>OU452179.1:4792500-9792500 GCA_911728515.1 Peribatodes rhomboidaria | reverse complement strand
AACAGGCCTAATATAGCATGTGCAAGCGACAAAATTCTTTCCGTCACTTTTTGTCGTGTGAGAACGTGACAAGGCTATGTGTAAATATACGTCTGTCTCAACAAAAATAGTCGGCATACTGTTGTCGCTTTGCGTGTGCTAGGCCTGAAGGTCGACGAAATCGGTATCGACGAGTAGGAATATACGACTACACACACGCTACACTTATCCGCACACTCCACGTGGTGTTGGTGTCGCTAGCAGCCTAGCGACACCAATACCTCGTGGAAGAAGAAGTAAGAAGCCCACGATGTGACACAGCGTGGGCTTCTTACTTCTTCTTTTTCTTCTTACGGACGTGGACATATGCTGCTGCTCATACACACCTATTGCTACGCGTTTAGTAGAAGATTTTCCTCCATCTACCGTTCAACATAGGCGAAATTTTAATTCGAACCGAAACTAAACCACTGGGATCACGTTGATCTTCAACAAAAAAAGTTAAAACAAAAATTTCTGTTAAAGTTTAGATATGTATGCAGTAAGCTGTTTACATAGTTATGCAAACTTTTGAAGACGGTGATTGCAGTATTGTTTTACTAAAATTATAATTATCCAATTTCTTACAGAAAAATGACCAATGGAGAACTTTAATCGAAGATGCGCGGAAAAGGAAAATGTACAGAATGCTTCCAAACAATATGTGCCAACTGATCACTGCTGGACAAAACGCGCACGATGACATTCTGAAGATTTTAAATACTTAAATAAAAAATACATTGTACGAAAATGAACTGATATCATAATCCAGTGAGTAATTTGATGTATGTACAATCTACATACATACTTTTGTAATTTTTTTTTTAATGTATTATTTTGTACACTTAATGTAGTTTCGAATTTCATTAATGTTGTACGTAGTTGTATCCTTAATCCTCGATCCAATCAGAGGGTAGTTGTAAGTTTAACGTGAGTACCCGTCTGTGGCATCGTAGCTTTTTATCGGATAAACCGAGTTTGATAGGTTGAAAGGTGGATACTTGACCAAAATTGTTCATAGCGATGATTGTCAGACATAAATCTTTAGGTCTGAATTTATAGTCTTGCCGATCATACACGTTATGCTATCGGTCGGCGCGTTTCTGCCAACGTACATATAAAACGGTTCCAAGACTTCCAAGTAAAGGTGTAATGCACCGACCAGCGCCAACTGTCAGCGTCGGTCAGCGCGGCTGTAAATTCAGCATAATTTATACTTGTTAGGTATAGTACTCATTGAATGATTATTTTTATACTATTTTGTAAGGACAGAGCGACTGATCAGTTTAAATAGTACTGAGTACTGACTCAATTGTCCTAACAAGTGCCATCATGAACTCAACCATACGCCGCTTACATCAGCGCACATCGTTATTTTTATGACGCAAACAATGTATGTTTGTTAAGCCATAGCACAAACAAATAAATAATAGCGCCCTGCGCTTTTACCCACGGTTAAAATTAGCCTATGTGTCAATTTCGTCAAAATCCGTCCATCCGTTTGAGGGAAACGAAGTAACAACACACACACAAACTTTCGCCTTTTTAACATGAGTGCGATAACACTTCTTTGTAAATAGCTGAACAGAGATTTTTCCGAACGAACATTTTTCCGATTTGTTTCGCTGTCTGTTTGTGTCGGGTAATTTTATAAACATGAAATAATCCAATAATGAATTGAATTGAGCAATTCAGCGAATTAGTTGAATGTTTTACAACAATGAGATTTCCTAATAATCTGCCAGGAATTAATTTTAATATTTTTAAATCTATGAATCGTTGTCAGTGAATTAATAATAATTACACCATTTGTTAGGGCAACAGATGATAGAGGAATTAATAAGTGCCACAGTACAGTAAATGGCGATTAAGTAGACACGTCTAAAACAAGTTAATGTAATGTTTATATTGTTAATGTTATTATCCACAATAGTGTACTTTCAACTTCACTTAACGTTCTCATTTAATGCATGCGTAAAACGCAAACGCATAGAGGTAATGACAACGCATACCGCCTTTTTAAGCAGCAGGGCTAAATGACTACGCATAAAAAAGCGCTAAGCATGACACGTTGTAGTAGACATGTAGTGTCTCTTATGATTTTAAATTTTCATGCTTACCCTAAGCTGAATTTAAGCTGAAATTGTACAAGTGTGGAGAGTTCGTGGAGCTATTGAGAGCTGTGATTGATACTGAGACGTGATATACTGAAAGATGGTGTAAAGTAATAACTAGGCATTGCCTATGTATATTTTATGTATGATGGAAAGAATATTCTGTACAAATGTATAGACCTTTGATACTACGTTTGTTTGTCTACCTTATCACGGAGATGTGTTTACTTCTACAGTTACTTATTGTTCCTTCTCTAGTGAACTTCATATTTAAATATAGTAATACTGCGGTATATTTTAGTACTTGCTAAGTTGTGTATGGTTAAGGCTTATTTAAGAAGAAGCTTGAAGATCGTCACAAACGATGAAGATGCTAAATTAGCTTAGCTACCCCACACACGAAGGTACAATATAGAAAATCGTCTCACTCCTGCGACATTTTCTTTGAAATTTATCATCTGTTTGCATATATTTACTTATGTTGAAATAGTCATAATAACATCAACCTGCGTTCGATCGGTAACATAAAATAAGGGCACTTAAAATGAACATGAAACATCTTTTTATCTATGTTTTTCGTGTGTTGATCCATTCATATGTATGGATGGCGATATTGTGAAATATTGTCCATTGTATACTTGTATACGTATTAAAGCATCGTATACGTATCTTCATCGTATATGACGGCCTTTCACGTAAAATACAGAGTAAACAAAAAATACTGTAACGGACTGTTTCATGGGGGCTATTCATTTGTCACATAAAGCGACGCTATGACGCTAATGGCCTAAAACTGTGCATTTTTTTTTTCGTAAGAGAAAGAAATGGTCACAAAAGAAACAGCTCCATTCCATTCATTCCTATAGTTTCACTTACGAATCAGTATTTAAAATTAAGTTGCGGTAAACTGTAAACATCATTATAAAGTTCAATTATTCCAGTAGTCAGTGTGTAGTTAAATCTTCCATCGATGTGATTATTCTATGTATTCTTAAATATGCAACCATAATTTCAGACACGAAATGATAGTCTTTTTTATATGTATAAAACAGGTACTTTGTAAATATACGTAGTTATTAAAGTCGTTTTGTATTTTCAATATTTCTCTTCTACACTCCCGACACCCATACTTAGCAGGATTCCATTATGATAATAATAAAATAACTATGTCCGTACGTATGCGAGAACGTGATTGTATTAATTTATGCTGTCAAATAACGACCAGTGAGTAGTAGTGAGCGAGTACACAAATAAACTTTCGAATTGTGAAAACCGTAAGTGTAATTCTGTACCTTAGAGGTATACAATAGTAACTCCAATTTTTTTGAAATTACTTTTAATGCACTTTTAGAGTCGCAAGAATCGGCTCTATACAGTGGTATAAAGCATTAAGTCCTACAGCGCCTGTGAAGACAAATACCCAATAGTATATAACATTAAATCCTCATATCATTACAAGGTACAGGACCTCAAATGATGTTAAGATTGTTTACCTCTAAACACAGCGCGAACTTAATGTTGTTCATTGGATGGACTGATGGACATAATGTTCTTTACCTCTGAACGAAATGCGACGCGAGTGACGTGAGTGACAGTCAGTGCCAGCGGCGTCGCTGCTACTGTGCGTTTGGTTTTAAAATATTGCCTAAATTTGTAAAAATCTCATGTTTTCTCGTAGAAAATACTGTGTGATTTAGTAAATGCCGGAGAATAATATGACACTACTGTTGAACATGGTAAGTACTATTAAATAGACTTTTTAACGAAATATCATAGAGAAAACTAACTGAGAGGTAAATAATAGTATCTCCTGTCCATTTCTTATGGCATTGATCTTTATAACTGTACATTAAGGTACTTTATTCAATGACAAAAATAAAGAAGGAACTTTGATGAAATTTAAAAATTTGGCAAAAACGAGCAAGTAAGTTCGTATAGGCCGAGCGGCTAGCCCTGGTGTCAGAGTTTCTAGGCCGCTCGAAGGCTTCCGACATCTCTGGTCTGTAGGTGTAAGGTGTTCTTTTCTTCACCTTTTTTTTTATTTTTTTTTCCACCTCGGCGCATAATGTCGGGGCTAAGGGGACTATCGTACTCTTCCGCGGCCCCGACAGCGCTAGCCCTTTCGGGCACCTCCTCGAGCTTACGCTCTCTTCCCCTCGATGACGATGTATCGAACACCAGACACATCGTCATCATCCACCTCCTCGGGGACCAATTTGCCCGTGGGCGCCAGACGGCACCCGTGTCTAGGCGCCCATGGTCCCCATGCGACGGGTCAGATGAGTGGCCCCGCCACCTGCCACTTCGGCCGCAGAGGATAGGGAGAGCGGCAACGATACACCAACACGCCTCTTCCTCTGCGGCCCCACCGCGTCCGCCATCAAACGGTAGCGACCCCGTTTGGGCCGCGGAAGGTAGGGAAAGTGGCAACGACACAACAACAGTCCTCTCCCGCCGCGGCCCCCAGCCTTCGGTTGCAGTGGTTGCACATGCGACACTGCACCCTGCCTCAGCTGTGGATCTGCCCATACAGACCCACACCCTACTTAGGCCGCTTCCATGTGGGCTTTGGAGCTAAAAGCTCCAAGAAGCGGCCCCACCTCGGATTCCTCTTGGCTTCACCGTGGTTGCCGAAGCCACGGCTACTGAGCCCCCCCGCCACGACAAGGCGGGAACCCTCGGGGGAGTGCTACAGAACACCTAGCCTAACCTAACCTTTTCTTTTTTTGTGTCCCAGGGAAAACCTTTTATAGGTACCACCCTGCCCCGGGGGGAGCAGTGTGGTGATGTGGGAGTCTCCGCCCTAGTGGCGGCATACCCACTAAATACCCTGGGGGTGTTCTTCCTTTGCGCCATTAGTCAGGGCCGCGGGTGCGCTCCCGAATTCTTCCGCAGCCCCAGCAGCGCTGGTCTCCGAAGACCCCTTCTCGGGGAGCTTTTGCTCCATTCGCCCTTCATAACAATGTGTGGAAACACCTCACACACATCGTGCACCTCGGGGCAATTCTCTAATCAGGCGACGGGCCCCCCCGAGCCTGCCACCCAGAGTTCCCCATTACGGAGGCATTCGGCGCTCATGCGCCAATCGCCTGCGTCCGCCTCTTCTTTTGCGCATAGGGTGGCTTGACGCGTCAGTCTCCCTAATGCGCTCCGCCACTTCCTTGCGTTCTACGACGTCTTCGCAGAAGTCCCGAACGGCATTCCAGTCCGACTCACTGTTGGTCAAAGCCAAAACTACGGCTGCCAGTGATACGTCGGCTCCAATTTCCGCCACTAATTAGAAGCGCTGGCTGTCCCACATCACCCATGCCTCCAGCGTGTGTTGCGCCGTGTCTTCGGCGCCATCACACTGGTGACATACCGGCGTAGGCTCTCTTCCGGCTATCCTAAACAGGTATCGGCCAAAACAGCCATGACCATGTCAGGACATGTCAGGATTTGAACGAGCCTGAAAGAGAAGACCCCATGCTTACATTCAACCCATTCTTTTAGAACGGGTCGGACAGCCTCCACAGTCAGGTGACCAGCGCTTGGCTTGTCCAGCCTACGACGCCACCTGTTCATAATGCCTTGCTGACCCAGCCTCCACCAACGTGTTATCACCTCAGGAGGAGGAAAATCTCCCCTGGATCGTGCATCCGACAATTGGCGGTAAAAGTGAGCCAGCATTTGTGCATCCAGGTCCCACGGTGGGGTACCAGCCAGAACGCAAGCCACCTCGTACGATACCGTGCGATATGCTCGGGTCACTCTGAGTGCCATAAACCGCTGCGGTCTCCGCAGGAGCTTTACGTTATGAGCACTCAGAGCGTCCGCCCATATTGGGGCCCCATACAGTGCCATCGATCGTAGAGGCGGCGACAAGCGACGTTTGGCCCTCCCATGTTTGGAAGTAAACTTCCTAGTGCCGATGCAGCTCTCGTGAGCCTAGGAACAAGTTGTTTAAAGTGCTCCTGGAAGTTCCATCGGCTGTCAAAGATGAGTCCTAGGTACTTCATCGTCGACCCGACGCCGATTGGAACACCGCTCACAACTAGTTCTGCTCCAGCAAGGGGCGCTTTCCGAGGCCCGTGAAAGCATACGGCCTCGGACTTGTTAAGGGCCACCTTTAGCCCCAGACGCCGAATACGACTCACTCACCTGAGCCGTGCCGGCGGTTGCTAGTATCGATGACTCCCTAATAGGTCTGGCCATAAGCCAAAACCAGGGTGTCATCCGCATAGTATACCACTTCGACCCCGCTCAAGTTGCCACCTCGGAGTACCCAGTCATAGCCGAGATTCCACAGGACTGGCCCCAAGACCGAGGCCTGCGGAACCCCATGACATTACTACAAGATTCTTCCATGTGCTGATGTTCCGGATTTGCCCGAGGATTTCGACTGAATTAAGTATTGTTTTACCAGTGACTGAAAATAAAATATTTTTCAAATTCTTAATTTTTTTCTTAATGATGTATTATGTAAATTTTAATAACGACACCTGTTTATGCTAGAACCCCCTCTTATTGCATTGATTTTTTTTTCAATCTACATTTTTACTCCTTCTAAAAACGTGTACGTTTGGCTCATACTGTTCTATATCATTGAGGCAAAAATTTTTTTTTAGAAGTAAAAGGTCTCAAGTCCATCAAATCAAATAATAAATGTATTTATCGTGCTCGTGTGTAATTCATAATAATTCACTCTATTAATCATGAAATATGCAGTAAAGTTTATTCCAATACCTTTGAATTAACTACCTAAAAATTTCATTCCAAATTTCACTCCGCACTATTTTGATTATCCTGTAAAGTTTTTGTTTTGGCACATAATGTTGTATAGCTCTGAGGTACAGAATTTCGCTGTTTCGACAGGATATTGTAGGCACGGTTTCGCTATGCGGTCGTACTATTGTACGACCCCGATTGTACGATCTTATGATTTTTTGAAGCAGTTAAATCTATCTCGTATTTGATATACAATACGCACACATATTCACACAATGAACAAATTGGTGCATGCCGTCGGCTGGGTTCGAACCCGCTCCCCCTCTGGCTTGAGATGCGATCCTTCTCCTAAGGCTGCCAAGAACGAAACACTTTAAATTCTTAGATTACTTTATTTACAGCTCTAGATTACTTTTCGTGGCGACGCCAAAAGCGGCAAACATTTTGGCAGAATTATTTAACTTCCGGCCCTCATTTTAGCCCACAGAATTGGAAGTCTGTGTTTTTTAAACCAGAAAATACTAGACATATCGTTAACACTTGGGCCATGAGCAGAGATGAATGTGTGTAGTGGTCATTTATGGGTTGAGGTCCAGTTACCTCATATCCCTGGAGAAAGTCACTTCCGTAGATCTGCCATGCACTCTCTTTAGCCTTTTGTTGTGGTTGCTGGTAGGCTGTGTAAGCTTTATGGCTAGCTTGTTGATGTGTAGTTTCAGTCGTGTGTTGTATTTTTTGCTGAAGTATCTTATTTCTTCTTTGACCATTGGCATATCTAGATATTCGTGTTTCTCTGGTGTTAATGTTATACCAACAAAGTTTTATACCAAATGAGTATGTAATTATAGGTAATAAGTGATAAATAGAGAAGGTTTTAAATGCATAGCTCCTGAATTGCTAGTTTTTTTTTAGATCATTGTCAAAGTTGAACTTTGAGCTAAAATTAGTTTCATTTTTTCACTCTATGAGCTCTAAATCAGTTAGTTAGCTCTGATTTGTATCTAATTCATAGCCTAAAGATGTATCAGACACAAAACTAAAGTAAAAACATCTAGTCTAAAACAGATTTTACAAATGTTATGAAGGTTACAATTTCAGTCAAAACCGGAAGTCTCAAAAAAAAAATAGGGGGTCAGGGATATTTTTTGGCGAACTTGTATTCTCCAAATGGATCCCCGAACACGCCGATTTCGTTTGTCGGACCCTCTACCAAACACCCGGTATAAAAAGAGCTCAAAACTTCTCACGGTCATAACTTCCATAATGCTGCATATAATTACGTGAAATAAAGACTAATATAACGTACGTAATCAACATTGTTATTAAGTAGATTTTAGTGCAAAATTCGCATATTTTGGTAACCCTAATTCTCGAAAGACGCAATTGCCCTACAGACGCATTTGCCCCAATTGACCCTACGCGTCGACTTGTAAACATCCTCCGTTTCGTCGGTTTAAAAAAACAGGCGGTGCGCGGTGGCTGCTGGACTATTATCGATAGTCCGCAATGTATCCGAGTACTTATTACGTGAATTTTGTATCATACCTAATTTCTACGTGTGTCGTATCTACGGACATGGGAACGAGGTAAAAGAAACAAAGTCTTGATGGTAAACGTGCGTTTTTGTTTACTCACATTGTCATTGTTTAACATTTTTGACAAGTCATTAAATAATTTTAGAACAACTTTGTCTATAGTATTCGTTTTTACAAAATAAGTAGAGCTAAATTTATTAATTCCAAAAATGCAATGCCCTAGAAAATATTCTAATGTTACAGCAGTATTATATTGGAGTTTTTAATTAATATTGCCTTGCGCATTCGCAATTTGTATGACGGATGGACTAAACTAATTAACATATTTAGGGGACTAAATTATTTAATTTCTTGGTTTAGGCACCGAGTGCCCAATTCGCAAAATGGCATATAAGTCCGAAAGAACAAATGATCAAAAAACAACAAAAGACATTTTTTTCCGAAATGCTCTATTTCTCAAATTACTAAAATGTAGCAAAAAATATTATTTCCATCTTGAGAATGGGTATTTTAAACTCTTAAACAGTTTAGAGAATTGAGCGTTCTGCGCCTAAACCCAATATTTATATTACAAAACAAACTATATGCTATGTCGAAGTAGCCTGGGATAGCAATACAAAATCATGCAATTAATATAACTAAAACTTAAAAGACCGATTATGGATACATAGTATATATTTATTTTATATACCCACCAAACAAGTACATATCTTTAGTAAAACTATCATAAAATTCTCTTCACTGAACAACAAAATACTAGGGCGAAAAATAGATACATAATTTATACAGTAGAAGGAAAATATAGGTAACCTCCTGGGTACTAATATAATAAGAAAAAAATAAAACTAGAGCTAAATACAGAAGTGTTTATATCATTTTCAGTCCTTCAACATTCTAGAACAAAATAGGTGTGTAGCATTCAAAATCAAACAAAAACACATATGCTGTACCCAAAAAGGTAACAACTCTTGAGCACTAACTAAACATTTAGGATGTTGTCCCTAAAATAAATAAAGATATTTTTAACAACTAAAAGTGTTCTTTTCTTTGCCAAACAATGTTTTAATAATGTGTCTACAAACATTAGATCGAGCTCAAGACCCGAGCTTTCATTAAAACGTTTCCTTATCTGATTTCTAGCGCAATAAAACATTATTACACTATACGTTAATAAAATATCTATACGAATAATAATAGCTAGAGGCATTTAAGGTGCTAACTCAGAGGCTAATTTTCACGAATCTTTGACTATCCTAGACTTGTAAAGTACAACTTTTTACACAACTATCCAAAAAAGGAGTGTTATGTTTTTATCTTGAATTCTAAACATTTACACCGATTATGATGTACGAAGTGTCATTAGAATCCTTACATATCTCGAGCATAATAGGTTTTTTGCAATCGGGTTTTATTTCTTTTAATATAAATTTACATGTTATAAAAGTTTACTTTGTTTTACTATTAATTTTACATAATAATTTTAATGCGCATAATTAAAAATAGATAATAAAGTTAACAAAACGGAAATGAAATTGCGTTTTTTTTAATGCCGGGCACGTTAAAAAATTGAGTTGCAATTCACAATACGTTCTAATTATGAAAAATTAGTAACAAATGGTAGTACCTTTAACAAAATAAAAAAATCAAGTCTAGGAGGTCTAAACATTTGTTATAATTTAGGCGTTGAGTTAAGTCCTAAGGTACATATCCGGGCAATGACGTGATATTAGCGACTGTAGCAACAGTTCACAGACCGGTCAGTCAGCACTGATTCAATATCGCATGACCGCTGCGACAGCGCTTTGCTCGAAAATCTACCTTAAACAGGTATCCTTTACCAATAAACGTTGTGTAGCCTCGGAATAGTTAGTATTTTATGTTTTGATCGAGATAAAATTTAAAAGAAAAAAAACACTATTATTATTACGAGCCTATATATAACGTTTATTAGCAAAGGGGGTAATATTTTTACAGAAATGTATGGCTGGCAATTATTGTAGGAAAAATGTTGACTCTTGTAGTCATGTCTGGTTAAGGCATTTTGTTTTTCAAATCGTCAGTGTGCTTTACAGGGCATTAACGCCTCGCAACGTTTTAGCTATACAGCCTATACTTTAGCCATTTCGTCTGCCATCTCCCTACAGGGCAGCAGACTTTGCCGTGGACGAGGTACATTAATGTTAGCCGGGGGGCGTTGAAGCAGAGAAATGAAAAGAGTTTTAATTACGCGCTTTCACCAACGGTCGTCAGCCGACCTTGCTTTTACAACGAATATACACGAGACTTGCATTGTATACGCGGTTAGCAGAGACTTTCCCGTGTAAATCCTTCTTTACGCGGCAATGACTGACCAATAAGGATGCTTTTGATGAGCGGAACACCCTAATAGTTGAAAGATCAAGTAAAATCAGGCAAAATTGCAGCTATTTATTTCTGTAAAATAATTACATTTCGACACATCTTCAGAACATCCTTCTAAACATGTCCAAAAAGGAAAGAACTGGATAATTATGATCACAATTTTTTAATAATTTGACTATAACTATATTTTAATCGGTAATTACCTTAAAGTTAAGAGGTCTCTGCGTTTAAATGGTAATAAAGGCTGACACTGGCAGTAAATATTATCTGTTTTATTACAATTCTAAAACATTCTCCTACCCGAAAATAATAATACTAATGTTAAACGCTTGGACAATGACGCGCGGCGGCGGCAAAATATAATTATGTTTAGATTGAACATTACTAAATTAAAGGCTTATTGCATAGTCAACTAAGAGTGAAGTCCATATAGCTATCTCTATACACATCCACGAGCAGAGCGCGGCGCGGCGGGGGTCAGTGGTGCCGCGGGTAGTGGCGCGCGCCGCTGTACCTGCGGGTCAGAGCGTCAGATACATCGACTCGCCTCGCCCGGAGGGCTGGCTAGGAGCAACTAGTTCTCGTGAAGCCTCAGATCAACCTAGGGAGTAAGATGGCGCACGGCGTATGATTTAGGTGAAGCCAAAAACCATCCAAAAACTACGCTACTGTATATGTACACAACACGCACACTGACGCAAAAAAATTACGCTACTCGCTTTGTCATTCTTACCTCGACATTATGTGCATTGGTTTATGGTATAATTTCGTGTACATAATATACATAGTGCATTATAAAAGTGTGGCCAGGACTACATTTTGAGGTTCTCTTTAAAAACTGTGCAGTTTTTTACAAGTTAATTTTGAAAAAGCCGTAACATTAAACTCTTACAAATATGTGCAATTTTAGAACATTAAATCTACTAAGGTATATTACATATTTATTGGATATTGGAACAGAAACGCCTAACGTAGATTTTGGGAATGAATATTAGTTTTTGTGCAATTGTAAATGTTTTTCATGGCAACATTACCACACACACAAGTTTAAAAGCGAAGTGGCTTCAGCGAGTTAAACCGCAGTGTTCCATCTTTTCCTCTAGGTTGATCTGAGCGTGAAGCATGATCCAAAAAAGGAATGCTAGACATTCCGGAAGCAAACACATAATGACGTCATTCATTATCGTCCTCCAACTCTTTCGAACTATTAGTAAATGCATCAATTCGGTCTTGCTTAGGCAACGATTGACATCACTATGTGTTACCCACGTGAGCGAAAGGCTAAACCTGGCGGAGTATATTAGTGAAGTATATCGTGAAGAAGTACATCGCAGTGTATTCCGGAAGTGTAAGGTCATCGCCGGAATACACTGCGATGTACTACTTCATGACTAGATATAAGCATGAATATGTCTAACCAACATAACATATCGTCACGCCTTTCCCCTGAAGGGGCTGGCAGAGGTGTAATACAACACCCACACTTCGACGTACGATATTCAGTCACAAATGTGACAGGTATGTCTAACCCTATAAGAGTTAATATTAAATTTGTTATAAATATTTGTTGTATCCCATTGTGATAAAAAGTTGTCAACTCATTGCTTCCACTTGCAGGATGGCATAGTATCACATTTTTTTTAAACACATGACAATGTCTGTCGGGTTCATACAAATATTTTGAAATCTAATGGAACTCTGTCACATTAGATTAGATTACATGTTGGCTTTTCACCGCCAAACGGCTGAAGGGATCTTGATGATTTGATAATAGGGAACTTGCATGAATTATTTTTTTTAGCTTATTGTAAAGAATAATATCGAAAATAAACCTATCAAAAACAAAAACATTAAAAATGCAAAAACAATTTTACAATCCTGATTTGAAATTTGAATTTCTAGAGTCCGCGCCAAAAAGCAGGGTCACGTGACGAGCACAATATCTATTGCATGACGTCAGTCCTTGCATTTAGGGCTCTGCATTTGTCAACATTAAGGGCTCTGCATTTGTCAACATTAAGGGCTTTGCATTTGTCAACATTAAGGGCTTTGCATTTGTCAACATTTAGGGCTGGCTCACAATGGCGGGGCACGGGACGACGCGGCTAAGGACGTTTATCGCGTACAATATTTTTTTACTTTATTTCAATGAAGTGTGCACTGTAATTTCTTATGAATTTACATGAACAGACCAAAACGTCTTACGTGATGCCGCGGCATGTCGCTTCATCGTCGCGTCCAGCCATGGGCTTATCTTTAGAGCAGCACAGCGCTAATCTGAATGAGTGAGCGAAATTCGGTTGCTTTCGTGACGACGCGGGATGCCACAACACAGGATCCTTCGACATGCCGAAACGTGCCGTGCCGCACCTTCAGTGTGTGCCGGCCCTTATCGTATGGAGTGACGTCACTACGAGCTTATTGGTGGTTCAGATTACGTTCCGTTTTACATAATTTGTAATTACAATATTTTGTAGGAAAACAATAGTTTTTCATTAGACATGTCACAGTAGTACATTTTACTATTTTCTTAAGTGAATTATTAACCTAATTTGTCATTAAAATTTTGATGCAAGTTCCCTATTGATAGTTGCAGTATATCAGGAAGGGTTTTTGGATACCATTTTCTGAATAAACGCGAACGTGGTCGCGGGTGTGTGTAAGCTAGTTGTGTAATAAATGTCTTGTTTACCTGTTGTTGTTGAATCGTTTGTACTTATTGAAGTTGTGGTTGCCCGGGCGACGATCGCCGCGGTACCTGAAGTTGCCGCCCCAATGTGGCTTCATGTTCTGCTTCTCCTGATAAAAAAAAAAAAAAGTAAGTTAGTATTCGTGTGAGATTTAATTTAATCATAATTTAGAGGGTAGGGTCAACTGGGGCAATTGCGTCTTTCGAGAATTACTGACTTACCTTTACAAATTAGGCGCCAAATATATCTTTTTTTAATCTTCAGTTGCAATAATTTGTACAAGATGGCGTTAGTTGCCTAATTTGTGAAGGTTGGTTGGTTGGTCAGTTATTGTCAAAAAAACGCAATTGCCCGAGTTGAGACTGTAGGAGCTTACTTTCCAACGTACCCTGACTTCACTGGCTCGGCAACGCCCACGCATTAGCGTAATCTGGTCCTAGCTAAGGACTCTGTGCACGTCCGCACTCGCCGGTGGCTTTTGAGAGACTGACGATTATAGCAGAGCTAAACGATCAGGAGCGCACGAGACAGTGTGCGTATGCTCATAGCGCATACACTACAGACCCTAATTTTTGGTAGACAGGAAATACTCAAGATTGCTACTGACTACTACGCCACATTATACAAAAATAACAAAGACAATAGAGAAATAGACTTAACAGAGAATGAAACGGTACCTTACATCATGCAGGAAGAAACGGAAAAAGCTATTGATACACAGAAAAACGACAAGGCTCCAGGGCCAGATGGCATAAGCAATGAAATACTAAAGCAAACGAAAGTAACAATGACACCAATACTCACAGACATTTTCAACAATGTGATCAACACAGAAATCATCCCGAAACAATGGACTGAATCCATCATAATTCTTATATTCAAGAAGGGGAATCACTGCGATATTGGAAACTATCGACCCATCAGTCTCATGTCTAATATTTATAAGATCTTTGCAAAAATCACTTTAGAAAGAATAGGAAGGAAACTAGATGAACAACAACCGATAGAACAGGCAGGGTTCCGCAAAGACTTCTCAGTACTAGACCACATCCATACCGTAAGACAAATTATAGAAAAATATGCTGAATACCAGCTTTTATACTACATAGCTTTTATTGACTACAGTAAAGCTTTCGATTCTCTGATACACTCTAAAATCTGGGAAGCCTTGAAGGAACTGGGTATAGAACATAAATATATCAGAATTATAAAAAATATTTATAAAAACAGTTCGGCTTGTATCAGACTAGAAAAAGAAGGAAACAAGTTTCAAATACAAAAAGGCGTGAGACAGGGTGACCCCCTCTCACCTACACTCTTTCTGGCTGTACTAGAAATGACTTTCAGGAATCTGGAATGGAGAGACATGGGCATAACTATAAATGGCCGCACGCTAACGCACCTACGACTTGCTGATGATATTGTCTTATTTGCAAAAACACCAGCTGATTTAAGCAAGATGATAAACGATCTAGCATCAGAAAGTGCAAAGGCCGGACTGAAGCTAAACCCGGAAAAAACAAAAATCATGACCAATGGCAACAAAGATCCTGTGATAGTTGATCAGAATCAAATCTCCTATGTCGAAGAGTACATATACCTTGGCCAACTGATGTTTCCAGAGGACAACGAAAACAAAGAAGTAGAAAGAAGAGTTGCGAATAGCTGGAAAAAATATTGGGGACTAAAAGAAGTGATGAAAGACAAGAACCTACACATCTCAACTAAAAGCAAAGTATTTAACACATGCATACTGCCTGTGTTGACATATGGGAGCGAAACATGGGCCTTAACAAAAAACATAACAAATAAACTCGCTGTATGTCAACATGCCATGGAAAGGAGTATGACTGGAACCAGAAGAAAAGACAAAGTTAAGAATAGCAGCATCAGAGACGAGACTAAGGTCCAGGACGTAACTTTGAAAAAATAAAAAATAAATAAAGAGACAAAAGTGGAAATGGGCAGGCCACATGATCAGGGGAAAGGATAAATGGAGTAAAATAACCACGCAATGGTACCCAAGAAACCCTAATTTTACTAGTTAAGTTTTTAAAACTGAAAACCTATTTTTGGCTTACGTGATACTGTTTCTCTTATCTACAGTATCCACTGTATAAATCAGCAGCCGTTTGAGTTCTTTGTAAAAAAAATGTTTATTCAAGTTTCATTCAGACACATTCATTTACTCTCAGTTTTTGTGAAGTTCATCTAACAATTTTCCTAGATTTTTTAGACTGAAGTTCATAAGCTGCGTTGGTATCGAGTCTCAGCAGTCAGCCATATGGCTAAGGATCAATTTACGTGATGTCAAATTTAGACGATGTCATAATGATTGAGTAGTCATGATCCAAAAAACCCAGGTCTAGCATTCAGCAAACACCTAATGACGTCATAGTCATCGTCTCCTTTGAACTTGTTGTAACTGACTTATTTCGGTCTTGCTTAAGCATCGATTGACGTCACTACGTGTTGCTGAATGCTATACGTGACGGAGTACATTATACCATGAGTAGATGTAGTGGTTACCTGGAAGGGGTTGTATCCATTCCTGTTATTGTTGAACCGGTTATAGTGGTGGAACTTCTTCACCTTCTTGGAGCGGCCCCGGTCCATCTCGTCGGTCGCTTCCAGAGCGCGCTTGCGCTCGTCGCGCCTCTCTTCAAACACCTGCACGTTACAAGAGACAAACTACGGTTCAGATGGATTGAGGTAAGAGTACAATGACCTATGTCTCATTCCGCCGTATAGGAAAAAATTCATTAGCAAAAAATAGTGCGTGGAGTCCCTCCGCGCGGAAGAAGTGAAACTTCTGTGTATCTTTCTTACTACGCGCATGCGTTCTAGTGCCGCGCATTCACTCTCGCTCTTTCTCTTTCTATTCCCCTTCCCCAGAAGCGTTAAATGTTTAACGCAACCTTGTTGAAAGTCGCATTAGAAGTTTCACTTCAAAAAACCGAAGAGGTCGAATTGGTGGACTATTGTTTTGGAAAAAAATACTACTACGAACATCGACGTGTTATAAATTACGTAAACACTAGCTGCACCCCACAGTGTTACTTGCGGTAAAAAAGTAGCCCATTAGTCCGGGCTATAAGCTACCATACCAAATTTCACCGCAATCCGTTCATCCGCTTGAGCGTGACGGAGTAACAAACTTTCTGATTTATAATACTGCTGTGCCCCGGTTTTACCCGCGGTTAAAGAGTTGGTAGCCTATGTGTTAATCCAGGTGCTACTTCCATACCAAATTTCATCCAAATCCTAGTAGGATATAAAATTTGTAATATAAATAGGATAAGTAGGAAGGAAATAGTATATAAATTTTATAATATAGATAGGATAAGAAGGATATGAATAGCTACCTGTCTCCCAAGAGCGCTGTGGTGTCCGTTCCAAGAGTCGACAGGCGCGCCGTAGCCGCGGTGCGAGACTACGTGCAGGTGGCGCATGGTGTCGAGCGGCGCGGGGGCGGGCGCGGCCGCGGGGGCGGGGGCGGGGGCGGGGGCGGGAGCCGCGGGCGCGGGGCCCTCGCTGCGGTCGCTCAGCGGGGACATGCTGCTCACGCTCGTGTTCGGACTCTGCTCGCTCTCTCGCCGCTCCTCCTTCTCTTTCGCTCTGAAACATTGGAAACACGTCAAAAACAAAATAATTATTTTTACATCTCTCATATTCGGTAAGTAGGTCTTTATTACTCCCAAATGGGGCTTGTAGGTGGCCAATTAGCGCTCTAGGGTAATAATGTAGCTAGAAAAGCCCTAGGGCGGTAAGTAATGAAAAAAAAACTTCACTCTTTCAAAAAGTTCGCGTACATCTAACCATCATACTGGCAATAGACATCATGCATTCAGCCCAATGACAAAAGAGGTCATCAATTTTAAATATCGAACGGCTAAGTACAATTTCGTTCTTGAAAAAATTTTTTTAAAAAAAGATGAAAAAGGCGGGAATAGAAAACTTTTACTTTAAATATTGTTTTGGGATTTTTTGTATAATTACGTGCTAATTAGGAAAAAAACATGAGTTCTGCAAGTGATGATGATATAAGCTGCACTCCCGATTCAATGAAAATGGAAGCTGAAGTAGCAATTAACAATATTTTGCCTGAAAGTTCTAAAGAGAGATATTTGAAAACTTACGACGAGTTCATGAAGTGGCGAAAAGAAAAACGAGTAGTCTTTATCTGAGACTGTATTCTTAACATACTTTAGTGAACTATCAAAAAAGCTGCAGCCATCTAGTTTGTGGTGCATTTATTCAATGTTAAAAGCAACTATGAGTACTATAGCGTACTATGAGTATTATACTTATTTACTTTTATTAACTAATAAAATGTTTTATTCTTGTAATGTTTTTTTCTACTTACCTCACAATCGAGATGTAAAGCAGAGTGGTTAGCTCGGGTGTAAGCATCAATTGCACCCTCGAACTATAGGCGCCCTCGCTGCGCTCGTGCGCCTAAATATCTCGGGCTGCAATTGATGCCTTACAGCCCTTGGCTACTAATCTACTATTAATGTTTGCAGACTTGTTTTTGTGCATGGATTATTCCACATTCCAGACACATTCTATTAAATGTATTTGGATCCATGATGGGATAAGTATCGTCACTGAATAGAAGTGTGACAAGGCCGAGGATGTGTACCATGTACTAATGGAATGTGTCCGAAACCAAGCGGAGAGAGATTTTTGCCAGACTTGAGGTGAGCGAGTACAATGTGGGGGTAATTCACGGTATTTTGTCTGAGCCTAGTTCTAAGGGAGCTGGATCGATTTACGGTTTGGTGAGTACCTTTCTCCAGGCCCTAAATGATCCCATGAGCTTCACCAGCCTACTTAATTGGTTAATCGTAAATTATTCATAAATGTGATTCCTAGTTTAGTGTTAAAATATGTAAAGTTCACTGGCTCAGTGCAGGTGGTGGATGACATGTTTTTCGAATGATACATTCTAGGACATGTCGGTTTCCTCCCGATGTTTTCCTTCATGCACGAGTCAAATAGAATGATAGATGATACTCACTTTTTATTGGTGTGTCCGTTGAGGCTGGGACTGAGTAGAGGTCCAATGTTCTCGCTGGAGACGGTCCAGGCGTGGTGCATGCTCTTGGTGGTGACGACGAGTCCCTGCGGCGAGGCGCCTCGGGTCGGCTTCGGCTTCTTGGTCTCGTCTTTTAAACCGGCCCTTTTGTTCCCGTCATCCGTCAGCCTCTCTTTGCATTCATCGCCGCTCGATTCCGAATCGTAAGGAACCAACTTCGAACTTGAGTGTCCGTTCTTTTGCGAGTGACTCGAGGAATCGCTCTTATTCATTTGCTCCTCTAATTTCTCCAGAGGAGATTTTACAGGTTTTACTAATTTACTAGTTGACGGCATTTTGTCTAAAGCTTTAGCGGGACTTATCGTCAATCTGAGATCCAAGTCGCTTTTGGACTGCTTAGGTTTCAGGTGATGTTCTTCACCGTTCTGTCTTTTTATAATGAAACTTATTTTTTTATCGTCATCTAACTTTATGTTCGTCTTATCTGTGCCATTGAGGATTTTCGGCTGAACGACTTTTTCGACTTCTCCATTCTGTTTGACCACCCAGGGTTCACTGTTGGCGCTGCTGGATTCTGTAGATTTGCTCAGTGTACTGTTCAGTATTAAAGGTTTGACGTCAGGTTTGTTAGTTTCCATGGACAAGCTGTTGAGAAGAATTGGTTTCCGTTCGTCGCTTCTGTGAAATGTCAGTTTGAGAGGACTTTTGTCTCTGTTGAGTATGTTTTCGGGCAGTTGAGGGCCATAGACAACGCTAGAAGTGGATGCTGAGGTTGACATGTCCTCCACTGTGTTGTCCTTTTCAAAGAACATGATGTAGGCATTAGTGCCGAGCACAGCTGAGAGGGGAAGCTGTCGGACACAGCTGTCATCGAACTGGTAGTAGTTGCCATTTGGCGCTTGTCCTATCGCTGTGTAGTGGCCGCAGTTCTGTGACGGCCCTAGGTGAGTCACCAGGCTGACCAGCTTGTAGGACTGAAATTATTTATAATATTACTCCAAACATTTTACTCCAAACTTTAATTGAAAACTTAGTTTTATTTTACACTTGAACTAGCTAGTGCTATTGTTGATTAATACACGCAAATAGTTAACTTACCAGTTGCTGGTGATGGTTTTTGTTGAACATATATTTGTTCAATGAAATCTTCTTACGGAATTGCACATTTTTGGAAAGTTTGCCTCCCGCCAGTGAGAACCTTTTCAATGCAATACAGAGCACCATCGGAGCTCGCTCTATGAAAAACTGCTTTGTTGCAGATACCTAAAAATGTACATGTAATCATTTCATCTTGTATTACTATTATTATATTTAACATCATCAATTTTGTTTTTGTTCTATTTATTAAGTAGATTGACATACCTTTTTGTTACATGCTTCACATTTATAACCTAAATCTTCTAATCTTTCTCTTGAGAAGAAAGAATCTAATGCTTCATCTAATGTTGAATGCTTTCTTATATCTAGCAGCAGATCCTGTAACACCAAAATTTTAATCAGATTTGTTTAATTTGTCTACACATAGTTTGACATAATACATTATTATAAAAAATACTATAAAAATAATTGTTGTTTATTCTAATCAATCTGAAATTGTTCCGAGAGCTCGTATCAAACAAAAAAAAATGTACTAGTAGTTATATGACTAGTAGTTGTTTTATTACAATTATGATCATGCATGATCATCCACTTCATGAAAACATTATTTAAAGATTCCAGAACATGTTCAAACCTGGAAATGCTGGTAAGTAGTGGAGAGGTGGTGGCAAGCTAGACACCGGACTGTTGAGCGCAGGTAACCACCCAGTATCTGGTTCATGGGGGTGGTTTCCTTGCTGTACTGGTCCAGTTTCTCTGAGTTTATAAACCGCTGCAGGTAACACTTCTCCATAGCCTCCACAAGGTACCTGCAATTTTGGACATCTTTTTAGAAGTTCTATTAATATTTTCGAGCATGAAAAACGATGTCTTAGTAATTCCGTCCTGTCTTACTTCTGTTTGTTCATCCCTTTTTACAGATACAACATGAATGTAGTAGTAAGTCAGCAGGTACTTACTATACTAAGCATCATGTGGTCTGACAATGAGATACTCTTTATTCTAGAAAACTTGATATATAGGTATACCTTAGGAATTCATGGGCATCTTCTTGCCGTCCAGGCAACAGATGCCTGCAAATGAGCCGCAGCTTTGAGTACACCTGCCAGGGTTTGATTGGTGCACCACCACTTTTCTGGGTTGCCATCAAAGAAGCTCGCATTCCACATATTACACATGCTTCTGTAAAGGTCAGTATTAATGTTAAAGACTATTTTTAAAAGCATACCAAAGTTGACTGACCTAGGAGATTTAGGAGAGGGTGTCACCCTCTCCTTAGCATTATTAAAAGAATTTTTTTATTTAAATGTTTTTACTTGCTAATAACATATTTTTAAAGGAATGCCACCAGTAATAAATACATCTGAGGTGCACTAAAAACTGTTCTGTCAGCTACAATAATATTTTAAAACAACTGAAAAAAAACCATTGAATCCAATAATATTAGAAAGTTGAAAAAAAAACTCCTATTTTTTACATTATTGCACCCATTACAATGTCTCATAGTGCTACTTGAATATATCATGCAGAGGTGTAATACAACACCCAAAATGCGCTGGATGATATGATGGCAGCCTAGTTCAAACCCAGCCAACAGCATGCACCAATTTGTTCATTGTATGAACATATGTGCGTATTGTATGTCATCTGCTACATGACTGGAGCCCGGTGTATGGTGACAGGCTCGCCCCCTGTGACATTAGGGTCTGAATATCGTCCGGTGAAATGTGGGTGTTGTATTACACCTCTGCCAGCCCCCTCGAGGGAAAGGCGTGATGATATGATATTCAGTAACAAATGTGCCAAGAAAAGAGGAAATACCTTGTTGATTACACTTTTCAGTGTGTGGTGCTTCTGAAACCATCCAGTTAGCAAGTGCTGGGACGTGGAACAGAGCCTGCAGTGTGGAATTCAAGTAACATGTGTTCCCCACATTATGCATGCCTGCTCCAGCTGACCAAGCCGACTGCCAGCCCAGGTGGACTTTCTCAACGGGAAACAAAACTCGTTTTGGCTTCGGCAACCCATCTTCTTGTTTGTTGCCATCTGAAATTCAGCAGGAGCACAGGTTATTGGCTTGACTGCTAGACTCTAATCACTTAATGGTATACAGGTCTTAACGTAGTTACTAAGAATGTGAGTGAGTAACTATGTGAGCTATCCTATCTGTTAAGTGAGATCGAATTGCACACGGTGTGCAAATTTGATTGCGTAACTTTTATAAATTAAGATATTGAAATTTACATCTTTATTTTAATGTTTTGTCTTCTTCAACTGTGTTAGAAAATAAGTAAATGAAAAAAAGACACATAGCACATAATAGTTACCCCTGAGGCTAGTAAGGTAGTAAGGGGTTTAGAAATTAACAACATAATATGAATTTCATACTAAATAACTGGTTGAGTAGTTAATCTATTTAGGGGATAAAAGTGTAAGTTGAGATTTGTCAGTACACCGAAATTACACATACAGAGCTCTTGTTTCATGTAAGCTGTAACTATCACCATTGTGTAACACAGTCTTTTAGCACTGGAGGCAATACTTACATGCTTTTAAAATAATTAGTTGCTAATCATAATATGTGTACAAAATATCAAAATATAATTATAGTATTATTTTGTACATTAAATGATCAATACTGATGTTTATCTGGTATCACTTATATTATATTATTATCATAGTTACTGATAATTGCATTGAGGAAGTAAACATTCCTATGTAATGAGCGATAGTAGCCACCGATACCATTCTATGTTAATTTGTGAAATGTTTTTGTGAAATAAATAATTATAACATTTTTATGATAACTCTATTCCTATGTGACATCATAAACATATTGGTTCAAGATTTATCATCAATCCATTTCACCAGCAGTTTTGACAAGTTTACAGATATTTATAACCTCTAAATCTTGCATACCAAAGACTCTAACAATCCCTTGAGGGCGATTTGAAGAAACTCGGTTGTATTTACGTACCTGATGTTCGATTTCCAGCACCACAATCCTTTTTTAGCAGTTTATTTTCGAGCACTGGCTTATTAGGTCGAATCACCACGTATTTAGACTTAAGTCCGTCTAGAACATTACTTTGATAATCACCTGATTCTTCAAACTCAATCTTCGACAAGAGAACATTTTTAGTTGTAGAATATAATCTGCTGTCCAACAATGAAGAGTTTTGAGATTCGTCCGAAGCGAGAGATAAACGCAACGCGTTTGTTACTGGGTCGCAAATGGAAGCGGGCATTTTACCTCCAAAACTGCACAATCACTTTTATCAAATCACAGCATATTTCATACTCTGTTTTGGTTTAATAGTGTTAGTATTTGAAATCAACTAAATCACTGTACATTTATATTCCAGTAAACATGTGTATTTTTTGCAGAAAAGAAAACCAACCTCGATCATGTGTAAACGAAACCCACCAACACCACTGAACGGCGGCGGGTTACGACGGACGGAATCGTAGGTTTACGGAAATTTACGGAAATCGGAATGGAATACGAATGAAAAATAAAATCGAATGAAATTATTGTTACAGATGCGTCACATCAACGCGATCGCGCAGTATTTTACTAAGTATTCGAACAAACAGTTGTCTATTAAATTAGAATGCTGGATTTTCTTTGCATTTTTTAATATTAAATTTGAGAAAATAATTTCTAATTACAAAAATAAGCTAATGATTTATCGACACATTTATCGAATAACTCGAGTAGTTACTAAGTTTGACACCCATAGAGAAAGAAGCAAGCAAGTCGTTTTGCCAATGTCGTTTTGACAATAGACATCCACCATGTATCGCTTGACATTGACAATGAACGTTCTTTTTTTCCAGCGTCTCCATCTCAGATTAATAATAAAGCAATGGCCCTATTCGGAGATTTGAGATTTTCATCTCACTTTTCTTCGTCTTTGTTGCTCTCGTTTGAAACGTTATAGGTGTGAGAGTGACCAAGATAAAATCTCATCTCATCTCACGTGTAGGAATAGCCCCCCAAGTCTCCATATCTTCCCCGGTTGTCAGTGTTATCAAAATTCCTCTCAAACTCACAACTGAAACTTATGAACAAGAAATACTTTATTTATGACTGAAACCTTAGAAAATGACACTCATTATTGTAAGCCCCAAAACAAAAAAACAACCACAGCAGCTACAAACGAGAAAGAAAGAATAATTAATTTTTGGCGGGAACTAAAAATGTGGCAGGCGCGTACGTAGTTTTGTATTAAGTACCTGGATGTCCGTCCGAGCTTTGCTCGGTATTTTTTTTATTGTGTTTTTTGGAAAATAAACAATTGATTTTAGTCTAACCTCAAAGCAAACACTCATTGACTTCGTGTTACTTAACAACGCCATCTGCTGTTGTGTCGTTAAAGCAATTAGTTGCTCACAAAAAATAGTATTATTATTCGCCAATAGATGTCAGGAAGAGTCATATTTTTGTTATTTTTCTTCCAAGTTTATGTTTAAGTTGATTATCGATAAAACACGAATAAAATGACATTTTCTAAAAATGATTCCTAGCTAGATCGATTTATCGCCCCCGAAACCCCCTACATACTAAATTGTATGAAAATCGTTCGAGCCGATTCCGAGATTCCAATTATATATATATATATATATATATACAAGAATTGCTCATTTAAAGATTTATGATTTACAGAACTGTGATTCAGTGGATAAAGTTTAAAATAGCGGATTGACCGTTATCAGGAGGGCTATTCCTACAACTCGAGATACCATCTCATCTCGAAAAAAATGCCTAAAATCGAGATGCCTTATTCTCTTCGCTAGAGATCGAGATTATCTCGATGGCTGGGGCCCGAGATGTCTCGAGTGGTCGGAGGCAGTCGAGACGTAAGTGAGATAGTGGGTCGCGACTCATTTGTTGCCACTTCGGTCCCGTAAATATATTTTTTCTACAAAACTGGCAACTCAGTATTTGAATACCTACGTCATACGTTTCTATACGTCAAGGAGGGTCTTTGGCGGGAACCGAAAAGATGGTGTCGTGATTTTGTATTATTTTCTAAAACTTGTGATGCTTCGAGTGTTAAGGTGTAATAATTGTGTAACCTTTGCCGTGTTCGTTAACGTGCACGAGTGTGGGCAAATGATACAAACATTAGGAAATGCAACTTTTCGTGTTCTCTACAGAACTCGACTTAACGTTTCAGTAAAGTATCCACGACTGAAATGGGAAAAGGGGAGGGATTCATCTAATTTTTCATCACCCTCTCCGCTATCATCTTAAATTTAATAACCCATGTACAAAAATCAAACGGATGACAAGACGGTATGGCTATGTTGGCTTTAGCCTGCCCTACGGGCAAAAAAAAAAATTCTATACGTCAACGTTTATACTTGCTAACCTAAAATTATTGCCTCTCACTTTTCAACCCAATATTTCACTTCATTTCGATTTGACAAGAACTATCCTATTTTAGCAAAGGATCGCATCGCATTACGCTGGTTGGCGTAAACATATTCACTGATGCGTCGAAGTTATCGACAGTCAGTGCCGTGGGAGCAGCTGTTTGCATACTATCTGCTAGAATAAGTCTTAGATAAAAATGCCCATCTTACTTCTCAGTATTCACTGGAGAAGCGATTGCCCTTCTAGAAGCTATCCTCTATGTCAAGTCGCATAATCTCAACTACTCTATCATCTTTACTGAGTACATTAAGAGATCCTTTATAGGTGGCCAATTTTAAACAAGAGTGCAACCGATTTTACAACAATTTATGAGGGATTCCTTAATTTAACAAATTACAGGGAAACGAAATGAGGAGTGAAAAGGGTTTGACAAGATAGATTGTAGGCAGCTTTTGGAATCTTGAATACATCAATTATACTCGCATGGCCTTTTTCTTCCTAAATTTTTCCTCCTAAATCAATGGTCAAAATACTGGGAGACGTCCCAAAACATCAAGGGTAGATATGCTGATATCCAACCCAATAGGTATCCCTACAATTCCCTAGTTCTTCAAATTCCGCTCAACCGAGAAACATGAGCGTGATCTTATGTTTCCAATTAAGTCACCCGTGCACTCTGGTTTATTTAGCCAAACTCAGGATCAGGGAGCACTCAATCTGTGAATGTGGGTTGGATGAAGATAACACAGATCACATCTACTTCAGTTGTCCCTATCTAAGTTTCCTCCTTATAAGATATCCTCTCCCGGACATAGTCCATCCTACTTCCTTCAAATATCTACAATCATGTTCCTCCCACCCCAAGCTATATAATATTGTTTGTAAATTTGTCTGTAAAAATAATATTAAGCTGTAAATATTATCCCCCTTAGCAATAAACGTTGTATAGCTTCGGAATAGTTATATAGTTTTGTCTTTTTTTTTATTCTTGAACTCTATTGAAGCTAGCAATAAATGTTGTATAGCCTCAGAATAGTTACAGTTATTTGCCATTTTCGATCGAGTTCAAAAACAACAAAGAAAGATAAAGACAAAACACTGTATAATTATCCCAAGGCTATACACTGTTTATTGCTAAGGGGGTTAGTATATTTACCAAAGTGGAGTATACAATACAATTTTTTTCCAGCATTGCATGTTGAACATAACATATCATATCATCACGCCTTACCCCTTGAATGGACTGGCAGAGGTGTACAACACCCACACTTTAGCGGACGATATTCAGTCCCAAATGTGACAGGCGGTGAGCTTGTCGCCATATACCGGGCTCCAGTTACTTAGCAGATGACATTAGATATGTACATATGCTCACACAATGAATAAGTTGGTGCATGCCTTTGGCTGGGTCCAAACCCTCTCCCTCTGGCTTGAGAGGCGTATCTTCTGCGACTAGGCTATCATCACTAGTATGTTAAATAACAAGACATAATACAATTAAAAAAACTGATTTATTTATCTTTTTCGCTGCATGCTTTTTCAAAATCTGTTTGTACTCATTAGAATGTCCTTAAAACAATAACAGATTACTTCCAAAATATTAAGTAAAGCATCTTGAATTTAAGTAGCAGTGTAGGTTTCCATCACAATTCAATCTGCAAACAAAAAATCACAATGTTATTTAATGTATCAAACATTATATTTTACTTTTGCTCTGCATTACATGACTGATTTAAATTATCTTGTTTAGGACATACTGGACAGATTTATGAGAAAATATAGGAAATGATTATAATTTTTCCCAAAGTGAACGGTATACTACATATTATATAAAAGTCAATTTGTCCTTTGTTGGCAATCGCATCACTAGGGAATGGCTAGATTGTCTTGCCTAAAACTCTCTATGTAATAATAGTTTGTATAGTCCGTTAGCCGAACCTCATTGCAAAGCACTAAATGTAAGAAGCTGAGGGCTGAGCTTCACCGCACTGGGTATGAAGTATAGCTATAGGTACACAGATCAGCTAGTAAGTATATTACCTAATGCAGAGTGTAAGGTAGGTAGATTGGCAATATAGATATCCTAACTAATAATTTAAAAATGAATTTGTTTGTTTGTTCTGCTGTCACACCTCAACTACTCAATCTATCATCATGAAATTTTGCATACACAATGTCAGAGGTACAGAAAAGGATGATGATAAGACAATAAAGAGGATGATAGAGATAATGGGTTCTGCAGGACCGCAGGTGAAACTGCGGGGCGCAGCTACTTGATCTATATGTATAAATGTGCTTATCCAGATTATTCCTATAGTATCTATCTCTATCTCTGTGCCAAATTTAATTCAGAACAACCATCATCTATCTAATATAATACATACTTCCATTCAAACTTTTGCCTTTTTAAAATTAGTGTAAAGTGTGATTTCTCAGATACTTACTTACTGGGTCTAAGAAAATTCAAATTTTTTGTTCATACAAATATGTAACTAAGTCCACAGATTTGTTGTTGATAGTGGTTGTGATTGCTGTTTAGCTCATCCACAGTCAGGTTTCTAAAGCCAACTTGGAAACCATTAGTCACGTACGAGTCCTTGGGTGACTTGTTTGTTGGTAGGTGTTAGGCTCGAACGGCATAAATTAAGCAATAGGTACCTGAAACATTTTTCAATTTATAAACAAGAAAAAGTTTGTGACTTCTATGTTAAGTTAACCTTGGTTATTTACAAATTATGTGGTCATACATAGTGATAAGAAAGTACTTAATACTTACAATTATCTCCACAAGTATCCTGGCGTCACTTTATTATCCCTGTTAGATTATTTTGAAGGTCTTAAGTTATTAGTACATAGGGGCGATTGATTCGGAAAAAACTTCCAAACCGGTCTTCCATTCCATTGGGTTTAACGACAAACGAAAGCCTTAGTAGTTCCTATTAAGTGTTTAATGTTATTAATCGTGATAGTTTTTGTAGGCGTGATCAAAGAGTATGTAATATAGATAGGCGTGATGACGGAAAGATTTTTAGATTTTAATAACCTCTATTTGTAAACAAAACAATGACTTATTTGGCTAAGTGCGTTTCGTTCCCCACAAATCCTTTATGGAATGAAAATGTTATATTTTATTCTTCTCACTTTTGTAACTTGTAATAATTATCATAATATTAGTTCATTTGATTAAACCTAACGATATTTAATTATTGTATGCCTTTAATGAGCAGAATGGTCCCGAAATACGTTTTATCGATTTTACCGGTTTTTAGCAAGCACAGTCGAGTAAAATGGAACGTAATTTGAGTGAGAAAAGCCCATCTCATCTCATGCTTGTTTGAGAATACCACATGGTTTGTTTTTAGGAGATTCTCCCTCGAGTTCTAGGAATCGAGATCGAGATGAAAAAGTCCTATCTCCGAATAGCCCCCCAGTTGATTAACGTGCACGAGTGAGGGCAAATGAAACAACCTTTGCGAAATATGACTTTACGTGTACCCTACAAAACTCCACTCAAAACATAAGTTTTAATAAAGTATCCATAACTTTACTGAAATGGGGAAAGGAGAAAAGTTCACCATCGTCATCATCACCCCATCATTTGTGAAAAAAACTGCCCTATTCTATGGTGAAAAACCATAATTAAATTGAGACTGGCAAATGCACAAGACGTGCAACGCCAAATTCCCAGAATGGGGGAGAAAAACAAAAGTATTTTTACTCCGACTTTACAAGCAGAAGCAGCGTGGAGTTTTGGCGGGAACAGAAAAAATGGTGTCGGGATTTTGTATTATTTTCTAAAACTTGTGATTGTTCGAGTGTTAAGTGTAATAATTGTGGATTATTATCCTCTACCGGTTCGTTAACGTGCATGAGAGTGGACAAATGATACAAACATTAGGAAATGCTACTTTTCGTGTTCTATACAAAACTTAACATTAAGTTTCAGTAAAGTATCCATGGCTTTACTGAAATGGGAAAAGGGGAAGGATTCATCTCACCTTTATCACCCTCTCTTCTATCATCATCATCATATATTTAGCAAACAAGGTGGTATGGCTATGTTGGCTTTAGCCTGCCCTACTGGCAAAACTAAAAAACACCAAGCAGTGTTGCCAGAAAGTTACTTATATCCCATCTTACGTTACTATTCATCCTGCCATGTTAACTCCATGTTACACAACTCAAACTCTGACTGTTTAATGACTCAAAGTCATTAGACAGTCAAATTTATATCAGCAAAACTATGTCAATAGTATTATTAAAAAAATCAAATCTTGAAACAGTCACTCAATCAAAAGTCAGTCCAAATTTTGTATTGTAGTTTTGCGTCTTGATTACTTTGGCTTTCCATTTAAAATAAGAGTTTTTCAGTCTTAGAACACATTGTTTCGGAACCTCCTGGGACCCTATTCGGAGATTTGAGATTTTCATCTCATCCTGTAAACTATTTCTGAAGAGACGGTATTCAAAACCACCTTAACGTAAATGTAAACAACTAATACTTCTAATAATCCAAACCATGTACAATATGTAGGTAATTCCAATATGAATCTAATGGACACCAAGATCAATACTACAGAAAGACACCCAAGAAAAACACTACGAGGTCCGTCCTCTTCCGTGCTGCAGCGAGAAGTGCCGGTTGGACGGGGCGGGCGACTCAGGCGCTACTCCTTCATTCCATAAGCTACATTCATTCATTCATTCATTCATTCAATACATTCCTTTGACAGTTCGCTCGCAAAACGTCACACAGCAGACCATAGACTGTATTCTTTTGTATGTGTTGCTAACACGGCCCTCCTGCGCCGTGCATGCCCTCAGGCACGCTTCTTATATTGGTTCCAACTCTGCACATGAATTACGTATCTGTCAACACACACATGATTTCAAAGGCTGTTAAAATCTTTAAGCTCGGCCTATCATGACTCATGATGTCCTAAATAGATAGAACTTCAGTTGCAACCTTTTCATCATTTGATTCCTTTAGACTTGGGAATTTCTACCACTTTGTAACTAGTTATCTCATTCATTAACTTCATCATCAATCATAACACCGAAAAAAAAGGTCTTTTAGGTTTCTCAATAGTTCTGCAATGTATCTTTTTTATAATAGTACTGACCATCTAAACCAGAGCTGATATCTTTAGGTTTAGAAATTCCCTGTACGACTGCTATTTTAGCTCACTCCCTTAATCCTAAGTAGTGCCTGGTCCAGATCATTCCTTTAGTCTTAGGAAGTCACTGCTTCAGCTCACTACTTATATTCTGGCGAGTGCCTATAGCAGTCATTCAGGTTATCTACATACACACATATAGTCACGCCTGTTTCCCATAGGAGTAGGCAGAGACCACTTCTCTCCACTTTCTACGATCCTGGCACACATATTTCGCTTCTTCTACTTCCATGAGTCTTTTCATACGCGCTCGTCGTTTCAGCTAGTACTGCTAATCTAATGAACTTAGTTGCCAGACATAATAACATTACACGATTTGCTAAAACTAATTCCGGTATCTTTTGCCTTGATACCTTTATCCCTCAGTTGAGGTATTTCTATTTCCTTTTTGGCGCGAGAAAACTACATCTCACTTCTGATGTAAACTATTTCTGAAGAGACGGTATTCAAAACCACCTTAACGTAAATGTAAACAACTAATACTTCTAATAATCCAAACCATGTACAATATGTAGGTAATTCCAATATGAATCTAATGGACACCAAGATCAATACTACAGAAAGACACCCAAGAAAAACACTACGAGGTCCGTCCTCTTCCGTGCTGCAGCGAGAAGTGCCGGTTGGACGGGGCGGGCGACTCAGGCGCTACTCCTTCATTCCATAAGCTACATTCATTCATTCATTCATTCATTCAATACATTCCTTTGACAGTTCGCTCGCAAAACGTCACACAGCAGACCATAGACTGTATTCTTTTGTATGTGTTGCTAACAATCCCTTTTCGTCCTTGTTGCTCTCGTTTGAAACGTCTTAGGTGTGAGAGTGACCAAGATAAAATCTCATCTCATCTCACGCGCAGGAATAGCCCCCCTGGGGGGCTATTGAGATGAAAATCTCAAATCTCCGAATAGGGCCACTGTGGTCAACTGATAGATCCATGAATGTTACTTTTTGAGCTGTCTCATGTTTTTGTCGACTATCTGCCACTGGCAGCATTGTTTAGAAGATAGGTACAATGGGGAGTTTTGGCGGGAACCGAAAAGATGGTGTCGTGTTTTTGTATTATTTTCTAAAACTTGTGATTCTTCGAGTGTTAAATTGTAATAATGGTGGATTATTAACGTTTACCGGTTCGTCAACGTGCACGAGTGTGGGCAAATGATACAAACATCGCGAAACGCGATTTTTCGTGTTCTCTACAAAACTTCACTTAAAGTTTCAGTAAAGTATCCATAACTTTACTGGAATGGGAAAAGGGGAGGGATTCATCGTCTTCATCATCACCTCATCATCATCATCCCATCATCTGTAACTGAAGGAAAAATTATTACTAAGAATCCGACTGAAGGACGAGTATCCATGGTCATGAATAAATTTAAAAAAAAAAAAAAAGATAGGTACAATGGAGTTTTTTTTGGCGGGAACCGAAAAGATGGTGTCGTGTTTTTGTATTATTTTCTAAAACTTGTGATTCTTCGAGTGTTAAAGTGTAATAATGGTGGATTATTAACGTTTACCGGTTCGTCAACGTGCACGAGTGTGGGCAAATGATACAAACATCGCGAAACGCGATTTCTCGTGTTCTCTACAAAACTTCACTTAAAGTTTCAGTAAAGTATCCATAACTTTACTGGAATGGGGAAAGGGGAGGGATTCATCGTTTTCATCATCACCTCATCATCATCATCCCATCATCTGTTACTGAATGAAAAATTATTACTAAGAATCCGACTGAAGGACGAGTATCCATGGTCATGAATAATTAAAAAAAAAAAAAAAGATAGGTACAATGGAGTTTTTTTTGGCGGGAACCGAAAAGATGGTGTCGTGTTTTTGTATTATTTTCTAAAACTTGTGATTCTTCGAGTGTTAAATTGTAATAATGGTGGATTATTAACGTTTACCGGTTCGTCAACGTGCACGAGTGTGGGCAAATGATACAAACATCGCGAAACGCGATTTTTCGTGTTCTCTACAAAACTTCACTTAAAGTTTCAGTAAAGTATCCATAACTTTACTGGAATGGGAAAAGGGGAGGGGTTCATCGTCTTCATCATCACCTCATCATCATCATCCCATCATCTGTTACTGAAGGAAAAAATATTACTAAGAATCCGACTGAAGGACGAGTATCCATGGTCATGAATAAATTAATAAAAAAAATAATGATAGGTACAATGAGGTTTTGGCGGGAACCGAAAAGATGGTGTCGTGTTTTTGTATTATTTTCTAAAACTTGTGATTCTTCGAGTGTTAAATTGTAATAATGGTGGATTATTAACGTTTACCGGTTCGTCAACGTGCACGAGTGTGGGCAAATGATACAAACATCGCGAAACGCGATTTTTCGTGTTCTCTACAAAACTTCACTTAAAGTTTCAGTAAAGTATCCATAACTTTACTGGAATGGGAAAAGGGGAGGGATTCATCGTCTTCATCATCACCTCATCATCATCATCCCATCATCTGTAACTGAAGGAAAAATTATTACTAAGAATCCGACTGAAGGACGAGTATCCATGGTCATGAATAAATTTAAAAAAAAAAAAAAAAGATAGGTACAATGGAGTTTTTTTTGGCGGGAACCGAAAAGATGGTGTCGTGTTTTTGTATTATTTTCTAAAACTTGTGATTCTTCGAGTGTTAAAGTGTAATAATGGTGGATTATTAACGTTTACCGGTTCGTCAACGTGCACGAGTGTGGGCAAATGATACAAACATCGCGAAACGCGATTTCTCGTGTTCTCTACAAAACTTCACTTAAAGTTTCAGTAAAGTATCCATAACTTTACTGGAATGGGGAAAGGGGAGGGATTCATCGTTTTCATCATCACCTCATCATCATCATCCCATCATCTGTTACTGAATGAAAAATTATTACTAAGAATCCGACTGAAGGACGAGTATCCATGGTCATGAATAATTAAAAAAAAAAAAAAAAGATAGGTACAATGGAGTTTTTTTTGGCGGGAACCGAAAAGATGGTGTCGTGTTTTTGTATTATTTTCTAAAACTTGTGATTCTTCGAGTGTTAAATTGTAATAATGGTGGATTATTAACGTTTACCGGTTCGTCAACGTGCACGAGTGTGGGCAAATGATACAAACATCGCGAAACGCGATTTTTCGTGTTCTCTACAAAACTTCACTTAAAGTTTCAGTAAAGTATCCATAACTTTACTGGAATGGGAAAAGGGGAGGGGTTCATCGTCTTCATCATCACCTCATCATCATCATCCCATCATCTGTTACTGAAGGAAAAAATATTACTAAGAATCCGACTGAAGGACGAGTATCCATGGTCATGAATAAATTAATAAAAAAAATAATGATAGGTACAATGAGGTTTTGGCGGGAACCGAAAAGATGGTGTCGTGTTTTTGTATTATTTTCTAAAACTTGTTATTCTTCGAGTGTTAAAGTGTAATAATGGTGGATTATTAACGTTTACCGGTTCGTCAACGTGCACGAGTGTGGGCAAATGATACAAACATCGCGAAACGCGATTTTTCGTGTTCTCTACAAAACTTCACTTAAAGTTTCAGTAAAGTATCCATAACTTTACTGGAATGGGAAAAGGGGAGGGATTCATCGTCTTCATCATCACCTCATCATCATCATCCCATCATCTGTTACTGAAGGAAAAATTATTACTAAGAATCCGACTGAAGGACGAGTATCCATGGTCATGAATAAATTAGTAAAAAAAAAGACAGGTACAATAATAGTGAGTACAACACTCTGCCCAAACTGCCTACAGTTTCCGTGTGATTACATGTTTTTTTAATAGTAAACAAAAACGATTAAAAAGGCAAAATGAAATTATAGGTCTTTTAGAACATTATAATTTCAACGATGAAATTTTTAGTGATAATATATTTTAGTTTATTTTCTGGTGAGTATCGTGTTTGTAAAGGCAAATATTAACAATGAAAGCCCACTTGTCGCCTGTTTAATTTATTATGTAAACTAAATTACGATAAAACTATCTCTGATGTTCAATTTTAGTTTTGTCATTGAGTTCGGCATCCAGAGTCTATGAACTTAGCGATAAGTTTTTAGACATTAGCCATGAGGGTATGTGGTTTGTGAAGTTCTACGCGCCATGGTGCGCGCACTGCCGGCGCCTGGAACCAGTGTGGGCACACGTCGCCCAGTCGCTCTACAACAGCGTTATAAAAGTAGCCAAGGTAGACTGCACACGGTTCCCTACTGTTGCTACACACTTCAAAGTACGAGCTTATCCTACAATCTTGTTGTAAGTAAACACTTTTTAGGGTTCCGTACCCAAATGGTAAAATGGAACCCTATTACTAAGACTGCTGTCTGTCCATCTGTCTGTCTCTCTGTCACCAGGCTGTATCTCATGAACCATGATAGTTAGACAGTTGAAATTTTCACAGATAATGTATTTCTGTTGCTGCTATAACTACAAATACTAAAAAATAGAATAAAATAAATATTTAAGTGGACTCCCTTAACAAACATTTTTTTTGCCATTTTTATAGATATTGATGAACCCTTAATGTGCGAGTCGAAGTTTGCCGGTTTTTAAATATATTTTAAATCAACACTTGCCTGTGTCTGTGCTCCTGCTCACAATTTAAACAAAATATTTATAGCCTAATTTATTCAAAAAAATAATTTGCTAGCCCTAAGTAAAACATTTTTTTTTAATCGGCTGTGTAATCGTTGAGATTACCTCCACCAAACATACACATACTTTTATCTAATAATTATAATATTGGTGTAGTGTGGGTTAGTGTCAAAAGAATGCTTTTGCTAGTACAATTATACTTATTATGCATGTCCTACATACCTTGTGTACTTACTCTACATTTCAAATGTGATTGTGTAAGTGATATTTTTACCTAGGCAGTTAAATTAATTCATAATCAGTAATCACAAAACAGCAGAATTAACTAATACACAGTTGATAACAAAATATATTAAACAGATAAAAGTATGTTGATTATGTTGATATTATTATGATATTATTACTATTATGTTGATTCTGTTGTATTATTTGTCACACTACTAAATGTTTTACTGTGTAGGTTAAGAATAAAATGATACTTATTTGACTACCTGCTTACATATACATTTTATACTACATATTACATATTTTCTGTTTCATGATCGTTTCATAAATATTTTATTGTAGCATAAAAGGTACATTCCACCATGAGTACTTTGGGGACAGAGTAAAAGAAGATATGGTGAACTATGCCATGCGCATGTCACAGCCGGCTGTGCAAAGAGTATCACAGACTGATAGCATTGGATTCTTAAAAGAGACACACTCAGTGTTCTTTGGATATGTGGGGAAAACACAAGGACCACTGTGGGTAAGGATTTTATGAATTAATTCAATGGATTTGCAAAATAATATTTGTTATTCAAATTTTTTCAAGTTTTGATCTTCCAAAATATACTTTAAAAAAGTTAATCTGGAATAAAAAAAATTAAGTGGAGGAAAGAAAATGCTAAACATACCAGTATGCAGTTATGTGTGGTGCATTTTACCCAGATAACTTACCCAAACTATCTAAAAAAAACAACACAGTGAAACAGTGTCCTCAACACGGCACAATCCTGGCCAGGCAGCTTGACCACTATCAATCATAAAATGACACTATGTATTCATTATCATTGTTACAGTCTTTAACATCCTACTGCAGAGACACCAACCTACTTGACACAGTGCATTAATTAATTCAATACAATTTTGCAGGAATCATTCACCTTGAATGCTGAAAGATATCAACCTCATTCATGGTTCTTTTCAATGTCTCATGATGTGGTCAAAAATGACATGAAACCACCGAATGAGACAGCTGTTTTTGTGTATAAAGAAGATGATGCTTTCTTTTTTGATGGTGAGTATTTTTCCAACTATAGGTTTAAAGGAGAATTCTGAATCCTGGCTCAAATTCAATGTTTTGATGAACATCCATTGAGATATCCATTTTATGTTCCTAAACAAAGGCTGATATAACATCTCACTTATTTTCTGAAGCACTTCCCAAATGTTACTGTACAAAAATGCAATTTCAGTAAAGCCAGAACACCAAGAAGACATAGAAGCGTTGAACACAACATTGGACAGGTGGATTAATTCTGAAAGATTTGGCGTCTTCCCGAAAATAACAAGAGCTAACTTGAACCATTTAATGGACACAGAGAAATACATTGTGATTGCTGTAGTTTCTGAAAACAAGCTTAATGAAATTACGCAAACTGAACGAGATTTTAAGGATATGATAGAAGGACTGATTAGGTTAGTATGATATTACACTAGTGGCAATTTGCTGCCTTCTCTGCTAGCCTACAATTTTTTTTTAAAACTCGTATCGCGTTTTGTTCGTCTCACTCGTACTCGCTTCTTATTTAACTTTATCAGCCCATTGAATAAAAAAAAAAACAAATTTCTACATTACAGAAAAAGAAAACGGGAGTTGCACAGCCGATTCCAATTCGGATGGATGGGCACGCCAGAACTGGCTAACTCCATCGCCATGACAGAACTGACTATGCCCAACCTGCTTGTGCTGAACTCCACCACCAGCCACCACCACCTGCCCGACGACGACCCTGTGCTCATGACCCCGGAGGCAGTCTCCATATTCCTCGATCAAGTACACACTCAGACTGCCCCTGTAAGTTGATGTCAGTAACAAGCAATTAAAACCGTGTTCCCCAGTCAGCTGGACAGAGCCCATCTCTAGCAGATTTTTAACACTTTTGGAAGAAAAATCCAATGAGTGAAGATTTTTGTATCCAGGTATCAATCTTCTAAATATTTATATTGCAGACGTACGGCGGCAACCACTGGCCAGTGCGCCTGTACAGGGGTTTCTACGAGGCCCGCACTACTCTGACCAACATGTGGCTCGGCAACCCCGTGCTGACGGCGCTGGTGTTCGGTCTACCGCTCGGCTTCCTCTCGCTCATCTGCTACTCCATCTGTTGCGCTGACATACTCGACGCGGAAGAAGAAGAAACTGAAGGTATTCAAACTATTTTAGTTACACATTCAAATCCCCTTTCTCGTATAAATAGCTCACACGCCATGCCATACAACATAAATTAGGGCTTTGCAGATCATAATTATCAGCACAAAAATTGTTAATTAATAATATTGCTTTTTTTTTCAGAAACACATGAGAAGACAGATTAACACCGGAAGAGCCTCAATATCTTACTTTCCTAGATTAATTTGATCAAATTAGGATTTTCTGATTGTACTTAAAAAAACTTAAAACAGGGCAATTACACTGCCTTAAAATTTTACGAATGTTTAGAGCGTGTGGCCGCTACTGTTCACGACCACAAGCCATCTACCACAGCATTTTAGAGAGGTTACAGTCTATTACGTACTTTACTGTTTGAGTTACACGGAGTCACACCAAAGAAATAAGGCTGGTTTCATTGTCGCGCGCTTGGGCGGCGCTATGCGTGCGGGCCACGTATGTATATGGCTACAGTACAGTAGTTGTGTTTCATTGTCGCGCCGGTGAGCAGCGATATTCCGGCTAAGACGAAGTCGACGATTACTCGCGCTCGCTGCGATTGCGGTACCGCGCCATCCCACAGATTCCCAACGTTTTTCCCACTTTTGCGCGTTGGCCATGAAATAATATAAGCACCGATACAACTACCGACAAGCAAACGGACACAACACAGGTCCGTTGACAGTATTATGTTACGTGTATCAATAACAAAGATAGAAAGACGTACAAGACTATAGCGAGAACGAGACAAAAATAATTATCACTCGCCTGGTCTCGTTCGTTTGTGACTACGGTAAATTGTGTGCAGCACCTAATTTATTCGGTCCATTTTAGGTTTTCGTACCTCTCCCTTATATTTGATCTAAGGCGTTGGCAGACTAAACTTGAGGTTACTCACTCTGCTATAAACATTAGGATGATAATGTGACGTAAAAAGCACCCTACAATTGATACCCAAATTGAAGCAAATTGATGGTTCCAGCCAATTTCTACTGATAAATTTTACAGAATCTGTGATGTTGAGAATCTGCGGTCGGCTCACGGACTACTTTCGTGTCGCAACGCGGCGATAATGTGACCGCTAAGTCTGAGTTTTGAAATAAAACAACGGGTTCGCAGTCGCGGCGGGCGCGGCTAACAATCAAGCTGCACACGCGAGATTTATCATCATCCTCATGGTCAGCCTGGAAGACGTCCGCTGGACAAAGGCCTCTTTTCAATTATCTTCACAACGGAAGAGTATGTATATCAGACGAGATAAAGATACACGTCAGACAACCAGACATACATTGCGCCTAACAGCGACAAAAATGTTTCCGGTACTTTTTGTCGTGTAACATGTGCTACACGACAAAAAGTACGGTAAAACCCGTCTGTGTACATAAAAAGAGTCAATATACCGTTGTCACACTGCATATGCTAGACCTGCATGTCTCACCATACACTTCCAACCGACTGAAAAACAGCTGGTTTCTGCTGCTGTTGCGTGCCCGTCGGCGGCGGCAATCACGACGGCAGGCGACATGTCGCCTACTGCTGTTTGTGATCGGGAGCGGAATGTTACCTTAAGTCATCACCGGCAACACACACACGTCGAGACTTTCAACTTGAGATACAGCGGTATTTGGGACGAAAAGGTGTTCCGCTGCCCGCAGCGCGATTGTATCATAAAAAAAGGCTATCAAATCGACTTCTGTATCACGCCGGCACTACCTGGAAACATGATGCTAAAAAACAATATACTAGTGGCTCTTTGAGCAGCTGGAGACAGCTCGCGAAAGGAGTCTTGTCTGGAACTGTTTTCCTTTAGAGATCGCATTCCTCAACCGATTTTCGTGAAACTTTGGGGTAATTAATATATCATCGAAATTCAAAATACCGATGTTTAATAGACATACCAACGTTTGACATAATCATCAGAGGTATAACAACAAAACAAATTTGATCGACTTTTAAAATACATAACCTAGGAATACTATTCAATAAATCTCTAAGACAAAATAAAATGTTTTACAAACCTACCGACCAAATAAATTATAATAGAACTTATTTTAACCGAGAAGCAAAAAATAAAATTTAGTTTTTTTTTGAGGGTACATATTTTTGGTCTTATTTTGAGGGTAGATTTTTCGCAAGAATTGTATTTCTCGATTCAAATAAGTTCTCATTTGTATGTGTGCGTAACTTCAGCTTCCTCATAGGTGATAGAATAATTTTACCTATGCCAATATTTAAAGCATAATAGCTGCAATCAAATATCCCAGTCTTAGTTTAGCTGCCACAAGAACTTCGTTAATATGAGCCATTTACTATGTGTCAGCTGGAGTGACACAACCTCAGCTCGCACATCCAGTACAGGCAAACCAGTGAGGTTAGGGTTTTGGACAATAGCTAGAAAATTAAAGCATAATAGCTGCACAAGGTAGGAAAAATCTGAACGATGCTACTCAAAACATGTAGAAGCTATGATCAAAAAACTGTGTGTAAGCTGGTGTTGTGTCACTTCAGCTACTCATCTCATATCTTCCAAACGAAAGAAGGTATGACTATGCATTTTAGCTCAAATTTTAAAGCATAATTGCTGCCATTGGCAGCAAAATTTTCAAGTCTCTGGGTTATATACTTTCCGAGTTATAAGCTAATACCTATGTGTAAGCTGAAGTTGCGTCACTTCAGCTGACACATGTTGAATCGACGAAACTATCAAACGTAGAGTTTTCATTTAAAGGGCAAAAATTAAAGCATAATTGCTGCCATAGGCAGCAAAATTTTCAGATTCCTAGACCTCGTAGTTTCCACGTAATAATCAAAAAACAGTTTTCGCGCCAAAAAATTCAAATTTTTGCTTAAAAGCGGCGTTGCCGTTCCGTGCGGTACATTATTGCAATTCAATTTGATCTTAGCGCGCATAGTGTTAAAAGTCATTTTAACTTGTGTTCAAAATTCTTTTAGTTTTGTTTAGACTGAGAGCCCCTGAACCATATGGAACTAAGAATGCACCTGCAAAATTTGAAGGCTTAAAATTTTGTTAAAATTTGATTTCTTATGAACTTAAACAACGACGAAGGTTATTGGTTTTGGCGTGGCTTGTTCTCTGTAATTTGGCTAACAAAAGACGTCGCGCGACAGATAATGGCTGCTTGACGTCACAGGCGCGAGGTAGACAGTGGCATGGCGAACCAGTTTTTTTGCTCCACCACCCCGCTACACCCTTCGCGTGCCATCTAGTACATTTACTAATTTAAAAATTAAAAAATTAAAATAAAGAAGAAAGACAAACCACTGAATAGTAAAGAAGATAAATTTGTTACTTGGACAATATCTAGTGTAAGTAAGTAGTGTAGGTGTTTAACAAGTTTGAAGATGAACTTCCGTAAAGTAACGCCTGATTCAATCAAGAAGATAAATGTTTAATGTGTGGGTAAGAGAGAGTAAAATGTATTTTAATAGTCTGTAAGTACTTTGATTTTATGATACGGGAATTACTCGTATTCCGACTATTGTTTCAACCGCATAAGTAAGTGATTCCCGTTACATAAAATCATAATGTGTGAAAACCACGTCAGTTTCCATAGCCTGTAAGTAGGTAAGTATCCGTATTCGATAACTACTTCAGTGTTATTTCAGTTGTTCCATGAAGAATCAGAAGACCAGGGAGCTCCTAGTCTAGTTATCTCGTCTTCTAAGTTCATAAGAATCTATCTTTAAAATAACATACATACCTAGTTTCATATAGTTCAGCGGCTCTCAGTCGTTTTTTGTTAGCCAAATTACAGAGAACAAGCCACGCCAAAACCAATAACCTTCGTCGTTGTTTAAGTTCATAAGAATCTGCCTTCAAATTTTACAAGTGCATTCTTAGTTCCATATGGTTCAGGGGCTCTCAGTCTAAACAAAACTAAAAGAATTTTGAACACAAGTTAAAATGACTTTTAACACTATGCGCGCTAAGATCAAATTGAATTGCAATAATGTACCGCACGGAACGGCAACGCCGCTTTTAAGCAAAAATTTGAATTTTTTGGCGCGAAAACTGTTTTTTGATTATTACGTGGAAACTACGAGGTCTAGGAATCTGAAAATTTTGCTGCCTATGGCAGCAATTATGCTTTAATTTTTGCCCTTTAAATGAAAACTCTACGTTTGATAGTTTCGTCGATTCAACATGTGTCAGCTGAAGTGACGCAACTTCAGCTTACACATAGGTATTAGCTTATAACTCGGAAAGTATAGAACCCAGAGACTTGAAAATTTTGCTGCCAATGGCAGCAATTATGCTTTAAAATTTGAGCTAAAATGCATAGTCATACCTTCTTTCGTTTGGAAGATATGAGATGAGTAGCTGAAGTGACACAACACCAGCTTACACACAGTTTTTTGATCATAGCTTCTACATGTTTTGAGTAGCATCGTTCAGATTTTTCCTACCTTGTGCAGCTATTATGCTTTAATTTTCTAGCTATTGTCCAAAACCCTAACCTCACTGGTTTGCCTGTACTGGATGTGCGAGCTGAGGTTGTGTCACTCCAGCTGACACATAGTAAATGGCTCATATTAACGAAGTTCTTGTGGCAGCTAAACTAAGACTGGGATATTTGATTGCAGCTATTATGCTATAAATATTGGCATAGGTAAAATTATTCTATCACCTATGAGGAAGCTGAAGTTAAGGACACCATTTGTATACCTAAAGAAAAAGAAATTTCTCACTGTTTAGAAGATCGAACTAGTGGAGAACAAACGAAGTTTCTTACATAAAAGAAATTAAAGTAGGTGGGTATTCTGGGAAGCTTTCCCCTTTCAAATTCAAAACTTAATATTTAGGAAATAGGAATTAATGTAATTCTTACGTAATATAAATTCCTATCGTAATTATTTTTATTCCTGTGCATTTAGTTTTGAAGCGTATTATTTATTTTTAGGCGAATTTAATGTCGGTATATTTTATTTGAGTGTAAATTAGATAAGAGGTAGAAGTGGTGTTGTATTTGCTTGTGAAATCTAAATCTTGTCTATGTTCTTGTCAGTATTGTTTTGGGATAATTTTGAAATAAAAGTCAACAAACTTAAAAGCTTACTTTTATTTCATCCATTTTTTACATGATATGGTACCTAATATATAGCAAAATAAATACGATTTATGGAAGCAGCTTACTCAGCTAAAGAGTTAGCGTAAAGAGCATTTTGAAAATACAGCCAGATGTTTAAATTTCACATTACTTCACTCTGCAACAAGGATATTGAACAAATACATTCAATATTATGCTCCTTAAAGAGGAATCTGAAAATTCAGTTACATTTTCCTCAGTTCTTCAATGTATAGAGTGTTTTGTATGTACCGAGTTTGATATTTCAATTGATTATACCAATCATTAAACATTTTCTCTCGGATCTGTTCCATACTATTACCTTGTTTCTTATTTTGATTATGGCATGATGTTTTTTTATAAGTTCTTGCTTTGTCATTTCTTAATTTGAAAGCATTTTTTTTATTATAGCTACTCTCACAAGAAGAATCTGATGAATCATTTTCAACAAAAGAAGGGGATGAAGAATCCTGTGAATTATTCTCAACAAAAGTAGGAAATAAATATTCCTGTGGATACTCTCTTGTGAATGTATTACTAGAATTTGTATTTTTTGTTTGTTTTTCATGATCTTGGATTTTCATAGGGTTCTGCTGCTTATGCTTAGGTTTAGATTTTGTTAGTTTTATGCTTTCTTTATCAAAATCGGATTGATAATCAAAGTAATTCTTATTTTGTTTGACTTTTCCAAAAGCAGTTGGCAAGCCTTCATTTATTAAAGCTTGATTCATAGGCTCAATTCCTGTATTATTAGTGTTTTTCTCATAATGATGGTTAGAATTTTGGTACCTCTGTTTTCTACGGTTACTATCACTTTTAGGTTTTCCTAAATAAGTTGCACCTGCATTTACGAGACCCTGCTCATCATAGTCAATGTCATCATAGTTGATGTCAGTTTCACCTGTGTTTATTTTGTTAAAACTGCTAAGACATTTACCTTGTTTCTTTTTCCTAGAAACAGTTAGCAAGTTGACATCTGCATCAGCTTGGTGCATCATTTCACTTGCGGTATTTTCATTGTTATTATTAAGATAATGGTATTTTGGAACAGTGACATGCCTCTTATTTTCTTTCTTTTTTCCAAAAGCATTTGGTAAGCACATATTTATTAAACTTTGCTTAGAAGGATCCATTTCAATTTCGTTTGCCTTAATTTTAAGATCTTTTTGTAAAATGACTTGAGCATCACTTATATCATGATCTGGTGTGGTGTCTTTATAATGTAATATCTTGGGGCTTGCTCTTTCAAAGCATTTGGAAAAATGTTTCCCTTTTTTAATTTTTTCTGTTAAATGACTTTCATTTTCATTGGATTCCTTTTCAGTGACAGAATTTCCATCCGTCATGTTCATGGTAATTTTTGGAACATTTGGAAATTCCTTTACATCATTTGTGTCTAAATTATCCCAGTATTTTATACCATCTGATATTAAGTTTGTAACTTTGACATGTTTGAATTCAAAGCTATCTCTAATATTACTGATCTTGTTTTGTTTCACATTAAAAGGCCCTACAAGATCAGTAACGGGTTCTACATGTGATTCATTTAACATTTTGAATGAATCACACAACTCTTTAAAACTACATATTTCTGGCTTTATATCTGGTTGTCCCAATGACTCAGTTGTCAAAGCTTTCCACAGCAATTCTTCTGACTTTTTCTCATTTTGTAATAATACATGATTTGGATGCAAAGTTACAAGTGCTTCATCTTTCTTGAGATTAGTTTCTGTTTCTGTCAGATTGAAGGGCTCATTGCTCCACAAGTCACACAAATTAAATTGAATATTTGTACGTGCCAGAGTCTCTTTGAATTTTGTCTTTTCTTTTCCTTCACTGAGTATCGAAATAGCCATACCATAAGAACCATACCGGCCTGCTCTACCAATCCTATGCAAATATGTTTGCCATTCAAATGGGGGCTCAAAGTTTATAACAATATCAACATTTGATGCATCTATGCCCCTCGCAGCTAGATCTGTTGACACCAGTATCCTGCATTTGTACTCTTGTAAAGTTTTAAGAGCATCAAGTCTGTCAGTTTGTTCTTGCTGCCCATATAGCTGTTCTGCAGGCCATTTATCCCGTGACAGCATTCTGTGTAACTCTCCCACTCTAACTTGATAATTACAAAAGATTAGGCATTGCTTGAACTGCTTGGAGTTCAGTATTTTTTTCAGTTCTTGGTATCTATGTTTGGTTTGTTTAACAATGTTGCTATTGGGTGGTACTATTACTACTTTCTGTGCAATTCCCAGCAGAACATTGTTGCTCTCAGGACAAACATGTTGAGCCTTTTGTACATATTTGCTAACAAATGTTTTGGTTTCCTCAGAATAAGTGGCACTAGACATGATTATTTGCTTTTGTTTTGGTAGAAGAGAAAATATGTAATTAATGTCTGGCTGGAATGATTTTTCCATTAATTTGTCAGCTTCGTCAAGAACTAATAATCGTACAGCTGAAATATCAATATGGTTATCCTGGATCAAGTGACGTAGCCGGCCTGGGCTTCCAACTACTATGTGAACATTTTTGTTAAATTTATCAATATCTTCTTTGACAGGCAATCCTCCCATGACCACTGCTACATTCAAACCTGTAATGTGACATAGTTAATTATTGCAAAAGTTACTGTAAATTCTGGTCTGCTTGTTATTTAAAAGGCTGAACCAATTGTTAACATTTGAAAAGTAGGTAGTCATCATCATAAAACAGATTATCGTGGGTAGAAGCTACCATCCATGAACAGATATAGGATCTTTATTAACTTGTAAAATATGGGAAAACTAACTAATGTAGCAACTAAAGAGAAACTAACTAGTTTATTTACTTAAAACTAGCTCTACCTTATGGTTTAAAAGTATCCCATGTGCTATTCCAGACTATACTACTCCTCTGTACCATATCTCATCCAGATCCACTCACCTGTTCTAGCATGAACATTCATCTATTCAAACTTTCGCATTTATAATATTATTAGTGTGATAAATTCAAATTTAAAAACAAAGGTAACTAATAATATATTATAGCTTACAGCCAACTAACCTTTATATTGAGACCCAATTTCAGTAATGACCTCTGATACTTGTGATGCAATTTCTCTAGTTGGGGCAAGTATGATGGCTTGTACACCCATTTCTAAGTCTAGTTTCTCCAGAGCTATGACTGTGAACACTCCAGTCTTTCCTGTGCCTGATTTTGCTTCAATTAGTAGGTCTGGAACACAATAATATTTGTGGTAGTCATTATACTCAAGCTATCCAAGGTAAGCATACAATTTTGGGATAGGTAGTGAGGACAAATTTTTCTTACCAAATCCGCACTTTCCCAAAGGGATGGCATGTAGTTGAATAGGTGACGGCTTTATAAACCCAGTTTTCTTCAGGCCCTTTAGGGTTGGTTTTCTAAGTAACATTGTATCAAAAGAAACATCATCTGATATGCGAACATCTTGTGTTCTATGCCCTGCACCGAGATCGTGGCCCAAAACCATTATGCGGCGGTTAACAGCCCAGATTGATTTTAAAATTAGATGTGTATTTTCACTAAACTATTGAGCACTGAGCAGAGTAGGTAACGCCTAAGTACTTTAAATTTTGCAATGAAATTAATGATTTGTAGCAGGGTTCAGCTCAAGACCTCCGACAGTAAAAGCTTGCCATGCATGATCACTGCAAATCATCATGATGAATTGATGAATTTGATTTGATGACAAGTTTGACATGAGAAATGACAAACTACGACTAGCTATGCTAAAATAATATTGTACAGCCACAATTTAATATTATTATGTCCGCTCCGGCCCAATTTTGTACACCATTATTAGGAACCCCAATGAAACGTAACATGGCTTCTTATTCGTACAACATTTTATGTTTAAGAGTCCGGCGACTTAACTAATTTCGACCTAGGCGACCCAGACTAACTTCGCAATGGCTTAATGTATTCTATAGCCATTTCGTCTAGAAGAAGAAGACGAGCGAAGAGAGCGAATAATGATACTGACGAGCCTCTAAAGTTACCTATAGAGTGGCAAAGTGCGATTTTAATTTTTTTTATGACTTTTGCACTACTGTAATCATTCTTAAGTCACTAAGAATTTCCCTTGTATTATTAATTCATTTAACAGCTAATGATGTAGACAACCTCCCTATGTAATGGAATTTTTGATTTGCTTTGTCTACCTATTGAATAAATCAGTCAAAAGTGACCCCTTAAAATGCAGATAATTTTCATAGCTCTATTTTCGCTTCACAACGTTTTTAAAAAAAACCAAGAACAAAGAGGCGAAGATATTGTTAATTTATGTTGGGAAAAAGGCCTCTGCCCCGTGACCCCTGTTGGGTCACCCTACCCTATGAATGTTGGTTCACACTATGTCTATGAACACATAAAGCAGAATATCCATGAGAAACACTTTAATGCAATATTATTAGATATTACATTACAAACAAACACAATAATCACTAAAACTCTTAGAAAAACATTCTAATAAAAATTTTCACTTCTTGACAAGTATGCTGCTAATTGTCAACAAACTAATTTTTCACAATTCCAAAATCAATTGTCTTTTTGAATCCTCATTCAAAAAACCAACCAGCCTGTGTTACTGACATGAGGTTACATATTGTGCAGTAGCAACTCTTTGCTTCAACAATTTAATTGTACATGCTAAATTTCATCATAATCTGACAAACGGTTTTCAAGAAATTTTAGTAGTGCGTTTGTATGGAAATTTCAGAACGTCGCGGCCCTCCTAATCAAATAATGTCCGACTACGTTTTGGACAACATGGTTTAATAAAATAAGGAGCTGTACATTCTTAATCGCCTGTACAAAATTTCGTACAATTTTGCACAGCTAATGATAATGAATGTCCACCCACGTTTTGTACAGCCCGATTTTATTAAGTCATTGGAAATCGATATGTCAAAGTCAAAGCCTCGTTTACTTTGTGAGAGTGCAACTAGTTTAGTTAACCGGAACCTTTTCACATTCATTTATTTCGTACAAGCTGCGCCCCACGGCTTCACCTGCGATTAAAAAGTATCCTATGTGCTATATACATATAATCTATCTGTGTGCCAAATTTAATCTAGATCTGTTCAGCCGTTCTGGCGTGAAAGAGTAACAAGATATATAGTATAGTAGGAAGTATTATTTACATGTCAATTTTAATGACAATAATATCAGTCCCATTATGTGTACATTTACAATAGTATAGTAATATCACACTATCACACTAATATTAGGTCCTTACGTATGAAATTGGCGTTTTGTACGGGAGGAATAAAAATTCGATTTTTTTTTGTAAAATATATTTAATTAATCAAAGTATGCACCGTTGTTATCTATGCACTTTTGCCATCTTATGGGTAGTTCATTGATCCCTTTACTATAAAAACCATGGGGGCGAGAATCAATAAACTCTTTGAAGGCGGTTTGGACTGCTGCATCGGAGTGGAATTTTTTTCCTTGTAAGAAGTTGTCCAAATTCCGGAAGAAATGGTAATCTGTTGGAGCAAGGTCCGGGGAGTACGGTGGATGTCGCAGACATTCCAATTGTAGCTCAGCTAACTTAGTGGTTGTTTGTTATGCAGTGTGTGGTCTTGCGTTGTCGTGAAGCAGCAGTGGCCTAGAGCGATTGACCAATCTCGGTTGTTTAACAGCTAGTTCTTCCTTCATGGTTTGCAGTTGCTGACAATAGATATCTGCCGTAATCGTTTGGCCAGATTTAAGAAAGCTGTAGTGAACGACACCGGCGCTAGTCCACCAAACACTTACAAGTAACTTTTTCTGAGTCAATTTTCGTTTAGGGCAGGATTTGGCTGGGTCTCCAGGGTTCAGCCATTGCGATGAGCGCTTTCGATTATCGTACAATATCCACTTTTCATCACAAGTAATGATTCGATTTAAAATCCCTTCATTATTGCGTCGGTTGAGCAAAGTAACACAACAGGCGACCCGTGTTTGCAAGTTCGATTCACTCAATTCATGAGGTACCCATCGTTCGAGTTTTTTTACTTTCCCGATTTGCTTCAAGTGGATTAATACAGTTTTGTCACTTACCCCGAAGCCTGCTGCTATCTCTGAAGTGCTTTGTGATGGATCCGCTTCCACAATAGCCTTTAATTCTTCGTTTTTCACTTTGATCTCCGGCCGTCCACGGGGTTGGTTCTTAAGGTCGAAATTTCCAGAACGAAAACGTTGAAACCAAAAACGTACTATGCTATCTTAAGCGACACCAGCGCCGTACACATCATTAATTCTTCGAGCTGTTTCTGCAGCACCGGTGCCACGGTAGAACTCGTACTCGTAAATATACCGATATTTCATGTTTTCCATTGCGCGGTAATAAGCGACGCCAAAGAAAAAATAATGAGGAAAATAACAAATGAATGACTGTATTCCAAAGAAAAAAAAACCAGCTAAATGAATTTATTAATTTGAATTTCGAATTCTTAACCAAAGAGGAGATATTTCAGATCAAATTGATCAGTACGACAAAACGCCAATTTCATACGTAAGGACCTAATATTATAAATGCGAAAGTTTATGAGTGTGTTAGTAAGTATGTTTCTTACTTCTTCACGCTCAAACGCCTTGACGAATTTTAATAAAATTTGCTATGTAGGGAGCTGACACACTGGATTAGAACATAGGCTACTTTTTATCGAACGACTATGCCAATTTTGATGAAGGATGTAGCTAACGGCCTGGATTAACACTACGTTTTATCCCTTAAAATGTAGTGTTCCCGTGGGGTGAGCAAGAAATCTAAATGTATTAATTTGAGACTTCAAACCCGAATGACTAAGTAAACCATTTTTTTAAAATAATAAAGTTATCTGTTACTCTGGATTAACTTAATGCATAGGCTACTTTTATCCCTTAAAAATGTAGTGTTCCCGTGGGATGAGCAAGCATAACTTATCACAATCATTATCACACGAATATTATAAAGGCGAAAGTTTGCGAGTGCGTCTATCTGTTACTTCTTCACGCTCAAACGGCTAGATCATTTTTGTCAAAATTCAGTATAAAAGTAGCTGTCATCCTGGATTAGAACATCGGCTACTAAATTTAACTGTGCCCATGGGATAAAAATGCGTCTAAAACTTATAAACCACTATGGATTTACACGTTTTGGACGCATTTTTATTTGGTGAACACATTTTTTTTTTATCCCTAGGAATATAGTGTTCCCGTGGGATGAGCAAGGAATTAAAAAAAATTTGGTTAATCACTTAGGCTTTTTTTAAAGTAGATTTAATTTGACGTTTTGGACGCATTGTTTTTATTTATACTTACAATTTCTTTTTATTTCCTAAAAATGTAGTGTTCCCGTAGGATGAGCAAGAAATTTAAATTTATTAATTTGTTATTCTTTCAAACCCGAACGAATAAACCATTTTTTTTAAATATGCAGGTAGCTGACACTCTGGATTAATTAACACAATATATAAGCTCCTTTTATCCCGTTAAAATGTAGTGTTCCCGTAGGATGAGCAAGAAATCTAAATAAATTAATTTGTGGCTTTTCAAACCCGAACGAATAAACCATTTTTTTTAAATTTGCAGACTGGATTAATACAATACATAGGCTACTTTTATCTAAAAAATGTAGTGTTCCCGTGGGATGAGCAAGCATTACTTATAAAATTATAGATGCGAAAGTTTGGGTGGATGTTTGTTACTCAATCACGCCAGAATGGCTGAACTGATCTGGATGAAATTTGGCACAGATATAGCTTACGTCTCTTTTATTCAAGGCTGAGAAGCTCCAACCCCCCTTCAGCCTTCTACCTTCAGCTTCATTTAGCCCGGCAAACCAAAAGCCTCCGTGAAGTAAATGCAAGCTGCGGTGTCGTAACTGTGCACTTTGAGCTGTATAAACCAAGCTGGGTAGATATGTGGGAAGCCCGCTACTAGCAGCATCTTCCACCTCGGCGCAAAATATCGGAACTACGGAGACGCTCTCACAGAAGACCGCGGCCCCCGCAGCGCTAGCTCCTTTGGGCACCTCCCCAAGCCTACGCTCTTCCTTGCTTGTATCGATTACCAAACACGTGAGCGCCAGACATGTGTTATAAAAGTGAAAGTTTGAGTGTGAGTGTATTTTTTGTTGCTGTTGCAGCAATATTGTGCAACGGCATCAAATTACGCAACACAGATTTGAGTAGTCGCGAAGATGAACAAGTCATGAACGTGGTGAGGGTGGTCGTGGGCGCAGTATCGCTTTAAAGCATGCAAACTACCCCCCATGAAGTAAACGCAAGCTAAAACTGAGCTCTGATTAAATATCGCACGCGTTAACTAACTAGCTCTATAACTAACATTTTATACAACTGTAATATATGCTTTTTAACCGTGGGTAACACCGCGGAGCGCAGCTAGTTAATAATAAAGTAGAAATTGAACAGTTGCTCACCAAATTTTCAAAATGGTATTTTTTTTTTGTCAAATTGGAAAAATGGAGCCTAAAAGCAATTTTTTGTGCCTTTCTTTAAGGTACAATAAAAACAGATTTACAAAATGAAAATAGAGGCAATTACAAAAAACACCTTTTTTTCGTAAATTTAATAGTTTAGGCGTGCAAGTGCCGCAAAGTGTACTTTAACGAGCGTTTTGGTATTACTCACTATTCATTCAACCTGTGGAATTTATTTTAATACATTAAGGCTGTGAAGGAAAGTCATTTTAAGTCGGTTTTTCAACATTTAATTTAATATTTAAGTATCATTAAATACATATTATATCATATACATTTTATATCTATAAATTTTATTCATACATAAAAACAATGTACTGACCGACTGTTATACAGCATAAGCTGAATATAGTCCGGTGAAGTGTGGGTGTTGTATTACACTCTGCCAGCCCCCTCGGGGGAAAGGCGTGGCGATATATTATGTTATGATATGTTTAATAGGATTTAATTTATCAGTAAGCACACTGTAACAATAGGAATAGAATGGAGATAATATGATAAATATAGAGGCCATAGTACCTAGAGGCTAAGTAATTACTTTTTAACTCAGTTTTCCCCCTTGAAAGATAACGGGCGAAACCGCGGAACAAAGCAAACTTAATTTTAACTAAGTATATCATAACTTTAAAAAGTTGAATAAAATATCGGAAGCAGGTGAGTTGCTTGACATAATACCATCCTCATAGAAATCATTGAAGATTATTTTTTTGTAGATAGTTTTATGAAACATTGACTTGGCGATGTACTTCCGTGAAAACTTATTCCCGAATAGTTTCTATGTAAATGTGATTGATGGTTGTTCGATTTTACTACGAACGAAGGCATTTTTTTTTTACAATAATTCATGTCGAGACGGCAGCTAATGTTTATACTAAACTCGTTCGCAGTGTAGTTCATCACGCTCCGCCCATCGCAGTGTAGTTGGCGTTGGGTTATTAAGCGCTAGAAATTCTTCTATGTTTTTTCCGTTTACCGTTTAAAATGATTTGCCATGCAAAGTTGGCAAATCATATTTTCAGTAAATTTTTTTCAGGTAAATTCGCCAGAACTATTGCTAAAAAGTGTTAGGAACTAAATAATACTTTATACTAGAATTTTAATACATAGAACTCAATTGCATGCGAACAGAACTCACTTTTATTTGTGATAAGCTTTGAAATTATATGCCAAGTTCACTGATATCCTAGAATCGCAAACGACAAATAGCTTGGGGCCCTATTCGGAGATAGGACTTTTTCATCTCGATCTCGATTCCTAGAACTCGAGGGAGAATCTCCTAAAAACAAACCATGTGGTATTCTCAAACAAGCATGAGATGAGATGGGCTTTTCTCACTCAAATTACGTTCCATTTTACTCGACTGTGCTTGCTAAAAACCGGTAAAATCGATAAAACGTATTTCGGGACCATTCTGCTCATTAAATGCAAACAATAATTAAATATCGTTATGTTTAATCAAATGAACTAAAATCATGATAATTATTACAAGTTATAAAAGTGAGAAGAATAAAATATAACATTTTCATTCCATAAAGGATTTGTGGGGAACGAAACGCACTTAGCCAAATAAGTCATTGTTTTGTTTACAAATAGAGGTTATTAAAATCTAAAAATCTTTCCGTCATCACGCCCACAAAAACTATCACGATTAACAACATTAAACACTTAATAGGAACTACTAAGGCTTTCGTTTGTCGTTAATCCCAATGGAATGGAAGATCGGTTTGGAAGTTTTTTCCGAATCAATCGCCCCTATGTACTAATAACATAAGACCTTCAAAATAATCTAACAGGGTTAATAAAGTGACGCCAGGATACTTGTGGAGATAATTGTAAGTATTAAGTACTTTCTTATCACTATTTATGACCACATAATTTGTAAATAACCAAGGTTAACTTAACCTAAAAGTCACAAACTTTTTCTTGTTTATAAATTGAAAAATGTTTCAGGTACCTACTGCGTAATTTATGCCGTTCGAGCCTAACACCTACCAACAAACAAGTCACCCAAGGACTCGTACGTGACTAATGGTTTCCAAGTTGGCTTTAGAAACCTGACTGTGGATGAGCTAAACAGCAATCACAACCACTATCAACAACAAATCTGTGGACTTAGTTACATAATATTTGTATGAACAAAAAAATTGAATTTTCTTAGACCCAGTAAGTAAGTATCTGAGAAATCACACTTTACACTAATTTTAAAAAGGCAAAAGTTTGAATGGAAGTACATATGTATATATTAGATAGATGATGGTTGTTCTGAATTAAATTTGGCACAGGGATAAAGATAGATACTATAGGAATAATCTGGATAAGCACATTTATACATATATATCAAGTAGCTGCGCCCCGCAGTTTCACCTGCGGTCCTGCAGAACCATTATCTCTATCATCCTCTTCATTGTCTTATCATCGTCCTTTTCTGTACCTCTGACATTGTGTATGCAAAATTTCATGATGATAGATTGAGTAGTTGAGGTGTGACAGCAGAACAAACAAACAAATTCATTTTTAAATTATTAGTTAGGATATCTATATTGCCAATCTACCTACCTTACACTCTGCATTAGGTAATATACTTACTAGCTGATCTCTGTACCTATAGCTATACTTCATACCCAGTGCGGTGAAGCTCAGCTCTCAGCTTCTTACATTTAGTGCTTTGCAATGAGGTTCGGCTAACGGACTATACAAACTAATATTACATAGAGAGTTTTAGGCAAGACAATCTAGCCATTCCCTAGTGATGTGCTTGCCAACAAAGGACAAATTGACTTTTATCTAAGTAGTATACCGTTCACTTTGGGAAAAATTATAATCATTTCCTATATTTTCCCATAAATCTGTCCAGTATGTCCTAAACAAGATAATTTAAATCAGTCATGTAATGCAGAGCAAAAGTAAAATATAATGTTTGATACATTAAGTAACATTGTGATTTTTTGTTTGCAGATTGAATTGTGATGGAAACCTGCACTGCTACTTAAATTCAAGATGCTTTACTTAATATTTTGGAAGTAATCTGTTATTGTTTTAAGGACATTCTAATGAGTACAAACAGATTTTGAAAAAGCATGCAGCGAAAAAGATAAATAAATCAGTTTTTTTTATTGTATTATGTCTTGTTATTTAACATACTAGTGATGATAGCCTAGATGATACGCAGAAGATACGCCTCTCAAGCCAGAGGGAGAGGGTTTGGACCCAGCCAAAGGCATGCTCCAACTTATTCATTGTGTGAGCATATGTACATATCTAATAGTCATCTGCTAAGTAACTGGAGCCCGGTATATGGCGACAAGCTCACCGCCTGTCACATTTAGGACTGAATATCGTCCGCTAAAGTGTGGATGTTGTACACCTCTGCCAGTCCATTCAGGGGAAAGGCGTGATGATATGTTATGTTCAACATGCAATGCCGAAAAATATTTGTATTGTATACTCCACTTTGGTAAATATACTAACCCCCTTAGCAATAAACAGTGTATAGCCTTGGGATAATTGTACAGTGTTTTGTCTTTATCTTTCTTTGTTGTTTTTGAACTCTATCGAAAATGGCAAAAGACTGTAACTATTCTGAGGCTATACAACATTTATTGCTAGCTTCAATAGAGTTCAAGAATTAAAAAAAAAGACAAAACTATATAACTATTCCAAAGCTATACAACGTTTATTGCTAAGGGGGATAATATTTACAGCTTAATATTATTTTTACAGACAAATTTACAAACAATATTATATAGCTTGGGGTGGGAGGAACATGATTGTAGATATTTGAAGGAAGTAGGATGGACTATGTCCGGGAGAGGATATCTTATAAGGAGGAAACTTAGATTGGGACAACTGAAGCAGATGTGATCTGTGTTATCTTCATCCAACCCACATTCACAGATTGAGTGCTCCCTGAGCCTGAGTTTGGCTAAATAAACCAGAGTGCACGGGTGACTTAATTGGAGACAACATAAGATCATGCTCATATGTTTCTCGGTTGAGCGGAATTTGAAGAACTAGGGAATTGTAGGGATACCTATTGGGTTGGATATCAGCATATCTACCCTTGATGTTTTGGGACGTCTCCCAGTATTTTGACCATTGATTTAGGAGGAAAAATTTAGGAAGAAAAAGGCCATGCGAGTATAATTGATGTATTCAAGATTCCAAAAGCTGCTTACAATCTATCTTGTCAAACCCTTTTCACTCCTCATTTCGTTTCCCTGTAATTTGTTAAATTATGGAATCCCTCATAAATTGTTGTAAAATAGGTTGCACTCTTGTGCAAAATTGGCCACCTATAAAGGATCTCTTAGTGTACTCAGTAAAGATGACAGAGTAGTTGTGATTATGCGACTTGACATAGAGGATAGCTTCTAGAAGGGCAATCGCTTCTCCAGTGAATACTGAGAAGTAAGATGGGCATTTATAACTAAGACTTATTCTAGCAGATAGTATGCAAACAGCTGCTCCCACGGCACTGACTGTCGATAACTTCGACGCATCAGTGAATATGTTTACGCCAACCAGCGTAATGCGATGCGATCCTTTGGTAAAATAGGATAGTCCTTGTCAGATCGAAATGAAGTGGACTATTGGGTTGAAAAGTGAGAGGCAATAATTTTAAGTTTAAAATAAGTATCAAACAAATATAAACATTGACGTATAGAATTTTTTTTTGCCCGTAGAGCAGGCTAAAGCCAACATAGCCATACCGTCTTGTCATCCGTTTGATTTTTGTACATGGGTTATAAGATGATAGCGGAGAGGGTGATGAAAAATTAGATGAATCCCTCCCCTTTTCCCATTTCAGTCGTGGATACTTTACTGAAACGTTAAGTCGAGTTCTGTAGAGAACACGAAAAGTTGCATTTCCTAATGTTTGTATCATTTGCTTACACTGGTGCACGTTAACGAACACGGCAAAGGTTACACAATTATTACACTTTAACACTCGAAGCATCACAAGTTTTAGAAAATAATACAAAATCACGACACCATTTTTTCGGTTCCCGCCAAAGACCCTCCTTGACGTATAGAAACGTATGACGTAGGTATTCAAATACTGAGTTGCCAGTTTTGTAGAAAAAATATATTTACGGGACCGAAGTGGCAACAAATGAGTCGCGACCCACTATCTCACTTACGTCTCGACTGCCTCCGACCACTCGAGACATCTCGGGCCCCAGCCATCGAGATAATCTCGATCTCTAGCGAAGAGAATAAGGCATCTCGATTTTAGGCATTTTTTTCGAGATGAGATGGTATCTCGAGTTGTAGGAATAGCCCTCTTGGTGTAATAACAATAATTTAGTATAATTACGTACGGTAAGTACATACGATTTTCTTTGAAAAAGTTTTGCACAAGCTTTTTTATGAAACTGTATACAGTACTAAAATTGTACTATGGAAACACTGCAAGGGTCAAAAATTGTCTATGGGTTGATTTGATTGAATGAAAAAAGTTTCAGAACGTACGAAGCGAATTTTTGTGAAATGGCGATTCTTGTGTTTCTTGTGGATCAATCTATTTTACAATTTTAACTTTTTAGAAAAATAATGTTGTTCTCTACCTCATAATAAGAAGCAAAACACAGTGTTCTACGTAAAAAATGTCTGTAGTGGTCTGACTCATTTTAAGTACATGAAACAATATAGTTTAGTGCGTTTCGTATGCTAGATATTCTTGCCGATTTAAAATTTCTTTTTACTGTTATCTAGGTAAGTTACTGGTGTCTTGGAGTTTAAAACGCCTCTTTTATTCTTGTAGCTCTCACATAGATTTCTGAAAAGTATATAAATGAACATGTTTCTGTAGAAGAAAACTCTCCAATTGCCTTCTAACAAGACCCTCCTACCTACTCAATAGATGGTAAAACTAGGTCATCAAAATATCAAAAAAAACCACTATAAGGCTGAATTTACTCAGTACAGTGTTATTCTGTTAAACAACAGGATACCATCTTAAATCTTTTTAAAAACAAACCACTCAACATTATTTCAGTAGCATGTTATCAAACAAGAATATAATTTTTCTTCAATTAGGTATATTAGATGGATCATTAATATTGTTGCCTATTACAGAACATCATCATGAACAATAACTGTGCAAACATAGGTGGTGCAGGGGTTGGACCATATGATACCAAAATAGCTGGTCTCTATGATTTGCTTGACACTCTTGGATCAGGTCACTTTGCTGTTGTGAAATTGGCAAGACATGTATTTACTGGAGAAAAAGTTGCCGTAAAAGTGATAGACAAAAGCAAACTAGACGAAGTATCTAAATCACATTTGTTTCAAGAGGTAAATATTGCCGCGTACAGACTAAGAAAACAAGTTTTAACTGTGAAATAGAAAGCAAGCAATGAACTGCATCTCTTTATTTTTTAAAACTTCAGATTTGTTGTAATCTAAATATTACTGTGTTTTTAGGTTCGCTGCATGAAACTGGTACAACATCCCAACGTGGTACGACTGTATGAAGTTATTGATACCCAAACCAAATTGTATTTAATATTAGAACTAGGAGATGGAGGTGATCTCTACGACTATATCATGAGACATGAGTCAGGGTTATCAGAAACCCTGGCCCGTGATTATTTTCGTCAAATAGTTCGAGCTATTTCATATTGCCACAGGTAAGAAAAGACATTAGGTATGACCATGACTGTTGATCGGACTGGAGTGCATTAAAACATTTAATTTTTCAGGTTACATGTAGTACATCGAGATTTAAAACCTGAAAATGTAGTATTTTTTGAAAAATTAGGTGTAGTCAAATTAACTGATTTTGGGTTTAGTAATAAATTTTGCCCGGGTCAGAAATTAGAGACGTCATGTGGGTCTTTAGCTTATTCTGCCCCAGAGATCTTACTTGGAGACTCGTATGATGCCCCAGCAGTGGATGTATGGTCCCTCGGTGTGATCCTTTACATGCTGGTCTGTGGACAAGCTCCATTCCAAGAAGCTAATGACAGTGAAACTTTGACTATGATTATGGATTGCAAATACACAATCCCAACACATATATCCAATTCATGTAAAAGGTAAGTTTTCAGAAAATTAAATTAATTCAAACAAATTTTTTTAATTAAATGAGGATGACAATTTGATAATGTACACACTACTTACACTAATAGACAATTGTGATGAGAAAAAATATTTATTTTTTTCACTCATGAAAAATCACTACCATTATCAGTAAATTAAATTCTTTATTTTAGACTTATAGGTAGAATGTTAGTAAGAGAACCAGAGAAAAGAGCGACATTGTCCGAAATAGCGACTGACCCCTGGGTAACAGCAGGAGAAGCTGTCACAGTAGAAGATTTTGACACTCCATTGGTTGCCAAAGAACAGCTTTCGGAAGAAGACAAAGGAGTCATAGTCCAGAAAATGATTCACGGTCAAATTGCCACAAAAGAGCAGATATTGGAGTCTTTGGAAAAGAATGATTACAACCACATAACTGCCACATACTTCCTACTCGCTGAAAGGAAACTGAAGTCAAATAGGTAAACTACATCATAGTTTGAGCAAGCCAAATTCTAGGTTATACTACCATACTTTGCATAGATACATTTTTGTATACAAGTTTCATAGAACTCGCCTTCTTTAAAATTTTTGTCTTTGAACAATATTTTATTCTTTAAAAAGTTATCATCATCAGAAATTATGGTGCTGCTTACACTCCAAAATCACATTCTTAGCTAGAGAAAACACGCTAAGCCATGTTGAGCAATGGAGTAAGCTGAAAACCAGCTCTGTGCAAATGCTTACTCTTATTGCCAAACACTTTTATCATATTAATATCTGTAATCAACTGTGTATAATTTAATTCTGTTGTGTTTGTCAATAATAATAATTAACAATTAATAATTGTTTAGTAACTAAAACAGCAACATGCCAATTACATTAATTAATTTAAAATAAGTGAATATCACAACAAGTCAATAACAATAATTCAACTCACAAATTTCAACTTATGTAAATACAAATAATAAATTAGTTTAATTATTAATAAAGTAAATACAAATAATAAATTATTTGTATTTACTTTGTAATACAAATAATAATTATTTGTATTTACTAATAATTTACTAATTTTAATTGTAACAAATAATTTGTATTTACAATTAAAATTATTTGTATTTACGTAAGTTATTTTACAAATATTAAATTATAATATTAGTAAGTTATTAGTAGCTATTTTACAATTCAATGTTGAATTATTGTTATTGACTTGCTGTATATATGTCGTTGTTGTAATAAATTATTTGTATTGTTATTCTAATGTTTAGGGTGATATAAGATGTGAAACTATTGTTAACAGAATAGAAATGCTCCGCAAGCAGGAGGCGCTCCGCGGCGCGCGGCGGCCCGAGGCGCTGAGCGTAGCGCGCGCGCCCGGCGCCGCGCCGCGCGCGCAGCTGGCGCCGCCCGCGCCGCCCGCCGCGCCGCGCACGCCGCAGGACGTGCCGCCGGTACCCTATCCACGCTTCTAACACTGCCACGATACAACACAAACACTCTTTTGACACCAAATCCTACTAATATTATAAACGCGAAAGTCTGTAAGAATGGATGGATGGATGGATGTTTGTTATTCTTTCACGACAGAACAGCTGAACAGATCTGGATGAAATTTGGCACAGAGATAGATTGTAGTCTAGATTAGCACATAGGATACTTTTTAACCGCGGGTGAAACTGCGGAGCGCAGTTAGTACAACATAAATCTAAACAAACACTCAAAAATATAGGCGCAATGGGCGGTCTTATCGCTTAAGAGCGATCTCTTTCAGACACCTTTGGATGGAATATAAACATTACGATTAAGCATGGATGGTGATCACTTTTGACCAAAAAAAATTTCACACCACCTGCTCGACAGTGACCAATTGCAAATCACGTAGTCTCAACGTAAAGCGAGGCATTGTCTCCCTAGGGAGATAAAGTTGTATGAAAATCCCAAAGGAGTTTTTGAGTAAAGAGGTTAAAAGTGAATAAAAACTCAGCAAAGGGACATAGTAAAAAGAATTATTCGAATCAGTCGGGCACGCTCGGGAGTTAAGTCTAGAGTCCCTTGTAACGCTCTGGGTACAATAAACCGCCCGTGAATTAAGACACTGCTTAACCCCCTCGGTACATAATCTACTATTATTGTCCATGTAGATGATCAGAGAAGGTTAACCACAAAAATAAAATCAGAAATGGTCAGAAGGCAGATTCATTACTAACTGAGCCACCCAAGCAGTCAATTAAGTTTCGTAGCCTCATTTTCATAAGATGGGAAATGTACGAAAACGTTTGAATGGTCAGCGTTCGTGCACTTACGAATGTTTGTTTTAATTGCACAGCGATCGCGCAAGTGCAGCATAGTGCGCGAGGAAGAAGACGACGAGGAGGGCGCCGTGGCGGCGTGCGGCGCGCGGGCGCAGGACTCGCGGCGCGGCTCGCGCTCCGAGGGCCGCCTGCACCTGGCGGCGCGCGCGCACCCGCCCGCGCACCTCGCGCCCGCCGCGCCGCCGCCCGCGCACCGGAACCACCTCGCCGACAACCTCACCAGAGTGAGTTCGGTTCACACCTCTTTCTCCGCGAGCTACAGCTCGCGAGGCGCGACCTCGCACTTCGGCCGCCGATGGCACCGTTCGAGTATCGATATCGTTGTTGATCGTCGCTAGGTGAACCTGGAGGACGAGCCGCCGAGCGGCGAGAGCGCGGGCGCGCGCGCGCCGCCCGCGCCCCCGCCCGCGCGCCGCACGCGCATCGAGTGCCGGCGGCGGCGGCCGCGCGCCGGCTCCTGCTCCTCCTCGGACCTCTCCGACGACGACTCCGAGAAGAAGAAGCGCGCCGCCGAGCGGAACGACGCGCCGCCGGAGCGAGCGCGCCGCGACTCGCACGACGACTCGAGCGACAGCCAGGAGCGCGGCGCGGGCGCGGGCGCGGGCGCCGGCGCGGGCGGCGGGGCCGCGCGCCAGGCGGAGCGCGGCGCGGCCGGCGCCGGCGCGGGCGCGCCCGCGCAGGACAAGGCGGGCGGGGACGCGCGCGCGCCGCCGCCCTCGGGCGCGGGCGGCGGGCGGCGGCGGCGCGCGGCGCGCAAGGAGAGCCGGCTGCGCGAGTCGCGCTCGCTCAACCGGATCGCCGAGGTGGAGGAGGCGGCGGGCGCGCGCTGGGCGGGCGCGGGGCTGGTGGCGCTGTGCGGGCGGCCGCTGCTGCGGCTGCTGGCGGCGGCGCGGCCGGGCCCGCAGGCGCGCCGCCTGCACGGTATCTGCTAGCCGCCGCCGCCGCCGCCGCCGCTCCGCCCTCCCCACCACATCACACCTGACCTGCCGGTGATCGCTCCCGCATCTGTACATTTTCCATTCCTTCCCGATGCCCATATTCGATAAATTACATGTGTATGATGTCATCGTTATCGGTACCTGAAAAATGAATTTAATGAAACTTGGCCCGATTTAAATGTATTAAGTAACGTTATTTGTTTCGTGTCTTCTGTACGTACGATTTATTTAAACGATAGCTACTTATAGAATAATTGTTATATAATATGCTAGACATGCAATAAATTAAGAGCAAATATAGTAATTTTATTAATTTGTTTGTGCAATTTCGTCTTGTTTTTATACTCGTCTTTACTAAATGAATGATTCTTTGATTAACTGTTGGTTGTTAGGAAATAAGATACTTCTCAGTTCACTCGACTCTTTATACGTATGTTTATGGTATAGTCTACGTAATGATGTTATAAGAGAAACATTTCCAATAATGTTTATTGAAGAAAATGCTGCCAAAATTTTAATATGTTTGTAAAAGTGTAATATTGTGTTTATACTGGGGCCATAGTTGCCTTATTGCTAAACTCAATTTTGTACCTTACGCGAAACGTTTCGAAATGAGATCGCATTTTCGGCGGCTACAATCACAAATCACAATAGGTAAACAGGGTTTCTATAATCGTTCCGTTTTTGCGCGAAGAAATCTCTTCCAACGCTATCGAGCTGAAGTTATATTGACAACATTCTTACGTTACGTTAAGATAGAATGGTATGATCACAACTATTGACTGATTCATTCATTTTCGCTCCGCTTCCGAATGAACGAAGCATAGCGTGCGTGTGCACGAACACGACATACTTAAGTAGTTCTACTGAACTAAATGACCAAAATCATAGAAGAGGAAGTGCATATTTTATTCGTTTTCCCATACTCTTAAATATCAGTTACATTGAAGCTACCCACGTCGCGTTGTCGTTCTGCCCACGCTCGTCATGAGTCTTGTCTGGCTATAAACTTTTAAACACCTTTTCCAGAAAATAGAGAAAGCCACGTAAACAAGGTTCTGTAAAATTGTCATTGAGTCATTTCAGAACAAATGTGTTTATTTACACTGAAATACGTAATTTCTGTTAAATGTAATAAAATAAATACATAATATTTAAATATGTGTAACTTTATCGCTGTAGATTTGTACCTATGTAGTTATCAGATTAATTTTATAAGATGTGTTTGTACAGAATGTCGAGATTGGTTGAGGTTGACATTTATAATATGTATCTGGTACCAGAATGATATTCTTAGGCTAAATCTTATTAAAAGTTCAGCCGCTGCACACTCTTATAAAGTTTTTCTGACAATTTTGTCTGTAGTTGCATTCTAAACGGGTACAGCTAAGCAAGTGCACGCGTGTAGGTATAGCGTCAACTAACTTGAACTTAACGTAATGAAAATATTAACTACTCGTTAGTGCTAACTGTCGCAGTTTTAACAATAATTATCTTTGTCAGTAAATTCACTTTAAATTAAAAATCAATTTAGTTTACCGTAGATACTTACTTATTATTAAATACTGACACGAATCCTACTAATATTATAAAGGCGAAAGTTTGTAAGAATGGATGTATGGATGTTTGTTACTCTTTCACGCCAGAACGGCTGAATGGATCTGGATGAAATTTGGCACAGAGATAGATTATAGTCTAGAATAGCACATAGGATACTTTTTAACAGCGGGTGAAACCGCGGGGCGCAGCTAGTAATTAATATTTTCAACATGTAATTTAGTTCGAGTTATGTAGTTGGCGCGAGCTATACTGCTCTGTCGGGTTGGAAATACCATGACGCCTGATCCACGTGTGCACTTCGGCTTGGAATAAGCGTATTATCATAATCTCATCACATGCAACAAAGGAGTCCTATTAATATCTTCTATAATTAACTTATTAAAATTGTAGAAATATAAGCGCTCATTGGCTTAGCTAGATTTTTTGATTTGTACCTACCCGTATTTTCATCAAGCAGTATTAGAGAGGCACCCGTTTGACTGAGATGGGCATTAGGCAACAGGCTATCTGTAATCGGAGGTGTCCCGTAATATAGACTTCTCTGTAAATCGTACCTAGACTTATGTTGTGTGGGGTGTGTACTCTTTACAGACAAGCCTTTGGCACGGAAAGTACCTGAGATTCAAAATTACTTCCATAGGTCCAAACTCAGTTTGTTAAAATATAGTTTAAGACGAATTCAGAAAGCTATGTCACATTTGTCTTAAAACCTTTTAATAAGACCCCCGTCTTAAATTCTAGCAGTGATAACTTTTATTTTAGAACTTCATAATTTTCGTTGTTTTTTCTCAGATACATGTCTCAGGTGCATGTTCATCTCAAATGGAGTTTGCCTTTCTAAACGAAAAAACCTCTATACTGAGGGCTTACCGCGAGTTTTGATTGTTAACGAAAACTTTTTTCGTTTTCGTTTGGCTAAATACATTTAACATAGTTCCTAATCGTTTCCACGAGGAGCGCTTTATTAAGATTTATGGAGCCAAACGAAAACGAAAAGTAACGATTAAAACTCATGGTAAGGGCACTGTTGTCTTACTCTATGTAGGTATATATTGTTTGTACTTACCAACATACTACATACCATTAATATGTGCTATAATGTAATAAAGACCAATTTCAATGTAATAGAACAATTATATCTTCGAAAAGGAATGAAATCGAGGTAGTTTTGCTTCCTTGTCGACCGAGCGAGCGTTAGAGAGCGAAGCGTCTGTGCTTCAGCTTCGACAAAAATGCTTTCGTATGTCCGAGTTCTGTCAGGATCTGTCTTCCTCTAGAGGTCGCATTTCTTAACCGATTATCTTGAAGTTTTGTGAGTAAGTTCAATAATTAATTATAAATGTACTCTTACTCAGTTTTTTTTTTTCAAAAATTTATTCGGAAAATTAAATCGGTGTAATTAATTATCCAACCTGCTCACAAACTTTTACGAAAATCGGTTGAGGAATGCGACCTGTAGAGGAGCACAGACGTCGGCTGCGAGGTCTATAGCTCACAGAGCCACTAGTTTAGAAAAAAAAACGTAAAACAAAGCAAAGCGTTTCATAAATGTTTCGTAAACAAAGCAAAGCGTTTCATAAATGTTAGAGAATATAATTGTAAGTCCTATTTTTCTTAGCTGTCCGAAAAGGTAAACAATCTTTAAATGTTTTGTAAACCTTCAATTATAATTCTATTTTTTCCTTTTGGAATCGTTAAAAGGGTCTTCCAGAGTTCTAAAGCCTTGACTTGTATTGACTGAGGGCCGCATGCTAATACGACGCTCAGTCATGAATCTGGAATGAAAACTGGTTTTGTGTATGTTAAAGTTAAAACCAATTTTAAATTGAGATTCATGACTGAGCGCATTTTAGCATACGGGCCTAAGCGTGGGTGCGGACTAGGCGGTCCTGTGTACGCATATAATATATGCGTGGTTGCAGGTACGAACTAAGTATTCTTGTACGTGTGTAATATACGCGTGGTTGCAGGTACGGTTTAGACGTTCCTGTGTATGCGTATAATATACGCGTGGTTGCAGGTACGGTCTAGACGTTCCTGTGTACGCATATAATATACGCGTGGTTGCAGGTACGGTCTAGACGTTCCTGTGTACGCGTTTAATATAAGCGTGGTTGCAGGTACGGACTAGACCTTCCTGAGTACGCGTAACCGACTACGCGTGCATTTAACATCTTAGTTTGTATATGGCCTTAAATTTTCATAAAAACGAGTTTGACGAATCTCTTGGAAACTATTCATCAGATTGTGATGAAATTTAATATCTGCAATTAAATATTGGTATTATCACAGATGAAATTTGATATCTGCAATTAAATATTGGTATTATTAGTATAGGCAACGGTGATCGCTTACCATCAGGCGGCCGATCGCTTGTTTGCCACCTATACCATAATAAAAACGGGCTATATCTCTTTCCGAAATGTCTTAGTTGTTTTTGTTTTAATTAAAAACGCCCTCAAAACAAAATATAAAAAGCTATGAAAAATATCCGAACTTGACTAAGACTTCGTAATGGCTAAAGACATTTATTGACATTTCGTTTAGAAGAAGACGACGAGTGAAGAGAGCAAGTCAAGATACTAATGTAATGAGCCACTCAAGTTATTTACAGAGTGATTTAAAGGAACGGATTTTTGATTTACTTTGTCTATCTAATAAATAAATCAGTCCAGAGTTACCTTTTACAAATACAGATATTTTTCATAGCTCTATTTTGTCTTATGGACGTTTTTTTAAAAAAAACTAAGACCAGAGGGAAGGAAATATAGCTCATTTAATTGCACATGCCTAATTTCGTCACAGTCTGACAAATAGTTTTCAAGAAATTCGACAAGTGCGTTTGTATGGACAATTCAGGGCTTCCTGGAGACCCTTAGAACTAAGTATTGCTATTACTAGTTGTGCCTCACTATTTCACACATTCTACATAAACCGGTTATTATTTTACATAAAACATTTAACTATTTACCTTTGTGCAACTAGTAATTACTTAGATTACAAAAAACAGATCAGTGATTAGATATTCAATAATCATAAATTAATCAAACATACTAAAATAGTTTAACTTTTTGGGCACTTAAAAAAGACGGGCTCTAGGTAAGATTTATAGATTGTGAACATTTTTATTTATGATTTGTGGACTGTAGTTCTGCATATTATTTTAATTTAATGTAATAAGTACCTAATTTAATGTTGTGTATTTTAAATCTATGTACATATTTAAATTGTTGTAAATACCAAAATAGTCTATCCTCAATTAATAAGTAAAATAAGGTATTTTTGATTTTTAGCCAATGTAGTAAATAAAACACCGTTATGTAAGTTGAAAATTCATCGATTCGCGTCGCGCGACCGCTACTTTGCAATAATAATTCAGACCAAAGATTTTGAGAAAATGGATGTGTTTGCATTTCCACATCTGTGCTGTATGGTGCCAACGTAAATGATGCTATACATGTATGGTGCATTTGTATGATTCATGTTTTAGACATTTTTACGGTGCTTGTTATTTTATCGATTTTTGAGATTAAAGTTTGGTTGAGAGTTTGAGGAAACAATATTGTCAAAGCAATTTAATTTACGACGTAATTGTTAAAACTTAGGGAATGTGAATGACTTGTTTCAATTCAAATATGTATCTATGTGTATGATAGTTCCCAAACAAAAATGTTTTTTCACTAATATTTGGCTTTATTTCAAAAGTGGGTTGTATTATTTTTTATCCTCAATTAAGATTTAGAAAACCTGGATGAAAACGCGGATCAGTTGTTATTGATGACGACTATAGCTACAATAGCTTACTTTCGGTTTTCTATACCCTTTACAAGTAACCTTGTACATATTCATCTTTAGCTACCCTAATCACACAGCAGTAATATAAAACCAATTTATAGTTGTGTATTAACGGCCCTTACTGGTTCTAGCAAAGATTTCACCCTGTATGTAACCTAATGGAAAAAGGTAAAACAATTTGTTAAAAATAGAATACTAGTGTCATAGTACTCACGAGCTTCGCACCTTCAAATAGGGCCGGTGCTCAAACGGCGCGATACGCGACGTCACAGCAAGGGATTTTTTTGTTCATGGGCAAATGCCATTAAAGAAATCTAGTAATAATTGAAACAAGATTGAATCAAGCCGGTTAGATAGCCAACTTTAGAGCAGTACACTGCTGGAACTGAATGAGCCCTAGAACGCGGTTGCTTTGAACTGCCTTGCGGTTGAACGACGCGATGCGGGGTGCCATAGGGTCCTTCAGCACGCTACGGGTGACCAAAGAAACCTTCGTGTTACGTCGTCTGTGAGCGCCGCCGGTCCTTAGTTTCACACTGTGCGTCGTGTTTATTTTGCTTTGATCACCTGAGCGAACACAGTGGAAGTAATTAGGTGTCCTTTGTTCACTTCTGAACATAACGCTACAAGTGGTGGGTATCTCTATTTTTAGACAGGTTCTTATTTGCAGCTATGCAAGTTTGAATATAGTAAAGTAATTGCCTGATGAACATAGGCCGAAACAGTCGGGCGTTTCCTCGTGGCCTAACTAGGTTGCCAAACTGATTAGGCTACAAGGAAATAAATTTCCTCGTAACCTAACGTCAACTATCAGAATTAAATAGAGATGCAGGCTTCTCGAGACATCTTTTTTATCAGTCTGAAGTAGGTTTATATATCGAAAATAATACTCCAAATTACGACAGTGTTATTTGATTTATTTACCTTTGCTAGTTATACATTGGTAAAAATATTTAATGCTATGAAACATTTGACTTAGCATTTGGTTTTGTAACGATAAGTTCACGCATATGAGTTGCATGGGAGAGCAAAGTAGAGTGTGTAATAAGTAATCAAGTAGTGAGAGAGTCACATCACCAATGTAGCATACAAAGTTATTGCATTTAATGCATGGTATAAAGAAAATAATGTCTGTTGCAAAGCTTTAAAAAGGACCCAGATTACTTTATCTTATGTACCTAAGAAATATAAATTTCCTACATTATGTTACACTTGATCAAGTTAAAAAAAATAAGCAATTTCCTTTTACATCAAATCAATATCTAGGTTATCTAGATAAATTTCGTAGAAATAAGAATTTAAACATTAAGAAATGGTATGAGATAGTACAGACAGTATAAAATGTGAAGCAAATAATTTTAAACAACTATAGCATTGTATCACAACATGATTGCCTTTACATGTTGAATGGACTAGCAGTTGTTTAAAATGATAAGCACTAAATCACTTATCTAAAACAAATCAGTAAAACTAGCCCTTATTAATACCAAAAGCAAGTTTAACTTTTTTAAAGGCCACAATAATTTATGTCATATGATAAATAAATGGGGATCACCCCATAAGTGTGTAATGTAGAGCCATTTAAAAAGGAATCTTACTTGCCCAATCTACAATAGTTTAAGACTGCATTATCAGAACAGAGTCTGTGTAATAAATGCATTATTCAAATCTACGATACACACTAGCAAAGCATTACTTAGAGTAAAATAAATTACAGTCAGATCACTCTAATCCATAAGTTGGTACTTAATTATTATTACATTGGTAAAAGCTTGAAGATATGTTAAATTAAGTGAGGTGGATAAAACTGAAGAAATGGACACCACCATCACCTGTGCTTGTTGAAAACTACCCACAAATATTATAATGAAATGCTAAAATGTTGGATTAGTGCGATCCTACTATAAGTGAAATAAAGAAGAACTGTCTTTTACCACATACAAAACTTAGGTAAATGGAAAGGCCGAGTAGATTGGGTCTATTGAGAGTGAACAGAGTGAAAAGAACTAGAAAGTGCTTCCTTCTGGTGGCTGGGATAGCTTCATGTTCTCCTTGAGTGTCATGAGGCGTCTCAGCTCCTGCAAAACTGTCTTGATAGTGTAATCACGCTGCCATCTCGCCAGAATAGGGACAAGTCTGTTGTCCACCTGAAACCATGTTAGAGAAACATCTAAAATACATGACAAGTACAAATTGTTGATTTAAAAATCCCCCAACAATATGGCTATAAACATTTTCTATCCAATTACCTCTTGAATAAGCTAGAAAAGAAAAAAAACATTTTTTCTCCACTATGAGACCATGCAGGTCTCATAGTGGAGAAAAAATGTTTTTTCATCATCTAACAATTACTCATTGAGACTTTTCTTATGGGCTCTAACACACAATATCTGCTGTAAGTTGCTGAGGAGTTAGGTATCTCAGACTACTTCATGCTGCAGCATTAGCTTGAGGTTGCCATTTCTTGGAAATACCATTGAAGTTACAGTTAAAAGTACAGCTTGAAATCAATCAGACCTGTTGAAATTGGTAAGACCCTATTGTTACTTTACTAGGATATAAGCTAATGATCTTCAAACAACTGAACTATTTTGAGAACTGCATCAAAAATCTGGTCCATTCTTTGGAAGCTATGATCCTACAGATTAACACATTAAACTTATAACATCCCTCTTTTTGTGTTCAGGGTTGATATAAAAGAGTACTAAAAAACTATTTTGTAATGAGGCATTCTTTTAAGAAAAAAAAAGCTCTAATTCTACTACAAAGGCTCAACTTTAAAAAAAAAGTACTTATACAGTTTGACATTTCAGTGATAAACTAAGAGGTGCCATCTAGTTAGTGCTCGAAAATTAAATTCTTAACCTTTTTTAAAAACACCCAAACATTAAGATATTTCTTATTTTGATGAGTCATTTTGAGGTACGACACTTACCCCTTGGTGCTTTTAGCACTAAGGAAAAGGTGGCAGGTAGAAGAAATTTTCACATTAACAGTAAGAAAAATATTTAGAAACATCTCGTAGACACATTTCTCATCAAATTGTTGAGAAAAGAATGATTTAATCTACACTAAATACTCACAAGTCCTGTCTGGCTATTGACGCAGTTCATGTTGATCCTAGAAATGAAACGGGCAGTCGGAGGCTCATCAGGATACCGAGTGCCACACTCCACTTTGAGTGAGTACATTCTATTTTCATAAGGAGTCTGAAAAATTAAAATACAATGCTTTTATCTTGTAAATAGGTAAATCAGTCATAACTATAACAAGTTCTCTATTTTGAATCAATAGATAGGGGTGTTCTAACTTTTTATGCATTGAAAAATATAAGATGTGAGTAAAGTTCCGCGCAAGAGCCAGATGCTAATGGTTCAAAATTTGAATGTTTTGTATTTGTAGTAATTATGACCTTTACTTCACTCCTTTTTGTGTCATATCATTGATAGAACCAATCTTCAATTATGTATAAATGTGAGGTGTTTACCCTAGGGGGTCCAATGATCATGCCAGTCCAGTGAGTGAGGGTCATATCATCGTCGCTCTCGAGTCCCCAAGAGATGGTGCCATCGCCCACTCCTTTTTGTCCTTGTTCAAGTTCTTCTAGAAGACGAAAATTCCGGGGCACAACTGTCGTGACAAAGGATAATGCACGTTATACCAGAAAATCATATTAATTTATTAAGTAACATGAAAGGAAAAACAATTTTTTAATAGAGTGGAAAATAATCTTACCAACGCCTGATGACGGATTCGCCATGATCAGTTTCACCGGCGCGCACTACCTACTGTGAAATCACTCTGTATAGTCTAATATAGGTGAGCATTTACTATGTACGCTTTTATTAACCCAAGTATTTGTATAAACACTATCCTTTAGTGGTAAAGCTGCAAAAACTCGATAAATCCAACAATTTTTCACTCAACGAGAAAGATGAAAGGTTATCAGTTTCTTGTTGACTTTGACAAATGTCAAATCTTGTAGTGTAGACAGTGTAGTCTATGATTAAGAATTTATGATCATTACAAGTCTGAGCTGCGCACAAGCGATCAGTCAGCAGGATCAAGCAGCAAGTTAGGCCAAATAAAATCAAGTATTTTTATTTCTAATTCTTATTAAGTACTACAATTCGTAATTGGATTAGAACATTACAGCCACAAGCTGTACACAACTAAAGCAAACAAAATAAAGTACATCTACGTTTTGGTAACTTGGCTCGCTTCGATTCGACGCGTTTTGTTTCGATTGCCTGTCATGCCCGATGCTTTTCTTTGGTTGCAGTCAACAGTCAACTTGAGTTGACTTCAGACACAACCCACTCCCTGGGGCCCTATTCGGAGATTTGAGATTTGCATCTCACTTTGTTTCGTCCTTGTTGCTCTCGTTTGAAACGTCATAGGTGTGAAATGACCAAGATAAAATCTCATCTCATCTCACGCGCAGGAATAGCCCCACTGAGGGCAGGGTTCGAGAGAAATCGCGCTAATTATATCAAATTGTAGGGCTTTACCATAGACGTACTAGCTTTTACGATGCTTTTCTTGTTAGTTTTTTTACAAACTTCTAGCTGTCATTCTCTTGTCAGTCACTGTCAAACTTGCTTGTCAAAAAAATAACCTCAAAAATTTTAGTTCCGGCCATTGATGTCGTGTTCATGAAAGAAAGTTATTACTTTCACTAGATAAACTGTTTTCCATGACGCAGCAACTGCTACGCGCCATACGTAATTCATTGGCTATTCACATTCAATACCGCTCGCATTCAATTCGCCATTGTAATTTGTTACGTAGCGAATACCGTTATACGGAGTGGGGATCGAGGCGCGCGAGGGGGGTCCGTATCAGCAGCGCCGTTGGAGCGCGAGTTCACTCTGTCACTCGGTCATTACGGTATTTCTCTACAGTGCGTTCCACATTTGCGATCGAGAAAGAAAAAGTGACAATGTCCGAAAACAAAACTTTTCAGCGACTTCCTAAACATGTTATACCCCAACATTACAACTTAGAGCTAGTTCCTGATCTAGACAAACTAACGTTCAAGGGAAAAACAGCAGTGAAAGTATCGGTAAGAGGATATTTCATCATCGTTGTTGCGAATATTTGTTTCCATGTGCCGCGTTATACCGCAATGTGATGTGTTTCAGATTTTGAATTCCACGAGCGAAATAGTGTTGAACTCGCTGGACCTGGTGTTGAGCAACGTAAAACTGGAATATGAAGTGGGTTCGGAGAAGAGCTGCACTCCCGCCGAAGTGCGCCTCAGCACGGCCGAGGAGACAGCCACCATCGCGTTTACGGAGCCACTACGCGCTGGCGAGGCTACGCTATACTGCGAGTTCACCGGCGAGATCAACGACAAGATGAAGGGTCTCTACCGCAGCAAGTATTTGACCCCGGCGGGTGAGGAGCGCTATGCTGCCGTCACTCAGTTTGAAGCGACAGATGCGCGCCGCTGCTTCCCATGCTGGGATGAGCCTGCTATCAAGGCCACCTTTGATATAGCCCTGGAAGTTCCTGCCGACAGAGTCGCCCTCTCCAACATGCCAGTCAAAGATGAGAAGGTTCTTGGAAACAAGAAAATTATGCAGTTTAGAACAACCCCAATTATGTCTACATACCTAGTGGCAGTGGTTGTTGGTGAATATGATTATGTGGAGAAAAAATCACGTGATGGGGTCTTAGTCCGTGTATACACTCCTGTAGGCAAGAGCAAGCAGGGGTTGTTTGCTCTGGAGGTTGCAGCTAGAGTGTTGCCTTATTACAAAGAGTACTTCAACATAGCATACCCACTACCTAAAATTGATTTGATTGCTATAGCAGATTTTTCAGCTGGAGCTATGGAGAACTGGGGTCTGGTAACATACAGGGAGACTTGCCTTTTAGTAGATGAAGAGCACACCTCTGCAGTACGCAGACAATGGATAGCTTTAGTTGTAGGTCATGAACTTGCCCACCAATGGTTTGGAAACCTTGTTACCATGGAGTGGTGGACTCATCTCTGGTTAAACGAAGGATATGCCTCCTTTGTTGAGTTCCTTTGTGTGAACCACTTGTTCCCTGAGTATGACATTTGGACCCAGTTTGTCACAGAAAATTATATCAGGTGGGTGACTAAGCTTTTCTCTTCTTTGCAAATGCAATTTTTAATGCATTCTGTACTTGGCAGTCAGCCAGCAGACAAACTGTACAGTCACCCTGTAAACAACAATGAACAATCACTTTTCTATAACATGTTGAATACTAATGAAAATGTTGATATTATGTAGGTATTGTAAACATTTAAAAATTCTAGAGCTTTGGAGTTGGACTGTTTGAAGAACTCTCATCCTATCGAAGTGCCTGTCGGCCATCCATCAGAAATAGATGAAATCTTTGATGATATTTCATACAACAAGGGTGCTTCAGTGATCCGTATGCTGCACAGATACATTGGAGATGATGATTTCCGCAAAGGCATGAATATATATCTTACTAGACATCAGGTAATATTCATTGAACTTTTATTTGATAAGCAAACACCTGATAAGTTTGTTAACACTCCACTTTGCTAAGAAATTCGAAATTCTGCAAATAATTAAATGCTTGCCTGTCCTTATCAGCATGCTATTTTCAATTTAAATATCTACACACTTTATTAGTGGTATGACATTAACTATTATGTTTGTTATACCAGCACAGGCATGAAAAACATCTGGTAACTGTTTATATACGTAAAGTTTTTGAAGCAAATTTTCTCAGAATCTGTTACAAGAGAGGCAGGTGATAATTAACTCTATGTTCTATGTATTGAATTCAGTCAAGCTGATGTACTAATATTTTCACAGTATATCTTAACTTTTTTTGTTAATTAGGTTGTAGATGTTATTTCAAATTGAAGGTAATTTTTAATTAATTAACGAATCAATTTAAAGAAGGTAATTTACTTTCTCTTCAATTTGTATTTACTAACTGCTCCCCAGAATTTTACCTGCTTTCCTACAGATAATATTTTATGTTCTGCACTCCTAACATGCGCGCGCGACAAAGAAATTCTCGTCACTTTTTATCGTGTGAGACGGTGACAAGGCTATGTTTAAGCATACTTCTGTCTCTATAAAAAGAGTCAAAGCTAACAAATGTGTGCTAATGCAGGTTATAAACTACCTCCTTAACAAAATTTAATTCATTACACTACACATTAGTATTGTTGATATTAAGTTTGTAAGTGTGTTTACTTCTTCGCACTGAAACTGTTTATCAAATTTGACTGAAATTGGAAAATGATTTTGTGTTATTTATTTATATTTTTGTATTTTGGTTATATCCAGGATGGATTACCAATACCTTTTTGTCTTTGTCTTAATAAAAAAATGACTTTCTGTATGAAAGCGGGTCAAACCGTGGCCCTCATAATTAATTCATACTCTCCATCAACTTCCAAGCTTTTGGCACTTCTAATACTTTATCTATCAAAATATCTTGTTTTAGTACAAGAACACATTCACAGAAGACTTGTGGGCATCTCTAGAAGAGGCGTCGAACAAGCCAGTTGGCGCTGTTATGTCAACATGGACTAAACAAATGGGATTCCCTGTCGTTGAGGTTTGTTTCTCCTTATTTTAATTGCATAAATAATTCAATATGTACTCAAATATTTCTGTCTTGTCTACTTCCTAAAGGGCACCCTTTAGTCGGGCGGGCACATTCGGTTGGGCAATATTTATTGATTGGCAAAACTGGCTCTAAGCATTCGGCTATTTCCGATCTGTTAATCCACTCGGGCTAGAAATCCGATCGGCATAAGCCGGGCGACCCTTTGACTAGCACTCATCTACAATAATAATATTCGTTTTTATTGTCCGTCTTTCGCGACGCTTTGGCCCGGCTGAGCTGGGCTTCCTTTTTGTCGAACACTCATTTACATATACATATTCGGTTTTGCCGCCCGGCTGTGGCGATGGATACCGACTCGACTGAGTGTGTAGTTTCACTAGCAAATAGCAATGAATATTTTACGATGACACCTAGATATAACACGCATATTCAGTGTCGCCGGCAATGATGGCAACTCCTACCTAGTTTAATTTTGTTTACTCTAAAAGGCGGAGGGCGTTTGTATGTGACAAAAATTAATAAAGATGTAGCAGCGGGGCACAGCAAGTTGTTGATGTGTTATGTACCCATGTATCATCCTAGCCACCATATTATCGCGCAGGGTATTTAATAAAGATTAATGTTCGAGTGCTGTGGTATTTGAGCTAACTGATAAGCACAATAGCATCGCTCCATCACACATGTATAAGTATTATAGTTTCATATCCATCTTTTTATTTAGCTAAAATGTATGTGTGAAAATTAGAATTGAAAACTAAACAGTACATTGTGTGCGCATACAGAGGACGTATGCGGTAGCTACCGCATACCTAATTTGCAATATTGTATTGATAAAACAACCACCACAAACCCGAAAAAGGGAATAAACGTGTTTATCTAATTTTCAGTTTTGTATTGATTTCGGATTTATATTGAAAATACAACCACAAACCGTTACAAACTTTCGGGTTTATCGTTATCATTTTAAAAACTATACGAAATAGCATTGTTCGTATCGTTAGAGAAATATTCTGCGAGAGTTAGCTATTGAGAGAGAAAGACATTCTGCCGAGTATACATTCCGCAAAGCGTATCACACTTGTCGCACAGTGTGCTGCGTATTGAATTGAATAAGAATAAAAATTAAGTATTGGCAAACAGATAAAAGAAATGTAAAGAATAGGAATTCTGCGCTGCGCTGCAATCAGAATTGTCGATTGATACACCTGAACGACATGGTATCTAATGTTGTAGTGTATGTATCTATCTTTAGACGTATTTCCTTTGTATGTTTTATACCATTAATACATAAAACCATCTTATGAAACCGCTTACTTATTTTCTTGATTCAAGATCGTTTTTTTCTAATTTTGTAGGTGACCTCAGAGCAGAAGGGTTCGAACCGTGTCCTTACGTTGACACAGAGGAAGTTTTGCGCTGACGGCAGCCAAGGAGATGATACCCTTTGGATGATCCCCATCACCATTTCCACACAAGAACACCCTGCAAAGGTAAGTTGTAGAGAAAAAGCCGTCATGCCATCTCATCAGAATCAGAGCTACCTTTAGACCTCTTCCAACCTGTTTTTAATTATCCAACGGGACTTATCGTGAACTATGCCAGTAAAAATAGCTGCGTGTGATTTTGTTGTACTAGGACATCCGCCGATACAATTAGTGTTGTGTACCGTAGGGACAACCGCGCTACGTGTGCTCTAATGTGTAATTGAGCGAGGGCAGGATACGACAGTGTGTTTTTTTTCCAGTGTGTTGAAATGGCGACCGCGCAGGGATCGACAACAGGCTAAAAGTACCATAAGTTAAGCCCAGTACCTGACACAGTAACAAGTAGTCTTGTCAAAATGTAGCAGGAAATCAGAACAAACAACATTCACGCCAAAAATTATGATAATATCTCTCAGCTAACGTGATCGCTAATCCCTAACGTAAGCTTGTCATCCCACACTTGACCAATTTATAGAAATTAAAATTACAATTACGAGTGAAATATCTATAAGTACACAGTACGCATAGAATAGTGAATACTCCCTATTACATAGTGAGTACATTACAAGAATATGTTAATAAAAATATTTTTGCGACCTTAGACAATTTATGTCTAAGGTCGCATTGATCATAATCAGTCAAAATTTGTCGATTATATCAATCATCCTTGAAGAAGAATAAACGTTATCGATTGGTTTTGTTAACATTGACCTAGTTTTCAAACATATGTTAAGTACTTTATCTATAAAAAAAGTGATAAAACCAATAATATAATCTCTGTGATAATCTATTTTATATTTTATGATAATCTTGATGGTTTTGAGATTATATTTTAAACACTTCCTGTTATAGCTGATCGTGTACATTGATATATATGTATTGCAAAAAATTTACAATTATCATTCATATCAAGGCTAATTTACAATAATACTACAAAATCTACACAAATATTATAAAATCGCGCAAGTATCTCTGTAGACTTTTCACGCTTAAACGGGTGAACGGATGTTTGTAAAATTTGATAACTAATTACAGTATGTCACGAGAAAGGTTTTTTGATACTATTTTCTGAATAAACGCGAACCAAGTCGCGGGTAAAAGCTAATACACAATAGTTTTGATTTTTTTTTTTGAATGGCTCCTTTATGGAGACGTAGAGCTAGCTGATACTTACGAATTCATACGCGGTATTTGGGCTTCGGTCTCGCAGATTTGGGGCTCGGTTTTTGACCTACCAAATACAAAATTTCTTTCAATCGGATGAATGGTTTAGGATGCAAACATAACAAACAAACAAATTTTAATTTTGTTGCTCCAAACAATTAAACAAATTAATGTTTAAAGTACCTATGTAGGTACTTAGATAGGCACCGAACCTAAATAACGTCAGATTTGAAATACGTAATTAGAACCAATATGAAATTATGGCATGAAGTGTAACCATAATTTAAAAGTCTTCTCTCTTATTAGAACGATACCGAAGACGACGGGGTATGTGATCTTCTTAAAATGAAATCAAACTTCTCTAAACCTGGAAGGGAGGACAATGTAACCAAAACACTTTATCTTTTCGAATGGTACTCGTATTCGTAGAAAACTCGTTACTTTTTATCAACAGATGGAAGTAAAGTAGGAACTATGCTCGTACTAGTATTTCTAGCGCATTTGGTTCATAATAGAAGCTAAACAGCAACCCCCTAACTAAGTACGACATAACACTTCCGACGCGAAACCTTACGAGCGCAACCGCAGTAGTTACGCCATGTCTTGTTCTTTGTATGACAAGCGAAACTGCCTGTTTTAACGCAGAGATTTAATTATGATCTGCCTCGGCTCGGTTCGCTATCCGAGCGGACCGCGTACGGAGCGTGGACCTTCCGAAGTCGACAAAATCACGCGGGAAAGACAGTCACAATCATATTTGTACGTTAGAATAGACAGTTTCGCTTCTTTTTCGATTGTCAATAGCGTACTAGACATGGCGAAACTACTGCAGTTTTTCTGGTGTGATTCCGCGGCGGAGATGTGATATCGCTCTAAGAAACGTTATATAGCCACAGAATAGTTAATCAGTGTTTTGTCTTTTTATTTTGCGTTTTCAACTCTATAGATAAAGACAAAACACTTAATTAATGCTTGATGTTGTAGTGTAGACGTTCGATCGATTATTTTGATCTTTTTGTCTGCAATAAATAGAAAAACTCGTTTACGGACAATTTAGATTCGCCAACAGATTGCTTAATTAAATTTGTGTGTAAGTTAGGTATCTAGTGTTATAGATAATATTTAGTGCTATTGGGGAATTGTGTGATATCAGGTACATATTTGAGTGACCTATATAATTTGCAACCGACTATACAATATTTTTTTATCTTTTCGCAACATTGTAATATTAATTATTTATGATCCTATAAAATTGATAAACGTTATGGTTAATTTTGATTTTGCAGATAGCCTTGTCTACTGTTTTGGAGAAGAGAACACAAGAAGTAGTGCTGGAAAATGTATCGGAATCTTCGTGGATCAAACTAAACCCTGGAACGGTATGTCTATACTATATATACTATAATGTTATAAAGAGGAAAGATTTGTATGTATGTAAGTATGTTTGTAACGTATTAACTCAAAAACTACTAATCCGATTTCAAAAGTTCTTTTACCATTAGAAAGCTACATATTCCTAGGCCATAAAACGTGAGCGATGCCGCGGGCGAAACAGCTAGTTAATTAATAAAGCAAGAAAGGAAATTCGTTCTAGCTGACCGGCTACCATTGGTTTCGGTTACTAGGCTACACTTACCCCGAAAGCCTCTGCCAGGGCTTGGCGATTGTTGTTTTTTTAGAACAAACAACCGGAGCCTACAATTTAACGTAACATCCGAGTCACGGTGGCGCTCAGTCGTAGTCATTTAATGCCACCCGCGGACACCCATCCAAAGATCAACCGTGTAATCGTCGGTGATCGGACACGAACACCTAGTCAAGCAACACAATGACCGTTACGTTAATTAAAATAGTACATTGTGTTGTCAACGAATGCGTGTATCGATCACATTATAATATTACATTATACCTAGACCATGCTGGTTTTGTCATAAAAGGATTGAACAACTAGTTTTCCTTGTCGTCAAGTGCATTGTGCTAGTTGCCTGTCTGTGCTATTGCAAAAACTTACGTCATTAATTCTCAATAGTGTCGCCAACCGGCGCATGATGTATTGATTATAACAGGCTTAGTAAAAAATAATAAAGATGCTAAGGAAATAATTCAAATCCGTTGATCAAGTACCGAGATATACTCGTATAATATTTGCCTTTAAAGGTTTTGGTGGGGAATATATATAATTTCATGCAATGTCTTGCATGAAATTGAAATGTTTGTATTTTTGAGTAGATTCTACTTATTTTAGCTGTAACTGGCTCTATTTATTTATTAGCCAATAAAATAAAACAGTTAAAGAAGGGTCTTTAACTGTTTTATTTTATTGGCTAGGGATAATAGGGATTTCAGGCAATATATTTTTAAACTAGCTGCGCCCCGCGGCTTCACTCGCGGTTAAAAAGTATCCTATGTGCTATTCTAGACTGTAATCTATCGCTGTGCCAAATTTCATCTCGATCTGTTCTGGCGTGAAAGAGTAACAAACATCCATCCATCCATCCATCCATACTTACAAAATTTCGCGTTTATAATATTAGTAGGATTAAGAGTATGACAGCGCCAGTACGCCAGTACGTTTAGAAATTTGTTGTCATGATACTTAAACGTTTTATCGTACTGGCGTCATCAAATATTCATCGATTCGATATATGGCATTGAATACAGTTGTGCCCTATTTTATCTGAATTAATGCCCCACTGAATGTGGCAAGATGAATTAAGTGTAATAGGCTGGTAATAAAATGCAGAACGTCGATTGCTCGAACTATTGCTCTCTTACGAAATCACTGAAATAATACACTCTGTCGGTACTTGATGAATTCATAACGTTGGCTAGTCATAATTTCTGATTGTTTAACATAACTTTTAAGCGGCCGGGTTGTAAAAGCTTTATCTTAGTCTTATTCTCTGCTTGTGAATTTTTCAGCATGCACTGTCAACTGGTTTTATTAAGTTTGGGCTGTGGTTAATTAAGTTCGCTTGCTGCTATTTAGCTATAATATTAGACGTTTCAACAACTTATTACGATGTGTCAAGGTACCACTGTTTTGGGTTATTATGATGTAGTGCCCTAGAAATGATGTCATTGAAAGATGTTTGTTCGCAATTCCATTAGTTTTTATTTATTTATGAAACAACATTCACAACCCTTAAAAAACAAAATACAATAGTAACAAAGTAATAAACTTACAGCCAATAAAGAATGTATATCATATTAATGAATTAAATAATATGTGCAGTCGTGTGTGTGTGTGTGAGAGAGAGAGAGAGAGACAGTGTGTGTGGATGTGTAAAAGTGTGAGTGTGGGATATGTTAATGAAATATATAATTATGAAATATTTGTGCCATGTATTAATTTGGTTATATCAATGAAGTGGCTATGCATTTTAAGTATGTTACTCGTTAACTTTAGATTTTAATGCTCCCAAGTCGCATAATACTGCACACATTTATGGACAAAACACTTCTTCGTGATACACTGGAACTGAGGCAAAGCGTTCCCACTCGATACCACAACTACCACAAGGTTACTCCTAGCTACGCGCACAAATGACCGTGAATTTTTATAATTGGATTTCGATCGACACCTGGTGGTTTCGAACCTAAGTGAAAAGTCCACAATTATTTATTATAGAATAGAATATTGATTAGCGGAGTAACTAAGTCGGTGCCAGCGGTGGTCAGGCATAGGCCACAGACCTTGGAGGGGCGCAAAAAACGACCACGGAACAGAGTTAGTATAGCGTTCTCTCTGTTGCACATTTCTATGGAAGTGATAGGGAGGTCAATGGGCGTAATCAATTGCTAAAAAAAAAAGTTTACATGGCCTACTTCAATCACTGATATAACAATCATCGATCGGATATTTAGGTAAACAGGAACAATGCACATAAGGACAATAGACGCAGCTGCACCGTACAAGCGACAGAAAGATGTAGACTTTCATTTTGGCGCCATGAAAATGCTTGTTTAGCTCATGTCGACTAGTTCGACACCCATGGCGGCGCTGTGATTTTTCTGGTATTAACTCTGTTCGGTCTAAAGAGTATAGGACCGAGTTTTTAGTCATGTATGGTGTTATAGAAGCTCGCACCTGGCGCGCAAAAGACAAGTTACTGGAAAATTGAAATGGACAATATGTTTGTATGTATAGGTGGGTTACTACCGCACGCGGTACCCGGCGAACATGCTGCAGCAGCTAGTGCCGGCGATCCGCGACGAGTCGCTCCCGCCGCTCGACCGGCTCGGGCTGCTCGACGACTGCTTCGCCATGGTGCAGGCCGGACACACGCACACTGCCGAGGTATATACTTACTATACACCTATCATACGTGTGTGCAACATACGAGTATGTATGTCATCAATATCATCATCATGTCAGCTCGGAAGACGTCCACTGCTGGATAAAGGCCTCTCCCAATTATCTCCTCAATGACCGGTCATGCGCAACCCGCATTCATGCCAGCTTTCTGCGACCCTCACCAGATTGTAGTTCCACCTTGTCGGAGGTCTTCTCACGCTGCGTCTTCCGGTTCGTGGTCGCCACGCGAGAATCTTTCTGCCATATCGACCGTCAGTTCTATGAGCGATGTGGCCTGCCCACTAGCACTTCAATTTACTTCCATTACCACCCCAAGCGATACCTAGGAGACACAGCACATACTTTTCCTTGTGTCAGGAACACAGCCGAGGTACACTGTCTGAGTCCAGTAAATCTCTAGAGATGCTTTTTATCTAGCGTCCGATTGGCTACATCTGCACCCGTGGCTAAATAAGCCTTAACAAAGGTGCCTAAATAAGTATGCACATGCGATATCCAGGGAGACACCATAAACACTTTCTCCTGTGTCAGAAACTCAGCCGCATTACGTTACCGGACACTCAACGGATTAAAAAACAACTATATTCTTATAGTTGTATGCTGCTGCCATCACAAACTGACGTCTATTTAAACTTTTGATATAAATTTTCAGTGCCTAAAACTGATGGAAGCGTTCAGCAACGAGACAAACTTCACAGTGTGGTCATCTATATCGAACTGCATGGCGAAGCTGAGCGCTCTGTTCTCTCACACGCCACTCGACCGACCGCTCAAGAACTTTGGTCGCAAATTGTTCGCAAACGTCACCGCTAAGCTCGGCTGGGACGCGGAAGAGAAGGAGAGCCATCTCGACACGCTACTCAGGAGCTTGGTGCTTAATAAGATGATCAGCTTCGAGGATCCCAGCACTATCATAGAGGCTAAGAATCGGTAAGTGGCACTTCAAACAAAATATGCACCAGTTTTATTTTATTTATTTTTATTTTACAAAGAAAACAGAAGGCTAATAGTGTATAGGAGATAATCTACCAATCTGTTGTTTTGTAAGGATAAATCCTTTTTGCAAACTTAGCGTAAAGCTACTTCACATTAAATAACTACCAAAAACGTTCAGCTGTTTTTTGACCTATTAACAAACGCATTTTTTTATTACTTTGATGAGGCTATGAACGAGCAACGACACGCTGGAGTCGCACCCCAAAGCAGCCGCGTATTAAAGCAATGGCTAGTTGCGAATAGTAAAGTGGTCCTGGCATCGCAGGTTCGAGAAGCACCTGTCGGGCGCGACGCCGCTGCCGGCCGACCTGCGCTCGGCGTGCTACCGCGCGGAGCTGAGCGGCGCCGACGAGCGCACGTTCGCGCGCTTCCTGGAGCTCTACCGCGCAGCCGACCTGCACGAGGAGAAGGACCGCATCAGCCGCGCGCTCGGCGCCGTCAGAGACACGGCGCTACTCCAGCGCGTGCTCGAGTTCGCTATCTCGGTAACTCTCTCTCTCTCTTGCTGGAGCTCTACCGCGCCGCCGACCTGCACGAGGAGAAGGACCGCATCAGCCGCGCGCTCGGCGCCGTCAGAGACACGGCGCTACTCCAGCGCGTGCTCGAGTTCGCTATCTCGGTAACTCTCTCTCTCTCTTGCTGGAGCTCTACCGCGCCGCCGACCTGCACGAGGAGAAGGACCGCATCAGCCGCGCGCTCGGCGCCGTCAGAGACACGGCGCTACTCCAGCGCGTGCTCGAGTTCGCTATCTCGGTAACTCTCTCTCTCTCTTGCTGGAGCTCTACCGCGCCGCCGACCTGCACGAGGAGAAGGACCGCATCAGCCGCGCGCTCGGCGCCGTCAGAGACACGGCGCTACTCCAGCGCGTGCTCGAGTTCGCTATCTCGGTAACTCTCTCTCTCTCTTGCTGGAGCTCTACCGCGCCGCCGACCTGCACGAGGAGAAGGACCGCATCAGCCGCGCGCTCGGCGCCGTCAGAGAGACAGCTGTTAAAATCCAAACTATTTGTCATAACAAGCTCACCATCACATCGTATCGCCATGGTTTGGCCGCTTCTTCATTAATTTCAAGTTTCTCATTGTACAGGACGAGGTGCGCGCGCAAGACACAGTGTTCGTGATAGTGTCGGTGGCCGTGTCGCGGTACGGGCGCGACCTCGCCTGGCAGTTCTTCAAGGACAACTGGCAGGAGTTCATGGACCGGTACCAGGTTAGTTGGCGATTCTTTGCTGCCGTTAAGTAGCTTAGGTCTTTCAAATTCACCTTGTTTTTTTTTTTTTTTATTTATTTATCTAAGTTACTAACATACATATGCATTAATACACAACTCTGCCAAACTGCGTAGCAGTTTGTAGGCAGAAATATACTCTCATTTCATATTTACATTATATTTTAGTTACAACGCAGCATCATGAGGTTACATTACATACGAATGAGTTTGTCAAAAACCAATAAATTATAAATAATAATAATAATAACTTTCACATTTTAAGAGTGAAGTTGACTGCAAGAGTTTTAAACCTTAATACTATGTACGTATTGTAAAACAGTTTATTGACAATCTTATTTTTTATTACGTCATTCTTTCTAACAGTAGCTTCTTTAATGCAATCTTAAATCCACTTCTGGTCCTAAACCCATCCTCAAAGTCCTCCGGCAGATCATTGCACAATCTTGGCACTATCCACCGTCTAGTACGCGTCCCATAATAACTATTTTTATTTAGTTACTTGCGTATATGCCGTATAAAGTGAGTTATAAACCACTTTCAACGAATTTCACTCCAATTTAATTTTTTACACAGTTACTTGTCATACGTAACTTCTTTTTGCAGAAGATAATCACTAAACTCCTCACATGGGTTCTTTTTTGGTTGTTAGACTTTTTTCTTATCATTATTACGATTGCGAAAATGACTAACGCCGTGATTCATCGTCAGGGCGGTTTCCTGCTGTCGCGGCTGGTGAAGTCGACGACGGAGAACTTCGCGTCGGAGCCATCGGCGCTGGAGATCGAGGAGTTCTTCCGCACGCACCATTCGCCCGGCACCGAGCGCTCCGTGCAGCAGGCGCTCGAGACCGTGCGCCTCAACGCGGCCTGGCTGCGCCGCGACCTCGCCTCCACCACCGCCTACCTGCAGCCTTACCACTGACGTACGTTACACACGTCTACACTAGTAGTGCGCCTCAACGCGGCCTGGCTGCGCCGCGACCTCGCCTCCACCACCGCCTACCTGCAGCCTTACCACTGACGTACGTTACACACGTCTACACTAGTAGTGCGCCTCAACGCGGCCTGGCTGCGCCGCGACCTCGCCTCCACCACCGCCTACCTGCAGCCTTACCACTGACGTACGTTACACACGTCTACACTAGTAGTGCGCCTCAACGCGGCCTGGCTGCGCCGCGACCTCGCCTCCACCACCGCCTACCTGCAGCCTTACCACTGACGTACGTTACACACGTCTACACTAGTAGTGCGCCTCAACGCGGCCTGGCTGCGCCGCGACCTCGCCTCCACCACCGCCTACCTGCAGCCTTACCACTGACGTACGTTACACACATCTACACTAGTAGTGCGCCTCAACGCGGCCTGGCTGCGCCGCGACCTCGCCTCCACCACCGCCTACCTGCAGCCTTACCACTGACGTACGTTACACACATCTACACTAGTAGTGCGCCTCAACGCGGCCTGGCTGCGCCGCGACCTCGCCTCCACCACCGCCTACCTGCAGCCTTACCACTGACGTACGTTACACACATCTACACTAGTAGTGCGCCTCAACGCGGCCTGGCTGCGCCGCGACCTCGCCTCCACCACCGCCTACCTGCAGCCTTACCACTGACGTACGTTACACACATCTACACTAGTAGTGCGCCTCAACGCGGCTTGGCTGCGCCGCGACCTCGCCTCCACCACTCTGCCGGAATTTGTTCCAGTAGGTAGACTCTAAGATCTCATTTCGTCGCAGATACAATGGGACGAGGTCATTTATGTGTAGTGATAGAAACACTTTCATCATTCAGCATCACTTGCCATATGCTCATCATTGAATTTATTGTTTCAGGACCAAAATGAATCAAGACTGAAACTACAACGATTTCTACAGTTACGTTTCAATCTAGGAATGATCTTATATTTTACTTTGTATCTTATTCCGATCTAATATAATTTTATTTATTTGAAATGACATTCAAATGAGATAATTAAGTTGTGTAATTAACTTGAATTGCTACTGATTGGGACTTAGTACAGGCCAATGGATTAAAAAAAAAATTAAAACACTTGCCGCAGCATATAACTCTTTTTTGCCGATTGTCTCAATATTTACTTGATAACAAATTCCAATTTGTGCATTTATTAAAATATAGAATGCATTTTAGTTGTAAAATTGTTATTAAAATTTAGAAGCTTTAACAGAATGGTAGGTATATCAGGCAACATTTATCCAATCACTACACCTACCCAGCATCACAACACAAATAGTTAATCTTAGCTTGAACCTAATATCTAAGCCGCACTAACACTTTGTACAATTAAATACTTAACACTGCAGCCTGTGACATCATAGGCTCTTTGACCCGTTCTCATGCACTGAGCATAGTTTACCACGCTAAGGTTTTTAATCCTTCAAGTGAACAGATTGGCTTATAACGAACTTGCTGGTATGTTATATATGTATGTTATGCTCAGTACCCATAAAAAGGTTAAAAGTAGATCTTACATAAGCAATCATATAAAAAGTTATACCTTTGTTTCTATATGGCCTCAAAGTAAAAGGTTATCCTGGATACTGTTCTCAGGCCTATTACATATTTTGTAAATGTGTATATATTTTATTTTAATTTATGTTAGTGGTTTATTTCTGGTGCTTGAGTGCATTTTTGTTTTGTTTCTGAAGCAGCAAGAAACATCTGTTAAATAAAACATTATAATAGACACTATGTAACAAACCTTTTCAGGTTATCTAGGTTATCGTGCATAATATCTTTTTTCTTTTTGGGCAATCATTTTCCGTTTTTCGCCTTTTGTTTCAAGTCAAAATTTTGTGATGAGCTAATAATATTTGAAGTTACCATTAGTGTCTCATGTTATGTTTTCGTCAAACATTGTTTTGTAAGACTGTGTTATCGGTTATTGCAATAAATCGTACAAACTTAAATTTGTTTTATTACATCAATAATTTAATAAATTACCCTACAATTAGGACCGCCTAGTCCTACAAAACAGAGGTGCATTAGTCACAGCAGGCGGCGCGGCGAAAGCGGCAGACGCCCATTCTAGGATTCCGGACCTCAAAAGGAAAAACCGGATCCCTTATAGGATCACTTTGTTTTCAGTCTGTCTGTCTGTCAAAACCCTTTTTCTCAGGAACGCGTGAAAGTATTAAGCTAAAATTTATATCAAATACTGTCTACATACTGTCCTCTAGAGTTGTGAAAAAATCAAATTTCTAAGCCAACGCAATCAAAAGATACAGCCAAGATATGCTGCATATATTTTCGACACTCGCAAGGGAATCAAAATCTACAGGGTACTTCCCCATGAGTTCACGGGCCGTTACGTTGCTTCGTACCAAAATCCAAGATTATTAACACAGAATCAACGTCTTATAGCACAGATTAAGGAAAAATTGCGAAAAGCATACATTTTTAATCTTACAATAATTAAAAACGCGAAAGTTTGTAAGAATGGACGGATGGATGTTTGTAACTCTTTCACGCCAGAACTCCTGAACAGATCTGGATGAAATTTGGCACAGAGATAGATTATAGTCTAGAATAGCACATAGGACTTTTTAACCGCGGGTGAAGCCGCGGGGCGCAGCTAGTTACATCATAAAATAAACAATTTAAAATATACTACTACTACTCGGTGCGCGGGTCCGACTTGCACTTGGCCGGTTTTTTACAGATGCGGCGCCTCCGTGTTCGCATGACACCAAAATATGGTACTAATTACATAAGTACTAACTTGTCTGCAAATTGCGGACCGACGTACAAAATCGTCAAACGGGAGGAAGAGCCGGTTACACCGGATTGTCTGAAAAGAGGGGAAGACACGATAATCCTGTTGTCCGGTAACATTACCGGGAGGGCGACCGGGGGCGTTATACTCAGAATCACCAAATGGTGTTCGTTGAAGGTTGATCTTTTAGATATACGCGCCGACTTCGACACTTCGACGATGAGGTTGGCGAACTGGGCGCCTGGAACGGCCGCTCCGTTCGCCCTATGGACGGGTCGGCCCTGCCTCAGAAGCAATGGCTAAGATTTTATGCGTATGCACAGATTTGGGGCTCTATTCGGAGATTTGAGGTTTTCGTCTAACCTTTTTTCGTCCTTGTTGCTCTTGTTTGAAACGTCATAGGTGTGGGAGTGACCAAGATAAATAAAAAGGTTTAAAGACTTAAGCAAAAATTGGAATTTTTGGGCACGAAAACTGTTTTTTGATTATTACGTGGAAAATAAGAGGTCTAGGAATCTGAAAATTTTGCTGCCTTGACAGCAAATGTGCTTTAATTTTTGCCCTTTTAATCAAAACTCTACGTTTGATAGTTTCGTCGATTCAACATGTGTCAGCTGAAGTGACGTCACTTAAGCTTACGAGTACATATAGGTATTAGCTTATAACTCGGAAAGTATGTAACCCAGAGACTTGAAAGTTTTGCTGCCAATGGAAACAATTATGCTTGAAAATATAGCTACAAAGCATCGTCACTTCTTTCGTTTGGAAGATATGAGATAAGTAGCTGAAGTGATATCACTCCAGCTACCCTTCGTCAGAAAACTCAGAAATGCTAACGCTGCGCTGTTTCCGTTAGAACGTTGCAGCGCAGAGCGTTGGAGCGCAGCTGTGCTGCAACACAGCACATAACGAGAAACTGGCCAGTGTGATATCCTACACAACGCACTGCGCTACAACACACTCACATCCGGTTTGCCTACAGTTAAATATATAACTATTAAATAAAACGGCCGTTTAAAACAGTACATCTATATTGCACTATAACATCTCACTTGTATTGTACAAATAGTGTCATTTAGTTGGGCTATGCTAAATTACAGACATTACTCAGTGACGCCAATCAAAAATATATTCTAGCGGGTGCATGTCACGACAAACAATCATTTTATTTACATAAGTACACATTAATTACACTGAGAAGAACACAGGATAAGATAAAATCTTATAAATTGACAGATGCGACATACGTCAAACCATAGAGAAATTATATCTATGGTAAAACTATATGGCCCTGCACTATTGGTGTTCCGTGAACGAACACCAAATTTTTTAATTAGTTAATTGGTACTTGCACACGGAGCACCAATACAATTAAAACACATATTGTTGCACCTACAGGTTGACAACCCATATGTATGTATACTGGGTGTTTGGATAGACGACAGGCATTTCCAACGCTATGATAATTTAGAGTTTACATAGCACACTAGAGCACTATACCCCAAAACTATCAAAATCCATTCGACTGTTGTCAGTCGTCTAAGCAAACACATAGTATACATACGCAGGAAAAAATCTTTTTTTTAAACAGTAAGTACATAAATCGAAATGGTGGAACACACATGTCTTAGTATTATGTTGAAAATTGTAAAATTGCCTTCGTAGATAAAAAGGCACAGTTAGTAATGGAAAAATTTACAGATGTGTGTATCAAGAGTATTCGTTTCGTACAATGTTACATAAACTATGGGTTGCCAATGCACGTTTCATTAACAACAACCTAAACACGACTACGAAGTTATCAGAGTCTTATTTCTATTGCTTTCACATTTACATTTTACAACCACTTTATTACAATTTAGAAGTTCAGATCGCTTAAAATTATCATGAAAAGTAAGTGAGACAGAGAATTTAGCTGGATTTAAAAATCACAATAGTTTAGTAAGATTTGAATGTGAGTATGTCTTGATACAAAAACTTTCTATCGTGTTGTATTTGGGTCGTCATATAAAAATGCAACGTAATTATTGGACCAAGTAATTATGTACATAATAGATTTATAATTATTATTTTTGCACTTCCAACTTATTGGTGTTTTAACAAAGACAGCCATACATTTTTACAGGGCTTAATTCAATATTAAAATACATTTTTCATTTATAATCGCGCACATTAACGGACGGTATTATAATAAATCGAAAGCTCACAATGTTTGTAAGTAACATCAAAAGTGAGACATTTCTTTAGAAAATTAACCTACAGATTTGTAGGCATTTTAGTAAATTAAAATGCTGATACAAATACAATAAATGACTAGAATAGTTGTATTGATCAAGAATCAAGAATAAAATAATGAAGTAAATGCTCAATAAATTGCAGTCTGTGAGAGCGACAATAGATTAAAATCATGATTATACCAGAAAACGATTCAGTACTTAGTAACTTTAGCAACTATACAGATAATAAAACACTATTAAAACATATTGTATAAACGTATTGTACACAACATCCAATATAGTAAAATAAAATTGTATCTAATGTCTTCAGCGTTTTATGTTTGTATTTAAATAAGCGATATACTTTCTTGAAATATCGCTGTTTATAATCTCAAACAAGGTGGTGACATACCTATAAATATATTTATTTGACTTACAATATATTTTATTATAGTAAGTAATCGACATGATTCAGAACTTGTTGCAATTGAAAATACGTTTGGGTTTTTTTCCAAATTCAGGCTAAATAAAATGTTAGTGGAGTTTTCTCTTATTTAGATTTAGGTTTGAAATTACAATAACTACATAGATACCTATTGCTATTTATCTATCTAAAACTATGCGCCAGCTACATTAAAAAGTTTGAACATTCTTGCTGCGACTCGTTAAACTAAACAGGTAAAATTATGGGTTACCTATCAAATTGTAAAGTTTTCGACGTACCTATGAATTATGTTAGTTAAATAGTGAGAATGAAATTATTTTTAAAATGACAATGTATGTATTAAGTACTAGAATTGTTTTGTATCGCCAACTACAGAGATTTTTATTTATTTATATAATTATCGAATTATTGCAGTGTTGGACTTTATAATATCTTTACACGACCACCGTCAAAAAACGTTCTAACAAGTACAATTTTTTGAGGCCTCTGCCATGCATTGGGGCCATTATGGCTCTTAATATCACCGCTAAAGTACATCGGCAAGTAGTATCACTTTTTGCGTTATAAGAACTAGTAATGAAAGTTTCCATTCAACTTTATTGTTATTGTTGCTGTCAGACAGATTCTTAACGCTCGGGTGTAGGATGTACTACTTTTACTTGTAAATATAATCATGGTTACAATTATATACTTTCGAATAGTATCATAATAATCGTTTTATAGGCGCGAAGAATTACAATAAATAGCGTAAATTTACTAATGTAGCTGGCACATGAATGGCGTATATTTTTAATAACCACCGTCGTAACACAAGCCAAGGTAAATAAATTGCTTTTTTCATTCCAAACGACAATCTGTAGAATATACAGCTAGTTTACATACCGGGTTATTAGTTTGTTTAAAATTAGGTAATAACATTTTATGGTGTTATAAAGACGCCTGTATTTTCAACCTTCCACTGTTCCCTTAACAAGACTTTTTGAGCAATTAATGGAAAAAATATATATTCTTTACATCACATAGTACACACTAACAACTAATTTCAAAACGCTACAAACATGAATTGAAAGAAATTCTGTTACAACAATTAAATATACAAAATAATAAAGTTTACTTTTACTACAAGAAAGGTTTGTTAGGAATGATCAGGGTTCAATAAACATTTAAAAATATCAACACGCGAGTCAAAGGTGGGATTTATGAAAACTACAACTACTGAACAGCATTTTAAAAGTTTCTTTAAAGCTAAACTAGAAGCAAAATATACTTAGTATTTGGATGTCCGAACCATTTGCTCGAGCTAACTTGAGGATACAACTTAAGGTTTTTACGTTTTCTTTCACTTTTAGTTACAATTTTCATTGGTTCTGGAGGGCTACGGGCTACTAGAGGTCTACTTACGGACTGAGATTCAATCTCACCATTTTTCGTCCTTGTTGCTCTCGTTTGAATATTCATAGGTGTTAGAGTGACCAAGATAAAATCTCATCTCATCTCACGCGTAGAAATAGCCGGCCTGGATAGAGAAGCAAAAAACGGAAAGGACAAACTAAAGTATCGCTTTTACCAGATGGAAATTGAGTAGAACCATTTTACCTGCTAACGACCTCCTTCGTCCAGAAGAAAAAATCTAATAACTGGTCGAAATTTTTAATTAATTAAAAAATAGCAGTAAGTAGTTAGTTAGCGATTTCTTACCAAGGAAGAAAAAAAATTAAAAAATAAGTCTTACATTTTTTGCAATTTTTCATCGTCGACTTATTTCCACCGTGTCAACTAAACGCATGGCTTAAGTTGTACTCTCATATTAGGTCTAGCTACGCTGGTTGTGGCTCCTCTTTTATATTCTACTCACAATAAACAGATCTGCTACATTACTCTTTATCACATGAATTCACTGCAGGCGAGCTGTCATATCAAAACTCCGCTGTACTACATCAGTTAACCTTTTAACAACTCGGAAATTAACTAAAATAGCCAGTTAACTCAGAGGCTATATTTACTAGTATAGAGTATTTTCGTTCATTCTTTATTGATAGTAGAAGGTAGACATCGTAGGATCACAATAAAAAGTTTATCTTAGGGTACTTCTAGACGGGCCATATTTTAACTGCAATACTGGTCCGTCAATAGTGGCAATATTGCCGACTTCATTAGCCATGCTAGAATTGTATGACTACATGACCTACATGACCAGGACTAAATACTCTCGCAATATTGCCGGGCCAGCATTGCAGTGAAAACATGGCGCGTTTAGGAGTACCTTACTTTACCAGGTAGTTACGGAGTATTCTCTTTTATCCTACAAGTAGAAGGTAGACATCGAGAGGTTGCGATCACATTTAAAAGACCACCTTGTTAGCTAGATGGGGTACCTGTAGGAGTGGCGCGTCTAGGAGTACCTTACTTTACCAGGCAGCCACGGAGTATTCTCTTTCACCCTACAAGTAGAAAGTATAATTCGAAAAGACCACCTTGTTAGCTGGATGGGGTACCTGTAGGAGGTGCCTGTAGTCCTTGTTAGCTGGATGAGGTACCTGTAGTTACTCTATGATGACGCAGCGCGGCAGATGTTCGTGGAGGTAGTCGAAGAGCTCGGGCGAGGCGCCGGGGCAGTTGGTGAGCTCGAGCTCGCGCAGCTGGCGGAGCTGGATGAGGCTCGAGAGCCCGCCGGACGTCAGCAGCGGGCAGCCTGCGGACACGGACGCTTTTGACTTGCTCACATTTCAGACACAAGATTTGCGGATAGTGTGGCCGAAATGGAACTTTACATTATGAGGATGAACCAAAAATAATCTTTTAAAACAAGTAGGTAAGTTAATAAAAGAAAAGTGTGCGTAACTACGGCCTCCTCATAGGTGATAGAATAATTGTACCTATGTCAATAATTAAGGCATAATAGGTGCAGTCAAATAACCCAGTCTTAGTTTAGCTGCCACAAGAACTTCGTTAGTTTGAGCCATTTATTAGGTGTCAGCTGGAGTGACATAACCACAGCTCGCTCATCCAGTACAGGCAAACCAGTGAGCTTAGGTTTTGGACAACAGCTAGAACATTAAAGCATAATGGCTGCACATGGCAGGAAAAATCTGAACGATGCTTCTTAAAAAAATTTTGAATCTATGATAGGTACAAACTGTGTGTAAGCTGGAGTGATGTCACTTCAGCCATTCATCTCATATCTTCCAAACGAAAGAAGGTATGACTATGCATTATAGCTCAAATTTTAAGGCATAATAGTTGCCATTGGCAGCAAAGTTAAGTCTCTGGGTAAGTATATAACTTTAAGAGTTATAAACCAATATCTATATGTAAGCTGAAGTGATGTCACCTTAGCTACACATGGTCGAATCAATGATAGTTTCATTAGTTTTTTTTTACCTCTAAATAGAAGTAAAAAAAATCGAATTTCTGGACCTCGTAGTTTCCACGTAATTATCAAATAACAGTAACCGCGCCCAAAAATTTAATTTTTTTCTTAATAAGGCGTTGCCATTTCGTTCGGTACATTATTGCAAACTATTGCATCCGTGCGAACCTCCACACAAAACTGTTAAGAGAACTTGGTCCTATTAATGTTACCAGTTTTGTATGGAAATAGTAGGCACAGGCACGCAACTGTTCAGCATTTCAGTACTCAAGTCAACGGATCCGTGCGCATCTCCATACAAAAGTGTAAAGTTGTTCGTACCAGCAAGCGACAGCAGCTGCAGCGCGCGCATGCCGCACAGATGCTGCACGCCGAAGTCTCGCAGCTGCGAGCACCAGCGCAGGAACAGCGCTACCAGCGACTGCATCGTGCTGATGTACCCCACGCCTATATCCGTTATGTGCACGCATCTGTGATTAGGGAATTTGCAGGATTTTTTTATTGAGTAAATAAGTTAACAATTCGATAAATAAAGTAGTAAGATGTTTATTAGCCTAGCCTAGCCTGATCACGTCGTTACCACACGGCTCAGTTAAGTACGCGTAGTTAAAAATGTGGTGAAACTTGTGCGTGTGGTAAGCCTATAATGTTATCTACAGAGTGACAAATTGCAATTTCAATAAAGAAAGAAAGAAACCATTTATTTCACCGCACAAAACACTACAACAACAACAACAAACAAAATACACAATAAAACATTAACAGACAAAAAATAATAACTTCTACATATACTTACATTAAGACATAAACAAATATTTAGATGATTAAGTTTCAGTTGTCGCTGTAGTGTCCAATGCGACAAAAAAGGTTAGTGCTCAGCATGGTGCTGCTAATTTCTTAGCAGCGCTGGTTTTCAGCACTAACCTTCTGAGACGCACGGGACTGTTGAAAAAGATAGATAAATAAAGTAGTAAGAAAATAAATAAACATACGCGTGTAAAATACATAAACTATTATGTTAAATATATAGAAATAAAAAACGAAACTAATGTATCGGGAATATCGGGAACAGACTAGGAATGATACTTATGATAAATATAAAAAGGATAAATTTATTAATAGGACTGAGCATCCATGTGATGAAATTATACTACTGCTGGAGAAATAAAAATAAAATCAAAAGAACAAAAAGAACTTTACAAAAAGTAGTATTTGGAGCCCAAGAAGCACTTAGTAATAATAGCAATAATGTGACAACTCTCGAGGGTGGCATGCAGAGCCAATTTCCGCCAGAACTCACCGGTCCAGCGTCAGCTCTTCGAGATGGTTCAGATCGCAGGCGATGTATTCAAGAGCGTTGTCCGTGACCCGCGGACACCAGCTCAAGTCTAAACTCCTGAGTCGCGGCAGGTTCTCAGCTAGCAGCTCCACCCCTTCGTCTGTCACTTTACTACATCCGCTCAGCGATAGCACTGTCAGGTTTGGTAACGAGTGCACTGAAATAGAAAATTATCGGCTCTAGCTTACAGACAGATAGCAAAGTCACATATAGGTTCCTTTTTGTGAACCTTAAAAATACAGAATGATAACTGAATAGAACAACAGAATTTAGAATAAAGACAAATTTGAGAAACCGCTCGAATGTTTGTGTAGACGTCTGTTTTCCAAAAGTTTATAAAACACAGTCGTAATTTGTAGCGCAAATTAAATACATAACTTAACTAGATTTCAAGTTCAACAAGCTTAAGGAGGAAGCATTGTATCAGTATTTTACATTCGACATTCCATTCGTTGTGATAACGAATATATTTTATTATAAGGCTCGGTCGGTACGTGAGATATCTTAACAAGTTGCGAAGTTTTCTAGAACACGAACGGGAAAATCTGAGCAGAAATGATTGCGTAGAAATAGTATTTATTTATAGCAACAACCCGCGACCTTTGCCAAGGATCGTGGAAGATAACGAGATCAATACTTTGTCTTATTTCAAGCAACTAAAGGCGAGGTACAGCTCGTATAGTTGGTTGACCTTTTGAGCTCTACCGAAAGTGGCGTAGGTGCTAGGTACTGCCAGCTGCTACGAGAGAATAATACAAACAGTGCAGGCAAATAAACTGTTTGATCAAATGGTAAACGAGGTTGTTAACTCAGCGCAAACTTAAGCGTTCGAGGTATCGATGTTTATTCATGTTTATTTTATACCATGTAAATACAGGGACTGTATATAGGTAAAGTACATTTTTTATTTAGTTAGATAGCTGTATTTCTTAGTAATAACATAACATATTGTCACGCCTTTCCCCCGAAGGCCCGAAGGGGCTGGCAGAGACGCACAAACCCACATTTCGTAATAATTTCATAGTTAATAACTTTACCTCTTTATAATTACGTAAAATCTATGCTAGTAAAGTAACAAAAAATGCTACTCACCTCGATGCTACTAATAGCACCGAAAGTTATGAATATTAGTCAACCGCGTTAGACTTGAGCCTGAACATACCAAGTAACTCAGAATAAACGCTTTTATTCTAAGCCAAGAACTACATACAAAGTCTCAAGTTGCTTTGATAAGTTTCGCTCATAAACTGAAAGGTAAGCAAAAGAAAGTTGGAATACTACATTGTCTTATTCTGTGGTACACTTGAGAAATTCCACATGAGTAAATATTCCTACTTGAGCGGGCTAAGCATGTGGCTGCCTCTTGACCTGAAAATTTACGGGCGACAAAGGAATGCTTTGAATAATTGGCTCTCTGAGCGCGAAATAGACGCCTTTGTTCCTCCTTGCTAGATATTAACACGAGATATTATAGAAGTTGTCTATATCTCGTATTTCTAAGTATTAATAATGGTTTAATTTCAAGAACTTTATAATAGTCATTTTATTATGGTAGAGCTTCCCACGCAACAATTTTGGTCGCAATATCAACACATTCGTGTTTTTTCTCGTATCTATCACGACATTGTGACAAATGTTGTTGTACTTGCCAGACATAATATTATTATGTAAGGCGAATACAACTCGTACAACAACATTACGAGAACATAATATGTTTGTCGCAGGCAAATTGCATAACTCGCCCGTTTACAAACGGCCGAAATATTGTAGAATGCTGAAACTGATGTAGCCTAATTACCTACTGTAATTCATTCCGGCACGAAATTTTGTCCTAATCCTAGCTAATAATTATTATGAATGCAAAAAAAGAGAGTTTGGTAAGTTTTTTTTTTAAATTTAAAAATTACACCACGGTCTCCGGGGACCGTGACTTTTATTAACATAAATCTTTAATTATTATTTAAGGGGAATACAGGTAGAGGGGGGTTAGTTACTAATAGAGTTAGGTAAGTTTATTTGTTACGCTTTCGCACCTTAACTACTTAACCGATCATTATGTAATTTTGCATAGATGTTGTAAGGGGTACATAAAAGAATACATATAGGGTACTTTTTATCCCGAAAAAATAACAGCTCTTGTGGGAAAGCGGACGAAGCCGCGGGGCGGAGCTAGTAAATACAACGTGTTTGTTTTGTATTCCCGCAGAATTTATAGAGGTAGGTTTACTTCACTAGCAGAGCACGAATGTGGGGCAACCTTGAAAGCAAGAAAAAAGCAGCTGTTCCATACATTCCATGTCGACGATGAACGAACTTTTTGTGTATGGAACCGCTGTTTTTTTTTTCGATTTCAAGGCTACCCATAGTTTATTCGTGCCTGTTACTGGAGTAGGTATACCTACCTCTACAAATTCTGCGGGAATGCAAAACAACACGCATAAAAAAAACGTAATAACCTACTTCGGCATTCTACAATGTTCCGGCCGTTTGTAAACAAACGAGTCAATAGAATTTGCCTGCGACGTATACACGAAAATTATATCGACCAGGTATCACCTACAAGTCCTACAACCATAAATAATTGCCATTATTAATTATTCTATGACGTTACTGATAGGTCCACGTAGAATAGTTAACACGCAATAGTATAATCGTAATGCGTTTAAAAAATCAATACGTAGCACCGGCTTAGTAGGCGGAATAATTGTGCCAAGGATCGACAGCAATCGATCAAGTAGGACGGACAGCGGATTCGATGTCGAATCCTAACTTCCTAACTAATTTTATAAATGCGAAAGTAAGATTCGTTTCTTTGCCTTAAATTTACTACTCAACCGGTCATGAATTTTTAACCGACGAAACGGAGGAGGTTTACAAGTCGACGCGTATCACTACATAGTATAAAACAAAGTCGCTTTCTCTGTCCCTATGTCCCTTTGTATGCTTAAATCTTTAAAACTACGCAACGTATTTTGATGCGGTTTTTTTTAATAGATAGAGTGATTCAAGAGGAAGGTTTATATGTAAAATAACATCCATTAAATAGTGGAGAAATACTGTTATTTTTGAGGTTTCTAATGTGATGTCGTTGATTTTCTTTTCTTTTTTGTATTTAGTATCAGCATTGCACCCGTGCAAAGCCGGGGCGGGTCGCTAGTTTATTTTTAAATATTTTTTTATTATTTTTGCATACTCGTTATCAGGGGTACAGAAAATAACCGTAGGGTTCACCTTTAACAAGTAACATTATTAAAACAAAAACGAAATCTCAGCTGCAAAATGCTGTACTTATGTCACTTCCGCCATCAAGACGATTCAAATGACACCTTGCATGTCGAAGTCCATAGAGATGTTTAGGCTGTAGGCCATGCCAAAGAAACCTCACACATAAATACCCATACACTCGAAAAACATAACCCTCTTTCGGGTAAAAACGGTTCCTCTGGGACCACGGTTAAAACCACGGGCCCCAGCTAGTCTAATATGTACTAATTTAGACTTGTATTAGACTAATATAGACTAATACGTTCGAAAAACTTTGTCGATGACATGGTGTGATCATGGAATGTAGAGTTAGAGTATACACATTTCAGACTCGAACGTGTTAAGAAATAAAACGTTATTCATGTATATCTAAGATGGAATACACCAGTACCATTTTACGTAGCTAACTTTTCGGCATGACAAAAATAATAATTAGCGCTATAGGATATTAGCAAAGTTGCCCTCCTTACAATAAAAGCGCTATGTTCGTTATTAACGGACTTCGGAAAAGGGAGAGGTTATGTTTATCTGAGTTATTTTTTTTACATCGATAATTTAGTATATTATTATAGAATGATTTTATTTAGCTTAAACTCATAATGTTTGTTTATTTCAAATCTTGAGATAGATTTTACGACTACTTCCCCTGAGCCGATTTTTATGAAACCTTGCACAGACGTTTAGTTATCGTGACAATAAAATGTTAAACGTATTATCGTCACGCCTTCCCCCCGAAGGAGCTGCCAGAAGTGCATTGACACCCACACTTCGCCGGACGATATTCAATCATAAGAGTAATAGGAGGCGAGCTCGACGCCAAACACCGGGCTCCAGTTATGTGGCAGACGACTTGAGACGACATTAAATACGCACATAACTTCACACAATCCACAAATTTGTTCGTGCCTCCGGCTGGGACAATACAACATTACAACAACAATGACAAACAACACAATGACAACAATACAATAACAACAATACAATTTGGGCACAATACATACAATATTATGAGATTAAAATTGTTATTTAGAGTGATACTTCTTGTATAACATAACATATCATCACGCCTTTCCCCAAAGGGGCTAGCAGAGGTGTACAACACCCACACTTCGCCGGGCGATATTAAGTTCCAAATGCGACAGGGAGCGAGCCTGTCGCCATACCCCGGGCTCCGGCCATGTAGCAGATGACATACAATATGTTCACACAATGAACACATTGGTGCGTGCCGTCGGCTGGGTTTAAACCTGCTCCCTCAGGCTTGAGAGGCGGGTCTTCTCCAACTAGGCTATCATCGCTTTATACATTACTATAATGGTTTTCTTCACTTACCAATATTGACGACGCCATGGTTGGTGAGCTCCCAGCAGCTGTGCAGCTTCAGCACGCTCAGCGAGGAGCTCTGTTTGGGCGAGAAGTAGCCGAGGGCCGCGTCCGTCACGTGGTACGCTTGCAGCGAGAACTCGTATAGCGAAGGCAGGAGCTGAGCTACTGCGCCCACCTGTTTGGGAATTGCAGATCAGTAGATATTCTTCATCACACTGATTTCACTTTTGCAAGGAGCAACTATGCCAGCGCCCCAGAGCTTCACTCCGGTATTTGAGTTGGGTTGGCTCGTGTAGGTGCTGGTAGGGGGAAATGCACCAAACACCCCAAGCGGGCGTCAGTGCAGGACTTTTCGCCCTCACCTCGAATAAGAATAATCTCACTTTTCTCTACGTCGTATTAAGCAAAGTCGCTTTTCGCGTCTATCTGTCTTTCAGTCTGTATAGTAAACATATCCGCTAACTTCTAACCCACGCAACGGATTTTGATCCAATTTTCACCATCAGTTAGATATTTTTTACGGAAGGTTTATAGGTACCGTGCAAAGCCAGGGCGGGTTGCTAGTCCTAACTAACTGTTTGTTTGTTTGTAAAGCTTTCACGCCCTAACCATCAACCGATCATCATGAAATTTTGCATATACACGTTGTCTGGGGTACAGGAAAGGACATAGGGTACTTTTTATCTCGAAAAAATAAACAGTTCCTGTGGGACTCCGGGTGAAACCGCGGGGCGCAGCTAGTATATTATAAATGCAAAAGTGTGTGTGTTTGTTTGTTACATCTTCACGCTCAAACGGGACGGAATGGCCCGACGATGGATTCGAAAGTAATTCGGAACGGAAATAGCTTATGCCCCGGGTTAATATATGGACTACTAGCCGCGCCCCGCGGTTTCACCCGCGGTTAAAAAGTATCCTATGTGCTATTCTAGACTTTAATCTATCTCTGTGCCAAATTTCATCCAGATCTGTTCAGCCGTTTTGGCGTGAAAGAGTAACAAACATATATCCATTCATTCTTACAAACTTTCGCGTTTAAAATATTGGTAGGATTTTTTTATCCGCGGATAACACCGCGGTGCGCAGTTAGTATTACAAATGTGAAAGTTTGTTACTTTTTCGTTCTAATGGGTAAGCGGATTTGCATGGAATTTGGTATGGAGCTAACTTATTTCCTGAAAACAGGAAAAAAAAGTGACGGTTCCTATAGGAAAACGGGTGAAACCACCAGGCGCAGCGAGTCGTCCTATAAACCAGTGACTAGGTATTTAAACTTTTTATCTCAAGTCGTGAATACTGTTTTCTATAAGTTTTTTATGAACAAAAACTGTTCAGTTAGTTGTAGAGCAAATTGTGATATATTTACTTGACTTGACCAACATTCTTTTTTACTTTTAATGAAATTCACATTACTCATGAACTCTAGGATTGCAGCAATTTGCAAGCCATAACGTCTTAATAACGCATGCACAGATTCGAATGTGGGATAAAGTTGATGGTACTTACAGCTTCGTCGGCGATATTAATGCAGTCAGTAAGCGTGAGTGAAACAATTCGCGGAGTTAGACATGCCCACAGACCTGCCTCTGTTATTTCATTGCATCCGGTTAGTTCTAGCTCAAACAGAACCTAAAACGAGAGTCAGTTTATAGCATAAAATGTAACAGAATATCCTTAAGATCACTCCAACTACTACGGAACATACCTGTAAGTGATCCAAGATCGCTTCCAATCCTCGGTCGGTAATTGTGCAGCCTTTTAACCCTATAGCGTGTACATGGTGTGCCGATAGTGGAAATTGTCTTATAAATTCATGGACGTCGTCATCTGTGGCGGAGATGAGTGCGACGGCGCGGATCCCTCTCCGGACGAGCGAGTTGTAGAAGCGCTGCGTGCAGCAGGTGGTGGCGGCGCGCAGCTCGCGGCAGTCGAGCGCCGCCACCAGCCCCGTCCACCAGCGCGGCGAGGCGTACAGCTGGTCGCGCCACCGCGTGCACACCTGCGCCAGGTTCTTCCGCTCGGTCGCGTTGAAGTACAGGAAGAACTTGTCCAGGAACCGCTCCTCGAGGACGAACTGGCTCCAGACCAGCGGGCGCGGGGAGGGGCGCCTGCGGCGGGGCACGCGCGGCGCCGCGGCGGCGGCGGCGGCCGGCCCGCACAGCGCGTTGGCGACGCGCTCCACCACGCCGGGCGAGCGCTTGCGGCCGCGCAGCCCCAGCCCGGTGATGCGCCGCGAGAGCTCGGCCGAGGCGCGCTCCACCACGCCCTGCGCCGACACCGACGACATCTTCACCTTCACGCGGCGGATCGTGTCCGCCGGCCGCCCGCCGCCCGACCCGCCGCCCGCGCCCGCGCCCGCGCCGTGCTCGCACCCCGCCACCGCGCTCTACGCCACAAATTATTATTGTTATGAGCCTGTCATGTTTCCATGCTGGGCAAAATGCAAGCGACAAATAGAAACACGTTATTACAAGACTCAATCTTGAAGGATGTGTAGAAATCCTAGTTAATTTCATGAAAATAAAAGGACAATGCGCAAATTGGTCCAAAAAGTGTGAAAAAATATAAAAGTTTGCCCGCAGTATTGGCACATGGCGCATTCAGTAGATTATTTTTATGCGTTAAAAATTTAAAAAGTACGGCACCAGTAAATTTCAACATAAAGAATCTAATGGGTTTTATTTTTAAGAATAGTAAAATATTATTTTTTTTCAGAAATGTTAAGCAAAACCTCCATGGTGACATCACGAACCACGATGACGTGACCTGCATGGTGGGAAACTATTTTGCCAGACAAGCACCCAGAGGAGCACTCCATCTTCTTTTGTCGTGTGGTTGAGCGTGTCGAACATTGGAGGATTTACAATACAATACAAAATATCTCCAAAACTGTAGGTTCGAATTCAGCAACATTTATTTTGCGAAAACCTATAAACCTTACCTACAAATTGCCTATAGTGTCTATCCTATGGGTGTTTTGACCAACATCCATTTAATTTTGCCCATTGTCTTTCAATGTGTATAGCATATCTACATCACCAGGTGGCAAGCTTCTTTGGCATTGTTCTTATATAAATATGTTTATATTTCACAATTCTTACATTAGTTGAAATTATTTATCAATTATGAAAATCAATAAATCTCAAAAGATTTATAATATTAAGATGATAAGAGAAAACAAAACTGGTATAACTAAATTACTACCACTTAGAAACATTTCTTACAGATAGAACACATTTAGCTTATAGCCAACTAGCTGGACCCTGCTGTTAAAAAGTGCCCTGTGTTATTCCAATCAATAATTTAATCAAAATCTAACCCTTCCTTTGAGTGTGAAGAACTAACAAACACATACACAATCAAACTTTCGCGTTTATAATATAAGGAGGAAGTAGGATATACTGTTCCTAAATCATGAAACATGCAACAGCATTGCAGGAAAAGGTATGCAACTGTCTAGAGCAGTGATTCCCAAAGTGGTCTATATTAACCCCCATTGGTCAATGACAACCTATCTACAAGGGGTCTGTGTAAGAAAAAAAATAACTACGGGTCTGTGGGATATAAACAGGGGTCTAGGATAGTCGATTTCATTATCTCATTAAGTATGTTTTGTATTGTATGTTTTGATTTTATTTTCATTTGTGAACTATCAATAGTGTCACACTATTATGCCAGTCAGTAATCTTTATGGATCTATAAGTTAACATGCAAGATGAGTTGCACTGTGAGATAAGTAAATAACCAATGTGTGAAAATCCGCCAGCGGCAGGGCGAAAACCGAGAAACATGGCAAGTGGTCTAAGAAGCAAAATAGCTTGGGAACTTCTGTTCTAGAATCTGTGGCAAATTAATTGTAAAGCTGACAAACTACTTCTAGGGTAACTGTGGTTTAAATCCTTTCAGTGTGATTGCATACCTATTACTTGTCTCATTAGAATTGGATCTTAAAATATACTTCACTTTAAAAAGAACAGACTAGGAGAAAATGGGCCAAATAGACTGTAGAAATAAATCATGTACACTGCCAAACTTTTAGATCTAGGTCAATAAGTGTGATGTTTGTTACTCAACCACAAAAAGTCATATAGTTACATAACAGGATCCTACTTAAAATCTTATTAAGTTCTTCCGTGTAGTTTGCGTCGGACGGAAATAATAATCCATGCACAAAAATGAGAACTGTGAATGTAGATTTAAATAAAATTATTAAAACGTTTCCACAAATTCTGTTTTTAACACAGTATTTACCTTCAATATTTTGTCACTTAATTAAAAAAATATTTATTCAATTTAGTCGCAAATGGCCCATAATTTCTACTACGTATAAAAAAAAATATTACACTTCAATTTCGCATTAGTATTGTATTGTGTGAACCAAGGCCGTTGATGAAGTTGAGGTTTATTCGTTTTTGGTAGAAAAAAATGATTTCTAGAACCCAAGAAAATATTCCTATTTTGCTTGAAGTTTTAACTGCATACACGATTTATTTTAAAGCACACTATAAATCAAAAAACAAACAAAAAATCGATGCATCTCCAAGCATACCTTTTAGATATATTTTCCGGCAAAATAATTCCACATCATAAGAAAAATATGGTTTGTGAAAAAACTTTTGTGTTTTTGTAGTACATTAACGATACAGAATTGGATTTATCTTTGAATTATAATACAAGAAAATTAAAAATTAAGAAAAATAACTTGAACACTCGCACTCCATTTTGGCAAGCAACAGACTAAAAAACCAATGAATGAACAAAACCTGCTGCTGAAGTGCTGACACCACAGAGAATAGTTAAACCTCGCAGATTGAAAACTTTCATGCCTAATATAGACTAAACGACGACGACAGTGCACCAATCAACAAGTCTTGATTGCAAAAAGCCTCTTTAAAACAAGTTTTATCTGTGGTAGTTTGTTTGTCTTTTTTTCAAAAATTCAAAATGAAAACAAAATATAACCTCTATAAGATAATTTAATATTATTCCGAATAAGTAAATAATTTGTAAGGTTTCTGTATTCCATTGAATTTTACTTGTATTTATTTAAATAACAAAGTAAATATCTTGATAGAAGTTCATCAGTGGGTCTTGACAAAATAGCTATTGATAGTTTCGAAAACTGCAGTTAAGATTTTCGTTATGGAATTCCTTGATGCTATGCCCGTAGCTTTTAAAGAAATTGCTCCAAATCATAATATTCCCGAAAAATGGAAAGAAGTAGTTTTAAATACAGGTAATATATTCAATTTACTTAATGGTTAGGTTATCATCGATCAAGCCGGGACTCCTACCCGCGATTAACCCTAGAAGACTTGCGGATATGGCACGACGAGACCACCGTCTTATATTTTTCTTTTGGTGGTCCACTGCTGTATCAAATACGCGTGTTAATTACGGATATTACACTATAAAACATGTACCATGCATGTACCTATACAAAATATTGTTTTGCCATGTACATAGTTGGGCAAAACACACTCACTAAGCTTGACTTTACAATAAGAATCTGAATCTAAACTGTTTTCGCTGTTCAATGTTTCTGCAAAACAGGAAGAACACCTGGGGATACACTGGGGAACAGAAAATTATTTTACTTTTAAAATTACAGGAGGAACTCATAGTACTCTGCAGGATATTAAGTTGCCTCAAAAAGCTGGTGGATATTGGTATAAGGATTCGAAAAAACTGTTTACACGAAACCGATTTATTTACTGGTAAGAATTCAGCAAACTTTGATGTTCATGAATTTATTAGACATTTTTAGAGCATGATTCTTTTTCCAGGCAAACTACATCAGATGCAATAGAATTATCAGAAGCATCACTGGATGTTAACCTCTCAGGGTCAAACTTAAGGTGCAAAGTAGCAGCGGGAACACCACCTTTGAATAACATTACTGTTTATGAAAGATCAGCTTCACAACACATAGTTATACTGGCCGCTACAGTTTCATCAGTCCATCGATTCGTTTTTCCCCATCCTGTTGTATTGGATAAAAAGGTATTTTTAAACATTAAACTAATTCCATATTTAAAAAATCTAAAAGCCCAAATGATTTGAATGCAGATCAAAGTAAACCATGAGTTGAGTCATTACCTGACTGGTTTCGAACATCACACTATTTGCAGTGTATAAAGCAGAAGCAGGATATGGTTAGAGGATACAATCCTGGACATTTTTCTAATCCAGGGATTTTGGGATTATCCACAGTTAAACTCGGGATCCCGGGATAGTAATTGTAATAGAAAGTGGTAACAAAAAGTCAGACAGTAAGTAAAACATATCAAAATGATTTTGTTTTTCTTTTGGTTTTGTGAAGACAGAATATTTAAGTTATAAATTAATCTTCAAAAAGGTGGTTAAAGAAAATATAATTTCTTATAAAATAATCAAACTAGGCACTTCTGTAAATAATTTATAAAACTAACAATAAACTTCAAAATATCCTTTAGACTTATTTAGATAAACTATAAAAAAGACTATATGAAAGAGACCAATGTTTATAAGTACTCATATTTTCAAATTAAATTGGTCAGAAACTTTATAAATTATTTAAACCATGAAAATAAAATCTAAGGGATAACAATGCATTCAACGTCTCATCTGCAAGTATACTTCTGACTAATTAAAAAAATGTATTAATCCCGAAATTCCTGGGATTAATTAAATTTGATCCTGAAAATTTTGGGACTAAAACATCAGCGGAATCCTGGGATCGAATCCTCTAGATATGGTACAATTAAGCAAGATTTTCTTTTTAGTCAACATTTGGATCCCTCAGCAGCTCATCACCATCAATTTTCCAAGATGTCAGCTCCATCAACAATCCCAGCAACTACTACATTCTCAACCACTATTCAAACGCAAGTAAGTTGAGATTTCTCATAAAACCATAACATGTTTTAAAATAAATATTGGATAATATATATAGGATAGAAGTAATATATTTAGCACTTGTGGATTGAACATGTTTATCTTTGAAATCTATTTATATAATAATATATAAATAAATATTTTTTTATTTATTTGAACAAAATGTTATGTATTTACTTCAAAATAAATACATAAAATTATAAATCTGATCTAGCTGTATCTTTGCTAGTAGCATTCATTTAATAACTTTCATCCAATCTGCACAGCAACAGGCATTGCACACACATGTGCGTCATTACTCCGAGACACTGGTGAAGCAGTCTTTGCCCTTGCCTTCGGACATGGGGGAGAAGGCGGCATTCTACTGGTAAAGATGCCAGTAACAGGAACTGCTGTCACAACCTCGCTGAAAAGAGAGTCAACAGTGCCGAGATTTCTGTCTGGGATTACAGGAGCTTTGAGGTTAATGTCCTCTTGTATTATCTTTATCAACAATCCACTTCTGGACATGTGCCTCTCTTAAGACTTACTTAACACAATAGTTGGATAATTATATCCATTCCACTATCTATCTGATTGCTACTTTCTTTATTGGTGCAACCTTTGATCAAAGGGTGCAACAACACAAACCAAGTCCTGGGGGTTTACCGCAAGTTTTGAAGTTAACGAAAACTTGTTTCGTATTTGCTTGGCTTCATACTTTTAACCTAGTTCTTTAACATTTCCACCAGGGGCGCTTTATTGAAATGTATGGAGCCAAACAAAAATGATAAAAGTTTTTGTAACAATCAAAACTTAAAGGGCCCTGGCTTCTGATACTAAGAAGCGCCTCTCTCTGTCTTGAGCAAATTCATGCCAGACATTAAGGTCCCAGTGAAATTTAGCCACTTTATCTTTCCATTTATACTTGGGATGACCGATGTGACTTTGGTTCTGGTATGAATTTGAATTTAACCAATTGTATAATGTAGTGCTGTTCATATGTGACTCAATTCTTATTCACCTATTCTTAAATTATGACGATTATTGTTCTAGGGGTAAAACTGACGGAATTGAGACATATGGCGTAGTCCTCACAAGCAATCTGACGATAGCGGTGTGTGGGGACACGTGCCTGCGAGCGTGGGGGCTAGACGAGGGTGGAGCGCCCATCACCGTATCCGCGCCGCTGTCACAGACCCTAGTCCGGCCGAAGCCACCTCGTAAGTCGTCTGTAGTTTATTGAACTGTCAGCAAAACACGACTCCACAAGTATCCCACTTATATTATAAATACCAAAGTTTCTGTGTGTTTGTTGGTTACTTCTTTGCGCTCAAATGGGTGAACAGATTTCACTGAAATTTGGTACTACTACTACTTTACTACCTTTTTAACCATGGGGTGCAACTAGTGACTTATACTTTTTTTTTAAACCGAGACTCCTGTGCGTGTTTTTTAGAAATATTACACAAAATCACCTAAACAAAGATGTGTGCCCGTAAACATTTGTGTATGCGAATACGAAGTTTTTGTTTTTCGTACTGCATAGAAAACATACCCCGTGCGGGTGATGAAGGTAAGGGTTTGTTTTAATTTTTCTCTGGACACCTACTTACTAATCTAAAAATACATTAATATGTCGGAGACATCTTGTGTATGAAATTAAATGTTTATGTGTAATGTTTCGAAAAAACACGTGCAGGAGACTCGATTTAAGAATACTCGACCAAGTCACCTGTTGGACAAAAAAAAAACTAACGTTTTGTTTTAGCCCATGGACACATGTTGCAAAAGACCGTAGGGTCAGATGGCAGCGTTATATTGGTGGCATACCTTTCCTTCCCTGATGAATGTGAATTCGTTGTAATGAAGATGCATGATGGAGGCGCGGGACTTGTGAAGTTTTCTCATATCAGTCGGATATTTGGCCCTCAGGTAATTTTTGAGAAGTTTGTACTGTAAAATGAAAATCATACATTCAGATTCAACTGAAACTATGTTTCTATGGCATTTTTATGCTCTAATTTAATGAATATACCTAAACATTAACTTTTTATCTTTCAGCTGGATCTTTTGGATTACACCATCGGCTACGGAGATGGTGGCAATGTAATCTGGGCCTTATGGAGTCAACCAGATGGCGATACTATTATCACAAGTCAGTAGAATCTAGGATAATTACCTACATATCATGACATATCGTCACGCCTTAATGTAAATATTATTATAATATCACACTAATAACATAAATGCGAAAGTTTGTATGGATGGATGTTTGTTATTCAATCATGCCTGAATGGCTATAAAAAGTAGCAAATAGGCTACCTTTTAACCAACTATCGGACCAAGTATTTGTCAACCATCTATCAGACGGTTAAAAAAGCCAGTAATCTATTTAGCAAATCCTACTTTTTTCATTGCATACACTCTGCTCATTTTGTCAAGTTCATCAGTGGCTAAAAGCATTAGTGATATACTAAAATGTTGTTAACACGCAGGTAGCGTGGTAGGCGTGGAGGCGGCGTGGCGCGCGGTGGCGGGGCGCGAGGGCCCGCCGCCGCTGCAACAGCTGCACAACCACCAGCAGTACCGCGACCGGCTCATGGCGCCCGGCCTCTTCCCCGCCACTGTCATCAGGAAGGCTCTCGCGGTGAGAACACTCGTTCACTACTCAATTAAAGATTGCTAGACGGGCCACATTCTTATTGCAATACTGGCGCAGCAATATTTTGGGTCCATAAACATTTCTAGCCATGGCTGATGATGGCCGGGCTACAGTCGGTAAAATTGCCAGTATTGCTGTAAAAATATGTTCTGTCTAGGTGTACCCTAAGTTGTTTTTTGTTGTGTGGTGAAGTTGGTTGCAGCATTTGGTTATCTAGACAAATTATGGAGTATAATAGGTTCTATAGAATATCTTAGAACATTAATGGAAGTCACATGGAGACATTTTTCTTAGTTTCGATATTTCAATTTCTATTGTCATCATTTAGCTACATTGTATTTATTGAATAATTGATTTTGAAAGTCGAAGTAAGCTATTTAATCTTCAGAATCAAAATGGGTAAATAAACCAAAAATACACATGCGAAATTTTGTTGCTGTTCAAATATTAGCTATGAGTTAAAAAAAATCCTTTCGTTTTATCGATTTAGAACACGTCTCTGTCAGATTCCACTTTCGTCAGAAGCAGTTTTTTATGTCCTAATACAGATCTACAACCGCACTTGGGGTAACGGCGAAACGCACGCGGAGGGTGAAGTGGGCGAATGCGCGGCGGCCAGCGTTGCGGCGCGCCTGCGCACGCTGGCGGCGCGCTCGGCCAACCCCGATCACGCGCAGCTCATGCACAAGTCAGTATACGAACTACAGTTCACTGCCATCTCAAACTTCTCAAACTGGCAACTACCAAAGGATCAGTCACCATTGACGAGAGGATGACAGGGGAATGGTTAAGCGCAAGCGGAGAGTGAGTTGTTTCACCCGCAGTCCTACAAGAACAGTAATATTTTTTTCAGGTTTTAAATTTGCCTGTGTTATTTTAGAATATAAGCTATTTCCACACCAAATTCTATCTGAACACGTTGAGCTATTTGAGCGTAATGGAGTAACAATTTTTGCATATTATTGTGATGCGATTGTCTCGCGTCAACCGCCTGGCGCCTTACGCAAGGCATCATTGCTTAAGGAATGACATGCGAAAAGCTGCATGCTGCAACTCCATGTTGCATACATAAGGTCGATCTTTGTTGATTTTTGAAAGTCAAGGTAATTTTTGAAGCTAAGGAAGATTTTTGAAAATTCAATATTCGCTGACTGGTGGCTATCGAGTCACCTCACGGGTTTAAGTGGCAATCACCGAACGCTCATTCACCATTGACGAGATTATGGGAAAATAATAAATAATTCAAATTCCACATGGATGTTATAGAATCTAAGCTCTAATTTATTTTATGAAGCTGTCGAAATTCGATAATAAAACGCATTGTCTTACACAACTGATCTTACACAACGTCTTACACAACTGATTTTTACGATAATTTTTTTCTTAACTTGGGTTGTAGTCGTAGCTGTTACCTTTTAATAAAAACGTCGTATAATCGTTGACGAAATATCGTCAGGTCATAGTATGTGTTTGCGTTAGCTTAAATTTTTCACTTGTTCATTTCTACAGATGCTGGTCAGATCTATACAGCTGGTGCATGCAGTATATGGAGGGACTACAGAAACCACTCGGCCTTATGGTTTCCAAAGAGGTATAATTATTAATACACACACACACACACAAATCACAACCACAAATGTGTGGCTTATGTGAGTAATCGAAGATCACTAAGAAACCAGTATTTCACAGTAATTTAAAATTTTCAGGTGAACAGAAATGTATAAGATGTCATTCCCTTCTTTCACTACCTACTACCTACTATAAATCCAAGGGCGTTACACCGCGGCGCAAAGTTCGTAACTACGGGGACGCTTTCGCATTCTTCCGCGGCCCCGATCGTGCCAGCCCCTTCGGGCATCTCCTCGAGCTTGCGCTTTCTCCCTCTAGACGACGATGTGTCGTGTCGTCACACACCGACACGCCTCTTCCTCTGCAGCCCCCCCCCCCCCCCCCCCATCCTACGCTGCCACCTCTCGGACTCTTTTGAGTAAGTGGCTAGAGCCCCATCTCCAACCACCAAGTTTTTTTATCTTTTGTCAAGAACACGGGTACTAACTAAATAACTAAGTAACTAAATATGTTCTCGCCAGAATTCGGAGCACGAGAGTGGATGGTGGTGCACCGTGGTGCGTCGCGCCGGCATCTCGCTCATCTGTGAACTGGAGCCTTTGGAACGGATGATGCTCTCACCTGATATCTCATTGTTAGATGCTAATAGTACGTGGCTACATAACACTAAGTGACTTTATAAAGATTTTACATAATAAAGTGTGGGCAATAAGGTCTGCTTCTATGTCAAAAGTTTTGCGTGATTGTGAGTAGAACAAGTATAGCTCTATGTGAGTTTAAAAAGCAAAATGTAAACCACCTTGCGCAATTAGGCAAAAAGTTAAATTTTAAGTCTGCTCAGGCCGGATCGAACGAGCTTGACCTCTGTTTGAAATGAAAATGAAAATATATTTATTGCCAAAGAAAAAAATAACACAATAGAAATAATTAGGTACAATAGTTAGATAAATACGGTGGCAAAGGGTGTAAGCTCAGCACTGAGCTGCGTAAACTAGATCAGTTTATGCAAGGCTGATTTTCAGCTTACCCCTAGACACGAATACGATGTCTTGGGAACTTTAAAGGACTACCATCTAGTTGGTGTATGTGTGTAGGTGGCGATACGGGCGAGCTGTCTCCGATGGCGGTGCGCGTGGTGGTGTGCGGCGCGCGGTGGGAGCGCGCGGCCACGGCCCGCGGAGCCGCCGAGCTGGAGCGGCGGCTGTTCGCGCACTGCGCGCCGCAGCACCGCCTGCTGCCGCGCCTGCTGCACCACATGCTGCACCACACCACCGACGACAACCCGGTAACTACTACTCTGCACCCACTGAGAGCGAGCTGGAGCGGCGGCTGTTCGCGCACTGCGCGCCGCAGCACCGCCTGCTGCCGCGCCTGCTGCACCACATGCTGCACCACACCACCGACGACAACCCGGTAACTACTACTCTGCACCCACTGAGAGCGAGCTGGAGCGGCGGCTGTTCGCGCACTGCGCGCCGCAGCACCGCCTGCTGCCGCGCCTGCTGCACCACATGCTGCACCACACCACCGACGACAACCCGGTAACTACTACTCTGCACCCACTGAGAGCGAGCTGGAGCGGCGGCTGTTCGCGCACTGCGCGCCGCAGCACCGCCTGCTGCCGCGCCTGCTGCACCACATGCTGCACCACACCACCGACGACAACCCGGTAACTACTACTCTGCACCCACTGAGAGCGAGCTGGAGCGGCGGCTGTTCGCGCACTGCGCGCCGCAGCACCGCCTGCTGCCGCGCCTGCTGCACCACATGCTGCACCACACCACCGACGACAACCCGGTAACTACTACTCTGCACCCACTGAGAGCGAGCTGGAGCGGCGGCTGTTCGCGCACTGCGCGCCGCAGCACCGCCTGCTGCCGCGCCTGCTGCACCACATGCTGCACCACACCACCGACGACAACCCGGTAACTACTACTCTGCACCCACTGAGAGCGAGCTGGAGCGGCGGCTGTTCGCGCACTGCGCGCCGCAGCACCGCCTGCTGCCGCGCCTGCTGCACCACATGCTGCACCACACCACCGACGACAACCCGGTAACTACTACTCTGCACCCACTGAGAGCGAGCTGGAGCGGCGGCTGTTCGCGCACTGCGCGCCGCAGCACCGCCTGCTGCCGCGCCTGCTGCACCACATGCTGCACCACACCACCGACGACAACCCGGTAACTACTACTCTGCACCCACTGAGAGCGAGCTGGAGCGGCGGCTGTTCGCGCACTGCGCGCCGCAGCACCGCCTGCTGCCGCGCCTGCTGCACCACATGCTGCACCACACCACCGACGACAACCCGGTAACTACTACTCTGCACCCACTGAGAGCGAGCTGGAGCGGCGGCTGTTCGCGCACTGCGCGCCGCAGCACCGCCTGCTGCCGCGCCTGCTGCACCACATGCTGCACCACACCACCGACGACAACCCGGTAACTATACTACTCTGCACCCACTGAGAGCGAGCTAGAGCGGCGGCTGTTCGCGCACTGCGCGCCGCAGCATCGCAGCAAGTACGACTCTGCACCCATAGACAGCAGTAACACTTTCACTTGAAACACTACCACCAAAACGTTTAAAAAAAAAACCACCTGATTACAAAATGTAACACACTAACATTCCGCAGACAAAGACAAATCTAGCGACATCTCTCAACCCAAAAAATTGGTCAAGCCTTTTACGCTGTAGAGGAGGCCAAAGAAACTTCTTACATACACGTCACGTAACCTACCTTCTTGCACAGTCGGGTAAAAATATAACCTATATTTTAGAAGGCTTATGGCCAAATTTTCATTGCTTGTGGTTGTTCTATTGCAGATCCTAACACCGCAACAAATAGACGATCTGAAATCCATTCTTGAGCCGATCCAAGATCTACAGAGCGCTGTCCTTGAACTCAACGACGCTTTGAGATTAGACGTACCAGAAATACAAAGTAAGTCTTCTCTAAAATATCAAAAATGTACTATTAAAGAAAGCCTGCTCAACATAGACACGCCTTACGGTGTTGATCTACGGACGCCAAACCAGCGGCCTCGATTTAAACTTTTTGTAAACTACAAAAGAACGATAGCTGATCGCTACAATTGTCGCTTTTACAGATCTGCTTTAGAATCCCTATTTCGGCGCTCCCTGAATCTGTCGCCCGGGGCAAGCGTCCCGATTAGCCCCTCCTCTAGATCCGGGCCTGGCGAAAAGCATATATATAATTAAGACTATTCCAATTCTGAAATCGTCTCCTTTCGTTTCAGCTCATGACGAAGACAACGAAGAATATGACAGTTTGTTTGCCAGTGATTTGGGAGTAGCTGTAGTTACTGAAGCTATTCGACAAATGGCTGAGATGAGGTAAATCCTAATTTTAACTTTCTTTTGAAAAAATATTACTAAATGTTCAAAGGATTTTAGCACTTACGTACGTGTAAGTCATGTATCATACTGTCAATTTGCAGGTGTGTTTTAGTGTCCACTATTGTCCACAGAAATGTAAAGAATGAAGCGTCCATGCAATTTCGCTTGAAATTGCCCACCGAGCACATAGATTGATCATTTTTTTTACTCTCCCATTCAAGGAAATTTGGCGTCGCACGTCAAGCACATAATAGTTTTTCACAAATGATAGGGTGATGGTGACGAAGATGAATCTATTCCCTTTCCCCATTTCAGTAAAGTGATGAAAACTTTACTGAAATTTTAAGTGGAGTTTGTAGATAACACGAAAAGTCGCTTTACGCAGTGTTTGCATCATTTGCCCACACTAACCGATAAAGATTGACAACGCCACCTTTTTGCACTCTCGATTGACCTTTTAGCTGGAAAAACACCCCGCCAGTGCCGCTACTGTCCAACCCGCTGGCGTCAAAAGAGTTTTTTGTTTCACGTCAATTTTCGTCCAATATGAACAGCTGATCCTCGTTCCAGATGCCGCGTGGTCCGCGGCGCGCTGGCGGCGCTGGGCGCGTGGCGCGGCGCGGGCGGCGTGCCGGGCGCCGGCCACTGCGCCGTGCACTGGCAGGCCTACCGCGCGCTGCTGTGGCTGCAGGCGCAGCGCCCCGCGCACACGTACGTGCACACTCGCACACAGGAACATGACTCGTATGAAGCCGCGTGGCGCGGCGCCGGGCGCCGGCCACTGCGCCGCGCGCTGCTGTGACTACCGTCGCCGAACGGTTATGATTCAAGCGTAGAACATGCCACACAATATTAAACCTCCTAATAAAACACGACTGGTTTGTTCCGGTATGTTGTAACCGCGCTTTCAGTCTAAAACAGACGTTTTAGACTGAAAGGATAAATGCTTGAACAATTTTTGACTTTTTTTTTTTATGTGGACAACCAAACAGCCTTCTTAAACGTAAAAATCATTTCAAATCATCATCACAATCATTGAGAACTGAATCATATTACCATAGCCTAAAACATGAAATCGTATAATTAACAGAGAAGTCAGCGTCACCTCAATATTATTCGATTTTGTATCTCAGGCTATGGTGATATGGATCACCATAGTTGGATCAATGACGTCAAAAATGGCTCTAACATTTTTCCGTTCGGTATGAGCCGAGTGTAACGGTACGCGTGAGTGTGGATGGTGTGTTCATAAAGCGTGTATCGTGGGTCAGGCCGGCGGGCGCGTCGGAGTCGTTCCGCCTGAAGCTGTCTGCGCTGGGCGCGGAGCCGGCGGGCGGCGCGGGCGCGCGCGGGCTGGTGGCGGCGTACGCGCGCGGCGCGGGCGGGCGGCGCGCGCGCGCGCACCTCGCGGCCGCGCGCGCGCCCCGCGCCTGGCACCACGCGCTGCCGCTCATGTCCTACCATCTGGCGCATCAGCTGTATCCTTTACCGACACTTACACTACGTCCAGCGCCGCAACTAGCGCGGTGCCAGCGCTGCCTAGGCACAGGCTGACCTTGGAGGGGCTAATAAATTGTCATGCCAAGTCTTGGATCACGCATAGTAGGAGTAGTTATATAGAAGTTCGCATAGTTACGACAATGCATAGTTATGTCTGATTGAACTGTCCCACGTTTTTGACAATTGGCTGGTTGCTAGTGAATGTCGCGAAAACTACCAAACCATAAGGAAACATTTCGAAAGAAAAGCAATCGGCGTCTCCATACCAAATACCTAGTCATGTCATCAATTTTGTATGGAGAGTTGTTCAATTTGACGGGTGGAATAACACCCGTATGTATGTATATACACCCAAAAGTAGTACCTTGTATAAAGCAATACTATCCTAAGCGGCGCGATCAGATGGGCGGTGAGCGGTGGGTTCGAGTTCGGCTGGTGGCTGGCGAGCGTCAACCAGCCGCGCCTCGTGCAGAGCTACGTGCTCATGCTGGAGCCCTGGTGCGAGTGGAACGCTTGCTCGCGTCAGTATATACTTACTATAGACTGATTCAAACTTAATGGCGGCTGTGAAGTGCGCCGCAAGCGAGACTGCGGCGTCTTGCCTCTCTGACGCCCGCGAATACCTTCGTTTTCGCTACTGCGCAGCTTTTCGCGCCTAACTTCACAACCGCCATTAGGTTTGAATCGGTCTGTACCAATTCTATTTTTTTCTCTTCGTTTGGCCTCAGATATACCTAGTAACATGGCCGGTACAGGTCAGTTTATTCTGGAGCGGTCGCTGACATAACTTGAAGACCTCAAGAAAACGTTCACTGCGATCTGTAAAGCGGCCACGGGAGTGAGCCTTGCCTGCGGCAAAAAACTTTTAGTTCAACGTTAATTTTAACCAATAATATTTAAATACATTGTTCGTCCTCAGATATTTAACCTAGTAACATGGTCGGTACAGGTCAGTTCATCCTGGGCCTGTCGCTGTTAGACTTGGAAGACTGCGAGAATGCGTACACGGCTTTCTGCAAAGCTGCCAAGGGAGTAAGCTCGGAGCCTTTCCTGAGGCAGTTGGTGGCGGCACCTGAGGCGCGTCTTACGCAACACCAGGCGCTTGTGTTATATTATATGAGGGTAAGGAAAAAATATATTTAGCTGCGTGTAATAAAGAACTAGATCAGGGTTTTTGAAGCTTATAGCCCCACGTTCCCCCTATTAAATTTCCCAAGCGATGTCAGTGCGATAACCTCTTAAAATTCTTAATTTAAATAAAAGTTGAATCACGCGCGTGACGTACGCGCGTGCTAGCCTATCAGTAATCGTAAACCTTGTAGCGATCCCTCTACTAGGTACTCCATGTAGGAAATGGAAATCATTGGGGATTCGCGTAACCCACTTTGAGAAACCCTAAACTAGATCAAACCATGACAAGGACGAAGACACGAATTCAAGGAAATTTACTTCATTTATTCTTTGCAGATCAATCTACGAAGATTTTCTCGTCTTAGGTGGAAATATGCTATCTCCAAGTGTGTCACGTTTGTTATGTTAATTTTGCAGGTGATAAAGTTGTTCGAGATTCACGACGCAGGCGCATGCGTGGTCCGTCTGGCCGAGACTGCGATCAGTATCGCCGACAAGGATGATCCTAATTTGGTAAGCTTCATTCACTCTAAAAACTAAAAGTTAAATTGGTAGTAATACCTTTTATTATTTTTACAAAAATAAAGTTATTCTATTCTAAAAAAATAATAATGGAGTACTCCGATCGAGTGATATGTCCGCGGACAGCTGTCTGACGATGTGTCATTACAACTTGTACTGGTCTAATGCGAAGTGTTAACTTTTGCGTGTCATAGATGTCGCTGTATGTAGTGAGAACACGTCACTCCTCTGCCTCTCTAGCCAAGTAGCATTAGCTTCGAAGCGTTTCAATTTCTACTGTCGTTATCGCTCAAACGTTAGCTGCTGATTGGCTAGTTGACATGTCATAGAATCGCTTCGAAGTGAACGCAACTTAGCCAGAAGGGGTAGAGGAGTGACGCGTACTCACTACATACAGCGACATCTATAACACGATTGTACGATGAAGCCTGCATCGCGCAAAAGACGTTTTAACCTCGGAGCTTGTTCCGAGCTCGTTTAAGTCAGGCTAGTCCCCTAACAGTGGTGTCGGTGTGTCGCAGGCCATGTTCCAGTGGGTGGTGTTCAAGTGGCACCTGGCGGGCGGGCGCACGGAGCGCGCGCTGTGCGCCGCCGCCGCCTCGCCCGCGCCGCACGCGCGCCAGGCCGCCGCCGCCACGCTGCTCACCACGCTCGGTACACTACACTACACTCCCCGTGCTAGATAGACGAGTGTCACCACGCTCGGTACACTACACTACACTCACGCTCCCCGTGCTAGATAGACGAGTGTCACCACGGCGGGCGCACGGAGCGAATTTGTTCATGCGATTCGTTTTTTTTTTCATTGTATTTTTGTTTTTTGTTCAAAAGTCAAAATGTTTTTATTCAATTTAGGTATCAAAGATACACTTATGAACGTCAAAGTTATTTAAATAGACTCGACCGCATTGTTCGGACAAAAAGCCTCTACTCAGAAGAACAGGCAAGAAACTGAGGGGCATTATTTTTTCAAATAATAAATAAATTACAGTCTCACAAATTTTGGCTTACAACTAGGTAATATCTATAAATACTAGTGGCTACTTGACGGAAGTGGAAGGCTCTAGACATCTTTATCTTCTATATAATTCTTAACCTTATAATATCCTCTTTTCATTAATGTAGTTTTTACATGCGATTTGAATTTTCCCTCGGTGAGCCCTGTTATATTTTTCGGGATTTTATTGTAAAAACGAATGCAGTTGCCTAAAAATGACTTTTTTGACTTAGTCAGTCTAAATCTCTGTACAGCTATCCTATCCTTATTTCTAGTGTTATAATTGTGATAGTCACTGTTCAATTTAAATTTATGTAGATTTTTGCGAACGTGCATAATATTTTCAAAGATATACAAAGAAGGTAAAGTTAATATATTTATTTCCTTAAATAAATCTCTCAATGATTCACGGGGACCCATTCCGTAGATAGCTTTTGTTTGTAGTTGTTGAGTTTTGGATGCAATCAGACTGCCATGTTCTCTCCTAAAAAGTTTCAATATTTAAAATGCTAGTGGTGCTAGGTCCCCGGTGCGGGCGGTAGTAATGTGGCGGTGTGTTTGTTGGGCGCAGCGAGCCGCGGCGAGCTGGAGGCGCTGGTGTCGTGCGCGGCGCTGGGCGGCGAGGCGGAGCGCGCGGCGGCGCAGCGCGCCAAGCTGCACGACCCGCACACGCACAACCCCTACTACGACTTCCTCTACGCGCTACACGTCAAACGGCAGCATTACAGGAAAGGTACCACAAATGTTGTATACTGGTATAGCTCTTGGAACTTCTTTGTCGTCAGTTATTTTACCTGATTACAACGGTTAAACTTAGCTTAAACTCTTTGAATGAATGTGTTTTTTGAAACTCCATTTTTGTAATTACAACAACAACAACAACAACTCTTTATTAAAAACATAAAATAATTACAATAGTACTTAAATAAGGCTTAACTAAGTTTTTAATGGGCGGCCTTATCGCTCAAAGCGATCTCTTCCAGGCAACCTGAATGGACAGGAACATTTATAAAAGTTGAGGCCTTGAAAATTCTAATACTAATACAATAGTAATAATCTAATAAGTACATAATTTTACAAGACGTAAAAATAATAAGATAAAAATAATAAAAATACACAAAATAAATACTAATAAGTAGACGAAATAAACATAATATAAATACTTTAAAAATAAATGTCACTAATATATAAATAAATAGTGCGACTTTTGTGACATACATACGAGTATCTCACTATCTTTCAAAACGGCTATTGTTTTGAAAGATAGTGAGCCTTGACACGACTCTTAAATAAACTACTCTTAAATTACTACATAATTATAGATTTTTTTTTCGTTAGTCTGTAGCTTTGTATGTGTGTATGTCGTGTACAGCGGCGGCGATAATGTACGAGCGCGCGGCGCGGTGCGTGGGCCTGGGCGGCGGCGCGGCGGCGGCGCGCCGGCGCTGGCTGGCGGCCGCGCTCACCTGCCTGCGGCTCGCCAAGCCCGAGCACGCCTTCATCGCGCGACCCGCCACCACCGACTCCAAGGACTTGCAGGTTACGATACTTCGATAATGTACGAGCGCGCGGCGCGGTGCGTGGGCCTGGGCGGCGGCGCGGCGGCGGCGCGCCGGCGCTGGCTGGCGGCCGCGCTCACCTGCCTGCGGCTCGCCAAGCCCGAGCACGCCTTCATCGCGCGACCCGCCACCACCGACTCCAAGGACTTGCAGGTTACGATACTTCGATAATGTACGAGCGCGCGGCGCGGTGCGTGGGCCTGGGCGGCGGCGCGGCGACGAAACATCTATATTAATTCTACATGTATTTACAATATTTTTAAGATCTGTATTCCGATATATTATGTGCAATAAATATTTGAGTATAGATTAAGATTGTGACCAAACTGCACGTACACGCACTGCACTTCACACGGATTGTTGTGGCGACCAGTAACAAAGTCCGTTGAATACTATGTCACTCGCGCTGTAACTTTACACAACTTTGTACACGCACTCGTCCCGTATCCTGCGTGCGTGCTGTCAGTTGGTCGTTGTCAACGAACTGTCCGTGAGTCACACAGCTACTGCACATACACTGCAAACAGACTACTCTCGGTGTGACTTCTTAAATAGATTTACATACTTTACTGTTGTTCTCAAACTGCCTCTGGAACGGACCGGACTGCACATGCATTTGGTATGCTCCAGTCTTTAGACGTCTTCTGCCCGCGGCTGGGTCTAAACTTCGCCTCCTTAGATTTAGCATTTCACGAGTTTCACAAAACTTTACATAATCATCTACATTTAAGCAGTGATCGAATTCTAAAATCGAGCTATCGAAATTGAACTGCCAACTTATTTCTGACTAGGTGATCGGCCCGGATGAGTTGGCTGCCGAGTTGCGCGAGGAAGATCCTGATTCAATGGATCCTGTACAACAAGCATTGCAGAGTAAGTTAAATAACTAAGCTGATAATACCTAATATATAAAATAACGTAGATAACTATAGATACCTAAGATGGAATTGGGAGCCCGATATCGTATATAACAGGGATTTGAATCTATAGGTAAGTTTCTTACTTATTTGCCCGCGGGTGTGTACGCGTTTCATAGCTTATAGCACTTAGGCCCGCGTGCTAAAACGACACTCACTCATGAAACTTGAAAACCTGTTTTTATGTATGGTAAAACCAGTTTTAAATCATCATGGCTGAGCGTCGTTTTAGCAAGCGGGCCTTAGGGCCGCGTTGACTGCCTCGGTGGCTCAGTTGGTAGTGAACCTGCCTTCTGAGCTTTGGGGCGTGAATTCGATCCCCACCTAGGGCAAACATTTGTGTTTGTTCTGTCTGGGTGTTAATATGTATTTATGTATGTATTTAAAAATACCTAAGTATGTATATCAGTCTCTGGCAACCATAGTACAAGCTTTGCTTAGTTTGGGGTCAGGCAACCGTATGTGGAAGGGTCCCGAATTTATTTATTTACATTCAGAAACTACGCTCAGTCATTAATCTAAAATTTGAAACTGGATTTAAGTATGGTAAAACTAGTTTTAACTCGAGATTCATGACAGCGACGCCTTTGAATGCGGCCCTTAGATCACTAAAGACCGCATTCAATTAGTGTAATTAACGTACTATTAGTGGAATCACTTTAAAAATCAGACCAATAGTTACGGGGCTAACCCTATACAAACAACAAGTTTAACTCTTAACAATTTTAGTATAGATTTTAAACTAAGACAGTTATTCTGCTTAAACTCCACAGAGAACGAGAACATAGACTTCGATCTCCTGTTCCCTAACCTCAAGGATGCCAATCCAGAGACGCTACTAGCGGTGACCAAACGCGCCATCAGCACGGAGCAGTTTCTACCGCACTGGTTCCTACAGAGATACATGGTGAGTTTCATTGTTATTTCCTAACTGTGCCTTGAATAAAAGTAGTCTATCCCTATGTGTTAAGGCCCCGTCTTACACGAAATCACGAGAGACGAGTATTTTGTTTACACCTAGTTCGATATGAAGAATTATGATGATCAGGTGCAAAGAAATACAGTTGGTAGCTGGTAGAACCAACTAAAGTTTAATTGAAGAACAATTTTGAAAAGAGTTCTCATTTATGAAAAAAAAATTACATAAAGTATCTTCTTAAAAAAACTATCGGAACGTAGTTCTCTAAATTTTCAGCGATTACACCAATTTTGTTTTACGACTAATAAATAGCTAGATTAGTTCTCTAAAGTTTAACCGAGCAACTTATTCTAATTTGTGTTCTTATTTCGAATAATACCAATGCATACGGCAAAAAATGTATTTCTATGCGCCGATCTCTTTTTACCATCAAACATGACATACGATTTTCAACTCTAAATAAAGCGGCGTGTAAACCAAAGTAAACTAAAAGTAAAAAAAAAGTAATAACTACAAGTTAGGATTATTAGGTTAGAAGTATGCATAACTTTATCTTTTTTTTTTATGTAGATAAGGTCGGCGTTTGATCACCAACTCGCCTGATGTTAAGCGACGTTGTGGTCTAAAATGGAGCACGACGACCTATAAGCTACTTATTCACTCTAGACTTGAAGTTTTGTAGAGAGAAGAAGTACAAAGACGGCAGTTGAGTGAGGCGCTACAAGTGCGCTACTCTCAGACCCGTCTTCGGAACGGTTACACCGGACTACATCCCGAAACACGACTAGGTCATTTCACGGCATGGCTTGGTCCGGTGGGTGGTAACTAGCCACGGCCGAAGCCTCCCACCAGAGAAATAATGTTATAGTTCGGCCGTTCAGAGAATGCGTTCCTGACACGTCGCGATTGAACTGACGACGTAACTTTGTAATGGCGTTGCAGTTACGATAAAAATATTTTTGCTGGTTGTTTACCGTTTTAACAATTGATGAACATTAAAACAACATTATTATATCAATAATCAATTAATGTTATAATTTTGTGCCAAACTGAGTGTCAAATAACTTGATAAACAATATTTTTCTAAATCTATACTGCGCTATTACAAGGTTATGTCAGCGCTTTATATTTGTAGTGCTGTACTAACAATAACAGGCAATATTATCCTAATCTGTTCTTATACAGTTATATTTATAAAATAATACGTTTTGTTTTTCTTTTTAAGAATTTGAAAATAATGGACTATAAGATAACTTTTATGAAATATAAAAATAAAATTTGAATTTGGAAAAACCTGATTTTGGAACATTTTGACCGAGATATCAGGATTGATTCTGTTATTGATAATAATATAATTATACATGTAGGCGAAGATGATGATGAAGACACCACCTCCTCTAGCGAATCGGAGTCTGATTAATATTCTGTACGCACATTCAATTTAATGTACTTTATTGCATAGAAATACAGATTGTAACTTTGTACTTAACAAAGAATAAATAAAACAATTTTATTAAATTAATATTACCTTTTTTTTGTTTCCACTTAAATAACTAAAATATAAATTTTAAATGATTCCCCCAATATAAAACGAAAATAATCTTTAAAATAATGCGGCGGTTCATTTTGGAGGAACGGTAACGAACTCAGTGTTATGTTGTGCCCATCACTAGTCGTGACTAACTGATAGGTGTCAGGAACGCATTCTCTGAACGGCCGAACTATAGTTGTGTGTACCGGTAGGACGTGGACGCGGGCGGGTGCGTGCGCGCGCTGCTGTGCGGCGGCCGCGCGGCGGCGGCGGCGCTCGCGTGCGCGGAGGCCGTGCGCCGCGCGCTGCGCTCGCTCGTGCCGGGCGCCGGCCCGCGCGCCGCGCCGCTCGCGCTCGCTGACCTGCTCCTCGCGGAACTGAACCACCACCTGCACGACGACTACGTCAAACAGGTAATAGACATGGTAGAATAATATACTTCGCCAGGTACACTATTCCGGTCACGGGCAACACGTAGGCAAATATATTATGCATATCAATATGCATGCATAGTTCATTTTTATTGTAAACTAGCTACGCCCCGCGGTTTCACTGGCGGTTAAAAAGTATCCCATGTGCTATTCTAGACTATAATCTATCTGTGCTAAATTTCATCCAGATCTGTTCAGCCGTTCTAGCGTGAAAGAGTAACAACTTTCGCGTTTATAATATTAGTTACCACCAGCTATCCTAGCTGTTGGTTCTCCTACAAATCCTACTAATATTATAAAGGCGAAAGTTTGTAAGAATGGATGTTTGTTACTCTAACCTAACCCGAACTAACATAGTTACATACATACATACAGACATACATTGCAAGTTAAATAAAAGCTTATACAGTAGCCAGCGATAAATATTGCACATCGACTTTTGTTAGCAACACATACAAACGAATGCAGTCTATGGTCTGCTGTGTGACTTTTTGCGAGCGAACTATCAAAGGAATGTAGCGTAAGGAATGAAGGAGTAGCGCCTGAGTCGCCGGCGCCCCGCGCAACCGGCACTTGATGACCGGTGTCCATTCGATTTATACTGAAATTGCCTACATATTGTACATGGTTTGGATTATTAGAAGTATGAGTTGTTTACATTTACATTAAGGTGGTTTTAAATACAGTCCCTTCAGAAATAGTTTACCTACACTTTTGGAACGAGACTTCGGCTTCGTAGAGCGTTGTCTCTTTCGTACGACAGAGTTAACGCTCTACGAAGATGAAGTCTCTTTCCAAAGGTCGATGTGCAATATATATCGCCGAGTACTGTAACAAGGTTCCAGGAGCCAACACGTGATGACGTCACTCGTCATCTTCATTCGTCTCTTTGGAACTATTTGTAAATGAGTTATTTCCTTCTTGCTTGAGCATCGATTGACGTCACGACGTGTTCCGAACGTGACCATTTTTGACTAGGAATGCTATACCTGACGGAGTATCATGTAGTATTATACCATGCAGGTAACGTACCCTTTCCAGCCTGGGACCACAGACCTAAGATTTTTTTTGCTTCGCAAAAGACCAACGAAGCGTGGGACAGAGAAGTCTCCATCGAAATGTAAACTCCACAAGAGAGAAAGAGGTCGCCTACAAATAAAATGTTAGTCAATTTTTCTTTTGTCATTAATGACAGCGCGCCACCTGGGAACACGCGAAAATTCCTATGATTTATATTTGTACTAAAATAATTATAAATAGACTCAAAAGAGAGCAATTGTAACTAAATGCAGTTATGTCATCTTGTGAGTGTAGCAATTGTGATGTGAATCCAAGATGTAACCCACAAAATTTGTCGTTTCATGGGTAAATATGAAAATTCCATTGTGATGTTTCTGTCTAAATTTTGTCTAAAACATAACATAAATTGGTTCCAAAAACCGATTTACCAGCGGTATGTTGTTGTCGTTTCTTCGTAACATCTATATTTCCTAGATGAAAGCAGAATTGGTGATGAAATTCAGCATTAAAATATTAGTTAGTTTACGCTAGATTTTCACTAGAGATGGATAAAAAGATGACGTCATTATTATCGATAGTTTTTATCAAAGTTCATTAGGTAGGCGATGGGTGCAATACATAAACAAAGCATACATTTTTGAATCAATGCCATCAAAAGTAAATTGACATTCTTCCGAGTTTGTACTGAATGATGAGGCGTAAAACATTTTTGTATTATTATGTACCTTCAATTTCTGATCATCATTTTTAATTCAATTTACACATTTTGGGTGTCTTACATCCAAGTCTAATTTAATTATATTTAATTAAATTAAATAATATATATGTAAATTATAAATAAATGTACAAAACCAATGAGATAAGTATTATTACTTATCCTAATCCATATACGAGTAAATTTGGTCAAGGGTCACAATTCGAAGCGAATTACTAGGATAGTATTATGTTGATCTTATTATTTACTTTTCTTATGTTAATTTAGATACATGGTGACCCTGATATCTAACTCTTCCGCCTAGCTTAACACCCGTTTAGTGATTAAATAAATAAATTCGGGACTTTTCCACACACGGTCGCCTGACCCCAAACTAAGCAAAGCTTGTACTATGGCTGCCAGAGACTGATATACATACATATATATTTTTAAATACATACTTAAATAGATATTTAACACCCAGACATAGAACAAACACAAATATTCACCACATAAATGTTTGCCCTAGGTGGGAATCGAACCCACGCCCCCAAGCTCAGAAGGCAGGTTCACTACCAACTGAGCCACCGAGGCAGTCAAATATAAAATTAATATTCATTTTAGCTCAGCAGCGGTGTTATACTTGGAACAAAAAACAACTCAATTGGTATGCGAAAGATTATATTTATCGACAAGCACCCGGAGGACCATTTTTGGTCAATCGATAAATTAATAAGTACTTTTCACAACACTAATTTACTCACGCATGCGCAAATGTTTTTTTGTATCACTATCGAATTGTCACTGTCGATCTTTTACATCCTAGATCTGTGCCTGGGACACAGTGCAGGTGCACCACTATACATAGAGTAGCATACTCCACCAGCAGGACTAACACTGACCGGGGACAAATTGTCGGTCCACCGTTTTTTTATCCGCGCTTAGATGTGACAAAACTATAATACGGATATGTTTGTCTCTGTCTTTTTCTCGAGGGATAGAAACGGTGGGAAGACGATTTGTCTAGGAGTGCTAGGCCTCTCATGGATGCCAGTTCCCCAGTAGTTATTGTCTAGGTGTCTTCAAGTTTCCAGTGATTCGGTTTCCTCTAGGCTAGCGTCCTCCATTGTAGGCCACGCGACCAAACGCAAGACTATTATCGAGTAGGTACAAAAAGCAGATTGACCTTCGAAGTACACTTACGGCTAACCAAATTTCCACTTGAATATGATTGAAAAAAGAGCTGCAGACAGTCCTATTTCTTGCACTTCCTTACGTTATTGTAAATCAACAAAAAGACAAAGGCGCCTTCCGCCTTCATTGCTGTACCGCTTCTATACAAATTGGTTTACTGAGAGAGTAATGTACTCTATATTACAGTGAGATAGAAACGAAAACGCACCGAGCCCGTCAGAAAAGCGTCTTTTCCTTCAGGCTGCACCATAAGGGTTTCTTTTAAATATTTCGACACTGTACCCTAAAACTGCTAACCTTGAAAATATATGAGTTACCAAATCCGGTTATAAGACGTAAGTAGGTAATTATTAGAAACTCCGTGTGAAAAATTGTAAGTTAACAAATAGCAAATATTAAAGCAATGTCGTGTCTAATAAAAACAAAACATAAAACTAAAAATATTATCTCATCAAACTGTGTTAATTTAAATTTTATATTTGCTATTACAGGTGTACGACGAGCTAGATGAAGTCGTCAAAGAATACGTTCAAGTCGTCAAAAGAACATCGGAAGATATGAAGTTACAAATAAATCATGCAGTGGTGAATTGATTAAGAAAATAAATGCAATGTGATTTTTTTAACCAAAACATCTTTATTATCAAACGATAAAACACACCTCTATCAATACTTACAACCTTTTTTAGTAACATTTTAACAATATCGGAACTATTGTCGAGTCTAGTACGAGAATCACAGTGTCCCAAGCATGTACTGAGTAATATCTATATTTTAGATACATTATAAGAGTATCGACTCTCCAAATGCCGTATTCTCAAACTATCCTCCCAAGAATTTCGCTTGAAATGCTTAATCTAAATACTGATTATTGAAATAGTTACTGTAGTTTGTGTTTTACCTATTGGTTTATATATTTTAAAGTACTGATCGAAAGTTTGTCCAAATTAGTTTTAAATTTAAATATCTTTGGTATTCATAAGTAAAATTATTAAAATAAAATAAATTATTCTTGTTCTTATCTTTACCTGTTCAAATTACAATTAGGAAGATTGTGGGAATTTTTACTAAGTACATACTTTTTTGCAAATTACAATACAAATGTTCGCAAATGCCTCTAAGTACTGATAAAGATTTAGGAATGTCAGATAACACAACCAAGGCTTGTCGTTTATCTCAATCACCAACCACCAATTAATTCTACTAAATCACCACAATTATTTAAAGAGAGACTTAAATAGTAATGAATAAATTATGTGTAGTCTTAGAAAACACACAAAAGGTTGTTAGGTTAAAAATTGGTTGATAAACATTATTGTTTGGGTATACAAAAAATATAACAGTAATATAAAGTTCATAGTTAGTAAAACTTTGTTCTACATAACCATCCTGGGTAGATATAACAAACGGCAACCTATTTGAAATTAACATTTACAAATATTTTTTTGTCAAAATAGGATTATTTTAATTCCCTAATACAAAATGAGAGTCATCTATGGATACCTAAAACCTATACCAATATCACATAAAATTACTTAGCGCTAACAAATCACAATAAAATTATTATTTGCATTTAACCTAACATCATTGGTTTGGCCTCCAAGATTTATCAGTCAACAAAGTTTAATATTTAATCTTCTTAAACAAGATTACTCACATGAGCTTTAAAAACAACTTGAATGTCAAAAGGATACATTATTACATGGTCATGGATAATAAATATAAACATTACAAATACTTTTATATCTTTACAGAATCCAGCAAGTAGGTAACTTGAACTATGATGTCATCTATGTGGTACATAATTTTTATATCTTTTTGGTGGAGGTATAAGGGTTGAGCCAGCTGCTATACATATCAAAATTCCCCCACTGCACTACTTTTGGCTCAAATTGTTTGCAGTTTGCTGGTCATATGCTAACTAAAGAACATGTCATGGCAAAATAGATCTTATATTTCAAAGGAAACAAGTTCTAATTAGCGTTTCGCCATCCTTACTCTCATAATGGTTAAAACCAATCGAACAAGCTTTTCATAAATCAAAAACATTAATGCTGCTGTTAATACAGTTTGCAGTAATTTAGCTTCCAAACCTCTGAACATAATTGATGGATTTGACTTTACATCTTTCAGCAGAGGCTTCATGCTGGTCCCAGCACGAAGCCTGGATTGCACCAACTGCATAGGATATGTCAATGTAGTAGCAACCGCCTTTGCTAAGGCAGCAACAAAAAATGCTGTATAGGTGTCAAAAGCACCTTTTGAAACAAGGTTTCTTTTTAAAGATTCATAAACCATAAATTGAATGGCAGGGTTTGAAACCAGCAATAGTGATGGAACAGTTCCTGACCAAAGGCCCTTAGCACCTTCTTTCCTGGCAAGTTCCATCAAGCCTCCCAAAAGTGTTTTGTATGAATTTTTGTCTAACTTCATGCGAGTGTTGACAACCCAGAGTGGAGAAGTAAGAATAACATTTATGCTACCAGCAGCAATGCCAAACATTAAATCTTTTAATGCTGATGTACTATTAGTAGTTTGCCGTAAAGCATGGAAAGCATAAAAGTAAACAAAGTTTGAAACTGATAGTGATTGAAGTACCGGTGCTAACCCCCTATACAGTGAATCAAATCCCTCTTCGTTGGCCAGTTTTACAAGCAGCTCCCATACTGATCCTTTTAGCTTTGTTGAGTCTTCAACTGCAAAATAATGATTGATTATTTTTTAAATAAAAAAATGTCTGTGTGGCTAGTTCCCAGTTGTCGACGCTATTGACAACAAATTGTTACCCATCTATGTAGACCCAGACATGTCAACTTATGAGAATAACAACTTTATTATTTCACAGTCATCAACAGCTTGAAACTGATAAAATAAAATTAAACAAACAATAACTAAGTGATTGCACTAGGATTTGATGAATAATATTAATTTTAAAAATCCTTCCATTGTGTCAACAATGGAATTTTTATATTACAATGATAAACAAGGATACACATGGTCACTGCAAAAAACCTAAAACTGTGCAACATTGCTAAGATTCAATGGAAAACCAAACTATATTAAGAAAGCCAAGTAAATAATATATTATAATAGTAATTATTTTCTAATATTGTCCATGAGCCCTATAGAATTTTTACATGGAGTTTTACCTTGTAATCTTGATCGAATCGTGTCTAATGGATAAAACACTGCCATTCCCACCATACTGCCCTGAAACAGAAATTGCTTCTGTAGTGTGAATACAATTTTTGACTATTAAATCATGTAAGAACTCAATAGATAATATTTATTGTACAACTATAAATATATTTGTAGAAGCACTATACACACCGTGGCTCCTGCTAAAGCATGTACAAGAGTTTCATAGCTAAATAGAGACGTCATTTTTTATGAAACAAATACTGAGTTTAAATTACAACAAGTACAAAGATTTAGACCACAGCAGTAGGCGCACAATTGAAATATTATTATCCTCGACCTTTGAACCAGTATTCCTCTAAATCACTGCGATACATAATATTGTATTGTGGAAAATAAAATCTAAGAGCCAAAATTATTAGTAAGTAATTCACTACTAGAAAAGAAAAAGCAAATTGTTATGGCCAAATTGACTTTGTTGACAAAGGTACAACCCTGTAGTACAATTAAATTTTAAAAGACAACATGACATCCCCGCCCGTGTCCTCAATCCTTACTGCACTGCAGCAGTGTTGCCAATGAAAATTTTTAGGCGGCCGTGTATATTAGGTAAAAAAGCCGTGTTTCTAAGGAAAAAGATCATCGGTGGGCCGTGTCATTGCTTAAAAAAATAACGTTTGATTAATGATAATTAAACGTTTTTAACATTAAAAACCTTAAAAATGCGCCATTTGGCTAATGTTGTTTTTTTATTTGTTTGAAGAAATAACAACAAATAATTATTTTGAATAGCTTTAATTTTTATTTAAACTTATTATTCACACTGTTACAAAACTGTTAAATAACACACTCAATACTCAAAGAATAAATGAATACAAAAATTAGGGCAATAGATTCCGTGTTTAACGTATGAGTTATGATAGCAAGCTCTAGGAGTAATTTTAGTGTTCTGTGAGCTAGTCATTTGTATCACTCATCCACGAAAATAAAAAAGGGATGCACTATTTGTTATTTGATTATTGGGAAGTCCCCGTCTATAGCTGCACGCCATAGACATTTCATTTTACTTATAGAGTAGGAAAGATTAACAAAGTCCATACAGCCATAGACAACTTGGCAATGTTGGCATTCGATAAACTTGGATTAATCGAATACAGTAAGCTACTCCGATGTTTAAAAATCGACAATCCTAAAGTGCTGTTCCTCTCGATCTCCTGTCAAATAATATTTGGGTAAGTGAGAAGTGAGTAATTTCGCGCATCGGAGTTAATCAATTACCGTAGAATTTGCGAATAGCCGTAGAATCTGCTACGGCTACAGGGTCGCAGCCGTAGGCCGCGCATTTTGTGATATTTTGGCCTGATATATTTGATATATTTTTTTTTCCTACGTCCGTAGGAGTATACTCTATTCTGATTCCCTACACGTGGTCCCCGGGTAGTGCTAACCGGGTAGCAAACTCTGGTGGGAGGCTTCGGCCGTGGCTAGTTACCACCCACCGGACCAAGCCATGCCGTGAAATGACCTAGTCGTGTTTCGGGATGTAGTCCGGTGTAACCGTTCCGAAGACGGGTCTGAGAGGTAGCGCACTTGCAGCGCCTCACTCAACTGCCGTCTTTGTACTTCTTCACTCTACAAAACTTCAAGGCTAGAGTGAATAAGTACCTTATAGGTCGTCGTGCTCCATCTTAGACCACAACGTCGCTTAACATCAGGCGAGTTGGTGGTCAAACGCCGACCTATTCTACATACATAAAAAAAAAAAAAAAAAAAAAAGCCGTAGAACACGGTAATTGCCGTAGCATTGGCAACACTGCACTGCAGTAAGTAGTAACATTATGTGATGTGCTTATTTTTCACTCTGTGACTATGACACTGTAACTTTTTTAAGGCTACCTTTTTTTCCCTCTTACTGTCAAGTTGTCATAATTCTGACATTGACATTTGGCTATGTGCACAGACATCCAATACAGGGGCCCTATTCAGAGATTTGAGATTTGCATCTCACTTTTTTTCGTCCTTGTTGCTCTCGTTTGAAACGTTATAGGTGTGAGACTGACCAAGATAAAATCTCATCTCATCTCACGCCCAGGAATAGCCCTCCAGGTATTAGTACCTTAGAATAATAACTAAAGCAATAGAAGGAGGGTTAAAAAAAGAGCTCGGTAACTACCTTTGTTCCTACTCCATCTTATGGCATGAAAACGGTTGAGGGAAAGAGATAAATGATTTACTCTTTGTTTTACTTTTTTGGAATTTCACAAGATGAACTGTCATTTGGGTAGATTGGTTCTAATTCAACCCGCCCAAATTTGATAGTACTATGAACTAATGTCTGACAGTTTATTCATTAGACTACTTAACTTGTTCGCGTGCTCATTGTTTACGCGTTTGTCGTAATCTTCTATGGTTTAGCAATGATTTAATATTAATTTTACTGTTAGATTGCATGAGATATTTGTTATATTACAAATAGTGAGTGTGAAGACGCAGTGGAGCAATGTCTTGTGTGGTTGGGGGCTGCACGTCCCATTTATCACGCTATGAAAATAGTCAAGAAATATTGACCCTATATCGATAAGTTTTTGGACAATTTATTGTTGAATGTGAGCCGGTATACAAACATAAATACGTAACAAATGTTGCTGAATCACTTTGTAGCAGAAACCAGACGTTATATCTATTCCCATAGAAGTTTTTAGCGAATATTCCAAAACTGTTTTAGGTTACCTTGATCATACATAGTGACGTAAATAATATTGTCGATACATGGTCCAAACTTTGATTTTACAGATTTCTTGAAGACGATGTGAAAAAAAAAGAATGGATAAATTGAATTGGTGACGAAATTTGACTCCGAAAATGCAGTCACATATGCTCCAAGCATTTTACTTTGAATTCATTTGTATGTAATGAAGCTATGAAATGGAGAAGACATAGAGAAGATGCTGTTCCCACATATTTTATTATGAATGGAACAGATGAAATGGTTGGATTAAGTATTTCATTTTCAATAAATGGTATCCCGTTCAAATTAAAACTTGATTTATTACATTACAGGAAGTATTTAAGGAAGTCGAAGAAGAACATAGTCAAGTAGGTAGCATTCGTGTTATTTAATTTTATGGTGTGCAAACAATAAAGTGTCTATCTATTTATCTGTCTTTCTTTAAAGATTATCGATTTTCCGGATCGATCGATCGATCATTATGTATTCATTCTCTCTTAGGTGACTAAGCTTAGTAATCTTATAAAAGTACCTAATATAAAAATGTATCGCTGAATGTGTTGATAAGCGCAAATTTCGAAAACAGTTGAATCGATTTTGCTAATTCTTTTTTTTAGAATATTCCTTGAAGTACGAGGATGGTTCTTACGCAGAGAAAAATTTACAAAATTGCCTTAAAAAAAAAAAAAATTAAAGAATCGACTGTTAGATAATAATAATCATTTATTTCAAACAACTTAAGGTAACAATGCCCATATAACATACAAATAAATATCTTTAGGTAACCAAATTATATAATGATAAAAAAATGCATTATTACGTATAACCATTAATTACACTCGACGTCGTTCAGTGAACCAAGCATTTTTCCCTTGAACGTCCGAAACTTCTCGAGGCCAGCACCGGTATTCTAATTCATTCGGAAACATTTCCGGGAGCAGTTGCTTCACCACGAACGCGAACGATGATGTATGCTTTTTTCAGTACCGTCTCGTCGGCGGGCAGGCATTGCGTTGAGTTGATCAAGCGACTCGTAGAGTATTTTCTTGCCACTGACAACATTCTTCTGGATAAAGTTCGACTTGCAGATCTGCAGTATGCCGACTTGATCCATGGTGTTGATGGCGTATTGTATTTACGCCAGCAGCTCGTTGACTATGACTCGCTGGGAATCCATTGCGATCGAAACAGGGCAGCGGTTAAAGCCGCGCGAATCACAAAAGTTATATTCAATCGGCAGGGCACCGTGCGTTGCGGCCGTCTCCGAGCACGCGCACGCGCACACGCACATCGATTTATACTCGTGTACGTTATCGAACCGAAGTTTATAATCCACCATTATTGCACTTGCAACACTCGAAGAATCACAAGTTTTAGAAAATAATACAAAATTATGCCAAATTTTTTGGCTCCCGTAACAAGGTGCATGAAGCTGTGCGTTGAGGCAAATTAAAAAAGTTTGTGTAATACAAAAAATCTCCCGCCTTCGTTCGTAATCGTTTAAATTCATATTTTACTTAGTTTTTTAACAATAAATAACTAAATGTGTCCTTCTCAAGTAGTAAAAATGAAAAGTAAGTTGCACTTACTTTCTGTACGGCAGTCCTTGGTCTCTTGGAGGTAAATATTTATATATTAAAATACTATTTTTACCGTACAGATATTTACTTTAATATAAATCGACTTTTCTGAGTTAACATTTCGCAATGACTGCCATTTTGTTTTCTTCACTTTTTAATGCTAAATTTGGCTATTGCCGTTTTACACATTCATCTTACAACATCCTCCACCGCCAGAAAAGTAAGATTAGAAAGTAAGAAAACTTTAGATATCTAATTTTATCACTAAACATACACAATATTTGTTACATAATCAATTATTACTATTTAAATTTACTTCAGTCAACATAAGTCTTATACTAATTGCAGAATACTACTACAAGATCAATTAACATCAATATTATGTAATTCTAAAACACTAAAATACACAACTTAAATTCAGTAAGATTGACAGACAAAGTTTAATTTTAATAATTATAAAGTTTTAAATGGTATTGAGTTGCTTGACACCAAAGATCCTGTGAACAGAAAAAAAATTACAGGTCATACTTACTTGGCATCCTAACAGCCCTCCCACACCGAGTTGTTTTGTCTGAAAACATCTTACTGATATTTTTCTCTTTCTGCTTCTCTTCATTTTTGATAGGTATATCACTATCTATTGAAAATTGACTGGGTGAGTCTTGATTACAGTTTTGTAGTTGATTATTAACTTCTTCACTGGATACTTCCAATGGATATAGTTTCTGGAATGGTCTTACTTTGGAACCTAATGCAGTCTTCACCTGTGCTGTTCTGTTTATACCATCTCTTCCAATATATCCGTGGCACGCAGGAATAACTGAATATCGCAAAAACGTCAATTTTTCAGGGCAGCCATTTTTAAGTTTGACATTTTTTGTTTAGTCGGTAAGTTAGTTAAACGATGATGTCAAAGTTATTTTGAGGGTTACTTGAGGCCCTCTTTCGTATGGTTTCAAGAATTTAACGAAACAACTTATAGTTTACATAATAATAGACTTGTCAAACAGCTGAAATGCCTTGAATAAGTTGATAACTCGACTTGTAGACCAAGTTTTGGCTTTTAAGGACATTTATCCAGTTATTCACCATCTGAGTACGGATCATTTTTATCGGTTACCTTAGTTATTTCAATGGAAAAAGCATTATTTCTCATTAGTAAACCAATGACAACTTCAAACAAATATAGTTTGTCAAGTAATTATTACTACTTTACAAGACATATCTTACTTTTCAGCATATAATGCAAAATGTAAAAAAAGTCTTAGTATTTAAAATATTTTTTTTTTAGAATTATACGCTTATTTACTTAATCTAAAAACTATTTTCACTAACTTATTAAAATTATTTTTTAAACATATAGGAAAAACACAATGGAAACGCATTTGTTTCTAATTAAAATGAATTATTTTGAGTTTACACTAAATTAACACATAGGCTAGACTTATTATCCCGAGAAATCAACAGTTGGCAATCGTTGAGTTCTACAAATAAGAAAATATTAATCAAATACACTACAAGACATAAATACCTACTTATAAAAGGTCTTATTTAAAAAGCTTTTCTAATTAATATTTTAAACGACTTCAAAAAACCGTTTTAAAAAATCTTTGAAAATTTTCGTAATCTTAAGTGGCTGTAAAAATGTCTGATGACACACATGCATACATGTTTTGTTAGATTGCTTACACATTACTTCGATCAATAATAATACTAATAAATAATAATAAAACCCTTTATTCAGACCAACTTAGTATCTATTTACAATGTATTAAGAACTAAAAACTATGAGTGTGGATTTACAAGTATATTTTGGTAGTTAAACTAATCTTAATCTATTCTAATACTTAATTATTTTTTGTAGGTCTGTTTGCCAATCGGCAAAGATCTCCTCCAACCTTTTTCATTCCTGTCTATCTTGGGCCACTCTATTCCAAGTTACTCCTGCTACCTGTAATGTCATCATCCCACCTTTTCTGTGGTCTGCCCCTTTTCCTTTTCCTAGGGCACCATCGTGTCACAATTTTGCTCCATTTCTCTTGGCCTCTTATCATATGCCCTGCCCATTGCGATTTGAGTCTTCTGATTTTACATTAAAACAGGTAGTACGCAGGTGTTGAAAAGTTTTTTCTTTACATAAATGTGAAGAGTTTTATCATCCATGGCTTCTCTCAGACTCCAGTATCTCTTTCAGCCATTTGTTATTCTTCTGTCAACTTCTTTGCGTATAGGGACCTCTTGTGTTATAAGCTGTCTCAGGTAGATATATTCATAAGTGTAATCAATTTGGTTATTTCCTAGATGCATGGTGGTTTTCTTCCCATTTGTCCTTACCTTTGTTTTCTCTGGGTTCAGCTTTAAACCTTTCTTCTCACTTTCATCCGCTAGTTCAAGTATCATTTGCTATATTAGGTGTTTCAGCAAATAACATTATATATATATCGTCTGCGAACCTCGATTGTGTTAGGGAGACTCGGTCGACAGTTATTCCGAGGTTTTCCCAGTTAAGTCTCCTAAAGATTGTTTCGACAACCTCTGAGAATAGTTTTGGAGGTAGAGGGTCTCCATGTCTAACACCCTTTCCTACTCTAAATGGTTTACCTTTCTTTTCTAGTTGGATTCTCGCGGTGCTATGACTATTATTTTAATTAAATAAAGTGAAAAAAAGGAACTTCTTATTCTGATTGGCCATCATTGGTGTTTTTCCCCAAAAACCTTAAAACACAGATTTAAAAAATTGACAGACTTCGTCTTAGACAACCATGGCTCTAAAGGGTCTAAATGATCTATGCTAGCGTCTCTTTACGGCTTTGCACCCCGCTATCAATCAACCCTGTATTGATTTGAATCTTTTGTGTAAGTATGCATGTAGGTAGGTACATAGTACACCAATGATAGTAATAGTCACCAATAATGTACAGCATTATAATATATTTTTTATATTTACTTCACGTTGTTGCATGGCATGTTTGTTGGCGTTTAGGCTCCAGTAGGTACATAAAAAATATCCAGCTCGGGTAGATAACAACTTGATATCTTGCTATTGCAGATGAAAACTAAATCACCACGGCAAAGGTAAAAGTGAACATGTGAAAATGTCACTTTTTAAACCAAAATATTTGGCTTGCCATAACTTGACATCTCGATTTGTCAATGGAGGCAGAAACAGGCTATGTGTATAAGTCGAGATATCTAGTATTTTGGATGTGAGTGTAAGTTGACAAATCAAGATGACAATTATTCATACACAAACTTATGCTTGACATCTCAATTTGTCAAGTTAAAATTAATTTTTGCAGCAAAGGCTTAGGTCTATAAGTCGAGATCTTCAATATTTTGAACATGTGTTGATGTTGATAATTCAAGATGTCAATATTAGTAAGCAAACACACACTTGATAAGTCGTTTTATCAAGTAAAACACCATAAAATGCAAGGGTGTCGAGATGTACAAAACGCGATTGCTCTAAAACTATTGTATATTTCGGGCTGATTTTTTTATACATAGTAAAGCGCACACGAAGGAAGCGTTTAAGCCAATAAAAAAAAAATCATGCAAGTCGAGTTGTTCAGTTATTCCTACGTGCCACGGATATATATCTGTTATAACTCCTAAAGGCCACTTCACCCGTTTCTCCTCAGTTTCTACTAGAACAATGTCTCCAATAGCTAATTTATTCTGGATATCTTTGCCTCTCTGAACTAGTGATGTTAAATATTCTGTCTTGAATCTTTGTTTAAAATCTTCTCTCAGCTTGACTAAAAACTTGAGTCTTGAGTTCAGTGCCTTAGCATCTGCAGCATCTAAATCTGTTACTTCATTATGAGGAATACATTGTATGAAGCATGACGGGGTCAATGGTTCCAGGTGAGTATTTTTATCATCTTGCACATATGTTAAAGGACGTTGATTCATTACTGCTTCACATTCACATAAAATGGTTTGTAGCTCCTCATAGTCCACACAGGACTGTCCCAGAATTCTTCTCAACAGTTCTTTCATAATCCGGATAAGGCGCTCAAAAAATCCACCCCACCAAGCAGCTGTTGGAGCATTCATTTTAAATTTAATTCTTTCAATAGCTGAACGCTTCTGTACTTCATCCCAATCTACTTGTGCAAGTCGGTTCTTTGTGCCTGTTAAATTAGTTCCATTATCACATATTATCTGTGTAACTCTTCCTCTTCGAGCAATAAATCTTCTTAATGTGAGCATAAAGGCCTCCGTTGACAATGATTTAGTTAATTCTAGATGAACACCGCGATACACTGCACATGTGTATAGTACTATCCAACATTTGTCACCATTACGCAGAAACATTGGCCCAGCCAGATCAGCACCACTTACTTGGAATGGGGCTGTGCATTGGATCCTCTCATTTGGCAATGGAGCTGTAGGTGCTTGCACTGGTTTGGCTCTGAATCGAGTACATATGGTACATGCTGCTATTACTGATTTTGTCAGTCGTCTAATTCCTATGATCCAAAATCTAGCTCTGATATCTGCTGTCACTTGATTGGCGCCTGCATGATGAAGTTCTTGGTGTCTTTGTTCCACCAATCTCCTTACAATATTATTCTTTCCTGGGAGCAATACTGGAGACTTGGTGGATTCAGGAAAATCTGATAATAGAAGTTTTGTTTTAACTCTTATCAAACCCTCTTCATCAAGGTATGTACTCAAACTTCTCTTCTGTTCTCTAAGGTATTCTTCAGATCCTTGAATCAACTTAATAATCTTCTTTTCTGCATTTTCAAACTCTTCTACTGTTATTTCTCCTTTTATCTTCATATTTTTTGACTGCATGTTATTTATAAATCTTAGTGTCCATGCCATCATTCTTACAATTTTTGTATATTTTGAGAAATAGCATAACATATCAATAACTTCTTTTATACTTATATTTATGTTGCATGATGCCTTTGTCTTTTTCATTTCTTTGCATGCCTCTGTATTATCCACATTTATGGTAGACTTAGGCCATTCTCCTGAGTTGAGGCGCAGCCACACCGGACCCTCCCACCAGCGTAGAGCCAATAGTTGTTCAGCGTTGCAGCCTCTTGATGCTACATCACTCCAGTTCAGGCTCCCTGAAATGTGAAACCAATTGGATAGATTTGAATGCTGTCTGATTTCTTTTACTCTATTATGCACATATGTATTCCAAGGTAAGTTTCTAGTTATCCAGTAATATGCTACACATGAGTCAGTCCAGCAAAACTCTTTGGTATTCTCAATTTTTAAACTTCTCTTTGCCTCTGCCAATAATCTAGATCCTACCAATGCTGCAGTTAATTCTAGTTTAGGTATTGATGTCTTTTCAGGTGGGGCCACTCTAGACTTTGCTGACAACATCTGGACAGTGACATTACCATCCTTTTCTGATCGTAGCAGCACACAGGCTCCATAAGCATCTTTGCTGGCATCACAGAACATATGTAAACTTATATCACATCCTGTCATAGAATTCTTAGTCAGCTTCCTTGGAATCTTGCAATCTTTTAAGCATGCTATATGTTTATACCACTTACGGAAATCAGCCTCTAAATCCTCTGGAAGATTTTCTTCCCATGTTAATCCGCGGCGCCAAGTCTCCTGCATTATTAACCTGGGGGTGAGCGTGGCCGGACAAGTAAATCCCACTGGGTCGAATATTCTTTGTATGAGTGACATTAATTCCTTTTTAGTTATCTGACCTAGAGCTGAATATGGAGGTAAGTTACTTAAATTGCAGCTTAGTTCATCTGTCTCAGTGTTCCACAGCAGGCCTAGTACAGTTACTACATTGTTACTTGTCTCATTTATCTTCATAGGGGAAGTAACCCACTGCCTAAGATCAAACTTACCCTGCTTCATAACTTCCTTTGCCTCCGATATAAATTTATGAGTTTCCTGTTCCGAGTCCAAGCTTGTGAGACAGTTGTCTACATAAAATGATTTAGCTAATATGTCAGCTGTGTCTCTTGCCTTACCTGTGACATGTTTTAAATGGTGACTGATGGTTGCCGACAATAGAAATGGGCTTGATGTCAAACCAAACACCACTCTACTGTGTCTATATTCCACCATTTTGGCCTGTGAATCATTCTCCCACCATAAAAACCTCAAATAATCTCTGTCTGTGGGTCTTACGGATACCTGGAGAAAAGCCTTAGCGATATCAGCAGATATACCTATCGCACCCTTTCGAAAGCCAGCGAGTAAATGAGGAATTTTATCTAAAAAATTCACGCCCTTATTTAGATAAGAATTGAGTGATCTGCCATTCTTATCACATGCCGATGCATCAAATACTGGTCTTAATTTTGTGGTCAGACTAGAGTCTTTTACTACACCTCGGTGAGGCAAATAGTGAACACCATGTTTTACCTCACTCTCTGGTACTTTCTCCACAATACCTTCAATTTCCCAGCTATGTATTATACTACTATATTCATGCAATTTACCTGATGATTGCAGACGCTTGGTACTAGATACCAATCTCTTTTCAGCTATTCCGCGGTTGCTCTGCAAGTCTTCATGCCCGACCTTGAAAGGCAGGGCTACTTCATATCTTCTCTCTGCGTTGACAGCGATACTCTCCTCAAAGGACATCACTGCATCAGCCTCGGCCTGCATCTTCGTCTTGTTCTCCACAGGATCTCTGATGCCGAGCAACTCAAGTGACCAAAAACCTGTTATATCCGATGAACAAAATAAAGTATTAGTTGTATTACTCTTTGCATTATTTACTTTACCTTGTAACACCCATCCCAATTTGGTCTTTATTGCAAACAACCCTTTTTTTATTTCAATCATAGTGTTGGTCATTATGTACCCTGAATAATCTGCCCCAATTAACAATGAAATATCAGTGTTATTATTTTTATCTGAATCTGTCAACCTTATGCCATGTTTTAATAACAAACTTCTCACTGTTACATCAATATCATCATCATCATACCTGGGCAGACTGTTACAAATTATTGGTTGCTCTAGAGCAGCTATATTAAACATGTATGACTGATCACAACAGCTTTGGACAGAAATATTGTAAATATTATGTTCCTTAGACTTTACCTCGACTCCGCTGAACAAATTATGTGTCAGTACTTCTCTACCTGAGCTTGGAATTCCGAGTTTATGTGCCACATCCTTTTTCAAATAAGACCTCTGTGAGCCATTATCGATGAGTGCTCTCACAATTACCTCTTTATTGCCATTGACCAATTTAACCATAATTGCACTGCACAAATGCCTTGCAGATTTTTGCATGATGCCCAGGTTTTAAACACAACATGCAAGCATTTTTCTTCTTTATTTGGCCCTTTCTTTCATCAATAGTCATCTTACTTAGTCTGTAGCATTCAACACTTGGATGCTCCTTTTCACACCATAAGCATGAATTTTTACGTTCTGGTTTAGCTACTTTATCTACTAAAATTGCTGCTGTAGCTTCTTTTTCCTTCTTTGTTAGATTTTCAGTAGTGAATCCTGTGGCCATTTTTATTCTTTGTTCACTTTCTACTTCTTTCTTCAGAAAGTCCAATAAGGATTTTAATACATCTTTTGTTTCGACTGGTCTTGCTCTTTCCCATGCTCTTAGTGTGTCTATAGGAAGTGTTGACTCCACCATAGGCAGTAAGAATGATGAGTACCCTTGCTGAGTCACTCCTAAGGTTTCCAACGCTCGAAGATGTGAACTTAAGTTGTCATAAAGGTAAGTTAAATTTTGAGTATTTTTATTTGTTATCATATTAAGTAATTCTCTTACATATACTTGGACAAGAAGATCCTCTCTTGCGTATCTTTGCTTCAGATCTGAAAGCGCCTGATGGTATGTCTTGGATGATAGCGGATAACTTTCGATGAAATTTCGAACTTCGGATCCTGGGCTCATTGCCTGAATAAGGTATTGAAACTTATCCGTGTCGTCGATGTTTGTGTCCTTATGAATTTTTTCAAATTGTCCCCAGAAAGGAATCCAGTTTTTAACATTCCCATCGAATTGTTTTGTCTCTAGAACGGGTAGTTTAAATTTCCTATCTTTTGATGTGCTTCTTATAATACCTTTTTTAAGATTTCTGTCTGAGTCCAAGTCCACCGCGACTTTTTGTTTTAGGTTATACCATTTTTTCTTGTATATCATAACCTCATCTAATTCTTTTTCCAGATCGGCCTCTTCTGCTTCGCTCATCAACAGGAGTATTTCCTGATCGAGGCCCTCTAATCTTGTAACAATTTCGGACAACAAAGACATGTTTATTTGTATTTCTTCTGGTTTGTCCTGTAGCTGTGCGGTTTGATTGATCACCCGCGTGAGCTGAGCCCTCGTGGCTCGCCGAACCTTTCTTTTTACCTCCATCCTGAATATTAATCACGGTCGCCACTTGTACGGCAGTCCTTGGTCTCTTGGAGGTAAATATTTATATATTAAAATACTATTTTTACCGTACAGATATTTACTTTAATATAAATCGACTTTTCTGAGTTAACATTTCGCAATGACTGCCATTTTGTTTTCTTCACTTTTTAATGCTAAATTTGGCTATTGCCGTTTTACACATTCATCTTACAACACTTTCACTCAAAGGAACACTCAGCCAAAAAAAAAAAGTTTCTTCCCTAAGCATACAATTTACTATTTTATCACATCTCGTATCTCGTACTATTTTCTAGTAGGCCGCATCACTGCTTATCATCAGGCGTCTTAGCGGCCAAACGCAAGCCTTAAAGAGCAATTTAAAAAATCTATTCGAAAAGAGTTTGGTGTCATTGTGTGTAGTTAGCAAATGTTGCAGTTACACTTTCATAGTGTTCCCAACATTGGTACCAATTTTCAGCTATATGCGAATTATTATAACCTTGTAGGCTTTTTAAAGGTACCTACTATCTATAGAAGTCTATTTTAACCGGACTATCATGATCATTTCACTTTATACAAACTGGAAAACTACGCTGGTATCTGCTGCTGTCACGTACGAAAACTACGGAATGTTACTAGAAATTTCAAACTCAAATTGTTCGAATCTCAGTCTACTTTTATACATTTTGGAATAGGGTATCGAGTATAAATCCGATCGGAAGAATTAATCACGTTTAAAAACTTATGAATATAGACTGAGATTCGAATAATTTAGGCTTAAATTTTTTGAAATCCGAACGGAAACGTTTCCGAATGGTTGTGAATAGCCCCACAGTGGCCCTATTCGGAGATTTGAGATTCTCATCTCACCTTTTTCTGGAAATCGTTTTTTTTTTTGTTTTTTAGATGAATGAAATTTTGCTTTGATTTTGACGGTGACGAGTGGCGAGAATGTTCAAAAACGATTTCCAGAAAAAAAAAAACCTAACACAATAATAAATCCTGTAGATTAGGAGAAGATCAGAGGATTAATCACGTATCTAAAATGAAGCTATTTATGTCGGAAGACAATTTATGTGCGCAAAACTTACTCAAATTAGTTTCGCATGGAAATGCAATAATTGCAGAAATTCTACGTCTGAAAGATCACGCTCCTTCAATTTATTTGTAAGTTTAACAGTGCAGTGGCTAATTTAAATAACGAAGTAACCACTGCCACTCACTTTTCTACCGTCTAACCCGAAATATTGCACCTTATTTGCAGGTTGGAGACTAAAGAACTACAGCAAAAATATCAGGATGTTATTTTGGATTTTAGCTACTTTAAGATTTCTGATGCACAAGAAAAAAAAATATCACAGAACACAGTAAGTAAATTTAGATTATAATGTCAACCCCTATACTGTTTAGGCTTCCATACCAAAATTGCAAAAAGGAACCCTTATGGAGACTTTGATGTCAACTGATATGATGGGTGTAAGCACCAATTACTCCATATTTTTCTAGGATTTCAAAATGTTCTGTCCTTGTGACCATTTCATAAAAAAAACAAAGGCTGTTCTATTTTTAATGTGATGCTGATGTCTGAATAAAAACTTATCTACCTACTTATGTTTTCAGAAATTACAAGATTTAGATGATGAACTAAAAGAAAAGTATTCAGAGCTGATATCACGGTTTTACCTATTGTTTGAAAATATTTACCAATATATAGTTGACCTTAACTCATTTGTGGATCAGTTACATGATGATGCATTCATTCAACAGAACATAGAAACAGTGATTAAAGATGTTGAAGGGAAACAGCTACTGGTAAGTTGTTAAAAAATACTGCTGTTATTCTTAGGCAAAATAATGAAGTGTCATAAATATATGTATTTTTTTTACTTTTCAGTGTGAATCACTTTACCTTTATGGAGCTATGTTACTTCTCTGTGATTTGTTTATCCCTGGACCAATGAGGGAAAGGCTGCTGGTGGCATTTTATCGCTACAGCACCAGCCAGTCTCAAACTAATATTGATGATGTATGTAAACTGTTACGAGACACAGGCTATGACCAACACAATGGAAGGCGACCAGCTGACTATCCTGTGGAATATTTCAGGTACTTCAAAAATAATTTAATTTAAGTGTTTATAACCTGATATTTATGTGAACCTGAAATGTCTTTTGAAATGAGAAAAAGAACCTCAAAATTCTTAATAAGCTAATCAATTTTTATTTTAGCCGTGTTCCCATCCGCCCTGATTTCATTGACAAAGTTGTGGGCAAACTGAGATCTGAAGATATCTACAACCAGTTGGCTGTCTACACAATACCAGAGCACCAGGCATCAGCTCTGGCCACACAAGCCAGCATGCTTGTTGTTTGCTTGTTCTTTTCACCACATTTCCTGCATTCAGATATTTCTAAAATGCGAGAAATAGCAGACAAATTCTTTCCCAGTAACTGGGTCATACCCATTTACATGGGTGTAACCCTGAACATTATAGATTTTTGGGAAAACTTTAAAGCTGCTAAATCAGCACTATCCAATACTTGTAATGCAAAAATGGCAAAAGAAGTATTTGCCAAAAGAGGAAATTCTGTGCAAATGTTGGTTAATAAAATACATCTACTCTTGAAGGAAGGGACATTGACTGATGATTTTGTCTTGGATAATATAAATAAAATATTGAACCTATTACTCAACTCAAACCTTGTCATAAGATGGCTACTTCTTCACAATAGTGATGTTATATTTTATGATGCCAACAAGAAAAGTAAACAGCTGAGGGAAGTTGTGTTGAAGGAGTCTCATTATGATGCTGTGAAACTACTGGAATTGCTCATCAGTACAGCAGAGTTGGAATTTAAAGTGAGAGAAGTATTGAATAGATTATTGGAGAATAGAAATGAAGCATGGAACTCTAACAAATTACTGGCCATTGAAGCTATTAATAGTTTATCAGAGCTATTCTCTGGAGCAAAACCAATCGCAAAAATTCCAGAAAATGAACAGCTAAAGTGTTGGTTCGAAAATATTGCTAAACAAGTTGCATCCCTAGGAGAGCCTACATCAACTAAATCAATTAAGAAAGTGACCCAGTTGATACAAGCACTGGACGAGGTTGAAGAGTTCCATGGCATGAAAGCAACATCAACAATTGTACAATATCTTTTTGACAGTAAAGATGCATTGAAAAATCTTTTGAGAGCTGCAGCTCTAAAGGAAGATTCATTGGTAACACTTGAAACTATAGCAGATGTCAGCTATGCTTGGTGTACTATTGATTTGTACACAAAAATTATGCAAGACAGCATCAAAGAAAATCCATCTGTCACAAGTAGACTCCGAGCACTTTTCTTAAAACTTGCTAGTGCTATGGAAATACCTTTGCTCAGAATAAATCAAGCTCACAGTGATGATTTGATATCAGTGTCTCAATACTACAGCAACGAACTGATAAAATATATTCAAAAGGTGCTTCAAATTATACCAGAAATGGTGTTTAATATTGTTGAAAAAATTATTGACCTTCAGACATGGACAATAAAAGAAGTCCCGACACGACTTGAAAAGGAGAGGCTAAAAGATTTTGCTCAATTAGACCACAGGATGGAAGTGGCAAAGTTGACACATTCAGCATCTACATTCACAACAGGTAAAATGACTTTTGAAGTCTTTAACTTCAATTATCTCCCTGAATGCCGATTCACATTTAATTATGAATAGCATATAAGAATCTTTACACCAAATATTTAAGTATTTTGTTTAACATTTGCAGGGATCTTGGATATGAGGTCCACTCTGGTTGGTGTAATAAGAGTAGATCCTGCAGAATTACTAGAGGAAGGTTTACTCAAAGAGTTGGAGAGACACATTAGTAAAAAATTTGAAGAATTTTTAGAGCCCCAAGGAAAAAAGCTGTCTGCTACTAACTTACTGACTCGATTACAAAAGCTAGCTGAAAGCATGGATGGTTATAAAAGATCATTGGAGTATATCCAGGATTATATTAACATTCATGGATTAAGAATCTGGCAGAAACAGGTGATCATTGAACTCTGTGACCTGTCTCTATAAATAACAATCAAATTATTGGAGCAATAACTAAATACAAAAACTTTACTTTTTCTGCTACAGGTATCTGCAATCATAAAGGATAGTGTGGCCAAGGAGATAAGCATCAGAAAAGGGGTTACATTGTACAGTCCATCAGCTGGTTTTATGGGTAGCCTAGCAAGACAAATAGTGCAGTTAACAGATGCCAGGTTAAATGATTATAAATTGATATTATAGTCAGTTCAAAAGCATATTTTTAAATCAGCATTTTAAATTATGTACTTCATTAATACTTTCAGGGTTTGCACATACATCAATATATGCTCTGCTTGGTTTGATGTGAAAAGTCAAAGTGAAATCATAAATACTAAAATGTTTGCAAAACTTGGAGAAGCCCTTGGAGTTGTAGGTCTTCATGGACTCGACATGTTATATGCATTCATGATTAAAAATCAATTATTGAATGTACAAGACATATTTAGAGCAAATCAAGACAAAATCTACTTTGGACCTAATAATCCTGATATGAAGGAGATGGAGCAAACTATTCCTAAAGTGCAGAAAACAGCACAACAAATATCCGATGTTCTTGTTCTTGTTGGAACTTTGCAAACACTTAGGAAACATTTGGCATACCAGTTGAACACTAGCTGCAAATTCGATTCTGCCCATCTGGAATCATCCATACGGACACTAAATGAGTAAGGAATGGTATTACAAATAATTTACTAATTGGCATAATTTTGATGTCAAGACTAATCTAGCCCCAATATCTGTTCCAGCTCCATTATAAATGAGCTAAAAGTTACAGCAAATGTTGAAGGGAAACCAAAAATATCACAGAAGCTTCTACAAAACTTGGAGGACTGTATGTTAAGATGTGGAATATATGAACCATATGACAAAATATATGTAAAAAATATTCAAGAATTTTACAGCATCGATATGGGCCGTCTGCTAGCTATTGTCTTGATTTCACAGCTACCTAAACTGCAGATATGTTCTACAACAGGTATTAAATATTAAAATGAGAAAAATATATAACATTCCTTTAAGTTACTGTTACTAAGAATATTTAAATTTTACAGGTGATCTAATCACTAGAAGAGCTGGTGAAAACATTGATGGTTATCCTCTCATTGTTGGAATTTATACATTGTTACATCAGACAAAAACTGAAAATACAGACATATTTGTAGATTTCTTGTGCAATTACACAAAGTAAGTTGATCTTAAGTTAAATAGAACTATGAATTGAATTGATGTCTCATTATGATAATTAAATAATATAGTTTTCTCCACATTAATATTCTATCATTTAATTTATTTCAGATCAAAGTCTCCTGAAACATCCAGTGATGGGGCTTATATTGTAAGAATTCTCGAACTCTTCTGTGAAACATTCCATTACTCTTTTGATAAATTAGAAAACAAACTTCCAATGATGTTATTTACACATACTTTGCAAAACAGAAATGCATCTTGATTTAATTACAATTTTATATTTAAATTTAACTTTATATAGTATAATATATAAGCATACATAATGTAAAATAAAATATTATAATCAATGTATATTACAGTTAATTTAAACCTAAAATTATAGTAACAATAAAATGTATGTATGTTTATCTGTAATTTTGTCTTGCCAGTTCTGGATTGAACTGAGAATTGTATTTTGGTTTAACTGCAGTCTTATTCTGTTTGTCTGTATTATTACTTGGTTCTGGCTCTCCATTGAGCTTTGTCAGAAACAACTCTGTTCTGCATTTTTCTTCCCTTTCACGTTTCAGACGTGCTTCTCTCAATTTAAGCAGTTTTTCTTTTTTTTCTTCTTTACTCTTTTTGAGTTTTTTGTGCTTATGTTTATAGCTGGAAGAAGACTTCTGACAATCATCTACCTCTGTAGTAGAATGCTTGGAAAGAGCTTTGACTTCATTTTTACTGTGGCAGTATTTCTTAAATGCATTCATAGGGTCTAATCTTTGTTTTGATTTATAACTTACTTCTCCATTTTTAATATCTAATTCTGTTTGTTTAGGTTTACCATCTTCATCTTTCAGCACCAACTTTTCATATGTATCCTTTACTTCACTTGATCTTGATAAGCTTGGAGGAACCTCATACCAGTTTTTCTTTCCAAGCGCTTCATTTGTGTCTTGCCCTAAATATGTTAAATATCCAATTTTTTTCTCATAATCTTCTTTTTTATGTTTAATCTCTGTATCATGTTCTTTATTAGTAGTCTTAACAGCATGCTCCAAGTCTTCAAAGAAATTAATATGTTCAGTTGTTGTTTCATCTTGTATGGGTTCAACAATACCAGCATCTAGTAACTTCTGTTTGCTTTTATTTTTTAATATGTTTAGACGTGCTTCCCTGTCTGCGTTTTCGATACGTAATTTCTCTTGTCTTTCTTGTTCTGCAGCCTCTGCTTCATCTCGTCGTACTCTGGCTATGTTGTCTTTGGTTCGGACATGCCATCTATACACAAAAATATATTTATTAGATATGAAGGTAAAGGATATTTAAAAGACCGGCTTAGCGACTCGCGCACGAAGGCTTCCATACCATTATCTAAAAAAACAGCAAAAAAATGTTTGTTGTATGGGGAGCCACCTGCAATACTTATTTTATTCTGTTCTAAAGTATTTGTTGTTAGTTGCAACAGAAATACATAATTTGTAAAAACTGTTGTAACTATCACGGTTCATGAGATACCTACAGCCTGGTGACAAGCATACAGTGGAGTCTTAGTAATGGGGTCTATGTTACACCACTGGGGCAATTAAGTCAGCTAACTATGCCAGCACCCCAGAGCCTCAAGTCAAGTCAAGTCAAAATGTTTTTATTCAATTTAGGTATCAAAGATACACTTATGAACGTCAAAGTTATTTAAATAGACTCGACCGCCTTGTTCGGATAAAAAGCCTCTACTCAGAAGAACAGGCAAGAAACTGAGGGGCATTATTTTTTCAACTCCTCCTCCTCACTCCTCACTCCGGTATATCAAGGAGTAGAATTGGCTCGGGTAGGTGCTGGTAGGGGGAAATGCACAATACACCCTAGGGGGACGCCAGTGCAGGACATCGACCCAATCTCGAAGAAGAATAGGATCCCGTTTTACCCTCTAGGTACGGAACCCTGAAAAACAACTTGTTAAGTAAAAGCTGTGCTAGAACAAATAGTTCATACTTAAATAAAAATATATCGAATTGTAGAGACATAAGTACTTACCTTTTTTTTGGAAGAATATTCATAATCTTGTATTTTTATGACTTCGCTGTTACCGAGCTTTTCTTGATAAGACTAATCTACAGCTCTACAGGTAAATTACTTATTATTTTCTTACGTTTTCTTACCAATCCAGGGGTGCGTTCAGTACATAGAACGGAGCGCACCCAGAGTCCCAGAGTGCAATTTTCCCGTAAAAAATGTGTGTAAAACAATCGTGACACAACTAGGCCGTTCCGAGGTTCCGTAGACCTAAGTTGCCAAACAACTAATATTTTAGCGGTTTTTGTTTCCATCTAAATAAACTAACTTTAATTGTAGTTTTTATTTTAGTCTAAACTGAAAAATATGGGTTTGAAAAGTTGGAATTGTGTAATGTAATGTAAATGAATTTGCAAATTCAAACGAATTAAATAGTGAGGTTATAAAACAACTTTGTCGTTCTGTACATTAGGGCAAGTGCGAAATACAATGGAAAAAGGGAAAAACTAGCCGTGCATGCCCATATCGCAACCCAAAAAAAAACCCAGAATTCTGAACCAAACTATTCTTTAGTCACAGTACCAGAATCGCGCTCAGAGATAAGCCCGGAGCGCACCCAGGGGGGCTATTCCTGCGCGTGAGATGAGATGAGATTTTATTGTGATCACTTTTACACCTATGACGTTTCAAACAAGAGCAACAAGGACAAAATAAGGTGAGATGAGAATTTCAAATCTCCGAATAGGGTCCCAGGGGGGCTATTCCTGCACGTGAGATGAGATGACATTTTATCTTGGTCACTTTCACACCTATGACGTTTCAAACGAGAGCAATAAGGACGAAAAAAATGAGATAAAATCTCAAATCTCCGAGTAGGGCCACCGGGGGGCTATTCCTGCGCGTGAAATGAGATGAGATTTTATCTTGGTCACTCTCAGGCCTATGACGTTTCAAACGAGAGCAACAAGGACGAAAAAAAGTGAGATGCAAATCTCAAATCTCCGAATAGGGCCCCTGGGGGGCTATTCCTGCGCGTGAGATGTGATGAGATTTTATCTTGGTCACTCTCACACCTATGACGTTTTAAATGAGAGCAACAAGGACGAAAAAAGGTGAGATGAGAATCTCCGAATTGGGTCCCTGGGTGCACCTCGATCGCTCCAATGTATCTACTGAACGCGACCCAGTCCTTCCATGATTGTTTTTTTAAATCCTTGTAAGAATTGCCATTGTGACACTGACAACTAAAATTTAATCTTTTTTTCGTAGAGTGCTAGTTCAGTGGGCAGGCTAAGTGCATTTATATCTTACCGCGTTGTCTATGGTAAATAGAGAGGAGGCATTTCCGTTCGAATATCATGATTAACTAATGTCGGCACCACACCCATTCAACTCGGGGGCTTTCCGCGAGTTTTGGTAGTTATCAAAAACTATTTTCGTTTTCGTTTCAATGCACACATTTAACTTAGTTCCTTAACGTCTCTGCCGGTGGCCGTGTCGGTAGGCGTTTAAACGAGCACACATTAAAAATATATGCATCTGCATACATTTTTGCGTCCCCAACTGTCGTGTCAGGCCGGGCCGAGCCGTGAAGGCAAGTCGAAAAACGCTAATTCATCTCATCGAAGTTAGTCTAAAGTGGTGGTTCGCACTAAAACTTCTAAAAAACACTAAACTTCGCATTGGCTTAAGGTATTCTAAAGCCATTTCGTCTCGAAGAAGAAGACGAGCGAAGTGAGCGAGTAATTATACTGACGAGCCTCTAAAGTTACCTACAGAGTGACAAAGTGCAATATCATATTTTTTATGACTTTTGCACTTCTGTAATCATTCTTAAATAACTAAGAATTTCCTTTGTATTAAGGGTTCATTTAACAGCTTATGATGTAGACAATCTCCCTATGTAATGGAATTTATGATTTGCTTTGTCTACCTATTGAATAAATCAGTCAAAAGTGACCCCTTAAAAATGCGGATATTTTTCATAGCACTTTAATTGTACATGCTAAATTTCATCATAATCTGACAAATGATTTTTAACAAATTTAAGTAGCGCGTTTGGATGGAAATTTCGGAGTGTCGCGGCCCTCTTATCGACGACTAAAATACACGGACGAGTAGGTCGAATGGCCATGTTGGCTCTAGCTTGCCCTATGGGACGAAACAAAAAAAACTACCCATCCATAGACAAAAATTACCGACGCAAGGACGCAACGTAAAGAAACTGGCTTTTTCTTGAAACAATTTTATTTTGTGCATTGAAATAATGTACAATAGTTAATTGTCCTTAAAAATAATGTAAGCTATCGCTCAGGGCTTATGTTTTCTAGAAATACTAGCAGATCGCTAGTTTCATTGATTTACAGGTTATCCTTGGGAGTCGCAACTTAGTGTAATTTAGTTAGCACTAATTTGTGGAAATGGAAGCTATAGAGGAGCCTCCTCTTCAGAACATTACTACAGAAGTCGTAAAGGCGAATGATCCGACTAGTGAAGAGAGCGCTGGGGTGGAAACGTTAGTGCAATCGGATGTATGTCACAAACCCAACGGCGTCTCTGACTCGAAGGATTCTGAACCAGTTGAACTTCCACTTGATGCGACTGAAATACCTAGTGAAGAACACCCATCTAATACTCTCGTCGAAGAGGAAATAATTACTGAAACTATTCTTACTGAACATGAATCGGCTGCAACAGAAATAATAGTAGAAGAAACAACCACTACTGTTGAGGAAGTTCTTAATGATGTACCGATAGTAGAAGAGCAGAACCTTGATGAAATAACATTAAAACCTGACCATGATGACATGATCACTGAGCAAGTTGAAGTTGATGGGATTGTGGAAAACATGCCTGAAAATGTCAGGTTTGAAACTGAAATATTAATTGAAACAAATGTTGATGATCAGCCTACTAAATATAAAATTATCTATGAAGATGATATGGACAAGTCTGACCACACTAATAACATCTTGAATGAGCTTGGGCAGAATATTGAACTTAGTGAGGTATTACGCTCATCTGATATTTCTGAAAATGTTGAGAACAACAACTGTGATGTTACGCAAGAGGTGTTTAACAAAGAAGAATTGTTGGATATTTTAGAAGGCAATGATATGGAAGAATCCCGAAAAGTAATTTCCGAAAACTTTGCATCAGATTGTAAGAAGTTAGAAACTCAACTGGCATTACAACAACTCTCCCGTCTCAAACAAGCTAGAAAATCTCGAAGCACACCTAGAAAGACAGATAAAAAGACTTCAAAGAAAAGTGATTCACCAAAAGAAGAAAGTGTTAGAAAAAGGAGCAGCCGACACAAAGAAGATAGCTCACAGGCCAATAGTGGTGCAATATCAGAGGCTAAAGAGGAAAGTGTTAAAAAAAAGAGCAGCAAACAAAAAGATGACACACCAAGCAATATTGATGCAACTCCTGAGCTTAGAGAAGAAACTGTTAAAAGGAAGGGTGGGAAACAAAAGGAAAACAACATAGAAACCAATACTGACTCGACTGTTGAACAAAAGGAGGAAAGTATTGTCAACGCTTTAGTTAAAGATTGGGAAGATGATGATCCCTCTGAAGTGGATCAAACTAATAAAATTGTAGAACAAAGTGATAAACTACTGGAAGAATCAGAAGAGCTTGTGAAGGCTCAGGAAGCTACAGTCGCTGAGAGCAAGACAGCTAATGCAGATGTATCTATGGGAGATGAACAAACCCCCAATCAAAATAAAAGTGAATTAGAAACACAGCCCCAGCGTAGACTTAGTAGAGTTATTAAAAAGAAAGTTATTTATGATCCAGACAATCCGGACACTTTTACAAAGAGTAAGATACTAGTTAAAAAAGAGCATCAACCTGAAAAAGATCAGAAAGATCAACCTACACCAAAAAAAATTAAGACTGACCCAACATCTCCAAGATCCAAATCAAAATCTCCCGTTCAATCAAAACTACAATGGAAAAAGCCACAACCTAAGAATATGAAACAGAATAAAAGGCTCACAGAAATTGACCGGCTACTGATGGATGAAGGTGCAGTTAACATGATCTGCCAGCTGACTCCGGAGGCCCCTCAAGGTAATAAAAATGTAAAGAGTAAAGCTGAATTCATTAAAAAAATTCAAAGTTCAACTCCTGATGGGAAGGAAATGAAATTTAGAGAAAGAAAAAAAGAATCAAAATCTGAAGAAGGTGATCCAAAAAGCATTCGCAGTGGCAAAGAAAGGCTCTCATTGACCAGTTCAGTGAAATCTCCAACTGTTAGTGAAGATTTTGAAGCTCACAGTGCTGATGACTCCATCATATACCGGCGCCATTCTTCAAGTTCATACTCAAGTCCCTGCCTGAGTCCACGCCGACTAAGTGATGTAGAGAGTATTAATCAGAATGCAAATGCCACACTCCAGCAAGCAGCGTCAGGCGGGCGTCAGACTCAGGAAGGTGGAGTCCTTACAGGTCCAGATGTATTTATGGCAGATGCTACAGGAGCAGTGGGTGCTACAGTAATTAACAAAACTGACTTTTTGTCAATTAAAGAAAAGCTAAACTCCAAATTGTCTCAAGCATTGAATAAGAGGAAACGGGATAGTGCAACAAAATCAGAGAAACCAACAAAAATTAAAAAAGTAACTAAATTGACTGAGAAGCCACCTGTTGTCGGAGAATACAAATATGTGAAGCTTACAACTGATCAGAAGTTAGCTGAAATCAGCATTTTGAATGCAGGAACTATTTTTAATGTTGAGGTGAGTCCGATTTCTTTCTAATTTTTGCATCAGTTAAGTATTTTCAATATCAATATTCATGGATATCTCTAAATTGCATTCATGAGTTATCTTCCATTACAACTTCCTCATATAGTGTCCAAACACTATGTGTTGTATGGATGTACATAATCGTAACCAATAAGTGTGTATGAAAAGATTCATGGAAGTAAAAGAAGAGAAAAATGTAAACCAGGATTGTAGCAAGTGGTGAGAAGTGGTCTCTGCCTACGCCTATGGAAAAGAGGCTAGATTATAATTATTTAGAGAAGTATAATAGTGATGATAGCCTAGTTGGAGAAGGGTCGCTTCTCAAGCGAGAGAGTGGGTTTGATTTCCCAGCAGAAGCATGCAACATTTGTTCATTGTGTCAACAAATGTGCATACTTAATATCATCTATCTATTATATTTGGAATATCGTGTGGCGAAGTGTGGGTGTTAATTACACCTGAGACGATTATGTATGATAAAGTATGTAAACTTTATCATAAATTTAAAAATTACTTTTTATGTTTAAGGATCCAAATAGATAGAACACATAGAAGGGTGATTAATACACAGAAATGAAACATTCTTTTTATTTTCAGGTAATAAATGAACTAAAATCTGCCTTAGAAAATGTGGAGAGTAAAAATGACATCTCAGTGACATTACTGAAGGCCGAGTCTGGTACCCTCTGTGCAGGGTTGGAGTTAGCGTCAATACTCAACCAAGAAGTGGGCTCAAATTATGCATATGAGCTGGCTGAATCAGCAAGGTGAATATACCTCAAACACAACTGCAAAAATCAATAAATAAATAAATGTTTTAAAATAAAGTTGATGCAGGCAGGGTGTGCTATAATTACCTACATTAATACAATTATTGGGCAGCCATAGTACAAGCTTGGCTTAGTTTTGGGTCAGATGACCATGTATGCAAAAATGTTCTGAATATATTTTTATTCCTTTATATTCTTTTATGTTGCAATTTTCAGATCATTGCTGTCTACATTGGAGATACACAGTAAGCTTGTGTGCACCGTGGTTGATGACAGATGTCATGGCTTAGGGCTTTCATTGGTGGCCTTGAGTGATGTCACAGTGGCTAGTGAATCGGCTACCTTCGAGCTGTCCACTTTCAAAGGCGCACCGCTGCTGCCGGGGGCGGCCGTGCTCACTACACGCGGCCTGTCGCAGTCCTTGGTAAGGTCAAATTTAACATACACTATAACTTTAAGAGGGCCGCGACGCTTTGAAATTTCCATACAAACGCGCTTCTCAAATTTCTTGAAAACCATTTGTCAGATTATGATGAAATTGAGCGTGTACAATTAAATTAACAATATCTCCGCCCCTATATTGTTGGTTTTAAAAAAAAACGTTCTCAAGCTAAAATAGAGCTATGAAAAATTTCCGCATTTGTAAGGGGTCATTTTTGACTGATTCATAGACAAAGCAAATCAAAAATCCCTTTACATAGGGAGGTTGTCTGCATCATTAGCTTTTAAATGAATCCATAATACAAGGGACATTCTTAGTTATTTAAGAATTATTAGAGAAGTGCAAAAGTCATAAAAAAATAATTAAATTCCACTTTGTCACTCTGTAGGTAACTTAAAAGGCTCGTCAGTATCTTTACTGGCTCTCTTGGCTCGTCATCTTCTTCTAGACGAAATGGTTATGGAAAACCTTAGGCTAATGTGAAGTTAGTCTAAAGTGGTCGCCGGACTCTTAAGTCATCCAATAAATAAAATTATTATGTATCCAGAAATAATTTTGTTGTTTTTTTTTTTTCTTTTAACCGTCTATAGTACAAAAGTGAATGGCTCAATGTGTTGCTAAGCGTAAATCTCGAGAACACTTGAACCGATTTCGCTAATTCTTTTTTTTGTATATTCCTTGAAGTACGAGGATAGTTCTTAAACAGAGTAAAATCTTAAAAATTTGCCTGCAAAAAAATAGATAGTTGGGCGGTACGAAGTTCGCAGGGTCAGCTAGTTATTAATATAACTGAGTAGATTGATTAGACGCGCCTATGTTACATCTTCATGTAACATACGAGTAATAACTGAGACAGATATATTTTTAATCTACTTTAGAAAAAGAGGTTCTCAACTCATTTGTACTTTTTGCTTGTTACTGCATAATTTGTGAACCATTAATTTGTTCAAAATTTAAGAGTGTTGCTCTTATCGGTGGAGTAAGGTGAATGTCACACTGCCGCCGCATTCCGCTGCGGTGTGCGGAGTGACGAAGTTCGCATCGTGCTTTTCCGCATGGAGACGCGGTGTCAGTGTTTTATACCCTGCGGTTTTTGTATACAAATCGAGATTTTACAGTCAAAGTTAAAATCTGCATCGTCTGGTGCAGTGTGTTAAGCGCCTTATTTCCTGGCCTGGCGTAACAGGCCCTCTCTGCAACTGTTTTCACCTCCTTGTACATCTGCCTTCTCCTCTTATTTGGCCTTAAGCTTATGAACCAATGTAGAAAATTCATTTTATTTAAAAGGATATGAGTCATATAAAAGCAAAGGCAGCAACATCCCATATTTTCATATGGGCCCATATTTTCATAAGCAAAGGCAGCAACATCCCATATTTTCATATGGGATGTTGCTGCCTTTGCTTTTATATGACTCATATATTCAAAACTCAGTTCTGAATTCTAATGGCGGGAATTCAGCTTTAAAAAGAAATATTATAGTATGTAAAGTAAATATTTGACTGCGGCGCAACACAAACCATGCGCCATCTAATGTCTTGCCCTCAGTGCCCCAAAAGCTGCTCTCTGAGTGACCTGATGGAAGCCTCTCCAGCCAATAGTCGGCGACAGCTATTCCAAGAAATAGCTGTCGCCGACTATTGGTCGGGCACATTTAAATCAAATAATAAAAACCATCGACACGAAGAAGAAGAAGATATTATGTTAAGATCGTACTGAATCTTTCAGGGCTGCGCCTAATACGTGGTAATTTCGTTTGCAGCTCAACAATATAATAGTGTTAGAGCGTCCAGTGTCCGCGGCGGAGGCTCTGCAGGGCGGGCTGGTGAGCCGCACCGCGTGGCCGGCGCGCGCGTACGACGAGGCGCGCGCCGTCGCACTAGACATCGCTGCACAGCCCCGTCAAGTGAGTTCTACTTCTACTACTACTTTTTGGGTTAGGGTTTTGGCCATTTATAATTATGATACTACAACTAATAAGGTAAGTTGGGGTAACTAATCAGGTCATTGTTCATCATATTGACATATATATTTAGTTTATCTTTCACAATTTTTTTTTTTTTTTACCTTGGGAAAATCCTTTATGGATACCTCCAACAGCCCGGGTGCAGGCACAGAGTGATTATGTGGGAATCCCGCCACTGACGGCCTACCCATTAAAAACCCAAGGGTGTTCCACCTCGGCGCAAAATGTCGGGGATACGGGGACGCTTTCGCACTGTTCCGCGGCCCCGGCAGCGCTAAGTCCCTTCGGGCACCTCCTCAAGCTTGCGCTCTCTCCCTCTCAATGTGCCGAACACCAGACACATCGTCAGCATCCACCTCCTCGGGGACCAATTTGCCTGTGGGCGCCAGCCAGCACCCATGTCTAAGCGCTCATGGTCCCCATGCGACGCCGACGGGTCAAATGAGTGGCCTTGCCGCCTGCCACTTCGGCCGCAGAGGATAGGGAGAGCGGCAACGATACACGCCTATTGCTCTGCAGCCCCACCGCGTCCGCCATCAAACGGTAGTGAGCCCGTTTGGGCCGCGGAAGGTAGTGAAAGTGGCAACGGCTTCGGCTGCAGTCCCTCCCATACGGCACTGTGGCCCACCTCAGTTGTGGATCGATCTGCCCATACAACAGACCCACACCCTACTTGGGCTGCTTCCAAATGGGCCTTAGGCCGAAAGCCCCAAGAAGCGGTACCACGGGTACTGTGCCCCCCCGCCACGACAAGGCGAGAACTCTCGAGTTTATCCTAGCTAGTATCATCACCTAGCTGTAAAATACCTAACTTAGTAAAATAAAATAAAAGTTGACAAAACAGATCGGTGTCAAGACATATTTTTTATTATTATTTATGTTTTAGGAAACTTGGCTTAGTTTTGAAGAGAAGGCTATATTTCCTATATTCTCGATTCTGCTTTAATAGTTTTCATAGCTATACTCTTCATCAATTCGTTGACAGTACGCTTTCCACCCTAGTCCATTATAAAGCAACTCTGATATCTGCATTTTCGTAATGCCTCCATTATGCACGCAGATGTGGTGTTTAGGGCACATACAAGACTGGTACAGAGCGTTCAAATCATAGTTGACATTTCCACAGAATTCGCCTGTCGTACAGACGGGTAGCGACGCGCACTTGTAAACGTTGACGTCATTTTCTAAAGTACTGTTCAGCTTCCAGTAGTTAGGAGCTGGGCACTTGCATTTCAGAGTGATCTTAGGTGGGACCAGTCCTATGTCTTTATGATGCATTTCTTCTAAGTCGTCTGGGTTCATTCGGTCGTAGGACGAGATTACTGTGAGCGCTGCTTCGTTGAACGGACACACGGGCCAGCTCGTGGTGGGTTGACAAAACTAAAATTAAAATAACTTGTAGGTTTAAAATGATTTGGCATTCCGACTGTGATCTATAGTAAACCATCCTAGTGATAAAAGGGGAACGTACTGCCGTACCTATTATCACCTGATTAGGTCTTATATTGGGACCTTGCATCATCGCATTGCATTTGCATGCTAATTTAATTATTACAATAATAGCTGCGCCCCGCGGTTACAAAGTATCCTATGTGCTATTCTAGACTATAATCTATATCTGTGCCAAATTTCATCCAGATCTGTTTAGCCGTTCTGGCGTGAAAGAGTAACAAACATCCATCCATCCATTTTTACAAACTTTCGCGTTTATAATATTAGTAGAATAGTAGAATCATTGCAAGTTAGCTCCAAGTCCAGAATAGAAGTAAAGAATTTTGATTTTTTCCCCAGTTCTGTTAAGCATTTCCTACATCATGGTTCACTTGTTGCTTGTTCTTCAGATTTTAAACAAGCAGTGATGCTATTGATGAGTTACTAGTATTCATAACAATCTTTGAAGAGCACACACCACCTACAGCAACCACATGATACAGGTCTGTTGATCAGATCTGTGGTAGCATAAACAAACCTTGCATTTCAAAATGAATACCCACTATAATAATAGTTACTAAAGCTAGTATATATTTGGTGGTTGTTGCGTCCTACGCAGTAATCTCATCTTTAGGGTACCTGCAAATGAGCGCGGTTGTTGACCTCAATGAGATACGGAGGCGGCGCGGGCGAGTCGCAGCGCAGTCGCTGGGCGCAGCGGCACAGGCGCACGAGCGCCGCGGGCCGCCAGTACTGACGCACCAGCGCCGAGCACGCCTGCCGCTCGCCGCAACTTGGCAGACTTCGCTCGCTCTCCTCCTATAGTCCACCATATATTAACACTAGCTGCGCCCCGCGGTTTCACCCGCGGTTAAAAAGTTTTCAATCCTATGTGCTATTCTAGACTATAATCTATCTCTGTGCCAAATTTCATCCAGATCTGTTCAGCCATTCTGGCGTGAAAGAGTAACAAACATCCATCCATCCATTCTCACAAACTTTCGCGTTTATTATATTAGTAGGATTACAGGATTTTCTTATGTCCTAAAGTAAACTGATTGCATCAGCATGTTCCATTACAGACTCCTCCGCTTAAAACGAGGTATGGGCAAATCGGCCAAATCGTCAGAAATATTAAATCTAGGTATTACCTAGAGATTATCGTCTATGACTGTAGCGAAAGCTCAGAGTCCATAATAACTACGGCTGTGTTTACAAAAAAAAAATGTCATATAACAATATCGAAAGACAATTCTAAGAAAGTAAATTACGTTTGTAAAAATTTGTCTTAAAAGTATATTTAAGGTGTGAACCAATATTCTGAGCAAGTCTGTATGCTTCCATCCAATGCGCTCAATCACAGAAATGTATCACTATTCCAAATTACAGTCTGCTCTTGTTATACTCACTATGCCATAGTAATATAGCACAGGTTCCTCACTTTCGCTCGCCTTAACTATCGCAAATAGAAAGATAAGTAAAAGCACTTTAACAGTCAACATTGGTAATAACGAACGATACAATGCTATAAGTAACTGGCTAGTTAATGGGTCAGCAGTCAGCACGCAAACATATTGAAATGATAAGATAACCTTGGTTTCAGATACTTATTATTATTAGACTTTTATATTAACACTTGTCTGGGTCTTTTATACCATCTCAAACTGTACGAAAATTACGTGAAAACAACTTGCAATACGTTCCATATTCCTTGCCACATACATGGCTTACAAAAATGTTTAAACTCAACGAATCATATCTTTTATTTTCAGAACATAATGCTGAAGAAGCAGCTGCTCAGACTCAAGCGAGGACCATCTGAAATATTTCTGACGAATCTTCAGGCGGAACGGGATCTGTTCGTCAACTACTGGCTATCTGAAGAGGGCCAACAATTGGTGCGTGCAAATTTGGAAGTTGCCAAGGAATGATTTATGCAAGGTCTAGGTTTAAGAAAATTGTCAAAGTCCAGTTTGGTAATCGATCTGTCCTACTTTTAGACTTGTTTCACGTTCCCACTCAGTTGAAAGAAATTGTGGTAAATAGTTAGGCATTTATTGTAATTCCGAACTTGGTTGGCTATTTTTTTTAAATATAGTGATGACGTTTTATGAATGATGTGTTACATAATTATCGAAATTAAGATGGGTGCCGCCATTTATTTTTGTAACTATGTAAAAATGGTTATAATTGTTTTAGGATCCACTTGTACAAACTGGGCATGACTTGGGCGGCTTAAATATAGGTAGTGGATTTATACGTAGATAGGAGGGATGTTGTTAACATCTTCAGTATAATATCATCGATATTTATGAAATTTTGAAATAATGCCGACCCTGCGTCGGCTTAAGTGGACCAACCAATGAAAGTAAATGTAACCGTTCATTACTACATAACTATGAAATCGATAGTTCGAGTGTTAATCGACAAAACAAGTAAACAACACAAAGAAAATATTGAAATTGTTTCTTTTTTTAAACTTATGTATACAAAAAAAATCACAATGTAATAAAAATCTGCATTTTTTTATTACCTACTAAAATATAGGACAAGTATTTAAAAGTTTTTTTCAAGACTGGCTTATGGAGTGTGCACACTAAGTTTGTAATTAGTATTGTGAATAGGTGGAATATTACACAATATTTGGAATTAGCCACATTTGAATGTTATTAAAATTAATTATTAGATATATTTTACGTTATAGGTATAATTGTTTATGTCCGTTTAAGAGTTTAATAGGTTTAGTGGTTCTCTGTTTTCAGACAAAATTTTAATTTAACATCTGCACTTCACCTTTTGCCTCGTTGCTACATATCTGATGTTTTTCATAGTTAAAACTGAAATAAATGTTTTAATGATTTAATTAGTAAGTATAGGATCTAGGTCTAAATACATAAGCAATTTTATCAATATCATATTAACGTACTATTTTCCATTCCTTATATAAACATCATTTTACCCTTATCTTCTGTTGGACACATTTATTTAGTTTTATACAGATGTTAGAGTAATTTTATAACCCATATTTTGTTTAAATAAAGTGCCTTTCACTAGTAAGTATATTTTATGTATAATTAATAGTTAAGTAATATAAAAGGTTCAATACATACGTTAAAGTTCAGGCTGATAAAACACTTTTGTCAGATCTGCTCTCGGTTCGATGTAGCGAACCAAAAATAAATTTTAAGGTAAGGGATATTAAAAAAAATATTCACGACTATGAATGTCGAATTTTGGACAAGTAACAAAGGCATTTTCCAAATTATTAATAACGAATATACTATATTTTTATGGCTAACTTGCTGACTATGTACACCACATAGTACAAAATAATTATGTGGTAAATCATAGAACTGTTATCTAAATGTTATACTAACTTACGTATAGGCTAAAGAGTAAACTTTGAGTATTTGATGTTTATTAATGTACGTGTTTTGGTTTTATAAAGTTATGCGAGAAATGGGTTCAAATGCTGTATATTGTTCTATATTTAAATTATTTAAGGGTGTGAATCATATGAACGCAATATAGTTTATAAACTTATTCCCCAAAAACCCAAGAGTATGATCAGCTCATATTCATAACAATATTTGATTTTATATATTTACAAAACATATATTATTTTATTGTTATTGGTTGTGTAAAGGCGTAACAAGTGTATAAGTTGACTGACTTGTTTAAAACTATAACAACTATTGTCGTTTGTGTAATCATTATGTTAGGGTGCTCCTAGACGCTAGAGTTTTACTGTAATAAAATGCCGGCAATATTGCCGACTGTATGTAGGCCGGCTATCATCCGCCATGCTAGAAATGTATGTCTATGGCCGGGCCACACTCAAAATGTTTTCGCAATATTCCCCGGCTAGTAGGTACAGCAGTAAAAATATGGCCCGTCTAAGAGTACCCTTACAAAATGTTGCTAGATTCTTGACAAACTTGTGCAAAGCTCACATTTACTTTTGTTAATATCTTTGCAATTGTTTGTTTAATGGTATCATAATAATAATATATTTTTGTCAGTATGGTTATTCAAAACTGCACACACAAAAGGCTAGATCAAAAATTATCATGAGAATATTTAAAAAACTGAATAAAAGTCCATTTTGAATGGAAACATTTATTTTTAATTATAGTTTTTGGTCTACCTAGTTTCATTTATTTTTGGACGTGCAGTCTTAGAATTAATCAACTGTTTATAGTGTAGATGTACTCTAATTTGGGTTTTATGTTAATAAGACACAAAACTGTCATATTTCACGTTGTGAATATGGTATTAAACTAAGTAAGTACCTAATTCCGATTGTTTTATTTGAGCGCCCCACAATTTTTATAACTATTCTACAGGAACCGTATATATAAGGAAGGATGAGGCCACACGAGCGTGATCCCTCGGCGACAGCTCAAGCCGAGGCCGTACCTTAGAGGTGACCTTGCGCTCGTTGCCCATAGACTTAAGCATTTTTGAGGCCCTGCGCCATCTGCGCTTGCCTAATGCCCGGTACGTTGTTAAGGCCTCTGTGGCCAACAGCATAGTGTCATCCATAAAAAAAAAAAACTAGCGTAATTTCGTCGCGTATTATGCGCTCAGCAGAAATTCAATTGAGGCGCCACATGAGCGTAGTGTTTGTGGGCGTGAGTCCGTAATTTGTTTCGCGTTTTGCAGTCAACTGAATTTATTAAAACTACCAAAATTGTGCTATTTTTGTAAACCAAGAAAAAGCACTGAGGAATTCTTGGACTTCGAAAGAAAATAACAATAATTATTCATACCATTCGCGCCTTATAAGAAACATTTACAAACCGGGATCGCTGGTCGCGAGGGAGAAAACCATCGTTTCTGAGGCCCTATTCGGAGATTTGAGATTTTCATCTCACCTTTTATTCGTCCTTAATGCTCTCGTTTGAAACGTCATAGGTGTGAGAGTGACCAAGATAAAATCTCATCTCATCTCACTAATAGTAGGAATACCCTGGGACCCTATTCGGAGATTTGAGATTTTCATCTCATCTTTCTTCATCCTTGTTCCTCTCGTTTGAAACATCATAGGTGTGAGAGTGACCAAGATAAAATCTCATCTTATCTCACGCGCAGGAATAGCCCCCCTGGGCTAGCACGGGGTGTGGAGAAATAGTCTTTCCATTTTTGTCCTGCGAGTAATAGATTACATATTCGTATTCTAGCTTTCTCGCACCTAAGCGTAAATAAAATCGGTAGAAAGACTTTGTCTCGGGCCCGTGCTAGGCCTCCTAGTGCACTAGTTGAGCAGTTGGGAAGAAGCGGTATATGTACCTAGCTCCCAACATAACAAAAAAAAAAGGAAATAAGCACGCATGAACTGTACTTTTATTCAGTTTTGAAATATTTGTAAGTATTTGATTAAAAAATGATTTCTTCAAGACGAGAGATGGAAGAAAATATGGACATAACTCGTAAAAAACAAGGCGCTGCGGTGCTATTCACAATCATTGGGAAACGTTTCCGATCGGATCCCAGAAATTTCAAACTGAAATTGTTCGAATCTCAGTCTACTTTTATACTTACATTTTGTAATAGGGAATCAAGTATAAATCCGATCGGAAGAATTAATCACGTTTAAAAACTTATGAATATAGACTGAGATTCGAATAATCTAGGTTTAAAATGTTTGAAATCCGAACGGAAACGTTTCAGAATGGTTGTGAATAGCCCTGCTGATTGCACAAAACAAAATGCCTTTTTACCGTAGAAAACTCGGGAGAAGTATATGCCGACGGCCTATGATACGTGTATTTCCAGTCTTACTTTATTATACTTTTCCATTTTCTCGCAAATGTATTGAAAAACGTCGTGTAGGTATTATGCGATCGGAAAGCTTATTGCAAAGTATTGTTACTAGTTTTTAATAAGCTGCTTTCCGCACTTGTATCACACTGGACTATTTAAAAACTTTTCTACTTAGTCATTTATTTTTATATTAGAACGAACTTATTTAATCAATAATTTCAAATTAAAAAAACACTTGTGAGAAAATTTTCTAATTATTTAATACAGCGGTCGGCAACCTTTTGGTAGGCGAGGGCCGCATAGTTCCAAAATAAGCAAGGGACGCGCCGCATTTGTTAAAAAATAAAACTTTAGCCTATCTATCTACTTATGTAGGTATTATCTGTAAGTACCTCTAAAAATGAATGTGCGTATTTATGTGTTCCGTACTCCAAAATGACTGCAGCTATTTTGATGAAATTTTCAGGAGATCTTTATCTTCAGGTATGCCTGTGATTCTGTGAGGTTCAGTAGCGATCAGAGAAAAAAATGCTCTCTCGGTTTAACTTTGCTTCACAGGACGTCATGTTATTACTTATTAGTAGGGGCGAGGGTGGTTCGTAAAATAAGATGCCTCATTTTCCAATGTGAAAAATCATTATTTTTCACAATGACAAACATGTTTATTAATATTGTACAATGCATTTCTGGAAAGTTTAGATTTAATCTAATTTGCAACATAATCGCCGTTGAGATCGATGCATTTTTGCATGCAGTGTAGGTACTGTACCACTGAGTTGCGAAAGTAACATAAACTTCTTTATGTTACGTTCGCAAATTTCGTTCTTTTAGCTTTTCTCCGGTTCTGAAATGCGTCCTACCTAGGTGAGACTACTGTGAGATGGCTTTAGCTGCTAAGGCGTTTTTCAGAAAATGCAAAAGCAATACTAAACACGCCTAGCGTGTATCGCCGCACTGGGCGGCACTGGCGTTCGATCGAGCAACACGAGTGCGGCGATACACGCACGGCGTGTAAATCCGCACTGCCGTTGCTCGCGCCTAGCCGGTGAATTATACACGGTTGTTACTCGAGGTTTGTTGTAATAGTATATAAATAACCTGTGTGTTATTAAGTTAATAAGAACTACGACTATTAATTTTACGAAATAATTTCATTTCTTAAAATTAATATTTTAACTTATTTTAAAATCGTAATAGTTTACGCCTAGCTCGTTTAAAAAAAAAAAAGCAAACACGCGACGCGTGTATGGCCGCACTGGCGTTACGTCGGAGATAAACACACCTAAGTGTTTTGCCGCACGATTGTATTGAATTTGGGCATAGCGCGCCTCGCGTGTTTAGCCGCACTGGCGTTGCGCTTGACAAAACACATCGTATGTGTTTTCAGCAGTCAAAGGGTTGGGTATCAACATACGAGCGCAACCACGGTGAGCTGCTCGACATGTGTGTCAAAATACATCAATTGAGCGGCGCAAAGTGAGCGCTTGAGCGGTCGTGAATCTACGTTTTTTTACGGTCTACCATCATGCTCACGAGTTGCGCGAACGTCCGTTTCCAGAATCTGCGTGGCTCGGACTGATTAAGCAAAGCCAAAAAAACCGACAACGAGCGGTACGGAACTGAGCCGCTCACCACGCTGGCGCTCGCATGTCGATACGCGGGTTTATGAACCTTCGCTATGCGATTCAAAACAAGAGAAGATTTAGAAGTAGGTATGCCATCTACTCAATGAAGAAGATGCGTTGCCGTAAAAAAAGTAAGTTTTTTGGCCACATAGCTCGTAAGTCCTGTCACCGTTCTTACGAGCTATGTGGCCAAAAAACTCACTTTCACCTCCAAAAATATATCATCACTGGAAAAGTATAGGGTTAGAGGCCGGAATGAGCCCAAAGCCCTGGACAGAACGAATCCGCACCACTCTCAACAACATCGTAGCCGAAGCGGTCACCATAAAAGAAAAATTGCTTCTATGATGGGTACCCCCAGTATTGGAGGATCGACGCCAGAAAGAGGAACCGTCACACACCTGCCCATAGCCCCAAGCGTCTAACTAGACATAATGTCTTGCCGGAACTGAATAAACATCTGAGTGGGACGCATTTCAGAACCGGATAGTTGAAAGTAGAGATTAGGGGTCCGATTCCCACCTAAGGCAAACATTCGTGAGATGAACATTTGGTTGTTCTATGTCTTGGTGTTAATATTTTTTGAAGTTTTGAAATACATATAATGATGTAAGTAGGTAAGTGTATACCGGCAGCCTACTTTGCTTACATTGGGGTCAGACGACTGTGTGCAAAATGTCCCGATTTTTTTTATTTATTCACAAAAGTTTCGCGGGCCGCAAGGTGGGCCGCGGGTTGCCGATTTAATGCATTAGCTAAATGCAACAATGGTTTTTTTTATTACACTTGGAATAAATAGGTAGGTTGTTATTTGATAAGTAAGGCTGCAAAGTTGTGCTATCAAAAGTACTAGACGCCGAATATCTTTTCACCTCACTACTGTGAGGAAAATTGATTTCATGCATTTGTGCTGGCCAGTGGCTCAAATTTCGAATGATAAACAGATCCTTTCTGAGCTTGTAAGGTGAAAATATAGTTGCCGCTTTTTGCAAATAGAACATGAAAAACTAGCAGTTTTGATTTCACAACAGCAATCATTTCTTTAAACGCACACACACACACACACTCACTGCAACTTTGGTTTTTGAGGCAATTTTGTGATCAAAAGTAAGTGAGAAAATAGATCTAAGTAGATATAGAAATATTAAATAAAAACACGAGTCAATTTTTACCATATATCGTTTATTCCATAATCACACCTTATCGGCAACATTAGAAATAATTGGTTTAGGTCTAGATTTAAACAACAATTTCTTTTTAACAACAGCCTTGACTCTGTAGTTCGGTTTGTCGTCAACGGTGACCTTTTCGATGACGGCCATGGGTTGCTCTAACTTGACTTCCTTGCCGTTGAGGACGTGGTGCCCTAACACTAACACCGGGTGTCGGTTCCTGTTGAAATAATGCAGGTCTCCGACGACAGTAGGCCCGGCGGCGTCCTTCTTCGACTGAATCAGGCCCTGGAGCTCCACTATCGCCCATTCAGGTACGCCGTTTTCAGTCTCCGTTTTACTGCAACAGAAATAAATAATGGTTATCTTCCAAAAGGAATGTTTTTCACAACAAAGGGTTAAGGAGAAGGAATGCAATAAAACAACATTAATATTATTGTAGGTGATTTGTTTTTTCTTGGATTGTAGTATATATTGGTGACTTGCGGGCTATCGCATGACACCCTACACCTTTTTTCGTGTAGCTACTGAAATCAATCTTCAATGATTTGTTGGCTTCGCAACTTTTGATCTGAAACCAAATAATCATTTAAATAACTTTTGGGTAATATTTTGTCATCGGTTTTCTATTGCGCTGCTCTTCGCCAAAATAATTCGGATAAACAAAATTATGTGAATCAAAAAACAAGAACATCATGTGATTTGTGTGCAATTAATTCTATAGGTTAAAATTTGTCCGCACCAGTTCAATGGTAGTAGCAGTCTGTCGCAACTTCATAGAAAAAAATCGATGTATGAAATTTGGCAGAACTTTAATGGCGGATATAGGTTTCTCGCTCACTCCCTCAACGTCTCTCATTCTTTCCGAAAAATTGTGATGTCTGTTTGCTTTGAGTTTGCTGTGCTCTGTTTATCACAACATTCATTTGTGTAATATTATAACTAGATTTGTTTACGTCTCTTCTCTTTGTACGTTTGTTATGAAATAAGGTTTTTTAGTGTATGTAATGCATTTAAAATCGTTTAAATATGAAGTATAGAAAGTGTGAAATATGCGGCTTCAAATCCGAACGTAAAGACGGCATAAAAAGTGATTTTATGGCGAGATATCCTCTGGATAAAGATCGGTGTGTAGATCAGTGGTTAAATTATCAGTCCCAAATACTTCTTTTGGGGCAAAATATCAAAAAAATAACAAATTAGATTCAGAAAATAGTGTTGTGCAACTTTTATCCGAATTTGTAAATATCGATACTTTTTTTTTTAGGTGGAAGAAATGGGTGAAAATGACCGGCTACGAAGACCTACCGTATTTAATAGAAAAGCTTCACCAACTTAAATTTGTATTTGGAAAGCATTTTGAAGACAAATATGACACAAAAAACAGTGAAAGAAAATTAATGAAATAATTAAACTCCATTATTTAAGAACTTTCTTACTAACAAGCAAGAGGAAATAAGAAAAAGGTTATGAGTATTATAAATGAAACATACGTATAACCATAGTGTTTTTTTTGCGCACAAATCACTATATACAAAATTTTGTGGCACAAACATAAACAGTGGCTCAAGGTTTTGTACCCTTGCCATGTTTTGATAGTGACGTGAACTTTTTTCGTTTGGCTTCATACATTTCAATAAAACGTCCCTGGCGGCAACGTTAAGGAACTAAGTATGCCAAACACAAACAAAAAAAGTTTACGCTAACTATCAAAACTCATGGCAACTTGAAAAACAAACAAACTTGAAATCCATCTGAAGTAGGTATGAAATCGATATCGATAAATTTTGTATCGAATGGAGGGGCACATCTCTATTCTATTCCCTTATGTTGGTAGAACTGATTTCATGCGTCATTTCACTTCGTCATGTTGGTTCTAAATGGTAGCCCAGTTTTGACATTGGTTAGGTTAATTTTTTTGTACGGAGTCCCGTCTCTTATCTATAATACATACTCTTTGGGTAGTAGTAAGAGATTCAGTATATTTTTTAAACTTTTTTTAATTAAGGGGTTAAGATGCGCCAATGACATTTGGCATTCGGCGCTCAGCTGGTTTTAGCGCCTCTAGTGATCAACGCTCGAAGCTTTTGAACATTGAGCTAGCATTTCTCAAAGACAAACAAATTCAGACGAAACACCGTGAAAAAAATATTTTTGCCTAAAAATGAAAGCCCTCTGTGATGTTATGCTTTATTGTAATGTTTTTTTACTAAATTATTTGAAGCCAACGGCGTTTTAAAGTTGAGCCTTATAAGCAGCATGAGCGCGGTAGTTTGTTTATAAGTATAGGTAGATTAAGTATGTACTCACAAATATCCCGCATCTAAAGGTTTTGATTCCCTTTGGTCGTGCGTGTAAAATCTAAAAAAAACAATCGTAGACCACGGACTCTCTGAAGTGTGAGATATTATCTTGGTCCCTCTCAGTTTTATGATTTTTCAAACGAGAGAGACATTGACCAAAAAATATCTCGTGCGTAGGAATAGGGGAAATAATATAATATCGTAAGAATGGCCCTGGAGGGCTATTCTTGACGCGTGAGATGTTTCTTGGTCACTCTCACTATGATTTTTAAAACGAGAGAGACATTGATCAGAAAATATATTTCGTAAGAATAGGGCTCCTGATGGGCATCCTAAGAACTCCGGTACCAGGGATAAATTACTCAACCTATCCTAAACCAATGCTTACAACATTTCAAAAATCTCATAACAAAAAACATATTTACTAGGACTAGCAGAGCTGTTCAATCGACGGCCCGCTTAAAAAATGTATTCTACGAGTTGGTAGTACTAATCTGTTTTACATAATCAGCAGGTAGTATAAAAATGACTAAAATGATTCAAAACATAGTGGACCTAGAACTTACAACCTCATTATTATCTCGATAGTTTCTTGCCTGATTTTGCTGATAATTATGTTCCTACTCGAAGTTAAAAACGCGTTTGTGTTTAATATCTTTTTCATCACTCTCACTCGTAAAAAGGACTTTATTACATCAGTTTTAGCTTATAATCCGAGCTATTAAGCACGTGTGCTGTTACTTTACCATTATCGCACTAGTAACTAAACTAGACTTTTTTTAAAATAAATCAACAAGAGTTTTTTTTTACTTTTCTTAAATTCTTGATTTAAAGTATCATAACTACGTAATAACAGTAAATAAACATTATTTTTTTATCAAAATATTGACAATTAATTAGGTATGATAATTTAAACAAAGTACTCGCTTTATTATTATGCCTAGTAAAATTTTGATAAGTGGAAAAGCAGCAAAATGCGCATACATTTTCAGAAAAATGTATTGACTAATGCAAGTCTGTGTTTTTTCCCCTCGCATGTGTGATGAAAAACGTCACATGAAACGCGTGTGCGTTAATAATTTACACTATTGGCTCCATTAGTGTGCTCGCATACGGCTCGCGCTATAATACCGCCTCGAGTGTTATGATCTTAGCACAAAAGTGTCATAATTTACGATATAAAAAACTACACTTTGACTTAATTTTGTTTACTTAATTTTTTTAGTAAACTGATTTTCAATAAAAGTCAAGTTAGAAGATGTTTTAAGTGATCATTGTAACAAAATTAAAGCGACTTCCAAACCACAAATAAGCACTAATATTAATTAATATAATTATTATAAGCGCTACCCATCTATTTGAAGTCGGTGCCAGCCAAGTCTTATAGGTAGAAGAAGAAGGATACTACTTACAAGTATCTACCTAATTACTACATATACATAGTATCTATATACTACCTACTTGGCTTGGCTGGTTCCGAGTAGTAGGTAATTCCTACTAAACATTCAGACTGAAATATTTGGCATAGTACGAGTAACTCCTAGTACTTCTACCTATTACCAACAAGTATATAACCTACTTACTACACAAATTGTAACTATCTACTCCATATTAGACTTGGCTACCTATTAGATTTAGCTTGGAGGCCGAGTTAACGGCTTACCTACCCGCTACCCTTGCCATAGACACCTGTCTGAGCGTGACGTTTTAATCGGACAGTGCCAGCCAAACCCAGTATAAAGACAATTGCCAATGCCAACTAGATAACTGTTGCCCGTACCATGGTCTGGCAATATGATGATGGTAGAGAGAAGGGTGCAGGTTCGAAGTGGGACCTGTGAATGACAAATACAAGAAACTAACGGAACGAGCTTTTTTTTATCTACGCGTACGAAATCGTGAGCAACAGCTAGTAGTTAATATAGTAAAAAAATCCTCTGTAGCTGGACTAAAGGGGTCTTAGATTGGATATTGAAAAACCTTTTGTAGCTGAAATACATGTATAGTGCTTAGATTTTAGCAAACACCAAAAAAATAATCAAAATAAACCGAGAATCAAAAAATATCAATAAATCAAATGCTTTGAAGGCAGTAATCGCTCAGATTAACACATCCTTAATCTAACACATGAAAATCAAATGTTGGTTTTATAGATGAAACATAAATTCGAGCGAAGCTTGCAGTTGGGAGTTTCCAAGCAAAGAGATTAACATTGAATGAAAACTCAAAATAAGCACTGTAAGAAGAGTTTATTTGAAAATTGAACTAGCTACCAAGAAAAAAATACGAGCACGTGCTCCACGAGCTGCACGAAATTTAAAATAAAAGACTGTACCCTACTAGTACCTTTTTATTAGTTATGAGAGAGTATAATATTAGACAGTATTTTTAGAAGAGGATTCGCTTCTAGGATAAAGCAGTGTTTTTTGTCTTGGGCGGCTTGAACCCCTCGCTGCCCTCAGGACTCATCTTCCCTTGCTGCGCTCGGGAGTTAACTCTAGATTCCCTCGTTACGCTCAAGGTACAATAAGCCGCCCGCGACGTAAGGCACTGCTTTGTGCCCTCGGTACATAATTTACTATTGTTACTCTTTATTCACAAAAAGGTGAATTTAGAAGCAAGACCTGTTTGCTTTTCTCCAATCAAGTCTATCGATTGTTTGGCGCAACCAAATCCATTGTGTCTTGATATTTCCTTCAATTTTACGAAGAAGAAGCTAATGTTATAATACGCCAATAACTTTTGTCTTTCTGTTCTTGTTCTGCTTCTTCTTCGACGATGAGATTCGGCAATGAAGACTGATATTGTTGTTCCTAAAAACAATATTAAATAATAATTAATTTGCAACCATACTAAGTCCCAACGCTCGTATCAATAATTTATTTATGTACATTGTGTACACAAAAAAAAAAAATGATTACCAGTTTATTCGAAGGTGAAAAAGTCCCTGTTCCTCGGATGCTCTGATAACCTTCGGATGATTTTGAACTAGGCATCTGTAGATAAAAATATAGGATAAGTTTTTAGTACTGAAACGGAAGTTCTTCACTCGCGCTTCGCGCTCGCTAAGTGAATGTCACGCATGCCCATAGCAGTTCAGCGCCACTCTGATTATAAGTAGTGGCTCTATGAGCACCGTCTCACAAATTACATATCTCCGCTATTTTAAATAAAACCTAAATTTACAAAATTTCACAAATATCGGTTGAGAAATGCGATCTGTAGAGGAAAACAATCGGACCTCCGTGCAATCAGACGCTGGACGCCGGACATACGATAACTTTAGCAATAGCATTTCCACTTGGCATAGCTCTGACTATGCACTATGCTTGTCACCCTAATAATATAAGATGTTAAATGTCTTTTAACTCACCTTAGTTCAGTATTCGCATTTTTTGTTGGCTGAACGCTTGTGTTTAAACTTTGATAATTTCGTTGATCTCTGTTTCTGAAAAAATGAAATAGAGCAATTTAAAGATATTAATTACACAATATTCATATTACTCAAAGCGTCTCGTTTGTCTCTTTCCATGATACCATAAAATATAAAACAATTACCAATTTATAATCCCAGTTTAAAATATATTACTATTCTAGTCTTCATGCAATAGAGACTAGATTAAAATAACTATTAAGACTAGATGCAGGTTGGTATCAGTTACCAAAGAAATTGTTGTATTTAGTAAATATAAATAAATAACAATACATACAATAGTGACTCTGTGAGCTGGAGATCTCGTGACCGATGTCTGTCCGATTTGAAATTGTCACATGTATTTTATACCCAAATAAATTATTTGTATTTGTATTTGTCCTCCTCTACAGGTCACACTCCTCAACCGATTCTCGTGAAATTTTGTGAGCAGGTTTGACAATTATATAAATTTTTGTTTTGACTCGGATCAAAAAGTTTTTTGGAAATTTTCCAATTATGCAGATATATCCTTTTTTAAATCACATCTCTGCCATATTGAAAAATTTCCAATAACCGCCTAGACACGAAAATTCTTTTTAAATATCGGACTTACTCACAAAGTTTCAAGAGAATAGGTTAAGAAATGCGACCTGTAGATTAAGACAGGTCTGGGCAAAGATCCGGACAGAAATCCAGACGGAATTCGGAAATACGAAAGCATTTTCGTCGAATCTGAAGCATAGACGCTTCGCTCGCTAACGATCTCTCGCTCGGTTATTGTTGTAAGAAAATGTAATAACTTTTCTTTCGAATTCAATGGCCATAACTCGGAACACTACTTTCTGAATGCAAATGCTTGAATTTTTGTATTAAATACTATTTTTTACAAAAAAATACTTTATTTTGATCAAAGTGACTGATCAGAGTTATACATAATTTCAAGAGAAATGACGAAGTTATGCTGCAACAAACATTTCGTAAAATTTATACAATGTAATTGAGTGCGTCCTAATTTTTGAAGTCGGTTAACAAACCAGGATAAGTTAGAAAAATATGCTCACTACACTGCTAAAAATAATAATGTATTGCGGACCGTGGTTGGTCAGCTATAACATAAAAATGTGATTGTTTCTAGTTTAGGTAGGTTAGTTTAGGAAATGTGCTATACCAAAAACAAAAAATAGTATTAGTCATTTACACCGTTCGCACGCAACGACCGCTTTCTGATATTGACATCGTAAGTACACATAATAATTATCATTATTTTATTTTTACCCGATTGTTCAAGAAGGATTATTTATTATTATTAACTATAGAATACTCCCCATTTCTATGTTATTAACTAGGTGTTGGGGCATCAGCAAGTATGCCACAGCTTCAATTTGAAATGGCTTAGGTATATTGACCTTAGTATAATTTTTGTGAATAATTGAATCAAATGAAATCACGAGAAAAAAAACAGCTGTTTCATACAAAAAGCTCATCGATCGTCGACAAAATGTAAGCAGATGCTTTTTTCCCCGATTTAATTTACAAATAAAAAAGTTTAAAAAGTAATCGTTGTTTATAATGAAGAGTACAATGACCCCCGTTTGGCTTAGTACACCCTATACCGATAACCCTGTGCAATGTACTAATATGACACATATAGGTACATTTGTACATAACAAGAAAAAAAACACAGTTCTGACAAGTCTTGCACTTGGATAATTATCATGAGCAACATGTACAATGGGGCCCGTGCCGTGGCGTGATGATTGTAGTACAGCACGACGCTGCGCGACCGCGGCTCGTGTCACAGCAAAATAAGGTTCATGGTCGCACAGCGTCGGCGGGTAAATCCAACAATCATCGCAATAAGGTGTAAGTAATGGACGGTGAAGCCCTGAGAGTTAACATAGGTCGGAGGACACGTCTGTAGTTTTCTATTAAGTATTTTTATCAGGAAAACAAACGTCAGACCGAATCATATGCCACTAAAAACTCAGACACTAGGGTTAGTCACTTCAGTCTACACAATAAGAACAAACGGGTAAAAATATTTATGTGGTAATTAAATATTAATAGGTAGGTAGGTACTTACCACTTAGCTACCTAGTTGGAGTCCAATTTTTTTGTTACGCCTAGCTGCCTTGGTGACATCTCCCATTTTCATCGGATCAACCTTCTGTACCCTCTACTCACAACGCGATCAATTATTGTCCAAATATTTTCACTAGTAGTAAAGTCACTAAAAACTTATCAAATGTCTTGAAAAACTACTTTTTTTGATTGGCTCTGGATAATTAAGCACTGTTTAATTGATGATTTACGTACAAATAGAAAAAAAATGCGAAAATATTTTTCGGCAAGGCGAGTACGTCCTTCCTTCGTGAGGCGCTGGCGCCGACTGGCCCGTCCCCCGCAAAGGAGCTCGCGGGTGTCAGTGGTCACGTGATCTGACGAAATACTTCAAAATAACACAAAATATTACTAAACTAACTCAATTTTAGCTCTAAAAATATGGTAAAAGAACGATCAATCATATTTTTAATTTCCTATCCGAAGGTGTAAAAATATATAGTAACGTAATCTCCGTAAGCACGGTATTGCACGCCATGAGAACGAAAACAACGTTCATTTAATATTTTTTTACTCGCAATCTAGTAAGTAATATAATATTTTAATTAGACTAATTAATAGGTAACAGAATGATCTTATTGGTGATATTTTTTTCATATCGGTAGGGTCCGTAGCTTCTTCACTATTACGAGTTGAATAGACGCATTTGGCGAATATTCAAGGCTTAAGCTTACGTTTGGTCGCCATCTCGGCTGATATTAAGCGATGATGTCCTGAGTACTGGGTTACCTAATTGCGTAGATGACGGCGCGCCACCGCGCCGCGCCACGCCGCTACAAAACTCTGTTCACGATGGACGGTCTCGTGAGTGTACCTGGTGGTCTGGCGGCGCTAGTAGCGGAACTTCTTGAAGAGCGGGTGCTTGTTGTGCACGGCGGCGCGCCGGTGCTCCAGGTAGAGCGCGTCGTCCCCGCCCGCCAGCGAGGACAGCGCGCCGCCGCGCCGCGCCACGCCGCCCAGCGCGCCCTCGCGCTCCTCTTCGCATTCAGTCTCGGACGCCGCCAGGACCTGGACAGTACAGACGGATAAGGGCGCGGAACTTTGGCCTTATGAGGTAGATGGAGGAAATCCAAAAATCTTGTCTTAACTTGCCTACTGTCTTACTTTTAGTAGTAAATATGTATTGGGAATAAAAATATAAAATAAATATCACCAGTGGTTTAAATAAAATCATGCAGGCGGGGTTGAGAAAAGTTTTTACTTAGATACTTTTTTTGGTTTACCCTCTACTTGCAATATACCCTACATTCGTAAGGCGGTTGAAGCTGAGCCGCCCTGTATGAGAGCTAGTTGTTCATAAAGAGTTCTTTTTGAGTCACTTTATAGGTCCTTTATAGGACACTTTATAGGTCCCTTATAGGACTAAAACAGACTGACTGACTTGAGACTAACTCACATTGGCTAAAGTTTTCTATTGCCATTCTAGACATAGAAGGAGATGACGGGCAAAAAAAGTAAGTAAAAATACTGAAGAGCCTCTAAAGTTATCTACAAATTATGCGCAGCAGTGAGCTATAACGGGCTGATCATGATGATATTTGGCAAATATTTGATAAATTTACCCGGGAACTTTAATTCAACGGAATGCGGATACACATGTAAGACCTGCATTTTTGGTAATTTTCATAATTCCTTTATGGCGATCTTTCCATCCATATATCTCGAGAACATGACGTTTTTGGGTACCATAATACAGGATACTATTTGTATATATGTGTCTCCTACCCATAAATACTACTTTCATCATGCAGCATGAATAGCGTACAAGAAGAGATACCTCTCGCCTCTGGTGTAATCATTTCGAAGACGGGTCTGAGCAGTAGGGCTCTTGTAGCGCCTCACTCAACTGCCGTCTTTGTACTTCTTCACTCTACAAAACTTCAAGGCTAGAGTGCATAAGTACCTTATAGGCCGCCGTGCTCCATCTTAGACCACAACGTCGCTTAACATCAGGCGAGTTGGTGGTCAAACGACGGGAAACGACGGTAAAACATAGGTTTTTTTTAATGTAGAATAGATTTCTACCTTTATAGATATTTATAGATTTTTTACCTATGGTTTTTTTTAATGTAGAATAGATTTCTACATTAAAAAAACCTATGTTCAATGAAAAATAATAATATTCATTTGAACTAACCTGTTGTAACAACATTCCCTGTTCCTCGCGGGTTCCGTAGAATAAATCTGGTTCCGTATCCATTCCTTTTAGCTCTGTTATCACCTACAAACGAAAAGTAGACTTCTTTTACTGAATCCATCCAAAAACGTTTTATCGAAATTAAATCACACACTAATGTTTTGAATGTAAAGTTTACGATTTTTTTAACTGTATATGCTTGTTTTTATTTACGCCAAAGCTGTTCGTAGGATTTGAGTAAAACTTAAAATAGATATAGCTATTATATTAAACATATATTCATATAGGATATTTAAACAGGCCACTCTTTTTATGCAGATACAATTACATCAGTTCCTGTAGTGTAAAAATTACAACCGCGGGGCGAAATTAGCTGGACCATAAAATAATGACCTTGTAACTGTAACCTTGGTTGACTAAGAATCTCTGCCTCTTCCTGCTGTACGCCATTTCCAACGTGTCTTGAGACACGAGCGTGTAAAAGAACGCATTGTATTCTTCCGCTAACGCTCCTTTTTTCGCTCGCAAAATACGACCTGAAAATTAAACAAAAGATTATAAACACCACAATATTATTAGTACTAAAATTTCCTAAATGCAGACTGCGTTATTTCCTAGCAAAATTTCCTAGTTTATTTTGGCACTTACATTGTATTTTCTGTATATTCTAAATTGCAAAAACTTAGTACAATGATGAAAATGATCATTGATCAAGTTTCAAATATTTTTGAGAGTTTGTTTTTCAAATGTTTCAAATATTTGAGCACAACACACCTATTGGAAAGTGATGATGCATTTGAAAGTGAAAATGAAGCACGCTTGTCTATCAGGTTGAAACGTAAACAAATTTACCTAATCGCTGCGCTTCCTGCCGCCTGGAGCCGCCGTGCGACGAAATTTGAATGAGCACATTAGCCTCGGGCAAATCGAAGCTGGTGTCGGCCACTTTGCTCACGAATATCGTGTTGACTTTGGGGTTGAACTTGAAATTCTGCAGGATCTGTATCCTTTCGCTCTGCGACGTCGGCCCGTAGATGTAAGGCTTGTTCATTTTGACGGCGTAGTGTCGAAGGGCGAATACGTTGTCTGAGAAGACGATGGTCTTGTCGCCGCGCCGCTCGTGGTAGCGGACTAGGAACTGACATGCTCGGAATTTGGACGGATTCATTACGTATAGCAGCATTTTCTTGTTTATTCTGGAATATAAAAGAATAGATGTATTTTACTCTGGTCGAGCTCAACACAATATTGAGGCTGTCGTATAGCAATAGACTTTTGTTAAACCACATCTGTTATACGTATCAATTACTAGATTGAAGTTTTTAAACTTAATTTTATTTTCTTGACTATTGACCGCTTATTTACTTGATTGATTATTGACCGGTGCATGGCGACAGGCTCGCCACCTGTCACATTTTGGACTGAATATCGTCTGGCGAAGTGAGGGTGTTGTGCACCTCTGCCAGCCCCCTCGGGGGAAAGACGACAGGATAGCTGTACCGAGATTTATACTGACTAAGTCAAATAAGTCATTTTTAGGCAACTGCGTTCGTTTTTACAATAAAATCCCGGAAAATATAACAGGGCTCACTGAGGGAAAATTCAAATCACATGTAAAAACTACATTAATGAAAAGAGGGTATTATAAGGTTCAGAATTATTTAAAAGACAAAGATGTCTGGAGCCTTCCACTTCCACCAAGTAGCCACTAGTATTTATAGATATTACCTAGTTGTAAGCCAAAATTTGTGAGACTGTAATTTATTTATTATTTGAAAAAATAATGCCCTTCAGTTTCTTGCCTGTTCTTCTGAGTAGAGGCTCTTTATCCGAACCAGCCGGTCGAGTCTATTTAAATAACTTTAAGTGTACCTCTGATACCTAAATTGAATAAAAACATTTTGACTTGACTTGACTTGATATGTTAATGATTCAAATAGTGAGTTTAAATTTCTGAAGTTGCTCTAACAAAAGCTTGTAGCGACATAAGTGATATATGATACGACCGATTGTCTGATTGCCTCCCTCCACCAGCAGTCGTCTCGGAACCGCGACCCGCGTCGCACGGTGTAATTAATAAATAAATTGTCATACAGTACCAGTGCCGTTTTCTATGACCTTCACTCCGAACTCTCCCAAATTGTGTATGGCCCCTTTTCCATAGTTCACCAACATTGGGAAGTGAGCCAACATTGGTGACCCCTGACTTTAAACTTGTGAACACAGTGTTAGTTAAAATATCAAAATGAGTACGACCAGCGCATCCACGCCCGCACCGGTTGACGAGAAGCCGGAAGTCAGTTTAGCAGTAATTTCAGTGGCAAGCAAAATACCAGATTTCTGGATGGACCAACCACGAGTATGGTTCATTCGTACGGAGGCCATTTTGGCTCCGCAGAGAATGGGAGAAGATGCGAAATTTAATATAATCGTCTCAAAGCTGACAAAAGAGGCGATACAACAAGTCACTGACCTTTTAATGAACCCGCCCGAAACTATCAAATACAATGCGCTGAAGACCAGATTACTACAAATTTATGAAGAGTCTGAAAATAGACAAATACAGAAGTTGATCGGAGAAATGGAGCTCGGGGAACAGAAGCCGTCTCAGCTGTTGCGCCGGATGCGTGACCTCGCAAGGGGTAAGATCCCGGACGAAACACTGCGAATCCTGTGGCAAGGTCATCTGCCACAGGCAGCGCGGGCAGTGCTAGCGGTGACGGATAACCTGGAACTCGAGAAGCTAAGCGAAATAGCGGACAAAATTGTTGAGACGACTCGGCCTGCGCAAGTATCAGCAGTAACGCAGGTCTCCAACAACCAGTGCGAGCAGATTATGGCTGAGATAGCCAAAATCAACATCCGCCTAAATAATTTAAGTCAAGATCGATCCCGGTCTGGGCAGCGTGGTAATGAGGAGCATGGTAGTAGGCGGCGTTCAGCATCACGCTCGCGGAGCAATCCGAGAAGCCCTGACTGGCTCTGTTTTTACCATTACAGGTTTAAAAATCGCGCAAATAAATGCGTGAAACCCTGTGCCTGGAAGCAGGAAAACTAGATATGGTGCAAACCGAGGCGGTAGTTTGCACAATCACACCGTCTCACCGCCTATGTGTAACGGACTTGAACAGTGGATTAAGTTTTTTAGTGGACACTGGGGCAAATGTGTCGGTTTTGCCGTTAAAACGGAAACTATTTTGTGAAAATGTGTCCTCGGACTATAAACTGTATGCAGCAAACGGGACAGTTATTAAAACTTACGGTACAAAAAGTCTAGTGCTAAATTTAAAGTTAAGAAGATCATATCGGTGGACATTCATTATTGCTGACGTGAAACAACCGATTATAGGTGCCGACTTTTTGGAGCACTATAAACTACTAGTGGACATGAGTGAACGTAAACTATTGGACAAAACAACCAGTTTGTGTGTGCTCGCGACCATAGTGCATCACCATGACCCACCGATATATACCGTGAATAGTGAGCATCCGTATTTTGAACTCTTACAAAAATACCCGGACATTACTAAAGCTGTTTGTTTCAGAGAACCGTCTAAACATTCTGTCTACCATCATATAGAGACCACCGGTCCTCCGGTTTACGCACGAGCGAGACCGTTGCAGCCAGACCGGTATGCCAAGGTAAAGGAGGAATTCCGCGTCATGCAAGAGATGGGGATATGTCGACCGTCGAAGAGTCCGTGGGCCAGCCCGCTACATGTCGTTCCTAAAAAGAATGGTGAGTTACGACCCTGTGGAGATTATCGTCGACTGAATGACATCACCAAACCGGACCGTTACCCGATACCGCGCTTGCAGGAATTTACTTATCTACTTGCTAATAAGAAGATATACTCACAACTTGATATAAATAGAGCTTACCATTTTATTGAAATTGCGCCTGAAGACGTTGAAAAAACTGCTATCATAACTCCTTTTGGTCTTTTTGAGTTCCCGCGAATGACCTTCGGTGTACGGAACGCGGCTCAAACTTTCCAACGATTTATGAATGATACGGTCTTGCAAGGGTTAGATTTTATTTATTGTTATATTGATGATCTAATTATTGCTAGTAGTGACGTCATTCAACATAAACAACACCTAGCCAAAGTCTTTGAAAGGTTTACGCAGTATGGAATCTCCATAAATTTGTCAAAATGTTGTTTTGGCCAGGAAAAGCTAGAGTTTTTAGGTTATGAAGTATCTACTGAGGGGATACGTCCTTTGGAAGACAAAGTCCAAGCGATAAAAAAATATCCAAAACCGCAGACTGTTGCCGAATTACGTCGTTTTTTGGGAATGTTAAATTTTTATCGCGCTCACCTTCCAAATGCCGCATCGTATCAGTCGAAATTAAATGAGTATCTGCATGGTTCTAAAAAGAATGATAAGACTAAAATAGAATGGACGGAGACCGCTGATAATGCATTCGAACAATGTAAAGAAAGCTTACAAAGCGCTTGTATGTTGTTTCACCCGTTGCCAGATGTACAATTATCGCTCATGTGCGATGCATCCGATACCTGTGTGGGAAGCGTAATTCAGCAGTTTGATGGCGAGTCCTGGAAGCCGCTCGGTTATTTCTCCAAGGCGTTGTCAGCAGTTCAACGTAAGTACTCAGCTTATGATCGTGAATTGTTAGCTATATACATGTCCATCAAACATTTTAGGTACTTGCATGAAGGTCGCTTACTGACAATATATACCGACCATAAACCGTTGGTTTACGCCTTTAAGAAAATAGGTACTGATAAGGAGACTCCACGACGAACCAGACAGCTAATGTTCATCAGCGAATTTACTACGGATATACGATACATTGTAGGTGCAGATAATCAATGTGCTGACGCTTTATCTAGGGTAGAGACTGTACTTTGCCCGTCGCCGGTTGATTATGCAGCGCTAGCAGAAGCGCAGTCCCACGACCAGTATGTATCGTCGAGCAACATATCAGGTAACATTCAGTTGAAATGTGTTAACTTACCCGGTTCTGATAGTAAAGTATATTGCGAATTATCTACTAGTAATATTAGACCGTATGTACCTGATTCGTTCCGTAAAGCCATTTTTAATAGTGTACATTGCCTTAGCCATCCAGGTATTCGCACGACACGTAAGATGGTACGCGAAAAATTTTTCTGGCCAGGGATGAATCGCGATGTAGGTTTATGGGCAAAAACATGTGTACGATGTCAACGTACTAAGGTTCAGCGACACACAGTTTCACACTTACAAGAGTATGCACCGTGTGGTAGATTTCAGCATATAAATATTGACATTGTAGGCCCACTACCCACCACTAGTCAAGGCTATAGGTACTTAGTCACGATGATAGACAGATGTACCAAATGGCCCGAAGCATTTCCAGTCGTAGACATAACGGCGGACACTGTCGCGAAACTTGTTTATGAGGGATGGATTGCACGTTTTGGAATTTGTCATCGTATCACAAGCGACCAAGGTCGTCAATTTGAAAGTTTGCTTTTTACTCGGTTAATGCACTACATGGGAGTTGATAAGATACGTACCACTGCTTACCATCCGCAATCAAATGGGATCGTAGAGAGGTGGCACCGCTCGTTTAAAGTAGCCCTTACAGCTCGTCTCGATAGTACATCATGGGTAGACGAGTTGCCAACTGTTTTGCTAGGTTTGCGCGCAGCCATTAGAAGGGACAGCGGCGTAAGCGCAGCTGAGATGGTTTACGGTCAGGCATTAAGAATTCCTGGAGAATTTTTTGACGTCACACAGCAACCAGTATGTGACCCTGGCACATTAGTCGAACGTATTAGGGATACGATAGGTAAATTCAAACCCGTTGCAAGATCGAATCATAGTAGTTCTCGCGCTGTATTTGTACATCCGGATCTTAAAACTAGCGATTATGTATTTGTAAGAAATGATGCAGTACGAAGGCCTTTGCAACCGACGTATAACGGCCCTTACGGCGTTATACGCAGAGGACCCAAAGTCTTCGAAGTAAAAATTAACGATAAGATATCGCGTATCTCGATAGATAGGTTAAAACCGGCCTATTTATTACAAGCAGATGAGGAGGAACGAATCGTTACACAGAGAGGCACATCGTGCCCCGTGCCGCTAAAGAACCCAGGCACGGACGAACGATTCGACGCATCAACTAGTGCGGTACCACAGAGAGGTTCTTCGAGCCCTGTACCACAGAGCCACGGTACAGCAGGTACCCGTACAGATGCGACTAGGACAACCAAAAGCGGACGCCTAGTACGAACTCCATTGCGCTTTATTGTTGATAATTAGAATAAGTCAATTTTTGTAAATTATTAATATTATAATTGTAGAGACTTTATAATGCACAGTAGGTATAAGTATGTACTCGTATTTTATTTCAACAGCATGTAGGTATAGTTAGCACAACCACATGCTCATGAAAATTTAATGTAACTTAAGTAAAATTCGTCGTATAAATGTATGTGCATTCCAGTCTCAGCTTTCGCTATTGTTTAAAGTACTTATGTAGTCATTATTGTCTTTGTAATACGAAATATGGGGAATAGTTAGCAATTATGTTTCATTGAATATTTACCTTGGGAACAAGCCGCACGTACTCACTCGATAAGATGGGAAAATGGTACAGCAAGGAAGAACCAGCAGGGAAGGAGGAAATCATAATAGCTCAGAATGGAGATTCAACCTCCGTCGAGGCGCACATGACTCGACAAAGCTTCCTGATGATTGCCATTGCGAGCCTCCTAGCCATCGTGATCGTATACGTTGTCTGGAAAAAGTTCCGAAGACAAATAGAAGCCTGGTTGCGAGCGCAGATAGCAGTCGGCGGTGCATCACCGCCTACGCAGCTCCGCGTCGTCCAGCCGGCGACGCCTGCACCGTCAGCGGCTACATCTATAGTTTAAGCCCATATTTTGTACCGATTTGATTATTTTTGTGTATGTAATTTTTTTGTTGTATGGATATTATTTTTTTTTTTAAATAAGAGGGGGAATATATGTAGCGACATAAGTGATATATGATACGACCGATTGTCTGGATGCCTCCCTCCACCAGCAGTCGTCTCGGAACCGCGACCCGCGTCGCACGGTGTAATTAATAAATAAATTGTCATACAGTACCAGTGCCGTTTTCTATGACCTTCACTCCGAACTCTCCCAAATTGTGATTGGCCCCTTTTCCATAGTTCACCAACATTGGGAAGTGAGCCAACAAGCTTATCCTAATTTCCTAACTATTATTATATATTCGAAAGCGTATTTGTTACGCTTTTACACTCTCAACCTCTCTCTCAATCGATCATCATCATACGTTGCATACACGTTGTCCGGGGGTACAGAAAAGGCCATACTTACCTACTATTCATACTTACTTACCATAGTTACTTTTATCACAAAAATATTAACGGTTCCTGTGTTTGCGAGTGGAACCGCGCGACGCAGCTAGTTAAAAATGAACTGGGTGTACTATACTAACTTTTGTATGAGGTATTCCCTATAGAACTCTGGCGTCATGGGGCACCAGACTTCAGCGCACTGCACGCGAGCTATGTAACCATTTGCTTGTAGTTCCAGCCAGTTGGCCTCGTATAACTTCGGTCCGATCAAGAAGTTTAGGTCCGCGATCTTATCGTCTTCTCGGAGTAACGTGGCTGTTAGACCTGGAACAGGAATGCTCGTGGTTACTGGACTGGTGGCTAGACGAAACAAGCGAGGAGGGAACTGTGCTCTGTGGGACTGTGGTTTTAAGAAGTCTAATGTCAAAGTCAGAGACGCACACATGACTAACAGTATTCATATAATCAAAGATAGTAGGAAGTATACTTATTAGAGAAAAAGAAAAAAAAAACAGGTTATCTATTCAACCAACTCAGTGACAGTTGTAGGCAACTGGTCTTCCGTTGGAACCGCTGAACAAGTGTGACACATAGTTTTTGGCACAGGATTAAAGCATGGTACTAGCTGCATGCAGCACAACGTAGCGCAGCGCAGCTATGACGTTGTAATGTATGAAATATTATGGGAAACGACACACAAACGCACGATGCTGTGCAGTGGTGCGCAACTACGCGTGTCACGATTGGTGTCCCATGACCCATAATATTCCATACAATGTCATAGCGGCTGTGCTGCCTTGCATGCGGTTTGAACCTGAAACCCACCGAGCTTGGCGTGCGAGTGCACGATGGTGAGCACGCGGCGGAACATCTTGGCGGGGATGGTGTGCACCTCGTCCAGCACCACCAGCCCCCACTCCTGCGCCTGCAGCCACTTCATGGTCTGCTCCGCCTCCCACGAGCGCCGCTGCCCGTGCGTGATCATGGAGTACGTCGTCACCAGGATGCCGGCGCCCATCGGCTTGTCCTTTGCTTCCGATGTGAACCTGCAATCATTCTGACAGTTCAGCGGTTACTTTTATTGATTTCAGACTCGGTAAAGCAATTTTTATTCCTGAGAAGACGGCCGAGGGGTTAGTGGACTTTTTTCTCAATTCACAATAGGGCCCAAATTGACTACAATGATTGGGGGGAAGATTGAGACAATGGTCATTGAACTTTTGTCTCAATAAATTTGGTGAGAACTATAGCTAAGCAAACTATATTGAAATATTTTCATAAACAAACATATTAGTTAGTATTTTGCCAAGAATGCAGAATAATTTGTCTCGGGAGAATGCGTGCCACTGCCGTCACGACCAGCGACTTGCAGGCGACTCACTAGAGTACCTGCATATCATGCTGTCGTCAGCGGTGGACCAGCACTTGAACTGCTGCTTCCACTGTTCCACGGAGACGCCGGAGTTACAGAGAACGAGGGCGCGCTTGCGCACCGTGCACACCGCCGTCACGCCCACCAGCGACTTGCCCGCGCCGCACGGGAGCACTATCACGCCCGACCTGCGGCAGGACAACGTAGCGGAGTGTCACGCGACATGCCTCATAGCTAAATGAAATTAAATGAGGAAGCATACTTCACTTATAATTCAGAAGTACAATTTTTAAGAGTCCGGCGACCTAACTAACTTTGACCTAGGCGACCTAGACTAACTTCGCATTGGCTTAAGGTATTCTATAGCCATTTCGTCTAGAAGAAGAAGGCGAGCGAAGAGAGCGAGTAATGATACTGACGAGCCTCTAAACTTACCTACAGAGTGACAAAGTGCAATTTCAATTTTTTTTATGACTTTCGTACTTCTGTAATCATTCTTAATTAACTAAGAATTTCCCTTGTATTATGGATTCATTTAACAGCTAATGATGCAGACAACCTCTCTATGTAATAGAATTTATGATTTGCTTTGTCTATCTATTGAATAAATCAGTCAAAAGTGACCCCTTAAAAATGCGGATATTTTTCATACCTCTATTTTAGCTTGAGAACGTTTTAAAAAAAAACCAAGAACATAGAGGTGGTGATATTGTTAATTTAATTGTACATGCTAAATTTCATCATAATCTGACAAATGGTTTTCAAGAAATTTGAGTAGGGCGTTTGTATGGAAATTTCAGAGCGTCGCGGCTTAAAAGGTTTGTTTTTTACATTAGAGAGCTCTCTCAGAAATACACTTTTTTTTTGTGAATGACTAATGCTGTTGGTCACTGAGGACTCTACAGCGTACCGGACGTAAGGCAAGCGTGGAGGGCGCAGGGCCTTGAGATAGTTTGGCGTTTAAAAACTAAAGGCGACTAGCACAAGGGCACCACTAAGGTACGAACCTCGGCTTGGGGAGTCCATTTGCCCAGGCAACCCAGAAGGGGTGTGCTCTTGAGCCCTACTAGGTTAAACTGAATGACTATTTGGAGAGAATCTAACCAATATTCTAACAGATCCTGGGAGTTCGAAAATACCGAGTATGAAGCTCTTATACTCCTACCAAATAATAAAATGATCATAATAACTACTCTATTGAACGAAGATTTTATGGTAAAGTATGAAAACCTTACCTTGCGCGTCCATTGCCAAACATTTTCCTGAGGCTCTTCTCCTGGTAGGGGCGAAGTACCGCAGTCGGCTTTAGATCAATGTTGATGTCTGGATTGACGCTGTCGTTGCGGAAGTCGTATTCGGCCAGCAACGGGTGCTCTAGTTCGATGCAGCGCTTTTGAATCACCTGCAATGATAGATAATGAAATTTCTTTTATGAACTTTTTGCCAAAAAAACGAAGAAAACTTGAACAGACATTCATGTAAACTTTATAACAAAAATGTCAATTTTAAAAATAAATATTATTTTACTATATAAATTTATATATTTTTTTTTTAATTAAGAATAGGTCGGCGTTTGACCACCAACTCGCCTGATGTTAAGCGACGTTGTGTTCTAAGATGGAGCACGACGACCACCTATAAGGTACTTATTATTGTTTAGTACGTGTTATTTGTTGATAAATGCTTACAACCATGATCGATGGGTCAATTAACTTTTGTCTCAATCCACATTAAGGCTCCAAGTTGGCCCTAATAAAGTGGAATGGGACAAAGGTCAACGATCTCTTCCCTTAATTCATATTAAGGCATGAACCACAGGTGAATGATTACGAATGTTTTACCTCTATTTTGTCGGGGTCAACCTCGAATGCGACGGCGTTGTTCTGTGCGATCTCGGTTTGTTCGTCGTCCTCGTCATCCTTGTCGAGCTGCTGGTAGAACTGGCTGATGTCTTCCGGCACTGCGCCGTTCGCGCCGCCCTTGGCAGCCTCTTCACCTGCAACATATAGTCGACCGAGCAAGTGTTAGCAAGCGAAGCAATTCTAATTCAGCTTCGGCAATATTTTTGCCGAAGCTGAATTCATACGTCTGTATGTGAAATTTCGTATGTCCAGTGTGTTGTTTTTATCTCCGCCATTTCGAAAAAATCCATAAAATGACTGGACAAAAAAATATATATCTCGGAATGGAGTCGTATCCGGAGCGCAAGCGCTACCTCGTGGCACTCGATGCAGTCAGTGACTCGCGCGCCATCGATTCGTGACATGACTTTTCTGCTGGCGGGCGGCGCGAGCGGTCATCTCTGAACCATCGCGCGTTCTACGATACGTACCGGCTGAGTTATATGTGCCTACTTATCCCCTGTGCTACTAATTGTTCGAATTACAATTTGCTAAGTGTACGAGCGTGTTTCCTTCATCCGACACTACCCACCAACGCCCACAGTTAACAAGATGAGTGCTCATGATGATGAGGACCGAACTCATCCTCCGTCATATATAATTATTATTATCGAACCTGCTCACAAAATTTCAAAAAGTTTGGTTGTGAAATGCGACCTTTAGAGGAAGGTTTTTCTGGGGGGCTGAGCTACCCACGTCCGTAGGAGTGTACTCTATTCTGATTCCCTACACGTGGTCCCCGGGTAGTGCTAACAGGGTAGCAAACTCTGGTGGGAGGCTTCGGCCGTGGCTAGTTACCACCCGCCGGACCAAGCCATGCCATGAAATGACCTAGTCGTGTTTCGGGATGTAGTCCGGTGTAACCGTTCCGAAGACGGGTCTGAGCAGTAGCGCACTTGTAGCGCCTCACTCAACTGCCGTCTTTGTACTTCTTCACTCTACAAAACTTCAAGGCTAGAGTGACTAAGTACCTTATAAGTCGTCGTGCTCCATCTTAGACCACAACGTCGCTTAACATCAGGCGAGTTGGTGATCAAACGCCGACCTATTCTATAAAAAAAAATTAAAAAAAGACAGCCGGATAGGCGCCAGCCGGACGGACATAAGAGAACATTTTTGCGAGGTCTTCAGGTAGCCTAGCCTAGTAAATAACGTTTCCAATTGGCATTAAAAAAGCTCACTCTGCCGGGTATGGGCAAAGTTAATTAATAGCGAATTTATTTATACATTCTAAGACTAGCAGAGGGCGGACCAATCATAGGCGATCCCTAGTTTGCTGTTTTGGACACAGTATTTTCGGAAAAAGAAAATAGGTCTATATAATAGGATTATTATTAGGATTATTATAGGGTAGGGAATAGGATTTCATGGGGTTATAATTATGTACATATATTTTTTTTACAATGGACTAAGTGTGTGTTTAATTACTGACTCGGATGATGAGAAGCGACGACGTGATCAAATTACTTCAAACACCATTGGAGGTCGAAAGATCAAAGGTGTAACACACTTGACTAGGAGATACCTATTCATTTTTCTCTTGAACATCCCCGGCTATAATGGTCTGTGAGTAAAAGGCACCTGGTTTAGCAGCGGTGCCAGGCACTGCGGCCGGTTTGTTCGGGAGCGCCGACGCCAGCAGGTCCTCGTCGCCGTCTCGCCGCAGCCGGCACTGCTGTATCACAGGGTCTTTCAGAAGCTTCTGCAGCACTTCTACATGCTTACTCTCCACTAGATACCTGCATTTACACTCTGAGATATATTACAAAGCTCTACAAGTTGTCCATTTAATAAAGTAGTATGTGTTAGTCAAAATCTTAGCAAGGGTTCAATCAACCTTCATACGAAACACTAACAATATTAACAGAAATAAGGATAGTGAATACTTTTTATCCAGATCTGATAGATATACCTTTTAGAACCACGAGCATGTACCGCTTTTGGTATCACAGCAATATTGATTCAATTACTTACTTGCTGTTCATCTGTAGTCAACGAATAACCACTTTTACACAACATGGTATCAATATGGCATTCAAATGTTGTGTCACACCACATGGCCATGGACCTACCATGGTAAATACAATACGCACCCTAACCACTTTTTATGAGTACAGAGCATTTATATTTTTTTATTAGGTTATGTTGAAGTAAGTTTATGAAGGTAGGCCAGACTGATCCAAGTGTAGGTAATTTTTTGACGTAACAACATCTAATAAATCGAATGATCACTCTTTCTTACCTATTATGCTTGAGCACTAATTTCACCTTCCCATAAGAGAGGGTACAAAGTTGTATGAACTCAATAATGCCTGCAGGGACAGTGCATTTGCTCAATCTTTGGAGATATTCAACTATATCATTTGTCTGCAGCCCAACGGATACAGCTGCATATAGACTGTAAGCTGTAAGTTTATATTCATGTATGTGTTGAGGTCTGTAAAATTAAAGGAAAAATATTTGTGAGAAGTATTTACACTGTTCATCATTGATTCAACTTCCAAAAGTGAATAATTAAAAATTTGAAAGTAATGTTGCTAATTTTAATTGCCTTTATGTAACCTTATTTCATTATTAGACACATAAAATGTTTTGTAATGAAAATAGAATTACAAGTATACCTGCAGACTGGTTCAGCAATGGCAATCAGAAAGTCATGTGCATGTTTATATACAGGAGAGAATGCTTCCAAAAATATGTGGCCATTTGGAGCTACCCATAGGGGTCGGCTGGCATTGTCTGTCTTGAGGGCCATTTGACTCCTGAAACATTTACAAATTATCTAAAAAACTAAAAACAAGAGTAAGAAACATGTACCTACTCTTCTACTTAGCTCAATAAACTCTAACTAGAATTTAAAATTATAGACTGACAAGGTTTAGAGCAGTGGGTTAAACTTATTTTGTATCTCCCTACAAAATATACCCACCGGTAATCTTTAGCTCCAAACTCATCCTCAGGTACTTGATCATTTTTTTCAGCATCTTGCATGGCAGCTCCAGGGACTCCATCATTTTCATTGTTATCATCATCAACCAGGTCTATAGTCATGCTGTCTTCTTCAACCTTTTTCTTTTTGCCTAAAGTTTTAAAACATATTTCATGTACGGGCAATGAAACATTTTGTGGTGCAATCAATGAAATACAAAAAAAAACTTATGGAAGCAGTATTCGGCTTGATACATACCATATCTGTCGCTCCCAGATTTCGAATCATACTTTTTGAACTTCTTAGGTGGGCCCATAGTGACTGTCTAGCACTAAAACCTATTGGATTACCTGTAAAAGGTTCAATTTATGTAAAGTAATTGTGTGCGATTGTGTTTTTACTTGATTTATTCTCAATATTATTATGGTAGGTTTTGATCTTACCTTGCAATATTAGGGTAGGTAATAAAATATAGCTTCTAACATCACTTTAAAGAAAAAATCCCAAAACACTACTTTCCTTGGACAATTTATCAAGCAAAACACTCACACTCTTCTTCCTTCGTTCGGATACTTTTGCAGTTTACTTGCCTGCATGCATGCATGCAACTTACTGACTGACACTGACAATGAAATCATTCGGATAAATTTGCGTTGACGTTTTTGCTTTGAGTTGACTGCCAACATGCCTGAATTACATGGTCGCGTTCAGAGGAAAGGTCCGGAAGTGCACAGAATGCAACTTCGGCAATCAAAACATCATTGTTGTTTGGCGAAGTTGCACTCTGGGTGCACTCCGCTGTATCTCTGAACGCACCCAGGTGTTGCCGATGCCAACGGAGAGTAGCCGGAGTGCAACTTTGCCGTTCTGGGACCCTATTCGGAGATTTTAGATTTTCATCTCACCTATTCTCGTCCTTGTTGCTCTCGTTTGAAACGTCATAGGTGTGAGAGTGACCAAGATAAAATCTCATCTCATCTCACGCACAGGAATAGCCCCCCTGAGGATTTGAACGTACACCTCGGTAACGTACACGAGCAAGCATCCGTGGTTGCATCTATTGCAAGGGGTACGTATTAAAATGAACAAAGTAAATATGACCAACAATCAAAACAACCAAGTTTATCAACCAAAATCAAAATGTATGTTTCAAAATGTTTAAAGTCATTATGAACAACTTCAAAATTTAACACTCCAAATGTTTAAAATCATAACCAATGGTCTATTGGCCCAAGTTCAAAATGCTTTAAAATGTAGGTAGTTAGGAGGTCTATGCATTTTCTTAGATCTTATTATGTCTAGTGACCTTTTCCGCGTCACGCTTGTGATCTTAAAGATCACTAGAGATAATGAAAGAGTAGTAAAAAGTAGTGGGCTCCCGGTGGGTGTCCCACCGGCCATGCCTGCTGCGAGTCCGTGCAATTCAATTTAACGCACAGGCTTAACTTCCGGCTGGGGAATTTATGATTACGCAGGCCCGTCCAGGGAAAGTCTGGGCTATGGTCTGATCGTGAATTGTATGTGACGGGCATACCTGCCGCGAGCCCATGCGATTGCATTTTTCGGCGGGCGGCCTGGCAGAATTGAATCTGTCGTCTGCCGCTACCGCACACACACGCTTGCCCATAACGGGCCTGCCCACCGGACATACCCGAACGTTGATTCCCCGCTTTTAATAAATGTGAAAGTCTGTGTGTTCATCACGCTTCAACGGATGAACAGATTTTTGGAAATTTGGTATGGAGGTTACTTAAGAGTTATTTATTTGGAGGATATAGCTATGTGCCGTTACAGCAAAAGCTGGATTAACACAATATAGGCTACTTGTTAACCACGGGATTTTAATAAATTAGGTTTTTTTTCTTGAAAAGAGTAAGTACTTTTAAAACATTCTTTTTACTTTTATATCTGACTAATTAATTAATATTGATGATGAAGTTATTAGCAGAACCGTGAGTTGATCAAAATGAGCCAAAACACTGCCAGTCTGCTAGGAGTTCCTATGACCACCTTCCAACTCCAACACAGACCATGCTCCATGGTACTATATATTCATATTGTCACCAGAGATGAGCAACAATTTGATTGGACCCCAATTGGTATAATTTGAGTGTATTAATTTAATGTCAAGAAGTGGTTCTAATTTAACTTCCAAGATTTGACCTTTCTTTCTTTCTATGCCCGGTGACCTTCTTCAAGGAAATATTTCATGCGTCGTTGTGTCATCATTCCATCTACTTCAATTCTATAACTTCAATCACGAAATTCATAGTAGACTGACTGATTGGACTATATAAAACGGGCCGTATGAACATACGTGGCCGTGCCTTATTGGTTGCACCATACATAATTATTGTCACCATTACTATAATAAGTACTTATTTGGCTGCACTATACATACCTATAGCATCGCTTCTAGAAATAAAGCCACTCGCAAATCCGCGGCCGCAGACTTAGTTTGTTCATTTAGAATTTTGGTCATATACTTTTGGATACTTTGCCGTTGTACATTTTAAACATTTTGACTGTTGGTCGTTTTGACCGTTAGTCATTTTGAAATATTGGCATATCAACCATCATACATTCTAATTTTGGTTATACTGACTTTGTTCAATATAGTACGTACCCAGTGCAAACGTCGAAAGTCATTAACAAAACACTAATTTATCTGACGTTTGTGTGGAATATTTTGGCAGTTTTGTCTAGCATAGCAAGATTCTCTTTGGCGGTTTTGTTTACATATTTTGACATAACTTTGATTGTAGTTTTTATTTTATTATCAACTGAAAAATATGGATGGTTGAGAAAAGTTAGAATTGTTTAATGTAAATAATAATAATAATAAATAATAATATAGCCTTTTTATTCAGATCTAGATTACAATGAATTTAAACTTAAAAAAAACTAGTGCTAAACTCTTAAACTAAAAATATTTTTAAACTAATATCTGTTCCTTGGTTAACATCCCTAGGTCTGTTTGCCAGTCGGCAAAGGCCTCCTCCAACCTTTTCCATTCATTCCTTTCTTGAGCCACTCTGTTCCACATAACTCCCGCCACTTGCCTTATGTCGTCATCCCATCTTTTCTGCGGTCTACCTTTCTTTCTTTTGCCTTCTCTGGGGTACCACCGTGTCACTCTTTTGCTCCATTTGTCGCGTCCTCTTATTACGTGGCCAGCCCATCTCCATTTGAGTTTTTTGACTTTAGTTGTTACATCTGTAGTTTTTGTTTTATTTCTGATGACGCAGTTTTTCAATCTGTCCGACTTTTTGACATTTAGCATACTCCTTTCCATTGCATATTGGCAAGTTGCTAGTTTGTTCAATATTTCCTGGTTTAAAGTCCATGATTGACAACCGTACGTAAGAACAGGCAGTACGCAGGTATTAAACAATTTACTTTTTATGTTTATATGGAGCGTTTTGTCCTTCATAGCCTCTCTCAAGCTCCAGTATCTCTTCCAGCCGTTTGTAATTCTTCTCTCCACTTCTTTTAACATAGGTTCTTTTTGAGTTATGAGCTGTCCCAGATAGACGTATTCATCTGTATAGTCAATTCTAGTGTTCCCTAATTCTATGGTATGTTTGGTGTTATTTGTCATCACTCTAGTTTTTTCCGGGTTCAGTTTCAATCCTACTCTCTCACTTTCTGTCGCTAGTTCTTTTATCATTTTACTTAAGTCTTTTGATGTTTTTGCCAGTAGCACTATATCATCAGCAAATCTTAAATGCGACATCAGAACACCATCTACATTTATCCCGAGATGTTCCCAATTTAGTTTTCTAAAGATTGACTCTAGTACTGCGGAAAATAATTTTGGTGATAAGGGATCTCCCTGTCTGACGCCTTTTCCTACTTTGAAAGGAGCGCTTTTCTTTTCTAATTGAATTCTCGCTGTACTGCGACTGTATATATTTTTTATTAATCGAATGTATTTATGTTCAATTCCTTGTTCTAGTAGTGCCTCCCATATTTTTTCGTGTGCTAGAGAATCGAATGCTTTACTATAATCAATGAATGCGATGTAGTATGTTAGTTGGTATTCGTTAAATTTCTCTAAAACTTGACGCACTACGTGGATGTGGTCGATTACTGAATAGTCCTTGCGAAATCCTGCTTGCTCTATGGGTTGGTGTTCGTCTAGGGTTTTTTCGATCCGTTTTAAAATGATCTTAGCAAAAATCTTATATACGTTGGACATAAGGCTGATAGGGCGATAGTTTCCGATATCATATTTATCCCCTTTCTTATAAAGTAGAGTGATGTCAGACTCTGACCATTGCTGGGGTATGGTTTCGGTGATTATAATATGATTATATTGTTTAATGTAATAGATATCAATGTTTCCTAATGTGAATGAATTAATTTTCATTCAAACAAATCCAAAACCAATATTCAGTTGTGAAGTTAACAAACAAATTGGTCGTTCCGTATTATTAGGGCAAGTGCTAAAACCAACGAAAAAACTAGTCATCTATCCTCTGAACGCACGTAACACGCTGAGGTAGAGATAAGTGCGTATGTATGGGCCAAAACAAAAAAAAAAACAAATATAAACAATCATTCACAAATGCTAGTGAAGCCCCATGGCAGCGCCTGCGCATCTAATCAGTTTCTTGAGTATTTAGTAATAATAAATACTCAAGAAACTAGTTGTGTTGTGAGAAAAATTATTATTAACTTACCAGTCTACGTAAATCTGCATTTTTATTATTTTCCGACCACAATATCCACCATAGTTTTCCGCTGAGCAGTGAGCACAAGCACTGACAGGCCAAGCCGCCCGTCCCGTCCGTTAGCCAATAGGCCGCTTCAAAAAAGTCACTTTAGTGTAACTATGTTCATGGTCAACTTTGAAGAAGGTTGATTTTTTGCAAATAATTAAAAAAAAAAATTGTTTTCTGCAGAATAATCCCTAATTCATTGTAGTTGTTCCATATTTCCTGAATTAATAGCTTCTTTTCTTTTTTATCGATCATTTGGTCATTGCCGTGTCACCATTGAATAAATAAAATAAACATTTTATTTTTAATAAATAAATTATGTGTTTCAATTTGTTTGTTTTTGTATAAAGCTCAGTATTTGTCCGTTTTCCAAGTAATTTGTTAGTTTTTTTGTTTCATTTCTAGTAATTAGTTGCATTGTAGGTACCTAGTTCAATAGTTTAATTTTTATTTGTAGTCCCTTCATTCATGATGTTAGGCGGTGAAGAGGCCCCTGATCCAGGGGGTGGTCAACGGTCACCCGATTAAACATTTCTCTCTCTTCCGGGGCTTTCGCAGAGGTTGTCCACAAAAGCCACAGCCAGTCTAAGCCTAGAGCGTTGAAACGGGATGTAAGAGCGTGCTCTCCCATGGACTCTTCTGGAGATGAATTCAAAATTGCTGATGTCGAGAACGAATTCAGAATGAATTCTGGTCAGGTCATTCCTTCAAGTTCGTTCCCGGCTGTACCCTCCCTTGCCACTCTTCCAATCTCGGTTCCTCCCTCTCATCAACATCTCTGCCCTTGGGTCAGAAGTCCGCTGCTTCCACTAGCTCCTCCTGATCTATGCCCCCGGGTCAAAAAGTCGCTCCATCTCCCGTCAGAGCTATGCTGTAAGTGATCGTGGGCAGTTTGTCGTTCATGTCTAGAAAACTGAGGTGTCTCCTTCTGCCGGCGGCACTTCGTTACACCCTGCCACTTTTGGGCGTTTCTTATTAAGGCGCTTAAGAGAATTTGAAGGCATTATTTTAATGGACCAAGCGTGGGCCGTAACAAAATCTCTACGTTTTCACTCGTTTAAGGCTGTGAATTATTTCATTGATTCCAGCTCCCTGGACAATAAGGGGCCTATGGCTTATATTCCCTCTTTCAACATGACTCGCCTAGGGCTTGTACGTGGCATCTCGGTGGAGTTGTCAGATGAGGAGTTAATTAAAGAAATGCAGGTTCCCCAAGAGTGCGCCCGATAGTCAAAGTCCAAAGATTAAATTTTAAATTGGTGGTAGATGAGACTTTTTCATGGAAACCTTCCCAAACCGTTGTGTTTATGGTCAAGTTCTTCCCTCAAGAGTGTTCATGACTCTTTTCAAGTTGAGCAGTATGTTTTGCCTACCAGTACCATTCCTGCTAGTGGATATGGTCATACTAAGGTCCAGTGTAGGTCCAAACCAGTTTGCTTCAAATGCAGTTTAAACCATTCATGAGACTAGTGCAATGTTGAGCCTGGGAGCGCCAATGCTAGAAGCGTATACAATAAAAAATCTGATATTATTTACCTATTTAATAAATAAATTAAAGCCTGATTTTTCGATTCTGAATATTTATGTTCCACATCCTTCTTCTCAAATAGTTGCCAATATTAAGTTCCTTATTCCCTGTCTTCCTCGCAGATTGTTCAAGTATAGTAAAAGATAGGAAGAGCATAACATAATAACTATACCTAGATAAAGTTGTCTAAACTTGATCTTCTTCTTAATCATAATCTTATCTTAATCTTATCTTAATAATTATATAAATCTCGTGTCACAATGTTTGTCCTCAATGAACTCCTAAACCACTTAACCGATTATAATAAAATTCGCACACCATGTGCAGTTCGATCCAACTTGAGAGATAGGATAGTTTAAATATATATATATATGTGAGTGGTTGACCAAAAAGGGACCTGGAGTGATTTTAAACCGTTATTTATTTTTTTTGAATTTTTTAATCTGTGGTCTTTTAGCTTTGTTTTGGTATACCCTGTATATTTTTAGGTGCCGTAGTTTTTTTTTTATGATTTTTTTTGTGAGCCGAGGCAGTTTTGGAAAAATTACACCTTACACACAACGCACGCTAGTTTTTGTGACGTCAGGTAAGTGGATACAATCAGTTTTATTGTTTTATTGTACTTTTGTTTTAGCCAGGGAATTCAACACGCCTGTTTTTATTTGCTTTGTCGACTTCCGTAAGGCGTTTGATACTGTTATTTGGGAACGCCTCTGGATAGTCTTATTGGAAATGGGGGTACCACATCATCTAGTATTCCTTCTCAAACGACTTTACGAGGATGGCACAGCAGCGGTAAGAGTGGATGATGTTCTCTCAGGCAAATTCAAGACTGAGTCCGGTGTTCGACAGGGTTGTATACTTTCGCAGCAGCTCTTCAACACCTACACAGAGTACATAATGCGGATTGTCTTGGATGAATGGAATAAGGGTATCGCGGTGGGTGGACGCGTTATTAATAACTTGCGATACGCTGATGATACCACGCTTCTTGCCGAAACAAAAGAAGATTTGGAAGAACTTCTGACTCGTCTGGAAACCACTAGCCTTGCGAGAAGAGCGGCAGCCTTGGGGAAGGAAGAAGACAGCGAGGAGCCTTGTACCATCTGCACAACCACGACCACTCTGCCAAGAGTGCACGACTAAGAAGAATTGTACTTTTAAGGTTATCTCTAGTACAACGAAGTCTCTTTATCTTGTGCAGGTCTAAAAAGACGCTCGTACTTGTCAGAAAGTGACGAAAGACAAGAAACTGACACTAAATAAGTCGCCAATAACGTAGTAACCGCAAACACGTGTTGACACTCACTAACGAAGTCGCATACTGACATAAAACATACCGCGCCCCCCGCCCGCGCACGAGTCGAAACTTGTTTCTACACGAAATTTCAAACGCGATTTACTCGAAATCAATTATTTTCCCTTGAGGTCCCTTTTTGGTCAACCACTCACATATTTAAAAATAATAAACGCGAACGAAGTCGCGGGGTGACAGCTATATAATATATAAATTACGTGTCACGTTGTTTGTCCGCTATAGACTCCTAAACTACTTAACCGATTTCTATCAAATTTGCACACCGTGTGCAGTTCGATCTAACTTAACAGATAGGATAGCTCGCATATATATTTATATATAAATAATAATAGCCAACGAAGTCGCGGGGTGACAGCTAGTTAGATAAAAGAAGACGCCAAGTGTAAGCGCATGCTGTCTAACAAGAAGCGTCTTGGTTGGCGTAGGATCCGGAGTGTTGGTCTTTACATAGGCCGATTGCTCTATCATCTGTTCTCTGTAAAATTACTGAGCATTTAGTTTATTTAGACTAGATTGGTTCGTAGAATCAAGTTTGCTTCTTCCGCCTATACAGTTTAGATTTCAAAAAGGGAAGACTATAAACTCAGTGATAGTCACTCCCTACACAGACATTCAAAAAGCGTTGTTTAAAAAATCATTCAGATGTGGCTTTTTGGACGACATGTTATAAACGACTAGGCTGTCCAAAAGTATTTGCCTGCAACCACAGACTTCCAATACTTCTACTGGCTATAGATCAAAACCCTAAGCTCACGGGTTAGTCTGTACTGCATGAGCAAGCTGGGGTGATATCATTCCAGCTAGCACATAGTAAACGGCTCATCCTAACGAAGTTCTTGTGGCAGCTAAACTAAGACTAGGATCTTTGATTGCATCTATTATGCCTTAAATATTGGCATATTTATGTAGATTTATTCTATCACCTATGAGGAAGCTGTAGTTACGGACACCTCAAGCGACCCTGCAGTTCGCCGTGCAAGACTGCCGCTTCATGCAGGACGATGAATGTTTTTGAAGCCATCGCGTCCGGCAACGATGTAAAGGATAGTGTGTGAGCTACCTCCTGCTTCGCAGACTGGATGGCGGACTGTGGCGGACTGCGAGGCAGGATGGTGAGTCCTGACTCGCACACTAGTTAAAAATGGCCTGACATTGTTTGTTCATAGTGCAAAACTCTCTCCAAGGGCTCTTTTCGGAGATTTGAGATTTTCATCTCAGTTTTTCTTCCTTGTTGCTTTTGTTTGAAACGTCATAGATGGGAGAGTGACAAAGATAAAATCTCATCTCATCTCACGCGTAAGAATAACCCCCCAGGAGGGCTATTCTTACAGAGTGAGATTCAATCTCACCTATTAGAATAGGGTCCCTGCGGTGCGTAAGGCGCCAGGCGGGTTAAGGGTGTTGTCCTACCAGTCAAAGTGAACAACATTTAGAACACAAGTTTTCAAAATTCGAGATCAAGTCTTTATACAAAATTGATTTCGTGACTAGTTATTTTGTATGGCGGCTATTTTTCTATCGAATTTTAAAAACTCAAGTTCTAAAAGTTTTTTTACTTTGACGAGTGGAACAACACCCTTAAAAGGATTACTGCATTCAAAGCCAGCACCTTGTATAAGTACTCATAGTTGAAGCATCTATCAAATAAAAAACCTTGATTATTATTGGTAGGTCATAATTTAATGCAGTTTTTTTCATTAAACATTTGCTCCTGCTTTTACTTATTAATATGACAATGGAATATTGTTTGATACCTAGATTATTCTATTCTGTGAAACTATTTTAAACAACTTTTATATTTTACCAGCAATTTGTACAAGATATTTCAACTATACTTTATTAAAAAAACATATATGTATGACTATATATGGAACTAAAACATACACTTCTCTATAGCATAATATAACTCTTGGGAACATTGTTGAAAAAGCCGACATGTTGCGGACAATTTCATATAGTTACCTATGTACTTGCTTACTTTTTACTCATAAGAATTTAGTCTACAGAGCGCAATATTATAATTAATTTATAAATAGTATATAGATAGACTTTAAATTGCACTAGTGTATATATTTATGTAGCTGATTGCAGCCCTGTAGAACAGTTTTATGAGTAAGATTAGTACAATATCATTGGTAAAATTACAATATTATTCGGGTGTGTTGCAATTACGTAGTAGGATATTCCAATCGGAAACTGCGCGCCTCACCACCTTACATAATATTATGCATATGTGTAAATAATTTATATAATATTTTGTTAAATAATTCTTTAAGCTACAAGAACTCGTCTGGGAGTAACAGTGCCCTGTGGCTCCCAACGTGTTCCAATAAATGACTCTGGCGGAGTGTGGCGCCCAGTTTCAGTTAGGAGAACCATTACATGAGTTATGTATTGCTACATAAGGTATATAATAAAATCTGTAATACAGACAGTTTACTACAAAAACACAAACTTTACATGCTGCCAATTTTCCTAAAACATTATGAAGATAAATAAAATATCAAACAAAGACAGAACTTATTATTTTCAATGACAACGAATTGCGTAGTTGCCCTATTAAAATACCAAAGACAAACATAACAATAATTTCACTTTTAATAAAACAACACATACTTCAATATTTTGAACATTTATATGGTGTTTTTCAGTACTGTTGAGCATAAAAGCCGCAGCGAGGCGTTCGAAGGTCGCTAGCACAACAATGCATTATACATTATGAATAGACACGTGCGGTGCAGAGCGGCGGCGGCGCTCGCGACCCTCACGCGGCCAGTTAGCCTTAAGACCCGTAATTGCAGTCTACTAGTAAGTAATTTTAATCCTTCAGTCATACACGATTATTAGGTTTACTTTGAACTGTCTAACATGTCTAAATTATGCGCGATAAGAGGCGGGCGCCCCTATCTTTTACAAAGCACAACAGATTAAGATAAAGCGCTTTGTCTGGGTGTGCGTCATTTATATCTAGACGAATAGGACCGACAGACATCACACTAAACACGAAAAACTATCGATGAATCAGGGCAAGTGTGGTGACATAGCTTATAAACGTCATTACACTTTCGAGAATTCACTTCGGGCGGCCTGCACCCGGCGCGGCGACTGACTACGGACATCCGAGCCGGGCGCTCCGCCGAACTTACAACGTAAACAATAAATAGCTAATTAAAACCTAATTGAATTAATGCATTTCATTTAAACATTGTCTATTAACTAATGAGATTTCTATTCATCTGCATTTACAATATCAGTCACTATCAGTAGGTAGATTGTCAGCGAGAGGTGAGCAGCGGGAGAGGGTGCGGGGGAGGGCGCGGCGGCATCCACACAGGTAGACAGCTGGAAGTAGCGAGTACAGTAATATCGAGAATATTTCAACATAAATATGGAATGTAGCAAACACTCAATTGAAAAGACCCTCGGATTTCGGCATCGGCCATTATTAATCTTATGTTAAATTAGAGACAATATTTACAATAAAATAGTAACTATGCGTCGTAAATTAATATTCCTTGCGTTTACTGTACTGATATGCATTCTCTTTACACATAATTATAAATAAATATAAAAGTTGTTTAAACACAGGTTTACAGCTGCTGGATAGAAATAGAGATAGGTCACTTATACATGAAACCGTACACTGCAAGAATCAGCTCACCGGCGACCGACCTCTTCATAATATACAATATCATCGAAGGTTACAATCGAAACATTCATTAAATATTATATACTTTAATTGTTTCTATTTGAATTAATTTTACCTAAGACAACATACTTCAACGTAGACTTTATAACGTTATATCTTTTTATTATATTTCAGTCTTAGTGATCGCTTCACATCGCGCGGGCGCGGCTCGGCGCGCGCGGCCGTCTCCGCCGCGTCCCAATAAATAAATAGCAAGTCTATAATACTCCGACAGCGGCGCGGCCGTCCGCGGCGACTCATCGTCCCCAACATGGAATGTAAGCGTGATATGGTAGGAGGAGCGGGCGGCGCGGGCGCGCGTCACGCGTCGGGCGGCGGCAGGCGCGGCTGGTCGGGCGCGCCGCGCCGCGGCACCATCACGCACGGCGGCGGCGCGGCGCTGGCCAGCAGCGGCGCCGCCGGCCGCGCGCCCATGCGCACCCACCAGCGCGTCGCCTTCTGCAGCAGCCCCACCTTCTTGTCGGCGCCGCGGCGCGCGCAGCCGCCCGCCTCGCCGCACGCGCCGCCCGCGCCCCCGCCCGCCCACTCGGGCACGTCGCTCACGCACTTGTTCGGCGGCGGCTGGAAGCTGCTCCTCGTCAGCTCGGCTTGCTGGAACACGCACAGTACTGCTCTTACCGACCGTTACTCGACTCTTCGCTCATTTACAGAGGAATTTAAACTTAATGGCGGCTGTCAAGTGCGCCGCAAGCGAGACTTTGCGGAGTCTTGCCTCTCTGACGCCTGCGCAAACCTTCGTTTTTGCTTCGTTTTTACTGCGCAGCGTTTTGCGCCTAACTTCACAGCTGCTATTACGTTTGGATTGGCCCGTACAGGGCTTTTCATCAAAGCTGTTCCTATGAACCGTTTGTCTCTTTTAAACACTGAACAGAAAATAAGATAGCAGTAAAGTTATAGTAACACATTCTACCACGTTCACAGTTGAATCAAGCTATATTCTAAACAAAGCTGATAGCTCCCGTAGTATTTTTCAATTCCCTAATGAGGACACCAAGATACTGAGGGCAATTACAGTTAGTTTAGCACAGATAACTTGACGACTCTGTTCCTTTGATGTTTCGGTTTTACGCCACTCCTTTTGCAAAGTGGGCACAAGAATTAGTGTGTGATCAGTTGAGCACAGAACATAAGCTTTAGGACTCAAAGTGAAGGTGGTGCCTTTTGCACTCAATCTCTGCCTCGTTTATCATATAATGCGATAAAAACCATACAAAAGCGTCGTCGTCTGTCCTGCTTCTGTTAGGGGATACTCGCAACTGTACCAAGTTTTATGTTTTTATGTTTTGAGTCGACAGTAACGAAAAGTAATGTTAGAGTAAATTGTGATCCAAACATGTTACTAATAGCTTTTTACAAAGAACAGGGTGTGCTATAGGCAAGGGTTTACAAGGACCATTGTAGCGTGACAGTCCAGTCTTTTGACAAACTCTTGCCAAAAAACTCGAATTTCATGCAGAATTTGATGCATACATTTAATTTATAAGTAGTTGTCAGTTTGTCATGCTCTTATCATAGATGTTTGTGATTTTGACAGCGATATATCGACCTAGTTACGAGCGGGAGCGGGTATCAAGATTACATACGATCATTGTCACAATTCTAATCAAGATCAACTTTGCATAACATCATAGAATCACGGACCATCATATATCATATCATGATATATCTATGATGGTCCGTGGATACGCACAGGATAGGAACAAGAACGAATAATGTATTTTAGTATCGGAGGTCAGGACTAATTTTGTTTATCGTAAGATCACCACTATTATCATTAACTCGTAACCGCCCACTTCCGAGCATAAGCCTCATCTCAGCCCTGTGCCAATCCTGTCCAGATTCGAACCGCGATATGTAGGGTGGGTTTCCTCTGAAGCGGAGACGAGCGGAGTTGAGCTTAGCGGTGCATTAATTGACCAATCACAATGTTCCTCGATGGACTGCCTCGGTAGCTCAGTTGGTAGTGAACCTGCCTTCTGAGCTTGGGGGCGTGGGTTCGATTCCCACCTAGGGCAAACATTTATGTGATGAACATTAGTGTTTGTTCTATGTCTGGGTGTAAATATCTATTTATGTATGTATTTAAAAATATCTAAGTATGTATATCAGTCTCTGGCACCCATAGTACAAGCCTTGCTTAGTTTGGGGTCAGGCGACCGTGTGTGGAAGTGTCCCGAATTTATTATTATTATTATTAATGTTCGAAATCTCCACCCATACCCATACCATTGTGTATGGACAATCTCGCACCGCTGACCTTCGCTTTAGTGCAAACGCACTCTTAAGTTGCGGCCACACTAAAGGGAAACACCGTTAATTATCGCGTTGAAACCGTAATCAAACCAACGTTTAACGCGCTAAATTAACGGCGTTTCCCGTCAATGTTTCCCAAAAAATTAAAGATAACCCTACTGTAGTAGGTAGTAAGTAGGTGCTTCATAAAGTAACGATGAAGAAAAACATCGGGACGAAACCGACTTGTGACATCCACCAACCCATACTGAACCAGCCAATCACCCTCAATTGAGGATAGTTCGTAGTCCTCGCATTGGGAACGTGTTAGTGTGGTGATGAGCTATACCTGATAGGGGACTCTGAGCTGCAGGTGCGCGTCTTGGCCGTACTCGCCGTCCGGCAGCTGTATGCTGGGCGGCAGGCCGAGCCGCTCGGCGGCGGCGGCGGAGCGCGCGCGCGTCTCCTGTTCCACCATCTCCTGCAGCCGCCCCACCATCGCTTGCAACCGCTGCTGCTTCTCCCATTCCCTGAGGACATCAGAACACACTATTCAACTATAATCTCTTATCTTTAAGCTAGTATCCGAATGAGGTACATTTTAATAGAAGAAGAAGGTAGGGGGACAGCGAGAAGGCCTGCCTCTCAAGCCAGAGGGAGCGGATTCGAACCCAGCCGACGGCACGCACCAATTTGTTCATTGTGTGAGCAAATATGTGCGTATTGTATGTCATCTGCTACATGACTGGAGCCCGGTGTATGGCGACAGGCTCGCCCCCTGTCACATTAGGGACTGAATATCGTCCGTCGATGTGTGGGTGTTGTATTACACTTCTGCCAGCCCCCTCGGGGGAAAGACGTGACGATATGTTATGTTACATTTTAATACTTTACAAACGTGACATTTTGGCGCGTGTCATTGTCTCCGTTATTGCTTGTCTTTCTCGTTAGAAAATTTATGAGACAGAGAGACTGAGAGACGCGTGAGTCTTGGGCCCGCCACTACCCTTTAACATTCTTATTTTAATCTTACACAGATCTTTCTCTTGCAGTCTGTAATATAGATAGGGCGAGAAAAAATCCATATAAGAATGTAAAAGAATACTCTAATTTTTAAGCACTTCGTCTATCATAACCTTATTAATGAATGCGTAGTACCTACCCTACTAAAGTTATGGCTCCTTGTTCGAAGGAGTCCTCGCATGCAGCATAACGATTAATCGTCATCTAAATCTCGGTCGATATACAGCATGCCGGTATTCTCCGCAAGCGGCCTTACAAGTTTGCAACCAGTGAAATTCATCGCACCCCTTCACACCCCGCATGCGAGCCCCATCGACTATTGAAAACGTTTCCTGCATCTGTATGCAGTGCGAGAGATTTTCTGTTCTCGTATGCCATAGGGGCTGTCCCCTAAGGCATACGAGAACAGAAAATCTCTCGCACTCATGTTACACCTACCAATTAAAATGAGCCATAATGCAATACAGTATTTTAACCGACTTCAAAAAAGGAGGAGGTTCTCTATTCGTCTGTACGTTTTTTTTTGTATGTGCGCGATTACGCCGCCAATCATGAGTCGATTTTAGTGATTGTTTTATTGTTTGGTAGACAAGCTGTTTTTAAAATATCACTAAAAATTGTTTACATGGATGACGAGAAGTCGGTTTTCTAAGCTTTGGTTTCTACATATGTCTTTCATTTTTCTTTCAAACTTTGACTCGGTTACCCATCCCTAGGTAGAAGTAGGTCAGCATGTAAAACGCAACAACGGTATGTCGATTATTTTTATCGAGACAAACGTATGTTTACACATAGCCTTGTCACGTTATATAATAAATGACGAAAAGAATTGTGTCGCGCGCGCATGCTAGGGGTGCAGGTTCACCTGCTGGTAGAAGGTGGCGTACTCACAATGTGGAATGGTGGTGTCTGTGATCGTGCCGTAGGCGCGGTCCCCCCGGCGCGCCCAGCCGCTCCATGCCCGCGCACCCCGGCACTTGTACCGAGAGCATCTGCAAATCACAACACACTGCTCTCACTTATGTGATCATCTTCAATCTCATTACATTACACATTACACTGTAACCAATTTATTCGTGGCCAAGAGCGAATAAATATTATTGTACCTCCACTACAAAAAAAGGTAATAAAAAAAAAGTTGGTCGGTTGGTTGGTAAATTGGCTCCATATAAAGTTGACTGCAATGGTAGGTACTAGAACTACACAGGTACAACAACATTTTACAGTTTATATTATTAATATTTTTTAATACACAGGGTTATAGGTACCTAACCAAAAACCTCTTAAGGGTTCATTGTACTCATCAATATGAACAACTTTTTCTATGGGGCAAACACCGAAATCTCGAAAAAAAAATCAGCTGTTCCATACATTTTGTCTCAGGTGATTGAACTTTTTGTATGGAACAGCTGTTTTATTTTTGCGATTACAGGCAGGCAGGCAGGATTATTGGCTTCATAGTAAAAGTTGTTCATATTGATGAGTACAATGAACCCTTAAGAGGTTTTTGGTGACTTACCTATAACCTTGTATAAAAGATTTGTTAAATAGGTATCAAGGCTAGAAAATGTAGGAATGCCCATTGATTTAAGTAAGTACATTATGATTTTATTTATAGGGATAAGTCTATAATTTTGTTGATACTCATTGAAAGTTTGATCATGTGATAGTACTATCTAGTAAGATTTATTAATTGTAAGTACAATATTTATCAAGTCTAGGAAATAAAGGAATGCTTGTTGATCAGTGATAAATCTTTAATTATGTTAATATTCATTTAATTATATAAGAGAGGTTTGTAGCGAATTCTAGTAATGGTAGCAGCAATAGAGGTACTATCGCGACACTGAAAGTCTTTGTCCGTAAACATACATTATCAATGCAAAATGTATTTGTCTCCAACTTGATCAAAAGCCACAGTAAATACGCATTTGTATCAGACGCGTGTGTTCATCGATACCTATCCATGTATTACTGATCATATGATCAGTAATACATGGATAGGTATTATATACCAACTCCGACCTAATATATTTCGATGCTGCTTATGCATTGATTGTATGTATACATACAGCAGGTATTTGTTCTATCATTTTATGGCTACATATTAATTCAAGTTAAAAGCGCTCAGTAAGAATTGATTGAAACTGCAATTTGTTTTAGCTGTAACTAGCCATCATCAAATGGTATATAGTAGTTATCTACCTATAACTACTTAACGGAACTTCTGGTAATAACAACTGCTACTTGTGTGTTCTCCGAGGGCATCAGTAACATGTTGTCTGTCTGCAGTCTGTGCTCAATCAGCCTTATCACAGGCACACTATCAAGTCGTCTTATCAATACTGTGACCCAAGTTATTACGGAGGAGTTCACTATCAATATGTACTGTGTTTTGAAGTAGATCAATTTAGATGATTTTAAGTCTGTTGGGATTAGGACTATAAGAGTAATCTCAATTATTTACAAATAACTAAACTTACTTAAACTTCCTAATTTTTCACAATTTTTCTTTCGTCATGAAGAAACATAATGTATGATTAGGACATTTAGGTTTAGTATTGTAGGTATTACATTTAATAGCAAGAATCAATGACACCTTTTATAGCAATTTACTTCTAAGAATATTTTAAATTAAGTTTTCTCAACACAGTAATAGACGATGATATTCAGTTTTGCAAATACCCAAGCAAAAGGGTATCTCCTTCATAACCTTATGTAGATAGCATTAGACAATGAGATATTAACTGTAGCTTGGAAGTTTTGGCATATTAGTTGAGTTAAAAACACAACAATATGCTATAAACTAAGACAATATCTTGGACCACTATTATTCATTTCATGCTTGGAGTTAAAAGGTATTGGCTTGTTTTACTAGTCTGTTACCTGGATCACAGATGCTAGGGATTTCTTTTCAGAATTAAATTAATTAAAAATAACAGATTGTTTAATGACTTAATTCAAAAAGAAATTATTAATAGGAAATACCACATTTTGACAAAGTATTTTTACAATTCAATGAACTTACTTAGTTTAATCAATTTAATATTAATTTTAATCTCATTTTTTTATTGAAGCAATGCTAGCCTAGTTGGGGAAGGCTTGCCTCTCAAGCCAGAGGGAACGGGTTCGATCCCAGCCGACAGCACTCACCAATTTGTTCATTGTGAGAACATATGTGTATATTGTATATCATCTGCTACATGACTGGAGCCTGGTGTATGGCGAGAGGCTTGCCCCGTGTCACATTTGAGATATTCTACAGTATTTTTCTAAAGTATTTGGTTACTTTTTAATGATATTTTACAAAAAACCTCAAAAGTGCCCATCCAAATATTTGAATCTAACCAGTGTGTCTTGTGTTAGAAAAATTTACACCATTGTTGAAATCACTACTAATTATGTCATATTACCATTCAGCTCTAACTATATTAGATCACTCTCGAGTATGACAACTGCTTACCAAAAAAGTCAGTATATGACTAGTTTACACCAGCGCTATGTATATTTAAGGACATTAATAAGTACTAGTACCATATAAAACATACCCTTGGCCCAGTCCTTATGAAATAATACCTACATAATATAAGTCTATGTACATACAGTCTGATCATAACTTTGGACCCTAAATAACAAGTAATGGATTTTAATGTAGCTATGTACTATTAATTCTGATTTATAATAGGTAGTTTAATACCTCCATTTTCAATATTTGCAATCAAGCCAATTACAAAAACAATATTTATGTTCATTCTTGTTTAACTCACACAAAAGAATTTATTGCAAGATTATTTCTTTGCTGAGTTTTTTGCGCTGTATCTTGCTACATTTAATATTATTTTAGTATGAATTTGGAAAACTTAGGAAACTTATTTGTCACCAAGTTAGGTACACTATAGCAACTGTAGTAGGATTATGGATTAAATAGAAACTCAAGACAACAATTAGTCGATAGGTATGAGTAGAGCAATTCAATGACAGGTTTTACATACAATTAAGGGAACCAGTTTTTCAGTAATACGTAAGTATTGTATTGATGTTGTTGATCCTGCTTGATAAACATTTCATTGACAAAAATGTGTGTTTGATGACAGTGTAACATAGAATGATAATTAGAAATATACCTACTGTCCTGAAGACCATATTCACAAGATATGCACGCATTGAGTTGGCATGTCGCGACTATGATATGGCCAGAGGTGATTACGGAACTGTCTGTCATGAAAATTTATTTAAATTCACACAAACAACGTCTGGGTGTGACGTCGCTATCGGCGCGCCTCTTATCACTTGGCACGCTTCGGTCGCGACCGTCTCGCGGGCCGTCCGACTCGCCTCGGCCCGCGGGCCTCACTCATCTCCACTACAAACATTCTTCCATTTAGATACCTCCAACATTTTATTTACAATTGTGTTGTCTCTATTTTCTCACTCACACTTCACGAAATTGTCATGACTATTCGCTGAGAGTTTTTCATTTACACATAATCAATGAATACTTACGCCAGTGCAAATAAATGGCACTTTCGCTAAACATAAAAGTGTTAAATTCGATAATTTTCTACTTACTATTTGAATCAGTGTCGTCCACTATTCTTGTAGGTTTTCCACCTATCTTTGACAGTTAGTGATGTACTTGTATCAAAATTCGATGACACGGTGGTCGAGTCACTAACATCAAATTAATCGATCACAAATAACACTATTTATATTATTGCACCACACAGTCACTGGCATTTTGAAATTTTGCTTACGAACCCCGTTTTTTACAACAAAACAATCACAGAGCACTATAGAGAGATTGGCGCATATATAATAATTAGCTAAAATTCACTAATAAATAAAATATGCTCTTCATTGCATTAACACTTTAAAAAATAAAATAACTTATTAACATAATATGAATAACGTATAATTTTCACTATCGCGTATTTGGTGATAGAGTTTCCAAACTCTTTTTTTCATATTGGCAGAAAGGCGTCTGCCATCGAGCAAGTCTTGTTGTTCAATGACGCGAACGGACGCGGAGCGGCGCGGCGCGGCTGAGTTCGCATCGCAGTCGCGTAGCGGGGAGAACGAGCGGGCGGGAGGTGCACCGGCTACGGCTGCCCCGACACACTAACGCAATTCACTGTGTAATACACATACGCACACCACAAAACAATCTGTCTAGCTGACTCTGTGTGCCCAATCGGTACTTTGGTAGGTGCGATGATAGGATGTTAGTGAGCGTGAGTAAGTTTTGGTAAGGTGAGCGTATCGTATGTGTACACAACATATGAGCTGGCACACATGCAAAGGGAGCTCGATTGCGGCTACCGTCGTCGTTGTTGTTATATTATGCTCACCTATAACTGTATACCTACATAGCAAGCGATGACGCGTTTGTCAGCTTGTGCGAGACGAGACAGTTGGCATTGCTCAATGATCAAGTTGTAGTCATAGTGGTACGTAACATAATATATCATTTGACAATTTTAGATTAATTAAATACCTAATATTAATTTAAACAAATAAATCTGTGATCCTTAAGTAGGTAGATTACATAGGTGTATTTAGTAAATAAATATGGTTCTGTACCATTTTTAACAAGGAACCCTTTTAAGATTGTCAGCTCTATCTGTCCCAATCTGTTAAGGGTCGTCTATTAATTATGTGAGGCGTTTAAGGGGGGCAAAGGTCGAGCTGAATGTTACCAAATCTCACGAAAGGGAGAAGGGGAGACTCGACAAACCTCACGTAATTTTTCCCTCCGCAAAAAAAACAGTGAAATTGCGAAAAAACTGGGTTAAATTAAATAAAATGTGAAGTGTGTCTTAAAATCTGCAAAGATTGTAAAGTAGTCTTTAGAACTTGTCATAAATGAAATTAGGTACGTTTTTTTGCAAATAAACAAAAAATAATATAATTAATGAATACTTACCTACTTGTTTTACACTGAAAATATTTATTTTGAAAAATCTCACGTGAGATTACTGAGACAGGACCGAGTCAAATCTCAAGACATCAAAGGGGGATAGCTCTAAATTTATTATTTAGAGTTCGTTTTTGGAAATTTTTCAAGATTGCGGAGATATGCTTTTCTGTTAAAATGTTATTTTTTAGTACATATCATTAAGCAATTAAAAAAAAAAAATATAAAAACTGAATCGGTTAAGAAATGGCGGGACATACGAAAGATTTTTGTCGAAGCTGAAGCATAGATGCTTCGCTCGCTAACGCTCGCTCGGTCAATCAATTAAAATACATTATTAATATTAAGACATAAGTACACCTATTTACTATAGGTAAATAATAATTATTTAATACTTTTACTTTAAGAGGGTGCTTTATGAGTTTACATAATTATAATAAAACGTGGCATTATAACATTCCAACGGATAAACCGAAAAAAAAGGGCAAAAGGTTTTTTTTAAATCTGATGAGCCTAATCGAAAGTGTTCTTAGCAACAATTATCGGGGGTTTATGAAATTTTATAATGTGTACCTACTTATTAAACGAACAAAAACGAGTATTTTTTTCACTCTACCATATCGTGTAGGATATCTCATCATTGAGTAGCCCTATCTAAACTATCCCAATCTTATATCCTTTACTTTTACTAAGGACCACCAAATTCATTTTTAAAATTTGTATTTGCTGAAAACTAATCTCGCTTTTAGTTGAGGTTCGCTTTTCAGCTTCGTCTTAATTATCTCAAGTGACATTTTCGTGAGCTGTTTGCTATGACATAAATTATATACCTACCATCTTCTATTAGAAGATCGAAGTGTACCAAGCTCTGATGCTGCCACGATTGTGCAAGACGAAGTAAGTTGAATAGTCTTTGGTGGCAACTATGTAAACAGCGTTGCCAGAATGTTACTATTAAATAACTTGACCGTAACTGGAAGCTATATATATGAGAGTGCATTTCCGTTTCCGTCGAAAGTACCAGCGTTTTCGTACTTTTAATGCCTTTTAACCGGAAATACTAGGTGGCGCCACCTCTGCATTCGCGCTTTATGAAAATATCGGGCGCCATTTGTCATCTTTGGCGTTTTAATTTTCGTCGAAGTAACATCGCCGCAGCCCTAGCAGCTTGCGTCGTGTTGCATAATTAGTTAATACAAAGTGATAATTTGTTAATAATTATGTGGAAAAATACTGAAATGTAGTTATTTCCCAAAAATAACTCGGTGTTAAGTATACATTTTACGCAGTAAGTACCACATTATATTTCATTTCTTCAATTCATTTGTTCGAAATGAGTGATTAGAATTCGTTTTAACGGTTTTACCGTTCGATTAAATTGATATTTAAAAATTTTTGTGTGCCTAGATGTTTTTTAACCATTTGTGGCTTACAAAATGGCGGTCAAACGACGCCTCATAAGTGTTTTTCAGATAATATGTAAGATTATTACCAGTTTTTAACATAGTTTTGCTTCCAGAAACGTATAAAAGTTTGCCGCCCAACGCCCAAGCGGCAAAGCACGGGCCGCGACCGTGGTTCAGTGAAAGGTGCGTAACAGCGTGCTTTTGCGATTCTACTAGTTCATCGATATTGGTTGGCGTGCTGGCCGATAATTGAAGAAATTTGGTGAGTGAAAAATTCTTTTTATAAAGACAATGGATTTCAAATGTTGCAACAGTGTATCAATTGCTTAACTACGAGTCATAAAAATAACTCGACCTTATCTAGCGATCTATCAGTTCGTTCGCTTTAAGTCACTGTATATTTTTGATACACCATGCCAAATTTTTTGATTACATGTTTTTAACGGCCAGGTAATGCCTATTATTGTGGACGTAAGAAATCATAATCCAGGTGTCACAGACCTGGGAACAAACAATAGTGGGGGAAAAAATATAATATCTTACGTCACCTAGCTATATGCTGAAGACTTTTCATTATTTAAATTCATATAAAGGCAAGAAGGCTTTCTTAACTTTCTTTTGAAATAGTTTTTAAATTGTGGACTTGATCTTTTGACATTGCGTTTAAGTTTAGAGGAACAAGTATTTTGATTTTATTCCCTTTTACTATATTGTTATGCAAACAATCAGTTCAACATGCATTCGCATGGTTATAATAGGGAGATACGGGAATACCTGTACCTTCTTACATTGAATTATGTAATCAATACAGCATACTCTGAAATGCTTGTAATGATACGCCCTCGCAGGGTGAATCTCTTTGCAAATATCATATTACATTGCTTTAAGCAATCAATACATCATACATCATTGTATGCTTGTAATAAACCACCCTCGCAGGGTAGGTAATCTTTTGCAAAAGCCACCCTCGCAGGGAGGCTACCTATTTGCAAATGTCACTTCACAAAATATTGAATCAAGCGATCCATACATACACTATTATTTAGTATGCTTGTAACGATACGCCCTCGCAGGGTGAATCTCTTTGCAAATATCATATAACATTGCTTTAAGCAATCAATACATCATACATCATTGTATGCTTGTAATAAACCACCCTCGCAGGGTAGGTAATCTTTTGCAAAAGCCACCCTCGCAGGGAGGCTACCTATTTGCAAATGTCACTTCACAAAATATTGAATCAAGCGATTCATACATACACTATTATTTAGTATGCTTGTAACGATACGCCCTCGCAGGGTGAATCTCTTTGCAAATATCATATTACATTGCTTTAAGCAATCAATACATCATACATCATTGTATGCTTGTAATAAACCACCCTCGCAGGGTAGGTAATCTTTTGCAAAAGCCACCCTCGCAGGGAAGGCTACCTATTTGCAAATGTCACTTCACAAAATATTGAATCAAGTGATCCATACATACACTATTATTTAGTATGCTTGTACGATACGCCCTCGCAGGGTGAATCTCTTGACAAATATTACATTGCTATAAGCGTTTTAACACAATGTATTTTAGTTTTTTTTTTTTTTTTTTTTTTTTTACGGTTATAATAAACCACCATTGCAAGTGAGTACCTTTTTTGCAAATATCATATTTCATAGTATTAAGCAATTAATACAACATACAATGTATGTTTGTAATAAATAAACCACCCTATTTGCAAAACTTGAACGATAGTTGCGCAAATGATATTTGCAAAATATCAATTGCATGATAAACATAGCACAAACTTGTTTGGTTGTAACAAACCATCCTCACCCGATGAGTATCTCTTTGAAAATACAATATTTCATTGTATCAAGTAAGTATCGTAGGCTTATTACAAACCATCCTGACAGGGTGATTTTTTGATCTTAATAATGTTGTATGTTCATAACAAACAACCATCGCTGGATAAGTATCTTTTTTGCGGGCTAATATTCTTAAAACCTAGTTTTAAAGCTGGATGAAATATTTCAAACGTATTTTATTGTTGTTGTAATGCCTAATCTGTCTTTTATTCTTCATGAAACTATAAACATGGATACACTAGCTTGCTTGTAACAAACTACCTTTTCAAGGTAAAATAAAAATATACCTTATGCAAAACTACCCTCGCGGGAACGTCTTATAAGAACAATCAAATTGTAAGCGCGGCTTCAGGCCAGTCTGTTTCAGTTTGAATGAAAAGTTTTCGTTATGTTCTTATTATGTTCCCTGTGTAACGTTAATTTAATTAGAAGTAAAGTCACCACCTCAAGGTGGGTTGCATAGTATTGAATCACCTGCAAAGTGAAACATGTTCTTTCAAAATTTCGAAGTGAGTCTTGCCTCTTACTTGTTTATTCTGGCATACGACAAATGTGCTCGACGAGCACAATAACCTTTAGGAGTTCATGCAGTATTTCCTGCGACTCCAATCACAACGGAGATGCCTGCTACTTGGTTTAAAACGATGTTTTATCTTTTCGATTCTTGCAATTTAGGTCACTCTAAAAATGACATTCTGTTACGCATAATGTGACGAGAACGAATGTTGTGTTTTAATTATTTCTTTTGGAACAGCCTCGTAATATGTGAATGTGTGGCTCATTGTCTGTCATACTAAGTGCGCTATCGCACTGACACTAGCAACCTCGTTTGCTCCCTCCTCGTAAGCAACGTTTCAGAATAACACAATTATAAGTATTTAAAATATGAAATTAGTTAAATATTTATACAATCAAATAATAATTAAAAAATAAATAGTAGGGTCGGGCGCTTATATCAATTATTTTTGCACGATTTGGACTTGATCATTAGAAAATTGTATGTTTCAAATTGCCATAAAACCTACCTACCTATAAAATGTTTGCAGTAAATAAAGATGGTACCTCGCAAGTACCATCGCCCATTCTTTTTGATTACCTACCTTCTTCGAATGGTGTTTCTTATCTTATCTTACAGTATAAAGACTTGCACTGCGAACTGTGACGTGTAACTATTCTAGTTATCAATAATTCTGATTTCTGGCTTATCGTAAGTTGCTTAACTGAACTACCAAATTTTCTTAGGGCAATAGGTATCGGAGCAGAAATCCTTCCTATATTGCATTTGTTAACGGTAATTCATAACAAAATAGTGTTATTAAAGTGATAGATTATTTATCAGACGACGTTTATGGTAAAATTACGTCGTCTTTGAAAGTCTGGCGTGATTTTCATGTTATATTTTACAAAATCATCACAAACACTGATGATTAATGCATTGACTGGGACACTCACTATCAAAAATTCAGTACATCCCTATTGAAGTTAAGAGATGTGAAAGTAAGCCTAATTTTCAATATAAACGTTAGTATTGGCATAAGCTGTCTAAAACTTGATGAATTCGATTTTTAGTCTAAAAATAGGCATATTGAAAACCCTAATGGTCTTTGGACATTATCTTAATTCTACATACATATATTAGCTGTCTACCACGTATAACTGATTTGTCAAGTCAGTAAAGTTTTTTCGAATAATAAATATTCTTGGTTTTCGTTAAATATGCGTAATATACTTAACTGCTCTAAGCTTTACGAATTTATCTCTTACTCACATGAGTTACGGTAGCTTAATACAATTGTTTACGTAAACACTAAAGTTTATTTTGCCATTTTAAAACAAATGCCGATTACCAGAGTCGGTCTGGTTCAAAGATATTTCTATCGATCCGGACATTTACCTGTCACTTAAATTGTCACCCCACTTAGTTATGGTTGGCTAGTTAAACACTATCTATAGAAAGAATGCTATCGCTGTATGTCCAAGAAGTAGTTTGTTGGCGGTCGCCTGCGATAGTACAAAAATCTTTCGATCAACGACCTGTTGTTGATTTTTATAACCATTTTTAACCACTTACATAATATGTATGCTTTTGTATACAAACTTAATGCAAAGGCAAAGTATGACATAAATATGTGTATTTATATATTGCCTTAACGTGTCAGAAATTCAATGGAATGGATGCCCAAAGCATTCTATACGATATTATACAGATGCTGGTGACATACATTTTGCAGATGTAAAATTTACTATTTTAATATACGTAATTGATTCAGACCAATAGATCAGAAATAACATAATGCCTTGTTACGGGTTTAATTTTATGTAAACAAAATATACCTATTGCTGATATTGCTTTTACCATCTTTGCCCTTAGCTTTGCCGTTTTACTTACGGCGGTAATTGAGTTTTGGGAAAAGCCTTGATGTCATGCACTAATATAGTAAAATTTTTTAATTTACTACACTTGAAAGTCCTAAAGAAAAACCTTATATTCAAGTTGTTTTTACAACAACATTTTTTGATTAGATATTTAATCATTATTAATATTATTTATAGCTCACATTGGCGTTTCTTTTAACAATAAGGTTAATAGTCCTACTGTAGGTGGCACCACCAGGCAATACCAAACAGACTCTCATATATATAGCTTCCAGTTACGGTCAAGTTATTTAATAGCAGCGTTTTACCTGAAATAAAACGCATATTAAAATACTTACCTAACTGGAAGCTATCACTTTAATTTCTGCCTGGTGGAAATTCGGAAAATTAAGCCAATGATGACAAATGGCGCCCGATATTTTCATAAAGCGCGAATGCAGAGGTGGCGCCACCTAGTATTTTCGGTTAAAAGGCATTAAAAGTACGAAAACGCTGGTACTTTCGACGGAAACGGAAATGCACTCTCATATATATAGCTTCCAGTTAGGTAAGTATTTTAATATGCGTTTTATTTCAGGTAAAACGCTGCTATTCTAACATTTAATGTTACCTTTGAACCTCTCATGTTACCACCATGTTACAAGACTCAAAATGTTACTTTTACGTTAACTTGATAATAATAATTACGAAATATTTTCCAATAAACAAAAAAAAAAAACTCGAAACAGTCACGTCTGTTCAGTTTCTTCTTTATATTGTAGTTTAGTGTTTTGAGTAGTTCCGTTTTTCACAAGAAATAAGATAAGAGTCTTTCGGTTGTAACACGCATCGTTTTGATTTTTTTTAAATCTTTTATCGTTCTTTTGTTTATTTAGTTTATCTATCTAAGCACGATTGAATTTGAATTACGACCGATTAAAAAATGGATTTATCATCACTATAGCAAAAAGTGTCCGGTTTGGGGAGTCTTAAGGCGAGCCTGGCCAGAAAACGTCTAGCAAGAATCAACTTTCCTCTAAGATAAACCATGGTTTTTACTGTGTAAAAAAAAATATGTTATTCTTAAGCATGTTTTTAAGTGGAATCATAAATCTGATACATGTAATGAATAACTTCACTCGATAGAAAAAAAATCCAAAGTCACCTCTATTTGATATTTTAAACACGATTTGCGACTTAATTTTTACAAATCATATTGCTTTTTTATTTTTTTTACGAATTACAATGCAATAAAAAAATGGAATCATAAATAAAAATGTTAAAAAGTTAACATGGTAATTTTATATGATTTTTTTATCACGAATTCATGGTAAAAAGGCACGTTTGCGTGACCGCCAGTCCGCCCGCAGACCCCGTCGACGCCGGACGTGTGCCAAATTTTTGTGATCTCCGCAGTGCCGCACACACCAACACCAACCAAGCATTTAGTTTTGCCATAATGGGTAACAAACATAATAAACGAAAAAAATGATCAAGTCTGGCTTTTAGAAAATCGTACGAGTCAAGGAGCAAACGTCGGTAAGTAGATAAACTTCTACTAGATTAAATTGGTAATCATTGTTTTTATTTACTAGAATCGACATTTCTTGCATTGCTTTTTGTAGTCAGATGATGTATCAACAAATCTATTAGTACCTACTTATATTCGTTTTAGTGATTTCAAATATCATACTCATCATCATAGATACTTTTTTGTCTCGTTACGTGCATTCACGATGTAAATACCCGGCCTAGTGGTATACCTACTAGTGATATTTATGTAGTTATACCTACCTACAGTTACAGTTTTTTTTTTGCAGAAGACTACTACGTAACAAACTCCAATGACTTTGGAATTGACGAAACGTAAGTACCTACCTACCTTTTGTACCACGCAGGGAGGCGGGTGTTCTGCGAAGTTTTGACTATGTCGGTCACCATTTATTATTTCACCCAGACAACTTGTGAGATACGGATACGGAGCGACGTTCATACTTTCATTTTTCCTGAGCATTCTAAACTGAACAACGAGTAAATACCCGCCCTAGTGGCATACCAGTGATATTTATATTTATATAGTTATACCTACTTACACGAATACCTATCTTACAGTTTTGTTTTTTTTTTTCAGAAGAGTACTACAACCAAATTTAATAAACTCCGATGACATTGGAATTGACGAAACGTAAGTACCTACCTACCTTTTGTAACATGCAGGGCTGCGAATCTTCGCTAAGTTTTGACTATATAGGTATGTAGGATGTTAGGTGAGATACGGGACGACGTTCATACTTTCATTTTTACTGAGCAATCTGAACTGCTCAACGAGTAAATACCCGTCCTAGTGGCATACCAGTGATATTTATATTTATATAGTTATACCTACTTACACGAATACCTATCTTACAGTTTTGTTTTTTTTTTTCAGAAGAGTACTACAACTAAATGTAATAAACTCCGATGACATTGGAATTGACGAAACGTAAGTACCTACCTACCTTTTGTAACATGCAGGGCGGCGGATCTTCGCTAAGTTTTAACTATACAGGATGTTAGGTGAGATACGGGACGACGTTCATACTTTCATTTTTACTGAGCAATCTGAACTGCACAACGAGTAAATACCCGGCCTAGTGGTATATCTAGTAGTGATATTTACGTAGTTATACTTACCTACATGAATACTTATCTTCGTTTTTTTTTGCAGAAGAGTACTTCAAGAGAATGTAATAAACTCTGATGACATTGCAATTGACGAAACGTAAGTATAAGTCGCGGCACGAGAGTTTAGCGCTGAGGGTAATGTGGAGGGGATATCTGCGCATGGGTATAGTCGTGAACATAATACAATTATAACTTTAATTAAAACACACATTTGAATAAATAGAAAGTCTATCACTAAGCAAAATCTGGAGGATATTACTGTCACAAACATTAGTAAATAGTTAGTTAAAGTTTTGCATAGCTTGTAAGTCTTGTAACAGGCTGTTTTATATTTTATTAATAGTTAATAATAAAGTTAATAATTCATTGGTTTCTTTTTTAACAAAACCATGCACGTCATACGCCTTTTTCGAACCTGACTTTTAAAAACAGTATTTCTTTTAGGCATATTCACTATCGACTAAAAATACACTAGTATAAAAACTTTCAATAAATAACAAAGGAACTCAAACTTAACAAAAAAACAATAACAATGAACGGCAATAACAATACTCTTTAGAACGCGACTGTACAGTCAGAAGTCTGCGGAGCGTCGTATCGGGGCGGGGGACGGAATACGACTGGCTAGCCAATCGGCGCTACGCACGCGCAACCTTCGTCCCTGTAGCCCCCCTGTGATACCTAATTTTTTACTTCTGCGCAATAACGGTCAGCGCTAGACTTTCGTGCCGCTAACTATACCTACCTTCTTTTTGTACCATGCAAGGTGGCGGATCTTCGCTAAGTTTTGACTGTACTGTATGTATGTAAATTTAATATAATAATACATTTATTTCCAAAAATACAGCACAAGCAAATTTTCAATAAATGTTTACAGAGAAGAACCCAGAAAAATGTTATCGGTGGGCCCCAAACTAGGCTAGGCCTGTATCTTGGGTACCCTGAGAACAGAGCATACATGATATTATTGATCTGCGCTGACAACATGGAATTTTTACCGTTAATGTACATTGTTAGATTAGAATAAATTAATAAATCAAAAAATATACAACAAAAATTGAATACAAAACAAAGTTAAAATTAGAACAAAATTAAGTAAAAATTAAATTATAATAAAATCAAGATTAAATTAAAATAATTGGATTGGTTAATAAGATTCAAGGTTGGTGGGTGTGGATTGAGTGGGTGTGGATTGAGTGTGTGTGTGTGTTTGTGTGTAAGTGTGTGAAGGTGTGTCTGTATATGTATGTATGTGAAATGAAGTGATGCTATGTTATACCGCTACTTGCTGGGAACACGTCTTTGTGTTTCATTTCACTAAACTTTACAAGTTTTTCTGTTTGCTTGTATGACAAAGAAAGCAGCCACCTTTGAATTTTATGCTTGGACTCTCTAAATGTTTTATTTGTCATATTATTGCAAATATGCCTGCAGACTGAGTTATACGTAAAGATTTGAGCATATTTCGGTAAACGTGAAGCAAACACCGTGTTGATTCTTGGAAGCAGCTGATCCCTAGGGCGTTTACGTCTAGCATTGTCGTCATGTCCAGCTGATAAGTGATGACATTTGGCAATCGCCCATAGTACGAAAAGCTGACGTACTGTTAACACAGCTGCTTCTTCATACAATGTTTCAGTTGGATATCGACGAGGTTTACCCAGCATCACTTTAAGAACTGCTCTTTGCGCGCGTTCCAGTTCTAACATGTGCGTCAGGGCAGCCCCTCCCCAGACCCCTATACAATATTGCAGAAGGGACTGGCACAGAGATTTATACACCAGCAGTTTAACGCCTACCTTGGCAGCAGGCCTTAGCAGTTTGAATACATAAATCAGCTTCCGGACTTTTTTTGCGATGTATGTTAAATGACATTTAAAGGACAGATTTTGATCCACCATTACTCCTAGATATTTTGTACTTGCGACTCTAGTGATAAAGTTACAAGAACAGCTTGGCTTAGTCATATTGAGACAAGTGGACTTCTCACAGTTGCTGCCATGGATATGTAATTCAGACAGGTCCGTGCCGGTGGCTTGCGTAATGTTGAAAGCAATGAAGTTGGTTTTTTTAATGTTTAGAGTAAGTAGATTTGCGTCGAGCCAGTGAGACAGGGCTGTCATTCCAATTTCAGCTTCTATAAATGCGGACTTCCAGTCTTCTCCATGAAAAACAGCAACGGTATCGTCAGCGTAACAGATTATGTCCATGTTTGGTAAGTTAAGTCTCATTATCTCGTCCATGTAGACAGTGAACAGAGTTGGAGCTAGGACACTGCCCTGTGGGACACCGTAGTCAATATGCATCTCTACACTCTTGCGGTCACCAATTCTAAGGCATTGCTGCCTGTTCGACAAATAACTTGTGAACCAGCTGAGGGCAGTTCCTCTGATGCCGATGCATTCGAGTTTTTTTAGTAGAATTGTTGTAGAGACAGTATCAAACGCTTTGGCAAGGTCTAGGAAGACACCTATGCATCTCTGTCCACTGTCCAAATGTGACGTCACTATTTCTGTTAACGACTGAACGGCATCCTCCGTTGATTTCCCAGGTCTGAAGCCGTACTGTCGATCCTCTAGAAGTTTATTTTTTTGCAAAAAATCCACCAGTCTCTTGTTCACAAGTTTTTCAACAACTTTTGATAAAACACTTAGTAATGAGATGGGTCTATAATTGTCTGGGTTCGACTTGTCCCCACTTTTGTGCACCGGTATGACGACAGCAGTCTTCCAACAATCCGGAAAAATACCGGAAGCCATGCTGAGGTTGCTTATATGCACTAAGGGCTCAATTAGCGCGTGCTTTGCATACTTCAGCATAAGTAGTGCTATATCATCTAAACCTGGGGCGCCTGCTGACTTGAGGTCCTGGATGATGTTATAAATTTCACAGTTATCTGTGGGAGCCAGGAATAGAGAATTCGAGCTGCAACTCGCCGAAGTTACTTGTTGGCAAAGAGCTTCCTGTGTGGTGTTTAGCTTGTTAAGAATTTTCGAAGTTAGGTTTGCTCCTGTTCGTGCAAAGTGCTTGTTACAGTCATTTAAGACATTCTGATGATTTGCGGCACCGCTCAGAAGCTCCTGAGCTCCCTTTTTTTTTACAGGATATGTCACATACATTTCTTATCGCTTTCCATAAGCTTTTGGGGTTGCCCTGATGTTCTGTTAACTGTTTCCTTTCGTATTCTAATTTGAGCTTATGGAGTAGATTGTTACAAAAGTTTTTGTAACGGTTGTACGTAGTTTTGTTGAGTTCGTTTTGTGGATCGCGTCTTAGTTTCAGGTGCAAACTGTCCCGGTGCCGCATGCATCTTATCAGTCCTGGCGTGATCCAAGGTTTGAGATTGAATTTTGTTCGGCTAATTTTCCGTTCTTCTGTATGTTTAAGAATACATTCCGATAGAGTCTTGTTGAGAGCAAGTACCGCATCATCAACATTATCTATGTCGAAGACTTGGTGCCAGTCTGAACTTTTAAGGTCATTTGCGGCATCGCGGAAATTGGTTTTAGTAATGACTCTCTCTTTCCTCTTGAAGTTTTTCATATTAATGGTCATTCCTACTACCAGTAAATCATGGTCGGTTACAGAGTTCTTACATACCATACCTAGAGTCTTATTTTTGCTTTTAACGAATGCATGATCTAGGCATGTCATAGTCTGGCTTCTGGTAGCGACTGTTATGGACGGAAAAAAGCCATGCTCAGCCATAATACATTGATATTCAGCGTTTTCTTTACCAGGGCGTTCTTCCAGCAGATTTATATTGATGTCACCAGTGACAATGACATTTGCTTGATCCTTGGTACAGCGTAAAACATTTTCAAGAGAGTCATTAAAGCTTTTCAGATCCTTGACAGCAGGGGATCGGTAAATGCCAACAATTTCCAAGCAGTTAGCCACTTTTACTACAAGACAGTTTGCATCTTCAAAAGCAGGCTCCTGAGCTGAGACAGACCAGCAATCCTTAACATAGATGATCAATTATATAGGGTGTTAGGTGAGATAGGGGACGTCGTTCATACTTTCATTTTTGACTGAACAATCTGTACTACACGAGTGTTTGGTAGCGTTTGAGTTATAGCCGTATGATTTGAACACATCTAGGCCTGATTAGTACTGCAACGTGATTTTGGCTGTTTTGAAGAAAACTCGTAAAGTTGTATATTCGTTTTTAACGATTAGCGAAAATCGAGCATTTCGGTAAATCTTGTAAGTACGGCTTTTATAAACCTACGACTGGTATGGATGTGTTCGTCGTTGCCTTTGAAATTCGAAACTGCCGGTTGTAAGAAGCGATAGCGGGGACAGGCGAAGCTATGTATATACGTCACAAAGATGACCGCCGACCGTTGTAGATTATTGCTTATATCTCGAGTTCTATCTCATCAAATCAGTTGTTTGAGGTGTCATTTGAAAGCTCATTTATTTATAATGTAGTTGTTGTATAATTATATACATACATATCAACAAGCTTGAACGACAGCTTCCGTGCGCGAGTCCGACTCGAACTTGGTCGGTTTTTTAGAATTTTTATATTTTTGAACTTTTGGACATCATACTTATAAATATTTATTTTTATTTTGTTTTAGGCACGTGGATGACATTGACCCTGTTTCACTCAGCGTGGTCATCATCCTGCGTCAGTCATGGTTTGGTGGGGGGGTATCCTATCACGACGTCACAAAGCTTAGTTTTTGTGAAAAGGGGGTTAAAACTTCTGCCAAAGTGTATCAAGAGACCGTCTTATATGGTGTTGTACAACCCCTTAGCAATACACTTTTTAAAAATCTACCGTGGAGTTTCCAACTAGACTGCACATGGTCACAAGGCGCGAACTACCCAAGCCTGGCTGGAAGCCAATGTTCCGGACTTTATAAGGGCTGAAGACTGGCCCTCCTCTAGCCCAGATCAAAACCCCCTGGACTATAAATTATGGTCAGGTTTAGAGGGCATGGCCTGCTCTAAACGACACGCCGACATAGAGTCACTTAAGAAATCTTTGAAGCAAGCAGTGGCTAAATTTCCCATGGAAACAGTCCGTAAATCCATAGATTCTTGGCCAGACCGACTAAAGGCCTCTATCAAGGCCAAATGTGGTAATTTTGGATAAAATAATAGTTATATTTTTGTTAAGACTTCAATACATATGTAAATATAACTTTTATTAACATTACATTACTGTATAAAAAAATAAATGCATTTTCATTTGTAACAGAACTTATGGCTAGACATGCATACATATCGTCACGCTTTTCCCCGAGGGGGCTGGCAGAGGTGTAATACAACACCCACATTTCGCCGGACGATATTCAGTCCCAAATGTGACAGGGGGCGAGCCTGTCGCCATACACCGGGCTCCAGTTATGTAGCAGATGACACACAATACGCACATATGTTCACACAATGAACAAATTGGTGCGTGCCGTTGGCTGGGTTCGAACCCAGCAGAGCAAAATTGCCACTCCCAACTAGGCTGCCATCGATTCTACAACTATATCACAGAACAAATAATAATACTACGTACCTATAGCTCAATTGTATATATAAATGTAAATATTGTGAATGTACATTTTTGTATTGGATGTTTTGTTAGTGCTAGCAGAATTTCCGCCACTTCGTACCCAGGGTATGTATACTTATACAGGGAGTTAGTGGACCCCTCTCGAAAACGAAAACTGGGAATAGTGGTGGGGATTACTAATACAAAGCGACTAAAAAAAAACGCGAAAAAAAGGTTTTTTTTTTAAACTTAAAATCTGATTTTTTAACATCGACACAAGTTATACAAGCTTTAAAGAGCTAGTTTAAACACCAATTACCAAAAAAAAAAATTTACCTTAACGGCAATCTAATACAAATGACTAACAGCTGACGCTAGAGGTGAACGCCCGCACGCAGCTGCGCGCGGTCGCGACCTCGCAAGGAGCCGCGCCGCCCGCGCCCCCCCACCCCCCGCCGCGCGCCCGCCGCTGTCTCGGCGCGCGCGCGGGCCGCGGCGGCGCGGTACGAGACGTCCTCCCGCCATTCGTACAGATCTAACTACCTACGTGGCTATTGCATTCTCTTCGGTAATTGCCTAAATCACGTTCGGTTCAAACTGTCCTACGGCTGGAGATGGGCCATGAGATATGAGCCATCTTCTCATTGTGAGAAGCTTAAGGCACACAAGTCGTAAGTGTCCACAACGCTGGTCCAATGAGTTGTTCGTTGGTAAACTTCACAAAGAACTCTCAGGCATCCCATTTTCGCACAATGTTTTTCTTCAGCGTTTACAGCTGTCAGCAATCAGCAATACGCACTAACTTCGAAATGATTCAAACCTTGGGACCTGCGGATTAAAAATCCAATGGTCTCAACTTCCAACCCAACCCAACTAGGTCCGCCTGCGCCGTCACTTACAAAATGTTTCACTTTGAAATTTAAAAAGACATAGCTTCAATACTTTCTCATAACATGAATTTGTAGGCTTGTGAATTGTGATCTTATTGCCTCGGATTCAAAATCACGACGACACGCACGCACAGTACATTCACCTTTTCGCTCGCGCTATACTCGTACCTACGAAGCCAAAGCTGCTGCCGCGCGCCGGCCGGCGGCGCCGAAAGATCGCACTGTCCTTCGGCGCGCGCGGCTTTCTTTGTCGGTCGCGATAGACACGCGCTTGTGTGCGTAATAGACATAAACACATTTAGGGTGCGTTTTCACTGTTTTTACAAGTTAAAATGTACTGTCTTTACCTTTACAATTTCAATTTTATTTCTTTACCTACTAAAAATGTAGCTAACTTTTTAGGATTCCGTACTGTCATGTATTAAACAGATCTACAATATCTTGAAGCTGTAAAAATCAAGCTTCTAAATTATTGCATTAAAAAGGCAAAAGCAGAACACCGCAGAGTGTAACTCTAGGGTGTGTTGGAGTCCCACACACTGCCCGACTCCCCCCGAGATTGTGAGAGATGCTAATGCATTTTCTCTACATAAGACTACTCTGTAAGAAGCGTGATGTGATGTCCCTGGTATTAAAGGTATCCTTAGGCAACGGTGAACACTTACCATCAGGCAACCTGTTAGTTTGTTTGCCAATTATGGCACAAAAAAATGTAGTGTGGCAGTTACCCGGGCTCATCGCCACGCCGCGCCACCACACGTAACACCTTGCTTCCACATTTTATCAACGATTTCAATTAGGTAACCTAATGTGATTAGTCTAAACGCGGTCTTAATTTGCGGGACCGCTTCCGAAATCCGACTTCCGACCCAGCAGGGCTATTCACAACCATTCGGAAGCGTTTCCGTTCGGATTTCAAAAATTGTAAACCTAAATTATTCGAAGTTCAGTCTATATTCATAAGTTTTTAGACGTGATTAATTCTTCAGATCGGATTGATACTTGATTTCCTATTCCAAAATGTATATAAGGAGACTGAGATTCGAACAATTTGAGTTTGAAATTTGTGGGATCCGATCGGAAACGTTTCCGAATGATTGTGAATAGCACCGCGGAAGGCGAATGAAAACACAGACTAGGTAAGTGATTTTGTAAGATCGGGAGTGCGAGTTTGAACCCTATCTCACACATCTGCGATTAGGTAAAGCATTTTAAACCGATTGATTGAATTCAACCTACCTATTACCTACCTACCTAGTAGATAATAACTTCTACCGATTTGAATCACGCGTCGCACACCGCGCGCCGCGCGGTGCGTCGTCGCACTTTCGGTAGGTACTGGCGCCGACCATTGACCCCCGCGATATAAACGCGTTACATTGCTGGTTTGCAAATTTCTAAAAGTTTAAAATAACAGTTATATGGCTAATAGTTAGTGGTTTCGGGTTGTGTATAGATAGTATAATAACGGCGTTTCGGCTTCGAGAACGGTCTCCTTACACCCTGTATATATCCGGTATAAGTTTACTCGATTCTTTCATAATTATTGTTCAAAATTATATCTGAATCGTGTAGTTTTTTAACTTTGTAACATTTAACAAACCATACAATATTATTAGTACGCACCTAATGGTAAAGTAAGGTAATTAAAATTGTTATTACCATTGTTATACAATATACCCAAAAATAATGAAATTTACTATGTTGTATTATTTAATGAATACCGGTAGTTACACAATCATTCCAACACCCTGTATAAATATTTGCCCTAATAAGGATAACAAGTTGCCTATGTGTCAATCCAGGGCATAAGCTAACTCCGTTCCAAATATGATCCTTATCCGTCTAGCCGTTTAGGTGTGAATAAGTGAAATACGAGTAAGTACCTAACTTCCACACACAATCGCAATCTTTTGTATTTATGAGTGTGAAGTGTGATAAAATGGAAATATGACACTACCGGTAAACTGAAACTAATGCCACGACTGCTGCCACACATCAAAAATACAACAACTCGTGGACATGAGATTGGTTGTACCTATATTGGCTTGAACGGCAATTTTTAGATTTTTTTTTGTTTGGCATCAAATAAAAAATGTTCATAAAATGGATGAGTACAATGACGGACGGATTATTTTATCGATTTCCTAAAAATGGGTGTTTAGGTACTCGATACCATAACGTGACTGACGGGTGAAAGACGTGCGCGCGGCGCATCGCACACAACTTTTGTGTCGCGTGAATGAATACGTCGCGTTCCCAAAAAGTGCGGCCTGAGGTAGAGTAAAATACCTAAAGTTCTGGGAAAGCCTCGCCTTAATATAAAAATCACGCTGTTGATCTTTTTTTATTGTTGGACCAGGGACCGGCCCCGGCTTCACACGGTATCTATAAATCACCCGAAATGCATTTTAACAATACGTTGCGTTGCGTAGTTTAGAAGATCTAAACGTTCATACGTTTCATGTTTGCGGACGCGCGTATAGCATGCTTTTTGACATTTTGTTATTATTTTTGACATTTTAATTTTTATATAAGTACCTAATTACTTACATAAGTTTTAATTCAATTATATTTTAATTTAAATTTCATCTTAATTTTATTGTAATTTGATTTCCAAAAGTAGGTACATAGGTATTTGTATTTTAATTAGGTATTTCTGTTTTTATTTTATTTACTTAACTAAGATGATTGTGGGTGAAAGCCTAAATTAAAGAAATTTGAATTTCAATAGAGGCGATTTTCTTTCATATTATATACCTACTATGTAAAGACAGTGTTTTAAGTTCAGAGATTTTATAGTAGGTAGGTACCTACTTATTTAAATCTATGGGATCTATGCCCATAAATTTTATTGATGATGACGATGATATTCAGATGATAACGTGATGGTCTGTCTATCGTTGAGTGGTAAAAGTAAGTATAACAAGGTAGGTTGTGGTTGGCTATATTTTCCCACCACTCCCACCTACTTAATAGTCTGAAAAGTACTTGTTTACGATTTAAGTATAGCTCGCCGTGTCTAGGACCCTAGAGCCTACTGTAGGCCACGCGTCCGTCGTCTGTCCTCCTCTCGCATTCCTGTACTGTGTCGCATTCTTCAACCGATTTTCGTAAAATGTTGTTGGCAGGTTCGAATATTTTACATAATTTTATTGCCGAGTCAGTTTTCGGAAAATTTTCAAAATGGCGGAGATAAAATATTTTTGAAAAAAAAAGAAATCTCCGCAATTTTGCAATGCGACCTGTGAGACAGAGAGCCGGACAGAGATTCTGACAGAATTCGGACATACGGAAGCATTTTTGTCGAAGCTGAAGCATAGACGCTTCGCTCACTAACGCTCGCTCGGTCGATAAGTAAGTATGGATCGTACAGATGCTAAAATTTTGTCACAGAACACTTCCTATTACACAGGGCAAGTTTTGTCTATTAAGACGCTACGCTCTGAAATTTCCATACAAACGCGCTACTCAAATTTCTTGAAAACCATTTGTCAGATTATGATGAAATTTAGCATGCACAATTAAATTCTTGGTTTTTTTTAAAAACGTTCTCAAGCGTAAAATATATGTATGAAAAATATCCGCATTTTTAAGGGGTCACTTTTGACTGGTTTATTCAATAGATAGTTAAGGCAAATCATAAATTCCATTACATAGGGAGGTTTTCTACATCATTAGCTGTTAAATGAATCCATAATACAAGGGAAATTCTTAGTAACTTAAGAATGATTTCAGAAGTGCAAAAGTCATAAAAAAAATTGAAATTGCACTTTGTCACTCGGTAGGTAACTTTAGAGACTCGTCAGTATCATTAGTATCAGTATCATTACTTGCTCTCTTTGCTCGTCTTCTTCTTTTAGACGAAATGGCTATAGAATACCTTAAGCCAATGCGAAGTTAGTCTAGGTCGCCTAGGTCGAAGTTAGTTAGGTCGCCGAACTCTTAATGATAGCTTTGAATTTAAAAGGGCCCCATGATCTCAGGTTAACACATCGGAGCTACCTTATAGGGCTTTCCTTGGGATAAATTAGCCAGACACGCGAATTCTTTACCATAGTTAAGTAAACAAGTAGGTATGCATTTATACATGTATGTACATAGTAAGTCATAGTAGAAATATTAAAATCTAGCCTACGGAATATAGAATCTACGCTTAATTTTTTTTTCTACACCTGCTACTCTAGTAATACCTACCTACTAAGTACCTACTAGTTACTTGGCTAAAAAAAGTTATTGTTGAACAAATAAATTTGTTTCGGTAGAGTCAGATAATCTACTTCTCCTACTACAGGTTGCAAAAAAAATTGGTTGTCTGTAAAGTCGGTTTACGGACGATAGTTTAACGTGACAACGTCATAATAAACATTGATGAAATATTCTCCTCGGACGCATATGTCAATTGAGTGGAAGAGAAATAGATGCAGGGCAAGCCGAATGCTCAAGCCGATCGTGCCTTTCGCCTGCTCGTGTAGCGCTCTCGCTCCGATCGTAACGTCACAATGAGCGTAGCGGGACAATGCGCGTAACGGGACAATGAGTCATCCTTTTTCGTGCGTGCAGGTTGATTCATAATCATCATTCATCGATTCATTAGACGTTGTCACGTCAAAAAATTAGTGTATGGAGGACTCACGGGGTTTGCGGCGGCGGATGCGCCGGCGGCGGCGAAGCGGCGGCGCAGGTGCGGGCGGGCCAGCGCGCCCGCGGCCGCGCACAGCAACAATGCTGCGCCCACGCATGCGCCCGCCCACCACCACTCTGAAATGCGACAAATGTCCATTGAATAAAACCCTTTGCCCCAGCTAAGGCGGCCACGGTAGGTATCCGCAGACTCACAATCATTGGTGACCGGCTTAGGTACTCGTATTCAAAAATCGGAAACGTTTCCCTCAGATCGAATTAGAACCAGAGCGACTCTAAGTCCGCATTCAATCTCTCGGAGCGAATCTTAGAAGTTTTTATAAGAAGTTTTCATTTTCATCATTCTTCCTATCGGATTTATACTCGATCCCCTATTCCAAAATTTATAAATGTAGACTGAGATTCAATCAATTTGAGTTTGAAAATTGTGATATCCGATCGGAAACGTTTTCGAATGATAGTGAATAGCACCGCGGGACTGCTAAATCAGGGCTGGTGATTCGGCGTCAAAGACAAAGTCAAAATGTTTTAATTCAATTGGGTATCAAAGATACATTTATGAGCGTCAAAAGAACGTTCGTTCATCGCCACCTCAACCGACCCCACAGCAGACCGCGATGCCAGTGAAGTCCGTATCGTATGTCTCCAATGTGCTAAATTCTAACTGAATTGGTCTTGAAATTGTCTACTGGGACGTTACGGTATTTCTTTATTCGTTAATATCTTGAGTATCGTTGATGAAATGTTTGTGAAATTTTGTAGGCAAGTAGTTTATGCAAATGCAATTTTTTGTTCGAACATGAACGATATCGGACGAGAAGCAATAGAGAAAGGGGAGTTCCTTCAAAATTGTTACTTGAACTAATATCTAGTGTAATTCCGCTTTAACGTCGCATTAAGTACATCAAGGAATATGAATTTTCTATTCTATTCTTAATTTAGAATTAAAAAAAATAATTTAATGACATTTACTAGAAAACTTCATACAAATTGATATTTGAATCTAATTTAAACGTTATACAATTTGATATTTCAACTTACGAATTTAACAGACCTAATTTAATGAAATCTACTAAAAAACTTTATACAATTTGATATTTCAAGCTTCAATAAGAAAATTAACAGAAATAATGTTATGAAATTTACAACAAAATTTTATCGAAAATTAATACAATTAAAAAATAAAATAAAACTACAAATTACACTAGATATTAGAATTACACTAGATATTATTTCAAGTAACAATTTTGTAGCTTTTAAAGGATTTAGAGGATGCTCCGACACGAAAAATGGGATTGAAAAAAACTGGCATAAGTGTGTTTTTTTTTCATTTAATAGATTGAGATCCCTTTAGGTTGGTCAGTGACGGGGCAATTTATGGTTGAAAAGCAATTCACAATAATAATGAGATTTCAGTTTTTTAATTATATTATTACTAACGACCCGCCCCTTTTTTCGCACGGGATCTATAAACTATGAGGAAGAAATTATTCGAGTGATAGTTAAAACCGCACCAGATATACGGACGCGGATATACAGACAGACGTGGAAAGCCTCTGTGTTTCTAATAGGTAAAGTGAAAACCGCATCAAAATCCATTGCGTAATTTATGAGGAGTTAGGATATAATTTTTATTTTCTTTATTTTGTTGTATCCTATGTAGAGATAGAGAAAAGATTTATTATTTTCACGTGATGATATTACTTGATAACTTTTTTGTTAATTTTTTTTTGGTAGCGCGGTGTTCACTTGCGTGTTCACGAAACACTGCTTTGATCTTTACACATTAGGTACTCATTTTACTCCTTGGAGCGATTCGGGATCACCCCGACTGGTGGTTATCTGGTGGTAAACGGGTGGTCAACCAGTGAACCTCGTGTAGTGAACTAACTTCCAAGTGGTCTGTCAGCGATTGTCACCTTGTCTTCGCGTGAATTGCATTCGCGGGCGGCAGGTGTATATTTTCTTTGGGCAGATGGTCACCGAGTGGGTCACTCGATCGCCGTCAGCGCGTTGATAGTAGCTTACGCCGAGGAGATCCGGAATTGATGTAGTAAGCGCATATCCATGGAAGTTCATTTAAAGAATATACAATCGCGCGAGGCGAGGCGGTGCGTGTCGGGTCCCCGGTGGCTGCAATGAGTGATAACCTTATTTTCTATGAATAAAAGGACAGTCAAATACAGACGGACGGACGCGGTGAAACTATAAAAGTAGATATAGCTTGCAATAGAACCTTAAAACCATTAGGAACAAACATCTCAAAATAAAATGATTTAAAACTACATATGTTTTGATCCATCTGGTTTCGATGTTCCGTCCGTAGCCTTTCGTAGCAGTTTCGTAGCCTATCGTAGCGCCTCCCCAAAACAACTGCCATCGAATTTCTAACGTCAACGTCTTTGTTTTACTAGGGTCACTTGCAGAAGATACGGAGTAAAATTCCTAAACGCAGGGTTAATTAATTCAGGGTTAATATATTATAAATGTGACTTAAATAAATTTGTGTTAACTCAAGGTTACCTAACTCTTGGTGGCGCAAACCGATTTATTCGTATCAGTTCAACCGCTGATGTGCAGTTAAATCCGAGTTAAAAAGATAACCCGAGCTTATGGAAGTGGCCCTTATTTATTTTATTTTAACTCACAATTTTTGCCAAGCGTGCGTGTCGTAGTTAGAAGATTTCGATAGTAGATAGAGGATATCGTAGTTTCTTGGTTTTCATGTTTTTTTGTCTTTGTATGTGTTGTATCCTATCCTATGGTATCCCCTGTGTTGGGGATAACATAGAATTATAGAACTACACACTATACAAATAGTCCCACTATGTTTTTCTACTCATAGCGCTATAAGTGTAGAACGTAGGTACGTACCTAGGTAAGTAATTTTATTTGTGGAATTTCGTCAGATCGAGAGTTATGAAGCTCAAAAGCATTCTATACATTCGTCCTAATGCAATAATATTTGCATTGGATGGGTGCCGTCAAATGCCTGGAGCCTTGTGCAATTGTGCCTTATGTGCCATTCTATTTTCGCCGGGAGTTTGTTTGCGTGGTTAAGCTAATTTTAGCAAACCTTAATCAGAATATCTCTCTCGGCGAACGACCGCTGTAAATGCGAGCGCACGTTCTAATAACACTCTAGGATACACAAACTTACTACTTACCTACCAATAAATTAATTGTAGAAACCAGAAACTATCTCGTATCTCTTTTTATGGATCTTAGCTAAACCATAGACAAATTGTATTTTTCTATGATCTGGTTTACATAAAAACATTGAGATCGTTGTCATGCCCACCCAGGGCAAACATTTCTGTGATGAACATTTGTGTTCTGTCTGGGTAATAATATCTATTTAAGTATGTTTTTAAAATTTCTAAGTATGTATATCAGTCTCTGGCAGCCATAGTACAAGCTTTGCTTAGTTTGGGGTCAGGCGACCGTGTGTGGAAGTGTCCCGAATTTATTTATTATTATTTATTATATATAAGTACCTAATGAGGGTTTTGGCGGGAACCGAAAAGATGGTGTCGTGATTTTGTATTATTTTCTAAAACTTGTGATTCTTCGAATGTTAAAGTGTAATAATGGTGGATTATTAACATTTACCGGTTCGTCAACGTGCACGAGTGTGGGCAAATGATACAAACATTGCGAAACGTGACTTTTTGTGTTTTTGTTTTCAATAAAGTATCCATAACTTTACTGAAATGTGGAAAGGGGAGAGATTCATCATCATCATCATCATCTCATCATCATAATCATCCCATCATCTGTGAAAACTAGACTAAACTAGTACTAGACACTGGCAAATGCACACAACGTGCGACGCCAAATTCCCCAGAATGGGGGACAAAGAAAAAAAAAAAAAAATAATAAGTACCTACCTACTTACCTAAAGTGAATATATATTTTTCGATAAATATTCATTTACTATAGTTGTTACTTGCCCTACCTATCTTTCCGATAAAGATTAAAAAATGCTTAGCACTAGACAGAAATAGATAAAAAAGGGTATGGTACGGAGACCTTTGTCCTACAGTAAGACTATAGGATACAACATGATAAAAATAACAATAACTAAAACCGGTCCTATAAAGTTGAAGATCTCAAGATAACGCAACTGTACTCGTATCTAAGTATTATACAAATTAGTAGTATTATACTAACATGTATTTTCGTACTACATGTTAAGCTTAGGTAGGTCCCTTTGTAAGTACCTACCTTGTTAGTCGTAGCCGTCGTGATTCTGCACGTCACCGAAATTAGTCAACGGACGAACCCCTCAGTCTCCAGTCAATTAAGTAAGTATACTTATTTTGTGTGGTTTTTAAATAGTTGGAGGTAAGCCTATGTAATTAGAAGGGGTTTGAACGTTGATCCCTTCCACGTTGGAACAGCTTTAGTATTGCTGTAATACTTGTTGTGGTTTCAATAAACTTACTCGTATGTATAAATGTAAATATCCAATACAATTTCCATTAAAAGCATTAAAGGACGTTTGGTAACTAATTCATAATCCATAATCTATGCCTTGTACCATCGAACCTAAAAAAGGCAGGTCAGGATAACGTCTTGCTACTACATAAAACAATATATAACAAATACACATCAGATATTGACTTGGATGGTTGACAAAAACTTCATGTAGTGTCGGAATTGCTTTTTAAACTTTTACTACATTTTCATACTCGTAGCATCAAATTTTAGGTAAAAATACTGATGTCACTTAGGTAATAATTAGAGCAAGGTGTCTGTCGAACTAGGTCACAGCATACGATTGAATTTACTGATTGACATCAGTACGAGATACTTTTATTTAGGCACCTACCTCCATTTAGGCTAGGTTTATTTTACATTATTTTAATAGACCCCTTAGAGTTTAAATTAATCAAAGGTAATCGACATATTTAAGATAAGCATTTTTTTAATAAAATGCGTCTCGTAACTTTGTTTCTCTTTTGGTTATAGAATCAAGACACTTTACGATAAATTATGCATTTACCTATTACTGTTACTATAGGTAGAGTAAAAGTAACATGTAAAAGTACTAGTGAATCAAAACCAACGTTTCAGTGCGTAAATATAGGTGTGTATGCGCGCGTGGACGTAGTCCGAGGTGCCTATTTCACGACCGGGATGCGCGCCTCAGATCACGCAGAACAAAGCCCATCTCAGCGGGCGGTTTAGGCCAAAACAAGCGGCATGTGGTCGCGCGTACTCGACAAAAATTCGACATCGTTCGCCCAAGAATGCACAGTGCGGTTATTTATAGAGGTGGCGAGGAGCGCGGGGGCGGCGGCGGCGTCTGGTGTCGGTCTGCCGGGGCCTGCCGCCGGCCACCGAAATAGCTTCTCCAGCTGGTGCCGGCCCACGTGGCGGCAGCGGAGGCTGTCGTACCTGCCCTTAGCTGATCCTGCGACTACTTACCTGCTCTCGACATATTTACGTCACACTGTTATTTATTTCACTGTGACACAGCTATAACCAATGTGAAAATACTATCAAAAGCAGTTTTGTCTTAATCTTCTAATTTTACTTTTTTAACCGCCGACGCAAAATGACGGGGTGTTATAAGTTTGACGTGTGTGAGTGTCTGTCTGTGGCATCGCAGCTCCCGAACGGATGAACGGATTTTGATTTTTTTTTTATTTTCTTTGAAAGGTGAATTAGTCGGCAGTGATCTTGGCTATGTTTGATGAAAATCGGTGTTGATGAGGGTCGGTTTTGATGACGAGAGTCGGGGGTTTTTAATTTATACTTGTTTGTTACTAGTACCTAGACTTCTGACGTGTACCTCACACCCCTGTAGGTATGATAAAAAGTCCCTATGTATTAAAGAAATGCAAAACTTACAGAGGGCGTGTCACACTCATAACATGACTTAAGGTTCTTTGCTTAATCAGTAAAAAATACACGTTAGTACCTAATAATCTTCAAAAGCCTAGGATTTATGTCTTAATGTAATAACTTAATAATAAATGTCTTTTTGTTATAAACTACTCCAGATATACGTGATATGATTTTAAATGCAAATAAATTTAATTTTGGAAAGTTCAGTTTTACTTTAAAAACCTAAAAAGATAACAGCCGATAAGATTTGGTGATATCGTTATGAATAAAAAGTGAAGAAATTGTTTAAAACGAATAAGCAGCGGTTATTTGGGTATGAAGTGCATTATTTGCACAAAACAAAGTATTTGCATTGTTTTGTTCAAATAATCCACTCATGTAGGCACCTGTCTACATACCTATTTATATATAGACAACAATTATACGAGTCTAAATAGGTATGTAGACAGGTGCCTACCAAGAGTTATCTTAAAAAAAATGCACATTACATTAATGTTAATTAAAACAAACTACTCGTGAATCACGGATGGAGTCAATTAGTTGAGAATCTAATTAATGACTATGCTACTTAAAGATACAGAGATAACGATGAACGCCGTGACAATCACGCCGGAAGCATGCGGCCTTCAATCGATACCGAGAAAGTAGTTATATTTGAATGATGACAACGAACAAAATACTGATACCAATACCAATTATTTCAAGGATATTAGAGCACTCATACATGATATAACTTCTTACGAGGAATGTTGTTCTTGCAGACATCAATTGTAGGGAACTCGTAAAATATTGTTAATTTTTCTCATAATATTAATCAGTTAATCTGATTTACTTCCGAACCATCGATGGAAGCAACATCCTTAATTCAGGGCGCGATCTGGCGGCAGACATGGTGCTATGTAATTTATTTGGTACATTGTAAGCCGTATTTGATAAGGGTGGCACCGGCCGGGCGGCGGGAACTGGGGGAGGCTGGCGGGACGTCTAGACGTAGCGTAATTAGGAAGGTAGAAGGTGAGCGTAGGCTGTCTGTACCACCGCCGGCGTCGACGCTGTGAGCTCGCCCTGCCTAGGCACTGCTGTTGGGTAGGGCGCCTACTTACGTCATATTCTAATTAACAGCAACACCTAAATTACACACAGACTGCGGGAAACTCTTACACTGTTCCAAATATAAACGTTGACGCAGCAAAAGGAACATGATTTGCTATAACTGCTGGTGTTAGAGTTAGTTCGTGTTACATTTACCGTTACTAAATGGACCTAACTAATAGGCGTATTCAAATTGTAACAGTATCAAGAATGAACACTGAGATTTTGTAGGTACCTATGGCGACTACAGTGGCCGGTCTCTGCCCCCAAATTGGTTCAGTGACGTCCTGTTGATTTCAACTTGTTTATCTCACTGTTTCATTCTGAATTTGGTAACTGTACGCGAAACAAAGTGAAATTGTTTTGCTTTGTCTTTCACTAACTTTAATAATATCAATAAAAAAATAATTAACATTCAAACTATGCTTCGAAAACTTTGTGTTTTAAAGAATTTAAAGAAATTATTTAAGTAAAAATTCGCTCCAAGTAAAAGAACAAGATAATAAAGAGCAGTGACAGATAGAAATGGCGTTATGTAAACTTGTTAAATCCTATCCTATCCTACTTCCTACTAGTATGTATTATAAACGCGAAGGCTTGTAAGAATGGATGGATGTTTGTTACTCTTTCACGCCAGAACGGCTGAACAGATCTGAATGAAATTTGGCACCGAGATGGATTATAGTCTAGAATAGCACATAGGATACTTTTTAATCGCGGGCGAAACCGCGGGGTTTGGCTAGCTATATTATATGTAAAGCCTACACGTAAAGTATGTGAATGACATGAAATCTTATATCATAGCCAGCCGCAAAGTAGAGCAACAGGCAGTTTCGCATGATTTAATGATGATTAGAAGCGCGTCGCGCGGCACCGGCACGGCACGCACAGGTGGCGAGCGTCGCGTCGGCCGGGAGGTGAGAGGACAGGACGCGGCCTCTATGTCGTAATATAGCTCATGACTCCAGTGTGAAGGTCGTTAGATCGGAGGATGTCGCCGAGTGGTAATGGCTATGTTCCTCCGCAGTGGAGCTCGCCCGCTGCAAACGCTGTTTGTCAACGTCGGAGTGGTGCCGAAGTGCCGGTCACTCGCTATAAATAAATTACGTGGAGTCGCGTCTACATCGCGTCATCGCCGTCAGCTCGCGAGAAATACGGCCGAGGCGAACAATTGCCATTGTCTATGTGAATGCAACGCAGCCGCAGCGACACGTCCGCGCATTCAGGGACTTACACGCATTTAGGATGAATGGCGCCGCCCCGCGCCGTTTCGTGATTAGACGCTGTTACGTGCTCGATAATTTTTAACGTAACGTAACGTCAGCAATTACCTAATTACTTACATTTAATTCTGGTTAAGATAATTTTATTCGCTTGATGGTAACATAGAATAAATACAAAATGAACGCTGATTATAAATGTTTAATCTAATCTCAGCAAGTAAGTAATTGCTAAATCATCACACTAATATTATAAAGGCGAAAGTTTGTTCTTCACGCTCAAACAGATGGAAAGATTTGGTTGAAATTTGGTATGGAGGTAGCTTATATCTTGAATTAACACATACCTAGGCTACTTTTTAATCGCGGGAAAAACCACAAGCCGCAATTAGTAGGTAATACATAATTATAATTAAAACAATGTTAGATTCAGTTTTACGTTTTTTGCTTTTTACCCGACTGCGCAAGGAGGGCTATGTTTTTCGAGTGTATGTATGTATGAGGTTTCTTTGGTAGGTAGGTACATTTAAAAGCCCAAACAGCTTGATGGATTTCGACATGTAAGGTATCATTAGAATCGTCTTGATAGTGGAAGTAACATTTGGTACAACATTTTGCAGCCGGGTTTTTTTGTTTTTCTTTTAATAATGTACTTGTTGACAATGGGATATGAGACGTAAAACATAGGTACTTTTGTTGATAATTTACTTATATATTTTGTATTTCTTTTTGATGAGCACTAAGCTAAACTTTTCTAAACTTTCTATCAGACTTTATTTGGGCAGGATACTCTACTTGAGCATCTCACACAATAGTCTCTATACAAAGTCTCTCTATTAACGTAATGAATAAATAAAATCAAATTAACTTTGTAACCACACATTAGTATAAGACGTTTTTTAGCCGGGGTTATGTTGGCTGAGCAATAAAGAATGAAGCAAGTCGTGGCTGAGTTGAGGTGCAGAGATGCCAGCGGAACCGGGCGAGACGACATCGCGTAGTAGGAACAGGAGTTGGCCGGACTCGAGACAAGAATGGGAATGAGAAATCGGAATGGGTAAAATGATCCGTTACACGGAAACAAGGGAAGGGAGAGATGGCTACGGGACTGAAGCCAAAAGGGCGGGACTGAAGGAAGGAGTATGTACCTAGATAATGTACGGGATACTAAATGTACTTTTTTTTCTGTGTCGCGGGTAAAGGCGCGGGCAAAATAAAGCTGAACTACACATATTTTTACGAAAGTTGCAGCAACTGGCATTTATATCAGTGGTTTTACCATGGCAGTGCTCTGGACGCAAGTCGCGACCGTCTGCGCGATAAATAACCGGTTATTTCCATCGGTCGCGGCCCTTTGTGCTACACAACTTTCTTCGTATACCTACCTCGGAGTACTTACATTGTTGCAAGCATGTACTACATTACATACCGATGGAAATAAAGACAACTATTGTTATCATGTGCATTCGGTAGTACAATTTAGGCATGTTCTATGTAAATAAACATGATTGGGTGCAGCTAACACCAAAATATCAGAGTGCAAAGAAGAAAAACTTCCAAATAATATACAAAATGTTTGTCGACGTGTTTTCTCCTTGATGTATTTTTGATATGGATTAGATACGATGTTAGAGAGACTAGGGATATTCTTTTTCAGTTTGTCGTTATGTTTTCTACCACCATTGAGACTTGCACAAATTACACGACACGGGTATGGTAAAAAGAAAAATACACACTATAGGTACACAAGCAGTATGATAGTACTCGTATACGAAATTATTATATCTTTGCCTTTTACAATAAAATAAAAAGAATCACAAAATGTCTGTGATACTATGGACTAGATGTTTATTTTTAAATTATCGATTTTAATACTTTACTGTTTGGATGGTGATACAAAACCGAAGTTCAAAGTTTTAATTGTGAAGTAGCAACAGAGGATTAATTAACCCACAGTTTTTCACAGTTTTTGACAAAGACGGTGTGATGCAGTATCGATTGTGCGGCGCGCAGAGGTGTTGCGCGGCGCCGTTCGCCCCAGCCTCAGGGCGGCGTGTAGCGAGGGCGCCGCCGCCGCCGTAGCGGTGGCGGCGGTCCAATATACGGACATCATTTCATTTAGTAACATTCAACCTCGAAATTCATTATGTATAAGTATTATATAATTTACATTATATATTATTATTTATTGTATGGTAAACTTCAGTAAGTGCTTACTTATTTAATAAATGTCTTATTTTCTTGTCATTTGCAAGAAAGTCATTGCCATATTGCGGGGACGTACATTTATAGTACAATTTTTATATTGTTTAATTGTTTCCGTTTGTTTTGTTTCGTTTAGTTTTTTTTTTTCTTTAATTTTTTTTTCGTTTTTTTTTGTTTGTAAGGATATTTTATTTCAATTTCTGTGTGTGCATATTTATATTTTAAAAATGTATTGTTAGACCTAAGCTGTAAATAATGTAATGATTGGGTTTATTAGTCCGTAAGTTACATTTTAAAATAAAATAAATTGTCATACAAGTACAAAACATATTTTTTTACGGTTTAATAATTTGAAAATTGATAAATTTTAAACATTTTCAGATTCTATAATGACCTACAATATTACGTTATATTACGCAAGTCCAATACGAAATTTTGCTTAAATACCCATATAGTAAAATTAACTGTCAGAAATTTTGGTTCAAAAAATAGATATTAAACAGCGCAAATGTTTGATGCCTGTGTTTTTTTAACTGAAACAATTTTCCATTAAGCTAAGAGCAGAGCAAGATTTTGCAGCTAAAAGACACAGCCGGTGTAAAAGAACGTTCGTCCAAATTGTACAAATGTGATTTTAAGTGAGCTCGACATCTGTAATTGTAGGAAACGGAGATCGCTTGCTCAAAGCATTTTTAGCTTGAGTAGATATAATCGTAACATCCTAATTCCGTATCCGTTAGTATTATGATGCATCAAACCGAACTGGTTAGGTAGAGTTCGTATACCTACCAGTTTAAAGCAATCTAGCCCAAAAAAATTAAGTCCACAAAATCCATTTTGGAAGTAACGTTTCCATTAACGGCTTTTGTAAAATAGCAAGTGCCACTGCGGGGCACTATTCTTACTACAGCTGTTAAGCACAGCAACAACAATTTTTATTGACTTTTGCAGGGCTATTCACAACCATTCGGAAACGTTTCCGTTCGGATTTCAACAATTTTATACCTAAATTATTCGAATCTCAGTCTATATTCATAAGTTTTTAAACGCGATTAATTCTTCCGGTCGGATTTATACTTGATTCCCTATTCCAAAATGTATAAAAGTAGACTGAGATTCAAACAATTTGAGTTTGAAACTTCTGGGATCCGATCGGAAACGTTTCCAAATGATTGTGAATAGCACCGCAGATCGAAAGCACTAGGCCATTTAATCAAGAGCTCGGAAATCTCTAAGTACCTACAGTAATTTCCTTACGCCTAAACATAATGCACCTGCATTTGAACATTTATTGATGAACATTTATTTAAACTTATTAAGCGATGGCAGCCTAGTTGGAGAAGGCCCGCCTCAAGCCAGAGGGAGCGAGTTCGAAACCAGCCGACGGCACGCACCAATTTATTCATTGTGTGAACATATGTGCGTATTGTGTGGCATCTGATACATGACTGGAGCCCGGTGCAGGGCGACAGGCTCGCCCCCTGTCACATTTGGAACTGAATATCGTCTGGCAAAGTGTGGGTGTTGTATTACACCTCTGCCAGCCTCCTTGAGGGAAAGGCGTGACGATATGTTATGTTATTAAAAAAAGGAAAAGACAAATGACAATTCTCTTTAGCAATAAACGTTGTATATAGCCTTGGAATAGTTATAGAGTGTTTTGTCTTTTTCTTTCTTTTACATTTTTGAACTCGATTGAAAAACACAAAACACTGTGGAACTATTCTGAGGCTATTCCTACAACGTTTATTAGTAAAGGAGTTAATGTTTAATCATAATCTACTATGATATTAATACCCATATTAGTAATCGAAGATACCAAGTCTCTTTTACGCGGGCCACAATTTCTAACATACTTTTGTATCTATTTTTGAATTATGGGAGAGCATGTATATGTGTTAGCTTAGAAGCTTACCACGTTGTGTCATCTATTGATCCCAAAAGAATCCAGAGTAGGGCCTTTTACATTTTTTCATAACGGTGACAGTTCACAACAAATTTTGACAGATTTGTCTTAAAAATATGCCAAAAATTACTAAGACTAGCCAGCCTATAGCAGCCTATAGCAGCCTGTTTCTAACAGAGAAGTTCTAGGAATCTGAGCGGTGCAAGGATGCGTAGCGAAGGTATGAAACGAGGTGAGCGTTTCCACCAGAGATGTGCTAGTGCTAGGCCGCTGAGCAAAGTCAGGACGCGTAGCGAGCGTCGCTGAGAAACGGGGCGCAGATGAGCACCGCAAGGATATGTAGCGGTCTTTGCTAGCAGTTTCTCGCTCGCGTCCAGATGGACGCGATGGTGTGCTGGAGATTCAGCACACATCCTTCGCTTGTTTTGTATGTACGAACACCTCGCTCCGCTAAGACGTTTCTACCTCTATTGGTTTTCAACAAACACGTTCGTTCCTACGCATCCTCGCACATCTCTAGTGGAACCGCAGCCTTATTCTAGGCTAGGTTGATTTATTAATAATACAACTATGTAACTATATGACTATGTGAAGTAGGCCCATGCAAGAAAAACATAACTCAGGTAGTCTAATTTCGTTGTTCTTCATCTCTCGTAATCACAAACTCAATGTAGCGAAAGTAACTGTATTTTTGTCGGTCTGTTGTCACTTTTTCACCACAAGATAAACGGCTGTATCAATCTTGATGATACTTGGTATGCTGGTGACATAACATTACGACGACTAATATAGTTTGTGTAACTTAAACTAAAATTTGAAAGGTATGGGTAAAACCACGCCATGCAGCTAGTAATTACTGGCGGCTTTGCGATGAAAACCACACGAAAATGATTTCGTATGGCCGTCCAGCCGGCGTCTGTCCGGCTGACGTTTGACGTTCATAAGTGTATTTTTGATACCTAAATTGAATAAAAACATTTTGACTTTGACTTTGCTGTCTTCCTCTACAGGTCGAATTTCTCAACCAATTCTAGTCAATAGACGCCGGATAGACGCCGGTCGGACATATGAAAGCATCTTGCCAAAGTTGAAGTAGAGAAACTGCGCTCGATTACGCTCGCTCGGTCAAAAAATCTAGCTATAACATACTAACTAGTTGCTCTGTGAGCTGTAGGCCTCGCGGCTGGCATCTTGTCTCTTGTGCAGGTCGCATTCCTCAACCGATTCTCGTGAAGTTTTGCGAGCAAGTTCGATTTTTTTTTTTGCCGAGTCAGTTTTTGGAAATTTTACAAAATTACGGAGATATTCATTTTTCATATCTCTGAAATTTTGAAAAAAAAACCCAAGATACACTTACAAACCTACACATAAACCTACTCACAAACTTTCAAGAGAATCAAGAGAAGAGAAAGAGAATCAAAGAGGTAAAAAAACGATCTGTAGACGAAAACAGATCCGGACATACGCAAGCATTTTTGTCTAAGCTGAAGCAGAGAAGCTTCTCTCCGTAACGCCCGCTATGTCGATTACTGCATCTGCTTATGGTTTTTTATAAAGAGCTATCGTATAGATAACTCTTTAAATTACCACTTGCCGAATAATGATATTTGCTTTCATTGACATAGAGTAATAGAGAGTATTTTGTGGTTGCTTGTTTTACCCAAGACAAGACACGTACTGTGTTGTGTACTGAGAATGGAGCTAGTTGTCAACTAAATAGCTAGGTTACGCGCGTGGTATACTCCGTGCATATTTTCCGTCATTTTTGCGCGCGGGTGAGGGCGCAGGCGCGGGCTCGATTGTTTTCGTCGTGTTTCGCTGGTTATTTCGGTACGGTCGGCGCGGCCGCCGCGATGCCAGTGCAAGCCACGCGCACGCGTCACACTGTCCACAAGCAAAACCACTAGGTTATGTACTCGATCAACTTACGATTTGTGTTCTGCTTTATATATGTAGTACGTTTTGACCAAAACATTAAAACATATGATTTAGCTTCTTAATCTACGCAATAGAAAGGACAAACAAATTGATCACCGAAAGGTCGATGAAGGACTAGATATAATCCAACCAAATACGAAGAAACCTCAGCGTCAGCTATATAGTCGTCAACCTAGTCGTTAGCGTATTCAGCATGCTAACAGCATTGCCACTGTGTTTTTTTTCGTGTTAATAATCGCTACAGTGCACAGAAACGCTTAGACGAGTACGTTGGGCCAGATAAAGACATTTTGGTCACGCATCACGGTGACCAAGCACTTGGAACTCTTGGAAGATCATTGGAAAATCTTTATAGAAGTCATCATCATCCAAGAAAGTAGTAATTCAGTGTGCAGTATTCAAGTAGGTAGTATTTCCAAACGCGTAATAAACCTGCTCACTAGAGACATCTCAAATTATTTATCTCAATGTATGATTAATTATGTAACACGTTGCCTAGGTATTTCATACAAAATCCTTGGAGTAAGGCAGTGACTTCGTATGAGCCTTCAAACCGAAAAAATCTCTGTGGGTGTAATTTTTAGATAACAAGAAAATTGGTTTCATTTCATACTAACTGAAGAGGAAAACCGACTAGGTACGTTTATTTTATTTATCATTACGGACAATATATTTTTACGGAGTTGGTTGGAAACGTAGGTAAGGTTGCATGGTTCAGCAATTGTTCCGTAGGATTGTAATGTTCGGTGTGGTGATCGGTTATTGGGTCAAGGGCATACCTAATTACCTTTTGGCCATGGGAAAATCAGGAATTTCTTACCATACTTACTCACATACCAATGTTCGAATTTTTTTAGGAAATAGGTAAAATTCTTACCTAGTCTAGGTCTCTAGTTTCAATGCGAAATACTAGGGGGTAGCGACGCAGGTCGTCGGCTGAGGCCGGGCTCGGGCGTCGGCCTCGCGACCCACTTCCCATCCCCCCTCCACACCCCACTCCTTGAACGAGCACCCCCGCCCCGTTCCTTTATCAGGTTGGTGATAAGAGTCAATTCTGTTCCTTTACCCAGACATTCGCGGCGTGACGCACTTTGTACTCCAATACACAATCACACAACTGACACGACTTATGTACTCGGTCTATATTGGTATTGATTCGGATACGTCTATCACAAAATATTTGGTTATCTCACAAAATGATAGCTCAAGTCCGCCGAGCGTGCTCGACCCGCATCGAAACTCGCCGGTGACGTGAGTGCGAATTTCTATAATGGCGCATTATTGTCGGAGTGACCCGGCGCCGGCTCGCCCGGGGAGACCAGTTTTTTTGGAGTCGTGAACCGAGATTTATAAACACTTCCAAAACCTGACTCGTTCGTTCGAATTCAAACGATATTCGTAATGCATAATTCACATATGAGCGGGCGATAATAGGATGCAATTGCAACGCGGTTGACCCCGCAAAACACGAGCGGCTCAGACTCGAAGGACTTTTGATCAACTGTAGATACGATACGAGTAATCGTCGGGGTAAATAGCGGCGGGTATGGACAGCTAGGGGTCGGGTAGCGTCGTTACGGCGGCGGCGGGAGCGGCGCGGCTCAGGCATGGTGCCGCGGTTGGGCAGAGGGCGACAGGCGGCGGCGGTGTCTGCGGCGGCGGCGCGCCGCGTTCGACGACCTGCCGTCTCAAGGCCACTCTCTTACACGTGCCACTCGTGCCACCGGCCGCTTCCTGCCGCCGCCATAACAAACCTCTCCCGCCCCATACTCTACCGGGCCCGAGCCTCCGGCCCCTGCCATGTAGACTCGCTCGCGCAATATACCCAAATCTCTGATTTTAAGAAGCCTCCCTTTAAGTAGTCTTGAAAAAACGCCGAATAAGCTTTACTTTTAGATGATGCTATATATATTTCATGAAAAGGAAAATATTGGGTAGGTAATTCCTTCTGCGAAATGTCTTACTGAATACCTCGCCCATAAAAAATCTTGCCAAATTATGAAGCAATATGTAATACCTATAATAGTTGCATAATAAAAACAGTTTTTGAAAACCTTGATATTAATGTCACTGTTACATGGAGTGGCGCTCGAACACGTAACAATTTAAGCATTTCGTCATTACATTTTCTTTATCAAAAGTCCTAATATGGAAGATCATACGAAAGATTTAACATAAGGTTTCAAATGTTGCAATCCATAGTAGGTATCTAAATCATAACTTAAATTCCGACATATTACACGGCGCTTTGTACACAATGTGTAGCTACCAATAAAGATTCTTATAGTCTTTACTAATATTATAAACGCGAAAGTCTGTAAGAATGGATGTATGGATGTTTGTTACTCTTTCACGCCAGTACGGCTGAACAGATCTGGATGAAATTTGGCACAGAGATAGATTATAGTCTAGAATAACACATAGGATACTTTTTAACCGCGAGTGAAACCGCGGGGCGCAGCTAGTCTTTATTAAATCTCTGTATCAAGCTTTATGTTAGTCTTAATAAATATATGTAGAAAAAATGTAAGCATTTTTTATTTTTTTAATTGTAAAGATTTTTGATGCAACCGTTTCCGAATTCGATAAATAAATATACATGTCCTCGACCGATTTTATGAGTCTAGAACTCTAGATCAAGAGGCGCGGTCTAGACACCTGCGTTCACAAATGAGAATTCAATGAAATTCAAACCACTAGATATGCCTAGATTACAATTCTCAATAGGCGGTATTCGTATGGCGTGAGAGGTAAACTACTTTGTGTCAGCCTCTCCACCAGATAGCAGATTACAATGAGTGTTGTGCTCGAATTCTAATTTAAATGTGAGTATTACATACCGAAGGTTATGATCGTTATAGGCGTAACATCAGTTAGTCCGTCATAAGAACATGATATTTATATTTTTTAAGAGTAATTCTAAGTTGTTCACTTCATGCATCAACTAGACATAATGATGATTCCGTGAGGGAAATATAATGTGAAAACTATGAATTAACACGCAGATACTCAGACGATCTAACCGTTATAGTCATGCACTAGGCATTCATCACATGCTCTTAGATGGTAAGTAGGTGTCTTGGTATGTACCTACCCACATTCGTAATAATTTATTCAGTAGCTGATTAGTTGATATCGATTAGGCTGCTTTAGAAACGCTACCGGTTTTTTCTGAGGCACATGGCTAATGCTGTGAGATTTAATATGTAAATCATCAGCTACTACTTGGCTTCGGTTTACTGTTCACATAGCCTCAGCTTCTAAAAACGTTTATTTATTCTAAAAATGTGCCGTTTTTGTTGCATACTTACTTAATATTGAGATATTTATACGTGAATGAATCATAATATCTATGCATTTTATACAGATGATCAAACCACAAAAGTATCACTTTAAAAAAAAGTTAAATGGTTTTACTTTTGTGTTGGTTCGCCACAGAAACTTATTGTGTGAGCAAATTTTTATTAGAATCTGTTAAGTAAAAACAGTAGAAAAAACCAATTACAAGATTTGAAACAATAAATAACAACGATATACTAGCTGCGCCCTGCGGTTACACCCGCGGCCCACAGGAACCGGTAATTCTTTCGGGATGAAAAGTACCGTATGGCCTTTTCTGTGCCCCTGAAAACGGGTATCTATGCAAAATTTTATAATGATCGTTTTATTAGTTTCAGCTTGAAAGCGTAGCAATCAAATAATCGAACGAATAAAACAAAAGTCAGTTTTGTTACACACAAACAGTAAAACAAAACAGCTAGTCAGCTTAACAAAAAAATCATCGTTTTCATTGTGCATTATTTTAGGATTAACTATAAACATTGACATGGTTTTAACATACTCGTACGTGGGTAATTCCAAAGTATTCAGACGTGTAAATATTTTTCCAATCGGTTTAAGGAATCTATATAGACTCTGTGACTTTAAAAAATGCTCTGTGACAATATAAGTAGGCACAAGATACATATATAAATCTATTAAATTGATAATTTTATCGCTCGCATGTGACCTTAGACATCGTCTTATTAGCGAGCGGCCCAATTAGCAAATTGAATCACACAACAATAACGTCTATCACATAATTGGCATATATATGTGCTAAGTCACTTATCATCGCTTAATTGCCTTTATGACCTGTCTGTTTGATATTATTTACATAAATGTAGTGATTCTGAGAAACGCGATACAATTGTTTTGTCTTTGTTGCTGCTGAACCCTGTCCGTATCGACACAAAAGGCTTGTACTCTTGCCTATAGAATATAGAGATATGGACCGAGGTTGCGCAGTGCGCGGCTCTAGTTCCGAAAAGAGCCTGAAAGGGGAGGTAAGGCGAGTAAGCGAAGGCGCGAGGGATGCCAGCGGCCGGCGCGGTACCTTCGCCCTGATAACCCACATTGCGCGTCCCGCCGGCGCCGTTGCGCCCACTCTATCTCTGCTATGCTCACAGTTAGAGTTCAAATCCATTTTATAAAGTCTTTTGCTTAACTATATTATCTAGTTCATATCTCACTTCCCGCGAACCATTTGGGTCGTGTATAGCTTTCTCGTTACTAATAAGGCAATGTAGGAGGAGATTGCGGATGTTTGTAAGTATTGATTTTCCCGCATTTCGTCGTCTATTTATCGTTTACGATTAAAGTTACAAACTTTAACTTTCGTTTAAAGTAGATATTATGATTGTATTTTAGAATATTTACGAGTAAGCCTAGGTATAGATAGTATTAAGTATTCACATAATTATTTGTTTAAACGTTAAGTGCTGTTAGCATGCGTGTTAACATGCTACTCTACATAATTAAAATTACATTATGTAATCTAATTTATTTATGTGTTTGTAGGTACTAAATATGTATTATAAGAATGCGGATTCAGTCTCGAGTAAGAATGCTGATATTACTATTACAGGATTGAAATCATACCTTTCCTTTTTTTGACGTTACAAATGTATATTATTATGTTAGTATGTTTTGGAGATACTCGCCATTAATTATATATGTACTCGTATTAGTATGTTTTGGCGATACTCGCAATTATTGTTTATCAACAACTCGACCTCATTCTCATAAAGTAACGACCTGACATCATATTGAATTGCTCGGATGCACAATATGCAGACAATTTTACTAACTAATAATCCACAGCGAGAAGCAACAGGTTATCAGATAAATTCTCATAGGTAATTGCATTTATAATTTTAGAATGCATGACATATCAACCGTCTGTACTACTTTAATATCGGAGTATTAGCGAAAGGGGAATAATTTCAGGTGAGTGTGTTCCAGGAATGTGCCACGTGTTCCAACTAGTAGCAGTGGTTAAAGCGGCAGGGCAGTTCGACCCGATTGCAGACGATAGGCAGGTGATGGATTGAAGGTGCGGGCACGGGCTGGTGGGCAGGCAGGTGACGCTGGGCGGCGGGCGCAGGTGTACTGACCGGTGTGGTCGGGCGGGAGTGGCGCCGCGGTCGGCGGCGGCGGGGACGGCGACGGCGACTCGGTGGTGTTGGAGAGTGCGCTCGCGCAGGCGACCGCATCTTCTGCGGCGCGGGCGGAGGGCGGCGCGGGCGGCGGCGCGCCGACGCCGGACGGGCCGGGGGGAGGCGCGCAGAGCGCGACCAGCCGCAGCAGCGCCACGCACCACCACCAGAGCACGGCGGCCAGCGCGCGGGCAGCGCGCCCGACGCGGCCCGGGGCCCTTTCGCGACCGAAATACGCGCACCGTCGGTTCGTGCACCGGCGAGCTCGCCCTGTCACCCGGGTATTCGTGCGGCGTCGGGACGGCTGGCGAAGCGACGCGGGTGCGCGCGCGCGGCCACACGGCGACTGGAGCGCCGCTCCCGACGGAGTACGACCGCACCCGAACACTATTTCGGGAGCGACGCTCCGCGCCGCTGCCGCCGCCCGCCCGCCGCACGCTGCCAATTTTACGCGAAATTGCGGGCGGGCGGTGATGCGATATGTTCTGTGGCGGCCACCTGCATCACCGACGGTGCGCTCGGCGAAGCTCTTCAGCGGCTGTTGAGTTGTTTCATGGGTGCTCCTGCGCGGCGAACCACAGTCTACAGACCCATAGTCAGGCGCGACACGTGTGCCGCACTCTCCTCAAAATAGTCGGCTGCTGGCCCGTGTCAATAGATACAATGTCGCAGCTATTGGCAAGGAAACAGAGACTCGCACTATCTCACTGTCTCGCGCTCTCAGTGTTGTGAATTCTTATGCACGGTTTATATTTAGATGTAAAATTATTTCTGATATAGATAGGTGTTTGACATTACGTTGAACTCTCATACGTCGGGGAGCTCCACCTGTATAAATATTCTGCTTCACAAAATGCGATGCATTGCTTCATTAGCTGTATATTCAAATAAACAATTATATATTTTTTTAAATAATTATGGTCGAAAATGGAAAATTATATTTTTATAAAATTTTGTGAAAACAAATTTGAATAACTTCTGTTAAAATCTGAATTCAATAATGTTGGCAAAAACAATATTGTTTTTTGCCCACAAAAACATATCGGAGTACACATAATATTGAGCTCTGAGTGATATGTAAAAATTAGACAAGGATTTTTTTTCGGAAAAGTTCCTCCTGATTTTTATTTAATTAAATTTATACTTCCGCGTCCTCAGTATCGCCTACACAAATATAAGTTTATGTCTGTCCAGAAACCGTAACAATGAGTTCAAAGTTAAAAAGGTTAACCTAAAAGCTAACCTAAAACCTAAACTAAACCTAAATTGGGTTAATCTAAAAGGTTAAACTATAAACGGGTAAACAAAGCTAGCTCATTGAGAAGAATGTCGAGATTTGCTATATGGTTGTGGTCAAGACACTGAATTAGTTTTTTCGAGTAGTCACTTCCTGAAAAACCGCCGGAATAACCGTTAACCGTCGGAATATAGTTGGAATAACGGACTTAATCGTGAGTAATTCCCATATCATAAAATCATGGTCTCTTCCTGCTTTAAAAAAATAATCACTGAAGTCCTTCTGCCAATAGTTTGTTTTATCCAAAAATATAATAATTTCCCCCATTCTTTGTCTCCTTATTTGAACAAATCAATGGTCGTTTTTTTAATTTATTTCGGTTTTCAGGCGCTCTAACAGCAGAGTTGTAAAATTCTCAATTTTCCAAAACATTATGAGTTTACCTATTATTAGGGTGTTACTCGTACATACGAGTAGCTCCACAGCAAATAGATATTATGTCATACATGTATTATGCATGTAATTCTACCTTTAAAAACGTCTACCTTTTTTAGGGAAGGGGGGTTAATACCCCTTGGATTTTCTCTCCCAATAGCTCAATTCACCGTATCTCATTGAAAATAAAATTGTGCATTTTGTCATTATTAAACAAAATAAAAAAAAAAAGCCTTATATTTCCAGTTTTAACAATACACTTACAAATGTTGATGCCTACCTACACTTAATTAGCAAAAGAATAAAAATTGAAACTGATACTGATAATATGAAATTGATAACTTAAATTATTTTAATACATATTGAATTTTTACTAATCTATAAAAGAATTTATATTTTAAGTACGTAGGCAGCATTTTACTGTACTGGAACCCCCCTCAGGTAAAGGCCTCCTCCAAAGCTTTTCATTTCTCTCGGTCTTGAGCTATTTGTTGCCATTCTGGACCAGCAATCTTTTTAATATCGTTGTCCCATCTAGTGAACGGTCTTCCTCTATATCTTTTGCCCGGTGGGCCTTTCCAGCATGACGTAACCGTTTTGGTCCACCTTCTATCTTTTAGACGTGCTATATGACCGGCCCATTTCCACTTTAACTTTTGGCTGTATTTGAGAGCATCTATTGCTTTTGTTTTGACCGTATTTTACTGTGGTTTATTTTTTGTATTTTCTTGATATTTAACATACTACGTTCCATTCCTCGCTAACATGTGTTTATTTTATTCTTCACTTTGTTGGTACGAGTATACTTCCATGTTTGGTAGGTATCTCCTAGGCAAGCCGCAAGCGTGTTACACCTTCGATCACGTCGACGCTTCCCAACAGGCGAGTCAGTGGTCAAACGCAAGCCTAGTCTGTTGTAAAAAGGAAAAATAATAACATGGCGCATCCAGCTCTAGCTGTGTAACTCTAGCTCTACCTTTAATCCCGTTAAAATAAAGCTAGCGGGAAGAGCATGTTCATGACTAAAAGTTGGTGTAAGATATTGCATTCATTATTTTGAGATGCCTAGGTAGGTGCTATACTATTTTCGTTTTCTGATGCACTATCACTCTTCTGCCATTTAATATGATGTCATACTCGTAGGTTTTGGCGGTCATCTCTAATGACGGGACTTCAACAGGGCATTCTGCGAACGTTCTTAATTTGTGCTTTATGAACACAAATAAGAGTAAGTCACTAGGCTAAATTTTAGAGAACTAATCTGGCTATTTTAAAATCAAAAAAAAGGTGGTGTAATCGCTGAAAATTTAGAGAACTACGTTCAGCTAGTGTTTTTTTTTAAAGATACTTTTTGTTTTTTTTTTTCCAAAATGAGAATGATTATTTAAAATTATACTTCGGTTAAACTGATTTTCGTTGTTTTCTCTACCAGCTGTATTTTTTTGCACCTGATCATCACGATTCTTCATATCAAACTAGACGCAAACAAAATGCTTGTTTTCGTTGATTTCGTGTAATACCGGTCCTTAAGAAGGGAAACAAAGGGACTGTTTTGTATTTTTGCGAAAACGCACAAAAACGTTTTTCTTAAAAGACTGTAAAAAAAAACCAACGGATCAGGCTGAAAACACACAACCTTTTGATGCAGTGTTAATTATTTGGATTTGCAATACGTACTATTATCATACTTTTGATTAATTATTAAGTACCAGACTAAACTTAATAAAAAAAAAAAATAATAATAATTCTCCAGAATTTTTATTCCGCCCATGCTAGTTCTATCGGTTTGACTGTAGTTTTCACCAGTGGTGGCCATTTTGGTGGTGGTCGTTGGGAGTAAGCCAAAATAGCTTATGATTTAAAAAAAAAACACCTACCATGGCCCATCGTATATTATGCACTAACTTCTACTAACTTAGAAGGAAGTAAAATGTATTTAGGATTCTCTAGGACTACTACTACTACTACTACTATTGTTTTTTACTGAGCCTATGGGGTCCATTTATATACCCTTAGACCTGAATTATACTGGCCGGACGTAAAGCGAGGATACGGGACGGACACGATTCAGGCGCGAAAACGCTGTAGGAGCATGCCTGCGCTGCGTCGTTTCTGTATAATTCAATACACGTTGCTTTCATAAATTTTATATGAACAAGTTTTGAAGCGATACCGCGGCTGAACCTTGTCTGCGCCGCATCCTTACCTTGTAATGTATAATGTATAAATGTAGTCTGTATAATTTAGGCCTTAAAGGTGAAATATTTTTTACTAACTTAATTGCTCCCTAGAAGTATATTATAATAGCCTTTATAACACGGTTTATTAGCTTGACATATTCATAGATAATAGTTTTGTCTTAACATAACATCGTCACGCCTTTCCCCCGAAGGTGCAGAGTACAACACACACACTTCGCCGGACGATATTCAGTCCCAAATGTGACAGGGGGCGAACCTGTCGCCAAACACCGGGCTCCAGTTACGTCCAGCATATGACATTAAATACGCACATATTTTCACACAATGAACAAATTGTTGAGTGCCTTTGACTGGGTCCGAACCCGCTCTCTCTGGCTTGAGAGGCGAGTTTTCTCTGACTAGGCTATCGCTGTTAATCAAAAGTTTTGTTTTCCGAACTATTTACAAACCCCAGTAGCAATAAACGTTGAATAGCCACGGCATAGTTACACAGTCTTTTGTCTTTTTCGATCTAGTTGAAAAATTTAAAAGAAAAAAAAGACAAAACACTGTAAAAGTATTCCAAAGCTATACATCGTTAATAATAAGTTAAAGTTTTAATTCGATGCGACAATTAGCAGTAGATTAAAATTGACTTCTAAGATTTTATTATTATACATTGTTTGCGGCGTAGATACTTGTCCTCTTTTGAAGTTACTCAAAAATTTTTTACAAAACTTCAGCAGCGTGCAATTATGGATTTTAAAATTTAAATAAATTTAAATTTAGATGAAAGGCGTTACGGCTTTCATGGACGATCGTAAAAATGTAAGTCGCGGCATAACCGAGGCAAGCATTATAAACCCAGTTGCCAATAAAGCTTAGATTTTTATATTTTATTATTATTCCAATATATTTATTTTATTTTTTAATTTTTAAGTTTTTTACAATAGTATAAATTAATATAAAAACAGATATTATAAAAAACTTAAAAACTAGGGTGTCGCCGGCAGCGGGGCGAGGCCCAAGCTACCGGTGGTTAGGGCTGCAGAGTGAGGAACCTCCTGACAATACGGCACGTGTCTAGGATCACTGCCTTTTATATCTGACTCTTGACCCAACCGTCTAACGAGAGCCTCTTGAGGTGTTGGTCAAGGCTCTTCGCTTTGAGACCATTTACTGTGACGACTATCGGGACAATGATCGTCGAGTCAACATATTATTATTAATAAAGCTTATATTTTACTAAACGTTGCTACCTAACTAAGTAGTAAGTAGAAAAATAACTTTACCAGTTTTAAGGCGCCGTCAGAGCACGATATTTCATCCACACACATGTTTACTTAAGCCGCATCATTTAAAGTTGAAAATCGTTCATCACATTTGATGGTAAAATGAGATCGGCGCGTAATTTTTTTTTTGCCACAACAAGGACACGAATAAAATAAGAGAGAACTAATCTGGCTATTTAATAATCGAAAAAAATGTGGCGTAATCGCTGAAAATTTAGAGTAAGTACTAAAATTCAACAGTTTTTTTAAGAATCTTTACAATACAATACAGTACAATACAATACATCTTTATTGCACACCAAAAATACAAAGTAAAACAAACATAAAGAAAATATTAAACATTAAAATATCATTCGGCAGTACAAGGGCGGCCTTATCGCCTAAAGCGATTTCTTCCAGGCAACCTTAAAAACATATCTACACATATACCTTTAGGTACATATAATACATAAATTAATATATAATTTATAAATATATCTAAATAATATATAAACATATACATTTATGTACGTACCAATTAACAAAGAGAGAGATAATGTTTAAAAATAAGATTTTTGAAAATAGTCAATGTTCAAATATTTAGCCTGTCTGATGGCAACAGGCAACTCATTCCACAGCCGGACAGCTTGCACAGTGAAACCCTAACTAACCTAACCTAACTATTTTTTTTATCCAAAATGAGAATGATTTTCAAAATTGTTCTTCGGTTAAACTTGAGTTGGCTGTTTCTTCTACCAGCTGTATTTTTTTGTACCTGATCATCATAATTCGTCACATCAAACTAGGCGCAAACAAAATACTTGTTTTTGGTGATTTCGGTGTAATACGGGGCCTTACGAGTAAATAATAAATGATCTCAGTGGTTGTTGGCGCAGCGTATTACGATTACGATGTTATCGCCAGCGTCCATTAATAAGGACAGCGAGGTGGGAATAAAAAAAACTTGTGCCTCTCTGAGCTGTAGACCTCGCGGCCGACGTTTGTCTCCTCAACAGGTCGCATTCCTCAACCGATTCTCATGAAATTTTGTGGGCAGTTTGACGATTGTACTGATTTTTTTTCCGAGTCCGTTTTTGGAAATTTTTGAAAATTGTGGGAATTGGATTTTTGTGGCCATTTTGAACAATTTCTACAAACTGCTTCGACAAAAAAATCTATTTCTTTATCGAACCTGCTCACTGAATTTCAAGAGAGTTGGTTAAGATATAAGATCTGTAGAGGGAGACAAATATCATATATAATATAGACCAGGACAGAAATCGGACATACTAAAAGCATTTTTGTCAAAGCTGAAACTGAGACGCTTCGCTCGCTATATAACACTCGCTAGGTCGATTAAAAACAGTTCCCATTGTCCTCATTGCTCTATAAGAAAATACTGAATTTTCGTTGTCCCCACCAACAGGGCCGGACAACGGGGACAATAAGGAAAAAACTTATAGCCAAGTCGTTGTCTCTATCAATGGGAATGAGGAAATGGGGACAGTGGTAATACACATTTGGGGCTGTACATATCTTAACAATCCATCCATCCCAATATCCTTACTAATATTATAAAATCGAAAGTAACTCTGTCTGTCTGTTTGTAGGCTTTTCACAGCTAAACGGAGCTTGATAAAATTTGATAATTGACTACAGTAGGTATATCACTAGAACGGTTTTTGGATACTATTTTCTGAATAAAAGAAAACGAAGTCGCGGGTAAAAGCTAGTCATAAATAAAATCGAAAATAACTCTGTCTGTCTGTCTGTTTGTAGGTTTTTCACGGCTAAATGGCTGAACGGACCTTGATGAAATTTGATAATTAGTTTCAGTGTTTCACTAGGAAAGTTTTTGAATACTATTTTCTGAATAAACGCGAACGAAGTCGCGGATAACAGCTAGTGATAAAATAAAGAAAACATCGTCAGAATGCCATAAACGTGCTAATGCCAATGTCGGTCATTAAAAGAAGTAAAAATTAATATGATTCCTGTAAGATAGCGGCTCAAGCCGTAAGGTGTTGGTAGTAGTGGTACCTTTATACATAGGCAGAATGTCGGTGCGACATGTGACATCGGGTCCAGTGGCTGCAGTGGCGGGCGCAGAGCGGCGCGGGGCGGGGCGGGTCACTGCACTGAGGTCGCGATGCATCGGGGCATGTGGCCACTGCCCCCCGCCACCTCGCCGGTCGCGCCGCGCCTCACTCCAGCGCTAGAGCCTTCGCTGCAAGTTATACGTAGACAGCGTTTGATACAAATTAGTGTGAAAGAAATAATGGAAACACTGGCTTAAGCAGAGAATTGTTCATAGACGTCTATGGTCTTTAGACGTCTATATCAAAGCATCGTCTTTGTCTGATCTTCTTTGTTTACGCAAAGATTTAACATCACAGGTACACATCACCTATGTGTTTATTACCTGGTTCCAACGAAAGATCAGCGTCAGTTGTCTAAAGCTGGTATCATGTTCAGTTGAGGCACTTGAGGCCGATTTGTGGCAAAAAATGTTTAAGGCACGCATGCTAAAACGACGCTCAGTCACGAATCTCGATTTAAAACTGGTTTTACCATAGATACATAAAAACAGCTTTAAATGGTGATTCATGACTGAGCGTCGTTTTAGCATACGGGCCTAAGACTCAGATCTGCGTAAAGTCCCAGAATCCACCAGGCGAAAGATTATGAAGGACTTTGTTGAAAACCACTTTTTGAAATGTTGATATTTTTATATACGCAAATTCTACTTTTTGCTGTCAGACTAGGCGCCTAATGTTGCCTGTATGCCTGCAACCACAGATCTAGGATGTAAAAGATCGACAGTGACAATTCTATAGTGATACAAAAAAACATTTGCGCATGCGTGAGTAAATTAGTGTTGTGAAAAGTACTTATTAATTTATCGATTGACCAAAAATGGTCCTCCGGGTGCTTGTCGATAAATATAATATTTCGCATACCAATTGAGTTGTTTTTTGTTCCAAGTATAACACCGCTGCTGAGCTAAAATGAATATTAATCACTAAACGGGTGTTAAGCTAGGCGGAAGAGTTAGATATCAGTGTCACCATGTATCTAAATTAACATAAGAAAAGTAAATAATAAGATCAACATAATACTATCCTAGTAATTCACTTCGATATGTGACCCTTGACCAAATTTACTCGTATATGGATTAGGATAAGTAATAATACTTATCTCATTGGTTTTGTACATTTATTTATAATTTACATATATATTATTTAATTTAATTAAATATAATTAAATTAGACTTGGATGTAAGACACCCAAAATGTGTAAATTGAATTAAAAATGACGATCAGAAATTGAAGGTACATACTTATATATAATACAAAAATGTTTTACGCCTCATAATTCAGTACAAACTCATAAGAATATCAATTTACTTTTGATGGCATTGATTCAAAAATGTATGCTTTATTTATGTATTGCACCCATCGCCTACCTAATGAACTTTGATAAAAACTATCGATAATAATGACGTCATCTTTTTATCCATCTCTAGTGAAAATCGAGCGTAAACTAACTAATATTTTAATGCTGAATTTCATCACCAATTCTGCTTTCATCTAGGAAATATAGATGTTACGAAGAAACGACAACAACATACCGCTGGTAAATCGGTTTTTGGAACCAATTTATGTTATGTTTTAGACAAAATTTAGACAAAAACATCACAATGGAATTTTCATATTTACCCATGAAACGACAAATTTTGTGGGTTGAATCTTGAATTCACATCACAATCGCTAAACGCACAAGATGGCATAACTGCATACAATTTTAATTGCTCTCTTTTCATTCAATTTATAATGATACTTGTAAAAAATAATAATCATAGGAATTTTCGCGTGCTCAAAGGTGGCGCGCTGTCATTAATGACAAAAGAAAAATTGACTAAGATTTTATTTGTAGGCGACCTCTTTCTCTCTTGTGGAGTTTACATTTCGATGGAGACTTCTCTGTCCCACGCTTCGTTGGTCTTTTGCGAAGCAAAAAAAATCTTAGGTCTGTGCCTGCAACTATCTAAGTCTCAATTTCCTTTTGTAAACTGTTAGAAAATTTAATGAGTCGTTATCTATTGTTGATAAGTAACAATGTTTTACAATTAATTAATATTTAATAAGTCTTCATTTAAAGCGAGCCTAGGTTTCAATTTAACAAAAATAAGTATAAAAAGCGTAAGGGCCAATTTTGGACTCTAATAGGTAATTCATAAAAGAACCAATTAAAACAAAGTATGAGACAGATAGATTGATTGAATAGAGACAAATAGATTGACATGGAAAAGTCATTTTTTTTTTTTTTGTTCCATTCAGCTTCATGGCAATCTGTTTCAGAACAATAAGCCACTGTGTTGTCCAGCCTCAAGCTTGTTTGGTGACTTTATTTTCAGAGAGCTTCCAGCAGAGTGGCATAGCTCTCTTTTCCCTATGTGAATCTCCCTAAATGAAATCTATGGAAAAGTCATAAAGTCAGAAAAGTTAAACAGTTTTACTACGGAACTGTGAAAATGTATATCCGCTATTCTTTCACTGTAGGGACACCCGCAGCGCCACAACGTCCGCGCGCACTGGTTACTTTAAATTTTCATTAGCACAGCACTCCGCCGCCCGCCGCCGCTGTAGCGGACGTCTGCAATTACATTTTGCAATTTACAAATTGTCTTTTTATGCGATGCATACATTTGTGGACACTTGCTCCGCTCACCAACTTAATTGCACTTACTTTTGTGCGATCGCAAATGTTGGTAGTAGTTGATATTGTTGTAAAATTACAATTTTAGCTACTAAAATATTTATTGGTTACATTGGATTAGGTCGTTTATTTATTTATTAAACGTAGATATGTAATTAAGCTATTGTTTATGAGTAGGTAATTGTTAATAAAATTCTACTTCAAATAACATTTCAATGACATCAAAATTGACAATGACGTGTGTAATGTGTATGCTGTATATCCTGTTTTTGTGACCATTGGTATAACGTTATTTCTGTACGTTCGCTGTATATAATTTTACAGAAATATTTTCACAAAAGTATTGAAATAATGTTTAATATTCAAAAAAATACGAAGCTATAAACAGTTGACAGGTTTCTTCCTAAATCAGCAATTTACTTAGTATAAACTTTTTATTGGCACGCGTTGATGTCTTTTGTACGGATCCTGAATTATTGTGAATTAAATTTGCGAAGACTGCTAAAAGCTCAGTTTGAGTTGTTTTTAGAGAATTGCAGTTAATTCTAATTATTAAATTTGTACTAAATGTGCTAAATGATATAAAAAATTCAATATAGTATCTTACATCTTTGCCAAAAATATTTATGTCATTTTTGCAAAATATTTATGCCCAAATGGTATTTGTAGTCGAATATTGGATACACATACTAAGTATCGTTGTATACTTTGTATGAAATAATTTTGTTCAACCAGTTATTCTGTAGCTGTAAGTTATTGTGGTGTTACTATATTATAGGACTCAACAACGACTGTATTTGTGTAAATAATGAGTGCAAAAAAAGAAATACAGTCGATGATTTCGCTACGTATATTTAACTCCTGTATGTATAGAAGTCAAGTGGTCCTTCTAGAGACTTCAAACGTTTTTGTAGCGCTGAATGCACCCGACGTCAGACAACCAGGCAAGTTTCGCCTCGCAGACACAGAGCAGTAGGTACTCGTCAGACGCAACACCTAAAGAAGAACGTCGCAATATGTACAAGGTACACTGCACCCTATGATTTCACGAGTTATTTTGCTGGACCCATCCATTTTTTGGTGTAAAAAGTAGCCTAAGTATTAATACTACACTTATACTATAAACTACTTCCATACTAGATTTTATCCAAATACGTTAAACAGTTTCAGCGCGAATATCTAACAAACGTACACATTACCTTACTCACTTACAAAATTTCACATTCTCGTTCTAATATAATGTTATTGATTCTGCATATTTATTTTATATTTATAGTTAATTTAATTTCAGTAGATTAAGTTCGATGCAATAAAGGCTTTCAAATCCCATCATAGATATATACATTAAACTGTATTCAGTGACAGTTTATTTTAAAAAATACTCTAGTATAAATGTGGTCAAAGTTATTCAAACATAGAGTTTTATTTTAAACTGTAGAGCAGATCCCTCGGTTAGTCGTGGCGTTGTACCCAATGGTAAGTATAATTGGAAAAAAAAGAAAGGTATTGATGATCGTTTTGTGCATGGCCTGTATGAAGAGAGCCGTTGAATAGTGGGCAGTGCCGTGTAATCAATCGGAGTTATCTGTTTACGCGGCGAGCGTCGACCCCGCGGTGACGCCCGCCCGCGCCCGCGCCGTCGCACCGATAGGGTTCACACACACTCAGACCCACATTCACCTAAAAACCACACTATTACACTATTAATAGAAGAGCGAAAGTTTGTGAGTGTGTATGTTTGTTACTTCTTCAGGCTGAAACGGATGGACGGATTTTGGTGAAATTTGGTATAGAGATAGGTTATACCCTGGATTAACACATAGGCTACTTTTTAACCGCGGGTAAGACCGCGGGGCACAACTAGTCACACTTATTTTATAAAGGCGAAAGTTTGTGAGTGTGTATATTTGTTACTTCGTCACGCTGAAACGGATGGACGGAATTTAATGTAATTTGTTATGGAGGTAGGTTATACCCTGGATTAACACATAGGCTACTATTTAACCGCAAGTAAAACCGCAGGGCGCAGCTTGTAATGGTATAAGTTATTTAATCGCCTATTGTAGATATTTAACTTATTGATAGTTGACAAAAGCAGTTAGCAAATATAATTATCACCTTGCCAAGTTTTAGTGGGTTTGTTTTAGTTCAACAACAATAATAGGGCAAACGATTTCGTATGACGTCATAGTGCGATTGACAAAAAGATCAAACTAGATAAAACATAATTTTACCTTATATGAGCTGCTATTCACCCTTATATCAGACCATAAAGGAAAGAATGTGTAAATATAGAGTGCAGTAAAGAAAATAGTATGGTTCGATTACATGGCGAAATCTTATATTCACTCTAGTGCAGACCAGCAAAACATGAGCCTTCTTGCTCATACTGTAACCCATAAACCCGCATTAAAGCGTCTTTGTTAAAGGTATAGTACCTGGATGGCCGAGCTTTGCTCGGTATTTTTTTTTATTTTTTTATTGTGTTTTTTGGATAATAAAAAATTGATTTTAGTCTAACCTGAAAGCAAACACTCATTGACTTCGTGTTACTTAACAACGCCATCTGCTGTTGTGTCGTTAAAGCAATTACTCGTAGTTGCTCACAAAAAATTGTATTATTGTTCGCCAATAGATGTCAGGAAGAGTCATATTTTTCAGTTGAGATTGATTATCGATAAAACACGAATAAAATTACATTTTCTAAAAATGATTCCTAGCTAGATCGATTTATCGCCCCCGAAACCCCCTATATACTAAATTGTATGAAAATCGTTGGAGCCGATTCCGAGATTCCAATTATATATATATATATATACAAGAATTGCTCATTTAAAGATATAAGATATGCATTACTTTAATTTTATAGAACGCGATTCGCGTGCGGTGTGCGTGAAATACCAACAAACACATAAAAAGTCCGTTACATAAAAGTTATTGACACTTCTTTGGCTCTAGAATGTATTATTTAGAAACTTGGATAAAGATAAGATAATTAATTAATTTACATTATTTTAGGAGTCTTTGGTTAGAGTTTAGGAAAAAGCGATGGCAGCCTAGTTGGGAGAAGGTCCGCCTCTCAAGTCAGAGGGAGCGGGTTCGAACCCAGCCGACGGCACGTACCAATTTGTTCATTGTGTGAACATATGAGGATGTGCGTATTGTATGTCATCTGCTACATGACTGGAGCCCGGTGTATGGCGACAGGCTCGCCCCCTGTCACATTGGGACTGAAAATCGTCCGGCGAAATGTGGGTGTTGTATTACACCTCTGCCAGCCCCTTCGGGAGAAAGGCGTGACGATATGTTATGTGACGATATGTGTCTTTAGTCAACTACGAGTCGTCACCTTTAATGTTTATTTTATTTTTTAATAGTAGTAGCACTCTGCCACTCATTCAAATGTACAGTCGAAAGGAACAGAAAGGAGTCTTTTTCGCATTGATAATATCAAGTATGATGTGAATAAACTGTAAGTATGTTAAGTGTGTGGCAACCCTAGCAGGGACGTCGCGCCGCTTATCGTCCACTCTGCACCCGGTGTTCCGCTTTGTTCTCGACTCGCCGGTAAATATTATACCTACATAACGCAAATTACACTGTGTTAAGATAAAGACATGTACAACTGTACACAACTACAGCTTATTTTAGTGGAGAAATGTGTATTTTTAACCATATAAAATAGGTAGAGTAGCTAGAGAGGTATGTGCTTAAATAATGTGATAGCTGTAGAAAACTGACATTGCTTTGAAAAACCGAACTTAGGCAAAATAAAAATTGCAAATGTTCTTGAAGTAAAAAAAAACATAATTAGCTCGTTTTGTACGTTTGTTTATTGAATAATAAAGAAGGAAATATTAAGAGCAATCTAAATTAAACAATGCAAAAGCAATTTTTTAAACCTATCTTAATGTTATTCTAACATTTGTTACAGCTGAAAACATCGAATACATAAAGAGCAGAATCTCACTAACTCACTAATACTATAAATGCGATTTTTTATGGATGTTTGTTTGTTACTCAATCACGCCAGAACGGCTGAACAGATCTAGATTAAATTTGGCACAGAAATAGATCGAACCCAGCCGACTGCACGCACCAATTTGTTCATTGTGTGAACATATGTGCGTATTGTATGGCATCTGCTACATGACTGGAGCCCGGTGTATGGCGACAGGCTCACCCCCTGTCATATTTGGGACCAAAAATCGTCCGGCGAAGTGACGACGAAAAGTAAAGGCGTGACGGTATATGTTGGAGTAGATTATAGTCTGGAATAGCAAAAAAGAATACTTTTTAATCGTCGTGGGTAAAACCGCAGGGTTCAGCTAGCGCTATTATTCGGGCAGCCTTCATAAAGCTGCCATGCAGGTATCATTTGCAAAGGCTTTGTGCTAAGCATGGATAAACGTGCAATTATGATGAAAGGAACATAATTTTAATTGTATAATTGTACATACCTATAAATAGCGACAAATGCAGCAATTTGAATGCTAATAACCAAAATACAGGTGTTGCCACATCTAGTTTGGTCGCTTGGCCACAAAATGTTTTTACTGTTATGCTATAAAATGATTTTTAATTTTAATTAAGTGCAAAAAGCTTATTTCTTTGGACCTGTGTTCAGAGCGGAGCAAAATGGCGCCCAAATTAAACACCTCTAGATTTCAACGTTGATAACGCTCTATTTTTTTAGGTTTACTTATTATTTAATTATTACACTGCAAATAAATCATTATTATTGCAATTTAATTCCTTAGACAAATGGACATTTGACTTACGCTCTTACTAATAAATGTTGTACCTAAGTGTAGCTTTAGGATATTGTTTTGTCTTTTTCGTTTTTTTAAATATTTAACTCGATAGAAAAAGATAAATCACTGTATAACTATTCCGAGGTTATTCAATGTTTATTAGTAAGGGGGTTATTGTATAAATTCAAAATAACTAATCACAAAACACTTAAGGCACGGGCTTACCACCATTTTCCACCCTCACACACGTTTAATTAAAAACCGACTTCCAATCTATGTAACAATTTTTAGACTTTTAATGATATTTTAAAAACTGCTTGACTGATTTTGATAAAATTTATATGGGACCACATCTAAAGTATGATCTACCAAAAAAAAAATTAAATTCGTAAAAAAAAAAAATTTGCGCAGTAATCGCGTAGCATTCATTAAAAAAACACAGACGAAACGAAAAATCCTCCTCTTTTGAAGTCGGTTAAAATATGTGTTGTGATCGTTGAAAATTTAGAGAACCACGATAAACAGTTTTTTCAACAAGATCTTTTTTGTGATTTATTTTCCCCAAAATCAAAATGATTTTCAAAATTCTATGGTAAAAGTGTTTTTGGTTGTTTTTTCTACCAGCTGCATTTTTTTGCACCTGATATATCACAATTCTTCATTTAAAACTAGGCGTAAACAAAATACTTGTTTTCGTTAATTTCGTGGTAATACAGGGCGTTAACTCATAGACCCTTTACTTAAACTCATAAAAAGTCATTGTTTTATTTTGTGTATAACTCTATAGCTCTGTATGCTTACAACAGGATCATAAATAATTCATAAACGACAATTAAATTGACGTTATTTAAACAAGAAATAGCTTTTATCTAAGTCTATTAACAACGACAATATTTACCCATCTTCAAATGTAAGGATACCAGGAATGACGCAAACGTATGCAAAGAAGGTACCTACGAACATAAATTATAATCATAGCTAATGCATACATAAATGTTATTTATTATTCGTCTAATTTGCTTTCGTTTAATTTATAGTAAATAAATACGGATGACGTCCATAAATAATGCATAACCAACGATTAAGTTTATAAACATTTATTATATTTTTAAGGCTCGTCTCACACGGAAAATACTACTCTAATACAAATAACTCTAAATACTAATACTCTACTCTATTACTATTTCCACTGTACTCAAGGGTCGTTAATAATTACTTGAGATGATTTTGGCAAATTTTTGATACCCTCTCCCCTCTCGGTGAGGTTTTGTGAGATTTGATTCGAAGCCCTATTCTCACTTGCATTTAAAAAAATGCGTATCTTAGTTTAAAGTTAATCTGTGTTTGATTACGTTGGATTTATTTAAAAAAAATGATTTGCATGATTTTTATCTAAGACTACATCCTAGACATGTTTTACGTAATTTAATCTAGTTGTTTAGCAATTTTCACTGTTTTTTTGCGAAAAAATAATACGTGAAATTTCGCGAGATCCTCACACGAGATTGGGTGAGATTGGGCCCCTAAACGCCTGACGTAATACGTGGACGATAAAGTCAATACGGGTTGCTCCTCATTCATCCTATGACGTCTCATCCTTCTTCGTATTTTTTCCTAACTTAACCCAAGGTATAATAATTTACACCGCCAGGTATAGCATTCAGCAACACATAGTGACGTCAATCGATGCATAAGCAAGACCGAAATAAGTCATTCACAAGTTCGAAAGAGACGGATGACGATGACGTCACTACCCGTTTGCTGAATGCTAGATCTTGTTTTTTTGGATCATGACTTAACCGATGTACGAGTCGAAGCAATAGTATTGATAGCCAGCCGCATACTGAGAAACCACATTCGAACCAAAAGAAATAAATACTCTTACGAATATAAAAGCCAGTATTACAAAACAAACAAAATTAATAAGTCTTCTTTACTTTATAATATTTTAGATTTAAATTTCATTCATTTTGTTTTTCTGATTTTTATGCTTGGTTTAATGTTTCAGATAAAATTTTAAGTATTAATTTTTATTATTATATTCTAATTGGTAACCGGTAAGTCCATAAATAAAGTTACATCTAGTCTAGTTTACTTCATAAAGCTCTTTGGAACATACCTATAATAAATAACGATGTTTTTGTAATCTATGTTAATGTTCCCTCGCTTCTAATTAATGCGTTTCACTGCATTCGTTCATAGCTGGAGACCATCACATCCAAACCAATGAATAAGATAAGATCTCCGGTCCACTAGTTTTTTTAACCTGTTTCTAGTTTAGTCGGTACTCGTTAAAACGTCTGTAATTTTGTATCTCTAGACATTTCAGGTCGTGTTTCCAATTTTAATGCTAGGAGACTTAAAACGGGTTCGTAATTATGTTCGAGAAAACAAAATGAGTGGCAAAAGCCGGTAAGAAATACCGAAGTAATTGAACGTCCGCTGGCGCTAGAGGTCAGACTGCACCGCTGCGCCTGTGTGCTCTGTGCAGGGAAATCTGGCGATGCAACATGCGCGTGTGTGCGTGCGAGCGGCGCAGCCTCCCGCGTCTGAGGCCTGTCTAGACGCTGCCGCCCGCGCCCCGCACCTGCCTCCAGCCACAGAACAAATAATAGTATAATCCACTGCTGTGGTTACTCTTCAACTCAAAGTACTATTCCATTTGGTAGCAGGTATCATATCCGCCGTGGGTTTTCTAAAAAGCTTCCTGCGGTTACGGCTTGTCAGAGGTTTTAGTTTCACACGCAGGCGTATCATTGCAAGTGTATTCAATGAACAAGAAACTCGTGACTTTTTTATGTTTATACCTACCACTCTTAATGATAATAAGGCAGGTAATGTAGTCATTGGGTTTTTTGTAGTGTAATTATTATTATAATTCCATCGCTACCTCCAACGCTCCGGAATGAGAAGGAGACCCTTGCCCGGTATTGGGGCGTTATACGTTGAAAAAAAAACCGGTGAGGGTGCACAAAACAATTATTATTGGGGTACATCCTACAGCGCAAAGCCAACAAAAACAAAACATTTTGGGTTTATGACACGGGGCAAAGATCTCATGTAGCAAACTTGTCGTAGAGTAATTACATATATGAACTAGCTGCGCCCTACGGTTAAAAAGTAAACTATAGTCTATCTCTGTGCCAAATTTCGTCCAGATCTGTTCAGCCGTTTTGGCGTGAAAGAGTAACAAACATCCATTCATCCATCCATCCATTCTTACAAACTTTCGCGTTTATAATATTAGTGGGATTGGTTACAAACTGAAATGAATATGAGTTAGTCTCATTGTATCGATCAAAAGTTATGAAACTGCTAAGACTCAAATCCTTCCTGTATGTACAATTGTACATTTATACCTACCTACATTCTGCAAAAAATATATACATATATACATTCCTACATACTATTTTGCAACGAATCCTTATCTTCTATTTGTTGTATATTAGAACTATGTCGGTTTGTGTAGCATTAATTTTATTTTATGCTAAATCTATCTAAGCCGAATGACATCACTTGTGTACCTATTGTGCAATAGTGTAAAATATTATCCTGCAGTTCCAAAATGTCAATCTCGGCCAGACGATCGAAATCCTTGACATACTCGTGTGTTATGTTAGGTATTGTCTGCTCGGTTTTTATTCGCTTAGGTACATAAATTAAGCTTGCGTTTAATCTTCAAAATTGAGGTACGAGACGGGCAAAAAGTTGAAGTGAGGCAGAGAATGTGAGATTAGTCGCGGGACGGAGCGGCGGCCGAGCTGGGCCCCTATTTTTAACGCGTGAGATGTTTCTTGGTCACTCTTACTTCTATGACTTTTGAGACGCGAGAGACAATGACAAAAAATATCTCGACTAGTAAGAATAGCCCTCCTATACGGCGACTGCAGGCTCAGCTCGCGCCCGTGAATAATGCTCGATACAATGTAAGCGGCGAACATCCCGTCCCGGCACAGTACAGGCGAGCACTCTGAATCGACGTACACGATCTTTATTGACAAAAAAATCTTTTCAACTCGTTTTTATTCTTCCTCTGTCTTACATACATGACGATTTTAACAATGTTAGTGGGTTGTTAAGGCTTCTTTTTTATGGTCATACGCTTTTATACATACTTGCTAGCTGCGCATCGCTGTTTCATCCACGGTCCTATAGAAACCTTTAGTTTTTCGGGATGAAAGGTACCTTATGTCCTTTTCTCTACCCTTGAAAATGTGTGTGCAAAACTTCATGATGATCGGCTGAGTAGTTAAGGCAAGAAAGCGTAACAAACAAATAAACACACGAACAAACTCACTTTCGCATTTATAATATTAGTTAGTCCATACAACGTAAATACGTTACACGTTTTGATAGATAAACGTGTTTATTATGAAGACGTATAAAATAATGAGTAATTAAAAAAAGTTATGTTTATACGAATAGGGTACATAATACTCATTATTATGAACACTTGTACCATGTGATCAACACTGAATTCTCACTTTGTGAACAGCTTTTATTTTTCCATAAATGATAAGGTTGATTCTGTTAAAAATCATAATGGAGTATAACAAGCCCCACATAGCTATGCATTTTAAAAAATTACTCTATAATACAATAATAATAATAAATTACTATACCACCTTTAAAAGCGTTGTAATAGCTTAGCTGGAGAAGGCCCGCCTCTCAAGCCAGTGGGAGCGGGTTCGATCCCAGCCGAGGACACGTACCGTGTCGTACATATGTTCAGACAATTCTGAACAAATGTGCGGATGTACTCGTACGTATGCCATCTGCTATTTGACTGGAGCCCAGCGTACGGCGACAGGCTCACCCCCTGTCACATTTGTGACTGAATATCGTCCGGCGAATTGTTTCTGTGCCAGCCCCTTCGAGGGAAAGACGTGACAATGTATGTTGTATACCTGTATAGTTTAACTTACATAGTAAGCACATAATATATGTGAGTGAGGCAGATGGTAAGATAAGTTACGGGATGTGAGCCCGCTACCGACCGCAGCCGCCCGCTCCGGGTAACGTGTAATGAGCCTTCGATACAATGTAACTGGAGAGCTGCATACGGAATTACAAAAAAGTGGATTAAAAATAAAGCACTAAATATACCTCGCACTGCAAAGGAGAACCGCATCCTGTCCGGTATACATACTACAATCCTGATGTGCAAAATGAATACGCGTATAGGGTGGGGCATTTCGTTTTTTTTAATCTTAATTATTTTTAAACACTTTTAGCAGTGCGTATTTAACTGACGCCTGTGCGTACTTAACGCACAGGCCTCAGTTAAATACGCACTGATCCATTTGATAATCAAACGATCGGCTCAGTTAAATACTTTGCGTACTTAAATCTACTTAAAGATTTAAGAGAAGATCCATTTATTTAGTTATTTCCCCACTGCGGCCAAAAACAATGCCTAAAATGATAAGTAAGTGGGTATGTCCATGTACTTCCTAGTTTTGCAACTTTTCCCAAATTTGTTATCTAATTACTTATTACTTACTGTGATCTAATAAAGCAAATAATAATCTGAATAAATTCTAAAATAATCACATTTTATCGAAAAATTTATATTATGAAAGATCTACATAAAAGCTTTTCTAAATTTTAACCCATCTTGATATTTTTTCCCAAAATGCGGAAAAAACCTAACCCAGCTGGGAGACCCAGCTTGAACACTGAACAAGAGACTGCAGCTTTTTTTTGACATTAGGCAAACGCATATGGCGCTGGGCCTCAAAAACGCTTAAAGCTATGGGCGACGAGCGCAGCCTCTGAGGTACGGCCTCGGCTTGGGCTGTCGCCGAGGGATTGGCGTCGAATTGCTCTGGCAGCCCAAAAGGGGCTTGCTCTAGGGCCCTAATTGGGACTGTTGAAGTTACGGTTAAAAACAAAATAAATTATTATTAACAAGACCGCCTTGTTCGGAAAGGGATCCTCAACTCAGAAGAACAGGCAAGAAGCTGAGGGGCGTAAAATGAACGAACACTACGAGCTAACTAACGATCTTCTAACAGACCTTTGGTAACCGGCGCCTATACCAGAAACTGAATATACTTCCTGTTGCAAGGAGCTGCTGGGTCGGACAGTCCTAGCGCCGCCGAAGTGACGACGGCGATGGGGTCGTCCGGGTCGCCTAGAATGCTTCTAGGGCGTCTGCGGAAAGGGGGAGGGTACGAGTGACAAGAGGTTTGGGGTGGTGGGGCGCTCTATCGAAATAGCGCCAGGAGAGAAATTTGATGGACTGACGGATGGAGGGGAGTTCGAGATCACAATGCAATGGTCGACGTTACGCTGATACCAGCTAGTTCCGACTGTTTGCGAATGAACCTATTCTGAAGGAGTAGAGACTGCAGCTTGAACACTGAACGCACAAACAAGTACGCGCAGCCATGCATGGGTTGATGGCGCGGTGTAAAGTTTTATCAACCACACACGCGGTGTTCCGTGTTCAAATCTGGCCAGCGCAGTCAAAAGTGTGGGAAAGTTAGAGCGTTAAAATATTGTCAAAAGACCAGTATCATATTTCCGCGGGATAAATGAATCCATTTACCCATTATTAACGCTGGGGAATATTTAAATCTTACTAGCTGCGCCCCGCGGTTTCACCCGCGGTCCCATAGGAACCGTTTTTTTTTTTTTTTAAATAATTTTCTATTTTCTATTTTAATAATATGCTATAAACCTCACGGAGCCCGAGACCTTTCCAACGAATGTAAAACCGTGGAAATCGGTTCGTGCCTTCTGAAGTTTTAGCGCCAGGAAGGAAAACCCGACTTATTTTTATATAGTAGATTACTAAAGTAACTGCTGTGTACCCCAAAAGAGAGCGAATTTTGAAAATAAGCTCGGTAATCGTGTAATCAGCCATCTTGGCGAAGTGAATTGGCCGCCGCGCCGCCGAATCGGGTCGTAGATGGATTTTTGGCGTTAGATTTTTTTTTGTATAGTCCTATTAAAGATCGATGTTATGCAGATAATACACAAACGATTTAGGCTCTTAAGTTGAATATTAACTGAGCCATTCGTCATAAAGAGCTCGAAACTATCAACAAATTCTTTCAAAATCGGGTTGACAGGATGCGCTCCTGTCATGCCATCCGAGGCACCTACAGGAATGAAATTGTATTCCATAAATAATGGGAATACTAAGTTGATAAAGCCATTTTTTATTTTTGTTAATTTTATTGCACTTTTAAAAAGAAACGATTATAATTGGCTAATACTATACATCCATACCCTAAAAAAAATTTACGTACCTTTCTACTTATTTTAAGTTCCACAACTTGTTAGGGTGGCATCAACTTTGTTATTAAATTAGGTACTTACTCGTACTTACGTTGCGTTTATAAGCTAAAATAATACGGAATACATTTCTGTGTACCGATTTGTATCTAATAATTGTATGAAGGATTTTTATAACAGTAGGCTAGTTAATCAAGTTTTAATAGAGAATTAAGAAAAGTCATAAAATGCTATGTTTTGTAAGCCCGTATGCCCGCTCAGCTTTTTCTCTTCGCCTGTACTTGAACACAGCGGACATAGACTGCGGGTCTATAAATAGTACGTTTCCACATTATACGGGTCTATTGGCGCCCACCTGCCCAGGGCGGCGCAGACAAGCTTGCCACAGTTTAGCCAACAATGTTGTCTGATTCTGCCGGCCGATCTTTTACTGAATTAGTAAATATCAATTGCATGCTAACCTATTGACGTTAGAAGGAAACTCTACGTCTGATCTGATCGTGATAAGTTGATAAACATATATCAGCAACAAATACTCCTGAAAAGCTTAGGGTCACGTAAAACGCGCAATAAATTTACCAGACACATCATTGAAGATACTCACAATAGACTATTTAATTCTAAATAACATCACGTAATCGGCGACTGTGTTGGGAGCCTCGTTCGGTGTCTGTGTCTGAATAAATATGTGAAAGCGGCTCGCGACCTCCTGGAACCAGCGGCAGCGTCTAGACGCATACTCACAGTCTAGAAACGCGGCTGCTAAATAGGCGGGCTTTCCCCCCGCGCATATGCTCGCAAAAACTGAACTGATCATCAGACGTGTGCGTCATTGCCACACTGCACTGCAGCACCGAACAGACAGTCATTATCCAAGCGAAGTGCGCCGCGTCGGATGGACTGACTGACGACTGACAACACACCGCACTTATAGTAAACCAACTCTGTGGAAAATAGACACATTTCATTCACGCACACTCACGTAGGCGTTTACATCTACACTAAACTGGTTCATCGCAGATTGCGCTACGAACCTGGCTATTTACAGCACACACTAGTCGGTGTTGTACAATTATTTTTTTAAGAATTATACTGCCTTTTACGAGGTTTAAACTTATTTTAGAATTACTGACTTATTGATACTAACAATTAGACAATCTCGCTGACTAAAATGATCACTAATAATCGTAACTGTTGATGCTAGCCGTGGCGTTTGCCATCAGGCACAGAGAAAGTACTGTCAATATTATTTCTTCATTATCTACGGGTGACCGCTGCGCTCTCGAAGGCTACGTTACAGTCCCGAGAGATTTACTCGTGTAAATTCACGTCGTATTTTCTTTGTAGGTAGAGAGCGTACTGCATGTGGAGAGTACTGACGATGACCCGACTAATAGAGTCTACAGTCTAGACTTGAGCGAGGGCGTTAACATCGCTGCCAAATATTAAGAAATTGACGCATCATCTAGATAAACACTAGTAAGTTGCCATGTGAATGTGATGTCTGGTGCTTGCATTAAAACTGAAATTATGACATTTACGTTACCTGTACATTTTCACTAGTTTTGTCACTATTACTTGGCATTTTAATGTATGTTCTTTGTGCCAATATTCCTCGGAATTTTGATAAGTTAGGATTATCTATAACGAGCGTAATACAGTTAGGACAGTCAGTATTCAGTACAGGGACGTAGCACTGCAAATATCGGCAGCATGAAACCTAATCTCAGACCAGTATTCGTTCCTATCCTAGAATTAAATTCTAAATGTATATTCGTTAAGCAAAGATGACGGATCATAGATTACGCAGAAAGATATCTGCATTTATTAATTTGTATTTACAGTTTATGTTGCTTTATCTGTCATCAATTCATCATAAGATAAGATATAATGTGAGACGATATTGTTTGCTATTTAGAGAATAAAGGCATCAGGTGTAATAACTAGTCTTACTGTGCCATAATGTTTATGAATCATAATTTTTACGGGTATCGTGTTTATAGCCAGTAATAATAAACCTTTTGTTTTGGTTTGCGAAGTGAGTGGCGTCGCGAGTAATCATGTCCTCCAGACGCAGCCGCGACCTTGATGACGACGTGCACTTGTCCTCTACACTTGAGATAATCTGTTTTACTTGTCCTTATTTTTGCAAAATCCGCGTAGAATTCCATTCCGATTACCACTAATGCAACCTTAAACGTCGCCAAAACAGACGTCGTAAAAACGTGACACCCATTATTATGAGAAGAGGAAAAAGTTGGGCGGCTTGTTTTGTTTTACTTGCGAATTGAGTTTGTGACCGACTAACTTATGGTCATTCTAAATTTCATTAGACCAAGTTAAATTGTATTCAAATTGTTTTAAGTATGAAACAAGGTACAATCCACTCGACGCCATAGGTAGAGGATGCAATTATCGACATGAAAAAAAATTGCATAAATGCAATGTACACTTTGCCAACGACGATATTTTGTTACTTCGTAATTGTACAAAATTATTTTTGAGAATAAATGATAATAATCATAATTAATTTTATTTCAAAACCTGCATGCTAAAAATAAAACAATCAGATACAAACACTTTTTAGGAAAAATAAAACAATTTTGCCTGAACTAGGTAGTCCTGTTTGTCAGAATATTCCAAATAGGAAATTTATAATGTTAAAAAACATAGTGTCGCATTGAGAACTTCTTCCTTTTTGGAAGTATTGATCAATGTCACCAATTATATAAAATGTCTAGACTAAATTGTTACCAGATAGAGCTTACCAAAACCAAATTTGCAGCTTTCTGTTCTAAAGCATAATATTTCTGTTTTCATCATTTGATACTTTTAAAATTTACATCTAACTGCTTCAATGTTTTAATTTTTATAGCTCTACGTGGCTTTACAATTTACATGTCAAGAATCAAAAAGTAGACAGGATGGTCGGCTCATTATAAAAAATCGTCTGAAGCATGTCTAGACGACTCGCTTCCAATTTAGTGTTTGATACAACAAAAAACCCATGTGGCTTGTACAGAGAACCCCAGTTTTTCCCAATCGACCTAAGTAGCGATAAAGAGGGCAAGTAGCACTAAAAACATAACATAACATATCGTCACGCCTTTCCACCGAGGGGCTGGCAGAGGTGTACAACACCCACACTTCGCCGGACGATATTCAGTCCCTAATGTGGCAGGAGGCGAGCCTGTCGCCATACACCGGACTCCAGCCAGTCATGTAGCAGATTTTCTTCTACTATCAAGACGATTCAAATGACACCTAACATGTCGAAATCCATAAGCTGTTTAAGATTGTAGGGCGTGCCAAAGAAACCTCATACATACATACATAATTACATACACATATACTCGTACATGCATACATACTACATACATAAACTCGAAAAACATAATCCTCCTTCTTGCGCAGTCGGTAAAAAGTAGACAGGATTGTCGGCTCATTATAAAAAATCGTCTGAACCTTGTCTAGACGACTCGTTTCCTCTTTGGTGTTTGACATAACACAAAAACCCATTTAACTAGTCCAGATAACCTCAGTTTTTCCCTATACAAGTTGACGATAAATAGAAAAACAGGAAAATTGCGTCGTATATTACTTTTGAACAGCATTGTTATGACGGGTCACTTCATAAATAAATAACCTATTACTTTGTAGACACTCCGGAAATACGGTGTGAAAATAGAACTGCATTGGTTAGCATTGAAATACAGTTGTAATTTATGTAAATAAGATAGTATTTTGAACGTGTTACTTCTGGTAGACTGGTTAGGTACAATCGCAGCAATCGCACAGGTTTAATTGACATGTACGGAACAGAAAGTATTTTGGTAAATTTTACCCTTAAATGTAACTTTAAAAAAATAAAATGAAAATAAGGTACATCTACCCCCTCTTCCGCTCAAGACTATACTGGGACAATTTCTTAGGTTGTCTCGTAAGCCACTCAACATTATAGCAAATTTACTGAACCGAGAGCTCTTCAGGATTTCAACTGATTAAGACAAGAACTCAAAATGATCGTAAATGTAGAATTTACCGTTTGGTCGAGTGATTTAAAATGCATTAAGCACCTTCTTAGGTGTCTAGAGTCTAGACTTCAAAAGGTGAGGCTGTAGAGGTTATGTAAAGTAATATTTAATTCTTCTTTTTGTGGTCGAGACTAGACGACAATGACGGTAGGTAGACACAGAAATATAGATTGTAATAGGTACCTGCCTAGTTTTTTGTAGGTACTTAGATGTAAGTATTGTTATATTTGAACAATATAAGCTTATTTTTAAGTAAAAACAACAAAATATCAATTTGATCCCTAAGTGTTTCTTTTAACTAAGTTTATTTTTATTCTATAAAAACTAGCGCATCCTCTACTATAAGGGAGCGATGATAGCCTAGTTGGGGAAGGGCCGCCTCTCAAGCCAATGTGTTCATTGTGTGAACATATGTGCGTATTGTATGTCATCTGCTACATGACTGGAGGCCGGCGTATGGCGACAGTCTCGCCCCCTGTCACATTTGGTACTGAATATCGTCTGGCGAAGTGTCGGTTTTATATTACACCTCTGCCAACCCCCGGGGGAAAGGCGTGACGAAATAAGTACGTGTATGTATATCAATCAATCAATCAATAAGCCTTGTATCCTGAACCTCAAATTTCTAGCGAAACCGTTAAGCTTTACATAATGTCTCTCAGTTCAGTGTTCCACTTGGCATAGGCCTCCTCTAACATCTTTCACTGCTTTCTATCTCTAGCCGTGTATGTATATACATATGTATGTATAAAAACTACGTCTTTCAAATGCACCAAAACACATGAACTAGCGAGTCGAGAGCAGTATGTTCAGATAATCGCATCTACTCCAAGGTACTCCGTAACGAAATTGTATTGTCTAGAACGAGATAATGGTATATCGCCTACATACTTTATGCAGTCTGCAGTACGTACTTGTAATGAAATTTTCCCGACTGCAGCCACTACCATCAAAGGAAAACTCGCTTGAACTCGTCCCTGTGTAGCAGAGTACATTACTCTTGAACTCGTGATTAAAACTGGCTACAAACTAAACACAATAGTTTAAAACTTGTTCAATAGCATTTATTGAAATGGGATTATTTTTGTATAGTTGAAAATTCTTTGATATGATTTAGAATTATGTTCGGTATTCTCTCTTGTCATTTTTGTGTGTGTCAACCAAGTATGTTTCAAGTGCTATTCGAATTTTAAAATAAATACCCTGAATTTCTTGTTGTGAGATAATCAATTTTGTATTGTTGCTATAAACAACTGGCATAGCAAGGTATAGCAGCCAGTTGTTTAATGTAACAATACAAAAAATATGTAAAAAGTAGGAAAAACAGATGCTATAAAAAATGCAGTCTTGTTTCGTGGTAGCTCCATTCGACGATAAGTTAAGCTCTCCGGGCGCGTCCACAAGTCGTCGCTCTCGCAGTTCCCTACCAACAAGGCGAGCTGCAGGATCAGCTGGATGCAACGCTCGCGGCTGCATTTCTATTAACATTTACTGTATTGCATTCCCAATCTGTTTTAAAAGCTTAGTAAACAGACTATTAGGTAGCCACATTAAGGGTAGAGAGAGAAAGTAGAAAAAGAAGAATAAGTAAGTTATTTCAAAAAATAAACTGAATAAAATATTCTCTAACTAGGAATAAAATGTTAACCTATGATGACATTGAATATAATAATGTCAAAATATGAGTCTCATATTTTGCGTGACCTAAGTACGGACGGGTCATTCTCAGAATACGTTAGTATTTCTACCGAGCTGGAATTTGGGTTTTCCTCGTTATCGGCGGCAGATCGCAGCGATAACAAGCCTCTGTCGGTTCGTTATCGTAATTCTATTACGTTTTTATCTCACATAAGTTCACATAACTATGATATTGTTATTTGTATCCTCCGCAGTTCAGCGCCAACTTATTGAAGTTTTTGCTGAAATAACAATTCGTCTCCGTCCGCATTGTTTCGCGGGGGCTTTGACTTGCAAAATATTTTCCAAATACTAATACCTACTTACAAGCAGTTCTTGCATGTCTAGCAACAAAGTACATCGACGTCTCGTAGAAGGATGCAGCCCGATCGCACAATCTAATTCTAAATCGCTAGTCTTGTACCTGTTTTGTGTAAGATATGAATCTCCAGACATGATTAGACTTATTTTTATTCATAGCATCGTGCAGTGCAAAAAGTCAAAGACTTGCAACAAAAAAATGTGGCGTGCCAATCATTATAATATTCAGTGCACATTTACGTCGTATAGGCAAACAACGGGCGCATATGTGCCGCTAAGCCGAGACGGATGGCACGTCTAGACACGCCATTCATACACGTCTATCTCCAGACTGATCTGGAAAGGTGTTCGCAAAAAATGCAACAGTCTCGACTAACCAACCTTTAAAGCAACACACCAATTAACAACTACGATTGTTCGAAGAAGACGTTGCGCAGACGGTGGAGCACTGTACGAGGTCACGTAGAATTGTTTAATGGCCTCGCATCTAGAATATAGTGACTATATCTGACCACTTCTTTGTCTTTGATTTTGTCAACCATATGTAGCCAATGACGATAATTAGGAGTAGATATTTTTTGACACCAAATTCAGAACAAATATTAAACCCCACAGTCAAGATTAATAAGGTAAGTAATTATTTAACTTTTATATGAGATATGAATGTTTTTGTTTGAAAACAATCGTCGACAGATTTCGGACTAAATTGCTTTTGCCTGGTTGTTTATTTTCGGTACACCTCAAATTGTGCAGACTGCAGATAGTCTCAGGCGTCCACAGAAGATCCGCTTTGCTATTGACCTCAAAATGTAGTCGGTTGAGATACAGTTTCTTGATTGATTCTTAAATTAAGTAAAAAATAATTGCTAGCAGTTGTTTCACATTCAAGGCGCTGAAGGATTCGAAATGCACAAAGGATTCAGCTACTGCAATTTCCTGTTCGTCTTGAAAGTCGACGCTGGCCGCGTCCGAGGCGAAGCCGTTTCGTATACTCGTTTAGTGTCTGGCAGGTGGTAGATATGTAGGGTTGGATGGTCGCTGCACCTTGTGGTGGAACGGGTCGTGAAGGTGGAAGGGGTGGCGGGCGGGAGGGGGGGGAGGACTCGGGGCTCATCGACCTTACAGCGCTCGTGGTTCCACCGCACCGGTGGCGCAGGCGCCGCGCAAAAAGCGCCTAACCCAAATTTCGGTAGCCGTCTGGCGCGATCTCTCCCGTCGGGGCCGCGGGCGCAATCGCAATTTGGCTGTATGTAATCGGCACGCGTGCGAGCCGACCGTCGATGCAATGCAAAGGATTGGTCACGTTCACCTCCGATCATGTCACATTTACGACTGTATTATGCGTCTAATTTAGTTTTGCACGTAGTTATGTATGACATACAAGATTTAAAACAAATCTTCAATAGGCAGGTTGAAAAATTTGAACTTACAGTTAGATTGTTACTTCCATTGCAGTTTGCAACTGCTAATCATAGTGTCTCGTTTACCTTCTAAGATAAGCTACTTAAAGTTTATTCTTGGTAGGCAAATAAAAACGCTACCATAAAAACTATAAGTTAATCCTTTAAATATTTACTTCGGCCATATTAAAATTAAATAAGTGAAGAGCTATTGACTCTGGTGCGGCGCCTCAAAGCTAGTCCGGCTAAGAGGTGCTAAGAAGAGAGCAAACACCACCGGCTACGGGCGACGAGCAACGAGACGCTAAAGGTCAAATAATGTGAAGGCAGTTTGTTGAAAAATGTTGTTGAGAAATTTACGAAAAAATCAAGGTTTCCAGCCATCGGAATCGGTTGCTCACATTTGCAGTGGTAGAGACACTGAGAGAGACCAGTAGATAATTTCGTTATAAAACTTACCCACCTATTATATCGTAATCCGTAAACCTTGAACCTATTATGAACTGACCTAAGTCTTTGAACTTGATAAAACATAAACACACGAGTTGAACTCGCTCTGTGATGATCAAGTGATCGTCTATTGTTCAGAGCACGCACGGATAAGCACTAGACGAGCGTGACGCAAGTCTTTGAAATAAACGTATCCATCTCACAAAGAGCTCATGGACGTTGTTTGGCTGATGATGATGGAGAACTCATGAGTCAAAAGAAAAATGGAACAAAATTTCACAATGGTCTGATAAACGACCCAGCTCAGTATGGTCTCCGTCTCGTAGGTACCTACATAAAACGTAGACAGACAAAACAACTACACTTTCGGTAGTACGAGTATGTAGGCAAAACAAAACAGTATCAATGTTTTGTCTACATTTTAAAATTAAACAATATAATAATAGCAGACAGCATATTGCAAGTAGCAGGAACCGCGCAAATTACGTGATACTAGCAAAAAATTTAAGAATGCCGTACAAATACTAGCTGAAAAATTGAAAATGTATCAGAGTGTGTATATTCAGGTGGTAGCATAATACTAAAAATTGATTACGTTATCTTAGTCAAGCATGTGTGCCATGCTTCATGTCATACTTGCATGCTAAAATTAATTCGGCAGACTGATAAATTACGAGAACGGTTTGTATGATAGTGTTACATCAAAAATTGCGTCGATGTTGTCATGTGCGGTCGTTAAATGATTTGGTAGACAAATGAACTCATCCAATTTTTTTTATGGCTAACATTAAATTAAGAACAAACATCCATGCATTATTTCGTCAAAGGCTAACACCGTATATCGATGATTTCATAATATTCAGTCATAGTGTCTGGTTGCCGGATGCTCGGTAACTGCAGCAAGTCCACAAATAAGCTTTATTCATTGGTCACCGTGGAGCCGTAACTAAAATGGATACTAGTACCAGTATCCATTTTAGTCCAAGTAAAGGCAATTACTGCCACGTGTTACTGATGTACTTACGCACTATAGCAATAAGTGATAACCTTTAACCTAACCTTGGATTTAGACTTGACAACTAACCCACCTCTGCCTGTATTCCTCTTAAAGAGATAAGACATCCCCGGAGTCAGTACCTTTTTAAATAAAACAAAAAACTGTGTTGTATTGATAAATAATTTTAATGTGACTTTGACATTTCTAATTTTTCTGATAATGATTGCTTTCTATTTATGTTGCTCTGGGTTATACGCGATAACACAACCTAATTATAAAAAAAAAAAAAAAATTAGGGACATTTTTCACACACGGTCGCCTAAGCCCAAACTAAACCAAGCTTGTACTACGGCTGCCAGAGACTGACATATATACATATATACTTTTAAATACATCCTTAAATAGATATTAACACCCAGACATAGAACAAACACAAATGATCATCTCATAAATATTTTCCTAGGTGGGAATCAAACCCACGTCCCCAACTCAGTAGGCAGGTTCACTACCAACTGAGCCACCGAGGAATTCAAATAATACGAACATGTGTGTATGTATGTATGTATATACCTTTACAGTGAGGCCTGCAGACTTTCCCGCTATTTTTTACAGGTGTTGGCTACAAAAGAGCATAAATGAAAACAAAAATACATATTTCCCTTTTTACTGGGTGGACGGGTAAAAAAAAATCTTTTGGTATCTAATCTTGCTAGCAGGCAGAAAATACTCAAATGAATTGCATTGTTCAATCGTATAGAATAGACAATAGATTAATCTAGTTTTATGGTTCCGTCACCATACTGTAAAATTTAACCGATTCCATTCTCAGTGCTACATGTCTGTATGACGCCATAGCCGGAAGGCTTTTTATCATAGTCCAGACAGTTTTGATTGATGTGATAGATCTATAGATATCACGTGCCTACTTAAATAAATTGTACTTTTGAGAGGATCAACAAAGGTACCAAGTTTTACCTTTGTTGATCCTCTCAAAAGTACAATTTATTTAAGTAGGCACGTGATATGGCTAGGCAGGGATTTCCCTCTCATGCTGTTCAGGAACATGAATAACTATGTAAGACTTAATGCATTTTATTAACACGTTTAAATTTAAAATTAAAAAAAAACCCGTAATCGATTTTCGTCGAACATAACTAAAAACACTCCCGACTAATTCACCACAAACTTAAAAAAACACCATCAAAATCGGTTCATCCGTTCGGGAGCTAAGATGCCACAGACAGACACGCACACACACACACACAGAGACACGAGAAACTTATAACACCCCGTCGTTTTTGTGTCGGGAGTCAAAGTCAAAATATTTATTCACTTAAATAGGGTACGAGTAAGTACATACAATTCTTCAATATATAATTTAGTTCTGCCTATTTGTCAGATAACCTGACATGTGAATATTTTAAAATTAATATAATTATAATCGAAATATTAGTTTATTAAAATTAATTAGTTATGTCAGTCAATATCAAATTTAAAAATTATATAGTACTAGCTGTCACCCCGCGACTTCGTTCGCGTTTTGAGCTATCCTATCCTATATATATATATATATATATTTAAACTATCCTATCTCCCAAGTTGGATCGAACTGCACATGGTGTGCGAATTTTATTATAATCGGTTAAGTGGTTTAGGAGTTCATTGAGGACAAACATTGTGACACGAGATTTATTTATATTAAGATTATTGAATTTATTTATTTTATTTATAGTATTCTAAATTAAATCTTATATTAGGTAACAATATTATTTTAAAAAGTCTTTAATACAATAGAAGCGTCTAATAACCATGTTTTAAATTTCCTCCGGAAGATTCCGTAGGGAAGGTCTTTAAGGGTCGAAGGAAGCTTGTTAAATACAGAGATGCACATCGCGTAACAATTCTTTCGACATACTGCCAATCGAGGCGCGAGGGAGTTAAAAATAGAAAGGATTTAAAGTTAAGTACTAAATTATCAAATTTACGTACGGTAAATTTATTTACTTCGTAGGTTTATTGAACTAAAAAGTCAAGTCAAGTCAAGTCAAAATGTTTTTATTCAATTTAGGTATCAAAGATACACTTATTAACGTCAAAGTTATTTAAATAGACTCGACCGCCTTGTTCGGACAAAAAGCCTCTACTCAGAAGAACAGGCAAGAAACTGAGGGGCATTATTTTTTCAAATAATAAATAAATTACAGTCTCACAAATTTTGGCTTACAACTAGGTAATATCTATAAATAGTAGTGGCTACTTGGCGGAAGTGGAAGGCTCCAGACATCTTTATCTTCTAAATAATTCTTAACCTTATAATATCCTCTTTTCATTAATGTAGTTTTTACACATGTAAAAACTACATTCAAATCACATGATTTGAATTTTCCCTCGGTGAGCCCTGTTATATTTTTCGGGATTTTATTGTAAAAACTAACGCAGTTGCCTAAAAATGACTTTTTTGACTTAGTCAGTCTAAATCTCGGTACAGCTATCCTATCCTTATTTCTAGTGTTATAATAAATACACAATATTTAAGTAGGCCCAAATTACTTTATTTTAATTAGTAATCTAATTACTCACAATAAGGATAGCCCAGTCTCCGTAGGCGGGCCATGTTTTACTACAATATTGCCAACTTTAGCGCGGTCATCATCAGCTATGCTAGAAATGGTAGACTAATATGGCCGCGCCACACTCAAAATATCGTTACAATATTGCCAACAATAGTAATAAAGCACACATTGCAGTAAAAATATGTACCATCTAGGAGCAGCTTTAATTACTCAAATAATAAAATAGATTGGGGTTTTCTACAGATTTTAAAAAAAGGTACTTACAGGTCCCGCACCTGTAAGTACGTTTTTTATGTTCTGTAAGTCTAACTCTAGTTAGCATTACCTCAAGTTAATAAACATGGAATGTATTTCATAAAACCCGTGTAAGGTGTTAAGATAACAACTAAAACCCAGACTGACACGTCATGAAGTTAACACATATGTAGCTAGTTAAAAACCAGACGAGCTCGCTAGTGGCTATATTTATGATGATAAATTATTATTTAGGCTTGTGGTTTGTGGTTTGCACTGCGTCTCGGTGTCGCTTTGCAACAGACTCGTACCTACTCTACACATACCTACACAATGAGACACGTGTAAATAAGGAAGGAAGGAAAGAGAAGGTAATAAAGTAATGTTTTTTGGAGCATGTATTTAGGATCGTGTCCAGGAGGACTAGTACTATACCGGCTAAACGTAAATCACCCAGTATAGTTTTACAAATTGCATAATATTTAGTCATTCAACGACCAACCCATTTTACTAGTCAATTTTACTTTCCTTATAACATAACATATTGTCACGCCTTTCCCGCGAAGTCTAGCAGAGGTGTAATACAACACCCACACTTCGCCAGACGATATTCAGTCCCTAATGTGACAGGGGGCGAGCCTGTCGCCATACACCGGGCTCCAATCATGTAGCAGATGACATACAATACTTTCCATAAGAAGACTTTTAAAAACGTGTAAACCAGAATACTTAATTTAACCGAGCGAGTGAAGGGTCTATGCTGCAGGTTTTATAAAACTGTTTTCGTATGTCCAAATTCTGTCTGGATTTCTGTCCGGATCTCTGTCTTCCTCTACAGGTTGCATTTCTTAACCCATTTGCTACATTTTTCAAAATTGCGGAGTCATATTTCTTGGACTGAATATCGTCCAGCGAAGTGTGGGTGTTGTGTTACACCTCTGCCAGCCCCCTCGGGGGAAAGGCGTGACGGTAATTATGATATGTAATGTTATTTTTTTTTCAAAAAACAATATCATATCTTAGCCATTTTGAAAAAAAAAACAAAAACGGACTCTGCAAAAGAAAAACGAATAACTACAGAACCCGCCCACAAAATTTCACGAAAATAGGTTGAGGAAAGGAGGTCTACAGTTCACAGAGCCATCAGTCCTTATCAAAACAGTTATCTTTCTATGGTATTATCGGAAATAAAGTGTTATTACTCACAGTTTTCCTTATTATGACGTTCCCTCCTATATCAGGTAGACAAATATTGGGTCATTCATCAAATACTTATCTGAGAATGTAAACTTGCGATTTTAAGTTTTTCAATAGTAGATAGGCCTAGGCGTTTGGACATTATTTTATTACACCATAAAAAGTAACAAAATAGATATGATCCTTAAAGCACCTGCATATCGTCACGCCTTTCCCCCGAGGGTGCTGGCAGAGGTGTAATACAACACCCACACTTCGCCGGACGATATTCAGTCCCAAATGTGACAGGGGGCGAGCCTGTCGCCATACACCGGGCTCCAGTCATGTAGAAGGTGACATACAATTAATGCCTTCATTAATGATGTGAATATTATATACTCTGTGGCGTAAATATGGCTCAAGGCAGGTGAACATTAACTCTCTTAGCAATAAACATTATTTTGTTTTGCAATAGTTATACAGTGTTTTGTTTTCTTCTTTCTTTTATACTTATTTTTCGATCAAGCTTAATTACTATTAAGCTCGATCAAAAAAGACAAAAGACTGTGAAGCTATTTCGAGGCTTTACAACGTTTATTACTAAGGGGATAGGTATGTAGATTGTAAATAAGAGCGCTCGTAGACGGGCCATATTTTCACTGCAATACTGGGGCCCTATTCGGAGATTTGAGATTTTCATCTCACCTTTTTTCGTCCTTGTTGCTCTCTTCTGAAACGTCATAGGTGTGAGAGTGACCAAGATAAAATCTCATCTCATCTCACGCGCAGGAATAGCCCCCCTGGCCCGGCAAAACTGGCTCGCCAAAATTGCGACTGAGTATGGCCCGGCCATTTCGTCATACATTGTATAGCAAGGCTGATGCGATGGCCTGGCTACGATCCGGGCCTGTAATGCAGTAAAAATATGGTCCGTCTAGGAGCGCCCTAAGTAGACGAATTAAAATGTTTTTCGTAAACAACATCTTAGCTCAGTTCTTCTCCGTTGGGCGCCACTGTCTGATAAAAATGATGACACAAATAGAGACTTTAGGGATTGCAAACAAATAATGTTAATTAACTTACATACACTATCCAATAGAAACATAATTCAATAGGTACATTTGATTCTAATCCGAAAATAGAAAACTACAATGAACAATAATTTAGGGAAGGTAACGCACGATAAGAAACAAAAAAATCATCCTTCAAATTGCGTAAATGATAATTAAGTATGTCTAGATATCATTTCTGATAAAAATAATGAATCAGAAAAAAGATAAAAGATATAAAAGAATAAAAGATAGTAGAATCGAATTTATTCTGAGAAAATGGTTTGCAAACGGAAACCATACCTAGAGGCAGGTAGATAGATGATCACGACACGTGTCAAAATGAAATAACATTCGATTAGATACAGAGATTTTATTTTCTGTATAGAAGTCTAAGCATGTAGCGCAATGTATATGAGTATGTACTGTAATATTATGTAACTGTAATGTACTATAGCTACAAGCGGCGCAGAACAGAAAATCAATTAACTATAGGTATAGGTACCTTTTACTACTTTTACGCCGAACTCTTTGATGTAAGCCGTTTTACAATGTGTGAAACTAAAATTTACAACGCATAAAACTCATTTCGCCTTGTAAAATTTGCTTGGTCCGTAGAGCGGAAACTCCCAAAGGCGAGTTAGTGCAGTTTCACAGTTCAGTTTAATTGCCTAGCAGACAATTATACGCCAGACAGACGTGATAACTCTGTCTAGGTCATTTGTTGCCGGTCTGCAGCGAGAGTTTAAGTCATTACTAGCTGTAGGTACTTATAACAGTTGTTACCGGATATTGGGTTTTACCTCATTCACCTAGATATCATATTTGGCTGAAAGTTTTATAGCGGCAGCGAAGTCTAGATAAGCGGCTGATTTCAATACCCGTTTTTAGTTTTAAAGCTTTGAATTTTGGACGGATAATTTCCATTCAAATACGTTCACTCTAATAACCAACAAATAGGTAAGTAAGATCGTGATTTTAAATTAATTCTAATCAGATAGGTATCGAATGTTGATTCATTCTCGAATGCTGAATAAAATAATAACTACTTAAGTAGTAGAAAATGTATCGTGCTACTACGAAATTCAATCATGGCATGATCGGACTCGATTTTAAGACGATGAAAAAACACAAACATTTAATCCGCGTTGACGTAGAAACTAACTCTCACGCCCTATCAAACGTCAATCTTTGAAATTTTTATGTGTTCGGATTGTTATCATAGCATGTAAGGTAAGAAAAATACATTTATAGAACTAATATAAATCATCTTCATCAGAGTAAGATACCTACATCATCTTATTGTGTTTACATCGTGTATCGTCTTTTGCCTTGGCGACATGTGGGTTTGGGATTATCGTATTTCTCCATCGTTTTAATGTACCCATTTTGCCAAGAATTCGGCCACTCCAATACCACTCTCCGTGGTCTAATTTCGATTACTATAATGCACTTATTCCACATTCAGAACTTGAGAAATTTTTAGCTTGACTCAGCATCGGAAAACCCGTCGACACTTTGCACGTTTCATCCAATAAAGTTTTTGATACATCGTAGGTACATCTTTTTATAGTGCATAGAGTCCGGAGGCACCTAGATGCAGCCACTGCTACCGGCCACCAGACGGACCGGTCTGTTCAGTGACTTGAACATGACATGACATATTAATTATCACCTCTATACGTTTGCCGATTTATTATTATGACGACGCGTTTCTTGCATTGTACAGATTTACGAACCATGCAAATTTTAACATATAAATTAATTTTCCTCGTGATTAAATGTGGTATTTCCGTTCCAGTGATGACCTCATTTTACTACTGACGTTAGTTTATTTTTAGTTCTTCAAATCTTTACACAATCCCTTAAAAGGCTGGACTTGGTTGTAATGTAAATTCGCTGGAATTTATCCTCTTATTCTTTCCCGTGCTTTGCTATTAGGTTCAGCTGAGATCGCTCCTTCAATATTAGTTGGTGTTGTAATAGGTTCTTGTGTTATTCAACTCAGGATGAAACTCAAGTGTTCACGCGATCAAAGATGTTACCGTCGCTCTTTACGGTCATTTTCAATCTCTACTCGCAATTTTCACGTAAATCGTCATGAATTACCTACTCAATATTTAGAGAGGTATCACCACGATTTGAAAACCCCATGATTTAACAGTGGAGCTATAATACTGCTTCATCTTCAAGGTAGAGCATAACCGCAATCACTGAGACCCAGTGACGTCAATGACTTCTCATTAGAAGATAAATGAGTAATTTAATACAAGATCTATGCGCGTGGGTATTGTAAAGCAAAACATTAAAGAGGTAGCAACATTCCTATCACCCAAGCATATTTTGTATTGAAACGGATTGGTGATAAGTAATTTCCGAATTGAACTAATTTCGCCATCGTTAAGATCAAAGATAAATCGATATGAATCCGACAAAACTGCTTTGTAAATGCCATGAGAGCGTTTCGGTGATCAGCTGATTCACGGCAATATGATTAGCATCGGAGGAATGGTCGCGGTCGGTTGGAGCGGTGCGGCGCGGCGGGCGGCCCGGACGACGTCGTCGCCGGTGCACCGGTATAGCTGCAGCATAAAAGAGATAAGCTGGTGATCGAAACAGTGCATGGACGTCGGGTTTGCGGTGCGGCGGGTGCGGGGGTGTGGGGCGCGGGGTGGTGCGGGGCCGGGCGCCCGTCTAGACGCTACGTCACTCGGCCTCGCGATACCCGCGCCGGTAAACAACAATGTGCACTGACCGAATATGGCACCCGGCACTCAGAGCCGTCACCGGTCACCGCGGCTGCGGCACTGGACCGCCCTGTCCCGGACCAACACCGATCCCGGACACGCAAAAGCTACCCATTCTATGGGCCCTTTAACATTACTCAATGACCACTGTCTCACACACAAATACTTAGTAAAGCTCACGGAAATTGCGTCACACAATTATAACGCAAAGCCGCACTTTTGATGCCAAAATGTTGTAGATTTAGACAAACCATTATGTAATGTAACCTCGTTTACGAATGCACTTGAAAATCGATAAAAATCTAAAAGGTCACAGGGTTCAAGGCCAGTTTCTGTTCTTCATTAAATATGCCAATGCCAACATTATTTAGATGCTCAGACTTATTAGTGATAATATTTTCGATGAAAAATTTTGAATTAAGTTTACATCTTGGATCACGCAAGCAAATTCTAAGTAATTTGAAGTCCGAGCAGAACTGCATTTTTCTCTGGGTTTACGAAGTAGGTATGAGTGTTAATGAGGTAAAAATTTATTATAGTAGCTGCGCCCCGTGGTTAAAAAGTATCATATGTGCTATTCAAAACTATACTTAATCTATCTCCGTGCCAAATTTCATCCAGATCTGTTCAGCCGTTCTGGGGTGAATGAGTAACATCCATCCATCCATCCATCCATTCCTACAAACTTTCGCGTTTAAATATTAGGACGATGTGAATCTGTGAATAACAAAATGTATGAATCAAAATTTCTCTACATTATTTATTTAAAACTTTTTCCTAGATATTATTTATTATTATTTCTAAATTATTTTTTCTATGTATACATGTCTTGAATTACAATCTAGATCATAAGTTTATTTTTTGTTGGTTTTATGTTTTGTAATGATTGTAATTTGTGTTGTGTACTTAAACAAATAAATAAAAATATGTAACTAGCTTCGATGACTATAATAATACTAGTAGCTCCGTAAGCTATAGATCTCGCGGCCTACCTCTGTTCTTCTCTGCAAGTCGCATTCCTCAACCGATTCTCGTGAAATTTTGTGAAACTTTGTGTCGTAAAAAAATCCATTAATTGACCTACTCACAAAATTTTAAGAGAATCGGTTAAGAAATGCGACCTGTGGAGAAAGACAGAGATCCGGACAGAAATCCAGACTTCTGTCCAAATCATACATAACATACATTCATCATATAATACATCATACATTCGGACATACGAAAGCATTTTTGTCAAAGTTGAAGCATAGACGTTTCGCTCACTTACGCTTGCTCGGTCGATTACAGTGCATACAACACTACGGTGTTGCATTAATGTATGAAAAATTAATAATAATAATAATAAGTTTAAAATAATAAGTTGGTAATTTTTTTTAACTTTACTTGTTAAAAGTTATTGTCAGTACCTTTATGATCACTATACCCTGTACTTGGTCTCATCAGAGCCTGTATTACAGGATACAGTCTTTTTTCTACCTCTGGATAAGTTAATGTTTATTGAAAAGTACGTTTTTTTCAAATAGGTGTACAAAGGTGTCAAATACACCTCACAGACGTACGAATCTGGTAAGACGGGCCAACAAGAAAAATTAAGAAAAAAAGTGTATTTTTATTCCTCTCTCATTTGTTTGTTGAACTGTGGTCCAGTCCCAATGACAGCTAATCTACATAATATGTCCGGTCATAACATATCCGCAGGTATGTGGGCTATTAGATTTCAGTGCCATTGCAACAGCTATAGAGAATTCTATTTGCTTCAAATTATATGTGTGTTTGTTTGATTGTCTGTCTGACTGTACGTAATACCCGATTTTGTCAGTAACTTACACTTACTAAAGCTATCGACTTGAAATTTGGCACAAATCTAAATGAGTACGCGCGTTTTGCTATATTTTTTTGAAACACGTTTGTATTTTGCTATTATTAATTCTATTTAATCACAAAGGTTACCAACATAAATCTATAAATAGAAAAGTTGCAAAATAATACCTATGTCTAGTGTCTGGTATTTTCGTTTGCTTTGTACAAATTGCTGCTTATGACATCATTCTATAACCCAGTGTATTCGTTTCCCCAATTAAGATTTTTAGAAGCACTGTTTCTAATTAGAAATACCTGCTTACTCAGTTGCTTAGTCAGAAGCATACTAGGTAATCATAAATATAATTATGATCCAAAAATATCTAAAATATTTTTCATTAAAATACTCACCTGCAGTATTTTAAAGAATGTGAATGGCAAATAGATGTTAGAGTTACTTAAGTACCTATTTCCTTTAGACTAATCAAGACATGATATACTTTTATTAAAATTACTAGCTGCGCCCCGCGGTTAAAACGTATCCTATGTGCTATTCTAGACTATAATCTATCTCTGTGCCAAATTTCGTCCAGATCTGTTCAGCCGTTCTGACGTGAAAGAGTAACGAACATCTATCAATCCATCCATCCTTACAAACTTTCGCGTCTATAATATTAGTAGGATGAGTTTATTTTGGGAGTTAATAGGTAGGATATACCTACTTTCATATGCGGTGGGGCTCTTGAATGCGTGGGGAACTGATGTACTAATGTTTTAAGTGCGGTAAATTAGGTGTCCAAAGCGCTCATGCGGTAGCCAGAGTCGCAGTGATACGCACCGCATGACGGACGAGGGTGCTCAATGAGTAGGACTTACATGATAGAGAGCGTCAAACGTATGTATGTAAACTCATTGAACTGGGCAATCCATTTCCAATCGTTGAACTGGACACAATCTCATGACTGTCGGTAGCCTACTCTGTTTTTCCGCACAAACAAGTAATCTAGTAAGAACCCTTTATAGAACTAGTTTTAATAGGTCATTATTAGAAAGTTGTACTTAATGTAAATAAAAAATGAGAGATCAAATAAATTTGCATCACTATTTCTTTTATTGTGTGAAGCAAAAAATTGCTCTTCTACGAAGCATACTTCACCTTATCAGATAATAGTATTTATCACGATTCAGTCTGACGTTAAAGTGAGTCTTCATTCATCCCCACCCTCATGAACCATGTCCCACGTACACAAAATGAGTCGTTGATCTTGCAAATTTTGATTCTATCATCGGAAGGAAAGTATGGAATTAGTTAGATGGATTATATTAGGTATTTATCAAAGGAGATACTTTAGACCGGAGTATTTTGGGAAACATATTCATACGCGTAGTTAGAAACAATACACAAATAGGTGATCTTATCACTCTTATCACATAGCGTAAGTAATTAAACGAGTACCTACTAGCGAAATTATTGTTATCAAGAGTATCTCGCGGTAGACATATGTGTTGAGTTTACTTAACAGCTATATATGCTTACCTAGTAATCTGAATGAATTAGAATTTTCTACCGGAAAACAGTTAATAAATTAGTAAACATGTAGGTCTAACATAATGACTCACCGCAAAGAAAACAAACGATAACAAGTGTGTTATTTTCAAGTGATCACAGAGATAAAATTAAACCCTCAATCAACTAGTACATCCAACATTCCTTTTAGTGAAGAGCAACATGAAAATAGTTGTGAGAGTAACCGACCACAATAAACGTCGGAAATTGTTGGCCTACAACGTTTTATTCAACAGCTTTACTGCAAGTACGCGGTTATTGAGAAAATTTATAACGCTATTAGGAATAAACGAGTGTGTTCTTATTATCGTGTCTCGGTCAGTTAACATTCGTAATTCACAATTACAACTGCGTCTGAAGAAAACAGACACACCTGTCTAGACGTGCCGCCTGCGCTATAAAATACCGTCGCATCAACAAGACCTTAATATCCATGCCTATGCTATTCATAAATACACTATCGAACGTAGTGGACAACAACACAATTTCAGAAATATTGTTAAAACGTCTGTTAAAATGTGCGTAGGAGTAGGAGAGTTTTATTAAAGCCGATAAATCAAACATTTGATGACGACCGGCACGTGTCGGCGACTGGCTATGATCTGATTTCAAAAGGATTCGTTGAAACGAATGTTTTTGAGCACCAGGTTAAATGTCAGCATGAGAAAAATATGCTGTTCACTAGCAGCGATATCTCGACGTCGGTCATCAAGACGCAGAATGATAAGAATGTCATCGCTAAACAGTTATGGTTTTGACCGTGGCCGAGTTAACGTTACGCACGTTCATTCATTCGCATTCCACATTCGCTCTCGTAAATAAGCGAGCGATGTACGACTTGTTTCGCCACGATCAAGTGTAGCAACACTAGCGACCGAGTGGTGTGTTGGCCTCTGAGTGTAACCATGACCGGTGTGTTTGCATAATTTATTTAGACCGCAGTTCCTGAACGAATCGAAGGTTATCTCACCAAAAAGTGAATCGATGCTCCTTGCAAACCAAATAAGCATCCATTCATTCTGTTCTAGTTCGAATTTCAAACGTAACGAACAACGTAAGCGCTTGAAAAACAGATAAGAGACCTGAAAATACAAATAAAGTTAATGTTCATTCGCTTCGTCTTTTCGTCTTTCTCAACAACGGGAAGGTGGGATAAAAGTGGTCTCGACGTAATTTACGATGTTTTCCGTCGGGAATCCTGCTTTCGCGTACCTAGATCACTTGCTTGCCGCAATCCTCGGGCCAGACTAGTGCATCCGCTTTCGTATGATGTTCAGCTATACGCCACGCTCTGGTGCCTGAGAAAAATGTACTTCCTGGCGTAGCCGTATCAATATTCAATAAATTACAATTACCTAGTTACAACACTTGTCTTGTGGATTCCATTATTTTGAGTGGGTGGAGGTCGTTCACGTTTCTCGAGCAAACTATTTTTGGTGTCGAAATTCTATAGTTGGTTATTTTGCTTAATTCTCGTAGGAGTCTGCGATTGCTAACTACGTCTGTATCGCTTAGAAATCATTCTGAAACATCGATTTAAGAGACTAGTTTTAGACCGTTTGATTACTTTAAAATCAAAATGCACCGTCTCTCGCTTTTCGTTTTCTTACATAATTTATGTTCCCCTAGTTCTGGCGTGCATGGCCATAAATTCATCCAAAAATACATTTAAATATTTCACACTAATATCACTTTCGTAATTTATTACATTTATTCGTGTTGATTTATGAGAGTTCGTTAAGTTCCGATCTCGAACCAGTTTCGCCATATTACCCAGTCTAGACATCTAGACAGAGCTTCGTCTAAAATGTATTCATAAGTCTTTTGGTCTATCAAGATTTAATTTTATGCATGGTTCCAAAACTGTCACCTCAATCAGGAAACAAATATTTTCAAACGGTTTAAAAAATATCATTAGTTATTTATACACAGCTATTTCCTACAACAAAATCAAGCCGTGGTTAAAACATCGTTACGAAACAAAAACGTGAGTAGGATCTAGGTAAGTACCTGTAGGTAAGTACATACACAACTTAGTCTCGATAAGACAAAGTTCAAAGTCCTAAGCACTAAGGTATTTATTATTATTATAGTATTATAGTGCATTATGAAAATACCAGTGATAAGCGAAACAAAAGAAAGTTTCGTATGTTGATATCTTATGATCGAGTCAGGTGAGCGCGCGGCGACTTACGACACATAGTAGGCGCCAGACGTCTAGACGGCCCGTCGTGTCGCGTCACCTGAAGGCTCTTCAGGAAGGCCGAAATTCCCCCGCCACCGGCGACGTCGGCTAGCTGTTTAGCTCTTAGTAAACTACATGTAACAAGCTGTATATTATAGCGTCGGCATCTGCACGCACTAGTTATTTAGTCATTATATGACGGTTTGGTCTCTCTACTCGTCTAGAGATACGCAACGGCGACCTACTCACTATATCGAATTGTTTGAGACTGAGGTGGTTATCATGATAAAACAAAAATAAGTGCAAGCCCATTTGCGTTAAAAAAGTTTATATGGGGGCGTGGGTTCGATTCCCACCTAGGAAAAACATTTGTGTGATAAGCACTTGTGTAAATTTTGTCTGGGTGTCAATATAGTGAGTAGGTAGGTATACTTTTAAAATATATATGTATGTATACATCCATACTTGTATATAATATGAGTATCTGGAACCCATAGTTCAAGCTTTGCTTAGTTTGGGGTCAGACGACCATGTGTGCAAAAACGTCTCGAATATTATTTATTATATACATTTATTTAAGTAATTATGTAAATTCGCAACAAAAAATCATTTGAGGAAAACAGGCAAGAAATCTACAGTGGTTCCTGGCTGGTTGTTGTAAGCCGTTGTTGTTGTGTTTTCCAGCCATTTTTAAAATGTTAACTTTTTCAAAATAATAAATTTAATCTTAATACCCGACGTGATTTGGTCATAATCCTTTTTTATTTCACGGGGTTTCGTAACACATACATTAAAGGTACTTACTCTTTTTAAAGGAACAGTTAAACATTAACTTACAGTCTACAGATTTTCTTGTAGCATTAAAAATTATTACGAACATAAATTTTAAGTTTGCGATCTGCACTGTAATTTGATTTAAACACAAAAGATTTATCGTCCCATCCGTCTGTTAGTAATGCACATCATCAGTTCATCACACATGCAAAACAGAGCGTCAACCTATCGTCATTGAAAACATTTGTTCGGCATTATTTAACAGGATGTTGCTCGTAAATAAGTTTAAGTACATTGTTATAATGGTAGAGACCTTCTCTCTCTTCCCTCTACTTAGTAGGTATATTGAAAACAAAACAGACAGACATTTGTCTTCGAACAAAAATTATACGAACAAAACTTGTAAAACTGTAGCAGGTAGTTATACGCAAATCGTGTCTATTTAAGACAGTAGATATGTAATTTATCACCGATAATTTCTCATTAGTTTTCATTTTCAGTTCTACAAGGTTAGGCTAGCTCAAGACGCTCAAGTCATCGACCTACCTATTCCATCTTCATATTTTTCAAATGAGTTCTGAAGCGAGTTGTTTACTATGAAATTATTCCGAGTTATTACATCGCCCCCGCTCCCGAGCTAGTTCTATTTACCGCAGACAATATCGGTTATTTTCCGCTATTCAGATCAGGTGGAGTTGACCTCATTAGCTCGCAGACAGACCGTAACATGGTTAAACAAACATTTGCCCAGACAAGTTGAAACAGTGTGCAAACGAACCATATCACAGTTATCGCGACTGATAACAAGCGTGCCTGATACGATATCAGCCGACATAAGTGTACACTGTACATACACGCCTATTTATATTGCCGTTTCAATATTAGAGAAAGTAAGAATCTGATTATGCACTGGTTTCTGTTATCATTATCATCTAGCTACAAAATCAAGCCACCTACACACCTATCAAAAAGACCTCATCTGTCAGCAACAGCATTGATACATGCCCTACGTGAATAGAATTATTACTTTCATTACAAAAAGCCATGTTTTAATTGATTAAATTCGAAACTGTCATTATTGGTTGTTATACAGTGCAGAATTTTTGTAGTGACTAACAGCGTATTTACAACAGCTTATGGGTTAACAAAATATGTACGAGTATATTTATGTGTATGTATTTTCTAGAAAATTTAAAACATATTTAAATAATGATTTTTTTATCGTAATAATGGTATCGATCCAACTAATTACCTTTATCAGTAAATATGTAGCACCAGAATAGGTTACAATCTGGATTTTGGCAGATGTCCTATCGTTCAGCGTGAAACCACGTCTCATGGATTGCCAATATCTTCGATATACTCGTATTTGTGAATTCTGTGCCGATTGGCGGAAGATATGAGGCATGATACCAGCAGGTCTATCCACAATTTAAACAGTTTTCGAATTCAAAGAACCAGGTTTCCTCGAAAGCATACTTCAACGAAACCGAGAATGCTTTATAATTTTTTTTTTAATTTCGAAAATATTACTAACTGGTAGTAATGGGGTGGTAGTACCTGTTATGTAGTGAACCTACTCTACAACTGCCTTGGTGGCTCAGTTGGTAGAACCTGCCTTCTGAGCTTGGGTGCGTTAGTTCGATTCCCACCTAGGGCAAACATTCATGTGATGAACATTTGTGTTTGTTCTATGTCTGGGTGTTCATATCTATTTTTGTATGTATTTCAAAAATATATATGTATGTTTAACAGTCTCTGGCAGCCATAGTACAAGCTTTGCTTATTTTGGGGTGAGACGAATGTGCGTTAAAAAAATGTTCCGAATGTTTTGAATAAGTCTCCACTTTCTCGAAGAAGACCAGGGTTTTTTTTCTTTTAGTTAAATTTCTATTACGTTTATTTTCTCGTAGGTCACAAGTTGTCATGGCGCGTAGTCGTAGTGACGTTTTGGTCAATATTTGGCTCCATGTTGGGCTTTCTTGCACATTCGTTTAAGGTCTATCTTTTACAGTATATCAGTCAGACTGGCAGGGATTATTTTCTCTTCTCTACACAATATAAAACAAAGTCGCTTTTCACGCTTGTTCCCCTGTCTGTACATTTGCTAACTCCTCTTAGACAACCCAAAGGATTTTGATACGGCTTTCATCTTCATTTAGGTATTTTTTTACGGAAGGTTTATAGGTACCTTGCAAAGCCGAGGCGGGTCGCTAGTACACATTAATTATAATATCTTGTCGTTTTTTTCAGGAGTCGTTTAACGAATTTCTATTTTATGTAACACAGTATCAGGTGTTATCTTGATGCCGTGTATCACGGCGCCTTGTGTTCGTTTCACTCTCAAAGCGCGTGTGATACGACAGAATATAGTATCAGTGACAAGTCACATTTAAGTCCAAATTTCACCGTATTCATAAAACATTGTGATTCCAGTCATCTTATTGGAATTTCTGAATGTAGGTTTTTCTTGTTGAAAAACGTAGACGATGAAAGTGTTTTAACAGGTCAACCAACGACTCTGGACTCTACATTTGGTGAGACATATTATGGTACCGAGAATCGTAGACCGTCTCAAGTTGTACTTATTTTAGTAGTAGTATTTGAGTAGTAGTAGTAGTAGTTATAGTTACGATGTAAGCAAATATTATCTGCTGTTTTCTAAACAGTGCACATAGGAAAGTCAACGCAGTCACCGCTCACGACCTTCCGTCTAGATTTATGATAAACAAGAAAGTTGTTGTAACTGATTGCGAATAATTTACTTCGTAGCCTTTTATGGAAGCAGTATTAATAAATCTAGTCTTAGGTAAGTAAATATACGTTGGTAATACTTTCTTATACGGTGGTAATACTTTCTGCTACGAGGGCAGAATATTTTATGAAGACATTTGCCGAACGGCAACGGCTAAGTAGATAATAACATTTTATACAATTTTCTTGCCAATTATTGTTACTCGTACTTCGCATGTCTCACTTCTTTTATCATTATCTAAAAATACATGAAAAAAAAGGGAGAAACACGTATACGACGTTTTTACTCAATATGTAGCTCGAAATTGTTATCAACATCATTCGATTAGTCGTGGGGTAGGTAACTTCTGCACAATGCTGAAGCCTACGACAACCACTACTTCAAAACACAATGGTTTTGTGTGAATCGGTTTGAAAGTCACGGTGTGGTAGACCGCGGCGGCGGCGGCGGGCGGTCCACGCAGACGGTGCGCGGTGGTTGAGTCACGCGCTGTCTGCCATTAGCGGCATTGTTCGGCGCTGCCGGCCGGCACAGGTTAGGTAAGAGTGGCTAGGCGCGAACTAGGCCCGCGCCCTCGCGCCGACCTTGTCTCGACACGGATTTATTGATGCGTCACCCACCACAGACGGCGGTCGAAGCGCGCGCCACCGCACTCCACTCCACGTAGAGTTACGCGCGACCCGCGCGCCGGAACCAATCTAAACTGCGCGCCGCCGCACATTTGTTACACCATGAGCATTGAATGATTACGTTTCGCTTGTCAGACTATAGTCCGATTGTCGTAAAGTGGGCAATTGGTTGTGCTTGCAAGATCAAAATTTGTATACTTACCTATATGTATTTCTACATATAGGGTAGCTAATTAAATCCAACAGTATTTATGTAAAAAGTAACTCTACAAGTAACTCTGCAAAACTTCAAGGCTAGAGTGTTACCTATTCTATATAAAAAAAAAGTTTATATGCCTAACTTGTACTCCCTCATCATTACTAGGTAAAATATAATACGTAATATCATGCAAACTCAGCTCAGTGGCTTTCGTAACTTTACATCATGATGACATTTGAATTCACATTCACAATTCCAAGTGAATTTACAATAATTATAGAGAAACCAGTTGCAGAATTCCAACCTGGGCGAGCTAGCATGCAAATCTGTTCAATAAAGTCAGGACTAGCTGAATAGGTAGGTAGACTTTTCATAATTTTATCTTTGAGGCAAGTATAACCAAGATGGGTACCTACTATAAACTAATAAAAAGATACAGGGCATGTAGTCGTAGGTGCCTATTTATTAAAATGCACGATAATTTTTTGACAATTATTTTATGTCAATTATTTGATATTTGCACGAACAGAAACAATTAATAAACGGATAGTGTTGCCCCGTTATCATCAGTTGTATCTATCTCATTGACATAAAGATATTTATAAAAGTAAAGCTATGAATGTTTAAAAGATGAATACGTCATAATAATATAATAGACATCTAAACTAAAATATTCTCGCAAATAAATAATAAGTTTTTTTAGTCACCCTGTCACGGCTCTCACTCGATTGAGAACGAATAAGACCGCGCTTGATCCGATTCGTAGCGTAGCCAGTTGGCCACTGAATTAGTGACCGTGCTTGTGGTTCGAGTTAGGAACGTGGATTGCGACACATGGTAGGCGCCAGACGTCTAGACGAGCCGTCGCGCCACACGAAGGCTCTCCAGGAAGGCCGCCACCCCGAACGTGCGTTCACTTACTGTCCCCAAAACCTGTTGTTTATTCGGTAATGGAATCAAGAACGAACACGATCATTACGGCGGCTGTTAACATAATTATCGTATCATGTACTGCTAGTTATGTCCAACTATTGCGATAAGTTTCATGTCACATGAATTTAACTTTACTGTCACTTGATTTTGAGTATTCATCGTGTCGGATTCCAATTTACTTTATTAACGTTAAAGTAATCCGAAGTGACAAACGATTAATAGCGTATATGTCACGCATATTTTACTTTCGTAATGCTGTGCGTAAATTTTCTTTTATGCGTCATTGAATGCATAGGTATGCTCGGTGGGAAATCGGCACATGTGCGTGTGGATTACCGTGAAAGCTAGCGCACTTGTTTGCGGCCGTCATAACAACTTCCGAGTTACGCCACCGCATCGAGAACGCGTCGCACCATGTTGCGTAGACACTGAACGGAGCCGGTTTCGAATGCGTAAACGAGTACCAAGTCATCAACTAAGGTGATACAACACGGCCATACATACAGTATGCCATGTACATACAGTACATGTTTTGTAGAATAAAATGTGCTTCACTCAAATATGATGGACGTGTGACTTTTGTAGAGCAATACGCAAGTTACACATTGATTGCAGAGCCCAACTCGCGAAACAATAGAACAATGACATGACTCTACACGTACTCGTAGCATTCCCAACACTCATTGTAGTCTAGGTCCACCATAGAGAGGTAGCGATGGGAAACTATTTCCCTTGTTTGATTCGTTTTTCGCAATGCGTTGTTGGCCAACCAGAGTAGTTTCTTTATTACGTCAAGTAGTATCCATTATCCACCGTTTTAGTTTGATGCTAGATTCTGCTTAATTCACGAAAGTTTGACGAAACGTCTTTCATACCACCCTTTTCCATACTCGTTTACAATGTAAAATTGTACTGCTAGTGTGATATTCTGTTTTAGACACATTTTTTTTTGTAAAATCACAAGCAGAAGTGCACAAAAGTGATCAAGAGAAAGGTTGGGCGCCTCTTTGTGAAGTGTTTACTCTCTAAATAACGTTAAAAGCCGTTTAAAATCAATAAACTCATGAATAAAGATACGACGTCGGTTTTAAATGCATCCTGCCATTTGGTTTTAGGGATCGTAAAAAATTCACAAGATGGTCAACGTTCGCTCGTCACTTGCATATTGCAAATGGATGCATTCGGAGCGCTAACTTGGAGAATGTTCGAGATTATGGGTGCAGTGGCGACGTCAATGCACGGATTATTCGAGAAGAGTGAATTGATGTGGCCGGTGGGGGTGCAGGTGGGGTGAAGGGGGAGGGCGGTGCATCGCTGCACCGTGTTCAATGCACCCGGACCGGGCGTCACCCGCCTGTCGTCGCCGTCGTCGCCGCCGCCTCTGGCCATTGCCACCGATTTCACTAACGCTTATGAAATCTTTATGGATAACTACTCTAGTTACGTAATGCGATTGCACGTGCGAGTCACTATAGTGAAAACACTAATTAGTACTAATCTACATATAACCAAATGATTAGGTTCTTTTAAAACTGGCTAAAGATAGCTCTTACTCAACAAGCAACCTCGTTAACCAAAAATAAAATCATATCGTCACGCCTTTCCCTCGAGGGGGCTGGCAGAGGTGTAATACAACACCCACACTTCGCCGGACGATTTGCAGTCCCAAATGTGGCAGGGGCCGAGCCTGTCGCCATACATCGGGCTCCAGTCGTGTAGCAGATGTCATACAATACGCACATAATTGTTCACACAATGAACAAATTGGTGTCGTCGTGCCGTCGGTTCGAACCCGAAAAGATAAAATCCCGAAAAAATTAAATCTTTACTACAAAACATAACTTTAACCGAACTCATATCCTCTAAGTTTATCAAAATTAGCCGTAGCATAGTATTTCGTAGTCCATATTCTACGTTACCCATTGCTTATCATAGGACTATTTTGATCTACCGTGATAGAAGATCGTAAAGTTCGAAAGTTATGCATCCAAAATAAGCACGAACTTTACCTGAAAATCCGTATTCCGAAACTAGTCCGAACATTCTATTTCTCCATAATTCCACCAGACAGCTGTATTGACTAATTAATTAATTCTAACTGTCTTGAATAATTAATTAATCTAATCATTGTAGGAAATTGAGATTTTGAATTAAGTACCCGAATTGTCTAATAATTGAAATATAATTATTTCTTTCTATTTGAGACACATAAGTTAATGAATCGTATTTAGCATTTATATTACCTATTTACATGTTATAACAGGAACAACCAGAACGAGATCCATTCAAATTAGAGATTGATAAATTTAGCAAAACTGGTTAACTACATTTAATTAAGTAAATGATTAGATTCGTACAGCATATTTCTTAATGGAATTTCTGTAACATGTTCCATTCACAGTGGATATTTTACTGTGAAGTGGGCAAATTGTGAAATGCGGGGTCAGCGCTCCCGTGTACGGGTTTCAGTACTTGTTTTACACTGCTGCATGCTTCACAAAGGTCAAAGTGCATTCTGCATAAATGAGCGACTGCCGTCGTTATGTATTCAGTAGATAATACAATTTTATTGCTTAGTGCATACAGCTTTAGCGCAGCAATCATATGCATGTTGATAAACTAGAGATTTCTTAACAATGCTGTATTAAGTTATTTTTCAGACATATCAAAAGTATACATGAGGGATGGAGAACATAGACGCGAGCGTTTAAGGCAAAGACGAAAAATACGATGATTTTCTACAATAAACAATATCATAAAGTTAAAACGACTAATAGTGGTATAAGAAAGTGGGTTCACTGGGCTCTATGTAGCAACGCCATCCTGCTACATAAACCAACTGCCGTCCGACCTAAGTGCCTACAAGACCGTTGTTTTAGTCCGCATCCGGCTTTAGCTACATTTTCACGCGGCAATGCCCAAACAGGACTTCCATCTTACCGCGCGCCGACGCGTTTCCTTCGCGAGCCTCAGATCAACCTAGAGAATAAGATCGCACACGGCGTATGATTTAGGCGAAGCCAAAAACCATCCAAAAACTACGCTACTTTCGTATATGTAGGTACACAACAAGCACACATTGACGCAAAAAAACTACGCTACTCGCTTGGTCATTCTTACTTCGACATTATGCGCATTGGTTTATGGTATAATTTCGTGTACATAAATGTACATAGTGCATTATAAAAGTATGGCCAGGACTACATTTTGAGTTTCTTTTTAAAAACTGCAGTTTTTTACAAGTCAATTTTGAAAAAGGCGTAACATTAAACTCTTACACAAATGTGCAGTTTTAGAATATTAAATCTACTAAGGTTGTTTAATGGAATGGAAATGGCTAACGTAGAGTTTGGGAATTAATATTAGTTTTCGTGCAATTGTAAATGTTTTTAATGGCAACTTTACCACGCACACACATTTAAAAGAAGTGGCTTCAGCGAGATATAACGCAGTGTTCCATCTCTCTAGGTTGATCGGATTCGCGAGCTCATTGCTTTGTTTTTCATTGTCTGCACACCTTTGTATCCTTTGTGTGCTAAAACTAAAGAGGAACCAATAGGATGTTACACGTGTTGTACTCGTAATGTCAATTACTTATGGTTGATTCCTGTTGTTACTTACAAGTTTCGTGTTCGCGACGTTATCAATCAATATCTGATTATCATAGGAAAATGTAGGCGCTATAATGAGTTTAGGTACATACAAACAACTAAATAAACATGACATATCCGTGGCGAATCCATGTTAGCATTAAAAAAATTCTCTATGATTTTGTTTTGTAATTGTAAGTTTCGTTAGGTGGCATTTTACAAGAACTGTATCAGAATGTTAGTTAGCATCCAAAGTTAGTGGGTACTGACGTCGTTTTACCACACCAGGGACTAATTCCGAAGATAGGCATATTACACATTTTTTTGGGATATATCACATATATACAGCTTGACTGGTTGTACACTTTAGATATTCTAGGTTATCATAGTACTCATCATTATGAACAACTTTTAATATGGGACTAACCCAGAATTCGCGAAAAAAAAATCAGCTGTTCCATACATATTGTCGCGTGTCATTGACATTTTTGGAACAGCTGATTTTTTTTTCGCGAATTCCGCGTTGGTCCCATAATAAAAGTTGTTCATAATGATGAGTACTGTGATAACCTAGAATATCTAAAGTGTTCAACCAGTCAAGCTGTATAAGATAGGTATACATCATGTTTCCACTTTTTAGTTTTGTTATATATAGATAGGGATATATATCACGCGGTCATATAAGATGAGGTACATTAGCTACAAAGAGACACGATCCACTGGCTTCGTACCTACTTATGACGATTCCTTTTTTGTATAGGGTTAAAAATAACATATGCATCTGCCACCTTGCAGTGGCAAGCGCCTCGCCTTTGTGATGCAGTGGTCGGCCAAGCCTAATGATTCCACCTTCGAGCGACCTGCACCGCAATGTGACTCAGCCGTATTTACGAGCCGGGTTATTTGCAAGATACATTGATGGATGTCAAACTAACCTTTCAAAGACCTTTTTATTATTTTTAATTCAGTTTCTGGGCCAGACTTGTGAAGGTTGTAGACGGTCCGCACTGCTTTTGTGAGGTTTATGAATGATTCAGTATTCCAATAATACCTACGTACAGCCCTGCTCTGCCTTCAGTAGGTTTGATGAGTTCATATAATACTAACATACATTGGTTATTTTCGATAGAAAGAAAATGTTTCATCATGGAATTAGTATGCCAATAAAAATATATTTAAACCAGTAAACTTTTACACAGGGTCAACTGGGGCAAATGCGTCTGTGGGGCAATTGCGTCTTTCGATATTACTGACAAACCCTTTACAAATTAGGCAACTAACGCCATCTTGTGAAGGTGATTTCATAAAGTTTAGTAAAAAATTGAAACAATATCTTATTCTCAAAGCATAAGTATTATTCAGTCGACGAATTTCTAAATGAAATAATTAAGTAGGTTTTTTTTTTTTGACAATTTATAGTAAAGTTTTCGATTTTGGACATATGTAATATTTTTCTATATAAAGTAGCCTCCTCCTCTCTACCATATCTTGCAGAGCCCGACAGGGTCCATTGGACTATGTACTCATATTTTTAACATCTTGTACTGTATGGTTGCAAATAAAATATCTTGAATCTTGAATCTTGAATCTTGTACAGATTACTGCAACTAATGTAAAAAAAGATGAAGGTGGCGCCTAATTTGTTAAGGGTTTGTCAGTAATTCTCGAAAGACGCAATGGTTCTACAGACGCATTTGCCCCAGTTGACCCTATTTATTAGATTACTGATAATGTAACCTATCTCTAGATGATACAAATTTAACAAAAGCAACACCTTGATATTTCTTCTTATATTTGTCTGACATTTAGACAAACTGATTCTCGTCATATTAAGGTTTCATTTTTAATGTTTTTAGGTCGGTTCAAGAATAAGTAAAGTTAAGGAAAAAATATCGAAAGCTTCGCTTGTAGGTCTGCAAGGTGACGCAGCTCGCCGAGCGGGCTACCAACAATGTGACCGTCCTTAAAATGACACGAGCCAAAGGCAATATTATGACACCTCACTCATGGCACTTTGAAACTTTAGATTGGGCTCGTTAAGTCATAATTTACTCGAGCCAAGTGGTCTCTCCCACTCAATTGTTATAATTAGTTTGCAGCTCTGAAGTATTTACGTAATTATAATTTACCACAAGTATGTGGAGCATTGTCATCGGCTGACATTAATTAATCTCAGGTTTCTGAGGAGACATAAATGTCAACAAGTTACTGTATTCGTGCGTTGGTAAGGCTAAGGACACATTCTTCAAAAATAATTATAGTACGTATCATTAAGTGACTTACCTCTCACCTAATTAAATTACTTTTATTAAGATATTTTTGTCGCAAAACATAATTCTTTTGAAAAAAAGTATCAAAGTATTTACAAAATCGTAGTTGTATAATAATTACGCTTTACATTTGCTCTACTAATACGGGCTTGCAAGGCTTTTCACAACCATTCGGAAACGCTTCCGTTCGGATTTCAAAAATGTTAACCTAAATTGTTCGAATCTCAGTCTATACTCATAAGTTTTTAAAAGTGATTAATTCTTTCGATCGTATTTATACTTGATTCCCTATTCCAAAATGTATGCAAGTAGACTGAGATTCGAACAATTTGAGTTTGAAATTTCTGGGATCTGATCGGAAACGTTTCTGAATGATTGTGAATAGCACCGTTGGTCTCAAAATCACCTTGACAATCTCATGCGAACGAGTATTTGCTCTGTATGTTAAAGAGATAGCAAAATGATGTAAAGCTATTGTAGGGTTGACATAACTAGTTACGAGATCGTAAAACCCATCTCTTTTACCAACTAGCTCAATCAAATCTTTCGCTAAAATAATGCTACCTTAATTTCGTTTCTCTTAGATATGTAGGCGTGACGATATATTATGTTATGTAGGTACCTACTCAAGATGATGCTTTTCACATTACATGCATTGAGTTAATTTTATTTTTGCCTTTATTTTAATCGCCTTTCAAGATCTAATTTAATTCATCGTTGCAACATTCGTTAACCGTTCTCCCTCGCGCGTTGCCTGTTGTGACAGTAATGCATATTTTTACTTTACCTATACAGGCATACTCGTAATTAAACCATGTTTTGTATACTTTGGCATTTTTGTGTTAACTTCTGTTGTGTTTTGTGTTTTTACGAAAACAATATTTAAAGGGCAAAAAGCTAAGAATAAAATTAACTTTTGAAATGATATTTGTTTCGATCGAAGAACACACTTGTCGCACTTGTAAACCACAAGTGCGACAAGTGTGTTCTTCTGAGTAGAGGCTTTTTGTCCGAACAAGGCGGTGGAGTCTATTTAAATAACTTTGACGTTCATAAGTGTATCTTTGATACCTAAATTGAATAAAAACATTTTGACTTTTGACTTTGACTTTGAAAGATATGTAAGGTGAGTTAGGGCCCGCGAGTACTGTAAGAAGGGCCCCGTGCCCTTGCCGCGCGCGGTGCATCCACCCCGCCATCGTCGTACCTACACACTGCAGACAGTGCACTGACAGGACAGCAGAACGGCAAGAGCAAATAAGACACCTTGTTTTTAATATAATACGTAGGTACTTGTAGTACCTGCGGCAAAAATCGTTATGGTAACAGTTTCTGGCATATGTAGTACAAGCTTTGCTGATTATGGGGTCAGATGACCGTGTGTGGCACAATTGTCCCGTATATATTATGATTATTTTTTATTACGAGCGGTATGGCAAAATTATTTAACTACATACTTAATTATTTTAATAGAACAAAAATCTAGGTTATTTTTTTAGGCAGGCACTTAATGTCAAATAGTTAATACATCGTGGTTTGGCTAAACATTAAACGATCGCATGTGCTGAATTCAACTCTAGACACGTCGCATGCGACGCGACGCGACATGTCCCGCAGATTGATGTCAATGTCAACGTCTCTTGAAACCTCGCTTCAAGAATTTAATCAGCAACATCACTTTTGTATGCGCCCGCGCACAATACCTATTCAGATTTATGAACGCTGAATTGGTGATCGTCAATCCGCCCAGTTGCCGGTCGGTAACCCTTCCTTGTAAATGGAATATCAAAATTACACAAAGGCTTTTCGAAGTTTTATTATAAGTATCAGCAATAAACCCCATTCTGGAGTTTGGTTGGAGGTGCAATAAAAGCGGGTTTTACCACGATATTTATTTTAATAATATGTGTTTATTAAACTTTTACATCAAAGCAATTTGAAATCAATCTCACTAACAACGGTTAATGATTTAGCTTAAATTTTAACAGTATGTTGTATGAGTTGCAAAGCTTCTTCCAGCTTATTTTGTAAACTTGTCAAATCTTCGTTTATTTTGTTCAGATTCACAGTGTTCTCTGTAGAACAAGCCAGGTGGACAAAAATATATTTTCATTGTTTCGGAACCATGAAAATATATTATAATAATATAAAATAAAAAAAATAAAAAATACATAGTTTTATGTATAAGAAAAAAATATTTTATATTTACACTATTATAAAACAGAAAAAAATACTGAAATAATAATACAATTACCTTAATCTCTACAAATATTACCGCTAATTATATGTACAACCTTAGACTATTACATTATTTACAAAAATTACAAATACTAACACTAAAAGGTAATATAATACACTACAGGTACATTAAAACTAATTGTCAATATCGGAATCATCGGATTCTGTATCGGATGATTCCGATACAAGATAGTCTTCCTGACTTTGTGGAGGTCTTAGTTGCTGTGGAAGTCGAGGCTCTATAGTAGGAGCTATAATGAGCTTTAGGACCTCCGCACACAATTTATTCGACTTTTTTTGGAACTTCCCGCAGGCTGTTGATCAGAGGATCAGATGTTATAATCAACATATTGAGCAAATCTCTTTCGTGGCTTGACGCGAGCACTTTCTCGTGTTGTGCTCTCTGAATCTTTATTTATTTGGTCGATAACATCGTCGATGATGGACGAGGATTTTGCGAGATGATATTGTTAGCTTCGTCGATTAACCTAAGAGGAACAAACGAATAAACAAAAAGGAACTCATCAGTGTCTTCGCTGTTCTCAAATCTCTGTGTGTAAGCACTATGACCGGAACTCCCGTCACAACCCCATTTACTTAAAAGAGTAAATGATGAATTGCGGAACACACTTGTGACAACTTCTTTCTAAGCTTCTATTCACCGTTCCGCTGTTTTGTTGAGTAAAGCTTGTAACTCAATTTCTGCTCGAGATTGTGTCACAACAATGTGCTCCTTTTGTGCTTTTTTTGATTTAACAATGCAATTATATGATGGAAACACATGGTGCCCGACCTTCATAGTCCATTTCCTAGTCTGTTTATAGGAGTGAGTGGTCGACTTCGAGTCGAGTCTATATAGTAGGCTAATGCCTCGTCACTACTTAGTGGTCTATTATTCTGCACAGCACTGGGTTGTTGAACTCGGATTTTTGCCAATGTCCTTTATAGCCCTGGCAACGTCCTTTTTGGACACGTTTTTGTGTCCAGTAGATCGTGCAGCTACTTCTGCAGCAGTCATCAATTCGCCAACACTCCGCGAGTAAACTAAATCTTCAAGTCTACGTTTTTTAGTTTTGAAAGACGAATCTTCGAAGTCTTTTTTGGGTCTTCCGGGTCGAGAGTGGTCAGTGGATGAGGTAGAAGGTTGCGGTTGAATTGACCGCACGCAGAACTCTAACTCTTCGCCTTCTAGCCACAACTTATTCTTGATAAGAAAACGCTCCCTTGACTTTCCTGAAGAAACCCATTTGGAAGCGATTTTTGAAGAAATACTGGCTAACTTCATCTTAATGTTTCTTTGACTATCTTCAGAAATTTCAGAAAACTCAAACTTAGACGAAATAAATTCAAATAGACGATCATTTCTTTCGTATTTTTTGTGTCTAAGCCATTCTTCGAAAAACTCTATTTTATTAATAGAGTGAAGCTTTTCTGCAAAAATGAGAAAAAAAAATAGTTGTACTCATTTGTGCTACGTAAAATATATGTCACAATAATCTATAGTCATGCAGCTAAAACATATAAAAAAATTAGCCTGGATACAAGAGGATACATGCTTTTCCCATACTCGATAAGTTTGAAATCAAAGAAAAAATATGTTTTTTTTGTGTTTTCGTTGATAATCTACTCTAATGATTTTTAAGGCTCATTAAAAGATTCTAATAATAAAATATTGATATACATACCTTCAGAATTGAAATCCATCACTAAACTTTCCACAAAATTAAAAACTGCCACAATGAGGTGCTAGTGAAAGTGTCGCTAAAATGCAACTGACCTATATTTTAAATTACATTTACCTCATTAGCTCACTTTGATAAACAATGACTCATTAGTATGGAATGTTAGACATAAATAGTTCTTGGAATTGGGGGTTTGGGGGTTTTGTTTACAGGTACATAGTACTCATTTCCGGGAATTTGATTACGACTTTTGTCCACCTGGCTTGTTCTACAGCGCACACTGTGAGATTGTCCAATAACGATTCAGGTACTTGACTTTTAAGAGCAATCAGTTTTTGCTCTTCAGTTTTCAAGTCATTCATAATTTTCTTTTGAACGGGGTGTAAGTTTACTAAAGCCTGTTGAATTATTTCGTTTTTGTCAGTAAGTACAACATTTATTATTTTAAAAAGGCTATCTAAGTCGGTTTGGAATTGGGTTTTCATTGTTTCAATGTAACCATTAAGTAAATTTTCTAAAATATCACTAGTACTCGTAGTCTCTGTCGGTGACATGTCGTCGGAAGAGTCAGTCTGTAACATGTCGTCTGTTGGGTCCGTTGGTGACACGTCGTCACTTGGCTCCGTGGGTGACACGTCGTCAGTTGGGTCCGTTTGTGACACGTCGTGAATTGGATCTGTCGGTGAATCGTCGTAAGTAGGTTCTGTTGGTAACATATCATTGGTTAGCTTCGTTGATAACTCGACATAAGTTGACCAATCAATAATTGTCCGTTTAAAAATACTTTTAACAAGTTTTAACAGTTTTTGTCACAACATGCGGACTTTATAAATTGTAGTCATTGTAAGAAATAAAACTTGTAAGCCGCCAAAAAATAAACCAAAAAAAGAGTCAAATAAGAATACAAGACATCGAAAGTTAAGAGGGCCGCGACGCGACGCTCTGAAATTTCCATACAAACGCATTCTCAAATTTCTTGAAAAAAATTGTCAGATTATGATGAAACTAGCTGCGCCCCGCGGTTTCACCCGCGGTTAAAAAGTATCCTATATGCTATTCTAGACTGTAATCTATATCTGTGCCAAATTTCATCCAGATCTGTTCAGCCGTTCTTGCGTGAAAGAGTAACAAACATCCATTCTTACAAACTTTCGCCTTTATAATATTAGTAGGATTTAGCATGTACAATTAAATTAACAATATCTCCGCACCTATGTTCTTGTTTTTTTAAAAAAACGTTCTCAAGCGAAAATAGAGCTATGAAAAATTTCCGCCTTTTTAAGGGGTCACCTTTGACTGATTTATTCAATAGGTAGACAAAGCAAATTAAAAATTCCATTACATAGGGAGGTTGTCTACATCATTAGTTTTTAAATGAATTCACAATACAAGAGACATTCTTAATTATTTGAGAATGATTACAGAAGTGCAAAAGTCATAAAAAAAATTGAAATTGCACTTTGTCACTCTGTAGGTAACTTTAGAGGCTCGTCAGATTCATTACCCACTCTCTTCGCTCGTCTTCTTCTTCTAGACGATATGGCTATAGAATACCTTAAGCCAATGCGAAGTTAGTCTAACGTGGTCGCCGGACTCTTAAACACAGAGTTCGATAGTGATTTTGTTACCAATAAATTAACCCGTCGTCTCGTATTCTTAATTTAATTAACATTTGATAAAAATTTATAAAATAGCTAAAACACGACTAGTTTGTGTCAATAAAGATTGAAATCGGTAGGTAACTTTTAACTACAAACTCACCATGTCGTCGGTATTGTTGCTGCATGTTAACATTCGTCGTATCAAATAAATATTTATCACTCTTTCGGTCTTTTTTGTCACAATTTAAACAATATTTTCTATATTTTTCGACATCGTTCTTCAATTCCTCGGTTTTAAGGTCGATTTGCATGATATGTTTTTTAACCTTGTTTATCTGGGATTCAAAAGGGTTTATGCCATTTTCACCTTTTAAGAAATTTAAGAAATGATAAAAGTCATCTTCTAAACTTAATACGTCATACATAGTGACGCTAAATTCTTGTACAGCTGCTTCCTTCATTTTTGATTTTAATATTTCAATTTCTGTATCGTAATTAAGGTCAAATTTACTTAGTGTGTCTAGTAGAGTTTCAATATGTTCATTCTTGAATTGTGATAATGCAACGTTGATTTTGTTTTTAACGTCTTTAAGAGACGAGCAATAAAATATTTCTTTAGGTGAGCTCAAGCTGGTGAATTTGGGTGAGAGTATATTCTCGGTTGTACTTCTTTTACGCCTTGTTCCTAAAAATTTGTAAGAAATGTCTGTGAACTAAAACCACAAGGAGAAGTTTTTGAAAGTGCCATGCCATTTCGATTAGTGTCTTATCTATATGTTAGGGGCAACTTGATTAACCGGGCAGTATTAATATGGACCGGTCCATATTAATACTGTCCATGTTAATACTGGACCAAGAGCGTCTGTCTTGCCCGAATCCTCTATCAAAGCAAATCCGACATGGATTGGTTAGGTTAGAAGGCTAAGGCTGGAGCGAAGCGAAGCAGGGCTCTCGCCTTGGCCTTCGTGTTTTTTTTTATAACAACCCGAAACCTGCCCTACTTAAATGACTAGGCTAGGCAAGTAGTCAATGTTGTCGATCCAAGTCATTTTGCCTATACAGACCGGTCATTATTCATAGTGATCAGAGTTCTCAAATTGCCCGTAACATATATATTATATAAGACACACATACAATTTATATAAATATTAATGTGTACATAATATCTTAATTAAATAATCATATCACTTACTGAATTCCGTCGCATCGCAGTTCAATGCGCATATTTTTTTTGATTTTTCAAACTTTTCCAGCTGTTTCTTTGAAATCTGTTTTTGTTCAGCGTATTTCATTTGCAAAGAACCGATTTCAGGTAACTTATTTATAATTTCTTTCACAAGAGGTTCAATTTGGTCTTTTCTAATTTGAACCATATCGTCCAAAATATGGCCGAGGTGAGTCGATCTGTTCTGAAATCGGGTTAGGAAGTCATTCATTGCGTTTAGGTGTTTGTCTCGTACTGAATTGGCAAGTTCAAAGTAACTTCCATTTATAGTTTCAAAAAGATTAATCGCATCGGCGAAAAACCTTATCATTAAACTTAAATCTGTTTCAGAGATAGAACTTTGCCCTTCTGGACACTGTCTTGCAGTATTATGTTCTGAAAATGCAATCATAATAAATATCCATGGCATTAATAACTAACCCCCCTCTACCTGTATTCCCCTTTAATAATAATTAAAGATTTATGTTAACAAAAGTCACGGTCCCCGGCGTCCGTGAAATGTAATTTTTAAATAATTTAAAAAAAAACTATGGTATATGGGCTATCTTTATCGTCGATATTATATTCCCTCTTAGAAAATATATTTTAATTTATAAAATGTATTTTATATTACCAGTTATAACGTCATAAGTTTCGTCTGTTTTAGTTGGTTCCACGGTAGGTAAAGGTTTATTTGCTTGAGTCGTATGTCTGGGGAATTTTGACCAGGTATTATGTTTTTTCGAAGTTTTTGGATTAACTCGTAAGTTACCAGCGGCTAACACTAAATGACAAATAACTAGGAGACCACACTTGACCTCCATCGTTTTATAGTAACAGTACAAAAATGATTGAGAAATATGTATGTATTGCTTGTTTTATATTTTTCTACGGGTGGAGAAATTTCAATAATGTTTTTCAAACTGCCTGTGCCTGTGTGCCACATTTTCCGTTTTCACATAGTTTGCCTATGTACATACATTCCTGAAAATTAAATGCCTTGAATGTTTAGTGACTGAAAAGATAACGAATTGGATTCCTCATAGTAAAGTGTTCAAAAACATACAACTTTGTTGTAAATTCTTTAGCTTTCCGTCCACTTACAAGCTCAGCGGCCGTATGCCTCGAAATAGTATGAAAAATAAAATGAACCCATAACTTGTGGCATAAAGTCCTTTTTAGGTCGATTCGTCAAATTGCTGGCGAGATGACTGCGGGTCCGCGCGCTGTCCACTATTCTTCTTTTTAAATCTAAAAATAATTTAAATCATTTACTTTACACAATTATGAGAAAAGGTTGACGCCCCGGGTTTTTGCGAGGCAGTGCCGTTGGGGACCTGATCTGGCCCTGGTCGGGGGCTGGTCGGGAGTAGGTGGGGCGCTGGTCGGGCACTGATCTTGTAACTGGACGGACTTTTTTAACTGACATTCAGAAAACATGCCTGAAAGTCAGAGGTATCGGGTTCCACTTCCATCACGGTTTCCCTAAACTAATTTCAACTAATTGTCATGCACTAGTGCATATCATAGTATTTAATGAGGACACGTTGTCTGCACTAGATGTAAACGATAGTTTGCAGGGTAGTATTCAAGAGAATCTATGGAAAAGAGACAATTATAAATAAATTCATTTGCAGACGTTTAACATTGTTTTTAGACAGCGTTTAGAACTTAAGAGTCCCGCGACACTCTAAAATTTCCATACAAACACGCTTGTCAAATTTCTTGGAAACCATTTGTCAGATTATGATGAAATTTAGTATGTACAATTAAATGAACTACATATATCTCCGCCCCTATGTTCTTGATTTTTTAAAAAACGTCCTCAAGAGAAAATATATCTATGAAAAATATCCGCATTTGTAAGGGGTCACTTTTGACTGATTTATCCAATAGATAGATAGACAAAGCAGATCAAGAATCCCTTTACATAGGGAGGTTGTCTACATCATTAGCTTTTAAATGAGTCCATAATAAAAGGGAAATTCTTAGTTATTTAAGAATGATTACAGAAGTGCAAAAGTCATTAACATTGGGGTAACATACTCGTATATTATTAGTTTTTATCATATTGACTACGCTGTTATGTTTTTAAAAAAACACATAATCATAACTATCATCGCGAACCATTACTTGAGTACTTACATTCCTTTAGCATTCGCAGATCGCTGTGTGTGTCAGCTTTATGTTTATAACTGATCACCGGATAAGTGACCGCGAGTATCTTCAATTGATCGCGGATGACACTTCAATTTAAATGTAGACGTACCCGTGTGTCTATTTTAACAATCGACATACCCAAGCCTTGTGGCAACCAAGTTTTTGAGCGGCCTAAAAAGTCACCCATCTAGGCCAAAGACACTCGTCCCATGCCATTTTACTTTTTTTTCTAAATTGTGGACTGATTCACCTATCAAATGAAAATGTACGTTTTAGTGACCTGACCCACAGTAGCGGCCTCAGTGCGTCCTTGCAGTCAGGCAAGGTATAAGGTGTCTGATGACCCCGCATGGTCACCATGCTGTCTAGAGGGCGCCCGGACGGGGCGGCCGTTAATCTAACTCCTAAACTTGCAATCTCTAATCGCGATACTGTAGGTAATTAAATTCTTCGTTTTGTTGTATGATTAATTGAACTTGTTTGTTTCGCGAGTTTAGAACAATTTTGATGGCTTTTTATGCTGCCAAGGCTGTGGTAATAACGTTTAAAACATTTGAAGTATTGATATTTTAATGAAACGTTTTAAGTCCAAAATAATTGCAGTTAGAGTCTTTTTAAAATAATTTTAATCGCTTGTAGATAAAAATGAATTGTGGGCGATAATGTGTATCGCGGCAACTATAGAGACTCTTTCATCATACTTTGTTAATTAGTTTTAATATGATTTTACGTCACATCATTAGGGTAAATAATAACGAACGTTTCATCATTCCTTAAGCTATAAATTGCGCCATAATGAAGCGTTTAAAAATAATCACCGGCTCTTTGGTTCATTATCTCGGGGTGTTTATTTATAGATAGATTAATTTTTTATGTGAAGTAGGGCTTCAAAGTGTTGTCTTAAGAGGGCCGCGACGCTTTGAAATTTCCATACAAACGCGCTACTCAATTTTCTTGAAAACCATTTGTCAGATTATGATGTAATTTAGCATGTACAATTAAATTAACAATATCTCTGCCCCTATGTTCTTGGTTCTTTCTTCTTTTTTTAAAAACGTTCTCAAGCTAAAATAGAGCTATGAAAAATATCCGCATTTTTAAGGGGTCACCTTTGACAATAGGTAGACAAAACAAATCAAAAATTCCATTAGATAGGGAGGTTGTCTACATCATTCGTTTTTAAATGAATCCATAATACAAGTGAAATTCTTAGTTATTTAAGAATTATTATAGAAGGTCAAAAGTCACAAAAAAAAATTGAAATTGCACTTTGTCACTCTGTAGGTAACTTTAGAGGCTCGTCAGTATCATTTGCGAAGTTAGTCTAAAGTGGTCGCGGACTCTTGAAACATTAGCCTTCTTTGTCTAGTTGGGTAAAAATACATTGCAATTAAAAATGTACTTAGGTTGATTCAGAATTCTATTCTACTTCCTATTTCTACTTATATTGTAAACGCGAAAGTTTGTGAAAATGGATGGATGGATGTTTGTTACTCTTTCGCGCCAGAACGGCTGAACAGATCTGGATGAAATTTGGCACAGAGATAGATTATAGTCTAAAATAGCACATAGGATTTTTTAACCGCGGGTGAAACCGCGGGGCCCAGCTGGTCTTTAATAATACAAAACCACGTGTTCCCAGGTTCGATAGCAGAGCTGTTTGCTAATAGGTAGCGTATAGTGAGTCAGCGACGGCGGCACAGATACTTACTATAAATAAATGTATTAAGATTAATGCGTCTATTCTACATTATTTTATTTAGTGAGTAGTACGGTGGAGCCCTACCAAGCAAATTCACGAAGAAAATGTCGAGGTAACGTCATGAGGCAGAGCTAGATTTATTTACGTACTAAGATTACTTAATAAAATTGTCCTGACAATTTCTTATCACGATTTAGTCATATCTGCTATCTAGACATAATGAGATGTAGGCATAAAACTTCTAGCACGAGGAATCGACCATTTAAAGTATTCTCAAGCATTGAAAAATATTTAATTTATTTTAATAATATTTGAGCAATATTCTATTAACATTTTAATTCTTAAACTTGTAGTAGCTTTATAATAGTTATCTCGTCTCTTTAACCCACTTCAAAAACGAAAGAGGTTATATGTCCGTCTCTATGGTTTCTTTTTCTCTTTTTGAACAAGTTCAAAATCTGGAAGAGAAAATTTACGCAAACTTTTTTGTCTGACAAAATTACGCAAGCTAAGTCAAATCGAGAAGTTTTAGCAACACTAACAAACAAATTCAACAATCATAGAAACAATCCAGCATCAATGAAAAAAGCCACAATTGGTTGAATGAAATTCAATATAGATCGTAGTAGAGCCCCCGCCACAGACTAAACAAATCACGATACATTATTTCCTTCTTTCAAACAGTTGTTAGCTCGAAACGGACAGACAGACGGGCACATAAACACTCGGCTATGTAAGAGATACAAGTGTAAGATGTAACGTTGATAATACGGAGATTCTTGGAAACGGTAAGAATAACAAATCGAAGTTGTTTGTTGTCTTGTGGTTTCCTGGTGTTTTGGATGTTATAACTATAACCTGCTACCATAGAGTACCTAGGTACTTTACCTTTGCATTTTCATTTCTTGGTAGAGTTAGTTGTGACACTTGTTCCCGAAGTCCCTACTCTACTGGAGTTGAGTGTCTGCTGCAGTGGGGATTTTTGAGAGAAACATATCGCCCACACTTCGCCGGACGATATTCAGTCCCAAATATGACAGGGGCGAGCCTGTCGCCATACACCGGGCTCCAGTCATGTAGCAGATGACATACAATACGCACATATGTTCACACAATGAACAAACGCACCACCAGTCGCACGCACCAAGCGTGCGACTCGGCTGGGTTGGAACCCGCTCTGGCTTGAAAGGCGGGCCTTCTCCAACTAGGCTATAGTCGCTACTTTTGAGAGAATAACAGTAGAAACCCCCACCAGTGGCAACCAATTAGGATTCCGGGAATAAGCCCCGACCTGCTGATACTCCTCGAAGTAATTCTCATTCTGATTGGATTTACGAGTTACGTAAGCTTGTCACAGTTTAATCAAAATTCTGGAGATAGAAGTCGAGGCAGACGTTTATTGCGTGTATTTAACACTACTTTCGAGCTTGAGTCGAGACGGAAAGAGAAGGGGCGGCAAGAGCGCACACTTACCTATAGGTAGGTTGCATTTATTCAGCCAGTATCATGGCTTGCGTGATTAAAAAAAAACAGTTTTAAATTCTAACCTAAAGATAGATTCATTGTATGTATGGGGTAACTTGATTAGTTTACTTCGTACAAAAAAAAGTTATGTTTGCCTTTTTGCTTTCCACCCGTAAATAGAATATTAGAATATAATACCATCTTATAGTGGTCAGTTGATCACTATAAGATGCCATTTAGCATAGAAGATAGTTATGAACTAAATAATAAAACCAATTAAACAAAGTATGTAAAATTGCATACTACGTTTTCTATTGCACAAAGTGCAGGTTTTGGGTGTTGTGGTTGGGGGTCAAAAATTTGTTCACTTTGTCGGGTAGAAGAACACCCTTAAGTGCTACTACACCCAAAACCAGTACGTTGTATTTGGGAGCTAAGCTACCCACGTCCGTAGGAGTGTACTCTATTCTGATTCCCTACACGTGGTCCCCGGGTAGTGCTAACTGGGTAGCAAACTCTGGTGGGAGGCTTCGGCCGTGACTAGTTACCACCCACCGGACCAAGCCATGCCGTGAAATGACCTAGTCGTGCCTGGGGATGTAGTTCGGAGTAACCGTTCCGAAGACGGGTCTGAGCAGTAGCGCTCTTGTAGCGCCTCACTCAACTGCCGTCTTTGTACTTCTTGTCTCTACAAAACTTCAAGGCTAGAGTGAATAAGTACCTTATAGGTCGTCGTGCTCCATCTTAGACCACAACGTCACTTATAACATCAGGCGAGTTGGTGGTCAAACGCCGACTTATTGTACATATAAAAAAAAAGGTATAGTGTGGCAAACGACAAAATGTGGACCTTGTATAACAATCACACCATTGTCTACCATGTCGTTGCACCTGTTGAGTTACAGGCTAACAGGTGAAATTCACTACCTACTACTTTATCATTCAAATGGACAAGTGAGTCAGAAGTTGATTCACTGCCGCACACTGATCTCGCGGTAGGGTGTGGAGGGTGGTCGTGATGACGCGGGACTGGGGTCAGACGGTGGCGTTCAAGGTTAAGGCCACCCCACCACCCTCGGCACGCAGCTCGCAATCACGGTAGCCCTGCAATATGCATAGGGCATGTGCCAACCCTAAATATTCCACGAAGAGAAAGTGAAATTAGGTTGTCATTGGACTGGCTAGAGTTATAAACGTGTTGCTAGCATTTCGAGTACAATTTAGTAACCTACCTGCTAATAGATAGACTTGGATTGAAAATAAAAACAGTGTCTGAAAAAAAAACGAATAGCTTCATAAATATAGTATAAATATATCATAAAAATAGTTCTACTACGATGCCGATGAATTTCACGTTGGTTGATCAAAATTGATATACACATAGAACTCTTAATTTTTTACAAAATTTTAAATCCAGTGAAATTTTATCAAATCGTTTGACCTGCTACATAGAACATGCGTTAGAATTGATTGTCAATGATGTTATTACATTACATTTATTTGGCTATTAATATTTGACGATAGTAAATAGAACCATAAAAGCTATAATTATCTAAATGTGAAATAACAATTGTTTCGGCAGACTTTACCGAGTAGAGCGAGCTGTGAATAAATGCAAAGGGCGGGCGGGCGGCGAAGTGTGGGCGGACTAACTATACTGTACGATACGGAACAACTACATCTATTCTCCATCTCATTCTTACAACAAAGCCTTAAGTAAGCGTGAAAGGGAGAAGATGTAGCGAACACCTTCCGAACTCGGTAGATTGCCGGGAGCTCGGCTCGGCTCGGCAGACTGTCCGACGGCGCAGACGAAATGCTATTACGTGACGTCACAGGCACCTCGTGTAAGGGGAAACGGCATAACAACGTAATGTCTCGCCGCACGACACCACCCGTTATATAACATCCAATAACAATCACCCATATGACTCAAACCGATGCGTCCATTGTTCACTTCAATATGTCTAAACAAACACGATTCTCATCAGTACGAGCTCTAGGTATTGTTTTATCAGACAATGGACAGAGTTCTCAAGACGGCGATTGAGATTAGGTCTGCAGACTACAATGCGTGATAACAAATGGTGATAAACGGTCGTAGAGGTCAATGAAAGTTAAGCCCTAAAAGCTAACAAGACAGGAGTAATTGATCTTGTGTCCGCCTCCGCAGTCTGAGAAGACTGAATAACAAGAATACTTGAGAGCTTGAGAACATAGATTGTTGATTGGATTTGATCAATGACTATGACGTATGTCGTTTCTCGTGATTGGATAGGACAAAAGCTTCAAAGCGTATTATGATTGTGGTGGTCATAGGGTTGGCCCACAGAGGTGGCCCGAGGAACAATGTTAACAGCAATTTAATTTAGGGTTTAGTCGATCATATTTAGAGACAGGCGGCTGATCCAGACAGCGGATACGAGTGCTTCCTCCGCGTTATCGGCGGCCACTTTTGTTAAATTAAAATGGATGAGGTTTAAAGTGGAGCGGCCATAACTAACGGTTGGCGCGGCGACGCGGGCGACGTCTGCACTGCGAGTGATTACCACGTAGGATGCTACTCTCTGCCAATCGCGAATATTAGCGATCAGGCTATCTTTGGTTCTTGGACAATTTGAGGTCATCGTACTAATTCAAAGCGCGATGCAGTTTTACGTCCATGAATGAAATGAAATTTTTGTAACCTGTCTGCAGAACTCTAACTCCTCTCTCTCTTTCTCCCCCCCCCCCCCTCCCTTCTCTCTCTCTCTTTTGTTTTTTTCTATATTTACCTCCTCGTATTGCAAGCTTGTGTATTTTTAATCAATTGTAATGATATTTAGCAAGTATTAAGAAATATAAGTACTTCATTAATGTATTGGCATAACATGCAAGTCTATGATTTTCAGTCTAGTTTACATCGATTAAAAAGGACTGTCGATTTATTTGTGTAATTTGTGTTTGAATAAGTGTATAATTAAACAAATATAAAGTAAAGTAAGTACGAAATCCAATAATCAATAGCTATCAAATCAAGATGGTCCCAACCACCCCAACTAAGCAATTCCAAAGAGCACTTGAGGAAATATGTAATGGTAGCCCCCAGCCGCCAGCCGCACTGTTGAAAATAGGACGAGGTGGCGATGCGTGGGGTCGGACTCCCTGGCCCCGCCATTAAGGAATATAGCCTAAATCTGCCGAGACTGGCGATATTTAGGGGCCAGTATAGAATATACGATGTGGCAAGAATATATTAAGACTATAAATTATATTAAAAGCAAAGCTTAAGACCAACTTCCCGTCATCCATGTCCAAGACCAGTCTAAAAATTGTTGGTTTTTTAGACTTTTGTTGATATTTAAAAAATGCTTGACCGATTTATAAAAAAACTAGCGACCCGCCCCGGCTTCGCACGGGGGCAATGATAATACTAAATGCACTACAGAAAAACTGTAAACGTTGTATTTAAAAACATAGCGGCCAGCTCTGGCTTCGCACGGGTATAAACAAAAAAATGTTATTGTGGGATATCCATAAGAGATAGACATATACCATCGCGAAGTTTTCTTTAGACCTTTTCAATGTGTACAAATAATTAGTACATTATTTTGATAAATCTCGTAGGATTTGGCCTGCGTTTGCAATGTAAGCGGAAAAAATTGATAATTAACGACATTACATTAGTAACCTCAAAAATAACAGTATTTCTCCACTATGTAATGGATGTTATCATACATATAAACCTTTCTCTTGAATCTATCTGTCTTTTAAAAAAAACTGCATCAAAATCCGTTGCGTAGTTTTAAAGATTTAAGCATACAAAGGGACATAGGGACAGAGAAAGCGACTTTGTTTTATACTATGTAGTGATTTAGGAGCACACCTCTAAGGTATGATCTGCCAAACAAAACGATTTAATTGGCGGAGTAATCGCGTAACATCCATACAAAAAAAACATACAGACGAATTGAGAACCTCCTCCTTTTTGAAGTCGGTTAAAAAGTAGCTATATCTTGCTTTCTATTAATTGGCAAGTTGGTGTCCAAGCCTAGCCTTAGTCATAAAAAAAGTATAAAATTTCCATAAGCTCATACTCCATCTTCTACCTACATATCTGCCGCACCCTTTTTCCGTTTCAGTAAAAGTTAACCGGTATGTTATACAACCCAAATAAAATCCAAACTATATGTGTAAAGTTAATTTCTTTGTTTTCAAGCCAGTTTTTATTTTAATCACCGTTTGAGTTTTTATTTTAATTACAGTTTGCTTTATTTTAATTAACGTTTCACAGAAAGAAGTAGGTAAGTAGGTAATTCGAATTTATTTACGGAGCACTTTGAAAACTGTTTACGACCACGGACCAAGCAATCCGATAAATAAAGTACTTGAGTTTGTAAAATACGTGGGAACACAGTCATAAAATACGCATTAGTCGAATAGCAGACCTATCTAGTGATTTAAACTATGCAGTGTGAATTGACATAGGTAAAATCTATCCGACAGATACAATTCTAGAGTCTGACCGTGAACCTGTACCAAGTGTACCTAAAGTACACATTACAATGAAGATGTTTTACAGCCAAGTATAAATTAATTCATGAAAGCAAGTAAATATATTGTAAATCTACATGTTGTTGACGTCTGTAGATCATTACTAGTTTTAAAAGATAGGACACGGCTTTTTTTTAGTTTTTCTGCATAGAGTCAGCAGGGGCAAATGCGTCTGTGGGGCAATTGCATCTTTCGAGAATTACTGACAAACCCTTCACAAATTAGGCAACTAACGCCATCTTGTACAGAATATTGCAACTAAAGATGGAAAAAAGATGTAGGTGGCGCCTAATTTGTGCGGGGTTTGTCAGTAATTCTTGAAAGATACAAAATTAAATGCGTCTGTGTGCCCCACAGACGCATTTGCCCCAGTTGACCTACCTATAACTTTAAAAGTAAAGGAACGTGTTATATCACCGTCAACACCCACAAGTGTAGAAAGAACTCAAATATTTACATTTTATTTTCTGAAATTGTTGGCAAAAATTAACTTCGCAATATTTGGAACTCGTTTTAGGTGTCAGTAAGGTTGCGAAAAAGTAATTTAATTTAAGAATGAAACGTAAGAAAGGAAATAAACATTAAGTACAATTTTCAGGACGCCCTCTAGACGTGCCCTAGACGTTTTTGTTTAACAGTTACGACGCCTACATCACCTTTTTATTAAAATTAATTAGGATCTGGTGGTATGCTGGGAATATAGCCCTAATCTAAAACTAAAAGAGACTATTTATTTTTTTCGTGAAATTATTTCAGAGATATTAACTAGGACGACGCTGAAAAGAATATCAAAAGTTTGGTAAGTTCAAGAATGTTGGCCTTTGTTACAGTGTACGTTAAAGCTATTAACCGACAGCGCTTTAGAAACTCAAAATATAATTTAGGTATTCAAAATACATTTCACTAGCTACAAAATAGAACTCGTGTGATACGAATGCCATAACTTGCGCTAAATATAACAATTGCTTAAAAGTCCTAGGTTTACTAATTTAGTCCTATTTATGTAGCCCTATATAGTGAAATATTCACTCATCGGGACATAAAGTTAAGATTCTCCTGAGGAATGGCTTAAGGCTCGTGTGAAAGAAATTAAATAAGAGCTAGGAGTAGTTTAAATTAGTTAAGCAAGAATTTAGGCAATGCTTATATTCAGTGCAAGTGACCATTAGATTGTTTAAGAGTCCGGCGCCCTAACTAACTTCGACCTAGGCGACCTAGACTAACTTTGCATTGGCTTAAGGTATTCTATAGCCATTCCGTATAGAAGAAGAAGACGAGCGAAGAGAGCGAGTGATAAGTTACCTACAAAGTGCCATTTCAATTTTTTTATGACTTTTGCACTTCTGTAAATATTAAGTAACTAAGTAAGAATTTCCCTTGAATTATGTATTCATTTAACAGCTAATAGTGTAGACATGTAACGAAATTAGACCTCCCTAAGTAATGAAATTTATGATTTGCTTTGTCTATCTATTGAATAAATCAGTCAAATTGACCCCTTAAAAATGCGGATTTGTTTCATACCTCTATTTTCGCTTGAGAACGTTTTTAAAAAAAACCAAGAACATAGGGGAGGAGATATTGTTAATTTAATTGTAAGTACATGCTAAATTTCATCATAATCTGACAAATGGTTTTCAAGAAATTTGAGTAGCGCGTTTGCATGGAAATTTCAGAGCGTCGCGGCCCTCTTATAAGTATGACTATATAAATGTATTCAAGTGCTGCAAATATAAGTCTATTGAGTTACAACAACACATTGTTCACTAAATTCTAAGTAGCGTTACAGTAAAAACAAACAAACCATCTAGTTTGAGTAAATAGGCGTCTAGGTATATAAATTTCCATAATGCAATTCGTCTAGACTAGACAAAGTGCGCCCGCTCGCGCCGACCGGAGCCCGTCTGGAGGACTAGAGGTGAAATAGCTGGAGAGCCGACGCACAATTCGATACATATATCTTTTTAAAACTTTAGTACTACAGAAGATACTACTTAATTATCATGGTTTGTAATAAAAACAGGTGGTTAGTTAATGACGGCCCGTTAACTACCTGACTGGCCAGGATTGGTAATGTTTTTCGGGTATGTGTCAGTATTTAATATGTATGTCTATGTATTTGTGTGTCCCTATGTACCTCTTTTAAAATGTTATTAATTTTAGTCTTGTTGGTTTCCCCGTTACGGGTCTTGTGTGTGTGACTAGTGTAGGACCGCAGGTATATCCGGGAATTGTATTCTTATTTTCAGTGATTTATTATTTTTTGTTAAAATGTAAATAACTCGTATTTTTGGACAAAAATCATCTTTTCTGTAAATCATATCATGTGATTTTTCTACAGCCTAAACGGTAATGGCACTAGGCAGATTTGCAGAGCGATAAGTCGTTAGATTTCTCTTTTATTCAGCATGTTAGGATACATTTCGCAATCGGAGTATGTAGTGCTCACAGAGTTAAGAAACTTTATCCCCCTTTACAATAAACGTAGTGTAGCCTCGAAATAGTTAAACAGTACATATTTTGTATTTTTCTTACTTAAAATTTGAACTCGATCAAAAAGGCAACACACTGTATAACTAATCTGTGGCTGTACAACGTTTGTTGCTTAGGGGGTAGGTTTCTCTATTTCCTCTTATCTTTAAAAACCCATTTCTGTGCTCAAGCACCTCAATTTTGCTGAACATTGTCTCCTACCCTATAGCAAGACCGAGACGTGATGCAGTCTGCTCTGCACATATCGTCGTCGGCCAGACGTATCGACACACTCGCCCTTCAATGACACCGTCAAAGGGTAGCTCCACTTTTAACAGATTCCCAAATTGGGTACTTGCCCCGATTTCTGTTATCCAATTTCGGTTTTGATAATACAAAAATATTTCTAAAACATATTAGGTTTTTTATTTTTAAGGGTCGGTCGAACTTTAGGCGTCGGGTTTCCCTACTCAAAAATATTGAAATTTATTTTGCTTTTTTATGTTTTATTTAAACTTGCTTAAGTGTGTTCGGTTGATTTTGTTCTTTGTAGTAGTTTTTAACCTCCGACACAAAAACGACGGGGTGTTATAAGTATGACGTATCTGTGTGTGTGTGTGAGTGTGTCTGTGGCATCGTAGCTCTCAAACGGATGAACCGTTTTTGATTTTGATTTTTTTTTTGTTTGAAAGGAGAATTAGTCGGAAGTGCTCTTAGCTATGTTTAATGAAAATCGGTGTTTTTTTTATGTAGAATAGGATCGGCGTTTGACCACCAACTCGCCTGATGTTAAGCAACGTTGTGGTCTAAGATGGAGCACGACGACCTATAAGGTACTTATTCACTCTAGCCTTGAAGTTTTGTAGAGTGAACAAGCACAAAGACGGCAGTTGAGTGAGGCGCTACAAGTGCGCTACTGTTCAGACCCGTCTTCGGAACGTTTACACCGGACCACATCCCGAAACACGACTAGGTCATTTCACGGCATGGCTTGGTCCAGTAGGTGGTAACTAGCCACGGCCGAAGCCTCCCACCAGAGTTTGCTACCTGGTTAGCACTAATGGAAATCGGTGTCGGGGGATTTTGACATTTTTAATTTTAGGTAAATATCATGTACTTTACTACTAGATGGTACTTTTAGTGGTTTGGTAGGCTGTCTTTTCGTCTCAATAACTATCTGTTCGTCTATTTGTTACCCTGCAACTAAGCTGCGAAATAAAAAAAATAACAAAATGAGTTCTACAAGGTGCTGCTTTAGGATGTAGAAGTAATACTGGTTGGTGTTGTTTTAAAAGTACCCGTTAAAGTGAACAACTTACTCGTATAAACCATAAGTTTGTAAAATTCGAAAGAAAAATAATCGAGTCTCCATACAAAATACCTAACTAGTCACGTGAACAATTAGACTGTTTTTTTTTTTTTTCGAATTTTGTAAACTTGTGTTTACTTGGTTCAACTTTGTACAGCACCCTTTATAACTGCACCCAAAACCAGCACCTTGGATATTGTATGAGGTGGTTATTATTGATTTTAGACCATGCATCGAAACTATGTTTATGTTAGAGCTCTGTGACATCGTACCATAGGAAATATAATTTACTAGCTGCGCCTCGCGGTTTCACCCGCAGTTAAAAAGTATCCTATGTGCTATTCTAGACTATAATCTATCTCTGTGCCAAATTTCATCCAGATCTGTTCAGCCGTTCTGGCGTGAAAGAGTAACAAACATCCATCCATCCATCCATCCATTGTTACAAACTTTCGCGTTTATAATATTAGTAGGATTTTGCCTCTACACCCTAAAAATATCGTTAAAGCGACAAAAAACAGACTCCAAGTTCGAAATCTAAAACTTCAAACCGGCTCATTTTGGCTGATATCTGATAATTGTATAAATAAAGTAAAAGCAGCGTTATCTGACCCCTAGACGAATGTCCCAATAATGGTTCTCATTTTAGTGCAACACACTGTATTCAACTTAAATGGCCCTACAGTAAAGGTATTCATTGAAAGTTACGCCAGACAGTCTGGCCCAGAATGCATCTGGCCGTAAAGACAGCCTTCGTGTCACCTCCAGACAACTTCTGTGTCATCTAAACTTAGAAAACTATTTCTTTTTACACGCTCTACATTGTTATTAGGTTCACCTGAATTTTGATAAGGTGGAAAATCTAAGAATATATAAACTACCCGCTATTGTAATAGTCGTATTTATTTTAAACATTCAAATGTAGGTATGTAGTCTAATAATATGACACAATTGAGCTGGTCTGAAGATTGGTAATCGGATTCTTGAAGAGGTACTAGTAAAGCCATCGAGTTTGATCCTGGGTTTGTGTTTTTGGGTATGGATTTTGTGCTTAATGGTTTTTTTTTATTGTAAGTGTATTATTTGAAATTAAATGTTTTCTCCAATATTTACAACTAGCTGCGCCCGGCGGTTTCACCCGCGGTTAAAAAGTATCCTATGTGCTATTCTAGACTATAAATCTATCTCTGTGCCAAATTTCATCCAGATCTGTTAGCCGTTCTGGCGTGAAACAGTAACAACATCCATCCATTCTTACAAACTTTCGCGTTTATAATATTAGTAGGGTAGGTGTAAAAACCTACATCGTTTTATTTATTAAATCATTACATGTACAACAATAGTGGAAATTACTCAGTCGCATTCTGGTAGAGAGACATCATTAAAAGTTATGTCAAACCTTTTTATATTTCAATTACCGTTTGCCCTGAATGCTATCAAAAATACCTTCAGTAACCGTTTTTATCAGCAAATGCCAAGCCATTATGACTCATCAGTCTAAGAAGACTTGAGGATCGACATGTAAGCATTAGAGTGAGCAATGAGCATCGAACAAAGGGTGCGTTTGCGGTGCACGTAGACGGCGAGGGGCAGGGAGCGGGGGTAGGCTGTCTAGACTTCGCCCCCTGCCTACACGACACTAATTAATATTACCGTCTGTCCGTCTGTTACATCGCTGCTGTACACAACCCTCTAATTGCCCTTGTGCGATTCCATCATTTTATTTTGTTGGTAGATGTTGAAGTGCCGCGAATTAAATGCATGTCCCGCAAAGGGTAGGTGGAAGTATAAAAGTATAATTGCAAGTTTTTAGGGTTCCGTGGCAAGCTAGGACTCTTTACAGTTTCGTAAAGTTCAACCATTTGTCATCATGCTTTTGTTCAATGCTTTTTGGACTATAGATAGTTCCTGCAACTTATTATAACTTTTTATGACCGATACTTGGAAAAATATTGAAATGCTATTAAAAAGATTTATAGGTAGACGGGTAGAAACAAAGGGGTAATAGTAAGGTTTTTTTTTTGTTATTATGACATCTAATGGGGCAGTATCGTTTTAAAAAGGTCAAACAATTAAGTTAGGTATTTTAGGTTAGTTTTAAAGGGTTTTTTAATGTATTCTCTATGGGGACTACAAGCACACAGGACACGAGACACTTGACATGACACGAGGCCGAAAGCCAAGCAGAACTGCGTACAATATCATAAGCAAATAGTATCTTTAGGCAATAGGCCTTTCGTATCAACAAAATGACCGTTGTTAATACTATATTTTTTAAGGCTTGGAGGCTTACTACGATTTTTGATAATCAATAAATAATAATAAATAAATAAATTCGGGACCCTTCCACACACGGTCGCCTGACCCCAAACTAAGCAAAGCTTGTACTATGGCTGCCAGAGACTGATATACATGCTTAGATATTCTTAAATACATACTTAAATAGATATTAACACCCAGACATAGAACAAACACAAATGTTCGTCACATAAATGTTTGAATTGAACGTAGGCCCCCAAGCTCAGAAGGCAGGTTCACTACCAACTAAGCCACCGAGGCAGTCAAGCCAGTTAAGTCAATTAACGAAATTTTTTTTTCGTTTTCGTTTTGTTCCGTACATTTAATGTTCCCGGCAGGAGCGCTTTAATGAAATGTATGAAGCCAAACGAAAACGAATAAAGTTTTCGTAACTATCGAACTTATGGTTAGGGTGTAGACCAATATTAACCCTGTTGCTAAGAACGTGTATACCTTGGCATATTTACAATTTTACATGTTTCAGGTGCAATAAAATAAAAATGAAAAAGAATAACAATATGTAATTTATTGCAGAACTGTGTAAAAAGGTCTTAATTTAAATATACCTAGTCTCAACAGTAAACCCAAGGCGGGTGTGCAATGTGATGTACATAGGTACTTATAAATGTAGTTAAACAATATGTAATAAGCAACACTATTAAAATAAGAATAAGTAATAGCTATTTGTTTCATTTTATAACTCTTTCAAATCGTAAAACCCTTTTGTTAATAGCCAAAAAGGTCAAGTAGTGAAGCAATACGCACCTAATGTAAGCCAGACGAAGAATTTGCAACTTTTTCTAAGCTATGCAGGTGAATGTACATTAGTTGACGTCAGTGATTGCCCAGTCTAGACGTCTGTGGTGAAGGACGTAGGATCCGCGTCTGGAGGTGATCTGACACCGCTTTTACAGCCTAGAGCATGGTCTATAGCTAATATAACACCTAAAGCTTACGCGAGCCTTTACAAATAAAATACGACAAAAAATAAGAGATTTTTCTGAGTACAGCTGTCGTATTACTGAGATCAATCAAAACGTCCCGTGAGTATATTGATGCCAAAAATCGTAAAGATATTACTTGATGGTACAAAGACATAGATAGCCAGATCTAGGTTTATCATTTACGTGGCATTTCGGCAAGGCAGGAAGATAATAACATGTACCTACTTAATTAGCACATGTAATCATTGAAGTAGGTATAAATGAGGCCCTAAGCTTACCAAAGTCAAAGTAATTAACGAAGATCAAGTTTAAGCTTAGGGAAATTAGTGCCAAAGCTTTAAAGGTCACGTAAAACAAGCGTGTTTTAGATTAGCAATAAACTTTGAATAATAAATTACCGAGCTTTTAGACGACAGACGATAATACAAGGAAAACTGACGGATGTGTTAGCTCAGCGTCAGAACAGTAGGTATTCTAAAACTTTCACTCACTGCAATACTTTTAAGGTATCTCTTGTTGGATTGTAAATTGAACGTCATTTTCTATATAACTGGAGCCCGATGTATCGCGACAGGCTCGCCCCCTGTCACATTTGAGACAGGATATCGTCCGGCGAAGTGTGGGCGTCATACACCTCTGCCAGCCCCTTCGGGGAGAAGGCGTGACGATTATGTTTATTGTACTTTAAATCTGGCATCTTGCTGACAATCTAGCGCTCAATAATCGCAATATCACATACCTATACGGAGTCAGGAAGTATGACTAAACCTTAGGTAAGGTTTGTTTAAATTATGTACTCAACAAATATGCAACAATATCAACCAAGATTTTTCGTAGAACTCTAAGATATACCGAAGACCATAAGCCATAATTCAAATATAGCACCAATAGAGACCAGGTCATATACCAAAGTATGCTGTTAAGTTTATCATGTCATAGTCATCGTAAGTCCATTAGTTATAACTTATCGCTGAACCAAAGATATAGAAACTGGTGTATATTCTTATAAAGTGAAACTTTCGTTTGGTAAGTAATCAATCTGTTATTTAATCGCGGGTGAAACCGCGGGGCGCAGCTAGTGTACAATATTTGAGATATCAATGGGAATGCGGGGATAGCGGGGCGAGGGGAAGGTATTGCTTCGTTTACTTTAATACTGTGACATTTATAATTGCTTAAAAAGTATCATATGTACTATTCTAGACTATAATCTATCTCTGTGCCTAATTTCATTTAGATCTGTTCAGCCGTTCTGGCGTGAAAGAGTAACAAACATCCATCCATCCATCCATCCATCCATCCATCCATCCATCCATCCATCCATCCATCCATCCATCCATCCATCCATCCATCATCCATCCATTCTTACAAACTTTCGCATTTATAATATTAGTAGGAAGGATTTCCGATGGCTATTTAGGAAATACATACATTTCCTAGGAAATGTGTCTAATATAATTTGTTTTACACATTTCCGTGCGATTTCAGGAATTACATACATGTCCTAGGAATTGTACACAATGACGGATTACATACATTTCCGGTAACAGATATAAATGCATACAAATACATAATAGTCTTGATTGTGAAATATTCCACTTCAAACACACCTAGTGCCTAGACGAAAGTTCTCAATTTTCAGAAGCGCAGCGGTCGCGGTGTCGAATTGCGTAAGTTATGAGACCCGTCTAGACGCGGGGGCGTGCGAAAAGGTTAGGTTAGGTACTGTATAGGCCCTTTCCTTTTACGACCCTTAAGCCTCACTGCCGCTACCGAACGAATTGGGGCACGCACACTCTCAATATTCATGTGAGAGCGAAATCTTTGAAATAGCTTAAGGATTAACGTCTATGAATATCATCCACGAAATTGAGCTCGTATCGAAGTGAATACATTATAATAGGATTATTTTAATGGAAAATAGATATGGGTCGGGCCATCAACTTGCCTGATGATAACCATAACATAATATATCGTCACGCCTTTCCACCGAGGGGGCTGGCAGAGGTGTAATACAACATCTACATTTCGCCGGATGATATTCAGTCCCAAATGTGACAGGGGGCGAGCCTGTCGCCATACATCGGGCTCTAGTCATGTAGCAGATGACATACAATACGCACATAATATATGTTCACACAATGAACAAATTGGTGCGTGCCGTCGGCTGAGTTCGAACCCGCTCCCTCTGGCTTGAGAGGCGGACCTTCTCCCAACTAGGCTGTCATCGCTGATGATAACCAAGAAGCAGTAATACATCCAACAACTGATGGTGCAGCGATGGTGAAAGGAAATCTGTCGGAGTTATGTATCAACAGTAAGTACCACTGTACTTGATGGTAGTATGCACGATGCAGATAGAAATAGCATTCTTTAATTGCGGAAAATGGACGAAAACTGAAAAATTGCGGATCATAGTGCGGCTAGTAGAAATCTGTAAATGCAGCCGGATCTAACGAGACATAATGTCTGGCATCTACGCCGACGCAGACGTACCTAGCTTCCGCTTAAAATTTTATGCACTACATTCTCGTGAAATAAAATCTGACTGCTCTGTAACTGTGTTTATTTCGAGAAGACTCAAAATAGACCATATGCAAACTAAATAAGGACAGTATTCAAACGGAGAAAATTCTGGAGATTACTCTTTGAATTTGCAAACGCGGCTAAGCTGTAAGCTGAAACTATGTGACGTTCGCCATGTCTGAGTTTCATAACTCACTAGCGAGATTTTAGGGACACTTGACATTCCAGTTCCTGGATGGGTTTTTATTTTTGTCTGGAACGTAAAAGTTTTATGATGGAATGTGCTTAGGTTTTGGGGCACGCCCGATCGATTGGCGCTATCGTTTTCGAGCTATCTCTTCAGGTTCCTGAGATAGGATTCAGTTTCAGGATGTCCAGTACCCCCTCATTAGCATGTGCTCGATTCTCTATTGTTCTTAATTACTCTATCCGGCGACCTCATTAGCGTGCGTTCACTCCTATTGTTCTTAATTACCCTAACCGCATCAACTCGTGGGGTCTATGTTCTTTTCTTAATCACCCTAATCCCTCTCATTATCTTTACAAATAACAACAACTTGTATGCTTTTAAGAACTTTAATTAAAATGCTTTTTGAACAATTCATATAGTAATATATCATTCACAATGGTTTCCTTCTCTTTGAACGTATTTGTAAAATCCAACATGCTCATGCCATGGAACTTGTAGTACAGGTACACCAAGCAGTACTCGCCACATACCGAGGTCCAATCATCTTGTATTCTTTTGGTGTTGTATTCCCAAACTCTACAATTCCTTTTCAGAAAAACCTTATGTAAACCTGCGGGAGGTCGCCCAAATGAATCAAAATATTGTCCAACGCTATGTTCGTCTTTGTGTATGGCTACCGCTATGGCAACGCTGGTGCTTCGGTGTGTATGGGTAATCTGTTTGCTGCGTATACGTTATTTTTTAGAGATGGGTGAATTGAGTACATACGAGTACATTCCTGGATCTCGATCGTGTTCATATTTTCAGGTCAAGTGCATGGGCTACCATATGAAGATTTATGTTGTGAATGTTGATGCTTGATGTAGGAGGTGAGTATTTAAAGTAGAAATTAAAAAAACAGTATGTAATTTATGCAAATATTTTTTATTCATATTCACCTTAGGTCTAAATAATTAACTACTATAGTCTACGATTACATTGCGGTTCTTATATATTTCTATCACATTATCAAACTCGGCATAAACAATACAGTTTATAGTTTGAGAAAGAGAAGATTCAAAACGAACTTCCAACCTTACGCTACCATTCCTTATCAGATTCCAGATTCAGGCGTTAAATCAAAAGCTAGTAGGCAATAACCTTTCGTATACTGTTCCCTAGATATTCCATTGCCTTCGTTGAGAAAATGTATGCCCTTTCCTGAGAATAATGTATGATAGGCTGCAGTAAAAATATTACTCTCGAATGATGGTTGTAACGCTTTAGAAGGTATTTGCTGACCATCGATATATATTTATAAACAAAATGAACTCATATCATAGTTCTCAAAATTAAATGGATTTTTAGTAAGACTTCCATTGAACGCTGTATTATTAACAAACCGACCAAACAACTATACATCTCTTAGGTACTTGTCCCAGAAAAATATTATCAAGTGTTTTCCTCGAACCCCCCAGCAGGTATCGTTAGAACTTTAACTTCGGCTCGAGTAATAGGATACTTAGCTATAGTAGAAGCCAAAACTTTTTGATGTGCAAGTAAAACAGTTGGATTGATTGGGGCTCTACGGACAAAACAATGAGAGTTGCATATTAACAAAAATACATAGAATTTAAAATTTAAACAAAGTCCGTGGTTAAAACAATATATAGACGTCAACACTGCTCTTAGAACCAAAGCCGTTTCACATTTTGAAAAGGAGTTCTTCAAATTAATGAACAATTCCGTTTTCGGTAAAACAATGGAAAATGTAGAGAAACGGGTAAATGTAAAATTATTAACACACTGGGAAAACCGCGGAAAAAGTTTGGGAGAGCAGGATTTTATTGCAAAACCTGAGTTTAGTAGCCTTTCGATTTTCTCAGAAAACTTGGTAGCAGTACAATTACAAAAAACAAAGGTTCGTTATGATAAACCAATTTATTTAGAATTTTCAATTTTAGACATATCAAAATACTTTAATAAATATTTGAATTCCATTATGAGTGTATGATAAAAAAGTTTAACGGTCATAGTAAATTATTATACACCGATACCGATAGTATAATATATCAAATTTTCACCAACGACTTCTATAAAGACATAGAGACTGATTTATCTTCACGATTTGATACATCTGATTATTAAAAATTTGAAAGGATCAATGAATCGTAGGTTGACTTTTTGCGCCGCAAAAAGTGCATGCATGCATTGCAAGTAAGTAAAGATATTTTTATGAGTTACATCCATTTATATTTCAAATATTCTAAAAAATATGTTTATACACAATCATTAAAAATAACTTTAAAAAAAAAACTAAGAAATTTTTAAAGACAAGAAATTTTTAAAAGAAAGACTTTAAAATAACTTACAAAAAAACTAAGAATCAATGAATCATAGGTTGACTTTTTGCACCGCAAAAAAAAAAAAAAAAAAACTAAGAATCAATGAATCATAGGTTGACTTTTTGCGCCACAAAAAGTGCATGCATGCATTGCAAGTAAGTAAAGATATTTTTATAAGTTACATCCATTTATATTTCAAATATTCTAAAAAATATGTTTATACACAATCATTATAAATAACTTAAAAAAAAAAACTAAGAAATTTTTAAAGACAAGAAATTTTTAAAAGAAAGACTTTAAAATAACTTACAAAAAAACTAAGAATCAATGATTCATAGGTTGACTTTTTGCGCCGCAAAAAGTCAACCTATGATTCATTGATTCTTAGTTTTTTTGTAAGTTATTTTAAAGTCTTTCTTTTTTGCGGCGCAAAAAGTCAACCTATGATTCATTGATTCTTAGTTTTTTTGTAAGTTATTTTAAAGTCTTTCTTTTAAAAATTTCTTGTCTTTAAAAATTTCTTAGTTTTTTTTTTTAAGTTATTTATAATGATTGTGTATAAACATATTTTTTAGAATATTTGAAATATAAATGGATGTAACTTATAAAAATATCTTTACTTACTTGCAATGCATGCATGCACTTTTTGCGGCGCAAAAAGTCAACCTACGATTCATTGATCCTTTCAAATTTTTAATAATCAGATGTATCAAATCGTGAAGATAAATCAGTCTCTATGTCTTTATAGAAGTCGTTGGTGAAAATTTGATATATTATACTATCGGTATCGGTGTATAATAATTTACTATGACCGTTAAACTTTTTTATCATACACTCATAATGGAATTCAAATATTTATTAAAGTATTTTGATATGTCTAAAATTGAAAATTCTAAATAAATTGGTTTATCATAACGAACCTTTGTTTTTTGTAATTGTACTGCTACCAAGTTTTCTGAGAAAATCGAAAGGCTACTAAACTCAGGTTTTGCAATAAAATCCTGCTCTCCCAAACTTTTTCCGCGGTTTTCCCAGTGTGTTAATAATTTTACATTTACCCGTTTCTCTACATTTTCCATTGTTTTACCGAAAACGGAATTGTTCATTAATTTGAAGAACTCCTTTTCAAAATGTGAAACGGCTTTGGTTCTAAGAGCAGTGTTGACGTCTATATATTGTTTTAACCACGGACTTTGTTTAAATTTTAAATTCTATGTATTTTTGTTAATATGCAACTCTCATTGTTTTGTCCGTAGAGCCCCAATCAATCCAACTGTTTTACTTGCACATCAAAAAGTTTTGGCTTCTACTATAGCTAAGTATCCTATTACTCGAGCCGAAGTTAAAGTTCTAACGATACCTGCTGGGGGGTTCGAGGAAAACACTTGATAATATTTTTCTGGGACAAGTACCTAAGAGATGTATAGTTGTTTGGTCGGTTTGTTAATAATACAGCGTTCAATGGAAGTCTTACTAAAAATCCATTTAATTTTGAGAACTATGATATGAGTTCATTTTGTTTATAAATATATATCGATGGTCAGCAAATACCTTCTAAAGCGTTACAACCATCATTCGAGAGTAATATTTTTACTGCAGCCTATCATACATTATTCTCAGGAAAGGGCATACATTTTCTCAACGAAGGCAATGGAATATCTAGGGAACAGTATACGAAAGGTTATTGCCTACTAGCTTTTGATTTAACGCCTGAATCTGGAATCTGATAAGGAATGGTAGCGTAAGGTTGGAAGTTCGTTTTGAATCTTCTCTTTCTCAAACTATAAACTGTATTGTTTATGCCGAGTTTGATAATGTGATAGAAATATATAAGAACCGCAATGTAATCGTAGACTATAGTAGTTAATTATTTAGACCTAAGGTGAATATGAATAAAAAATATTTGCATAAATTACATACTGTTTTTTTAATTTCTACTTTAAATACTCACCTCCTACATCAAGCATCAACATTCACAACATAAATCTTCATATGGTAGCCCATGCACTTGACCTGAAAATATGAACACGATCGAGATCCAGGAATGTACTCGTATGTACTCAATTCACCCATCTCTAAAAAATAACGTATACGCAGCAAACAGATTACCCATACACACCGAAGCACCAGCGTTGCCATAGCGGTAGCCATACACAAAGACGAACATAGCGTTGGACAATATTTTGATTCATTTGGGCGACCTCCCGCAGGTTTACATAAGGTTTTTCTGAAAAGGAATTGTAGAGTTTGGGAATACAACACCAAAAGAATACAAGATGATTGGACCTCGGTATGTGGCGAGTACTGCTTGGTGTACCTGTACTACAAGTTCCATGGCATGAGCATGTTGGATTTTACAAATACGTTCAAAGAGAAGGAAACCATTGTGAATGATATATTACTATATGAATTGTTCAAAAAGCATTTTAATTAAAGTTCTTAAAAGCATACAAGTTGTTGTTATTTGTAAAGATAATGAGAGGGATTAGGGTGATTAAGAAAAGAACATAGACCCCACGAGTTGATGCGGTTAGGGTAATTAAGAACAATAGGAGTGAACGCACGCTAATGAGGTCGCCGGATAGAGTAATTAAGAACAATAGAGAATCGAGCACATGCTAATGAGGGGGTACTGGACATCCTGAAACTGAATCCTATCTCAGGAACCTGAAGAGATAGCTCGAAAACGATAGCGCCAATCGATCGGGCGTGCCCCAAAACTTTTTTTTTTTTTTTTTTTTTTTTTTTTTTTTTTTTTTTTTTTTAGGCGAGGAACGTGAGCCAGAACGGTTTTTTGGAGTGAGCCAGAACTCTCGAATCCCTACTACTTACCGCTACAAAAGGTAGTTCAATCATCACGGGTGGTGGTCTCGCAATTTCTTCAAGTGGTCCTCAAGTGCCTGAGACACTTATAAAAGTACTTACTTAAAAAGAAATGTCGAACATGAAAGACATTGAAAAATAACAATTGTCTGCGTGTAGGTACATTATCTAAAAAGCGTTTGCACATAGGTCTAACACGCGTTATTAATAGCGTCTAGACTTCGTTTAACACAACTGAAGTGCTAAAGCACTAAAACTGCGCATGTAGGCATATCATAGCTATTACCTAGTGCTAACATTGGATTGGAAGGTCGATCAGGTTGAGACGACATTATGTGTTTACTCGTGTTATGCTTTAACTTTTGAACACATTGTGTAATGTCTAAGGACACTTTGACCTAACTTTAAAGTTTACGAAGTAAGCCGAGCGCTTTGTGCGTGTAGCTTTTGAAATCCATACTGATTAGTTGAATATTTTCGGAGATAGAGTTCATGTAATTGGTAAAGTAAATGAAAGTTTAATACTTACTTAGGCACGAACTTAGGTAAGTACCTATAATGATTTATCTTTCCATTTATATTTTAGGCAAGTTAAAAGAAATTATTAACTAATCTTTTAAACATACTTGCTAATAGCGTATGGTACAAACGTAATAATCAAGGCACAATATGAGCAGGTGTTCTTAATTAAGACATTAAGTGCGTTCGTGCTCTTTATCCAGGGTAATTACGTGCGTCGTTATAACCGCACATATGTATTTACGTGCCTCCTAATCCTCGGTTATGAAAGTTATAACGTAGCTGTGTGGACCATAAAGTAAGCAAGACCTAAATATATTTTATGTTCGCTACCTGCCTCATGCCTATATATGTGCTTATAAATTTGCAAAAAGAAATCTCTACTTGTTATTATAGCTTATCGTGAGACAATTTTGACACCATTTTGGTACGACAGCTCTCTGAAACAAAAGACCTCATTATGAGGTTTTTAGAGCTGACTGATCAGACAACGTTGAAGCACCAATGACTTATTTCGATTGCTCTATGCCCATCCCTTAGAGCAATTTTATCAAATGGGAAAAGTTACCTAGAGGTACCTACTTAAGTTTGAGAAGTTTAACTACTTATCTGAAGTATTGTCTAAGTACCCCCGTGATTAAACCTCCTACGCTCCGTTTCACGTCCTACAGAAATACAAAATGTTAGACAGGCCGAGTACAGACCGTCTGCCCTTCCGTCGCCCTTACTGCGTCCGTGTCCGTCTGGCGGCCTGTAAGTAGGCTTCGTTGATATAAGGTACACAGTTTGTTGTTAGTCTGAGTAACTTAGTTTTAAAATACCTTAACTTTTTTTATTTAAACGTGATCGAAATAACAAGTTCTTTGTGAAAATATTCACTTAGTTAAAATATTGTCCGCAGTGGGATGAATTATAAAACTATTGCCTGATAATTTTCACGCAGGGTGTTGATTGGTGGATTACCATTCAAATTCAATGTTATTTATTAGGTCACAAGGTCTATTTTGCCGCCAGTTAAAACTTGATCTTGTTATTAATAGAGGAAGGTAACTTAGGTAGGTAACTTAACGTAACTTTTAGAATATCTCTTTATTTGTCCTTCTGTGTTATTATACATTTATTCAATTCAATTATATAAGTATGTTCGGTACTACGCTATGTTTATGTTGTTATCGTTGTTGCTCGTAGTCGTAGTCCATGTAGCTCTTGCTCGTGCGTGACGTCACCTGCCGGTCGCAACGGAAGATCAGCGCTGGTTGGACACAACCAGCACCATGCTGCGGTCGGCTTGTGGCAAAAAGCCAAGTTTCTACCTTTTTTTTAAGTTAAGTTTTTATCTGTATTCTGTGTATTTTTTGCCAGAAATAAATTATTGTTATTTATTAACTAAATATACTTATAACAAAAATAAATCTACAGAGTATCACTAAGTTTGTTTTGTGTGTATTTAGTAATTTTGATACAAACCTCCAACGACAAGTAAATAAATTTGTTTCGAGCAAACCTAATTCATCTCAGATCTTGCCTGTACTTTAGTAACGCAAAGTCAAGCTTAAATCCAACCCAAGTTAAAAAAAAGGAAATCTTAAATCCAAACTTAATAACATGGATGTAGGTAAGCCACGTCGGCCGTCGATACTACGTCGTTAGTAAGCGCTACTGTTTAAAAGCCGTCTCGGTAGACGTACCCTCTGGGTGCAAACCGTCTGCCCTTCCGTCGTCCTCCGCTGCGTCCGTCTGGTCTGCAGACTCGCACGCACATAAAACCATTTAACCTTGCGGATTATTCACAAACAATTGGAAAACAATTTTAAAATTGAAATATTTTAAGCAGATTTTTATAATAATACTCTATATACTATAATAACGCAGTACTCTATAATAACGCAGTACTTACTCTACTAACAAGTTGATTTAGAAAGATACAAGATATCCTACTAATATTATAAACGCGAAAGTTTGTATGTATGGATGGATGGATGGATGATTGTTATCTTTCACGCCAGAACGGCTGAACAGATCTGGATGAAATTTGGCTCAGAGATAGATTATAGTCTAGTATAGCACATAGGCTACTTTTTAACCGCGGGTGAAACCGCGGGTCGCAGCTAGTAAGTAATATGTAGATTTATAAGCATTCGTGTGATTCTATTATTTATTTTGTGGTTGATCTACGACTCGATGGAATGACGTTATACAAGACAATTTGGCTGTGCTTGGAAAAGCAGACAAGCAAATTGCATGCCTTAGAAGAGGTAGTTGTCTTGACATACATACTATGTTTATCAAGAGCACTACCTCTTCTGATAATCTTAAGACTCATCGTGTTGCATACAATATAATTATGCAACACGATGAGTCTTAAGAGTTAATATTATTACGACTAACAATATAGACAGGGATTCATTTACTTTTCAGTTAGGTAACCCTACCGGCCGTCTCGTCAAATATCAATTAAACGTAAGTGTATCCATGTCAATTGGTTTGGTACTTGTTTCTTATTAGAGTTTGTCTGTTCAGTAATACTAAGTCAAGCTATATACTCATTGATAAAATATGAGATGAGGTAGAGGATCAAATGCATAGCAGTATAAAACATAACCCTCCTTTTTTATTTCGTCATGGTCGGGTAATAAACAGGATGGCTCGTTATATCGTAGCTTGTGATTTCAACTTATTTTTAACCGACTTCAAATTGGAGGTTCTCAATTAGTTTTTTTTTTTTTGTATGTTATACGATTACTCTGCCAATTGTGAATCGATTTTAATTTTCTTTTTTTGTTTAGTAGATCATACTTTAAAGCAACCTTTTGGGAGGCAAGGGCCGCACAGTGCCAAAATAAGCAAGTGACGGGCCGCACTAAAATGTTACTATGGGTTTTTAATGTTACTATATTTACATATTTTACCATAGGTATCTATTTATTTATTATCTGATCTCTAAAAATCAATGTTTATCTGTATCTGGCAGCTATAGTACAAGCCTTGCTTAGTTTGGGGCCAGACGACTTTGTGAACAAACTGTCCCGATTTTTTTTTTTACAAAACACTCGCGGGCCGCAAGGAGAGGGCCGAGGGCCGCATGTGGCCCGCGGGCCACGGGTTGCCGACCGCTGCTTTAGAGTCATAAATATTGAAATCGTTACGCAGTTTTCAAAATACTAACAAAGGTCTAAAAATGTTTACATGGATGACGGGAAATCGGGTTTTTAGCTTTGCTTTTGATATTATACTACCATCAGCCCAAAACTTTACGTAATGTACATACGAGTACAAAGCCTCGTAAAATACCTCACTAGACATAAATCTTCAGACTAGGTCATCCCGCCCCCTAGCCGGGTTAAGCAAGCTTTTCCACAAGCACAAATAGTAAAATAAAAGTAATATGCCTGAGAAACTTTATAGGCAGTCTGGTCTAGACGTCTCCATTGCGTAGACTGTCTGAGAACTGGCAGGCGCGTCCGGAGCAAACTTTGAATTTGTAATTGACGGCTCGGCGCTTTACCTACGGATCCTTTGTTTCAATTGCGTAGCTAGCTGGCATTTACATTATCTACAAAAACTGTACTAAATAAATATAGGTAAATACAACAGCTACTTTGTGTCTCTGCCTATTTCCATGTGTCTAATTGTACTACGAGTAAACGGTTCAATAAATCTTGATTGAATTTGACATGGAAGTAGTTCGCGTCATTAGAAAAGGTATAAAATATTTATAACTAGCTGCGCCCCGCGGTTTCACCCGCAGTAAGAAAGTATGCTATGTGCTATTCTAGACTATAATCTATCCCTGTGCCAAATTTCATAGAAATCTGTTCAGCCGTCCTGGCGTGAAAGAGTAACAAACATCCATTCATTCTTCCAAACTTTCGCGTTTATAATATTAGTAGGATTCGGAAAATGCAGAACATCTGGAAAGTTAGAGTTAGATAGTAATTGCGAAAACCAAAGAAATACACGTACCTTTACAAACTATACTACTCGCACTTATGTAGATTTTTTATCCGACTGCGCAAAGAGGGTTATGTTTTTCGAGTGCATGTATGTAGGTTTCTTTGGCACGGCCTGTAGCCTAAACAGCTTGATGGATTTCGACATGTGAGGTGTTATTTGAATCGTCTTGATAGTGGAAGTGAAGTAGAGTAAGACATTTTACGAATCAGGAGGGCTACTCCTGCGCGTGAGATGAGATTTTATCTTGGTCACTCTCACAAACGTTCAAACGAGAGCAACAAGTACGAAAAATGGTGAGATTGAATCTCACTCCGTAAGAATATCCCTATAGGTATATCCAGAGTGTTATCTAGACTATTATGTATTTTGCAGTCGAGTTTTTTTGTTTTTCTTTAAATAATATTACTTATTCAATTAGGTAATAGGCTTGGCTGCTCATTTGCTGATGCAACACCAAGTTAAAATATATGTAAGTACATACCTATTATGATTTTTTACCAACTTTCTCTTCTAACTACTCGTGGCATTGAGCTAAAGACTTCGCGGCCGGCGTCTGTCCTCTGTCATGAGGCGGAGTCATTTTTTATGGAAAAAAATATCATATCTCCGCAACTTTAAAAAAAAAATCCAAAAACTGACTTGACCAAAAATTCTGTAAATACTTGTAATTATTAATTATCAAACTTGCTCACAAAATTTCACGCGAATCGGTTGAGAAATGCGACTTGTAGAGAGGTCAGCCGCTCAGGAATCTGTACGTACGAAATAATGTTTGCCGAAGCTGACGCATAGACCCTTCGCTAGCTCGGTAGATGGCTGTAAGGGCGATGGTATCTTAGTGCTGTTAAATCGATTCCCGAGTCCTTAGTAATGTGAACTCATCCTTCATTCGACACTGAATAAAAAACTCTGACTATACGACTAACAGAGTTATATAATAATCAATCCTTGTATCGGAAAATGGAGACTCAGCAACAAGCCCCGCCAGCCACCATCGGAGGACGCCGAGAGCCGTCTACAGATCCTGTGAAAGCCCAGGGAATCTTGTAAATAGCTTACTAGAAAAATCATATTACATAGAAAAATCATATTAACAGGCTAGCTTGAGCATGTGTTGTGTGTTCATTTGTAGCTCTACGTTTTGTCCCAATAATTATGTAGGTAGGTACGTGATGTTAGCTTTTGATCTGGCCAGGGTGCCTGATGGCAGGAATCCTAAAAATATGAAATATCGTCGTCACGTCTTCCCACGACGGGGCTGGCAGGGGTGTGATCCAACACCCACACTTCTCCGGATGATATTTAGTCCCAGATGTGAAGGAGGCCTGTCGCCACACACCGGACTCCAGTCATGTAGCAGATGACATAAAATTACAATACGCACATATTAACTACAACAAATTGGTGCATCGGTTGGGTTTGAACCCGCTCCCTCTGGCTTGAGGCGGGCCTTTTCCAACTAGGCTATCATCGCTTAAAACATAACAAAAGGCTTTATGTGATTTAGAAATTATTGACGATGTGATTTGACTGCCTCGGTGGCTCAGTTGGTATTGAACCTGCTTTTTGTGCTTAGGGGCGTGCATGGGTTCGATTCCCACCTAGGGCAAACATTTATGTGGTGAACATTTGTGTTTGTTCTATGTCTGAGTGTTAATATCTATTTACGTATGTTTTTTAAAAAATAGGCTGTCATCGCATTGTTGTCGCCTAGATGGGAGAAGGCCCGCCTCTCAAGCCAGAGAGAGCGGGGTCGAACCCAGTCGACGGCACGCACCAATTTGTTTATTGTGTGAGCTGTGTGCGTATTGTATGTCATCTGCTACATGATTGGAGCCCGGTGTATGGCGACAGGCTCGCCCCCTGTCACATTTTGGGACTGAATATCGTCTGGCGAAGTGTGGGTGTTGTATTACACCTCTGTCAGCCCCTTCTGTGTTAGCCCTCTCAGCGATATGTTATATAATGTGTTATATGATGGTCTATCAGTTTCTAGCAGCCATACTAAAAGCTTTGCTTAGTTTGAGGTCAGACGACCGTGTGTGCAAGTGTCCCGATATTTATTTATTTATTAGATGCACACAAAGGTGAAGGCTTGGCCAAATGCTCGACAGTTTGCAATCAGCGGTAACAAATATGATATTTTAAAATAAGCGTCACTTTTGTTTTGCAGAAAATCAGTAAACAAAAAAAACAAGTATGCAGCACTGCTCTGGCCGCAAAAATGGAAGTTCTACAGCCAAATTCACGAAATTCAAGAAGAAGAAGCTCAGAAGATAGGTAAGTACCGTGAATAACAAAAATAGTTCATGGAGTCTTTTTTTATTACTTAAAGCTCGCGTATGGCCGCCAACATGCCTGATGATAAGAATTGATGCGGCCTGCGATGGACCACGCTTGCCTAGAAGAAACCGATTCACTCGAGACTTGAAGACACCCAGATTATAAGTGTCAGGGAACGCACACTCTGGCAGAGTATTCCACACTCTAGCGGTCCGCATAAGAAATGAGGAACCAAAGCGTTCTGTACGTGTTGTTGGTATGTCGACCATAAAACGATACCGCTTTTTTGTACTCTTGGTTGTTTTATAGAAGAACGGGCTAGAGAATAAGGTAATGCAAACCAGATGCATACTCCCCGAAATGTATCCGATAAACAACCGCTAGACTAGCAACCTTGCGCCGATGATTCAAAGTCTCTCCGCGCGGAAGAAGTGAACCTTCTGTGTATCTTTCTTACTACGCGCATGCGTTCGAGTGCCTCGCATTCACTCTCGCTCTGTCTCTTTCTATTCCCCCTCCTCAGGAGCGTTAAACGTTTAACGCAACCTTGTTGGAAGTCGCATTAGAAGTTTCACTTTAAAACATATTTCTTGGAATTTACTCAAGTAAATATTTGAGTACCTACTGAAGTTCAGTTTATAACCGACAGCGGGGGTATGTACCTATGTACGAGTATGTATGATGGAATTCGACATATGAAGTGTCATTTAACTCGTCTTGATAGTGGGAGTGAGATTTTAATAATAAGCGGAGTTTCAGACTACATTTTGCAGTCGGTTTTTTTGTTTTTCTTTATTAAAAGAAAAACAAAAAAACCGAATAAAACATTATTAAATGTTACTTGTTTAAGGATTGTCATTGGAAGAGTACCGCAATGCTGTTCGTTCGGTCAACTGTACACTTGAGCCGCACAAGAATCCTGTGGTAGTGGACCCTTCCCCGAAGCCCCTGCCTCCTACTTCCTCCGGTAAGCTCTACCTGCCATCCATCTATGAATAGAGACTTTATCTATCCCATATTATCACAGGAAAATGTGGAGTCAATAGTCGACGCGGTTGAGCGCTATGCGACAGAAAGTGAACGGGAACTAAATAAGACCCAGATCACTCGCAATTTGTCGGCAATCAGTATGTAAAAACATGAGCCAAATATCTTATCCTATCCTACTAATATTATAAATGCGATAATTTAGCACAGAGATAGACTATAGTCTAGAATAGCACATAGGATACTTTTTAACCGCGGGTGAAACCGCGGGGCGCAGCTAGTTTATTACATTTATTGTCCCGCCTTTCCCCTGGCAGAGGTGTAATATAACATCTACACTTCACCAGACGATATTCAGTCACAAATGTGACAGGGGCGAGCCTGTCGCCATACACCGGGCTTCAGTCATGTAGCAGCAAACAATACGCACATATCTTCACACAATGAACAAATTGGAGCGTGCCGTCGGCTGGGTTTGAACCCGCTCCCTCTGGCTTGAGAGGCGGGCCTTCTCCAACTAGGCTATCATCGCTTTTTATTATATCTACTTGTAAAAATGTGGATTTAATTCAGTGAAATTATATTTTTCGTTTTCAACACATATCAACAATGTCGTTGAGTGCGCGCGCGCATTTCTTCCTTATTTTTTAAAAGTTTAACTTAAACTCGTCATCCAAATATTATTTTGTCCATGTACACATGTCTTAAATTACAATCCAGATCATAAGTTCTTTTTGTTGGTTTTATGTTTTGTAATTATTGTTATTTGTGTTGTGTACTTAAATAAATTAACTTATTTTCTTTTTAGTCGTTTTGCTTGAATGTAGTCGAAGTGGAGTCGATGAGTAAACTGTAATGTATCAAATTTCCCTACTCATAGCAATAGTTGGGCGGCGCGCGACGTGCCCTCTGGAGCGCTACGGTCGTTTAGTAAAGACCGCTCGGGACTATCCTTTGCGGCCGCCGCTGAAGCCAGGCCAAATTTACGACCCTTACAAGCAGACCCTCGTGTTTTTGGGGTGAGTTCTTGTTCTTTTATATTTATTTGACGAGTGACCTTTCCAGCTTAGTCGGAGTTCGACTGCTTTAGAAGCAGGAGGTCCCGGGATCGATTCCTGGAGGGCTATTCCTACGCGTGAGATGAGATGAGATTTTATCCTGGTCACTCTCACTTCTATGACGTTTCAAACGAGAGCAACAAAGACGAAAAAAGGCGAGATGAAAATCTCAAACTTCCGAATAGGGCCCCTGGCCGAGCAGATGTTTGAATGATGAATTTATATATCTGTTCTGGGTCTAGATATTAGTTGTTCATATCTTTGTGTGTGTTCCTTAACATGCTACAAACAGGAAATCCTAATTGGGGTACTGCTACGAGTGTGAAACTTTTTTTATATAAAAACTAGCTGCGCCTCGCGGTTTCACCCGCGGTCCCACAGGAACCGTTTATTTTTTCGGGATAAAAAGTACCCTATGTCCTTTCCTGTATCTCAGACAACGTGAAGCGTGAATCTTCAGGGAATTGGGAAACCTCCCAAAACGTCAGTTGTATGCAAAATTTCATGATGATCGGTTTAGTTAGGGCTTGAAAGCGTTACAAACAAACAAACAAACTCACTTTCGCATTTATAATATTAGTTAGGATTAGGTTTAAACGACGCTCAGATTTTGATGAGCCGTGTCTGAGGGTTGTTCCCACTCACCCGTTGCTCCAACCTATACTATATGTATTAGTAGTATAAAGATATTTATAGGTAGGCACTTAGTAGGTACTTACCTACCTTTGAAAAATCATTTTGTTGAATGGGTTTTAAATCGAGTTTTGATGCCTCCACGACCGAGTCCATAAACTCGAATAATTAGACTGTCATTTTTGTATAAAAAATACGTTAGTGGCTCCTCACTCAATCCTACTTCCTACTAATATTATAAACGCGAAAGTTTATAAGAATGGATGAATGGATGGATGGATGTTTGTTAGTCTTTCACGCCAGAACGGCTGAACAGATCTGGATAAAATTTGGCACAGAGATAGATTATTGTCTAGAATAGCACATAGGATACTTTTTAACCGCGGGTGAAACCGCGAGGCGCAGCTAGTTCTATATAAATTTATCGTAATGTATGCCAAATCACTACATTCCGTACTGTAGGGTCAACTGTGGCGAATGCGTCTGTGGGGCAATTGCGTCTTTCGTGAATTACTGACAAACCCGTCACAAGTTAGGCGCCACCTATATCTTTTTCCCATCTTTAGTTGCAATAATCTGTACAAGATGGCGTTAATCGTCGTGTCAAGGCTCACTATCTTTCAAAACAATAGCCGTTTTGAAAGATAGTAAGTTATGTATGTCACAAAAGTCGCACTGTGTATTTATTTATATATTAGTGACATTTATTTTTAAACATTTTTAAAGTAGGTATTTATATTATTTATTTAAATATATTATGTATATATTTATGAATACCTTTATATATGTATATACCTAGTCTAGCCATAAGTTCTGTTACAAATGAAAATGCATTTATTTTTTTATACAGTAATGTAATGTTAATAAAAATTATATGTACACTTGTATTGAAGTCTTAGCAAAAATATAACTATTATTTTATTTAAAATGACCACCTTTGGCCTTGATACAGGCCTTTAGGCGGTCTGGCCAAGAATCTATGGATTCACGGACTGTTTCCATGGGAAATTTAGCCACTGCTTGCTTCAAAGATTTCTTAAGTGACTCTATGTCGGCGTATCGTTTAGAGCAGGCCATGACCTCTAAAACTGACTATAATTTGTAGTCCAGGGGGTTTAGATCTGGGCTAGAGGAGGGCCAGTCTTCAGCCCTTATAAAGTCCAGAACATTGGCTTCCAGCCAGGCTTGGGTAGTTCGCGCCTTGTGACCAGGTGCAGAGTCTTGTTGGAAACTCCACGGTAGATTTTTAAAAAGTGTATTGCTAAGGGGTTTTACAACACCATCTAAGACGGTCTCTTGATACACTTTGGCTGAAGTTTTCACCCCTTTTTCACAAAAATGAAGCTTTGCGACGCCGTGATAGGATACCCCCCACCAAACCATGACTGACGCAGGATGATGACCACGCTGTACCTTTCCGACCACTTCAGTATCTTCTTTAGAGCTGTGAGCGTACACTTTGTCGTTTTGCTTGTTGTAGTGCTCTTCTATCGTGAAAATTTTTTCGTCGGTAAAAAGGATATTTCTGTAACTTTCACCGGCGTACCGGGATAGATGACGTTTTGATCTATCCACTCTCTTTAACTGCAGCGATTGATTAAGGGAATGTCCTGTATATCGGTGATAAGCACCAAGCTTCAGGTCTTGTTTTATTATACGCGATAGAGTCCTAGCGGGTATCTTCATTTCTCGCGATAAGATTTTTTGTTTCCTCATTGGGTTTTTTAGGAATTCTGGCTTTAACAGCATTAACAGCCTTAGTAGTTCTCATCGCACGCGGCCGCCGCGATTTTTTATGGTTTTCAACAGAGGAAGAGTCGGTATATCTGTTGATACTACGATATACGAACATACGGCTGATACCAAGATTTTAAATAGTCTTGAAAATGACCGACGATTCCATACCCACTTTGTGCAACGCAATCACTGCAATCCTGTTATCTTTAACACCCCATTCCATGTTGTAAATTTAATAATAATCACGAAAAATATATATGAAATGGCGGTAAATTGATTGTAGTTTTTAACATAATAAACGCATTCCAAATTTAAATGCAGAAAAAAAATAAACGAAGGAGTTTGTATTGTAACAATATTTATGGCTAGACTATGTATATGTATTTATTATTTTTTTCTTATTATTTTTTACGTCTTGTAAAATTATGTATTAGAACTTTCAAGGCCTCAACTTATATAAATGTTCCTGTTCATTCAGGTTGCCTGGAAGAGATCGCTTTGAGCGATAAGGCCGCCTATTAAAAACTTAGTTAAGCCTTATTTAAGTACTATTGTAATTATTTTATGTTTTTAATAAAGAGTTGTTGTTGTTGTTAATTGCCTAATTTGTGAACAGACAAACCGTCAGTAATTCTCGAAAGACGCAATTGCCCTACAGTCGCATTTGTCCCAAATGACCCTACATTTAGTTCTTTCTTCTGATTGCAGAAGCGTGGACGGAGACCCGATATCGTTCAAACTGCCTCCTTCACGGACAGAAATCACTGAAGAAATGTGGTCACAACCTTTGCAACTATCGGTTACGCCGTTCGAGAGGATCGATAGCCTTTAAAATATCAACAAAACATCCTACTATCCTACTGATATTATAAACGCGAAAGTTTGTAAGAATGGATGGATGTATGTTTGTTACTCTTTCATGCCAGAACGGCTGAACAGAACTGGATGAAATTTGGCACAGAGATAGATTATAGTCTAGAATAGCACTGGGATACTTTTATAACCGCGGGGCGCGGTTATCTATAAAAACGGCATAAAATCATGTATTTTGTATGGGAGCCCCCTCAAAAGTGTATTATTTTATATTTTTTAGTATTTGTTGTTATAGTTATAGCGGCAACAGAAATAAATCATCTGTGAACATTTCAACTGTCTAATTATAACGCAACTCGATGCTCTTGGCCGGTTTTTTTAACAAATAATATTGGACGACTGGCTGGGTGATTTTAAGAAAACATTCAGTATGTTTGTATGAAAATCATGTCATTTTATTTTTACTTAACAAGTAATGTTTTTACAACAGTGTTTTTCTTAACAATACGAGTAGTTGCTGATTTTTTTACTTCACTTATTTAATTAGCATAACATAACATATCGTCACGCCTTTCCCCGAGGGAGCTGACAGAGGTGTAATAGAACACCCACACTTTGCCAGACGATTTTCAGTCCCAAATGTGACAGGGGGCGAGCCTGTCGCCATACACCGGGCTCCAGTCATGTACAATACGCACATAATATGTTCAATATGCACAATGAACAAATTAGTGCGTGCCGTAGGCTGGGTTCGAACCCACTCCCTCTGGCTTGAGATGCGGGCCTTCTCCCAACTAGGTTGCCATCGCCATTATTTAATTAGATTGGTATTAATGTTTCTTTTGTGCCACGACCGGTGGTAGCTGCGCGAGGATATTCTCCGGGAGCAGTTCTAGCGTGACCGCTTCATCTTTATTCACCCAGTGGAAATCCGCAAGATACTGGAAATTAAAAGAAAGCTTAGAAACTTAGTTGGAACTAGGCTATTATTAATAATAATTATTATTATCAACATATTTATTTTTCTTCTTAATTTCTAAGTTTTTTACAATAAATGAATATCAAAACAAATACCATAAAAAACTTAAAAACTAGGATGCCGCCGGCAGCGGGGCGAGGCCCAAGCTACCGGTGGTTAGGGCTGCAGAGTGAGGAACCTCCTGACAATACGGGACGTAATAAAATATTAATGATTTTAAAACCATGCCAAAGCCAATCTGGACTCATGGCATACAACTATGGGGCGCTGCAAGTACCACCAATCTTATGATTATCCAAAGGGTGCAGAACAATATACTGAGACAGACATCAAATGCACCATGGTTTCTCAAAACAACAGAGCTTCACGAAATCCTCGATATGCCAACAGTTAAAGAAGAAGACGCTTCTTATGGCCAAGATTATAAAACAAGACTGCTGAAGCATCCAAATCAACTTGCGGGGCAATTAACATTCCCAGAAAATATTCGTCGGCTAAAAAAGAGACGAGACATCTTTGACCAGGACAGCCAGCATACGGACTGACTACAAAATTAAAAGGGCTGTACTCCACTGAGAGTAGCTCCCTACTCATAAACCACCACTATCACATCTGCTTATAGCCAGCAGGGCTGTTCGCAAGATTAAAATTAGAAAAAAAAAAAAATATTTTAATGAACGGGAATTACTCACGTCCGTTTCGAGTCGGTCACTCGTGACTGTAGTTTAACATCATAATCGTTGTACAACTTTGCTTCGCAACCATAGTTAAACTTTGTAAATACATAGACACATGGTAAAGTGTTTAGACGTTTTAAATAAGGACTTATAAGAATAGTGATACCTTATTTAGCATTTTTCTATTTGTTTTCTCATGCAATATTTAAAGCTTTATTACTTGCACAACTAGATAATAAATACACGGATAAAGTGCATTCAAATGTTTTTCTTGAAGATTTTTATATCACTTACCTTAATAGGCACTATTTTGAATTGAAGCATCATGCTCTCCGTACCAGGGTTTTTCCTTTTGGCCAACCCTGTTACTGGTTTTAATTGCTGCGAACAAAGATTGATAAAATTAATGATACTTTCAGCTTACTACTATATTATAAAGGCTAAAGTTTGTGTGTGTTTGTTACTTCTTCACGCTCAAACGGATCGACAAATTTAGATGAAATTCGGAACGTAGATAGCTTATGCCGACTTTTTTTTTTGTTAAGAGGTAAATACTCTCGTACTTCCCTTCCGCTTCCGAGGTGACGGAAGATGTATGTGGGAATCGAAACCACTAAACCGCTCCGCTACACTCTGCAAGCTGCACTCCGCTTCGCTACACTCTGCATTTTCATATTCACTCTCGCTCTGTCTCTTTCTATTCACCCTCCCTAGGAGCGTTAAACGTTTAACGCAACCTTGTTGGAAGTCGCATTAGAAGTTTCACTTCAAAAAGTAACGCAACCTTGTTGGAAGTCGCATTAGAAGTTTCACTTCAAAAAGTGTTGGTACCTTCTCAACGACCCAGAGCGAGTTCTGGTCCTGCAGCACCACCGCGTTCCTTGCTGGGTGCGCGCGCACCGCGTGTATGGCCGCCGTCCGCCGCCGCCACGACTCCGGTAGCACTGACGCCGGCCACTCCGCGAACGACTTACACACCAGATTGTATTCCACTATCTGAGGAAGAAAGAAACAATGAACATTATTAAAAGAAAAACAAAAAATTGGTTGACTGCAAAGTAAGTTTAGCGACGATAGTTTAACGTGACAACGTCATAACAAAACATTGATGAAATCTTCTCCTCGGACGCATAGGCCAATCGAGTGGAAGAGAGATAGATGCGGCGCAAAGCAATCGTGCCATTCGCTCAAGTAGCGCTCTCGCTCCAATCGACCGAGCGTAACGGGACAATGAGTCACCCTTTTTCGTACGTGCAGTCGGCGTTCATCATATATTAGCATATCGTGCTGCTGAAGTTAAGGGTGCCGCCTACCGCGCGTAATTGCCGTTTGAACGGAATGTTGCAGATTGAAATTCTGCTGGTCGACGAGTTTGTGGTCAGAGGCGAAGATACGAAAAACTGAAGCAAGATGTATTGTTCGAACTTCTTGCCTTTTAGTAACACAAGCTACCACGCTGTATCCGTAGATAAATTTAAATAAATATGCCGTAACCCACTCTCAATCATGTAACTGTTGAAACAATAGCAAGGTTTGTACCGTTTGGTCCACGTAAACGATGTAGAGCAGTTCCGCCTCACTATGTATGGACATTGCAGACGGCACGCACTGGTACGTGGGCAGCGTGGCGTAGTACTCAAACTTCTTTCCACTGAGCCTCCAGATGGCGACGCCGCTGCGAGTATCAGCTGCTACGAGGTACGTCGCGCCCGTTGGGGTTTCCTTCGATATCACCAGGTGGAGCAACGATTTCGCTTTGAAAACTGGAAGAGATTGAGAGAATATTGTTAAAGTTAGCATTGCGACAAAGTGGTATCAATTTGGGTATCAAAGATACACTTATGAACGTCATAGTTTTTTCTAAATAGACTCGACCGCCTTGTTCGGATAAAGAGCCTCTACTCAGAAGAACAGGCAAGAAACTGAGAAGCAATATTTTTTCAAAGAATAAATAAATTACTGTCTCACAAATTTTGGCTTACAACTAGGTAATATCTACGAGTATACATACTAGTGGCTACTTGGCGGACCGGTCAGTGGTGGTGTCGTGATTTCAATTAAATGTTTTTTAAGACTATGAGTATAATCAGGAGTTCTATTTTTTATCCAAGACTGTACGGAGATGGTATATGCGTTTGAGGTAGGAGGATGTTTGTTTATGCAAATCCATGTTGCCATTTTTCTCTAAAACTACTAGTCCGATTTTGATGCAGTTTTCAGTTATGGGTTTAGGTTTGATTGTTGCATGATCTCAGATACGTGTGACGGTGACAACTAACCAGGGGACGCTGCAACAAACATTGTTTGTGCAAATCCATGTTGCCATTTTTCTCCAAAACTACTAGTCCGATTTTGATAGTTTTCAGTTTTGGGTTCGGGTTTGATTGGTGTTGATTTTGGAATTAATTTTTAACAGTCGTGGGTTTTTTCAAATTTTTTAATTTTGTCATTTGTGTAAACATGGTTATCATGGCGATGGTAATCGTGTGGTCTTCCGCCTACTCTTATGTGTAACGTATTGTACGCTGGTATGGATGGCATGCAGTGACCATTGTCTCTACAATTACGTAATAGGCCCCAAATATGTATGCATGTAGGCAGACGATGACAGTGTTGAACTCATACTTACTCTTGTCTGTATTGATGGTCTGCACGAGCGTGGCGCCGACGTCAGGGTCGAGCTGCAGCACGTGCAGCGCGCCGGCGCCGTGTGTCGCCAGCAGCCGCGAGTCCGAGGTGAATGGAGCAGTTGTGGACTAATGTAGGCAAACGATGACAATGTTGAGCTCCAACTTACTCCTGTTTGTATTGATGGTCTGCACGAGCGTGGCGCCGACGTCGGGGTCTAGCTGCAGCACGTGCAGCGCGCCGGCGCCGTGTGCCGCCAGCAGCCGCGAGTCCGAGGTGAATGGAGCAGTTGTGGACTAATGTAGGCAAACGATGACAATGTTGAGCTCCAACTTACTCCTGTTTGTATTGATGGTCTGCACGAGCGTGGCGCCGACGTCGGGGTCTAGCTGCAGCACGTGCAGCGCGCCGGCGCCGTGTGCCGCCAGTAGCTGCGAGTCCGAGGTGAATGGACCAGGTGTGGACTAATGTAGGCAAACGATGACAATGTTGAGCTCCAACTTACTCCTGTCTGTATTGATGGTCTGCACGAGCGTGGCGCCGACGTCGGGGTCGAGCTGCAGCACGTGCAGCGCGCCGGCGCCGTGTGCCGCCAGCAGCCGCGAGTCCGAGGTGAAGGCGGCGCGGTCGCACGGCGCTGTCACCCCACTCACTGCCAGCTTCGACACGAATATGCTTTGGTCGTCCTGGTCACCATTCTCATTATCGTTGTCTGCCTATTGAAATTGAACAAAGAAAATTAACAGATATATCTAATTCACTAATATCACTAACTTCTCGCCTTAAGTAAAACAGTGATAATTTGATACATAGAACATACTTAGAAAAGTAGTTATTGACAAAATATGACTTAATTTGTAATATACTCACTATTCCCAATTTTAATAATCTTAAATCACTATTGGTGGAGTAAAAAATATATTCTCCAGTTGGTGACAGCTCGCAACACAACATCTGCTTTTTCTTCTTTGTCTGAACTGATATTAGCATCACTGGATGTTCAGTTACTTCTAGACTGATTTTCTTGCTTCCTAATCGTTCCTGTTTATACATCGCGTCTGTAGAGTCCTGTTCTATGGTAGCACCTGTTTTGTTCTCATATTCGTTTGTTTCTTCTTCAATGGAGTTAGTATTTTTAAGTGCTTGAACACTTTGGAGATCTTTGAAAGTGCCGAGTTTCCATATTTCTAAGTGGTTACTGTACCTATAAGCCATAAAACAATTTTTATTATTCAGGAAGGCAGACAAATAGTTAAAGGTTTGAGTGAAATATCAGTTTATCAAAAATTTTAAGTTATAAATTAACTATTAATGTTAAGTTGAATTGTTGACTGCCTCGGTAGCTCAGTTGGTAGTGAACCTGCCTTCTGAGCTTGGAGTTCGATTCCCACCTAAAGCAAACATTTATGTGATGAACATTTGTGTTTGTTATATTTCTGGGTGTTAATATCTATTTAAGTATGTATATCAGTATCTGGCAGCCATAGTACAAGCTTTGCTTAGTTCGGGGTCAGGCAACCGTGTGTGGAAGTGTCCTGAACTATTTTTTTTTGTTTAATTTAATTTAAACAATTTAAATTTAATTGTAAATACCTCAGTAGCAGTATTTTTTTCTGTGAGCAGATGGCGGATCTCGGCGCGGGTATCATCGGCGGCATCCGCATGATCCACTTGGGAGGGAAGCTGGAGAATGTGAGGTAGCCGTCGACACCCGCCGAGATCAGCTCACGCTCGCCCAACGTCTCCAACACTCTGCAAGGTTTTAAATAAGATATGTTTAGTATAACCAGCAGTTATGACAAAACAAATCTTTAAATTAATCTTCATATCATCACGCCTTTCCCTCGAGGGGGCTGGCAGATGTGTCATACAATAGCCACACTTCGCCGGACGATATTCAATCCCAAATGTGACAGGGGCGAGCCTGTCGCCATACACCGGGCTCATTCATGTAGCAGATAACATACAATATGACATGAAGTTGTATATCGTGTAAAATTACGACCAGGGGCCCTATTCGGAGATTTGAGATTTTCATCTCACCTTTTTTGTCCTTGTTGATCTCGTTTGAAATGTCATAGGTGTGAAAGTGACCAAGATAAAATCTCATCTCATCTCACGCGTAGGAATAGCCCTCCAGGGGCCCTATTCGGAGATTTGAGATTTTCTTCTCACCTTTTTTCGTTCTTGTTGCTCTCGTTTGAAACGTCATAGATGTGAAAGTGACCAAGATAAAATCTCATCTCATCTCACGCGTAGGAATAGCCCCACTGGCTCAGCATGCATTAACTATTTCATTCAATATCATCATTACTGCTTGGTGGTAAGCTGTCTAATGGTCCAAAATGTAATAGGTATTTCTGCGGATGAATTCACATAATTGGAATCAGATAATTACCTGACATCATGTTCATGGATATGCCTCTGCACGTTTTTGACCCATTGCTGCTTAGCTTTTGATTTAATGTCATCACCGTGCGCCACTTTAGTGAAGTGCAAGATGGTTGGGTCCACACCACTGCAGTACAGGTTGAGCCCATTTTCAGACACTGCCAGGGCTGTGATGTCAGCTTTGTGGGTTGTAAAAGACTCAATCTGGCAATAAAGCAAAAACATCAGCATTTATACACAGAGATAGTGTCTAATGTCCACTCTAATATGGACTACTAGCTAAATTTCATTAATGTGAGTCAGCTTTGGTCATAGTAAGGGTAGGAAACAGGCGGAAAGTTACATAGAAAGAAAGAAAGAAACAATTTATTTACCACACGAGACACTATAACAACAAAAAACTAAAAAATACACAATAAACAGTAACAGTTGTCACTGTATTGTCTAGTGTGACAAAAAACCTTAGTGTTCAGCATGATGCTGCTAATTTCTTAGCATTGCTGGTTTTCAGCTTCTGAGATGTATGGGACTGCTAAAAGATAGATTAAATCAGTAAAAGAAAGTAACTACTAAAACAAAAAAATGGGTACATTATTTGTCATTGAAATTCGAAATACCAATATCCTAAAGAAATACCAACATTTGACATAATCATCAAAGGTATAACAATCAAAACAAATACAACTCATTTGATCATATTTTAAAATACATAACAACTTTAGAATACTATTCAATAAAATTTATATTAAAGACAAAATGTATACTATGTAAATGGCATACCAATAAATAAACATAAAATACACTACACATACTAATAATTTGATCAAATTTCAAAAACAATACCTATAAAAACACTTACACTCTAAGTTCTAACTTAACCTAGCCACAGATTTTCATGACAGGCTCTCTCTTTGGCATAATCATCATAACTATCAAACAAGTTACCAATCGAACAACTTATATTGTAATCTAAATTATAGCAAAAGTATGTTCAATATTTATTTTATTAAATAACTGTATGTAATCTAAATGATGTGGCATAATAATAGTATGTAAACTGATGTTATATTAACTGAAGATTATTTCAGTCATTTGTATAACATTTAAATGTTCGATATAAAAGCTTATGTCAAATAAAATTATTAATGTGGATCGGTTTGTCAAATGTCTCTTATTTGCAGTAAGCGGTATTGAAATGAAAATATGACAAAAATATTTCGATTAAGTATGATGCACCCAAAAAAAATTGCATACACAGACATATTGACAGGGAGATAAGAGGTTAGGGTCTGAGAGATGGTTACTCTCATGTCTCAAATTTATTTAAAGAATTTGGTTACCTGATCCCCTGAATTAGTATCCCAAAATGAAAGTCTACCCAAGCTGTCTCCAGATACCAGTGTAGAGTCGGAGACAAATGCCAGGCACCACACTATAACCTCATTAGTGCGTCTCTTTATTGATATTCGGCTGGTGGCCAGGCCCTTCTCTACATTCCATACTCTTATAGTGTTTATGGATCCTGAAAATTATTAGTGTTCACATAATAATCTAAGGTATTTGTTTTTTTTTTTAATAGTCTGTTTAGTAGAAAGTTCAATACAAATTTAGAATTTTATTACAAGCTAGACGAGAAAGGTGGCATTCCTGAATTTGCCACTACTTTGCATAATGATGTCCAAATTATCATATATTCTTAAATCTATTTTAAGTATTAATAAGTACCTGTAGCTAAAACTTTTCCAGTTGTATCAAACTTACAACATAGTATTCTTCCTTCTTGTTTATCAAAAAGTTTCTCATAAGCAATATTGTCGTGTTCTACATTAAACAAGTTAATGTAGCCTTGCTCTGTGCCCGCTGCTATTAAAGTGTTATCAGGACTGACATCAAGACACCATGCAGCATACCCAGTAAGCATTGTGGTGTTTTTTATAACAAGTCTGTCGAGATCCCATTCGACCAGAGCTCCACTTAGGCCAGTCGATAGTAACCTTTCGCTAACCCAGCACACAGCTTCCACCGAACCATTTTCAATCCTTGGAATAATTTTCAATAGGTATGGCGAATAATTTAGGTCCCATATTTCGATTGAAGCATCTCCTCTGGAATTAAAGTTGTTAGGAAAATTTACATTTGATAGGAATGTGTATTGAATAAGTTATCGTTAATCTTGCGGCGTATTTACCTTGCTAGGGCGAGTTGTTTAGTGAATTTATTAAGAGAAGCACAGCTGATCGGTTGAGGTTTAGGGTTATAAAACCGTACTCTGTGGACTTTACTAGTAAAATTAGACATTTTTGTTACTGATCTTGCAAAATTTGAAACTAAAATCACATCACATTTTTGAGACACATGCAAAAGTTCAAAACATAACCTCTATTTTTAAAGATATTTGCTTTGCTTCGTGCTTCGCACTCGCAGAAAAACAACAATTAAATTTTGTATGTGACTGTCAAATGTCAACTATAATTTTATTTCAATATCAAAAAATTTTGATGTCAGTGTCTTAGTTTTCATTACATTTGACAGTTGATAATTCTTTTTCCTGTGTCGATGAAGTAATTCATGCGAAGTGCGAAGCCATAAAAAATCTGTGCAAAAAGAAAAAACAATAAATTCTGGTGATCTGTCATTTTGAGAACGAGTAACTTTCGTCAAAAGAAATCGGGTTTTACGAAAAAAATTAGCATATTGCGCTGTAAAACATTGTGATCTAGGATGGGGGACGGTCAGAGCGAAAATCAGCCATTACTTAGAGATGGTAAGAATAGGAACAATTTCATTGTTTTGACAACCGATGATTCAACCAATATCTAATCGTCATATTTGTTGCTAAACAATGCAAAAGATGGCCCAAATGGCCCGTAAAGTACCCAGTCAAACAGTGTTCAAGTTGTGTAATTGGTTTACCGGTAGTTACATGATGAGTTACGTGTTCCCTGTACTGCGCCTATCACGCCAGTCGTGTATTTTCAGAGGAGGTGAATGTGAGCACTATATCCCCTATCGGGCCGGATGAGCTGCCGCCGCCGTACCAGCAAGCGGGGATGCCGATGGTAACATGCCGAGTATGCCAGGCTATGATCGACATATCGGGGAAGAGGGAGCAACATGTCGTTAAATGTTCAGAATGCAATGAGGCCACGGTAAGAACAATAGACTCATTGATGATAACATTACACACCCCATATTATTCAGATAATAAGACATAGGTCATTGAACCTAGTAAAGACTAATTGTAAAAAAACTACAGGGTATAGGGCAAACCCATCAATATGGTTTTACCTCTATTATTAATAACATAATACTTTGCAGCCAATAAGAAATGCCCCACCGGGTAAAAAATATGTGCGCTGCCCTTGCAACTGCCTATTGATCTGCAAGTCGTCATCTCAGCGCATTGCTTGCCCTCGTGCTAACTGCAAGAGGATCATCAACCTTGCTCCATCCCCTGTCACCCCACCAGTGCCTACACTACCAGGCATGTGCAGGGTCATCTGTGCACACTGCCAAGACACTTTTCTGGTGAGCACTATGCAAATTATATTTGACCTTAACTTAACTTTTTTATTTTAGGAGATATCAATGAACTTTCAAGGAACACCAGTTTATTTTAACAGACTTGTATTGCCTAGTGACAAGTTATTTCTAGGTGTTCAACTATGCTCATAAATGCAGTTTGATTATTTATCAATTGAATGTTCATATCTTTATTGATGAGTCAGAGATAAATATGTATGACAAATGGTTCAGCTCTGTAGCAAAATGCTTATTATATACTCAGTGTAGCTTTACACTTTAATTGTATTTACTCATGTTAGTTGTATTCATATTTTACCTTATATAAATCAGAGGTTGGAATAGATAGTACTAAATTACCTGAATTTTCGAGAACAAAGACAAAAAGGGAGACTTCCTTGTCTTTTTTTTTCTGCTACAATTGACCAGTTTTTGGGGCAAATCTTCAGTACAACAAATATAAACAAATTACTATTTCTCTCAATGAAGAGTAAAAGTCCTACTTTATATTGAAGCCGAAAATTTGTGAGTGTATTTATTTGTCTGTGTGTATGTGTGTATTCTCAAATGTATATATGGTTTTTGATAAAATTTGATTTGGAGGTTGTGGCTTTGTAACCTAGGGCAAACCTTTTATAGTTTGAGCCACCATCCATGAGGACGGGCAGGCTAGCTATGTGGGAATCCCCCCACTGGTGGTCTGCCCACTAAAAACTGTAATGCTCCACCTCGACGCTAAATGTCGAAGCTACGGGGCGCTTTCGCATTTTTTCGGGGCCTGGACGACGCCAGCCACTTTGGGTACGTCTTCAAGCTTGGGCTCTCTCCCACTTGATGATGATTCGTCGAACACCAGGCATATCGCCATCATCCACCTCTTCGGGGACTAATTCAGACAATGGGCCAGCCAGCACCTGTGTTTAGGCGCCCATGCGACGGGTCAGCACCCTGGGTCAGGACTGGCACCGCTAACTGCCACTTCGGCCGCAGAGGATAGGGAGAGCGGCAACGATACACCGATGCGCCTCTTCCGCTTTGACCCCACCGCGTCCGCCATCATGACGGTAACGACCCCGTTTGGGCCGCGGAAGATAGGGAAAGTGGCAACGACACACCAACAGTCCTCTCCCGCCGCGGCCCCCAGCCTTCGGTTGCAGTGTTGCACATGCGACACTGCACCCCGCCTCAGTTGTGGGTCTGATGGCGTTGATGGCGGACGCGGTGGGGCCGCAGAGGAAGAGGCTGGTGTATCGTTGCCACTCTCCCTATCCTCTGCGGCCGAAGTGGCAGGCGGCGGGGCCACTCATCTGACCCGTCGCATGAGGACCATGGGCGCCTAGACACGGGTGCTGTCTGGCGCCCACGGGCAAATTGGTCCCCGAGGAGGTGGATGATGACGATGTGTCTGGTGTTCGATACATCGTCATCGAGGGGAAGAGAGCGTAAGCTCGAGGAGCTGCCCGAAAGGGCTAGCGCTGTCGGGGCCGCGGAAGAGTACGATTCTGTGCCCGCACCCGGGCTGTTGGTGGTATCCATAAAGGATTTTCCCAAGGTAAAAAAAAAAAAAAAAAGCTACGGCTACTGAGCCGCCCCCGCCACGGCAACGCCGGAATCCTCGTGGGAGGATGCATGTGCCCTGGATTATCAAATAATTACGCTACTTTTAACCGCGGGCAGCACCATAGATTATAGCTAGTTTAAAAAAAAATTATTAACTTAAAAAAATGGAAGAAGTCGCGACATATTTAGCAATATTTTTTATTTTGTATTAAGATAAAAAAAGGGATTACTTTATCTACTACCCTTGTATTTAATGTGCTGAACATGTCTCGAAAACCGGGACAATTGTGGTCCCAGAAAAAAAAATTGAAACCGGAGTCTCCACTTTTTGTTTTTGTCATAGTCAAAGTCATAGTCATTTATTTCGTAAAGCCAATTTACAAGTCAACAATAATAATAATAATTAAATAAAAAGGGAAAATAATTACATTATTATCAAATCAAATTATGCATAAAATTACAATTACTTGCAAGTAATTAAATCACGAACTTGTAATATTCGTCATAATGATAGAACGTTTGCTCAATAAGCCAGCGTTGTAACAGGCTCCTGAAAGCTAACAGGCTAGGGGCTTCTGTGATGTGTTTTGGTAGGCGGTTACACACATCGGGGCCCATGACATGAGTGAGTTTGGCCGACTCCGCAAGTGTTCGTGTGATGCCAGCAAGCTTGTTCGCAGTGCTCGTGGGGCGCTGATGATACTTACCTCGTTACTCGTAAGAGTCCAAGTTCACTCTTACGTACATTGCCACTTGAAATATGATCATAGATGGCAGAGTAAGAATGCCCAAAGTCTTAAAGTAAGGTTTTACGGACGTTTGCGCATCTACCCCCATAACTGCTCTAACAGCTCTTTTGTTCTTAAGTTTAGATAAATCAACACTACCTATTCCAACCTCTGGTTACAACTAAGTACGGTTTTACGTCTGAGTTTAACCCTATTCAGAGTTATCTCTTTGTTAACTGTTCTTATCCAGTACTTGTTTATGTAGACATGAGTGTAATGTCCTCAACATTTTGCCCGATATTTGCAATATCACTTCTTTTTTTCAGTATCAACGATTGAAGAACGCTCCTGTGCGATGCCCTCACTGCCGTAAAGTGTCGTCCGTAGGGCCGCGTATGGCTATCATGAGAGGTACGATTTTTGCCGTACTGTCTTTTATATTCTTAGCGATCGCCCTCGGCGTCACTCTCGGCACTCTGTCGGCGGCCAAGAGCCAAGGAGGCGGAATCTATGTGGCTTATGTTGGAGCATTCCTGGTCGCTTTCCTCTTAGGCAGTCGCGCGGTCTACTACTTTGCTATGAAAGTGAGTACAATTGAAGGGCCAATGTAAAGCTGTAACGCCGCCTGGTATTGTGATATGTTTGTATGACTAGAAGATATACATAATTATATTATATAGAAAATTCATGATTCCATTATAGTGTAGCATTATAATATTGAAGATTGTGTTTTATGGAAATTATGTATCACAACATAGAGCCTTGTTTGTTCTATTTAATGATAGGCTAGAGTTTGCTTGACAACTTCAAAACAATGTGATCATGTAAAAAAGTACCTAATGTCAATGTTAAAAAATGTATGTAACAGCCAAGTTATAAAATTATATAATAAAGCTTAAGAAATATAGAATTGAAGATTTATCTGCCGTGATTTTGTATGACCAGTTACTCAAATTGATAAAATAGCCAGTTTAGCTTGTTGTAGTGTGTTTTATAAGGAATCTCATGCGCATGACTGTAACAACAACATCTGAGTCTAAACAACATTTGTTTTCAATATTGATGATATCACAGACTGGTCGTCATCCAAACATACCGTCGTCGGTAAACATCGTAATCTAGTTATCAACCGAAACAATAACGATCGCGAAGTTCGGTACTATAGCAGACTCAAATCTAATTAATGGCTCAAATATGGTATACACCTACCGTTATATGTTAACAATAGTTAGTGTAGTGCGGCCTTAATTCATCACAGTGTTATAAAATTATACACCTGAATACCAGGGACCGTGGATCATTAAGAGGAAAATAGAGTTATTTCTCTCTGTTATTATACGGGAGGTCCGCGGGTCCCAATCAGGTTCATTAGGTAACTTTAACTAGGCAATAAACAGTTTTATACATGACCAGCTATAATTATAATATGTGTTGTATGCATATAAGTGGATGTATGTACGCATAGCATTTTGGTACGAGTAGCATTCATATTTTTGATCTTACGGGATTCAAGATTATTCATAACTACAATGTATCTAAGTACATACTAATGATAACGAGTCTATTTTAGAGACATTTTAACAGGGTGTTTGATTTTTTGAAGCAATTATTATTTTCGTTATATTTTACGTACCTAAGTCATCAATCGAAAAATTGTTTAAAATCTGAATATTTGAAACACCTTTCTGAACATTCAGGGTATTCGTTTAAGTTTTATAATTTGCTAAACAGATAAGTTTATTTCGTTCTCAATGTAAGTAACTGGAATTTACTAATTATTTAACAAAATTATCTAACCAAATCGACTGTAATACATGTAAAGCTCATGTGTTACATCATGGCAATGAAGTAAATGATTAAATACTCTTTTTTTTTTGTTGTCATACAATACAATAATTCAATGACTTGATAACTCCAGTCACATTTCTTAAGAATTATCTAACGTTTAATTTTGTATCAAAAACATTCTACAGACGGATTCGACGATGAAAACTTGAAACGGATATTATAAAGACGCAAGAAATGCGACTAAAACTTAACACCAACTCAAATCAATAGGTAAAAAGAAACGACAGTAAATCCTGTTTTGAAAGTCATTAGAATCCGATAACAGGTTAGCATAACGGAGGACTTGAAATTGGTATTCTATATATGTATAATTCTATCATAAACCTGTATGATAGCTATAACTATCATACAGGTTTATGATAGAATTATAAATACGAAAGTACATGTTCTTTTCTGATAGTTATCTATTCACGACTGAATGCTAGTAATGAATGTGCTTAGTGAACTCCTGACGACTAATCTTGCTAAACTTTATGTCCTAGGAAATGCGAGAAACCCGTAGTACGAAGCTAGTAGAATGATAAATAGCACTAGAAAGTTCTAATAGTTCAGGTCATCTGTCAACGAAATAATTTTTCTTATCTAATGATTAAAGTCCTATGGGTTACCAAAATTACAACATTCAAGAAGAGTACCAAAATAGACCATCCTGCACCGGTATTCTAATTCAACCGGAAACGTTTCCTATCGGATTCCAAAAAAAAAAAAAAACTCATTTTTTTCGAATCTCTGGCCGCGTTCGTAAGTTTTTAAACTTGTATTATTTCGATCAGATTTATACTCGATTTCCTAATTCAAAACATTTAAAAGTAGACTTCGATTCGAACAATTTGAGTTCAAAATTTGTAGATTTTGATAGGATACGTTTCCGAATGATTTAGAATACCGGTGCTGGACTAGGATACAGATAGAACTCTTTCGAAAATTGACAATAACCACAGATAATTAAATAAAACTCGTAAGTTTTCTGATATCATATTTCAGGTCTTTGGAGCTTATTGTTACGAGTAATTACGCGCTTCATATTTTTGTGGTTCGCAGAATTCTATACAATCGCCATAAACATTGGCGACAAACATCGAAAAACATCTACCACATAATTATAAATAGAAATGTTTTTCGACCCACCTCTATCGCCAAATTATTAGCAAAAACTTTGGCCGTTGCAAGCGGGTTCTTGCGCAGATTCTTATTATTATTATTATATTATTCTTATTGAGCATGTTGAAATAGAATCGCGACTGTCTGCATACCTAGTTTTAGAGTTTCGAGAATTAGCTTAGAAAATAGTGATGGTTCTAAGATTTTGTATTAAGGCATTATTTTCCGACTTTTAGCAGTTTAACTTTTTAATACATAAAGCTATGATAGCCTAGTTGGAGAAGGCCAAGCCAGAGGGAGCGGGTTCGAACCCAACCGACGGCATGCACCAATTTGTTCATTGTGTGAACATATGTGCGTATTGATTGTCATCTACTACATGATTGGAGCCCGGTGTATGGCGACAGTCTCGCCCCCTGTCACTTTGGGACTGAATATCGTCCGGTAAAGTGTGGGTGTTGTATTACACCTCTGCCAGCCCCCTCAGGGAAAAGGTGTGACGATATGTTATGTTACTTTTAATATATAAAACCTTTACCTTTTCCTATATAATTGGCATCACATTATAATTGAACAGTCATCTCGTATTTCGGAAAGACCGAAATATGGTTAGGAACAATTCGCAAGAAAAATAAAAATTACTCATTGATTTGAGCTTTTCTCTACCAAAAGTTTAACGTCGTCGTCGTCGATATAAAAATATTACAATTTGAAAACCCCTGACACTGATTTTCATCTAACATAGCTAAGAACACTTCCGGCCAAAAAATAAAATCAAAATCGGTCCATCCGTTTGGGAGCTACGATGCCACAGACACACACACAGAGAGAGAGAGAGAGAGAGAGAGACACGTAAAACTTATAACAACCCGTCGTTTTTGCGTCGGGAGCTAAAATACCCAATCAAATCACCAAATGATGTGAAAAATATTTGAAAAGAAAGCGCTTATTATTATTAGGCACAAAGATACTTTTTCTCAAAAACGACCTACTCGATCTGGGGGGCTATTCCTGCGCGTGAGATGAGATGAGATTTTATTGTGGTCACTCTCACACCTGTGACGTTTCAAACAAGAGCAACAAGGACAAAATAAGGTGAGATGAGAATTTCAAATCTCCGAATAGTCCCTGTTCGATTGATTTCGAGGGGTACGAAAAAAACCTCAACAATCTAAGTTTGTGTCGGTCGCGTGGCCTGACATAATCGCGCTATTGCTCTGTTAAATGGGACCCCATGTAAAACTGTAAACCTTGTGATCAACTGCGGTAACAAACATAGCTTAGAAGTGGGAAAACCTCGCCTTAATAAAAAAAAAACTTTATATTAAAATGTATTGCTTAGATACGTCAAGGACATGACACACATATTAGGCCCACTAGGAGTCATGTTAAGCAATAGAATAGACACAAGGTATTCACTAAAACACAGGTTTGTTACGCAACCGTGGTAGCATTTATACAACCTTCAAATTGGACAAGAACTTTTATAGTTCGACGACTGTGGCTGTAGAAGGGAAACGAAACCTTATGTTATGTGAAGTTAGCATGAGTTTTTGTTTATTTATTTTATGTAAGGCCCGTATCATACTTTTCTATACGATGCTACGGTCTTATCAAGTTATCACTAGTTTATGCGTTTTGTTTATCATAAATTATGCATTGATAGTCATGTATTTAGGTACTTGGTAATTGTAGTGTAGGGGGTTGTGCACCACTGTACATACAAGACAATACCGTCGAATGTTTAACGAATTATTTTATTTACAAGTAGCTTAAGACGAATAAGACAAAATTCACCGGAATGTTGGTCTTCATGTTAACTCAAGTCTGTCGTCTTAACCACAACTACTTACCTTATTCTAGTTTTATTTTTTCATAAAATTTTAAAATATATTTTTAATACAAACGCCTAACGTAATAAAATAACATAATGTTCTAATGTAAAGTGCCAGGCAGATATTGAGATTTATTTACTTGGCCATAATTTGTCAAAATTTGTATTAATAAAAAATTTGGCCTTATTCGACGTATTGGAAACATTCATTTATAATTATTAAGCTTAACGATATTTTTTTTGTTGTATTTACCTATAGAGATGTGAAAATGAAGACTTATATACAGGTGCGTTTTATTTACGCAAAACCTCTTCCAGGTGTCTAGCCAACAAGTTTTGTTCCATAACTTTTCATACAACAATACAAAGAACAATTCAATGAAACAAAAATTGTTGAGTATGTTAAAGGCAAAGCTGCTTGCAAGAGGTTATATGTGAATTAAACAGCACCCTGTTCATATGTTGAGCATATTAGATAAATGTAATATTCGATATAATTTGCAAAAGGATCATATATTATTAATTTCTTTTAAAATATTAATGCTTAACACGTGTATTTGTAGATTTAAGTCAAATAAATTGTACCTACCTTATTTATAAATGTTTAATTACTTATTTTAAGAAGTACCCAATTTGAACGCATTGTTTTTAAGAAATGAAACATTTCAATACAAGGTTTTATATTATTTATTTAACAAAATAATTTTACATAAATAGTTAGGTAGTACTTAAAAATAACGTACAAGAATTATACTCACTATTCTTTTTATGTATTTTCAAAGAACCGATTCAAATTTTATTCAGGGGATAAAGTTGCATGGCATAACATGCACCTAATTTTATATGACACAATGAACTACAACATAATTTAAAACTATTCCTACATGCAAATGCAGTTTGTACTTCATGTCACTTCACAAAAATGTACGCCAGTTCAAGAAAACTCCAAATATGACATAAAATTAACGTCTTATATCTATCGCAGGCCAATTGCATAACTCGTCCATTTACAAAGGCCCGCGGAATATTGTAGAATGTCGAAAATACTGGATAGGTTATTAGGTTTTGTTTTAATATAATGGCTCCATCGGTCTTTTGACCTTACATTACACCAGAGAACCATAATAGTACCTCCAATTATGAAAATATTGAATTTATTAATTCGGTATTCTTTTTCTTATGATTGAATGAGCCAACGTTTGACCACAACACACCTGATGGAAAGCGACGATGCGGTCTAAGATGGAGCACGCTTGCCCATGAAGTGCCTATTCACTCTTGTCTTGAAGAGACCCAAATTGTATCTATTGCTGGGGAATACCGAGGCAGGAAGTACGTTCCACTCCTTGCCAGTTCTTATTAGGAAGGAGTTCTGAAAGCGCTTCGTGCGGGTTTTATTAAAGCTGACGACATAATATGGATTCTACAATATTCGGCCCTTGGTAAATGTACGAGTTATGCAATGTGCCTACGATATATCGAACACATGTGCGCTTGTACTTTGAATATATCAGGATCATTTTAAAGGAAAACGCGACTAGACAAAGTTATGCGATTATAGCATTCCTGCTGAAGCTTGATTAAATAGTTGCAACTTAAGAAGGTTCTTACTCTCTAAGAAAAATTTAAGGAGGGAATGTTTTTTCTACTCAGATTTATAAATGTTACATAACGTAGATACATAAGTTTAAAATATTATTACAAAGACTTTACATTTATGGATAAGATAGTTTAAATTAATAATTGTCTTGATAGAACACTAAAACACCATGATTGCTGCACCTCAGTAAGGTAAAACTGCCAATAAAATATTACAATAGGGTTGGTTGTCCTTTAAAGTTGCAAAAGAACGTCTGAATAAAAATTAGATCTAAAAAAATCATAAGTCGGTAACAGCCACTCAAACCCTAAACAAGTTATCTCTAAAGCCTATCATAAGTGCCATAGCAAAGTGCTTGATAATAAGTTTAAGTAGATCCAAAAAATTAATACCATAGCGTTATTACTTTCAACTGTTAAGCGTGAAACTTGTCACACCCAAAAATCTGACAACTTCTACTCGATCTTCGTCACCTCAAAAGTTCGTGGTCGTAAACCTTTCCTTGTCTCAGAATGTTACCATTATTCAGCAGAATTTTATTTTTCGAATTTCAGCATGTGCAAAGTATTTATTCCTAAAATAGGTGCAAGCAAGTGGACACCAAGAAGGCTTGGAAGCATTCCACCGGCAAGAGCTCTTCATTCAGTTATTCAACATAGAGAAAAGCCTAGAGTACTGAATAACGGAGCTTGTGCTGTATTCATCTCGCGAGCGCAGATAAGAAGCAGACAACCCTATTGTACTACTTCGGCTCTCATGAAATTAATGGGCCTTGTCATAGGAGTCCTTGTGCTGGTATCCAGAGACGTATCCCGAGCCGTCGACGACGTCCTTCCGTCCAGAGATGCCCTTGCCCTTCCCTGTGTCGTCGAACCGCTGCTTGTGCGAGCCCGTGTACTTGCTGGTGTCTGTGAGGCGGTCTACTGCAGCGGCAGCAGCTGGTGACTTCGTTACCTGGGAATTATAGACACGAGTTTGACTATGTCGTTAAAACCAAGTGGCGTGGACGTTTTACCACCAACTCGCCTGATGTCAAGCGACGTTGTGGTCTAAGATAGAGCACGACGACCTATAAGGTACTTATTCACTCTAGCCTTGAAGTTTTGTAGAGTCAAGAAGTACAAGGACGGCAGTTGAGTGAGACGCTACAAGTGCGCTACAGCTCAGACCCGTCTTCGGAACACTTGTACAGTTTTTCATCGTTGGCATCCCTCAGGGTGACAACGACAACTTCCTAGGGTGGCAACTTCCGAAAACGACAACTTTCTTTAGATAATGCTAACTCTTATTATACAACCTACTAATCGACCGAGCGAGCGAAGCGTCTCCGCTCCAGCTTCGACAAAAAGCTTTCGTATGTCCGATTTCTGTCCGGATCTCTGTCCGGATCTTTGTCTTCGTCTACAGGTCGCATTTCTTATCGTCGAACCTGATCACAAAATTTCACGAGAATCGGTTGAGGAACGCGACCTGTCGAGGCAAACGTTGGCCGCGAGATCTACAGCTCACAGAGCCCTTAGTTATCTTTATTAACCGCTTACACCAAACTATAATTTACACTTCCAAAAACTATTCGGATTACTTGTAATACAACCTACTTCGCTAGGTGCTTGTCTATTTACTTACCTAATGGAAGTTAAATAAACAAACCTTGCTTTGCCAAATACAAAGTCATAAAAAAACAATTAGTTAACGTTTGTACTAAACCGATAGAAAAACAACAATATAATTGACGAATCTATTTGGTAATTAAACTAGTTATCTCGGTGTAAATGTGGTGATGACTAATGGAAGAGCAACAATGTCGGTAGGTAAACGTGACCTTAGGTAGGTACTTTTGCACCTAGGTGATTGTAATTATCAGTATGTTCTTGACGTTTTCTTCGAAAACTTTAAATTTCAGCTAAACTCAATATCTTGTAGTTACACTGCCTCGGTGTCTCAGTTGGTAGTGAACCTGCCTTCTGAGCTTGGAAGCGTGGGTTCGATTCCCAAATAGGACAAACATTTAAGTGATGAACATTTGTGTTTGTTCTGAGTACAGCTTTGTTTAGTTTAGGGTCATCCGACCATGTGTGTGGAAATGTCCCGAATTTATTTATTTATTTAGTTGTGGTATTTACTTACAGTGTAGGTAACTCTGCCTATAATATAGATTACTAGGTGCACCCCGCGGTTTCACCCGCAGTCGCCCACAGAAACTGTTAAGTTTCTGCGTAACTACAGCTTCCTCATGCCTCATAGGTGATAGAATAATTCTACCTGTGCCCATATTTAAAACATAATAGCTGCAATCAAATATCCCAGTCTTAGTTTAGCTGCCACAAGAAGTAACATAGCTTCAGCTGGAGTAACATAACTTCAGCTCGTTCATCCAGTACAAGCAAACCAGTGAGGTTAGGGTTTTGGACAATAACTAGATAATTAAAGCATAATAGCTGCACAAGGCAGGAAAAATCTGAATTATCTGATCTAAAAATGCTACTTAAAATTGTCGAAGCTAAGATAAAAAAACTGTATGTCACTTCAGCTACTCACCTTCCAAACGAAAGAATGTATGACTATGCATTAAAGCTTAAATTTTAAAGCATAATTGCTGCCATTGGCAGCAAAATTTTCAAGTTTTTTTTTTATGTGGAATAGGTCGGCGTTTGACCACCAACTCGCCTGATGTTAAGCGACGTTGTGGTCTAAGACGGAGCACGACGACCTATAAGGTACTTATTCACTCTAGCCTTGAAGTTTTGTAGAGTGAAGAAGTACAAAGACGGTAGTTGAGTGAGGCGCTACAAGTGCGCTACTGCTCAGAATCGTCTTCGGAACGACAAGTCTCTGGGTTGTATACTTTTCGAGTTATAAGCTAATACCTACGTGTAAGCTGAAGTGATGTCACTCCAGCTGACACACGTTGAATCAACGAAACTATCAAATGTAGAGTTTTGATTTAAAGGATATAGGATTAGAATATTTACGGGATATAGGATTTCTCTTTTTTTTTTCGCTCTACAGTGTACCTAAGTAGTCTATGAGTTTAGATTTTGAACATTAAAACTTACGTGTGACGTGAACCCAGGCTGGCCGCATGTCGTGAGCTTCCTCTTGATGTCATCCAGCTCTATCTTTTTGCTCTTCGCGAGATCATCTAAGAACTTTTGGTAGTCTTCAACGCCAACTTTCAGTGACTTGAGTTTCTTGAAGTGGATAGCTGTGTCCGTGGTCGAGATCTTTTTGCCGTCGATTACTTTGGCCTGCTTCATCCATTTGTCGCTCTGGGACAGAGTAATAAGTTTGCCATCTGACTTCGGATCGCCAAATTTCGAAAAGGCTTTAAATGCGTCCTGGAATAATATTGAGATATTTTTAACGAAGGAAACAGACTGCGTGTGGGTGGCTTGAAGTTTTTATAGTTGCAGACTAGTTCAAAGATTTATAGAACATGCTCGATTGCCATTTTCACGGCGCTACGATTATGGCCGTGATGAAGCGCGATAAATCTTAGCCCAGTTTTAAAGCCTGCCAGCCTGTCGGACATAAAATTTAGTGCCTGCTAAGTTTTATAGTTAAAACCCAAAAAGTGGAACGTATCGTAAATAATGCCTGTGTAGCAGCGCCTCTAACTATTACGTTTCTAGCTTAGCACGAAAGCCACTGTCTGCTTTCCTGCTTGTGAACTATTGTTGTCATTTTACTCGTGCTATGCATATTATCTCAGTCACTCACTCTAATTAGTTTCCTAATGAGAGAGACCGATCGAGATAATGTTGTACCTACGCACTAGAGAGGTCCTCAGAGTCGTCTTTTTTTACCCAAATGCGCAAGAAGGAAGGCTATGTTTTTGAGGTGAGGTTTCATGAGGCTTCTTTGGCACGCCTTACAGTTTAACAGCTTAATAGACTTCGACAACTGAGGTGTCATTTGGATCGTCTTGATAGTGGGAGTGGCTTAGGGTACTACATTTTAATGATATCCGAAGTGTCCTACTACATTTTGCAATCGTTATTTATGAATATAAAACCGTTGGGCCTAGCGTATCCAGAGTAAATATTATGATAGAAATTTCACGTGCCCCACGACTTTATATTTGTCTGATCAATACCTCAGATTATTGAGAAGATTGGTGCGATCTGGTAGCTAGAACTTACCAAATTACTTTTTAGCTTTTAGTACATAGCCTACATCATTTTTATTGTAATGAAACTATTTTTTTTTAATATACATAATTCTTATTGTCCCTTGTTACCTTGAACGGTATAGCATTGTCCTCCTTGGGCGTTCCGTTGGCTGCTCCCGGAGCGGAGCCGTTTTCCAGCTTGATGTCCTTCACCTCCTGGGTCACCTGCTCCACCGCGTCCGCGCCGTTTGCTTCAGACATCTTTTAGGTTTATATACTGGAAATTAATAAGGTAATAATTAAAATCAAAGTTAATAATTATTTTCTTTAGGAAAATTATTTGTTGATCGCTGTTAAGTTTTGCAAATAAAATAAATTACACCTCGAACGTTTATGATACAGGAGCAATAGGAAAATAATAGGGTTGTACAGAACATTGCTACATACTTTCTTACAAATAAAAAAAATATTTTTTCGCGTTATTTTTTCATAGTTAAAAATTATTAAGTATGTAGATTACTTACTTGTTTAGACCTACTTAAGACTTAATTAAAACTTCAAAGGATTTAGGTAAGTATCTAAATTTAGATAATATGCCAAAAAATAAAACGACTGTCTACTACGAGTCAGATACCTACTTGTAAACAAGTACCTAATATCAAAAGTCTACTTGCGTAGCACAACGCTACGCTCACTCACTTACCCGCGTCAATAAATATTGCAAACTAACGGCCGTCAGGGACAAGAGTGATGTCATGTAAAAATAACCAAACAAAGTTGTCTATCTACCTATAACCAGTACTATAACTATGTATGCTTAGGTATCGGAACAGATATTCGTAGCTACACGTTGAGTGCTAAATGCGGCAATTACATCATCGACCTTGACGCTGGAACGATTTGCTGCAAAACTGTAAACATGGACGATTCCCATCTCGTGCCTTGCACTGTGGCGTGCACCATGCTATTTGCACACCTACGAGGCGATTAATTTGGCGTCAAGCTGCCTTAATCCGGTGCCTAGTAAATAGATTGAACTAGGTCATGCCCGCCTCTATATGTTCCGGTACTATATATCCGGCGGTGTAGGATCAGATACCTACCTAGTCGTAGAAGCATTACTGATTGTTAATAAAATTGTTTTGTGGTTATATACTTTATCAGATATTGTAATTCCCCATATCCTTCTCTCTATTTTCCGCAGGCAGGTTGCAACTTTTTCTTCATCTTCGTTATAGTTTACTGATTGTTACCCGCGGACTTGTGTTAATCCGGGGCATAAGACTTATGCCCTTAGGTTACTTAGTAACCTCCATACCAAATTTCATTGAAATCCATCCATCCGTTTGAACGTGAAGAGTAAACAACAAACGCACGCACACAAACTTTCGCCTTTGTACAAAGTAAAATTTTAGTAGGATAAAAACTTGCCACTTCTCGTGTAAAACTCCTAATGTTATTAAAAACAAAACACCAATTCAACACAATACACAAATTTTCTCTACAAGAACCTACGCAAATATTAGCATTGCAACGTGCAAAATAACAAATTCCGCGATAAAAATGAGGAAATGACATAAGCTCCGATTTCAGCTTCTTATCTGACCTTGCTTGTGTAATCCAGACGATAGAGACAAAGTGACTTTATTAACTATTTCAGGAACCAATTGTCTTGTAGCTGCGGGGGCTGCCGGCAACAATGTGCTATTACACCTCCGCTGATATGCCACGGTGGGTGCCCTGCCAATTGCACTGTGTCTAGTCTAAATGATCTGACCTATAAGATCAAGGTACTTTATTCCTTATACGTCGTTTCAGAAGCAGCGAATCAGGTACCTACCTGATCGATTGTCAAACAAATCACACCCACTTGCTGTTAAAAATACCATTAGCATCGCCTTATGATGTTTCAGTTTTAGACTTTTTGTACAATTACTTCGATATGTTTGTAAGGATGTTTCATTGTTCATTTACTGCGTAGTCTATTCAATATTTTGGCAAGGACGACCAGTACTTAGACTAATGTACAATTACTTAGTATCACTATTGACAAGACATAGGTTTTGCTTGAAAATCTAATAAAAAGGGTTCAATTCACAGGCGACTGTTATTATGCAAAACAATATAAAAAACGGAATATATTATGTGGCTCAGTTCTTTATTTACGAGTAAATAAAGCACAAAACAAATCACGAAGTTTTACCAACCTACCTATATAAAATAAATAAATTCGGGACACTTCCACACACGGTCGCCTGACCCCAAACTATGAAAAGCTTGTACGATGGCTGCCATAGAGACTGATATACATACTTAGATATCTTTAAATCGTAAATAAATAGATATTAACACCCAGACATAGAACAAACACTAATGTTCATCACATGAATGTTTGCCCTAGGTGGGAATCGAACCCACGCCCCCACGCTCAGAAGGCAGGTTCACTACCAACCGAGCCACTGAGGCCTATGTCGGCGATTTAATCGAATGCACACTAATAAGGTCGGCCTTTTCTGAAGTTATTAAATTACACACACATAAATTTCCTACGTGATACGTCTCAATTATAACTACGTAATAAAGGTACCCAGCTGCGTTTCTAGGACGGCGAAGTGGCACCTATCCGACCTAGTTCCTGCCCTGACCCATTTATTATACATACAACTGCGTCTGGTTTAGTTTCGCCGACTAGCGCGACGTAATTTCAACCCGATACCATCGGGAAATAACTGCTTTACCACCTCTTCGAGACTCAATAAAAATGTAGAGTCACGTAGAGTAGACTGAAAGGCTGTTAGTTTAAGAGGGTTATAAGGTTAAGAATTATTTAGAAGACAAAGATGTCTGGAGCCTTCCACTTCCGCCAAGTAGCCACTAGTATTTATAGATATTACCTAATTGTAAGCCAAAATTTGTGAGACTGTAATTTATTTATAAAAAAATAATGCCCCTCAGTTTCTTGCCTGTTCTTCTGAGTTTCTGAGTTTATACGGACAAGGCGGTAGAGTCTATTAAAAAAAAAAAACTTTGACGTTCTTATGTGTCTTTGATACCTAAATTGAATAAAAAAAAATTACTTTGACTTTGAGGGCAGAATAGAAATAGCTTGAAATCCGAAGATTCCGAAGCTTAGAACGGTTTTGTGGTGTACTTATACGTTCTGTGTAGATACCAGTCGTACAATATTGTAGTACCTACCTACCTACTTGTTCTGTAGGCTGTAACTTGTAATTAGTGCCTGAATAATGCGAACAATGAATTATATTTTTTACAATCATCTTTTTCAGTAGGTAAGGCGAAAAATTAAATGCATTTTAACATTCTTATCTGTCTTGGAAATCAAGCCGTAAATATAACAATGCTTAATCTAATCAATCCTATCTTGTAAGCAAAATTAGTTAGAAAGGTGGCAAACTATAATTACCTACACACATCTATAAAGTGCGTGACGTGTCAGTACCTAATGATAATTTCGGATGTTTGGTCAAGTTTTGCTAAAACTTCTGTTATCAACCCTCAATTAATTTGTAACACGCGTTTGACCATAGTTTGACCTATTTCCGTTTTCAGGATGACGTAATTCGCGTCGGTTGACGTAATTTTTCGTTTTTGCCATTACCATGGGACGATGACTCAGCTAGCAACACAACCATATCTACCGTATTGTATAGCGTTTCTCCTTCCCCATCCTTATAATACATTTATTCTAAATTGTATATTAGCAACTATTCTAACAACTTTCGCTAAATAATCAATCATTTAACTATTTTCATATTTGATTTGATTACTTCAATCACTCATGAAAAATATTTTTCTGGTAGGACAAACATTTTAATGTAAGTGCAAACTATCACTTTGCAGTCAGCAATTAAAAATAATGTAAGCATTATATTTTTGTCACCTCCCTGATCCTGATTCACTTCTATAAATATAATTAAACAGGTAGATATGTAAATGTCCCTCGGTGTAGTAAACGCGAGTACAAAAATGGGACAATAGTATGAGCTAACCCTACCTCGGACGTGATTGGGGTCCAAATAAAGGACGCAGATTAGTCATGATTGTAGATCAGATCAGCCTGACACGCAATCCTATTAGACCCTCAAGGTAAACCAACGCCTACGAAAAAACAATAGGCATCCAGTATTTTGGGCCGCGAAAATGCCAATGTGGTCTTCAAAGGCACGTTATTCAGTTGATAAATAATGTAATTTTCACCTCACAAACTCGTAAAGATACTGTCTGTCCTTCGAAGTCTGAGTGCAAAAGCGCATTTTATCCGCTAGAGTGGAAAGAATTTTAAAATTAGAACCTTTTAATCATCACACTGGCCAGCGCGACTGTATGAAAAAAAAAACTTAAAATTTTCCTTGCTGTAGTGAGGTGAAAGTTGAGTGTTTGGCTCGGCGGCTTGTAATTTTGAAACTCTCGCTACGCTCAGGATTTTCTATTTGAACCACTGACTCCTTCGCTTGCTCTGGTTCAGTACAAGTAAACTCGCGCCAAAAAACAACTTTGCAGCCCTGCATAGCAAATAACTAAATATCTGAACCTATACCATTCAGTAGGTTTGCTACCTATTTCATATGACTTTTCTTGTCGCGAACCAGTTAATTAACTAGGCACAAGCCTAAAAGCGAAAGTTAAAAAAAAGCCTAACTACAAATGGAGGGAAATCGGGAAAGTGCGTTAGCGTGCGAAAAACATAATGTGAACGGCCTCGCAAGTTTCTATATTGGAGTTTAGTAACAGCTCTACATAAACTTTCCCTGGTGGCTACATATAGCTATGCTTTGCCATTTAAATTGCTCTATCAGGTAGAACTTTAATGGAAAGCTAGGGTTAGCACTTAAGTTTTATAACTTGATATTAGCCGTCTGGTTTTAATTGAAAGGAAGACAACTAGAACTACATATATAGGTAATAATATTATTGCTGTGGCTAAACTACCTATTCAGTTCTTCAATTATATCAACCTTCTATCTATAAAATAAAAATGAGTCGCTAAATGTGTTGCTAAGCTCAAATCTCGAGAACAGCTGAACCGATTTCGCTAATTCTTTTTTAGAATATTCCTTGAAGTGCGAGAACGCTTCTTACGCAGAGACAAAAAATGCCTGACAAAAATACTTAAAGAATCGTCTGTTAGGCGGTACGTAGGGTCAGCTAGGGGTTTAGGTCATAGTTTTAGCAAATACCGGCAAATATAAGTAAGTCTATAGGTGTATGTATTTGGACATTTTAGCAAATGATCACAAGGTTAGCTTTGCTGCAGTGTCCTTAGACATTTTGTATGGTAAATTCACAATGAACCGTGTCTTCCTGTGCGGAAGCTATCGGACTCCTAGCTTCCGCAATAGCACATTAGTGAGTTGCTGATTTGATAGGTTTTTGAGAACAAGTATTTTTCAATGATGTGGTGACCTCATAGTCGTGGTATTACAAAAGCTCTTTGATACGTTCAAATCGGAGTCGGGAGGGCAAAGGTAACAAGTTCAGTCTGTAGTCCAACTTTTAGGTAGATAGGTTTATGAGAAAAGTTGAAATTCATTGGGTAGATAGTGAGTGTTGATTACAACAATGTAATGAGCTCTATTTAACCTAGCTGCGCCTCGCGGTTTTACCTGCAGTTAAAAAGTAGCCTATGTATCATTCCAAGGTATAAGCTACCCCCATACCAAATTTTATTAAAATCCATCCATCCGTTTGAGCGTGAACAAGTAGCAAACTTACACACACACAGTACCTACTCGTACATTAGCTTGGCGTAGAGGTATCTACGCTACGTGATGATTATTAATTTAACTTTATCTGTAGGTTGACATGTATTGTATTGTGAACAAAGAAATGAAGTTACTTGAGGATTCTTACTATTGTTATATATTTATACATAAATATAAGGACTAGGTACCTATTTACAAACTTTACACTTCATTTAAAAATTACTTCCTTATTAAAAGAAAAACAAATTATAAAATTGCAGAAAACAAGGCTACCTATTGAAACCTGAATATCTTTGGCAGGAAATATCATTTTAGACCTTCAACATATTTAACTATCTGTGTTTCTATGAGATCATTTCTATTATTCATGATATCACGAGTAAACCTAGCCAACCGTCAAATAACTCAAACCACATCAAACAGGCTTTTAATTTTAAACATGACCTTTGAAATGCGAGGTAAAAAACACAAAAAGCAAATAAGTATGATGTTTAAAATTAAAGTTAAGTAGTTACTGGGAAGATCCCCCTAACTGAATTTACAAATAACTGCTGTACTCGTATGTAAATAAACACCCTTTATGGGAGTTTTGCGTGACCTGCTACTTAGAGAATATTTTAAATCAATAATGACTAAGAAGTACCTACGTCGAATTGCATTTTAAGTGAAACTTCCCCTTAGTAATAAATGATGTATCGCCTCAGTAAAATTTTAGTGTTTTGTTTTATTTTAAAACACGATCGAAAAAGACAAAACACTGTAGAACTATTCCGAGGATATCCGACGTTTATTGTTAAGGAGGTGTATGTTTTTATATGTCTATACTAATATTATAACGAGGAAAGATTTGTATACAGTTAGTTAGTACAAGTATGTTTGTAACGAATTAACTCAACAACTACTAATTCGATTTCAAAAATTCTTTCACCATTAGAAAGCTACATTATTCCTGATTGACATAGGCCATAAAACGTGAGCGTAGCCGCGGGCAAAACAGCTAGTAGCTACTAAAATCAAAACATTAACTTAGGTACTTGGAATACTACTTAATTTATCTACCAAACTTGGGTTTGCTGAATATAATTCAATATCCATGTTTACTGTGATATGTTTCATTATACATATCTGATCTCATCTCTACATGAGTTATCATCATTAAATCAATCATTTTTATTCTAGATGTTAAAAAGTTTTCCTCAAGATTTTCTTGTTATACCTACTTAAAACAATAAAACATTTATGCAGGTGCAAGGCAAATAGCACACAATAAGTACCTATAGTCGAAAAGCACATATACCTAACTCTACTTCAAGTTATGTGGTAGAGGCCTGCTCTTTGAATGTTTATTTTGGACCGTGTTTCATCACAACAACAGACAATGTACGAGTACATGACATGATTGTCGATTGGTTATCAGATTTTTTGTTGATCCGGGATTGAAGTAAGGTAAAGTGGGCGCAACCATACGTCATAAGCCAGGATCAGCCACCGTAACCATTTCCTAACGTGAAATTACTGGATGAAATTCGAGTGCCTAATCACAGGTACTCCAGATAACGTTTATCACCGCGCCGGTAGGAAACTTAACATATTAGGTACTAGTAATCGCTCATTATCGCGAGGCTATTGTTAGAAACATTCCAAAACAAGGCTGGTGGTTGTCAACGTATACAATATACATGAGAACGTCACGAAAATTATCTGTTACTGATTAATGAATGGTTTTTCACGAACGCCCGACTTTGAAAACATTTTGTTTCATTCATCTTTTTCAGATCTAATGTTTTAGTTGATCTAGTACCTACCTACCTATCTCTTTAAACAAACAACAACCGTAGCTATAAAATTAATATTTAGATGAGAAAAAATAAAATTACTAGCTATCAAGTCGCAGCTTTTAGGTATTTTAGATATAAATCCGTATATGAAGATAAACGCGTCGTTCTGGCTCGAGTCCTCCATAAAAATAAATAAGGGAGTGCCATCCCCGAGCGGGCGCCCCATGCGCCAGGCGTTACACCCCTCTGCCGAGTCTCACTTCCACCCGCTCTTTGTTTTCCTTGCTCTAACAAAATGGGATAAACTCAAAATGCCGGATATCACTATCTCTGTTTAGTATACGCTGATAACAAATTCTAATTATTAAAACTCGCGAACGTAATGTTGCGATTATTAAAAGTATTTATTTGGGCCTATTCAATTTTAGTTTAATCGGTTTCCTAGGTCTTTATGTTACCTACAACTATTTTGGCGGAAATCTGTCTCTCTACTCAAGAAGGGTTATCGCATCGTCTGTGATATAAGCGTGCATAAACACTGATGATAAATAATTGTATAAATAGACTCACGTCAATATTCAGGATGCGATTTAATAAAATGAGATCACATAGGCGAGCGTGGAAATGGGACGCTTTTCGTAGCGGCGCGCGTCTCTCGCGGCTGCACACAGACTGCCGCAAAAACGTACTGCTCGTAGCGAGAAACGCACACCAAAATGTTGACAAGCAATGATTATGCGCGGCAAATCTCTAGCCAGAAACGGCCATGGTTACGCATGCGCTTCCAGGTTTACATGGTCCATGAGTGCACACAAAAACTATTATTTCATTTGATTCCGAGGTTCTGGTTCCAGCCATCCAGTTCATCCCATAGGGATTATGAACTTACTGTTCCCACCTACTGGATTCCAGTAGTCATAAAACATAATATTCAGAGATTCAAATAGCCCAATCGTGAATGGCCCACATTTATTTTTGACTCTCAGTAGGCGTTCTATTCTAATGCATGATGTGTACAAAGAATGCTGGTTGAATTTATCTCTGCTCATTACTCTGGACAAACGTGTGTAATTTTGGTAATATCAACCTTACTTACCGCCGCACTCAGAGACGTTAATGATTACTATCACTAATCCTACGGCCATACTAACGGAAAACGGCAATGTCCATTATTGCGACAATTATTCCGTTAATTATTGCGTTAAAATTACATATACATCACACACACACATATCGTCACGCCTTTCGCCCAAAGGGACTGGCAGAGGTGTGATACAATACCCACACTTCGCCGGACGATATTCAGTCCTAAATGTGACGGGGTGCGAGCCGTCTCATGTCGTATACCGGCCTCCGGTATATATGCCATGCCTCCGGTCATGTAGCAGATGACATACAATACGCACATATGTTCACGCAATGAACAATATGGTGCGTGCCGTCGGCTGGGATCGAACCCATTCCCTCTGGGTTGAGATGTGGACCTTTTCCAACTAGGCTATCATCTCTAAAATTAACGCCAAAATTACATTGGGTGGCTACTACTTGAACGGTCTACGCCAATAGCCATTAACGTCAAAAGGCAATGTTTTAATGCCGTTATAAAATTAACACGACATGTCGTGGCCTCACTAACGTTCAACGGCCATCATCGCCATAATTATCGTCGTTGCCCGTTAGTGTGGCCGCAACATAAGGACTACAAACATTTCCTACGGAAATGTAGTGCTTAGTGACAGAAGTAATGATCATTAACGTCTCAGTTCGGCTGTTAGTTACTTAATAGGTTCCTTAACTACTCATGTGGGCTCTTTGAAAGTCAATGGCACGTTATTTCAATAATTACCTACACTTTTACAACCGGAAAACAGATAGTATAGACGAAAAAAATGGTGTGGCTGTTGTAGTTTGCTTGTATTAGCTTGTATTTAAATTGCTTGCATGCTTGTATTAGCCAGAGATCCAGACACAATTTTTTACAGTACAACTCTGTACCTACTTACTTTAACTCACTATTCAAAATATTTTATACAGGGTGTTACAAAAACCCTGTTTTATCCGCGAGGTACGCATCCAGTATCGACTGGAGGATGCAATTATGCTAGTTAAAATTAAATATTCACTCTAAAATTTTGAACACACATCGCGCTCCGCCCTCCTCAAAAACGCAAACGCAGCCTTTTGGCAACTTATCTGCTTTATTTGTGAACTATTCGCGTCGTTCCGTCTTTCTTAGATTATAAGCCACCAATATATTTTATGTATGATACAGATTTGTTAATTTTTGTAAATTTTTCTTGCTATTTTTGCTGTTTTTCACTTGCATTTTTTTGTATATTTTATTGATAACTTTTAACTGTGTGTACATGCCCTTCAATTATACAACAGGATTTTTGTAACATACTGTATAACTAGCAAAATTTTAAAGAAAGAACCGTTTACAACTCCACGGACTTCTACTTAATTTATCCTAAGTTAAACCTTTTTTCTGATAGCAAAAAAGTCCTGGGTGGCTTTTCCTACGCGTGAGATGAGATGAGATTTTATCTTGGTCACTTTCACACCTATGACATTTCACACGAGAGCAACAAGGACGAAAAAACGTGAGATGAAAATCTCAAATCTCCGAATAGGGCCACTGGTATAAATACATGTGGGTACTTATAGTAAAACAAACTCGTAAAAAGCACTATTATAATTATTGTTATAATTTGTACGTACAATGTATTTTTTTTAATTAGGCCAATGAAACATTCGCATAATTTTCATAGGTATTTTAGGCATTAGACATAGGTTCTACGCTAAATCGGTAAGTTTCATCGATTTACGAATGGTTGTCCAACTTAAAACATTATACACAGAGTTCAACCAAAACAATTCCATAAATAGTGTTATGTATGTATCATTATTTAGGTAGATACATTATGTAACCGCATTATTATCTCCTTAGCAACAAACGTTGTATAGCCTGGGAATAGTTAGTCTTTTCTATTTTTCGATCAATAAATAAACATTTTAAAGACAGAAAAAGACAAAACAAGACAACGTTTATTACTAAAAGGGTAAAAGTAATAAGGTTTTTTTTTAAAGGATGATAATTAATCGCTTACTAAAACTAATAGTACATCAAAACAAGAAAACCTGTGGCAGAGGTACAGAAAAACATTTGATTCAAATGACGAGCAGGTATGTCTTTTATCTATTTAAATGGGTTCATAGATCTTTAATACTAGATATATTATCGATGCGTTATAAACAATAAGTAACACGTGTATATGCCGTAGTGTTCCGCTTCTCTAAACTATATATTGAAAGCCCACCATTCACACGCGTACCAATCCGCCGAATCTGCGTGTAAATGCTATCGGCGGCTCGTGGACCAATGTCGCCGAAGAAGCCGCGAGCGCCGCGCCGAGACCTCACAGCCTAGTGTGCATAAGCGCTTGTTTTTTTATTATTACTAAATAGGCTTGCGTTTGGCCGCCAACATGCCTGATGATAAGCAGTGATGCGGCCTACGATGGAGCACGCTTGCCTAGAAGAAACCGATTCACTCGGAGACTTGAAGACACCCAGATTATAAGTGTCAGGGAACACACATTCTGTTGTGTAGTGTGTGGGCGATGACGGATTTGTCCACCGATTCGTACGGCACGACGTACGGTTCGTAGGTTCGTCTAATAAATGGTGGGTTTTATAGGAAACACGAAATGAACGGTGCGACGCCCGCGCCGCGCTAACACCTTGTACACGCCCGAACCCGTTATGTAGCAATATGGTTGGATCTAGTGACAGTAAAAGGACATTTTTGTGAATGTCCACTGAATTTTGTGGTTTATAATATTAAATCTTTTGTGTTAAAGATCTTTAAGTTCGTAATAATTATAATTTAGCTAGAAGACGAGATGCGAGAGTAAATAAAGTATTTTAAAATATCAAATAATATTTTGACGACTGAATGTCAAGATTTTGTGATAGTTGCTTGATTTGTCGTTACGTTGTTGTTATTATTAATAAGCTCATTAAGTCCAGTTAGATCAAAAAATATCTCACTAGTTACATTATTGTATTTTCGATTTGAACAAAACTTGTTACTAATCTTAACACGTACCACCTGTACCTGTACCTACACAGTTTCACAATAAAAAATATTCTATTCTTGTTACGCAGTCATTTTGATGCGCTTGGTATTGCTAATACGCAATTAAACATATTCTTCTATTAAATCTAGTTTATTTTCTTTCTTTTTTTGTTGTTGTGTCAATAGTGTTCTTGTCTCATAGTTACAAATTACAAATCACAGAAAAAATAATATTGCACATTTAATGTACACAACTGTATTCTATAGTCAAACTATTTCATACTTATCGATTATAATAAATAAGCACATAAAAAACTACTGTGAAAAGCTAGTTTTTATAACTATCAAACTCATAGTAAATCACAGAATTGATAAAACTACATACTAACAAATAAAACTATTTGATGTTAAGAAATTGTTGGATACCACTGATACTAAACGGAATTTGTAACAAATAAAAAAAAAATATTCCTAAAACCGTTTTTAAAGTTACAATCGCCTTTGTCATATCTCTTTAGATGGCTTTATTTTTATGTATGGTTTTGGCAAAAATAGGAAATAGGTACTTACTGTCATTGCATTGATAAAAGATAAATACATTACCATAGGTATAGCCCTGAACAATTGACTGCATCATCTACTTTTAACAGTGAATCAACTACCAAAATAATATGACAAATTCTTCATAACTAGTAGTATGATCAATTTCTAACAATGTCTCGAGATAGTCAACGCTATTTAGTTTGTTGAAGTCAATTCTGATGTACCACTTTCTAGACTAAAGGACTGATGCAAAATTGTTGGTGTCCTGTTCTCGTAAATTGAAATCAACATAGACCCGACTGTGATAGTTTCATGGCCACTTGCGCTTAATATTAGAATTTCCTAAGTTCTTGCTTAAGAGTCCGGCGACCACTTTAGACTAACTTCGCATTGGCTTAAGGTATTCTATCGCCATTTCGTCTAGAAGAAGAAGACGAGCGAAGAGAGCTAGTAAAGATACTGACGAGTCTCTAAAGTTACCTACAGAATGACAAAGTGCAATTTAAATTTTTTTTATGACTTGCACTTCTGTAATCATTCTTAAATAACTAAGAATTTTCCTTGTATTATGGATTCATTTAACAGCTAATGATGTAGACAACCTCCCTATGTAATGGAATTTTTGATTTGTTTTGTCTACCTATTGAATAAACCAGTCAAAAGTGACCCCTTAAAAATGCGGATATATAGGTGCGGAGATATTGTTAATTTAATTGTGCATGCTAAATTTCATCATAATCTGACTAATGGTTTTCAAGAAATTTGAGTAGCGCGTTTGTATGGAAATTTCAGAGCGTTTTAATCTACTCCTAGCTCCTACCTTTTTTTTTTTTTTATTTAGAATAGGTCGGCGTTTGACCACCAACTCGCCTGATGTTAAACGACGTTGTGGTCTAAGATGGAGCACGACGACCCATAAGGTACTTATTCACTCTAGCCTTGAGGTTTTGTAGAGTGAAGAAGGACTAAGACGGCAGTTGAGTGAGGCGCTACAAGTGCGCTACTCTCAGACCCGTCTTCGGATCGGTTACACCGGACTACATCCCGAAACACGACTAGGTCATTTCACGGCATGGCTTGGCTTGACCTACATTTTTTTACACGAACCTTAAACTTTATGTGCCCGATAAGCGCATATTTCGCTAGGAGTAGTTCAAAACTAATTAAGCAAGGACGTAGACAATTTTCATGTTTAGTGCAAGTAGCCATTAGTGCTGTCCATTGAAATATAATAAGTGTTTCTGCATGCTGCCAGATTCATTTATATCGTAATTGTACACCGTAATTGATTACAACTTATTGAATTTATCATATTTTTTGGTTTGATTATGCTATGCTTATAAATAGTTAATAGAGTACAAAATTGATTTACATTGCGCAATTCTACTAGCATTATTTATGATAGTATCCTCCTACTATGAGGGTACTAGAGAGAGCAGATCTCCTAGCTTGGGCAGGACGACGTCAGGCAGTGGAGGATTCTTTTCGTTGCGAATCTTCTCTAAATCCTTGGGCGATGTGACGCCAGACAGAACTAGTAGAGTTTGGAAGCCGCAGCGAACGCCAAGCTCGATGTCCGTGTTGCATCTGGATATTTAAAAAAATAATTGCTACAGATGGTTTTAAAAAAAAACATTTAAATTAAAAAAAAACCCAACACAGATTTTCATCATCAAACATAGCAAAGAACACTCCTGACTAATACACCTTTCAAACAAAAAAACAACTAACTCTGTCCATGCGTTCCCCGACGACTACGATGCCACAGACAGACAGACAGACAGACAGACAGACACACACACACACACACACACAGGCACGTCAAACTCATAACACCCCGTCGTTTTTGCGTCGGGGGTTAAAAAATAGTTACAGATGGACTCTTCACTTTAAAAGATAATTCGGAATACATTAACCCAGAGTTGCAAAGAAAATTCAGACTAGGTCGCGGAGCCTGCATAAGCTATATTGTAAACTGTGCGCATTCTATAATTCTTTTCTACAAGATACAGTTTAGGACTCACATTTCAAGGCCCGTTTAAAGTGGCTAATTGATGCTTACGCGATTTCTCGGCCCCTGTCTGTCGTATACCCTGACTGGAAGCAGGAAGGTCGTTATCATTCGATCGTCCTATTTAGAAAGCCTGACTGCCTGTCTTATTACGCTCACTGCACTGTCCCTTCCAGTAGGGTGCGAAAAGTCGCGTAATAATGGAATAGCCACTTAAGTCTTTGGGCCCAGCCAAACCTAGCTCTTTAAAAAAAAAAAATAATACCTGTCGCCTATCATCAAAGTCCTTTCCGGATTCAGCCCGCACGACTCCAGATACTTCCTCACGTAAGCATGAGGCTTTCCCAAAACTAGAGCTTTCCTTTCCGAACAAGTCTCGACTGCCCGGACTAGAGTGCCAGTGCCCGGTACGACGATCGAGCCTCCTTTGGGGAACCTCTCATCGGTGTTCGTAGCAATGAACAGACATTCTTCCGACGCAAGGTACGAAGCTGCTTTCATGAACTTTGGGTAGCTCACATGTTCATCAAAACCCACTATAACAGCACCAACTTCGGGGTCTAATTCTGATGGGCTCATATTTTTAAAGTCAGGCTTTACATGGTCAGGCTGAAAAAGCAATTAAAAACAATCACATATTATTATTATGAATGCAAAAGTATTTGTTTTTGCCAAACGAGTGTGAGTTTTGAGTAGCGAGTCGCGTTTACACTGCATTCTGGTAAAGGTCGTCACTCATTAGAGCCACCAGGACCCGACCCGCACCGCCTCGCCTCGTGCGACTAATCAATTTAAAACAAATAAATTTGTTTTTAAAAATTTCAACTAACTGGTTAATACTATAACAGGTAGGATACTTTTAATCTCAACAAATGCTGGAAAACTAAAAACTTGACAAAAAAAAACATTTTTTTTAAAGAAATTTAATTAAGACTTTTTACAAATAACTTGATTAAAATTTTCGTGACCATAGATTAAGGAAATCAGTCTTTACCAAAAAAGAACATAGAACGACGACATGAATGGAAATCTCGTTTGTATGTCGTTTTTTTTACCACAGTCTTGTAGGTAACTTCTGCTAAGAATAATCATCTGTTGTACATAATACACAGTATTACACAAGCATGTTTCATAGTCTGATGCAATGACTTGTAATATTTGGTAGGTAGCTTTTCTTTAACTCCTATCTTCCAATGTAAATCTTTGCACATATTACACATAGATAGGTTAGAGCAGGTATATTATAATAAAAAAATGTTTAAAACCTGAATGAGAGCAGTTATTAAATCTTATAGGTAAAGTTAGAGAATGTATTGAAATGACTCTATCACTGTTTTCTTTCTGATTGTCCCCATGAGCCTATCTATATATAAGTAAGATTGTATTATATGAACTTTTTAAAAAATACAAGTGTGTGTTGGACTCACACACGAAAGATTCCTTACAGTTATCTGTAAAAATGGCAGAAAATTATGTTTATTGTATGGGAGCCCCCCTTAAATATTAGTCACGCCTTAAATATTAGTTTTACTATTAATTTAAATATTTACTTATAAAGTGAATATTTTGTGAATATTTCAAGCATATTTTATATCTGTTGCACTTGTCAATTTTGAGCAAAGAGGAGCAAAAAATCATGTTTTTTGTTTGGGAGCCCCCTTAAATATTTCTTTTATTCTGTTTTTTAGTATTTGTAGTTACATCAGCAACAGAAATACATCATCTGTAAAAATTTTCTCTAACTTTCATGGTTCAAGAGATACAGCCTGGTGACAGACAGACAGCAGTCTTAGTAATAGGGTCCCGTTTTATCATTTAAGGGACGGAACCCTAAAAATTACCCTTCTTGAATAAAAAAAAGTCAGTAATCAACTGCATGAGGATAATTAGGGAACAAATCAGTTTATTTAAATAGATAGCATTAAAATACATATAGATGATTTCAAACTCACCCCAACACCTGTATGCCTGATGCCTACTGCTTTCAGTTCCTCAGCAATACCATTTGAACCAAGCAAATAAACTTTCTTTGTGAAACCAATACCTTTAAGGTAGTGAGCCGCTAAGAATGCAGTAGAAAGAATTTCATCCTGTAAATGTAACAATATAGCTAGTAAGTTATTATTGTGGTTGGAAAAACTTGGAGAACAGCTAAGCCACAATCAAGGAAGAACAAGAAATCATTCTTCTTTATGTACTGTTATCTCAATGATTTTCTATGGTTAAAAAATAAAGATGGCCATTAGAACATTTTACTGTAGAAAAATGTGTTAAGTATAATTAATATATAACCAAAAAATCTGACAAAACCATAATTATCCTTTATGATAGGTATCTAGGTATAATAAAGAGTTACCTGACTGGAAATAAAGCCTAATCCTTGAGCTTTACTGGCAAAATCACTGCGAATTTTCGTGGAATTGTTTGTCACATAAAATATTTTCTTTCCTATTTCACGGAAATAGTTCATGGCATCAGCAGAGCCCGGAATAGCATTATTATCAATCCACAGGACACCTAAAACATTTTATTAATATATTATTAACAAGCAGATCTTCAAAACATAATTTCATGTAACTCATTGACTACACTCACAGAATACACACACACACACACACACATACCACTGACACACTCACAGTTTGCACACACATAGTACATACAACTCTTTTTAAAAAAAAATGAAGGAATATGTAGTCACCTACAGCACAAGAATATTTATGTTCTTAGTGTAGGTGCTACAAGACAAATTTACTAATGTTACCCTTTTATTTTTAAGGTTTATCTATAAGTAAAATTTATAAGCTTTTCATAAATAAAAAAATTGATTTGATTTGATTTGATACTCCCTATTACATATGGCAATGTCTATGACTACACCACTTTATGTGTTGCAGCAGTGATTTACCATCATTAGGCTGCTTTGTTGTAGCTGTTTATTTAAAAAAAAGTTTAAGAGTTCACCCAAGTCATTTGGTATGGCTACAGTAAAAAGTATTTTACAATATCCAATAGGTAACTTACCATCACAGTCTGTTAAGACAGTGTCAAAGGAGTTTAAAAACTCTTGCGTCTGATCCTTAGTTGCTTCTTGTAGGTTGGTAACCGATGACTTAAACATTTTACTAATATGAAAACACCTGGCTATGTTTAACACTATACCATTACAGAATACTTTAGAACTTGAAATTAAGTGCCCGTATTGAATTAATTGAGACACTAATTTAACCATTCCCAGACTTCTCAGATTCTGACTACTGAGGCACAGAAATATTGGTTTACTGATTAGATACCTAAAAACTGTCTATTAGCTAACTATAATTATGTATTCTGTTATCATTATCAATCGTGGATCCTTTTATTTTATGTGAAATTAAAGCCCATGTGGAATCGGGAAGGGAACAGCTGAGAGCCTGAGGAGAACCTGCTTGCACGCGCACTGCACGGGAGGAAAGGAGAAGGCCGGATTGGATGTGAAGAAAAGAAATCATTCCATGGAAGAAATTCAGGAAAGTGAAAACTGAAAAGGGCGAACGGCTAGGTCAAAAACGTCAATGTCAAACAATTTCAAGATCTTCAAGCAATGCTCTGTGTACGTTTCTGAGGTTTAGCTTTACGTTTTTGAGTTTGTTTGGAATAAGATTTCGCCAGGGGGGCTATTCCTGCGCGTGAGATGAGATTAAATTTTATCTTAGTCACTCTCACACCTATGCCTATTCAAACGAGAGCAACAAGGACGAAAAATAGTGAGATTGAATCTCGTTTCCATAAGAATATCCCTTCTGGGACCCTATTCGGAGATTTGAGATTCTCATCTCACATTTTATCGTCCTTGTTGCTCTCATTTGAAACGTGATAGGTGTGAGAGTGACCAAGATAAAATCTCATCTCATCTCACGCGCAGGAATAGCCCCCCTGGTCAAACGAAAAATACCCTGGGACCCTATTCGGAGATTTGAGATTTTCATCTCACTTTTTTTCGTCTTTGTTGCTCTCGTTTGAAACGTCTTAGGTGTGAAAGTGACCAAGATAAAATCTCATCTCATCTCACGCGTAGGACTAGCCTCACTGTTTCCTTTGACTGGATTAAAAATTATCTGCCTCGTTCCCGCGAGACTTCCGTTAGAAAACATGTTCTACCTAGAATTTATTTTCGCCCATGATCCAAAAAAACAAAGTCTAGCATTACGGGAGCAAACACGCAATGACTTCACTCATCATTGTCATGGGACCCTATTCGGAGATTTGAGATTTTCATCTCACCATTTTTCGTCCTTGTTGTTCTCGTTTGAAACGTCATAGGCGTGAGAGTGATCAAGATACAATCTCATCTCATCTCACGCGTAGGAATAGCCCCAATGGTCTCTTGCGAACTATTTGTAAATGACATAATTCGGTCTTGCATAAGCATCGATTGACGTCACTAGGTGTTGCTCTCGTGACCATTTTTTACTCTGAATGCTATACCTGGCGGAGTAAATTATTATACCATGTTTTTACCAAGCTTCTTTAACCTCTGTTCCCGGGCGTTACTTGGATGAAATTAGATTGGACTGAATATTATCCTCCACGTTCTCGTAAGCATTTCCGGTATAAGATTTGCCTATAGCGCGACATTTTTGATTAGCGCAAAATTTTGATTTTTTTTTGATGACTCTCCAAAATTTTTGACTTGTTTTCTGGTTTTCTGTGAGATCTTGTCGACCGAGCGAGCTATAGCGAGCGAAGCGTCTATGCTTCAGCTTCGACAAAAATGCTTTCGTATGTCCGATTTCTGTCTGGATCTCTCTTTGATTCCAGAGATTTGATTGTTTCTCTACTTCTTTCTCTCTTTCTTAACCGATTCTCTAGAAATTTTGTGGGTAGGTTCGATTATTTGTAAGTATATAATTTTTTTTATATTAAAATCGCCGCTATTTTGAACAAATTCCAAAAACTGCCTCGGCAAAAAAATACTGTATAATTACCGAACCTACTTACAAAATTTCACGAGAATCGGCTTAGGTATGCAACCTGTAGAGTCAGACAAACATCAGCCACGAGGCCTACAGATGACAGAGCCACTAGTACTAGAATATTATGTATGTCAGTATATACCGAGAAACATACCAAGAAGCTCATTGGCAACGAATTCCTTGTCCAGACCAAACTTCAAAGTCTGGATCATCGGCGCAAGGTTGCTAGTCTATCAGTTGTTTATCGAATACATTTCGATGAGTGTGCATCTGGTTTGCATGACCTTATTCTCCCTAGCACGTTATTCTGTAAAACAACCAAGAGTACAAAAAAGCGGTATTCATCAGGCATGTTGGCGATCAAACGCAAGCCTATTAAGTTACAACAAAAAATACTTAAGTATGTGTATAAATAAAAATAGGATGTTTGATTTGAATAGTTACTTTTATTCTACAATTTTTATGAACTGAGTGAGCCCGACATCATAATTTACAGAAAACTATAAACGGTTGGATGCGATAGCGGTAGTTGTGTCTCACTCAACTAGAAATACGAGTAAGTTTATTGACGTTACGCAGGGCATGTAAAGTTCATTCATAGCCAGCAAAACCTTTGGACTACTATCATTGATCAAATCTATTGACTTATAAAAAACAAATGCAATTTTCCTAACAAAATCGAATTCTAACTATTTGAGAAAGGATTTTTCCCCAAAAAATTTTTAAAAATAAACCGACTTTTCTGGGAGTAATGGTTTCAATGCAATTCAATATATTTACTAGGCCTATAAGATATTTCAAACACTAGGTAACGTCACGTTTTAAAATGGTTAATACAAAATAAATACAATTTGAATTCATAGGAGCTCTAATGCCTTGTCAATTTTAAGAAGCTGTTAAGCGGCCTTGTAATAAAAAAAAATACTGAATTCTAAAATTCGCTACTACAGCTCTTTACTATTGCTTCTCTCTTTCCTATGTCTTCTCTATTCAATAAGCATTAGTAATAAGATAGGTATTTCTTAATGACGTTTTTAAAAGTTTTTTCCTCTAGACCTACCACTGTACCACTTGTTTTGGAATTATATTATATCTTATCTTATATCTTTAAATGAGCAATTCTTGTATATATGTATATATAATTGGAATCTCGGAATCGGCTCCAACGATTTTCATACAATTTAGTATATAGGGGGTTTCGGGGGCGATAAATCGATCTAGCTAGGAATAATTTTTAGAAAATGTCATTTTATTCGTGTTTTATCGATAATCAACTTAAACATAAACTTGGAAGAAAAATAACAAAAAGGAGGCGTTTGAGTAGTCTCAACTGAAAAATATTACTCTTCCTGACATCTATTGGCGAATAATAATACTATTTTTTGTGAGCAACTAATTGCTTTAACGACACAACAGCAGATGGCGTTGTTAAGTTGTTATTTTTGTGTGAGCGGCGCAGCTTAATAAAACATTTACAGCAATGAGAAACTATTTTTAATTATTTATAAACCAAAATAAAACATTTTAAAACATAAAGACAAAACTAATTATTCTTCCATTTGTTTACAAGTGAAGTTTTCATCAGTCTTCACTGACAGTAGGCTACATTCCTTTTTAGAATAGTATTGTGACCAAAAAGTATTTAGCTCCACTAACACTCCTCCTCACGAACTATTCTATACCAGCTTTGCACCTCAGTTCACTAAGGCGAGGTCCAGGTAAACCTTTGGTAAAAATGTCTGCTTCCATTTTTCCTGTCTCAAGATACTTCAATTGTATTTTTCTTTGTTCAACACAATCTCTAATAAAATGTATTCTGAGATCTACATGTTTGGTCTTCGACGAAATAATTGGATTCAAAGCTAGTCTTATAGCTGCCTGGTTATCACTATAAATGGTTAAGTTGTCTACTTTGGCACCAATATCTTGGAAAATAGACTTCAGGTGAATAGCTTCCTTTGCCGCTTCAGACAATGCAGTGTATTCGGCTTCTGCAGTAGAGAGAGCCACATTCGGTTGTTTCTTTGCCATCCAGCTTATCAGAGATCCAGCAAATTTAAAACAATATCCGGAGAAGGATTTTCTATCTAGTCTATCGCCTCCCCAATCTGCATCTGCCATTCCTATAAGGGGCTCTTTTGTCTTTTTGTACTCAAGGCCAATATTCTTGGTTCCTTTTAGGTACCTCAAAACTCTCTTCGCACACTTGAAATGCTCTGCGTTATAAAAATCATTGAATTGTGATAGGTAGCTGACTGAAAACATTTTGTCAGGTCTTGAACCAATTGCCAGATACATCAATGTACCAATTAAGTTTTTGTAAGGCAAATCTGGTAATGTTTCTGTATTCTTTTCAAGAGACAATCCTGACTCTATGGGTGTGGGAGCTGGCTTGCACTCCTCCATGTGGAATTTATTTAATGCCTCTTCAATCAGTCCCTTCTGACAGATCTTTATCTTTCCTTCATTGTACTCAAAATCCATGCCAAGAAGTTTCTCAGGTCTACCTAAATCTTTCATCTCAAATTTCTTTTTGAGTGTGTTTTTCAGTTCGTCTAATTTCTCTTTAGACTTGTATACAATTAATAAATCATCAACGTAGACAGCGAGTCTTATCATTTCATCTGATTCTCCTCCTAACACATAAATGCATGGATCAGCTTTCGACTGAATCATTCCAAGTTTTTTAAGTTCCGCATCCAATTTTTTATTCCACTGTCTTCCTGATTGTTTTAATCCATACAGAGATCTTTGTAGTTTGCAGACTTTTTCTTTACTTTTTATTGCATCCTGTAGCATTTCTCTCGCTTTGTTGTACGAGTATAGGTTGAGATCTTTTTCGCTTTCGTCTACCATTATTTCGCCTATGTATTGTTCGAGATATTTTGGAGCCTTCATGTAAATATCTTCATTTAAATCACCATTTAGGTAAGCTGTAGTAATATCCATTTGATGTAATTTTAAGTCATTTTCAGCAGCTAATGCTACAAGTGATCTAATTGAGCTTAACTTCGCAACTGGTGCGAATGTTTCATCGTAATCAATTCCCGGCCTTTGGGTGTAGCCACACGCAACCAATCTAGCTTTCTTAATTATTTGATTATTTGGCCCTTTCTTATCTCTTAATACCATTTTATGTCCAATTTCTCTCATGTTGTTTTCCTTTTTTATTATTTTCCACGTTCCATTTTTTATGTGAGCTCTTATCTCAGCCTTTATGGCATCGTGCCATTCTTCATCGAGTTCATTTTTATCGAGGCAAGCGATTTCAGCCATTTCGTAATCCTCCGCCCATGCGGGTGGCTTCCGCTGTCTTTGAGGTCGTCCACTTGTAGCAGGTATTTCGTTCAGGATAACGTCATTTTCTGTTTTGTCAATATCATCGAGATCCTCATATTCATCGCTTTCTGACGATTCAATTTGAGTAGGAGAGCTTTCTGTGACTTCAGGTTCCTTTATTTCGATTATTTCTGTTTCCTCTATCTCTGGGACTTCTTCATATATTTCAAGGTATTTTTGTTTGCCCTTAGCATCAGCACTTTTAGGAAAACCTTGAAAATTTTCTTTTTCATAATACATTTTGCTGAGTACTCTTATATCTCTGCTAATCACCACCTTCTTTTGTTCCTCCAGCCAAATTCGATAACCCTTTACTTCATCTGAGTAACCAAGGAAAATTCCTTCTTGTGCTTTTGGAGAAAACTTATTCTTCTTTCTTTTATTTAGGACAAATGCTTTTAGTCCAAATTGGTGGACATATCTAACAGATGGTACATATCCAACCCATAGTTCAAAAGGTGTTTTGCAGTCATTTGCTCTAGTTGGCAAACGATTTGTTATGTAGTTAGCCGTATTTATTGCCTCGGCCCAAAAACTTTCTTTTAAATTTGCTTTAATAAGCATACATCGTGCTTTTTCTTGTAATGTTCTATTTTTTCTTTCGGATAGCCCATTTTGTTGGGGTGTATACGGCGCAGATAGTCTTCTGGCGATACCATTTCTTTTCAGAAAATCATTAAATTCCTTATTAATGTATTCTGATCCATTGTCTGATTGAAAAACGACTATTCGTTCTTTAGTGAAGTTTTCCATCTCATTTTTGTAATCTTTGAATTTTTGTAAGGCTTCACACTTTTGCTTCATGAAATAAACTCTACAGTACCTGCTGTATTCATCGGTGAATGTGATGAAATATCTGTGACCTCCATTGCTTGTTACAGACATCGGTCCACAAACGTCTGAGTGAACAGTCTGCAATCTCTTCTTTGCCTTTACATCTTCATGACGTTCGTTGGGAAAAGGAAGAGTCACCATTTTTCCTTTGATGCATATTTCACATTCAGATAACTTTTCATTTTTGTTTATTTCCACGCCTCTTATCGTTTCATTCTTAATTGCATTCTTTAAATCATGTTCATTTATATGTGCTAATTTTTTATGCCAATTGTCAATAGTTTTTGTTTCGGCAAGATGAGAAGTATTTTGGTTTTTCTCAGTTTTCAAGTAATATAAACCATCCTCTTTGAATGCTCTCATTATTACACCATTCTTATCATGTATGGTGGCAGTTTTCTCGTTGAAACTTACTGTAAATCCATACGACGTTGCTTTGGCGACTGATAATAAATTTGTCGATAATTTTGGTACATACAAAGTGTCTTTCAGCGTTATTTCTCTATCATTTATTTTTATTATTACCGTTCCCTTTCCTTCAATTGTTTCAGTTTTATCAATTGATGCAAGCTTGAGATAATCATTTGTTTTGTTCATTGTTTTGAACATTTCTTCATTTTTGCACATGTGTGACGTACAGCCACTGTCTAAACACCAAATATCATTTTCGTTTGTTTTTAGAATCGACATACAAGTTTCTTTTACCAGGTGTGATTTAGCTTATTTTTGTTTAAATGTTCGATATTTGCGTACATTTTTGATGTCGCCATATTTTATTTTTCTTTGGAAACTAGGAGCCCATAACCTGTTATTTTTGTGTGAGCGGCGCAGCTTAATAAAACATTTACAGCAATGAGAAACTATTTTTAATTATTTAAAAACCAAAATAAAACATTTTAAAACATAAAGACAAAACTAATTATTCTTCCATTTGTTTACGAGTGAAGTTTTCATCAGTCTTCACTGACAGTAGGCTACATTCCTTTTTAGAATAGTATTGTGACCAAAAAGTATTTAGCTCCACTAACATAAGTAACACGAAGTCAATGAGTGTTTGCTTTGAGGTTAGACTAAAATCAATTGTTTATTTATGTTATTTGTGTCTATCGGTAAGATCGAAAAATATTATTCATATTTCATCATTTTATTAGTAATTCGTACTTAAATATAATTTCCAAAAAACACAATTAAAAAAAAAACCGAGCAAAGCTCGGTCATCCAGGTACTTATACAGTAAAGCACACAATTTCCTATAAATGAAGAATTTGTTTTCCGCAGTCTACATCGAGGAAAAGCGAGCATATGTATATGTCTAGGGTTATTCTTCAGTCATCCTTCTGAAATTCACTAATTTTTTTCGAGTACACATAATGCACTCGTAAATGAATAGGGTTTTTAAATAGCTCTTTTAAAGATTATCTAACTGGTAGCTCATATATAGCACGGATTGTTCTCTTTTGCACGATAAAAATGCATTGAACATCTGCGGCGAATCCCCATCAATATACCGTAAGACATTACATTGAAAGTATCCCTAATATACCATCCTGGCAGTTGCCACATCTGGTATAGGTAGATACATATTTTAATTTAATAGATATATAATTATATATATTTAAATAATAGTGATCTACAGTCAGCAAACAAAACCGTTACCGTGTTAATTTGTTTTTGCATCCTAAATATGAGGTAATTTGCATAGACAATAAACAATAGACAACAAATAATAATGGGATACCCCCATCAGAATAGGAGACCCTTGAGATTTGGTTCCATCAACCCCGACCACTTGTATACGATCCCTTAGTTAAGGGGAAGGCAGAGGTTTTCTAGGACAGTCTTTATTGAATTGTCGTCATTTGTTCCATCTCTCACGGATAGGAGAAATCCTTGCATTGTTTTACCAAGCGTGCTCATGAGATTTCACCTCTTTCATAACATTATAATTAACCCAGTTCTAAAATGTTGTTCCTGATGCACTGTGCTAAGACAAAATCACGTGGGATACGAGAGCAAGGTACTCGAAACGCACGCAGCTTAAAGTGAAACGTAATAGCTTGTCTGTAACACTCTGTTTGTCAGTGTCACCGACAAATCAATCCTTTGGGCAAGGTATAGCCAATATGGCCATACCGCCTAGTCATCCGCAAAGTTATCCATGTCATCATGTTTGTCATTACATATCATAGACCTTTAAATGAGCAATTCTTGTACATATATATATATATATAATTGGAATCTCGGAATCGGCTCCAACGATTTTCATACAATTTAGTATATAGGGGGTTTCGGGGGCGATAAATCGATCTAGCTAGGAATCATTTTTAGAAAATATCATTTTATTCGTGTTTTATCGATAATCAATCTCAACTGAAAAATATGACTCTTCCTGACATCTATTGGCGAATAATAATACTACTATTTTTTGTGAGCAACTAATTGCTTTAACGACACAACAGCAGATGGCGTTGTTAAGTAACACGAAGTCAATGAGTGTTTGCTTTGAGGTTAGACTAAAATCAATTGTTTATTATCCAAAAAACACAGTTAAAAAAAAAAAAACGTACTTAAATTTTCTTGCACGAACCTTGTGCCATTCTTTGAGGCTGTTAATTGTACATGGGCGTACCCAGGGGGGGGGGGGGGGGGGGCAGGGGAGGGCAGCTGCCCCCCCCCCTTGAAAATCTCGCAGAACATGTATGAACTCCCCTAATTACTAATTAAAGTGTAAACGAGTTATGCTCTAACTTTTAAATAAACCGACACTGACAAAATGCACGATGCAATAGGGAACTTGCACCAAATTTTAATGACAAATTAGGTTAATGATTCATTATGAATATAGTAAAATGTACTACTGTGACAGGATTGTAAAATTTTATTTATTTAACTACCTATAAAACAGGATCATTTGCGGGTGTTTGCCCTACACACTACACTACATACATCTAATGACTCATGTAGGTGTGTTGTGTAGTGTGTAAAAATATATATTATCTGTATTATGTTCTCTATTATACTTAAATGGTTGGCAACACTTTTTCGGCCATGTTTGATTTTGTTTCTTCCCTGTCCGGTTGTTGCCCTTGAATCGTTCTATTTGTGAAGTGTCCAATGTGCGTCTCTAATTAAATTAAATATATAAAATGTTCAACTGTCGGTTTAATACTGAGAATTAAACAAATAGTTACTACACAAGTGTCGTTTGGATTTGCTTCTATCGTCTGCCTGCCCCTAACCTGCTACATAGTGTGTATGACAAAACAAAACAGCCGCGGACGATCCGACCTAAAAAATCTGACTTGCCCCCTCCTACGCCAGAAGCTGGGTACGCCCATGTAATTGTATGTACCCAAAAAGTGAATATTTCGTTAGGAGTAGAATAAACTAGTTGAGCAAAGACTCAGCTGATAGGTCTAGTTTTGTGGAACACGAGTTTCCTAATGTTTGTAGAATTAGCCCACACTCGTGCACAATATCGAACCAATGAAGGTTATTAATACACCATTACTTATCACTCGAAGAATCACAAGTTTTAGAAAATAATACAAAATCTTAAGACACCATCTTTTCGGTTCCCGCCAAAAACTCGAAACCAATGTCTACTGTCTGTCACCCTCATCTCTTCAATCAAAATATTTTTTTGTTTTCACTTCTAGTGTTTCCCAATAATCGTTAACTAAGTATTTATCGTTTACAATACTATCGATACAATTGATCGTTTTTAGTCGTTATCTGAAAGTAACCTTTAACACACACAAAAGCACTAAAACAAACATTTTGACTATTGTAGAAACTGAATTAACGAAGACACGCTGCCCACTGTCTCATCCGCTAGTGTCTTCATGTATATTTCTACCGCAAAAGATCAAAATAAAACAAAAAAAAACTGGCCAAGTGCCAGTTGGATTCGCGAGTTCCGTACAAACCTGTAGGTATTCAAGGGGTAGTAAGCTTAAAATTAAAAAAAATATTTTTAATGTTATCTGATATCACTAAAAATGTCTGCTTTTTTTCTTCTTCATTCAATTTATCCTTTATCTGTGCTACAAGACGTTACTTCGTACCAAATTTCAAGATTCTGAGTTCACGGGAAGTACCCTAGGTTTAGATTCTTGCGAGTGTCGAAAAATTGCAGCATAAACAGCTGTATCTTTTGATTGCGTTGGCTCAGAAGTTTGAATTTTTCACAGCTCCAAGGAACAATAGACTTGAGTATTTGATATGAAATTCAGCTTGATACCTCTACGCATACTTGAGAAAAAGGGTATTGACAGACGGACAACAAAGTGTTCCGTTTTTTCCTTTTGAGGTACGGAACCCTAAAAACAGTGTGACGGTGTGTGCTTAATGCAAAAAAAAATTAAACGCAAATTAACTTTGCAAAGTTGTCACAATTCTATTTTATTTATTGCGTGAAAGAAGAAGAAAACAGAGCAGATGTAAAACTACTGTGTGTCTTTCTTACTACGCGCATGCGTTCGAGTGCCACCTATTCACTCTTGCTCTGTCTCTTTCTATTCCCCTCCCCAGGAGCGTTAAACGTTTAACGCAACCTTGTTAGAAGTCGCATTAGAAGTTTCACGTCAATAAGATTGAAAATAACTTGTTTACAATAGCAGGAATATAAAGTCGAAAAAATCGATAAAATCGATAGTCGCCTGCCGACAACACTTTTTATTTTTGAAGTTTTGTGTTGTTTTACTTTAAAAAAAACTTCAAAATTCAAATAAACTTCAATTCAAAGTTCAACAAACAAACCAAAGTCCATCCATTGGTGATCGGAATCATGAAGATTGGAATGTTGAGTCGTAAATTATCAGTTAATAATCACTTATTTGTTACATGATACTATATTTAATTCTAATCTAATTTGTATTTTGTAATTTCAAGTTTAATAGTTAAAGACTACAATATACCACCACTGCTACCTTTAAATCATCAAAGAACCTGTGAAGTAGTTACAAAGATCGAAAAAAATAAGAAAATTGCGTTGAAATTAAATTGCAAAGTTTTGAAGATCGCTCTCTGTTAAAAACAAAGGAAATTACATATCAACATGGACTGTAAAGAAACTATTATAGAGACCCGTAACAACAATATTCAAATCGTGAGTTATAACAAGCCCGCCCGGAAAAATGCTATAGACCCAATCATGTATTCTAAAGTTAAGAACATTCTGAATAATGCTGCAAAAGACGATGATATTTCTGTTACGGTGCTGACAGGCACAGGAGATTTCTACAGCAGCGGTAATGACTTCAGGGCTGCTGCATTGGCAGAGGGACAAAACAATTTTGATGTCCTTAGTGATTATATTGAAGCCTTTATTACATACCCTAAACTTCTGGTAGCAATTGTCAACGGGCCTGCAATAGGTATTGCTGCTACAACATTGGCACTCTGTGATTTAGTATTCGCTTCAGAAAATGTGAGTCAAATATAATTATTCTTTTATGACATGTTAAGCTCAGACAACGGAAAGAACATGTTGCATTGAAAAAACTTTAAGTCTGAAAAAAAGTGTTTTGTAAACATGAGTTACTTTCTCTGTAGCACCATTTTGGTAATGTTTTTCACAGGTTCCAAAGTATTTTGTAGAACTGCTATAGTCATGTTGCAAAAATCTTTAATTTTTTTCCTTAGTCACTTCATTGAGTCTCATAAATCATTTTTATTGGTTTCAGGCATATTTCTACACACCATTTTCAAAACTTGGAATTGTTGCAGAAGGATGTTCTACTTTTACATTCCCTAGATTAATGGGAGAAAGGAAGGTAAGAATACAAAATCTTATGTTTTATATATCTTATGTTGCAGTGTAGCAGATCAATGATTTTGGTTGGGTCGGGGACTTAGCTAAGGATAACCTTTTTTTAAGTAGGTGAAAACAAAAGCACTAAAAACAGAAACTTTGAAGTATCTAATTTACGCTGTAGAGTGTACTTGGAGGGCTTGAGCTCCTTAGCCCCCTCACCCTCGAATCCGCTAGTATTTCTACACAACTTTGCAGTCAGAACTTAAGAAGAAGAACAAACAACATAAGAATTTTTAAAATATGTCATTTGAAGAAACACAACTACAAAATATAAAAAGTGCAACTATTCATTGGACCATTAATTGGGTATATTCACAGTTATTCTGCGCATTGAACCTCCTTCATTTGAAAGTCACTTATGTTGAATGGAAAAAAACTTTTTTTCAGGCAGCAGAAATGTTGATGTACAACCATAAAATGTCTGCTCAGGAAGCATTGGATTGTGGATTTGTGAACTATATTTACAAACCCCATGAACTTACAAGCAATGTGTGGAGCAAGATCGTTGAAGTCTCAAATTTGCCAACATTATCTATTTCATTAACCAAAAAAATTCTCAAGGGATCACTACAAGACCAATTATTGAAAACAAATGCAATGGAAATAGATGGCCTGCGTCAGATTTGGAAAGCAGGAAGTGCCAAAGAAAAAAGTAAATTATAAATAAGTAATCATGAGTAGAGTTTTTTTTATAATATGTATAATATTTTGGTAATATGTATATGCTATGTAATATTGTGGAAATTTATTTGGTTAAACAAAATCAAACTGTTATGTAGGTACTTATTAAGTAAGTAAATGCATTTAATATTTTAACTAAGTAATAATTTTATTTTGCAATCAACCCTACATTTTTCCAACCAACTTAAATTAGGTATTATTTTGAGGATTGATTTGATGGTTATTATACATACCTAGCGTGATGACGTAAGTGCTGGGATAAAAAAAGCTGATGTGAACATGTTGTTTAAATGGATATTGGTTAGTTACTCAAACGCGACTAAAGCGTTTTGTTGGAACTGCGGGACAGTGCTATCTAACGACGCCATGTCATTTTTTCATTCACGGATCTGTGTTTTAATATCTTCTAATTACATATGTACTTACCTATTACAAAAGTAGGTAACCTTACCGGTGAAAAGATGTACTTAGTTTTCTGTCGTACAAATAAATGTCGTGGTGTGCTTCCCACAGCATTTTATGAGCTGATCTGTCGGAGTAGGCACCGGCAGGTACCCCTAAAATGAAGGATCGACGTGGGATTACGTAGAAAGCGACGAGCGGTGTGCTGGGACTTTAGTTATGTATGGAATTTCATCGTGAGGTGTGGCGGGACACCGCGCGAAGTGAGGAGCGACGTGGCTGGATTTCGCGCGGTCGGTGTCGTGGGAGTCAACGTTATGGAATCAATCCATAGCGTGATATTTCGTAGCATAACATAGCTTTATAGATTTTAAAATCGAAAGCATTGAGCATCAGCCTACGAGATTTACCTTGGTTATAGCATACCGAAATACAATTACTAAGCTATTGTGCCATAATTAGCTAGAGTAGACTCATTATAAATGGGGAAAGAAAAAGATGGTGCAGATTCTATATCCGACCTATTTCGACCGCATAGACCTAAAGGCCTAAGGTCCAGAGATCTAAGCAGCACACGTCTGAACTTATTTAGGCAAGAAATCAACACCAACGCGCATCTGATTCCAATAGGTGAGTTTGTGTCCAGTAAAGTGGATGCGCGGTTTGAGCTTGAAATATCTGACCGCCATGGACCCGCTTTAACACTTTGTTCCCATCGCTGTGGACAGGGTCGGGCTGAGCTTGAAGAGGCCGGGTAGTTCCCCACAAGCCAGGAGCCCGAGACGGGGTGTAGCCTATCTACCGTCTGGCTTGTGGCAAGCCCCGCAAGTCAAGTCCGAGGGGGACCCGGCTGGCAAATGCCACCTTGACTATATGGCCAGTCCGACCTTGGCCGTGGAGACAATGGGCAGTTGAGGCAGTGAAGCCCGTGAGCTTATTAGGGTGATTGGAAAGGGGCTCGCTTGTTCGGATTCGTTCGAGTACGAAAAATATCATGCACCTACTACAATTCAATTTCTAGCTGAACTCTATGAACAACTACGAACGAACCCCTCACTGGGTTTATCAAGCAGCAGAGCTGAGGAACTTCTCCATTACTATGGACATAACTCTCTGACCCCGTCCACGGAGTATGGCTGGCCTTTTGTTTTGTTGAAGTCAATGTGCTCAGGTAGGTGCAATAATGAAGACAAATACTTGCTTTAGTAGCGCTAAATTTACATGTTCTCTCGTATATTTTACAGGGTTTTCGATTCTGATCTGGTCAGGTGCGCTGTTGTGTTTTCTGGCTTACATGATAGAAGCTTCTACGAAATCCAATCCATCACCTGATAACCTTTATCTCGGTTTCGTGCTCATTGTAGTCGAACTCGTATGTGGATTTTTCAGCTTTTATCAAAACTATAAAAGTTCGAAAGTAAGAACCTTTTATTTGTGTACTTAGGTTATTTTTTTTATTTTTTTTAATGTACAATAGGTCGGCGTTTGACCACCAACTCGCCTGATGTTAAGCAAAGTTGTTTTTTTTTTTTTTTTTATGGACAATAAGTCGGCGTTTGACCACCAACTCGCCTGATGTTAAGCGACGTTGTGGTCTAAGATGGAGCACGACGACCTATAAGGTACTTATTCACTCGAGCCCTGAAGTTTTATAGAGTGAAGAAGTACAAAGACGGCAGTTGAGTGAGGCGCTACAAGTGCGCCACTGCTCAGACCCGTCTTCGGAACGGTTACACCGGACTACATCCCGAAACACGACCAGGTCATTTCACGGCATGGCTTGGTCCGGTGGGTGGTAACTAGCCACGGCTGAAGCCTCCCACTAGAGTTTGCTACCCGGTTATAGCACTACCCGGGGACCACGTGTAGGGAATCAGAATAGAGTACACTCCTACGGACGTGGGTAGCTCAGCCCCCAATAACTAACTATAATATATTAATAATGAATAATATTTATTAATAATAATTTGCGTCTACCACAGTACTAAGGACGAAATATATCTTAAGATTCGTAGGTAAGTACATATAACACAACATATTGTTACGCCTTTTCCCCAAGGGGGCTGGCAGAGGTGTAATACAACACCCACACTACGCCGGATGATATTCAGTCCTAAATGTGACAGGGGCGGGCCTGTCGCCATTCACCGGGCTCCAGTCATGTAGCAGATGACATAAAATACACACATATTATGTTCACACAATGAACACATTGGTGCGTACCGTCGGTTGGGTTTAAACCCGCTCCCTCTAGCTTGAGAGGCGGGCCTTCACCAACTAGGCCATCATCGCTCAACAAGTACAACAACAAGGAGAATGGCGGTGATCCGCTAATCAGCTATCTTCTTGGATATGTACCTAGCTATTGCTGATCCGCCCAAATTTCTGGTCCTTCGAGCCGAACAAAAAAAGAATAGCTTGTATAATTTGAAGCTAAAATTGATTCCAGATAATGAAAACATTTAACAGCATGATACCAAACTTTGCAACTTGTCTTCGTAACGGAGAGCTAAACGAGGAAACCCTAGTACGCAACCTGGTCAGAGGCGACATCGTTCGGGTTAAGGCGGGAGACGTCGTGCCGGCGGACATACGCATTATCGATTCTAAAGGTTTCAAGGTTTGTTTCACTTCACAAGTAAAAAACAAGTCCGCTAAAGTCTTGGTCTTGTTTTTTCTACGCCATTTACACCAAAAAAATGTTTTGCAGGTCGATAATTCTTCGTTAACTGGTGAATCAGTAGCAGTACCGCGGTCAAATGTTGAAGGCATAGCTAACATACTGGAGTCTCCTAATGTCGCTTTCTTCTCAACTATGTGTGTTGAAGGATGGGCACAAGGTAAACCAATTGCATATCCTACTATGCTCCATATAGATGGATGGATGGATGTTTGTTACTCTTTCACGCCAGAACGGCTGAACAGATCTGGACGAAATTTGGCACAGAGATAGATTATAGTCTAGAATAGCACATAGGATACTTTTTAACCGCGGATGAAACCGCGGGGTTCAGCTAGTATGAAGTGAAATAATAAGGTTTCATAATTTCTGTCGAAAAATATGTACGTACTTAATACAAGTTGTATAGAAAAAAAAAACAGTTAATAGGAAGTGCATTTACTTTCTATTTAGGTACGCAGGAAATAAAGGTGCTGTTTAATTATTCTATCAAATTTATTTAAGTATTATTAACTTATGTACCTACCTACTTGCATTCTTACGTATTTTTCTAATTTAATAGAATTTGTCTGTACTGTACCTATTACAAAAAAATATTTTATAAGCTCATAACATAAGTTTAACTAATGTACTAGCTGCGCCCCGCGGTTTCATCCGCAGATCCACGGGATCCGTTATTTTCTTCGGAATAAAAGGTACCTTAAATCCTTTTCTGGACTCCGAGCAACATGTATGCAAAATATCATGTTCATCGGTTAAGGCGTGAAAGCGTAACAAACGAACGGACTTACTTTCGCATTAAAAAAAAAAACTAGCTGTTTTGCCCGCGGCTTCGCTCACGTTTTATATAGCCTATGTCAATCAGGAATTTTGTAGCTTTGTAATGGTGAAAGAATTTTTGTAATCGGTCCAATAGTTTTTGAGTTAATTAATTCGTTATAAACATACTTACTTACAAATCTTTCCTCTTTATAATCTTCTTAATATATATAAATTACGTGTCACGTTGTTTGTCCGCTATAGACTCCTAAACTACTTAACCGATTTCAATCAAATTTGCACACCGTGTGCAGTTCGATCGAACTTAACAGATGGGATAGCTCACATATATATATGACGGCGCGAGATATCATTGGATAAAGAAAATCAGTTTGAGAGTTGTTAATCGATAGTTTTAATCTGTGGTTATTGACGATTAATCGATTTGTTTATGGTCATTTAGAGCGGTTAACACCGAATGGAGTTGCGTTTGGGATTTCGGGCGAACGTCATGTCTGTCAGTCAGTGGTTGACAGGACTGGGCTGAAAGCGGTCGCACGCAATGGTCATTCGTAAACCCATTACTCTAAATCGCCAACTATCTTTGTGATATTTTACTAAATAAGTAGTCTAAGTGACTGTATAATTAAAATAGTGAAAAGCCTTCAATGCTGTCCCCTTATTTCAACGTTCCTAAAGTTTGACGCCCACCAAAGATACCCGTGATGACGAGTTCATGGCTCAGAAATCAGATACAACACCTCGGCCTACTAGATTTTCCCCGTCATCAAAAGTGGAAGGTCACAGCGCGGCGGCCTTTCCTATGTTTCTCCGACATCAGTGGGATGAGATGTCAGGACTCGGCTCCTATTTCCTACATTTCCCCGACATCAGAAGTGGGATCAGATGCGAAGGCTCGGCTCCCTATTCCTACATTTCCCCGACATATATGTAAATAATAAACGCGAACGAAGTCGCGGGGTGACAGCTAGTATTAGTATAGATATGTTTAGTTAGGATACCTTAGATAGTTAGTTACCTGTAAACCTGTTTGTAGACCTACGTACATTTTCAGGTGTGGTATTATGCACTGGTGATCTGACCGCCCTAGGGCGCGTGGCGGGGCTGGCAGCTCGTCTCCACCCTGGCCCTTCGCCACTGGCTCGTGAACTTAAAAGATTCATGCGCTACGTATCCATCTGGGCTTTGTGTCTCGGATCTTTTATAGCAATCGCCTCTTTTGCTCTGGGTTATCCATTCATTCAGACAACTATCTTTATGATTGGGATTATCGTTGCAAATATTCCTGAAGGTAACGTAGACCCAGGGTCGGACTGGGCATTTAGTCAGGGTGGCATTTGCCAGTCGGGCCCCCCATCGGACTTGGCTTGCGGGACTTGCCGCAGACGGTAGGTAGGTTGGGGGCTATACCCCGTCTCGGGCCCCTGGCTTGTGGGGAGCCACCCAGGCCCTTTCAGCTCAGTCCGACCATGCTTAGACCTACTTAACCTACCGCGTCACTTTCAACGTTTCTCTTCTTATGCTTACGTTCGTATTGTTTTCTAGGATTACAACCAACAGTTACTGCATCCCTAACGTTGACTGCCCAAACAATGATCAAGAAGCATTGTCTAGTAAAAAACTTGGAAGCTGTCGAAGCTCTAGGTGCCTGCACGACAATTTGCACTGACAAAACTGGTACCCTTACTGAAAACAAAATGTCTGTACAGCATATCTGGTTATATAACAAAACTTATTCTATTCAAGATGCAAATCTTCAAAGTAAGAATCGATTAATCGATGAATAACAATTGTTATTCATGTTTTCCATAAAACATTTCGTCATATCGTCACGCTATTCCCCCGAGGGGGCTGACAGAGGTGTAATACAACACCCACACTTCACCGGACGATATTCAGTCCCAGATTTTACAGGGGGCGATATTATTATATTATTATTATTATTTGTTTACACAATGAAGAAATTGGTGCGTGCCGTCGGCTGGGTTCGAACCCGCTTCCTCTGGCTTAGGAGGCAGGCCTACTCCAACTAGGCTATCATCGCTTTTTCCATAAAATCAATATTGTTGTTTTAAATTTAAATTACTTACAGGTGTGTTACACGATAACCAAGGTAATATTTCTTACCTATTTTATTAGTAGGTTTGGTAGTATTATATTAGGTCCTTACGTATGAAATTAGCGTTTTGTCGTATTGATCAATTTGATCTGAAATATCTCTTCTTTGGTTAAGAATTCGAAATTCAAATTAATAAATTCATTTAGCTGGTTTTTTTTTCTTTGGAATACAATCATTCATTTGTTATTTTCCTCATTATTTTTTCTTTGGCGTCGCTTATTACCGCGCAATGGAAAACATGAAATATCGGTATATTTACGAGTACGAGTTCTACCGTGGCACCAGTGCTGCAGAAACAGCTCGAAGAATTAATGATGTGTACGGCGCTGGTGTCGCTAAAGACAGCACGGTACATTTTTGGTTTCAACGTTTTCGTTCTGGAAATTTCGACCTTAAGAACCAACCCCGTGGACGGCCGGAGATCAAAGTGAAAAACGAAGAATTAAAGGCTATTGTGGAAGCGGATCCATCACAAAGCACTTCAGAGATAGCAGCAGGCTTCGGGGTAAGTGACAAAACTGTATTAATCCACTTGAAGCAAATCGGGAAAGTAAAAAAACTCGAACGATGGGTACCTCATGAATTGAGTGAATCGAACTTGCAAACACGGGTCGCCTGCTGTGTTACTTTGCTCAACCGACACAATAATGAAGGGATTTTAAATCGAATCATTACTTGTGATGAAAAGTGGATATTGTACGATAATCGAAAGCGCTCATCGCAATGGCTGAACCCTGGAGACCCAGCCAAATCCTGCCCTAAACGAAAATTGACTCAGAAAAAGTTACTTGTAAGTGTTTGGTGGACTAGCGCCGGTGTCGTTCTGATGAGTAGAGTAGTCTCGTATGCTGCAAATGCATAGGCAGATGCATGTGCGGCAGTGAAGGTTAGGTGAATGGATGACAGGTTTTTCCTGAGTTCGCCACAAAAAGAAACACTGTTTTCGGTTGTCACTGTTCGTACGTATTTAATATTTAATTGTATTCACTATTTGGTCGTATACTAATAGGTAATTAATTTGGATATAATTTTATGGACACAATCGAGCGAGCTGAACCTGACCAGCGCAGAGCATAGAGAGGAAACGGGGAAGAATCATAGATAAAAGACATGTTGCTAATATCCGATAAGTAGTGATGAGACACATGACAATTATTATAGAGATGTAGGGCATAGACAACATATAATCGACTTCCAACACTCCTCCTTATGCTCTACATCTTTTAAAGATATAGGTGGATCCATAAAAATACATTATGGCCAGGTAATCCAAATACAGCAAACATACAGAGATTATACAACATTTTAGGTCACAGAAATAAACTTATCATACATATAAAAATAGCTGATAAACATGAAACCTTTTTGAATATACATATTCTACAACTCTACATGTTCACACATTTACTTTACACATTTCAAATGTAATCCCATTACAAAATTACAATGTTTTTGACTACATAATGGCTTAGTAAGTATATCTGCAAGCATTTTATTAGTTGGTAAGTATTTTACACATATTAAATTTTTGCCTACTAAGTCTTTTACAAAGTGGTATCGCAAGTCAATATGCTTGGTTCTTTTGTGACAATACTCTTTTACTGACAATAATTTCTGAGCACTTTGATTATCATTATACACTATGATATCAAATCTTTTGTTGATAATTTCCGACAAGAAATTCCTAACAAAACAAATGTCTTTACATACATCAGAGATTGCTAAGTACTCAGATTCTGTACTTGATAGAGCAGTACAACGCTGTTTCCTTGCTTCCCAATTTACAACACTGGATCCTAGCTTAATTACAAATCCTGTGTAAGACTTCCTGTCACATAAGTCATTTGCCCAATCTGCATCAGCATAGGCTTTAATATCAAAATTAGCATCTTTATAAAAATAAAGACCATAATTTTTGGTTCCTGCCAAGTAACGAAGTACACGTTTAGCAGCTTGCCAATGACTCATATCAAAGCAAGTACTATATTGGCTGAGTTGACTGCAAGCATATGCAATATCTGGACGAGTACACGCCGACAAATATAAAATTGATCCCAAAAGCTGTCTGTATTTGTAAATGTCATCATCTAAACATTTTTTATCTGATTTATCTAATTTACAATTTACAGGCAAAGGAGTTGAGACAGGCTTGCAATCACTCATGCCAAACTTAGCCAACAATCGCTCTATGTAGTCAGATTGGTCTAATATTATTACATTATTTTTCATAGTAACATTAATGCCTAAACAATTTTTAAGCTCTCCTAGGTGACGAATTTCAAAATTTTGCTGTAATAATAACAATACTTTATCAATGCAGTTATTGTGAAATATATAAAAATCGTCAACATAGAGAGCAACTATTACATATTCATTATTAGACCTTTTTACATATATGCAGGGTTCACATTTGCTCTGAACATATTCATTCTGAGACAAGAAATTATGAATTTTTATATTCCACATTCGACTTGATTGCTTCAAGCCATACAAACTCTTGTGGAGTCTACAAACTTTATTGTCATTTTTATTAAAACCTTCTGGCTGTTCCATAAAGATAACTTCATCTAATTCCCCATTTAGGAATGCAGTAGCTACATCTATATGGTCAATCTTTAAATCAAGTTGTAAGGCTATAGTAAATAGGATCCTTAAGGTAGAATGTCTAACCACAGGTGAAAAAGTATCAGAATAATCTATTCCCTGTTTTTGACTAAAGCCCCGAGCAACTAGTCTTGCTTTAAACTTATCAAACTTGCCTGAGGCATCAAACTTTTTCTTGAACACCCATTTACACTTTATAATATTTTTACCCATTGGCCTATCAACTAATTCCCATACATTGTTCTTTAATAAGGAATTATACTCACTTTCCATGGCTTTATGCCACTGAGATTTATCTGAGGAATGCATGGCCTCCTCGTAGGTAACAGGGTCGCCCGACAGACTTGCATCAGCCATTAATACAGATAAGTCGTAATCATTTAACTTACTTGGCAGTTTACCCCTAGTAGTACGGAGAGGTCGCGAGCGAGACGCGTCGGCGGTACCTACCGACGATGTCGGCTCTCCTCCTTGAGGTATAGACTCCGGCAGAGGAGACGAGACATCTGACATGATGTCATCTCCATCACCGTGATCACTTACTCCCTCATCTCCAGTACAATAGATGTCAGATGATGGCGACAACGCTGGCGACGTTAGTTCCGCATCTGAAACATCATGGGAAACACCATTAGACTTATCAGAAATTCTACAATTAGTACTATCACTATTACTAGTATCACAGTATTCAACTATACTATTATTTGAAGTTTTATTGTCATTGTTCAAAATTGTATTATCATTATTTATAATTGAATTGATAGTATCATTGTATAAAATTTCATTTACATTAGTGACTTCCTTCTCCTTAATGTCACTGTCAATAAAAATAAAATCATTGCTCACGCTTTCAGCGTTCAACCGATCTCCTTGCTTTTCTAAAAAATTATCCTCAAAAAATGTCACACAGCGTGAATAAATGACTTTCTGAGGACAAGATGGATCTATTAAACGGTAACCCTTGCAAGTTTCACCATATCCTACAAATATATAACGTTTCGCCTTTGCATCAAGCTTACGGCGTTTTTGATCAGGAACATGAGAATAGGCAACACAGCCAAAAATGCGCAAGTGACTAAGATCAATTGGAGATCCGGTCCATACATATTCTGGAATGCTGTCCGACAAAGCTGTGGTAGGGCTCCTATTTTTCAGATAGATTGCCGTCATGACGGCTTCCCCCCAAAAGCGGTCAGACAGACCAGATTCTTGCAGCATTGCACGTGCCTTCCCAAATAAAGTCTGATTCACACGTTCAGATATTCCATTTTGCTCTGGTGTAAATGGAACTGAGGTTTGGTGAACTATGCCTTCCTTTTTAAGAAAATCGCTTAATTTGTTATTGCAATATTCAGTTCCGTTATCTGTTCTTAAACATTTTATAGATAAACCTGTCTGTTTTTCTACTAAAGCTTTAAAAGAAATAAAATGGGAACTCACCTCAGATTTAGACTTCATAAGGTATCCAAATGTCTTCCTTGAAAAATCATCTGTGAATGTCAACAAGTAGCGGGCTCCGCCCCAAGTGCTTTCTTGCATCGGGCCGCATACATCGGAGTGGACCAGTTCAAGTAATTTGGCAGCACGCTTAGCACCATGCTTGGGAAAAGAAGACCTATGCATCTTTCCTGTAACACATGCCACACAACTGCCAGGTTCGCCGACTTTTCCCTGAAAAACGACACCAAGACACTGATTTCCACCACCCAGTATACTTACACTTCTGTGATTTAAATGGCCAAGACGCTTATGCCACACATCTATAGGTGCGCACACAGCAGCATGAGCACTCACTGTCTCCTGCCTAGGATGAAGGAGCATGGAGGTCTCAAGGGGTAAGGACCTACCTTGTTGTTTTTTATATTTATACAACCCATTAATTTTCTTAGCACATAGAACTTGATCACCAGATATCTGACAATTATCATAAATAGAACAACCATCTTTATGAAAAGCAACAACATAGCCTTTATCTGTAATCTGATTAACAGATATTAAGTTATTAGAAAGATTGGGTACCACTAACACATTATCGAGAGTTAAATTTGAAGAAAGAGATATTTTACCAACCATTTTACTGTCCAATTTCTGCCCATTGGCAACAGATATGATGCTGTTTTTGCTCTTGGTATCCGTAACGAGGTCATGGTGCATGCACATATGCACACTAGCTCCAGAGTCCAGAATGAATTCATCCGAGTTAGATGCAAACAAGGCAGATGCTAAAAAGGTGTGTTGATCTGATTTTTCAATACCTTGGTCTTGTTTTTGCTTCTTCTCACTGTCTCGGCGCTTCTTAAAGCATTTGCTAGCTACATGGCCCGTTTTCCGGCAGTAATTACATGTAATGTTACTCTTCTTCTTCTTGTAGGCCGCATAAGCGGTAGATTGTCCCTCGTGTGTGCGTCTGTGGTCCTCTTGCAGCAATCTCATTCTCACCATCTCACTAGTTAGGGAACTTGTGATGCAGGCCGTCTCAAGACCAGACACCAAAACATCGAATTCTTGTGGTAACCCCAACAGCAAGATTTCTGCAACTTCCGCATCGTCTATTATTTTTCCAATATCCGCAAGTTGCTGCACTAGTTTCATTGTTGTTTCAATATATTCGGACATAGAAGAAAAATGTTGATACTCGATGCGGTGTAATTTTCGTAATAACAGCACTTTTCGATATAGCCCACGATCTTCGAACGTATCGGCAAGCTTTTTCCATGCGTCATTAGATGTTTTGCAGTTGCAAACGTATTGATAAAGATTCGGCTGCAGCGTCAAACATATACGAGCAAGTGCACGACTGTCGCGAGTCGGATCGCCGACGGCGTTCTCGTCGGTGCCATCTACACATTGCCATAATCCCTCAGACAATAGGATTAATTTAATAGCAAATTTCCACGTTGTATAGTTCGAGACGCCTTGTAATTTTTCTATTGAGGCTATTGAGTTGTGAGGAGTCGGTGCGCTCGTAAGTGTCATAGGCGTGACCGGCGACTCGCGCCGTCCGCGTGTATCTTGATCCATCATGAATAAAAATTACGTACCTCGTGGTATTTTTGAGCTTTTCCAATTTCACACAAAGCTGAGCACATAACCTGATGAGTAGAGTAGTCTCGTATGCTGCAAATGCATAGGCAGATGCATGTGCGGCAGTGAAGGTTAGGTGAATGGATGACAGGTTTTTCCTGAGTTCGCCACAAAAAGAAACACTGTTTTCGGTTGTCACTGTTCGTACGTATTTAATATTTAATTGTATTCACTATTTGGTCGTATACTAATAGGTAATTAATTTGGATATAATTTTATGGACACAATCGAGCGAGCTGAACCTGACCAGCGCAGAGCATAGAGAGGAAACGGGGAAGAATCATAGATAAAAGACATGTTGCTAATATCCGATAAGTAGTGATGAGACACATGACAATTATTATAGAGATGTAGGGCATAGACAACATATAATCGACTTCCAACACGTTCACTACAGTACTACTACTACTTCTTAAATCTGGCCAAACGATTACGGCAGATATCTATTGTCAGCAACTGCAAACCATGAAGGAAGAACTAGCTGTTAAACAACCGAGATTGGTCAATCGCTCTAGGCCACTGCTGCTTCACGACAACGCAAGACCACACACTGCTCAAACAACCACTAAGTTAGCTGAGCTACAATTGGAATGTCTGCGACATCCACCGTACTCCCCGGACCTTGCTCCAACAGATTACCATTTCTTCCGGAATTTGGACAACTTCTTACAAGGAAAAAAATTCCACTCCGATGCAGCAGTCCAAACCGCCTACAAAGAGTTTATTGATTCTCGCCCCCATGGTTTTTATAGTAAAGGGATCAATGAACTTACCATAAGATGGCAAAAGTGCATAGATAACAACGGTGCATACTTTGATTAATTCAATATATTTTACAAAAAAAAAACGACTTTTTATTCCTCCCGTACAAAACGCCAATTTCATACGTAAGTAAGGACCTAATATTATACCCATTATAGGTACTTACGGTTTTGACATTCCAACATTGAGGGTCAACTAGGGCAAATTCGTCTGTGGGGCAAATTAGGCATTTAACACCATCTTGGACAGATTATTGCGACTAAAGATAGAAAAAAGATGTAGGTGGCGCCTAATTTGTGAAGGGTTTGTCAGTATTTTATTATAGTATTTTTTAATAAGGTTTGTCAGTAATTCTCGAAAGACGCAATTGCCTACCCTAGCTCTATTTTCATTTAATTGTAATTATATAGTATAAAAAAATAATGTATTCCGTAATTTAATCACTTTGCAGCTATAAAAAATTGTTGTGCATTGTGCAGCAATGCTACTGTAAAGGCCGGAGATGCCGTAACAGGGGACGCTTCCGAAACTGCCATCTTCAATTTTATCTTCAAATTCGATGACCCTAATGCTATTCGACTAAATTATCCCAAAATTGTCGAAATACCTTTTAACTCCGACAATAAGTTCCAAGTAAGTAATTGCACATGTTTATATTTTCTAATAGCCACAATCCAGAAAAAGTCCGGCCAAGTGCGAGTCCGAATCGCGCACGAAGGGTCCCGTATCATTATCTATGTATGAACGGCGAAAAAATCACGTTTGTTGTTTGGGAGCCCCCTCAATACTTATTTTATTCTGTTTAGTATTTGTCGTTATAGCGGCAACAGAAATACATCATCTGTTAAAATTTCAACTGACTAACTATCACGGTACATGAGACACAGACGAACAGACAGACAGACGGACGAACAGCGGAGTCATAGTATAGGGTCCCGTTTTACCCTTCGGGTACGGAACCCTGAATCAAAGCTGAATATTTTTACTTCCCCTCTGAAAAAGGTAAGCGTGCATCTGGATAAATCGGCATCTCAATATCTTGTTGTAATGAAAGGCGCTCCAGAGATAATTATTGGACGGTGTTCCGTCGTTGCAATTGAAAAGAAAAACGTTAACCTGACGAGTGAAATGAAAGCGGCTGCGGATAAAGCCACAGAAAACTTGGCCAATACAGGTACTTCTTTACAATAGATATTCGTAAAACATGGTACGAGTATGTGGTGATGGTATTTATTCCTAGCATCCTCATTGTACTTCATACCCTGTATACTACTACTTACTACTATTAATTAGTAGTACAAAGTAGTAGTACTTGGTTACTAGTATTTATTTCTCAGGTATTTAAGTTGTAAGAATAATGGGATACCATTTCGTCTTTTTCCCATCTTTCTAAGTCCATCTTAATGAATGTTTAGTGCCTTTTAACTTTTCACATTACGATTTAAAGATGCGTTTGTCGCGCTGCTGGGCAAGCAGCGGTTGATAATCCGCTCCCTCCTCGTGCTCCTACTAAATACTCCTACTGATAGGAGCACCGGGATACCCATGTCCTCATGCTCCTACTGTACGTAAAAACTACGGGGAATAATATAATTTTCTAAATTTAATTTCATACAAAACATAGAAGTGTGGCAGTCGCGCGGAAATGTCGCAACAGCGCGAATGAATCGCCTTATAAGAAAGGGTAAGCTAACAGTAACGTGACTTCCGCGCGACTGAACCGTGTAATATGTGAAGGCCTCTGGTGCTGAAACGCGTAAAAGGGGTGACTAAACCTTCAAATGGGTGACTGGGTGAATGGGTGGTCACTGGAGAGGGTTACTGGAAGGGGTTCTTACTGTTGCTTACATGCGTGTTTGTTGTATGTGTATGACCCACTCTGACCAACTGAGAGCTCGTCCGAATTTCCCCACAGACCAAGGGGCAGAAATAGCGTGTTTACATCAGTGCACGTCTAATTCTTATATTACTTAGGTAGGTATCTATAATAATCTACTAGCGACCCGCTCTTGGTTTGCACGCTTCCTATAAACCTTCCGTGAAAAATTACAGATCCGTTCGGTGGTTTAGGAGTTAGCGGATATACCAACAGACAGAGGGGCAGGCTGACGCGGAAAGCGACTTTGACATAGGGATACTTCTGAAATTACTTATCTACTGTAATATTTTTCATTTCTTTTGTCAAAGGGGAAAGGATAATGGCATTCGCCGATTTACTATTGGACCCCAAACAGTTCCCTTTGAATTATACATTCGACGCGGATGAAGTGAATTTCCCATTGCAAGGTCTGCGACTGCTCGGTATCTTGGGTATTATGGACCCGCCAAGGGAAGAGGTAATGTAGCTACATAGTTGTCTTCAAATTAGTATTACGATTTCTTATGCAAAGGTAGGCTTGCGTTTGACCACCTCGTCGTCATCATAATACTGTAGTTATGGACATATAGACAGGTACGTGTATAAATACCTACACACATTTCTAGCACCGTAATGTACTACAAGTTTTATGCAATTATGTTGCGAAGTGTATAACTTTAATGATCGGGAGTAGGTCCGTTCAGCGATAGAGCGCGTGCGAGCCGCCGGCGTGCGAGTGATGATGGTGACAGGAGACCACCCCGCGACCGCCCGCGCCATTGCTGTAGACGTGGCCATTGCTACCTCTCCCAAATGCCACGTCATCACCGGTTCTGAGCTCAGAAATATGACGCCGAACTTGCTTAATTGGGCCTTGGAGAAGCATTATGAAATAGGTAACGTAATTATTTGATCGTATGTACATCGTACCTATTTGATACTTAGATAATGTATTAAATTATTTATAACTACACAGTATTTGCGCGAACGTCTCCAACACAGAAGCTCCAAATAGTGGAGGCTTGCCAGCGACAAGGCGCGGTCGTGGCGGTGACGGGTGACGGAGTGAACGACGCGCCAGCGTTGCGCCGCGCTGATATCGGCATCTCCATGGGCATCACCGGCTCCCAAGTAAGATAATGGTTTTTCACACGCTCAGCACTACTCCGGGCGTCGCCTCCAGCGAAGAGGCGTGGGTTCTGTGAAGTTAAGCGCGAAACGCTGCGCAGTAGCGAAAACAAAGGTTTGCGCGGGCTTCACAGCAAGACGTCGCAAAGTTTCGCTTGCGACGCACTTCACAGCCGCCATTAAATTTGAATCAGCCTGTACCTACATAAAGCTAGAAACTGTTCCCAGGTTTCCCAGAAAACGGCAGACATCATTTTGCTGGACGATAACTTTGCAACGATCGTAACGGGCATTGAAGAGGGGAGGAAGATATTCGACAACCTCAAAAAGTCACTCTGCTACATCCTCATCTCCAATGTGCCTGAAATTTTTCCGGTCTTGATGTTCATCTTGTTTTCGATACCCCTGCCTCTAGGTTCGTCCTGATGTTTTGTACGCTACATTAACTGAACCATGATTTCTGTCATCCATCTAGAAGTTTACTTTGTGCTTCAAGAATTTTTGATATGGATTTTAGTTCTAGTCTTACTACTACAGGTGTAATGACAATACTGTGCGTGGACCTCGGTACAGACATGTGGCCGGCCGTGGCGCTATCTTACGAGCTCGCAGAGACCGACGTCATGAATCGTCCGCCGCGTGAATCTGACTCGCTGGTGTCCGCGAGGATGATCAGCCTGTCGTACGGACACCTAGGCCTTATTGAGTTCGCCGGCGGAATGTTCGCTTACTTTGTCGTCATGGCTGAGTTCGGATTCTATCCTTATGACCTCTTTGGTTAGTTTTTTACGATCCCTCAAATGCTGTTTATTCCAGAACTCGCTTACTCCAAAGTTGGCGGTTCTTTTGACCAGGAATGGCTTCTTCAACTTATCTCACTTTTTTAGGTATACGACCACAGTGGGACAACGAATCAGTGAGTGATGTGGTCGATTCCTTCGGCCAAGAGTGGACATACCGTGAGCGCAAAGAGGTGGAGCGGGCTGCGCAAGCCGCCTACTTCGTGGCCATTGTCGTGTCGCAGATGGTAAATGGTCTTGTCTGCAAGACGCGATACAACTCACTGTTTCATGTTGGTAAGACGCAGATGCAAGTGAAAACCTACGACCAAAACTGTGCTTTCATCATGGGTAACTTGTAATTACTTCCAGGGTTGCGCAACAAAGTACTGAACATGGGAATACTGATAGAGTTTTTTATCGCAATTGCTCTTTGCTACACGCCAGGATTAAACACTTTTCTGCGCACGTACCCTTTGAAACTCCACTGGTAATTTGTTTACTGCATCGTAACTTAAGTCAGTTCCGAGCTGACGTATGTCCAACTACAAAAGGATAATATTTAAACATTATACTTTATTCATTTGCAGGTGGTTTCTAGCTCTACCGTTTGTTTCGTTAATGTTTGTGTTCGACGAGTTCCGCAAACTTTGCATCCGCAAAACATATTTTCGAGGTTGGTTTAATGATATGACATACTATTAATTTTCTCTCATCTCATGTCTTTATAATGTCAATTGAGCTAAAAAAATTAAGCTAAGAAATAAAAGATTTTTTTTTCAGAAAAAAAGGAATTTTATTGCATCTTTATACATTTCAAATCTCACACAAGGATAAGTCATCTAAATAATTATAAAATACGTCGCTACCTAAAATATTACCTATTAGAAGTGTTTCAAAAATTACAACTAGAATTTATAAACATTCTTAACGTCACAAGTACATAATATAATTTTTCTTTTTTTTTAATCTTACATAAATATTATAATTTATATATTTTAAATATGTATTTCATTTTATTTTGGGAGGATATCACAGGTACGATACTTATCATGCATCAAAAATATTATTTCATTTAGTCAGGATATTCATGTTTATTGAGTTTTTAATCTTTGATCGTATTTTGTATTTAAGGCACACAAAATGGTAGAATCTAATAGCCATTTGTTTAAAAAAAACTGTACCTTTTTATTAATGGAAATGCTCTACGAATAGTCCCATAGGTCCCATGCTCGTATATAAGACAAATATAATTAGATTACAATCACAATCACATTAGCAAATAAGTTTCACATGGTGTTTAGGTAAAGAAATAGGTTTTGTCGTTGTGTTCGACTTTGACACAAAACTATTTAATTTACAATTACCTCTTTTATTTTACACTTCAGAAGCTCATAGACATACCAATGTTATATATACGCCAGGTATAGCATCCCGGTCACGTGGGCAACACATAGTGACGTCAATCGATACTCAAACAAGACCAGATTAATTCATTTACAAATAGTTCGAAAGAGACAGACGATGACGAGTGACGTCATTATGTGTTTGCTCCCGGAATGCTAAACCTTGTTTTTTTGGATCATGGATATACCGAAGATAGAGGATATTATGAAAATATATTTTAAAAATTTTATATGAATACGAGAATTTTATACATATAGAGATTATATACCTGCCAGTCAGATGGAAAATGCACCTTGAAATGCAGTCATGAGAAAAATGCGTTAGATCAATAGAATACACGATTTAAATCAGTCGAAAGTACGAATTTTTTTTAGAAAAATCCCTTGGCATAGACAATTATTATGATTATGATTCTTTTCTAGGTTTTTAGGTTTACAAAATATTAGATAGAAAATACAAAGACCACTAAATTATACTAGATACCTACATTTATCTACATAAATTCGAATGTATTCACTAAAAAGAAATATAGTTACGAAAATCAGGCAAGTTTGATATGAATTCAGTAAGAATCTCACTTTCTTATACAAGTACATAATAGAATAGAATAATTTTCAAAGATCTAGATTTGTTTGGACTACTTAATTTCCTACTTATTATAGAGGATTTATAGAGAAAAACAATTTAAATTTTAAAAATAGTATGGCAAAACACTACGGGATGCCTTTTTCTTAGTAAATATTTTAGTTGATTTGAGCTTATCAGATCTTCAATTCTCACTAGACTTAATTTTTTGAAGATAGAAAAAAAACATCATTACACCATATTATTATTTTAAACTAAGCGATAAGATATTTTCTGCTTATAAAATAAAGATAACATGCTTGCATTCCCGACCAACCAAGTCGACCGAGTCAAATTCATAGTTAAGTAATCTTTAACAACGACACTCAAAACATTAACAACAAAATAAAACTTAATAACAGACCATAATTATTATGCTAAATAGTTATCACATAAACTGGGAATCCTACGTAAACAAAAGATCTATGAGTAATTTTGGGAACGCTGATTTAGTGGTATATATGATATATCGCATTACACTAACTAAGCTTAGCGCAAACCTCGACCAGTCCACAGTGTGCGCTGTAGAACAAGCCAGGTGGACAAAAGTCGTTATCAAATTCCCGGAAATGAGTACTATGTACCTGTAAACAAAACCCCCAAACCCCCAATTCCAAGAACTATTTATGTCTAACATTCCATACTAATGAGTAATTGTTTATCAAAGTGAGCTAATGAGGTAAATGCAATTTAAAATATAGGTCAGTTGCATTTTAGCGACACTTTCACTAACACCTCATTGTGGCAGTTTTTAATTTTGTGGAAAGTTTAGTGATGGATTTCAATTCTGAAGGTATGTATATTAATATTTTATTATTAGAATCTTTTAATGTGCCTTAAAAATTATTAGAGTAGGTTCTCAACGAAAACACAAAAAAAAACATATTTTTTCTTTGATTTCAAACTTATCGAGTATGGGAAAAGCATGTATCCTCTTGTATCCAGGCTAATTTTTTTATATGTTTTAGCTGCATGACTATAGATTATTGTGACATATATTTTACGTAGCACAAATGAGTACAACTATTTTTTTTTCTCTTTTTTGCAGAAAAGCTCCACTCTATTAATAAAATAGAGTTTTTCGAAGAATGGCTTAGACACGAAAAAGACGAAAGAAATGATCGTCTATTTGAATTTATTTCGTCTAAGTTTGAGTTTTCTGAAATTTCTGAAGATAGTCAAAGAGACATTAAGATGAAGTTAGCCAGTATTTCTTCAAAAATCGCTTCCAAATGGGTTTCTTCAGGAAAGTCAAGGGAGCGTTTTCTTATTAAGAATAAGTTGTGGCTAGAAGGCGAAGAGTTAGAGTTCTGCGTGCGGTCAATTCAACCGCAACCGTCTACCTCATCCACTGACCACTCTCGACCCGGAAGACCCAAAAAAGACTTCGAAGATTCGTCTTTCAAAACTAAAAAACGTAGAGTTGAAGATTTAGTTTACTCGCGGAGTGTTGGCGAATTGATGACTGCTGCAGAAGTAGCTGCACGATCTACTGGACACAAAAACGTTGCCAGGGTTATAAAGGACATTGGCGAAAATCCGACTTCTGCGAGTGTGTGCCTTCAACAACCCAGTGCTGTGCAGAATAATAGACCACTAAGTAGTGACGAGGCATTAGCCTACTATATAGACTCTAAGTCGACCACTCACTCCTATAAACAGACTAGGAAATGGACTATGAAAGTCGGGCACCACGTGTTTCCATCATATAATTGCATTGTTAAATCAAAAAAAGCGTGTTATCCTTCTGAGGAGCACATTGTTGTGACACAATCTCGAGCAGAAATTGAGTTACAAGCTTTACTCAACAAAACAGCGGAACGGTTAATAGAAGCTCAGAGAGAAGTTGTCACAAGTGTGCTCCCCAATCCATCATTTACTCTTTTAAGTAAATGGGGTTGTGACGGGAGTTCCGGTCATAGTGCTTACAAACAGAGATTTGAGAACAGCGAAGACACTGATGAGTTCCTTTTTGTTTATTCGTTTGTTCCTCTTAGGTTAATCGACGAAGCTAACAATATCATCTGGCAAAATCCTCGTCCATCATCGACGATGTTATGTCGACCAATTAAATTTATTTTTGTCAAAGAAACTACAGAGTTGACAAAAATCGAAACCGATAAAGTTTTGGAACAAATAAACAACTTGGAGCCTACATCTTGTGATCTTGGTCCTTCTGAAATTTCTGTTAAACACAAGCTCCTGCTGACTATGACCGATGGAAAAGTCTGCAACGCTTTGACAGAGACCCAGTCAGCGCAGAAATGCTATATTTGTGGAGCTACTCCCAAAATGATGAATGATGAAGGAAGGCATTTTGATAGCAATCAAGATAATTTTGGCTTTGGTTTGTCAACATTACATGCTTGGATTCGTTCGTTTGAGTGCTTTTTACACATTAGTTATAAGTTAGATATTAAGAAATGGCAAGCTAGGACTACAGAGGAAAAAGCAAGTGTGAAAAAAAGGTCAGACGAAATCAAACAACGATTCAAGCATGAAATGGGATTAATTGTAGACAAACCAAAACCAGGATTTGGTTCTTCAAATGATGGAAACACGGCTCGACGTTTTTTCGGGAACCCCGAACTGAGTGCTCAGATCACAGGGTTGGATGTTACAATCATCAAACACTTCGATGTACTGTTGAGGACATTGTCTTCTGGTTTCGATATAAATCTAGTTGAATTCAATAAGCTTTGTCTCGAAATTAGAAGACTTTATCTAAGTCTTTACTCGTGGTATTACATGCCTGCTACTGTGCATAAATTACTTATTCACAGTACGGAAGTCATAAAGACGGCAATAGTTCCGATAGGGCAGCTTTCAGAAGAAGCCCAAGAAGCTAGAAATAAAGATTGCCGGAGATTCAGAGAGCACAACACGAGAAAGTGCTCGCGTCAAGCCACGAATAGAGATTTGCTCAATATGTTGATTATAACATCTGATCCTCTAATCAACAGCCTCCGGGAAGTTTAAAAAAAAAAGTCGAATAAATTGTGCGCGGAGGTCCTAAAGCTCATTATAGCTCCCACTATAGAGCCTCGATTTCCACAGCAACTAAGACCTCTGCAAAGTCAGGAAGACTATCTTGTATCGGAATCATCCGATACAGAATCCGATGATTCCGATATTGACAATTAGTTTTAATGTAGATACCTTTTAGTGTTAGTATATGTAATTTTTGTAAATAATGTAATAGTGTAAGGTTGTAAATATAATTAGCGGTAATATTTGTAGAGATTAAGGTAATTGTATTATTGTTTTAGTATTTTTTTCTGTTTTATAATATTGTAAATATAAAATATTTTTTTCTTATACATAAAACTATGCATTTTTTATTTTTTTTATTTTATATTATTATAATATATTTTCATGGTTCCGAAACAATGAAAATATATTTTTGTCCACCTGGCTTGTTCTACAGAGAACACTGTGCAGTCTCGGTAAGGTCCGCTTATCGGTAACGACTTAACCTTACCGGGCCTGGTCGACCAATTACCGGACGATCTAAAGCTTTAGACGTTCTGATTGGGCGTCCACTGACCGCCACTGCAAGCTAGGAGCTGTTTGAAATTTAATCAGGGTAAACCAAAGTTACGCGCGGCTTTACCTTGAGATTTTTGAGCGCAAGGTGTAGGTCAAATAGAGATATCCCAGTTTATTATCCAATTAAAGTCGGTCTAAGGCTCACAGATTGCGTAGTCTAGAAGCTAGTATGGCAGCGTACATGTTGGAGTGACTCCGCATGTCGGCGATGGAATGGCGCGCCTTCATGAGAGCCTCCTCGCGGATGACGTCATCTTGCAAGATACAGTCCATTATCTTAGCTACAATTGTCGATGGTGGTACATGGGGATTCCCTGCAAAACATTTATACCGCGTTATTTTGCTTCCTAGCAACTTTCTTCAAATTTGGAATATTGGCTGCACTGTAGAATATTAGATGCTTGGAAACTTGTTGTTTTCAATTATAATTCTAACTAGAGTTTGCCCGCGGCTCTGCCCGCGTGGAATCTATTGCATAGCAATTAATTACCTATTATGTAAATCTATTCAGTAGTTTTAGTGGTTAAGTAACAGTTACCTACTATATTATAAGTACAGTGATGTAAATAATAAAATGTTTAGCAAAAACATAAGTATTCTTGTTTATTGATTTTAAAATGATACAAATACATCTAAGAAACGAATACGTACACAATATATAGGTAAATTTTAAAATATAATTAAGAAATTAAAATATATTGATAGCGTAGTTGGAGAAGGACCGCCTCTCAAGCCAGAGGGAGCGGGTTCAAACCCATGCAGCCGATGACACGCACCAATGTGTTCATTGTGTGAACGTATGTGTGTATTGTAACTATGTCATCTGCTACATAAATTGAGCCCGGTGTATGGCGACAGGCTCTCCCCCTTATACATTTGAGACTGAATGTCGTCCGTCGAAGTGTGGATGTTACAACTCTTCTAGCCCCTTCGAGGGAAAGGCGTGACGCTATGTTATGTCATGTTTATTTCACAATTATCGGTAGCTTACAATAACTACATCGAGAAGGTAGGTTTCCAAATGACACCTCAATATGCAAGCCACAAATTCGCTAAGTGTGCTGTGTTTATTTGCCTTATCACGCACACAGACGCAGACATAATGTGGTTATGTGATTAAAATATAATCTTCCTGTAAGATGATTAATTGGTTGATTTCTTCCATTTCAATTGCGAAAAGCCTGGTACCGTTACTTAGTTAGTCCTTCTTTTATTACCAAAATGTTTCAGTAACATAATAATTGCACCAATTTTCAAATAAAGGCATACCAGATAAATTAAAATTCAAAACAAACATCGAAATTGTTTTTTGTTTCTTTAGAAGCAGTGTTGCCACGTCATATTTTCGAAAACGCAGTGCTTTCTTCATTAATATTTACGGTTAAGCGAGAAAAGTACACTGTTTGATGAAACAAACAAATGAAAAAAAGAAATTATTGTTTTACTAAGTAATTTAATATTCTCAAACTAATATTTCAACATCATAAAACGATTATTCTATTAAAAATCTTACCTCTTTGCTAGACCATGACTTCGACTTGACTCTGAATACAATACTTTCTCAATTTTGATTGTGACTATCAAAATACTTGACATGCCACTGGCTTAAATAAATCCACTAAGATACGACTTTTTTTGTAAATTTGCATAACATTTGCCCATTTTGAGGCAGATAGAGCAATAACGTGCAACACTGACATAGACGTTCTAGACGGGTGTGTTCTATGCAAAGGATAGAAACCTGTTTCTCCGTTGTTTTCTAACGGCTCCGTTGTTTCATTGGCCTTACGAAACGACTAAGTTGTTCTATAACTTTGCTTGAAAATGTTTTTTTCAGTTGTAATAAATTGTTTAAAATTGTTTAAAAATAAGTTGTTTAAATTTATTCAATGTAATTTAATAATTTTTACACTTATGTTTTGAACGGCAGAGTTGCACACGGGGTGCGCTGAGAGACTATCCTCTGAACGCGACCCCGACCCCGACCTCTAGCAAGCCGGCGATTCTATTGGCTCTCTAATATAATCTCTATTGGCTCGAAATTTGAACTTGCGATTTTATCTTGCTTATTATACAAAAATTACACATCCAAAATCATAAATATTAAGTTTGTCGCAATTCCCCAGGGTCAAGGAATCGAATTACATGCGAATTACCGAGAAACAGGTAGCCGTTTAGGAGAAACGTGCCAAGGAAGTTTTGTAGAGCGCCATCTCGCTCCGTCTTGCGTTTTTATCTCGTTCTGGTTTTTCACTTTTATTATATAGATAATTACTTAACTTACTTAGGTAAATCAATGTACCTCAGCATTATCCTGTTAACAATGAGATCATACAAGTCGAAAATGAATAAATATATAATATTGATGACTTAGTTTGATGAAGTGTTATTTTTGAAAAAAACCATTACTTGTGATAAAAATAATTATACTTACTGCACAGCAATCTCAGGCACTTGATAGGACCTATGGCAACCCGGCGACACTGGCTTCATAAAGCGGCACACTGGTGTGCAGTGCTCTGTTAGTTTAGTACAATATTAGTAGCGTTAAAACAAAAGCATTTTCTGACCTTACAGTGACCAATAGTTAATAAGCATAATTAATGTAAACTGAAAAGCATGAAGAATTAGGTAGTTACGTTATTTTGTTACGCAAAATTAGTAGTTATGTATTTAGTATCTTCAACCGATATAAAAAATTACCTACTTATTATTCCCTTACTTACGAGTACTTATTTATCCTTTTGGTTAGTCCAATAAATAATATCGCAATCCGATTCACACGCGAATAGATGAAGTTTTTAATTTATGTATTACCTACTACGCAACATTACAGATTAATCTTATGCGTTATATTTATTGTTATAAGTTATTTACACAAAGGGTTCGAACATTTTTCTATGGCAGTTGGCATATCCAATTATCCACTAGCCTCCTGCTTAATTTTTGTTTTCACCTACATTATGCAGATTTTTTCCAAGCTTGAGAGGTGAAAACATAATTTTCCTCGCTATAGTGAGGTGAAAAGTTGTGTTTTGCTCGGCAGAAAAGTTATTCAGCGTCTCGTATCTTTGAAACCTTCGCGACGCTCGTGGTTCAATCCCAGAATCCTTCGCTTGCTCAGGTTTCAACAGAAGTACTCGCGCCAAAAAACAACTTTGCAACCTTGCATAACAAATAACTATTATCAAAGTTGAACAAGGAAAGTAATACATACATATATGGATAAGGGACAGTTAAACGAACACAAAATGTCAACATAATGTTATGTACCTATCTTACCCTGAAGCTAAAGTATCAAGCTCCCAAAATATTTGGAGGTAAAAACGCCTTAGAAGAAAAATTACAATAATTAAAAATGCATTTTTCGAACACAATAGAACGCATAATTAGATACACGTATTTAACTATTCATATGCCGATCTTTACCTCCAAATATATCACGAACGTGACACTTAATGATACCTTAAATACTTGATTTTTTTTGTTTGTTTAAGGTGTCCCGCTTCCTCGTATTAATATACTAGTACCTGGATGACCGAGCTTTGCTCGGTATTTTTTTTTTTAATTGTGTTTTTTGGAAAATAAACAATTGATTTTAGTCTAACCTCAAAGCAAACACTCATTGACTTCGTGTTACTTAACAACGCCATCTGCTGTTGTGTCGTTAAAGCAATTAGTTGCTCACAAAAAATAGTATTATTATTCGCTAATAGATGTCAGGAAGAGTCATATTTTTCAGTTGAGACTACTCAAACGTCTCCTTTTTGTTATTTTTCTTCCAAGTTTATGTTTAAGTTGATTATCGATAAAACACGAATAAAATGACATTTTCTAAAAATGATTCCTAGCTAGATCGATTTATCGCCCCCGAAACCCCATATATACTAAATTGTATGAAAATCGTTGGAGCCGATTCCGAGATTCCAATTATATATATAATTATATATATATACAAGAATTGCTCATTTAAAGATATAAGATAAGATATTACTACTTTCATTTTGCGCGAAAACTTTGATAAAAAAAAGTCAAGGTGGCGGCGGATGGATATGCCACAAAGGTTCTTAGTCCTTTAGACATTACGTATAATGTTAGCTGATGCTCGCGACTTTGTACGCGCGAACGCATAGTAGACGAAAACACCAGAAAAAAAGTCAGTAGATTCAGTAGGTATAGAGAAAGGACTAAAATCACAAGATACTGCAAACTGCAAATAAACACTACTATATCAGTTGTACATGACCTTTAGAAACATGATAACAAAGCCAGAGTTATTTATAGCCACTTCCCATCCTAATTATGAATGAGGAAAATGTTATCTATGTATAATATCTATTTGGTATTTTAGTCTAATAGGTATAGCTATTTTTGTAATTATGTTTGCAACTAAAAACCTGTGGTCTTTTTTTTTTATTTAGGGTTTAATAACGACAATTAAATGTAAGAGTGAAGATTACAAAAAGGTTACACATTTAATATTATAAAAGAGAAAGTTAGACTTCCATTTTGTTAATAACTTTTAGTATTGATCAGAACCTGGTTTCGTATGAACAAACTAAAAGTATTTTTATCCCCGAAATTGTAGCTGATTTAAAAAAGCGCATATAAAACTGCAAATTATTTCGAAAACAGCAATTCTATTACTAATTATTTAATGCTATACCTATACCCAATTTTCAATGGAATATATAAATATCATTAGTATAATGACCCCTTTAGCAGTTTGCACACCCTGTATAACAAAATTATGTCATTATGTGTAGACTGGTCTCACCTGTCAGCCCTCTGTATCCAAATATCCCACAGTCATGCATTCTCATAGAATGCTGTTCGTCTTTTATAAACTTCTCTGTGCTGATGCCTTTAAGCTGTAAGCAAATACAAAAAAAAAAATTAGTAACACTATTTTTGTAGCAGTGTAACTTGACTGGAATGACACAACACATTTAAAAAATAACTTAACATAACATTGCACTTTCATGCATAAATCTGGTGTCTATGGCCATTGCATGCCATTCTGCTTCAAGTACTTGCATTATGCCAGCAAACATGATTACATATGATTACCATTGCCACCAGATAAGTAATTTATACGTAGCAATGCAACTGAGCTATGCTGCTATGATATGTTGGATGAATTAGAGGGCCCAGTAGTTTACTCTTGATATTGGAACAATTATAAGGCTTTGTTCTGACTAAGCAAACATTAAGTGACTGATTGTTTGTTTGGTTTTCATTAGCCCCCCCCATATATTTTAAAGGGAGTGTCCAATCAGTTTAAGATCATAACTTTAATAAATTGGATAAACACATGAATTTGATTCTTTGATCATGTACTTATTGAATAAATTTATCAGATGGTTTATATATGTACCTTGGAGGGAATCAGGAATCTGTCAGGTATTCGTTGCAATTTTTGTTGTTTCTCGCTTGGTCCAAAGCCTAATGCAATGAGCACAGATTCTGCATCAACTTTTCTAGCCCCCAGGACATTTAGAACAGAACTTCCGCTTGACCCACTAGCATCTGACTGGAAAAAATAAGAAAAATGCATATAATTTATTTGTCTCAATAGCCATTACAACATGGTTGTTTGTGTGGTTGCTGGTGACTCAAGACAAAAACAGAGTGATTATTATTACTTTGGTATGTTTCATATTAATTTTACCTGCAGGGATGCATCCCTAAACAATGGATTTTTTAATTTAGGTGAGTATCCTTCAGACTGTATGGAATGATCCCTCTGCAGCCTCTTCAAATTTCCTCTCTGTGGAGTGCTGGTGAGTACCCCACTCTCAAGAGACTTCCTCTTCCATGTATCTCTATTAGGAACTTCTAGTTTTTCATCTTCTTTATCTTTGCATGGTTCTATTACTGTATTCTCAGTCAGTGTTTCTTCTGCTTTGCTGTCATCTGATATTGGTTGTTCTATTTTGGTGCTCTCTTCAACCTCTTCAACATTGGCAGGCTCTGCTGATGTGCCACTGGGGAGGGAGTCTAGCCATTGTTGCACCGGGCTGCTGCGCCGCATGTCGTCTATGACGCCTACAAGCCAACCTCTCACCTTCCTCTCTAAGATTGATGACACTGACTCAGTAAATGTATCTGGGGGAACAAGGAAAAGTGTAAAATAAGGTACTAAACAAGAAATAAATAAGATTGTGCAAGTGCTACTTTTAGGTGCTGTGTTACAGAGAAAATACTATGTACAAATTTGCTACAGCTGTTTTAATTGGATACATTCATAATTATATACAATCTAGGGTGAAACTAAAATCCATTGATGTAAATGTAAAACAATGTTTTGCTGCTGTATATAAATATATATATCTTCTAAGATGCGGTAATACAAGATCTAACAATCAATTATTGCTATTCCTACAACCACACATTCCTACATCCTGCGAGTGGAACCAACCTTGTGAGGGATCCATCTCCGAGTCAAGGTAACGCTGCATGCAATATTCCAAAGGACAAGATGACTGACCGTGCAAGACGCATTAAATACAACTGGTCAATAACAACAGCATCTAATATGATTGTAAATGCGTTTAGCTTACCTGATAAATCTTGCGATAAACTAGATTTTGCGTTTAAATAGCGTGTCTCGAGAGTAAAGTAAACTATCATTTATTGGAAGGTTGTGTCACTAGACATGAACTAAAATAGGTGTTGTCCGTTCCTTTAAAAAAAATTTGAACCGATTAAATACCTCAAATAATAATATTTTTGCATTAAATCTAAGAGAAGAAAAAAACTCTAACTACATTTACAATTTCACAACACACACACACGTAAAACACACAACAAATTGACAAAGACAATTGACATCAATGTAATGATAATTGACATTGATATAAAAGACTAACTGACAGTGACAGCAGGTTCTTTTTCTTTTCTCTCTCCCATTCAAGGGAATTTGGCGTCGCACGTCAAGTGCGAGTTTTGTCGAGAACAGAGAGAAGAGTCGCATTTCGCAATGTTTGTATCATTTGCCTGCAGTCATGCACGTTAACGAAGCGATAAAGTTTAACAATCCACCATTATTACACTCGAAGAATCACAAGATTTAGAAAATAATACAAAATTACGACGCTACATTTTCGGTTTCCGCCAAAAACCCCTGACAGAAAGGTTGGTTAAAACTGACATATAGTATTGGGCCGGACTTCAGTCATTATAGCATTGATTCAGTCCTTAGAATATCTTCTCTGAAGCGGATATCCAATAAAGTTTTATTTTCAAAAGTTGTATACCTGAAAAGACTGAATTTGTTCAAAAAAAAAACTTGAGGTTAAAGACGTATAATCTTTGGAGGTTTTAGCGGGTGTTTAGCCAAGCTGGAATGGTATTCATCGTATAGCCTAAACACGTTGGCATAATTAGAGTAGGCAGCCAACTTTGGTCTTAGATTTTTATAGTACTTCAGGATTCAGGATTTCAGATAATGATTTTTCTCTGATTTTGTGTTTTAGACAGGGTGGACTACGATTTATTTTGTACCTAGATATCTAATGTTTCAAAAAATATTTAGGCTGTACTTATTTACTTATTTGTTACTTATTTGTCTACAAACTCAGTTTGTTAAAGTTAAAAAAAAAAAATTTAAAAAAATCATAGATGTCATTGAAAGATGACCATTTACAGTGAATCATTTAGCCCGGTTCTTTTAGATTTTTCAGATAGCTTAGGACGTGATTAATTCTATGAAGTGGCATTCATTGCCTTGCTAGCCATTGCACTGGTACTGGAAATATACCGTGATTTCTGAATATGCCGTCAATTTTCAAATATCTCATTTCGTTTGACCGTTGAAAGCTTAAGCGAGCGTTTAGCCAGGCTGAAATTGTATTTATTCGATAGCTTATATATTTTTGTTAGCTTACCTACCTTAAGATTACATTAACACAATAAGCGTAGTCAAGACAAGACACATCAAGACGTATGATTGAGTAACAAACATCAATTAAAGGGTTAAGTACCTATGTAGTTAATTAGAATCACTATAGGTACAAATCTAAGGAAATCATAACAATTAATATTTTATTTTTCTTATTGACAAAAAGTATATAGATTATCTCAATGTTTCTCATATTTATGTGTAATATGGAGTATTGTGATCAATTCTGATATCTCAAAGACCGGATTATCTGCCGAATATACAGAGTTATAATATGCTGGTTTTGGGTGTAGTAAAACTTGAGGGTGTCGCTCTACCCGTCAGAGTGAACAACTATTAAAACACAAGTTTTCAAAAATCGAGTCTCTAAACAACATTGATCACGTGACTAGTTATTTTGTATGGAGACTCGATTTTTTTTCTTCCGAGTTTTGCAAACTGATGTTCTAAAAGTTGTACACTTTGACGGGTAAAACAGAACCCTTAAGAGGGCCGCGACGCTTTGAAATCATACAAACGCGCTTCTCAAATTTCTTGAAATCCATTTGTCAGATTATGATGAAATTTAGCATGTACAATTAAATGAACAACATTTCCGCCTCTATGTTCTTGTTTTTTTTTTTTAAAAGACGTTCTCAAGCGAAAATAGAGCTATGAAAAATATCCGCATTTTTAAGGGGCCACTTTTGACTGATTTATTCAATAGGTAGACAAAGCAAATCAAAAATTCCATTACATAGGGAGGTTGTCTACAGCATTAGCTGTTAAATGAATCCTTAACACAAGGGAAATTCTTAGTTATTTAAGAATGATTATAGAAGTGCAAAAGTCATAAAAAAAAATGAAATTGCACTTTGTCACTCTGTAGGTAACTTTAGAGGCTCGTCAGTATCATTACTCTCTCTCAGTCGTCTTCTTCTTCTAGGCGAAATGGCTATAGAAAACCTGAAGCCAATGCGAAGTTAGTTTAAAGTGGTCGCCGGACTCTTAAGTATTACTATAACCAAAACCAACACCTTGCAGTTAGTCTTCCATGACGCTTTTCTTTAATTTAGATTTATTTAAGTTTATTTAGATACTTATTGCGCGTTTGAGATTACATCTGCGTAGTTTAAATAGGTACTTACCTCAAAAAGTACGTGAGTACCTACTTATTGTAATATACGCGGTTTCATACAATGGGACCTTCGATCAGACAGGAAACATTATTGTGCCACATGTCCACAGAAAATTTTAATGAACCTACTAGCTGCGCCCCGCGGTTACACCCACGGTCCCACAGGAACCGTCAATTTTTATGGGATGAAAAGTACCCTATGGCCTTTCTCCGTACCCCCGACAACGTGTATGCAAAATTTCAAAATCATTCGTGGATTAGTTGAGTCGTGAAAGCGTTAAAAAAAAACAAACAAACGAACAAACTCACTTTCGCATTTATAATATTGGTTAGGATTAGGATTAGGATACGGAAAATATTTGTGTCCTTAACAGGACCCCTGACAACGTGTATGCAAAATTTCACGATGGACGAGCGTGAAAGCGTAACAAACAATAGTAGATTATACACCGAGGGCACGCAGCGAGGGACTCTAGAATTAGCTACCGAGCGCAGCGAGGGAGTCATAATTTAACGCCCGAGACTTTGTGGGTATTATTTTCTAAAACTTGTGATTCTTGAAGTGTTAAAGTGCACGAACGTTGGAATATTAACTTTTTTCGGTTTGTTAACTTACACTAGTGTGGGCAAATGGTACAAACGTTGTGACGACCGACTTTTCGGTATCCCTTTGTTAAAAAAACTCCAGGAGGGCTATTCCTGCGCGTGAGATGAGATGAGATTTTATCTTGCTCACTCTCACACCTATGACATTTCAAACGAGAGCAACAAGGACGAAAAAAGATGAGATGAAAATATCAAATCTCCGAATAAGGCCACAGTCCAAGTGATAAATCGTCGCTATCACTTGGTTATCATTACAAATAAAAAACACGTTAATTACTAGACACTGGCAAATGCACACGACGTGCAGTGCCAAAAATTGGGAAAAACAGCGTTTTTTTGTTTTATATTTCAACCTGCGTTTTTTTTTTTGTGGTGGCCAGTTCGATTTTCGAATAACTCTTTTTACAATGTCCGTTTGCTGAGTTTTTATTCTAGTTTATTTATTATTTCTAGTTTATTATAATAGTATCAAACGATTTTTCGGAGAGTTTTGGCGGGAACCGAAAACATGTCGTGATTTTGTATTATTTTCTAAAACCTGTGATTCTGATTATTATTAACGTTAACCGGTTCGCCAACGTGCATGAGTGTGGGCAAATGATACAAACATTGCGAAACGCGATTATTTGTGTTCTCTGCAAAACCTCACTTAAAGTTTCAGTAAAGTGGATACTTTACTGAAACCTTAATGGAACGGGGAAAGGGAAAGAAAATTCATCATCTTCATCATCACCTCATCATCATCATCATCTGTGAAAATGAATGATTAGTACTTAGCGACGCCAAATTCCTCTGAATGGGGAAAAAAGTAATAAAAACGTTTTTTTTTTGCGATCAGTTGATTAGACAGATTCGGGAAATGCTTAATAACAAGCCCCATAACCACCTAAATTGCCACTCAACAACAACGTACTTACGCACTCACTTACTTTCCTACCTACCTATTTAGTTACTTACTTACCCTTTACAGAAACTTACTGTACTTAATTTTATTGTAGTATAATTATTATTAGGTGGTAGGTACATACTTAACATACTCCTTGACAATAAAATGGCATAACATATAAATAAAGAATATTTATTTTTCTATAAACACATTATTTTTTAATGTTTAAGGCTCACACCTTAGATCACGGAACGCATTGGGCTTTCGTCAACGAAGTCATGTGCATGGATGGAGAAGAATTCAGCGCGGCAGGCCGCGGCCGACGCGACGGCGAGACGAAACGCCCAGCGCGCGAGCCTCCTTAGCTAAACAATTTGTGCATCGAGGTCAGGTAGAGATACTTTAATCGCTAAATCACATTTGGACACTAATATACATGTATAACTACTTTCAACAAGTGTCAATATTGAGCAGTACGAGGGTGGCCGCGGGGGGCGGCGTGGAGCCGGCGTCACGCGACACCGGCGCCGGCGCCGTACGTGCATTCGCCTAGGCGTACACCCGCCGATTCCTCGCCGGGAAGCACAGCGGCGCGCCGCCACTGGTCACGCACGCGCTCCACTTGCTGCAGCACGCGGATCACGTTGGCGCCGGCCAGCTTTCGCACGTCTTCCTCGCTCCAGTCGGGGTCGCGCAACAGCTCGGCCAGGAGGTGCGGATATCGCGACACGTCTTCCAGCCCCACGGGCGCCCGGTCGATGCCGTCGTACCCTGCGCCCAGCCCCACGTGTTCCACGCCCGCTACGCGCCGCACGTGGTTAATGTGCGCCACTACGTCCTCCATCGTGGCGCGATCGCTACACGTCACCAACTTTGCGTAGAAGTTGATCATGATCACACCCCCGTTAGCGGCCACCAACCGCATCAGATCATCCGGCACGTTTCGGCTAGAGTTACAGAGCGCCGCCGCGCCCGAGTGTGAGAACACCACCGGTGCCTGTGTCGTCAGCAACGCGTCGCGAGCCGTCTCCTCGCCCGCGTGCGACAGGTCTACGATCATACCGAGTCGATTCATCTCGCGCACGACGGCTTTGCCAAACTCCGTCAGGCCGCCAGGCGTACCAGCCGAGCGCGCCCACCGGTTGTCGCATGTATGCGTCACCGTCAGATAGCGCGCGCCGAGCTGGTAAAAAGCGCGGAGCACGGCCAGCGAGTCCCCGAGTGCGTGCCCCCCCTCCACGCCGATCATAGACGCGATGCGCCCGTCGCGGTGCGCCTCGAGAAGCTCTGCGGCGTCCGTCACCAGCGCCAGGTCCTCGATGTTCATATCTACGATACGTTTGATGACATCTATTTGTTCGAGTGCAAGCTGCACCGCATCGCGATCTCTCGCGCCACATGGCACGTAAGCTGACCAGAACTGAGCGCCGACCAGGCCTAGCCTCAGCCGGGGGATATCCGTGTGCGACCAGCGCGAGTGCGCCCACGGCTCGAGCCCATCGAGGCCGCCGCTCAGATTAAAGTCACCAATTTTATTATGCAAAAATTTCCTAACATTCCAAGCGAGGTCGTTGTGTCCGTCGACGAGCGGTGAGTCGCGGAGCATGCGGCGCACGGTGTTTAGCCGCTGCTCGGGCGTGTCGCGGCCGCCGCCGCCGAGCGCGAGTGGCAGCGCCAGCGCAGCGCCCAGCGCGGCAAGAACGAGCAACGCAGCAAGTGCAATGCGCCAACGCGGCCGTCGTGGCGTCGGCTTCTCGTCTGAGCTGCCTGACGCCGAGGCGGACAGTGAGTCGGGCGCCCAGCGGCCGCACCGCTCCGCCACATCCGGCAGGGGCCCAGGAAACGTCATGCCCTCCGGCACGGCGGCCTGCAACAATTAACACATTCTGATATTGTTTTGTCTCGCAAGAGCTAATGGTACTTGCTTTTAAAAAAAACTAAAATCCTATTAAATGCGAGGGAAATTAAAGTAACTGTGTAGTGAGTCGGAAAATACGTACACGAGTGTTCAGTGAAAAAGATTAATCTACCTGTATTGTGCATTGTATGTACAAAAAAAATATTAGACGTTAAATATTTTCATTACATAGGCAGGCAATAGGTATAAAACATTCTCGCACCAGTACCATACATCCTGATTAATCCTAATCTTACGCGCTCGGAGCGCGCCTAACAATGGATTTAAATGACTCGTTGCCGAAAGTTACATCACATCTGCGTAGCGACGTGGAGGCTCACGGGAGAGCTTTAAACATTAATAATTCTATGTAAGTGTCTTCATCATGCCAACAGTTACATAAATCACGTTTATATTTGACTACTGAAAATATGTTACGCCATATCCAGAATATTTATTGTTGTACTTAGGTATGTTTTATCTATCCATACTAACTACAACCACCTCCCAATGTTACTAGTTCTAGAATTAATTCAAAAAGTTTATTTAACTTTAGGTAAAATTTTAAGAATAAAGTTGAAACGTATATAGAGACATAAGAATCGTAGAGCTGCATAGACCTCGGAGACCTATGTAAACGTAGAACTTAGCCTTCGCCTCGTAAGTCAAGTCAAGATTTGATTGTTATCCGCCATATAGCTATAATAAATCACACAAGCAGCCGTAAACACAACAAATCCCATTTCTGTGCGGTACCACCTCATATATAAAGTTTGAGACGGACCGTAACGTATCGCATATCGAGAGAGCAAACGACCTGATAGAATTCAAGGGTTGCAAATATTTGTAATAGGCGATTCAGGCGTGACAATAATTTGCCCCGTGTTCAATTATGCAAGGGGCACACACAGTTAGGGCTCGGGACGAGGGGCTGGGAGTGGGGGGAGTGCCCCCACCCCTTCGCGGGGAGATCCTGAATAGCCTCTGCTCTGACCCATTTACAGGGAACTGGCGCGAAGGCCTCCCGTCGCCGGGATTTCAGTCTCGGCTAAAAACCTTCATTCAAATTACGCTGCTCATATTTCGCACTCATTTGTTCGAATCTACTTAGTGCAAATGTTATTGTTATTGTCGGCGAATGGAGTTAATATAGCGAATGGGTGGTGAAATATCTACATTTAAAACTCGTTTTCTTTTAAAGTTTAAGCCTTTTAAATATTTGATGTTCGTTAACATAATATTCGACGATTCGGTATGAGGCAGCCGAAATGCAGTGGGAGACACTAGCATGACCATTGACCAAAAAACATTGCACGCTGATAGGTTAAGAAACCCTCATGTATTAGTTATTCAATCTACTATATTATCATTATAATTACGACTATATTAATATTATAATAAAAATACAGTTGATTTTTATTTTAAATGTGAAAATTAGTGATGAAGATGATAAGCTACATTAGATTATTTGGTTAACTAGATTATGTGGTAGAATTTTTAACAAAAATGAATGAATTAAAATACAAATGTCGAACTATGAATGTAGTCTAATGAAATCAGATGGAAATGAGCCGCTCGGATTCGATGCATTCGACCTAGTAAACCAGATCGAAGTTAGCTTGAAGCAGAACTTACTACCTACCAAATTACAGCCTAGCTATTTAAATGTGTCGGTATGTGTCTAGCCATAAAAAAGGAAACTTTGACCTCTCAGAACGGCTCATCGACACCTCTACAATCCTACTAATATTTTAAACGCGAAAGTTTGTATGTATATGGATGGATTGATGTTTCTTACTCTTTCACGCCAAAACGGCTGAACAGATCTGGATGAAATTTGGCACAGAGATAGATTATAGTCTAGAATAGCACATTGGATATTTTTTAACCGCGGGTGAAACCGCAGGGCGCAGCTAGTTTTTTTTAATTCATTGATTTAGTTCTACTTTTTTTTTTCATTCGGTGTGCCTCTGTCAATAGTTACGAGTACATCAATTCTTTAGGCTCTAAGTAAATTGTGCTAAAAGAAATTTGTTTTGTGCTGATATCAGCTACAAGGAAAGAATATCTTACGTACGAAAAATATCCTACTAATATTATAAACGCGAAAGTTTGTAAGAATGGATGGATGGATGTTTGTTACACTTTCACGCCAGAACGGCTGAACAAATCTGGATGAAATTTGGCACAGAGATAGATTATAGTCTAGAAAAGCACATAGGATACTTTTTAACCGCGGGTGAAACCGCAGGGCGCAGCTATTAAAAAATAAATTTGACCTAGCTTCTGAACCCAACCATGCGCGTATAAGATTAGCATTTGATCAATAGATTGTTTGTAAACATGTTACCTACGTAGATACTTCCTAAGCATATCTTACCTAAAATTTACTCAATATAGAAATACTAGCTGCGCTCTGCAAGCGGTTGGAAAGTAGCCTTAATGTTAATCCAGAGGGAAGTTCCGAAGTTCCAAATTTCACCAAAATTCGTCTTTCCATTTGAGAGTGAAGAACTTACAGCTGCGCCCTGCGGTTTCACCCGCGGTCCCACAGGAACCATTTATTTTTTCTGGATAAAAAGTACCCTATGTCCTTTTCTGTACCCCAGACAACGTGTGTGCAAAATTTAATGATGATCGGTTGATTAGTTAGGGCGTGGAAGCGTTACAAACAAACGAACGAACAAACTCACTTTCGCATTTATAATATTAGTTAGGATAGAAATAGGTACGTACCTATACCTGTTACTATTTACTTCGTATCAATTAATATCAGAGAAACAGAGAACACGTGCATCTTTATCTATCTACATTCTCCATAGTATAAAACAAAGTCGCTTTCCGTGTCTGTCCCTCGTTCTGTCTGTCTGTATGCTAGCTCCTGCTAAACCACGCAACTGATGCGGTTTTTACCATCAGTCAGACAATTTTTAGCGAAAGGTTTTTAAGTACCGTGCGAAGCCGGGGCTGTCGCTAGTTCCTGAGATTTATTTTTTTATTGCCAATATACAGGGTTATTGGTAATTCGACCTATTCCTGGTAATGGGTTATAGGGGGGATAAAAACAAATTAATTTGACCCCGAAACCCCCTATCCAAAAATCAACCATTTCTGAGATAAATGATATCAAAGTTTTTTTTTAATTTATCGAGGTTAGGTTACTTAAAAATTCATCATAAAAAAAATAGATGGTTTTGAACAATGTTTTTTTTATTTTTACATAGCAGGGACATAATGCAATCATTATGAGTAAAAAAACCAGCACTAGGTGTCTTTATCAGATAATACCAGACGGAAACATCGAAAAAAATTGTTAATTGTGACTAATAGGTTATCTTTGATTGACAATTAACAAAAAAAACGCCAACACACTTGGCGTGCAGATTATTTAAAAAACTACTACATACTTTTAGCTTTCTAATGAGATATTAAAACTTAACATCGGTCATAGGGTTTAAGAAAAAAATGCTTTACGTCCGGTCATGATGAAAACTTCACCACAAGTCCTTTAACACGCCAAGTCGTCGATAAAGCAGTCGATCGCAAAACCAGTTCACAACCCAAGTCACAAATTGTAAGAAAAATCAGAGTCCGATATCAAGTCAAGTCAAAAATTGGATCGCAAAAACAAGAGAAAACACGTCTGAACAATACAAGAAGTATGAACCGACTAACTCTACATACTAATGATCTAGTTTACGCGGCAGTGCTTTGTAAAAAAATCCGAGAATTTTTTGCTTGTGATCCCTCAAAACATGCCGACGAAACAATTATCATTTACAGCAGTTAATAAGGTTCCTTATTCTGTATTTGTTGACGGGTGCCCGAACGTAATTTCAAGCAGGTAATAAAAACGTTTCCACGAAATTTATACCTAGACGATTTTGTAAAGCATTTTTTTCTTAAACCCTATGACCGATGTTAAGTTTTAATACCTCATTAGAAAGCTAAAAGTATGTAGTAGTTTTTTAAATAATCTGCACGCAAAGTGTGTTGGCGTTTTTTTTGTTAATTGTCAATCAAAGATAACCTATTAGTCACAATTAACAATTTTTTTCGATGTTTCCGTCTGGTATTATCTGATAAAGACACCTAGTGCTGGTTTTTTTACTGATAATGATTGCATTATGTCCCTGCTATGTAAAAATAAAAAAAAACATTGTTCAAAACCATCTATTTTTTTTATGATGAATTTTTAAGTAACCTAACCTCGATAAATTAAAAAAAAACTTTGATATCATTTATCTCAGAAATGGTTGATTTTTGGATAGGGGGTTTCGGGGTCAAATTAATTTGTTTTTATCCCCCCTATAACCCATTACCAGGAATAGGTCGAATTACCAGTAACCCTGTATGTACAGTGCTGCTTAGTGCTGAGACTATTATTATACTGCTAGCTCCGCCCCGCGGTTTCACCTGCGGTTAAAAAGTATTCTATGTGCTATTCTAGACTATAATCTTTCTCTGTGCCAAATTTCATCCAGATCTGGTCAGCCGTTCTGGCGTGAAAGAGTAACAAACATCCATCCATCCATCCATCCATCCTTTCTTACAAACTTTCGCGTTTATAATATTATACTAGAATTAGACTATTGATAATATATTATTTAAAGTACAAAGACCGTCAAAATAGGCTTAAGTAAGTATTTATTTTTTTTCAATGCTCACATGTTTTTTCATTCTCAGTTTATACACAATTTGTTAGATTCAAATTAAAATCAGCTCATCTTTAGCCATGAAAAAAGCTAATTAAAAGAGCACCAACCTACACCCGGGCTAAAAGTGAACATTTTACTGTTATTTCGGTCGTCGTGAACGCGTAAATTTTTTACGCGTGCATGCTCATTACACCCTGGCATAGGACGCCGTTGCTCTTTATTTATATCTAAATTCAGGAGGCACTCAATTTTATAGCTATAAAAGGATTTACCGTCCCAATTCTTTTGAAGTCTCTCTATTTTACATATGTAATAAGCCTTTTGCGCGACGTAGAGGTCGTTTGCTCTACGCGGCAAACCGTAAATAATTCACAGCCATTCACACATTCAAAAATGTTTTGTTTTTATTCGCTACTTTGTACTTAATTGATCTACGCAAATTTCAATTTTCCGGAATTTTCACAAGCTTGGATAAGTGATTTTCAGGACACAGGTGTTACAAGGCATAAAAGGGAAGGAAAATATCAGATATCTCTTCCTTAATCGTTCAGAGGCTGTAAGCGTTCCCGCTTGCCATAATTTTATATTTTCTTGGAACATTTTTCAAGAACTCTTAGCTACCATAGATTATTCCCACGTAGATAAGTAGGAATAATTATTATTGCAGATAGAATGCGTGTTCAATTGTACAATGTGAAATTACCTATTTAGTAGTATGTAGTAGTTATATTAGTAGGCTAGCTAGTTAGCAACAATTGAAAATTGGTTCTAGATTTCGAGATCTCCCGAGATTTGTATAGTGAATTAAGTATCGTCCAAAAACCGTTTCTTTAAATATAACTTTGCCATACTTTTATTGATCGTGTCTGTATTTGCGTCCAATGTAGCAGCGGTGGAGTCTAGTCTATTTTCAAGAAAAGCAGGGGTCAGCGGGTCAGGTCTGAAATAATAATCTACCATCTATTATATTACTATTTTAGAGATTTTAGAATTTGGACTGATAATAAAAAAGGGGGAGTTAGAGGCCTGAACATAATAATATGTTACTTCCTTTAGCACTACTCTATGTATATTATTATTTATTCTCTTTGGATACACCAAACACCGTCTTTTGTTTTAAATTACATGCACCTGCGTTCTTTTTTTTTGTGGTGGCCAGTTTGATTTTCGAATAAACTCTTTACAAGTGCCCGTGTGCTGAGTTTTCATTCAATTTTAACCTCTTTGCTCGGAAATTTACCTTGGGATTTTCATACTACTTTATAATATGGAGGCATTGCCTTGCTTTACGTTGGGACTACGTGATATGTAATTGGTCATTGTCGAGCAGGTGGTGTGAAAAGAGACTTTCATTATTTTACGAAAATACGTCAAACATTAAAATTACAAATAGAGCAGGTACCTAATGAAATTGTGAACGTTAAATTAAACGTGGGCGATTTATGTTGCGGAATTTACATGAGTTCATAAATGACGAGTGGGTATGTGTCCGATTACGGCGCGGTCCATGTAGCAGCGGCCACGGAGGCTGTCCGTGCGGGTGGCTGCCCTACCTGCAGCGCTCGCACTACCTACTACCTACCCGCACGCCGCCGCGTTCTACTCCCAGTACGCAAAGTCAAACCAAACAACATAACTTTAATGTATTACCCATGTTCCAAAGTACTTATGTTTTTAAAATTATTTTATAATGTTAGCTGCTATACTCGCGACTTCGTTCGCGTTTATTCAGAAAATAGTATTAATTTCTCGTGAAATGCTGTAGCTATTATCAAATTCCATCAAGATCCGTTCAGCCGTTTAACCGTGAAAAGCCTACAAACAAACAGACAGACATATACTTTCGATATTATAACAGGTATATAGCATAGTATACGTGAAGTATGGATGGATAGATGACCGTGTGTGCAAAAATGTCCCGAAAATATTTTTTTTACCTATGACAGTCGTCATTCTGGGTCGTCTAGGAAGGTCAAAGCTAGGTCAAAAACAATATTATGTAAGTTTCTAAATTGCGCATTGTGTTTTAATGAAGTAAGTAGGTTTTACATGAAATGAATCGTGCGAAAAACTTCAAAAAAATAAATTTAGTGATATAAAAAACCGACACTGTTTATTTCCTTGGAGCCAAAACTTTGAACTTTATGAGCGAAAATGAGAACATTGGTTTAATATGTAACAAAAATAACATATGCAATCTCATAGGTTGTCAGGACAGGTACTAAGCCGGAAGGGGGTCATAGCAAAAAAACCTTTTACTTTAGGACCAACCTTAAAGTCGAGAGAAAGAAACAGCTGTTCCAAATATTTTGTCGACGATCTATTTAACTATTTATATATGAAACATATAACATTCTTATACGATGAGTATAATAACCTCCTTTCGGCTAAGTACGTCTTTCATGTTTACCCTGTATGGGTGTGTGATTTTGTAGCCTTGCGAGTAAAGCTTTGGGTAGCTTTGTTGAGCGCGGTTAGTTTATTAAAATCATTTCAAAATTAAAATAAATAAGTTAGAAGTTTTTGTCTTTAAAAAAGTAATAGGCAGAAATTTAAATTTTATCTAAGTATCGCATTTTTTGTTTATTTGTATTAAATGACTTAAATGAATCAAAAGTATAAATCTGACTATCATTTCTATGGTTATCTGACTATGTAAATTTTAAAATAAGGCTACAGACCTAAATAGTCCTACTAATATTATTTATTTATTTATTTATATTAAGGAAAATCAACAGCTGAAATATCTTACTTATAATATTATATTATATTATAAACGCGAAAGTTTGTAAGAATGGATGGATGGATGGATGGATGGATGTTTGTTACTCTTGCACGCCAGAACGGCTGAACAGATCTGGATGAAATTTGGCACAGAGATAGATTATAGTCTAGAATAGCACATAGGATACTTTTTAACCGCTGGCAAAACCGCGGGGCGCAGCTAGTATGGTAATAATTTATAATTTTGAAAAACGTAGGAGCTACGGTACTGTTCTAAATGTTTGTTATTCCGCGCCTGTAGGTAGCGTAGGTGAGGCAACAATGGAGGCGCGCATTTTACGGCACATTGTGTCGACAGGAAGGTAGCTGTGACCGGTGGACCATGAACCATGGCTGACCACTGCGCGGCCCGCCCGTCTATGTTTAATAATGTCTATTTTCTCAGTTCGCTTATGTGGAAGTGTAATACTCCCCTTGAGAGAGTTGAGTCAGTTTTAAAGCTTAAAGCTTTCAGTTAAAAAAAAAAGTTTTAAAGCAGCTATTTTACATGTCTGCTCCTTGTTATACTAAATCCCCATTAGCAATAAACATTGTAAAGCCACGGAATAGTTATAAAGTGTTTTGTCGTTTTCTTTCTTTTAAATTTTTGAACTGTAGCGAAAAAGACAAAAGAATGTGTAGCTATACAACGTTTCCGAAGCTATACAACGTTCATTGCTAAGCGGGAATATGTTTAACAAGAATTAATCATCCTTTTTTTATACACTTGTGTTAAAATGCTTCCTTTATAGGAACTCAACGCGCTGTGGTAAGTTTAAATACTATGTTGATCTAGTGGCTTAAGTAAATTGACTATTCGGAAAAATAACATAAACATAGATACCACAAAAATAAACTTAAAAAAACCTAGATGAAAACCCAGTCAATGTCAGCACTTCTAGACAACCCATGAACGACTGGAAGAGACTTCAAATTAGGTAGATAGGTATAGGTAGGAATACGTAGGTGGATAGAAATATTTCAATTTTTAAGTGACGATTTCCACTGTAAAACTGTCCTGTACTACTATTGATTTTAAACTCAAAATTGCTATTAGGAAGATTTGGTTTTTAAATGATTTTTTTTGTAGCTGTATAGAAAATATTGTCGCAGTGGCAAACTTTACATCCTGTATAAGATACCGTCTAAAATTAAATTTAATTGATCAAGTGTTTTTCTTCCTAATCTGTTTCTTTTAAAAGAGTAGCTGAGACTGCTCTAGAAAAATGCTTCCTTACTTAATTCAATGAAAAGACATATCTGGTTTAAAACGTGTTGAACATTGGTGAATGCTTAGTTCCTCTTTGAGACCGAATTGTTCATTGTTTATATAACAAGTTAGCGGAACCAGCGGCCGTAATGGATCCGAGTCCGAGATAACTCGGGATGTTTTCATAATCGAATAATTCCTTAGCATCATTCATAATCGTCCGCGTTAGCCAGGGCCGGACTAACTGCTCGCTCGTAAATTTAAACAGTCCTTTCGTAAATAGCGGTTTGCTTAATATAGAGCTTGACATATAAAACCTATAAATAATTAAGTCTTAATAATTAATACCTGTCCTCCTCTCTTCTAAGTTGATGTGCACGAAGAAATAAGTACTTATTGCAATATTGTGTTTAGAAATATCATGTACAGCTTACGGCAATTAATAATAATCTGTATCTGAATCTGACATCAAGGACGTTGCGATGTTTATTGTTTTAGTTTATTTGCTAATTGACTCATAGGATGTAGGGATTTATATTCATCTACGCTACAGGTGATAGGTATTTAATCATCGTTATCGTACTTAAATAAATTATTGTCAAAGTTTGTCTTTTCTTCTACTTTGTTTTTGTTTCTAAGTAACATGGTGCGTTCCGTGGTGAATCATCTAATTTATTTTTATAAAAGATTTTTGGAGTTAATAAAAAAATATATATAACGTAGGTAATTATAGGAAACTTCACGAAGAACTTAAATTGTAGACCTGATAGAGGTTTTGTTTCATAGTAGTAAGTACTTTTGTAAAAAGTTTTATCATACCCCAATGAGATACAGTTCATATTCTTACTGTATTTTTATTGCTTGCAAAGAGCACTTTAGGCCATTTTGTACATTTTCAACGCTTCGTTACAAACTTTTATCATGCAGTAAATTGGACGCCCAAATATCAGGGGATCCATAGTCAGGGAACTTTTTTATGCTCTTAGCAGTCAACCATAAACTCCCTTTTAAAAAAAAAGTAAGTACTTGCCTACACCTCTTTGCATAGTAATTGAAAATACTCATTTGTTTCATATTATAGGTTTTTTAACAGGAAATAATATCATAAATTAAATAAATCGAATAACAATGTTTTATTAAGATATGTATGTAAATACACGTATGTCCAGAAAATTTGTTGTAATTATCTCAAATCAATTACATTGACTCATCAAGATTATCTTAAATTGACTTTTATTTTTTACCAAAGTTTTCATTGGTCAGTTTTGTACAAAGTACGGGGGGAGCCTACCATGACATCGTATTGCCGTGATGGTAACCTTTTGTTTTCGACGCTGCGCGACCATGGACCTTATTGCGCGGCGTTAAGATTCATGGTCGTGCAATGTCGAAAACAAAACGTTACCATTTTGGCAATAAGCATCAAGGTGGGCACCACGAGCCTATCGGTAAGAGTACTTACTTTTAACTGGTTGTTTTATTAGTTATTGTTTAAAAGTGGATCTTCAAAATATTATTATTTTTAATCTAATTACGATTTTGATTGATTACGACTTAACTCAGTCTGTGCTGAACAATACTTAGTACTTTTTATAAATTTAGAAAGATGAACCCAACTCAGACCGCAGCAAAGACCCACGCTTGGCACACCTACTCTCGATTTCGTAAGTAGACACTACAGTGTAGGCGGACTTAAATTTAAAATAGCACTAATGCTGCAGAGCATTTTCTTTGTTAAGATAATAACGAGTATCTACTTGAAATCTGCATGTTTTTTAAGTTGATTTTCTGAATAACTTTTTTGAAAGTTGAAACGCATTCTACTTACCTACTCAGATAGCTAATATAACAGTAGCAAAAATCTGCTTCTATTATATGTAAATAAGTAATACAGTAAAATTGAATATCTGTCTATGGTTATAAATATCCTGGTCCTCTAATCTAACATTGTCGTAATATACTAAGTACATATATCTTTTAAATATAACAATAAATAAATGTTAAGATTTACTTTCTACATGAAATGTTTTGAAATGTGTGATGATAATGATGAAATGCCTGAGGCTGCAAAAATGTAAACGTTGACGTGACTAAGTTGATAAATAATCGGTAATGAGTGGAAGTGCAATAACAAAAACGAATAACAAGTCAGCATGGAGCGCGGTCCCTAGCGGACCGTGCGGGCGGCGCGTGGTGTGGCGGGCGAGTGGGACATGCGGGAAGGGACGGGCACGTACGTGGGCGTGCGGAGATGTGATCGCGCGGCACATGCAGGCGTGCGCCGCGGGCGCCACTTGGTAGTCCATATAGTTCCCGTAGCCCATGTGGTCGCAGGTGCACGCGCAGGTCTCGATGTGCCGCCGCAGCTCCAGCTCCAGGTCCCACGGTGATTCCATGAGCGCGTCGAGGCGGGCGGGCGCGCGCTGCGGCGTGCCCGCGCCTCCGTATTCGGCCCCGGGCCGGGCGCGGGCCGCACCTGCGCGACGCCACCTGCCTCCCCGCCCTCCGCCCGACTCGCTCCACCATAAAAATCGTCTGTTAGCGCGGCCCGGCGCCGAGTGTGCGGCCCTCGCAACGAGCCCGGACTGCGGCCGGGGAGCAGCGAGCCGCGGCGCGCGCGGAGTTTCGCGTGTTGGCGCGCATAGCGAGGTGGCCGGCCGCCGGCTGGGGAATGCCGCGCGCCCGGGCTCGGAGCCTGGGCCCGGGCGACCCGGCCGCGCCGGCGCCCCGAGCTCGCCTCCCCCCGCCGCGCCGTCCCTCGCCCGACCACCGCTTGCCTGCTTTGCCCCGAGCCGCCGGACACATCTTTCAGATGCACAATCGTCAACCTACAACTGTCTACTAGATGTAGGTACACCTTCATACGTTGACCGGATATTTGATTGCAGATTAAAGAATTTTAATTTCCTGCCTTCGGAAACGTTTACACGTTTACCTACCTATGTTAAATGTTTCTATTTGACTTGTAGATACTTACAAAACATTAAATTATTGAGTCCTTTTTGACCTAAATCAATGACCTTGAATTGTTTAGGGACCAATATTTATTCACTGTTGTTTGTAAAACGAGTGTTATATAGTCTCTTTATTAGGTTTTAAACTAGGATGTAAGCGTGTTTAAAATGTTATTTGTAGAATATGTAGTGAAAGGTGATTTTCTATCATACATACGTGCATATCTTGCTTTTTTGTCATATTTCATGAGTCAACGAGTGACCCGCTCGAGTGCAGGGTAAATGTAAACTTCACGATGTTTTTACTCAACCCTAGCGAAAATGTAAATAACAATGTGAACAAGGCTTTACAACGAGGCGGTTCGAAAGTTAAATGTGAGTGCTCTGCTGCGGTTTCTCTAGTTTTCAAACAATGAGTGAGCACCAAATGTACTTTGTAAGCACGACGTAAAAAAAGTTAGTCAAGATGATTTTATAAAATTAGCAATCCTCGCGGTTTTATACGCTTTCCTACAGGATCTGTTTATTTTTCGGTAGTAAAAACTTGTAGTTTTAGTAGTGGTTTCAGGTTATGAGGTAGCTCCTTACGAATTTTCGTCCGAATCCATTTAGTCGTTATAAAGATGAGTGGCAACAAACATAATACTTTTCCAATTACAGTGTAACGTGGTGACAAATGTTAATACTATATTTTTTAATGTAAACAACAGAACGTACTTACTACGCTACGCTGTTACACTACGAACATTTACAGAGCTCTATGGCTGCGTTTAGTGCTACGCGTACGGTCCGTACGGAGTTCCCTCGTACTAAACTATCGCATACTAAACAATTATTACATTTAGTAGCGTACGGCCTGTGACCGTCCGTCTATCAAGAAGAAAACCATCCGTCGCACGCATCCGTATTCCATACGTCTGTTTTAGGATTACCTAGGAAATTAATCGACGTGCTTAGTACTGTGCGGACGCAGAACATTTCTGCGCGACTATACTTGTTCGAGCCGTACGTTGGTCCGTGAAGCACTAAACGGTCTACCGACCAAATGCTTCTTATCGGTGATCGGTATGATCGTCCAAACAGACAGTCCGTGTATCACTAACCAGCCTAAGTTAATTGTAATTTTTTTTTAACTGTGCTGCCCATATTGTCTCGTAGCAATTGTCGTAGCATATACTACAGTGAACGTAGCGCTGTAGCATCTTAGCTCAGCGTCGTAGCATGGTTTAGGAGAAAGGTATAAATAACTGTAGCGGCTTACGAATAAGTCGACATTAGTAGGTAAAAGTAGAATAAATCTTAATTATCTAACTACTGACTATGCCACGTATGCATAAATATTTAATCAGGGTCGGACCTCACAAGATGCAGGTTAATTGCTTTTGAGATATATAAAATATCTACTTTGATGTAATTAGGTATTGGAACAAGTAGGTTTTAAATCTGTTTATAGCTAACGATAGTAGTTATAAGTTAAGTTATAATAATAAGTTCGGGACACTTCCACACACGGTCGCCTGACCCCAAACTAAGCAAAGCTTGTACTATGGCGGCCAGATACTGATGTTCATACCTAGATATTTCTAAATAGTAATTGTTTTTAGTATTCGAATACTTTTAAGTAAAGTACCTCACCTTTACAACAAATGAAAAATACAAAGCAAAATGGTTTTGTGTACTACCTACCAACTTGCGTTAATGAAAATATCGCGGTACTTAGGTTTTGCATTTTAAAAGATTTTTCTCAAAATATAGGTAGGTAAGTACTTACTTAAATCTTTATTCAACTCACGACCGCCGACCCCTACATCGCTAACTACTTACCTTTTCGATTTCCCAGAAGAAGCAAGGAACCTACTGTGTTTATTGTGCAATCAATCCTTACCTACCTCTCATTCTACCTAACGGTTCTTATCAGGTTTTTTGTATTCCGATCGCTTTCACGCGAAGAAATACAATGGAGTAGGAAGAAACATTAATTCCGTGGAACGTTTCGAATTGAGCTACGAGTACGATCAAGCATCACAATATCTGTTAACAGAATTAGGACGCAGGTGCCGGGCTGTAGCAGGGAGGCTGCATGCGCGCGCACGGCGCACTGCTGGCGGCTAGTCTGTGGCGCGCGAGCGAGCCAGCCGGCCAGTCGGCATGCAGCGCGCCAGGAGCGTCACGGGGCCGCTGCGGCGCGCCCACCCCGCCTCCGGCGCCACCTGGAATGTCCAGGTATTACGAACCCCCTTGACCCCTCAATCGCGACAACGACTCGCCTAACAAAAACAAAAGAACAACGCTACAAGTTATTCATCAAGATTACATCTCATCGCCATAAACATATCTGTGAATATGAATCACTTAAGATGTGTTACTTGAATTGATTTCTTGACGTTGTTTCACGTAATTCAGTTTTTTAAATTATGTTTGTGGTGTCGTGAAAATTGTAAATCGTGTATGAAATTGAAATGTATGATAATGTGTCCCAATGAAAATGAATGATCAGTCAAAAGAAAAGCTCAGAACTTGTAAAGCTGTGAGCGTTGACTACCATTTGAGAGTGACTAGTTTGTTTAAATGACCAGTAGAGTAGAATAGAAACTGGCACTCAACAGTTGGCTAAAGACTTGTTGCATGACTACAATCCTTGAATACATTAAAAGTAATGTATTTGTGTATGATAACTGCTGTATCGTAACAGTAAGTTTGTCGTAGCAATGGCTTTAGTTCCGAATACGTAAAACGCATACGTTGATTAATTTACAATAGTTTTTGCTATTAGTTTAATTTACAATTGGGCATTGATTTTAATTTATCTTATTTACATTCTTCTTAACGATGACTGGACATAAAGTCAGTTTGAGCAACAGATTATATAGCAAACAATTTTATTTTTCTGTTCTGATCATCGGATATGGAACAGACTAAAAAATTGATTTAATTGCACAACTTGTAGCGCTCCGCGAATTACCCTTTGCTCGGAATAAAAGGCCTATAAATGATTTAGAATAGCCTCTGTATCAAATTTCAGACAACTCAAAACAAACATACTTACCTAAGTACATAATGTACACAGTCACATACACTCACAAACTGTATTTAAAATATTGACGTTATGTATTGTAGTAACTGCTAAGTATTCGTTAGCTGTTGTGAACTTATTTCTTTTTGGTGATCGGCTTGCTTTTGGTCAGCTTTTCGCCTTGTGTGCATCGACATTCGACAATTGCTATGATTTTATGATGATTTTATTATTAATAATTAGTGTAAATAGATTATTTGGTACTCATTTGAATAAATAAATAAATGGATGGAAGGATGGAACACGTTAGCCTCGAAAAAAAAAGCTTAGTGACTCAAAATTAAATTAACAATAACATGATTTACTTAGTAAACTTGGATTAATCCTACAAAAATTATAAACGCGAAACTTTGTAAGAATGTATGGATGGATGGATGGATATTTGTCACTCTTTCACGCCAGAACGGCTGAACAGATCTGGATGAAATTAGGAACAGAGATAGATTATAGTCCAGAACATAGGATACTTTACAACCGCGGGTGAAACCGCGGGGCGCAGCTAGTATATAATAAGTTTGCTTACAAAATTTATTTCATTATTTAGTTTAGAAGTATTCAGAAGAAGAAACCGTTAACCGTTTTATTGTCAGATGAGTCCATGTTATGGTGTGTTGGTTGCAGGTGGTGCGAGGGAAGATGAGCTCGAAGTGCCTGTGGCACGCGTGCCGCGCGCTGTCTGCGGGGCTGCTGCTCATGCTGCTTGGAGCCGCCATGGCTGTCATAGGTACCACGTTTAAACCATTAAGAAAAAAATAGAGATGCTTTTGCGAACACATTTTGTCGAATGGCTATCATTCATGCAGGAGCACGAGGCAGTGGATATTTTTGCGTGTTTTCCTGAAAAATCTGAATTTACTTTTTTTTTACAACAGGCTAGGCATGCGTTTGACCACTGACTCGCCTGATGGGAAGCGTCGACGTGATCGAAGATATAACACGCTTGCCTAGGAGATACCTATTCACTTTACTCTTAAACAACCCCGGATTGTATTTAGGTTACTTGTGAAAAGAGACTCCGTCGCTTATTTGTTTTTCCTTTTTTGGATAATCGACGCAATGTTTAATACAGACAGCGTAGTCTTTTCGAGTGCTTAACTACGCGTGAGTGCGAGGATGCTGGCCAGCATCCAATGCAACTGCTTTATAAGCAGGTCTCGGGTTCGATTCCCCGCTTGGCAGGCTTGGCATATTTGAATAGTGAATTTCAATAACTATGGTGTTAGTGTTCTTTATTTGTGTGTATGTTTCTGAGCAAAAAACGAGGCTCGCCTCTCAAGCCAGAGGGAGCAAGTTCGACCCCAGTCGAAAGCCCTCACCAATTTGTATGTATGAACAAATTGGTGCCCGGTAAATGACGACAGGCTCGCCCCCTTTTCATTTGGGACTGAAAATTGCCCGGCGAAATGTGGGTGTTGTAATACACCTCTGTCAGTCCATTCGGGAGAAAAGCGTGACGATATGTTCTATTGTGTTCCATAACATTCTCGACACAAGGAAACCTAAAAACGAGCTATGAGTGTGAAACATTATCCATTTGTTTGTTTATACAATTATCGTATGGCTAGTCTAAGTAGTACAATCAAGTAGTTTTACCGGTAAAACTACTGAATCTTTATCTATCTAGGTCTCAGTAGTTCTACTAAAAGAGCGTAGCGTTAACAACTACGCTGTGTTCACGCACCTATACGAATCAGAGCTACGTGCTAAGATAGCCAAGCTGCAATGATTTTTGTAGTACTTGCTGAGTGTCGACACAGCATTTTATACCCTTTGCATTCAATCAATAATAAAATTATTGTGTTTTTTAGCCACTTAATACAGTTACAACTGTGCTACGGATGTCGTATCACTGCTACAACAAACTGCTTGTAGCTAGGCTACTACATTAAAATTTAGTTTTATTTTAATGAACTAAATCTAACTTTTTAAACTTAAATTAATTGTTAGAATGTTTAAAAAAATACCTACCTACATATAAGTCGCGAAATTCTGGTCCTAATTGCATTTGGTCTTGAAAGTTTTTAATCACTGGAATGTACCAGAACATTCATGTCAACTTCATGTCAACATACATTCGATCATGCCAACAGTCGCCATCGACATATGTAGTACCCGCCGATGCTCGCCGTCAGACGGGTATATTTCCGGCTTCGAGTGATGCTTCCGGCTTTGACACATCCGGTTTCAGCCTCCGGCGACCATTTCATCGCACTGCGTGCGTTCGTTTTTTGTTCCGTTTGACGTCTATACACGTGTGGAGTAAAAAAGACAAGAAAATAAATGAAACCATAGGAATAGCTTCATTTAGAAACAGCTTTTTTACTAAACGTGAGATAGCCTCGGAATAGTTAGGTACTACGTGTTTAGGTTTTTTATTGATCAGGTTCAGAATTCCAAAGAGAAAAGACTAAACGGAGCCTTATGTTCTTACAAAGAGCAAGTAAGTACTTCGTAAGTACTATTTATTTACTTACGCTCAATAGATACATGTGTTATTTGCGCCTCGGGTTCCAAATTAAAATTCCATTTTAAATAAAATTTAAATTAAATTTTGGATATTCATTTTTTCGTAGGTATCTGTAAGTTTATTTTTCACAAAAAAGCTCGCTGAATTTTATAAATTTCCTACTGGCAACTGTACAGAGCGTATTAATATACCATGCTATGTAATAGGAAGAAGTATTCTGTGGCTAAGATTTTTGATCTGAAAATTTTAATCTTCATCAATTTATCCTAATCCATAGTTTATGACCGCGTTTCTATCATAACTAACTAAAGTAACTGGTATTATAAACGTGAAAGTTTGTACGTTTGTTTGTTTGTAATGCTTACACGCCCTAAGTATTCAACGGATCATCATACAATTTGCATACACGTTGTCTGGGATAGAGAAAAGGACATAGGGTAGTTTTTATCCTGGTAAAAAATAACGGTTCCTCCTGTGGGACCACGGGTGAAACCGCAGGGTGCAGCTATACAAATAATCATCCTTTTAGTTCCTTGCAATTTTTCTAAGCTCACGATGAATATTCCACATCCAATTTTTACCAGTATCCCTGTACGGTTTCAGGTTATTACGCGGAAACGCTGTCAGTGGACCAGGAGGTGCGCGGAAACTCGACGGTGTCAGTGAAGGACGAGGCACGAGGCTTCCATCTCAACAACTTGTCGTACGCCGGCCCTATCGTCATGGGATTCGGAGGTAGCTTGAACTCCCCACACTTGCTTGGTTTGGTTGAAGGTTGATTTTGCATGCATTTGCGTTCAATAATAAAAAAAAATGTGTAACAATCGAAATCTTGATCTTAAATTGTTGAAAAAGTACGAGTACACATTTGCCTCCCATTAAAAGTGCTTTATAATTCAAAATATCATTTGACTGCCTCGGTGGCGCAGTTGGTAGTGGACCTGCCTTCTGAGCTTGGGGGCGTGGGTTCGATTCCCTAGGGCAAACATTCATGTGATCAACAAATTTATGTTTGTTTTATGTCTAGGTATTAATATCTATTTAATGTAAGTTTTTAGAAATATCTAAGTATGTAGATCAGTCTCTGGTATCCTTAATGTATCTGGTATCTTTGTTTAATTTGGGGTCAGGCGACCATGTGTGCAAGTGTCCCGACTTTTTTTCGTTTTTTTTTCTTCAAGCAAATTGACGACTCTATGTTTGTCGTAATAAATACTTGAAAGCAAATAAGCCTACGTTCTAATCCACGCAAAAGTCTATCATAGTATCAAGCATCTAGCTTTGCCGTTAGTAAAAAAATCCGTACTCTATTCCAGGATTCATAGTGGTAGCGGCGTGCGTAATGACATTCGAGGCGCGAGACAGCGCGGCCAAGGTGACGCCGGCGCGGCCGCAGGCGCTGCCCCGGCCGCTGCCCCGGCGCGGGCCGCCCTGCGCTGCGCCGGCGCGCCTCGACCAGCTGGGCGTGTACCGCCTGCCCCACGTGCTGCCGCTGCCGCACGCGCTGCCGCTGGCGCCGCTGCACACCTACAGGCATCGCACCAACCAACACAAGTACGACAACTAGCCTGTACGACTAGCTAACCAACTAACTAGCTAGTACGAGTACGACAGCCTGATTCTTGTTGTTGCTTGTAACATACCTAGTTATCAAAAGCGAAACCGTTCGTAATTAAACTTAATGCTGTGTTTGGAATTGCGTAATTTCAAAGTACGATACTCCCACTCCCAGGTTGTTGCCGCTTACGAGTATTGTTTGCTCCCAAAGTATTGTACCTATTTCGATGTTTCACAAGCTCATTGGTATTCGAAACCATCTTGCATGCTACGCTGCTTGGCAAGACAAGAAATATTACTCATTAGTACGATCACTAAGGAAAGTGCCAGATCCGGCACGAGATTGCCAATTAGTAATGTTGGCACATTGATCACCAGCAATATTCATTCTAAATTCCATCCATTTCCCCAAAGGGCTGAGATAGATTATGATTTATACAACAGGAATTACATTGCTATGCGAGACGCAGCCGCGCGCGCGCACTCGCCTTGATGAAGTCCGCCGAATGCGGTTGAAACTATAGTCGGAATAATCGACTAAATCGTACGTGAGTAATTTCCGTTTTATAAATCATAATGTGTGAAAACCACGTCAGTTTCCATAATAAGGCTGAGATAGACTTAGTATTGATTTCGTTCGCGCAGAGTCGTTTGGAACTCTTAAAGTTTGCAAATCGCTAGCGTGTAGATAGATCGCATGGTCTGTGAGTGTGTGTGGCGCAGAGGCGGCGCGGGCGCAAGCGCAGGAGGCTTGGAGCGCGTGCGGGCGGGGTCGGGCCGGTTCGGGTCGGCGCCGGACCTGCGCAGCGCCGGCGCGCGCGCCGCGCTGCCCGCCTCCGCGCTGCGCCGCCCGCTGCGCCGGTACGCGCTCTCCGTCGACGAACCGCACCACACAGCCGTCAGGTAAACCAGCCATCTTCACGTGCACACTACTGCAATGTAGGCAATATGGTAACAGTTACTTACGTCGAACACTCACTAGAGTCAAATTATCTCCTCAGTGGCCAGAGTGACGATCTGGCAACAGTTCAACAACAATTCTTATTTATATAAAGTGTATCTATTCGTGCGAATCTATTATTGGCTATCCATAGTTTATTTTATTGTATATTTTTAATGTAAGTAGCTGTTGGTTCTCCTATAAATAAATAAATAAACAGTCATGTTTGGTCGAACACTCACTGGAGTATAATTATGACCTCAGTGACGATGTGACACAAATTTTAGGCGCGCAAACCGCGTGCCTTTGTCAGGCGTACTAACGCTGCCGCTGCGTGATACATTGCGCTAGTCTGTAATGCCATTTACACACACTCACTTCACATTACATGGACAGTCGTATTTAAATTCATATTGCTTAGTTACCTTTTAGTTAGTTGTTATTCTTGTAGTTTGATCAGTTAATTAACTTCGATGTAAAGTAGCCATAGTTGATTGCCAAGTTGGACATTTAATGTGTATCCGCTATTGTACAAAAACCCCTATCCTAAAAATAATTCCAGGATAAAAACCTAGTAATAAAAATATGACTTCACAAAAAATATTTTAAAGCCGTTTAGTCGTAACAGGTATTAACACCAACACCAACACTGTGATACTCTGACACATAACATAACCCAACATATCGGGCTGGCAGAGGTGTATTAACACCCACATTTTGCCAGACGATATTCAGTCTCAAATGTGACAGGAGGCGAGCCTGTCGCCATACACCGGGCTCCAGTCATGTAGCAGATGACATACAATACGCATATATGTTCACACAATGAACAAACCTGTGTGTGCCGTCGGCTAGGTTCGAACTCGCTCCCTCTGGCTTGAGAGGCAGACCTTCTCCCAACTAGGCTGCCATCGCTGACTTTTTTGACTCTGACACAAACTTTTAAATTTAAGTATGATAATGAGTCGTGAGAAAACACGTTAATGTGGAAGCAGTGCCAGCGCAGCGGAGTCCGAGTGCGGGTCGCAGTCGTCGCTGGCCATGGACCTGCACGCGAGCGGCGCGTGCGGCGGGGTCACGCTGCGCGTGCGCGACAACACGCGCCGCCGCCCGCTCGCGCGCCAGCAGCGCCTCAGGGATGACACCACGCATCGTGAGTAGCCCTACTCACGATGATCACGATGATCACGATACCCCATGATCTAAAAAATAGGATAAAAAAGAGTGTTTGTACTTATGTACACGCGTTAGAAATGATACTCGTACGTCTTTGGCGTATGGAAAAAATAAATTATTAGGAAATACTATCACCGTCATACACGAAATTGATTTAATAAAAACAGCAAAATAATATGTTTTTATTCACTGTTTAATTGTACTCTTACGAAACACGTGTTCTAAATATAAAAATACTAGAATATACAACTTGAACATCAATTTTCATGCCACCTAGAACTAACTTCACGATGTAGAATTTAGGTGTCGGTGTGCGCGCGCATCGTAAAAATTCACTCTCATCATTTTTCTCTATCGCGCCAAAAGAAGTATAACTTCAAAAACAAGGCCTAGCATTCAGCAAACACGTAATGACGTCATCGTCATACGTCTCTTTCGAACTTGTTGTAAATGACCTATTTCGGTCTTGCTAAAGCATCGATTGATGTCGTCACTACGTGTTGCTGCATGATATACTTGGCGGAGTATATTATGCCATGCCATAACGCATACCACCAGTAATTATATTATTGCTAACCAAGGGAACAAAGGGAATAAAAAATTTTAGTGTGAATTCATGACTATAACAGGTTGGAAAATTAAACCGCCTGCTGGTCCTGTTGTCGATCTTTTTTATAATTCCAAGCAAGTATATTTGTTATTTATTTACAGCTACACCAGTGGGCAGCACTTGCAATATAAACAACGGAGACTTAGAAACAGCAAAGTGAGTATTATAGTCAATATCCACCTTCCGCTTCACAATCGCCGTACCTACCCCACACATTTACCGAAATTCATACAAACTATTTACTAAGCGATGACAATTTTGCGAATTTAGCAAATATTTTTTTGGCTAATGTTCTCTTAACTTTTGTTATGATATATAATTTTTTGTTGGTTGGTATTTTATCAATTTGTTTTATTTCCTATGAATAATACATTTTATATTATGTAGGTAGTTTTTCACATTCTGTTTGGATATGTTTATTATGTTTCTATAGGCGGTGACCTATACTTGGCTTTATGTGTTTATTGTTTGTTTTTTCATTTATCTAATAAGTTTTGGTTACCCAAATATGTATATATATTTTTTTTCACAACATATGTAGTTATTTCGTAGAATGCGGTTCAAATTATGCCTATAGATACGTTAACCTTTACTTCCAACATAGTAAGCTTAAAAAAATTACAAAAAATATCCTACGTCATAATTTCTTTGACAGCATGCACGATAAGGAATTGAATGTGGAGAGCACAATGGGAATGGTTCAACTGCGTGTGGAGAGTGAAACGCGAGCTCGCAGCGCGCCGCCCGCGCCTCTCCTCTCGTCACCGTCCCTGGCCTCACCACCGCTGCACGCATCCCCGCCGCCATCGCCGCGGCTCTTCGTAACACCCTGTATCACGCCAGTGGTCACGCCCGGATCCAATTCTAGTTCCACGCTAGCCGCCACATCAAGCGCCATGTCTTGCGTCACACCGCTCGTCACTTCAGACGTCACGCCTGCTGTCACACCAGACGTCACGCCTGCTGTCACACCAGACTTTACGCCAGTCGTCACACCGGAAGTCGCGGTAGTTACTTCAGAAATCAAGACATGCGTCACGCCACCAGTCGATTCGGTCACCGAAACATGCATTACCATCGAACAGACGCAGGAATCACCGGTAAGATTTACATTTTGTTGCATTTTAATTACGAATAAGTACTTCCTTTGTCACCTTGATTTATGATAAAGATATTATTATTATTATTCTCCCTAGCCCGTTCTTCTATAAAGGAACCAAGAGTACAAAAAAGCGGCATCGTTTTATGGTCGACATACCTACAACACGCACGAAACGCTTTGGTTCCTCATTTCTCATAAGGACCGCTAGAGTGTGGAATACTCTGCCAGAGTGTGTGTTCCCTGACACTTATAATCTGGGTGTCTTCAAGTCTCGAGTGAATCGGTTTCTTCTAGGCAAGCGTGCTCCATCGTAGGCCGCATCACTATTTATCATCAGGCATGTTGGCGGCCAAACGCAAGCCTATTAAGTAATAAAAAAAAAGAAAAATAGTTTAATGTAAAAATTAGGTATTCTTGAAAACGTTACGAGTGTGTAAGTTATGCACGTATTTCCGGCTCATTTGCCGCAGCATTCAGTTACGTCCGTATAGTGTATAAACTTGACAAATTTTATATCTGCTAAGTGATCGCTGGTTCTCATTTTGACAGTGTGAAGAAGAGAAAATCACAGAAGAGAGCGAACCGCCCCCTCCGGACATTTGAGAGCCCTTGCCGAGCGACGGCGATGACGTGCCAGCTCCGGCGTGACGTCAGATGGAAATGACTCTTGTTGATAGCATTTTGTACGGATTATACAACGTTTTGTTTACCCGTTTATATTATACTAAATTGTATGAACATTCACTTGTGGACTTTTCGATGTGTCTTCGTAAAAACGACGACAGTTATCTATTTTTTAGACTTGCTGTTGTATGATATTTAATATTTAAGAGATATGTGTGTATAGCCTTAGAGTTAGAACGTAAGGTTAAATGATAAATCTGCGTCACCCCGTAATACGTATCATAATTTTAAATTGGTATTGACATGTTGTTTATAAGATAATGGTATCAAATGTTGTTTTCCGATACCATATGTTGTGATCGGCCTGCATTTATATTAATGCAAAAATACTATTTCAACAATATGTTGAAAACTTGATACTTATAAAATGTTGTCCCTACGTTTTATCATCCCTAATACTTTCTACGTTGAGCTACGGCTCTTCATATCATCGCATACGAATATATTCTACGTGGAGCTAAAAACTTTACTATGCACTCTACACTACGTAATGCTACGAATCTTCGTAGCTAAACTTGGCGTAGCGAGTGTCTACACTTTGCATAAACGTCCGTAAGAAACCAGGAATCAGGAAGGGATTCGTGCAAGTATTCGTAAAAAAAGGAAACGTAGCTGTTGGAAATACTAGGAATGCGTTCCTGTTCGTAGCTCAGCGTAGCTTACTGAACAACTAAGAACGAAACGAGTGCTTAAAGTGAACGAGTGTGCTACGAATACGAATCACTTCGACAAGAATGCTACGAAACTTCGTAGATTGGAATTAAGTGGCAAATGGCTAAATAAAATATAACGATACCAAAATATCACATTTCTTATGAGATATTACTTTATCTATAGATACGATTAGATAACATGTAGACGTTTTCAAATCAAGACTAGAAACAGACCGAACATCCCCATATGTACCTACCTACTATATAGTATTTTCATCATTGACTAAATACATCATGTCATGTCTTCATATAAAATGCACGAATATATTGTGTGATAAATCAATATTCATTTTTTATCCGATGATTCATAAAATAAAGACTGATTAAAGCGAATTTTATAAAGATGCATAAATGAATTGCAATTAAAACAATAATTAGTAACAATAAACCGATAACAGGTGAAATATAGACTTTTTGTTTGAGTATAAAATGTTGATTATGTTTGAAATAAATTGAACTTTGCTAAATATAAAGATAAATAAAAAATACATTGAATAATTTAACCGATTGCTGAAAAACAATGATGTGCGTATCTTAAAATATTGTGCCTAGGAACTTAATTATCCATATTTAATTAATTAACCTTTTCTTAGCTGTTATTAATTGCATTTATTATTGACTGCTATACTTAAATTACTGCGCTTGTTTATTAGATCCAATTGTGTTCAGTAGTCGGAAGGTGCATGGTGTCGTAAAAAAACTAAGTGCCCACTAAATAATAAAAAAGAAAATTAGAAACTCGCGCTCAAAAATACTCTAGTAGTTATTATTGAACGATTAATAGACTTCTTCTGACTACTGAATATATTTATTAACCTACTTGCGTAAAATGTAACACGCAATTCGTCCAATTTATTGGGTACCTACTTTAGGTGTTATTATTAAGATATACTGCAATATTCTCGTATCTTTGAATGTAATTATACCTACTATACAAACACCTACGTGATAAGAACTTAGAGAATGTTTTGGAAATGTTACATGAAATGTCAATCAAGTAAACGTGTTGTAAAGCCCGTTTATGTTGTCTGCACTAAGCAATCATTAAAATTGGCGCGTTATTTTTAAATTTTAAATCTCACATTGTTTTTTAAATCTAAAGCGTTTTTTTGCATATTCCCGTAGAATTCGGAAGTCATGCTGATACTTTGAACGGAAACCTTGTAACGAAACAATGTAAGCTGGTGCGGTTGAACCTTAAAACATCAGCAAATGACGGCCTATTAGAACGACAAAATTGTAGTATTTAATAACGGTAATAAACGTACTTTATTTAGATAATTTTAAAGGAAGATTATCTTTTTCTGTTATTATTTAAATTTTACTTTGATTACATTGATTTTTTAAATAAATTTAATTTGATTATATAGTAACCTTATTGACAAATAGCATTCATTCTATGTCAATTAATTATATTTAAAAAAGTGCTATAAAAGTCGTTTATTACTAATTTAAACTCAAAATATTGGTGACATTTTAATGCTAGCGTAAGACACGGGACTGATTCAAAAGCTGAGAATGTATTAATTCTATTCACTTTCTGCATTTTTTATCACTTCTTGTTTTAGTATAGAAATGTGTACTCGATCCAAATGGTTGTTGTGATGTCTATTAAATTTGTTGATGATTAAATAGTGGATTCATTTTAATCACACTAATACGAGTAGTATAAATTATAAAATAAAGGATCTGATTCTTATGTCACACGAAATGGAAAAACTGTACAAGCTGATTTTTTAATTTCAGCAAGTAAATGTTGATAATGATTTAGGTATGTTTTGCAAACTATTGCATTCGTATTTTTGCAAAAAATTAAATTAGTAGCCACATACCTTTTAAACGGTAAAGTAAATAAATAGGTAGGTACTCACAGTGTTGGAAGGAGCACGGCAATGAAACGTCCAAACGTTATTTGGACGTATCTAATTGTACGGCTTCCTGGATACCACTTATCTGATTTCAAACATAATAAAACTACTCGTAGTTGAACGTAAATCTGTGCCAGTGCGCGAGCCAAAACCTCAGCTAATCCTTTATAGGGTGTCAGCGGGATTATCCGATTAATCTTATTAGTGTAGAGCTGATATAAAACTAGAGAGCGGCGAGGAGTCGCCAGCAGTCAGTCAGGGGAGTGGACGCACTTCCGAGGACTGCTCAAACAACCTGCGCGACATACAACTTCAAAATGGATAACGTAACAGAACATTATTTTTCCGGTGCACATTTTGCAGCTCTCAAGTAAGTTACTTTTTCACTTTGCTATTTTTGTACCTAATTCATAATGAATTATACCTACTTTTCTTCCTCTGCCTTAAAATAACCTTTCTGAAAGTATTTAAAGTATATAGACAGGTACCTTTTTTTTAACAAATTGTAACAATCTATAATAACAATCTACGAATACCTCGTGACCTCATAACGATTCTAAATTGTAATTACACGTACATGTAGATCAGGAGAGATAGAACTGCTAGGCGAAGGTCTCACGGGCGAGGATCTCGCTGCAGTGCCGGAGCACTGGCTCTCGTTCCCAGCCCCACCTGCCTCAGCACACACCGCTCTCGCCCTTCTCTATACGTTTTTCACCGCAGCCGCTTTAGTTGGAAATGGACTAGTCATTTTTATATTTTCAACGTAAGTATTTTACTGACTCAACTTCAACTCAGTTTCTAGTGTGTCGTAGATACACGAAAATTTGAACTTGTCAACTGTTTCAGAACAAAAAGTTTAAGAACATCCAGTAATCTTCTGATATTGCAACTATCTATTTTGGACTTTATAATGATGGCAAAAGCGCCAATATTCATCTACAATAGCGCCATGAAAGGTTTCGCTCTGGGCAACGTCGGCTGCCAGGTGTTCGCGCTCATGGGCGCTTACAGTGGCATCGGCGCCGGCATGACCAACGCATGCATCGCTTACGACAGGTAACATTAGTTATAATCTACAAAATAAACAACCCTGTAGATTTAGGATGTCAATGACGAAGTTGATTTTTTATTGCAAAAGAGTTCAACGCGCGCGCACTTCTACGTAGCTACGCTCCAATTACTACAAATAGGTACGACACCCTCACAACTTTTACGTAACCGCCATACGTAGTCATGTTCATAAAGTCTGTTTTTGTTCAACAGACATTCAACGATTACGAGGCCTCTGGACGGTAGACTATCGCGTGGCAAAGTTCTTTTGATGATAGCTTTCGTCTGGATATATGCAACGCCGTGGGCGTTACTGCCCCTCTTCAAAATATGGGGCAGATATGTTCCAGGTAACGGTTTTCACTATCACCTTCAGAGTCAGACTTTAAAGGGTTTATTTAAGTATGTACAACATTACATAAACGTAGTTTTTAAAAGATAGATTCTGAAATATATTTTTCTTCACAATGTATTTTGTAAAAGTACCGTGAAGAATATCATTTGTGATGTGATTATAGATACGAATAGCTGTCAAGTACCACACCTCATCTCTATGTGGGGAGTGGTTCTCAAGTTCCTAATTTGATTTGAATTTGAGATATGCCAGATATAGTACATACATAACACCTAATTAACGTTTCAGAGGGGTACCTCACATCGTGCACGTTCGACTACCTAACAAACACATTCGACACGAAGTTGTTCGTAGCTTGCATCTTTGCGTGCAGCTACGTGTTCCCTATGTCCATGATCATCTATTTCTACAGCGGAATCGTGAAACAAGTGTTCGCTCACGAAGCGGCGCTCAGGTACGTTGGAGACCAGCTACAATCTACCTTAAGTGACTATTATATATTACTAGCTGCGCCCAGCGGTTTCACCCGCGGTTAAAAAGTATCCAATGTGCTATTCTAAACTATAATCTATCTCTGTGCCAAATTTCGTCCTGATCTATTCAGCCGTTCTGGCGTGAAAGAGTAACAAACATCCATCCATCCATACATACAAACTTTCGCGTTTATAATATTAGTAGGAAGTAGGATGTGCTATAAAAAGTTGTTCTTGAAATTATTCTTGTTTCACGGGACTTTTTTACTTCTAGAGAGCAAGCAAAAAAGATGAACGTCGAATCTCTCCGCGCTAACCAGAGCTCTGGTGCGGAGTCCGCCGAGATTCGGATAGCTAAGGCGGCGCTTACGGTGTGCTTCCTGTTCGTGGCTTCGTGGACGCCCTACGGTGTAATGGCGCTCATCGGCGCCTTCGGAAACCAGCAGCTACTCACCCCAGGCGTAATATATACCCTTTGGTTTTTTTTCTATTTACTCTGATTGAATACAATTATTTATTTTATCCGCACTAGTACATAATCATGATCTGTTTCCCCCTTATCATTTTCCTCTATGACGACCTGTCAAAACTTGCGTCTAGAAACCAGATGCAAATAACTGCAAATGAAGTTCAATTAAATATTGCTAACGGATGACAGAAGTATATCTAGTTTTAGCGTTTGATTAATTACAAATCTAGGCAGCTCAAAACGTTAGCCTGTAGTTTGGAGGCAATATTTTTTCAGTAGCTGTCAATGGATAAATTTGAAACAACTTACTCAATAAGTTACATCATATGGGTATCACACCCCTCTGATGTAAGTACCTATTTATAAATTACTTACCTAATTATTTTCATAATTCAAGGTACGTCTATGTTCCTAAGTACTTATACCTATTTAACTTTTTGAAATAAATTTTAGGTGACAATGATCCCCGCTGTAGCATGTAAAGCTGTCGCGTGCATAGATCCCTGGGTCTACGCCATCAGCCATCCAAAGTACAGGTAGGTACATAACAGAGGGTGATTAAATAAATAAGAACATGCAATTTAACTTTGTAAAATGAATTAATAATAATAACTACTTACGTACTTAGTATAACAAAATAGACATGCAGACAACCGTAGAACAAGGTAACGCTAGGAATCACGGAGGGTTCCTTCGAAGTCAGTCATCTAAGCGAGGCTTACGCGTATTAAATTAGCAACAGATACACTTATGATGGGCTGGCGATGATTATTAACATTAACATTTAATGAACAATATAAAACAAACATATTAACATTTTATGAACAATATAAAATAGTAAGGCTTTTTAACTGACGAAACGGAGGAGGTTTACAAGTTAACGCGTATTTTTTTATAATTTCCAGACAAGAGCTGCAGAGGCGAATGCCGTGGCTACAGATCGACGAGCCCGACGATTCAGCATCGACAGCAACCACCAACACAGCCCCGTCTGCACCAGCGTGAATCTACTCCCAAAAATTATAGAAAACTATAAAATGACGCCTAAATTTACTTAGAATTATTTAAACTAAGACCGAAACATAAAGACAGATTGCTGTACAAATAGAATTCTATAGATTCCGACAAAAGAAATATGTAACAGTTTTTCTTCAAAAAATAAGTCAACGCCTTATTAGATATAGGATATATCTACCTACATATGTGTAGGTATAGCCGTGCTCTCTCAGTTCATATGTATAATCAACTTCTCATATGTAAGTACGCAATGCTCAAAACGAGTATAACACTGCCCCTATCTACCTTGCACACCCATGCACTTAGTTAGTAGGTAACATAATGTATTATATTGATCAACGACAATTGTAGCTTGATAATGGACACTGTGACGCGATAAATAAATATGCACTTGAATCTATAACGTAGCATTTTTATTCAAATAATTATTGCAGTTAGTCGTTAGGCCCTAGGTAAATATCTAAATACCTATAAATATCTAAATCCTTCAACTCGCAATTGCAATTTAGATGTTAGTTCATTCTGGAATCTGGTATGGAGAGGAGAGCAACGTAGCCGTAACTCGGCCGAGGATACCACGCCACGGAGAGAGATATAAATTTGAACAACAATCAAAATATACCTACTTACGAGTAGCTTCTTAGTCTTCTGCTCCATAAAAGTGTTTGGTAGTCTCTATTACTTTATCCGGGTGCGCGTAGTTTAGATTTCGTACCTTACATTGCCCCTTTTTATAGCAATCTACAAGACTATATTGAAGCCGCTATGGACTTACGGAATAGAGCTCTGGGGAACAGCAAGTAATAGCATTATAAAAATCCTTGAAAGATTTCAGACCAAAGCTATTAGATCTATGTTTAATATTTCAAAAAGCATCCCTAACAATTACATCCATAACGATCTGAGGCCCAACACCGTGAAACAAGAAATCGTGGTTTATACTCAGATCAACCTAGAGGAAAAGATGGAACACTGCGTTTTATCTCGCTGAAGCCACTTCTTATTAAATGTGTGCACGTGGTAATGTTGCCATGAAAAACATTTACAATTGCACGAAAACTAATATTAATTCTCAAACTCTACGTTAGCTATTTCCGTTCCAATATAAAACCTTAGTAGATTTAATATTCTAAAACTGCACATATTTGTAAGAGTTTAATGTTACGGCTTTTTCAAAATTAACTTGTGAAAAAACTGCACAGTTTTTAAAAAGAACCTTAAAATGTAGTATAGAAAATGTAAACAAAGTCCATTATAAAAGTGTGGCCAGGAACACTTTTATAATGCACTTTGTTTATTTATGTAGACGAAATTATTCCATGAACCAATGCCAAAAACATAATGTCGAGGTAAGAATGACAAAGCGAGTAGCGTAGTTTTTTTTGCGTCAATGTGTACGTGTTGTGTACATATACGACAGTAGCGTAGTTTTTGGATGGTTTTTGGCTTAACCTAAATCATACGCCGTGCGCCATCTGACACTCTAGATTTATCTGAGGGTTCATAGCAAAAATTATCAACGGAAACTAGCAATCCATGCCAATTCCCCAAAGCTGCAAAATTAACAGGTTCCGGAAGTATACATTACATAAGACTGAGGAGGAACAGCGTTCCGAACCCTATAAACAGATTCAACAAAGATTCGTGAGAGAGGTGTCAATGGACAACTCCTCACTGCTGTAAGACACAAAATACGCAGAAGAGTTCGGACACAGAAACTGCTAAATGTCCCCTAACAGATTGCTGTGCTTCGCGGGATATTAAAAAAAAAGAAGAAAAATAAATTTGTATTGTATTTTCCTAAAACTTGCGGTATTTCAAGTGTTAAAGTGTAAAAATGGTGAATTAATCAAGTTTACCGGTTCGATAACATGCACAAGTATGGGCAAATGATACATACCTACATTAGAAAATGCTACTTTTCCTGTTCCCTACAAAACTCGATTTAAAGTTTCGGTAAAGGATCACGGGTTTACTGAAATGTAGAAAGAAGAGGGATTCATCTTATTTATCATCACCTTCTCCCTCATCATCTTCATCATGGATTTACCGATTATCATACGGATAAGGTGGTGTGGCCATGTTGTCTCTAGCCAGCCCTATGAGGCTAAACTTAAAAAGTGGTTGTCTAACTGTCAATGTATCAGTGTCAAACTCAGCAGAACTTCAAATTCTCAAAAGTCAACACTTGTTTACTTGTGGAATTTCGATTTTCGTTTCAAAATGGAGCTTGGGAATACTTGAACAAATGCAAATAATATTGAATTGAACCGAAAGTTATCGTTGCACGTTGGTTAATTTCTGGATATTAATAACTATTGCTACTTTACTTGCAAATTTTAGATTTAAACAGAATCTTGATGAAATAGAATACGGTGCAGGGACAGTGCATTTTGCTACTCAACTGGGATCCGAAATTCTAAACTGAAAAGAAAATGGATAAACTAACTGTGATTTCGGGGACTCTTTTCATGGCCGCTGATGTTTTTGCAATTGTAAGCCTTGCAATGCCGGACTGGATAATTACAGATGTCGGAGGTAATGTAAACGTACATAATATTCCTCATAAATTCAAGGACAAACAATACAAAGTAATTTTTACGATGAAAAGTATTTTAACCAACATTTAAAAATTTCACACCTACTGGGTTCTTCCTCGTGGTCAAGCTGGATAGTCTCCTACATCATTAACAGCTTTCCTTACCCTGCTGCTGCACACAAGCCTCATTACAATCTATTCATTACTTGTTGTATAAATAATACAAATAAGTAGGTAAGTAATGTAAAATAATTTTTAATGTCCACTCTCATTACAGGTGATACGCGGCTTGGCTTGATGTGGTCATGCATAACAATGTACAATAGACCACAGATGTGCTACACTCCAGATCTTCAACCTGAATGGCTACTAGCCCTTGTCAGCATTTTCATTGGGTGCATCTGTATTACAACTACAGTAATCTTGTTGGCAACCAGTCATTTTGACCGCAATGTAATACCATATGCCAGATGGGTCGGCTTTGCTGCCAGTAAGTAAAAATAACTATCTGCATCATTTCTGTTTACTGACTTCCTAAGAAGAGGGTCATATATTGTCATAAGTTTAGAATAATGTATACAGTCAAAGTAACAACAAATTAATTAAGTTCATAACAATACCAAAGTGAAATGTGATTAATTAACACTAAGTACATTTTTAAGAAATAAATTATTTTGTTCCAGTGGTAATGTTTTGCTTGGCAGCAGTGATATTCCCCATGGGCTTTCATGTAGATGAAATTGGTGGACAACCTTACCAGCTGCCCAACAGCCATCAAGTTGGAATCTCTTACATTTTATTTGTACTCTCATTGTGGATTACAGTTATATCAGAGTTATTTGCTGGCAAAGTATGCCTGCCTCATTTTTAATTTGACTTATTTTGAATATTAGTAGTATTACTAAAACAAAACCTGCAAATAATAATCATTCCAATAATTTTTGATCTGATTAAGATAAATGTTGTATACCTTAGCTATATTGATATTATTTTAAGCTGTATTTAATGTATATTTTAAAAAGTAGGTGTATGTATATAATTAGATCATTGGTGTTTGAACTTTTGTTTGGCTAGGTTTTAAATTATTCACTGTAATGGAATCTGTTTGTTGTCATTAGTTCGATTCATTAAGGTACGGACAGACATGCTCAAAAAAAGCATGCTCTTAAGCTTACTTGCATCACTCGCAACTAAATGGATAGGGCCAACAGGAAAGAGGAGGGTTGGAAGACCTAAAAGAAGGTGGGTTGATGATCTCACAGAAATGACAGGGAAAGATTGATGGAAATTGGGCAGAGATAGAAAGACATAGGCAAATTTAGAGGAGGCCTTTACCCAGAAAGGAAAAACTAATGCAACATTAGAAATGTAAATTTTTTTTTTAAATGAAATAAATGGTCATGCTAATTTTAGCTTACTTAAAATTAGCATGACCAGCAATTGCAACTGTTCACATTTGCCAGCAATAAGCATGCATACAGAACTAAATAAAATAATGATGTTGCTTGCAGCGGAATTGTAAGAACATTTTGGTGAAAAAGAAAAAAAAGGAGCATATGGGTCCGTAATTAGATAAACAGAACAGAATCGCTGGGAGCAGGTAATCGATTGTTGGCAGAGATACGAAGCGAAGATCTCGTCGGTTATAAATATCATTTGCGCATACTCCCGCGTAAATTTGTTGAGCTGCTTTCTAAAATTGAGAGCGTCATACAAAAACGAAACTTTGCATGCGAAATGCTATTCCAGCTATAGTAAAACTGGAAATTACATTGAGATGGATGGATCGATATTAGCATCCTGCTCGGAGTACTCCCCTTCTGCCCACGCCTCTAGGGGCCCTCCTGGGGGTCTGTCTATTCCTGCGCGTGAGATGAGATGAGATTTTATCTTGGCCACTCTCACACCTATGACGTTTCAAATGAGAGCAACAAGGACGAAAAAAATGAGATGAAAATCTCAAATCTCCGAATAGGGTCCCAGGTAGCATGCTCGAAAATCAAACGTTGATTTTTTTAGCACGCTCAATATAAGCATGCTCATTACTAGTAATGTTACGACACACGTGCTGCTAATGAGCACTTGCTCAATAAAAGCATGCTTTCGTGCTAGTAATGAGCACATCTGTCCGTAACTTAGTTAAAGTTAGTTAATAAAAGTATTTTGGTCTTATTTTGAGGGTAGATATTTTCCAAAATGAATGTTAATCCCAAATTCAATACAACCGTGCAGCAAAACACATACGTGTGTTTATTTCCAACGAAACGCCAGTGCGGCCATACACGCGTCGCGTGTTTGCCTACAATTTTTTTAAACGAGCTAGACACTATCCTGATGGTAAGGGACAATGCCTCTTCACTGCTACAGTAGCATACATTTTTTTTATCCGATTTTATACAATTATAAAATCGACTGCCTCGGTGGCTCAGTTGGTAGTGAACCTGCTTTCAGAGCTTGGGGGCGTGGGTTCGATTCCCATCTAGGGCAAACATTCTTGTGATGAACATTTGTGTTTGTTCTATGTCTGGGTGTTAATATCTATTTATATAGGTATATCAGTCTCTGGCAACCATAGTACAAGCGTTGCTTAGTTTGGGGTCAGGCGACCGTGTGTGGAAGTGAGTGAGTGTGTAAGAAATAAAATGATTTCGTAAAATTAATAGTCTTAGTTCTTATTAACTTAACACACAGGCTATTTATATACTATTGCAACAAGCTTCGAGTAACAACCGTGTGTAATCCACAAGCGGCGCGGCGCGAGCAACGCCGTCAGTGCCGCCCAGTGTGGCCATACACGGTAGGCGTGTAATTAGTATTGTTTTAGCATCTTCTCAAAAACACCTAGACAACCAAAGCGTAGGTGCGAATTGTATTTTCTTCTACAATAATGGTCTCAATAATTTTTGCCTCGTGTAGTCTCGGATAAGGGCCAAAAAATTTTTTTTTCGAGATGATGCTTGGGGTTCCTTGACCTGTGTGTATTTGGTGATTTTATGCGTAATTTATAAAAAAATAATCGGATATTTAGTGCTACGAGGTTGACCAATTATGACGTTCATTTTACTGCCATAGAAATTCGTCGGCCGTCTATTACTTAAGAGCTAATAATTTGTAATAAAACTAATTTTTAAATCTAAGTTCAGCCTGACATCTATAGACCAGTCCTAGCCGCTCCTATCCTGATTAATTTATTGTTTCAAGAACTTACAAAAACTAAGAAAATAAAATGCCAGTATTTTTTAAATAATTAATATATTCGTAATAACTACCTTGTGTGCATGCGATGATCAATTTCTAATTAACGGAAATAATTAATTAAAAAATAACTACAATATTTACATAATCTTTAAATACTACAAAACAACATAGTCCTCTTTGCAACACATTTAAAAGTTTATGACAGTTTATTTCTGCACTGCACTGCACTAACGATAGCATTCCCAGCTCCTGTTTTCAGCTCTGGCATACCTTGGCGTAGCTCTTCTGTATTGGCGAGACGATCTTCAAATTATTCTTGGCTTCTGCTGCATAACTTAATCAGTGATTTTTCTTTTTCAAATATCCTAGTAAAGCCGATTAAAATTAAGGTGATAATTTTGATGAAACGCGACGACGCCGACGATACTGCTCCGCCGAAGTGATGCACCCTGCGCCGTGTGGTATTTACATCACCACACAGGTACAAGCTATTGTAACAGGATGTCTGCTTAACAGAAAATGTTAAATACTCGCTAAAGCTGGGAAACTGGCCTTGCAATCTATTTGAGTTTGATCGCTGCCAGTGTATGACAGAGGAAACTTATTTAAGAATTCAAACGCCTTAGTGCTGGATTCAAACGCCAACTCTCGCACGATGAAGTCCACAGGAACAGCTTGTCTGTAGCTGTACATAGAAAATATTGTTAATCAACAAGAACCAGCAGGGCTGGTTTATAAAAATCCTAATGGTGCTACTATAGTTAAACCATTGTAAAACATCTGAATATATATTGTGTATGGTTATTTCTATTGCCAGACTTTGATTTCTGATGGACCTGATAAGTCATGTAAGAGGCTTAATTTAAAAAAATCCACAATCATCATTATACTGTTAGCTATAGATAGGCAAATAATGGTCTTATTATACTGGATGTAGACCCCTACTTTATTATTATACCAACTTTTGTCCAATACTTATCAAGTCAATCATACCAAAGCCTAATTGTTAAGTTGTTTAGCTTGTTACCTGAAAGAAGGCATGCTAAATTGCATTATTAAACCTATGAGAAATAGTGTAAGAAGATAAAAGACGTACGACTTTATGATGTATTTGAGGTAAAGTTTCCTCTCCCTTTCCACAAACCAGTCCATCAGGTAGCCTGCCATCAGAGGTGCTGTTTTGTATAGCAAGAAAAACTTGTGTAGATTGCCTGTGGCCCAAGCACACCTTGTTTGAAGGGCATGTTTTATACATTCATTCTCTCTGTCATCTTTGGACAAGAATTGGAATATTGTTGTGAGATCTGAAAATATAGAATATTTTTGTTAGATTGGTAGACAATAACAGATAAAAAAAATTGCTTGCACTGGGTAAAAATAGCACTTACCTAATGTGTTTTTTGTGAAAATGTAGTACAATATCCGGTATGCAGTGAATTCAGCAGCATTTGCTGTGCTGTCTGGCAGTTCACTGTACAACATTTTTAATTGTGTTTGACATTGATTAAATTCCTCATGATCACCTTTCTCCAAGGCTATCCTTGCATGAGTTTCATACACTTCAACTGTAAAACCATCTCTTATTCCTTGCACCTGCAAAAAAATTACAAACCTTTAGTTATGGTCTATCTAATTTTTAGACATGTACCTACTTCAGTTATTTTCTACCATACTTACAGTTAAATCTTGTCTAATAGATTTCAGCTGATCGCAGGCATATCTGTAGTCTTGTTTAGCAATCCACCTTTCCTTGACATTCTTCAATGAATTGATTAACACAGGTACAGGTCTCACTTCACAAGCTTCGGGAGCCTTGGTTAACCTAAGGAATGATTTCTCTATATCTAAACATGTGCCCACAATGTGCATGTCATCCACTTCATAATCTCCTTCATGGTCATGAATAATGGGCTTCCTGATTGTTGGTTCAACTCTCTTAGTACCCGCTTGCAATGAGCTTGCTATAGTGGGTACATTAGTTGACCCAGCAAATCTTTCTGCCCTTTTCTGGAGTCTCTCTGCATTACCCTGAATATCCTCAAGCATAAACTGATTGAACTGTTTCTTTTTACCATTTTTGGCATATTTTTCTGGTTTCTTTTGGTCTAAGGATAACCTATCTTTGACCTTTAGTTTGCCTTTACCTTTTGTTGTCCTTCTATCTTCAATTTCATCTCCTGATGTGGATGATGCACTGCAAAAAATAAAAATAAATATATAATTTTTATGAAAAGTGTATTTAACAAACAAATAATTGGTACACATATTGTACACATACCTTAACCTTTTCCTTGGGGGGCTCTTTGATTTGGACCTACTCCTTGAATGTTGCCTACGCCTTCTCTGTGGAGAATTCTTGTGGCCACCAAGCCTTGCACCTAAGCTTTGCCTACCCCTAGTGGATTCTGCAATATTCTCACACTTTTGGTACAAGCTTAATGTGCCACGGACTGGTTTTACACACAAGTTATTACGCTCACTATGAACACTAGGTATTGGCTCATCATCCCAATTCCTAGTCCAGATTTCATCTTTATTAGCAGCCGCTGTTATTCTTCCTTTTAGACAAATGTCAATTTGATCACGGTCAAAATCTGACTTGCATTTCTCATAACATCTTTTAATGTATCTTTCCAGGCTCTCAGGCCAAGTCCCAGCTGAGGTTGGGCATGATTTCAAGATATTCTGAGGATTGCCTTGATAAGCATTGCCCACCGCATCATGTTTATCTTTATTTATAGCCATCTTGGCTGCAGAGGGTTCTTCTGGTGGCTCAGGAATGTCCTCAGTGGCCAGAGGAGGTGGCAACGGAACATCTAAAGGTGGGAGTGGAGGTGGAGGAGGTGGAATCTCTGGAGGAGGCAATGGAGGCAATGGCGGCGGTTGCTGCGGCAATGGGGGAGCCACACCGTTCGTAAATGGAGTTTTTTCATCATCAGATTTATTAGTATTGTTGTTGTTCTTCTTACGTTTCTTTTTTGGGCCATTATTGTTTAATAGGGGATTTTCATAGACGGGAGCGGGTTTACGAATATTATTTAGATTAAATCTAATTGGAGGCTGGTTGAAAAATGGACGATTTACATCCAACGGCGATCCCAGCAAAGGTCTTCCATTGGGAGGAGGTTTAGAAAATGGATGTCCAAAATCTAAGTTGTGTTCGTTATTCTGGTGAAACTGATGAGGACCGTTTGAAAATCCGCCATTGTGTCCAGTTTGATTGAAGTATGGATTAAATTGAGGTGGATAGACACCGTACCCATTGTAACCATGGTGAAAGCCATAAGCCCATGGATGACTTGGCACCATACCGTTCATAGTTTGTAAAGGAGGGTCCTTGGAACTATTCTCAGACATAATTACATGAGAAAAATACCACTGAAATAATTTAACTTACGATGAGCTCACATAACAAAATGGCGGCGCGACTCAGCTCGTCCGGGCTCGAGCTATGTCCCGTAGAATCTTCTACTGTATTGATGATGATATGGTTTCTCTAAGATCCTATTTAGTTTTATTGCAATAATTAGACCTAAATTCTATTTGAAATAGCTATTATAATTGAGAATTTTAAATCAATTAATAACTCCGCAGTACGTACACGACAGACGCTTAATCGATTGTACTTTTTGACATTGACAGTTTTGTTAGTAAAATAATTCTTTGACACTTGTGTTTTTTTTTTGTCTCGGGCTGAGGTCCAAGATAACCAAAGAAAACAAGGTGTTTGATTTCACTCGTCATCGTAATCCGTCTTGTGATGTAGTATTACCTAAAATAGTAAAATAGTAGAATAAAATAGTAATATAGTAGTATAGTAAATAGTAATCTAAAATAGTAGAATAAAATAGTAGTTTAGGCCTATTTTTTTCTAGATGCAATTTCGATGGCAAATGATGTTTTGGATTGGATGAATAATACGATATACCGTAAAAATAAATAAAAAATTGCCGTATTTCTATTTTCTACCGCTCAGTGGCCCTATTCGGAGATTTGTGATTTTCATCTCATTTTTTTTCGTCCTTGTTGCTCTCGTTTGAAACGTCATAGGTGTGAGAGTGACCAAGATAAAACCTCATCTCATCTCACGCAGGAATAGCCCCCCAGCTGGGGGTGTGGATGACCGAAATGGTGGGTATTTTCTAAATCTTGAGATTTTTCAATGGAGTGTAACTTTGTTTTAATAATTTACATCGGCTCGTTAGCTGGCACAAATATGGACAAATGATACAAACATTGCGAATCGCGAGTTTCGTGTTTTAAACAAAACTTCAGTTGAAGTTTCAGTAAAATATCAACCACTTTACTGAAATGGGAATGGGAAGAAGGGATGAATACGTCCATCATCATCACCTCACTTGACACTGGCAAATGTGCGCAGGACTTGGTGCGACAGCGAAAAAAAAAGTATAATATCAGTCAGTCAGCTTCGAAAATAATCAACTGTCATTCTGTGACCTGTCCTGTCAGTCGCGTAGTCTTGCGCATAGTAGTTCGCGATGGAGATCGCTCAGTTTAGGTCGCCGCTCCTAGACGAACTAGTTCGCTCTTCTAGTTCCTCAGCTCCCAGTTTGAATCAGAGGAAGGCAGATCGTTCGCTCGTCCTGTTACTGCTCTTGCACGGTCACGCGAAATGATTATGGATTGCCTACAATTTCTTTTTCTATAAATAAACTTTATGATTTATGACCGCGCGCGCGCACTCGCCTTGATAAAGATCGCCGAATGCGGTACGTGAGTAATTCCAAAATGTGTGAAAACCACGTCAGTTTCCATAATAAATAAATAAACAATAATAAAAACCTCTGAATGAAAAAAAGTATATGATTATTGTAATAACACCTAGGCTTAGTGGTGCAATAAATAAAAACACTCCTTATTTTAGGCAGGGAATGAAAGGTTACGATTTTTTTTATAACTTATAATAAGTTATGAAAATAATCAACAGCTGTTGAGCAATGACTTTCGTTCGTTTGACTCCACCCTTGCTCATTCGGTCATGAACTAACGAACTATGGAGCGGGAAATGAAGGAGCTAGTTCGCGTAGTTCATCTGTGGGAGCGCTGAGCGCTCTTACGACCTAGTTCGTTCGCGAACTACACAAGGCTACAGTCGCGACTCGCGATCAGTGTCATGTCAAGTCAAAGGCAAATGTAAAATATCCGAAAATCGAAATTAAGTAATGATTGCGAATAAAAATATTAATTTAGCAATTAACTATGGTCTGTGTTCAGATCAGAATTATCCCTATTATTTATTGGTCTTAAATTAATGTATGTGTTCAGCAAAATTTAGTTCAAATTGCAATCCAAGAAATCAAATTGAATTGAATCAAACTTACTTAATAAACGACATAGTTGAAAGATAAACATCTATAATCATGGACTTACTAAAAACTCCCTCTGTTCAATCGCTGCTAGATTCTGATCTGGAGTCGGTTTCAAGTCTCCAGTACCTGGACATTGAAGAGGTAAAGCATCTCGACTTCAATATCAATTAAGGCACCCACAACATACGCCCCTTTTCTCACATTTAAACTAGTTTCCTCTACCGGCCATTGGCCATTTTCGCGTTCGTACTTATTGCTGGTGTCCATTGTTCAAAGCATAGCACATAGTTTTCATTTTTGATGTTGAAACTGTTATATTATTGACTTTGCTCACAGACTTCCAAGACAGTAGCAGGCCCAACATTAGGTATTTAGCAGAGTGGTATGAAAACGTTGTCCCTCATAATTGAGTTTAGATGATCTGTAATCTCTCTGTGAAGATTTTCTTTCTCCGAGTAAGCATAGGTTTACTTGCCCACTGGTTTTCAGGCGGTAACGGACGGTCTTTTGTTTATGAGTGAGACTTTGGTGCAAGAGGTAAATGAAAGAGATGCCATGCATGAATTTTCACTGAGAATAAAAAGGATAAACTGATCATCTAAATGTATAAATATAACTAGCAATTAATGTTTGGTCTGCTACTGTATTAGAAGTCTGTGACTTTGCTGTTGAATCAAATGCAAAACACTCCAGAAGCTTTCAAACTTATGATTTATAAAGCTTGTCGCTGTTGGACATAGACCTCAGGGTTCATAGCTCTTTACTATACCCTTTTATAAATGAAATAGCCAGATAGACTGAAAAAACCTTAAATGGGCAAAAAAAAAACAGCTAACTGTTAGGTTCTAAATTGAACAAAATGTAGGATGTAACCCTAGTAAAAGACTGGTATGCACACTAGTAAAACAAAGTTTCTGTCACTTTTCATTTCTTTACAGTACACTCTCTCTAGACACATAAGTACTCAGAGACCTTATTACACAATGGCAATAACCCAGCTTTTTTGTGATTTTCTAACATTGAACATGTTATTGAACATTCTCTGTATCTATATGACTAATATCTAAGTACCTACATAATTAGTTTTTGAATAATAATAAATATTTTATTTCAATAGCTTGATGAAATTGAATATGCATTACCAACAAGCGAGGCACCTACACTGGAGGAAGTATTGTCTACTGAGGATGAGGAAAATCAATTGGAGAATGAGCCAAAAAAGTCCCCTGAGGAACCAGTCTCCTGCTCTGCCTTGCAAGTTGATTTCTTACAGGCTGTATCTCAACAAATTATACAAGCACAGGTATACCTCAACAACACATAAGCTAACATTCCATTGTGGGCTTTTTAAGTATATGCTGCCAAATTTTAAGTAAATGCTGTTTAATTTTTTATAGTAAAACTAGCAAGTCTAATATTTCTAGGACAGAAATGTAATACTTCCATACAATTTTAAATCTTTGATAGTAAAACAGTAGGGAGTAGAAGACAATAAATATTTTGGAAAATTATTTGGGAGTCAAGGCAGTGTCGTAACGAGGTCGATGATCGCTTACTTACTGAAGTCGTGACGCGGGCGTCTAAATTTACTTCTTCCTACTCACATTCCAATTCATATATTGATAACATGAAACAAAATGATAAAATAGCAGCCGAGTCGAAGCGTGCTCCTCCGACGCGACTCCGCCGCCCCCTTCCCCTCGCTGTGACGCCTCGACTTTAGCAAGTAAACGCATTCATTTATAACCAAAACATAGGCTCGCCACGCCATTTTCATCGACGTCATGCCTCGACGCTTGATTATGTGGTGTACATGCAAACACATTACTATTGATCTACTTAAAATATTGATTTCAGGAAAGATCTTCAGCAGGTGCAGCAACGGCGTTAGGTGTGGGTAGCGATGGAAGAATAACAGTCGGCACAGCTCATGGGCAGGTTCTAACATTCCATGAACAAACCTTGAGATGGGTCTGCACTGCTAATGTGGATGGATGCGGAGCTGTCTCCTGCGTATCATATAACAATGATAGCACAAGGATTCTCGCGGGATATGCAAGAGGACTCATATGTCAGTATGAAAGTGTGCAAGGGGCGATACTTAGGCGAATCACACTAGGAGGGGAAATATGGGGTATATTACGGGTTACATGGGCTGGAACCTCAGGCCTCGCTCTCGATACTGGAGGATCGGTCTGGTTGATCAAGTTCTCGCGACCTCTGGGAGTGCGCTCTGCGCGAAGCTCGTGTCTATTCTCTGGGGCTCGCGGCGAAGTTGTCGCCATGGCGGCCCGCGACGCGCGTCTTCTGGCGCTGGCGACGCTCTCCCGCGTGATCATAGTGGCGGGCGGTCGCGCCGCTGGTCTGCGCCTCTGCGGCCCTCCCGACACACTACCCGTCCTAGAATGGAGCGAAACCGACGATCGTATTCTAGTGTGCGCTCGGGCCCATACACTACAGTGGCTCACATTGCACATCACTGGATCTTCGATATCTCTTAGACCTATCAAGAAAGTGGAACTGAAGCACATTCCACTGTTGCTGGGATGGCTCGGAGGACAAGTGGCGATCTTTGACGCGGATGAGAATCTGCGCCTGCTCGGCGACGACTACGACAAGCCTCTGGAGCTCTCACACATCGAACCGGTTTATGCGTCGGCTTTCTACAAGGTACCAACCACAGGCAGTTTTTTTATAGATATATGTAGCAAGGTAAAAAGTTGCAGTGCTAATTGGAATTCAAAATAGCTGCACTTGAGTAAAAAGTTGTTAGATAAATCTTTCATCGGACGCTTCACATATGCCGACAATGATCAACATAATAGCGTAGTACAGCGCCGATAACGGCTACGAGTAAAACTCACGGTGCGTTCAGTGCGATCAGGGTTTTTAAATAGTAATCACATAAATTACATTAATTTTGCAATAATATTAATTTCCAAAATGATCATTTTGGACATCTCTGACTGTTTGTTGTTACGCTTTCACGCTTAAAATTACTATTCAACCGATCATGATAAAATGTTGCATACACACGTACAGAAAAAGACACATGTTTCATGTCGACAAAATCACAAGTTTCTTTTAGACTGCGGGGCTTTATTTTATTTTATTGTTGTATAAGGAAAACAGACGGCTGCTAATTTTACATAGTAGATAGACGATAAGTGTTAAAGCCAAAGAAGTTTTCACTTATAAACACTTAATAGTTGCAAGTAAAGAACCCTCTAAAATACATACTTAATTAGATACCTCATGCAAATACTAATACTTACAAAATTATTTTATATTGTTTTTTTTTTTTTTTTTTTTTTTATGTAGAAATAGGTCGGCGTTTGACCACCAACTCGCCTGATGTTAAGCGACGTTGTGGTCTAAGATGGAGCACGACGACCTCTATGGTACTTATTCACTCCAGCCTTGAAGTTTTGTAGAGTGAAGAAGTACAAAGACGGCAGTTGAGTGAGGCGCTACAAGTGCGCGACTGCTCAGACCCGTCTTCGGAACGGTTACACCGGACTACATCCCGAAACACGACTAGGTCAAACACCAATTTATCCTTACCAATTATAAAATCGAAATCGAAATATCTATCTGTCTGTCTGTTTGTAGGCTTTTCACGGCTAAACGTCTGAACGGATCTTGATTAAATTAGATAACTAGTTGCAGTATGTCATAAGGAAGGTTTATGGATACTTTTTTCTGAATAAATATTTTTTTTTTGTCATGAAATTCTGTAAATTAATAAAAAATAACGCGCCGTTTACCAAATGCGTCAGACAAAATTACAGAATAGTACGTACTTGGTACTAAAATAACAACTGACAACTAAAATTAAAACTCCGCCCAAAACCAGCCAGTATTTTTTTTATATTCGACTCTGATCTAAAGAGTTCAGAGTCCAATATTTAAAAAAAACTGGCTACCAAAGGGTCAAGGATTATTATTATTTAACCGCGGGTAAAACCGCAGGGCGCAACAATTTTTTTATAAAATCATATTTCTCTCTTCTTCTTTAGTAGTTAAATACAGTAGAGTTGTTGAACGTTGCAGGGTCATTGGACGGACGGGCGCGTGTCTCGCGCGATGTGCGCGGCGGGCGCGAGTGCGCTGGCGGGCGCGTGCGTGCGCGGCGGCGCGCTGGCGCTGCTCGGCCGCCGCGGCGTCGTGCGCGTGCGCCCCAGGGACGCGCTGGCGAGAGCACAGGTCAACTTCTTTATACACTCTGATGCTATGCGTTAGTCATAAGATGTCTTAGCTGTTTATTTTTCTTAGATAAATTAATAAATACTTAAAAAGAACTTGACTTGTTAAAAAGCCCTGTTATATACTCGGTGGCTCAGTTGGTAGTGAAGCTGCTTTCCGAGCTTGGGGGCGTGGGTTCGATTCCCACCTAGGGCAAACATTTATGTGATGAACATAATATGTGTTTGTGCTATGTCTGGGTGTTAATATCTATTTAAGTATGTATTTAGAAATAAAGTATGTATATCAACTATAAACCTCATTGCGCAGCGTTACGATTCGCGGTCGCTCAGCGTCGACACAACGTAACCGTCATGGTAGGCCAGCAGAACATTAGACACTTCTTGACAACCACATAGGCTTGCGGACCTAGGGGGGTGACATTGGCAAGCAGCCGAGGGCCCCGCTCACCTTACATGTACCTCATTTAATCATCATAAATATTTGTTGTCTTTGAGCTTATAAATTAAAAATTCTCTTATTGTAAAAATGTTAGTCTACGCTTATTTACAAAATTTTCATTTTCATCAATCATTATAATAACATAACTATCGTCACGCCTTTCCCCCGAGGGGGCTGGCAGAGGTGTAATACAACACCCACACTTCGCCGGACGGTATTCAGTCCCAAATGTGACAGGGGGCGATCCTGTCCCCATACACCGGGCTCCAGTCATGTAGCTGATGACATACAATACATGTGAACAAATTGGTGCGGACCGTCAGATGGGTTTGAACCCGCTCCCTCTGGCTTGAGACTTTGGCCTTCTCCAACTAGACTATCGTCGCTTATCATTAAATTACACACTTCCGATTTCTGTACATCACGAAAAGAACAAAGGCGTTGCCATGGATAAGGCCGACGCTAACTAGTTGGTATTGTTTTACCACGCCATGCCAGATGGGCCCTGGACAAGTCGCAAGCCCATTTCAGTAAACTATACTGAAACTTAAGCGGAGTTTTGTAGGGAACACAGAAAGTAACGTTTCATTATGTTTGTATCATTTGCCCACACTAGTACCTTTAAGATTCCGGCGACCACCTTAGACTAACTTCGCATTGGCTTAAGGTTAAGGCTTAAGCTTATATAGCCATTTCGTCTAGAAAAAGACGACAAGCGAAGAGAGCAAGTAATGATACTGACGAGTCTCTAAAGCTACCTACAGAGTGATAAAGTGCAATTTCAATTTTTTTTATGACTTTTGCACTTCTGTAATCATTCTTAAATAACTAAGAATTTCCCTTGTATTATGGATTCGTTTAACAGCTAATGATGTAGACAACCTCCCTATGTATTGGAATTTTTAATTTGCTTTGTCTACCTATTGAATAAATCAGTCAAAAGTGACCCCTTACAAATGCGGACATTTTTCATAGCTCTATTTTCTCTTAAGGACGTTATTTAAAAAAAGCAAGAACATAGGGGCGGAGATATTGTTATATATTATATATTAATTTAATTGTACATGCTAAATTTCATCATAATCCGACAAATGGTTTTCAAGAAATTTGAGTAGCGCGTTTGTATGGAAATTTCAGAGCGTCGCGGCCCTCTTAAGAACCCGATAAAAGTTAACAATCCACCATTACTACACTCTAACACTCGAAGAATCACAAGTTTTAAAAAATAATACAAAATGACGACGTCACCTTTTCGGTTCCACGCCAAAATCCCGACCTTTTGGGTTTTACGCCGAAAACCTTTGTGGTTGTCAGTTTTGAAGAAAGAAGAGGGTTATATTGAGAGGTCCTCTCCCGCAGGCGCTCCTGGCAGCGGGGCGGCACGCGCACGCGCTGCGTTTGCTCTGCTCTTCACGCGATGCAGACGCTAAGACGGTGGCCATACAATTCGTCAACGACATCGCAGAGAGACCACACATCGTCGCCGACAAGAACGTGGCAGACCTCGTGGTCAGGTTGTGTGTGCAACATCAGCTTGGGTGAGTAGAATATCACTTGCATTTTTTATACATTATCATTAACATGTGTAAACTATTTTTGAAGGGACGGTATTCAAAATCACCTTTATGTAAATGTAAACAACGAATACTTCTAATAATCCAAACCATGTACAACATATTGTAGGCAATTTCAGTATGAATCGAATGGACACCAATGAAAAACACAACGAGATCCGTTCTCTTCCGTGGTCCAGCCAAAAGTGCCGGTTGGACGGGGCGGGCGACTCAGGCGCTGCTTCTTCATTCCTTACGCTACATTCATTCATTCATGGCTTTGTAATATTATAGATATAATTCTTTGGAAATAAATATATTATTATTATTCAATCGCTACATTCCTTTGACAGTTCGCTCGCAAAACGTCACACAGCAGACCATAGACTGCATCCTTTTGTATGTGTTGCTAACACATGCGTTGTACGTGTTCGAGTCTTAGTCACCCTCGATTGGGGGTGTTTAAGCTGTTATCCACCACTCTGGCTCAGTGCGAGTTGGTGGCTGTCACTTGTTTGTTAAAATAATAATTCTTGCACATAAATTAATTGTTCATAATAGATGAATACAAAAAAACCGGCCAAGTGCGACTTCGGACTCGCGCACGAAGGGTTCCGTACCATTATAAATACCATTATAAAAAAAAACACTTCTGTTGTATGGGAGCCTCCTTAAATATGTATTTTATTGTTTTTAGTAGATATTTGTTGTTATAGCGGCAACAGAAATACATCTGTTAAAACTGTCTAACTATCACGGTTTATGAGATACAGCCTGGTGACAGAAGGACAGACAGACAGACGGTCGGACAGCGGAATCTTAGTAATAGGGTCCCGTTTTACCCTTTGGGTACACAACCCTAAAAAAGGGTTCTTAACTTGATAATGCCACAAATGGCATACATTACACAAAGTATATGTATTGCTCTTGACGGGTCCCAATGACACACAAAATAAAGGATAATAAATACATGCATATAGGGAAATAAAAATAAAATAAATAATATAAATAAGGATAAATGCATACAGGGAAGAACTATGGACAACCCTGTGGGAGCAATGTTCGTCTGAAGGAGCCTTCGTGGAAGCGCTGGGCGACGCGGCTGTGCGCGGTGAGCTGGCGGAGGGGGCGCCTCCCGCGCCTGACTCCACACAGGTAATGACATTTACAAAAAATTGTTAAATTAATAAAAAACCGACAATTATAGCTAAGCTAAAATAAAAAAAAAAACGTTTTTAAAATAACCGTTATATTATAAACTAAATAGTAATCAGACAACATTTTTCAATTGCCAACTCAGCCATTACTTATTTTCAAAAACGTTGAATTGTGCGAGCGAGATAGCAATAACGCCGGTTAAACGCTCTTAATGTGAATTAAATATGAATGGTGTTTCCTGTGGTAAGGCGCTGGTGGAGCGCCTAGCGGAGCGCGAGCCGAGCCTGGTGGAGCGCGTGCTGGCGTCGCTGCCGCTGGGCTGCCTCGACCCGCACCGCGCCGCCGTGTTCACGCGCGACCGCGGGCTCTGGCGCGGCGCCGGGGCCGTCGCCGCCGCCATAGGCGAGTATACCCTGCCCAGGGGGGCTATTCCTGTAGTCCTATTCGGAGATACGCTGCGCAGTAGCGACAAGTATAAATAAAAAAAAAATGTGAGTACTTATGTACACGCGTTAGAAGTTATACTTCTTAACCTCAAATCTATAAATGCACTCAAAACAGTGTATTCAAATCAGTTTTATCACTAATATTCATTCAACATATTATACAGATAGTACCTGGATGGCCGAGCTTTGCTCGGTATTTTTTTTTATTTTTTAATTGTGTTTTTTGGATAATAAACAATTGATTTTAGTCTAACCTCAAAGCAAACACTCATTGACTTCGTGTTACTTAACAACGCCATCTGCTGTTGTGTCGTTAAAGCAATTACTCGTAGTTGCTCACAAAAAATTGTATTATTGTTCGCCAATAGATGTCAGGAAGAGTCATATTTTTTAGTTGAGATTGATTATCGATAAAACACGAATAAAATTACATTTTCTAAAAATGATTCCTAGCTAGATCGATTTATCGCCCCCGAAACCCCCTATATACTAAATTGTATGAAAATCGTTGGAGCCGATTCCGAGATTCCAGTTATATATATATATATATATACAAGAATTGCTCATTTAAAGATATAAGATACTAATAAATAATAAATGATTACTAAATACTATCACCGTCGTATATGAAATTGATTTAGTAAAAACACCAAAATAATATTTATTTATTCACTGTTTAATTGTACTGTGTTCTAAATATAAAAATACTAGAATATACAACTTGAACATAGTTATCAATTTTCACCACCTAGAACTAACTTCACGATGTAGAATTTAGGTGTCGGTGTGCGCGCGCATCGTAAAAATTCACTCTCATCATTTTTCTCTATCGCGCCAAAAGAAGTATAACTTCAAAAATGTTTCAAAACCCCCGACAACAATTCTCATCAAACATAGCTAATGACGCTCCCGATTAATTCACCTTTCAATAAAATAAACCAAAATCAAAATCGGTTCATCCATGCCATAGACAGACACACACACACAAACACTCACTCACAAACTCACCGACACACGTACAGACTCGTCAAACTGATAGCACTCCGTCGTTTTTGCGTCGGAGGTTAAAAATGAAACTATGCGCGGGCTAACTTTTTTGTCAGAGACGCAAGACGCTGTAACGAACGTCTCGTTTGCGGTACACTTCACACCCGCCATTATGTTTGAATCAGTCTGTACCATCACTACATAGTATAAAACAAAGTCGCTTTCTCTGTCCCTATGTCCCTTTGTATGCTTAAATCTTTAAAACTACGCAACGGATTTTGATGCGGTTTATTTTGATGCGGATAGATAGTGATTCAAGAGGAAGGTTTAAATGTAAAATAACACCCATTAAATACTGGAGAAATACTGTTATTTTTGAGGTTTCTAATGTGATGTCGTTAACCATCAATTTTTTTCCGCTTACATTGCAAACGCAGGCTGAACCCTACGAGATTTATCAAAATAATGTACTAATTATTTGTACACATTGAAAAGGTCTACAGAAAACTCCGCGATGGTATATGTCTATCTCTTACGGATATCCCACAATAACATTTTTTTTGTCATTTACTTTTTACGACAAATAAGTTTTTCTGTAGTGTATTTAGTATCAGCATTGCACCCGTGCGAAGCCGGGGCGGGTCGCTAGTATTGTATCAAATTCAAATTCAAATTGTTTATTGACATAAAAACGGATACATCCACTAACATCTATGTCAACGATATTCAAAACAGAATAAAATAAATTACATTAAAAACAATACATGAAATGTCAAAAATAAAAATTAAAATATTAAATAGTAAAAAGTATTACTATAAACTCTATCATATTTCAATCAAACATCATAGACACATATGGACTTTTTGTTCCTGTCAAATTGGTCAGTTAAATTTTCACAATAAATCAAAAATGTCTTGATTAAAATTTTCCATTTGTCACAAAAAATATCAATATCAGTGTTGGCGGAAAGGAGTGTATTGAGGTGGCGGCGGGCACGGATGAGTGGAGACATAGAGCGTGCCACAGTGCGGTAGTCATCCACATAGAATAACTTGGGCAGTTTCCCACGTCTATTAACCGGCACTCCTGGTCCGTTTGGCACTGACAAGGTGCACAACAATTCGTGTAGGTGCAAGGAGTCGATTGATCCTCTGAGCACCTTGCACGAAATAGTGAGCTGATCCATCATCCTTCTCACTTCTAATGAGTTATACCCGAGCTGGCCGAGCAGGAATTTTGTCGGATACAAGTACGGGTAGTAACCGTAGAGTTTCTTGTATAAGGATCTTAAATAAGATTTTTGAACCTTTTCTAGCATCCGCGTGTAAGTGATATGGTGCGGGCTCCACACACACGAGCTTGATTCGAGTTTGCTTCTTACTAGTGAGTTGTATAAGGTTTTGACGACTAATGGATTTTGAAAATCCTTGGAATTTCGCAAAACGAACCCTAGACGACGATATGTATCTTTGGCTAAATCAGATATGTGGTCGTGAAAAGTCAGGCTACGGTCAAATTTTACTCCTAAGTCTTTAATAAAATTTACTCGATTAATACACAAATTGTCAAGATTATAATTATAATTGATTGGATACCTTTTGCGGTCAAACGTCATTACATTACATTTTGTTACATTAAATGTCATTTTGTTGCTTTCAGCCCATGCACAGATACTATTTATGTCGTCTTGTAAGCTGAGACAGTCACTTGGCGATTTAATTTCGAGAAAAAGTTTAAGGTCGTCAGCATACAAGAGACACTTGGCGGAATTAAGCACTTTAGGCAAGTCATGAACCATAATTTGAAAAAGCAGAGGGCCAGTGATGGATCCTTGGCTTACACCCGATCTCGTGTGATATGGTTTTGAAATATAAGTACCATGCCTAACAAATTGCTGTCGGTCCTTTAAAAAGTCTGCAAAAAAGTGTAAGAGACCGGAAGAGAAGCCTAGAGTATATAACTTATGTAATAATATATCGTTATCTATTCTATCAAAAGCTTTTTGAAAGTCAAAGTAGATAACGTCTACTTGTGAACCGCGGTCCATGGCTTCGGAGATGTAATCAACTAATCCTAAAAGATTAGTGTTTACAGAGCGGCCTGGTCTGAAGCCGTGCTGCTCTTCTCCTATCTGTTGTTTGACCTGTCTATAGATTTCATTGTGTAGAATGTACTCGAAAACTTTAGCGGGTGCGCATAGGATCGCTATCGGACGGTATGCCTCCACCGACTTTCTGTCACTACTTTTCGGGATTGGGGTCACTCTGGACAATTTCCACTGTTCAGGATACTTTCCATTTTTAAGCGACAGGTTGAGGATATGGTAAAGAGGCAGAATAAGATGTTTCTTACCCGTTTTTAGGACAAAACTAGGTAAGTTATCAGGACCCGGTGAGCTGCCTGTCTTTAACTTATTGAGGCCGCGTTCAACGTCTTCAGGGAATATAGCGGGAACAGAAACGTGACCACCGATAGCACCCAGCCCCCCACACGAGTTGACGTTAAGTGTCGGCGATTTAACAAGAAAAACACTAGCGAAGTACTCCGCGAATGCCTCAGCAGCTCTTACACCTTCACACAAATTACCTTTATAGGAAACACAAGGCTCAAACCCACCCTTAGATCTAAGGCGATGTATGTGGGTCCAAAAATTCTGTGGATTTTGTAATAAATTGTCTTCAATACAAGACATATGTGTTCTATACTCTCGGGTTATACGGACTTTTAAACTAGCACGTAATTCTGAAAATGCCTTATACGTATCGACACACTTTGAAGTCAACCAAGCTCTATGCAATCTAGATTTACGTCGGATATCCTTTATAATATCTGCAGTGAACCAAACGGGATACCTACTGCACCGTGCCAACTGCCTTTTCTTTTTGGGGACCGACAAATCAAATAATCTATAAAGAATGTCGTAGAATTTTTCAGTCGCGACTGAAACGTCGTTGGATTTGAGCACGGATGCCCATGAAGTTTCCTCAAGTAATGAAAGAAAGAGGGGGAAATCCATTTTTTTGAAATTCCAATCCTGCAATGTGTCAATGTTGCTCGGGTGCAGTCGGGCGCGAGCATTACCTTGCGGTCGGAGAGCGAGCGCTATTTCGAGCGCAGGATGGTAGAGCCGGTCGATCGGGACGAACCCCTCGGCTGCTTCATGCACACACACCGCCCCCGAAACCGACTCACTGCACTCCTGCGCCAACACTACGTCAAGAATGCCTCCGTTAGCGTTAGTTACGTCATTACGATCAATTAGATTACAATAAGTCAAAAAATAACAATAATAGTTTTTGATTGCGCTTGAGGCACTATTTATATTCAAGTCGCCGAAAATAAAAATTTTACATTTTGAGACAGATAAAAATGATTCAATTTTACAAAATAAATTCATATGTACGGCATCGGTAGCTTTTGGTTTTATATAAACAACGCCAACAAGAAAAGAGATACCACGATAAGTGAAGGAGGCCCACAGATCCTCGGCAAGCTCCGACTCCAGTTCTGGACGGCGGCGCACGGTGACCTCCGGCCTCGCGGCGAGCAGCACTCCACCACAGGGGGTCGCGCGGTCGCGGCGCAGTAGTGTCCAGCCATCTGGTGCTACCTCGGCGTCTTCCACCGAGCCGTCGAGAAACGTCTCAGTCGCGGCGACCACCACGTGATCTGAGACTAACATGCTGGCACGCCACCTCAGTAATTTTGTCTTCAATCCTCGTACATTTTGATAAAAAACGCTGATTTTATAGGGTAACACGGTGCGCGGCTTACTGTGAGCCGAGTCCCCGGTGAAATGTTTGACTCTCCGAGGTTGTAGGCGTGCGCTTTTTATAGTTCACCCATTTCTTAACTCGTGCGTTTTCCGGCCATACGTTGATTGAGAAACAGCTATCATATAAATCTTCCGGAACTCCTATTTTAAAGGAATTATAGGTATTAGACGTCTTCAGCTGATCTACCGTGATCGTTCTTTGTGGAAAAAGCTCATTCAGGTATCTTTTAATTTCATCCACTCCAGATAGCATGTTCCATAGATGAAAATGCTTGCGTGGTTCGGCTGCTTTAAGAGACGTCACGGTCGGCCCTGCGACGCAGCGCATTGACATGGACTGGCGCTGTTTTTTGTAGCGAACCTCCGTCCAGTCTTCGTTAGTGCTTGATACCACCAGAGGCTGCTTGTTACTTGTCGGCGCTGACTTAATGACGTTTGCCGGGGTCATATTTGGACTGTGCGATACTCGAGGAGAGCAACCTTGCCTGGGTACCCGCGGGGGTGCGCGCACACGCAGTTGGTTTAGTGAAGACTCCAGTACAGGCGCAGGCAAAGACATTCCTGGTACGTGCGCGAGCGTTGAGGTCAAGGGAAGCTGTGCAGCAGGCTGCGCATCGGTCAAGGTTCTGGTGGATGGCAATGTAGGCGTCTGTGGCAAACATTCGACTGTCTTGGAATCACTGCTTTTATGCTTTTTGAACTGATCTAATAGTTTCTCCATTTGGTCTGTATATTTTTCCATTTTTGCCTCGTAGCTTTCTATGACCAAAATAGACTTTTCGAGCTTTTTATCGTAATCCGCTATAACGGTGACGGATTGCTCAATTTGAGATTTATAATTATCAATAAGAGAATGATAATGGGAAAGTTGTTCCCTAATCTTATTCAGTTCATTTCTTAATTCTCGAACTTCACAGTTACAATTTTTCTCGTCATAAATACCTGTCTCATTTTCATTATGCACCCGCGTAACTTTCTGCCGAATCGTAACATTTGCGTCTCTGTGTCGTTTGGTAACACCGACCGGGGTAAGACTATTATCCCCACCTTTTTTTGAAGCGCAGCGGCACTCAGGGCAGATCCAAGATGCTATGTTAATTGGGCTCAGATTTTTTTCTCCGGTACATAGATGGTGGTAAATCTTACTGCATCTACGTACAGTACAGCGTAAGAACTCCTTCTCATCCACCGCTATGTTACTGCAACAGGCAGCGCAATTCATTTTTACGTAGCGTGCGATTGATAACTCGAAAGAAGCTTCGAACGCGTGACGAGTAGGTACGCTCGAGGGTGGTAACAGTTGTCGCTAGGGGCGAGCTGAGGTGCGGGCGGCGCGGCGCGGCGCGCGAGCCGAGTCGCAGTCGGAGCGATGACTCAGCCGCACCGAAACACAGCTGAGCGGCGTAGTCGCAGTACGTAGGTCAAAAGGCACGAGACCGTTGACGAAATTTTTAAATTGTTTTCACTTATATCTTTTAAACCACTTGCTTGATTATTTTAGGGTAAACGGCACTCGATTTGTTAAATTATTAGCTATCACCCGATATAAGTTTTGTTACTAGAAACGAACTTTTTATAGCAAAAACCGATTAAAAGAAAATAGAGCGAACAGACGTGACTTCACTCCGACGAGAGATCGAACGGAACTGTTGTATACGGTTGTAACTGTTGTAAACGGAATTGTTGTATGTACCTACTACTTTTTTCTTTTTTTAACCGACTTCCAAAAATGAGGTTCTTAATTCGCCTGTTTTTTGTTTACTCGATTACTCCGTCAATTGTGAATCGATTTTAATGATTCCTTTCTTTGTTAGGTAGATCATACTGTAAAGAGGTGGTCCCATATACATTTTATTGAAATCCTGGGGGCTGAGCTACCCACGTCCGTAGGAGTGTACTCTATTCTGGTTCCCTACACGTGGTCCCCGGGTAGTGCTAACCGGGTAGCAAACTCTGGTGGGAGGCTTCGGCCGTGGCTAGTTACCACCCACCGGACCAAGCCATGCCGTGAAATGACCTAGTCGTGTTTCGCGATGTAGTCCGGTGTAACCGTTCCGAAGACGGGTCTGAGCAGTAGCGCACTTGTAGCGCCTCACTCAACTGCTGTCTCGCCTCACTCAACTCTAGTAAACTTCAAGGCTAGAGTGAATAAGTACCTCATAGGTCGTCGTGCTCCATCTTAGACCACAACGTCGCTTAACATCAGGCGAGTTGGTGGTCAAACGACGACCTATTATAAATAAAAAAAAATCAGTCAAGTAGTTTTTAAAATAGCAACAAAAGTATACAAATTGTAATAATGCATGATAGGAAGTCGGTTTGTTAAGGTTTGCTTTTTATTTTATTTACGTAAACCTTAATTTATTTATTTATTTAAATAAATAATTTAATAATTTTAATAATTAATTAATTAATAGGAAGTCATTTTGTTAAGGTTTGCTTTTTATATTATTTACGTAAACCTTAATTTATGGATACCATCACCGGCCGCAGGGGTAAAGTGGTCATGTAGCAATCTCGCCATTATTGGAGGCCTAGCCTAAGACTTTAGAGTGTTCCACCTCGGCCCTAAGTGTCGGGGTTACGGGCACGCTTTTGAACATTGTTGGGGGGACCCAACAGTGCTAGCCTCGGCTCGAGCCTGCGCTCTTCTTTTTGCACTTGACCGACGATGGGTCGGGATACCAAACATATTGTCATCATCCTTCTCTGGTAATCTTGTTTCATTTCAATCAAAATATCCAAATATTTAACCCAAACTTTATTATTTATTTGTTTGTAGGAGAACCAACAGCTACTTACAACAAATCTATTCGTGAGAACCTATTATTGGCTATTCGTAGTTCATTTTAATTGTATATTTTTATTTTATTTTATTTATTTAAACAAAATTCACAGCTCACAAAAATGACATGAAATAAACTCACAAATAAACTTACAGCTAATTACGGATTTACATTTTATTTACAAAATAATAAAAACAATCACTAAAACATAATACTTGAAGAAAAATATTTAATGTAAGTAGCTGTTGGTTCTCCTATAAATAAATAAATAAATAAAAATAAACTATTGATAAAAAAAAGAAAAGAAAAAAAATAAAAAAAAACTATTATGCCGTACAAAATCTTGTGATGGCAGTGAGTATAAAAGCAGATGAGTAAAGTGTTGTTGCGGTGTCAGGCGGGTGGAGCGGCGCCATGGCGACGCTGGCCGCGCACGTGTCCCCCGGGTGCGGCGCGCGGCGCGGCGCGTGCGCGTGCGCCGGCGCCGCGCTCGTGCTGGCGGCCGCCGACGCGCTCGCCGGCCGCGCGCCCGGCGGCCGCGCGCTGCCCGCGCACCGCCGGCCCTCCGCGCGCCACGACGCGCTGCACGCGCTGCTCGACCACCAGGTACCCTGCGCCGGCCGCCGCCTCCCAGCCCGCCGGCGGCCGTCTGACCGCGTGTGCTCTGTGCAGGCCGGCTGCGGCGGGGCCTCGCCGCTGCGCGTCATGTGCGCGCACGAGGCGGGCGCGGCCGTGCGCCTCCTGGAGCAGTGCGCGCGCGACCCGCCCTTCGCCGGCCCGCTCGCCAAGCAGAACCGGCTGCGCGTCGCGCGGCACCTGCTCGCCTTCGCCAAGGACCTGCCGGTGAGAGCCGAGCCCTCCCCTCCTTCCGCTGCGCTTCTGTCTCCGCGCTCCGGTGACACGGTAATATTAACCGCTACCTGTACCTGCAGCACGCCGAGGACCGAATCGAAATTCTGGAGTTTCTGACGGGCCAGATCAAGTCGGGCGCGCTGCCCCCCGACCGCGATGCGGTCGAGGAGCTGCTGACGCTGGCGGCGGCCACGGAGGGCGAGCGCGCCGACCGCGCCTGGGTCGCGCTGCTGCCGCGCGCGCGCGCCGACCGCGAGCGGCTGGAGGCGCAGCTGGCCGCCGCCGCCGGGCGGCCGCGCGTGCAGTGGCGCGTGCTCGCCGCGCTCGACCGCCCCGAGCGCGCGCTCGACTGCTTCCTCGGCATAGAGGCGCCCTCGGACGCGGACGTGGACGAGCTGTTCGAGCACCTGCGCGCGCGCGCCGCCGCCGGGGACGAGGCGCTCGCCGCGCTGCCGGCGCTCATCGAGCTGCGGCCGCGCGCCGCCGCCGCGCTGCTCGGCGACCGGCCGGCCGCGGCCGCCGCCGCGCTCGCCTCTGCGGACTCGGAGCGCGCGCTCGAGTTCGGCGAGAGCCTGCGCGAGGCGGGCGCGCTGCGCGGCGACGCGGCCGCGGCCTACCTGCGCCTGCTGTGCCGCCGCCGGCCGGCCGACGTGCGCCGCTTCCTCACGGACGAGGCGGGCGCCGTGCGGCCCGAGGAGGCGCTCGAGGCGGTGCGCGCGGCCGGCCCGGCGGACGCGGAGCCCGTGTGCCTGGAGGCGGCCGGCGACGCGCCCGCCGCGCTGGACGCGCTGCTGCGGCTCGCGGCGGCCGCGCCGGACGCGGAGGGCGGCGCGCGCTGGACGCGCGAGGCGGGCGAGATGTGCGCGCGCGCGGCGCCGGCGATGCCGCCCGCCGCCGCCGCCGCCATGTGGTCGCGGCTGCTGCGCGCGGCGCGCGACGCCCCGCCCGCGCTGCTGCTGGCGGCGCTCGCGTACCTGCCGCGCGAGGAGGCGCCCGAGCACGCGTGCCGCTCGCGGGCGGTGGCGCTGGCGACGCTGGCGTGCGCCGCGGCCGCGCGCCGCGAGTGGGAGTGCTGCGCGCGCGTGGCGGCGCGCGAGGCGCACGAGGCGCTGGCGCGCGCGCTGGCGGCGGCGCAACGCGGCGTGCCGGTGCGCGGGCGCTGCGCGCGCTGCGGGCGGCGCCTGGCGGAGCGCGCGGCGGCCCGCACGGCGCACTGCGCGCGCGCCTTCCACGCGGACTGCGAGCCGGAGCCGAGCTGCGCGGCGTGCGGGCGGCGCGCGCCGGCGGCCGCGCTGGCGCTGGCCGCGCGCACACCGCGCCCGCCCGCGCCGCCCGACGACTTCGCGCTGCTGCTGGCGGCGCCGCCGCGCCCGGACCTCGAGGGGCTCGTGTAGCGGCGCCGCTCCACCCTCGTCTGGTCCTACTGGTTTTTAGTACGAATGTTTTGGCTTAATGCCGGTAGCGATAGGTAGATCTGTGATTAAGTAGCATTTAAATACGTACATTTAATATACCTATTTGTATTATAATAAATAATAAAATATAATTACGTTACATCTACTAATTCTTTTATTTTTAGTAAGCTCACCTGAATGGCTGTGGGTCTCGTGCTTTCTATCCTCAAAAAAATCTAGTTTTTTTTTAAGTCTTACTTCTTTTGGCGCGATAGAGAAAAATGATGAGAGTGAATTTTTACGATGCGCGCGCACACCGACACCTAAATTCTACATCGTGAAGTTAGATCTAGGTGGCATTAAAATAAAATTGATAACTACGTTCAAGTTGTATATTAGTACAATAAAGTGACAACACGACGGTGATAGTATTTACTGATAATTTATTATTTATTAGTATAAGTATTTATATATATTGAATATTAGTGATAAAACTGATTTGAATAAACTGCTTTGAGTGCATTTGTACACTTTTTTTCTGTACCCCTAAGCGTTATGCTTTGACGCCTTAACTCACCTTAAATAAACTCACTTTGCACATACATATGTATAATATCAGTCGGGACAAAAAGGTCAGGCAAAAGTGGCTAATGTGTTAAACTTCCTCTTAACTTTTTTCTTCAAAACCCCTCCATCCGTTCGAGCGTGAAGCAGTAAAGTAACACAAACTTTCGCATTTTTAATACTACCTTATTTTGGGCGCTCTAATGATTCAATTTAGACGCTGTTTTCCATGAATAAATTAAGATGATAAAATGAACGTATGTTGCCCTTCCCGCTGTATACTTACGATTGGTTGGTTTCTTCGACAAGGAAATTTCCATACATCAATTCTGTCAACGTGTATAAGCTGTTTACCTGTGCCATATATATATGTGCTATAAGTTATTAGTAAGATATTTCAGATGTTGATTTTCCTTAATATAAATAAATAAATATTTCCCAGTCGACAGCCCGAATTCGTTTATTATTCAATTTCTTTTGATTTCGGGGTATCGACGACTAGGAATTTAAAACATTCAGTTACGTTGACTCTGCCGATCCAGTCGACGAGTGGAAATTTACTTTTTTATTTTATGGAAAATCAACAGCTAAAACATCGTATGAATAAGTTATAAAATCTGAGAGATAGGTAATAACAGATTTTCACGATTAGCGACAGACTGAGCAAATCTAAACATGAAAATTTACGAGAACGTATGGTAATACAAAGTTCCACAGGGAAGTATGTGCAAGGTTTAAACAATATCTAACGTAAATTTACCAAAAAAATAAATAAATCTTACTACACATTAACATACCACTTGTATACCTAGTAGAATCTGCTTAGTCGCTGCTTGGCCGAATTAAAGCTTGGTCCAAACAAGGTCGAAGTTACTTTGTCTGGCAAGTTATTAAATTGTTCGCCAGCTCGCGAGAGAAATGCATTCCGCCTGTATCTTGTTCCAACGACGGGAGTAGAAAAACGGGGGGGAGGTTAAATCGAGTGAATATAGATGGAGATTTTACTGAGAAATTCTAGGCAATCAATCGAATTAGATGTTACCTATCTTCTATATATATAAAATTCAAAGTCCTGACTGACTGACTGATATATCAACGCACAGCCTAAACCGCTGGTCGTAGAAACATGAAATTTGGAGGGTGTGTTCTTTGTACAGTGTAGGCATCCACTAAGAAAGGATTTTTCGAAATTCCCCCTCTAATGGGGAGAAAGGAGGGTTCAAATTTGTATGAAACTTTTTATTCTCTGGGTCGATTGACTCAAAAATTGGTACAAATACTCTTCAATTAAAATCATGAGACACGTGTATCACAGTTTTTCTAAAATCATCATTATCATCATCATCCACCAACAGCGTCGAATTGGCCTTCTTTTAACTCTAAAAAATTTGCTGAGAAAGTACAAACCTACTACAAACGACGCTGTTATCATTCTTAGGGTTCCGTACTAAAATGGGGAAAGGAACCTTATCATGAAACTCCGAATATGTCTGTCTGTCTGTAAGCTGATTATCTTGGAAACTGTAATAGCCAGCAACTTGGAATTTGGTACAGATCTAGATAACGGTAGTAGCTACGTATAGTAAAACGTCTCACGCCTTTACCCTAAGAGGTGTATTAAGTAGTCTTCGCCGGACGATATTCAGTCCAAAATGTAATAAGTAGCGAGCCTATCGCCATACGTACACCGGGCTCAAGTCATGTAGCAGATGACATTAAATACGAAGCTATCATTGAATTTTAAAAAATAGGTTTTCGTTGTAAACATTATTAATTGACAATTATCTACTTTTCGTTGTCTTCTAATTTTATCTTTTCACACACGCTTTAAGTTCTGTTGATACCATACTCTACTGTTGATACTACTCCTACTTTTCTCATTCCAGGGATAGTTTAGTTAACTAAAGAACTTCGTCCATATTGCTCTGCTTGGGATATTGTCAGTTTGTGTATTCAATTGAGAGCGAGTGTGACCGCTTATAACATTTATTTCTGAAGTTAAAAACGTCATACATTTTCTGTAAGCGACGCGGGCGAAGCCGCGGGCAGAAGCTAGTATTAAATAAGAAGATTAGATCGGCGAGATAGATTGACTGCCTCGGTGTCTCAGTTGGTAGTGAACCTGCCTTCTGAGCTTGGGGGCGTGGGTTCGATTCCCACCTAGGGCAAACATTTATGTGATGAACATTTGTGTTTGTTCTATGTCTGGGTGTTAATTATCTATTTAAGTATGTATTTAAAAATATCTAAGTATGTATATCAGTCTCTGGCAGCCATAGTACAAGCTTTGCTTAGTTTGGGGTCAGGCGACCGTGTGTGGAAGTGTCCCGAATTTATTTATTTATTATTTATTAGCTCTTTTTGAATGGAAATAGGAAATGGAATATTTTGCGATCATCGTAGCCACGTGTCTTAAGGGTTCGACGACGCTTTGAATTTTCCATACAAACGCACTTGTCAAATTCTTGAAAATCATTTGTCAGATAATGATGAAATTTGGCATGTACAATTAAATTAACTATATCCCCGCCTCTATGTTCTTGGTTTTTTTTTAAAACGTCTTCAAGAGAATATGGAGCTTTGAAAAATATCCGCACTTGTAAGGGGTCAGTTTCGACTGATCTATTTAATAGATAGACAGAGCAAAACCAAAATTGCTTTACATAGGGAGGTTAATTCATAATACAAAGGAAATTTTAGTTATTTATGAATGATCAGAGAAGTACAAAAGTCATAAAAATTATTGAAATCGCACTTTGTCACTCTGTAGATAACTTTAAAGTCTCGTCAGTATCTTTACTTGCTCTCTTCGCTCGTCGTCTTTTTCTAGACGAGATGGCAATAGAAAACCTTTAGCCAATGCGAAGTTAATCTAAAGTGGTCACTGGACCCTTAAAAAATTTTAGAGTGGAAGCAGTCTACCTAATCAATTTTAGTTGGATTCTTTCAATTATTTCTACCTAAACATACCGCATATTGGCGATTCCACACCTGAGATGCATATTCACGGATAGTTATACGTTGATTTTTTTACCCTACTTTATTCAATCTACGACAATCAATCCTAACACTTCTTAAAAAAACAATATATACAACATAATATTGTATTCCAATAGTAGGAAAAACCAAGCTATTTTCCAAAATATGTTTTCCCCAATCCTGTGCCATGATTTCATGTACCAAACTTTTGGCGTCATCGCCCTGAACTGCGTTTTGATCTAAATAATGTAATCTGGGGGCACGGTGGTGCCCCCGCCAAGTCGAGTTTACAAAGGCACAAGCGGTAACATTCTTTTCTTGAAGCCGTTCAGATTTCAGACCGTTTTCAACCCCCTGTAACTTCGTTGCAGAAAAAGCTAGAAGTCTGAGTTTTTAGAGACAAAGAGGGGTTAATGTACCTAAATATATTATTATTAAATATATTAAGAATATATTTAGGTTAAGAATTATTGCAAGTCAGTTCCTTAATTTTGTCACTAACAAAATCACTCACTTATTCATCATATCATCATCATATTTTTGTTGTACACAATTTGTGTTTAACCTAATAAGGAAGGTAAAAATGAAACATACCCCAAATTTAGTCTAGCTGCCAAGTTATAAAAACTCCATAAATAAGTTTGTTGACAGTTAAAACTAATTCTACATGTGGTATTTTTGCCAAACTTTAATTAAAAGTTAATTTTGGAGTTCATACAAATATTTGTTTTGTTATTATTAAAAGCTTTTTAACTAACTTGCCGTGTTAGTAAGTATGTATGTACCTATGAATGTTTGTATCGATCAAATCTTGGAAGCTAAAAAATTAAGAGTCCAACAACGACCACATTAAACTAACTTCGCATTGGCTTAAGGTTTTCTATTGCCACTTCGCCTAGAAGAAGACGACAAGCGAAGAAAGCAAGTAAAGATACTAACGAGCCTTTAATGTTACCTACAGAGTGACAAAAGTATTTATTTATTTTTTACGACTTTTGCACTTCTCTAATCATTCTTAAATAACTAAGAATTTCCCTTGTATTATTGATTCATTTAAAAGCTGATAATGTAGACAACCTCCCTATGTAAAGAGATTTTTGATTTGCTTTGTCTATCTTTCGAATAAATCAGTCAAAAGTGACCCCTTACAAATGCGGATATTTTTCATAGTTCTATTTTCGCTTGGATACGAATTAAAAAAAGCCAAGAACATAGGGGCGGAGATATTGTTCATTTAATTGTACATGCTAAGTTTCATCATAATCTGACAAATGGTTTCCAAATTTGACAAGCGCGTTTGTATGGAAATTTCAGAGCGTCGTGGGACTCTTAAACCATAACCTGACGTTATATTTGGTATAGGTACTTGCGTATCTTTGGTGACAATGCACCATGTAGTTGGTCTGATGATGCATTCGGAAGATGGCCATAGAAACTACTCGTTCATTAACAGCAGACTAGCCGTGTTTGGACGCATGGTTCTCCACCTAATTTTATCATCATCATGTTCAAGCTTGTCTCGACTTACTAATGCCATGTCCGTACGTTATTTGACAACGCAATAATTTATGGTACCATGGACCTTATCTGATGATGGAATCGTAAGGTGGTCGTAAGAACTCTTCGATAGTTAATAATATAATAGCCGTGTTTGAGCTATTTTGATCAGCTCACGATTCTATTACTAAATCCTTCATCATCATTGGTCAGATGCACTCTTCATACAAGCTTATGACGTGCGTACGTACTTCTCACTTCAGTATCAGAATGGTATTTCGGAGTTAAGAATAAAATAAAATAATTAAATGTAAAATTGGACCTACTACTTTTACATAATGCATAAAATAAATTCAAAGAAAGCGACGCTACCGCGCTCGTGTGATTAACATTGTTGCCATGTTAGCCCACATAACTTGCGGAGATCGAACACATTTGTAGAGGGTGCTGCTACAAAAAGAAATGAGATCCTATCAAAAACATGACTTGTAGAAAATGCCAAGTCTCGTAACGCAAACTATCGGCAATGGCAATGTACAAGTCACGTTTTTGATAGTTATTACTGTTATTATATTTAGGGATGTTAAATTCAAAACACTCACGAATTTAAAAACTATTTTTATTAAATCTAATCTTGATGGTGACTTCACATGACCAAGAAAGTTACATTTTATAAACACACACCAAAAAAACAACAATGCATTGAAATCATGACATACAAACTTGTTGTTTCATATAAATATGATAATAATTGCAAACATAATATAGGTACCTTTATATTTAGAATTTTTTTTACAAATTTCGTTCAAATTTGTTTTTGTTTACTATTTCTGGACTACCAAGTCATACTTTATCTAAAACGGCTAGCTAATACATTATTATGAAACGAAGACATTCGAAAGACTTAATTAGGTACATTTATAACTATTCTGATGTACTTTTATATGTAATGAATATGAATATACCTAATGTAATGTGTGTAATTCTACATAGTTTTACATGACAAACTACACCGTTGATTAATTTATCTGTGACTAATGTGTTATACAAGTGAATAGTGTATAAGGTGTGTCTGCGACATAAGCGGGAAGTGAGATGGGAGCGGGGTGACGTAAAGAATCAACGCCTCTCCCACTGGCATTGTACAAAAAAATATCTTTACAGACCAAATTCAGATGCAGCTGAAGAGACACATTGCCTTACCCTAGGGGCAATTATGTAACGAGAATAAAACTGGTCATCTGTTCATATTTTGCGAATGACGGTTTGGCAACAAAATTTTGTCAAATTTGAAATGGCAAAAATTGTTTTGACAATTTATGTGGCAAAAATCTTCTCACCGCTCGTTTTCTGGTGAGCTGTTGAGGGCGGTGAGAAGATTTGTAGTAAGAACAAAATCCACCAATACGATCATTTGCTGTGTAAAAAAAGAGATCCTATTGGTGTTTTTTTTTGTCGTCCTCGATTTTTAAATGCCCTGTAGTTACGTCAGCTCGTCGACTGAGAATGAAAAACAGACAGGACATCAGCATAAGCAAATGAAAGAGCTAGTCTTTATACCCGAATAAATTAATGAACACGAGTTAAATTAATTAATGAACGCAGTTACAAGTTACATCAACACTACATAATTTGGTCGTGTAATACACAAAATAATAAAGCCTTTTGCATTATTTGTAATAGTTACTGTTTTCAAATACATACTAAAAGACTATAGTAACAATGTTTTTAAACTAATAAAGATATATTTGCATCAACATGCTTATTTACCGATAAAAGGTTATTCCTTCATTTTACGTTGAGGGCGGTTCTTTTAGCCTTTACACAGCGACTCCCCATTATCAAACACGTAATATTTATATACAAACTAGCTGCGCCCCGCGGTTTCACCCGCGGTCCCACAGGAAATGTTTATTTTTCGGGATAAAAAGTACCCTATGTCCATTTTTGTACCCCAGACAACGTGTATGCAAAATTTCAAGACTATTGGTTGAGTGGGTGAGACGTGAAAGCGTTACAAACAAACGAACAAACTCACTTTCGCATTTATATTAGTTAGGATACACCTTCACCAAAAGCAAAGCGTTCTAACACAGATTTCAATAAGAACTTCACGATAACACGTTCAAAACATAACCACGGACATTGGTTGGGAGCCGATGAATTGGGTCCAAGCAATAAAATCACATATGCAGAGCAGGATAGAAAAACGTTATCCGTCTCGCTCACGCTTACTACTGATTGTATAGTTTTATTCTTTATATATTATTATTGTACTTTTATAAACCTGTCTATTATTCATTCTCTGTCTACAGGTCATATGCAAGATGCGCCCTGCAACAGTACATTACAGTGCGCAATGCGCAAAATTAGCAAGCTATACCTGCGCCTATAACCATCAACAGATCTTTAAACAAACGATTATGGTAAAGCAATTATACAAATAACTAATTTTCACAATGTTTATGCAGACTCGAATTATTCTAAAGCAGTAAATAAACTTTCATAATATTTTAGTACAACAAAACTGAATCGTCAACAATGTTTATAGACTATTTTATAATATACTTTTAATTTAATACTAAGAAGCTTCTTATTCAATACACGTAATAAGGAATCCGTGTATGCCGTGACCGTTTATTTATACACATAGCCATAGTGTTTTGAAAACATCAAATATTTACTCATTGAGTATGTAAATGAAATAATAGCATCATTTTGAAATAAAGCAACGAATTAAAAAAAAGCCCACAGATTTCCCAGCAATCAGACACACCAATCTACTAAGCACACTATTAAGTATACGTATTTGTGTAAATGTATTATTTCTACAATGTTGTGCAATTATAATGTAAGCGCTTTTTCTCACGATTTAAGAGTGTCGATTCCCGTGCACAGTTGCGAAATCTTCACTCATGATACGTATGATGACAAGTCGTTTGCGATGCGATTCGACACATTGGCGCATGTCGTCGTAAGTTTTCCCTTCTGTATCGTATCGCGATCGCTAAATTCTACGTGGCAGCAGTCATAAGAAAACGCGCTTATAATGGTAGATGCTCAAATACTCATTGTTCAGGAATAAATCAGTATACATTTATGACTAATCATAGTATTTTGATTCCGTTCCAAAACACGGTATTAGAATTATCAAAAAAATTATCAAACATACCACACACAACAATAATTGTTACTTTTACATAAACTAGCGCAACCGACCCCAATTGTCAGAATTACTGACGTTTCGAGGATAGAGGAATCATCAAAATGTACGCAGGAAATACTTTGAAAATACAGTGTATTTTTCAAGTGATATACATAAAATACAGTCGAATTTTAACCTCCTCATAATAGAATCGGTTGTAAAAACAATATAATCAAAACAGCAGATTATACAACACCTATTATTTTTTTGATATTGCGTGAACAATAGGCCCTAATATTAAACGTCACATCATATTTATTTTCCGAACTACAACATTTAAAGGATACAAGTGTAGAAGATCCTAATTGGCATCTCTCTCTAAGGAGAGGCGGTGCGGCGGCGTAGCGAGACGCGGAAAATCAGCGGTCAGTCAGCGGTTTAGGATCTTTATTCACTAGAATTAAGCGAGCGGTGCATGAGGATAAAATCTACCGATAACCTCCTTTCATGTAAAGAAAATGACACTTTTTGTGGATCCTCGGCCATCGCTCATCATACAACTGTAGCATTAAAATAGTCCCACCGTACCTCCGCCTCAAGGCAGCGGAGGCGCGGGACCATTTTGAACCTACGGTATACTAAAGATATAAGCTTTTCCACGGCCGCATGCGCTGCGCCTCCGCCTCACCAAGAGGTGCCGTACCTTATAGTAAATATAACATAAGCACAAAATAATATTTTGGTATTTAGAATTTAATAATAAAATAATCTGTAACGCAAATGATATTACTGTGCTCAATCTAATAAAACAAAATGCCAAAGGGCAGTATTATCTAAAAACATACCCTAAACATATTTGGTATATCAATGAATATACCTTCTATTTCTTCATTTATTCGGCATTGTCGTAGCGAACTCTGTAAAACACCAAAATAAATAAATATTACGATCAATAGATGGTGTTTTGGCGAGGTTTATATCCAACAGTAGGATTAAGAAGACCAGTGGCAGATCCACGATATGGTTTGGGTAGGTTTGACTTACGTGAAAGTTAGCTAAATCAAGTTATGTAAGATGTTGGTTAAGGGGGGGTTTACTTAGCTGGGGGTAACCTTTATTATGAAAGGCAAACATGAAATCACTAAAAAATACAGACATTTTTGATTATTGTAGTCTGAATTAATGATGAATTGATTGGTGTGACTTACCTAATTAAATAAAAAAATATTCAATGGGTACTACCCAATTGAAAGACATTTAGACTTTGACTTCGAATTAGATATTTTAAAGGGGATTTGAGCTTGGATAATGATGTTAACAATCGATACGCCTAAATAACTGTAAAAAGTAGTCTGCTATTCTGGACTATAATAATCTATGTGTGCCAAATTTCATGTGGATCTGTTCTCGTGTGATTAAGTAACAAACAGCCACCCATCTAAACTTTCGACTTTACAATATTACTAGCTGCGCCACGCGGTCTCTGTCGCAGTCCCACAGGTACCAATTTAGGAAGGAATAAAAGGTATAGGCTGATTAAAACATAATGGCGGCTGTGAAGTGCGCCGCAAGCGAGACTGCAACGTCTTGCCTCATCTGACGCCCGTGCAAGCCTTCGTTTTTGCTACTGCGCAGCGTTTCGCGCCTAACTTCACATCCGCCATTATGTTTTAATCGGCTTGTACCCTATGTCCTTTTATGTACTCCTGACAATGTGTGTGCCAAATTTCATGATGATCGGTCGAGTAGTTAGACCGTAACCGAAAGCGTAACAAACAAACTCACTTACGCTTTTATAACATTAGTCAGGATTAGGATAGTGTGTTTTTTTTCTTTGATCTTCCAGTGTATATGTTATGTTTCCTTTGCGCGCTAGCACTATTATTGTTATTATAAGTGGTGACCTGTATTTGGCCTATCTGTTAATATCTTTGTATGTTTTTACGTTTAACCAGGCAGGTTTGGTCATCCAAATAAAATAAAATAAATAAATTAACTCACCTTTGGCGCTGACCTCGCCTTTTGCTGAGCCTTCTTCCAGTACTTGGAGCTTGCAGAGTGTAACGGTTGGTGGTCTCCGGAGCTACTCGCAAATTTCGGGAGTCATTTGTCTTTGCAGCGTCCACCTGAACAAAAGAGAAAGGAAAATGTAAAGCGGGTGAGCCATTGGCGAGCTGACAAGCTAACGGTATAAACTGTTGGCTCATTGGGTTGTCGGCTCGCGTTGGTGATCCATTGGCGGTGGTCATGGCATTCCTAGTCGGTTTCTTTGTTTTTTAGGCATAGTAGTTCAAGAACCAAAAAATAAAAAACGTCAACTGGCTGCAAAGACAATGCTTGTCCAATGTAAATTAAGTGGCAGAACTTATGGGTGAACTTAATGATTGTACCAAAATTACTTGAGGATGACTGAGAAGTGTTTATGGAGCTGCCGAGGTTGGTGTCTCTTTTAATAGAACAGGTTTTTCGTGTACCGATTTCACTGATATTTATGCTTATGTGTATGATAAGACTGTCTGCACGACTGATCCACGTGTAGTATATTATACTGCGTTTTTTTATTTTCAAGCATGCACGAATAGCCAACGGTCTATACCACCGTGTAGGTGCTCCATTGACAGGTTAATACTTTTGGCTCACCAGCTCGTGACGTACCAACGGTTTTACTCGCCAATGGATCACCCACTTAAGCAATTTTTTTTTTAATAGAATGATTAATTTTACGTCCAAACAGTTTTGCGTACCAGTCTATCCTGTTTCGTCAATACGCCGCAATACCTTTACAATAGTAATGTGACATGAAAAAAAAAAAGATACTAACCTTATCCATAAACTTTTTGATCAACTCTGGACAGTTCAAGTTGTTTTCAGGCTCCCAGGAGTCGAATTTGGTGGACCATCCTTTCCAGTGAATGAGAAACTCTCTCTTGCCAGTCTTCTTATGGTGTACTTCCAAAATACGCTCCACCTAAAATTTAAGAAAAAGTTTTGATAATTTTAAACTTGCATAATTTAATTGTATGTATAGGCAGGGTCATAGAAACGCGCCCCCGTCAGTGTACACTGCCAACAACTATTTTTTTTACAAATTATCGTTATTTCGTTAATCTGGACTAAAAAGTGTAATGTCTGCATGGGTATTTTTGTTTTTATTGGTTCACAAAACGGGCCGTTACATAAACACATCCGTTGGATTTAAACAGTACTATAATAATTTAAGATAATGTACGACCTTCTTGATGTGAACACTGCATGCATTTAATTGACTAATACAGTATTTCCACTACTCGGTTAACATAAAATAGATTAAAAAGCTATATAAATTAACTTATTTCTCAACAGATTAAAAAAAAATTTTTTTGATGTCACTAGATGTAGTGTGAAATATATCTAAATCTTCACAAATCTTGATGTATGTAACTAACATTAAGCTAACATTCGATTCATAGGTGAATGTTGGCAATCATTGATTCTATGATTTGCAAGGCTGCACGTTTTTCTATTAACAACACGGCTGCTAGGAAGTGATTGCATTTTGCTAGTATATCTGGGATGTCGACTGTACCAGTTATTATTTTGTGCAGCAACACGATACTTATAGGCTGTTTTTCGTCTATGTGCGATATGTCGTATCTTGACTTGTAGGACGTCAGGTCACGGTAGAGATTATTTGCATACAAGAGGTGATAAAGGAATTGTTTCTGAATTTTCTCCAAATGATTGATATGCACTGCATATGAGGGACTCCAGATTATGCTACAATATTCCAGAAGAGATCTCACGTAACAGTAAAATGATTGGTATTTCCAGGTCCCTGAATAATTTAGTTTGCAGCGTAGTTAATAATGTTAAGGTTATATTTTTTACCTCATATTCTGCATTTTCATCAGCCACCTCACTGTCCCACTCAGACTTTGGTTTCTTAGAAGGAGTACTGCTGGAGTCCCTCTTGGCTTTCCTCTTAGTGCCTTTTTTCCCTTTTGGTTTCTTGTCTTCCTTTGATTTGGATTTTGAATTCTCCTTCTGCAAAATTATTACAAAGTACTTTAAAGTGATTCATTGATCATCAATTTATTAATCTCTTTGATTTTTTCATTTTGAAAATGAAGGTTAAATAGCTATGATCAATATTAGTTACTAAAAATAAGATATATATACAAAGAAACTATTTACCTCATCATGATATTTACTGATCAATTCAGGGCATGACAAAGTGTTTTCTGGCTCCCAAGTGTCACTTTCAGCTCCATATCCTTTCCATCGAATCAAGTAATGCAGTTTTCCTTTAATTTTCTTGGAATCTACAATTTTATCAACCTGAAATCAACGAAAAACTTGTACGAGACATGTATAGGGTTTCAAGTTATGAAAGCTCAACAACAGGTCTTTCTTTTGTTAAGGTTCATCGGTTATGTTCTAAACTTGTTGATGTTTGCCTAAGAAATAGGTACAATTTGACTGAACACCAGTTCATACTGAATTCATTTACAAGTTCAAAGTGATAGAATACATTTCTGCTATAGCTTGTAAATCAGAAATCAGAATTGATTGAGAATTGTATTGGACTATAGTAGTGCTTTTGGAATGGGTATGCCAAAAGCGCTACTCAACAAAGCTCATTAGACTTATGGCCACTTGCACTAAACATAAGAATTGCCTAAGTCCTTGCTTACCTATACTTTACTACTCCTAGTGAAATATTCGCTTTTCAGCCACATAAAATTAACATTCTCGTATGGAATTGTTTTATGTCTGTGTAAAAATTTAAGTGGGAGGTAGCTAGTTAGAAATAGATTAACCCTTAAAGGCTACAACAGTATTTTAACACCCATGCCACTTAATTTTTTGTCTACACTTTTTTTTTGTGGTTAATGCAGCATGTTGAGATTCTGCGTATTCTCCTAAGTTGGCAGCAGCCTCATTACATGTGAGGAAAGTGGTTTTGTGTGAGCGCAGATTTAGAAATCACTTGCAACCAGGTTTTTTGACAAATGTGTAGTCTCAGTAGACCACTGAATCGAATGGTAAGTGAAAATCTTTTTGGGTGTTTTTAATATTATTTGCATATTATTTATTATGTGTTTTTTGTATGAGAGTTTTGTTTAAAACGATTAATCAACTGATGAAACGTGAAATTGAAAACACACTGGCTTGGTTTAAGAGTCCGGAGACTACTTTAGACTAACTTCGCATTGGCTTAAGGTTTTCTATAGCCATTTTGCTAGAAGAAGAAGACAAGCGAGCCTCTAAAGCTACCTACAGAGTGACAAAGTGCAATTTAATTTTTTTTATGACTTTTGCACTTCTGTAATCATTCTTAAATAACTAAGAATTTCCCTTGTATTATGGATTCATTTAACAGCTAATGATGTAGACAACCTCCCTTATGTAATGGAGATTTTGATTTGCTTTGTCTACCTATTGAATAAATCAGTCAAAAGTGACCCCTTAAAAATGCGGATATTTTACATAGCTCTATTTTAGCTTGAGACTGTTTTTAAAAAAAACCAAGAAGATAGGGGCGGAGATATTGTTAATTTAATTGTACATGCTAAATTTCATCATAATCTGACAAATAGTTTTCAAGAAATTTGAGTAGCGCGTTTGTATGGAAATTTCAGTGTTGCAGCCCTCGTAAGAGCTATTATAGAATCTGATGTGTGCAATATAGGAATGTTATTTGGATCAAATGTTAATTTTTATAATTATAAGGAATAGTTATATAATTACAGTTATTCAAAAAACCAAGACATAAGCTATCTTCAATCAAAATTTCATCCATATTCAATTATGTTTGGGTGCAAAAAATCAATTTTTCACATCTAAAATACATCTAAGCATCATGTCTAGAGATGTTTCATCACAACATTTTTATTATGCAACCGGAGCCCAGTATATGGAGACAGGCTCAACCCCTGTTGCATTTGGGACTATATGTAGTCCCGCAAAGTGTGTTGCAGAACGAAAATCCAGTACGAAGAGCAGTGTATCACAACTAATATACCACTACCAGCCCCTTGGGAAGGAAGTTGTGGAGATATGATTGTTAGTAACTAAATAGAAAACTACCAGGAAATCTATTATGTTGGTAAAGAGCTTTTTTTTGATTTCCTGTATTTATTTATTTTTTGTACAGCTATGAATGCATTTAATGCTGACAACACTTTCGTTGTCTCAATGAATTGAAATTGAGTATTTGAGAGGGTTAATGCAGATCCTGTTTCGGACCACAAACCTGCGAAACCCAAAGGCCGGACAGTACTGCAGTGAGTACGAAGTCCCCGGCATCCGCTAATTTATTATTATTGACTAGGTAAAATCCAACAAAACCTTATCTAAAAAATCACGCACATAAATTTACAGGTGCTCGAAGCACCTGTAGATGTCCCTATAATCTATAGCCTGTTTGCGTACCTCATATTCTTCTTCTACAGCTTTTTCTTTCGTCGACTTACGCTTCTTTGCTTTACTTTTAGACTTGGACTTCTTTGGAGCCGGAGATTCTTTAGCGTTATAGTCTGCATCTGAATCGCGATCGCTGTCTACCCCAGTCTTTGCATTTTCCCCATCATCGGAGTCTGCGTCCTTTGCGATCGCATCAGTAGGGACGCTTCCAGCCCGCTCATCGGTAAGCAAAGATCCATTAGTAGATGAAACCACATCATCATCTACACGACTTTTGGATATTTTCCGCATTCTATACTTCCGAATGTTAACAATAATGCAAATGTAATCAAGAAAACTGGTAAAGGAGGGAAAATTATTTCGGCAGTAGGCGACGCGCGTCAGCAGTGTTGCCAATGCCAACTGTTGCCGACAAGAAAAGAGAACGGTACAGACTAAACAGATAGACTACAAAACAGAATTTGTAAAATTAAGAATCGAAACAAAAGTAAAGAAATTGATAGAGAAATATTTAAGAAATTGTACAATTTATAACGTGGAAAAAAATGAATATGGATCTCGTCGCTGGCACCCACTGAAATGAGTAAACGTAATGAGTAACAGTAATCTATCATCCCCCTCTCTCTTATCATCATCTACATCATCATCATACAAAGAGTAACGACTGATGGAAAACAAATGGATGACTAGGAGGTATGGTCTCAAAGTTTTAGTCTGCCCGATGGGTGAAACATACAAAAAAAACAACATTCGACACAGCTGTCACTCGTGTCACTGTCAATCAAAAACAATACTCAATTTGTCAATTTGTGAAGAAAGAAACGAAACGAACCGAGAACCGAATTTTGATGAGCGTTAAAATTTTTTTGTGAGCTTTCATCTGTAAATTAACGCTGAAAAGTCTACTGCTAAATGAAACCATGACAAGTAGAACAAGTTTTAAAAACAGTCGAATGAATTTTAAGGCACAAAATGAAACCGAAAGCAAAGGCGGCACCAAACCTACGAGAGAAGCGTCATCTGTATTGGAAATTTTCGCCCTTATGATTGTGCACATTTGTAAGAAGATACTATTCTTTGACACCAATTTAAAAATAGCTGTATATTTAGGAGCTCTCTTCTTACTTTCTCTCATAGCTGACGTATTTACTTTTCCAAAATCATACTTCTCAAGAAGTGATAACGTTTTCAATCAATATTTTGTAAAAATTGGTTGGTTTTGGACACTGTTTTTAACGGTGCCTTACGTGTTGCTGACCTCATATACAACATGCTGCGGCAAACGACGTATTATTGTCACAGGTCATCTCAGCAGACTACTTATCGCCACAATTTTTTGGTACATTTGGACCAACCTATTTAACTATGTAGAGACTCAATATGGTCGCTGTAATCTAAAAGGATTTAATGATAAAATATCATGTCTGAAAAATGGACATTTCTGGAATGGATTTGACATATCGGGCCATTGCTTTATTCTAATTTACTCGAGTCTTGTTATGATAGAAGAAGCGAGGGCAATAAATGGATGGGAACGCATCAAAGATTTCATAAGAGATGAAAAATATGCTAGAAGCATAGATGATAAATCAACCAGTGTGAATCCATTAAAAAATATTGGAACAGATGAACTTAATGTTTTGAAGGTCTCCTACGAAAACTATACTTCATATGTAAGAGTGCTATTGATTGTGATTGCCCTTCTGCAGTTGCTGTGGGATGTTATGCTTGTCTCTACTATCCTGTATTATCACATAATGGTGGAAAAGTTCATAAGTGGAGTGATAGCAATATTCACTTGGTTTGTTACATACAGGGTGTGGTACACAATACCAAATGTTCTGCCTAACTTGCCAGGAGATGGAATATTTAAGTACAACAAAGAGAGAACTATGTCGAATACTCCTACATATAAGAAGAGAAAAAGCACAGCGAATGGTAGCAAGCACTTCATGGGTATGCCCATAAATAAGAGCCAAGATAGTAACGAAAGTACTCCTGAAGAAACTAGATAAGCAATGGGTGAACTACATTTAGGTATATAATGGGTTGTTGTTTGTTTCTAAGGTCACAATTCCCACAAAAAACTGATCAAGAGTGTGGGTGTTGGGGAAATGGTTTTTTTAAATTATTTATTAAGTTTACTATGGTGGTGCTGTGTGAAAATTTGTAATATAATATTTATATAATTTGTCTTGTCTTATTTCAGGTAGATTTCTAATCAAAAATTATGATAAATAAAATTCAAAATTACATGTTCAATGATTGTAATAATATATTTTGTAATAATATTTAAATAATAATACTTTTTAATACTGCTTGCTTACAATTTATCATGAGTGCCTACTTAAAAGAATGTAATAATGTGTTTTTCTTCAACTCTTTCAATTATTACTAACTAAATTGACACAACTTTTATTTGATTTATCTTGAAATCGCAAGTCACATAATATTTTACAGTTTTATATAAAAGTCCTAACCCACAGCAGACTAATGTAATTTAGTTTAGTCTATTTGTGACAGTGTCCGAAAACAGATTATTGTGAATATACAAAAATAATCTATTAGAAGTTGTTTAATTTCAATTTGTAACATCATTATATGATCATTAGTGTGTTTACAGGCATACAATACATAATATACACAAATTGTTTAAAAAAGGGTCAAAATAAAATTGCTTGTCACTGACACTGTTAGGCTCATTTACATGCGAAATAAATGCACAGTTTTCAGTTGGCAAAATTAATCTGAATATTTAAACCAGCAGCAAAAATGAAAGTAGTAAAAATTTGTTTTGTTACTTTTCCAAAATAAATACTTAAATCCAAATTTTACTGCATTTCAGCTTACTTGCTTTAATTGATAAACAAAGTAGGACCCATAAAATGTGCCAAATTAGATAGTCATTAATATTACCAGGACACATTTTTAAAATCTATGGATCACATAAAAATAAGAAATAACTTGTTTCAACAGCCACTACTAGTGGAATTATTAGGTATCACTACATAAGTCTTGCATTAGGGCGTGACTACACATACATATTTAAAAGCTGATGAATGAAATTTGTTCTAAAAGATGATTTTCTTGAACACATAGAGAACAGCGAAGACGGCTGTAAGCGAAGCCACGCCCGCGGCTCCCACGTAGGCCGGGGGTTGCGACGTTATAATCATTTTCACATGATGGGGTAGATTCGGGATGGTCTGCTTGAACGAGTCTCTTTGCCTCACGCGCTCGAAGTAGTTTTCGAGCAAGGGCCGCTTCCCACCGGTCCAGTATCTTCCTTCAAGTCCAAGCTCCCATAGGCGTTGTAATAGCACAGCTAAGTTGATATCGGCTATGCTAAAGTTTTCACAGCACAGCCAATTCCCTGTAAATGTTGAAGATAACTATGAGTACAAACCAGTTGAGGTAATGTTTTGCTGCATTAACATTTTTGTTAAGTCAGTATCTATTTACAGGGTCAACAAGTGAAAGAAATGGGCAGTACTGTTTTATTTTATCGGTAGGGTAGAAATAGTTGTGAAGATAATTTTTATTAGGGCGATCCTAGACAGACCATGCTTCTACCTACTGGAATACCGGCATTTTTGCCGACTGTAGTGCGGCCACACTCAAAATATTATCGCAATATTGCCAGGCCAGCAGGGCTTTCACAACCATTCGGAAACGTTTCCGGTCGGATTTAAAAAAATTTAAGCCTAAATTATTCGAATCTCAGCCTATATTCATAAGTTTTTAAACATGATTAATTCTTTCGATCGGATTTATACTTGATTCCCTATTCCAAAAAGTATAAAAGTAGACTGAGATTCGAACGATTTGAGTTTGAAATTTCTGGGATTGAAATTTCCGAATGATTGTGAATAGCCCTGCAGAATTGCAGTGAACATATGGCTCGTCGAGGAACGCCCAAGGGGAATAATTTCAAAACTATGTAAGTATAATAAATAGGATTTGTCGTACCTATCCAAATCCTGACTAATATAATAAATGCGAAAGTGAGTTTGCTTGTTTGTAACGCTTTCACGCCCTAACCAATCAACAGATCATCATGAAATTTTGCATACACGTTGTCTGAGATACAGTAAGGGACATTGGGTACTTTTTATCCCAAAAAAATAAACAGTTCCTGTGGGACCGCAGGTGAAACCGCGGGACTTAGCTAGTATAAAATGGTTATAATATCGATTTCTGCAAAGCTACATACCTTCAACCTGCGTACGTAACTGTTCTTCTATGAGACCAAGCACCTGATCTACAATTTTCAATATTTTCAGGAACTCTTCTTCGCTCGACAGTATCTCGTGTTTTCGGTCCTGTATCTCAGCTTTGTACAGCAGAACGTGTTTGGCCTTGGGATTCTCCTCGGCCAGTTTTCTTAAGTTGCTGGAGCTGCTTAAATCTCCATCTGCAAACAAAATCAAGCGCAATAGTATGTAGTCAGTAAGTACTACGATCTCTGACACGTCACACGACCGAAAAGATGTACTGTTTCATAATTTTCTTTAATTCGCGCCAAATTATGACACAAAAATATAGGAAACGGAAACAAGGAGAAAAAGATGTGTTGCTTATAACGGAAGTGCGAATGGAAATCAGAAATACATTTATGGGAAGCGGAATTGCGCATGTGGAGAACAAAAAGCGGAAATACACAAAATATTTGATATAGCGCCAAATAAAATTCTACTTTCAGTTCAATTAATAATTTTTTACTCAAAATTTCCTGTTTTTTTTTAATCTTTTAAAAATTTTATGAACAGTGTGACCGTGGTCGAAGATAAATAAATACACTGATTTATCATAATTATATTACTATTCTACATGACTGTGTTAGAATATTTTTTTGTAAAAAGATTTGATGTGTTGTGGGCTGTATTAAAACGATGTTCATCGTGTTTTGATTTCTTTATTATTGCTTATTGTGGAGTCGATCACTGAAAAACATTGTTTCCACAACAGCTTCGAGCTCCGAGCTTCAAGCTTATAGCGCCTGAGTGATGAAAACTTAAAACAGAAAATTGTTTATAGAGTATGGGGATGGGTGGCAAGATTTTTTTGCATTTTAAAATGAAAATAAATATATCTTAGAATGTATTGTAAGCAAAAAAATTATCTATTTTTTTTTATCGCGTTGCATCCGCGTATCTGTGACCGATAAGTCAATATTTCGACAAGAACATGCGGTGACGTAGGTACATTTCATAAAGAAATAGATAACAAATGCACATAACACTTCAATCATTTGTCCAAATATCTATATTTTATTATTATGTAAATTTATCGAAATATGTAAGGTGTAACATTTACTTTTTCTCTTTACCTACTCTGAAACATCAATGTCACAAACTTGAGAATAAAATGATTCATCGCCAGATTTAGGATAAGATAGCACTTTACTCGTAACACTGTCTTGGCCTTTTTTGTTAACTTTAAGATAAGGACTGATATTGGAATTATTTACATGGGGATATACATCGACATAAGTCAGACATTTTAATTTTCCTATGACCCGCGCGGTTTGACTCGTTATTTTTAACCGACTTCAAAACGGGAAAGAGGTTCTGAATTCGGTTGTATGATTTTAATTTTTAATGTGTCTTACCCCATAAATCCGTAATTTATAAACCAATTTGAAATGTAACTTTTTTTATTTTAAAGGATATTCTATTTTCAGATTGAGCCTGATTTTGTTCCGATGACGGGAAGTCGGTTTACGTGAACTTGTTTTTATTTAATTTTCCATCGGATTTTTCGGTATTGTCTGTCGATATGATGCACATTGCTTAAGGTGCATTTCAATTGTTTACGACCTACAGACGTTGTGCCGTAAAAAAAAACTTCTTTAAGTTGGTTCCGAAATGGGATGGGAAAATGGGTTTTTTTTTTCTGGGTAAACCCGTTTTATTGGAAGAATTAACAAAAAAATAAGAATAAAAATTGAGATTTCGATTTCAGAATTATATAATAAAGTTCTTGAAAATGTGATAAGTTGGTAAAAACCACTTTCACACTAGGTTTATTCATTCAAATCCATTCTACCGTTACGAAGTCGATGAAAACGAATACATAAAATATGTAAGGACACCTCCACATACATTTCTTTATTTTATAATATTATAGTGGATAAGTCACAAGACTAGACCAGTCAGCCAGTCACCGCCGTACCCAGAGTCGTTAATGATTAAAAATTCCCACGGAAATATAGTCCTTCCCTAGGGTAGTATACCTTTTCTGAGTGTTGTGCTGAGTCAATAGACTCATTGATAATTTTGATACCTATATTTAACTTACTTTTAAGTACTTCACGGACAGGTAAGATGAAGGGCATCTTGGGTGTCCCACACAGATGGGGGTGGCAAAAGGATCCCACCGTGATCACCCCGGCAGGGAGGGCCTCTATGATGTCCCGGAACTTGTTTATGTTCTGCACCACTTTGCTGTCACTTGAGACGTTTATTAACGGGGGCAATTCTGAATAAAAACAAAAACATTAGGATTGAGTTAAAAGAAACACAAAACAAGTGTTTTTAGAATGTCTGTCGTAACTTTAAGTGCAGAACCCCAGACCTCCCTACAACTATTCACCCTAATGTAATTATGGTAGAAGTATATCAGACCTGGATCCAAGTAGAATTCCAGGAAATCCAGTATTCTGGTTGAGTCCGGAATAATTTGATTCGATACTTTCAGCACTGGGATTTCGCCGCGTGGGTTTATTTCCAGGAACCATGATGAATACTGTTCTCCTCTGATGATATCCACAATTAGCGGTTCAAATTCTACGTTTTTCTCATAGAGGGCCATCAATACCTGAAAACGAAAATATTTTTTTTGAAGAGGGATTTATCTACCGAGCCAGCGAACAAAGTCTATTTAATTAATGAGCCTGCTCACACAATTTAACTTGAATCGTTTGAAGAATGCAACCTGTAGAGGAGGACAAACGTCAGCCACAAGGTCTATAGCTCACAGAGCCACGAGTTATATATACAGGTCTCAAATATGAAGTACCGCACACATTAGGTCTTATATGTAGGGATAAATCTTTAAAATGGATGTTTAATTAAGGCTAATTTTTAATTTAGGTAGCTTATTGATTTAAGTTTTACTATTTGTACCTCATAATTAAAATTTGATTGGTACAGTTGATTTATTATATAATCATTACCTTAAACATAAAAAATGTTTCGAAATTTAAATTATTGAGTAGTACGTACTACATCTTACTAAATTTGATTTAAAATAAATGTTAAAATAAAATGTTTTTTTTACAAGTAATACTATTTGTTTATGTACAATATTTTTGATTAAACTAGTCAAGTAAACAATATGTTATGGAAATAGGTCAGGTAAATAAATAGTTTTTGGCCACTTTTGTCATATTATTTAATTTTATCTGATTGCTAAAAATAAAGTACTTTTGTAAGTACCTACTGATACGATTTGTTGGCTGAAGCTGGTTTGAGTATGACCTTGAGCTGAGTTTGCGTAAAGTTTAAACAAGATAAAAGCAGGTGAAGTGAGTAACACAATATGTTCAAAATTTATCACACATTCAAGAGGTCCAAGCAATAAAGATCATAAAAACATACCTTTTGAGAATAAAAACTATAGTAACTACAATAGAGGGAAACATTTGTTTTTTTAACACCATTTACTTGTTGATTTTGCTTGAGAGTTGGCAGTTTATCCAGATATTTTTGCACATAATGCATTGTTGTAGTGAATTTTATTCTACGAAACTATTTAAATCTAAATTAATGTAAATAATACAAACTAAGGAAATCCATGAAAACAAAAACCGGATGACCAAGTCTTTTGACGAGGCCGCGGTTTTTACAATGGAGTGGAAATAAATTGTACCAACATAACAAATAAAAATCAGCTGACTGAAGGAAATGCTTTGAAATGTTTGCAAATTGCAATCATTTGGGTCTTTAATAAAACTTTTTTTAATCTGTGATAATTACATTTAACCATAGACAACCTTTTGAAATCGTAATTGTCAATGTCACAAAGTTTCATTCATTCTTTCTTTTGTGATTTTGGCTTTTTTCATGGATTCTCTGTTTCATAGGATTTTTGTTTGAACATTTGTATTGTGAAATTTCAAGAAATGCCTGTTACACCACTATAGTAGGTTTGCGTTTTCTATATCGCATCGATAATCCCTAAAAGTTTAAGAGTAGCACATAGCTAACGAAATGGAAACCTCTAACAACACCGACGCCGTCAATCTTGGCGTCGGTGAGGTAGATGCAGAAATCGGAGAAGAATTGAAACAATTGGAAGAGGGAAAAGATTTCGACACTCGAAGCGAAGTGTCGAGCTCGACATCAAGCGAGGCTACATCTCCTAGTATCAGCTCGGTTAGCACGAAATCCAAAGAAAGACGCGCTAATCGTAAACGCACAAAGTCTGGCAGTCGTTCTCCTGCTCAAAATAAGCGCAGACGTATCACCAGTTCCAGAAGTAAGGTTAAGACTTATGACTACATGACCAAACTCAACTACTTATTTCGCGATACGCGTTTCTTCCTAATCAAGTCTAATAACGCTGAAAATATCACTCTGTCGAAAGCCAAAGGTGTTTGGTCCACTTTGCCACAAAACGAAGCTAATTTGAACCAAGCTTATCGAGAATCGAGAAATGTTTTACTGATATTTTCAGTCAAAGAAAGCGGAAAGTTTGCAGGGTTTGCTCGGCTCGCTAGTGAGTCTCGTCGCGATGTGGCACCCATCTCTTGGGTGTTGCCTCCTGGTCTATCTGCTAAAGTGTTAGATGGAGTATTTAAAGTGGACTGGATATGTCGCAAAGAATTGCCTTTCAGTAGCACTCTACATTTGTACAATCCATGGAATGAAGGAAAACCTGTAAAGATTGGCAGGGATGGCCAAGAAATAGAGCCCAAAGTGGCAGAAGAGTTGTGTAGACTATTTCCAGAAGATGAAGGGCTCGAAATGACTTCTATACTGCGCAAGTCTAAAGAGGCATCAAAGAAATCATACCAGAAAAGTGGTGGAAACTACAGAACATATCGTGCCCCAATGGCATCAAGGGGTTCTAACTTTAGAAATCGCTTAGGAGGTGCACCTAGAAGCAGACGGAAGCCCTTCTTATCTCCGCGAAGTCGTTTGGGATCAGGGTCATTTAAACGCAGATCTCCTTCGCCTTTTATGAGGGATCGCTTGCCAGCTTGGTTTGGTCGTACCAGAGATCCGTACAACAGCAGCAGCTCAGCTGCAGAGGCATATGTAGCTGAGTACATGCGCTCAATGCACCACCAGCTGCCTCCCCTACCATATGTGCCGCCGCCTGGGTTCAGCGGTGCGCTGGCTGGGTACGATGGCATCCCGCCACCGCCGCCACCTCCACCGCCGCGCTACTATGACCTACCAGACTATCCCAGATCGGTGCTTGTATATGATAAAAGATCTTATGAACGCTCAGTGGATGAGTTCCTGTGGCGCACTTCGGATCGTTCTAGAGGCCGTAGTCGTGATCGTGACTCCCGGTCGCATTACCGTGACCGTCGTTAAGCTATAGTGACCGCCGATGTAATGAATTATGATTAATGATAAATAAAATTTTGTGTATGAACTTTGAACTTTTTTGAAAATAAAGTAAGTGTGGTGAAGAACAATTTTGCAACTTTTCCATGTTTTATATATGGACATTGTTTAAAGTAGGGAAAGAAAATTGACTTTCATAGCTCTTGTTGATTGCAGTGCTGCTCTAATGCAGAATTTTGGAGAACTGTTTCCTTTACAGGGTATCTACAAGAGTTGGTGACTAGCAAGTTGCAACTAAACTTAGAAAGTTGAAGAAACACTGACAATGTTGCTGACTATTTTTACAATGTGTTTATCAATGTGAAGTTCAACCTTCATGTACCTAGTTCATGTTTTGACTAATTTATGGTAGTACTTATGTACAATTCATTTTGGGTTGTATGTACAACTGTGATATTTTGAAATATTAGCTATTAAGTGTAGTGAGGTGATTTACACCTGCATTTAAAATCTTCCAAATATTATTTTCTATAGTAACAATATCAATTATGAGATACACACTTCAGTGTCTATTATTTAGAAAAACTTACACAATCAAATACAAAAGTTTGATAGTCTACCTGACTGCTAAAAAAATTTTTTAATTACCTACTGTATATTTTGCTGTGCAGTACATCTCTATATGCAATTTTTTCAGGCAACCCTAGATGTGTACATATCCATTAACATCACATTTCATATTGTATAACACAGTACAAGTACATGGTACATAAAAAGACCTTCATTTGTCTAGCTTCTTTGTATCACATATTGTGCATGCAGCATTCCTGTAAACAGTCCCCAATTCTACTGACCTATTTCCTTTGATTTTGATGAATTTCCTTAAACTGGAGGGCTATTCCTATGCATGAGATGAGATGAGATTTTATCTTGGTCACTCTCACACCTGTGACGTTTCAAACGAGAGCAACAAGGACGTAAAAAAGGTGAGATGAAAATCTCAAATTTCTATGCCAGAAGTGTCAAAAATAGACAATTTATTAACAATCTGACAACAATTGTTTATTCAATCAAGGCCCTGGATTCCTGTATTTGACCAACTTTGATTACTTCAAATAAACAGTTTTACAAATCCTTGCTCTTAAAAACCTATTTGTAGAATTTCATACCCGAAGGGTTAATTAAATGGGGCCCTATCATTAAGACTCCACTGTCTGTCTGTCCGTCTGTCTGTCTGTCCGTCCGTCTGTCCATCTGTCACCAGGCTGTACCTCATGAAGTGTGATAGTTAGACAGTTACATTTTCACAGGTTAGTATTTCTTTTGCCTCTATAACAACAAAAATTAAAAAAACTAAATGAATGTTTAAGGAGGCTCCCATACAAGACATGATTTTTTGCCGTTTTTATAGATATGCTACGGAACCCTCCATGCGCAAATCCCACTAGCACTTGGCCGGTTTTAAAGATTAGTAGAAAATGGTCTATCCAAGAAATGTTTAGGTAGATACGTTACTTAGGGAACCCATTACCCCTGTGTAGGTAGTACATAGTAGGTAATGTTTATTGGCCATACAAGTTTTGGCCTCAAAACTACCCATAAGTAACTACCTATGTTGAAAATAGACTCCCAGATAAAACCAAAGAATTGAATAACTTTCATAATATCATCATCATCATTATCAACCATTTTCCACCCACGCCAGATCAAAAATAAATAAACCTAAGTACATAATTGGGAATGAATTAGATAAATACTTTGACCTAGAGTTTAGACCTAGGACACCCTTTTCTTTGGTTGGCTCTCTGGCATGCGTCTAACGACGATAATTTTATTGGTAAACAATAAAAGGTCTCTAAAAAGCAATTTGATATTTCAAACAATTTTCAACCTATTTTGGCTTCAGGTGACTTTTCCACGTCCAATAGACTATAGGTAGTTGATCAGTCTAACTGGAGAGCTAGCTGCACCTATACAGTTATTCCATCGTGTTTCATTTAGCAATTTCAAGCATCCATCCCATAGAATATGATGTCTGTGGAGGTAGGTAGGTGCCTAAAAATTTTCCTTTCTCCCTTGTTCTATTTTATGTTACACCAATTTATTCTGCAGTTACAGTTACAGTCTGTCCTCCGCGGTGTCACTATACCTACAAGACCAACGCATATTTTATATTAAAAAAAAGTACCCTATGAAATTAACCCGTATCATGTGCCTACCTATTTAGCAAATTTTATTTACTTCTATTCAACCGTTACAGAGTTGTATCAATCACACACTCAGTAATACTAAACTGATTTTCTATAATTTTTTTATCTCTTTGCATAAAACCAATGAATTATTTTTTAATGCAGAGATACTTCGCCAATGCAAAAATTAGATGGTACTACGACGCCTGTAGAAATTGTTTGATCCCACCCTTCATAAACCGTGTTATCTGCGAATCCATAATGGCTATGAAGATAGTCATCCTACAGTTTCTCCCTAACGACAATCGGCAGGCTATGTCGCCGTTTAGTCCCATTATGTAACAGGGAGGTGTGGAGTGGAGGGTTGGGCAGGCCGGGCGCAGGCGCGCAAGGGCTCGCGGGCGACGAGGTCGAGGGCGCGGCGCGTCAGTCGACGCTCGGCGGCGTCTGAGGTGCTCAGCCTCGCGCCGCGCCCCAAACAGCCGAAGCGTGGCTCGGGGCGTGGCGCTTACGTAAACACGCGTGGCGCACAGCTCGCGCTTCAGGCGGCGCGGGGCCGCGCCACTGTCCGTCCCAGAACGACCCCATGTTGGCCCGCGCCGCCTACTGAGTGTATGTGGGAAGACGCACGGATCCTACCGTGCCGCCGCCGCTGCCACTGCCGCTACCGCCGATTAACGCGCTTATAGGTATTGAACGTTTCTTGTAACTTAAGGTTGTGTTTTAAATGAGTTTTCTATGAAAATGCGCACGTTGTGTCGTGAAAACACTATTAAGACGTGCTCGAAAATGAAGTTTGCCTGCAACAAACAAAAATATGATTTGAACCTGAAGCTGCGGGTGTCTCCACCCTTTCTCTCATGTTACATGAAGTCTTTGGATATGAGTAACGTAACGGCCATCTGGTTTAATTTCTACTATTAGAAAGCATAAAGATAAGATTTAAAATACCTATTTAGATCCTGTTTATCAGATGACAGGATAATGTTTGAGTAAGCAAATGTTAACATCGTAACTAGTGGCGTTTCTAATAGATAACTATCGATTTGTCTACAAAATATATTTTTTTTGTACCTTGGTAAGATTTTCTTAATTGAAAATATTTTATAACATAATCTACACGTAACATAATGAAAATTTTGGAATTAAAAAGCCTAAATTGTCTTGTCAAATCCTTCGGTCCTTAATTCGTGTACCAACTTTAAACCAAACTCATTTTTAATTTAATTATTATTTTACTATACGAATCATGAACATTCTCTGCATTTTATCAAAATACCTATGACAACCAGTTGCGAGAAATGCAATATTCTGACATACTTACCTACATCTTCTACTATGAAATTATACATATATATATTTTAAATTACTAAATCGTTTCTGGCTCATTCAGCAACACTGCTATTTAAACAAAACAAACACTGCAATAAAGATTGGTAGGTAGGTTAATTTGTTAGTTACTTAACTAGCGTGCTAAGTAAGTAACAAAGGTTCGACCACTCTTTCTCGGTTACTTTCCTATGAGTAATAAATATGTACTTGTAGTAATTTAATTTAATTTAAGTATCTTTATTGCTTATTATAAAATCGAAAGTGACTCTCTGTCGCGTTTCAAGGCTGAAAGGATCTTGATGAAATTTGATGAATTAGTTACAGTAGGTACCTATGTATATCATGGAAGGTTGGGATAAGTACTATATTTTCTGAATAAACGAGAACGAAGTCGCGGGTAACAGCTAGTAGGTAAGTAAATAGGTCTTTGTATTTGTTATTATTAGTCTTTAGGTAAAAAATACAATAATAAAACTAAACTAAAAGACCAAATACCTACCTATCGGTGCAATGGGCGGTCTTATCGCTTAAAAATTTTGATTGTACACTGGCAAATAAATAAGAACACAACATTATCATCATTGGCAGCTCATTCGCTAACTTCCCATCATAAAACTAGATTTTAAAATTTTAAGTATGTTCATAGAATATCCTATCAAATAAGAAATAATAATCTAGATCAGCATAAAATTATGGAGTTATGCTATAACAAACAGAACATACATTATGTTAAGAACAATGAATAATACAACAAAAAGAAACATTAAAAAGAAATAAAACCGAACTGTTAAAGTCTGTTAAAAATAATAAATAAGTTTCCTGTCGTGAATCATCCCCGTTTTGCGCCAACGTTGCTGATACATACAGTTAAGATAGATCAACAATCTTTATGAAGAATCAAAACATGATTTATTATTATGTGATTGAAGTAGCCCGCTTTTCCCCTTCGCGCCTGACCTCCGCCGTTTACACTACACGCTTCGGCGCACCCTCCCCACGCGTCGTCTTGTACCTATTCGTATCGTAAGCGACCGAGCAAGCGAAGTGTTTCTGCCGAAACTTCTTTCGTATGTCCCAGTTCTGTCCGGATCTGTCTTCCTCTGCAGGTCGCATTTCTTTACCGAAATTATGACATAATCCCTTGAAATTTTGTGAGTGGATTCACTATTTAGGTAAGGTCAGGTCGGGTAAGAGGAACATACTTTATCATGAGGTGAATGTTTTGCGCTCTAGCGACTAAAGTTGATATTTTAAAAGAATTATGATCATCACTTCAAGTTTTAGTTTTGAGTGGTTTAAACGGCGTTATTCTTACTTTAATACTTACAGTGATACCTATATGCAAAAACACTCAGGTAGTGCTAACGTTTCTCTTCCCCCGATTCTAGGGAAAGAGGAACTGCCGTCATTTTGCCTTTATTAAGTCGTTAATTGAGGATATATCGGTTATTATACAGGGTGACTGGTTGAACACTTTAGACATTCTAAGTTTTCATAGCACTCATCATTATGAACAACTTTTACTGTGGGACCAACGCGGAATTCGCGAAAAAAAAAACAGCTGTTCCATAGAAAAATGTCAATGACACTTGACAAAATGTATGGAACAGCTGATTTTTTTTCGCGAATTCTGGGTTAGGCCCATAATAAAAGTTGTTCATAATGATGAGTACTATGATAACCTAGAATATCTAAAGTGTTCAACCAGTCACCCTGTATACTCAAGTAATACTATTTCTGACTAATTTGATCTTTACAGTTTTATAATAAGGTACAGTTTTGATAAAAAAGAGTATAAATCAATTTCGGGGTAAGAGGAACATATAAGGCGAAGTCAGGGGTGACAAATTTAAAACAACGCAGCTTGGTTTAATTTTTTATTTAGTATCTAAACCTTACAATGTTTAATCAGTCTCAAGTTTTCATTAAAGATCACAAATTATCAATGAGCTCTACTGTACATTAAAGGGAATAAAAGACATTTTTGAAATAATTTGTCCTCTGCGCGCAATTGTGGGTTTGAGTAAGTAACTCGTAAACAATGTTCGCCCTGTACTTCACTTCGGATATGTCATCTATCATAGGGAAAGTAAATATTGTTTCGTCTTCCCCTTTTGATTTCTTTCTTAGGTATTTTACAACTGAAAACCCTTCGCTATTTATCCCTAAGATTACACCGACATAATTAAATATTAAAAAAAATAAAATTCATTTATTTCAGATAACTTTAGATCCATACAATTATAATAAAAAAAAGCAAATTATTATTTAAAAAAAAAAATTACTAAAATGTCAGGAAATTTGAAGAATAATAATAATAATAATTTACAAAATGTCAAAAATAGTGAAATCAAAAAAAAAAAAAAATTACAAATTACTAATACAAACATAAAAAACACAAACAATATACGAACAAACAAACAGAACACCACAAAACAAAATAAAACTTAATAATTCCGCACAAATGGCACTATCGGAACATGTCTCTTACAACAATGCCACAAGTAGGGGCAGTCCAATCTACCGGCAATCATTTCCAGAATTGCGTTGGAGCTGGCCCGAACTCTGCGCACCAGGGAGGCGCTACGCTTGCGCATAGTAGCATGAAAGCATGCGGTGCGCGCCTCCGCGAACATGCCCGAGGCACTACAGAATCGGGGCAGCCCCACCACAATTCGGAACGCGTTGTTGTAAAGAACGCGGAGGTCGCTGTAGCTCTTGTGTGTATAATTAGCCCACAGGCTGCAGGTGTAAAGGGACGTACAGTAGGTCCGAAATAGCGTTATTTTAACTTCTCTTGAACATCTGGCAAACCTGCGGGCTATCATATTGGCTCTTATTGACAGTGACCTTCGTTCTCTTTCTATATCTTCATGGTCCTTGAGGTCAGCCGTGATAATATGCCCCAGATATTTGAATTTGTTTACCCTTTTCAGGGGAATCCCGTTCAGATTCAAAGCAGGAACATCTTGGGGACACACTGGGCCAGCTCCAAAGACCATGAACTGGCTCTTCGCCACGTTATACCTCAATCCGTGATCAAGGGCATACTCCTCGCAAATACGCAACAATTTCCTCAGACCACATACCGACGCGCTCAGCAGCACCATGTCGTCTGCGTAACTAAGGTTATTAACACACACTCCGTCTATATGGCAGCCAACATGCTGGCTGCTAAGCGCGACGATCAGGTCATTCATGTAGAGGTCAAAGAGCGTAGGAGAGGCCAACCCACCCTGCCTGACTCCACACTCAAGCGTATACTGCTCTGACATCGCCCCTGCCCATCTTACGCAATTTCGTTGATGCCCATACCATAATGTATCACCCGACCTGACCTTATATAGATTTTTTTAAGAGTCCGTTTTTTGATTTCTTCAAAATGGCGGAAAAAAATCAAATCTCTACTATTTTGAAAAATATCCAAAAACGGTCTCGGCAAAATATTCTGCATAATTATCAAACCTGCTCGAGAAATTTTACGAGAATCGGTTGAGGAATGCGAATCCATCCAATCCAGAGGTCGTATGTTCGATCCTGGCCGTGCACCAATGAACTTATCTCTCGTTTTCTTTCTCGTAAATAGTAGTTGTTAACCGAGGGTCGAAAAAAAACAATTCCCGAGGTATTTAGACTATAGTCCGAGTAAGAATTGATTCTTTTACCCATGTTAAACACTCTACTTTTCATTTCGAAAATGAGGAAAATAAAACTAGTTGTTAATCTAAACTATTTATTGATAAAATAAAATAATATTAGTAGTACCTATTTATTATTACCTTTTTTCTTAAATTCCGTCACAGATACATAACAGATTAGTACCTATCCCGCCAATTTATGCCGACTTTTCAAATTTTAAATATGGTTGCGCTAAGTTCCCACTGGCTGTTTAGAAAGCCACATGGCCGCGGCATTTTTTTAAATTAATTTATTTTTGTACATTAACTCTTCACAGCAGACAGCAGTTCTATTTTTAAAGTTCATTCCGGCCCTGTGGGAAGTAATTTGTATGAGTTTTTCCCTCTCTATGGAGGGAAGCATTTTCCACCCAATAATCAGATCAAAACAACACTACTTTCAGAGTATGAGAAATGAAAAAGTTTATGTGCATTTAAATTTGACACGTGCTCTTACGTCTTGGGAAAATATCGTGCGGAAACCGACAAGTCTTAGAATTAACATTTCAAAAGACATGTGAAAGACACTTTCAATTTCACAATTTCAAAAGACACTGAGCCAGCGTGGTGGCTAACGGCTCAATCACCCTTGATGTAGGATAAGTCGATGTCCCTGCAGTGGGACGTAAAAGACTGTAATGAAAATGATGATGTACCTACTGTACTACTGGTTTGCTGAAGATTATTAGAATACTATACTCGTACTTATGTAAGTACACTTAGATTTTAATTTAATAAAAGTAACGAGTGACTGCATTGTTTCGTTCCAACTTCCATTCTGATATTTATTTCCTATTTCCATTTTATTTACCATATCAGATATGGTAGCCTACATACTTACTTTTTTTTTCTAATAGTTAGTCTCTGAGTAGGTAGATATCTCCTAAATCTACCAAATACACAAAAAACTTTCATCTTAATTATAATAAACTAGCTGCGCCCTGCGGTTTCACCCGCGGTCAAAAAGTATCCTATGTGCTATTCTACACTATAATCTATCTCTGTGCCAAATTTCATCCAGATCTGTTCAGCCGTTCTGGCGTGAAAGAGTAACAAACATCCATCCATCCATCCATACATACAAACTTTCGCGTTTATAATATTAGTAGGAAGTAGGATATTCCTAGGGTTTTTAAGTAGGTAGGTACTAAGTAAACATGCTTTACATACAACCGGTTGGTTTCTCAAATGCAGTAGGTACCTACTTGCTTACTCGTACTAGTGGCCCTGTAAGTTGTGGACCTCGCGGCCGACGTCTGGCCTCTACAGGTCGCATTCCTCAACCGATTCTCGGGAAATTTCTTGAGCAGGGTTCTATAATAAGTACAGAATTTCTTTACCGAGTCAGTTTTTCAAAATTTTTCAAAATGGCATGTTCGACGTTTTGATAAAAATCCACAACGTACTCACAAAATTTCAAGAGAATCGGTTAATAAATGCGACCTGTAGAGGAAGACAGAGATCCAGACAGAAATCGGAAATACAAAAACATTTTTGTCGAAGTTGAAGCATAGACGCTTCGCTTGCTCGGTCGATTAGTTATTTACAGATTTACTATTGCAGCGCTGTCTCCAGTAGGTTCATAACTGAATTCCTACTTGATATACTCTCTAACTAAATGTTTGGTTAAAGTATCAGTGAATATATTCGTTGTTATTGTGTTTTGTATCCAGCATCGCGGTGAAGATGCAGACGCGCTCCATAGTGGTAGTGGTGGCGGCGCTGACAGCGCTGGCGGCGGAGTGCGCCGTGGGGGGCGCGGAGCGCGGCGGCGGGCTGAAGGTGGGCGGCGGCGCGGCGGGCGGCGGGCGCGACGGCGGCCGCGGCGGCGGCGTGCGCCTCAACGTGGACGGCTACCGGCGCCCGCGCACCTCGCCCGCGCCGCCGCCGCCGCGCGCGCCCTCCGTCATCACGGCCGCGCTCGTCGTCCCGCACAAAGCCTTCGGCACTCGCGACTACACCAAGGCCGAGAAGGCGGCGCTCGCCAAGCTGCCGAGGAAGCTCAAACTCTTCTCGCTCGTGCGCCTCAACATTACGCTTTCTACGCTGAGCTTGACGCCTAGTCCGATGTGTAAGTGACGCTCGTTACCCGACTCTTCGAATTAATAGATACTTCCTATGCTATCGATTCTACTGACTTTTTTATACGCTTTCAGCTATCCTGGACTCGCTATGTAAAGAATTTCTAGCAGTCAACGTGTCTGCTATCCTTTATCTTATGAATCATGAACAATACGGGCGTTCTACTGCCTCCGCACAGTATTTTCTACAACTCGCCGGGTATCTCGGCATACCGGTAAACGCTTTTTCTTTCTCTATGCATTTTTAGTGATACCAACCTTTATTTACGCTTCTGAATATTAATTTGTCTAGTTTGTACGACCGGCGGGTGATGTAAAGCTCGTTGTAACTGCCGCAGGTAATAGCGTGGAACGCAGACAACAGTGGCCTAGAGAAGCGAGCTTCACACGCGTCGTTGCGTCTTCAGCTGGCCCCGTCCATTGAACATCAGACAGCCGCTATGCTCTCTATATTAGAGCGGTACAAGTGGCATCAGTTTAGCGTCGTCACTTCAGCTATTGCTGGACACGATGATTTTATACAAGCGGTTCGGGAAAGAGTCATCGCACTACAAGTGAGTATATAGACTTCGACCGGCAACTTTCGTCTTCGACTCGAATGGGTTAGTATAGGATTTGTGTGTTTCGTGCGCAGGACCGTTTCAAGCTGACGATCCTGAACGCGGTGGTGGTGAAGCGGCCGTCGGACCTGACGGAGCTGGTGACGAGCGAGGCGCGCGTGATGCTGCTGTACGCGACGCGCGAGGAGGCGGCCGACATCCTGTCCGCGGCCGGCGAGCTGCACCTCACGGGCGAGAACTTCGTCTGGATCGTGACGCAGAGCGTGCTCGGCTCGCTGCACCAGCCCAACAAGTTCCCTGCCGGCATGCTCGGTCAATACACCTTACTTATTTTATTGATGACATACTCCCATCTCCTGCATTAGCTGAAATTCTTTCTTTGATAGCTTTGTACTTATCACTGTCCGGCGTCGTTAGTAGGATGTCGCTCACCTGTTGCAGTGGCTCCCGCCCTAATTTTGCTACAACCAAGTTGAACTTATTGTCATCGCTCTGTTTCTATGGGCCTAAGATGCTTACAACCTGCGCGAACCATAATCTGGGCATTTCGGCCCAGAACTAATCGTGGCGAGTTCAACACTAGTGTTAACGTTGGCACTGTTACCGTCTGTCACTATTGGTTTATTCATGATTGTCTCAAAGTTCACACTCTGCATTAACCGGTGCAAATGTCCTTAGTAACCCCCTCCACAAGCTAAGCAAAAACACGCAAGTCTTTCCGTTTCACTGTTTAAACGCGGGGTCACCACTGTTAAGTTCACTGTTAAGTTATTTGCTGTTCTATCTGTTCATTGTTGCTTGGGGTATTGTGGAAGGGTTGCTACGCCGGGAGTTACTGGCTCTATCTCAATAAAACTGGTGTTTCCCAAAATAGACCATTTATTTTACTTTCTAATTGGCCCCAATCTAATACACAGACAACCGCTCTCTAGGCCAGTGCGCAGTAACTGGCGAGCGCCTATATACTTCTCGCTTGCACACAAAAATGCTGACACAAACTCATTCATCCTATGTCCCTACACGTATAATACTTGTACTGTTTGCTCCTTGCCTTTTTATCGGGTTTAGAAAGTGGGATGAATAACGCCTCGTAGAGCAGCTCTACTCCAATACTCCATCTACTCCACGCCGCCGCCATTGGTAGAGCAGCTCCACTCCGATACTCCATCTACTCTGCCATGTTCCATGAGTGACGCTTTATAAGTTATTTTAACGTAAAGCGACTACAAATTAAAATTATTTATTGGCTAGATTTTCATCCATCAAACTAAATTTGGGCTCTATGAGCTGAAGACCCTGCAAGTCTCTCTATGCAAAGCGTTTGAAAAACACCTCAAATACTTTTTTTTTTAAATAATTTCTTAAAACTTAATTTAAAAAAATACTTACCTTCTCACAAAATTTCACGAGAATAATTTCATGAGAATTACGACCTACCCCCATTTTCGATCGGATTCCAAATTTTTGAACTCAAATTGTTCGAATCTCTACTTTACTTTCATACATGTTGGAATAGAAAATTGAGTATAAATCCGATCGGAAGAATGAATCACGATTAAAAATTCTGACGCGCATATGAGATTCGAACAATTTGAGTTTAGCTAATATGGTATGGCTAATAGAATATGGGTTCTGCAGAAGAGAACAGCCGGACATTCAGACATACAATAACAGTTTTGATCAAGCTGAAACGGAGACGTTTCGCACTTTCTCTGTCAATTAACTTTATGTATAAAAGCAATAAACATCTTCGTCCTTTAGTAGACTCTAAACAACCTAACTACATAAGGGTGCTCCTAGACGGCGCATATTTTAACTGCCATATTGGCCCGGCAATACTGGCAATATTGCCGACTGTAGCCCGGCCATCATAAGCCATGCTCGAAATGTAGTCATACATTTTGGGCATAAGGCCGGGCCACATTAAAATATTAACGCAAAATGACTGCCTCGGTGGCTCAGTTGCTAGTGAACCTGCCTTGTAAGTTTGGGGGTTCGATTCCCACCTAGGGCAAAACATTCATAAATGTGATAAGCATTTGTGTTTGTTCTGTCTCGATGCTAATACCTATTTTCACACCACCTGTTCGACAATGCCCAGTTACATATCACGTCTCAACGTTAAATCAAAGACGAGCAAAGAGGTTAAAATTGAATGAAAACTCAAGATACCGGCACTGAAAGAAGAGCTTATTCGAAAATTGAACTAGCCACCAAGAGAAGGACCATGAGCTCCACGAAATTTAAAACAAAAGACGATGTTTGGTGTAAGATATTTTCACACCTTTTATTGTCTCGCAAAAGTAGAGTATTTTCATCTCTAGGATAAAGCAGTGTCTTTGTATTGGGCGGCTTGAGCCCCTAGCTTCACTCAGGACTCTATACATAACTCCCTCGCTACGCTCGAAAGTTAACTCTACAGTCCCTCGTTACGCTCAGGGTTCAATAAGCCGCCCGCGACGTAAGGCACAGTTTTGTCCCCTCGTCTGCTATTATAGTAGATTAGTAGCCAAGAGCTGTAAGGCATCAATTGCAGCCCGAGATATTTAGGCGCACGAGCGCAGCGAGGGCGCCTATAGTTCGAGGGTGCAATTGATGCTTACACCCGAGCTAACTACTCTGCTTTACATCTCGATTGTGAGGTAAGTAGAAAAAAACCGGCATTACAAGAATAAAACATTTTATTAGTTAATAAAAGTAAATAAGTATAGTACCTACTCATAGTACGCTATAGTACTCATAGTTGCTTTTAAAATTGAATAAATGCACCACAAACTAGATGGCTGCAGCTTTTTTGATAGTTCACTAAAGTATGTTAAGAATACAGTCTCAGATAAAGACTTTACTCGTTTTTCTTTTCGCCACTTCATGAACTCGTCGTAAGTTTTCAAATATCTCTCTTTAGAACTTTCAGGCAAAATATTGTTAAATGCTTCAGCTTCCATTTTCATTGAATCGGGAGTGCAGCTTATATCATCATCACTTGCAGAACTCATGTTTTTTTCCTAATTAGCACGTAATTATAAAAAAATCCCAAAACAATATTTAAAGTAAAAGTTTTCTATTCCCGCCTTTTTTCAGATTTTTTTTAAAATTTTTTTCAAGAACGAAATTGAGCTTCGCCGTTCGATATTTAAAATTGATGACCTCTTTTGTCATTGGGCTGAATGCATGATGTCTATAATTGCCAGTATGATGGTTAGATATATGCGAACTTTTTGAAAGAGTGAAATTTTTTTTTCATTACTTACCGCCCTAGGGCTTTTCTAGCTACATTATTACCCTAGAGCGCTAATTGGTCACCTACAAGCCCCATTTGGGAGTAATAAAGACCTACTTACCGAATATGAGAGATGTAAAGTATATTTAGGTATGTTAGTATATCAGTCTCTGGCAGCAGTCTCAGGCTTAGGTTAGTTTGGGTTCAGGCGACCGTGCGCGTGTGTGCAAAAGGTCCCAAATTTATTTATTATTAGTATTATTTATTTACATTGCCGGGCCAGCATTACAGTAAAAATATGGCCCCCGTCTAGAAGCACTCTTTTTAAGGACCAAACACCTCGCTATTCTATCATCTGGCCCTATTCTTGAAGCATGAGATATTTCTTGGTCACTCTTTTCACATTTTTTTTGTCATCGTCTTTCGGGCCGTATTGCCCTACACCAATGGTGATTGCAATCTCTTAGCATGTACGATAATTGCAGGAGTCCACTTCGACACGTCGAGCTCGTCGCTGATCGCGGAGATCGCGACGGCGGTGAAGGTGTTCGCGTACGGAGTGGAGTCGTACGTGTCGGAGCCGGACAACGTGCGCTACCCGCTGGGCACGCGGCTGTCGTGCGGCGCGGGCGCGGGCGAGGCGCGCTGGTCCACTGGGGAGAGGTAATATAATACTTGGGCCTTGGCCACTGTCGGAATTGGCCCACAAACTTTCCTAAGGCCAACTGTGCTCGACTGCTCAACTAGTTGAGCAATTTAGTTGAGCAGAGGGTAAGAAGCGCCGTTGTGCGCCCGGTGCGAACTTGAATATGTAAAACTGCTAGTGTTAATCCCAATAAAATAGATGCGAAAGTTTGGATACGTATTGTTATGAACCCAATCATGCCAGAACGGCTGAACGGATCTGGATGAAATTTGGTGCAGAGATAGATTATATAGTCCGCGAGGCGCAGTAACTAATCAATCGATCGTCATGAATGAGGTACAGAAAAGGACATAGGACAAGGGTAGCTTTCATCCCAAATCAGTTAACGGTTGCCTTGGGACCGCGGGTAAAACCGCGGAGTGCAGCTAGTACCTACTACTTTACATACATTGCCCAAAATAGTTACGGCGCTGCACTTGTCTCACGACCGTGACATAAAGCCCTCCTGTCTATCCTGATCTGGCCACCACTAAGGCTTAGTTGGTAGCGCGTCTGCCTTCTGCGTTGGAGTTTTCGGGTTCGATTTCTGGCAGATCGTATTATCGTTAATCATATTATTATAAATAAAGAAGTAGAGAAGAAGTTACATTGCTACATTTATCCTGAATAAATTACCGATTCCTATAGGATGGCGGAATACAGCCTGGAAAAGCTGCCAGGTCGACGGGAAAAGACCACGCGGTTGCTCACCTACCGGTTAGTCAGACTTAATAAGGACGCTCACGGGCCTGGCAATACCTCAAGCGATTAAGACCGCTGAAGACAGAAACACGTGCAAGAGCATAGTGCATGATGAACACTCATTCAAACTAGGCACGACCTTCAGCAATGAAGATGCTGACTAAGAAGAAGAAAGGATGAAGATATGGATAAAGAGAGAATATTTATATTCTGGGTTACTGTTATCTACTTGTGTTTGTGTTAAATTGTGTTTTATTTCCGATCGGCACGAATGTAACTGCCATGTCTGTCATCAGGTTCTACCGCCACCTGCGAAACGTGAGTGTGGAGGGCGAAGCCGGTCGGCCCAGCATCGAGTTCACGCCGGACGGCGAGCTGCGAGCCGCCGAGCTAAAAATCATGAATCTTAGGCCATCTATTGGTGAACAGGTACCTATTATGTCGGACTACACTACTACACACACACACATTACACACAATTGTGTAGACTATTGTGTCTATTACTATTGTATTATCAATTTTGGATGCCTAAGTAATTTATAGAAATCATAAGGTATATGGCTGCCTTTCTACCTGTAGATGGACGGCGCAAAGTTGTGTAACGAACTAACGAGGAAACAAGTATAAATTAAAATTGTATTTGTAATAAAAACCGACCGACACCGATTTCCATCAAACATCTAAGAATACTCCTGATTAAATAACCTTCCAAACAAAAAAACAACAAAAATCAAAATCGGTTCATCCGTTCGGGAGCTACGATACCACAGACAGACACACACACACACGCGTCGGGGATTAAAAACAGACGACCACCTCTTAAAAAATTGTTGTGATTTCGTTCTCTTTTTCTCTTCACATAAATCATTTGGGGTAGTGGCAAGTTCAAACATCTCTTTTCATCAAACAGCTGGTTTGGGAAGAAATCGGCACATGGAACTCGTACCCGAAGGAGCGTCTAGTTATAAAAGACATCGTGTGGCCGGGTGGGCTGCACACGCCGCCTCAAGGCGTCCCGGAGAAGTTTCATATGCGGATCACATTCCTTGAAGAACCGCCTTATATCAACCTGGCGTTGCCGGATCCTGTCACCAGCCGCTGCTCCCTGGACCGAGGGGTCATATGCCGAGTGGCTCCCGACTCGGAAGTAGCTGGGTGAGTTGATTCTAACAACCGAACATGTGTTGTTGATGGGGTAATGGTGATTACGTTACCTTAATCTAGTCTATTAAAATGTGAGCCCTACACCGTGCTCGGGTTTCACGATTAATTAGCGACCAAACCCCGAAATGCAAAATACGTTTTTCCTACGCCCACCAGTAGAGTAGAGTATCTACGTTTGAACCGTCATTATGAAAAAGACGATTAATGGACCAACATGAGAAGCTCTGTTTGTAGAAGACTAGCGTCGGTTGTTTACAGCCAGCATGATGCTGAGTTAGAACTTTACTGTTACTTTCTTTTGTTTGTTTTATGTTGTGTAATATTGTTAACTGTGTTTTTTGCTGCAAATAAAAGTTCTGTGAGAACTTGTTGCTGTGTTTACCTACCTACAAACTATCACACAAATTGTGCCCTGTGTTCACAACAGCCGTCTCATTTCCCAGTCTGGACCCGGGCGTGGCGCACGGGAACAGCTCCATCTACCAGTGCTGCAGCGGGTTTTGCATCGACCTGCTGCAGCAGCTGGCGGAACAGCTCGGCTTCACTTACGAGCTGGTGCGAGTCGAGGACGGCCGGTGGGGCACGCTCCACAACGGCAAGTGGAACGGACTCATCGCGGACTTGGTCAACAAGAAAACTGATATGGTAAGAGCAACTCGGCTTTATGTACAAGCGGTAGTGCGGCTCAATACGGTCGCTGGGGCACGCTCTACAACGGCAAATGGAACATACTCATTTACACGCGCAGCCTATGGGTCAAACACACCAAGAAGTATTATATAGCCCTGCTTACCCAGTACAGCCTTCAGGGCGCTGATGGGGCTGCCCCCGTACTGTAGCGCATCGGGGATGTTTGCGGAGTCGCTTATAGACGGGTTTGCCGCAATTATGTGCAAACGAGTGACTTCTCTCATGCGACGCGTACGGGGCAGCTCCAACAGCTACCTACAGCTGTTCGCCTGGTGCATGGACCTGGACTGCCCAATTATGCAGCATTGGAACATAGTCCATATTGAGCATTCCGGGGGTCCCAGCTAAAATTTAGATTAAGATGACTCGATATTTAATTTTGTTTTAATATTTTATTGTTTTTCAATTATTATTATTATTATTTTATGAGTACCTTCTCTGAATTTGATTTGATTAATTATACTTGACATTTTAATTGTTGTATTATTATAAAATTAAAAGCCCCCGATAACGATAGTTTACAGTTTACTTTTATTAACTTTCAGGTCCTAACGTCCCTGATCATAAACTCGGACAGAGAAGCCGTGGTCGACTTTAGCGAGCCGTTCATGGAGACTGGAGTGGCTATAGTTGTCGCCAAGCGGACGGGAATCATTTCTCCTACGGCTTTCCTCGAGCCATTCGACACAGCGTCGTGGATGCTAGTCGGCGCTGTAGCGATCCAAGCGGCGACGTTCATGATATTCTTCTTCGAGTGGCTGTCCCCCAGCGGGTTCAACTGTTCGACGGGACAGGAATCGAAACGCGTGCCGCAGAATCGGTTCTCGCTCTGTCGGACGTACTGGCTCGTTTGGGCGGTACTTTTTCAGGTACCTATGATTGTTATTGTAACTTTAAAAGTATTAAATTCAAACAATTAACTACTCCTCAACTATCTTTATTCTTTAATACACTGATAATAATATATTTCGATGCTATAATATCATGAAATAAATGTGAAAGATACTTATGTTTGAATTTTTATTACTCAATCGCGCAGAAATTAACGTTTTTGATTAAATTGTGTATGGAGGTAGATTATAACGAACGAACCAAATAAAGACTACCTAAGAAATCATAAGTTGCTTTATAACTAATAATTTATTGTATGTTTGTTGTTAATAATTAATTAATGATTTATTAATTAATCTTAATTGTTTTCGTGTTAGGCGTCGGTGCACGTAGACTCGCCGCGCGGGTTCACGTCGCGCTTCATGACGAACATGTGGGCGATGTTCGCGGTGGTCTTCCTGGCCATCTACACGGCCAACCTCGCCGCCTTCATGATCACGCGCGAGGAGTTCCACGAGCTGAGCGGCATCGACGACCCGCGCATCGCGCGACCACTCGCCTACAGGCCGCCGCTCAAGTTCGGCACCGTGCCCTGGTCGCACACAGACGCCACGCTCGCCAAGTACTTCTCGGACCCACACACTTACATGAGGCAGTGAGTTGTCTCCACTTCTCTAGCAAACAAAGGAAACTAAAACTTTCTTTCAGCAGACGAAGGTGCAATCTTGAGTCCAAGCGAGAACAACTGAGGATCAAACCGGGTGCTCCGAGACGGGCCAGTTTTTTACTGCAATACTGGCCCGACAATATTTTGAGTGTGGCCCGGCCATATACTTAAACATTTGTAGCATAGGCGATGGCAGCCTAGTTGGGAGAAAGCCCGCCTCTCAAGCCAGAGGGAGCGGGTTCGAACCCAGCCGACGGCACGCACCAATTTGTTCATTGTGTGAGCAAACGTGCAGATTGTATTTCATCTGCTACATGACTGGAGCCCGGTGTATTGCGACAGGCTCACCCCCTGTCACATTTGGGACTGAATATCGTCCGGCGAAGTATGGGTTTTGTATTACACATCTGCCAGCTCTCCTCGGGGGAAAGGCATAGCTGATGATGACCGGGCTTCAGTCTCCAATATTGCTTAGCATTGCCGGGCCCATAGGTATTGCAGTTAAAATATGGCTCGTCTAGGCGCGTCCTAAGACACCAAAGTACCTACAATAAATTCTTTAACTAAACTTTTCGACTATGACGTCACACTACTAAGCGCGCCAAAATTTGAAAAGGACCATTTATAATGCTCGGTGCGGTTGGCTATTTTAAATATTTACTTACCTACGTTAAATTATTTATTGGCGTTGAATTTTGAAAAATTATATAAAGAAGAAGCTACCGATTAAAATATACAAAAATATGTAAATATATCACTATTAAAATCATGAACGTAGAAAAAAAGTTTTACTTTTTTCTACGTTCATGATTAAAATATGCTCGATTCAGATCAGTTTTTAATATTTTTAGAAATGCCAACTCGTTATGAACCTAAGCTTTCGTATCAATTTCTAAGTAGAAAAACTTTATTACCCTCTAATTAAAATATTTGGTGTGTATTACAGATTTAACAGAAGTACAGTAAGTGCGGGCGTGACGGGGGTCTTAACAGCCGAGTTAGACGCCTTTATCTATGACGGCACAGTCTTGGACTATCTAGTATCACAAGTAAGTTTATTTATATATCTATACGTAACGCGTTTTTTTTTATGTTGGAAAGGTCGGCGTTTGACCACCAACTCGCCTGATGTTAAGCGACGTTGTGGTCTAAGATGGAGCACGACGACCTATAAGGTACTTATTCACTCTAGCCTTGAAGTTTTGTAGAGTGAACAAGTACAAAGACGGCAGTTGAGTGAGGCGCTACAAGAGCGCTACTGCTCAGACCCGTCTTCCCGTTGTTGTTTTGTTACTTGTTCACGTTCAAAAGTATAGACAGATTTTATTAAAATTTGGCTTGGACGTAGCTTTTACCCTGTTTTGAAACGACTGCTTTTTAACCGCGGGTAATACCGCGGGGCGCAGCTAGTAGTTATACAAGTTTTTCTTATATTTGTTTACAGGACGAAGACTGCAGACTACTGACAGTAGGATCTTGGTACGCGATGTCTGGCTACGGACTCGCGTTCACTCGAAACTCAAAATACCTCAGTATGTTCAACAAAAGGCTACTTGACCTTCGCTCCAACGGAGATCTCGAGCGATTACGCAGGTATGATATAACTAAATACATAAATAAATACATTCGGGACACTTCCACACACGGTCGCCTGACCCCAAACTAAGCAAAGCTTGTACAATGGCTGCCAGAGACTGATATACATACTTAGATATTTTTAAATACATACATAAATAGATATTTACACCCAGACATAGAACAAACACATATGTTCATCACATAAATGTTTGTCCTAGGTGGGAATCGAACCCACGCCCCCAAGCTCAGAAGGCAGGTTCACTACCAACTGAGCCACCGAGGCAGTCAACTAAGAAAGCTGTGCGGTAATTTTACGAGCGAATGTAGCAATCAACAGCTTAAGCAGACTAAGGCCCTCATGCTAAAACGTATCAGCACACTGGCCTAATTATTACAACACCGCTCTTACGCAATCTCCTTTAAACATTATGGCTGCATAACTTGCAATGCAAAAAGTGATGACCTGCTGAAACATTTCGCCAGGTACTGGATGACAGGCACCTGCAAGCCCAACAAGCAAGAACACAAGTCGTCAGACCCACTGGCGCTCGAGCAGTTTTTATCGGCATTTTTGCTGCTGATGGCTGGGATTCTGCTCGCATCGGGTCTACTGGGTCTGGAACACTTGTACTTCCGCTACATGCGCGCACACCTCGCCGCCTCCACCGCCGGGCCCTGCTGCGCGCTCGTCTCGCTCTCCATGGGTGAGTATGAGTGTGTTAAGGTACTAGCCTGGAACACGTGTACTTCCGCTACATACGCGCGCACCTCGCCGCCTCCACCGCCGGGCCCTGCTGCGCGCTCGTCTCGCTCTCCATGGGTGAGTATGAGTGTGTTAAGGTACTAGCCTGGAACACGTGTACTTCCGCTACATACGCGCGCACCTCGCCGCCTCCACCGCCGGGCCCTGCTGCGCGCTCGTCTCGCTCTCCATGGGTGAGTATGAGTGTGTTAAGGTACTAGCCTGGAACACGTGTACTTCCGCTACATACGCGCGCACCTCGCCGCCTCCACCGCCGGGCCCTGCTGCGCGCTCGTCTCGCTCTCCATGGGTGAGTATGAGTGTGTTAAGGTACTAGCCTGGAACACGTGTACTTCCGCTACATACGCGCGCACCTCGCCGCCTCCACCGCCGGGCCCTGCTGCGCGCTCGTCTCGCTCTCCATGGGTGAGTATGAGTGTGTTAAGGTACTAGCCTGGAACACGTGTACTTCCGCTACATACGCGCGCACCTCGCCGCCTCCACCGCCGGGCCCTGCTGCGCGCTCGTCTCGCTCTCCATGGGTGAGTATGAGTGTGTTAAGGTACTAGCCTGGAACACGTGTACTTCCGCTACATACGCGCGCACCTCGCCGCCTCCACCGCCGGGCCCTGCTGCGCGCTCGTCTCGCTCTCCATGGGTGAGTATGAGTGTGTTAAGGTACTAGCCTGGAACACGTGTACTTCCGCTACATGCACGCGCACCTCGCCGCCTCCACCGCCGGGCCCTGCTGCGCGCTCGTCTCGCTCTCCATGGGTGAGTATGAGTGTGTTAAGGTACTAGCCTGGAACACGTGTACTTCCGCTACATACGCGCGCACCTCGCCGCCTCCACCGCCGGGCCCTGCTGCGCGCTCGTCTCGCTCTCCATGGGTGAGTATGAGTGTGTTAAGGTACTAGCCTGGAACACGTGTACTTCCGCTACATGCACGCGCACCTCGCCGCCTCCACCGCCGGGCCCTGCTGCGCGCTCGTCTCGCTCTCCATGGGTGAGTATGAGTGTGTTAAGGTACTAGCCTGGAACACGTGTACTTCCGCTACATGCACGCGCACCTCGCCGCCTCCACCGCCGGGCCCTGCTGCGCGCTCGTCTTAATCTCTACAGGTGAGTGCACCGAGTGTGCTACGTTACTTTTTTGCTTTCAGGGTTGTTGCGCTGTACAAGTTAGTCATAATGAAAAGTAAAATGATATCCTACAATAATTGTGTCGGCCGTTTAAAGAAACAGCCCGTATAATAATACCGTGGTATTTGCAGGTCAATCCCTAACTTTTCACGGGGCCGTAGTGGAGGCGGCGACCAGAGGCTACGGGATGGGCTCGCGCGGCCACTGTCGCTCCGCCGTTTGTGCTGCACAAGTTCGTATAATTTTACTTGTAATCTTACTTACCTAGCTGGTGTCGCATGAAATCTGTAACCATTGCTATAAATCCTCGACTGTCTCGTCGAGATAGATAAGTCACGGCCGAGCAGAGTATAATCGTAGAGATCATTTCCCAGGGAGTAGAAAGGGTAGAAAGGGACACATTTTGTAGAGCAGACTGACGAAAGCCTCACAGTTTCGGTCCGTATAACCTAGAGGTTGAAAGGACCATGGGAGGTGGTGGGAGTGTCTCGTCGAGAATTTATAATTGTATGATCTAAGGTACCATTCTGCGCCCGACCGCAGACGGCAGCAGCAGACGACGACACTTCTGGTTTGTATGTATTTGATATATTATCGCAGAGATATATTTCGCAGCGAGCGACATGAAGCCAGCGGCAGATGCTGCTAGCTTTATGTTGCCCGCCAGAAGTAACGTAGTCTGATGCTGCCGTCAGCGGTCGGGTGCAGACTGCAGAATGATAAAATGATCAAATGACAAATTATTTGCCAGTATAGTTTGGGCTATTTACTACACTGCATGTGACGTCGAACCATCGAGCTCGATAATTGGCGCATTGTGTAACGCTTACGTTTCACGAAAGCTTAAAAAATATTCATGAAATGCTACGACTGTATAAAAGAAATTACCATAAAAGTAAAAAAATACGTTGAAAATTGCCAACTAAATTGGGGACTTTAAAAGCCCGCCATTTGGTGCGCTAAGTGTGACATGATTCTTAATTATTAAAAAATCGAAAGTAACACCGTCTGTCTGTCTGTCTGTGTGTTTGTAGGCTATTCACGGCTAAACGACTGAATGGATCTTGATGAAATTTGATAATTAGTCACCTACCAGTATATCACGAGGAAGGTTTTGGAGACTAGTATTTTCTGAATAAACGCGGACGAAGTCGCGGGTAACAGCTAGTGGTCTATATTTTATTTCTGTCAGAGTTAAAAGTAATTCTGCCGTAATCTAAATTATTTGCCCAGGGCGGATGTGATGTAAAAGTTTGACCAATGGGGTCGCTTCACAAATACTAGAATTCTCCAGTTTTTTAGCAACTTTATAAAAATTAATTAATTTAATTATAAATGGAATCAAGGGGGCTATCCGGTAAGGCTGATGAAAATCCAAGATGGCGGCAAAATTTTAAAATGGTCCGATAGGTCTGCTGATATTTTGCAACCGGGGGTTTTTGGGATTCCTGATTCCATTTATGAAAAAATATATTGAAAACTTTTTTTTAAAATGGCTTCCATACATTCGATTTTCTTTTCGGCTATTTTCTCTTAGAAAAAATTTTTAAAATTGTATACGAGTACTAGCTACTACTACTCGCGACTTCGTTCGCATTTATTCAGATAAATTAGTATCCAAAAACCTTCCTTGTGATTGTCACTAATTTTTTAACATCAAGATCCGTTCAGCCGTGAAAAGCCTAGACAAACAGACAGACAGACAGAGTTACTTTCGATTTTTTTAAATTAGTATAGATATGCACAAAAGAAAATTAAAAGTCAAAAATTAAAGCATAAAGTTTCATAAAGAAAACACATTTGACCCTTACTTGAATCACATGCATATTATATTCATGTGTCGTTTTGTAGTTATGGCGCGCGCGGCACGAGCGTGACGCGGCGGTGGCGCGCGCGCAGCAGCTGGCGGCGGCGCTGGCGGCGCACGGGCTGACCGCGCCGCCGCGCCGCCTGGCCTCGGCCGCGGCGCTGCTGGCGCACGGCGCGCACGACGCCACGCGGCCGCGCACGCTGCACGACCACCACCGCCCCGCCGACCTGCTGCCCGACCTCGACCGCCCGCTCTCCTGCGGCGACTTGCGCGCGAGGTACCACACGCACTAGTACACTCGTTACCACAGACTCCGCCGCGCCGCCTGGCCTCGGCCGCGGCGCTGCTGGCGCACGGCGCGCACGACGCCACGCGGCCGCGCACGCTGCACGACCACCACCGCCCCGCCGACCTGCTGCCCGACCTCGACCGCCCGCTCTCCTGCGGCGACTTGCGCGCGAGGTACCACACGCACTAGTACACTCGTTACCACAGACTCCGCCGCGCCGCCTGGCCTCGGCCGCGGCGCTGCTGGCGCACGGCGCGCACGACGCCACGCGGCCGCGCACGCTGCACGACCACCACCGCCCCGCCGACCTGCTGCCCGACCTCGACCGCCCGCTCTCCTGCGGCGACTTGCGCGCGAGGTACCACACGCACTAGTACACTCGTTACCACAGACTCCGCCGCGCCGCCTGGCCTCGGCCGCGGCGCTGCTGGCGCACGGCGCGCACGACGCCACGCGGCCGCGCACGCTGCACGACCACCACCGCCCCGCCGACCTGCTGCCCGACCTCGACCGCCCGCTCTCCTGCGGCGACTTGCGCGCGAGGTACCACACGCACTAGTACACTCGTTACCACAGACTCCGCCGCGCCGCCTGGCCTCGGCCGCGGCGCTGCTGGCGCACGGCGCGCACGACGCCACGCGGCCGCGCACGCTGCACGACCACCACCGCCCCGCCGACCTGCTGCCCGACCTCGACCGCCCGCTCTCCTGCGGCGACTTGCGCGCGAGGTACCACACGCACTAGTACACTCGTTACCACAGACTCCGCCGCGCCGCCTGGCCTCGGCCGCGGCGCTGCTGGCGCACGGCGCGCACGACGCCACGCGGCCGCGCACGCTGCACGACCACCACCGCCCCGCCGACCTGCTGCCCGACCTCGACCGCCCGCTCTCCTGCGGCGACTTGCGCGCGAGGTACCACACGCACTAGTACACTCGTTACCACAGACTCCGCCGCGCCGCCTGGCCTCGGCCGCGGCGCTGCTGGCGCACGGCGCGCACGACGCCACGCGGCCGCGCACGCTGCACGACCACCACCGCCCCGCCGACCTGCTGCCCGACCTCGACCGCCCGCTCTCCTGCGGCGACTTGCGCGCGAGGTACCACACGCACTAGTACACTCGTTACCACAGACTCCGCCGCGCCGCCTGGCCTCGGCCGCGGCGCTGCTGGCGCACGGCGCGCACGACGCCACGCGGCCGCGCACGCTGCACGACCACCACCGCCCCGCCGACCTGCTGCCCGACCTCGACCGCCCGCTCTCCTGCGGCGACTTGCGCGCGAGGTACCACACGCACTAGTACACTCGTTACCACAGACTCCGCCGCGCCGCCTGGCCTCGGCCGCGGCGCTGCTGGCGCACGGCGCGCACGACGCCACGCGGCCGCGCACGCTGCACGACCACCACCGCCCCGCCGACCTGCTGCCCGACCTCGACCGCCCGCTCTCCTGCGGCGACTTGCGCGCGAGGTACCACACGCACTAGTACACTCGTTACCACAGACTCCGCCGCGCCGCCTGGCCTCGGCCGCGGCGCTGCTGGCGCACGGCGCGCACGACGCCACGCGGCCGCGCACGCTGCACGACCACCACCGCCCCGCCGACCTGCTGCCCGACCTCGACCGCCCGCTCTCCTGCGGCGACTTGCGCGCGAGGTACCACACGCACTAGTACACTCGTTACCACAGACTCCGCCGCGCCGCCTGGCCTCGGCCGCGGCGCTGCTGGCGCACGGCGCGCACGACGCCACGCGGCCGCGCACGCTGCACGACCACCACCGCCCCGCCGACCTGCTGCCCGACCTCGACCGCCCGCTCTCCTGCGGCGACTTGCGCGCGAGGTACCACACGCACTAGTACACTCGTTACCACAGACTCCGCCGCGCCGCCTGGCCTCGGCCGCGGCGCTGCTGGCGCACGGCGCGCACGACGCCACGCGGCCGCGCACGCTGCACGACCACCACCGCCCCGCCGACCTGCTGCCCGACCTCGACCGCCCGCTCTCCTGCGGCGACTTGCGCGCGAGGTACCACACGCACTAGTACACTCGTTACCACAGACTCCGCCGCGCCGCCTGGCCTCGGCCGCGGCGCTGCTGGCGCACGGCGCGCACGACGCCACGCGGCCGCGCACGCTGCACGACCACCACCGCCCCGCCGACCTGCTGCCCGACCTCGACCGCCCGCTCTCCTGCGGCGACTTGCGCGCGAGGTACCACACGCACTAGTACACTCGTTACCACAGACTCCGCCGCGCCGCCTGGCCTCGGCCGCGGCGCTGCTGGCGCACGGCGCGCACGACGCCACGCGGCCGCGCACGCTGCACGACCACCACCGCCCCGCCGACCTGCTGCCCGACCTCGACCGCCCGCTCTCCTGCGGCGACTTGCGCGCGAGGTACCACACGCACTAGTACACTCGTTACCACAGACTCCGCCGCGCCGCCTGGCCTCGGCCGCGGCGCTGCTGGCGCACGGCGCGCACGACGCCACGCGGCCGCGCACGCTGCACGACCACCACCGCCCCGCCGACCTGCTGCCCGACCTCGACCGCCCGCTCTCCTGCGGCGACTTGCGCGCGAGGTACCACACGCACTAGTACACTCGTTACCACAGACTCCGCCGCGCCGCCTGGCCTCGGCCGCGGCGCTGCTGGCGCACGGCGCGCACGACGCCACGCGGCCGCGCACGCTGCACGACCACCACCGCCCCGCCGACCTGCTGCCCGACCTCAACCGCCCGCTCTCCTGCGGCGACTTGCGCGCGAGGTACCACACGCACTAGTACACTCGTTACCACAGACACCGCCGCGCCGCCTGGCCTCGGCCGCGGTGCTCGTACGACACTTACTTGTACGGTACGCGCTACCCGCATGCGTGTCAAGCCACTGGCTCATCTCGGCGCATGCTTGACACGGCGCATTTTAGCTGTTTTTATTAGCTTTTAGTAGCATTTTAGTAGACTTGTTTGTTTGACAGCGTGTGGGCTACGTTTCCACTGCAGCACACACTATATCTTAATTTATATAAATCTCGTGTCACAATGCACATTTTTCACACACGCTTACCAGAATCCAAACTAAGCAACGCTTGTACTATGGATGCCAGAGACTGATATACGCACACATATATTTTTAAATACACACACAAATAGATATTAACACCCAGACATAGAACAAACACAAATGTTCTTCACATGAATGTTTGCCCTAGGAGGGAGTCGAACCCACGCCCCCACGCTCAGCAGGTTCACTAACAACTAAGCCACCTAGGCATATAAATATTAATCCACAACTATGTTCAACTGTAAGGCAACACATTTGTGAATCATATATATACTTGCCTTCTGGAAAAGACGCACGTGTATTTTTTTTTTCGTATATTTCGTGCATCGCGTTGACAACGTTGAGATGCGTGGGTGCCTTATTCGGGCAAACCACGCGTGTAGCAATGACGTCACTAACCTCGTATGCGTAGCGTGTTCGTGGGTTGCAGTGGACGCTATCACATACGTTTACTTGCAAAACAAAGCTAGACACACGTGCGTAGCCTCTCTGTGCGCCGCGGTGGGCCATCGGCTTTATTGTTGTATACACGCTGTTAGATCTAATTGATGGGATTGGGGTAAATGTTTTCAGGAAGTTACTCGTAATACAGTCGACCCGAACGATTTTCATGAAACTAGTTTAACTCTAAGGTTAACTATTAAACTTCTTTTTTGTACTAAACTAAATGTCATTTCTTTTGTTTCAGAGAGCGGACGCGAGTAGAGATGGAAACAGTGCTGTGAGGCGTATTTTGCGCCACCCTAATTCAATTCCTGAAGGCTGTTCTTACACCAAGTTATACAAGACGAAGTAGTTATACCTAATGTTAAAATACGGACAGATAAAAGAAGAGTTGTAATTATTAAATAAATATCCAATTATTAAATCAGAGTGCTGGACGTAGATAGCGAAGGGTTGTTTAGGACGTGCGCGCGGCGCAGGCTGGGCGCCGGGCGCGCGCCCTCGTGTTGTCTACTACAATAAAATATATTTTTTGGACAATATCATTACTTTAATTTTAGTGGATTTGTACCTATGTTTAACCCTGTAATTAGATTTTAAGACCAAGAATTGCAGCGATTTAAAAAAAATAATGACGGTTTATATTCCTTTCATCAACCCCCTGTAAAAATTAAAATTAGGTGTCGGCTATATTCTAAGACAACCAGGTGGCGTCCATTCATATTTATTGCCACTGGGGCACAGAACATATAATGATACTACACTGGGGCGTAAAAGCCGTAATGCATAAAATAATAAATAAAAATTTACTTTTTTAATGTCACCGGGGGAATTTTTGCTAGAGACCTATGGAGTGCAGCCGGGTTATGTGATAGAGATTATACGGTGGCCAGCTTCGGTGCTTATCAGATTGCTTAGAATCTCCAGTGGAACATGCCGCAGCCCTCAGGACCACGCTTCATTCTCCTCCTCCTCCTGGATTTACTAACAATTCCGCTACGCCTCCGCGTACGACAAATAGATGGGTACCTAAGGACCACCCAAAGCGCTCTCCCAGGCTCATTTGAGGTGGTGATTAAAGCCCCAACCTCGAGCCCAGTGGTATTTTTTTAGTAGGCTCTTACTACGGGCGGGGAATACCGATGCCAAATTTTATTACAGTTTGTATGTCTAGTTCATCAGGGCGAGAAAACCCCAAAAATTCACCTCTGGCGAGGCTGTATGGTCCAATGGACTTTAGTCGAGATCAAAGCAAGAATATAAAACAAAACGTAAAATTTGACATTGTCATTTAGATTATATGGCGAACTTGTCAAAAGTGGCCGGTGTTTTGATTTTGACATGAATTTGCTGTTCATGACTTGAGTTTTTATTTACGTTAATCTATTTATTGCATTTCAAATTAAAATAACTCCGGTAAATATCATGTCTAAGGACATTATTGTACTTACTCCTAATGGCAGGCGGCAGACAATTCATTGCACTGCGGACACTAGCATTTTACAGGTAAGAAGTTAACCTGCAGTCGCAGTTGAAAACTGTTTTCCACAGAATACCTACTCCATATTTTAGAATTCAGATCATTTAAAAATCGTCCCTTATTATTAAAACAATTCACTTGTTTGAATATCCGAGATAAATATGCATCGACGACGACAATCCACTATTAAAACATTTCGCAATTACCTACAAAATAAATTGCTTCGACATAAAAAGAAATGCTTTTATATCCTTACGGACCTATGCCACTTTTCTACTCATGTAATAGCCCTATTATTTGCAGATCTTGGAAGATGCGTGCCATAAGCATGGGTTTCAGCCTTCGGACTATGATTTGAAACACCATAACCATCTTTTGGACTTAACTACCACCCTCAGGTTTTCAAATTTACCTAACAAAGCTACTGTTGAAATGGTAGAAGCTGATAAGAAGAGAGAAGAATTAAATGTAACTGTTGGGCTACTTCTGGAAGATGGTAAATTATTTATGGTTTGGGCAAAGATTTTAGTTTAGGTGCTGAGGGCAGCCAAGTTTTGTATCTCATGTCTATATTTTCTATATTCTACAGGTGAAAGAAGAACAGCAGATTTCCCACCCCACACTTCACTGTATGACTTGATTACTTCACTGGCAGCACCAGAGTTTGATAATTTACAAAACCCATGTATTCTGTATATGCGCCAAGAAGTAGCTGGCATCAATGCTCTGCGAGAAAAAACTCTTAGAAAGCTGGGATTGATAAAAGGAAGAGCTATTCTCAGGTTGCTCAATAAATCTGATGAGGCAAAGTAAGTAATAAAATTGCTGTCTCTAATGTAAGCACATGCAAAGTTCCTATGGATATTCAGTAATACATACTTGAGAATTTATTTGTTTAGGCAAGCAAATGTATCAGCAGTCTACAGAGTGCCTGTTTCTGAAAACCCAGCTGTTAACAAATCTCTTAAGATACAAGATGATACTGCTGGGCCTTCCCACAGCACATTTGATCCTGTATCCTTGATCAAAAGTGTGAAAACCCTTCCTCAAGCTGAAACTATTGAAGAAAAACAAAAAGAATTGGAAACACAAGAACCAATCCATAGTACTAAAGCAACAATGCCAAAGAAGTCTGAACCAGTTCCAGAATCAAGTGCTGAAAATTTGATAAGTAGCTCATCAAACACATCTCTGACTCAGGAAAATTTAATGAGGAGACTTAATATTGAAGAAGAGGTCACATTTGTAAGTACACTGGTATTTAAGCATGCTGCAATTTTCCCACTTTTCTCATGATAATTCCAAGATAAAAGTATCCTGTGCTAAAATCCTCCTAAAACTAGTGTGATTTAGGAGGATACAGGGTACTTTCTTGCCAAAAATTGGTTGTTTTGTCATTAAAAGGTTACTCACAGTAACAGGGTTAAGTATCCATTTTAAAACCATAGTGTAATCTTTAATTGTCATTGTTTTACATTTTGCAGTTGGGAGCCCAAAAAGCCATTGCTTTTATGCAACCTGATGAAATAGAATCTGAACTAGAGGATCTTCCGGATGATTTTTATGAATTAACCATTGAGGAAGTGAGAAAGTTATACCATGATTTGCAACAGAATCGCTTAGTACTAGAATCTACACCACTGACTACTACTAAGCAAAAAACAGAACTTGAAAAACAGGTAACCACAAAGCAATCTGTCCACACTAGTTTATTTTACTTTTTCCATTCAACGGTGGCCTAGAAAAGATCACAAGAGTAATTAATCTTACTAATATTATAAACGCGAAAGTTTGTAAGAATGGGTAGATGGATGGATGGATGTTTGTTACTCTTTCACACCAGAACAGCTGAACAGATCTGGATGAAATTTCGCACAGAGATAGATTATAGTATAGCACATAGGATACTTTTTAACAACGGGTAAAACCACGGGGAGCAGCTAGTTATAATCATCAATCAATTATATATATTATCAATCAATTATAATCAGCCTAATAGGGAACTTGCATGAATTATTTTTTTTTAGCTTACTGTAAAGAATAATATCTAAATTATACCCATCAAAAACAAAAACATTAAAATATGCAAAAACAATTTTACAATCCTTTTTTGAAATTTGAATTTCTAGAGTCCTCGCCAAAAAGCAGGGTCACGTGACGAGCGCAATGTCTAAGGCATTACGTCAGTCCTTGCATTGTCAACATTTAGGGCTGGCTCACAATGGACGGCACGGGACGACGCGGCTAAGGACATTTATCGCGTACAATTTTTTTTTACTTTATTTCAATGAAGTGGGCACTGTGATTTCTTTATGAATTTACATGACAAACGTCTATGATAGACCAAAACGTCTTACGTGATTCCGCGACATGTCGCTTCATCGTCGCGTCCTGCCATGGGCTTATCTTTAGAGCAGCACAGCGCTAATCTGAATGTGTTCTGTTCTGAAATGAATTATCTGAAAGAAAGTTTTCAATACTTGCACTCCTCCCATTCCCTTTCTCTTAGGTCGTCAGAAAACAGACTGCTTATGAATCCGGTGCATAGTTCTGGCTTTTATGCATCGTCCTTCACTACTGAAGCCGTGCGTCTCTGGAACTCACTCCCAGTTAATATTAGACGTGCTCAATCTCTTCATAGTTTTAAAACGCAGCTCAAAGTGTTCTACTTTTCCAAACTGGCTCATTATAAGTAGACTCGTTTCGTTTTTAATATTTGTCATATTTCAATGTATATTATGTATTAGTATATTTATTGATGTAGGTACTTGTGTATGTTTATGACTGGGTAGTTTATTTGTATACCTATTTAGTAATTATTTATGTTGGTATTAGTATGTAGTTTATTATGATTCTCAAATTAGTAAGTTTATTTAACCTTAATTATTATTATTTTTCTTTAGCACACACCACCGTCCATGCTTAATCATAATGTTTTTATTCCATCCAAAGGTTGTCTGGAAGAGATCGCTCTTAAGCGATAAGACCGCCCATTGCGCCTTTATTTTTGAGTGTTTAGTTTAGATTTATTTGTAGTTGGTGTCAATAAAGAGTTTTTGTATTGTATTGTATTGTTCTGTGAGTGAAAGTGAGCGAAATTCGGTTGCTTTCGTGACGACGCGGGATGCCACAACACAGGATCCTTCGACATGTCGAAGCGTGCCGTGCCGCACCTTCAGTGTGTGCCGGCCCTTATCGTATGGAGTGACGTCACTACGAGCTTATTGGTGGTTCAAATTACGTTCCGTTTTCCATAATTTGTAATTACAATATTTTGTAGGAAAACAATAGTTTTTCATTAGACATGTCACAGTAGTACATTTTACTATATTCTTATAAACCTAATTTGTCATTAAAATTATGATGCAAATTCCCTATTGGCTACACTTGTTCTATTGTGCAATGTAGTGGTCACCTCATTGCAGACATCAGCACAGAGAGTCAGTGTCTACAAGAATGTTGTTGTCCGGATACAGTTCCCAGACAGGATCATACTACAAGGAGTATTTCAACCTACAGATACTGTTCAAGATATTATTAATTTTATAAAAGAACATCTTAGAAAACCTGAGAAGAAATTTTACATTTGTAAGTATACATTATGATTTTGCAAACGGGAATTACTTGCTTATGATTGGAGTTGGGTGCTCCGGCTATAGTTTCAACTGCATTTGATGGCCTTTATCAAGCAGAGTGTGCGCGCGCGGCTGCATCTCCCTTTGCAGTTTTGCACTGCAGGCCGCTGTGAGCTAGGCACTTTCCTTGATAAAGGCTGCCGAATGTGGTTGAAACCAATCAGAGTAACCGACTCAAATCGTATGTGAGTAATTTTTTTCCCATTTAAAAAATCAAAATGAGTGAATAATATTATTATTTCATATTATTATTAAACTTCTTTTTTTTTGTGTGACATCCCCAAACTAAAATGTTCAGTTAAACAGTGAGATAAACATGATTTGAGACACAAACATATTTCATACTTTGTAATCAGATTTGTTAGTTGATCAGCAGAGAATCACCACTGTGCTAGAGCAACTTAGTAATCTTAAAAAAATTGCAGTTACCACACCACTTAAAGAGCCACTCGACGAAAAAATGACGCTCCTGGATGCTAGATTTGTGCCATGTGTTCATATGCACTTTAAATGGGTGGAGGAAGATCTAGACCAAAGATATTTTCTAAAGGAAGACATATATACTAAAACAACTTCAAGTGATGCTGCTAGCATGTTGGCTTCCAAGTACAGGTATTTTGTGTTGTAATTAAACAAAGTTTGACATTTTTGATTCCATTCATTAAATTGTAAAAATAAATGAAGATTTTTTTTCAGAGCACCCAGTAGACGAAAAATGGATGAAGATAAATCAGGAAATTCAAATGCCCCATCAACATCTAAAAACAGCAAAATGCCAAAGTGGTTCAAAAACTGAATCTATTTTTTCCTATTGCTAGAAATATTGTGTATGGCTCTTATAATCAGCACCTACCAATCAGAAATTCAGAATATTGGACCTACTTAACATAGGTACAGTCAGCTCCATAAATGTATCCAATAAAATAATATTTTAAAATTTCAATTTTTTTATTGGAAAAAAATACAAAAATAACACTACTACATCTTTAAACATTTGTTTACAATTACCTTCTACTTTTAATGATTAATTCAATATCTTCAAGGTATAAAACTAGTACATTGTTATTAAATTGTCCAGAATAATATAAATATTTTATTGTAAATACATCCACTGCAAAATGTAATAAGTGTATAACAAACATTTTATAACTGAATGAAAGAGGGTAAAGTACCCAATTTACATCTAGTTGGCTTAATAAAATCATTTTGTTCTTCTGAAGTAAAATCACTTGTTACTTCTTTGAAATACCTTTGATCTTTCTCAATATTATTCTTTGAAGCAACTTTGATTGGGGGTTGATCTTCTTTTCCAGTATTTTTTCTATAATTCTTTGTTCTTTCAGGTAAATTTTTGTTAGTATTGGTAGAAGAGTTATGCTTCTTGGTTTTAATTGATTTGGAAGTGTTGTTTAAACTCAAATTAACATGACGATGTACACATTTATTACCATTTTCACAATAACCTCTTAGAAAATCTGGACAAATCTTAGTTTTTTCGTTTAATTTTACATGTAGATATGGACAGCCCTCTTTTGTGCAGTTACCTTGTAAATAAAAATAGCAGGTGGGCATTTTTTTATCAGTGAGATCATGTGATAGCAAACACTGTTTGTCATGGCAAACACCCTTTATGAACTTGCGACATATCGATACATGTTTTTTATCATGTAAGTAATCACAGCCACTACGCATCAATCTCAAACATTTTCCATACTTTTTGAATAATGGGCAAGGTATATTGTTCTTTTTCATTGCTCCTGTAGCAATTTTCTTAGTTTGTTGGTAACTAGTTTTTAGTATGCTCTTGTTGTGGGCTATTGAGACTCTTCTTACCATACCCTGTACTGTTTCTAATGAATTAAGTATTGTAGAGTCCTTTTTAACATACTTAAATCTGGTATTTTGTACATTTAATGTTGATTTTAAACTGATTTTATACTTTGATTTTAGAATATTTGATTGATTCCATTTCATTTGAGTAGGTAGAATTGGTCTAGAAATAGATTTTTTATCAGTGGTCAGATTTTTTTTTACAGAGGTTAAAGATACCAACTTGTACTTATTAACTTTCACTGTTTGTTGCGTGACTTTAATTGGCAGAGAAGTCAGAAGTGGAGTTTTTACTGCTTTATCATTTTGTCTCACCAAACAGTACCGTGATTTAGACACAGTCACCATTTGTATGTCTTTACTATTGTCTGGAACTGTTTGAATTAGCTGTGTGCAAGCTATCTGGTTATAAGGATTATCTGCAGTAGATGGCAGTGTGTTCATCTGAGACCTGGCAGCAATAGAGTTATCTTGTGCTTTTGGTCTAATGAAATTAGGATTAACATGAATTTTTGGCCTAATGACATTATCTCTTTGCTGTGCAATTAAATGTTGAGTATTTTTTTCATGGCTAAAGTTTGGATTAAAATACATAACATTACTATTTGGTAATGTAGCAACTCCCTCAGCTCCATTTCTATTAAAATTGCGATTGATATACACCCTGTTGCTTGCATTTGTATTTTGATTAAAATGGCTGAATTGATCCATGCTATTTATTGAAAATAATACTGGAAATATTTATTTCCACTCTTGCAGTTGACTGAGTCAATAACAACTGTCTTCATTGATTTTTCTAGCTCACAGTGGACAATATTATCAAGTTCCTTTAAAATAATGTTAGCCTCTGATTTGTGATTTCCATTAATCCAGAATATACTCATATGAAAAGATGGATCCTGAAACAAATTAACATGAAGTACCACCATTATTTTTATGACTTGCACATGCTACAAATATAGAAAAAATTCATTTGATTTCTAAATTTAGTTTTGTAATACATAACAATAACGTAAGTAATTAGATCAGTTTTGTTTATTCTACAACTATTTCTATTATTTATTTCATAATTCAAATTATAAACTTTTATTATCTTAGCTACATATTAATTATTGAATATACCTATCCAGATAACATTTTATGCAACTTACTTTATAAAATGTTGGTAACTTGTAATCTTTTAATATTTCATCAACTTTTTGAGTGAGTTCCAGTAAATATCTTTGGCTAAAATAATCAGCTTGTAAAGCTATGAATGTTCTTGTATTTTCTTCGTTGCAATAAACTTTTACACCACTAAATCCCAACTCGAAACTGTAAACAAGACAAATTTAAAAACCCCCGTAAAGCTAAGAACACTCCCCTAATCAGGCCCAGCCGGACTCCCCCCCCCCCCGCTCGTTATCAAGCTTGCAAAATTAGGCACTTCAAACTTATAACACCCCATAATTTGTTGTTGGGGGTTGGTTACTTTAATTTATTTTAAAGTGTCAATTATCAAGTCGAGCAATTATCATGAGTTATTCATAAATCCTTACCTCTCAAAATCACAAACAGCTTTTTGCAATGATCCAGTGAATGGTGTTATCAAATGATAGTTTAGCACAACAGACTTTGATACACTGATGTGGACATTGTCACATCTTTGCCATAACTTGTTGTAAGATAACAACTTTTCTTCTAATTTTTTTGTAAGACTTAACAAAATATCTTCAGCAGTATCTGAAATAAGCAGTAAAATTATTATAATTCATAATTATTTTATCACCTAATCTAAGTCATGAGTTTAGTACTCACACTTCACATACACAAATGTAGCCCAATTTCCTCTCACATGCGGGAAAGAGCGAGTGCGTCCACCGTGTAATTCAGGGTCGTCCACATGAGCTTCAGTTATTACAACGGGAACTTTGCTCAAATCTGGCGCGGGCAGTTTGGACCTGATGTAGAAATAAATTAGATTCTTTATCATTTAAGATTTAACCTACCTTTAAAGCTATAAACAAACAGCAGAAAGGACACAACAACGTAGTAGACCCAATATTTTACTTACTTTTTTATTTCAATCTCACTGTCACTGGTCTCAAATTCTGAACCGTAGTCACATATGTAAGACAAAACAGACATTAGAAAACTTATCTTATTGATATTATAGTTAATTAAATAGAACAGTTATTCATACGTACATTCAAAACAAAACTAATAATTACAATTGAATAGAAGTAGTAAAACAGAAATAGTAGAAGTAATTATGGTAGAATAAAAATTAAAAAACCTTGTCAAAAATTGGAAAAATCAAAATGTAACTCGTGTGTCATTGTCACGCACACGTCAAAATGTCAAAAACAGGGTCCAGGGGGGCTATTCCTGCGCGTGAGATGAGATGAGATTTTATCTTGGTCACTCTTACACCTATGCCGTTCCAAGCGAGAGTGACAAGGACGGAAAAAGATGAGATGACAATCTCAAATCTCCGAATAGGGCCACTGGGACCCTATTCGGAGATTTGAGATTTTCATCTCACTTTTTCTCGTCCTTTTTGCTCATCTCACGCGCAGGAATAGGGGGGCTATTCCTGCGCGTGAGATGAGATTTTATCTTGGTCACTCTCACACCTATGACGTTTCAAATGAGAGCAACAAGGACGAACAAAAGTGAGACGAAAATCTCAAATCTCCGAATAGGGCCATTGCTTTCCTCACCGAGGTGCGTTCAGTACATGCAACGGAGCGCACCCAGAGTGCAACTTTGCCGTTCAGTGGTCCTATTCGGAGATTTGAAATTTTCATCTCACCTTTTTTCGTCCTTGTTGCTCTCTTTTGAAACAAACCGGTAAAGTAAAGTTTTGAAAGGTAAAAAACCAATATAAAATTTCATCTTATCTCATGCGCAGGAATAGCCTTCACAGTGTTTCGTGTGTGTCACGGTTGTTTTTGACACTGGGGTCAAAAACAACAGTGACACAACTCGATTGTTCCGAGGATTTGAGCGTACACCTCGGTTGCATTTTAAAAAACCGCCTAAATCGAAGGTTAAAAAGTGATAAACGTCAGATGTGTTAAATAGCTCAGTGGTATAATATATCACTGTGCTACACTAAAAGAAGTTAAAAGAATAATATAATTATGTTATCAACTTCTTAGAATAACATCAAACGGTATGTAATTTAGATAATAACATGATGATCAAAAGTCAAATAAAGTCTGAGACATTCCAAATGACCTATGAAACATTTAAAAATGTTAGCGGCACATGCAGGGGAATGCAGTCTATGGTCTGCTGTGTGACGTTTTGCGAGCGAACTGTCAAGGGAGTGTGTTGAGTGAATGAATGAATGAATGTGGCGTGGGTAAGGCGGCCAACCGTCCCGCATTTTGCGGGACCGTCCCGTAATGCTAGACGAAATCCCGCTTTGAAATTATCAGTAAAATAGTCCCGTAAAACGTTGTATGCGTCCCGGATGTCCCGCATCCCTATTTTTCTACCACACTTCTACACAACACCCACACGCGCGCACGTATTAAAAATAAATGACTTCTACCTAAGTTTTGTGTTTTTATTATGTAAGTGTTTTTGCCAAAAACTTTTTGGTAATTACATCTACTAATCCCTAACCCCCCCCCCCTCTCCCCCCCCCCCCCCCCCCCCTCATTCACGAAAGGATAAGTCCCGCATTCAGTTTTCGGAAAGTTGGCCGCCTTAGGCGTGGGGAATGAGGGGGTGGCGCCTGAGTCGCCCGCCCCGTCCAACCGGCACTTCTCGCTGCAGCACGGAAGAGGACGGACCTCGTAGTGTTTTTCTTGGGTGTCTTTCTGTAGTATTGATCTTGGTGTCCATTAGATTCATATTGGAATTACCTACATATTGTACATGGTTTGGATTATTAGAAGTATTAGTTGTTTACATTTACATTAAGGTAGTTTTGAATACCGTCCCTTCAGAAATAGTTTACAAAAAGTTTTCTTTTTCAAGGAGTACGTATTTATTACCAGACAAATAACTAGATTAACTCTGATGTTTGATTAACTTTGGACGCATAGGCCAATCGAGTGGAAAAGAGATAGATGCGGCGCAAGCCGAACGCTCAAGCCGATCGTGCCTTTCGCTCACTCGTGTAGCGCTCTCGCTGTAGCGAACATAATGAAACAATCAAGTCATCCTTTTTCGTGCGTGCAGCCGGCGTTCATCGATTGATTAAACGTTGTCACGTCAAAATATGGTTGGTTTTAATAAGCTGGAATTGTCTTATAAAATGCAAATAAAATAGCTTCCAGTATTTCCTGGTGTAAGAAGATAATTTTAAAATTCAAAACCAATTTTAAATTATGAGCTTATAAATTCAATTGGTCGTTACGTACATGACAAAATGCGAAATACCACAAAAAAAATTATCAGACATCCTCTGAACGCAGCCCTGAAAACAAGACCGTAATGTACGACATGTTTTGTCGTACAAACAATCGTGTTGTACAAACAAACTACATGTAAAAAACTTTGCTGTACTTAATCGCCTGTACAACTTTTTGTACGGGCAATTTTTCACAACCCATTTTTCTTCGACATGTTTTGTACAGCATGAGCAATTGAGCATACGATCGTACAATGCCATGTACACATAAAACTGTGCTGTACATAATCACCTGTACAACGTTCACTACTTACCTAGGCTAATCGTCTATGTACAAATCCACCAATGTATCCCTACTTAATGTTTCGGGTTATTTTAAAAAAATAACCACGATAACATATAAAAATAATAGATGGGAGCTCCGCTTCGATTCGCTCCTGCCTTAGCCCTCTTTTCTCTTTCTTTTTTTTACTTTTGGATGGCCTTTATGGATTCCACCAATAACCCTAGGGCAAGCACAAAGTGGTGATATACTTCCGCCACTGATAGCCTACCGACTAATAAAAATAATGCCCCGCAGTTTCTTGCCTGTTCTTCTGAGTAGAGGCTTTTTATCCGAACAAGGCGGTCGAGTCTATTTAAATAACTTTGACACGATACACATAAAAGTGTATCTTTGATACATAAATTGAATAAAAACATTTTGACTTTGACTTTGACTTTGAATAATTCAAGTGTGTTCCACTTTGGCAGAAAATGTCGGGGCATGACGGTAATGTCTGCCTCCAACGAAAACTACGAAGGATACCACCCAACTAGCGGCCATCAGCCACTCCAGCCAGTGTTGCGTTTCTTGTTCCAAGACATGAGCATATGAATCCATGTCATGTAAAACGTGCTGTACATACTTGGTTGGGCTGTACAAAACTGCCGGACATAATTGATGTCGTAACATTCTTCCGACCCGCAATGCGATTATATTGGCCCATAGAACTTAAAGAAAGAGTTAGAGGACTTCTTTGACTATGCCCGTATTTATATTATCTTTGTTGGTTCACCCGTTCAAAAAACGCTCTACTTCGTAAACATTTAAATTTCTAAAAATGTGTGCCTGTTTGGATTAAATCCTTGTTTTAATTACGTTAACAATGTCTAAAAATAGTGGAAAACAATGCAACGAACCTTGTGATGAGGATGTTGTTCAATGCTTAATTTTCGCTCCTCATAGAAATACTGACCAAAGCTCGTGGGAACATCTTTGCATGGAACTAAACAATACTATTAAAACTCTATCTCAAGACTACATATGGCATAAAGATGCATTTAAAATGTTTTTACCTATACATGAAAAAAATCTAAAAGGTAAGACACATTGTTCAAAATATAACCTACTAGCTGCGCTCCGCGGTGCTACCCACGATAAAGAAAAGTAGCTTATGTGTAAATCCAGGGTATATGCTATCTCCATATCAAATTTCATTGAATTCTGTACACCTGTTTGAGTGTGAGGAAGTAACAAACACATCATTTAAATAAAAGTATGATGTAGGAAAAGTACGATTTTTGCAGCTGGACCCCAGGTTTTTCTCCTACTATACATAGAAGTAGTCTATGTGTTAAGCCAGGCCATAAGATCTTCACTATATTTCATCTAAGTCTTTTGTGCCCTTTGAGAGTGAAGAAGTAACAAAATTATGTTTTGGGCAATTTGAGGAGTCTGGTTACTATGAATAATGACTGGTCTGTATAGGCAAAATTACTTAAATCAACAAAAATGGTGTTGACGTCCCGCTAAGGCGAGAGCTCCGCTTCGCTTCTGCCTTTGCCTTCTACCATAATCAATCCAAGTTAAATTTGCTCTGATAGAAGAGTCTGTCAAGAGACACACTCTGGTTCATTATTTTGACTGGTCTATATTAATATTACCTAGTTAATCAAGTTACCTGTAACATATACACAATCATTGAGAAACCACTTGAGTATTTCTTTAATTACTTATTGATTTATATTTTAAAATATGGAGAAAGATTTTTCTACTATTTATGTTTGTATCTAGTTTCTTGTTATTTCGATATTTATGTAACACTTTCTTTCAATTTATTTATCTTACTTAGGGCCGATTTTTCAATCCTTACTTTATTCGCCTAATAACTACCGAGCCAATAACTTTATTAATCTGTTTATTCGACTCATAAACGGTGTTCGGTTTTTCAATACAATTTTAAATTGGGAATAAATATCTGACCATTTATTCAGTGTGTATAAAAGCTAACTTCAGACAGTTGAAACAAAACTATAAAATATCCACGCGTTAGAAAAGGACTTCGAATTTTCACTTTTCGCTTAGGTCACTGTCTTGTCAGTTTTAGTCTAAACGTCACTGTATTACTAATCTGTGCAAAAGTCGTCGGCTGGTTTGGCTATGGTAGTATAGCTCATGTAGTTTGTTCATGATAGTTTTTTTTTTTATTAAAATTAATTTAGTTTCTGCGTGTCGGAAATATCAATCTTTTTTTACAGTGACAACCCATAAGACCATCATTTAGACAGTCTCAACAATTTATTCCATAGAATAAACTGCTATCTGGCCGTTCCACCGACAAATAAAGTTATACCTCAGATAGATGAGTTATTTGTCGAGTAAATGATACCTGACCATTGAAAAACAGAATAATTAGCTATCAGTTCAATAAACACTATTTGTTTGTTTATCTGACCATTGAAAAATCGGCCCTTATTAGTGTAAACTATCTAGGCTTATTTGTTTTATTTCATTGTGTACTTTGTTTATTGTTAACAGCTGTTTGTTTTCCTATCAATAAATAAATAAAATAAATAAATAAATAAGATTGGTGGATGGAGTTATTTATTTTTAATGGTGAAGTTAACACAACATGTTTTAAGCTATTTCTAAGTTCAGTAAGAAATTTTCTTTCAATACTTAACCATTATGCTGTGGTGTAAAGTATAATTTGGCTACTTTTGTTGAAGCTTGGTACCATTGGAACTGTCACACATTGTTAGAACTGTTGGATGTATCTAGTATTCCATATTCCTAATTACTTACTGATCTTACTTAATTAAATGGTTACAGATTTCCCACCACATCTATCTAGCAGCACTAGTTTTGGTGACAACATTGAAGATGAGTGGTTTATTGTCCATATAATCCTCGAGTTGACAAAGCAATACAAAGATTTAATAGTCCAAGTACAAGATAATGATGGAGATTTCCTTCTCATTGAAGCTGCTGATCAACTGCCTCAATGGGCCAACCCAGAATCAACAGAGAACAGAGTAAGTGGACCTGTACTGTAACTGGATCCTATGGATTCCTGTTCTATTAACCAAAGTAAGGATAAAAGGCAAAGATATAGTTTGAAAACCATCTATGAGGCTTCTAGGTGGGCTTTGCTTTAATCAAGGTGTTTAACCTTTGAATAATTTAATTTTTTGAAATTTAATTTAGTAAATTTAATTTAATTTTTGAATTTTTTGAATTTAATTTGAATTTTTAATGACATTTAACTAATGATTCCTACCCCTAATCCATAATTTACATAGCAAGTGTGAATCGCAAGTGAAGTGTCTCTATTCCTAACATAACCACTTTTATATATCCTAGTAGGATATTTTGTCCTAAATTTCCTAGTAGGATATTTTGTCCAATGTCCAGCTGTTTTACTCTACAGGTCGCATTTCTCAACCGAATCTTATGAAGTTTTGTTTTTATGATAATAATAATTGCAGTTTTTTTTGTCAATTCTGTTTTTGGAAATTTTTCTAAAAAGAAAAAAGGCAGACAATCTTTTTTTCTTTACTATTCAACATATCTTCAGCCACTAGTAATTATTGGTTTCTTTATTTACAGGTGTTTATACATAATAACCACATTCATTTGATCCCACCGAATGTGGCCAGTCTGGATGAAAAGCTATCACTAGATGAAGCAATACAGATCATTTTCAAGTCCTCAAGTCAAACCCAGGTATCTATACAAATTGAACGAGCTATTTTAGACAGAGTGGGTGACTATCCTAAAAAAATTATGGAAAATATTCACAACGCAACAGTGAAAGTGCCTTTAGAAATTGCTGCTTTACTTAAAATAAAACCCAACCTTATTGCACCAATTGTTGATGCATATTGTCATCATGATGCAATTGATGCGAAAACATTTAGGAATATAAATTGCAGCAATTGGGTTACAGTTACAGTAAAGTTTACCAAATGCCTTTATGCAATGCTTTTGTACTCCAAATTGGCAAGCAGTATAAGACAACCCAATGACAAAGACAAGCCAACCAGTTTGGGGTTAAAATTAGCATGTGGGTTACAAATGATAATGAAAAAATCATCTGACATATTTTCGTCTAAAGAGTACATGAAATTTCTTAATTCTTTGAAAGAAAATGGCTATTTTAATAAAAACATTGAAGGTTCAGCTGAATATAAGATTAAATTAAAAAATGCTCAAGAGTTCTTTTCTGCAGTAGAATGTTCCATCACATCAAATGTATCTCATGAAATAGCCCAATTAATGACTACTGAAGAATACATGAAGACAAAGGAGCTTTTACAAACTGAAAATATCTCTGAAAATGATGTAGGAGACAATGATGATTGGCTAACCTTGCACCCAGAACAACTAAATGAATTATTAAATTCTAGATATGGCAAAAAGACGAAATTTCAGAAAGGTGATCTTCTTACACCTCAAAACGTAACTAATGAGTTGGAAAACTTCCTTAAACACACATCAGACTTTGAAGGCATAGAGACAAACAACTCAGATCCTTTGGAAAGCAACAGAATAGATTTTGATGCAGATCAGTTTCAAGAATGTATTGAAAAAATGCTTAAACTCCTGACCTCTAATAATGACGAAACGGAAAGTAGGGACTCGGATTTCAGTGAAGAAAACATGTCACTCTCTGAAGAAGAAAATGACATAGATAAAGAGTTAAGAGAAAAACTGCATGGGGCAGCAGAAAATTTGAGTAACAAAGACACAATTTTGAAAAATATGATTCAAAGTATGAAAGAGGAAAAAGCTTCAGTTGGGCCATCTAGTAATTTGATATCAAATGTGGGCTTTAAAAAAACTGATTTCTTAGATTCAGATGATGAAGAATAATTTTTATGTGAGTATGTAAGATTAAGTATAATATAAAACACTTGTAAATAGTTAAAATTGTCATTTATTTAACTTTCATTGCCACCAATGTTTCACTTAATTATACATTATATAGGGTGGGCCAGTTACAAGTTTCTTTTTAATAGTACAATAAAGTTAACTAAAATACATCTTTAACCAAATATTGTGGTTTTAGATAGAGCAAATATTAATATTATTAAGTTTTCAGTGTTAAAATAACTTATGACTTAAAAAATAACAACTAAGTGGCCCACCCTATATTTACCGTTATTTTTATCAAAAATATTATTTATGTATGCCCTTCCCCACACCCAGTCACTGTTGTATAAAATTATAAATGAGCATATGCGCCCCCAGCCACCACAATGGTTTCGCCAGTGATGTAGCTCGCGTCCTCGGAAGCTAGGAATGCGACAGCGCCGGCGATTTCAGCTGGTTTACCAAACCTCTTCATTGGGACTATAGATAGACTTTTTTCACTTCCGGCTTCAGAGTCAGTAATCTATAACAATTTTTAAGATTTATACCTATTAGAAGAAGTACCTGCTTACACGAATCTAAATAGATACTTACCTATAAAGCAATTAATATTTTCACAATAAATTTAATTTAAAAAGTTGAGACCAATTCTGTGCAAATCAATAAAAATTCAGAGATATCTTAAAAGTGCAATATTATTTTACTGCTGTCAGTCGTGTTTATTTATTTTTACGCACACAGGTAAATAGATAATTTAATCAGGACTAAAACATTAAAATAAAAGAAAATACATAAGAGGTTTTCGAAGTTGAAAATAAACTACTCTCAGTTTTCTTACCGCAGAGGCAAATTTGGTGGCAATGATCCCGGGGGCTACACAGTTAACTCTGATGTTGTCGTGAGTAACTTCGCCAGCAATGGCCCTCGTTAGACCTAGAAGAGTCGTTTTACTGATACTGTAAGCTCCAAGAGGCTGAAAACAAGAATATTCTTTAGATAAATGTAGTAATAACAATACGAGACACTAAAGTGATTGTAACTCTTTCTGTGAACATCTTCGTTTGCTATATTTGCTCAAAGCTCGACTAATTTTTTTGTTAAGCAATTAATAAATATGTTTTAAGGTCGTCACTCATTAACGCCGACCTAAATACAATCCGGGGGTGTTTAAGAGTAAAGTGAATAGGTATCTCCTAGGCAAACGCCTTCGATCACGTCGACGCTTCCCATCAGGCGAGTCAGTGGTCAAACGCATGCCTAGTCTAATGTAAAAAGAAAAGGTGCCACTCGAGACCGTCTCGACTCGTTTTCAACGGGTAGCGGGACGCCACGTGGTCAACCAGTGAACCTCGCGTGGTCAACGAGTAAACGTCGCGTGGCCCACGAATTTCCAAGCAGTAGTTTGTCAGCGATTATCACTTGTCCTCGCGTGAACCACTCGCGGGTGGCGAGTTGTCACCAAGTGGACCATTCCCCGGCCCCGCGTTGACAGCTTACGATTGAGGCGATCCCGAGTTGATGTAGTGAGAGCATATATCTATAGAATTTCAAAGAATACTAACCGCAACAGGCGAGCCGGTTCGGGCCGCGCCCCGGGTGGCTCTAATGAGTGACGACCTAAATGGTCGTTTGACCCCAAACTAAGCAAAGTTATATGCTTAGTTTGGGGTCAAACGACCGTGTGTTCGAAAATGACCTAAATATTTATTGAGATTATATTATTCATGATAAATATAGTTACGGATGTTGGGATGCGGGTATTAAAAATATTTTACTTGGGGATAGTTACGTTCTTAGTGTAACCAACTTACTTCCATGGGTTGATAGCCGGCTATCGACGAAATGAACACGATGCTTCCTCCTCCTCTCTTAATAAGTTCCGGGTAAGCTTCTTTAGCGAGCAACCACGAGCTTTTCACATTTATTTCAAATATTTTATCCCAAACCTTTTCGTCTGTCTGCAGAAAAGAAATTTTGAACTATTATTTGAATATCCGGTGCTATTCACAATCATTCGGAAACGTTTCCGATCGGATCCCAGAAATTTCAAACTCAAATTGTTCGAATCTCAGTCTACTTTTATACATTTTAGACTAGGGAAACAAGTATAAGTAAATCCGATTGATCTTCTGTCTCCACCTTTGTCCGGTCCAGCTACAACAGCACACAACAAAAGCTTCAATACATCCTTACATCCTTTATCCAGTATGAAATAGGGGAACCAAAAAAAATGTAGGTTTGTGGATGAAACATATATTTATTTACCTCTAAAACAGGACCAACTCCTGGGTTCACCGCTGCATTTGAAATTAATATATCTAAGCCGCCAAATTTCTTGTTAGCCTGAAACATAAACATTGTAAACTAATCAAGTGAAACTTAAAGGGTATTTTCAAGCAAGTATCTGTCTAATCTTCCTAGAATCATCGTTAGTATTACAATAAGGTAGGTACCTACATTTTTTTTTTCATAGCGAGCGCGTTGGTATCAGTAGGTATCAGCATTAAAATTACTTATTTAGGCTGCAATGGCAGCCTAGTTGGGAGAAGGCCCGCTTCTCAAGCCAAAGGGAGCGGGTTCGAACCCAGCCGACGGCACGCACCAATTTGTTAATTGTGTGTACATATGTACGTATTGTATGTCATCTACTACATGACTGGAGCGCGGTGTATGGCGTCAGACTCGCCCCCTGCGACATTTGATACTGAATATCGTCCAGCGAAGTGTGGGTGTTGTATTACACCTCTGCCAGCCCCTTTGGGGGAAAGGCGTGACGATATGTTAATTACTTACCACTTCGAATAGCTGCTTTCTCTGATCCGCATTACCGACATGGCACACTACGCCTTCGACTGTGATGCCGTCGTTACGGAGGGTTTTGACAGCATTTTCAACGTTCTTTTCCTTTCTGCTGCACACTACAACCGAAGCGCCTTCGTTGCCCAAACGTTTTGCTATTGCGTATCCTATTCTGAAAATATATTACAAGTTAATAAATTGTCTATGCTGCAGTAACAGCTCAAAGTTTATGTCTTGGAAACTACCACCAATACCACCGTAGTGCCTAACAGTAGGTACGTGCACCGAATTTCAAATGACTCGATCCGCAAATTGGTAAGACCCTTTTGTCAAGTATAAAATGTTCGTCAAAAAAATAATTTCGATCACATCAGCTTTCAAACAGAAAAAAACGCATCAAAATTGATTTATCGTGAACTACAATGCCACAGCAAACACACACACGTTAACCTTCTAACACCACTCGTTTTGCGTGGGGAGTAAAAAAAAACAGGAGCAGTAAAGTCGTATTCAATATTAACAAGAAAAATAATTATCAAATTACTTAAACAACGTTTGTTCGTTGTTTAATTCGATAAGTATTTTTCTTTTAGTGTATGAAATATTCAAAATAATATTCGCACACACGAGTGCTAACTGTAAGTATTTAGTGTAATCCTACATACTTTATAATCCATTACTATATTATCCTATCCTACTAATATTATAAACACGAAAGTTTGTAAGAATGGATGGATGGACGGTGTTTGTTACTCTTTCACGCCAGAACGGCTGAACAGATTTGGATGAAATTTGGCACAGAAATAGTTTATAGTCTAGAATAGCACTTTTTAACCGCGGAACTAATAAAATCGAAAGTAACTGTGTGTCTGTCTGTTTGTAGGCTATACGGCTGAACAGACCTTGATGAAAATTGATAATTAGGTACAGTATCTCTTTTTTTTTTTTTTTTTTTATGTAGTCGGCGTTTGACCACCAACTAGCCTGATGTTAAGCGACGTTGTGGTCTAAGATGGAGCACGACGACCTATGAGGTACTTATTCACTCTAGCCTTGAAGTTTACTACAGCGAAGAAGCACAAAGACGGCAGTTTAGTGAGGCGCTACAAGTGCGCTACTGCTCAGACCCGTCTTCGGAACGGTTACACCGGACTACATCCCGAAACACGACTTGGTCATTTCACGGCTTGGTCCGGTGGGTGGTAACTAGCCACGGCCGAAGCCTTCCACCAGAGTTTGCTACCCGGTTAGCACTACCCGGGGACCACGTGTCGTGATCTCACGAGGAAGGTTATTGGATACTATTTTCTGAATAAGCTCAAACAATGTCCCGGGTAACGGCTAGATAAGTATATAATAACGGCTGTGTAAGTGTATGAGCTGTATTTTTACCCGGCAGCGCAAAAGGAGATTTTGTAAATGTGTATGATTGATTGTCTTCTGTTTTTATTTCGCCGATTTTGAGTTGCACGACTTGCGAGGTATTTCGATTTGTCTTAATATCCAGCGCAGTGTCGGCTAGTCATTGTGTTGTAGTCACAGATCTAGGATGTTAAAGTCTGTGGTTGTAGGTAGTAGGTTTTTTAATGATTTACTTGTTTTAGGACGTTTTTAACTGCCTACTTGCTTTCTTTTATTTATTTGTTTGTCTCCTATTTGTGCCGAATAGAGCCAACATCGAAGACTTTACTACTGCGGGATCTACCCGGCATTAAATCCGGCCAATCCGGGCTTAAATCTTTTTTAACGAGACCGGAAATGATGTCAAATTGAGTTGCGTCAACTTGCGAAATATATTATTATGGATGCGTTCAGAGGATAAACAGGAGGGTTGGGGAAGACATTTTTGCCAGATGTACTGACAATTTAGCTTTTTTGAGACCGGGAGTTTTTCAAACAAATTGTATTTCGTCACAGGTAGTATATTTTTAAATCAGATAAATTCAATTTGAATGTTGTTTAGAGATACTTCCGTACTTGCACTTAGTCTAAGCACTATGCAGCACTGTATATTGGCAAATAAATAGATATGTAGGAGATAAGTAATTCAGTTTGTAAAATAAAATATCCAAAACGATTAGGTTAACACATTACATTTACATTCAATATAACATTAATAATAATATTTTACCATGGTCGTATTCTAAGTAGGTAGGTACTTAGATAAAAAAGAATAAAAAATATAAAGACAAGATAAAGTTGTAAGTCCGATAAGTAGGTATGAATATTATGTAAACACTTGAAGCTAAAAATGTATTTTTATTAACATGTAGGTATTTTATCTGATACACGCAAGAATGAGTACCTATAATAAAAAAAAAGATTAACGATAATAAACGCCAGCTTGAACATTGAACGTATAAGTTGACCTTTAAACCGCGTGTTTGTTTTAAAAAAAGTGTATTTTTATAATTTGGCCAAATTGGAAGTAAGTAAGATTTAAAAAATAACACTTGGCGCATTTGATATACTCGTCAGCACTGTATAACTAAGGTGTAGTGCATAAAAGTAGTTTTTATATAATTGAGGTGGTTGTAGTCTAAACTACATGATGTATTTAGTTAACAGTAAGGTATCAATTATGTAGCTATGTTTTATAGGTAAATATGTAAAAGAGTACTTTGTTTACTTACCCATCTGTAGAAGCTGTAACTATCGCAACTTTTCCTCTAAGTCTTCCGTCAACGTGATGACTACGAACATTGTTAGAATAAACATTCGACATTGTCGGCATTAACAATCTCATATTCCGTAACATTATGAAGTATCAGTATCAACAGAGATCTCCTTCTCTTGAAGTAATACTTTTGAAGTGTCACAGAATACTAAATAAGTACTGTAGTACTACTTTTTCACGAACAACCAAAGAAATTAACTACGAATAATCTGGCAACACAAATAGCTAGGGATGTTCTTCTTTCTGTTTTTTTCTTCTCTTGCAGGGGAATTTTGCGCCGCACGTCTTGTACTTTATCTTGTAAATTTATACATCTACAAACCGAAAACTTACGGGAATGGACTCATTAGTTGGACAACTCCGTAGGACAACTTTCACTGTTGATGGCAAAGTTGCCCTAAAACCCAAAAGGGCAGTGGCCAAGTTAGAAAATATAATGCGATTGCTCGCAACTTGCTGTTAGCATGGCACATTTGACATCGGAAGATAATCCACCCATAGATTAAAAGAGTTTAAAACATCAACGTCAAGTAGTGAGAATCTGTGCTGTCAAATTATGTAAATATAACCTAGAAAATCAAAATCTTTTGGTCTAAAAATAATAAAATAAGTTTGTTCGTTCGTATCATAACAACAGTACGATGAAATGCATTGGTGTACAAACGGTTAAATAATTGCATAGCTGCAGAAATGGCGATTATATTACGCAAAATTTGTTTCAAGTACACAAAATGTGTTAAGTTTTCAGTTATGATAGCATTTTTTGTTCAAATTTTAATCGCATTAAGCTTTTTTCCTTCTGTTAATGATAATTTATTACGGAAAAATGGATATATGTCGATACCACGAAAAGAATCCGGTGATGTCTCCGCTAGAAAAAATAACTTTGGATTTAGTGATGATGAAGATTTTCCTTTAAACACTAAACAGCAGCCTAAACCAGTGTCTCTGTTACGCTTGGAGGAACTTGATTTTAAGCCGGCTTGTGAAATAAAAAGCAGAGAGGCCATATCTGCCATCCATCGGGCTAAAACACAAATGTGTAAGCAACAAATAGTGAACAAGACATGCCTGATCCAAGAAGGTCAATTTTATCCTGAATCATTACCTAATGAGTGCCCTCATGAAAGCAAGACGTATGAAAAACATCTAGGATGCTTTGCTGATGAGAAAAAGTTGAGACTTCTTTCAGGCTTCTATGGGAACTATGCTAACACAAATTCCCGTACTCTTTGTTTACATATATGTGTACAAGGGGGGTTTCCATATGCCGGTGTACAGTACGCGTAAGTGTATTTTTTTTCTCATAGACCTCCTTCTCCAATCGTTAGCACACAGCTGAACACTGATATTCCTAATCCTAAGGTAGAAAAGGGCTTACTCTTGATCTTAAATATCATATTTTGTATTGGATTTCAATAAAGAGTTTTTGTATTGTATTGTATCCATGGCATAAATCTATGTTTAGCAGATACAGAGCACTTTAATATGTGGATAGCTTAGAGAAATATACTTTTTTACATATCTGAGAAAACACAATATGAGGATAGTCACCTTTTATTTCTTCTTTTACCTAAGTAAGATAGTTATAGTTAAACATGTCCCCACAATTCCATCAATTTTTAGTATCTCATACATTATTTTGTTATTCATCTATTTTTCTTGTGTTAATCCAACATAATTGCTACCTCCATATCAAATTTTATTCAAATGCTGAGCTTGTTTAGTCATGAAGAAGTAACAAACATACACACAGACTCTTACAAACTTTTCCACATACAAATTGTCACACCTTTCCCCGGGGGGGGGGCTGACAGAGGTGTAATACAACACCCACACTTTGCCGGACGATATTCAGTCCCAAATGTGACAGGGGGTGGGCCTGCCACCATACACTGGGCTCCAGTCATGTAACAGATGACATACAATACACACATAATATGTACACACAATGAACAAATTGGTGCGGCTTCCTCTGGCTTGAGAGGCGGGCATTCTCCCAACTAGGCTGCCATCGCCCTTTTCCATTTAAAATATTAGTGTAAAGTTTTATTTACACTAATTAGCCAATTTAGCCCAAGGCCCGAATAATGCTGCAGTTAAAAACCTAAAATACATATATCATCAATCAGTTATTGTAGAAGATCCACGGAAACGCAAATCAGTAGTCCAATGTCAAAGATGCCAGCAATACGGTCACACCAAAAACTATTGCATGAGGCCATATCGCTGTGTGAAATGTGCACAACCCCACAAAACTGCAGATTGTCCCAAAACCGATCGTAACACCCCAGCTAAATGTGCTCTATGTCTTGGTGCTCATCCAGCAAATTATAAAGGCTGCGAAGTTTATAAAGAAATACTGGCTAGAAAATCAAATAAGCAGATAAACCCTAAACAAAGACGAAACTCTAAAACAGATGTTACTCCGACTACTCATCTCCCACCACAGACCAGCAATGAAAGGTCTAGACCGAATGTGAACACCGATACCAACAAACGACAGAGATATGCTGATATCTTGAAAGCTAACAAAAATTATGCAAATGAAGACAAGCAAAACTCGAATAACACAATCGAAGAGATATTCGCTATACAAACCGAAAAAATGGATGTAATCCTTCAACAAATGAGTACACTAATCAGTCTCATAACAACCCTAGTCTCTAAAATGACAAAATGACTTCCCTCAAGATAGCAACCTGGAACTTGGATGGGCTATCACCAAACAAAGATGATGTTGAAATCCTGTTGCACACGCATAGCATCGATATACTATTAGTATCTGAAACACACTTTACGGCAAACAGTAGTGTTAAGATAAGAAACTATGAAATCTACGCCACAAATCACCCAGATGGAACTGCGCATGCAGGAGCGGCAATAATAGTGAGATCGAATATTAAACACAGTGAGCAGCCTCAGTTTAAGAAACCTCACATACAAGCAGCCACTATTGCAATAGAAGATCGAATTGGAACATTCAATATTTCCGCTGTTTACTGCCCTCCGAAACACAAAATAGTAGTGGAGCAATACGACGAGCTATTCAACACCCTTGGCTTACGCTTTATAATTGGAGGAGATTGGAATGCTAAGAACCTCCACTGGGGTTCCAGACTAACTAACACCAGAGGTAGACAACTTAAGAAAAGTCTAGACAAGAATAACCTTACTCCAATCTCCACAGCAGAGCCCACTAATTGGCCTAGCGATCCAAACAGGCTACCAGATGTTATAGATTTCTTTATCGTGAAGGGTCTATCAATACCCTTCTTTAACGTTAAAACATGCCTGGAGGCGAACTCTAACCATGTACCTGTAATACTAACAATTGGAACAACAGTAGTTAACACTAGAAGACCCACAAAACTATATAGTAAACGTACAGACTGGTCCTCCTTTCAGGAGCTGTTACACCAAAGGCTCGACCTACGAATAGCTCTAAAAACAGAATCAGACATTGATAAAGCTGCCAAAATAATAACCACAACCATTCAGGAATGTTGTTGGCAGTGCACGCCGGCAGATACCGAACGCCCACCGCAATGCAAAGTTTACTCAGAAAGCATTCGACTGAAAATTCGGGACAAACGGAGACTACGACGAGTGTGGCATACCAGTAGACATCCAAGCGATAAAACTGCCTTCAACAGAGCTGCTAAAGAATTGAAGACCCTAATAACGGAAGCCAATGATATAGCCCTACAAACCTACCTGGAGGGACTCACAGCAACAAAAGCGACAAATTACTCACTTTGGAGAGCATGCAAAAATTTCGATCGACCATTACACCACAAACCACCACTGCGAACACAAGATGGAGAATGGGCTAGAACCGGACAGAGTAAGGCGGAAGTATTTGCGAAACATCTGAGCCAAGTCTTTATACCAAATAACGCTGTATCTGCAGACGAATCGGATATTGAGTCAGTCCTCAACCAAGACTTCCAGCTAGACCCTCCGCTAAGACTAGTGACGCCCAGTGAAATCGTTAGAAATGTTAAATCTATGGATAACAACAAGGCACCAGGATTTGACCTCATCGACAAAAAAGTTGTTGAAAATCTACCACGCAAAGCTATAGTGTACCTGACGATGCTCTTTAACGCTATCATGAGGGTTGGATACTTCCCCGATCTATGGAAAGTTTCCCTGGTAATAATGATCCATAAGCCTGGTAAACCTCCGCATGAAGTAACTTCTTATAGACCGATAAGCTTGCTGCCAATTATGTCCAAACTCTTTGAGAAGTGTCTACTATATAGACTTAGCGGTGCCTTAAGGGAAAAATCCATTGTCCCTGATCATCAGTTTGGCTTTCGGAAAAAACACTCCACCATAGAACAGGTCCACAGAGTATGCAGAACAATTAGAAAGTCATTCGAGATGAAAGAATACTGCTCATCGGCTTTTCTCGACATACAGCAAGCTTTCGACCGAGTATGGCATAAAGGGCTGCTGTATAAAATTAAGTCCCTATTACCCCACACGTTCTACGGAATCCTAAAGTCCTACACCTCTAACAGAATATTTCAAGTAAGAGAAGACGATTCCACATCAGGGTTTCACGAAATAACTGCAGGAGTGCCACAGGGTTCTGTACTTGGACCTGTCTTGTACACGTTGTTCACATCTGATTTACCACAACGCTCAGATGTTACAATCGCCACCTTCGCCGACGATACTGCTCTCCTGGCCTCAAATAAATGCCCAGTTAAAGCATCCTGGATGCTACAGAACAGCCTTAATGAAATGGAGAAATGGCTAGCTAAATGGAGAATTGCTGTTAGTGTAACCAAATCAGTACACATTACATTCACACTCCGCAAGGAAGACTGTGCACCTGTCACCTTAAACGGCGTGCAACTCCCACATCAAGACACCGTAAAGTACCTTGGTATGCACTTGGATCGAAGACTAACCTGGCACAAACATGTAAAAACAAAAAGAGATGAGATTAATCTAAAGTACAAATGTCTTCATTGGCTTATGGGAAGAAATTCAAAACTGGCTACGGACAATAAGATTCTTGTCTACAAAACCATGCTAAAGCCAATCTGGACCTATGGCATACAACTATGGGGCGCTGCAAGTACCACCAATCTTATGATTATCCAAAGGGTGCAGCACAATATACTGAGACAGACATCAAATGCACCATGGTTTCTCAAAACAACAGAGCTTCACGAAATCCTCGATATGCCAACAGTTAAAGAAGAAGTCGCTTCTTATGGCCAAGATTATAAAACAAGACTGCTAAAGCATCCAAATCAACTTGCGGGGCAATTAACATTCCCAGAAATTACTCGTCGGCTAAAAAAGAGACGAGACATCTTTGACCAGGATAGCCAGCATACAGACTGACTACAAAATTAAAAGGGCTGTACTCCACTGGGAGTAGCTCCCTACTCATAAACCACCACCATCACATCTGCTTATAGCCAGAAGGGCTGATCGCAAGATTAAAACTTAAAAAAAAAAAAAAAAAAAAAAAAAAAAGTGTAAAGTGTGGTAATCATTTAAAAAAACAATCCATAGTAGGTTCTTTATAGAAAACTTATCAAAGATAAGATCAAACATTGATATGATTAGGGCTTATCAGTTAAGTGATTCTAAGAAATAATTAGGACTTAAACTATTATTTAAAAAAGTATATCAGGCCATCCTATGACAACAGGTCTAGTGATCCAAAACTAAAGTACTCAATACATTTATTGCAACCATTATGAAATTTACAAGCAGATATTAATCAGCATATTTTAAATAGTTAGCAGATTGATTCAGTCAATATTGCTTTTTTAACCGATGAAACGGAGGAGGTTCACAAGTTGACGCGTATTTTTTTTTTTATGAATGATCCCACATAACTTTTTCAGAGTAGTCTAATTTTAATCATTCTTTTTTTTTTATTCCTTCAGTTGCTACTTAGTCTACATGTCAAGCACATACTTTAAATTATGTATTCAATTTCAGATCTGAATGTTTTTGCGGAGAGATCATGCCACCTCCATCAGCACGGGTGTCTGATGAGTTGTGTGACATGAAGTGTCCGGGAGATGCAGCAGAGAGTTGTGGTGGTTACTTCACTATGAATGTACATGAAACAGGTTTAACTAGTAAGTATAATAGTATAATGTCTCTCTCTTTTATTTCTTCTCAAGAGACTTACAAGGCCTCAAATATTAATAATATTCGGGGCATACTTGTGTCTTTTGTGATTAATGTAAATAAATAAATCATGTTTCATACTCATAGCTCCCCACTAGGTTTCCCTGTGTCAAACCGATGAACTACTAGCTAGTGTGTAGATTTAAAAAAACTTGACATTAATAACCCGACTAATGCTACCCTGTTTTACGCGAATTCGGAGATACTCGGTTTTTCATTTTGATGGCCGCGCGCATCAGTTCTTGTACTCCGACTTAAGGGTTCCGGGACGCTCTGAATTTTCCACACAAACGCGCTTGTCAGATTTCTTGAAAACTATTCATTACATTATGATGAAGTTTTGCATATACAATTAAATGAACTATATCGCCCCTATGTTCTTGTTTTTTTTTTTTTAAAGTTAAGATAGTCAACGTTTCGAGATAAAATAGAGCTTTGAAAAATGTCCGCATTTGTAAGGGGTCACTTTTGACTGATTTATTTAATAGATAGACAAAGCAAATCAAAAATCCCGTTACATAGAGAGGTTATCTACATCATTAGCTATTAAATTAATCCATAGGATAATCCATAATACGAAGGAAATTCTTAGTTATTTATTAATGATTAGAGAAGTGCAAAAGTCATAAAAAAATATTTAAATTGCATTTTATCACTCTGTAGATAACTTTAGAGCCCCCCATCAGTATCTTCACTTGCGTTCTTCGCTCGTCACCTCCTAGACGAAAAGACAATAAAAAAACCTTTAGCCAATGCGAAGTTAGTCTAAAGTGTTCGCCGGACCCTTAAAGGGCTATTACACCATGCGATCTAACTAGGAAGCGTAGTGTAATAAGAGAATGACACTACTGGCTCCCTATACAAAGGCGTGGGTTAGATAGCCAGGATAGCATCACCAGCAGCAGGATAGCATCATCAGTAGCACAGATCGCATGGTGTAATAGCCCTTTTACGGATTCGACTTATTTACAGTTGTTATGGGTAGGTTCATTAAAAAAGATCATTTACAGTAATACCCCGGATTACTGTAAATGATCTTTTTTAGACAACTTGATGCGCTTGTGGCGTCCAACTAGATAAAAGTCTCTTATCTCATTTCAGGATTTGTACCAAAGATACCTTCCACAAATAAAGACAAAGGAACATCGGTCCGGATAGTTTTTCTTCTAACTCTGAATGGGCGTGCTCTACGACAAGTTCATCGACTTATAAATGTTTTGTATCGAAGCAATCATTATTTTTACATTCATGTTGATACCGTAAGTTTCATTATTTTAAAGAAGCTGAATACATTCACGAAACTCAATATTCTGTTCTAGCTAAACTTTATAACAGATTTGCTGCGCAGATCGGATTTACCCGCTATTCTACTGAACTGGCAAAAAAAAAATCCATAGCAAATACAACATACTTATAACATACTAGCTGCACCCCGCGGTTTCACCCGCGGTGAAAAAGTGTCCTATGTTACTTCTAGTACCTCCCAGAATATGTGTACAAAGTTTCATGATGATTCGTCAAGTAGTTTTTGCGTGAAAGCGTAACAAACATCCACGCTTTTACATTTATAATATTAGTAAGGATTGTCACGCCTTTCCCCTCGACGGGGCTGGCAGAGGTGTAATACAACACCCACACTTCGCCGGACAATATTCAGTCATAAATGTGACAGGGGGCTAGCCTGTCGCCATACACCGGGCTCCAGTCATGTAGCAGATGACATACAGAAACTGCAAATATAATTTATATCTGTTCAATCGTTAGTTCGCCTCATGAAAGAACGCTGGCTTCCAGCGTTTTTTTTAACTGACTTCAAAAAGAAGGAGATTGTCAATTCGAATATGTTTCTTTTTGTATTTATGTTACGCGATTTTTTAGCGAATTATGAATCGATTTTGATGATAATTTTTTTGTTTGATAGATCATACTTCGGAGGTAGTCCCATGTAAATTTTAATGAAATAGGTCAAGCTGTTTGAAAATACCAACAAAAAGTCTAAAAGTTGTTTACAAAATTCAATTCAGATGACAGGAAGTCGGTTTTTAAAGTTTCCTTATCATATTATTACAATATGACGCGAGCTATATTTGACCAACACTCACAACACCTTTTTAATTATGTTAGTGCGATATAATTTATAGTGTCAGGTATTTATTCAAAATGCTTGTTTTTGTTTCAGAGGCAAGATTATCTCCATAGAAAATTGACAGCATTAGAAAAACAATTCCCGAATATAAAATTAGCAACAAACCGATTCTCGACGATTTGGGGTGGCGCGTCGTTACTGACGATGCTCCTATCGGCGATGAAAGATTTCTTCGCCCTCGGCTGGCAGTGGGATTTTGTAATAAATCTGAGTGAAAGCGATTTCCCAATCAAGTCTTTGGAGAGTCTAGAATATTTTTTAGCCGCAAACAAGGGGCTTAACTTCGTTAAATCTCATGGACGCGAAGTTCAAAGGTTTATCAAGAAACAAGGGTTAGATAAAACTTTTGTCGAATGCGAAACTCACATGTGGCGTATCGGCGAGAGAAAGCTTCCAAAGGGAATAATTATCGATGGAGGCAGTGATTGGATCGCGCTGTCGCCTGAATTTGTATCATACGTTGTCGGGAAACAAGATGAACTTTTGGCTGGATTAGACATAGTATTTCAACATACCCTTTTACCGGCCGAGTCTTTTTTTCACACTGTTTTACGAAACTCTCGATTTTGTAACACGTACGTCGACAACAATTTACATGTCACTAATTGGAAAAGAAAGCTGGGTTGCAAATGCCAATATAAACATGTAGTGGATTGGTGCGGGTGTTCTCCTAACGATTTCAGGCCCGATGACTGGCCTAGAATACAGAACACGCAAGACAGACAGCTATTCTTTGCTAGAAAATTTGAACCCATTATTAATCAAGAAATCATAAACAGAGTTGAAGAGTTCATTGGTATCAAGGACCATTATTTAGTGAATAATTTGGAGGCATACTGGCAGAGCATTTACAATTTTGAAGACTTGACGTCAAATACTGACGACACATTCTTATCGCATGCTGAAAGTATAGTGCGCCACAGTGCGAAGATATTGTCGGAAGAGGGATGCCACGTGCTTCCCAACATGATTATCGAAATCAATTCCTATAGTTATTCTGATGTCTACAAGGGAAACCTAATTTTGCATAGAGCTTCTATCCACGACGATATGGAAGTTATCATAGAAACATGGTACAAACCGAAAAAGTTTGTTGAATGGAACTTTGAGAGCTCATACTCAAATAATATTAAAACTTTCAAAGTGAGTTCTGAATACGATCAAAAAGAGACGACATTTAGAAATCTCGCAAATATTTTAGGACCATTCTCCGAGCCCGTTTTACTTTACCAATTTTCACCAGATATGGACAAAAAAACTGAAAATTTCACGATAATGTGGTTGGACCCGGCAGGCGTGATTGCAGACATTAATAGCATTCACGTAGACGAGAATAATCTTACGAATTTCATTAAACCGCCGTTGAAAGCCCCCTTGCTACCAGGAGTTTGGAAAGTCGGACTATTTGAATTAAACAACTTGATTGTGTCGACGAATTTCCTCATCACCCCTGTAGAGTATTTCTCTGGAAAGGAACTCTCTCATCAAGAGGCTGATATTATCCACAGTGGATCACAAGGTTCCTATAAGAATTTCACTTACGTGAAGCCCACGCCCTTCTTACCTAATCCGGAAGAACAAACGTTGTTGCGAAAAATTTCTAAATCAAACATTAAAAGAATAAATGAAGATCTAAGAGAATGGATAGATGGGCTCACTAATGAATTTTATAATGTTCTAGGCTCTTGTATAGCCCGAAGTAATAATTTAAAAGACAGCCTAAAGTGCGGTAATCACAAATTTGACTCTTGCGAGTCCACTCAATGGAGTTCATTATCGCAAGATCCAAAAGGATCCATTGGAAAACTCAATAAAACGACTGGTCGATTGGATAGGACATGACAAAAGACTGATAGATAGGTAGGCTAGTATAAAATATTAGGAAAAACTTGTTATTTATTGTACTTTTTTTTGTAAATAGTGTTTTTTTGTAAATAGTAAATAGTAGTTGTTTTACCTTGAGCTAATTCATAAATATTTTTTTATACTCACTTACTTATTCTTTAACGATTATTGTTATGACATTGTGCATTGTGATAAAGCATTGCAATAAGATAGCCGCGGGGTACGAAATCGTATCTAAAATATCTGTATCATATCTCATTTCTGTCGGGAAAATATGCATATTTGATGGCAACAAAATTATTTAAAATGTTAGGGTGCTCCTAGACGGGCTATATTTTTGCTGCGAAACTGGCCCGGCAATATTTTGAGTGTGGCCCGGCCATTGACTCATACATTTCTAGCTTGGTTAATGATAGCCGGGCTACAGTCGGCAATATTACCACTATTGCCGGGGCAGTATTTGAGTAAAAATATGGCCCGTCTAGGAGTGTCCTTAAAGCACGTTCATCGAGAGTTTTTTTTTTCAAGTTTCTAACGATGTGATAAGTAAGTTTATAATTATAGACCTATTGAACATGATTATTACCTTAATACCAGTCGTTTGCTTAGATTTCACTTTGTATCTACATAATAACGTAATAGAATTGGGTAGAATATGATAAATTGTTTGTTAATTTGTAATGAATTTCACATGACATGGTGAGAGTAAATTTGAACTACTTCGCAGCACAATGAACATTTATATTGAATGTACATTTTTTATTTGAAAAGGTATAAAAAAGCAGCTACATTTTAAATACATAGGTAATTTTGTTTGGTATGGCAGTGTCAGATACATAAGAAAAATTAAGAGGATGCTGAAGGACGTCTTGAGCTACGAACATGTTAAATATGTCAATAATCATCAATATGTATCATAAATATGTGTACCCTTAAATGTAACTTACTTCAAACTGTAAATGATTTGAAGAACGAAAGGCGTATAAAATCATCTCTGTTATTCTTATGACTTTTAAGTCACATAACGAATTCATTTCGCCGTTTTTTTTTTCTACCAAAATAGTCAATCAAATAGCCAGCTCTGCATTTCTCGGTTCTTTGTATGACATGTATCTGTCAGAGTTAGCTTGTGCAATCAGTGATTGTTCCGTAACATAAGCAAACCGCTAATTTGATTCTGTGCACCATATAATTTTCTTAGTAATGTGAGCCGACGTGTAATTAGTCACAGAATTCTTAATTTTTAGTGGGTACCTAATGAATCTGTCGAATGCGATTACCACACACCCCGAATTGATTGTAGTGTGCAAACTTTAAATCATACCAATATTACTCATATGTTTATTATTATGTATAAAATAGATAGTCGATGTTTTATTGAAATACGATCAATATATTAGTGTTTTAAGGAGAGTTATAATACCAACAGGTTATTAGGCAATTAAATAACTAGCATCGAAAGAATTGCATCTTTTGTTTTAATTAGCTGTACCTACATAGAGCCGCGTTTCTTCTAGAGCTGCCTAGTCACAATCATATTGTCACACATTTTGTTTGTTTGTTATGCAGGGCGTTTTCCGCACTTAGCCACTTGATTGGGCCATTGTGCGTGAGGTTTACTTCTCTTCCCTTCCCTTCACTCCAACCAGTGGCCCTATTCGGAGATTTGAGATTTTCATCTCACCTTTTTTCGTCCTTGTTGCTCTCCTTTGAAACGTCATAGGTGTGAAAGTGACCAAGATAAAATCTCATCTCATCTCACGCGTAGGAATAGCCCTTCAGCCCAGGTGCTCCCAGAAGTCCAGCAGCCTTTTAAAAAAAAAATTCAAAAATTCAAAATTATTTAATGTCAGGTGTGTAGTTACAGGTCACATTGAATATTATAGGTTTTAACAGCTACCCTATTAGGCATACAATATTCTGAGAGATCAGTCAAGAATTTATTAAAGTTAAAGATACAATTAATGTCAATTTCATTTAGTTTTTTCTTTGGTTGTAATGTCAAAGGTTTTATCATTAAGGAACTTTTTTAGGAATATCATTCAGGCTGCCGCAGGCCTCCGGGAGTGACGATGGGGATTGAAGAATCTGAGCCCGGTGTTCTGCCACGCTCCTGCACTCCATGAGCACGTGCCGTGGCTGTTCTTCTGCCTCCATGCATCCTCTGCACAGAGGGCTGTCGGTCACACCAATGTTCTGTCACACATATCAGCCGCGCCACGGCTCAGCTTCCACAGGCCCCGGGCTCTAATGAGCCATGGGTTAGCAAAACACAAATCTATCGTCTATGTCCTTTTGTGGTTGGGTGTAATCGATATGGTCGGCAAAGTACGCTTCAGCGTGCCGCCGAAGGATCCTGCAGCATCCCGCGTCTTGACGAAATTATTCGCGTTCTGTAGGCCTAGCTTGCTTGTGACAAGACTACGTGCGAAAATAAGAGTCGATAAAAATAGTCTAACGTATAAAATTTTATCGCGGCGTGCGTGGTTGCTAGGCCTGCTGGCGCTTACTCGTTTAGGCAGGTTACTAGCACGGGCTGGAGACAAAATTGTCTTCCCACCGTTCGGAAAGAAAATTTATCTCCAGCCCGTGAAATCTATAGCCCTGCTGATTGGTTGTATACTAGCTCGCTTATAACCCGTTAATTTCGGCGATCTAAGCCAATGGCCCCATTGGCTTAGATCGCCGAAATTGACGGGTTAGTCTCAACCTTGTTTCGATTACTTAGCACTCAGATTCTTATAACGACTTGAAGTTGCATATTGTCCTTTCGTGTTGCAACGGCGTGCCGCGGCAACCCGTGGGAAGTCGCGATATGCCGCAGCATACCGCATGCGACATCACGTGAGACGTTTCGATTTAGTCTCGATGAAATAAAGGAACGTCAACAGTCAATGTGCTTACTTTTTTGAAACAAGGTTGAAAATCCACGAAATTTTGCAGACGACAAAATCTCTAGCAGTGTCGCATGTCCTTCCGTCCCGCGCCGTCTGTGAGCACCGGCCCTAACTTTCTAAAACTAAACTAAACAGGTGGGAGCACCGAGCAACTAAGTACTTATGATTTTAAGGTATGGGAATTACTTACGTATGTTAAAATCATAACGTGTGAAAACCACGTCATTTTCCTTAAGTAAGTATTAGTTCATTGAAACTAAATTTTATTTCCATTTAAAAATTTATATGCAATTTTTCATAATAATTTAATTAAATTGTTCAGTCATTAATCACGCATAAATTAACATATTAATAAATAGGCACATAGTAAAAAAAAGGTAATATCAGATAACATCACATCACATTAATATCAACCAGCATAGGTTTTCACAATCATTCAGAATCGTTTCAGATCGGATATAAACTCAACTCCCTATTCCAAAATGTATAAAAGTAGACTGAGATTCGAATAATTTCAGTTTAAAATTTCTGGGATCCGATCGGAGACGTTTCCGAATGATTGTGAAGAGCACCACAGACCACTTAATATTATTAATACCTATTATCTAAGTTGAATTATTTGTTGCGTCGCAATTTTGATCAGTCCATTGAAATCTGCATGCAAATGTGATCTCCAAAATTTACACCTCCCCCAAACTAAAGCAGGGAAATTCGGCGAAGATATTCCTTGAAATATTTTGGCTACATTGCGTCCACTAAATGTGCAGTCCTTATAAGAAGTTATTAAGGCTCTAACATCATTAATAACTCTCTCCTCGTCTATCGGACGTTTTTCTAATTTTAAATTTTCTGGTAGAGCTGTTTCTCTCTGGAAATAATTTCTGATTGTGAATTTCAGCTCATTTGATTTTTCTAGTGCTACAATTTCGTCTATCTCACTGTTTTCTATTGAATGATTACCCAAACGTTTGAAGACTCTGCTGCATTCTTCTAATTGATATAACTTAGCTTTTTCTTGAAATAAGACAGTTTCATGCAATTCATCTAGAATACCATCGAGTTCTGTAGGTGATAGATCTCCTCTAGCTTTAATCCGAAACCCTAAAGTGTTAAATTCTACTTTCAGATGAGATCGTTTTGAAACACCATCTACAGTTACCCATTCTAAATTTTTTAAATGATATTTAGTCATTCCACTTTCCCATCCTATTGCAGCAGCTACTTCAATGACATTGAACTCCAGAACGCTTTGCTTAGTAACATCCGGATTTCTTTTGCTTTCCATAAGATAAGCCATTGCTAAAGGTTGGCAAGTCTTTGCACACTCGAGAATTTTATTAGGGCCTCCATATGAAGATATTTTGCACATGGTATATGCATTGTTAAGTACTTTTATGTATTTTTTGGGGTGAAGTTCAACATAGCAAAGTAAGGTTGATATATTTTCAGAGGGGAGATCTAATTCTTCTACTGTAGCATCTACGGGTATGCCCACTTCATGTCCTTTACAGTGTTTACTTGATGAGGAACCTTCCTGAGAACTACAGCATTCACAAGGAATAAACACCTTTTCAAGTAATCGCCTCACAGTCGGTCTGTCAATATAGTTTGAATAAATATGTTTCAAAAGTTCATCAACATCATTACTGCTATTATTTATAAATACATGACAAACAGCTGGTTTCCCATCACGTCCTGCTCTTCCCACTTCTTGAACATATGACTCAAAACTGCTTGGCATATTATAGTGTATTATACATCTGATATCAGCTTTATTTATTCCCATTCCAAAAGCCACAGTAGCCACTATAATTCTCAAAGTTCCATCCATAAAATGTTTTTGTATTTTTTTTCTTTGAGCACCAGACATGCCTGCATGATATGCTTCAGCTGTATAAGACATTCGCTTTCGTTTTCGGTTCTGTACTTCCATATTATTTTTACCCACTTCTTGCAGACATGACCTGAGAATTGCTGCAATTCTTTCACACTCATCTCTTCGAATGCAATATATTATAATTGAATTAAATTTTCTAATTTGTTCTGATGTGAGAAATGTGACTAAAGCTCTATCTTTGTCTTTTTCAAATGAAACTGACAGTTGTAAATTATCAGGAAGTGCAGGATTAGTGATGACTCCAGTCACTCCATCAGGGATTTCAATGTGATCAATGATACTTTTTATAGTTGTCTGACTGGCTGTAGCAGTGAGTCCAAGGATGCATTTTACGTTCAGTTTTTCTCGTAAAACACGACATATCATTAAATAGCTGGGCCTGAAGTTGTGACTCCAATGGGACACACAGTGGGCCTCATCAATACATGCAAAAGCTATTGGAGGCAAAGATTTGAATAATCCTGTGAAGCCACTTGATGTATCTCCTGATATAAGTGCCTCTGGTGATATTAACAGAATGTTGATTTCTCCATCTTTCAAGCATTGTATTATTTTACGGCGTTGAGTTGGTGGCTGATTTGTATGTAAACACCCTGCCTTGAGAAATTCTGGCATATTTAAAACTTGATCTTCCATTAATGACACCAAGGGTGAAATAACCAATGTTATGCACTTACTTCTTTTACTGTATAAATATGCAGGTAGTTGATAGCATAATGATTTACCTCCACCTGTTGATAATATTAGCAGTGTAGACATACCACACAGAATGCGCTTTATGGCTTGTTCCTGACCTGGTCGAAATGATGAGTGATCAAATTGTTGAAGTGCATCTTTTAAGTCTTCATCATTTATTTCGTCATAGCTAGAGTACACAGGCAAAATGTCCCCGCTGTTAGTATTGCCTCCCAAAAGTTTCATAAATGATTCAGGTATTTGACTAGGTTCATAAATTGATTGACATAATTGTTCAGTTACACTCATATTTTGACTTGTACTTTGAGATACAACACTTTGCATATCTTCTAAGGTAGGTATTTCAGTTTCAGTACAATCTTCTAATGGCAAAAGTGTTTCTCCTTTGTGCGCTCGACAATATCTTGCCATATGACCACTTTCACCACACTTAAAACATGTTATTTTTCCTGACTCTGGAAACTCCATGCTTGCATGGAGTGCTTTTTTATTTTTCCACTGTTGCTTCTTATACTTTGAAAAGTTTATATTCTTTTTTCCACGGACAAAAACTTTCTTTTCAATATTGATTTTCACAAAGTTTTCATTTAGAGTTCCACTGGCTATCTTGTTTTTCAATTTATCACTTGCCTGTGAGTTTACAATATCATCTTTTGGAGTGATTGAGTCTATCTTCTTTAGAATATTTGTAACTTGTGAATGTCGAGGTGCAACATCTTCTAACGCAAAGGGTACATACTCTGTAATTTCTGGAGGGGCTTGTTCACTAACAATATCAACTGTTTTTGTCATCTTTGATTTATTGCTTTGCTTTTTAATTGTATCTGTGGACAATTTCTTTAATTTGGCCTTTACAACTTGTGTTTTGATATTTTGTTCCTGAATAATCTCAGAATCTTTACTCATAACAATTAATTTATTATCAAGTTTTCTTTTCTTAAGTGCAGGTTTCAATTTGTCAATATCCTCTTCCTCAGATTCACTATTTTCAACAACATCACAAGTTTTGGGTTCTATGTCAGGTATGTTGATATTTCTTATACCAAACTTATCTGGCTGATTAATTTGATTCGTGTCGTCACTTTGAATGCCCGTTGCTCTTTCTAACCAACCTGAATTAAGTTTTCTTACGGCTGGTGATTTTAACAAATTAAAAGAACTATGCATTTGGGGAGATTCTGATATATCCGTTGTCTGTGTGTCATTTACAATAGTGGATTTTTTTGGAGAGTCATCTGATTTTGCATCAAAAGAAGCATTGAGGTTTCTGTCACTATTTTCTTTGTTGGAAAAACTTTTTTTATCTTCTGTGGAAGAAAGTGATTTCGGTAACTGTAATTTTCTTGGATTTCTCAGAGCAAACTTACTGTTTTGAAACAATTTCTTCGATAAGTTTTCTGTAAATGGATGCAACTCAGCAATATTTTGAGAACTTCTTGGCTCAGCAAGTAGCTTCTCCAGTTCTTGACCACTAGGTAAAGCAGGAATTGACTGGTCCGGAGTAGGGCTCAAAGCTTCGAACCCTTCAAACCCACAACTTTCGAGATGTACAGGATCTGGTGATGCCGGCATGGTATCTTCTTCGATATCACATAGTAACGAGTTCTCAAGGGCTGAACTTTTCAACTGAAAGTATTTTTTGTATGCATACTTTATTTTTGCTGGTGCTTCTTTGATATCAAACTTGGAAGGAGTACGTGAATGTTGGTTTTTAAAATTATTTTCCCATGTTTTAACTATTAACTTGCACTTCAAATACGCTTTGTCTTTCTTTATTGATTCGATTAGATCCATTTTATTTCATTGAAAATAATTATAAACAATACAAAAGTACAGGTAAATGAGGTAAAAACTTAAAACTCGAAAACCGCCACTTTTTTGGTGGGTAATTTGACATTGACAAATTTGACAATCAAACGCCAATGACTTTTTTTTTCTCTACCAGTAGGTTAGACTAAAGATTACAGGCCATACCAGTTTGCTAGCGTTGCGCGCACTGTACGCAGTTCGCGGTGTACTACTCAGACTACTCACAGACTCACTAGGCGTTTTTTCACTTACCGGCACGGCAGCCAGGAATGCATAAATGTATGAAAATGCATGGTACGCTTTCCACTTACCGGCGACGGCACCGACACTGCGGCTTCGATCCCACCGGCGGCGTCGTGCGCGGTGTCTTGCCGTGCCGGCAAGTAGAAAAACGCTAATTCAGTTAGCGACCGATTCGCAGCAAAATCTGGAGCGCAATTTGCTCGTCTGCGGCGAAATAGGCTCGCTACGCGAGTGAAATCATTTACCACGCGGTACAGCGATAGCACTAAGTTTGTCTTATTGGCCAAGCGCCATTAGGGCTAACTTAGTGCTTTGATAGCACTAAGTTTGCAGAAATTCGCCAGCGCTTTAGGGCTAATTTGCCATTTCGCCGCTAACTAAACATTGAGATTTTTTTGAGACTATTTGCCGTTGACTCAGTTAGCGGCTCACTGTTTGCCTAATGGGGCCACAGCCGTGCCCCTGAAACTCAAGATGAAAAAATCCACTACTAAAATCACTATATTAGACAGTGAAATGATCCTTTTGGACTTTTTCTCGCGCACCGCCTAATAATGTCGCACATCTTTAACGGATACGCAGTCAAGTCGAAAAGCGCAGGCAATTTAAAAAACAGACTAGGTACTAAGTACGACGAGGATGAGTTTTGAGACGAAATTAAACTAGATTTTTCTCATAGTAACATTAATTATTCTTTAATGTAATATTACCTTAGCCTTTATGGTACATTTATCATCTCATAACAATATAATTACGTAAACAAAAATAAACATAATAATATTTATGACATTATAAGAAAACTAAACTAACTACTGAACATAAATTATTTTACAACTATGTTAGCACAATATTTTTTTTTTAAATAAAAATAACATGATATAAACAAAAATTGCTGACACACAGCTGAACCGATCTTGATACAGGATATGTAAACAATGTACATTATTACTCTGATTACTCTCTTTTACATCCCAGGTACACTGCAGAGCGCAGCAAATGTTGGTAGAACATAATTATGAAATAAATGATAACAGCAGGGCTATTCTAATTGGTCGGAAAGCAGCTTCCGTTTGGAAATCGCCTTCGGATCGATTCGAATCGTCTAATCGCAATTCACAACTGTCCAGTCGAAAACTTTTCAAATCGGAACAACAGCTGATTTTTCACGGAAATCCTTCCGACAGACATTTGCTGTCGAAACCCTTCCCGTAGTTATTTTAATTCAACATTTCTAGCTATTCAAAGATAATTGCGAAAGTAAAACGTAAGTAACGTATGAGTTTTATCCTAATTCTTATCAAAATCGCCTATTGTGTTGTAATTTGATTTATTCATTCGAGGTTCATCCTCGGCCTCTAAAAATTGAAAATTCGATCGAGTTACCATTATGTTTTCAAAGTTTCGATACTATCAATAGCGATCGATATCAACCTATTTTCAAGTATAACTACTTATCAATAGGATCAATGTTCGTGTTCTCTATAAAACTTGACTTAAAGTTTCATTAACGTAGTATCCACGGCTTTACTGAAATGGGAAAAGGGGAGAGCATCCTCCGATCTATCATCACCCTTTCCTTTATCATCTTCATCATAGATATAACAACTATAATGTACGGATGTCATACGGATGACTAGGTGGAATGGCCATGTTGGCTTTTGCATGCCCTTCGGAACAAAAAAAAATTAATATATTGAAACTGACAATTGAAACAAATCTGACATGGTATCAACAACATTCTATCACAAAAAAGTGACAAGAATTATGTTACGGTTACAAATGCATTATAATTTTAGAAGTGTTATTTGTGCGCAATACACATAGCATATTTTTTAAATTTATAGTTTACTTTAGTTAACGTCATATATTTTTAAATTCAATAACATATCAACACAATTTTCTTAGTTATAAATTTCTACCACGAGGGTTTTTATTCTACCATTATCAAGCTTCCTCTGTAAACATGTAACGGTCTACAATCTATGACGTCCCATTCGGAAAGTCCCGAAGATTACCGAAGTTATTTCCGATTGAAGTTGTGAATACCAAATTATAGCTCCGTCGGAAACGGATTGGCTTCCGAATCGGAAGCATCCGATTTAATTGAGAATAGCTATGCTGATATCAAATCGATTTAAGTTTAAACTTATACTTTACCGCTGAAGTAAATTGTTAAAACTCAAAAAAAAAACTTCTGTAAGATCTCTTACATTCCCGTTAGATTACAGTTATTATGGCTCGAAACGTATCTACTTATGTCTAGGAATAATTTAAATTCTATAATAAACGAACCTAAAGATCTTACAGACACGGCAGTTAGACAGAAAGCGATACGAAACTGTTGTATTGTGCAATGTTGCGCTTCAAGATGTCAGCACACAGGCCCAGGACTCTCTCGAATCTGAAACAGATAAGTGTGTTTTAGAAATAGAGAAGGACAAAATATACGGGCCATATGCAAAGACGCAAACACACGTTTATGATAAACGTGGTTACTCCCGCGGTACTCACAATAAACTTTTGTTACGCCAGTCGCAGCCGATTAAGAAACTATACGCTAATCTGTGGAGATGTTTACTACTACCGATAAATAACGCAGATTAGGCAACAGAAGCCACTCGAGTCGCGCGTTGTTAAAATCCGGAACAAAGTTGTGCACCGTTTTTATGATGTTTTTATCTTGAATAATATAGTGTTTACTTGAATCTTTTGTACTGTCCGAATGTTCTAGATTGAACGCATGGTTCCGCGAGATAAACAACTTTTTGTGTCCTTACGCTATTGTTTAATCGAATGTTTTGTATATTTTAAAATTGTATAAATACGCGGACGACCAACGACTCGTCAGTCAGTTTTGATTACGCGTTCGAAGTGCTAACATAAAAGTTTATTATTTAATTAATATTGTTTAATATTGTACGAGTAGTGTTCAGTGTTATAGTGCAAGTGTCTACTGTAGTGTAACAGTGTTTGTGTGTGTGGGAATAAAGTGAATTGAATGAGTGAAGTGAATAAGGTGAATAAAGTGAATCTTCGGATACATCGACAATTCATTCTTTTTATCCTAACCCAGCTCGTAACACTATGAATCATCAGGTCCTTCGAGCCGAATCTTCAAAAATGCAAAAAATAAACACCCCTTGACGTTGCCGGACTCTTTTTTTAGTTTATTTCGGACAGACGCGATTTTAGTTTCTTAAAATTGAACTTAAAATCTCGCTAAGGATGGTTGGTAACAAATAAAATGTTTTGTGATGGGGTGGTTAAACCGCTGCCAAAGCAGTTGCAGCAGTAGTCACAGTATTGGGAAAGTGAGAAAGAGAGAAGAGGGAGCAAACGGTGGCGGCGAGCGGGCGGTTCAGTAGCAGATCTCGCCGAGAGACAGTGAGCTGGAGGTGGTACCTGGCGCGGTCGAGCTTGACACACTTGAGCGAGCCGGCGGCGCGCATGGTGGCGGCGCGCGGCCGGTCCAGCAGGAGATATCTCGCCGAGAGACAGTGAGCTGGAGGTGGTACCTGGCGCGGTCAAGCTTGACACACTTGAGCGAGCCGGCGGCGCGCACGGTGGCTGCGCGCGGCCGGTCCAGCAGCAGATCTCGCCGAGAGACAGTGAGCTGGAGGTGGTACCTGGCGCGGTCGAGCTTGACACACTTGAGCGAGCCGGCGGCGCGCACGGTGGCTGCGCGCGGCCGGTCCAGCAGCAGATCTCGCCGAGAGACAGTGAGCTGGAGGTGGTACCTGGCGCGGTCGAGCTTGACACACTTGAGCGAGCCGGCGGCGCGCACGGTGGCGGCGCGCGGCCGGTCCAGCAGCAGATCTCGCCGAGAGACAGTGAGCTGGAGGTGGTACCTGGCGCGGTCGAGCTTGACACACTTGAGCGAGCCGGCGGCGCGCACGGTGGCGGCGCGCGGCCGGTCCAGCAGCAGATCTCGCCGAGAGACAGTGAGCTGGAGGTGGTACCTGGCGCGGTCGAGCTTGACACACTTGAGCGAGCCGGCGGCGCGCACGGTGGCGGCGCGCGGCCGGTCCAGCAGCAGATCTCGCCGAGAGACAGTGAGCTGGAGGTGGTACCTGGCGCGGTCGAGCTTGACACACTTGAGCGAGCCGGCGGCGCGCACGGTGGCGGCGCGCGGCCGGTCCAGCAGCAGATCTCGCCGAGAGACAGTGAGCTGGAGGTGGTACCTGGCGCGGTCGAGCTTGACACACTTGAGCGAGCCGGCGGCGCGCACGGTGGCGGCGCGCGGCCGGTCCAGCAGCAGATCTCGCCGAGAGACAGTGAGCTGGAGGTGGTACCTGGCGCGGTCGAGCTTGACACACTTGAGCGAGCCGGCGGCGCGCACGGTGGCGGCGCGCGGCCGGTCCAGCAGCAGATCTCGCCGAGAGACAGTGAGCTGGAGGTGGTACCTGGCGCGGTCGAGCTTGACACACTTGAGCGAGCCGGCGGCGCGCACGGTGGCGGCGCGCGGCCGGTCCAGCAGCAGATCTCGCCGAGAGACAGTGAGCTGGAGGTGGTACCTGGCGCGGTCGAGCTTGACACACTTGAGCGAGCCGGCGGCGCGCACGGTGGCGGCGCGCGGCCGGTCCAGCAGCAGATCTCGCCGAGAGACAGTGAGCTGGAGGTGGTACCTGGCGCGGTCGAGCTTGACACACTTGAGCGAGCCGGCGGCGCGCACGGTGGCGGCGCGCGGCCGGTCCAGCAGCAGATCTCGCCGAGAGACAGTGAGCTGGAGGTGGTACCTGGCGCGGTCGAGCTTGACACACTTGAGCGAGCCGGCGGCGCGCACGGTGGCGGCGCGCGGCCGGTCCAGCAGCAGATCTCGCCGAGAGACAGTGAGCTGGAGGTGGTACCTGGCGCGGTCGAGCTTGACACACTTGAGCGAGCCGGCGGCGCGCACGGTGGCGGCGCGCGGCCGGTCCAGCAGCAGATCTCGCCGAGAGACAGTGAGCTGGAGGTGGTACCTGGCGCGGTCGAGCTTGACACACTTGAGCGAGCCGGCGGCGCGCACGGTGGCGGCGCGCGGCCGGTCCAGCAGCAGATCTCGCCGAGAGACAGTGAGCTGGAGGTGGTACCTGGCGCGGTCGAGCTTGACACACTTGAGCGAGCCGGCGGCGCGCACGGTGGCGGCGCGCGGCCGGTCCAGCAGCAGATCTCGCCGAGAGACAGTGAGCTGGAGGTGGTACCTGGCGCGGTCGAGCTTGACACACTTGAGCGAGCCGGCGGCGCGCACGGTGGCGGCGCGCGGCCGGTCCAGCAGCAGATCTCGCCGAGAGACAGTGAGCTGGAGGTGGTACCTGGCGCGGTCGAGCTTGACACACTTGAGCGAGCCGGCGGCGCGCACGGTGGCGGCGCGCGGCCGGTCCAGCAGCAGATCTCGCCGAGAGACAGTGAGCTGGAGGTGGTACCTGGCGCGGTCGAGCTTGACACACTTGAGCGAGCCGGCGGCGCGCACGGTGGCGGCGCGCGGCCGGTCCAGCAGCAGATCTCGCCGAGAGACAGTGAGCTGGAGGTGGTACCTGGCGCGGTCGAGCTTGACACACTTGAGCGAGCCGGCGGCGCGCACGGTGGCGGCGCGCGGCCGGTCCAGCAGCAGATCTCGCCGAGAGACAGTGAGCTGGAGGTGGTACCTGGCGCGGTCGAGCTTGACACACTTGAGCGAGCCGGCGGCGCGCACGGTGGCGGCGCGCGGCCGGTCCAGCAGCAGATCTCGCCGAGAGACAGTGAGCTGGAGGTGGTACCTGGCGCGGTCGAGCTTGACACACTTGAGCGAGCCGGCGGCGCGCACGGTGGCGGCGCGCGGCCGGTCCAGCAGCAGCGCGATCTCGCCGAAGTAGTCGGAGGGCCCGAGCCGGCCCACCTCCAGCGCCGCGCTCTCCGCCTCGCCGCTGCGCTGCTGCAGCACCATCGCCGTGCCTGCCGGGTACGACACACATCAGAACAAAGGAAAACGGAAACAGGGAGCTCTGCAAATAGCAAAGTGAGACCGGTTAAAATTTACCTTGCCTTTTACATGAAAAATTCCATACACATGCACATACAATGAAACTATGTATATGTGTAATAATGATAATGAATAATATGTGTATAAGTAAATTAATGATTAATTAATTGAATTGGCATGTGCCGTTTTAGTTAGTAAATAAAATTAATAAATATGCCCTGTCATTTTTCTTTCATTTTTCTACCACCGCCACTTTACATCATAGGTATTCACAATAATTCAAATGTTTCTTTGGGATTCCAAAAAAATTAAACTTTAATTATTTGAATCTAAGTCCGTATTCATAGGTTTTAAAACGTGGGTCATTCCGATCAGATTTATAGTATACTGAGATTCGAACAACTTAAGTTTAAAATAAGTCGGATCTGATCGGAAATGTTTCCTAGTGCGTGTGAATGAACCTATGCAGAACAAATAATGATTTAACAACATATAGCATAGGTATTTACAATCATTATATTGTGTTAATGTTGTGATAACAACAAAATATAATGATATAATAACAGTTATTTAAATTATGGTAACATTAGTATTGAAAATGTTAATTGTAATTTGTATTGACGTGTTTCTAACACCGGCCTCCGTTTTAGCTTGGTGACATACGAAATGGCTGCGATGGCTGCTGTTTTCATCTACAGGTCGCATTTCTCAACAGATGCTCGTGAAATTTTGTGAGCAAGTTTGATAATTTTATGAACTTTGTTGTCGATTCAGTTTTTGGGAAATTTTCAAAGTAGTAAAGATATGCAGCCTTAGAAATAAAAAATGCATAAACATCTGTTAAACCAATGTTCAGTTAGACATTGAGTAGTCAGTAAATAGCGCTACACAAACGTGTAACTATTGTTTGAGCAATAAAGTGTGAATCGGCATTGGGTATTTACACACATGCTTAACACTTTTTTCTTTTTCGTCTGGCAAGTTTTGGTAAATTCGTTTAGAAACTTTTTCGTCCAAATAGTTTTTTAGTAATTATTTTTTAAGAAAGCTCCCTAATTTTTAATATTGCACGTACAATTTACGTTTTAGGAAAGGAACTATGTTGTTTTTTGAATCTTTTGTCCAAAATTCGTCGATATAAACTATTTTACAGGAAAACATTTTCTTTTGGTTATAGTGGGAGACTAACAACAAATTTCTGAACGGAACAATCAATGTCAACACTACAATTTGTCTAATGTCACACTACCAACTACAAACGTTTTTAGTTTGACAATATAAAAACATTACACAGTTTCTATCATAGTTACTGAGACTAGATCAGCTGTTATAGTGAAATCCGCCATCTTGACCCCGTACACACGCGCTAAACAAGGGTACCCGGCCGTGTAACGAATGTTTATTTTCCTTTGATTTTGTTACATCTGTACACGAACTGTACACAACGTTTAAGTCAAAAATATTTTTATTTTTCAGCTTTTGTGTTACACAATGTGTGTACACATGTTTTAAAACTTTATTTCTAAGGCTGTAAGAGTTGAAACCGTAAAAAAACATTTTACAGTCATTCCGAAATATTCGAAGACAGACTCACGCCAAGGCACACATTTTTTAGCTCACAGAGCCGCTAGAAAATATTTTACAGTTTTTCTTAATGTACTCTTAAGTTTAACCCACCTTCGACTATGATGTAGAAATCGTTCCCGGGCTCTCCCTGGCGCACTATTGTCTCGCCGTCGGTGAATGACACAGGTTCTAACGCATCCGCCACTGTCAGACGTTCCCATTTTTCTAAGCTCTCTGAAATGAACATAGGATCAATTAATATTTGTATCGCGCTACCCAACTAGCATGCGTGCGAGCGGGATAACATGCTATTACCATCGCCTAAAGACATCCATACTAATATTGTTACATCGAAAGCGAAAGTAACTGTCTGTCTGTTTGTATGCTTTTCACGGCTAAACGGCTGAACGGAACTTGAAAAAATTTGATAATTGGTTACAGTATTTCACGAGGAAGGTTTCTGGATACTGATTTTTGAATAAACGCGAACGAAGTCGAGGGTAACAGCTAGTATAACGGGTAACAGTAGCGTTACCGGTGTTACATTTAGGACTAAATACCATCTGGCGAAATGTTAGTGTTGTACACCTTCTGCCAGCCCCTTTCTGGGGATAGGCATAACGACATGCTATTTGTTACCTAATATGGAGACCCTGGAGAGGAACTCGTCGTACATGCGCCGCTACCTGATGGTGGAGCCTAGCATTAACGATATTAGTGTGATTTCTTAATATGCAGAGTGCATTACCTGTGTTACATTTAGAACTCCGGCGGAGTGTTGGTTTTGTACACCTCTGGCAGGCCCTCCAGGGGAAAGGCGTTGTGTGTTACCTAGTATAGAGACCCTGGAGAGGAACTCATCGTAGATGCGCCGCTACCTGATTCTGGAGCCTAGCATTGTGTGATTTCTAAATGATATGCAGAGTGCTTTACCTGTATTACATTAAGGATAAGGATTAAATACCATCCGGCAAAGTGTTGGTGTTGTACACCTCTGCCAGGACCTTCGGGGGAAAGGCGTAACGGTTACCTAATATTGAGACCCTGGAGAGGAACTCGTCGTACATGCGCCGCTTCCTGATGGTGGAGCCCATGAGTATGCGGCGGTACGAGTCCCGGTCCAGCCCCCACAGCTTGAGCGCGGAGCGCGCGCGCACGGTGGCGGCGCGCGGCGTGCCGTAGATCAGAGCCAGCTCGCCGAAGCTGCCTCCCTCGCCGATCGACGTCACCGTCTCGCCGTTCACTAGGACCTACGGCACATAAATAATAAATAAATTCGGGACACTTCCACACACGGTCACCTGATCCCAAAGCTTGTACTATGGCGGCCTGAGACTGATTTATACACTTAGATATTTTTAAATACATACTTAAATAAATATTCACACCCAGACATAGAACAAACACAAATGTTCATCACAATAAATGTTTGCCCTAGGTGGGAATCGAACCCACGCCCCCAAGCTCAGAAGGCAGGTTCACTACCAACTGAGCCACCGAGGCAGTCAACCGAGGCACATGTGGTTTATGTGCGGCTCGCTCGGGAAAGCGACTCACTACGCTTGCAGGAGTGAGCTTTAGCCAAATATTTTTCATGTTTTTGTAAGGGTGCTCCTTGGGGGGCAAAATTTTTATTTACTGCAATACTGGCCCGGAAATTTTATTTTGCGACAATATTTTGAGTGTGGCCCGGGCATATGGACATACATTTCCATACATTCCGTACTGCCGGACTTGTATTGCAGTAAAAATATAGCCCGTCTAGAAGCACCCTAACACAGATATTAAGGCATTAGTAGATTAGATAGATTCTGCCCAGACTTTTGTGGCGTACTGTTACACACCACCCTTGCAAAACCGGTTAAAAAAATAAATAATATTTTTTCTAATTATATTCGTTCCTTTCGTTTGTACCATACGCTATAAATAAGCTGATTTTGCAAGGGCGCGCGTACTAACTACGCACGACACTGTGGCGGACCGCGCCAGGCGGCAACTGCGAGCGAGAGCGTTCTATGGCAGCGGTCGGCAACCCGCGGCCCGCGGGCCACATGCGGCCCTCGGCCCTCCTCCTTGCGGCCGGCCAGGGTTTTGTAAATAAATAAAGAAATCGGGAGATTTTGCTCACACGTCGTCTGGCCCCAAACTAAGCAAGGCTTTTACTATAGCTGCCAGAAACATTGATTAATCATTGATTTTTAGAGATCAGATAATACCTACATAAATAAATAGATACCTATAGTAAAATATGTATAGATAGAAACCTATTGTAATTTTTTTGAACAAGTGCGGCCCGTCTCTTGCTTATTTTGGCACTGTGCGGCCCTTGCCTGCCAAAAGGTTGCCGACCGCTGTTCTATGGTATCGCGCGCGCATGTATTTCTTTCGTGTTTGTTTGTAATTATTTTTGTTTTCTATTTGGTTTCCTGTTATTTAAATTTGATTAAACTTTTGATTCAGTGTCAGTTTAGTTTTTATTTCACTTACGCAAATAGTGGGCAGGTATTTACGATAGACCCCTACACTTTTGTTACAGATACTTTTTTTCCTCTAAAAATCCTCCTTCTCCTCCTTTTTTAAGTTTCAATTTAGAGTAAGGGGTAAGGGTGGGGCAGATGCTCCACCTTGCCCCATCGTGGGTACGCCCATGCATTCTGCTAACACAATATTTTATTTAGTAATACAGCTCGAAACGGATCTACTGTCTGAACTCAAGCCAGCTGCCAGCGATGAATGAGTGGTAATTAAATATATTATGTATTTAAAAAGCACTCGCTCGGCGATGATCGCCAACTCGCTAAGCGAGTGTTTAACACACATTTTTTACTAGTTTCTCTCTCATCGCCGGCGGCCGGCGGTCAGACAATTGCCTTACTTACGTAACTAAAAGAACATTTGTACACAGTGTTGCTATTAACAAACGATTTATGATTACGAGCTGCAAAACCAACTAAGGGCGACTTGCAAAAGCTCGAGTTATCTTTTTAGCTCGGAGTTAACTGTATAGGATATCAGTGGATAAAATGATAAATCACCTTTTTATCCTCTGATATAGATTTAACACGATATTAGACATTAAAATATTTTAACTCAGAGTTAACCTTGCATTTAAAATATTTACTTTATATCATCTGCAAGTAGCCCTTAGCAGAAGCATGATAATATAAAAAGCAAAGCTAAAAAACCGACTTCCCCTTCATCCATGTAAACAATTTTTAAACTTGTTAATATATTTTTAAGAAATGCTTCACCGATTTCGATAAAATGTATATGGGATCAACCCTATGTAATAAGTATGATCTACCAAACAAGAAAAGATTCCTTAAAATCGATTCACAAATTGGCGGAGTAATCTCGTAACATACACGCACAAAGAAACATACAGCCGATTTGAGAACCTCCTTTTTGGAAGTCGGTTAAAAATGGACAGTGATCAAGACGTTTCCCACCTCGACCTCCCCCGAGTCAATGATGTAGAAGTTGTCCCCCTCGTCGCCTTGCCGGATGACAGTCTCCCCGGGGAGGCACTGCACCGGGAACATCGCGTCGAACATGTCGGCGCGCTCCGACTCGTCCAGGTGTGTGAACAGCACGTTGGACGCGATCGCGCGCGACAGAGCGCCCATCGTTTTGTAGTCTTTTGGCACCACCTGGTGGGGAAAACATTGTTACAGAATAAGTAACGAAACTGACTTCGATTGTCGAAGCTTTTCATGTGCAAAAGCTGCTAATTTTAAGTTTTTTAGCATTTTTTCATAGTATTAATTTCGTACCTATAATCTTTATGGTCTATCACATTTTGTGAAAACATTCGAAGATTATGAAGCAAACAATGAAATCTGAAATGAGCTATTTCAATACAAATAAATAATAAACATCCAAGCACACACCCTCTCACAAACATTCGCGTCTAAACAACACGAGCTGCGCGCCGTGGTGTTACCCGCGATTAAAAATTTGCCTAAATATTAATCCAGGGCATAAGCTAATAATATAATAAGCTGAACAAGCTATCTCCCTCGGATAGTAAGAGCAGTCTGGATATTAAATAATGCTGCAAGTACTGCTGGATCAAAAGACAAGATCCGAATGCTGACGATCTCTTGTTACGTCGCGAATGAAACGCTTGCGCGTTTTAAGGCCGTACTAAGTGCCATCTAGGTAAACATAGTTGTACTAACATCGTTGGTACAAGTACGGTTAGCTACCTCCATACCAAATTTCATCAAAATTAGTAACAACAAGCAAACACAGATTTACGCATTTATAATTCTAGCTGCGCCCCACGGTAAAAACTAGGCTTAGTGCTATTCCAGACAGTATAGTCTATCTCTGTGCTAAATTTCATCCAGATCCAGTCAGCCGTTCTTTTTTTTTTGTGTATAATAAATAGGTCGGCGTTTGACCACCAACTGGCCTGATGTTAAGCGACGTTGTGGTCTAAGATGGAGCACGACGACCTATACGGTACTTTTTCACTCTAGCCTTGAAGTTTACTAGAGTGAAGAAGTACAAAGACGGAGTGAGGCGCTACAAGTGCGCTACTACTCAGACCCCCGTCTTCGGAACGCGTAATTAAACATCCATCCATCCAAACTTTCGCATTTCGGTATAACATTAATGTTATATGTTTAACTAGCTGCGCCTCGCGGTTTCATCCGCCGTTAAAAATCCTATGTGCTATTCTAGATTATAATCTATCCCTGTGCCAAATTTCATCCAGATCTGTTCAGCCGTTCTGGCGTGAAAGAGTAACAAACATCCATCCATCCATTCTTACAAACTTATTATTATAATATAATATACTAGCGTTTGCCCGCGGCTCTGCCCGCGTGGAATCTATTGCGTAGCAATTAATTACCTATTATGTAAATCCATTCAGTAGTTTTAGTTACAGTTACCCACTATATTATATTAAGTACAGTGATGTAAATACAGTAGAATCCGTTTATTATGACTCCGCCTATATTGACCAGCCGGTTATTATGACGTAATTGCACTACGAAGTTTGGTTTTCATATAAAATTCTTTATAAAAAAGTCGCATATAATGACTTCCCTTACAGTGACATGTCGCTTATTATGACCCATTTTTAATAAATTATGTCCGGTTATAATGACCGACATGATTCTTTACACCTTCGGTATTGTTCGTTGATTCCCGACGACGTTCGGCACGTGGCTCGTTTTTGTTTTTAATCTCAGTGAGTTATTGACGGTTGAAGGTCTCGCATTGTTTTTCGTTTGTTACTGTGAAAAAAATGTCATCTCAACGACGTAAAGCATTTACAATTGAGGAGAAAGGTGCAATAATATGCAGATTAGAAAATGGAGAATCTAACTCATGTCTCGCAAAGGAATTTGGCGTGGGTTATTCGACAATCTCAATGATTTTTAAAAACAAGAACCGCATTAAGGAATCTTTCAATTCAAATGTTTTGAAACCGAAGAGGCTTCGAAAATCACGACAAGAAAATGTTGATCAAGCATTAATTCAGTGGTTTAAAAACATGAGAAACAAAGGAATACCTATCAGCGGTCCTATGCTACAGGAAAAGGCAAATGGTTTTGCCGCGCGTTTTAGTATTCTCGACTTCAATTGTTCTGCAAGCTGGATCAGTCGTTTTAAAGTTCGACATAACATTGTGGCGGGAAAAATTGTCGGTGAATCTTCGTCTGTAGATCAAAATTCAACAACAAACTGGTTGATATCTGTGTGCCCGAATTTATGAAGACAATTTTCTGATGATGAGATATTTAATGCTGACGAAACTGGACTTTTTTACAAATTAAGGCCGGATAAAACTTTAAAATTTAAAGGTGAAAATTGTAGTGGAGATAAGTTATCGCAAATACATATGTACTATGTTTCTGTGTTAAAATACTTAAATACATACATATTTACATAAAAAAAGTTTTTCATTTCACATAACGCTTTATATGACGTCCGCTTATTATGACGTGTTTGTCAATTCCTTTTGATGTCATTATAAACGGACTCTACTGTAATAACATGTTTAGCAATAACATAAGTATTCTTGTTTATTGTTTTTATTAGAAAAGTGATACAAATATATATAAGAAACTATTAAGTACACTATTTATAAATTTTAAAATATATTTAAGAAATTTAATATATTGATAGCCTAGTTGGAGAAGGTCCGCCTCTCAAGCCAGAAGGAGCGGGTTCAAACTCAGCCGATGACACGCACCAATGTGTTCATTGTGTGAACATATGTGCGTATTGTAACTATGTCATCTTCTACATAAATTGAGCCCGGTGTATGGCGACAGGCTCGCCCCCTTTTACATTTGAGACTAAATGTCGTCCGGCGAAGTGTGGATGTCGTATTGCACCTCTTCTAGCCCCTTCGAGGGAAAGGCGTGACGCTATGTTATGTTTTGTTTATTTCACAATTATCGGTAGCTTACAAAAACTACATAGAGAAGTTAGGTTTCCAAATAACACCTCAATATGCAAGCCACAAATTCGCTAAAAGTGTGTTATGTTTATTCCTTATCACGCACACAGACGCAAACAAAATGTGGTTAGGTGGTTAAAATATTATCTACCTGTAAATAGAATAATTGGTTGATATTGTTTTTCTAAAAGTAATCTAATATTCTCAAACTAATATTTCAGCATCCCGATTATTCTACTTTACATTTTACCTCTTTGCTAGACTATGACTTCGGTCACTCAACTTTGATTGTGACTATCAAAATAATTGACATGCCACTGGCTTAAATAAATCCAGATGCTACTTTTTTTGTAAATTTGAATAACATTTGCCCATTTTGAGCCAGATAGAGCAATAACGTGCAACACTGACATAGACGTTCTAGACGGGTGCGTTTTGTGCAAAGGATAGAAACCTGTTTCTCCGTTGTTTTCTAACTTTGCTTGAAAATATATTTTTTTTCAGTTTTCAGTTTAAATTTATTCAATGTAATTAAATGTAATTTTATAATTTTTACACTTATGTTTTGAACGGCAGAGTTGCACACGGGGTGCGCTGAGAGCCTATCCTCTGAACGCGACCCCGACCCCGACCTCGAGCAAGCCGGCGATTCTATTGGCTCTCAAATATAATCTCTATTGGCTCGAAATTTGAACTTGCGATTTTATCTTGCTTACACAAAAATTACACATCCAAAACCATTAATGTTAAGTTTTTCGCGACTCCCGAGGTCAAGGAATCGAATTACATGCTAATTACCGAGAAACAGTTAACCGTTTAGGAGAAACGTGTCCAGGAAGTTTTGTAGAGCACCATCTCGCTCCGTCTTGCGTTTTTATCTCGTTCTGGTTTTTCACTTTTATTATATAGATTATTATATAGATAGTAGGATAGGAAGTAGGATGAAAATGTGTTAAAGTATGTGATAGGGTGGTCACCTTCTTGACATAGCTAGTAGCATCTTCTTCAGTGACAGGCTCGGCGCTGATACCGCCGCGCCGCCGCGGCAGCTGCCCGCCCGGCAGCGGCAGAGGGGAGAGCTCGCCGTCAGCCTCGCCCTCCGACGCAGCCGCGGCCGCCGCCGCCGCGCGTACTTGCTCCTATTCAAAATCACATTGAGGCGGAGACTGACTAAAACCGTTTCGTAGTAACGTTTCCGGTATGCGTACGTAGCAAGCATTGATATGAAACGACGATAAGCCAATCACGGAGACAGGGTCGCGCGCGCACCTTGACTCGAGGCTCGAAGCGAGCACGTTTCAAAGGGTTCAAGAAAAAGCCTCAGCCATCACCAGCTCGCAACGAGCGGCTCGGCTCAAGGAAATGACACGCAAGGACGATAGGCCAACTAGAACTGTCACACAAAAGGCTCAGGCCAGTCTCCGCCTTTACACATACACTTTCATCATAAACAAAATATGACTGCTCTATGCTTTCACCAACCATTTTGATTACCATCAAGTTGGAGAATAAAGAACATAAAGGTAAGATTTTACTTAAGTATATTAAGGTTTTCAAACAAAATTTATTTATTCAATTGTAGATAAAATGTGAAAAGAAATAGAATGAGGACATTACATTAATCCACTCCATGGTTACAAAAAGAATACAAATACAATTTTTTTTTTCAATATAATAATTACTATGAAAACAATGGTGCGTCAAGTGCAATTTAGAACCACAAACTGCTATTACTGGATGTAAGGTTTTCCTCAATTTGATAAATTAACACAAACACAATGTTTCCTCAAGGAACATGATTAATTTGAATTTACAATAAATAGTGTTAATTAAGTTGTTGTTTTTAATACTATTTTCTTCAGTGTTCAATTAAGTTGTAACTACTTATTATTGCAAAGTCCCCAAAACAAAATTTACAACTATTTTGTTTGAAAATGACCACATATGATACATGTAAGCCTCATTTAAAGAAGAATAATGGAGGTAAAAATCCAGAAAAGTAAGCTTGTGATATAATGATAATTGTGATGATATAAAATAAACAAGTCACTCATAACATAACAGGGAAATCCACCTAATAAGGATTAGATGGCATATGTTTTACAAGGGAAAACACACAATATATGTATGCCAAGTTTTTTTATTGAAGACTTATCTAACTTTTATCAATGATTTGAGTTTTATGACTAACACAGGCTAACCCATGTATGTAATAGTACGGAAATTATTTAATTTTGCTTATTTAAATGTGCCACTGTGTGGTAAAAGAATTCGGAACATCAATTGATTTGGGCTATGGTCCAAAACTGCAGACCACTCTAATATTGGTAAAACTTTACATGTAATTTTTTCACATGATTTATTGTGGCGCGGGGTTTTAGGCATTTGTCGCGATGTCAATGCGTACCTCCCTCCTTGCTCTCCTCGTCTGCAAAGGGAACAATTTTAAGGGACTCTGCCCTGTTCTTTATAAATTGCAATATATTAGTGCATAAAGCCCATTTGTTTACCACATTGAGTTTTATTAGTAGCAACTGTTTTAATATTTAGTAATATTCTCGGCCACGTGCTCAGAGAGTCAACACGTCCTGAGGATGCCTCGTGGAAACATGTGTCGACGAAGTACTCGAAGAGTTAGGGTTTTATTGCTATTTTATTATATAATTTTTATTTTTTATTTTATCGTATAATTCATTCAATGTATTTATTTTTGATCAAAACTTTGTTGCTAATTACATTAGTTCTGTTAAATTCTTTATTAAATTAGCTTTAAATATCAAATTGTAGACATAGACATAGAGTAGTAATAGAGCATATTCTGTGATTGTAGAAAAGTTCAAATTGGCTTCAAATATCAAATTGTATAAAGTTTTATAGTAAATTTAATTAAATTAATTCCAAGATAGAATAAAAAAATCAAATTCTTTGACATACTTAATGCGACATTAGAGCAGAAATACACTAGAGATTGGTTCAACAAACAGTTTTAATATATCCTGTCTATGTTTCTAATACTTATTCTACTGTTGATATACTGATATACTGTTGATGTATGATGTTCTGTCAACTTATTCTACTGGAACAACTGCCAGTGGCTGTGAACAGGTATTTTAAGGAGTTAAGCTGACTCGGCTTACATGAGTAAATCTTAATACAACCCTTGCACAGCACTCTCAGAAGAAGTCGTCTTCAATACCCATTAAAGCATCTAGATAGTAAACATGATCTGCAGAAAGAGTAGGGACACAACTACACTAAAGCCCCAACTCTAATAGGCAGAGTGACTCAACATCACCTTCTCTTAGGTCATGTACACATCTACATTATCCATGGCTCTTGTGGGGCTATGAGGCTCATAACTAAACGAACAAACTTCAGGTTACAATATGAACAAATGACTTCATACTCACCCTTTCTAATTTTTGAAAATATTGTCTCAGAAACGAGACAGGATTTTCGGGTTTGTTAACACACAGTTGTACAATACATCCTTTGATTATGGAGGGAACACCATGGCTTTGAAAATAATTTTCACATTCGAGTAAACATTGCTGTTCTTCCATTGCTACTGTTCTTCTTGCAATAATTACCTCTTGAAGGTTGTATTACTGTAAATAATTATAAAATAGTTGAAGAAAATCATAAATAGATACCATCTTCTAATTTCAACTATGATTTTTAGTTGTTTCTTTTTAGAAAATCTGTGGAGACTGTGAAATAATCAGAATTTCTCCATTTGATTTTTTAATTCTTTTATGATGATGACAATGACACTTACGTTTTTTATTAAACTTGACGGTGAAATTATTTTATTTGATTTGGTTTTTCCCCGTAGGGTAGGCTAGTGCTACATGGCCACGCGGCAGTGAAGCCATGCAGCACAAGTAATTTAGTCATACGTACTTACATACGTACTTATTAGTCTTATTACATATATCCTACTAATATTATAAACGCGAAAGTTTGTATGTATGGATGGATGGATGTATGTTTGTTACTCTTTCACGCCAGAACGGCTGAACAGATCTGGATGAAATTTGTCACAGAGATAGATTATAGTCTAGAATAGCACATAGGATACTTTTTAACCGCGGGTGAAACCGCGGGGCGCAGCTAGTCTATAATGAAGATGATAGAGGAGAGGGTGATGATAGATGAGATGAATCCCTGCCCTATGAGAACACAAAAAGTAGGATTCGTTTTTAATGCTTGTATCATTTTCCTATACTCGTGTACGTTAACGAACCAGTAAAAGTTGCTAATCCACTATTACACTTTAACACCCGATGGATTAACACGATTTAGAAAAGAATACAAAATCACGACACCATGTTTACGGTACCCGCCAAAAACCCAACGGTAACATCAACATTAATAGAGCGACGTCCAGAAGAAAAAAACTTTTGTAGCCGACAAAACGGAAGTTATTTACAAACGGAAAAGGTTTACAAATCGACGTGTATTTTATTAATTTTTAAAGTATAATCACGCCACAGACATCCAATACAGTAGTCTACTGTATTGGATGTCTGTGAATCACGCACACAGGGACCATTCGGAGATTTGAGATTCTCATCTCATCTTTTTTCGTCCTTGTTGCTCTCATTTAAAACGTCATTGTGAGAGTGACCAAGATAAAATCTCATCTAATCTCACGCTCAGGAACAGCCCCCCCAAGGACCCTATTCGGAGATTTGAGATTTTCATCTCACTTTTTTTCGTCCTTGTTGCTCTCGTTTGAAACGTCATAGGTGTGAGAGTGACCAAGATAAAATCTCATCTCATCTCACGCGCAGGAATAGCCCCCCAGATCACGCGTACGTTTTTAGATGGCCATTTTGTCAACTTTTAGGGAGGTTGATTTTTTGTTAATTTATTTTTTTAACTAATTTTCTGTTTCTGCAGAATAATCCTGATTTCTTTGTAGTTATTCCATATTTCCTGGATTGCAGGCTGATTCAGCATAATACTTAATTGATCTCTTTTTTTTAATTAATTCATACATACTTCGTAAACACCGATCCTATTCTTAGCTAAACGTTTACAAAGCTGCCCTTTAAACGGTGGCAGAATTGTGACATTGTACTCGCAGAAGACGTTATACGAATGAGACGGATGACAATGACGAGTGACTATGACGTCACAGTCATAGTCACTCGTCATTGACGAGTGACGTCATAGTCACTCGTCATTGTCATCCGTCTCATTCGCACTGTTTGTAAACGACAAAAATAATTAGTTTTTGCAGAAGTATCGATTCGATTGACGTGCCCACGTGACCGGAATGCTACACTTGGCAGAGTATAATATACCATGGGTTTTACAAAATGTCCTGCCATCCATGATCCAAAAAAAACAGACGGAGTATTTTAATATACAGTGCTGCTAGTCAACCAACACCTGCCATTTACACATTCTTCATCAGAGCCATGCTTAATTTATTGAGACTTTATGTAGATGTTGATGTTTGAAACGGTGATGATAGGAGTTATGTAACTGGTTATTTCTTATCTGCAATTACAAATCACCACCATTACTTTTAAAAAAGTCATTTTTAACATTTTTTACGAAAGGAAAAAATTACGTGACAGCAAAGATTCGGACCAACAATCCCCCCCCCCCCCCCTTTGAACGCTTCACGTAATGAATAGGCGCCTTAAGCATAATAATTTAATCATTTATTTCTTAAAAACTTACTTGACTTTAATCATTTGAAGTATGAAACAACAACTTAAAATACCAATTTTTTTTACCTTAATGTTTAGATAGGTTACACGGAATGGTGGGTGTAGTAGAGATTAAGCCGAAAGGAGTAGATGCAGCAGACTGGGTAAAATAAATACGGGAATGCATTGTTGAAGACGAATGAATTTTACTCATCACAGTTACTTTTATCCAGTTCATTTGTCTCCTCATCATCTATTTTACTGTTTCCTTTTTTCTCAAAAGATTTTCCCTTTGGTATGGGAATCGTCAATCTTTTGGATAAGGCAGTGATTTTCTCTCAACTCTAGGCTGAGGCTAACCTACATATTTGTATTATGGTTTATCAGTGATGTTAGGCAATTCAATTGACCGCAATATTGGCCACATGAATAACATTGTAAACCGTTCCTTCAAAGTTTCCATGGCTTGTCTTAGATACATGTTTTTTCGTTTCAACAAACTCCGATTGATTTTATACTCGGGACTATAATTAGGTTTTGCACCAAAATATTTCACAAGCACTTGCCAGCCAGTTATTGTGGCATAATTTGGTGGTAATACATATGTTATATGTTTTAATTTACCTTTTTTGTCCCATATGTCTGGGAAATCATTCATTTCTCTAATGCATATGTTGTTGGTTTTTGAGAAAGATTTTATTTTAAGCAATACTTTTGGAGAGGTTTCACTTAATCCTGGATATTCTAAAGCATATTTGCAGTTTTCAAATTTTTCTTTGTCCATAGAAGCATTTAACAATGTGAGCAAGTTACACATATTAAACACTGCGTTTTCTGAAGAAGCATATGGGAGAAGAAAAGGGCTGGTCTCTTCGCCTGGGTCAGGTAGTTCAGGTTTTTTGCCCTCTGTTTTTATAACCTCGTTAATAACTGCAGCTAAAATGCCTTCTTCAATATCCTCTTCACTTGATTGTATTGTTATTTTTTTCTTCTTTTTTGTATTCACTTCTGTTTCTGTTTCGATTCGCTTGTTTAGATTGGTGATGGCGTCTCTTAAGTTGATTGCTGCATGACTGTGCAGAAGCCTTCGAGCACCTCGACGAGGAGCCATAGTTAAATCGCAAGATGGATGTGCTTTCATCCATTTCATCAGAGTCAAATGACGCGACCGTATATTGCTTCGATCTTTGCCTGGAAAATGTTTTGAGGCATCCGAATAGCTGAATGAATTCATATTAGCCATGATCTGTATGAGCTTCTTGTCATCCTCCACAGTCCATGTCGTGGACAGCTGAAACTTAGTTAATAGATTGAAACGAGTCTTTACTTGCACTGACGATCTGCCTAGAAGAAACTCAGATATCTTTCGAAAATCACTCCCATACTTATCATAGCAGTTAAGTATCACTATATCTTCTTCCTCCAAGAACCTCCCTTTTCGGCGCTCAATCATTCTCATATACTTGTTGTAGACTTGTATCTTTGTACGGCCGACCATAGCTGATGCAACTTTACCCCAGGGTATGTAGGTGCCTTCCTTGTAATATGCAATCACTCGTTGTAGATATCCTATTTCCTCGTTTGTCCATTTACGGGTTGACTCACTATCCATCTTGTTTGTACGATAGTATACGAAGCATTGGTACCCAGTCCGTCCTGTATTCAATTGTTTTGCTATATTGTCCCAATCTTGCTTGTTATTTGCTTCAGCAATTCTCTGCAATTCTTGACATTCAGTTGTAGACCAGTTGCTTTTGTTAATAGAGGGATGAAGGAACAATTTCCATAAAGCCTGGTACTCTTTTTCAGTATGTCTTTGGTTCAAAGAATTAGCTAATTTTTCCCAATCATATTCTTGGTCCAGTGGCAGTGCAAGCTCTGTCAGAGTTTTTTTATTCAGTTGATTTACTTCTCTTTCTAATTTAGCTATTTCCATTAAATTTCTTTTTTCTCCCTTAAGTCTTGCTATTTGAGATCTCAGTTGCTTTTTCTTTATGTCTCTGGACTTTTTTAGTATGGCATTGACAAACTCAGTTTTGTCTTTGACTGTCCAGCCCGGCGCTGAAGATATTTGAGAAAAATCTAACATTTCAGCTTGCCTCATCGTAATGGTGTCTTCATTTTCAGGAGCAGGGACGTTATTTTTGTCTTTAAAGTAGGGTTTGCCACACCGCAAGTAGTTGAATCCTTCATTAAAACTGTTAGATTGGTTCTTTAGTGCAGCTTGATTGTCCTTTAACTTATTTCTGACATCTGCAAGCATTCTAACAAAACAATCTTCAAGTTTCTTGTATGCAGCTTCAATCTCTCTATTGAGGGCTATAGCACTTTTGAAAACAGCAATGTGTTCAAGCCGTTCAGTCGAGAAATGTTGATCGTGATCTTTTATTTTTGCTTGTACTGCTGATTCGACTCGTGTCTTATTCAGGAAGTTCTGCAAGAGCATATTGGTATCTTCATCTGATTCACTAAAATTGCTTTCGATATCTTGAGCCTCCATTGTTTACCGGTACTAAAACTTGCGTAAATCGCTAAACTTGCAGAAACCAAGCACAGAAACCGTGAGAATCGGAGAACGGGAGAACCACACTTGCCTCTTCCCTGAGGCCCGTGGCTATTATTTTCACGTTAGCACAGATAAAAAAATAACAAAACTACACAGATAATAGAAAAATAGTTCACAACAGATTTAAAAGATGCGGGAACTGAACGATATTGCCATATCAATTATGATAATTTGACGATCCAAAAATTCTTGATTGAGAACATTGTAAAATGTTACGGCTACGAAGAATCCGTTACAATCGATTTCATAATTATTTTTTCCTACGCTTCGATTCATCCTTTATTATTCTCGGCCACACGCTCAGAGAGTCAAAACGTCCTGACGATTCCTTGTGGAAAGGCGAACCAAGTGTCGACGAAGTTTTATGATGCCATTTTATTGTATTTATTTTTAATCAAATTGTATAAAGTTTTGTTGTACATTTCATCAAATTAGTTCTTTTTAATTCATAAGTTTATTAAATTAGCTTCTAATTTGAAAGTGTATAAGTTTTTTTAGAAAATTAAATAAATTAATTCAGATTTTTCTAAATTAAAAAGAAAAATTAGGTAAACATAGTAACGGTAATGACAATACTGGGACCCTTTTCGGACATGACCCTTTTCGGACATTTGAGTTTTTCATCTCACCTTTTTTCGTCCTTGTTGCTCTCGTATGAAACATTATAGGTCTGAGAGTGACCAAGATAAAATCTCATCTCATCTCACGCGCAGGAATAGCAACCCTGGGACCCTATTCGGAGATTTGATATTTTCATCTCACCTTTTTTCGTCATTGTTGCTCTCGTGTGAAACGTCATAGGTGTGAGAGTGACCAAGATGAAATCTCATCTCATCTCACTTGTAGGAATAGCCCCCCTGGGACCCTATTCGGAGATTTGAGATTCTCATCACACCATTTTGCGTCCTTGTTGCTCTAGTTTAAAATGTCATAGGTGTGAGAGTGACCAAGATAAAGACGATTTCGTCGACGCCAGCAAATAGTCAAGGAGACGTGGGTATTTAGGGGAGAGGACTTTTTGGGAAATTAACGTTTTGACACTAATCGTTTTAATCCTTCCGGCTGACTTGGTCTACTTCGTAACATGTCCATTTCCAAAGTTGTCCCCTTTCTGATGCATCCACTCTTACAACGTCCATTACTTTTGTCTAATCCCTTCAAATCCTAATTCATTCAATTTAATCCAATTCTAAAGTGTCGACGATAACGACACAGTGTAAAAGATTGTAGTACTAATTGTACGAAATCTCTACTCCGACGATTTCGGATCGATATCGGATACGCCCAATCGGAACTCATATTCTTTGGCGTGCTTATTGCGACGTTATAGCGAAAATACACTAGAGATTGGTTAAAGTAGCGGTTTAAAAGCCAAGCCAAGTTAGGACGCCACACTTACACATATTAGTCCATATGTTGAAAACTACTGCACTGATTTTGAAAAACATCCATATTTACTTACATAAAAAATATTGTTATACTACCAAAATCATTAAAGGTACAATCCTAGCGCAATCGTTGGATGATGCGCTTACACGTCATGGGTCGCATGGCGGGAAAAACATTCGCAACTCTCTGTTGGTGTTCTTAAAGTACATATTATCTTCTCATTGTGAACAGTTTGTATTATTTTTAAAATGTTGTAGGCTAATAAAGAAAGATTTGGGCAATACTTACCGTATGAAATTAAGATTTATTGTGTGGTCATGCTATAAAACATTGAATCTTATGTAATGCTTCTGTCCGTAGGACTAGTATTTCTTTTGTGGTGCTGTACTGTAAACTGAGTTGAAGCGTATACCAAGCTTTACATGTTATAATTATAACATATATTTTATTAGGTTACTGCCTTTTTGGGTTTTGGGGCAATTATGCCATCAACAGTGATGGAGGAGATAGTTAGGTTGTTAAGAGGAAATAGAAAAAGAAACTAAAGACGAATGTTATTGGACTTCATGAAATGTTCATTATGTTGTGAATAACGATATCTCAATGTTTAATTGGTGGCCGTTATAACAAAAAGTGTGCCATCTGTCATACTAAAATTGACATTCTCTTTTGCACGGTGGTAACACCAAAGTCGTCTCTGTCAGAACGCGGTAGTTGGTTGTGTAGCAGGCCCATTATACTTCACATTATTTAGTTTATCCTGTGTGTGGCCAACATTATTCAAAACGCCTAAAATAGCAACACCGTGAGTGAGCAGCCACAAAAATGGAAGCTGCTGAGTCTGAAGCCGGTATTAAAAATCATTTGCAGGATGTTTTATCAGAATCTGAGATATCTGAACTCCCCAACCCAGTGGCGAATAAAATCAACGCCTTCATTGACAAAAAATTTGAAGAATACCTGACTTCCACTGCGCTGCATGAAGCCAACAAATCCCAGATCGGTAAGCACCGGTGTTGTATGACGCTCTAACAAATATTTTCAAATTTCATAGATTTACACGTGTAGAATCAACTGTCTTATATCTCTTACCCTCAGATATTTAGGATTTCGTAAATGATGTCTGTCTTTAATAGGAAAAAACATCAATTTAATTTATTAGACGCATGTTTAAGAGGCTAGGTGCCATACCTACATAAAAATGAAAATTGATAACCTACCTACTATTAATTATTGACTAGAGACATTTCTATGTACAAGTGGATTAACTGATAGATTTAAGTCTAAAAACATACTTCACAGAATTCCTATTTACAAAGCCATACTTTTATATTTGGATAAAGGTTCTTTGTTCAGTATAGGTATTGACCTGATGCAGTGAACTCTGATTTCAAGCACATACCTAAACTATTCTATCAAATTGAGATCTGATTTCTAAATTGAAAGTTAGCAGGGCCTCAATTCTCTTATGCAATTGTTTTTAAATTGTTGATGAATTGTCCATACTTCTAGCGTAAAAAATGTGTCAATTTGTGGCAATTCATTAACAATTTAAAAACAATTAGCCAGCAAAATTCGGGGGCAGGTATTCTAACTGAGCAAACTGTAAGTGGCAGACTATTTGTCTCCAGTTTGCCACACTATTATGTATTGCAAATGTAGTATCTGAATAATACATACTGATTGCACATACTCAGTTTGCAGCATATTGCTTGCGGACAAGTGTAGATTCGCATTTTGTTTGCACTGCCACAGTTTACTGCTTGCTTAACTTTAACTGCTACGCAGTTTGGCAGAGTTGTATATTAAAGCATATGTATGTTAGTAATTTAGATAAATAAATAAAAAATAAATAAAATAAGATTGCCCAATATGTGACTCAGAGTCAGCCAGTAAATAGTCAGCCACTCACAGTTCGCTAAAACAGGATGAAGCTTAGAGATTACCAATAATTTGAAATTCATTATAAATTATTGGTTACAAAGTGATAATATCCATTTATATTCAAAAATATGTACTATTGTTTTTTTTTACATCTAGCACCAAAATTGTACATTTCACAAAGTGAGCCTGGCTTACTTTGTAAAAGAAAACCATACCACAGTAGTTAATGTACCTTGTTTAGCTTTAAACTCTGTATTCTTATAAAATGGTGTTGAAGTCTATAAAAGAAAAATTCTGAAAGTGTTTTGTTTATTGCTTATATTTAATTAGATAGAAACACAATCTAATAGTGCTCCTTTTTTTGTTTTGACACACTTCTTCAATTGGTCTGGCCACTAGTCTTTTGTTGTTCACACTGCTACCATTAAATTACACTTCATCAACTCCAATGTTATGATGAAGGTAAGAGCAGGTTTCATCATATAGAAATCCCATAGTTGGTAGTCCAATGGGTTGATGTTGGGACTTTCAGAGGGCTATAATTTTAAAAGGCAATAAAATCAGGTAAATTGTCCTTCATCCGACATTGGTTATTCTTTTTGTGAGGAAGCCGAGTCCTGTGATATCTAATGCTTGTTGGAAAATTAAGTTTGGCCATGGGCTCCTAAATTTAATATCAATTGGGTATTTGTGGTTTTTGTTTAATGCCTTCTTTGCAAAATAAAAAGCTCTGTGCTGTGACCCACCCCACCAAACTGTGACTGAGGTGGAAAGATGGCCCCTCTCAACCTTAGCAACGTTCTCAGGAGCTTCCTGAGAGTTGTTCGCATATACCAAAATAACAAAGTAGTAAAAATACTCTTCAATTGAAATTTTCTCATCTGTAAGCAGGATTTGTCAAAATCTACCCGTTGCATCCTACAACTATAACTTTTTCACTCTGGTCGCCCTAATGGTATGATTCCGCAGCGTATTCGCGAAATGGACCAATCGCAATTTTGACAATTTTAATCACTATTCAGTGATTGTGTGTTTAACCATATGAGACGGAATTGACGACATGACAAGTTGCAATTGCAATTTGATCTTGTAACATTTTTAAAGCTCGGATTTCGTCCAATTAGCTATTCTAGAAACGATGATGGCTTGGAAGCAACTTGTCTAGTCTAGGGTTTCCATGTATTTCGACGAATTCGCTCAAAAATGTCTGATCACTCCTTGAATAACGTGGGCGTTCGTTTCTGGATCTGTCATCGACACAAGACATCTCAGTGAATCGTTTGATAGTACGATAGACGAATTTGTGTTATTTCGAGCTGCTCTAGCAGGTTGAAATGAAAGTTGGCCAAATCGTCTGATAGTACGATACTCGTAGACAAACTCGTGTTATTCCGAGCGACTAGCAAGTTGAAATGAAAGTTGCTCAAATCGTCTGATAGTACAATACTCTTAGACAAATTCGTGTTATTCCAAGCGACTTTAGCAAGTTGAAATGAAAGTTGCCCAAATCGTCTGATAGTACGATACTCGTAGACAATTTCGTGTAATTCCGAGCGACTTTAGCATGTTGAAATGAAAATTGATCAAATCGTCTGATAGTACGATACTCGTAAACAAATTCGTGTTATTAAGAGCGACTTTAGCAAGTTGAAATGAAAGTTGCCCAAATCGTCTGATAGTACGATACTCGTAGACAATTTCGTGTAATTCCGAGCGACTTTAGCAAGTTGAAATGAAAGTTGCCCAAATCGTCTGATAGTACGATACTTGCTCGTAGACAAAGACGTCTCCCACTAACTTGTTGTCCACCATTACCTAGTACCTGGATGGCCGAGCTTTGCTCGGTATTTTTTTTTTTTTTAATTGTGTTTTTTGGATAAAAAACAATTGATTTTAGTCTAACCTCAAAGCAAACACTCATTGACTTCGTGTTACTTAACAACGCCATCTGCTGTTGTGGCGTTAAAGCAATTAGTTGCTCACAAAAAATAGTATTATTATTCACCAATAGATGTCAGGAAGAGTCATATTTTTCAGTTGAGATTGATTATCGATAAAACACGAATAAAATGTCATTTTCTAAAAATGATTCCTAGCTAGATCGATTTATCGCCCCCGAAACCCCCTATATACTAAATTGTATTAAAATCGTTGGAGCCGATTCCGAGATTCCAATAATATATATATATATACAAGAATTGCTCATTTAAAGATATACGATTCTTGTTACTTTTTTTGTAAAACTACGAGTAAAGGCATTGCAACACATTGCACATTTTTTATTTTTTAAATTCATTTTGTACACTTCAAGCGTTCATTACATAACATTATCCAATTTACAATATGCTAGGTGTCCTAGTGTGCTGAAGTTGGATAGTGCCTGTTAGGCAGTTAGCAATCCATTTTGTTTTTATTATCAACAAAGTAAGAACAACTTTAAACAAGTAACAGGCTTTATGATAAAGTAAAGCAGCCATTACACTTTCCAATTTGCAGTATACTAACTTACGCTAAGTAATTTGTAATGTGAACTTTTACTAACAATATATACATACAATTTTTTGCTCCAGAATTGAATTTGATCCTTTGGTAAAGAGTTATTTTGGTCCCTGTTTACAAAGAATAAAGTAGCTCTTTTTAAAAAGATGTGATTAAAAATTTGTTAACTGCCGAAGGCTTACTGCCTTTTATTTTATTGAATTGTTTGTAGGTAAAGGTTTGCTGGATTACATGGAAAGAGAATTAAGCTGAAACAAGCTCATTGTACTTATAATTATAAAAAAACTTTTACAATGTGACCAACTTTGAAATTGCGACAATTAATGTATTGGCAGTTTGATACATTTTTACTGGCCTGCCCAATAATAGGCTAAGTTTTTCAGATGGATGTAAGTAACTAGATGTATGATTTGAGTATGAGTATCTATATTCCCATGGTTTGTGTATCTATAGTCTCACCTATATGACATATTTAGATCAAATAAATAATTTGCAGTCAGTACAGGCTACTTAAACTCATAGTTCCATTTAAAAATATGCATAAGTGCATAGGCAATGAATCTGGACTTTTTAGGTATTGTGGCGTAATCCATTCATTAAAAGTAGATTTCTGCCTACTTCTAGAACAATATTTTCGGTCAGAGATTCAAGTTCTTAAAACTGGTCATGTAGTAACGAGGCCCATTCTAAAACAAAAACTCTCGAAATTTATTGTCTAATCTAATAAACAACTTACCACAGGAGTTAAAAAAAAAAATAATAAATAAATATCAAATACAAACTAAAAGCTTTTTTCCTTGTATAGAAGTATACTTAGACGAGAGCATCCCTCAATTGTATCCCGACCGCGCTTACTGCGACGGCTGCTCAACTAGATGCATACACTTGATCTGATTTGGTAAGACATAACGAGCGACACCTACAACAGCTGTTTTGGGTGAGCGCGCACAGCGATGTGCGTTAAATCATTGTTAGTTTATTAAATTATGTTTTTAGTTAATTAAGGTTGAGTTTAAGGGCATGTTAACGTTTAAACTGTAATTACATATATGAATATAAGTGAAATAAATAAAAAAAATCTAAAAATGTATCCCTGTAAATTCCTAAGGCGTCTTCTACTGCCTAAACAGCTTTACAGATTTTAGAACGAACAGTCCTACTTATTTTAAATTAGGACATTACTTATTTAAATATTACAAGCTGTTATCTGAAGTATTCAAAAACCTTCCTCATGATATACTACAACTAAATTATCAAGATCCGTTCAGCTTCAGCCGTTTAGCCGTAAAAAGCCAACAAACAGACAGACAGATTTTCGATTTTATGATATGATTAGGATAGTATACATATAATATATATTAGTATAAATTGGTATGAATGTTATACATATAAACTACTAAATTACTTAGATAAAAGCGAAAGTTATTTATAATACTTATATATAACTGTCTTTTAAACCCGCAGAAAGTTTTTGGACGACATCAATTATGTCCAGCACAGCTTTGTACAGCCCAGCCATTTACAGCACGCTACGTATGCTCGTGTTGGACATGCTCTGGCTTTACAAAGTTGGCCCGCACAAGATTAGTACTGGGGATTATGCACAGCACCGTTTTGTATAGCATAGTTTTACGTGACATCGTATGCTCGTGCTCTACAAAACATGTCGGACATAAATTGGTTGTGCAAAATTGCACGTACAAAATTAATTGGATTGGTTAGATTAGCCTTAGCCGTCGTGGTTATTTTTTTTTTATAACAACCTAAAACCTCTTAAATGATACATAAATTATTAGCCTAGGCAAGTAGTGAACGTTGTACATGCAATTATATACAGTACAGCTATACATGTCATCCATGGCATCGTATGCTCGTCCTGTATAGGCCTACCATACGCTCCAAATTTACCACATTTTAAACTGCGCAGGCCCGGTTTGAACACGAAACACCATGCGTGTAGTTGGTAAAACTGTACACCGCGCCAACCCCCACGGCATGGTATGCGTGTACTTGTTTGTGCGTGTGGTTGGCCGTTCAGTGTTCAAGCTGTGCTTGCCCAGTTAAAAGTGTGGGGAAATCGTAGACGACTTCGACGAAAATGAGGCCTGCGTACCCTCTGGTTCTTCCATTAAACGCGCTTGTTAAATTTATTAAAAACCATTTGTCAGATTATGATGAAATTTTCATGTACAATTAAATGATCGATATCTCCCTATGTCCTTAATCTTTTTGGAAAAACATCCTCAAGATAAAATAGAGCTATGAAAAATATCCGCATTTGTAAGGAGGGTCACTTTTGACTTTTTTTATTTAATAGAACATAGGTTGTCATTATCATTAGCTTTATAATTAAAATACATAATACGAGGGAAAATTTTAGTTATCTAAGAATGATTAGAAAATGCCATAAAAATTATTGAAACTGCACTTTGTCACTCTGTAGATTAACGTTACAGGCTTGTCAGTATCTTTACTTGCTCTCTTCGCTCGTCATCTTCTAGACCAGGGTTTCTCAAAGTGGGGTACGCGAACCCCTATGAGTTCGCCATTCGACGGCATAAGGTTCGCGACGAGATTAACGTAATAGTGACTTGATAACCGGCAGGCGCGCGCGCCACCATGTGTGTCGATGATGGAAAACTAAATACAGATAAAAACTAAATATAGAAGTCGACCTGATACCGAGTCAGAATGAAGGTTAAAGTTGTCCAAAACAACTCCTAAAATTCACTCCATTTGCGACAAGAAACAAGTACACCCATTATATTAATATTACAAAGTTAAGTATTTCTTTTGGCACTCTATTTGTTACCTTTAATTGGAATTAAAACCTAATTTTCTTCAACAATCAATTTTGTTTTAATTTTTTTGGGAAAGAGGTGGGATTTAATTAGTTAGTTAAGGGGTTCACTGTCACCTGGAAACTAACAGGGGTTCGTAGTGCCGAAAGTTTGAGAAACCCTGTTCTAGATGAAATAGCAATAGAAAACCTTTAGCATCTGCGAAGCAAGTTTAAAGTGGTCGCCGGACCCTTAACTGAGCCGATCGTTTCGTTACCACACGGCTCAGTTAAGTATGCTCAGTTAAAAGTGTGGGGAAATTGGAGCGTATGGTGGGCCTAGTACAAGACGTGTCGGATAAAAAATATATATAAACTGACTTCAGAAAAGATATCAATTTGGTTGGTTGGTTGGTGGTTTTTTTTATTTGAAAGGATATATTTAAAGATTGGTGTCATTTTTTTACCCGACTGCGCAAGAAGGAGGGTTGTTATTAAATCCAATTCGGATGACGGGAAGTCGGTTTTTTTATAAGAAACGATATTTATCTGGAGGGTATGACCCTCCCTACGACTCCGACAACCTACGACATTATCCAATCAGGATTTTTTGACTCATTTAGAGTGAATGACATTTTCTCTTATTAGCTAATATTTTTTCACAGTGTCAGTGTTTTACATGATCCAAAAATAGTATATAAGGTGTGTTATGTACTAGTACCTGGATGGCCGAGCTTTGCTCGGTATTTTTTTTTATTTTTTAATTGTGTTTTTTGGATAATAAACAATTGATTTTAGTCTAACCTCAAAGCAAACACTCATTGACTTCGTGTTACTTAACAACGCCATCTGCTGTTGTGTCGTTAAAGCAATTAGTTGCTCACAAAAAATAGTAGTATTATTATTCGCCAATAGATGTCAGGAAGAGTCATATTTTTCAGTTGAGATTGATTATCGATAAAACACGAATAAAATGATATTTTCTAAAAATGATTCCTAGCTAGATCGATTTATCGCCCCCGAAACCCCCTATATACTAATTTGTATGAAAATCGTTGGAGCCGATTCCGAGATTCCAATTATATATATATATATATATATATATATATATATATACAAGAATTGCTCATTTAAAGGTATAAGATATACAAGGTACAGAATCATTTATATTAGAAATAAACAAACACAAGTTGAAAGTTTCTTAGTATTTCGACAATTGTTAAATCTTTTTTTTATTTATTGTTCTAGGTGACAAAATAACAACACTTGAATCTACTCTTCTAGAAACAACAGCTAAATATGAAGATACAGCCAAAAAACTTGCTACCGCTGATGAAACTGTTACCGAATTGGGAAAACAAGTGGAAACTCTTAATGCTGAACTCGAAAGAGCTCGCGAGAAAATTGGTAGATTGGAAAATGAAATAGTTTCAATGAAAAGTGCTAGAGATGCCGCTGTGGATGAGAGAAATGACTTGACTCGTATATTACAAAGGCGTGATACAGAAATAGAAAGACTGACCGCTAGTGAAGTTTCTCACTCTCAACAACTGCGGGCCGCTATCGATGCAAAATGTGAAGCCTTAGCATTGAATGACGAAATTCAAAGCAAAGAACTGGCTCTTCAGTATCGTGAAAAACGCATTGAACAGGAACGGACTTTACTTAATTCCCAAATTGCAGGCCTCACAGAGGAAGTTAACAGACTCACTTCCGAATTACAAACAGTTAGATTGAACAACACCAGCAGGCTTGTTAATTTGGAAACACAATTAGCTGAAAAAGTGGAAGAGCTGAACACCGCAAATGAAACAATAAGTCAGTCAAATGAGGCAAAAAAGAATTTGAATAATCGAATTGAAAATTTAACTCAACGCCTTATGGACCAAAGAGAAATTGAACAAAAAATGACAGAAAATTACAAAAAAGAATTGGATGCAAAAACAAAGCTAGCTGACTTATTCAAAACTATGAATGATGATGCAGAAGCTAAAACACAAGAGCTTACAGAAGGTATAGGAGAGTTGCAAAAGTTGCTTAATGAAGCCACTGAAAAATATGGTGAACTTGAGACTAAAAATAAGCAGATGGAATTAGATCATGAAGAAATTATAGAAAAGAAAAATGATGTGATAGCTTCTCTCAAAATCGAGCTGGAACATGCAAACGATTTGCTGAAGGCAGCCAATGCTCACAACCTTGATATGGCACTAAGTGACCTAGCCCCATCTGCGGCTACTGCAAGCAAACTTTTGAAATCGGGCATGTCATTAACCCAAATATATTCTCAACTTGTCAAAGTCACTGAAGAGTTAGCGCAGGAAAAAGAAGAAAATCGGCGTCTGAACATTACTATTAACACTATAGTACAGGAATTGGAAGAGAAAGCACCAATGTTACAGAAGCAAAAGGCGGAATTTGAAGAAGCTGTAGAAAGTAATACTGCTTTATCTCAGCAAATTGATTCCTTAGTAATTGAATGTAATAGATTGAGAGATGATTACAGTGAAACGTCTAAAATTGCCAATCATTATACTCGAGAAAATTCCAAACTCAAGGGAGAATTAGCAGATTTAGGAAGACAAGTTTGTTTCTTGCTAAAAGAAATAGAACACAGTCGTGGAGGACTTCTACCTAACGGGGATCATGATTCAAGTCGCACAACATCTAATACTTCTGATATCAGTTCATCACGAATTATATCCAAAACACTTGTTACATTCAATGATATCCAAGAGCTTCAAACAAACAATCAGAAACTGCTTCGCATGGTGCGTGAATTGACAGAGAAGCATGAGGATTTAGAGCGTCACAAAGAAGAGTTTGAAAGTGGGGAGATGCAAACTAAAATTGAGACTTTAAAGAACAGAGTATCTGAATTAACTGAAGCCCAAGACCGTCAGACTAAAATGGTGAATGGTCTAATAAGACAACGAGATATGTTTAAAAAGTTATATCATGATCTCATGAAAGGTAAACGTCATGAAGTATCTGTTGCGGAAGCTGCAGAACTAGACAAAAGTGGGTCGTTCACAATGGATACATCAGGCGATAATGTGAACAAACCGGCTCCCTCAGACCCTACAATGTATGAAATTAAATGCAAAGAAACAGAGAAACATTTAGAGCTGTTGAAAGAAGAATATAAAACATATAAAGAGGAAAAAGTTACTAACGAAAAAATGTTGTTTGAACAAATCGAAAGCATGAGACAAGAAATTTCCAAACTTACTGCAGCTAATAGCAAATGTTCATCTACTTCAGAATATAATAATGAAAGGCTTAAGGTTCTGCAGACAAACATCACCACTTATAAAAAACAAATAACATCTCTAGAAGAAAAGAACAAAGCATATAGTACTACAATTGCTAAACATGAAGTATCTCTACAACATTTGAGAGATGAAGCATTAAATGCACAAAGCAAGCTTGCTGCTGCAGAGATACAACTTGAGAACCTTAAATTGGAATGCAAGTTAGTGAAAGATGCGGAATTGCGTCTTCAAACTGAGAAAGAAATGTTAAATCGTGAAAGGCAAGGCCAATCTCTATTACTAAAAAATTTAGAACTTATAAAAGCCAGCTTAGAACGTGTTGAAGCAGAAAATCGTGTAACGTTAGAAATGAGACTTGATGAAGCCACCAGGGAGTGTTCTGCATTAAGAAGGAGACTTCAAGAGGAACAGGATCGATTTAGAGAATTAGCCAGTCACTTGGAGCGGCAGACAGATACTGCGAAAACACGAATGCAAGAAGAGAAAGATGCTGCTGATGTACTTAGAAAGGAACTTGCAGAGTTAAGACAAGACTTAGCTGCTAAAAACAAGGCACACGAAGATCTCACAAAGAAGCTTAAAGCGGCTCTTGCGCCCAACACAGATGGAGCATTTGATACTGTAAAGAAAATAAGAGAGCTCGAAAATAAGCTGACTGATAAGAATGAAGAACTCAAAGCCCTGCAAGAACAACTTGATGTGGCCAAAGAACACATCAAACAATATTGTGATATATCGGAAAGTGCTGAAAAAGAACTTAAAACCCTTAGCGCCGAGTACGAATCCTATAAAACAGAAACGGAAGCTAAGCTATCCAACTATGCCAACAAATTACAACATCTCGAAGATAAATGTGCAGAGCTGGAAGCAGAATTGTCGCTGCATGCTAATGGAGAGCACTCTGCTAGTAATACTATCTTAAGAAATGAACTGCTAAAAGTGAAAGAGGAACTCAGAGAGGCATTAGCAAATAATGAAAGCTATCGTTCTGAAGTCGAAGCTGTCCGCGAAGAAATCACTAAACTGTCTGAAGCACTTCAGAAGGCTGAAGAGAAATACACACATGAAATGATTTTACATTCCTCTGACATTCAATCTTTATCACAAGTTAAAGAGGAACTCTCTAGAGTTCAAAATCAGCTAAATGAGTTAGTAGCTCTGAAAAACAACACTCTTGAAATGTTGGAAGCTGAAAAAGTTAGTTGGAATGAAAGACAGAAAATACTTAACCAAGAAAATGAACAACTTTCTCAACGACTAAAAGATTTGAATGATCAAAATTCACTATTGCATGATCAGATTCAAGCATTAGGGACTCAGCTTTCAGTGTCTCATGCTTCTAGATCTCAATCGGAGAGCATGAGTGAGTCTGTAAACGAATCTAGTATCAATTTGTCTATCAGTGAGGATGATGGAAAATCTTCAGAACAATTATTCTCAATCTTAAAATTCATAAGAAAGGAAAAGGATATTGCTATGGCTAAATTTGACATATTACAAGCTGAGACTATGAGACTTAAATCTCAATTAGAAATAGCAGAGAAACAACTTGATGAAGCCAAATTGGCGTTAGCTGCCGAAAGAGAGAGATCGGAAGTTAATATGGTGACTGTTAACAAGCAATCAGATATTTTGAGAAAAGTAGAAACTCTGAATGCTATGACTGATAGCAATAGAATTCTAAGAGAAGAGCGTGATGCACTAACTAACCGTGTAGAAGAACTAACTGTGGCTACTAAAGCAATGGAAGAAAAACTGGCTCCAATGGAAGAAAAGATTGCGGAGTTTACATCCAGAACAGAATCTCTCCAATCAGAAAATACATCTTTGAAAGCTGATTGTGCCAGATGGCGTACTCGAGTAAATGCTTTAGTTGAACGTGCCAACAAAACCAGCCCTGAAGATTGGAAGCGTCTGCAAAACGAAAGGGAAACTTTAGCCAAGATGCTAACAAATGAAAAAGAGAATGTAAGAAAAGTAAATGAAGAACTTGGCAGCATTAAGGTAGAAAAGAGCAAAATTGAAGAGCAATATACTTCAATTTCTAGACAGCACAGTGCTATGGTAGAAGAAAATAAAAAACTGAATGAAGAGCTACAACAAGTTCTTAAAAATGACATGGTACATCTCACAGAGGAAGTTACAAAACTTAAGGATAAGTTATCTTCTGCGAATGAAAATAATACTAAACTCACCGAAGAACTGTCCAGTAAAGACGCGTCTTTGAATGACATTAGAAACAAAGAGTTGCAGATTAGGAAAATCGCAAAGAAATACAAAGTTCAATATGAAGAGTTAGTCAAAGCAGTGGAGGAAGAAAAGAAAAACAACGAAGGTCAAACGGCAGCTGCAGACGCAGCCATGTCAGAAACTACCACGAAGTTCGAAGAACAGATAGCGGATCTTCAAGCTAAGTTAGAAGAAGAGAAGAAGAACTATGAAAAGTTACAACAAGAAAACGAAACGCTACGAACCGCCAACACGGATAAAGAGGAGAAAGCCAAACAGGTCCTCAAACAGGCCAAGAGTAAAATAGTTCAACTGACAGAACTAAAGAATAATTTGAATCGCGAGTTGGAGGAATCGCGATCGAAATTAGATTCCATAGAGCAGAGCACGCGCGACGAGCAAGACGTTAGGCTGGCGCTGATCAAGTCTCAGTTCGAAGGGCGCATCATGCGGCTCGAGAAGGAGCGTGGCGAAGCGCAATCCGAAAAGACCAGAGAGGTGGACGCACTTCTGCAGAAAGTGAACATGCTGCAGCGACAGCTGGCGAGCCAGGCCTCAGCGTCCAAGCAGCAAGCTACGTCCGAGAAGACGACGTCGGACCCCCCAACGGCCAACATCAAGCCGATGGCGGGCGTGGCCCAGCAGAGTGTGGCGGCGATGCGGCGCGGCGGGGAGACGCCGCTCGCATCCATCCGGCCCATGGCGCAGGTGGGCCCCACGGCGCCACACGACGCGCACTCCACCGAGTACATGCCGGCCTCCTCGTCGCGCCCGCTGCCGCGCGCCGCGCTCACCGCGCCGCCGCCGGAGTCCACGCAGGTACCTCCACCCTACACGATACCAACTCTGTTCGCAGGAGCCACAGGCTACGCTTTCACCAGTCTCTTATAAACTGAATAATCTTGTAAACTTCATTTTTAACTTGACTCAGTTAAAAATTAATACTACGTCAATTATCCTGCACATATTTACTAGAACCTGGAGCGTTAATGCTTGTAAAAATTAAATCACAATAGACACATCAAAATTCCAATATTGACTTTTTTTAAATCTTTATCATCAGGATATGGATATAAGTGACGTCGGCATGGGTAGCTCGGGAGCTAGCGACAGCAGCACGCAGCCGTCGACACATTCACAAACTCCACAGCAGGTATTTTGACACTGATTTCTCACTCATTCATTGCCGTAAAATTACAACTAGAACATAATTGAACATATAGATAGAACAGCTACATTTTGAGAGCTAGCCGGAGTTTCAATGACGTGACTATTCAGCATGACAATATTGATTTATTTAATACTTCAGTTGTACATCTTAAACGGACGCTTGCAAGCGCATTTTTTAAATGATTATGTAGTTAATATTTAAGTTTATGGATTTTTATATTATTGTTTTTTATTTATAAGTGGTATTCTTTAATTGGCCTTGTTGACGTATATATTTAGTTTATCTTTCACCTAGCTGTTAGATACCCTAACTTAGTAAAATAATTTAAAAGAAATAAATAAAATATTTATACTTAATACACAAATTATAAGATTCAAGACTGGAGCATTTTTTCTGCATGAAACATGACCCACAGAGTCTTGAGCTAAACACACACTCCACACTATCTACACTAATATTAATGCGGAAGTTTATGAGAGGATGTGTATGTATATTTGTTAATGCATCGGGCTGAAAAGGCTCGACTAGACTTAAATAAAATTTTGATTGGAGTTAGCTTGTTAAACTGGATAAACGTAGAAAAATTACCAGTTCTCGTATGCGATAGCAGGTGAGACTGAGATGAAGCTATTAGTTATCGTATATCACGTCATTGTATTATCAGGCGTGATGGCGGTCAAACGCAAGCCGATTATTGAATAAAAATGAAGTATATAACAATCTATAGCTTATACCATGTGGCGTTATACACGAAATGATGCTGTGTTGAATAACAGTCCTAGTCGCCTAGTCGTGTTTCGGGATGTAGTCCGGTGTAACCGTTCCGAAGACGGGTCTGAGCAGTAGCGCACTTGTAGCGCCACACTCAACTGCCGTCTTTGTACTTCTTCACTCTACAAAACTTCAAAGCTAGAGTGAATAAGTACCTTATAGGTCGTCGTGCTCCATCTTAGACCACAACGTCGCTTAACATCAGGCCAGTTGGTAGTCAAACGCCAACCTATTGTACATAAAAAAAAAACATGTTGAAACTGTGATTGTTGTGGTGCAGGCGGTGGCCATGGTGATGCCGCGCATTGAGCAGCCCAGCGCCGCGGCCGGGCCTACGCCGCCCGCACCTGCGCCCACGCAGCCAGGTAACCGCGCTATAGCCGAGGATTCATACTTCAATACAATACATTACTGCACAGTGGTACAACTTAATGAGTTCTCGTTCACCCGATAAACGAATGCGATCGTCGTCAGGCTTTGACGGGGAACTACGTAGGAGCAGGCGGCGGGGCTGCCGCGCCGGCACCTATCTATTTGGTGCTTTAGCGGTGCTACTATAGTATAGCTCAACTAGCTGCGACTTTTAATCCACTCATTCTCTATATTAGTACTAAGCCCAGTGAATTAATTATTGTTTTGTTCTTGAAAGGATATTTGGGAATCACAGAGAGGATCGCACATTATCAAAAAACAATTTGAAGAAATATTTTGTCCTTTTAGACCAACTAAAGATATTATTTTTCAATTGTCTAATTTCTAAAAGACAGTTCTATGAACTGTCCTCATTGACACGGTCTTTGCAAATACGATAACTTTTCTCAATTTCAGGAACAGCCACACCTACATCGACGGCGAACGTCCAAGCTTCCGGCAGTGTTAGCACTTCGCACGCCCCCACCGGAGTCAGCACCTCCCACCCGCCGGCCGGAGTCAGCACGTCCCACCCGGCACCGGGAGTTAGCACATCGCACCCCCCCGCGGGGGTCAGCACGTCTCATCCCCCCGCGGGGGTCAGCACGTCTCATCCCCCCGCGGGAGTGAGCACGTCCCACCCGCCCGCCGGAGTGAGCACGTCACACCCGCCCGCGGGAGTGAGCACGTCCCACCCGCCCGCCGGAGTGAGCACTTCGCAGCCCCCCGCGGGAGTGAGCACGTCGCACCCGCCTCCGGACGCGCGGCCAGTCAAGCGCCGCCTGCAACCGCGCCCCGTCACCGCCAACAAAAGGACACGAGTACAAGTACTTTCTTATATTCTCCTCTCATTTTATATATACCTCGGTACGAGTCAAAAATTTGTGTAAACTTAGAAAGTTTATTGTAGGTAAAACTTCGACTTTATACCAAACCTCAGCAATATGTCCAGCCAACTCCTGACTTGCACGTTAAATTTAAAATGTTCACATACATTTTGTACACTTTGCTATTGTCTGCTTTGCTTGTGACCGGATCGATCGAGCGTAGTAAGTGCGATGTTTAGAGGACATTTTGCGTAGGGGTTCGAGCGTTCAGTGGAAGTGGAGTACCAGGTGCCGACTTCGTCCCGCTGCGACCAGGACGATGAGGGCGTTATCGTCGTGGACTCTGAAGAAGACGACGAGCGCTGCTCCGGCACCATGTACCGGGTACGTACCGAACACAGCAGGCATCATGTACCGTGTACGTACCGAACACGGCAGGCTCCATGTACCGTGTACGTACCGAACACGGCAGGCTCCATGTACCGTGTACGTACCGAACACGGCAGGCTCCATGTACCGTGTACGTACCGCATATATTAGGGTAGAGTATCAGGTGCCTAAATTGCTCGCTGCGGTAACCGTGTGCGTTGGGTACATACTTCCGGTAATAAACAAAGCTTCAAATTCTTGGATCAAAAAACGTGTCATTGTCAAATGTTGCTTTGGTATAATTTTAACATCTCTTAAGATGCGTATCATTTATGCGCCTCTAGCACATGAGCCATCAGTGCGAACATGGAACGCGCGACAAATTTGCTATTGCACAACAGTTCTCTTTATTCATACAATCGTAAAGTCCATGGCCGGAATGCAACGATCACACACGGACTGCGACTTCTGTCCCAATTTGCGCGCGCCAATACGGTATCCATGTCGCGTTTCTGTAGCGCGCGCTAATTTTCGAGGCTTTGGAGCGCGTAATCGATAATCAGCTTTCCTAAAGCCAAATTTACGTCGGGATGCATGCAGCACGCCGCGGAGCTACAATTATTATCTGATCGCAAAACTCTAGGTATGTGGCAGCCCCAGTCGTTCTTTGGCCATGTTAACATTCAATTCAATAAACCATTATCCAATAAAGCATTTCTGAGAATAAACGGATGTTAGCTTTGAATAATGATTTTATTATGCGCGCAGGAAGGTGAGGAAGATGAAGAGGATATGGAAGAGGAGCAGGAAGTGGAGGGAGGCGAGGAGGAAGAGGTAGAGGGCGAGGAAGGAGAGAACTCCGGCAGACAAGTAAGATCCGTTTTCCTGCGTATTTAGTTTTGGCCTTAGTTTCTAGCCAAAGAAGGGAGCAATGCCCCAGAGGGAAAAGTTTTATTCTCATTTTATAAAAATATTATGGATTAGCCTGTAAGTTTAGTAAAATGGCCTAGTCCCCTGAAATAAAGATTATTCATATATTAGTATTATGAAAAAAAAAAGCGATTGGAACTCAGCCAAAGACTCGCACCAATTTGCTCATTGTGTGACCATATGTGCGTAGTTATCGTCTGTTACAAAACGGTGTACGGCGACAAGCTCGCCCCCTGTCACATTTGGAACTAAATATCGTCCGGCGAAGTGTTGGTGTTGTAATACACCTCTGCCAGCCCCTTCGGGGGAAAGGTGTATCAATATGTTTACTACGAAAGTAGCTTGGGACCTAAAGCTGGGAGTCTCGTTTAATGCACAGAATAGCTGCACTGCTGCAATTCATACAGACCCCCATTATCCATAGCACAATTAGCATAATGCTAGGTACACACCAAGTCAATGAATACCAGGGAATACGCTGCGTCCCGTTTTGTTTCAATAAAATAAAACGAGACGCAGCATATGGTTGGCCTTTGTTTGCTTTGGTCTGTATGCAGCATAATAGGCAGACATATTTGTGTACTGATCCCACCAGCATGTGAGATACATAGTTAGGAAGAATGAGAGTTTAAAACGGATAGAAGGATCTGCGGTGAAGCTAACCATGTGTTGTTTGTGTCGAGAAGTCGCCGGCGCAGTCCCCGGTGGCCGGCGGGTCGGCGGAGGAGGGCTCCGAGGGCAGCTCGCTGGAGGCGCGCGCCGCCGAGCCGGACAGCGAGCCTGCGCCCGCGCCGCCGCCGCCCGTGCCGCAGATAGAGGCCATCAGCAGCGGCACCGAGCGTAACTATACACACTACACTAGTACCGATATAGGGCAGCTCGCTGGAGGCGCGCGCCGCCGAGCCCGACAGCGAGCCTGCGCCCGCGCCGCCGCCGCCCGTGCCGCAGATAGAGGCCATCAGCAGCGGCACCGAGCGTAACTATACACACTACACTAGTACCGATAGAGGGCAGCTCGCTGGAGGCGCGCGCCGCCGAGCCCGACAGCGAGCCTGCGCCCGCGCCGCCGCCGCCCGTGCCGCAGATAGAGGCCATCAGCAGCGGCACCGAGCGTAACTATACACACTACACTAGTACCGATAGAGGGCAGCTCGCTGGAGGCGCGCGCCGCCGAGCCCGACAGCGAGCCTGCGCCCGCGCCGCCGCCGCATTATTACTACATCAAAAATTTAGATTCTTCATGTAATAATGTTAACTTTTTCTGCCTTCAGAAAGCGGACCGCTATCCCTGGGTGGTAATGGAGCGGATGACGGTGACGACAGCATCGTTCCTTCCACACCCACTTTATATGTTCCTAGACGCAATGATGGGTATGTTTCTCTACGTTTTTTTATGTGACTTCTTTTTTTATGTGATGACATTCCCCTTTATTTACATGCACACAACTAATTTATAATGGCACAACTAGTTGTGCTATTGTAAATAAAAGGGAATGTCATTTTCTTTAGCACAACCAGTTGTGCCAAAAAGAATAATATTTTACAATGGCACAACCAAGCAATGCCAGTGGTGCCTTGGGAAAATGATAAATTCTTTTAGCACGACCAGTTGTGCCAAAGGAAAGTATATTATCCCAATTACACAACTATTTTTAGAGACCTTTTGTGAATTAAAGTATCCACATTCAATCTCTGTAATGTCTAAAGTCCACCTAACTAGCTTGACCTGTGTTCAGACAAATAAAAATGACATGCCGTTTCCAGGCATTGTTTAAAAACTTGTCAGATTTTACTGGAAAAATACTTGTTTTGGATCACTGGATGTTTTAAAAAGTCATCATTATCATCAACGTAGCCGAACGTCTACTGGTGAACAAAAGTCCAACAACAATTTTCACAGCGGTCTTGCGCAGCCCGCATCCAGCGGCTTCCCGCGACCCTAGCTGCGTCTTCCGATTCATGGTCTCCACTCGAGAACTTTTCTGCTTTATTGGCCGTTGGCTACGAGCGATGTACTTAGCCACTGCCATTTCAGTTTGGCAATTCTTAAGGCGAAAACTGACTGAAGCCGAAACTCGTACCGTATCGGTTTGCCGAACCGTTCTGTGCCGTATCGTTCGCTGTATTAATCCGAGCCGCTCACCGTGTACAGCGCGGCACCTGGTTCTCCCTGATTTCACTTAACCATTTTTAATATAATATCACGGTTTATAATTTCAGCTCATAAAAAATCAGTTGTTTTAACTGTTCATGCAATATAATAGTCATTTACTATAATCGCGGCCGGCGAAATTATGGCTCCTAACACTAAGTTGTGTTATGTTTGAACCATTTTTGAAACATATCAAGTAAAAAGTAAACCATTATTGAAATTAGTTTTACATATCATTGATACAGACAATCCAGCGAAATAATTTGTTACATCAAATAAGATTCGTTGAAGTAAAAATTAAATATAACGACCATTATATCAAATGAATAATAAACATAATTAATTTTAGTGCAACCGTTGAAATATCGGATTAATGTTCTATGAAACAAAAATGATGTAAAGCAAAATGATACTACATGAATATTATACCAAACATTGTTTATCGATGTGAAGTTACATAAAAAGTTGTTATACGACGCCAGGGTAAACCGACCTACTACACCTACACTCGAGGCTGATTGATTGATTTGATTTTAAAATTTCTTATTAACAAACACATAATTATAAACATTTTTGTACTCAGCGTTAGAGACTAAGACACAAGTAAACAAATTAAAAGTTATTTTGTAGGCTAGGACCGCCTTTTAAAACTTAATTGCTAAACTTAAATGTTATGTTACAAGACAGTTCTTATTAAATCATAAATGTGGGTATTTAGCAAAAACAACATGAACAAGGATTACACACTACTATAAATAAATAAATAATAATAAAATAAATTCGGGACACTTCTACACACGGTCGCCTGACCCCAAACTAAGCAAAGCTTGTACTATGGCTGTCAGAGACTGATATACATACTTAGATATTTTTTAAATACATATTAAATAGATATTGACACCCAGACATAGGACAAACACAAATGTTCATCACATAAATGTTTGCCCTAGGTGGGAATCGAACCCACGCCCCCAAGCTCAGAAGGCAGGTTCACTACCAACTGAGCCACCGAGGCAGTCGAGACTATGGCTGTTAAACTCTCGACTAACACTCGAGGCTGCTCGATACGTTACGAGCTTCTGCTCCAGTCAGTCTCGTTCTGAGCCTGTCTCTAATTAGTGTGATGTGTTAAGGTTCGGCGAGGCGGTGGTGTCTCCGCTGGCGGGCGGCGCGGCGGGCGGCGCGCGCTTCACGTTCTCGGAGGCGGGCGGGGGCGCGCTGCACGCGCACCACGACACGCACGCCGACCTCGCCGCCGCGCTGCCGCCGCCGCACCCGCCCGCGACCGACTCGCGTGAGTACACCACTACACACACATCTCACACATTGGTTATGTCACATCACACGCAGGTTCGGGAAGGGCGGTGCTGTCTCCGAGGCGGGCGGCGCGCTTGCTTCCACGTTCTCCAAGACGATGCAAGTTGTGCATCTTTGACCATGCTGTCATAATTTAGATGTCTGAATTTAGATTTCAGATAAGATCAGCCCCCCAATTCTACTAACCAATTGCTTTTAATTTGTTAATGTATTAATGGACGCTTTTTGTATGGCAGGAAATGTGGGGTTCATATGTTATGTAGTAGTTGTTCACATTCAGTTTGTATAAGTTTAAATAAATTTTCTATGTCTATTCTATATATGGTAACCTATATTTGGCTTCATGTGTTTATTTTCTTATAACAAATAACATTATTAAAAGAAAAACAAAAAAACGGACTGCAAAATGTTGTACCTTATGTCACTTCCACTACCAAGACGATTCAAATGACACCTCTCATGTGGAAATCTATCAAGCTGTTTAGGATGTAGGGTGTGTCAAAGAAACGTTATACATACATACATACATACACACATACATATCCACATATATACATACATACACTAGAAAAATACAACTTAAATATGTCTATATAAATAAATAAAAAAAGCGTCAAAAGTAGACATTTTAAAACCAATTGCTTTGTAGAATCGATGCTCTGCTTAGCTGTAGTGGAATGCCTACTCCAAAAAACAATAAAAAAGACAAAATAATAAATAATAAGCCACTGTGTAATGATCGCAGGCACGGAGACGGCGGAGCGCGGCGACTGGGAGGAGTCCCGCGCCGAGGAGGAGGCGGCCGCCGTCAGCTCGCAAGGCAGTGAGCCCTCCTCGCCGCACCAGGTACTGCATCTCGCCAGTTACTACACCACCAGCCCTAATAACATGAACAGGGTGTAGCGAAGAAGAGCAAAAGGTAGAAGCGAGTTGCAGGCCCTGCCGCTCGTCTCTGCCTTGCTCTCCTTTGACGCCTTACCCCCGCAACCCTTTTCGCGAGTGAGGACTCTGCAAGCAGTACCACTTTAGTAGCGTCATTGAAACAAACCAGGTTCACGCATCGATGGTTTATCAAAGCCGTGTCTATGTGGTAGCTGCAGTCTGCTTCGATTATAACGTTAACCGCCTTAACAATATACTAATAGCTCGGATATGTATAGCATCGGAATAGTAAATAGCAATACAGTGTTTTGTCTTTTTCGTTCAAGTAAAAAATGTTAAATAAAGAAAGTCAAACTCAAAAGGTGCTTATTCAATTAGTTATCAAAGATACCTTATAAAAGTCAAAGTTGTGGAATAGACTCGACCACCTTGTTCGGAAAAAGAGCCACTTCTCAGAAGAACAGGCAAGAAACAGGGGGGCATTTTTTTTTTTATTAAAAAATATTTTCTGAAGAAATTTTAGTTTACAACTAAGTGATATCATATTATATCTATGTACTAGGGGCTACTTGGCGGAGGAAACAATCGGACTACTCTGTAAAAAGTCATGCGTCAAAAAGTCATCATACATAAAACGAACGAGCGACAAGATTCGCAAACAAAAGAGTAGGACTGCACCACTAGGTGCATGCCACTGCTGAAGATGTACCTACCGATGAAAATCTGACAGCACATTCGATTATTATTGGACCAAACAGATTGCTAAGAAGCATGATACAAAAAAAAGTCGGTTTACGGACGAAAGTTTAACGTGACTACGTCATAACAAAACATTGATGAAATCTTTTCTTCGGACGCCTAAGCCAATCGAGTGGAAGAGAGATAGATGTGCCGCAAGCCGAACGCTCAAGCCGTGCCTTTCGCTCGCTCGTGTAGCGCTCTCGCTCCGATCGACCGAGCGTAACGGGACAATGAGTAATCCTTTTACATCCGCGCAGCCGGCGTTCATCGATTTATTAGACGTTGTCACGTCAAAAATATATATACGCGTCGACTTGCAAACCTTCTTCGTTTCGTTGATCAAAAAGACAAAATACAGTGTAAATATTCCGAGGCCACATAACGTTAATTGCTAAGGGGTACTATAGTGTCCTTCGTCCGCAGATGGCCGAGGAAGGTCGCGAGGCGGAGGCGAGCGCGCCCGCGCCGCCGCCGGCCGCCTCGCGCCGCTCCGCGCCTCACTCTCCTCACTCGCAGAACCAGCGCTGGATGCGCGCCGCAGGTAACATGCTACGACACATTACATATCATCACGCATTTCCCCCGAGAGGTAAGTAGGTGTAACCCACATTTCGCCGGACGATATTGTAATGGTATAACTCCTTTTTCTTTTTGTACTTCTCATTGTAAATAAAGTCTCTTTAGTAATCGACAGCCACTATCGGCAGCCAACATATTCCAAAGTCATTTTTGAAAACTGACAGTCAGAGAGAACATTCAAGATGCAGTCAGATTTAAAAAATGAATTTTTAAGAAGATCCTATCAACTCTGAATGTTGAGAAGTGTGTCATTCACGAGGCAAGTTTCGTGCTTGAAGGTCTGTCAGTTGACGTCACGCCACGCTGTGTTGAGCACCGCGGCTCAGTACATCATACAAAAAAACAACACAACCAACTTCCAATCATCGACGTATCGTGTACTGGTATATCGTTAAAGTGAAACTTAATGGTTGAATTAATCAGTTGAACTATTGGGAAGTATTTATCTTTGTGGGATTATCTATTGGGAAGTCAATCTTTGGAACCAATTGTTCGAAGATAAAAATTGAGTAAAAACCACGATTAACGGAGTAGGTATACATTAATACTTATTTGTTTCTTTCCTTTTGTTTGTGAAAAATCTATAATGAATGTATAAATTACTGTGAGTAATTGGGAATTTCATTTTCATGTTAATGCGTCACCAGATTAATTAAAGTACCAATGAACTGCTAATATCAGTAACACTGCCTCGAAACACTCGTTTATTTTTTCACTAATATACCTACTTCGTTTGTTACCACAAAAATACATTATACATCTGTGTCAACATGACGGCATTTATAAATATTTATGTATCCGTTTTAAATATCCTTGTGTACATCCAACTGCTAAGAGAATCCTAACTTAATATTTAATGTTATAAATACGAAAGTGAGTTTGTTCGTTTGTTTGTAACGCTTTCAACCCTTAAATACTCAATCGATTATAATGAAATTTTGTGTATACGTTGTCAGGGGTACAAAAAAGGATATTGGGTACTTTATACCCCGAAAAAATTTAAGATTCCTGTGGGACAGCGGGTGAAACCGCAGGGCGCAGCTGGTGAACTATAAAACGATACCATTTTTCGTGATTATTTAAATTGAAAGCAATTTTTTTTTGACGTGACAACGTCTAATAAATTAATGAACGCCGACTACACGCACAAAAAACGATGAGTCATTGTCCCGTCACGCTTATTGTCCCGTTATGCTCATTGTAACGTTACGATCGGAGCGAGAGCGCTACACGAGCGATTTATTCATAAAAGTATGCAATCATTTCATCAATTTTGTTATGACGTTGTCACGTTAAACTATCGTTTGTATACCGACTTTACAGACAAACCATTGTTTTCAACAACTATTTGACTCAAGGTAGGTATTGAAGACTACAGTCCCGATAATGTGGAACGTTTTGTTGTGCAGATAGCGAGAGCGGGCCGCGCGGCCGCGGCGCGCGATCCCGCGGCCGACCCCCGCGCCGCCAGTACATGAGATACTAAGATATAAGATTTAGTACTAGTTTTTTTAATTATTATAGTCGTTTCAAACATTTCCATCTTAGGTATAAAAAAGTAAATGCTAATTACAAAAATACAGAAACGCTTATTCATGTCAAAACACAATAGATACATGATTAAACTAAAACAGGAAATGCTTTTCCGTATTTTTTGTATATTTGTATTCTTAGTTGTATGCTCGAAGCCTAGCTGTGTTTATTGGGAGGAAATTATAAAGAATGAATGAATGAATACATAATTTGGTAATGACTTGGTGCAGTGTAAGGAACATCTAAGATTGATTTACCATTTTATGCAAATACCTAAACTAATTAACTAAGGAAATTTCTTCTTCTTCATAAACTATTAATAATTTTCACATGTATGTTCAGTGATCGCCATTTTGACTTGACAGTTATTCACCTGTGGCTATCTAATATTATACCATATCGATATTTAATGTGCTGATAAAAAACAATAACACACACGATTTGTTGTATGTTAAGCTCCTTATCTTGCAGTGAATCACATACATTTGGAACAAAGGCTTTGATTATAACTACGTATTACTCAGTCATGCTGTGACTCTGTGTCCTTAGAACTGTTTAATTCTTTACCAGTAATTCTCGCTGGCGCCTAACACATGCGACAGCAGTAGGGTGCAGGGTGAGAGGGTGTGTGGATGGATTTTATTGTAAAAGTTATAATGTAGATTTTTTGGTCGCACTACCAATTTCTTGGTGAATAGGGATATAAATTATAACTAATTGTATTAATATTTCACAAACCGATAATCATTGCCAATGCGCCGTATCATAATTGTGTATTGTGAATGAATATAATTAATTAATATTGTAAGAATATCGTATTTCAATTCAACATATTCAATCTGTAGAATCTTAATCGATGACAACTGTAACTAGCAGTATATTTAGGAATGCTCTACATTTAGCTTTGCCGTGGTTAAAGAATATATTTATAATTATGTACACAGACAATCCATATATGAAAACACTTTTCTCCACTTGGGCTCGCATTTGTTTTACTTAGGTAAGTAGGTATCTAATTCAGTCAGCATTAGGCTTCTTTCACACTGACACGAGTCCCGCCCGGCTCGCGGTATTTTAATAGTTGCGTCTCTGTTCTGGACGAACGAGACGAACAGAGATCCAACTATTTGCGTTCCGCGGTACACGAGGGATTCGGGTCAGTCTGACCCAAGGTTTAAATTTAGTGAAACAACATGAAAAGTGGCCAAAATAAACTTAAATATTATGCTCTATTTAACCAGTTACTGGCTAGATTTTTATTTTTAAATTACAATTCTGATCAGTGTTAATGACCGAACAAAAACCAGTTAGAACACTAAAACATCAAACAGTCTTAAATATCGAAACAAATACAATAAAATTGTTTAAGACTGACACAGTATACTAGAGCCACAATTATACTTTCAGTTTTCTGATATCACTTCTACATATAACCTACCTATGGGTGTGTTCAGAGAATAAAAAATATGGCTGTATTAAATTTGATTGAGATATGCAATATAAATATCAACTAAGTTAACTAGCAGTTCAACTAACAGCCTAGCCTTTTAATTTAACAGCGCCGTTTAACTATATAGCGGCCTGATGATATTCAGCCATTCAATCAAATGCTAGTCATTTTGACTTGGATCGACAACTTGCCTAGGCTAGTCATTAAATAGGGTAGGTTTCGTGAGCTAAGTAGAACTCCCGCCTTAGCCGTCTAACCTAACCGATCCAAGTCGGATTAGCTCTGATAGAGGAGCCGAGCAGTAGAAATTTGGGGTATTATAGTATTATGTCTATCAAAATAGCGTTTCGTCTATTTTCGGATTTTATTTTTGTCGTAATTAATTCAAAAAACTTTTCTTCGGTCAATAGTTAGTGATTTGGTCATTTGGTCACATTTTGTGTAAATAGCTTGAGCATCAGCTAGCCTTTTTACTAAATGTTGTATTTGACGCTACAGCTTCATATAAATCAGGAAGCTAGTTGAATGGCGCCGTTTAGTAAAAAGGCTAGACTGTTAATTGAACGGCTAAATAAAGAAGTTGGCTGCGACATATGTATCCGACCACGTTTAGTTATGGCTTATAGGCCTACCACACGCTCCAATTTCCCCACAATTTTAACTGTGCGTACTTACCTGAGGCCTGTGCGTATTTAACTAAGCCGTGTGGTAAGTACGCGCAGGCCTCATTCCTGTCAAAGTCGTCGGCATCTTCCCTACACTTAACTGCGCAGGAACTACCTGGCTTGAACACTGAACGTCTACCCACACGCACAAACAAGTACGCGCAGGCAGGGCTTGCACATGCAAGTCGAAATCACGCAAGCCATGTGGTGGGGTTGGCGCGGTGTAGTTTTATCAACCACACGCTAGGAGTTCCGTGTACAAGCCTGGCCTGCGCAGTTAAAAGTTGTTGAAATTGAAGTGTATAGTAGGCCTATTAGTCGTGCCAATCTGAACTCACCCTAATAAGTATGCATGAGCATAATATGTGCATTGTATTGAATTTATGTAATTGTAATTTGATGCTGTGATTCTGTGTATCTTATGCTTAGTCATTTAGAGGAAGTTTATTCTTGTATAAATTACTTACATTTCAATTTCTAGTAGGTATTTATTTTTGTTTTCATAATTACCCTTACCTTCAGACTTAATGCTCGAGACTGTAATTTATTGTAATTTATGTCAAGTTAAAATACATTTTTTTATCAAGTACATCATAGCTGTCTAATCGTTCATGTCATGCAGTGAAATATGACCTTGTAAACCCTGTAAACTTGATAGAAAGCAGTCGATTCTATTAATCATTTTCTTACCTATACTAAATTTAATTTGAATGGCACCATACAAAAGACATCACTAATATGCGATCATAGGCATTGGAGATTGAACTAATAATAATAATAATAAGAACTATCCTAATACTATCTGTACCACAGCAAAATAAATGTATCTGCAATATAATTATCAAAACATGTTTTTGTTCTGAATGTTTTCGTAAATAAAATAATACATACATACTCTAAAACATTGTTTATCTTTTAATTTCTAAATTTCCGAAAATCCCAGCACAGGTATTCACAATTATTCGGAAACGTTTCCGTTCGGAGTCCAAAAAAAATTGAACCTTAGTCCGTATGCATAAGTTTTTAACGTAATTCGTTCTTCCGATTGGATTTAGACTCAATTGCCTATTCCAAAATGTATAAAAGTAGGTAGACTGAGATTCGAACAAATTGGGTTTGAAATTTAGTGGGATCCAATCGGAAACGTTTTCGAATGATTGTGAATATGTGTGCAGAAAGGCATTAAGCCCGCCTTCACTATACGAGCCATGAGCCGTACGAATCGTTGGACATATCCGTCATTGCCCACACTACACGAGCGCTCAGGCAGCGAGGGCTCGGCGTAGCGCTCGCGTCTTTGACGGCGAGCGGGGGATTGGTCCGCGAGCAGATATCATTCACACGCAGATTCGCCCGCGGTTTGGTATGCGTGTGAATGGTGGGTTTTACGGTGTGATCAGACTGAACGAAAAAATGCTCGAACACTTTTTGAATAAACAAACCATATCATATACTATTGTGTAGCCACAATAGTATTGGAAGTACTACTACTGTATTGGAAGTCTGTGCATAATATCAAAAGAGAAGTCAGATTCACACGCGCGCTGATAGATGCGATTTTGTATTACTCTGGTGATATAGTTCATTTGTCAATGACGTCAAAAAGTGCTCGCAGATGATTCCGTTATGTCTGAACCACCCCTTAGTTTTACCATTTCCTCTGTCTGTCAGAAGTGGACACAATACAGTGAAAGAAAATGTAAGTTGAATGTAATGCAAAATTGTCTGAGGTGTTTGATGGAACTAACATTCAAGCCTACCGCGTCACCCGGGTACGTGCCCAAAATATTCCAGTTTTACAGCATTCTCTTTAATTTTATGTTTATCCTCTACAACTTCAGTGTTAAAACCAGACAAATGTAGGGTTACCATCTCTAAAATTTGGCAACCCGGACATGTCAACAGGTTTTCACATAGTGTATTATAAACAGTTGAAAATTTCTTACTTACATCAACTTTTATTTTATTTATTTTTAACACCTAGAATTAAATTTGGTCATGTTTTATCATAATTTTAAATGGACATAACAAAACAGAATCTTATTACAGTTTGTTACAAATTGTTTTAAAAATCAGTTAAAATTGTTGACTTTAAATTTTTAAACCCGGACTACAAATGAAGCCCTGTCCGGACACTTCCTGGATGCCCTCTAAGTAGGACAAGTCTAGGAAAACCTAGACAGATGGGAACTCTAGATAAAGATAGCTAGCATTCGTTTTTTATTAGGTGGTCTACTAACCATCTCAGCATTCTGTACAGGTAAGGTAACACAAAACAGGTATAGTTTGGTATGAATGAGTCAATGACTGATAAGGTTTGTTTTGCTCTTTGTATTAAAGTTTTTTGTCTACATATGCATTAACAATAATGGTTGCATTTTCAATAGCTGCCATGTTATTTCCAAATGTAATCTGACTACAAGAGAAAAGGTAGCAATTGACACAATTTATTGTTAAGCTATAGGTATGCAGCGAGTGCAAACAAGGTGTCCTAAAAAAGGGTTGGTCTGAATGGTAAGTTAAAACTACCAATGGAATGTTATTGTTTGTATTCTAAGTACATTTCTAATTTAAGAAAAAGAAACATGTTTTATTTTAAATTTATTATTTTTACACAAATAATTATATGCCTAAACCAAACAAAGAGATGAAAACAATGCAATATTATACTATAAATTGGTATGTATCTATTTATTTAACACAAAATGATAGTGCCAATATTAAAATCATAATATTATACATCGATATTATTAACTAAGCCTTAAAAAATAAAGTTTCACCATATGGTCAGATATTTCGCCACATTGAAATAATATAGGTGCTATGTGTAATGTAGTTGAAGTGAATTTTGGGAAACTAATTTCCATACACATTTTCATCGGAAAATGCGATGTAGAGGAAGAAATCTTCGTCATGATGTTCCTGGTAAAGAGATCCCATGGTGGCAGACGTCGGAGGAATCACATTGTTAACGAAAAAGAACAATGCGTCCTCAGGACGCAGATGGATACGTTTTCTGATCAAGAAATAGAACTGCCCGACAGTTAGATCGGACGGCACCAAGTACTTCTTCTTGTCGAGGTCTCCGAGTCTAGCCTTCGGAGCTTTCTCCACAATAACTGGTACGCGATCGGGATACTTCCTGCGAATTTTCTCGCCTTCAGTCTTTCTTTTCTCGAAAGAGTGTTCTTCTTTGTATTGGAATTTCATGATGAGATTTTTTTCACACTGCAATTTCCAAAATATCGAAATATTACAAACAGAATCGATTTACTGCGACTTGTTTTTTTGTTTTTGCGTTGATTGATTGTCTACAAAATGCAATGACGCAATCAGCTGACTGACAGGAAACAACAAATACAACAATGAGTTTTGTTTTTAAAACTGTATTACGCCGTGAGCTTTTGGCTCAGTCAGTGTCACTGCTCTAGTAGATATCCACAAGAAGCGCTACGCCAAAATTCTCTATGAAAGAAAAAAAGTGCAAAGGGAGTGAGTTGGTCTATGGTTTAGGCTTGTTTTTTTTTAAGAATGATTTCATGTTCATGAATACCATGTCCTTCAGTTGGGAATTCTATTAAGAATTTCTAGTTGATCGAATCATGCTTTGCGGAAGCTCATTTTAAAAACAGTTTTTGTACAAATTTGTAGTGTATTTCGCTTTAATTATTTATTTTGTTTGTCTATCCATTTTCTGATGATGATAGGGAGAGGGTAGCAGGGGAGGTAGATGAGATCAATCCTTTCCGCGTACCTATTGAAAGTCATCTATAGGGCTATTCTTAGGTATGTAGTGAGATTCAATCTCACCATTTTTCGTCCTTGTTGCTGTCCTTTGAATGGTCATAGGTGTGAGAGTAACCAAGATAAAATCTCATCTCATCTCACGGATAAGAATAGACCCCCGCCTCCGTGACTGGAGCCCGGTGTATTGTGACAGGCTCGCCCCCTGTCATATTTGGAATTGAATATCGTCCGGTCGAAGTGTGGGTGTTGTACACCTCTGCCGGGCCCCTTCGGGGGAAAGGCGTGATGGTATGAATCATTTCCCTTTCCCCATTTCAATTAAGCCGTAAGTACTTTTCTGAAACGTTTTGGAAGTCGAGTTTTGTAGAGAACACGAGAACGCGAATCCTTTATTGTTTGTATCATTTGCCCATTCTTAAGCACGAAAAAGAACCGGTAAAGGTTAATAATTCACAATAAATAATCAAAAGCCAAGCTACGAAAAGGTGACGTTCTACAAAAAAAATTTAATTCTTCGAATGTTAAAGAGTTTAGAAGGTGGATTATCAATCTTTAACGGTTCGTTAACGTCCACGAGTGTAAGTAAATTATATCAAACTTATGAAACGCGACGTATCTGGTATGGGAAAGAGGAGGGATCATCATAAGTATCATCGCCATCACCATAACATCCTTACCATATAAAGTGCAGTAATTCAAAATAAAGACATGGTCAAATGGCCTCCGTAGCCAGACCAAAAATTCAAAAAAACTGACTCAGGTTCAGCATTGCCAGATGTACGATTAAAGTCGTATTCATACGTTTTTTTGGCCGTTTAATTAAAATCGTTTTAGTGAGATAGTACATTATGGTACAGGCCGAATCAAATTTAATGGCGGCTGTGAAGTTTGGCGCGAAACACAGCTCAGTAGCAAAAACGAAAGTATGCGCGGACGTCAGAGAGGCAAGATGCCGCAAAGTCACGCTTGCGGCGCACTTCACAGCCGCCATTAAGTTTAAATCAGTCTAAACGGTTCTCTTTTTTTATCCTACCATAAAATATTTTAAAAATACTACTATAAAGCCTATACCAATAAACTGTTTTACAGTACGGCGGGAAAGCCACAGAATACTATTACATATGGCAAAGCTTATTCTTCCAATCTCCACAAGTCCACGCAAAATATTAGGTACACATGAACCACTAGCAATAAACGTTGCATAGCCTAAGAATAATTATACAGCGTTTTGGTCTTTTTCTTTCTTTTAAACTTTGAACTAATCGAGAACAAGACTATGCAGCTGTTCCGAGGCTATAAAACATTTATTGCTAAGGAGTATTAGAATCTATAGCGTTTTGAACTCCAAATTCACTTTAGAAGTAGATTAGCTTCCGTCTTCATTTCACATTTCCTAATTTGCTAGTAGGTATCTAACGGAGTTACGTAAAACCAATTTAAAATCAAAGTATGAAGATTTGTTCATTAAAAGACAGTGGGCAAATTGGTCCAAAAAATATATAAAAATAGATAAGTTTGCCAACAGGGTTGGCACATGGCGCATTCGGTAGATTATTTATATGCATAAAAAAAGTACGACACTGGTAAAATTCAACCTACAGAGACCGATATATCTATTTTTTTAAAGAATATAATATTATATATATATATTTATATATATATTCCGTATATATATAAATATATATACAGAAATGTTAAGCAAAAACTTCATGGTGGGAAACTCTTTGCCAGGCAAGCACCAAGAGGAGCACGCCATCTTCTTTTGTCGTGTGGTCGAGCGTGTTGGACATTGTAGAATTATCAATACCTACAATACAAAATATCATCAAAACTGTAGGTTTGATTTAAGCGAGATTTATTATGCGAAACCTATAAACCTTACCTGGAAATTGCCTATAGTGTCAATCCTGCGGGCATTTGGACCAACGTAATTTTTTTTTTGCCCATTGTTCTTTGTTTCACAGCACTCAAGAACGCGATCTTCCCTAATAGCTATTATCATACCAAACACTCTCGCGATCTAATAACCTATAAAATGTCACCTAGCGTACTGTAAATTATAATGCGCGCCGAAAATTACGATTTTTTGCCTCACCAGTATACGTATAACAATCGGTCTTAAAAACATCTGGCAACACTGCTCGGGTTTTGTTTGACTTTTGGTTTTTGGTTTGGCGTGGGTAAAAGATCTATAATCGGAAACGAAATCTATCAAATAGCCATTAATTTTTACTTTGTTTCTCCTAAACCACAATAATGCGTAAAAGGAAGTCTGTAAAAAAAGGTGGTGATGATTCTGAGGCCGAAGCAGAGGAATTCCAAGACTCAGGAGAAGATTGGACGCCGGAAGCCGATCCTGTATGTACTCATTCTCTTCGTTTGTACCCATTTTGTACGACTGTGTTGTGAAGCATTTAGTGTTTTTAGTAAATTTGTTCTTCCTATTCCTTTTTATGTCTATTTCATCGAAATGTATTTTAATATTTTGCTCTGTTAAAGACAATGTTTTAGGTTATATTAGAAACATTAACAACACAAACCTTACCTTGTTGACTTCATTGGCTGCGCGATTTTTTCCAATATTTTCGATCTCGATCTTTAGTAAAATTATTACTGAAAATTCACATCATTCTATAAATTCCTATGTCTATGTTATAGAAGAGATTGATTTATAAAATTAAAATGTGTCATTATCTGTGTTGCAGAATGATGGGCCAGCAGCTCGTGGTGGTCGTAAACGAGCAACCAAAGTATCATTGAACAACTCTAAGAAAAAGCGGAAGAACTCCTCATCAGAAGAAAGTGAGGGTGAAGGAGAAGAAGATGAGGAAGGAGAGGATGAAGAGGGAGATCTTGATGAGGAAGAGGGCTCAGATGATGAAAAAAATGGCTCCGATGGAAACAAATCCGACTCCAGCCAATCTAAAGATGTACCAAAGCATTTCCATGTAAGGAATTCAGTTATAGTGTAACCAAAATCATAATGTACCTGGCATCTTATTCAATGTTGTTTAATTATTAATGTTAATGAAAATGCTCTAATTTTCGAACTAATCAATTTAACATGGACAAATCTTTGTGAATATAATAATCAAATGACTGGCTACAATACTTATTAAATGTATAATGTATGTATTGTGTTTATTAACTTACAGTCTGGAAACTTTGTTCTGCTGAAATCCGATGTTAAATGGGAGGGAGACACAGTGGTTTCCAAGTTGGATGAAATCAATTTGTGGAAAATTGATGGAAAAGCATTGCTTCAAAAGTTCATTCCAATGGAATCTAGTGGAAAAATCCTGCACAAATGCACATGTGTGGTAAGAAGGCTTATTAATTGCATCAATTAATTGACGATTAATTTAATCTGAATTCATCAATTAAGTTTATTCTTGTATCTAAATTAGAGCAAAAAGTGAAGTAAGCTCATATAGGCTGCACAGGCCCTGAAATCGAGTTTCTAGGCCATCCTATGAGATAAATTGGTATGAGAAAGTACATACTGTTTTACTAATATTATGTGTGTTAAAAAAAAATCTTACAATCTTATCACCTCCTTCCAACCCAACCTTAATTTGATAAAATTAAATTCAACCATATTTTGTAATTTACAATAAAAGTTGGTGCTTAATAAATAGTTTGGTAAAAATGTCTTTTTCAGTATTCTGGATGGAATGTGGACAATCGTGAAAATTACTACCCCATAACCGAGATTCTTGACCGAAATCCACGTACAGACTCTAAAGAAATATGTGTAGCTTTAGATCTCAATGATCTTATCAAAGTAAAAGACAAGTAAATTTACTTTTACATAATTCAATTACAAATAGGTAAGTGAAAGTAAACTACAATTTTTGGCACTTCATTCCATACTTGCTGTAATAAAGTTTTATAAAATGATGATGATTAAATGTTCACTTCTACAGTAAGATTGACTTTATTATTTGACTTAATTCCTCGTCTTTCTTAAAAATGTTGATACTTGAACTTGAACTTGAACAATACTTGTCAACATGTACAATTTTTTTTTTTTATTTTTTTTTTTCCCATTTCTTGACCTGCGATCAGTCATCCAGACTATAATCAGGTGGGTTGCAAGTGGTTAGCGTTTAGAGAGGAAGAGCCACTGCTCTAACTCCCCTTAGTGGGACAGCACGTCCGGTCTCTTTAAGTCTTCTAATTGGATTTGGCTGCAGGAGCATACTGGATAATGGGTTTGGGTGTGTTGTCAAGCGGTCCTTGTAGTTGGCTGAGTATCACGTGATTTCGTCCGAGATAGTAGGGATTTCCAGGTAATCATGGATTTCCGAGTTGCGAGCATACCAGGGTGCTGATGATAGTACCCTTAGGATATTATTTTGGGCTCTCTGGAGGCACAAGGTGTTGGATTTACTGGCTGTTGACCACAGTTGGATTCCATATGTCCAGATTGGTTTTATTATGGAGCAATATACCCCTTGTACAAATTGGACAAAAAAAAAACAAAACATCCACACACAATATCTGTGCCATATGGTGCAGGAGCAGCGTACTAAACCAGGGGTATACAGACTGTTTCAAACTTACTGGCGGCGGTATATATTAGTGCGCCGCAAGCGTGCCTTTCTGCGTCTTGCGTCTCTGACCCCTCGCATACCTTCGTTTTCGCAGTTTCAGAACCGCCATTAAGTTTAAATTGGTCTGTACCCCGGCTCCACTGAATGGGTCAAACGTGTGGAGCAGGCCGTACGGTAAGGCCTCTTGTAAACGATCGTTTTCTTATCCGTACGGCCTGTTAGCCACGCCGTAGAATAATCATGCGAGCTTGTATACGACACGGCAAACTACCCGGACTATACAACAGCCAGGTTGGCTTACCTGACCACTGTTTAGTCCGGTGGTTTACCGTAAACCGGCTCACTTGTCTTATGTGCCAAGCTGCAGATGTACGTCATGAGTTCCAGGAATTATACATAGATAAGCCGTTTATTGTTATGATCATAAATAGTCTTATCCAGGTCTTTCATGGATCCTCATAAAGAAGGTCTTGGTCTTGTGTCTGTCAAATGGGATTATTTGCTGCCAGAGCGAGAGGTAATGCTGTTGTGACAGATGCGTACGCAGAAATTCTGATGCGTTCTGCGCGCACTTGATTTAACTTGATTTTCAAAATCAGCGTCTGTAACCTGACACAAAAATAATTGCCGCCGTGATAAACTTCCAGCGCTGTCGACAGGTTCCCGTTGACCCGCCAAAAAACACATGTAAATCACGCCGTAAAAAAACGGCGCGGCGCGCAGAAGGGGAATCACGGCGTATACGGCTGTACCGTAGTGCCGCCGTGTCCGACAGGCAACATACTCCCATAGAGGTCCATACGACACTGACAACCGTGCAAAATTACGGCGAATTAACCGTAGTTTTTCCACTACGGTTAATCTTTTTTCAAGTTTTTTCACGGTAGACAAACGTCCATGTTCAAGAGGCGTGGAACACAGCGCCGCTGCTGTTCGGTTATAAAACCGTGCCATGCACTAGAGACCAAGTGCATTCAAGCTCGTTCGTGTACAAGAGGTTCGTTCACTACCCGTGTGAAACCTGCGGTGCTATTCACAATCATTCGGAAAAGTTTCCGATCGGATCCCAGAAATTTCAAACTCAAATAGTTCGAATCTCAGTCTACTTTTATACATTTTGGAATAAGAAATCAAATATAAATCCGATCAGAAGAACTAATCACGTGTTAAAAATTTATGAATATAGACTGATATTCGAATAATTTAGGCTTAAAATTTTTGAAATCCGAACGGAAACGTTTCCGAATGGTTGTGAATAGCCCTGCTGAGTCCTGCTGCTGTCCAGGGACCCTATTCGGAGATTTGACATTTTCATCTCACTTTTACTCGGCCTTGTTGCTCTCGTTTGAAACATCATAGGTGTGAGAGTGACCAAGATAAAATCTCATCTCATCTCACGCGCAGGAATTGCCCCCCAGTAACATTCCGTAGTTTTCGTACGTGACAGCAGCAGATACCAGCGTAGTTTTCCAGTCTGTTAAAAGTGAAATGATCATGATAGTCCGGTTAAAATAGACATACATAGGTAGTAGGTACCTTTAAAAAGCCTACAAGGTTATAATAATTCGCTTAAAGCTGAAAATTGGCACCAATGTTGGGAACACTATGAAAATGTCGTAACTGCAACATTTGCTAACGACACACAATGACACCAAACTCTTTTCGAATAGATTTTTTAAATTGCTATACAGGCGTATAATTGCGTTTGGCCGCTAAGAAGCCTGATGATAAGCAGTGATGCGGCCTACGATAAAATAGTACGAGATATGAGATGTGATAAAATAGTAAATTGTATGCTTAAGGAAGAAACTTCTTTTTTTGGCGGAGTGTTCCTTTGAGTGAAAGTAAGTGCAACTTACTTTTCATTTTTACTACTTGAGAAGGACACACATGTATTTATTTATTGTTAAAAAACTAAGTAAAATATGAATTTAAACGATTACGAACGAAGGCGGAAGATTTTTTGTATTACACAAACTTTTTTTAATTTGCCTCAACGCACAGCTTCATGCACCTTGTTACGGGAGCCAAAAAAATTAGCATAATTTTGTATTATTTTCTAAAACTTGTGATTCTTCGAGTGTTAAAGTGCAATAATGGTGGATTATAATCTTCGGTTCGCCAACGTACACGAGTATATAGTAGGGGAGCCCAAGAGGGGATTTCGGGATTTACTGAAGCGCGGCATTAATATACAGGGGGATACCTTGTACCCGGTTAAGTACCTCCACAAAACATGAGGCCCATATATAAGGCCGCCCGTGAAGGATACAGGATCAGATTAGTAAAAAAAAATTGACCATCTGAAATTCTCGAGCGCGTCAGATTAAGGTAGGGTGAGTTAATTACATCCTAAAAAGTGTATAATCCACTAATCTGACAATTTGAGAGTGACGTAAAGAAAGGGGAGGGCAACAAAGTTGTAAAAAAAAACGTCATCTCGACATTCTCGAGCGTAGCTAAATTTTTTTTATTTTGAAGGAAATCATTCAAGAATAATGAAAAATATAAAATCTGACGGTTTCCGCAAGCCGAAATAACAAAAATTCGTCGATAAAGTTGAATGCGTGCAGCTGCGTGATGCCTACATTTCCTTCTCCGCGTTTCTATTCCTGAGCTTTTTAATTAATTAAGTTCAATAATTAAAATATATTTATATATATATTTTTGACTTACCGCTAAGAAAAATTAAAAATTTTAAACAATTCGAGTAGTTATTGGTTTTACCCCGTTTTGCGAAAATTGAGTTTTCATCAGATCTCGACGTTTTAAGGTCATAGGAAGCTTCCCTGACTACCCTCGCGATGTTGTCACTATGTCTGTATGTATGTGTATGTGTGTGTGTGTGTGTGCGACTCGCTTATAACTTTTGAACGACTAAACCGATCGGAATCTTTAAACGGCTTTATCGATCAACTTAAAAAACTAATCCGCCTTTGAGCTTTAAAAACCACATTGATCGACACTAAGCTGGTCAAAATCGGTTGATTCGTTCGAGAGATATCGTGAACGAAAGAAACCCGAAAAAGTATTTTTTCGGGATTACTCCGAAATGTTGGTTCGATCAATTAAAATTGCAAAATTACAGGATGATAAAACTGCGTCGAATGCCGCCAACCGCGTGAAAATTGCTTGATCCATTCAAAAGTTATTGCGGTTTGAAAATTCCAAAAATAATGTTCTATGAAACTTCTATCAGACTTTCGAGCTGGGAGAGCTCAAATGCATAGAAATATTATTTCTTTGAACTCAGCTCAAAATATCACATAACATATATTTTAAGCTCAAAAATGTCATAAGTAAGTACAATTTTAAACGCCCAGGAATGGAATTTTTCTATTTTTTTTTGTCAGATCAAGCGAAACCCTCTAGATAATCGTCAGATTATGAGACAGTACGTTTAGAACATAAAGATGAACCAATATATATCTTAATCTGACGCGCTTGAGTATTTCAAAATGGCGAATTTTTTTTGCACATTATGAAAATGGCCGCGAGTTTGCGTCCCATCGAAATCGTCAGATTAGTGGATGACAGCTTTTTATTGGTGCACATAACACTCCCTTAGAAAATCTGACGCGCTCGAATAATTTTTTTTTTTTCATTTTCAACCCTTACATACAACCACTCGCATCATGCAAACGACACAGAATATGCTCTATTACATAGGGCAAACGATCAGATAACCTTCGTACATTATTAAAAATACGTAGAGCATTGATGCTATCAATATCTGACGCGCTCGAGGATGTCCATGCAACAGTTTTTTTTTACATATTTAAATATCTATAGCCGCTTCCCCCACCGATGTAAAGATCTTAAAACATTTTTTTCTTCTTATCATATAAGCTTTGCAACCCAATAGGTCTCTACGACGCTCGAGTAAATCCCCATTTAGCATCGTGGGCTCCCCTACCAATAGGAAAATGGTACAAACGTTACGTAACGCGAGATATCGTGTTCCCTACAAAAAGAGTTTCAGTAAAGTATCCACGATTTTACTGATATGAAGAATGGGATTTCTCTCATTTATCTTTGCTGTCTTCCTCACCAGGGGCCCTATTCGAAGATTTGAGATTTTCATCTCACCTTTTTTCGTCCTTGTTGCTCTCGTTTGAAATGTCATAGGTGTGAGAGTGATCAAGATAAAACCTCATCTCATCTCACGCGTAGGAATAGTCCTCCAGCATCACATTCTATGCTTATAGTCGCTACTCTAGCTGACCCGGCGAACCTTGTTCCGCCTAGGTAATAAACGAGCAGGGGGCTTACTACAACCTCTTAAAACATCATTAATTAAGCCTTACTTCGTAATTTCGTACCATGACCACCCTAAAAGTATTCCTGTTACGTTTTGATATCGCTTAGCAGTTTTGATGACGTCACTCGATTTCGTTCATTCAATCCAAGGAACATTTGTCTAAAAACCGTACCATGACCTCTAAAGTATTCCTGCCGAGCTGTCAAAATAGCAGGAATGATACAAATTACAACGATTGTTAAAAAGTTGCTCTCCGTGTAACTTTTTCTATTAATAAGTGAGTTTTTGCTGTGTTTCTGAGGTTCTATTTGTAATATTTAGCAAGATGGCCGATGATTTGGAAACTTTCGAGTTTCTCGAAGCAGATAATAGAAGCTCCGTACAACGAAGGACGCCTTCGGACGGGCTCCAGAATAAACTTCAACCCTTTTTCACATAGATTTTTTTTTGGCTAAGTCCGCTCCTTTTGATGAACTTGTTACTTCTTAGAGTGATGAGCCTTCGCCTGCAGACTCCTATTTTAAGCCCGCAGCGATTTCACTGTGGGTTTTTAAAAAGTCTCACATGATATCGAACTGCTTCGCTGAGACTCTGCGGCCGCTGTGACAAATTATTCTAAGCATTAAATTCTAGATATCACCAAAATAATTTTCACAAACTTTAATTGTATACAGCAATTGAATTTTAATTTACCTTCATGATCATAGGTAGATTTAATTTACGTTTTCGAGGGGAACCGAAAAGATGGTGTCATGATTTTGTATTATTTTCTAAAACGAAAACTCGCCTTTACTGAAAGAGGGAAAGAGGAGCGGGATTTATCTCATTTATCATCATCTTCATCAGAGATTTAATGAAAAATGTAATGACAAACATACAGATGACTAGGTGTTATGGCTATGTTGCCTCTAGCCTACCCTATGGGACAAAACAAAAAAAAAACGTTTTTGACATTGTTCATACAACCAAGTGTCGCCAGATGTTTCATATGAGAGATTGTACGCGGGTGAGGAAAATAAAAATTCTTAGGGAAGAAAATAATAATAAATCATAGTGTTTTTACTTGCAACTTGTAAAAACCGTAAGTGTAATTTCCCTGTATCGATAGGATATTGTAGGCACGATTTCGCTATGCGGTCGTACTATTGTACGACCCCGATTGTACGATTTTTACATGGCAAAAATCGTATAATTACGATTGACATCGTACATCTGGCAACACCACACTCCAAAATACGCAAAAGTACCACAGAGTGTATAAAGGCACTTGTATCGTACATTCTTTTGACATCACTGTAGCAGGAGTAATAACGTTTTAAAACATTATTGTTTTCAATGCTTGTGGTAGGGTACAAAACAATACTTATTAAGGAATGTAACAAAACGTTCCTGCGCAATGATGTTTTTGTAAAAGTTCATGGTAAGCCCCCAGATTTTGGATTTTATTAGGTTCAATTTTTTTTATGATCCTTTTATTATAAAGGCTTTTTGCTGTCCCCATATTTTCTACTAAATATGCTTGAAACTCACTCGTTAGCCGGTTACATTGGAAGTACCTCCCGCGCGGCTTCTCACTCACCGTCTCACACACGCGCACTCACACTTCAACACATAATAAAATATAATGTATGAAGCATTAAAAAAATTGTCTACAAATTATTATTTTTATAAGTACTTACTTATGATAATCAAAATATTTTTCTTTTAAAATTAATAAGTATTATGTCATTTAAGTTTTTTTAGTGATTGTTTTTATTATTTTGTATATAAAATGTAAATCCATAAGCTGTAAGTTTATCTATAAATTTATTTCATGGATTATTGCGAGCTGTGGATTTTGTTCAAATAAATAAAATAAAATAAACGCGAAAGTTTGTAAGAATGTATGGATGGATGGATGTTTGTTACTCTTTTACGCCAGAACGGCTGAACAGATCTGGATGAAATTTGGCACAGAGATAGATTATAGTCTTTATTATATATATTTTTCAACCGCGGGTGAAACCGCGGAGCGCAGCTAGTGCAACATATAATTGACAATGGGAAAAACATGTATTTTCTAAATTCAGACCACAAACTTTCAAGAATTGGCCTTGTGATTTGTTAATGGTCATGGCGAATGGAAGTATGTATTTTAAACTGAAACGGCATATCGGTTGTGATCATCGGGATCCTTGGAATGAGAACTTCCTCACCTTTAAATTTTCCTTTGAGAATCGTCGCGTCAATCACATTGTTCATCAATTTACTTACCAACTTCATGGACGTAGAAAAAAAGTTCTACTTTTTTTCTACATTCATGACCAACTTTTTTTTTTTTTTTTTTTTTTATATATAGTGGCTTCTGCCCCTTAGGGTTTTGGGGCAATTTTGCCATCAACAGTGAGGGAGGTGATAGTAAAAAGTTATTATAAAAGAAAAGAAGAGAAATAATCCTGGTGGGGTAGATGGTACTATAGAAGAAATGAAAGGAAAAAGAAAGAAAAACTAAAGACGGATGTTATTGGACTGAATGAAATTAGCTAATGAAAAAATGATTTTTTTGTTTGGGAATGAGAGCAGAGAAGAAATGTGTATTGGAAGCGGAACTTTACACTTAGTGATGGTAGAATAAAGGGATGATTTACTACGAAGAGGGCAGCTAAAAAATATATGATTTACCGAACCAATATCCAAACCACAAGAGCAATTAGGAGAGTCTGCAATTTTGAATTTAAATAATTTAACAGGGCTACAAACATGACCTAGTCTTAAACGAATTAATACTGATGCATAGACATAGAGTAAAGACCCCTAATCGGTCAAAAATAATGATTCCAAAAAAAGTAAACCAAACCATTCAATCAACCAATTCACTAGTCAGTCTTCGATGTCATCCAGTAGCGGTTACGTCTCCCCACTAACCAATAAATATGGTGAACTGTGTAGTCCACTCATGCCGAAATTTCAGAATATCCAAAACAGTAAAAAAAGGCAACGTCACATATCATCCGTAAGTCTTAAATATATTTTTATGTGCTTTAAAAAGCTAATAATTGTAATTAATTCTTAATGTCAACAGAGCGAAAAGTTGCTGAAAAAAGTGTTGCCACAAGGTATTTTTATATTTTCCCTTTAATAAACTTTAGGTTTCTTAAGGATCCAGTTTAACCGATCAGTGGACAAAAATAATTCGACAAAGTAAAAATGAAAATTAGTGAAAACTTCGTCGCCCCTTTAAGAATTTGCTCTGTGCACCTTCGCAAGAAAGAAATATACGTAACAGTGAAATATCGTGACAAGCATAGGCGTCAGTTTTATTTTTATGTAAATGTAATGTTATTTTATTGCCGAAAAAATAACTTAAATGTATGATGTAAATAATGATAATGGGTAAATTTATGTGTAAATAAGATAAAATCAATAGTTAAAATCAATAGTAATCCCTTTACTATTGATTTTAACTCAAATTCGTACTCTTGATTTTTACTTAAATTCTTACCTTTTACCTACTCTGATTTTAGTTAAGGTTTACATACAATCTATACTTAATATTAGTTTGTAGAATAGTGTCATGAATGGATCTGGGTAAGGCTTTGTGTGTAGTTTAGCTCTGGCCTAAGCTGGCCTAATACTTTGTTTCCGGTCTTGTGATTTCTTTAAACTCTGATCGTTATATAATTTACCCAACTAAATCGGGTAACCTCTTTTAATGGCAAGTTCATCACGTATAGAAAAAAAGGTTTTATTAAGGTACCAAAATAAATTTGACACGTTTCGAAATCGTGTTTTGTATGAAGACTATCCTTCTGGGGGGCTATTCCTGCGCGTGAGATGAGATGAGATTTTATCTTGGTCATTCTCACACCTATGACGTTTCAAACGAAAGCAACAAGGACGAGAAAAAGTGAGATGAAAATCTCAAATCTCCGAATAGGGGGGGCTATTCCTACACGTGAGATGAGATGAGATTTTATCTTGGTCACTCTCACACCTATGACGTTTCAAACGAGAGCAACAAGGACGAAAAAAGGTGAGATGAGAATTTCAAATCTCCGAATAGGGCCAAGGGTCCCTGGACCTATGTAATAGGGCGTATTCTGTGTACTGATGTAACAAATTTAGGAAAAGAACGATGTTTAAAAAACCACGGCCGAGAGACAACAAGTGGCTGAATAGATGAATATTTATATTTATGCACTTCCCAATCTCGGTTCCAGTCTGATTGCAACCAAGTCGATGGAACACAAAGAATATCCTGTCCATGATTAACATAGTGCGTATTGTTACCGGACGAGGTGGCACATTTTGCAAAAGCGTCCACCCTTTCATTACCAACAATACCATTATGACCAGGAATCCAAGCCAGAACAACCTGAATGTTAGAGCAAAAGCATGAATAAAGTACATGTTTTATTTTACAAATTATGGAATTTCTAACGCAATTGCGGAATGGGTTAGATGATACAGCTTGAAGAGCACTTAAACAATCAGAAAAAATTACAGAGTGGTTAATATTATGCTCTGAGATAAAAGAGAGGCAACTTAAAATAGCAACACATTCACCCGTAAAAGCAGAAGCCTCAACGGGTAATTTGTGTTTCATAACATGGTCAGAATTAAGATGAATGAAAGCAGCACCAACAAAATCTCCATTAGATTTAGAAGCGTCTGTAAAAAACAGGTTCCAGCCAGGCCACTTTTCTGCCACTATTTTTGAAAACTTTATATTAGCGTCAGGAGTATTTTTATCAAGTCCAATATTCAGAAAAACTGTTGGAGAAAAACAAATAGCATTAAAGGAAATAAAGTATAAAGGCATAAAGTCTAATTGAAAAAGAGGTGCATCAAAATCACTCAAACGAGACAAGCTTTTAACCAAGGGCGGCTTATCCTTTTTCAGCCAATATGGAGTATCTAGTGACCCAGACAAAGCCTGAAGTTTGGGTAATAAGGGATGAGAACTTATTTGAGCTGTCCGGAATAGAAAACGATCAGCTAAATATTGCCTCCTCAGATACAAAGGAGGATCAGCACTCTCAACTAAGACAGCTTGCCTAGGCGAAGATTTCATAGCCCCAAGAACCACACGCAGCGCTTTAACTTGGATGTCATCCAGACGACGAAGAAGAGCTTTACCACATGGTGGGAGAAGAAAAGTACCAAAATCTAAAACACTACGAATCAGCGCATTATAAACTAGCTTTTGGGTATAAGGATGACCACCCCACCAAACACCAGACAAAGCTTTCATCACATTAATACTTTTTTCACATTTCCTGACAATATAATCAATGTGAGATTTTCCACTTAGATTAAAATCTAAATACAAGCCAAGGAATTTAGTACTTTCAACTAACGGGATACTATCGCCGCAGTAATCAATAACAACTTGTGGCATTGATCTTCTGCGACAAAATACCATGGCACAACTTTTACTCGGAGAAATTTCGAGACCATGCTGACTTAGCCAGTTACTAAGACCATCAATACAATTATTAATGGCAGCAACAGCATCGTCGACATTCTTGTTAGTACTATAAATACAAATATCATCCGCATATTGCAAAATTTTACATTCTTCATTTAAAACCTTCCATAAATCATGCGTATACAAGTTAAATAAGATAGGACTCCAAACTGAGCCTTGGGGTAAACCTTTAAAAACTCTTCTAGTAGCTTTGATTTGGCCATCTAACCTAAGAGAGATTTTACGCTCAGTTAAAAAGTTACAGATAAACTGAACCATAACCCACGGAACAGATAATTGTAGAAGTTTGATCCTGAGAACTGAAATTAACACATTGTCATATGCCCCTGCAATATCCAGAAAACACGCCACAACTGAATGATTTTTTGAAAACGCTATTTGAATGTCTGTGTAAAGAATGGAATGACTATCAGTTATACTCTTCCCTTTTCGAAATCCAAACTGTGTAGGCGGAAGAAGCAGACTTGATTCTACAAACCAATCCAGTCTATTTTTAACTAAATGCTCAGTAATTTTACAGAGAACAGAAGATAGAGCAATCGGCCTATATGAAGACCAACACTCCGGATCCTTACCTGGTTTCAAAATAGGAAGGACAATCTGGTCCTTCCAAGAAATCGGAACAAATCCGTAAAAAAACATACAATTTATCATACCTAGAAAATAACCGAGGGTATTATCTTTTGCCTTGGTCAAAAAAGAATAAGGGATACCATCAATACCAGGAGAAGAATCAGTTAAGCCTTCCAGGATAATCTTAAGCTCAGAAAGAGAAAAGGCAGTAGCGAGAGGATTAGACGAATTTGAGATGCAATATTTAATTGGAAGTTCTGTAAAAAAAGGAACAAAGGGAGGAGCTAATTTATCGATAAATTTAGGAAACCAGGATGTGACATTAGTAGAGGGGGAAGGCAAGAAATTTTTGCTAGATCGAAATTTTCTAAGATTAGCCCACACAATTGAAGAATGAGTAGACGGAGACATAGACTCACAAAACGTACGCCAACCAAGACGCTTCTTGTTAGATAGCATACGCTTACACTTGGCATCCGCCTTCTTATAACTAATAAAGTTATCTAATGTCATAGAGTTGGAAAAAACACACTCAGCTCTTTTCCTATCTTTTACTACACTAGAACAATCTGCGTCCCACCACGGGCAGGGGGGGAGGTTATTAGAAATCCTTTTAAGAGGGATAAACTTGTCAGCTGCTGAATGCAAGGAAAAAACAAAACTATCATAGCATTGTTCCAAATTATCTTTGGAAACAACAGGTAAATGATCAATTTGATCACTAACAAACTGAGAAAATTTATCCCAGTCAGCTTTTTCCAAACGAAATTTTTGGAGAGGCAGGGAGGCAACACGTGGAGCAAGAGAAGGAAATGAAATGGATATTGGGAAGTGATCACTGCCATATGAAAGATTATGTACACTCCAAGACAGCAGTGGAGCTAGGCTAAATGAACAAAAGGATAGGTCAACTGCAGATGAAGCTCGAAGAGGAGAATCCCTTCTAGTTGCCCGTCCATCATTAAGCAGCAATAAGTTCTCGTCTTCCATTATATCAGCTAAATCAAGACCAGGACCATTACACGAAACACTGCCCCACGACGTGTGATGTGAATTAAAATCACCGACAACCAGCATAGGGTGAGGAAGACAGCGGATAAGGAGCTTAATATTAGCAACCATTTGAGAAGAAGGATGTGGAACATAAATATTCAAAATCGAAAAATCAGGTAGCTTAGCTGCAACAGCGTATATACCTGGAAACGTTGGCAAAGAGATACGGGAATATTTAAGTATATTATTTATGAGGATAGCAGCACCATCCCAACCATCCTGCCTATCATGCCTGAGGCAAGCAAAGCCAGGAAAGTACAGTGTGGAGCTTGGCTTAAGCCATGTTTCCGTAATTGCAAAACAAATTGGTTTAAATTTATTTATCAAATAAATAATATCAGATTTTTTATTATTTACACTTCTAGCATTCCATTGAAGAATTTGATCCATTAGACAGAAGAGAAATGAGTGAATTTAAGTTAAAAGCAGCGTTGGACGGTGAAGGGGCAGAAAGGGAATTAGTAGCGGGGGAAGGATTAAGAAGAGAGGACAGAAGATTTAGAAGTTTGAGGAGCTCAGAAATAATAGATTGAACAGATGGAGACTCGAAGGATTTGTTAGGTTTAAGTGCACAGCCATTAGGAGCGGCTGCAACAAAGTCACCCCCTGCAATGTTAGCGTGAGCCAAATGATCGTACCCAAAAGAGGGAGCAAGAGAGCCAACAGGCTTATTTTTTTTACCTCTGTATGACACTCGGGAAGGCTCCACAGTAACATGCTTGTTTGAACCCGTAAGCTGAGAGGGAAAAGCAGAAGATGTCGGAGAAGAAGAAGTCACTTCTGCATATGACATTCTCGACGAGGGGTAAAGTTTCGAAGCCTCAGCATATGATAAGACATTTTGTGACATTGTTTTTTTAATAGAGACCTGGCGAGACATTTCAGGGCAAATTTTGTTTGTAGCGAAGTGACCACCTTGGCACCAGATACATTTGGCGCTCTCCGGCTCAACATTGCACGAGTCTCCTGAATGGTTTAAACTGCATTTAAAACAAACTGGTTTTGACCTACATTGGACCTTAGTATGGCCATACCTACAACACGAATAACATTGGATGGTAGGCAAAATATACTGTTCAACTGGGAACGAGTTATAACACATGAAGACTTTCGACGGGAGAATTTGGCCATCGAAAGTCAACACGACCGTTTGGGAAGGTTTCCACGAGACAGTCCCATCTACAACTAATTTAAAATTCAGTCTCCGGGTTTTAACTATCGGGCCGCACTCTTTGGGAACCCGCATTTCTCTAATTAACTCCTCATCAGATAACTCCACAGGGATGCCACGTACAAGCCCTAGGCGAGTAATGTTAAAAGAGGGAATAAAAGTTTTATACCCCTTATTGGCGAGGGAGCTGGAATCAATGAAAGAATTCGCAGCCTTATACGAGTGAAAACTCAGAGAAATTTTGTTACGGCCTACACTTTTAATAGACCCATCAACGATACCTTCAAATTCTCTTGAACGGCCAAAGAGAAAACGCCCAAAAGTGACAGGGTGTAATGAAGTGCCGGCAGAAGGAGACACCTCAGTTTTCTGGACATGAACAACAAATGGCCCATGATCATTTATGACATAGCTCTGACGAGCTACTGGAGTTGGAGCAATTTTTTGTCCCGGGGGAAAAGATGAAGAGGAGCTAGTAGAAGCAACGGACTTCTGACCCAAGGGCAGAGACGCTGATGCAGAGGGAGGAACCGAGCTTGGAAGAGTGACTAGGGAGGGCACAGCCGAGAAAGAACTTGGAGGAGTGACCTGACCAGAATTCAAAACCTCATCGTCAGCAATTTTGAACTCATCACCAGAAGAGTCTATGGGAGAGCATGCTCTTAAATCCCGTTTCAAGGCTCTGCGCTTGGACTGGCTTCTGTGGACAACCTCTGTAAAAGCACCGGGAGAGGGAGGAACGTTATAATCGGGAGACCGGTGACCACCCCCTGGATCAGGAGGCTCCTCACCACCTAACATGGTGAATGAAGGGAACTACAGATAAAAGGAAATTATTCAACTACCTATAATGAAACTAATTACTAAAAATGAAACTAAAAAATTAAAATTAACAATTTACTAGGAAAACTGAAAAAAAAAATGGGCTAAATGGGGAAACAAATTGAAAAATATAACCAGGTATTTTGGTTGATTTAGGAGTCCAATGATGACACGGCAATGACGATCTATATGAAGAAAAAAAATCCAGGAATCCAGGAAATATGGAATTACTACACTGAACTCAGGATTATTCTGCAGAAAACTATTTTTTTTACAAATTAATTGCAAAAAATCAACCTCCCTTCAAAGTTGTCAAAATGGCAATCCCCATGACCAACTTACTTTACGCACAGATTTGGTTGGTATGTTTCTGAGCATGATTACTACGGAGCCTCAGAATAATAACTAAAGCAATTAGTTATTATTCTAAGTACGGAGCCAACCTTTACTCGTAAATTATTGTTTGGTGGGAAGCCAGGCATATCCAAGGAGTTTAAAAATTCAATTGTAGAGTTGGTGGCTTCATCTTCATTTGTTACACAGTCAATAGAGTAGCGCCGTAATGCATAAAAATTGTAAAATCCCGGAATCCATAGGGCAAGTCAATGAATCTTCATAAAAACTGTTCGATTGCATTGTTAAACGCTAAAATAAAAAAGTAAAAAAAAAAAACCGATCTTGGGGGGCTATTCCTGTGCGTGAGATGAGATGAGATTTTATCTTGATCACTCTCACACCTATGACGTTTCAAACGAGAGCAACATGGACGAACAAAGGTGAGATGAAAATCTCAGATCTCCGAATATGGCCATAGGTCATGATTGCAGACTCTCCTAATTGCTCTTGTGGTTTGGATGTTGGTTTGGTAAATCATATATTTTTTAGCTGCCCTCTTCGTAGTAAATCATCCCTTTATTCTACCATCACTAAGTGTAAAGTTCCGTTTCCATTACACATCTCTTCTCTACTATCATTCCCAAACAAACAAATCATTTTTCATTAGCTAATATGATTCAGTCCATTAACATCCGTCTTTAGTTTTTCTTTCTATTTCCTCTCATGACTCTTTTAATGTCATCTATCCTACCAGGATTATTTCTCTCTGGGCTTTTCATATCAATGACTATCACCTCCCTCACTGTTGATGGCAAAGTTGCCCCATAACCCTGTGGCAGATGCCACTCAATAAAAAATAAATGTATTCTAAGTGGATTCTCAACATTTACCAGGGGGGCTATTCCTGCGCGTGAGATGAGATGAGATTTTATCTTGGAAACTCTCACACCTAAGACGTTTCAAACGAGAGCAACAAGGACGAAAAAAAGTGAGATGAAAACTCAAATCTCCGAATAGGGTCCCAGGGGGGCTATTCCTACGCGTGGGATGAGATGAGATTTTATCTTGGTCACTCTCACACCTAGGGTGTTTCAAACGAAAGCAACAAGGACGAAAACAAGTGAGATGAGCATCTTAAATCTCCGAATAGGGCCACAGGGGGGTTATTCCTGCGCGTGAGATGAGATGAGATTTTATCTTGGTCACTCTCACACCTATGACGTTTCAAACTAGAGCAACAAGGACGCAAAATGGTGAGATGAGAATCTCAAATCTCCGAATAGGGTCCCAGTTCGGTAACGTTTACGAGTGTGGGCAAATAATACAAACGTTAAGAAATGCTACTTTTCATGTTCTCCACAAAATTCAACATAAAGTTTCAGTAAAGTATCCACGGCTTCACTGAAATGGGGAAAAGAGAGTACAGTACTACTCTATGTTTTGAACGAAAAAACACCTACTACGGAAGACTAGGCGGTATGGCCATATTGACTCTAGGCTGCCCTATGCCCTACGGGGCAAAAGCAAAAAAAAAAAAAGTTATGCTATTGTTGTCGATTTGATTTCTTTTCTTCGATAAAAAAATTTACAAATGAAAGTTTAGATTGTATCAATTAGGTTTATTGTAAAACAATGGGGGATAACACTCAAGGTAAGGCAATTAGTTCGTGATGAAAGTGAAATTCTATGGTGTTTCTGCACTATACTGAGTGTTGTTTAAAATTCTAAAATATACCTCTTTCAAAAGATCAGCTAACTAGAAAAAATAATAGTGTTATAATTATATCGTACTCAAATATCACCTACTTTGTAGCATGTACAGACTAACTTTTAAATATGGATTTTTCAGAGCAAGACTGTGCAGTATGTCTGCAAAAGTGTCATCACCCCACTCAACTGCCTTGTGGTCATGTTTTTTGCTTTCTATGCGTCAAGGTTCGTGAATTTTTTTGTGTAGATAACTCAGTAGTCTGAGCTTATGTTGTCCTAACTGCATCTTGTGGTTGCCTCTGGTTTCAGGAACCCTTTCTGTACCCGGGGAAACAGCTTGTGTGAGGCTTAGTGCAAATAATTCTTCCAACTACATAGGTCCCTCCTTATATATTAGTTCAGAGTATAGGCTGCTTTATTGCAAATATGTCTGAGGGTGAGATTCATAGACCATATTTGACTTGATAAAAAATTCAAGAATATCACGAAGAATATCAAGAAGGAAATCACCAGAAAGTTCAACTTTCTGGTGATTTCCTTCAAAGTAAAGTCAAAGTGCATTCTGTGAATCTCAGCCTGAAATCTATAGAGCTATTAAAGAGTGACTGGGAAGGAAAAACATGGACTTCCAAACATTTGCACTAAAAAGATAAAATCTAAATTAATGAAGAGAATAAATTGCATTGTTTGTTTTTTTTGTTGTCTTAGATTGAAAAATCCAGAGCTGTAGCTACTACTTACTTCTAGTGTAGTAAGTTTTCTCAAAATTATGAATGTCCCTTTATAGGGAGTAGCGATCCAAAGCAAAAAATGTGCAATGTGCCGTGCCGAGATTCCATCAGACTACCTTGATCACCCGATGTTGCTAGAAAAGTTATCACCACAGCAAGGAAATGTAGAAGAGCCTCTTTTAGAGAATCAATGGTACTATGAAGGAAGGAATGGTAAACTTATCTTACATACAGATTACATATTCCTCAAATATTGTTTTTTAATGATTAACATTTTTATCACTAGTGAACATACCATACTGGGTATTATGAGAGAAAATTTTGATTCCTTACCATAATCAGGGTTATATCATTCTCATAAGTAAGCTAATACCCAGATGTTTTAATTAATTTCCAATGTGTCTGTTTATATACTATATACATTTGGTTTGATATAATAACTTCCTGTTCTTATGTTTTAGGATGGTGGAAGTATGATGAGCGTAGCAACCTAGAGTTGGAAACAGCATTCAACAGCAGAGACCCTGAATGCACTCTCCTACTCGCTGGTGCTCTATATTCCATAGACTTTCAGAACCTGACTCAAGTTCGATGCAGTGACCCAACGCGACGCAGGCGCGTGCGACGGGACACTTCACTCTTTCCAGCTAAAGGTAAAATGGTAGTAGCAAACAGCTATTAGTTAGTAAGTAAACCTGCCCTAAATATAAATACTACATAGCAAAGGATTACACATAATGTTGAAATTAAGCATAAAAGAGCTTATGCCGTTATATTAGCGCTTAATCATTTTAATTTAATTTTAGGAGTAGCAGGTATCAAAACAGATGGGCCGCAGTCCATTGAGCAAGCTAAGAGAGAAAATGATACTAACTCAAATATCCACAGCCAAAGTGAGGATGATGTTATAGAAATTGCAGATGAAGATGATGTAGAGATTATAGAGAATGCTGAACAAGTTATAGCCATTGATGATGTCAGTGATGAATTTGAAAGACTAAAGTAAGCAGAAGAAAACTATCTATCTGAAAAGGGTTGTGCTAAGCCTAAAGGTCATCATTGTACTAATCATTATGACTATGGAGCTAACCCTTAAATTGGGAAAAAGAATTAACTATGTCAACTACCAATGATTTTTAAATGCTCATTTATTTTTTCTGAATTGCCATAGTAAAAGATGTTCATAAAGATAATTACATGATCCACCTTTCGACTTAGTACACCTGTTTCCTGATAACCCAGTATAGGTTGCATTTGGAAAATAGATTTTGTGTTTCTCTCCTAATAAATACTTGTTTGTTTCAGTATAATAAATATTCGAGAATCTGAAACATAAAATGGGCTTACAACAAGATAATTGGCCACCCTAATATTCAAATTATGAAAGATACTCAGTTGAAAAGTATTTCTCAAAAAATTAACTGCTTCTTCATTCTGTACATAAGTTGTAAAATGTAGGATCATTATTTTGTTAAGAAAATTTACATTATAGTAACATAGTCCGTGGTATAGTGTTCATGTACTTATTCCACAAGTATTGCAAGTTATTTATTAAAGATTTATATTTATTTATTTGTATTATAATTGTCGCTGTGGTAGATATATAAGTATAAATATTACATAAAGAGGTACTTTAAGATTCATAGGTTATATAAGTACCTAATCCTGGGCATCTATTCTACTAACCTGAATTTTTGCTAATCTGAAAATCGAAAATTCACTAACTGAATTTTCTATTTTTGACACTTCTGGCATACACAATGTGTCAATATGAAGCAATTCATTTACAATTTTAAAACAATTTGTTAGTAGGATTGGGGAGCTGGTTCAATACCAGGAGTTTTGGAAGAAAATGTTATTGATAAAGTGGTAAATTATTAAGAGATAATGATTCACACCAGTTATTCTAGTTTATTATATCCACATGAAAGTTAACATTATAGCTATATATCTAACAAGGATCATTCACAATATATATGAGAAAAAATTACTATATTACCATGGTCGCACTGGACTTTGCGTAGCATGTGTTAGAATATAGGTGGTAAGAGGTTTTGGTTTCATTGACATTTGCTTGTGCCGAGGGTATTTAGGACAAATGTTATAGATTCTCTCGTCTCGTACAACAATATAACATGATTTACAGCGACGCCTAACGCGTCCCTTAACTTTAAAGGAGCATATTGGGTTGAACATAGGAGTAAAACTAGCTACTAGTTTTTCAGTCGCTGTTTGTCTTTGAAGTGTGCTGAATGACTGCTTGATCATTAAATGACGGCATTGTATGCTTGCTAAAGACGTGAGAGTCCTCACAGTAGAAATTATCCTCTGCATCGTCCCTGAAAAATATTTAGAGGATTTAATTGGTCTTGACAAACAATTCTGAGGTTATGTTGCTACATTGTGTATTGCATCTTTTATCAGAATTGTGATGTTCCTTGAAATGATCTCTGTACCTGATACTTATAAATCGTAACTTAAATTTGATAAAATTACCGTGTTCATTCAGTACTAAATGATTTCAATCGCAAATTCACAATGAAAAGAAAATCAACATTTTTTTTGTAATTGATTATATTGACATTGACAGCAAACACAATCACATATATGATATGTCGTCTGTCAACCGTTTTTTTTTCTTGTCGTCCGGCGTCGCACGTTGCAAATATTATGATTTAAAAAAATTACCTACTTAAAAACAAAATAAAAGGCTCTGGAAAGCGACAAATAACTATAGAACCCTATACGTTGTTTCGTTGTTGCCGGACGTGATGCAGGCTACGACAACGTTCATCATCCTGCATGAAGCGGCGGACTGCAAAGCAGAGCGGTGAATGGTTACCTTTAGATCCCATGTTTAGATCCCCGACCAATGAGTTCCCGACCACACGTCTGCTTGACATGGTTTTTCTTTGAGTAATTAACAACAATATTGCAATTTTAGTATCTATCAATATTTTGTGGTTTTGATTTAAAATTTTACTAGAAGAAGCTACCTAGATTCTATGGATCATTACGCTAATGCCTAGATAAAAGAAAGGTAGGTAGATCTGATTTCTGAAAAATTAACCAACAGGACAGCAGTTTACTGACCGTTTTCGGGAGTATATGTATATAATATGGTTAGTGAAATTAGCATCTAGGATTCTGAAACATCTAGGTATCACATTAACATCAGCGACTCACGCGTGGACGAGATTGGCACAGGACAGAAAGCCTGGCGCAATGGGGTCCAGGAACTCTGTCTAGATACATATATCCACCTGCCTGTATGGATCCAGCAGTGGGTCATGCTGACAATGATGATGATCACAGAGACACCATGCTTAGCTTGTAGTAATGGATTTGTGGGTATCACTTGTAATATCTATAAATATTTTTCAGACCAATTAAGACAGCATATTGCCGTAAGACTTACGTATAGTGTAAAGGATAGGTGCGACTTTCTTATGTTATCTGCCACCTAAAACGTTCTTTATCTATTCATTTTTCCATAATTTTTATTTTTATGGACTTAAAAGAAAATAAAGGGTCTGAAAAATATCCGATTACAGAAATGTTAAAATTTTAGGTCCTATTTTGTATAGGATTATAGCTCTGTAATTTACACAAAGACAAATTGTTATTGGTGCTTATGCAACAGCAGTGCTAACAGGCGTGGTCCGCCGGTATGGTGATATTTAAAGGTTTGGCGGTTTGATAAATGATCTGTAAAAACATAGCACGGGCCAAAAAAATAAGAGCCAACGGTTAGATTCTAAATGAACAAAATGTATGACGCAACCCTAGTAATACACGTACTTACCTGTTACTAGTACTATAAAAAAAAGTTGGCCTGTCACTTTGCTTTCTTAAACAGTACGGAACAGAACATCTAGTACTCATAGGTTTGGCGCTATTACCTTACCTTAGATTATTTCGATGTCTAGTACTAACCTTTTTTTTTTTTTTTTACCTTGGGAAAATCCTTTATGGATACCACCAACAGCCCGGGTGCGGGCACAGAGTGGTTATGTGGGAATCCCGCCACTGACGGCCTACCCACTAAAAACCCAAGGGTGTTCCACCTCGGCGCATAATGTCGGGGCTAAGGGGACTATCGTACTCTTCCGCGGCCCCGACAGCGCTAGCCCTTTCGGGCACCTCCTCGAGCTTACGCTCTCTTCCCCTCGATGACGATGTATCGAACACTAGACACATCGTCATCATCCACCTCCTCGGGGACCAATTTGCCCGTGGGCGCCAGACAGCACCCGTGTCTAGGCGCCCATGGTCCCCATGCGACGGGTCAGATGAGTGGCCCCGCCGCCTGCCACTTCGGCCGCAGAGGATAGGGAGAGCGGCAACGATACACCGACACGCCTCTTCCTCTGCGGCCCCACCGCGTCCGCCATCAAACGGTAGCGACCCCGTTTGGGCCGCGGAAGGTAGGGAAAGTGGCAACGACACACCAACAGTCCTCTCCCGCCGCGGCCCCCAGCCTTCGGTTGCAGTGTTGCACATGCGACACTGGGGTGCAGTGTCGCATGTGCCTCAGTTGTGGGTCTGCCCATACAGACCCACACCCTACTTAGGCCGCTTCCATGTGGGCTTTGGAGCTAAAAGCGTCAAGAAGCGGCCCCACCTCGGATTCCTCTTGGATTCACCGTGGTTGCCGAAGCCACGGCTACTGAGCCCCCCCGCCACGACAAGGCGGGAACCCTCGGGGGAGGTCTAGTACTAACCTAACCTAACTGCTAGGCCAGCCGCAACCAATATCGCGATAGCAGTTTTGCCGACAGCGACTGTGCGTAGTATAAATTTAGACTTGTAGTTACGTTACGGTGTAAATCGTGTAATACGTGCAGCGTGTCCAGCATGCATTATGCTCGACTCTGCCTAACTCGTATTTTCCGATTCAGTCGAATCACCATCTGTAGCACATAGCGCGCAGCGATTGAAACCCGAGAGATTAGCAAAAAAAATGCAAGCATTATTTGTTTAAGCGAATTTATTTAATAGTAAGTACTTAGATTACGTGCGTCACATTGGTAGCGTAAAGAAGTACCCTACCGTCAGTCAGTTGGATTCTTTAGCGTTTGGCATATAAACAGCTTTAAATTCGCAAAAGGCTGTTTGAGAGTATTCGGACTGAATCTCTATCGACTAACTGTTACCCGCGACTTCGTTTGCCTTCATTCAGAGAAATAGTACTTATCCAAATATCTTCCTTGTGATAAACTCTACTAATAATAACCCTAATAACTAATAATAAAATTTAATCTAGATCCGTTCAGCCGTAACCTTACTTCTATCAATTTTATAATATTTGTGTGGATGTACCTACTTACATCCTATCTCTACACTACTCTACTCTACTACTCTACACTACACATCCTATTTCTACAATTTCGATTACATAATTGGACTGACTGATAATCGTAAAACTTATTTTCCATTAAGTACTGCTCGTAAATTATTTTTCAGGTTTTAGAAAGTAGTGGAGTAGGTAGTTTTTGACAAACTTTTAGTTGAATGACGACGACTGATTCAGTTCATTCAGTCCGAAGACAAACAGCATTTTGCGAATATAAGCGCATTGAATAATGATACTCATTCAAATGTAATTACAAAAAATAATCACTTCACCTGCCAACTATGAAGCTGTGAGTTCGACTAGTGACAGGCCAACTTTTTTAACACTAGTGTGCGTGACAGGTACGTCTTTGACTAGGGTTGCATCATACATTTTGTTCATTTAGAACCTAACAGTTGGCTGTTTTGGCCCGTGCAATGTTTTAAGTCCATCTGGACATGTCAGTTATCAAAGCTATAAAGTTACTTAGTAAAAAAATCTTGATTAAAGTATAAAAGGACAATGTCCCTACCGGTTTTTTTAACACGTGACTGACGCGCCTGGTTATTTAGGTACTTAATTGGACTGACTGCATGACGATCGTAAAACTTATTTTCGATTAGGTACCATACCAAAGACAGCAATCTTACCATGAGTTTTGATCGTTACGAAAAGTTTTATCGTTTTCGTTCGGCTTCATACATTTCAATAAAGCGCACCTGGCGAAAACGTTAAGGAACTATGTAGGTAAAATGTACCGTAAGTAAAAAAAACCGTACAACTTTGCCCAAATGTCTTGCTTTTTTGCATTCAGTGCCGAATAATTTATTTTTCTCATCGATATTTATTTGTGTTTTATCTAGATCATTGATAAATTCATTGCTCTTTGCAATTAACAGGTTAGCTGTCCCGAAGCAAGTTTCGATCTTCTTTGTACACGTCCTCGTAGTAAATAATGACAGCTAACGCTCATGAAGTTTCGTATTAAGTTACGTCATTCTCTTCAAGTATTTTATGATACTTTATGTGTCCTAGTGATTGCAATTAATTATATCGATAATTGCTAATGTAAAGAAATTAATTATTTACGTTTAATGATAAAATGTACGTTTATGTTCGTTTTGATGATAATAGGCTAGTTTCCTAATTTTTGTTGGCAACCCTAGTTCAAAGGGTCTCACAATAATAGTAACATCGGTAAAAGAATAATTTTGTGGAAAAAACCAGAGGGGAGTTTTGGCGGGAACCGAAAAGATGGTGTCGTGTTTTTGTATTATTTTCTAAAACTTGTGATTCTTCGAGTGTTAAATTGTAATAATGGTGGATTATTAACGTTTACCGGTTCGTCAACGTGCACGAGTGTGGGCAAATGATACAAACATCGCGAAACGCGATTTTTCGTGTTCTCTACAAAACTTCACTTAAAGTTTCAGTAAAGTATCCATAACTTTACTGGAATGGGAAAAGGGGAGGGATTCATCGTCTTCATCATCACCTCATCATCATCATCCCATCATCTGTTATTGAAGGAAAAATTATTACTAAGAATCCGACTGAAGGACGAGTATCCATGGTCATGAATAAATTAATAATAAAAAAAAAAAAAATAATAATTTTGTGTTTGACTAGGGTTAATGTTAATTTTTAAGTGATTTTTTTTTAAGTTCAATAATAAATTGATTGGTGGAATGTGGTTGTAGTATAATTTACTAATGCTACAAATAATATAATTATTTAAAAAAATCATCGATAGATCGATTGCATTATCTACATCATTGGCCATGAGGCACATATGCCTCATGGACGTACCAGTGCAATCACCCATGAGGCACATGTGCCTCATCGGACAGCTAACCTGTTAATAAATGATATTATCGTTAAAACACAAAAATCTAAATTTAGACAGCGGGCCAAACTTTGAGAACTTATTACAGTATTGCTTATTTTGCAAAAAATATCTTAAAGGTATCCCTTGTTATCAACCTTATTGGTATAAATCTCACTTTCACACGGGGTCACTTTTGACTGATTTATTTAACAGATACAAAGCACCAAAAATCTCTTTACATATGGAGGTTGTCTACATAAATATCATTAGCTTTTAAATTAATCCATAATACAAGTGAAAATTTTAGTTATTTAAGAATTATTTGAGAAGTAAGTACAAGCCATAAAAATAGTTGAAATTGCACTTTGTAGATAACTTTAGAGGCTCATCAGAATTTTTACTTGCTCTCTTGGCTCGTCGTCTTCTTGTAGACGAAATGGCAGTAGAAGACCTTTAGCCAGTAAGAAGTTAGTCTAAAGTAGTCGCCGGACCCTTAACCTCTCATACTACCAACTAAAATTGAATGGGCAAAGTCACACTTTTTTTGCATCTCTTCATAGAAATAACATGAGGAACTAGGGTTGTCACTTTTTATTGTTAGACTGTAGTAATAAACATTTATTTATAATATCTGTGGCTTATGTGACAAATAGTAAATACATACATATAACGCAATGAACCCTAAAAGTACCAGATACAGAAAACTTTTAAAATTATAGCGAATTACGGAATAGCGAGAAATCAGAAAAGTTTTTGAGTAAGTATACCCAGCAGTGGCTAGACTGTGAATGATGATGCAGGTGTGGCGTTGTGAGCTGCAGACCTCGCGGCTGACGTTTGTTCTGCTCTACAGGTAGCATTCCTCAACCGATTCTCGTGAAATTTTGTGAAAAGGTTCGATAATTTTACATTTTTTTTTGCCGAGTCCTATTTTGATTTTTTTGGCTGAGATTCGTTTTTTTTTCTCAAGTCGGTTTAGAAATGCGACCTGTAGAGGAAGACAAGGATTCGGACAGAAAACGGACATACGAAAGCATTCTTGTCGCCTGAGCTCTCGGAAAAAGGACGGATCGTCCAAAAGAGAAAAAACAGATAGAAAATTCTTTTATTTCCATCTTTTAAAATCTCCTTAGCGTCGCCGCCGCACGCGGTGAAAATAGTAAACTCTTTCGACGCTTTGTATGAAATTACTTTGAAACGGAGCTATAAAATTATGATCACCTTAAACTATTTTTACACGTGTAATATGATTAAAAATATAAATGATAAAGTACGAAATAAAATAACACTGTTAGGAAACAATGCAATACTTATGTGTTTTTATGGCTTCTATGAGACATGGAAAGCGCTTTTTTTTTGAAAAGTTAAAAAAATTGTTTTGAAATGCTTAATTACAAATCTTTCTAATTATACCCCACATGACAATATTGCAAACGTTTATTTTTTTAACCCTCTCCAATAAGGGTTCCCTTTACCATTTTGGTACCCCAAAAATCAGCCTTCTTGCATTTTTTTGTCACACGCTTATTAGCATAAATAATAAAATATATATTATATAATCGGCATAAAAAAGTAGACAGAATATTAACTTTTTTATGCCGCGAAAACGAGACAGACGTAGACAATTTGACATAGTTTTGTGACGTTGTCGAGCAGAAACATAGTAGATACTGGACAACATACTCGTATATGTATTACTATCGTGGTGCGCGTGCTAGGGGGCAATAGAGGGGGCTGCGATATGTTCGCTCAGCTTTGGTGGAAGCGTCCTGCTCGCTACACTGTTCTTCCTTTTCGCTTTTACCTCAAGTAAGTAGCAACCAGCTATCTACTCTTTAATTAAAGTAGGTACGTGCATGTGTTACTTATACCTAAGTATATGTATTTATTTTACGCTAATGCAGGAGCATCAGAATCATAATTAATTATGCCTACTTTGAATATTTAACTGTGTAAGAACGTTCAGACTTTTCAGAATAAACATCAAAATCTCTTTTCCAAACATCAAGGTTGATAACAGAACAAGATCATGTTTACGTTCAATTTAATCTTTATTTTATCTCTTGCTTGCCAATGCTGCAATATCTTTAAATTATTCACTCACTCAATTAATTCTTTTTAACTGAGGTATCTTTGTTTTGTATTCGAAGTGAACTCTTGACCCCCTTCGCGTCGTCGGCGAAGCAGTACGAAATGGATCCACTATCGGCGAAGTCGAAAGTCGACGCGACATTAAAAGCCGATACGACATCAAAAGTCAACACTACATCGAAACTCGACACTGCCATGTCGAAAACTGAAGCTAAAACCAACGACAAAAAAGTGACGAAGACCATCGTCACTTCACCAAACATTTACAAGCCAGTCGGCCCGTACAGGTGAGTTTGTAGACGAGATTTATACTCGTAACTACTTGTACTCATATAAAATAAAAAAACCCTTTATTTACTTCTTATTTATTTGCATTTTTAACGTTATTTCTAGTTAATTGTTAGTGATTCGCACATAATATCTAGGTACTTTTAGTTCTTTTGTAGTATAATTATGGACTCCTCTTCGGGTAAAGGCCTCCTCCAGCTTTTCCATTTGTCTGCCTTTGGCACTAGTTTGTTACTACTTCCCAGTAACTTTCTACTTTTTCTGATATTTCGTCGGCACGGGTTCTATTCGGCCTACCTTGTCCTACTCCCTTGTCCTAGTTGGGCCCTTCATTCTGTAGTTTTTATTGTCAGTGTATCGTGATATACGGCCAGCCCACGTGAGGGCATCCGTTATCTTTGTTTTTCTGTGTACTCAGTCATTTATAAAGCGTATGGACAAAAAAAAAATGTGAAAATGTATAATAGGGTAGGTTGGGGGAATATTGAACGGTTTTTTGATGAGATGAGCAGTGTTATATTTAAAACCTCTCTACTTACTTATGTTAAAAATGTACCTATTTACAGGCGGCAAAAAGAAAAGTTTATATTTTTCCATCATAGTTATATTAACTATATCTTGTTAAACCTAACCCAAAGAAGAAATACAATTTAAATAAAAATATTTTTATCACGAATTAGAAACGGGGAAGATGAAAGTGAGTAGCGGAAAGTCGGAAACAAGTTCTAAAATCATTCAATTGAATTCCAGACTTTGTTGATTGTCACTAGTCTATGCCTTTGAATTCCATGAACGCCCAGCTTTGACTGTAGTGTCAAAAAACCTTTAGATAACAAAAATATAGCATTTCTTTATTCTTTATTTTTTTCTTTATTGTTGGTTTTATGTATGTGGATCTTGGGGGAAGATTGAAGGAGAGATTCTTCAAATCCCTCCTTAATTGCTTGAGCTTAACACACACTGACGGGCGTGTTTGGTCATCCATATAAAAAGAAGAAATAAAACCTCAACACTCTCGACCCGCCCTTTGCCCATCACACTGTCGTTCTCTGTATGGAATTTTTTATATGTTCATCTAACCCCGTCAAATTTAAATGGGAAAAACGGAAAGTTTTAATAAATCCTAAAATTAGAATAATAGCCTTTTTAGTATAAAATGTAATACCACAACTGTTAATTATAAAATAATAGATAAAATTTCGTTTACACGTTTAGTTTGGATGACCATGTATGGCTAGTTGTGTGACGTCATTCTAAATCCAACATGGAATACCCAAAATGGCGGACAAGTTATTTTAATGCACTCCTATAATATGGGTATCAATTTATCAAATGAAATGGCTTGCTGAGAGTAGCTCGAAAAATATTCTTTTTCGCAATAAAAGCTTGTTTTGAATTTTTTTTACAATAAAAAAACTTATTTCAACTTACCCCAACCTAACCTACTTACTAACTTTAAATAACTTGACTTACCTATATATTGGTTCCATTTAAATTCAAAGTCCAGTTCAGCTGGGTTATTCACAACTATTCGAAAACGTTTCCGTTCGGATTTCAAAAATGTTAAACTAAATTATTCGAATCTCAGTCTATATTCATAAGTTTTTAAACGTGATTAATTCGTGGATTTACACCTGATTCTCTATTCCAAAATGTTTGAAAGTAAACTGAGATTCGAATTTGAGTTTGAAATTTCTGGGATCCGATCGGAAACGTTTCCAAATGATTGTTAATAGCACTGCTGATGACGGAAAGTCGTATTTGTTAGTTTTTAACAGATTATTAAAATACTTATTAAGGTACTAAATTAATTGAGAATTGAGAGATATACTTACGTCCAGTGCCCGAACCAGCAGTGTTGATACCCAACCGCAGAGAGAGGCTATGGTTGCCCGACTAAACTCTTCCTTGGAAGCTGTATCAGACTGGGGCGACGCTAACTTGGTGAATTTCAATGCCACCAAAACTCAGTCGTGTCTGTTGTCCACAAAAAAGAGTCCTTTTTCTCTGTCGCCTACTTTCCGTGGTGTACCGACACAGACGGTTGACTACCTTGAGCTCTTAGGTGTCCGTCTTACGTCTAATTTGGTTCATTCATTGAGTCAAAAGCCAGATTGCTGCTAAAAAACTTGGTGTCCTTTCCAAGGTGAGGCAACAACGTTCAAACGTTGACTACTTGCCTAGCCAAGTCATTTAAGTAAGGGAGATTACGGGTTGTCATAAAAAACCCGGCTAAGTGCGAGTAGGACTCGCGCACGAAGGATTCCGTACCATATAATATATACCACAAAAACGGCAAAAAAAAAACACTGTTGTTTCATAGAAGCCCCCTTCAATTTTTTTTAAATAGTTTTTTAGTATAATATTTGTTGTTTATACATCATCAGTGAAATTTTCAACTTTCTAACTATTACGGTTTATGAAATATACAACCTGGTGATAGACAGACAGTCAGATAGACGGACGGACAGCGGAGCTTTAGTAATAGGGTCCTGTTTTACCCATTTTTTTTGGTACGGAACCCTACACCCTACAAAATCCACGAACTTAACCAATCCAAGTCGAATTTGCTCTGCTATGGGGCAGTCGGGCAGGAGAGCTTTTAGAATTGCGGTTCGGTTCATGGATTTTATTGTTATCTTAATTCATTCAAAACACATTTCATGGGTCAATAATAGTTTTTTTTTGTCGTCAAATAAGTGATCACCCTATTGTATAAAAAACCTGAGCATCAGCCAGCCACGAGGGCTATTCCTACGCGTGAGATTCAGCCCGTGAGATGAGATTAGATTTTTTCTTGGTCACGCTCACTCATCTATAACGTTACAAACGAGAGCAACAAGGACGAAAAAAGGTGAGATGAAAATCTCAAATCTCCGAATAGGGCCCAGATTAGACCACGGCTGGATATCATTCAGAAAGCTAGTTGAGCGGCGCCGTTTGGTAAAAAGTTGGCTGCGACATTTATATATCACTAGCTGCGCCCAGCGGTTTCACCCGCGGTTAAAAATGTACTATTCTACATTATAATCTATCTCTGTGCCAAGTTTCATCCAGATCTGTTCAGCCGTTCTGGCGTGAGCGAGTAACAAACATCCATCCATCCATCCATTCTTACAAACTTTTACGTTTATAATATTAGTAAGATGTGATTTATTCACAGTGTAACTGTGATTTAGTGCTCTAACTTATTTATGACAAGTTAATTGTTGGGTTAGAGCGGTGCCACTATAATGTGCCATGCATACAAATTTTTGATAAAAATAACAGTTTTGTAACTTTTTGTAATTTATTTTTGACGAGTCCAAAAGAAGCATTCTTATTAAAGGTCGCTACATACGTGACGGGATAATATCTCGGACGGGACGGGGACGGAACGTGACAGTGTGAATGCCCGGACGGGATTGTAACGTATGTATATGCACTGTGAGAATTCCGCAAAGCCAACGTAAACACGGAGCTCACTTCACTACACCACTCTCCGGAGCGCACGGGGGCCCGCGCTGGCCGGGACGTGGTAAACATCGTCCACGACGATGTTTTTTCACGCTCCGTCCGGCGCGGGCCTCGTCTCGTCCGAGATCCCGTCGCGTATATTTTACTACTGGAGGGCTATTCTTACGGAGTGAGATTCAATCTCACCATTTTTCGTTCTTGTTGCTCTCGTTTGAATAGTCTTAGGTGTGAGAGTGACCAAGATAAAATCTCATCTCATCTCACGCGTAGGAATAGCCCCCCTGTACTTTTGTATGTAACGATGTTTAAAAATTGCTCCGTTCCGTCCGGGCTGAGTAAACTCCCGTCATGTATGCAGCGACCTTAGGTAGGTATACTAATAAATTAAAATTGTTAAGAAGATTTAACTTTATGAAAATAAACATTAATCCTCTTAGCAATACACGTTGTATAGCCTCGGAATAGTTACACAGTCTTTTGTCTTTTTCGGTCGAGTTGAAAAATGTAAAAGAAAGAAAAAAACACTGTGTAACTACTCCAAGGTTATACTACGTTTATTGCTTAAGGGGGTACGATTTCTTTTCTATTCTGCTCTGGGACAGTGATTCCCAACAAAACTTCCAAATTCAAAACTCACTTAAAATTTATTAGTGCTATTTTTCAAAGTCTGCCCAAAATTCGTTTGTGACCCAACAGTTGTTAGAACTAGTGCGTGACCTGTAGTTTGGGAAATCCTGTTAGAGGATATTTTTACTAGGCACCTACACAATTATTAGGTAGGCAAAGCATATTATAGTAATCGATCTAACGTCTAACTAAACCCCAGTTCAGCGACACTTAAAGCGGTATAGGTGTCGCCTTGAATACATATTAATAACTACGTAAAAACTACAAAGCATTTTTAAGGGCTTGTAGGTATACTCAGATAAACCTAGAGGAAAAGATGGAACACTGCGTTATATCTCGCTGAAGCCACTTCTTTTTCAATGTGTGTGTGTGTTTTTTTTCAATAAAAAACATTTAAAATTGTACGAAAACTAATATTAATTCCTAAACTCTACGTTAGCCATTTCCGTTCCAATATTACCTTAGTAGATTTAATATTCTAAAGCTGTACATATTTGTAAGAGTTTAATGTTACGGCTTTTTCAAAATTGACTTGTAAAAAAACTGCACAGTTTTTAAAAAGAATATTATGTAGTCCTGGCCACACTTTTATAAAGCACAATGCATATTTATGTACCTACACGAAATTATACCATTAATCAATGCAGATAATGTCGAGGTAACAATGACCAAGCGAGTAGCTTAGTTTTTTTGCATCAATGTGTGCGTGTTGTGTACATATACGACAGTAGCGTAGTTTTTCAATGGTTTTTGGCTTCACTTAGATCATACGCCGTGCGCCATCTTATTCTCTAGGTTGATCTGAGCTCGTATTTAGCTGGTAGATAGAGATACCTACTAACTATTATAGCTTTCACGGTACTGCAAGTTTGCAATTCATTGTACTACTTTAATTTCATTATTCTACGTCGTAAAGATAACGTGGCACGGCACACGGCACCATATCGACCTGTGCAATTCAGAGTAGATAAACATAACATAACATAGATAGGTAAGTACGTAGGCTACATAGGGTGTTCACAATGACATTCGGGTGTACAGGACAGGACAGGGTTATCAGGTTACTAAGCTGAGAAGAGGTCATTGTACTCATCCTTATGAGCATCTTTTACAGTGGAGCGAGGTAACGCCTATATAAATCGCGAAAAACAGTGATAGATGGATCATCGACAAAATGTATGGAACAGCTGTTTTTTTTCTCGATTTTAGGGTTGGCTCCACAGTAAAAGTTGTTTATAATATTAAGCATACAGCATTTTGGCTTAGTACACCCTTTCCTGATAACCCTGTGTACTGGCGAAGCAGGGGGGCTATTCCTGCGCGTGAGATGAGATGAGATTTTATCTTGGTCACTCTCACGCCTAAAACGTTTCAAACGAGAGCAACAAGGACGAAAAAAAGTGAGATGAAAATCTCAAATCTCCGAATAGGGCCCCAGGACGCCTTTTATCTCATCAGCTCTCAGAGCTGGAGATTGAAATGTGTGCTGGTGGAATGTGTGCTAAGCAAATCAACGCCTTTATTATGCTTACTCAGATCATCCTAGAGAATTCTAGGTTCTAATTCTAATTCCTGAATAATAATAATAAAAAATCATTTATTTCAGGCAATATAACTTGCATACAATGCAAATTACAGAGGCCCATAGCAAATAAAGCCCTTACAGACTAACATACATACTCGTATTAAAAAAAAAATACAAACTTAAATAACACGTACACTACTCGTAATTCTAATTCCTCTAGGTTGATCTGAGTACCTATGTTTATAATTAATTTCAGCCAAGCGATCTTGGCCAACAATTCGTTGCTATTCGTGTCTGGCGTGCTGGGCATGGACGACCAGGCGCAGCTGGTGTGCGGCGGAGCGGAGGGCGAGACGCGCCAGATACTCGACAACTTGAAGCATGTGCTGGAGGCGGGCGGCGCTTCCCTCGACTCCGTCATCAAGACAACCATTATGCTCACCAACATGAATGACTTCCAAGCGGTCAACCAAGTTTATGCTGAATGTAAGTCGACTTCAAACACTTTATAAACCTACTTCTCTACTTATTATAAAATCGAATGTTACTTTGTCTGTATGTCTGTCTGTCTGTCTGTCTGTCTGTTAGTAGACTTGTCACGGCTAAACAGCTGAACAGATCTTGATGAAATTTTATAAATAGTTACAGTATTTAACGACGAAGGTTTTTTGATACTATTTTCTAAATATACGAGAAGTCGCTGGTAACATAACAGCCTAGTCCTAAATAAAACTCTCGTAGACTCACTTTCTGAAGGTTTCGTCCGTTAGGGTACTACCTACTAATACCTACTTACTGACTTGATGAGAAGTCAAGGTACAGTTGGTAACGCAAACCTAATGATAATGGGGACGGGACACCAACCATCTCATGTGTTCGCCGAAAAATGGTGGAAATGTAACCGGCCAACCCCTATTTAAAGACCAACTACTCTTGCCTAGAATCAACTAAATTATCCTAAGATAAGCCCAAACCCTTTAGTCTTGGGTGAACGGGTTTGCTCCTGCAAGGGAATCCAAGTTCAAGGGGAATCCCTTGACAGGAATGACAAGGTACATTTAATAAAATACTGCAATAAATATAATGCGAAAAAACCAATCATGATCAATCCGCCAACCCGAGCTACCACCGGGGAAAAAAGCTAGTGATAGAAGTAAATATTCCACTTAATTGTTTCAGATTTCCCGAGAGACTATCCCGCCCGCGCCACATTTCAGGTTGCCAAGCTGCCCAAGGATGCCTGTGTTGAGATAGAAGCGATAGCGCTCAGCGGAGACCTGGTGGTGGCCGAGGCAGGTCCGTGCCCGTGCTCGCGCGTCTAGCCCATTTTATACAAACTTTTCACCATCTGCTTGAATACCATATCACTACCTATCCCTATATTTATGTTTACTGATACACATCTAAGCATTTAGGAATCGAAAATTGTAAGCGCGTACTCAGTATTTAGTATGAACACCTTCATTAAGGCATATAATTTTGTGAAATGTTAACTGGCACTAATGTGTACCCAGTATGGTCAAGGTGCTGGTGGTTTTTGGAGGCAAACTAAAAGTATTTTGTACTTACTTATTTCTGATTTGCTTTTGTTTAAAATTATAAACGTTTAAAGTAAAATAAACTCTTAAACTACTTACCTATTTTTTTTTTGTACGTTAATTCTAGTTTTTTTTTGTTTTTACCTCTTTTGTTGGTAGAAACTCCTCGATGTTTTTTGGCTTGGAAATCATAACGAGGGTTCGCCTTACTACGAAAGCTACAACTGCTCTGTTAGAAGAAACTTCGTGTCTCTTAGTAATCATAATCTCTAGTTGGTAAGTAACGAAATAGTAATGAATTAAAGCTTATTTTGGACTAGATTAGAAATTTAGTCAAGTAGCTGGCACAGTTGTATCTACAAAAACGAAAAGTATGACTGCATCTTTTTCAACTAAGTATGCCATGACATTAAGGCTCAGTCATACCACTATTTTCTTCCCACACACACGTTTACTGAAGCCGCTTCATTAAGAGTTGAAAATCGTACATCATATTTGATGGTAAAATGAGATCGGTGCCTAGAATTCTATTTGTTTGCCTTTTTTAGCGGTATTAATCGTAATAACAATGTAAATAAGAATAAGTTGCTCGGTTAAACTTTAGAGAACTAATCTGGCTATTAAATAATCAAAAAAAAGTGTTGTAATCGCTGAAAATTTAGAGAACTACGTTCAAACTGCTTGTTTAAGACGATACTTTTGTGATTTTTTTTCTACAAGAATGATTTTCAAACCCACTTTGGTTAATCTGTTTTTGGTTGTTTTTTCTACCAGCTGTTTTTTTAGCACCTGATCATCACAAGTCTTCATATCAAACTAGGCCCAAAAAATGCTTGTTTTCGTTGATTTGGTGTAATACCGAGCCTTAAGCTATGTCGGTGGTCTGAACCTACCAGCGCGAATCATAAACAGATCGTGTAATTAGTTTTGTATGTTGTTCGAACAATACTTTCCTACTCTACTTGCTACTCGACTGAATTACTCAAATCAAATTGTTTGTCAAACATTAAAAAGAAATTGCACGTCCAGCAATTAAGTAGTCTACTGTATCCTGTCTGCATGCAGTCGTGCAACTTTTTATGTCACCGCAGACCTTTAGCAGGTAGCTAGGCACTCGGCGATAGCCTAGGATTTTTGATAATTTATACCTGAGGTAATTTACATATTGAAGTACTTTTTTACGTGGAAATACCGTGTATTACACGCAGTTATTATTGAGAAACGTTATTTTGTAGGAAGAGTTCAGTAAACCCCATAATTATAGGCTCCGACTCTATTTCTAGCCTCAACACTGTACTTTATGAGCGCAATTAATTTTCCGGTGTTTAAATAGTCGCGTTTGTTTGGCCAATTTGAGTGTTATTGGCCAGATAGCTTATCTCAAGTAACACGAAAGTGGGCCGCGTTTAGATATACATATTAAATTATTATTTATGATTCAGGTACGTACTTTCATTTCCTACCTTGCTTTCAATAACTATTTAGCTGAAGGCACCTAGGTATAGGTCACGTATTTAAGCCACACGCGAATCGTAAATTAATTTATTATACATTATTTTTATTGTGAATTTTTCACGTTTAAACTTTGCTTTCTGTTAAAATATTTTATCACTTTTAATGATCATGAAAAATGTTAATTAATTTAAATATTCCTAGGGCGCAAACTTGCGGTTGGAAATGTTATAGTGCCTGTTAATTGTTTTACATTTTTAAAAGGTTGGTCTTGTCGTTAGCAGGACTTGACTGCTACGACTTTAGATACTGTCTCTACTGTGGTTTCAGGTGGTTTGGACATTTACGAGTTCAGACAGTGGTATGTGCACGCTAACTGGTTCAGTAAATTCAGTAATGAACCGTTTATGGCACTTGGGAATATTAGTAGTATTATAATATGTTCTGTGGTATATTATAAAATGTTTCATGATTCGGGATCTTGTTAATGATTTAAAGCGTACCCTGGTTTTATGGTGTATTGTTGTATGTACTATTTGAATCTACGATGGGTAGGTAGGTAGCTTAGGTATTACATTATCATAAGGCATAATTAGCGTTACTAAACTAGGTGCCAATACTACAGTATTACATACTTTAGTTTAAGGCTTTTCAAAGCAAAGCTCTATAAATTTTTGCCCTGGTCGGTTGAGATTAAACTTAAATAAGGTTAAGTAGTAGGTAAGTACTTAGAAAAAATTGTACATGAACTACATTAGATTCAGTACAACGCTCACAAATACACATAAATTAAAACTAGAGGCCACACGACCGACGGCTCGGTAATTCCGACTTCACCTAATTATACGTTGTAATGTGTTTGTTATTCAAATCAAATATAAAAGATACTATTTTTAAAACTGTGACCTAGAGGGTTGGTCATGAAAACGGGTAAAAACAGCTGGCGGTATGCGCCGCCCGCCCGTCCGAGTACGCGGCTCGGCTGGGCGGCTCGCGGTGGCTGGGCGGGGAAGGCATAATTTATACTCGTTGCGAGGAAAGCCGACCTATTGCGTGAATTGTATTTAAGAACAAAGAGCTTTTGTTGAACCACCGACATTATTAATTGTGTAGGAACATGTTTATTGTTAGCTTTTACTTATTTTAAGTTATTTTCGGCCTACTTTAACAACGAGCTTTTGGTTAAATGTTCACGTGTTAGTTTTTGGGACACCTAAAAGTCACGCATTAAAACTATTGAACAAAATATAATGTTATTATGCCCGTAGATTAGATTTTTAAAAATGATAGCATTTAGGTGATTGGTTTTTGACCTTTCTACATAAACCTCGCAGGCAGTCGCGTATAGGTACCTCGGTATAGGTATAGGCTCGTTTTTCCCACCGTGTTCCACTTTTTACTTTTTTCTAGAGAAAAGATTGGTACGTTACAAGCCCATTGATCTACAATCGAGTGGCCTGGGTAGGGCCGGATTTAAGGGAGGGCAGGCGGGGCTACAGCCCCAGAGCATACACAAGAGAGGGCCCCCACAATAGAGAAAAAATACGTAAAAAGATTTTTATTTTAATACTTGTACCTACCTACTTGTTACGAGTTAAATAATTTTTTTTTCTTGTAATAAATAAAATTGCAATTCTTTTTTGACTGATTTATCATTTTATTCGAGTAATATTAAGAGGCCTCCACTTTCCTATTGCCCTCCACACCTCAAAATCCGGCCCTGGGCGTGGGGTAACTCGGGTCAACCCTTACGAGGCCTAAAGGTCGAGTCCCTAAAGCCGAGCCTGTCTAGGTAGATCCACTAAACAGGCTACTACACAGGCCCGGGTTCAGGGATAACTACATCTACCGTAAACGTAATTGTGAAAGCCCATATCACTAAGACTCAAAGCGTTGGGCACTCTGGGTTAACTTCTTCCGGGAAAGTGCCTAACTCGTCAAAATTAAAGGCATTTTAATATTCGTAAAGTAAAACATCTAGTTAAGACAAATTTAATATTTACGGAAATTATCAAATCAGTGACGCACGTAGCACCAAGTGAGCGGAAGTGAGTTCTTTCACTAAACACTTGCGCGTCAAAGTAAAAGAATGTGGTACGTCGGCTTAATTGGAAAAACGCGATGGGGGTGCGAGGTCAGTTTAGTGGGCACCCACCTTCCATAATAGGTAGTTACGATACGATCTCGGGGCAGCGGGAGCCAGCGAGCAGTCGTGCTGCGAGAGCCAGCCGGAGTGGTCAGCACGCCTCGCGGCCTCCGCTCCAGTTTCGCGGTTTCTTCCCACATGGCTGCTGCCTAGCCCCGCATCCATGCATCATGGGCTGTACCAGCAGTGCTCCAAACACGATCCCGGTAAACGCAAGCACGGCAGGTACGCCCAAGCCCACGTCACGATTTTATTCTAATTAGCACGAGTAGGTATGCAACAATTAGTAAGAATTATTTAGATCTATACAACGAGGGTTGTAAATAAGGGAGACTATACTTAGGCTGTTGTTTAGCGAGAATTGTAACTCAAGTAAGTAGGTATCTTATATAAATTCTAGATAAGACAGGTAGGTACTAAATTATATCTTATTTGCGCCAATGTTTGATAGATTTTCCTTTAAATTATCCTAACTAGCTGCGCCTCACGGTTTGTTTCGATTTTTCATTTCCCGCATTTTTTTGAAGAAATGTCTTCATGCCTACTTCTCTACTTTCTTTCAAATTTATCAAGATCGATTCATCCGCAAAAAGTAAAAGACTGACAGAAGCGTAGCTGTTTTTTTTCTATGTATAATTGTGCAAACTATAAAATATGGTTATAAACACCATTAGGTACCTGTGGCTCTTCAGGGACCTTTGGCATAAAATTAATTACCTGAGCTAGATGCAATTAAGGCTTATGGCTTGAGTTTAATTAATGTATAAAGTGCTGGGCTTCTTGGAAGTAGGATCAGTAAGTACATAATTGACCGAGTAAGCGACAGCGAGCGAAGCGTCTCTGCTTCGCCTTCGGCAAAAATGCTTTCGAATGTCCGTCCGACGTCTGTTCAGCGGTGCTATTCACAATCATTCGGAAGCGTTTCCGATCGGATCCCAGAAATTTCAAACTCAAATTGTTCGAATGTCAGTCTACTTTTATACATTTTGGAATAGGGAATCAACTATAAATCTAATCGGAAGAATTAATCACGTTTAAAAACTTATGAAAATAGACTGAGATTCGAATAATTTAGGTTTAAATTTTTTGAAATCCGAACGGAAACGTTTCCGAATGGTTGTGAATAGCCCTGCTGGAGAACAGACTATAAGTCGTATTTTTCAACCGATTCTCGTGAAATTTTGTGAGCAGGTTCGATAATTACTGACAGGGTTGTACAGGGTTATCAGGAAAGGGTGTACTACGCCGAAAGGGGGTCATTGTACTCATCATTATGAACAACTTATAATATAGGGGCAAACCTGAACACGATGAAAAATTAACAGCTATTCCATACATTTAGTCGACGATAGATATTTTTTATTGTATGGATTATAACAGATTTTTTTTTGAGAGTTTGGCTTGGCTCATGGTCATAGTCATTTATTAACAACAAAATGTTAAAAGTCAATTTATTTGTAATTATATGTAAGTATAATTCATTCATAATCATTATTTCAATTTAATGCAATTATGCAAATAAAAAATAAAAATAAAATTTTCAAATACAATTAAAATACCTAATCAATCAGTACATCTTACTATCCTTCCTACTGATATTATAAACGCGAAAGTTTGTAAGAATGGATGGATGGATGTTTGTTCCTCTTTCACGCCTGAACAGATCTGGATAAAATTTGGCACAGAGATAGATTATAGTCTAGAATAGCACATAGGATACTTTTTAACCGCGGATGAAACCGCGGGGCGCAGCTAGTAAGAAATAAATTAAGACAACACAACATTAACCTTGATCTTTGTGGTATCACTTAAAATTTGGAATGCCTTCTCGATCAACCAATATTTAACCTTATGCTTAAAAGAACCCATAGAAGGTGCACCCCTAAGTTCTCGTTCTCCATAGTATAAGTTGTTCATGATGATGAGTACAATGACCTCCGCTTTGGTTTAGTTCTCCCTTTACCAATAACCCTGTATACTTACTTACTAACTTAGTTTTTTTAGTCGAGTCAGTTTTTGAAATTTATTCAAAATGACGGAGATATGATTTAACGTAAAAAAATTATAACTCCATTTTGAAAACCATAAAGAAAAAAAAACGCAACAGCTCAAAAAAAATCACGAGAATCTGTTAAAAAATACCACCTGTATAGGAGGACAGTCGGACAAACGCGAGTCGGACGTAGGTGCATAAGATAGGAATGCATTTTCGCGAAGCCAGCTCATAGAGCCACGCCAGTATTTAGTTATTAACTTTAGGGGTACCTTTATGTTTGTATGTTTTTTTTTCTATTACAATATTTCTTATTTCAGACAAAAGTATACAATTCGAAGAAGAAACCAACGAAAACCCATCGATAGAGGTCGATGTGGCCGACATCGACGGCGAAAACAGAACCAACGAGACTAAAGTGCTTCCTTCGTGTGATACTACTCAACAATCTGTACAGTTAGTTAGGAATAACAAATCAACGAATAGTTTAACTATTGAAAAGGGTGAGTGAATCTTAAGCTGCCTTTCCACCAGAGATGTGCTACGTTGCTATAGTTGCGTTTGATATCCACAGTCCACTTATCATATTCATTGGTCCACATAGCATAGCACTGGTGGTAAAGACTTCTACTAGGTATGCTATGTTTTTTATATGGATGGTCGCGTGTTATGGATGGTCGCGAGTGATGTGGGTATGTGCAGCAGGTCCCTTATTCTTGACGCGAGAGATGAGATCTGGTCAATTTCACTCTTGTGACTTTTTAAACGAGAGAGACAAAGACCAGAAAATATTTAAATTATAGGAATATCAGAGTACTCGAGCTGTGCACTTTCTTAGCTCATCTTACTCGCTCCGCTACATAGTTTAGCATCAGTGGAAGTGGTCACATAGTTTCGTAGCTAAGCTTTCATACCCTTACATCGCAGCTGCATAGCACATCTTTGGTGGAAAAGCAGCCTAATATAGGTTGGTTATTGAGAAGGTCAAAACTGACGTAACCATGATAACGGCATTTATGGCCATTGTTAATTAACCACTAGTGGATATGTCATGACGAGTCAAATAATGAAAATGAGTAACAATCTTCAATAATAAATATATCTTACCTAGCTAAACAGTACAAAGCCTCTCGGCTAACTAACTTGCTGTATCTATCTATGTATGCAGTTTTAGCAAATAATCAACATGGTTTATTTGAAAGAAAATGAATAAGATTACGTCAAGTAGGGTCGGGGTTTTCTTTCTATTTATGTACATGAAGTACTAACCCGAGTACGTCTGCCGGCTACCGGTCGCTGTTCCATGTTTATAAAACCTTGAGACAGTATGTCCGCGAAGTCCAATGTATGCCGTAGATAAGTATAAAAAGTAACTACACAGTGTAAAACAGGTTGCTATGTTAAGCACATGCAAATTGTGCAAAGAAATGAGAAAATGTACGTTTATACCCACTTGTTAGGTATAAGGTATGGTGTAGAGTAATTTTAACTGTTTTATATAATTGCAGACGTCCCTGCGAATGGCCACGTCATTGAGGGCGAGGACGTTACCGAGGCTCCTGCAAATACTCAAGACGATGTCAAGATACCAAAACTAGAGTTGCTTATGGATAAGGTTTTTGAGACGAATCATCATTTGAATGGATCAGATCACAAATTGAGTAAACTCATTAAAGAAGAACCCCTTGACAATCCTCCGACAGAACCAAGTGAAGAGGCTGAGAGCACAGTAATTAGTAATGAAGGAGCAATAACAAAAACGGAACACGAATCTAATGATAATACTGAAGGCGAAGTTGAAAAAAATACGTGAGTATCTTTAAAATATGTATAGGTAGATCAGCCCGCAGCCCGGTATGTCCCATTGTTGGGCAAAGGCCTCCCTCTTCCCTCTTTCCAGTTGTCCCTGTTTTTGGCTTTGGTGGGCCATCAATTTTTTTTTTATCTAGAATAGTTCGATGTTTGACCACCACATCAATTGGCCAGATTGACCCACCAAAGCCAAAATATGTGTGAATATCTTATCTTACTAATCTTACTTCTTACTAATATTATAAACGCGAAAGTTCGTAAGAATGGATGAATGTATGGATGTTTGTTACTCTTTCACGCCAGAACGCCTGTACAGATCTGGATGAAATTTGGCACAGAGATAGATTATAGTCGTAGATTATAGGTAAAAAGTAAGTAAGTAAAAAATCCGCTGGAAAGTATCCTATGTGCTAGAATAGCACATAGGATACTTTCCAGCGGATTTTTTCAAGCGGGTGCAGCTTGTCTTTATTAAAGATAGATTTAACAAAACACCCAAGCTTATTTATAGACATGTTAGGTACCTATTTCATTCCACCGGACGAAGGCGAGTCTACTGAACCGCGAGCCCAACCCTCAACTTTAACTGTTATCAATTTGCAAATCCACTATATTAATTTTTTGTTGCATTACCTATCGATCTTTTGTTAGTGTTTGGAAGATCCAATGAAGAGCTAATGCCACGAGTATCTAATTTTTATACTTAAAAAAATCTTATTAAAAATACTTACCTGCCTTCTTCGATAATTGAAAATATTATAGTTCTTTTTTGTAACTGATGAAACCAGTATAGGGTAATATTTGTTAGTGTTTGGTGTGGGACAGTATGTAGTGGAGCGATTACCCTATATGTATCACTCTCACTAATTATGTATTACTATTGCTGACTCCAAAATGTGGTAAATGAAAAACCTTTCACGATACGACTACTTTACTGCGATGTTGGCTTAGGACTAATACAATGCGTGTGATTAAATCTATGCTTAACTATAGCTATAGGTACGTTACTCATAGATCGCGTATCGCGTTACACTTGTGGTGTGATGTAGGTAGGTAATGTAGGTATATAGCCCTACATCTACATCCCCCTTTTTTAAAAAAAAAAAAAAAACTTTTTTACACTGTGTTGTGAAGCTTGTCGTGTTTTATGGTTGGCGACTGATGACGACATGTAGTGACGAAACCGCACGAGGGCCGGAGGTTTCAGGTGTCAAAGCGCACAGTCTTCTTAACTGTGCGACCGGATCTCGTAACGATTGCTTTAGCTGGAACTGGAACGGTTAAAGTACTGGGGCTCGGTGACTCAGATAATGATTTCGTTTGTTTCTCGGTCGAGGCGTCAAATGACTGTGTTTCGTTCAATGGTGGTATTATAACATAAGCTGGTTTAAGCCTATCGAGCGATACTGTGACTTCCCGAGAACCCATTTTGATTGTGTAAAATTTAGAATGTTTACTTATAACTCTGAATGGTCCTTCATAAGGCGGTGTTAATGATTTTCGAGCCTCTTGTTTGATGAAGACGAAATCCGACTCATGTAGGTCTTTGTGTATAAAAATCTTCTTGGTTGTTTGGACTCTTGTGTTATTTGGTCGTAAAGATGCTAGAGTGTCCATGAGTTTGGTGGTGTTCTCGGTGTCCGTTTCAGTACGTTCCGTTGGAATGAAAAAATCGCCAGGTAATCGTAAAGACTTTCCAAATGTCAGCTGTGCTGGGCTAAATCCTATGTCCTTTTTTATGGCGGACCTAAGTCCTAAAAGAACTAAAGGTAGTTCTTGAGCCCAGTAAGCCGTGTCTTTACAGCGTGCCATTAAGGCTGCTTTTAGAGTGCGGTGCATACGTTCTACCGTACCGTTTGCTTTTGGGTTGTATGCGCACGTGTGTATCTTCTCGATTCCGAGTTTTTTTGTCAGTTGTGTAAACAGTTGTGACTCGAATTGTCTGCCTTGATCTGTGGTTATCCTAACTGGGCATCCATATCTTGAAATCCAATGCTCTATAAATTTATTTCCAACTGTTTGTGCTGAGATATCCTTGATTGGAATAACTTCTATCCATTTAGTGGCTCTGTCTATAATGGTTAGACAGTATGTATACTCTTCAGATTGTTTTAGAGGTCCGATTATGTCAATATGAACATGTTCGAATCGATTTGAATTTTCAAATTCTCCCAATGGTGTTATTGTATGTCGTTGAATCTTTGCTTTTTGACAAGGTATGCAGCTTCTGACATATTTCGTTACGTCTGCATTCATACCAGGCCAAAAATATCTTTGTGTGATAAGGCGTCGAGTAGCCGAGGCGCCAGGGTGGCTAAGTGCGTGGGTACTTGATATGGCGCGTTCTCGGAACTGCGCCGGCAGGTACAATCGCGCTTTGCTCCCTGCCGTTTCAAAGATTAGTTGTTGTTCCACATCTGGTAAGTTGAATGATTTAAATTGGAGATTATTTTTTTGTCGTAAAGTTTCCAACTCCTTATCTTCGATTTGGCTCTTGTAAAGTTGCTCGTAGTCGAAAGTGGTTGGTAGCTTAATTTCTTCTAATCTTGACAAAAAATCTGCGGCGTTATTGAGTTCGCCCTCAATGTACTCGATCTTGTTGCAGAATTGTGCGATAAAATCTAACTGTCGCAGACGTCGAGGTGAATCGACCTTTGATTCTTTCTTTGATAATGCGAAAGTAAGTGGCTTGTGGTCTGTCATCACAGTTAGTTCTCTGCCTTCAATTAGGTATCGAAAATGTTTGATTGCCATGAAAATAGCTAGTAATTCTCGATCGTAAGTGCTGTACTTCATTTGTACGTTATTTAATTTTTTTGAGTAAAATGCTAGTGGTTGAAGTCGTTGGTTTACTAATTGATGTAGTGCGCTACCGACACAAGTGTTTGAGGCGTCGGTAATTAAAATTAGTTTGGCGGACGGGTCTGGGTGCACGAGCGTGGTCGCCTCGCTTATCATTTGTTTACATTTGTTGAATGCGTCTATAGCTTGATCCGTCCAAACTATTTTTGTTTTATCTTTCTTTTTAGAGTTATGTAGGTACTTGTCCAATATTGATTGTGTTTCTGCGGCTTTCGGCATGCTGCTTCGATAAAAATTACAGAGCCCAAGGAATCTTCGTAGCTCCTCGATGGTCTCGGGTTTGGAGTATTCTGTGATGGCCTTGACCTTATCTTCCTGTGGCCTTATGCCGTCACACGTGACGTTGTAACCGAGAAATTGGAGCTCTGCTTTGCCGAACTCGCACTTGCTGGTATTTATAGTGATTCCATATTGGTTTAGTCGCTTGAAAACTTCCTCAAGGTCTTGTAAATGCTGGATCCTATTTTCAGAGGCTACTAATATATCGTCTAAATAGGAAAAGGTGTTTTCCGTGTTTTTTAGAACTTCGTTGATAAATCTTTGAAAACTTTGTGCTGCGTTCCGCATACCAAAATTTAGCTTCAGAAATTCAAAACTTCCGAATGGTGTGACGATTGCGCTCTTTGGAATGTCTTCTGGTGCAATCGATATGTGATGGTAAGCGCGTCGGATATCGATTTTTGATAAAATCTTTTTACCTTTAAGTATATAAGTGAAATCCATCAGTCTAGGGATAGGGTAGCGATCGGGCTCTGTTATGGCGTTTAATCGCCGGTAATCGCCACACGGTCGCAATTCCCCGTTTTTTTTCTTGACAACGTGAAGTGGATTGGCCCAAGGACTGGTGGAAGGTCTGCATATTCCGAGATCCATCATGTGTTCAAACTCCTCTTTGGCTGCCTTATATTTTTGTGGGTTAAGTGGTCGTGGTTTCTCATATACGGGTGGTCCACGCGTGCAGATGTAATGTTGTACATTGTGTTTCGGAATTTCTTTGAACGATTCCGGTTTGGTGATATCTGGGTATCGCGCTAGTATTTGATGAAACGGATCGTCTATGTTGATGGCTCTGATAGTGGCCTCAGCGCTTCCGGTAGACAGCTGTGCTTTCTTAGAAATGTTAGTTAACTTGTCGACCAACTTTCTGCCGTGTAGATCAACCATAAGTTGATTTTTGGCTAGGAAATCGGCTCCGATTATTGATCTCTGGACGTCGGCCATGATGAAAGTCCAGCGTAGTGGTCGCCGGAGTCCTAGGTCCAGGGTGAGTGTCTTTTCGCCGTATGTATGGATGGTTGTGCCGTTGGCCGCATAAAGGGTGTAGTCGGTGGGTTGTTTGTTTCCCTTCTTGCAGGCTAATACGGACACATCGGCGCCAGTATCAATAAGAAAGCGTGATCCGTTTGTCATGTCTGTGACGCATAGGCGATATGATGTTTCGGCACCGACGCTCGCCAACGTAGGTGTCGAATTTAGTTTAACGACTTTTTAAAACAGCGATCGTCGCCGCATTTTTTTGCGTTTTCCCCGAAGATATAATGGAAAAAGCATTTGAAGTTGGCGTCTCCCGGCTTTGCTTTCTGCTCCCTGTATTTGTCTTGGTTGATCCTGGAGCGTGATTTTGATCTTGATCTGTATCGTTGCTGCTGTTGGTCGTCGTTCTGTTGTCGCCGAGAGAGCAACGGCTCAAACTTTCGGTTCATGTTTGCTATTTCTCGAGTTAGATTTGCTAATTGGTCGTTAATTGTTAGATTGACGCTGTGAACTTCAGCCGGTCTTGTCGTTTCTATTATCTTGTCGGCAGTCTGTGCTATGTCATCTAAGTCGACTTTGCTGCATGCTGCGATTACTGCTCTTACCGTGCTAGGTAGGCGTTTCAACCATAACAATTTAATGGTTTCTTCCTGCACCTTGTTACGACCTAGCTCTTTCATTTTGCGAAGCAGTTGTGATGGTCGCTGGTCACCCAACTCGATTTCAGTTAATAGTTTATGCAGTTGTATTGTTTCTGACTCTTCGTACGCCAGAATTAGTCTATTTTTTAGAGTTATATATTTGTTAATGTCGGGTGGGTTCTCGAGAATGTCACTTACCTGACTCAATTCCTCTCGCCCCAGCTTAGCTATTACCAATTGAAATTTGCACAAGTCACTAGCTTTTTGTGATGCGATGATGGCCTCGAATTGGTGAAACCACAGCCCCGGTTGTCAGACTTCTGGACGACACAACCGAGGCTGTGGTTTGGATGGTGACAGCGCTGGCTGCTATCTCTGCTGCTGCTTGGCTGGTGGTGGGTTGCTGTGGTGGTGGCGCGTACGGTGCGTCATCGGTGGTGGCTCCCATGAGAAGCTTGAGTCCCTCCGTATCGGTGTTAGCCGGGTTGGTCATCGTGTTTCTTCTTCGTAGGTAAGGTCACCAATATAGGGTAATATTTATTTACGTCGGGGTCACCAATATAGGGTAATATTTGTTAGTGTTTGGTGTGGGACAGTATGTAGTGGAGCGATTACCCTATATGTATCACTCTCACTAATTATGTATTACTATTGCTGACTCCAAAATGTGGTAAATGAAAAACCTTTCACGATACGACTACTTTACTGCGATGTTGGCTTAGGACTAATACAATGCGTGTGATTAAATCTATGCTTAACTATAGCTATAGGTACGTTACTCATAGATCGCGTATCGCGTTACACTTGTGGTGTGATGTAGGTAGGTAATGTAGGTATATAGCCCTACACCAGAAATAGACAATAGTCTGTTTCGTTTGCGGCAAAAAACATTCATTTAAATTTTCGTATAGGCCGAATGGCTAGCCAGGGTGTCAAGTGGTTTTAGGCTGCCTGATGGCCTCTGACATGGCTTGACGACTGTGTTGTTGTACAACCGCCTCTATACTGTTGCCGCGCACGTCCGATAAAGTATTCCTATTGGTTGATAATATTCTTTTGAGCAATACGCGAACGCCGAATTTGCTGACGTTCGCGGCCATAGTGGAGTGCCGGCCTCAAACAGGAGCCATACCTACAATATTGAAATATACATAGAGTACCTATGTTCAGAAAAGGAACTATTGTAGCGAATATAGGAAATAGTTTGTCTCAAATAAATTAAATTCTCCTCAAACAAAATAAAGGATTAAGCACAGCGGCGCAATCCCGCAACAGTTCCCTTTCCGAACAGACTAGCTTATTTTTTTTAATTATCGCTAATAAGTCCGAGTTTGACCACCAACTCGCCTGTTGGTAAGCGACGATGTAGTCGAAGATGAAGCACGCAGATAACTATTAGAGGACAAAGCAGAGCGAGTTCACGTTCTTCCTGTTTGTTACAGAGAGGAAGGCGACGAAGACACGGAAGAAGCTAGTCCGAGCCAGTCGCAGAGCAGCCGCGCGACGCGCTGGGAGGCGCTCGCGGACATCGCGGCGGAGCTGCCGCCCTCGCTGGCGGTCGACCCCGTCACCGGACAAATATACCAGATCGCGCTCCCAAAATGATTCTCAGACCAAATATATATTTTTAATTTCATCCCCTACTCCTAAGTAGATAAATTGTTTATAAAATTTTGTGCCTTTTATTTTTTCTTTCCTTTTTTAGCGATTTTTACTTTCTATCGACATTAACAATACCTGTAGAGTAGTATTATTTTCTTTATTTCTGAGACTCGATTATTTTTCTTTCAAATTTTGCAAACATATCTTCTAAAAGTGGTTCACTTTGCCAGGTAGAATGATACTTTTAATTATTACTACACACAAAACCAGCATCCTGTATAAGGATGGATAAACACTATATTTTTTTCAACTAATTTAATTTTATATGTATTTCTAGACATTTAAAAAAAGAACTTTTGGTCCATCCTGCATGAGCCAAGGTGTAACTTCTTTTAATAACTAGTTTAAAACCTAAAAATAACAGTTCCTTTCTAGTAAAATCACGTTATAATGTCAACTTACTTATATTATACATGTATATTGTATATACAACAGATACATTGCATAAGTCTTGTGTAAGGGGTTCCATTTTATGGTCAATTAAGTTAACTAAAACAAAATAGTTAACTAATACTACACACAGAAACCTACCTACAGGTAATCATAGCTAGACCATTGTCACTCACTGTACCTCCTAACAGTACAACAAATAATGATGACTGCGGAAGATTCTCAAAAATGGTTTGGATCCATTCATCAATGGTTTTAACTTGTTCTTGTACACCATCATCTTTCATGTCAAATTTCAAGTGTGCCATTGTAAAGTTAAACTCTTTCACAGCCTCTGTGACAGTGGAGATTACTTCTTTAGTATCATCAACAGTTTTTAGCTTTACTTTCTTTGGATTGCCTTTTTTAAATTGAGCTGATAAACTTTCCTTAGCTTGTGTTAAATAAGAATGGTAGTCTCCAGTGATGTCATCACATCCAACTACTATTGAACTTTTCTTTTTTTCTATCATATGGTTGAATATGGGTAAAACATACTCCTGTGTGGTTACCATTTTGTTCACCTTTTCTTTGTATTTCTCTCTATTGGTATGAACTGCATCGCCATATTCAATGTGCTTGCTCAGTTTTAGCTGGACTAGTTTCAATGCTGCGAGTGCATCCTCAACAGAGCAATGTCCTTTTTTACCAGTCTGTATGTCTTGGTTCAAGTACTCTCTAGCCAGAGTTTTAAGTTTGGGCTTACGATTTCTTTCACCGGAGAAATTAAATATAATACTTGTGTCTATAATGTATGGATGCATCATTTTTAGAGCATGCAAATCTGTGTTTAAAGATTGGCCAACTAATATTGCATCGGGAGGCAGCAGCCCCTTCAGATCTTGCTGGACATCATCAAGCCTTTTTGAAACATTTTCTAGTGTTTCTTTTGTGACACCAGAGTACCTAGTTAAATAGTCTGTGATATTATTGTATGGTTTTACAAATGATTCATACACAACTTCATGGTTTTCATTAACAACAGAGACTCTAGTCAGCTCAGATCCAGCATTTGTTAAGCACATTTCACAATCCAGTGCATACAATGGTGACTTTTCAGTTACTGGCTGGTATTCATCTTTTGATAATACATAATCTGAATAGGCATCTTTTAGTTTCCCTTTCAGTGGCACAGGGTAACTCTCTTCAACTAACTGCCAAGCAGAACATATCAGCTGGGTTCTTGGGAATTTATCTTTGCCTGGGCTTTGTACTGTTTCTTCAATTTCATTTCCTATTGGGAATACAGCCCGCATCATCACCATCAAGTCTTTTCTAGCTTCCAGAGCTAAATTTAGGCTTCCATATTTTTGGATAATATCCTCTTTTTCCACCTCAGACAGTGACACTAATGCAAGCTCTTGAACCAATGACCCATTGTAAACAGATGGAGTTAGAACTTCCACAAAGTTACTAAAGATATTTTTTGCATTAGTCAATGCAGAAGAGTATTTTTCCCAATGTTTAATGGACATTCCTTCTAATATAAGGCATGTGGTTTGACTGACTTTACCACATTTGTCTATAGTATACCAACGTGGAGATTGTGTCAAATTCAAGTTTCCTAACAGAGAGTGAAGCAGTAAATGCTGCACATCTGTGAGTAATATTGGTATGCGTTCGTTTTCAGATGTGGACAACGCTGCAGACTCTCCTGTTGATTTTAATCGAAATTTCGGAGAATGTTTTGGTTTTACCTGCTTGGTCATGGACGAATCTTTCTTCATATCTTGTGAAATCTCCAGATCTGTAAATTGTTAAGGAACAATGTTGAGGACCCATTCCATTCAAAAATGTATATATTTTGTTAGATTATTGAATATGAGTTAGTTAATCTCAGACAGAAAAGTCGGAATCAATCAGGAATCCGACTTTCTCGATAAGTGAAACTGCTACTGTACTGTACATAGATAATAAGGTAAACTTACTTGGAGTAGGTTCATGACATAAACGACGCCTTTTGTTTGTTGGTGGTTCGCTTATATCATTCATGATTATATATCTTTCTTTGTGGCAAAAACAACAACCAACAACCACAAAATTTGTAAATTGCATTTGCAACAAAGCATGCAAAGGATGAACAATTGACATTGACAGTGGCATAGCACGACATTATTTTTTTTTTGTAGTGCTTTATCCCGTAGTGCAGACTAGAGCCAAAACGGCCATACCACCTAGCCATCCGTTTATTTTTCGTACTAAAATCCATGATGAAGATGACTATAGGAATCCCTCCCTTTTTCCCATTTTAGTAAAGCCGTAGTTACTTTGCTGGAATTTTAAGTCGAGTTTTGTAGAGAACACGAAAAGTAATTTTTTTTAATGTTGTATCATTTGCTTACACTCATGCACGTTAAACAACCGGTAAACGTGTAATAATCCATCATTATTACACTTTATCACACGAATCGTAATCACTCGAATAATTAAAAAAAATAAAAATAATAGAACACTTTAACATCTTTTCGGTTCCCGCCAAAACTAGATCGCATGACATTCAATGTTCGTAGAAAATGTATATTTTGCCATCTATCCAGCCAGAAAAAAAAGTCGACTACTTAGGCTAGAGTCTGTAGGACCATTTCAACTTCTTAATTGACGCGTTAAGTCGTGTTTGTCACTACTTTTTTTTTTTTTTATATAGTGGCTTCTGTTATCACTACTTATCAGTACTTTTTATGAATTTCTCAAATGACAATAGTGTTTGAGTTCTCGGTAACGTCTAGTTCCGTAGTAATTGTTTTGTCTAATCCGCCTATTCTACATAGACGCGGCCGCGATGATCTACCGCGACTCAGCGATTACACAATTACTGTCCTCGAATTTCATTTCGGCCTAATAATTAGGAGTCGATTATTTTTAAGGGTTCTACCTTCAGTGTTCATTTTGTGTAGTTTGCATCAACGCAGCTCAGAACTAATCACTGATTAAAAATTTATATCAATATCCAGAACTTTATTTATTCCTAATTTGTAGTGTTCACAATCAGTGAACATTTTTACTGAGATAAATAGTACTGATCTGAAACAACACCCACTTAAAACTAAACTAATAAAAAAAAAACAAAATGTTTTCAATAGATTGCATATGTACCATAGAACTATTTCATTGTACAGTTAAATAATCACCACTAACTCCACAGTATTTCAACAAAAATTAAATGGAACTTAAGGATATTTTCATGTAATAAAAGTAAAATAAAAAAAAAGGATACAATAAAATCACTTCCTTAGGTTTCTACAATAGACTAATTTCATGGTCAACATGGACATGTTGCATTTACCTACATAAAGAGAGGAGCTCCATTTTCATAGTGATTTCTTATATTATATGGAACAGCTGTTTTGTACCTAACATTGTTTAGAATTCATTTAACACTGGTCAGACAGCTCAATATACGAGAGCGCGCTTTAACATTTTTAGTACATAGTTACTATCACTATTGGGTAATATTCTGTTTTTGATTACTGTTCGTGCATTCACAGAAATAGGTACAAGTAGCAGCTTTTGAGTTCAACAATCAAGGGCAAGTGAGATGTACTTAGTTTAACTTTGGTATGGTGTTCTATATAAAGCCGAAAATATACGAGTTCTTCTCGACTGCTCCCGACAAGCCAACTCAACAGCCACTACATACAAATACATTGCATATTTGCACTGTAACAGATAAGGAGACCGGATAGGCGCGACTTTGTAGATTTAGTCATGAATACAGAAGGTAATGGCTCACCAGCTCCCTAACTACTTATCACTTACAATGGAGCCCATGTCGCAACATCAATAAAATTAGCTCTGATAAAAATATATTATGATAATGGAGTAATTATGTACTTTTGGATATTGCTCTTAGAATACTTATTCGGCTGGAATGATTTTCTCAACGAAGAGTCTTATGTCTTTGAGTTGGGCATCTGAGGAGCTGTGTGTGAGCCCGCGGTATGTGTTGAACTCGATGTTCTTCATAAAGGTCTTGAGGAAGGAGGCCGTCATCTGGCCCCACTTAAACGGCACCACGGGGTCGCAGTCACCGTGAGCTTGGAAGATCTGTAATTAACATAACACCACATGTCACTTACATAATATTGTCTGCTTTTTACTGACACAAAGTTTATCAGAATCATTACATTATATAAACAAATTAAGTGATTACAAAACAAGTCGAGTAAAGATTAGGTACACATAAAGTCACAAATAAATTAATGAAACATTATGCAGATCATTAATAATAATGTTGCGCCAGTCGCGGCCGATGAAGAAACTATGCGCTAGTCTGTGGCGATATTGTTTACAACTACTGATAGGTAACGCAGATTAGACAATAGTAGCCGCTCGAGTCGCGCGCGTCCCATTGTTAAAATCCGGAACAAAAGAAATCTTTCTGGAAAGCAATTATTGTGCACCGTTTTTATGATGTTTTTGTCTATTGAATAATAGGGTGTTTATTTAATAGACAAAAACCAAGTCCAATCTTTTGTACTGTCCGAATGTTCTGGATTGAACGCGTGGCTCCGCGTGATATAAACAACTTTTTGTGTGTTTGCGCTATTGTTTAATCGAATGTTCTGGATATCGTAAATTGTATAAATACGCGGACGACCGACGACTCGGCAGTCAGTTTTGATTACGCGTTCGAAGTGTTAACATCGAAGTAATTTTGCGAGAAGTGTTCAGAGTGTTATAGTGCAAGTGTCTAGTGTAGTGTAACAGTGTTTGTGTGTGTGTAACTGGTGAATAAAGTGAATCTTCGGATACATCGACGTTTGATTCCTTTTATCTTAGCCCCGTTCGTAACAATAATTTAATCTATACAAATATTATAAAATGGTAAAATTTGTGGGTTTGTTTGTAAGAGGATATCTCCGAAACTACAGATCCGATATTCTAAAGAATTCTTTCACTATTTTAAAGCTACATTATCCTTGAGTGACATAGGCTATGAAAAGCGAGCGAAGCCGCGGGCAGAAGAGCTAGTTGTAGATAAGACCTAACTCCTACTAATTAACAAGTTAGGTTCTAGCCGCAAAGTTTCACTTTCGCGCTGAGTAGCCAAAAATTGTTGTACTAGACCAAACACAAGGCCTAGCACAAAATCTTGTCACCAATTTCTGTCGTGTGAATACGTGACAAGATGCGTCTGTCTCGATAACAATAATCTACAACATTTTGTCACAGCATGCATGCTAGGCCTGAAGGCATGAAACAATCCAATTGGTGATTATCTGGCTTCGGAGCCTGACGTATTCTACTAAACGCAATGTGCGTGTACATGAATATACATTATTACTAGCTGCACCCCGCGGTGCTACCCACGGTTATAAAGTATTACATTGCAGGTGTATAAAATAATAATAAATAAGAAATAAATTCGGGACAATGTCAGACACGGTCGCCTGACTCCAAACTGAGCAAAGCTTGTACTATGGCTGCCAGAGACTGATATACATCCATATATATATTTTATACATACTTAAATAGATAATAACACCCAGACATAGAACAAACAAGTGGGAATCGAACCCACGCCCCCAAGCTTAGAAGGCAGGTTCACTACCAACTGAGCCACCGAGGCAGTCATGAGGCAGCAAAATGTTAGTTGGAGCTAGTTAGCGTGCCATCAGGTTAGAGAGCTCAGTTATATAGATATGACATCGCAGCTTTTCTTTATTTCACGGAGGGTAATTGCGCGTTAGATCAGCGACACCGCCTACGACCAACCTCAACGTGCGCGCGCAAGATCTCACTTACAACACCGGAGCTATTTATTTATTACTTAAATGGATGGGTTTAGCTATGGATTTATTTAAAAAAAATTGGGTGCATCTGTTTGCCGGTTGAAAGAGTGACAAACATACACACTTACACACACACTCACAAACTTTCGCCTAAGTCAAGCCTTAATAATATCAATGTGATTAACCATTGCGCATAAACAGTCGATAAGTTAATATATGCCGTTTAATAATGATATCTAAACGTCTCGCTGATAAAGGTCGAACTTGGCCAGACTGTTGCATAAAAAAATGTATTTTTGTGTTTATTACGAGATTACTCAATAAATTATTTTTTTGTTGGTAGGTCATACTTTAGAGGTGGTCATATAAATTTTATCGAAATCGGTCAAGCAGTTTTTAAAATATCAACAAAGGTTTAAAAACTGTTTACATGAAGTCGGTTAATGATAATGACTGGAAGTCGGTTTTTTATTAGGCTTTGCTTTAAACCCCCGACGCAAAAATGACGGGGTGTTATAAGTTGTGACGTGTCTGTGTGTGTGTGTGTGTGTGTGTGTGACTGTCTGTGGCATCGTTGCTCCCGACCGGATGAAACGATTTCGATTTTGTTTTTTTATTTGAAAGGCGAATTAGTCGGGTGTGTTCGTAGCTAAGAGTATGTTTGATGAAAATTGGTGTTGATAAAAAATCGGTATCGGGGGTTTTATAATTTTCAAATTTATAATTGTTATATTAGGTCTTTACGTATGAAATTAGCGTTTTGTCGTACTGATCAATTTGATCTGAAATATCTCCTCTTTGGTTAAGAATTCGAAATTCAAATTAATAAATTCATTTAGCTGGTTTTTTTTTCTTTGGAATACAGTCATTCATTTGTTATTTTCCTCATTATTTTTTCTTTGGCGTCGCTTATTACCGCGCAATGGAAAACATGAAATATCGGTATATTTACGAGTACGAGTTCTACCGTGGCACCAGTGCTGCAGAAACAGCTCGAAGAATTAATGATGTGTACGGCGCTGGTGTCGCTAAAGACAGCACGGTACGTTTTTGGTTTCAACGTTTTCGTTCTGGAAATTTCGACCTTAAGAACCAACCCCGTGGACGGCCGGAGATCAAAGTGAAAAACGAAGAATTAAAGGCTATTGTGGAAGCGGATCCATCACAAAGCACTTCAGAGATAGCAGCAGGCTTCGGGGTAAGTGACAAAACTGTATTAATCCACTTGAAGCAAATCGGGAAAGTAAAAAAACTCGAACGATGGGTACCTCATGAATTGAGTGAATCGAACTTGCAAACACGGGTCGCCTGCTGTGTTACTTTGCTCAACCGACACAATAATGAAGGGATTTTAAATCGAATCATTACTTGTGATGAAAAGTGGATATTGTACGATAATCGAAAGCGCTCATCGCAATGGCTGAACCCTGGAGACCCAGCCAAATCCTGCCCTAAACGAAAATGGACTCAGAAAAAGTTACTTGTAAGTGTTTGGTGGACTAGCGCCGGTGTCGTTCACTACAGCTTTCTTAAATCTGGCCAAACAATTACGGCAGATATCTATTGTCAGCAACTGCAAACCATGAAGGAAGAACTAGCTGTTAAACAACCGAGATTGGTCAATCGCTCTAGGCCACTGCTGCTTCACGACAACGCAAGACCACACACTGCACAACAAACAACCACTAAGTTAGCTGAGCTACAATTGGAATGTCTGCGACATCCACCGTACTCCCCGGACCTTGCTCCAACAGATTACCATTTCTTCCGGAATTTGGACAACTTCTTACAAGGAAAAAAATTCCACTCCGATGCAGCAGTCCAAATCGCCTTCAAAGAGTTTATTGATTCTCGCCCCCATGGTTTTTATAGTAAAGGGATCAATGAACTACCCATAAGATGGCAAAAGTGCATAGATAACAACGGTGCATACTTTGATTAATTAAATATATTTTACAAAAAAATATCGACTTTTTATTCCTCCCGTACAAAACGCCAATTTCATACGTAAGGACCTAATATTATTTTGGAGTATAATCGTATCGTGAAATAGATTAATTTGAACTAAAATTAAAAAGATAGGTACATAACTAGTGTTATTCAAATCTAAAACGAAATACCTAAATATACCAGAAACTATAGACATTATAAGTACCACTGTTAACTCTGTTTGTTAGTTCCACTACTGCAATAAATTTATACTGTGGCGTGGATTCACCGCACAATGAGACTTTGGTTAGCCCTTACTCTCCATGCAAATTAACCAAAGACGGCCTCCGAGACGGTCAAATGGCGTGCTTTAAATGTTCCGTGTTTGATGTCGGTTTGAAGATCCATCAAACGATACTGCTCAGTTTGGTTCTGTACGCCGCCGTATTCAGACTCGTGTTGTAGTTGTGACACACCAATTGTGAACATCTACAAAAAATGCTAGAAGCTACCGCACCAGATTGTAAAAACTTTCTTCCTCCGACATACTATGTGCCGTACGCAACCTCACGCTATAAAAACCAGCGCAGAACTGAGCCGTTTGATCAAACGCGTCGGTAGACGATCAAACGGAGCGTCGCGTCAAACAACCAAAATATGAAACTGCATCAAACAAACTTCAAACCCGTGAATGTTTGACATACCCCTCAAACCAATCGTGTACTGTAAACGATCAAATTGTATTGACTCCAACAAAAATGTACGCGTTTGACCGTCTCGGGGGCCCTTAACTTACAGTGTATTTGAGTTCAAACTAGCGATATCTGAAAGCGTTTTTTTTTCTGAGAATTCAGTTACAATAATATAAAAAACAAAGTTTAAAAAACCGACTTATAATCCTGTAATTTGTCATCCATGTATGTAAACATATTTTAGACTTTTGTTAACATTCTAAAAACTGCATGACCGATTTCGACCGACTGATGCAATTTATATGGGACCACCTCTAAAGTATGATGTGGATCATCAAACAACAGCCGAATTGAGAACCTCCTCCTTTTTGGAAGTCGGTTAAAAAGCCGTCACCTACTTAAGAGAACAAATTCTCAGTCGAAGGGTAATAGTATCGTCACCTAATGAAAATCAAGAATCAGTGAATATTTTTACCTAAAAACGTTTAAATTATTATCAAACATAACATAACCAAAAAAAAATGCGTTAATTATTTACATTGTTTAATTTACCGCTAAAACTAGCTGCTTAACATACATTTTTATTATTATTATAGAACGTACTTAGAACTACCTGGAGAATGACGCCAAAACGAGTACTCTAGATGCCATAACAAAAAAATTATTACTGTATGAATCCGAACCGTGCGACAAGCATGCCTGCGTTTTCATTGGAACCAACGCTCCCGGGTCTTTTCAAAGTATGTGTGCGCAGGTTTTAGCGTTCACAAGGGTCGTTTTTGTCATGACACCCAGTGTGGGTACTATAGGTGTCATAAGGTGTAACTAGCTGCTTAACATACATTTTTTATTATTATTATTGAACATACTTAAAATTACGAAGAGAATGACGCCAAAACGAGTACTCTAGGTGCCTTAACAAAAAAGTTATTACCGTATGAATTCGACCCGCGCGGTAAGCACGCCTGCGTCATCTTTGGAACTTACGCTCCCGGACCTTTTCAAAGTATGTGTACCGTTTTAGCGTTCACGCAAGAGTCGTTTTTGTTATGACACCTAGAGTACTTGTTTTGGCGTCATTCTCCACGTAATTTTAAGTACGTTCAATAATAATCATAAAAAATGTATGTTAGGCAGCAAGTTTTAGCGGTAAATTGTGTTAGGAATAATGTTATTTTAATTTCAATCACTGATTATCTCTACCCATAAGTCACAAGGTGTCTAGGAGTTTTTTGGCGTCATTCTCCAGGTAATTTAAAGTTCTTTTAACAATTATCATAATATGTAAAGACGCTGGTTTTTATGATTACTTGAAAAAAAAATAGTTTATTTTAACTTAATTTTCTTATTTAAATTGCTGTATAATAACTTTTTAGGTAAAAAAATTAACACTGATTCTTTTTTCATTAGTAGACAACACTTACTTAATCAATCTTTGATTGATATTTTTTTAATGTACCTGTTGAAGCCTCGCACCTCATTACAATAGTAAACAATTAGCGACAGTGTTGTGTAGGTATTTCGAAAAGTAGTTTTTTTCCATTTAATTTGGCTGTTAGCAAAATGAGGGTAGATAGCGCACGACCTCTCGCTATTACTATGCTCCGTCAGTCTCAGCTATACCCCGTTATCGCAAACATCAATTTTGCATAAAATCTTAAAGTGTGAAATAATTGCATTTTTCAACAACCACTACCATCGAATCCATTAATAGATCCATCGGCAAATAAAAAATAGTTTTGTGACATCAAAGTGTGGACGGCGCCGTCGAGGTGGAAGGCGAGCAGGAAGCAAGGTGAGTTGGCGTGTTTTTTCTACCACTCGAGCTCTCAGCCATTCGTTTAATTGTTAACTTCATACTCAAACATAATTCGAGCCGGATTATCCTTCTCACGGTGAGCCCTGTCTCATCGTCAGGAGTGACACGAACCTACAATTACTGTCGCTAATTTCGTTGTCGTTTGTAGAAATATCGTTTTCTACACATTTCTCTCGTATTAATAGGTAATTATCTCGTTGCATCTAGGAAAATAATAGGCAGATCACTCGGATCTGTGCTTATTTATCTATATTTCATACCTAATAAGTTCAAATTATAGTCATTTTTTGCACAAGTTGTTCGCCATTGTTGTCATAAATCGTACTTTATTTCTAAAATCCATATTTATCGTCTATCAAAAAACTTGTATTTGCTCCTATATTTCATGCTGAGACTCATTTTAATCATATTTTCATAATATCTAAAAAATATATTCAAATTAAATCAAGTTGAATCATTGTGCGATGCAATTATAATACGACTAAATTGAGTGGTTCATCTTCGTCAAACATTTAGTTCGTTACATTTTATATTTTTAACTTGGTCGGATTATATCTTCGTTCACTCATATAACATGACTAAATAACGTGTTACATTCTCATCATACATTCCGCCATTTTTACCCATTTAGTTCGTTCAACCGTAGTTCAATCATTCTTCATTTGATGATATATTTAAGTTGTTCGGTTAACATTTACCTACACAAAAATTCTAAAGGTGTTGAATACACAATCAGTTTCTTAGAAATCTTAAACTGATTAACTTCAAAGATTTTATTTAAGTTTTGCGGACAATAATTTACGGCTAGTTGCTATTGTTTACCTACCATACCGAGTCGTAATTATTCATTGCAGTCATTATTAGTAGTTTGGAAATAGTTTAAAATTTTTGTTATTTCTAAAGGTTTTCGTTGCCAATTACCTATAGTAAGTAGGTAGGTACGATACTTTCTTAGTTCATTTATTTTAGCACGACTTAGTTTACAAACATTTTTATTAATTTGCTATTTATTGCAGTCCAGTAGGTAGGTACCTCAACTCATCACTTTTATTAGATTATACTTGGTTGACTGCGTACAGTAAACTGCAGCAGTATTGATAAGACCGTGTTAATGTTTCTGTAGTGATTATCTCAACTTATTTGCGTAGGTACAGTATGGTTCAATCGAACGGCACTAAACAAATAATTTTGTAACAAATAAGTGTTGCATTTGGTATTTGAAAATATCCTTGATTAATTGATAGTAATTATTTATCGTTTAACTATACAGAGTGTAACAAAATTATTGGTTAGTTAGGTACTTAGTGTACAATGTCGAAAGCTGCTACTGCTTCTAAGCGCAGCATTGAATTGAAGCGTGATATTGCTGTAAAGAGAATCGATGAATGTTTAGCAGCTGCTTTAGAAGCACAAGACGATAAATCTCGATTACCTACATTCTTATCGCGATATAGTCGATTAGAAAATCATTGCACTAGTTTCGAATCACATCATTTGAAGGTTTGTTCCGAGCTTACGGACGATTTATTATTAGAAGAAGAGGATAGTGTTCGACAAGATGTCGACAATAAATATTTTCAAATTTTACAAATTCATTCAAATCTCATCGCTGCATCTTCGCATACAACTTCATCGGACAATCAACATGAATTGAATCGAACAGATGTAGCTGTCAAATTACCTCGATTAGACCTTTTAAAATTTGACGGTGATATCTCGAAATAGAGCACCTTTTATGATATGTATAACACAATGGTACACTTAAATCGAAAATTATCTAACATCGAGAGATTCTCTATTTTAATATCGCTTCTCTCCGGTGAACCATTGCAGCTTTTAAAGGGTTTTCCTATTTCGGACAGTAATTATCTAGATGCATACGCAGCTCTTATTGATCGTTATCAGTGTAAACGTAAACTAGCCTTCCGCTACTGGGAGGAATTACAGAAAGTTAGCATGAAGTCTAATTCGCCACGAGAATTACGTCGCATTGTCGATATATTCAAAGAGAACATTGCTGTTTTGAAAAATTTAAAGTTGCCAGTTCAGGGTTGGGACTTCCCGCTTTTTTATTTGTTGTTGAACAAACTGGACATAGACACACGCCGTCGATTCGAACTGCAGAACGAAAGTAAGGAGATGTCCTTACTTTCGTTCTGCAGTTCATGTTCATTTGATTCCCTTTTGGATTATCTTCACAAGGCTGGTCAAGCACTCGAGCTGGCCGAGCCATTGCGAACGCCTCGCGTTACTACCGCCGGTGCCAGCACTAGCACTGGTTTAGCACCATTGCGCGGTAACCAACGTTATAACACACCGCAATCGAATGTAACGATTCGCAATGATAATAACACTTCACGTTATCAAGTATCCACTAAAGCACTGGTAGCTAACTCATTATCACAGTCCAGTGACACATGTCCGTTGTGTCAAATGGATCACAAATTATGGTCTTGTCCTAAATTTCGTAATCAAAAACCTCATGATCGATATAGTACCGTAAAGGAGATTGGTGTTTGTATAAATTGTCTCCGGAAGGGCCACAATTTAAAATCGTGTAAATCAAGTAATCGCTGCTTGCAATGTAAATCGCCTCATCATACAAGCTTACATTTTGAAAGCGCGCCTGTTGCTACACCAACAGCGCTATTCGCGTCAGTAGACGCGACTCCTCTCGTCGAACCATCAAAATCCCATGATAGTCGCAGTGAGCCAACTATATCTTTGGTAACGGGTATCGAACCATCCGCATACATTTCTCTGTTGGCCACCGCTGTAGTCGAAGTCTTGGATAATTTTGGTACTTATCGCAAAATACGTGTTGTTATTGACAGCGGCAGTCAGTCGAACTTTATCACCAAAAAATGTGCTCATCGTCTCGGACTCGCTCTAAGTCATCTTCATTTCTCAGATTGCAAAATTTTGTCAGTGCGCCAACTCTTTATTCTTCATCTTGTCCTTTCTCATCATAAAAAGAATACTTACCTCAAACGCAATTCAATAGTCCCCCAACGTTCCACAAGTATCAAAAACATTATCCCAACCCAGCGCTGCCATACAGCTTTTGCCTTAAGACACTCCCAATCACGCGGTGCCTACATTTACAATAAACTAAATAAAATTTTAAAGATACATCTTTCTAATAGACATGACTGCAAAATCACAATAACAAATTGGCTAGTAAAGCAAGATTATGAGTCAACAGAAAATTTATTGATCAAGTTGTCCTAGTAAGTAAGGGTTTTAACACACTACCAAAGCACACACTTACACTTACACCCATGCTCTTCACCACTGTAAACCCTAGCTCTTTCGAGGCCTGGAGTATCACAGGGGTGTGGTACACACACATTCATTTACACATATTACTCCCCTCCACCCTTGTAATAGTTTCCTAATTCCCTTTACTTTACATAGTAATGATGATAATATTAAGTAGGTACCACTACATTGCCAAATTGTACTTTACTTTTTGTATAAGAATTTTATGATTTGTTTCTTTTCGTCCGGCGGGGGGTATTGCTATTCCAAAACACAGGTTAATTCCTAGTTTGGATAGTAATGCTTCTCAAAACTGACTTACAACATTCTAGGAATAAGTATCATTTGTTAATTTACTGATATGTGACGTTTGTTACCACTAATAAACTTTCATTTCAACTTTCATTTCATTTCATTTCATTTCTTTCATTTCATTTCATTTCTTTCATTTCATTTTCAAGTAAGACTGCTACGTCGATCGAAGGTATCGGATCATCATCATCAACAGCAACTGATTGCACTGTGTACCAAATGCGTGTTGGAAATTCATCCTCCGACTTAGAGGTTGGTGCTATCGTTATACCCAAAATATGTAGTCAAATGCCCGCGGATAAAATTGACGTCGCTCAATGGCCACAGCTTCGCAAGTTAAATTTGGCTGATGATGATTTTCACATACCTTCGAATGTGGACGCATTGATCGGCGTTGACATATTCTGTCAAATTTTTCTCGGAGAGCGTCGCGATTATGGTCCTGATGGTCCCGTCGCGTTCAATACGAAACTCGGCTGGGTAGTGATGGGAAAAATATCTTGCTCTAATTCACCTTCGGACATGACATCATTATTTTGTTCACTGGAAAGCTTGGACTTACAAGTTCGCAAATTCTGGGAAATAGATGAACTTCCCAAATCATCTGTCCTTACTGATGAGGAAACCCTTTGTGAACACATATATAACACAACTCACACAAGAAATGTTGATGGAAGGTATGTTGTTCGTTTACCTTTCAAGTCACCTGAACCAAAGTTCGGTGACACTCGCACTATGGCTCATCGTCGCTTACTTTCTCTCGAGAAACGTCTCAATCGTGACCCTCACTTGCGTGAAGGTTACAATAAATTCATGGAAGACTATGTACAGTCGAAACACATGGACCTTGTGGACTCTACTGACTCGGATCACTCGTACTTTATCCCGCACCACTGTGTGCTTAAGCCGAGCAGCACCACAAGTCCACTGCGCGTGGTTTTCGATGCCACCGCTCGAACAGCTGATGGAAGCGCTCTAAATGACAAGCTCCTCGTCGGCCCTCGTTTACAATCGGACATCGGTTCGATTCTTCTTCGTTTTCGTTTGCACTCGGTTGTTTTCACTGCCGACATTCGGCAAATGTATCGACAAATACTCATAGCAAACGCTGATCGCGATTATCAGCGTATTCTATTTCGATTTTCACCTGACGACCCTGTTCAGGAATATCGCTTAAACACCGTTACGTATGGCATGTCGTCTTCGAGTTTCTTGGCACTTCGAACCATTCTCCAAGTAGCTCGAGACGAAGGAGGTCAGAGTCCTCTAGCTGTCGATGCACTCTCACGGGACGTTTACGTAGATGACGTAGTCACTGGTTCAGATTCACTGGACTCGGCTCGCGAGTTAATGAATCAGATAACCGACATTCTTCGTAAAGGATGTTTTGAACTTCGAAAATGGGCATCCAACTCCCGCGAGCTTCTTGAAAACATTCCCCCTGAACATCGTCAGGGCACCTCATTGTCATTCGAATCGGATTCTTGCCAACCGATTAAGATACTCGGACTGGAATGGAATCCTGTCAAGGATGGCTTTTCGTTCACTGTCACGTCTTTGCACGAACAGTGTACCAAACGAAACATCCTATCGGAATTGGCTCGTATATTTGACCCGCTTGGCTTTCTCACACCAATTACTCTCACTTTCAAGTGTATAATCCAGAAACTTTGGACTCTTGGATTAGAGTGGGATGATCTCGCTCCCTCTCCTATCGCCGAGACCTGGTCCCGTTATCGAACAGAATTCAGTTCACTGTCATCTCTCGTCATACCTCGCCTCGTTCCTGGACTGAATTCCAACCATGTCGAATTACACGGTTATTGCGATGCGTCTGAAGTTGGTTACTCGGCCGTGGTATATTTCCGCTGTAAAGATAGTGACAATCGAATCACTACTCACCTCATCATTGCTCGTTCAAAGGTAGCCCCTCTAAAAAGGGTCTCGATTCCGCGCCTTGAATTGTGCGCCGCGGTTCTGTTATCAGATCTCGTCGGTCACGTCAAGGAAGTTTTCGCTGAAAAAATACAATTCGACGACATATTCTGCTGGTCTGATTCTATGGTAACATTGAATTGGCTCAAATCTCCTTCATCTCGTTGGAAAACTTACGTAAGTAATCGCGTAAGTCACATTCAGGACAAGGTTCCATATCGCCACTGGGGACATGTAAAATCATCATTTAACCCCGCTGATTGTGCGTCACGTGGCATAACTATCCCAGAGCTTCTCGAGCATCCGCTGTGGTGGCATGGACCACACTGGCTATCCTTGGATCACAGTGAATGGCCAGTGACAACCAACATTGAGGAGCCTTCCAATGCAATCACTGAACAGCGTGCAACGAAATCTCTCTTTGTCACTGTTCGTGAATTTGATGAATTCCTGGACAGACATTCTAGCTTAAACAAGATCAAGCGTATTGTAGGATACGTTCTTCGCTTTATAAATAATTGTCGAAACCGATCGATGCCTAGATCTGGTCACCTTATCGCCTCAGAATTAAAGCAATCACAAACTGCTCTCGTGAAAATCGCGCAGAATTCAGCATTTTTATCCGAAATAGAGAATTTGAAGAAAGGTTTACCTTTACTAAAACCACTGCAGAAACTGCAACCTTTTCTCGATGAAGACGGTCTTGTCAGGGTGGGCGGTCGTCTTGCTCATTCAGAGTTGGATTATGATTGCAAACATCCGCTGCTATTGCCCCGTCAGCATCGACTCACCTCTCTCATTATTGACCAATGTCATAATGACAATTTGCATCCTGGGCTACGCACGCTCAGCTATTTGCTCGCACAAAACTTTTGGATACTCGGTTCTCGCCGAGCCATTCGTGGACGCCTAGCAAAGTGTGTGCGGTGCTACCGCACTAACCCCAAACCTATCACTCCTCGTATGGCAGACTTGCCCAAACTTAGAGTTTCTCAAGCGAAACCGTTCTCGATTATTGGAATAGATTTTGCCGGTCCCTTTGCCACACACATTGTACGCTATCGAGGATCTAAGACGTTTAAGACATATGTCTGTTTGTTTGTGTGTTTCTCGACAAAGGCCGTGCACATCGAATTAGTGATAGGACTTACCTCGGAAGCCTTCTTAGGCGCACTCAGAAGATTCATTGCGAGACGTGGACGCTGCCAACGCATCCATTGCGATCAAGGCACAAATTTTGTTGGTGCTTACAACATTCTGTTACCATTAGTACAACAGGCAGCTTCCAACGAAGCCATTGAATTTTCGTTTAATCCCCCTTTATCCCCCCATTTTGGAGGCCTATGGGAATCTAACGTACGATCTTTCAAAATACATTTAGCACGGGTAATTGGCAACCAAATCCTCACCTACGAAGAATTCTTGACAGTAGTTGCCCAAGTGGAGGCAGTTCTGAATTCGCGCCCATTATGTGAAATGGGTTCTGACCCTAATGATTTATCGGTACTAACTCCAGGTCATTTCCTCACTCTCGAACCACTGACCGCACTTCCAGAAGCAGATACTTCGAATACTAAACTTAGTAACTTGAACCGATGGCAGTTAGTACAAAGACTTCATCACGACTTCTGGAAACGATGGCACGTTGAGTATTTGCATACACTTAGTCAACGATCTAAATGGTTGAATAATTCTTCAGAACCCAAATTAGGTTCATTAGTACTGATTAAAGATGAACAACTCAAACCTCTTTGTTGGTTGCTCGGACGCATAGTCGAGTTGCATCGTGCAAAGGATGGAATTTGTCGCGTTGCGACTGTAAAGACTCAGACTAGTTTGCTCAAACGACCACTGGTCAAGCTTTGCCCTTTACCGATATATGATTGAATAAATCTTAGCATAGTTTGCATCTGCTTAATGCAGTTTTAATATTAGTTAGATTTAAGGAGCTTTTACTGTTTTGAATTGTATTTAGATTACTAGGTAGCTTACTATTGTTTTTAGTTTATATCGCATTTTTTCTAGCATCTCACATTTGTAAACCTTAAGGCTTATAAATTCCTTTAACCTTATAAAATACATCGTATTTTGGTGGGCGGTATGTTGAAGCCTCGCACCTCATTACAATAGTAAACAATTAGCGACAGTGTTGTGTAGGTATTTCGAAAAGTAGTTTTTTTCCATTTAATTTGGCTGTTAGCAAAATGAGGGTAGATAGCGCACGACCTCTCGCTATTACTATGCTCCGTCAGTCTCAGCTATACCCCGTTATCGCAAACATCAATTTTGCATAAAATCTTAAAGTGTGAAATAATTGCATTTTTCAACAACCACTACCATCGAATCCATTAATAGATCCATCGGCAAATAAAAAATAGTTTTGTGACATCAAAGTGTGGACGGCGCCGTCGAGGTGGAAGGCGAGCAGGAAGCAAGGTGAGTTGGCGTGTTTTTTCTACCACTCGAGCTCTCAGCCATTCGTTTAATTGTTAACTTCATACTCAAACAGTACCTATGTAGTTGTAGGTAGAGCCTCTACACAAAAAGTGACAAGTTTTTGGAACTGAGACGTCTCAGAAAAAAAGCGCTAAAAATAAAAATGGCGACCATTCCAAAATGGAGGGGTTGGTGACACTGATATGGGGGTCATTTGTTGATGGTAAAAACTATTCTATACGCCTTTCAAATATCGCTAGTTCAAACTCAAACACACTGTATTAGTGGTATAAGAGTAGTAAGATGATGATAATATAGTTATTAGTATTCACATACCTATATTTTGTAACCCTATAAGGTAGGGCTAAATTATAATACCTAATATATCATCCTCAAATATGACGGACGTCTGTTGGTAAATTATAATGTAAATATGTATTAACATACAATATCAAACTATTTCATTAACCTTACGAAAATACTAAGTAGACGCACATACGGTAATATAAATATTCATGTAATACATTATGGAACACAGTAGACTATTATGTGTTAAGTACCTATTCATTTCCTCGTTATTCATAACACTTGTTTGACGATAGTATACAGGATTATATGGGTAATTATGATTAACTAATAATTGCAATACCTAAAATATTATCACTATGAAGTATGGGACTACTAATACCTCTTCCATAAAAAAAAATCCTTTTAAAAGAATTTATGGAACATTGTAACACTACAACACGATATTAGTTCCTCACTGGAAAACTAGATGGCGCTAGCGTCGAATTAGCACGCGCACGCGTTTCGTTCGCGACATCTATATGCCTCGCCGCGTGTTGTTTAATTTGTATTTTAGAGAATTAGACTGCAAGGCATTGCTTACACCTCGTGTACCTGAACGCTTGTAAACTTGGCTACGTTCCCCCTAACAATTGGCGCTTCCACCCCGTTGGGACGTCATTTGTACGGCGGCCTGTAGACGAGCCTCTCTGTCACCAATATTGTAAGTACTTATTTCTTAGCAATAAATTTGATCACGAATTCCTGGCTGTTTACTTCACAACTCCTCACCCCTCCCTTACACAGTGGCGCCCAACCTTAAGAAGCTCTTTAAATAAGAAGGTTGAGAATTTTGGATGAGTGACGACGAACTCCGGAAATCGACAAACTTTTGTGTACAAACCAACACATGTGTGTTTTGTGTAACAACCCTAAAATGTTTTAAACTTTTTAGGGTTGGTCAAATAAGACTAAAACTATTGCCCTGAGGATTTGTGAATCATATATTATCTTTATAGTAGGGGAGCCCAAGAGGGGATTTCGGGATTTACTAAAGCGCGGCAGATTAATATACAGGGGGATACCTTGTATTTAGATTAACATACGTACATTATTAAAAATACGTAGAGCATTGATGCTATCAATATCTGACGCGCTCGAGGATGTCCATGCAACAGTTTTTTTTTACATATTTAAAAATCTATAGCCGCTTCCCCCACCGATGTAAAGGTATATATCACATAACATTTTTTTCTTCTTATCATCTAAGCTTTGCAACCCAATAGGTCTCTACGACGCTCGAGTAAATCCCCATTTAGCATCGTGGGCTCCCCTACTATTAGGTACATGTTTTGTAAATCATGCACAACATTGAGAATTTGGAATAAGAAATTAACTTTACAGCTACCTGGCGACCGGCAAAATGGCGAATTTTTTTTGCACATTATGAAAATGGCCGCGAGTTTGCGTCCCATCGAAATCGTCAGATTAGTGAATGAGAGCTTTTTTTTGGTGCACTTAACACTCCCTTAGAAAATCTGACGCGCTCGATAATTTTTTTTTTTTTTTCATTTTCAACTCTTACATACAACCACCCGCATCATGCAAACGATCAGATTAACATACGTACATTATTAAAAATACGTAGAGCATTGATGCTATCAATATCTGACGCGCTCGAGGATGTCCATGCAACAGTTTTTTTTTACATATTTAAAAATCTATAGCCGCTTCCCCCACCGATGTAAAGGTATATATCACATAACATTTTTTTCTTCTTATCATCTAAGCTTTGCAACCCAATAGGTCTCTACGACGCTCGAGTAAATCCCCATTTAGCATCGTGGGCTCCCCTACTATTAGGTACATGTTTTGTAAATCATGCACAACATTGAGAATTTGGAATAAGAAATTAACTTTACAGCTACCTGGCGACCTTTACAAGTCCCCGGATATCAAACATATGTAAATTAAACATATGTAAATCTAGTTTAAATTTTGCGGCAACTACGACGAAAGCAATTTTGAATATTTCTATTTTATTGCAATGTGCAAGTTCACTAGATGCAATAACATACTTATTTCTGACATTAACATTTATGTAGGTAAATAATGATATTGAATACTATATCATAATTGGTTTAGTAGAAATCATTGAAAAACTGTTGCAAGATTTTTAAAGCTTAATAAACTGTTTAAATTCTTGACTGATCTCAGAATATTGTTTAATTTTGAATTATTGTATGCCCAATAGGGTAGCTGTTAAAACCTATAATATTCAATGTGACCTGTAATTACACAGCTGACAATAAACAATTTTGAATTTTAAAAATGCTATTAACAAAACATAAAACAGATACTCACAGGTAACTCTAAAGGAGCTTTGCAGGCGTCAGGGAACTTGGAGTGTCTGGGCAGCCAGCAAGAGAGGGCTACAACTCCAGCCAGGGGCTCCGGGTATGTCAACGCCGAGTGCAGCGCCAGTGCACCGCCTTGAGAGAACCCACCCACAAGTATTTTGCTTGCAGGAATGCCCGCCTGCACAAATAATGTTAATTAAATATTTGATAACACTATGATAATATTAGGTCCTTCATATGATTAAAATGTCATTACACTTTTTTTGCATACCAAAGTAGCATAGAAAGCAGGTCAGCAAAAGTGAAGCTCAGGATTCAAGCTAACAGGAGTGCTTTGAGACCTATGTCCAGCAATGGACTGATGAAGATGAATATATGTAGAGTCCAATATTCAGTAACTTTCAAACAGCAGCTTAATGACTGCAATATCTTACACATTTTATTGGAGCTTCTTAAAACATTTGTAATGGTGATACAATACAATATTATACATAAAACATTTGTAATGGTGATACAATTTGATAATGGTGTTTGTATTTTAAACATTTGAACTAGAAACTCCACCATGAACCTATAACAAAATATTAAGAATTCTTATCTGTCACAGTAGGTAACCATAATTGTGGGTAATCCAATTATGTGCATTGAAGTACATAGTAATGATACCAAATAGAAGAAATGCCAAGTTGTTCTTGTGGCAGTGCATCATCTTTATAGAGGAAATCCTTGTTCAATTATGGCGTCATATGTGACAAGTAGAAATGAGATAAGAACTTACTTTGATCTCATCAGATATGAGCCCATGGACTAGGCTTGTAGCTCTTAGTATACCCTCGTCATCTTCTGGGGCTGTGGCGTCCAAAGTTCTAAGGTCGAACCACGACGGCATCCGAAATCCAGCATTCAATGTCACCGGCATTGTAGCTGCAGTAGGGCATATCACCTTGATGTGCGGACCTCTGATTGCAGCAATTGTACTCGCCCAGCCATGACTAAAATAAAATACGAAAGTTTGTAACGTGACGTTAATTACAAACTATTAAAAAAAAACTGCAAAACATAATAAGTTACTTACCCAGTGTCCCCAAGGCCATGAAGAAAAATCAACTGAAAAAAAAACAGTGTATTTTAATCAAGTTCATGAAATGAAGCGCAGAGTAGTGCTATAATAAGACAGACAACATGACTTACCGACGCTTTATGTCGTATTGTAGCAGCAATAACCACAGGATTTGGCTCCATTCTCTAGCGGATTAAGAAAATCGATAGCAGAAACACTGCAATACTTAAGCCGGTCAATCCAATTCTGATTCTGTTACAAATTGTGAATTGATCCAATTTCCGTGTCGCGTTTCGACCTTTTTGACACTGTCTGTTTAGGAAAATTGTGACATTTGTTTTTTTTTTCTCTGGAATTTGGCGTCACACGTTTTCTACATTTGCCAGTGTATCCTAGTTTTCTTCATTGTAACAGTGTTATTATACGTAACAGTGATTATGGATGACTTAGGGCGATAATAATGACGATAACGATTATGATCCTCTCATTTCCATATTTTAGTAAAGTTGTAGATACTACTGTGCTGAACAATCATCGTTTTGTAGAGAACACGAAAAGTCGCAAAAAAAATGTTGGCATGCTAGATTTTAGGCGAATTTTAATTATCGACTTCCCGCCAAAACTCCTCGGAATGGGCGAGTCCATGGTATAATAATGGACGAGTCGACAATAAACTTCTGAAAGAGATGCCATTAGTGAATTTTTTGTCACTGGGAAAAAGGATGAACTGGGGGGCTATTCCTACGCGTGAGATGAGATGAGATTTTATCTTGGTCACTCTCACACCTACGACGTTTCAAACGAGAGCAACAAGGACGAATAAAAGTGAGATGGAAATCTCAAATCTCCGAATAGGGTCCCTGCTCCTGTATTGTATTGGAAGTCTTGTGATTGTAAATTGTTATAATATTTATTCTGTGGCAAAACCAAATTACAAAAAAAAGTAGTAATAAGTACCTACTAGGTATTAATAATTCTGTGTTATTAGTGTGTATTGCGTTGATTTAGAATACTCGTTCTCTACCTTCTAGTGAACGAACGATGTTTGTTTTGTTTAAGTCTGTTGGCTGACAATGACATAACAAAAAAATAAAATCGCATGACGCAAACAAAAATATTTTGTTGTGGAACTAGCTGGAATCGTGAGATATTTTGTTTCCATTTTGAGACTGAGACAGTGAAATATCGTACGTATTTGAAAACTACGAGAAATCAAGGCAGCTTCCAATTACAATTTTAATGCGTGCTGATCGAATGGTACGTATATTATTAATAAAACCGATGTATGTGTTCTGGCACTTTGTTCGCGTAGCCAGTCCTTTTTACTGGAAAATGCGTACACAAGGCTTATCTTCAATGTGTCTATTGTGTTCTAATTAATTAGCTGGAATAATTAGTACTGAAAGTAGTAGTATCAAAAAAAGTAGTAGTAGTAGTAGTATCCATCATTGGAATGATGATGATTCCCAAGGCAATCCAAACCAGAGATCATATCATTCAGGGGTATTCAGTGAGGTACCTATTTTGACCATAATTTGGATTCAAGTGCATTGCAGATAGTTGGCACTGTTATTTAAGAATACAATGGAATAATTTAAGGAAGAAGCGGTCTAATTTCTACTACACAGTGCTTGGACTCAATATAACTACAAGCAAACTGACACTATGCAGCTCTGTTGACAGTATTGTTAAGTGTATCAACGTCAAAGATAGACATAAAAGAGACTATAGTGAGGACAAGACAACTATCAAATGGTTGTCACTGTTGCGACTAGTTGCATTGGTTTGTGACTGGGGTGAATCGTGTGCAGCACCTAATTTATGTGGTCCATTTTTAGTGTTTCATATAATTTTTCCCTTATATTTGATCTACATGATTGTCTATATGCATGTGATACGGCACAGATGTTTCACTTAAGGGTTTTGTGTCTCTGCCTGAGCCATAGTCAATTGCTTATTTCAATTTTTGTTTCATTTCCAGAACTCAAAATGGCCAAAGAAGACATATTGTTGCGAGAAGAAATGGAGAGATTGGAAATAGAACCTATAAAATTTAACAGGAATAAAATTGATGAGAATCCATTTGATAAGCATAGTAAAAGAAGTGTCCTGAAGGGATCATGTGTTCAGAACAGGGCATGCTGCTGTAACTCCATCAAGAAAAGTGTAACCAATGGAATTTGTAAAAGAAAACAATACAAAATACTCAGGAAACCTGTGTTGCACATTCTTAAAACCTGTGTGGACCAGAAGATTGAAGTAAGAGAAGAGTGTGACCAGGAAGCTCCTGCAACTCTTAATATAAATACAGACTCTCTGAATTTATGCACTCTTGTAAAAACTTGCAACCAGCTAAAAATATCAAACGGTTTCAATGATCAAATGAAAAGTAATGATGCTAATGACAAGACAAAATGGTGGAAAAATGAAGTGTTATGTTCTCAAGAGAACAGAGAGCAGAGACACAGTAATCAGGCTGGCACATGCTCACAACAAGCTCTAAACCCACCATGTGATATCACCATTGATGAACTAGCCAGTTACTTTGAAACCCTTGTTCATATACCTAAAAAAATGTCTTCAATGGCTGAAATGATGTATATTTAAGAAGCCAAGGATTTTATTCTGATGTTGAACTTAAGTTTAGAACTTACAACTACTGTGTGCTTTAGGAATACTTACTGAAACTTATGATCAAATAAACATGTATGTTTAATAAAATTATAACACCTAATTTCTAACACAAAGTTGTGTTTCTCAAATATAATAAATGGTAGAAAAAAATCTGTATAAAATTCAGATAATTATTAGATTTGAATGGTAATAATATAAAACTGAAATATTATGCTAGCTGTTATTGTTTAGACTAGTTAGGTAATGGTTGTCATTTTGGAGATAGGTCTATCAAATAAAAAATATTGTATAATTTCTCACATTGTGACATGGACTGGTTGCATCATAGTTTAATAAACCTATCTATACTATAGCTCCTATTATTGTAGATATAATAATGTGTAAAATAATAAATACTGAATTTATTCTTTCGTTTTTAATCCTATCCTACCAACGGGACGGCCATATCCTTCCGCAGATAGTAGGTAATATTGGCAGCAATGGGCCCGTCGCACAGTGTTCTCTGTAGAACAAGCCAGGTGGACAAAAATATATTTTCATTGTTTCGGAACCATGAAAATATATTATAATAATATAAAATAAAAAAAATAAAAAATACATAGTTTTATGTATAAGAAAAAAAATTTTTATATTTACACTATTATAAAACAGAAAAAAATACTGAAATAATAATACAATTACCTTAATCTCTACAAATATTACCGCTAATTATATGTACAACCTTAGACTATTACATTATTTACAAAAATTACAAATACTAACACTAAAAGGTAATATATTACACTACAGGTACATTAAAACTAATTGTCAATATCGGAATCATCGGATTCTGTATCGGATGATTCCGATACAAGATAGTCTTCCTGACTTTGTGGAGGTCTTAGTTGCTGTGGAAGTCGAGGCTCTATAGTAGGAGCTATAGTGAGCTTTAGGACCTCCGCACACAATTTATTCGACTTTTTTTGGAACTTCCCGCAGGCTGTTGATCAGAGGATTAGATGTTATAATCAACATATTGAGCAAATCTCTTTCGTGGCTTGACGCGAGCACTTTCTCGTGTTGTGCTCTCTGAATCTTTATTTATTTGGTCGATAACATCGTCGATGATGGACGAGGATTTTGCGAGATGATATTGTTAGCTTCGTCGATTAACCTAAGAGGAACAAACGAATAAACAAAAAGGAACTCATCAGTGTCTTCGCTGTTCTCAAATCTCTGTGTGTAAGCACTATGACCGGAACTCCCGTCACAACCCCATTTACTTAAAAGAGTAAATGATGAATTGGGGAACACACTTGTGACAACTTCTTTCTGAGCTTCTATTAACCGTTCCGCTGTTTTGTTGAGTAAAGCTTGTAACTCAATTTCTGCTCGCGATTGTGTCACAACAATGTGCTCCTTTTGTGCTTTTTTTGATTTAACAATGCAATTATATGATGGAAACACATGGTGCCCGACCTTCATAGTCCATTTCCTAGTCTGTTTATAGGAGTGAGTGGTCGACTTCGAGTCGAGTCTATATAGTAGGCTAATGCCTCGTCACTACTTAGTGGTCTATTATTCTGCACAGCACTGGGTTGTTGAAGGCTAATGCATACACTCGCAGAACTCGGATTTTTGCCAATGTCCTTTATAGCCCTGGCAACGTCCTTTTTGGACACGTTTTTGTGTCCAGTAGATCGTGCAGCTACTTCTGCAGCAGTCATCAATTCGCCAACACTCCGCGAGTAAACTAATTCTTCAAGTCTACGTTTTTTAGTTTTGAAAGACGAATCTTCGAAGTCTTTTTTGGGTCTTCCGGGTCGAGAGTGGTCAGTGGATGAGGTAGAAGGTTGCGGTTGAATTGACCGCACGCAGAACTCTAATTCTTCGCCTTCTAGCCACAACTTATTCTTGATAAGAAAACGCTCCCTTGACTTTCCTGAAGAAACCTATTTGGAAGCGATTTTTGAAGAAATACTGGCTAACTTCATCTTAATGTCTCTTTGACTATCTTCAGAAATTTCAGAAAACTCAAACTTAGACGAAATAAATTCAAATGGACGATCATTTCTTTCGTATTTTTCGTGTCTAAGCCATTCTTCGAAAAACTCTATTTTATTAATAGAGTGAAGCTTTTCTGCAAAAAAGAGAAAAAAAAATAGTTGTACTCATTTGTGCTACGTAAAATATATGTCACAATAATCTATAGTCATGCAGCTAAAACATATAAAAAAATTAGCCTGGATACAAGAGGATACATGCTTTTCCCATACTCGATAAGTTTGAAATCAAAGAAAAAATATGTTTTTTTTTGTGTTTTCGTTGATAATCTACTCTAATGATTTTTAAGGCTCATTAAAAGATTCTAATAATAAAATATTAATATACATACCTTCAGAATTGAAATCCATCACTAAACTTTCCACAAAATTAAAAACTGCCACAATGAGGTGTTAGTGAAAGTGTCGCTAAAATGCAACTGACCTATATTTTAAATTACATTTACCTCATTAGCTCACTTTGATAAACAATGACTCATTAGTATGGAATGTTAGACATAAATAGTTCTTGGAATTGGGGGTTTGGGGGTTTTGTTTACAGGTACATAGTACTCATTTCCGGGAATTTGATTACGACTTTTGTCCACCTGGCTTGTTCTACAGCGCACACTGTGCGTCGGCCAATCATCGACTCTCCCTCATAAAATAAGTTGCGTGCGCGGCACTCGGGGCGCGCAATCAATAACTAGGACGTTCATACGTGTATCTTTTACCTTTTACCCTTTTGATTTTGAAAAAAATAACATCTCACGCGTCAGTACATGGGGCCGGCCGGTCATAAAATATTCAATGAGTGTCATTTCTCAGTGTCATTTTCATTTTAGGGGGTGGTAGTAAATTCTGTCTTAATTTCTTTTACACTACCTACGCTACCTAGTTAGATCGCATGGTATAATAGCCCTTTACTTGTACTACTAACATATACATGTGTGTGGCATCCAATTCCAGTAGCCAGGTCCAATTCGCAAAATGTTTAGCGTTCGCGGAATGTCAGACTGGCAGAACGTCCAGTTCGCAAAATAACCAATTCGCGAAAGCTCAATTCGCAGAATGTCCAACGTATACAAAAACTTGCAAAATAGTTCCGTTCGAAGTAAGTTCCATTGACAAATGTTCAGTTGGGCATTCCGCGAAATAGAAAGGTTTTCCAATGTCAATCAAACCGCGAAAACTGTGTTCCAAGTCTACCTATATAAAAAACATTTTGCTCTCAGCGAATATGCATAAAAAAATCAAGAAATCTAATCATAAATCAGGAAGTACCTGGATGACCGGACTCGGTATTTTTTTTTTTAAATGTGTATTTTGGAAATTATATTTAAGTACGAATTAATAATAAAATGATGAAATATGAATAAGTACACAATTAACATAAATAAACAATTGATTTTAGTCTAACCTCAAAGCAAACACTCATTGACTTCGTGTTACTTAACAACGCCATCTGCTGTTGTGTCGTTAAAGCAATTAGTTGCTCACAAAAATAGTATTATTATTCGCCAATAGATGTCAGGAAGAGTCATATTTTTCAGTTGAGACTACTCAAACGCCTCCTTTTGTCATTTTTCTTCCAAGTTTATGTTTAAGTTGATTATCGATAAAACACGAATAAAATGACATGTTCTAAAAATGATTCCTAGCTAGATCGATTTATCGCCCCCGAAACCCCCTATATACTAAATTGTATGAAAATCGTTGGAGCCGATTCCGAGATTAAGATATAGGATAAGATAAGATATATCATTGGAATCTCGGAAATTAAAACGACTAATGCTAAAACGAAAGGGGCTTGTGTAGGGCTAACTTTTTTTTTTTTGATGTAGAATAGGTCGGAATTTGACCACCAACTCGCCTGATGCTCAGCGACGTTGTGGTCTAAGATGGACCACGACGACCTATAAGGTACTTATTCACTCTAGCCTTGAAGTTTTGTAGAGTTAAATTTGAAAAGGTATGTTAAACCGAAAGGGGCTTGTGTAAGGCTAATTTGAAAGGGTATGCTAAACCGATAGGGGCTGGTGTAGGGATAATTTGAAAGGGTATATTAAACCGAAAGGGGCTTGTGTAGGGCTAATTTGAAAGGGTATGTTAAACCGAAAGGGGCTTGTGTAGGGCTAATTTGAAAGGGTATGTAAATCCGAAAGGGGCTTGTGTAGGGCTAATTTGAAAGGGTATGTTAAACCGAAAGGGGCTTGTGTAGGGCTAATTTGAAAGGGTATGCTAAACCGAAAGGGGCTTGTGTAGGGCTAATTTAAAAGGGTATGCTAAACCAAAAGGGGCTTGTGTAGGGATAATTTGAAAAGGTATACTGAACCGAAAGGGGCTTGTGTAGGGCTAATTTGAAAGGGTATGCTCAACCGAAAGGGGCTTGTGTAGGGTTAATTTGAAAGGGTATGCTAAGCCGAAAGGGGCTTGTGTAGGGCTAATTTGAAAGGGTATGCTAAACCGAAAGGGGCTTGTGTAGAGATAACTTAAAAGGGTATGCTAAACCGAAAGGGGCTTGTGTGAGAATAATTTGAAAGGGTGTGCTAAACTGAAAGGGGCTTGTGTAGGGCTAATTTGAAAGGGTATGCTAAACCGAAAGGGGCTTGTGTAGGGATAATTTGAAAGGGTATGCTGAACCGAAAGGGGCTTGTGTGAGGATAATTTGAAAGGGTGTGCTGAACCGAAAGGGGCTGCTTGTGTAGGGATAATTTGAAAGGGTATGCTAAACCGAAAGGGGCTTGTGTAGGGCTAATTTGAAAGGGTATGCTGAACCGAAAGGGGCTTGTGTAGGGCTAATTTGAAAGGGTATGCTGAACTAAAAGGGGCTTGTGTAGGGATGATTTGAAAGGGTATGCTAAACCGAAAGGGGCTTGTGTAGGGCTAATTTGAAAGGGTATGCTAAACCGAAAGGGGCTTGTGTAGGGCTAATTTGAAAGGGTATGCTTAACCGAAAGAGGCTTGTGTAGGGATAATTTGAAAGGGTATGCTAAACCGAAAAGGGCTTGTGTAAGGCTAATTTGAAAGGGTATGTTAAACCGAAAGGGGCTTGTGTAGGGCTAATTTGAAAGGGTATTTAATATTGACGGGGAGGATTTATACATATAATGAATTAGAATTGTTGCCAATATTTTTTCCCAATGCATCAACAAGTACTCCCACTGATATTTTAAGCTATATATGTATATGTATTCTAATAATTTAATCTCCTCATTTCCTAATATCTCAACATCTCTATGTATTTATTTAACACTGCCTGTTACCTGCTGAAGGTGAACGATCCTTTTCAAAATTAAAATTAATAAAAAATTATCTTTGGTCAACCATGACCCAAGACAGACTGACAAACTTAGCTATTATAAGTATAGAATCCAAAATTGATATAGAAATAAATGATTTAATTAAAATCTTTGCACACTCAAAAACAAGAAAAATTGAGTTTGTTTCATTTATTTGTCCTCAATGAACTCCTAAACCACTTATCCGATTATAATAAAATTCGCACACCGTGTGCAGTTCGATCTAACTTAAGAGATAGGATAGCTCACATATAAATTTATATATAAATAATAAACGCAAACGAAGTCGTGGGGTGACAGCTAGTAATAATATAAATGAGAGTTGGATTGCTGGTGTTTTTCGCCATTACAATCACTGTTAATTGTATTAACTCATAATTCTATTGATTTCTCAATGTAATATGTTCCTTATTTTGTTTGTATTTGCATCACGTTCTTTTACATGTTAAAATAAAAGTATAATTTTTAGAAGGTTCATCGAAAAATCTTCCCTTTTTTGAAGAAGTAGGTACTTTGGTCGTGTTGCGGGGAGTAGGTACCTATGTAGTATAGGCAATTGTGGCGAAATAATACTCCCAGGTATCAGAAACGTACGACACTTTAATTGTGTACTTTCCACATATATTGCGTGGTACATGTGCAATGGGCGGTGCGCGAGTGAGTGGCAGGGCGCGATTATACGTGCGCGTTGGTCAGTGGTACTGGCTGACTGATTGAACCGCGGGCGCCGCACGCCGGGCGGCCGGACGCGGCCTTGAATGTTTATACCCCTCTCTCTCGCACACCTGCTTAGGTAGAGGCGCTGGTGTCGCCACAGTACCTTTTCTAGAGTGTTAATTCTAGAAAATGGGCATAATGTCTCGACCTCAACCGATATTTGTGAAATTTTGTAAATTTAGGTTTTATTTAAAATAGCGGATATATGTAATTTGTGAGACGTTGCTCATAGAGCCACTACTTGTAATCAGAGTGGCGCTGAACTGCTGTGGGCATGCGTGACGCCAACAACCATTACAACCAATGACTATGAAACCTGTTGACTTATGACACAGTTTCCCCTCGTGCGAAAATGAATAGTTGAAATCCACTGTTTGCTACTGCGAGTACGTCAGTTTGGTTTTGGCTTTCGGCGGAGAAGTTGCGGAAGAAAACCAGCAAAAAAAATATCTAAAAATGAGTTACTGTGCAATCAAACTTTTTGGAAAGCATAGTAAGACACCCGGCTGTGGAAAGGATGGCATATCGTTCCATAAGGAAGTTATTTTCGTACAGTAATTAAAGAAAACTTAGTAAATTGTTTTCGGAATTTGAAACGAACATTAAAAAAAAAAACAAAAAGGAACGCGTTGATGTCTTTCGTTCCATCCTGTTCTGTCATGTGTTCTCTTGTATCACTTTGTCTCGTTTTACCCCTCCAGTTTATCGCTCGCGAGGAATTAGTGTTGTACCCTCAGACTACCGATGTATATCGGTATAACTTATCGATATTCAATTTTGATTCCAAAAAATATTATGTATGTAAATGTATTATGGAAAATGCCGTGGTTTTCTCACATTATGATTTAATGATGTTAAATGATATAATACGGGAATTACTTACGTACGTATTAAGTCAGTTATTCCGACTATATTAATTCCGGGAATTATTTACGTACGTATTAAGTCAGTTATTCCGACTATAGTTTCACCGCATTCGGCGGTCTTTTTTAAGGCGAGTGCTAAGCGAGAGGTAGCCGCGCGCGCACTCTATAACTCTCACGTTTATATTGTAGCTGGTCTTTAAGATTATTTCATTTCTTAACAGATCAGACAAAGTAAATACTTAAATGGTATTGTCTAGGTTTTTCATCTTACTATTTGTTATTAATTTGATGTCGTAAATTATGAACACGAAAGGAGGTATTCAATTTTATCGATATATTATTTTGTTTGTTAGTCGTCGTGTCAATCACTATATTCATAGCTCAGATTGCGTCATCCAAACGATCGGCCAATCGCAAGTGTGCAGTGCTACCTCGCTCCCTGCCCGCGCTGGTGAGTCGTGTTTTAGGAGCAATTTTGTTTATCATCCATCAACGGTTTATCTATGATTACAACCATTCACTCAGCGAGCGCGAAGCGCGAGTGAAGAATAGTTTTGTTTTTTATTTGTATAATTGGGTTTCATTTGTATAATTGTATTTTACAATTGTATTGTATTTTAGAGAAATAAATAAAATATTTTCAAAATTACGTGTATTGTGTTTTCTTGATTGACTAGGACCCCTTTCATACTGCATTGTGTCGTCGGTCGCGTGCTATGCTGCAGTGTAAAAGAAAACGAGGGCGCAAGCTGAGCCCCGCACCCCGGCGCCGAATAGACCGGACTTTTGATAAAACCTACTTTTAATATCATGTAATTCTTAATTTACTTACTATATTATAGATTATTATAGATACTCAAATTACGCGATCTGAAAAAAAGGGCCAAGAGGAACCCATAAGGTGAGACTCCGATGTCTGTCTGTCAGTCTGTATATCAGAGCTCATTATGTTAGTTTTACCAACAGAACACGATTAACAAAGAACAATATGTCTCTAGGAATATCAATAATAGGTAAAAGTAGTACCTACAATTTTATTACCCGAGTTAAATTTAACCTCAAATTGTTAACACGGTGTATTAAATAAAATTGATTACACAACCAGTCGAATAATAGGTATTTCCCTCATTTGACCACTTCTAAGGGTTGGTTCATAGTTGGTTCTATTATTCGACGGGTCGTGAAATCAATTTTTACAACAAAAAAACGTTGTACAGCCTGGGAATAGCTACACAAGTCTGTATAGCTCAATGTTTTTTTGTTTTTAACACTTTGACTGCTGAAAACGGGCATGAGTGTGAACCAACCCTTAGAGTGGTCAAATGAGGGAAATTTATACCTATTATTCGACGGATCGTGGAATCAATTTTGTTTCAATCTAGTAAAAAAAAAAGACAAAACACTATATAATCATTCCAAGGATTTATAATCAACGTTTATTGCTAAAGGGCTAGTATGGTAATATACCTACTATACTAGTTGGCGGAGTATGACTGGTTGCGGTTGCACTTACCTACATTGTTTGTCACAAGTTTAGTTCTCGTTTTCGCCATGATAGGTCTAATTCTCTTTATAGATCTAGCATTTCGGGAGCAAACACGTAATGACGTCACTCGTCATCGTCTCTTTCGAACTTGTTTTACATGACATATTTCGGTCTTGCTTCAGCATCGATTGACGTCACTACGTGTTGCCCACGTGACCGGAATGCTGTACCTACTCGTAAATTACTCCATACTACGAGAATCATACCACGTATTTAAAAAAAAATCTGCTTGACGTTCATTGCAAACATTGCCCATTGCCAAAGAAAATAAATTATCATTGCAAAATACATTTCCATGACGAATTATAACACCTAATGCACATAATACTCCTTATTACATAGAATTATGTAAATATTGTAAAAAATATGCATAGTTTAGAAGTAAATTGTTGGTCCGGAGTATTTACGGAAGCCTATAAATATTATTCTACTTATTTGATTTTCACGCTAACTGTTGTTTTGACTTCTATTTTTATGGCATGGGTCAATGACAGACCACGACTGTATAAGGTACAAAGCTTCTTTGATTTAAAGTATTTATCTTATGCTATGCTAGTATTACATAGTAAAAAACACAACAGAACTAACTCCATAGGACGTCGTAGAAGTACCTACACTGTCGACAAGTATTTCTAGTGAAGCAGTGGCCCTATTCGGAGATAATAAGATTTTCATCTCACTTTTTTCCGTCTTTGTTGCTCTCGATTGAAACGTCATAGGTGTGAGAGTGACCAAGATAAAATCTCATCTCATCTCACGCGCAGGAATAGCCCTCCAGGTACTAGGTAAGTGCCCTCACATACTTAAACAGTACATATCACACTCTCTTACAACTTGCGAGCGATTTCCAAGCGGGGCGAAGGCGCCGTGATCTTACTAGATGCTGCGATACAGTTACCTAACTATTATGTTAGTTGCGCCCGCGGCGGCTTATCGGCGCGCTAGTTTCGAGCTCGCGGCGATCACGGCGCCGCCCGTGAAATCGGCTGTGATAGAGCTCTAATTAATATTGATTAATCCTAACCGACACGGTCAGGACTCCAGCTCCTTGGACCTAGGGTTTCACACTGTGTGCCAAGACTGGTTATTTCTGATTGCAGATAATATTTAAGAGAAGCAAACATTCGAATATATTAAGTCCAGTGGTAAGTGAGATTTCAACGAATCTCGTTGAGAACTGCATTCAGGATGGCGATGAAATGTCCGATTTGTTTGAGAAATCAAGCGAGCTTTGTAAAGACAGCGTTGAATAGTAACTTCACAGATTTTGCAAAATCTGTAAAGTGAAGGTACGTTGATCTTAAACATACTATGGGTACGTAGTATTATTATCTGTGGTCTGTGCTATGGGCCAACATCTAGTGCAACGAAATTAAAAATAAATAAGTACCTACTTTGATAGCACTCCATGTTATTTATTTTTGATGTAAAGTTTTTAAGGTTGAGGGGGCTTACCACGAGTTTTGATGTTATCAAAAACTTTTTTCGTTTTCGTTTAGCTCCATACATTTGGCCTAGTTCCTTTACGATTCCGCCAGGGGAGCTCTGTTGAAATGTATGGAGCCAAACGAAAGCGAAAAAAGTTTTCGTAACTATGAAAACTCATGGTAAAAGGTACCTTATCAAGATGGTAAAACGGAACCCTTATGGTGAGACTCCGATGTCTATCTGTCAGTATGTCACCGCTGATTATCTCAGAAATTATAAAAGCTAGCGACTTGAAATTTGGCACAGGTCTAGATAACGTTAGTGGCTATGAGGTGAAGAAAAATAGTTTTTCTTTCAACGTAAATGGGGTCTGAAAACGGGTTAAAAAACAAATCTTTGCAATATGGTCATGTGAGGTATCATTAGGTATAACTTGAAAGGACCCTTTGGCTGCTGAGGTGTTTTTCAGAAAATGCTAAAACAATACTATTACACGCCCAGCGTGTATCGCCGCACTGGCGTTCGGCTGAGCAACTTCATCTTCTTTTGGACGATCCGTCTGTTTCTCAGTTCAGGCTTCGTGCATCAGGGGCCTTACCTACCACAAGTTTTTTTCGTTTGGCTCTTTATATTTAGCCTAGTTCCTTAACGTTTCCGCCAGGAGCACTTGTGAAATGTAAACGAAAAACTAAACGAAAACGAAAAATGGTTTCGTAACTATTGAAACTTATGGTAAGCCCCCAGGTTTAGTTTACACTTTTCTATCGCCCAGTTTGTATAATTAAACAATGATAGCTTTGTTTTTAATAATTTTATGGTTTCTTGTTGCGGTGCGGCTGTCACTGGAACGGAATCCTAGACTAGAGAGTTCTCGCTACTGGCGATTTCTTTTTTAACTTACCGACAGGAGACACTTCATTAGTCAAAACTGAGGTCTTTTGTACAGTTTAGGCGATATAACTATTTGGGCTCAAAAATACTAAAGCGTCATCATCAGCGCCCGTTGGTAGGGTGGTCATTTAGAGTATGTCTCGTGTGCGCAAGCTATTAGGTATATTAGGATCATTGCACACCGCAACAACTCTCATTTCAAAGATGTCCGTTCGGGGCTATTTACTAGTTAATTTTAGTTCAATGTTTTGTTACCCACATATTCAAGAAAAGATATGATTAGAAGTTGACCAATTTTTATTAGATTCGATTAGGAAGTTTAGAAACGTGAGTGACAAAAGTTAACTATACCATGCTTTATCCTATTAAGTTGCATTACATAATACACGGCCAATACATGTAAGAAAACTAGCCATCTTTGATGGAACATTTTAAATAAAATTCGATCTACACTAAAAATGCATGATATAATACAATTTTATTTTATTTATTATTCTTATATAATATGCCAATAAAAGCAATTTTTTTGTCTTATAAAAGTAAGACAGTAAGGAAATAACACTAAAATAAAAATATTTAATATCAACATTGATTAAAAGATGGATGTACAATTTTTACTACAGCTACTATTGAAGGCAACTACGCTTTGTGTTGCTGTGTTCTTCAAGTGGCTTTATAATTAGGATTTAACGGTAGAAGTTATTAACATCCAAAAACTACCACTAGACAAGTTATCATTTCAATTTTTAGTAACATTAGAAACACCTTACAATAACAACTATCTAGTTAAATGGAGAAAGAGTAGTTGCCCTCGCAAATTCATAAGGTACGAGTATAATGTACATGCAATTAAGTTCAAGATTTCTTCAAACTAGTCTACAATACATTATCATAGCATCCCATGCACTGCCCCCACCTGCTTCATACTCTATCTATAGCGTTTTTTATATTGTGCTATATTGCAATACCATAGAAACAATACAGGTAAAGCTATGAATACATGGTTATATTATAGAGTAGTCTCAAGAGCTTTTTCAACATATCTGATATTTGTGAATTTAAATTTCTACAAATTGTTTGATAATACACATAATAATTGATTTTAAACAATAAGTGTGCATTGAAATTGCTGCTGTATACATACATAGATACAATATTCTGCGAATTTTTAATATAACATGATTTGACTACATACAACAACCCCAAACATAGTCCAGCCTGCCATGCTCATTTGAGGAGTTTACCTAAAGTAATTACTTATACAATTTCATACACAATTCCACAGCTCACATTGCGCACCATTAGAAAAATAAATTATTGATGCTCCTAAACTAATACATTTTATTTATCTCGGCATGTGTTCGCTGCACACCTGTAATGTTCAAACACACTTTATCACATCACAGTACTATTTTATTAAATTTAGAAAGTAGTTTTGACTGTCTTGACTGTTTGTTTGTAACCTTTTCAGTCAAGAAATAGTCACAAGGGAAAAGGACATAATCATTGGTATTCCATCTGACCTCTCTTCAAACAAATGTTGCAGCAATCCATGCAAAGGAGTTAGTCTAATTTCCTAAATATTTAGTGACAGCTATATTGGTATAGAGCTACATGATGTAAATTCGATAAAAATAGCGAATATTGACCCATCACAATTTAATCCTTGTTACTGCCTCAATTGCACTGTGTGGAGAATCGCATATCGCGGCGACAGTTGGGCATGTGAAAAACTTTCCATATCTATGTGAATCTTACCGCAGTTGAGCAGGAGAGTTGAGTATAATTGGTTTGGTTGTTTGGCGAGCCCTGGAACATGTTGTGTTGGTGCTGATGCTGCGGCGGCGGATGCGTGGCGAGCGGCGAGACGGGCGGCGCGCCAGCACCCGCGCAGCCCGCGCTCGCTCCGCTAGGGCTGCCCGTCGTCGACAGGCGGGAGAACGCGGCAAGCGCGTCCGGGAAGTTTGGTGGCGTCGCCGGAGTGTTGCACGGCGTCATTAGTTGCTGAAAGTATTATAGAATACACTGTACAATAGTCTCTTTTAACATTTTATACTTGACAACCAAACAAGTGTCATTTTATCGGGTGTTTGTATAAAAGTGTGTATTTCGATGGGACCTCTTCTAATTCAAAAGCTTAAAAGACGTAGTGATGTAAGGTATTGTTAGTTTGTCTGGAAATCATCATAGGCTTAGAAATGAGTCAGCTGTACTGGTAATATTTGCTTCATATTCAAAAGAAATTTTGTGGGCCAATGGCATTTTTTCTTACATCTTCTCTACCGTGTTAGACTGAGTATAATTTACCAAGTCAATCTGTGAGAACTTTTTTCATTACTTTTTTTTAATTCTAAATTTAGTCCCTAGAGCATAACTTGAATACCGAAAATATTTAAATGAATTTTACCTGACGATAGTGTGGTGCTGCCATGCCATTGGCTCCACTCGGTATAGCCACTTCTTGGAAAAATATTGATAAAGCAGTCTGCAAGAAACAAAAATGCGTATAATTAAATAAAATTCAGTTAGTATTGGTTCAGCAATTCTACAGGTTAACTTCTAACAACATTTATTCACATAGTCACACTTAGTCTTAAGTAACCAAAATGTAAATTAAAAAATCTTCAGTCAGTATCAGTGACCTTTTTATTGTTATCTATAAATAGTTTAGGATATCTAAGTATGACATTTTAAATACAAAGATCATCATCACAATGAAAAATACAATCAACGAATACCTACATGAAGGTAAATTTTACTATATCAACCTACCTAGAGATACTTGATAACCAATTTATTTGTTATCATCATGCTAAAGCAATGTCCGCAACCCGTATTGCGTATTTCGTCAACATCAACACTAGAAGTACATACAACTATAGGTGTGTGTGTAGTTATAAGCAGGACGTAATCAGCACGAGGTAAATAAAAATAGTTATACGAAACATGTTTGTTATGCGGTTTATCTTCGTCAAATGAGTTTATTGCAACTTGAATAGTAACCAATAATATTAATAGATACTAGGTAGGCACCAAACTAACTATACGATCGAGTTTGAAGGCTACCTATTGTAAAATAAAATTATGTAGCAGCCATTTCATGATTCTACCTACTGTTTGTTTACATATATTAGGAAATTTACCTCAAACTGCCAGTGGGCGGCTTGCAATAATTGTCTAGCTTGTTCTTGAGCACAACCGGCTGCTAATACGAATTGATTTATCATAACTTGCTCACGTAAAGTAGAATCCATTGTAATAATATAATTAATTTCGTAAATAGAAAAGAATCTGATCAATCAAGAGAAAAATACAAGCGAATGAATGAAATGAATGAAATGATTCTTGTCTTGATAGTTTTCAACCGTTGAGTTTGACATCATTTTGACAACCATTCAATCTTGAGAATTAAAAATTTCAGTCGCTTTCTGGGCTAGCTAAAGGGATTAAAAGGAGTATTTCGGAAACAAAATAATTGGGAAAAAATTAAAATGAGACACAGCCTTATTTTATGTAGTTCGATAGCAGCTCTGTCTTTTACTTTATCTATACAAATATTGTTTCAGCAAAGTATCAACGGCTTAACTGAAATGGGAAAAGGGAAGGTATTCATCTCATGTATCATCGGGTCATTATCATTAATGAGACCTCCCTCATCATCATCATCATTATAAATAAGAGATTCATACATTTTATATTTCCGACTAAAGGATCCATGATAATGAAATCATCATTAAAATAAATTAAACACAAAAAAAAACTATGCGGTATGGCCATGTCAGCTCTAGCCTGGGGGGCTATTCCTACTCGTGAGATGAGATGAGATTTTATCTTGTTCACTCTCACACCTATGACTATTCAAACGAGAGCAACAAGGACAAAAAATGGTGAGATGAAAATCTCAGATCTCCGAATAGGGTCCCTGGGGGGCTATTCCTGCACGTGAGATGAGATGAGATTTTATCTTGGTCACTCTCACACCTATGACGTTTTAAATGAGAGCAACAAGGACGAAAGAAGGTGAGATGAGAATTTCAAATCTCCAAATAGGGTCCCTGACCAATAGGAAATTGGACTATCAATGATCTCTCATTGTTCATTCACTCAGTTCAGTCATAACTGTCAAAGTCATGTTTTTCTTTTCTCAAATTTCAATTTTCAGACTTTTTTAGTTTCTCACATCTCAGGTATTTCAAGTTTCATCACTTCAGTCGGTGTTCTAAATTCTCTTTGGTCGGTATCAGTGTTCAGTTGCGATAAATTGTTGAGTTGAGATCTAGAAGAGAGTTTTCTGAAGGAATTTGTAAACTGTTATTAACGTTGGTACAGGACAAAAGTGAACATGTTTTGTGATGGGAAATTTCTCTATTGGATTATGTTATGTGCAATAAGCTTATCATATGGCTTACACTTTATAGCAGCATATTCTACTAAAAATGCACCTCCTGATATTCAAAGCAGCTACAATCGTTTTGTTGATGTAATTGAGACACGAGAGATCATGAACGACGAGAAAAGAAATGAACAAAAAATATTGTCAAGGTCAAAAAGATCTGTCGAAGTTAACATATCTAGTTCTAGTGAAGCAAGTGTAACGGCTCAAAGTACTGTGGCATCTTCAACGGAGAGTGCTAAGGTGGTGTATGAAATCGGCCAGTCGGCTGACTCGGTCTTAGCAGTAGCCCAAGTGAACCTGTCCTCGTCGGCGGCGCCAAATGCCTCTGTTAGTCCCTCTGATGCAGCTTCACTGCCTGAAAAAAGTTCCGCTGAAGATGAACATAACAGTTCCATGTCCATATTTTTCGTCCTGTGTATATTAGCTCTAGGAATACTCCTTATACATCTTATGCTACAGACTGGGTTCTCATACCTGCCTGAAAGTGTTGTGATCGTATTTTTAGGTGCTCTGATTGGGATGATTATTAATTTAATGTCAATAAAAAATATTGCCAATTGGAAAAAAGAAGAAGCATTCTCGCCGACAGCCTTTTTCTTGGTCCTCTTGCCACCCATCATATTTGAATCTGGATACAACCTGCACAAAGGCAATTTCTTCCAAAATATTGTGTCAATTTTGTTGTTTGCTATAGTGGGAACGGCAATATCAGCCTTTGTTATTGGAGCTGGAATATATTTGTTGGGTTTGGCACAAGTGGTTTATAAACTAAGTTTTGTTGAGTCTTTTGCTTTTGGTTCTTTGATATCGGCTGTAGACCCAGTGGCTACAGTTGCCATATTCCATGCCCTGGATGTAGACCCGGTGTTGAACATGTTGGTGTTTGGAGAGAGTATATTGAATGATGCGGTGGCTATTGTCCTCACAACAGCAGTCCTGGACTCTACTGATCCGGTCATGTCCACTGGAGAAGCAATATTATCTGCTATCAACCGTTTTTGGCTCATGTTTTTCGCCTCCGCTGGTATTGGAGTTCTCTTTGCACTTGTGAGTGCTTTGCTTTTGAAGCATGTTGACCTCAGAAAGAACCCATCACTTGAATTTGGAATGATGCTGGTGTTTACTTATGCCCCATATGTACTCGCTGAAGGAATCCATTTATCAGGTAATTCATTTAATTATTTACAATTTTACATTCTGAGTTAAAATGGCCTTTGAAATGTGTTTCACAATATAGAAAGCTATAAACCACTTTAGTTCAATCCATGGTGCAATAAATCATTGTAAGATACATAAAATTAAATGAATGTTGTCCTAATAATTGTCCATGACCAAGTAAATACAGCTTAAGATTTTGTTGAAATACTCTTTACTTTGGGTTTCATGATCACCTAAAGTAAAAACAATAAATGAATTTAGGCAGTTTTAATATTAACCACATTGGTTTACTATGAAGTTGATGCAAACAAACAAAAGTAACTGAATTTTACTAAAAATACATTGTGCATCTGCAGGTCGCATTCCTTAACCAACTCTTGTGAAATTTTGTGAGCAGGTTCGATAATTATGCAGTTTTTTTTCACAAGAATTGATCAAGAAATGCGACCTGTAGAAGAAGACAAAGACTCGGAATTCATACATACAAAAGCATTTTTGTCGGAGCTAAAGTACAGGTCGTGCTCCCCTTACTAACACTCACTCAATCAATTAAACTGGTTTAACTTAAAAATATGTTTTTTTGTGATACTTGTTGTACAATAAAATGTGTTTTCATTTCAGGAATCATGGCTATATTATTCTGTGGCATAGTAATGTCGCACTACACCCATTTCAACTTGTCCACGGTGACACAGGTGACAATGCAGCAGACGATGAGAACCCTGGCTTTTATTGCTGAAACATGTGTTTTTGCTTATCTGGGACTTGCTATATTTAGGTAAGTACCTTAGATCTTCAGGTATTACTTTACCTTTCTAGAATATAAAGTTCTCCTTGTTTGTCATCATGTTACTTGATTGAAGGACCTAATTAAAATTTTGTTCAATGTTGGGCACATGTTCGTAAATAAGATTTTTTAAAACTTTAAATACATATGTAAAACACTGAAATTACTAAGTATATAAGACACCATAATTATGTAATGACCTAGTTAATTTAATATTATCAGTGCTAGCATATCCTAGGGTTCAACTCAAAATGGTGACTAAGAGCTTAGCTTAGGGCCAATACTAAGGCTCGGCGCAGATGGATAGTGACTAAGGGATGTCCTGTCCGATTACGCAAATTTTACGTAATCGGACAGGAAATAGCCCTAGTCACTAACCATCTGTGCCAAGCCTTTGTGTTAGCGCCAAGCTAACCCCTTAGAAAAGTTCGTAAAGTCCATAGAAGTCCGAAAGTAAGAACGCGTTTCATAGTCTATGTCACTCAGGGATAATGTAGCTTTCTTTTAGTGAAAGAATTTTTAGAATCGGTTCGTTAGTTTCTGAGATTACCCCTGGTAACCTTAATGTTGCCTTATTATAATACTAGTAATGAAGGATTATAGTAGGATTAGTGTGATATAGCCTAGTTGATAGCCTAGTTGGAGAAGGCCCGCCTATCAATCCAGAGGGAGCGGGTTCAAACCCAGCCGACGGCAGGCACCAATTGTGTGAGCATATGTGCGTATTGCACGTCATCTGCTACATAGCTGGAGCCCGGTGTATCGCAACAAGTTCCCCTCGGTCACATTTGGGACTTAATATCGTTCGGCGATGTGTGGGTGTTGTATTACATCTCTACCAACCCCCTCGGGGGAAAAGCGTGGCGATATGTTATGTTGAAGTGTGATATGTTTATAATATTAGTGTAATATGGTCCCCATAGCTTCCGTCACCGCGTGGAGCCGGCCCTGGTGGTGTGGAGCATCGTGCTGTGTCTCGCGGGCCGCGCCGCCAACATATTTCCACTGGCGCTGCTCTGTAACAAGTTCCGGGAGCACAAGATCACCAAGAAGATGATGTTCATCATGTGGTTCAGTGGTAAGTAGGCACATGTTGGAAGGACTAGTATTTGCTAAGAAGTCGGAGAAAAGAGAAGGTACAAATTCAATTAAGTCCTTGTAGAAGTGAGTAGAAAGCTCTGTCTTTTAGGTGCCCCCATTTTTTCGGGAAGGGGTTACGGGAAGTTTGCAGGGTAAAATTGAGACCCTGTCGTCGTTAGGTGATCGTTTCAAGCATCTGCCAGCGCATGTTTCATTAAATCTTCTCGGAAGTTGTTTTGCGATGCTAAAACTAACATACCTTGTTAGAACGACTTCGACTTGGAAACATCCTGAGGAAGTCCAACTTTTTGATGCAACGCTGAAAGGGTTTTTGGAAGAGATCCTCAACGTTGCCCTTTGTGATTCCCAAGGGTTACAGGCCGGTGCGTCATGGAGGTTTGGGAGTTCGTCACTTGAAGGCATTGGGACCGGCCGCGTCCTCCTCGGCAGGAGTGCGAACCTTGTTGCTCACATTTTACCTAACAATAGTGACTTGGTTCGCATTCCTTTCACGATAAAAGCTCTTCTCATGTGATCGCCCCTGAGCTTTGGTGCGGATCCTCCTGAGTAGCCAACGTTTCAAAGAGGTTGGGACGAGGTTGCTCCAGATGTCTTGGCGCGGTTGCGCGACGATAGCGTGGGCGTGCACTTGGCCCGCCTGAACGCGTCCGAAGTCCGATTCATGGATATGGGTACGCTCCTTGACGACAACTCCGGGTGGCTGTCGCTCGGCGCAGTCGGTTAGGTCAGTCGCAGTCGATTGGTTGGGTCGGTCAAGTGGCTGTCGAGTGCGCAGTGTGCGAGCCCCATGTATGTGTGTATGGGTCGACGCATACGGTCACCACAGCTTGAGTTGCTTTAAATGCGCTGGGCGAAGACGTCGTCACCACGCCCTTAATGACAATATAAGGCGAGCTCTGGTTGAAGCGGAGGGACCGTGTATCTTGGAACTCCCTGGTCTGTCTCGGTCTGACGGCAACCGACTAGACGGTTTTACGCTGATTTCCTGTCGGAAAGGTAGATGTTTGGCATGGGGCGATGCACATTCTCCAAAATGAATCTTGTAGATAATCGACAGACTCGTAACTCTACGGCGGTGTTCCATACTGAGAAGTTTCTTAGCCACTATCTTCTCATCGCCTATAAGTCGAGCAGCACGCCGGTCTACCGATTCAATAGCTTCGTACTGGTATTTGGCTGAACCGTCCAAAAGATGACAGAAGTATTTAATACAAGACCGGACTTGAGCTTGATAAAAAGTCAGCATCTGCCCCGGTGTCAAATACCGCCTAACCTTGTTTAGAACGCCCAACTTTTTGCCAGCTTATTTAGCTTTTGACTCTAGGTAGGTGCCGTAGTCGAGGGTCGGTGTAAGATATAACCCCAGGAGTTCTAGGTGGTCTTTCAAAGACACAGGAACATTCCGAAACAGTGGAGATAGCTTGTACGGACACTTTTTTACGGAAAAAAGACAAGTTTGGGTTTTGCTGGCGTTGAATTTGTCAAAGTTCTCGTCACCCCAATTCGATACGGTTATCAGGGCCTGATTCACCACGTCTTTTTCACTCCGGACCTGGGGTTGGATATGTACTTCTTTACAAGTTCTACAGCTGCGCTATCATCTGCTTACCCAAAGATTACGGGTATAAGCAGGTCGTTGATATAAAACAGAAATAAAGCTGCAGAAAGTACCGACCCCTGAGGTACCCCGCCATTGATAGCCATTTAAATTGATTTGTTTTGATTATTGCGTGCAATTTAAATTTAAATTGGGGTCAACTGGTACAAATGCGTCTGTGGGCCAATTGCGTCTTTCGAAAAATACTGACAAACTTTTTAAACAACATTTTCTATCTTTGGTTACAATAATCTGTACTAGATTAGTTGTCTAATTTTTGAAAGGTTTGTCAGTAATTCTATAAAGATGCAATTAGCGCATAGACGCAATTGTACCAGTTGACCCTAAGTAGTTATTTTCTTTTTTGCCGCCAGACCGGGTAACTAAATTGAGGAATAAAGCAATTTGCGACCATCGTAGGTAATTTACGATGTTTACCTCATTTGCACCAGATGCTCTAAAAAGCAAATAAACCAACAAACTGACGATTGAAGCCTATTTGAATAATCAGGTGCATAATTGTTGAACATAAGAATCTGTAAAATAACGAGAAAAATTGTCATGATCAATCATGAAAACATGATCGCAAATTCTATTATCTTGTACAATAGTTATCCAGTCTATCTAAGAAAAACTGTTTGAAATCTAAATTTCGCGCAATAAACGAAACGAATCACCTTAAATTTGAACTGTTTATTGAACGTTTTCAAAATCAATCAGGCTGTTCAGGCGGTATGAGGTTACTTAAGCACATACAAATACACTAGCTGCGCCCCGCGGTTTCACCCGCGGTCAAAAACTATCCTATGTGCTATTATAGACTATGATCTATCTCTGTGCCAAATTTCATCCAGATCTGTTCAGCCGTTCTGGCGTGAAAGAGTAACAAACATCCATCCATCCATTCTTACAAACTTTCGCGTTTATAGTATTAGTAGGAAACCGTTCTGGCGTGAAAGAGTAACAAACATCCATCTATCCATCCATCCATCCATCCATTCTTACAAACTTTCGCGTTTATAATATTAGTAGGAAATAGTAGGATAGGATAGGATATGTATATTTCTACTCACATAAAATTTTACATACTTGACCCCCTCCTTTAATCCTACTCTTCTGGGCAGTTGGTGTTAACTGTAAACCTTAGAAACCTTTTTTTTTCTAACGAAAAGACCATTAAACTTTCGTCACTTAAAACTAATTAACGTTTTTTACCATTGATATAATTATCGCGCAGGATCAGCGTTTCAATGGAAAATCTAATTTGAACGCCGATAACAATCATAACATTTACAATTTAAGTAATAAACTCTTTATTATACCGAGTTTTGATAACAGAACGTCGATAAGGAAACATATCATAATGAAAAAACAAGTAATGTACTAATTGCATTTTAACCAACTGCAAGGTGGAGGTTGAGGTTATTTATACTGCATTTTTAACTTGAGTCGGACGACATATCTTCACCTCACCGGTTACATACAGTCATGGACAACGAATTAAAGTAACTTTAAAAAGTTGAAAAAGCTTTTGTATGATAAAAACGATATGAGTTCTGTCCAAAACTGACATATTGTACAACTTTGCTTAGTTACTTATTACCCTACGTCTAAGGGAGATCGCCCACGATCACTTTTTGTGGTGACGCGAACGCGAAACAAATTAAAAACAGGTGCAAAAGCAAAATTAACGCACTTCAGTTGTAAGTCATATACCATTGCGTTAGTAGCGTTGCTATCGCGTGTTTGCATCTCCACAGATGCGCGTTGCAAACACGACTGAAGCGCGTTTGAAGCGCTCAGACGCGCGTTTGCAAAACGCGCTTCAAAAGGTAGCCGTGGGCGATCTCCCTAAAGACAAGTTAAGTAGTAAGTTCTACAACTGTGCTATCATCTGCGTACCCAAAAATACCGGGTATAAGCAGGTTGAAATGTGAAAAAAATTATATGCGTTGAAATGTGAAGCAGAAATAGTTGATAAGTTGCAAAAAGTACCAACCCCTGAGGGATATATTGTAGCACACGAGGTTGTATGAGTATAGTATTAATATTTTTGATTGCAGGACTGCGAGGCGCCATTTCGTACGCGCTCTCACTCCACCTGGGTTTCTCCGACGAGACCAGACACGTGATCATCACGACCACACTCATCATTGTGCTGTTTACCACTCTGTTCTTCGGCGGGTCCACTATGCCTTTGTTGAAATTCTTGAGGGTACGTTTTAGAATGTATTTGATTCAACTCCACACGCGTGGCGTTTTGTCTGGTCGCATCGCGTGTTGTTAGTATGTTTACTTGTGTTATTGGTACAGAGTAAGAAGTATTTTGACTAAAAATGACGCCACCTGCACGGAACCAATAGCTGCCATCCTCGCAGTATCGTAATTTTGAGTAACGTATATTTTTACCCGACTGCGCAAGAAGGAGGGTATGAAGTTTCTTTGGCACGCCCTACAGCCTAAACAGCTTGATTGATTTCAACATGTGAGGTGTCATTCGAATCGTCTTGATAGCGGAAGTGAAATAGGGTACAATATTTTGCAGCCGAGTTTTTTGTTTTTCTTTCATTAATGTTATTGTTAAACTATAGGCCAATAAGAAGACGAAACGGTCGCGTTCGCTCCGCAAGCAGAAGGAAGTGAGCTTGTCCAAGACGAAGGAGTGGGGGCAGGCTATCGACTCTGAACATCTCTCAGAAATCACCGAGGAAGAGCTTGAGGTACATATCTAATGTTATTAAAAATTTGCTACATTTTTCCTTCAAATATTTCTAGGTTGAAAACATAGTAGGTGTACAATTTTTAACCGACTTCAAAAAAGGAGGAGGTTCTCAATTCGAAATTTGTTGCATTTTTTCTTCAAATATTTCTAGGTTGAAAAGCGTTGAAAAGGTTGTAAGCTTACAATTTTTAACCGACTTCAAAAAGGAGGAGGTTGTCAATTCGACTGTATGTTTTTTTAAAATTTTGTTACATCATAACTTACTTTTGAGTGGATGAATCGATTTTGAAACTTTAGAGGTGATCTTATATGTAATTAAAATAATAAGGTAATTTTATCGGTCAAGCATTTTTAAAATATCAAAGTCTAAAATTTGTTTACACGGATGACGAATTACAGGATGGAAAGTCGGTTTTTTAAGCTTTGCATTTTAGATTATTATTTTGTAACAGTCACAGAAACTAAGGTTTTTATTTATGGTAACTTGATTGCAGTCGCGCACTTTCAATATCGATTCGTTATATTAGCTGAAGGCCAATATGATGTCATTATAAAGTGAAGGCATAAATTCTTTGCTGCATAATATTGCTCAAGGCCGTCCCATTTATGGTTGTTCATACAACAATTCACAATCTATGAAGTATGTATAAACAAACATATGTCCGTTCCTCAATTTAAAGTAATTTAAGGAACATATCCATCAATACAATTGGTTATTTATGTCGGTTGTTTGGCGTCATCTTACTAATATTATAAACGCGAAAGTTTGTAAGAATGGATAGATGGATGTTTGTTACTCTTTCACGCCAGAACGGCTGAACAGATCTGGATGAATTTTGGCACAGAGATAGATTATAGTCTAGAATAGCACATAGGACTTTTTAACCGCGAGTGAAACCGCGGGGCGTTGCTTGTTTAATCGTAAATAGTTCGAGTTTCATTGATTTATTTCATACCGTAGCCAACGTATACGATAGACTAGATATATCCACTACTACTAGATAGATCTATTCCATACTATAATCTTTATATATATAAACTAGCTGCGCCCTGCGGTTTCACTCGCGGTTAAAAAGTATCCTATATGCTATTCTAGACTGTAATCTATCTCTGTGCCAAATTTCATCCAGATCTGTTCAGCCGTTCTTGCGTGAAAGAGTAACAAACATCCATAAATCCATTCTTACAAACTTTCGCCTTTATAATATTAGTAGGATAGGATTTTTATTTTCTTTTACGTTACACAACATAAAAATAAACAACGCGTTCAAATTGGTCAAGACTCGCTGACTGTTTTACCAAGTCACTGATTCCTGAACATTGTCGGCCGAATCAAATCTCTCGTGTGCGTTGGCCTTAACAGAAAATGTTTTCAACGAGTGATGTCATGGAATATCTGAGGTATTATTGCTCTATTGGTTTATGTAACAAACAACAATAAATGTTATCTTCCAGGTAAACTATTCACATGCCACGCGCCTCAAAGGATTTGTGCGGCTTGATATGAAATATCTAATTCCATTCTTCACTAGAAGATTTACGCATCAGGTCAGTATGATTACTAATATTATTATGACATTCAAACTGCCACAAAAGTTAATTGTAAAATAAAGCTGTATGCTTATTTATTGCTGCATTATAAGTGTATATATATATAGGCGATGGCAGCCTAGTTGGAGAAGGCCTGCCTCTCAAGCCAGAGGGAGCGGGTTCAAACACTGCCGAGACGGCACGCACCAATTTGTTCATTGTGTGAACATATGTGCGTATTGTATGTCATCTGCTACATGACTGGAGCCCGGTGTATGGCGACAGGCTGGCCTCCTGTCACATTTGGGACTGAATATCTTCCGGCGAAGTGAGGGTGTTGTATTACACTTCTGCCAGCCCCCTCGGGGGAAAGGCGTGACGATATATGCAACTATGCGATAATTTCGACGCTAGAAGTCCCAGCAGTAGAAATGCAACGCTACCCTGTTCAACTATTGATTGAATTGATTGATTGATAACGAGAGAGAAGAGCGGCAACAGCGCTTGATCTGCGCATGCCACGAGCTGGCAACGTCGCGCGTCGTCGCCGTTTAAATTACTATTACGTATTCTGTGCCGCTACCAACCTAACTAAATGTAGGCGTACGACACTATCTGTGTTCACGCACCCATTGACAAAAATTAACTAAAATTTCAATGTAACTTTTGCTACTAATGTATTGTTTGAGAATGACTGTGTCTGAATAATTGCGTCTGCAGGTCAAATTAATTTCATGAATAATTTAATTAGATTATAATTACAGTTAAAAGATGTTGTTAAAATTAATCAAAAATTGGTTTTCCATAGAGTTCTATCGGTTTGACTGTAGGTTTCACCAGTGGTAGCAGTTTGGTGGGGACAGTTGGGACAAAAATTAAAGTATGGTTCTTACGACCATCACTGGTGGCCGTTTTGGTGGTGGTTGTTGGGAGTAAGCCCTTTTAATTTAGAGACACCTATCTCGGAAACAAACATCGAGACATGAGAGTAATATAAATGATTTGATTTTTCAGGAGTTAAAGGACTGCAAGAGTCAAATGACGGACCTCACGAACCAGTGGTACCAGGCGATCAGGATAACGAACGACCGCGAGACAGACGAGGAAGAGAGTCTACAAACAGGCTCGCTCTCAAACTCGCACAGTAGTCTACAGAGGGTCATTTGAACATTAGACGAATTTTACACTATTTAAATGTCAATAAGATGACTTCTAATCATTCCGATCCAGCGGGCTATTCTATGGTAGAGATATTATTTCTGTCTCTGTCACTTTCACTGAAATGGACAGACAATACGGACATTCATACAGAGTGACAAGGACAGAAATAGAAACGGGTGAGCCAGAATTGCTGCTCAGCCCTGTCAAAAGAAAGGAGAATGGGCAAAGTGCTCCTACTCAACATGAATAGAGCTTACATTGAAAAGCTTATTATTTGTACTATGTTAATAGACACAAAAGTCATGGGATTCTATAAAAATACAGGGTGTAAGGATTAATTGACATGATAAGAAGAACTACCAATGTGTAATTTGTTCGGGCACTATTCACCATAGATGGCGATAGTGTCTAGTGTTGACCGAGTTTCGTATAATTTTTGCTCATTCTCCTTTTTGGAAACTTTGAGCTCAACCACAGACCTAAATATTTTTTTAATAGATCTGTGAGCCCAACACAATTTTGCGATGTAGCGAGAATTGTTTATTTATTCCATTTATTTAAGCTATTATAATTACGTATTATTAAACTGTGACATAATAAATGCAATGTAATTCATTGTTATAGTCAATGATTGTGATAGTATTTATTTTAAGTGTTTTAGCCATTTTAGCACAAGTCAGATTAGCAAATTTATGTGCAAAATGATGTCATGTTAGTCGAAATAGGTAGATACATTGTAATGTATCACCTTTTAGTTTGTATTAAATGCCTAAATTATTTTGTTGTTAATGTTTATCAGTCTGGACTTTATATACCAAAATTGAATCTTTTAGACAATTGTTAAAACAAAAAACAACATATTTAAAAATGTAGAGATTTTTAGGTCTATGCTATATTGAAGAGTGGGACAAGGAAAGTTGTAAATAATTATTTAATTATGCATATTGAGTAGGAAAAATATATTGCGAAAACGTGCCGGCCAAAAATTTGCAGTTATGGATCTATGATAAATCTTGCTCCAGGATTATAAGAGCAAACCACCATATTCACAAACATTGATATATTTTCATACAGATACATACATACATAACATACAAGATACATAGATGTCATACAGCTTTTGAGATGACAGCTACCATACATTTTCTGCACCCTATGTTTTCGAGTGCTCATAGTAATGTTTATGAATATAGAGGTAAATAGGCCCTAATAATAATTTGACCTCGCCTAATTTGGCTCGCATCACAACTGCAAGAGGATAATCCTACCTGAGCCTAAATATCAAAATAAAGAAATACAATTTCACTAGATGCGCCCTGCCGCTGCTCCTGCTGTCCTCTAAGAACTGTCGGTTCTTTACACCAAAATGTCATCCAAATACATTAAGCCGTTTGTGACGTTATAATTAAACGAAAGTGAAAAATTACAACAATGCACACACATAAACATTTAAAACTATTATTTAGTGTGATTTGGTTAGACACCAAAGATATACAAGTATTTGAAAAATTGTGATTATATCTTTTTGTATTTGTTGGTTGTGTAAAACAGCACATTTAATGTGATAATTAATATAAATTACAATCATTAATATGCATACGAATATTTTCGCTACACTATTATTGTACTTAATTGTCTACTATAATAGCATCTATTATTTTTTTAAGATAAAAAAGCCAGTCACAATTGAGACAAAGGCATTGGATTGATCTAAAGTTGTATTGGGTGCTTAGTATTAAAAATAATTTATTTGTATGGAGTTAAATTTCTGTGTATCATACGTATGGTATAGATAAATTGAGACGTAATACCTACAGAGTCACAAACATGCAACAAAAAGGTTTGAACCAAAACGGCGCACGCTACGCATTGCGCCGGCTTTTTGGTTAGTTGTCAGCCTAACGCGATCAGATTACAACGCCGCGCGATGCCAAAGTACTCTGTAACAAACTGCCCGAATAATACTTGCGACAAAAAAAGAAAATTCAAACTCGGACTCTACTCTGTAAAAAGTTATGCGTGATCATACATAAAAAAAAATACGCGTCGACTTGTCAACAAACCTCCGTTTCGTCAGTTAATAAAGTCTTATGGGAGCAAGTGTTCTAGTGAGACTATATAAAATTATAAATGATGTCTGGGTGTGTATAGCGACGCTTGGACGATTTTTGATTGTTGAAACTTACAGATTGTGACTCTGTGGGTATTAGTCTCAATATATAAAGATTGCCTTGCGTGTGTGCACACTATATATTAAGGTTTGATAAAATTGCATGTGAGTTTGGCTCATTTTGGCACAGCCTCAATCATAGCACTTCCTCATGGTCATACTAGTTTGTCATACCAGTATGACCACAAGGATGGATAATCATGTTCATGGGGTCCATATCAATATGACTATGAAAATATACATGTTCTCGTGGTCATATGAACATGTATATTCTTGTGGTCATGTGTATGACAAACTAGTATGCTATGAGAAAACACTAGCTTTTTTTTGTCACAGGATGTGCAGAAACAAGAGTATGACTGCGAGAACATGTATATCCTCATGGTCATACTGGTATGAATGACAATGAGAATATGTTTATCCTCATGGTCATACTGGTATGACAAACTAGTATAACCACGGAAGGAAGGAAACGCTAATCAATCATGGATTAAAATTTTATTTTATTTCTCTATCACATTTGCATGTGTTCCAGCTGTGCTGAGATGCTCACTTATGGTGCGGCTAACTTAGCGAGCGAAAATTCGTGTCACGCTGTCATGCTAAAATCATCTTTATCGGTTATCAGCAATGTTCTTGTCTGCATTAGCCGTCAACTCGTCGCCTTCCTGCGGAATTGACGTAGGCACGTCACGTCGCCGAGTGACGAACAAAACAGCAACGCTTATCGATAGTCCGAATTATCGCCGAGGCTACTCATGTAGCCGCACCATTACTGAATCTAGAGAACTGTATGAGAGTATTATTTTATATTTGTATTAGGATAAAAAAAACTATCCAGATTTATTTGTAATTTAATTTAAAATAATTTTATTTAATTGAATTGCAGAAGCTTGTAATATTGGGGTTATACAACATTTGAACATACGCTTGGACTTTTTAAAAAACACTTTACAAACATGACACATCTGTCTGACAACATATCTGTGATGCCCCAGGTATTACAGGTATCCATTGGCAATGGTGATTGCTTACCATCAGGCGCCCGTTAGCTTGTTTGCCACCTATGGCATAATAAAAACATTATTTTGTACAGTAAGTAGCAAATAATTAAGTTGTTGAAGTACAAAGTAAATTTTGAATTTGTAATCGTACTTTAAGCAAGCTTTTTCATGCTATTAAAGTAATTTTGATCCTGATAAATGCAGCCATAGTTTGCAGTCCTAAATACCTTACTTATAGAAAGCTTGGTACAACTAAGCACTTTTTAGTGTAATTGTTAGTTAAGTGAATCATTGGCTATGTATATTGATATACACTTGTAGGATTATTACAATTTATTTAATTGAAACAATTATTCTGGTTTTATTCCTCTTCATTTTCCAAGTTGATGTGGCTACCAAATTTTCCATATAAATTTGCCTTTAGTTCACTCATTTGAGATTTGATTTCTTCCATTTTAGATTCTAAGTCTCCAATTTCTGTTTCTTTCTTAGCTTTTGCTTCTTCCAGTGATTTCTGAAAATTTGAATTATTACAAACCAGCTCCTTGGCAGCTAGAGTGCATAGCCATTCATTTTGCCTGCATTTATACAGTATAATGAAAATATTACTGTGATTTATAAAAAAATACAGTTTTTTAGGTTCTTACCAGCGTGTCTTCCAGATTTTGGCATATGAAAACTTCTCCAACAAGATATGGTATTTTATCGGAATCATCAGCTAAGCTCAGTTCTTCCACTGCATCCTCTAGGTTTTTGACATCATTCTGTTTCACTTTGAGCTCGTCTTTGAAGTCATCAACCTTAGCATTAAGACGAGCAAATTTATTGATTTTTTGCTGGTCTTCAAAAGAAATATGAACGTCAGAGTCCTGAAAAGTATAGAGCTTGCTAAGTATAATATAACACAAACATTTATGGTACACATAGGATTTAGTAGGTATAGTTAGCCATACATTTTAGCAAGACCACCTGGAGAACATTTGTACCAAAAGATAGTTATTTTGTTTAAATTATTCGTAGCCCGTCTAAATACGGTTAGTGTAAAACGAAAGTATAATAATTTGAACTAAAAATAGATATATTTCATTGCTTTATCTTCTTTTAGAACGAATTGTAGCACAAGAACCTAACCTATTTAAAAAAAAAAATACATATAAAAGAATGAATACCGGCTGAAAAGTTCCTTTTCCTGGAGTAGCCATTTCTGTTTATTAAATAAGATTTATGTTTTCTTTAAAAAGCACTTGTTTGCGGCTAAAACTTATTATTTTCGAGTTCTTTTGGCCGCTTGATCGGATTGAATTGATTGTTTTTTCTTTTTTTTGTTTTCTCCCCTAAGGCAGGCTTGAGCTAACATGGGCATACCGCCTAGTCACCCGTGTGAGTTGCGTATTTTAGTCATTAAACGTATGATGAAGATGTCCATCATCTTCATGTTGAGTGGAGAGGGTGATGATAGATGAGGTTAATCCCTCCCCTTTTCCCATTTCAGTAAAGCCGTGGATACTTTACTAAGCTTTTTATGTTTAGTTTTGTAGAGAACACGAAAAATCACGTTTCGCAATGTTTGTATCATTTGCCCACACTCGTGCACCTTAGCGAACCGATAAAAGTTAATTATCCACCAATATTACAATTTAACACTCGAAGAATCACAAGATTTAGAAAACAACACAAAATTAAGACCTTTTCGCTTCCCGCCGAAAACTAGCCGCTTGATTGAAGTTGATTGAATTGGTTGGTGAGTGTAAACTGGGACCCTATTCGGAGATTTGAGATTCTCATCTCACCTTTTTTCCTCCTTGTTGCTCTCGTTTGAAACGTCATAAGTGTGAGAGTGACCAAGATAAAATCTCATCTCATCTCACGTGCAGGAATAGCCCCCCAGGGAACCTATTCGGAGATTTAAGATTTTCATCTCACTTTTTCTCGTCCTTGTTGCTCTCGTTTAAAAATTTCAAATCTCCGAATAGGGCCCCAGAAGGATAGTCTTCAAAACACGATTTCGAAACATGTCAAATTTATTGTAGTACCCCCTTCAAGTGGCAATCGACCATATTTTGACAGAAAAAAATAATACCGCAACTGGCAATCGACCACCTGGTGGTCGATCGTCAAGAGTATTTTTGATACCTTGCTATTTAGTGCTAAACATGTTGTTATCCTTTTCTAACTTCTTAGACAGTTCATAAAAATAACAAGGATAGAAATATACTCGGAGTATAAAGTCCACTTTCGAACAAATTGTATCGAAATTTTGCCGTCAAGTCAGTCACGTTTCGCGCGCGTGAGCCGCGTATTGGGTACTGAAAGGGGTATTAACCTTTTTTTCTATTTTTTTTTTTTTTAATAATTTATTCATGACCATGGATACTCGTCCTTCAGTCGGATTCTTAGTAATAATTTTTCCTTCAGTAACAGATGATGGGATGATGATGATGAGGTGATGATGATGAAGACGATGAATCCCTCCCCTTTTCCCATTCCAGTAAAGTTATGGATACTTTACTGAAACTTTAAGTGAAGTTTTGTAGAGAACACGAAAAATCGCGTTTCGCGATGTTTGTATCATTTGCCCACACTCGTGCACGTTGACGAACCGGTAAACGTTAATAATCCACCATTATTACAATTTAACACTCGAAGAATCACAAGTTTTAGAAAATAATACAAAAACACGACACCATCTTTTCGGTTCCCGCCAAAAACTCCACCTTTTTTTCTATACGTGATGAACTTGCCATTAAAAGAGGTTAACCGATTTAGTTGGGAAAATTATATAACGATCAGAGTTTAAAGAAATCACAATACCGGAAACAAAGTATTAGGCCAGCTTAGGCCAGAGCTAAACTACACACAAAGTCTTACCCAGATCCATTCATGACGTTATACTACAATGTAATATTTTAGATTGTTATGTAAACCTTTTAACTAAAATCAGAGTAGGTAAAAGGTAAGAATTTAAGTAAAAATCAAGAGTACGAATTTGAGTTAAAATCAATAGTAATCCTTTTAATCTTATTTACACATAAATTTACACATTATCATTATTTACATCATACATTTACGTTATTTTTTCGGCAATCAAATAACATTACATTTACATACAAATAAAACTGACGCCTGCTTGTTACGATATTTCACTGTTACATCTTTCTTTCTTGCGAAGGTACACAGAGCAAATTGTTGAAAGGCGACGAAGTTTCCACTAATTTTCATTTTTACTTTGGCGAATTATTTTTGTCCACTGATCGGCTAAACTGGATCCTTATGAAACCTAAAGATAATTTATTGGGAAAATATTAAAATACCTTGTGGCAACACTTTTTTCAGCAACTTTTCGCTCTGTTGACATGAAATTAATTACAATTATTAGCTTTATATGCACTTACAAATTTATTTAAGACTTACGGATGATATGTGACGTTACCTTTTTTTACTGTTTTGGATTTTCTGAAATTTCGGCATGAGTGGACTACACAGTACACCATATTCATTGGTTAGTGGGGAGACGTAACCGCTACTGGATGACATCGAAGACTGACTAGTGAACTGGTTGACTTTCAATGGTTTGGTTTACTTTTTTTGGAATCATTATTTTTGACCGATTAGGGGTCTTTCCTCTATGTCTATGCAAATATATAATATCGGTATCTAGCAGCACTTACCTACGTTGTGTCAACGTCATTGAGAGACGCAATTCAAAATAGTTCCGATACGCTTCACTAGATGGCAACCGCAAACGAGACACACTTTCCTGAATCGCGGTGACGAGATTCTCCACGAATGGACAGGCACTCACGGAGTTGGTATCATGGTTATCGCTTCTCGGCCTTTTGGCTAAGATCAAAGTGTAGTATCTGTTCTTTTCAGCTTAATATCTGAAAGTTCCCTCATTGAGGGACCAGTATATTAAACTGATTTTTTTAACTCGACGGGATGTTCGGGGCTCGCTCCACTCCCGTCACGGGTCGGCCCGGCATTGCAGTGCCGCCGGGATCGGCCCAACATTAATGATTAGCAACTATTGAACTCTACTAAAGACTACGAAGAGCTACAATCCTGATAAATAGAGGCCATTGAATATTATAAGTTACGTCAACCGACGCTTAAGTAAGACCGAAATACTTCGTTTACAAGAAATTCGAAACAGACTGATGACGATGACGTCATTATAGACCTTGTTTTTTTTTAATTCATGATAATAACTATTATTATAGATGTATTTCTGTGCTCTCAATAATTGTCTGATAATTTTGATGATGTTCACGTTGAGCCGATTTATATGACAAAAAATGCTTAAATTCGTACTATCAGTTTTTAGATAATAATAGTCTATAGTCCTAGAGTAGAGGTGGCGGACAGAAAATAGTATGACCTCCGTCATAGTATTTTCTGTCCGCCACCTCATTATTATTATTATCTAAACAGGAAATAAAGTTTCTAAAATCATTTGGTACAGTAGTTTCTAGCATCCTTTGTAGAGATGTGTCCGAACACAGGTCTGAATACGGCGGCATACGGAAACAAACTGAGCAATGTAATTTTTTTAACCGAGTCAGTTTTCGTAAAAAAATTCGAAAAGGCGGAGATATGATTTTAAAATGTATCAACGTTCAAGCGAATCGGTTAAAAACGACTTGTAGAGGTAGACAAAGATACGGACAAAATTCGGACGAATACGAAAGCATTTTTGTCTAAGTTGAAGAAAAGACGCTTTACTCGCTAACGCGCACTCGGTCGAAAAAACGAACGTACACCTACACGTACTTAGGTACCTAGTAGGTACCTACGTATACAAAAAAAAAGTAAGTTAGGTGTTTTACCCGTAGCTTTATTCTACTTCTAAAAAACTAAGGTAAGTAGGTAGGTAAGGTCAACTGGGACAAATGTGTTTGTGGGGCAATTGCATCTTTCGAGAATTACTGAGAAACCCTTCACAAATTAGGCAACTAACACCATCTTGTACAGATTATTGCAACTAAAGATAAAATAAAATGTGGCGCCTAATTTGTGAAGGGTTTGTCAGTAATTCTCGAAAGACACAATTGACCCACAGATGTATTTGTCCCACATTTGTACATACATTTGATATTATCGTTTAAATGTAATAATCTACATAAGGTTATTTAAAGATGTGCGCCATTTGTTATTGCTCTGAAGATACTTCAGGCGTTAAAAGAAAACTGTGGATGCTACAAATGCCAGCATTCCGCTATGTAAGAATTCCTTTGAATATTATGTTTAGATGGTTGTCAAAGATGGATAAAAACATCATTTGTTAAGTAGGAATTATAAACGGTCATCAATTGTGCCAGTTTCACAAATGCGTAAGCATTTCTAGTGTGGTCTCGAAAATCACCTTCGCGAAGAGAGCGGGCGCGAGCAGCGGGCGACCCCACCACGCTAGCTCCGGGCTGCGCCTACGCCAGCCGCCGCCGTTCACTCGCGCGCACTCCTACCTCGAACGTCCAACAAAGCGCGCGTAACAATAATCACTAGACCTTTTAATTTACCGTGAAGATTTAACTTGTGATGGAAGAGAAGCACCAACCAGACTCGATGGCCACCATCACCATGAAGCCGGAGTACCCGCCCTCCGAAGTATACAGCGCGTCTGAGCCGCCGCCGGTATGCATACATCCGTTATTCGCTTTACTAAATGTTAAGCACGTAATGTGTCTGTCTGTTCCCACAAAGCTTACTTTTGAGCTGTTCACGTACGGTTAACTGATAATCGTGAAGAATAACGCGGACTAAATGGTTTCAGTTTTGTTCTCGAAAAATCTCACAAGTGGAACGTATTGCTGTAACGGCGCAATATCAATGTTATTTTATTATTTCAAACATTTTAGTTATGCCCTACTTATAAAATCACGGTTGGTGACCATAACAAACACATACCTAAATATATAATACATAATACCTATAGCCGTTAGATGGGTATATAAAAGTTTTGATACGCTGTGATTATGATTGCCTTACAAACCATTTAATCCAAACATTATTACTTCCTAAAATGATACTCATAAAAGAGAGACTGCGTAAGTATAATTTTTTACTGTCGAACATAAGAAGAGAAATCATCATTATGTCAGTTGTTACGATCATAAAACGAACAAACGTGAGTGCCTAGTCCACCGAGTGAGCCTAGGTGCGGGAAATCGCCTTTCTCTTGACTAGGGCTGTGTCAGCGAAGCGTCGGGGCGAGAGCCAGGCCAGCTGTGTCGCCCGGCGGCGCGGCGGCGGTGCGGGCGTCGCCTCACGCGTGCCATAATGTTTGTAAATATAGCCTTTAGGCCAACTTTAGGCTAGCAGTCGAGTAGCCTGACATGTTTTAAATTAGTCACACAGTTCAGCAAAGGGTGCGATGATAAATGACCAACTTTCCTGCAAAATAACCTTATTTTATAGTTTTCCTTCTTTTACGTAGACTTTACACTTTAGTTACCTACCGTTGCAAAATATTTCTTGAAATACAAATACAACCTCCCTTTCTCGTTCTAATGATACTTCTGAAATTAAGAAAAGAGCTTTACAATTTGGATCTTAACGATATTCAGGACATGATTACAGAACCACATAGGTCATTTTGACCAACATAGGCAACATACATACATAAATAAACAACCATAAAGCTGCTGCTGTGTTTGTTTGTCTTATGTACCCAAGTGTATTTACCTAGGGCTGTCGGTTTTCGTGAATCATCTCTTCAGTTTTCTCTGTTCAGTGTTTGCTTTTACTCTCTTTTGAAAGGTTAGGTATCCAATAGCATGACTATTTTAGATTTATCACCAAATTTAGAATAGAAAGTACCTAGTCATCTAATGGTATTTGAACCTTACTGTATCCTAGTATATCCTATATCCTGTATTCTGTATCCTGTATGCTCTAGCATCAAATCTATTTCTACCTGCCTAATTGCTTTGACACATAAACAAATGGTTTAGTAAGGTTATCTTACAGATACACGGACAAGGTGACACTTTAAGGGTTCCTAATTCGCTACTGAACCCAATGACGGTTTCAAAAGGTTGTTTTGAAACGTCTTTGACTGAACGACTGAACCTTAAAAAAAGCTGCAAGGCACTTTAGTAGGTATAGATTTGTTTAGAGTTTAGACTATTTAGTTAAGTGTAGATTCTTAGGAAATTTTAAACTAAACACTTGATTTCCCCACTCACGTTTACCTGTAAATTGAATTTGATTTGAATATTGGTTAGAGCATCTGTTTGTTTATTTTACTTTGACGCAAATTGTTAACCACCGGTCATGCATGATGATACCTTTTAACATTAAACATGTTTGAAATTCGAATGCAAATTTTAATAACATTGCAATTGGGGGTGCTCGTGATTGACAAATCGTCACACTCACACTAATATTATAATTGCGAAAGTTTGGTCGGATGTATAGCTGGATGTTTGTCACTCAATCACGCCAGAACGGATCTGGATGAACACAGAGATAGATAGATCCGGAATAGCAAATATATAGCAAATATTATAGTCTTTTGGCAACACCGCGGGGCGCAGCTAGTAAGTCCAGTAACGCTGTATTGCGCAGATATTGTCAATTACCGAGGAGTTTATACGACAAGAAGGCCGTAAAGTTGGTTGGAGATACCACCACTATTTTTGTTCCACGATTGTAGCTGACGAATTTTCATAGATTGGCTTTGAACGTGACATAAATATTTGCGAGTGCAGCGCTGTGTCCACGGAGCAAGTCAGTTTGAACAACTCTTAAAGGATGTTAGTATATTAAGTTGATGGGTAAAGCATAGATATTTTTCCGAGAACTGTGATATGTATATAGATGGGAAAAATCATTGTTCTATTGTTCGTGGGCATCTATTATCATAGGTGTTTATCACATTTTATCACGCGACATCATCTATGTAACCGTCCTAATGAGTACAAGAGAAGTGGTCGTTATTTACCTATACCTAAAAATAATGTGAGCCTCGCTCACAGAATTCCAAAGTTAGCGAACATTTGATTTTACACAGTCTAAATTCGGAAGATAATGACTTGGATTTTGTCTTTGGATAACGTTTTAAAGGATTTTTTAAAGCACCATTTATGTATTTTCCATTTTCCGGGATAAAAAACTATGTGACTCACAAATCTCTCGCTTTTGCAAATTTCTTTAAGATCAATAATAATTCGGCTGTTTACTCGTGATCGTGAATAGACAGACTGACCAATTATCCGAATGTGATGTTAAACAAAATCAATGGCAATCTAATATTTTCAGCATAAGAACGTTTTCTGTCTCAATAACATAGAAAAGGGGCTCTCAAAAACCTTTCATAGACTTTCTCTAACGATTTGATTATTTCTTTAAACAGGACCTTTACCTAGATTCTGGCGGGTGAGCTATTATTTGGTCACTCTCACTCTTATGACATTTCAAACGAGAGAGGCAATGACCAAGATAATTATCTCACGCATCAAATTAGCGTCTCAAAAGGGTAATGACTTTTCATCTCAAAATAAGGAAAAACCGATTTAAAACCCACGTTTGTAATACCTCGCTTATAGTGAGATGAAAAAGTTGGACAGGTAATGTTATCTACTCGAGTAGGCATCTACTTCAGTCAAGTAGCTACAACTTTTATGTAACGTTGCGTAACCTAATGTTATTACATTTTTCCCGTTCTGCGTTGGCGTTGTGAGTTTATTACAAGCTTCCTCTATTGGACATTTTGACAAGTGGCCGAAAATTGCCTAATTTTTGTGAATATTTCTGTATATTGTCGTATTCCGCATCTGTCTGTCTCTCTCCCTGTATTTCCGCCAACTTTTCCTAAACTACGCAATGGATTTTGAAGCAGTTTTCACCATCAGTTAGATAAATTCACGGAAGGTTTATAGGTACCGTGCGAAGCCGGGGCGGGTCGCTAGTCTCACTATCCCAATAATATTATAAAATGTGAAAGTTTGGATGGGTGGATGGATGTTTGTTACTCAATCACGCCAAAACGGCTGAACGGATCTAGACGAAATTTGGCACAGAGTTAGATTATAGTATGCGCAAGAGCACGTATGCTACTTTTTATCCCGGTAAAATGTATGGTTCCCATTGGATAGATTTGTTTTAATTAATATATTATAAATGCGAAAGTTTGTGAGTTTATTTGTTACTTCTTCACACTCGAATGGATGGACGGATTTTAATGTAAATTGGTGTGGAGGTAGAGCTTAAACCCTAGATTAACACATAGGTCCCTACTAAACTATCAATATCTTCAGCTTTTTGCTCCTAACTTATAAATCGGATCGTCAGCGCCATGAATTTCTTTACTTTATGAGTCTTCATCTTTGTTTTACGCTTAGAACTTTTAAGGTACCTATTACTTATTTACCCCTGTCACCGTCGTCATCTGTCACATACTACATACAACTAAATGGTCATTTTCCACACTGTCTATCGACACTTTGAGTCATAGTCTCTCTTCTGTGACCACTTAGATACTATCATCCTTATTAGTAAGGTCCATCTTTTTTCAGAGTTAGGTACAGTTTTAACTTGCATCCTATTGAAAAGATTAGCAAACATTTGCGTATTTGCTAGCAACTCGGCTGAACTTTCAACAACGTCGACAAAAATGCCCGAAAGACAAAGTAGACAACAATAACCGTCAGTGAAATCACTGCGGAGTGGACCAAGTGACCGCTGGACAATAGACTTGCGTCACATCCTAGCGAGTCAGTCAGCCGCACGCAAACTAGATGTTTGCTCGAAATTGAACTGACTACATAAAAACGTAATTGTTTGCATGGGACAGTTCTCGCTGCTTAGGTAACTCTCGCTGTGTAAATAGTCTCTTGCGCCCTATATGCACTCTGCGTTCTTGGGTGACATTCTGAAAAAACTTGCTCAAATTGGTAGTATTTCAGGGTATTTGTCAACCCCTTATTTTAGTTGAAAAAAAAAACATTGCAATAGAAACCGTTTAAAAACAGAGATTGCTTTCCCATAAACTAAACAGTAGTGGAGACAATTAATGTAGGTATACCTTCTCATCAGTTCATCGCTCATCACTGAAGTAATCATAGAGTACTCGATGATGAATAATAACGTACTTACTTAAGTATACCTGTCATAGTACAGAGTCATTCAATCACCTACGAAGCCATTAAATTTAATTGCCCAGATCTTAATTACTGATCCTATGTAAGCTGCGCACTTGCCTACCAAATCATGATATTTCAGATTTTTACAGCACGCCATAACCAGCGGGCGTCTAATTATTACTTAATGACATAGCTGGCCGCCCGTACCGGCGTACCGGTAGGTAACTGGAACCGAGAAGTGATTTGCATACATACACACGTTCTGTATAAAAATATACCTACTTTACACAATAACAGAAAACACCGCGGCTGTCATAATTGTGTTTAGAGTATTTTAGTGTTTCAACCTATTGTGATCCGTAGAATAGACGAGAAATAAACGATATAAAAGTACTCATATAAAATAAATGTGCTCTACGTATTAAATGGGTTTAATGTTTATGATGCCTTTATGGTACCTTTGGAAGTACCTGTTTGTCGATAGAATTCTAAAGTATGTTTTACATTATGGCAGTGAGCCGGTGCTACGAACATGGCATAAAAATCAGCGTTCGTGTGAGTCAAAGCGAATGACTGATTGTGAGTTTGTGAACCTATTCCAAGTCAAAATGTGGTGTATACTTTATGAATGTACAATAGGAGGTTTAGAAATTTCTAAGGGTAGGTTGAATGACTTGATTGAAACGAGTAGGTAGGTAATAATTAGTTTAAAACACTAAAAGCCAATTAATTGTTAGGAATAAACAATTCCAATAAAGGTGAATGTTATGATGATACAAAACAAAGGCACTCACCAACACTCAAGAAGAGTCGGGTCGTTTAGAAACAGATACATCCTAATAAACTTACAGTTAAGTAAGTTTGTTAGGATGTGTCTGTTTCTATAATTTAACTATTTCTATATAATCTACACCCGAAAAAAGTACACCAAAGTTCTTTCTTGTTTAATTTCAACTCTACTGTTGGACAGTCGTGAAAAAATTAAAAGGATTTGTTTAATACCAATCTAATTAGTCGAAATTCAATGAGTTTACTCATCCATTCGAGAATTCCCTAATTCTCCATCGTTACACCAACAAAAAAACCTCAGGATATAAATTGTGTACGAGCGTCACAATATTTATAGCGTATCCATTTAGCACACTTGTATAAACTTAACATTTCGTAAAGAGTTGAAAGTTGATCGGATATCTTGTGCCCGGTTTAATTGCAAAGTTGGATACGGATTAATGGAGATGTTCCAAACAAATCGAAAAGATTGAAATTGCCATTATCTCGCACCTCGGTAACGCTTCTAAAGATGATGGATTTCTCGATTGCATTCGACGAAACACTTTCTCTGGGTTACCGACCGCGCCGTGCCGTTTAAGTATTATGTAATTTGGTGAGGCACCGTGGAGGTACCTTAGCTGTTAGTAAACCAACTTCATTAACTCTGCCTCGCTAAGGACCAAGCGCTCTGGTATAGGTTATTGTTGGCGTGTTGCAACCGTTTTTTGGTGTGCAATAATTTTGTGGGAACAAACTGATACCTTGCAAACAATTTGCAGCATGAACGCTGGGCACTGTGTCTACAGTGTCTACACTACAATACACACACGAAGCTTTTATTTTGTTTTTACTCTTTTATTTTTATTTTTGTTTTTTTTTTTTATTGTAGTTTTTATGAAACTTCTCTACTTTCGTTTGTTTTTAAAGGCTAACTTAATAGGTTGGTTGTAATTCATAGGTACAGTATTTTATAAGTAAACATTGCGTTTTTAGTGTTAGGTATGTATAGTATAGGGACCATCAGGTGTTTCAATTTTTTCGACCTGCTGTCCCTTCAGTCATAAAACTCAGAACGAATACGTGAGAAGTTACTCGTACCGTACTAAATTCGAATCTTTTTCATTTACTTTTGACAAGCTGGGTGTTTTTGATGATGACAAAATCTTTTCTGGATGAGGAACTGCTCTGAAATGAGATTAATTAAATATTAAGTTGCATATTCCTACCTTTACTAACACATATTTCAAAATTAAAAGACAACAAGCACCGTCCATACTCTGAATGCTTTTTCTTATAAGTTCCTATCTATCCTCTTTTATTATTTTATCCTTTTTGAGTGGTATTTGACTGTGCAGGCGTACCGGCAGCGGGTGTCGTCATCGGTCCAAATTGCGCGCATCGCGGCGGTGACGGTGGTGGCAGCCTCCTTCATTCTGGGCGCCTTCATCCTGGCCTCCAGCTGGGTGGCGGCGAGATCCTCCTGCCACCAGCTCGAGCAGCTCGACGCCATGCTTGACAAGGAGCTGGCACTCGAAGGAAGGGCATATGGAAACGACGCTTTAATGGCTGTGAGTATCTAACTTCTTGTTACTTGTGATTTATTGGGGTTGAACGACATTGGTCAAGTCTGAAATTCGTCAAATCGGCAATTCGTCAAATACGATTTTTGTCAAATCGGTACTTCGTCAATAGTATCTAAAATGATAGCGCATTGAGTATCCAAAATAAGTAAGACGTTTTGTAATGTATATATGCTACGTTTTTAAATTTTCAAGTTCTTTTAGAAGAAATTCGTGTAAAGGTTTCATACTGCATTTGTTTACTATTTGTTAAATCACAGTTTAAATACTACGAGTAAATCAGCGATCAATTAGAAATGCAATGTAACAGCATGAAATAAAACGTTTTAAGTAAGTTCTAAACTAAAGTAAGTAACATTAGCTTACCTAATGAGTTGTTGTTAGTATAGAGAGAGTTAAGTTTACTATACTCTAGGTACGTCATTTTAAAGAGAAACTTATGGATTATTTAACGGCTTTTGCAAGTTTGCAAACTGCTATTAGTGTTGCACATGATGATGTAATCGATTAAAAAGTGTATTTACGAACATATTTAAAAGTGGAAATTGTTTTAAACGTATTTGATAATTTTTCAGTGTAATTTGAGTAGAGTAGTAACCCACTTGTGCAGTGGCCGGCACCGGAGCGTAGGATACCTACGACTCGTGCTGCAGCTGTAATTTCAATGTAAAATGACCCCGGGGTCACCAGCGACATCGGCCATTCAATAATGTAGCTACCTTATACCTTCTTGGATTTTAAAATAATTGGTCTTCAATTAGATGTAACAATAGATAATTTGGTGTTGTGTAGCGCAGTGTTTGTTTATTTACGTTTTTTTACCTTGAGTTTAGTATCTATTTAAACATATGACATAATCAGTATATTTCCTTGAAGGAAATTGACCGGCATTACGTTCAAAGACGTCTAATTTGTGCTATCCGTCATGTCTCACCTCAGCTATTGTATAAAGTCGTCATGTTTGTCTGTGTAATTATGTAATCTCTGTGTGTGTCGTGGTTCCGTGTGCACACTTAAACCTAACCACTCGTATTGAATCTAAAACCGTATGTAGACGTGGCCGCTTATGCAGCGACGTTTAGCAATCTCTTCAAAAGGGCTATCGTGACATGTATATGCCTATCCGTCGTCGTTTTCAACATCGCTCTCTGACGTGACTCAGAAAACTCAGAATGTATATAAGATGGTAGATTCAGCCTTTTAAAATACGTCCAATCTCAGAAGTCTTCAATCTCAAGAGTTCATCGTCTCTCAAATATATCGTCTCATGTCACGTGGCAACAGTTTTGTAGAGACGTGACACGACTAGAGTAAAGCCCAGAAAGTTAAAGCAAACTAATTAGTTATGTTTAGCTGGAGCGTTTTTGATGTTGAACCAAAAAACTTTCGATTTGAATAATGTGCAAGCGTCTTTAAGTCGGTCGTCGCATTGAGGACGCCACGTCGCCGGACCGGCTCACCTTGAATCTCGGGCTCGGCACAAAACCGTGTGTTGTGATTCTAATCTAACGTTATTTACCCCCGTCCCGGGTCCGTGCCCACTCCGGCTTACCATTCCGCCAACGTACGCTAGGATCGCTCTAAATCTGGCCATGTCGTGAAACCAATGATACAAGAATCATTTATGAATCAGGTTTACTAACAGACTATCCCTTCGAAAACGATTCTTCAATGTCGATATGATCACTCTGTTAATTAGAATCTTTGAAGCTTTTAAAAGCAATTACAATTAATTAAGCTTCAGTTTTTAATTTGACGCATTGACCATAAATAATCGCGTTGAACTCTTTTGTTTGAACATTATTTTTTTCACATCAGTAAACAGGTGTATTGGTATTTTTAATGCTTGGTTGATTTACAATTTTTTTTGCCACATAAACAAAACGTTTACCTTTGGGATTACAGACTCATCTACATAATAAGGTCCTAATTTATTATAGAAACTCTTCATCACGGCGGAGCCTTTGGGTAGGTATGCAATGCTTACTGAATAACTAAGTAAATCTAGGGTATTAAACTGTTGGCCATCCGCACTGAGCCTGGGTTTCCCACGCCTTTCCGTCGACCCTGATTTCAGTAAGTAGGCATGTCTGTCTATATATAGACAGTCTTTGTTCTTTGATGTGACGTTGTTTTTTATAAAGGTGTTTTTTATTGTACTTGATTCACTTCATTGTGTTTTTCTGCGACATCTTCGTGGCATCAACAAGACATGAGTTCACACTTACATAAGTAACCGGGGAATTACTTTAGCAAAGTGTTGTTGAATGGTAGATAGACTTTATTAACAGGTTGTTAATGAAGTGAGAACATAGAGTACATGCATACAATTCTAACGTGCCTAAAGTAATAAAGATGTGATGTACTTAGATGTTATTTGTTTTTCTTCTCGATACAAAACGAACTTCGAATATGTATAGTAGATGCGCAACAAGTTATTGTGCTTCGCGAGTTGTGCAAGATTCAACTATCAATAGAGCAATCGCAGTGCTAGTCAGGTAAGTCAGGGGTCAGCGCCGCGCCGCTCATCTGCAATGATTTATGAATATTTACACAAAGGAACATAATAGGAAGGCAAAGTGATTATGTATTTGTAGCGAAAGTGGTCTGCGGCCATTGACCCGAGTAGTTGGATACATCTTCACGACATCAGATTTTGTTGCGTTTCGAATGCGGCACTGAGTCGTTAGTTCACGTAACGACCTGTGAGATGTTTCGCATGCAAATACTCTCTAGACTTCTAGTAACATTTCGAAGATACGTAATAGCCACAGAATATGCTCTATTACATAGGTCCAGAAGGATAGTCTTCATACAAAACACGATTTCGAAACGTGTCAAATTTATTTTGGTACCTTAATAAAACCTTTTTTTCTATACGTGATGAACTTGCCATTAAAAGAGGTTACCCGATTTAGTTGGGTAAATTATATAACGATCAGAGTTTAAAGAAATCACAAGACCGGAAACAAAGTATTAGGCCAGCTTAGGCCAGAGCTAAACTACACACAAAGCCTTACCCAGATCCATTCATGACACTATTCAACAAACTAATATTATAGATTGTATGTTAACCTTAACTAAAATCAGAGTAGGTAAAAGGTAAGAATTTAAGCAAAAATCAAGAGTACGAATTTGAGTTAAAATCAATAGTAAAGGGATTACTATTGATTTTATCTTATTTACACATAAATTTACCCATTATCATTATTAACATCATACATTTAAGTTATTTTTTCGGCAATAAAATAACATTACATTTACATAAAAATAAAACTGACGCCTGCTTGTCACGATATTTCACTGTTACGTATATTTCTTTCTTGCGAAGGTGCACAGAGCAAATTGTTATAGGGGCGACGAAGTTTTCACTAATTTTCATTTTTACTTTGTCGAATTATTTTTGTCCACTGATCGGCTAAACTGGATCCTTAAGAAACCTAAAGATAATTAAAGGGAAAATATAAAAATACCTTGTGGCAACACTTTTTTTTTCAGCAACTTTTCGCTCTGTTGACATTAAGAATTAATTACAATTATTAGCTGTTTAAAGCACATAAAAATATATTTAAGACTTACGGATGATATGTGACGTTGCCTTTTTTTACTGTTTTGGATATTCTGAAATTTCGGCATGAGTGGACTACACAGTTCACCATATTTATTTGTTAGTGGGGAGACGTAACCGCTACTGGATGACATCGAAGACTGACTAGTGAATTGGTTGACTTTGAATGGTTTGGTTTACTTTTTTTGGTATCATTATTTTTGACCGATTAGGGGTCTTTACTCTATGTCTATGGTAATAGCCAACTCTTTGGTTAAAAGAGAGTAAAAACTTGCGTCTTTTAACTTTTTAGGACCTAATAGTTTAAAAAAAAAAGGTTATTTGTTATTTTAGGCTCCAAAGTTGTTTTTTCAGAGTAGGTACAGTTTCAAGTTTCAAGTTTGAGCAAGAAGCCGAATAACTTTGCTGCATAACGAAACACACAACTTTTTATGCAGTAGTGCTGGCCAGTGCGATTATTCTAAGGTTCGAATTTTAAAAACTTTTCCACGCTAGCGGATAAAATGCACTTTTGGACTCAGATTTCGAATGATACACAGAACCTTTCCGAGCTTATGAGGTGAAAATATTTATGTGCCTACTTAATATTTTAATACAATTATGGAAATTAGTAGGTATACAGCATCTTATCATTAACCTAACTAAACTTTGAAAATTGCCACGTTTTACATAACGTGTTGTTTAATAAATAATTTAAGCAGGTTCTTTACATTTACTCTACCTATTCATTTTAAATTTCCGCTCGTTAGTAGGTAGGCAGTGTTTTGTGTCTTCGAGCAATTGACCATGAATGCCAGACTCAGTCAAATTTGGTAACCGTTGATTATGAAATGTTAGCCATGAAAAAAAAACCATTAACGTAGACTTAATTTACCAACTTAGCCATCTTTCTGAAGCAATATTGTCTGCTCGGCTGTTAAATAAAATACCTCTACTATTTATTTAATTAGGTACAGAAAAACTGGAATATTACTTATTTTTGGAAACATCTCGTTATTTGAAACTCGTCAAATATTTATTACTGTTTCTCTGTTTGAGGTTTGAAGAACACTTTCTTTTCTTTGTTTTATTTCTTTAACGCTACCATTAGTGGGCGAGTTTTAGCAAAACAATGAGTCTATTTTCGTTTCTCAAAACGTATAGTTGTTATGCTAAAACGTGTCGTTATTCTAATGCCAGTGGGGTAGAGTTTCATGTAAAATTTGAGCAATAAATTTGTTAGTTGTTACTAATTATCTTATCTTACCTACTTGTGGTTATGTGGTCTAGAAATACACCACAAAAAGGATTTAAAAAAAAAATACTACTGTATGAGACTACTACTACTACTTATGTGTGTACAGACCAGCATGAGATATCAGTTTTTTTGGACGAAGCGGGATTTTGAAACGTGGGATGAATGAAAAAGTGGGATACTTACAGTAAAAAGCGGGACGTAAAAAAAAGATATTGTAATCTTCGGGCGATTTAATTTTGGACTAAAAATCTGGATAGTCCGCCAAAAACTGGGACGTCTTTCAACCTGGTATACAGACTTGGTACGAGTATAAGAAACTACCAAAATCGTCTGACCAATTTCGACGTGGAGACTTAAGTAAGAGGTTAGGTAGAGAAAACTATATTAGAAGAGATACTTAGATCATAGTGGATTAGACAGAGCCGAAGTTCGTTCCAAATTGAGAGCCCTAGAAACATTATTTACGATTATTCCGTGTTGCCTAGAGACAGATAGAGCAGTGTAGAATGTTCGACGAATTATTGCGGACATTGACCTCTATCTATATGTTATTTATTTCGCTGTCTCTAGCCTTTATTTAGGTGCTTGGCAAATTTGAGGTTTCTCCGCCTCCGGTCATAGACTGCTAATCTGGTCGCAACTATTATAATCAGATTTGATGAATGTTCAGACCTTCTATAAGGGGTCGTCAAATATTACGTGGGGTGTTTAGGAATAGGGGTGTCGAACCGAATCTCACGAAAATTCACCAAGATCCCTCTTGGTGAGATGTCACGTAGGTATTTAATGGACACCTCCTTAAATTTGTAAAATAAATAGAATGTCTAGAACGCCTAACAGTAGTTTTTATAGTGAGTATTTAAGAACAGCTAGCTTAAAATATGCTATTGAGTATAACATTGTCATACGGTACGACAAGTTTGTTTGTATAGGTGGCTAAAGAAGAGAACAAAGATTTTTCACGGGTGGCGGTCATTTTTGTTTATGAAACACGTTTGGGGTGTTTGCACTTAACTGTACAGATTAGTTGGTATTGAAACATATTTTCAAACTTGTAACAGGTTAATTTATAACATAAGTAATAAGTATATAAATTCTAAGTTCTAACTAATATTAAAAAGCCGAAAGTAAGATTGTTTGTTTGTTACCCCTCAAGTTCTCCACCGTCATCATTAAAATTTGCATAGTTAAACTTTGCCAGGGTTACAGAAAAGGACATGGGTGGTGTCCCCACCCATATCCTTTTCTGTAACCACGGAGCCGACGGCCATTAGCCACGGATAACACGATGGGCGCAGCTAGTCTAAAAAAAAACGAATAAATCGAACTACAAAGTAGGTATAAAACAGTGCGCAATTGCACACAGTAGGTAGATATAGCATGGTGGAGCCGAAACATTTTTGGTAACACTTCGTTGAGTCAGAATGCAAACATTTAAAAGGCGTGAAGTCCTTGAATCAGTCTCCGTGACTGAAGTATTGTAAATTAACACGTACTTGCACGTCGTTCTTAGGCCCGTGAATTTTACAATAGTTTTTATTCATTCGATTCGACGATCCTTTCATAGATGCAGCATCCTAATTGTTTTAGTGTGGGCACGTAGCCTTAACAAAGTGTTCTTGACTCGGTAGACTAGACAAAGGCTGTTTGTTATTGCAGAACTGTTTTGTTTAAGCAGCAAGTAAAAAAAACTTCAAAGCTTTAACTAGGTAGCTAAAAATAAAAATTCGTATGAACAGCTTTTCGACTAATGGCCCTGTGAGCTGAAGACCTTGCGGCCGGCGTCTGTCCAGCTGTCTCCTCTATGAGTTTCTCCGCTGTTCTCAACCTATTCTCGTGAAATTTTGTTAGGTTCGAAAATTACACAAATTTTTTACGCTTCAGTTTTTTTTACTTTACAAACTGGCGGAGATATGTTTATTGACGTTAAAAAAATACGATTACTTCTGCTTTAGCCAAAGAACCTAATAGAGTTAGACAAGTCATAAGCCTATCAAGTCCGCCCACATACATATCATATCGCACCTATGCATCACACTAGTATAATAAATGTGAAAGTTTATGAGTGAGAGTGTATGTGTGTGTGTTTGTTACTTCCTCACGCGAAAACGTGTCAATCGATTGATGTGAAATTTAGAATGGAGATAGCTAATACTTACCCCGTATTAATCCATGGGATACTTTCTGTCCCCGTAAAATTAACATCTACTACCTACAGCGGATGCGCCCACGGTGCTCGACTAGTTTTAATTATAAAAGCGAAAGTTTGTTTGTGTGTTTGTTACTTCTTTACACTTAAACGGATCGACAGATTTGGATGAAATACGGAACGGAAATAACTTATCCCCAGGAGTTTTTTTTAATGACTTAATGCTGTTGGCCACTAAGGCCTTGACAGCGTACCGGGCGCAAGTGCAGATGGCGTAGGGCCTTAGGTTTACTTAAAAAACGAATGGCGACTAGCTCAAAGGTACCTCTGCGGTACGGACCTGGACTTGGGCTGTCGCCGGGGAGGAAGTTCAAATTGCCCTGGTAACCCAGAAGATGTTTGCTCTTGGGGCTTATTTGGTCGGTCAAAGTTATAAGAATAACTCTACCGCCTTGTTCGGATAGGGAGCCTTTACTCAGAAGAACAGGTAAGAAACTGAGGGGCATGACCAGTTCATGCAAGTTCAGTTCAGTTTCTTGTCCTGGATTATTCGCAAAGAAACTAACAGATCTTCTAACAGATCCTGGGAGTCTTCGACCTCGCCGGTGTGAGATCATGTGCCTTTGGTAACCGGCACCTATACTAAATACTGAGAACTTCCTGTTGCAAGGGGCTGTCGGGTCGGATGCCCAGGAGTAACTCATAGCCTACTTTTTATTAGCGGGTAACACCGCGAAGCGCTGCTTGTTGAAAAATAAGCTAAGTAACAGACCATTTTCTTACTCCGTAAAAGCATAGTAAGCATAATAGTATTGATAGCATCTCTATGAGAGGCGATGAAAAAGTTTATAAGATTTTTATCTAAATAATAGGTAAATAGGCTTACGAATATGTGAACACTTCACTATTATGCCTTAGGCACGTTTCCTTCGAAGGCTGTTCCGTTGACTTGTTAAGGTATTATTTTTTACTACATCAATTTAGATTTAAATCTCTCAACTTAATAGTAAATAAAACTATTCAGATAGGTTCTTAGTAGATATTGTTTTAATAGTTACTTATACCGGTTCAGTTTTAAACGTGCATGTGTCTAGTCTATTTTCTAGCATGCGCATTTACGCACTACATTTCTTCATGCATAATCTCATAATCAGAAGAGGGACTTGATTTAATGATTTTTTTTAACAAAATAAATTTTATAAATAAAATAAAAAATTAAAATCAAACTGTTTATAATCTCACTAGGATTTTGATATCCTTGTATGAACTCTTGATATGAACCTGAAATCTATTCACATTCATTGTAATTATCATTGTCAAAGTATGTCATTATGTATTGTTTACAAAAATAAAACATTTTGATAAAATTATGACCTTTGTTTCCCCTTATTTATATTCTCTTTGCCCTACGTAATAGCGTGTATTCTGTGGGTTTCTTAAAAATCAAAGTAACCGTGCTACCACCAGCTTCTCGCTTTATCATCAGGCCTTACTCCACTATCTGGCAGCAAAGTATTCATCGTGATCAACGGAACAAGCCGAAACAAGGCGGGACTAACTCGTCCGTTGCTGAATTTATATAGCCACCTTCAGAGTCCATCATCACAAACCGGAAGATAAATAAAAGCTTGTAATAATTATACAAAATACATTTACAAACATAAGTTTCATGTTTCAGAATGCTATTTTATTAAGTAGTATTTTAATAATAGTGCTTGAATATGACTGACCAGTCAGATTAAATTAATAACATCTACTTACAACCGTTTTTTATTCATGATTCAGCGTTTTATTGAGTGACGTAGGATTACTCGTATGATTTTTCCATTTCCATGAAATTTTGATCCTCACTTGTAGGATGCGAATTAAACACCATCTGAAACAGCGGAAACGGATCATTTTCTGCACACGACCATCGATGTGTTGTTTAATGAGTCCGGCCGGATAAACAGCAACCCAATGTCGCGTTACAGGCATAGGTTAAAAATACAGGCATAGCAAGGTTAAAAAAAAATGATTAACTACCAGCAGGCTTATTGAAAAAGAAATGTTTGATCAGTTGATAAAGTTAAATACATACTAAATAGTTGGGTTGGGTTAGTACGTAGTTTTAGAATCGAGCAGTGCATTTGGTTTGGCATTGGTTAGCAAGCTGATTTTCTCCTTTAAGTATGTAGAATGATAGCCTAGTTGGAGAAGGCCTGCCTGTCTAGCCAGAGCGAGCGGGTTCAAACCTCGCCGATGGCACGCACCAGTTTGTTCATTGTGAGAACATATGTATGTGCGTATTGTACGTCATTTGCTACATGACTGGAGCCCGGTGTACGGTGACAGGCTCGCCCCCTGTCACATGTGGGACTGAATATCATTCGGCGAAGTGTGGATGTTGTATTACACCTCTGCCAGCTCCCTCGGGGGAAAAGTGTAACGATATACTCAGAATACTCCTTAATACGCTTGCACCTAAAATAAATTTCAGTACCTGGATGGCCGAGCTTAGCTCGGTATTTTTTTTTTAATTTTTTAATTGTGTTTTTTGGATAATAAACAATTGATTTTAGTCTAACCTCAAAGCAAACACTCATTGACTTCGTGTTACTTAACAACGCCATCTGCTGTTGTGTCGTTAAAGCAATTAGTTGCTCACAAAAAATAGTAGTATTATTATTCGCCAATAGATGTCAGGAAGAGTCATATTTTTCAGTTGAGATTGATTATCGATAAAACACGAATAAAATGATATTTTCTAAAAATGATTCCTAGCTAGATCGATTTATCGCCCCCGAAACCCCCTATATACTAATTTGTATGAAAATCGTTGGAGCCGATTCCGAGATTCCAATTACATATATATATATATATATATACAAGAATTGCTCATTTAAAGGTATAAGATTAGGTTCTATTTAAGCATGTGTTAGTGCAGGTAAGAACGTATAAAAAGCTAATAGAGCTCTTATCTAGACTATTCTAGACTGCATAATAGATTGTTTTTGGCACTAGAGTTTCATGAGTAGCTATATTAAAATTCTTCACGCTAGAATAACTTCAAATTACTTTTAAAAGACAGGCGACGGATGTTATCAACACATCTGCAATACCGGCTGCTCGGGTATTTACAGACAAGTACCAAACTATTTAGGTACTAGCTGCGCCCCGCGGTTTCACCTGCGGTTAAAAGTGTATTATTGTATTGTATTGTTGTGTATAAGTGTATTAAAGTATCCTATGTGCTATTCTAGACTATAACCTATCTCTGTGCCAAATTTCATCTGTTCAGCCGTTCTGGCGTGAAAGAGTAACAAACATCCATCCATCCATCCATTCTTACAAACTTTCGCGTTTATAATATTAGTAGGATTATAACGTTGTAACAGTTTTATTTACTTACCATCTCTGTCACGTTTTGTGAATAAATGTATTCTTGCTAGTTTTGTCTATCATGTTTTTTAATATCTACTTGGAGTCCTTGGTTATTGAGAAGAGCTATTAAAATGAAAGAGATTAGGTAACGTATTTTTTAAACAATTAAGGTTCTTTACAAACAAAACCGTTAACACAAGCGTTCTTCAAATAGGAAATTCAAACAAGACTTGCGGAAGTTCTATAAACGGACATGAAAATGTGGATTGCATGTTTGTTGAAAAATTTCCTTCCCAATGCGCTATTTTCGTTCTTGTAAAGTTATTTGCATTTTCATCCATTTGGTTACTTACGAATAGTTTAGGTTACAGCAAGTTTTAATTAATTTAGTAAGCATGCTAAATTTGGGGCGAAACTCCAGAAAGAGAAAATCTGGCTGACAGGATTATGCTTTTTTAGTATCAAAACAGAAAAAAAACAGTAAAGAAAATGTTTGATTACTTGCCTACAAATTTTATTAGTAGGTAATCAGAATCACTAGTGTGTATATGGACCTCGCCTCTTGCGTTAAAAAAATCACAAGGAAAAACATGGCACAAAACAACATAGACACAAACATAGTGTTTCTAAACTCTACAATTGCCAACCAAGATGATACAAGGAAAATGCTTTTTTGCTTTTTTTGCCAGGCATTAACTAGTAAAAAACGGGGTTTTCTAGCAAATAGATATCAAGCTTGTTTGTAGGTAAGTACGAGTACATACATTTATTTCGTAAGTGCCTATATACCTACCATTTTTTTAAAGATTACGATATACTGACTTAATTGTACAAAAACATCAATCAGTGAAATGTTTAGGGGGAGAAATTACATAGGAAAGGTTTTATCCTAGCATGTTTTAGGTAATTTTTAACACATTAGTTAAGGTTTAGATCTGAAAGTTTCTAAGCCTGTTCAGTTTTAAGGCGAGGCATTCATCCCTAAGCTTCCCTATAAGGAGTATTTGTTACTGTAGTTTGTGTGACTCGAGAATAACGCTGTTGCCTCGTGCTCTTACTAGATTAGGTTCAATTTAGATGATACCAATACTTCAAGGTTAGGCGTATCTTATTTTATAGGTAAGTATGTACCTACTTATTATAAAAGTAGATTTACCGAGACGTTCAAAAATAACCAAAACTGATAAAAGTAAACAGGGTCATTAGTGCATGTCACAAACACTGATAAAGAAATAATTACTTACTTATAGGCTACTTAATTAAGAAAACTTTGTCTTACCTGCTTCTAATATTATGAACGCTTGCGAAAATTAATTAACTCTTCTATTTTTATTGATAGATAGATAAACTCTTTATTGTTCACACCACAGATAACAAAACAACAAGAGAAAAATAATGATAAAACTTATTAAATAGTGTAACAACTGGCGGCCTTATCACTAAAAGCGATCTCTTCCAGGCAACCTTAGGATGGAGAGATTAGAGGCAACCTAATTGCTTGCGTTTGAGTACAGATAGATTCTCGGATATGCGTATGATTTCATAGAGAAAGATTACATAACGGAAGCGCTTGCCCATCAATCTGGTTTTTGAAAGCAATCACTGCGTTGATGATTGTTTCTGTCTTTTGAGGCAACTCCTCGTTATCACGCAACATTCGACGCCAAAGGCAACAATGACGATAAAATGTTTAAACCGTTTCGTAAATCCAGTAAAAGTGTGGGCGTAGAGCACAATGCGACAATAGTTCTCGACGTAATCACCGTTTTCTATCAGTTGCGGTCGCGTACATTTTGCGCTCGGCTGCTCGCGACTATTTAACAATTACCTAGTATTTTACACAGAATATGCTATCTATATGTCTATTCTTATCAGTAGAGCAAACCTAAGCCTGTCACTAGAGAAACCCTTTAAAGAACCGAACCTCGCATCTAAAGAGCGTTTTATGAGCTCTTCCTTCGTTTCACATGTTACGTTTTATTTTTATTTTCTTTACACATATTTTGAAGTGGATGGCACCAAGTTATGCTTCTGAGACAAATAAAAGTGTCACAGCACGATTTATGCGGCTTTTCTAAAAAATGATTATTGAACAGTACGTGAACAATTACGGTTCTTTATGTGGTCACGTTCGAGAGCCGGTAGTGTAGCGACGACCTCACTTTGCGCAGCAAAATAACTCATATATGCTTTGATAAAAAACAGGTATAAAACTAACTTGGATATAAGTAGATTATCATAGAATTTAAAACAAGGATGAAAAATTATGTAAGTACTGCCGCCTTACTTACTGCTTTATAATGACAGTACACATCTGGATCACGTAGACAAAATCCAAGTCAATTTTTGGATAAACCGAAAAGTAGTATTAAGTACCTATTATTTTTGGTAGTCTAAAACTTGGTTTGTCAAATATGAGTATCCAATGCTAACATTTTTATTGAATCTACAAAGAGAAAACGTTAAAGGTACGTAAATACAGTAGTTCACAAAACCTTTCTCAAATCCAAACACTACTCCGATCTAAGTACCTAGCATATATACCTGACCACCTAACCTGTCTAAATAGAAATACCAAAGATAAAAACAACGAGGGACCAATCCACGCGACCACTCGGCGATAGCCTTGCACTTTTCCTATGAATGTTTTTACACCATTTGATTGAGTGCGCGCACACTGACGCGTGAATCCTGCGATTACTTAATAAAAACGCAGCAATAGACAAGAACAATGACAATCTTCAATAGTCGCGTAGGAAGGCTGCGTCTACCTACTCGCTTAATATAACTTATCTGCTTAGAACCCTACGCTCCGTACATATATTACGCAAGAGAGTGGCTACATGCAAAAGGCATCCGCCATTTTGCGATGAACACTTTGACGGTTTTTGTGCTCAAGTGAGCGGCGGTTGCTTGGCAATGTTTTAGGTACCTAGTAATTTGTCGTGGAAATAACAATTTTGTAAAGGTTTCTCAATGGAGTTTAAACGAGCATTCAACCTAGAAAAGGCGATTACGTGGAAAACTACGTGCTGTTTGAGATTAAACTAAATCGGATGTACGTCGACGAGTTCAGTTTTATTCTTATCCTAACATGTTTCAATTTGTAAACAAAAGTCGTTAAAAATGTTTTAAATAATAATCCAATAGTTTGGAACAGCGTCTTATTACAAAAATACATTACATACAGCTATCTTGAATCAAATGGCCAAGAATGATACATTGCCACAGATGCTACATTATTACCATAGACTATATTATTTGAATTATTTAATTTATTATTTGAAGCGATGGCAGCCTAGTTAGGAGAAGGCCCGCCTCTCAAGCCAGAGGAAGCGGGTTCGAACCCAGCCGGAATTTGTTCATTGTGTGACCATATGTGCGTATGGTACATATGTCATCTGCTATGACTGGATCTCGGTGTATGGTGACAGGCTTGCCCCCTGTCACATTTGGGACTGAATATCATCCGGCGAAGTGTGGGTGTTGTATTACACCTCTGCCAGCCCCTTTGGGCGAAAGGCGTGACGATATATTATACATGACTATTTTATTTATATAAACACAGATCTTACAACAAAAAATATTTCGAGTCTTAACTTAATAGATACTCAGAATGGCTGTCTTTATTATATTCCAGGACGAGCCGTTGCCGATCGGCAATGCGCACGCGCTGCACGCAGCCCCGCCGTCCCCGCCGGCGTCCTCGGTGGCGCCGCCGCCGCCGCCCCACCCCGACCGCGTCCAGAAGTCAGACGACACGCTCTACCACGCAGAGTCTAAGGTCGACGAGGACAAGCTACAGGTAAACTATCTATAAGATCTCTGTTTGAGTATCTAGAAATTTCTGACAATAGGTAACTGATTAAGAATGGATTGTGTACAAGACTGGCACAATAGATACGTTTGTACTATTATTTATTCTGTGGCGTGGACTAGAAGATATTAAGAATTTGGACTTGAATACTTTATCATGGGTATATTGGGTTATTTGCAGCTAGATAAACATGAGTTGATAAAAATATAAGCACTTTCTTTCCAAGTAATTTTAAGTATGAACCAGCACAATAAAGTTCGAAGGTTGACTCGAACTGACCGTAACGAATCGATGTTGTAGATATAATTTTAATTCGGCCAGTGTCGTAACCGTCAGAGAAATTAGTGACGGCAACGCGTGCTTAAATACTTCGTTAAAGGAGTTAAGCACGACTTGAGACTCTCTCTTTAGAGATGCACTTTCAAGCTAGGGATCACTACATCGAAGCTTGCATGTGCTTAACATCTACGAAAGTAAACAGCTTTGTCAGAGATCCAGTTTAAATTTAACTGAGATTGTCGTTTGAGCGCTAGTAAGTCCATGTGAGTTCTAAGTTCCAATATTATGTATTGTGCAACGTGTGGCAGGCACCAATTTGCGTATTACGTTATGCATTCAATGACAATACGCAGTGTGCCAATAATTTTATGTGCATTCGTCAGTCGGCCGGTGCAAGTGGTGTCGTCATCGCAGCTTTCACTCGCCAGTGGTGGTGGTCGACCGTTGCACCACGAGAAAGCGGCCACCTTTTATTATATGTTTTGCACAGATATCTTGCGTATGAGTGCTTTAATTGCATCGCAATGAAATTAATGCTGGTCTTTTGGATTTCAAAAGCTCAGATAACATTTGTTTTAAAACAGTTATGTAAGCACTCCGCTTATTCAGCTAGCTAATTAAAATTTTATCAGTACAATTGTTTGAACAGGCAGACAAAAAACGAACGTTTGTAAAGTATTTGTGTCCAATCTGTGTAAAATCCCGTTCCGTCTATGGGGCCATGACCCAGTAGGCCCTGATTGACCTGATTTCCTACTTACAGGGACTTCTCATTACGGGTCAGGAACATATTACCAATCTATTGCAGATTTAAGGCCAACGTTTTAAGTCAAAACATCGTGAAGTCGTAAAGAGACGATACTTTTTTTTTTTGGGTGGGAATTCATCAGATTACTTCTCCCGCTCTGATGGGCTGAGCGGGAGGGCGTGTCAGACGTTTACTGACTAAAACCCACCCGTGTTCCTTCCATTGCCTGCGTGCCAGGGCCACGATATCCCTTTCGGACAACTCGCAACCCTGGCAGGCATTGGCCCTAACGGACCCCGTCAGTTGGTGCTGACATCTCTTTGAGGCGCGCGCTGACATCGCTTAGGTGGCGTCTCTTTGAGACGACACCTAAGCTACATATTAGTTATACGTCACGAATGCTTACAGTATAATGCTGCGCAAGCCTTTGTGAACTATAGGGCAAAGTTCTGGGTGGCACTGAAACTGTTATAGGCGTGACGCTCACCTTCCGTGAATTGTCTTTTTCAATTCATAACTCGTGTTTGGTTCATTTGTGACGATTGTTGCTCATTATCGTTGCTTGATTGATTTATACATCACCCATTGTGCTGACCTAATTAAGAAACAATTTTCGTCTTGCTCTATCGTATTTAAATATTGCGGTCTGTTTTTCTATTGATTGTTATTTGCTTAGACAAATCAATCGTGTGATGAGTGATGGATCTATCAAAATGGCAGTGTTTACAAATGGGGGGTCGCAACAATGGTGCGCGGGAGCATTGTCTCGGCAGGATGTCCGAGCCATTGTGTCCGGCAAACAGCACAGAACGAGATTACAGAGTAAATAACGCAGCCAGTATGGAAGCTGTGTAAATTTCAGAAATACCTTCTACATTCTACAGCTCAATGTCAGGTGAAAACTCGTTGGTAACATTAGAGCCTCCTATTGCAAGCTATTCATTGAACGATGTAATCTGCTAACCATGGGGTAAGCCCGGCAGCGGAAAAGACCTACTAGATCCTTCAACCATTACCAAGTTCTGTTTGAAAAAAAAAAGTTTTTAATCATATTTTAATGAAATGATTTACATGAAAACGACATAATTTCGAAACATTCCTAAATAATGATATCAGCGAGGAATAATATTAAAGACGTTTTTCATTCATGATTATGTAAATAATGATCACTTGCAATACAATAGTCATTGATTAAACTACACCTGGGTATACTTATTTACAAAACTGATATAATTATTTAGGTGTTGTCTACAACATCGAATTAAAAAAAAGCTTTATAACTTGCAAGATTTAACCCAATGCCTGTACGTCAAGTTTTCAAAGAACAAACAGATACATATCATTTTGCAAAAATGTAGAAAAAACAAAGACGGTTGCGACGACCATTTAATGCATCATTACGTGAAGTAACTAGCCGATCTTGTAAGATCAAGAACTTCCCTTAGGCGAAAGTTTATATTAGCTTGATCTCTCACGATAGCAACTTTCGCTGTAGTCTGGCTGGATGGTTTAGAATGTTGAAAGTGCAGGAAGACAAATGTAATCTTCGCATGACCCGCGGCCAGCGGCCGTCCGGGGTCAGGCGAGCGAACCTTTGTCGTGAATTGATGAATGTGCCGCATGAGTTCAGACGTTATGGCAGTCACGACAGTACACAATGTACATATGGATACAATATGCATTTTGTATTCTGATTGCCTGCTCGGTGATCGTAAAATAGTCTTATGAAACTTCGAATGTTATCTGACTCTAGACTCGCATACATTATCAGCTATAATGACGAACGCATTTAGAATTTTTAGATCACAAAGTTTGGAAATTTACGATTTCCTAACGAGGCAAAGTAAAACTTAAAACTTCTATTACAACACGCTTATGCATTTTAAGCACATTAAAATGCAAAATCTCGATTTAGTTTAGTTTTGAATTTAGAACGTTTGAAAATTTGTGATGACGACATTGGCTCTCGAAAAAAAAAACTCCTCTCAATATTTGGAGTTTTGGCGGGAACCGAAAAGATGGTGTCGTGATTTTGTATTATTTTCTTTATCTTGTGATTCTTCGAATGTTAAAGTGTAATAATGGTGGATTATTAACGTTTACCGGTTCGTCAACGTGCACGAGTGTGGGTAAATGAAACAAACATTGCGAAACGCGACTTTTTGTGTTCTCTGCAAAAAACTTCACTTAAAGTTTCAGTAAAGTATCCAAAACTTTACTGGAATGGGGAAAAGGGAAATTCATCATGGTCATCATCACCTCATCATCATCATCCCATCATCGATTGATGAAAACGAATGATTAGTCCTTGACACTGGCAAATGCATATGGCGTTCGACGACAAATTCCCCTGAATGGGGAAAAAAGAAAAAAAAATCTCAATAGTTATTAAAAACCCTCTTTCCTAAAACATTCGCGCACGGTCGGGTACAAATTAGTTCGTTTCTCATTTGATATTCGAATATTCCAGAAAATCGACGATGACAAAAACGATTCGGCCAACAGCGACGAGAGCTCCGAGTCCGACAGCTCAGCGGAAGAAGACGACGACCTGGACGGCGCACGCCCCTTCAGGATGCCTGTCCACTTCGACCTGGACGAGATCGCGGGCGCTTTCCTCGCCAACCAACAGAAGTAAGTCAGCCTTATAATCAGCTACACCTTCACAAAATATCGCGATTTCCAAAATCAATATCTAGTTATTTCTACCTACCTAGTTATCTAGTTATGTTCTCCGAGCCCTTCGCCTTTTATCCAAAAACCAATGACGTATTCTCGAGAGTCAATCTCTCCCGTTATCCAATTTATAGCAAATGGATTTTATCAACTAAATCAAAATTGAACTACCGTCAGCAAAACACTTCACATCTCGAGATTTACTCGAGTGATATCCGCTCACTCAAATAGGTTTATGGTGAGGAAAACGGGGAAACGTCCAAGTTTTTTTGTAAGCCACTTATGCTCCGGGCCGGTCCCGGCCCGGACCGGCTCGGCCGCAGCCGCTCCTCGGGGAGATTAACACAACCCGGAAGCAAGCCCGGAAAAACCACATAAACTTGTGTAATCAAATATATAAAAGAAAATAAGCGAGTGTGAACTTTGATTTCCCTGTTACGAAACCTGCATGAACGCTATTTAACAACAGTACTTTATTATATAAGCAAACAGTTAATATTTACGAATTGTATAATACGATTTAAACAATCAAGTCAATTATTTTATTATTATCTAACTTGCGATCATGTCACGCGACTTCGACGTTGTGCAATGGTACATACGTAAACAGCCATCAAATACTATGGCCTTGTACTTTTGGACAGAACCATACAAGGACCATACAAGACGGGCTACCTGCCCGTCTAGCATGCACGCCGCGATAAAATTTTGTTAACTCTTTTTATCGAGATAGACGTACATATATTCACACGTAGCCTTGTAACATTCTCACACGACAAAAATGGATGAGACGGTTTGGTCGCGGCGCGCATGTTAGGCCTGAGATATCCAAATTCATGGGTAGGAACAGTCCCCGTAAACGTTGAATTATTCTCACACTGTGTTCTCAGACTGTCAGACTGGCATATGTGAACTCGTCGGTTGAGATGAAACTTATATGTATTAATTCCCAGGGATGTACGTAATCCATCATTGTTTCTTTGCTCATCATTTTCCTCATCTCACTCCGGACCATCGGCCTTCTTATTATTTTGGAGTATAGATACTCGTACCTAAGTACCTATAGGTAAACTAATCTATCACTCAAGACTTCAAGAGCTTACCCAGCTAGGTATCCGCTTGCTTAAGAAGCCTAGCTTTTACTTTAGACTGTGCAAGAAGGAGGATTATGTTTTTCGAGTGTATGTTTGTATGTGGGTATGTTTGCATGTATGTATGAGGTATCTTTGGCACGTAGTTGAAGTGACATAGGGTACAACAGTTTAGTTATAATTATCCGGAGTGTTAGACTACATTTTGCAGCGAGGTTGTTTGTTTACCTTTTAATAAAGTTACTTGTTTAGACAACAGTTCTTCTAACGGTAAGCCAAATTTGGTCTGACCAAAAATGAAATAGTGTTAAATTTTCAAAACTTGTTTAAACCACACGCCGGCGCCGTGGGTATCAGAACGAAATCATCTTAGTCTTTGTAATTTATCTAGATTTGAATGGTATTCTTACGACTAACCGATTTTTTTCCCATGGTAAGGCGATGATAGCCTAGTTGGAGAAGGCCCGCCTCGCAAGCGAATATCGTTCGGCGAAGTGTGGGTATTGTATTACACCTCTGCCAGCCCCCTCGGGGAGAGGTGTGACGATGTGTTATGTTATAATAAAATACTCTGCCAGGTATTGCGATCCGAGATAAAAATCGTCACGTAGGTGACAGACAGTGACGTCAATCGATGCGTAAGCAATACCTGAACAAATAATTAACATCAGAGTTCGAGAGGTATAATGACGATGACGAGAGACTAGTCGGGTGTCAACCCCCGGAACGACCTTGACCTTATTTTTCTTGATCATGGTTTTGTACATAATTTCTGTTGTCGTTTTGGTGCAGGGGACGTATGAACTGCGTGGTGGAGAAGCGCCGCGATGACCCGATGGAGCGCCGGTTCCCCTTCAACATCCTCGGCGCGTTCGCCCCGCGCAGCGCGCAGGCCGAGCGCATCGCCATCATCTGCCACGGCGGAGACGAACAAAGGTACTATCAGGAACACTACTACTACTAAGAAAATAGTAGTCGCAGTAGTAGTAGGAAAATAGTTGTAGCGTTCACAGCGTAGCTCGACTAGGTGTTCGTAACCGATCACCGATGTTGAGCAACGAAAGACATGGTCAGTTCTAGGATGGGTGGCCGTGGGTGGCATTTGTAACTGAGCGCCACCATGGCATGACTCGTTAAATTGTACGCCCCGGTTGTTGGTGCTATAACAACAATTGTCAAGCCATGCCAGAGGCCTTCGGGCGGCCTAGTAACTCTGTCATCAGGCTAGCCACTCGGCCTATACGAACTTGCTTTTACTAGGAAAATAAACGCTTTTTTTAATACACCGTGTACCCCCAAACGACGTATATACCTCTATTCTAGAACATCATTGTATTCATCATTATGACCAACTATTATTACTATGGGGCTTTTAAAAAACTTTTTTCTATCTTTGAAAAAAAGAAAAGAAAGAGCTGTTCCCTTCGATCAGCTGATCGAAAGCTGTTCCATACATTTTGTCGACATACAATTAACTTTTTGAATGGAACATTGGTTTTTTTCGGTTTCAGGATTGGTCCCATAGTTAAAAGTTGATCTTAATGATGAGTACAATGATATCCTAGAATATATCAACCGCTTAAAGACACACAGATCCTATATGTATAAGTAACGCAGTAAAATAACTAATAATTTTTCAGAACGCCTGATGTAGTTTTAGTGGTAGTGCTTAATTTTTTTTTTAGAAAAAAATATTTTTCAAAACAAGCTTTTAAGAAGTGAATATCTGATCTAATTATGAAGCTATTAGCAGAATTGTGAGCTGTTTAAAATGGGCCCAAGCACAGTCACTCTACAGCCAGCTTCAGACCTTTGATAAATAATATGTCCAAAATGGAATGAAAAAAGATTGCACGCGTCGAACAAAATAACAGCCAACTGTTAGGGTCTAAATAAACAAAATGTTTGACGCAACCCTAGTAAAAGACGCACCTGTCACGTACATTACAGTACATTATAGTATAAAAAAGTTTGGCTGTCACTTTTCGTTCATAAACAGTACGGAACTCTTTGTAGACATATAGTTACTCATAGCTTCTCATCATCACACCAGCTTCATGGTATCAAATTATTGACTTGTAACCAAAGATACGCAAGTATACTAAATTAAAGTCCAATTATACGTTACTTCAAAAAATTGTTTTAATTTAGCTTCCAAGATTGGCTCATACAAAGAAACACACATACCTACTAAATGACTTGCTAAGATAAATAAAAGCTTGTAAAATGAAAGGTACAGTATCAAAATCAAAAGAATTTTCCTTAGTGTTTCATTAATTCGAATGAAATTAAACGCAAAATGAAACATGTTTTTGTTATTTATCTCGTAGATACAAACGATTTCGGGAAAAAGAAACGCGGAAAAAACTGGAAGCCACTCATAAAATAGATGTGAATGTGAATGTTTTAGGAAAGGTGAGGTGAATATAATTTATTCATTTGGAGGTCTGCCAGAATAATAGTTAAGTTAGTTCAAAGCTTTCGCTTCACGACAGTGTTAGGTAGATATAAATTTTATATTAAGTACGAGACGGCAGGTAAGTAGGTATTTAGGAAAAACTACCACCCAGTATTGTTTTCAACGACTCTATTTGTGTTCGTCGCAAGTGAACAATTGTATAAATAAATTAAGCAAATGAATTCTACCTAAAATAAATGTTAACATTGAAAAATGAAATATAGCATTAGTAAACAATAACAAATTTTAACTTGTCTATTGTATCGTAAAATTTTAACTTGGGTTGTGGTAAGACATCCTACTAATATTATAAATGCGAAAGTTTGTAAGAATGGATGGATGGATGGATGGATATTTGTTACTCTTTCACGCCAGCTCGGCTAAACAGATCTAGATGAAATTTGGCATAGAGATAGATTATAGTCTAGAATAGCACATAGGATACTTTTTAATCGCGAGTGAAACCGCTGCTAGTATTTAAATAAATAAATTCGAGACATTTTTACTCACGGTCGCCTTACCCCAAACTAAGCAAAGTTTGTACTAGGCCTGCTAGAGACTGATATACGTAGGTACATATATTTTTTTAAAAACATACTTAAATATATATATGAACACCCAGACATAGAACAAACACAAATGTTCATCACATGAATGTTTGCCTTAGGTGGGAATCGAACCCACGCCCCCAAGCTCAGAAGGCAGGTTCACTACCAACTGAGCCACCGAGGCAGTCAATTTGTTACACTTGTCTAGAAAGATACCTACATAATGATAAATCGCCAACAATCAAATGAATTATCGTCGTAAAAAGAGAGGATTATAAATCAATTAGTACCTACTATAAATTATAAGCACATGAAACTAACAACCCTTTCTCCTTATGAAGCAACAGAGTAGTTTCTTCGCGATGAAAAGCAACCCTTGGGAATCGAGACTGGTTAAACTTTATCAGAGTAATAACCTCAAACCACTGCGGGTTAACGCTGTACTTGCGCAAACTATATCTCATTTACATGTAGAGATTCACACATCTTTAAACATGATGAATCGTTGTTATTATAACCATTATATTAACCCTAGCTGCGCTCTGCGGTTTCCCCCGCGGTTAAAAAGTATCCTATGTGCTATTTTAGACTATGATCTATCGCTGTGCCAAATTTCATCCAGACCTGTTCAGCCGTTCTGGCGTGAAAGAGTAACAAACCATTCATCCATCCATCCATTCTTACTAACTTTCGCGTTTATAATATTAGTAGGATAATGTTACCATTGCCGTTTCTAGTCTTTGGTAAAATATATATTATCTATTAATTAATGAGATTTAAGCGATATTTAAAACTTTTTTAGAGTTTAGCTAAAAAGGCAATTAGTATCTAATGTGGAAGTAGCAGAAAATTAGTATAGTACATTTTTTTTTAAAACAATTTAATGTGGTCATAGTTATTTTGAAATTTGATGCTGAATGCAACTAGGTTCATATATTTCCATATGGCCCAAAGATTTCTCGACTCAAAGATTTCTTGACTCCAAATTAATGTTGAAGTTCAAAAGCTGAACAAAACTGACTAAGTTTACTAGTCAGCATTGTTAGATGTTAGCTGAGTATATTCGTTCTCTGCTGGACGCATTTAGGCCTCTCATTAGGACAGGCCTAAATATGTCCACGCACGCCGTACTTGTCAAACAATGTACACTTAATGCCTACCTCAGATTTACTATGAGCTGTTCGTAACGACATCAACATAAGTTATCGTTTTATTGAATAGGTACTCACAGAATTTTGCTTGTTCAATATATTTTTTGTGGCACTACGACCTTCTACGAATACATTAGAAATATTCCGCTCTACAAACTAACCCTCACTTAGAGGAGAGCTTGGAGCAAGGTCAGCAGTTTAATGCTTTGCCACAGAACGTGACAAACTGGCACAAGAACCTCCTACGTCTTTGCTTTACAAAATTACAGCGTTCTAGGTACATCAAAGCGTATCTCCACTTTGCAGACTCCATAAAAACAGTCTAACCATAAACTTAAGTTTATTAAGGTTCCGCTGAAGTTTTACTCGTAATCTCAAAAATCTTACATAAGTTCGTGAGCTTTAAGGCTTCGTTTGTTTAAATTTTCTCGTGTGATTTAGGGAGGTGGGTACTTAATTACCCGATAGATGTTATCTTCTTGTAGTTTGGAGAAAAGTTTACTTACAGTAGGTTAATGAGGCTCCGTTTTCATGCATACATTTTGCCAAATTATAAAGCTATATCTTATTACGATGGGTACGAGTTAGTACCCATCAACTATTATGCTTGTAATAGGATAGTACATAACTGTTTTACTAGCTTGCCCTCGGTTTTATCCGCTTTTCTACAGGATCTGAATTGTTTATTTTATTGGAACAGAAGGAAAGTAGCGAATATTAATGATAATCCAGAGTAAAAATTACCTCATAGGCACTAAATATAATTTCAATCAAATTCATTGAGCAGTTTCAAAGCAAAAACACACCTCCAATTGCTTTCTCAATTATAATTATTGGAGTGATTTAAAACAACTGGAAGACAATAAATATAACTATTACTTGTATAACTATTAGTTTCACAAAGTAATTGTTCTCTGAGTCTGTGAATATGAACCGTTTAGTTGGAATGCTTTAGAGTATAGGCTCGATTATTCACATGTCTGAAAACACACTTGATATTACAAGTTTACCTCGTATCAAAGGGGAGTGGTAGTCTCTCTCACTATCTATGAATATCAACTGGAGAGTGTAAAGGCATGGTAATATAATTAATTTTACGGAAATATATGATTGGCAGCCATCCGGGAGCTATAACAATATTAAAGGTCTATGCATACCTATACTATACCTACATATAGAGTTACATCTATACGTATAGACACCTTTAATATTGCCGCGCAAGTTGCAACATTGTCCGAACAAATTTTAACAAATAGTCCGAACTTTTTTGCAAATCGACCGATTTGTCATTGTGCAGTTCTGATGCGATGTGAGCTTCCCTCCTGCTGTATCTCTTAGTATCTTCGATCTATGAAGAACTCTATGTTCTTCAAAAGGGCTGTCAAAAGAGTCTGTAACGTAACGCTTCTGTGACGCCCCTGGTATTACAGGTATCGATAGGCAGCGGTGATCGCTTACCATAAGGCCGTTCGATAGTATGTGATACAAGAGATTGTTAGTTATTTTCCGTAAGTCATTACCCGTTTAGACTTACCCTAGCGTACTTGCACGAGAAGCTCTGTGAAACTTACACGGTTATGATAATTGAAGCTGCTGTAATCAGTGAAGTTGGGCTTACACGTGTATCGGAATACACCTAAGTGTTTATTGGAGGTGTTTGTTTTCTGACAAGTTACGTACGATTATATACGACTATGAGACTGTATTATAAGCTTCTTCTGAGGTAGCTAAGTTTTCTACAGTTTTCTATAAATATACCTACATATACTCGTAAGTAGTAGCTGAGATACCCGTGAATTTGTTATTTATGAACAGTGATAAAATCAGCCAAGTTCTTATATGGATGTTTTATGAAATTTTCGCTTACCAAAGCTATATCGTCCGGTATCTACATAGTATACATAACAATATACCTACTATATACGAGTACCTACACTATAGTAAAATCCTAAGGAGCCGGACTTATATCACAAATATGTAAATGCACGACGAAATTCGGTCTCGACTTAATACATTTCGTGGATTTGGTACAATTACCTAATGAATACTTGACTTTTGCATTGTTGGATGTTGAGGGTACCCTTGAAAAAAGGTCAGAATTTACATGCTTACTATATGTGTTGTTGCAGACCCATGATTCCTGAGCCGCAATCACAAGTATTCGCGTTCCCGCTGACCGGTCCCGTGAGGCTGCCCATGAGGCCGCAGCCCGAGAGGCCTGCGCCCGCCGCGGATCCCCGCATGCCATTCCCACCCATGGGACCTATGGGACCCATGCCACAGCACCGCGGCGTGCCCTTCCCTCTGCCGGTAAGTCTTTTTAACACTCATAAAGATCGGTCCTACTCCGAGCATCCAATAGATGTCATTCCTAAGGAACCGTGAACGACCACCACCACCACGAACCACCACGAGACCACGAAGACCATCAACAAAGACTACCTAATTAACATTATATCGTCACGCCTTTCCCTCAAAGGGGCTGGCAGAGGTGTAATACAACACCCATACTTCGCCGAACGATATTCAGTCTCAAATGTGACAGAGGGCGAGCCTATCGCCATACACCGGGCTCCAGTCATGCAGCAGATGACATACAATACGCACATATGTTCACACAATGAACAAATTGGTGCGTGCCGTTGGCCGGGTTCGAATCCGCTCCCTCTGGTTTGAGAGGCGGGCCTTCTCCAACTAGGCCATCATCGCTACCTAATTTATTGCATAATAAACAAAGAACGCAAATACATTTTTAAATAAAGAAAATCTGGTAAGTATAAGGCTATGCTATCCATACCGCAGCCGAATTTAAAATCTAGAATTTGTCTAAAGCTTTATAAATGTAATGCACTTTTAGGTCAACTGGGGCAAATGCGTCTGTGGAGCAATTGCGTTTTTAGAGAGTTACTGACAAACCCTTCAGAAATTAGGCACCACCTAAATTTTTTTCTATCTTAAGTTGCTAATCTGCTTAAGTTAATAATCTGTACAAGATGGCCTGAATTGCCTAATTTGTGAAGGGTTTGTCAGTAATTCTCGAAAGACGCAATTGCGCCACAGACGCATTTGCCCCAGTTGACCCTATATGAAATTTGCCTAAGTCCTTGTCTAACTAGTTTAGCTCTTTGCAACTTTATCGATTTCAAAATCAAAATGATCTTCTTCACTTGGCTTTACTGTGGTGACGCTATGACCGGATCGGATCAACTTGACATACTCTGAGATCTCTTCGTTCGTTAATTTGTGATCAAAAGATCATGAGATTGCTATTTGAATCAATAAGGGTTCTAGTAAAGGGTTATTGGCAGGAGAAAATGGGTAGACTAAAGATGTCAGTGACGTTTTAGTCCTGGTGTTTATAATTTCATGTTATAAGCGACTAGCTGCGCCCCATGGTTTCACCCGCGATTAAAAAGGATCCTATATGCTATTCTAGACTATAATCTATCTCTGTGCCAAATTTTGTCCAGATCTGTTCACCCGTTCTGGCGTGAAAGAGTAACAAACATCCATTCATCCATCCATTCTTACAAACTTTCGCGTTTATAATATTAGTAGGAAGGATGATAGCCTAGTTGGAGAAGGGCCCGCCTCTGAAGCCAGAGGGCGCGGTTTCGCGACGGAATGAGCCACTTTGTTCAAAATTATATGTATTGTATGTCATCTGCTGGAGTCCGGTGAATGGGGGCAGGCTCGCCCCCTGTCACATTTGGGACTGAATATCATCCGGCGATGTGTGGGTGTTGTATTACATTTCTGTTAGCCTCCTCGGAGAAAAGGCGTGGCGATATCATTTCAACTGGGTGCAACAGACATATTCATTGCAATCGTTATTGAAACTGACAAGCCTTGAACTTAAATATTTATTTATTTTTGCAAAAGACGTCGCCTGGTTTTCATAAGATGCAAATGATGCAAATTTTACTCGTATTCGCTAGGAGTGGCAAGATGTGACGTAAGTACCCTTGAATCCGTCGCAGGGACGAGGACGCGAGTTGTAAAGCAAAGAGCATTTTACAAAATACTCGCTCATAATGCACAGCATTTCTGAGCCAGCAGCGCTTGGATTGCATCGATATAGCGGTTAGAAAATGCTGAAATAAGTAAAAACCAGAAACTCCTTGACTGCAATGTTTTCTAATCGATTTATACGAAACAAAATGTTATTTCGTAACGCCAGCCAATGTCGATGAGGTAAGTTGGTTTTCTCGGTTGTGGTACACGTCTACATTTCTGTTTGATATTTTTTTTACATGCCATTGATTACACGGCTATGGCGAGCAAAGGTTCTTTTCAATGATTACTATTTCAATCAATAAAATGATTGAATTGAATTGAAAATTGAATGAAATAAATGATTATTATTTCAATCAATAAAATCTCGAAAATTGGAGCAGAACCGACGGATTTCTCTAAAAATCTCTGCAATCTATTGATCATTAAGACATAACTATTTAAGTGCATACTGCATACTATAGTTAAATATCGCGTGTCAAGAAATTGTTAGATTTACGTAGAAAGTCTGAGTTACGTAGCTTTTTATCAGGTGTTTGTTAACCAACATTTAAATAGTTTGTCTTTTTGTAAACAATACTAAATTGTCATAAATGTGAAAGTTTACACTCCGCAGTTTCTTTGTTATATGACACCAAAATAGCTGAATGGATAATTCGGGTATTTTTTTGCTTCGAATGCGGACGAAAAATGTATCATAATATTTTTAAATAATCAAATTATCACACAAAAGCCATAAACGAACGTTAAAAAGACAGCAGCGTTCTTAAGATTTTTATCGCTTTCTATAGTCATCATAAAAGTTGACAAAGCCGGTAAAGAGTAGTCACGGTCCATCGTTTCTTTGATACGACAGTGCTTCCAGCTGTAAAGCGGAAAGCAATAAGCGCCGATGAATTCCCGTCTCCAGGTCAAGTGCGACCTTGATTAGGGATCGAGGGATTACCCCGGGATTAGAGTGGGCAGATATAGCTACGAGTAGCATTCAAGTGCCCTATTTATGCTCAAAGCCCTCTTGTAAAGTCTTAAAAGATTTGGCTAATGTTTCTCTTGAGCTTTGATGTTATAAATTGGTGTTTAGGTCTTGTTACTATTTTGTAGTTGATTCAAAGGATTTCGTAACTCATTTTCATTTCAGCTAACAAAATTTCAATTTTGGTTAAAATCTATACTAAAAATATTTTGCTTAACATATTTTAGTGCATGAATAGTCGAGTGGATTTGCCTCTCAGTGCAATCTAATAAAATTACAAGAGCATGACTCTTATGTATCTCGGTACTGCGCAGCTACCTGATTCGAGCAATTTCCTAAATTGTGTGTGGGCGTTTTCGTTTCTAGTTCAACCTCAATGTTTCGAGACTTCAGATATTTGAAGTGCGCGCACAAATTGAACTCGGTATTGTCGGCATACCTGGAAAATATTTATATTTTCTGCACAAATCTTGGGACTAACAAAGAATAGATTGCTTACAAGATGGTAATTCAGTCTAACGATCGTCCTAATCGCCTCTAATCTGTATATCACGATGTGGCCTTCTGACTGATCAAATTGTGCCTTCCCCTTTTGCTTTATATTAGCCGAGCGCCGAGATAAATTAGGTGGATTTGAGACACGGCTTTGAGTCTCTGTACATGGCATAAATTAGATTTTTGAATGGAATTTATATTTTTCGACCTAAAGTCAAATTCACAAAATCAAATGCTCCTTCTAAATTATGCATATCACGGTATTTTATAATGATGTCTGTATTGTTAACGTTTGCTTTGTTAGATCTTTTGATTAACATTCCGTAATAAGGAGATTCATAAAATATACTGTGCCTACTTTAAATATGAGTTATAAGGTCAGAGATTGGGTTAATTTTCTGAATTAATTAATTTTACCGTGAGAGTCTTGTATTGTATCCGTTCTGAAGTTATAATTTAATTCTAACATGACGCACGTCCAAAGCTTCGTATATTGCCCGTGTTTGTTGTTTATTTATTAATTATTTATTTTATAGTCTGTTGTTGACATTTAAGTTATTTAACAGTTACCAAAAACATTTTATTAAATTTTTTATTGCCTTGTCATGTTTAGGTGATCTAGAGCCTTAGTGGTTAAACCCGTTATGAATAGAAATCAGTTGTTAGTCCATCGAAAGCTCTCTGTCCATACTGATGTGAACCAGATAATTTGCATTGTCTTGAATGATTAATTAAATTCCATGATTAAACTTTGCTAACTATTTAGCTAACTAAAATTCATTAACCGTTATCGCGAATGTGATCAAGTCCTCCGAGGTTCTATAAACCAATATAGTTGACTTAATTTTCCAATATGTAAACTGTAGGGGCATCTGTACTATGTTCCAAATCAGTTGACCCAGTTTAGGTTTAATCAAGTTCCACTAATACCGGGAGGTATGTGAGCGACACGTTTCATTTGCTCTACGTAGAGCATTACTAGATAGCTAATTCCCAACCCAATTTTACGGTTGCTATTGGTAGTTACGTTACAGTTGATCACACTAATATTGGAAATGGGAAAGTTTGGATTGATGTATGGATGTTTGTTACTCAATCAAGCCAGAACAGCTGAACAGATCTGGATGAAATGTGAGACAGAAATAGATTATTATCTGAAATAGCACACAAGTTTTTTTAATCCGCGAGGCGTAGCTTTTATACAAAAATCAATGCAGCGCTCAGAGGTGCCAACTTTCAATGTTCTACTATCTGCTACCTTTCCAATCCTAACTCCGATTTATAACAAAATTTCTACTTTGTAATTGACGAATCATCTCAGCCTGCACATGGCGTCAAATGATGATTGATGGTGTCTTAACAAAAGCAATTAGTGCGCCCACGTAACGTCGTAGCTTTGCCGTTACCGCTGTATTTACTGCTCGTGTTTACTGCGTGTATAGCATCTACATATATACTCTATAGACTTTATACCGTTATAAAGGAAGCCTGAATAGTAATGACTCACAAAGGCTGTTCAAAAAATAACTATACCTACGTACTATTCATATAACACCAATCGTTTTGGAACACGGCGTGAAGTGGCCAGTCTGTCGGTATTCTACAGAATACACTACGGCGAGTGTGCACAAAAACTGCACAACCTAATCCAGCCATCACCGTTCTTTTATAATTGTACCAGGCGCACCAGTAAGAGACACCCTCATATGGTGGAAATTCCGCCAAAACACACTAAGCGTTTCAAGTCAACTTTTCTTTTAAGAACTGCAGAGGTGTGGAACTCGTTGCCTGCAACTGTCTTTCCACCTAAATACAATATAGTAATGTTTAAGAGTAAAGTGAATAGGTATCTCCTAGGCAAGCGTGTTACACCTTCGATCCAGTCAACGCTTCCCATCAGGTGAGTCAGTGGTCAAACGCATGCCTAGTTTGTTGTAAAAAAAAAAGAAAATTTTTCGCATTTTTTTCGCAAAATTTATAATTTGAGAACTTTGAGAAAGAAGTAAAGTCCAACAAAGATTCTAATATTGAGAGCACCTTTTATACGAAAATGAAGATTATTATACTATTCAATATGCTAGACGGAGAGACCTACGTTATTGTTATTACTAACAAAATCTAGCATCAGATAATAGCTAAAAGGTTATTGTTGTACGGAATGGGTTTGTGGCGGTGTGCTGTGTAGATTGGTATCAGCGTTGACTGGCGTCGATGTACCTTTACCCGTGGCTTGAATGTGCTTGTGTCTTCGATCATATAAGACGAGAAACAGCACGAGCACTTAATCATAGACCGCATAAATTAGGTTCATGCACACAATTCGCCGGTCACTTCTCTGTTCACAAACAAACGCAATAAGTTGCAAAAGTGACAATTACTGTTGTCTCGTTCTGGCTACAGTCGCTTGGACGTCTCTCTATCTTTTTTATTGATACACGTAACATAATACTGTCAACGGAGCTGTATAGGTGAGCGATTGCCTGTAGCTGTATTTGGTCCACGGTCCACAAGAATCGGCACGATTCTAATTTCTAATACACACCAGTGTATAGATGTACTAGAGATTAGAATCGTGTCGCTTCTTCCTTATATTATTTCGATGCTTGTGTAGCTATTTTATTATTCTAACGCCCCGGCTGTACTATGTAGTCAGTAGTGTGTACGACCGTACGTATACATTCTCGCCGAGACAGCCCGAGTCCGTTATTCCGGACTTTACGGTCTCGTATGTAGTAAAAGGATAGAACGACGAAAACTGATATTATCAATGTCGTCTAACTCACATATTTTATCTACATATTATGCCTATTTGATATTAGGTAGGTAATCAAAGAAGGGTTCGTTTCTTCAAATGTATTTATGGTGGGAGGACACAAAATAATACTTTAATGGTGACATAGAATTCTTTTCATCGGGCTTCCAAATTTTTTTTGGCATATTTTATCAATGAACAATCACAGGGATTCCTATTTTTCTTTGAAGAACTAAATATAAAGCAACTCGTTTTCTTTATATACAGTAGAGACGTATTTTGATATGGAAAAAGTCTTTTGTTAGAAGGATGAAAGGAGTGCGGTGTAAACATTTCCATATTTCTTCTCATAAAAGGGAACTCTACACCTACCTACGGTTATGTTTTGTTGTTTAGCTTTGAAAGCCATTGTTTTCCCATCATTATTTCTCTGAGTTAATTAATGTAGCAGTTAGTATAAAATATAGCCGTCGTAAGTAACATCATCGGGGTAGCATTGTTTTAACATCCATTTACATAATGGGATCCTGGAAACTAGCACTGAAAGGTTAGGAGATCCTTTGTCGTGCTCAAGAAATTTTAATACTACCAAAGATATTTCATCCATGATATTTGCTTACGCTTGCTTTCCAAAGCTTTCTAAATTTAATCGTTGCTACTTAGGTATGTCGGTTAGGTCAGTGTAAAAAACAATCTGTAAAGTAAATACATAAATAAATAAAGAACGATTCACACTCATAGCTACCCACTTAGGTTTGCCTGTATTCGGGGATGCCGTAGAACATACATAAAGGCACCTAGACCCAGAACAGAATAGACCCATATTTAAATTCATAACATACAAAATAAATATAATTAAGTTCAACAAAATAAATGTTTCTTTGGCACATCAAGCATGAAGATATGACTGTATACTGTATTGTTTTTCAATTTGACCTCAAGAGAGAGAATAGCCTAAGCGACCGCAGAGTTTTGACTTCCGAGCTTTGGTCATGTGATTCAAGTGCATTAGTTCTGGTTGAAAATCCGCAAAAATCAGGGTCGTACGGTCGTCGCCCTCGATGTTAGCTGCTGCAACAGTGCACATGGGCTTATGCAATCACGTGCGTGCGTTCCGGTTTTGGTCAGCGGCGGCTGCCCTTTCATTTATCATTATTAAGCGCAAGGACTAAAATCATTTTAGGAAAATAATGTTACTAAGTATGAGGCTCCGGTCATTTCATTGGAAAAAGACGTTACATGCAATTTGATTTAAGTTCGTATACATCTACGACTATTTGGCAAGTAAAAAATACCTAAGCATAGAAAGGTCAATATAAGTGGAAATGAGTCTCCTGCAAACTTCATTTTCATTATTTTACATCATTTAACACTTTTATTTTAATTTTCTTTTAGTTTAGGCGAGTGGTGGATGTGAGCACCAAGACAAACCATTTGGTTTTTTGGTGCAACACCTAAATATAATTATGTACAAACATTTTAAGGGACAATGAATAAAAAAAAAATTAAGTGTTGAGTGGTCAATACTACTACTAAACAGACAACTAATACTAGAGTATGACAATGATAGAGTATGATATGGTGGTTAAAGTGATGACAATTTTAAAACATGATAGGTAGAGGTACCAACCAATACAGTTATGATGAAAAAACGCTGTCAAAGAAAAAGAAAGACAAAACGGTTCACTTTATTTGCAGTATAAAATAAGAATTCTAAGAAAACAAAAAATACCGAAATTCTTCATGCAAAATGAAATTAATTTTGTTCTGAGCCGAGTTAAGTAAACAATTATTTCGAAGGCTTCAGTGTTTCCGTTTCGGCAGCCGAAAATAACACTGTCTGATTTCGTGAAATGATTTTGCCGCAAAACTTTCTACAAATTGAAAGATACTTTAAACAGTTTTCGTTGCAATTTTCTGCTCAAGCGAGTCTGGGATTGTCGGGGAACCGGAAGAAGTGACACTTGAGCTTCTATGCTACGGCTAGGATGAAGCGAGTTACACGAGTGTGTCACTCGAGTTCTATTTGCAGTAAACAATACATCCCGCGGTGGTGGGAGTTGGGGGGAAGATGGGAGTAGCGTGCGGAGCAGGGAGGACGAATTGAGGGCTTCCCGGGTTTGGACACAGCGGGGCGAGAGCGGAGTAAATCCATGCATGTAAACGTTCCCGATCGCAACAAACAAGCGTGCTCTCGAGCATCGCTCGCGCGCCACCGCCGCCGCACTTCGACCTCGCGCTCTTCCTCACATATACTTATTTAGAGCCACTTTTTTGCGAGGAGGACACGAACTCATTAGACATGTTGTTTAAACACGCAACAGAGGTTCCGTTACTTAAATGAGACGACTTTGTTTTGTTTTGGTGGAGCACACATATACATACCACAGTAGTGGTGCTGGTGCATGTACGAGTTATTTGAACTCTCCTGACATTTTAGTTTTTCTCGTTTATTCAAATACTGACAAAGGACTGACAATGATTTCCGTCTTTTCATGGATTCAAAATAAAGTGGATTTGTAGTTTATTTGTACTAAAATCGTTGAAATATCAATGAGCGGCTAATTGCGTAATTACAGGTACTTCAGGAATCTAAAAATGTTTTTTGTAACGGCAGTTTAACAATTAAAATTGATAGTTTTGGTATAGCGAAAGCCATTTGAAACCCTGACACCCTCGTGTTTGGGAAAATATTAAATTTGATCTGTAGTTTGAGCATCTGTCATGGTAAGAGATTAATGATGAGATTTGCTTAGTATGAGTAATCAAATACCTGCTCATCGACTTAGCAATTTACGATATCGGTGATAAGTAACTAGATACGTAGGTACCTATTACGCAGCTATAAATCTGGTACCATGTTAGTTATTAACGTTGATTATTATGTAGGTAATAGGCTCACGTCTCGTAGACGAGACGTGCTAATAGATTAGTTCCTTCTCGAAGCTTCGATATTCGATCTCAATTCATTCTTATGGCAAAATATTTCAAAGAAGATAATAACACTAATATTATAAATGTGATTGAACTCGTCTATTTTATATTTACAGTTTGGTTTTATGAGAATTCCTTAGTTTACCAGGGAACACTAACAGTCTGTACAATCAGACACAATCGCGGGTCGTAGCTAGTAAACTTAAGGAATGATGTGGGTGGTGAAACTGGTGAAATACATATAGGTACTACTTCTGTACAAAGGTTACGTGATACCACTGATATTATTGAAGAGGCAATGTAAAGCCACTCACGTTAATGTAGATTATTGAGTTGAAGATGAAGTTGATAAAGTTGCCATGAATATTCAAGCAGTGTAGGCAGTAGTATAATATTCCAATGCCTCGGTCATATGCTCATCAATATGACATTTGCATACTTGGACATTTACAGGACTGCCTTGGAATATACTTACTGCTTTTGTAAATCTCATTCATGCTTTGAAACAAGACGATAGGCTTTTACGCGAATTTTATATTTTCAAGGGTAGAAAAACGCGGATTAAATTTTATGAAGTTTGTTGTCCTTATACATATATTGCATATCTCTAAACGACGGACATATTCTAGGATATCATAGTATTCATCATTATGATCAACTTTTAATATGAAGCCCCTGCAATCGAAAAAAAAAACAGCTTTTCTGTACATAAATGTATTGATCTTCGACAAAATGTATGGAATGTTGAATGCTGTTTTGGTTTTTCTTAATTTTGGGGTTGGTCCCATAGTAAAAGTTGGTCAAAACATAATCAACATGATGTATCCTAGAATACGTCCGTCGTTTAGTGATATACGGTGTACACTTGTTAATACTTTCTATTTTTCACAAATTAACAAGTAGAGTCTGCCGAGTGTGTGTTCCCTGACACTTATAATCTGGGTGTCTTCAAGTCTCGAATGAATCGGTTTTTTCTAGGCAAGCGCGCTCCATCGTAGGCCGCTTCACTGCTTATCATCAGGCATGTTGGCGGCCAAACGCAAGCCTATTAAGTAATAAAAAAAAAATTGACTCTGATTATTATTTTTCAGGCGAGATGGCAGCCATCTGCAAGTCTACCTTTGAATAATAAAAAAACTCAAGTGATAAATCTTGTCACGGATAAATTGTCAGGGTCAACGGGATTTAATGTTCAGTATCTTGATGAAGATTTAATGACTTAAGTGCCTAAACTCAGCTACATGAATTGTGAAACAGAGTTTTAGAGCTGACCCTTGTCGATGTTTTAAGTACAATATTCAGGTGTCTTAAACTAATACCATCAGTAATAAAATGTGGTTTTGGCTAGGAATTGATCTTAGCTAAAATAGGTAAGATATCTGTCTGATAATAATAATCTGCTTATTTACAACGCATCGCACTAATCGACCGAGAGAGCGTTAGCAAGCGAAGCGTCTATGCGACAGGTTCGAAAATTGTTTTCGAATGTACGGCGTCTGTCCAAATTCGGCCTAATCCTGCCTCCGTAATTTTGGGAAGATTCCAAAAACTGACTTTACAAAAAACATTTGTTTAATTATCGAACTTGCTCACAAAATTTCACGAATATCGATAGAGAAATGCCACCTACTGCGGTGCAATTCACAATCGTTTGGAAACGTTTTCGATCGGATCCGACAATTTTCAAACTCAAATTATTCGAATCTCAGTCGACTTTTATAAATTTTGGAACAGAGAATCGAGTATAAATCGGATCGAAAGATTGAATCACGTTTAAAAACTTATGAATACGGACTGAGATTCGAATAATTAAAGGTTAAAATTTTTGAAATCCGAACGTAAATATTTCCGAAAGATGTATGTTCAGATGTATGATTCCGAAAGCCACTATTACTATAAATGCGAAAGTTTGTTACTCAGTCACACCAGATAAGCTAAACGGATCAAGATGAAGTTCGGCACAGAGATATGTTATGGTCTGAAATAACACATAGGCATCTTTTTAACCGCGCGGGTAACTCAGAGACGTATACAGTTTAACACACAATTCCTACCCGACCGTTCTGGGTACCTATAGTGGCTCCTTTTTCGAACAAGGTAAGAACTTAAGTAACAACAAAGTAAGAACAAGGTAGAGTAATTTTTTTAACTTCACGTTCATATTCTTCGATACCCAGTTATGAGTATAAAGATACAAAATTTGATTTTATTTGATTCAAAAAAGCTTTTACAAGAAATGTAGAGTATTTTTGTACTCTTGCAGTCCCAGGTTACAAATAAATTTCAAAAAGTACACGAGTTTATATCGGCAGTGAAACAGACGCCGTAACAAGATCACGTACGGCGACCGTGCACCGATATTTCGACCAGATATGTTTTTTATTGCTTGTTGACTCTCCGTTAACAGAGCTCTCCATCGCGTGTGTCAATATAGGTTTTTGATGAGAACACGAATCGATTCTGAATCTCTGCACGTAGGAATTGTATTACCTATCTGTAAAGGTTGGATATTTTAAAACGGGTTATTCCGACGCGGCGACATTTTAACTCTCGTTTCTACCTTAGAATTTTCTGCCCCAAGCGTTACAGCTCATCCGCGTCTACGATTGTAAATAAACATATTACATAATAATAAATGCTAGTGCAAGTACTTACATGAAAAATCCAAACTATGCTTTTCCCTTAAAAATACAAGATACAAGCTTCTCAACGGTTACATTACATCTATTTACTTTGGTATTATCAATTTATTGATGTGTGAATTTCTTATTTATTATTGTGTGAATTATCCAGACAATAATAATATAGAGATCTATTTCCATTACACGCGATCGTATTGTGGTTTTTATGCACCGTTTGTACTTAGAACAACTGTTTGTACTATCAATTATGTATGCTTATTTTGATTATGCGTTCTCTTTCAACAATAAATGGAAAATTCGTTTAGAAAAGAAATGGAAGCTATTTAGAAAGACATACTTAGAAGTCCGGCGACCACCTTAGACTAACTTCGCATTGGCTTAAGGTTTTCCATAACCATTTCGTCTAGAAGAAGATGACGAGCGAAGAGAGCAAGTAAAGATACTGACGAGCCTTTAAAGTTACCTACAGAGTGACAAAGTGTTTTTTTTTAATGACTTTTGCACTTCTCTAATCATTCTTAAATAACTAAGAATGTCCCTTGTATTTTGGATTCATTAAAAAGCTAATGATGTAGACAACCTCCCTATGTAAAGGGATTTTTTGATTTGCTTTGTCTATCTATTGAATAAATCAGCCAAAAATGACCCCTTACAAATGCGGAAATTTTCCATAGCTCTATTTTAGCTTGAGAACGTTTTAAAAAAAACCAAGAGCATAGGGGCGGAGATATTGTTAATTTAATTGTACATGCTAAATTTCATCATAATCTGACAAATTGTTTTCAAGAAATTTGAGAAGCGCGTTTGTATTGAAATTTCAGAGCGTCGCGGCCCTCTTAAATATATGGATATAGAGCAGTCATTCTAGTAGAATGAAGGTGAAGTGTAAAGTCAACAGATCCAGAGAGAATTCACACCTAAGTTTGCGAATAGCGGTATGAGATTAGCGGAGTTGGTACTCGTATTGAAGACAATTAGGTATTAGTGGGCCGGCCTCAAACCAATAATCACTCGTCTCGTACAGTAAGATAACTGTACTTGACGTTCGACTTTTACATATTGACAGCTGAACAAAAAGTGATGCAGTGAGTAGGTGTTTGTCGATTCATTGCTTACAATGAGCACTTACATCTTTGGAACGTCATGAGATCATATTAAGGAAGTAGACCACGCTGAGAGGTGATTTCGATTCATGCCACACAACAAACAAATTGATGCAATGAAAGACTAAAGCCTACTTATATTCATAAACCTTTCTTGCCGAGGTACATAATGCTCTTTCTTGCGAAACTCCGAAACTCTCTATTTGAAGTCAACTTTCATCTTAACCTTTTAAGAGAAGAGTCCACTTTCTAAGTCGGAATTTCTAAGCTTTATGAATGACATTCGGGTTTCCATGATAAACGATCTTAAGAAATATATAGTAATTTTAATAAACATATCATAATCAACACAAAAATTAAATGTCATATTTTTATAAAATAATACAATGTTTTTCGCTAAGATTTTTATAACCTACATAAGTTTTTTTTATAAACATACATAAACTTACTTGGGTTTTAGTTTATCAAACACGATTTCATAAATATAAATAGAGCATCAAGATGCTAGGAGGCAAGGGTTGAACTAGCGTAGTTTATTCATCTTTAAAAATGCATCCACAATTCTGTTATAGAGCTGTTGTTCGTAAACAAACCTTATAATATGTTGATCTCTAAACTTAAAACGTAAATCTTTCATCAGAAGTTTGAAGACGTTTTCAGTAGGTTTGAGAGGCAGCATCTGACAGTAATTGTGTGGGAGTTGAAGGGCGGAGGGTAAATGGCCTGTTACCGGCTACAGGGGGCTGGGAGGGTGCCCTTGGGTATATCTATAATGATGTACGTAGACATTGTTGAGCCGCGTGATGGCTTGTAGACTGCATGGCTGTCTACAACTTGTCAACTCATCCGCAAAGCCAGCCGCTATGAAGTACTTTATGTAAACAAGTTTATTTATAGGTAACATAATTAATACGTTTATAAAGTACGTAACGCAAAGTACATAATATTAAAAAATATATTAACTTACTTACTTAATTTCGAGTACAGTTGGTCAATATAAAAAATATGGCAAATAGGTTAGAAAATAAATATTTTGACAAAAAAAAAATACGGCACTAGGAATGTTTGCTATTTAAAATAGTACTTATTAAAAACAAAAAATACAATTTGTGTGAGGTTGTTGTTATTTTATGAATATGGTGAATATTAAACATGTTTTATTTTTTTATGGGTCTAAGAACGATTTTGCCAGTAGGTATCTTTAAATAAGTCTTTTGTTCATTTTGAGTTTATGGTAGCCTAGATTGCCTTCCTTCAACTCGGATTTTACCATTACACCTGCATCAACAACTTTGTAATAAATAACATTTCAAAGTTCAGGATATAGGCTAGATGCAATGAAATGTGAAAACACGATTTCACTAAACTTTCTCGATAGAAATAATGAGACACACGGAATCGTACCACGCGGTGCATGCGGGGGCAGAGTTGAGATTCATTAGGTTTTTGTATTCCCCTCAGATCAACCTAGATAATAAGATGGCGCACGGCTTATGATTTAGGTGAAGCCAAAAACCATCCAAAAACTACGCTACTATCGTATATGTACACAACGCGCACACATTGACGTAAAAAAACTATACGCTACTCGCTTGTTCATTCTTACCTCGACATTATGTACATTAGTTTAAGGTATAATTTCGTGTACATAAATATCCATAGTGTGGCCAGGACGACATTTTGAGGTTCTTTTGAAAAACTGTGCAGTTTTTTTACAAGTTAATATTGAAAAAGCCGTATCATTAAACTCTTACAAATATGTGCAGTTTTAGAATATTAAATCTACTAAGGCTGTATATTGGAATGGAAATGGCTAACGTAGAGTTTGGGAATTAATATTAGTTTTTGTGCAATTGTAAATGTTTTTCATGGCAACATTACTACGCGCACACGTTTAAAAAGAAGTGGCTTCAACGAGATATAACGCAGTGTTCCATCTTTTCCTCTAGGTTGATCTAAGGTATTCCCTAGCTGTAAGAGTTGAATCTGATTGTCTCGTCTATCTTCAATCTGTAGTTTTTACAACCTCCAACATACTTTTGGATGTTTTACAACCTTCACCTTGGGTTATATGCAAGTAGGTACAGAATCAATAAGATTTTTTATTTCTCATCGGCTCGTTTTGAACCTGTTTGATGAATCAATTCACAATGTCAACTTCTAAAAATAAACATATTCTAAATGAAATTCTTTAAATGCATGTCGCTTCAAAGTTACATATTAAGGCAGCAATCTGATATGTTGTGAACTACGTAACACGTTGTGTTTAGCATGAGATTGAATATTACTAGGTATTATACTTACTTCCATAAAATCAATATTCAAGCAACCATCCCTATTAAAGTTCGCTTTGTAAATGCAAATCTCAATTTACGTTTGTTGTGTCTATTTCAAAGGTATGTATGTACCTTCTCTGTGTGGAATGATGAGAATTTCATCGTTGCTCGTGGAATTTAGCAGCGCGTGCTTGTGACACACCTGCTGTCCCTATTGTTCACATATCGTATAAACATTTTATTAATGCAACAATTCTTGTTAGCAAATGTGTTCAATGCGCGATTGCAAGCCTTGGCAGGTGAAATCGGTGAGGAGGAACCTTTGTAATGAGTAATTGAGTATACAAGTATGTTGACGGAGGTATACATTAACTAGTTACTCCACGTTGTTTAAGGCAATTCAACCATAGCGCCAGTAATAACTTGACGACGGATAGAATGCTCAATAACTGGCTTCTCTGACACAGATTGTGCCAGCTGAATTTTAAACTCGCATACATTATATTTCATTGTTCCCATTACAACATTATAGGGTCTAATTACTGTAATATTGTCTAAGTGCGAGCCGGTTCGTGCTTGCATGCGATGTCTTATTTCATTGGAACCTGCTTCGCTTCTATTTAATTTGTTTACAAGAAACAATTTGTGATACTATACTTTCAAGTCAGTAATTTACCAACAAAACGGACATGTTCTTGAACGCTAATGTTATTAAATTCAGCTATTTTATATTAATTGGTCATTAATAATATCTAACGTGCAAGTTGTTTTTTTAATCATGTAAAAGAAAACATAACATCAACGTAATACCATATATTTCCTTACAACTACCACTTTCACTTAATTTTCTATTTATCAACTAATCAATGTACAGTTTTACTCGTTAATCGTTCCTGTCGGTAGAAATACCGTCATAACTTGCGGTCATCACAGCCACTTCGATTAAATAACATAATATCTAAGTAGAGTTTGTGAGCATACACAATCGCACTCACGAGACACGGGATAGGCTCGGAATCGAGCGACGCGGCGTGGAGCTGAGCTCCCAGGTGTACAGCTAGAGTAGCGTCTGCGCAGCCTTGACATTTGATGCGCAGCGATGCGGCGCGCGGCCACTAGCCCCACCGGCGGAAACGGTTGAAGTTCGCCACGGGAAGGTAGGGGTACCGCGCTGGGACCCGCACGTTCTCCAGGTTGTAGCCGCGCCGGTGCCGCACCAGCTCGGCGCCGCTCGCCTGCCTCTCGAGCTGTATGCTCGCCGGCCGAATTTGAAGCAAATTGGATGACACTATCACATTATCGATCGGTTCGTCGAGGCTCGGCTTAGTCTCGAAATTCCCTTTATTTTTCTGTGAATTTAAGTATATGTCGCTGAGCACGTAGTTTAAGAGTTTTGGCACTTGCTGATCAATTTCTCTCTCGTACCCGAGGCGGTCGGGAGAAGCTGCGGCGGCGGCGGCGGCGAGCGCGGGAGCCGCTAACGCGAGAGCGAGCGCGAGGTACGCGTGCATATTGCGATGTGTGTCGAGTGTTTGAGCCGCGCGCGTCTTACACACATTTTTATATATCCGAGCGATCGATACCATTCGTGCCCAATTTGAGTACATATTTTTTGTTTGTTATGTACGAAGCGCTCTTGAACTTGATAGTGTACCGCGAGAGGTAGGTGTCAGCGGTGCGCGGCCGACAGACGCTCAGACTGGACGCGCTACGTTACTCCGCTATTATTCGAATTTCCAACAATTGGGGGCAGTAGATGCGGTTTATGAACCTCGTACCCTTACATTAGCTTGATATTAACCGATACTACTCTCGCCTCTCAGTCTTTACGTTACAAGGTGAATATCGCACAGGCACGTAAGGATTCAATTATCACACCTCGTGGCTAATTGTGTGTTTTAAGTGCATTGAACTGTCCATAAAACTTTACAGCATATACTTACAACATGCATAAGTTTTTTAATAGGAAGTAAGTGCTAATTATAATTGATTTTATAATTTTTTTACTCAGATACAGTTAGGAACCTTATATTTTTTATCTATATGTAGGCCAAAAAAACGGTATACGTTTGATACATACCAGCAATAAATCACAAGATTATTTATTTATTTTAAAATTGTAGGTTTAAATTTAAATTGGACACAGTGCATAACCGCCGTAAATTGCGTATTCAAAGACTTAGAACACGATTTCTTCAAGGATATTTCAACGACTACATTTAGTTATTAACTATATATACTTCACATAGGTAAAGCTCATCGCAGACAGGTGCATAGTTGAGAAGTCATTAATAGGTATAGCTGGTATTTTATGAAGCTATTGTACGTGCGAACAAACGAGCTCTAAACAGGGGGACTATTCCTACCTGTGAGATGAGATGAGATTTTATCTTGGCCACTCTCACTCCTATGACTACAAACGAGAGCAACAAGGACGAAAAAAGGTGAGATGAAAATCTCAAATCTCCGAATAGGACCTAAGACTGTTGATGTCTCGATTCGAGATATTTATATCTCATACGTTACACGAAGATCTCGAACGAATTTAAATCGATTAGAAAGTTTAGAGAATCGGAAGTATGATTTAAGGGTCATTGTCGAATTGTGTGATAGGAACCTTAACACAGGAAGTAAAACTAACCGAACGCCCGCGGCCTTCCGAGATGTCTTGCTCTGTTGATTGCTTACTTAACCAGTTATTTAATTATAACAAAATTGTTGCCATTTAACGATGGCTAACCAACATAATACAATAAACATAGACCATTTAAAATTAATTATGAAAACATCCTATCTATTACAGGATAATAATTATCCTTTACTAAATCACTTAAATTGTCAAAATTTGCCATGTTACTCGTATGTTAATAAGGTTTTACAAGAAAGTGTCTGTTTCTCAACAAACAATGATTGAAGCAGATGTTTATTTTGTACTGTTGGTTCTGTTTTCATCATGGTTTACCTAGTAAAGTAAATAATAATGTGATATATTTTAAGTTAAAACTATAAAATGAATTAACATCCGACTATAGTTAAACATTTTAAACTTCTACCTACCTAGGTTACGTGGTTGTGTAGTTATAGCTAATTATATTTATCTCATCCATTTTTTTAACATAGTTTTTATTGCACTAAAAAGAATAAAATAATAATAAAACTAAACTAAAAATAAAATAACCTAATCTAATAAATCGCTACCAGTGGGCAGCGTTCCTAAAATGCTGGCAGCATTGCTACGTTGTATTGCAATGCCTCAGATCAACCTAGAGGAAAAGAGAGAACACTACGTTATATCTCGCTGAAGCCACTTTTTTTAAAACTTGTGTGCGTGGTAATGTCGCCATGAAAAACATTTACAACTGCACGAAAACTAATATTAATTCCCAAACTCTACGTTAGCCTTTTCCGTTCCAAATATCTCGCTGAAGCCACTTTTTTTAAACTTGTGTGCGTGGTAATGTCGCCATGAAAAACATTTACAACTGCACGAAAACTAATATTAATTCCCAAACTCTACGTTAGCCTTTTCCGTTCCAAAATACAACCTTAGTAGATTTAATATTCTAAAACTGCACATATTTGTAGGAGTTTAATGTTACGGCTTTTTAAAAATTGATTTGTAAAAAAACTGCACAGTTTTTAAAACAACCTTAAAATCTAGCCCTGGCCACACTTTTTTAATGCACTATGTAACTATGTAAATATATGTACACGAAATTATACCTTAAATCAATGGACAAAATGTTGAGGTAAGAATGATCAAGCGAGGAGCGTAGTTTTCTTGAGTCAATGTGTGAGTGTTGTGTACATATACGACTGTAGCGTTGTTTTTGGGTGGTTTTTGGCTTCACCTAAATCATATGCCGTGCGCCATCTTATTCTCTAGGTTGATCTGAGGGCAATGTTCTTGATCTTTGATGTTCTTAATCTTTGTTCTTTTTTAACTAAACATCGTTGCTCAATATTCTTTATTAGCATTTATATCCGTCGTAGTAATTAGTTCTATATTTATACTAAGATACATTTTGGCTGACACCGTAAGATATTGATTTATGATCTAGTTCGTATAAATGTCTAATGTTGTAAATAATATTATTCAATGTAAACGAGCCGGTCGGTAATCAAGTATCGGATGTAATTACGGAAATATTAAAATAGTAACCGGAAGCAATTAATTAAATAAACGAACAAGTGGAGATTGGGACGGCAGCACTGAACTGAATGTTTGGAAAAATCAAGGATAAAATAGAACGCATCTGGGGTGGTTTGTGTGAGTTTTTTTTTATTTATTACTTAGTAGGCTTGCGTTTGGCCGCCAACATGCCTGGGACCCTATTCGGAGATTTGAGATTATCATCTCACTATTTTTCGTCCTTGTTGCTCTCGTTTGAAACGTCATAGGTGTGAGAGTGACCAAGATAAAATCTCATCTCATCTCACGCGCAGGAATAGCCCCCCTAATGATAAGCAGTGATGCGGCCTGCGATGGAACACGCTTGCCTAGAAGAAACCGATTCACTCGAGACTTGATAATAACTTGATGATAATAAAAACGATGCTTATTTCTGATTTTATTGCAAACGTTTTTTTTATTTAAAAAATGACACTCCATGGACACCGGAGACCGTGACCTTCGTTAACTAAAATCAGGGGAATACATCAGGGGGGTTAGTTATTTTTTGCTAGTTTATAGGTAAACTGAGTATCTATGCATCGATTCCAACAAATATGAAACGGTTCGCCGTTTAATATTTGTAGGAATTAAACGGCGAAATAATATTAATATTAACGTTTCGCGGTTTAAAAACCGCCGTGAGGAAATTAGCAAGTAAGTTCCCTGCAGCTTCTTCAAAGTAAACTTAACTTGACTTATAATTTTTAAGCTCTCAGGATTTTTCTAGCATTTTCTAATCTAAGTAATATATTTTAGTACTTTTTGCGGATTAAAAATTAACTCCGCGTCATCGGAAAGTTCTGATTGAGACTTGGGTACCAATTAAGAAGTTTTTTTCCGACAGTAGCATTCAATGACCAGTGGAAGTAGCAAAAACATCACCGGGCGCGAATAAATCTAATCATGTAATTAATTCAATTACCGTCAATGAAAAAGTGGCAGCAGCCGGTTCCAGCAGCGAGATAGAATAATCTCTGTCGCTATTGAATCTCACAATTGCTTACACGTCGTAGGTAATGTGGTTAGCCTGCATGTTACCGTAGAGCGCACGAAGCGTTATTTGTCAAGGGCGCATGGACAATGCTTGGAGCGTCGCTTCTTCCGTGTTTTTGTTTCGTTCCGCATCATTCGCGGCTCGTAGCTTCATCGTTAGAATATTAATATTCGTTAACCGAAGTCAATACACATCGGTTCCTTTGTTTATTTTTATGAGCGAGTTTTTGTGATCTTTTTTGTTAATTTAACATTCTGAAGTTGCGCTCGATCGGCCGGTGCCTACCGGTTCGAAGCTGAGGAATTGCAAATCGATGAGTATTTACAATTTAGTTCGGCTAAGGTGTGGTCATTAATTAAATTACGATTGGTATTTATTATTGGGGATAGCGAAAGAAACTGCTCCATATTCTCATTTCTCTCTGTAGGTATTGTGCGAAACGCATGGTTGAAATCGTTGGAAAATTCCGAAAGCCTTTGTTATGATGAGATACAAAGTTTGTGCACTGGGTGCGTTCATAATAAAGAAGCATGGGTCGCGGGCACCTCGCGCGTCCTCGGGTGTCCGCGGTCATTGCTTCCTGCTGTCGAGATGCGCCCGAGAGCCGCGGCCACGCGGTGACGCTCCCGCTGCGTTTGCGCAACCTCTCATACATTATTCATAGCCGACACGATTGAGCCTTCATTATCCTTTGTTCTAAAGAACCACATAATTTCATATTACAATGCTAATTCACTTATCGTAAATTGCCTTTGTTGTTATTTGTTAGATAATACCATGCAGATGTTGTTATAGTTTTTTATCTGCTATTATTTCAAGGTCTTGCTTAGTTTTATATATCCACTGTCTTGTCTGTGTCACTGCGTATCATGACATAAGTTTAGTGAAGAGCTAAGCTAAGTCTTTACAGAAAGGTCACGTAGATTTTTTCATTGTACGTTACGTTAATTATGAAACCGCAAATCGTGCTTCTCGTAATTTGCGAATATAGGTACATATACTTCGTGTTGATTTAGGAACGCAGATTTACATTACATGCGTATAAATATTTGGCATAATTAGATATTTTTAATTAAGTATACGTGTACTTATGTAGCCCTTTTGTCGTACAGTTGCCATGGGACTCGTCCGAGGAGCAGATGGGTGCGCCCCGCGAGATGCGCATTCACGTGCAACGAGTGATCGCCATCCCTGCGCCTCACAACATGCCTCCAGCGCCCCAGAACATGCCCGTGCCACCCCAGAACATGCCCCCACCACCAGAGACCATGGGACCGTTCGCCCCTCCTCCGCCACCACCACAGAACGACGACCAAAATGAGGTGAGTTCGAAAAAGTTCCGAAGCGTTGTTCAAAGCTTGACTTGTGCAGCTACGAGTATACCACGCGTAGCTGTAGTTTTGTGAAGATAAGTTTCATTTTACTCAACGTTTGCTATTGACATCAATTTAGATTTAATCTTAGATGACAACAAATAGAACTTCATGAATACGGAGTAGATGTTTAATTAGTGTTACGTTACTCCCCGGAGTGCGAGCCTAGTTCGAGAAGGCTCAATCGGCTTGCTTACAATGCTCACTTCCCAGACTAGTATTTAAACCGTAATAAACATCCAAGCCGCTGCAACTTCACCAAACTGAATGATCCACTTAAAAGTCTGTTAGAGATTTAACGAAGTCAGCGGTCCTAATAAACAGAGTTGAATACGGAAGGTATTTAATTAGCGTCAAGTTACTCCAGGGATAAGGCAGACTGTTTATTTTAATGGGATAGTAGGCGGTGACTGTGTACACCGGCGCTTTACGAACTCCTATTTGCTTAATTTTGTGACATGTCGAGGGGGACTCGTAACCGAGCGTGAATGAAGCTCTTAAGTTCGACTATGCTGGCAATTTGAAATTATAATGAAGAGCAATATCTTGATTCTATCCAACAAGAGAATACTCATTAGAATACTCAACGCGTTTATTTACTTTAAAAGCAACAGTATTTACTTTGCTTTAAAATACTATCTCCAGTATCGGCTGTCGAAAAACTTTGAAGAGCGTCACAGTTCTATATGAAACGTTCCGTTAGCAAGTAATTTACAAGTTCAGTAACGCGTACAAATTATAGATGATGTGATACGGAAGCATTGAATAATGAATAAATAAGTATAATGACACTGAATAACTATTTAAATAAATAAGATGACGTACAATGAGAGTAAGTACCCACATCATGTGGAACAAGTTAGCGTTACGAAAATAACTTTTTGTGCGGTTCAGATATTTAAAATCTCAATTAATCTTAAATGATTGTTGTACAAACAGTCAGTTTACATAATTTAATCCATCGCCAGGCGAACCTTCCTAACATAATATTAATCCTATATATGCCAATTAGATTTTATAATTTATTACCTACCTAACGATTTTACTCAAATAAGGAAACAGTAGAGTTACAATCTAATGGTCCATTTTAATAGACTACAGCATAAAATCTGATTGAACCACCTTGTAGGCGCTGCTATAATATAGTATTAGTAGGTATGAGATGATACTTCATAGGAAATTGTACAGTAATTGAGCATTAAAGTATTCTGAAATCATTTCCCGTGTCAATAAACTTGCAAACTTTAATTTTATTACCGTAACCGATGCGACGACGTTTACGTAGCCATTCTAAAAGTTTTATACGTAACTTGAAATGTGTTTTCTATTGTTCACGTTTTCTTAGGTAACTGAACTCAGTATTTTATTTTATCTGTGGAGTTACGAGTACAGCCCGCATATTGTTTAGGCTGAAACTGAAACGGTCCTAGTTAAAGATCTCTATTTAATGTATTTTCAGGTTACTTTTTGTGTCTCGAAAAATATTTTAATTGAAAAATACCTACTTTACTTCATAGTATTTAATAAAGGTAGGATCAACTGGGGCAAATGCGTCTCGGAGGCAATTGCGTCTTTCGAGAATAACTGACAACCCTTCACAAATTAGGCAGCTAACGCCATCTTGTACAGATTATTGCGACTAAAGATAGAAAAAAATGTATAGTTCGTAAAACATAGCTTGATTCGCGGGACAGCCATCAAGATGACATATTTTTCGTACATTAATTGTCAAAGGGACATTTGACGTATGACAAATATGTCATCTCGATGGCTGCCCTGCGATTCAAGCTATGTTTTACAAACCATAGGTGGCGCCTAATTTGTGGAGAGTTTGGCAGTAATCGAAAGATGCGATTGCCCCACAGACGCATTTGCCCCAGTTGACCCTAAATCATTGTTAATTTACAGCATGCATGCATGTTATGATTCATTATTTTGTTTAATTTGTTTAGCAAGCTGCTGTTCTTCACCAGTTCGTGCCGCAGTCCGCTCCCACACAGGAGATGGAACAACCTGAAGTAAGAACAATTAATTAACGCTTTCGCTGTCGATGTTTTTTGTTTGTTTTATGCCCCTATGGTAGAGAAGAGAAATTTATTGGAACTCGCTATCGCGTCGCTGGCATAAAAGAGTGGCATAGAGAACGCCGGACGAGTTTTTGACACTAAATGAGTAAAATTGTAGTTTTTGTTACTGAATGAGTAAAATTCATTATTATTAATACTCATGACAAATAAGCATTCGTGACATATTTATTCATAATTATGTGTAAAATATTAGTATTTTTACAACCGTACAATTTATTTTGTCTCAGGCTTGTTGTCATAGAGCAAAATCTATTTTATTTTAAATTGTATTTTAGATAATTTGGAAGAGTTGTCACGTCTATCTGTTCTCAGTTCATTGTTCTGTGAAAATAAGAGATACTGATACAAAAACCGATATTTAGTTTCACATTTGAGATAAAAAAAGATTCCGATGCTTTCGACATTTTGTTTGTAACTTTCACTCTAGTTTAAAATGTAAAACCTGAATACATTTATCAGAGTAAATTATTCAAAAATATACATCGTATTCTATTTTATTTATGCTTTCATTTAAATAATGAATTTCACCTGAGTAATGATGATTTATGAAATCGGCCAAGCTTCGAAGTGATTTTTAAGTTAACTAAAATATGAGGGTGGAATTTATTCTTGTTTATCGTCGTGTAAATTTGTATCATAATTTTGCCTTTATTGTTTACTGAACAAAAAATTACAATCATGTCTGGATTTAATAGATGTCATTTTAAATTGTTATTTAAAGTATTAATTGATTTTGAATTACATCGGAATGTGTTATAACATTTACCGTTAACATTTTAGGTTCTTTACGCTTTAAAAATGTAGAAACTAAAATTCAAATGTTTGTGTAAATCAAGGATCGGTGGCATTTCTCAACCTTCTCGTGAAATTTTATAGGCAGGTTCAATGATTATACCAATTTTATTGTCCAGGCAAATTTTTTAAATTAATTCAAAATTACGGAGATATCTTTTTTTTAAATCATATCTCCGCCACAAAATTTCATGAGAATCGGTTAAGAAATGCCACCGATCCTTGATTTACACAAACATTCGAAATTTAGTTTCTACATTTTTAAAGCACCTAACATAAAGGACCTAAAATGTTAGCGGTAAATGTAATAACACCTGCTAATGTAATATAAATCAATAAATATCTTAAATAACAATTTAAAACTACATCTATTATATCCAGACAAGATTGTAATTTTTTTGTTTAGTGAACAATAAAGGCAAAAAGAAACGGATGGCAGAGATCCGGACAGAATCCAGACACACAAAAGCATTTTTGTCAAAGCTGAAGCATAAACGCTTTGCTTGCACCATCGAAAATAAGTATCTGTAGCATGTGAAAAACATAGTTGGGGCTAGTAATAAGAGTTGCGTGACCACAGGGTCGGTGGCAGATGCAGAAGATGGACGGCACGCCGGTGCAGATGTCTCTGCCGTGGGGCCTCACGCCCGACGAGCTGCACGCCATCCACCGCTCCGCCGAGGAGGCCAGCCAGCAGCGCCGCGACCAGCAGCAGGCCGACAACGACATGCAAGAGGTAACTATGGTTGGTAGCTACTTCCTTACTAATTATAAACTCGAAAGTAACTCTGTCTGTCTGTCTGTTTGTTTGTAGGCTTTTCAAGGATAAACTTTCAATTTTCAACTTCAAATTTCATTAAGGTATTAAGATATTAATGAAATTTGATAAATAGTTGCAGTATGTCACTAGGAAAGTTTATGGATACTTTTTTCTGAATAAATAAACCTTTTGTCATGAAATTCTGTAAATAAATTAAAAATGACGCGCCGCTTACTAAATGCGACAGACATCACAGAATAGTTAGTAGTAGGTACTAAAATAACAACTGAAAACTAAAATTAAAACTCCGCTCAGAACCAGCCAGTATTTTTTTTTAACGTTGTACTCTGATCTCTTTGGTAACGGATTATCATTAATAATTTGATAATCAGTTACAGTATATCACGAGGAGGGTTTATGGATACTATTTTCGGAATCGCGGGTACAGCTAGCAGTCTATTTACGAGATTTTTAATATTTATAAGATGGCTTTGATAAATGATATGTCTAGAATTCTAAATGAACTCAAAAAACATTGCACGCGTCTAAAAACGTAGCACCGTTAGCCCGTAGCTTTCGCTCGGTCAATATGATAGAAGACTCAGAAGACTAATATCTTGTTTCAGATGAAGACGATAGTGAACACGCTGGCGGCGGCGGCCGAGGCGGAGGCGCAGGCGCAGGCGCAGGCGGAGGCCCCGGCGGAGGCCCCGGCGGACGAGCCGCAGGAGGCCGCGCCCGCGCCGCGCGCGCCGCGCACGCTGCTGCTGCCGCAGGACATGCCCGTCGACGACCGCCGACACTGTCAGTATTCACAACTAGATATTCACTTACGAAAGCATATTAAATCAATTTTCAATTTTTGCACACATAAACATCCATATATTCATTCGGGACATTTTTGCACTACGGTCGTCTGACCCCAAACTAAGCAAGCTTGTATTATGCGTTTGTAAGGACTGATATAGGTAAATACACATATAGGTTTAAATACATACTTCAATAGATATTATACCTATACTTAGAATTGAAATAAATAAATTCGGGACACTTTCTTATACGGTCGTCTGATCCCAAACTAAGCAAAGCTTGTACTTGTAATACTTAAAAACATTTCAAAAATTCAATTAATTTAATGGGCTCTCAACATTTATAAACATAATCTAAGTTGAAAGCCCCAATGGCTTCAATTAAGTTAGTATAATTATTTTGAAACTAAACAAAGTAAGAAATCAATCATATTAATTTATCTAAGACGCGTTTTCAACATCAGCGAGCATCATGGGTTTCAACTTTAAATCTTAAAGTGTTATGTACCAACCTATCTGGAAACGTATAGCTACTTAGAAACCCGTAAACGAGACCATTCCGCTAGAAATCTTGATAAATGAAATCTTTACAGAAGAACAATCGAAGACTAAACAAAGAAGCTTATGCCCTCGTTTGAACCCTGTCAAATAAATTTTAGTCAAGCAAAAACATTTTACGAAGACTAAACACATTTTATAGTTGACTTGCTGAACTCTTAGTTAGAAATTTAGATTAAGTACCTTCTAAAATATGTAGTTACTCATTTGGATACTACTTATAAGAATACTGAATGTATTTCAGCCCCTAATGAAGATCGATTTCTTTTCAACACATTTGCTTCGTAAAATGTTTGCTCTTATATTTAACATAATTCTAGATTCACGTAAATTGAGCAAGGTATTAAACCTGCGTCGATTCGAGGAAACATTGAATGCTGTTAGGCAGTACCGGATTAAGCGAGCTCGGGTCCCGTAGCAAATGTGAAGGGTTTCCCACCAAAACACCTAATTTCCCCTGAAAGTATTGTTGTGTTGCCAAGTATGGTCAACGCTTTTTCCGCCTATTTTGAGAAATTTGGCGCCGCATGTCTAGTTTGAGAAAAGTTATTGGGTGTAGGGCTTTTACAGTTTTAGTTTTTCGCGCGGAATCGGTAGCATATGCTGTGTCTTGCTATGTGGCTAATCCGTCACTGATACCACATCTAAGAGTCCCGCGACGCTCTGAAATTTCCATACAAACGCGCTTCTCAAATTTCTTGAAAACCATTTGTCAGATTATGATCAAATTTAGCATGTACAATTAAATTAACAATATTACCGCCCCTATTTTCTTGTTTTTTTTTAAACGTTTTCAAGCGAAAGTAGAGCTATGAAAAATATCCGCATTTGTAAGGGGTCACTTTTGACTGATTTATTCAATAGATAGACAAAGCAAATCAAAAATCCCTTTACATAGGGTGGTTGTCTACATTATTAGCTTTTAAATGAATCTATAATACAAAGGACATTCTTAGTTATTTGAGAATGAATAGAGCAGTGCAAAAGTCATTAAAAAAAATGCACTTTGTCACTCTGTTGGTAACTTTAAGGGCTCGTCAGTATATTTTCTTGCTCTCTTCGCTCGTCATCTTCTTCTAGACGAAATGGCTATGGAAAACCTTCAGCCAATGCGGAGTTAAGTCTAAAGTGGTCGCCGGAGTTACACTGGAAAGATTACGCTCAGGCAGAGATGAGCTTAAATATGCGGGGCCCCTTTTCGCGCGGGGCCCGTAGCAATTGCTACTCTTGCTACGTGGTTAATCCGGCACTGCTGTCAGGTGCTCCGCCCGTTTGAATCTGATAATAACAGGCGTCCGATATTTAATATTGTAGATTCCACTGAATCACTGAATAAAGCTTTATTGTTGTTTTATTTCAGTGAACTTTAGATCATATTGCTTCTCTGACCTTTTGTACTCAGTTTCCAACAAAGTTTCTCCAATGAACACTGCGTAGGTATAAACAAAAACACGTTATTTATGCGCGGTACGCTCCGCGAGTATCGTATGACACGATGGATTTACCTGGCAGTTATGGAAACTTTCTCTATAAACGCGTAGATCACAAGCCTAGAGGCGTGTCGGGACTCCGGAGGTGTGTTAATTAAACGGATGTTTGTGACGTCGCAATATTAATATCTAGCAATATTGTGGAGATAACTTTATCGAGAACGACTGAGGTCAGACACCTGTTATTATCCGACTGCTCAGAAAAGGGAAATGTTTTTCGGGTGTGTAAAATTCTCTCACCGCCTTAACGGCTTACCAGATTCCGGAGTTTGTCTTTGTGTCTTTGTGCACAGGTATATGTCTTTGTGCATAGGTATATGTAATTTTTTATCAGGATTGTAATTTTTGTCATAGACTACGGTTTTTGTTGTTGAGTTTTTTTTGCCAACTACTGCATAAATATACGAGCCATGCGCAGTTATATCACATTCCTTACCACGAATCCAGGTCCTCTGCAGTTTACTGTAAGCATAATGTACCCAACCTCCCCAAATGACTGCATGTCACGATCGTCTCGCCATCGTTTAATAGGCCTGACAACGAGGATTTTTCCTTGATCATTAATAAAACAATGCCTGCCAATCACTTCCTTTATTGACTACTAGCTGCGCCCCGAGGTTTCACCGGCGGTTAAAAAGTATCCTATGTGCTACTCTAGACTATAATCTATCTTAGTGCCAAATTTCATCCAGATTTCTTCAGCCGTTCTGGCGTGAAAGAGGAACAAACATCCATCTATCCATCCATCCATTCTTACAAACTTTCGCGTTTATAATATTTATTGATTGATATATTGATATTGACTATTTTTCATTCGATCTGCTCACTTTGTATTAGACCTATTGTAATTGTCGAGCCAGGATTACAAAAATAACACCACAACGATCTTGATTTAACAATTTATTCTTCTAACAATAGGTCCTTTTCATCGATTAGTCAAAATATACGTTTTACACAACCGGATTCTTTCTCAACGAACCTTTCTGCCATCTTCCTACTTTTTAATTATATAAATCAATGTTGCCGTATCTATAATCGAAAATTAGTCAACAATCAATATTCTACTAAATATAATAAAACTCATTGTACATTTGTATCTGACGTGGCCCAAGTGGCATGGCGTGTGGAAGGTTGGTGGTGCTCGCTAACACTCGGCCATCCTGCATCTGCGTCCGCGTCCCGCGACGCTTACTATTCTTATCTTCAGCGTCCCATTTCTGCAAAGTAGAAGGAAAAACGCAGCAGTATCACAGAAATAAAGTAATCACGAAACACATTATAATATGATACATATTAATGACAATATCATGCATGACTTCGTTAAGACTGTTGGAGGTCCCTTACACAGTTGTAATGTCACACAAGATGCTACATCGCACAGTACCATGTATCACACATCACACCATATCACACAGCATTAAGCATCATACAGCACACTATGACACAAATAACTATGTATCGCATAACATAATAAGTCACACAGTACTATGCATCACACAACATATTATGCCACACAATTTTATGTATTCCACAGCTTACGTCACACAGTACATTATGTTACATCGCACCATCATGTATCATGTATACATATCATGCACACATCATAATAAATCACTCAGCATGCCATGTCACACAGTACAACACATAGCGTATCTTATCACACAATATTATGCACCACACAGCGTACTTAATCACACAGTGTTATGTATCACACAGCGTATTTTATCACACAGTATTACATATCTCGTATCATAGTAAGTCACACAGCATACTATGTCACACAGTACTATGTATCACACAGCATAGTTTGTCACACAGTACTATGTATCACACAGCATAGTTTGTCACACAGTACTATGTATCACACAGCATAGTTTGTCACACAGTACTATGTATCACACAGCATAGTTTCTCACACAGTACTATGTATCACACAGCATAGTATCTCGTATCATAGTAAGTCACACAGCATACTATGTCACACAGTACTATGTATCACACAGCATAGTTTGTCACACAGTACTATGTATCACACAGCATAGTTTATCACACAGTATTACGTATCGCATATCATAGCCAGTCACACAGCACACTATGTCACACAGTACTATGTATCACACAGCACACTGTGCCACACAGCACCATGTATCACACAGTACATTACGACACACAGCACTATGCATCACACAGCATAACAAGTCATGCAGTATTATGCATCACAAAGCACGCTATGCCACACAGTACTAGGTATCATAGTACATACTATGCCACACAGTGTTATGTATCACACAGTATTATATGTATGACTGCATGTCCTGTCACACAGAGCAGCGCTACTCAATTCATTTTAATAACTTTGCTCACAATAATGATTATTGATGACTAAAACTTGAACAGATAACAAGCTCAGGGCTCTGCTTCAATTTTCTAAGTCACACATAGCTTCTAAATAGTGTATGTAGGTAGCTCACAAACTGCAATCTGTGATCAATAGATTAGTATCACATGCCTGCCATGATCCACAGACTTTTACCACCTAATCACAGTATTACCACAGTTCCACCACTCGCAATTCACTAATTCTATCCATAATGCCTTAATTCATTTCTTATAACTTCCACCAGCCCACTCAATTGATTTTTCCGAACAACATTGTTCTGCAAGCAAAGCCATGATTTGTTTTACTATTGTTATTACTTCTATTTCTTTAAAAGATAAATCAGGTCATCCTCCATCAACCTCTCGGTCACTATTCAAGCTGTCATCGTCAGTATGGTGGCTCTATCTATAGGGTCTGAGACCCTCTCCCGACCCTACTGCGCTAAGTTTTGCACAACCATTCGTACCTATGTCAGTTTTATAAACTTTGCATGGACTAGCGTAGACACCAGTTATCTCCCCAGCAATTCCACCTTTCCACAAGACAATAGTTGTCCCAATGAACATTTCCTACAGCTTTTATGCTTCCGATCAAAACTGTCCTTCATCAACGTCATATATTCTCATCAATGCGTAGTTTTGCAGTTGCTCACCTAGCAGTCAAGTCCGTTTTTTCCGAGTATCCAAGTCATCAGTTACATTATTTGGCAATGGCGGTAGTATTCAAGCAAAGTACGACTCGCGCGATAGGCTTGACCGTTTGAACGAAGGCTTGCTATCGCGTTCAGGACATGTTTGAATTGAAATATTTCTAAGCTTGACATATTGCTTGAAATAAATAAACAAATAACAGCCAATAAATGGTTTACCCCTGTCTGTGTATATAGCGACTGTTATCGGCCACTCGACTCCCACACACGTTAAATTGATACATCCCTAAGAAAGCTGGAACATTTTGTCGAATTTCCACAGCATATGTCAGATAGACTAGAAATAAAGAGTCTCAGAATATTTTTTTCCTACCTTATAAATGTTTTAACTATAATCACTTAAGCTCAGGTCTTGTACTTGAACTTCACAGAGGTATCCCATTACTTAATCGAGAAGTAAGTCTCCGTACTCTCAAATGTGTAACCACTCGTATAAGGTTGCTAACCTGGTCGATAACCTCCCCTAATAGCTCTAAAGTTTCAACTGAACTACAACCCTTGCTGATAAGAATGGCCATGAAGGGAGTAAAGAAGTGAATTTTACGAAGAAATCAATTACTACCAATAGTTGCTCGATCGAATTGTAACGAGGAACCTAAACAATCAGCGCACAATATATGCATAGAAATGGCCTTTCCTTTGGTGATCAGGTGAAGTTCACCAAGTGAAGTTTTACCAAAGGCGCAATGCAAGCACGATCCAATATATTTGCTAATGAAACGCGTCATTCCATGACCAGAACCACTTCTTGGCGGCTTTTTCAAATTGATCGAATCCAGCATGTCAATTATTTGGACATCAAAATTTTGTAGTAGACCATATTTACCTAGTTTTGGGATTGCGAATCGATCTCTAGCCAAGATTTGCCTATAAGTACGAAACATTTTTTTCTATTGCGACACAGTATAGCAAATCGTGACTTGTCGTTCCTGCACAAAGCCGTTCTAAATATTGTCTTCTTGTAACTGCAAAGTAAATAAGCAGTCAGAAACCCCCATCTGAACACGTTACAGGATATCAAATTTCCACTTAGAGCATCCCTCTGTTCCATGGTCTTCCCTGGCCTCCACCTATTCAATTTGCAAGTCAATAATTATGTACCTACTGCTAATCAAGCGATGCGCAGAACTAAGTCCTATTTATCCAACTGCGCAAGTAGGATTATGTTTCTCGAGTGTTTCGATGCATGTTTGTGGGCATGTATGCATGCATGAGGCTTCCCTGGCACGGTCCACAACCCAAACAGCTCGATGGACTTCGACATGTGAGGCGTCATCCGAATCGTCCTGACCGTGGAAGTGACACACGATACACCACCTTGTAGCCGGGTCTTTTTGTCTTTCTTTTAATAATGTTACTTGTTAGTATGTAGTTCGTAACGCTGCGCAATCAGTTAAGTCACAGTATGACGGGAATCTCTGTAGGGTAGATACGGAATCGCTGTAAGGATTCTACAACAGCTAATGTTTCTTACTCAAAACTTTTCATAACTGTGAATTAAACAATGTATCTTCTTTACTTGTTATCTGACTAAAGTAAGCGATTGGTTTCAAACTATACCGTCTTCCTGATACTGCATCAAATCCCGCATAATCCTAAACGACTAGCATTAGTGTGAAGCACGCTCGTGACATTTTAACTGCTGTAAATACCCAAATCAGGTCTTTCATACTCTGTAACGCAATTTGTTTTAGCTTAGTTTGTTTTATTATAGTGATTTCATGGTCCATACATTTGGCAATATTTCCCAAAAGAGAACATTATTTGTACTATATTTAGTTTAAGATTGGGAAGATGTTTGGTGCAAACAATTCACGGTCATCGCATTACAGGGACTCAACTCGCCTTCCACTTCGTCTTTGCTAAATTTTTTTCTATACATTGAATATTATCATGTTCAACGTTCATAACCACCTAAGGTATTAAAATTAATATACGACGTATCACCCAACTCAAAATATACAGCATGGCTTAATAAAGACAACTAACTCATCACAGGTAACACCACCCACATAGACTTCAATACACGCTCCACTTTATCTTAGTATGGAAACATTAATTTTGAGAAACATCGGAAAACAGACATGATCGAGATTTCTTAGCTGTATTGCACCAAGCATTTTATATAAGTTTGAAGGTAGGCATAAAAGTCACATAGCTCACTGTTGTATATAGGCTGCCTTCTTTTTTTCATGGGCTGACCCACGATCAAATCTGCCTCGGACAGATTACAATCAGTTACTATACCGTCAATCACCATACTTTAAACTTGAGGTAAATGTTCGCCTTGCCAAATTTTCGAGTACATTCATGCTCATTCGAACCCCTTCATAATCGAGTCTGATGGATTTTGTACTATTCGATTGACTACCCGTATCTATGTATGCAGTCAACTGGAAGATATTAACATCAACTATTTTTTTTTTTATACGTCCCGAAATACGCCATTTATAAGTTACCTAAGAAATATCGCTAACCTGTGGCGCCTGTTGTTGCGTAGAGTAGATCCAAACCAGTAGCTTGTAGTCGCGTCCTAGTCATTGCCAGTTCTCGCACTGAAGTTGAGATCTGCAGTCTCGTGCCTCATGCCCTGGGCGGCGGAATAATACATTTTCGATAGGATTGGCTGTCGCATTGTGGTAGAACCTCCGGCAGTTGTAGGCGTTGTAGTATTACTTTGTCAACCAATCCTCCATAATTGCCACGTCGTCTCCAGGTTGATATCTTCATGGTACATGTTGCCAGTGGGGCTATTCCTACGCGTGAGATGAGATGAGATTTTATCTTGGTCACTTTCACTCCTATGACGTATCAAACGAGAGCAACAAGGACGAAAAAAAGTGAGATGAAAATCTCAAATCTCCGAATAAGGTCCCTGGACGTTTTCAAAGTTTTCTTTAATCTTGATTTTTTTAGTGACTCCTTCGTGGGATTTTATTCATCGGATCCGAATCAGTTTTAGTTCTCGATAACATTTCTTCCAAGCTATTCTATGTTGGTTGAGGGTTGCTGGGTTGGTTGTTGTTGTGAAACTTCTCGAAGGTAGCCGATTTTGTGCAACCAATTAATTGACATTATTTGATTTCTCGTCTAGTCGAAACTTTGTTATTGCTTCTGCACTTGCCTGCGTTATAAGTTCACTTCTAGGCACACAGGGCTCACCAAAGAAAAAAAAAAACTACATTCTCATCAGCCGTGGGCGTTGTTGACAATTTGCTGGGATTTTGTTTTCTTTTTCCAATACGTAGGGGCCGGACATTTCCCTATCCCACTTCTGAAGTGTAATTGTCGAGCCAGGATTACAAAAATAACACCACAACGATCTTGATTTAACAATTTATTCTTCTAACAATAGGTCCTTTTCATCGATTAGTCAAAATATACGTTTTACACAACCGGATTCTTTCTCAACGAACCTTTCTGCCATCTTCCTACTTTTTAATTATATAAATCAATGTTGCCGTATCTATAATCGAAAATTAGTCAACAATCAATATTCTACTAAATATAATAAAACTCATTGTACATTTGTATCTGACGTGGCCCAAGTGGCATGGCGTGTGGAAGGTTGGTGGTGCTCGCTAACACTATACTAATGAAACGATTTAAGTATCGGATTTCAGATATGTATCAGTGTCTATTTCCAGATGGTACTTCTCACAAACAGTGACAAAGTCACACCTTTGTGCGTGTTTACCTAATAATTACTTATTGCCATTTTCCTCATTACTATATAAAGTATGTTTCTGAGCAAATTGGTGATTATAGCTAAATCGCTGGTAATTAACAGAGATTAATGTAAGTATCCTACAGGATGACCATGACCAGCCTCCGATCCATTAATTACCCAATTATTACTCGTATAAGCTCTAGGTCTTTATTTAGTGATTGATATCCTACTAATATTATAAACGCGAAAGTTTGTAAGAATGGATGAATGGATGGGTGGATGTTACTCTTGCACGCCAGAACGGCTGAACAGACCTGGATGAAGTTAGGCACAGAGATAGGTTAAAGTCTAGAATAGCACATACTTTTTACCTGCGGGTGAAACCGCGGGGCGCGGCTAGTTCTTATTGATTATATCAAGATGCTTATTGAAATCGCTCAAATAGCCTATACTAGCTGCGCCTCGCGGTTTCACCCGCGGTAAAAAAGTATCCTATGTGCTATTCTAGACTATAATCTATCTCCGTGCCAAATTGCACCCAGATCTATTCAGCCGTTGTGGCATGAAAGAGTAACAAACATCCATCCATCCATCCATCCATTCTTACAAACTTTCGCGTTTATAATATTAGTAGGATACCTGATGCAGATGATGAGCTATACTAGGTCGTGTATGACGTAGGTATACTTTACGTCAAGGATTTTTAGAATTCAATTATTTAGGAACAAAGGTTCGTGGTGGGAATTTAGCGACAAACAAGTGACACAATTAACATTTTACAATTATCAAAACTCATTAAACCCCTGAGGTACTTCCAACAAACGCGCTAAGAACTAATTTGTATGGCGAAGTAATTAGTAGTGGCTCCACCTCGGAGAGATTGTGGTCGCATCGGCAACGTCGTTAGCGAGTATTGTCTAACTCATTAAACATTGGAAAGTCGGTCTCAGCTTGTAAAACGTGTTCATCTCGACTTTCAATTGTGGTGTTTGTTCTGCAGGCCTAGATACTTCCAGAGGCTTTATACTTCAGACATTTTCAATACAATACAATACAAAAACTCTTTATTGACACCAAATACAAAATAAATCTAAACTAGACATTCAAAAATATAGGCGCAATGGGCGGCCTTATCGCTTAAGAGCGATCTCTTGCAGACAACCTTTTAACCTTTTCAAGAAAACTTTTCTGCATTTGTTTGAGTAATCACACACGTCACCCTGTCCTGTTTTGAAACAAGTAACATTATTAAAAGAAAAACAAAAATACGGCTGCAAAATGTTGTACCCTATGTTACTCGTACTATCTACATATGTTATCCCTATGTTGAAATCCGTCAAGCTGTTTAGGCTGTAGGCCGTGCCAAAGAAACCTCATTCATAATAAGAATAAATGAATTCGGGACACTTTCACACTCGGTCGCCTGACCCCAAACCAAGCAAAGCTTGTAGTATGGCTGTCAGAGACTGATATACATACTTAGATATTTTTAAATACATACTTAAATAGAAATTAACACCCAGACATAAAACAAACACTAATGTTCATCACATGAATGTTTGCCCTAGGTGGAAATCGAACCCAAGCCGCCAAGCTCAGAAGGCAGGTTCACTACCAACTGAGCCACCGAGGCAGTCAATACATACAACATATATACATTCATATACATACACACACTCGAAAAACATAACCCTCCTTCTGGCGCAGTCGGGTAATAAGAATCAAGCCCAATCTAATCCTACTATATTTAAATTTATTTATTTATTTATTTATAAACGCGAAAGTTTGTAAGAATGGATGGATGGATGTTGGTTACTCTTTCACGCCAGAACGGCTGAACAGATCTGAATGAAATTTGGCCCAGAGATAGATTTTAGTCTAGAATAGCACATAGGATATATTTTAACCGCGGGTGAAACCGCGGGACTCAGCTAGCGTAGCATAATTTGACTGCTAATGATTTTGTTTTTGATGATTTTATATTGTTTTCAGTCATGCAGCCACGCTCAGTACGCAGCGTTGATGCGCTTCTGCCGGCTGAAAAGCCACGCGTTAAACGCTGCGCCTGCGACTGCAAGTAAAGCCGCGCGTGTCGCACGCTTGCGTCGTGCGACTGTTGCCGTGTCGCGCGACGCAGCAACCGTCGCTCCGACGGTGTCTTCCGTCCGCATCCAATCTCAAACCATTCCATGTAACCGAGTTAGACCTCCGTAAAATCATTCCTGACACTCTGTAAATAAAGTTGTTAATCCATCCGGAACGAACGGTCGTTTTTAATTGCCTGCCTGTCGCCGTAAATAAAGTTTGAAGTTTTAATGTTTGTTATATAAAATAATATTTTTATAATTCGTTTTACTATTTAACATTTCTACTATTAAACAGTTATTCATTTACAAGAAAAAAATCGACTTGTAGTAGTTAAGTTTAGTATAATTTAAGCGTTTATTATGATGTAGTGGGTAGTCACAGGTGTGATATTAATAATTGTGAAGTGGGATGTTATTGGCAACGCAGTACCTATTAGTTCCGGCTCTGTGCGCTTTTAATAAATTATAATTTATTTGCATTCGCTTCTCTAAAACTAGATTTCAATCTTGACATCGACTCCCTACTTTCAATTTTTTTAATTGTGAAAATCGCCCAGTGATATTGTAAAGCTAATAAAAATAAAAGTGAGCTATATTCTTTGTGATCCTAAAATTAAACGTATATTAGTTTTATTCCTGAACTAGTTTCATTTCGATTTACCATTTTGTAAGTAATCCCACTTTAATTTGGGATAAAACGGCCGCGAGATTGCTTTGTCATGCTGAGTGGAGGCAGCTTGCGGGGTGTTTAGTTCTCTATTTTATTACATTGTAACAAGATGAGAAAAATATTAGATTTAAGGCAATTTCTTAACCACAAGGTAATGGGAAAGATTATTTCTCAAGAAGCTGATGGACATACAGGACGCAGGACAAGTGTCAATACGCTAACATGGGGTCATAAAAGAAAATAAAAAACCCGACTGCACACTTATCTTAGGATACTTAGGTTTTTGAGACGAATATAACAATACCTCAACTGTGGAAATCAATCCATACATTTGGAAGATACGAGGAAATAAAGACATTTACAAACAAACAAGATACGCACGAAAAACATATCCTTCTTGACAGTGCGGTAATATGTAATCAGTTAATACATATAAATAAAAAAACAGAAAAAAAGACAAAAACAAAGAGGTACTCAATTGACGTGGAAATAATATTTTCACTACTGAGATGTGTACTGCATGACTAAACACATTCAAAGTCAAAATGTTTTTATTCAATTTGGGTATCAAAGATACACTTATGAACGTCAGTAAGCCTGCCTTAATAACATATGCAGTATCTTCCTCACAGTTCCTTACTAGTTGACTTTCATTATAATTATCTAACTCAAAGTCAAAGTCAAAGTCAAAGTCAAAATGTTTTTATTCAATTTAGGTATCAAAGATACACTTATGAACGTCAAAGTTATTTAAATAGACTCGACCGCCTTGTTCGGATAAAAAGCCTCTACTCAGAAGAACAGGCAAGAAACTGAGGGGCATTATTTTTTCAAATAATAAATAAATTAGTCTTACAAATTTTCGCTTACAATTAGGTAATATCTATAAATATTAGTGGCTACTTGGCGGAAGTGGAAGGCTCCAGACATCTTTATCTTCTAAATAATTCTTAACCTTATAATATCCTCTTTTCATTAATGTAGTTTTTACATGTGATTTGAATTTTCCCTCGGTGAGCCCTGTTATATTTTTCGGAATTTTATTGTAAAAACTAACGCAGTTGCCTAAAAATGACTTTCTTGACTTAGTCAGTCTAAATCTCTGTACAGCTATCCTATCCTTATTTCTAGTGTTATAATTGTGATAGTCACTGTTCAATTTAAATTTATGTAGATTTTTGCGAACGTGCATAATATTTTCAAAGATATATAAAGAAGGTAAAGTTAAAATATTTATTTCTTTAAATAAATCTCTCAATGATTCACGGGGACCCATTCCGTAGATAGCGCGGACCGCTCGCTTTTGCAAAATAAAAATGGCCTCCACTTCAGCAGCTGATCCCCACAGCAAAATGCCATATGACATTATGCTGTGGAAGTAAGCAAAGTAAACCATCCGAGCTGTAGCTATATCCGCCAGTTGCTTAATCTTGCGAACCGCATAAGCAGCAGAACTAAGTCTCCCAGACAGAGCACTAATATGTGGACCCCATTGCAGTTTGGAATCAATGCTTATACCCAGGAACACCGTCGCCTTGTCTATGTTAAGTTTATCGCCCTCAAGCATTACGTTTGGTTCTATATATCTAACATTAGGCATGGAAAACTTTAAACACTTAGTTTTTTTTGCATTTAGTAACAAATTGTTCGCAGCGAACCATCTCGAAATAATAGTCAGTACGTTGTTCACATGCACAAGTTCACTATCTTTCCTATCTGTTCTAAAAATAAGAGATGTATCATCAGCAAATAGAACTATGTCTGTAAGGTCCTTAACCATATACGGCAAATCATTTATATACGCCAAAAATAAGAACGGGCCTAAGATAGAACCTTGTGGTACTCCCATTGTAACTAAAGATCCGGAAGATGTGACGCCATTAATTCCCACTTTTTGTTGTCTATCAGTTAAATATGACTCGACAAGATCTAGAGCGATTCCACGAATTCCGTAGTGGTGTAATTTACGGATCAAGGTGCGGTGTTCTACACAATCAAACGCTTTGGAAAGATCACAAAAGACACCGATGGCATCCTGTGAACTCTCCCAAGCTTCCATCACATGCGTAACTAATCGAACTCCCGCATCTGTTGTTGATCTACTTTTCGTGAAACCGAACTGATTTTCGTTTAATATACTGTGTATGTTAAAGTGACACAACAGTTGATTAAGTATAATCTTTTCAAATATTTTACTCAAAGCCGGAAGCACAGAGATGGGTCTGTAATTCGAGGGATCTGACTTACTACCCGATTTGAAGATAGGGGTAATTTTGCTGTTTTTCATTAAATCGGGAAATGTGCCTCTGTCAATACACATGTTAAATATGACCATGAGGTGTGGTGCAATAGTTTCTATTAAAGACTCTAACACTTTTACTGATAATCCCCATAAATCTTCACTAGATTTAACTCTTAAGCTTTTGAAAGTTTTGATAATTTCAGAGATGGAAGTGTATCTGAACCGAAAGTCTGGTATATCCCGCGAGAAGTGTTATTTTAGAAAAGCACCTGCATCATCTGGAGACGAGTTAAGCGTTTTGGTGGCATCAAAGGGTATGCTCGAGAAGAAATGTTCAAAAGAGTTGGCTACCGATTTTGCATCAGAAACCGGCTGATTCTCAACTACCAGCGTAAATTCTGAATCCCTCGACTTACTTTTTCCCGTGTCTGTGTTGATGGTCTTCCAGACAGCTTTTATTTTATTATCGGATTTTTGAATTTTATCTTTTATAAACAAAGCTTTAGCGCGAATGCAAACCGACTTAAAAGTTTTCGAGTATTTTCTAACATAGTCATGAAAATCCTTACAAGAAATCTCTGACATCTAGTAAGGATTTTCATGACTATGTTAGAAAATACTAATAATAATAATAATAATAATAATAAACATCTCTACTTTTTCGTATACCTCTGGTCGCCCAGTCACTAAACTGTATTTTTTGGTTGAATTGAATCTTCTTCTTTGGACAAATTTCATTAAATTCATTGCTAACTATTTTAAATAATTTTTCATAACTGTCATTAGGGTTATTGACAGAAAAATCAGTTAAAATAAGTTTCGACTCTATGCAATTATTTAGTCGTTTTAACCTACCTTTCGTTAATGGTCTACACTCAACTAAAGATGGTTTCTTTATTTTATCAATTTCAAATTTAATTGCAAGGCCCTTGTGATCTGACCTGACTCCGTTAAAAAGTGATAAATCTTTTGTTTTACAACTTGAGAAAATATTGTCTATGCAAGTAGATGAGGTCTCCGTTACTCTAGTTGGCTCACAGAAAATATAGTTTAAATTAAATGCTTTAAATAAAGAAATTAGATTAATTTTATCCGTAGAATTGACTAAAATATCTATATTGAAGTCTCCGCAAACCACAATAGATCTATTTGATTTAGAAAGTTTCTTTAGTACGCACTCCATTGTTGACATAAAATGATTGAAGTTAGATGCTGGTGGTCGATAAACACATAATATTATGTGCCTGTCCATTTCCGCACAAGCAATTTCACAGACACGTTCAACAGAATAGCCCCTTATGTCAGAGCGTTCCTTATATTTCATGTTATTTTTAAAAAGAATAATACAGCCTCCTCCTTCAGCGGATACTCTGTTAAACGCACTGGCCACCTGAAAATTTGTAACATTAAATAGCATTTTATTTGATTTTAACCAAGTTTCAGTGAAACATAAAATATCAAAATTATACTTATCTAATAAAAGTTCTATTCCTAAAATTTTGCCAGAGAAGCGGTTTATGTTTTGATAAAAAAGTGAAATGTCCACACACTTCTCTGTTGTCTCACTTAAAAGTTTAAACTATTGGTCACAGTTATGTTATTAGTACATTTACTAAAAACTGTGACCTTATCTTTGTACTTCGTTATATTTCCTATAACTGAATCAATATTGTAGGCTAACAATGTAGCAATCAAGTGTCTGCATTTCTTAGGACAATACATGCTGTCCTGTGTTAACTTAAAATTATAAATAAATTGATTACTATCAAAAAATAGCAGCTTATCACTATGACGGGAAACTATGTTAAACATTAATGCATTCAAAGAATGGATGTGGTTATTTTGACTTCTAGTCAAAGAGTCTGAGTATGGAAATGCACATAACATTACTTTGAATGCATTTAATTTCAACAGACAAGTTATTCTTGCAATCACTTCTTTCCTGTCTGTACCTAAACTTTGCCCCAGGTAAACCACAACAATTGTACTACTATCTATTTTACAGCTTAATATTTTCTTTTCAATTTGAGCATATGATGCTCCTGGCATGCAGTGGTTTACCACAGAACAACTAACACTGTTGCTCAATAAGGAACCTAAGCCTACACCTATTCTGTCTGAAAAAACTAAGATTTGGTTAATACACTGTATCTCACTCTGCTCCGCCTCTAGGATTAATTTAGGTGAACTAGTAGAACTAGTAGTAAGGGTTGAGGTATCTTTTTGAGGGTGGTTAGAACCCGTCATGAGGTTGTTCTCAGAGTGTAGGGTCACACTCTCTACATTACTATTAACCAGGTCTACTAGCTCAATTGCAGTCTTGTAGTGCTCGCTTAGATGAATTTGAGCAGACTTGTATCCAGAAAAGATATCTTGTAATGTATTTTCTTTCTGGAGCAGGTCAGAGCGAAGTTGCAGTGTATCATTATCATATAATCGCCTAGTAATGTCTAGTTCTTCCATACAGTTTTTTAGTTGCTCTTCTAATGACAATTTATCTTTAATTAAATCTACATTTTTACTGAAATAACACCTTTTTTTCAGTTGTTTTTGACATTTTTTTATGATTTTCTTAACTTTAATATATTTTTTAATTTTGTTGTGACTTTTTAAATGGGTGGTAGTATTATTCATACATTTTTCCTTAGTATGGTCAATGTTTAATATAGGTTTTAAATTCATGCCACCACCTACCATCTCATCGAATAGGTTCAGTGTGTCGGCTACCTGTTCATCACTTTTTCTGGACTAGCGTATGCCCGAGACTTCTTGCGCGGTGACAAAGAAATATGTATTTGTTTAAGTAATATCTAATTATGAAGCTCGCTACGTATAAATGGGAATTACCTATAAACAGGAAAACGATCATTAGTAGGCAGGAATCTCGTAGAAATGTACCACCTACTTAGTTACCTAGATGCAATTTGACTTCATAGTCCATACCATAATTCTACCGAATTGGTTGATTAGTAGGCACTCTTGTTTATTGTGTAGAGTCTTTGTGAGACTGTAACTCAGCAATAAACGTTGTATAGCCTAGGAACAGTTATACAGTGTTTTGTGTGTTTTGATTGAGTTAAAAATTAATTTAAATGAAAGAGAAAGACAAAACATTGTATTACTATTTTGAGGCTATACAACGTTTATTTCTAAGGAAGTTTCGGGTTAGTATATGATAGGTTAAATAGGTATAGATTGATTAAAAGAAAGATAAAAATACTTTAAAATTGATGTGATGTCTTTAAATCATATATTTCTGTCCGATAGTAGATAGTATCGACAACGGCGTTACCTGTCTAGTTATAGACTACGAGTTGACTTAATAATCAGAAAATCTGAATTAAAATAAGGTAATTATAATAGGTCTCTAAAAAGGACTCTGACCACCGTTACAAACAAAAATATAAAGTACGAAAGATTTAAATAAATACAGACGGAAAAAGTTCTAAGTAAGTACATATTTTATTTACATTATTATTTTTAGCTTTACATAAAACGACCTCAACTATAATTATCATTTAAGCTCGATATCTTACAACAAGTGTCAGCTAAGCTATAGTTTGGTATAGTGTCTAAAGTTCTCGGAGTTTGAATACAATGCCTGTAGTCCAGCGTTATCAAAATTATGTAAAAACTCAAAATTAGGAAATTCATGATAATCCCCGAAATATAGCCAATGAGTTTAGTTTCAAATGAATCAAAACACCATATATGTATCACATCTTTTGAAAGCAAGTAAAAGTTGATCACCAAACACATCAAAAACGTTACAACCGTGAGACTTCTGGCGAAACTTCTTATTTTGTCAGACATGACTTTATATAACGTCGTAACATACACTGCAGTACCCATGAGGATTAGGGGCCATCTGAATATACAACAGATTAATAAGTATACGACCTTTTTATTCAAAGCTTCGTAAACAATGATGGCGGTCCACACAGCACTCATGGGCAGGGGCACTAGCCAAGCGCAAAATGACACTTTATACAAGTTATTTTGCCTTATTTTCACTAAAACTATAATTAAGCTGTCATACATGTGCTTTATAAAGAAGAACACTAAGATCACTATAACGAAATCAATATAAATTTGAGAACTATCGAGAAACACGGCAAAGTTATTCCAACCTGGTAGCTTTCCGTTTTCGTGTAAAAACATAAATGTAAATATTAATCTTTTTATGAATCGAGCTACACTGATTTGCATTAACATTTGGTTCCTATAATTTCTTCTCCAGCGCGGCATCTTCTTAGCTGCTATGATCCACACCATAAGTTCTACGGATGTCATAATGATTTCCATAATGTTAAAAACTTCAAATACGGCGTAGTGTATGTCTTCGTGGTTCGTCGAGTCCGTAGCGCTTTCGGTAGTTCCAAGTTCATCCATCGTCGTGGTAGACGCGTATTCGTGGGTTGCGCGCTCATTTTCAGTAATTGCAGCAACTGTGCTCTCCATTAAGATACTCGAGTCGGTCACTTCCTGTGTCATCTTAGTGACATCGGTAGGTATTTGTTTTACTTGAATATCCTACAAGTCAACACACAACCCTATCGTGTTCCTAGCAGCAGACAGACTGGCGTTAACACACTGCATTGAGATCATAATAACAAACGGGAAATAGCGAGTCAGTCTACTTATTCATAAACGCAAGTAGGTAAAATGATACAATAACTTTATTGGAATTTGCGGTTTATGAACGTCATCGGACTAGGCAAAATACCCAACTGCGCACTGAATCTTGGCCGAGAGTGTTTTGATCAAATAAGTCTGTCCTGTACTTTGGATTAGATTTATTTGGCGATAAGGATGATAAGATCAAAGTATTTCGTGGGTGTTTATAGGGAAGGAATTTTCTCTGCAAGTACAGTATGTATGTTGTATATGAATGTCCGATATATGATATATGTATGTATGAATGTGTATAGGATTGCGTGTGAAATAAACTAAATTTTGCAGTCAGATTCTTTTGTAATTTTTTCAATAATATTAATCAATTTTGTAAAAACTGTTTATAACTAGTTAATTCACACGTATAGGTAAAACCAAAAATTGTTTGTAAGATATATCGTGAAATAAATGTTATTGCCGCATAAATATCCTTTACACGAACATGTGGGACGCCACATAAATAACAACACATTTTATCGAAATCTTTATTTCTTTCGATAGGAATTCAATATCCTGTGAGTTATCTTCAATCGCCGCTGGCGTTCGGACGGACGAATTGTTTACTGTCAGCTGGTAAAAAGAATGTTTCAAGGATCCTTTGCAAATTAAAAGGATGTATAAATACGCATCATTTGATCCTCTTCTTAATTTTGTTTTTAGGACATAAAAATAAGCTACCGACATTATTTGTAGGGAAGCCCCTGCTATACAGGACCTTTAAAAATCGAAGGTCGTCGTTGTAATTTCTGGACATTCATACCAGCCTGGAGAGAATGACGTTTCTACGTGGCCCAAGATGTGGTAAACCACGTACCCATAGACCCTCGAACCCAGAGGTCCCTTCATAGCAGGCCCTAACCCGTAGCTATATAAGGATGCCGAAACCATGAATTCTATTCCATATCTGTATCTTCAACAAAAATCAATAGCAATATTTGATCACACTTTTGTATCATCAATCAGAGCTTGGAATTTAAATGTGAATGAGAAGTTAAAGATGAAGTACAGGAAAAAAATACATAAGTAGTTTGTTGTTTTGTACCTTGGGGAAGTAAAGAACTGTGACGTCTTTTATAGCTAAAGCAGCAAGTATCAGTGGCCGAGTCGAGCGAGGAGGCACCGGCTGTCCTTTATCCGCATTATTCACTGTTCAGGTGACTAATTCCCACGCGACTCACGCGTATTTCAACTAGGTTAACGTCCTAGCTTATTGCACATTCAATTCATACTTCATACTTTTCACCATAATTATTTTATGCTTACTGTGTGACTTTCTTTAACAAATAGAAAAACTTTGAGTGTGACAAGATTTATTAATATTTTTGTTGTTTGCATTTTATTTTATTTTTCTGAGATAAAAGGCCTATTACAAAATTCTACCCCGCAGTAGTTGCGTAGAGTTGCGTAGTAACAAGTATTTGTAGCCGTAGAAATTGCAGCACTGAAATGTCTCAGGTGAAACCCAGTTGTTTACGAAAGTGGAAGGATGGAAGTTAGTTTAGTGCATAGGGACGCGGCGCCCGATCGATAGGTTTAAAATATAGGTCAAACTCACTCACCGCACTTTACCTGCGCTCCCTGCGTGTTGTGGAATTCTAGTCTCTATTCGTTTTATGACCTATTCAACTTTTGGACCTCGGCTTGAATAGCTTTAGATTTTAATTAAATATGGAAATAGCATCATCCTGACGGTTTTCTGAATAGTTCACATGTTATAGTAAACAAATAAATATGGTATCTACGCATGTAATTATGTGTGTTTATAATACTGTATTGTACTGTAAGTATAGGGAAATAGGTTATAGGCAGGTAGGTACGAAATAATATAAGTCTCTTCAATAAAACTGAGTGACAGACCAAGCCTGTGGGTGACATAGCATGAGCCGAGCAGTGAACTTGGCACAAAAGTTTTTATACAACGTAAGTGATCACTAAGAAAATAATTTTGATAATTCAGGGGTTTAAATGGAGAATGATCGAGGCCTAAGTTGAGCAACACCGTGTACGAAGTCGCAGCCGTCGGCTGGCATTTGTATAAACGTAATAAATGAATGTGAATAATCCATCGTCATTTTCTAAATAACTGAAAGTTACCTAGCTAGGTACTTCTTTGTTTGGCTGTATTTACGAGTCACAAGTTAAACGAACGGTTTGAGTCATCTGCTTCTATGGTTTCGTCATTAATTGCGAATTCATAGTTTCGAGTACTTAGCTGTTTATTCTACAATATCTACATTCATAAAGCGCTTATCGACAACGATTATATCTAACTAATATGAGTAGGTAACTAGCTATATCCTGCGGTGTTACCTGCAGTTAAAAAGTAGACTATTTGCTATTCCAGGCAATAATCTATTCATGTGACAAACATGATGATAGTCTTGTTAGAGAAGGCCCGCCTCTCAAGCCAGAGGGAGCGGGTTCAAACCTAGCCGACGGCACGCACCAATTTGTTCATTGTGTGAACGTATGTTCGTATTGTATGGAATCTGCTACATGACTGCAGCCGGTGTATGGCGACAGGCTCGCCCCCTGTCACATTTGGAACTGGATATCGTCCGGAAGTGTGCATGTTGTATTACACCTCTGCCAGCCCTCTCGGAGAAAGGCGTGACGATATGTTTTGTTATGTTCCAACATTCAGATCCATTCGTGTAATAACAAACATCCATCCAAACTGTTGCTTTTCTATTGTTAGGCTTATTCTTAGGCAAAAATATTAAAAATCTTCCAAAAGTTTTTATCTATTAATGTTAAACGGCATATTTGACAGTATACCCTTTCAGATAAAAAAAAAACACACCACCTGCTCGACAATGAATAATTACAATATGAACGTAAAGCAAGGCATTACCTCCCAAGGGAGATAATGTTGTATGAAACTCCCAAGGAAGTTTTCGAGCAAAGAGGTAAAAAATTACTAAAAACTCAGCAAAAGGTTGAGTTACTCGAAAATCTAACTGGCCACCACAAAAAAGAACGCAATTGCTTGAAATTTTAAAACAAAAAACGCTGGTTTTTTTCTTCTCATTTTTGGCGCCGCATGTCGTGTGCATTTGCCAGTGTCTAGTAAATTACGTATTTCTTAGTTGTAATGATAACCAAGTGATTGCAAGATGAATCACTCCCCTACGGAACTACGAAGACCAGCGCTGGCTGCTATAGCCGGCATTATGCTGAGTTGGAACCGGTTTGTGGCAAAAAACATTGTTTGTATAGTTTTTAATTTTTATTGTTATTTTTCGTTTATATTTGTTTTTTTTTGTATACTTACTTGTTTTTTGCTCACAAATAAAAATTGTCTATTGTCTATTGTCTTTTATTGCCTATCATATGGGATTTTGAAAATGTTTCAAAACTCCATTTGAATTTTGAATCACAAGAATCACAAGTTTTAGAAAATAATATCTACAAATAAACCTACAAAGTCACGACGCCTCCTTTTTTGTTTCCAGCCAAAACTCAAAAAAACAGTGTTTTATTTAATAACATATGGCTCCGCTATGGCATTGTCATGTGGGGTCATAGCACCGGCGCAAACTCTTTATTTATAGCGCAAAAAAAATGCCTTAGAATAATAGTCAACATTAAACAAAGAAAAACCTGCAAACCCCATTTTATAAAAGAAAAAGTTTTGACCCTACCATCTCTTTATATTTTAGAAGTAACTATGTTCGTTAGAAAAAATCCACACCTATTCAATTTCGACAAAAATAAACGGCGCGAAGCAAATTTAGCCCTGCCTATACCTAACCTAGAACTACACAAAACTAGCCCGGAATACCGCTGCGCAAAAATATACAATAAACTACCAAACAGTGTTAAAAATATCAATACAGACAACTTATTTAAAAACACAATTAAAAAAAAGCTTATTGAAAAGGCCTACTATAGTATTCAAGATTTTATGCTAGATAAATGGTAAATTCATATAACACAAACTACGTTTAAATACAGATACATAATTTAAATTAATATAGTTATAGTATAGATTTATATAAAAGATTTATATAAATGCGTTGTATTTTTGTATTTTTCTAAATAATGTTATCTAATAGATAAGTGTTGAGTATGATAGTTATAATACTGTGTTAGAATAATGATAAACTATTTGTAAGATTTTAATACTTAAACCTATTTTGCAGCGCCCTTACAGGGTCTTAGTACTTGCACTTAGTCTAAGCACTATGCAGCACTGTATTTTGGCAAATAATAAATAAATAAATAAATAAATATTAACAAACAGCTCAGAAATTAAAAACCTAAGAATTTTGGAGTATAAGTGAGCGTATTTAACTATCAGACTTGAATATTATTGGAACTGCAAAATATTTACATGATAATAAATCTATCACTCCCTCGGTGCATAATCCACAGATCCAATCAGATTACTTTATATTATAAATGACGGAATTGTGAGGTAACAAACATTACAAAAACATACAACCGAATTAACAACCTCCTTATTTTTTGAAGTCGGTTTGGTACAATTTTTGAAACAAGATAAATAACCAAGTTTGAGCAAGTGTTACTTAATTTCATAAATACTTTAAAGATTTATAAGCCCTCAAGATGGATGACGGTATTTTATCATTTTCATATTCAAAGAAAGCTTAATGCATTTCTCTAGTTTTCACTTTCAGCTCTCGTCTGGGCGACGAGGTCGCTTAGGTGTTAGAAGTTCGTTCCCCTCACAATATTCTCTAATAATATTTTTCATTGAGCGGTATTATCGACCGTGTTAACTTTGGTATCTTCATGTATCAACACGTGCCGTGTCTGACAGCTGATAAGTACTGATAATATTGAATAAGTTGTACTTTTATCACCCAATGTAATAAAGTCATGATACAGCTTTATTTACGTGTTTTGTCTATTAACATTTACGGCGTAGAATTATGGCCTGTCGTTAAGGTTGACATTTGAATAACTTAAAATGATGGGTTACGGCTGTTGTTAAGCACTTACTTAGGTCATAGGTCATTTGTAGTTTCGCCCATCACAGAAAAACTAAAATAATATAACAAAAGAATTTCTAAATCGGTTCAAAAATGTAATATCAGAGTTATGCAGTAAAACATATACAACGAATTCAGAATCTCCTCCTTTTTGAAAACGGAGTCGGAAAAAAAGTCTGTTATTTTCAAAATAACATTAAAAATGTTTCAAATAAATTGTCATGTTGATATTTCACATGGTTGGTAGAAAAAATAGGAAAATAATACGACTTAATTTAATATCCTTCGCCAAACAAATGTATCAATATAGAAATTGTTTTAAAACATTTCACCGTCCCCGGAGAACAAAATGACAATTGCAAAAAGTCAACTTTTCAGGAAAAATAAAAAACGGAATGTTGTTATTTGCTCCTGAATCACTGGACATTATTAGCAGTGAAATACTTCAGATTAAAGTAAATTTTTTAAGTATTCTTTTCATCTTAGTAGATGATTAATGACATTAGCAATTAAATAGATACTAACAAAATAAGATAATACGCAAAAATTAATCAGCGTCAATAGTTTCATTGTCCCTTATCCTTTTATTCTCGGTTTGTCCAAGCGCGGAATAAAAATTGTAACATTGCCTTATAACTTTCTTCTATGATTAAGTAAGGTCTCAAGTAATGAAAATTATGGTAACTTATCATTATATTCTGGTAAATATTCAATATTGTTTGTATGATAATAAAACTTTAGACTGCTATTCCTGCTTTCAAATAAAATTACAATATACATTACGCTATTTAACAGATTTCTTTGAACGGGAACATTATGGCAAATGATTTTACCATTTTGAAAATTGTTGAAAAATGTTGACCACACAGTCTGGTAATTTTGTTTGTGTAATTTTACGTGTTATAAAAAACTTCAAATATTATTACATTGTTTTACAACTTCACAAGTAACCGCAAGAAAAATATGAAAAAAATTATATAGATGTATTAAGCTTCACTGAAGTCAAATATGGCATAACATTAAAAACAAGACAATAGCTATTGTCATTTTGTTCTCCGGGGACAGCGATTTGCTATTTTTTTAATCCACCCAATATTTTTTCTAAAAAGAAATGTTGTTGTAAAATAGTCTTTGATGTAAGTGGACTCTTAATTAACAGATTCTGAAGTCGTAGCAGCTATTGTAATGCAACTAACGCCTGGAAGAGTTAATCAGGTAGAGGCGCGGCAGCGGATGTCTAATGGTGAATCTGTCTACCCACGTCCCACGAAGTTCCGTTGACAGAGATACTCCTAACTTTGTATTATTATGACAGTTTGGATTTGCCTTAGATAAGGAGAGAATAGCTAATAAGCGGCCCTTTCAATTTATATTGTAGTCTGGACTTGAATAGAAGCCAGATTACTAAGGGCGCTCCTAGACTGGGCATATTTTATTGCAATACGCGCGGGCCCAGCAATTGGTACTGGCAATATTGCCGACTGTATTATCAGCCATGCTAGACCTGTATGACTATACGGTCGCAATATGGTCGGGACAGTATTGTCAGTCCAGTATTTCAGTAAAAATATGGCCCTGTCTAGAAGCACCTTCAGTAAGGCTGGTTTCTATTCGTCCTAGAGGTAGACGGACCATTTTTACTGGCCAGTTTGCAGAAAAAATTTGGCCTGTCTAGAAGCACCCTAAACCCTTAGAAACCTTTTTTAAGTCGGCCATACACGGAGCGGTTTATCGGAGAGGTCCACCTGTGTAGTGTAGGGATATTTACGCAGTTAGACCTTAGCGTGTATTATTTTAGACCGCAGCAGGCGAGCGAAGCCAAATTAAAAACCATTTTTTTGAGCGTGCCTGTGAAAGCCCACCTGGGTGGCAATTCAGTGAAGCTCAGGCGATGCTTAACTGAAACGTTGATGTTGCGTTTGACGTAAAAATCGGATGGGGAACGGCTCAGTGTCACTAACGTACGCTTGTAAGATATTAGCGATATGGAGCCGTTCTCCGTTGGATTTTTTAATGACAAACGCAACACCAACGGTTCAGTTAAGCATCGACTGAGCTTAGCAGCATTGCCACCCTGCACAGGTAGACCTCTACGGTAAACCTAGGTAAAATAGCGTGTATGGCCGGCTTTAGTTTGACCAATGTGTGTTGCAATGTGACAAGGGTACTTACATAAAGTTTAACTAGTAGCTCTGTGAGCAGCAAACTCGCGGCGGAATTTTTCAAAATGGCGGAGATATTGTATTTACGTTAATTTAAAAATCCTAAAACTGAATCGAAAAGAAATTCGTACCTGTGCTCAGAAAACTTCACGAGAATCGGTTGAGAAATGCGATCTGTAGAGGATGATAGCCGGACGGACGCGGGACAGACGCCGGACATACGAAAACATTTTTGTCAAAGCTGAAGCTTAGATGCTTTGCTAGCTGACGCTCGTTCGGTCGATTCATTTGCAATACATGAGCTATGCCCTATAAATTTTCAAAGTGACATAATATCTCAATTTGCAATACTATCAGTCGCAGTTCACATTAGTTAGTAAGTACCTACCTAACTCTTGACATTTTGCGCCACTTCTAGCAAGTTCTCAATAAATTCTTAGCTGCTTAATATAAGTTTTATTCAGTCAGCTCCATCGGTGCTCTCGGCTGGAATCAGTAATCGATCTCTTAGAAAAGATGCAGAGCTTCAAGGAGATTCGTTGACTAATTGGTTGTGTTCACTTAATATTGAATATTGCTTACAATTTTGCTATGGTTTTAATTGTAACGTTTAAATCTATAATTTGGTGGATTCTGTTGCTCTCAAGAAGAAAATTACTTAGCGTCTGTCAGTCATGCGCCATCAAACAGCCAATAGCGATAAATAACTGTAAAAGAGCTATTCATTATCCAGTATTTTAATCTTTACTCGCAATTGATCCGAGATTTCTTAACTTTAATGGCAGATGCTTAGACTCTGATAAAAACAAAAGAGTCTAATGGCCACTTGCACTGAATAAAAGAATTACCTAAGTCCTTAACTAGTTTAAACTGCTTCTAGCTAGCTTCTACCAACATGTTCTTTTACGAACTTAAGCCATTCCTTTTGATACTTTTTTTAAAAAATTTATTTATTTACTTATTTAAGCACACAAAACAGAATACAATCATATTATAGTAAGAAAAAATATAGAACAATAATAGTTTGGTTCTACACCATATTCCTAAACATGTGTACATAGTATTATCGAATCAGTTTAGTGTACGAGTAGTGCTACAGTTCTTAACATACATTATCGTGATTTAGATGGGAAGGAATAATAAACTGTTACAATACATCTTAACCATAAAAAAGAAGATCAAATTATCGTTAATATTGTTTACCTAAAATAGTCCAAATATCATGCTTATATTTGGCTAACTTAAAATTAAATCTTATATCTTTAAATGAGCAATTCTTGTATATATATATATATATATATAATTGGAATCTCGGAATCGGCTCCAATGATTTTCATACAATTTAGTATATAGGGGGTTTCGGGGGCGATAAATCGATCTAGCTAGGAATCACTTTTAGAAAATGTAATTTTATTCGTGTTTTATCGATAATCAATCTCAACTGAAAAATATGACTCTTCCTGACATCTATTGGCGAACAATAATACAATTTTTTGTGAGCAACTACGAGTAATTGCTTAACGACACAACAGCAGATGGCGTTGTTAAGTAACACGAAGTCAATGAGTGTTTGCTTTGAGGTTAGACTAAAATCAATTGTTTATTATCCAAAAAACACAATAAAAAAATAAAAAAAATACCGAGCAAAGCTCGGCCATCCAGGTACTGTCAATTAATCTATGATGGTCCACTAAAATATCATTACACTGGCGACACATCCTGACCAACGGGTTATAGAAAGAGGTGTTGTTTGTTTAACCTTAAGAGAGAAAATTCCTGTGTGGCGGTTGGATACTATTAACTTTATGCGCCTGATAAGCGAATATTTCGCTTGGAGAAGATTGATCTAATAGTTAAGCAAGGACTTACGCAATTCTTATATGCAGTGCAAGTGGTCATAAATTCCCCAAAAAATACTGTTTCTGTAAGATAATTAGTAGAATAGACCGCGGGGAACAGCTAGTAACTAATTTGGCGTGTTTTATTGCATTTTTTGTTAACAGTCGTTGAAGGAGAGCGCTGTGGCCGGTGCGGACCGCGCCGCCAGCGGGAAACTTTGCTAATCACCGTTCGAACAGCCACTCGTTTAGGAATAAATTATAACAAGAAAGTTTCCTGCAAAGTAATTAAGTTACTCGGTCTCCGCTTGCCGCCCACGCTACGTGCTGGAAACCAGTGCTTCTGTTATGAGATGCGTTGCTACGTCCAGTTTCCAGGTACTTTTTAAACTTGAAATGATTGGCATGCGGCTAAAAATGAAAAGCTTTAATTGAAAGCATCGAATGGTAGCAGCCAACGAAAGTAATGTACGCTAGGCTAAGCTAGGCGTGGTAAGTAAGAAGTTTGTGTCAGAAAAACTTTCAAAAATCAATTAATTTACTTGTACTTGGTTTGGTTTATTTATCCTGTCTACTTCTCATTGATTGTCTATCGAAACTACCTAATGATAAAAAGTGAGTTTGTACGTCTTTCTTATAAATAAAGAAGCGAAGGTAAAAAGAAACGCAAGAATAATGGAGAAGGAATTCGATGAAGCAAACGAAACCCTTGAGTTAATCTTCGTCTTCTATCGATAAGAGCTTTGGAACGTCCGCAAAGCACGTACGGGTAACTTTATGGCATCATTATTCTAAGTTAGCAAAATCGATATTGATCGACTTGTAAACACAAGTTAGTGATTAAAAGCTCGGATCACCTGTCGCGTACACGATCAACAGGAAGGGATCCGGGCGAGGCTCTGAAGAGTGGAGCAGGCGGCCTGCGAGCCTGCGAGGACGCCAGTCGCCGCCCAGCCGCCCTGCGCGACGCTCGCCCATCGCGACATCCTGCCCTCCGCCCTCCGACCGACCGAGCGTTCCGAAATTAATTCACAGCATATTTTAACACCCCAAAACATAAGCGACTCGCGTGCACCGAGCCATCACTTTATAAACGTTTCTGTGAACAGATAAAAACCTTTCTGAAGTTTGTTAAAGTGCCATCGGATAGCGGATTTTCGCGAGCCCTTTGCCTACCGCTGGAGGCGACGTAAGTTGATTCCATTTGTTTCTTCTATTGTTTTTCTTTTTGTTATGTTGTAAGTGTTATTGTCAACTTGTTATTTGCTTATTACTTATAGACAGCTATTAAAGTATGATTGTTACTAAGATTATTTATTATATTAATTCCAAAATTATATTTTATTTGATGAAAAATAAGACACTGAATTTAAATGAAAACTACTCAATCTTACATTTTGATATTTTCAGAAAAAATATTTAAGGGTTAGTGGTCAGTGAGATTTGTGGTTATTTTAGCAAGATTTTGAGTTTATAATATATATTTCGATTTATAAATTAAAATCGCAGAAAAATTACAAACAATCTCACTTAGAATTTAGACCCATTCACAGGCATAGACACTGTTATCCTCGGCTCGAAGTAATTAAATAAATAGTTTTGAAATTTGCCTGTATTATTAATAGATTTAGTGTACTAATAAAATTAGTATTTATATACCCAAATGTATTGTACAATAAAGTTCGTTATGTAATTATTTAACAAAAAAGTTATTTGTATTTGTAACTTGTATAACTTGAAAATTTCTAAAATTTATTATTTATTAACGGTTTTGTTTTGTTAAATAGTTACTGAGCAATAGGGCGATAATAGATATACTCGTATTGTATCGTACAAAAGTGGATTGTATTTGAATTTCCTGACTAGTCATGTTGTTTCCGCTCGCAGAAAAAGGGTTTTTATACTCTAACGCCACACCCAAGTACAATACAATTTATGTGATTAAGCTCTAATAAGTACTCATTTTATTAACTTGACACTGGTAAATGCACAAGACTTGCGAGGCCAAATTCCCCTGGATGGGAGAGCAAACAAAAAAAAGTACTCATTTATAGTTACATTAAATCAAAGCATCAAATTATAATCTGTAGGTATGACAATATTATAGTTCTCTTGATCTAAACAATATCCCGGAATATCAAAGCGTATATGCGGTATCGAAGCTATGGAACTTGAGGGAATTCCACTCACAGCGGTTCTGTAACAGAGTAGGTATCTAGTACCAGCGCTCTTGTTGGAAACGGGGTATTATAATTGCAACCTGAACGCTCTCGATATTGCGAATTTAATTTCCTTCCTTTTGTGAGCGCTTTGAAAATCTCCCTCCATAATGTCAGTCTATGTATTGCCAGTACGTTGGAGTAAAAAATTGGTAAGCTGCTTAAATGCAGGCGGCAGTGGGCGTTGGACGGTCACTTTAATTTGTTGTTGGTAGTCGGCGGCTGTCGGAAGCGAGCCTGACGCCGGCGATAACACCAGCGGCTTATGCTTCAACAGAAACTTCTTTTTTTCAAAAATGTTTTCATTCATCCCTGTTTTCCATATTCAAAAACGGATCATTTGCATTTTACTTGAGCTGACTGTTGACTTGTATTTCTATAGAAATTATGCCAGTATTTTAGCAAACACATACGAGTAATATGCTAAGCAAAACTACCTGTTTTTTGAATAAAAGAAACCGGGCGAAAAAGGGTTAGTTTTATTGATTTGTTCTAGGTTTTAGGTTTAGGTTCTAGGTTTTTACGCTGTAGAGGTTTTTCACACCACCTGCTCGACAAAGACCTATAATATATCACGTAGTCTCAACGTAAAGGAAGGTATCGCCTCCCTAGGGAGATAAAGTTGTATAAAAATTCCAAAGGAGTTTCCGAGCAAACAGGTTTAAATTGAAAAAATAACTACGAACATTGTAAAAAGAGTTATTCGAAAATCAAACTAATCCCTCAAAAAAAAGAACTCAGCTGCATGAAATTTAAAACTAAAACGCAGTTTTTTTCCACCTATTTTTGGCACCGCACGTCATGTGCATTTGCATTCGCATTTCTTGTAAATTACAACAATACAATAAGCCTTTTATCCTGAACCTTAAATTTACAAACCGCTAAGCTTTACAGGATGTCTCTTCAGTGTGCCTCTTGGCATAGGCCTCCTCTAACATCTTCTACTGCTTTCTATCTCTAGCCACTCTTCTCCAGTTGGGCCCTGCAGTTAATTTTATTTCATCTTTCCATCTCTTCCCTTGTCTTCCTCTACTCCTTTTCTAGTAAATTACGTACATATTATTTAATTGTAATGATAACCCAGTGACCGCGACGAAACATCTCTCGTCTGTTAAGCGGAGTTTTTAGGGAAAACGAAAAGTCGCGTTTCGCAACGTTCGTACCATTTGCCCACACTCGTGTACCTATATTATATATATATATGGTTCCTCGCCGATTTCGGCTACGGCGACCAGTCTCTGCTATGGTAGAGGAAGGCTTCGTTCATGTGCCTTCATGTGACTGTGGTACCCTATCTTGGCTTTAAAAGTGCGCAAACATATGCTACACGTTAGGGTACCGTTAATAAAATTGTAGACAATACTTGAAGGCGGTCTATTTTTAAGGTCGTCTCGTCTGGAGTCGAGTTCGCGCCTTCTATCATCTTCAAAAGAGTACACATTCTGCTGCACCAAACGCCGCCACTCGGCACGATTTTGAGCTAATGTTTCCCAGCGAGAAGGTTCAATATTGCATCTCTTCATATGTCGCTTCTGAACATCTTTGTACCTTAAGAATTGGCCACCGCTTTTTCGCTTACCATCTCGGAGTTCAGAATAAAAGATGCGCTTTGCTACCCTCTCGTTGGACATCCTCGAGACATGGCCGCACCAGCGCAGTTGACGCCGAATTAGATATGCCTCCACTCCACCAACATTGGCTCTTCTCAAAACCTCCGTATTTCGGACCCGATCTGACCACGATATATTCAGAATGTCTCGGAGATATTTGAGGTGAAACCTATCCAAGACGCGTATGTGCTTACGGTACAAGCACCATGTCTCTGAAGAGTATAGCAGATTTGGCAAAACGATCGCCATGTAGACTTTAATTTTTGTGTTTAACGATAGGTCGTGAGATCGAAACACTTTTACTCGGAGTTTTCCAAAAGCAGCAGCGGCAGCACCAATCCTGCTGCTTATTTCTGTATCCAAGTCACCTTTTGAGGTTATCGTACTGCCAAGGTATTTAAATTTGTCTACTTGCTTCAGAACGTGAGTACCGAGTGGGATATCCAGCTTTTTGCGATCTATTGCCATCACTTCGGTCTTAGTCACGCTGATCTTTAAGCCAAATCTCAAACACGACTCATCAAGGCTTTCTACAAGCTCTTTCAGACCATCTGGGCTTCCTGCCACAAAACAGAGATCATCAGCAAACATAATTTCCTTGATGGTGTCGAATGAACATTTGGTGCGAGCTTTAAATCTAGCTAAGTTAAAAAGCTTGCCATCAGTTCTGAAGCGCACGTGAATACCATGTGCGGAATTACGCAGAGCTTCCCTCACAACTACAGCAAAGTATAGCACGAACAGAACGGGTGCCACAACACATCCCTGTTTTACTCCGCAACTTACAGAGAAAAAGCTCGATTGATTCCCATTGGCTGAAACACAGCAGTCCATATCATCGTGCAAAAGCCTCAGAACTCTGACAAACTTGTTTGAACAACCCAATTTTTGCAGAATGACCCATAGAGCCTCACGAGGAACACTGTCAAAAGCCTTCTCCAAGTCTACAAAACAAAGAAAGAGCGGCTGATCTTGCTCTCTGCTTTTTTCTTGCAGTTGTCGGACAGAGAAAATGGCTTCGCAGGTTCCTCTACCGGGTCGAAACCCAAATTGAGTCTCAGGCAGTATTGTCTCAGAGAGCTCGACAAGGCGATTCAATAGAACTCTGGCAAATATTTTTCCAGGTACAGAAAGAAGTGATATACCCCTGTATGAGTTGCAATCAGCACGATCGCCTTTGTTTTTATAAAGAGCGCAGATGTTTGATGTCACGAACGCCTGAGGCACGCGTTCTTCCACCCACATTCGCTTAAAGAACTTCCACAGTACTTCATGCAACTCATCGCCACCATATTTTATAAGCTCTCCTGCGATACCATCAAGACCTACTGCTTTTTTATTCCGTTGCTGTCTTATAGCAACCACTACTTCTGACAATGAAGGCTCACTATCTAACTCAGGAACTTGAGGGCAATTCGGTAGTAAAGTAATATAGGCAAGATCGACTGATCGATCAATGTTCAGTAGACATTGGAAGTGTTCTGCCCACCGCTGCAAAGTTTCGCTTTTATCAGATATCAAGCATCCATCAGCAGCTTTCAGGGGTACATTAACCCTATACTGTGGCCCAATGAGCCTCCTCACTTCACCAAAAAAGAGACCAAGTTGGTTTGTATCAGAAAGCATTTGCATGCGATCGGCTTTCTCTTGCCACCACTTATCCTTTTTAGCTCGTATAAGCTTTCTCAACTTCACTGCACTCTCCTTAACTTCATTTTTTTGGGTACTATTATCAAACGTGAAACTCTGTCTTTGCAAGAGCTCCCGGTGTTTAGAAATGGCGTCAACAAGGATCTTATTATTGTCATCAAACCAGTCTTCATTGACTCGCTTTTGCAAGCCAAGCGTGTCAGAAGCAGTTTGAATTATGTGACTAGTGAGCTCCTGCCATTTTTGTCGTAAATCACCATTCTCAACGTCCATTTGTGATGCGTAGCTACTAATGCCTTGCTTGTATAATTCCTTTACCTCGTTATCTTGCAGCTTATCCAAGTGCACGCGAGTGACCTTGGATCTACAAAACCGACGAGACGGATGAAGTCGTATCTGCAACTTACAGACGACTAGTCTGTGGTCCGACCAACAGTGAGCTCCACGCATCACGCGAGTCAAATGAACTTGAGATATGTCCCTTTGACGTACGATAGCGTAGTCAATGAGATGCCAGTGTTTAGACCTCGGGTGCATCCATGTGGCTTTATGCTTTGCAGGCAACCTGAACATGGTGTTGGTTATCGCTAATTGGAACTGAGAGCAGAGGTCGAGCAGCATTTGCCCATTGCTGTTCATGCTTCCAATACCATGCCTACCTAAAACTTGTGGCCATGCTTCAAAGTCACGCCCGACTCTAGCATTGAAATCACCCAGTAATAGAATTTGTTCCTTAGGCTTAATTTTTATTAGAACCTGGGTAACTTCCTCATAAAACTTATCCTTAATTTCGTCTGTGTTATCCATTGTTGGCGCATAAACGCTGATAATATTTATATAATTTCCATCACCTAAATGACTGCGCAGGGATATTACTCGGTCAGATATATACACAGGAAATTCATCTAGTTTATTTGCTATTTCGGTCTTAACAGCAAACCCTACGCCAGAGCGCCTTGGATCATTAACAGATGTTCCCTTCCAGTAAAACGTATAACCACCACCGTGCTCAACAAGTTCACCTTCTTCAGCTAAATGGGTTTCACTTAAGGCAGCTATGTCAACACTATAGCGCTGCAACTCACGAGCGACAATGGCAGTCTTACGCTCAGGGCATAAATTGTTAGGGCGATCCAATAGTGTGCGCACATTCCATGCGCCGAAAATCATTGGTTTAGTTTTTATTTTCTTATTGTTTCGTCGACCACGTTATTGGGATGCACAGGCAGCCGTGGTTGCTACCTCCCCAGTAATTTCGGAACAAGCATTTTTTAAGGCACCTTTTCTAGCCCCTTCCCCGGCTGGGCGGGGGAAGCAGTGCTTCTCTAAATAGAGCTGCTTCGTCGCATAGTGTGCTGCCGAATTGCATCGTTGCTCCTGCCCGATACGGAAGCGACCACTCTCCCTATGCCGCCTGTGTGCAGACATCAGACAAAGCCCGACAGGCATCATTGTCGGACCTCTCTACCTTTGTCTATCGCCACAGGACTTCAGTTTCAGAATCCAGTAAACAGAAACAGGTCATTTGCGCAGGAAATATTTAAGTGCATAAGTGTTCGCGCACACACAGATGCACTCTCTCGTCCGTGTTCTCTTAACCCCAATGGAACGGTAACCCGCTACAATTGGGAGAGAACTGGATGCAGTTTCTAGCCAACGGTAACTACACTGACTCCTACCGCTGCCTTAGGCCTTCCACAATGCCTTGCTGCCTCGCCGACTCCACCAACATTGAGTGCTTATCAGCTTTAACGTGCTTTCGTCACCGAGACAGACTTACATACACTAGACGGGGAGTAACCGTTCAGGACTCAGTAAAAGAAGTCCCCCCTCTACCAGGTTTAGCCCACGAGCCGACGTGGTTACCGGGGTGTGGCCGCTGCGTGTATAACAGCTACTTGGAGCCACTGGTGAGAGAAAACAACTTGCAGGGGTTTAAATCTACGCTAAAATCGGCTAATCAGACCAGCTTACCCCTGCAAGCTACTACACCCCAAAATGGTACCTATATTAACGAACCTCGAAGAATCACAAGTTTTAGTAAATAATAGGTACTTACAAAGCCACGACGCCTCTTTTTTGGTTTTGTGCCAAAAGTCTAGAGAACGGTGTTTGATATGTGACATATTTTCTAATTTCCTTTTTATTGCCTCACAGAAGGCGTGAAAAGTAGAGTATTCACCTCTGGGATAAAACTCCATTTGATAGAGGAGTGATTTACGCCGCACTTGACGTGTGGCGCCAAAACTGAGGAGAATAAAAACAGCATTTTTGTTATAAATTTCGTGCAGCTGTGTTCTTTTTTTTCGAACAACTCTTTTTACATGTCTCTTTGCTGAGTATTTATTCAATTTTAATCACTTTGCTCGAAAACTCCCTCGGGAGTTTCATACTACTTTTTCCCCCTTGAGTGGCAATGCCTTGCTTTACGTTGATACTACGTGATATACTACGTAATTAGTAATTGTCGAGCAGGTGGTGTGAAAAAATATAACTCTAGAGTCCCTCGTTACGCTCAGGGTTCAATAAGCCGCCCGTGATGAAAGACACTGCTTAACCCCCTCGATGCATAATCTCCTATTTTAAGAGTGCTGCTAAATTACTTCAATGAAATATATTCCGTACAAAAAAAAACCTATCTTTTACTATAAAAACCGCGTCGGTTTGTCTCATCCATGTCTTTTCAAGTCGTTTTCCGGCTCTTTGTACCTAAATGTTTCTCTATTATATATTTTTACGTTTCCGATAAAACGGGTAGAATAAAAAAGAAATTCTTTTCAAGTTTTCCTCTCACCATCATTGCTATGAGCTATGAGTTTTGGCACGGGAGAACCGTCGAGGGACCGAGGAATAATGAAAATGTCAAACAAAACCGTTGGAAAAATGTAAAAACGAACCCTGGCTGCGGTCTGGCAATAATCAGTGACCACGAGCTGTTTTCATTTACACATCGGTGTATCACCGTGTTTACAAAGACGTATAAGGGCGGACAGCCCGACCGCACAATGAGCATCGTTAGGTAAATGAGTATGTATTTGGTGTAGTATTTGGTGTAGTATAATGTTTAGTTACTACTAGTCCTATTAACTAGTAGAGCCTTATGTTAATAAAATACTACCTACTTTGAATGGTACTATGGGTAGTACCACAGAATAACGAATAGGTAAGTAGTACCTGGATCATAAAATTTCAAATATTTAAATAAACGTAAAATGCCATAGCTGGTAAATGAATCTCTTTAGAATGACTTTGAACGTTTTCCCTCTTATTTCAATTTTATTGGCAGCACGTCTTCCTTTATATTGTTCATCAACAGTGAACTGTGAACGCGTATTTGACTGTCAAAGCTTTTGGCTCCAAATTTCGTCTAGCGGGGCACAAAGACACATGCTGGCGACATTGCCACGTCGAATTGCAGCTACGCTGAACCGAAAATTCTGACACAACATAGTCTAAGGGTTGAACTCTATTGGTTGAAAATCACAAAGTCACTTCTATTTTAACAAATTATAAGCTTCACTTTCGTTAAAGTTAATGTTAAGTACAAACAAATCTTGTAAGCGGGATTTGAGTCACTTCCCTGTGTCCGATTTAACTAAAATTTGGTATTGCAATACATGGTGGACGTAAATTAGATGACAATGTAATATACAATTATTATGAAAATGTAAAAACTTATTTAAGTTAGGTACAAATTATACATATTTAAATACCGTGTTTGGTTTTTGATGCCGGCAATAAAACTTAAAAACCATTACTTATTAATTTTTTCTTTCGCTAAAACTCTGACTGAGAAGCTTGCCCAGGGCAAGCCAATTTTTACCTTATGATATATCATATATCGTATGATTTTACTTAACCTGAATATCTCTACATCCTTTCATAATCTTTGCTGGTTTCCCCGCCAGTCGCCAGGTTAGGTAAGCGTGGCTCATGATTAGAAAAGTATTGGCATGTCGTAATCATGTTTGCACACAATCTTTTATCCCTTGCGGATATGAAGACCACGTTGTCTTGTTAAATTGGCAACTTTTGTTACACGCACTAAACTATACCGCAATTAGATCAAGATTGCGATGTGGTAAATAATTATCAATAATAACTTACCTATTAAAAATATTACCTACATCATTTAAAAGTAATTATTTGTAATAATTTTAGGAATTTAAGTGATTTGTTTTATAACATACTTTCCTTATTTTTTTTTTTTTTTTTTTACCTTGGGAAAATCCTTTATGGATACCACCAACAGCCCGGGTGCGGGCACAGAGTGGTTATGTGGGAATCCCGCCACTGACGGCCTACCGACTAAAAACCCAAGGGTGTTCCATCTCGGCGCAAAATGTCGGGGCTAGGGGACGCTTTCGTACTCTTCCACGGCCCCGACAGCGCTTTCGGGCACCTCCCCGAGCTTACGCTTCAAAGTCAAAGTCAAGTCAAAAGTCAAAATGTTTTTATTCAATTTAGGTATCAAAGATACACTTATGATACGCTCTCTCCCCCTCGATGACGATGTATCGAACACCAGACACATCGTCATCATACACCTCCTCGGGGACCAATTTGCCCGTGGGCGCCAGACAGCACCCGTGCCTAGGCGCCCATGGTCTCCATGCGACGGGTCAGATGAGCCGGACCAAGCCATGCCGTGAAATGACCTAGTCGTGTTTCGGGATGTAGTCCGGTGTAACCGATCCGAAGACGGGTCTGAGCCGTAGCGCACTTGTAGCGCCTCACTCAACTGCCGTCTTTGTACTTCTTCACTCTACAAAACTTCAAGGCTAGAAGGAATAAGTACCTTATAGGTCGTCGTGCTCCATCTTAGACCACAACGTCGCTTAACATCAGGCGAGTTGGTGGTCAAACGCGGACCTATTCTACATAAAAAAAAAAAAAAAAGAGTGGCCCCGCCGCCTGCTACTTCTGCCGCAGATGATAGGGAGAGCGGCAACGATACACCGACACGCCTCTCCCTCTGCGGCCCCACCGCGTCAAACGGTAGCGACCCCGTTTGGGCCGCGGAAGGTAGGGAAAGTGGCAACGACACACCAACAGTCCTCTCCCGCCGCGGCCCCCAGCCTTCGGTTGCAGTTCGGTTCGGTTGCAGTACATGCGACACTGCACCCCGCTTCAGTTGTGGGTCTGCTCAAACAGACCCACACCCTACTTAGGCCGCTTCCATGTGGGCTTTGGAGCTAAAAGCCCCAAGAAGCGGCCCCACCTCGGATTCCTCTTGGCTTCACCGTGGTTGCCGAAGCCACGGCTACTGAGCCCCCCCGCCACGACAAGGCGGGAACCCTCGGGGGAGATAACATACTTTCCTGGCGCAGCGACCCACAACGATTCATTGTGACACATTCATGGCATGTTAATGATTTCTGATCGCATGTTGTTCTTGTGTGTTGTGGTAGGTGATTTGTTTTTAAAGCCATTTAAAATCAGCATTAATAATGCAGTCATAGATAATGTTTTAGGAGTTTTTATTTTCTATTCTGTGACAATGTACTCACTATAATGGAAGTGGAACATACTTTGGGAGTGGCAACAGCGTATAAAATCTTTCAATTTGAGTTCCCCAAACTCAAACTAAACCGGGCTTTTGTTTCTGTGAATAATTCCCGTTGTTCGAGATCATTCTGTAATAATTACACGAGATTTATCTTTTACCGAAAATTTGAGACGACTTTGCGAATGGAAAAAGTTTTGTGTTTATAGGTACTTACCTAGCTATATCTATACTATACCTATACTTACTAATATTATAAAATCAAAAGGAACTATCTGTCTGTCTGTCTGTTTGGTAGGCTTTTCATGGCTGAACGGATATTAATATCACGAGGAAGGTTGGATACTTTTCGTGAATTAACGCGGAAGAAGGTCGCGGGTAACAGCTAGTCATATTTACATAATTAGTGCAAATTTCTTTTGCTCAGATAACTTTTTCTAAGATAGAGCCCAAATCACATCACACTAATATTATAAAAGCGAAAGTTTGTGAGTCTGGTATGTTTGTTACTTCTTTTTTCTCAAACGGATGGACGAATTTTGATGAAACTTGGTATGAAGGTAGGTTATACCTTTGATTTATGGCTACTTTATAAATGCGGGTGAAACCGCGGGGCGCTGCTAGTTATAAAATAATAAACGCAATTTGGTAGCAATTCTTCTTTTAAAAGAAAATGCCGGTAGAACTTGTTACGATTTAATCGATACCAAATAATATTTTAGCTGAGTTTTAACAAAAATGTACTTAAAGCTGTAAATTTTAGACTTTCGCGACGCATCCACGGAGATCTTAGTGGTAAGATGAGACGTAGCATGCGCGCGCGACAAATATCTTCTCCTCACTTTTTGTCAAGCAAGAACGCACAAGGCTATGTGCAAACATCTCTGTCTCAGTCTGTCTCGATAAAAAAGGGTGACATGCCTTTGTCGCGTTGCATATGCTACGCCTGCAGATGAGCGCTTGTAATGAATTAATGCTACAAAATAGGGTTAAAGCTACGGTTATACTGTGCTACGACGGCTACGATGCTACGTTCGTAGCATCTACGAAGCGTATTTTTACTATACCCCGCCAAAAGAGGAGATAAAGAACATATAAACTAACAACCTTACATCCTGCTTACACGCCCTGATTATTATTCAGCGATGCTCGGAGTATTAAGGATGAAAATCTTATTTAGACTTACCTAAATGAGTAATTTATAATTAATGATTCCTTAAAGGTAAGCTAATTTTCGTTTGTGAAACGCCTACGCAACGCCTACAACTGTTAAAGTATTGTTAAATTGTAGTTAAAAAGCGTATAAAATACAGAGTGTAACAAAATTTCACCTGTGCTAACTTAATTTAGAATACTTTCGCTGAGGTAAATTGAATAATGCCAGTTCCACGTCGGTTTGCATGAAAACGTAATTGTTTTACGAAATTCACAAAAAATCGCGGCAAAAAATTAATTGAGAGAAAAAGTTCCTTCGAAAGGTTATAATTTAATACTTTCACAGAATTATCTTGAGATCGGGTTTAACTTGATTGTGATGGCAACGAGGGGTTAATAAAGCTGTGGAAAACAAACTCGACTAGTTTAAATGGAGCACTGATTAGAGTGATTAGATAAAGCATTGTGCACATCAAAGAATAGAGTTGGATCAAAGAGTTGGGAGAAAGGCTGTAGACAGTATAATTGTTACTCAGTCGTAGGTAGCATTGTATACCTAGACGATGGGCAAATAGCTAGGCTTCTCTCCACAAATCAATGGACGATTCAGTCAGTCTTTAGACGGGTGACCGCGACTGGCATTTGTCATTGAGCACAGACACGTTTAACTGTAGGTTTTGGTTGCTTGTCACAGTGCTACAATTATTGAGCGACGATAGAGGCTTCGGACAGTTGTCAGTTGCCATTGATCGGGTATGGTCTACACAACTTTACATGAACAAGTATAATAATCAAGTACTTTGTTAATATTACATGCTCTATGGGTGCTAGAATATCATAATCTATGGTACATACAAGTGCCTAAATGAGTCATGTCATTGTATTGTCATGTAGTTGATTATGGGACCAAACTTTAATTGTTGTTACATTTAAAATTATTTACCTATACTGAAAGTGAAACTATTTACCTATTCTAAAAGACGTCGCGGTTGGTTGCGGCCATCTGGGCACTCCCTAAATGTCCATTAACCCCTTCCAGGGATACATTTGCAGAGGCACGCCCGTTTACAAAATTATTTCTTTTTATAGCAGCCTCCGACAGAATTTTAATAACTTAATTAAGTAACATTGTTTAATTTTAAAGCAAACAAGTTAGTTTGCTAGATTTTAAATCATTTTATTAAGTGTGTGACTAGGTTCAGTAATTTTAGGTAGATATGTACTTACATAGCGTAGCATGGTAGGTATGCAATGACTGCGATTACATAATTATTGATAAACATATATTAAAACTAGCTGTTGCCCACAACTTCGTTCGCGTTTATTCAGAAAATAGTATCTTTTAATCCCTCCTCGTGATATACTGTTACGAATTATCAAATTATGAATAATAATCCATAACCAAAGAGATCAGAGTCCAAGATTTAAAAAAAACTGCCTGGTTTTCAGCGGAGTTTTAATTTTAGTTGTCAGTTGTTATTTTAGTAACCACGTACTATTCTGTGACATTGTCTGACGCATTTGGTAAGCGGCGCGTTTTTTTTTTTAATAATTACGGAATTTCATGACAAAGAGATTTATTTATTCAGAAAAAAGTATCCAAAAACTTTCTTTCTTGTGAGATACTGCAACTATTTATCAAATTTCATCAGGATACGTTCAGCCGTTTATCCGTGAAAAGCCTACAAACAGACAGACAGTGTTACTTTCGATTTTATAATTAGTAAGGATGGACACAAATTTTGTTTTAATTTAAAATTTAATAAAACAAAATTTAAAATGACGTTGTTAAAATCGACCTACTTGATGCCATTTGACTTACCTACCATATTTGTCATTGTCAAAGTTTGTTTTTGTTGTTTACAAACACAGAATCATAGAGTAGTACTGTAAAACATAGACATTAATATTCTTTGTTCCTATACAAAGAATATTAATGTCCATGTTTACAACTTGTATAAAACTTCTAAATTATAATAATTTCATAAAACTGAACTATAAACATGTTTACCACCTTCTAACTTCATTTTAAAAACTAGATCGATGTCTTCTGTTAGTAAAGTACTCACCGAGACTAATCTAATCCTATCAAAGCATTACACGTAAAAATCCCAAATCTCGTAATGTAAACTATCTTAAAATCTGTTAGATCCAATGTAAAACCAAGTCAGTTAATTTATTCACTACCTGTCTATGGAAGCATCTATCAAATGATTGTTAATACATTGAATGACTCGGCAATCGAACACAGCAACGTATAATCACTTAGGAGTAACTAGCCCTAATATAACGATAATGGAACAACCTATGCATACATACTTGCGCTCAAGGCTCCAATATGAGGCCGATTTTGTAGCATATACCTAGGTTTTATTGCCATGTGTGATTGGCAAGTCATTCAAAGTATTTCAAAATTATTTGATAGATGCTTCTATAGACAGGTAGTGAACAAATTAACTGACTTGTTTTTACATTAGATCTTACAGATTTTACGACAGTTTGCGTTACGAGACTTGGGATTTTTGTACATGTAATATTTTTGATAGTATCTCATTTCTTTTAATCCCGAATACCATTCTGATACTGAAGCGGGAAATACGTCAAAGTACGTACGTTCATCGTTATACTAAGTTATCAAGCTTTTAAAAAGGGTAGACAGGTATGATGAAGAATTTAGTAGTAGAACCCTGAGCTGATCAAAATGAGCCCAAGCACAGCTAGTCTTTTGTTAACTATTGAAGAGTAGTTCATAACATGGTCATAACCATAATTTGATTCCATCATCAGCACAGCTCCATGGTACCATAAATTATTGCATTGTTGTTAAATTACGTACGGACATGGTTGTAGTAAGTCAAAACCGGATTTTAAGATGTGTATATTTAATTAATGATGATAATGATAAAGTTAGTATGAGAACAGTGAGCTGATCAAAATGAACCCAAACACAGCTAGTCTACTATTAACGAACAAGGAGTTTCTTTAGCCAGCTTCCGATTACATCATCAGACCAGCTATATGGTACCATATTAATTCATTGTCACGCAATACGCAATACTTATTCCAAATTTGAGCCCAATATAACGTCAGGAAATGGTTCTAATTTAGCTTTCAAGATTGATCGATACAAACATTCATAGGTGCACGTTACACTATAATAACTAACACAGCAAGTTAGATAAAAACTTTTAAAAACAACAATAGCAAACATTTGTGTGAACTGCAAAATTTACTTAACATTGCCTCTGCCAGAAATATCATAAAATATGTTTGAACTTTAAAATATTTAGGGGCAATAGTAACAATTCGCCGCTATTTTTTTCGACGCGCGTATTATTTTTTCAGTCAACCTAGATTATTTCATTGTTTCTACTTTACGTTAGTAACTATATTTTAGCTTAATTGGGCACCGGAAAGTAATCCAAATCATAAATAGGTAGATACAAAATATATACCTAAAGCCAAACAGAGCTTGCAATTTTTTTTTTGATGCGCTATCAGATAATAAATAAACAAAAAATAAAAAATTTGGGACATTTCCACACAAGGTCGCCTGACCCCAAACTAAGCAAAGCTTGTACTATGGCTGCCAGAGACTGATATACACACTTAGATATTTTTAAATACATACATATAAAGATATATAGATATTTAGAGATCAAAGCATACTTTCTCTTAACAGTTCAATGCCTATCACTTGTCCTAGCATAAATCTCAAAAAGACCACAAAAAGTTCGCGGGCTCTTTTCTTAATTTCAACACAACAGTCGTAAAATTTCAGCTCATTTTCAGCTAATAAATCTTGTGCTGGGGAAGTCTCAGTTTATTTTTCCTGAACTCTGGCCTTCGGGAGTCCTGCGAGTGATAATAAATTTAGGCGCGTAATTGATGTCGCAGCGAACAGCGGGACGTGGCACGGCAACCTGAGCGTTGTTTTTGACGCTGAATAAGGCGCAAATTATACGGCTCGGACGTAAGGCGAAGATGCGCCGCGGACAAAGTTCAGACGTGATGCCACTTTAAGGGTCGGGCGACCACTTTAGACTAACTTCGAATTGGCTAAAGGATTTCTATAGCCATTTCGTCTAGAAGAAGACGGCAAGCGAAGAGAGCATGTAAAGATACTGACGAGCCTCTAAAGTTATCTACAGAGTGGCAAAGTGCAATTTCAATATTTTTTATGACTTTTGTACTTCTTCAATCATTGTTAAACAACTAAAAATTTACCATGTATTATGGATTTATTTAAAAGCTAATGACGTAGACAATCTCTCTATGTATTGGGATTTTTGATTTGCTTTGTCTATCTATTTAATAAATCAGTCAAAGTTGACCCCTTACAAATGCCGTTATTTTCATAGCTCTATTTTCTTTTGAGGAGTTTATTAAAAAAAAAAACAAGAGAGAGCGGAGACGTAGTTCATATTTCATCTGCATCTGACAAATGGGTACCTACAATTTTACAAGCGCGTTTGTATGAAAAATTCAGAGAGTAGCGGAACCCTTAAAACTTGTACTTAGACGGAGCGAGCAAAGAATCTTGCGTAAGTCCGTCCAGCGTCTGTCCTGCTGTCTACAGTCCCTCTATTCCTACCAGTCGAGATATATTTAGGTCATTGTCTCCCTCGTTTGAAAACGCATAGGAGTGAGAGTGACCGAGACACATGCATCGAGCGTCAATTATTCATCGAATCTCGCATTATTCAGCCAATGCTCGTGAAATTTTGTGAGCAAGTTACTTTTGGATTGTTTAATATTGCGGATATATGTTTTTATTACATTTTAGCAAACTCTTTAGCTTACAAAGGCGCTAGTTTAGAATGTATGAAAGTGGCGTGTTTAGAATTACCTACACATCACGAGCGAAGCGGCATAAGTACACCGCTTCATAGTTTTCCGCCTGAACCGTGTCCGAGCTGCATCCTCGCCTTACGTCCGGCCTGTATAATTTGTGCCTTAGGCTGCGTATCTACTGGAGATGTGCAAGGAAAATGAGCGGTGCGTGATTAAAAAATCCACCAATAGCATAACTTCGCTGTGTAAATTAAGTGATCCTATTGGCTAGTTTTTTTCCTGCTCTCGTATGTTTAGTTCCTGTTATAGGGAAGATACGCCCTGCACACCTCCGATATAAACTCAGCCTTACATTTTGTTTGAGCTACTCTATTTGAACCGTCGTGTTTGAACTCTCATAATTATTTAATTCGTAAAAGTTTTGTAACATGATCGAACTTTTGCCAAGTCTTGTTTCATCCAGCGCCTCTGGCCGGTTTTCGGAGATTTCTATCTTAAAAGTAAGCTATATTTTACGGTGATTACCGAGAATTAATTATCTAGATTTAAAAACAAGTTTATTTGTAAACATTACGTATGAATGCGATGATAGCCTAGTTGGAGAAGGCCTGCCTCTCAAGCCAGAGGGAGCGGGTTCGGATCCAATCGACGGCACGCACCAATTTGTTCATTGTGTGAACATATGTGCGGTATGTATGTCATCTGCTACGCAACTGGAGCCCGGTGTATGGCGACAGGCTCGCCCCCTATCACATTTGGGACTGAATATCGTCCGGCGAAGTGAGGGTGTTGTACGCCTCTGCCAGCCCCCTCGGGCGAAAGGCGTGACGATATGTTATATGAATGTAGTGCGTAGCGTTCATTGTTTTTTTTTGAAAATTTTATTCATACCGCTGTTGAGTCAGTAACAGTATGTATAAAGAAATGAAAAAAATGTTACTGACTACTTAAGTATGATAAATCCATAAATCTCCTACAGTAAGTCTCCTTGTGTGGGGTGAGTGGGTTCTCCTGTAGGGGCTGTAAAAACCCTTTGTCATTCTCGGTCCAGCAACCGCTGATAGATTAGACGTCTATTTCCAATATTGAGGATCGAGAACAACACCTGGGAAACATAATTGAGTTATTGGAAAACTGCTGTAGTTCATTTATCGAAGACACCATGTTTGAGTTACGAATCTTGGCGCTTAAAAAGGGTTATTTCGAACCTTGGCAAGTAAACTAGATAAATTATGGTAGGTATAACTTTCAAGCAATGAAAAAGAAATATATTAATTTTCAACGTGTAGCCGAGGTAAATAAATAATAATAAATAGAGGTGGTCCTAATTTTAGGCCTGAAAAGATAAGGCGCGTGTGCTAATACCGAACAAGGCGGTCGAGTCTATTTAAATAACTTTGACGTTCGTATGTGTATCTTTGATACCTAAATTGAATAAAAACATTTTGACTTTGACTTTGACTTTGACAGTATGTGTGCGGCAAACTAACTATATTAACTTCATTTTTGGAATTTAAGAGAGTACTTAAAAAAAAAAGATGAGTCCACCTATTTGTTTACAAACTCCTAACCGTATAACAAGTCGTAAAGAAATTTATTGCTACTGCACGTATTTTTAAAATTAATAATAAATAGACGTTCTGCGGTCTTATGGCTTGCTTTAACGTACACGATAACAAAAGGATTCCTTTTGAGAGAAATTCACTGCCGGCATAAAACGGTTTATTGCTCGGGACTTATTATAAGAAAATATTGCGGCCATTCCGAGCTCCGCCTTTAATTTTTTTAATAGTCCACCTATTCCGAGTGAGCGGAACAAGGAATGTTTCATAACAAAAGTTTCTTTCTTGCAGGTGAGCGTCGAAGGAGCAACATTATGTAAAAGTACTTTGGATTAGCTTCGCTAGTGATTTCAGTTATAGATGTTAGAAATAATGGACGTTGAGTAAGATTAGGTGTTTTTGTGAATGTGTTTGTGAGTGTGTGTCGCCATGAGTTTCTTCTCGTCGATCGGGCAGTATGTGGCGGGTGTGGCGGACAGCGTCGCGGGCCTGGCGCTGTCGCCGCGCCGCGCGCCGCCCGCGCGCCACCGCTCCGAAGAGGTCAAGACGCAGAAGCCGCCGCCAACGACGGCCAGCATGAGAGGTAAGTTTACATAAATTGTACACCAACTGTTACTACAAAACTGGCAGACATTTTCAGTGCCTAAAGACCGGGCCCGGACAAACAACTGGATACTGTGCAATGGTCGTATACTCGTAGATCACTTGTTATTTTGATTTGTGTGTAATTTCTACACAAAAAATATGCCATAGAAATGCTTAGCTACGTGATGATGATAGAGTGTTCATGACAAGTTCGTTGTCTTCGCTTGTCGATTATGCTAGTGATATAAACGTTCAAACAACAAATTTGTCGTTAGCTTTGAATACAATACTACGAGTAGGTATGTTGGTGTAATATATACTTCCTGTATTAAACCTAAATAACAGCAATATAAAGATAGCGCTCTGACACTTGGCAAGGGTGAAGTTTTATATAAAAACTTTTGGGTTAATGATCTTTTAAATACTTCTCAACTCGTGTTAAGCCAGATTTATGTAAGAGAAGATTCTTACTTTTTAAGCTTTGAAGTTTGTGTACACGAAGAGTTTTTGTTTTTAGAATACTTATGCTTACTCGTACCTACATAATCTAGGGTTTAAAGGCAAATTCACAATTTGGGACAGTAGATATCTAGACGTAGATATCTAGTACGTCTAAGGACTTGTGCGTAATGGATTTTAAGTAAGTACAACTACCAGAATGATGAACATATTAAAGTTTCACTAATATTACAATTAGGTGCCTTCTCCAAACGTTATCTCTACCAAAGAATACCTAAAAGTGCTGAATTGGTTGCAACTAAACACTAGTCATATGTAGTTTGTAATTCGAACCATGTTCTTAATTCGAGAAAACTTGAGATTTAAGAATCGAACATTTGCAGTAAGCACGTGGTGTATGTAGGAGTGCGTTGTGTATGATTGTAGCAGGGTTCCCGCGCGTGCTGCCGACGGAGGGTGCGTCGGCGCTGAGCGCGCGTCGGCGCACGCTGGACTGCCTGGCGCCCGCGCCGCCGCCGCGCCGCGGGGGCTCGCTGCGCGTGCCGCGCGCGCAGACCGTGCCCGAGAAGCCGCCCACCATGGCCTTCTGCAAGCGCCGCCTCTCCTGGCCCGAGGTCGACAACTCCGTCAATTCCGGGTAATTGCAACTGAAGGTCTTCAATGCATTTAATTTCGGTTGAATGCCATTTAGAGAAAATTAGGAAAATCTGTACTTCCTTAACAAATCTTTAGTTTTTGGACTTAATGTAGGTATACCACTAACGAACCAAAACTGGAAGGCTATAAAAATATTTCGAACTGCTCGAATCAAAATGATTGATGAAAGAGAAAATCTATAAAGCCCAAAAAAATTACTTGGTTATAACGACATAACTTTTCATACGGCGTAGGTACTTAATTCTATAAAAGGTGATATATTGGATCGCTACACGATTTTGTAATTCCCTCAGGTATTTTATTAACCTTTTTGGAATACTTTACGAGCACGAGACAAAGAGATTCCAAGGTAACGTAGTCTCTATTATGCGAATATTTTATACCTTAGCATCCACACCTTGCAAATAGCTTCCTGAAAACTGATCCGTCCTCTAAAAGGTGTGCCATGAAAACACATCAATAGAGTTCCATTAGGAAGATCTAACATTGTCATCTTAACAAAGACCATCAAGGCTAATATCGGGATATTCTGCTTCGTAGGACATTAGCCTGTTTCTGAGAGAGAATTGCTGAGGTCTGGGTGGATCTAAAATTAAAAGATAGTTTTTAGGAATTAGTTGTAAACTCTAGTAATAAACTGCTATATGCTAACTAAGACTGCTAAGTATTAATAAGGTATAACGTAAAGTAAAATAACATAAATGTGAACTTCAATTAATGATAACGTAAAAATAATTAAGTAATATGTGAAAGTTGAAATTAAATAAAACAACGTAAATTGTAGAAAGTAACAAGTAAAAGCATAAACTAAATTGCGGCGTCTCCTAATACAGGCTTTAAACTTACCAGGTGAGGCCAAAATCATGTACAGTAAAATCATAAGGTAATAATAATAATACATAATTTCATAATAATAATAATTCTTTTTGTAATTTTTTTTTTCTTCATTTTTTCGTAATATTTATTTCATTTTCAATATTTCTAATCTATCTAAGCGTATTTTGAACTAAAATTTGCAAATTGAGAAACTAGACTAGAATGACTGCATCGAGGATGCCATTGCGAAATTCATCGATGCTTCCACTATCCCAATGAACGCTCTCCCGTCCGCTCAAAGCGGCAGGAAATTTCCTATCGCCGTCATACACAGAGATTAACGCCGCACCGATGCCGTCATTTGACTCGCGCTCTAATGGAAAACTTGGAAATAGCCGACGAGATGGATTTTCGTCTCTACCCAGGTGCAACAATTACTTCAACTTCCACGCAATAGCCGGGTTCATTTAATTTCGTTAATGGTGTCAATAAACAAAGTGGGGTAAATGCGAAATACTCCAGGATACGTAGCGGAATCAATTTGTCAGCGGGACTCCCATTTGGTCGAATAGAAAATTTGATTAAAGCCGCGGGTGCCTATTACCTCTTATTTGTTCTGCCACTTCAAATGTAATCAATTTTTTCTTGGCCTCCGCCTGGGAGGTAAGTTTATGACGCTCTTGATATAAAGTTACGACATTGTGCTTGCTTGGTTATTTTATTGTCAAGAGAATGGAACGCATTTCCAGGAACATTGCTACTTGCCTAATTTCTAAGAAATGTGTTCGTAGTGATGTCAGTTTGTTACCACAGCCAGTAACGGGGTCGTGGTTTACTGTTCTACTCTGGCATATTCCCAGGTTAGGCTAAAATCTGTGACAGTTCTAGTCATGCGACGACTTCAATTAAGTCTTGGGATGAGCTTTATATCCTGGCCCACCACACAAAGGAAATTCAATTTGCAGTGCTCTTGATAAAGTTTATCCATTTGGTACCTACGTCCCCGAGTTCCCACAGCGTTGGCAGAGCACGCATTTTCTGCACAAAGCTGGCAGTTGACGTTTTAAATTGATTATTTTCTAAGTGCTTTGAGGAGAGTTTGAAGAAGTTCTCTCGATAAGATAAAAGCCGGAATTAAGCTTGAGTTCATAAACTATGAGTAATTCCGTATTGTCTAAGAGGCTAACCCTAGTGTTTGTGTTTTGATCTGCCCAAGACCAAGAGCACTAATATTTACGTAACATTTCCTTATTGGAAAAAAAAACGAATTTACACGCATATACACATATTGGTATTACTTACGTCACTGTCTAGAGCTACAAGTAAATTATTTTCATCAATCACACTTAAGTATAGAAATAGAAAAGTACTTGGGTATATAGGTATTAAACGGTAAATGGGAAAGTTTGTGTTTGTGTATGTTTGTCGCCACACGATGTAAATTTAAAATTAAAAAAAAAACCGACACCGATTTTGATCAAACATAGCTAAGAACACTTCCGACTAATTCACCTTTCCAACATAAAAATAATCAAAATTGGTTCACCCATTCTGGGTGAACCCATTACCAATAGCCCATTCCTGCGTGTGAGATGAGATGAGATTTTATCTTGGTCACTTTCACACCTATGACGTTTCAAACAAGAGCAACAAGGACGAAAAAAGGTGAGATGAAAATCTCAAATCTCCGAATAGGGCCACTGGAGCTACGACGCAGACACAGACAGACACACACGCACACACACACAGACACGTCAAACTTATAACACCCCGTGTCTTTTTGCGTTGGACTTGGGTGCTTAAAATGTCTCACGAATGAAATAGCTCACGATAAATAGCGTTTTCGTGAAACTTGTAATGAAGACAGCTTTTAAGTAAGTACGAGCAAATACCCTAAATTAGTACACTACTATTTCATAAATGACTAATTGCCAGCAGATAAAACTACGAGGCGCTAGTTGGTTCATTATTTGTCAGACAACGAAAACACAATCAAGTGTATACTTTGACCCAATAAAGCGCAGAGTGAATCACGAGTGCGTGCAAGGACATGCAACAGGTCGATCGGTGACCTAATTCTACCGCAGATATAATAATAGTGCCCCATTCAGCTATTAATCTTCCCAGTTTACTCACAGCAATCACGGCGGGATCATTGAATACACGGAAAGGTCACCAGTAAATCGTATTGAGTTTCCATTATTGTAATTACCAATCGATGGCAGTGTGCGTTAGCCTTTAAGGTCCCTAATGACTGTCCTAATGTGATGGGTTTATTTCTCGTGTAGGTGTTATTTAAAAACAGGTGAATGTTGGTCGTCTAACTTTACATGAGTTTGCTTTTAGCTGTCACACTGTCATCGTTCATTAAAAAGCTAAATGAAAATTTTATTTGTGCCATTTGATCTAGATGATTATGATAATTATTTAAAGAGAAAAAAACGAAACCCACATGCAAACGAGTGTTTTAAAAAATTAAAAAATTGTGCGTGAAGTCCCTCCGCGCGGAACAAGTGAAACTTCTGTGTATCTTTCTTACTACGCGCATGTGTTCGAGTGCCACGCATTCACTCTCGCTCTGTCTCTTTCTATTCCCCCTCCCCAGGAGCGTTAAACGTTTAACGCAACCTTGTTGGAAGTTTCACGTCAAAACAAAACATCAAAAATTGCACAAACATAAAATGAATTTATGTAGCTCCGTAGTCTCCGTACACATACTAGTAGTATACCAAATATAGGAAGTGTACAGGAAGCAAACACTTCCCTATATTTGGTACATAAAGATCTCGAATATAAAATAATTCTTGAATATGGAGTAGACTACTACTGAGTGGAAAAAATACACCGTGCACGCACAAACGGATACGATACTGCGATCGCTGCCCGTTTTAAGGGAAGGTACTCGGAGGAAAGTTGTTTTCCCCGAAATATATTCCCCTCAATTATTTTCTCTTCACCGAAACGGAATATGATTTTGGCTGAAGGAACGAAGCTAGTTTTAAAAAAAAGCCAAGGTTCTGTTCCGAGGACGCGTAACGCCTTCTAAAGTAGTTTGTAAATTTTGTTTTCACTTAGGTAACTTCGTTTAGGTCGACTAGCTAGCCCTAGTGTTGGAGTTTTTAGACCGCCTTTGGTGAACTTCTGAATAGTAGAATAGGACCAATATTATACGATATACATTGTTACACAGTATAGCAATAAACGTTGTATAGCCTCGGAATAGTTATACAGTGTTTTGATTTTTCTTTCTTTTTAATTTTAAAAAACTATTTGTAAAACTATTTTAAGGCAAACAAATAGGGGGAAAGTGTTAATAACGTGTTAAAAATCAATTTCAGTAAAGTTGGTGGTAGCATTTTGTTAACTGTTTATGTGCGGTACGGTAGACGTAACGCAGTCTAGAGATGAATGTAGATTAAAGTTGGTATGAAGTTGAAGTTTGAATATCTCCTACAAACCAGCAAAATAGCAGAGCACAGCAATTCCGTAAAACTTTATACGTCGAGTCACATTCAGGTGAACTCAGTTCAAGTTAGAAGTTTTGAGACTGATTCGCTGTTCTTGAAGTTACTCACCTGTGCAAGACAGGCTGGGCGAACCTTGTCAGAATCGCTGACTATATACCTATATACCTACCAACTCTGCTATAGTATATTTTCTGTAGTCGCGTTTTATCGACTCGTGTAAGGTCGCGTATGGGAATTTCCTCTGTTTCACTCGATCGGATATTGAATAAGCTTTCACCGTTTGTAGCGAAAATGTACCTAGTGTTTACTGGTGCCCGCTCGTGCATCAGCCATTACTCTTTGAACGGAGAATAATGGAAGCAATTAAGAGCACTTTACAACTTTACAATAAAAAGTACCTACAGTAATAAAACAGAAAAGGTGCTTAAGTGTTCGCCGTTTGAATACAAGTCGAGCCGCGAGCAGGCAACTTGTCGGCTTTTCGCGAACCTTTTGCAGCGCGCTCGCTATACAGAGTGTTACAAAAACCCTGTTGTATCCGCAAGGTGTGCATCCAGTATCGACTGGAGGATGTAATTATGCTACTTTAAATTAAATGTTGACTAAAAAAACTTAACACACATCGCGCTCTACCTTCCTAAAAGCGCGAACGCAGACACTAATCGCGTCAGTTTTATTTGTAAACCATTCGTGTCGTGCCGCTACTTTATTGGAATATAAGCCGCCAACACATGATACAGATTTGTTGACATTTCTGTAAAATTTCAATTTTTTTTGCGTTCTTAAACCGGTCTCTAAACTCTTGTTATATATAACGTGTGTGTGCCTATCATTTATCCAACGGGGATTTTGTAACTGCCTGTATACGAGCCTCTCGTCAAAGTGATATCGTATCGTATCGTATCGTCGTTGCGTATACAGGTTGATTATGAGTTGCGACTTCCGAACTGTTTTGCGTACACGATACGCTACGGCGACATCCAGTCAGTTATATTAAGCTAAATGGCTTCTGATTTCTAATAAAGCAACAATAATGAACTTTCTAGCAAAATAAAATTTTTGATGGGATTTTTTTTTCTAGTTGTTATAAGGATAGCCTTGGTAATTAATCCAAGGCTATAATTGCAACGTTATATTGTAAATATATCTTAACTAATAAACGTTGCAAGTATAGCCTTGGAATAATTATTCAGTGTTTTATCTTGCTTTTTCCTTTTTAACGATGGAAAAGGCATAACATTGAATAACTATTCCAAAGCTATTCAACGTTTATTAGAGTTTAAAGCGCAAATAAAAAGATCTTTACCTTTACTTTATCCATCTAGCTCAAGTCAAAATGTCCTCTCTCTCTCTTTCACTCTCTCGTTATAGCAATTTTCGTCCTTTGCTATATCCCCGACATCGTTTTTAGAAATCTCATACTCTACTCTTAACAAAGTATATTAACCCAGCAAAAATCAAAATATTCTACCCAATTGCAATGTGATAAATATTACCAATGACATTTTAGAGTCAAGTGCGTATAAAGCATGAAGCACATCATGTTATTTTGACTCTGCTTACATATCGTGTTTGGTTTGATAAATAGACGTAAACAATCATACAGTACACACAGGAACCGGAAACGCCTACCAATATCATTTTCGTCGTATTGCCTTGCCTTGATACAGACAGCGTAATATTTTTGTTTATTTTGCTGCGTATTAATAGACCCTTGGTATATCCTTCACGAATAATTATGCTACGAGTAAGTATTATGTTAGGACTTTCTTACTCCCTGTATTATTTTACTTAGCAACTGTGCCCAGTGGTTTCACCCGCATGGAAAATTCTACAGGGACCGAATCCTATGCGATTTGCATAGGATTCTGTCCCTGTAGAATTTTCACAATTATGACTGAAACCTCTAGAGATCACGTCGAGCTTTTGCTCTGTGGCTACGTAAGAAAAGAACAACAAACTTTTCCACCATTAATGTAAGCGCCTACCTATTTTTCTACAAAGATTATATCTGTGAGACAAAACACATCGCACCACTTTGTAAGCTTGTGGCGTCAAAGTTGCGTGCCAAATGATCATTAATAATACGCTGCTGAAGTAGCACCGTTTGACGTTAACACGAGCTTGTATTGTTTAGCGTTATGGGTGTTAGATGGGCGGAACTTTGTCGCCTCGGGCGCGATAATACGATATTCATCACAATGACAGAAGCGTTTTAGTAGACGTCACTTGGCCGTCACCCGTCCCATCACGATGGACGCTCTCCATAATACTGGGCAACGTAAACTAATATGTCACCAACGCTCGCAGTATAGAGTACGTAGATGAACGTGAGGTGAGGTAAATGTAGGAACAACAAGAGTGCGATGTAGGGATCTCGGGTGACCGGAACAGACGCGGTTCATCCATCACGCGCCCGGTTCGTACCTGCGCTGCTAGAGATAATGTCACCAGAATACTATTTGAATTAAATCGCGAGCGAGTTACATTTTTTACAGTCTAATATTTACTAAATATTTTTGCTGTGGTTCATATTTGGTGTTCGACTTGTATTCTAACTTATTACGTCAACAATCTCAAACAAAATTAGGTTTTAAAAAACCGTACCCGTAATCGTACTTATGTCATGAAAAGTAAGTAGACTCCTACCGAAAAAGTTTCGGGTATCTCGCTTAATAATTTATCAAACGGAAATGGTGTTTGGAAGATTAGGCAATGGAAACTCGAAGTTAGTTAATGAGAGCGACTTATGAACCCTCTTAATTATTAAAAAGTTGACACACTTGACTGAATTCTTCATGGGATAAAGTTGATCCCAATAAGTCAGCACTGCGGGGATATAGTTTAATAAAGAGGAAGCTTACTCTTCCTCTCTTCATTTTTAAATTAGTCAAAAGAACAATCCAGCAATGGAATAAGCAGAGTAGATGATGGATATTCCATACCTGTCTTTGTCTGAATTTAGAATTCTAGATCAATTGATGCTGATCCCAAAGTCCCCGATTGAAATTGCGAAGCGCTAATGCAATTTCCCGTGAGATTTGTTTATGTACGGATTAGATTTCTAAAAACCTGATCTTTTCTAGAGACATGCTGTACTTATTAACTATAACTGTAATTCAGAGGACTCGTATTTATTTACTCTGATTAGATGAAATCCATTTTCTGCATGGAAATTAAATCACCAGTGCATTTATTTTTCCAATTGAGATTGTTGAAGCTTTGAATTTGTTCAATTGAATTGAGAATGTAGAGGTACATTTTTTAAATTAAATGAATTCCGCGTAAAAATTGAGCTCGATGCATTTCATTTTGCTGAAGCAATATTTTTATACATTAGGTGTGTTTACTTAGCATTCTTATGAATAAATGAATGAACAAATTTGCTTGATATGGCGGCAGGTCTGTCACGGACTCACGGATTTACCTCTTTGCCCTTTCCCTGCCTTCGTCATGGCTCGATTGAATCTGTCACCTCAGTGGGTATAGGGATTCTCTGTAGTAGACAGGGTTAAATTTGTTGTAGGTACACGCCCTCATTCTTTACAGAATAAAAAGTTAAAAAAAATAAAGATATCATCTTGAACTTGCCTTCAATAGACTAGAAAAATAAAATCCGTTGCATAAAAATCCAGTTTGAAACGAAGTATCACGAGGCTAGGTCTTCCGAAGTGTAGGATGTACAATTTCTCTTTTACCCTGAGTATTTCCTTTTGCATGGGTGAAGCGGATAATTTGCGCTTTTACAGAGAAACTTCTAGAAATCTTTTGCACAAAGGAGCAGTTTGCTAAGATTTTGCCAAGGATAAGAAATCACTTGAACGCCGCGTTAATTTAAATTTATCCAATAGTAAGATGAATGCGAAGATAAAATTAATTACAAGGGACGGGTACGGTTACCTATTACGGCGGTTGCTCTCAGCATTACTCGCACGTTTCAAATTTTCAGCTGAACTTTTGAAGATACGTGACCCGCACACATTTCATTTTGTTTCCCTTTTCTCACCTTGGGATTCATACATACCATACCGAATTTACTATGTAGATATATGTGTTATAAAAGGGGAATCGAACAAAACAAAAACATGCATAACAATAAGAAATATGTACATACATAATTGCAAACTTATTGATATTTGATTGAGCTATTTATTCTACCTAGTTAGATTTAAAATTCTACTTATCTCGTTTCTTGTTAACATTAACAGTCCCAGTAGTAGTCACAAGCGCAAGATACAGCCAGATTTTTTTACACCATACAATTTTTCATGTACACAGGGTTCAAGAAACCGATGGATCATACTTCGAAAGCTTCACGGCGCTGTCGTGGAGGCAGGAGAACCGGCGGCTGGCAGGCTTGCGGCTGGCGGAGGCGAGGGCCGAGCGCCCGCCGCCTTCGCCCCACGACCTCGGCCTGCCCAGCGTGTCCGCGCAGCTCTCACACAAGGAGCACGAGCATCTCTACACAGAGGTATTTGGTTTCTCATTTATCCACTGACTATTTATTTAGTTTGACGCCAAAAGCGAGTCAAGTTGAATAAAAATCGAGTGTGCTGAATTTTGAATATTTATGGTAAGGCCGGTACTTGTTACATTTCAGTTTCAAGTAGTATTCTTTTTCTGTTGTGTTTTTGTGATTTCTGATACAAACAATTAATTCTATCCATCTGTAACGTCACGAGAAAACCAGAATGAACTAAGCGGCGCTGTAGTTGGTGCTAAGATCAAACTTATAAATGTGATCGGTTATTAACGCGCTAAGTAGATACACTCGCAGCGTCAAACTAGATAACGAGTCTGTGAGTTTAACCCTCTCTTGCAAAGATTGATGCGGTTCAAATAAATAACATAAACACGAAGGAGTCCCACCCGAATAAAACACGAACACGTCGATAGAAGAAGAGCTATGAAATTTTGTTGCAAAATTCACAATTCCTGGCCCGATTTCAATAAATGTTTAATTCATGAGTTGTCGCTGAACTTTCCCGAACGATTTCAGTTTATTAAGATAAAACTTCAGCAAGATAAATTCCGATATCTACGACCAATCAAATAACAATTGAATATTGTATACTGTAATAACACTGTGGATTTGAGTTGAATATTGCAAGCACCAATAATGCTTTGTCGCGCAACGAAAACAATATTTGCAAGTAGGATTCAAAGGAAAGAATAAACGAAGCATCATATAACTTACAAAATAAATGCAAACAAAGCTCGCTCGATCCCGGATGTGGAACTTTGGTTTCCACATCTTCCTGCGGCTATTGCATATTGCATTTCCATTGCGAATTTTATTGTAGACTGAAACTGCGAAAACACTGGAAAATGTAGAACATTTTTAAAATAACAACACAGTTAATTTTACAAATATACCTACAACATGTGACTTAAATGTCAATAGATTCAACCACGTACAGAAGTTTCATACCACGCTTTTGCGGGACCGTGAATACCGCTCTACATACCGTGAATACATACGTATAAGTCTAACTAAGTACAATTTTATTGTGCGCTCAACTCCGAAGCCGCCGGAGTAAGATGTGTCATTCAAAGCGCTATGAAAAGAAAATCTCACTCAGAAATGACAATCTGTCTTGGGTTTTACTTCTGTGGCTCTTCCTCTTTGAATTGAAATCGTATCCTCGGTTTTCTACATATCCTATACATTTTCTTATTTCCGAACGCTTTTCAAATGCAAGAAAAGGTTGATTGAAACAGCCAAACAAATTTGAATTTGTTTGATGCATATTGTCCATGTTCTAGCTAGATTAACACATAGGTTTTTGCTCCTCCCGATAAAATCAATAGTGCTTTTAGCATAGCGCGTAGAACCCATTTAAAAATATAGTGTTCGTAACTATCAGAAAGCCGACCTACTGTAATTGACTATACGAGCTTAAAAGCTTACGGTATTCAGTTAGTTTCCATGGCATTTGATTCAAAAACTGTTTTTTTTTCGATTTCAGTGTTATGCTACGCTAAATTAAAAGTTATTCAGAATTATGATCATTTATACGTGTTTTCTGGCTTGAAGGTACACCTCAAGCAACTGTTCCGTCTGTTTCTGTCTCGTGTAACAACCGTAGCACACGCGAGCCCTCTTACTGCCTTACATTATTACTAACATTCCTTCACGTCAGCCGCTCGCTAGAGTCTGGTCCATTTGGAAAGGTGAAGCAAGAAATAACTGGAGAGAAATACTTACTCACTTAACAAATGTTCACACATCTGGTGCAGCGTGAAAAAACATTCCGTTAATTCTTTGCTCGTTTCAGACCTACGAGTATGTTCAACTAAATCAACCGATTATTTACTTAGCCGTCGATGGTTGTCGTTTAGCTTATTGAATAGCTGTCCAAAGCAGTTGGTTAAAAGTGTAATTGCCCTGTCAAGTTTGCAAAGTACTGAACTAATAACTACACAGAAATCTACAGCAATATTATAAAAGAAAATTGGAGATTTGTATTTTTGTATGTTTGTAACGAATTAACTCAAAAACTACTGGTCCGATCTCAAAAATTCTTTCAATATTATATAGAAAGCTACATTATTCCTGAGTGACATAGGATATTAAACGCGAGCGAAGCCGCGGGTAAAACAGCTAGTAGGTAAATAAAGCAATTTGTTAAAATTTTAAGTGTGTATCTTTTATTTTTCCTGAAAGATATTTTATTTATTTATTCTTGTACCTACGTCTAACTCTAGATAGTTCTTTGAGTAATACCAAAATACAAAGAGATTTTTAGATGTTTTTCACACCACCTGCTCAACAATGACCAATTACATATCACGTCGAGTCAACGTAAAGCAAAGCATTGCCCCCCAAGGGAGATAATGTTGTATGAAACTCCCAAGGGAGTTTTTCAGCAAAGAGGTTGAAATTGAATAAAAACTCAGCAAAGGGACGAGTTATTCGAAAATCGAACTGGCCACAATTTTAAAGCAAAATAACGCTGCTTTTTCTTCTTCTCATGTTTGGCGCCGCACGACGTGTGCATTTGCCAGTATCTAGTAATATACGTATATTATAAATTACGTATTTCTTAATTGTAATAGTAACCAAGTGATTGCAACAATAAATCACTATCAAATTTTGTAGGGAACACGAAAAGTCGCGTTTCGCAATGTTTGTATCATGTGCCCACCCTCGTGTACGTTAACGAAGCGATAAAAGTTAATAATCTAACATTGCACCATAACACTCAAAGGATCACAAGGTTTAGAAAATAATATTCAAAGTCAAGACTCCTCTTTGGTTTCCAAAACTCTAAAAAACGGTCTTTAATGTATTACATAGTTTCTTCCATAGATGATGATGATGTATTACATAGTTCCTTTTTATTGCCTCGCAGAAGGTGTGAAGTAGAGTATTCACCTCTGGGATAAAGCAGTGTCTTCGTCTTGGGCGGCTTGAACCCCTCGCTTCACTCAGAACTCTATATAACTCCCTCGCTGCGCTCGGAAGATAACTCTAGAGTCCCTCGTTACGCTTAGGGTTCAATAAGCCGCCCGTGACGTAAGACACTGCTTAACTCCCTCGGTGCATAATCTACTATTCTACGACTATTCACTAAGTAGTACCTAAGTACCTACTTTTGACCAGTTTGGTACGAATACTGTTTATCTCCAGTCACAAAATAGGGGTGTTATAAGTTAAATGTATGTGTCTATGTATCTGTGTGTCTTTCTGTGGCATTATAACTCCTAAACGGATAAATGGATTTTGATTTCGTTTTTTTTTTACTTGACGTCGTACGTTCGTTTTAAGTGACATCATCGAGAGTGTTCTTTGCTATATTGGTCGGGGTTGTTTAAATTTAATAATGTAGGTATACTTATTATGAAATGTTGAACGTAGAATAGTATTTATTCACTTAGGTATTAGATCTTTGATGTACCTATAACCTATAGCTTAATAAAAACAAAACGATAAACGGAACCAAACATTGTTGATATAATTTTGTGTTAAATAATAATAACTGCCTAATAGCTAAATAATTACTAAGCAATTTCTATCTTAGTATTTTAAATCTCCGACGAACAAACCCCCAGTTAATAATTAGGAGTAAACGACTGTAAACAGCAATTACCTCGTCGCGGACCGTAATATCGGGTCAACGACGGATTCTTCATCAATTTGCTTAAATAAACATGAATGTCGAGCTCACTGCGTTACTTAATTTGTCCCGCTGCAGAACTGCGAAAAAAAAACATGTTTTTATCACTAACTCGCAGAAATAAAAGTTGTATCAAAATAGTCATCGTAAATCATATTTGGTACGTAGACGTAGAATTGTTCATTCTCCGTCTATGATTCGATATGGAAACCGCCAGAACATTATTTGAGATTCCGCCAAACTACAAAAGAGGCTTTACTCATGGAGGTTTGCAAAGGCTGTAAAACCTTCTTTCGTATAGGTTTTTATGTTGGCCAATGGCCTTTATTCCGATTTTTTTTATTTAGTACAAATTTATTGATTTTTGTTTTTCCGAAGTCGGCAGCCGGATTCAGTGTTCGACGTTTTCATGTCAATAGAATTACTACATACTCGTAACAGTGGTCGTCGGTGATTTTGTTGCTTTTGATGTAAGTGGTTTCGAATACTTCTTCGTCAACAATGTAAGAAAACATGGGTGGTTTTGGATTTTTTTTGCTTTAGTTTTTAAAAAAATCTTCATTTTCGCATTTCACTATAAGAGAGCGCAGTAGTTTACATTTTATTAAGCCAAACCAACCAGTACTTTCATGAATATATTCGAAAATTGGCCACATGAAAACAAAGAAATCCGCAGAAATATCCAGGGCAACAGAAAAAAAAAGTTTTTTGTTGCCCTAATTCGTTTATAAAATGGAAATGTTACCTATTAGCTGTGCTCCGCGGTGTTACCCGCGGTTAATCAGTAGTCTGTGTGTGAATAATTCATGCTACGAGTATAAGTAAGCCAGCTTCATATCAAACATCAAAATCTTTCAACCCGCATGAGCGTGAAGATGTAACATGAAGGGTTTTTGGCGGGAAGCGAAAAGGTGCTGTCGAAATTAGTGTTATTTTCTAAATCTTGTGATTCTTGGAGTATTAAAGTGTAATAATGGTGGATTGTTTACATTTATCGGTTTGTTGAGGTGCACGAATGTGGGCAAATGACACAAACATTGCGAAACGTGACTTTTCGTATTCTCTACAAAAACTCCACTTAAAGTTTCAGTAAAATATCCATCACTTTATTGAAATGGGGTGAGGGTAGGGAATTTATCATGGTCATTGTCACCTTTTCATCATCACTCCATCATCTGTAAATTGCTATAATTATTAACTTGACACTAGCAAATGCACAATACGTGCGACGCCAAATTCCCCTGGATGGGGGAGGAAAAAAAAAGTAACATGTAGTTTCGGAGTTTTTGGCGGGAACCGAAAAGGCGTTGCCGTAATTTTGTATTATTTTCTAAATGTTTTGATTTTTCGAGTGTTAAAGTGTGATAACGGTGAATTATTAACGTTAATCGGTTCGTTAACGTGTACGAGTGTGGGCAAATGATACAAATATTGCGAAACGTAACTTTTCGTGTTCTCTAACAAAACTCCACTTAAAGTTCCAGTGAAGTATCCATCACTTTACTGAAATGGGGAAAGGGGAGGGATTCATCATCGTCATCATCACCTTCTCAACATCACTCCATCATTTGTAAATACCTATATTAACTTGACACTGGCAAATGCATAAGACGTACGGCGCCAAATTCCTCTGAATGGAGGAGCAAAAAAAAAGTAACAAACAAACACACACATACACACGCACGAACTTTATCAAAATACAAGTAGGATAATTGTAGTAGAGCCACAATGTGAATTAATTAACTTCTTTTCTATCGTTAAGGTGCTGTACTGCATTGAGAACACTGTTGGCGCCCCGGCTCCCGACGGGCAGTTCACAGCGTACAAGGACGAAGTGATAGACTACGCTAAGCGCGCGTTTCGAGTGACGCCCGACATGCACGCGCGGGCCGTGCGCGCGGCCGGCAGCGAGCGCCCGCCCACCGTCGTGCTCGGCTGCTCGGTGCTCGAGGCGGACGGACTCGAGGCAAAGGACGCCAACGGTAACAGACACATCATTGATGACTGACTGTAGATACAGACGAGCGTGCGTTCAGGGTGACGCTCGATATGTGCGTGCGGCCGGCAGCGAGCGCCCGCCCACCGTCGTGCTCGGCTGCTCGATGCTCGAGGCGAACGGACTCGAGGCAAAGGATGCTAACGGTAACAAACACATCATTCCTGATTGACTGTAGATGCAGACGAGTGTACGTGCGGGGTGACACTCGACATTTACTCGCGAGCTGTCCGTGCGGCAACGAGCGCATCCACCCTCGGTCGGGGTCGTGCTCGGCTGCTCAAGGCAAAAGATGCCAACGATAAGAAACGTAATTAGTGACTGACTGTAGGTATACAGACGAGCGCGCATTCTGTGTGACGCCTGGACTACACGCACGTGCTATAAACGCGGCTGACCGCGAAGCCAGCCCACCGACATGAATTTATAAACATTGAAAATGTTTACATTTTAAATAAAATTCTTCCTATTTCATAGAATCTTGGTTACAACTAAATAACACAATACCCGTCTCATCTCAAATTCAAATAAATTAAGCGAGGCACTTACTTAAACCCCGTTTAGAAACACCCAGCTGACCCATCTGTACATAAATAATTAGCTACTTTACACCTTAAAGCCTCTGATTTGCTTTCACAGAGTAGGTTATAACAAGCTCATAATCCGCTTTTGAAGAAACAAATCTAACGAAACGGTGTACAAAATTGCTAGTGCACCTATACATTTGAACATGTACTTAAATGAAAGTAGATTACTAAAGCACCTATGTTCACACGGTGAAGTTTTAATCCGCGTTTCTTTTGTCAATGAATGACAAAACTTAGTTTCAACTCTCAAAAAACTTGATACCAACGTTATCTACCTATCTACCCACGAACTACGTTTTATGAAAATTTATTTCGCAGTTACGTCTACACCTCAAAATAAAATTTTATTACCTGCCTGGTTAGTAAAAACAACAGAAAAACACACTATATGGAATAACAGACTCGTAATACGCGGACCTACACTTTCAGAGAGCGTAAAAAGCTTTCAGCGCTACGTCATACTTCAAACGTCAGCACGCTGTCACGTCACATAAAGGATAACTTGCGGATGAGCCACCGCAGGCGTACTCTCTCTCTATTTTATTATCCTCCGACATCAAACCAACAAGATTATAACCTATTTACAACATTTCCTGCAGACGCAGAATGAATGCAGCAAACCAAAAGTTAAAATCAAATTTCTATTCGGGATAAACTTTGTTTCGACAACTTTTACAAATGTTTTGGAGAGTTGGTCTGTATTCAATTATGTTTTTGCAAAGCGTATTACCTTCTGTACTCTAGCGAGCAGCGTAATAGAATAACGGGGAAGGTGAATTTTAATGCTCTGTCATATTAAATTCGTACTTACTTATATTTCGGGGGATTTCTCGGCGTAGAATAATGGATGTAAGTAACTTTACCTTTACGTACGTAAGCTGTTATTTTACGAAAGGTAATGTAACGTAAATCATCTAGGTAGAGCGCATATTATAATTTTATTTATATCTTTATTTATGGTGTTAAGAGAAGGAAATGGTTTAATAAGCAGAAAATATTCGCAATTTTCTCTGAATAATGGACGTCATCACAATGTTTTGTGAAAAATACAAGAAATTTACAAAAGGTATGCAATTTGCATACCTAGTTATTATTCCTAATTATAATTCCGGACTTTTCCGACTGAGCTACGAGTATTTCTGACTGCACCACACAATTTTTTTTAAATTGGTTGACTGTTAAGTCGGTTTACGGACGATAGTTTAACGTGACAACGTCATAACAAAACATTGATGAAATCTTTTCCTCGGACGCATAGACCAATCGAGTCGAAGAGAGATGGATGCGGCGCAAGCCGAACGCTCAAGCCGATCGTGCCTTTCGCTCGCTCATGTAGCGCTCTCGCTCTCGCGTAACGGGACAATGAGTAATCCTTTTTGGTCCCTGCGATACAGGTCTTCTAGTGCAGGGTCACAAGCAACTTTGTTACCATTTCCGTTTAAGTAAGCTCTAAGTACATAAAACTTTTATTTGCTTAATTGCAGTTGTCTTTTTGGAAAGAAATGATTTGTATTCTATTTGTATTTTCCGTGCGAGCAGCCGGCGTTCATCGATTTATTAGACTGACTGCCTCAGTGGCTCAGTTGGTAGTGAACCTGCCTTCGGAGCGTGGGGGCGTGGGTTCGATTCCCACTTAGGGCAAATATTAATGTGGTGAATATTAGTGTTTGTTCTATGTCTGAGTGTTAATATCTATTTAAGTATGTTTTTAAAAATATCTACATATATGTATACCAGTCTCTGGCAGCCATAGTACAAGCTTTGCTTAATTTGGAATCAGGCGACCGTGTGTGGCAGTGTCCCGAATTGATTTGATTTTAATTAGACGTTCTCACGTTAAAATTAAAGATTTTTAAGATCAAACGCATCCACATTCAAACTTCAGCACGGCCAAAATGCACTCATTTTGGCCGTGCTGAAGTTTGAATGTGAATGCACTTATCACACTTGATAAGAGGAAGTTGTTTGTACTGTGCAGGGTACAGCGACCCGTACTGCATGCTGGGCATCCAGCCCGCGTCGCTGCCGGCGTCGCCGCGCGCCGCCTCGGAGGAGGAAGGCCGCAAGCACGGCTTCCGGCTGAGCTTCAAGCGGCGCGACGGGCGGCAGCAGCGCGACAGCCTCGGCCGCCTGCCCGCGCGCTACATCCGCGCCACCGGCGTCCGACCGCACACGCTCTCGCCCAAGTGGAATGAAACATTCAAATTGTAAGCATCTCCTTAGACAGCTTACACCGGCGTCCGACCGCACACGCTCTCGCCCAAGTGGAATGAAACATTCAAATTGTAAGCATCTCCTTAGACAGCTTACACCGGCGTCCGACCGCACACGCTCTCGCCCAAGTGGAATGAAACATTCAAATTGTAAGTATCTCCTTAGACAGCTTACACCGGCGTCCGACCGCACACGCTCTCGCCCAAGTGGAATGAAACATTCAAATTGTAAGCATCTCCTTAGACAGCTTACACCGGCGTCCGACCGCACACGCTCTCGCCCAAGTGGAATGAAACATTCAAATTGTAAGCATCTCCTTAGACAGCTTACACCGGCGTCCGACCGCACACGCTCTCGCCCAAGTGGAATGAAACATTCAAATTGTAAGCATCTCCTTAGATAGCTTACACCGGCGTCCGACCGCACACGCTCTCGCCCAAGTGGAATGAAACATTCAAATTGTAAGCATCTCCTTAGATAGCTTACACCGGCGTCCGACCGCACACGCTCTCGCCCAAGTGGAATGAAACATTCAAATTGTAAGCATCTCCTTAGACAGCTTACACCGGCGTCCGACCGCACACGCTCTCGCCCAAGTGGAATGAAACATTCAAATTGTAAGCATCTCCTTAGACAGCTTACACCGGCGTCCGACCGCACACGCTCTCGCCCAAGTGGAATGAAACATTCAAATTGTAAGCATCTCCTTAGATAGCTTACACCGGCGTCCGACCGCACACGCTCTCGCCCAAGTGGAATGAAACATTCAAATTGTAAGCATCTCCTTAGATAGCTTACACCGGCGTCCGACCGCACACGCTCTCGCCCAAGTGGAATGAAACATTCAAATTGTAAGCATCTCCTTAGACAGCTTACACCGGCGTCCGACCGCACACGCTCTCGCCCAAGTGGAATGAAACATTCAAATTGTAAGCATCTCCTTAGATAGCTTACACCGGCGTCCGACCGCACACGCTCTCGCCCAAGTGGAATGAAACATTCAAATTGTAAGCATCTCCTTAGACAGCTTACACCGGCGTCCGACCGCACACGCTCTCGCCCAAGTGGAATGAAACATTCAAATTGTAAGCATCTCCTTAGACAGCTTACACCGGCGTCCGACCGCACACGCTCTCGCCCAAGTGGAATGAAACATTCAAATTGTAAGTATCTCCTTAGACAGCTTACACCGGCGTCCGACCGCACACGCTCTCGCCCAAGTGGAATGAAACATTCAAATTGTAAGCATCTCCTTAGACAGCTTACACCGGCGTCCGACCGCACACGCTCTCGCCCAAGTGGAATGAAACATTCAAATTGTAAGCATCTCCTTAGACAGCTTACACCGGCGTCCGACCGCACACGCTCTCGCCCAAGTGGAATGAAACATTCAAATTGTAAGCATCTCCTTAGACAGCTTACACCGGCGTCCGACCGCACACGCTCTCGCCCAAGTGGAATGAAACATTCAAATTGTAAGCATCTCCTTAGACAGCTTACACCGACGTCCGACCGCACACGCTCTCGCCCAAGTGGAATGAAACATTCAAATTGTAAGCATCTCCTTAGACAGCTTACACCGGCGTCCGACCGCACACGCTCTCGCCCAAGTGGAATGAAACATTCAAATTGTAAGCATCTGCTCAGACGGTTGGCGGCCTCGGTGGCTCAGTTAACCTACCTTCGAAGCATGAAGGCGTGGATTCGACTCCCACATATGCAAACGTTTATGTGATGAATATTTGTGTTTGTTCTATGTCTGGGTGTGAATATATATTTAAGTATGTATTAAAAATGTATGTATGTACTAGCTACGCTCCGCGGTTTCACCCGCAGTTAAAAGTTTTATATGTGCTATTCTAGACTATAATCTATCTCTGTGCCAAATTTCATCCAGATCTGTTCAGCCGTTCTGGCGTGAAAGAGTAACAAACATCCAGCCATCCATCCATCCATTCTTACAAACTTTCGCGTTTATAATATTAGTAGGATAGGAAGTAGGATATCAGTCTCTGGCCGCCATAGTACAAGCTTTGCTTAGGTTAGGGTCAGAAGACCGTGTGTGCAAGTGTCCCGAATATTTATTTTATTTATTTATTTATGTCTCAATATCCATCTCCTGTACCTACCTCTTTACAATACTGTAGATGACCTTTAATGTAGGTTCTGTGTATACAAACTTTTCCATAAACAAACAATTGAGTGCTTTGTTTCGCAAACTTTGAATTGATTGAATAGAAATTAAGGTTGTGTGTATTAATGGAGGGTTCGCTCTATCTGTTTGAAACTAATAAACTTCAAGTTGGGTGTCGATTCCGGTTTAATTGTTTAAGAGTTTTGCGGACAATGGGCTAAACATTAATTTGGAGGAAAACCTCGGAACCCATTGTAAAGTTTACGTGGAAATTAAAACCAAAGAGCCATAGCAAGAGAATTGTTGTTATCGTACTCAAATCTGTTTTTACGATTGTAAACTTTTCCAATGCTGCTTAGTAATTTTTTTTACATTTTGGTAGAGGATATTCTATTCAACTTACAAAAATGCTTAGGTACTTACGCTCATTAAAATATCATTAGTAGCTTTTCCATTATCTTTTATCACGTATCATTTCGGGAAGTGTTTCACTTTGAAACATTTTTCATTCCGATATGCCAACAGCTTTGTTCTTATCATGATTTTACGTTTAGTTGACCATAATTATTGGGTACAACTATCCATACCCTTTTGCAGCTACTGGTAGTTATATTTAGTGGTTTATCTGCATAATTTCAATCAAAGTTTAATTATACATGCGTTTAATGATTAGATTGTTCATAGTTTGGCGCCGATTTAGCACGTATTGTTAACAGCTGCATGTTTAGACTGAAAGTTGCATTTAGGCCTGGATGTATTTAGAGTCAATGTGGGCAACTGTCTGTGGGTCCAGCGTCGCCTAAGGGACGCATGGCTCATAAGATTTTGAAATAAATTCTTAACGATTCAAATTTTGAGATAAAATTCTACCGAGAAGGAGGCGGACCCCGAAACTTGTTGTTTATAGAAGCATTGAGATATAAGTACTGCGTACTAGAGAAGCTGTTCAAACAAAAAACGTCACGCAACTTGATGACAATGGGGCCTGCTTGCGTGGGCAGGCTGCTGCAGCGTTAAAACATTCATTATTTCGCCCAATCAAACTTTGAAAACATGCAGTGCTAGATCTCTCCTATCTCTTTTCGTTCCGTAAACAACCATACAGCGTGCGTGTCGAAGCCACACTAATGTAAGGTGTACGGATTGCAGTACAGTCCAGTTTAATAAAATCAATGTCCGAATGATGAAATCTAGAACGTGGTACATAACGTATCGATGCCTAGTGGCCTCTATTTGCCTTAATAATAATATGTTTATAATTCATTTGTTTCAAGTTACAAGACTAAAAAACAAAAAAATAAAAAAAAAATAAAGTAGATACTTATTAATCCCCTAAATAAATGTTGTATATTGCACGCTAGACACACAGGTGTTGAACATGCTATCGACAACATTGATTTATATAGGGACAGTCAACACGAGCTTCAGCAAACATTGTTGACGCACTGCAATAACGGGGGAGATCCAACATCATTCTGAACGCGTTATTGAACTGGACATGAAGGGCACTGTACGATTTTTGCGTGTAGTCAGACCACAGGCGTAGGTATAAAATGGAAACAACAACGAAACAACGTTATGTACCCGGACGACCCCATCGCCGTCGTCACATCGGCGGCGCTGCAGTCGGCAGCTCCTTGCAACAGAGTATTCAGCTTTTGGTATAGGCGCCGGTTACCAAAGGTACACTGTCATACACCGACCTCGCCGGCGAGGTCGAAGACTGCCTACAAAGTCTAAAAGATCGGTTAGTTAGCTCGTAGTGTTCGTTTAATTTACGCTCCTCAGTTTCTTGCCTGTTCTTCTGAGGTGAGGCTCCCTTTCCGAACAAGGCGGTCAAGTCATTGTTTATAATAACTTTTATTTTACTTTTAACCTTAACTTCAACCGTTCCAATTAGAGTCCTAAAGCAAGCCCCTTCTGGGCTGCCAGGGCAATTCGACGCCCCTCCCTCGGCAACAGCCCAAGCCGAGGCCGTACCTTAGAGGTGCCTTTGCGCTCGTCACCCATAGTCTTAAGCATTTTTGAGGCCCTGCGCCATCTGCGCTTAGCCTTGTCGAGGCCTCAGTTGCCAACAGCATACAGTCATCCATAAAAAAAAAACAACACCAACGTCATGTTAACCTTAACGCTGGTCCGCTTGCGCAGCGACATCGACGACATATCGTCGGACGTGCTGCACCTGGACATCTGGGACCACGACGACGAGAGCTCGGTGCTGGACGCGGTGTCGCGGCTCAACGAGGTGCGCGGCGTGCGCGGCCTCGGCCGGTTCTTCAAGCAGGTCTGCCAGAGCGCGCGCCAGGGCAGCCAGGACGACTTCCTCGGTCAGTTACTCTAATACTCTAATTTTAATTACTTACTTACCTCAGATCAACCTAGAGAATAAGATGGCGCACGGCGTATGATTTAGGTGAAGCCAAAAACCATCCAAAAGCTACGCTACTGTCGTATATGTACACAACACTCACATATTAACGCAAAAAAACTACGCTACTCGCTTGGTCATTCTTACCTCGACATTATGTGCATTGATTTATGGTATAATTTCGTGTACATAAATATACATAGTTCATAATAAAAGTGTGGCCTGGACTACAACTTAAGGTTCTTTTTAAAAGCTGTGCCGTTTTTTTACAGGTCAATTTTGAAAAAGCCGTAGCATTAAACTCTAACAAATATGTGCAGTTTTAGAATATTCAATCTACTAAGGTTGTATGTTGGAACGGAAATGGCTAACGTAGAGTTTGGGAATTAATATTAGTTTTGGTGCAATTGTAAATGTTTTTCATGGCAACATTACCACGCGCACACGTTTAAAAGCGAAGTGGCTTCAGCGAGATATAACGCAGTGTTCCATCTTTTTGCCTCTAGGTTGATCTAAGTTACTTACTTACTTAGGTACTTATTGGCGCAGCGACCCAAACCGTGTCTTGGCCTCCGATACTAAGACGCGCCACTCTTCTCTGTTTTGAGCATATTTTTTTTGACATTTAAATATTTATTGCTCATATTAATAATGTAGTCATGCAGGTCTTATAAACATGTAATCAGTAAATATACATTATCAATGACCCTGCTAGGGTATGGCAATAATTTGAACGGAACGTTTTATATTATAGAGGTCATCAAAATTTTCTGCAAAAAAATCTTCAAGATTACAAAAAATACAAAAGTGAGCATCTCATTCATTTGCCTCAAGGGGTTGTTGTCGAAACTATTTGTACCTAAGTAATTTTTTATTAAATTTTGTTTTGTTTTTTAGTTTTGTATGTATGTATGTGTAATAATGTCAGTTCACTGCCATTAGGTAGGTTAAGAAGTGCTTAAACATTTTTACAAACAAATATTTATAAATAGGAAGATACGAGTTGGTATACAGCGTTATAGGTACCTAATTAAAAACCTCTTAAGGGTTTATTGTACTCATCAATATAAACAACTTTTACTATGGGGCGAACTCCGAAATCGCGAAAAAAAAATCAGCTGTTCCATACATTTTGTCTCAGGTGATTGAACTTTTTGTATGGAACAGCTGTTTTTTTTTTCGCGATTACAGGATTGGCTTCATAGTAAAAGTTGTTCGTATTGATGAGTACAATGAACCCTTAAGAGGTTTTTGATTGGATACCTATAACCCTGTATAACATAATTTGAACGTAAATCATAGGCTAAAAACTGGATGAATGTCCTCTATTTTAAAATCACGAATTTACTCATTTATTAGACACACAAACAAATAACAATCGATAAACCAACACAAAACATACATCTAAGTTCTGGACGGGATTGTCTTCCAAAAATAGTGTGTACAGAAAAACCAAAAATTATACATAGGCAAAAATTTGTCATGAGACTGAACTCAAGCACGCAACTAAATATAAGCTTTATCGCTTAAACTCTAGTGTTCTAAACTAAGCACTTCACAAACAAGAGAAAAAGAATTATTATTCATGTTTTCACAGTTCACACGTACACATGTCAGCGGAATTCCATTACACCTTTCGAGATGACATGGGTCCAAACAGAAAATAATAAAGTATTGCTCTTGACAAGGTGTCCCGCGACGCGACCCTTGAGAGTTGTGATATCGAAACTCAAACACACCTGCTCGCCTTCCTCTCCAAAACGAAATAAACTTGATTGTTTACTAAGTCCTAGACAAAACTAAAATAAAAGAATGTCGAAGGACCTTTTTATAGTACTTTTCTTGCAAACCGGTATAGATCTGAACATATTGACAATGCTGAACTTACTTAAAAATGTAGCTAATCAAATCAAATGTCTTTATTCAATTGGATATCGAAGATTTAAAAAAGAAAAATTACTCTACCAACTTGTTTGGAAAAAGAGCCACTACCCAAAAGAACAGTCAACAAAACTGAAGGGCAATCGAGTAACTCAAGATACGAACCTACGTATTTGTAGTATACATATACATTTTACTAGAACACGCATATTACAAAATTGCATAAACATATCGTCACGCCTTACCCCTAAAGGGGCTAGCAGAGGTGTATAACACCCACACTTCGCCGGACGAAATTCAGTCCCAAATGTGACAGGGGGCGAGCCTGTCGCCATACACCGGGCTCCAGTCATGTAGCAGATGGCTGGGTTCGAATCCGCTCCCTCTGGCTTGCGAGGTGGGCCTTCACCCACCACCAGGTGGGTGGGTCCGGCTAGGCTATCATCGCTTACAAAATTGTATACTCAAAAAAAACTTTTAAAAAGTAGTAACTGATGTGAAACCTAATAACTAACTTCCATGGGTACAAAATTAGATGTACCCACCTATAGGCGCTTTCATTACCCGTGAAGCGTTCTTAACAATTGCTAGGCTTCGCAACAGACGCAGATTGAAGCGGTAATTGCAAACGTAGGCTATTTGTGGCCCGCGCATATACGTCGGTAACGTGGTAACATGTGGCTTTTCAGACTACGATTTTAATAATATGATAGTTTTATACCGCGAACTGTTTATTTATTAAGCCCCATTAAAAAAATACGTAAGTCATAATTTCACCTTCCGCAACTGAATGTTGAATTCTCATAATGTTGAAATCCCATCATAACGCGGCAAAAACGTGCACATAATCTACTACAACAATGTACACAATTATACAATTCTACACTTTTAATATATAAGTAAAAATTTTCTATGGAAGGAGTAACTCCCAAAACATGGATTTCTTTCACCCAGTTTGGGTGTTAGTGCCAACAATAACATAATGCACTTTTCGAAAAAAAAAATTGAATTTGAATGATGTACATTTTGAATTTAGGTATACGAGTACCTTCACACTTACCGCTCAACGTTCTGTAAAATTTTGCAACAACATAACATAACAAAACACGCGAAATAAGTGGAAACAAATATAAAGTAACCTAGTCTGAGGAGACCATGATTGAGTTAACCCTGGCCCGATATTTCATCGGTACATTCGTACGTCTTTTGTCTTCCTTTTTGTTGTTTATTTGGCACACATACTTCTCTGACTGTGATGGAGCACTGTTAGAAGTAACAAGGGAAAAGTAAACCAAAATGTGGTATTTAAGTAAGTAAAGGAAAAGGTAACAATATCGATGGACATGTCTAAGCTACACCCACGTATCCATTCGTGAGAGGAGAAAAACTTAGAGAAGTCTGTAAAATAAACATCAATTCGTGTTTTAGTAATATTCCATTCTAACTAATTTAACCAAGCAACAGTTTGCGAATGTGGTCGCGCTCCCGAAATAGATAAAAGACAAACTTAATTAGCTTTGTTGATAAATTGGCGATACCTCCGCGCTGAAGTACACCATTTAACTGTTTTAATTAAAACTGTCGTTTGATTTTCACGTGAGCCTCTACACCAGGTGAACGAATCGAGTGATTACGCAATTTCACCACAAATTAAATGTGAAAAGCTGGTTTTGGATACGACACGGAAGCATGGAATCAAATATGGCGTGTGACAGTGATACGAGAAAAATGAACGGACTATTTGCGTACTTACCTACTTAACTCATTCACCATCCTGCCTTGCAGTACTACTTGCAGGACTGCCGCTTCATACAGGATGGTGAATGTTGTCGCAGCCTACATCGCGTCCGCCAACAAATTGCAGGATGCTAGGATGTTTGTGTGAGCTACACCCTACTTTACAGTCTTGCAAGACAGGACGGTGAATAGTACCTTTATGCAGCGTTGCCAACATGTTACCGTTTACAGCTTATTTTTTTGCTTTCTCTTTTGACCGAACGTTTTATTTATTTCTACAGAGTTCAAATTTAATTAAAGTAAGTGGGCAAACAAGTTCTGGAAACACTGATAGTAGTGCTAGAAACTAGACTCATAATAAAGCCTGTTAGAGCCGATAACAGTGTCGCTGTATTGGAACAACGTAATTATTCCAGGGACTATGACGTCAACACGACGGGTCGTATAGTTATTACTTGTTTGTCCTAGAAAAGCGTTAATGCGTGGTATTTTTATGCTTATTACCTGTACGTACATACTATAGTTCGATTCAAATAGATTGTAAGATAAACGACAATTTTTGAAATTATTAATAAATTAATTTTGCAAAAATATTAGAAGTAAGTACATAATATTTTTGCAAAATTAATTTAATTTGTGTGATAAATGTTTACAACCCTTAATCAGACGGTCGAAGGGTCAATTAACTTTTGTATCAATACACAATTGTAGGCCCCAAATTTTCTCCGATAAGGCGGAATGGGACAAAGATCAATGAACTCTTCCCTCAATCCATCTGAACTGAACCATATTAATATAGGGACAGCTTTGATCAATGTATTTGCTTTACCAAAATTACGTGCGCATAACATTTTTTTTAAAGAATAAATCGTGATGAAATAGCTTACTTAGGAGTTAAAATGAAAAATAACTCGCCTCACATTTCTTTTGAGTAGACACGAGTGACCTTCCTCGCGTCCCTTACCCTGAAATAATCCATCTCCGCCCAAAAGCCTGTTTTACTACGCTGACATTTTCAATTCAAATCCTTTCACGGCAATGGAATGAAATGAGAGCTGTGTCGAAAAAATTGGATATAATACCTAAGATTGATGGACGGAGCGCACATTCAATTCAATATTAATTTATACGTCGGATCGTGTCACTCGGTATTTGATTTTATCACAGAATGGTGGAAATTATTCGAAAGCCCGCAGAAGCTTCAATTTGCAAATGACCTCACGTGTGGACAGGCGTAATTATAGCATTATATCGAATATCAGAAATTGCTTCTATACCTTATACATTATACAGTATGGTGACTTTTAATGTATCAGCAATACTTTGGTCGGTAAAGTTTTCAAAAAATCCTAGAAAATAAACTGAGCTTTATTTTTCCATCAGTTCCATTTTCCGGATTTTGTAGATTTCCCGTATTATTAAAGGATTTGTTCTGTCCAACTTGCAACATTTTTACCAAAATCCTTTGTAAAACTTTAAAGAGAATATTTTAGGCGTCTTGAATTTTTGCTTGTATTGTAACTTTATACCGCAACAGATTTGGTTATGTACGCGATGGAATAGTAGGTATTTAGAATTTATATATATGTTTTTTTAATACTTGGCATTTAACAAAGTTGTTTTGATGTACTTACTTATAACTTAGAAGTTATTATTTTGTACGAAACATTTATCATCATCAACTACTAGACATTCAACAAAGTTTTTTGTTGAAGTACTTATAAATTAAAGAGTTATTATTAGGTACGATACTTATATCATGATCATCACCAGTATCTTTAAGCACTTACTGAAGCCATCCTACTGAAGAACTAACTGTATCCCATAGCTCAGGATCACCCTAGTTTGGGAGACAAGAAATCTCATGTAATTGTATAACTATTTTTATAAGCAAATAAATGATTATTATTATATGATTACTTACAGAATGTGTAAGCATTTCGCGCTCTATTCTATATGTAGAGGTAACGTACAGGTTGTGTGAACATCCCGCTGCGCGAGATTCCGTCGACCGGCGTAGAGGCGTGGTACAAGCTGGAGGCGCGCTCGCAGCGCTCGTCGGTGCAGGGCCGCATCCGGCTGCGGCTGTGGCTGTCAGCGCGCGAGGCCAGCCGCCACGACGACGACAACTGGCAGCAGGTTACCAACACTCACACATCCTTGACTGCCTCAGTGGCTCAGTCGGTAGTGAACCTGCCTTCTGAGCTAGGGGGCGCGGGTTCGATTTCCACTTAGAACAAACATTCATGTGATGAACATTTGTGTTTGTTTTATGTCTGGGTGTTAATTATCTATTTAGAAATATGTATGTATGTTTATCAGTCTCTGGCCGCCATAGTGCAAGCTTTGCTTAGTTTGGGGTAAGACGACCATGTGTGCAAGTTTCCCGAATATTATAATAATTTTTCATCTACCATCCCATCGCCCTGTTGCGTAGGAAGCTCCGGTTTAGATTGCAATGTTCCATTTAATCGTAGCCTATTTCCCACTCCATTTGCTTGAAACTCGCATAAATATAAGTGATGTCGGTATGCTGCTGTATCGTGGATAGTTGATGCAAATAATAAAACAATTCTCGATTTCACGTCTAGCGAGTTATTTTAAGTGAAATGTAGTACTGTCATACTTTAACTAAATGTAGTACTGTCATACGTAGTAAGGTCATACTTTAGTATACATGATGAGGCCTTCGGGGCCTCCCAAATAGACCTACTACAATGACATACGTTTATATACGTAGGTATATACACACATACGAGTACTTATATGATAACGCCTCTTTCCCAGAGAAGTAGACAGAGACCACTTCTCTGCACTTGCTACGATCCTGACACACATCTTTCACTTCTTCCACTTCCTTGAGTCTTTTTAATCACGTTCGTTGGTTACGGGTACTTTTAACCTGGCTTTCATATGACATGTATCTATATTTATCTAGCTTATGTTACAATACTCTTAATTTCACGGAAATGAAATTCCCCTTCACGAACACGAAGTAACCTCCCTATATATAGCCTTCGGGCTTGAGGAACACTTTACCAAAATTCAAACTCAATAACCCACGTGCTCTCCTACACGAGTGGTCTTATCGAATTGATTTGTTACTTGAATTTTGGACAATATTACGAGAGTTATCGGAAAATCTAATAATAGTGATCAGCCTTCTTTTGTTGGTTTGTAAAGCTGGAACTAAAGCTTACTAAATGCCTTACAAGTGTATCAGATGTAAAGCTCTTACGTAAGTATATATATTTTATTATTTTGTTCTACCTGCATTAAGTAGTTACATCGGCACCTATATACAGCATGTTACAAAAACCCTGTTGTATAATTGAAAGGCATGAACACACACTTATAAGTATTCATGCAAAAATACCAAAAAAAGATTACATGAAAAATACCAATAGCTATGTCCGATTTAAGAACGCCAGAAAAAAGGACATTGTACAGAAATGTTAACAAATCTGTATCATATGTTGGCGGCTTTTATTTTAAGAAAGTAGCGGCACGACGCCAATAGTATACAAATAAAACCGACGCGATCTGTGTGCGTTCGCGCTTTTAGGAGCGCGAAGCGCGATGTGTTTTAAATATTTTTTAATTGTGATAATATTTAATTTAAAGTAGCATAATTAACTAACCTCGTGGATACAACAGGGTTTTTGTAACACCCTGTAACACTTAGCTTTAAAAACGTAAATAATTTTTATGTATGTGTCTAATCTAGAAATTAGCGTACACTAGATTATATACAACTGTTTATAAAAAAAAAAACTGAACTGAATAATAGATAGTTAGACAATCTGTAATCTTGCACTAACATACATATTGTTCTCACAAGGGCTGTCCTATTGTATTGTAAGTGCCTGCCTACTCGCGTGAACATATAATTAGTAGGTTAATCTGATTATCTATTGTAATGCAATCCATCACTTATCTTGAATTGTATTATGGGTAAGTACAGGGTTACACACATTGGTGATACTGATCCAGTATAGGAGCTTAATGTCGTAAGGAAACTTAATCTCACCATTCCGCGTAACCTGTAGAGCTACAATATTATGATGTCTGGGTGTTATTATCTATTTAAGTATGTATTTAAAAATATCTAAGTATGTATATCAGTCTCTGGCAGCCATAGTACAAGCTTTGCTTAGTTTGGGGTCAGACGACCGTGTGTGACAATGTCCCGAATTTATTATTATTATTATTATGTATCTACCCCTGAGATCTACCTAAATTGTGTTTGTGAAATTTCGATTCTTTTATATCGTACTAGCTGCGCCCCGCGGTTTCACCCGCGGTCCCACGGGAATCCTTAAGTTATTCGGGATAAAAAGTACTCTACATCCTTTTCTGTACCCTTGACAACGTGTATGCAAAATTTAATGATGATCGGTTGAATAATTAAGGCGTGAAAGCATTACAAAAAAAATCGAACTCGCTTTCGCAGTTACAGTATTAGGGTTCCGATTCATTGACCACAGGATACATAGCGTTATAGGAATGAATACTTCATACATGTAATATTGCGTAGGACAATTTCAAACAAACCGAATATGATGGTATTATTAGATCTTTTAATATTAAATAATGACCCGACGACCCTTCTTTTGAGGTCTTCCTATAACGGTCGAGCTTTAATGTGTATAATAAAGCACGCACGTTATAGACCCGTAGCTTATGACGTAGTGGCCAATATTGGTAATCTGGCAGGACCATGCACCGTACATAAAACATTTTATTAGCTTTTCGCCGAGATATATGACTACTATGGATTTAGGGTCAACACAGAAAATGACGAATCATGTGAACTAAAATTACAGTAACAATTTTAGTGGTCAGTCATGCGTCTACTTGTTGCAAGCTGAATTGTGCATTGTTATCACTCTATGTATGCGTATTTTGTATAGGTAAACTCGACACATTTTTTTCGTAAATTTCGTTTTAAATCCAACGTCAACAGTTTTAAAAATCACTGGCTTTTTGCAGCGAGCCATTAGTCGCTGTGAGGCTCTTTGTGTTGTAGCGATATAACGCTATCGACAGGGCTGGGCCTCATGTCGCGCACGCTCCATTGCCTTCAGCGTTATTTTGGATCATATTGCCTCTTTTATTTGCTTAACAGCCCATAGCCGGTATTATGTGGATGATACAACATCGCTCTATTCATAGAAAGCATAATAAAGGTTGGTTTACGGCCAAAATATCTTATGCTGCCTGATTGAACCACCCCTAAATAATCCTAACATAAAGTTCACTGCACTCTGTACAAATTCCGATTCAGCCTATTTTCAGATGTTGAGATGGTGTATTGTGTAGTTAAGGAGGAGATAGGTAAATAAACTACAAATATTCACTGAATAATTTTGGAAAATAAATGAACTCACTACTATCTCAGAAGATCCAAGATATTCACAGTATCTCGATAACGTATTCAGTGAGCGAATATCTTTTGGCCTGCGTAATCAAGTGAGCGAGCGTTGAAGCAAAATCGCGATTACACAGTAAATCCAATTCATTTTTCATGGGAAGCTTTTTCACGAACTGATTTTCGTTACTCCACAGGTTTTAGATCCCGATCTCATTTTATTCCTGTTTTGTATTTTGCATTTTTTTCTATGCCTACGTTCTTACGACGGAGCTTGTTATGATTGGACTATTAAAAGTTTCCCTGTCTCAGTAAAAGTTCTCGAATGCCTTTACCGTCTTGATAAAAGTTAGAATCAATTGAAAATTTAATTGTAAAAACTTGTGTGTAAACGTATTTGGCAGGCAATTTTTACTAAAAAAAAATCTGTGCAAATTTAATTATTATTTTAATTTACGCTGAGTAAAACAAAACCAATGACGTTTTTAACGTTTTTGTTTTTAACCATTGGAAACTTATGTGGTTTTCACACATTTTGATTTTATAAAACGGGAATTACTCACGTACAATTTGAGTCGGTGCTAAGCGAGATGTAGACGCGCGCGCGCAATCCTAACTAATATTATATTTGCGAAAGTGAGTTTGTTCGTTTGTTAGGGCGTGAAAGCGTCACAAACAAATAACAGTACGTTTGTGAACAAACAAACAATTGTTTGTGGAAAATTTGTTGAAAATTGTTTGTTTGTTGAAAGCGTTATAAACAAACAATTGTTTGTTTGTTTATAACGCTTTCACGCTCTAACTAATCAACCAATCATCATGAAATTTTGCATAGACGTTGTCTGGGGTAAAGAAAAGGACATAGGATTTTTATTATATAATTATTTACAAAAAAACCTTGTCACAGAATGTTAGCCGGTCACGATTATGTTGAATAGGTAACCGTACCCTTTTAAGAATCAACATTGCGATACGAACAAATCGGTGTAGGTCCGTCAACACGAGCGTCTGTTCGGCGTGCTGCTGGCGCACGAGGTGGAGGGCGCCGCGTGCGCGGGCGCGGCGGGCGGGAGCGGCGCGGAGGCGGGCGAGGGCGCGCCCTTCGACGGCGAGCTGTGCGGCGCCGCGCGCACGCTGCTGCACCAGCACGCCATCCAGGGCGACCTCAGCTCGCTGCAGGCCGCCATAGCGCGCTTCGCCGCCGCCTGCCGCCTCAACGGAGACGCGCCGCTCGACCCCAAGTTTGTATAGCTTTTCCTTTTTTCTTTCAGGCTTCAGGGATAAGCGGGACGTTGCGCGGCGCTTACGGCGTCTGCGTTTAAACGTCGTCGTCATTCTAAACATCAACATTTTAAGCACTTGCACTCTCACAATGACGCAGAGATCATCACGAGTGTGGAGTTCAATGCATCTCAGTCCTACATCGTGGGCGCGGGAGGATTTTAATGTAATCAAGTTTTTGTTGAAGTGTGCAATATAGGGCATAATGGGTATGATGATACTAGCAATATAGGGTATGATGATACTAGCATGCCAGTATTGGCGAAAGTCCCCAAATTATATTTATAAGAATAAAAAAAGTTCTTCATCGATCTCATTTCAAGATCCGATGTCCTTATTTTGGATGTGTCAGCTTTTCGGCGATTTACGTGGCCTTTCATACTGTAATGCGTAAATTAAGTGACCATTTTTCTCACATTCCGTTTTTCTCATATTTTTACACATTACAAAAATGTACCTAGAGCAAAGTTCGATACTTCAACCAAACATTGCTTTCGTGAAAAGCTTTACCGGTATCTACATTTGCTTTTGAAATCATTTTTGAACCTACTCTCGTAAAGGGTCGATTATGATATTTTATTTTCAAGTATAAATAGCTAGGTAGGTATGTAGTAAACTAAACAGTAACATAATATAGGTTTTTTGATTTTTCGTAAAAACTTTTTGTATTGTTGATTCAAGGCCGTCTGCGATGAAAAGTTACGAGTCGGAATAATTTGAACTGCATTATTACTTTCGCCAACAACCAACAAAGTCCTGCAACTTTTCACAAAGCCTACGTCTGATGAGATTTCGTCCACTTGTTAAATAAAAAAAACTAGGGAGACGAAGTTTTGAAATAGTCTAATCCGAGTAAGCAAGCTTCTACCATTTTTTTATCTTAAAATTGTACTTTGAATCTCTTTGATTTTTAATCTAACGGTCGCTAAATAGATAATAACGTTTACCTACGAGTAAGATGAAGATTATTTTTCTAATGAAATAAGCAAAGAAAATTCTAGATTTTATTTATTAAATGGAACAGTATTGGATTAAAATAGCAATTTAAAGTTTTCTGCATCAACGAAATAGTTTTCACTTTTACTTAATTTCAGAGTAGGTAGACCTCCTGAAAATTAACTTTTTTTTTAAATATTTATGCTTATTTAAACCTATTTTGATTATGAAAAATCATCATCATCTTAGCCCACTTAGGTGCGGGGTCAATACAGTTCGTACGCTTTCTCCATTTGTCGCAATCACTCGTCATCTCAGAATTAACTCCCTTCTCACTCATCTTCTCTTTCACGCAGACCATCAATACTTTCTTCAGTCGCCCTATTCCGCTATAGCCTTTCACACTCAAGTTCTTCGCCTGTTTTGTAATGTCGTCCTATTCTTTTCTCTCCTCTCATAACATGCCCACGAGAGACATTGAGTCATCAACTTTTCCGTCACTGGCGCTACATTCATTTTGATCATAAAAAAATGAAGAATATAACATCACATATCGTCACGCCTTTCCCCCGAGGGGGCTGGCAGAGGTGTAATACAACACCCACACTTCACCGGACGATATTCAGTCCCAAATGTGCCAGGGGCGAGTCTGTCGCCATACACCGGGCTCCAGTCATGTAACGCAATAAACGCGACTTTGTCCAGATACATGAACAAACTTCTAATGGAGCTGGAGAAGGCGTGGTGCGCGAGCGAGGCGATAGCGGGCGGCGGCAGCGGGGACTCGGGCGCGGGGGCCTCGCGGGACGAGGAGCGCTGGCTCGCGGACTGCTTCGGGGAGTTCGTGGAGCGCGCGCTGCACCAGCTGCGGCTGCACCGCGACCTCTACCCCGTGCTGCACGCGCACAGCCTCATCAAGTAAATAAGCCGTCATTTTTAGCTTGAGGTTAAACAACTAATTTTTTAGGTTGCGTTTCCACCATACATGTGCAAGGATGCGTAGCGAGACATATGTTTCTTAAGAACCAATAAAATGTCTTCATTTACCTAGCCTCGTTCAGATAGATAAGCACTTTATTGTTGACACCAGAAATAACAAAACAAAAGAACAGATAAAACTTAAACTGTAGTGTAACAACTGACGGTCTTATCAATGAGAGCGATCTCTTCCAGGCAACCTTAGCATGGAGAGGATACGTATGAAAGAGTATGGGAACAGGCTGTGCAATAATTAACAAAAACAAAAATTGATATTTTTAACAAAAATATGAGTGTTATATCCACCTACTTAAACTATTTGAAGTATACTTACATAAACATACATGTCATACTGATATTAACTTAAAATACCTATACTTAATAAAATATAAAAAAAAATCATATCAGTTCAGATGCAGTGATTCTTTTGCTTCTTAACAAACATATCCCTCGCTACGCATTTTCGTACAACTCTGGTGGAAACGGTGCCTTGGAGCTGAAGGTACTGGTGTCTATTGTGCTGGAAGCATTGTGATGTGAAGTTGCGAGGAGCATCAGCTCACTGACTGGCCACTGCATTGATAAGTCCGTGGAACGAGCGCTGCAACAGTTGCGTCTACACTGCGCACTCTACCTGGTGCTCAAATAAGAAATACTCTTTAGGTCGTTGGGCAAGATATATCTAGTAATGGAGGATTGGAAACTGAAACTTAAACCTTAGATACTTCGTTTTCGGTGACTATATTCATATAGGTAGACGCAGTGCTTGATTGAGCGAGCGCGGGGCCCGTAGCAAATGTGAAGGGGCCCCTGAGTCTTTGGTTTCCCACCAAAACACCCCATTTCCCATCATTTCAACTTTGGTGTTGCCAAGTATGGTCAGCGCCCTTTTCCCCTCTATTATGGGAAATTTGGCGCCGGGTATCTACTTTGAGAATAGTAATATCAGTAATTTGGTGTAGGGTTTTTTTAGTGTTTGTTTTTCGCACGGGCTATAGCTATAGCATTTGCTGCGTCCTGCAATGTGGCTGATCCGGCACTGATAACACATGTTAATAAGTTTCACTCTAAAAACTACGCTCAGGCAGGGATGAGTGGGTTTAAATATACGGGACCTCTTTCGTGCGGGGCCCGTAGCAATTGCTACTCTTGCTATGTGGTTAATCCGGCACTGGCTAGACGGGTAAGTATTCCTATATGAATACGAATGTAACAATGTGCCTACTAACCTCCTAAAGTAAAGCACCCACAATGTTACTTGCTTATTGTTTTGTTAAACTTTAGCATTACCCTTAACATCCAAGAAGCCCGTAACTCCCTAACTTGTACCGAACGTAAAACAGATGTTTAATCACGATCTCGATATTACTTTTTGTAAACTGTGGCCTTCATTTTCGTAGAATCTATTACAGGCCTTCAATCTTGCGATATAACAAGACAAATTGTAATTGATTATCAGAAAAATGCCTTAATGTTCTCTTTTCAGTATCATTAATTAAATTCTAATCGTTTATTTATTGGATTTTGTTGACAATCTGCTTCTGACTTTTTAGATTTTGAAACTGAGAATAATTAAGTACAGAGTTTCTTATTTAATTTCAGTTTTGATGAGCGTTTGAAGTTGAAAAATAACCCTGTTAAATAGTAGGTACCTACTAACAAATTTTATTTTTAGATTGGAATTTCTTCTGCGCTGCTTGAGCCAGCTCTCGCAAATGAAAGCATTTTGGCGATGTTGTCCGTTCAACAAAGAAATCAGGTGAGCCGAATACCCCTTTAACGAATTGTCTTTTAATCTGTAGGAATTTTATCTCAAACAAACCCATCGTTCTCTTGAATATTTCATGATTGTTAAAAGATTTGAGAGGATCTTTTTTGATATAATTTTATCGTGATAAAACATAGAAAAATATCATATTTACGCGTAAAGATATTTTCTTTGGAATTTAATGTTTTTGTGTGTAGGTTAGGGTAACTCTTTCAATGTTTATTAAAGCATACCTATATTTTATGAATAACAAATTATATTTAGACGTAGTTGAAGTGCTAGGTTTATGAATGTTTGTTCAGGCTTGAAAGGCCGAGAATTATACCCAGGCACGTCTAACGTCTAATAGTAGTCATTATGAAGATGAGGTCGCTTGCCTACTTTAACATCAAAAGCATACTAATCATTCTGTGTGACAACCTTGTGTTGTTATGTTGACAAGCTTTGGAGTTGTCCATTTATTACGTAAGGCGTTTAGTGAGAGGGGGGAGGCAAATCTCAATCTCAAATCACGAGGGAGGGGGTTGAGCCGTATCCCACGATATCTCACCGAAGGGGGGGGGGGGGTCGCATAATCGTTAAAATCATATCATGTAATTAAATGGACGACCCCTTTGTAGCTATGTGTTCGGTTTGATAAATAGGAAAAAGGTATAAATTGCCACAGCGGACATAAGTTCTATAGCAGATGACATTAAATACGCACATAATAGTTAGAGAAGGCCTGCCTCTCAAGCCAGAGGAGCAGGTTCAAACCCAGCCGACGGCACGCACCAATTTGTTCATTGTGTGAACATATGTGCGTATTGTATGTCATCTACTGCATGACTGGAGCCCGATGTATGGCGACAGGCTCGCCCCCTGTCTCATTTACTGGGACTGAATATCGTCCAGCAAAGTGTGGGTGTTGTATTACACCTCTGTCAGCCCCCTCGGGAGAAAGGCGTAACGATATATGTTATAATATTCACAAATTCATGAACAAATTGGTGGTGATTCTGAATAATGTTTTTTTTGTTTTTTTCTTTGCTTAGTTTGGGGTCAGGCGACCGTGTGTGCAAGTGTCCCGAATTTATTTATTTATTTATTTAAGAAAATGTCAATAATGTTTTAAGTTAGCCATTGAGCTAACTGTCAAGTGGTTGCCCAGGACGGAGATAGTGGGTGCTCTACGCAAGGGCAGCGTGGAGTGGTACGAGGCTCTGTGCGCGCAGGACACGGAGTCGGAGCGCGGAGAGGACCTCGTCAACCTGATCACGCTCGTGCAGATCGACCTGCAGCAAGGGCTCACCTACTACCACCCGCTCTTCGAAATGTGAGCAGCACACTACACACATACATATCTTTTACACATACACAAAATTTCACTTACATATGCATACACAGTTACACACATTCCTAAAAAAACTCTAGGGTGTTCTACATCGGCGAAATGTAGGGGCTCCGGGAACGCTCGCGCCGATACATAGATATACATACATATTAGTATTGTTGTTGTATCGCAGTCAGCATAATAGGTGTTGATTGGTAGGTTCGTCAAAAGTTGCATAAGCTAAAAACTGTGCTTCATCGGTAAAAGCAATTTTTTCAGGTAACCTTTGTATAGACGGTACTATTTTCCTAGTGAGCTGCAGTAGGAACATTCATTCTCTTAGATCCTATATGGGCTTTTTTTATGTAGAATAGATCGTTTGACCACCAACCGGTGGGTGGTACGAGTAACTAGCCACGGCCGAAGCCTCCCACCAGAGTTTGCTACCCGGTTAGCACTACCCGGGGACCACGTGTAGGGAATCAGAATAGAGTACACTCCTACAGACGTGGGTAGCTCAGCCCTCAAAATCAGTAACTTTTTCGAAATATATACTCTAAATACTCTAAGTACTCGTATTCGGTGACTTTTTTTTTGAAGATGGAACAAACATACATACACTCACTTGAAGATTCACTAGGTACTCATTTATATTTTTAGTGTGATTTTATTATCAGCTACAATGGTCACATAGTAACGTATTTTCGTTCCAGTTTGTACGCTGGGTTCCTTTACGGTTTTTTTATTAGCCTTTACGGGGTTGCGTCGTATCCAATAAAAAATAGGTACGAATTTAACAGCTCTGTTGTTTTGTTGCTTTATAACCGAAAGCTTTTGCTGCCCATAGATTTGTACTAATTGAATTTTCCCGGAAACCGTCGCCATTTGTAGCGGTATTTGTGAATGGTGTCAATAATGGTAACTAAAAATAAACTTCTAAGAAACCTTTTTACTGAAGGTTTTCCCTGTCTTTTTACCGTGTTTTTTCGTGCTTCTTTTTCTCGCAAATATAACGTGTTTACTTTCTATGTAATATTTCATACAGTAACCATATTGTATTTTTTTGTAAAAGAAACTATTTTGAAAATACATTCACCATCAATTTTATTCCTTCACAGCGTAAAAGAGCTGAATGATTTTTCTTAGATAAAGAGAACCTTTTCAGTAAATTAAATAAACCTTCATTCTGAACCCTATCAAATAAAGTCGTAACATAACTCTCCAATGTTGAACTACACAAGGATAAACTTTATCTGAATCACAGCGTATCCGGAAAAATCATATTTTCAGTGAAAGCTATTGTACGGAGTATCCATCGAGAGGAAAAAAAGTAAAAAGCGTGAAGTCCCCGGGCCCCACTCGCCATGTTTATATTTTCCGATACTTTTTTCCGATTCAATAAAAGTCGAAGAGATAACGTTAACCTTAATGTTTTAGGACCAATAACGTGCCGTACTTCAGCGTGGTTTTCTCTCAGATCGACAAAATGGTAAGTTGAATGCGTTGACCGGAAATTAGAGGTCTTTCTGTTTATTAAGTACTAGTTGCACCCTGCTGTTTCACCCGCGGTTAAACAGTATCTTATGTGCTATTCTAGACTATAATCTATCTCTTTGCCAAATTTCATCCAGATCTGTTTAGCCGTTCTGGCGTGAAAGAGTAACAAACATCCATCCATCCATCCATCCATCCATACATATATACAAACTTTCGCGTTTATAATATAAGTAGGATACTCTCTATCTATCTCTCTATAGGTATGAACTTATCGTGAACTTCATAAAAGTTCACGTGCCTACAAAATGTTTGATACAAAATACATAAATAATAAGCAATTTCTAAAATTCACCTGAATTTCTATAGTAGGAAGTTAGCAAAGTGCTTGCAAATGCTACTTCTCATCGTCATAAATAATGCTACATTAACGTGGTACCATAGTACATATTATACAATTATGGTAGTACGTAGGGGAATAATATACCAGTAAGTTATCGTTCAGGTTGATAATTTCCAGTCTATGTTTTTTTAAAACATGTGTGTGTGTGTGTGTGTGTGCGCGTGTTTGTGTGTGTATGCTGTGGAATCGTAGCTCCCAAACGGATAAATAGATTTTGTTTTTGTTTTTTTTTTTGTTTAATGAGTGATTTAGCCGAGGGTTTTTTAGCTATGTTTGATACAAGTCGGTGTTGATGAAAATCGACGTAGGGGGATTTTTAAACTTTTAATTTATTTTTGTTAATAGTTAATGGTACGGAATCCATCGTGCGCGAGTTCGACTCCCACTTGGCCGATATGTTTTTCAACTCACAAGGCGTACCATATTTTTCTATATTGTAACAGCTAACAGAAGACGTGAGGCAGTGCGTGGAGGTGTGGGTATCGGAGGGCTGGTGCGGGGTCGCCGAAGAAGAGATCTATGATGAAGCTAACCAGACCGGTTAGTACTTTTTATTTTGAATTGAGATTTGAATTCCAAACACTAAAGATTACAATTATGTAGAAAGATATTTTCTTTTTCATATTTAATAACTATACTTAACTGGTATATTTGGCGTCCTTATTCTTAAGAGCGATATTTTCCAGGCCACAATCAACCTTAGGGTTGATAGATAAAATAGCGGGTCGATAGATTTTATTTTCAATATGATAAATATACATTGTATCACGCGTCCCAGTTTACGTCATGCTGATATTGCAGTTAAAAATTGAGTATTGTTATTGTTTTAATGGGTTATTGATTATTTGTGTTGTCATTGTTTGTTCTAAGGCATATTATTTATGAAAGATTTTGTTAGGGATTGAGAGTCTACTAGAGTATACCTTCTTTTAGAAAAAGTTAATAAATTCATTTTGTAGTAATCTATCGTAACCGCGTAGCTCGTAGCACGCACTACGACGTATCATTTCGTAGAGACATTATCTTGCCTCTCTACACCCGTAGCTTCTTTGCTACGGCCGTAGCACATCCTACGACTGACCCGTACAGCAAAGATTATATTTAAAAATACCATTGGGGCCTACCATGGCATCTTATAGCCATGATGGTTTCGTTTTGTTTTCGACGCTGCGCCACCATGAACCTTATTCCGCAGCGATACGATTCGCAGTCGCTCAGCGTTGACAACAAAACATAAGCCATCATGGTAATTAGGCCTCCTGGGAACTATGTATGTGCTTGTGCAGCGGTGTGCACGGTTTCGGCGAAGACGCTGCCGTTCGAAGTGCTGTCGGCGGTGCGTGAGCTGTGTGCAGCCGCGACCCCCGCGCCGCACCCCCACCCCCACCCCGGCGCCGGGCCCGACCCCACGCCTATGCTCTACGATTGTTACTTGTGAGTATCTTGTAGCCATTTGATCATCAGTTTTATTTTTACCATTACCATTTTATTGTCAATTTTCAAAGAATTTATTATCACAAAGACATTATGTCACTTACGCGATAACATTACTACTTGTAATACGATTGAGTCGTCGTCGTACAGACTAAGTACAAATGCAAAAATAACATATGTGTTTATATTTTTTATCCTTATTTCACGCCTTAAATTATTTAAACTAATGATTGATATGATGTGATCACCCAAAGATTTTTTAAAAGCGTGAAATAAGTTCAAATTTTTATATGTGAGGGTAGCGAGTTTTACAGTCTTGCGCCCTCAGTCGTAAGCATTGTAGAAGTCATCGAGAAAAAAGCAAAGAATACAAAACCGTCTTCCCATTCTGTAATTCGTCATCCATGTAAACAATTTTTGGACTTTTGTTGATATTTTAAAAACTGCTTGACCGATTTCGATACAATTCATATGGGACCACCTCTTAAATATGATCTCTAAATCAAAAAAAGAATCATCACTACGATTTACCCAGTCAAAAGTTATGAGGTAACAAACATATAATAAAAACAGTACCTGGATGGCCGAGCTTTGCTCGGTATTTTTTTTTTTTAATTGTGTTTTTTGGAAAATAAACAATTGATTTTAGTCTAACCTCAAAGCAAACACTCATTGACTTCGTGTTACTTAACAACGCCATCTGCTGTTGTGTCGTTAAAGCAATTAGTTGCTCACAAAAAAATGTATTATTATCCGCCAATAGATGTCAGGAAGAGTCATATTTTTCAGTTGAGACTACTCAAACGCCTCCTTTTTGTTATTTTTCTTCCAAGTTTATGTTTAAGTTGATTATCGATAAAACACGAATAAAATGACATTTTCTAAAAATGATTCCTAGCTAGATCGATTTATCGCCCCCGAAACCCCCTATATACTAAATTGTATGAAAATCGTTGGAGCCGATTCCGAGATTCCAATTATATATATATATATATATATATATATATATATATATATATATATATATATATACAAGAATTGCTCATTTAAAGATATAAGATACAGTCGAATTGACGACCTACTCCTTTTTTTAAGTCGGTTAAAACTTTAATAAGAATAAGAACTGGTTTCATCTTCTCGATTTTTTATTTTTTGTAATTACGTTTTTAAATAGTTCTAACACTTTCCAAAACTGCAGGTGAAATATTTTGGTAATAAAAATAGATCGCATCTCTAGCAAAACTAATTGTCTTTGCATGCGGGACTGAGATCGGTCGCTTAGTTACGTATAACTATAGGACTGATCAATGCTTTCTTTCTTCTTCGAATTAAAGTTTTTATGCATCCATTGTAATTAATGCTACAGTCATCATACCAATATTTGCGAATGTTTGAATGTTCAAATGACATTTAATCACAACAAGATAATTAAATGGAGTCTGGTTTGTCCTTAAATACATTACATTACATATCGTCACGCCTTTCCCCCGATGGGGCTGGCAGAGGTGTAATACAACACCCACAGTTCGCCGGACGATGTTCAGTCCCAAATGTGACAGGAGGCGAGCCTGTCGCCATACACCGGACTTCAATCATGTAGCAGATGACATACAATACGCACATATGCTCACACAATGAACAAATTGATGCGTGCCGTCGGCTGGGTTTGAACCCGCTCCCTCTGGCTTGAGAGGTGGGCCTTCTCCCAACTAGGCTGCCATCGCTTTTAAATATAAAACATAAAAAGCCGACAAAAGTATATTATAAGATATTTTTGCTTGACAAGATATTTTTGCTCGACGCTTGCTTGACAGTATCAAAAACTACGCATGAAGAGACCCAGATAAGAGATTAGAGCCATAAGGGCCTTGAGAGATAGAGACAACTGCCATCCCTACATAACATTAGATTTTCTATCACATAGCATATTTCTACATTACAAATTATTACTGTATTACTATGACAGAATATAAACCTTTTATTCGTTTTTCATTTTCTTTCAATGTACTTTTAAAAAAACATTTTTTTAATAAATGGAAGCACATCAAAAAACATACAACAAATATCTAGGTCTCAAAACGTAGTTACAATCTAGTCTTTACTATAGCTGCCAAATCCTTACTGTTATCTCTGAAAAATACACACATCGAAAAAAACAGCAGAATTTTTACGTGTATTTGGCTTTGCATCTACGAATTCCGCTTGGTGTTTTGGAACCACGCCACCATATCAAACAGATTTTTCATGTCCAATTAATTTTCAAATATCTACAGTCCAATAAATGGTAAAAATACACCAGTTTTAGAGGATTTTTTCAATGTTTTTCGGGCAAACATCACACAAAAATGTGCTGATACTTTCTATCTGAAGTGGAACTTTTAATAGGCAATCAGCCGATCACTACGCACTGGAGTTCAAATAAGCAAAGTCAGTGGTAATAAGATTCGTCTCGGAATAAGTGCGCATAAAGTCGAAGTGCTCACTTGAGCCTAAAGCTCGTAAACTTGAATGCTCATTAAAAACTCTACAAGTGTTGTGTAGCAGTGGATGTTTGTGCGCGCATTACACGGGACGTCAATTGCCAGCCGTGGGTAATTAGGAGTTAAGTGTACTGGCTTTGTACTGTTATTCTACAGAGCTTAGGCAAGCTTTTGAAACCATGTACATTTTGGCACGTAAGATTTGAACAGGCATTTAAGTAAATCCTTTTTATCCTTGTCTACTTAATTCACAGCCGATTGGATTACTAGATTTTTAGGTTATCGTAAACTTAGTTAAACTATTTTGGTCTAATAAATACACTTTGTTTTTAAGTACTAAGATATTGTGAATATTGCAAAACTTTTCAAATATGAGCTTTGATGCAAATTTGCAATCTTAATTAAAACTAAACTTTGACTACGTTAGAGCTCTGAAACTAAAGCTAACAATCTAAAAAATATTAATTAAAAGAGATCAAAGCTCGAGTACAAAAATAATCTATTCATGTTGACGTTTCAATTATTATTCGGTATTTTTTGTCAGGCAAACATTGAAGCGCGCGTTATTCATTAAAACATTGGCTTATTTTGCAAGGGTTGCCTAATATACAGGATGTTCGGTTAGACAACAAACATGCTTTGGAGGATAAAAATCAATACAAGATAACACAAGACAAGTACAGTACAAGATTATGAAACAAAAACATAACCAACCGCTGTTCTGCCTACTTCATTTGAAAATAGAAACGGTCAGTCAGTTGTAGTCTCTTGTGTAGTAGTGTATCTTTGTGTGTGTTGTGTATCTCATTGCATTGCCACTTTGGTTTGTTGCAAGATACTTATACGCTACGCTTATGCAAATTTTATGTTTATTTCTAGCCATTTAGCACTTTTTTGTTCAAACCACGAAAGCCATTTAGCACTTTTTTGCTTGAATATGTATCTGTCGTCTATCCGGACACCCTGTGTCTTATCGTATATGCAAAGGGTGCGGCGCGCGGCCCCAATCTATGTGTAAATGACATGTGCAATGACGGCGCAGGTGGTTCGAGCCGCTGATCGAGCGCTGGCTGTCCGTCACCAAAACCATGGCCCTCCAGCGGGTGCGCGTTTCCGTCGAGCTCGGTAAGAAATAACACTATTAACTATACTATTGTGAGTAAAGGTTATACTATTTTTACTCAAATCAACCTAGAAGAAAAGATGGAACACTGCGTTATATCTCGCTGAAGCCACTTCTTTTTAAACATGTGCGCGTGGTAATGTTGACATGAAAAACACTTACAATTGCACGAAAACGAATATTAATTCCAAAATTCTACGTTAGTCATTTCCGTTCCAAAATACAACCCTAGTAGGTTTAATATTCTAAAACTGCACATATTTTTGTAAGAGTTTAATATTACGGCTTTTTCAAAATTGACATGAAAAAAAACTGCACAGTTTTTGAAAAGAATCTCAAAATGTAGTCCTGGCCACACTTTTATAATGCACTCTGTATATTTATCCAAACGAAATTATACCATAAACCAATACTTATAATGTCGAGGTAAGAATGACCAAGCGAGTAGTGTAGTTTTTTTGCGTCAATGTGTGCGTGTTGTGTACATATACGACAGTAGCGTAGTTTTTGAGTGGTTTTTGGCTTCACCTAAATCATACGCCGTGCGCCATCTTATTCTCTAGGTTGATCTGTTTTTTTCTAATAGGTAAAGTGTTTACGTTTGTGGTGGATAATCGCCAAATCACTATTATACAGCTACACAATCACAGGTCGAAAAACGTGAGTGAAGTCGCAAGCAGAAGTTAACACTAAATATAAAATTAAACTTATTGTTGTAAGCAGGTATTGGTTAAATTTAAACACAACTTTATGCCCTATATTCTCGCAGCATTACTATTTAGGGAGAGTTACAGGAATTGGTAGTGGTAATAAAGCTGAAAGCACCTCACTGTAGGTACTCATCATTGTAAATAACTTTTATTATGGGGAAAGGCAAAAGAAAGAAAAAACGGTCGTTTCATATAGGAACAGCTGTTTCTCGCGACTTCAGGTTTGGTCGCAATGGTTGGTAAAAGTAGTTTGTACAATGAACTCCTATCGGATTAGTACTACCGTTCTGAATGACCCTGTAGAACTATTTAATTACATTTTACGGCGCCTCGCTGTAACGAGCCTATAAAAGTCCTACGAGCTTTATTGTGTGTTAACTGCCTATATATCAGAAAATCATTTAATTATTATATTTGATCGTGGCGCGGCGTAATTAAAGCTCACCTCCACCCAAGCGTAAATCAAGCAAGAGCGAAACTAAATCCGACAAGCATAAAAATTACTTCCAGTATTTCCGTAACAAAATGCCGATGGAAAGAACTCCAGTGGAGCTTGGAATCTTGGGCCAACAATCTTGAAACTAGTCAAATAAAAGTGTAACGTAACATCTGGTGTGGAAAAGTGATTTTCCAACGAGAGAACCTACCCTTATCGAGGGGGCAAAAGGCGAAGGTTCACACCCGAGTTAGGGCGGCTACCATTTAGATAAGCATCGAAATCTAACTGTGCCGTAACACGAAACCTTTTATTGGGCCGAGACAAATAAACGATTTGTTTGTGTAAAACCAGTTATTTGACCAACGTACGTGGTCGAAGACTTTTTAACCAGTCCCTTGTTTTTGGATGTCTCCATCTTCAGCTAGGTAGGAACGAAGGGTTTGTCTCCACCGATTCCAGGATCAGATTTAATTAGCCACGGATCCCGGTGCGTTGTCTCCACCGATCTTGGGATCAGTCCCCACGATACGTCCCTACAATAAAAAACGAACCTACTACATTAGTAGGTAGAAATTTCAATCAAAACTACCTACTTACTTCTAAAACCTCGTTCTAAAACCAATTTGTTTATTACAGACCGGCCAGTTGAAGGAGAGCACTTTGTCAAACACAGCACCTCCTCTGTTGACACAGCTGCCTGGTAAGTCCCATGAGATCTGCTAAAAAAAATAGCTATACAAAAATACTAAAGTACCTATGTGGGTAGGTTTACTTAGTATTTATCTACTCAAGAAAACTCTCAAACATTTTTTAGATTATTACCTATGAGTAAATATTTTTTGTATACAAAATTAGGCTGATATCGGTACCTAAATAATAGTTGTTTACATATCTATGTAGATTGTATAGATGTAGATACATATAACCCAAAAATATGACTATAGAATGCTTATTGGTATTATTACTAAGAAAAGAAAAGAAATAATTACGCAGATTTGTTGACAAAGAATTCCTATTTCACTTCACGAAGACAATACAAATATTCGCAATACGTAGGTACACTTTGTAATTTCGGTCCAACGCTAAGGCATTCGCCGGCACGGAACGGCAGACGGGAAGATTCTCAAAGGAATTTATTTATGCAAAAATATCGGAAAAACAAGACAAGTAATGATGTAATGAGAAAAAAATATTGTAAAAATGACACCGCTTGTCGAAGAACTTAATGGACACGAGAACGGATCGCTTGGAACGTTGAAGTGATCCCGTGCCACCCATTACGAAAATGGAATCGCCATCAATAACGTTAAAACTGGGATAGACTATACTCTGTTCTAGTTACTTTTACACCCGTTTGCATTGAATATAAAAATTGCCTAAGTCCACGCAAAAACGACGGGGTATTATAAGTTTGATGTAGTCTCTCTGTGTGTGTGTGTGTGTGTGTGTGTGTGTGTGTGTGTGTGTGTGTGTGTGTGTGTGTGTGTGTGTGTGTGTGTGTGTGTGTGTGTGTGTGTGTGTGTGTGTGTGTGTGTGTGGCATTGTAGCTCCCAAACGGATGAACTGAGTTTGATTTGTTTTTTTTGTTTGAAAGGTGATTTAGTCGGCAGTGTTCTTGGCTATGATGATGAAATTCGGTGATGAAAATCAGTGTCGGGTTTTTTTTAATTTGTAATTTATACTTGTTAACTAGTTTAATCTACCTTTAGCGAAATATTCGCTTATCAGGAACATAAAGTAGGTAAGAGCTAGCTAAGAGTAGATTTAACTAATTAAGCAAAGACTTCTTAACAAGGCAATTCTTATATTCAGTGCAAACGGGTGTTGGAATTGCATTTATTTTAAATAGCCTGGTAATTTATAGCGCTGATTTCCGTTACATTACGAGCAAGTAGGTACTTTTTTAAACGGTGTGTAACCATGACGTAATATTAAATAATGTATGAACTCGAGACCTTTTGCGAATTTTAAATTGGCATTAATTATAGAATAAAGGGCCGTATTTGGGTGACCAACACGACACGTGTGCGACAAAGTTCAAAGCCATCCGTCCGAGGGAGGTTCAATATTTGTTAGCCGCGCGGATACGAGTTGCTCAGCCGTCAGCGTGATTTCAAAGGCTGAGTGCGCATTTTATTTACGAGCTGGTTGAAACGATACGTTCCCACAGATAGGTAGATAAACAAATAAGTGTCTCCTAAAGAACATACTTATTCATAAAACCCATTTGCATACATAATTATAAATATGAGATAGAACCAATAAAGAGTGAAGTACCAGTAAAATCAACACGCTAAAGATACAGATATTTTTTTGCATTAACAATGAGTTAAACATGCGTTTGGTAGCATACAATTTAAAATATCAAAGTCAAAGTCAAAATGTTTTTATTCAATTTGGGTATCCAAGATACAGATACAGATGATTATGACCGTCAAAGTTTTTTAATAGACTCGACCGCCTTGTTCGGAAAAGAGAGCCACTACTCAGAAGAACAGGCAAAAAACGAAGACGCATTATTTTTTTGCTACGCTGTCTCACAAATTTAGGCTTACAATTAGATAATATCATATTAATATTAATAAATTAATGCTAATATTATATATGACATTCATGTTATGCCTGGAGAGGCGTGCAAAAATTGGAGATGAATAAATAAAATAAATAAATAAATTCGGGACATTTGCACACACGGTCGCCTGACCCCAAACTAAGCAAAGCTTGTACTATGGCTGCCAGAGACTGATATACATACTTGTATATTTTTAAATGCATACATAGATAGATATTTAACACCCAGACATAGAACAAACACAAATGTTCATCGCATTAATGTTTGCTCTAGGTGGGAATCGAACTGTTGAACATCAAAGGTGTCAACTGTTTGCGTTTTTCACGCACGTTTTGGTGGAAATCAATGTATTGTCCCTTACGGTAGCCTCCCCAAGCGTCGAGTCATGAATATAATCAGCTGGCTGCGGCCTGCAGTTACACCAGGGGCCGCCCATAATTTGGAGCTGTCGCGAATCCGTTCCTAGCTGACGTGTTCGTATGTTCTGCCCCGGGCAGCCTGTACCACATGCGGCTAGTGTGGCGCGCGATCGGCGGCGCGGAGGAGAGCTCGTCGGGCGGCAGCGTGCGGCTGCTGGAGGCGGCGTGCGCCACCGCGCTGCACTACGCGGACCTGGTGCACGGCGCGCTCGCGGACCAGGGCTACTACGAGAACCACGGTCAGTGCCGACACCGACACCGCGTGCACATGACACCAGTCTCATATTACACACATACACTTAAACATACGTTACCATTTTTGTATGAAGAGTTGATTTTTTTTTCTTGACTTGTGTTCTAAAAGTTGTTTACTTTGACGAGTAGAAGAACACCCTTATGTATTACTACACCCAAAACCAGCACGTTCTAAATATACAGGGTTATTGGTAACTAATCAAAAACCTCTTAAGGGTTCATTATACTCATCAATACGAACAACTTTTACTATGAAGCCAATCCTGTAATCGCGAAAAAAAAACAGCTGTTTCATACAAAAAGTTCAATCACCTGAGACAAAATTTATCGAACAGCTTGATTTTTTTTCGCGATTTCGGAGTTCGCCTCATAGTAAAAGTTGTTCATATTGATGAGTACAATGAACCCTTAAGAGGTTTTTGATTAGGTAACAATAACGCTGTATATTTACTAGCTGCGCCCTGCGGTTAAGAAGTATCCTATGTGCTATTCTAGACTATAATCTATCTCTGTGCCAAATTTCATCCAGATCTGTTCAGCCGTTCTGGCGCGAAAGAGTAACAAACATCCATCCATCCGCATTCTTACAAACTTTCGCGTTATAATATTAGTAGGATAAATTTATATGTATATACCGTCACTCCTTTCCTATGAAGGAGCTTTACCGGACGATATTATAGTCCCAAATATGACAGAGGGCGAGCCTGTCGCCATACACTGGGCTCCAGTTATGTAACATATATTTTTACACATTGAACAAATTGGTGTGTGCCTTCGGCTGGGATAGAACCCGCTCCCTCTGGTTTGAGAGGCAAGTCTTCTTCAACTAGGCTATCAACGCTTTTTATTACATACCACATACAATTTAATCTAGAACAGTTTTAAAGCTAAAAAAAAGGAGGTTTGCTCTTTTGATTGAAAAATATATCTCGGGAAAATCAAGGTAAAATTTTACTAAGAGACTTAATTATTCCCCAACTTTTATAATATCGTAAATAGATTAAAAAGGTCGCCCAAAAGCGGCAAAATTGTAATAAAAGATAGTAATTTCTTAATGTAAAAGCCATTGTTAGCCGGCTGAGTAGCTCTCGAGTAACGACCAACTTTACTTCTCAACAAGAGAAATTCCTGAAAAGAAAACTCTCCAACTTACAAATTGTTTGATGTCAACATTTATTAGAATTATAGGAAAGCTGCTCCGAAGGGTGTTTTATACTGAACTTTACAATGTTCAATGTTTTTATTAACACGAGTCTTTGCCATCGTTTCGCTCCAGACGGAGGTTGTTATTACACCGAGTCGCTTGTTCAGATTTTTATAACGCAAATAATCCTAGCTTAACGTCCTCGCATTGTTATCCAATATTCCCTGAGCCCATATTCGCAAGCTGTAAAATGTTTTAGTAGCAATTTTGTACACGTGGGGTTTTACAGGTCAAAACAAAACGACTGAAGAGATATGCACGATAGTGAACAACTTGGAATACGTTCGCCGCTCGCTGGCCGAGTACGACGATGAACACATGTAAGTATAGTCTTATCTCTGAACCGTGAACACTCCCGCTTCTACAACAAAATCACCTACACGTGCCTAATAGAAAACACTTTTCGTGAGAAAACGAGTCTTATTCACATTTAACATAGAGTCTAAAAATTTTACACATTTTCCTTGAAAGCTGGGAAAGTGTTGCGAGTCGAGTGAAAGCTAATTAAAACGCACATTGATATTAGCCTCTGTGAGCCTAATAAGACTCAATTAAATACATTAATTAGGTAGAAATATCCTATTAAAATCAATTAAAGTTTGATACATTTCATGTTAGTACGTAACCACTTAGAAAATATCTTGAACAAAATGGGATTTAATATTTTTAGCTACTCTACTCATTGCAAACTTGCCCGTAAGCAAGTACTGTAACAGACATTAGGTCAAAAACCAATATGGATGCTGACTCGATCCCTGCCAACAAATTGACTCAGATTATCTCCGTGTAGGTACATAACGTGTCTCGTGTTTATGTACAAACAAACTTGACGTAACATTTTGATACAAAACTTTTCATATTCAGAACTCGGGAATAAAGTTTCAAGATGTCTATTAACAGAAAATGTTTGATAAACTTGTTTTATTATAATCAATCTAACTTCGTGACATTGCTCTCAGTTGTTTGTAGTTTTAATTGGTTTTTAACGAGTCCCGTTATTATATTCAGAACAAGAAAAGGAAACAGACAATGATGCACCCATGATTCCTTTATTAACTGATACGCAGCAGCATGTTTTGTTTTAATTAGACTAATTAATTAAATGGTTTACTCAGCAGCCATACATTCACGAACTCATATCAAACAAATTACAAATCAACATTAATTAGGCGTTGACGAACAGTATTTAAAGTTGCTGAATAAATACTATGTAACTGAAAATATCTAAATTACATTTTGTTTTGACTCTTCCATCCATATTCATCGTTAGCTCAATTCAACGCGAAGTCCATTTCAAAAATCCCCATCGTAAATCAATCAAATGGAGCGCTGTGCAAATCCAATGTTTGTGCATTCTGACAGGTCCGGAATGACTCGCTGATCCCTCGTTGATGTCTTTTGTTAACTAAAAATGAGCGGGTATTTTTGCTTAAAATACGTGCCAGATTTTTTTTCGTAGAATGGTTTTATGCTGTCAACATGTCAGTGAAACTAAAACGTTGGGTGAGAAACGCGAAATGTATAAACGCATCCGTAACGATTTTCAACAATCCTCTAAATAAAAGCTTACAATTTTTCCTACGAAACCGTGACAACACGATAAAATGTGTCTCTGGATGTGTTTCGCTTTGCATATTGTATCGTATTCATTTCGTTTTTTTTTTTTGTTTTGTCTAAATTATTATACGTATTACGATTATCCTTATGTTTTAAATACAATAATACTTTTTATTTATTATTCATTTACACACGTAAGTACAAACAAAAGATACAAAATACTGTTTGAGTATGCACTCAGAATAATAGCGAGTCTCAGTCGTCTCAGATAGCTCGTATTAAACATAGTTCTCATGGCGTAGCGGTCACAGACTTTTTAAGGCTTAACTACGTACTTAAAACCTACCAACTTACTATGTTCTGAGGTTTGAAGTTATTTGGACTGGTTTGTATCAATTTGTGGGTGTGTCAAAGCAGAGGAAACGATGAGAACGCGCGTCAGCTGGTGCGCGGCGCGCTGGGCACGCTGGAGGCGCGCGCCACCCGCGCCGCCGCGCCACTCGCGGCGCGTGCTCGCCCACCGCTTCGCAAGGCTGTCTTCCATTTGGCCTGGTCGCCCGATACACTGCCTACACCACAGGTAACTTCACATATTTGTGGTACTCCTTGGTTGTAACGTATCTTGGTTAGCAACAGGTCCAATACAAACAGGACTAGACTGCAAGAGAGCGCGTCGAAGAACAAGTTACGTGCTGTGCGGTTCAGTTCGGACTTATCACGTTTATTGCGTCTGATTCTTTTCGTCGTTGCATTAGGCGTAAATTATTTGTGCAATGCTATAAAATAAAAACAACTAAAATGTTAGTACTTCTACAATGGTATTAACTTTTGATATAGGTATTTAAAATCTTTTTTTTGCATTCAATATCTCTACTACCTACATAGGCCATTACTCCCCTACTGGAGTTCCTGGACCAGCACCTGTCAGCCTTGAACACGTGGCTGCTCCCGCGCGCCTTCGTCCGCGCGCTGGCCGGCTGCTGGAGCGCGGTGCTGAAGGAAATGTCAGCGCAAGCGGACGCAGGCGGCGCCGAGCGTCCACGTGTCTACCACTCGCGTCTTCGAGAGGCGCTCGACTTGCTCGCTGAGTTCTTCCATGCTGAGGGAAAAGGTAGGCTTGCAGATCTTTCATCAGTACCACAGAACGTTCTTACTAAGATGTAGTATCCGTATGGTGTATCGTGTTAGATTAGGGTTGCTAATCGACTAGTTTTCTATAGACATGGCCTGATTTGTAGGGTGTCCTTTATAGGTCTGGTCGTTCTGGTATTTTAATCTTCAATGCAGAGTATTTCAGGGGCTTCAGGCAGGTATAGACCGAGTGACTAACCCTGATGTCAGAGTTTCTGGGTCTCCCAAAGGCCTCCGATTTGACTTGACCATTGTTGTCATAAAAAAACAACCGGTGCCTACATTTTATCGTGTCATCAGTAGCGCTCAGTTGTAAATGCCAGACGTGGTCACCCATCCTGACCGTATCATCTGTTGTTTAACATCGGTTATCGTTTTCGAGGACTAAGTCGAGCTACGCTCTGAGGAAATGACAACCAAAAATCAAAGGTTTTAAGGCTTTGTTTTCACCTGGTCTTGTGCTAGACAAAACTGGTGTAGAAGGATGTCTCATGGTACATAATGTTTTGAGACTTATGTGTTTGTTTTATAATGGTGCCGCATAGGTAAACGAGTCCTGGCCCATCTTGATCATCGACTATCTTGATTATGTTTTCCGACTTCAAATCGTGTAACCGAAGGAGGAGGCTACGCGATCATTCTGCCAACTATGAATCGAATTTAATGATTATTTTTTTGTTTGTTTGGTCAGAAGTTACTTCAGAGGTGGTCCCATATACTTATGTACATTTTATTGAAATGGGTCGTTTGACCGATAACCTGTTTAGGTTAAAAAACAAGAACAAAAATCTAAAAAATGTATACGTATAATATTTTCGTTAACTATGAAACCTCGGTGTTTTATTTGGTGCAGTGCTTTTAGTAGGCCTACCCATTTCATTTCGTAACCAAATTCAGATGACGGAAAGTTGATTTTTTTATAAAAGACTATTTGTGTTAGAAGTAATGTGCTCCGTACCATGTAATAGCGACATATTTGTGGCAGGTCTGCCGATGTCGGACGTGCACAGCGCAGAGTGGGCGCGGCTGGAGCAGCGCATGCAGTACCACCAGGCGCCCACCGAGGAACTTCTCGAGCTGTGGCTAGCGGACCGCCTTCGCGACCAGCAGCGCACGCCGTTCCCCTCGCCCTATGGATCCATCCTAGTCAAGTAATAATCATGCGCTCCTCCAGAAGTTCCTTCATTGTGCCAGCTGAAGTTTCGAAGTTGTCGGGCGCTGCCATCGTCAAAATGAAATGCCTCACCAATTAAATCACTTATTAATTAATTGAACGATAGTTTGTGATGCTGAAATGCTATTGCATTACGACCAAAGGTAACAGAGACGCGTTTCTATAGTTGTTGTCAATTACATTGATAAGATTTCGATGTGCAAGTGAATAATGAAACTCATTACAGAACGAGATGAAGAATCATTGTGAACGCCTCTGTCTGACTTAAGCTTAATTGTTTGGTTTTCCAGCTTCTTTCCAGCATTACAGTTAACTATCTAGAGGACAGTAAAATAAGAATTTTAAATACCTAACACTAACTTAATTTCAGTTTCAAATCATAAAAATGTTGTATCCTCCTTAGGGCTTACTACAACCACGACTCCTTGTGCGTGGAAGTTTTGTCAGCGCGCGACGTGATTCCGCTCGACCCGAACGGTCTAAGCGACCCCTTCGTGGTCATCGAGCTCTTGCCCAAGAGACTCTTCCCCAAAGTACAAGAGCTCACTACCCACGTGCAGAAGGTAAATATTGGACTAGGTAAATTACATTTGTGATTAAAAGAAGAAGGTTGTTTGTTAAGCTGCCTTCGATATAGAGGCCGTATAACGGTGAGCATGGCGATCCAACTAGGTGATGGAGTCTAATCTCGTAAGTAGTGAAGAGCTTTTCCTCTTCAGCTTTTTGGTTTATGCTTCTTAGGTTTCTTCTGTAAAACGTGACTCTTGGACCTGGACCATCACTTTAGTCATAACCTACTTGAATGTACTATGGTTCGTGCTATATGGATTGACATACATGACTGGAGCCCGGTGTACGGCGACAGGCTCGCCCCCTGTCACATTTGGGACTGAATTTCGTCCGGCGAAGTGAGAGTGTTGTATTACCAGCCCCCTCAGGGGAAAGGCGTGACGATATTTATAAACATTTATAAATTTTTGGTAGTTTTATAAGACGTGTTTTTGGCAACTTGTGTTGATAATCTAGTAGCATTTTTTTTGACATTCATAAGTGTATATTACCAATTATTGTAATTATACCCATTTGAAACAATAAACTGAAACTGAAACTGATATGTTATGGTAACAGAAAACCCTGAACCCGGTGTGGGACGAGTGCTTCGAGTTCGTGGTCCCGCTGGAGTCGTGCCGGTCGGCGCTGGCGGCGCTGGCGCTGTCGGTGTGGGACCGCGACGTGCTGACGGCGGACGACTTCGCGGGCGAGGCGCTGGTGCCGCTGGCGCGCGTGCCCGGCGTGTCCGGCCGCAACATGCCCGACCCGCAGCGCCCGCTCGAGCTGCCGCTCATGCAGCTGCACGACCGCAGTCAGTACTCTCAACACCTTTCTTTATTGACGACTCTTTTAGCCTATCGGAGTTCGACTGCTTTATAACCTCGGATCAATCTAGAGGAATAGATGGAACATTGCGTTATATCTCGCTGAAGCCACTTCTTTTTAAACGTGTGCTCGTGGTAATGTTGCCATGAAAACATTTACAATTGCACGAAAACTAATATTAATTCCCAAACTCTACGTTAGCCATTTCCGTTCCAATATACAACTTAAGTAGATTTAATATATTTGTAAGAGTTTAATGTTACGGCTTTTTCAAAACTGACTTGTAAAAAAACTGCACCGATTATAAAAAGAACCTCAAAATGTAGTCCTGGCCACACTTTTATAATGCACTATGTATATTTATTTAACGAAATTATACATATACCAATGCAAATAATGTCGAGATAAGAATGACTAAGTGGGTAGCATAGTTTTTTTGCGTCAATGTGTGCGTGTTGTGTACATACGAAAGTAGCGTAGTTTTTGGCTTCACCTAAATCATTTGCCGTGCGCCATCTTATTCTCTAGGTTGATCTAAGTTTATAACTAGGTCGATTCCCGGCCGGCAGGTGTTTGAATGATGAGTTTAAATATATGTCTTGGGTCTGGGTGATTGTTGTTCATGTCTCTGTGTACGGTCCAAGGGATCGGTCTCTGACACAGGGTAACCTAATGCGGAGCTGAGTGCAAAACTGAGTGTAATTGTTTTTTTTTCTATGTTATTTTTTTTAGTTTTCTCTATTATTTCCTTAAGTACTTATAGGTACATGTATTATGTCTGCTTAATTGATAGTTGTCTTCCTGTTTTCTTGTTATTCTTTAAACTATTTTTATGTCAAAAAAATCGTCTGCCTTCTTTTTATTTCACAATTTTTTTTTTAGTTTTCCCAATTTGTAGCGTTTAAAAGCAGACAGATACAAATCTAATTCAGAAAAGTGATGTTAGTCATTTTTGTACAGGTCACCCTATCTTGCAAATATTGGAGCTGCGTCCGAACGACAAGCTGGCCCAGGACTTCGTCAAGAAACAAAAACTAAGGTTTGCTGAACAGTGAATACTTTACAATATTTTTCCTGTATTTATTGAAATGTATTACTTCTATTATATTCGTTTCTATTACTTACGCACAACGTCCATTAAATATCGACAATATATTTATATATTTTACAAGAATAAAATCTAATACCTATTTTGAAATACAAAGTTAATTTATTACAGAGGTATATTTATTGAAAGTTACGGATTTTACTTGTTTGATAAGATTTAATGCGACACATCAGTATTAATGTATTAAATACTACGAAGACTGTGTACTCTTACTCATGAGAGAAAATATATTAATCTATCTGTAAACTTTCGTGCGATATGTGTGTAGATAGTACGCACCCTGTGAGCTTATGTCCTTAGCTATTAGTGTCTATTAGAATTTCCTGACCAAGTAACTGTAAGGCTCGTTATCGATCTCATATCCATTCTTACTATTGGCATGTAATATGCATATATAATTGTGAATGTTTTCGAAGTAGATATCAGTGGTAATCCATTATCGTGAATTTCTGTCAGTGTCTACCAATATGAACATATTTATCAATGTGTGGTGCACGTTTACGTAGTACTCAATCATGCAATTGTTGTTGCTCAGAAATTTTATTACCTATTTTATGAGAGTAAACTTTGTAACTATTTAAGACTTTTGCTTAAAATCTTGACCTGATTCGATGATTTGCATTTTTAATTAGAAGAAAATAACATTATTTTTCGTGTTATAGTCTTGTCGCTTCCCATAAATTGCGCTGTTTTCCAATCTAAGCTAATGAGAGCTTTGTATAAACCGTCACATATTCTTTATAATGAAATGAAAATTATTAAAATTGTACTTGCATAGTCTTTGACGACTGATTTTCATTCCTAGGTGATATAAAATTGATTACGAAATTATAAATTTTATAAAATTATAAATTGAGTGATGAACAATATCACTTTGTATACAAGTATTATTAGGCCAATGTATTGATGTTTAATATAGTGAATGTATATTATATCAACTTATACCTATACATATGTGTATATCACCTTGTAGAATTTATATACTTACGAGAATATTGGTTTTGTAAAAAAAAATCTTGAATATGATAATGTGTGAAACATCGTGTTCGTTCGGGACAATTAGGCCCTGACAGGTATAATAATGGAATTATAGTCGATGTTACGGAATGAAAGTCACGGAATGTAACAGATGGGACAAATTTTAACTAACTCTATTATGTAAGTTATCACAATGAATGTCTCCCTAAAATATGAAACGGAATCCATTATGTGTATCGTGATTTTGCAATTCCTCGGTGTCTATGGTTATATTAAACATATAGGTACTACAGGAACGCCAGATCTTTCAACCATATCCTAATGTAATCTATTCATATCGCTGAGCTTTCAACTTACGGAGGAAATTTAAAATTATACAGACGTAGACGGCGTCTTTTAGGGACGCTGCGGAAGCGCGGCGTCAGCCGGTTGCCATTTCCTACATCATTCTAGGGGAAATCGGTTTCTTAGAGTTTCTCGGAGACCGTCTCTCTCGGCCGACATTTTGATATTTTACTTACCTTCGCGTTTCGCACTTAGCGTCCATTATAAAGTTTTATGGCATATAACATTTATATGAAAATATATATTTTGGCAAATCTAGACCAAAAGTCAATTAAAATATATAAAGTAAGCTGTAATAATAAATATTATTTTACACATAAAAATATAAACCTACGTCTATATTTTCGAACATATTGCTTAATTTAAAAAATAATTTTTATACTGATGTTTAATTTATATCGAACTATATCTGAAACGAGATTTTGTACAATTTTTCAAAAATAAATGTGAAGCTGTAGTTGAATGGGTTCTACATATATTTCTAAACAATTTATCTGTAATGTGTAGTAGTTCTCTATCATAACAAGGCTTTATAATGCTTTTTACTATAGACACATATTTTACTGCGTGTTAAATAAATTACACGCTGATGAATGTTTTTATTTTTTAATAGGCTAGAGATATCGAAAGAAATTATGCTAAGTACTTACTTAAAACTACTTTCACAACCGAATTACTTGTATCTTGTCGTATATTATTTTTACTGCTATATTTTTGATGTATCAATGAAACTTGTGTTCCTGGCTTTAATAAAGTACCTATACCAAAGTGATGACGCATTTTACTAACTTCATCCTCCCAATGGTATTAGAAATAACAAGCAAGGATCTTAAGCTGGGTACAGACTTACGCAACGTATCATGAAATGTATCATGAAAGGAGCAAGCGTAAGACGTCTACACTGAGAGAATCGGTTTCAAAGTGTGTTACATCCTACTAATATTATAAACGCGAAAGTTTGTAAGAATGGATGGATGGATGGATGTTTGTTACTCTTTCACGCCAGAATGGCTGCACAGATCTGGATGAAATTTGGCACAAATATAGATTATGGTCTATCTAAAATAGCACATAAGATGCTTTTTAACCGCGGGTGAAACCGCGAGGCGCAGCTAGTTAATAATAAGATTTTATTCAAGTATCATAGACTCATACAAGTTTAATTAAATAGAGTAGCAGTCACATTATTCTCGCCATAAATTGCACTACTAATGAATAGATTAATAGATATAAATTGATGATCTGAATTAATAAACAAGTAAATACATAGTACAATACATCAATCATGGGGGCTGAGCTACCCACGTCCGTAGGAGAGTACTCTATTCTGATTCCCTTCACGTGGTCCCCGGGTAGTGCTAACCGGGTAGCAAACTCTGGTGGGAGGCTTCAGCCGTGGCTAGTTACCACCCGCCGGACCAATCCATGCCGTGAAATGACCTAGTCGTGTTTCGGGATGTAGTCCGGTGTAACCGTTCCGAAGACGGGTCTGAGCAGTAGCGCACTTGTAGTGCCTCGTGCTCTCAACTGCCGTCTTTGTACTTCTTCACTGTACAAAACTTCAAGGCTAGAGTGAATAAGTACCTTATAGGTCGTCGTGCTCCATCTTAGACCACAACGTCGCTTAACATCAGGCGAGTCAAACGCCGACCTATACTACATAAAAAAAAAAAAAAAAAAAAATACATTGCGCTGGTGTGGACAGCATATTCTTTAATTCCATGTTGCATTCAAAAGTCAAAAGTCTTAAATGTTTTTATTCAATTGGGTATTCAAGATACACGTATGAACGTCAAAGCTATAAAATAGAATCAACAGCCTTGTTCGGAAAAAGAGCCACTACATTTCAAGCATTTCATATTACGTTGCGTACTAAGTCTGTACCCAGCATTAGAAAAAGTACTGTAACGAATGTTGCACAGAAAATGTGTTACGCCTGCTGTACTGTTCTATTATATTTGTGTGTGTGTGTGTGTATGTACCTCGCGATGATCTCGTGTACCTATTTGAAAGTCAAACGAAATTGTAAGACAAAGGAGGCACAAATATGTTCTGTGCAAAATACTCGGAACACCCGTATTTTTTTTTGTGAAAACAAGTAACAAATAATATAAAAAAAGAAAGCTTAAAAATTTGGAATAATTGCTGAATGATCGCGTAACACACTTACAAAAAAACAGAGGAACTTCTTTGCACCATAAGTACCTGTTTAATTGTATTCAAATATTTGAAATAGACTTGTCTGTAATGTTCCTACTACCTGCAGCCGTCGTCTAAGCTGTCTGATCGCTGAAAGCAAAAGGTTTCATAATTACGTTTCTCAGATTTCTCTCGGTAATCCGAAAACTTTTGCCCAAAGCACCTAAATAGTTTTTCATTCAAAATTTCCACCGTGATTGAGTAACTTTTCAGATGAAATGATTATAAAGTCAAAAGGGGAAAAGGGATATCGTTAACAGCTCAAACCGGTTAGAGTTTAGTTTTCCTGAATAAATTCGTTTAATTTTATTAATGAAGGTTGTATTTTGAATCTCGAAATTGACAAGATTACGTAATTTTGCCTACTTTAAAAAGAATAACTTTGCCTACGTTAGATACATACGTAAGCTTAGAGAGACAGTACTCAATCAATAGAGCCCCTCAGCGAAGCCATGACCCGTAGTTTGCTCGTTAGCAAACTTGGACTGGATGAAAGCTATCACTAAAGTGCAGGACTGTGCAGACAATTCAATGGCCAGCTTCAATGCTACAATTTAACAAAAGAATTTACGCTATCCCTCTCACTCTGTACGTCTAAATTCAAAGTATTCTGCAATACAACCACAATTTAAATGTAGGTAACAAATATGAACGTATAGGTGCATACGTTCACTAGCGGATCCATGGGGGGCTAAGGGGGCAAGCCCCCCCCCCCTTCCAGATAAGCACTCTACAATATTCTAACATGTAATTTTTTTTTAGTGCTTTTGTCATTACCTACCTTGTTAAAGGTTAATCTCAGCTAAATCAAGCCAAGCTCACCTATCCAAAATCTCACCTACCATGATAAAGCTTACTTACACATAAGTAAAGCCCCCATACGAAAGCCTTGATCCGCCACTGCATCCGTTGTTAAAAAAGTTTGTTATAAAGTCAAAAGTTGAACGTTAAAGCATCCTAGTGTTTTTAAGATAGTTTCATTCAGTAAATCTCCTAAGCAAAACAAAAACATTATATCTTATCAAATTCAATTTTTAACAAGCTGCTCAACAAAATGAGAGAGCATGTACGCTAAAAGTACGCTGCCCAAGTACCACTAACTGCACAATCGATGAGTACTATCAACTATTAACGCTGATAAACGGCACATTGGAAAGTGGCAGCGCGAGGCAAGTAAGTGCGGGTCCGCGGTCGGCTTGTTTGCGGTCTCTTCAGCTCTAATGAACACGTTTATGGCCGTGTTAGGCTGTAGGACTCGTGTTTAACACGTAACTCCATAATTTATTAGCTTACATGACAGTACCTGTTTGTTTAGGTACCTACTTTTCAAACTAGGTTAAATTAGTTTTCTGTAAAACCGGGCGAAAGTATCTATTGTGCCACATATTATGTTAAGAAACGTTTTAGTAGTAAAGTTGTATGTATCGGTATAATCGTCACGCATTAGTGTTTATTCTTAGTTTTTATAAATTTATAGAAAATCTGAAATATTTATATACAGGGAGTTACAAAAACCTTGTGGATAGTTGATGACACTTAGAAGTATTCATGCAAATATACAAAAAAAAAATGCACCTGAAAAATAGCAAGAGTTATGACCGGTTTAAGATCGCAAGAAAAAAATCTGTATCATATTTAATAAAAGAATAAAATTTCGATTAAGTAGAATAAAAATTCTAAGAAAGTAGCGGCACGACGCGAATAGTTTACAAATGAAACCGACGCGATCAGTGTCTGCGTTCGCGCTTTTGGGAGGGCGGAGCGCGATGTGTGTCATTTTTTTTTTGTAGTCAATAGTTTATTTAAATTAGCATAATTGCATCCTCCTGTCGATACTAGATGCGCTCGTCGCGAATACAACAGGGTTTTTGTAACACCCTGTATTAGTAAATTATTAAATTAAAACTTCAGTTCCTTCCAGGTCGTATTAGGTACAAACGTTGCGAACACAATATCGAAGGCACGCTACGTAGAACGTAACGCAATAAACTCAGCGGTTTCTAGGAAACTTATTCAATAGTGCCTTTCTACCGAGAGCAGGATTCAATTTGCTGCATTCATCCGGTAGAGCGTCCAGTTGAGTAATGTAGCGTGTGTGTAGGGTTTCTCACCCCTTCATGGAAAGGACGGCTGAGTTCTCTTTGAAATCGAAAACAAACGAATTCTACGAGCATAGTTAATATAGGTACATATAATATTTAAAAAAATGTAGATTAAAATTATCGGCTAATTATTTTCCAAAGAAAGTTTTAGCCATTTAAAGATACTAGCGATCATAGCGCAGCTAGAGTTTAGGATTATTAAGTACTTAGCACTTATAAGTAAACGCTACCATATTTCGGTGACCACGCAAAATTGTAGGCTTTATGTTCTTGTCCTTTTAACATAATCATTTCACAAAGGTTTTTTGATATGACTGTGGTGAAAAAATTGAAACCGCTGGGCTAACCAATCGGCTCTTACCCACCTTACTTTTTGGTTTCAAAATTCATGAAATTTGAACAAGGTCACAATACACAAGGTAGCCAAATTTGAACAAGGTTACAATACACAAGGTAGCCAAATTTGAACAAGGTTACAATACACAGGGTAGCCAAATTGAATTAATTATAGGTGCGGCCCGTGATCGATAGTCACAAAGTGAGCTTGTTGGCGGTCATGCCACTGCGACGGTTATTGCATTACTCGGCGGCTAACTTCATTTTATAATCCTTCTAATATGACTGCTTCGGTGGCTCAGTTGGTAGTGAACCTGCCTTCTGAGCTTGGGGACGTGGGTTCGATTCCCACCTAGGGCAAACATTTATGCGATGAACTTTTGTGTTTGTTCTATGTCTGGGTGTAAATATCTATTTAAGTATTTAAAAATATATATGTATTTATATCAGTCTGGCAGCCATAGTACAAGCTTTGCTTAGTTTGGGGTCAGACGACCGTGTGTGTAAGTGTCCTGATATTTATTTATTTATTATTTATAATCCTTCTGCGTTCTTAACGGTGGTAAACACCTACCTACGCCTAGTTATAAAAGGTCTACCTAGTTAGATACGAAGTAGGTACAATCGTCTACCTTTCTAAAAACTTTCAATAAGCAAAAAAAACACCAAATCGAGTACAGGGACCAAAACGGAGATCTAACATCCAAGAAGAGGTTAATCTGTCATAAAAGTTATTCATTCCTGATGTAATTTAAATATTGCTGGCCACATTCTCAGTAACAGAGTTGTTCATACATGGAATAGGTTGCCTGAGGATGTGGTCACTGCTAAATCCATCAACGCATTTAAGAACCGGCTTCATGGCTGGTTGCACCAAAAGCAAATGTCTCTGACAGACATTTAAATGTGGATAAAAAAATATTTGTGCGAACTTTAGTGAATTTGGACAATTTTAATTCAACACAGTGTGATGTACTGTGTTGAATTAAAATTGTGTAATTTTTTGTAATTTTTTTGTGTAAAATTGATGTAGGCACATCAGCCCTAGGCTGCTCGCCTATAATTAAATATATAAAAATAAATAATTTAAAAATTACGATTCTGTGTTTAGAGTTTTAAGGAATCGCAACAACGATGTCGAACTAACCTATGTACTTACATCTTTTAACCTATTTAATAACAATAGTCAACAGTGATTTTGTTGCTCTTTATGTAAGAGTGGTTTCGAATATATCTATGTCAACAATTTAAGAAAATATGAGTGGTTTTGGAATAAAATAGCTCTAGTTTTTAAAAAATCTTCATCTTTACACTATAATAATAGTGTAATGTTCTAAAGCAGAGGGAGAGAGAGAGAGCAGTAATATTACTTTTTTTGAGCGTAACCTGTACTTTCATGAATATATTTGAAAATAGGCCACTTGAAAACATAGAAATCCGCAGAAATATCCAGGGCAACAGAAAAAGTTTTTTTTTGTTTATCTGTGATAATACAAAAATTAAATTGTCAAAGTTCATACTAATAAGTATTTGAGTGGTAACACTAATAAGTGTCCTTGGATGGTCACTTGTTTTATATTTAAAAAGTCAGCATCATCATATCGTCACGCCTTTCCCCCGAAGGGGCTGGCTGAGGTGTAATACAACACCCACATTTCGCCGGACGATATTCAGTCCTCAGTCCCATATGTGACAGGGGGCGAGCCTGTCGCCATATACCGGGCTCCAGTCATGTAGCAGATGACATACAATACGCACATATGTTCATACAATGAACAATTTGGTGCGTGCCGTCGGCTGGGTTCGAACCCGCTCCCTCTGGCTTGAGAGGCGGGGTTTCTCCCAACTAGGCTGCCATCGCTTCCGAACTAGGCTATATAAAAAGTAACTAAAGTACTAGAAACTAGTAAGTACTAGGCTTATTTAAAAAGTAAGCTCTTATAATAAAGTTGTTGTTTATACGTAAATCCCCTTTACCTTATGTAGAGGTTGGCCAAGCCTTCACCAAAGATTTTCTTTTACATCAAGAAAAGCGTAGATGGTTTACCGTTGAATAAATAATAGTTACCTCTCACGACTAGTCAAACTCTGTAACTTGTTAAAATGTAACGACGCACTCAACGCAGACCAAGTTTCAATTTATCGCTCCTACGCTTTTTCAATTAGAAAAAGTCTAGTGAAGTGTTGACTTTAGATCAAGTTACTCATTACTTGGCGGCGATGTTTACCTTCGAGCTTTTAGACGATGTTTCTTTCAGGAACATTTCAGAAAGTGTTCAACTTACTAATGCAAAACGATATAATTATTGCATTCAAGTTAATTAGTTAAGTTTCACGCAATCCAATTAATGCTCAAAACGACGTTGAATAGACGGAAATGTTGTAAGTTTTGGAATTGACTGCAGGAATTTAGGCAGGGACTTTTACCAATGTACTTCTTTTATTTTCATAAAAGAAATAGTTTATTTTAACAAAAATATTACATTTAACCATAAAAATTAAACTTATAAAAAGAAAACGAACTACATTAGAAAGTGTTTATAAAGTTAACAGAGTGCTTGAGAGTACTGCACTAGGCGAACCTGTATCGCAGGACTCTCGACGGCTGCGTTTAATGACATATCTTATCTTATCTTATCCTATATCTTTAAATGAGCAATTCTTGTATAAATATATGTGTATATATAATTGGAATCTCGGAATCGGCTCCAACGATTTTCATACAATCTATATATATAAAATTCAAAGTCCTGACTGACTGACTGACTGATATATCAACGCACAGCCTAAACCGCTGGTCCTAGAAACATGAAATTTGGAGGGTGTATTCTTTGTACAGTGTAGGCATCCACTAAGAAAGGGTTTTTCGAAATTCCACCCCTAAAGGGGGGAAAAGGGGGGTTCAAATTTGTATGAAACTTTTTATTCTCTGGGTCGATTGACTCAAAAATTGGTACAAATGTTCTTCATTTAAAATCATGAGACACGTGTATCACAGTTTTTCCAAAATCATCATCATCATCATCCACCAACAGAGTCTAATAGGGCTTATTTTTACTCTGAAAACTTTGCTGAGAGAGTTATTAACCCACTACAAACGACGCTGTTATCATTCTTAGGGGTTCCGTACTAAAATGGTGAAAGGATACTTATCATGAAACTCTGATGTCTGTCTGACTGTGAGCTGATTATTTTAGAAACTATAATAGCTAGCGACTTAAAAATTGGAACAGATCTAGATAACGGCAGACATAGATATAAATAGATATAGTCAACGTATAATAGGGAAAATGTGTATAAAAAAATGTATTTAGGTAGTTAGGGTCTGAAAGAGGGATTACAAAAAGAAACACGTGCAATATAGTTATGTGGGGTATCATTTGAAAGGTCTTAACTTAAGCATTTAAAAACGTTTGTCCGCAATGTTTGGTATGTTTGTAAATGGTTTTTTTTTTAAATTTAGCGTTCTAAAATTTTTTTGGTCTACTTTTTTCATTTCGATGTTTTTGAGGATTCTCTATGTATCTGTAGTCTGCACCCCATAGTTATATTTGTTATGTTATGTTTTTAATCATTTTATTGTTCCGTGTTAAAAGTGTTACGACCGAGTTCTTGCTACTTTGGCGTGATTATAAATTTTGTAAAATAGAGGATTTTTAAATGGCAAATATTAAATAAAATAAATGTTAAAATGAAGAAAGAATACGCTTTAGATAGAGTATAGTATCTGTTTACAGTTCACCCGAATAATACCGAGTGTTAGGTACCATCTTTTCTCACTTCGGCACAAGATTAGGGGTCTATCATCCTAAGACGATTTCTCTATCAACGACGTAATTCATCCAAACTTTCAATTAGCTTTTATGACACATGGCTTGCTGGTGGACGACAAATATTGGAATTCTATCTTATAGGAAGCAGCCTTTTGTTAATAACATAACATAACATATCGTCACGCCTTTCCCTCAAAGAGGTGTATTGCAAACACCCTCACTAAGCCGGACGATATTTAGTCCAAAATGTAATAAGTGGAGAGTCTGTCGCTGTATACCGGGCTCCAGTCATGTAGCAGATGACATTAAATACAAACGTAATTATTATGTTCACTCAATTACTAAATTGGTGGTGCCTTCGGCTGGGATTGAACCCGGTTCTTCTGCCCTGAGAAACGAGCGTTCTTCAACTAGGCTATCATTGCTTTTTCCATATGAATCTCCATGTAAAATGTGTGAACTAAATTGCTGACATTCTATCAGATTTCAAACCTACTTCATCAGTAAGGGAAAAAAAGAATTAAATCTAAGCCTGTCAGAAGATTACATACGGCAAGTGGAGAGATTTTATGTCAATAGAGATCAAGTAGCTAAGAGATAAAATTTATAATTATGTGTCTGTTTGGTCATAGACGAAGTATTTAGTAAAAATAGACGAAGTCAAATAGAAGAAGCTGCTTTAGTATTAGGAAGACAAAGCCTACAATACGGGTTGCCTTTGCTTCGAAGGCCTTAACTAAAGGTCTGCCAACATGGTCTGACTGGTGTGGTATCCAAATGAGTGTGTTTATGCTGAGGATTCCTCTTATATCTCTAACACCACCGAAAACCCCCCCCCTCGAGTTAAAAACAGTGCAGTTTCCCCTCAAAGTCTGCTTTTCCATGACCCTAAATAAATATCAAGCGAAACTCATAATTTACTGCAATGCTTTTCACACGGTTAGATAGACGTGACCTGCTCCAGTGTAAGCTCACGGAGCAGCCTGGTGTTTCTAAAAAACAAAAAATATGGTTTACAAAGAAATACTGAGGTAGGTTTTCGTTGTAAACAATATTTACTATCAATTATCTAATTTTGGTTGTCTCCTAATTTTATCTTTTCACACAAGCTTTAAGTTCTGTTGATACCATACTGCTACTACTACTACTCTCATTCCAGAGATAGTTTAGTTAACTAAAGAACTTCGTCCTTATTGCTCTGTTTGGGATATTGTCGGTTTGTGTATTTAATTGAGAGCGAGCGTGACCGCTTATAATATTCATTCATAATAGTCATTCATTTCCTGTAAGCCACGCGGGCGAAGCCGCGGGCAGAAGCTAGTTTAGTATATAGGGGGTTTCGGGGGCGATAAATCGATCTAGCTAGGAATCATTTTTAGAAAATGTCATTTTATTCGTGTTTTATCGATAATCAACTGGAAGAAAAATAACAAAAAGGAGGCGTTGACTCTTCCTGACATCTATTGACGAATAATAATACTATTTTTTGTGAGCAACTAATTAATTTAACGACACAACAGCAGATGGCGTTGTTAAGTAACACGAAGTCAATGAGTGTTTGCTTTGAGGTTAGACTAAAATCAAAGGTACTACATATAATATGAAAAAGTGAGTCTTTGTTCATTTTCTTTGTTTCTTTGTAACGCTTTCACGTCTGAACTACTCAACCGATCGTCTTAAAATTTTGCATACATGTTGTTTAGGGTACAGAAAAGGACATAGGGTACTTTTTATCCCGGAAAAATCAACGGTTCCTGTGGGACCGTGGGTGAAACCACGGGTCGCAGCTAGTGTAAATAACTAGACATGGTGCGGAAATAATACATAGAGCAATTAATGAAAATTATTAAACAGAATTTACGAGGGAAATATTTGTATGAAAACTTAATAATCTATTTTATGGTAAGCAAAATTGCAAATATGTAGTTGTAACAGCGCGAGTGTGAGGTATGAGAGAGTGACTGTCCTACTAATTCTACTTATTATTATAAACGCGAAAGTTTGTAAGAATGGATGGATGGATGGATGTTTTTTACTCTTTTACGCCAGAACGGCTGAACAGATCTTGATAAAATTTGGCACAGAGATAGATTATAATCTAGAATAGCATATAGGATATTTTTTAACCGCGTGTGAAACCGCGGGGCGCAGCTATTATTTCATTTCATATTTTCAATAATATTTCTTTTTATTTTACTTACTAAAAATTAGGTTCTTACCTAACTAACTTATCTACCTACTTACTTAACGTTTGGTAAAAGTCAAATCGAATTTTTTTTTAGTCAATATACTTTTATTTGTATGAAACAAATAAAAATTAACAAACCTAATTATTTTTCTTTGTTTTTTCTTATTTTCCCCTGTAATAACCGCAAAATGAGTTCTTGCAAGTTTCTCTCATTGAGATTTTGCAATGAGGGACCGACTCCGAAAAGTTATTTATATGCAGATTACTTTTACATTCTACTGACAAGCGCATGCAGTAACAACAATGAATACTAATTAAGTTTCAAGTTCTACCAACGTAGGTACCAGCTATACCTCGCTACGTAAATAGCGTAGCATTCAGATTGTTAGGTCATATTGTTATGACGTACAACCTTCCTAATTTTTTTAATGCCAAAATTGCCAAAACACAAAATCCTGGGTATCTTCAAGGCTAGAGTGAATAAGTATTTTTTAGGTCTTCGTGCTCCATCTTAGACCTCAACGTCGCTTAACATCAGGCGAGTTGGTGGTCAAACGGTGAACTATTCTACATTAAAAAAAAACGAAATAATAATATAAAACAACTAGCCCATTACGAGTATGCAATATAAAGTGGGTAGGTACCTACCTACTTACTTACTTAAAAAGAAACTTGAAAAAATATACATTGTACTATACATATCTTAAGCTAGGTATTGGATGCCTAAAATAACAAGACAAATATCAATTTCATTGATAAACTTACTTAATCTTCATTCCTAAAATAGCTTTGATACATCATATCTAAGTAGGTATTTTAATGAAACACATGGACTATTTGTAAGCTACCTTAGAATTATAATATTCTCAATTGCCCAGGGCATTCTCTGAAACCAATCAAAAGTAATAAGGTAAGTAGAAATTACATTTCCCGTCCTCATTTTGAAAAACCAGTTCTCCGAATCGGGTGATAAACATTTTCAGAGCATTATGTTGTCATAAAAATATGTGTTAAAGGAGTAAACAGGACCTGACACGTGTTTCTGATCACCAAGCCATGTGCTTCGCGCGACATGTCTTGTAGAGCCGATGGGAGCGCAGCCTCCTTAGTATCAATTCTCGTGAGCTCGAGATTATCTCGGTCACCCTTACTCTCATGACATTTATAATATAAAAAAGTGATAAATATATAATCTCGGTCGCACGAGAATCGTGCTTTTCTTACACCCGGCACCGCCGCCCGCCCAACCGCGTCGCCCGCCGCGCCCGCCGTCTTGCATTCTAATAAGACAAGGCATTGCCGATCTTTCCTTTCAACAACCCTTCCTACGAGTATAATAGTCGCTGCCCGCATCAATGAAAATTATACCTATAGCTCAGCTACAGCTACAGATGTTTATAGAGTTCGTTAGTACTGTTTTACAACAGAGGGCAAGCTGTGTTTGAAAGATGAATTTAAGTAGACAGAGTTTTGTTGGAGCCTATTCATGCTCAGGTTTAATTACTTCTTACTTTGTAAGTTTTATTAGCAATACAAACTATAATGATTTCAAAATGGCTAGTGGCTTTCTGAGCTGAAGATCTTGCGAAAACGTAAAAAAAAAAATTTCTCTGCAATTTTGAAAAAAATATTATCCCTACTTACTCTATTACTTATACTATTAAATACTTGAGACCAACGTATGTACCTACCTATTTTTATCATCATTGCTTATTATAATTATAAGCGTCGTGAATCTTGGTTTTGTTATTTTGGACGGTAAGTATCCGAATGCCGTCCAAAATGGCGAGACCAAGATTCATTTATTTTCATTTGTGTCTTTTCGCATTTTCTTTTTGGTAACGGCGGTCCGATGTCCGTATTCGCAGCTGGACACACTGCGAATATAAATTAGATTCCATTTCGCCACTTAGGAGCTAGGGGCTGTATGCTCTCATAATAATTTCTTCTTTGAAAGCGGTGCTTAAAATATTTTGCACTCAAGGAGATCCGTTGCGAAAGACTCTTTATTTTGACAGAAAGGGGTTGGGTTGGAGCAGTCCTAAGTGCCTTGATATGAGTAGTATAGTAGGTATATGGCTAGGAAATTCTGCTTAGTTACACGAAAAGTGTACCTACTTACCTACTAGGCAGTTTTGCCTACCGTTATTTTAAGGGGCATTTAGAACAAGTGAACAAAGGTTTAAAGCTTTCTCCGTACGCTCTTTATATGTATATATCGTGGTACCTACACTACCTACCCAATTTAAATTTCTCTATGCTACGAGTAACGGAAGGCGGGAAGAGAGGTCATTGTCCAGCAGGAGGACACTTCCAGCTGAAATATTATTAACAACAAGCAACCAAACCTATTAGTAAGTAAATAGTTGAATTCTCTAACAAATCCTGGCACTGTTTGGAATGTTACGTTTAGCAACAACTGGCTACTAAAGCGATAAATATCTTATCTGTTTAATTACCTGCTAAACATTTAGGTATTCTGTTGTTCTTGTGAAGATAAGCTGGCTAGATAATACGACCCCTAATATTTCAAGATAATGTCAATAGATAGGTAGATATACCTACATAAATCAGTTTCTAAATCAAAATTAATCTCGGTAAGCAGGTAGTTTGTAAATTAAACGTTTATGTAAACGTGCCATTTATATGAAAAACGTATCAAAATATACATGTAAGAATCAATTGTTATCAGTCGATAAGCTAATAATGAATTAATTTAACTACTGAGCGTTCGTTCCCGTAAACAATGTTGTTTTTATTATCAAATGCCAATCCGTATCCATTTTCAACAGAGAAAATCCTTTCTGGTCGCTTGGTTTGTTTGTTGATGGCGTATATACCATCGTGAGCTATGAAGTGGGGGTCTCCATGCAAGTCTACAGTGGCTCCACGATAATGTATGTCCCCGTCGTCCACCGCTGTTGCAGTGTTCCTTCCATTCCGTATAAAATATAGACCAGTCGGGTTAACAAAGAATATTCCTTCGTCATACACGACAAAGTGATGTATCAAGTGATCTTTAGTCTCTGGCACAATTATATCTTTCCCCTTCTTCCAAACATGCAGCGTTTGAGTAGATGTATCCACATAGTAAAGGTCTTTGTAGTGGTACATGTCGAATATATCAATACCTCCGATTATAGCTGGTTTATTGACATCGTTCGTTGCGTAGTTGTAGGTAAATATACCATAACTTCCTCCTAAAAAAACTTCACCTAACGCTTGGTCAACTGCGCTCGCAAACCCATTGCGGATTCCAGGAACCACGATAGGTGTTTCAGTTTCGAGGTTGAGGACAACAGAATGAAAACTTTGGTCGGAGAATTCATCAGCATTCATACAGAAGAACAAAACATTCCGGCGCCGGTCTAGTGTGAACTTGTACGGGATATTAACATCGGCTAGAATGACATGCTTCCTGTACGGAACGCCGCGTATTTCAACGACTACATCTTTAGGGCTAGGAAACATCTACTATGATTTTTAAAGTCTGTCATAGTTTATTCAAATTTATAAAAGTCGTTGAAAATCTTCATATTTATTAGAGGGCACGACATGTTTTTTGTAAATTTTTAAAACACTAAAAATATGCGTAATTTTGATGACATTTATCTGATATATTTCATGTCATTGCAACAAATCAACAAAGGCGAATTATGGCTTTTAAATGAGCAAAGAGTACTGGACCACTTTCCAACATAAAAAGTTTAAAACTTATAGGTAAAGCATAACATGGATAACATATCGTCACGCCTTTTTCCCAGAGGAGCTGGTAGAGGTGTATTACACACTCCGCCGATATTCAGTCCCAAATGTAACAGGGACGAGCCTGCCGCCACCGGGCTCCAATTATGAAGCAAATGACATTAAATACGCTCAAATGTTCACACAATGAACAAATTGGTATCTAGCTTGAAAGACGAGCCATCTCTAACAAGGCTATCATCGCATAGGTAAAGCAATCTAAAGTTTAAAGGAACCTAGCTAAGTACCCACTTTACCATAGAACTAAAATATATATGGATAAAATTATATATAACGAATAACATACCTTATAATCTAAGCTATCATTCCCTACCCTGTCTTTGTAACGGGCTTATAATAGGGTTGCTCAATTAATATCTGACAAACATATTAATTTTTTTTTTTTTTTTTTTTTTTTATGGAGAATAGGTCGACGTTTGACCACCAACTCGCCTGATGTTAAGCGACGTTGTGGTCTAAGATGGAGCACGACGACCTATAAGGTACTTATTCACTCTAGCTTTTAAGTTTTGTAGAGTGAACAAGTACAAAGACGGCAGTTGAGTGAGGCGCTCCAAGTGCGCTACTGCTCAGACCCGTCTTCGGAACGGTTACACCGGACTACATCCCGAAACACGACTAGGTCATTTCACGGCATGGCTTGGTCCGGTGGGTGGTAACTAGCCACGGCCGAAGCCTCCCACCAGAGTTTGCTACCCGGTTAGCACTACCCGGGGACCACGTGTAGGGAATCAGAATAGAGTAAACTCCTACGGACGTGGGTAGCTCAGCCCCAAATGTAAATGTAATGTAGGTAAACAATAGTTGACCCCCATAATCCTTATTATAATAGGCAGTGACCAGCTCCGGAAGCTTTTAGTAGAGACCACTACATTACCTTACATATTCCTTATTATACCAGTACGTTGTCGAGAATACTCCGCCTCTAAGCTTCATAACAAGGAGAAAGTTGGATTGAATCGACACTAATAAAAACTTTGTGATGCCATACAACCACTCTTGTTTGTTATAACTTTGTCTAGTTCGTTTGTGAGCCAATCACTATCCTTTGTTTATGTTAGCTGCCGCCGAGAAATTATAACTACTATAGAAGCAATTTAAACCATACAAATTTAGGTAGGCTTTGTCGTTAAATAATTTCCACCTCTTAAAGAAAAACAAATGAGATTTTCTGAAATAATACGTAGGTATATTTAATAAATAGTCGTCATTTACATGTCATTTAATTGAGCCCTAACCGCATCAAGTCCATTCACATCCATTGCCTTTATGAGGTTTATAACTCTATCGAAGATAAGTTCCCGAGCGTCGATGCCCCACAGGAAGTCCAAATGGCTAAACTTGCTGTCAGGGACTCGGAATTTTCCAATTGCTAGGCCGAGCTCTCGCCACAGAGTGTCGACATCGTTAACGTGGGCCAGCGGGTCGCTGTCAGAGTAATGCAAGAACACCGGCGTCGTCACCTTTGACAGGTCGTAGCTCGGTGGTCTGGAGGAACCGTACACTCGCCTGTTGGCAAGCCGGCTACCTTGGTCGTAACGTTGAAAGCCCTTGTTGGCGATGCTCTGACCATAATGAGCGAGCTGACGGACGGACGCTCCCGCGGGCGTATGACCGAATATGACGGGCATCATCGTCTGCAAAAACCAAAATACTGTAAGTAGCGTCTTACGTCTTACGTCTTACGTCTTAAGATCAAAATTTACCCACAAAATTAAAAGATTCGAAGTTTCTATATAGGGTGTAGTTTTGAACAACTGACATATTCTATGATATCATTTTACTCATCATTATGACCAACTTTTAATATGGGGCCAATCCTGAAACGGAGGAAAAAAGCAGCTGTCCCATACATTATGTCTAGGATCGATAAACTTTTTGTATGGAACAGCTGATTTTCATTCGCGATTTCAAGGTAATAATCCTAGAATATGTTCGTGGTTTATAAATACACAGTCTATTCGTTTAAAATGTTCCTTACCGCATTATGTTGAGCTTCGTTCCATCCGCCTACCAAGAAAAGAATATTGCTGCACAGTGGTTGGAAGACGACCTCATCTCTGCATAGGGACTCGCCGGCCCATGTCATGATTTGATTGTTTGGCAAAAATTCACCAATTCCAAACAACGATGCTATTCTCTGCAAACAATAAAAACTAAATAAGCAACCAACTTCAACCAAGCTCTTGTATACAAGCACCAGTACAGATGCAAAGACAAACCTCAATGTTTGACGAAAATGGTGAAATAAACCATAAGAGCGGGTTGCGGTTGTTTGCCATATAAGCCACAGGAGCTAAGGCGTGCATAGAAATAATTTTTGCATTATACTCTGGTCGGAGTGAACCCATGACGAAAAAGGACGTTGTTCCTTGCGAGTGGCCAACGTAGTGCATTCTGGAGTGTCCGGAGTATGCGAGAGTATAGTCTATCATGGTAGGCAAATCGATATTGCCTATTTCATCCCAAGAGAACTCCCAGAATCTTGTGTTAAGGATACCGTTGGGGTTCAGTGTCAAATGGTTTCGAGAGTAGTAGTTGCCGCGAGCGTTGCCCATCCATACATCATAACCTTCTTCAGCGAGGATATATGCTGCAAAAATAATTGATACAAATTAATTTTAGCAGTAAGTATAAGTACAGTTTTTTGTCAAAGGTGGACAAGAGTGCCGGCCCTAGCTCGTGATCGCTCAGGGTAGAGCGCAGGGCATGCACCCAGGTACAACAAATACACGGTTTCAAAATCCTCGGGTATACCAATGCCGGGTTTAGAGTAACGAAAGTGTTTTTTACTAGATCTATGAGTACCTAAATGTCTAGAGAGAGTTCCGTACTGTTTATGAAAGAAAAGTGACAGGCCAACTTTTTTAAAGTAGTGTGCGTACAGGTACGTCTTTTACCAGGGTTGCGTCATTTATTTTGTTCATTTAGAACCTAACGATGGGCTGTTTTTTTTTTGCCCGTGAAATGTTTTTTCATTCCATCTGGACATATCATTTATTAATGCACTATATTTATCTTTGTAAACTGGCATTTTGGCCCTAACGATATAGCGCCTGGAGCACCCGCTTTACTCGCCCTACTCTTGGACCGGCTCTGGTGGACTGTTGTCCACCAGAGCCGTAAATGCTGAGAGCTGTAAATGCCCTGGCCGAAGTTAAGCTGTTACTGTCGTTTAAGAAAATATGTTACTTTTAATAGACTTTAACGGTTCGAGTAACAGAATGGAAAATATACCTACCCGTAGATACGTCTAATGTGTTCCGTTAAAGGTTGTTTCTTGTTTGTCTATTATTTTTGGTAGAACGCAGTTACTGTCGTTTAAAATCTGTTATGTTAGACTTTAACGGTCAGAGTGTTATAGAATGATTAACATACCTATGAACTACCCGCAGATATGTATGTTCCGTAAAAGGTTGATTATTTTATTTTATTTTATTTTTTACATTTCAGGTCAACCAACGACCTTACAATAACAGAATAGTAAATTTAATTTAATTACTAAAAAAGTCATTTAGAGGGAGACACTTCTAAGAAATATAGTAGAAAAAAAGGAATTGACGCACAAATAGAATGATTAAATAAATAGAATTGAAGTAGACGTAACAAAAAAATGAAATAATAAACAACGCAAAATAATAAATTTTGAAAAAAGAATGAACTAAAAATAAAAATTTTATATAAAGATAAATAGATAGATAAAGCATAGTATCAGTACTCACTAACAAAAAGAAAATACAAGAAATTTATTTGTATCACAGGTTAAATTTATCGAAAAAATTGTCGCTTAATCGCTTCCTAATAGTAGATATACTTAAGAAAAACTTATTACTTTATTTGTATGTTTTATGTTTAGTAAAAAAAACTTGCTTAATAAGAGCAACGAGTGTTCTTACCCAGTCCAAAGCCTGGCCCCATAAGCACAAAATCAGCTGAAGATGAAAGAAGTCCATGCATCAGAAAAACTACGGGTTTCCTCTGGTCTGGAACATTATGATTGTCGCGCCCGTGCGGTATGCGGTGCATCCCCAGGATGTAGCCATCTGGAGTGGTCACCTGATGGACTTCTAGGGGGTATCGGTATTTTCTCACAAGCTCGGGCTGAAATAATGCTAAACGTTGAGTTCTGTCTACTTTATTTTCCAGGGGTACACGGCACGAAACGGTTACACAAAAGCGAACGGTGCTCATTATTCACTAGTGCCCCTTTTAATAAGGAATCAATCCTGGAACCTATATAGAAAACCCTAAACCTAGCCATCGTATCTACGACGTTAAGCTAAATATTTTGGTAATAAATGAGGATATAAAACACGAATTACTAAAAATCATAGAACTAATGTAGTTAGTAGCTGCTTAAAATAGAAATTACCTGTAAGATTTTTTTGTATATTATACCTAAAGAAAATAATCCTAGATGTACATACGTACATCTAGGGTGTTACAAAACCCCTGTTGTATCCGCGAGGTGCGCATCCAGTATCGACTGGAGGATGCAATTAAATAAAAATAAAATAAAAATAGCCTTTATTCTACTGCATTGTTTCACAAATAGTTTGACTTTTTACATTTTTACATATGCAGAAGTCGCCTCTCCCCTAATGCTCTCCACTCTTCTCTCTCTCTCTAGCTGCGGTCATCCAATTTGGTCCACATTTCTCCGAGAATATGTCCCTCCATCTTTTCCTCTGTCTGCCCTGGAGGATGCAATTATGCTTCTTTAAATATGCAAATTTTGAACATACATCGCGCTCAGCCCTCCTAAAAGCGTGAATGCAGACACTAATCGCGTCGGTTTTATTTGTAAATATTCTATTATATTCGCGTCGTGCCGCTAATGTTTTAAAATATAACCCGCCAACATAGTTATGATCCAGATTTGTTAACATTTTTGTAAAATTTTCTTTTTTACTTAGATTCTTAAACCGGTCACAACTCTTGCTATTTTGAACTTGCATTTTTTTGGTATTTTTGCATGAATACTTATAAGCGTACGTGCCCTTCAATTATACAACAGGGTTTTCGTAACATGCTGTATATGTATATAAGTATTATCCTTAAGAAGAAACTGCGACATTATACCTATATGAAGTTATGGTACTACTAAAAGTAGGTATTAGGTATATTTGAAAAGAAAGTAGTAAGTGCCTACCTTTTTACTTTTATAAACACACCCAAAAATCCCAAACACTTACCACATCAAGACTTGCATCTTCGAAGATATCGTTCGAGTACCTCTGGCCTCTGGTATTGACTACCCCTGGCAGAGGAGAGCCCTTGGCAGAGACAAAAGGAGCACTCAGACTCACAACAAGGACAGCGATCCGCCACATCGTACCACGAATGAGGTAGACAACTGTTGCCTCATACAAGTTCTTTTTATAAGCTTTGCAGATTTGATAAGGTCAATAACGACGATAACTATCACGATATCGGCGCAGTTGCTATCGCACTGATTTTTCAGCATTAATATCCAATTATCCAAACCTATCGACTCAAAACAACAATGTCGAAATGTTTCTAGCTACGTATCAACAACATACCTATCATAGCTACTTATCAACATCTGTATCAATATCAATTAACTATTTACTTATCGACTTACTTGTAGGTAAGTCTAAGTACCTACATGCTATGCGACCGAGCGAGCGTTGGCGTTAACCGGATGTCTTGAAATTTTGGAAAAACTGACTGAAAAAAAATCTGTGTAATTATCGAACCTGCTTACAAAGTTTTACGAGAATCGGTTGAGAAATGCGAGATGTTCAGCTTCCAGAGATACTAATTTATTTATTTTTTACCTTGGCTTTGCCCAATTAAGTTTGCTACACAGTATGAAAATTAAGATAGCTTGAGTGGGTAAACCGCCGCTGTGGTGGAATCACCCAGCTCCTAGGGGCAGGATCCCTAAAGGATTTTCCATGGGTACATATGCATGTACAAATAAGGTACATATACATATTTAAATAACGAATCGACCTGGGTTTTATTAGCATTCTACGGACTGTTTTCTGTGGGCTTCCTTCATTTTTATTCAAATCTATTTTTTCTATGCTTTTATCTGTTAGTTAAATCGAAATCAAGAGATTTAATTTACGAATAAATAGGAGAGTAAAACTGGTTGTTTGATTGATACCTAAAAACTGAACAGATAGTACCTATGTAAGTGCATAGGTACTATAGGTACTACCTGCATAGGTACTACCTATTCGAATTTAAGTAATTATGTACTACAATGGTATTTAGGTATACCCAATGGATAGTTTTGAATTAGGAAATTAAAAACAATTAAAATAGGAAGGGACTAGATAAGACTTATAATTATTTCTTAAAACAAAATAGGTATAGTTACGAGTATATCGAGGATGAAGTATTTGGAGATCTCCATACATTATGTACCTACTCAATTGTGCATTTAGTATTCGGAACATTTCGGGAAATGTTTGCACACGGTATCCGACCCCAAACGAAGCAAAGCTGCCAGAGCGTGATATACCTACATACATATTTATTTTTAAATAAGATATTAACACCCAGACATAGAACAAACACAAATGTTCGTCACACGAATGCCGTCATGAATGGTTCATGACGGCATTCCCACCCCTCCAAGCTCAGAAGGTAGGCTCTCCACCAACTGAGCCACCGAGACAGCCAAGTTCAAGAGTGTTAGGTTAGTGTTACCTACCTAGGTAGGTACCTTACAAACATCTGTTTGCTTACGGAATTAAATTAAACAATCAAAAAAGTTATCATGTTTAATCTTATAAATCCGAACGATTTTTATCTATGAAACGTAATTAAAGAACATACGCAATAATGTTTAAACGTAGTCAATAAAACCATTTATTTTTCCATCTATAAAATTGAGCATTGATCGTGGTATCATTACCCCACAGAAAATACACAAATATGTATAACAACGAAATAGGGAAACATTTAACCATAAGCTGATAAGTAGTTACGTATTTACTCTTCGTTTAATTCAGACGTAATCGCATCAAGTCCATTGATATCCATTGTCCTAATAAGATTGATAACTCTATCGAAGATAAGTTCCCGAGCGTCGATGCCCCACAGGAAGTCCAAATGGCTAAATTTGCTATCAGGTACACGGAATTTTCCAATCGGTCGTCCGAGCTGTCTCCACAAAGTGTCGACATCGTTAACGTGGGCCAGCGGGTCGTTATCGGAATAATGCAGAAACACCGGCGTCGTCACTCTCGAGAGGTCATAAGCTGGAGGCCTGATCGAGCCGTACGCTCTCCTGTTAGCGAACCAGCTGCCGTAGTCGTAACGGCGGAAACCCTTGTCCGCAATACTTTGCCCGTAATGAACGAACTGACGTACCGCGGCACCGGCGGGCGCGTGCCCGAATATCACTGGCATCATTGTCTGCGAGGAAAATGAATAGAATTAGAAAAAGTTGAGAAGAAATTAATTATTCAGAAGTAAGGCTGGCAAGTAAGGCAAGATGTTTGCCCACCTTGTACGACATGACAGACTAATAAAGACCATTATAGAGGGAACGGTAGAAGGAAAGAGAGGACGGGGAAGACCGAGGAAAATATTTGTTGACTAAATAAAGGAGAAGGCAGACGTTATGTCGTACAAGGAGGTGAAAACACTAGCAGAAGACCGCCAGGCCTGGTCATTACTCCACCGACAAGAGTAACGCTCTTTAATTTTTATTGAATGAATGAAAACAGGATGGTGGTATATTCTCAAAGTCTGGACTCGATTGGCACGGTTTCGAAGGATGTTGCTTATGTTAGATAATAAGGGAGAGCGACACTCAGCGCGGGATAAGATAAGCCAGCTGCGTAGGTATATGACGGTTATAAAAAATATACTAGAGGTATGTAACAAGTTAAGTAGTAACGAATTTTCACACCTGTTTTAAAGGAATTCTTTCTTACCGCATTATGTTGTGCTTCATTCCATCCACCGACCAAGAAGAGAATATTGGTGCACAAAGGCTGGAAGACCACCTCATCTCTGCACACGGCTTGTCCAGCCCAGGTCATGATCGCACTATTTGGCATAAATTCACCAATACCCAGCAAAGATCCAATTCTCTGCAAAAATTAAACATTGCATTGGATATAGCAGTGTTCTACTTGTTAGATTCGATTTTTGAAAGCCATACTTATTGTATTCATTTCATCAAAGTCGCGCGGTGGTGTGCAGATGTTCAATGTTGAGATCTTACTCTGCATTTAATATGCATACGACCGTACTAACTATGAGCCTCAGATCAACTAGAATACCTAAATCAAACGCCGTGCGCCATCTGATATTCTAGTTGATCTCAGCTATGAGCTAAATAAGTAAACAAACCTCTATATCATTTGCATATGGAGATATGTACCAGAGAAGTGGATTTCGGTTGTTTGCCATGTAAGCTACAGGTGCCAGAGCATGCATTGATATTATTTTTGCATTGTAGTCTGGCCTTAAAGATCCCATCACGAAGAATGCCGTTGTTCCTTGCGAGTGGCCAACGTAGTGCAGACGAGACTGTCCGGAGTGTGCGAGAACATAGTCTATCATGGTAGGCAAGTCGATATTGCCTATTTCATCCCAAGAGAACTCCCAAAACCTTGTGTTGAAGATACCGTCGGGGTTCAACGACAGGTGCTTACGCGAATAATAATTGCCACGTGCGTTGCCCATCCATACATCATAACCTTGTTCAGCAAGGATATAACCTGGATGAGGAGAAAAGCAAACTAAGATTTGTCTTCACATTTTAGATTACCTTGTACAGAATTCGAGAATCTTTTGGATGAACGTGAAAAGGACAGTAAAACACTAAGAAAACATAATTGCCTGCATGGGTTAGAAAGTAGGTACATCCATTGTACGAGTACACCTCGGCAAAGGGCAAGATATCTCGTTATGACGAATTACTTACCAAACGAAGTGCCTGGTCCCATGACCACGTAATCAGCCGAAGACGACAACAACCCATGCATCAGGAATACCACGGGTTTATTTGCGGGAACGTTGTGGTTGTCGCGCCCGTGAGGTATGCGGTGCATCTCCAAGATGTAGCCATCTGGAGTGGTCACCTGGTGGACCTCTAGAGGGTACCGGTATTTCCTCACAAGCTCGGGCTAAAATAATGGAGTAAATCACATGGATTACAACAAAGCACGCTTTACTGAAGTGGGCGTAGTCTAATCTTCCTTGAGGTTAATCTGGTTGATTAATTTTAAGCTGAGTGCAAGCAAAGTGATGCTCAAAACAATATCCAAAGCGTAATAACCAAATAAAACGTAATAACGCTCGTAGCTCAAAAACAAAGCTTTACCAGTCTACCTTTAGATTGGTGACCAGTGACTGCACATGCACGCGCTAGAGTGGGTATTTGAATTTGACCAAGCGAAGCGAATGTCTTAGCAAATCTAGAGATATATGTATTTAAAACTATTACTTCCGTATACCGTTAATCCAATTTTAATACTATTTTTAAGTTCAAACAGGTAGGTACGAGCAATTCGGTCAAGGGATTCTAGAGATATAGTGGTAACAAGGTCATAGTTTAAAACGAGCTAGGAACTCGTTGTATGCTGCAGTTCGTTTGCGATTTGACATGAGGAAATTTTGACCCCACGATCATCGAAAATGCCGCAAACACGTCCAGAGTATAATACTTACTTAACCCCACTGATAGGCCCGAATTTGGCTCGAAACTATGACCAAGTATATTTTATACTCACCACGTCAAGGTTAGCATCTTCAATAAGGTTGTCCGAGTAGCGCGGACCTCTCACGTTTAGTATTTTCTTAACATCTTCTGCGTTAGGCGACTCCCCGGCTATCAGCGGCACACCCAAGCACACTAAGAAGAGTGCTTTAGCCAACATCATGAAAAGCAAGACACTAAGCCTTCAACAAGTCCGATCATTTTTATAACTTCCTAGCACATCTGATAATGTACTTACTTAACATGATAACACGATAACTTCCAATGACATAAACAGTGCTTACGCACATAGCATATTATTATGCAAAATGTTTTTTAACGAATGACTTATCTAAGTTATCAAATATCTGAGCAATTAATCGCAATGAATTTAAAAAATATATCAAGTGGGCAGATTTACCTGAACCACTATCTCTTTTATAGGTATCCGGCTCAACGCATCGTCGGATGGAGCGTGGCGACTATATAGGTATACAATATCCGCAATATTTGCACAATGATCAACGGAGATACTTCGGAGAGTATAGGTACTATGAATTAATGCCCTTACAAATACCTACCTGTTTCGTTCCACAATGTCCACTTCCCTAAACATACCATGTCATTATGAATTCAACCGTTCGGAATCGTGTACGATATGAATAGTTGAATACCGAACACGATCGTAAGCCTTTCCGTACCTACCATACGAGTATGTAACTATTGTTACGCTAGCGACATTCAACTAAGAAGGTATCTACTGCATTAATCTGTAGATTCGTTTACGAATAACGTTCAATGGCAATCATCGCCAGAGGGTTCTGCAAGGTTGGAGCACCGCAACTGAGGGCTGCGGCGTCATTAATGTGTTCGTTCGGACGAGGTGGCAGTTGAGGGACTGCGGCCGCGCCAGGAGAGGAGTCCCGTCCTATGGGGACTCTAGGCGTCGACACGGAGGCTGTCCAGCGCCTATTGGCTGAATTGGTCCCCGAGGTGGATGATAACGATGAGTCTGTCAGGATTACGGGTCACCTGTGCAGTGCGAAATCTTGTAGCTGTCAAAGAAATAAAGATACACCTACCCATCGATCAGTGACTACCTGTGACAAATATCAGAGCAAAGTGCTTAACCTTTCAATCACACCTTTTCGTAATGTAACATATTTTGGATGTGTGAATATTCGAAAATGATAATTATTTAACTTAAAACACTGTTACCAAAGATAATTAAACAAACCTTACTAAAAATAATCACAATTTGTTTCAAATGTTTTTTTATAAGTTTATTAAACACAATTTTAAAAGTATAAACAATTAATTGCCTAACATAGCAATTTAAAAATACTCACCACTTATTTTTCAATAAAATGGAAGGCATAAAACAAAAGACTACATGAATAATAGTAAAATAACCAACCACTCATGACTACTTTCTAGGCAGATAGGTACTTACTTTCTTTTTTTTGTATTTATTTCTCATTTTGCAGTCATAATTCAATCAATATGTAAAAAAAATACAATGTGCCCACTTACTTAAATGAGTCTCTTTAGTGAAATCAAAAATTAATTTATGAGTGATCAGAATCACTGATCATACCAACTAACAAATATGATAAATGTGTAAGGTTAATTTTTTTTTTTTTAATTATGGTTTCTCATTTATCATCACCTGAGCTGTGCATAAACTTAATTGTTTCCATGTATAGGTTAGTTCAAGGGCCTGGGACAGGCTACCTTTTATCCCGAAAAAATTTATAGTCTCAGAGGGATTTGTCACGTGGGTGAAACTAAATATTTATAAATAAAAATTTAATCAAATATGATATAAATCTTATTAATTTAGTTACAGATTAAATTGATACCAAATAGTTTTAGTAATACTAGAAAAGAACAATTATGCAATGGTATACTTAGTCATTCCACCTAACAGTAAAGAAACATTTAGCAATGTTAGATGTTATTGCTTTGAACTTAATTAGTTGTAATAAATGTATCAGAGTTTCTGTTGATAATAAAATATTTTATGAATAAACAGACTATTTACTAATGCAGCTACATAACAAAACTCTAGCCAGCTAAAAATGAATGGAATATAGATACATAAAAATATCAACTTAGTATTCAAAGAAATTTTAAGTCAAGGCATCCGTTTTAAAGCTGTGTTAGATACAAATTCATATTTTGTGTGTAGTTGTTGCTTAACTTGCTAAAAATTACTTAATTACAGTCATCCGAGTTTAGAACAGCCTGACACATCAAACTTTGCCATTCTGGATGACTTGGGAAGAGTGCTAGAAATCATCGTCATCAGAGTCTAGTGCAGCGCGACGCCGGTCAAACTTCACAGTGCTGGATGACTTGGGCATTTGTTGGTTGAGCGATTCCAGCATTTGGATGAGTTCTTCTTCTGTGACTTTGCTTCGTATCTGTCCTGTTTGCACCATTCTACAGATCATATTTTCTACCATAGCACCTTTCTCTGGTCTGCTTAGCTTTATTGTGTTCACTGAAATAAGAATACGAAATCCATATGAAAGCCTAGGTACCTACTTATCAATGTAGGTATAATAACAACTTAATGTCAAATAAAAAAGAAGGTAGGTGTTAGAAGCCAAAAACCATTACTTACGGCGTGCTCTTGCATCCTGACTGAGCGCTTGAGCAAGAATTGTATGTTTTGCCTCTTCCATTTGTTGTCTTTTTTCTTCTTGTGCCTTGCCATGGCCAGAATCACCCATACCCTGAAACATACAAGCGGCCTAGTTATTTTTAAGAATTCACAAATCTAATTTAATTTAAAAACAAAAGTACAATAATAAGTTTTTGAGAATAATAGATTTAAATAAAAATTTTAATCGATATTGAATACAGTAAATTTCGAAATCGTTTGCTTCGTTTCTAAAGTGTTGTATATGAACAGGCGAGTGCATTATTTTCTAACCTCTTTCTATGGTAGTAGTGAATATTACATACCCCATGCTGATTTTGAAGCTGTGCAAGCCGTTGTTGTCTAATTCTATCTAACTCTGGGTCATCCATATTACTATTTAATTTGTTTATCACTTTGAAACTAAATGCAATTATGTGAAAGTGCAGATGAGATGAAATCACCGAGCCGAAAAAAGATGGAAACTAAAGTGACAGATATCTGACATGAGGCAGTGACAATTAATAATAAAAAGACAGCAAAATTTGCTAGTCATTTTTTTTTCTTTTTTGGCTTTATATTGCCAACGTGAATGTTTATTTTGGCTTTACACGGTTTGCTTATTTATAGCCATCAAAATCTTATTTTCAATCATATTAAATTCTCTCTCGTTAACTAATGAAACGGTAAAAATGTATTTCTTCTTTTATTACACAAATTATTACTAATACATGTTATCACTAATTAATGCTATCATGCCACTGTAATGTCTGATATTCGATTTTATTACTGCTAAAATATGCATATACAGCTATTTTATTCACAGCGACCGATAACCTCCCAAAGGCCACATAATTAGTTGTGTTGAATTGTGTATCTTGAAATACACACCGAACCATATGTGAAGCATGGAACTTTACTGGATCTCCTGCAACAGAACACACATTGGAGCTGTCAGAATATTGCTTAGCACTGCCTGAGTATAGTGTGACTGATACTGAACACTAGGCCTTTTCAGAACCCTAAATTGCTAAATCTAAATTACCTAAATGTATTGATGTCCTTGTTGAATAACAAAAATTGCAGAAATAACAAAGACATACATAATTTAGCTAGTTTAGATTTTGCTATTTAGTGTTGGCCTACAGTGTGGTTAGTGTATAATTTACCTGGATACACAAGATAATCTGATCCAAATTTAGATCCACTAGAAATATGATAATTATTTTCCCAAAGGTCTTTGAAGATGGCATATTTGATGGCACCATCACCCTCCACTACACTGGGATTTAGAACATCAACACCAACACTGATTCCTTCTGTAACCAAAATAAATAACATGAATATAAAATCTATACTTACTGTCAGAATTAATTTTGATGAAATGTAGCAAAAAGTAGTAGTATAGTAGGATAGTAGACATCTTGTGATGAAGATAACCAGACATAATTATACTACATCATCATCTACTTGTTATAGAAAAAAAAAAGACATTTTGAGAAAGACTAGGCATAATAGAAAACACGTGTTATCGATAGCATTATCAAGTTTCACTAATATCTAAACCAATTTAGCAATCACCATGAAATGACTAAAATACTTTCACATTTCATGAGATTGTTTTAATAATTTTTTGATTTTGATTTTTGAATTGAATTGATTTTGAATTGATTTGCAATCACCTGTATTTAGAAATGACTCCGTTGGCAGATGTACAAGAATATGACCCGGAGATAATTTTGGGAGCTTGCTAATTTCTTCTTGCAACAACACCTCTTTATCCAGATGCACATCTGCAATTTCAAAACAGCTTAATCCTACTTACTCATATATATTATTATGAATGTGAAAGTTTGCATGTGTATGTTTGTTACCTTTTTCTGCTCAAATAGGTGGACATGTTTTGATGAAAGTTTGATGGCTTATTCCCTGAATTAACACATAGGCTAACCTTTAACTGCGGGTAACAATGTAGATCACTGCTAGTCAATAATATGATTGGATATAAGACCTTATCATAATCAACCACTTTATTTTCAGTTGTTAATAGTTGTTATAGCTTACTTTAGGGTTTATTTTTAGAAACTTACTTTGTAGTCCCTTAGCTAGAAGCTTTTTTTGTTTCCCTGCCATTATACACTCAATCATTTGAGATAACTTTTCTATTCTTGTTTGCTTTAGAGCTTCTTCTTGTTCCGTATAAACTCTGAAAGAATGTACAGTTTTTGCACTTCAATAAATTTCAAAATAACTTTATAAATGTTATTTTTGGGAAGTAATAATACTAACTTTTCTTCAAGCTCTTTCACATTTTCTTTTTGCTGTTGTGAAGGGATGTTGGTTAAATCAGGGAGCTCAAAAAGCTCACAGAAGCCTTTATCAACCAACAAAGCAGCTTCTTCTGATGTTAACGCCATTGGTAAACCTTGAAATTTAAGTAAGCATATATTAAGAACCCAGGTGGTTTTGACACAAACTTTTAATTTTTTAAAGGGATTCATAAACTTCTTCATAAATAAATTACAATTATAAGTACATAACTACATCTTATATAATTACTATTGTCTTTAGATTTAAATTTTATTAAAGATAGAATACCTTATACCAAATCGGACTTACCTAAAAAGTCATTTTGTCTGGGAAAGGATGGAACTGCTCCAATAAGGGATCCACATATTCGATACTCGGAACGTATGGTGTACCAGTCTATAAACAAATAAATTTGTAAAACTATCATATCATGCCTACATGCCTAGGTCTTCATGTGTAATTATGCCAAGTTACTAGATGAAAAGAGTAAATATTAAGTTTAAGATTATAAATAAAGAGTTTAATAATACAAAAGTTTCCAACATGTTATGAAAAACACAGCTTTTTCTTCTTCGCTTTGTAATAGTTATGTACTTGTACCTTTTCATCATATGACGATTTGAGTATTTGTTGATATAGAAATGAAAATGATACCAACTATGTACCCGTGAACGGAAAAAACAGAAGTAAATTGTTTGGGACTCACGACTCAAACATCTTCTAAGCCCCCGGATCTTCGAAAGTACTCGACATTGGTCCTTGTCTAAGCTATTAATTTCTATCATTAAAATTAAACATTTTTTTTCTCATTACTTATAAATAGCCCAGTCTTTTGGTACTTTTATGTGGGACATTTACTGGGAGGTTTTGAAAATTGGTAACTATTATAGATTTTGATGTGCTCTTTCCGAATTTCATTGTTTCGTATTTGTCATATTGAAAAATTGGCGCCTAAAAGCAGTTTCTTGACAATACCTCCTTTCTTACTTATTTTACGATAAAAACAGATTTATAAAATTAAACTAGAGATAATTACCTACAAAAACACCTTTTTTTCCCTAGTCAATAGTTTAGTTGTGCAATGTTTGACATTATACCATCTTTATAGGAATCATTGAAGATTCATTTTTTATAAATAATTGTAAGAAACAGTGATTTGGCGATGTACTTAATCGTGGAAACTTATTTACGAATCTTTTTTAAGTAAATGTTGCACCATTTTACTATGCACGAAGGCATTTGTATAGTTTTTTTATTTACAAGTCATGTCGAGACGGCAGCCATGTTAATACTAAACTCGTTCTCAGTGTAGTTCATAACGCCCCGCCCATCACAGTGTAGTTGGCGTTGGGTCATTTTCAAGCGCTAGAAATTCTTCTCGTTTCCGTTCACCGCTATGTACCTACTACACACGCGATACTCATCCTAACCGTCTACTAAACCCCATTCTACGTTAGATGGGTTGGGTAGGCTGAAATTGTTTACCAAATACATAACCATTCCACGAAACATCTAATAATTTTGGTAATGGAATAGGAAAATTACCGTCAGGATTCCAAATGTATGCTTTTCCCTCATCAACATACAGAGGTATCTTTGTCGTCATACTTGTTTTGCAACCCCTTGGGCCAGTTATGAAATAATCTAGTGAAAAAACTTTTATTTCAATAATTCACAATTACACTACAGTAATAATTATTTAGCAATCAACAATGCAAACGTGCACCGCCAAGCAAAACAAAGCTTATTTTTTTTGGTTTTGCCCCGTAAGGCATGCTAGAACCAACATGGCCATACAGCTTATAGTGTCAATAGTATAATCTACTTTACCAGGATTATTGTCTCTGGGGTTTTTCGTGGCTATGACTATTCCATAATCACTGTTGATGGCAAAATTGCCCCAAACCCAAAGGGGCAGAAGTAAAAAAAAATTGTAAGGAAATTGTTTTGACTTTTTTGTTAGTTCCAAAGCGTGACAATACAGTGACAATTCAATAGCGTACTTGACATTGACAATGACATTGATACTGTCAAATAAAAAATAACAAGACGTGCGACGTCAAAGTCCTCACAGGAGCGAAAAAAAACTCGAATATTCAAAAACAAAACAAACAATAAACAAATTATAGGTAAATTGCAGTGTGATCAAACGTATGTTTTTACTAAACCATACGTTCCAGAATATAACTGACTCATCTGCATCATTTTGTTAATCTAAAGCACACTGACCCGGCTAAATTGTTATATAACATGGCATCTATGAAAGTCCTAATCGGTAAGAGATTTATTTATATAATTCTAATGCCTTGTCCTCTCTTATGCATCCATAGTTATTGATGTCTCGTGCTCTGTTAATAGGCGGAGGAACTGGTTTTATCGGAAGCAAGATCGGTGAGCTGCTGAGTAAGAATGGCTACTCCGTTATGAACGTAGCTAGGATGCCGGGGGCTAACAATTTATCGTGGTCCACACTAGAAATGTCAGGCTTGCCGGTTCGCACTGGTGCCGTCGTCAACTGCGCCGGACAACAGTTCATGGACTTTACTAAATCTTGGACCCCAGGGTAAGTGATCTTAAGTAAATGATGCATGCAGTCAACTTGCTTATTCAGTCTTTTTTCTCTAAATAACTTTCTTTTACATCAATCATCACGATTTAAGAATCTTGCTCTTGTATGATGCCGTGGATTTACAGTCTTCTGCTTAGGGCTTACTTGCACCAACCTAAATATGGGTCCTCACTAAAAGCATATCCTATATCAAATGGGCCAGCACATTTACTGGGAATATTTTCGAAAATGATAAAGACATAGAAGCTGGCAGGCCACTGACCAATAATTAATACAATGATTTTGTGATAATAATGATTGAAACAAAATGATGAAGCTTACACAAGACTGAAAATAATTATGTGATCGAGAAGAGACTTATATCCAGCCGTGATTGGATCTAGACTGATTAAGTTAATAGATTACATAGATCTAACTTTTGAAATGACTTAATCTGTTTTTCCAGATTCAAACAAAATGTGCAAAATTCAAGGGTATACACAACTAAAGCTTTAGCCAAGGCTATTAATGAAGCTGAGGAGAAACCAAAGGTGTTTGTTCTCATCACAGGTGTAGGAGCTTACAAGCCTTCAAACTCGGAAAAATATGACGAAACTAGCCCCACTACTGGCAATGACTTTTTCTCAAGATTATGTGTTGAATGGGAAAAAGCGGCTCAGGTTGACCCATCGGTCAGACTCGTAAGTATTATTTATGTCTATCAGTGTATCTCATCTACAAACCACCCACAGTTCAGAATAACTTGTGCCAACAATTATCAATGCTCTTCAAAAAATAGGAAAATTACTCTGGCTGTTTGCCATTTGAACAGAATTTTCCAACAAGTTTGGATTTTATTTATTTATAAACTCTAGATGTATACATAGATAATATATGCTGAGCCATACAGTATTTATACTCCTGAAGACTTTGCCATGTACCTAGTATGAAATAAAAAAACCTCTTTGTATGTCTGTTCATATATTTACCCTCAAAGGAAACCAAAGACATAAATATTACTTTATGTCTTGTAAAGTTGTAAGTAAACCTGCAAGGCATCGCTAAAACATAAAAAAAAACTGTAAAATTTGTTAAACAATATCTTCAGTAAAAGACATAAATGACTGCTAGTCAATTTTAAAAAGTTTAAAAAAAAACACCTGTTGTGTTATTCTTTAGCGGTGTCACATGTTAAAAATACCATTTTACACATTTCAGGTAATAATTCGGTCAGGCGCCGTTCTCGGTAGATGGGGCGGCATGATAAAAAACATGTTCTTGCCGTTCTACTTCGGGGTGGGAGGTAAAATCGGCTCGGGCAAGCAGTACCTGCCCTGGATACATTTGGACGACCTCGCGAGGCTCGTCCGCTTCGCCATCGAGAATGATAACGTAAAAGGAATATTGAATGGAGTGGCGCCGCAGGTTATAACAAACGAGGACTTCACAAAGGTAGCAAACTTCACAAGCTCATAAATAATGTTACTGATTATCCTTTTATTGCAATAAAGGGTTAGAAAGAGGTGCTGCAAGGATATTAGCCGAGCTGCTGTATGGAAACACAGCACCTAAGGAATTAGGTGTCTAATCTTTTCATTTCGTTTCGTCCTTCAAATTGTGCTACGTAAATGACGTGCCTAGTAAAGGTTTATTTCTGCCTAATATGACATTTAAGTAGACTAGTATGGTCATATGGGTCATACAAAGTGTTTCTTTAACAATGTATCTTCGATTTATAAAACGGGAATTGCTCACGTACGATTTAGTCGATTATTCCGACTATAGTTTCAATCGCATGTGCTATGCGAAACGCAGCTGCGCGCGCGCACTCGCCTTGATGAAGACCGCCGAATGCAGTTGAAACTATAGTCGGAATAATCGACTAAACCGTACGTGAGTAATTCCCGTTTTATAAATCATAATAATGTGTGAAAACACGTCAGTTTCCATAATAAAAATGTATCTTCTTTATAAATCTACAGTCGTTCGCCAAAGCGCTGTCGCGACCGGCGATCCTTCCGGTCCCCGAGCCGATTCTGAACTTCATCTTGGACCAGGAGCGGGCAATGATCATGACCAAGGGCCAGCACGTGATCCCGAAGAGAGTTCTCGACTACGGCTTCAAGTACAACTACGGTGATATCGACGACGCTTGCCAGGAGTTCGCGCACCTCTTGCCAAAGCTCCACCCGCTCAAGTAACCAAGATCTCCGCGCATTAAGTAAGTAGTTCATTCAAAGTGAGATTTTTAAATCGTTAGTTTGGTAGAAACGAATTTATTTGCATTTACAAAATTAGGTTATAAATGTAGTCAACTGTTACAATTTACGGCTTTATTAAATGCCTCTCAAACTGATCAATCACATTTAAGTTCTGTGTAATACCAAAGTGAAGTTTGTAAAACTATTTGAATTTGATCACTTAACTTTGAGAGGTTTGTAATTAGGCCGGTGATTCTTATAGTTTTTCTCTACAGTTGTTTGTACATAATGTGAATAAGTAAATTAAATTATTTGTTAAAATGATGTTTATGTCAGTTATACCTAGAAATATTTACAATAACAAAGTATAATTAAGTTTATAGTTATGTATATTGTCTATGTATCACTGTTTATCATATACATACAGTACTTAGGTTTAATGTTTGAAGTTTAAATAAATACCTAAATATATTTATTTTATACTTAACATAGAAATTATACTACTTACCATACACTTCAATCTTTGTATTCTAATATTATGCAACCTACCTCAACATTTCTGTTACTATTTTTATTTATTTATTTAACAAAAACAACACATTTATAAACATATTTAGTATAGGAATCCGTATTCAAAATCGTTTTATTGCTGAACACAGCCTGGTATTCACTCACAACTATCGATCACTATTATAATTGATATTATGTCGATGCTCACGTCATAGTTCACAAAACCTTATCGTCTTAAAATCAGCATGTTCTTAAGGGTCCTTATTATAACTTACATAAAACTTAAAGTACTAACTACCTAAATTAACTAATAAATTCGTCTGAAAATTTATAATAACGTAGCAACCATTGACTGCTAGCTGTAAGATCCAGTGTAAACGAGTAGGGTTTCACGGGGATCGGTTATCGAACTCTGCGAACTTCTGAACGAGCCTGGAGACGTATTTTCTGAGGATATCCTGGCGCATTCTGCCGACGTCCAGCACTTCCTCGTGATTTGCCTCTGACTCCTCGTCGTAACTGGTCACGCACTCGTTGGTAATGAGCGACATCGCAAAAACGTTCATGTCACAGTGACGAGCGGTTATCACCTGCAACGGTCAAACACAAAAGTTAATTAAATCCTTAAAACAGCCGAGATTTGTTCCTGCGTTTTCTCATTATCATCAGGTGCTAATTGTCAGAGGTTTCTTCAACAAAAGGCTCGTAAGCAACTTGCCTATAATGTGGGCCGCGCCAATAAATTCTCGTCACTTTTTCTCGTGCATGAATGTGTACGACGCATGTATACGCCCGACTCGATAAAATAATCCTCGAAATTTGTTCATGATGCGCACACTAAGTGTGGTGTTTCTTGATTTCATCAAACATCCAACTATGTATACATGTCTAGTCCAAGTTGAAATGGGGGATGACACCGTGCATTGAAGTAGTAGAAAAAGTTTTGATACAAGCTCTCCCAAGTAAAATAATAGAGGTGCGGTGGACTGATGACACACCCAGCTAGAGTACTTCCCGCTCGGTAACACTGTCTACGATCTATAGAGCTTAATAAAAAAGAAAAAAGGTAAAGATACCTTTGGCCAAACTAGAAACAGATAAGCTCGAAACTTACCTCGTGAACAGTCGACATTCCAACGGCATCAACTCCCACCATCTTCAGCATGAATAATTCGGCTACAGTTTCGAAGTTGGGCCCTCCTAAACACGTGTACACGCCCTCTCGAGTAATGTTCTCGATGTTCAACTCCTTCGCTACCTGAGGAAATAAAAAATAGTAAAAGTTTCCAGACAGAGACGGAAGAATGAGCTCGACGCACACGAAAAAGATTGGCCCAGCAAAACAAAAAGCAGAGAGAACTAAAAAGAGGGAAGAGAAGCCTTTGCCCAACAATGAATGGAAACAGCGGGCTGATGTAATAAGTTTTTGTTCAGTTTAAAGTGTTTTTTTCTTTACACGATCGAACTGTTGTATAGATCTGATGTTTGGTGATGATTATTTTCAGCACAGACAAATAATAGATTTCTTATTACATAAATTACGTGTGTTATACATATACGGAAAAAATCGGAAAAACTTGTGAATCAAAAGTAAAACCGCGGGTTGCAGGTTAGTAGTCAATAACAGTAGCATTATTTTAAGAAATATGTTGGCTATATCTTAATCGCAATAAATAATTGTACTTAAACAACTTCTTGCAAGATTCTGTTGTTAAATTTAAAATTATAGGCCAACTTCGTAATGTTAAAGGGCTTCATACTACACACATAGGGCAATAGTACCAGATAAACAGGAAGTCTCGAGCCTTTAGTATTTTTATAACAATCGAGTTGTTTTCTTCCTCACCAGTTGTAAATCATATCACGACCCGAGATAACCTTGCGCTTGAAATGGTAATATAGTAATACTACCACAATATGACATAAACCACTTTGCGAGCAACAAATGGTATCGATAACATCATCCTTATCGACCTACGTATCGCACCTACCCTTGTTATTGTTTGTCTTCGATTTTGGAACTAGTACTATGACGTCTTTTCATCAGAATAATTTGTACTTACAAAAAAAAAATTCGGTGCTTTCGACTCACATAAGTTATATTTTGATAATTTTTAGACTTGTTCTAAGGATGCTCTTAGACGGGCCATATTTTTGCTGCAAATGGCCAGGCAATACTGGAGGGCTATTGCTACGCGTGAGATGAGATGGGAATTTATCTTGGTCACTCTCACACCTATGACGTTTCAAACGAGAGCAGCAAAGACGCAAAAAGGTGAGATGAAAATCTCAAATCTCCGAATAGGTCCCCTGGCTCGGCAATATTGCGATCCAGCCATAAACATCTATCTATAGCATGGCTGAAAATAGCCGGGCTACAGTCGACAATATTGCCAGTACTGCAGTTGCTAGTATATGATCGTCTAGGATAACCCTAACTAAATATCACGCGTGATATTTTCGTCAGGTAAAAATTGACATATCCACTTTAAAGGCTCGTGTAAATCGTAAATCATGTATTCTCATCTATTCATCTATTCTCAGTAATTCAATATTTGAGTTTTAAAATAGTAGGTACACAAATTACTACTTTCTATAGTAATTTTATTAGTCAGACTATACCTGTGTAGTGTAGTCATCGAACCGGTTCAAATGTGTCAATCAACGGACTTCAGAGAATGTTAGATTGATTCAGAAAAATGGAAATCAGTGCTGATGCTGGTTTAATTAGACCTAATCTACGTGTTTTAGTTCCGGTTAATTAAACGAGCTAATTTGCATGTCCGCATTCATGCACACCAACAAAGAAGATGTCATCTTTATCGGAAACTAGATTCTCCTCACATGGAAAATATATAATGGAAAGCTACAGAATTACAGAGTGCCATAGTCAAGCCATGAGCACTTAAAATAAAAAAAAATAAAAAAATATAAAACTCATGACCCCAACCCTCCATAATTTCAAGGCCTGATTGCAGCGCAGGCCAGAATTAAAAACACTACTAAGCTTCTATGGTCGTTCATGAAAATAAATGTACAGGCCGATGCTGTGAAGTTAGGCGCGAAACGCTGCGCAGTGGCGAAAACGAAGATCTGCGCGGACGTCAGAGAGGCAAGACGCCGAAAAGTCTCGCTTGCGGCGCACTTCACAGCCGCCATAGAGTTTGAATCAGTCTATAACTAAGCGCGTACAACTAATTTGTTAATCAGTTTCAAACACATCCGAAACATTGTAGTGGACCTTACTCTTTGGGAAACATACCTCTTTGGCGAATTTCCTGAATTCAAGTCTGTAAGCTTTGCTCATCGGCGGGAATCTGGGGCCGAACCTCTCGTCGTTGGGCCCGTGGAGGGGGTTGTTACCGGCGAATCCCATCATATTGATGTGGTCCTTGACGATCATCAGATCGCCGATCTTGTAGTTAGGGTTCAGCCCGCCCGCTGCGTTCGTCGCGATCAGAGTCTTCACACCAATTAATTTCATCACGCGAACAGGCAAACAGCACTGAAAAAAATAGGCAAGTAAGTATTGTTTGTTGGATTTCTTGAGATTGAATAATTGACTTGCTCTGATAATTATTATTTATCTGAGATCTATTAATAGCCTTACTTATCGAACAACCAGGTAAGTAATTAAAAATTATAATTTTTCATCAAGATTATCGTTTTAAATCGTTTGAAAGCAATTCAGTTAACGTTTTAAATAATCGTGATTTAGCTGAAAGGTCGTCAGTAATTTTATTTCCATTGTTCCCGGGATCATTAATTTTAATGCCGATTTGAAATCTGGTTCATAAGTTTATGAAGTACCTAAAGGTATGAAATATGGATCTTTAATACATATAATTTGATTGGATCGATTTTATTATGGGTGTAAGCACGGACATTTAAACTGACGTTTCAAAACGCCAAAATCGGGAATCTACTATATAAAAATAAGTCGGGTGTTCCTTCCTGACGCTATAACTCCAGAACGCACGAACCGATTTCCACGGTTTTGCATTCGTTGGAAAGGTCTCGGGCACCGTGAGGTTTATAGCAAAGAAAATTATTATTTTTTTTAAATTACGGTTCCTATGGGACCGCGGGTGAAACCGCGGGGCGCAGCTAGTACCATATAAATTTGTTGATTAAAGTCGAGTTAAAACGTCAGCTTAAATGTCCGTGCTATAGCACTCTAGGAACAACAAACAAGAGACCGTAGTAACTATTATTTGTCCTGTGACCGGGTTCAGGCTAATTTATACGAATTATCTTAATGCGTACTTTAGTCTCTAGATAGTAGTTATGATGCTGCTCTCATGCTCATAATGCTCATGATAACGAGACAAGACGCCCGGCCAGTCGACGGTCCCCTTTATGAATTCATGTATGCATACATGTTTTTATTTTTATTATTATTCGAGCGTGTATATCTAATAAATACCAGGGATGTCCTCTCATGATCCAAATCTGTTTTGAAATAATTTTAATAGTGATACATTTTGGGTATCTCGAAAAACTATTTTTTTTTATTAGTTAAAGTCCTTAAAGAGATAGTACAAGATTTTTATTAAGTAGAGACAGTAGAGTAGAGTAGAGTTAGTAATTAATTCTAAGATGGATAAGAACCCTGAAACTCAACTAGGGAAGTGCTGTGTTGTGAGATTCTAAGCAATAACATTATTGTGACTGATTTCGAATATTATATCTATCGGCTCTGTCGCGGCGTCATCCTCGTCAGCAAAGATAACCTCACAGCTGGGGGTCGCGAGATACTTGCATCAGTCTGATCCATTTCATCTAGAGTTGTGAACAACTTTTTCCACACTTTTTTACGTTATTTAATAAGATTTCAGCCTGAATTTGACAGCGAAGTTTGCTTGTTCTGTTCTGTCTTTGGCTGTAGCAACTCATACCCTATCCCGAGTATAAATTAATAAACAACTTATACCTCCTTACTCGTCCTATAATCTGTCCTTATACATGGTGGTAATCCCTACCCGTATTGTGGTCAGTTTGTTGAATCATGAGAGATTTATTTATATAGAAAAGTTGCGCACTGATTTGTTCTGAATTTGCTAAGAATTGATGTACATTGCTATCTTCTAACTTATCAACAAAAATTCCAGAAAGTATCAACAGTTTCGTTTACCAACGTCATTCGTTTATAACAACAAGTCGGACAAAAACATTTCAGATTAGGGTTAAAGTTTAAGCATTGATATGTGGCTAAAATACTCTGATAAAAGCAAGACGGAAGATTAAATTCTAAGAGGCAGATAAAATAATTGTTTTAAAATATTTGAATTACCCAATCCTATAATAACTTTCGTATACGAGATCAATAATTAGGTTTTTTTTTGAATGAGGAAAATTATCATTAAAATCACACATCCGAAAAACCGTTCTTCTAGGTAGTCTGGAAAAACGGTAAACTTGTCCACTTTTGTGGATGTGTCCACTTGATTTTTAGGATGAAGAAGATCTTAAGTTGCTATCATTTAAGCCATCATAGAGTGTCGGATCACGTGAATAGACAGCACGATTTCGCGTGATCAGATAGGACGGGATCAAAATCGCGTGACAGACTCAGAGTCTGTCCTGTTCGATACCCAAAGACTTAAACAGACCTTCCAAAGTGGGTATCCCTCGTAGTAGTGAAACCTCCCCTGCATGGCCACGACGGGCACTCCCTCCAGGCGACCGAACACAAGCCTGCCGTGGTGACCTTCCACCGTGCTTATGGGGAAGTTGGGGATGTCTTCGTAAGGAATGTTTATGGGATCTTCTATGTGATCGGCCAAGGAACCTGACGAAGAATAATAATTTTATAATAATAAACCACTATAAAACTGATCGTACCGTTTTTAAAAATAGGCATGAATTTAAAAAGGTTGAGGTAAGTAAAGACAAAAAATGTATGTACTTATTTACAAAGTAACTATTTAAAAAAAACAAATGTAAGTTAGGTATATATCTCTTTTTGCAACATCAATCACACAAAAACGACTCTACTTTATTCTTTATAAATATGAATTAATCTAAACTACGTGCATGCTAGTGATATAAAAGTGCGGAATAGGTACCCTCGTTCCAATACGAACCCATCCCAGAGCCGCAAATGATGCCCACTTTAGGCTTTGCTTGTATCTTCGAGAGCAGGAAATTTGCTGTCTCCACCAAAGTTTCATATGAGTACCTGTAATTAAAAAAAAAACATTACAAAATGAACTAGTACCATCCACCATTTACCTCTACTTCCTTACAGCCATTACGAAAAGTAACTTACAAATATCGATCTAGTTTGCTTGGGAAGACATCGAGGAAACCGGCCATTCTTAAATCAAGAGTTAACTGAACTGAATAATACATTTTATAGGTGTCAGGGTATTAGTAGGTACGAATAAAAAAACAACCGAAAGGCCTCGTGGAGCAGGTTTGTGCTGCCGGCATTCTCATGTTACCTTTGACACATCATTCATACACAGCGTTAATTATAGGAATCAATTTTACTCTAGCTATCTAATAAAATCTGTACATAATTACTTTATATAAGTAGGTACATAATTATCTGTAGGTAGGTTCTACAGTCAATCACTCATAATAAGACATTTTCAGGGTCGCCGAAGAGAAAAAATGTGCAAAAATCATGCAACCTTTGTTGTGTTAGATTTTTAACTAGGTAAGTACTTGTGGATATTAAGATTAGTTGGTTTAGTTTTATTTCCTGAAAGAAAAAACTCTTTCTGAGCTGTCGCTTCAGGAATGTGCGATACGCAAAGTACTCGGTAAACTTTGAGGTGAATGACTTGACAGTTAAGATGATTAACTGCATTCTCACAAGGTAGGTATGCTCAGTTTCTCATGTGGCTGTAAGAAACGATATGCAAGAATGTGCAGGAAACGAGATTCTAAAATGTAACCCGATCACAACCTGCTTTAAATTTTCCTAACTTTATTCATACACCTTTCTTGTGTTCAAGGTTGCTTCATAAACATATGACATTTTAAATTCATTGACTTTTATTCATGCAAAAAATAACAGTCCGAGCTCAAGGATAAACGAGTTGCTATTAAAGAGGATCGGGTCGATTTCAAACTGATGAACATTGATATTGATTGTTTCAATTAACCCTTGTTGGGTTCGAACTGCAGACTGTATGTTCCTCGTAGATCCTTCTAGCATCCAACAAATAGCACGATAATTATTATTACAAATATTACGATCAAACCGATATAATTCAAATCAATTGATTATTTATTTATGGATTTAATTGCACTATGTTATTCAAATATCAACAAAGGTCAGTACCGGTAATGTTTTATTACATATCTATCTTTGTTATTTATGTATTTATTAAAACAAGGAACTCATTTATTAGCTGGTACATGCGTAAGTTTAATTGTGCCAATTAATAAAAAAGGAAACTTTTTCTAAATAATATTTGACAGGCGAAACTATTTTCTTAACATTTTCCCACAAAGCCTACTCATGCTTTTGAAACAAATTAAAATAAGTACGTGCTTACTGGTTAGTTTTCGAAGAAAACAATCCTAAAAATTAGTAAATGAGGATTGAATTTGAAGCCCGAATTAATTTTTTTTGCCTAAAACTATGATATACTATAGTATATCATAGTGATTATAATGATAAATTATCCTAAGAATTAGTAAATGAGAATTGAATTTGAAGTCCGAATTCTTTTTTTTTTTCCTAAAATTAAGATATACCATAATTTAAACATACCCATTAGCATTTGATTTTCCATTTCCATTCTCGGTCTCTACTTCTGGAAGCGCCTTCTTCGCCGGCACAAAGCCCTTAGCCTCGTTGATATCAGTGGCGTTTATGGGGGCCATCACTTCACTTGTCGTCAATTAATGTAATCAAAGAGTAGCGATCCGCGAGATGTTCAGTGTTCGATGTCCGAGCATGTAATGCGGTCGCTCAGGGACCCCGACTGTTTTATACATTGACTAGAGGTTATGATTATGTTTTTACGAGTAATCGTTTACATGTCGCGCGATTACTGCGCTACTGAAGGGGTCTGAGTGAAAACTGATAAAATTAAGTTAAAAATGACATAGAGACAGATTGCATAAGACAAGTCTGTAGACGACCTGGCTGCATTCTGTAAAGGTTGCTAGGACAACAAGAGCGAGATGGATAGAAGTAGATTGAATTAGTAATAAAAATTTGGAAAATATACCTATAGAAGATTAGCAGAGAGATCGGTGATTCGTCGGGAAAGTTCTGTTGATTATGTTAGCATGTGTTTGTGGTAGGTATTAGTGCAGTTTTCCTTTAAAGTCATAGAGTTATTGCACTGACAAAGGGTAATGTATTCACTTAATGTTAATATTATACAATTAAATTAATGTTTACTGTTTAGATATACATAGATAAACTTTTACCTCTTCAACAATAAACGTTGTATAGCCTCGAAATAGTTGAACAGTGTTTTGTCTTTTTCTTTCTTTTAAATTTTTAACTTGTTTGAAAAAGACAAAAGACTGTAAAACTATCCTGAAGCTGTACAACGTTTATTGCTAAGGTGGATGGTCTTTAACATCAGAAAGTATCTACTGATAAACGAATTGTAACGCTTAAAAACTTACTAACTGGCAGCCTATCGCTAAAAGCCATCTCTTCCAGGCAAATTACAATAGATCTATTTTTTCAACGATTTGGGACCGTCGCGTCCTCGCTGGATGCATTAGATTGGATTGGTGTTGCATCATGGTTGCATCATCCTCTACGTTTTTTCCTTCTCTTTTACTTTTCTTTCTAGCTTTTTGTTCAGGTTTTTTCAAAAAAATTCTACATGCCGATTCTATTCAAATTCGAAAGACCACTATTGACTAACAAATTCATTAAGTCTCCCTATGAGTGATAGGTTTTAATTCTACGAGTACCAATTCGATTTTTACTCACGCAATGTCTCAAATCTATCGGAAAGATTAATACTTACTCTAGTTAGGTGTTACATCGACCGAGGAATATTCTCGAGTAAACATCGTACTGTATCAATATTGTGACTCTACCCCCCAGAAAGGCGATAAGATGCTTGCATAACATAAGTTATTACGGCATTCGATACAAAACTATTCCGTTATTAATTAAATAAACAGCGTGGGTAATTACTTGGTTATTTATTTTCGTGATTTCGGTGGCAGCATTCCCTTCTGTTTTTTGTTTTTCAGACGCGAACCTGCATCCATTCTCCGTCTTAGACTCGGTATAATATCCTCTCCATCCTGAAGTAGCCTGGAAGAGATCGCTCTTAGTGATAAAGCCCTATCCTTTTATTTATATTTATTTATGTTTTTATACAAAAAAAGGTTTGTCTATCTATCTACACATAGTGCTTAAATTGTAGAATGTGTTTTCTGCATAATATAAGTATTGTTTAGTGAGTGTTCTCATATCAATCAGATAGCCATTAGATCTGGTCCGTCTAGTAACACATCCTCGCCGAGATTAAACACAAGTGATTATACATTAATAAGTATTCTGTAGAGACAGCAAAAGCAAGTTTTTAGACTCCTTTTAAAACCAGTCACATTTTTAAAGTATGAATACATTCTGCACCCGAATCAGGTTTTGTTATCGCCTTGATCATTACTTCGATTGTTTTATTTAGACTGTTTTTTTAACTCATGCAGAGTTTAATTATACCTAAGGCTTATTTAGATAATAATTACGTAGTTAGTTAGACGTGGCCTTTTATTTCTTTAGGTGCAAAAAATATAAATTGTATAATTTTCGTCACTGGTATTCAAATAAGTTATACAAGTATTCTTTGCTGCAGCACTAAAGAAAACGATCGATTCTATTTTAGTAAAACCCCATTGAAAACATCGGAACTAATTTGAATAACATTAGATTCAAGATTAAGAGATAAAAATATTGAAAAACTTCCTGAGCATTACTCGAACCAAAGTCCTAGGCTGTTGTAGTCGTTTTATTTCACAGAAGAATGTGGACTGCAATAGTTTGTGTTATTTTAGTCTATATTTTTGTGGTAGTTTGCTCGAAACCTCATCGTTTCTATCCTCCAGGTTGAAAACATTCCTGTTATAGAGTATTTTTTTAACTAGAGCTTACGATTTTCATGAGATTTTTTATTTTAGGGCCCAAGCCGCTACCAGTTTTAGGGAACATTTTGTCTGTATACTGGAAGCTAAAGAAGGTGAGGAATCATTTCAAACTGTGGCAGCTATGGAGGAAGCAGTACGGGGATATATTTGGACTGAGACTAGGCCTTATCAATATCGTGGTAGTGTCAGGCAAGGATTACATCAAGGAGATCTCGTCGAGGGAAGTTTTCCAAGGAAGACCAGACGGTTTTCTTTACACCATGAGATCTTTCGGAAAAAAGCTTGGTGAGTTTACCTTGTTATCTGGATTTATACTTGAATGTTATTAATGTTTAATGCTGTAAAGCTATTGTTACGCCAGTTGCAGCCAACTAAGAAACTATACACTAATCTGTAGAAATGTATACGACTACCATGGTGTAGTAATATCCTACGCCAGGTACAGGTGCCAGGCATTATAAGCGAAAGTTTGTATGCATGGATGGATGGATGTTTGTTACTCTTTCACTCCAGAACGGCTGAACAGATCTGGATGAAATTTGGCACAGAGATAGATTACAGTCTAGAATAGCACATAGGATACTTATTAACCGCGGGTGAAACCGCGGGACGCAGCTAGTTTACAAATAGTTTGAAAGAGACGGATAACGATGATGAGTGACGTTATTATGTGTTTGCTCCCAGAATGCTAGTCCTTATTTTTTTGATCACGACGACTACCAATAGGCATCACAGATTAGGCAGTAGTAGCACGCTCGAGTCGCGCGTTCCATTGTTAAAATCCGGACAAAAAATCTTTCTGGGTAATTTTTTGTACACTGATTTTATGATGATTTCATCTGTTGAATAATAGGGTATTTGAATCTTGTGTATTGTCTGAATATTCGCGTGTCTCCGGGAAATAAACAGCTTTTTGTGTCCTTTCGCTATTGTTTATTCAAGTGTTCTGGATCTCTTAATCCCATATAAATACGCGGACGACCGACGACTCGTCAGTCAACCCAGCAGGTCGACGTCATGCTAGTGCGAGACCTTTTTTTAAAACCAAGCATTGGGCACCCTAGGGTCGCAAACTATGCGCTGGTTCGTAAAGACAGGACTACCGTCCGCGGGGGCGGTACCCTGATCTTCTACAAAAGATCTCTCTACTGCATTCCCATCGACACTCCTCCTCTTACGAATCTGGAAGCTTCCTGTTACCGTCTCTCGATGACGGGTCATCAATCCGTCATCATTGCGTCTTGTTACCTCTCTGGCAACCTCCTCAGAAGTGACCTCGAATCACTTCTCTCCCTCAGAAACGCCGTCATTCCGGCAGGTAACTTCAACAGCAAGCACACCATGTGAGGCTCCAACGCCACTAACACGAGGGGGTCCCTTATGGACTTCTTATCCTCCAACCTAGACTATGACGTTATTCCCCCCCCCCCCCCCCTTACAACCCACTTTCCCTTTAACCTAGACCTTAGGCCCAAGAGATTCGACATAGCACTTCTAAAAGGCAAAAGGCATAGCGTTTCAGCTACATTCGTTAGAAGTGCTGCACGAGCTTGACTCTGACCAGTTCTGATGTCGCTGGGTCCAGACTCAGCCTCTAGAACACCTTCGACTGAGATTGTAGTGAGTTGGCTTTTAAGCGAGAGCCTAAAGGAGACCAATTCATCCGACCACGACAGAATTCCCGTCGACATTGTTACCCCTGACGACGTCTCCCTCCCTCTTGATGTTCTCAATAGCCACCTTTACACCACCATTTGCGACTCTACGAGACCAGCCGAGGACGACCAACGTTGGGCCCTTCCCGAGAATGTGAGGGAGCTATTGAGAGCAAAACACTCTGCCATTAGGGCTTACGATTGGACTCCCACCGAAGAGAACAGAGTCACTTTGCGGTACTACGAGCGTGTCGTAAAAACAGCATCAGTAAAATGTAAAACGCGGTAGTTGACAAAGTATGTGCCCTTCCACCCCTCACTCGGGCCAGTTACGGCTTCAGAAGTTGAGTCGATTATCAAGGTCCTCCATGCTAATAAGGCCCCAGGTGCAAATGGTATCAACAACAGAGTGCTCAAGCTCTTTCCCATTGCCCTTATACACCTCCTAGTAAGCATTTTCAATGCCGCCATTACTTTACATTATTGGCATGACATCATCGGCATTCGCAAACCAACTTTCACCCTTCTAGTTACCGTCCCATTTGTCTTCTCAGTTCCATTGGAAAGATCTACGAGCGCATAGTCCCACGTCAGAGAGAATAACTTCGATTACGCGTGGTCAATGTGTTAACATTGAAGTATTAATACGAGTAGTGTTCAAAGGATTATTATAGTGCAAGTGGCTATCGTAATGTAACAGTGTGTGTGTATTTTGTGTGTGTGCGTGTACTTGGTGAATAAAGTGAATCTTTGGAAATATAGACGTTTGATTCCTTTTATCCCTACCTAGCTTGTAACACTATTATTTAAGCTTATTGCATAATTAACTCTCATTCTGTTTTGTTTTATTATACGTCTCAAATTTCTCAGATACTAGCGTTTTATCAAATTAATATGAGTTAAAGTTGACAGTGCCTACACAACCTGTTTTCATAAAACTCTTATCGCTGCAAAAAATATAGCTCGCCTAACTAGCTTTCACCGTTGCACGAATTATCTTGAGTTGTAAAAGTAAATAACCATGTCACCCACGCTTCTCTATGCCATAAATAAAAAATTGGTGGACCTAATTGGAGTCATATTTTTTTTATGTTATAAATTATAAACGTATCTATCTATCAAACAATTTCTTCTAACTTCGCAATTTAGGAAAATACGCAACGTTTTATCACATTGGTACAACTTTGTGCTCATTGCATTTCAGGGGTAGTATTTTCCGACAGAAACAAATGGAGCAAAACACGACGGTTCGTGTTGAAGTATCTCAAAAACTTTGGTTACAACACTCGCTTCATGGAGAGTTACATTAAAGAGGAGTGCAAAGCTCTTACAGAGCTTCGAATGAGCGACGCCGGCCGCCCCGTGCTGGTCAACACGATGTTTCACGTGACCATCGTCAATATACTGTGGCGACTCGTAGCTGGAAAAAGGTTAACCCCAGAATTCAGAAACATTACTATAAGCGCTCGAACGCACAGTACAGAAAATGAATGGCAGCTGTCATTTCAATTTACTGAGAAAGGTCGTATTTAACAATTACTTCCTCAGGTAATGTTTAGGAATACGGGACGGAGGTATGAGTAAAATTACTTTAAATCTATGTACCTGTAGGATAACATCAATGCCCTATGTTGTCTATAAACCACATATCATAGATAGCGTATTACTAGATATTGCTTTAGACAAAGACGCTCTAAACTTGAAGGAAAATTCTGTTACGGAGACGGACACAGCTTCCCCGTTGGTTTGTCATGGTTATGTCCACCGGCTCCTACCTGCTATATAAAACTTAATAAAAGATAATTTGTTTAGATAGTGTATGTATAGGTAGTTGTATTGTGTGCGGAAACTGGAAGGGGCCATCTCGTGTATTTTAAAATACAAAAATATTCTATTCAGAATTCTGCATAATACAGAGTGGGTCATTTAGTGGTTTCTTTTTAAATCATAAGTTATTTTCACACTGACAACTCTTTCCCGCTCAAAATATAGTCTAAAGATCCATACATTTCGTCGACGATCGTTTAACTTTTTGGAATCGCAATTTCTTTTTCGCTGATTTTTTTTTTTGATTAAATTTTGGTCGTAATGATGAGTACAAAGATATCCTAGAACATGTTCGTCGTTGAGATACACCCTTTAAAAGATAGATCTCGATATCTGTATTCTGCAGACCTTGACATTGCAAGAAATTATTCCTAAACTATTATTAGTAAAATGGCAAACCCAATAAGCGTTTGCTCTACCTACAATCCACATAATTATTCGGTTTTAATAATAATAAGTATAGTTTTTTCTACATTTATGGATCGCGTGCTACAACACGTGCTCAGTCGAAAAGCCAAGTATCTCTAAGCCAAGTCGTGCAAATGAATTACATTAACTATTTTATATCAATTGAGCCAATTAAATTCTTTAAAAGTCTCTTCATATTGCTATGTCACTGAGAATTTCATCACATAAAAACAATTGATAAACTCAACTTATTATCTACATACTCGTACATTGTCTGTTGGGCGGTCATATTATTTGTGTGAAAGTCGTCTGATTTTGCTGTGTTTTCAGATATGATCTACACGATGCTCGGTTGAATTATTTGTGTTCTCTTGTAACGGAGCTGTTCAAAACTGTGGACATGAGCGGCAGTGTGCTCACTTTTCTGCCGTCCTTGAGACATATCATGCCAGACCTGATCGGCTACACGAAACTGACAGCTATTCACAATGAGCTGCACCATTTTATTCAGGTGATGGTTCTAGAAAATTCGGAGTTTATTTATTTGCAGTGCCGTACTTAACTTCTTTTTGTACCCGTGCAAACTTGTCGACCGACTGAGCGTTAGCGAGCGAAGCTATGCTTCAATTCGACAAAAATGCTTTCGTGTGTCCGAATTCTGTCTGGACTTCTGTCCGGATCTGTCTTCATCTACGTCTCATTTCTAAACCAATTCTCTTGAAATTTTGTTAGCAGGTTCAATAATTGTACCGATTTTTTCACAAGAACGGTTAAGGATGTGACCAGTAGAGGCGAACAGACGTCGGCCGCAAGGTCTATAGGGCTAACAGAGATACAAGTAAGACTGTTACTACCACATAGACCCAAAATTTCGTCCGGGGGGGCTATTCCTGGGCGTGAAATGAGATGAGATTTTATCTTGGTCACTCTCACACCTATGACGTTTCAAACGAGAGCAACAAGGACGAAAAAAGATGAGATGAAAATCACAAATCTCCGAATAGGGCCACTGGTCACTTTCGCACCCCTCTGAGGTCTGCGTCCTGCGCTCGGGCACCGCTGGCAACGCCTGGTTACGGCGCTGTTTATTTGGCTAAATTTCTCAGATAAGATAGAAGCTATTGGTCAAGGGTCTTTGTTTTGCGTCTGAGACGAGATATACATATATGTGTGTATAGGTTGTATCAACGTATGCGTGGGAGGCTAGGCGGGTACAAACTAACAAACAATACCATTCAAAACAACTTCTGATTACATGACTGCTCTAAAAGAAGGTAATTTTTGGGTGTGTAACTAAATAAGTAGGTATGTTTGTATAAATAAATATTACACTCCCAGTCAGTATGTATGTGTGTCTATTTCTTTGTGAATTACGTTAGCGCTAAACCCGTGGTAAGATGTACGATTTAAATTCTGCAAAACATTGTTACTGTAATTTTATTCATAGGCAAATCGTTGTCTAATAATTCTTAAATAATATACGTAGATAGTTTAGTATATTTATAGTTATTACTAGCTGTCACCCCGCGACTTCGTTCGCGTTTATTATTTATATATACATATACATATAAATGTGAGCTATCCTATCTGTTAAGTTAGATCGAACTGCACACGGTGTGCAAATTTGATTGAAATCGGTTAAGTAGTTTAGGAGTCTATAGCGGACAAACAACGTGACACGTAATTTATATATACTAAGACTAGCTATCACCCCGCGACTTCGTTCGCGTTTTGAGCTATCCTATCTCTCAAGTCGGAGCGAACTGCACATGGTGTGCGAATTTTATTATAATCGGTTAAGTGGTTTAGGAGTTCATTGAGGACAAACATTGTGACACGAGATTTATATATATTAAGATAAGATATAACAAAAGTTTGGTCTTGTTTTGTACAGTCTGTTCGGAAAGAGAACTGTTGTGGGACAAGAGGCCGGCTCTGTGCTTAATCCTGTATTTTTCTCGGCTAGAATTTATTTTGTTTGATTTGAGACGTTTGTTCCTGTTTCAACTACTATAGTTATATTTTCGAACAGACTGTACACTATGCAATGATTTGTTAGAAAACTAAACATTTTTTTTTTCAGGAAACCATTAAGGAGCACCGACAAACCATCAACGTGAAACAACCGAGAGATGTGATTGATGCTTTTATAATAGAAATGACTGAGCAACACGACGAGCCCTGTATGTATGAGCGTGCATTTCATTTATTTGTTTATTACTAGCGACCCGCCCCGGCTTTGCTCGGTTATCTATCTGATGGTGAAAACCGCATCAAAATCCGTTGCGTGGTTTAGGAGCACGTAGCGGATGTACTGACAGACGGAGAGGCAGACGCGGAAAGCGAATTTGTTTCGTAGAGAAACAAACATTACATATCGTCTCGCCTTTACCCTGAGGGGCCTGGCGGAGGTGTAAAACAACACCCACACATTGCGGGACGATATTCAGTCCCAAATGTGACAGGGGGCGAGCCGTTCGCCATACACCGGGCTCCACTCATAAAATAAATTTTAAACCTCTTCTCTACATAGATACAATTTGTTCATTGTGTGAACATAATTATGTGCATATTGTATGTCATCTGCTACATGACTGGAGCCCGGTGTATGGCGACAGGCTCGCCCCCTGTCACATTTGGGACTGAATATCGTCCGGCGAAATGTGGGTGTTGTATTACACCTCTGCCAGCCCCCTCGGGGGAAAGGTGTGACGATGTCTTTTTAAACTTCAAAAGCATTACAGTCGCGGGGTTCTTGTTTCTATAAATACCTAGTAAAAAACTAACACATGTTATAATATAAACTTATAAAGGACTAGCTGCGCCCCGCGGTTTCACCCGCGGTTAAAAAGTATCCTATGTGTTATTCTAGACTATAACCTAAACTCCGTGCCAAACTTTATTCAGATCTGATCAACCGTTTTGGCGTGAAAGAGTAACAAACATCCATCCATCCATCCATCCATTCTTAAAAAATTTCGCGTTTATAATATTAGCAGGATTTATGGGAAACAAGTATTACAGGTAGTAAGTATTAGGTATCTCCTAGGCAAGCGTGTTACACCTTCGATCACGTCGACGCTTCCCATCAGGCGAGTCAGTGGTCAAACGCATGCCTAGTCTGTTGTAAAAAAAAACATATCGTAACACAATATATTTGTTCCGGTGTAATATTTTCTAAGTAGGTCCATTGAACTTTTAATCGCAGTCAAGTGGTAGGTAGTAAATGTATTAACAAAGCCACTTTCAAATTTCTTATATTCGTTAGATTTCAATGTTGAATTAGATTTAGTGTAATGATTCACGTATTGCTTCACTTAGAGGCGTGGCTCTTACTTATCATACGATTATATTTATCAGCTTTCTTAAATACTTATTTCTTTAATCAGGCCACATTGTAAAAGAAACATTTATTTAAAAAGTTTATTGCAAGTATATAATTCCCATTTGTTTTACAAGGCAAAACCAGCTCAAGGAGAAAAAACCTTCCAAGTGCGAGTTGGACTAAGGCAAAAAAATGCGTTTCTTGCATGAGCCTCCTTAAATATTTATTTTATTTTGTTTATTAGTATTTGTTGTAATAGCGGCAACAGAAATACATTATCTGTGAAAATCTCAACTATCGAACTGTCACGGTTCATGAGATACAGCCTGGTAAAATACGGACGGACAGCGGAGTCTTAGTAATAGGGTTCCATTTTACCCTTTGGGTACGGAACCCTAACAATGTTGAAGTTATTCGACGTCAGTTGGGTTCTCTTATCAAAGACAGCAATAATTATCATTATTGTCGACATGTGACGCACAAGCCTTAAAGAGGCCACACACCCACACAGTTCACGACTGTTATCGCTACCTCTTAAATGTAACTCACTATGCAGCGTTCCGCAGACTGACCTGCTATCCTATCCTACAGGACCCATAAAAAAAATGTTCTAAAAATTTAAAATTAGTAGGTAATACTAATATTTTTTTTCACAAATTAGGCGTCGCCTACATCTTTTTCCTATCTTTATAGTTGCAATAATCTGCACAAGATGGCGTTTGTTGCCTAATTTGTGAAGGGTTTGTCAGTAATTCTCGAAAGACCCATTTCCCCCATGGCACGCATTTGGCCCAGTTGACCCTACATCTACATTATAAAGAAGTAAAGTTTATGTCCGGATGGGGTATAATATCTAGATATACAGGGGCCTTTGACGTTATTGCCCCACAGACGTATTTGCTCCAGTTGACCCTAGATAAATTATATGAAGTTTGTTTTCATCAGTCACAGAAGAAGACCTGCAGGTGATATGCCTGGACCTACTGGAGGCTGGCATGGAGACGGTGTCCAACACGGCCGTGTTCATGTTACTGCATATAGTTCGCAATGACCACGTCCAGAGGAAACTGCATCAGGAGATCGATGAAATGATCGGACCCACTCGCTCGCCGAACATTGACGATCGGACCGGGTAACTCGAATATTATGCTACTGCCCCCTTTTTACACCATGTTCTAACATATCGTCACGCCTTTCCCCCGAGGGGGTTGACAGAGGTGTAATACAACACCCACACTTCGCCGGACGATATTAAGTCCCAAATGTAACAGGGGGCGAGCCTGTCGCCATGCTCGCCATACACCGGGTTTCAGTCATGTAATTGGTGGCACGCGGTTATTTGTACGCGGTGGTTTATAATATAGGTACATACTTGCTGCGCCCCGCGGTTTATACACCCGCGGTTAAAAAGTATCCTATGTGCTAATCTAGACTATAATCTATCTCTGTGCCAAATGTCATCCAGATCTATTCAGCCATCCTGGCGTGAAAGAGTAACAAAAATCGATCCATCCATCCATCCATTCTTACAAACTTTCGAGTTTATAATATTAATAGTAGGATTTGTTATATTAGTAGGAAGGATGTATTAAAAAAATATATGTATGTATTTCTGGCCGCCATAGTACAAGCTTTGCTTAGTTAGTGGTCAAACGACCGTGTGTGCAAGTGTCCCGAATATTATTTTTATAGTTTTCAGTTACTTATTTTCTTACAGCATGGTGTATACAGAGGCGGTGCTGTTAGAATCGCTACGGATATCGACTGTGGCTGCAGTCGGCATCCCTCACATGGCTCTGGAAGACGCTCGCCTCGGAAACTACGTCATACCAAAGGTAGCCAGATTTTTTATTACATTTTATCTGATGATTCTGTTTAATAAGATCTGATTTTCGCTGCCTCGCTCGATTCACACCGACCGGAAAAATGCTGGAGCAATTTTTAGCGTCATTGACAAATGAACCATATTACTATCACCAAAGCCTAAAATACATAACCGCAAAATATCGAGCCGACGCTGACTTCTCTGTTATCATATATGGTCATCCCAGACGGATAAGTTTGTTGGATTCAAACGGAAATTCAACTTGGGCGATTATAGGGTTAAACCGTGATTCGTGACAACAACTCAACTTGGGCGATTATCGGCTATAACCGTGATTATAGGGTTAAATCGATAATTGTAAATGTTGTTTTGAACTGAAGTGCACTTAATAGATTAATTAACTATCGGAAACGATGCGTTCCTCTCGCCGCGTGATGAACTGACCACCTACTAGCAAATCTTTGACCTTATAAGTACCTACTGTATACTCGGTGCGTAAATGTGTATCTCAACCATTCCTGATTAATTAGTCGATACCGTCTCAATTAACGACCTTGCTATCCTGCATATAAGAGTTTACAATATTTAAAAAAAAGTTAGGCAAAAAAATCGACTTTATTTTTTTAAGGGTTCCGCGACGGTCTGAATGTTTCATATAAGCGCGCTTGTCAAATTTCTTAGAAACCATTTGTCAGATTATAATGAAATTTGGCATGTACAATTAATGAACTTTGTCTCCACCCCTATGTTCTTGGTTTTTTTTAATGTCCTTAAGAGAAAATAGAGCTATGGAAATTATCCGCATTTGTAAGGGGTCACTTTTGACTGACTTATTTAATAGACAAAGCAAATCAAAAATCTGTTTACATAGGAATGTTGTCTACATCATTAAATTAATCATCATGGATTCATTTAAAAGCAAGTAACATTTTTAGTTATTTTTGAATAATTAGAGAAGGGCAAAAGTCATAAAAATAAAAATGATTGAAATTGTACTTTGTCACTCTGTAGATAGATAACTTTAGAGACTCGTCAGTATATTTACTTGCTCTCTTCGCTCGTCGTTTCCTTCTAGAGGAAATGACAATGAAAATCTTCAGCCAATGCGAAAGTCAAACTGGTCGCCGGACCCTTAAGCTAATATTAAATTGACATCTATAAAATAACTCTATCATATATTATGTGTATGAACGTTGTTTCAGGGTACATTCATATTGCTCGCTATGTACGACCTCCACAACGGTGAGCACTGGAAAGACCCAGAAATGTTTCGTCCCGAACGATTTTTGACGAAAGAAGGGAATCTAGTGCAAGACGAATGGCTAATGCCTTTTGGTACCGGTAAGCTACTAGTATACCTTTCAATAACATGAAATAACGAATGTTACAATGGAGAGTCATAATGTAAGATAGTGGTACAGGTGGTTATGTAGACCACATCGTCGCTTATCAAGAAAATAACAAAAAAATGTTGCGTTGCGACGTTAGAAATTGCTCAAAAAACGATACATATATCCAGGTAGATAAATACAGAAAGTTACGAAAACCCGGTTGGTTGGTTGATGGCAGGTACACACACTTATAACTATTCATGCAAAAATGTAAAAAAAAAACGAACGTTAAAAATAGCAAGAGTTATGACCGGTTTAAGAACGCAAGAAAATAAGGACATTTTACAAAAATATTGAAAATATGAAAATATGAAATATGAAAATATATTTATTGCCAAAGGAAAAAAAACACAATAGAAATAATTAGATACAATAGTTAGATACATACGGTGGCAAAGGGTGTAAGCTCAGCACTGAGCTGCGTAAACCAGATCGGTTTATGCAAGGCTGATTTTCAGCTTACCCCTAGACTCGAATTAAGATGTTCGTCGGGGGTATAGTCATGTTAACAAATCTGTATCATATGTTGGCGGCTTTTATTCTAAGAAATTAGGGCTGGCAGAGGAGTAATACAAGACTCACACTTCGTCGGACGACATTCAGTCCCAAATGTGACAGGGGGCGAGCCTGTCGCCATACACCGGGCTCCAGTCATGTAGCAGATGACATATAATACGCACATATGTTCACACAATGAACAAATTGGTGCATGCCGTTGGCTGGGTTTGAACCCGCTCCCTCTGGCTTAAGAGGCAGGCCTTCTCCATCTAGGCTGTCATCGCTAATGTCGAAATAACCGCCTAGGAAAAGTCAAGAATGATCGATACATGATCAATACATGATCAATACATGATCAACACATTCGTGTTACTTTGTCAGGTAAACGACGATGCATCGGCGAAGCGCTGGCGAGGTCGGAGCTATTCATGTTTCTTACGCATCTCCTGCAGAAGTTTGAGCTCACGATTCAGGAGGGGGAACCTTTGCCGTGTACTGAACCTTTAGACGGGCTGTCTCTCTCGGCCAAGCCTTTTAGTATTATTTTTAAACTGAGGTTTTAAAGTGTGCTTAAAAATTAAAGAAGACAGTATTGTGTACGTTACTACCTACTAAATAATTGAAAGCATTGCGAGTGTGTGCGTAATGCGTAAACCACATGTCCGTATGTGCTGTAATGTTTTGCACATATAATTTGTGGTTGTCAATGATTAGCTCTTAGTCTTGGGAATAAAGCGTATTATTTAACTTGAGACTTTTATTTTTGATTATATCTTAAAACATTAAATTAAATACATACATGTAACGTGTTGTACCCGACTGTCTAGGAAGAAACATGATGTTTTTTTAGATGTAAATATAGAATTAATGTTCTATGCATTCTATATTGCCTCATGTGGTCTAGACAGCTTTATTATTTTTATTATCGCGTGACATAAATGTAATTGTTGAATCGTTTTAGTGTCAATAAATAATTTAAAGTTGACCGATCCTAAAATGTGATATGTTATTAGATTTTCTACATTTCTGAAGTGTCATACGCTACACATGTAGCAGTGGGTGTTTATTCTTCCAATAATAATAAAACTTATACCTCTAAGTAAGTATGAAAAACCTATGCTCTCTCAGTTTTAAAAGCGCAATTGTAACTAACATATACGATTCCTATCTATTCCCGACAACAAAATCCCTAGTTTGGGTAACTATTTAACTTCCGTGCTATTAATAGAATCCCAAGAACTCAGGTATAACCCCTGAACTTCCTGCACTAGTAATCGATGCACATTGGCGCATGCGTCCTGACAACTCCACCCCAGCCGCTGTCACACGACGCACGGCTCTGACTTACTTATTAAAAAATCGCATTACATATTGATTTTGAATGGAAACCAGCGCTGCCACCAAAAACCCAGTGAAATGATAACTTAGGAGTGACTTGACAGATCTGTGAGTGACAATAAATGACGATCGCAGCTGTAACTGAGTTCATTACGTAAACAAATAAAAGGAGTGATGAACAAAGGGATGATTGGGGATAACTTGAAGTGTGTAGTGGTAATGTGGTAGTCAGTGGAGATGAACGAGACTCTCGGACGCGGGTATGCCCGCATTGATGCGAACCGCACGATGCGCGGCGAGCCCCTGTCTTCAGACTCGGGGCACAGAGCGCCTGTTGATGCATATAATTTACTGTATCTGTTCTTCTTCTTAGTCGGTGTTACGTTCCTGCTCCCTTATAACAGGTGAGAGAAAGTCATTATATCTAATAAGTATTCTTTGCTTGTAAGCTATTTACAAGTCAGTGCAATGTCATATTTTCCTATACATTTTACTGTCATATGATTGAAATTAAGTCATATGATTGTAACTACCTATCTATATTTACACTGAACTATACTACGCAATAATCTACGAGTATGTACCTAAATCTTCTGAGCTGTGTTGACGGACGATTATAGAAAACAAATCATGTCGCACCTGTCGCTGGCTTTGTGTTTCAGATAGGGATTTGAGTAGGAAATTACATTGACACGCAAATCTTAAACTTATAGTATACCTACTTACCAATAAAACCTTCATTTCCAGCTTCATAATGGCAGTGGACTACTTCCAGGCCCACTACCCAGATACGACCATAATGTTCGACATGTCCACCGTTTACATCGCCTCTGCATGCGTCGCCGTCGTCGTTAACAACATGCTGCTCGATATCGTTAGTTATAACACTAGGATTATTTTCGGTGAGTTATTAGACTTTATTAGTGACTAGCTGCGCCCCGCGGTTTCACCTGCGGTCCCACAGGAACCGTTAATTTTTTCGGGATAAAAAGCACCCATGTCCTTTTCTGTACCCCAGACAACGTGTGTGCAAAATTTCATGATGATCCGTTGATTAGTTTGAGCGTGATAGCATTACAAACAAACAAATAAACGAACAAACAAACTGACTTTCGCATTTATAATATTACCTAGTTAGGATAGTACGCAAAGCCGTCTCTGGTAGGTCGCGTTGCTTTGTGAGAACGACCCGAGAACTTCTTCTTAATCTCGGCTACATTACGGCCTCGCGACTCGGCCTCCCGGACCCGTAAGGCCTTAGTGGGACACACAAAGTTGCAAATTAATCTATTGGTGTCTGGACTTGCTAAATTACATTAGAACATTTAGGCCTGAAAACTCGCCAGTTCCCAGTATTTACGCCTTGATCGTGTCCGTACCGTGTCCTCGCCTTACACCCAGCCTGTCTACAATACAATACAAAAACTCTTTATTGACACCAAATACAAAATAAATCTAAACTAAACACTCAAAAATATAAGCGCAATGTTCAGTCTTATCGCTTAATAGCGATCTCTTTCAGAAAACCTTTGAATGGAACAAAAACATTACGACTATTATTAACATGGACGGTGTGTCTGCTAAAGAAAAAATTAAGGGTAAAAAATTATTAAATGTAGGTACGTACAAATTCGAGAATTATAATAAACTTACACACTAATACCCGGGGTGGGACTGGTCATATAGTCAGGGTGGCATTTGCCAGCCGGGCACCAGCCGGCGCGGGCCCCCCTCGGACTTGGCTTGCAGGGCCTGCCGAAAGCCAGACAGTAAGTAGGTTGGGGCTACACCCCGTCTCAGGCCCCTGGCTTGTGGGAAGCCACCCGAGCCCTTCCAGCTCAGTCCGACCCTGCTGATACCTACATAAATTTCAGGCCTTATATTCATCTAATCGTAAGCGTAATACCGCGTCCCGTGCTCGACGTGTTGAGTCCTATCTTGGACATAATGTTACTCTGTATGGATATCTACTTAAGGACTTTATCATCTTATAGGTACATCATCTTATACCTTATCATCACTAAAACGTCATATTTGTGCATTTCCAGGGATAGTCATATCTGTAACAACGATGGTGTTCGTGGCGGTGTGCAACATCGGTTGGGACGGATTCTCGGACAGCGCCTCGTACATCATTTATCTGGTGGCGATGGGAGTAGTCGCGTTTGGTTGTACAATGTTGCAGGCTTCGTACTACGGCTTCACGGGCTGCCTGCCGCCGCGGTACACGCACGCTGTCATGGCGGGGGAGAGTGAGTTGATCGTTACAGACATCACTATTTCTAATTGAATTCCAATAGTTACACGTCACATTTACACGTCTTATACCTAGTTACATGTAGATCGCAAGGCAGACACTTACTGTGAGTACGAAACGATCAGCCTTAACCCACCCGATCGGACCATTATTAGGTATTCTGAGTAGGTAATAAATAATGCGTACGTGGGTAGTAAATAGGGAGTGATAAAACGACAGCGATCTCGCCTGCTTGCGCATTAATCGCCAGTAGGTACATTTCCCCAACCAAATATCCATTTTTGTTAGGGTTCCGTACCAATGTGGTAAAAAGGAACCCTTATGGTGAGACTCCGATGTCTGGTCTATCAGAGCCGATTACATCAGAAACTATAAAAGCTAGCGACTTGAAATTTATATTGAATTATTACATTTAAATTGACTTGACATAGTACAAAACTAGATAACGTTAGCGGCTACAAGGTACGAAAAAGGTTTTTTTTTTTTAATTTAGTAAAATGCTTTCTGGCATCGCGTCTAATGTTAAACACAAATGCGGCTTACGATAGAACACGCTTGCATGGAAGAAATCAAGTTACTCGAGACATTCACAATTTACTAAGAAATTTCACTTAAGTTTCCTTAAATCAAAGCGAAGACGCACTGCAAAAGTTAAATTATGCATCAAAATCTTTTTGTCTAACCAAAATAAGTGATTACCTACTTTAAATAACTTAATTAAAATTACACTTTATATTCAATGTAATTTATAAATGTATAATTTAATACCTATACATACGAAATTAGAAAATAGGTATAATACATAATTATAGTACGTTTTATTTTCCTTATCCCGCATAATACGCTTTCTCGCTTTTTGATAGGGTCTCTGTAAAAGTGTCTTAAACGGGTTATACTGTATATATCGCTTAAATTGAAGTAAATCTATAACGCCTTACCTAAACTTACTAAACCTTTTTGAAATTTTCAGGCGCTGCCGGCTTCTGGGTGTCACTCGATCGGATCACGACCAAATACTTCGTACGCAATGAAAAGATTAGCACCCTGTTATTCTTCACTCTATCTTTGGTTTTTCAAACGACGCATACTTTCATGCACGTGTTCATAGTGAACCATCCATTGGTGATTCACTACGTCAAAGTAACCAACGAGGCCAAGCGACAGCGGCGCATTCAACTGCATTTGAACCCAAACGAAGACGCTACTTTGGTATGCCACATTTTACAGTGTTTTTTCATTATGAGATGAAAGGGATGAAAGGAAATCGTGCCGTAAAAAGCCAGCCAGCTGGCTCTCAGACTCAAGGAGCCAAAGTTTTCAGGTCTCAAGTTCAGGATCTTTTTTTTACTGTAGAACAGGGCGACGTTTGACCACCAACTCGCCTGATGTTAAGCAACGTTGTGGTCTAAGATGGAGCACGACGACCTAGAAAGTACTTATTCACTCTAGCCTTGAAGATACCCAGGTTGTAGTTGGTCGGGTCGTAAACAGAAATAACGATCATGAGCTCGAGGTAGCCATAATTCGGTATAGAAAAATACATACGACATTTCGTACAATATAAGAGCCTTTTGGAATCCTCCTGTGTCATTTCTTCAGTGTGACTACTTGTGTCATTTCTTCTGCTGATGTTTTATCAATATTTTATAGACTAGGTTTGCTGATTATTAATAAGTACTTAGGTCATGTCATGTCTTAGCGAAGGAAGACTTCAGCCAAGCACGTATTTACAACTTTCATCCTTTTCCAGGTGGCAGAGAATGAAACTGGTGAGCCCAATTTTGGCGTACTGAAGTTACAAAGCCCGGTTTTGTCTGCAGCAGCTCAAGGTAAATTAATTTTCTTGTTCACACCATGTTCTTCGCAGTACCTACATGGAATCTTATAATATACTACCTGTGCCCTGCGTTTTCAGCGGTAGTTAAAAAGTTTTATGGATGCTATTTCAAACTATAATTTAGCTCAGTGCCAAATTTTATCCACATGCGTTTAGCTGTTATTCTGGCATGATGAGTAACAAACATCACACATCCATCTCTATCCATCATCTATCTATCCATCCAAAGTTTCGCATTTATATTAGCGTGATATTGCGAAGCGATGATAGCCTAGTTGGAGAAGGCCCGCCTCTCAAGCCAATGTGTTCATTGTGTGAACATATGTGCGTATTGTATGTCATCTGCTACATGACTGGAGGCCGGCGTATGGCGACAGGCTCGCCCCCTGTCACATTTGGGACTGAATATCGTCCGGCAAAGTGTAGGTGTTGTATTACACCTCTGCCAGCCCCCTCGGGGAAAGGCGTGACAATATGTATGATAGTATTACGTGATGTGATAGTGTGACGACATAAAATAAATAAGTTTTTGAATCTATAGTTTCAATACGAGTAGAAATCTATCTTAATTGATGGCTTAATTAATTTCTATTAGATTTTAGATAAACATAGACCGCATGATTCGCATTTCATAACATTTTTTTATTGATCGAGTAATACTTGATTCGGTGGACTGAAAATAGTGAAGAAACCATCATAATCAAACTTTTTTTATCCTGCTTGTGCATGCCTTTATTTCTGCATTTGAATTTAGGCTTTTGTGATTTTGATTTATCTATGAAAACAGATTTATGGCGCTGTCCATACAGAAAAAACGTAGGACGTAGATGAGACACGGACGGAGACATTTCACCTTCATATTAAACGATTCGAACTTCATACGAACGAAAGTCTAGCGTCCGCGTCCCGTCTTCGCTGTATGTATTGCGTCGCGTCTCTTCTATACATTTATCTTCTATACTCTTCTTCTTCTTCTTCTATACTTAAAAGTATATTAAAGGAACGCTGCTTCTTTTACGTGTCTCGTCTGCGTCTTCTTAGTTACAAATTTTGCAGGGGAAATAGACAACGCGTTCAGCTTCTCAAACCCGGTATATTCACCAAGCACGGGCGCGGCGGGTGCAGGCACGGCGCCCGTGCCACTCGACCAGAGCGCTTCGCCGCCGGCTTCCGAACCCTCCCTGCGAGCATCTTACAAAGTTGAGGACGTCGTCTTCGAATGGCAGGAGATGCCGACTTCATGGCGCTCCTTTAAACGTAAGTTTGTTGACCTAATTATGAGAATAAGAGAGAACGCATTCAGTTTCTCAAAACCGGTGTACTCCCCGTGCCGCTCGGGCAGAGCGCTTCGCCGCCCGCTTCAGAGCCCTCCCTGCGAGCTTACAAAATTGAGGATGTCTTCGAATAGCAGGTGGTACACGCTTCTTGTTGCTTCGAAATTAATATAATACGTACAAAATAGTTAAAAACCGCATTGCACTATTGCAACCAGTTGACAGCTCGTACCAACTCCTCTTCCTAAAACAATCCGCGCAAAATAGACACGTTAATTTGATGGCCAAATTCATCCGTTGGCGCAGTCAGAGTTGTATTATAAATATTCCAAATTTGCTATCATCTCTGATCGCATGCGCCATAACTGTTGTAATGTCTTTGATCGCAGGTGACATGACTGTTGTAATGTCTCTAATCGCAGGTGACATGGCTGTTGTAATGTGTCTGATCTCATGCGACATAACGGTTGTAATGTCTCTGATCGCAGGCGTTACTACTGTTGTAATATCTCTGATCGCAGGTGACATGACTGTTATAATGTCTCTGATCTCTTGCGACATAACTGTTGTACTGTCTCTGATCGCAGGTGGTGTTATTACTGTTGTAATGTCTCTGATCGCAGGTGACATGACTGTCGTAATGTCTCTGATCTCATGTGACATAACTGTTGTAATGTTTCTGATCGCAGATTATTACTGTTGTAATGTCTCTGATCGCAGGATCGCAGGTGAGATAACTTTTGTAATGTCTCTGATCGCAGGCGACATTACCGTTGTATCCTGTTGTTATTATAATAGTAATAATATTAGATTAGTGTTATTTTCATTAATTAACATAGTTGTGATTTGTTTTTAGTAAATATATTTCTATGGAAACTTATTCTAATCATAAAATCTTCTTGTCAGTGCGACGTTTGCTCAGCTACATATGTAGTGAGATAGGCAGACTGCAGCAGTTCTCGTCAGGGGTCAACATACAACTAGAACTTCTTCGCAAGGCTTAATATTTTTGACACTCATATTTGTTAAAGTATGAAGTAAAGTAGGAAGTAAAGTATTGAATAAACAAATATGAGAGTCAAAAACCACGCTACCACCACCACGCTAGTTAAGATAAAATAATGAAGTTTAAATTTTGGATCTCATGTTTGTACTTACGTGTGTAAATGAATAATAAATAAATAAGGTAAATGTCTCTGATCGCAGACGATATAACTGTTGCAATGTCTCTGATCGCAGGCGACATAACTGTTGCAATGTCTCTGATCGCAGGTGATATCAAAGCCCGCTGGGCCGTGGCGCGCTCGATCTACCCGCACATGGTTTGCATCGGGCTGGTGTACTTCACAACGCTGAGTCTGTACCCCGGCATCGCGAGTGAGATACCCTCCTGCCGCCTGCACTCATGGATGCCCGTGGTGCTCATGGCGGTCTTCAACTTTTTCGATCTAGTTGGGAAGGTATGTATTAAGCTGGGTCACCTGCGCGTGTTTTTTCAAAACTTTACACAAAATCATGGAAACAAAGAGGCGTGGCCATACACAGTTGTGTATGCAAACACTGTTGTTTTTGTTTACCGAGCGGCATGGAAAGCATTCCCCGCGCGGGTGAAGAGATGAAGAGTTTGTTTAATTTTTAACCGACACCTACACAAAAAATGCATACGCTTGTGCTTAAAGGATCAATGGGTGAATCAGACCAAAATAAGAAATCTGTTAAAATTTTAAAAAACGCGTTGACAAGGAATGCAAGCGACTGGCAGTTTACGAACCCCTCCCGCTCTGCACCTCCTGCCATCGGTAGTGTTTCGATTCGACTTGCACTTCAGTGTCAGCGCAGCTCACCAGCGAGTCGGATATTATGTGCGTTACATTTTTGGCGCTCGTCTAAAGTAGGGACTTAACATTTGTTTGAGTCATTCTAAAGATGTGTGCAAAACTTTGAATTAAACATATTGCTTGTATTGATTGGGAAGAGGCCTAATTTATAAAACATTTTAGTTTTTAAGCACAGTATTAAGTAAGGGTTAAATTATAAAATATTTATTTCAAAAGTCCTTAATATGAGGTTATTCGGATCTTCGGATGAGCTTCTATCTTCTTTTGTTTTTCTCCAGAGGTACATTTAGAAACATTTTGCACATCCAGTCTTAGAAAACTTAAGAACGATAATAAAAGCTGTGGAAAAAGAGATAAAAGGTTGATGAAAGAAAATATGAAGAAGTAGAATAAAAGAACGCTTGAAATAAAAGTTAAAGATTTATCTGCAAAACCCTAGTGATTTTTGTGAACAGATAGCGCCAGCATGGCCGTACCTACGAGTGAATTGAAAAATGAAGAGACTTTGAAAACCCTAATGACATTTGCTCTGTGCACAGATGGCGGCAGCGTTTCCGTACGAGTGGAGCCGCAGTCAGCTGCTGATGGCGAGCGGACTGCGGCTGCTGCTGGTGCCACTGCTGCTTCTCTGCGCCGCGCCACGAAACTCGCCGCACATCGTCGGAGACGTATGTATACTTGTTGTGTATGTTAGCCTGCCTTTCTATCAAAATTTAAGCGGTGCGAGGGTGTGTAGCCTGGAACAAGTAACATTTATCCGCTTGAGTTCCGCGCGCGTAAGTTGGTACAACATAGAATTTGTTTTGGCCACCGAACTGGTAATCCCAGTGTGTTTAAGATGTTTTTGATACAAAAAGAAGCTCTGTTCATTCCGAGAATGACAAAGTTTATTTCTTCCGGCTTCTATCATAATAGAGTTTTAATGAGGACGCGAAATTTGGTGTAAAATCTTTTGGGCACTAATGTACTTTTATGTAGTTCTAGGGCCTCCGCGCCTCTAAATCCGGCTCAGCGTACGGCCAATAAGATGACTACCTACTAGAAGTTAACTACAAGTTTGTGTACAGTTTTATGAAACGGCTTGAATGAAAATGTGAATTTCCTAAATGTATATTTCTCTTATATTTATTACTATTTTCATTTCCCGACGTAAAAACGACGGGGTAATCTAAGTTTGACGTGTATGTGTATATATGTGTGTGTGTATTGACGTGTGTGTGTGTGTGTGTGTGTGTGTGTGTGTGTGTGTGTGTGTGTGTGTGGCATCGTAGCTTCCGAACGGGTGAACTGATTTTGATTTTATGTTTGAAAGGTGAATTAGTCGGTATCGTTCTTAGCTAAGTTTTCTAAAAACGTATATTATCTGTATCATGTTCTTTATTAACCGGTTGGAAACACTATTTCGGGCATGATTGATTTTGCTTCTTCCATGTCCGGCCGTTGCCCTTGAACCGTTCTGATTTGTGAAGTGTCCAGTGTGCATCTCCAATAATATTAATTATATTAAATGTTCAACTGTCGGTTTAATACTGAGAATTAAACAAACACCAGCAGGGCTATTCACAACTCTTCGGAAACGTTTCCGTTTAGAATTAAAAAATGTTAAACTTAAATTATTCGAATCTCAGTCTATATTCATAAGTTTTTAAATATGATTAATTCTTTGGATCGGATTTGTACTTGATTCCCTATTCCAAAATGTATAAAAGTAGACTGAGATTCGAACAATTTGAGTTTGAAATTTCTGGGATCCGATCGGAAACGTTTCCGAATGATTGTGGATAGCACCGCAGAAGTGTTGTTTGGATTTGCTTCGACCGTCTGCCTGCCCCTAACGTGCTACATGTTTAATGAAAATCGGTGTCGGGTTTTTTAATATTTTTAATTTAAAATACCTACATACTTTTTATGATTCCAGATGTACCCAATAATATTCTCTGTGGCGCTCGGTTTCACGAACGGGCTGTTCGGATCCGTGCCGATGATTGTAGCGCCATCTCGCGTCAGTCGGGAACATCGGGAAATTGCTGGTAAGAAAATAACTTTATAAACATATCGTTAGGCTTTGATTGATGTGATCATTAATGAACTTCCACAATATTATGCGTTGTAGATAGATGGCAGCACCAATTACTATTTGACATTTTTTTAATTTAAAAAACTCCCAACACCAATTTTCATCAACACCGATTTGCATCAAACATAGCTAAGAACACCTAATTAACATTTCAAACAAAAAAGAATCAAAATCGGTTTATGCGTTTTGAAGCTACGCTAAACACACGCACAGACACGTCAAATTTATAACATCCCGTCGTTTTTGTGTTGGTGGTTAAAAATAAGAACTTGACAAAACAAGTATCACTTAAAAACAATTTTACAATATTGTCACGAGAACTAAATGTATGTGCAAAGTTTCATAGAAATCTGTTCAGTGGAAGTAATCGTTTCGAAAACATATTTTTTCTACAGATTTTTATCTGTCCTTAAAACAAATAGGACAATCTAAATAAAAAATATGATGCAACACGCTCGAAACGTAAAGTCATAAAGTTAAACTTTACTCGAATTTAATAATATGTATTTTCAAAAGCGCACACTATGCGTGGAAGACCTTCTGGGTGTCAGATAAAGCTCATCTTCTGCTCGTTAAAATAATGTACTCCGCCAGGTATAGCATTCAGCAACACGTAGTGACGTCAAGAGTCCGGCGACCAACTTCGCATTGGCTTAAGGTATTCTATAGCCATTTCGTCTAGAAGAAGAAGACGAGCGAAGAGAGCGAGTAATGATACTGACGAGCCTCTAAACTTACCTACAGAGTGACAAAGTGCAATTTCAATTTTTTTATGACTTTTGCACTTCTGTAATCATTCTTAAATAACTAAGAATTTCCCTTGTATTATGGATTCATTTAACAGCTTATGATGTAGACAACCTCCCTATGTAATGGAATTTTTGATTTGCTTTGTCTACCTATTGAATAAATCAGTCAAAAGTGACCTCTTAAAAATGCGGATATTTTTCATAGCTCTATTTTCGCTTGAGAACGTTTTTTTTTTAAAACCAAGAACAGAGGCGGAGATATTATTAATTTAATTGTACATGCTAAATTTCATCATAATCTGGCAAATAGTTTTCAAGAAATTTGAGTAGCGCGTTTGTATGGAAATTTCAGAGCGTCGCGGCCCTCTTAGCAAGACTGAAATAAGACCTTTACAACAAGTTTGAAAGAGACGGATAACGATGACGTCATTACGTGTTTACTGAATGCTAGACCTTGTTTTTGGATCATGATCTTCTGTTTGGCGGGATCAAAGTGTTTTTTTTTAATTTGACTACCATATAATAGAGACACAGGATACGACTTTATCTTCAATTTATTTTCAGGCAACTTGATGACACTCTCCTACAACGGCGGCTTGCTATCGGGCTCCTTAGTCTCATACCTCCTCTTCAGCATGTTAGGTTCCCCCGCGTCCACGACTTGCAAAATATACCCCACTCCCGTCTTACCCACCATAACACCAGCGACAGTGTTACCAAATATGACCTTCACAGTACCTCCGACACATTAACTCCTTCCTACGACCTTTGCGAGCGATTACTTCGGATATTTTAAAACTATTGTCTAATTTAGTTTAGTTAAAAAATTTGTGTAACGAAATCGATACCATTGTCATTAATATTAACACTCGTCATCAATATCCCAAGCATAAAACTCGAAGTCTGTTTTCAATTACAGAATGAATTACAAAAATTAAAAGCAAAACATATCGGATGTAAACTGCAACTTTTTTTTCATGCAATTTCTATGGAATGCGCAACGATGATTTTTGGAAAGTCTTTGTACTAGGGATACGGATTTGGAAATAGAGTTACGATACGATCAATCAGAGCCAAAAAAGACGGGCTATTTATTTTTTAATTATTTTATCTGTAGTTAGGCATTGAAGTGCAAAGCACTCATTTAATTGTATATTTAGGCGATACATAGGCTTTATAGTTTCAATTAAGGCGACGGTTACACGTAAGGTATTTACTGTGATCCATCAGTAAATAATGACGTATCGTAGTATTTAATTAACGTGTAACCTAATGTATTGATGTATGTCATTATTTATTCATGGATTTCTAAATTTCTTGATTCTGGATTGATGATCCGTCGGATTATGATAAATATTGATCGTGTAGGCTCGCGTCAATATTTATCACGTCAGTAGCAGTACGCGTTACGCTAGCAATGGAGGAGGACGACTTTTTGGATCTTGATCCACCGCCACAGGCGGCGGACGCACCGTCGTCGTTGTCGCCGCCCCGCACCCTCTCGAAACTTACTAAAGATCAGGAAGTTTTATAAGAATTTATCCTTAATTTAGAAGTATTGCCAGAGATATGGGATAGTTCTTCAAAATATTACAAAAATTTAATAAAAAAAAGGAGAAATAAATAAAAAATATAAATTTAATAAAAAATAATAGCCACGCAACCTTTAATTTTCAGCTTTGTGGCCATTTTAGACGCTTAAACAGCAGGAGACCGGATCCAATACTGACGTAATAAATATTGAATGTGTAGGCTAGTGTATTAATCCATCAGTAAAAACTGAAATCCATCAACAAATACTATATTGACGGATCACAGTAAATACCTTACGTGTAACCGTCGCCTAAATGTAATCCACTTATGCATAAAAAGGTGTCTGCTATGTATTTAATTATAAGTACCTGCTTAGATTTACCAGTAATATTTTGCCTATGACTGAAACGAATGAAAATAATATAAACTATGCATTCAAAACGTTTATTTTAAGAAAATACTTTATTAACATTAAAAAACTCATCGAGGAACCCACGTCACTCTATCAATTAAAGAGTCTCTTGTTTATAGTCAATAAACAACAATAATGGATGATGAAATATTGATTGATTGTTTCAATTCAATGTAATTATATTCTTAAACGCGTATTAGTACTGTAATTGATAAACTGTGCGTAGTGAAAGTTATTTGATGGAGACTGAAGCACTCGTGTAAATGTTCTTACGTAGATAAATGTTACAACAATAATCATACAAGTTGCGTACGTACGGCTTTGGCCAAAAAACTGCTTACGAAAAATGTAAGTAGGTAATGTTTATAGATAAGTATTCACGAATGTCTTTCGTGAGCGGAACCAATGATGTAGGTAAGGATGGACTGACGCGCAGTATTTTGGCCAGCGTTGTAAATTGCTAGGAAAATTGCTGCAAGAGTAAAATCCAATTATCCATATTATTAGCTCAGATCAACCTAGAATATGATACAGAATAAGATGGCGCACGGCGTATGATTTACTTGAAGCCAAAAACCATCCAAAAACTACGCTACTGTCGTATATGTACACAACACGCACACATTGACGCAAAAAACTACGCTAATCGCTTGGTCATTCTTACCTCGACATTATCTGCATTGTGGTGCAAATTGCACATTGGTTCGTGGTCGCGCAGCGTCGATAACAATACGTAACATAACATATCGTCACGCCTTTCCCCAAAGGGGCTGACAGAGGTGTAATACAACACCCACACTTCTCCGGGCGATATTCAGTCTCAAATTTGACAGGGGGCGAGCCTGTCGCCATACACCGGGCTCCAATCATGTAGCAGATGACATACAATACGCACATATATTCACACAATGAACAAATTGGTGCGTGCCGTCGGCTGGGTTTGAACCCGCTCCCTCTGGCTTGAGAGGCAGGCCTTCTCCAACTAGGCTGTCATCGCTTTAATCGCTTTTAATGCATGTCTCATTAACGGTTCCTGTAGCATAGTGGCTAAAATCCGGTTATTTCGACGGTGTAGGGTACGACTGAAGTACCTACTTAAATATGTTATTATGTCGTTCCTTTAGGACGAATATTCTTGCTATACCTAGTTTAAATTGGATTTTACTTATGCGCCAATATTATTAGGCTTTGCTCTTTTCTACGAACTAACTCAATAAGTAGACTCTTATTAATGTTATGAGTAGAATCCTATAAATGTAAATAGCTACGTTTGTTTTGTAAATACTCAATCGATCTTATACATATCTTTTAAATCCATCGTTACTGTAAAGTTTACTGTTCCCTAATGTTGTAGGTACTTTATGGCTATTGAAAGTTGAGGTAAAGTTAAGATAAAGTTACTTAAGTTCCTTTGTACAAAAATCTGATTCTTATATTTTAGTTGTAAGAAATGTTTGCAAGCATAGTCAATCCTGTCAAAGCTTCGGCCACTAGTCGCCGTTTTTTAAAGTAGAAAAAGATTTTCCACTAATTTAGTTACCGATCATGTTTTTGTTCTTCAATGTTTAATTTTGTTACTATTTTAGCTCTATTGCATAGTTAACATAGTTAAGTGTCTAACAGAAACCACTACCGCCCTCAATATATAAAATAATCATCAACCCTTTAGCAATAAACGTTGTATAGCCTTGAAATAAGTAGCTAACAGTGTTTTGTCTTTTTCTTTCCTTAAAATTTTTAAACTCGATCGAAAAGGATAAAACACCCAAACCAATCCGAGGCTATACTACATTCATTGCTAAGGGGGTGAGTTCAGTTCTGTTTGAACCGTAACCATGTAAACGTTATAAGCTAATTAAGTCGGTAAAACGAGCAACTAAGCTACTTTTCATATAAGTGTTGTGAAAATTAGACGGCGACCTTGGCTCTTAATCATACAGATTTCCAAACTTTCAAGTCAAAGCCCCTTAATAATAAACGTTGGATAGCTTCTGAATAGTAATACAGTGTTTTGTCTTTATCTAAAAAAATTAAAATATTGCATGTCTGCTACGAACGAAGCTGTTGATCCTAAAAAAAAAAATATTTTAAGATTTTTGTAACAACCAGTTGAACAATAATGATTCTGATTCTGATATATTTTTTATAAGACATACACTGTATAACTATTCAGAGGCTACACAACGTTATTAAGTAAGGGGGTAAATGTTAAAGGTAATATTAATGAATAGCACCTAATTGTTTCAATGTGCGTCGTATTTAAATAGAACTAAACGATATATTTAAGTTGGCGACAGACTTACTAATAATGAATGTACTTAGCACAACAAATGTAATATATCTGTTGAATAAAGGTAATATGCAAATCTTACTACATTTGTACTTATTTTTGTTGTATTCTGAGCATTACTTTTTTAAAAGGTGATCCTAGACATAATGCATATATAATTGCAATGTGTGGCTGCAATATTGCCGACTGCGTAGCCCGGCTTGCTAGCAATGTTTGGATGACCAGACCAGACTCAAAAATTTTCACAATATTATTACAGCCATACATTGCAGATCCAATTTGGACTAGTAAATGCAGTTGTTTACGTAGTTTGGAAAAGATAAATAAGCCATTACTTCTGATTATTTGTACCAATTAATACTGCAAAATTTAAGTACTAGCAACTTTAGGTGGATCATAAATATTGCAATCAAACAAGCCGAAGTTTTCTGGCACTGAGATGTATGACTGATATGGTACTGCAGATTTAAATAATTAAGGCCAAAGTTCTCCGAAACTTAAACAAACGTTAAAAAAAAAATCACCAAAACTTAAACAAAATTTAAATTTTTAATGGACTCTTCAATAAATTAAAGGTCAACTATGGACAGTTAATCGCCCAATTAAAGTTTGGTGAACATGGACTAAGTATCATAATTAACATGTTTATTTGGTAGACTTGTTTTTCATAAACAAAATTTTTATTTTAAACCTTTTGCAATGTTTGCTGGATAAGTATTGTAGTAGGAATAATAAGCGATACTTACCTAAATGTAATTATAGTGGCCGGTCAATCAGTATAATTCGCAAATATTGGGTATCGCGTTCCATACTTATTGTCGGTTTGTTGGGCGTTTTTCCTTCTTTCCTGTACCTACTTTTTAGTAGCTCGTAATCCACTTTTCTCACCTTTGTAATACTTGATCAAAATATGTCCTCTTTTTGGAATATTCTTGAATAAGGTAGATATTTGCCATATTCTGTACTATCGAAAAGAAAATCATCTTTTGTTCGAAAAAAAGTTATAGGTAGTCATATGCAACATTTAACATTTTAAGAAACAAAATGTGTGCATCAATAACATATTGGGCACTGAAATAGACTAAAACAGCAGTCGGCAACCCGCGGCCCGCGAACAGAAAATATAATAATTATTAAATGTTCTGTGATATATAAATTTTAATGTGAACTTGAGGTTTAAATCAATAGAAAATGCGTATCAGATTCCTGCGATACAGGCTTTGCCTAGTGCAGGAATCGTTGTTATTATCAATTTGACTTATACATCCTTATACATTATACTTGTGTGATTCTGGTATCCCTGTCTTACGTGTAGATGTAGATGTATGTTTATGCTAAACAAATATTTTTTCATTTTCATTTTTTTCATATGGTGATGTACCTATCTGTGAATAGAAAGTGATTGCGAAGAGTGGGTGCACCTTCGTAGATGGCGCCGACTACACACTAAGCCCCTTCCTAATTAATGTTTTATAGCCTCGGTGCAACAGTTATGCAGTGTCTTGTCTTTTACGATTGAGTTAAAAATTAAAAAGAAAGAAAAGAACAAAAAACGCTAATAAAGAAAGAAATCACCTGGAAGAGATCGCTTTTGGAGATAAGGCTGCTAGTTGTTACACTACAGATTAAGTTATTTCTCTTCTGTTCTATTTTAATTCTGGGGTGAACAATAAAATGTTTATCTTTCATCCATCTATATTAACTATTTAGAGGCTTTACAACATTTATTAGGGGCTCAGCCGGGTATGTTATATTCTCTTTGGTAGTAGGTAGGTAATTCGTGAATTACCGAATTCAAACAAAAAAAAAGGTTTTAACTAATCGTACAACCCTAATCTCTGAGTGCAGTGGAGTGCCACATAAAGCTTTATATTCAAAATTTTGGAAGACCCCGTTACAGGCAACACAAACATAACAACAACTTTCCCCTGCAGGGGCTGGCAGAGGTGTTACAACATCTACATTTCGCCCGACGATATTCGGTCCCAAATCTGACAAGGGGCGAACCTGTTGCCATACACCTCCTTCCAGTTATGTAGCAGATGACATAACATATAGTGTGTTCACGCAAATGAACAAATTGATGCGTTGCTTCGGCTGGGATCGAACCCATACCCTCCGCCTTGAGAAGCGAGCTTTTTTCTAAGTAGGCTATTATAGCTATCATTATAGGCTAAAGTACTTGGCGTTTTTCATCAGTCGAGAGCCACCCTGCTACATAATAAAACCCTATCTTATTTTTTAAGCATAATTAACTAGATAAGCATTAAAAAAAAGTAAGTACGCACATACTTTTAAAAATGTTCCAGGAAAGCCAATTAGAGTGCGAAAGTGCTGATAACCTGTTAGACGTTAATGTGTCTATTTATCTGGTTATTTCTGAGACAATTGGGAACTTATCTGTCTATACTTACGTTTGCTAGATCCGAGGGCAACGTACTTACGACATTAATGCCATTTTAAAATCATCGCCGCCATTCATAACGCACATACGTTTGACAACACGAAGACAATAAATCATCTGCGCTTGCGCATTTCAAGACAATATCTTTGCAATTGCAAAGGATGTCGCTCGTGGAGGTTAATAAATGAATTATGGGCTGTAAACACAGGGCGCGTGGTAAACGACTTATTTTATTACAGCTCCTTTAGACTATTATTACTTCAATGCGTATACCTATAATTAATCTAATAAATTATTGACAATCTAAGTAAATTTTTGAAGAAATGTAAGGTTATTCCGAACGCCTTTAAAAGGTACTTACCTTTATGAAATCTACTTATCTACCTACAGTCAACTCAACAGGCATATTTAGCCTTCTGTTTAATAATATGTACAGAATATAAATAATGTATTCTAGAAGAAAAAAAAAACTAGTTTCCGTTTATGCTCGGTAGGAGCGGAGCTGCCCAATTTTTCATACATTTATTTCTCAAATATACTTCATTACGTATATTTCAAGAAAAGTTAAACAGTAGGGTTTCTGGATTAATAAATCATAAAGTATGGTGTACAGTATGGTTACTAATACCTAGCTTTTCACTTGCTTCATTTGGTATTGTACTTCGAAATTCATATTTTTTTGATCTACTGGTCCTAACTGCCTTTGGACTCTACGTTGCTTATTCGTAATAGGTTCTCTCCTACTATCATAGTATGTATTGAAATTCGTTGGTATCTTCAAATAAAATCGCAGAAAAATCACGCCTAAAGAAAATGACAAATGTGCTGCTAAGATAACCTACGCTTCCGCGTTTGAAGATTTGATAAACGGGGGAATTAGGGGTATTAGGTATCAAATATATGTATTACTTACACTACTACCTACTTAAGTTAATAAAATAAATTCCTTAATGCTTTTTAACAATATTTATTTCATAATTAAAAGATTTAATTAAAAAAACTTAGCGCTCGACATACAAACAAGCCACGTCACACAAAATTGTGATAGGTACACTTTTCACGTAGCTCCAGTAGTAGTCCGTAGTCTCCATTGCTGGCATTGAGTGACACGTCAGTTGACACGTTGAAGGAATGACATCCATTGGTGATTTCTGGGAACTTGCGTTCTGCCTGCACCGGACTACCTGTTGCGACGACGCGTGCGGCAGTACCTTTGAAAAGATCTGGAACTCCATTCCAAGCTGAGATCACTCGAAGACGTCGGAGGAGTTTCCGGGAACTGAGCGTCCGAAGTCCACCGGCACGACGCGCACGCTGGCTTCGGAGTTTCTGGCAATTTTCCTTGCTTTTCTCTCGTTCCATAGGACTCTAGAATGTGCTTATAGGCGCAGTCCACTGGTTCAGGGCTGCGGCCGCGTACAGCGGACAGCCTGGCACGGACGCAGGCACTGCAGTAGCCGCAAGTGTCACCACGGAGATCGCTCTTGACCATCGTAAGGTATTGTCTATAGAGTGGCACTTATAGAACTGAACCGAGCGGTAGTGGCGCGTAATATTTATGCTCGCGAAGAGACTGGCGGCGGGCGTCGCGCACGCGCCTCCCGATAACCCCGGCTCTGGCGCCAACATCGCCGACTTCATACGCAACTTCACTTGACATAACTAATACAATATTTGTATTAGGCGTGTTTAAATGTAGAGTCTAATTGATAGTATTTCATCATTTTTTTAATAAGTCTACCATAAACTTCGTAATCTACTTCCCATACTCTTTCAGCTCATAGGGTCAGACATAGGCTTGTTAGGACTTTAAGTACCTAAGTACTTTTACAACATGGAATGTATTTTACTACCTGGCCTGCAACCAGGATATTCAATTATGTATTATGAAAAAATATTTCGTTGAACTGAAAACTTCCTCTTGAAGTCGGATAAACATAATACGACGTGTTTAACTCGACTGCCTATAAAAAGAAAGATTTTTTTTAGATGTGTGACGTTGTTTGTCATTGTTATGTAAACGCCTAAACTGCCTAAATAGTTTTTCCGATTTAGAATTATAAAAAAACATTCATTTTTATTATCCAGAATGGCGAAGCTTTATTTTGCAGTTAAATTTTTCTTTCATTTAATTTAAACTTCTAACGTTTGTAAGACATAGGTGAAAGACTATACATAATTACTTAATAAAAATTAATAATGGAGAAATGAATAAATAAAGTACGTTATAGTACTCATGGGATCAAATTTCATCTTCTGTCAACCAAAGCAAATTAATTGGATCCATATATTAGGTATCTATTAAAATTACTAATGTCACATGTGGATATAACTGCTACCAATTGCTCTAGATCGCAACCAGTAACCACTGGTTCTACAACCTCGTTAGATTGATGCATCGCTAATGCGTCGTGTAAATATTATCTCAAAGTTATCTTTTCTGAGTATACTATGTTTAGTAAGTAGATTTGGATAGTTTGACTAGTTTTGCTATTAAATTTGCTTAAAGCAAACATAGTACAACACTAAACGTCTAATATTAAATACTAATTCTACTACAACAAACAAAAAACAACCGAAAACAACTTATCCAACAAAACACGAATACCTACTGCTTTTCAAAAAGGCAGTCTGGCAAAATACTAGCTTGAATATTAGAGGCTAAATGAAGATGATGTTATTTTTACATGACAAGGCTAGAGTCAAAACGGTTCGCGTTTGTTTGCTCTTCTAAGGCCCGAATTCACCATTTATGCTATTAATCGAGATTTATTAAACTAAGTTTAGTGAAATGCAAAATGACTGTTTAACCTCAGTTTTTCACGTAAACCAAGTTTAAAATGAGCTAACCGCGTTTATATTCACTGGTGAAATCGGCCCTTAAACTATAGCCAAAACACCCCTACCGCTTTTTTAGCGTTGATAGTTTGCCTAAATTTGCTGGGCGTTTGAATAATTATACGTCTTACAATTTTATAAAATGTTTACTAGCCAGCGACATTACGAATAGGTAGGTAGCATCAGCAATCAAACCTTGACCGTATATCCTACTAATCAATCCAACTCGTCCCTAATAGTAATAAATAATACCTACAGTACAGGCTACACCAATGCAATATTTAGGTAACTGATGTACCTATACGTAGCGACTAAAAATTTCTAGAGTAGAGAATTAAGGTAAATAATTCACTAGCTGCGCTCTGTAGTTAAAAGTAGTCTTTGTTCCTATGTTTGTATATTATGGTTTGTACATAGAGATCAGTTCTGCCGTGATTATGTAAGCTGTAAGGGTGTTTCTAGACGGGCCGTATTAATTATATGCAATACTGCAAAAATAATTTCTAACTTTTTTTATTTACTTGCAATATACTGGCCCGGCACCCGGCAATATTGCAGACTGTAGCCCGGCCATCATCAGTCATGCTAAAAATGTTTGACTTTATATGCCCGGGTCATCACTCAAAATGTTTTCGCATAATATTACAGTAAAAAGTCCATTACTAATATTACAGTAAAGTAGTCCTATAGTAAAGGGTTTACTGTGCAAGCTGTCAAGCTGTGGAATGAGCTGCCTGTTGGCATCAGACAGGCCCAATCACTGGCCATTTTTAAAAATCTCGTTTTTAACTATTATTTCGCTCTTTGCTAATTCGGTACGCATAATAATAAACTATTTGTATGTATTGATATACTTATTCATATATATTTTATTTATTTTTGATTATTTATTTAAGTACTTATTATTTATATTACTTATTATCTTTTAAATTTTAATTTAGTTTTATGTACACCACCTACCCTTTTCGTATTTCTGTAAGTTCCTGTCCATCCAAAGGTTACCTGGAAGAAATCGCTTTAGGCGATAAGGTCACCCTTGTACTGCCGAAAAATGTATTTTAGTTTTTAAAATTTTCATGGAGTTTTTGGTGTGCAATAAAGATATATTGTATTGTTATTGTATTGTAATAATATGGCCAGTCTAAGAGCGCCCTAACAAACATCCATCCATCCTAACTCTGGTCGCATTTATTGTAGTGGATATTTGTGATAATAAACCAGTAAGTATTCACTTAAATAGGAAGCTACGATCACTTCCGTGGCACGCAGGAATAACTGAACATCGCAAAAACATCAATTTTTCAGGGCAGCCATTTTAAAGTTTGACATTTTATGTTTAGTCGGTAAGTTAGTTAAACGATGATGTCAAAGTTATTTTGAGGGTTACTTGAGGCCCTCTTTCGTATGGTTTCAAGAATTTAACGAAACAACTTATAGTTTACATAATAATAGACTTGTCAAACAGCTGAAATGCCTTGAATAAGTTGATAACTCGACTTGTAGACCAAGTTTTGGCTTCTAAGGACATTTATCCAGTTATTCACCATCTGAGTACGGATCATTTTTATCGGTTACCTTAGTTATTTCAATGGAAAAAGCATTATTTCTCATTAGTAAACCAATGACAACTTCAAACAGATATAGTTTGTCAAGTAATTATTACTACTTTACAAGATATATCTTACTTTTCAGCATATAATGCAAAATGTAAAAAAAGTCTTAGTATTTAAAATATATTTTTTTTAGAATTATACGCTCATTTACATAATCTAAAAACTATTTTCACTAACTTATTAAAATTATTTTTTAAACATATGGGAAAAACACAATGAAAACGCATTTGTATCTAATTAAAATGAATTATTTAGAGTATACACTAAATTAACACATACACAGAAAAAAAACTATTCTCCTATTAAGACAATATTTATTGGCCAAGAATAATAATGATTTATATATGGCCTAAACAATGAATTCTTGACATTAGCATATTATTGTTTTAAATTGACTGTCTTAAATTAAGACATGTATTTTTAATTCAAATCAATATTATTCTCAGATTAATAACTATTAATTCTAGATCTGAGGTAGGATATATTTTTATTCCAAATTAATATTATTCTCAGATTAATAACTATGAATTCTAGATTTTAATTAACATGTATTTTTGTTTCAAATTAATATTATTCTCAGATTAATAACTATGAATTCTAGATTTGAGTTAACATGTATTTTTGTTTCAAATTAATATTATTCTCAGATTAATAACTATGAATTCTAGATTTGAGGTGTCATGTATTTTTATTTCAAAACAATATTATTCTCAGATTAATAACTATGAATTCTAGATATAAGCCGTCATGTATTTTGATTCCAAATTAATATTATTCTCAGATTAATAACTATGAATTCTAGATTTGAGTTGAAATGTATTTTTATTTTAAAAATACCATGTCTTCTTACAAAAACAACTTTATTTCAATCGAAGAAGACCTATACTATTGAATTGAGATGATGTTTTAATAATTTATTCTTAAACTAAGGGTTTTTTGGTTTTCTTTTTGAGAATATAATTTCTTGTATGAAAGTAAGCTTGTGTTTTAGTGATAGAATCAAATTCTCATTATAAAACGTACTATTCTTAGGCGCACCGCAGACGACGGCGTGGACCAGGCCAGGCCGGTCAATTTCACCGCGATCGATAGAACAAAGGGTATACTGCCAACCCACACGTGGTCAAAAAGACCGTGGCTGGTCGCGCCGCCAGTGCCCGCGTCACCGTGTGGGTTGGCAGTATACCCTTTGTTCTATCGATCGCGGTGAAATTGACCGGCCTGGCCTGGTCCACGCCGTCATCTGTGGTGCACCTGAATGGCAGAAAATGTTTTAGAGTATGTTATATAGATACAGAAACAATTACTGACATTAGCATTTTTTAAGATACAAAACATGTTATGCAATTAATAAATTCACTGAAATACAAGAAATTAATCTCTATTGATCAGGTAAAATAAACAAAAAAATTATTACTAAGTGTAATGTATTTATCAAAGAAAAACATACAAAATTATTAGGCACAAAGTTAAAAACCTACTAGCCGAGCTAAATTGCCGAGTTTTGTTTCTACTCTCTAAAAATAATAGAAATAAATGTCTTGGCATGGTCTTACTTACTCGATACACCATTTTATGAGATTAAAAATAATTGAACATACTTTTGATAAATCTGCCAACTTAATTTACTAGAAAACAATATTACATATATCCAGAAGTATTTTCATGTTTTTGTTTTAGTTGTTGGTTTCGTAGTACTTCAAAATTGATTTTCCATATGGAGATGTCGTAAGCAGTGTTTTCAGGTCAGTCAAACTCTGGTAAGCTAGGTGCGTTCGGAAACAGATTCTCTATATGGTCTACGTCCGCACATAAATCCGATATGTCAGCTGTGGTAATGGTGATATTCTCGGTCTGAAAAATAAATAAAAATTTTATCTTTGTGTTTTTAGTACATGAGTATAGGCCACTTCCTCTACCCAGTTTCTTAAAATATTTCAGAATTTTTAATAAATAGGTATTACTCAGTATTACTCCGAGTACAGAAAATTGATTAGTGCATTTTAATTTATTGATAGCTTACACTACTACAGGGGTGGGGTGGGTTCGACCCGTAGTTTCATAGGAAATGGTAACTTCTCCGGGATAAAAGCAGTCATGTCCTTCTCTGTACCCCGGACACCGTGTATGCAAAATGCAAAAGTTCAATCGAATCTGACTGTACATACCGTCGTCAACGATGTCAAATATTCTTCGATTTTGTTCTTTAATTTAATACGTGTTCCTATAGTCGGACACAACTCTTTCAGAAGATCTCCTTTAACTTCTTGGTCGAGAGTTATTCAATTACCTGAAATGAAGAATCACAAGTTTTAATCCAACAATAAAATTATCTTCATAGCAAGGTTAAAACATCCGTCTCTCGGGTTAAGAATACAGTTACTTACTTACCACTAAATTGTTCAATGATGTCCGGGGGAATATTCCAACTGGTGAGCAATTCTCCATTTTCTCCGTTATAGGGATCTTAATTACTGTATTAATGTAGTAATCCCTTGTGTTTTTACCTAACGTAACTTAGGTTAAGTAGGTAGCTACATATATCTTGGTCACCAAATAACTACGAACACTCACTAACGAAAGATGATAAAACAACTACGTAGGACCCAATCACTTTCATTCAAATTAAAAAACAGTCAAAGAACCTCTTATTAATCACTTGTATTGTAAAATAATAACTTGCGCGCACACACGATGTTAATCTGTTAGATGTAATGGCGGCGTGGGCGGCGGCCACCGAGCGAACTTCATTCGCAGTGTTGCCAATACTGATTCCGCAAAGAGCGCTAAAAAGTCGCCGGAACCATGGTAAAAAAACCTACTTAAATTTTTTGGGTTACAAGGAACCCGTTAAATTTGTTCTGCCCGTCCGTCCGTCTCAACTTATTAAAATTTGTATTTTTGAACCTTAATAATATTGAAAATGACTTAGAATTCCTTGAAATTACTTAGATTTACTTGAAAATTACTAGACTAGGTGCTCTAACCACTGATCACGGATGTTAAGCAATGGAGGACACGGTCAATCTTCGTATAGATGACCGCGGGTGGCATTCACAACTGAGCATAACAACAATCGTCAAGCTGTGTCAGAGGCCCTTGGGTTGGGTGGCAAGAAACATAACCAAACCTAGCCACTCGGTCTATACTAACCTGTGTGCATTTATGGTATACTAGCTGCTCCCCGCGGTTTTACCTGCGGTCACACATTTGAATAACAATATTATTACCCTCCACTGTCATAGATAGGTCACATTTCCAGTCAGCTTTTAGCGTTCCGTACCTCAAAAGGAAAAAACGGAACCCTTATAGGATCACTTCGTTGTCCGTCTGTCTGTCTGTCTGTCAAGACCCTTTTTCTCAAGAACGCGTGAAGGTATGGAGCTGAAATTTATATGACATACTCAAGTCCATGGTCTTCATGTCAACCCAATCAAAAGATACAGCTGTTTTTGCTGCTAATTTTGGCATTTTCAAAGGAAAACGCGCAACTCAAAAACCTACAGGGTACTTCCCGTTGACCTAGAATCATGAAATTTGGCATGAAGCAAGGTCTTATAAGACAACCAAATGAAAAATTCCGAAAATTGCGAATTTATAAATATTTGACGAAAAAAAACCAATACAAAGTTAGTTTGTAGTTCGATCGTATTGAAGACCATACATATCAACTACAAATGAAAATTGTTTTCTAAACTAACTAACTTTTACTGATTTTAATATTTTTTGTTGACTATAATTATTATTAGTAGGTATGTACGGAACCCTTGGTGCGCGAGTCGGACTCGCACTTGTTTTAGTTTCAAGTAGGTTTACACTTAGTTAAATTCAGTAGATTAAATTCAGGTATTATCATATTCATCTCATCATCATCATATCATATTGCACTTGGCTAAATTTAGTAGATTAAATTCAGAAGCAAGTTCAAAATTCAAAAATTTCTAAATGATTCAGTCAGTCAGAAACCACCCTTGCTTCTGAATTTAGTATCCTAACGATATCCTAACTTACTAAATGCTATTACACCATTGTAAACAGTGACGTTACCAAGTGTTTGAAATATCCTATGGTTCGAATAAATAAATTGAATTGAATTGAACACTTCACTGAATTCAGTAGCATTAATTTTCCGTACCATTATTTTTGAATATTTTAGAAGTAGTTTCTATGGCGGTCCGTACCTACACGTTCAATCTCGATGCGTTTGGCCGCCTATGCGTTTTTGTGAAACTGCTAAATATTGGTGTAATTTTATAATGTGGCAATATCAAGTGTATGAGCCAAGAATAATTTTCTTGAATTTAAGAACCATTATTTTTGAAGTTTATATACCTACTTAGTTCAATCAAATTAATAAATGCTAAATACATCAGTAGGTACAAACACTAACCCTTGTCTCACATGGCACGAACCATTTAGCTTTCTGGTAGGTATACGATATACAATATACTATGTGTTTCCAGCTTTTAACAATTAAATAACATGATTAGGTATTATAAATAAGTATACTTATCAAAATGCAATTAATTTCGCGTACGGGATCCATTTCTATTATTGTTCGTAGACCGTTTATTACTATACTTACCTAGATCCTACTTCCTACTAATATTATAAACGCGAAAGTTTGTGAGAATGGCTGGATGGATGGATGGATGGATGTTTGTTACTCTTTCACGCCAGTACAGCTGAACAGATCTGGATGAAATTTGGCACAGAGATAGATTATAGTCTAGAATAGCACATAGGATATTTTTTAACCGCGGGTGAAAACGCGGGGCGCAGCTTGTAAGTAATAATTTATGAACTTTCATTACCTACTGAACAAAAGCAGCTAAGGTACCTATTAATCGCATTGTCACAGGCTTAAAATAACTACTTAGGGGCCGTTCATTAATCACGTGAGGCCAGAAAGAGGAAGAGGGGGTTTACACGTACATATCACGTGTATTTATTTTTTCGTCAAATTTCTAAACTGAAAAGCGGCTTGTATCTACCTACCTAGCTAGTGGGATTTTGACTAACTGTTGCCTGGCAACGAACGAAGTCCTCGCGCGCCTCGACTCGACCTACTAAAATACCTAACACGTGTTTTTTTTTGCTCTTTAATCGTCACCACGTATCACCAAGTTAAAAATGGTAAAAAAAACATCTCGAATTATAGGCGTTAGATAAATTGTGAATAGGATTGAATTCGCATGTTTGCTATCACGGGGTGAATTTTCTGTACTTGTACTGTTTATTCTGTGGCCTAGTCGGGTTAGCATTTGACCTTGCATTAATTCCCGTCAGTAATTTTACGAGTACAGTATTTTTTATTGCCGGAATCTTTAGTGGGCGTAACCCTAAGAGTGAGTTGCACCAACTAGGTAATTTTGACAAAACGATAACCAAAGAGTAACTGGCCGTAAAAAAATGGGTTCCATCATTTTAGCAATGGTTAAAATGACATCACAAATAACGATAACAATAACCGTCCAATTTCGGGCGGTTAGCGGTTAAAGTTGTTAAGTCATATGTCACCTTGTCTGTTATCTTATTTTTTGTCAAGGAATGGTTTTTGCTCAATATCTCAGTCATTTTCAACTTTGCAACAATAACACTAAGAACCTAAGTGGTTGTAAATTAGATTCTCTACAACTTTAGTGCCAATAGTTTTTATCGTGCGATTGATATTTTTTTAATTAATCGGGAAGAGTGGTAAAGTACTTTTAAAAAATGTTTTTGAATGGAAAGTGTAATCCTATCTTTGGTTAGTGTTAATACCTACTCAATTCGAAACTGAATGTGTTTCAGTTTCGAAATTGAGTAGGTAGGTATCTCAAAATACTCTACCGAAGAATACTCTTCTAAATAGAAGATAATCTTTGTGCTTCCTTACAGAGAAGCTATAATTCTTGGTATAAATATCTCCATATAAATTATTTCTAGCATAAAGAACAATGATGTCTTCAACGAACACTAAATAATTGGATTTAAACCAAGTATCTAATATTTTTGAATGAAAAAAACCTGCTCTTGATTGGAAAATTCAATCTTTTCTTTGGTCAACACATTCACTGTTTCGAAATTGAGTGTCTCAAAGTTCTCTACCGAAGAATAATTTTCTCAATAGAAGATAATCTATATGCTTCCTAACCGAGAAACTATAATTCTTGGTATTAATATCTCCATATAAATTATTTCTAGCATAAAGAATAATGTTGTCTTCAACGAACACTAAATAATTTGATTTAAATCAAGTATCTAATATTTTTGAATGAAAAAAAACTGCTCTTGATTGGAAAATTCAATCTTTTCTTTGGTTAAAACATTCATAGTTCTTGAATTAATACCACAAAGTATTGAATCAAGTATGTTATTCTTAGTTTTAGTATCAATTATGAGAATAATTTATTTTTATTGTAAGACTTCTGCATTTCTTGGGTTTATAATAATGTTTCAAATTAAGATAATATTGTCTCATATTTAAACAATATTTTTGAGAATAATCTTATTTTTGATCTAAGCAATTTTGTAGTGGCATTTTTTTCCGTGTAGGCTAGACTTATTATCCCGAGAAATCAACAGTTGGCAATCGTTGAGTTCTACAAATAAGAAAATATTAATCAAACACACTACAAGACATAAATACCTACTTATAAAGGTCTTATTTAAAAAGCTTTTCTAATTATTATTTTAAACGACTTCAAAAAAACTTTTTAAAAAATCTTTGAAAATTTTCGTAATCTTAAGTGGCTGTAAAAAATCTGTAAAAATGTCTGATGACACACATGCTTAATACATGTTTTGTTAGATTGCTTACACATTACTTCGATCAATAATAATACTAATAAATAATAATAAAACCCTTTATTCAGACCAACTTAGTATCTATTTACAAAGTATGAAGAACTAAAAACTATGAGTGTGGATTTACAAGTATATTTTGGTAGTTAAACTAATCTTAATCTATTCTAATACTTAATAATTTTTTGTAGGTCTGTTTGCCAATCGGCAAAGATCTCCTCCAACCTTTTTCATTCCTGTCTATCTTGGGCCACTCTATTCCAAGTTACTCCTGCTACCTGTCTAATGTCATCATCCCACCTTTTCTGTGGTCTGCCCCTTTTCCTTTTCCTAGGGCACCATCGTGTCACAATTTTGCTTCATTTCTCTTGGCCTCTTATCATATGCCCTGCCCATTGCCATTTGAGTCTTCTGATTTTACATTAAAACAGGTATTACGCAGGTGTTGAAAAGTTTTTTCTTTACTATAATGTGAAGAGTTTTATCTTCCATGGCTTCTCTCAGACTCCAGTATCTCTTTCAGCCATTTGTTATTCTTCTGTCAATTTCTTTGTGTATAGGGACCTCTTGTGTTATTAGCTGTCTCAGGTAGATATATTCATCAGTGTAATCAATTTGGTTATTTCCTAGATGTATGGTGGTTTTCTTCCCATTTGTCCTTACCTTTGTTTTCTTTGGGTTCAACTTTAAACCTTTCTTCTCACTTTCATCCGCTAGTTCAAGTATCATTTGCTATATGTTTTTAGGTGTTTCAGCAAATAACATTATATAAATATCATCTGCGAACCTCGATTGTGGTAGGGAGACTCGGTCGACAGTGATTCCGAGGTTTTCCCAGTTAAGTCTCCTAAAGATTGTTTCGACAACCGCTGAGAATAGTTTTGGAGGTAGAGGGTCTCCATGTCTGACACCCTTTCCTACTCTAAATGGTTTACCTTTCTTTTCTAGTTGGATTCTCGCGGTGCTATGACTATTATTTTAATTAAATAAAGTGAAAAAAAAAGGAACTTCTTATTCTGATTGGCCATCATTGGTGTTTTTCCCCAAAAACCTTAAAACACAGATTTAAAAAATTGTCAGACTTCGTCTTAGACAACCATGGCTCTAAAGGGTCTAAATGATCTATGCTAGCGTCTCTTTACGGCTTTGCACCCCGCTATCAATCAACCCTGTATTGATTTGAATCTTTTGTGTAAGTATGCATGTAGGTAGGTACATAGTACACCAATGATAGTAATAGTCACCAATAATATACAGCATTATAATATACTTTTTTATATTTACTTCACGTTGTTGCATGGCATGTTTGTTGGCGTTTAGGCTCCAGTAGGTACATAAAAAATATCCAGCTCGGGTAGATAACAACTTGATATCTTGCTATTGCAGATGAAAACTAAATCACCACGGCAAAGGTAAAAGTGAACATGTGATAATGTCACTTTTTAATCAAACATATTTGGCTTGCCATAACTTGACATCTCGATTTGTCAATGGAGGCAGAAACAGGCTATGTGTATAAGTCGAGATATCCAGTATTTTGGATGTGAGTGTAAGTTGATAAATCAAGATGACAATTATTCATACACAAACTTATGCTTGACATCTCAATTTGTCAAGTTAAAATTAATTTTTGCAGAAAAGGCTTAGGTGTATAAGTCGAGATCTTCAATATTTTGAACATGTGTTGATGTTGATAATTCAAGATGTCAATATTAGTAAGCAAACACACACTTGATAAGTCGTTTTATCAAGTAAAACACCATAAAATGCAAGGGTGTCGAGATGTACAAAACGCGATTGCTCTAAAACTATTGTATATTTCGGGCTGATTTTTTTATACATAGTAAAGCGCATACGAAGGAAGCGTTTAAGCCAATAAAAAAAAAATCATGCAAGTCGAGTTGTTCAGTTATTCCTACGTGCCACGGACTTATTCCCGTCTTTTCTAAAAATGTCATGAAACTTCGAGATGATGTCGCTATTATCGCTGACACAATGTAAACAAGTAGATATGCTATTAATAAAGGCATAAAGACTTACTAATAGCTTGACCGCCGACCCTCTCCGGCCTATCTGCAACTTTCAAAGCTTTGACCGAAGTTCCCACCCACAAAGAAGAGTCAGAGATGGGTACTTAACAATCTCTGACTATCGTCTTTGTGGGTGGACACTTCGGTCAAAGTTCGGGGGTTCGGTAACAAGTACATACTTGTAACCAACCGAGCACGAGTGCCAATGATTACCTAGATCCAACATGACGTGGATGGTGACTAGAGATTATATATTTGTTGTTAACTGTGTTTCTTGGGTCAGACGGAACTACGAAACGAAGATTGAACGCACGACTGAGAAGCATGATCGCATCCGACCACCAGAGTAAAAGTATTAAAGATTAATAAAACTCTTGAGGAAAATGAAAACGCAAATGAGGTCGAAAAAGTTCGTGATAAGCGGTCATTTACTTTTGTGGACAAAACAATATGACTGCTTGACCCAGGCTAGCACGCTCTAACTCGAGCTCCAAGCATGAAAGATAGTATAAATCCATTCATAATTTCTTATGAGCCTATTCTTGCTCGACTACCTAAAAGGGGTAAGAATCCGGTCAAATTAGATATCAATTAGAATTAGGTAGACAGGGTTATAATAGTTCGCATAGAGCTAAAAAGGGAACACCATTATGAATCAAATGTGAAAAGTCCTCATCGATCACATTTCCGCAAAAAATATATACTATACAGCGTGCCCGTTTTACCCCCAACAATATTTTGACAGCCGATGCCAACACTGATGTGGACTTCATCTCCGAAGGTTTGATTCATATCAGCATGTTAGATTACCAGATAATACGAATCAAAGTTTGATGTAAAATTGACCAGCTGCAACCCTAACATACGAACAGCTGACAAACGACCTTGTCTATCAAAGACTAAATTTTGCGCAGAAAGATTTTTTTATTACCTAATTCTAAACTGTGAACGAAATAAACATAAATTAAATACCTTACTGAGAATTAAATGCTCTAAAACAACAATCGCTAGATTCGATAAAACATGTTGGAGTCATATCGGGCGGTTTAAAACTCCGACACTAGGGCTAGCCACTTGGCTTACATGACTAAAGTAGAAGAAGCCTAGAATAAGTACTGCGGTATAAAAAGCTTGCCTATAAGTTCCAAGCAACCCCACGTACATCGTAGACCTACGTCTAGCGTCATTTATCACTGGAAATAGGCACCTAAGCTTTTGTTTTTTAATTTATTGTGATAGTATCGTACAAAAATGTATTATCATTTCATTACTTCGACATATTTCGTATAACTTCAAACTAATTGACGCCTCTAGTCTAGTTTTATTCTTTGCCAAGTACGGAAGTCCACGTGCACTTGTCGGCAACAGTCAAACAGAGCAAAGGATAGCGCTTCCCGCTTATTGGGCAGCGGTATTTTACAAATACTGGCGCGGACCAATAAGCTCAACGCGCGAACGCGTAAAAGCCGAAAGGAGAATAAGAAAGCGCCTAAATCTGCGAAATTTAATAGTTGAGGGTTCCGTGTTCGATTCCCTGCCGGGTCCATATTTGAATGATGAATTCGAATATCTTCTCTGGGTCTTAGTTTTAGTTGTACTTGTGCGTTCGACACAAAATAAATAAATAAAATGACCGAGTGGGCAGCTATGAGTGTGAGGCGTATTTATTTATTTTACAAAACTAGTGTTTTTAGTGTTAATATGTAAATACTTTTTTTTAAATAAAAGAGCGGCAAATAAGCAGTCTGTTCGCCTGATGGTAAGCAATACAGCCGCCTATGGACATCTGCAACACTGTCGCCGCTGTGTTACCGGCTAGGTGCTGACGATAAAACTTCATAGGATTTTCAAGTCACAGTCAAGTATCACAAACCCCTTTACTGAGGGTTTTTTACCCGACTGCGAAGAAGGAGGGTTATGTTTTTCGAGAGTATGTTTGTATGTATGTATGAGGTTTCGTTGTCACCCTCTACTCTACAGCCTAAACGGCTCGATAGATTTCGAGGTGTCATATAAATCGTCTTCATAATGCGAGTGACATAGGGTACTTTTTTTTTTAAATGCAGTCGAGTTTTTTTTAAATAATTTTATTATGATATTGAGTTGCGCCTGATGTAAAATGGTGGTGACTGTAAAGTACCTATATAAAAATTATAATTTTAATGTGAAATGTTCAGTGTTCATACTAGTATTATAAAAGTGAAAGTTTGTGTGTTTGTTTGTATGTTTGTTACTTCTTCACGCTCAAATGGCTGGACCAATTTTTATGAAATTTAGTATGGAGGTAGCTGATACTCTGGATTAACACATAGGCTACTTTTCATCATCATCATCACCGTTTTTCATCATCTCGCGGGTAAAACCGTAAGCGCAGCTAATATGAAATAATTATTAAAATCGTGTAATGTTTGGGAATAGAAATTAGTTTTTTCTTGTTTTATGGACAAAGGCATGGTAAATAGTTCTCTTAAAGACGTCAGCTTGGCACACTCCGATATCTAGTAATAAAGTAAGCAATTTTACACGACCTTAGGTAGCATGGGGTTTTTAAAGTGCGGAACCCTAATTGTCCTCAAAATATTTTCTAAAGAATTGCAATTTTTTGAAAGATTTTGAGTTGAAAGTTCACTCGCATTAGATCATTTCAAGTGTGAGGTTGTGTTGTTGTCTTATTCACCGCTCTTATCTACGATGTCATCACAGTCATCCCAGTATACGAATTTGGAATATTACGACATGATTTTATGTGTTGGAGCTGCGGGTGGAAGTTGTCATGGAGCACGAGAAGTTTACCGGCAACGATTTATTGACGGAAGGCCGCTTTCGGAACAACGGACGCTTCCTTCGTATTCCTGTTTTCGAGGGCTTTGTCTCCGTCTGCACAGCACGGGAAGCGTTCACCCACCACGAAACGAAGGACGTCCCAGTACGCACATCGGATCGAGATTGGAAACGCAGATTCTTCAACATTTCGCTGAAAATCCGCGCACCAGTACACGTCGTGCTGGCGCAACATTCCAAGTGGATCACAGAGTAATATGGAGAACTCTTCATGATGACGGCCAACATCCGTACCATTTTCGTCGCACTCAAGAGCTGCTTTCGTTGGATTTCAGTGCTCGTGTAGTTTTTTGCCAGTGGTTAGAAGGTCGAATTTCTGCCGATTCATCTTTCGCAGAAACGGTGTTGTGGACTGACGAGGCGACATTTACTCGCAGTGGCCTTGCAAATTTACACAATGAACACGTGTGGGCGCACGTCAACCCTCGAGTATCTACTGAAAGCAGTTTTCAGCACCAATGGCGGATCAACGTGTGGGCAGGCATATTCGGAGATCGCTTAATCGGCCCCAAGATTTTGCCAGCCAGCATGAATGGCGCAAGCTATTTAGAGCTGCTCACAGGCGAGCTGGAAGAGGAGCTGGAGAGCTTGCCGTTGGCCGTACCGCAGGATGTGGTTCCAGCACGACGGAGCACCGTCGCACTTCGCGCGCAGTGTCCGCGAGTACCTCGACGCACGCTTTCCCGGCCAATGGATCGGCCGTGCAGGCCCGACGGCTTGGCCACCTCGTTCGCCGGACTTAACGCCATTAGACTTTTTTCTGTGGGGTTACATTAAAAATGTGGTTTATTCCGAGCCGTGTAATACCAGGGAGGAAATGATACCGCGTATTACAGCGGCATTTAACCAAGTAACCCCACAAATGCTTAGAAACGTAATGGCGTCAATTTCTCGTCGTGCTCGGCTATGTATCGAGAAGGGCGGCCAGCACTTCGAGCCTTTTTTGTGATGTGTTGTGTCTTGTGTTGTGTGTGGCCGAAGAAATGCCAATGTTACAGTTTAGTACCTAATTCGCATCACTTAAAATAAGAACGTAGATGCTGATTATGGATTCATATTAATGTAATATTAAAAGGTTAATGAATATTACAGCCAAAAATTAGTAGGTATTGTATCTTCCGTACTCATTAAATGGGTTTAAACTATTGTTTTTTACTAAAATTTTTGTTTGTTTGACATTTGTAATTGCATTTATCTGATAAATACCTACCTACCTAATTTTAATTTTTCAATTGTGACATTAATAACTTATTCATTACTACAATCTTATGTGTAGTATGTCTCTGATTTGTCGCGTGTAACCATTGATTATCAATAAATGATGTATTCCTGCCTACCATTCCGTGTAAAATGAAATTAAAATATTAAAAATACTTTTCGTTTTATTTCTTTGCACTGTAAATTGAAAAATGTGCACCTATAGGAAACAACACATGGATAGATAGGTAGGTAGGTACTTTACATTTGAACACAATGCTCGGGATTAGAAAGCCAGGCTTACTACCTATGTAGGTCTAATAAAATGAGATGCCAGGTTCAATATGTAATAGCAGTTAAGAGTTTTTTTTTCCACACCTAATCTTTGTTACCCGTTCGATTGCCATGCTAGGTAGGTAAGGTACCTATTTGTTCGAGTGCGCGGCGGCGCGGGCGGCGGCGCGCGTCGTGGGGACACGACGGGAGCGGGGGGTGAGGCGCGCCGCCGCGCGCGCGCGTGCGTTTGTTGTGGCGCGCTCGTCAGGGTTGTCAAATAAAAAACCAAATAATGAATTTTTAACTTTGTATGGAAAAAAAAATGTCATGGTTTCACGTTTAATGTTTGCTTGTTTGATTCGAAATTCAATTCAGATTAACTACTATAAATATTGTTGGACCTTTCTGCAGCACCTTGTATATACCTAACTACCTACCTATTCACCGTCAAAGTTCGAAAATTTCTGTCTTTTGCATTAATCAGCTAAACGGTAAGTTTCATTATAAAAATATGTTAGACAAAATGGAAGATCATACTCTCTCGTAGTCTTCTTTCCCCTAGGAATCCCTATTTCCGAGATATAAAGGATCACAAAGTTGAAAAAGTTGATTTCTCATAATACCCTCAGATCAACCTAGAGGAAAAGGTGGAACACTGCGTTATATCGCAGTGTTTATCGCTAGGTTGCTTTCGCTGAAGCCACTTCTTTTTAAACGTGTGCGCCTGGTAATGTTGCCATGAAAAACATTTACAATTGCACGAGAACTAATATTAATTCCCAAACTCTACGTTAGCCATTTCCGTTCCAATAAACAACCTTAGTAGATTTAATATTCTAAAATTGCACATATTTGTAAGAGTTTTATGAAACGGCTTTTTCAAAATTTACTTGTAAAAAACTGCACAGTTTTTCAAAAGAACCTCAAAATGTAGTCCTGGCGACACTTTAATAATGCACTATGTAAATATATGTACTCGAAATTATAATACATATATCGTCACGCCTTCCCCCCGAGGGGGTTGTAATACTAAAAACCACCCACAAACCCACACCCAAGTGTAGTAAACCCACACTTGTCCGGACGATATTCAGTCCCAAGGTGACAGGGGGCGAGCCTGACGCCATACACCGGGCTCCAGTCATTAGCAGATGACATAGAATACGCACATATGTTCACAAAATGTACAAATTGGTGCGTGCCGTCGGCTGGGTTCGAACCCGCTCCCTCTGTCTTGAGAGGCAGACCTTCTCCAACTAGGCTGTCATCGCTTCAAATTATAAATAAACTTTAAATTATACCATATACTAATGCACATAATGTCGAGGTAAGAATGACCAAGCGAGTAGGTAACGTAGTTTTTTTGCGTCAATGTGTGCGTGTTATGTACATATACGATAGTAGTGTAGTTTTTGGATGGTTTTTGGCTTCACCTAAATCATACGCCGTGCGCTTACTCTCTAGGTTGATCTGAGATAATACCCCACTTTTCTAACTTTTTCACTTTTCCAACTGGTGCATTTTAAAATAACTTTTCAGGAACTTTTAACATCCGTGAATTCGATAAGCTCTAAATGCACTTTAAAATATGACTTCTTGTGTGTCAAATCAGAGATATAATGACGACAAGGGACAGGGTGATGACAAAAGGAATCTCAGCTATCTTGGATACGGTAAGTGATAGAGGAGCAATGTACGCTTATAAAATGAAGAGAAACTACGGACCTTTTTGAAGAAATTAAACAAAGATGGCCGCCATAGTAAAAAAATAAACCGCCAGGACTTATCGTACGTAATTTACAAATAGCCGTTTGATAATAGAGTTTGGTGTAGACTGTTCAAGTTTGGCCACCTAATCGCGATAAAATTAACGCATGTATTAGCGGAATAATTTATGCTATGATGGGATAAAATTCATAATTATGCAAGTAAGTAAGCAAGTAATTAGTCACAAGAAAAATAAATTTACAAATTACCAATGATAAGCTATCGATAACCTCAGGATAAAGCAGTTCCAAATAATTTCAGCGAAACGTATCAAAATATAACCGCATAGGTTAATATCTGTAACCAAGAGCTATTTGGACAAGACAAATGATAAGTAGCCAAAAATATTTCGACTTAAATGTTGGAACATAGTTAGGCTCAGCTCTTAGTTACAGATATTCTTATTATGATACGTTTCTTTAAAATTATTTTGAACTGCTTTATCTAAAGGCTATCAAGAGCTTAAGAGGGCCGCGACGCCCTGAAATTTCCATACAAACGCGCTTCTCAAATTTCTTGAAAGCTATTTGTCAGATTACCTATGACGAAATTTAGCATGTACAATTAAATTAACAATGTGCATGCCGCCCCTATGTTCTTGGTTTTTTTTTAAACATTCAATCTAAAATAGAGCTATGAAAAACTTCCGCATTTGTAAGCGGTCATTTTTGACTGATTTATTCAATAGATAGACAAAGCAAATCAAAAATCCCTTTACATAGGGAGGTTGTCTACATCATTAGCTTTTAAATGAATTCATAATACAAGGAACATTCTTAGTTATTTAAGAATGATTATAGAAGTGCAAAAGTCATTAAAAAAAAACCACTTTGTCACTCTGTAGGTAACTTTAATGGCTCGTCAGTATCTTTACTTGCTCTCTTCGCTCGTCATCTTCTAGACGAAATGGTTATGGCAAAACCTTAAGCCAATGCGAAGTTAGTAAAGTGATGAGTAAAGTAACGTGGTCGCCGGACTCTTAAATACTATTAGGGTCATTTTACTAAAAAAATAAGAACTGAAAAACTTTATTATAAATTAAATTTTTGACTAGGTATGTTTTTCTAAACCCAATTTACTTAGATAAATAGTCAGGTAAATTTTTCTCTGGCGAGAAATAATACACGCTGTCCGTTAAAATGTGAGTCAACGCAGATTTAACGTAACATGTCTATCAAACGTTTCTTGAAGTTTCTCTCTTTTTTTTACGTTGTTGTCTCTCGATTTATTGTCATACTTTTGTAATGTTTTTTTTTTTAAATCAATTTTTGACGAGTCCATATTGGGCGCATCTAATCCTATCCCTAACTGATATTTTAAATGCGAAAGTGAGTTTGTTCCTGTTTCATACGCTTTCACGCCTTAACTACTCAACCGATCATAATGAAATTTTGCATTCACGTTGCCAGGGGGCCTACCATGATATCATATTGTCGTGATGGTTAACGTTTTGTTTTCGACGCTGCGCAACCATAAACCATATTGCGCGATACGGTTCGCGGTCGCGCAGAGCGTCGAGAACAAAACGTAAATTTGCTGTTCCTGATAATTGATAATAAAGAATATTCTATTCTACCAAAGTTAAACCGCTTACTACTGTAGGCAGTGCCGAATTAACCACATAGCTAGAGTAGCAATTGCTACGGGCCCCACACGAAAGAGGTCCCGCATATTTAAACCCACTCATCCCTGCCTCAGCGTAGTTTTTTGAGTGAAACTTTTAAAGATGTGTTATCAGTGTCGGATCAGCCACATTGCAGAACGCAGCAAATACTACGGGGCCCGTGTGAAAAACGAATACCTACTAAAAAATCCCTACACCAAATTACTAATATTACTATTCTCAAAGTAGACACCCGGCGCCAAATTTCCTAAAAATGGCAACATCAAATTGGAATGAATGATGGGAAATGGGGTGTTTTGGTGGGAAACCAACGACTCAGCCCCTTCACTTTTGCTTCGGGCCCCGCGCTCGCTTAATCAGGCACTGACTGTAGGTACTGGGAACCAATGAAATAGTAAGTAGATAGTATCGAATACGATGACGACAAGACGACGCGAGGCTGCGATGCGGATCAGCGAGATCAAATAATACGTTTAATGAATAGCAACAGATACGGCCGAAGTAGCTCTCAATCTAAAAGTTCAGAATTACTACGTAGGTACCTCAAATGTTATCACGTAACTAAGCGATAAGAGTACAAAGTACAAATTGTTGCCAATCACACTTCTCAATAATCTCAGCATTCACATAAGTACAATTCATAGTCGTACAATTACATTTATTCATACAATTCTTACATTCAAAATTGCCTGCATCGCGCGATTTTACCCGCTAATCTAAGCTATATGCTAACAGTATCTACACATAAATTTACTAAACTGGAAATCGGACTATTCGAGACTGGACTACATCAAACCAAGACGGCGGATCTGATTCAGCTGATAAGGGTGTTTATTCGCGCATGGACGTCCGCTCGCGTGTCAGTGTTGAAAAATAGTAGGTATTTTAACGGCGTTAACTAACCCGCATGCGTGTCATGCTATACGGACCAAATAATAACCTAGCCAAAGCACTGCCATTTACTACGTTTTACACTCAACTTAGCATAAACATCGTAGTGTACTACATGATCCAAGAAAACATGCATTCCGGGAGCGAACACGTAATGACGTCACTCGTCATTCTCATCGTCTCTTTCGAACTATTTGTAAATTACATATTTCGGTCTTGCTTATTCACCGATTGACGTCACTACGTGTTGTCCACGTGACCGGAATGCTATACCTGGCGAAGTTTATTTTTATACCATGGTGTACTAAATTCCTAGATAGGGTATGGTATGCACACTATGTTTGATGCTATGCTACGTCAAATAGTGTATTCGTAGATACAAAACACACTATTTGACGTAGTCATTTGATTAAAATATAAATCTATAATTAAAAATTTTATCGCAAGTAAAGTTATTTTTAGATACCTCGTATAGTAACGCAGTAATTAAGATACAGGAGATCAAAACATGTTTTTCCGAGAAAAAATTATATAACTTGACGTAAATCAGCAATGTAAATAGGTACCTAAATACTTGATGTTCCGATTAGCAACTAAAAATAATAAAGCCGAAAACTTTAAATTACAAGAATAAGTATTTAATTTTAACAATTATCAAACACTAAACAGTTAAGAATACCAATCGATTTTTACTTTTTCATATTCTATACTGTCCATCGAATCTATTAACAAAATAATAGGAAATAATTTAAGAACTACAACAATAATTACAATGTCTTGATCAGCTTGTCTGCTCAAATCAACCTAGAAAATAAAATGGCGCACGGCGTATGACTTAGGTGAAGCCAAAAACCATCCAAAAACTACGCTACTGTCGTGTATGTACACAACACGCACACATTGACGCCAAAAAACTACGCTACTCGCTTGGTAATTCTTACCTCGACATTGTGTGCATTGGTTTATGGCATAATTTCGTGTACTTAAATATACATAATGCTTTATAAAAGGAATAAACTTTCAGGTTCTTTTTCAAAACTGTGCAACTTTTTACAAGTCAATTTCGAAAAAGCCGTAACATTAAACTCTTACAAATACATATGTGCAGTTTTAGAATATTGAGTCTACTAAGGTTGTATATTGGAGAGGAAATGGCTAATGTAGAGTTTGGAAATTAAGATTAGTTTTCGTGCAATTGTAAATGTTTTTCATTGCAACATTACCACGCACACAAGTTTAAAAGTAAAGTGGCTTCAGTGAGATATAACGCAGTGTTCCATCTTTTCCTCTAGATTGATCTGAGCTTGTCTATGACTTTCCTACAGGGCAATAGGCTGGCGGACAAGAGGTAGTCTAGAGGTTAGGTTCTTTAACGAGTGCTGTTGACGCATCAAACTTTTTGCTACCTCGCTCGTTCAACGCCTATCACTCCTATGAAAGGTCGCACACAAAATTGCCAATATATAAAAACTAAGCTAACAATCTCCACTAGGATTCAGACTATTAGCTAATCTATCAAATGATTCACTTTTGCATTGCACACTTAGCGATTTCAAATAGTGGCAAAATCGATTGTTCCTCTTGGAATTTGAGTCAGTCTTTGATCTCTCAGTCCTGCATATGGCGCGGCAGGACGACCAGTAGTCCAGGGCCAAGGCTTTTCTATCGAGAGAGGACTGTGGACTCAGGTAGGAGGTCAAGTCGTGGTGGCGCGCTACAAGCCGGTCTCTTTGCCTGTAATCAATACATTAATTTTTAAAACATTGTGACTCAAAAAAAAAATTGTCATTTTATATGAGGCAATTTCTAGAAGTTGCTTTAAAACTAAAAATAACTAGTAACGTAAGTAATACCTATACATATCGTCACGCCTTTCCCCCGAAGGGGCTGGCACAGGTGTAATACAACACCCACACTTCGCTGGACGATATTCAGTCCCAAATGTGACAGGGGGCGAGCCTGTCGCCATACACCGGGCCCCAATCATGTAGCAGGTGACATACAATACGCACATATGCTCACACAATGAACAAATTGGTGCATGCCGTCGGCTGGATTCGAACCCGCTCCCTCTGGCTTGAGAGGCCTTCTCCCAACTAGGCTGCCATCGCTTAACGTAAGTAATAGAATAAACATAAGTATAATAACGGAGATCTCGAATACTCCATAACTTCTCATCTGATAAGCTCTTGTCCAACTTCGCTCATACTGGCTAAGGCTCTACTTGCCTGCAAAATTTTATGAAGAGTAAATTAATGATACTCCAGTTGTCATCAAACAAACAAATGCTGACATGTCCCGGTAGACTCTGAGACCTCGCTTAACTCGGTTCAATAATCCTTACTTACTAATTTCATAAAATCGAAAGTCACTCTGTCTGCCTGTAGGCTTTTCTAATGACTGAACGAAACAAGGAATGTTTTTGGATAATATTTTCTGAATAAACGCAACCGAAGTCGCGGGCACAGCTAGGAATGGGATTAACTCTGATAGTTGCAGTATGAACATTTGTGTGGTCTGTTGTAAATAGATTTGAAAAATTACAAAAATAATTTTAGGGTTTTACCTTTTTGCAAACATCCCTGGAAAATCAATGTCATATTTGTTTTCTATTCCCATATTTTCTTGAGCAGAGGTAATAGAGCCTGTTACTAAGTCGTGACATAATTTCTTGGTCATATCATGCTTTTGATCATAATGATCTAAATTCTCTAGTTCCGAAACACTGTCGCATTCAGTGTCATACCACGGATGTGATATCATAGTGGCCTTTATTTCAGGTGTTTTGTGACTTAAAAATTCACATATAGAAATAGAATCTAGTACATTGCTTAAGGAGTCAAGTGATGTTGCACTGTTGTTTGATTTTGGTACAGTCTCTGTGTGTGGATCTTGTTTCAAAATCATGGGTAAGCTCCACCAAATATCGAACATTTTTAGTGGACATTTCATGTGTTTTAAATGTGTGTGTTCATTCAGAAACGTGCCCCAAATCAGTGGTGAATCTGTGTCACATAGGCCATTCTTATTTTTGTCATCAATTGCATCATTGTCTGACCATGATACACAAGAGTTTTCGTCATCTAAACATATTCTTGCGTCACTCATTTGTGAATCAGTTTGAGAGTTAGTCCCCACACTCAAGACTTGCTCCTGACTGCCTACATAGAAATGTAAGAAGTTGATAGTCTTTCTGATGTCTCCTTTGAAGAAATTCAAAAACTTAGCTCCTAAGCCTGGCCAACATGTTCCACTGTCTGCCAGACACATTATATCTAGCCATGTTCCAAGCATATTTGGCAACAAAGGTTTCATTCTCAAAATTTTGCTGCTGTGCAAGAATTTTTGTAAGTGTGGAAGATTTAATGAGCCTGTCACCAGTATGACTGGCCTTTTGGAACACTGTACCAATTGCATAATAGCTGAGCAAAAACCGTCGTCCTGATCAAATACTATATCGGCGTCATCAATTAATATGAGGGACATGGCTGTCCTTGTGCTTTCTTGGCTGGCTGACACCCCAAAACCATTTTCTAATTTTCCCACCTTTTTTGGTGTTTCTACGATTTTCTTAGGCCTTCCTCGTTTTTTATTAACTTTCATTTCTGGAAGAGGTTCAATGGTTTCTTGAGTCTTCTGCGAGTTTTCACTGCTTCCGGTGCCCCTGTTGACTTTATGGGACTGTGTGGCCTCTTGCAAATCTTGTAACATTATTTTTCCATTTCTTTTGCTACTTGCATTTACTTCAATTACTTTCATAGACAGCTCTGCTGCAACCGCATATACAGATGAGGTTTTCCCACAACCAACAGGCCCAGCCAATATGAGCAAGTTATTATATGATTTCACACTATCTCTGCTATCTGGTTCAGACTGATAATAATAGTCAGAAGAATCTGAATCATTTTCTTCGATTACTTTAGATTTTGTATCATTCTCAGTCCATGTTACAAGCCATTTTTTTAATTCTTTAATACTTTCAAAATTTCCTATTATTTCTTTTCCAGATAATGGCTTATATTTGTCAGACCATGTCAACTGATCTGGATTTTCATTCTGCGTTTCAATGGAACAGTTCAGAATCTCTACACTATTATCCAAATTGGAAAAGATATTGCTGTCCTTGTACTCCCCCTTCTTCTTGCCTCTCAGCAATTTATAAATCCGGTATACTGGGAATCTAGGATAAGATTCCTTTAAAGATTGCAAGGCAACTTGTGTGTTTACATTATTCTTGCATTCAATGCTGCTTGCATATTGAGATGTCTCCAAGTTCAACATCTTTGCAAAAACATCTTCAGAATCATCAAGGTTGAAATTGTCATGACAAGTTTCATTAGATAAATTCACAGCAGGGGAAAGATGCTGAGTTGAATGAAGTTGCTGAACATGCACAACTATAGGAAAAGAGTTACTGAAAGTATTGCTATCCTTTTGTTTTGGCATCAACTTCTTCAATTGTTCTGGCACTCCACTTTGCAAGAACTTCTGCTTTGCTTCTATTGCTGCTGCATCAGGTTGATTCTTAGAGAATATAGGTGCTAACTTTACAGGCTTCGTTGGATTTGCATTTTTAGGTTTCTTTTCTTTCTTAGAAATTCTTTCATTGTTAACCAACTTATTGTCTGTCTTAGATGTATCAGTATCAGCCTTGATGACAATAATATCAGTTGTTCTAGGTACAGAGTGCTTTTTCTTCTTAGGGGTAAAAATGTGAAGTTCCTCATCTGAGCTGGTGAGGGCTGCATCATCATTATATTTTACAGGTCTCTTTACAATTCTTTTGGGTCTAAGCTCATCAGCAGCATCAGCAACTATAAGGTGATCTCTAGAAGGAGTACCATCTTTAGCTTCCCGCTTGCGTTTTCTTCTTTTTGCACTAGTTTCCGTGCTAATACTTTCTGTATTGACTTGAATTTCTTCTTTGATGATTTCTATTCTTTCTGTATTGTTATTAACTTGAATCTCTTCATCTTTGTCTTCAACAGTACAATTAGATGTTAGCTCTACATTGAGTTCTATTTTTTCAAAATCATCACATTTTTTTATGTCTTTGTTGAGACTCAATTTTTTCTTGCGTCTTATCTTTTTCGATTTGGAACTCAATTTTACTTTAATGACAGCATTGTCGTTTTCAGGATCAATCTCAGTACTTATCTCATCTTTTTCAATCTTTTTGAAATATGACAGCATGCTTTCCTTTTTTCTTATTGATGGCGATAACTTATCCAGGAATTCTTTATCCTCAAACGAAATAAGTGTCTTTTCAGAAATTATTTTCTTACTAGCACTTTCACTGAAAATGTCTACAAGCTGTAATGTGTTTAAGGATTTATCTAAAACTTTTCTGTTCTTTTCTGTATCAATACTGTCGAGTGGGCTTCTTGTTTTCTGTGAGGTATTGTTTCTTTCTTTATCCATGACTGATTTTGGCTCTTTGTGCAATATCATGCTTTTTAATTTCTCTGCCCGTTTGTCCATTTTCTTTTTTATGTACTTTTCATGCTGTTCATCAATTTCTTTTTTCTTGAGTGCACCCTTTTCTTCAGACATCTTCTGCAGTATCAGATGTCTTTTGGCCTTGATGCTTTTTTTCTCACTTAATTCGTGCATTTCTGTTTCATCATTTGGTTTCTCTTTTCCGGGTGAGTTAGTCCCAAGGCTTTTGTTTCTAGACTCCATGAGTAGTTTGAAAGCATTTGTTTCTTTTTTCTCCTCCGTGACAGAAGACATAGATGGAGGGGCATTTTCTTCAAGTGCCTTTACTTTACCATTCAAACTCTGAGGAACTTTTGATGTTTTCAAAGTTGCCTGCTTCCTTCTTACCATTTTAAAGAGGTAGTTCTTTGGTTTTAACCTTTCTACTTCTGATTCACAGCTGTCTTTTGGTTTATTAGGAGATCTAATAACCAATGATGATACTAAAGAATCAGAAACATCTATAATATCTTGGTCTTCTTTCCCATCTTGTCTAAGCTTGTATTTTTTCAATTTCCTTTTGAGATTTTTTTTGCACTTATTCTTGTAAATATTCTCCTTTGATTTTAAGACATTTCTGTAATGTCGATGTTGTATATTATGATTAGCGTCTTTAGAAACAGCAGTATATGACTCACCAGTTAGTGATTCAAATAGACTTGTCATAACTTCCCTGGAAAGTATCAAAAATCTTAATTACAATTTTGAAAAAGATAAGTTGGGGTCCTATGTTTATAGTGTTGATTACACTATGATATATCTAGTGCACTAGTTAGGGTATCAGCTAGGGCACTACACATTGTGTGTTCTGTTTACACTGCACTACATAGAAACCCTAAATCTGGCATTGCCCAAACGGCGACCATGGCATGGCACTATTGTTTTCCAAAATGAAAAAAAATATTTTTATGGCATAAACATTTTAGACTTTACAGTCCCAGAACATTTTAGGAATTACCTTAGGATAAATACTATACTACATTACAACTTACTATGGATCAAACTTCTTTAATTTTTCAAATGGTATTATAACCCCTCTTGACCTAAAGATTTTATCCTTAAAATCTGAATTATTCTTGTCCCTCAAGTAGTCTATATCTATATCTTGTAACATTTCTAAAATTATTAATAATGTTTATTTTTCTATAGTAGTCATGATTGTCGCCTTGTCCGCTTCAACACTCATATTCATTTATTATGGCTGCCATGGCAAGACTAAGCGCCCTACCTCCTACTTGTGATTACACTGCTCTATAATGTGTAGGGAGTTAGGCCATGTTCCTATACCTTCCTATCACCCTAAGTAAGTCCCCCTTTAACTTAGGGCGATAGGAAGTTATCGAAAGATAGGGGATAGAGATAGAGGATGTAGGAACATCCCTACATGCATTTACTCTACACTTCATCAAGGGCCCTTTATGATGTATTGTACTACATGTAGTGTAGTGTAACCGACGCAAATGAACTTGCATAACTTAACAAGGACATTGAACACTGAATAAGTTGAGCACTATCCTTTACTGATATTTAGTTGACAAAACTTACACATGTCCTAAATTTGATGTTGTGGAGGGCAAAGAAACTGCACGAGGTAATGACATCAAACCTATCCTCAACTCAATATTTTTTTCGTTTTTACATTCTGAAATATGAGGTAAATAAACGGAATACATACCAAATATACAATATTATCAATTTCTAACAAAATTGGCGGCATTTTCACAGTCTCCACTTTTCCGTACGGGCTATTTCCAGACAGTGCAGTGTCAAACAAATGTCACTGTCAAAATGACAGTGACAGATATGAGGAAAATTTGCCATCTGTGGACACAATCAGTAAAAAAAAGTCTATAACGACGTGAATAATCGGCATTAATTTTCCTGTCACAAGTTTTTTTTCTCTACCATTTTATGGAAAGTCTAGAAGCCATCTAGCTTATGTTTTCGTACACTGAAATCATACCTTGAATTGGAATTAATAATGGTTTCCATCAAAAAATCTGATTTTTACTTAGCTAAATGAGGATTAAAAAAAGTAACTAAAAACAACTTTTTGACAATGAATTTTTCTGGCAACTTGTGGATCACTGGGCTTTTGAAAAATGTCTATGTGGGAGTGTAAATGTTTGAATGTGTTGTGGTTTTTAGGTATGTGTTGCTATTGAGTCTCACGCAATGCGGTTTGTTTTGGCTATTCCCAGAACATACCAACTTATGACGTGCTGTACATGCATTCTTAAAACTATAACAATAAGACTCATTATGCCATGCTACGTGTGCATAAGCGCGTGGTTTTGGCAAAATATTTCTCTGTGTTGTATATGTGCACGACTCTGTGTATAACACGACTACGTTCCTAGATAAGGTAATATTTAAGCATATATAGTTTAGTATAGGGCCTAAAAATTTTGATATAAATTTAGATATTTATAGAATTAGTTAAAAATTAAAATGTTTTTATTACTTAGTAATAAAATGTTTAATGTTTCTTGCTGTTTACTACCTACCCTAAATATCGGCAATACTACGGAAAAGCCTTAAGAGTGCGTTATTGCTTTCTTACTCATGAATAATAACAAATTGTGGGTGTGCCTTTAATTTTAAATTTTTGAAGTTTGAATTTCTCCGTCTAGTATAAAGGTATAAAACTTTAATGAGTTTTTTATAACCGTTATATTATTAGCCAAATACTTATCCTATTAACTATTTCCAAAGGCGCCCGCAGTAATTTGTTATTTTCAGTACCGCTGTCTGTGAATTGTCAATACAACGTATACATATCATGGGATTGGTTATGGATTCTTGGCGGTTCCAAACAATATAAATTTGACTCGTAAAATCCATAATGAATCTACAGGGCTGGCCAATCAGAGATATAAAATAATTTTAATGATTTGTTTGCCCGTTTTGTTTATAAATTCGGAGATAGCTCCGTCACTGAACTCTCTATATGGGTTGGATAGCTTCAAAACTTTGACTATTGGTTTCTTCTGACATTGAAATTGGCCTTAATTCCATTTTAGAAATTGAAAATAAATAAATCCTACTAATTTTATTAACGCGAAAGTTTGTAAGAATGGATGGATGGAAGGGTTGTTACTCTTTCACGCCAGAACGGCTGAATAGATCTGTAGCCCTATTCGGAGATTTGAGATTTTCATCTCATCTTTTTTCGTCCTTGTTGCTCTCGTTTGAAACGTCATAGATGTGAGAGTGACCAAGATAAAATCTCATCTCATCTCACGCGCCGGAATAGCCCTCCTGGATGAAATTTGGCACAGAGATAGATTATAGTCCAGAATAGCACATAGGATACTTTTAAACCGCGGGTGAAACCGCGTATCGGTCGCCTGACACTGAACTAAGCAAAGCTTGTACTATGGCTACTAGAGACTTATTTACAAACTTACATTTTTTAAATACATACTTAAATAGATATTAACACCCAGACATAGAACAAACACTAATGTTCATCACATGAATGTTTGCCCTAGGTGGGAATGGAACCCACGCCCCCACGCTCAGAAGGCAGGTTCACTACCAACTGAGCCACTGAGGCAGTAAAGAATCCATAAAGAATCCTATTCATGGACATGGCTGAAGTCAAAAAGAACTTCGGCATCGTCAAAATTATCGTTATTTTAATGGCAAAACCGTTCAATTACCGTTACTTTTTAATCTGTGGCGAACGAACAGTTTTTATATCTGTGTTTTTTTTGTAGTCTGTTATGTTCTGGGAATAGCGCTTGCCCCACTTTTATAAAGTCAAAACAAACGTCAAACGTCTTCGACTTCAAACTGTCTTCCACGACAGTAAATTTGACATTGACTTTATTAAACAAACTTCACCGTCAGTTTGGCACAGACTAAAAGAACCGGATGCTAAATTGGCAACTAGTTTTTAAGGCAACTTCAAACTCTGCTTCAAAAACTATTAAAGATCTCTAAAAGTGAACCTTGAAGGAACATTTCAGTTTCATTTTAGATAGAATATAATTATTAGATCCATGAGCTTAGAAAAATGACACTATCCATGAGCATAACTACTATCTCGTGCCACACTGTTGATGGCAAAATTGCCCCAAAACCATAGGCGGAAGTGGCACTAAAAAAAAACACGTGTTTAGTCTGTCTGACGTAGAGTTTTTGGCGGGAACCAAAAAGCTGCTGTCGTGAATTTGTATCCTACTTAGAACTTATAATATTATTAACGCGAAAGTTTGTAAAAATGGATGGATGGATGTTTGTTACTCTTTCACGCCAGAACGGCTGAACAGATCTGGATGAAATTTGACACAGAGATAGATTATAGTCTAGAATAGCACATAGGATACTTTTTAACCGTGGGTGAAACCGTGGGGCGCAGCTAGTTATTTCTTAAAACTTGTGATTCTTCGACTGTTAAAGGGTATTAAAGGTGGAATATTAACATAAAACTGTTCGATAATGCATTCGAGTGTGGGCAAACGATACAAACATTAATAAATGCTACTTTTCATGTTCTCTACAAAACTCGACTTAAAGTTTCAATACAATTTCCACAGCTTACTGAAATATAAGGGAAAGGATTGATTTCATCTATTATGACCCTCTCCTCCATTTAACTATTAACTAGCTGCGACCCGTGGGTTCACCCACGGTCCCACAGGAACCGTTGATTTTTCCGGGATAAAAAGTACCCTATGTCCTTTTCTGTACCCTAAACAACATGTATGCAAAATTTTAAGACGATCGGTTGAGTAGTTCAGACGTGAAAGCGTTACAAAGAAACAAAGAAAATGAACAAAGACTCACTTTTTCATATTAAATGTAGTACCTTTGATTTTAGTCTAACCTCAAAGCAAACACTCATTGACTTCGTGTTACTTAACAACGCCATCTGCTGTTGTGTCGTTAAAGCAATTAGTTGCTCACAAAAAAATGTATTATTATTCGCCAATAGATGTCAGGAAGAGTCATATTTTTCAGTTGAGACTACTCAAACGCCTCCTTTTTGTTATTTTTCTTCCAAGTTTATGTTTAAGTTGATTATCGATAAAACACGAATAAAATGACATTTTCTAAAAATGATTCCTAGCTAGATCGATTTATCGCCCCCGAAACCCTCTAAACTAAATTGTATGAAAATCGTTGGAGCCGATTCCGAGATTCCAATTATATATATATATATATACAAGAATTGCTCATTTAAAGATATAAGCTAAGTTAAGATATGCAAAACAAATGACTAGGCGGTATGTTGGCTCAAGCCTGCCCGACGGGCAAAAGAAAAATCTGTTCGAAATCTGTCAACTACTGTCAAGACGAGAGTCAAGTCTGCAGTCAAGTGTCAAGTTTTGGAACACGAACAGCGGTCAGCGACGTGCTTGAGATTTGCAGCGCAGGATAAATTGTTAAAAATCTCTAAAATGGGATCGAAAGCCCTTGTTAATCCTCTAATTCGACATGTTGCGGTAAATTCTACGAAAAGTATTTTTATACACATTCATTAAATGCCAGTAGAAACAGAACATTTAAATCTTTTCAGCAGCCTTAGCTGTCAAACCCGATTATGTAAACCCATAAGATGATATTTTTCCGGTAAATAATCCTAATATTAAATGTTTTAGACCCGGGGATACGCTCTAGCTGCGCCAGGTTCTCTGGCTGAATCTAAAATTCAGTCATCTTGCTTGCCGAACAACACCATTGTCACTGCTTTAGATAATGGATCTCCACTCACCAGGATTACCATCGCTTTTAAGTAAGTTCATCAAAAATATCTTATATCAATAATATACTTAATAATGGGACTGAATATCGCCCGTCGAAGTGTGGGTGTTGTAATACAGCTCTGCCAGCCCCCTCAGGGGAAAGGCGTGACAATATGTTATGTTACCATTAATATAAGCACAATTTAATTCAATGTACATAATTCAAAGATATAGGTACTTGCTAACCAAACAAGACATTTACATAGGATTTTATACAAAAGAACATCATTTCTTATAAATAGATTACATATTTATTAATACATCAATGTCTGAAAACATCCTTTTTACAGGGCAGGGTCTCGCTATGAGCCTCAAACCGAGCTGGGTATTTCCCACATTCTGCGCTCCTCGGCTGGTCTGACCACTGGGTGTGCCAACACCTTCATCATCTCGAGAAAACTGGCTCAAATTGGAGCCACTGTCAGTGCTTCTGGAGACCGCGAGTTCATTTACTACAGTCTTGAGGTCGGTACCTATTGTTTGGTGGGAACTTAATTCTGTAAAATTGTTTTTTTTTTTATTCAAACAATATTTACTGAGTTAATTTTCTAAAAAAAACCTTTTAAAAGAATTTATTATTGATAGAAAGCCTTGTTTCAAAAACAATCTTAGTTTGGTTTTTTAGTTTGGTTGGATTTGGTTACTAGAAGAAATGTTTTATGACATTGAAGCTTATTTTAAAATAAGAGATTTTTGAACTATTATCATTATATCATAATAGCTCTACATAATATTTAACTGTAAAATGACATTAATGTTTTTTTTTATATTTGACATAATTATCAATAAAATTATTATAGTTCTGACATTCGTTTTTAATTATAATGTTCATATGTGACATGTAACTATAGGAGTTATCGATAAATTCTGATTTCTTAATTAGGAAGTGAAAATAAATGTTTAGCAAATTGTGTTTAAAGTAATAAACAAATATCAGTTATGAGTTTCAAAACATGCTTCATACTTCATCCATTAATGTAAGCAAGCTAAAAGGATAATTGACATTATTAGCTGACACCTACAAAAATATTTTATATTGCTTATTTTTCTATTTTCAGACCACCAAGGAAAACTTGGATAGTGCAATGGAATATTTGAACAGCATTGTCTCGAACCAAGAGTTCCGGTCCTGGGAACTGGACGACAACACACCCCGCGTCAGATATGACTTGGCCGCTCTTACACCTCAGGTATCCATAGAAACAGAATAACCTACAGAAGCTATAGGAACTGTTGTATTACTTGCAACTTATTTTACCAATGTTATTACATTACATTTTATAATTATTTTTACGTGAGTGATGTGATCATAGGTACCTATGGTTAAATATTATTGGCTAAATAAAAATTGGTCACTGTGTGGCTAATACAGTTTTTCATTGATTATTTACTACATATTTATATATAATTTTAAATATTTACTTTATACTAAAGCTTAGAGGCCCCTTATAATCTGAAAATGCAAAGCGTAAAGCCCAAACTCATATTTCATAGATCCTCTATAAAAGTGGTGTTATGTCATCATTGTCATCAGCCTGTAATCGCCCGCTGCTGAACATAGGCCTGTCTTCTTGTACACCATCTGTCCCGGACCTGTGCCAGTCGCGTCCTGCAGACCGACCATGCACACCGCAACAAAATTTTAGACTCTTTTTATCGAGATAGATGTATTTACACATAGCCTTGTCACATTTTCACACCACAAAAATTCATGAAAAGATTTTGCTGACTAGGCCTGCAGGCTCTATCCGCGATGTTAACAATATCGTCGACCCTGTGAGTTGGTGAACGATCAAAGCACTGTTTCCTTGTATTCTGCCATCAATCCATCAACGTTTCTGTCCACCTGCTAACACTGGCGGGCTGTATGTCCTACCCAACTCGCGACGTCGCGAACCTTGGTGCGACTCCGAATCTCGACATTTCTCACTTGGTCTTGTAGCGTCACTGATGCCGAGCATGTCACGCTTCATGGCTCTCTGTGCTACTTATATTTTATGCACACACAGTCTCGTATGTAAGCGTCATCTGAACTGTAATGTTATTTTCACGCCACCTGCTTGACAATGATCAATTACATATAACATAGTCTCAACGTAATATATAAGACATATTCTTGGGAGGCAAGGCACTGCCTCCCAAGGGAGATAAAGAACCACTCGCTTCACTCAAGGTTTAATAAGCCGCCCGCGATATGTAAGACACTGCTTTGTCCCCTAGGTGCATAATCTACTATTATTGTGTGCTAATTTTGTATTTGTTTTTAAGGCCCGAGCCGTCGACCTGCTGCACAAGGCTGCGTTCCGCCGCGGGCTGGGAAACTCTCTCTTCATCTCGCCCAGTAGGATCGGCAAGATCTCCTCGGAGTCGCTCCAGCACTACGCTGCCAACACCCTCACCCCGAGTCGCTGCTCCATCGCTGTTGTTGGAGACTCCAAGGTATCATTACCATTTTGTTCTCCTAATAAATATACAAACACACTTATACATACATACATATCGTCACGCCTTTCCCCCGAGGGGGCTGGCAGAGGTGTAATACAACACCCACACTTCGCCAGCGATATTCATGTCCTCCTAATAAATATATCACACTCATTCTCACACATTTACACACATTATATAATGATAATCTATTTGGTATTGAATGTGAGAGATCAAGTGAATCTTCTAAGATCTTCTAAGCCTGCATGCTTCAGCATTCATCTTAGACCACATCATCGCTTACTAACATGCGAGTTGGTGTTCAAACGCGGACTTATTTGCGATTTAAAAAAAACCCTGGGAACTACAGTAAATTGCCGAAATTCCGAATAAAACATCTTCGTGTTCAAACTTTTTTTTTCTTACAACAGACTATGCATGCGTTTGACCACTGACTCGCCTGATGGGAAGCGTCGACGTGATCGAAGGTGTAACACGCTTGCCTAGGAGATACCCATTCATTTCACTCTTAAACACCCCCGGATTGTATTTAGGTGGAAAGACAGACTCAGGCAACGAGTTTCACACCTCTGCAGTTAAACGCGGACTTATTTTCGATATACAAATAATATGCTTCCGGGGAACTATAGTAAATTGGCGAAATCAAACATCTTATTTTTACTGGTGTCGATTCTTTCATTGCCACTTACTAAACTAACTAAAAACACGTGAAAAGGTCTAACGGAATCGTCATAATTTTTTTTCTTAGTACATGGAAATTCTTTATACAATTACTTAGTACATTCTGGAATAAGTTGCCAGTGACTGTGATAAATGCTCCCTCAGTTAATTGCTTCAAAAACAGACTTGACAATTACTTTAAAAAAAACACACACGTAATTAGTGAAGTGAAGTGCACTGAAATAAGACACGCATCAGCTTTAAGCTGCCAGTGTCAACAAATAATAATAATGGTCAAAAGTTTCTCAACTATAGCGACAACAGTTTTGTTGTTTGTTGGTAGTACCACAGCCTAGTAGTACCACAGCCTAGTAGTACCACAACCTAGTAGTACCACAGCCTAGTAGTACCACAGCCTAGTAGTACAACAGCCTAGTAGTACAACAGCCTAGTAGTACCACAAAATGACGTTGAGGTATCTTTTTTTCAGGAACGCGCGTACTGCGTCGCCCAGTCGCTCCAGTTGCCCACGTCCGGGGACGCTGCTGCTGAACCTTCCCGCTACTATGGCGGTGAGCTAAGGTGAATGGTGGTAGAATATTTTCGTCAAGCTATATAAAAACTATCTATAACTGTAGCCCGCAACTTCGTTTATTCAGAAAATAGTATCCATAAACCCTCTCGGGGTTCCTCCTCCTCTATCGGGGTTTTTAAAATTTTATTTTTTACTAGTTGTTGTTTTGACTACCTTAGTGCCTCAGATGGTAGTGAACCTGCCTTCTGAGGTTGGGGGCGTGGGTTCGATTCCCACCTAGGGCAAACATTTATGTGATAAACACATGTGTTTGTTCTATGTCTGGGTGTTAACAAGTATGTATTTAAACGTATATATGTATGTTCATCGGTCTCTGGCAGCCAGCCAGCTTTGCTTAGTTTGGGGTCAGACCACTTACACTATACTTACTAAGTTACAGTATATCACTGGAAATGTTTTTGGGTACTATTTTCTGAATGAACGAGAACGAAGTCGCGGGTAACAGCTAGTATTGTATAATTTATACTTTTTCAGGAAAGAAATGGGCGGCGACCTGGCTCACGTGGCTCTCGCACTAAAGGGAGCTCCCACCGGCTCCAAGGAGTCACTCGCACTCGCTGTCGCAGCGAAAGGTATCTTATTACTTTTATACACACACATACACACAACCACACAGCCCCCCCCACACACAGCCCCCCCACACACACAGCCCCCCACACACTCACAAACACGCACCGATATAAACTCACACACTACACATACTCGTACATTCATTAAAACTGTTTATTTTTCTAAGAAAATTACACTTTCTTTAATCCGGAGGGGGGCGTTGTTACCCGCGACACAGTTTTTTAAACTACTGCGGGTAGTATCGATACACTTTTATTAATTATTTTTATTTATTATAGTTCCAGAATAAAGAGTTTTTGTATCTAATAAAGTTCTAGGTGATGGCACTGAGAGAATTTAAAAACCTACCATGAAAAAAAAAACTATTATACAAGTAACATTGTTAAAAGATAAACAAAAAACCCAACTGCAAAATGTAGTCTGACAATCCGGATATAATTAAAATATTGTACCCTATGTCACTTTCACTATCAACACGATTCAAATGACACCTCACAATTCCTCACATCATGTCGAAATCAATCAACCTGTAGGGCCAAAAAAACTCATACATACAAAGATACCTACATACATACATACTTACATACACTCAATAAACAACCCTCCTTGCGCATTCGGGTAAAAATGAGATTTTTAGCGTCTCGCCGGCAGCTGCCGCGGCACGCTGGCTCGGTTCAATGTGTTATCGCAGATCAAACAAAACCAAATCTAGTGTTTTGGTCCACACTTTATTGTTAGTTATTTTTTAGCGCCTCGCCGGCTGCTGCCGCGACACGCTCGCTCGACCGTGTTTTTCGCAGATTCTAAAAACCAGTAACCAAATTAGTTGGGGCTACAATCCTACAATTGATTAGCAACAAATATTAGGGTTTTTGTCAAATGAATATTCGTAAGCGTTAATGCTAATATCTCTATCGTTATTTAATAGTATACCAACATTTTATGATAATCGATCGAGCGTTGGCACAGCGTAGAATATTGAATTTAGATATGGTATATAGATCTTTTTTGTCCAGTCAGTTTTTGGATTTTTTTCGCAATGGTGGAGAAATGCTATTTTTGTAAAAAAATCATACCTCAATTTCGAACTACATTTAAGGGTTTTTGTTGGTAAGAGAGTAGGCTTCAAAGTATACTTTGGTAACAATTAGACATACTTTAATACATAAACAATAATAAATAATAAGGATGACACTATACTTTGGTAATAATCCTACTAATATTATAAACGCGAAAGTTTGTAAGAATGGATGGATGGATGTTTGTTACTCTTTCACGCCAGAACGGCTGAACAGATCTGGATGAAAATTGGCACAGAGATAGATTATAGTCTAGAATAGCACATAGGACTTTTTAACCGCGGGTGAAACCGCGGGGCGCAACTAGTAGAACATATTTTAATTCCTATAAAATAAAAGTAGGATGATATTTATGTGCATTTTTTTTTTCATTCAGCCCTAGGCATCGGGCCAGTGACAAAGTGGGGTAGTGACAACTCACCGCTCGCCAAGGCGGTCGGCAACATCGGTCCCTTCGCAAGCTGCGGGTTCAACGTATCTTTCACTGACAACGGGCTGGTCGGCGTCGTCATCTCCGTGCCTAAGGATGAGGCCAACAGCGTATGTATCAAGCTGGGTGTCCACGATAACATGACATATCGTCACGCCTTTCCCCCGAGGGGGCTGGCAGAGGTGTAAAACAACACCCACACTTTGCCGGACGATATGTGGCAGGGGGCGAGCCTATCGCCATACACCGGGCTCCAGTCACGTAGCAGATGACATGCAATACGCACATATTATGTTCACACAATGAATAAATTGGTGCGTGTGGGTTCGAACCCGCTCCCTCTGGCTTGAGAGACGGGCCTTCTCCAACTAAGCTATCATTGCTTGCTCCACGATAGACAAAACTAATTAAACGTCGCGAGTCCACCTACTCAGCGTGTCAATTTCAGATCATGAACCGGGTATTGTACTACGCTATCTATTGCATGCGGTTGATGATCTGGCTATCTGGTCCCTATTCTTGCGCGTGTGATATTATACATTACATTGAACGCTGACTTGTGTCAGCGAAAAAACAATAACGCTTGTTAAGGGCTACTAATAAAAAAGCCGATCTTGCCTCCGCAGGCTGTAACGACCGTCGGCCGGCTACTGAAGACCCCGTCCCTGGATTCGAGCGCAATCAAGGCCGGCAAGAACCAGCTGAAGCTCCAAGTACTAAGCGAGGCAGAGGGCGGCGCCTCGCTGGCCGAGTCGCTGACTGCGCAGGCGCTCTCCACCGGAGTCGTTAAGTCGCCTGTCGAAGTCGCCAGCGAGATCGAAGCTCTCACCGAGGCCGATGTTACTGGGGTTCGTATAACATTCAGTGCGAGGCGTAGCTCGTATAAGTCGTATGAATATTATGTATCAAGTTCATTTTAAAATTTTTGTCTAATAAATTTAAATATTTTTCCATAGGCCCTCGCAACTGCAGCCAAGAGCAAACTTTCCATGGGAAGTGTGGGCAACCTGGCGTTTGTTCCTTTCGTAGATGAAATCTAACTGGATCATTTGTATTCTTATTAACAATCTACCAACCTAGTGTAATTTTGTCATGCTGCTGATGTATGATTTAAATTTGTATTTATTGTTTCAAATAAAATCTTTTGAGTTGTAAATAGCAATGTTAATTTTATTTTACACCTTTTGTCTTTAAAGATAAAAGCTAGAATTGTTATATCTGCAACTTTAGGGACATCTCCATGAAAAGGATTGTGGTATAGACTGATTCAAACTTAAGTGCCGCAGTCTCGCTTGCGGCGCACTTCACAGCCGCCACAGTATGAATCGGTTGTCTGTACTTACTTGTACTTGCTACTCAACACTAAAATTTTAGTTTAGAACATGGTGCAACAAAATAGGCATTGTTGATCAAATTACTTTGAGGTTTAGAATGTTCTATAAATGACCCCATTGACTTTGCAGAATGAAACTTACTTATGATGATTATAAAAAATATTTAAAAACTACTAAACACCATGATATAATATACTTTGCCAGGAAATGACTCATGATATAATTATTATGTGCATTTTGAGTAAAAAATGGTAATGTGGGCAACATAGTGTCATCAATTGATGCATAAATAAGCAAGACCAAAATATGTCATTTACAAATAGTTAGAAAGAGATGATGAGTGATGTCATTATGTGCTGGTTCCAAGAATCCTAGACCTAGTTTTTTTTTTATTGTTTAATAGGCTTGCGTTTGGCCTCCAACATGCCTGATGATAAGCAGTGATGTGACCTACGATGAAGCATGCTTGCCTAGAAGAAACTGATATAGTTTTCGTTTTTTAAGATCATGCTAACACTATCAAGTGTATGACATGCATTAGACATAACTAGGTCTCTTATTCACATACCTAATACAAAAGTTTTTGAGTTTTATACTGATAGAATATTTTTAGTAGTATGAAAAATGTTTGTGGGTCCTAAAGTGGAAATCTAATGCTCCTATGTCCAAACTAGATCATATGAAAGTAATATTTGAACTCAGAGACATGATTGTCCATTAAAGTCAAAAGTGCATAGATGTTTTCCAGTTCCTTTGAAAAAATCATTACAATTAAAGAACAAAATAATTTGATTTTGTACATGTTTATTTAAATCAAAGTAAACAAATCATCATTTTTCATTCATCATTTTTTATTTATTTTTATTTATTTATTAAACAAATCATCACAGACATAAATTAAATAAATACATTTAATGCATTTAACTATTTTATTGTACTTCAGCTTCAGTCAATAGCATGTTCGGGATTCCTTTTGTGATTGGAAATTGTCGTCCGGACTCTGGGCAAGTAAGATATCCTTCTTCCACTTCTACTTCTAGTAAAACTTTGTGAGCTTTTTTTAAGAACTCTTCGTTTTCGTCGTACTTTGGTTCTAAGGTCTTCGGTAAACCTTCACTGTGTCCAATACTGTCTGCTGCAGTCCATAGAACTTCCCAGTCTAGTTTTGGTATAATTCGTGATATGAACTCGCGGTTGAAGTCTACTTCAGTCACTTTCACGTCTTTGGCATTGATAGCGAGAGGATATCCAGTTAAAACCCCCTTTAAGCATTTCGATGTGAGCATATTATGAGTTATAAGCTTCATTTTAAATCAGCTAATAATGCATAGGTACTTAAATAAAAACAACTATTGCACTGGAGATTTCTGCTACCGTTCAACGAGTAAATTTGTTTGTTTTTTGTTTTGTATTTTTTTAGATTTTTCCGAATTACAAACAAACGAAAAATTAAAAGATAAAACGTGAACGAGGTTACTTAGGTTGGGTGCAGGGTTGCCAGCTTTGAATTTTAATTTTCCCACCTTCTACTTCAACTATAGGTTATCGGGTTAAGGGGTCTTTGTACTCATTATTTAGAACAGCTTTTACTTTGGAGCCAACTCAAAATTTCGAAAACAAATATCGGCTGTCAACCAAATGTTTTTTTTAGCTTTTTTTTCTAGATTTCAGGGTAGACTTCATAGTAAAAGTGGTTCATAAAATTATGAGTACAGTGACCTCCTTTGGAATAAGTAAACTCTTTTCAGTCCCTGGGGCCTTAATCGGAGATTTGAGATTTTCATCTAACCTTTTTTCGTCCTTGTTGCTCTCGTTTGAAACGTCATAGATGTGAGAGTGACCAAGATAAAATCTCATCTCATCTCACGCGTAGGAATAGCCCCCCAGCTCTATTTTTTCCCCCTCAATGTGATATATATACAGTTTTTTATTTTTTCTAAATAATCAATAAATTAAGTATCATCATTAAAAATGACATGAAAGCATAGGATATAATAATAATAATAATAAATATGAAATAATCGTTTATCTAGCAGCTCCGGTGGTGACCACACAGCAAAACTTTGAGGCATTGTTCTAAAACAACGCGACTACCTGATTGTTGTGTATTTAACGAATGCGCGATAAAATCAAACATATTTATTATGAACAGGTGTCCCAACTGACGCTCACACGATGCTTGCGTCTTCCTCTACAAGCGCGCAATGGTCAACCCGTTCACGCGATGATCGCGTGGTCGTGACAATGCCTGATATGTGCGAGAGTTAGGGAGCGCTACCGTGGCTCGGATGACACGATAAACTGTAGGCCCCAGTTGTTGATTCTATGACAACAACCATCAAGCCATGTCAGAGGCCATCGGGCGGCCTAGAAACTCTGACATCGGGGCTAGCCACTCAGCCTCTACGAACTTGCTTGCTTGCGAGAGTTTACCAACAGCGAAGCGGTGTGTCTGCGAATTCGCCCAAAGGACCGAAATATTCGCAAAAAAACTACACACATCGCGATAAATACAATTTTTTGTGTTATCATGTTGAGTGCGGCCCCGCTATCAAAATAAGTATGTACTCGTGTTAACTCAGAATATGAGTACATACTTTTTAGTAGTAGTGGTACTCTAATATCATGTCGTGATTTTCCAGAGAAACGGCTTTTTTATAGCTGGTGTGGGTACGATCACGTCTTTTTTACACCTGGCAGCCCTGATATCGTTCATTCAAAACGCACGTTTCTTCGATTCACTCACTAAACGTCACATTCTGTTTCAATTCATTCATTTTCATGTCATTTCATTTCATCGATTGATCTACTTTGTGAGGGCCGGGCATTGAACTTTAGAATTACGGATAAATTATTGTTGCGAAAGTATTCAGTGATTAAATTAGCCGCATGTAACTCAACAATAAATGAAGGATTTAATTTCATATCATGCCCAATATACAACCTGATTTACAGCCCGGCAAAGATGTTAGAAGTGGGCCATCGAGTGCACAGTTCTCCACGTCGTCACAGAATTTACAAACAAAGAACTCTCATAACAATAGCGAAAAAGAAAAGCCTAACCTATCAAATCCACAACCAACGATTTCAAACGAAAACAGTGCAGCAAACGATACGTGTCCTTTAAACGCGTTAGTAGCTGGTTTGAAAATAAACTCAAATGATGACAACAACACAAGCCCCAAGAAGAAAAATGCAAAGAAAAAGCAGCGTAAACAGCTGCATTTAACAACAGGAGTGAATGGGCTTCCAGAAACCAGCCGCTCAGCACATATTCCTATTGCGCCTGGACAAAATGGCTCTGCACACCATTATTTTGTTAACCAAAGAGGTGCAGTTTACCCGGGCACTAGTCCTGGGAGTGCAGTATATGCTAACAGCAGTTCTAGATACTTAAACAATCTCTCACACCACCCGCAGTTTCAGTACATGCAAAGTTTACAAAATGCTATTGACATTCAGCAAGCTCTCAATTCAATTGCTATGCACAATCAACATGCAGCGAGTGCCCCAAACACTCCATTGGTACATAATTTCCAAAGACCTGCCTCTGCAAGTATACCATGTTCGCCACTAACACCTCAGTCAAATTTTCAGTTTTTTCAAAATATTATGCAACACCCACTATTGAGTCACACATATGTAGCTAACAGAAATAACAGTGTAAATATGACAACCCCTCCTAAAAATGGAAAAGGAAGACAGTCAAAAAACTCACCAAGGCATAAGAAAAATAATAAAAATAATGAAAGTGATGCCAATCCAGAAGAGAAGAAATTCGAAAATTACTTGTCAGCAGAGGAGGTTGAAGAAGGACTTAAAATGGGTACTCTTTTTGAGGGTATTTTGAGGATCAATCCCAAACAGTTCCAACATGGTTATATTTCCACCGATGACCGTGAAGAGCAGGACATGTTCATAGATGGTGTTAAAAATAGAAATCGCTCTTTGGAAGGAGATGTAGTTGTTGTACAGCTCATTGAATCAACTAGTGAAAATGAAGCTGAAGAAGATGTGGGGAAAAGAGCTGAAGATGTAGGGGCTAAAGCTGAAGATGTTGGGAAAAAAGTTGAAAAAGCTGAAGATGTGGAAGCAAAAGCTGCAGATGTGGGGGGAAAAGCTGAAGAGGTGGGGAAAAAAGCAGAAGATGTGGGGAAAAAAGCTGAAGATGGGGGGAAAAAAGGTGAAAATATGGTGACGACAACTGAGGATGTGGGGGAAAAGGCTGAAGAAGATGTGGGGAAAAAAGCTCAAGAAGATTTGAGAAAAAAACAAAAGAGAGGCAAAGTTGTTTTTATCAAGGAAAAAGTCCATTCAAGAATGGTTATTGGTAACCTTAAGTTAATGCCAGATAAAAGCAGGCAAAAAGCTTTATTTGTGCCTCGTGATCACAGAGTCCCAAGGCTCAACATACCATTCTCTTGCTGGCCGGAAAATTTCTACCAAGATGCTAAAAAATATGAGGACACATTGTTTTTGGCTCAGATTGTCGAGTGGTTTGATACCAGATTTGCTGTGGGAAAAATCTTGTCTAATATTGGACAAGCTGGCAACATGGAGACTGAAACAAAGGCAATTCTCGCTCAAAATGACTTGGATGTAACACCTTTTGGCCTTGAAATGAGGCATCTCTTTCCCAGACCGGATTACACAATACCTGATGAAGAGATAAAGATACGAGAAGATTGCCGAAAGCAATGCATATTCAGTATTGATCCATTCAACTGTCGGGACATTGACGACGCAATATCTTGCAAAGAATTGGAGAATGGTAATTATGAAATAGGTGTTCATATCTCAGATGTTGCTCATTATTTGACAGAAAACACAATCCTAGATGCAAAAGTTGCACAAAAGGCGACAACGATCTATTTAGTAGAGAAAGCATATCACATGCTTCCAGATGAGCTATGCATGCTCTGTTCCCTGTTTCCTGGTGTTGACAAATTGGCCTTCTCAGTCTTCTGGGAAATAACCAAAGATGCACAAGTGTTGCGTCACAGGTTTTCTAAAACCGTGATCAATTCATGCGCCCAACTGGCTTATGAGCATGCACAAGCAATACTCGAAGACAAAGAAGATGCAAAGTCAGACTTCCCAGAAACCTACAATGGGTTTGAATTCAAACAGATACAGAAAACTACAAAAATTATCGGCGACATTGCGGCGAAATTTCGTAAGATGAGATTCGACGGTGGCGCCTTGAGGATCGATCAACCAAAAGTCTCATTTCGTCTGAACACTCAGGATGGTTTGCCCGAATCCTATTGGATTTACCAGATTAAAGAGAGCAATCAGATGATTGAAGAGTTCATGTTACTGGCTAACATGACGGTAGCGAGACGGATTTACGAAGACCATCCGAATTTAGCTTTCCTAAGATGTCATCCACCTCCCAGTGGGCATATGATGAGAACTCTGGCCAAAGCCCTGATACCCTTGGGGATAGAAATTGACATTTCATCTGCTGGAGACTTGCACCGGTCACTGCTTGCTTATACAGGCCCCGACTGCCTCGATATGGGTAAAGCAATGGTTTTAAACATGTTATGCGCCAAGCCCATGACCAGAGCGAAATATTTCTGTGCTGCCGGCTGTGAAGATGATGACTTCCATCATTATGCATTGAATGTTCCTCTCTACACACATTTTACTAGCCCCATCCGCCGGTATGCTGATATAATGGTGCACAGGTATGAACTAGCTTCCTACTAAAATATTTGCCAGCTATTGAATGAAAACTACTATTCTTGTTAACCAAGGCAAGAGAAGGTTTCGGAATAAATTGAAGCTTGCATATAAATATTGGCTTCATGATTATTTGAAAATGTTGATCCAATCATCATTAAATTTGGAGACAAGAAGTTTAGTCCAATATTTTTTATTATTATTTTTATTAATTACTATCCTTAGCAAGACATTTTAATATGACAGCATTTTTCATATCTGTCATTATTTATTTAGATTGTTGGCTGCAAGTCTGAAATGCAGCCAAACTCCTACTTGGGACGTCGATAAAGTCCGCAAGGTGGCAGCTCAATGTAACAAACAGAAGTACAACGCCAAGAGAGCTGGGGAAATGTCTTCAGAACTGTACATGCTGAAATACATTGAAGCACATTCTCCAGTCCTGACTGAAGCTGTGGTGGTTGAAGTGAGAGAGCGTTACATTGACGTCATTATAGCGGCCATGGGGCTCAACAGAAGAATCTTTTTTAATACTGTAAGTTTAAAAGACCTTATTTTATTATTTTATAATCTGGGAATTACTCACATACAATTGGTGTTACGGAAAGTCACATATTTGAGTTGGTAGGTAGGTATTTTAATAGTATTTATTAGTATTTAATAGTATTCCATACTACCTAAATCCATGAACATAAAAAAAAACAAGGTCTAGCATTCAGCAAACACGTAATGACGTCATCGTCATTCGTCTCTTTCGAACTTGTTATAAATGACTTATTTAGGTCTTGCTTACACATCCATTAGCGTCACTAGGTGCTGTTGAATGCTATACCTGGCGGAGTATATTATTATACCATGCCTAAATCATTATCATCTACAGCAGTTTATAGACCACTGCTGCTGCTGGATATAGGAGAGAGAGGCTCTAACTGTGGCATATGCCCCGGTCCTGCACCAATCAGCTACCTACCTAAACACCAACTTTTTCTACAGGAATTTCCAGGTGAGTTCAACTGCGTGAAGCATGAAGGTGGAAGCCACAAGATGTCGAAAATGGAAGTCGTGTGGCGCGAAGAAGGCAAGCCTGAGGTTAAACAAGTCATTGAGACATTCTCCATTCTCAAGGTCATCCTGCTGAAGGGCAAAGAAGAATCAATGGTCAAAGTCGAAACTAAACTCATCAGACCAGACAGTTAGTTTAGATTTGTATGAGCCCTGGTAAAATACTTACCTCCGTCAGTGTTGCCAAAATGGCATCTAGAATTATTTGAGGTACTTAGACCCATTCTATTTTTAGATACATTTGACTCATAATAATTTATATTTTAAGGAAGATGTGGTCTTTTTTTGTAATAATTTTACTTTATAGTAAGTTAACCGTTTTATGATGTACAAAAAGTTTTAGTCGTGCAATTTTATTGATCTTGTAGTCTAATGTTTGTACTTGAATCTTTTAAATTTTAAAATGATGCATGTGATTAGATGAAATTTAGTAATTTGACGATTGTGAACAATAGAATTAGTGATTTCTTTGCAGGTGCTCTTTGTTAATTAGACTATTTCAAATATTAAGGTCAGGCCACACGACACGTTGCAGGATGGCGGTGGTGTCACGGCTCTTTACGACGTATAGCCGGCCACATTAGTGGCAGCGCAGCAGCGCGGCGTGGCATGATTTTGTTGACTTTTTTTTCTTCTAACGAATTGGGTGTCGACAGTGCGTGACTGTGGAGTACACATTGTCTCGTAGTCTTCCATAGCGCGGCACTGGACTGCATCGTATAATTGTCTGTAAGTAGAAAGTCCCAGCGGCGTCAGCGCCAACGCATCGTGTCATGTCGCCGGACTCGTAGTAACAATACACAGCAATAATTATATTAGTGATAGAGACAACGAAATCATTAGCTTAGTACTTATTTGACTAATAGCATTATCAGTAGAAATTTTGAATGTTCCATTAGCGCAATAGACTTCACTAATGACAGATAATTAATAATTTTCTTTATAAATTATGATATTGATGTAAATGACTTATATCGGTTGATTTCCTTTACCGTCTCGAAAAAAATAGGGTCTATTAGGTGGACGCAGAGTAGAAGCTTTCACTAGTCTGCAAATATTCTCGTGTACGTCTTCTATTCCACTTATACAACACACCGTAATATTAAATTTTCGAGACGGTAAAAATCAACCGTTATAAACAACTTCAGCTATGTTTTCATCCGGATGGTTTTTTTAAAACGTAGGTACTGTGCAACAGGCAAAGGTTTTTAAAACGAATTTATTTGAAAATCTTTGCCTTAATTTTAGTACAGTTATATTGGTAAAATGATGCATTTATTGTTGTAAAGATCTTTGAAAATTTGACAAATTCTGTGCCTTTATTGGAGAGAAGAAGAAATGTGTTACTTGCCAAAACACTTTATTACCTCACGTTTACCGATAAGTACTTTTTTAAATTGATTTTTGTTAGTAGTACTTACCTAGGAAAATTTAGAGCTCTTGCATGTTGAACAATATGGACTTTTTATTTATTGCTTTATTTTATTATTTACTAAAATCATGAATAATGTAAGTGTTGTATTTAAATGAATTCCGGTTATATCGGAACTTATAAATCTATACAGTCCGACGAAGCCGACTAGACAGAGTAATCGTGTGGGTTGTAAGGGGCAAGACACGTCCTCGCGCGTCCGTCTTCGTCACACCGCCAGCGTTAGTTACCCGGTATAAAAGTCAGGGCTAGCTTGTGTTTGTTGTATCAATTAGTTTAAAATAAAATGGTAAGTTAGTACAAACGACACGTACTGTGCGAGCATACCCATCGTCATGAGAAAAATATTTTTGAACTGACCAAATGTATTTTAGAGTATTTTATATACATAATCAAAATGCTGCTCATTGTAAAGATAGTCTTTACTTACATCCAAATATTTGGTATTTAGGATGTAAAGACTTTAGCGGTTACGATGGGTTGCTAGGCATGTAGGTACTTCAAAATGGTGCGGGCTGCGCGCTGTGGTTGACAACCCTGAGCGAGCTGTCTGGTGAGAGTACATTGCTGTCAAGACGCATGCGGAATTTCGCGAAACATTAAAGGGGTCGAAACACTGTATGGATTTACATAGTAACCTTGCATGCGTTTTGATAGTTAAGAAAACTTTTTTCGTTTGGCTTCATAAAAAAAAAGCGCCCCTGGCGGACCTATGTATGGAAAATAAACAAAAAAAGTTTAGGTATGTTAACTATTAAAACTCATGATAAGGGCAGTACACTACATTAGTATTATTGTATTATTATGGGTGTGACGACCGGTAAGGTATTTATTGTTCTTGGTTGTGAGGAATGTTGCATGTTGCGTTCAGATGATTTGTCTGTTAAACAATTGTTATTGTAAAGTCAATGAGCTCAGTAGCGGATCCGGGGGGAGGGGGGGCTAATAATAATAATAATAACTCATTTATTTCAGGCAATATAACTTGCATACAATGCAAGTTACAGAGGCCCATAGCAAATAAATACCTTACTACGTATCCAAATAAAATAAAAAACTTAAATGACACGTATACTAGAAGACGTGTTAACCCTAAGTTTAACACGTCTGCTAACTGCTAACAGCTGCTATGCAGCAGTTAACACGTGTGTTAACTGCTAAGTTTACCCTCGGCCATGTAACCCCCCCTCCCCCAACTAAAATATTGGATCCTCCACTGATAGAGTTAGAGTCCACGTTAGACATGACACCCCACTTTGTCATAATGACATTGTGACAATGTCCCAATTCAATCACCATCCAATCAATCACTCGCTGGACACTCTTTGTAAGAATGCAAAAGTCCATTGACCGCCACCGTAGGCCGCGTCTGTCTGGGAGACGCCTAATGTGCCATGTCACACAATTAATTGGGACATGAAATGGACTGCTGGACTCACCTCTAGTATCTATAGTACCTACCTACATAACAGCAATATTAGCAATCTATAAGTACATGCCAAGGTGCTTATTTTTGTAACTACCTACCTAATATACCCCGTTGTTGTCATAGACTTCAGAATAGTTATTGTGAGCATTATTGTTTTAATTAATTTGTGATGGAAACAATGAAATACATTGTTTTATTTTAACGATCGTTTTATTTTACGTTTGTGGCATTTTTAACCGACTTCAAAAAAGAAGAAGGGGTTTCTCAATTCCTCAGAATCTTTTTTTTTATTTACAAGTTAAAACTTGTACTCGTTATTCATTCTTCCATTTCGTCTAGAATACTATGAGCGAAGAGAGCAAGTAATAATACTGACGAACCTCTAAAGTTACCGTACACAAACAGAGTGACAAAGTTCAATTTCAGACCAACAAGATTAGTCTGCGCGGGTGTTTTTTTTTTATGGATTGGATCCATTGGATCCATTGGATGTCTGTGCCCCAGGGGGCTATTCTTGCGCGTGAGATGAGATAAGATTTTATCTTGGTCACTCTCACACCTATGAAGTTTCAAACGAGAGCAACAAGGACGAAAAAAAGTGAGATGAAAATCTCAAATCTCCGAATAGGGTCCCTAACCAGAAGAATTTGGCGTCGCACGTCTTGTGCATTTGCCAGTGTCAAGTTAATGTAGTATTTTTAGATGATGCAGTGATGATGAAAAGGTGATAATGACGATGGACCCTTACCCCATTTCAATAAAGTGATGGATATTTTATTGAAACTTAAGTGCAGTTTTGCAGAGGACACGAAAAGTCACGTTTGGTAATGTTTGTATTATTTACTCTTACTCGTGCACCTTAACAAACCGATAAAGATTAATAATCCATTAATACAATTTAACACTCGAAGAATTACAAGATTTAGAAAATAACACAAAATTACGGCAGCACATTTTCGTTTCCCGCCAAAAACTTCGGATGGAATTTTTACTAGAAGTCGCAATATTTACGATGCAGCCAATAATTCCAATAATTAATTAATTAAATAAATACCCAAAGCCCGTTTTATACAGTCTGATCAGCAGGGCTATTCACAACCATTCCAAAATGTTTCCGTTTTAAAAAATTCCGTTTTCCGATTTAAAAAATTTTAAACCTAAATTATTTGAATTCATTCATTAGTTTTAAACGTTGATAATTCTTCCAATCGGATTTATACTTGATTCCCTATTCCAAAATGTATAAAAGTAGACTGAGATTCGAACAATTTGAGTTTGAGATCCGATCGGAAACGTTTCCGAATGATTGTGAATAGCACCGCAGTGGCCCTATTCGGAGATTTGAGATTTTCATCTCACCATTTTTCGTACTTCTTGCTCTCGTTTGAAACGTCTTAGGTGTGAAAGTGACCAAGATAAAATCTCATCTCATCTCACGCGCAGGAATAGCCCCTCAGGAGGGGCTATTCCTGCGCGTGTATAATAGCCCCCCTGAACGCAACTGTGGTCGTACCTAAGGCCTTCCTTAATTAATTCAAATAACAGCAATTTCTACCGTAATAAGTAGGTACCAAGATTGCTAAGATATGATAATTTATTTCCAAAAACGAATTATTTACATTTTCACAGTTTATTTAAAAAATAAAAAATCCCTGAAAATATCAAGACCCAGGAAGAAGAAGTAGTTTAGAAGTAAAATCGGACTCTTCAAATTCAAAATTGCTTTCGTACATAGTGTAGTGGTCGCATTTAATGACTGCAAATCTCCTCAAATTCCTCAAATTCTCATCTGACTGACTGAGATTTGCTTTGATTCACTTGAAGTTGACACTGACTGACAGAAATGACAGACAACGTTCTATTGATTCGTTTTAGTTTGCGTTTTAGTACAGCGAAAATCGAAATCGAGAATCGCGTGGATATTTTAATTTTTAGATTTGTAGTGTTGACTTCTTTATTTCAATCTAATTTAATAGAGAGATGATAAAATTTTAAATTCGAAATCCAAATAGAAGGTAGGTAGACAATACACATCAGAAGATTAAAATAGCATCAATTAATCTAACATATTTTATGACAATAAGCATTTTAATTAATCATGAGCTCCAAAGCCCGTATATTATTATAATTATAATACTAACACAGTGTAAGTAAATATTATTGGTAGGCTGTGATAATACTTTGTTAAGTAAGTACATTGAAGAATACTTGTAAAGTACATATTTTAATTTTCTAGAGCTTCACACCATGTCTACAGTAGCCGAATTGGAAAAAGAATTAAAGCATGTAGATAAAGAGTTACATGCAGTTGAAGCTGAACTAGCAAAGATGAAAACTCACCAGCGTCACCTAAACGAGAGAAAAAACTCCATAAAGAATTCTATTAACAAACTCAAATCGGACAGTTTAGCGTCGATCGACTGGTCAGGTATTAAAACCAGCTGGTCAGATGATATTGATAAAATCCGTAAAAATGTGTTTCACATTGAAGAGTTCAGACCTAAGCAATTAAGTGCAATTAATTCGACTCTTTCTAAGCAGAACTCGATAGTTGTGATGCCAACAGGAGCTGGAAAAAGTCTGTGCTATCAGTTACCAGCTCTAGTAGAACCAGGTCTCACAATTGTAGTCTCACCTTTAATTTCTCTCATGGAAGATCAAGTCCGATCATTAACAAAGAGAAATATCAGGGCAAAGCATATGACAAGCTCAAGCCCAAAAGAGGAAACCAATGCTGCTTTGAATATTCTAAAAGACAGAAACTCTGACATCAAATTGCTTTATGTGACACCAGAAAGATTTGCAAAAAGTAAAAGGTTCATGTCAAACTTGCAGAAGTGTTATGCTGATGGTAGATTGCAGAGAATTGCCATAGATGAAGTTCATTGCTGTTCACAATGGGGCCATGACTTCAGACCTGATTACAAATTTCTTGGGATACTATCCAGCATGTTTCCTAAGGTCCCTATTTTGGGATTAACTGCTACTGCTACGGCTCGAGTTTTAAATGATGTTCAAAAAATACTTAATATACCTGGTTGTTTAATAATCAAATCAACATTTAATAGACCCAACTTATTTTATACAGCAATAGAAAAACCGACATCACAAGATGATTGTATTTCCATATTAGAAAAACTAGTAAAGTATAGATATAAGAATGAAAGTGGGATAATTTACACAAATAGTATTAAAGAAGCTGAAGAGATTTCACAAGGGCTACGTAAGCGGGGCCTCAAAGTTGGCTGTTATCATGCCAATATGGATGCAGAAGCTCGCACTAAAGTTCATTTAAAATGGCATGACAAGGATTACCAAGCCATTGTAGCAACTGTAGCATTTGGAATGGGAATAGACAAGCCAGATGTGAGGTTTGTGATACATCACACCATAAGTAAATCTATGGAGAATTACTATCAAGAAAGTGGTCGAGCTGGGCGAGATGGCCTTAGAGCAGAATGTGTAACACTGTACAGGATGCAAGACATCTTTAAAGTAAGCACCATGGTGTTCTCATCTGTTGGAAGCTTGGATCATTTATATGGTATGATAAAGTACTGCCTCAATGGAACATATTGTAGGAGGCAGCTAATTGCTGAGCATTTTGATGAAGACTGGGGAGAGTCTGACTGCAACAAAATGTGTGATATATGCTGCCAACCGCAAACCAATCAGAAAGAAATTGCTTTGGATTCCCACATCAAGACATTATACAGCATTATAGAGAATGCCGAAAAACAAGACACAAAATTGACTGCACTGAAACTTCTTGATGCATGGTTCCTAAAAGGACCAGTAAATTTGAGACATAAAGGAAAAGAGCCTAATTTTCACAGATCTATAGGAGAAGATGTCATTGCATTCTTGCTTGTTGAGTCTTATCTTGAAGAAGGTTTTCACTTTACTGCTTATTCAACAATAAGTTATTTGAAAAAAGGTGCAAACAAGGATATGGTCCATGATCCTGATTTTATGGTGAAAATGATGGTAAGACGGTTTTTACCACTTCAGTTACAGAGTCCAGCTCCAACAGAATTTGGGCTGATTAATAAAAGCACTGTAAAGGAATCCACCAAACGGACGTCCGATAGCAATATTGTGTTAAAAACAAAAAAAACAAAAGTGATGATAATATCAGATGAAGATTCAGACTGAATACAAAGGTTATGTGGGTACCTACCCATAGTAAATTTTTTTTAATAACCCACCTTTATTCTAAAGATACTAGTACCACTAATAAACCCGTAATAGTAGTAGGTAGCTAGAGACAGGCTAACTACATTATTGACCGAACCCAGTGATATCTCAGAGTCTAGACATCTCAGTGTTTGTTTGTTTGACAAACTTTATTGTTGTTGCTATCTTTATTTTTACCCGACTGCGCAAGAAGAAGTGTTATGATTTTCCAGTGTATGTACGTACATAGTAATGTATAAGTATGTATGTATGTGGGTATGTTTGATGCATGAGGTTTCGTTGGCACGCCCTGCAGCCTAAGCAGCTTCTGGATTTCGACATGTTAGGTATTTTGCAGCCGGGTTTTTTTGTTTTGCTTTTAATAATGTTTACAACTCCATAATTAAATATAAATCCATTGACGGGAATTTCCAAATTATCTAGCCATGGCCACACCAAAGCTGCCAATAAAAAAAAAAGAAACGTCAATGTCAAAATTTCGAACAGAGTTGCCAGATTAGTTTTAATTTGCGACTGCAGGGTATTACTATTCATGAATTACCCTACTAAACCCCCCAGTTTATTGTCAGAGTTGCTGAGGATTTTGGAATTTTACCTTTTATTTTTATTTGGATGACCAAACAGCCTGGTTAAACGTAAAAACATACAAAGATATTAATAGGTAGGCCAAATACAGGTCACCACTTGTAAGAACAACAATAGTGCTACCTATGGGAAAGGATACAACATATAGGTACACTGGAAGATCAGAGAAAAAATAATAATAATACAAAAAATACGAATTTGAAAAAAAATAATAAATATAAACCTACCACACACACACAAAGATTCTATAAATTTAGTGTTGTTACAGACGAAAAGATAACAGTAATAAATATAATAGTAGTGATGAACCTGACAAAGCCGTAAGAATAAAAGATTGCTCATAGAAAATTAGTTAAATAATTACCTACTAACTTAAGAAAAACTTGTTGTTAATTAAAATATTGAATGCATTTTGCCTCATTGAGAATAAGTCAACATGCTGAGAAAAGTTAGAATTAAAGTTAGATACTGTACGCAAGAAGAAAGAATTACTCGTACCACGATAGTTTGTACTATGGCGGGGGATATATAGACAAAGGTGTATTTTACGAGTCGGATTAGATGGCGAGACAAGCTTGACATCAGCTAGCAGCGATGAGCAGTCGATTCTTTTCGATACTAAATTATGTAGAAATGAGAGGTCTGCAGCCTCTCTTATAATACCTATAGTGATGGTACCTGCAACTTCTTTCGTAGTCAATGTCATTGGTAGTCGAAATTGGAGTTTGAAATTTTGGCTTTGTAATTAATTAATGACACGTAGGAATTTATAGTTTTAATCCATAATTTCTACAGGTCGTTTGATTGCTAAAAATTAAGATCAGTAGAATCCTAACTTTCTACTATGAATAATAAAATGAGGACTTTCTGAGGGTATTTATTTTGATTGATGCTAGGAGAATTTCCTTTGTAGGAGCTGGCAGCCCTATTGGAAAACTATTTCATTTTGGGAGTTTTGGCGGGAACCGAAAAGATGGTGTCGTGTTTTTGTATTATTTTCTAAAACTTGTGATTCTTCGAGTGTTAAATTGTAATAATGGTGGATTATTAACGTTTACCGGTTCGTCAACGTGCACGAGTGTGGGCAAATGATACAAACATCGCGAAACGCGACTTTTCGTGTTCTCTACAAAACTTCACTTAAAGTTTCAGTAAAGTATCCATAACTTTACTGGAATGGGAAAAGGGGAGGGATTCATCGTCTTCATCATCACCTCATCATCATCATCCCATCATCTGTTACTGAAGGAAAAAATATTACTAAGAATCCGACTGAAGGACGAGTATCCATGGTCATGAATAAATTAATAAAAAAAAAAAAACTATTTCATTTTTCAAATTCAAAGCAAAGTTGGTACTTCCTCTACACTCAACTGCATATAAATTAGATTACTATTTGATATTTTACAGAAGAGCCACAAATGAGTGTTTTAAGTTTTCAGAAAATATTAGAGGACCTTTTCAGTGACGAGAAAGTAGATAACAATGAAGTACTTCTTACAGAAAATTACAAAGTTCAACCTCTGAATTTTGCAACTTTAGATTTGATCGACATAGATTTATTAAACGAAATTAAAGCAATAGTTGCCAGGGAAAACGATTCCATTTATTTTGGTAAAAGTTTACGAGATATTAAATGTGTGATTCGAGAAGAAAATGATGTCAGGGAACATGAAGTATTTGTAAAATATATAGCACCTAAAAAGTTAGTAATAACTTCAGTGAATCTACCCTATTCACCGCTGCAAGATAGAGAATATAAGAATATTGGAGAAATTCTGACCGCTTATCAGAGTTATGTGAATGCACTATCTGCTTATTTCTATGAACTTGATAGAATAGATCATTATTGTACAGTAATGGAGCCTCATAACCCTACTTTTAAAGATGATTACAGGAGAGTTCTTCTTGGTAAGAAACTAGCCCATCTATTCAAATATCTTCACTCTCAATAGGTATTATGTTTGTAATAGGTATTTAAACATTCTTTAAAATATTATAAAAGCATTTTATTGTAAAACCAATACTCAACAACTGTTAAAACTAAAAACAAAAGACGAACAGCTTCTTTCTTAAAAGAGGCTACGAACTCCGACCTCTTTGCATTTACATACATATACTACAATAGGCTAATCGGATTTAGATGAAATTTGGTATAAAGGAACATAAACCCTGGATGAATACATAAGCTTTTTATCCCAAAAAATTAAGGTTCCTGTTGGAAATGGGGAAAAACATTTGGGGCAACAACACAACAAAAACATTTTGCAACTAGTGAAAGAAACCATTAAAATGATAAATGGGAAAGTAATTAATTTTTTCAAACCTAAAAGGCTAAACCAATCTTAATGAAAGTCAATGAGATGGAATGCATAGCTAAAAACAATACTTTTTCTTGGTAAAAATCAGGGCTATTATAATGTTCAAAAACAACAATTTGTTTTGAAACAATCTTAATTTATTCACCAGATGACAGAACATGGCTGCATGTCGAAGTGACCCCCAAAGGCTGTGCAACCAACATACACCTGGTTGGTCATTCCGAGGTGTGGCATGGGAAGTTGCAGTCGGGACTTCTCTCCTGGGACCATGATAAAGATATAGTTGAGAACATCATGTCAGTGTTTGGTAAGAATTAAAAGAGTAAAATAATAATATAATTAAAAAAAGACAATAGTTTAGTTTAAAATAAAAATTTTAGGGAATAAAATTACATCTAAATTAATTTACTGATGTACAAGTATATGCAGACAACTAGCTAAATTAGCCGTTTAATTAATAGCCTAGTGGGAGTTGGGGATAGCCTATGTAGGAGTTCTGCGTTACACAGCATACCCACTAAAAACCCTAGGCGGGTTCTTCCCGGCGGCCGGGGCGCCTGGCTGCCGAGGACGCCCTCGTACTTGTTCGCGGCCCTGGCTGCACTGGTCTCTCGCTTTAGGGGAGCGTGGTAAAAATAGGTGGAAATCGGGCAATGGAACCCCGGAGTCTGCAGCCCAAGTCCCCTGTTATGGGGGTGGGAGGAGAGCGCGGAAATCCTCTTCCATCGCCCGACTCTCTGGCGGCGCATTGGGAGATCAGTCTTGATCTAACATAACTTGTTCGCAGAAGGAAACTGCCGCCTGCCACGATCTCTCGCATCCGAGCATTGATTTAATCAATTCTGGCAGCGAGAGATTGTTTCCTACTTCCAGCCCTAGGTTGGGCTAACTGCTCCTTCCATTCTTCCAGCATGGAGCGACGAGCGTGGATCTACCACACTTCGACCTCCCTTGGATCCGGACTTTGCCCACGAAAGCTGAGTTCCATGCGCCATGCGTACATGTTTGCATGTACCTCTGCTTCCAAATCCCAGGGAGGTGAGCCGGCCATAAGGCATGTCGTCTCAGTGGATATCGTGTGGTGTCCCCTCATCACCCCGGTGGCAATCGCCCGCTGCGGTCACCTCAAAAGAGCAACCGTCTGGTTGTCGAGGGCGCCCGGGCGCTCCGTACAGGGCCATTATCATAGGCCGCACGACTCCAAGATAGAGGCGGCGGATGCTAGCGTTTGGTCCGTCCAGATTAGGCAGCAGGCGCCTAAGCGTACCAGCCGCGCCCATCAGCCTAGGGACCAGCCGCGCGAAGTGCTCGCGGAAATTCCACCTTCCATGGAGGTGGAGTTCAAGATATTTCATCGTGGGCTCCACTTCAATACGTACTTCTCTGATAGATATATCTCTCGAGGGGCCCGTCGGGGGCCGTTGAAAACCAAGGCTTCCGACTTGTTGAGCGCCACCTTGAGTTTCAACATCTCTATTCTATCCACCACCTGCTTCACCGTAGCTGTGGCAAGACGAACAGCCTCCCACTAGGTCTCGCCCCGGGCAGTCACAAGCATGTATATCAGGTGACGCTGGCACCCGGATTGAGAGTGACTCTCAACACCAAGTCGTACCTGATGTCCCACAGGGCCAGCCCCAGAGGAGCCGAACCCTGTGGCACACCACACGACATCTACCACCGCATAAGTTGGCCCTCTTTCCCCATGGCCGAGACAAATGTCTCGGACAAAATGTTTCGGCTGAAGTAGGGTCCGCTCGGAAATCAAATTGTCCAAACAAGCCCTATTAAGGTGCCGTACGAGACGAGCAGCTATGATGCGCTCGAACAGCATGTCCGCCTCATCTAGGAGGACGATAGGGCGGTACGCGAAAGGAGATTCAACAGGACGCCCGTCTTTCTTCAGCAGCACCAGCTTGCCTGTCTTCGGCAGCTTAGGGAACCGACCCCTTTCCAAAAAACTCGTCCAACAACCTACGGAATCGGTCCCCAAGGTTTTTTTTTACCAGTCCGAAATCTCCTCTACTTCAATGACTGGGCTAGGCAAATTGTCGATTCAAGGCGTGAGCGAAGCGAAGCGGAGCTTAGCCTTCTAACCTAACCAAGTTGGATTAGCTCTGTTAAAGAAGTTGGACAGGAGAGATTTCAAGTTATTCTTATATCATTTATATCTATGTATTAGAATTGCGGTTTGTGTCGCGGATTTTATTTTTACCATAATTAATTCAAAACACATTTCTTCAGTCAAAAATTGTATTTAAGTCAAATAATCACTTTATTTAATGAATGGCCTAAGCATCAGCCAGGAAGTTCATTAAATTAAAGCCGTTTATGATGCTATGGCCAAACATTAATCACGAAGATAGTTGAACGCCGCCGTTAAGTAAAATGGCTAGGCTGTTAGTTGACTAAGCAAGTTGGCTGCGACATAGATTATTAGACCTTTATTAGATGAATTTAATTTCATTATAACATAGTTAAATAGCTAAAGTCATGAGCACATGACTTTATGAGTGCCTATATACATATATCTACAGCATCGTTTTAAAAAAGCGATGATAGCCTAGTCGGAGAAGGCCCGCCTCTCAAGCCAGAGGGAGCGGGTTCGGACCCAGCCGAAGGCACGCACCAATTTGTTCATTATGTGAACATAATTATGTGCGTACTATATGTCATCTGCTACATGACTGGAGCCCGGTGTATTGCGACAGGCCCGCCCCCTGTCAAATTTGGGACTGAATATCGTCCAGCGGAGTGTGGCTGTTGTATACCTCTGCCAGCCCCCTCAGGGGAAAGGCGTGACGATATCAGTGCTATTATTTTTATATTATTGTTTTTTCTATTTTGCATTCACAATTATAATAAATGCTAGTCTGTTTGATTGTTTACTTCTTTAGACACAGAAGATGGAGAGATGTTGATGAAATTTGGTGTTGAGGTATCTTATATTCATATTATGTTTGTATAAAATTAATTATTAAAGGGTGCTCCGGGTATGGCCATGGTGCAAGAGGAGCATGTGGAGGATTGCTACGCAAGTGTTACAGACATTACAATTCATTAGTACTAATTATATTATTGAATATTGCGAAAATAACACTTATGTAATCCACCCTTAAGGTACGGACTAATTAATTAGTCCGCATAGTATTTACTTGACATATTATTTTCTATTCTTTAATTCATTCAAATACACTGTTATGATTTCAGATATAACTGAATTCCCAGTTACATCCCACAACCCTCCGGATGGCGGAAGAATTTCGACTGAGCAAACTGAAGTGCCAACCTGTGGCATATGTCTGTGTGATGAGCTGCCAGATAATGTGGGGTTACCCCAGCCACTCTGCCAAAACCCTACATGTGGGGTCTACTTTCATAGAAACTGTTTGTATCAGGTAAGTTTCCAAGAGTTTCTATTTGGCTATTGCCAAATGAACCTGCCTCCTGAGCGTGGGGGTGTGGTTTCGATTCCCACCTAGGACAAACATTCATGTGATGAACATTTGTGTTTGTTCTATGTCTGGGTGTTAATATCTATTTAAGTATTTAAAAATATCTAAGTATGTATATCAGTCTCTGGCAGCCATAGTACAAGCTTTGCTTAGTTTGGTGTCAGGCGACCGTGTGTGGAAGTGTCCCGAATTTATTTATTTATTCCTCAGAATTTATTTATTCATTCTTCCTTGTTCAATTTTATTCATACTGTAATCTTTCTATCACTTTAAGGTGGAGACTGACTTGAGCATTTCAGCGTCATATCAAGTTCACGTATCGTGTTCGCGAGCGAAGCCGCTCGCCTTTTGAATCGCGCTTGCTGTTAACTTTTTGCTGAGCGCGAAAAAGCCGCCGATCGCTGCACTGATACTAAAACTAATTATTATAAATGAAATAATCCTATTGCTGTACTTTTCCTCGCGCACCGCTCATATACCTCGCAAACATTATATATTTGGAGCAGCCAAGGCCCGAATTATATAGGCCGGACGTAAGGCGAGGATGCACGCGGACAAGGTTCAGGCGCGGTGCCGCTTCAAAACTAGTTCAAATAAAATGTATGAAAGCAACGTGTTTTGAATCATACTATATACAAAAGCAAAGTTCAAAGCTTCAGTTTTCACGTGTGAATCGTGTCGGCGCCGCATCCACGTCTTACACTGTTGCCGCAAACGCTCGTCGAAAACACTTTCGCGGACGTTAGCTCCAATAGTGTAGTACGGCCATTACGTCGGTCCTGTTTAACTAAGTACTAGTTACGTCCACACGTCGTACTCTGACGTTACCCTGTTTATTATTTCCTAATTCTTTTTTCCTTTTTCCAGTGGCTAGTGGCCTGTGCCGGCAGTCGCCCTCCGGCAATTGGAGTAGCTACTGGTGCATGTCCTACGTGTCTAAAACAAATTGCTTGTAGTGAAAAAGACTCTTGATATTACAATAACAAGTAACATTCACAGGAAGTCATTTGACTAACTATGATATTAATGTTTTGATAACTTCAGTGAGTTTTGTACTATTATTATCAGTTGTAGAACTTTGAACTGTGATCGGAATGAATAAATTATTACAGAATATTATTGTCTTTTCCTTATTATTCCTATTTCCTATGCTAAAGCATACCTACATACAATATAATTATGTAATCATTACAAACTCTTATGTAACGACAGTGGAATCATAAATAAAGTTTTTTTGTAACACCTGTGACTTTCGTTTGCGTATTTTTAGATACCTACTTAAAAAGACCAATGGAACTGAAACTGTGGGTGCTATTTAGTAATTATTTATGTAGGTATTAGTATGTAGTGTATTATAATTCTCAAATTAGTAAGTTTATTTATTTAACCTTAATTATTATTATTTTTCTTTAGCACACCACCGTCCATGCTAAATCATGTTTTTATTCCATCCAAAGGTTGTCTGGAAGAGATCGCTCTTAAGCGATAAGACCGCCCATTGCGCCTTTATTTTTGTGTTTAGTTTAGATTAATTTGTATTTGGTGTCAATAAAGAGTTTTTATAAAGTATTGTGCTGTATTACACCTCTACCAGCCTCATCGAGGGAATGGCGTGATTATATATATGCTATAAGGACCAGTTGACATAGAGACTGCATTGCACTGGCCTGGTGGCTTAAGCGGACTGTCATGAATAATGACAACTTTTGATATTAAAACTTGAAAATAGGCACAAAAAAACACATTTTATGCCTTTAATTTTTAATCCAAAAATTACGTAGACAATATTTTGTGGTTACATAGAATAATTCAGTATAAACAAGTTGAGAGTTAATGCTTGCACCAGCGCTTCAATTTCTGTGATTGCTGATAAAACATTTTCCTTAAAAAGACATTCAGCATTGCATTGGCAACACTGAAACATTGCGGCACTACTCCTGCAGTTTCGTTATACAAAAAACAAAAGCAGTAAAGTATTACTTGGTACATCAAAGGTTCCAGTTATAAAATAACATCAAACTTCACATGACAATGTAAATAGGTCACTAAATGTGGTTTAAAAGGTTCACTTTTACCCGAAATGCTTCTTGCTGGTATACATTTATGTTGTCATGCGATTGAGGTCCTGTCTTATGGTGAGGTCATCACAATGGTACAGTGTCGAAGGTTCGGGGGGTCAGGCTTGTGCTGGAGCCAGGGGCCTCACCACTCTGGGGCCCAGTCTCGCGCCCAACATTCTGAAAACATGGTAGTTTTTATTCTTATTGGCATTTCTTATGTATTAGATGATTATATAATTTAGCATGGTGATATAATTATGATTTTTTCCAGTATTTATATCACTTATGGGTAATCTTTGTAAATCTCTTTTTTGATTTTGTGTATTAGGGTAATTGTAACAGTGTTGTAACTAAAAGTAATTTGTTAATATAGGTACATACTATGTTATAAAATGATATATTACCTTGACATGAATTGAATTTTTGAGCATAGCGGCACGTAAAATGAGCATTGATGTCCGCCGCTGGTACTCCTTGCCCATTGCTAGGCTCCGCTCAAATGTAGTGCTCCTCTGATCCACATCTTTAGCATATAGTATTTTGTTGTGTGAATCAATGCGGGCTTGAATCTGCCCATCAAGGATCAGTTGCATCAATTCATCTTCCAGTGCAGTCACCGTGCGATTGAAAGCAGCAGCCATTAGCCGCATATCGGCTGACAAATAAGGGCTGAAGTACTGAATCAAAGCCCTGTTTCTTATCTGCATGTACAGAGAATTCAAGTGTGGTGCTAAATACATATCTAACATCAGATTGTCCCTGATTTCATCCAATAACCTTAAGCACGAAGCATATTTAGATTCGTAGAACTTAAATATTATGTCACGTAACTGCGGTTCTAGCTCTAGAAATAATTTAAAAGAACTGCTAACTATGACTTGTTTTTGTAACTCGGAACGGTCAAATGTAGCGAGTGCACACAGTCCTCCATAAACGGCCACATTGTTGCTGCTGAGCAGCTCCGAGTAATCACAGTGGTCGATGCTGGCGGCAAGAAAATGCTTGGCAGCAGACTTATACTTCTTGGTCGCTAACTCAGCCAGACCAGCTGCACATTTTAAGCGTGTTAATATCGACTGGTTGGAGTCCTTTCCTGGAACTTCATTAAAGTCCGGAGTACCCTCTGCTTTGGACACATAATTAAGCACATGAGCCCAATTCTGTAAATACACTGACACTTTAACTACATTGAGGCACATCATAATTATGTGTTTCCCACTGGTGCAGTAATCTCTGGCCCTGGAATAGCATTTTAAAGCACTGGTTAGATCTCCACAGTCTAGATAGTGGTCACCGAGATCATCATGCCCTCTTCTGATGCTTTCCTTTATTGAATTTGTTTTGTAATTTTTTAAATCTGTGTCTAGTTTTTCCAACTTGATAGCAGCTTTTTTGGTTACGATTTCTATCCACATAGTGTCCAGAACCGGTATGTCCTGTGAGCCCATCTGGACGGCCACATCAGGCAAGCCGGCTGTAGCAAGTGCTTCAGCCAATTTTTTGTGTAATGTTTGGTAGAGACTTACGTTATATGTTGTCATGACATAGGAAATGGCCATTTTAAGAGCCTCCAATCTCAAAGATGGGCAATGATCTGCTACAAACATCAGTCTATAAAGCTTTGCAAAACCGGTGTAGGAAGCGCCATATGCCTCCAAATCCAAGGTGGGGTTTTCCACGACGTAGCACTCTGCTTCATTGTTCTCATTATCTTCAGGTGGAAGATCCACTTGCATAGGTTCCGCTGCGTTCTGAAGAAGAATAAATACAAAGGAATCAGTTTCGGCATGTCTCGATATAAATTTGATACCAATTAATGTAATAACTTTATGAAAAACATTGAAATTCGTTGGGAAACGATATTACTCACCATTTCAAACATATTTATTCGTTTTGTTCGATTACTAGAGAAAATACGCGAGTTCTATCTGTCAACGCAGAAATCCAACCTAAAACAAAGTGTTCTATAAGTCTTTCACGAAAACACTGGAAAATAGCTTTTGTTGCACTTCGCGTTCTTCACTCGCATAGATAACTGTATTATATATTTGATTGCGAATTAGAAAAACATTTAAACTATCATCAAAATACCTTTATCATTACGTTTCGTCCTGGCAGCGGCATTTTTCTTTTGACGAGGTATATGGCAATGTTGCTAGCATAAAAAAAATGTTTTACGGCATTATGCGTAGACAAAAGTTGTTTTTAACAAACATTAAAAAAATAAAAACCGGAAAATTGCGAATTAGATATCTGGGACCCTATTCGGAGATTTGAGATTTTCATCTCACTTTTTCTCGTCCTTTTTGCTCTCGTTTGAAACGTCATAGGTGTGAGAGTGACCAAGATAAAATCTCATCTCATCTCACGCGCAGGAATCGCCCCTCAGAGGCCGGGCAGAGGATGACGGCCGGGCTCCAGTCAGAAATATTGCCAGTATTGCCGGGCCAGGGGGGCTATTCCTACACGTGAGATGAGATGAGATTTTATCTTGGTCACTCTCACACCTATGAAGTTTCAAAGGAGAGCAACAAGGATGAAAAAAGGTGAGATGAGAATCTCAAATCTCCGAATAGGGCCACAGTATTGCAGTGACAATATGGCCCGTCTAGAAGTGCCTTATCAAGTCAGATTTTTAAATACATAATTATATAAACAAATTAAAAACCAGTTTTATACGAAGAAAAAACTCGAAATGAAGTCTGTCTATTTTTCAAATTTCTACGTTTTATATATTTTTCAAAACACCTTTTTTAAACATTTTTAAAATGGATAATCGTATTTTAATTTTTTCACGTATGAGTTTAGCTAAATGTTATGGTATAGTGCTAGGTACTCTGGAATTATATCTAATAAATTTAAACATAAAGTACTATTCCTTTTGGTTAGTCGGGCAAAAATGTTAAGCGCTTTGAAGTTTATTATACAATGAAATAAGAAAATGAATTCATTTTCTTTATTTACATTTCTCATGCATTTTGTATCGTCAAGATGCTTAGTTTTTACTGAAATCAAAAATAGTAAATGTTGAGGTCGATTGAAACTTAATAGCGCCTGTGAAGTTAGGCGCGAAACGCTGTGCAGCAGCGAAAACGAAAGTTTGCGCAGGCGTCACAGAGGCAAAACGCCGCAAATCTTGCTTGCGGCGAACTTCACAGCCGCCGATTAAGTTTGTATAGGTCTATACTCTATGTTCCTTTAGACTCGCGTAGAAATTTAAAGTTATTATGGAACTGTAGATGTACGTTTAAGCTGTAGATGGTCGTCTTAGTCTAATTAATTAGGGTAACCCTGGATCACAGAGAGATTATCTTCACCACTTTAAAAAAAAATCAAGTAAGACAGAAGTGTTCTCCGATGTGATTGATTTGTACTAAGGAAAGGTAAGTAGAGTAGAGTTATTGAAGCAGCCAGTCTTCGTTGATGTTTGACCGTAACTGGCTGAAATGCTGATATCAAATGCCGTATGGTCAACGATGGTAAATAGTTAGGTTGGTACGTAAATCCTACTAATATTATAAACGCGAAAGTTTGTAAGAATGGATGGATGGATGGATGGATGGATGTTTGTTACTCTTTCACGCCAGAACGGCTGAACAGATCTGGATGAAATTTGGCACAGAGACAGATTATAGTCTAGAATAGCACTTAGGATACTACTTAACCGCGGGTGAAACCGCGGGGCGCAGCTAGTAGGTGATATATTTATCTAGCTTTTTGTTAATATAAATATCTACTAAAAACTAGCTGCTACCCGCGACTTCGTTCGTGTTTATTCAGAAAATAGTTTTACAAAAACCTTTATATTGAAATACCATACATAACTATCTTTCATCAAGATCCGTTTAGCCGTTTAGCCATGAAAAGCCTACAAACAGACAGACAGAAATACAGAGTTACTTACTTTCGTTTTTAATAAAATTAAAATAAATAAATAAAATAAATAAATTCGGGACACTTCCACACACGGTCGCCTGACCCCAAACTAAGCATAGCTTGTACTATGGCTGCCAGAGACTGATATACACACTTAGATATTTTTAAATACATACTTAAATACATATTAACACCCAGACCTAGAACAAACACAAATGTTCATCACATAAATGTTTGCCCTAGGTGGGAATCGAACCCACGCCCCCAAGCTCAGAAGGCAGGTTCACTACCAACTGAGCCACCGAGGCAGTCAAGATCAATTAGTACAAGATCCGTTCAGCCTATTAGCCGTGAAAAGCCTACAAACATACAAACAGACAGACAGAGTTGCTTTCGATTTGATAATATTAGTATTTGAATAGTTAATAGCTCAAACTTTTTTAATAGCAAAATAACTTAATTTTATTATTTTTCATCTCTTAATATATATAAATCTCGTGTCACAATGTTTGTCCTCAATGAACTCCTAAACCACTTAACCGCTTATAATAAAATTCGCACACCATGTGCAGTTCGCTCCAACTTGAGAGATAGGATAGTTTAAATATATATATATATATATATATATATATATAAATAATAAACGCGAACAAAGTCGCGGGGTGACAGCTAGTATATTATAGGTTTAACCTAGAGGTACCTACTTACATATATATATATATATATATATATATATATATATATATATATATATATATATATATATATATATATATATAAATAATAAACGCGAACAAAGTCGCGGGGTGACAGCTAGTATATTATAGGTTTAACCTAGAGGTACCTACTTACTTATCGAGCTTGTTCTTTCCTTCTGTCAGAAATGTTGTAATTAAAAACCGGCCAAAAGCGAGCCGAACTCGTGCACAAGGGTTCCGTACCATTATATACATATAAAATATGTATAAAACGCCAAAAAATCACGTTTGTTGTGTGGGAGCCTCTTTAAATATTTATATAGCGGCAACAGAAACACATAATCTGTGAAAAAGTCAACTGTTTAGCCATTACGGTTCATGAGATACAGCCTGCTGACAAACGGATAGACAGACAGACGGACGAACAGCGGAGTCTTAGTAAAAGGGTTGTGCCCTTTGGGTACGGAACCCTAAAAAAGAAAAACAAAACCTTTTCTTTCTCCTATAGCACGATGAAGCACGAAGGGCGCATGCGACAACTCGGTAAATCGATTGTCAGTGTAGTTCAAAATATAGAGAACAGCTGCAGCTATTTGTACAAGCTTTTAGATATTTTTAATAATGATACATGTACTAATAACTGTTGTTAATTTGCTCATTTTGATCTACAAGTCTATAAGTATGTACATCGGTCGGATTTATTTTGCCGCGGAAAAGGAGTCTTTCAGAAGTCATTGTCGAGGTATGTTTACCTTTCAGTACAGTGGCTTATAGAGCATGTTTTCTTTATTACGTTAGCTTAGTATGTCTCTAGGACAAACCATACTGACTTACATACTATACATACTTACTTACTTAGAGGAGAGTTGGGAGGGTCAGGAGCCGGGAGACGTTGAGGCTAAGATATCCTACTAATATTATAAACGCGAAAGTTTGATGGATGAAGAATGGATGGATGGATGTTTGTTAATCTTTCACGTCAGAACGGCTGAAAAGCTCTGGATGAAATTTGGCTCAGAGATAGATTATAGTCTAGAATAGCATATAGGATACTTTTTATCCGCGGGTGAAACCGCGGGGCGCAGCTAGTAGACTATAAGAAAACATGTCAGATGGGATTTTTTCCTCCTTTAACTCCGAAATTTTTCGGCGAAAATAATATAAAACTGCTTGACCGATTCCGATAAAAAAATATATGGAACCACCTCTAAAGTATGATCTACCAAAATAAAATAAAAAAATCATTGAAATCGATTCACAAGAGTATTCGCGAGAAGTTATTTTCGCGAAGTAATCGTGTAACATACCTACATAAAAAAAAACAGTCGAAGTGAGAACCTCCTTCTTTTTGGAAGTCGGTTAAAAATAGGAAATTAAGAGTCCGGCGACCTAACTAATTTCGTCCTAGGCGACCTAGACTAACTTCGCATTGGCTTAGGTATTCTTTAGCCATTTCCTCTAGTAGAAGAAGACGAGCGAAGAGAGCGAGTGATGATACTGACGAGCCTCTAAAGTTGCCTACAGAGTGACAAAGTACAATTTCAATTTTTTTATGACTTTTGTACTTCTGTAATCATTCTTTAGTAACTAAGAATTTCCCTTGTATTATGGATTCATTTAACAGCGAATGATGTTGACAATCTCCCTATGTAATGGAATTTATGTCAATATAAAATTTGTCTATCTATTGAATAAATCAGTCAAAAGTGACCCCTTAAAAATGCGGATTTTTTCATACTTCTATTTTAGCTTGAGACAAGAACATAGGGGCGGAGATATTGTTAATTTAATTGTACATGCTAAATTTCGTCATAATCTGACAAATGGTTTTCAAGAAATTTGAGTAGCGCGTTTGTATGGAAATTTCAGAGCGTCGCGGCCCTCTTAAGGAAAAGCAGGCAATTTTATTAGCATCATTAGTTTTAAACCTCTTATAACTATGATAACACAAAAAAACGTGTAAATATAGGGCCTGATGTTAACATACCAAGTTATCACGGAGATGGTTATAATTAGGCAGAGGGTGGGCATAATTATTACATTAATTGAGTACACTTTATAACATTATCAATAGGTACATTGGTACTTATATAAATAAATAAATGAATTCGGGACACTTCCACACACGGTCGCCTGACCCCAAACTAAGCAAAGCTTGTACTATGGCTGCCAGAGACTGATATACATACTTAGATATTTTTAAATACATCCCTAAATAGATATTTACACCCAGACATAGAACAAACACAAATGTTCATTACATAAATGTTGGTTCTAGGTGGGAATCGAACCCACGCCCCAAGCTCAGAAGGCAGGTTCACTACCAACTGAGCCACCGAGGCAGTCTAAATAGATATAGACGTTTTGTAGAGTATCTACACTCAACAAATTGTTTTAGGTAAGAAAGTGGGTACGTCACAGCAATTCCGTGTCTTACACATTATTGTACCTACCTAGAACTACTACTTTACTATGGTGGTGGGTAGGCAACTCAATACGTAGATAGGTAGCCCATTGTGTAGTCTGGAGAAGTGGAGTTGAGTAGCCTAGTTAGGTATAAGCAAAATAGCTCTATCTAGTACCTACGTACCAGTAATTAAGTCCCTACTTGTATATGGTGAAAAGCACTTTGTTAAGTAGATACTCGTATAAAGTATGCCTGTAAGCATGTTAAATCATTAAAGGTAAGTAACGCAATTAGACTTATTATGTCGCTGTAGTCAAAAATCTCATACCGATTGCGCACGAGTTTTGGAACAGCTCTGTAGGAGATGTTATATTTTTAGCCGACAAAAACAAACGTGTCCCACAACAGATGCACTCGAGAACAGTAACGGAGCGCGTCGCGATTTGTTTAGCCAACGATGTTTTTAATATACTACTCTTAAGGTTTATTATTGTTTATTTTATTACAAAATATTATGAAAGTTTGTGTGCAAGTGAGTGCGTGTGTAATCCTCTTAACTTTTTAACGGCTTAACGGATTTGGATGAGCAGTGGTGGTAGTTGATATTGTGAATGAATACATGAACTGTTTACATTGGAAAAGGTCTTCAATCTAGCGTGGTAAGACCACGAGGCGCTGCTAGTTAGTTCATATCTTACGGGTTACCTTATCGTGAAAAGAATCTACTTACTGATACGATCTAACACGGATCAAAGCGGCCTAATTAAAGATAAGTTTAAGATTTTAGATAGCTGAACTCGTCCGAAGATTGCGTTGATAAGATTTGTGTATTTTAGGTGGTGTAGCGTTTCAGAGGACAGTTGGGAAAGTCTGGTAATGATGAAAGGTGCCCTGCTGCTCACGTTGGTGTATTTGTTGCGGTGCGAAGGTGCTGTGGTCGTCCGCAACGAGGAGGCGCGGGTGGTGAACGACCGTCCGATCATAGGGGTGCTGTCGCAGGAGCAGTCCTTCTACCTCCACGGCAAGTACCCCGAGGAGAACTACACCAGCTACATCGCGGCCAGCTACGTCAAGGATGTAGAGTCTTCAGGCGCGAGGGTCGTGCCTATCATGTAAGTTTATCTATGCTTTTATGGTTGTTTGTTTTTGTTTGACGAGTCTAAAGCAGATTTTTGGAGGCTCATACTGAATTTGATTACCTCTTACCTATTTGATCGGATTTGACTCGTACACCTTGTATTGCACCTTGCATCTCGTAGTCTCTCAGTATGCATCTCAGTAGTCGAGCTGTGGTCAAAATTGAATGTAAACATGGTACAGCCTGGCCTGCGTGGTATATATAAGTAGGATTTCAAATCTTAAGTTTTAACTTTTTTTGACTGTTTTTCAGAGCAATTATGCAATTTGCAAATAAAACTGACTTAGACGTACTCGTATCCCTATTTTCAATTTGTTTAATTTATTTCACTTGTATTTTTCAGGATTGGCAAAGATCGGGCTTACTATGAAGACATAATGTCCAAAATCAATGGGTGAGTTATTTTTATCGCTCAATGTCACTGCTATCTATTATATCTTTGTAAACGCATGTTACGTAGAGCAATCTCACATACCTAGTGTTTGTGATCGCTGAAAGGTGTTTAGACGGAGCTAATCGTTAAAAATTCGTCTTAATTTTTGATGCATTGAAATATACCTACCTAATTTATTAAAATTTATATTTTTACTAGCTGTCACCCCGCGACTTCGTTCGCGTTTATTATTTATATATATATATACACATATATATATATATATATATATATATTTAAACTATCCTATCTCTCAAGTTGGATCGAACTGCACATGGTGTGCGAATTTTATTATAATCGGTTAAGTGGTTTAGGAGTTCATTGAGGACAAACATTGTGACACGAGATTTATATATATTAAGATAGTTTATTGATGACTACGCTCAAGCTTATATCTGGATGGTAGGTACACTTAGATCTGGTAGTGTTAACAATAAATTTCAAAAGACGAACGCGTCGTATATGCTTATTCGACAATACGTCGCCTCGGTCATGTGGCTCTGGATATACAAAACGTTTTATAGCATCTATCTTCTAAGGCGGCGTTTCACCTGCAATAAAACTTCTGCAAGTGATGCAGCAAGTGCTGTCGCGACGTCACTTGCTACTTTCGGACTGACTGTCGGTCATTTATCGCGGAAGTTTTCTTGCAGGTGGAATATAGACCTTAGGTATAATGGTTTTGCTAAAGATTCTTGCAAAACTTACTTAATAGTTGTGCCTCAAACTTATCCGTGATACAACGCCGTCGACAACGCAATTCTCATCTGAAATGATTCAATAATTTATATTGCATGCTTAGATAGGCTCATCAAACTTGTTATTGTTAGCTAATAATCCTACTAATATTATAAACGTAAAAGTTTGAAAGAATGGATGGATGGATGTTTGTTACTCTTTCACGACAGAACGGCTGAACAGATCTGGATGAAATTTGGCACAGAGATAGATTATAATCTAGAATAGCACATATGATATTATTTAACCGCGGGTGAAACCGCGGGGCACCTCTAGTTAAGTAATAAAGTGTCTTAATTATTAGCTTACTTAGTTTTTCACCACCCTGCTCACAAATCCTCAGAGTCCTCTTCCCCGGTGGTGCCACCTACTTCAACCAGTCTAACGGCTACGCCGACGCCGGGCAGCACGTCTACGAGATCGCCCAGAAGCTGAACGACCAGGGCGACTACTTCCCGATCTTCGGCACCTGCCTTGGCTTCCAACTCATCATCATTCTGGCTTCCGGCCGCGGACAGAAGGAGAACAGGAACACTTGTTACTCCTTCCGGAATGATCCTCTGGAACTTATTCCTGGTAGGTTTTACTTTTTTTTATAAGAGGAGTGGCAAACAAGCAAACGGCCCGCCTAATCGTAAACGGTAACCGCTGCCTACGAAGACCTGCAGCAATAGAGGTGCTGTTGAGGTGCTGTTGTTGCGTTGTCAACCCGGAGATGAATTTATTGACACCCTTTAGTTTACAAATACATAAAGTTAATTAATGAGCTAAGTAAGTTGTAAGTTAGAGGGTTTTGGGCAGCACTACGCCTGCTCGAATCAGTTTGCGTGCATTAAGATTTTCAAATGTCATAATACTTCACTTCGATGAGCAGTTCATCATCGATTCATCGATAGGTTATATTTTTCTACTCTTATTGGTCCGTCCAGTCAGTTAGCTAATAATATCAGTCGAATTGATCTGCTTCAAGCAGTCTTTTTTAGACTGCGTTGCTACTGAGGCGGATATTACCCAGGTGCACATTTTCTAAAGTGAAATGAATCCACTTAATATGATACTTAGATCTTATGATACTTAAATTAAACCCCACTAAACCCAAGGGGTGCACCCTTGGGTTTAGTGGGGTTTATTCCACCGTGGAACAGACTGACATACTTTCCAGACTTTCCACCACAGACTGCTGGAAGCGGATTAATTCGACTGATATTATTAGCTAACTAACTGGAGGGACCAATAATCCCTTGGGTTTAGTGGGGTTTATTCCACGATGGAAAAAATCATTGCGACTGGGTCAATTATGCACCTCTCCGCCTCAGCGGATATATGCAGCCACTAACTCCAAATAAACTAACTGAGTTATATAGTAAAACTTAATATGAGTACTGTAGGTACTTAATTAAATTAACCATGTTCTAATTACTACCCTAAGTATCTACACAATTAATCAGGCATGATAGGTAATTACCTACTTAACAGCTTTATCTTGAACTTTACACACATTAAGCATGTAATATAAGCCTCTAATGGGCTTATGTAAAAACCGAGGCGATTGCAATTAAAACATTAGCGTGTCTTAACAGATACGCTAATGAAAATGAAATTGTGACTAACGAATAATTAGTGTGATGGGATGAACCGGGAAAAGTAGGATTAAAGTTTTATATCTTCGTTCAAGGGGTAAGCAAGCTCAAACCATTGACAAATGTAATATTTTTCTATGCTAATACTTTGATTTTGATTCTAAAATGTTGATATGAATTATTGCTTTAATGCGTTCATGTTCATAAATAAATAAAATAAATAAATGCTAAAACGACAATGCGCTTATCACATCTCTACAAGCAGTGGCGGATGATCGATCTTTAAAGATAACTGATCAAATTATCTTAAGGGTTCCGCGACGATCTGAATTTTCTATACAAACACGCTTGTCGAATTTCTTGGAAACTATTCGTCAGATTGTGATGAAATTTGGCATGTACATCTTAATTAACTATACTTTCTCCCCTATATTCTTGTTTTATTTTCTTAGGATCGTCCTTAAGATAAAATAGAGCGATAAAAAATATCAGCATTTGTAAAAGGGTCACTTTTGACTGATTTATTTAATTGGTCGACAAAGCAAATCAAATATCCGTTTGCATAAGGAGGTTATCTACATTATCACTAGCTTTTAAATTAATCCATAATATAAGGTAAAGTCTTAGTCATTTAAGGATGATTAGAAAAGTCGAAAGTCTCAAAAAATTATTGAAATTGCATTTTTATTTATTTTATTTAAGCACACAAAACTAAATACAATCATATTATATTTAGAAAAAATATACAATAATAGTTTGGTTCTAATAGACCATTTTCCTAAACATGTGTAGGTACATAGCCTGAACAAATCATCGAATCAGTGTAATGTACGAGTAGTGCTACAGTTCTTAGATGGGAAGGATAGGGATATGGGAAGAAGGTAGATAACTTTGGAGGTTCATCAAGACCTATACATGCTCTCTTCCTTGTCATCTCTTTTTAGACAAAATGGCATTAGAAAACCTTTAGATTGGCTAAAGGTTTTCTATTGCCATAAGTGGATGCGAAGTTAGTCTAAACTTGTCGCCGGACCCTTAAGTGGAAAATATAGTGGTTGGGAGTGCTTAGTGTTATTTACATCTCACAAGTTGGTCCGGAACCCCCGGTGTGCAAGTCCGACTCGCACAAGACCGTTTATTTGTATTTTTTTGACCGCACCTAAAGTCTGGCCGCCCTAGGCACGAGCGTACTATGGGCTTTAGCGAAATCCGCCACTGTCTACAAGATTTGTCAATCGTTGGTGTAGACTGGTTTAAGGCTACATTTCCACCAGTGATGTGCAAGGATACGTGGCATGGGATGTTAAGAACTAATAAAATAATAATGAATTCAGGACATTTTTCACACACGGTTACCTGACCCCAAATTAAGCAAAGCTATGGCTATGGCTATGGCTGTACTATGGCTGCCAGAGGCTGATAAACATGTATTTTAATTTATTTTTATTGTTATTGTTTATGGTAGAAATAAAATAATTTCGAAAAAAATATATAAATTTGCTAATCCAAACTTTTTACACAGCGTTGATAAGATAACTCATTATTTTCTTATTATAACGTCAACTACATAAATATGAATATTCAGAAGTATTTTATTGTAATTATACAAATTTAGATTAAAAATATCCAGTTCGTCACATACAAATAAAACATTATACAATTAACACATAACGATGGAGCGGGTTGTTACGCCCCACATCGTTTTTTGAGGAAGGAATACTAAAAAGCGTGCGAGCAGTCGACGATTAGACATTCTGCACACACACATATCAGCGATTTTACATCACTACATAGTAAGTATAAAACAAAGTCGCTTTCTCTGTCCCTATGTCCTTTGTATGCACGGATTTTGATGCGGTTTTTTTTAATAGATAGAGTGATTCAAGAGGAAGGTTTATATGTATAATAACATCCATTAAGTAGTGGATAGAAACTGTTATTTTTGAGGTTTCTAATGTGATGTCGTTAATTATCATTTTTTTTCCGCTTACATTGCAAACGCAGGCTGAAAACCCTACGAGATTTATCAAAATAATGTACCTACTAATCATTTGTACACATTGAAAAGGTTTCATATGTTATACCCGTGCGAAGCCAGATCGGGCCGCTATGTTTTTAAATACAACGTTCACAGTTTTTCTGTAGTGTATTTAGTATCAGCATTGCACCCGTGCGAAGCCGGGGCGGGTCGCTAGTTTTTAAATACAGACTTAAATAGATATTAACACCCAGTCGTAGAGCAGACACAAATCTTCATCATATAAATATTTGCGCAAGGTAGCAATCGAACCCACGCTCCCAAGCTCAGAAGGCAGGGTCACTACCAACTGAGCCACCGAGGCATTCGAAATATAATATAATACGAGTAGAATCGTTTGATCTTTATCGATGCTGTAGGAAATGGTGCGATTCTATTGATATTTCACGCTACGCATCCTCGCCACGACTCTGGTGGAAACGCAGTCTAATAGTGGAGATCGCATGTTGTCGGACGTAGAACCTCTTTCGGCCAGGTAGAGTGGCAGCATCATCCAAAAAAAGTTCCAGCTTTCCGGGAGGAAACACGCTATGACGTCACTCGTCATCGTCATCCGTCTCTTTCGTACTATTTGTAAATGACTTATTTCGGTCTTGCTTAAGCATCGATTGACGTCACTACGTGTTGTCCAAGTGACCGGAATGCTATACCTGGCGGAGTATATTATTGTACCATGAGCTTTGTATTGCTTGTTGCCATGTGGCGTTTTTAAGTTTTGAGGCCTACGTTCATTTGTGGACTCATAAAAATAATAAAAGCAAGTAGGTATACCGACGTTATTTAAACACTAAATAAAATCGCATGTCGCTCTTCTAAAAAAAAATTAAGTACATATGTACTCATGTGACGAAGTATCTTATCATTTTCGTTCGATTGACATCGCTGGCTATCGCTATGATCATGACCGTCGAATGTCAATATCACTTTCAAACTAATATCTAAATAGGTCATCTAAAGAAATTGGTCCCGTGTGGAAAAAGATAGGTATCCATTAAATATATAATTATTATGTAGTTTGTGTTAGTAATTAGGTAGATAAAATGCACACATTGATATCCATTTATAATAAAACGAAAAATTTAGAAGCAGAACTCTTTATTCAACAATATATTATTACAGTACTCACACAACAAAACTCCAATTCCGAAGACATATTTATAAATTGATACAGATTACATCATTACGCCATCGCTGTTCTCACCCGAGTTCCCCCCCAAAACCCGACTTCGTGCACCACGAGCATTCAACCTCTTTATCCTGATCCTCTTTTTTTCTATTCAGTGCTACCCGTCTGAACTTATTTTATTTCAAGTTTGTTTGTGTATAATGTATTTAAATTGCTAGCTAATACGAATCTTATACATTATCAAAATAACTTAATAGGTACAAAAGAAAATTATAATACTTGAAGATTGTGTAAAACAGATTTGCGAGTACACATAAGTCCGACACATAACTATATAATTTAGATAACGATCTGCGATCAAAATCAATGATCATGTATTAACTGTGTATGAAGTTTATTGATTGATTATCTCGGATCAAGAAATATCTATAAAGTATTTTGAAATCAAGATCGTGATCCTCTGATCGCGAACGTGTATGATTACTGGTTTTGGGTGTAGGTGTAGGTGTACTCAAGGGTGTTGTTCCATCTGTCAAGTGTACAACTTTTAGAACATCAGTTTGCAAAATACGGAAGAAAATTTTAGTAAAGTCTCCATACGAAAAAACTAGTCACGTGATCAATTTTATATTGAGCCTCGATTATTATACTTCCGGTTTTTGAAAACCAATGTTCTGATTGACTGAACTAAATTATTTCGTACAGATATGTAGGGGAAGTAGATGTTCCGTGACCCTTTCTAATAAAGCCGTTTTACTCCCCAGAGTACCGCAAAAGCAAGATGTTTGGTGAAGCGCCCGAGGACATCGTAGACGTGTTGACGAACCACGACGTTACTGTCAATGCTCACCAGTTCTGCATTCTAGATGAGGTAATTATTCATCTCTGCCGAAAGAAGCCTACTCCTGGATAATGTCGGTTTATGGTCCGGTTCAGTGCGGAATTAGACGTCTCACAGATACACGCGGCCTGCAGTGACGGCCAATGGGCCGCCAGTGGCCGCCACCGCAGGCCGCTTCATGTGAACAGTGTTGCATACTCTAATAAAATCTATGATGTAAAACATTTCACAAAAAGGCTTTCCTTGATTTAATGTGAGCAATTTAAGACATAGGACTCGTCAAATTAATGTTTCTAAGCATTCGTTTTTTAGTTATTGTTTTTCGAGCGGGACTTGTAGCGTTTGCTGCCTTCTGATACATGGTTAATCTGACACTGGTCCGATTTGTGGTTATTACTATATCAAACAAGAGCAATTTCGGACTGAAACATATTTTAGATAAAGTTCAAACTGTTTATTGTTATTCAGCTTTCCGTAGTTACTTTTGCTATCCTAAAGGATCTTTGGTGCAACTTGTGTTTATAAGGTTCGAATTGAAAACCTAAAAACGACTTAACTCTTTTTCCAGAATCTTAAATCTCACAACCTGACCCAAGACTGGAGACCGACGTCCTACACCGATGACGAGTACGGTGTCCGATACATCTCGAGTTATGAACACACAAGGTACAACTATTTATTTCCAAGCTTTTTATCTATTTCACCGAAAGGTAGTCATGGGTTATCAGCACCTACCTATAGCAAGGATTTCAGTATTGGGATGTCAGTTTAGATGTATTTAAGTCTTAGTCGTGATATTTAAAGGATGTCGTTATATTCACATAAGTTAAACAAATAATTGTGCCTGGCTCGAAGGATCAAGTTTTGTCGAAATTGGTACAATACGATCTTGAATAACTTTAAATTAAATAAATAAATAAATTCGGGACACTTCCACACACGGTCGCCTGACCCCAAACTAAGCAAAGCTTGTACTATGGCTGCCAGAGACTGATATACATACTTAGATATTTTTAAATACATACTTAAATACATATTAACACCCAGACATAGAACAAACACAAATGTTCATCGCATAAATGTTTGCCCTAGGTGGGAATCGAACCCACGCCCCCAAGCTCAGAAGGCAGGTTCACTACCAACTGAGCCACCGAGGCAGTTTACTTTAATACTTTAAACGAGTATTAAAGTAAAGAAATATTGCATGTAAAAGCTAAGTACTTATAGCAAATTTTTACTAGAAAAAACTACAATAAGAAAATATCTATTGTACTAATTAAACAAGACAAATTATCATTACCCACCCAACTACCAATTTAACAACGGCTTACTGATTCCAGATACCCCTTCTACGGCGTCCAATTCCACCCCGAAAAGAGTTCGTTCGAGTGGAAACTTTCAAAAGGTTACACACACACTCTGGAAGCGGTCAAGGGTAACAGATACTTCATGGACTTTTTCGTGAAGGAATGCAGGAAAAACGCGCACTCGTTCGCTAACGCAGCTGAAGAAAACCAGTACCTGATTTACAACTACGAGCCTCACTTTACAGGCGTCTTGGGTAGCGCTTACCATCAATGCTACCTTTTCGAACCTAGAGGCACAGTTTCTAAGTAAATTACAACATATAATAGGCCCAAATTTAAAGGTTTCGTTGACAGATCTGGAGTCTGCTCGCAAGGTTCACATAAAAGACGGTAGTTCCCTTTGGAACTAACGTCTCAAATAACATAAAGTAAATTCTCATCGAACAAAATAAATGATTAAGCATAGCGGCGCCTTCAACTTCTTCAACTCCCACAACAGGGAGGCAATTAAGCTAACCAAAACCGATGCTTAACTGAAACGTTGACGTTGCGTTTGATAGATATGTAGATAAACTCTTCATTGTTCACTCCACAAATAACAAAAAAACAAGAGAATGATTTTAATAATACTGATTCTATAGTGTAACAACTGGCGGCCTTATCACTGAAAGCGATCTCTTCCAGGCAACCTTGGGATGGAAAGGATACGACAAATGAGAATGGGACAGGCTGTGCAAAATTTGTTGCAAAAAATTGGACGGGAAAGAGCTCAATATCACTAATGTTTCACAAACCTGTCACCGGTAGTCCAACTGGCACACTTGTGAGACAGTAGTGATACTGAGTCGTTGCCCGTCCGTTTTTAATGACAAACGCAACGTCAACAGAAACTTAAACATGCTAACAGAAGTTAAGCATCGGTTAGGATTAGCTAAATTGCCCGTTCTACTTCTGAACATACTTTACATAAAACATACGAACTAAAAATATAGCTTTCTTAGATATCGCTGCCTATGACAAAAATATGATTCAATATATTGACTATAGTAAGTTTTGTTTACTGTATAATAGGTATGTCAATTAAGTCTTCAGGATTGGGCCTAATGACCAAGTTTAAGCGATTGACTACAGATCATATTATGACTATTCTTTATAGAATGTTGACGTTAATAGAAAATAAAAATTATGTCCTATATAGCCAAATTTCAATTGTTTTTGGTGAAGTGGTAGTTTTTGTTTTTATATCAATTGAGTATAATAAAATATTGACAGCAGCAATTGTGTTTTTATTAATACGGAAGCAAATGCAGCGATGCTTTGATTTCCTCAAAATTTAAAATTAGTTTTTTTTTACTTATTTTTCAAAACTAGTGTTTAAGGAGTGTACATCTGACAAATGACGCTGATGACGATGATGAAGCCAGCAGCAGAACCACGAGCTGATCAAAAGAAGCCCAAACACCGCCTATGCTATAACTATAGTCTATGCTATTAACTATCGAGGAGTTCCTAATAAATAAATAAAAATAAAATAAATAAGTAAATTCGGGACATTTTCACACACGGTCGCTTGACCCCAAACTAAGCAAAGCTGTACTATGGCTGCCAGAGACTGATATACGTACATTATATATGTTTATTACATACATTAATAGATATTAACACCCAGGCATAGAATAAACACATGTTCATCATATAAATGTTTGTCCTAGGTGGGAATCGAACACAATCCCCCAAGCTCAGACGACAGGTACACTACCAACTGAACCACCGAGGCAGTCATGGCTACCTTCCGACTTCATCATTAGATCATCTCTATGATACTATATTATTGTCACCGAAGATAAAGTCAAAGTCAAAATGTTTTTATTCAATTTAAGTATCAAGGATACACTTATGAACGTCAAAGTTTTTTTTAAATAGACTCGACCTCCTTGTTCGCATAAAGAGCCTCTACCCAGAAGAACAGGCAATACCACAAACATATACTCGAAAAACATAACCCTCCTTCTTGCGCAGTCTAGGAAAAAAAGAAAAAAAAAGGGAGGTCTTGAAATTCGTTCATTTTGGCTTAATTGTAGTTATAATATAGTAGATATGAATGTTAACGCACAATATTTTTTTTTTTTTATTATTATTTGTCAAATTATGGGCTCCTGAAAAACGTTTACTATTGAAATTGGGAATTCTTGGAAGTAATTTTTATAAGGAATAAAATTACAATAAAATGTAAATGTTACACGATTTGGATATAAAAATCTTGTTCTTTATAAAAGTAAAAACCCAACTACTTTTTTAAAATTTTTAAGTTCAAAATCGGAAGTGAAAATTTTAAAACCAAAATTTCGGTAAGTAGTAATCGTAGTAGTGGTGGAAGTCTGTTGTAAAGGAGATATGAACTAATATGTAGGTACATACATGTCGCACTGAGTATGAGACATAAAAATTAATTAATACTTTTTACATTATTTTAATGTTTTGAAGAACTAACAATTATAATATTTGAGGTTATTATTTAAATAAATATATTATTTTGTCAAAAAATACGCAATACGTATTCGATATTAATGTTATCGAGTGGAATAGAAACTGGTTTCACCACACTCCTTCATTAAAGGGAATTTTCACACCACTTGCTTGACAATGACCATACACGACGTTACTCATCACGTAGAACCAACGTAAAGCAAAGCATTGCCTCCCAAGGGAGATAATATTGTATGAAACTCCCAAGAGCGGTTTCGAGCAAAAGGTTAAAATTAAGTAAAAACTCAGCAAAGGTACAAGTTATTCGAAAATTGAACTGGCCACCACAAAAAAAAGAACGCAAATGCATGAAATATTGGAACAAAAAACGCAATTTTTTTCTCCTAATTTTTGGCGCCGCACGTCGTGTGCATTTGCCAGTGTCTAGTAAATTACGTATTTCTTAGTTGTAATGATAACAAGTGATTGCAACGATAAATCACTCCCCTATCAAATGGCATTTTGTAAGGAACACGAAAAGTCGCGTTTCGCAATGTTTGTACCATTTGCCCACACTCGTGTACGTTAACGATACCTATAAAAATTATTACTTTTCAACATTATTGCCCTTAAACACTCGAAGAATCACAAGTTTTAGAAATATTAGGTACCTACAAACTCATGACGCCTCCTTTTTGGTTTCCTGCAAAAACTCTAAAAAACAGTGTTTCATGTGTAACACATTTTCTCACTTCCTTTTTATTGCCGCGCAGAAGTTGTGAAAAGTAGATATTAACCACTGGGATAAAGCAGTGTCTTCGTCTTGGGCGGCTTGAACTCCTCGCTTCACTCAGGACTCTACATAACTCCTTCTCTTCGCTCGGGCGTTTATTATAAGTTCAATAAGCCAATTCAATAAATTCAATAAGCCGCCAGTGACCTAAGACACTGCTTAATTCCCTCGGTGCATAATTTATTATTATTACAATGGTTTTAGGCTCATAATCCGAGCTATTACGCACGTGTGATTTTACTTTACCATTACTGCACTAGTGCGGTAATGAGTTTTTGAAATAAATCAACAAAGAGTTTTTATCCGATTGAAAGTACCTAAGTGTATTCCTTTTCCTAAATTCTTGATTTTAAGCATCGTTAGTACGGTAATTTAAGGTAAGGTAAGGAAGTTACGGTAAAAAAAAACATTTAATTTAACAAATCATTCACAAAAAATTAGGTAGGTACTTGTGTTATTTTAAACACAAAATTATTTCCTTCAATTTTTATTTATTATCTGCTGAATATATGTATGTACACGCGTTAATGTTCCGCGCCCAGAATGCAAAAAAAAAAATTTGGGCGCCATTTTCCACAAGACTTTTTGGTAAGTATATTTTTTTCAATGTGCAGTTGTTTATTTTACAAGAATGTGATGAAGAGTCAGAAATACTTATCGAGCACGAAATGCTAGTGATACTTTGCTGCCATATAAATCTTAAAAAAATGCTTAGCCGCCTACGAGACTTTTAGTAAGTAAAACAGCAAAAACGAGAATTCATTTTCAGAAAAAAGGTACTTTTTGGCTAATGCAAGTCTAATGTTTTTTTTCGAAAGTGTGACAAAAAACGTCGTATGAAACGCGTGTACGTTGATCATTACAATTTCGACGCGCTACTGCCTCGAGTGTAATGATCAACTTAGCACATCATCTTACCATAATGTGTTACCTACTTACTATTTCCATACATTTTTGAACTACAACTTACGAAGGCAATTCAATAGTTTTATTGATAGTGGTACAATAGTTTTCGCTGCTTGTATAAATATGCGTACAGTAATAGATAAATCGTAGATAAGGTTTGTCTCATTTTACTTATACAACATTAACGTTAACTAAATAAATATCAATAAAATATTAGACAAATATTTTCTACAAGCTGCGCCCCGCGGTTTCACCCGCGGTTAAAAAGTATCCTATGTGCTATTCTAGACTATAATCTATCTCTGTGCCAAATTTCATCCAGATCTGTTGAGCCGTTCTGGCGCGAAAGAATAACAAATATTCATCAAAAGAAGACGGGTCTGAGTAGTAGCGCACTTATAGCGCCTCACTCAACTGCCGTCTTTGTACTTATTCACAAGTTTATTGCTAGAGTGAGTAAGTACCTTATAGGTCGTCGTGCTCCATCTTAGACCACAACGTCGCTTAACATCAGGCGAGTTGGTGGTCAAACGTCGACCTATTCTACGTAAAAAAAAACATCCATCCATTTTTACAAACTTTCGCGTTTATAATATTAGTAGGATCGGAAGAAAAATCCTCATGTACTTCTTATTTTGTTTTAGGTTATCATTGTGTTAAATTAGTTGGATATAAAGTAAACCAAAAATGTACTTAACAACTTCTCAAGTTTTGGCAGAACAAGGTTGCTTCAAAATTAGGCTGCGAGCTTTAATTCTTGACTACAACAAAGTAAATGAAGTAGCAAAACTCTGAAATACAGAATCAGTGGGTGTAAGCTATTGTGCGTTTATATTTAAACTGAAGTAAATATAGAAACACAGTACCTCACCTAATTATCGGAACAAGATACTCAAGTAAATTTCCAACAGCTCTACCCACAGAATTACGCAAACATCAGGTAAAAAGACTCAATTAGATATCCTTCCCCTAATGCCTAGGGGTGTCCATAAATAAAAGTCTGTGCCAGACATTAGGCGTTACACTGTAGCTAGTTCGACAGGCCAACGGAGTGACAGGCAACCCTCAGCGCTCAATGTATCTATACATAGGGTACCGAAATAAACGCAGTGTGTCCGTGAGTGTGTCGGACGTGTAATGTAATATTTGACAATAGCTAGTGACAATACAATATAGTTTGTGCATGTCAGGTAATGGGACTGTCGATTACTCTATCTAATACACTAGCATAGTCTATTTCGAATTCAATAGAGATCTAACAATTAGTTTATAATTGTTATTTGGTCTTTAACTTAGACAATGTGAGAAAGAATTTAAATACCTACGGGTTTATTTTGAATCGACTTCAAAAACGGAGAGGCTCTCAGTTTGTCGGTATATTGTTTTTTATCTTAATTTTTTTTCATGAAATACAGGTTACTTACTCCAAATAAAAAGCCAATTTCAATACTAAGTATAAAACTACGCTTAACTTGTATTGTATCCAATTTAAAGTAAAAATTTTAGAATCATAAACTTCGCAACTTAAATGATACTTTCGTTTTATGTATAACTTCATGAGGTAAGAATTTAGTAGATTATATCCAGTTTGATGCCACCAAGATCGTCACCTATGTCAATGGTGGTCAATAATTAAATATAATTTATTTATCTAACTGACTTTTTTTATTTTTTAGAAATTTTATAGAAGTAGTTAATTCTTTTCTCCTTGGAGAAGTTAATTCATGTTTTATCTTCCTCTCTCTTGAAATTGTACGTTATAATTATAAAAAACACACTTTTTTCTACAATGAGGATATGTGGGCAAGATAACTAAATTCGTAGCATCGTAGTATGCTACTAACAACAAAGTTCTACGGCGTAGCACATGTTACAATGAGACTAGAGGGCCTTTGAAAGCTACGAAACTTACCGTGGATCGTAAAAAAAAAATCCGTTGTGGCACTTATGAGTATCTAGAACTTTAAAACTAAGCATTGAAGTGATCAAGCTAACGGTAAATTGTAACTTAAGCTTGTATTTATTTATTTGGCTAGGACTGCCTCGGTGGCTCAGTTCAGTTGGTAGTGAACCTGCTTTCTGAGCTTGGAGGCGTGGGTTCGATTCCCACCTAGGGCAAACATTTATTCGATGAACATTTGTGCTTGTCCTATGTCTGGGTGTTAATATCTCTATTTAAGTATATATTTGACGGCGCGTGATATCATTGGATAAAGAAAATCAGTTTCCGAGTTGTTAATCGATAGTTTTATTCTGTAGTTTTTGACGATTAATCGATTTGTTTATGGTCATTTAGAGCGGTTAACACCGAATGGAGTTGCGTTTGGGATTTCGGGCGAACGTCATGTCTGTCAGTCAGTGGTTGACAGGACTGGGCTGAAAGCGGTCGCACGCAATGGTCATTCGTAAACCCATTACTCTAAATCTCCAATTATCTTTGTGATCATTCAATAACTAAGTAGTCTAAGTGACTGTATAATTAAAATAGTGAAAAGCCTACACTGCTGTCCCCTTATTTCAGCGTTCCTGAAGTTTGACGCCGACCTTAAATGCCCGTGATAGCGAGTTCACGGATCAGAAATCAGATACAACACCTCGGCCTACTAGATTTTCTCCGTCACCAAAAGTGGAAGGTTACAGCACGGCGGCCTTTCCTATGTTTCTCCGACATCAATGGGATCAGATGCGACGGCGTGGCTCCTCTTTCCTACATTACCCCGATATCAGGAGTGAGATGTGAAGGCTCGGCTTCCTATTTCTCTATGTTTCCCCGACATATTTATATCAGTCTCTGGCAGACATAGTACAAGCTTTGCTTACTTTGGGGTCAGACGACCATGTGTGCAAGTGTCCTGATATTATTATTATTTAATGATCTATTCCTTCTAAGTAGACTTTATCAAACTGAAGTACAACTTTCTCTATTCTGAGTACAATACATACACCCAAGTATAAAGAACAAAGTCAATGACGACGTCCTAACACCTATTTAACGTTACTTCTACTTTGTCGCAACGCAAACACAATTTCGATAAAACCTAGAGACCTTATAATTTAATTCTAATGCCACGGTTATATTAGCCATCGCGACCAGTGCAGCTGGTTAGTTTGTCACTCGGCGATGTATCGGGCGAATTATCGCTTTCGTGAACTCCGCAGATAGGCGACGAGTTAACCGCTAATGTAGACAAGAACATCGTCGACAACCGATAACGATGATTTTAGAGCGACAACGTGAAACGAATTATCGCGCGCTAATGTAGCGGCATTATAGTTCTGCTTAAGGTTTATCGAATTCCGAACTTCGATTCATCTATTTGCATCGCATCAATTGGCCTGATTATTTTTGAGTTGTAAAATGAATATCTTTTTAACAAAACCTGGACACGAGATCAATACTGGCGAGTGATTTAGTGAGTAGAGAACTTAGTTCTATACTGGCGAGTGATTTAGTGAGTAGAGAACTTAGTTCTACATATACTGGCGAGTCATTTGGTGGGTAGAGAATTTTTATGCTAATGTGTTGCCTAAAAATCTTGCCTATGCGACATGTGTAAAGGAAATTCTTAGTCCACGGCAATCGGTCGTTGACTCCCGACAAGGTTTCTTTCAGGCTAAATGATCAGGGTTCAATTTGTTCGCATTTTAGACGAATGATTGAGCACATTTAAATTAGATACGTGTTCTATTGCCCTGCTATGTGAGCGATGTTGCCTTTTCCGTTACGAGTTCATCGTTTAAATTTAATCAGGGCAATCTTTGAGTTCTTTTCATTTATTGGGTTCACGTACTTTTTTTTCCAATTAAAAGAAGGTTTTAATAGATGTCAGAAGGCTATTTAATGATATGGTACATCCGTTTGGCTTCTTGTGAATTAGGTTTGGATAGGGCACTATACATACGTAGGATGTAATTACCGAAAATAAACAAAAGAAAATTAAACCTTAATAATATATTGTTTATTGACTAAGTACCATGCAGTAAATACATTAAAATTAGTAAGCCAGTAAATGAAAGCTTACAAAAATTATCAAACTAATTGAAGTACCTAGAGTTTGTAACCATTGTAGGTATATCCGCCTTTTTATTTCGTCTATGATGTAGGTACTTACCTAAATATCTGGTAGGAATAAAAAAATATTTGTCTGATTACAATCATGATTTATTTGCTCAAATAAATTATGTTATTATATTACTTAGATGGTATCATGATTTAAAATTTAAATTATCAAACTAAGTATAAGGTAAGGTAACATACAAATTACATTTTTGTTAAAATCGAGCAGCTTGAACTATTTCTTTTACCCAGTTGGATTAGATACTACTTATGAATGGTAGAGACAAATTCTTGTATGCCTAAAATCTATTTGGAGCAACAACAAACATCTTAGGAAAGTGGAGTCATCGTCCTGCTGACCTTGGCTGGGGACCTTTGTCCATCGTCTGATTGACTGTTTATTGCTTGCTGGGAAGGACATGTACGTGATGTGCTTCCGAAATAAAAATAAAACGATATTGTCACTGATACGAGAAGGATCAGAGATTCTCTTCTGAGAAAAAAGAAAGAGAAAGAAAGCAAAACAGATAATTAATAATGATTTCGTACATAATACGTATATAAGTCAAAGAAACAGATGTACATATATGTAGATGTAATAATATTGTTTCCTACGTTATATATTCTAATAGGTAATTTTACTCGTTCTTCCTCGATATTTGAGAAATTCGAATGCGTACAGCTCAAGAATAAATTAACTCTTCGCTAAATTATATTTCTTGTTTCGTAAGAGCTAGAACTAAAGCGCTTTCAAAGCTACAGAAAATATATAAATAAATAATAATAATTAATAAATAAATTCGGACACTTCCACACACGGTCGCCTGACACCAAACTAAGCAAAGCTTGTACTATGGCTGCCAGAGACTGATATCCATACTTAAATATTTTTTAAATACATTCTTAAAAAGATATTAACACCCAGACATAGAACAAACACAAATGTTCATCACATGAATGTTTGCCCTAGGTGGGAATCGAACCCACGCCCCCACGTTCAGTAGGCAGGTTCACTACCAACTGAGCCACCGAGGCAGTCTATCTATATATCTTCTAGAACATCCTGAACTTCTCTTTTTTAGGATTGATTGAGCCAACATTTGACCACATTACACCTTATGGACATGATGGAAAGGGACGATGTGGTCTAAAGAGCAATTTATACAGACCGGTCGGACGTGGCGCAGGCGCGGTTCTGAAGCGAAAACCGTGAAACGAGCCGTGTCTGCGCCGTGGAGCTTGTGTATAATTTAAATCACGTCACTTTCATACATTTTATATGAAAAGTTTTAAAGCAACACCGCGCTTGAACCATGCCTGCGTCACGTCCTCGCCTTACATCCGGTCTGTGTAATTCGTGCTTAAGATGGAGCACGCCATCACATCGTCGGTGTAAACAAACGAGTTGTTCGCCAAACGTAGATCTATTTCTAGTACAAAAAAGATCTATAGTCATTTATCAATCCGTCTTGTCGAAATACGTGTGTCTATTTAAATTACTAAGGATTGTAGGAAAAAGACAATGTCGTTGCCCTACTGGCCTTGAAGTTTTCGGTACAAAATGCTTCTCCTTTATTTTAGTTCACCGAGCATCTAACCCGAAGAGGCGCGATGACAGTTTGGTTTGTTCAAAATTGATTCAACTAGTCTACGTAAAGAGATAACACACTTGAGTATGTACACCATAAAAGTGGGATATCCACTTTTATGACAATACTAACAAATGTTAGTTCGTTGAATAAATAACCTGCTTCTTTTTAAAATCTATTCTAATATTATAAAGAGGAAAGATTTGTGTGTAAGTATGTTTGTAATGATCTAACTCGAAAGCTACTAGTCCGATTTCAAAAATTCTTTCACCTTTAGAAAGCTTTATTATTCCTGATTGACATAGGCTATTAAAATTAAGCGAAGTTGCGGGCAAAACAGGTAGTCAGTTATAACCCTATCGCTGTACTAGTGGCTACTTGGTAGAAGTGGAATGTTCCAGAAACCTTTGTCGTCTAAATAATTATTAACCTTAAAATATCCTCTTTTCTTAAAAGTTTTTACATGTGATTTGAATTTTCCTTCAGTTTACTGTATGACTATACATAGCATATTGGTATATAGGTGTTAAATATAAGTGTGATTTGATCAATATGTAGTGCGGAATCGCTAAGAGCAAACAAAGACAAGCTGTGTATATTTTATCACGTCACTTTAGTCACACATTCATCTAGAGAAAAACGAGTCGCAAAAATAAGTCAGACATAAGGTACCGTAACACCGCTTAGATATAATCTTGAAATGTATCCTTGTGACCTAGACTTGACCATCTTCAAGAATACCGTAGTTCAATAACCAGACGCTTTCCTTACATTAATCCAATTACAGTATGAAAGATTTTTATGAAAGGCTTACAGCTACTGAATGAGCCTAAACGAAGATTGATCTACGGAGAAAATTCGGCACCTTAACGACTTATTTATTAAACAGGGTTATTTTTTAATACACCGAAAATCTCTTACAGGTTACTTCCACATCATATACTTACCTCATAATTTTAGTTCTATGTCTCTTAATAAATGTTTTTATTATTTTAAACAAATACTAGAAATTACCTACTTCTTCTATCTTAACTATTCGACCCATCAAGAATCAAATTATAGGAAACACAGAGACCTAAATAGAGCGTAGAGTCGATTTTTGCTCCACTGAAAGGTACAAAGTACTTAATACAAAAGAAAGCTGTCTGAATTTGCTTAATGAAAAATAGCCCTGTATATTATTTAGTTCTAGTGATAATGGGGTTCTCGGAAAGTGTAGTAGAGGTCGTCCGTTGAAGGTATTTCGAGGTTAGCTGGATGTTCCCAGACGAGCAGTTAGTCATGATTATTAACAAGGACAAACTGAAGGGTGAATATAACCTATATGTCATTACACCATTATAGGATATTTTTAAACGTTATACAATTTGAGTTTAAAATTAGATTCAAATATCAGTTTGTATAATTTTTCTAGTAAATTTCATTAATTAGTTTAAAAAAAAAATTCCAAAATTAAAAATATTACACTAGATAATTACACTAGAATTACACTAGATATTGTCCAAGTAACAAGTTTGAAGATGAACTTCCGCAAAGTAACGCCTGATTCAATCAACTGTTGTAAATAGCCTCCGAATAGTGTTTGTCGTTTTCGATCGAGTATAAAATATACTGACTGTACTGAGACTGAAACTGTACTGTGTACATAAGAAATGCTAGTCTTAAAGTTAAGGGTCTATATCGAGTATGTTGTTAATAAACGCTGGCCGACCCTCTAATAAAAATTAAGCAAAGTAGTTTAAAGTATTTCGATTAGAAACACCATTTTTGTGCAAACAATCATTTCGTTGTCGGGTCAGTGACTGTAAATGACAGAATACGGTCATAGAGATGACAGATAACTTTGAAAGGCAAACGATACATGTAGGTACACATAGTTGACCCATGCCTCAATACTTAATAGAATGTGTCCAGTCCAGATTGATAAATGGCCCCAAGGGTCCATTCGCATAACGTTTAACAAAATAGCGAGAGAATATTTCTAAAGAGAAAGTTTGCTGAACAAGAATAATGCTTGTGAAAATTATATCTGTTTGGCGAAAAGTTCATGTAGGCACAGGGAGAACTGTTAGAAAGTCATTGAACTCAATTCTGTTTTGTGATGGCAAAACCATAGAAAAGGAAATGTAAGTCATGCCTACTAGAAACTTATAAACTCCAATAAGTGTACGAGTACGTCCTCTAATCATCTACATGATAATCCTATGTCAATGACTCGAATAAAAACACTAGTAATGTTCCATTTCTTGTTGCTGTGTTCTTTATTGAAACAAAAGTACTTATAAGGAAAATTGTGAAAATCTCAGCAATTAGTATTTTACAGGGTTTTAAAGAATATAGCTTACTTATATTACGTGCTACGAAAGATGAGACTTGAAGAGCGTCAGTGGTGAGGAAATAATTTATTAAATATTCCAAATATTTCAGGAATATTTCAATCCAAATCAAAACCTAAAAATTAAACAAACCTTGAAAAAAAACTGAAAAATAAAACCTACCCTAAGGGTGGAAAAATAGGGGTGATTTACATTCACAGATTTTAATGCTGTGTTTAGATCGGTCAGTCTATTTTATTTATATACCTACCCACAAAACATTATAAAATAAAAACTTTTTTAACAAAAAATTAAACCGCCGAAAAAACGAAATACCAAAAAATAATTTATAACTAAGTTATTAAACTGATGTAGGTATACCTAAGTAATTTTGAGTCGGCGCCTAACAAGCAAATTAGTAATTAATTACCTTAAGTATGGCGCCCATGCAAAATTACTTCGATAAACCTACATCAGTTTAAGAACTTAGTTATTAATTATTTTTTGCTCTTAATTTTTTTCGGCGGTTTAAATTTTGTTAAAAAGTTTTTATACTCATAATTATGAATAACTAACTAAGGAAAAATATTGACAGTTCAATGGGAAAATGACATTTTCTCTCAACGGAATGTATGGAACTGCTGATATATTTTTATGATTACGCCATGGTCAATATTGGTTTATGGTGAAATTTGTTCATCATAAGGTTTAAAAATAATAGGAATGGCAATCAAACGCTAAATAGCAAAACCTCAAATAGAAACTTCCTTAAAATATTATGATTTTATGATACGGGAATTACTCACGTACGATTTGAGTCGGTTACTTCGACTATAGTTTCAACTGCATTCGACTGTCTCCATCAATCATAATGTGTATCATAATCATATATCATTCATGGAAACAATTTTTAGACTTTTGTAGAAATTTTAAAAGCTTGTAGACAGATTTCGATAAAATTTAAATGGGACCACCTTAGGAGTAACCCCTCCTTTTGCACTATAAAAGTTTTAAAAAAAATCGGTTCACAATTAGCCATAATATCACATACACAAAAAACTACATGTATACAGACAAACATAGAATCTCCTCCTCTTTGGAAGTCGGTTTAAAAACCAAGTCAGTTTCCATAACAGAGTAATAATAAATATACTCGTGTTTATTATTGATGCGTATTGGAGGACATACTACCTACTACTAAAGACACTTTTAGTTAAGATTTAGTATTTACACGTTCTAGGTCCTAATGAGCTTCTATTCGCATCGTACAACTTTTCCGTGTAATCCTGAATAGTATTTAATTTGGTTTCACTAGGAACAATCGTGCCGCCGAAGAAGAAACCCACTCTCAGCATTACGTTGTAAATAGTTAATGACTGTGGTTTTTGTTCATTTTTATGAACTGTCCATCCATGGCATAAAACCCAACACTGGAACACAAAATCCTAAATACAGGCTTTCTTTACGACTAGATATTTACTCAAAAGTTGTCGTTGAACTTTAAATGAAATTGACTGGAGTTTTAATTATCTTAGCTCCGCGGAAGGAAATATACAATTCCACGGTGACTGATTTCACCTGCCATTCCATTTCGCTGTCGAGTTTGTTTTGCACTTCATTCTAGATTTCCCGTTAATGATGCCGTCGAAGGACCCTTGGGCACCAAAACTTAGCTGCCCTATTTATTGGATCCGGAAGGTAAACGACTCCACCGGCCATTGACATTGGGATCAAAAATGTTAGAACTAAGAATAAAAACTGTTTTTTGATAAATCAGAAATCAGAATTTATTGATAACTCCTATAGTTACAGGTCACAGATGAAAATTATGGATAATAAGTCAGGGAGGTACAAGTGCATCTGCTCTGCTTACTAAATTAAACATATCAATATGTAAGTGTATATCTACCAGTCGAAGACCCAACTTGTATCGTTACAACAATATTTATAACAATTTGTTGTACCCACGAATATCATTTTATTTGGTAAAGAACCCTTTCGATCGATGTGCATACGTGACCCGAGAAACGTAGCCAGTTTCGGCTGTATTTTCGTCCAACAAAGCAACTTCCTTAGGCTGTTCCATACTGAACAACAGTTACCTAAAATTGTTGCTCAACAGACAGATTTTTTTATTTAATGTAATGTTTAGTAATTTGTGAAATAAATATTTTATTTCCATCGGCTGAGATAATCGCAACGTATCATTGAATGGATTAGATCAAACTAGAGAATAAGATGGCGCACGGCATATGATCTAAGTGAAGCCAAAAACCATCGAAAAACTAAGTACGTATAGGTACACAATACTCACACATTGAAGCAAAAAAACTACGCTACTCGCCTGATCATTTTTACCTTGACATTATGTGCATTCGTTTATGGTATAATTTCGTGTACTTATTTAAGTACACGAAATTACAATCAATCAATCCTGGCCACACTGTTATAACGCACTATGTATATTTATACATAGTGCGTTATAACAGTGTGGCCAGGACTACATTTTGAGGTTCTTTTTAAAAACTGTGCAGTTTTTTTACAAGTCAATTTTGAAAAAGCCGTAACGTTAAACTCTTACAAATATTTTCAGTTTTAAAATATGAAATCTCCTAAGTTTGTATATTGGAACGGAAATGGCTAACGTAGAGTTTGGGAATGAATATTAGTTTTACATTAACATTACTACGCACACACATGAAAAAGAAATGGCTTCAGCAAGGTATAACGCAGTGTTCCATCTTTTCCTCTAGATTGATCTGAGTTGATAGGTAGATAGGTACACCGAACACCTACGAAAGCATCTATGGCTCTTATACAAACCACTGAACTTTCATGCGGTCACTTAACTCTGCTACAATTAACTTGTGCCTAAAGGCTAAGGGTGATAATATAATGGCCACTGAAGGCGTGACGCGCCAGTGACGTAGATTCATTCAACCCATGTCGGGTGCATTAGAGTGAAATCCATGTGAAAAATGATACAAAATCTACACTCACACGTTTATGTGGACGAGACATGCTTTGTTCACTTTCTGTTTGATGGCACCAAACGCATTTAGCGTCTGGCGCGTTCTTTATCCCAAAGTGTTGCTACCCGTTTTGTTTCGGTAGAGTATTTACTCAATGTAGAACGCATTAGGAAGTTCGTTGAAAATATTATGGATAAGCAGTTTAATGTACGAGTCCGTTAGGTACTTATAGAAATGTACACGTGTTTTTGTGTAATTGTATTATTCCCGGAAGCAGTATTAAGTCTATTTTTGTCTGTTTGCCATCTGAGCGTTGGTAGGTACCCACAACTGCAATTAACCCAGATTGTCACTCGCAAACATCCCTGAAGATTAATATCCATAATATTATTACTTTAATTAGTTAGTGGCGATTACCTGTCTAGTCTTGTTTTACGAGTTCGCCCGTATTCATATAAACAACCTGAGAAGGTTGTTACTACTTATCTATTTCACACACGGTCGCCTGACCCCAAACTAAGCAAAGCTTGTAAAGCACTATGGCTGCCAGAGACTGATATATACATACTTAGATATTTTTAAATACATACTTAAATATATATTAACACCCAGACATAGACCAAACGCTAATGTTCATCACATGAATGTTTGCCCTAGGTGGGAATCGAACCTAGAAATAATAGGACTACCTGCTCTGAATTTGACGAAACTGGTAACAATGGTAGGTATTGCAACATAATTTAGTACTAAACTTCTAGCATATGAAATTGTAATGCCCTTGGCAAATCACATATAAGTGACGCAAGCAATAATCAACCTTGAAATTACGTGAATTATTTTCAAACCACAAGATTTCACGAAGGTCCTTCGTCCAGTTTTAAACAGGGCTCAGAAGGTCGCTTGCGTCAGACCCAATGAGTGTTTTCAGCTTCTCATGGCCTGAGCCTGCGGGCACCATGAACATCAAGTGTACACGGTATCAAGTTCTGCCTTGAGTTCTATTAATAGAAGGGTCCGTGTGGCATTTTCAGCAGCAGGGCTGGTTCTCATTGACGCCGGAGCATCGATCGGGGGCGCTGCCGGGCCTGCAGCAACTGACCTAGTTCGCACCTTCAATGGAGCGAGGGTATGGGGGAGCTCACGACGGAATGTGGCGTAAGGCATATTTTTTATTATTTTGGACTTTATGAAGAACCGATGATCGTTCTTTGATCGATAGTTATGATAGTACAATAGTTCAGGATAATAAGATCTGAGGTGAGCTGCGGATTCAATTCTCAACAATAATGTTCTTTTGGTAAGTGAAAATATAGTCAAGAGATTATAGTGTGGTCTGTAAACACCTGCACGTATGGCTAGTTACTATACCAAGTACAAATTCAATACTATATGCCACTTAAATAATTTTCTTGTTGAACGTCTAACGACATGGAGCGTTTTAAGGGTTCTTTCACACGTACCACAACCACTCCACATCGCAGCGATCAAAGGTGGTCAAGTAGTGGACACGTACCCATATTGTCACTGCAGCTTTGTGCAGTTGCTTCTGCAGGTCGGTATCACCCACCTGGTTGATAATGACGCCAAAATGTGGTCCGTGTAAATTTCACTCTTCATTTTCAATGCAAAATTGCGCCCGTCCACGTGGTGTGGTTGTGGTACGTGTAAAACAAGCTTAAAAGGGTTGTCTGCAAATTTAGTGCCGGGCTGGCAACGCATCAACACAACAGCACCGCTAGTGTTGTAGGTGTCCATGATAGGTGGCGGTCATCTGCTTGTTTGCCACTTTGATAATATAATTATAAAAAAAATGTTCACCTCAGATCATATTATCCTGAACTATTGTTCTATCATAACTATCGATCAAAGAACGATCATCGGTTCTCCATAAATTCCAATATAATAAAAAATATGCTTATATAATAAAAAATAGCTTGAGTTTTGTTGAGTATGCAACTGAAAGAGCAAACTAGTGGCTCTGTGAGCTGTAGAAGACGCGGCTGACGTCTGTCCTCCTCTAAAGGTCGCATTTTTCAACCGATTCTCGTGAAATTTTGTGAGCAGGTTCGATAAAAATACAGGATTTGATTGCCGAGCTAGTTCAATTCAATTCATTTATTCGGGTCATAGGTATAACTACTATACACTTGACAACGTCTTTTACAGATTACATAATATTATTAATTTAATATTTAATGAAACAGTACAATATAGGATATCGGCTGTAAAAATGCCTTGTCAAATTTGCAGCTGTAAAGAGCTGTAGTTTTTGATGATTATTGTTCCAAAAAAATCATATGTTTTGTACATATGATTTTTTTGGAACAATAAACTAACTAACTATCTAAAAATGCGACCTGTATAGGAAGACAGAGATCAAGACAGAATTCGGTCATACAATAGCATTTTTGTCAAAACTAAAGCATAGAAGCTTTGCTCGCTAGAGCTCACTCGGTCGATTAGAAGACGAATCAATTTTGGTGCTATGTAGAACTTCCGCAAAGTAACGCCTGATTCAATCAACATCTCAAGCACACATGTTTTCTAAGAACTAAGGCTGGAAAACCATCTGGACTACTTGCTTTATTCACGTTAAGACAGCGCAGCGTTTTTCGAACCTCCAGTTCGCGAATGCTAAATTCCGTCATAAAAGTCGAGCTGCTTATGGAATGAATACGGGATGAAGTACTCCATAGCCGTACGTAAGACATCAGTCACGGCATCCACGTAGGTAGACGGGTCGTCAGAAGAGAAGCAAACAGACTGCCATGGGTAAGATGCAAAGTAAGCCCGCATCTCATTCCAATCTGAAGCTGACTTCTATCGCCACATCCTCCGATTGCCATTTGGGCTGGGATCAGGTGGAGATTAGACTGATACAGATTTAACCAGACAGTGGTCGGACGTCTCTAAAGCAGAGGAAACCGACACTGTGTAGCGGTCTGGATCAGAAGTCTGCTGAAGCAATAAGGCGTGTACCCGTGGTACCGAGGTACCCGTGTTGCACCTTGAACCAGCTGAGTGAGATCTAACGCTAAAGCTAGCTTTCGCGTCTCTTACCCCGTATGGTTAGTGTCCTGGTATGGGAAAAGCCGCTCTTTGCGGTTGCCACTGAAATCCCCCAGCAACATTAATTGGGCTGTGGGGTAGTTTAGTTGAGCCGCATCCGCCGCCTCGCTCAGATATTCAGTTAGTCTAGTTGTCTCCTGGTCTCCGCTGTGCGACTGGTAGACACAGGCATGAAAAAATCTCTGTACCTGTTTCTACCAATATCCATAGCTATTCCGACCCGTTTTTCCCCGAACGGCATCTTCGGAAAACATGCCGGAACACGGCTAGGCCGTGTTCCGGCTCAACTAAACTAAGGTTTGGCTGCATGGTTTAATCCGATGGGTGGTCACTAGCCCCAACCGAAGCCAGTATGTTTTCACCTGATTAGCACCATCCGGGGACCACGTGTGGATTATCGGATAAAGGGGGGTCTGACCCAATCCCATGAGGGATTGGGGGAGACTCAGTCCCCAAAAAGATCTTTTTTCAAATATTGTGAAAAGAGGAATAAAAACTAGCTCTGTGAACTGGAAACCTCGTGGCTGTTCTCTTTTTCAGGTAGAATTCCTCAACTGACTCTAGTGACATTTTGTGAGTAGGTTCGATAATTTTACAGATTTCTTTTTGTCGAGTCAATTTTTGGATTTTTTTCAAAATTGCGGTGTAGTGTTTTCATAAATTTTCTAGAGAAAGACAGAAATACAGACAGATATCTGGATAAAATTCGGATATACGAAAGCATTTTTGTCGAACCTGAAGCAGAGACGCTTCGCTCGCTCACTCGGTCCAAGATGCTTCGCTTGCTAACGCTCGCTTGGTCTATAGAAGTGTGAGTTTAATCTTTTTTTTTTGTATAAACTTGAGACTTAATCAAGTAATTAGAGTTACGTTTCTAATCTGTGCGTCGAAGTTAAGCTACTAATTCATTTTATGGTGTTCTTGATCAATCTCAAGATTTGATCTCTACAGGAAAAATAAATTGTATGATTTAGAGTTATTCGTGTTTGGGCGAGTCGCCAAGGCCTCTAGTAGGTACATGTTTCTGACTGCAGCGCGGGGTCTACGACCGCTCGACCCAGTTTCAGTGCTGACGTCACGGCTACGCCTCCCTTACGTCATGACGAGCCTCCATTCAAAAGTGGATCACAGCCTCGCTGCCACGCCACCTTGCACATACACACATGTACTTAACAAGTTATATGTGATCATTCGAGGACATTGTTGCCTCGAACTGGCGTGGCCTTAACTTTTTACTTGAATGATTTAGTTCCTGTTTTTGTGTAAAATTATGGCGCCATTTAAATATTAGTTATATGATGTAGACGTTTTTGTTGAATGGTCAGTATTTATTTTAAGAATAAAAAAAAGCATTGCTGCAAATGGTAAGCAAACTATTTTGTTTCTGGCGGGATTCGAGTGAAAAATAATAAAAAAATATATGGATTATTTACATAGGTGGTAATTATACATATGAATCAAAAAAATTTAAAAGGCCAACGAAAATTATTATGCCTGATACAAAACTTAAAAATAATTTTGTATGACTCATTATCAACTGATACTAACCATAGTTAACCAAAACTTGACAAGGTGATTAAATCTTCAACCAGCTATTTTGACAACATTTCAATAAGTTAAATGGCAGTGGCGTAATAGACAGTTAAATAAATTATCACTATTTTCAATTTTAATTCATAGCCTAAAGGTTCAAGGGGGTTGAACTATCTTTTAAGTAAATTAAATTAAACAAAATTATAGTTGAACTACCTCTTTCAAACTATGAATTAAAATAAACATCACATATTCAAAATAAACGTATAAATATAGTCGATTATAAGTATTAGGGGCAGAAGACGTATTGTGACAACCTTCTAAAGTCAAACTGGTATAATTAGAAAACTCTCCATTAATTTTGAATGATAAATGGGCCTGCAGGCCCTGTAACAATTACGGAGTTGGTACAAAAGTAGCAAACTCAAAATATCTATAATAAGGAGCATCCTTGACACAGATCGCGAGGTCGTGCCCTTTGGTTGTGAGCGCACCGGCTACTCTGAAGGTCTATTCAGGCTTCCGCAGAATGGGTATGCTAAGCCGAAAGCATAGCTATAGGTACAAGGTTTTGGGCGCAGTAAAACTTATGGGTGTTCTTTTACCAGTCAAAGTAAACAACTTTTAAAACATATGGTTACAAAATTCGAAAAAAATCAATTACACTTTTTACAGTGCATGCAGTCGGAGTTTTTTTTTATTCTTAGTATTTTTTAATTTTTTATTCTTTGCCTCACGCTCTTTGTCTTATTCAATGTATGTTGTTCAAGCAAACTGTGTAACAAGCTGTAACTGGCTAGTTTAAAATGCTGAGCGCAGTGAGCTCTTTTCGACTAAGCTCCACCAATCCTTTAAACCCTGTATTGGTTAAAAATTTCGGAATTTAACAATTAAAATTTGAAAACGTACGCAGGACCAGGAAATGAGGAAATACAAACAAACTGGACAGAAGGACGTGCCGAAGGTCTGTACGAAGGTTGGATGGAGCGAAGGTGAAACAATTACAATGCCATATTTGACCGGCGTTCTTTTTTGTTACTAGTAACTAAATTGTGAAGGTATTCGTATTTCATAACGACATTAATATTCAAAGATATTCTAAATAATGAGCGAGCTATTTGTTTTAACCCGTATCCTATGACAAAGTATCTAACTATATAGGTACAGGATTAAATGCCTGCTAGAGATTTTCGGTGAATTTAAAAGTATTTCTCTAAGCATTAGAACGAGTATGTTGCCAATTTTTTTCTTAGCGCAAAATAGATAAAGAAAACGGGGCTGGTTTATATGGTTCGTTAATCCGAATCTCGTTTTGCCGATCACGTTCCTCCGTCCAGGCCATGTATGTACCTAATCCTAGCTCACATCAAAATTCCTGCTAAGGCTGAAACACGACCTAGTCCTATTTCCACTGCCTCATATCATAAAACTGTTTATTACCAGATGTTATGTGCAAAAAACCTTCGCAAAGGACGTTGTCTAGGCAACCAATCTTCAACGATACAAATGCACAATGCGAATTAAAGTGCTTCACAGCTATTAGCCGTTCAAGGCAAGGTTTTCTTTGATTTATTGCTCCATTTCACATGCTAATTTATGGAATTGGACCAGTAACGCCGGCTTAACGTGCTTTGGAGGAGTATTACAACGATCACACTTTACCAGACGATATATTCAGCATAACTAAAAAAATACTTGCCTAACTAAAAAATATTGTACCCAGCATTAATTTGTAACTTGTTTTTTTAATTTTAGGCAATAAATACTTTTTTTTTTTATATAAAAATGTGACAGGGGGCGAACCTATCGCCATACACCAGGCTCCAGTTATATAGCAGATGATGAATGATGACATGAAATACGCACATTTACAGATTTACACAATCAACAAATTAGTGCGTGCCTTAGGCTGTTTTCAAAATGTCTCGCTCTCTCGGCCTTGAAAGGCGAGTCTGCTGCAACTAAGCTATCATCGCTCTTCATGATAAAGGTTTAATTGAATTTTTTTTATGTTAACTGAATTGCTAATAGAGTGCACTGTGTTTAATGAAAATGGGACCAGTGAACTGGACTTTGTTTGTGTGTTTGTATGAAGGCAATATAATTGTGTCATTCTCCTAACAAATAATTTACGATGACCCCAATGGAACACTGCAAACGACCTATTAAAATTCTAATTACAACTGAACTAGAAAACTGAAATCAACAAAATCAATTCTAACAATTGTCAATAACAAAATGATGAATAGCTAATTAAAAGTTTCAGTTCGCCGAACTGATGTAGAGTCCCTTTTTGTTTAATTGTAAACGAGTTAATAGCTTACAAATTGAAAGTGTTTGATAAAAAAAAACTCTTCTATATTTAAAGGTTTTTCAATCCTTTTTTATTTAGTCACAAACTTCAATTTTTTTTTTTAAATTTCTTATTTCAGTATTTTTCACAAACTCGTCTTCTTAGTTAGTCGTTAGCACTCTTAGTGCTCGTGAGTCGTGATCACCGATCAGGGTGTTGCTCGCTTCACATTTTGTCACCATTCGTTACATATTGCAGTTTTTTTTTGTGTACATGTCGACGGGACCGTTAAGTGCACCGTTATGTGGACTATTGTTTTTTTTTATTTTTGTTAATTTTTGAACACCCATGTCCCATACTGTTTCATTCGTTTCCTCTTCATCCTAAGGTTGCCTGGAAGAGATCACTCTTAGACAAATAGATAAATATTTGATTGTAGCAAAAACCAAAAGATACAAAATAAAATAAAAATTACACAATAAAAAAAAAATACCATAGTTTTTGCCACAAACCGGTCCCAACTCAGCATAATGCCGGCTGCCGGCTTTGGTCGGTCAACCGTATGGTGATCTGCCGTGTGGTCATCCCCTCAAACTTACTCTGCTACACGAGGCGTTCTATGTATACCTCTAGAGTCGTCGCCACGTTGCGAAACATGCCCAATGAATATAATATAATATTCGGGACACTTGCACACTCGGTCATCTGACCCCAAACTAAGCAAAGCTTGTACTATTTCAGCCAGATACTGATAAACAAACATATATATTTTAAACATACAATACATCCTTAAATAGATAATTAACATCCAGATAAACACAAATGTCCATCACATGAATGTTTGCCCTAGATGGAAATCGAACTCACGCCCTCTAGCTCAGAAGGCAGGTGAATAAGGTGAGGATGCGAGCTTGAACGATGGAAGATAGACGATGTCACAAATAGCAAGCATGGTTTTATAATATGGTTTTTAGCAATGGTTTTACAATATTTTAAGTACCTACTAAATATTAATACAAAAACTATTTGCGACCATTCGACTCTTCCAATGAACCCTCAGATACTCGGCTCTGTTTACAAACACTTTCAATGTTTACAAACTACGAGTATCACCAGCTCTCGTTAATGTTATTTATCTATCTCTAGTGCCGTTAAAGCATTGATATATGTCTTATGTACTACGTATCAATTATCCCATCCACGTGTAGCAAATACTATTTCTATTAGCAATCAAAATAACATTATTCAATATTCAAATTTAATAAGAATGTTTTTTTCAGGTTTCGTTATTGATACGAGTAAGACCTATAGATTTGAATAGATTTTTTGGGTCTATAGTCAAAGTCAAAGTCAAAATGTTTATATTCAATTTAGGTATCAAAGATACACTTATGAACGTCAAACGTAAACATATCACCCATTTTATAGTAGCAAAATCTATAAGCAAAAAGACTGGCTATTAAACAGGCATTTCGTTTTGTCATTAGATAAGGAGACTTTTATCCGAATATAGACACTTCTACGTTCATGAACTACGTATTTATATATAAGATGAAAAGAAAATATTAGCAAGTAACATTATTTAAGGAAAAACGAAAAACCCTATGTCGATCTCAAGACAATTCAAATGACACCTCACATGTCGAAATCCATCAAGCTGTTAAGGCTGTATATGGCGTGCCAAAGAAACTACATGGATACATACATACCTACATCAATACATTCAGAAAACATAACCCTCTTTTCTTATTGTTATAATTACTAGCGTTTAAAAAATAACATCAACAAACTAGAAACATCGTCACCACCACAAATTTCCAACACAATAGAAAATCATAGATTTGAAATGCAAACCTACTGTATACATTCTAGTATACGTTACGTAATAAACGCCACAAGCTTATTAATCTAGATATATGCATGACAAACGATGCACAACGGGCGCTTGTTTGTCTAAATTTAGAATTGGTCCGTGAAATGTTAATAAACCGCCTGCGCCTGATGCTCTATATTGAGACTGAAGGCTACTGGGAGGTTCCACGGCCGTACGGTCGGCCCCGGCGCACACAGCTCCACCGTGTACTGACGACGGTACACCTGTACAAGTGGTAACTTCCATTGAAAACACAACCGCACTCGCGATAAAAGCTCTTGCTTTTCCTCTACGCGTAGCGGGGCTTCTTCAACGCAACACATTAGCAGGGGTGTACTGCCTACGTCACTCGATCGCATTTTGGGTTAGTAGGTCACTAGAAAGGACTGCAGCGGTAGTGCGATCCGGGGGGGTAATTTTTAAAGCCGTTGTGACGTCACTGTGCAAGCCTTGGGCCCCGCCGCGCCCCTCGCGTGAATGATGAATGAATAAATCGATTTGTGCTAACTAGCGTCAAATGAGTCACACAGCACAGCACAGCATGTAGTGACTCTTATATTTACGTTTAAATAACTTTTTACGCAAAATGACAAAATTTTTGTCATTTTATTCTTGAGTCTCGATTAGAGAGTGGCCTTTATCTGTGAAAAGTGTCAATACAAACAAAAACTTTAAAATTAAAAAAAATTTACTCTAGAGTAAATGTTTCTAGATAATTCCTTCTGATTTCCTGCTGTTTTACGACGACGGATAAAGGGCATCAATGATTTTTAAAATAAAAATGTATGGGCTAGTAATGCCTAATGCAGCTGACCTTTGCAGTATTATAAACTTTACAATAAGTGCGAGGCTAAAGCCGTGTGATCCACCGTGACCTGATTTCAAACGCACTATACATATACGCAAGGATAACCTTTTACTGCGTCCTTCAGTTGAGCCTCTAGAAATTTCCCCACTTGAGTACATTTGCCTTTTTTACTGCACATAGGGGCATGGAAACTCATATTAGCTTCAGGGTTGAGTGAAGATAGACCTTTCAGAAACTGTTCTTGTAAGGTTTTATTTTAAAAACTTTGACTTTTAAACAGGTAATTCTGAGTAGAAGACTGGTATAGTCAAATTTAGCATATAATAGCTGATTTTGAAGACAGACAAATTGGTTAAACGGACTTAAATTTGTTTCAATGTGTTTCAAATTTATAAGCAGACACAAATGGAACACTTTAAAAGAATACATTTTCTTGTATTTTATTACTGCGAAATTGGTGTTATTGTTTCGATTTCAGGTAGAGTTAAAGGAAAAACTTCAAAGTCAATTCAGTACCACGAAACGATTTACTGAAGATGTTTTTGAATTAAGATAAGTCTCAGTTACCCAAATTTTAACGGTTTTTGCAAAATAAGGGTAACTTTTGAAAGGTTCTACGAAATAACCGAATGTTGATGAAAAGTTTTGAGAAATTCTTTTATATTTATTGAGTAAACATTTTTTTCTGACTTTACATCAACTTCATCAACATCATCTTCGAGTACATCAATCCTTGAGATAAATAATGATCCAAGAAATAAGATCAGGGTTTTGGCGGGAAACGAAAAGGTGTCGTCGTAATTTTGTATTTTTTTTTAAATCTTGTGATTCTTCGAGTGTTAAAGTGTAATATTGGTGGATTATTAACCTTTATCGGTTCGTTAATGTGCACGAGTGTAGGCAAATAATACAAACATTGCGAAACGTGAATTTTCGTGTTCTCTACAAAACTCAACTTAAAGTTTCAGTAAATCCATCACTTCACTGAAATGGGGATAGGGGATGGATGTATACATCATCGTTATCATCACCTTATCATCATCACTCCATCCTACTTCCTACTAATCCTACTAATATTATAAAAGCGAAAGTTTGTAAGAATGGATGGATGAACAATGAAGCTGTTTTGGGTGAGCGTGCGCGCGATGTACGATATAATAATTGTTTCTTGGATTTATATTTAGGCATATATGGCATATTTAAGCTAATTAACGGTGAGAACTGTTTGTCCTAGACAAACCGCATTGGTTTTAAGGGCATGTTTAGTTTAAGCTGTAGTTGTATTTACGTTAACAATAATAATGAAAAAAAAAAAAACAGATCTGAATGAGATTTGGCACAGAGATAGGTTATAGTCTAGAATAGCACATAGGATACTTTTTAACCGTGGGTGAAACCGCGGGGCGCAGCTAGTTATTTATAAAATAACTATTTATTTTACATAAATTATATTTTATTTTACATAAAAAAAAAATACCATATTAACTTGACACTGGCATGTGCACAAGACGTGCGATGCCAAATTCCCCTGGATGGGGGAGCAAAAAAAAACAAGGTCTAGCGTTCCGAGAGTTGACACCCAACCACGTCACTTGTCATCATCATCGTCTCTCTCGAACTTGTTGTATATCTTATATCTTTAAATGAGCAATTCTTGTATATATATATATATATATAATTGGAATCTCGGAATCGGCTCCAACGATTTTCACACAATTTAGTATATAGGGGGTTTCGGGGGCGATAAATCGATCTAGCTAGGAATCATTTTTAGAAAATGTAATTTTATTTGTGTTTTATCGATAATCAATCTCAACTGAAAAATATGACTCTTCCTGACATCTATTGGCGAATAATAATACTACTATTTTTTGTGAGCAACTAATTGCTTTAACGACACAACAGCAGATGGCGTTGTTAAGTAACACAAAAGTTGTTGTTAAGAAACATTACGTTCGCTAACGTTGGAGTTTTCTTCCGTTAAGACCAAGCTGGATGACCTGGCTGAGTCTCTATCTTACAGTAATTCGAGAGCGGACCAGTTGATGCTAAGGCTGGTTGCTTCAGAAGAACGGATAAAACAGTTAGAAAAACGCGACATGGAAGTAGAACACCTGCAGGCTACCGTGGCTCAGCTTCAAAATGTTTTAAATACCCAAGCGCAATTTAATCTGAGAAATGAATTTGAAATAGTTGGAATTCCAGAGAACGCTTCGGAAAATCTCCATCATACGGTACTAGTTGCAGCCAAAAAAGTGGGTATCGAACTTCAAGACAAAGACCTGGACTGGGTTACTCGAGTGGGCCCCCGCAGACCACCTATGACCACGGCCTTGCCGGAAGACGGAGCCATCATGCCACGCCCAGTGGTAGTCCGACTTCTGCGACGTATCCAGCGTGATCAGTTTCTTAAAGCTGGGAAGTCTAGAAAAAACATCAGTAGCAGTGATTTGGATATAGTCGGCCCTTCGCGTAAAGTATTTTTTAACGAAAGACTCACTAAAGACAACAGAGTTTTATTTCGCGACGCCAGATTCAGAGCCAAACAGCATGGCTACGCTTTCTGCTGGTGCTCAAATGGCATTATCTACGTGCGGCAGCGTGAAGGAAAAGGAGCCTTACCCATACCGTCTCACAAGGATCTTGATCGCTTGCTTCCAACTGCTGTTAATTCGTGAGCTTTTTAAACTAAACAAAAAGAAAACTATTTTGTGGATACCTTATCTGTGTGGTTTTTGTTATTTTTGTTTTCTGCAAAGATCTTTTTCTACAATCTGTGACATCCATGTTATATGCAGTATTTTCATTCTCAGCCCATATAATATAGTATTACTTCAACTTTCTATAATTAGTAAGATTATAATTTTTCATATATCAGAAAAATCTCAATATTTTCACTTATTGACGTTTATCTTGTTATCAACGTCTATCTTCTCAGAGAAGCTAGTTTTAGCTGTAAGTGTTATCTGGCTTATAAGTGTATACAATAACAAAATGTCCTTTAACCACAATAGTATTATAATTAACCACAATAGTATTATAATAATTTTGAAGAAAAAAAAGCCTGGAATATTTTATACTTCGCTAGTTCAAAAAACGAAATTTTGGCAATTCTTAATAAAAAAAATCTATCAGAAATTGAATGGAAACAGAATAAAAACAGCGTGGTGGCCTACATGGTTTCTGGATAAGTTCCTAAAGCCACAATGATGTTCACAGACGATTTAGGCTCAGATTTAGACTCTATTAACATAAACTGTGAATTAGTAACTGACTCAGCAAATTGCAAAGTAATATTCACACCACAACATAATTTTAAAATATTCTCACTAAATATTAGGAGCATACGGAAAAATATGGATAGCTTATTGGTTGCGCTAGCGCGTTTAGATGTTTTTATAGATGTTTTGATCCTAACAGAGTGCTGGCTGTACGATTCATTAATTATTCCCCAAATACCAGGATACAACTCGTATAAAACAGAAAAGCACTCCAATCAAAATAGTGGAGTTGTGGTCTACGTGAGGGACATTTGGAGCCCTATATTCTCTGAACCTACCTTAGTTGAAGCTGACTGTATTACTATTTACATTCCTAAAGTACTAAATATTCTGGGCATATACCGTTCCCCTTCAATTAAACACATAGAAAATTTCTTATCAAGCTTAGAAATTTGCATAAGTAAAGCAAATAGACTACCATTTGTAATTGCTGGAGACATTAACGTAAACATAATGGAAAACGTAGGGGACCCACAAAGTTTAGAATACCAATGCTTCATGGCTGAGCACGGATTTTTTCCCGCTATTACCAAACCCACTAGGGAATTGGCATGCTTAGATCACATTTACATCAGGAATAATATACGCAGTTATAATTCTGTAGTTGGAATGGTTTGTCAACTCGATATAACAGATCACTTTCCAGTAATGGTTGGAATGAGTCTCTCTAAGCCAATACATGCCCGTCCTAATCGTTTTATCATAAAAAGAGACTACAATGCTATTAAAAGCGATCTTACAAATGCTGACTGGTCGGTTATTTATGAAATTGACGACGTTAATAGAGCTAACGAGATTTTCACTAGACTTTTAAGCAATATTGTTGCTAAAAACTCTAAGGAGATCAAGCTTAGTAGAACTAAATACATCCTAAAACCCTGGATAACACCAGGATTAATGCGTTGTATGCGACATCGTGACCGCTTACATTTAAATGTTAAAAAGAATCCAGATAATATTATACTTAAACTGACTTATACACGATACAGAAACTTTTTCATTGACTTACTGCGAAAACTGAAGGCAGAATACGAGGAAGCCGAGCTAAAAGCTAACAAAAATAGCCCAAAAAAGCTTTGGAGATCAATTAGGAATATTTGCGCTCTGACTAGTGTTAATAAACAACCTACCGAATTACTATCGCTACCAGGTTGTCAATCATTGCAGCAGTCTATAGATACGACCAATATCCATTTCTCTACTGTTGGCCTAAAGTTAGCAGACCAAATCTTGTTAAATACTAATAAAAATGAAGAAGATCTTGCAAAATTAGTTCAAGTCTATAATTCTCCAACTGATTCACTTTTTATGAGTCCTACAGATAACGAAGAAGTTGAGGGCATGATAATGCACTTACAAAATGGTAAAGCTCCTGGAATAGATGGTTTAGGAAATTCTCTCATAAAAAACATTAAAAACGAAATTGTTTCTCCACTAACGTACATTCTAAATTTAAGTCTCTTAAATGGTGTATTCCCTTGTGAATGGAAAATTGCATCAGTTACACCGATATTTAAAAGTGGATCAAAAGACTCTGTTGATAACTACCGACCGATTTCTCTTTTAGGAACTTTCTCTAAATTGCTTGAAAAATTGGTCAATAAACGTCTAGTTGCCTTCTTAGATTCTCACATGTTACTTTCTTCAAACCAATTCGGATTCCGTAAATCGAAAAGCACGGAAGACGCAATATGTTTACTTACAACTACGGTGTCTTCTCATCTCGATAGTAATCAAAGTTGTATTGGCATTTTCCTGGATCTGGCAAAAGCATTCGACACTGTTTCCATCCCTATACTCCTGAATAAACTAGAAGGTATGGGAATAAGAGGAATTGCCCTAGACTGGTTTAGAAGCTACTTAACGGAACGGAAACAGTGTGTTAGAATTGGTCAGTCTACTAGTAGTTTACAATCTATTAAATTTGGTGTACCACAGGGTAGTATCCTCGGTCCCACACTATTTCTTATCTATATTAATGATATCCACAACGTTCATATTAAAAACGCTGACATACTGTGTTATGCTGATGATACCGCAATTATTTTCCACGGACCTACATGGCCTGAAGTAAGTTCATCAGCTGAAAAAGGTATGGCTTTAATTTATAAATGGCTGCAGCAAAACCTTCTTACGCTAAACACGAAGAAGACCATGTACTTATGTTTTCACAAGACTGCTGCCTCTGCTCCTAGCATAAATACAGAAATTAAAATACACAATGAACTGTGCATAAACACATGGCTTTGTTCATGTGAAGCTCTGACACGCACAAAAGGTATGAAATATCTTGGAGTCCATATTGACGAAAATCTTAGATTTGATTTGCATATTAAGGCTCTTTCAGCGAGGATTAGAAAGGTTATTTGTGTAATGCGTAATCTGCAGCATGTGGCATCTATAGACATACTTAAATCTGTTTATTACGCATTATGTCAGTCCCTGGTAGTATATTGCATAACATGCTGGGGCAGTGCAGCCAAAACGTTTGTTATCCGAGCTGAGAGAGCACAGCGTTCAGTTCTGAAGGTTATGCTTCGAAAGCCATACAGATATCCTACCACGAGTTTATATCAAGAGGCTCAAGTGCTCAGTGTGCGTCAGCTCTTCATTTTGAAAACGTCTGTTGCAGTTCATAAATTAGTTTTATTATCTTCTGAACACGAGTTTTTAAAAAGTCGTAGAATCTATCGCCTGAACACTCCATCAGTTAACACGAAGTTCGCACATCGCTTTGGTAGTTTTGTTGGGGCCTACGTATATAACATGGTTGTCAAAAGTTGTAATATTCAAAATAAAAGTGTGATGGAGGCAAAATCCGTAATATATAAATGGATAGCTTCATTAACATACGACGAAACAGAGTTTTTATTGAAAGTTATATGTTAAATTTAGAGAATTATTGTAATTATTATGTATGGGTATGTTAATCCAACATTTTATGTTGTCAAATGTATGTTTCAACTTTTATGCTATATTTATAATTTGTAATACCATTCGTTCATAAATCACTTTTATTATTATAGTTTCTTATGCACTCATTGTTATTATAGGATATACATATATTTATATTTATTAATTTGTAACTTGTTTAGGTTAGCTTTTTTCCTTTTTTTGTAATCATCTTTATGTCGACAGAGGATCATTATAATTATGTATAAAAACTTTTTGCTAACAGGATTCCTCGACACAGGCTTTGCCTAGTGAGGAAACTGTTGTTTATTTACCTCTTTTTTTTTAAAAACTCCTCTGCATGTTATGTTACTACCAAGTTTTATAATTTATGTGTATTTTTCTTAGGTGTAGTATGTATATTGCAGCTAATAAACATTTTCATTTTCATTTTCATTTTCAACACGAAGTCAATGAGTGTTTGCTTTGAGGTTAGACTAAAATCAATTGTTTATTATCCAAAAAATACAATTAAAAAATAAAAAAAAATACCGAGCAAAGCTCGGCCATCCAGGTACTATATTACTTATTCCGGCTTTGCTTATGCATCGATTGACATAAGTTCCTGTCACCCGAGTGACCTTTTTTGTCTCAGAACGCTGTACCTGGCGGAGTTATATTATCGACCGACGAGCGTTAATGAGCGAAGCGTCTCTGCTTCAGCTTCGCCAAAAATCCTTTCGTATGTCCGGAACTCTGTCTTCGTTTACAGGTCGCATTACTCAGCCGATTCTCTTGAAACTTTGTGAGTAGGTTCGATAATTATATAAATTTTTTTGGTCGAGGCAGTTTTTAGAAATTAATCAAATTGCGGAAACATGATTTTTTACTGACTTGGCAAAAAATCTCTTAAGAGTCCGGCGACCTAACTAACTTCGCATTGGCTTAAGGTATTCTATAGCCATTTTGTCTAGAAGAAGAAGACGAGCGAAGAGAGCGAGTAATGATACTGACAAGCCCCTAAAGTTACCTACAGAGTGACAAAGTGCAATTTCATTTTTTTTAATGACTTTTGCACTTCTGTAGTGACTAAGAATTTCCCTTGTATTATGGATTCATTTAACAGCTAATGATGTAGACAACCTCCCTATGCAACGTAATTTATGATTTGCTTTGTCTTTCTATTGAATAAATCAGTCAAAAGTGACCTCTTAAAAATGCGGATATTTTTCATACCTCTATTTTCGCTTGAGAACGTTATTTAAAAAAAAAGACTAAGAACATAGGGGCGGAGATATTGTTAATTTAATTGTACATGCTAAATTTCATCATAATCTGACAAATGGTTTTCAAGAAATTTGAGTAGCGCGTTTGTATGGAAATTTCAGAGCGTCGCGGCCCTCTTAACCTATCGTTATCGTTTTCTTAACTTATCGAACCTGCCCACAAAATTTTTCGAGGATCGGTTGAGAAATGCAACCCGCAGAGAACTGACGGCCGTCACGAGGTCTACATCTCATAGAGCCGCTATCAAATTAAAAAACGCATCAAAATCAGTCAATCCTAAATTACCAAGAACAATAGCTCCAACTACTAACTCTCCAACTACGCAAAATGCGAGAAAAACAAATATTAAATAAAATAAATAAAAAATGTATTTTTTGCCAAAACCTATAAGTTAATAACACATTAAAGCAAAATACTTATATCATTACACCTAAACTAAGTATAATTTAAAAAGTTAAATAAATTGTTTTGGCAATTGGAGTAGGCTCAGCACTGTTCTGCTTAGACGAGGTCCACGCAGAGCTGGTTTTCAGCCTACCCCATTGCTTGAGCTAAGATGTTTGTCAAGCGTGGTGAACATGTGGTAATTTAATAAATTAAACAAATGAGATCCTAAGCTTCATTAAAATAGAGCCAAAAATATTTTTTTACGCCTTAACCATCGTACCTACATGAGAAGAAGGCGCAATATTGCGGATCAAAATTCTAAGACCATAAACAACTTGAAATTACATAATCTGTTTACAACGCATAAACAAGCATCCAGTTTCAATAACAACAATTAACTTCTATTGCCTCTACCCCTCACAAACTTAGTTGAATGCTATATTAAGTTGCTTAAATTATTCCACTACATAAATTATTTTAACCCGATTTTATCTTCACTGATTCAAACCCGGCTAAATTAAATAATAGATAATATATTAAACCAACAAACATATCATCAAGATATCTGAAATTTGAAGCTGAATTCATAGCGTAATTATACTTATAAGCATGTTTTTTTTTTCCTTTATTTTTAGGGACACTTAGACTTAGGTCTACGTCAGCCCCATCGTAACCTTAAATATTTAAATACTAAAGTAATTTCATAATTACATTTATAATTATTTTTAAATTACTGGGATCATTCAGGGCCCGGAGAAAAGTATTCACCAGACCGTAAATAATTCCAGCTTCTTTAGAAATAGGCTCCGACAAGATACCGTGGATTACCCCCATATTGTACTTATTCACATCAAGTTCGGCAAAAATTCGTTCTCTCTCAGCTTGGTTTCGGACACATTCCATTAAGACATGGCACAAATAATAATGTTTTAATTTAGCGGAATTCAGCGGTTTGAATCTACGAATAGGGTAGTATCCAATAAACGTTTTTAAAGTATTTTTTTGTAAATAAGTACTTAAATGACTTCTATAGAAAATTTAAATAGCCACTTATGCCAGTTGGCAAGGGTTTCCCTCCAACGCGCAAAGCCACGCTAAATGTCAACGCTTTATTAGTAGAACTCAATAGTCGGCAGTTTGATATTTTATTAAGTAGTGAAAGCCAAAGCAATTAGTGAGCTGATGAACCGCGTCTTACTCCAATCTCTTCGCCTCGTGACCAGTCACGCAGCTTTAATAACTCTATCAAAAATTGGGACACATTTCTGTAGTCATTAGGCTTCGCGCGGTGACGCACAAATTAGCAAGTAACGAAAATGTCGCGTTTAATGTTTAGGTTCTTTATTTTTAACGTTTGAACGTTACTTTTGTACGTACGTTCAAAAAAAAGGACGTCATGCTATAAAGACGCTCAGTTATTTCTGATAAAATTAGTTGAGCTTTGTTAATGGGGTTCTTTTTATTTTTCTCGATGGATAATTTTAAAATGTTAGTTTGTTAGTTTCATGTTCTAGTTTATATTTTTAGTATTTTAATGTTATGATTAAATGACTAAATAACTGTTTTTTAAATGAAATTAAAAATTGGATACTTACAAAAAGCAAAGTAGTAGAGTTGTGTTTGTGTTATCTTCATGCTTTTGAAATGGAATATAAAAGTCCATCACATTCCAGATTTATGGCCTGAGGAGAATACATTATATTTAAACACAAGCATTTGAAACAAAAACATTTTGTAAATTCGTCTTAATTGTGTTTTAATACAATGATTTGTGAATGGGAAGATAAAATAAAAGTATTTATAACAATTGAATATATCTATCATCAACTTCTATTCCACTTAGCTACCGATTTACCTATAGATCATGTCTGTACCAGTCATAGGCATAATATGTATTTCATACTAGACTTGACATCTCGGACTGGCATATGGCATAGTAGTACACAGCGAGGATACTAGCCAAAACATTCGCACGTAGTCAACACGCGCTCTGTGATAAATATTACGTCATCCAAAAAACAAGAAAAAATAAACATAAGACGGAGCCAGTTTACACAAGGTCCGATTTTCGAAAGAAAGCCAAAATATAATCTTTCCTAGAGCTCCTGCGTAAGTGATAGCCGTTTGACAAAATGTGGTTGCGATAGCAATTCTATTTTTCTTTCCCAAAGGTACCAGTAGATAATTCAAAGGATAACTCGGGTAAACATGACACCAATCACCGTCAATTCAGGTAGAAACGGCGAACCATTACATAGAGATACCCATTCGTCCTGTCGCGCCGTCTGTCTACAAGGTACATGTACATGTACAATGGTCGTTAGTATGGTAAATATGGCACCATGCTGAGATCACGACCTAGGCAACATTCAATCAGTTGCCTTTTCAATAATATTGGTAGGTAATTTTCCATCTTTTCTTTTAAAATTACTTCGTAGAACGTATTCATTATGTTATTTGAGTCAGTTTGATCGTCTTTAATCAGGTTCGGGATAAAAAGGCATTGATCTTCTATAATTAGTGATTTGTTTATTACACGACTGCCTGCAAAAGGAATGCTGTTTTTCAAAGTTAATGGATGTAGATATCATCATCGTCTTTATTATCTTCTTCTTTGCTTCTGTCTATCTCCTTAGAGAAGACAAACGAATTTTATTTTTTCATATATTGTAAAAATACCTGAAGTCAAAAGCTCAAAAGTACAATTAATTTATTAATATTGTTATAAACAAACAAACTATTACTGAATAAAAATAGATTACTCTGAAGTCGAATTACGTTTTTTCCCTTTTTCTTGTATGTATCCATACTTATTTTTGCTAGTGTTCACAAATACGCTTTTCAAAGCACCTACGCAGTCATCAAATGAAATGTTTTTATATGAAAATCCCTACATGAAACGAACACGGTCGAAATCAAAGTAAACAAATACCGACATACTTACAAAGTTTACTTTATCAAAGTATACATAGCGATGTTTTGATACTCTGCTCATTCTAGTAGCTAATGCTACGTCGTAGTAATGTACTACGAGATGTCTACGAACTACGAAATTCGTAGCAGTCTTGTATTTCGGTACAATCATCGTGTTTCACACTTCGACCAGATATACCTACATAGATGTAAACTCAATACGCAAACGTGCACCTTAAAAACAAGGGTTAGATCAAGACATTGTTTCGCTGCCATTCACTCTGTGAAAGGTCTCACAGAACAAAGCCTAAGTGTGGAAATTACTTCTCGAGTATTCATAAACTTTACAAACCCACTTTACCTAAGCACTTATATCTGTACTGTACTTACATTCCTTTTTTGTGCAAGGTGTGCAAATATTTTTTCAAAACCAAAACTTTTACAACCTTAAATTGAGTAAGTTTAGTAGTTTGTAAAGTTATTTAGCCGTGTTGACTGCTCTAGATGGATGAAAGTTTCAGTTTAAAAGAACCATGTACTGTAGGGAAGTACAGTGTGGTAGTAGTTCAATTATTACTTAGAACACCTCCAAAAATCTACACGCTATTATGTATTCCTACATCAATGTACTCGTATTAGATTTGAACGTCGCAGATGAGAAGTGGGCGCCCGGCGGCAGCTTGTCCGCACGATCTTCCTGTGTGACGGCACCAAATTACTGGCCACTAAGTATAAGATACTCATTAACAATACTTCCATAGAAACTACGTTTGTTTACCAATTTTGAAGACAATCCGTGGGCGGAGATCACAGGCGAAGATGGACGTGGCCTTGGAATGATCTATTTACGTGGCGACGATATAAAGACGAAACTTGCTAAAAACAAAGCAAACCATAAACATAAACAAAGACTGTCGAACATTAATAAAAAGAGACGCTTGTTTATCTACTTAATAGGAAAAACCCTGTCTAATAAAAACAGCCGATAGATACGCACCGATGTCATTTCCAAACGTTTCAATAAAAAGGTCGATCAGTTTTCAGACCGCAACTTAAAATGTGCTAAAACACGTGCTGCAGGGTCGCCTGCCTTTCGTCACAGAATAGATGATAGTGCAAACCTTCGCCTAGCCCTCGTGCAGAGCATCGTGCACTTCACGGATATGACAACGGCAAGAAGACACTTTCCGCCGCCCACTCTAATAGACCTACTACACGCACAAGCTTCACCATACTTTTAACAGTACAGGAAGACGGGTCTGAGCAGTAGCGCACTTGTAGCGCCTCACTCAATTGCCGTCTTTGTACTTCTTCACTCTACAAAACTTCAAGGTTATAGTGAATAAGTACCTTATAGGTCGTTGTGCTCCATCATAGACCACAACGTCGCTTAACATCAGGCGAGTTGGTGGTCAAACGCCGACCTATTGTACATAAAAAAAAGGCCAGGCTTGAACACGGAACACCGCTTGTGTGGTTGGTAAAACTGTACACTGCAACCACGGCATGGCTGACGCGATTTTTGATTTGCCTACGCAAGTCGAAAAGATCGTATCGTTAGGACACGGGTCAGTTAAGTACGCGCAGGCCTCAGTTAATGTGTGGTGAAGCTTGTGCGTGTGGTAAGTCTATAACCGGCGGCTTTATCGGTCTGTCGATGCTATAGCCACGTAAATTCGCAGTTTCTTGGATGCGACGATGTGATTCGAGCTGTCATCGTCGTCGGTCTCGTTTTCTTCCACGCGGCAATCGTATCGAAGCTCGCTGTGGCTCTCAAACTTGACCTATTCGAAAGCTATTCGATTTTGCCGATGTCATTTTAATTTATTCGTATTTAGATTAACTTTTATGTTTAAAATGAGCCTTCATTATTTTTTAATTAATAACACACCTTCATGCGTTTGACCGCTTCTTCGCATGATGTTAATATAGTTGTTGTCTTATAACAAAACCAGTATGTAAGAACTGATTTTTTATTTTTAGTTTACTTCATCACAAATGTTGAGAAAGATCTGCCTTAGAATAGTTATTCTCAAGTTACACTGTAATGATACTAAATAAACATTAAAAGGGTCATAAAACCTAATAACGACCAATGTAAATTTGTTCCTGGTGTGTACATAATAAGATTCTTACTTGATCCGCAGAATAGGTTACTTGAACTTAGCAAACTTGTACCCATGAGTTCATCCAAACATGTTACAGGTTATCTAAATAGATTTTGGTTGCGTAAATAGGATATTTGTATAATTTCTGGAGGCGGTGATGTAAATTGTGATCACAAGGTACACTCTCGGATAACCTTTGAAAACGATTCAAGAGCAGATACATATAAGTATTTTCGAGGTGACAGTATTTTTTTGATCAAGAATTTGCAGATATCAAAGGGGAAGACGTAATTATATATTATATAGAAAAAGATAAAAGTATTAAAATAATAATGTATAATGTAAAATATAATGTATTTAGAAAGGCATGTATGTTGTTAATAAAAAACACAGATCTGAAATAACCTGATACCGGTAATACCTAATTCTTTTTATAATGTCATCTAGGGACTGTCAAATCCTAATAATATTATAAACGCGAAAGTTTGTAAGAATAAATGGATGGATGGATGGATGGATGTTAGTTACTCTTTCACGCCAGAACGGCTGAACAGATCTGGATGAAATTTTTCACAGAGATAGATTATAGTCTAGAATAGCACATAGGATACTTTTTAACCGCAGGTGAAACCGCGGGGCGCAGCTAGTGAAGAATAAAAATGATAGATTTGGTCCGGATTTTGAGATGGCAAGATGTTCCCATTTCTTCTGGGTAATTATGAGTAGCCTTCAATTGTTATGTTAAACGAGATATAATTATGTTTGTTTTGTTAAGATGAGTCTATTTTGTACCAATTGAGACGTCATAGCAGAGATTTAAAGTTTATTGTGCTATGAACTATGTGCTTTCCAATAGCGGTTAAAATCGTACCTAGTGTTTCAATAAATTGTAATACAAACTAATAAAATCTTTTCTACCTAGGTAAATAAATACAAATTAAGTATGCATTTCTCTCATTATTTGTCTTTCTGCGTAATTATATATATATTATTTTTTTTGATACGATGATAGCCTAGTTGAAGAGGGCCTGCCTCTCAAGCCAAAAGGAGCGGGTTCAAAACCAGCAGACGGCATGCACCAATTTGTTTATTGTGTGAACATATGTGCGTATTGTATGTCATCTGCTACATGATTGGAACCCGGTGTATGGCGATAGGCTCGCCCCCTGTCACATTTGGGACTGAATATCGTCCGGCGAAGTGTGGGTGTTGTATTACACCTCTGCCAGCCCCCTCGGGGGAAAGGCGTGACGATATGTTATGTTTGCATGTTATGTTATTTATTTTTTGTTTGACTTTTGTTTATGCTCGGTACAACGCTATATTTATGTTGTTATCGTTGTTGCTCATAGTTGTAGCTCTTACTCGTGCGTGACGTCACCTGCCGGTCGCAATGGAAGACCAGCGCTGGTAGGACACAACCAGCACCATGCAGAGTTGCTGCCGGTTTGTGGAAAAAAGTCAAGTTTTCACTTTTTTTTAGTTAAGTTTTTATCTGTATCCTGTGTGAAAACACAAATAAAATAAAATAAGTTGCCACAAATAAATGATTGTCTATTGTATGCACTTACAAGACGTGTCACCAAAACTTGTAAAAAGCACAATAGTAGGCCAGCATAATAAATTATTATAAGTACACTTTACGTAAAAAACTACCTGTGCATGACAAATATAGAGGTATAAATGTATGCGCCCACGTACAATCATAAACGGCGTGTAAAAATAGAAAAATCTAAATAAAGGGAACCTTCCGAGAAGTACTGGATGACTATTTACTCATTTTTCACAGCTTTTCCTCTGCTCTCAGGGAAAATATTGAAATTGAGCATTACGTAGCAAAAACATCATCACAACAACAACAAGAGCTAATTTTTTTGTTATTTTTTTGGGAACAAGTGTTTATCTAACGATCAAAAATTATAGAAAAGATACATCCTATTATTTCAAAACAAATGAAAATTTTCAAAGTTTGTGGCGAGTCATTATTTAAACGATATTATATAATTTAGTGTGTTTGTTTTATTTAAATTTATGTAATTGTTTGATTTAATTTATTTGATTAGTTTTGTGTTTTAATTGAATCTTGATATGATTAAAAAAAATCTAAATAAATGATTTGATTGATTGATTTAAAACATAGCAAGATGTGATAGCAGTTTCGCAAGCATCATTGAAATTTTACAAAACTATTTGCAAATGTAATGTACAAGCATGTAACATATCGTCACACCTTTCCCCCGAAGAAGCTGGCAGAGGTGTAACACAACACCACACCTCCCCAAATGTAGTACGAGTTAAATCGAAAAAGTACCACCCCTTGGTTTATGTAAGGCATACCAATTAAAAGAAGAAAGAAAGCGATTGGTTTTCCGATATCCCTATTCTTTCAATTTGAGAACCTTGACTCCAGCACGTTTTATAGGAACGATAAACAAGCAAAAGCGAGTCACGTGGAGTTTCACATTTTTCTTATGCTCTCAAGACTCTGACGTAGTGAGTCTGGCACCGGTTATACATCTAGCTTGGACGCACAGGTAAACCTACAAGGCTATTTGCACGTAGCCAAAATCATAACTACGGATTGAAATTAATTGAAAAGTATTTGGATGTATGCCATGCTATGGACAGCAGGTGTATTTACTATAATATTGAAATATGCCTAATACATAAAAATTCTGTAATACAAGGTGCTGGTTTTGGGAGTCAAACTTAAGAGTCCGGCGACCACTTTAGACTAACTTCGCATTGGCATAAGGTATTCTATAGCCATTTCGTCTAGAAGAAGAAGACGAGTGAAGAGAGCGAGTAATGATACTGACGAGCCTCTAAAGTTACCTACAGAGTGACAAAGTGCACTTTCAGTTTTTTTTATGACTTTGCACTTCTGTAATCATTCTTAAATAACTAAGAATTTCCCTTGTATTATGGATTCATTTAACAGCTAATGATATAGACAACCTCTCTTTGTAATGGATTTTTTGATTAGCTTTGTCTACCTATTGAATAAATCAGTCAAAATTGACCCCTTAAAAATGCGGATATTTTTCATAGCTCTATTTTCGCTTGAGAACGTTTTTAAAAAAAACCAAGAACATAGGGGCGGAGATATTGTTAATTTAATTGTACATGCTAAACTTCATCATAATCTGACAAATGGTTTTCAAGAAATTTGAGAAGCGCGTTTGTATGGAAATTTCAGAGCGTCGTGGGACTCTTAAGGGTGTTGTGCTACCCGTCAAAGTAAACATATTTTAGAACATAAGTGTGCAAAATTATGATTAATTAATATAATTCTGATTAATTAATATAATTCTGTGTGTGTTGTGAAAGAAATCGAAATTAAAATTTGAAAGAAAAATAACTGTAATGTGACTTAAGTCACATTTTTGGCAAATATTATACCTACTAAAGACAACATCCATGTTTTGTTAAATCCATGTCTATTAGTCGGCATTAATTATCTCAAGCCGATGGCCATGCCACCTGCACACGCTTGTGAGTTCAAAAGTGAACGAACGGGCTCCAATACTTTTGGAATTGGTGAATACTTACTTTGATTAAGTTCTCGTATTACTCATGTTCTGATTAGTTTTAGTTCCAAAACAACAATAGGTAAAAATACAGGGAATTTCGCGGAAGTTCACTCAACCTGGAATGCGTTGGGGAAATTCAAACTCTATTATTAAAATAGTTTGGTAGGTATCTGCGGAAACGCGGACTTATTTGGCTGCGACTGCAATAATATTAGTACTTTTAGTGGTATTACAAATTCAAATACAGTTGTATTAAAAAAACCCATATTAATTGAAACTTAACGTGTTATTTTTAATTCCAATTTTCTTTAAGCAAGTGTGTAAAGAAAATTGTGCAAAGTACCCCATATCAACAAGTAAAAAACACTTTAACTTTAATAAAAATCCTTAGTGAATATTTTTTAGTAAGTTATAGAAAGTCATAGTAATGAACAGAAATAGTTAAGTTTGATTTATCCATTTCTGTATTTTTTTTTAGTTTATGTATTTTGTAAAAAATACACGTTTTTACAAAAATAAGTATGACTACTTACTTAGTTTGTGCCAAAAATACTTTCATCGCAACATGCACTGACTCATTCCTTTACGCAAACTTGTAAAAATTACTTAATTATTTTTCAAACAAATTAATCTAAATTGTCGTGTTTTTCACACATTATGATTTTATGATACAGGAATTAGTCACGTACGACTTAGTCGGTTATACCGACTATAGTTTTAACTGCATTCGGCGGTGTTTTCAAGGCGAGTGCGCGCGGCTGCGTTTCGTTAAAAAACTTTACAAATTTGAACTTAGGTTTAGCTATATCTTCACGAGCATGCATCTGTTCATCGTAGTTTAATACTACCTAATTCTACAAATAACATGCGACTTGACCGCCTGCTCCTTAGCGAACGCTTTGGAACTGTTGCTATAGATTAGCGATACAACGTCTTACTGGACGCTGAGATCTGTTGTTTTTTATTCAGTCATTGATGACAAATCACCATGGCAAGTAACACGATTGAGCAGCGCGTCCAAATGATAAAACTTTATTAACAAAATGAGTGTTCGTTAGTGCAAACTTTGCGCGCCTTGCGTCCATTTTACGGCAGGTGCGGTGCCCCTTAGAAGTCGACACTCCAACGTTTTTTGGTCAAATTCGAGACCACTGGTTAAGTAAACAACCAACCAATCAGAACGCCAGATCGGCCGAAAACGTCGCCGCTGCCCGTCAGAGTGTGGAGGAGACTCCGAGGCAGTCGATTTCTCGCTCAAGAACTCGGCCTATCGCAGACTTCAACTTGGTGAATTTTACGTCGGGATTTGAGCCTAACCCGTAAAAGATCAATACAATACAATACAATACAAAAACTCTTTATTGACACCAAATACAAATAAATCTAAACTAAACACTCAAAAATAAAGGCGCAATGGGCGGTCTTATCGCTTAAGAGCGATCTCTTCCAGACAACCTTTGGAAAGATCCAACTGACCCAGGAGCACAAAATCGGACCATATACAACATCGTTTGTTCGCTAGCTGGGCTTCAAAATGTTTGGAAGAGAACCCAGATTTTGGAAAAAAAACATCTTTAGCGACGAGGCGCATTTTTGGATGAATGGCTATGTCAACGATCAAAACCCACATGAGGTTTATCAGGTGGCAATATATCCACAAAAAGTTATTGTTTGGTGCTGATTTTGATCCGGCGACATTACTGGTCCGTACTACTTTGAAAACGACAATGGCGAAGCCATTTCCGTCAACGGTGAGCGCTACAGGTCAATGATAAACAATTTATTTTGGCCTAAACTGAACGATATGGACATGTGGTTCCAACAAGAAGGTTCTACGTGCCACACAGCGAACGTCACGATGGACATTCTGGATGAACGGTTTGAGGGAAGGGATCTCTCGCAGAGGTGACGTGAATTGGCCACCGAGATCGTGCGATTTAACTTCATTAGACTTTTTTTTTAGGTTTCCTAAAGTCACAAGCCTTTGCCAATAAACCTTAAGGCGAGCCTGGCCAGAAAACGTCTAGCAAGAATCAACTTTCCTCTAAGATAAACCATGGTTTTTACTGTGTAAAAAAAAATATGTTATTCTTAAGCATGTTTTTAAGTGGAATCATTAATCTGATACATGTAATGAATAACTTCACTCGATAGAAAAAAAATCCAAAGTCACCTCTATTTGGTATTTTAAACACGATTTGCGACTTAATTTTTACAAATCATATTGCTTTTTTATTTTTTTTACGAATTACAATGCATTAAAAAAATGGAATCATAAATAAAAATGTTAAAAAGTTAACATGGTAATTTTATATGATTTTTTTATCACGAATTCATGGTAAAAAGGCACGTTTGCGTGACCGCCAGTCCGCCTGCAGACCCCGTCGACGCCGGACGTGTGCCAAATTTTTGTGATCTCCGCAGTGCCGCACACACCAACACCAACCAAGCATTTAGTTTTGCCATAATGGGTAACAAACATAATAAACGAAAAAAATGCTCAAGTCTGGCTTTTAGAAAATCGTACGAGTCAAGGAGCAAACGTCGGTAAGTAGATAAACTTCTACTAGATTAAATTGGTAATCATTGTTTTTATTTACTAGAATCGACATTTCTTGCATTGCTTTTTGTAGCAGATGATGTATCAACAAATCTATTAGTACCTACTTATATTCGTTTTAGTGTTTTCAAATATCATACTCATCATCATAGATACTTTTTTGTCTCGTTACGTGTATTCACGATGTAAATACCCGGCCTAGTGGTATACCTACTAGTGATATTTATGTAGTTATACCTACCTACAGTTACAGTTTTTTTTTGCAGAAGACTACTACGTAACAAACTCCAATGACTTCGGAATTGACGAAACGTAAGTACCTACCTACCTTTTGTACCACGCAGGGAGGCGGGTGTTCTGCGAAGTTTTGACTATGTCGGTCACCATTTATTATTTCACCCAGACAACTTGTGAGATACGGATACGGAGCGACGTTCATACTTTCATTTTTCCTGAGCATTCTAAACTGCACAACGAGTAAATACCCGCCCTAGTGGCATACCAGTGATATTTATATTTATATAGTTATACCTACTTACACGAATACCTATCTTACAGTTTTGTTTTTTTTTTTCAGAAGAGTACTACAACCAAATTTAATAAACTCCGATGACATTGGAATTGACGAAACGTAAGTACCTACCTACCTTTTGTAACATGCCGGGCTGCGGATCTTCGCTAAGTTTTGACTGTATAGGTATGTAGGATGTTAGGTGAGATACGGGACGACGTTCATACTTTCATTTTTACTGAGCAATCTGAACTGCACAACGAGTAAATACCCGTCCTAGTGGCATACCAGTGATATTTATATAGTTATACCTACTTACACGAATACCTATCTTACAGTTTTGTTTTTTTTTCAGAAGAGTACTACAACTAAATGTAATAACTCCGATGACATTGGAATTGACGAAACGTAAGTACCTACCTACCTTTTGTAACATGCAGGGCGGCGGATCTTCGCTAAGTTTTAACTATACAGGATGTTAGGTAAGATACGGGACGACGTTCATACTTTCATTTTTACTGAGCAATCTGAACTGCACAACGAGTAAATACCCGGCCTAGTGGTATATCTAGTAGTGATATTTACGTAGTTATACTTACCTACATGAATACTTATCTTCGTTTTTTTTTTGCAGAAGAGTACTTCAAGAGAATGTAATAAACTCTGATGACATTGCAATTGACGAAACGTAAGTACCTACCTTCTTTTTGTAACATGCAAGGTGGCGGATCTTCGCTAAGTTTTGACTGTACTGTATGTATGTAAATTATATAGGGTGTGTTAGGTGAGATAGGGGACGTCGTTCATACTTTCATTTTTGACTGAACAATCTGTACTACACGAGTGTTTGGTAGCGTTTGAGTTATAGCCGTATGATTTGAACACATCTAGGCCTGATTAGTACTGCAACGTGATTTTGGCTGTTTTGAAGAAAACTCGTAAAGTTGTTTATTCGTTTTTAACGATTAGCGAAAATCGAGCATTTCGGTAAATCTTGTAAGTACGGTTTTTATAAACCTACGACTGGTATGGATGTGTCCGTCGTTGCCTTTGAAATTCGAAACTGCCGGTTGTAAGAAGCGATAGCGGGGACAGGCGAAGCTATGTATGTACGTCACAAAGATGGCCGCCGACCGTTGTAGATTATTGCTTATATCTCGAGTTCTATCTCATCAAATCAGTTGTTTGAGGTGTCATTTGAAAAATCATTTATTTATAATGTAGTTGTTATATAATTATGTACATACATATCAACAAGCTTGAACGACAGCTTCCGTGCGCGAGTCCGACTCGAACTTGGTCGGTTTTTTAGAATTTTTATATTTTGAACTTTTGGACATCATACTTATAAATATTTATTTTTATTTTGTTTTAGGCACGTGGATGACATTGACCCTGTTTCACTCAGCGTGGTCATCATCCTGCGTCAGTCATGGTTTGGTGGGGGGTATCCTATCACGGCGTCACAAAGCTTAGTTTTTGTGAAAAGGGGGTTAAAACTTCTGCCAAAGTGTATCAAGAGACCGTCTTATATGGTGTTGTACAACCCCTTAGCAATACACTTTTTAAAAATCTACCGTGGAGTTTCCAACTAGACTCTGCACCTGGTCACAAGGCGCGAACTACCCAAGCCTGGCTGGAAGCCAATGTTCCGGACTTTATAAGGGCTGAAGACTGGTCCTCCTCTAGCCCAGATCTAAACCCCCTGGACTACAAATTATGATCAGTTTTAGAGGGCATGGCCTGCTCTAAACGACACGCCGACATAGAGTCACTTAAGAAATCTTTGAAGCAAGCAGTGGCTAAATTTCCCATGGAAACAGTCCGTGAATCCATGGATTCTTAGCCAGACCGACTAAAGGCCTGTATCAAAGCCAAAGGTGGTAATTTTGAATAAAATGATAGTTAAATTTTTGTTAAGACTTCAATACATGTGTACATATAATTTTTATTAACATTACATTACTGTATAAAAAAATAAATGCATTTTCATTTGTAACAGAACTTATGGCTAGACATGCATACATATCGTCACGCTTTTCCCCGAGGGGGCTGGCAGAGGTGTAATACAACACCCACATTTCGCCGGACGATATTCAGTCCCAAATGTGATAGGGGGCGAGCCTGTCGCCATACACCGGGCTCCAGTTATGTAGCAGATGACACACAATACGCACATATGTTCACACAATGAACAAATTGGTGCGTGCCGTCGGCTGGGTTCGAACCCAGCAGAGCAAAATTGCCACTCCCAACTAGGCTGCCATCGATTCTACAACTATATCACAGAACAAATAATAATACTACGTACCTATAGCTCAATTGTATATATAAATGTAAATATTGTGAATGTATATTTTTGTATTGGATGTTTTGTTAGTACTAGCAGAATGTCCGCCACTTCGTACCCAGGGTATGTATACCTATACAGGGAGTTAGTGGACCCCTCTCGAAAACGAAAACTGGGAATAGTGGTAGGGATTACTAATACAAAGCGACTAAAAAAAACGCGAAAAAAAGGTTTTTTTTTAAAACTTAAAATCTGATATTTTAACATCGACACAAGTTATACAAGCTTTAAAGAGCTAGTTTAAACACCAATTACCAAAAAAAAAAAAAAATTACCTTTACGGCAATCTAATACAAATGACTAACAGCTGACGCTAGAGGTGAACGCCCGCACACAGCTGCGCGTGGTCGCGACCTCGCAAGGAGCCGCGCCGCCCCCGCCCCCCACCCCCCGCCGCGCGTCCGCCGCTGTCTCGGCGCGCGCGCGGGCCGCGGCGGCGCGGTACGAGACGTCCTCCCGCCATTCGTACAGATCTAACTACCTACGTGGCTATTGCATTCTCTTCGGTAATTGCCTAAATCACGTTCGGTTCAAACTGTCCTACGGCTGGAGATGGGCCATGAGATATGAGCCATCTTCTCATTGTGAGAAGCTTATGGCACACAAGTCGTAAGTGTCCACAACGCTGGTCCAATGAGTTGTTCGTTGGTAAACTTCACAAAGAACTCTCAGGCATCCCATTTTCGCACAATGTTTTTCTTCAGCGTTTACAGCTGTCAGCAATCAACAATACGCACAACTTCGAAATGATTCAAACCTTGGGACCTGCGGATTAAAAATCCAATGGTCTCAGCTTCCAACCCAACCCAACTAGGTCCGCCTGCGCCGTCACTTCTAAAAAGGTTTCACTTTGAAATTTAAAAAGACATAGCTTCAATACTTTCTCATAACATGAATTTGTAGGCTTGTGAATTGTGATCTTATTGCCTCGGATTCAAAATCACGACGACACGCACGCACAGTACATTCACGTTTTCGCTCGCGCTATACTCGTACCTACGAAGCCAAAGCTGCAGCCGCGCGCCGGCCGGCGGCGCTGAAAGATCGCACTGTCCTTCGGCGCGCGCGGCTTTCTTTGTCGGTCGCGATAGACACGCGCTTGTGTGCGTAATAGACATAAACACATTTAGGGTGCGTTTTCACTATTTTCACAAGTTAAAATGTACTGTCTTTACCTTTACAATTTCAATTTTATTTCTTTACCTACTAAAAATGTAGCTAACTTTTTAGGATTCCGTACTGTCATGTATTAAACAGATCTACAATATCTTGAAGCTGTAAAAATCAAGCTTCTAAATTATTGCATTAAAAAGGCAAAAGCAGAACACCGCAGAGTGTAACTCTAGGGTGTGTTGGAGTCCCACACACTGCCCGACTCCCCCCGAGATTGTGAGAGATGCTAATGCATTTTCTCTACATAAGAGTACTCTGTAAGAAGCGTGATGTGATGTCCCTGGTATTAAAGGTATCCTTAGGCAACGGTGAACACTTACCATCAGGCAACCTGTTAGTTTGTTTGCCAATTATGGCACAAAAAAATGTAGTGTGGCAGTTACCCGGGCTCATCGCCACGCCGCGCCACCGCACGTAACACCTTGCTTCCACATTTTATCAACGATTTCAATTAGGTAACCTAATGTGATTAGTCTAAACGCACCTTAATTTACGGGACCGCTTCCGAAATCCGACTTCCGATCCAGCAGGGCTATTCACAACCATTCGGAAGCGTTTCCGTTCGGATTTCAAAAATTGTAAACCTAAATTATTCGAATTTCAGTCTATATTCATAAGTTTTTAGACGTGATTAATTCTTCAGATCGGATTGATACTTGATTTCCTATTCCAAAATGTATATAAGGAGACTGAGATTCGAACAATTTGAGTTTGAAATTTGTGGGATCCGATCGGAAACGTTTCCGAATGATTGTGAATAGCACCGCAGAAGGCGAATGAAAACACAGACTAGGTAAGTGATTTTGTAAGATCGGGAGTGCGAGTTTGAGCCCTATCTCACACATCTGCGATTAGGTAAAGCATTTTAAACCGATTGATTGAATTCAACCTACCTATTAGATAATAACTTCTACCGATTTGAATCACGCGTCGCACACCGCGCGCCGCGCGGTGCGTCGTCGCACTTTCGGTAGGTACTGGCGCCGACCATTGACCCCCGCGATATAAACGCGTTAAATTGCTGGTTTGCAAATTTCTAAAAGTTTAAAATAACAGTTATATGGCTAATAGTTAGTGGTTTCGGGTTGTGTATAGATAGTATAATAACGGCGTTTCGGCTTCGAGAACGGTCTCCTTACACCCTGTATATCCGGTATAAGTTTACTCGATTCTTTCATAATTATTGTTCAAAATTATATCTGAATCGTGTAGTTTTTTAACTTTGTAACATTTAACAAACCATACAATATTATTAGTACGCACCTAATGGTAAAGTAAGGTAATTAAAATTGTTATTACCATTGTTATACAATATACCCAAAAATAATGAAATTTACTATGTTGTATTATTTAATGAATACCGGTAGTTACACAATCATTCCAACACCCTGTATAAATATTTGTCCTAATAAGGATAACAAGTTGCCTATGTGTCAATCCAGGGCATAAGCTAACTCCGTTCCAAAGATGATCCTCATCCGTCTAGCCGTTTAGGTGTGAATAAGTGAAATACGAGTAAGTACCTAACTTCCACACACAATCGCAATCTTTTGTATTTATGAGTGTGAAGTGTGATAAAATGGAAATATGACACTACCGGTAAAATGAAACTAATGCCACGACTGCTCACACATCAAAAATACAACAACTCGTGGACATGAGATTGGTTGTACCTATATTGGCTTGAACGGCATTTTTTAGATTTTTTTTTTGTTTGGCATCAAATAAAAAATGTTCATAAAATGGATGAGTACAATGACGGACGGATTATTTTATCGATTTCCTAAAAATGGGTGTTTAGGTACTCGATACCATAACGCGACTGACGGGTGAAAGACGTGCGCGCGGCGCATCGCACACAACTTTTGTGTCGCGTGAATGAATACGTCGCGCTCCCAAAAAGTGCGGCCTGAGGTAGAGTAAAATACCTAAAGTTCTGGGAAAGCCTCGCCTATCACCAAAAAGTATTTTTTTGCGCCTAATTTGATATGAAGAAAACTGATGATCATTTGCAAAAAAATCAGCTGGTAGAAGAAACAACCAACTAAAGTTTAACCGAAGCACAATTTTGAAAATTATTCTAATTTCGGAAAAAAAAAACACAAAACGTTTCTGCTCCAAAAAAACGGAACGTAGTTCTCTACATTTTCAGCGATTACACCACATTTTTTTCGATTAATTAATAGCCAGATTGGTTCTCTAAAGCTTAACCGAGCATCTTATTCTTGTTTGTGTTTTCATTACGATGAATACCAATAAAAACGGCAAAAATGTATTTCTAGGTGCCGATGTCATTTTATCATCAAATATGATTTACGATTTTCAACTCTAAATAAAGCGGGTTACGTAAACGTATGTGTGGGTAGATAATCCGGGAATGAACGAGCCTTAATAGGGTAATACCCTGAAATTCAACGTAACGCAGGCCATCGCTCAGATTCAGTCGGATCTATGCAGCAGAATCATATAAAATTGGACCTGTCGGATCCGTGCCACTGTTCCAAGCTGCAGTGGACATTTAAACGATGTCATATTCTGTAAATTATGGCATTTATAGGAATTTCGAATAACAAAAAAATACGTTTATATCTCACACAGCTGGTTGTAACAATTTTAACATTAGCCCTTCCTTGTTGAAAGACTCTTTATTAGAAATTACATTTTGGAGTTGTTTTTATTTAATTAATATTTTAAGATAAGATAAGATAATAATGTTTATAATATTAATTGTTTTTTAAGTAAGTATAAGTTATTAAGTAAGTTACTGACTGGGTTGTTTAAAAACCAGTAAGTAACTCTATATGTCTTCGTTTCTCAAAACTTGCAATATGTGTGCAACGAACGCAAACTTGCAACGGAAGTGGCTAATGACGTCTAATCGCATACACTAACACATTTACATATTTAGTATATTAACAACTTATAATCAACAACTTCTACTTACGTGCTTAATACATTGTATTTTCCCGACCCAGTTCTTAAACAATACTCAAGCCGTACTATATGCATTCAGAATAATATACAGGGTTATAGGTACCTAATCAAAAACCTTTTAAGGGTTCATTGTACTCATCAATACGAACAACTTTTACTATGAAGCCAATCCTGTAATTGCGAAAAAAAAACAGCTGTTCCATACAAAAAGTTCAATCACCTGAGACAAAATGTATGGAACAGCTGATTTTTTTTTCGTGATTTCGGAGTTCGCCCCATAGTAAAAGTGGTTCATATTGAAGAGTACAATGAACCCTAAAGAGGTATTTGATTAGGTACCTGTAACGCTGTATAGACATTACACGTCACATAATTACTATAGAAGTTTTTTCAAACCAGAACACTAATAGATTAGGTTCCATCATTGTTAGGCCAGCAGTTCTCTGCTATTGTTCTAGAAACATTCCAAAGAAATTCATAATTAAATATTGTTTCTTACGTACGAGTACGAGCAGGTAGTACGACCTAAAACCTAACTGCACACCATCTAAAGGCCCGTATGCTAAAACGACGATTAGTCATGAATCTCGATGATCTGTTTTATGTATGGTAAAACTAGTTTTAAATCGAGATCGAGATCAAGTGAGCGTCGTTTTAGAGTGTTTTAGAATTCCTCATGAATTTTTTAAAACGAGTTCAACGATACCTTAAGCCATCGTCAGCGTAATCCAACCAGCTGTTCGAAAGATGTAATAGAGCTTACAAACATAACATAACATATCGTCACGCCTTTCCCCTGAAGGGGCTAGCAGAGATGTAATACAACACCCACACTTGGTCGGATGATATTCAGTCCCAAATGTGACGAGGGCAAGCCTGTCGCCATACACCGGGCTCCAATCATGTAGCAGATGACATACAATACGCACATATGATCACACAATGAACAAATTGGTGCGTGCCGTCGGCTGGGTTCGAACCCGCTCCCTCTGGCTTGAGAGGCGGGCCTTCTCCCAACTAGGCTGCCATCGCTTTTAATTATCACTGTTGCGGCTGGTTGCGTTTGTCTGTGACTACGGTGCACCTAATTTATGCGGTCCATTTTTAGGGTTTTGTGCCTTTTCTCCCTTATATTTGATTGAAGGCCGGGATGTTACGATTTCAAACACAACGAAGATATGATAAAACACAAAATTGCCTCAAATGTTATTTGAATCTATAGTTTATTGGCATATGTACCTATGGTATGAGATTGTCAAATTAACATAAACGCCAGATGATAAATATGTATGTATGTATCATCTGGCGTTTATCATGATGCATCTTAAGACGATACCACTTAAAATATACTTAAACTAACTTCGTCGTGTGTGCATGCTAAAACGACGCTCAGTCTTGAATCTCGATTTAAAACTGGTTTTACCATACATAAATACAGGGGGGCTATTCCTGCGCGTGAGATGAGATGAGATATTATCTTGGTCATTCTCACACCTATGACGTTTCAAACGAGAGCAACAAGGACGAAAAAAGGTGAGATAAAAATCTCAAATATCCGAATAGGGCCACAATAGGGTTTTAAATCGAGATCCACGACGACATTTAGCATCTTCATCGTATCTAACAACCTTTATGGCATTTCGTTGGACATGAAGGAAATGCAATTGAAAAAGATAAATCAATAATATTTTATCCCTAACCATGCTTAGGAATATTCCCCCAAATCAACATATTTTCAGCTATAATTCCTACAGTCGGCATTATGTACTTATAATGCATGTTATAAATACCCAGTCGTGCATGCAAGCGGCTTATTTCAATCAGATTAACTGAATTAATTGATAATCTCTCTGATTTTCCATTACGGAAATATAATGAATATTTCCGTAATGGAAAATCAGAGAGATTATCTATTTCTGACTTAAATTTCTGACATTTATAGATTTCGGTCGCATTTTGCGGTCAACTGAGGATTGTCAGATTATTCAGTTTTTTTTTGCTTCACCATCCAGGGGAATTTAGCATCGCACGTCTTGTGCATTTGCCAGTGTCAAGGTAATAGTTACAAATGATGAAGTAATAAGATGATGACGATGATGAATCCCTCCCCTTTCCCCATTTCAGTTAAGTGATGGATACTTTACTGAAACTTTAAGTCAAGTTTTGTATGGAACACGAAAAGTCACGTTTCGCAATCTCTATATATAAAAATGAATTGCTGTTTGTTAGTCTCACTAAAACTCGAGAACGGCTGAACGGATTTATCTTATCTTAGTCTTGAAATGTTCGTGGAGATCTAGGGAAGGTTTGAAAAAATCGAATAATTTCAAAAACAAAAAACAGGCCTTTTCTATTTCCCATACAAACGTTTTCTAAATAAAATGTAGAGTCAATTTGAACTTTGTTGCTATTCAATCACTGTTGTCCAAGCAATTTAGATGTGTTCCTAACGTCAAAGAGTCAATTTATGTAGTTCAAATTCAATCATATCTATCGAAATAGTCTTATAAAATGTGGCACAAATATAGTTTACGTCCTGGACATAGGCTACTTTTTATTCGTCTGTTTTAAAAGATGATTTTTTGTTTACCTAGCCTGATAATAGAAGGTCTATTACCTTCAGCTTCATCTAGCCCGGCAAACCAAAAGCCTCCGTAAAGTAAATGCAAGCTGCGGTGTCGTTTGAGCTGTGTAAAACCGCACGCGGTTTGAACGTGGTGATCTGTCACACAAGTTTACCTAGGGAATACCTTTTACCTACTGACCCCGGAGGCAGGCTGGGTAGATATGTCGGTAGCCCGCCACTGGCAGCATACCCGCTAAAAACCCTAAAAACCACCTTAAAAACCGTAGGGTATTCCACCTCGGCGCAAAATATCGGAGCTACGGGAACGCTCTCATAGACGACTACGGCCCCCGGAGTGCTAGCCCCTTCTCGCATTTCCACGAGCCTATGCTCTTCCTCGCCTGTGTCGAACACCAGACACATCGTCATCATCATCTACCTTGCTCGACCGGTGAGCGCCAGACATCCTAACTAATATTATAATTGCGAAAGTGAGTTTGTTCATTTGTTTGTTTGTTTGTAACGCTTTCACGTCTCAACTACTCGACCAATCGTCTTGAAATTTTGCATACGTGTTCCAGACAACACGAAAACCGAACACCTAAAATAAACACTTCCTGTGGGACCGTGGGTGAAACCGCGGGGCGCAGCTAGTGTTTGTATAATTTCCCACATTCGTGCACTTAACGAACCGATAAGGTGTTTGATTGAAGGTAATCCACCGTTTTTACACTTTAACACTTGTAGAATCACAAGATTTAGAAAATAATACGCCAACACCTTTTCGATTTCCGCCAAAAACTCCAGATTATTCAATTGCTTTCTAACTTTCGTATAGAGTGTTTGTGTCATGCAATGGTCCCGATAAAAAAATATGTGCATTTATGAGCATGCTCAGAAAATGAAACCAGGCCAAGAATGTGGGTAAATCCGCTGAATAGTCAAAGGTTGTTTCATAAAACATTATTGCGCAATAAAAAAAAAATTGGAAAATAGATCATTTATTTTGGAATACTCACACAGCAAAAATAGCAAAACAGTACAAAAATAAAATTGATTAAAATTTTGATGAAATTAATTAAAAACGAAATTATTAAAATTAAAGATCAAATACATATTTTTCATATGTAAATTACGATGTCTACGCAGAAAAAAGCCGCAATCTTGCAGCGCTGACCCCGCTTAGGCCGTGGAAGGTATCCGAAATCCGCACTCCTCTCCCGCTAAGTTATGCTGGTGCGTCCGGCGTTCTGTGGCAGCCGCCCCGGTCGCCTACCCCTAAAGCCGGCACTGATTGCAATAGGTACGTTCTACAATACGGTGGCTCACATTAAGCCGCATTTTGCTTCGTGGGATGACGATATACTTACGAAACGATTAGTAAGTTTTCAAAATTAGTGTGGCATTTTACACTGAGTGTAAAGCTGGTCGGTGACACCGCGACGCGCATGTATGGTTTAGCATAATTAATCCATGTTTACATTAACATGTAAGAGCCGCTTGTCACTCTTATTATAGATGCGGAGATTATATTGAAGTGCGTTCCCAACATTGTTGTGTATCCGATACGAAGAGCAAGTACCTAAGTCTATACGGGAAGATTGGACAAATGGATAGCCTATGTATATCTATGGATTCGTTCTCATTAAGCAAATACAGTAGAATCCGTTTATTATGACTCCGCCTATATTGACCAGCCGGTTATTATGACGTAATTGCACTACGAAGTTTGGTTTTCATATAAAATTCTTTATAAAAAAGTCGGATATAATGACTTCCCTTACAGTGACATGTCGCTTATTATGACCCATTTTTAATAAATTATGTCCGGTTATAATGACTGACATGATTCTTTACACCTTCGGTATTGTTCATTGATTCCCGACGACGTTCGGCACGTTCACAGCAATATTGAAAATCATAATTTGACCATAGCTATGTCTTCTATCTATACACAATATTATTAGAGACTGTTTTTACAATAAAATGAAAAAACAAAAGCAGACAAAAATTACAGATTACCTACAGTAAAAAATACACTTGTATGTGTTATTATAATAATGTGCTGATTACGTGCAATTTTGATTTTGATTTTATATGTATGTAAACATACATTTGTAATTACATATGTACTTACTATGTTTCTGTATTAAAATACTTAAACACATACATATTTACATAAAAAAAGTTTTTCATTTCACATAACGCTTTATATGACGTCCGCTTATTATGACGTGTTTGTCAATTCCTTTCAATGTCATTATAAACGGACTCTACTGTAGATAGTAAGCGGCTGACTGTTTGGCTCCAGTGCGTATTATGTATTTTAAATGGAGTGTACTATCAAAGTCAAAGTCAAAATGTTTTTATTCAATTTTGGTATCAAAGATACACTTATGAACGTCAAAGTTTTTTTTTTAAATAGACTCGACCGCCTCGTTCGTATAAAGAGCCTCTACTCTGAAGTGTTCTTCAGAGTAGAGGCAAGAAACTGAAGGGCATTATTTTTTCAAAGAATAAATAAATTACAGTCTCACAAATGTTGGCTTACAACTAGGTAAAAAGGATCTAAACATAACTAGTGGCTACTTGGCAGAAGTGGAAGGCTCCAGACATCTTTGTCTTCTAAATAATTCTAAACCTTATAATACCCTCTTTTCATTAATGTAGTTTTTACATGTGATTTGAATTTTCCAGCCCTATTAAATTTTTCGGGATTTGTTTTAAAAACGAACGCAGTTGCCTAAAAATGACTTGTTCGAGTTAGTCAGTCTAAATCTCGGTACAGCTATCCTATCCTTATTTCTAGTGTTATTATTGTGATAGACAAAGTTTAATTTAAATTTATGTAGATTTAATTAGACAGTTTGCGGTGTTTTGTTAACAGACTCATTTAGTTAACAGCCGCATAGCAGTACAATTACGCGCGAAATTTGCCCCAGTCTGCGACGAATCACGCGAAGTCACTTCTCTCTGATAGCGACCGAGCTTGGCTTCTTCGTCAAAATGCCACGATACTTTGCGGCTGATTTTCTATAGTTCGCTGCTTATTCGACATTGAGTTTACCCCATTCGCTACTCAAGAGTCTGTAAGCGGACAGTCAGCGACTTGCTGTTTGTTTAATGTGGTTTAAGTCACCAGAAGATACGATGACAATGTTAAAATTAAATGACTGAAAAGTGAAATGGACAAACATCCAAGCCCTTGTACTGCCGAAAAATGTATTTTAGCTTTTAAGATTTTCATGTAGTTTTTGGTGTGAAATAAAGTAATATTGTATTGTATTGTATCCAAACATCGTGAAATTTGATCACTTCACCTTTTTCTGTCAGGTTTAGTGAAAATTTAAATTCTAGACTTGCTAATTCAGAAATGCTTTATAGCAAAACATTCAGTGGACCCATCAGCAGCAGCACCGAAGGTCAGCATGTGGAGAAAACCAGTCTTACATATTTTTTTCTCTCTAACATGTTAATACGTTGTTATTAAAAACTTGAAAAAATATTTGGTCTATACCCAGTGTTTACAGAGATAATAAAATTCATTTTTTATAGGTTAGTAGGTACATGAGAAATTCTAATTTTCTATTTATATAAGTAAAAGGGGACTCTTTAACATTTGTTGGTTGTTAGTCTATATATATAAAATAATACATTGTATAATATTAATAATTATAATTTATAATAATAATATAAAAAGGAGATATTTGTATTTTTGTATCTTTTTAATCAAATTTAACCCCATAAATTAGGTGCAAACGCAACCAGTCGCAACAGTGAAACTATTGTTATCTCATTCTCGCTACAGTCTCTTGTACGTCTCTCTATCTTTGTTATTTAAACAGCAACCTTAGCACATAACGTAATACTGTCAACAGAGCTGTGTATTGTCCGTTTGCTTGTAGTTGTACCTATGGGGTCCACGCGCTGTGTACTGCAAGTAGAGTAAGACTCGTGCCATTTCTATCTTATATTATTTCGATGTTTGCAACGAATAAACTCTGAAACTACTGCTACGATTTCAAAAATTCTTTCACTATTAGCATGCTTTATTATCCTTGAGTAACATAGGCTATATTTAGTAATTCAAAAAATTAGGAAACCCTACTAAAACTTCAAGAAAGTAACCCAAGATGTATTAAAAAAATGCCTTATAATGTTTTTCATCGAATGCGCTGCGGAAACTGTTCTACAATATTAAAGAACATATTATATGCGTATATCTACAAAAAAAAAAAACGAAATACCATGTGTCGAACTATTCTACATATGTACCTTTTACTTCTTAAACAAAAAGTATTAACAAGAAAATACACACGTAAAAAATCTATTTAGGCTTCAAAATAACATCCTATTTTTTGCGTTGGAGGCTAAAACATCTTGTGCGATCAAAGAATAAAGATTAGTAGGTGCTCAAGCTGCAGGCACGCAGAAAATGTTAATTACAGCAAATGCCTATTGTAATATAAGAAATCAATGGAGACAGAATCATAATCTCTGCTCGGGCGATGAATATAAGCAATGTGTTTTGTCAGAATACTAAACACAATCAATCAATCAATCAATAACTTATTTATTTGACATAAAAAATAAACTTTACAACAAAAAATATTGAAGCCACTGGTTTCCGAACTAGTCAAAAACTGTGCTATAGAAACCAGAGACCTCTCCCAATATAGTGTACTTATTTTATTGTTTTTATTTTTATTATTATTATAATGCCATAACAGCAACTCATTACCCACACATGTCCTCATGGAGTCACGGTTTAAGGAAGATGTAATGTGTATGCGTAATGTTGTAGTATTTTAAACAAAAAATTTTTTAAACAGCATTTTCTCAACATCGTCACAATTTAGATCCTTAAGCCATGTAAATACGAGTTTTTAAATTCATTACTTGTAATTTTTTAAATTTTTTGTTTTTATTTAGTATGTTGTACAAGTAAGGGGCAAAAAAACATTACGTCTACAATGTTCAGTCAAAGCTGTGATAACCTAGAGCGTGTATTTTATAGGCATCGAAATATAACATTTTGCCTTTATGTCTGTAGATATTTTAATACCGCGTCTGCCACCCAGACAATTTTCGAAGAATCGGGGTCAGCAGGTTCTATTGTTTCGGCTAAGGAGCGAAAAGCGGGTTTATTGCGATATGTAAATAACCAAATACATAATACATTGCGTATAAATCTTATTGCATACATATCATACTTTGAGATGGCATTTGCATTGTGAGTAATATAAGCCTGGGAGAGTATTTTAAAATAGCATAAACAGAAATTAAACATTGCTCTTCAGTAGCAAACTTTGCCCTCGAGACCGCTTAAAAGCTTCGCCGGATATTAAGATGTCTGGAAAGTCTAAGACAGGTGATATAGCTGGTGGAGCGCGACTGTGCTTCCTTCGAGTTAGTGCTACTGTACAGACAGCGTTTATCTACGGTAAAGATCTTACTATTTCAGCTATTATCCACACCACAGTACCTACGCCTCTCCAAAAGCTGACCAGCAGGCTACCACTCCAGGCCAAAGTGAAATCAACATCCTAACTAATATTAGAAATGCGAAAGTGAGTTTGTTCGTTTGTTTGTTTGGTGGTTTGTTTGTAACGCTTTAACGTCTCAACTGCTCAACTAATCGTTTTGAAATTTTGCATACATGTTGTCTGGCGTACAGAAAAGGACAAGGTACTTTTTTTCCCGAAAAATAAAACGTTCCTGTGGGACCGTAGGTAAAACCGCGGGGCGCAGCTAGTTAACTATAAACCCTATAAAGTTCAACAATACTTACCCAATTGAAATTTCCGAAATACACATCATGTTCGCCCAGTTTTTTACATTAATCTAAATACGTAACAAATAAAATTAACTTTTTCTCAAAGCGGATACAACGGTCCGTTTTCGTCTCTCTTTCTACGCTATTACTCTTTGGGGATTTTTAATCAAATCTTTGACCCTTGCTGGGTAAAGTTTAGTGTTATTACAACAAGTAAATGTAAATAAATAAATAAATATTTGGGACATTATTCCACACACGTGCACGGTACAAGCTTTGCTGTTTGCTTTGTAGTTTGGGGTCAGGCGACCCCAAACTAAGCAAACTTGTACTATGGCTGCCAGAGACTGTATTACATAAATACATAAAAATATATAATTACACCTACACATAAAACAAACACAAATGTTCATAACATAAAAGTTTTCCCTAGTTGAAATCCAACATGGATTCGATTCTCATCTAGTGCAAAACTCAGAACCCCAAGCTCAGAAGAAAAGTTCTACCAACTGAGCCCTTGAGGCAGTCGAGGCAGGATAATATAATTTATGAAGCTGACTATCCCGGATAGCAAGAGAGCCGCCGAGCCGGAAGCTGCCTGTAGTTTAGATCGATAGGTGCATCCGGTCGTCGACCTCCGTCCATAGGCAGCTTTAAATAGACCTGTCTTGACCTCGGGCCGCTGCTGCCCTATAAATATATTAGCGGCCACTGCATTGCAGCTATTTGAAGTGTTTCAAGGCAGTTTTGGTGGAACCAATTGTGTCAGACCAAAACTGCCTGCAGTTTGCATTTCATAATTATTGGTGAAGTGTCACTGCTTCTTACTTCTGAGTGCATTATTGGTATTTAAATTCCAAAATTCTGTCGTCTTATTCAAATTAAATACTTTTTAAGATTTCAGACATGCAGGTACTCATAGATATGAGGACGCATTTCTCTTGGTTTCTTGGTATAGACTAAATCGGTCCGACAACTCCTACAAACTTAAAACATTCCCAAAACCTATTGAGGTGATTATTTTGGTAGGCGCTTACTGGGATTAATTTAGGTCACAGCTATAGGTGTAGGCTTATAAATATCTCTAAAAAGGCTCTAATAAAAGCTTTATCTTGTAAGAAATCAAGACTATTTTATTTCGACGGTACTGATTTGAGCTTAGTCAAAAATTTGTTTTTTGCTTTTCTTTTTATTCAGCGACACGGTCAGAAAATACTAGCATGGTTTCATGTTAGTATCTCAGATCAATCTAGAGAAAAAGATGGAACACTGCGTTATATCTCGCTGAAGTCACTTCTTTTTCAATGTGTGTGCGTGGTAATGTTGCCACATTTACAATTGCACTAAAACTAATACTAATTCCCAAACTCTACGTTAGCCATTTCCATTCCAATACCCATTTATCAAATTTCATCAAGATACGTTTAGCCGTGGCTAAATAATAATTAAAATATTAATCGTTTATTTCAGTTGCAGTTCAGTTGCACTGGTAACTCTGTAGTTACTTTCTATTTTATAATTAGTAAGGATGTATGTTAGTATGTAAGGTTTTTAAAATATAGCTCGTGATGTTATTTTAAATCAACCAGTACAACTGAAATGCAACTGAAATAAACGATTATTGTTTTAATTATTATTTAGGAAATAAAAGCCTGTATGAGGTAGTTGAAATTGAACGGGATCGATTTGTATTTATATACATACTTATCTCATACTAATAAAATATGTATTAGTACAGTATTTTTCACTTTACAAGTTCGGAAGGATTTTGTTTATCATTCGAAATCTGAGTGCAAAAGAGCAGTATATCCGCTAGCGTGGAAGCGTTTTAAAATTAGAACCAGATCCCAGATCCTAGGATAGAACCTATCTATAGAATGCTGAGCGAAGCGAGGGTTTTAAGGTACGAGACGCTGAATAACTTTGCTGCCGAGCAAAACACACAACTTTCACCTCACAGCGAGGAAATAATGTTTTTTAAACAGTCGTGCTGGCCAGTGCGATTATTTAAAGGTTCGAATTTTAAAAACTCTTTCCACGGTTAAAGTGCTCTTTTGCTCTCAGATTCCAAATGATAAACAGAATCTTTCCGAGCTTTTCAGGTATATTTTTTTTTATTATATATTTTATAACAAAGTTGTAAGCCGATTGTTTCCCTAAACTTGTTTACTTGTGATAAACATTCAAATCACATGTTCTCATAATTAAGTGCTTTTCAACAGTGGGCGCTCGGCACATGTCCCTTAATTGCAGCGTGGGCGGAAAAGTGTGCGGCTGCAACTGACGTCCGGCTTCAAACAAACATATGTAAAATAGATTGATAACAACTACCAGTTTCGCACGGTACCTGTAAAGTTTCATATTGACCATATTTCATATTCACCTTCCGTGAAAAAAATTCACTGATGGTAAAAACCGCATCAAAATCCGTTGCATGCATCGTTTTGGAGGAGTTAGCGAATTAGCAGGCAGACCGACGCCGAAAATTTGTTTTGTATTATGTAGAGAAGCTAGAGAAGAGGTTACATCTCGTTTCAAAATATGGTTTAGCTTTTAATGTATCTATCATTATCATTATGTCAGCCCAGAAGAAGTCCACTGTTGGACAAAGATCTCTCCTAATGATCTACACACCCCGGTGTTGCGCTGGCCGCAACCTTTTTTTTATTTTATTTTTTTATGTACAATAGGTCGGCGTTTGACCACCAACTCGCCTGATGTTAAGCGACGTTGTGGTCTAAGCACGACGACCTATAAGGTACTTATTCACTCTACCCTTGAAATTTTGTAGAGTGAAGAAGTACAAAGACGGCAGTTGAGTGAGGCGCTACAAGTGAGCTGCTGCTCAGACCCGTCTTCGGAACTGTTACACCGGACTACATCCCGAAACACGACTAGGTCATTTCACGGCATGGCTTGGTCCGGTGGGTGGTAACTAGCCACGGCCGAAGCCTCCCACCAAAGTTTGCTACCCGGTTAGCACTACCCGGGGACCACGTGTAGGGAATCAGAATAGAGTACACTCCTACGGACGTGGGTAGCTCACTCACCAGATGGTGGTACGGTAACTCACCAGATCGTCGGTCCATCTTGTGGGGAGGCCTTCCCTCGCTGCGTCGTCGTAGTAGTTGCCAGTACTCGAGAATCTTTCTGCCTCATGGGTCGTCGACGTCGGTTCTACGAGCGATGTATCACTTCAACTGTAAGTAGGTATCTATACCTCGAGATGGAATGTATTTTACCAACCAATCATTGGAAAGTAAGTGTAATATGCAAATTTAACCTAGCTCTAGCAGTATTTGAGTAGCTTTTTCACTTTTTGTAAATCCGTAATATGTATCTATCTTATTCGTTTCTTTTACTTACGTTTTTTCGGTGATTGCATGAAATAGGTAGTTTTCCTGTTGCAGTAAAAAATACTGATACGTTAAAATTTACGGCGACCCGTTTTATCAGGTACATTTTTAGGTGATAGCGTACAGAATAAGAGTTCACACTTACGATATGATTTCGAATGCAGTAAATACACAACTAATTAATTTAATTACATTAATTAACAATATCCATTAATTACGTTAATTTACAATATCCTGGGGCTTACCCCGAGTTTTGATAGTTAACGAAAGCTTTTTTCGTTTTGTTTGGCTCTATACATTTAACCTAGTTTCTTAACGTTTCCGCCAGGGGCGCTTTATTGAAATGTATGGAGCCACACGAAAACGAAAAACGAAATATGGTATGGAGCAACTAATAATAAAAAAAATTAATGCTAGATCTTGTTTTTTTGGACCATGGTGTAAAAACATAGTCTCCAATAACGACGGATCCGCTAAAACGATCCTGCAAATACGGACGTTTTGTGTGAATGCACTTTAAGGCAAGTTTGCGTAAAAGAAATATCAAAATGTTCAGGCGCATTACTCGATTCTTACTTAGTAGGTCTGGTGAAATACTAATCCTTCAGTCAACTGCTAGGCATTGAATGCAAAAAAATGGTTTTACTGTGTTTCGGATTTGTTTACCAAACCAGTGAAAGTGCAAGGTATACAGAGCAAAGTAGAGTCACGCAGGATTTATAATTATATTGTTGCAGTATTTTTTTTTAAAAGCCGCTCACAAACGAAGCTCTTTCGGGCGATCAGTCGGCCCGTCAATTTATTCGAATAAAAATGCATTGTGAAATTAGAATTGAAAAGTGTAGATGAAAAAAAACAATTTTGCTCATAGATGGTGTGGTTCATTTACTTATTAACTTTTTTCATCAGTTTTGTATTTTTCTTTAGTCTTTGTAGCCTGCCGGTGTCAATTTCTGAACATACACCGCTTCTGCTATATGACTGGAGCCCGTTGTATGACAGGTTCGTCTCTGTCACATTTGGGACTGAATATCGTCCGGCGAAGTGTCGGTGTTGTATTACACCTCTGCCAGCATCTTCAGGGGTTTGACGATATGTCATATGTTAAGTAAGCAGCTTCTGTTATGTTCTTCCTAGCATCTAGTCATAGCTTTTTAGATGGACAGTAAAACGAATGTCCCTCTGGAGGTGTACTTAAGGTTCCTATACTTGTAAAGCATCTCGATTGGATTTGTAATGAAAATAATAAACACCTAAATACCTAAATGAGCAAGAAATTCATTAAAGATAAAAAAAAATTATTGCCCTATAGATAGAGCGACAGATATTACCATTTTAAATTGGTAATATCTATCGTTCTAGTAGATATAGGTTCATATTAAATATACCTACCTATTTGTGTTAGAAGAATTAGGTTTAGGGTTTTGAAGAGAAAAAAGGAAAATAATTGATCATTATTGTTTATTACGAAACTCTTATAATTAAAAATGACTTAAGATTAATTGATTCAATATTTCAGCTAAGTAATAATATACTTAGGTAGTACAGCATTATCAACTCGAGTATTTTACAGGACAATAGTAAATTACAGACAAATAGTCCTAAGATATAAGTATCAAATTCGAAATGTTTCCATTAAGTGATGATGAAAAAAGGTACTCTGTGTGAAGTTACGCTTTAAAGAAGGTACTTGAGTTTAATGTAGGTTTATGGTACACAGTCCATTCATAGTATACGTATTCGACAAATACTACTAGGTTAAAACGCGGAAAGGCACTATGCTTGAATAACGAAAGATAAAAACTGGTGTACAATTATGTTACAATTCAGATTTACAATTTTTATACATTTACAGTATCTACTGATACTTAATATTTAGACAAAGTTATCAAAGGAAATGTAACATTACCTTTTGTGAATTTAAAGTGAATTAAATATGATACAAGTTCAAACTACTATCATAAAGTTAGTCCGTGTCTAGAGTGCATTTGTTCTAAAAGTCGAATATGGTGTCCTCTAACATTACTTAACAGATCGAATAACAAACTCCCGATCATTTACACAGTCTTATATATTGTCTCTTATAATGAATAAATCTTGTCACAGCCCGCGGGCCGATCGAGGCGCCTCCGACGGCCACACTTTTTCTTCTCCATCATTTGGTTCTCGGTGAAGACATCGTTACGGCTTCTTGCTTTCCGCTCAGCAATATATCTACTGATATGATGAGAACTCGTCTCTCTAGCGTTATTATTCTATTCGTAAAACTTAACCAGTCTTGTTCTCCGCCATGTTCGATTCGAAGGCAGGTTCGGTCGCATTTCTTTATCGGTTGAGGCCCATAGTGGCGCAGGTGACTGGGTGTCGCGGGACTCTCTGGGTCGGCAGGCCGGATAAGCCACGTACGTATGTGTAGGTGACAGGAGAGCGAAGAATTCGCTGCGGCTGCTGTTGCTTCTTCGGCGGGCGGGAACGTTCCGTCGGCGAGCATGATTGTGATCGTGACGAAAGACTCAAACTTTGGAAGACGCGTCTCAAAGACACGGTTGAGCGGTGACGGCGGTTGCGCTCCGAGCCGTCGCTGCCGGACTCGCTGGCGGAGCACGAAGAGCGGTCGTCGGACCTCCCTTGTTCCCCGGACATACTTTCATTACTGCTGGTGCTTTCCATAGAGTCGGAATCCGTTGCTCGCCGAGACAGCCGCCGGCTTAGCGCCTTCAGAAGGCGTCCGCCACGGGGTGTCTGGGTGGGTTCAGTCATGTCTTCCATTGGTGGGCACACCACAATCTTCGGCGTGCTGGACTCGCGACAAGCTTTTGACTTCAGCGTGCTCTGTTGTCCTTCTTCGTTCACCGGCAGACCGCCGACGAACTTGTCACAGGCCAAAAAGTTGATTGCAAATTGGGTTTTCATAAGTTCGACAAATCACTTTCTGCTGATATCAAAACACCCGTTTAACACTGGTGTCGATCTTAACGATGAATTTAAATTGCAAGTAGCAATTTTCTTGTAGTTGTAAACTTTTCCGCAGGTCGCGTAGAGGTTTTAATTCAGCGCGGTAATGTCGCCTCACAGGGAGTGTTGCGAACTGTTGGCGGGCGGGTGGCATCGAGGGTATTTAAAGGGAAATTGGCGCATGCGCGCTGACGAACACTCTTTTTCATGCAACTAATCACGTAATGCAATATTCGTCATAGGGACACGTGCCCAGCCTCCTACCCACCTACAAAGTGGTGTAGTTACCTATAAATTTTCGGCATTATATTCGTATATGCAAAAATATAGGAATGCGTGAATGATAATAAATTTAATCAAAAGCAAATCTTAAGCCCGCCGCGCCTTCATCGCGATCACGTGCAAATATAGAGTGGGTTTGAGAAGTCATGGGGTTTCCGTCACGAGTTCCTAAATAATGATTATTTTGATATTTCGACTAGACAGCTCAAAGATTTATTTAAGAGTTTGTACTAATTCCAACGTTTAGAAATTAAACGAGCTTTGGAGTCTGGATTACACGTGAGACACGTGAGGCACAGTTTATCCTGGTTTGAAAGCTGATTTTCATATTGAACGCCTCTTTCATTAAATGGAGCAAAATTACGGTTTGTCCAATGGACTCTGAATACTTTAGGAGCACAGTTCCAAAGTCAATGTTTAAGCATCAAATACTTACTTAAGAATTGACTAATAGACCGAATAGAACCGATAGAAAATTATTTGGTCACAAATGAGTAAAACCATTGACTTATCTTATTATGACTTTCACTAAGTTCATAATTTCGCTTTCAATGTTCACCACATAGATATGTGATGAACATTTGTGTTTTTTCTGTGTCTGGGTGTTAATATCTATTTAAATATTGTATTTAAAAATATATAGGTGGGTACGTAAGTATATCAGTCTCTGGCAGCTATATTAAAAGCTTTGCTTAGATGGATAAGACACATAGAAACGTTAATCTATTGATCTATCTGGTACTATTCGGTATTTCAAGAATAATTAGCTTATCCATTCTCGACTCATTAGAACCAAAGTAAGTACAATTAATGAATGCTACGAAATCAGGGAGGATGTAGTCAAATGCAAGTCTATTTTACTCGAAAATACCTATCTACTTTGTTATCATATAAATTTTAATATTTAGATGCCTCTTTGTAGCCTCTTTAATAGAAGCATTTAGAAGCATCTAATAGTTTGTTTGGGAACACTTCTCAGACTCCTTCTACGGGAATACGATAAATGAAAGTCCAGTTTCTTGTTCACTCATACTATTGAATTCTTTAGATACTTAATAAGGAACCGATTACAAGTGTATACGCGGCGGCGGGCGCGGGGTGACTACTAGCCCGACTATCAAACTGCAGCGTCGGCGCCCGTAGCTGTGTACTGCTACACCACACCGCCCAAATTTTTCTAAAATTTTATATAAATTCAAGGTTACTTAAACTTAGCTAAAACTTAAAACAATTGACTCGCGTCACAAGTTGTTATCGCGCGTAGCTCTCTGCTGATTCGACATTCCCAGCTCGCGGCGTCCAGCTGCTACTTGGAAATCCGATCGCCTCGATCGACTTCGAGCACGGCTCGGCGCGCTGATAACAATTTGTTTAAAGTGTTTAGTAAAAATGAATGTACATATTAGGCATCATTCCATTTTTACTATACCCTTACACACTTACTTTAACACATAATAACAAAAAATATTAAAATCGTAATTACATAACTGTACGAAATATGGGACTTTAAACCATTGCTGCACTCATCGCCGGTGCAGGCGCCGCCGGTTGGGTAGGGCGCAGTTGCGTAGACGGTAGTGCAGTGCCGGCCACTATTTGCTCCTGTAGCCAGGCTTCGATTTGGTTTCGGAATTTTCTCCACACAATGTATGCTATTACGACTGCCAGCAGGCTCGTAATAATAATCATCAGCATGCTTTGCTGGGACATGTGTGTCTCAACAGCCGTTGAATCGCCATTCTGGGCGATGATGATTTCTTCCTTCTCTGCCGGTTCCTTGCTGTACCATTTTCCCATTTTGCTGCTTGAGCACGTGCGGCTTGTTACAAAATCAACTAATCAATAAATCATGCTTTCCTTAAAATCTAAACCCATATTTCGCATTACACAGAAAATAGCTAAACTTTTAAACAATAGTGAAATCTGATACTGGAATGCTCATACTAATGCATTATAATTATAAAATTAGTTAAGTTTCATGAGTATATGGTTGTGTAAACAATACCTATTTATACTCTTGAAATATTACAGTAATCGCTTAACCTAATTATTATCAGTAATAAAACGCAATGGTGTACGTACTATGCGTCCGCTCTTGGTTATTCTTGTCGCATTAGTACGTATACCTACTGTACTGTTTGGTGTCTCGGACCGTTCCTCCGTGCCTGGGTTCTTTAGTGGCACGGGGCCCGATGAGCCTCTCTGTGGAACGATTCGTTCTTCGTCATTAGTTTGCAATACATAAGCCGGTTTCAATCTATCTATCGATATGCGAGAAACCTTATCGTTTATTTTTATTTCGAAAACCTTGGGTCCTCTGCGCATGACGCCGTAAGGGCCGTTATACGTTGGTTGCAGAGGTTTTCGAACTGCATCGTTCCTTACAAATACATACTTACTAGATTGCAGATCTGGATGCACAAATATTTTTCTGGCATCTCTTTGGGCTGCTGGTTTAGGTTTAAGTGATCTAATTACCTGTCTTAACTGTTTTACGTATTCTTCGCTATCAGTGATGCATTTATCGTTGCTCTCCATAAATTCACCTGGTAGTCTGAGAGTTCTGCCAAAAGTAAGCTGTGCAGCACTTACCCCAGTGTCGCTTCTCGGCGCGGCTCGTAACCCCAGCATGACGGTACTGATTTCGTCAACCCAGGATTTACTGCCATCCAGCCTGGCTGTCAAAGCGGCTTTTAAGCTGCGATGCCACCTCTCCACGGCTCCGTTTCCTTGTGGATGGTAGGCTGTGGTTCTTATCTTATAGATACCTAGAAACTTTGTCAGCTGACTGAATAAGCTACTCTCAAACTGTCGCCCTTGGTCGGTGGTAATCTTTGCAGGACATCCATAGCGTGTTATCCACCCGTCATACAGTGTTTTCGCTACCGTTTTGGCACATATGTCCTTTAGTGGGAACGCCTCCGGCCAACCTGTTTGCCGGTCTATCATAGTAAGACAATATCTATAACCCTCCTCGGTTAGGGTGAGCGGTCCGATTATATCTATGTGCAAATGATGCATTCGCTCTACTTTCGCAAATTGTCCTAGCGCTGAGGTTGTGTGCCTTTGAACCTTTGCGCGCTGGCAACGTACGCACGCCTTAGCCCAAGATCCTACGTCTTTATTCATACCCGGCCAAAAGTACCTATCGGCAACAAGTTTTCTTGTTGCCCTTATTCCGGGATGACTGAGCTCGTGCACACTTAGGAATGCCACGTACCTAAATTTCTTAGGTAGGTACGGCCTCGCCTTATCGCTTCCCATGTCGCACACTATTGCGTCATTGCACGTTGGAAGTGATACTTTTATAAGTTTCAAGTTACGACCCGTCGACATAAGCTCTACTAACTCTTTATCGCTGGCTTGGCTACTAGCGACTTCGGCGAAATTGATTACCGCCGGGCATGAAATTGCGTCTAACTCGACTCGCGATAACGTGTCCGCGGGAATGTTTTCCGTCCCGTTGATATGTCGGATGTCAGTTGTAAACTCACTTATAAAAAGTAACTGCCTAGTACGTCTCGGAATTTCTTTATTTCCGCCCGTTTTCCTAAACGCGAACGTCAGCGGTTTGTGGTCCGTATAAATGATCAAGTTTCGACCCTCGATCATGTTCCTAAAATACTGTATTGCCAAATAAACAGCAAGTAGTTCCCTATCGTAGGTACTGTACTTGTGTTGTGAATCGGTTAACTTCTTGGAATAGTACCCGAGTGGTACCCACGCGTCATCAACTCGCTGTTGTAATGTAGCTCCTACGCAAGTATCGGAAGCGTCCGCCATAATTGCTAACGACCTACCTGGCAATGGATATGCTAACAAAGCAGCGTTTTGTAAGCTAACCTTACACTGTTGAAACGCCTGAACAGCAGTTTCAGTCCACACTATGATGCTTTTGTCGCGTTTTTTAGCTCCGTGGAGATACTTATTTAACTCGGCCTGGTACTGTGCTGCTTGTGGCAAGTGACCTCTATAGAAATTTACCATGCCTAAAAAACGACGTAACTCTGATACGGTTTTTGGTCTGGGAAAATCGGAAATGGCCTTGACTTTTTCTGGTAAAGGTTTCAAACCACTGGCAGAAACTTCATGCCCTAAAAAGTCTATCTTATCCTGCGAAAACGCACACTTAGCCAAATTAATGGTAAGTCCTACGTTCTGTAACCTACCGAAAACGGCCTCTAGGTGCTTATCGTGTAGCATTCGATTTTCACTAGCCACGATGACGTCATCTAAATAAGAAAATACGAATTCAGCCCTAAATTCGGAAAGTTCCGGATGAGACTTTCGGAAATCGGATTCTAGGTCTTGCAACACGCAGTTATTCATGAAACGCTGAAACGTCTGCGCGGCGTTCTTCAACCCGAATGACATGCATGGCCATTCGAATAAGCCAAAACTAGTTATAATCGCTGTTTTCTCGACGTCTTCTGGAGCTATTGGGATAAAATGATATGCCCTATTAATATCAATTCGCGTAAATACCTTTTTGTCGGCTAAAATAAACGTAAAATCTTTAATGTGAGGAATTGGATATCTGTCTGGTTTAGTAATTGCGTTTAAAGCACGATAGTCCCCGCACGGTCGTAAATTTCCGTCTTTCTTTGGAACTACGTGTAGTGGACTCGCCCACGCACTTTTGGATGGTCGACAGATACCCATTTCCTGCATGAGTCGAAACTCTTCTCTTACCTTTTTGTATCGATCCGGCGGTAGTGGCCTTAGACGCTCGTACACCGGCGGACCGAATGTCTCTATATGATGCCTTACGTTATGTTTCGGTGGGTCCTTGAAGGACACTGGCTTGGTCAGATCAGGGAACCTGCTCAAAAGATGGTAATGAGGGTGAGTTGCGGCTACCGTAAAAACAGACATCTGTTCTGTGTTTGCGATCGTCGCAACGACATGCAAGTTAGTATCTTGGTCTATTAACCGTTTACCTTTTAAGTCTACTAACAAGTTGTGATAACTTAAAAAATCTGCACCTAATATCGGCTGTTTAACGTCAGCTATTACAAATGTCCACTTATATGCACGACGTAAATTTAAGTTAAGTACTAGAGTCTTTATTCCATACGTTTGAATTTCTGTACCGTTGACAGCATATAATTTATACTTTGTATTTTCTGCACTATCACGCACTGTTTTATGATTTTTAGGTAGTACGGAAATATTAGCTCCTGAGTCTATTAAATAACGTATACCGTTCTGATTGTCCGTTACACACAATCGGTGGTTTCCGATATGGACGCAGGTACCCACCGGAGAGACCTGCTCCATCTTTAGTTTTCCGTCTTCCAGCTGCACGGCTGCTCGCATCTGGTTGCGTTGCCCCTATAACGAAAGTGGTGAATGCACAACCAGTCTGGGCTCTGTGGGGTGCGCCTGGTCCTGCTGGATCTGCGTGACTGTGATCGTCCTCGACCTCGACCGCGAAAACCTCCACGTCCTCGCCTGCTCTGTGGTCGTGAGCGCTCCATCTGTTCTAGCCTAGCGCTTAGCTTGGCAATCTCGGCCAGCACTGTAGCGGTTTCGGACGACGTGCTTCTCTCCGTCATCTCCGCGATCTGTTGCGGTTTCATGTTCTCCATCACTTTATCCGCTATGACTGCCAATCGGTCTAACTCTTTCGCTTCGGTTGCGGCGAGCACACCTCTAGCGGCCGCTGGCAGCAGATTCTGCCACAAGACGCTGAGTGTCTCATCGCCGATCTTACCCCTGGCGAGATCCTGCATTTTCCTAAGTAGATGACTAGGCTTTTGTTCGCCCAGCTCCATCTCCCCTATTAACTTCTGGATCTGACGATTCTCCGACTCTTCATAAATGGTCATCAATCTTGCCTTCAATGCGTCGTATTTCCGCTCCTCTGGTGGTTTCACTAGAATATCCGTTACTTGTTGGATAACTTCTTTGCCCAATTTTGAAACCACCAAATTAAATTTGGTCATATCACCCAATTTCTGAGGTGCCAAAATCGCGTCTAGTTGTATAAACCAAACTCTAGGCTGATCGACCCAAAACTCTGGAATGCGCGCTGAAAGTGTTATAGCTGCTAGTCCGGAGTCTTCCATCTTAATCTCGGATGTGCTTGGCGTAGTCATTTTTAATTCACTGACAATTTTACACTCACAATAATGTCACGGTTTCTTCAAATCGATTCCTGAGTTACCCCTTTTGATGTACCACCCGCCGTTTTTCACTATAGTCTTTCACTGAAGTAGTAGTCCCGGTAGAAACAATGGTCGAACAAAGTCCAAACGTCGGGGTCACCAGTTTAGATGCCTCTTTGTAGCCTCTTTAATAGAAGCATTTAGAAGCATCTAATAGTTTGTTTGGGAACACTTCTCAGACTCCTTCTACGGGAATACGATAAATGAAAGTCCAGTTTCTTGTTCACTCATACTATTGAATTCTTTAGATACTTAATAAGGAACCGATTACAAGTGTATACGCGGCGGCGGGCGCGGGGTGACTACTAGCCCGACTATCAAACTGCAGCGTCGGCGCCCGTAGCTGTGTACTGCTACAAATACTTACCTACTTGTTTTTAACAGTGCTACTACACGTTTTTCCCTATGCTGTACAGTCGATACGACATCTAGCCACGAGTTCTTTAGATCGAGTTAATTAATTTCTGATTGAACTTGTTGGTTTTCAGGTACCCGTGAGCAGCCTGGTCGCCTGCTCGTTCTAATTAGGCGTGTTGTGTTCCGAGGTTGATACAGGTGACCTTGTTTTAATATGACGTACTTTGCCTTACTTTTTAAAGGAATCGTTTGTGTATTGTTTGGAAAGACCTCATAATACCTACGTCGTTGATAATAAACATTTAATATTGACTATTGAATTTAAAATGAAAAATATTTTAGGTAAATATTTAATCTGAAATATGAATAGAACAATAAATAACAAACAAAAGTTGTTTCTTTTTTTGAAAAATTACAAAAAAATTAACTGGCTAGCCTATTTATTCACCCCGTTAGTAACTTATAAAAAAACTTCAGCAGAGCAGGGAATATTACCCATGTTATGAAACCTTACGTTATGTATTACTTATCTGTTTGTTTACGTTCAAAGTTTCCACAGCATAAGCCCCTTAGCTCATATTATGGTCACAAAATGGAAAGTCAAACACAAGCAAGATTCTATATTAGTGTAACAGCACCAATAAATTACTGCGAGTTTCTCGAACCTTACTTGATTAACATCTTCTTCGATCAAATTATCTATGCCAGCCAGTCATAATTTAAAAAAGGAAAGATAAATCTGACATGTGACAACTGTAACTACCCGTAGCTTATTGATTTTGTTTTTAAATGGCTTCTGCCTCTTATGGTTTTGGGACTATATCACTAGAAGTCGAATTAACTTACACTCGCCAGCTGTTCCGGCCTAGTGTCTATCTCTTTGACTAGTTTTCTGTCATCAAAATCAAAATGGTCATCCTCACAATGTTCACCAACATGGTGGCCTGTTTTCATGCAGTAGAAGTTGATGAATCATTCATCAACTTAAATCTAGTTCATGAACTTAAACCTAGGCTAGGTAAGTAGGCATACATCATAGTTAACCGATCGTGTATGATCAGATTAACAGGCGCATAATCGTAGGGCTAAATGTATGCACATAAATGTTGCCTAATACCTTCATTACCCGGGATGCTTATGGACTAGATTAACTTGTGTTGAAGCATCATTACTGTCTGTTGTGGGCTTATGAATGACGCACTCGTTGCAATCCTGTTCGTACATATGTACAGAATACAATCTAACACCTTTATTACCCGGGATGCTTATAGACCAGATTAACTTGTGTTGAAGCTTTCATTACTGTCTGTTGTAGGCTTATGAGTGACGCAATCGTTGCAATCCTGTACGTACATATGTACAGAATACAATGAAACATTGTGGCTGTTATGACAAAGTTCTTTAGAACATTATGGGTATCAAACGCCTACCAGTATTCTTCAAATACTTATGTCACAATTATGCGTATGAATGTAGATAATGGTACAGTTTCGATACGAAACTTAAAACAAGTAGAGCATACCCTAACTCATAGCTCAAAACATAAAGGCTTGGAATTTTTTGACCAAATAAATGGTTACCTACCTTTAAAATATGTAGGTACTTAAGTACCTAATTGCGGTAGGTAGGTAAGCATTTTATACCCACCAATAACCCAAAATCTGCACCAAAAACAATAAGCTCGATGGTTATTTGTACACCATCGCATTTTATTTTCAAAAATAATTTTGAAAGTTGTACCTACTCGTATTTATGATAGTAAGATATAAGGGTAGCATAGGATCTTGTTTTTTTTGTTCGGTATATGTATTGGTAAAATGTAACAGATGCAATGTGTAGGCGTCGCGTCGTTAGAAAAAATGAATGACATCTGTAAGTCACGTGCGACTCTATTCTGCAATGTCTGAAGACACGCCGCAAAAAGCACGTTTCTAACCCACGGTCGAGCCGTGCGCACTGCTGCTAGACGACGCACGTAATCAAACTTTTTTTTGTGATACTTTGTTTCATTTAGTTGATATTATGCTTTCGTTTTCCACAAATTTATCTGACGTCATGAAACTTGAGGGATCTATATTTGGAAAATATATTTTATTTTAACTGTATTATAATTATCCGACTGCGCAAGAAGGAGGGTTATGTTTTTTGAGTGTATGTATGTGTGTTTGTATGAGGTTACTTTGGCACGGCCTATAGCCTAAACAATTTGATGGATTTCGACATGTGAGGTATCATATGAATCGTCTTGATAGCGGAAGTGACATAGGGTACCTATAACATTTTGCAACCGAGTTTTTGTTTTTATTTTAATAACTGTTGGTTTTAATTCAAAGTCAAAGTCAAAGTCAAAATGTTTTTATTCAATTTAGGTATCAAAGATACACTTATGAACGTCAAAGTTATTTAAATTGACTCGACCGCCTTGTTCGGACAAAAAGCCTCTACTCAGAAGAACAGACAAGAAACTGAGGGGCATTATTTGTTCAAATAATAAATAAATTACAGGCTCACAAATTTTGGCTTACAACTAGGTAATATCTATAAATACTAGTGGCTACTTGGCGGAAGTGGAAGGCTCCATAATGGCTACAATGTCTTTTTTTTCCGAAATGTTTTGTTGAGATGACAAACATTTTATTTTATATGCCTCGACATCATCTATCCGCATTTATCTTATTACAAGGGCTTACAAAGGCACCAGTTTTGACGAAGTTTTAGAAAGTACAATTGTAGACACTTACATCTATTTCTTGGTAGGTATATGTATGTATGTACAAAAATGAGCCATTCTTGCGTTATGAGGAAACATATTACCAAAATATAAAAGTGTGAACTACTGATACGTTCAAAGCGTGCCAGTAGTTACAAATAGTTTGTACCTAAATATAAATAAATGCTTATTTATTCCAGTAGGTAGATAAAACACTACACGCGGTGCACAAAGAGTTCGCATCATTATTCCAAACATGGCCAGCGCAGGGGATTGGGCTATTTTTACAAGTGCTGCCAGGATATTTTCTAAAACTGTCCCAAAAATAAGTGTTTAAATTTTAAATTGAAAACAAATCTTCAACTATATGATGCGACCATCTAAATTTTGGTAATACCTACACTACTCTAGAACTGTCCATCTGTTCTGTTGTGATCCAAAAATAGTTTTATTTAAATAAACGACGATGACTAACAGGATTTATTAGATTAGGTTTATTGAGTTATACATTCTGATGATTTGCAAGTAGGTAAGTTTATTATATTTTGGACAAGCTGCGACCCGCGGTTTCACTATAGCTGGGATTGGTACAAAAACTTTAAATTTTCCAAAAAAAAGTGACTAATTGAGAATATGAACTACCTACTTCTAAACCTAATTTCACCCAAACTCGTTGAGCTATTTCAGCGTGCAGGAGTAACAAACGTACATACATTAACTCGTCAACTTTCGCTATTAAAATACTAGTGTGAAGTGTTTTAAGCATCTGGAACATGTGGGAATCTTTTGTATCTGGCAGCACTGTTTAAGTGTCCACGCATTGTTTGCAATACTTGGCCTACAGGCCAGCATAGTTGGCAGGAGGGCCTGTGCATATTGATGTACCTACATCTTGCTAAATTATCGCAACGACTCTGAATTTTATGCAAATTGATAAATCGTCTACGATCTTAACAGTTAATAGTATACGTGCTCTACCAACTAGGTATATAGAGAACCACGCTAGCCCCCTTAGTAATAAACGTTGTATAGCCTCGGAATAGTTATATACCTGCTGTACTTCTTTCTTTTTTGATTAAGTACAAAAAATTTGAAAAAACATAACACAGCATAACTATTTCGAGGCTATACAAGAGGTTTCGAGGTTTATTGATGAGGGACTAGTGACTAAGCTACTAGGCCAGGTAAGTAAATAGTAGGTAGGTGGTAGCTAATAGTATTAGATCTAACCACATTTTGATATTAAGTACCTACGCAGTAATTTGAAATAATTTCTAATCCTAATCCAAATAGCCATTAATCTATGGCTTGACTTGCCAATATCGCGATTATTAAGCTAGCCTTTCATTCCTAATGGATTTGTGTAAATTTCCAAACACTCACACCTTCTAGAAGTAAATTACGCAATTGAAACGTGACTTATACGAAAGCGGGCCAAACAATCGTCATGAATCGTCTGTACTGTTGCCAATGACGTACGTAGCTTATGGATGAAAATCGTTTCATATATAAGAAAATTCGATGGAAATGTCAATATTGAAATGCGTAATACGAAACAGGATAATAACTATAGTTACATAACAAAAAACTTATTTAGGTACATAAAACAAAATAAAAGCAGAAAATACTCTCGGGTAGAGTAGGTGGTACTTTCGACATAATAATAATAATAAATTCGGGACACTTCCACACACGGTCGCCTGACCCCAAACTAAGCAAAGTTTGGACTACGGCTGCCAGATACTGATACCTATACATAGTTTTTTTTTTTTTATGTAGAATAGGTCGGCGTTTGACCACCAACTCGCCTGATGTTAAGCGACGGTGTGGTCTAAGATGGAGCACGACGACCGATAAGGTACTTATTCACTCTAGCCTTGAAGTTTTGTAGCGTGAAGAAGTACAAAGACGGTAGTTGAGTAAGGCGCTACAAGTGCGCTACTGCTCAGACCCGTCTTCGGAACGGTTACACCGGACTACATCCCGAAACACGACTAGGTCATTTCACGGCATGGCTTGGTCCGGTGGGTGGTAACTAGCCACGGCCGAAGCCTCCCACCAGAGTTTGCTACCCGGTTAGCACTACCCGGGGACCACGTGTAGGGAATCGGAATAGAGTACACTCCTACGGACGTGGGTAGCTCAGCCCCCAAATTAACATTTACATTTATTAACATTAGATAGATATTAACACCCAGACATAGAACAAACACTAATATTCATCACATCAATGTTTGCCCTAGGCAGGTTCACTACCGACTGAGCCACCGAGGCAGTCAACATAAAAAACTAATCTCTCTTCGGTTTGCAATTTTTTTTTGGGCATAGCTGGCATACAAGCTTACGGGTCGCATAATGATAAGCGATCACCGTCACCTATGGATACATGCAATACCAGAAGCATCACAGATACGTTGGCGACCTTTAGGGACTCCATTGACAGTCCTTTTGAAGAATCCCACGTTCCGTAGATTGGTGGTTCCGTAGATTCCGTAGAAGTGGTCTCTGCCTACCCCTATGGGAAACAGGCGTGATTATGTGTATGTATTTCGTAGATTGCAGGTGTGCGGCAAAAATAACGCACAGTATGCGTTAAATCAGTGAATCTGGTTTGTACTGCAGGAGGTCACATATAAACATACAAACATACTCGTAGATAGGCAAAATGAGGAACCCAAAAAACCCTTATAGCTCGAAACACTGAAGTAAAAACTTGGTTTATTTATTCAAACTTGTCTGCAAGTAAACCAAGTTATTAGCAAGTGAATTTTCGAATAAATAAAATTCACATCGTACTTGAACTGACACTCTGATGCATTTTAATAAATAAGTCAATTGCCATTCAGTCTACGAATAAAATTAACAAAACACATACCTACATATTTTAAACCACGCGAAGACATTAATGACCATACATGGGCCATTACCTACAGGCTAAATGTTAATGCATTCATCAGTTTGGAGTGGCTACTTTTGTCAGGTTGTTAGGCTGACAATTTGCACCGAAATAGAGCGCAGCAAGATAATTAATACACAAACGCCATTAAAAAAATATATTTGTGTTTTGTCATTGATTGTTCACCGACGATGCGGCGAACTGCGGTAACGTAGCCCATACTATTTTGCGCCTCGCTCTTTCTGTGATTTCTCTATAACTGCATCTCTGTCTGTTTAGTATCTCTACGCTACCGCACACCTTCGCGTCGGTCTAGAAAAGGCGTTAAAGTACAAAAAAAAACCGTTTGGCTCTGAGACTGTGAAGTGTCAGCTTTAGTATGATTTCATTGAAAGTGACATCGCAATATGACTTCCGGATTGTATTTGTCACTGATGTGACAGACGACAACTACGAGTAACTAGCCACCTCCAAGATCCGCCTTGATAGTGTCATTGTATTTTGAAGTTCAAGGTTTACTTTTTGTTTCCAACTTGTAAATTAGATGATATACCTAAAAGTAGATCATAAATACCGTGCGCCGCAGTATTATAGCTACTGACTTTGTAAAATCGTAATTTGTAATATTGTAATATCGGTGTCAGTATACTGCATGAGGAGACTGGCTGCGCCCCGCGGTATGACCCGCGGTTAAAAAGTATTCTATCTGGTATTCCAGACTATAATAAATCTATGTCAAATTTCTTTTACAGCAGTTCAGCCGTTCTAGCGTGATTGAGGAATAAACATCCATCCATCCGTACATCCATCAAAACTTTCTTATTTATAATATTTTTTATATTAGTGTGATGTGATGAGAGCAACAAAAACAAAAGTATGTAGATAAGTAATAATACTCGTACCTACTTTTAAAATGCCAAGGAATGTAGAACCATGGAAGAGCCTTTGTGTTGTCACAGAGTAAGTATGCCTACTGTAGTCAACACCCCTTTTAATATTACTTACAAGCTGCTTCCCGCGGTTTCACCCGCGGTTAAATAGTATCTTATTCTAGACTATAATCTATCTCTGTGCCAAATTTCATCCAGATCTGTTCAGCCGTTCTGGCGTGAAAGAGTAACAAATATCCATCTATCTATCCATCCATTCTTTCAAACTTTCGCGTTTATAATATTTGTAGGATGTACTACCTGTGCTGCCCGCGGTAAATAAGTAGTCAATGTGACAGTCAGTATAAGCTACTTCCACGCCAAATTTGATCTAAATCCGCCCATCCGTTTGAGTTTGAAGAAGTAACACATCCTCCCCCCCACACACACATGTGTTAATGTTTATATGTATTTAAGTATGTTTTTAAAAATATCTAAGTAGTATATCAGTCTCTGGCAGCCATAGCACAAGCTTTGCTTGGTTTGGGGTCAGGCGACCGTGTGTGGAAATGTCCCGAATTTATTTATTTATTTTATTTAATGTTGTGGTTGTGTGAATGTCACACAACCTTTCGTCTTTATAATATAAGTATAATACCATCTTATAAATAGGTATTCAAAGCTTTAGTAAAATTTTCTTCTAAAGTCGTTTGAAATAATTTTCACGCTTAAACAACTTTGTCTCCCAGTTCTGAGTAATTAGGTAAAAATCGTATTTAGGTTACTAATAAGTTCTATACTTGTAATACTTTTTTAAAGTTGGTTTAGAACCGATTGCCAATTCTAAAAAACAAGAAAGCAAGTTAAATGAAATGTATAAAAGCAAATAATCTTAGCAACTGTTCTGATAAGTTTATCGTGTTATAAATATATCACAAGTTCTAATCAAACTTTAATGATACATCGCTACGAAATTTATAGGTGCCTCATTAACAGATGTGATATCATTTCTTACATAATTGGTTTAAAAATAAAATAACATTTTTTAAATATTTATTCATGTTGGAGATGGACAAATTTATTTGCAACTAGCTGCGTGCCGCGATCTTTCTTGCAGTTTTTAACACATTTTTAACACATATATCGTCACGCCCTTTCCTCGAAGGGGCTGGCAGAGGTGTATAACACCCACACTTCACCGGACGATATTCAGTCCCAAATGTGATAGGGTGCGAGCCTGGCGCCATACACCGTGCTCCAGTAATGTAGTAGATGACATTAAATGCGACCATAATAATAATTCTTTTCAAAAATAAACGATTAGTGTGTTAGAATCGAACCCGTATACTCTGGCTTGAGGGGCGAGTCTTCTCCGACTAGCCTATCAACGCTTTGCACTAGGCTATTATCGCGTTAACGCATATCCCTGGGTTGAAAGGTTTAATAGGTTTTTTTTTATTTTTTATGTAGAATAGGTCGGCGTTTGACCACCAACTCGCCTGATGTTAAGCGACGTTGTGGTCTAAGATGGAGCACGACGACCTATAAGGTACTTATTCACTCTAGCCTTGAAGTTTTGTTGAGTGAAGAAGTACAAAGACGGCAGTTGAGTGAGGCGCTACAAGTGCGCTACTGCTCAGACCCGTCTTCGGAACGGTTACACCGGACTACATCCCGAAACACGACTAGGTCATTTCACGGCATGGCTTGGTCCGGTGGGTGGTAACTAGCCACGGCCGAAGCCTTCCACCAGAGTTTGCTACCCGGTTAGCACTACCCGGGGACCACGTGTAGGGAATCAGAATAGAGTACACTCCTACGGACGTGGGTAGCTCAGCCCCCAAAAGCTTTCTAATGAGGCATACCTATTACTACATAAACGAATGCGAGTTGATTTCGCTAATACTGATTAAATCGTTTATTAGCGTGTACGAGACAAACAGACATAAAGACTATTCGGTGTCATTTATTTCTGGATAGACACAGATTTACATTTGCATTGAAAAGTGTTTTTTTTTTCGATAATTTTATGTACATTTTTTCTCTTTTAAAACTATTAAAACCACTCCAAGCATTTTAATTCTTAATGGACAACCCTCATAAATCAACACAAGGACTAAAATAATAAGGAGTTAGGTAATTCTATCTTCTAGGTAATTCTCGAACTAGAACATCTCTAAGTGTTGACTACCTAGTTTATCCATTACGCTGAAAAACACGAATTACTTACAAAAAAGAAAATTTCATATGTTGCCTTAATAAAGCAATTCTTTAGTCTACTGACAGTTACAGAAGAGCAGAGGCGTTGCATCTACTCGCTCTGATACAAGAGGTGAATCTAAATTAGCTCAAGCAGAGATGCTACGAGTATACTCGGTTTGCCATTTAAACTTACGTCATAGCTTATCACGTTTTTTGTGCTTATGTTATGAAAGCTAAATATTATGTCTGTGTGTTATGTATTATGTCTATTACGTCCGGTTGCTTAAAAAGTATCCTATTTGCTATTCCAGACTATTATCTAACCCTATGCCAAATTTCATTCAGATCCGTTCAGCTATTCTGGCGTGATTGAGTAACAAACATGGATGGATGATTGTTACATCCATCAAAACTTTTGTGTACATAATGCTAGTGTTAAGTTGTTAAGCTTAGCATAGAAAAATATATGTTGCAGGCTATTTGAGAAGTCTGGTCACTATGAATAATGGCCGGTCGGTACCTATAGGCAAAATGACTTGGATCGACAACGTTGACTACTTGCCTAGCCTAGCCTATGTAGGGGAGGTTTCGGGTCGTTATAATAAAAATTACCACGAAAAAATTACTCTAGCCTTAGCCTTCTAACCTTATGCAAGTCGGATTTACTCTGATAGAGGAGTCGTGCAGGAGAGACGCTCTTGGACATTGTTTATGATAATGACCGGACCATATTAATACTGCCCGATTAATCAAGTTGCCCGTAACATGGAATTTTAATATTGGTCTACTTAAAAAAAAATATACTTCCAGATGGATAGTGTGTAGACCCGCGGGGCGTAGCTGGTATTCTGCCAATATCAATTTACAAGCTTGATTTTATTCTTATGTTTTTAAACGAAAGCCAAGTACACTTTTAAATTGATTTGGCTACATCTCTTCAACGGTAACATGATAATTATAGAATACGGAACATATTGCATTATGTTGCACAGGTAATCTAACACACAACAATCAACATGTCAATCAATAGGTGAAATTCTATACGTGTGTACGTATCAAGATTACATGAAATAAATTAATTTATAAATTAGAGATAGGTGGAAAAAAACATTTTTTTTTGGTTGAAAATTGTATTAGCCAGTGAAAAACATTGCAGATTTCTAGAGTGATGTCCTAAGGTTTCAACTACATTTCGACGATCAAAGCGTTTGTTCCAAAATTAAATTTCATTTTGAAAAAAGAAAACAGCTAATTCCTACGTGTAATAGAATTGAAACCTTAGTACTTACTCGTTGTCAACGAGGTTGTCATTAAGTTACTTTTTCAGGAAGTAAGCGCTGGAGTAGGCAGAGTATGGGAAGACACCGGCGCTGGCGTAGGGATAGGCGGCAGGAGCTACGGCTCCAAACGTGGGTCCATAGTAGTCATAAGCAGGGTAGTTGTAGAACAAGGCCTGGGGGGCTGGCTCTGGCTTGGGTGCGGCGAAAGCCACAGCGATGAGAGCGAACAGGGCAATCTGCAAAAGACATCATATTTTGAAATATACTGCACATAAAAAAAATAAACGATGGCAGCCTAGTTGGGAGAAGATCCGCCTCTCAAGCCAGAGGGAGTGGGTTCGAACCCAGCCGACGGCACGCACCAATTTGTTCATTGTGTGAACATTTAAAACTTTCCAAATAGCTCTAACACTTCCGATTATGTTACCAAAATGGAATGTCCCCTAATTGTTTGTCCTTTTCTTTTTTTTGGCAATTAAAGAAGTAAATTAAGTGTCCACTGTGTAAGAGAATACGTAAACATGATGAATCTCATGGCAAAAAAAAAAACAATTATTTGAATGGTGTCTAAAAGGACATTCAAAAGCTAGGCGATTGATTGTTAAATAATAATGTTTCATAAAACTCAACTAAACATTAGATTTGTTATTATTGATTATTTATTTTGTACTTTTTAATCATAACTTACAATTTTGGCGTACATGTTTGTAATAGTTATGATGCACGGTACTGAATCATACCGTAATTCAGAGCAATGAGTCTTATATACCGAAATTTTAGCCTTGATCTTTGTAAAGTATGATCAGTTTTGTTTGAGATGACAACGTACACGGAGACATGTAAGGTCGTCGATCCCTCGTCAATGGAAGCATCCGTATCCTGACGCGCCTTGAATGGAGATCGTTACAAGCAGTTTGCATAATCACGTTGACTTCCTTTCATGACGTGGGAAATACGCCTGAAACACTGAGTCTAATGAGTTTTCAGTTGGTAACAAAGGAATGTGTCAAAGCTGTCAAAGTATGGAGTCGTGAACGCTTAACGAAATTAATGAAGAATTTGCTGGCTGGAGAAAATTTTTGAAATCATCATCTTTGTTTTTGCAAAAAAGAACATTTAAGTAGTTAATTACCATTTAAGTATAGGTATAAGCAGTTAATTCTAAAGTTAATTTGCGACATGATTTCTAGAAAAAAATATTTCTTCTTCTATTTACTCGTACCTACTTGTTGTTCCAGATGCTCTGGACTCAGAAAAGATTTTTAAACCTTTTTATCTAAGTGTTAAATTTATGTACATGCTATCCACTTGTGAGGTTTATTTAGGAACTCAGACATTACGTCATCTCAGTCCTAGTTCTTTAGCTGGCCATGTGACGCCATTTTCAGGCACTGTAAAAGGTGCCGATAAAAAACTTCCAACTATGCACTAGAAGTAATAAACCTGAACGACACATACTTTATTCTCTACACTTGTCCTGGGTTTTAAAAGCTTTTTTAGTTTATAAACAAAGACGGTCTAATTTTTATGTAGCTCGCGTCCGCAGTACGTTTGTCTGTGCCCATAATTTACATTGGATTCCCAACTGAGATTCATATGTATAGGTTTTCTGTTATTGTTCAAGCACTCCCAAGGACAATGCCAGCCTATAAATGTAGAAGGAATAATAAAAATCGGAACAGTACTACTTCAAAGTTATAGTGCATCAGTTCTGGAACGGGTACAAATACGGATCAATCATGATTGCTAAACTGGTGAGCCATACCTATCTAATTGTCTTTTTAAGATCTTGTTGTGTACGGCTCTACTATTTAATAAAGCAGGCCTAGATCAACTAGGATGGGTGACAACCATAGTAGTAATGCATTTATTTCTACAATAGCTAGGATTGGCGTCGTACCTGACGAGTAACAATCCTAACTTATTGTTGGTTTAGCCTGCGTAGCTAATGTAACCGAGTAGACCACCCAGTTAGTCAGATAACATCGTGAAGAGCTGGCATAGAACTGAGAAGGAGGATGCGTGCAAGTGCATACCCATGTCTGATGATTATCATAATAGAATGTAGCTCAAGAGCTACATTCCCATAATTCCCATTGAGTGCCTCGATGGCTCAGTTGGTAGTAAACCTGCCTTCTGAGCTCGGGGGCGTGGGTTCGATTCCCACCTAGGGCAAACATTTATGTGATGAACATTTGTGTTTGTTCTGTGTCTGGGTGTTAATATCTATTTAAGTATGTACTTAAAAATATCTAAGTTTGTATATTGTTGTATATCAGCCATAGTACAAGCTTTGCTTAGTTTGGGGTCAGGCGACCGTGTGTGGAAGTGTCCCGAATTTATTATTATTATTATTGGGTTTTCATAAACCCAATGTTTGCTGAGAACTACTGTTAGAACTAATAACTTGTCCTTTACATTTCCAAACACAGATATAAAATTATAATCATTTGTTACAACATTTTGTGGGTTTTTTAAAGTGAGTGAATAGGTAGCTTTTAGGTCTTCGTGTCGTAAATAAATGTAGGTAGATAGACAGTGGCCAGTAGTTTTTTTCTTTTTTATCAAAAGTTTCACCTTCGACGTCGGTCACGACAATGTAGGTATGCTAGGTGTTAATTACAAATCGCTCCACGGCTTTAGATGTAGAGACTATAATCATCTAATTAACCTTTAATTATGGAAGTTAAAAAAACGTATCGCTTTTTTATTGCTTTTAAATATCTCTTTTATTAATTTGGCTTTATTTGATCTATATTTTTATCTTTTCTAGGTATTCTTCTTCGCTCTCTTCGCTCTGGCTGTTGCTAGACCTCAGCTGTACTCGGGGTATGGGTACAATGGATACTCAGCCGGGTACCCGGCAACCTATGGGTACTCCGGTTATTCAAACCCTGTCGGTTACGGATCTTATGGAACATACGGAGCGTCTCCTTACAGTAACTACGGATACGGTTTCTACTAACTATAACGTGCAAACTATAAATGTTATACTTACCTCTTTTTTGGTTTAATTGTGTAAAAAGGTGTGATGTAGAGCTTAGATTTTTTTTAACATACTTATTGTTCATTGGTCGTCATAATTGTAGTAAATAATTTTGAGTTTTATTGGTGTTTTATTAGCAATTTCATAATAAAATATGTTACCTTCAAATACGAATTACTTAACTAAGTATTGTACAGTGCCCGGCGTAAATATTGCACATCGACTTTTGAAAAGAGACTCGGCTTCGTATAGCGTTATCTCTTTCGTACGGCAGTTTCGTTTAGTGTGCGACAGAGATAACGCTCTACGAAGGTGAAGTCTCTTTCCAAAGGTCGATGTGCAATATATATCGCCAAGTACTGTACTTTTTAAGTGGTATCGTGTAGGTACGAATTTATCCATAGTTAGTGAGCCTACATACAACGTGCTGGTTTACCAGCACGTTGTATAGGTACTTACTTAGACTTTTTAAAAGTAAGTATGTAAATAGAACATAACTTAATCTCACTAATTTCGAAGTGAATTAAATTCAGATAAAAGCAGACGAATTTATAATTTGAATACATTCCAACTTATGATTAGGATAAAAACTTGCTATGAATGGATCATGGGCTAGTTGAATGATACCTACTGGTTAATAGGTAAATTTAAAGTCTACAAATACTAAAATATATGCCTATTTTATAGATGATGGTAAAAAAATATCCTAACTAATATTATTAATGCGAAAGTAAGTTTGTTCATTTGTTTCGCTTTGACGCCTTAACTACTCAACCGATCATAATAAAAGGTTGCATACACATTATCAGGAGTAAGTACGAAAAAGGACATAGGATACCGTTTATCCCGAAAAAAATAACAGTTCCAGTGGGACCGCGGGCGAAACTGCGGTGCGCAGCTAGAACACAAAAACTAGTAAGCTATATTTTAAACTCCAATTAAGTTTACCTCATCCATTAAAACCGCTTTAAAATCAATAAACTAATTTCACGCACAGCTAATCTCTTCACAAAATATCATTAACTTCTTAAGAAAATTGGATAATTATAAGCAAATAAGTTATTGATTTACGATACTTCAACGCTACTCCAAGCGAGTAATTAACAAAAGTTCACTCAATTATCTCGTGCCGTGTGCTTACATTAAATGTCAGCAGCTATAAAAAAATTGCTTTTATTAATCGGATAATAGAGCACTAGAGCAGGTTTCTTTTTTATGTTCCAATCAGAAAAGTATGAGACTTTTTTTAGACGAATACGTTAGAAATTATAGCCCAGAGACAAGGTAGCAAGGTCCGTACAGAATGGTCAACTTAATGAATAAAGAAGTAACTTTATTGATGATATAAACAGATAATCCGTGTAATCTTGAGTTATTGCGATTTTGATTCAATTTATTGCTCTGGGCTATTAGAATGTTTTAGAGCAAGTCGTCCCTGGAATTATCATATTCATCGCATGATGTTCTTTAATTTGTATGGGCGTTGTCACAGTAGGTGTGAACGCAGCTTTAAGCAGCCTTTGCTAATAATAGATGGGTCCTGAACACGGATATAAATTACTCATTGATATACCTAATACTAAGTACAGGTATCGAGTACACTACTTTGAAGATCAAGGACTTTTTTTGTGTGACAACTTCTTACTCAGGCGTGGTCGGTATCTCTAAGTATATAAACCTGGACATTGTCATTAAGATTATCACTTGTGAAAACAGTCTCAAGTACTACCAACAACATGTTCGCTAAGGTGGTAAGTACCTTTTGATTATTAGAAAAGAGTTGAATAAGAAAAAGTTAGAAAGTCTTAACAAACATCAAATTACCACGATGGTTCTCATGTGATAGTAATACAACATCTGCCATTGATTAATACAACATCTGCCATTGATGTTTAAGTTGGTTTTAACATAATTAAACATTTTCTGCTCTGAACACTTTTCATTGTAAGTATTACCATGGAAGAAGCAAATATAGTGTCATCATGCTAGTGTTTAGACTTTTTTTATAACGTAAAAAATATTACTTAGGTACAAAGAGAACTTCAGAGTCTGGTTTAAAAATAGACATAAGTACAATTTGTGGGGTTGACTTGTTGCTGAGCTATCAGATGTCGTCGCCCTTGGAACAACATTGGAGTTTCTACTTAAAGCTCTTTTGATTGCCATAATAAGAGGAGTAAAGGAATATTGTGGAATATTATTTAGATTAGTACCTATTTGTTTGTCACTGTTTTGCCTTGCCTTTCGGTATTTAGTTTAATAGAATGTGTCATTGATTTAATATTGTATTCTAACATTTCGCCTGTTTCTATTTCAACCATTAAAAGGGCAGTCTCTGCACTAAGTACTGAATAAATCACAATTGGCATATTGTCACAAATCGGTCAAAATCCCTAGAAAACGGCAGCGAAACAGTGAAAATGTTGACCTCTTTTAATACTCTTTTGATTGACGAGAATTAAATTTGCTCTCTGTAACCGATTTAAAAGGGTTGTTGTGTGGTCATACAGGTTGTAACCTTTCTTTGATATAACAGTTCAAATCAATTGATTCAATCCCTTACTTAATAATGAGTTCAATGTATTTAATAGAAGGGTCGCGGGGGTGTATTGTTAGCTAATAATTGATTAATTCATGGCATTTTCTTACATTTCACTATTATTGTAATTGTACCCTGTAATAACCCCGAATATAAATGTGTCAATAGTCTTATATGAACTTTCAGGCTTTTTAATTTAATTTTTATTATTAAAAGTTGAATTTTGGGATAAACAGCGCTAGGTGATTTATTAAAGGCTTAAAATCCATTTTTCCTCTACCCAACCAGAAAAAATAGAAATTCCTTAAATAATTAAGTGCTCAAGCTGCTACGTAGCAAGCAGATAAATAAAAAGTAGGACGCTTAACTCAAGAACAAATTTAATAACAGCATTAAAGTAAAGTAAGCCAATTGGCATACACATCCCTTAAACTTAAACTTGTGCATTGCCATTTATGTGATTCAGTTTTTCCAACAAGCTTCCATTTTTTTTTGTTTTAAGATGCGTATTAGAAAATTAAATCATCACCATCATAGATTATACGAGTACGTCCATGCAGGAACACCGACCTACCTTTAAAAAAATATATTTAAAAATGATTTACAGTTCGCCCTCTTCGCTCTGCTGGCTGTGGCTTTCGCCAACCCCAAGCCCGATGTCCTGACCTACGCTGCTCCTGGCGGCGTGTTGGCCTCCTACCCTGGCGCTCCCCTGGCGTACTCCGGCTACCCGTACGCCGCTGCCGCGTACCCTTACGCCGCCGCTGGCTACCCTTACGGCTACTCTTCTTACTACGTCAAGTGAACATGAAAACTGAATTACGTGATTTTGAACCCGATTTGCCTACGATTTTAATATAGTTGATTGATGCATTAATCCATGGTTTTACTTTAAAATTTCCTTTTTAGAGTTACAAAAGCCTTAATTTATTAAATTAAGTAGCCTCTTTAATTTATAAGTGTTACTTACCGATATAAAAATTTAGATGTAAGTATCTATTCAAACTACGTTTTGAACGGATAATACTGGAGAATACAGGAAAAAACAAAGAAATGCGTCTGTAGAAAAACAACATTGGATCGAAAACGTTAAAATAGTATGAGAGGACATCCGCTTTTTTTAAAATTTATATCTGTGCAAAAAAGTGTAACGTGAGTTGTTCGCGTTCAATGGGTTCGATTAGGGATAGTAATGAAAAGATTTGTACCGAAATGTAAGCCAATTGTGACGTAAAAGCATCTATTCTCAGATACTTATAAAACACTCACGAGACTACACAAACAGCAAGTCCTTTTTAAATTAGATCTACGCAATAAGGAATTCGCAAGTTCCAAAGGAGGAGGGCCCCAAATTAAAAAATCTCGCATTTCGCTACCCCGAGGAGCCTTATTCCGAGCATTGTGTCAGAAATGTGTCGTTCACCTACCAGTTTATTACTGCTATTATGTGGTCGACATAAGCGTCAGACAAAAGAACTTAACAACTGTGATTAACAAATAAATACCCTGTCTGTGACAGATCGAGGTCTCTCCAACCTAATTGTGACGCTTTTTGGTAATCCAAAAGGTTAGTAATTAGCAGTCATTCATAAATTCTGGCGACCCTTTGGCCTTTAGGAATCTGAAATTTATCATGGTTTTTAGAACTCGGTAATTAAATTGATCATAGTTGATTTAGAGTTAAGTACTGTACATAACTTAATTGCTTTTTATAGTGATTTTTTTTCTTGTAGCCACGGATCCTGGGTGTTCACGGATCAGTGATATTATTTTATCAGTGATGATAAAAAGTTGTTTCTTTGATGATCCCGGGATCGGCGGATACAATGCGCCAGGATCCGTGGCTAGTTCAATCTGATCCCGGGAACGGGTAAACCCTACTCATAGAGTCCATTTTTTATAAATAAGCCTATTTTAACATAAACATAAACGTATTTATCGTACCACATTCTGAAAAAAATATTTGACTTTGCTTCAAGTTAGGGACAAAATAATCTGAAAAGCGGACAATGCCTAACTTTGCATGTTTGCTGCTTAACTTTTTATTTTTAGGTAACGGATAGATACCTTTTCGTTGAGAATCTTTTATAAACTTACACATTACCTTTATATGGAAATATGGAAACAAACATAATATAAGCCGGATTAAACCTACTCATACCTACAAATATGTAATGTACCAAATAAGAAGACTGTTGCAGGCGTAAAGATGTTTATTGCCTTAATTCTGCATCAAATCACTGGCAATAAAAAATTATAACCTCCGCTATACAAAATGATTCAGATATCGTAGATCTTGTTGTAGGTAAGAGGCGCAGGGTAGGCGGAGTAGGCTGGGTATGCGGCGATGGGTGCGCTGTAGGCGAGTTGAGGTGCAGGGTACAGGCCTAGGGGATGGCTGTAGACTGCTGGCAGGGCCGGCGCAAGGAAGCCTGGCTTCGCTTCAGGCTCTGCGACCGGGGCAGCAGACGCAACCGCCAGGAGGACGAAAAGGGTTAACTGAAATGAAATAATTCTTACAATATATTTTGATGCATTGCATACCCAATCTGCCTATTTTAGGCCTTAGGCGGATTGGGTGTGTGATCGCAAAAATGACAGGTTTTTAAACACCATGTAGGTACATACGTACATAACCATACTTTATTATTATGCAAAGTACGTTAATACCTACATTTTTCACATACTTGGTACGTACAATAATGATGTATTATGTCAATACGCGTGACAGAATTTCAAACCAAGTCTGTGACTAAACCTATTGAATTCAATAGCGCTTATTTGTTACCACGGACCTTTTGGCATGTACTTAGACGTCTGTTGTCTATCTTTAGGACCAGTTTAACATTTTGCTAAAATGAACACTTACTAATAGTTCGCTCCGAACCGAGACCTCGCGGCCCCAGAATCTCCACAACCCCTTAACCAATTTGGCTCATACTTTTTTTTTACAACAAACTAGGCATGCGTTTGACCACTGACTCGTCTGATTACGCATTTCGTGATCGAAGGTGTAACACGCTTGCCTATGAGATACCTATTCACTTTACTCTTAAACATTTATTCGAATTTAAAAATTTGTATTGAAATTAACTACTTACCAGTATAATTAACGTTAAAAGTACCATTAACGGTCCAGCGACGCTCAGAAATTTCCATACAGACGCGCTTGTCAAATTTATTGGAAACTATTTGTCAGATTATGATGAAATTTTAGCATGTACAATGAAATGAACTATTTCTCCGACCCTATGTTCTTGGTTTTTTTAAAAAACGTCCTCTAAGGAAAATAGATCTATGAAAAATATCCGCATTTAAAAGGGGTCACTTTTGACTGATTTATTCAATAGATAGGCAAAACAAATCAAGAATTCCTTTAGACTGGAAGGTTGTCTACACTATCTTATATCTTTAAATGAGCAATTCTTGTATATATATATATATATAATTGGAATCTCGGAATCGGCTCCAACGATTTTCATACAAATTAGTATATAGGGGGTTTCGGGGGCGATAAATCGATCTAGCTAGGAATCATTTTTAGAAAATATCATTTTATTCGTGTTTTATCGATAATCAATCTCAACTGAAAAATATGACTCTTCCTGACATCTATTGGCGAATAATAATACTACTTTTTTTTTTGTGAGCAACTAATTGCTTTAACGACACAACAGCAGATGGCGTTGTTAAGTAACACGAAGTCAATGAGTGTTTGCTTTGAGGTTAGACTAAAATCAATTATTTATTATCCAAAAAACACAATAAAAAAATAAAAAAAAATACCGAGCAAAGCTCGGCCATCCAGGTACTTAGCTTTTAAATGAATCCATAATACAAGGGAAATTCTTAGTTATTTAGGAATGATTACAAAAGTGCAAAAGTAATAAAAAAAATTGAAATTGCACTTTGTCACTCTGTTGGTAACTTTAGAGGCTCGTCAGTATCATTACTTGCTGTCTTCGCTCGTAGTCTTCTTCTAGACGAAATGGCTATACAAAACCTTAAGCCAATGCGAAGTTAGTCCAAAGTGGTCGCCGGACTCTTAAAGTCATAATTATCATCGAAGAAATACAAATACACCGTGTAAGGATCTAAACGACAGACATATTTTAGGATATCATTGTATCATCAAAATGTTTTTATTCAATTTAGGTATCAAAGATACACTTATGAACGTCAGAGTTATTTAAATAGACTCGACCGCCTTGGTCGGATAAAGAGCCTCTACTCAGAAGAACAGGCAAGAAACTGAGGGGCATTATGTTTTCAAATAATAAATAAATTACAGTCTCACAAATTTTGGGTTACAACTAGGTAATATCTATAAATACTAGTGGTTACTTGGCGGAAGTGGAAGTCTCCAGACATCTTTGTCTTCTAAATAATTCTTAACCTTATAATACCCTCTTTTCGTTAATGTATTTTTACATGTGATTTGAATTTTCTCTCAGTGAGCCCTGTATCACAATGATATCCTAGAATATGTCTGTCGTTCAGAGATACACCCTAAATACACACATACAAATATAGATTAGTCCCAGTACACTGAGAGCTTCGCTTCGCCTGGTCAATTAGTCAGTCTCTTACCAGTTTATACATGGTGTCAGGCGCGGTGCTTCACAAGGGTGAATGATGTCCTTCAAAGGGCTTCGCGCATTTTTATACCAGCTCCTCTTGCACTAGCTATTAAATGACATTGACCTCAGAATGCAAAGAAGGGTTGCATGCAAGATGAGATCAGCGCAATTCAAATACAGGCTTAATATTTTACTTACCCAAGAGATTTTGGTTTTTATCAATTTTATAATATCTTGACTTATCTAAGTTAAAGTTCATAATATGATTTTTGTTTAATCATATCCTTAAAATTTTGGATGGCTTCGTACATACATGTACTCGTATATTACAAAACAGGTAAACAAATTAAGGCTAAATTATTTTAAATTTTAGATTTAACCACCCAAATACAATCCAGGGATGTTCAAGATAAAAGTGAAAAGATATCTCCTTGGCAAACGTGTTACACCTTCGATCACGTCGTCGTATCCCATTAGGTTGTCAGGTGTCAAACGTATATGCCTAATACCCGTAGTATACTCGTATGTGCCTATTCTGATGTAAAAAAGACTTGCTTACATTACACAAATACAAATACCGTATCTGTGCAATTTTATTATAAAAACCAGTTTCTTCGCGCGGGTTCTTTTCTGGTGCGTGCTTTATTATTTCTGTCATCACTCTCGTTATAACAATCTTGAGATTGAGAACGCGTCTTGATCAAGACGCGTCCGACATTATGTTAGATACTACGAGCAAGCGTGACGCTTATCAGGGGAGCGACTTGTTTGTCTCGTTGAGAGTGTCATGCGGCATGGGCCACCAATGGAATTCGCATTGGCGGCCGCTGCGTGTGTCTGGTAGACCCCTTACTCAGTCTTATAAAAGAAAAACAAATGAAATAGCGCCGAGTTTTGTTTTTAATGTCAAATAGGACATCTGCTAGATCCGGTTGCTATTTTATACAAAAATCTAGCAGTGAGATTTAGAGTAGAGCTATGACAAAATTGATTATGGATTTAGAATTATTTAAAAATTACAACAAATATTTTAAAAATAATTAAATTAGTTATTTATTAACGCTTAAATTAGGTAGTTTAGTTGTTATAAAAAGGCTTTACACATCACGATGAAATCTGCATTAGAACTATTTAAATTTGGGCTTGTTTTAAAAATTTTGGGCACGCTATTTTATTTTATTTTAATACTTTTTCTAATCATAAAATTGAGTCTTTCATGGCTTAATTAGTGTAGTAATTTAATAAACTTGCAAGTAAAAACAATCGTTTTTCAACAATAGGTAGGTGCTTAATTAGAGTTAAGTAATTAACTCTTTTATAGTTTTTCGATCCAAATGCACATCTCACTATTAAGAGCACAAGGAATGACATCAGATATACCTAATGTTATTATCTGTCACATCAATGATATCATACATAAACATAAAATCAATACATTGATATACATATTATGTGAAAATTAACGTGTAAGTTTAAAATTATGTTTCTTAACATTCAACCAAAATAACGGCCTAAGGGATTTAAATAATCTTTGGTATAGGGGTAGTTTAAACACGGAATACACCCCACCCTGCATAATCTATCACTTATCTCAAATAAAAATTACGATCATTAGCCATATTGTGATCGCGCGAACAACACCACAGAACAAAACTAGCTTGTTTTAATTTGTCGTTTGTTCATAAAAATGTCAGAGAGACCATTTTCACATTTTACTCCTATTTTTGTTTGCTTTTTGATGTGACATATGGTATTTGTGGCTGAATAAATTTATGGACCATAAAGTAGTCGGACATCGTTGTTTAATTATCACCTATGAATATATAATACTTGATCGCAGTGCATAATGCGGACCGCGGCCTTGAGCGACTATGGGAGACGCCTTCAAAACTAGTTCAGTTGACCAGTTGCCTCGTATATTATATTTCGCCAGCTGTATAGAACATGCCCTTTATTATAAACTGGTTTTTTAATACTTGCTACATTTTTACGACACTTGCAAAATTGATTTAGATGTTAGGCGTGGATTTAAACTGATTTATCAGTCCATTGTCACGAAGATGTGTGATATGAAATATTCTTATTTTTTTGACCGAGGCAACGCAGGAGGTTTACAAGTCGAGACGATTTTTTTTGAATGATAACGCATAACTTTTTACATAGTAGTCCGATTTTGAAAATTCTTTTTTGATTGGAAAGGGGGTTTCATATAAATTTGGAAAAAAACCGACCCTAAGGGTAGGAAAACACGGATGATTGATTGTTCACTTACTGATTGTAATGTTTGACCACGTAAAACTTTTTACAGAGTATTTATATAATTCTTTTTTATTGGCGCCGACTCAAAATTACTTAGGTATACCTGCATTAGTTTAAGAATTTAGTTATTAATTATTTTTTGCTATTCAGTTTTTTCGGTGGTTTAATTTTGCTGAAAAGTTTTTTATATTTTTGATAAATATCATGATGGTATTCGAACATCTAATTTAGTATTGACATTTGGTGCATGTTGTTCTTTCTATATTTTGTTCCCACTCAACGCCAACGGTTTAATGCATTTGGAATTTAAATGATACTTGGTATAGTGGATAAACATTACATATTTCTGTTCAGGAAAATATACGATCTCTGTACAATATCTACTTGCGGGCTACTGGCGAGCACTGCATAATTTTATTAATAAGCATAATGGTTTTTTTTTTAATGTAGAATAGGTCGGCGTTTGACCACCAACTCGCCTGATGTTAAGCGACGTTGTGGTCTAAGATGGAGCACGACAACCTATAAAGTACTTATTCACTCTGGTGAAAGCAATAATAGCCTAGTTGGAGTAGGCCCGCCTCTCAAGCCAGAGCAAACCCAGCCAGGAGCAGCTTCAAACCCAGCTGACGGCACGCACCAATTTGTTCATTGTGTGAACATATGTGCGTATTGTATGTCATCTGCTACATGACTGGAGCCCGGTGTATGGCGACAGGCTCACCCCTGTCACATTTTGGGACTGAATACTCGGGGGAAAGGAGTGACGATATGAACAAATAAAATTACGCTGAAGAAAAGCGCAAAATCATTAAAGGAAATTAAAATGAATCTTAAATTAACTGAACTTTCTGTAGATTAATATCATACTTGATAGTATATAGTTACCCAATTAGGAACTATATAACCGCGCCGCACTCGCAGAGAAGTTAAAAAAATTATTTTGAAGAATGAAGCAAAGGTTTCCTATAGAAATATAGTCGTAAGCGATAGTTTAAGTAATCATGAACGTATCTAAGTACAGCAGTAAGTCTTCCCTCGCTATACTTCCTACTAATATAATAAACGCGAAAGTTTGTAAGAATGGATGGATGGATGGATGGATGGATGTTTCTTACTCTTTCACGCCAGAACAGGTGAACCGATCTGGATGAAATTCAGCACAGAGATAGATTATAGTCTAGAATAGCACATAGGATACTTTTTAAGCGCGGGTGAAACCGCGGGGTGCAGCTAGTAACAAATAAAACAACAAGTGAATAAATTCAACAGCAAATTTAATTTAATTATATTATCAACATAATCCCAATAGAACATACGAGCGAGTCGTTTGTGAATACAATTTTGTCTTTGGCGTTTTAACTTGGGCGGGTTCTTACTTTAAGTAGTATGCTGCATATGGCGATGTTAAGGGGAGAAAAGGGTAGGATGGGAAAGGTGAGATGGCAGCACCGGCAGGATACTCTATTGCAGCTGAGTAGTCTGGGTAAGTAGTAGGAGCAGTTAATGCCGCTGAGTAAACCTCAGCACGAGGTATTCCTGAGAATGGTGCAGCTGGAAGAGTTAACGGGTATCCTCCGAAATAATAAGGAAAGTATGGTTGAGCAGCGGCAACGGCGAGCAGGGACAGGGCGATAATCTGAAATAAAATTAGGCACTGCTGTAAAAATATTTGAAACAAAAGAGCCACGTTATTTATCTATAGCATAACTTTCCTACAGGTTATAATGAGTTTGTTACGAGTATAATGGCATAAAGACTAAAAGTTCAGTAAGTTACTACTTATAAAAGATTTAGAAGGATTCAACAATCTTGTTATAGTAAAAATAATATTTTGGAATATTGGAACATTTTGAGCTAAGCTGCAAGATACATTTACTATGCTCAAATGGTTTTAAGAAAACCTTTCAATAGTAATTTCTCTAAAATAAAAATAAATTATTTCTAAATCCTCAATCTACCTTGTGACCTTAATGTATTTTAATGGCCATGTTTTGGCCATTTTTAACCTAATTTTAATGTCTGGTGGCCTAACGAAGAATTTATATCTAGGATAAAAGAATTGGTATTGTCTTACCAATATTTTTTCCATTGTGTTGGATGGATGACTAGGACCTGTTAGACCTGTGCTGTAGAGTTACTTTAAATACACTGAATTATATGAAAAATATCTTCTTATATATTTAAAGCCACTGAAAGAAAACATAGTAACAAAATGGGGATTTCTGTTGAAAATTGATTGAATAGTATTGTCAAGGTCTCATTGTCAATAGTTTTGCTGGGAACAAAAGAATGTATAATAAACAGTTGAGGAGTTGTCACAAAATTTGTTCGAGAATTACGATATTTAGCAGTTTGCAAATGCGGCAACGCGACGCTGCAGAGACAAAAGTTGTCGCGAATCCATTATTCACTCTTGTTAGCTCCAGGAAGTAGAATACAATCGCTTCTAACACTTGTACAGCAACAGGGTGTGTCATACGTTTAAACAACTTCTTTACCAAAAAATAAACATACCTACACAAAATCAATTAACGAAAACTACCAACATAGATCTGGGGGCACGGCAGTCCCCTGCCAAGTATAGCTTACAAAAACACAGCCATAGCATCCTTTTTTCGAAGCAATTCAAGTAATTTTCAACCACCTGTAACTTCGTTGTTAAAAATTTATAATATTCGATATTTGCTTAAGAAAAGACTATGTATGGAGATTTGTACTACAACTTTCTATCCTCTGTTAAAGGTTCAGACCCAGATGCGCAAGATGGTAAAATGACACAAAAGAACGTGAGACAGTTTGAGAACTAGAGAAGAAAGGTGAGGAAATCTGATCCTACTACCATGTGGGTATTAAAACAGGTTAATATAAAACAGAGCTGCATGGAGAGAGAGCTAAAAATTGCAAATATGTCTTACATCCTAACTAGTATAAAAGTGGGTTTGTTCGTTTGTTAATAATCAATTATCATGAAAATTTGTATACACATTGTTAGGGGTGCAGAGAAGATAATTAGAAAAGAATATTCTGAGCTGAAAAAAAATAGGTATCTGTGGGACCGCGGGTAAAACTGCAGAGCGGAATTTTTAATTAAATAAATCAAAATGAATTACATATACGCAGTGCATATACGAGTATATGTAAAGGATATCGATTTCTATTTAGTGCGTAAATAAGCAGGTTACTACACGAATTAGATTAAGCCATGTTTAGCGTCACAAGAACTTTTGATCAATAAGGCGGAGATGATGACATCCTCATTTAAAAAATGCGATTTTTGGTAAGAAGCCCCAGTGACATATTACTGACCTATATTATTACCTAGACTGGTTTTCTAGCGAAATTGTATAAATTAGGTGCAAATCAGAGATTTGATATCACTCTGCAGCTAACAGTCTGAAAGAAAACTAGTCAAAATGTTCAAGCTGGTAAGTTGCTAAAGCTTATCTGACAGACATCGAAATATGAATAGTTTTCGTTTTATAATTGATAAAAACTGGGTGTACTTAAACCTAGCATGAAAAAGGCTTAATAACTATTTTATTCTGTGCACTTATTTTAGAAATTTCTGTATAATTTCGGAAATGTATACAAAAAATATTTGGTTTCAGTGCATTGCTCTCGCTGCCGTCGTGGCTATCGCCGCTGGCAAGCCTAACTGGCCCCTGTACCCCGCCGTTTCGTCCTACGTCGCGCCTGTAGCCGCCACATACTCGGCCTACCCAGCGGTCGCTGCTGCGCCCCTGGCACCCGCTGTAGCCGCAGCTCCCGTCGCCGCTGCTCCTCTCGCGCCCGCTCACATCCACACCTACGCCCCGGCCGCCTACGCCCCAGCCGCCTTCGCCCCCGCAGTCGCAGCTGCCCCCGTCGTCACCGCCCCCATTGCTTCAGCTGCCATCGCTGCACCCATCGCTGCTCAAATCTCTACCTATTCCGTGCCAGCCTCCTACGGCTACGGATACGGTTCTCCTTACTTCGTTAAAAAGTAAACCGTTTGAAAAGAATCGAAAACACCTATTATGTGAAAAGAAAAATAAAGTAACAATTTCACAGTACACCTTGTTTTGTATGTTTACCTTCAAATTAGGTATAGCTGACAGCTGAAGGAAACCCTTTAGAGCGTGACAAAAGAATATAATAACAACGTAGGTACTATTACGTACTATTTACGTACATAAAACAATCAACTCAGATAATAGTACTCTCACATAGGTGCCCAACAAATTTGTTGCCAACACGTATTACATCAATCACCTTCTGTGAAACAACTGACTAGCTACTGATATCACGTAAACCGTTTAACTTTTCAAGTAAATAAATAGCTAAATTAACAGTCGTCTGATCATCGCGAATCATTGTAAAGGTGAGAAGAACTCATGTTTGAACTAAAATATATATACTTTGGTTGAATATTAAAATATATCTCTACTTAATTTAAAACAAAGAGGCTTTCTGATTCCGCGTCTGCCCATCCCTCTGTTTTTAAAACCGCTAACAACTAAACGCAACGGATTTTGATGCAGTTTTCATCAATTAATATTTTGCGGACCGTGCAAAACCGGGGCGGGTCACTAGTCAATAATAACTCTATTCGCGATAGTAACTTAGTACCACTAAATAGGCTAAAAGATGAATAATGATAATTCTTAAGAACTTTTTTTCAGTTTATACCACTTTATTATGACCTTGAGAAATTGTTGTGGAAACTTCTGACAACCTGTATACTGTTACTTGCTGGCTTTTGCAAAGGCATGTACGAGTAAACTGCAGATTGTAAGTGAACTAAAATGTAGTGGGTATGAATAACAAATAATTACATAAATAACCAAATTTGAAACTATTCTTTGTGTCAATCAAATCAAAATAAATTAATCGAATTAAAAAAAAAACTTATCTCATGGACTGTCATTAGTATTCACTTTTTGTTTTAGAAGTTTAGAAGTCACTAAGTCACCATACATGGAACTACATACATCTACCTATGGAAACATTGTATGTATGGGAATGTATGGGAACATGATGTTGGTTCTTTATTAGTTTTTAGGTGCCATACGTTCATACACGTAGCACCAGTTTTTGTCAAAAAACAATTATTCGTAGTAGGTACGGTACATTCAAGAAAGAAATGTCTGTAAAGTTAATAGGATAACGCTCTTAACGGTTTCTTCCAGGTAATTAAATGTGCATCGTCGAAGGCAAGATTTCTGCCAAACGTTTTCAGCAAATTGGTCAATTTTTGTTTTCACTTTTTATGAAATAAATGTAAGTATGTATTTTTGACCACATTTTCTAGACTTTTGTATTTTAAATGGTAAATGTCGGGGCTACTGGGAACCTTTCGCACGCTTCCGCGGCTCCAACAGCTTTAGGCGCCAGTCGGCATCCGTATCTGGACGCCCAAAGGCCCCATGCGATGGGTCAGATATATTACCCCGCCACCTACCACTTCGGCCGCAGAGAATAAATTAAATAATAAAATAAATAAATTCGGGACACTTCTACACACGGTCGCCTGACCCCAAACTAAGCAAAGCTTGTACTATGGCTGTCAGAGACTGATATACATACTTAGATATTTTTAAATACATACTTAAATAGATAATTACTTAACAACCAGACATAACAAACACAATTATTCATCACATGAATGTTTGCCCTAGGTGGGAATCGAACCCACGCCCCCAAGCTCAGAAGGCAGGTTCACTACCAACTGAGCCACCGAGGCAGTCAAAATAAGGAGCGGTACATCGCTATAACGACACTCCTCTTCCCCTGCGACACCGACTAGTCCGCCATCATGCTGTGGCGGCCCGCTAAGGTCGGGAAAGGTAGGGCAAGCGGAGCACCGCATGATTTAAAAAAAAAAAAAATCTTGCATTCCGGGAGCAAACACATAATGATGTCTAATATAGGTTTTAAGATAATTCAATTGTTATATGTAAAGTAAAAGTTAAAAAAGTCTTTATTTCAATTACACTTAATTTCAATTAATTAATTATAAATGTCCATTGTCACGTATTGCAGTCATGTGTAGATGTCGCCTCCTTGGCGTAGGCCTCATTCATAATTCAATTGTTATATGTATCATTAAATAAATAAATTTAAAAAAAAAAATGTCGCTCGTCATCGTCATCCGTCTCTTTCGAATTATTTGTAAATGACCTAATTCGGTCTTGCTTAAGCATCGATTGACTTCACTATGTGTTGCCCACGTGACCGGAATGCTACACCTGGCGGAGTATATTGTTATACCATGGTGCACAGTAATACCGGTACTCCTCTACCGCCGCGGCCTCTCTCCTTAAGCTGCAATTCCGCCGAAAACATTAAATTATGAATTTTAAAATCTTTTCTAGGTCTGGGTGTTAGTTTCAAAGTCTCTGTGTGTTTGTATTTCATCCCCGACATAGACACCTACAGTGGGGAGCTTTGAGTGTACAGCGTTTTTTAAATTTTTTATTTTTTTATTTTCCTAATTGTTTGTTATTGTCATCCTCCTCAAGTCGCATTCCTCATGTCTGAGGGTCGTGACCGCCACCTCCAATTACTCTCGGGTTATTGTCATACAACTCTGCCAAACCGCGTAGCAGTTTGTCGGCAGTAATTTACATGACCTATCTACGAGTAGGATCACAAAATTTTAGACATGTAATATTATTATTATAATGAAGGATATATGGTGACAACGAGGTATCATGGGGACATCAGTAATGGAATTCGCCAAGAACTTATATTGTCACTGGAACTTAATATATGGGCAAAGTTATAAATCATAAGAATCGTTTTAATAAAACTATTAAGTTAATAGGAGAATTCATAGTAGGTATATAACTGGAAAAAAATATACCTACCTGTAAAAATGTACCGTACTTGATATTGATTTAAGTTTCGTTAATTTAACTCTACTAATAATATAAGGAAGCGATGGCAGCCTAGTTGGGAGAATGTCCACCTCTCAAGCCAGAAGGAGCGGGTTCGAACCTAGCCGACGGCACGCACCAATTTGTTCATTTTGTGAGCATATGTGCGTATTGTATGTCATCTGCTACATGACTGGAGCCCGGTGTATGGCGACAGGCTCGCCCCCTGTCACATTTGGGACTAAAACCTACTGCCGGGGCTGACAGTAGCTCGGGGGAAAGGTGTGACGATATGTTATGTTAATAATATATCCTAATAATACGAGTATATAAATAATCGGTCAAGTGCTTCGCGGAACAAGTTCATAATAGAGTTCCATAGCTTACATCATTACCGAGTATTAGTGCGCAAAGTTCTTTATGTGGTTTTGCAGTCACTAATACTAATACACGCGAAGCCAAAAAAGAAGGATGTATGTAGATATACCTATGTATGTCATGACAGCTAATAAAAATATAAATAAATAAGATCAGCAGAATAAAAGGAGTGTATAACGCCAAACAATAATTTTATTCAATTACATTTAGTCGTTAAAAAGTTAGCCGGCAGCCTTTAAAACAGTTCACTTCTTCTTCCAGACGAAGGGAGAGGAGTAGCCAGAGTATCCGGGGTAGCTGGAGTAGCCAGGGTAGCTAGAGTAGCCGGAGTAGGCGGGGTAGCCGGAGTAACCGTAGGGGTAAGAGGAGGCGGCGTAGGTGGTGGCGACCGGGGCTACAGCAGGTGCGACAGCGGGGGCGACCGCTCCGTGGTGGTAGGCGGGAGCGACTGCGGCAGGGTAGGCGTGAGAGACCGATGTATGGTAGGCCGGGGCAGCGACAGCGGCGACCGGAGCGACGGCTGCGGGAGCGTATGCTGGTGCCAAGGTGGCGCTGGCGTATGCTGGAGCCAAAGTGGCGCTGGCGTACGCTGGGGCCACGGTGGCTCTGGCGTACGCTGGGGCAGCGAAGGTGGCACCGGCGTACGCTGGGGCAGTCAGCGCGGCACCGGTGTACGCTGGGGCGGCTAGGGCAGCACTACCATAAGCTGGGGCCGAGTACACTGAGGGGTACGCTCGGTAACCGTGGGAGTAGCCAGGCTTGGCGGTAGCAGAAACTACGGCCAGGACGGCGGCGAGGGCAACACACTGAAAACAAAATCCCTGTTAGTTCATTTCAGAACAATCTAACGCTGAAATAAAAAGACTCTATTGAAAAGTCTGAAATATACAGGTACTTAGGGTGTAAAATTATAAAATAACTTTATTACCATGTTCTTGATAGGTACTTACCAGCTTATACATCTTGGTCGGTTGTTTGAGACTGTCTCAGGCTAACTGATGCCAATCCTCGAATTTTCACCTCATTTATATCGAAATCAAAAACCGGAATAGTCATTAGGTATAGTTTATTTAGTAACACAAATTAATAATTTGACGTTTCATCTTAAATGGATTCAATTTTAGCGCTTATTCGCGAATGCAACTTTTTTAGTTGATTTATGTTGGATGCATAATATTAAATTGGTTGAATGACTTTGATGGTGGATGATAGAAAACACTTTTTTTCAGAGATCTCCAGTCGTTTGCTATACTCAGTTGATTCATATACAGTCTGTTTCTTTTTAAATGTTCAACTATGAAAACAGATGTGGCGGGCAGGCAATTAATATTCATTAAAGCGATAAAATTCAGAAGTATTATCGGTTAACAAGTAAGAATGGAAAAAAAAACCCGGCTGCAAAATATTGTATACTAGCTGCGCCCCGCGGTTTCACCCGCGGTTAACAAGAATCCTATGTGCTATTCTAGACTATAATCTATCTCTATGCCAAATTTCATCCACATCTGTTCCGCCGTTCTGGCGTGAAAGAGTAACAAACATCATCCATTCTAATTAATTTAATACAATTATAAACTTTCGCGTTTATAATTGTATTAAAATCCCTATGTCACTTCCACTATCAAGACAATTCAAATGATACCGCACATGTCGAAATTCATTAAGCTGTTTAGGCTGTAGTGCGTGCCAAAGAAATCTTATCCATACATACGCTCGAAAAACCTAACCTTTTGCTCAGTCGTGTAAAAACCACTCTGTTTGTTTACTAATTTGGTTCAAAAGCATAAAAAATAAAAATGTTCTCAATCTGGATCAGTTTTTTTATCTCGTCAATAAAATAATTGTTATCCTATTTTAACGATTTTCAAATTAGTTTATACTGTCAAAATTAATCGAGCTACGAATACAAAGACAATACATGATGAGATCGAATAGTCCAATAGTATAATTATGTCAATGCAGTGGCCCTATTCGGAGATCTGAGATTTTCATCTTACCTTTGTTTGTCCTTGTTGCTTTCGTTTGACACGTCATAAGTGTGAGAGTGACCAAGATAAAATCTCATCTCATCTCACGCGCAGGAATAGCCCAGGAATAGGTCTGGTACCAGATTTGATATCACAGTCTGTGGCATCGTTGCTCTCGAACGGAAGAACCGATTTTGATTTCGTTTTTTTTTTGTTAAAAAGGTGACTTAGTGGACAGTGTTTTTAGCTTGTCGGTTATTTAAACTTTTAATTTATTATTATCAGTATTATCACACCCTGTAGATATATGTTATATAGAAGAATAATATATCAAACTAGTTAAGCCATGAAGAGGTGCAGGCAATAATTTAGCATCAAAATAAAATAAAAACCCTATCCAATATCGTACCTACATATTATACGAGTTATTGAGTAAACGAGATGAGCTGATCCAAAAGTGTATAGGTCATATTGGTAATCTAAAAATAAAAATACAAAGTAGATTAATAATCTACTTTGTATTTTTTTGAGTTCCTAATTTTTCTTTTATTTTTAGATTTTCTAGTTTCAAAAACGAATTACGGTAGGTAAGTATCATGGACCAGTAACATATCATAATTTGATATTGATGCACATTTAGGAGAGATTATGTTAACAAGTTTTAATTCGTCCTTTCGAAATTTTGGGAGTATATTCTTATGTGATCTCCTTCATCCTTAACGGCTTTAAACGTTTGGTTTGCGAGATGTCCTAAGATACCTAGCTTATTCACAAGCAGTGTATGGATATTCGATATAGTTCACCTTTTCTTGTCGAAAAGAGCTGAAAGTATTAAAGCGGTTTTAATGTTTCCAGCATAGGTATTTACAATCATTCGGAAACGTTTCCGTTCGGATTCCTAAATTTTTTAACTCACATTATTCGAATCTCGAACCGATCGAATAAAATAATTCCAAATAAAAAATACAATAAAAAAGTCATATTCCCTGACGTACTTAATGCGACATTGGAGCGGAAATACACCAGAGATTGGTACAAGTAACAGTTTTGAAGATGAACTTCGGCAAAGTAACGCCTGATTCAATCAACTACATTTTTTTTTCGAGTCTGTTTTTTGTTTTTTTTTTCAAACGGAGATATGATGTTTTGGAAAAAAACCATACCTATCTCTGCAATTTTGGAAATTTTCCAAAAACTAACTCGGCAGAAAAAATCTATATGATTTATCTGTATGAATTACAAATGAAGCAGAAGGACGCCTACAAGCCCACATGTACCTACATACAACACGTACATACGAAGTGTTTGTTGCAGCTTATACCAGCAATTGTACAAATTTCTGACACAAGCTGTAAGCTGCATTAATTGTAAGCCGCTACGGTACTGCTACAAAGACAATAATAAATTCTTATAGGCAGCGTCTTGCTTTTAAAGCAGCCTATAGGTCTCCGTCTTGGATTAATGAAATTAGTCGTAGATTTATTAACGGCTTTTTTTAAAGTATAAATTTCATGTATAAATTTATTCTGTTACCCGTCCAATGTTGGTAGCGCTCAGTTCTGAAAACCACTGGCGCTCACCCGTCTTTAGCCTAATCACATCATCTGTCACTAAACTGTCATGACGACACCTACATAATAAAGATATGCCACGAGCTATGTTACAGCTGAAAATATTTCTATGGCTCCTAATTTCCTTTTATCGGCATTAATTCTAACTCAGTAGTTGTAGACCTAATAATAATATGTATCCCAAGTAAATTTCAGGCTCCATTTAATAACAAACTTTAATCATGTCATATTTTAATTACACCCACCTATATCCAAACGAAATGTATGATCTCATCACACACCTTAGTTCTCGATCTACTTTTCTGCAGAAATGGTTTATTTCGTTTGACAGATAGGTCCGGCTTATGAACAGTATAAATTGAACAAAACTGTACCGCAAGTATCATTCAGCCCCAGACAGCCTGTAAGATAACCGTCGAAATGTACAAGCTGGTGAGTTACTCATTAGACATGCATTCCACAGCTCTGGGTGCCTGAACAATGGCTCTTTTGTTCAACTTTTGTTTTTCAATAAACTGTTTTAGAATTTTTACTTAAACTTCGTTTTCAAGAATTATTAGCAATTGTAATATTATTAAATATAAATAATTATTTTGTGTGTGCTACTTATAGTGTTACAGTTTGGAAACTTTTATTAAACATAACAAGTGCAGCTTATGTATGGCATTAGTAGCATAGCAGTTATTTTGAAGGTTCTGTATTAATCATATCCATACTTTTGTTATTTATGTATATCCGCTCACAATCAGGCGCGATCCTTATTCGTTTTTTAAATGATTAATGAAAATTATTTACCGTATTTCATACATAGCATTTCCCAATATTACTCGTATTATTGTAATTTTAACTTTTTTGCGCACAATTTAACAATCTTATTTTGTTTCAGTGTTTAGCCCTCGCCTTCCTGGCCGTCGCGGCTGCCAAGCCTAACTGGCCGCTGGCTTACTCATACAATGCGGTGCCTTCTGTTTACCCGTCTGCGTACCCCACATTCGGATCCGCCGTATACCCTGCCTCCTACCAGTACCCAGTGGTAGCGAAGACCTACTCCGCTGCTCCTGTCGCTGCTCCTATAGCGCCCCCAGCGTTCGCCTCTGCGTACAGCTACAACAGCGGACCCGCTTCGTTCGTCAATCCTTTCGTCGCTGCCCCCGTCGCTGCCCCTGTTGCTGCCCCCTACACCGCCTTAGCTGCTCCTAGCTACCCCTCCACCTATGCTGCTGCAGTGGGCGCCGTCGGCGTCGCTCCATACTCTGGATATGCGTACGGAACCCCCTTCTGGAAGAAGTGAATATTTACGATGTTCTAAGAAACTGTGATGTGCGATTAAAATGATTACTAGCTCAATCTGTGCTTCGAATCTTTTATTTACCCCACATTCATAAAAGTAAATAATTAATGAAATTAGACAGCAGGGCTAGAGCCAGTTGGTCTATACGAACTTGCTTGTTTTCCTATAACCTAGATTAATTTTTAACTAAAGGCTTCTCACACCAAACGATAATTTCCAGGCCACCGTTCGTGGACGTCCCTATATTTATACTTACAACGATATTGATTGACGTAATAATCTTCGTTAGTGTTTTTTATAGCTTTACGAATATTTTACATCAGCTATTAGGACGAACAGATGACCATGGTTTACGGCCTTCAGAAAATCAGATACGGCTATTATCTATTCTAAACGCCTTCAGTTTCTCAGTCTTGACACCTTTCATTTCAGTAAAAAATATTATGTAATTTGTGGTTCTTCAGATACTCTATTATTTTTTTTATTATTATCTATAATATTACTAATATTATAAAAAATACCTACGTCCCAGCTGCAGCTTCAGTTTTACTTGCAGTCAATATACATATTTGCAGGAAATATACAAATTTGCAAGACAGAATACATTATGGTATTGAAGGGAATAGACGTTAGCTACGACGGGCGTAGGCGACATTCAGCTTCGATAATAGATTTCAGTCAAATTTGTTTTGCTCTGTTCTGGATTTGCCTTGAAGCAAACACTCAAAATATTTACTGATTCCTAGTAGAGTACTTACTAGTGCTCTGTGAGGACCTCTACAGGTAGCATTCCTCAAGCGATTCTCGTGAAATTTTGTGAGAAGGTTCTAAAATTATACAGTTTTTTTGCCGAGTCAGTTTTTGGAATTCTTTAAAAATAATAAATGAAAACGTATGTTCGCATAAACATTTTGAAAAATTGCCATGCCGGAAGCTTCTTTTAAACTACAGATCTTGCAGTCGAGATTTCGCACTAGCATTTAGATAATAAAAGAGCTTAAACTTTTAGTAAATTACTAGCAAAAAACCTATAACTAATGGTGAAGCCCGTACTACGATTTAAATCCCCCATACATTGGTATTGTTGGTATTATTGTTTATACCAATGTCTTAAGACTTCGCGCACTGCGGAAAAATCATTTGTTCTGTAGGTTAAAGAACTTTATTTTATTTTTATTTTATTTGAATTGGTTCAGTAACAGACTATAGGCTATGACACATATTTGAGCCTATAGTCCAATTATGACCGTACACAGCTTTTAAATTGTACATTGAAACTAAAAACTATATTTAACTATTTACTCCCGAACTCTACGTTAGCAACTATAATTAATTAATATTGATTTAAAACATTTTTCATGCATAAACCTAAAAACTAAAACTAAATTCTAATCTGCCAACGGGCTTTTGTTGGCAGAGGGAAAGGTGCCCAGAATGCTAGCAGCATTGCCACGCTGGATGGCAATGCTCAATTTCTGACCGAAATAAATGCCAGCATTCTGAACACCTGACGCCTCCACCAACCGTTTATCCAGGTCCCTGTAGAGAGATAGGGCCGCTGGGCCCCACGGACCTAAAGTTTCCACCGCAAACGGCACAAACATGTAGACACGGTCTAACCGCGAATATTTGTGCCGTTTGAGGTTCTCGGCCTTGGCAGCGGCGGCGCCGGCTTGGACAGTGGTCCCCGGGAGGTGAGACGGAGCTAGTGTGTCTACACCAGTGGCATCCCATACTAAGGAGCGTCCCACCTTCCAAGGGATCAGTGTCATCCCGTCGGGTCACTATTTACTAAATTCGAATTTATGATATGTTACTTAATAATACATTACTTAATTATGTTTAAAAAAAAATTGAAGGTTACTAAACTACACGAAAATAGGTCGCACTTATATGGTTGTAAATGCGGCACGTCCGGGCTACAGGACTGTTCCGCGCACAGATCTAGGATGTAAAAGATCGACAGTGACAATTCGATAGTGATACAAAAAAACATTTGCGCATGCGTGAGTAAATTAGGGTTGTGAAAAGTACTTATTAATTTATCGATTGACCAAAAATGGTCCTCCGGGTGCTTGTCGATAAATATAATCTTTCGCATACCAATTGAGTTGTTTTTTGTTCCAAGTATAACACCGCTGCTGAGCTAAAATGAATATTAATCACTAAACGGGTGTTAACCTAGGCGGAAGAGTTAGATATCAGTGTCACCAAGTATCTAAATTAACATAAGAAAAGTAAATAATAAGATCAACATAATACTATCCTAGTAATTCGCTTCCAATTGTGACCCTTGACCAATTTTACTCGTATACGGATTAGGATAAGTAATGATACTTATCTCATTGGTTTTGTACAATTATTTATAATTTACATATAATATATATTATTTAATTAACTTAAATTTAATTAAATTAGACTTTGATGTAAGACACCCAAAATGTGTAAATTGAATTAAAAATGATGATCAGAAATTGAAGGTACATACTTATATTTAATACAAAAATGTTTTACGCCTCATCATTCAGTACAAACTCGGAAGAATGTCAATTTACTTTTGATGGCATTGATTCAAAAATGTATGCTTTGTTTATGTATTGCACCCATCGCCTACATAATGAACTTTGATTAAAACTATCGATAATAATGACGTCATCTTTTTATCCATCTCTAGTGAAAATCGAGCGTAAACTAACTAATATTTTAATGCTGAATTTCATCACCAATTCTGCTTTCATCTAGGAAATATAGATGTTACGAAGAAACGACAACAACATACCGCTGGTAAATCGGTTTTTGGAACCAATTAATGTTATGTTTTAGACAAAATTTAGACAAAAACATCACAATGGAATTTTCATATTTACCCATGAAACGACAAATTTTGTGGGTTACATCTTGGATTCACATCACAATTGCTAAACTCACAAGATGACATAACTGCATTTAGTTACAATTGCTCTCTTTTGAGTCTATTTATAATTATTTTAGTAAAAATATAAATCATAGGAATTTCCGCGTGTTCCCAGGTGGCGCGCTGTCATTAATGACAAAAGAATTATTGACTAACATTTTATTTGTAGGCGACCTCTTTCTCTCTTGTGGAGTTTACATTTCGATGGAGACTTCTCTGTCCCACGCTTCGTTGGTCTTTTGCGAAGCAAAAAAAATCTTAGGTCTGTGGTTCCGCGAGACATTGTTGTATGCTGGTGGTATGCTAAATAGCTGAAAATTGCGAATAGAGCGCGAGGGTAATTTAAAAGTCACATTTTAAGCAGCTCACTACTAATTTTGAATAAGGTACACAAATCTGTGACAGTTCTTCGGCTTTTGGCAGGGTCGCAATTGTACTGCCGAAAAATGTATTATAGTTTTTAAGATTTTCATGTAGTTTTTCGGTGTGCAATAAAGGTATATTGTATTGTATTGTATAAAACTAGTGGCTCTGTGAACTAAAGACCTCGTGGCTGGGGCGTCTGTTCGGCTGTCTTCCTCCACAGGTCGCATTTCTCAACCGATTCTCGTGAAATTTTGTGAGCAGGTTCGATAATTATCCAGATTTTTTTGGAGAATCGTTAGAGAAATGCAACATCTTCTTCAAGGCTAGAGTGAATAAGCACCTTATAGGTCGTCGTGCTCCAGCTTAGACCACAACGTCGCTTAACATCAGGCGAGTTGGTGGTCAAACAGCGACCTATTCTACGTAAAAAAAAACATGTAGAGAAAGAAGACGCCTTACATACGAAAGCATTGCTGCCGAAGCTGAAGCATAGATGCTTTGTTCGTTAACGCTCACTCGGTCGACTCACAACAAATTATAGTGATCACGTCAATGTTAGATGTCTTTATTTCTCGTTCGCGTTTATTCAGAAAATAGTATCTATGAACCCTCCTCGATATACTAACTAACTAGCAGTTCCAACCTAATGACGTTGGAACTGTAAAAGCTGCACGAACTAAACGAGCGACGCGAGTGTGCAGCGTCAGCGAAATCCACTAGAGGAATAAAGACATCTAACATTGACGTGATCACTATAATTTGTTGTGAGTCGACCAATTACCAGGTTACATTTAACCTGGTAATTGGGGCCATTCTTAATTAAGTACGAGCTGTTGCCCGCAACTTCGTTCGCGTTTTTCAGAAAATAGTATCTATGAACCCTCCTCGATATACTAACTAACTAGCTGTCACCCCGCGATTTCGTTCGCGTTTATTATTTATATATATATACATAAGAGCTATCCTATCTGTTAAGTTAGATCGAACTGCACACGGTGTGCAAATTTGATTGAAATCGGTTAACTAGTTTAGAAGTCTATAGCGGACAAACAACGTGACACGTAATTTATATATAATATATTAAGAAGAAAGAAGATTATCAAATTATCAAACTATCAAATTATTATCAAATTACCAAACAGATCAGAGTCATTTAAAAATCATTAAAAAAATACTGGCTGGGTTTGAGCGGAGTTTTTATTTTAGTTGTCAGTTGTTATTTTAGTACAAACTACGTACTATTCTGTGATGTTGTCTGACGCATTTGGTAAGCGGCGCGTTATTTTTTATTAATTAACAGAATTTCACGATAAAACATTTCTTTAAACAGATAAAAGTTTCCAAAAACCTTCCTTGTGATATATTGCAACTGTTTATCAAATTTCATCAAGATACGTTCAGCCGTTTAGCCATGAAAAGCCTACATTAGTAAGGACGCCCCAACCAATAAGATAAATTAGGTTTGTACTGTGATTAGACTTATCCCATAAAAGATCTTTATTTCTATCATCCTTTAACCCATTTAGGTCATTGGTCCTTTAGGACTTCGAGCTTTAGACCCATCCAACTTATGTGTTACATTCAAGTGACCAGTAGAGATTTATAAATTAGAGAATTTTGTTCTTTGTTCTATTAAAATCAGACCAATGAAAATTTAGATCATGATACATCTGATATGTAACCCGAACGAACATGAAGCGATGACAGCCTAGTTGGAGAAGGCCTGCCTCTCAAGCCAGAAGGAGCGGGTTTGAGCCCAGCCGACAGCACGCACCAATTTATTTACATTTGTGCGTATTGTATGTCATCTGCTACATGCAGTCATGTAGCAGATGCCGGTGTATGACGACAGGCACGGCCCCTATCACATTTGGGACTGAATATCAACCGATGAAGTGTGGGTGTTGCATCACACCTCTGCCAGCTCCCTCAGGGGAAAGACGTAACGATAGGTTATAATATGTAACCCTGAGTTCACGATGGTGGTCACATTCACCGTATCTCTGGGCACATGGCTGCATTGAAACTGAATTTTAATATTTTGGTAGAGGACAGTTTATTATAAGGTTGACGGTTCTCAATGATAAATTAACATCATACCATATACTTTAAGTAGCTCAGTAGCTCAAAGGGCTAGCACGGGCCCCGGGGCCCGTAATAATATAAAAAAGCCCGTATATAAAAATGACCCGTAAATGGGGGGGGGGGGGGGGGATAATATGTCCCCGGGGACATATTATCATTCCAGCGTTTTTATCCACCCTTAGATGTAACAAAGCCTTATATATACTATACTTAACATTATTATTACGTATGCCACCGACCGTTTGTCATATTTCGTTCTGTCCTGTCCATCCAAAAGTTGCCTGGAAGAAATCGCTTTAGGCGATCAGGCCGCCCTTGTACTGCCGAATGATATTTTATTTTAATATTTTCTTTATGTTTGTTTTACTTTGTATTTTTGGAAATATTTTTGTGCAATAAAGATGTATTGTGTTGTAACCTTTAAAAATATGGTACGTCTGCTATAGACGAACCTGTTGATCCTAACATAAATTTAAGATCTTTGTAATACACACAATTTAATAATAAATGATTCTGATTCTGATAATATTAAGTTATGATACTGATGCTGTGATAATAAAACACTATTTTGTAATGCGTTATTCTAGAAGTCTAGATACTGTTTAAAACTTGGTTGTTGCCAGCCAGCAACTGCAGAATGATACAAGTGCCAATCCTAATCCTAACACTGATCTTAACTTTTGTTTGTGAAGTTTTCACGCATTAACTACTCAATAGTGAAATTTTGAATAGTTACACCATGTCAGGGGTACAGAAAAAGTAACGGTTTCCGTAGGATAGATAGTGGGTTAAACCGCGGATCGCCGCTTGTAATGGTATATTTTAAATGAAAGACAATAACATTCTTTTAAAAAATAAGAGTATTGATTTGATTCCTCATTTACAGTTGGTTCTTAATCTGACACAGATAGAGTAAGGTACAAAATATAATAAGGACTAGGCTATTGACATTTTGTATTTATACTAATAGTAGTAGCATTACAGTTTTATACACTATTGCACTTTTTCCTGAATAAAATTCAAATCATTTACTTCTTCTTGAAGAGAAGGGGGCTGCTGTAGGCGGAGTAGGCGTATGACGGGTAGTCGTAACCGTAACCGTAAGAGTAGGGAGCGAGGTAGCCGGAAGAGTAGGGAGTGGTGTACGCAGCGGAGAAAGTCTTGGCGTAGAGGGGGGCAACAGCGGCGGCGGCTACTGGGGCAGCGGCGACAGGGGCGACGGCAGCGGCGACAGGGGCAGCAGCATAAGTGCTGACTGCAGGGGCGTAGGCGGCGGCGGCCACGGGAGCAGGGGCGTAACGGGCCAAGGGGGCAGCTGCCACAGTGCTGACGGGAGCGACTGCGGGAGCAACGGGGGCGACAGCAGCAGTGGCTACGGGGGCCGCGGCATAGGTGCTATAACTGGCGAAGGGGGCAGCTGCGTAGGTGCTGACGGGGGCAATGGGGGCAGGGTAAGCGCTGACAGCAGGAGCGACGGCGGCGGCCACGGGGGCGGCAGCGAACGCTTTAGTTGCGTAGGGGTATGACTGGTAGTAGGCAGGTGAGTAGTAAGAGTTGGAGTACACAGCAGGTGCGGCCGCGTAGGTGGTAGCAATAGGCGCCGTTACGGGGTAAGGAGCCGCGTAGGAGACCACAGGCACGCTGGGCTTAGGACCGGCGGCGGCTACGGCCAGAACGGCGGCGAAGGCAACACACTAAAACAAAAACAAAAATGAGTAAATTTACACAGATTATAATTATTAAATTTAGTTTCGCCAATGTTCATACTATTTTAATTGTAGAACAGTTACAGACATTCGACAGATTGTTCCTTGTCACTGTTAAAAATTGCCTCGATTTACTGTTCATGACTTACACTATCCTAAATTATCACAACACTAAAATAAAGAATAGTTACTACTATTTTTTATTTTAATACTTTCTTCTTAATACTTTAAGAAGTAGTAAATTAAATAACGAATGAAACAAATGCGGGTGTCATCTGCACCATGCTGTAGTTAATAGAGTATACTATATACAATATAAGTAAATATTATACAATGTAAGTATACATAAACACCGAAAAAATAATTAAAAGTATCTTTGTCTGCAAGTCAAAAAAACTCTTTACAAAGCAATTTAAATAAGGGGATTTAGTTAGTGAGTTGCGCAGTTCTTAAATGAAAAAAATACCTAGATCAACTTTAAATCAATCTATTTTATACCTTAAAGTAGAAGATTTTTTATAGATAAAATAAATTTTAAAACTTACCAGCTTGTACATTTTGGAAGTTAATTTTCAGACTGTCACGAACTGAATGATGCTAGATCGAACATCTTCACCCATTTTATATGTACACTCCAAAACCGGACTTCATCCTTCATTGCTTAAATTATGTGAAAAATATTAATAAAACAGCTCTTTTGCAGAAGATATAAAACTCATTTTATATGTACAGAGTGTTTAGTAACGACTAGATCCGGCTGATGCTAAAAAGCCTCGAAAACCGAAGTCCGAATTCTGACAGCATTTTTAGTAATTCCTTTTTAATGTAGAAAATTGTAGAAGTACGACAAGATCACACTTTCACGATCAATATTATTTATCGTTACCACAAAAAAGTGATTTTCGTTTTTTATTAATTTTTTGCAGAATATTTCAGTGTTTTTTTCAGTGGCGTTTTTGTTTTCTGAGGTAAAATATTTTGTAATTTGGGTTATGAAATTAGGTGCAGAATTTGGAACACAGGCTGCTTTTGGTGACTCCCATTTGGTGGTGGTGTCGTTTCTGGTGCAAAGGATATGGCCCTTAAAATTTAACATGGTAACGCTGCCAGCGTCATGGGTACCTTTACACCGGGAGTACAGGGTGGCTATTTGATTAGGTTAATATTTTGATAATTATTATAACTATATTATAATTTAATTTAAATTTAACATGTGATTGCATGAATTTAATTTTTTTTGTTTTAAAATTAAAAAATTCTGGTTGTGTTGTTTTTATGGAAAATAAAACGTAAATTCAAAATGATTTATACGACGCTATAGGTATAAAAGAAAAATAAAAACTTTAAAAAATTATTAAATTTTAAGTTTTTATACATTTTAATTATTCGAATGGTAAACAAAATGGACATAGAGAATCAGTAAAAGTCACACAGTTTAAAATTTTTTAAAGCAAAAATACAAAACATGGTGAAAAAGAAGTCTAAATAAGGAAAAGTAAATAAATTTTTTTTAAAGTTCTTTATTAATCAGGAAATGAAAAGTGAAAGTCTCAAGAAGCTAAAGTTTTAACACCCTGGATTCTGCACTTTGGATGCGATATTTTACCACAGTAGTGGATTTGGTATGTATATTTCTTCATATTAATTACTTTAATTTAATATTAATAATAATCGTTTATTTCAGGCATAGATAGGTATGAAATAGCAATACGGGCCCATATTACAAATATCTTCCAGACTAACATAGAAATGTTTAATTTTATTACAATTGAACTGCAGTAAATTTAGCTTCAATTGGCTTAGAACATACATTTTGTTTATTATATTATATGTATAAACGTATTAAAATTGAACTGCAGTTGAATTATAAATTCATTGAATTATTCCATTATAAAAAATTAAACAAATGTTCCCAGTACGAACATGTTCTGGATGGGTTACTGGGATTATCTGGCTGTCGCTTCCTAGTAGCGCCAGGCACCAGCTCTTTGTCAAATCAGGAGAGAAGCACGCTCATGTGCTTCGCGGGAACCCGGAGCAAGATAACTTGAAGAAAAAGGTATTTATTGCCAAAACTAAAAAAATAAAAAAAACCAAAACACTAAACAAAAATAAATAACAAGCAACAATTTTAGTTTGGCAATTGGGATACTCTCAGCAATGTACTGTAATGTAGCCTACGCAGAGCTGGTTTTCAGAGTATCCCAATGCTCGAACTAAGATGTTAGTCGAGCATTGGGATACTATATATTGGTTGAAGTTAGTTTTCCGTCCGCTTGACTTCAGGCGCAGCAGATGCTACACAAGCGACTCGTTTTCTAGACTTTTCTTCACATACGCGGCTGCGTCTGTTCACGCCGTACTTAGATCCACTCTTGATAGGTACAACGAGAACCAAGCGACAAATGAGAAGCACCTGAGAGAGACCTCTGGGGGTCTACCATGACATCTCATTGCCATGATGGTAACGTTTTGCTTTCGATGCTGCGCAACCATGGAACTTATTGCGCGGCGATCCGATTCGTGGTCGTTCCAAAGACGGGTCTGAGCAGTAGTGCACTTGTAGCGCCTCACTCAACTGCCGTCTTTGTACTTGTTCACTCTACAAAACTTCAAGGCTAGAGTGAATAAGTACCTTATAGGTCGTCGTGCTCCATCTTAGACCACAACGTCGCTTAACATCAGGCGAGTTGGTGGTCAAACGCCGACCTATTCTACATAAAAAAACCATTGTGGCAATAAGATGTCATGGTAGGCTCCCTGAAAGCGATCGTGCTATAAGAACTTTTTCTTTGTTTTAATCTATGTAAAAAAGCTGAGAAAGCCTGGAAGCCGAGAACAACGGTTTACCGCCAAGTAGCCACTAGTATTTAAATTTATTTAAATTTATTTTTAGTATTTAGTATTTTAATTACCTAGTAGTAAGCCAAAATTTGTGAGACAATCATTTATTTATTATTTGAAAAAATAATGCCCCTCAGTTTCTTGCCTGTTCTTCTGAGTAGAGGCTCTTTATCCGAACAAGGCGGTCAAGTCTATTTAAATAACTCTGACGTTCTTAAGTGTATCTTTGATACCAAAATTGAATAAAAACATTTTGACTTTGACTTCGACTTGACCTAATTGATTGCCTGCTAAACATTTCTTTAATCTATTAATTTGTTTTTTCAAATGCCACATCCAGGTAGTTAAGTAGTTTTAAGTAGTTAAAGAATATAGGTAGGTTTTTGTAATTTTTTTGTATGTTGTATGTTTTTCTAATAAACGTTTACATTATATTTCCCTGTTTTTTCATATTTTATATTTCTTTATGTTCCCTCCACCACCTGTTTGAATCCCTTGTACTTAGGTATAGACGTTGGATAGCAAAGTAATGTAATAATAATGATAACTTTAACGTTTCGTTTGCTTCACAAAAGGCAAACGTAAGACTAAAAATACCTGAAAACCTACAACAACTATTAAACTATTAAAACAACAACTTTTAAAAAATAAAAAGTTTTGCCTGAATAAATAACTTTTATATGATGCAAAGGGGACAAAAACATTTAAGTCTTCCCAATATGGTCACATATTCCGAAGCTTTAAATCTCTAGCCCCATTTTCAGATTTTTACAGTAATATTAAGGTACGTGTATATACATTTTATCGTGACTAGATCTGTGCCAAAACTGCCAAATCTAAAGTGGCTAGTTTTTTTAGCTTCTGAAATTACAGCTGTGACATACAGATATGCTGGGGCTACATGTCGCGTTATCACGCTAAAATCGTCGTCATAGCTTATCGGCGATGTTATGGTCTACATTAGCGGTCAACTCGTCGCCTTTCTGTGGAGTTGACGTGGTGGATAATTCAATACATCGCCGATGACGAACTAACCGGCTACACTAGTCGTGATAGCCCGAGTTCGCGCCGAAGGCCGCTAATGTAGCCGTAACATTAGAAAGAGACACAACCGGACTCGCAGCATAAGGGTTCATGGGCGTACCCAGCTTCTGGCGTAGGAGGGGGCAAGTCAGATTTTTTTAGGTCGGATCGTCCGCGGCTGTTTTGTCATACACACTACACAACACACCTACATGAGTCATTAGATGTATGTAGTGTAGTGTGTAGGGCAAACACCCGCAAATGATCCTGTTTTATAGGTAGTTAAATAAATAAAATTTTACAATCCTGTCACAGTAGTACATTTTACTATATTCTTAATGAATCATTAACCTAATTTGTCATTAAAATTTGGTGCAAGTTCCCTATTGCATCGTGTATTTTGTCAGTGTCGGTTTTTTAGTGTTAGAGCATAACTCGTTTACACTTTAATTAGTAATTAGGGGAGTTCATACATGTTCTGCGAGATTTTCAAGGGGGGGGGGGGGGGGCAGCTGCCCTCCCCTGCCCCCCCCTGGGTACGCCCATGTAAGGGTTCCTTTTTACCGTTTTCGTACGTAACGCTACAAATACTTAATTAAAAAAAATAAACGTGTGAGATATTCAAAAGTGGTTTTTTGACGTCACTCGTGAAAAAAACAGTTTTGGAGATGAACTTCCGCAAAATAACGCACTGATCCAATCAATTATGTGTCAATTATGTGATAATTCTAAAAAAAATTGTAGACATAATTTTTTTTTTGAAAAGTAGTGTTAGTAGTATTCTCTTGTGTTTGTATTTTTTTGTGGTGTCAATAAAGTCTTTTTATTTCGTAAAAAAATTAATGCGATTTCTTGCTTTCCAGCAGCTTTTAATTGAATTAACCAGTTGAATATCACGAAAAAGAAGAACAGAACAGAGTTGATATACTGGGGTACACTGTTTCCGGCTTTACAATAAAGCCACCGTCATATAATTCGTATCAAAATTAAAAACATTTGTTGTGTCACAAGTGTCTCGATCCTAATTTAATAACAATTCGGCCGATAGAAAAAAAAAATGCTTTTTTTTAAATTATAATGTCAACTGATACAACGTACAATCTTTAAATCATAAAGATACTCTAATAGATTTTTTTTTAAACTTCAGTTTTCTTTCCTACAATATTTTTTGAGAAATATGAGAAAAACCTAATAAATCGAAGGTTGTGATGGCTCGACCTCAAATATAATAACCGATATATTTTTTATCATTACCGATTACGGTTTTAGAGTTTGCTAAACTTATAAATTATATTTACAATACAAAAGCGCTTGTTGGGCTGCGTTTTCACCAGAGATGTACCAGGAAAATAAGCGATGCGGGAGAAAAAAATCCACCAATAGGATCGCTTTATTTATACAGCTAAGTAATCCTATTGGTATTTTTTCTTTGCACATCTTTGAGCGGTGTGAGGATGTGTAGCGAAGAAAAAATGACCATTAAAATTTATTTATTGGTCTTCTTAAATGTGTTTTTATTATTATATTATTATGCACATATGCTCACACAATGAACAAATTGGTGCGAGCCGCCAGCTGAGTTCGAACACGCTCCCTCTGGCTTGAGAGGCGGCCGAGGCAGGCAAATAAAATAAATACATGAATTGACTGATTGATGATTTTTCCTTGCACATTTTTGGTGGACACGTAACCTTATGGTGCTTTTCCATCAAAATATGAACGGTGCAAGGATGTTTAGGAAGCAGAAAAAAACACCAATGAGATAACTGAAGTAAATATAATGAATCGATTTTATTGGTGGCATTTATCCTCGCAGACCGCTTATTTTCATCGTACGTGTTCGGTGGATATGCAGCCTTGTACCAATAATTTCGGGAAAACTGTCTTTTGTACACAAAAAAATACTTACTTGGTTTTCTATGAATATTACAAACATAAGTTATATCTACTTCTATTTATCTAGTTATCTAGCCTAGTTGGGAGAAGGCTCGCCTCTCAAGCCAGAGGGAGCGGGACTGAATATCGTCCGGCGAAGTGTGGGTGTTGTATTACACCTCTGCCAGCCCCTTCGGGGGAAAGGCGTGACTATGTTATGTTAATTGTAACAATTGCGGGCCAGCGTATGTTATAATACTCGTAAGCTTTGGTAATTACTTTAGTACACATAATGTCTGTTGTATGGTAAAACTTTGTAATATTGTAAAGGGAAAGTGCAAAGTATATTTTGTTATCACCAATGCTAACTTTTTTTAAAAACTCTTTTAAATTATCAAAGTAAAGAAGCATCCTTAGTGCCTATTGATAAACATAACCTACGAGTATCTGTGTTGAAAATTCCTTCAATTGTATTCTTATTTTCTTATTCTAGTAAGGTAAGGTAGGTAATGAACAAAACATATTGTGTTGACTAGGTTATTAACAATTTATTAAGTATACTTAGTCGGAGCATTACATAATTTTTGAATACAATTCAAATCGTTCACTTCTTCTTGTAGAGAAGGGGGCTGCCGTAGCCGTAAGCGGATGAGTCGTATCCGTAACCGTAACCGTAGGTGTAGGGAGACGCGTAAGAGCCGTAGGAGTAGGGAGAGGCGGCGTAAGAGTAGGGAGAGGCAGCGTAAGAGTAGGGACCGGCGTAGGAGTAGGGAGCAGCGTAACCGTAAGAAGCGCCGTAACCGTAAGAGTATGGAGCGTACGCGGCGGAGTAAGTCTTAGCGTAGACGGGGGCAACGGGAGCAGCAGCGACGGCAGCGGTGGCAACAGGCGCGGAGTAAGAACGGACAGTTGCTACGGGGGCAGCAGCGTAAGTGCTAACAGCCGGGGCGGCGTAAGTGCTTACGGCAGGGGCGGCGTAAGTGCTGACAGCAGGGGCGGCGTAAGTGCTAACGGCAGGGGCAGCGTAAGTGCTGACAGCTGGGGCAGCGTAGGTGCTGACAGCAGGGGCGGCGTAGGTGCTGACGGCTGGGGCGTATGCGCTGTAGGCGGCAGGAACGGCGGCGGCGTAAGTGCTGACTGCAGGGGCGACGGCGGCTACGGGAGCAGCTGCGACAGTCTTAGCTACGTAGGGGTAGGACTGGTAGTAGCCCGATGAGTAGTAGGGAGAAGAGTACACAGCAGGTGAAGCCGAGTAGGTAGCGACCGGGGCTACGGAGTATGCTGGAGATGAGTAGGAGTATGCAGGAGACGAGTAGGAGTACACAGGCACGCTGGGTTTGGCCTTAGCGGCTGCTACAGCCAGCACGGCGGCGAGGGCAACACACTAAAACAAAAAGAACCGAATTAGGACAAGCAGATTGTAGTGGTTATGTTTAAATTAGTCAATATCTAATAGTAATGTAGTTTGCGGAATTGAGCAGAAAATATACCATCATTTCATAACACATAAAAGAGATATTTTATTTAATTTAAATCGTTTCATTTATTTCATGTACAGTGTAGTTACAAGATGAATAAAATAAGTAGTTCAATTTGTTTAGCTTTAATATATTTTTTTATTTAAAATTAGGCAAGTAAAATAAAACCAATTATTTAGACAAAATAAAACAAAAAAAAATATTTATAAAAAACTTACCAGCTTGTACATTTTGGTAGATGATTTTCAGACTGTCGCAGGCTGAATGATGTCAAATCGGTCATCTTCACCTGTTTTATACAAACTTCCAAAAACCGGACTTCGTCCTTCGTCTCTATAATTATGTGAAACAACACTAATAAATTGGCACTTCTGCAAAAGATTTAAGATTCATATTGATCTATAAAACCGGTTCAAGAAATGCAATAAAATCGATTTAGTTAGATGACACTGACCATGGCAGCTTTGGGAAAACGAGTCTAATTTACAATATAACTAGATCAGAAAATAAGTTAAACTTGGCCATAGGAGTGTTCTCTAAGGAAGTATTCTTTTTGATTGGTACTTCTAGTTTTAGTAAATGAATACATACTTACTCGTATTTTAGCGAACAAAGATTATGAGGTCATTTGTTTTTTTAAGTAGTTTTCATTTTGAATTTTAATTATCATAGTATCGTAGTGATCTATTTCTATGATAGGCCTATACTAGTTTTGCTGTGTGGGGTATTACTCGTATTATGTCTATATATGGAAGCAGACTTTGTGTTAGCGAATTTACTAGTTTTGAAGATGTAGTATTTACTACATAGTCTTAATTTAGATGTATATACAAGCACGCTACACACACTACACAAATATGTATTTTTTAAAACACACATAACATAACATACACGAGCGATGATAGCCTAGTTAGAAAAGGCTCACCTCTCAAGCCAGAGAGAGCGGGTTCAAACCCAGCCGACGGCACGCACCAATTTGTTCATTGTGTGAACATATGTGCGTATTGTATGTAATCTGCGACATGACTGGATCCCGGTGTATGATGGCGACAGGCTGGCCCCTGTCACATTTGGGGCTGAATATCGTCCGGCAAAGTGTGGGTGTTATATTACACCTCTGCCAGCCCCCTCGGGGGAAAGGCGTGACGATATGTTTTTAAAAAATGTGTAAATACATATATTAGTAGTCATGAAAATGATTTGGCTGTCGGGGTAATGATTTTTATCTCAATTTGTTATTTGCGGTAACGAAATGATGATCAAAATTATAATAACTTTTACCAAACATACCTAAAGATTGATCATTACTTCGAAACAAAGTTATGAATAAAATTACAATGATTTTCTACTTCTTTAAAATATTATGGTTTCTAACAATACACGTGTACACTAGTATTACTTACAGTCTGCGTGCTATCAGCAAAATGGCTACGAAGCGAATGATATTCAGCGACAACAATACAATAAGTATTTTTAGGTCTCGAAATGTAATCATTTCCTTTTTTTTAGAATAAGTTTATCACAAATAAAATGTATCAATTCAACTTTAACATTATGAAATTACTAGCTGCGCCCCGCGGTTTCATTCGCGGTTAAAAAGTATCCTATGTTACTTCTAGTACCTCCCAGAATATGTGTACAAAGTTTCATGATGATTCGTCAAGTCGTTTTTGCGTGAAAGCGTAACAAACATTCACACTTTCACACTTATAATATTACTAGCTACGCCCCGCGGTTTCACCCGCGGTTAAAAAGTATCCTATGTGCTATTCTAGACTATAATCTATTTCTGTGACAAATTTCATCCAGATCTGTTCAGCCGTTCTGGCGTGAAAGAGTAACAAACATCCATCCATCTATCCATCCATACATACAAACTTTCGCGTTTATAATATTAGTAGGATAGGATAATCATGTTGGTGTAGGTATAAGCCTCTGTCAAAATCTAAGAGATCCATCTGTATTTGGAACTTTGATACGTTTACTGCAACGTGATCTGTTTCACAACTACATTTAAACACATACATGAAACATGGTATGTAATACATACCAAAGTTTTAATTATTGTTTTTAGGAGACTTTAGTTAATACTCTTGCCGATTAGTCTTGTCTTAAACTAAATAGTTGTGCCATATTTTAACATTTTGAAATGTTGTCTGTTCCATAAATATAATAATAAACAATAAACCATAAATATGTCGGCGCATAGTTTAAATATTGTAATTATTTAGTTAAGCGCCACCTAGTATAGCTTTGGTGAACTAGAGTTGTGTAAAGTGGCGCCAGCTCTGGTGTAACACTTTGTGACGAGCGCTGTTCGCTGATTGGTCGTTGGCCAGATGTCGCGTGAGTCAGGCAGCCAATCAGCGGGCGGCATTAGTTCGGCGGTATTCGTGTTCCGTCCGAAAGAGTGCGAGTGGAGGGGGCGTTAGTATAAGTGCGCGGAAATGCTCCGAGGAGCGGGGACTTCACACTTTGAGTTGGGACGTTGAGGAGTGAACAGTGCGCGTTACTAAGTGGAATACCTTGTTCACAATTTATATCGAGGCAAATTATAATCTACCTACTGTGTAAATTAATTGTCGGCCATTCAAATAAAGTTGATTTAAGTACGCGAGGTGTCTCAGTCTCCTCGCCCGCTATACCCACGCCGTAGAACCATGTCTGATGCGAAACGGATACCTTTCGGAGTTCCGACATCAGAAGTGGGATAAAGAACAACGTCCACAGCAACAAGATATGGCTCCGTCTCTGGCTACAATTGTGCACTGGAAGCGAAGTGGCATAGGAACAGATGGCTGATTTGCCCCGACGTGCTATTATTGTGGAGTGTGCGGACTGTTTCTTCGTGATGCATGAAGTGCATCAAGGCGGCAATGGCAGAGCGAGCATCGAGTAGACGTCTTCTTCGCCCCGTCAGCGTTTGGTCACAGCTAGTCTTTGCTATGTGACGCAGCTAACAAACAACGAGAGACTAAGGATAGCAGTGTACCGAACAAAACGTCGACGCCTACGTGTTACTACTGCAACGAGGTTACATCGCCACTCGTTGATCGAAAAAGGACACCAAGATTGGCAGCGGCAACGTGCGAGATCCGGTCAGTGCCTGCACCATGAAGCAGCCATTGTTTACTTGCGGGTGGCGGTTGAATCCGGTGAGAGGTTTTCATTTTGTTTGATAGTCGTGGACGATCTTTGCCAGAGTATTGGTTTCTTTTGGAGTTGTATGTAGGTTTAAAAATACCCACAAACAGGGTGTCAATGCTTTTGGTGAAACTGAGCCTGAGTGGCAGTGGCCGGTGGGACAGTGGCCTGTGTGGTGGTGGCCTGTGTGGCAATAGCCTGTGTGGCACTAATTTACATGGTACTGTCTCATGTGGCTCCAGCCTGTGTGGCAGGTCTTTGTTGAACGGGACTTAGAACCAAAGCGTTTCGTTTTGTTGCTCGAAAGAGTGCAAAGGAAATTTGCAAGACACATTTATAAAAGAACTTATGGGTACTACCCGACGTGGCTATATCCGTCACTATTTGTTTCTGGGATGGAGCGGCGCGCGCGCGCGGCGGCGCGGCCCGGCCGGAGACGCACGCCGCTACTGGCGGCGCGCGAGCCCCCGCGCACGGACACCTCGCGGGTCCTGCCACCGTTGCGGCGCCATTGGACACAAACAAGTGGATTGCAAGAAACCACGTGCTGATCAGAATCCTGCATCAACATCAAAGGAAGGCGCTGACAAGAGATCCTGCTTCGTGTGCGGCGAACCGGGACACATCGCTCCAGCATGTCCCGAGGAGGTGGCTAAAGAGGTCCACATCTGTAACCACCAAACTGCAAGGAGCACACTGGCAACGTCATCGGGTGAGCTCGTTCCGTTTTTATTTGATAGGGTTCTGTGTGTTCTTTGATCAAATCGGATTAGGTTGCTAAGTTCTCTGGTACCGCGCGCAATGAAAAGAATTCTTTCGGGGTACCTCAATGAAACATTTTATGCGAATCTCAAATTCTCAGCAATGTTAAAATCGAGGGTATCGAACTTGACGTGTTACTTCAAATTGTCTCATCAAACAGTATTTCGGAACCCGTTATTCTAGGTAGGGATATTCTCCAACATGGCTTAACCGCTTATTTTTGTACTTAGTACTTCATGCTGAGTAATGTATGAAGTGGTTTAGACTGTATGGTGTGCTCAATTCTGGATAAGAGGACAGGGTGGGTCAATGCGTAGAGAGATAGTCGAAAGGATGCAGTGGGCCAAGACGTACTCTGGGTTGTAGATTGGAGGCTGTTATCCGGGCTATGTGATGACGCAAGGAGGACAGAGAGTGAGTCGAAGGGATGCAGGCCCGGGTCGAATGGATCACTGTGGTGGTCATCGAAGGGGCGCTGTTATCCGGTCTGCACTGCTCTGGTCGCGTCAGTAGTTTTGTGTGGTTGTGCGCCTGTGTGCCTTGTTCAAGATTGAGAACACCATCAGTAGCTTGAAATTGTGTCCTGATTATGTCAGAATGAACGAGCGGTAGAAAAGTGCTAACTATGGTCTTTTGTTACAGATAATTAAAAAGAGCGCCCGAGGACGTGCGGATGTCAGTCCGGCCGTGTCGGCGCATAGTTTAAATATTGTAATTATTTAGTTAAGCGCCACCTAGTATAGCTTTGGTGAACTAGAGTTGTGTAAAGTGGCGCCAGCTCTGGTGTAACACTTTGTGACGAGCGCTGTTCGCTGATTGGTCGTTGGCCAGATGTCGCGTGAGTCAGGCAGCCAATCAGCGGGCGGCATTAGTTCGGCGGTATTCGTGTTCCGTCCGAAAGAGTGCGAGTGGAGGGGGCGTTAGTATAAGTGCGCGGAAATGCTCCGAGGAGCGGGGACTTCACACTTTGAGTTGGGACGTTGAGGAGTGAACAGTGCGCGTTACTAAGTGGAATACCTTGTTCACAATTTATATCGAGGCAAATTATAATCTACCTACTGTGTAAATTAATTGTCGGCCATTCAAATAAAGTTGATTTAAGTACGCGAGGTGTCTCAGTCTCCTCGCCCGCTATACCCACGCCGTAGAACCATGTCTGATGCGAAACGGATACCTTTCGGAGTTCCGACAAATATAACAATAAACAATAAACAATAAACAATAGACAATAGACAATAAACAATAGACAATAGACAATAGACAATAAACAATAGACAATAGACAATAGACAATAGACAATAGACAATAAATAAATAAATTTGGGATACTTCCACACATGGTCGCCTGACCCCAAACTAAGCAAAGCTTGTACTATGGCTGCCAGACACTGATATACATACTTAGATATTTTTAAATAGAAGATACTTAAATACAAATTAACAGCCAGACATAGAACAAACAAAAATGTTTGTTCACATAAATGTTTGCCCTAGTTGGGAATCGAACCTACGCCCCCAAGCTCTGAAGGCAGGTTCACTACCAACTGAGCCACTGAGGCAGTCAATTCCATATAATAAAATAAGGTATTTTTTTAAACGACGGGCATATTCTATCCATGCTCCTACCCTCCCGGTGCACCGGCCAAACGTACCAAAACTGCGGAGTGACACTGTGCAATACTGTCTTTGGTAAAACTGTCAACCGAGCTGCGTAGTGTCAGTTTGCTTGTAGTTATACTTGTAGTGGTTCCACGCGCTATGTACCAGAAATTAGACTCGTGTCGCTTCTTCCTCATCTTATTTCAATGACTTAAATACTTTTATTTAATTTCATTAACCTACAAATTTAATCAATTTACACATGACAAATATTACTTACTAATCCTTACGTTATCTTAAATTAGTAATTTAGTACGTTCGCCTATCGCCGATCTGTGGCGTATGGCCATTAATGTCTCAGAGACAATAGGTGCAATTTTGTTATAATTTAATTAAGTATTTATAAAACAAAAATATCCTTTTCACACCACCTGCTTGACAATTATCAATTACAAATCACGTAGACTCAACGTGAAGCAAGGCATTGCCTCCCAAGGGAGATAAAGTTCTATGAAACTCCTAAGGGAGATTTCTAGCAAAGAGGTTAAAATTGAATGAAAACTCAGCATACGGCCACTACAGTGGCCGTATGCTGAGTTTTCAGTTCATGTTTCAGTTTCAGTTTTCAGTTGACTCTTCTTACAAGAAGAGTTTAATAAATTTTACTGGCCATCAAGAAAAAAAAGAACGCAGCTGTACCATGACCTCCACGAAATTTAAAATAAAAGACAGTGTTTGGTGTAACATATTTTCTCAGTTCTTTTTTACTGCCTCGCAGAAGGTGTAAAAGTAGAGTCTCTGGGATAAAGTAGTGTCTTTGTCTTGGGCGGCTTGAACCCCTCGCTTCACTCAGGGCTCTAAATAACTCCCTCGCTGCACTCGGGAGCTAACATTAGAGTCCCTCGTTACGCTCAGGGTTCAATAAGCCGCCCGCGACGTAAGACACTGCTTTGTCCCTAGGTGCATAATCTACTATTTTAAATTGAATTCTTACAGGATGTTCAGTTAGTCATAGCCGATGCTGAACTAGACTGTTGATGTTGCGTTTGTCATAAAAAAAAAACAGACAAGCAACGGCTCAGAAGCACTAACGTTTTACAAACGTGTCACCGGTAGTCTAGCTGGCACGTTTGAAGGACATTAGTGATACTGAGCCGTTCCGCGTCCGATTTCATGTGCCGAAAAACAAACAAAGCAACAGTTAAACATCGGCTAAAGTTAACTGAGTTGTTTCCCTGGTTAATTTAATTACGAGCTTTTAATTCAGCTCTCAATGTATGTGAATAAGTTGTCCGTTTCAAAATTTGCAAACCATTTTTCAACCACTTCCTAGTTAGTATTCGGTTAAGCTGAAATAAAACATTCTTATACAGGTTCGGGGACAATGTAATATTATGGTACCACCGAGCTGATCCGATGATGATGAGATTATTACAACATCTTTTCAAATGAGTGACTAATGTCAGTTTGTCATGCTATTCTTGCAACGAATGCATACGAATTTAGTAAATTAGTCCCAGAACTAGACAGATGCATCTAATTATTATAAATTTAGCTAATAATTCAAGTAATATTTTATTCTGGAACAGACGAATCACTGTCTTATTACCATAACGTTCAGTCATCTATTTAGCTGCCCGTCTGATTTTAATGTTGCCTTGATCGAATTGATATCTGATTTAGTTGGTCTATAAAGAATTATTAATGTAGACAAAGACGAGCAGTGATTTACAAACATACCATAAAAAAAACGCCCGGGGCTGTGACATACGTACGTCAGTTTTAACCTTTAAAGATCCTAAAATAAAACTATAAATATTATAATGTTGGAAGTGTGTCACTTAAGTATCCTAATTAAGTTATGACTATTATATGTTGGTACAATATACAGTGATTTATTGTAAATTCTTCATGCATTTTATATCCAAAAAAGGGGATTGGTAAGAATTTATAAAACCACTACCCACACATAACAGTGGGCGTTATGTAAATTATATCAGGTACTTTAAATTTAACAAAATAATCTATCTAATAATATGCAAACGCTGGAGTCGTTTTGTGGTCAGTAGGTATATACATAAAAGAGTATACAGAAAAAAAAATTGCATCAAAAATAAATACCATTGTTTCGTCAGTCAAGATTATATTTTAAAATGTGGCCTAAACTAAATCACATAAATATTTGGAAGCATTTTTATTCGTAAGACGGGCGTCTTCAGATGAAGTACGAGTAGGGAGATGCATAGGTGTAGGCCGAGTACGCCACGGGAGAGTACGCAGAGTAGGCGGAGTAGTAGGGAGCGGTGTAAGCCGCCGCCACAGGTGCCGTGTAGGCCGCCAGCGGAGCGGAGTAGCTCACCACCAGGGGTTTCGCTGATGCGAAAGCCAGGAGAGCGACGAAGATCAGCTGAAAATAAAACATTTTTTTAGTATTATACTCGTATTTCTGCAAACGAAAATAATTGAAAGACAAATTTGAAGAGAAAATTGAAGGTGGTACATTTTCTGGTGTGAGAAAACTCTAAAAAAACAATTCTGCTTGTCAGATTTGTTTTTCGGATGCAATAAATTGCCTGCACTTATTTAGATGAATAGGTCACAAGCAATCTGCAGAAAATCTAACTAATTGTCACTGCTGCACTTTACAGACAAAACGAAATCACAATACTTAGGTACTTAATAATAAATGGAAGTACTCACGAATTTGAACATTTTGTTTGTATGTCTGCGAATCAAACACTGAGTAATGATGGTGCATCCTGGCTATTATATAGGAGCTGATAGTGACCTCAGGCAGTTTGGCATCGACGGCGCTTGCGCACCTTGGCTGTACGTGAGTGATCGGGACTCGGACGAGACTTGAATAATAGTGCGGGAGGTGCGACAGGGTGCTATTTACTGGGAAATATTTAGAGACTATTTTGACTAAGACTACTAACCCTACTCATAAATGTTTTAAGCCTCGGAACAGTTTTAGAGTGTTTTGTCTTTTCCATCGAATTAAAAATTTAAAAAAAAGTGACAAAACACTCTATAACAATTCTGAAGCTATACAGAGTTTATTTGTAAAGAGGTAATATTATAGTAGTTAATCATCTGTAGATTTCTACCAGTACTATAATGTAATACTTACAATGAGAGGTTTACATGGGTGACTAAAACCGCAGGACTTTAGCCGCGCGGCAAAAATCTACCGTCTAAATGGCAATTCGGCTAAGTCGCAAGTGACTAAAGCCAAGCGATAGGGTCTGTCCACACTACACTAATAACATAAAATCTAGAGTTTTAATTTATTGTCTTTCTATTTGTAGACTTTTCATGGCTTAACGGCTGAACGGAGCTTGATGAAATTTGATAATTAGTTACAGTATATCGAGGAAGGTTATGAATTATTTTCTGAATAAACGGGAACGAAGTCCACTCACTCATACTAGCTAAATGACTAATCAAATAAATATGGTAGAGTTCAGTTTCATGGACTCGGCTGCTTGGGCCACTACGCGAGCCAAATCGCGCAGTTATCGTTTATGTAGACGACTCTACAGTGATACGAGATCTCTCTCAGAGTCTATGAGATCTGCAGTCTATGATTTGATACTGTCATCAAATGCCACCTGCTATGACAAATAGCACCTAACGTGTGCGTCCAACTTTTTTAATATTTCAGATTTATTGGTTATTCTTATTCCTGATCCAAGTTCTCGAGTATTTAAATATTAGAAATAAAGTTAATGATGAAATATTAAGGAATTGAAAAAAGTACTTCATAACTTAAATTTTAATCCTACAGCACCCTGTATCTTGGCAGACGTGCAGTAGTTCTAATCAAGGAGGTACCGTCCGTTCATACCATACAACGTAGAACATTCTGTGTACGCCTAGATGATTCGTCCATTTGAATTTCTAAGTACATCCTTATTCGGTGACCGAAGCTCAAGGTCGCTATTATTATCGCCCTGAACTTGATACTTGCTGTATTAAATTAGATTTTTGAAAAACATATGCACTTATGCAGGTCCTGCTCCTCCTTATATTTCTGCTATCTGTATATTTCCATATAGTCCTTGTGGTACACCTCCGTTTAAAAGCAAAAGGAAACTGCTACTAAAACTGTAAACGATAAGAAAGGTGTATGATTAGAAGAAAAGGCGTGTCCTTGTGAAGTAATTGAACAACGTACGAAGTGTGAAGTATTTTTACACATATTTGTGCCAATGAAATGTTACCTACGAGAGTGTTGTAATTAAGATACCAACGAGTATTCAAATATTTTTCTAGTCAATTTCAATCTCGTAAGTCACTAGTCGTTCGAGTGATGTTAGCTAATTTATTACTATTTTATTTGATCGTAGCAAAAGATTTTGGACACAATTAGCATTGATAACAAGATCCGTGAAATTCTTTGAAGCATCTTCGAAAATAAACTAGTTTTGTTGGATTTAGGTAGAGCCGATTCTTATTATTTTTCCAAATTGAAAATGAAGTAAAATGTTTTATTTTGTGTGATGAATTTTGTCTGAGTCGTTTCACGTGTATTTAAATTATTTATTCACATTTATAGAGCACGTAAAAAATTAAATGTTAATTTTGAAACTCATTTTACCGTCCTGTTTCGAATTCGGCTATTATAATAAAGCCAACGCCTTACCGTGAGCTTACCTATTACAAAACTATGTAATTTATATTCAATTCCAAGCCACTGAATGTAGAATCACTTGATTAACATTTCACATTAATTTAAAAATAGTTTATTTCCTAAAATTGGTTATTTTTACTTTTTTTGTATTGTTGGTTGACAGTGTTATTTTTTCTACATGGGTTAGGGTCCACGTAGTGTCTTTATTGAGACTTGAAGCTGGTTACGTAAGACTTTAGTGTATAAACTGTAAAATAATCCCACGTAACTTGGTTGGTCTACGAGACACATCTGCAATAAGAGCATAGAGACGATTTTTCCGTAAAATTATCGCTTGTTCCTGCTCTATAATAAGAGCTGCTGTATTTTATCATCGGTGACATTATGATATCAAGTCAACAGGTGGCCGGTTTAAGAGGTCGCGTCGGTAACAGACAAGGTCAAAGGTTATAATTTATAAAAATCTGCGTCTGCTGTATTTGCATTTGAGTGAATCATCTGAATCTTTAATAAGTTGGGAAATTAAAATTTTCTTTAACTATAAAATCTTCCTATTCCTTTTCTTTTTGTTTTGCAGTCTTAACTGATAGCTGTTCATCATTCTGTCTGCTTTTAAGAAGGTTACCATTGAAAGAGTATAAATGGAGTTTTTATTTGCTTTTCTCATTCATGGTTACGTAATTCTGAAAAAAAAAAATACCAATACTCACCCAAAAGTCAGCAATAAAATAAAACCAGTTCCATACCTATTTAGTTGGACTGTTTCTTTGCATTGGACTTCGTAATCGCTGAATGGATTCAGATTAAGACTTTGGTTTGAGACATAACACTTACCAGTTCCAAAAAAATATATACGGGGTATAAGCTGGTTATTCATGAATTCCGACATCAAGGTATGAATAAGCAGTGTGACGATCTGGTTTTAATATGATTATGTCTTCGAGAGGCATCCCCCGTCCTTGTAAAAATCTGATGCAACTAAACGTATGGATGTCATATACGCTGACACACCCAGTGTTTATTGTTTCTGATTGGCTATTTCTGACCTATATACGGTTCAAATACCTCGTTTAATAATTCAGTTATGACGTCATCAGTTATTTTTAAATCAATCATATGAATCTATTGTGATGATTTTTTAACTAATGCTTAGGAAATAAATGTAAGGAATAGCGTGTTCAGAAATATCGTTTATATAGATACACTTTTCAAAGAAAATTAAATGTTTAGTTAAATTGGGGTTATACTATGTACGAAGTACGTAGCGATAAGGATATAGCGCTTAAAGCAGCAGCAAGTGCCGTATTCGTGGCAGCAAAAGATGCAGTAGGGTCAACTGGTACAAATGCGTCTGTTGGGCAATTGCGTCTTTCGAGAATTACTGACAAACCCTTCACAAATTAGGCAACTAACGCCACCTTGTACAGCCTATTGTAACTATAGACAGAAAAAAGGTGTAGGTGGCATCTTATTTGTGAAGGGTTTGTCAGTAATTCTCTAAAGACGCAATTGCCCCACAGACATTTGTACCATTTCACCATATATGAGGTAGCAATAAGCGCTGTGCAGTGCCCTTACCATAAGTTTTGATAATTATAAAAACTTTTTTCGTTTTCGTTTACCTTCATATATTTCAAAGCGCCCCTGGTAGAAACGTTCAGGAACTAAGTTAAAAGTATCGACCCAAACGAATACAAAAAAGTTTACGTTTACTATAAAACTCATGAGAAGGGTACAGCATTTAAACTGAACTGAACATTACATAGATACAACCTGCAAAATGTTCGACAGCCACGCAATAAATTAACTATTAAACCAATTAAATCAAATATTTACAACGGATTTAGGTGACCTTTTAAGTAGGTATCAAAACTGGGTTTTATAGCATCAGTAAAATGAGACATAAGTGCATATAAACTTATAATTGATTACATGAGTGACTACAAGACGATAAAATAAATTTAGTTACTATAAATCAAGACTACCTACTAGTTTGTAGACTAGACCGTCACAATTCGTCACGTCACATATCTTCATAAATTTTAATATTGTGATGAATTTTATTATAAAACATTTATTAACTAATTTGTTTAAAATAATAATACACAAATTGACCATTTGTGTAAAATAATATAATAAGACACAAATTGACCATTTGTGTATTATTATTTCATTTAATGCTTTTGAGTCTTATAGACAGAAAGGCTAGGGGCTAAGGCTAGGCGCAGAGCGCAGCTGGTTATTTATAAGACTTTTTAATCTTAGATATTCCTAATATTAATTAATATTGTCTAAAATGTCAATGAAAATAATAAAATAAATTAAAAGTGTCAATTCGGACATATGTGTCCGAATCGTCAGCGACTCAGAATGGAGTTATCATCGAAGTATAAAATGATGCTAATAAGTATGTAGTTAATAAGCTAATAACTTAGCTAATAAGTATGAAGCTGTGTAGTATCTGTTTGCTGATATTTGTGTTAGGTCCACGCTCTGTGTACTGGGAATTGGACCCGTGCTGCTTCTCCTGTACAGTATTTCGATGCTCTGTACCCCTATCTGTTTGTATCAAGATTGTTAAATCCGTTTGTTTACTGGATAAACTCGAAGACCATCTCAGTTCGAGCATTGGGATATTCTGAAAACCAGCTCTGCGTAGGCTTCAGCTTACTCAGTACATAGCTGAGAATATTCCAATTGCCTAACTAAAAAATATTGTACCCAGCATTAATTTGTAACTTGTTTTTTGAATTTTAGGCAATAAATACTTTTTTAATTTTATTTATTTATTTAATACTTACATTGCCGTATTTGCCAACTTCTCTAGTTACACGGTGCTTCAAATGAATTAATCTATCAGAGTAACATCGATACGGTGTGCAAAAGTGAACCAGTTAGTTTTTATTTTGGTACAAGCGACCCGCTCCAATTTCAGTTGATCTGAAGTTTGTCTGAAAAAATAATTATACTGACTTTAGCCGTTTTGGAGTCCATAGCGATTTTTATAGATTAAAATTTGTTGATGATAGCATAGTTGGAGATGGGTCGCCCGTTCGAATCCAACCGACGGCACGCACTAATTTCTTCATTGTATGACCATATGTGCGTTTTGTATGTCATCAGCTACATGACTGAAGCCCGGTGTATCGCGACAGGCTCGCTCCCTGTCACATTTGGAAATGAATATCGTACGGCTAAGTGTGGGTGTTGTACTACACTTCGGCCAGCTCCTTCGGGGGCGTGACGATATATGTTATGTATGTTAAATTTGTGTAAGCAAAGTGAAGGTTTCAGAGTTAGGCAACAAATTAGCGGTTGTTTATAATTTTTCTTAGAAAACTTACGCATGGTGATCCAACCTTTGTGAAATGAAGACAAATCAAGTCAACAGTCAGTGGTCAAATACATGCCTAATTCATTAAAAAAGAAAATCGTTTATCTCAATATTTTCACTTATTGTTTAGCAAACTCGGCTAAATGTATAGGAGGGTCGTGAGGTCTCAATTCGATACTAAAAAGTAGTTAAGGAGTCTACACACAAAAGTCGGCGGCCCTCCGAAATTACGTTGAACCTACATTTATCTTGGAATATAGCCGCCAACGTCAAGAATCATAGCTGCCAACATCATCTCGTCAGCAACTCTACTGTGGCCCATCTTTATGTACTTACTAAATACTTGTTAGTTAAATTGGTGGGGCTCTGTCCAGATCTAGGCCTGTTTTGCGGCTCTTTATTGAAAAATTTAGCAAAACTGGTTTGTTGTCCAGTGACTACATAATCTTGGACTTGGTTTGGTACTCATGAGCTAGTTCCTAACGATACACATTCTGATAACGCGAAACTTGAATTGAACTCCTATAAATATAAATAAAAAATGTAAATTGCTTTAGGAAACTAAAATGGCGCTTACGTAAAATATTGATTTGGTATAGATGTATTTAAAATAGTAAGACTACTCGTATTTCGATACTCATGCTTTATTTTATCAGAAATATATCTAAATTAATTACTAGACTGATCTTTTTTGCAATGCAAATTATGGTTAAACGACATTTTCAACATAATTAGTAAACTCGACTGTTTTATCACCAACTGATATTTGACTTCGATCAAACGATCTAAAAAGACTGACTAACAATTAGGTTGCTTTAAGTTTGAATATATTTCTTGAGACCTTGCTCTATATTATGCTGATGATGTATAATATATTTTATATAAATGGTTAATTTATTATAATGTATAATCAATGTGTTTACTCTTCGCACATATCGCTGTTGGGTTTTAAATAATATGACACGTGTTTTAAGATCGCGAAGTTAATGTCTAATAAAGATTACTAATAAAAACTCCATTGCCTACACATAGGGACTATTTCTATAAAGTAAGCCTAGTCTACAGAAATAGTTATTTTTCCACATTAAATTAAAACAACCATTTCTTGACTGCATTCTGCATAAGTTTGTCGCTGTAGTACACATCGTACATTTATCATACGGTATGCAGGATGCGAGTGGTGTTACTGTTGCGTCAGGGGTCACCTGGCGCGTGTCCGCAGTCCCAATGGTTCTAGCTCTAGTTGCAGCAACACTGGAGGGCAATGTGCCTCTTAAAACTAAATGATATACTTACTCAGTTAACCGCATAAGCAGTGAATAAGGTCGTATCTTATAAGATTTTTTTGCCGAATCAAAACACACGAAATGTCTCTATTACGATGTGATTGATTAAAATTTCTTCGTATCTATTCGTTTCGTATTCTAGCTCTATTTCATATGATTGTGTAATATTAAGTATTGCGAACATTCAATCATCTGAGGAGATTCAATCAACAAAACAAAAAATTATTTGGGGTAAGTACAGCATTTTGGCAGAGTTTTGTTTGTGAGATAGGTACCGTCAAAAGGCTTACAAGGAATAAAAATGAAATACGATATTAGGTTGGTAATAGGTAGATATATAATTTATTGGGTCTATTTTGTTTTCATTATTTTTCGTATTTAACGACGAAGATAGTAGGCAGAGTAGGGTGAAGCGTAAGGGTAGGCAGAGTATGCAGCGAGAGGTGCGGTGTACGCGGAGTAGGCGAGAGGAGCGGTGTACGCAGCGGCCACCGGTGCAGTGTACGCGGCCGTGTATGCAGGCGCGGTGTACGCGGCTGTATATGCAGGGGCGGTGTACGCCAGCGGAGCGGCAGCCAGGATACCGGGCTTAGCAGCGGCCACGGCCAGGAAGCAAGCGAAGACAAACTGAAAAAAAAGTACAAAAAAAATATTACTACGTGAATGCTACTTGTATTGTATTGTATTGCTACGTGACGGTAAGACGATTTTACCAGTAGTAAATTGTCTTTACTAACTTTAGTGCCACTGTCTTATAAGCCATTAATACTACTACGTACTGCTACTAAAACTACGGGAACATCATCGTGAATAAATCAATCTATGAAATAATTATACTTAAAAGTATAATCAATAATGATATAAAAGTATAATCTATCTATGAAATAATTATAACTAATTATACTTTTAAGTATAATTATTTCATAGATTGATTTATCCCGATTAAAATCGGGATTACTTTCTAAATGTACAGTTGACTTTACTGTAGATAAATAGGTTTAGGTTTTTAAAATTATTCTACGAGAAATGTTTACTCGTGAATATAATATAAAAAGCTCATTTACCAGTTTAAACATGGTGGTTGGTTTAATGTTTTCGGGCTGTGAGACCTGAATGATGTCTTATCACTTTCTGAGGCATTCTTTATACTAAACTTTGAAGGGCAAGTGCCTTCGTTGGTGTTCTACTGAGAAACAGTCGGACCTCGCTTGGTTCGCACACTCATTGAATATTGATCATTTTGAATTGCAATTGAACATCGAACTAAATTAAAACACTTTTCCTCAATGCTTGTCGAGAACGTTATTTACATAATTTTACTAAGAGGATTGCTATTAAATTTAAGCATATTCTCAAATGTTAGCACATGGTATGATAGATTACATTTTAATTATTCAATAATCAGCACAATTAATGAAATATAAAAACTCGATTTTGTAGTTTTATTAAAGTTTATTGTTTTGTTTATTTGTGTGAAGTAAGTATAGGCATGTGAAATTTGCTCTTTTAAAATGTACATAATATGCAAATATTATGCACCGCGCGTTCAATTTACGAGTACTTTCATAATACGTGGAGCTTATTATGTTTGTCACGTTTTTAATCTTAAACACGTACAAAAGATTAGTTGATATTTTATATTATTGTTTACTTTGCACTCGATGCCGTGCCCGATAAAACATGTACACAAAAAGCACGATAACGATGAAAGTCAGAGTCCAGTAAGTTAGTAGGTACCCTACGTTATCTTTTGATCTCATCTTTCTTTGCTCAGACAATTACTTTGACATCACACACTACCACATATAATATCATATAACGTTTGAATATATTTGTTCAATTAACTTTCGAGTAGTTTTTATAGACCACCTTTGAAAAATATCATTGACACGATAAAATAACGTATTATTCAACAAGTCTTTCTGATGTAGAGGCAACATTTTTTTTTCAAAAAATATTTAATGTTGCAGAGCACTCGCAATAACTGGCAAATGTTTTTTATAGTCCCGTAGCAAACTTGACCGTGTCCATTTGACTCTGTTCCTTGATGATAGTTCTTTTACGAGTATATTATTTGATGATAGTTGCCTTCTGAGCTTGAGGGCGTGGGTTGGATTCCCACCTAGGGCAAACATTCGTGTGATAAACACTTGTGTTTGTTCTATGTCTGGGTGTTAATATTTATTTATGTATGTATTTTAAAATACAAACAGTCATTGGCAGCAATAGCACAAGCTTTGCTTAGTTTGGGGTCAGATGATCGTGTGTGAAAATGTCCCGAATTTATTTATTTATTTATTTAGAGGCACAATAGTGCTTAAAATATAAATACCTACCAAGTAATTATAACATCTACTATATAAGTTTCTAAAGTATTGGATAATAAAAAAGCTAAGCATGTCCAGTATGGACATTTATTTTGAACTGCGTTAATGAAAGTGGCAATGAATAAAAGATTTCACGTAACGGAATCCTTCTTTGATCATGTCTAAACACATGAGCCTTACTCGGGGAAATTGCTATTAGACATCATTCATAACAATTTATCGAATTAGCAGAATCTGTAAATAAAGGAGATGTATAAAAGTGTCAAAAGAAAAGTTTTTATTGGAGGTAAAGTCTAATCAAAATTCGGTGAATGTGACACGGCTACGTGATTCTAGTATTGATATTGCGTTGTGTATTGTCCTTCATTTGGTTACTATAAAGTCGCTTGAAGAGCATAGGTGGACATCATTCAGCTCAACAGTAACTGACAAACAAACACGATGTTCAAATTAGTAAGTATCAACTTTTAAAATATTTTGACTAACTTTTATTGGAACTGCAACAAAAACACACGCACCGCAAAGAATATTTTATCAAAATAAATAATTTTGCATATAGATAAACAGATAGTTAAAATAAATTAACTTGAGCTCGCTCACATTCCCATCAAGAAAATTTGGTTGGGAATTTATGCTTTGTAATGTGAGTTCTTAATGAAATAAATATTAGCAAGTGGACGTTGTTGAACATCACATTCATTACAACAATGTAAACAATATGCGATAGTTTGTATGTTTTACTGTATTTGTTTCAAGTCAACTTCCTAATGGCTGCACAAAATTAACTGAAATTTAATAAAGACGTAAATTAAAATACCTTAAATTAAATAATCGATATTATAAACTTACTGCTATCTAGGTCTGGGTCACTGATTTTTGTTGCAAATAACGAACTTAGATCTTTAATCATAAAATATATTTACAGTTCATCTTCGCCTGCTTCCTGGCCGTGGCTGCTGCCAAGCCCGGCATCCTGGCCGCCGCTCCATTGGCGTACACGGCACCTGCATACACGGCCGCGTACACGGCACCGGTGGCCGCTGCGTACACCGCGCCTCTTGCCTATTCCGCGTACACCGCGCCACTTGCCTACTCCGCGTACACCGCTCCAGTGGCTGCTTACTCTGCCTACGGCTACGCCTCACCCTACTCTGCCTACTACCTACGTCGTTGATCAAATAAATATAAATATTTATTAATTACTTTCTCTTATTATCTAAAACCTTCCCGCCAATTGTCTCAATCACGGATTTCTTGACAAAAGTTACAATAAGTATTATTTTCAGTCACAATGTCTACATACTTAGAGACTTCACGCCACACTTCGCCACGATGTTTTATATTTATTGAGTTACCTTACTAAATTCATCTACTCACTTTCTAAAATTAAAATAAGGGCTGTGTACTACGTACGAGAAACCATGTGGCTAAGAGTTCATGTATTTTCTCCCACGCTCGCCGCATTTGCGGATCCACTGTTTTATTTCTTAGCTCACGTAACTGCCGCTGTTGCGGCGTGTCTCACAAACAAGCCTGAAACCGCGCTTCCGCGCTCCCGAACAAGACGAAAACCGCGTTTCGCTGCGGGCGTCGCGAGCAATCATATATGCCAGCCGCAGACGAATAACGCGTCAACAATTACTCGCTTAATTTTTTAACCAATAAATTAAATAACATTCTACGAAAGCCCCGGGCCGGCAACGCGGTGGGCATGCGTAAAAACTGCTGCGTAAGTTCTTAATAGCCTGTATGCATAAGTCTTATTTTGCTTAGCAAGAGAAATTTGCTTTGCTTAGAAATTTATTGATTTAAGAAATACCAAAAGTATACTACTTACAATTTCTTAATATTCTTACAGCTAGCACGTGAGCACATGAGTTCTGAAATGTGGCACTTTAGCCACTATTAAATGGGACTTCGTACTGTAGTGCAGTGTCATCTCTTGCTACTCGTATGAAGCATTTAACAGGTCAATGTCAGTTTTACTTACGATTTTTAGGCAATGTGACTACATTGCCTAATTGCATAAGTACATTTTAATATAAAATATGCCCGGATCATATTTTATTAAAAATTAAGTTATAGTTGTTCGTATTTAAACACCGGCCGCAGTACTAGTAGAGTGTAAACTATATAATTATGACTAGCCGTATTCCGCAGTGTTACGCGCTGTTAAAAAGTACGAGTATGTGTTAATATGTATGTTAATCCAGGTTAGAAGTGCCATACCAAATTTTATCACAATCTGTCTATACGCTTGAGTGTGAAGAAATAATATACATACTTTTGTATTGAACATAAGTAGGATGATTATTAACTATACGCCTACTTAATTTAATAAACTCATAGCACTGTGGCTCAGTGAGCTTGATACCTCACGACTGGCGTCTCGTCACCGATACAGGTTGCATTTCTCAACCGATTCTCTTTGAATTTTGTGAGTAGGTTCGGTAATAATATATAATTTTTTTTCCGAGTCACTTTTTAAATTCTTTTAAAAATCGCGTTGATTTGTTTTTTTAATTATATTTAAAAAATCCATTTAAAGAAAAGATCCAAAAACTGCCTCGACCAAAAAAAATACAGTGAACCTATTCACAAAATTTCAAGAATGCGACAGAGATCGCAGAGAATTCGGACATACGAGTACAAAAACATTTTTGTCGAAGCTGAAACATAGACGCTTCGCTCGCTAACGCTCGCTCGGTCGATTAACCACTGCGCGTCGTTTCTATCCTACTAATATTATAAACGCGAAAGTTTGTATGTATGGATGGATGGATGGATGTTTGTTACTCTTTCACGCCAGAATGGCTGAACAGATCTAGATGAAATTTGGCACAGAGATAGATTATGGTCTAGAATAGCACATAGGATACTTTTTAACCGCAGGTGAAACCGCGGGCGCAACTAGTAAGTACATATTTTAGTAGTGGTCTAGTAATAGAACTCTCGCAGAGTCCGCCCCGAGGAAGCACCACGCCTAGCCAGTTAAAAATCGCCAAGCAGTTATGAGCCAAAGTTACTGTGTTCCGGATTTTAAGGCATATTTCCAGATAAATTACTGGGAACAAAGAGATTTAAGTATCTAATCTAAAATCTCAGGGTGTCGACGGAAGTACATTGCGCCGGATTTTTATATTCTGGGTGGCACTGAACTGTTATACGTAAGTGTTGTGCTTACTATCTTGACGATGGTGGTATCTTGACGATGGTGATGGTTGCTGGTTTAGTCAATGACTCTTATAAAATAAAATAAAATTTTATTTTTAGCTTACTTTCGAATAAATCTGAATAAAACTATAAGTTGTAGTAAAATTTACGGACACGTTGACATAATGTAATGTATGCTTCATTACGTAGCTTTGTTACAAAATAGAGCCTTGCCATTTAAAAGATTATCACTAGTCAAGTAGGTAACTAATAATGTGATTTGTTTTTAGGGTTCCGAAGTATCCTTATAAACGATTTTAGTGAATTTTACAAATGGATCAACGTACCATTTCATCATCGTCATCAACAGCTGCACAGTCTTAATATAAATACTTACATTTAGTTTTCGTCCGTATGAGTTTATTTTTATTTCAACTTTATTTCTGAGAGTTGACTGTGTAGAGCTATTTAAGCAAAAGGTAAGGTGACACACACAAGGTTCACATTTTACTAAATGCAATTGACTTACAATTTAATTAAATGTACTTGAATGCATTTCGCGCGATATTATTTCAAATTAAAGTGGCTACTCCTACCCTGTAATAAATTATTAAACATATGTATGTAGAAACAAATATCTTTTAAAGAAAAAAACTAATCATTAAAAAAATTTGGGCATTTTGAAACTTGATGAGTTATTTAGAGGAAACTATTAATACTTGATATGAACTTAGTATTAATTTGACGCTAGTAAATAAATTGTCAAAAAGTAAAATGTCTGCCTTTACACACTATGTTTTCCTACGAGATTCCAATCTGATGAGAAACACTGTAGGATGAAACACTTCCAAAATAAGTCCATTTAGTTTAATTTAAATATTAGGTATTTATTGTCTTTGTCTTAGAACTTCCTTGACAACAAGTAGGAAATGTAGAGTCTACCGTATTACCAACTCGTAAGAGATGTTCAAAATATATTTTGCAATTAAATTTACAATTATTGAGAGTTAGAGTAATAAGTAAACATGGAGGAGGGAAAAAAAATGCTTGACATTGACTAACAAAATATTTTATTGCCGCTTTGAAATTATTCTTTATCCGTAACACTGGTAGAGTAGTTTTGTTCATAGATTTTAATTAAACACTCAGCGACGCAGGTAATACGCGGCATACGGTGAAGCGTAAGGGTAGGCAGAGTATGCAGCGAGAGGAGAGGTATACGCGGAGTAAGCGAGAGGTGCAGTGTATGCAGCGGCCAGCGGTGCAGTGTACGCGGCCGGGTATGCAGGGGCGGTGTACGCCAGTGGAGCGGCGGCCAGGATGCCAGGCTTGGCGGCGGCCACGGCCAGGAAGCAAGCGAACACGAACTGAAAATAAAATAGACGCACATTTAACACAATGTTATAAATTCCAAAAGAAAAGAAGAAGAAAAAAATACATTTTAAACTAATTTATTTATTAAAGATGTTGGCACCTATACATCGGTTTTCATCCAAATCCGCTACTCTAGAAGGTAGGTTTAAAAAAAAAATAGGTTGAATTTAATAGATGAGAAATTATATTTTATCATTTTAATTATGTATGCCGACTTTTAAATTTGTAAAATGATCTCATCTTACTAATGAATGGTAAATCAATTTTTACAAAACATAGCTGTAGGTACTGTTGATTTTAATGAAAACGAAATGTACGTAAGGTAATTTAGAAACATCATGCTTACTAAAAGCTTATCTGAGACGGACAGTTAAGTAAAAAAAATTAAACTACAATTATAAAACTTACTAATTTGAACATTTTTGTTGGGGAGTGGTGTCTGTTCTACTGAATGCAGAATGATAACAGTGCACAGTAAAGCAGATACTTTATAGTAAAAGACGAAGGACGAGTGGTCGCAACGCCAGGTTAATCAGATGCCACCACGTTCTTTGAATTACGATTAGTTTACTTCATGACAATGATCAACCTTACCTTTACGTTTCATTCAAGCAGCAGTCCTTTAACCGTATGTAGGTATGTGATCCTAATCCTAACTTATTTTATAAATGCGAAAGTGAGTTTTTTTCTTTGTTTGTTACGCTTTCACACCTTAACTACTGAATTGATTGGAAATTTAGCATTAGTACAAGTTGTTAGAGGTAGAGAGACGACCAGGAGAGACAGAAAAGGACGAAGGGTACTTTTTAGCGGCGATCAACACCGTGGAGGGAAACTAATATTTTGTATTTATATTACTATCACATTCCTTATTCACTGTAACCAGTCAAAGTTAATTATTTCCCAACATCTTCTTACATTTCCGGTAAGACTGTCGTGTGGGTCAAGTTTTTAGCTCAATAATAACATTTATATAATAATAAATCACTAATTCCCTTGATCATCGCATCACGCGGAACAGATGGAACATTTTCACAATTTTTTTTGTTGTGTTTATCTTATTGCCTGGAGAAAGGTCAAGAAAAATAGGAAAGAAAATTTTAAGATATTATCCCGACTAAACTAACGGTTTCTGTGGGACGCGGGTGAAACCGCGGGGCACAGCAGCTAGTAACATATATTTATACAAATAATTAATTTTAAAAAATTACTTGTGTATACGCTGTGTTCATAAATCACACTAATATTAGGTCCTTACGTATGAAATTGGCGTTTTGTACAGGAGGAATAAAAAGTCGATATTTTTTTGTAAAATATCTTTAATTAATCAAAGTATGCACCGTTGTTATCTATGCACTTTTGCCATCTTATGGGTAGTTCATTGATCCCTTTACTATAAAAACCATGGGGGCGAGAATCAATAAACTCTTTGAAGGCGGTTTGGACTGCTGCATCGGAGTGGAATTTTTTTCCTTGTTAGAAGTTGTCCAAATTCCGGAAGAAATGGTAATCTGTTGGAGCAAGGTCCGGGGAGTACGGTGGATGTCGCAGACATTCCAATTGTAGCTCAGCTAACTTAGTGGTTGTTTGTTATGCAGTGTGTGGTCTTGCGTTGTCGTGAAGCAGCAGTGGCCTAGAGCGATTGACCAATCTCGGTTGTTTAACAGCTAGTTCTTCCTTCATGGTTTGCAGTTGCTGACAATAGATATCTGCCGTAATCGTTTGGCCAGATTTATGAAAGCTGTAGTGAACGACACCGGCGCTAGTCCACCAAACACTTACAAGTAACTTTTTCTGAGTCAATTTTCGTTTAGGGCAGGATTTGGCTGGGTCTCCAGGGTTCAGCCATTGCGATGAGCGCTTTCGATTATCGTACAATATCCACTTTTCATCACAAGTAATGATTCGATTTAAAATCCCTTCATTATTGTGTCGGTTGAACAAAGTAACACAGCAGGCGACCCGTGTTTGCAAGTTCGATTCACTCAATTCATGAGGTACCCATCGTTTGAGTTTTTTTACTTTCCCGATTTGCTTCAAGTGGATTAATACAGTTTTGTCACTTACCCCGAAGCCTGCTATCTCTGAAGTGCTTTGTGATGGATCCGCTTCCACAATAGCCTTTAATTCTTCGTTTTTCACTTTGATCTCCGGCCGTCCACGGGGTTGGTTCTTAAGGTCGAAATTTCCAGAACGAAAACGTTGAAACCAAAAACGTACCATGCTGTCTTTAGCGACACCAGCGCCGTACACATCATTAATTCTTCGAGCTGTTTCTGCAGCACTGGTGCCACGGTAGAACTCGTACTCGTAAATATACCGATATTTAATGTTTTCCATTGCGCGGTAATAAGCGACGCCAAAGAAAAAATAATGAGGAAAATAACAAATGAATGACTGTATTCCAAAGAAAAAAAAACCAGCTAAATGAATTTATTAATTTGAATTTCTAATTCTTAACCAAAGAGGAGATATTTCAGATCAAATTGATCAGTATGACAAAACGCTAATTTCATACGTAAGGACCTAATATTTTAAGGCGAAAGTTTGTGAGTGTGTAAGTGTGGATGTTTTTTACTTCTTCACACTCAAACGGGTGGAGTGATTTTGATGAATTTTGGTATGTAAGTAAGTAGCTTATACTCAGGATTAACACATAGGCTACTTTTTAACTGACTTACTTTACTTTTGGCTCAGCTAGTATTATACATAATTAATAATATAAAAAATAATATTATACATAAATAATAATAATATTATACATAAGATATTTATTTAGGTCAGCTTCAGAAAAAAATACGTAAGTTACCCAATCAATGTTCATCGTTCAATCAAAGTCACGGAGAGGGTAAATAATGAAATGTTTCTTAAAATTTTGTTCTTCCACGCTCTGCAAAATAAATTTGCAAGGCACCATGACCAATATGAGAGTAGAGTAGACTGCCTCGGTGGTTCAGTTGATAGTGAGCCTGCCTTCTGAGCTTGGGGGCGTGGGTTCGATTCCCATCTAGGGCAAACATTTATGTGATGAACAATTGTGTTTGTTCTGTCTGGATGTTAATTTATATTAAGGTATGAGTATGTGTTCAAAAATATCTAAGCAAATATATCAGTCTCTGGCAGTCATAGTACAAACTTTGCTTAGTTTGGGGTCAGGCGACCGTGTGTGGAAGTGTCCCGAATTTATTATTATTATTTTAGATATTTAGGCTAAGTGTTTTACAATATCTGCCTTAATATTAAGAAGTGGTACCATCTAAGAGTTCTGGCCAGATCAGCAACCAGTTGTTACACTATATTATAATAAGTTTTATTATAATTTTTCTCTTGTTGTTTTGTTATTTGTGGTGTAAACAAAAAAGAGTTTATTCATCTATCTATCAACCGATAACCAATATTAATGTAATAAAAAAACAGATGTGTGAAAATCTAAGGATGTCATAATTATAACAGGTGGATGGGAATTATAGTCAGCGAATCGAACTCAATAATAAGTAGTTCCGTGTAATTAATAACTTGAAATATTGTTAAACTAAAGTTTAATTATGGTATAACATGATTTTTTAAATACTAATCAGTTCTTACAACGCACTCATTAAGTATATGATGATAAGAAAGGCGCGACAAATTCTTTGGTTCTAGTAAATCAACAGGTATAAAAACGACTAGCTTTTCATTATTCTCAGTATATTCAGGCAGACGTTCCTTTCATTACAATCATGAATAAAATCTTGGTAAGTTTTAAAAATATCTTTTGTCTTAATTTGCTGTCTTCAAGAAGTTATTAATTAATACATATTTATCAATAAACTGTTCGCCAGAAACCGTTACTGTATGACTTCTAAATATTAACAGTCCCTTGGGCGATTTTGTTAATATGTAAATTCAAAAATTAACCATTGCGTAACTACTTTTTAATAAAAATTACGTTACCTTAAACGTAAGTACGACAAAAACACTTAAAGAGCAGTAGCGCACTTGTAGCGCCTCACTCAACTGCCGTCTTTGTAATTCTTCACTCCACAAAACTTCAAGGCTAGAGTGAATAAGTACCTTATAGGTCATCGTGCTCTATCTTAGACCACAACGTCGCTTAACATCAGGCGAGTTGGTGGTCAAACGCCGACCTATTCTCCACTAAAAAAATAATAATTAAAAAATGAGACTTTGAAACTTTTGCTTTTTCATTTCATTTATTAACAACTAGCTGCACCCTGCGGTTTCACCCGCGGTTAAAAAGTATCCTATGTGCTATTCTAGACTATAACCTATCTCTGTGCCAAATTTCACCCAGATCTGTTCAGCCGTTCTGGCGTGAAAGAGTTACAAACATCCATCCATCCATCCATCCATCCATTCTTACAAACTTTCGCGTTTATAATATTAGTAGGATTACTTAACACACTTACAGCAACGCCAAGGCGTGTGAAAAGCTAATGACTAAAAAAATTGAATACATAAAAATCAATTTACCGAAAGCAATAAAAATAATAATGATAGATAAGTAGTCAAATTATACAATTCGTTGGTTAAAATTAAATCAAATTAAAATACATAACTATAAAAATGTCAAACAAAAACAAAAATAATAATATACTTAGCAAAGAAATGGTCAAAAATCAAATTACAATTAAAATACAAAACTTATAAATAATAATAAAAAATGTCAAACAATAAAATAGTATAAAATAATTAACTCAAAAATTTCACACATACATTCACAAAGTACGTCATAAAATAGTATTAAATAATTAACTCAAAAATTGCACACATACATTCACAAAGTACCTACGTCATAAAATAGTATAAAATAATTAACTCAAAAATTGCACACATACATTCACAAACATATCATGTTTCTGTTGCTGTCATAATTTTAGAGGATTTAATGCATTTTATTATATTTTTAGGGTCTTTTAGTGGCAATAGTAGTAGCTGCTCAGGCAGCTCAATCATACGTGCTTCCCGGAGGCCTGCCTCGTGGAATGGGATACATAAATCCCTACAACGACTTTGGTATTTCTGAACTAGCAGGAGGTGTAGCAGGTGGTGTTGCAAGTGGTTACGCAAATTCATTGAATGAACTAGATGGTCCTTTGAGAGGAATCGGAGGACCTTTAGGTGGTTTACCAAGAGGACTTTATAGTGGAATAGGTGGACCTTTAGGACTTGGTGGCGTACGTAACATGGGTGGGATGGGAGGCCTGATGGGGCCTGGTGGGTACCGAAATGGCGGACTTGTTACGCCATACTGATATCTTTAAATAAAGAAAATAGCTGTACCTTGTACTAATTTTATTATTCTGTGTTATTCTGCAAATTATTATCTCTCTTATATGTATATAGGTCCATAAAGGTTACATAATTATGGTCTCGATTTAGATTTTAGATTTGATAAATTGTAAACAAAATTATAATCTCTTGCAAAATTAACTATTTATAAGTACTTATATTTTAAATGAAGTATTTGGTATTTATTTTTGTTTTATTTCTAAGTATATACCTACCTAGTTTACGTCACCCCTGCAAGTATGTCATAAAAATAATAGACTAAATGAACTTAATATGAAATAAGTTATTGGTGATGCTTAAAATTTATTTTCAAATTTTTGATAATATTTAAATCCGACGAAAAAACGGAGGATGTGTCTGTATTTATATTTATTTTTGAATGTTGTTTTGATTTAATTTTTAATTTTGATGTTTATTTCTATTTCCGTGTTAATGTACTCTTAATCGACCGAGCGAGCGTTCGAGCAAAACGTCTCTGCTTCAGCTTTGACAAAAATGCTTTCGTACGTCCGAATTCTGTCTGGATCTTTGTCTTCCTCTACAGGTAGCATTTCTTAAGCGATTCTGTTTAATTTTTTTATGAGGAGGTTCGATAATCATGTAGATTTTTTTGTTGAGTCAGTTTTACATTATTTTTTAAATAGAGAAGATGAAAAAAATCCAAAAACTGACTCGGCAAAAAACAACTGTTTACTCGTAATTATTATCGAACTAAGCATGTACCACAAAAGTTCACGAGAATCGGTTGAGGAATGCGACATCTATAGGAGGACAAACATCGGCCGCGAGGTCTACAGCTCTTGCAGCCACTAGTATGGCCATGGTCTGAAGTAAATCAAAATTTAAATTGTTATTACCATTTTTTTCGAGGTGTTGATTGGTTTGCTAAACCAACGAGTATGCATGTCCAGATAACTCCTAACCCGGATTTTCGACAACATATACCTAATATTTATCCCAAATTATTTTTTTTAACCAGTTCCTTCCAAACCAGAATTTGAAACTTGAAATTCTTGAAATGTCTAATAAAATTATTTGTGACTCAGACCTTAATATTTCATTATACAGATTTATAATGCACATTTACGGAACACAGATCGAGAGATCTAGATTTTGACATTTAACTCCTGATTTCCATAAATGTGGAGGCGTACCTAGATATTTAAATGTGATGTGTCACGACAGTAACATAAGCGATTCTCATAAAACTATGATAATATGAGTACCTACGCAACTACAAGAATTTAACCTTATGAAAGGACAAACAAATAAAGGAAAAAGTAAAGGTATGAAATAAGTTTAGACGTACTTAATACTTACTTAATACTTAGACGTACTTAATACTTAAGTAAGTATTAAGTACGTCTAACGTACTCACTTAACCACTTACATAAAATACTACACATATCTATTTTTTATACCCTTCCTCTTTTACTAATAAACGTTGTATAGCCTAGAATAGTTATACAGTGTTTTGTCTTTTTTCTTACTCGATCGAAAAAGATAAAAAACTGTATTTTAACAATTCCGAGGCTATCCATCGTTTATTATTAAAAGAGTGAGATATTACTAACTGCGAGCTACTATTTTACCCACTATCCCCTAATAATACGAATCTTAAAGTATTCTATCCCCTAATAATCCGAATCCTTTAGGATTAGTGTATTCTTTAGGATAGTGGGTAAAATAGTTCTAACCAATATTATATTTTTATTATATTATTTTAAGCGAAAGTAAGTTTGTTGTTGGTTTAGATTCAACTGATCATAATGAACTTCTACAAACACGTCGTCGGTGTAGGTTTAGAAAAGGACATAGGGCACTTTTTAGCCCCAGGTATTTACCGCGAGGCACAGCTGCTTTAATATAATAAATTGTTGTACCTACACATAAAAACTCAACTACGTAAAATGACTGGAACATTCCTAATACTTTGTAATGAATGAGTGTGGCTTTATGTCAATAAGCAATTCAATTTTTTTTTCAGGGGAATTTCGCGTCGCACGTCAATTGCATTTGCCAGTGTCAAGTACTAATCATTCGTTTTCACAGATGATGGGATGATGATGATGAGGTGATGATGAAGCTGATGAATCCCTTCTCTTTCCCCATTCCAGTAAAGTTATGGATACTTTACTGAAACTTTAAGTGATAAAAAAACCTATTATATTATTTTCTTTAAAATTAGATTTGTTGTCATTTATGTCAACCGAACATTTTGTCACTACAATAAATAATCTATGCATTAGGTTAGTGCAAACAGTAAATTATTTTTGTGAAGAGTTAGTACTGAGAAAATGTTTCGTAATGATGAATTTGATAGTACTAAGCCAACCCGCACTGAGCCAGTGTGGTGGACAAAGGCTCAATCACCACGAAGGTCTCTGCAGTAGAACGTGCAAGACTGCAATGATATTTATAGGTGCATAAAATTAAATAAAAAATAAACAGAAGATATTTTGTCATGTTAGAAATAACATAATTTATTTACCGAATAACAAATAACGTCAATATAACTATTTTTACATTGCTTTTTTCAAATTAACGGCGCAGGTAGTACGCAGAATAGGGTGAGGCATAGCCATAAGCAGAGTAAGGAGAGTAAGCGGCAACTGGAGCGGTGTAAGCGGAGTAGGCGAGAGGAGCGGTGTACGCAGCGGCCAGCGGTGCAGTGTACGCGGCCGTGTATGCAGGCGCGGTGTACGCCAGTGGAGCGGCGGCCAGGATGCCGGGCTTGGCGGCGGCCACAGCCAGGAAGCAAGCGAAGATGAACTGAAAAAAATGGTAAACAATTAAATAATGAATTCGGAACATTTTAAAACACACTATCGGTTGACCCCAAACTAAGCAAAGCTTGTACTAAGGCCGCCAGAGACTGATCAACATACAATAGACATATAATAAATATATTTTAATTTACTTCAGTTTAAAAGCTTCATGTTTCAAAAATAGAACAAAAATTACTTGATCTCAATAATTTTAGGAACTTATGGAGTATGCGACTAAGCCCACACTGGTAAGCAATATACTTGTGCTCTCCACTGAGTCATTAGTTATTACCATTGAGAAAGTTACTTAACCTTGGTCATTACAATTTTTTTTAAAGTTGATGCTGTATCATAATAATCAGTACTGTAGATTTAGAGCACATTTAAACTTTTAACTTTGCATGTTTTAGGTAAGCCTAATAGATATTAGATATCTAAAAGATACTCACCAGTTTGAACATTTTGATTTGGGGGGTTTGAAAAAGTAGTAAGAATCAATAAGGCTCAACAGCAAATGATTGTGTGATGTCCTGTAGAGTTTGTGGCTACGTTTTATACCCTAGCGTTAGTGCATTGGCGGGCCGTGGAGAAACAGCCTTGTTGTGCATGCCCAGAATATTCTGTATCAAATTACACTGTATTTGGACATTGAGTGTACACGCTAACATGAACTTATTATGCGAAACGGACGGTTATTGACACATTGATAATAATAAGAGCAGCATTTATTAATCCTCTTTGAATTACTTACCTAATCTTACTAATATTATAAATTCTAAAGTTTGTGTGAATGTAAGTTTTTGACGTGAAACGTCTATGTAATGACTTCGATACATACGGGTACCAGGGGTGCAAGCAATTTACTGACGTTTCAATTCAAAATTTCCATTCAAATTTGTCGATTTAGTCGACTTGAAACGACAGTTTAAAAGTCCGTTTTTGCACCTCAGGTCCGAAAACTTCGAACGAATCGTCTTTATAGTCTCACCTTCGTAATTTTATTGACGACGAGCGACGAGCGAGCGAGCGTCAACGAGCGAAGCTTCAGCTTTGACGAAAATGCTTTCATATGTCCGGATCTCTGTCTTCCACTCCAGGTCGCATTTCATAACCGATTCTCTTGAAATTTTGTGAGTAGGTTCAACAATTATACAGATATTTTTTGCAGAGTCAGTTTTCGGATTATTTACAATATTGCGTATATCTTCACCGACCTACAGGTCGCATCAGGAAAAAGATCTGTAGAGGAGGACATACGTCAGCCGCGAGGTCTATAGCTCACTGAGCCAGTACTAACTATTACTCTTAGAAACATAAGTCTAGTGTTATTATTTAGCTTTTAGTCAGCTTGCTCTTAGGGGACGTCCATTAATTACGTGAGGCATTTTATAGAATTTTTCGACCTCTCCTCCCCCCTTGGTGAGATATTGTATGATTTTCCTCAACACCCTCCCCCCACCCCTAACCTCACGCGAAATTCTTCAAAGCTTCTATTTGAGCTGTAAACGTGTTGGATTATTGAGAAAAAAAACACACAAACGCAACCGGTTCTAATACTTTTACTGAAGACTAGCAAAGACACAAGTAATATTTGTGAAAATTAACGTAATTTAAAATCATAATCGTAAAATTAAATAGTGAATATTAAACAAAAATTAAGAAATTAAGAAAGATTTATTCCAATTCAGCCTATATATTAGACTCGCACACGCAATTTTACACCGTTTTCTGTGAGAAAAATAATTACGTGATATTTGCGCTCCGCTCCTTTCGATATAACTTTCGACCCATTGATAGCGCAATGATTCCTTCGTATGTCTATAGAATTAAGTTAGACCCTATCGATTAAAATTAAAAGTGTAATTTAGACATTATTTCTTACTAGAAAGTGTAAAATAAACGACGCTATTCAATGTAACTTACGACGCACACGCGACAGCGCGGTGATTATTTCGTGTGTTAAAACGTAATGGTTACTTAAACCGATTAAAATTAAAGTAAAGGAATTTGAGATGCTATTTAAATAGGTTTTTGATTGATTTTTAAAAGTTCTTTATTAACTTAACAATTAAACACTTACAATACAGACACAGTCTATTAATGTAGCTAGTAATGGCTATTTAAATTAACTATTAGGCTAAATTCGCCTATTTAAGTCATTTAATAACAACAAGTTAAATTTTAATTTATAGTAAAACATAGATGTTACGTGTATCTAAGGTATACAGTTCATGATAGTACGAGTAGGTCTGTTATGAGTCTTTTGTGCCAGACTCATTTTTAAACATTTTTTTCTTTTAGATAATACTTTAACATTATGTGCAAAAGAAAAACATAAATATTGACATCAACAAATTATAAAAGTGTTTGGCATGAATGTAGCAAAGTAGGATAAACTTATATTGATAATGGTATTAATGAATAAAGTAATACTACGTTTTTGTAGGAAGTTATGCGAACGGCATTCACAGTCAACTCTAACTACCCTCATTTTCGCTGTTAAAACTCGACTGGCCGCGATTGAACGCGTCGCTTCGCAGCGCGTCATCGCAGTCATCAAGCACGTAGTGATGGGGTAAACGGTATCTTCTGTATGTATCGATATACGGGAGGTTTGATATTCTTGTTTGACCTATTTTAGAAACTAATTTATTTCTATGATTAATATTGGCGTGTTTGTAGAATTTAATAGTTTGTTTTAGCAAAAATAATTTTATTGTAGGAAATTTTAACTTCTTGTGTGATTTTTTAAGGTTAGTGTAAAATTTAGTATTAAGTGAGATTTTTAAACCCTTGTTTTGCAGAACTTGTAACTTGTTGTAATTTGATAGACAGGTGCTGCTCCACACGGGCGCTGCGTATGTGAAGCAGGGTCTTATTAATGTAGTGTATATTTTGAGTTTTGTTTTCGGGCTGAGGTTAGATTTTCTATTCATGATAGGGCTAAGCACTCCAAACGCTTTGAGACCTTTCAGTTTTATGTGCTCAATATGTGTGGTCCAGTTCAACTTAGTATCGAGATGAACTCCGAGATACTTGACAGATTTAGACCATGGTATTTGATGTCCATTAATCGTTAGAGTACGATCGGGAGGCTTACGTTTTCTCGAAAACATAATGGTTTCCGTTTTAGTCTCATTCAATTTTAACTTCCATTTCTTGAAATACTGAGCAAGCAACTCAATTGATAATTGAAGTCTACTAATAATTAAATCTTCGTCATCAGCCGTTGTATATGAGGCAGTATCATCTGCAAAGCAGGCAAGTTTGGTTCTTGGCTGCTTGGGTATATCATTTATATACACTAGAAATAATATTGGTCCCAGTACTGAGCCCTGAGGCACACCGGCAGGAATATAAACAGTGTCTGAAGATGTTTTGCCTATGTAGACTTTAAATTTGCGTTCAGACAGGTATGATTGTGTAAGTTTTATTAAATATATAGGTACTCCGCAGGTTAAAAGCTTGTGAAAAAGGCCTTCATGCCACACGGTATCAAATGCTTTTTCTATGTCATATAAAATTCTGTTTCTATGTCATGTAAAAGCATCCCCGTGGATTGTCTCATGTTTAAGTTGTGAGAAACATGTTCACTGACGCGTGCCAATTGTTGAATGGTTGAATGAGAGTGGCGAAAGCCAAATTGTTCGTTAATAAAACGGCCATCGAGATATGTCAGTAACTGCTCATAGATAACACGTTCAAATAATTTTGCAAGAGTTGGTAATAAGCTAATAGGACGATAATTAACAGCAAACTTGTGATCTTTTCCAGGTTTAGGGAGCGCGATAACTTTTGCTGACTTCCAGGTCGTGGGAAAGTAGTTATATTTTAGACATGCATTAAAGATGCTAGTTAAGAGGACTATAGATTTCTGGGGTAGGTTTTTTAAAAGGATGTTATGAATGTTATCGTCACCCGGAGCTTTGCGATTTTTAAGACGGCGAATGTGCTTAACGATCTCTCTCGGACGTACCAGCTGAATTTGACATGGCGTATCAGGAGACGTACTAATAGTTTCTAATGAAGACTTTACCTTTGCGTTATTTAAATAGGTGAAATTTACTAGAGTTTATACTTTTAATAACTACGTACAGCTCAACTCGTGATTTAGCAGACCAGAAATATAAATTATTTATTTAATCATTCTACATATTTGTGCTTCAATTCCTCTTTTTTTATTATATTTCTTAGAAGTATCTCCCTGTCTTAAATGACTTTTTAGTAAATATTTTAAATTTATAATTGTCGTTGGTTGACCTGAAATGTAAAAATAAAGGAGGAGAGCGATATGCCAGGTCCCTCACCGTTGCGTATGTGGAGATATGGCGGACCAGCTCGGCCACCACGGCCTATCGTGCGCTAGGAGCGCTGGCCGTATCCCGAGACACGCCGAATTAAACATTATTATCAGTCGGGCCTTCGTTACTGCCGGCGTCCCATCAGTCCTAGAACCTAGCGGACTGATGTGAGACGACGGTAAAAGACCCGACGGGATGACACTGATCCCTTGGAAGGTGGGACCGCCCCTTAGTGTGGGATGCCACTTGTGTGGAAACACTAGCTCCGTCTCACTTCCCGAGGACCACTGTCCAAGCCGGCGCCGTCGCTGCCAAGGCCGAGAACCTCAAACGGCACAAATATTCGCGGTTAGACCGTGTCTACATGTTTGTGCCGTTTGCGGTGGAAACTTTAGGTCCGTGGGGCCCAGCGGCCCCTATCTCTCTACAGGGACCTGGCTAAATGGCCGCTCTACCAATTTCATATTGATAGCATCGAAAGGGTGCAGAAAAAATGTCTAAGAATGTTACACTACCGCCAGCAGTTGGCGCGATCCAAACTTAACTAAGATCAGAGACTTGCTAAATACGATGTACACAAATTCTAAACACTTAGAGTAGGTATGTAATCGCGTGTAGGTACGCAAGAACCTGCGTATGCGTAAGTTACCTACAGATAAAATTCGCACTAGCTGTGCCCCGCGGTTTCACTCGCGGTTAAAAAAAGTTACGTTAAAAGTTGCTAAATACGATGTACACAAATTATAAACACTTATAGATACACAACAAACAAAAATACTTCGTTCTATAATCCGCTTGTAAGAATGGCTCGTCAGTATAACGAATTTATAATTGACTAGCTGCGCCCCATGGTTTACCCGCGGTTAAAAAGTACCCTATGTGCTATTCTGGACTATAATCTATCTCTGTGCCAAATTTCATCCAGATCTGTACAGTCGTTCTGGCGTGAAAGAGTAACAAACATCCATCCATACATCCATCCATCCATTCTTGTCCATTTTACGTAACTTTTGTTGTAGAGCCAACCCAACTCCTTTTTTTTGCGTAAATTGAATTACGACGTAACATTTCATTGATTAATTTTTATAGTTTGTTTAATTTGTTGTGTATTTAATACATATCGTCACGCCTTTCCCCCGAGGGGGGCTGGCAGAGGTGTAATGCAACTCCCACACTTTGCCGGACGATATTCAGTCCCAAATATGGCGTGAGTCTGTCGCCATACACGCGGGCTCCAGTATGTAGCAGATGACATACAATACGCACATATGTTCACACAATCAACAAATTGGTGTGTGCCGTCGGCTGGGTTCGAACCCGCTCCTTCTAGCTTGAGAAGCGGGCCGAAATCCCGAAAACAGGGCTCACTGAGGGACAATTCAAATCACATGTAAAAATTACATTAATGAAAAGAGGGTATTATAAGGTTTTATTATATTATAATAATATTATAAGGTTAAGAATTATTTAGAAGACTAAGATGTCTGGAGCATTCCACTTCCGCCAAGTAGCCACTTGTACTGATAGATACTTATTACCTAGTTGTAAGCCCAAATTTGTGAAACTGTTATTTATTTCTGATTTGAAAAAATAATGCCCATCAGTTTCTTGCCTGTTCTTCTGAGTAGAGGCTCTTTATCCGAACAAGGCGGTCGAGTCTATTAAAAAAACTTTGACGTTCATAAGTGTATCTTTGATACCCAAATTGAATAAAAACATTTTGGCTTTGACTTGTATTGTAAAATTGAATGTCCTAAACGAGAGAGGCGCTTTCGGAGCGTCTCAAAGCTGCCAACACACGCTTAGTAAACGACGCTGGCTCCGCAAACACCTCAAATCGTAGTCAACTAAGTATTAATTGAAATTTCTAAGTTCTTATGTACAACTTATTTAGTGTCAGTATTGTAATATAATCCTTAACATAGGGAGGTTGTCTACATCATTAGCTATTAAATGAATCCATAATACAAGGGAAATTGTTAGTTATTTAAGAATTATTACAGAAGTAAAAATTCATAAAAAAAAAAATTGTAATTGCACTTTTTTCACTCTGTAACGGTAACTTTAGAGGCTCGTTAGTATCATTACTTGCTCTCTTCGCTCGTAGTCTTCTAGATGAAATGGCTATAGAAAACCTTAAGCCAATGCAAAGTTAAGCCTAAAGTGGTCGCCGGACTCTTAACATTTGTATCTATAATACCAATCTTGCAAGCAAGATTTGAACAACTGAACTGTCTGTTGCGCTAAAATGTATCTACTTTTTAGTTCTTTGTCAAGAACACAAAAATACCATGTAGCTAGTCTAATGAAGTCGGAAGTCGTCGAATACAGTCGGAAGGTGGTCATAGAAACTGCGCAACAAAGAAAGTTAGCTCCGACGTATTTGAGCTTAAAAGATTGATCTCGAAACGTAGTCTAATAGTGATGTTTTAATGAGATTGCAAAAGTTTGTTATGAAAAAATAAATATTACTTTCAATCTTTAGAACTAGCCAAACTTTACACTTTAAAAAGCGACTCGCTTGCCTAGACGTTTCACGGTAAAACATAGCCTATTTTTTAATCGCAAGTGCTGGTAGCACCGCGGAGTGCAGCAAATTATTGATGTGATTTAAAATTATTATTTTTTTAGAATATATGTGAATCACTCATATAGTGTTAAAAGTTAAAGGTCTCGAAATAAAAAAGGTTTTAGATCTGTACTTACTGTGTACTACAAATTATTTTTAATTATTGTTAGACGACCTGCGACAAATATACGGAAATACGAATAGCTCTTTTGTAGCAATACATATGTATGTGTATCTTTCTATGTAATTTTTTGCAACTAATTTGCATGCAAATTTATATGCTAGTATAAGTGTAACTACGACCCGTAGTGGTGGTTCCTTAAAAGGTTTATCTAAATTTAAAGCCCACGTTAGCTAACAACATTTCTTCATTTTATCATTTTAAAATTTAAACGTTGTATAGCCCGAAATAGTTGTCCAGCGTTTGTCTTTTTCGAAATTTAAAAGAAACGAAAAGATAACACACTGTAAAACTATTCCGGTTTTAATTATATATTAATTTATTTAATTAACTATTTAATTGTCATAAAAAATTAAAGCTGTATGTACTCGTTTTTCACAATTAGCTGTTTTTATTAAAGTGGGCGCGTTTGCTTTTGTAGGTTTGCCGTATTTTTAGGACAATGGCCGAAAAATAGCAGAAGCCGAATAAACTGAAACATTTTCTTAAAACAAAACCTGTCATTTATAAGGCTGCTTCTTAAATGTCAAGCCGGGAAAGTAATGTTTATGTTTCTTTAAATATACTTTTAAATTGAATTCTTAATTCAAATTCAAACAAATTATTTTGCAAAACATGGGCAGTTACAGATAGTTCTCATTAAGTAGCTGAGAATGCCCACGATTTATGCTGTATTTTAAGCTGTTTAATAGGGATCTGACTGAGGCCTTCGACTGGTGAGGGCCAGCCGCAGGTCAGGGGTCCCATTATCGCAATGGAATCAAGGTACGCGGTGTCACAACTAACCATTGGCTCACCCAAAAAGCAGCCTGAGGTATTGTTTGTTTAGCTTGTTGTATCCCACTCGGAGTCCAGCCTCCCTAGTCCCTAACGTGAATGTGATACTTTAGAGTATTGTAATTTTTTGTGTGTTTACGTATTTTCTACCCATTTAAAGTTTACTAGCTGTACCCGCCGTTAAATCTATTCTATGCAAGACTATAAACTTTCTCTGTCAAATTTTATACAGAGTAGGTAACAAACATCCATCCAAACTTTCGCACTTATACCACAGATCAACAAAAAAAAAATTGTTGCCCCGGATATTTTTGAAAATTCCTGTTTTCAAGTCCCCAGTTTTCGAATATGTTCAATATACTCATGAAAGTACAGGAATTTATTCCTCATTAAAATTTAAACTATTGTTAAGGATTTTTTAAACCTCTACTTATTTTAGCGCAGTATGAAAATAAAGAATTTATAACACGAGCCAATATTTTAAAACCAACAATATTTTCTTATATTGTTGGCACATAAGCATCGAAAACACTCTTAAGTCTAGGACAACAAAATCACTGTGGACCAGTGTAATATTAGTGTGATGTGAATCACTGAGCGCGAAAACATTAAAAAAAAAAAGAACTGGCAGCGGGTCGATTTGCCACGAAGGTTCTAAGTTCTTTAGGTCATGCCTTTTTATGCACTTTACGCGTTCTTCCCCTTCTTCTTCTCTTCTTCTTACTCACCGGAGCAACGTCGCGTTATCTTACTCTTAACTTTTTTTTTTAATTGGTTTACAAAACATCGCCGTTACATAAACACATCCGTTGAATTTAAACAGTACTATAGTAATTTAAGATAATGTACGACCTTCTTGATGTGAACACTGCATGCATTTAATTGACTAATATAATAAAAGTACTTTCACTACTCGGTAAACGTAAAATAGATTAAAAAGTTTTACAAATTAACTTATTTCTCAACAGATTTAAAAAATAATTGATGTCGCTAGATGTAGTGTGAAATAAATCTAAGTCTTTATAAACCTTGTTGTATGTAGCTAACATTCGATACATAGGTGTATGTTGGCAATAATTGGTTCTATGATTTGGAAGGCTGAACGTTTTTCGATTGACAAGACGGCTGCTAGGGCGTGAGATCTGAAATTTGCATTTTGTTAGGATGTCTGGGATGTCGACTTCACCAGTTATTATTTTGTGCAAGAACACGATATCGGCTGTTTTTCGTCTGTGTTTCGGTTTCAATATCATCTTAGATGATTCCGCAAAGCATGCGCATTACGGTTTTACGTAATATGCATGAACCTTTCGTAACTTTTATGCCTTCATTTAAAATGAATCTTAGTCCAAAATCTGGGTACTTGTCCTTGATCTAATATCTGACCGGTCAGGTAGGCAGTGTCGGGGACAAGGCTGTTACGTGATAACACTGCCTAATGTCCGAACAGGATATTGAGCTAGTTATCCGGTTAGAACACCATATATAATGCATTGACATAATATAAAAAGAGGAACGGGCTGTAGTTTATCATTACACTTCGAGTCCTGAGCTCATCTTGTGCAGAGCCAAGAACACGTCTAATAACGCATCATGTTCAAATACGTGAGTACCTGATATTAAAGTTTTACCTACTTATAAAATATTTTAAAGTAAATTGTCCGACATGATTGAAGAAATTATAAATAATATTTACATTGACGTTTTAAATACAGTGACGTTTTAAATAAAATTACAAACTTGAGAAAAAAGTTAAATCATTTACACCATATCATAGTCATTTTATAATCACAAGGGATCGAATGTCGCTGTAAATATTTTACTGGTACCAATTAAGCAATTTGTAAGCAATTTATAATTTGTTTGCAAAGCACTAATCGTTTTATACCGATAAGCCACAATTTTCTTCGCTTTTGCTTGTATTCATAATTGAAGTTTAAGTGTTACGTTCACACATTGAGTATATTATAGTGAACTAGCTGCGCCCCGCGGTTTCACCCGCGGTTTCACCCGCGGTTTCACCCGCGGTTTCACCCGCGGTTAAAAAGTATCCTATGTGCTATCCTAGACTTTAATCTATATCTGTGTCCCACTTCATCCAGGTCTGTTCAGCCGTTTTGGCGTGAATGAGTAACAAACATCCATCCATCCATTGTTACAAACTTTCGCGTTTATAATATTATATACTAGATGCGCCCCGCGGTTTCACCCGCGGTTAAAAAGTATTGTATGTGCTATTCTAGGCTATAATCTATCTCTGTGCCAAATTTCAACCAGATCTGTTCAGCCGTTCTGGCGTGAAAGAGTAACAAACATCCATCCAACATCCATCCATCCATTCTTACAAACTTTCACGTTTATAATATTAAGTAGGATATAGTAGGATACGTTACTAAGACGGACAGTCGGACATGCTAATCTTTTACCCCCAAAAAGAAAAAAAAAACACTGACACATTACAGGTAGGTAAATAAATTGGACCCCTTTTTTGTTGCAGCTGGTTTTCGCCGCTCTTCTGGCTTTCGCTGCTGCCAAGCCCCTAGTAGTGGACTACCCTATTTACACAGCGCCCGTAGCCGCCGCCTACACCGCACCAGTGGCGTACTCTGCGTACAGCGCCTACACCGCTCCCGTGGCGTACTCAGCGTACTCCTACTCTCCTTATGCGTACTACGTGCGTTGATAACGATACATACTCGGCTTCGCTCACTTGACCGCATCATGTTTATTTGATTTAACTTGGGTACCTACATAATTATCATCGATGCTGAATAAAACTGTGTCATGTTAGTAAATTGTTTTTTTTTGTCCTTCATCGTAGAGTCACAATAACTTAATAACATTGTAAAGGTGGGAAAGTTGTTTTTTCTTAACTGGAAATTAATCTTTTTGACAATGAAATATTGCATGGAACATATTGTACGTGTAGTAGTCTGTAGTGTTACGAGTGGCCTCGTAGCACTACCGCTGCGTAGTACGAGAATACGAGTAATTTTCGTAGACATGTTTCGTTTCGTTAGACAAAGTTTTTAGAAAAATCTACTAATAAAAATCTACCGTGGAGTTTCCAACAAGACTCTGCACCTGGTCACAAGGCGCGAACTACCCAAGCCTGGCTGGAAGCCAATGTTCCGGACTTTATAAGGTCTGAAGACTGGCACTCCTCTAGCCCAGATCTAAACCCCCTGGAATACAAATTATGGTCAGTTTTAGAGGGCATGGCCTGCCCTAAACGACACGCCGACATAGAGTCACTTAAGAAATCTTTGAAGCAAGCAATCATCATCTTATCATCAGGCATGTTGGCGGCCAAACGCAAACCTATTAAGTAATAAAAAAAACATGTGCACATATAACTTTTATTAACATTACATTACTGTTTAAAAAAATAAATGCATTTTCATTTGTAACAGAACTTATGGCTAGACTAGGTACATAGTACACCTACATCTTAGAGTAATGTCCTTTGCAGGATCGGAACCATTGTTGCTATGTTTCAGCCATTCAACCCACTACTATTACTATTGTTTCGTAATAAAATGCTGTAATAACAATCACTGAATGAGCTCATTGAACAATCGTTCGTTAACATTAGAACAATGTTACCTTTACTATACTTAAAATTAATGAATGTTAAACACTATTAGGACGAATGGCTTTTGTGAACAGCACGTTTCAAATATTACAGAACTTACCAAATAGCATGTACTTGTAGGAGCTCTTTGAACATTATTATCGCATTATTAAGTAAAGGGGGCATGTGAAGGCAATGAATTACAAAAGGTCTGTGACCAATGCTCGTAGGTAATTGATGTGAATTTAACCTTTTGTATATTAGGAGCAGAGCTTTAGTTGCCCTATAAATAACATGTAAAACTAACATGTGAGCTGAGGGAGCCATTTTCAAATCAGTTGACTTTTCATTCGATTCACATGTTCCGAATTCGATAATTTCGATCCTACTAATATTATAAACGCGAAAGTTTGTAAGAATGGATGGATGGATGGATGGATGGATGTTTGTTACTCTTTCACGCTAGAACGGCTGAACAGATTTGGATGAAATTTGGCACAGAGATAGATAGTCTTGAATAGCATTTAGGATACTTTTTAACCGCGGGTGAAACTGCGGGGCTCAGCTAGTAAGGAATAAATAATTAATCACAAACAGATTTTTTTATTTTGCAAGGTGAACCTTGAAAAATAAATTTACTATGTTCATAGGTTTATTAGAATTACTAGAATTAATTAGACTCTGTTTGTAAATCAATTTTTTTTTAATGTTATTTTAAATGATAGTGACCTACTAATATTACTTATGTCACTATCATTTACCTTCTTGATGTTAAGTCATTGTGTACATACTTTATATTATCTTATTTTTATTTATTTATTAAACACACATCACAAATTAAGAACTATAAAAATCTAAATTTCAAATACTCTAAATACTAATCTATGTCGTAACTCAACTTATAAGTATGCAAAAAAATAGGATTAGGAGACGTTGGTTGACTCTACAACAAAATTAATTAAGTATTATTATCAAGTAAGTACAAATATCAAACCAAAATGAAAAAATAAATCAAAAAGACATTTATCGAGTCGTTTGTAATTAACACCCTGAAATAATATTTCGCTGTAAAGCGACCGATACGCATGCAAAACGTGTCTCCAACAAATTACTTCACGTGACTCCGCCTACACAAAAATCGTTTTAAACCAATTAATGTCAATGAGCCCATAGTAATGAGAGTTTTTATATTTTGTTGGTCGCCAGACCGCGATAGGTAAACGTTTTATTATTTTTTTTATGATATTTGTTTAACGTCAGGTGAGGTGCAGGTTTATAGCGGTGAACTAAGATTTAAAAACAAATATTCTAAAATGCTTAAAAAAAATTTTAGTACTTTGAATCTGACGTTTCAGTGGTTTATGTGCCAGCACTGAGACGTCAGATCCGAGAACGCTAAAAACAAAGCAAGTAAACGTGCGCTATGACGTGAGGCGTTTTGGCAAAACCGTCATGTAAGCGCCAGATTTCCCGTGGCGTGCGTTGATCTGCTACCGTATACCGTATATATATACCTGCAAGAGTTAAAACGTGCAATGAACTTCCCGAATTACATAAACAATGGTAAAGTTGACGTAGGGGTGAAACGTAGTTCTTTGTGCCCATTAGTTTTGCTTTATACCAGGAGAAATCATGCATATACCTACCTAAGACAGGTAAATAATCTTAAAAATATTAAATCATTCAAAACACTTAGAAAAATTAGGTATAATAAACACAGGGAATAAAGAGTCGAGTCAGGTAATAGGTAATGATAGATAAAAAATGTCGAATATTAACTTCTGCATTCTTTAGAGTCAGCTAAATAGCACTCTTAAAGGTTTGAAATCATAGTACAGTTTGTTTTAGCAGAATAGAGTCAGCCAAAGTACTATGTATTTAAAAAAAGTCTTTTAGACCTAAGCCACAGAATAATGATGTTGAACAACAATTGTTATTAGAACAATGACGTTGTTGTTTTGTGTCATTTTTACAAATAATCTAACTAATCTAAAAGGGTCGAACATTTTACTATTGATGCTATCAAGCATATCAACCTGCTGCCAGCTTAATTTTTTTATTAAAGTTTCCGCGCACGATGACTGTAGTAGGGGACAGTTATGCAAACACAATATGTGATATTCTAAGGCCCTTCGTACAAAACGTCTTCGACCTACACAAGTCTTCGATACCCAAAGATTTTAATTTGCAACTAGCGCAATACAAATTTATAGAGATACACAAGCACGCGTCGCGTCGTCATATTTTGTTTTGTATTGCGGTAGTCGCTTAGATTACGAAGGTGTTACGCTAAAGTGTCACGTTCCCGAAATACTTAAAGGTGAAAATCGTCACAATTACAGTAATCAAAATACATAAGTTAAAGACAATGGAAAGCTTAACACGTAATTACTGCATTTCTAATTATTTTCATTTTTATATTATATCTAGGTGTCACCCAGCGACTTCGTTCGCGTTTATTATTTATATAAATATATGTGAGCTATCCTATCTGTTAAGTTAGATCGAACTGCACACGGTGTGCAAATTTGATTGAAATCGGTTAAGTAGTTTAGGAGTCTATAGCGGACAAACAACGTGACACGTAATTTATATATTTTAAGAAGATAATAAAAAGTGATGATAGCCTAGTCGGAGAAGCCCCGCCTCTCAAGACAGGCAGTGGGTTCAAACCCAGCCGACGGCATGCGCCAATTTGTTTATTGCTTAAACATAATTATGTGCGTATTGTATATCATCTGCTACATGACTGGAGCCCGGTGTATAGCGACAGGCTCACCACCTGTCACATCTGAGACTGAATATCGTCCGGCGAAGTGCGGGTGCTGTATAACACCTCTGCCAGCCGCTTCGGGGGAAAGGCGTGAAGATATGTTATAAATAGCTATAAACCCTCTGATATCTCTAGAATTGTCCAAAATAAACATACCGAAAAGAAATAATATGCACATAATTTTAGTTTTATCCTGAGGTTTTGTTAGAAATTTACATTTACATACTTACCGTTAATATTTACATGCATAGAATGTCTTACGTGTTTTACTAGGTACCAAGCTGCTCTGATGATCCTGAGTAACGCGGACAGCAAACGACGTCATTCTCCTTGAGCAATACCGTAATTTTAGCGACATTCGTTCTATGGACTAAATATAACTTAGAGAATGACAAACTTGCTAAATGTCACGGAAAAGGTAAAAAGACTACGTATGGCTGCTTCTAAGGCTGCTTCATTTTTTCTGAGTTTTTTCCCCATTCGGGGGACTTTGGCGCCGCATGTCTTGTATGTTGCTTCATTTATTTTTATATTTGCTTGCCCCTTGTCACATTTGGAACTGAATGTCGTCCGGCGTGGATGTTGTACACCTCTGCAAGCCCCTTCGGGGAAAGCCGTGACGATATCCTAAGTAGTTTCTTTTACTTATTTTTGTTCCACAATAAAATAGCATTCTGCAATAGGTATTGTTACTTCATTATCGTTATCACCATAAACATCATTAATTGAATTTAATCAATCAATTGAAATCATCAATTGGATTTAATACGTATGCTTGACTAGAGGTGTTACCTTTTAATACTGTGGGATAGTGTTTACACTCAGTGTTTTTAATAAGCCGAATTTGTAGCTAAGGCACTTCATCTAAAATTAACTTAATTTTCCTCAATCGTAAGTTTCTAGAGTACTTCTGCATTAAGTATTGTTTGTGTTTGAAATCACCCAGGCGTGTATACCGTATAACTGTATAGATTGTACTAAAGCTGTTACTAGACGAGCAAATTTGGTCCGATCAAATCCGTCCAACCACATCTACTGTCACAATAGGATGACCTATTATTTGCATCAGATCTCTCCACATAAGAGAGTTAAAAAAAAAATCGGTAGGTACACTCCCACACACGGTCGCCTGACCCCAAACTAAGCAATGCTTGTACTATGGCTGCCAGAGACTGATATACATACTTAAATGTTTTTAAATACATACTTAAATAGATATTAACACCCAGACATAGAACTAACACAAATGTTCGTCACAAAAAGGTTTGCCCTAGGTGGGAATCGAACCCACGCCTCAAGCCCAGAAGGTGCCTCGGTGGCTCAGTAGGTAGTGAACCTGCACTACCAACTGACAACAGTCAGTTTGTGCAGCATTTACTAAATTTACCATTCCAAACGGATTAAATGATTATTACTTATGTGGGTCGGCATACAACCGCCAAGAACGTTGTGTGTTGGCAGCGGACTAAATCCGTGGACCGATCGTACCAAGTCCGCACGTCTGTTGGTAGTTTAGGTAAACATAGGTCCACCCAAAAAGTTCTTGTACACGCGTCTTTGAGTTCTTGCGTCAACAATCCTTTGTTCCGTAGAAATCAACACCGTTGTTGTTCAGAACTTTAGTTCTACTCCTTTTCAAAAGCATCTGAAGGTTAATTTATAGAATATGTGAAAATATGCTATTAAACGGGATAATAACAACTTTTACTGTATAATTTTCTTTTAGTCTATATACGATCTATTGAGTAGCTCGTACCTACTAAAGTTAACGGTAATAAGGTTCTTTAGGTCTGTAGTCTTATCTACAGAACCCAAGAGATAGAAAACATTGAAATTGCAATTTGTCTCTTTGTATAGGGTTATTAGTATCTTGACTCGCTCTCTTTGGTTGTTGTCTTCTTCTAGACGAAATGGCAATAGAAAACCTTTAGCCAATGAAAAGTTAGTCTAAAGTGTTCGTAGGATCCAAAAGATTAGTAGGTAAGTTTACTAGATAATTTTCTGGTGGAAGGCTTCGGCCGTGGCTAGTTACGATCCACCGGACCAAGCCATGCCGTGAAATGACCTAGTCGTGTTTTAGGATGTAGTCTGGTGTAACCGTTCCGAAGACGGGTCTGAGCAGTAGCGCACTTGTAGCGCCTCACTCTACTGCCGTCTTTGTACTTTTTCACTCTACAAAACTAGGCTAGAAAGCTAGAGTGAATAAGTACCTTATAGGTCGTCGTGCTCCATCTTAGACCACACCGTCGCTTAACATCAGGCGAATTGGTTGTCAAACGCCGACCTAATTTAAATAATAAAAAAAAAAAAAATAGTTTTTATTTTTTAAATTATAAAACGTACTGGTTTTGAGTGTAGTAATACTTAAGGATGTTGTTCTACCCCTCATAAGGTTGCATAAAGTCTTTTAATATCTCTATCTTTTAAAACTCCTACTGCTCATTGTAAAACGTTTTATGGTAAGTCGTTTGCTTTTCAGGCGGTCCAATTGTGGAACAAGCTGCCCATTGCTACCAGACATGCTCCCTCGCTTGCTTGTTAAAAAAATGTATTTATCAAAATTGCCTTGTTGAATTGTTAATGTTACTCTATTTTAGTGATATTATATGTAACAAATAGTATATTTTATTAACTATAGGTATTTTAAGTATAAATACGATTTATGTATAACTATATAATTCAAATAGTATATTAGTATAATTCAAATAGTTAAGTTAGGTGTATCAACACTCTTATTTTTGTTTATTTTTGAACAATCATGTCCCATACCTACTCTTTTATACGAATCCTCTCCATCCTAAGGTTGTCTGGAAGAGATCGCTCTTAGTGATAAGGCCGCCAGTTGTAGACTACAGTTTAGGTTTTTTCTGTTCTCTTGTTTTGTTACTTCTGGTGTGAACAATAAAGTGTTTATCTATCTATCTTATTATTTTGAATGGAGACTAGACATTTTTTTTTCGTATTTTGCAAACTTTTGTTCTAAAAGTTGTTAACTTTGATAAGTAAAACAACAACCTTAAATATCACTACATCAAAAACCAGTACTTTGTATATTTTATTGTTTTATCTACAAATCATAAATATACTGTAAAAGCATGTGATCCAGTATCGTTTCCAGTTCACGTGGATCATTCTTCTACGACACTATTGTTCTTCGCTGCGCACTTTACTGAAGCCGTGCCAAAGTTGCCGTGTTTGACTGGAAGAAAGTAAAACTTTTTTTTTCATAATTTATTTTGGCTTCTTATGTCTTTTTTGTTATCTTTTTCTTTTTTTTTCTTTTATGATTTATTTTGTTATGTTATAAAAAACCAATGCTGGTTTAACTCAGTGCTTACGTTTACCGCAACTTAAATACGTAATTTACTGAAACTATTTATAACGACAAATTGTCCCAACTATAAGGAAAAGTATCAAACTACGTAACACTTTTACCTAGTTACTAACTACGTTATAATTATATTATTATGAAACTAGCTGCGCCCCGCGGTCAAAAAGTATCCTATGTATATTCTAGACTATATATAATCTATCAATGTGCCAAATTTCATCCAGATCTGTTCAGCCGTTCTGGCGTGAAAGAGTAACAAACATCCATCCATACATCCATCCATCCATCCATCTATTCTTACAAACTTTCGCGTTTATAATATTAGTAGGTTTCAAATTTGGCACAAAACAAAAAAAAACCGCGGACATTTTTTTAATCTGTTAGAATCGTGTGATTTTTTAAGTTACAAATCTAAGTTACACAAACATCCAAATTTTCGCGTTACCTACATAATAATGCTTTTGACATTATTTATCAAAGTTGTGTAACAGACAGATAAATACATAACAGACACAATACATGCTCCCTTTCGGGAGCGCAGGTGACAATGAGAGGTGTCAGGAGCACGCGATGACGACATCCAGCTGTCTTATGTGGACCCGTCTGTTACACAACAGATCACCCTTAAGGGTGCTTTTCCACCATAAAATGAGCAATGCTAGGATATTTAGCGAGGAAAAAATCCACCATGAGTTTTTTCCGTCTATTTTGTTCCAGTAGTTAGATTTTAAGTTCTAATAGTTTTTTTTTTTAATTTTGGCGGTGTAGCGTGACATCACCAAAGGGATCCAACGGAAACCGGCTTGGTCCCATTTAGGACACCAGATTTTCGGACATTTTCGGCTGAGCTTATGCCGAGTTGTTTTATATTTTCAATTATTTTCATTAGATTGTGTGAGCTTTCTTCAAATAGGACAATGTCGTCTGCAAACCTTAAAGTGAGAAAATCGCATTATATATGAACATGAATAAGACTAAACGACTAACTACAAAAACCTAAAATCAAAATTAATAACCATCACCTTGAGTATGTATGACCAATCCACCAAAGAAACAAACAAAAGAACGGCCAACAGCTGGAAGTAATACTCCCTAAACTCCCTAAAGGAAATAATGAATTCTACTGAATTAAGCATAAAGTTTTTGATACTTGTATTCTCTCCGGCCTTACCTATGGCTGTGAAACCTGGTCTCTCACTAAACTTCACAGGGACAGTCTAGTTCACTGCCAAAGAGCCATTGAGAGAAGCATGATTGGCGTCAAAAAACAAGATAAAAAAGAAACACCTCTATAAGATCAAAAAATAGTGTGACAGATGTGCTAGTAAAGATAGACCAACTAAAGTGGAGACGGACAAGAAAAAAGGGGCAAGATAGTTACAGAATGGCACCCTAGTAATTGTAAAAGGAATAGACGAAGGCAAGGGTAGAGATGAGAGGATGAGATAAAACTAACAGCAAGTCCCAACTGTGGAGTGGCTAGGGATAGAAAGCAGTGTAAGATGGTAGAGGAGGTCGATGCCAGAAGAGGTGTAAAACTACTTGACTACCTCGGTGGCTCAGTTGGTAGTGTACCTGCCTTCTGAGCTAGGGGGTGTGGGTTCGATTCCCACCTAGCGCAAACATTGATATGATGAACATTTGTGTTTGTTCTATGTCTGGGTGTTAATTATCTTTTTATGTGTGTAATTAAAATATTTATATGTATGAATATCAGTCTCTGGTCGCCATAGTACAAGCTTTGCTTAGTTTGGGGTCAGACGACCGTGTGTGCAAGTGTCCCGAATATTATTAATTTACATGTTTTTTCTAGGAAACAAAGTTCAGGGTAAAAGGCTAATTGACTGATTGATCATGCTGAATTTGGGGTCGATTTGTGACTTAGTAGCCTTTAGTTGTCTTCTAGTGATTTTTAAAACGTAGTTGGTAGCAAATGACCTATTGTTTTACTACTTCAATGAATTCCTATTGATAATCTTTTTTCTCGCGCACTGTTCATCTGCCTCGCACATCTAGAGGATGAGTTTACGAATGATGAGGAAGGAACAACCCCTCCGACTGTGAACACGCTGGGCAGCCAAAGACGAAAACGAACTGAAGCTAATGCGCTGGGAAAGCAGTTGCGATTCGAACCGAATGGTCGAGGTTATGTTATGTCACCTGACGTACAAAAATTCGGGCGCAGTATGACGCGATTTTGTGTGATAAGTTAAATTACACTGAAAAGTTCTCGCCCAGATCGCGACCACTTTCCAGCAGCGTCCGCCTATGTGGGTTCTAACCTTTAACGATACACAGACGTAGGACATGCAAATAACTTTTTATAATTCAGAACTCGTCATTCATTTATTGCGTACATGGAAACAGTACAGATGAAATTTAAACAAAAGTAAAGGACGCCATATTCCGCTTTTTGGAATTTGGGTTCCAACTACTACGCCGTAGCTTGTGAATTCAAATACATACTTAATTTAGAAACTAAGATGAAAATGTTATATGCTAACTAATATTATAAATGCCAAAATGAGTTTGTTAGTTTGTTTGTTACCTACTTGACCGATCAATATGAAACTTTGCATAAGTAGGTACATAAATTATTAATGACTCTACATACAAATCAAGTAGTGCGTGTGAATGTGTCAATATTGTCAGGGGTAAAAGACATTCGTGTAGAACCGCGACTGAAATTACGAAGCAAAGCTAGTTTAAGTAAATTAAATTAATAGGTGTATTCATAATGGATATTTATCAGGTATTATTTATTTATTTATACCTATATTGCTTAAAAAGTTATAGATCTAGCTGATCTATGGAACTATCTTCAAATCTCGAGTAAATCGGTTTCTTCTAGCACAGCGTGCTCCATCGTAGGCCGCATAGGCTCGGTCATACCACGATTTTCTACCCACACAAAACCGCTTCTTTTAGAGTTGAAAATCGGAAATCATAATTGATGGTAAAATGATATCGGCGCGTCGTTTTTTTTTTTGCTGTTTTTATTGGTAACAATCGTAATAAAAACACAAGTAAGAAAAAGTTACGTTTATAAAAACGATTTAAAATACCGGAAAAAAAAAACATTTAGAAAACTAACAATTTTTTTAAGATGATACTTTTTGTGACTTTTTTCCACAATGAGAATTATTTTCAAAATTCTACTTCGGTTAACTGATTTTGGTTGTTTTTTTCTACAATACCATACCAGCTGTATTTTTTTGCTCCTGATCATCGCAGCTCTTCTTATCAAACTAGGTGCAAAAACAAAACTTGATTTCGTGTAATACGGGTCCGGCTGCGGACAGCCTGCGTGGGGTTACGGAGAATGCGAAAGTGGTCCGCCTTTTCCGGCGAGGATGGACCTTGGGTGCCCTTCTGGTACCTAGCCCGACATACATATGTAGGAATGCATTTACACATCCTCGCTCCGCTCCGCCCGGGGGAGGGGGGGTGGAGCGGGGATGTGTAAATGCAAGTGTAAGTGCAAAAAAAATGGTTGTCCCTAAAAACAAAACCCTCAAAATATTCGTTTAGTGTGTGAAGTTTCTTAAGTGTGAAGAAATTACAAACAAACACACGCACACAAGCTTTCGCCTTTATATTATAAAAGGGAAGTAGGATTTATATGATAAAGCTATATTGTGGTATTCGTTAGGCTAGTTTTAGACTTGTTCTAGACGATCGAGATAAACAAACGTGGGTATGTTTATTTTATGTTTATTTTTCATTCTTTGTTGAAATTTTCTTTTTGTTTGTTTATCGCCTGGACGGCGCTATTGTCGCCCATATGTTCCTTTGGAAATTGATTTTTAATATTTTTAATCTCTCTTTTTATCTATTACCTCATCTTTGCGAATGTAAACATCTTTTTCAAAGCCTCTCCAGCGTCCGACTCTTGGTCTCTTGACAACGAGGACAACATTGGAACACACGTCCATATGTGGTGAATACGTAACCGCTTACCAAATCTGGTTTTGTTCTACTGTCCATTGTATAGTCTATTCAAACGTCCTGCACTACAATTAGTCTTTATAAGTCTGTTTGGGATACGGTACTAGTCTATTGTTGCTCTCTTGTTAGAAATAAAGCCGTACAAGTTTATAATAAGTTACCCAATGCTGGCTAGGACGACGCTAACAAACTGTACTTTACAATGAATAAGGTACATGTAAAGGTCCATTTACCTTGACGCAATTCCCGATGGAGGGACGCGGCTTGGCGGAAACATGACGTGTCTGACGCCGGTAGAGGCCATCGACATTACAAAAAGTTATATCAGTGGTAGAGGCGAATCCACACGACGCGTGGCGAGCTCTATGAACGGCATGCAGCGCATGCCCCGCTATGTGCGTACCTTCATATTCGTGGCATGTCCTACGCACGAATTAACGAGGCATGCGTTGTAAACCGTGCGGGGGCATGCCTTGCGACGTCTGGATCAAGGCAATTTTGATCTTAGAGAAAACTGAAAAGAGTTCTCTCTTGCACACAGCACTTCGGTTTGACTTTTCAGTCGATGTAATGCCTGTGTCAAAAGCTGTACAGTGCAACAGGCTGCTTTGAATAACAGCAAGTAGGCTGCGGCTGAATTGATGGCGTACCTCCTTAATCTGCCCACTGCAACCGAAAAATGCCACTCTATGCCGAAATGTGTTTGGTTACAAGTGAATAGATATTAGGATACTATTTGAAAATTGATTTAATAAAATCAATGTATGAAACTAAAACTAACTTGGGGCCAGGCTACCTTTTATATTTTTTTTAAAGTTTTTACGGCTTCCTTAAAAATAGATAGATAGATATAATTATTAATACAAAGACATTTTTGGAAAAAAACTTAAAGAATTCAATCCACGGAAATCGAATTGATTTATAATCACTTACCAATAAATAGAACTTACCAATGCCATGTTAGAGAATTTCGGGCCGCCTAGAAAATTTTACGTTAGGGCTAACCACTAGACCTATACGAACATGCTTGCTTGTTTTACCAGCGGATACTACTAGTTATATTTAAATTTAAATTTTATTTGATTTAGGGTTTTGAGGCTCTAAAATTGTTTACAAATCCAAATTAAAAAGCACATCAATAACTAACATAAGTAAATTAATGGTATTATAAACATGAAAGTTTGTAAGAATAGATGGATGGATGGATGTTTTGTTACTCTTTCACGCCAGAACGGCTGAACAGATCTGGATGAAATTTGGCACAGAGATAGATTATAGTCTAGAATAGCACATAGGATACTTTTTAACCGCGGGTGAAACCGCGGGGCGCAGCTAGTAATATTTGTTGTATATAGACCCAGCGGTTTGCGTACTTTGCTTAGGTTAATACTCCTTTGCGTACGTTGTGCGCGCACCATCAAATGTCTGACGTATTCAGAGCAGTCAGACTTAGCTAGAGTTGCGTCTGACTTCCGAGGTTTGGTACAGAAGCTTTTATGCTTTCAATGTAAAGTGAGTGTTTAGGAGTAAGTAAACCTATTTAAATTTCGAGTTTATCCTACTAATATTTTGAACGTGAAAGTTTGTAAGAACGGATGGATGAATGTTTGTACTCTTTCACGCCAGAACGGCTGTACATAGATACATAGATACATAGATCCAGATGGATGAAATTTGGCACAGAGATAGATTATAGTCCAGAATAGCACATATGATACTTTTTAACCGCCGATTAAACCGCGGAGCGCAGCTAGTCAATTATAAATTCGTTATACTGACGAGCCATTCTTACAAGCGGATTATAGAACGAAGTATGTTTGTTTGTTGTGTATCTATACGTGTTTATAATTTGTGTACATCGTATTTAGCAACATTTAACGTAACTTTTTTTAACCGCGAGTGAAACCGCGGGGCACAGTTAGTGCGAATTATATCTGTAGGTAACTTACGCATACGCAGGTTCTTGCGTACCTACACGATTACATACCTACTCCTTATAAGTATTCACTAACATTTTCCTTGTCTGCAAAAATAGCAGTTTTCCTATCCCATGGCGTAGTCTTCTTTTCAAAAATTACCTCTAAGAGTTTTTACAGTCACGTTTCTTCTCTTTTGCGTCAATTGCTTTGTTAAAACTTTTGAATTGACATTAAATTAATCGAGACTTGGAAACAAAGTTGAGTTACGTGAAATTAAATTAAAGAAGTTTGTGAGAGAGTTGTTATTTTTCCATTCCGAAAAAATGTAGCACGTGACGATTGATTGAGAACGCCGCGTGACTTACCTACGCGTGAGGTTTGGGTGTCTAACAATTAAAGATATACTATATAAATTTACTAGCTGTCAACCTGCGACTTCGTTCGCGTTTATTATTTATATATATATATATATATATATATATACATATGTGATCTATCCTATCTGTTAAGTTAGATCGAATTGCACACGGTGTGCAAATTTGATTGAAATCGGTTAAGTAGTTTAGGAGTCTATAGCGGACAAACAACGTGATATACAACAATATATAACAACTAGCTGTCACCCCGCGACTTCGTTCGCGTTTATTATTTATTTATATATATATATATAAACTATCCTATCTCTCAAGTTGGATCGAACTGCACATGGTGTGCGAATTTTATTATAATCGGTTAAGTGGTTTAGGAGTTCATTGAGGACAAACATTGTGACACGAGATTTATATATATTAAGATTTATATATATTAAGATTTGTACATAGTTATCTAGGACAACCTCGCTTGCATGGTTTCAAGTCACTAATTATTTTACTTGACTTATTTGACTGCCCCAATGGCTTGGTTGGTAGTGAACCTGCCTTCTGAGCTTGGGGGTGTGGGTTCGATTCCCACCTAGAGCAAACATATATGTGATAAACATTTGTGTTTGTTCTATGTCTTGGTGTTAAATATCTATTTAAGTATGTATTTAAAAATGTATACGTATGTATATCAGTCTCTGGCAGCCATAGTACAAGCTTTGCTTAGTTTGGGGTCAGGCGACCGTGTGTGGAATTGTCCCGAATGTCCGGAATTAGTAACTTTAGTACGTACCTATGGTATAGTTGTGAACTGTGAATCGTAAGTTTTCAAAATAAAAGTACTGCTTGACACCTTTTTTCAACTTCAAGTATTATCTTTCATGTTGGCACGATTTTACAAAAACTGAAAGCAATGCCATATATTTTGCTTCTAACCGCCTTATATTAGTAACTAGCTGCCGGCCGCGGTTTCACCAACAGTTAAAAACTATCTTATGTGATATTCTAGACTATAATCTATCTCTGTGACAAATTTTATCCAGATCCGTTCAGCCGTTCTGACGTGAAAGAGTAACACACATCCATCCATCCATTCTTACATTCTTACAAACTTTCGCGTGTATAATATTAGTAGGAAGTAGGATTAACGTTAACGTCGGAATAGTTGTACAATGGCTTAATTTTTTTTTCATTTAAATTTTAAACTCGTTCGAAAAAGACTTAATACTGTATGACTATTTCGAATGCGATGACAGCCTAGTTTGAGAAGGCCTGCCTCTCAAGCCACAGGGAGCGGGTTCGACCCCAGCCGACGGCACGCACCAATTTGTTCATTGTGAGAACATATGTGCGTATTGTATGTCATCTGCTACTTGACTGGAGCCCGGTGTATGGCGACAGGCTCGCCCATGTCACATTTGGGACTGAACATCGTCCGGCGAAGTGTGGGTGTTGTATTACACCTCTGCAAGCCCCCTCGGGGGATAGGCGTGACGATTTGTGACTATTCCGAAGCTAAACACCTTATATATTACACTTATTAGTAAAGAGGTAAATATGAATGAAGTTGGAATAAAAAGTTACTGCTAGAATTTCATTATATGCGGCAATCGCAAAGTTGCCATTTATTTACTTAGAATTTAAAAAGGATGTCTCTCGAAAACTGACAGTGACACATTCACACGCACTACTTGATTTGTATGTAGAGTCATTAATCTAGTGAAGGTAGTCGCAGCAATGTCCATGCGCTTCATTCACATCACGCATCCTCCAATGCCAGAGACACAGCCAACTTCGGCCCAATATTGCGACACGATAATGTCTGAGGAGTATAAAATGTTGAGGATCTCTGGCAATCAGTACGAGTCCTGTCCAAACAGTACAGAACAAACTAACAAAAGCAAAATGATGAAGATCGTGAGTACAATTGCTTTCAAACTAATTATTTTCATATAACGATAAAAAATAATTATTTAATTAAAATCAAAATTAAGACACTAATTTTTCACTTATTAACTAGCAATTTCGAAAGCTACAAGTTGTCAATAGAAGTATTTTTTCATGATAATCTTTTACAGCATCTTCTTCTTTTACTTTGGCATATGATAAAAACCTATAAACTAATCCTTATGAATATAATAATAGTGCCTAAATGTTTGTTTATTTCCAGATGGTTATCATCTCTGCGCTGGTCGCCATCTCGGCCGCCAAGCCCGCCCTAGTGAGCGCCCCACTCGTAGCGGCCGCCCCCGCAGCCGTCGTCACTGCCACCAGCTCTCAGTACTACCATCGCATCAACAACGGTCTTGCCTACGTAGCCGCTCCTGCCGCCGCTTACGTAGCCGCTGCTTCTCCTTACGTCGCTGCCGCTTCCCCTTACGTCGCCGCCGCTTCTCCTTACGTCGCCGCTGCTTCTCCTTACATCGCCGCTGCGTCCCCTTACGTCGCTGCCCCTGCACCTATTGTTGCCGTTTGAGAACTTCTGACTGATGATTGAAGACATTGTGATATTATGAATAAATGAAATTTCTACAGCATTACTGTTTTTTTGTAATGGGTTTCTTATTTGCTTGTAAGTATCCAGCATCTTCGCATAATGTAGTAAAACATAGTGCTAGCTACATTTTGTAAGGAAATGTGACTGACTGAGACACAAAAAAAGCATTTTACTCATCTATTAATAAGCATTCGATTACTCATAATATAATGCAAATAGGTGCCAGTTTTGGTAGGTTTAGAGCACCTATAGAGATATTTCAATCATCATAATTCATCATGATTTGCGAAGTAATAAAAATATGTCTATTAAGGAAGATTAAAATGTCGCCAATAAGTTATTCAAGAAGAAAAAATTGCCAGTGCTTAAGATATTATAATCCTGGATGTAAGTCATTTTACCGTTGCTATACCTATAACTAACAGGACCCTAGATTACCAGTTCAATAATAAATAACACCTATTATACATTACACATATAATTTATTTATTTAAGTTATGTCCAGTTGATTTATTGTAGGTACGGAAGAAAATCGTAACTAGAATCTTCAGAAGTAAATTACCTTAGGTGTAATAGGTACCTACTATATAATATACTCATTGGGCTAGTATTTAACTACTTACTCTGCGTCGATACTAAGCACTTTTAATTTCTTAACGATATATAAGAAACAGACGAGAACATCTCATTAATACAGCAGTACAAATACATAACATTTCACTACTGAATATAATGAAACAATAAGGTTCATAAGTTGGTACCTATCTTTGGGTTATACATAATGTTGCGTCGTAGCTTATAAAAACTCGTTTGTCTTACTCGCAATTAGATAAAAGTGTCTATATTTCGCTTCAGATGGATTGAGGGAAAAGTTCATAACCTTTGTCCCATTTCGCCTTATTAGGCCCAACTTAGTGCCTAACTGTGGATTGATACAAAAGATAATTATTGACCCTTCGACTATCTGATCAGGGTTTGTAGACATTTATCACACAAATTATTTTGCATTCATATTCATTTCAAAAATGAACACTTTTTATTTCCATCCATTTGAATCGAACGTTTTAGATCCTTTATCATATTATATTCTATACCACGCAGATAAAAAAAATGAATATAAAAAATTTTTCCCCCGGTTGACTGGTATTTTTTTAAATACCTAGCTATAGCCAAATTAGTATTGGTAAGTCTTGTACCGAAGGGTTTAAATAGTAAAATCTTTCAAACTTAACCGTCAGGTAAAAGTGTTTCTTTTTTTAATCTCGAGATCTCATCATGTGATCGATTGTCAACTAGAATAACTGCCCCCCAATTCTGCTAAACGATTGTTTTAAAAATTGTTAATGAATTGCCTCAAATTGGCACTTTTTGTATGCCAGAAGTGTCAAACATAGGTACTTAATACATTGAAAATTTTAAAACAATTTGTTAGTAAAATCGATGCACCAAAGAAAAATAAATACTTAATACCTACTTACTAACTACACCGTTAGAAATTTTTAACTAAAATCATTGGTAATATTTACGCTTGTAAGTAGGTATTTATTATTAATATGAAAAATAACTAGCCCCCAAAAGTAGGGAACTTTTGAAGGTAAATCAAACCATACAAAAACTTTTTGGTTAGTTTTCCAATAAAAAATATGTATTGTTAACCATTATACGCCTCATAAAGTTTAGCAGTGTAGAACAAAGCGAAACCGTACTCGAATATTTAAGCAAGGCGTTACTAAGTAAAGAGCCTGTTGAATGTGAACTGTTTGCTCTTCAGAATTTACGCGCAAAAAACGAATCACAACCGCTTTGTATGATCAAATTACCTTCGATCCCTTATCATCTAACAAGACATGTATCAAAAACAATACGACCAACTGTTATCTACTAACTTACATCAGAATCATAAAAGTATAAGTATATTGTAGATAGGTATAGCTGTGCTCTACACATTTTTGTCAGGCGAAATGGAAAGCACGTGTTCAACCTTCTTTGGCGGAAGTTTGTTGTAAGAATGTTTAGGACAATTAAATTTTATTACTTATTTCGATTTAGTTGTTTGTTGTTTGAACTTTGGTCATTTATATAATATTTGTTACTTAGAATTTGACTGAGACTGAGTTAGATTTTGGGATTTTCTAAAATTAAGTTGAGGTAATCATTACTTATACTCAGGGAATTAAAACTTAAAGCTAGCTTGCTTGTACATGCATAATGTCGAAACAACATTCAGTGACTCCAAAGGGTGTTATTAGGCTAAATCGATAATTGCCAGTTGGGGTCGGTACTTTCCAAACTGCCCAGCGTTTATTATTCCTTGAACGTTTTCAATACGATTTTTGTGTCCATCAAGGTCCGCGTCCTTACCCATTGGAGCATTAGGTATTCCAAGACACCCGCACCGTTGCCACACCACGATGCAAAATTTGTTACACCTATATAAAAGCGAGGGCACCATATTCTAACGCCCGCATTATAATTTTAAAAGCGGTCATGCAAGGGAACTTCAAAATGCTCCGAACGGTAATGTCACCAGTAATCAAATTAATTAATATTTAAATGTTTTCACTTTCACACAGTTTTGTAATAATTATTTTCTTTTGTTTTCAGGTATTGTCACTTTCGTTCGTTTGCAGCGTTGTGCATAGCTCAGGAGTTCATCAATTTAGCGCACCTATAGGTGGTGCGCCCGTAGTTACAGCAGCTAGTTCACAATACTTCGAAAGAACTTTCAATCGCTTGGTCGCTGCGCCACAACTGGTTCCCGTAGCATCAGCGCCACCGTTTGTTCCTGCAGCACCAGCGCCACAACTGGTTCCCGTAGCACATGGGCCGCCAATTTTTGTGCAAACACGACAAACTTTACCAGCGCCACTGCCTCCACCGCAACTGATTCCGTTTCAGTCTGTGCAACCTGTGCAGAACGTACCCATTCAACCAGCACAACCTCCTCCGCCAGCCCAACCTGTTGAACCAAATGTAGCTATAGCTATTGCAACTGCGCATGCTGCTCCAGTTGCTACGTTCCTGCTGCCACCATACCCATTCGGTTTCCCACCCGGCTATGGATTTATCCCTCAAGAACAGCCGAGCAACGTGGATACAAACTCTCAAGAGCCCGAGCAGACCACGACAAGGACGACAACTCAAGTTGAGGTACAGACAACAGTACAACAACCAGAAGCTACGACACCACTTCCGCCTGCTAGTGACACTAACTTTGATCAGGCGTCTTCGAATCAGGATCCTAACTTCAAGCAATTTTTGAGACCGGCACCTCTTCCGCCTCAACCTCAACCCTCAAACCAGGATGTGAACTTTAGGCAATACTTAGCGCCTGCACAGCCACGACCACAAGCTCAACCTTCGAATCAAAATGTGAACTTCAGACAGGCTTTGGCTCCCGCTCAGCCACGACCTCAGGCTCAACCCTCAACCCAGAACGTGAACTTCAGGCAGTATTTGGCACCAGCAGCTCAGCAGCCACAAGTGCAACAGCAACCACAGCAACCGTTACCGTACGCGTTGCCTCAGCCAGTCCCTCACCACCACCATCACCATCATGACCACAATAACTTTAATCCACATATCCACCTGCACTCATTGTCTCATGGGAAGCCACAGAAGCTGAAAACTGTAGTGGAAGTAGTCAAGGCGCCCCTTGCGTACATCGCTCCACCGCCTCTCCCGCAATATCCTCACAATCACGAAGCTATCAAAGTCGTGAAGCACGTCCACACATTCGTGCCAACTAGAGCGAAACTTATCATCCGGCCCGTGTCACATCATCACACACGCAGTGTTCCTGTAAATGCATTTGAATATAAAGCTCCTGCGGCAATCAAAGCTTTGCCTCGAGTACAAAATGTGCGACCAGGAAATTCAAGAGAAGCTGAGTTTACCACTTTTAGGCCTTTCCCTATTCCTAACACAAAACCACCAAGACTCTGATGAGTACCTACTAGACTAATTAGAAAAATAAATATTTCCACTTGTTACCATTAAGCACATTGTAAATAGTGAAAATAGTATTATGTATAAGAAAATAAAGCTTTTGTACGACTTTTCTAGTAACTGTATTTATTATTTTAATCATGCTAAGTTTACACCTAATTTCCTAAGAAAGATATGCAGATACATTATATGAGTAGGTAGGTACCTACTTACCATGTTACATGAAACATTGAAATGTTATTGCTATACAAAACTTAAATACGAGTATATCGACAAAAATAAATTCGTAATAGAAAAAAACTTTAGTACCTACCTATTGAGAATCTCACCGTATCTAAATCTTCAGAAACATTTCATCTTTGTAAAATCAGAACTCTTATCTTGTCTGTTAGTAAATGTGGTCATAAATACTGTAGCTCCGGCTAACTAGTGTTTAACAATCGTTACCGTACCGTATCATATTTAGTTTAATTTTGTAACTTTTGTTTTCTTTGGTAGGAAGTTATTAGCAAGTCTTGAACAAGTCTTACCAAACATAATTGCTATGTACAATTGTACATACATATAAAATAAAATAAAATAATAAAAAAGCCTTATACTTCCAGTTTTAACAACACACTTACAAAATATGTTGATGCCTACCAACCTTAATTAACAAAAGAATAAAAATTGAAACTGATATCGATAATATAAAAATTGATAACTCAAATTATTTAAAAACATATTGAATTTTTACTAATCTATAAAAGAATTGATATTTTAAGTACATAGGCAGCATTTTACTGTACTGGAACCCCTCTTAGGTAAAGGCCTCCAAAGCTTTCCATGTCTCTCGGTCTTGAGCTATTTGTTGCCATTCTGGACCAGCAATCTTTTTAATATCGTCGTCCCATCTAGTGAACGGTCTTCCTCTATATCTTTTGCCCGGTGGGCCTTTCCATGACGTAACCGTTTTGGTCCACCTTCGATCTTTTAGACGTGCTGCATATTTATATATTTTAGTAAAATTTCAAAAATCACTATTTAAATATCTAAACAATGCTTTTGATGTAACTAGGCGTGGTATCTAATCGACCGAGCAAGCGTCTATGCTTCAGCTCCGGCAAAAATGCTTTCGTGCAGCATCTGTCCGGTTATCTTCAGCTTGCAGAGACACTAGTTTTTTTTGTAGAGATCTAAGATAAAATACCAAATTTAAAAAAAAATGATGCCAACAATAAGCAATTACAATTAACGATGATGATCGAGGCATGAGAGCAAGTTCTCCAGAATCTTTTGACGGTTATAATCGTTTCTAAAAATGTCGAAAGGCCCATGATGTGAAGGAAATGATGATGATGAGAAACTCTTGACGTCACTGAATACACGAGACAGATAACAAGTGGGTACTGCGTTCTTAATTAATTCACAAGGCATCCGTATTCCGTACCAACGTAAATGTTCGCTTTATTGTGAAATTGTTAGCAGTCTGTATTTTTGTAAGTGTTCTAAATATTTGACCGCAATTTACCAGAAAACATACTTAATAAATGTAAAATGTAATGTAAAACGTATTTTTAATAAATGTATGCCTATACGTAAATAAATATTATACAAATTATAAATACTCATAAAAGTAGGAACCTAATTACTAAGGAATTGCTAACTTTACTGAAATAAATCTTTCTTATCATCTTTTTTTCATTTATATACCTATTTGTACTACATACATACACAGATATCGTCACACCTTCCTCCCATAGGGGTACAACACCCAAACTTCGCCGGACGATATTTAGTCCCAAATGTGACAGGGGGCGAGCCTGTCGCCATACATCGGACTCCAGTTATGTAGCAGAAGACATTAAATACGCACATATGTTCACACAATAATGAATGAATATTCAATAAAAATAGCTAGAGTTAGACCGAATTGCCATAATCTTATAAAATAACAAAGTAAGTGCATGCTATAAAACAGAAATTGTATCAGTTAGAAGAGAACCTTAGGTACTTTTAACAATAATAATTGTAAGTATTCTAAATCTATTGCAAAACCGGCTCTATTAATTTATCTTAAGCCAAGTAACATTTAAGCAATCTATTTAATTTAGTCATTCAAATTAGGATTAGAACTCATTGATGCATACTGAACTGTTGATAAGCTTTGTCGAAGATTTCCTTTTCACTTTCTGTTTCACACTTGTATGTTTTATAATGCTAGCCTAGCATTTACTGTCCTGTCAGTTTAGATCAAATACGGTATGAATCTTGAAGCTAGATAAATATCTAAATGATCCACTTTAGTCAACGTCATTTGCACAAGGTTACAAACAACAGCTGGACACAAGTTTAGTTTTGCAACGACTGCATTCAAAGCTTAGATAAACTTCAAAACATGGTTGAACGAGGTGATTATGTCCAAAAGTGGACGTTGCCCGTTATCAGTCAGTCCAGCAAAACTGTCGTAATGACGCACCGCCCCCGTTCGTGCCCAGAGTCTAACGAGACATTGCACGCCGTGACGAAACACAATACAAGGTGAATCTTACCCAGCTGCCGTATATAAGGTATTGTCAACCAACCGTGGACATCACTCGCATCTTCTGTTCAACAGACAAACACAACAAACAAAACCAAAATGTACAAAATTGTGAGTGTTCTAAAATTATTTTAAAACAAAATTCAAGTTTGGAAATTTTAAATACTGTATTATTAACGAAAAATGTTTTTTCAGGTGTTCTTCCTGGCCACCATCGCTCTGGCTTCCGCCAAGCCCAGCATTGGAGCGGCGGTGCTCGCTGCCCCGGCTCCACTAGTGGCAGCCAGCCCAGTAGTCGCACCCGCTCCCATCGTCACCGCGTCTAGCTCCCAATACTTCGCCAGGAACTTCAATGGTCTCTACTCCGCACCCCTCGTCGCCGCTCCTGGTGTCGTGGCGACGAGATATATCACTGGCTCTGGGCCAGTGGTGGCTGCCGCTCCAGTCGCTACTGCGGCTCGTTTCCTGGGTCCCGCTGCCGCTCCCTACGTAGCGGCTGCCGCGCAATACGTTGCCGAGCCCTACGCTGCTGCCGCCCCGGCACCCTTCTACCCTGCTCCCGCCGTTGCCGCCTACAGGGCTGCTGCCCCATACTACGCCGCTGCCCCATACTATGCGGCAGCTCCTTACTACGCTCCCTCTGCTCCTTTGATTGCCCTTAAAAAGTGAACGGGACCATGAAGACTGACATCTAGAACCATTTTGTACCCAATAAAATCTTTAAAAAAAAACCGAATATTACTACTACTCAAATTAATTAATTTCTTAGTAAATTGCCTATGTTCTTAAACTTTAAAATGTACTTTTAGCAAATAGCCAGCAATGGCTATAACACTTTAAGAATATTCACATGGGTACGTACAAATATTGTTTACCAGCCTAACGTTTCAAATTCTAATGTTAGCATAGTTTCAAGGAAATTTTCTCGTGGGCCTTGACAAAAGTCCTGGTTTTCCGACAAAGAGCCTTGGTTACATAAAGAAGCCCTACAATAATTAAGGCGATTTTGGATTAAGGGCCCGGCTATTTCTAAACGCAAGCTTTCTATTCTATTTGACTACTGCGTAACTAAAGACAATAATCTATTGAGATGTAGCTTTGTGCATTGTAGTTTCAGGTGTACGACATTGTGTGACACTTATGTCACAATAAATTTATTCAATAGAACCTCCGAAAAACAATTAAATTCAAAGCTTTACATTAAGATTAATAAGTCTGCTTGAATATAATATTTACACGTAACACATAATAAAGCACTCGCATCAGACATGTTATGGCGGCGAGATGAAATCAAAACAAAACATTTGAAATTTTGATCGGTTAAAGTTAATTGATATTCACGCTTCCTGGTTTCGAGCAGGAAATACAGAACTGAAAAATCGAGTGCAAATTGCCCACGCACACGGAATAATCAAGTAATCAAAAAAACTTGCACCAACATGCTCATATAATACGCAAAAAAATACCAGTGATTATAGTACATTCTGAATCGTCATGCTAAATTTTCAAAAAACGAAAATAGCTATGTTTGTTTAGGAATATACTTTTTTTTTTTTTTTTTTTTTTTAATGGAGAATAAGTCGGCGTTTGACCACCAACTCGCCTGATGTTAAGCGACGTTGTGGTCTAAGATGGAGCACGACGACCTATAAGGTACTTATTCACTCTGGCCTTGAAATTTTGTAGAGTGAACAAGTACAAAGACGGCAGTTGAGTGAGGCGCTACAAGTGCGCTACTGCTCAGACCCGTCTTCGGAACGGATACTTTCGGATACTTTCTTTTATTAACCTCATAGCTCATTTACCTACAACGTCACGCACCAAAAGATACTTTTGTTGTAGGTTTCCTTCCAATAAAGAACTAAAAGTGGAACACGAAAACACTTCCCACCGAGGGATTACAATGAAAAATATCGACTTCCTTACCTACTTTTCATGTCTTCGAATGAGTGCACAGTCTAGAGACGGGTTGGGTTGATATTTGCACTGCTCTACTATCGATATTTTTTCTACCGAGTTTGGTTTGAAAAATGTTTAACACGGCTGACAACAATTGGACAATGATTGGAAAAGATAATTTGAGGATTATTGTAGGTAAATGGATCATTTTAGGGAAGATTTTATAACTAGCAGAGTTCTAATGATGATAGATTGGTACATATTACTAACAAAATCGTTATAAAGTAAAATTGATTTAAGACGTAATAAAAGTAGTCATTCGTTTTTATTGCCAAAGCGTTCACCTAAAGGTACCTACAGTGATCGATATCTTGATTCTTATACATCAAAACGTTGAGTTACATCCCTAAATGACTGACACTGTTTCGCACTGAAAGCTTTGTAGGGCGCAAAGTCCTATCGATATAACTTTGTATCGGTATAGCTTTTTTATGTAAAGCAGTTGAGCAGCAAACAAACATTAAATCAGATCTGAAAATAGATAACTAAAACAGATTGCAACAATTCTACATGTGATCTTAGACTATCTCGTGCACACGGAACTGTTTCATTGTACAATTTGTTGGAGACGTAACAAATTTTAAGAAAATATGTTTTAATTTCTTGTTTAATTTTATTTTAATAAAAAAGCTAGTAAAAAATACGGTAGTATTGATGGATGATTGATGATAGTAACTATGATTTTACATAAGTAGGTACTAGTTTATTAATAATTATAAGAAAGCAGTACATTAGATTGGTCAGGCCCAGAAAGGACCTGCATTGAGTGGAAAATGGTTAATTGTGAAATACCTATTGAATTAACAGCCCGTGTAACGAGTCGGAAATTCAGTCAAGTTGATAATTAGTTTGTAGGTGTAAATTTAAAATTAAATGATTCAGGGAAAATGACAATTTCATCACATACAATTGTTACTAAAATAATAAAAATACAATTTGTTGTATTGGCAGCTTGTACGTTAAACAACACCTACGAGTACAAAAATTATCCTTATTCTTATTTCAAAGAACCGATCAGTGTACCGTCGATTTAAAATCATTTCTTTGTAACCGTCGCCGCGCGCGTAGTTAGAATATTAAGTGATATGAGTCTATATCCATACAAGTTCACAGTATCAAACATTGAATGAAATGGAAAGGAATCAATGTCGCCAGTAAAGATTACGTTCTATCTCTAATATTAACTAATCTTTGTAGCTCTAAACGCAACTTCCTTTTCTTATTTGTAACTCAAATTTAATTTCGATTCTATAATGAATGACACAAAAAAAATTAAAAAGAAAGTTGCAAAAGATTTGAAGTATGCAGAATACACTACGGGGAGTGTGCACAAGAACTGCACGACCTGATCCAGCCATCACCGTTCTTTTATAATTGTACCAGGGCACCAGTAAGAGACATCCTCTTATGGTGGAAATTCCACCAAAATGCATACTAAGCGTTTCGAGTCAACTTTTCTTGTAAGAACTGCAGAGGTGTGGAACTCGTTGCCTGCGTCTGTCTTTCCACCTAAATACAATCCGGGGGTGGTTTACGAGTAAAGTGAATAGGTATCTCCTATGCAAGCGTGTCACACCGATCACGTCGACGCCTCCCATCAGGCGTGTCAGTGGTCAAACGCATGCCTTAGACCGTTGTTAAAAAAAAGATATGTATTTTTAAACAACTTATTATATTATATAGAGATCTTATGTCTTAATTTTATGTACTATGCCTATGATCTTATGTACTATGCCTCTTATTTGCGTACTACCGTAATTCTTTCGATAAAAACGTGTAGGATTTACGATTTTTGAGGAATTCGGATTGGTTAATTTTAATAGAAGATCTCTCTATCTTTCTCTTAATTGATGTTAATAATATGTACCTACTTATTAAAAATTAGGTAAAAATTTCTCTTCTTGACAGTTACAGACTATAATTTTTTTTTTTGGAACAAAAAAAATCAAATCCGGTTGCTAAATCCCAATCACTGTTTTAGTGATATATTGTTTCAATGACGCGCTCACATAAGTAATTAGGATTCCGAAAGAACATGGTAATTCTGCCGAGCATAATATCGGGGGCGTCCTTCATCCGTGAACTAATTCGCTAAATGTTTTTAACATAATGGCTACTGAGTGACAGCCGCTAGACAATCCTTTTGAGCATGAGGTCGCGGTTTAATACCCTCTATTGACAATTGATTAGTGCTGCGGTCATAGACACCAAAAGAAACTCGTCAGTGCTTCGTTAAATTCTTACTCTTAAATTGTCTAGCTTTAAGGAAATTAATTACAATAGTTTAAAATACAAATTATTTCAATTTGACAAATGTTGTTATAATGTAGATAAATTTTTAAAACGACAAAATGTGATGATTAATTTTAATTACTAAAACATTTGGACACCTTATAAGGTAGAATATTTGATACCATTATTACTGTACTAGACATTAAGACAATATTGTTCCAAATAAAATAATTTTGATTTATGATTTTTGATTTCTTTACATCATTCCGACCATATATTTTAAAAGCGAAACATATTTTTTCTCTCTCTCTATGTATCTCTATGTCCGGTTGTAACTTTTTCTCCACTGAATAGGAGAATTAATCACGTACGGTTTAGTCGATTATTCCGACTATAGTTTCAACCGCATTCGGCGGTCTTCGTCAAGGCGAGTGCGCGCGCGCGGCTGCGTCTCGCATAGCACTTTATTCCCGTGTCCCATAATTCCCGTGTTATAAATCATAATGTGTGAAAACCACGTCAGTTTCCAAAACAAAATTAAATAGGAAAACATTAAAAGCAATGCTTCAAGATCAGGAGCGGCCGAAATTTATGATAATACTAGCTGCGCCCTGCGGTTTTACTCGCGGTTAAAAAGTATCCTATGAGCTATTCTAGACTATAATCTATCTCTGTGCCAAATTTCATCCAGATCTGTTTAGCCGTTCTGACGTGAAAGAGTAACAAACATCCATCCATCCATCCATCCATCCATCCATCCATCCATCCATCCATTCTTACAAACTTTCGCGTTTATAATATTAGTAGGATTTATCGAGGAAGTAGAGAAGGTATATTATGAGGACAAGCATATAATAATATTATCCCAAAAATAGGAGAAAACTAGAAAATTTTAAGGAAAGCCGTAAAGAACCGCAGCAAAACTAAGAATAAGATACGTAGATTTTATACTAATACAATTGATCAATTAGGTATTGTTTGAAACCTAGTCTGACACATTAGCAACATCTCATTTAACATCTACTTGCATGACGGCGGGACCGGCGGCAGCAACGGCAGAAACCCACAAGAGGCGGAGATATAAATCTCTCGGTGATGGATACATATTTCTGCCTTTTGGGGTAGATATTTTGGGCCCTTGGTGTCCAAGCCCATTGCTCTTCACTGATCTGTCAAAGCGGCTGATAGACAGAGTAAACGACCAAAGGGCTGGTGCTCACGTCGGTCATCAGAGAATTAGCATTGCTATTCAACGAGATAACGTTGCCAGCCTTTTCGGTATTTAAGTACCCGCGGATTCTGACTTGAGCTCTGTTCATTATTAGTAATTTGTTATACAATACAATACAAAAACTCTTTATTGACACCAAATACAAATAAATCTAAACTAAACACTCAAAAATAAAGGCGCAATGGGCGGTCTTATCGCTTAAGAGCGATCTCTTCCAGACAACCTTTGGATGGAATAAAAGCATTATGATTTAGCATGGACGGTGGTGTGTGCTAAAGAAAAATAATAATAATTGAGTTATTTATGTTTATGTCAAAATAAAGTCTCTACTTAAACTATACTACATTGAAAAATCTAAAACAATCTATATTAAAATTAAAATAGCTGTAATATATGAATAATAGTACTATGCGAGACGCAGCCGCGTGCACGCATTCTCCTTGATAAAGACCGCCGAATGTGGTTGAAACTATAGTCGACTAAATCGACTAAAATCGACTAAATCGTACGTGAGTAATTTCCGTTTCATAAATCATAATGTGTGAAAACCACGTCAGTTTCCATAATAAAATAGCTGAAATAAATGTAAAAATCTAATCTAATTCCCTAACCGCTTTTTCGTATAAAAACAATTTTTAATTTATACAAGTGTTAATAGACCGACATAACAAACGTATGATAGTTGTATCTTTTTATAGTGTCACAATAATAGTCTCCGCATTTTAGCAAACACTTGACAAATATCAACAAATTGTCGTTTCCGGAATAATTAAAGCCTTTGAATGTTAATTGGATTTATAACTTAGGAACTAAAAGCGTTTTTACCATTTATGTTTTATGGTTTAAATAGATGTATAAACAATAGCGCCAAATTAAAAATACGGAGTTATTGTTATAAATAGATAATGTTTGATTGCTTAAAATGTATCCATATTAACAAATAAAAATTAGGGTCAACTGGGCCAAATGCGTCTGTGCGGCAACTTCGCATTTCGAGAATTACTGACAAACCCTTCACAAATAAGACACCATCTACATCTTCTTTCTATCTTTAGTTGCAATAATAATAATATGTACAAGATGGCGTTAGTTGCCTAATATGTGAAGGGTTTGTCAGTAATTCTCAAAAGACGCAATTGCCACACAGACGCCTTTGGTCCAGTTGACCCTATTTATTTTCCTTGGTGTTGGAAAATACGTATTTTTTTATCCAATCTCCGTAGTCCAATCTATTCTCCAAAGTCCCTTTGGTCCATAGTTTTATGAAAAGCCTTAATCAACAAACAACCACGCCAATAACAGTTTGTTGCAATCACCAACGATAGACGATCAGAGGGTGGTGGAGTTATATAACATTACCTTCCACGGTCACCGTATGACCCATTCGACAGGCAATGGTGTCCATATCAACACTTAATTGAGCATGCACATGTCCTGCCTAAGGAAAGTGAAACCAACATGACGAACAAAGGCGTAATGCTTGCAACAGTATTGAACTATATAACCTGTAGTGACACATCGATCTATACACTTCTACGTTGACACCAGGCTTATCAAGTCGTGACAGCCAAACAATGTCGATCCAAAGATTAGTGAGTGTCATGTTAATCAGCCTTAACATTTGCAAGTCAAATGCAATTGCAAACAATTAACGTTTTTGTTTTCTTTCCAGGTTATATCTGCACTCGCCATCATAGCTAGCTGCCATGCTAGCGGGATTGGCCACCTAGCTCCAGTCGTCAAATCGTTTCCCATAGTGCGATATGCTCCGTTCTTTAGTTTTCCGAACGGGGGAAGATCAATACACGCAGTGGCACCTGCCGTCGCTCCAGCGCCGGTATTCCCGGCACCAGCTCCAGCTCCTGTTTTTGCTGCTCCTGCATTCCCTGCACCTGGATATCCTGCACCTGCATTCCCAGGCCCTGCATTTCCAGGCCCTGCATTCCCAGGCCCTGCATTCCCAGGCCCTGCATTCCCAGCCCCTGCATTCCCAGCTCCTGCATTCCCAGGTCCGGTCTTTCCTGCTCCGGGTCCTGCGTACCCAGCTGCTACATTCTCCGCTCCTGCATTTCACGCCTCAGCAGTAGCACCAGCTCCTTTACCATTACCAGCACCAGCCCCAATACACTTTACGCCACAACCTTTTTTCGCTCCTGCTTTACCTAGATTAGCTCCCCTTGTACCAAGTCTTCCTAGAATAGCTTCATTAGTGCCTTCTCTTCCAAGGTTAGCTCCGTTTGTACCTACTTATTCACCTGCACCTGTTTTTGCTCGTGCTGTACACGCCTTACCAGCAGCTTCATTTTCTCCAATCATAAGGCCCGCGTTAGCCCCTGCTTTACCTTCCCCTGTTTTTGGACCTGCGCCATTAGCAGTAACAAAAGCCCTGCCTTTTGGACTTCCTGCTTATGCCCCACAATTACCTTATGGCCATGCCCCCTTAGTCAAGGAAGCGTGGAAGTGAATTTTACCGATAAGTTAGTATTTATTAGATAGCGTTAGTTAGCAAACTATTGTTATGTTGTAAATATTTTGTTACGGTTTGTTACTGTTTTTTGTATTAATTTTGTAAATAAAACTATTTAAATCAAGAATTAATTGCTTATTTATTACTTACTATTATAGTTAACACTGTCCTTAAGAAAGTATTAAAAATATTTTGAGTAGGGACCTACTTAACTACTAAAATTACGTAGACTCAAATAATACTATTTGATCGATAATTCAGTCAGCAGTAAATTGACTAAACCATATAATAATAATCATTATGCAAGTACTGTTGCACTCTAGATAACAATAAACAAGACTAAATGAAATGTTATCCATCAACCCTTTAGAAAATCAAGAGGAATATCATTAATCATGAAAATAAATTATATTAAAAAATATGCTTAAGTGTCGATTATTAATGGCAAAAATAATTATAAATTTAGGTCGCATTAAGCTATAACCAATGTTATGTCTACCAACCCCTTTTGGGGAAAAGGCGTAACGATATGCTATGTTACGAGTATATAATATTTATGTATACTACACTTTCTATACATATATACTACGTTGTTTAAATATCAATGATTTGTTTTAGAGAAAAACTATGTCAAAACATAAGCCCATGTATATGTAATAAACACATGCGAAATTTCTTTTTGAATCTAAATTCTAACAAAAAATATATTTAACTTGTTCGAATCAAAGCATCTATCATCTAACGTCATTGTTATCATTACTTTGTAATATTAAACTAGCAGTGTCCGAGAAGCTTCCCCGCTATCCTGCAGGAAACATAAAATTATTTGTGAAAAAAATGGCCTATGAATGAATAATAATTAGCCCAAGGTACCACCTACTTCCGTACTAAACCGATACAATAGACAAACACTTATAGATACAAACACATAACACTAGAAGATGTGTTTAGTGTGTTACCATTTAAATATAACAAATATTGATAATGCGATGTGTAACACGATCTTTACTGAAATGGGGAAGAAATATCAATTAAAGCCATACAATATTTTTTACATAAATATTTTTTTATTTAAAAAAAAAGTATAAAAGTATAACAAATTTTACAGGTACTAATTTAGGAAGGTCAGTCATGTGTTCTCTTTAATCTATCGCACATACGCTGGGGCGTAGCCGTAAGGGGAACGAAGAAGAGAAGCGGAATAAGGGAAAGGGGCAGCGTATGCAGGGGCAGCGGCATACGCAGCAGGCGCTGCAGCGTAGGCAGCGGGCAACGCGTACGGAGCAGGAGCGGGCCCAGCCAGATATGGAGCCGGTGCAAATGGAGCGGGAACGGGAGCTGCGAAAGGAGCAGCCAGTGGGGCTGACAGTGGTGCTGCAACTGGCGCTGCAAATGGTCCTGGCAATGGAGCAGCTAACGGAGCAGCTAATGGCGCCGCAAATGGAGCAGCAACCAGAGGGCTAAGTGCCCTGTTGAAGACGTTCACTTGTGAAGCGTATGGAGGAATGTTCTGAGGCACGGCATGGGCGTATCCAATTTGTGCAGGTGCAATTAAAGGTGCAGCAGCAGGAACTGCGCTGGATTCAGCGCCGATGGTGAAAGCCGCAGCGATGAGGAAGATCTGAGAATAATATTAACTTATTATTAACAAACTTATCATCTATCTAATTAGAAATATTGTGCAGATATTATCATAATAATTATGTTATAATTAGTCAACCAATGCTTACAGATTTAAAAGAGTTCATCTTGCTTGGTTTGTTGGAGGACCTTCCTTGTTGAAAAGAGGATGTAATGTGTGACTTCCAAGAAAATGGCTTTGTCTTTTATACCTTGTTTATTGTGATTCAGGTGTCGTACGACAAAATAAGCATTTGACGGATTGCGGCTGGTCATTTGGGATTCGAGGAGGCGTGCGTGGAGAAATGGATCACATTGAGAAACTTTTTTTTATTGTGAAATTCTTATTGGACCGCGAATCATGCAATATTCATTGAAATTCGATGTCTGTTTCTTTCATGTGTACAAAGATTTTTAAAATACAACTGTGATTTTTATTTTAGGCTTTTCTTAGTACCTTGCATCCTTTTGTGTATTTCTTTTACAATTAATTTTAAAATATATTTAGAAACCCTATTTAATGCGGAGTATTCTGCGCACTCAATAGTACGTTTGCAAATTACCTACTCTTAATTTAGTTATTTACAATCCATCCTTTTATAGAAGATGTATTGTAACAATACTCACACTATTCTTTTTTTGTAACGTATTGTCATTGCCCGAGTTTAAACCTCAATGACATTGCTACCATAAGCAGCTGCCTTACTTGATTTCTCTAAACAACCTTGACCTACTTTATTACATTAGATTTAAAAGATAGGTCTCGTCTAGTATGCATTTCATGTGGCATTTTATGGCAAAATATATTCATAATGCTCAACTAGTTTTCCCTTTCGTCAGTTGCATAACATTCAGTGAAAATGGTACGCATAGAGTCGAAATTAGAATGCATTGTTCGTAAACCAAGTCTGGGTCAAAAATCGCAGTGCCAACTGCGATGTCCTGCGCATTAGTTAGCTGCGCGCATGCATCGTTCGTCCTCGTTGTTGCCCAACAAATCTACTGTTAGTATAAAACGTGACGACGCCCTGGAGACGACACAGTCCACCGGATTCTTTCAGTCTAGCACTTTGTGTGAGCAGTCACAAAACCCAAGCAAAATGATCGCCAAATTCGTTGTAAGTAATCTTACTCGTGAATCCGACAAAAAACCATAAGACTAATTGAAATCTAAAAGTTTACCTTTGATTTATTGTTGAACAGGTCGTTTTCGCCTTGGCTATCGCCTCCTCCAGAGCCGGAGTGGTTGCGCCCGCCGCACTCGTGGCAGCTCCAGTCGCTTCCGCGGCTGTGGTGGCTCCTTACGCCAGCTCGTACTCCGCGCACGCCATCAACCACGCCGTAGCTGCTCCTTACATCGCGGCATCCGCACCGTACGTCGCAGCTGCTCCAGCACCATACGTCGCCGCTGCTCCAGCACCATACGTCGCCGCTGCTCCAGCACCATACGTCGCCGCCGCTGCCCCATCACCTTACTTCGCCTCGGCCAACTACGTCGCCGCACCCGCCGCCCCGTTCTACTCCGCCAGATACCTGGCATCTCCTTACCTATAAACGAATTTGGTGATATCATTGCCCAGTGACTTGCTCAGAAATAGACTTATTTTATAATTGTGATATGATATGATATAAACAAAAGGTTATAAAATATCAAGTTTTACTTAGTAGTTTTATTTAATTTACTAAGCACGTTGTCTGTTGGTAGGATATAATTCCTAATAGATTTTAGAAACTAGGTATAGAACGCCTACACAAATTACGCAATTCTATTGTATGTCTCCTTCAAGTCTACATATATTATCATTTTAACGGATACTGTAATCGTGCACTAAGCTGGTAAATCAGTCCACGCCATGATTAACGGTTTTCATACGTTATCAAGTCCCACTGCCTTCTAAAATGGAAATGGTGGTATATTTAGCACAGAAATTGATGTAAACTTGCTTACTTCTATGAATCAGTCATGGTTATATTATCACTCGAATTTGTTTGCAGTTACAAATAACTTGACATGATAAGGGAACGTACCCATACTACGTGACTCATTTAGGGGGGGGGGGGTCTGGGAGGGATACGATTTTTAATGTTTTGTTTGCAAAAAACGATTCAAAACTATGAATTACTACGTAAAACTAGAGTAGGAGGGAGGAAGTCTTAGAATAGAGTAGTATAGAGTACAGATGTTGACCGAGGGGGAGGGGACGGGGGTTAAAAATTGTAAGAAATGGTCACGTAGTATGGGTACGTTCCCTAACAACAAATTTTTGCCAGTTATATAGTATACTAAGTGTATAAATATGTGACCCGCGGTTTAATCGGCAGTTAAAAGTAGCATAATTATGTGTTAATCCTGGGTTTTAAGTTAACTCCATACAAAATTTCATAAAAGTCCGTCCATCCGTTTGATCTTGAAGAAGTAACAAGCAAACGCAACACAACAAACACAACACAACAAACACAACACAACAAACACAACAAAACACAACAAACGCAACACACACAAACGTTCTTATTTACGATACTATTGGCTCTATGAGCAGGAGATCTCACGGCTGGTGTCTGTCCAACTGTCCTCCTCTACAGGTCTTTTAACGTAAAAAAAAACATTGTTCAACAGTTTAAAAAAAAAACTGAATGTACCAAACAAATCTGCCTGGTGGTCGAATCTATGCTTACACGACGGGCTTACAAGAATCGGTTTAGTAGAGCAACCTGTAGAGGAAGACAGCAGGGCAGACGCTAGACGGACACGCGAAAGCATAATGCTTTCGCGTGTCCGTCTAGCGTCTGCCACCGAAGCTGCAGCATAGACGCTTCGCTCTCTAAAGCTCGCTCGGTCGGTAGGATGGGATAATAATTTAATTTCAAAAACCGAAAAACGTTTTTTGGGAATACAAACCATAATATCCTGAACGCATTTATTACAATGGCAATACTATAATTACTACTATCAAATACATATTAGCAGTAGGAACCTACTTGTCACTATTAGGTATCTGTTATATAATTTTAGTTAGTGTTAAATATTTAAGTGTAATTTATGCAATTAAACTATTGAAAGATAAAATGCTTTAGGTATGGTGTCAGTCAGTTAAATTGTATGAACAAGGCTGAGACACCATTCCTAGAAAATATGTAGTTATGCTTCAAAGTAGAGCAAATACCGATAAAAGTATGTAACATATCAATTATGTACCTAGGTACATTCTTCAGATATTGCTTTGTACATTTCATTTATGCAATACTAAAACTTCGAAAAAAAAAGCATTTTAAGTTTTACGGATACCCAATTATACATAGTTTATTTAGTTTTGTATCACTTATGTTTTTTAGTTCTTTTAGGTCTATTTTGGTCTTATTTAATGTTAAAGTACCTGGATGGCCGAGCTTTGCTCGGTATTTTTTTTTATTTTTTAATTGTGTTTTTTTGATAATAAACAATTGATTTTAGTCTAACCTCAAAGCAAACACTCATTGACTTCGTGTTACTTAACAACGCCATCTGCTGTTGTGTCGTTAAAGCAATTAGTTGCTCACAAAAAATAGTAGTATTATTATTCGCCAATAGATGTCAGGAAGAGTCATATTTTTCAGTTGAGATTGATTATCGATAAAACACGAATAAAATGATATTTTCTAAAAATGATTCCTAGCTAGATCGATTTATCGCCCCCGAAACCCCCTATATACTAATTTGTATGAAAATCGTTGGAGCCGATTCCGAGATTCCAATTATATATATATATATATTCAAGAATTGCTCATTTAAAGGTATAAGATATCGACTACATTATGGACAAAGTGGTGACAAAAAAAAACGAACATATTGTGTAAAAACAACTTGAACAAACTAACTAGACTTAGTGGAGTCCTTGGATCATAATATAAGGGAGAACGGTACGAGAACCTAAAAATGAACCGCATGAATTAGGTGCTGCACATAATTCACCGCAGGCACAAACAAACGCAACCAGTCGCAACAGTGATAATTATTGTTGTATCGTTCTCGCTATAGACTTTTGTACTTCTCTCTATCTTTGTTATTGATACGCGTTACGTAATACTTTCAACGGAGCTGTTTAGTGTCCGTTTGCTTCTAGTTATATTGGGTCCACGCGCTGTGTACTAGAAATTGGACTCGTGCCGCTTCTTCTATAAATTATATATTATTTCGATAAGTGAAAGTATGTACACAAAGTTATGTAGAAAAATTAAATAGCTTCCATCACAAATATGATTATAAATAGGAACATTAAGGGCGGTACTAACTAATCAATTCTTATTGCGTTAGCTACTCCCACGACACGACGCCGAGTGGACTCAAATAAATTGCTTGTTATTTGTAAGACCCCTTACTTTGAATAAGCAATCAATATAAATATGTATTCATAATTTAGCGACAATTCCAGCTTAGAAAAGGTCTATTTTTCCATTTTCCATTATGATAAAATAGACCTATAAAGATGAAGTTATAGTTATTTAGAAAGTCAAAGTCAAGGTTATGTATTGGTAAATATTAGTTTACACGTCAAATGGCATAGAAAACCCTTGTTGTATACGTAATAATTTCAATTGTATACGTATACAATAGTAGTGTATACAATCGAAAATCATAATAAATGCTATCTATTGAATACAGTTTATAAAATTACAATGATGAATGAAAAAAACTCTAAGGTTATGTAAACAGTACCTAATCTAAAATTGTTTTCAACATATTCGGATTTAAGTATCCTATCCTACTAATATTATAAACGCAAAAGTTTGTAAGAATGGATGGATGTTTGTTACTTTTTCACGTCAGAACGGCTGAACAGATCTGGATGAAATTTGGCACAGAAATAGATTATATTCTAGAATAGCACATAGGGTACTTTTTAACCGCAGGTGAAACCGGGGGGCGCAGCTAGTTAAGCATAAAGAAGAATGTAAATAAAAAGATAATGTTAGTTTATAGGTAAATTAAATAGGTAGGTAGGCATATGGACACTGACTTTAAATATTTTTCCAAAAACCCCAGTTCAAATAGGACAGGCCTGCGCTTGTTTTCATAACATACATCTTATAATTAAGCATTTGACACCAAAAGATAACAAGTCAGCTGACTCGCAGTACTTAAGGCTGCTGCAGTAGTATCACAGTAAGTGATACCAGTAGAAAATTGAAACCAGAAATATTATCACACTTCACACTTATCTTAGAAATGCAAAAGTTTGGATGGATGTACAAATGTTTGTAACTCAATCACGCCAGAACGGCTGAATGGATCTGGATAAAATTTTGTGATAGCACATAGGCCATTTTAATACCTAGCTGGTCAAAGTAGGTATGAATGGTTATAGACTAGTCACTTTAGAAGAAAAAAAGCAACAAATAAAATAAGTAAGCCTCTATTGAAAGGATATGGTATAGACATATGGTTTGGGGTCAGGCGACCGTGTGTGACAATGTCCCGAATTTATTTATTTATTTATTTACATCTAGTAATGTGTGTGGCAAAGCCCTCGTTAAGCAAAGCAGATAAAGTATTTCTTTATCAACAATAACGTTCTTTAACTAATAACATTTTGTTGCCCTAATTCTGTAAATTCTAACTCAGGCATTTCATTGTATAGGTAAGGAAGGGGCTCCAAACGCATCAACAGCACCGCCAAGTGTTACGGCGGCGGCAGTTACTGTTCACAATCTGGCGTACGGTCTGTTTATTCGCAATTCTTCTTCTTTGTGAATAAAATAATTGACGCCGACATACAGACAGACCGACAGACATCGGAGTCTCACCATCAACTTTCCTTTTTACCATTTTGGTACGGAACCCTAAAAAGACAGAGGGTGAGACTGGCACACAGGATCTGAAAGATACTCGTAGCGCTGAAGAAGATCCCCTTTTCAAAGTGGTTAGTCGAACCTCGTTAGTTCTTAGATTTTTATAATACTTTTAAACGTAGGCAATACTCCTTACTGCTTCTACCATGTATCATGATAGTGTCATTGAAAACGCCCTGCCCTCTTTTGTACTTGTAACCGAGTTGCAACTGGGTAATTTTCATGTATGGACAAATAAATTTTAGTCAACCTCTAGTTACTCGTATAGCGCAACTCACTGATCTTGATCCAATGTTAAATAATTATTAAATTTGCGGGAAGCAGTTAAAAATCAGTAATAAAAAATGCAAAGATGTTATAGTTTTCTAAATCCCTAAGTTGTAAATTTCATAACTGATTGAAATGCATAAAATTAGGTAATATTTTTATTGTGTTACACAATGTATCAAATGGAGCATGAGATATTAAATGCCTACAATTTTTTTTTAAATTGTATTGCGTTAAATTCTTTTCGGCGAGTAATTGATAATCCAGTAGTTTTTCTCGGTAAAGTAATTTTGCTTAGCTAGTATGATTGGCAGACAAAGTGCAGCTATAAGAATAATTTGGAACCTGACTGAAATTAATAACTAATAAAAACTCTATTGAAGAATACACAAAATGCTAATACTATAATAATACTAGCTGCGCCCTGTGATGTTACCCGCTGTTAAAAAGTAGCCTATAATTGTGTAAATCCAGACTATAAGCTACCATCATACCAAATTTTATCAAATTCCGTCCAAACATTTGAGCGTGAAGAAGTAACAAACAAACACACACACAAAGTTTCGCATTCATGATATATGGTAGGAAGCAGGACTGGATAATGTATTTTTTTTTAATACAATAATTATCTTCGACAATTAAAAACAAATTGACACTGTTATTTCAGGATCAAGAACGTTTGCTTTTTAATAATAGTGGTACCTATACTTTGCAAATGTGTAGAGTTAAAAATATAACTGCAACCTAGTGTGCACATATTGTGTGAGTACCGTTAGTTACAAACGACTGCGGTGTTATTTTTCAATGTTTTATTTATGATTAATTGGGCCCACGTTTGACCACAACACACCTGATGGAAAGTGACGATGTTGTCTAAGATGGAGCACGCTTGCCCATGAGGTGCCTATTCACTCTTGTCTTGAAGTGTATGTTTGTTAAAACCACTTAATCTCTGATCTCTGATGATCAGAGATCGGTACGCGGTGGTGATGGAGGCTCTGGGATGGGAGGAGGCCATGATGTTATGATAGTAAAAATTGTAATCATTTCGCGTTTTAAAGAAATTGTGGGCACATCTCGAGCATTCATGCTCACTATCGAAGGCACCTTCTTGCGGCGGCGTCGTGTGTCAAGTCGTTCTCTTCCCTCAAATATGGTTGAGGAGAGCGATGACTGACACATGCGTCATACTCGCGAACGGGTGCTGCTTGCGGGTCGCTGGTCTGCTCATGGTGTACTCACAATGTAATGAGTAAATCTGATAACCTTTAACCTAACCTTAGATTAAGACTTAATAACTAATTCCCCTCTACCTGTACTCCCCTTATATAATAATAATTAAGATTAGTTAACAAATATCACGGTCTCCGGCGTCCGCGGAGTGTGATTTTTAAATTAAAAAAAAAACCTAATCTTTATTATTTACTACCTGCGCCCCGCGATGTTAGCCACTGTTTAAAAGTAGTGCTGTTCGAGACCAAAATGTATCTCTGTGCTATTTTTTTCATTTCTGTTCAGGCGTTCTAGCGTGATTGAGTAACAAACATCCGAATGAATGAATGGATATTTAGGTTTCCACCCATACATCCATTCAAACTTTCGTATTAATAATGTTGGTGTGATGGTCGAATTAAATATTATGACAGTAAGCTTATAGAATGTGCTTGACCATAGACCTTTCAGCTAGACTTAGTAGGAATTTATAGAGTGCTTGATCATCTTGCCACTTAAAATGTCAAATCTAAATAAATAATTAAACAGAGAGGTATATGATGCGGTCACATAATTCAAAATTAACTAATGACTTTGATTTGAATAAATAAGCATGCAAATTGTTTAATTATTAATTTGTTGCAACTTATAAATCCTCTCGTAAATTTTGTCCAATTAATTATAGGAATACTTAATTGAGTGGTACAATTTTAATATTTTTAATTGGCGATAAGATTTCAATTTTTCAATTTGACGCATTATCCGTCAATTACAGATAAAAATCGGCGAAGTGCGAGTCGGACCTGCTCAAAAAAGGTGCAATTCCATTATAGAAACGGCAAGAAAAACACGTTTTTTGTATAAAATTCTGGAATTCCCTTCCCTTAAATATTTATTTTATTCTGTTTTTTAGTATTTGTTGTTATAGCGGCAACAGAAATAGATCATCTGTAAACATTTCAGCTGTCTAATTATCACGGTTCACGAGATGCAGCCTGATGACAGACGGACGGACAGACGGACAGCGAAGTCTTAGTAATAGGGTCCCGTTTTTACCCTTTGGGGACGGAACTTCAAAATCGATGACGGTTAATCGATTAGAGTGATTTTTTTTTCACTCCGTTAAACTTCCCATTCATATTTCATATTCGGACATCCGATTTTTATTGTACTCTATGTACATGTATGTATGTATGTCGAACTTAGTGTGTCATAAAAAAGTTTAAATTTAAACTTTATTTTATTATTATTATTGTTTAATCTATAAAGGCAATTTTCTAGTTAGTAACGTTTTTTCTGACGGTACTTGAGTTCTAACTGAAGGCTAGGTTGCCTAGGCTAAGGCCGAAGGTAGGGTAGACGGATTAGGCCCAGCATGTGTCTAACCACTATAAAAGGCCTGCCTAACAGGCCCTTAGTACATTCGCTCACACATCCTTCATTCACTTCTACAAGCCACCCCTCCCCATCCCTTCAAAATGTACAAGCTGGTAAGAGTTTTAACTAATTACCTACTCTACTAATCATAATAATTTATCTTTTTCTCGTCTAATAAGAAAAATAAGTATTGTCATGGCACAAAGATATAATTCGAAATTTTTGCAAATGCAAAAAAAAACTACCTTCATTTGTTTAAAATCACAATTTTTAAACCATACTAAACTTTTAATCATCATTTTAATTACCTGTTGTCAAAGTTTAAGTTATCTTTTAAATACCACGTATTGTTGTGTAACTACATACATTTTTCAATTCATTTGCAAATCTCGTTTTGGTTGTTTCAGCAAATTTTTCAGGAATGATGATAATCTAACAAAATAATTTACTTAGAGATATATTTATTTTTATATATAATTAGACTTACATATCTTATTTGAATATTAATTAATGTATCCGGCTAATAAGTAGATTTTTATTACAACGGATAAGACATGCGTTTGATCACAGTCTTATTCGATGAGAAGTGACACTGAGATCGAAAATGTACATACACATCAATTGCCTAGAAAGCTCCTTTTCACTTTTTTCAAACAACCCTAATTTGGTACATTTGGTAAATAGGTACACCTATTCCTAACTCAAATTGGTTTAAATAACGCGCGACATAATTTTTGTGGGCGCAAAAGCACAAGCAAGCCCAACATAAAATCAGAGTAGGTTAATAAATAATTGGTTGTATTAGTCTATTTTTATTCTTTATTTATTAACGAAACGAAAATGAATCAGTGCTCTCGGTAATTTTCAGATACAGTTTTTATTCGTTTGACATTCTCCGACACGGCAACGACCCGGCGAGGTCGCCGGTTACCATCCGGTACTCGATAATTTACTACTTTTTGTAGAGTAACTAGTTTTTCTCGCTGTTTACCTTGTTCTATTCAGAAGGGATTAAATCATTGTTTTCCATATACTACAAAATATACCATACAATAAGACTTTTCAAATAGTTGGTGCAGCAAATGTCTTATATGTATTCGTTTAGGGTTTGGGTCAGAGCATGTTTTATTAAAACTATTTACCACTAGCTGCGCCCCGCGGTTTCACCCGCGGTTAAAAAGTATCCTATGTGCTATTCTAGACTATAATCTGTCTCTTTGCTAAATTTCATCCAGATCTGTTCAGCCGTTCTGGCGTGAAAGAGTAACAAACATCCATCCATCCATCCATCCATTCTTACAAACTTTCGCGTCTATAATTATTAGTAGGATTTCTAAAAATGTATTATTATTGAATGAAAAACCAAAAGTCAACTGCATAAAATGAAGCCAATGATCTGTCTCATCTCTGTCTTTATTTTTACATAGTATTTTAAAAGTCACTTTCCACGTCTGTCTGTATATCCCATAACTCTTAAATCACGAAACGGATTTAGGTGCGGTTTTCGCCATCAGTCAAATCACTTTTCATTAAAGGCTTATTTGCACCGTGCGAAGACAGGGCAAGTCGCTAGTCTAATAAAAATAGAATTTAAAGACACCTTGCATTCTAAAAACGGTCAAACCGTTTAGGCGGTAGGAGGTTTCATTGGGACATACAGGACAACTTTTATAGGTATACAATTATGCATACCCTAAAGATTAAACACTTCAATCGACAAATAATCGCTCTATCGGAACGAGTTAATAATATCGATTAATTCCTTTCTGATTCATGTACACCGACTGGTACTGAACTAGTTGACTTTTACTGCAACCTCATAAAGTTTTACAAAGCTACCACACTAAATAAAATCGAGATGATTTATTTTTATCTCAGATCAATCTAGAGGAAAAAATGAAACACTGCGTTATATCTCGCTGAAGCCACTCCTTTTTCAGTGTGTGCGTGGTAATATTGCCATGAAAAACATTTACAATTGCACGAAGACGAATATTACTTCCCAAACTCTACGTTAGCCATTTCCAATTCCAATATACAACCTTAGGAAATTTAATATTTTAGAACTGCACATATTTTGCACTGCGGCTTTTTCAAATTTGACTTGTAAAAAAACTGCACAGTTTTTAAAAAAACCTCAAAATGTAGTCCTGGCCGCACTTTTACAATACACGATGTATTTTTAAATTTACGAAATTATACCATAAACCAATGTATATAATGTCGAGGTAAGGCTGACCAAGCGAGTAGCGTAGTTTTTTTGCGTCAATGTGTGAGTGTTGTGTACCTATACGACAGTAGTGTAGTTTTTGGATGGTTTTTGGCTTCACTTAGATCATACGCCGTGCGCCATCTTATTCTCTAGGTTGATTTGAGATTTTTATAAGCTTTGTAATTACGTCATGGTCAATAAACGATAGTCATTTGATTTTATTACCAAAAAAAGAACAAGACAAATGATTCATTTGTATCTATGATACTAATACCGGTATATATGTAGGTATTAAATACATAAAATAAATGGTAGATATATGACTCACATATTAAGTGTAAAATAGTAATTCGTTTTAAGTAAGTCAGGTTTTAAGAGATTTTTTTAATGTTCTGTTATATTTTCTGGTGTGAACAATGGTTTATCTGTCCATCAATGTTTTATCATAATACCTTAGTCATTAGTAATTTGTGAGTAAAAGCAAATATTACCGATTATGTAAAACTAACATAAGATAACCCTTATTTTTAATCGACTTCCAAAAAGGAGGAAGTTCTATGTTCGTTTGTATGTATTTTCTTTGCCGTAATCGGGTAATCGGGTAAACAGAACGTGGTTAAGAAACATTTTACTAATTAATAGCAATGAAATAGATAGTTTTGATAGAATCTTTTTACGAGGTGTAAACTTTTTTTTAAATTAAAGATAAATAAACCTAAATTACTGTAATCCTTAGTATTAAAGAAATATACTTTCCGCTGTACATCCCCATGAACACTTAGATGTTATAAACTACGATCGGTCGATGTGGTTCACTATCATTCAGATATTTTATTGTGGATTTTAAAACGGGAATTCTTAATTCGGAGAAAAGGCTATGCGAAACGCAGACGCGCGAGCGCACTCACCTAAATAAAAACCGCCGAATGCTGTTAAAACTAAAGTCGGAATAATCGACTAAATCATACGTGAGTAATTCCCGTTTCATAAATCATAGCAGACATAACATACAATCAGGAGCGATGATAGCCTAGTTGGAGAAGGACCGCTTAATGAACCCAGCCGACGGCACGCACCAATTTGTTCATTGTGTGAACATATGTGCGTGTTGTATGTCATATGCTACATGACTGGAGCCCGGGGTATGGCGATAGGCTCGCCTCCTTTCACATTTGGGGCTAAATATCGTCTCTTTCTATGATTATTTATTTATCTTTTATATCCTGGATGAAGGGTTTCATATTAACTTAACTTACACTTACTTTTATTTTATCTTTTTAAATGAAAGCCTTTTGCATATTTCATTTCAATAAATCAACGTAAAGTCAACAAATCGGTTTTATTTATTGATATTATAACCACTTCATTTACATATTAATGTATAAAATACTTGTACCATATTATTGGTTGTACAAGCTGCTAACGACTTAGCAAATTACAGTATGCCAAATTAAAATAATACGATCTGAGAACTCATTAGATTTATTTTATTAATGGAAATTAAAAAGTTTTTCTTGCTAGTGTGACCACAGGATAAATAATAGTACTATGGCATGACATCAGTTTTTGATGCAACGTGACACATTTTAATAGTATATAGGATGTATTATTTTAACACATAACCGTCACGCCTTTCTTTGGGCTAGCAGAGGTTTATTACAATAGCCGCACTTCGTTGGACGATACTCAGCCGTAAATGTAATAGGGGGCGGTGTTATTCATAAATTTTAATAAACAGAGTAGGCATACATACTGGCGATGGATTAGTGGCTGCGCTAGGCCTTCTCCCAATTTAATCATAATCATTCGACCAATCCCAAAACAACAATTGCGTCTATTGTACTTAGCTTTATTTATATATCTGTAATCAATGCTGTCGGTGCACTGTCTGTTTTTTTTTTTTTGCTTACATCCTTAGTTACACTGTACTGTGCACTGTTTATTGATTTTAAAATAAATTAAAAAGAAAACAAAAACAAAAAACTTAAATTCGCTTACAAATTAATCAATAATCGTTTACAGTGCATAGAGACGATACGAAGACATTTTTCATTTAAAAAAATTTCAAGTTACACTAAAGGTCTATAGGCTTATGGGTCGTTTGGAAAAACTAGTAGCGTCCCGGGACGCCCAGCCAATGCCCTGAAGGGCACCGATATGACCTAAATAACTAAAGCAATAATAAAACGTCTGGGTAAGCTCAACTTAGACGCAGTTTAATAAAAATAGATTTCCATGAAATCTGTTATCAGTTCATCATTGAATCGACTTAGAGCGCTAGTTTTTTGGAGCTTAAACTTCTATTATAAGTTATTGCTTCTAAATTATAGTTCTGAGCAATTTTATTTTGTCAAAGTTTTTTAATTTATATTTGTACCTGTTGAAATAGGTACTTATAATTTTTTATCGCAGCTAAAATTCCATAGAAAAGCGAACCCAAATGATCGCACCCATATAATTATTACTAAGGCTTTCATTAAATTGGATTTATTACACATTCTTGGTATTGTATAGAATACTCACAAAATTTATTTATATTTGCCTTCTACACCCGTGAAGTACGAGTATTAAGAAATCAATTGGTTCTTGATCGTCTGTCACGCCTAGGGTGCTCCTAGGCGGGCCAGATCTTGACTGCATCACCGGCCCGGACATCTTCTTCTTTAATCGTTCCCTCATTACTGAGGATCGTGGTCACTGGACCCCTTTAAGCGGACAATCTGCCTCCATCGATTCCGGTCCAAGGTTGCCATCACCACCTGCTGGAATTTGCCGGACATACTAACCTGGCAATATTGCAACAATATTTTGAATGTGTGCCGCCTATACTTTTTATGAGTTGGATGGCCGGGCTATAATCGCCAATATTGCTGGTATTGGAGGGCCAGTTTTGCTGTAAAATAAGGCCTGTCCAGGAACACCCTCATTGAAATAGACATGGGACAAACGGAGACGGAAATAGAGCTAATTTAATTCATTGGAATTCATTTTTTTATTTCGATGTTTTCAGGTCGTCCTCGCTACCGTCCTGGCCTGCGCCGCCGCCGCCCCTGGCTACATCGGAGCCGGCTACGCTGCTCCCATCGCTCCCTGGGGCGGACTCGCCCACGGCTACGTCGGCGCTCCCCTAGTCAGCGCCCCCATTGTTAAGACCGCCGTGCCTGTTGCTACTTCTTATGCCAACAGTGTCAGGGTGAGAATATTTTTTATCATAAATTAGCGATAAAATTGTTGACCCATATTGGTGGTCTACTAAATGTCACCATGTGATCTTTGCCGTCTATGGATAACTGAAAGGCTAAAACGTTGTCGGTGAGCTGTCAATTTTAGTTAAGTTACGCCTCACGTTTAAATTATTGTATTCTTCATAGTGAAAGACGTAATAAGTGTTCTAAATATATTTAAATCTAATAAGCATGTTGGACTATTCAGTAAAATATGAATAACAGCAGAGCAAAAGCGCTCAAGTCGTTGAGCGCGTTGAAGTCTTTTATTCGTGTCTGAAAATAATATATATTTAGACAAGTATTTAAAGAACATTAAGCAATTAAGCACCAGAGCTATTTATTTTTATTAGCCTTTGTTCTGTTTCTGTAAATATATTATTTAGATTGTTTTTGATTGACAATTTGTATTTGTTTTTGTTCTAATATTGTTTAGTAAAAAACGAGTTTAAATTTTCACAAAGTTAATATTGACGGTTTTGACATTTTTGATGTAGCAAAATAAAGTTTTGGTAAGGAAAATGTAAAAACACCCTAATGTGACGAATAAAGAGTTTATGTTTTTTTTATTGTAGTTCATTAAAATATGAATATTATTATCGTGGTGCTATATTATTATAAGCGATGATAGCCTTGTTGGAGAAGGCCCACCTCTCAAACCAGAGAGAGCGAGTTCAAACCCAGCCAAAGGCACGCACCAATTTATTCATTGTGCGAACATATGTGCGTATTGTATGTCATCTGCTACATGACTGGAGCTCGGTGTTTGGCGACAAGCTCAAGCCATATTTGGGACTGAATATCGTTTGGCGAACCGTGGGTGTTTGTTGTATTACACCTCTGTCAAGCCCTTTCGGAGAAATGCGTGACGATATGTCATTATTATTCCCGTGTCGTATCCAGATCGCGTCTCCCGCCCTGGCCGTGGCGCACGCTCCCGTGGTAGCTGCTCACGCGCCCCTCGTGGCCGCCCCCGCCTATGCGCACGCCTGGTGAGCGCCAGCCCGACCGTGGCCAACTAGCCGACACAGGCCCCAACACCTGGCCTGCTATAGCAACAGTCAACACCCCGTATTTATTAAATAGCAGTAAGTCAATTAGGAATGTCCCGAGAGCAAAACATCTGGCTCGAGCGAGTTGGAACGTTGTGCCATTGAGTTTGGAATCTTTTAATAAATGCAATTAAAAATATATGTGATTTTTATTTCTTTCTGATTGTCTCTGTCTCTCTCACTCTCGCTCCCCGATCATGCATTTCACATGGTAGTGATTCCCACTTATTATTATGTTTCTTTGTGACTTATTACAAAAAAATTGATGATAGACAAGATAGCTCAATTTGTTTTCAGTTTTTAAACTTCACTTCACTTTTCACTCTGATTCGATCACAATTCACTCTGAAAATATTTTGTCAATAAAAAAATTATGTACACTAAAAATATTTCGCTTCTATAAACACACGTTTTATCGTTTTAATTTATGCAAACAACAAAAAATAACAAACTGTGTAGGTAGAAATATAAAAATAATTTAACAAGTACGTTTCTTAAATAAACTACTTAACGCTGCTTATAATTATGTAAGTACGATAAAGTTATTGGAATTATGTGTTAGATTAGGTACGTACACCATTATAATTTAGTTTAACATAAAAACCAGCCATATCAAATTCAAAATCGTAAAATAACTAGTTCCCAACAGTACTCGCTAAGATACCATAAAAACTTACCGAACAATCAATTCAGGCTTATGACTTGGAAAACACGATTGGTGCTTTTGAAGGCAAATTGGTAACCTTATATGGAACAGAAAATTAATTAGATGAACGCATTGTTCATTTCAGAGAATAAAGTTTTAACTTACTTATGAAAAAGAGCGCTATGATATTTATTGGTGAATGAACTTTAAAGGTCATCGTAAGCGTATAGAAAAGCCTATAAAATAAGAATATTACGAGTAAAGCATACGTATCTATTATGAAAACTCTTTTTGTTTATGGATGAGAAACTGATCTGTGATGTTCTTTTAATACAACAAAGAATTTTTAAATACAAATACACAATCGTTTTTTTTACTTTTTGTAACAACTTCCAACAATTTCCATTTTTAATCAAAATTAACAGTTATCCATTGTTTTCATTATATCAATACTAGCTGCACCCTGCGGTTTCATCCGCGTTCCCACAGGAATCGTTACACAACAACCGTTATTTCTTTCGAAATGAATGGTACCCACCATACAAACAAAAAAACATACAAAATATTCTATTTCTGTTACAAAAAAAATAATTTAGGTTATCAAGTAATAGGAGTCTCCTTTTAAGCATAAAAAAGCCTATAGTAGACTAAATGTCCTATCTGCACCCCTGACAACTTGTATGCAAAATTGCATGATAATCGAACGAGTAGTAAAAGGGTGAAAGCGTTAAAAACAAATTCATTTTCGCATAATATTAGTTAGTATTTCAAAGTCAAAGTCAAAATGTTTTTATTCAATTTTGATATCAAAGATACGCTTATGAACGTCATAGTTGTTTAAATAGACTCGACTGCCTTGTTCGGATAAAGAGACTCTACTCAGAAAAACAGGCAAGAAACTGAGGGGCATTATTTTTCCAAGAATAAATAAATTACAGTCTCACAAATTTTGGCTTACGACTAGGTAATATCTATAAATACTAGTGGCTACTTGGCGGAAGTGGAAGGCTCCAGACATCTTTGTCTTCTCATTAATTCTTAACCTTATAATACCCTCTTTTCATTAATGTAGTTTTTACATGTGATTTGAATTTTCCCTCAGTGAGCCCTGTTATTATGTTCCTTATTGATGATGATAATATTCGGACAGGGGGACAATTCAGTTAACCTTAGCCGATACTTAATTGAATCGATGATGTTGCTTTTTTGTTTTTCGGCACATGAAATCGGACGGGGAACGGATCAGTATCACTAGTGTCCTACAAACGCGCCAGCTAAACTACCGATGACATGTTTGTGAAACGTTAGTGCTTCTGAGCCGTTGCTCGTCTGTTTTTTTATGACAAACGCAACATCAACAGTCTAGTTCAGCATCCACTATGGTTACTTAAATTGCCCCGCAGGTAAATATTCAGCAGGTAAAGAGTGAGTAGTTCGGTGGCAGTTAGGGCGGCCCCTACATGGCGCGGATTCCGCATGCCGCCTCGTAATGTCAACCGGTTGTTACAAATACTTACAGAGTTGAGAACTATTTTGTCATGATCAAAGACGTGTGATACCGTCTTAAAGTTTGTATCGTGTATGTAAGATTTTTTTTATCGTCCGGCGAAGTGTGGGTGTTGTATTACACCGCTGGCAGCCCCCTCGGGGAAAGGCGTAACGATATAATTATGTAAGATTTTTGTAAAATTTGAGATACTAATATTTTACACGTAGGTTCATAGATATTTGTTAAGGAAGTCCATATAGCATTACCTACCTTAGAAATAAATAGTTGAAGATTAATAAATATTAGAACATGTATTTTTAGATTAGTAATTTTTACATTATTGTCTAACTATTTTGCCTTCTTAAAATTGGATCAGGCAGGTCACGAGATTGGTAATTATGGACTGGGAAAGATTACGCTCTGAAATACAGACTTAAAGATTTACTCAATAGTGGATGAAAGAGATAAAATAATGAAAATAAAAGTTGTATCAACTCTATATTACATATCTTCAAACATACAAAGTAAGGCAGTTCTTACGCCCATTCGCTCTGTGTGACTGTATGAAAGTGGATTCAAGGTCGATCAAACCTTAACATTTGCTCTCCACACGGTCTCAACAGAACAGGGAATAAGACTGACTTGATTACCTGTTAATAATATTAAATTATACTTGACCAAGTACATAAATGACTATTACTAGTAATATCATTAGGCTATGCTATAACACAACTAGAATGTAACTATCTAATCAGCTCCACGTAGCTTTTGTTTCTTGAAATTTTTACCTACAATAGTTCCATTGGCCCCTCAGGCGGCAGTTGGGACAAAAACTAAAAAACTTTAATCCTAACTACCACCACTGGCCGTTTTGTACAACATTTGAGACTCTGTTTGGCCTTTTTCAATTTTATGCTTTTATCTACTCTATGCTAAAAACTCAGATCAACCGAGAGAATAAGATGGCGCACGGCGTATGATCTAAGCCAAAAACCATCCAAAAACTACGCTACTGTCGTTTTGGTACACAACACTTACATATTGACGCAAAAAAACTATGCTAGTCGCTTGGTCATTCTTACCTCGACATTATGTGCATTGGTTTACGGTATAACTTCGTGTACTTACAAATAATTAATTACAATTAATTAATTTATTCTTATTTTTATTCTTATAGTGCATTATAAAAGTGTGGCCAGGACTACATTTTGAGGTTCTTTTTAAAAACTGTGCAGTTTTTTTACAAGTCAATTTTGAAAAAGCCGTAACATTAAACTCTAACAAATATGTGCAGTTTTAGACTATTAAATCTAGTAAGGTTGTATATTGGAACGGAAATGGCTAACGTAGAGTTTGGGAATTAATATTAGCTTTCTTGCATTGTAAATGTTTTTCATGGCAACATTACCACGCACATACATTGAAAAAGAAGTGGCTTCAGCGAGATATAAAGCAGTGTTCCATCTTTTCCTCTAGATTTATCTGAAGCTTAAAATAAGCATGTTCTAATAATGTTCATGCAGTTAAAGGTTAGATTGAATAAGGTATGTTATTTGCTAACTCTGTCATGAACTGTTTTTGAAATCCACAAAAAAAAACTTTATTTTATGCAAAGTATTTATCTACAATAAGTTTACTTTATGCAAAGTATTTATATCATAATGTTAAAACCGCGATACCTTTATAAATGTTGTAAATATGGTTCAGGATGTTTATAGATCGTATAAAAGCTTATCTACTATATGATATTTTATGTGAACGATTTAATGAGATACGGTCTTAATTTTTTGCTTCATGTAGAGTGCTTGTACGAGCATAAAATAAATGGACTTTGTGATGATATGCATATCAAAAGTTTCTGGTCAAAACCTCTTATATTTATATTACAACTAGCTGTCACCCCGCGACTTCGTTCGCGTTTATTATTTATATATACTCGTATATTAAGATGTGAGCTATCCTATCTCTCAAGTTGGATCGAACTGCACAAGGTGTGCGAATTTTATTATAATCGGTTAAGTGGTTTAGGAGTTCATTGAGGACAAACATTGTGACACGAGATTTATATATATTAAGATGTGTATTAAAATCCATATAGAATGGGCATGAACATACTTACTTATTTTTGTTACAAAAAAAGGTTGTATTTTACACAAGATGTTGGTACCTATATTTTACAATCCATTTTTTTTTAACAAGTCCTTTGACCTTTCAGTCCTCACCCGCAAAGCATACGCAAAGAGATTTTTGCAACAGGACAGGAAATATGGTGCTGTTTTTAAGTAAAAATGTACGATTATGGCTGTTAAAAATTGAGCGATGCATGAAACTTGAAATAATAGACTTGGAAAAAACAACACCAAAGTAAATTTATTATCATGTGAAAACAGAAAACAAACATTATAAAAAAACGAGTTGTTGATTATAGTTAGAAAAATATTTGTGTCGAAATATATAGTGTCCAATTCAGTATAAATGTAGAATGCCTGGGTCCTGGGTCAGAATTTAACATCAACTTATACACAATATTATGGTTAGAATAGTTAGATAGTGCCTTACTACAGTTAGATAGTAAGTTACCGACCAAGAGTGGACCTCAGCTGATGCAATGTCTAGGGTAATATTGCAGCAGAATCCTGAATAACTACATTCTATCAATACCTTAACTTTTTGACCGTTATTTTTTTCAAAATAGTATAATATAATTAATAATATAAATTTGAAAATAGAGGATTACAAAGCGCGCCTAGCTTTGTAATCCTCTATTTTCAAATTTACTTAGATACTGAGATAAATAGATTTCAACACTGTATTTTGGTACCTACTTAAGGGGTTTTAAGAAAACCTTTCTTAAAATAAAAATAAAATCTGGTATAGTCAAAAGCTTGTGAAAATTATCTACAGGCACTTACCTTGTATTAAAACCATCATCACAGAGCTCAAAGTAGCAGCTAAGTTGAGAACTAGATGGCACCTAATAGATAAGCGTTGGTCAATTATTAAGATTTGATAGTGATAAGTTGCTAGAGTGTTAGCCAAGACTGCAGAGATAAAAGGTAGACATTACTGCACCTTCCATTGTATTAAGTTTAAGTACTTACTGACTTTTTAAGTCCACGCACTCAGATATCACTTATTCGGTGATTTCGTATTACGATGAATAAGGACTCGTCGAACTTGACTTTCATTTGAGGCAGATTGCGTCCAGTATAAATATACTCGCTGACCTGAAGAAAGCATCAGTTAATCTCCTTCGCTCGTCGTTTACTGAACTAACACAGACCACGATGAACTCGCTGGTGGTGTTGTTATCTGTGGTGGCGTTTGCCGCGGCCAAGCCTTCAGGAGTGTTCGATGGCGGACTATTGGCGTACTCGTCACCGATCATCGCAGCCGCTCCCAACGCCGTGTCATCGCAGTCCAGACTAGACATCAAATCATCACCGGCTGTAGTTGCGACTGAAATCCAGCCCATTACCCGCACCGTGTACGCTGATCAGTCCTTCCTCGCCGCTCCTGCTGCGTATGCTGCTCCTGCTGCATATGCCGCTCCCGTAGCGTATGCCGCTCCTGCTGCGTACGCCGCCGCCCCGGCCGCCGTATCTCACCAATCCCGCCTAGACATCCAGACCTCCCCGGCCATCACCAGCACCGTCGTGTCTGCCCCCGTGGCCTACAGCGCGCCTGTTGCGGCTACTACATATGCTGCCGCTCCCGTAGCCGTTGCTGCTGCATCCGCTGTTTCTCAACAGTCTCGCATCGACATCAAATCAACCCCTGCTATCACCAGCACTGTTGTGTCCGCCCCCGTAGCCTACAGCGCCCCCGTTGCCTACAGCGCACCCGTTGCTGCAGCTGCTACGTATGCTGCTGCTCCCGTAGCCGTTGCTGGTCCGGCCGCTGTTTCGCACCAGTCTCGCTTCGACATCAAGTCCTCTCCGGCTATCAGCAGCACGTTTGTGTCTGCCCCTGTAGCCTACAGCGCACCCATCGCCTCTGCTGCGATCGCGCCCGCTTTTGTCAAGACCGCGTTCGCCGCGCCCGCCATCGCCTCGTCCGCCTTCATCAAGTCCGCAGCCTTCGTGCCCGCCGCCATCGGCGCCCCCGCGGTGCCTCTTGACACTCCCGAGGTAATCGCTGCCCGTGCTGCTCACTTTGAAGCTAAAGCTCTTGCTGAAGGGCACCTGATCAAGAAGCGATCCGTGGTCGCCACTCCCATCTTGAGCACCCACGTCGCCACCCCTGTGATCTCGACCTACTCTGCTGCCCCTGTCATCTCCACTTACTCTGCACCCATCTACTCTTCTCCCCTGACCTACTCCGCCGCCATCGCCACCCCCATTGTGACCAAGGCGTACGGTATCCACCCCTGGTAAGCGTCACCAGGGTAACGAGGGTTATAAATCCTCAGTTCAAAACTGACGAACGACTGAATAAAATGGCTTGTAAATAAAATTACAAATATTAAATACTTTTCTTTTTTCTTTATACACGTTCACAACATTACATTATAAATGATCCTACTTTAGACAATAAGTATAATGAAACATACCATGAAAATAATGAAATACTATTCATAACGTAGGTACAAAGAATGAGTAGGTGTAAAGTGTTAACTTGTATATTATTGTGTCCTAAACTTACAAAGAATCAAAACCTAAGGCTAAATGAAAATCAGGCGTTTACGCATTCAACTAAATAACATCAAAATAGCTCAAAATATTGCCAAGAGATCGCTTCCAATGATAAAATCCCGTAGTGAAGCTCTAGGTACTAGTTAAAGGAACTACGTTTAATATTGCTACAGAATATTTCCCATTCAATAATTATTCCTTATTACATAGGACACAGAAGGAAAGTATACAAAACATGATTTCAAATTAGTATTATTTTTACATAGACAACCTCTTTTTTATACTGAGTGAACTTGTCAAAAATAAATTCGTATCTATTTTGATGGCATCATACTAGATGCATCCGGACCATGGATTCATCATAATTTTGTTTTAATCGGACTGTAATTCCGATTATTCATTTATTAATGTAATTTCGAGTAATCTAGTCAGGTTTTGATTCTTATATAAAACAAGTGGATTAGTGGAATTATGTAGATGGTAACTTTTTATTACCAGAAATTATAACGCTGGCTGGGATGCGAGGAAACCTGATGATGACGGCTTCACATTGGTAGACCTGAGGAAAAATCGTGTTTGTAACCTCAACACCTTTACTGAACCAGGTCTCAAAGCTGCGCCACGCTAACATTTCTGATGTACTGGCCCCGGGTGGACCCGACTACATCAGGAGACGATGTGCAAAAGTTTGTGTAGGACCGACTGAGTAGGGGCGCCGGTAGGAGCGATGCAGTGCCTTGAGTCGACTGTCCGTATGACTTATTTCAAATCTTACTTACTCCGGGTTCCCGCGAAGTACAATTTTCAAGGTACTCTCGCCTGAGTTCTAGCCAAAAAGGCTAGTGTTCCGTCCGGCGCTACTAAAAGGCGGCGCAGTGAGCAAAATCCTAGAAGATATGGATAATTTTATTGATTTTATTATTTATTTTATTTATTTATTATTATTTATATTGAAATGTTTGTTAGTCTGTAAGGTATTTATTTTCTATGGGTATTTGTAAATTGCATTGTATGCAAATATACTGCCTGAAATAAATGTATTATTATATAAACAAGGAGACACTAGTACGAGTATAAATACTGACGGCCTTATCGCCGTGAGCGATCTCTTACAGAATACAAAAACGTTATTATACTTTTGACTCATAAGTCAAAAAATTGAAAATTTTAAATACAAAGGTACAAATCTATCCACTTCCGGTTTAGGAATTAGTTCACCTTGATATTGTTAGATCGATCTAAAACAAGTGGATGGGCCCATATTGCGACCTCATTTCATCAGCCGACTTAAAAGCGATTTTACCCTAAAATTGATTAACAAGTACCTAGTTGATTGAATCAGGCGTTACTTTGCGGAAGTTCATCTTCAAAATTGTTACTTGAACTAATATCTAGTGTAATTCCTACTTGAACTAATATCTAGTAAAATTCATACTCCTTGATGTACTTAATGCGACGTTAAAGCGGAATTACACTAGATATTAGTTCAAGAAACAATTTTTAACAAGTACCTATTTAATCTCATACCGACATCCCTAAAATACCATAGAGAAATGTTTCGCTCTGATTCATAATCAAATAATTACAATAACGGTGCTCATGAAGCACTTAAAATGATATTTAGGACTTAGCGGTGGTATGTCTCATTGATATATTTAACTTTTTTGAAGTTGTGTAGTTTTAGCATGATTTGTAAACATAGTTTACCTACTTGTTGTACCATATTTACTTTTTCTTGGACGCAACCGTGATTTGCTGACATCTAAGATTGACTACTGAATTAGCAGACTGTCAATGGTGTTTCATATTTTTTGGTATCATTATTTTTGGCCGATTAGGGGTCTTCTATGATTATTGCAGCGTTATTTAACTGTAATCATGATAAAAAAAACAGTATAGTAGTTAACTGCAACAAACTAACACTACTGTCAAATAGCTAAGTAGCTAACATTATTATTTTGATTGACCATGTATATAATTATTTGCTTTGTGTTAATCGTGGATACTGTGAAATAATACGATTGACAAAATATATGGCTTTAGAATTCCACGTATTTAACATAGGTAAGTACACGACAATACCTACTTTAATTAAGTTATGTGCAAGTAGATAGAGGGATAACAAAAACTTGCGGAAGCTTACGTGACAAGTTGGTTTTTGCAACGGTAGCGGTCAAAACTTTAATATCAAGCGTAATAGCGAGTTACGCTTTGAAGGTTGTTCGTTAGCATTTGTTTTGACAATGAGTATTCGTATATAAGGATCCGTCATTGTTTGTTAGACATCAGTTGATCTGAGCAAGTAAAGCAACACAGACCACGATGTACAAGCTGGTGGTGTTGTTCTCCGTGGTGTGCCTGGCGGCAGCCAAGCCGGGTGTGGGTGTGGTGCCGCTAGCGTACAGCAGCGTGGTGCCTGGCGTGAGCTCGCTGTCGCAGTACAGCTCGAGCGTGGTGCACGGCACACCGTACGCCTCCGTGTACGGCGCGCCCTATGCCTCCGTGTACGGCGCACCCGCCCTGTACTCGGCTGGGTATGCCGCGCTGGCACAACCGCCGCACTCACCTGCCATCGTCTTGGACGCCGTCAACGGTGTGCCGCTCGACACGCCCGAGGTGGTAGCCGCGCGCGCCGCTCACTTCCAAGCTAAGGCTCTGTCCGGCCTGCACCACCTGAAGAAGCGGTCCGTAGCCGTGGCTCCCGTCGCCTACAGCTCCGTCGTGTCTCCCTACTCTGCTTACTCCGCCCCGCTGGTGTCGGCCTACTCCAGCTCCGTGGTGTCTCCTTACGCCTCGTACGCACCCCTCGTTTCTGCCTACTCCGCGCCTGTAGTGGCCTCCCCTCTGGCTTACCACGGAGTCGTTCCCAAAGCCTACAGCGTCCACCCCTGGTGAACAATTGACTGATCATTTTTACGACCACGAAACAATGTATAAAATACACTGCCAAAATTAATACATTTGTAAATATTTCAATGATATCGTATTTCATTATTTTATTGACAGATTTCCCTAATTAAGTTCGAGGTTTACTTAGATAGTAGCCGAAGGCCCGTACGCTCAGTCATGAATTTCGATTTAAAACTGATTTTACCAAACACAAAAACATCTTTAAATCGGGACTCATGACTGAGCGTCGCTTTAGGATGCGTCATTTAGTGTATGTAAATTTTAATTTAGATACTTTCATTTTTTTATTTATTTAATATACATAGTACAGGTATAATGTATATCTAAATATAAAGGTTCAAGTAATAGGAGACAATAGTAGTACAAGAGTACCCTAGATTTCGCACTAGGCGAACCTGTGTTGCGAAGTCTATTCTCTTTCTTCCATATCCATTATTAGTTAATTATGTAGCGCAATAACGATGTAACGTATATGGTACACAAAGATAAACAAGTAACATAATTAGCAAGGAATTGAAGTATTTGTCCACTGTTTGTTTGATTTTTATAGGTTTTTATGTATTTGAAGAGTGTGTGTGCGTGTGTGTGTGTGTGTGTGTATGTGTGTGTGTATATAAATGTGTTAGTGTGTGCTTATGTAATGTTTAGTTCCAACTTCAGATACTTTGCCGCAACGAGCCCACTTGCTGCTAGACAATCTGTACGGCTTTAGGATGAATGGCTTTATTAACTATGCTGAATTTAAGCCAGTCGTAAAACTAGTCAAATCATCATCATCATCAACCATTGTACACAGACTACTTGGCATTTTTTTCTGATTTTACGAGCATCTCTGTTTCGGTTTAGTGACAGTTTTATCTATTGTCAAGAGTCTTCCGCTCATTGCCTTTCCGCGACCAACGATTGATGATGGTTAATGATTGGTGGTCATCTCGTTATTTTACTCGAACTAACTAATTGCCCCGCAGTTTTACTTACAATCATATAGAAACTATTTATGTTTCGTAATGAAAAAATATAATCTAGTTCATTCCAGATTATGCTATATTACACCAAGTTTCACTCAAATCTGTTTGGTGGTTAAGATGTTGGAGGGTTACAACCCCCTAGAAAAAAAAACATATTTGGAACATTCGCACTAACCACCCATGACCTTTTTGTTTTGAGGATCAATTATATTTGAATATTGTATTATGGTAGGTACTTATGACTTGTAGTTTAAAGAAAAAACATGTAATGTACAGGTTGATTTCTTTTACCGACTCGAGAAAAATGTAATGTATTGTGTAAATGGAACAGAAGCCATATACGAGAATTTTTACTTAAGGGTCTGGCGACCACTTTGGACTAGCTTCGTATTGGCTAAAGGTTTTCTATTGTCATTACGTGTAGGAGCAGACGACAAGCAAATAGTGCAAGTAAAGGTGCTGATGAGCCTCTGAAGTTATCTACAGAGTGACGAATTAAAATTTAGATAATTTCATGACTTTCGCACTTATCTAATTATTCTTAAATAACTAAAAATGTCCCTTGTCTTCCCTTGTTGTTGTTGTTGTTGTTGTAAATAAATATAAATAAATAATTGGGGACACTTCCACACACGGTCGCCTGACCCCAAACTAAGCAAAGCTTGTACTATGGCTGCCAGGGACTGATATACATACTTAAATATTTTAAAATACATACTTAAATACATATTAACACCCAGACATAGGAACAAACACAAATGTTCATCACATAAATGTTTGCCCTAGGTGGGAATCGAACCCACGCCCCCAAGCTGAGAAGGCAGGTTCACTACCAACTGAGCCACAGAGGCATTAATTATGGATTAATTCAAAAGCGAATGATGTAAACGACCTCACTAAGGATAGGGATTTTTGATTTGCTTTGTCTGTCAACTAAATAAATCAGTTAAAAGTGAGCCCTTACAAATGCGGATGTTTTTCATAGCTCAATTTCTCTTGAGGACGTTTAAAAAAAACCAAGAATAGGGAAGGAGATACTTAATTTTATTCTACATGCTAAGTTTCATCGCAATCTGACCATTGTTTCAAAGAAATTTGACAAGCGCGTTTGTATGGAAAATACGCGTGGTGCGAGCGGGCTCCCAGATGCGCGAATGGCACGTGGATATCAAAGAAGCCAATTAACGACAAAAATGTATCCAAATTCAATGAGTTTCTTTCAGTATTCAGTTCAGTATATTGGAACGTCACTTCTATTTAACTTTTTTATTTACCATCATACTTCACACTAATATAATATTATAAATTCGAAAGTTTGGGTGGATGGATGGGTTTATGTATATACATATGTTTGTTAATCAATCACGACCAAACGGCTGAACGGATCTGAATGAAGTTTGGCACAAAGATAGATTATAGTCTGGAATAGCACATAGAATACTTTTTAACCACTTAACGGCGCGTAGACCTGCGGGGTGCAGCTAGTATTTTATAATTGTATGTTTCACGGGCTATCCTACAGGAACCGTTTATTTTATTTTTTTGGTGAGAAAAGTGATACATTCATTCGAATCTGTTTTATAAGTGATTTAGCAACAAACTTTTAGTTTTCAAATACATTTCAAATCTGAAAATTTGTGTGTTTCGTTGGATATGTGGGATGCATATCTCTCTTGACATGCTCGACGATCTTAAGATGTTTTATGGTCTGTAAGTATTTGATAAAGATAAGGTAAACAGTAACATACATACATACGAGTATATTTACGATTATATACGTATGCAGCATACGTTTGAAAAAAAAACTGACTTATATAAGAGATATTTTGTTGGTTTGAAGTAAAAACGTGTATTTTTTGTAATAGTTATTTATTATCAGAAAAAAAATAATTCATTACAGTGTTTTAAATTTCGTTATTACGCTGATCAGTTGATAATCACCAAGGATGGACGCTGAGGGTTCTGGGCACAACTCCGTGGTAGGCCAGAGGGGAAGCCACTAACGGGCCGGAGTAAGCAGACACAAGGGGTGCGTACGAGGCGTAAGGAGACACCACGGAGCTGGAGTAGGCCGACACCAGGGGGGCGGAGTAAGCAGAGTAGGGAGACACGACGGAGCTGTAGGCGACGGGAGCTACGGCTACGGACCGCTTCTTCAGGTGGTGCAGGCCGGACAGAGCCTTAGCTTGGAAGTGAGCGGCGCGCGCGGCTACCACCTCGGGTGTGTCGAGCGGCACACCGTTCACGGCGTCCAAGACGATGGCAGGTGAGTGCGGCGGTTGCGCCAGCGCGGCATATCCAGCCGAGTACACGGTGGGTGCGCCATACACGGAGGCGTAGGGCGCGCCGTACACGGAGGCGTACGGTGTGCCGTGCACCACGCTCGAGCTGTACTGCGACAGCGAGCTCACGCCAGGCACCACGCTGCTGTACGCTAGTGGCACCACACCCACACCCGGCTTAGCTACCGCCAGGCACACCACGGAGAACAACACCACCAGCTTGTACATCGTGGTCTGTGTTGCTTTACTTGCTCAGATCAACTGATGTCTAACACTCATCGTCAATTCTTATATATACTTACTTGTACTAGCATAACACTTCAATTGATCTTTAACAGAACAAATGCTAATAAAAATCCTTCAAAATCTGGTTCCTGTACAGTGTGTCTGACGCTAATCAGTTAGGTCGGTATTATATTTTACATTTATTTCGTTGTAATCGGCACACTGGTTGTACGTGTGACCTTTAATTAATTAATGTGTTTAGGAAATAGGAAAGTTTACTGCTAAACTCTTCCTTGTATTTATTATAACTTACATTATTTTTATAATAACGTAATAGTGATTTCTTTACTACCAAATAATGATTTTTAATGTAAGTATTTCTACTTAATGTGACACAGTAATGAACATAACTTTTCGTGTTCTTTACATAATCCCTAGTTTCATAGGATTTGAAATTAAATTAGAAAATAATGAAGCAGAATAATGATGATTTTGTATGATATGTCGACTCCAAATTACTTTTACTACGGGTAACATAAAACATTTAAAATATTGTATGACATTTTATTGCAATTATTAAATTAAGTAAATACATCAATAATTTTACTACATTTTTCTTATTATCATGTTCGTTCTCAAGTCCATTATGAAGTTCGTTTGTTTGATTTCAATTGACTAGTAATGTCCAAAATGCCCGGACCCGTAGTGACCAATCCCATAATGTCCTGCTCCGTAATGGCCCGCGCCATAAAGTCCTCCGTAAGCTAGAGGAGCTGCGATTATTGGGGCTACGACAGGCTTCACCACCGGTAAGACGGGAGCCGCAACTACCGCTGGCGTATGACGGACGTCAACGCGAGACTGGTGGGAGACGGCAACAGGGGCAATCGCGGCTACTGGTGCCACTGCTACATGTCCTACTCCACCCAGGTGATCCAGTCCACCCAAGTGACCAATTCCACCTAAGTGACCAACCGCTCCCAAGTGGCCAACTGGAGCGACGAAGTGAGGCGACCGCTTCAAGATGTGATGACTATGGCCATGTTCAAGCAAGCCGTGGCTTCCGTAACCTAAGCCGAGTCCACCGTAGCCAGCCAATCCATGACCTCCATAACCGGCCAAACCATGACCTCCGTATCCAGCCAAGCCATGACTTCCGTATCCAGCCAAACCATGACCTCCATATCCAGCCAAGCCATGTCCTCCGTATCCAGCCAAGCCTTGCTCTCCGTATCCGGATAAACCATGTCCTCCGTAACCGCCTAGGCCGTGTCCATGAAGAGCAGGAACCACGGGAGCAACAACTGGGGCGTGCACCAAAGGCAGAACTGCGTGAGCTGAGCACGCTGCGATACACGCAAACAGCACCGTAAATCTAAACATCTTTTTAATTTTCACTTGGTATAGGTAAAACTCAATGCTTGAGCAGTTCGGTATAACTGATATTTACACCCTCAACGCCCACCTTCTTATACTTAACTGATTCAGAGTGACAGGATCAAAATTCAGCAAAAAACTGAATTCACAATTGAACGTCGATTGTTACAAAAAAAGGAACGGAATTTACCTTTTTGTTGAATGGTTACAAATTAGATTGGTGTCGGCGGACATAATAGATCAGGTACATGGTGACAATGAAATTACTCGGCTATGGTTGGAAATAGATAAGGAAGTAAAAATCGCGTTGAGTTACGCACAATATTATGAATTGTAAAAAACCGCACTCTGGCCATGGGCTGAACCATTTTGATCTACCAACACCTCGGCTACGCTACGTTATTTCGTAATAGTGTATTCCGAAACCCATCGGTCGTTAAAATATGATTGCATAATGACGTTTTATAATGCATGCGTGCATCTTGATCCGGCCAGTGCCCCTTGGGCAAGTGACGCAACGACCAGTCCGAGGCGGCCGAGAACTTGACCCGACAACAACCGTTACACGACTTTATAAGCTCTACGTCGCATCTGCCTCGCCTTCGTACGTCACGACCCGTTCAGACAAAATGATTAGACTATTTTTGCTCGTGTGTGTATACGAAGCGCAAGGTCAATACGCTCCACTGATTTTCGCAGCGCCGAGTGCAGTGTCTCATCAATCGAGAATTGACATAAGACATAGTCCTGGGTTGGTCTACAGCCCTTTGGCGGTGTACCCGTCTGCAGCGGAAGCGGCAAGTGATTCTATTCTCACACCAGTAATAAAAGCGGATCAGTTACTTACTCCTGTTGCGCTAACGTTTTTCCATAATTTACCTTTAGCAAGAGCATTGGAACATCCTATTTCAATCGAAAAGTTTCGAGAAGAAGCCAACGATGTACAGAATCAAAATAGTGTTGGAATCATTAATGATGCTAAAGAAAATGTTGAAGCTAACTCGGAAGTAGCGGTGATGTCAGAAGTCGATGATGATACTGGACGAAGCTACGATACTGTACTCATCCAAGAAGAAAGTAAGAGTGTGCCCGAGCGATTCAAACAGGTTATTGATAGAACCATGTAGTGGCAAGGACTCGCATAATTGAATCATACTGAATTGAATCATATATGTATTTCAATGACGTTAATTTAATTTAGTCGGTTAATTTTATTTTGTTTGTTTGTATGTAGCACTGATAATATTTTGTACTAACAACTAAGATGAAAAGTACCGTAAATATGGATTTCTTTTAGCTAATTATTTTTTATTGAAACTGTGAAAATTGTGACTGTTATTCAATTATTATTTTTCTAGCTTAACCACCTGCACTATTTCTTTTCTGGTATTTATTTATACATATACGAATACAAGTCAAACTAATAGGTATCATAGAGGGAATAACTTCAAGAAAGCTTTGAGATCACATCGAGATGTAATGGTTAATTTTGTGCCGATAATTAGCTGTCAGTACTGTCACCGAGCCACTGAACACTGGCGATAGCTATCATATGCCCTCGGCCGGTGACCGACCGCCGACCAATCGATGAAAAGGACTTGACCACTCAACTGAAACCATGTTTTTATATCGAAGGTACTAAAAGTATCTAAAAATACCTAGCGATTACAATAATCGTAGCAGTTTATAAATAGCAGTACATTACATAGGTACTTAGGGCCAGCTAAAAATATCAAAAATATTAATTTGATAAGCATTTATGACTACACAAGTTGCAGTAGTAGGACTCATGATCCAAAAAACAAGGTCAAACAAATAATGACGTCGTCGTCATCCGTCTCTTTTGAATTTGCTGTCAATGACTTTTTCGGTCATGCTTAAGCAACGATTGACGTCACTACGTGTTTCTGAATGCTGTACCTGGCGGAGTATATTATGGTAGGACTGAGAGGTATGACTTATGACTTTCCTACTTAGTACCATTATATGAACTGGTAAATACAGGGGTCGTACTCGTACCTACTCTGTTTTGTGCACTTTCACTTTTAGCAAATAGCTTTTATTATAACTGACAAAACAATAAAATTTACATTATATGACAACATGTGGAATAGAACTTGCAGATTGTAGAAGTTGATTTAGGAACTTGTTAGTTTTACTTATATGAATAAATGATACAAATATTTCGTTTGGATGGCATGTTAATCAGTCATCGAATATATTTTGTGAACATGTGGCAAATCTATTTACATTGTGGTAATTTCAGTTTCTAAGTTTACATCGCTACTATACATGAAAGTAATTGTGTTTAATAAAAGTAGGGTTGAGAGACAAAGCTAGTAGGATAGGAGTAGGAGGCAAGCTTCAGAGCGGGGGCGCCATGAGTAATGTCAACTCTGGATTGGTGAGAGAACGAAGAAGGAGCAACGTAGGTGGTCAGAAGAGGAGCGGAACGTTTCTTGATGAAATGCGTAGAGTATGCAAGAGGAGAAGAGATCAAGGGAGTGGAGTGGATTAGAGGAGTAGAGATCACAGGGGATGCCGCGTAGGTAGAAGCGTAAAGAGGGGTGGCAGCGGCGTAAGTAGTAGGGGCGACGAAGATTGGAGCAGAACGCTTCTTGATCAGATGCGCGGCGGTGTAAGCCACGGGAGCAGCGGGCACGACGGCGGAGTGAACCACGGGAGCAGACACCAATGGAGTAGACAGCAGAGGAGTCGCAGCATATGAGTAGCCTCCAAGGTAAGTTGTAGGAGCGTAATTGTAAGCCAGGACTCCCGGAGATCGCTTCTTGATGAAGTGCGTGTACGCCAAAGGAGCGGAGTAGACGAGAGGCGACGGATGCACGACACTGCTGGCCGATTTAGTGATGGTAGTCGTCGCTGGCGCAAACACGGATGAGTAAGTTGTGTAGGGCGAAGCCAGCAGGACGCCGGGCTCGGCGGCCACCGCGGCAAACAGAGCAGACAACACCACCAGCTTGAACATTGTGGTCTGTGTTGTTCGGATGAACGACTGATGCTCTGCTATTGTGCAGTATCGTATTTATAGAAAGTAATCACTGGAGCTAAGGGCGATCTCGTTTTGCAAACCGGTGCAAGGTTGAGCAGGAAGCTGGTATTTACAAAGATCGAGGTCAACTAGGCTGGCGAGTCAGTTCATCACCACCCCGGCTCCCTTTGTTGCAACGGCATATCATTAAAATAAATAAGGGCAAACAATTTATTGTCGTTCGTTTTAATAAGCCAAATTATTTAAGCGAAGTGTACTGTAGTTCCTACTTGTGTCGAATGTTAAAGCTATATTTTTTTTACTTTCTTTTTTGTCGACATGTCGTTAATTCCTAACTAGGTATGGCCATCTATAGATCTAAACATCTACACCTTGACAAATCGTAATGGATCATATCTGTATTTAATGGACTAATATTTTTGTTTTTTTTTTTTCAAATTCATCCTTGACAAGCCTCTCATCCATTTAAGCTTATCAACAGGCAACCCGTCGAGTTAGAGATCATTGATTTTGTTATCATGACCATTTTATTTATTTATTTTATTTTTCCATTTCAGGTCAACCAACGACCTTACAATAACAGAATAGTAAATTTAATATATTTATTTTAAGTCAACTGAAAAGTCATTTACAGGGAGACACTTCTAAGAAATATAATAGAAAAAAGGAATTGACGCACAAATAGAATGATTAAATAAAAAGAATAACAAAAAAATTAAATAATAAACAAGGCAAAATAATATAATTTGAAATAAGAATGAAATAAAAAAATAATTATGTGTAAATAAAAAGATAGATAGATAGATAAAGCACAGTATCAGTACTCACTAACAAAAAGAAAATACAAGAAATTAATTTGTATCACAAATGAAATTGATCGAAAAAATTGTCGCTTAATCGCTTCCTAATAGTAGATATTTTTCAGCACTTATATTTTTATACCGAGTAAAAATTCCTGTGTTTGTATATAATAAAATAAATAATGACTTGTACAATAAGAGCTTGACGACAGACAACAAATACTTGGAAATAAAACGAAATATACTCAACCTCAGCGAAATTGGTATTGGTAAGAAAACTTTACGAATGATATTCTCCGAAAAACTCAACAAAAGGTTTTCATCCTTTCCACAAGAATGAATTTTATTCAATTGCGTACGAACTCGGAATCGTATCAGCTTAATAATGCTCTCATTTACCTGGCTGTTACCAAGAGCGATACAGAATTTGATTGTTAAAAAATTTGTTATTTTTCCTGGAATATTCTAGTTACAATATTTTTTATCTACATGTATTTATAACCGGCGAGACAGCGAGGCGATCAATAATCTATTTATGAACTAAATACATTGATTATGACAATAGATAAATATTTAATACATTTGTACTTGTTGGGTTAATAGCTAGACTAGTGGTGACCATACATTGAGGATACTTGTGCTGTCCATCTTCGTGTAGAGAAATACAAAATATCTTTTAAAATAAAAAACTGACTTTATCCGAATTGGATTTTGTAGAAAATGGCATCTGTAAACATACTCTTTTAAATAAAAAAATAGGGGAAAAGAGCTGTTTTCGTGTAATATTTTCTTATTTTTGAGTAGGTAATTCTATTTTATGTCTATACAGGGTTATTGGTACCTAATCGAAAACCTCTTAAGGGTTCATTGTACTCATCAGTACGAACTACTTTTACTATGAAGCCAATCCTGTAATAGCAAAAAAAAAACCGCTGTTCCATACAAAAAGTTCAATCACCTTTGACAAAATGTATGGAACAGCTGATTTTTTTTCGCGATTTCGGAGTTCGCCCCATAGTAAAAGTTGTTCATATTGATGAATACAATGAACCCTTAAGAGGTTTCTGGTAAGTTACAAATAACCATGTATAGTAGTAAAATTAAACGAACCAATTGTAGAATTTTCATAATCAGTTCTTTTAAAACGAAATTTAAAATACAACCGAATTGACAACTTCCACCAATTTTAAGTCGGTTAAAAACAACACCATAGACTACTTACTGTCACAAAATTATACAAACGACAGATAAAATATTTATTTATGTAGGCATTCGTATGGTCACAGCTAACTTTGTTTCATGGTAATAAAATAATAAATAATTAAAATAATCATTCAATCGTTACTTGTTTACATTAAATACGCACTATCGACCTTCCTAATGAAAGAATGTCCATAATAGCATTAGTGTTATTTATTCAGTATCGAGAGTTATTAAAATTTATTTTATTAGTCATTTAACGAGTTATGAACAGAACTGTGAAGGTGTAACTTTATAGCAAGTGTCAATAAAAACACCTAATATTGAAATATTTATTTAATGCTAATAATGTCAGTTTTTATTTTTATTAATGAAGTAAGATTTTATACCAGAATTCTTACCAATTAATTTCCAATATAATTCAAATAAAGCATTAGGTAATTATGGTCAAATATTATATATGACTTAAAAAATAGTTAGGTTAGACATACTTTTTAAAATTCAAAATGTACTTACGTTTTAACGTCATACTGTCTCATGTTAATGACGCTATGTAGGTTAGCGCCTTTGATCATACACGTAAATTGTCTACGGTTCGATTTCTATCTATTGATATTATTGATTATGCACTACATAATTGATAACTACTGCTCGGGTATCTACTCGTAGTAAAGGTTTGATAGGTATATTATACAGTTTAGTGTTTACTGGTTAAGTACCGCTATAGACGTTTTTTTTTCTCTATAGTTAAACTAATGAAATTTAGCGCTAATTGAATCGACTCGAACAACAAGTCCATTGTTTCTTGTAACAGCTCACCCAATTAGCTGCCAGTCAAAAAAAAATAAGCGCTCATTCTAGTGAACTCTTTTTTAAAAAAACAAAAGTAGTCCTTTCAATGCCAACGATGAATTCCTGCACCTATCAAGTAATCTCAAGATGCAAGTATATAAACTCGTCGCAATTTTGCAAATGCATCAGTCGTCTTCGAGTCGATATACCAACACAGACCATTACACAATGATGAAACTGGTGGTGTTGTCCTGCGTGGTGGCCGCGGCCTGCGCTAGCGTGGTGGTGCCCTTCGCCTACTCCGCCTACTCCGCTCCCCTGGCGTACAACGCACCCTTAGCGTACGCTGCACCTTGGAGTCTGGCGCCTTACAACTACAGAGGCCCGCTGTCGCTGGCTCCGGGTCAGCCCGCCAACATCCTGGGCTCTGACGGCAGGCCACTCGACACGTTGGAGGTCAACCTGGACAAAATAAGCAAGGCACTCAACAATGGCGTCCACCTGCTGAAGAAGCGCTCAGTGTCCTACATTGCACCCATTGCCCCCATCGTCGCTCGTACGCCTCTCATCACTCCTGCCTCCCCGATCTTAGGCCGCGTCGCTCCCATCGCCCACATTGCCCCCTACGCTACCTACGCCAGTGCCGCTCCTTACGCTACCTACTGGTGAAGATCGAGACAGGCTCGTTGCATTTTGTGATGTCAATAAAAACGTAATAGTACTAAATATCTTTATTTTTTCATTTGCTTACCTTTACCTTACTTACTTATACCTTTAACTGCTTTTGAAAAATGATAATAATAGTAGATTATGCATTGAGGGGACAAAGCAGTGTCTTACGTCGCGGGCGGTTTTTTGAACCCTGATCGAAACGAGGGACTCTATAGGTAGAGTTAAGTTATTTAGAGTCCTAAGTGAAGCGAGGGGTTCCAGACTCCCAAGACAAAGACATTATCCCAGAGGTGAATACACTACTTTTCACACCTTCTGCGAGGCAATAAAAAGCTACTGTGAAAATATGTTACACCAAACACTGCCTTTTGTTTTAAATTTCGTGGAGCTCATGATGATCACGCACGTTCTTTTTTTCTTGGTGGCCAGTTCGATTTTCGAATAGTCTTTTCTTACAGTGCCCGTATGCTGAGTTTTCATTCAACTGTTTAAGTTAAGTAACTCTTTGCTCGAAAAGTGGGAGTTTCATACAACTTTAATGTCTTGCTTTACGTTGAGACTACATGACATGTAATTGGTCATTGTCGTATTTTCACACCACCTGCTGGTGTGAAAATACTGTTTTGTAATACCAATGAGAACGTGTCAAGTAAACGAGACTGAGACTAACGCAAGCTCTAAATGTTGCTCTTTCATGCTTCTTCTTTAAAAGTTAATACAGCTCAGTTTTGTCCCAGTGTTGTGCTTCCAACATTGGCATCACTCTAATTGATTTATTTATTTCTAATGATCTGTTGACACTTCACAGAAATCAGTACCTATGTTTGCTATTGCTTTTGTACACAAATGCTTCGATAAAAATTACTTGTCATTGACATATATGACATATTGTTATTGTCAGTACCTAGATAATAATTTTGTAACTTCGTTTCCAAGTAAGGATTTTCTTCATAAGATCTGCCCAAATACATATAGACACTCTTGTAAAGGATATTTCAACAAGGACGGGCCGTTGTTGAAATTGAATAAAACAAGCTGTGTGTGAGATTTAAACATCCGGTCGTCTCGAATTCGGCCACCAAACGTTGAATAGTCGACTTCAAAGGGCCACCGCGTCTGCCGTAAAATGCATCGAATGCCGAAATGCCGAAATGCGCGCAACGTTTGTTGCGCGCATTTCGTCCATTTTACGGCAGACGCGAATTCAAATCGAATCGATTGAGTGTTCGGTAGTGCAAACGCACTACCGCATTTTGATAATAAAGTTTTATCATTTGGACATGCTGCTCAGTCGTGTAACTTGCCGTGATGATTTGGCATCAATTACTAAATAAAAAACAAACGATATATGACATATTCAACAAAAACAACATGGTGCCACAAACTGTGAACATGGGCCCGTCCTTGTTGAAAGACCCTCAACCTGTCGAAGGCGGTTGCATGCGCGAGTTTCACCGCGATTACTTCGCTAGGCGCTGAGGAAATTGTTCCCGCTTTTTTTAAAATTATATTTTCATAATATCACAAATGTCTCTATTGGACACAAAGAAATTGGAACTTCTTACTTTTCATCATGATAGGAGTAATAAAAAATAATATATGTGTTTGTAACTCTCTTTTTAATTATTTACAGAATTTGTAAAGATCGTTCTATTTGTGAGAAGTTCACCAGTAAGTAGTGTAAGCAGGATAGGTAGAGTAGGGAGCAAGATGAGCGATGGGTGCGATGCGGCTGATTCCAATGTGAGCGGGGGCGATCAGAGGCGCGCGAGCCAGAGTGGTGTAAGGGGCGATTATGGGCGCAGCACGCTTCTTGAGCAAGTGAACTCCACCGTTGAGTGCTTTGGCGACATAATGGGCAGAGCGGTCCAGGTTCACATCCAGGGTGTCGAGAGGCCTGCCGTCCGCGGCGAGGATGCTGGCAGGCTGGCCTGGAGCCAGCGACAGCGGACCTCTATAGTTGGCGCCGGCCAAGCCCAGAGGCGCGGCGTAAGCAAACGGCGCGGTGTACGCCAGGGGCGCGGTATAAGCGAGGGGCGCCACCACGCCGGCGCAAGCCGCGGCCAACACGCAGGACAACACCACCAGCTTCAGCATTGTGTAGTGGTCTGTGTTGATATCTTGACTCGAGAACAACTGATGCACTTCTTTACCTGCAGGCAGCTTTTATACTTGCATCATGATAGGCGTATGTCACCGGAATGCATCCTTGTTAGCCCTGAGAGTCTACATTAATTCATAAAGAAACCTAAGTTGCTAGTTGATCGTTATGATAATAGATTCAGGGCTTATATCGGTTTGTATTTATACTTACCTCTAGTGGTACCGTATATTTTATGATAAAGGTACTTACGTTTTGCCGGATACAACGGATACATACTATTCATAACATTTCCTTATTTTAAAATTCCAGACTGATGTCCACTTGCTCTGAATATTAGAATTGCCTCAGTCCTTACTTAACTAGTGCAAGGACTTAGGCAATTCTTAGATTCAGTGCAAGTGAGCATTAAGAGCCTAAGCAATAAAGTTTTATTCAATGTATGTATATACGAGTATGTCCCAGCCAACTTGCTTGATCAATCGTTCAATTGACATTGTACTAAACAACGCCCGTACAATTAGCTTCCTGAATGTTCAGCCGTAGCGTCCACTACGAAATTAAGTAAACTGATTGGCTGATACTCAGGCTAATCATACAATAGAGTGATTATTTGACTAAAAAAACCCGAAGAAATGTGTTTTGAATTATGTATTTATGTTCATAAAAATAAAATAGGAAAATCCGTAAACCGAGCCGCAATTCTAATAGACATGATATCATAGTAACCTAAAACCACTCCTGCTCGACTCCTTTATCAGGGCAAATCCGCCTAGGATTGGTTACGTGAGCCTTAGCCTTCGTGGTTTTTTTATAACAACCCGTAAACGGGGAGTTTACGGGTTATTATACTACTTAAATGACTGGGCTAGGCAAGTAGTTGTCGACCCAAATCTTTTTGTCTAGCCGTTCGATTGAATGGCTGATTGTCATTAGGTAGCTAGTTGATCTTCAGCTTTAGACTTGTGATTAGAAATGTGTAACTATAATTTATGTTTATTTAAGTACAAGAAATTATACCATAAGCCAATGCTCATAAGGTTCAAGTAAGAATGACCAAGCGAGTAGCATAGTTTTTAGCGTCAATATGTGAGTGTTGTATACCTATACGACAGTAGCGTAGTTTTTTTTTATGGTTTTTGGCTTCACTTAGATCATACGCCGTGCGCCATCTCATTCTCTAGGTTCATCTGAGTTTACAAATAGTTTGAAAGGGACGATGACGATGACGAGTGACGTCATTACGTGTTCACTCCCTGCATGCTAGACCTTGTTTTAAATCATGGTAGGCACCAACCACGCTGTACTCATTATTAAATCATATGGTACCAACCAAAGAGGTAAGTATAATAATTTTTTAAGCACTCGCCAATTAAGTTTTGGTTTAACGTCTTTTTTACCCTGACGCGAGCGGCTGCTGTACGACTGTACCTTCGCGATATTAACATTCTGGATTCTGGTATGTTGTATCTCGCTCTATCTGTCTATAATTTACCTATAGTTGCATCTCTGTAATATAACATTGCGTCTAATATAGCTACGTTACGAATCGCATTAAACCCGAAGCCGAAAACAAAACAAGTTCTAAATGAAAGGCTGAGATATTAATTCACACTCGAAATAAAGGGCTTACGCTTCTATGGTGCGTCAAACCATCTCGTGGGAAATATGTATTTCATCGCTTGCAAAATCTTAGCATTTAGGACATTTGGGACATATCTAAAACAGTATTTTAAACTCAATGATAAAGAACATTATAATGACCAATTTAACCTAAGAAGCGAGGTTTTAAAATAAAATTCAAAATTTACAAACTGACTGCCTATCAATAGAACGTGACTAATCTGAGAGGAATCCGAAATAAAGTGAGTTTGGATGTTCGTTTGTTTATTACGCTTTCCAACAATTGCCATGAGGTTTTGCGTACACGTTGTTACGGGTACAGAAAAGGACAAGGATACTTATTAACCCAAAATAAATTAATCAATTCCTGTAATACCGCGAGTGAAATCGACGGAAGCAGCATTTATGTTATTTATTTAAAAAAAAAGAGATATATCCATTTATATAAAATAAGTGACAGAGTACTGTAGTACCAAACATTAAAAAAAGTTGAGAACCTTTTCCTTTTTTATGTTTAAAAACATAATGATAATTTTTGCTGTGTGACAGATATATTTATGTACGCATGTATACTTACAAAAAAATGTTTTCAAACCGTTAGGAAAACTTAGAGTAACGTAGCTTATATTATGCCCATTAAATCATGTACCCGTGTTTTTGGGGTATCAATGTTTTTGTGAACTTACTTCCTTTTCTCTCTAAATATCTAGAAGTTTGCAGCTAAAGCGGTCATTACATATTCCAATTTGCAATACGCTACCTGATCTAGGAAAAATGATCTACTAAAATTGGTTAGTGTAATGGCTGTTAGACAGTTAGGAATCCATTTTTTTTTTCTATAGCCCAGGCTTAGCCACGCTAAGTTAGCAAATTGCAAATTCGAAAGTGTAATGGCCGCTTAAAGTGCTTTTGGAAGACAACGTACGAGTAAATCATTCAGTGTTACATATCAATCATATCATACACACTAACTTATACTAACAATAGAGCTTTTATATTTGAGCTACATCGACAAAAGAAAGCCGAGCTGTGGATCCAAGTGGAGGAAGGGAAATGTAGCTTTTGACATTCCGCATACAAAGGCGAATCAAACGACACCTCGCAATAGGCGGTCACAACATATAATCAGAACAACCATGCCTAAGTATATATGTGCATCCGATAATCCCTTCCCTTTTTTGGACAGATGGTAAAATTGGTTTTATTTTATTTACCTGATTTGATTGATAAAACCTAACCACCTACCGAACTTAAACCCTTCCTTAGTTTTACAAATATTTACAGCATCTAAAAATTATTAGAAAACAGTGACTAAGTACGAGTATTACTTTATTTTTAGGGTTAAATAATATCCATGAAATACGGTAATGTAACTCTCTTTTATTTATTTACATTTTGTACAAGTCGTTTGACGTTTCATCGTTTACCAGTAGGAAGCGTAAGTTGTAGGATAAACAGAGTAGGGAGCGACGTGAGCTAGGGGAGCTACACGGCTCAGGATGGGGGAAGCGGGAGTGATCAGTGGCGTGTGAGCAAGCGCGAGTGGGGCGATCAGGGGGGCGGAGCGCTTCTTCAGCAGGTGAACGCCTCCATTCAGAGCCTTGGCAACGATGTGAGCGGAGCGGTCCAGGTTGACTTCCAGGGTGTCCAGAGGCCTACCGTCAGCGGCGATGATGTTAGCGGGCTGACCAGGAGCCAGAGACAGCGGGCCTCTGTAGTTAGAGGGCGCTAGCAGAGGCGTGCTGTAGGCAATGGGCGCAATGGGGGCACTGTACGCAAGTGAGCTGTACGCGAGAGGCGCAATCAAAGGAGCGGAGCGCTTCTTCAGCAAATGGACACCACTGTTTAATGCCTTGGCGACGAAGTGCGCGGAGCGGTCCAGGTTCACATCCAAAGTGTCCAGGGGCCTGCCGTCGGCAGCGAGGATGTTGGCGGGCTGTCCAGGAGCGAGAGACAATGGGCCTCTGTAGTTAGAGGGCCCTAAGAGAGGTGTGCTGTAGGCGATGGGTGCGATAGGCCCGCTGTACGCAAGAGAGCTGTACGCGAAGGGCGCGATCAGAGGAGCAGAGCGCTTCTTCAACAGATGGACGCCACTGTCCAATGCCTTGGCGACGAGATGAGCAGAGCGGTCCAAGTTGACGTCCAGTGTGTCAAGTGGCCTGCCGTCAGCGCCGAGGACGTTGGCGGGCTGGCCGGGAGCGAGGGACAATGGACCTCTGTAGTTGTAAGGCGCCACATTCCAAGGAGCAGCGTAAGCGAGAGGCGTGGAGTACGCCAGGGGTGTAGAGTAGGCGAGGGGCGCCACCAAGCTGGCGCAGGCCGCAGCCACTACGCAGGACAACACCACCAGCTTCAACATTGTGTAGTGGTCTGTGTTGTTACTCAACGACAACTGATGCACTTTCCTACTTGCAATGAGCTTTTATACTTACATCATCACATTACTTGCTGGGCGGCGCCGGAATATATCGCTGACATTGAAAGGACTACTTTTGTCACTAAACAACTTTTATATGATAAGATAAGAACATTTAACCTTTTAAACTAGCAAGCCTCAACCAGCTTCTTTGTCAATGAAGCATGCATTTTCTTAATGGAGCTACAAATACTAAGTAATAGAAATCTATAACAAAATAGCAGTGTCAAAAAAAACTTTTGCTAAATTTAGCTTTTATTTATAAAAAAGTATTTTAAAGAAAAACGTTTATACAAATTAAGTTTCCACATTCAAAAATATCATGCTAGATGCTACATGTTTGAGATCTATCAGGCAGCGCTATTGAGAAATACACACATGACGTAACCTACATCATCTAAAGAAAGATTTAGAGAAAAGTGCTGAAAGTTACGTAACTTACAATCTTACGTACATTTCGTGTTTTAAGGGTGCAAGGTAGATTGAGAATAATAAGAAATAAGTTGTATAGGTAACTCTCTTTATAAACTATAGTAGGTAGGCATATGGTACTTTACAATCTAGATACATTTTTACCACAAATGACCGGCTGCACCATGTCCCCAGGCGCCATGAATGCCCAGAGGTGCGATGGGGCCGATGCCGGCATGCAGGCCGAGGGGCGCAGCGGGGAGGGCGAGGGGGGCGGGGCCGATGATCCTTGCAGCAGGCACGTCGATGCGGGCGGCGTGCGACCACGCGGCGCCCAGGAAAGGAGCGGAGCGCTTGCCGAGGTAGTGACCCGCCGCGGCATGATCTACGGCTCTGGCGGTCAGGTGCGCAGCGCGGTCCAGGTTCACGCTGATGGTGTCGAGCGGCCTGCCGTCGTGAGCCACGATGTTGGCGGGCTGTCCCGGAGCCAGCGATAGTGGGCCCCTGTAGTTGTAGGCCGCGATCGCCGGAGCGGCCGCTACGCCACCGTGCGCTACACCGACGTGCGCCACGGGCGCAGCCAGCAGCGGCGCAGCTAAGGCTGCTCCCGCCCAGGGGCCACCCAAGCCCAGGTGTCCGCCGAGTCCAAGAGCGCCACCCCAACCTAGTCCCAGAGGACCGGCGAGCCCACTGGGGGCGGAGGCCACGAGGGCGAGCACGGAAGACAACACCACCAGCTTGAACATTGTGGTCTGTGTTGTTTTCAAATCGGAAAACGACTGTTATATTTACCCTCTAAGCTTTACCTTTTATACCAGTAAATTTTGTGGGCGAGCCTATTCCAGATACCTTTGTGACGTCGCTAAATATGCGACAGGGCGTTGGCAATTGCTAATAGAAAGAAAAGCACCACAGGGCAGCGGCGCGGGCACCAATAGCTGCCGCCAAACCGTGGTACATTTCGATAATCAAATTCAACTCTAAACAGAATGCGCTAGATTCCAGAATCGATTTGTGTTCCCAGGTTTGCCTTGAACGCTGTGATAAAGGGCCATTCACTTCAGTAAGCACTATAATAGATGATCAAAATTGTGAGACAAGCAGACACTATAATCGCAGCCCTTGTCATCACATAAGTAATTTATTGACAGATACATGAAGAGCCTGTTAAAGAAATTAATTAAAATTCTTAGAAATTTACACAGAGACAGAGCTCATAAAGTTGTTATCTTGATTTCTGTAAATTTTTCCTTCTAAGTAAGTAATTTCCATCATCAGTCTCATAAATCTCTTATTCCACCCTACATACAAGTTTGATATGTCCGCCAAACAATAACAGAATGAAAAATAATTAAAAAACAAATTAAAACGACCCATTTAGAACGGTCAACGCCCGCCTTTGTCCCTATTTCAATACAGTTATATTACATTACCGGCCTCCGATTCATAAAACAGACATCTGGCGCATTGTAACATTAGGGAAAGATCGACGAGTTTTATGAAAGGCCTGCTAATGGAAACCTCTTAATTTCAGCTCGGGGCAATGCGCCCATTCCGAAGTAACGCCATAGATATTTTTAACGGTTTAATAATTAGATACTTCCACAAATTTATGCATTTCTAACGACTATCAAAAGATATTAAGTGATTGATTTCCACAACTTTGCAAAACACTTCTACTATAGAAAAAACGGTTTCAATTTCGATAACCATCATAACTTTCTTTATTTTGTTTGTTACGTTTTCACGCCTTACTGCTCAACCGATCATCATGAAATTTTACATATTAATTTTTAAATTTTTCATTGTCAGGGCTATACAAAAAAGAAGATAGGTAACTTTCATCTCGAAAAAACTAAACTGTATGGAAACCGTTAGGCATAGCTAGTTTATTTTACTCTTACTAGGAATCAGATATCAGGAAAGAATAAAAGTCCAGCTACATCCAGTCAGAGTAATAACTGACTCTTATTTCTTGTGTTCAAACGACTTCAATTTCATTAACACATGACACTGCATTACCAAATTTGATACATGAACTTGAAAGTTATACTCGCCTCGCCAGCCTCGCAACCGGTCGTATGTGACGTGCGAACGCATGTTTCGCCGTTTTACGAGCGCAGGTTGTTGTGACGTATGGACACACATGATAGTCGTTCAATACGTGACGTATCTTTGCAAACAGATAGCAGGTTATGTTGCTTTTGAGCTTCTTGGTGCGTATTACTGCGAATTCAAATAGATAGCAGCTTTTTTGCGTAAGCTTTGTCATACACAGACTACTTGATTGGACCTACTTTAACGCCCTTTAATAGAGTAGGTAATATTATGGTTGTTATGGTTATATTGTTATGACCAATTTTATGTCTGAACCACGATAGTACCTAAAGGACTATACAACATGTCGTGAAGCTGTTAAAGAAAAGAGTCAATTGATTTAATGTTATTTCATTGTAACCTTTCGTCAAGTGATTTTGTGGGTGTTGATCATGTTGTAGAGTTTAAGGGTGTCATTTTACTAAAACGTTTACTAAATACATGAATTATAAAAACAAAATAGCGTTGGCAATATTGCACACTCACTCATTGGTCTCACTCACTCACTCCTTGGTGGTACTCATTTTCTTTGTTGAGTGAAATTAACGGAAATCTCTGAATGATAAAGTCGACCTTATGAGGTAATTTCTTTCTGTCCTTTCAGTCTCCTGTCACTCGACGGCCTCTAAGTCTTGCGCATGTATTTATTTCCTTACGAACTTTCTTCTGTTATTTTTTCCGTGTTTCTCTACCCCTAAAATATGTGTTTGTGTAAGATGATAAACATTTACGTAATAGTGTACCCAATTACCTAGTTAGAAAGTGAAATATGTGGTTACATGTTTGTTTTGATTAGTCCAAATTTTGTAGGACGTCGCGTCGGACCTTGGAATTTTCTCTGATGCAAGAAATAATATTATGGCGTCAGACGGTAACCATAACTAAATACTTGATCAACACTTGACCAATCGTTTAGGAAGTAATTTGCAAACTTTGGTAATTATTATGTTTGTTTAATTAGTATTAAGCTGTGCCTACTGGGTGCGAAACTTACTCTCACTCTATGATTGCAACACTTAAAGGAAGCTAACAGATTGAAAAGGCATTGGATGACAGAAAAAAAATTGAAAAATTTCTCTCAAACATTTCCAAAAAAATAAAATTGCTCGTGCTTTTTTGTTTAAAAAGTTCTTATTTATTTTTACTGCTAATTTTATCGCTATTTGGTCCACACTCGTGCTACCATTTATCAGTGTTAAAGCCTTCTACCTATAAAAGGTTATGAACAGGAAGCCTGTTTAAATCCTTTAAAGCCTGACATTTAAAACTTATTACACTTACACACACACACACACAACTTTTTGCTTCTGATATCGCATTTTACATGTAGATACTTATTAAATTCACTAATTAACTACTCACTAATAACTACTTGCCTAATATTACAATGCGATTTTCTTTAAAATACTTGTGCTTATTATGTGTGGAATTATATCGCGAAAAAAAAATGTTTCTGAGGGTCCCGGGAAAATTTGCGGACACAGCTTTTACTTGCAACTATAGATAAAATGTGTTACCTTAAAGAGGCTATCTATCGATCTTATCTTGTGCTTCGTCTTAACTAAGAAAACTGTGGGAGGTCTACAGTTTGCCACCCTGTATAAGTATTTTAAGAAGAGGGTCCGAACAGCGCATACTGTACGCAGTTTGCGGAATATACCTTGCTGACGAGCGGCCGATTCACATTTTATTTGCATTTCATTCGCATTTTATTCGCAGTTTGCCGACTTCTCAACATTGAGTTTGCCCCAATACTCAGATCAACCTCGATAGTAAGATGGCGCACGGCGTATTTTTTAAGTGAAGCCAAAAGCCATCCGAAAACTACGCTACTGTCGTATATGTACACAACACGCACACATTGAGGTTGTATATTGGAATAGAAATGGCTAACGTAGAGTTTGGGAATTAATATTAGTTTTCGTGCAATTGTAAATGTTTTTCACGGCAACATTACCACGAGCACACGTTTGAAAGGAAGTGGCTTCAGCGAGATATAACACAGTGTTACATCTTTTCCTCTAGGTTGATCTGAGGCCCTAATATGCGACTCAGAGTCAGTCGAGTCTATTTAAATAACTTTGACGTTCATAAGTGTATCCTTGATACCTAAATTGAATAAAAACATTTAAAAACAAGTCAGCGGACAGTCACCAGCTTACAGTTTGCTTAGTCTTAGTCTTTGTGTCTTTATCTCTTTATATTTTTGAGATAAAAAAAAAGCGTTGCTCCAGCGATGAGTCTACTCCGATATCCATCATTACAAACTTTTCCATTTAAAATAGATGTTAGTCCTATTAATATAAATAACCCAATAAAATGCTTAGCTATCTAAGTACATAAAAACGCACGTAACTTATTATTATTTAACCACATTGCAAGGTTGGCTATAACCTCACTCGGTTCATAATTAACATGGCATTCTTGTACAACTATCTAGTAAATTAACATAATGTTAACCCACTTGGTTCTAGAGTTATAATTCAGTTTGTCGCTCTGTCTGTCCAACGGTCACTTATAACTTTTAACTGCCCAAGTTGAATGCCTAAACTATGCTGGAGAGAAGTAAAATACAGTAGATGATATAATTATCTGAATTATGCTTGTTTAGAAGGGATAGATGAGGTCAGTAGCATATTTATGTATTTTTCTTGCTCTTCCTTCTTATATATCTATTTATTTTACTTTTATGGCGTATCTCAATTACGTTACCAATTTCCAATCTCAATAGATCAGCCATCTTGATTGCCGGACAATCAAGTCAGACAAAGGATTAACCGCGACCGCATAGTGCTATTTATTTCATGTGCCACATTTAAAGTCAAAGTCAAAGTCAAAATCTTTATTTGCATATTAGTGGTACATGGTCTTAAGTATTACGTTCATCCATTAACAGCCGTAAGGCGTGCAAATTAATACAAATGTATATTGTAGGTACATATCCGTCCTGAGAATCTGATTGTATAATCAGATAATGTATATTATCCGTGTGAAAAACTAAGCTTTAACGTTTAACGTTAAAAACTCTAAGATTGGTGCATTAAAATTTGTGAAAGATATAATTTTCTCTAAAGCTTCTCATTAAATCCTGAGGGAGCAGTTTTAATTAGGAAGCTAATAGTTTACCTGCTGCCATGAACAGCGCTGTGTTGCTGAGACGGAAGTGGAATGGCATGTTAAATCAAATTATACCTGCCTGGACTAGAGTTGGTTTTAGGTATACAAGTTGGACAGGCTGTTTACAAAAATAAAGTTACGTGTAGTATGGAGTTAATTATCTTAATATATATAAATTACGTGTCACGTTGTTTGTCCGCTATAGACTCCTAAACTACTTAACCGATTTCAATCAAATTTGCACACCGTGTGCAGTTCGATCTAACTTAACAGATAGGATAGCTCACATATATATATATATATAAATAATAAACGCGAACGAAGTAGCGGGGTGACAGCTAGTATAATATATAAGACAAGGCTTATAAAACCCCATAAGCAGGAACGTTCATTTTCGACATTTTTTAACGTTCATTCGGGGTTTTATTAACTTTGTCTTGTTCGATAAAAGATTTTCTTATCAAATTTTCTCGAAAACTTGAATTTTATCTCAATCTCGAGTTTTTTGATAACTTTTTTAATGTATGCATATTTTCGTAGTTGGCAGGTAAATATAACCTGCCTACTGCGAAATAACCATCTTTAATATACTTACTAAACATAAACAATATTTACATATACCACGTCTGATAATTATTAGGGAACTACTTATAATTACAGTATATCTAGCTACCTTATACAGTACATAACAAGATTATCAGATACTTCCTACTATAAAAATAATCTTACCAAACGTGTCGCATTGCGTTGTTTGTTATAACTTATATTATAACTTACATGACTTACTAATAGCATTGACGGCAAAAAATAACTTCCTGCTCATAAATTAAATACCGCAGGTTCGATTTCTGTCAGTAAGTTACCGCCTTCTGCGTTTAAGGTATAGAGTAACATAAATTTACTAGGTAGAATGACTAAGGATAAGTAACACTTGAGAAGCCAATAAAAAAAAACTTATTTTAGATACTTAAGTAAATGTTTGTCATAGAGAAATTAAAAATGACGTTGCCCACAATTTCGTCAACCGTACTCATACGCATTTTTTGTGTACCCAACTGTTATTTTTACCTTTAGGTAGATAGATACATTTTGTGTAGATATTAAAAAAACAAGTACTTATTGGAAAGAAAAAGAAAGAACGACAGATACATTTATTTTGAAACACAAGACACTACAAAGACGTATTGGTAAATCAGTTAATCTTAATATACCTATCCATAGACAGATTAATGTCAACTGACTGCCTTGCAATACGAACAAAACAAAGATCAAAAGCCCTCAAGGCTGTACGTGGACAATTGAAATGGACTAAGTATGAACCTATCTACAATAGGTGTATAGTGGAACTAACGCGTAGCTCCAAAGAATACTATAGGTAGCTACAGAATGCAGAGTACTGTAGGTACAGCTTCAACCGTGGATTGCCTTGATCTAGTAAAACCTGCCGCCTTATGACTGTAAAAATGTCAAGTAATAATAAACCTCAGCAGGGTGAACTTATTTAAATAAAATTGCTATTTTTATGCAACATAAGTTGACGAATATGAGACAAAAATAAAATTATTATGTACTTGGTCGTAAGTCCAAGTTGGTATCTGTTAACTCTTTTTTCATCCGTCGAGAACTTAAAATTCGATTTTAGTAGAGCTTTTTGCTATAGCTATTTGTCTGAAGATCTGTTTGTTTGTTTGTGAACATTTTTCTTGGTTGTTGTTAGTTCTTATAAGTAGAAATATAATATAACCTAACCTACCTTGTTATATTTTTTATCTCTCAGTGATATCAATTTTTAGGGCACATTTACACGGGTCGATTTTCGCTGCGTGCGGCTAATCGCTTCACAAAGCCGCATCAGCACCCCACAATAGGTAAAAATCTAGCCAAGTATGAGTTGGACTGGGGCACGATGAGTTCCGTACCATCCTACTTCCTACTATAATAAAATATTAAAAACGCGAAAGTTTGTAAGAATGGATGGATGTTTGTTTGTTACTCTTTCACGCCACAACGGCTGGACAGATCTGGTTGAAATTTGGCACAGAGATAGATTATAGTCTAAAATAGCACATAGGATACAGCACTTTTTAACCGCGGGTGAAACCGCGGGGCGCAGCTAGTTATTTATGGAGACGGCAAAAAATCAAGACTGGTTTAAGGGAGCCCTTTAAATATTTATTTTATTCATTATCTATATATATAAAATTCAAAGTCCTGACTGACTGACTGATATATCAACGCACAGCCTAAACCGCTGGTCCTGGAAACAAGAAATTTGGAGGATATGTTCTTTGTACAGTGTAGGCATCCACTAAGAAAGGGTTTTTCGAAATTCCACCCCTAAAGGGGGGAAATAGGGGGTTCAAATTTGTATGAAACTTTTTATTCTCTGGATCGATTGACTCAAAAATTGGTACAAATACTCTTCAATTAAAATCATGAGACACGTGTATCACAGTTTTTCCAAAATCATCATCATCATCATCCACCGACAGAGTCTAATAGGGCTTCTTTTTACTCCGAAAACAAACGACGCTGTTATCATTCTTAGGGTTCCGTACTAAAATGATGAAAGGAACCTTATCTTGAAACTCCGATGTCTGTCTGTCTGTATGTCTGTGAGCTGATTATCTTGGAAACTGTAATAGCCAGCAACTTGGAATTTGGTACAGATCTAGATAACGGTAGTAGCTACGTATAGTAGGTAAAACGTCACGCCTTTACCCTAAGAGGTGTATTACAACACCCTCACTTCGCCGGACGATATTCAGTCCAAAATGTAATAAGTAGCGAGCCTATCGCCATACGTACACCGGGCTCCAGTCATGTAGCAGATGACATTAAATACGAAGCTATCATTGCTTTTTCCATATGAATCTCCGTGTAAAATGTGTGAACTATATTGCTGACATTCTATCAAATTTCAAACCTACTTAATCAGTAAGGGAAAAATACAAGAATTAAGTCCAAGCCTGTCAGAAGATTACAAACGGCAAGTGAAGAGATTTTCTGTCAATAAAGATCAGGTAGATGAGCTAGGAGATGAAATTTATAATTATGTCTGTCTGATCTTAGAAGCAGTATTTAGCAAAAATAGACGAAGTCAATAGAAGAAGCTGCTTTAGTATTAGGAAGACAAAACCTACTACGGGTTGTCTTTGCTTCGAAGGTCTTAACTAAAGGTCTGCCAGCACACTGACTGGTGTAGTTTCCGAATGAGTCTGTGTTTATGCTGAGGATTCCTCTAATATCTCTAACACCACCGAACTACCCCTTCGAGTTAAAAGAGTGCAGTTTACCCTCAAAGTCTGCTTTGCCATGACCATAAATAAATCTCAAGCCAAACTCATATTTGACTAAAATGCTTTTCACACAGTTAGTTATACGTGGCCTGCTACAGAGTAAGCTCATGGAGCAGCCTGGTTTTTCTAAAAAAGAAAAAAAAATAGGTTTTCGTTGTAAACATTATTAATTTTCAGTTTTCTACTTTCTGTTGTCTCCTAATTTTATCTTTTCACACACGCTTTAAGTTCTGTTGATACCATACTACTACTACTACTTTTCTCACTCCATAGATAGTTTAGTTAACTAAAGAACTTCGTTCATATTGCTCTGCTTGGGATATTGTCAGTTTGTGTATTCAATTGAAAGCGAGTGTGACCGCTAATAATATTTATTTCTGAAGTTAAAAACGTCATACATTTTCTGTAAGCCACGCGGGCGAAGCCGCGGGCAGAAGCTAGTGATTTATAAAACGGGAATTGCTCACGTACAATTAAGTCGATTATTCCGTCTATAGTTTCAACCGCATCGACGATCTTCATCAAGGCGAGAGCGCGCGCGCGCGCAAATCCCGTTTCATAAATCATAATGTGTAAAAACCACGTCAGTTTCCATAATTAAATTTCTTTTATTGTTTTTTTTAGTATTTCTAGTTATATGGGCAACAGAAATACATCATCTGTGAAAATTTCAACTGTCTAACTATCACGGTTCATGAGATACAGTCTGGTGGCAGACGGACAGTCAGACAGACGAATGGACAGGGAAATCTTAGTAATAGGGTCCCGTTTAACCCTGTGAGTACGGAACCCTAAAAATATCTTAACACACGTTCGTGCCGAAGTTGAATTGTCTGCGACTGACTATTTTACGGTCAATTGTAGTTATTTTCGGGCTTGCGACTTTAGTCGCCAGCGGTCTAGTCAAACTGCCATTTAAACGGTCCATTTTGCGGCCTTGCGGCGAAAATTCTGCGTTTATAGTCACCCGTGTAAATTACCCTTTCTCATTACATCTAAGGTATTCTTATTCCTCATACCCACGCCACACAACCTTGCCAAGTTACGCCTTTGTTGTGTATTAGGAAGAAACTATGAAATGCGCAATAAACAATAAGATTGCAATTGTCTGTATAAAAAACTAAACTATTCGGAGTTTTGGCTTTTCCGTACTTGCTACACGATGTTCATCGACCTGAAATTTGTATATACTCGTACGTTAGAATTTTTATTTCATCCTCGAATAGACTTGTCCTTAAAACCCACTAACGCATCTCGTGAAGCGATGATCATTACTGGAATTATTCATGAACATCCTAACACTTCACTCCAGTAAGCACGAGGATATGACGTCAGCAAACGTCACGTCAAGTCGGTACCGAGCCACAGAATAGATCCTAGAGATAACAATATTGCGCCTACTTGCTTCCTTTTAGGAAGCTAGGTTACGTATGTCACTTGTTTTCCTTATATTACACCGTAACTACACTCGTAACTGAATGTTACGCAATAATTCAAAGATTATAGAACATATCAACAATATAAACTAGTGGTTCTGTGAACTGGAGACGTCGCGGCTGGCGTCTGTGCTCCTCTACAGGTCGCATTCCTTAACCGCTTCTCATGAAACTTTATGAGCAGGTTAATAATTATACTGTTTTTTTTTTCCCAGTCAGATTTTGTTTTTTTTTTTCAAAACAGCGGAGATATGATATTTTGAAAAAAACCCAAAAACATGACTCGACAAAAAAAAACTATTGCAAATTTGCACATTGTTATTGAAACTATAGCAAAATTTCAAGTAAATCGGTTAAGAAATGCGACATTTAGAGGAAGACAGAAATCCGGACAGAGTTCGGACTTACGAAAGCATTTTTGCCGAAGCTGAACCATTAGCAGAAGTGAGCCAAAATACTATATTCGGGATGGAAGGCCAATGTTTTCAGGGAAATTAGAGAATAAATCGTTTGGTGCTGTACAGTAGATACTTTTAAAACAGCTGTAACTGGAATTACATGTGACTAAAATGTATATTGCTTTTACTATTGTTATCAATTACGTTCATATTTATTACATTACAATTTGTAGTACATTTTCTTTGTCATTCTTGTGTTCTATGCTATTAGCTATTTCACACTAATCTACATACTTATAGATACGTAAATATCTAGAGATTTTTTTAACTGGGTTCTGCTGATGTATAAATAAAACTTTTTTCTTAACAATTACACTACGGTGTAACACTACGCCTGCCACTATGCAAACATGGGCCGTCCAAATAATTGTTCGAATCTCAACGGCGCTTATCTGATCGCTCCACGTCGCGCGTCGGCATCGCGCCACTCAGCTATTATTCCTCCGCCCGCGTGTCATTTCTCGATAGGACAGCGAGCATGTCGGTGGGTGTCAAACTAAATGAATCTGAGACAGTTGAGGAAATGACATTTGCGATATTGATTCGACACCCGCTAAAATCAATTTTACATTAATATATTTTTTAGGTTTTGTGAATGAAGGTTCCTTTCCTTAAAGACGATGAAATAATAGGTAGGATTTATTTTTAGACCATAAATTAATTTCTTAAATTTGATAACATCTCGTGCTATTCGATTGGTTTATTATTAGGAACACGTACGAGTGTGTAATTAAATCTCAAATAGAATCTGGCTGAACAATATCGCAATCATTGTTAGTGTGGCAAGAACGGACCTTTTGAACAAGATCGGTTTAACAACAGCCAAAGTAGATTAGTTCTGTAAGTGTTTAGTCGTTTTATTGTATGTTTCATGCCCCTGTTTCAAATGTCTACGACTCTTAAAATAGCAAAAATTGTACCTAATTATATTGACCTGAAAATAACTTTTGCGTTTACATAGACATAGGCAAGCTTTACTGAGTAATCACACACAAAATACTCCCTATTTTGTGTGTGATTACCAAGTAAAGCTTATTCTATTTACACTAGATATGTACTTTTTGTACATTACTAGCAAAAAATTGTACCTAAGTAATTATATTGATCTGAAAATAACTTTTGCGAATAAAATCATTGTGATTACATAGACATAGGCAAGCTTTACTGAGTAATCACACACAAAATACTCCCTATTTTGTGTGTGATTACCAAGTAAAGCTTATTCTATTTACACTAGATATGTACTTTTTGTACATTACTAGCAAAAAAATGTACCTAAGTAATTATATTGATCTGAAAATAACTGTTGCGAATAAAATCATTGTGATTACATAGACATAGGCAAGCTTTACTTAGTAATCACACACAAATTACTCCCTATTTTGTGTGTGATTACCAAGTAAAGCTTCTTCTATATACACTAGATATGTACTTTTTGTATAGTAAGTACAGTACCTAGTACCTAGTAGTTACCTGTGAACACTTCTTTTATAAGTCTCTAGGGTGAAATACGCCCTAGAGCATTCAGACAGAAGCATCAGAAACCCTTTCCCGTGACACATTTTTTCAATAGCAATTATTTCCACATACATGAACAAAACAGTCACCCAAAGAGACAATTTACAAATGTATAGAACCAGACTAATACATTACGTACTTAGTACTTACCTAAAGTGCAAAAACGATAAGCTATCTATTCGATCGTTAGCGCTTGCGCAAGCTCAGCTGACGAAATGTGAGTTGTGACTTGCATCAGGAATAATAGCTAAGACTAAGAAATAATTCCAAACTCAGTACAGATATTAACTAAATATGTCACGTAGAATACATTAACAAAGCTTATTGTTCAGAGAGATAACTTTGGAGTATTTTTATGAGGCACCTTTTAAGGAAGCTGTGGTAAGACGAAGACATGTCTCGAATGTTTTCTTACTAATCTTTAGGTGCATACTTAAAAGGCTGGCTAAATGAGAAGTTATGCTAATAGGAACAGGTACATACTATGTAGGTAGTTGCTTTTTTCAGTGGCATTACAATGGCATTTTGTAAGTTAAGGTTAAGGTTGCGCAACGTATGTTTTGTCACACATAAAATTTGACTAATTTGTTTAATATCTATTTCCAGTTTTTCTCAATAGACTAATTTATATAGCGCCCACGTAGGCAAGATACTGATGTTTTACCTATTAACAAAGTACTCGTCATTGAATTAAATGTACTACATACTGGAGATGGCGGCACACCGGCCCGCCGCCCGCCGCGCCGCCCGCCACGATATTTCATTTCAATTGAGTTACCTCACTCAACTTCATTCAGTCGCTTGATGGACGCTATGTATTTCATGCTGTATTCTTTTGCATTATCCGCATTAATATTTCAGGGTATTTACTATACCCATTTTAAGTTTTATTTTGCTAACGAGAAATACTGAGACACGGCATTTAGTTTATGTTCCACTATTGAATGGGACACCGCAACTTATAGCGAATCATTTCTAGTACGTCACACAAAACAACATATCGTCACGCCTTTCCCCCGAAAGGGCTGGCAGAGGTGTAATACAACGCCCACACTTCGCCGGACGATATTCAGCCCCAAATGTGACAGGGGGCGAACCTGTCGCCATACACCGGGCTTCAATCATGTAGCAGATGACATATAATACGCACGTATTCACACAATGAACAAATTGGTGCGTGTCGTCGGCTGGGTTCGAACCCGCTTCCTCTAGCTTGAGAAGCGGGCCTTCTCCCAACTAGGCTGCCATCGCTTTTTTAAATAAAATAAAATAAAAACCAACGGCATGAAGAAAAAGTAAGTCAAGACACGTAATAGCTCAATGGTACTCAAATAAAAATCTTTGTAAACAATAATTTCAACGAGTAACTCTTCCCTCATACACAGAGGTCCTGAGGTAGAAGTATAATAAAAGCAATTTCGTCAAAAAACACTGAAAGCTCTCCGGACTCACGTTTCTCTAACTCATTTAGGACGCCCCAGTTATTTCTGGATCCCTTCATTACGCACTCGTAAGCGTTATTTATTTGACGATGTTTACGTCATTTTTATTAAATTTCGGAAAAGGTTAACGTCCTTCTATATTTGTTTCATAATATGAGTTTCAACAGGTTAATTTTCAAAAATTCAATGAGTAGACAAGGAAGAAGCGGCACGCGTCTAAATTCTAGTCCATACCTACACAGCGCGTGGACCCAATATAACTACAAACAAACGGACACAACACAACTCCCCAAAACAAGCATAATGACCTTTTTGACGTACTGGACACTACAGTGACAGCACTGTTTTCGTTAATTTGTTTATTGGTACCGTCTTTGTAGTGTCTTGTGTGTTAAAATAAATGTATCTTTCTTTCTGTTGCGACTGGTTGCGTTTGTTTGTGACTACGGTGAATTGTATGCAGCACCTAATTTATGCGTTCCATATTTAAGCTATCGTACCGTTTCTAATTTAAGTAGGCGAAAGAAAGAATTATATTAAGTAATAAGTACATACGAACTACAACCTCCAGCACCTAAATCGGTGCGGTAAAGTTTGTTCTACCGGGTATTCCTATTATCTACAACGAATTTGTCATAAATGGCTTTTCATAATAACATAACATATCGCCGCCATACACCGGGCTCCAGTCGTTTATCAGATGACATACAATACGCACATATGCTCACGCAATGAACAAATTGGTGCGTGCCGTCGGCTGGGTTCGAACTCGCTCCCTCTGGCTTGAGAGGCAGGCCTTCTCCAACTAAGCTGTCATCGCTTGCTTCAATGGCTTTTTAAGTGGCATAAATACTCGACAGCAGTGTTATTGCTACTATGGTATATGAATTAATTTTTAACAAAAGTTAACATTAGTTTTTGCATCCAAATTTAAAAAGGAATACAGAAAAGGATACCTATATACGAAATCGTTAAGAGGGTGATGGTTATTTTTAACAATTTTATTAAATACTAGCTGCGCCCTGCGGTTTGACCCGCGGTTAAAAAGTATCCTATGTTCTATTCTAGACTATAATCTATCTCTGTGCCAAATTTCATCCAGATTTGTTCAGCTGTTATGGCGTGAAAGAGTAACAAACATCCATCCATCCATCCATCGACTCTTAATACAAACTTTCGCGTTTATAATATTAGTAGGAAGCCTACTTCCTACTAATATTATAATCCTACAATATAACTATAATCCTACTTCCTACTATCCTAATAGTAGGAAGTAGGATTATAGTTATTTGTATTTAGGTTTAAAGAGTTATTCGTATGACTCGTAACTTAGATTTAATAGAAATTGTTTAGGAAACGGTTTAACCAAGCAGTATTTATTAGCGCAAAGTTTGTTGACCCAAGGGAAAGGTTGAAGAACCTAAATACGCAGTGTAGATGCCCCTTGCCCTTCTGACCACGGCTGACTAGAATTAGATTACTTTAGTTAAGGCTTGGTCACACCGAGATTAACTTGAAACGACAAGCAAGTTAATAGGTTTTGTTGAAGAAATATTTAATTGGGTGGCTGGTATTTGATTTTTCAATCAGTTTGACAAAGTTTTCAGTAATATTCTAAATATGTTAAATGGAATGTAAAAATACAATGTGCAGATTTTTTTACACCCAGAATATTAGTATTTTTTTGTATTACCCTTTTCGTTCTTAAAGTTTTAAATTTCTTTAAGTTCCTATCCATGCAAAGGTTACCTGGAAGAAATCGCTCTAGGCGATAAGGTCGCCCCTGTACTGCCGAAAATTTTATTTTGGCTTTTAAGATTTTCATGTAGTTTTTCGGTGTGCAATAAAGTTATATTGTACTGTATTGTTTTTTTACAAAGTAATGTTTTACTTTGCAAATCCTACTATAATATTATAAACTCGAAAGTTTGTAAGAATGGTTGGATGGATGGATGGATGGATGTTTGTTACTCTTTCACGCCAGAACGGCTGAACAGATCTGGATGAAATTTTGCACAGAGATAGATTATAGTCTAGAACTTTTTAACCGCGGGTGAAACCGCGGCGCAGCGAGTTTACAATTTTAACTACTTCTTTTTCTTGGTCCTTAATAAACCTGATTAGGTTCACGATTGTGAAAATGAAAAACGGAACCACCTGTAGACAGCGAAGAGCTCGGGCGAATACGAAAACAGTTGGGGTGAAGGGTTGCTCCGATTTGTCTTCATCTTCAGCTATTTTCGGCAAGACAGTTGTGCTAGAACAATAAATAATAATAAGGCTTAGGGCTAACATTTAGCGGTATGCGGTCAGGAGAATTATGACAACCGAGTAAACAACTAAATGATGAGTTAGCAAGATTTAGGATCACACTGCTATGTTTCAAGCTGTTCAAATCTATCATACTGTTTACATTTATTAAAGTAATTGCTAGTTTAGTAAAGTGTGTTTTAGATTTTTTAGTTTAGTCGTATTTAATTTGTATTGTGATTATTTCATACTGTTTTAAATGCCACTATGTTACTCAACATTTAAGCCTTTATTGCCAACATTATTTCAATTTTTCACTATAATGCTATTATTGTTTATTTATTGATTTAGTTGTTTTTTTTGGGTGTCGGCGTGTCCTTGCGACACGAAGGCCTCCTCCAGCTCTATCCAGTGTACTCTTTTTTTTTCGTGTGCAATTGAAATAATGTTGGCAATAATGGCTTAATAATAATGTTACTCAACAGTTACGCCCCATGGTGGCAGCTGCCGTCAAAAACAGCATGTTTGTTAATCCAGGATATAAGCTCACTTTATACCAAACATTCATACCAAATTTCATCAAAATCAGACCATCTGTTTAAGCGTAAAGAAGTGACGAAAAAACTCACACACAAACTTTCGCCTTCCTTTAAGTAGGATATGATTTTAAAGGAAAAGCTGGCGAATTTATTTTCAGCTCTGTTCTAAAGATTCAGTTGAAATTCGTGTAAATAAAGTTTGCTTTTGTAATAACATAAACCCTAATTAAAGTGAATTGACGGTTCCTGTAGGATCGCAAAGTGGATCCAATATTGAAAAACTAAATCTTCAATACAATAGTAGATAGGAAACACAAGCACTTCTTGTAACTGAATCGAACTAAGTTGGATATACCATGATCTAAAAAAACAAGGTCTCTAGCATTTAGCAAACACATAATGACGTCATATTAGGAATATGACCATATCTTTCGAACTTGTTGTAATTGACTTATTTCGGTCTTGCTTAAGCATCGATTGACGTCACTACGTGTTTCTGAACTATATCTGCTATACCTGGCGGAGTATACTATTATACTACTAGCTGCGCCCCGCGGCTTCGCCCGCAGTCAAAAAGTGTCTGTCCTGTGTGCTATTTTAGACTATAATCTATCTCTGTGCCAAATTTCATCCAGATCTGTTCAGCCGTTCTGACGTGAAAAAGTAACAAACATCCATCCATCCATTCTTACAAACTTTTACGTTTATAATATTAAAGATGGCGCGCTAAAGTGGCAAAATGTTGATATTTGTTGACAATTTTTTTTTGTAAAAAATATTTTTTTTAAATAAATTGTACCCTATGTTACTTCTAGTACCTCCCAGAATATGTGCACAAAGTTTCATGATGATTCGTCAAGTAGTTTTTGCGTGAAAGCGTAATAAACATCCACGCTTTCACACTTATAATATTACTAGCTGCGCCCTGCGGTTTCACCCGCGGTAAAAAAGTATCCTATGTGCTATTCTAGACTATAATCTATCTCTGTGCCAAATTTCATCCACATCAGTTCAGCCGTTCTGGCGTGAAAGAGTAACAAACATCCATCCATCCATCCATCCATCCATACAAACTTTCGCGTTTATAATATTAGTAGGATATGTATAAAATAATTATAAGTTTAAGGATGGGTTATACATAAACATAGACCCAAAATTGATTTGTCACGGTAACCACTTTATGCTCTAGTTTCGTAGACGAAGGTTCGTCAACTAACACCTTGGCGACAGTTATTTGAAAATGTGTGTTAATTTTTATATCCATTGTGTTCCACTGATTGAATTCGCACTATTAAGGCGAGGCTTTCCCAGAACTTTAGGTATTTTACTCTACCTCAGGCCGCACTTTTTGGGAGCGCGACGTATTCATTCACGCGACACAAAAGTTGTGTGCGATGCGCCGCGCGCACGTCTTTCACCCGTCAGTCACGTTATGGTATCGAGTACCTAAACACCCATTTTTAGGAAATCGATAAAATAATCCGTCCGTCATCGTACTCATCCATTTTATGAACATTTTTTATTTGATGCCAAACAAAAAAAAATCTAAAAAATGCCGTTCAAGCCAATATAGGTACAACCAATCTCATGTCCACGAGTTGTTGTATTTTTGATGTGTGAGCAGTCGTGGCATTAGTTTCATTTTACCGGTAGTGTCATATTTCCATTTTATCACACTTCACACTCATAAATACAAAAGATTGCGATTGTGTGTGGAAGTTAGGTACTTACTCGTATTTCACTTATTCACACCTAAACGGCTAGACGGATGAGGATCATATTTGGAACGGAGTTAGCTTATGCCCTGGATTGACACATAGGCTACTTGTTATTCTTATTAGGACAAATATTTATACAGGGTGTTGGAATGATTGTGTAACTACCGGTATTCATTAAATAATACAACATAGTAAATTTCATTATTTTTGGGTATATTGTATAACAATGGTAATAACAATTTTAATTACCTTACTTTACCATTAGGTGCGTACTAAAAAATTTGAATGGTTTGTTAAATGTTACAAAGTTAAAAAACTACACGATTCAGATATAATTTTGAACAATAATTATGAAAGAATCGAGTAAACTTATACCGGATATATAGGTATACATACCCTGGGTACGAAGTGGCGGACATTCTGCTAGTACTAACAAAACATCCAATACAAAAATATACATTCACAATATTTACATTTATATATACAATTGAGCTATAGGTACGTAGTATTATTATTTGTTCTGTGATATAGTTGTAGAATCGATGGCAGCCTAGTTGGGAGTGGCAATTTTGCTCTGCTGGGTTCGAACCCAGCCGACGGCACGCACCAATTTGTTCATTGTGTGAACATATGTGCGTATTGTGTGTCATCTGCTACATAACTGGAGCCCGGTGTATGGCGACAGGCTCGCCCCCTGTCACATTTGGGACTGAATATCGTCCGGCGAAATGTGGGTGTTGTATTACAGCTCTGCCAGCCCCCTCGGGGAAAAGCGTGACGATATGTATGCATGTCTAGCCATAAGTAAATAAATAAGTTCTGTTACAAATGAAAATGCATTTATTTTTTTATACAGTAATGTAATGTTAATAAAAGTTATATTTACATATGTATTGAAGTCTTAACAAAAATATAACTATTATTTTATTCAAAACTACCACATTTGGCCTTGATAGAGGCCTTTAGTCGGTCTGGCCAAGAATCTATGGATTTACGGACTGTTTCCATGGGAAATTTAGCCACTGCTTGCTTCAAAGATTTCTTAAGTGACTCTATGTCGGCGTGTCGTTTAGAGCAGGCCATGCCCTCTAAACCTGACCATAATTTGTAGTCCAGGGGGTTTTGATCTGGGCTTGAGGAGGGCCAGTCTTCAGCCCTTATAAAGTCCGGAACATTGACTTCCAGCCAGGCTTGGGTAGTTCGCGCCTTGTGACCATGTGCAGAGTCTAGTTGGAAACTCCACGGTAGATTTTTAAAAAGTGTATTGCTAAGGGGTTGTACAACACCATATAAGACGGTCTCTTGATACACTTTGGCAGAAGTTTTAACCCCCTTTTCACAAAAACTAAGCTTTGTGACGCCGTAATAGGATACCCCCCACCAAACCATGACTGACGCAGGATGATAACCACGCTGAGTGAAACAGGGTCAATGTCATCCACGTGCCTAAAACAAAATAAAAATAAATATTTATAAGTATGATGTCCAAAAGTTCAAAATATAAAAATTCTAAAAAACCGACCAAGTTCGAGTCGGACTCGCGCACGGAAGCTGTCGTTCAAGCTTGTTGATATGTATGTACATAATTATATAACAACTACATTATAAATAAATGAGCTTTCAAATGACACCTCAAACAACTGATTTGATGAGATAGAACTCGAGATATAAGCAATAATCTACAACGGTCGGCGGCCATCTTTGTGACGTATATACATTAGGGTGTCCCGAAAAATTTTTTTTTCTCTTTTCGCAACACAAGACCCCTTAAAAGTTGCGCTATAAGTTGTAGATTACCGTAAAAATAATTTTAAAAAAATATGATAATATCTTGAAGGCTCTACCCTGACTTTTATTTTTTTTTAAATCACCTAAGTAACTCTTCAGTGCATATCGTCTATTATAGTTTTTTTACATTAGTTACATATTATTTTGTAATCACAATGATAGTGGGATACTCATTTAAGATTTGCAGGCAACGACAGGCTGTTTTCAGTGAAGAATAAGTTTTGCTGGAAATCGCGAAATTCATATTTTGACTAGTTTTTCTCAAATTCTCTATTTCAATGGTGAGGCAGTTGTTGTCATTTCTGTTGCAGATTTATTGCTAAAAGGTTGTCATTCCGCACTTTCTTGTGATAAATTACGTATTTCAGTTATGAGACAATAATGAATTCAAGACGAAGTGAGACTATTTGTGCCATATTGGGACCATATAAAGAACATGACGATCGCCAGTTAACGGTGATAAGCGCCGTTGTCAAATTCATTTTGTTCACTAAGAATGGACTAAGTAAAACAACAAAAGAATGTGAAACATCCATCCAACACCGAAGTTTTTTCAATAGTATCTGAAAAACTTGATATGATTTGGACCAAAGCCTCGATTTTAAAGAAAAAATAACCCAATTGCTGAAATCGTATTTCGACAAATACCATTAATAAGATGTCCTAAAACCAAAAGATATCATAGCTACGAAAGTAAAGTGAAGTGCTTTTTAGAATCGTCAAACAAACTCTTCGACATTGCTGCTTGTAAGTGCCCTTCGTTTGACATTTGTGCCTGCGTAAAACCTAAGAAAGTTCCTATCGAAAGGACCAAAGAAGTGGCAGAAAAATGGCAATAAGTGGTATGGACACAAAAGAAACGGAAAGACTTTTAAAGAAACATCAGAGACATGAAAATTTGGAGTGGATAGAGCACGCATGTTTACTAAGTACATCACAAGGAATCAATCTTGTTCCGGTGCTCGAGTTGTCGCCTTGACCACGGCGATCACATTCACCAGCAACAAAGCTTTCTCCAAATAGTGGAGTGTTTGTAAATGAGAGACTCCATTAACTTCATTGCTTCGGAATAATCTAGCCCTGCCAATAGAGACCATATTCGAGAGCTTGCATCTCGCACAATATTAAATGCCAGAGAAAGAAACTGTCCCAGGATATTTAAAGCACCAAAACTTCTTAGCACGAGATTACATTGATGTGATATTTTGGCAAGAGTGTGAGATATCACCTCCACCGATTCTGCAACATGTCTCCAACGATGAACTCAGAATTAAAGCCAAATGTTAAAGCCTCGATATTGTTGACTTTCCCTGTCATACAATAACAATGGAAAGATATGTTAAATTACTTGCGGAGGCTTCTCAAAACGTTAGTGATGCGACAGCTCGGGATGGATTCATTAGGAACAAATTAAAATCTCGCGCGAAAATGCCTTATTTTGGGCACAAAAACCAGTTCCATTTTTAAAGTATTTATTGATATTATTCGTCTTTCAACTATTTTAAACCTTGCTGTAACTCATTATTGTACTCTTCAATTTGATAAAAACCACTTAGACATTATTTTTGTATGATTTATAGTTTATGTTAGGAACCCCTAAAAATGGCATATTTGTAAAACTTTAAGGACCGGTAGAGGCCTCAAGATGACATATATCTTATTAAATTTAATGATAATCGTAATGTTTGTGTCAAACCGCAACTTTTGATAGCTCTTGCGTAGCCGTAGCTCAAAAAAATTTTTTTCCCATACATCGACGGGACTCCCTAATATACATAGCTTCGCCTGTCCCCGCTATCGCTTCTAACAACCGGCAGTTTCGAATTTCAAAGGCAACGACGAACACATCCATACCAGTCGTAGGTTTATAAAAGCCGTACTTACAAGATTTACCGAAATGCTCGATTTTCGCTAATCTTTAAAAACGAATATACAACTTTACGAGTTTTCTTCAAAACAGCCAAAATCACGTTGCAGTACTAATCAGGCCTAGATGTGTTCAAATCATACGGCTATAACTCAAACGCTACCAAACACTCGTGTAGTACAGATTGTTCAGTCAAAAATGAAAGTATGAACGACGTCCCCTATCTCACCTAACACCCTATATAATTTACATACATACAGTACAATCAAAACTTAGCGAAGATCCGCCACCTTGCATGTTACAAAAAGAAGGTAGGTACTTACGTTTCGTCAATTGCAATGTCATCAGAGTTTATTACATTCTCTTGAAGTACTCTTCTGCAAAAAAAAAAACGAAGATAAGTATTCATGTAGGTAAGTATAACTACGTAAATATCACTACTAGATATACCACTAGGCCGGGTATTTACTCGTTGTGCAGTTCAGATTGCTCAGTAAAAATGAAAGTATGAACGTCGTCCCGTATCTTACCTAACATCCTGTATAGTTAAAACTTAGCGAAGATCCGCCGCCCTGCATGTTACAAAAGGTAGGTAGGTACTTACGTTTCGTCAATTCCAATGTCATCGGAGTTTATTACATTTAGTTGTAGTACTCTTCTGAAAAAAAAAAAACAAAACTGTAAGATAGGTATTCGTGTAAGTAGGTATAACTATATAAATATAAATATCACTGGTATGCCACTAGGTCGGGTATTTACCCGTTGTGCAGTTCAGATTGCTCAGTAAAAATGAAAGTATGATAACGACGTCCCCTATCTCACCTAACACCCTATATAATTTACATACATACAGTACAATCAAAACTTAGCGAAGATCCGCCACCTTGCATGTTACAAAAAGAAGGTAGGTACTTACGTTTCGTCAATTGCAAAGTCATCAGAGTTTATTACATTCTCTTGAAGTACTCTTCTGCAAAAAAAAAAAAACGAAGATAAGTATTCATGTAGGTAAGTATAACTACGTAAATATCACTACTAGATATACCACTAGGCCGGGTATTTACTCGTTGTGCAGTTCAGATTGCTCAGTAAAAATGAAAGTATGAACGTCGTCCCGTATCTTACCTAACATCCTGTATAGTTAAAACTTAGCGAAGATACGCCGCCCTGCATGTTACAAAAGGTAGGTAGGTACTTACGTTTCGTCAATTCCAATGTCATCGGAGTTTATTACATTTAGTTGTAGTACTCTTCTGAAAAAAAAAAAACAAAACTGTAAGATAGGTATTCGTGTAAGTAGGTATAACTATATAAATATAAATATCACTGGTATGCCACTAGGTCGGGTATTTACCCGTTGTGCAGTTCAGATTGCTCAGTAAAAATATATAAATATAAATATCACTGGTATGCCAATAGGTCGGGTATTTACCCGTTGTGCAGTTCAGATTGCTCAGTAAAAATGAAAGTATGAACGTCGTCCCGTATCTCACCTAACATCCTACATACCTATATAGTCAAAACTTAGCGAAGATCCGCAGCCCTGTGTGGTACAAAAGGTAGGTAGGTACTTACGTTTCGTCAATTCCTAAGTCATTGGAGTTTGTTACGTAGTAGTCTTCTGCAAAAAAAAACTGTAACTGTAGGTAGGTATAACTACATAAATATCACTAGTAGGTATACCACTAGGCCGGGTATTTACATCGTGAATACACGTAACGAGACAAAAAAGTATCTATGATGATGAGTATGATATTTGAAAACACTAAAACGAATATAAGTAGGTACTAATAGATTTGTTGATACATCATCTGACTACAAAAAGCAATGCAAGAAATGTCGATTCTAGTAAATAAAAACAATGATTACCAATTTAATCTAGTAGAAGTTTATCTACTTACCGACGTTTGCTCCTTGACTCGTACGATTTTCTAAAAGTCAGACTTGAGCATTTTTTTTGTTTATTATGTTTGTTACCCATTATGGCAAAACTAAATGCTTGGTTGGTGTTGGTGTGTGCGGCACTGCGGAGATCACAAAAATTTGGCACACGTCCGGCGTCGACGGGGTCTGCGGGCGGACTGGCGGTCACGCAAACGTGCCTTTTTACCATGAATTCGTGATAAAAAAATCATATAAAATTACCATGTTAACTTTTTAACATTTTTATTTATGATTCCATTTTTTTATTGCATTGTAATTCGTAAAAAAAATAAAAAAGCAATATGATTTGTAAAAATTAAGTCGCAAATCGTGTTTAAAATACCAAATAGAGGTGACTTTGGATTTTTTTTCTATCGAGTGAAGTTATTCATTACATGTATCAGATTTATGATTCCACTTAAAAACATGCTTAAGAATAACATATTTTTTTTTACACAGTAAAAACCATGGTTTATCTTAGAGGAAAGTTGATTCTTGCTAGACGTTTTCTGGCCAGGCTCGCCTTAACAAAATGACTCCTACAATAAATAATTTATGAGACTACTTTAATCACAGCCGATGTAGAACAATGTGGCCTAGAACAGAGTACACAAATCAAGAGCATTATAGCCTTGATGCAGCCTAGGTTATAATTTCGTTGAACATAAGTGCGCAATTTTATAATTCTAATATTATAAATGCGAAAGTCTGTATGGATGGATCCAGATTAGTTACTCAATCACGTCAGAACGGCCGAACAGATCTGGATGAAACTTGGCTCAGATATAGATTATGGTCGGGAACACTTTTATCCGCGGAACCGCTGAACTTTTTTTCGTTTGTTTTTGAATTAGTTAGTTTTTGTGGATTAAAGAATATAGGTACATTGATTTAAATATGCTTATTTAATATTAATTCACCATCAGCAAATTTTATTAATTACTCTAAAATTATAAAATTGAATTTGTAATCTGTAAATGAATATAATTGATATAAAATTGTTCCCAGGAGGATTACTAGCTACCGCCACTCAGGGTATCCTACCGCGGTAGCTAGTGACCCTAATTAAAAATACATTTTTATTTGTTACATTGTAAAATGATTGTATTGTGTATATTATGTAGCCAGTAATAAATACCTTATTATTTTTTATTTTTTTGATGGCCCTGTTAAAACAATCACCATATTTGTCAAAAGAAGTATAGGTGCAGTAATGATACACCATCATCATTATCAGTCATCATCATCAACAATAGCCAACAATAGTTAGAAGTCTTCTTACAACATGTCTTGCTCATATTCTAAGCGTTTCAATCTATACCTAAATAAAAAGTGGCTCTATCTGCTGGAGACCTCGCGACCGGCGGGCGTCTGTCCTCCCTTACAGGTCGCATTCCTCAGCCGATTCTCGTGAAATTTTGTGAGCAGGTTCGATAATTAGACAGTATTTTTTTCACCGAGTCAGTTTTCGGAATTTTTTCAAAAGAAATGCGACCTGTAGACGGAGACAAAGATCCGGACAGAATTCGGACATACGAAAGCATGTCGAAGCTCAAGCATAGACGCTTCGCTCGCTAACTCTCGCTTGTTCGATTAATCGACTTCTCTCGCAACTGAAGGCAAGCGCGGTATCTGGGGGCTATTCGTACGCGTGAGAGGTGATGAGATTTTATCTTGGTCACTTTCACACCTATGACGTTTCTAACGAGAGTAATAAGGACGAAAAAAATGAGATGAAAATCTCCGAATAGGGCCTCTGGTCTACTCAAGATTCACTCTGTCACTGTCTTTCTGATCAAAAATACTGAAAAAGTGAAACTTCTGTGCATCTTTCTTACTACGCGCATGCGTTCGAGTGCCACGCATTCACTCTCGCTCTGTCTCTTTCTATTCCCTCTCCCCAGGAGCGTTAAACATTTAACGCAACCCTTTTGGAAGTCGCATTAGAAGTTTCACTTCAAAAATGTTTAGCACTTAGAGTGATCGAGTTAACGAGCGCACCAGAATTCCCCGACTGTTTTTATTGGTATATATGACATACCTTCGATACAACGCAGATAAAAAATGATGACGCAGAAATTAATAAGTAATTAAAACAGCTATATCCTGTTTCGTTCTAAATCAAATCGTATCCGTTTGTACTTACCTAAATAAGACTATTGAGTACGTATATTATTCTGTATAAATACTCGTACAGTGTATTCGTACAACTTGTTCGCGATTTTGTAGTTTGTATGTTACACCATGAGTTACCAGGAAATATAAAGATAAATAAGTTTAAGGCTATAAGTATGTAGATATTTCTGGTCTCTTACATACTTCCAAGAGAATATTCGGTAGTTACCTACTACTTCCACGCAGATAAGTGTTACCTGCATCTCGTGTACCTATACCTTTGAAAAAATACAACCTGTGAGATTGTCCATATATATTATCCTATATCCTTGGGTGCTTTTCTAAATCCATACTAATATTATAAACTCTCTCTATTATAAACTAATATTATTACTCTGTTTGTCTGTTAGTCAGTTTGTAGGCTTTTCACGGCTAAATGGCTGAACGGATCTTGATGAAATTTGATAAATAGTTGCAGTAGGTATATCACGAGGAAGGTTTTTGTATACTATTTCTTTTAGAATCAAAGTCGCGAGTACATTATACAGCTAGTACATTTTATATTCGCTCTGTTCCACTATACCTACTCGTATAGGTTTTTTTCCAACAAAAGACAAAACAATGGAAGATAGCGAAAAAAATCCAGTTGAAATGGCAGTTGGCAGGGCACATAGCACGAAGGACTGATAACCGATGGGGTCGAAAATTTCTCGAGTGGAGACCACGTACCGGCAAGCGCAGCGTAGGACGTCCACCCACAAAGTGGACGGATGACCTTGTCAAGACCGCAGGATCGCGCTAGATGCAGGCCGCTACCAACCGGTCTTATTGGAGATCTATGGGAGAGGCCAATAAGCTCACTGAACAACAGCTAAATGTAGATGCCAAATGAAGTAATTTTATTAAGCCTTTTTCGCTACATATCCTCACACTACCTTTTGGTGGAAAAGCACCCTAACTACTCGTATGTACTTTTATATAAGTATACTCATAAATACCTATAAATGTACCTATATCCACATGCTTCACAAACATCTTAGCTCAAGCAATGGGGTAGGCTGAAAACTAGCTCTGCGTGGACCTCGTCTACGCAGAACAGTGCTGAGCCTACTCCAAGTGCCAAAACAATTTTATCATTAAACTCAGTTTAGGTGTAATGATATAAGTACGATGCTTCTTTAAAGTTTTCTTTAATGTGTTATTAAGTCATAGGTTTTGGCAATAAATACATTTTTTATTATAAGAACACGGAACTAACACGCGTTACTAATAAAATAGAGTAATTCCTTATAGTCTCGGACAGCGTCTCGCATGACTGACCGCAGCTTTTAGAACGACGCGTGCGCAGATTCTTAACTAAAGTTCTATTCGCAGGCTATTTTAGACTTTATGTCTAAGGTTTTGAAAACAAATTGCGATTTTTGTGATCTTGTAAGCTCTTTACAGGCAATTGTTCTAGGTACACTTTATTGTTACGAAATGAAATGAATTGTTAGAATTACTACAATTCTACAAAGAGCTTTTTAAGTGCTTATTTATAATTTTATCACCTACCAACAACGTCATAAAAAACTATTACTTAGTAACTATGGAAAATAAAGGGGCATTCTATTAATAATATCTTGTGAGTGTAAGTAAATAGAAAGGCTAGCTGTTATGGTATAGGTAGGTTTTATTTGTACACAACTTAAAATAAAAACAGAAAATTAAAGAAATCTTAAACTATTAACTAAAAAATAGAACTTAAAATAACTAAATAGAACCCAAAGCTAGTTATATATTTCATTTTCGATTTTGTTTAATGTCATCTACTACATAACTGGAGCCCAGTGTATGACGACAGGCTCGCCCCTTCTCATATTTGGGACTGAATATCGTCCGGCAAAATGTGGGTATTGTACACCTCTACCCGCCCCTTCGGGGGAACGGCGTGATTATATGTTGTGTTATTACAGTATATTAAATACGTACACACATTATAATACGTAGCCCGGATCTCATGAATTGGTTTAATCACTGCCTTGTCTTGACTCATATGCCAACAGCTACAAATATATTTATTTATAGATTTTAGAAAGCATTTCATGGTTAAAAAAATCTCCAACATAGTAGATATCTTCTAACATAGCATATACTATATACTATCTACTAACTAACATATACTAAGCATTACTGGCGCAAAATTAATTAGGATCCGAATAAGGAAGGCCAAATATTTTTTTTGCAACAAACTAACAAATCATATGTGCAGAAATGTTTAGACTACTAAATCTTTTTTAATTGTTAGTATGTGTTAATGTTTGTTATACTCGTATTATATCGGGGTTTATTATATTAATTTGATAGCATCAAAACTATAAAGCATCGTTGATTTCGCCGTCTCGTTGCGCACTACATACTCCGACCACGAAATTCTTTCGTTATGACCGCCACACACGCTCCGAGGTCAAGCAACATTTTATTGACAACTGACATTGTTCTATCTACTTACAAATATTACCCACAGAAATCGCCTTACCTTTTAATTATGTCCGGTCAGTATAAATATAGCAGAAGGCGAGTCAAATTTATCAGTCGACCGTGTGCGGTTTGAAGTGATCTATTTGTCAGTTCGTCAGAAAAAACACAGACCACGTTCAAAATGAATACGCTGGTGGTGTTGTTCGCTCTCGTCTCTGTGGCATGCGGCTCCCTGGTGCAGGTGGCCCAGCCCCCGCACCACCCCGCCGTGGTGCTGGACCCTCACGGCCGCCCCCTCGACACCGCTGAGGTCATCAACGCGCGCGCCGTGCACCTGCAGGCCAAGGCTCTGGAAGGACACTACGCACCCCTGGCTCACGCCGCTGTCGTCGCGCCCGTCGCTCACTCCGTGTACGCCGCTCCCCTCGCTCACTCCGTGTACGCCCCGGCCTCCGCCGTCTCCCACCAGTCCCGTGTTGATGTCCGCACCAGCCCTGCTATTGTGAGCCACGCTGTTGCAGCCCCCGTGCTGGCACACTCCGCTTACTCTGCCTACGGCTCTCCTCTGCTGGGTTACTCTGGACTCGCTCATGGACATCTCCTGAAGAAACGCTCCCTGGGACACCTCGCCTACAGCGCCCCCATCTACGCCGCTCCCTCCGCCGTGTCTCACCAGTCTCGTGTGGATGTGATCTCTGAGCCCGCCGTAGTGTCTCACGCCGTGGCTGCGCCTGTTTTATCGTACTCCGCTCCCGTGTACGCGCACGCTGCTCCCGTGGTCGCTGCCGTCGCTCCCTCCGCCGTCTCTCACCAGTCCCGTGTGGATGTCCGCACCAGCCCTGCCGTAATTTCTCATAGTGCCTACGCCGCTCCCCTGGCTCACAGCGTGTACGCTGCCTCCCCCTTGGCTCACAGCGTGTACGCTGCTGCTCCCCTCGCGCATAGCGTGTATGCCGCCGGTCCCCTGGCGCACGCTGGACTCCTTCGTTCTGCCCATGCCTGGTAAAGAGCGAACCTGACGAACATTTAAGACAAACTTGTACCTAAGATAATGTAAAAAATACAAAAATATTTATGAATAATAATGTAAATATCGAACGAACAATAACTTTTTATGATGACTCCTAATTCCAATTGAAATAGGCAGTAGAAAAAAACAATTAGGGTTACGATCCTCTTGTTTAAAGAAGTTTAGCAAGCCTGTGTTGCTTTTAGTGTATCCTCCGACCATACATTTAGAAAGCTACGTGCTCGTCCATCTAGACTATAGAGTACAACTGAAGAATTCATATATTTCCTATGCCCTCTACATAGATTATTTATAATTAAATTAATCTACCTATAGTTACACCAGAAAAGATGTCAGGATTACTGTTATAGCCAACCTAGTCTAGCCTGTTGCAGAAAGAATTGAGTAACAATCAAGTACGCAGTAAGATTAGCATAAAGTTTAGTTACATTCTTGTACATAATCCGCCTGCGATGTATATTTACATCTACATGCACAGCAGCGTCTACATCTTACGGAACTTTAAGTGACCATTCCAATTTTTTTTTCGTGGACTAGTTCATCAGTTGCCACTGGTTGAGTTATGTAATAAATAAATAAATTTGGGGACATTTCCACACACGGTCGCCTGACCCCAAACTAAGCAAAGCTTGTAATATGGCTGCCAGAGACTGATATACATACATATATATTTTTAAATACATACATAAATAGATATTTAACACCCAGACATAAGACAAACATAAATGTTCACCACATAAATATTTGCCTTAGGTGGGAATCGAATAGTTGTAATTGTATAGTTTCTACAGCAAACACATCTTCCTAAAATAAATTACATGCAAATAAATAAATAAATCTGTGACTTGACGACCGCGCAACCGGTTTTTATCCGGCTTTCCTCCTCTACATGTCGCATTTCTCAAACGATTGCCAATATTATGTTTTTACGTTCAAAAATCATATCACAGCCAGTTTGAAAAATTTCTAAACATTGACTCGACAATATTTTTATTTAATTATCAAACCTACATAAAATTAAAGAGAATGGGTTGAGAAATGCCACCTGTAGAGGAGGAGAGGAGAAGACAGCCGGACAGACGCGAGAGGTACGAAAGCATTTTTAGTGAAGTTGAAGCATGGGCTCTTCGCTCGCTTACGCTCGCTCGGTCGATTAAGTATGTCAAAACAAAATTCATTTAAGAAAAACTGGAATTAAGATACCGTCCGCTGTCAGTGCTGCTCTTGTTCGAAAACTTGTTCTTGTTCGAAACGGGCCAAGTGGATGTCAAAAATTACTACTTTGATTTTAGATATTCTTTATTAGGGGGTACTATCATTCTTTAATTTCTTTTTATCTGCCGTCTTTGTATTTCTTCACTCTACAAAACTTCAAGTCTAGAGTGAATAAGTACCTTAGAGGTCGTCGTGCTCCATCTTAGACCATAACGTCGCTTAATATCAGGCGAGTTGGTGGTCAAACGCCGAACTATTCTACATTTTAAAAAAAATGGAAGCTAGCATAACCAACATCCACCCGCTGCGATTTTGTTTTTTTTTATCAAGTTTCGGCACAAGGAGTCAGGCACAAGGAGGCACAATTAAATCACGTGTGATTTTTATTGTGTGATATAGGTGTGTACAATTAAATCACGTGTGATTTAATTGTACACACTTAAATCCACAAACAAAATAATATGTAATTACCTTAAAGTTTCAAGTTCCCAAAATATTTGGAGGTAACGATCGTTAAAAATGCAATCCTTCCATGTATATACTCGTTCCATAGATTGTTTCATCAAACGCGAAAACTTTGATGCGGGTCGATATGCCACAAAGCTATTTGTATTGTTCCAGTCTGTGTAGCGATTTCATAGACGCAAATCAAATTGTAATCCTAATTAATATTATACTCGTACTAGTGGCTCTTTGCGCGAGACCTCGCGGCGGTCATCTATCCTCAAAAAAAAACATATCTCCGCCATTTTGAAAAAAATCCAAAAACTGACTTGAAAACTATTTCATCATCGAATCTGCTCACACAATTTCACAAGAATCGGTTAAGAAATGCGACCTGTAAACGAAGACAGAGATCCGGACATACGAAAGCATTTTTGTTTGAAGCTAAAGCAGAGACGCTTCGCTCGCCCAAGCTCGCTCGGTCGAAAAGCGAAAGTGAGCTTGTTTGTTCGTTTGTTACACTTTTACGCTCTAACTACTCAACCGGTAATCATAAAGTAAAAAAAAATGCATTCCCGTTGTCAGGGGTACAAAGAACGACATTTGGTACAGAGAAGGACATTTGATACCAATCCCGCCAAAAAAAAAGTTTCAGTAAGAACGCAAGTTGAAGCGCGGGGCGCAGTTAGTAAAAATATAATATTTGAAGAAAAATACGTGACATTAGTTGGTCCGTTGAAAATATATCTGTGATTGCATTTTCTCCATATTTTATTTAAAAAAAAATAGAATTAAATCTATATTTAAAAAAAAATAGAAAAAAATATCATGGTTCTTTATGTTATGGTTATTAGCACGCAAGAGAGCCTATATTCGCAAATAAATTAACCAGCCTGTTTTGAAATCTCTGTAAAGAAAACTTATCTATTTACCAGTTTTTACTCGTTACTGAATTTCTTAACCGACTTATATATAAGAAGAATTACCTATTGATGCCCTAGCTCACCGAACCATTATGACTAGTAAACCTTCTTGGTCTGAGTTCCACACAATTTTTCAAGTTCATGGAAAATGGTAAATCGTGTAGCCATAAAATTAAGAACGTTCTAACTAGAATTTTCTTACTACCTAGAATACACTTGCAAAGGATAAGGAATTCTTTCATGAAATAAATAACCCGACTGCTGGCTAAATTGGGCGGCGTCTAACACCGGGCTAAAAGCAAGCAGAACAAGCGGCTGGCTTCGCTATTTCTTGTAGTTAGTTCACGTAGATCAGTCATAGATTCAGTCTGGATCATTCATTCCCTCTACTAGAGCGCACTTGCAAAATCTTCCTGCGAAGGTCTTTCCGAGGTACAGCACGGAGCATTTTAAAAAAGTTCTAGGAATTTCTTTCCAGGTTGGAAACGCATCAATGTTGTTTGCCACTCTTCTTATTTCCAAAAAATAATAATGGAATAAGCTCTTCTATTTTGAATAGGTAATTAAGTTTTTCTACAAAATTTAATAATACGACGGATGCTTAACACTATTTCAGACTCTGTATTAAAATAGGTTATCAATGATACGTTGCAATAGCAATGTTTTAAACTAAAGGTATTAAAAAAAATTGAATGAGGTATATAAATTATTTAATTTGTCTATTCATTTTAATAATTATAAACTATTAAAACGAAAACTACAATAATTTTCGTTGTTTGGCGTCGAATCTATTTATCGCTTTACCAATGAGCGGCATGGGCTAGATGGGAAAGAGGAGAGCTCCAGAAAGAAGAGTGCGCCACAGGCGCAGCGGCGTACAGGCTGTGAGCCACGGGGGCGACGACGGAGTGCGACACCACGGCGGGGCTGGTGCGGACATCCACACGGGACTGATGGGACACGGCGGAGGGAGCGACGGCAGCGACTACGGGAGCGGCATGCGCGTATACGGGAGCGGAGTACGATAAGACGGGCGCAGCCACGGCGTGAGACACTACGGCGGGCTCAGAGATCACATCCACGCGAGACTGGTGAGACACGGCGGAGGGAGCGGCGTAGATGGGGGCGCTGTAGGCGAGGTGTCCCAGAGAGCGCTTCTTCAGGAAATGTCCGTATTGTCCGTGAGCGAGTCCAGAGTGGGCCAGCAGGGGAGAGCCGTACGCGGAGTAAGCGAGAGGAGAGTAAGCGGAGTGCGCCAACACGGGGGCTGCGACAGAGTGGCTCACAATAGCAGGGCTGGTGCGGACATCGACACGGGACTGGTGGGAGACGGCAGCGGGAGCGACGGCAGCAACCACGGGAGCAGCGTACGATAAGACGGGCGCAGCCACGGCGTGAGACACTACGGCGGGTTCAGAGATCACATCCACACGAGACTGGTGAGACACGGCGGAGGGAGCAGCGTAGATCGGAGCGCTGTAGGCGAGGTGTCCCAGGGAGCGTTTCTTCAGAAGATGTCCATGAGCGAGTCCAGAGTAACCCAGCAGAGAAGAGCCGTATGCGGAGTAGGCGAGAGGAGCAGCATACACGGAGTGTGCGACGGGCGCGACGACAGCGACGTGTGAGATAGGAGCGTAGTATCCTTCCAGAGCCTTAGCCTGCAGGTGCACGGCGCGCGCGTTGATGACCTCAGCGGTGTCGAGGGGCCGGCCGTGAGGGTCCAGCACCACGGCGGGGTGGTGCGGGAGCTGCGCCACCTGTACCAGGGAGCCGCATGCCACAGAGGCGAGAGCGAATAACACCACCAGCGTATTCATTTTCACGTGGTCTGTGTTAAGATTCGACGATACACAAGATCACTTCAAACCGTGAATCGGCTGACTGATACAATTAACATTGCATTAGGCTCTTATATACTGACCGCGGTCAAATAATTGTCTTATTATTATTTAGCATGCCATGGCGATATTAGGTAGTGAAAAAGCAATGTCAAGTGTCATATGAAAGTAACCAGCCTTGTTCTAGGGCAACTTTTGCTCAGTGTCGGCCGAGCTTCCGACGCGGATAACGCGCTTAATCGCCGTCAGCAATGCCAATCGTCAAAAATTCAATACCTACTTTGATTACTTCCACATCCACTCATATGTTCTTATCTAAGTTTATAGAGTTTCCATATTTAATGTAAATTATAAAAGTAATGCATGATACAATAAATTGTGTACTCGTATTCTTGTGTGGTAGAGCAGAATATTATCCTGGAGAATAGAAAATGATTTTCGCAAAATAATCACTTTGTAATAGTCATTTCACTTGTACACGAGTATAGCATGATACAAAACCATATAATACAGCTATGACTTGTGATTCGGAACTCGGTGTTTTCAATAAACATACTGTATTGTATTGTATCATAAATCATAATATTTATAGATATTACGCGCGTTAAAATGTACTCGTACATTGGGACGTAGGTAACTTCCTATTCACACGATTTTTATTCATACATAAAGAAACATTAATAAACATGTTTCTATGTTTATCTCAGTAAGTAGTACCTAATGGTCGAATACATCATTATAGGTTTTATAATGTCAACGGACAAGACAGGTATAAATCGAGTGAGTGAATTGTTTGTGAGTGAATCCTTATTATAAAGTGTTGTAAAATTTACCATTTCTTCCAAAATTTTAACACTCAATTGAGTTGGAGTCAAATGTTTTGTGTTTCCATTAGTGTCATTAGCCATTTAGTGTTTCGTTCTTAAATCATAAGTTATTTTAACACTGAAAACTCTTTCCCGATCCCATAGAACTTGAAAATGTCGTCCAAAAGAAAAGTATAATATTCCGCGGGACAAAATAAATCGATTTACTCTTGTTTTCAATATTTCTCAATGTTGAATTGAGATATACGTATTAAAACTTCTTACCAAATCGTAGCCAAAACAGTGCTAATTTTGAAAGTAAGTTCGGGAATCGTGTAATCAGTCGTCTTGGCGACGTCAATTGACCACCACCGAATTGGGTCGGAGCTGAGATTTTTCATCGTTAGAATTCTTTTTGTGGGTACTGTGAAAGATCGATGTTCTGCAGATAATCCACAAACGATTCAGGCCCTAATTCGATTATTAACCGAGTCCAAAACCATCAACATTATTTTGCAAAATTGGCGTGACATGACAGGAAGCGTTCCTGATAAACCAGCTGAAGCAACCGCATGAATGAAAATGTATTCTATAAATATTAGGAATATTTTCTCTAGTCAATAAAACCATAATATTTTAATAAAAAATGTTTTTGTTAACTTTATTTCACTTTTAAAAAGAAACTTATAGGTGTTTGGCCTACCCCATACTTGCCTTTCATAGTTTCATTCGCTATTTTTAGTTTTTGTCGTTCATCTTACACAAGATCTGCCAAAGAAGAAGTCACGATCCTGTCAGTTATGTTATTTTGTTGTGAAAAACAAGGATACAAAGAAATTGAGACACTCTAGAATTGTGTTACTTACGCATTTACTGGTACTATTATATGCTATTATCAATAATTTTCTGTGATAATGTATTACGATATAGTAAATAACCTCAAAGTTATATAGTATAAACACAGCGTTTCATAGAATTATCAAACAGCCCTGAGTATATTATCTAAGTGTTTGTGTTTGCTAGTTGATCGACTGTTTTCGATACTGTGTACCCAGACCGAGTGGGTGGAGTACAGGATGTTGATTGACTAATCTAGATCCGCCTTCAGGCAAATATACCCGCTACTAAATATCTAAGAACACAAAGTAAATAATAGTCATTCGCGTAAAGGATGTGGATGATAGAATTTGCCCTGGTTCTAGGCAGAAACGGCATAATCTTAATTTATATAAATCTCGTGTCACAATGTTTGTCCTCAATGAACTCCTAAACCACTTAACCGATTATAATAAAATTCGCACACCATGTGCAGTTCGATCCAACTTGAGAGATAGGATAGTTTAAATCTCAAATTATAGTCGCAATTTTAATTTATTGCTAATTAAACGCGAACGAAGTCGCGGGGTGACAGCTAGTATTATTATGAAATTCGGTAAGAAGAAAGGTAGTTCGATTCGATGTATTGAACCTTTGCGGTGGCTTTACGCCAATGATCAAGTAGGCTTTGAAACTTAGCCTGAACAAGAAAGTCCTTGCTGATGAGCTTTTTGGCACACTTTTCGATGGACGCTAACGCCTTGAGCTAGTACTTGGCTGATCCATCCCAAAAGTGTGAACAGTACTTCATGCACGACCGAACACGTGCTTTATACAAAGATATGTAGCAACTATTCCGACGTGAAGTACAGACGCACCTTTGAGAGGACACCCAGCCTTTTGGCAGCCAATTGAGCCTTAGGCTCAATATAGGAGCCGAAGTTGAGATTTGAAGTCAGAGAAACTCAAGGCTTAAGCTCAAGGCATTAACAGTAGTCCCATTGACTACCGTTAACACCTTGACATAGACACATTTCGGTAAGTGTGATACAGTTTTGATGGCCTCTTCTTTGCGAAGAATAGACACGCCCGGAAAAACGTAGTTCGAAGAAGTCGATTAATAACTCTTATTTACGCTACTATCCAATCACACACCCTAAAGAACTTGACTGGGGGATGTAATTGAGATATTTTGCGATTTATTATGGGACCTATAAGTAATTTTTGAACCATACGTTTTTAGTTCGTCGGTTTGTAATTTATTTAATTGACAACTCCACTTCACTTAATAATGCTCTCCGAGAGCTAATGCGAGTAATAGAGCCATATGATATGACTGAAGACTTCCCTCAATCTCTCCAGGACGCCATTATTAGATCCTGACCTGATGACAATGGGACAACATAATTAAGAAGCATATCCTTTCTAAAACAAAAATAATTTTGCGAATCCGTCGAGGCGTCCTAGAGTATTCGGTGAACATACAAAGGTCTTCTAATGTGTGTTTTTATTTTTCTTTTATTTTCGAACAGTGCTGATTTAATTTCGATAAAATTGATATGGGATCACCTTTAAAGTATGACCTACTAAACAAAAAAAGACATCTAAATCGATTCATACGCATAATAATCGCGTAACAACTATACAAAATTACACAGTCGAATTGAGAACCTGCTCCTGCTTTGAAATCGATCAAAAATATAACTAATGACATACCTACAAGTAAAGGTAGAAAATATTGTGAACATGATAGTCATTAAAAATCAATATTGTGAACAGTCTCAGTTTATTCTCAATGTGTATCAAAAGCTCAAGTATTTCATATTAAAATAATCAAGACTCTTAAATGATGAAGTCGTCTACCAGACGTAGACCGATGGCGACCCTATCACGGAAACTGGCGCGTGGAAAAAAGGCTCAGCGACCACCGTGTGGGCCGGGATGACGCGGGACACCACCGGAGCAGCCAAGGGAGCGGTGCGGACGTGCACCACCGGCTGGATCACAGAGGTAGCCACCGGGTGCGCCACAGGAACCAGAAACTGAGGCTTGGCAGCCACAGCCACGAGGACGGCGCACAACACCAGCACCAATTTCATCTCGGAAGACGGCTTTGAAGGTCGCACGAGAAAATTCTCAAGCACCGATAGCGGTCGACTAATAACTTAGTTCGGCTCTTCTTCGTATTTATATGGATGATCACGGATGATCTAATTTATGACTTATTTTATCAAATAATGTGAGCGTCCTTGTAACATCCAGTATTTGATCTGCTTGAAAAAATTGGAAATTCCTTGAAGTGGATTTATGACAGTTGATAGATTTGTATAGATTCGCGACACAGTATCCGTACATTCCTTAGCATATAAAATAAATGACGTAAACGTTACTGTGATTTATTACTTCGATCTGGCCAAGGCGATCGACATCCGCAATTTAAGGCGATAATGCCTTTTATTGCTATAACCAATAAAAATCGTAAAAATCCAGATTGCTGTCCAATTCATCAAGTATTTTTTTTTTTCATTCTGTAAAATTAAGTTGAGATTGCAAACTTTACTATTTTTTTTTTTTTTGATAACAGACAAGTTTATAATATTAGGGTAACTATCATTTATTGACTACTGTATTGTTTTTTTTTAAATATCAAGGAATGTGATAAGCGGTCCTATAAATACTTCTAAAATAGTTTTAAAGAATCCTACTAATATTATAAACGCGAAAGTTTGTATGTATGGATGGATGGATGTTTGTTACTTTTTCACGTAAAAACTACTGAATGGATTTTAATGAAACTTTACCATAATATAGATTATACATCAGAATAACACATAGGGTACAATTTATAAAGAATGTGAATTGTCCAAAATATGACGATTAGTGGCAAATAAGTTGGAAAAAATCTACCATCTGCAAGCAATTCTGGCGTGCGCTGGCAAAACCGCTAGAGTTACACATGAGTACTGTATAATGGAAATGTTTATCTCAAATAGTCCTGCAAAAAAGTCCGCGGTAGTATGTATCTTATGTGTAAGCCATTATAGCCAAAATAGTGAACCGTCACACTATCCTTACTAATAATATTATAAATGTGAAAGCGTGGATGTTTGTTACGCTTTCACGCAAAAACGACTTGACGAATCATCAAACTTTGTACACATATTCTGGGAGGTACTAGAAGTAACATAGGGTATTTTTAATCCCGAAAAAATAAACAGTTCCTGTGGGACCGCGGGTGGAACCGCGGGGTGCAGCTAGTATTTAAATAAATGGAAAAAGTTAAATAATTAACCGAGCGAGCGTTAGCGAGCAAAGCGTCTCTGCTTCAGCATCGATTAAATTCTTTTGTATGTCCGGATTTCTGTCTTTGTCTACAAGCCGCATTTCTTAACCAATTCTCTGAATTTTTGTATGTTTGTAACGAATAAACTTAAAAACTTCATCTCTAATAATATTATCTCTGAGTGACATAGGCCATGAAATGCGAGCGAAGCCGAGGGCAAAATAGCTAGTAAAGGATATATTCATCTACGAGTCTGGATCGTATTTGTATCATTTACAGCGTGATAGGATATATGTAGGTGTAATATAAGTAACGAAAAGTAAACGTATTCTAACTGCAGCATGACTTTGAAAGCTTACTCAACCCTATCTATTAAATATCTCAATAGGTCACTTTTTTATCACACGAGTGATCTGACAATTAGATTTCGTCCTGACTAAGCAAATTGAGAGTGGCTAACTGTCTGATGGCTGAATAGAGTCCCGTATTAGGCAACTCAATGTTGAGTCAGCGGCGAACTGTAGCTAACCAATGCGATTAAGCCGCTCAGAGTTAGCAAGCGATATGCCACAAACTGCGTTCAGTACGCGCTGTTTGGACACTACCTATTTAAAATGTATAGGGTGGCTAACTGGATGAAAACAGGCAACCACCGTTTCTTAGTTAGGACGTAGCCTTAGACCATTATATTATAACAAGCGAATTTAAAACACCGAGTCTCAAAGTATTTTCAGCAAATTGGTTTTATAAGAGAACAGTGCCATCTATGAGAATGCTTGTGAAACTTGTTGAACTGAACGTAATCAACATAGTCTGCCGTATTTACAATGCAAACCACACAGGTTACGAACTGACTCTACTTAAATTTCCCAACACAAACAGTAGCAAGTAGGTAGACGAGTCGTGTGTCGAGAGTGTCGTAGTGAGTCTCCAGAAGATTGGACTAAGTGCCATCTAGCACAACACATTGCAACCATTTTAAAGTGATCGTAGTAAAATTTGCAACGAAACCCAGTGGACTTGTCGCCAAAATCAAAAACATTAAGTTAGCTAAAAGGCTAGCTACAAACTACGCCGTAGACGTATAAGAGACGTAAGTAGCTCACGTGTTAGTGTAAGCAAATATCGCAAGATGTCGCTATTTTTAATGCATGCAAAAAAATGTTGTTAGATTTCCGTACCTATATAAAAAATGTTAAGAGTCTGCTCGGAAAGAGAACTGTTCACACACGAGGGCGCCACTGTGTTTAACTAATCCTTATTTTTTTTTTCTAAGAATTAATCCCATGAATGATAAAAAAAAAGGTTTGAGTTTGTAATTAATCCTTTATTTTGCTAGATGAGAATTTGTACTGTTTGGTACCATACACCAAAAATTATGATTTTAAATCAATATATCTCTATTTGATTTACAAATATACATAATAAGTTTATGAAAAAGCCACATTACTAGTACCTAGCTAAAATAAATTACATGTAACTAGGCAATTTAAGATACGTTTAGTTGTTGACCATCACCTAAAATTATCAATTTTCCCTTCATTAAAATCTGTGAAAACCCAGTCAAGCCGTCAATGTTCGGGAGTCCTTGACAGGAGCGCAGGGAAGCCCGACATTACGTGGCGGGGCATAAACTCATAATAACAATGCATCATGCATCGAAGTAGGCCATCGTATTGATTAAGACAGAGAAATCTGTGAGAAGCCTTCGTGTTGGAGCGCTCTTAGACGGCCATATTTTTACTAGAACACTGGCTGGTAATACTGCCGACTTTATTGCCGAATGTAGCCCGGCCATCATCAGTCATGCTATGTATGTGTGAATAAATGGCCGGCCAGTATTGCAGTGCCAGTATTGCAATAAAATATTGCCCATCTAGGAGCGCCCTTACATGTGATGATTTATCAGATTAGAGTGTAGCACAACTTATGCTACTAGCTCTTTCAGCTGTCTGAGCTGTAGCTAGGAAGAACAGCCGAAAATCCGCCGAACACATATGGAAACTTTTTTGCCCAAACTGAAACGGAGAGGCTTCGCTCGCGCTACAGGCTCGCTTGGCCAACTATCTTTGTTTCGTGAGACGATCTTCCTTTATTTCACAATTTTTCTAGTATTTCTCCTTTATAAATGTAAATCGAAAAAGTAGGTATTTTGTTAATACGCACTTTGAGAGTTTTTAAGTTCTGAGTATCTAGAACTAGAAATTCCTTGTTAGTCCTATTTCTAAAAATATTACCGCGTTCCTTTATTTCTACCAAATTACGGTTTGAGATTAGTCCAAGCGTGACAGTATTTAAATTTGTATGTTTTTGTTTGTTTAACCTATCAAAAATAAGAAAAAAGAAAAAGATAGTGATATGAAAACCACTTCTCGACGCATTTCGTTGTTCTGTAAACAAGGCTCGCGTGCCTGACCTCGCGCGCTGCAATACGCGCAATTCGGAAAACCCCTGCGTTGTGCTGCGCAACACTAGTTTGAAACAAGTAGGTAACTAGTTTCAAATAATAGTATTTCACGGTATTCGATTAATCTAATGTTAATTTTGAGGAAAAAATGGACAGGATTTTACATCTTTCTTGATAAAATTTCGTAACCTATTGACGATCTTCAATGTCACACACTGTATTAGCAATAGGTATTAGTAACAATATTTAAGTAATTTAACTTTGCCGATATGCTATGACTTTTTACGAGCGGGAGGAAATTATTTTCAGTACATTACTAAAAAATTATAGTTGTTATGAAAAATCGACTTGAATACGAAAATTGTATGATATGGGCAATATGATGTAATTCTCAAAATTTAAATTAAATTTATTACACTTTTAAAATAATCAACCCTATTACGACACGTTGATCTGGGTAAAATAAAAATATCTACGAGAATTCATAAAAATCATATCGAGTTCTTGAAACGACGAAATTTCAACTCCAAATAATTTTATAATGCATATCACACACGCACAGACCAGTCATTGATCTATTACCAACGGGTCATCATCCGGTTCCAATTACGAAACCACAAGTAGGTATATACAAGTAAGTACTCTGAGTCACGTGGAGAAACGACAAAAAAGGTAAACAGTAGGCGCTACTACTGGGAGATAGCTGATGCTTCTGACTTTACTAGGTGAAAAAAAATGAACTATTGTAACTGCAAGTTAAAGTTCAAATCAGAATAGCTGGTAGGTATCTTGTTGTCAGAATGCAGTGCAGTGATCAGATTCACAACTATTGTGATCTGCTTCACGACTCGGGTTCGGTGCACTGTTAGCCAACACTAGAACTAATGGCATGGCAGTGTCACTCACTCGTGAGACTAGGAAACACGTAGTTCACAAGCTAATGATAGTGGAACTTTTATACTTCACTTGTTACTTGCGAATTAATATTTAAAAATTCTAAATCTAATTTTTACTACCAACAGCTAAGAACACTCCCAACTAATTAACCTTTCAACAAAAAAAAAAAAAACAAAATCAAAATCAGTTCATCCGTTCTGGAGCTACAATGAGACAGACACACACACACACACACACACACAGACATTTCAAACTTTTAAAACCACGTCGTTTTTGCGTCGTAAATAAGTGAAAAATTACATCTTACCGTTTCTAAGTGTGATTGATTCAAGTGTATCCCACTCCACAATACTGTAAGAGGTATCTCCTTGAAACAGACTATAGAAACAGTACAAAATTTTCATGCGTCACCAAATTATGACAGATTATCGTAAGTAAATACCTACATCATTTACCAAAATATCGGCCAAGGTTGCATGACAAGAAGATCCTTACATCATTGGTTACATGTGCAAATATGACTATTTCTGCTAAGTAGGTCTCGTACGAAACTGCAGATGAAAATGGTAAAGTATCATTAGCATACAATCATACTACCTATTGCTCGAAATGTAACCAAATATTACCCAATATTTCTAAACTACACAAGTACCAACACAAGTTTAGTTCAAAGGTGGGTGTACGGACAAATGTAGGCATAATAAAGTCCACCCTGTAAAGTACAAGTACTTAGATTTTATTATTATAAATACGTTGATGAGTTTTAATTTTCCACTTCAAAGCAATAAAACATGCCAGTACTCTACTCTAAAAAAAGTATTCAAAGTATGTAATACTTAGAGCTTGTTTTCAAACATTGCTTTGCTACGCTTCTCCAAGTTGAATTGGCTTGTAGTTCAGCGAACTCTTGCGCAAGCAGCAGCGTGCACCAGGTCCGGCTGGAAAGCCTACTAGAGCAAACCACTGGCTTGTGACCACTGGCTCAAAACAACCTACTCGCACCATTTTAACTTTAACGTTTACTAATCTGATAGACTGATGTTATGAACTGGATATTGATTATGGACTGGATATTGATTTTGAACATTACCATTTGTTGATACAAATGGTAATATTTAAAATCAATCATCTGTTTGTAAAAAAAATGCCATAATAATCGACTGCCCAGAAAGAGGGTGTTCGTAGTACGAGTATGTATGTTTGTGAATGTGTTTTTATTGCTATCTGACCTAAGATTCTTGATTATATCCAGAGTGGCATAGGTTAAATCATGGTATAATAATATCCTCCGGGTTACATATTGCTGTCTGATCTTTTGTTTTTCTTATCTGCATGTCAAACTCATGGCGACATTTAAAACTCATCAAAGCATGGGGCATCATAACATAGAATTCGGCACGCTTCTTCGAGTCGAATAAGAATGGTTCAGCGAACCGTTGCGCCACCGCACCAGCGAGTCAGCGGCAGCGTGCACCCAGGTCCGGCTGCGCTGGAAAACCCACTTGTGCAAGCCACCGCTACTTGGTGCAACATACCGCTAAATCCTGCCTCCAAATTAGATGTTGTAAACCTTTTCGGCAATATACACGCGAACCATGGCTTGCCAGTTTGTAAGGTTACATCAACTTGGCATTAATCTCGTATGCTAGTGATGTCACGCAACCAGGTCAGGCTTTGACGAATTGTTTTCTGCTAATGACCTTCATTTGAGTCTATATAACCATAACAATCTCATATTACAAAATTCGAATATATGCTAAACAAAACAATACAATACATGTTGATTGTACCGCGTTGATGTCTTTTGTATGAAAAATGTGTTACGAGGATTTGTTTTTCGCAGGCGTCGATGATGATTGATTTCGTTTAATTATTTATTTTTTGTTATGTAAGTTGACAAATATAAATGATCAGGTAGTTAGCTTAATAGTAAGGGTTTGATCTGCTGAGAAGTGCGTACTGCCCTTGTAAGCAGATGAACATGAGGAAGGAAACCAAAAACAGAGCGTATGGAAATAACTATAAGTTGTTCGTGAGTACATACATAATGATTTTAATGGTCCACATACATTTTCTATATTTCTTTGGTAGGTAAGTATTTGATTAAACTACAGACTGAAGGTACACATAATAAATATGTACTTACGCAAAATTTTATCAGCTGAAGGCGCCTTAGCGATTTTTATTATAGTATAACATTCTTATTTAGTTACGATGTTTTAATAAATTAATAGCGGAAAGGCAATAAAATGTACATATTCCTAAAAATCCTTATGGATTCAAAGCATTATTAACAATGAGACGGTAACCGGTAAGAACAAATATTTTCAATTACCTATATCTTTTTCGTAAGCACTCATCTAAAGGAGCGACCATATTTAAGTTTAGTCAGTAGAATGAAATTTGAACCAAAGTTTAAGAAGCTCCTGGGAAAGTAGGTCTCGCTCCTTTTGGTAACAGTACATCTGATTTTGGTAGCTCAACCATATTCTAACTAGAAGGGTGGGCGCTAATTGGTCGTTAGGATTATACAACGGCATTAGCAAATAAACCTATCCCAACCAAAGGAGTAGGTAAATGAGCATTTGAAGCAGTTTGAGAAAGACTGACTAACTAGCTGGACTCATATTGAATAACATTGAATAAGCAAAAATAAATCTCTGGCATCTGACTTGGCTTTTTATCAATAATGCTAAACTGCGTCTCAAAAACTTTTATTTTTAACTATCTTTCACCAATCTCGTCTACTACTCATTTGTTCTTACTTTTGATCTCTACAAAGACTCGCAGGTCGTCATTAAAATCATGTTTTGAATCGCTGGTACCAAAATGTAGCTCACAGACAGGACGTCCTCTTTAAATTCATAGGTCACAATATAGATCCGGCAAATTCGACCTCAATAAAACCCATGTTGCCAAACTCTACCCAGAACGCATGACTGAATGACTGAGACAAACAGGGGTGGATCAATGAGATAGACGTCACACCCTCTACCGAGGCATCTTAGCGATAGAGCCGCTATCGCAAATTCGCAGCAAAACGATGAAGAAACGATAGCTGATCGCCAGAAAAACGTGTACCGTGGTAGGAGTCTGCATCGATCGTCTTACAAAATCGGAGCGCATGCATCTTTGACTTGGTCGAAGTATAAAGCGTGGTCGTGGTAGAAGTGGCAGTCATTCGGACGCAAACAGTGCGCCGGTGAAGTGGTGAAAACTTAACAACATTAGATTTAGTGATAAACAAGGAATTTCAAAACAATAGTAAGTTTTGGTTTCGTTATCTAGAAGTGCATCGTGTTTTATAAAAAAATACGGAAATGGAAAATTATTGTGAAAGTGGATAAAGTGACATAATTCAACCAATGTGTCATGACCAACTAATATGCATCTATTACTTTTGTGTGATAACAATGCGAGTGTTAAAAAATCTAATAATGTAACATAAAATTAAAGCATCTGTGCGCAAACATGAGCAAATCTCTATATCCCTTTAATTACCTATTGGGAAATTGAAATGAAAATAAAAAAAACTTACACTGAAGCACTTACACTTACAGAACTAACTTTAGATAATAACTAAAAATTGCATCCAGACCAAATACCTATCATCAAAATTTGAATAATGTTAAAAAAACTAAAAATATGATTGTGATTGACACAATTCTAGTAACATGCCTTATAATTGGAAATGTCGGTTTTCTCTAAGAAATTGCACGATCCTCTCGGACATACTTTCACCCAACCGGCTAATAGTAGAATCGCGATTGCTGTCCTCAGCTATAATAATCATATTCAAAGTAGATTGCCATATTTTGCAAGTATGAAATTTTAATGAATTATGTGATCGGATCATGTGAGATTATTTAATTTTAACTATAGCTTGTTATCTTACTTCCTTTTTAAAACATGCGTAAATAATTATTGTTATAATTGTCTATATTGTATTTAATAAGGCATGTATCATACCACAACTAACTGCCAGTATTACGAGTGAAAGCTTTATAACGCTAGCGTTAAATTACGCATATACGACAACAGTAACAAACGCATTTCCCACATTCTCTACACATTTATTCTGGATCTTGATATCAATGTTAAAACAATGGGAGAAATTTCCATGAACCGACGTCACTAATGACTTTGATGGTTGCATAAAGTTAACAAGACAGCCACAAGGAAATTGCGTAACTCTATTACCAAACTTTATGACGCATCGCCAAAGCTGCTACTGGTATCGACTACCAATGGACCGAGTGTCCTCCTTTTGGGTCGACACCACGGCAATGACACCAATTCGTCACTTTCTTTCACAACAAAAACAAAAGATGACCCCGATAGCCGGAATTAGATTCGTAATTCATACGTGGAACTTGTCACTCTGTTTAATAATGTCGAATGCTCTAATGTTGAGTTATAAATTGCTCATGTCTTTTTTTAAAGAAAATAAAGCGTGATGTCATGATACGTAATCCGATATCCGTAATACTGTGTGAGAGTGCTTTCGCGACACACGCCCACCAACCGCACAAGCCGCCGCAGCCGGAGCGCTCCGACAGCCGACATTACGGTACCTTATGTAATCGCAGGCTGCCCGCGAAAGTAAAAGCGATTCTCCGCCCGGCGGTTTCGAAACAATGACATGCTTTACTAAATAAGGATCAAATCACCACTCCAATAGTGTCACACGCACAATAGCATTATGTCATAAACATCTTCTTTAAATGTAGTTTCCTTCTTTTTCAGATTATGCGGTGGCCTAGTATTGCATTTTTACTGCTTCCATTATTAATAGCCGGTACGACGGCAGATTGGGCATGGGGCGGCGAAGACAAAGCGGCTGACCAAACTACAAAAAAAACTGATTTACTCGAAGGAGAAGTTTTAGGCGAGCATGAAGAAAGCAAAGCGGAATCGAAAATAGCTGACGATTTTATAGAACAATTCATTAACCAGAAACAAGGCAGAAGCTTAGGCGGCTTTGATGAAGACGTGTACAGCGATCCCACGATCAAGGAAGCTTTGGACGCAGGGGATGATGCTGAAGCTAGAAACCTTATCAAGGAAAGACTCTGCACACTGGGCCTAGTACAGGTGAGAAATAAAATTTTACTTGGCAACTTAATTCAAATTGTAACCATGTAAAAAGTACGTTTTTTTGTTTTTAACACATAAGCACAATGCATATTTATTTTACCATGTAATCTGTTTGGTGTTTCAGTGTGAAGATGAAGTTAATCAAGAAAAACGCTACGTTTCTCCTGATGACCTTATTTACGCCCAGCCCGTTGACATTAAACCTATTGGAAAGCCGGTTGCTTCTATCGCTCTCCGTGGACCTCCCAGAGCATATGGACCTCCTAAGCCCATGCTCTACCCACCGCGTCCTCCCCAAAAAGGTCCACCAAAAAGAGTCTATGGATATGGAGGTAGCCCACGTCCTGGTTTTTCTGACAAATACGGGGTAGCTGGTGGTGTAGCCAGTGGCAACTTCCAAAGTAGCAGCTTCTCTCAGAACAATAACTTCGGTGGATACGAATCTAACTACGTTACCAAACCTCCCAGTTACAATAACGAAGGTTATGGTTTCGACAGCCCCAAGCCTAGTTACAACAAAGTGCCAACAAGCTCTCAAACTGGATCAAAAACTGACTCCGTTGTGCAGCAGCACGTACACCACCACTACGTGCACGAAGATGCTCAGAAAGACCCTAAAGTGATCATCAAGCCAGTCGCTATTCCTGTTGGATCAATAGGACACCTCGCATCTCAAGGTCAATCTCTGCAATCATCGGGAGGCGTTATTACAGCTTCAGGAGCCGACTTCGCCAGTTTTGGAGAATCTTCAGGAGGTTTTAAGCCTATGAGCGGATCTTTGCCTGGCCCAATATATGACCCTGACACCATATACGGATCTCAATACAATCATAACAGTTTTAACAAAGGTGGTTCTGGTGGTGTGCTGACACAATCTTTGCCAAACCAATATCCTAACGCGGCATTCGAGGATCAGAAATATGGGAACTCCTTAGGTTCTTACAGCACACAAAATTCGCAGTTCTATAAGAAAGAGCTCCATGTAGGAGGATCTGGCAACAACCTTTACAACCAGGGTCCGGCTACTTTCGGACAAGGACAGGGTAATGCGTATCAAACCGGCAATCATGAAGGCAAAGCTCAAGAGTTTGATTGCGTATGTGTGAACTACGACCAGTGTCCGAGCCAAGAAGTCATCGGCCGCAGAGATGACCTCTACTTGCCGATTGACCCGCGAAACAAAGGAAGCGAAATTGCCGCTTTAACTGAAGAACAGTTAGATAACATCACGAAGTCCGAGGTATCTAATACTGAATCAACGCAAAATGCTACAGAATCTGAAACTAAACAAGTAAGCAAACGGGAAGTTCAAGAAGACCAGGAACCAGAAGCAACAAAAGAAGCAGAACCGGTGAGTACCTTACTTTATTGCCGTTTCATATTATACATTCGTTACACCACTATTACTTAATATGCTTGTACATAGTTGTGTTCGCATCGATAAATACTAACTAACCCATCCTTTCAAATCAATTCGTAAATATTTATAAAACAATCCCTTCATTACCATTTTCCACATACATAATAATAAGACTGGGGTAACGCTGTTACAATTTGACTGAGGAAAAGGCTCACTTTCATACAGCCAAATTGAAACAGTCCACAAAAGACCAACTAAACAATGGGCACTGACAATACCTAACATCATTCAACATTAAAGATTAAATTACAATTAATTACATAAGTAAAATATCACTACAGCGCCTCATTGGATTGTCCGGCTTCGACGGCAATGGCGGCGACAAAAAAGTGCAGCCCACGTTTGGTGTCTCTTTTGGGTTGCCCCAGCCTTCCCATTCCGGTTATCCCATAAATCCATTCAACTCCAATCCGATTCATAATCCATATGGCCCCGCAATCAACAGCGGTGGTTTGAATTTGGGTCTCCTGTCTGTAAACCCTTTACTAGCCGTTCAAGTAACTAAAAACGATTACGGCGAAAAAGTAGTGAAACCCTTTGTTAACTTGCACGTGACCCCCAATGAACATGTAGTTAACAAAATCGGACATCTTTTCCACGAGAAAAAGCTTTACCTTCTCAATAAGCATGAACATTACCACCATCACAATCCTTATAGGCCCTACGGACCACCGAGCTATCCATCACATCCACACCCACATCCACCACACTACCCCTCGCATCCTCCACCGAACTACTACCCTCCTGCTCATCACTACCCGTCACCGCCCCATCATGGGCCCCCCGTGTACTCTCCACACCATACTCACTATGAGCCGGAGTACGCTAAAGTAAACCCATACAGCGTCCGGGAACCCTCACCGGTAAATGAAGATTATTATGATGATGATGACGGTCATTATGATGATAATAATGATTATAATAATTACAAACCTCATCCGAGCGATATTAATAATTACGGGTACGAGAGATCGGCTAACGCTAGCATAGGTAATGATCGGGCTGGTTACGCCAATCGATACGCCTATTCCCGATCCCTTACCCTTCCTTCAAACCGTGGGGCAAACCGGGGAGGCAATACCATCCGTTTTCCCGACAACAGAAGGAAGAGAGAAATCAGTGTAGACGAAGCTAACGAAACCATAGAAGAGGTAACCCGATCTCAAACGTCTCAAACAAAAGTCACGTTGATGAAAACCTTATCATATTTTTATGCTTACAGCGTCAAGGATACTTTGGACGTCCGCAAACTCCGCAATGTAGGCCAAACCAAGTATGCTGCCGCCGACCTCTGACACCGCAAGCTTCTAACCGCGGCCAGTGCGGTATCAGGCACTCTCAAGGTATCAACGGCAGGATCAAGACCCCTGCTTACGAGGATGGCGAAAGTGAGTTCGGAGAATACCCGTGGCAAGCAGCTATTCTGAAGAAGGATCCCAAAGAGTCCGTATATGTTTGCGGAGGAACTTTAATCGATGGCCTTCACATTATGACCGCCGCTCACTGCATTAAATCGTAAGTATTCAAAACGTAGTCAAACAATTCCCAAAAATTACTTTGCAGTAAATGGTCCAAAACTATTGTAACTACATAGTCTCTTTACCATTATTTAATTCTTTTTTTTCTACAGACACAAAGGATTTGAACTTCGAGTACGCCTCGGTGAATGGGACGTCAACCGCGATGTGGAATTCTACCCCTACGTCGAAAGAGACGTGGTTTCCGTACACGTGCACCCTCTTTACTACGCGGGCACTTTGGACAACGATCTCGCCATTCTGAAAATGGACCACCCCGTCGAATGGACCAAGTACCCACACATCAGCCCAGCTTGTTTACCAGACAAATACTCCGACTACGCTGGACAGAGATGCTGGACCACCGGCTGGGGCAAGGACGCTTTCGGCGACCGCGGAAAGTACCAGAACATTCTAAAAGAAGTCGACGTACCAATCATCGGTCACGGGCAATGCCAACAGCAATTAAGAGGTACTAGACTGGGCTACAACTACGAGTTGAATCCAGGATTCATCTGCGCCGGTGGTGAGGAAGGAAAGGACGCGTGCAAGGGTGATGGCGGTGGTCCCCTGGTGTGCGAGCGCGGAGGCACCTGGCAGCTGGTCGGAGTGGTCTCCTGGGGTATTGGCTGCGGGCAAGTGGGCGTCCCTGGTGTGTACGCCAACGTCGCACATTACTTAGACTGGATCGCACAGATTACTGGAAAATACGCTCCCTATTAATCTCTGTAGTGTGATATTAGTCGCATGTAAAACTTGTCTCAATTATTAAGGTCACGTATATTTATTATTAGGTTTTAGAAGTTTAATTTATTACGATTAATCTTTGGATGGTAATATCCAGAGTGTCCGAGTAATTGCATATGCAGTTTTTTTTATATGACATTTAAATAAAAATCAAAACATACCAGCGCATTACTTATTTCTGAACAACTATTTACTGAACATACTTCTTCTGGTCTATCGTTCAGTTCGTCATTTTATACATGAACTTGACTCTAGGAGATAAGTAGCAAATGGTGATTTTTCAATAATTCTTGACTAACACTTATTTTTATCTTAGGTAGGTATTTAAATTAGGCCAGAGAGAGCGGGTTCGATCCCAGTCGAAGGCACGCACTAATGTGTATGTTATGTGAATATAATAAAATTAAGGATGGTGTATGGCGACAGGCTCGCCACTTGTCACATTTTGAACTGAATATCGTCCGGCGAAATGTGGGTGTTGCAATACACCTCTGCCAGGCCCGTTGGGGAAAAGGCGTGACGATATGTTAGGTGTTGTTGTTTAGTTAACCGTAACATACAAACGTAGACATTGAAAAATTATTTAATTATATCTCAGAATACAGAAATCTTTCTGTATTCTAAGCTTTTTACATTCCTTCCTCACAACATAAGGTTAAAACCATATAGAGATCAGCGAATAAACTAATATCTCCTCGGGTTAACCCCTGCTAATAATAGGTTTTTTTCTTATAGGTAAGTAATTGATCCTATTATAAACATTAAAGAAGCCCAAGTCTTGCAACGTAAACTATCGTAAAAAGCTGTGAGATCTAATGTAAAAGTAAGCCAAATAATTTATTCAGTAACAGGGGTTTGAAAATGGAATGAATGACTTTGAGAAAAGGATGGTACAGCTGTGCCTTTGTAAACTCGACATGACCGGGCCATTGCCGTGCCCCCAGATAACAATATAATGGCAATTTAATTTACTGTAAAATAATAAAAGGTAATTAGAGGGGATTCAGTCTCACCTAAAACCTATTTACTCCTGTCAAAAAAGGTGTGAGTAAATCTACGATTACCTGCTTGCTTTGATCCGTGTTGCTCGAAGATTTTGATGTTGACGTTAGTGTTTGTGTACCCATGATCCAAAAAGACAAGGTCTGGCATTTCGGGATCAAACACGTAATGACGTCAGTTGTCATCGACATCGTCTCTTTCGAACTTGTTGTAAATTACTTATTTCGGTCTTGCTTAAGCATCGATTGACGTCACTATGTGTTTCTGAATGCTATATCTGGCGGAGTATATTACTATACCATGAGTGTACCTACCTAATTTGCAACGCTTTGACGAATTAATACACTAAAAACCGCAGCTGAAACTAATCTCTCATTATCACAGAGTAATGTGTTTTGTTATTGATGATAAAAAAATATTGAATAAAATACTTACCTACAATCTTAGCCCACAATTTACTTGGTCCAGTAGTCTTTTGTCTCAAAATTCTGAGATACTTTTTAAAGTTACCTAAATAATCGCAAAATAACAGAATACTCCCTACATTTACATAGGGCACGCAAAACATGGCAAAAGCAAGAGGCAAAGTGAAAGAAATTAAATCGCTCGTGAATGAGCCAGCAGCATTCGTGTTGCCTGACAGTCTACCGTGCTCGGAGATAGACTTTCCTGCACCAGTCACAAGGAAGGCCCCTAGAGCTAACTGGAAAGAGATTCTCGAGGAGAGCGAGAAAAGACAAGCAGAGATCCAAGCATTCGCTGAAAGCAAAAAGGAGATTGTACCAAAGTCGCCTTTTCTTAGTAAGTTTTCTGATCTTTTTCTGATAATACTTACTCGTAACGCCTACTCATTAAGACATAGCAAAATATGTGGAAAATGACAGTACCAAGTTCATTGATAGCAAAGCTACAACTTAGTTCCAAAAGCTATCAGTGCGTAATTATTATTGAAATAAATTAATTGAAAGTAACCACATACCATACAACCTACCATTAATACTTGCGAGTGATGAGACGAGCAAGTCGTTTGTCTGTTTGTAAGTGCCTTGCTTGCTCATAACAGCAATTCTACATCTACAGTACATGTTGCCAAGTACCTATTTAGTAGAGATAGTACAAAATTTTGCAGAATAGTGATTACTTTTGGTACAAAATACCAAAAAGTAATCTGTGTGGCCAGCCACGCAGTGCGTATTTAGTCTGCCTGATTTTATTAGACATTGGATAGATACACATAGAAATGGGTGGATGGATATAGCCAAGATTTAAAAGAAGGTAGCATCTGCCTATAGAAAAACTGTCAATTGGTAAACCTCATGTAAACCTACCTACCAGTTTGGTACGCCTGTAAATTTTTTGGTAACTGAAATACTAAGTATATTTATTTTGTGTAAGTTAAAGTACATATTATTTATTGTGATTTTAAGAAGGTATTTTCAGTTTTTTTTTTTTTTATAAATTGCTAAGCACTTATTTCCAGAAACAGAATCCGAATACATTTCAAAACAAGTATTCTCTCTTCTCCTACCAGCCTTAGAGGAAACCCTGAACAAAGCTAAGATATGGGAGGCTCTTGTGATACAGAAAAGTTTTTTCAATGGAATTGACCACATTGTACAGGTAACTGTAATATCGACTTTACAAGCTTATAATTATCTTTACATTAGTATTACCAACGTATGTTAGTGCAAATTCTTGCAAGAGTTTTGACCACTTCCCCTGTCCGCCTGACCTGATAATTTTAGCAAGTATTTAAAAGTACATACCTAAATCAAATCAAATATCTATAATCACTTGGGTATTGAAGATACACTTACACACTTACCGTTAGCGTTATATAAATGACTACCACCCCGGACTCTACCACTCACTGTTCGAAAAAAGAGCCACTACCCAGAAGAATTATGGATATAATAATTAAATAATGGAATATTAATTAAATATGCCCTTCAGTTTCTTGCCTGCAAGAAACTGAAGGGCATATTTAATCATTTATTAAAGTACATTACGTTATTTTGATGGAAATGCTATGATATGATAAATATTGTAGAGCTGGTCTGATGATGCAGTCAGAAATTAGCTAGGTTTACGAGCTCCGCAACGGCGAATGTCAGCTCCACCGTGCCGTTGCCGAAGCTTTGATTAATAGGGTAGATGATCTTTAAATATGTAGTTTAGGAACAAGTTTTAAAACTCTTCTAAAATACACTTTATTTATGTCTGTCATTAACAGCTTACATTATCTAAACTTTTATGTATTATACTTACAAGAAGAGTACCGCCGTAGATACCTAGATACGTTGTAGTACCTACCTATCCAAAATTTTACTCCCTTGCTAAATTAACCAAAAATTGCAAAACAAAGTGAATACACTTAATTCAAAACAACAAAAAGACACTAAAACTAAGTTCTTGTAAATAACTTTGCAAGTTGTCCCATTGTCATCAACCAAGGAAAGAATATAACTTGAACCAAAAAATATTTTATGAAATCAGTCCACATAAATCGCATAAAATATTATACATTTAAATTATAATTCTTCGGGGTCCTCGGGTCCTAAGTCGTTAAAAAATCAAAAAATAGTGCGTGGAGTCCCTCCGCGCGGAAGAAGTTAAACTTCTGTGTATCTTTCTTTCTCTCTTGCGTTGGAATACACATAACAACAGGTATACTACGCGCATGAGTTCGAGTGCCACGCATTCACTTTCGCTCTGTCTCTTTCTATTCCCCCTCCCCATGAGCGTTATGCGTTTAACGCAACCATGTTGGAAGTCGCATTAGAAGTTTCACTTCAAAATGTATTCGTATGAGTATAATTATGATGCCTGGGTTGTAAAGTAATCATAGCAACCATCTAGCAAATGACTGAGTGAAGTTGGAATAACATTCCACCGCCTATAAGGAACCTGCAAGTATTTGTGGTTTCAGAACGAAACTTAGAAAATTCATGTAATTGCACCAAAAGCGTGAGGAATGTCAAAGAAACGACACCAGTGCAATTTAAATAAATTTAAAGTTAATTGCATCAGTAGTTGATAATGATGTTTTTCTAGTTTATTTGTTGTTTATTGGTCTTTATTAATATTATTTTTGTGTCATGTTTTTTATATCTATTTTGAATATTTGTTTGTTATTTTGTTTTGATTTTTAATGTGTAGTTTTTATTTGTATTATAATTATGTATGTATGCGCACACTTTTCGTGCGTGACGTCACTTGCCGGGACCAACAGAAAACTAGCGCTGGTTGTGTACAATCAGCAACACGCTGAGTTGGGGCCGGTTCTGTGACAATGTGCTTGTGTATTTTGTGTGTCTTCCTCTTCTGTCTGTCTATGTACATTGTCACAATAAAGTTTTCTGTATTCTGTATTCTGAAGTTTGGTAAGGTTAGTAATGCAACGAAATATTCAGCTTAATATTTAAATATTAATGAATTAATACTATCCTCCCTACTAATATTATAAACGCGAAAGTTTGTAAGAACGGATGGATGAATGGATGGATGGATGTTTGTTAGTCTTTCACGCCAGAGCAGCTGAACAGATCCGGATGAAATTTGGCACAGGGATAGATTATAGTCTAAAATAGCACATGATACTTTTTAACCGCGGGTGAAACCACGGAGCGCAGCTAGTGAGTACATAAATGTCTAAAGAGAGTTCCGTACGGTTTATGAACGATAAGTAACAGGCAATTTTTTACGTTTTATTCATTTAGAATATTTTAGAACCTAACAGTTGACTGTAAATAACAGTCCATCTGGACATATCAATTATCAAAGTTTTAATAATTTAATAATTTGTTTAAGCTATTGTGGAACAACAATCCGCGTTTTCCCGGACGCAAGATGGAAACAATGCATTTGTTTAACATGCCATGGGTCCGCAATTACTTGAAGGAACAGTATGTATTCAGTACTCATACTAAACTTCTTGTAGAGCTATTAACGTCCCTTACTAAAAAAAACGTTATAATATAGCCTCGAAATAGTTTGTCTTTTTTAGTATTTTGTCTTTTTCGGTCAAGTTTAAGCATAAAAAAGATAAAGACACAGGAAGATAAAGACAGAATACTGTCTAACTATTCCGAGAAGGTAAGTGCGTATGGGTATAATGGATACGTTAATGTTAGAACGGATACAAAATAAATATACAAGATTCTTATACTTAAGACTATATGGAGTTTACCCATTCTATCCCCTAATGTATCCAACCCTATTTGTTCTGGGCATGGTCGGATACAACAAATTGGAAGTAAGAAGGGATTGGGCGCTCGCATATTATATGATAAGGGTATTCCGAGGCGTTTTGACGAATCCGGAAATATTGTGTGTGATGAAGTTGTGCGTCCCGGACGGGTACGTGGCGCGCCGGCGCCGGCCGCGGCTCTTCTCGCTCCCGCACGCTAGGACTCGCTTGCTCGCTAAGACTCCATTGACTCGGATGCTGCAGGCACTAAATCGAGTGGCAGAGGAAATAGACCTGTTTGTCTGTTCTATTGCAGAATTTAATAAGGCGGTATTATTCTTGTTATGTTACGATGGGAATAATCATTGACTTTAATTATTATGATATGACATACCTAATTTAATTATTATTTATTGACGTAATTTAATTATTAAAAATTGACATTATTGACATTATTTATTTGGACAAATGGAATACTTATACTAAATTTAATGTAAATCTTAACTTTGTAAACTAATTTTTAATGTTTTGGTAGTACCTAATGTGATGTTGACTACTCTATTTGTATTAGGTTAATCCTGTAAGAATAGGTGTAATGAGAATAAATAAATAAATAAATAAATAAATAAATACCTTGTCCGATTTCAGAGCGAAACTATGTATGTTGTACCTACTCCTGTCCTGTAGTCATACTTATAGGTAACTACAGTCATGGTATAATACTATACTCCGCCAGGTATAGCATTCAGCAACACGTAGTGACGTCAATCTATACTGAAGCAAGACCGAAATAGGTAATTTACAACAAGTTGGAAAAAGACGGATGACGATGCCGTCATTATGTGTTTGCTGAATGCTAGACCTTGTTTTTTTTTATCATGCCTTCACCTACGCCTTCTCTTGACACTGAAGTTTGGTTCATTGAGTGTTTAGTCTGTCAGTGTATGATGACAGGTTCTATGATCAGATTAGCGACCCGCCCCGATTTCGGTTGACCAGCAGGGCTATTCACAACCATTCGGAAACGTTTTCGTTCGGATTTCAAAAATTGTAAGCTTTAAAGCTTTGGTTTCCTAGGAAAACGGTGCCGTCATATAGCGGCCGTAATATTACGGACGTAAAAAGGCGGCCGTCTTGACGGTGACGACCTGTGGAAAGTTCCACGGCCGTTTTAACGCACCGCCAGTCATTTTTTTAAACAAACGTCAAATGAAAAGGATTCAAGATAGAAAACGGACGACCTTGATTAAGCTTTAGTAATTTACTTGGAGGATGAACTATCATCAGAAGAGGAAAATAGTCGTATGGCGGAAGACTATTTATTCAAATCTCGTGGTACTGAAGGTGCATTTGAGATTTTGCTCGCTGCTCCAAGAGTTGGAACCCATTTTGTACGTTGTTTCGGTAAAAAAAACACAAATACGTATTTAAAATAGCTTCACCGCTATCAATGAAACGTTCACGAAACCATATGACACCGACAAGACGGCCGTCATGCAAATGGCGGCACCGCTTTTTGACGTTACGGTGTCAGTTACCGCTCTCTAGGAAACCGCGCCATCTTGTTTACATAGACAACGTTCTAGTGACGTCATTCACCGCTGTATTACGGCCGCTATATGACGGCACCGCTTTCCTAGGAAACCAAAGCTTAAGTAAATTCTTCCGATCGGATTTATACTTGATTCCCTCTAGCAAAATGTATAAAAGTAGACTGAGATTCGAATAATTTGAGTTTGAAATTTCTGGGATCCGATCGGAAACGTTTCCGAATGGTTGTGAATAGCCCTGCTGATCGCTATCTCATTTCACAGAATTACCTGCTGGGCTTATCTGTGCCTGATGATTTTATCAAGATCGCTCAAGCCGTTTTGGAGACTAGCAAGCGAACAATTCATACATGGCTTCGCTTTAGGCGATAAGGTCGCCCTTGTACTGCCGAAAAATGTATTTTAGTTTATGAGATTTTCATGTAGTTTTTGGTGTACAATAAAGTAATATTGTATTGTATTGTATGCATACTCACACCGATTAAAAAAAAAAACGAGTAAAATAATAAAATGTTACGTAGTAAATGCTCTTTCTGCGGTTTCCCCGGCGCGCGGCGTCCAACAGGAACTGATTTATTTTTTCTGAATAAAAAAAGCCGTTGTGTTGATCCAAGGTATAAGCTATCTTCACAATAAATTTCATCTAGATCCATTCAGCCGTTTGAGTGTAAAGAAGAAATATACAAAAGCAATTCACAAGCTTTGGCATTTATAATATTAGTATGATAGGATATTATTCTAATGTACTTTAGTCCTTGTTTTTTTTTTGTTGCAGTCCTCGTCCATACTACCCTAAGTCGTGGCTCTGGCCGGAAGAATACGCAGCCACGTTGATACAAAAGACGGTTCGTCAATACTTTGTACAACGTGAGGAAGAAGTGCACGAAATGCGTGACTTCTGGAATGTATGTAATTTTTAAACTATTTCTTACTACACTATACAGTATTCTGTCTGCACCTAGAGTTGTGTTACCCGCTTCTAGCACCATCTCAAGCAAACACTTTATTCTGTTTCAGAAATTGGAGACAGAAAAAACGAATCCCGCTTTGGACATGAATCCATTTTTGGCAAAGAAGTTCGCTTCTGAACCAAATTTTAACAAACAGAAGTGAAGGATCATGGATGAAATTCGACCATAAATAGGGGAGATGCGGTAAGAAAACCTGAAAATGGACCGCACAAATTAGGTGCTGCACACAATTCACCGTAGTCACAAACAATCGCAACAGTGATGATTATTGTTGTCTCGTTCTCGCTATAGTCTCTTGTATGTCTCTCTATCTTTGTTATTGATACACTTAACATAATATGTACAGCCAATGGAGCTGTGTACTGTCTGTTTGCTTGTAGTTATATTGGGTCCACGCGTCGTGTACTAGAAATTAGACTCGAGCCGCTTCTCCCTTACCTATATTATTTCAATGATCATGGACGATTATGCGATCAATACGCTGACATGGATGGTCGCGCGTGCTGGTTTATTCGAGTGATTAGTAAGATTTGTCGAATAAAATTACATTTCAATCCATGACTTGATCAATTTTTTTTATTATTATTTTTATTTTTTTCATCGCGTCGAGACGAATCCGCGCTTCTATCGTCGAGTAATGTTCACGAGATGACGATTATTCCGTCAACGTATTGACACGACTCGCTGCAGAATCGCCGCGTGATCGCGCCAACTTGTACAATTGTTTTGTTGAAGAGTTCAGTTAGGTGACAGACTTGAGCCAATGTTTACCGGCGCCTATGTATCAGTAGTACCATTGATGGTACAAGTGACACAACTTTGTATCCTTAGTACCTACCATGAATGGTACCAGTGACAATAATGTAGGATCAGTAGTACCATCATAAATATTGGTGTATCGCTAGTAGGTACTATGAATAGTACAACTAAACAAACTTGAAGGACCGTGGGGTGGTAGTAGGGCCCAGGAAGTGAATTGTCGCAATTAATAAATACCGACTAGAGTCAATTGGATAAAATACGTCTGTGGGCCAATTGCGTCTTTCGAGAATTATTGACAAACCCTTCACAAATCTATCATCTTCATCCATCTACATATACATCTCCATCTACATCTTTTTGCAATAATCTGTACAAGATGGCGTTAGTTATAATTTGTGAAAAGTTTGCCATCTTCACTTTTCTGTAGTGATACTTGAGAAGAATAGTTGTACCATTAGCTCCATGGGTATCAGTTAACAATTACGGGGGAATATCCTCATTTTTCTTTAATGGTACTAAAGATACAAAGTTGTGTCACTTGTACCATCAATAGTACAAATCAATGGTCCTACTGACTCAAAGGCTTAGCGGCGAGGGCGTTCCGAAAAACGCCGCGTGTGGCGACAGCGGCGCATACGTTGACATCGAGCCAATTTTTTGCCGCAGCGATTTCATCGCCGTGTTCTATGAGAGTGTTTTGAAATACATGGAAAATCTATAACATCGTCGCGATGTACTAACTAGCGTAGGTGGCGCCTTTAGTATCCCTAAAATATACTTTTTTTTTTTTTTTTAATAAATACATTCGGGACATTGGCACACACGGTCGCCTGACCCCAAACTAAGCAAAGCTTGTACTATGGCTGCCGGAGACTGATATAATAATAATAATAATAATAATAATAATAATAATAATAAAGTTTATTTTATTCCAAGTTTCAAAATACAGATACATACTTCTGGGGACTCTTTTTAAGCTAATAAAGCTTGTGCTAAGAGCCCCCGCTCTTTCTTATTATAGTACATCATTTATTTACAGGGCGTGAATGCGTGAGTATGTGTGTGTGTGTGTGTGTATGGGTGTGTGTGTGTGTGTGTGTGTGTGAGAGAAAGCGAATTTATAACAGACTTTATAACATAACAGATATAACAGATATACATACTCGTACTTAGATATTTTTTTAAATACATACTTAAATAGATAATAACACCCAGACATAGAACAAACACAAATGTTCATCAAAAATGTAAATGTTTGCCCTAGGTGGGAATCGAACCCACGCCCCCAAGCTCAGAAGGCAGGTTCACTACCAACTGAGCCACCGAGGCAGTCAAATATATTCGTAAACACCGGATAATTTTCCACAAATTTTGAACTCAATCCATGTGTTCTAATTATCATTATCATTTCAGCGGGAAGACGTCCACTGCTGGATAAAGGCCTCCCCCAATGAACTCCACACCAAAACCGGTTTTGTGCTGCCCACATTTTGTCGGTCCACCTTCTGGGAGGCCTTCCCACGCTGTGTCTTCCGTTAATTTTGCTCTAATATGGTAATTGATTTTATTTTGTGACTGGAAAAGATTCTTTTATTTCCTTTGTTTAAATCCTAGCTTAGAATTTTGAATAAATACAATATTTAAATGCTAATAATCTATTTTAATTAAAACAATGACTGGACTACATACATAAGTATGAATACTTGCTTAACTAAGAGGAACACCTTCATACAAAGATGGGCTAGCAGGCTTCCCAAGGCTCATGGTGAATTCGAAGGTAGGTTTCTCACCAGCTTGAGCAATCTTACTTGTCCGGTTTGGGCTGTAATTATATTTCACCGGCATGGTGTATTCAGTCAAGACCTGGAATTCAAAAATTAATTGTTAGGAACTGTTTTTGGGCTAAACTTTTGATCACACTTTAACTATGAAAAATTCTTTGATGAAAAAACATTACACAATCCTAGAAAATAACAGCCAACTGTTAAAAGATGTACCTGTCACACACACGAGTATAAAAAAGTTGGCCTGCCACTTTTCACTCCTAAACAGTATGGAACTCTCTCTAGACATTTGACTCTCATACTCGTAGGTAAAATAAAAAGAATGTAATTTTGTATAATCATTCTTTTTCTTATTCAAGATGGTGGCGATAAGTCCTGCACTGACATCCAACTTGGGATGTTTTGTGCATTTCCCCCAACCAGCACCTACCCGAGCCACCCCAACTCTTTGAAATACTGGAGTGAGGCTCTGGGGTGCTGCCATAGTTGCTGCAGTGGTAATATGCATAATGACAATGAAATGCAGTCTAGCTGTTGTGGTGTCATGGATAAAATAGGTGTTGACGCCTCATACAATTCTAATTACTTCTGTGGCTTCACAATACCACAGCACATGCACTACAGTTTTGTTCTCCATCATGCAGCCACAACACAGTGTTTATACATACATCACACACACAGTGTTTATACAGCAGTTTATATAAATGACTATTCAAGTTACAATGACCATATAATCATAATTCAGTAAAAAAAACCTCTACATAAATGTACCTGGGGTGTGCATACGGGAACATTACAACACAACATGACATGACATAATAACACAGAATATAACAAATGAAAAGGTGGACTTCAGTGACCACATTGTTGTTTACCAACAATTAAAGCAGTTTAATGGACATATTTGATGTAAAAAGAATTTACTCACTTCTAATCCCCTTCTTTCATTATTTTTAGCAATAAACTTCTTCATTAATGGTGGCATTTCAATGGAGCTGGGCAAGATGACTTCTTGCTTTTTCACTGCAGAAGACGCTAAGAATTTGGTTTCTTCATTCTTAGGTATTAGTTGGTAGTCTGTTTTATATGAGGTGCGGTGTATTTCCGTTAGCTTCGGCAGCTTGGTGCCTCGGAAAGTTTTCTCTACCCAAACACGAACTCTACGTCTTTCCTGTAAAAAACCACACTACTTATTAGTATTACAAACATAACAAGTACAAGTATAAACAAATATTTATGAAAAAAAGTATCAAGTAATAAAAATCAACAGGCAACACAATCTCTCATTATCAATTCTTGTTTATACTAGCAGTTATCATGTTGCGTACCCTAGGATAGCTAATACCCAGTATGGTGATCAATAATATTGTAATTCCTATAAGTACATATAAAAATTGAAATTTTGCTAATCTACTACAAAGTAACCTATACTGCTCATGTCATTTAAGATTTACTTACCTCATCAGCACATGTTTCCACTTTTACTATTTTCATAAAACAAGGTTCAGGGTACCGCTGGAAGACTGAACGCACAATAATTCTTCCAACGCCATAGTTTTTAAGACTTCCAACAATTTCCCATAAAGTTTTACCTTTGAAATCGGTTGTCCTGCCTACATATTTTATAACCGTTTGAGCTGTTGAAGCCATTGGTTCAACTGATGCGATACTAATTATAACTTATCAGATATTCTATGCCATCCAACCAAAAACATGTGGTCTGGTGACTTTTATTTGTATCACCACTATTCGCCACAATACATTTGACAATCCACACAATAGGGACCCTATTCGGAGATTTGAGATTTTCATCTCACTTTTTCTCGTCCTTGTTGCTCTCGTTTGAAACGTCATAGGTGTGAGAGTGACCAAGATAAAAACTCATCACATCTCACGCGCAGGAATAGCCCCCTAGGTATTTTGAGATTTTTGAGTTTTGACAAGTGCTGCCAATATCTATGGTCTGGATTACCCAAACATCGGGCTGAAAATCCCCAACTTTGGGGAAAATAAAATTAATATCCCCCACAATTTTTAATATAAAAAGTCGTGTTCGTTTTCATTAAACTTATTTTTTACAAAAAATACATTATTCATATTAAAGTAAATTCAAATTAAATTCCTTACCCACGATTTTAATCTACTACATCGTATCTACTAATTTATAGATAGATTATCTATCTTTTGCAGCTCTTTAGTACGCCAAACTTTTTTGGTCAACATTTCATTTGAAGGGTTAAATTTCATGCTTCCTTTCTTCTTAATACCTTCTCTAGTGGCCATAAGCGCTACTACAGTGTCGGTGTGTAGGCAATTTCGGTTCTCTGTTTTAAATTCTTCAGGACTCTAAATTTTCTTTCTACCAATGCATTTGAGAAAGATAAAACGAGTATTTATGGTTTTGTGACATACATTAGAATTATCGTAGTCTTTTTTACACTTTAACAACCACTTGTCTGTATTTGCTCTAAATCTTGATTGTTATTATTATTTTAGTAGGTTTGTTATTTGCACAATAACAGTCGACATTAGAATGCACTCGATTATTTTATGTTGTCTGCACTGCACGCAATACTTGTAATGTAAGTATAATGTAGGTAGTTTGTTACAAAGTATAGTAAAAAATAATAAATTACTATGCAATGGTATGGCAACATTTTTCTACTGAACGATTTAGGTGGGATATTAGGTTCACTCTGAGCTAGTAGTAGCTCTTAGTAGCAGTACTTTATAAAATTCTCCGGAACTAAGCCATCGACCTGGAACGGGTTGCCTTCAAAATTTTGACAAGCTCGATACGGGTCGAATGAGGATTCCCCACGTTTTCCCCACTTAGACGCTCTCCCCACAAAATACCCAATCGGACTGAAAATCCCCACAGTTTGGGGAATTCCTCACAGATTGGCAGCACTGGTTTTGACTGTCTGTCCCTAACAAATGTCAAATTTATCAAGCTGTCGGATGTCAGTGACAATTTGTTTTATTTTTTGTTGTGCCCCTTAGGGCAGGTTAGAGTCTATATGGCCATACCGCCTAGTCATCTGTATGGTATCAAGAGGGCTACTATTGCGGAGTCATTTTCAATTTCACCATTTTTGTCCTTGTTGCTCTCGTTTGAATAGTTATTGGCGTGAAAGTGACCAAGGAGGCTATTCTTGCGCGTGAGATAAGATGAGATTTTATCTTGGTCACTCTCACACCTATGACGTTTCAAACGAGAGCAACAAGGACGAAAAAAGGTGAGATGAAAATCTCAAATCTCCGAATAGGGCCACAAGATAAAATCTCATCTCATCTCAAAAAAATCAGAAGCAGTGGCCCTATTCGGAGATACACGACGCGACGTTCACTCGTTGACCATGCGAGGTTCACTGATTGACCACGCGGCATCCACCCGTTGACCACCAGTCGTGGACCGTATTATATTCTCTTTGGTCGTCGAGGTGCCAAGTCGCTCCAATGAATAATAACTTTTGATTAGGAACCGGATATTTGAAAAAGTTATTCTTCGAAAAATCGTGACAGGCTTCGTGGTTTTTTTTTTATAACAATTCGAAACTTCACTTTATGATCAGCATATGCAAGTAGTGAACGTTGTGCAGACGATTAGGTGTACAGCACACAGTACAGTACAGCACTCAGGGACCTAATCTCACGCCCTCAGGGTTAGGGGTCCTATTCGGAAATTTCAAAATTTTCATCTTATATTTTTTCATCCTTGTTGCTCTCGTTTAAAAAGTGTGAGAGCGAGATGAGATTTTATCTTGGTCACTCTCACACCAATGACGTTTCAAATGAGAGCAACAAGGACGAAAAAAGGTGACATGAGAATCTCAAATCTCCGAATAGGGTCCCAGTGGTCGCACACGTTCAGAAATCTGCATGAGAAGAAAAGGGCCTTGAGGTTAGAGCTTTGGGCTATAGTCAGAAAATTAAGGCATAATAGATAAAAAAACTGAACGATACTACCAACTTTTGTTTTGAAGCTCCAATCAGCGGATCACTGTTTTTTATTACATGGTTTGTCCGACCACGTTTTGTCCGACATGTTATAAACAGCACGAGCAAGAGCATACAATGCCATGTCACGTGAAACTGTGTTGTACACATAATCTCATATTCCGGGTTCCGAAGGTTTCGGGTTGTTTTAAAAAATTAACAAAAGCCTATCACGATGTGCATGCAAAAAATATACATGTAGTTGTAGGTATATTTTACCTATCATGTGGGCGGCACGCGCAAGGAACGCGGTTTGGCTATGAGCGCGCAGCCCGCGTGCGTGCTAATCGGATGCCGGCGGCGTTTTTTTACTTTTAGTGTTGTTTTTACTGTGAGGGCCCGTTTCCTGTCATGCGGATTGCCGCCCGCGCGCGGACCTAGTCCGCATGCGGGCAGCACGCGCGTGGAACGCGGATTGGTTGCAGGGTCGCACGCATGGTCATAGTACGCCGATTCACTAGTCTCTGACGACAAATACGGCACAGCAGTGGCAAAGGAAATATTTGTCCTGCGTGTGGCCAGGAGCAAGCTATCACCCGCACGCGACACTAGTCACTGACACGCACGACACTGCAGCGGCAAACGATATATTTATCCTGCGTGTGTCCAGGAGCGTGTTATCACCCGCATGCGGACCACATCCGCGCGCAGGTGGAAATCCGCATGACAGGAAAAGGGTCCTGATACGAGTCGCACGCATGGTACATAGTACGCCGACACACTGGTCTCTGGCGACAAACACGACACTGCAGCGGCAAAGGAAATATTTGTCCTGCGTGTGGCCAGGAGCGAGCTATACCCGCGCGCGGGTGGAAATCCGCCTTGCAGGCAAAGGCTCCCACTGGTTTGCCTGCTTGTACTATATAAGCAAGCTGGAGTGACGTCACTCGTAGCTAGCACATAGTAAACGGCTCATATTAACGAAGTTCTCGTGGTAGCTAAACTAAGACTGGGATGTTTGATTGCAGCCATAATGCCTTAAATATTGGCATAGGTAGAATATTATTTTATCACCTAGTAGGAAGATGTAGTACGGACTCCCTTAGAGGCCGATTCGCAGCAAAATTACGCGCGGAATTTGCTCCAGTCGGCGGCGAAGTACACTGGCTACTTGCTAGCTACGCCGGCGAAGCCACTTCTCTCAGTGCACTGATAGCACTGAGTTAGCCTTCTTAGACTAGTAATTATGTGAGTTAATTTGCTATAGTAGCGTTCACTCTACATTTGGGATTGAGATTAACAAACTGACGAGCTGGATAGTCAGCCGCTCACAGTTCGTCAGGACGATGCCCAGCGACGTTGAAATTCCAGCTCATCATTTCATTGCATCAGGTATGATTAGGAAATAAAAACGTACATGTGTTTAAAAATCAACTTCAATTTTATTCTCAATTTCTTATTTCGTTATTGGAATTTACGCAATACAAATGTAAAATATAATTACAATAGTTAACAGACAGTTACTAAATTTTAAATGCAGTTTTAAATTTTAAGTAAGTATTTATAACAATGTCATGGAAAATCCAATGTTGTCTGATAATTTTAAGGCCAGAATGTACAGTTTGGTATCCAGTAGCAAGACTCTGGTAGCATTGCTAACTAATTACGTTTAAGGTAAGATAGTCGTAATTATTGAAAAGCTTACCTATCATATGATACTAAAAGATGTTTACATTCCAGCTTGTTGTATTACAGTTTGTGATGTCAAATGAATAGACCAACCACCTTTCACTCTACAATACTTACTTAGTGGAAATTCTATCATCTACAATTCACTAAATGAGGGTTTTTAATATTTTAACTATGGATTAGATCCCTTTCGACAATAAGCCCTAATTTCAATTACAGGCAAGTATTAGGCATTTAAAAATATACTATTACATACAGACTGTGACATTCATTAACAAAACAGATTCGAACGGTGTCCAACCCTCATGACATCGATCTCCTACTAGTTAATAAATGTTCGCAAACTGATCCCGTAACAGCACAAAACAAACACGTCGTTTCCAATATTATGTCACTACCAAATAAGCAATTTTCATTTATAATAATTATGTTTAACTCGTTTCAAATTAACAAATGAGTTATTAATCATACAATTTGGATAATCGAATAAAAAGCAATTCAGTAGCAATAGTTGTCACCTTTGGTGGCTTTCTCCGTATACTTTTGCCAAGTTAAATTACAGTGCACAAATTGTAAAATGCACGAAAAAGCGTGACGCCCTCGACGAGGCATCGCTCGGAGGGCGCTCAGCCGGGAAGCTATCCTTCTTACCTACGGCGCTCCGCCCCGCCCGTGTCAGCTATACGACACGGGTGGAAAGCGAATATGCGCCACGTAATTTTCCTACGGTTATTATTACTGTACAGTCGCATTCCGTTGGCAAACAATTGAAATTAAATAAATAATATAAAATTTAGCTATAAATTGCCTAGTCACCAACGGGAATGGGCTTCGTGAACACGCGGGTGGTGTATAACAAGTCCGTTCTCAGACGGGCCCGTGCGGCGCGCGGGCACGGTGGCACGGTTACACATTACTATACTAAGCGATCGCAGTTACAATAATTTACGACAAATATTTACACATCGCAGATATTCACAATTTAAATAAAGAAATTAAATTAGAGTAATAATTTAAGATAGTCAGGATAATTAACTATAATAGGAATCAGTCATTGTATCCACAGTGATCGATCGGCGGCAGATGTCATCTCGTAAAACGTCAAGTGCGGCGCGCGGGCACTGTGTGGCGGCGCGGGCGCAGGCGGCGCGACCGTCCGGCCGACGGTCGGCTTGCTCCAAATCGAGGCTAGTAGTATCCTAGAAGTGTGCAGTCGCCCTGCGGTTGCGATATGTGGGCGCGGAGCCCGGAGGCCGTAGCGGCGGCGCGGGCGCGTCTCAGGAGCAGCCGCGCCGCCGCTTAGGTGGTGTCCTGCCCGTACGTGCCGATGCGCACCTCGTCGATCACGCGCGCCCACTCCAGCGCGTACGAGTCCGGGTCCTCCAGGTAGTATGTGCGGTTCGGCTGGAACAATCATTAACCAACGTCATGATCCAGCCTCAGATCAACTAGAATATCAGATGGCGCACGGCGTTAGATTTAGGTGAAGCCAAGAACCATCCAAAAACTACGCTACTGTCGTATATGTACACAACACTCACACATTGACGCAAAAAAACTACGCTACTCGCTTCGTCAGTACTAACCTGGACGTCACGCTGAGAACATACAAAAAAATTCTGGAACGATGCCGTCATGTGCTGTGAAACACTGCACTAACTACACGAAAGTGAAAAAGAAATGTGTAAGTATTGTTAATAACATCTCATTATATAGTAAACAGCATTGTTTTAGGTTATAATTTCGGATACCTATATTTACATAGTGCTTTTTTTTATTTTATTGGCAACTGGATACAAAGTCCTAAATGCCATTTTAAGACTTGACAATGACATTACATGAATTTGTGGAATGTCGTGCAGTGTTGTCATAATCGCATTTTTTTCTCCAAAATATTATTTTAAATCCTAAGACTTTTTTAGGTTCCCAATTAAGATTGAAAAAGCGACATTAAAAGAATGGGTGGTTGCCATACAAAAAAGTCGAAATGATCAAAAATGGCAACCATCAAAAAGAGATGTTGTCTTTTCAGACCATTTTAATGAAAGAGACTTTTACCTGACCAAGCTTGGCCTTCGCCGTCTGAAAAGGACTGCGTATCCCATCAGGGTAAGTTTTAATTTTTTACCAACGAAAAGTTGTTTTCAATTCAACGCGTATAATTTTTTTTTCTGATTACGTATTATGGTTCCATACTCAAGGGGTGCTACCAGAACCCTAATACTAAGTCTACTATATTGCCTTCCGTTGAATGATTTAAAAAAATCTTTATTTCAAAACTGTCGTCCAGTTTAGGTATTATGATTAAGGTATGATGATGAGTTTTTGGCAATTGATATTTGGCAAACATTTGATTAATTAACCTGGGAACTATTACATGAATTCAGTGGAATGCGGATACATACGTTGGAAAACTACAATACTCAGGGTAATTTTTTTTTCATGGCAACACTTCCACAGCACACATGTAACAAGAAGTGGCTTCACCTACATCATACGCCGTGCGCCATCTGATATTCTAGTTGATCTGAGGATCCAGCTCACCATTGCATGCATTGTGACATTTGTACTTAAATTTTTGCAAATCTTTAGGTATTTGTTTGGATCTTTTTTACGATAAACCTGATAGCGGAAAATGAATACCTATAACAGATAACTGGCATTAGCAGAGTCGTCAACTCACCGTGTGAACCAAGAAAATTCTAAAGTTCTTGGCTTCGACGCGTAACTCAGGCGACCAAGGGATCTCTCCTTTGAGCACCATGTTGGCGGGGTCGACGTAGAACAGCCGGGGACCGGTGGTGAGCAGCAACATGCGTCTCCGGGGGAACAGTCCCTTCCTCTTGTCCACCAGACCTTGCTTGAGAATGAGCTCTCCGTCAACGAACTGATGCCATTTGCTATCGCGGGCTTGCGCTTCCAGACGACGACGCTTCTCCTCAGGACTGATGTTCAGAATACCTAGAAAGAACGAAAAGAATCACTTAGACAGGTTCTTACACAATAGTCTCGATGATAACTAAGTTATGGTAATAAATAGGAGCATCGAAAACGTCGCCTCGACGATGTTGTGAACGCGTGAGATAAGCTCTTCGCATTATGATGTGGGACGCTGGCGCGCATTGTCAGCTGATCGTGAGGTTCACGTTAAATAACAGAGTGGTACGCGGGCCGCGGGTGTGCGCTGCGACTCATTCATATGACAGCGCGGGCAAGGCGCGGCACGGCCGCCTGAGAGCGCGCGCTGCGTGCCGGAAGCCTGACGTCATGTCATCTCAGATCAACTAGAATATCAGATGGCGCACGGCGTTTGATTTAGGTGAAGCCAAGAACCATCCAAAAACTACGCTACTGTCGTATATGTACACAACACTCACACATTGACGCAAAAAAACTACGCTACTCGCTTCGTCAGTACTAACCTGGACGTCACGCTGAAAACATACAAAAAAATTCTGGAACGATGCCGTCATGTGCTGTGAAACACTGCACTAACTACACGAAAGTGAAAAAGAAATGTGTAAGTATTGTTAATAACATCTCATTATATAGTAAACAGCATTGTTTTAGGTTATAATTTCGGATACCTATATTTACATAGTTTTTTTATTTTATTTTATTGGCAACTGGATACAAAGTCCATAATGCCATTTTAGGACTTGACAATGACATTACATGAATTTGTGGAATGTCGTGCAGTGTTGTCATAATCGCATTTTTTTCTCCAAAATATTATTTTAAATCCTAAGACTTTTTTAGGTTCCCAATTAAGATTGAAAAAGCGACATTAAAAGAATGGGTGGTTGCCATACAAAAAAGTCGAAATGATCAAAAATGGCAACCATCAAAAAGAGATGTTGTCTTTTCAGACCATTTTAATGAAAGAGACTTTTACCTGACCAAGCTTGGCCTTCGCCGTCTGAAAAGGACTGCGTATCCCATCAGGGTAAGTTTTAATTTTTTAACCAACGAAAAGTGGTTTTAAATTCAACGCGTATAATTTTTTTTTCTGATTACCATTTATGGTTCCATACTCAAGGGGTGCTACCAGAACCCTAATACTAAGTCTAATATTGCCTTCCGTTGAATAATTTAAAAAAATCTTTATTTCAAAACTGTCGTCCAGTTTAGGTATTATGATTAAGGTATGATGATGATTTTTTGGCAATTGATATTTGGCAAACATTTGATTAATTAACCTGGGAACTATTACATGAATTCAGTGGAATGCGGATACATACGTTGGAAAACTACAATACTCAGGGTAATTTTTTTTTCATGGCAACACTTCCACAGCACACATGTAACAAGAAGTGGCTTCACCTACATCATACGCCGTGCGCCATCTGATATTCTAGTTGATCTGAGCATGTCATGCGCTCGCGCTGCCAGCCGAGCAAGGACCGAATGCGGAGGACGTCCGCTCCCAATGTTATAACAGTCAAACCGGTGACGCGACGTAGCGCTTTCTTACAACATGTGCAAGGAAACAGTTATCACCGTCGCTAGATGCATTTAATTCCGAAATTAAACAACCGCAAAAATAACATTATCGGTCTCGGCACAGTTATGAAACGAGACTCGTATTTTGCCAAGAATTTGGGTCACGGACGCAACGGTTGCCTCTTACTCGTCGCTTCACTGCACTTGCTCGAGTCTTGATAATAGTCCACGTTAACTACATACATACCTACGTAGAAATTAAAAGATGCTTTTATTGAGTACACACGCGTTATGTATTTAAGGAACAGGAAGTCTGGTTTCCAATCATTTGTTATTGTAATATTTTGCGTATGAGATAAGACTGTACTTGGACAAGACTGTACCTAGTTGAACAAAACATTAGGCGACCGTCAGGAGCGTCAACTAGCAGTAAAAAATGTGGTTAAATAATTAAGAAAGCTTACCTTTAGATGTGGACAATTCAATCTCCCAGAGTCTGAAGAGTTGGTCATTTCCAAAGCCTGGTTCGATGTGGTCTGGCACATTGTATTCCTCTTCGAAAGAGCCTCCTGGCAAGTAGGGGCAGATAGTTGGGGGAGTTTCCTCACAGATGTTGTCCCAGTCAATGCCATTGAAGAACGGATGATTGCGAATGCTTTCATAGATATCTCCCTTGTCTTCGGCTCCGATTCTCTTTGTGTGGTCTAACACTAAAAGTTTTTCAACCAGATCCTTGGCGTCAGCTGGGAATCCTTCGGGGAACTCGTAATCCATTTTAAGTATCTTTTGGAAGGTAAGAAACTCCGTGGCTGCGCGGAACGGTGGCAGGCCAGAAATCATCTGGTAAACGATACAACCGAATGCCCACAGGTCAGATGCGCGCGTGTCGACGCAGTCATGCAATAATTCGGGACTCACGTACTGCGGTGTGCCAACGAAGCTGATTTTTCTTGAACGTTCGTTTTGTGCCTCATTTTCAGCAGCGATAGGTCCAGTGCGAATTTCTTCAGGGTCCATGATTTTCGCAGTTCCGAAGTCAGCGATGCGCAAGTGCATATTTTCATCTAATAAAATGTTCTCCGGTTTCAAATCACGGTGGATTATGCCTCTGGCGTGCATTTTTTCTAATGCTAACAAGAGCTCGGCAGCGTAATGTTTAGCTACATTCAGTTCAAAAGAACCAACTTGGTTAATTTTGTTTAAAAGTTCACCATTTTTCGCGTAAGACAACACGAAGTACAATCTCTCTTCGTCTTGGAAAGTACAGTACAGTTTCACGAATCCGTGAGTTATATTGAATAGCATGTTCAGGGCATCTTTCTCACGCTTGATGTATTCCCTCTTCTTTTTCCGAATGATATGGAGTTTTTCGCATACTTTAACTGAAAAAAAAAGAACTTATTAGTAATGAATAATGCTAATAACTAAAGATTCTACGGGTATAAGTACTCAAATAATAGTATTGAGATGGTTAGTTTGAAAACTCACTTGCATATTCCTTTCCACTGTGAATGTCCTTAGCGAGAAACACGGTACTATAACAGCCATCGCCAATAAGTTTGCCAAATATATAGTCCTTGGCGGTTCGCTTGGTGGGCCTGTAGGAGTGGCTGGGAACAGGCGAGGAGGCGGGCGCCGGAGTCGGCGTGGCCGCCGCCGGCGGAGCTTGCATCTTCACCGGCGTCTCGGCGACCGTCTCGGCAGCGGCGATGGGGGCCCGTACCTCGCTCGGAGCACGGCTGTTGATCTGTAACAATATAGAGGCACGCTCAGTATCGCTGCAACGGGGCTTGTTTACGGAAACGCGGGTGAGTAATGACGGACCGCTAGCGGATTGTCGAGTCGTGAGACCGCGACGCGTCGTAGCGCTGTGAGAGCGTGCACTTGTTTATCGTCCAGCGGCGGCGGCGGCGGCGACGTTGATGGTGGTAGCGTCATGCGCGGTGGGGGCCACGGGGCAACGCGCCGTCTGCACGCTTAGCTACATTGAAATTGGGTGACCACTAGATACATAAATAATTCTCCAATCAGATTTAAACTACGAGCGAAGGTGAAATCTCGGATTCATCACATTACATACGACCGCTATAAAATGACAATTTATTTCTTTCGTAATCTTGTTTTGCTGCTGTCTGTTATGTCAGTGAGATACTCGTATATAGTAGGTATATAGTATATGGTATACGAGTATGTATATTGTTTTTGCTTTTATGAAATACATAGTTTATTCAACAACACACAATATTTTATATTTAGGAATTCAGGATAAATACTTTTACAGAATGTCAACTGATGAGATCACTGTTTTAGACCACAAAATAACTTGAATTTTATTATAATAAGTAAGAAAAGTATCTATAAAAAGCCAAATGAAAAACTCTCCTATGCATGGCTTCAAAAAAGTTGGCATATTGGCTATGACAATACAAATTTATCCGGCGGCGTTCGGTGGCCTCACATACAGTTCGATGATCCAATTTTATGAGACGCGCTGTGTTTTTGCTCTTTTTTATCTCGGTGTCTCGTCAGCGCAACAAAAAATTACGCGCCATTCAATGTAGGTACGAGTTCGGACGAATAGAGAGAGGCAAAGTTCGCGAATCTTTCTCTTTCTATCAACACCACAGACAATCGGCGCGATTTCGCCAGTCGTATCTAACGGTAAATTGGCCAAAACAAACTTAATGAAAAGCAAATGAAAGTTACTTAAAGATCCCGTTATGGAAGAGGCATCTTGAGGTGGAGAACCTAGATGAAGATACCGTACCACTCGGAGGAATTTATTAGACCATGAAGTTAAAAATATTTTTCCTGACATTTACTTTCAGGTGTAATTCGTGGAAAATCCAAGACTGAGGAGCCGCAGAAGGTAGGACAGTTGCAAAATATAACTACTACTAGGTCACAGCTAATTTCGTATGTGACGAGAGAGATAAACATTATCTCGGCACCAGAGATATACAGTACCACGGATGGAACTACTGACATAGGTCAGGTTGGCGTTCGAATTAATTCAGATGAATCCACAATAAGTTTTATTGAAGCTAAAGAAATGTCGACTGTGTGTCAGTTACTTTCTCGTCATGTTATTGAAATGTTTAAAGATAATAATATTCAATGTGAGAGTATGAAACAAACAAGTTGAAATCATTGTCCTTTTTGCATAATAATGCAACAATAACTCAAAGTTGTTTTTAATCCAGTGAATACAAATTACTTTTTTGACATTGACTGCTATTTACACAAAGATTATTTGTTTGAAGAACAACGTGTCTTTGAAAGAACATTGTTATGTGAACGGCACGACATGACCTAACAGTGCGCATTGGAGTAGGTAGCGAATGCGGCCCATTGAAGTTTCGAATGAGTCACTAATATGCTTGCAGGCAGTGAGTGGGCCTCGCATTCCGTAGCGGCTGTGCGGCGGCTCGGGCGGTTACACCGACCGACGCAACGGTACTCGTGGCGCATTCCCACAGAGGCGCATTCCGCACTCTGCGAGTACACACTCATCCGTAGCCGACCTCAATCCCAGGCTGCGGCTCAGACTTGCATTTCGCTGCATTCATGGCATTCCAATCTTTCTCAATACCAGAACCACCGCATGGCGTGACAACGAGAAAATTTAGTTGCTATATACCTAATGAAAACAAGATTCGAGGTAAATGTTTACAGTTGTGTAGAAAGTAAACGTGAGTTTAAAATTTATTGTTAGAGTAAGATTTCGTTCGTGGTTCAAAATCGTCATGAGGTTCGTGAATTGGAACCGTCAGCGAGACTTTATTCGACCTTAATTTCTATTGATATTCAATCGCGGAGGTTGGCACGGGACGGAGACCTTGTACCAAATAAACCTAGGCGGATGTGGCACGCTTTACTGCATGACTATTACCCCCTCTCAAACCAGCCGTATCCGCTAGACTAATGGAGGAACGACTTTAATCTGTACAAATTTACATTAAGTTGGTTTTAGGTAGTACCTAGTTGTTGCAATTCATTGGAAATAATTTCGCGGTACGTCACGAGTGCACAATAACACTTGATATTACTACTACAACTTGATCTCGATAACAATTTACTATCAAATACAGCAGCTCTTATCAGCCATTTTCCTCTTAAGGCGACATGTTCTGGTCACGTTGTTTATTATCTATGACCTCTGACACATACATCTATTTTGTTTGAATGAAATACAATAATCGTTATCTAAAACCATTTTGGAATGAATGGCTTTAACGTGGCTGTAACTTAGTTTTGTATGTAAACAATCATGATAAATATAAATATTTTATTTACGTTCTATTCTATGTTCTTAACTAGTGGCCAGATTAGTTGCGAACAAAAGAAATTATATTGCAAAAAGCATTTAGCATCTTCGTTAATAAAATTGATAACTGTCGTGGACATAATGTTGACGTATCGATCGACCAATTAACATCAAAACAGCATTTTTTCAATTTTTTGCAGCATTAAATTAATTGGCACGTTTTACAAAAGGTTGGGTAAAAAATAATGATCCCAGTTTAAGTTTTGCCAGATCTTAATCAACATTTAGTGTTATTTGGACGACATCTTTATGACTGCATTTTGAAAAGTGACATACTTACCTATCTACTTGTTATTAACAATTTTCAGCAAGTTTTGAATGCAATAACATTTAAACTGTGATTGTTCATTAATATTAGTTAACAGGAAAATCAACGCAGATACCTACCTACTTGATAATAATTCAAGAAAAACAATCAAAAGTGTAAACTAACTTCACCGAGGGTGTCGGTGCGGCGCGCTGATTACAGCAAAAGAAACGATATTTTTATAGTATGTCATTACGGCCAGTGATGAATGCGCATCGTGAATCGCTCGTAGTGGTAAACAAGGTAGGCACGCCGGCGACGCGTGAACAAACAAGTGCGGGGCAGAGTCCACGCTCCACGTCGACGACGCGACGGGGCGCTGACGCCGCTCGCTGCTGTTGCTGCTACACACGCTACGCTACACTCTCTCACAGCACAAACCATTCTCGTTGTTTGTTTGCATCAGTCGCGGCGCGGCGCGCCCACTGCCCGCGCCGTGCCGTGCGAACGAACGCATCTGATGATAAACAGGAAAACATTCATAGCGAAAGTGCACAATCGCTACGCTCACGGCGAGTAGGTGCGGCGAAAGTTCATCAATGACATTCTTACGGTTTTTACGTTATGCTAAATTCTCGTAGGAAAATACGGAATAGTAGGATAGTTTTAGTGAACGAGGTCAATAGGACGGGGATACAGCACATAAAGTTCAAATCCAGGGAAGATTTAATGACGGTTTAACTTTTGAAAATATAGAGCGTTAGAATCACAAACGGCAACATGTGTAATATAATAGGTATTATAGACATGTATAATAGAAATATATTTCATAAATGTTAAAGGTATATCTGGAATTCGGTACATACATAAATAAATAAAAAAACAACAATATTGTTGGAAGGAATTTAGTACACAATACAGCTTAGTAAATTTGAAATTTTACACTCTCCAAAAGTATAAATAAAATAGCTACAAATAGGTAGCATTAAATAGGTACATATCACAGAATGTGAAATTTGTCCAAAAGAAAAACAGTATATTAAAATGAGCATCTACTGAATTTGTAATGGGTCGATGTAGACATAAACAAGTGAGGCTACAAAGCCAAAGCAGACGGAGTCATTGACCTTACCTTAGTAGATTTGGGCGAGGGCTGTTTCCCGCGCTTTGCGGAACTGACACCAAGTATACGCAGAATTCTGTTGGCTGCTTCGAGAAGAGTAGCACTACCCCGCGATCCTCTTTTAACTCTAGTGGTCAATCCACTCATTTCGACCAGACTCACACTTTGAATGTTACCGTTTATTATTGTTCAAAACGGTCAAAAACACGATCACAGTTCATTAAGCTTAATAAATCTTTCAGACACTTTTATTTACTACGATAATACACTAGATCTTCAAAAGCGAGGAATGTGAAATACTAAAAATTATAATAAACAAATAAACGATGAAATTTAGCTAGGAGTTTGCGAGCGCACATCCGTTCGGTAAAACGGCGCGTTGCGGACTGAATCGTCTGACAGCCAGCCAATGCAACAACTTGACGCAAGCAAGCGTTGAATACGTCCCCCGCTCGCTAGCTAGACAGAATAATCGCGCTTTGGTCGCTCGCCTCGGTCGGTGCGGGGGGCGAGGGAGGCCACGCCAGAAGCGCGCGGGCTCGCTGTGGATTTTCCCCCTACCCATTCCATTTTCACCCCTGTCTACCCTCCGCGCCGCGACCGTGCTACCTCCAAGTAGGAGACGCGTGGTTTGTAGCATGGTTTTTCTTTCAGCGTAAAAAATACAAACAATTTCCTACATAATAGTATTGTTTTAGTGAATGTTAAATTTACTGTTAAAGCAAAAAAAGTACTCTTGGAATTTCAGATACCAAAACTGTGGCGCCAAAATAAAATTACGAACATGCGGTATCCACGTGGCATTGTATTGTAAAATTTTATAGGTAGGGATGATGCTCCAATATGGCGGCGAGGGGGTGGGGCGTGGGCTGCACGTGGAGATGGAGAGACGCGGGAAATAGAAACTAAATCAATAATGTCGAGGAAGTAGATGCAGCTGAGTACAAATACAGTCAGGAATTGAGATGTCCTGAATATTGTAGAGAGGTGGCGGGATATGCATTTCCAGACGACGACGCGGTGCGTGATGTGGCGCCGTTATTATTATTATTGTCGTCCGTCTCAGCCTGCCGCTCCCGCTACTTTTAAAAAGCCAGACATTTTTTCGCTCTTCCAAAGAGTTTAATTCTTAATTTAAATGATATTCGAACCATTACAAAATTACATAAAGTAATTAATTATGTACTTAGAATGTAGTTATTCTTGAATAAATTAAAGAGTGGGTGTTTCGGATAAGACGATCGCAGTTATAATAGCAAAAATCTTGGAAAGGTCAATACACAATTTGGAAAGGTAGGTATCAAATCAACGTAGACATTAGGTATAAACATGACAAATACCTACTTAGTTCAGAACTTTGGAATTCAGAATTTTAATTCCATTGCTTTTAAGTATTTACCCGACTGCGCAAGAAGGAGGGTTTTGTTTTTCGAGTGTATGTATGTGTGTAAGTATGTATCTGCATATGTTTGTACATATATGGGTAAGTATGTATGAGGTTTGTTTGGCAGGCCCGACAGCCTAAACAGCTTGATGGATTCCGACATGTGATGTATCATTTGAATAGTGGAAGTGACCTAAGGTACAATAACGAAAAAGGAAGTTTCAAAAAAAAAAACTTTAATCAATTCATATTCATTCGTAGTTAACTAGTTAACAAGTAACTATGAAAAGGAAAGTTCATGAAGGCTGTGTTGTTTTGTTCAAAGAACGCGCGAGGCGAGGTGGGTCACTGCAGCGCAGCTGGCGCGGCACGTGTTCCTCGGGCCCGTGCTGACGCTCTCGCACATGTTCCATTCCACTTCAAACATACACCTACATCATTTTGTTGTAAAAGGCTTATTATCCTACTATATCCTTACTATTATTATAAATGTGAAACCGTGGATGTTTGTTACGCTTTCACGCAAAAACTACTTGACGAATCATCATAAAACTTTGTACACATATTCTGGGAGCTACTAGAAGTAACTACATACTTTTTATTTAAGAAAAAAAATTGTCAACAAATATCAACATTTTGCCACTTTAGCGCCATCTATCTATAATATTATAAACGTAAAAGTTTGTATGGATGGATGGATGGATGTTAGTTACTCTTTCACGCCAGACGGCTGAACAGATCTGGATGAAATTTGGCACAGAGATAGATTATGATCTAGAATAGCACATAGGATACTTTTTAGCTGCGGGTGAAACCGCGGGCGCAGCTAGTGTTATATAATATGTAACTTGTGTGTATCATATTTAATGTCAAAGTCATCGTTGGAGCAGGTAGTTAGTATGTATTTCATATTATTCTATGAAAAAATACTGCAACTTATTTTGAAAAAAAAAATAACACCAGGAATGGAACAAGTGAGGTGAATATGTTTTTTTAGACTAAGCTCGGAATACTTAGAATATTATGATGGGTTTTACCTTACTCATTAGCTGTAATGGAATATCTTATTATTTCTTAGTTGTCGTTAATGGTTTCCTACTAAACGCATTGTATTAATTGTTTTAATTTTAAAGTAGGGTAGTAGTTTTTGGAAGTACATATTAATGATTACTCCAACAGAATGTCTTTACACAAAAACATTTTGCGAAGATCAAAAAGCAGGTAACAATGTCAAAGTAGAGAAAGAGAAACAATGCAATGAAGACATTCTTGGAAGTCATTGGAATGGTATTTGGTATTTAAAAGGTAGGAGTCTTTTGCAGGTAATAATTTCATTCAGTCTTTGACAAACTTTCATTTTTCTCTATTGAAAATATTCATTCAAAATGCGATTGGTCAAATGACCGTAAAGTTTCGACCGCATTGTTTGGCAGATACTTCTTTGTTAGTTGCCTGCATAGCTTTTTGAAATACTCTTTATCTCGGTTTAAATCTGTCTGTCGCTATAATTTAAAATTCGTTCACTGAGGTTACTCTAAAAACATCTCTAGAAGCAAATGTTCACAAGTCACAACGTTGTTTACCTACGCATAGTAAGAAAAGGTGTTCCAGCCAGGTGGTTCGAGGTAATTTTTTACCGTCTTCAGTTCAAGCTGCACCAACCCTCAGGTTTGTTTCAAAACAAAATAAAAGCTACCTCGTACATTGAACCCGCCACCTGGCAATGTTTTTATGCTATACCATAGTATAGATATCTACACTATGGTATAACATATGGTACATGGTTGTTTCTGTGGCCATAAGAATTGGTTGGTTAAAAACATGCATTGCTCTTACTCAATTTAATATTTATTTATTTACAAAAAAAAAAAAACAAATGTAACAGGACTTTTATTCCAGTAATAAAGGAAAAGGAATTTCCATGAGCTTTTTAAGCTTTTGAATCTCATCCTAAGAATTAAGATACTGTTTGACCTAGAAAGGTCAAACAGTATCATCTTATCATCAAATTATTATTTAATTATTATGATCATATATCATCAAATAGAAAATATCTATTCGACATAATTATGTATAGTTAAATATAGATTAACTAAAATTTTAAATTTTGCCAGAACACTATACACAAAGACGAAGATTTATCTACAATTTTTTCCTTTGTCCTCTTTAAACCCGCGTTCCAAGCAACACCTGGGGGGTTATTCCTACGCGTGAGATGAGATGAGATTTTATCTTGGTCACTCTCACACCTATGACGTTTCAAACGAGAGCAACAGGGATGAAAAAAGGTGAGATGAGAATCTCAAATCTCCGAATAGGGCCACTGGTCGCAAAAAAGTTAAACAATTTTCGAAGACTGCATCTACGCACGGTCATATTATGCGTGTTTATGTTGTAACAGATAGGAACAAACGAGGGATAGATTTATTTCAAACGCTTCTTTCGCTGGCGAACGTTATTTGAACATGATCATGAAAAACTACAATAGGTAAGCGAAAATTCTCTGCCCTTGTCTTGTCTAGCTTTCTGTGGGTCACAAAGTCACGTGTAGTTTTTAAAAATGGAATTTAATCATTGTTAAAAGCATAAGGATCATCACAGTAGCTCACAAGATTGGCGATTTAGAAAAGTGTTAATGATTTGATGTAAAAACTGCAGTTCCAAACATATTTTAGGAAAATAACCAAAATATTAAAATAATTACTTGTTGAAACAATTCTTGACCTTGGTATTGATTTAATCAGTAATCTATCAAGTTACTGGATGGTAGAGGAATAAAGCGGCCTTTACACTATCCAATTTGCAGTATGCTAACTTAGCGTGGCTATGCCCGTGCAATGGAAACAAATTGGATTGGTAATTGTCCAACTGTCATTACACCATCCAAATTTAGCACGCTAACTCACCTAACATTCTACAAATTCGTTAATGTAACGAACGTTGAAAAAAAAATTGAATGTTAGTGAAACTGATTTCACACTAAACAGTTTTCTCGATGGATTGAGTATTGCACATACATTTTGTCTTTGATTTGTATCAAAACGTGTGGGTGCAGATAAATAAAGACGCGTACAGGTGACCGTGATACATTGTATGTGTTACGATTCACATGTTGGCCCTTATCGCGTTTGTGTACAATAACAATTCGATAAGGTGCGAGTCAATATGATATGAAACGTGAAATACTTAATATGAGATACATTGATATAGCCTATAAAATATAACTACTTACTCTACTTGAAGCCTGGCATCTAGGCGCCGCGATGTGTCAGTTCACTCAGTTTACATCGTTGTGACGAACAGATAATTTGACACAGGATTTGATAATTTCCGATAGTTTTTTTTTGAGCGCTGGAGATAAGTAGAAGGTTGACTTTTTACTTATCAGCAGCCGTGTAATCGCAAATGTTGTAAAAACCCAAACTTTTGTACATGTTTTTTTGAAGTTTTTACCTTCTAATATCGACTATGTGTCAGAGTCATCAGCTTTTAGGCGCACGCAGCTGTTTATTTAAATGTAATGATTTGTAAAATATACTCAATCATCTAATTTTGCAAAATATGATAATGTTGTTAACCTTGTGATTACATACTTAATAAAAACATACCAACATTACCATAACCACAACATTCCCGTTAATAGTGGACCATACTGGTTAAATGTTTTATCACAGCTTTGTTTTATGTTCATTCTAAGAGAAGATAATTATTTGTTGTTTTAACTATTTTATTAAAAGACGCATGAACAAATTGAGATGTCGATGATATGTTAGATTGTTATGAAAACAAAAATAGCTGCCTGAAAAATATAGTCGGACTATAAACATATGACACTCTGGATATAAAGTAGAATCTCCCGACATCATGCAATCCAAAATAGGCCAAGAGCAAGCCGTTTAGGCAGCAGAAGGCAAGAGCCCACATAGGAATATACAAACACATGTGACTATGTACTTACATATTGAGATGCAAACATCTGAAAATATTAACAAGCTTTGCTTAGTTTGGGGTCAGATGACTGTGTGTGCACAAAGGTCCCGAATATTTTAACTCCCAACGCAAAAATTACGGAGTTATAAGTTTGACGTGTCTGTGTGTGTGTGTCTGTGGCATCGTAGCTCCCGAAAGGATGAACCAATTTTGTTTTTTGTGTCTGAAAGGTGAATTAGTCGGAAGTATTCTTAGCTTGTCGGGTGTTTCTTATTTTTTTTTTTAATCTATCTTGTTTGTAATTTATTCCCATTACCTTCTAGTTGGGCAGTCGAGTAAAACGTCAGCTGGTTGATCATACGTAGGTACCCTTGACGAGTAGTTAGCCAACGAGGCAGGTGTTTACTCTCTGCCAGAGTCCTGACGAGACAAAACAACAGGTGCTATGCACACCGGTGGTGCAGAGGAAACGTGGATATCTCTGTAAATACCACTGACATTCCTACCTAATATATCTTATACTGATTAATGGAATATTTACTTAACGTTAGGTAGTCGGGCGAATATGTATTGAAGCGTAAGAGTCATTTAAAATCAAACAAGCAATACTAGGTTATATTTAACTGTGGATATCAAATCATCAACGATAGGTAAGCAGTAAGCAGCTATTTACCATGCTTCTATTGATGAGAATTTGGGAATTGGGGAATTTATGACTTTAAATATAATCTATAATCATCTATAATCATATGGTTTAAATTAAAAAGCATTCAGGTTATGTAACAATTATTAGTAATTGTGTTGTATTATTTATATGTCGGTATGTGAATTGTATCCTGCTACGAATACTTCCGCGTGTCAGTATGACGTGTACACACTAACTATAATGACAACGTGGGTTAATCACCCGCGTGGGTAGGTATAACTGAGCAATAGACATGTGGTGCTAAGCCCTTAAGTGGTATTGACAGGTCGGAGGCGCCTGTAGACATTCGCCTCGGTAAGGTTAGCGAGGCGAATGTCGCGGGCGAGGCCTTGGCAGGTCCTTTGACCCTGCTGGAGCCAACATCCGCCGGCTCCGTACCACCTGCTCGAGCCCCTCGCCCGTCTTTAACGGTCATCATGTGCGCGCTAAATTCAACGTCATCATTAGGTAAATACATGCTAATTTGTGAGACGTCAACTCGATGTTTTTGTTTCTTCCAAAAGACTTGAACGCGCTGCACCTACAAAGAAATGTTAATCTGCCATAATATTATTTACATAATAATCCTAATATCCTTTCTATCTAGTTGCTGGTCTACAAATTAAGTTAGCGTCGTCACTCGTCATTTGTCTCATATTAAAATATTTTTTTACTGGTTAATAATATGCGATAAGCATTAAGTGTGCATTATTGGTTAACGGTACTGTGTTAAAAAAATATGAATCATTTTGGCTAATACCAATATCTCGAGCGATTGCGTATCACGTATATCGACACTTGTCACTAAAACATTGAAAACAGCTTATCAAGTTATCATACATTATGGTTATGCTTTACTAGAAACCCATACGTCACAAACAGATGTACAAGGAAAACCCAGTAACACGAAACTAATGTGCTTAGAGAATATGACAAAAACACAATTTTGGTAAATACCTACCACAGAGTAAATAGACACAAGTCATTGAAGTTTAGCAAATTGAAGGCTTGGTTGTGGTTGGCAATACTTTGGAAAAATAGTTTATTTTAATATTTTAATGTTACAGAGTTTATGAAATTACTCCAAGTTATAAATCCACCTCCCATAACCGTATTTACTCGTAGGTATGTCGAGTAGACACACGATGAGTTGTACATCAATTATTTCAGAAAAACTTGTAAAGGGTCCGCCAGATAACTTTTTTTATTTGGAAATGCTGGAAAAAAAAACTACTGAATATTTTCTTAATTTTTTTTAATTTGAAATTACAATCCTTCCGGTTAATAAGGTTAATAATAGGTTAAAGGTTAATAGGTTTATAGGTTTACAGGACAATATTCGTAAAGCCATTGGTGAAATACAGCTGCACACAATCGATAATGTGCTTAAAAATTTGACCGATCGTGTAGGCTACTGCATGGCCAGCCGAGGCAGCCGTTTGAATGAAATTATTTTTCATTATTAACCGGAAGGATTGTACTTTCAAACAAAAAAAGAAATTTGAGTAAATATTCAGTAGTCTTTTTATAGCATTTTCAAAAAAAAAAAATATCTGGCGGACCCTTTATTTTCTCAATAATTTCGAGCATGCTCATAAAGCTGACAAATAAAAGTGTGCTTACGCTCATCATCGCCCAACTGTAGCTCATTTACCATCACCCAAGTTATAGTGAGGCAGCCGAGCAAAACGGGCATTGCCCTAAAAGGATACCTTCCGTGCCCGGGCTTTGATTGCCGAGTTAAATATTACCTTATACATAATATACCTTATTATTAACTTATGATATTATGAGTTAGTCACATAAGTTAAAAATCTAAAAATTACAACAAAGTTCACAGGGTGGAAACATCATAGGGTAGAAATTTTAATCTACAGTAATATTATGATGATAGATTTGTATTTTTGTATGTTTGTAACTAATAAATTTAAAAAACTACAGGTCCCATTTCAAAAATTCGTTCACCATTAGAAAGCTAGATTATTCCTGAGAGACATAGGCTATGAAACACGAGCGAAGCCGCAGGCAAAACTGCTAGTATGGGAATAATACACAACAGCTTTTGTCCGTTACAGCTACAGAAAATCGATTATATGAGATATTTCATGAGGTGTTTATACGCGTACCTAGATAGATTGACATTTTCAGATGATAGAAAAATGTGATAGTAAGCGAGAAAAACTAAGGTTTTCATTTAATATAATGTCGTTTTATCCTGTTTATCGTTTTTTAAGTATCTTGAGGGCCAACATCGACAAGTTCGACTCATAGACATGTTAAATTATCTGTTAGTTTGCGGCAACAAAATACTTAGTCAATACGCAGTTCATATTATAAGTATTACATTTTTAATAATATAAACTTCTATACATACAAAACAAGTTTGTTTTTGATAGCATCTAAATTAATTTAAACTAACATGAATAAATAAACACTTCAACATTCATAAGCGAATTCAGTGTTGTGTATCTAGAGATAACGATCAATGTTTAGCTTACTTATCATTAGCAGGTAAAGATAGAGTCGAATCCCAACAAAACAGTTTTTTTTAATAAATCAAACTGTTTTTATAGATGCATCCGGTACGTTATTTCCTCTTGCATGTCGTGTCCCTGTTCTATTACAGAATAATAAATAATACTATTAGTTTTATCGTATTGAAAATCAAATGGAGTTCTTTAAAATTCACTCGAAAACATCCGCGAATACCTAATAGCTGTCGTATTAACATTTTGACCTTAACGAGTGGTATATTAAACAAATGTCGTTAATTTATTCAAGTCTTTCAATTAGCTAATTATTTTGCGACGCGCGACGTGTATCGGGGCGTTGACCGCCGAATTTTATTCAAGGGCCGTGTACTGTGGCTGTTTTCCTGATAACCTTCAGCTCGTGGCCCCTCAGAGGTGTGTGCTGTTTTAATATTTGACTTTGAACGCGCAATTATTGACATCAAATTCGCAAGTTGTCACCCAACGATGAGTTAAAAATAAAGAAAAAAATGTTTGCAGCCATTTCTCAGAAACACCGATTTTGTCAGGGCGATGCCTTTGGAATCGTCTTTATCTGTCGGTTCTGAGAAAGATAATATAAATGACAAGTATTAATTTCAAAATAAAAATAAAACACTGCGAAATGTAGCCTGACAGTCCAGATACAAAAATTAATTACTTCACTATGTTAAATCTGTTAAGCTTTTAAGGTGTTAGAAGAGTATTAGGAAAAAGATACAAATGAATACATAATTAGGTGTATTCAAGTTTAGTATGCATGTATCTTTTGAACAGTCATCCTTTGGGAAGTCGTTCAAAAAACATCAAACTTGTATTTTAAACGCAAGGATCAAGGATCAAGTAATCTGATGCCACAACACAGCATAGGTAAAACTTCCTGCACCCTTTGCTGGCTTCTTTCCCGTTGAATACACTTAATTAAAACGAAAAGGGATCAATTTCAACTGAACTATCCAGTTATATTCTTGTCCAAACTAATTATCCTATTGGAAGGGGTAGCCCTGGAAACCTTAGTTATCAGTTAAACTCAATTTTTTTAATTAATCTTTATAGTAGTGTTCCATGTTCCGTTCTTTACGAACTTTCCGTGAAAAAAATATCTAGCTGATGGTCAAAAAATCTGTTGCAAGGTTTAGGAGGAATTAGCGGATTTGCAATTTACAGACAGGGAGACAAAAGGACGTGGAAAGCGACTTTGTTTTACCATGTAGAGAAGAAGAGAGATAGAGAAGTACGTTACCTGGATTATATCCTACTAATATTATAAACGCGAAAGTTTGTAAGAATGGATGGATGGATGGATGTTTGTTACTCTTTCACGCCAGAACGGCTAAACAGATCTGGATGAAAATTGGCACAGAGATAGATTATAGTCTAGAATAGCACATAGAATACTATTTAACCGCAGGTGAAACCGCGGGGCGCAGCTAGTTATTTACATATTAATACTTGTTAAATTTTCCAGTATTCTTAGGGTTCCGCAGTACGGCAAGAAACCTTAATGAGATGTGAGATTATTGTTTATTTCTACCCCAGTCCAACATTGTAGAAGTTACGATGTACCTTCTTATTTATTTTAAATGTATCTTCTTTTTGAAATGAGAGGAAATCATAAAATAAAAAAGAGAAGCGAGACATTTTAATAATACTTACATTTAAATGATTTTAAGTGACAATTTTATCTATCTATTAAAACCAAATAAACGAGCTTAAATTATACAAGCTACCCCCAATTTGCACAAATTTCTGACTAGTTCATTTGTCACGCTCCAAAAAAATTCAAATTACGTTTGGCAAATATGTTAGCCTATAAAAAGTTTATGAATAACACCATATTCTGTCACGTATGTGCGTTTCGAAGAATTTCAGTCACTACAATAACAAATAACCAACAACCCAGATGGTCAGTGAGCTTTGCTAAAAGGAACCCTTTGTTTACTGAATGATTCACAAGTTATCCGAATGGTATGCAGTAACTGCCTAGTTCCTTCCAATGCTATACGAGACAGAAATAATGATAAAATACACACGCGTTCTTTGATCCAACAATGTTACAATATGTGTTTAGAAAATACTTTTAATTATGTTATGTCATTAATAATTTATAGAATACTTACATTAGAAAATAAAACCACAAAGAGATATAAATGTAAAAAAAAAATACGTTAAAAGAAGAAAGTATACCTAGTACATTAGTAAGTACAGACGTACAGTAAGTGTAGATAGTAAATGTAAGATAAATAAATATGAAGGAAACAAAAAAAAAAAACAAAACTTACAATAGTAAATAGAATTACATAAGTAACTAGTAACATAAAACACAGCTTGCTATTACACAATTATAGTTACCTATATAAAGTACCGTACATTATTGTAATATTTATAACGAGTTACGTTATACCTATGCTATGTTGTTGATTTTGGAAAATCCGATGACAATGGTTGAAGCGATACAACGAATGAAAGTGATCTCATAATATTGGTGACCTCATGTTGTTTTGCTTAATTAAGTGCTATGTTATTTATGATAAAACTGCATTTTTAATTAGTTTCTAATCAAAGCTCCTAGAATGGTGCCATGCGCCAACGCAGCTTGACTAAGTGGACTTTCTTCCACTCATGCCTACCAGTAAGGAATAGGGATATACATATATAGTAAGGAATATATCTTCGTAGGGATGGTTGTACCAGTTTGCGTGTTGCTTTTACAACTTGTTTAATACAAAGAACATTCCTCAGACTAACTCTACTCCGTGGAATCTTATGACAAATACAAGCGCGGACCCGCTAGTGCAGTTGCAGAGCAGCGCGTGCGCGGGTCCGTGTCCAATGCAGTTCCTTGGATATTACGAAACACGCAGACTATTGCTAAACCACGCTTGATGTACCTTACATATGAAGCATGTTCAGAGGTCGCTGAAGTGGGAAGTGAGGGGGCCATGTCCCCCTAAAATCAAACTGGGGGAAGGGAGAGGGCTCTCTAATTTTACTATCTGGTACCCTAAAAAGCTGGGACCAGAGATTAAAGGAAGGGGGTGACTAAAGAAGTTCGTCCTCGTTATGGAGCATTTCCGCGATTCCTAAAAACAGTAAAAACGTTGTCGGCCTACAGGAATTTGTATATAACGAGATATTTCAATACAGTTTAATACATTACTAAAACGAATATCAATGGTTTTGTTGTTAAACCGAGTTATGTAACAGCCTTTGATAAAATGCTCAAAGGTCTGGTCACAAAGTAGGTAAGCCGAAGAAGACGAAGCTTTAAAGGAAAACACAATCGGTAATACTATATGGAAAACTTCAAGGAAAATCATATTTCAATTTCACCCACAAGAAGAAATCGAGATGCTTAACATAACCACCATTGATACGGGAATATTTTTATATTCGTACTCTAAATAGAAAGTCTATTTTTAATACTACTTTGTGTTTAAAATAGAACTGCAATATCTAAAGCAAACTGGAAAGTCTACAAATGCCTTGTGGGCTGGAGACAGACGAACTTAGGGCTTTGTCGATATTTTACTTAAGTAGTTACCTATTTTTTTATTGAGCAAGTACGTAATTTATTTAGTCATAATATTTTCGAGTGCTTATTCACGTCACGCGTTAGGTTAAACTGTTTGTTTTGTATAACTGACAGTTACTTTTTTAAATAACCTAATAATGTTTACTGATAATCAATAATAATTATTGTCAGCATTGTGTGTATTAAACCAAATTAGTTTTGGTTTTGAGCGATGCACCATTTCTAAAAGGTATTCAGGGCAACTGGCTGACAGCCCTATGCGAGCGGAATGCCTTCCACTCACACACTTTAATCACTTCCCGCGCGTCTAGACATCAACCTCTAGCGTCATGCTCCCGACTCCCCAAACTGGCTCTTACGGCCGCGCCATAAGATCCCCATTGGATCGCGACTGGTGGCACACTAACGATTAATAAAATCGGGCTGCCTGTCCTCGGAAAGTGCATTGATCTCGTAGCGTCCTTCTATGGCACAAAAATCGCTGCACGTGAAGTGAGCGTCTCTTTTGTGTATAGATGCGGGAGATGAGTGCGAGTAGGATACAAGAGTCGTAGTAGTGGCAGGATGCGCGTGGTGTGCCGCGGCCAATACACCCGGCCGGGCGCAATGAACGCACCCATTAATGTGGAAGTACCACGCACGCTACGTTTTGGCGCCAATATCCGTTGGGGAAGTAAAATAAGTAAGACACATTTGATTAATGTTATTGTAATGATAGAAGCCAAAGAGAATAATGAAGATATGATAGAAACTTTAGAGGCAGCAGATCTAAAGTAAAAATATTGGTGTTGTTTTGTTTTTCAAAATCTAATCGGATATTTGTCTACAGGTCCATTTCGGTTTTGAATAAAAAACTTTAGCTACAAATACCTTATCTAAACCCCTTATAGTAAACATCAAAATAACCAGCAGCAACAACAAGCTGCAGGTAGGTTTCGCGCCAAATTGTTCGAAGCTTTCAAGATGGCGCACGCTGCGCACGTCGTAGCTTACCGACCACGTGGTCATAAAAACTGAGCAGTTGTACGGGGAAAATAAAGACATGGCATAAGTTTACTAAGTGTTTATTATATAGGTAACTAGTTTCGAATTAAACTTTTAACAAAGAACATTCTCTGCATGAATATATACAACCTTTAATCCCTACTTTTCGGCTAACTTGGCAAAGCTTGCGAAACCTGAGTCTTCTCGGCATTCTCGGAATAAAAAAGCAAGTTTCAAAAAAGACAGGTACAAAGCGGCGCAGCGGCGGCGGCGGCGGCATTAAATGTGCAGTCCTTGGAATGTGTGGGTGCAAATATCGCGAAGGATGAGATGCCTGCCGATACGTTCAACTTTGCTTTAGCCGGGCAGTGCCGGCCGCCCGGCGCGACGCCACTGACCGTTGCGTTTGAAATTCCATGGCGATGACCACCATTACCGCCACACTCAACTCAAAAGGACAAACAGACAACCGATTCTTGCGATAGGTATTCGACGTACCTACCTAACGTTTACGTGTTTTGCTAGAAAGAGTGAAAGGTGACCAAGATATTTATATCGATGTTAAAAAGCTTGCAATTTTAAAAACAGGTAATGGAGAAGCGAAATATTTTAAAGTGCAATTCTTAGAACAGGTAATTGTGTAGCCAAATACATTAAAGAACAAAGTGCTTTAGTACTTTGTTTGGCCAAGCGTAAAATTCAACGATCCGAAATGTCTGGCCGTTGAACCCAGAAATGCGAGACAAAAACTTTTGATACACATACGATTGCAGATACCTTTATAAGTTGCGATCCCGCACTGGACCAGAGTATTCGAATTCCTGATTTTGATTTGTTGCCAACCTTTGTTATTGGCCGACCGACGGATGGAACAGATTGGTTTTTGTTGCATTCGAAAATGGCCTGGAATTTTAATTAACTCCATGTACCTCGTAGTCGTACTTGAAATTAAGGTTCTAAGAATTCACTGATATAATTTGGACTCAGTATTTTTGGCTTTCGAGATATAATTATAAAAAGTTCAGTGTTCTTAATCAGCAATTCAAAGAGAAAATGCTGCAGACGTGAACATATTCGACGTAAATAAAGAACTTTTTACAAAAATAAATGTAATTTACCCCTTTTCACACGATTTTTCGGTTTTTATTCAATCTCCAGCACACCGCTACCTTGCTCATAAATCTTTTGTCCTTTGTATCATTTTCCCATCAAATAATGCGACTAAGATGATATAGACTAGAATAATCATTCTCAAAGCAATATCACTATCAAAAAATGTTAGTTAAGTAAGACATGTCGGCCAAAAACTGAAGATCAATAAACAATAGTCGTTACACTCATAACAAATACCGTGTGTCTATGAATATGTGAAAAACTTAATGGGGCCATTGCAACCTTGAGTCGATGAAAAACCACAGTAATCTACGCGTCATTTTGGAGGTCCATGACCCACTCAGTTCTGAGTACGACGAATTGTTACGCGCCTGGGTGGCGTGGAGTTCGTTGCACAATATTTTCATGTATTTCTCAACAAAATGTATCAGAGTAATTAACAAAAATTTAAAACTTTTGTAATGTCGTGTGCATGGAATTTAATTTTTTATAAGGTAGGTTTCATGGCAAAGTATTAATAATGTATTTAGTGTATTTGTACGATGTGATAAAAGTCGATATGCTTTTTGCCACGTCAACCTCTTCTTTCTGTATAAAACTGGTAAACTTTTTTGATGTCAATGCTACGAGTATGCAAAATGTCAAATCGTTTAATCTTTAAAAACTATTTACAACATGTGCCATTTATGGCTGAGTATAAAGACTCAAAAGTAGTAGGTAAGGATTCAAATAAATGGAAATAGATGAGGAACGCGAGATGTGTCTGTTTGTAGGTAGTTAGATATTCGCGCGAAAGCTGCATGCATTCGCGTGAAACTTGCGTCGGCCGAAACAATTGCAACCACATTCCGGACATAAAATAACTCGTCTCGCCTGTTGCTTATCAACTTTAAAGCTGCATAATTGAGATCTATCACAATCATAAATCTATTCTGGACTACCTATGTATTTCAAATATAAACTAAACCGGTCGCTTGCTTAAATAAATTAAATATTTACAAGTAAAATAGTCTTGCCTACTATTTATTTAGCCTAGGCCAATATTTTATTTTAAAATGAAAAAAACCCTACGAGAATAAAATCTCATCAATGATAATGCTTTACTATTTAAGCAAGGCAAATACAACGACATCTCGAAACCAAAAATCGGTCAAACCGTCTAGACTTGAGACGAAATATGGGACATAAATATAGGCAATCAATATTTACACTAAAAATATTACCCTCTTTTCTATAGTCAGGTAAAAATAACCGCAGCCCATAAAAACCCAGAATTCCCGCTCGATTGTTTTAAGAATCAAGCATAATCTGCGATTAAACTTAAATTATGGGATTATCATAGGATCAGGAAATGAAGGAGCGATGCTTAAAAATAAAATCATGAAATGTTTATGCTGCCGACACAAGTTCTTTGTTCTATTTATGGAGCGAAGTAACCAAGAATGCGGCTGGAGTGTCGTAGTGGACTCAATGACTCATCGTAATGGGGATAAGCCGTAGGTATAAGAGCCTAGGTTATTACACCCAGAGCCAGACGTTAAGAGTAATCACAGATTACACAACAGTCATCATAAGCTTGGATAAGGCACATCGCTAATGCATGAACGAGATTTTGAGTCACAGCCGCCAGGTACGAGGAAGTTTGTATTTATTATGTACCTTTTTGTTTAATATGTAAGTAATTTGATACAAATGCTGTGGATGCTTATCGCGCCATTAGTAACTTATAGAAAGTTAAATTTGCTAGCACATAGAAAGGTAGAGCTTTTCTACAAATATTCCTATAAGTAAGTATACTAACGACCCACCCGCCCAACTTCGCACTTCCGCGAAAAACTGTCCAACTCTGATGGTGAAAACCGCATCAAAATCCGGGTAAGAATCAAATCCGTTGCGTGATTTGGGAGTATTTATGTATATAAACTGAGAGTCAGACAGACGCGTAAAACGGCTTTAAAGAACCAAACCGATAGGAGGGTTTTATACTTTGTAGAGATATTTCAAATGTAAGAAGTAGTAGAGTAAAGTAAAGAAGTAGAGTACCTCTTAGTATTATTATAAAAACCGATCGTAAACTATCTTGAAACTGCCAATGCGGAAAGTAATTTAGAAAAACAAAAACATAAGTTCATCCACACATCCCAAAAACATTATACTGTTGGAGCAGTCAGCAGACGAGTAAAACGACCATGAATGAAAAAAAAAACGCAAAATTAAGTGAACCCATTAAACAACGGCCAGATATTCTGTTGTTGGTTAGCACCAGTTCATCAATAAGTGCAAGGCTCTAAGTGGCGGTAGATGGGGAATAGAGTTCCTGTTACACTTGTACAACAACGGAGGGAGGAGGCGTCCTGCTAAGTGCTAGGTGTGGGTGGTCCATGAGTCAGAGCGGCGCAGGCGGCGCGACCGGCGGCGCTCGCGCATTCCCGCGGCTCTCATTGTCCGAGCCCATTCACGAACACAACCCAAACTGCCCGAGGAGTTGCCATATTCATTAGGACACAACCTTATAAATGCTGTAACAGACTGAATACAAAGTTACAACAGGAACTGTAAAGGTAGCTTTAGCCATCCAATTGAATCCACTCTCTGATTGACTCACTGAATTCTATTTTCTCTATGTGATTGAATCTTTATGGTTCTGAAATAGATCAAATAGATCCAGTCAGATTTGATCTTTATCGAAACTTGATGTGATGACGTGGCAACGAAGTTTATTGTTAATATTCTAATGACATTGATTGGGAGCTATTGGATCCGTTTACAAACTTTACGACATTGTCCTTGACTTGTGAGAACCCATGTGTGTCTTGTATAAACTGCCCACAGGTGTGCCGCCTTGTTATGTTTTTGATTTTATACATTAAAAATTAGGTATACATTGTTATGTAAGCATATCGTTAATCATTATATCGAAATGAGAATTTTTATTCTTCGTGTCCTTATTTAGTTTAGAATAATTCACGACAAGTTATTTGTATTTAAATTGTTCGAATAACTCTTTGAATTTTCTGTCGTTTGAAATATGATCACATGGCATGGGATATATTTTGTTTGTGCATTATAAATCCATGCACTAGAGTCGTGCTGGCTCAGTGGGGTGGACCGCGCCTTCCGATTTGGAGGTTTTAGTTCGATTTTGGCCGTGCACCAATGAACTATTCTCTCGTAGAAAAAATTATGTGCATTTAAATTTGCCACGTGCTCTTACGGTAAGGGAAAATATCGTGACCATCGTGAGGAAACCGTTAGAATTAATAATTCCAAAACATGTGACATCCACCAACCCGCACTGAGCTAGCGTGGTGGATTACGGCTCAATCACCCTTGGTGTAGGGTAGGTCGGTGTCCTTGCAGTTGAATATAGAGACTGTAATGATGATGATAATGATGACGTTACAAATCCACGGTTTTATTTTAAGCAGCAGTGGCGCCTTAATCACGCCTTAAACGCGAACATACAAAGTAACCAAACCACCATTGTTCACAATCGTCAGAAATATATAACCACTAAGAATAAGAATTCGTCTGCGAATAATCTTAATACATTTGTATGGGTAAGTATTTAATTTGTTTTATTGAAAGGTCCAAAATCCTTACAAAGAGCGATAAATATTTGTAAGTCAGTATTTCATACGTAATGACGGCGGATACAAAACTGTTTTGTGACGTGAATCCATTAAATGTAATGTAACACAGTAGTTCATATTCAAACTAAATATAGACTATTGAGCACTGTGGAGTAAACAACGTGTTTATTCTAAACGATAAGCAGCGACGACCTTAGGCCATGTCTAAACAAAAACATGCAGTAAACTGCAGATAACTACGTAAATAACTCGAGGAAGAATGCACTTTAAACGAAAATGTTAATTTGTATATGGGTGTTGAATAATTTATTACGGTGTATTTTCAGTTTAAGATTTTTGTTTTTCATCAAATCGTGGAATAAAAAGTGTCAGATTTCCCGTTGGTTACATTTAACTAGGGTCCCGCTCCGGGCTCGTACAGTATCTGTAAACCTTCTATTAAAAATTATCTAAATAGTGATGAAAACTACATCCAAATCCGTTGCGTGGTTTAAAATTTATTGGATATTGCAGACAGACTATGTTTTTCATTCAATGTAAAGATTTATCTTTGATGTCTATCAGTGTCGACCGAAAACAAATGATGCTATTATGATCATACATCTTTCAGGTTTTAGATATATGATATAATTATTAACCGTGCGAGTGCGAAGCGTTTCCGTTTCTGCTTCGGCAAAAACGCTTTTGTACCTTCTAGCTCTTCTCTTTTACAAGTCACATTTCTTAACCGATTCTCTTGATTTTGTGAGAAGGGTTGGATATGAGTGGGTACATAGTTATTTTAATGGCGGATTTACGCTTTTTTTATATTACGTTAACGCGAGGTCATCAGTTTTCAGAGCCACTAATTTATATGTACACAAGCTGTGCCCCGCGGTTTCACCCGCGGTTAAAAAGTATCCTATGTGCTATTCTAGACTATAATCTATCTCTGTGCCAAATTTTATCCAGCTCTGTTCAGCTGTTCTGGAGTGAAAGAGTAACAAACATCCATCCATCCACAGATCATACAAACCTTGTTTGTATGATCTGTGCATCCATCCATCCATCCATTCTTACAAACTTTCACGTTTATAATATTAGTAGGATAGGAAGTAGGATAATTATAGTACATCTTGGATTAGTCAAAAAAAGCAAAGCATCGTCTCAACCTCAACTGCGTCGACAAGCAGGTAGCTAAGTCAACTCTGTCCCATTGGTTTGTTTTTGTTTTCCATGATTTATACTAAAGTGCATCCACGCGTATCGCATTCATACAGAACGGGATGGTTCAAAGTCCTTTTACTACGGTTATGCGTAGTAAGCGTGTGTTTGGTAGTAACTGTTCCCTAAGCTGTGTGTCTGGGGTGCGTAGTTGCGAGTGCATTAACCCGAGTATCCCGGTCACAGGCGCGTCGAGCCGAGCACCGCCCTTACCCGGCCAACCCTCGGGTACCTAGCTTGGTTCTTTCCCCTGTCTAGCTCCCAGACGGGACCCGACCGCGACCATCTGTCGGCACTCGCAAGGATAAACCTTTACTCGTATATATGATCATTCTTATTGCTAAATCGCGTATTGTTAATCGCTAGTGTTATTCCTTTGAAGTCTTCGTAGTTGGTATAAATAGTAGGTGCCAAAGGTATGAAACTGACAGTATTCCAAAGAATATGTCGAAGAAGTAAAGAAAGTGGGCGAGAAAACTGAAAAGACTGCGAAATAAAACTAATAAGTAAATGTTCATCATCCAAAGCTTTCTTTTTCTCTTGCTGTGCCCAGGAAAACCATCATCATCCTTCTTCCTACTAATATTATAAATGCGGAAAAAAAAGTTTGTAAGAATGGATGGATGGATGTTTGTTACGCTTTTACGCCAGAACGGCTGAACAGATCTGGATGAAAATTGGCACAGAGATAGATTATAGTTTAGAATAGCACATAGGATACTTTTTAACCGCGGGTGAAACCGCGGGGCGCAGCTAGTGCAATATGTAATAATATCTAGTTTTAATAGGAAGCTTCTGGAAAGTTTAAGTAAAATAATGTAAGAAATGTATAAAATTAGGTAAGTATATTACCGGCCCAATAAAAGTTAGCAAAAATCTTAACGGGGTATTTAATAGCGCAATAAGGCAATAAAATTCGGAGCATGAAGCAATTACGAGTATTTCGCCCTGTGTCGGCGTGACATAGGGCACCATTTAATACGTTTTTCGCAAGACACGAGTATGCCATTGCGTAATATTATTACTTACAGATAGCTAATATATTTGAAACAGGATATAAACAAGATCTCAACTAATATTGTGGAGTTCAAGTATAAAGTTAATTTAACAAATGGCCTAACCTTATAGAAGTCAAACAACGAACCGCTCGGGTTTTTGTGATTGAGCAGATGCGGATTTAAGAGATCAAATTTTTGTGAATGTCTATTGTGTTGGCCAGACGTTATTGAATTTCCATAGAGACTATCAAAGACGAGATTTAATTTAGAAACCAGTAAGTCGAGCGCAGAGGTCGTCGAGCGTCTCGCCGCCCCGCCGTCTGCTCACCTTGGGTGAACCCTACTCGAGAGAACATCCGCCGGTATCTTAAGTACGATTTATATTTAAATATCAACACATAAATGTCGACGTGTCTTCAAACGTGCGAGTGTAGTCCGCCTCTTCACTTTCACTGAGTTTATTCACGAGAACAATTTTGTACCGTTTCGTGTGAGAGAAATGTGAGGAATAGGTTCTCGGTAATTGGGTACTTACACCAATTGTTCAATTCAGATACTCCCACGCCGCGCCGCCACGCTAGACATACGGGTAGCTGAGCCACAATAACGGGATAATAATAGAGTTATAAATATCAATAACGAATTAACAACCCACATAACAGAAACAGAAATCATGGAGGCTAAAGTACAGTTTTCAACTATATCCGGTTGCATTGATATTGTAGTCGAGTTAGTAACAGTTTGCCGTTGTTTCCACAATATAGTAACCAAGGAGTAGAATGTGTGTAGTATGTAGTAAGCATAGTAAACCAAACCACGTGTAAGGTGATAAGAGTGCCAATAGTGTTCCGTATACTCTTACAATTATCGATTATTTACAGTACCGTAAAAACTATAAATCTAATCTTTTGTTACATAACCGTAGCTGGTTTACGTTAACTATGTATATCCAGATAGTTAGAATTATAAAGAGACACGTGCTGAGCTAACCTTACACGTGGCGCGGTACTACGCAAGGTTCGTATACCTATGTATGAAAGACACGAAACAATATTAGTGAGCACGGAAAGCCAATAAAAAATTTCATTATCGATGTAGATTGTAGAAGTGTTAGGAAATGAAAACAAAGTTGATGACGCTGCAGAGAACGGCACGTGGAAGCGCTGGGTCATTCAATCGCCTCGGCACGTTCTTAATACAATACAAAAGTTACACAATGTAACTATATAAAAGGCAACTTTGTCAATAAAATAATCCTACTCTTATCTTTCATTATGTCAATAAATGTTTCAGATTTTGATACTTTGAAACATACATTGTTAGTTTTTCACGCAGAACGATAGTTTATTTCAAAACGGGATGAAGGAACTGGAATGTGTCGACGTTCCTACTCGAAATTTTAAAGGAATTTTACTATTCACCGGGATATAATAATACAATCTAGGTTGTAAAATACATATATCAATTTTAAAAATAAAATTCTTCTCTCCTTAAAAAGGTTCAGCAAAACAAGCTCCAAAATTTCAATTATTTTGTTTGTCATTACAACCTACTTCAAAAAAGAAGAAGGTTCTTAATTCGTCGGAATGTTTTTTTGTTTTTTTTTTTTTAAATGTATGTTTATCGATTACTCAAAGACGCCTGAACCGATTTTCAAAATACTTTTTTTGTTTTCAAAGAGTGGTCCCATTTAAATTTTATCGAAAGCTGTTTTTTAATACTTAGAGATTGGTCCTATGTCAAAAGTTCAGTTCTGTTGAGAAGTCGGTTTATTTTAAGATTTTTTCTTAAATATGAGTATTCTATAAAGGCTAGCGCATCCTAGATTTTCAGTTGTTCTGTGTTTCTGAACAAAACAACAGTCTGCTCAGAGATGTTTATAGACAGTCCACTTAAAACGTAGACGTATCAAGTTAAAGAAATGTTACAACAGCACATTGTTGTTAGAATGGAAAACAGATCAGCAGGGCACGACGTCTGCGCGTTTATTTATATTTTTCATTCAGTCGCCGGTCCAGCCCACGGCGACGGCCAACAGACATTAGGCTCGATGCAGTTGAGCCACCGATGACAACCACAAGTAGCCGGGCGACAAGTAGTACACAAGACTTTCCATTCATTCTGCAAGGATACGCCGCACAGGCTGAAGTCGGTCGAGGCCACAAACAGCGGCAGCTGTCGTATGGCTTCAGATTCAGACACTTGTGGTTCAGATTCACGCTTGTGGCTGTCGCCAGTCGCTCGTTTGCGCCGTGCCTAATGTTATGAGATAATGACAAAAGTATAAATAATGTACTTTAAAAACTATTTCAGGCATTGGGAGTTCTATTATTCAACAACATATTTTTTACAAGACTACCAGAAGGTAGTTTATGTTGAAAAAAATATCTAAGCACAATTACTTTTTTTAGGTAAATGACATCAGCTGTATATGCTTACTTACTCGTATCGTACTATACTCGTAATCGCATCGTAAATTTGTAACATACTCGTAATACAATATTTTACATAAAACACTTTTTTTTTGCACCACAAATTTCATGAACTTATGACAAAAAGAAAATGCATACCTACTCAAATATTCACTAACTCGTAATTTTTCGTGACTTTGAAGTTAAATAAATCCTACTGCTCCGCTCGCCGCAGGCCGATCAGTCTTAGGACGAGCGGATACGGTAATATTACAACTGTACTTCAGGTAACACCTGACTAAATCCCAGATTATTTGTTTTTGAACAACCATTTAATTTTGTTTAGTTATCTCGACCGACAGGGACAGTCCCTAAATAAAGTTAGTTAAAGGTAAAACTACCCTTCACGACAAGCCAGTGAACAAAACAAAGGTGACAGAAGTGCTTAGCCCGCTCGCATAGTAACACTGCATATCAATAGGATGGAATGTAGAAAAAGAACAATAATACAGTTGAGTCCTATTGTTGGCGCGATGCATCGGCCGGCGGCGGCGGCGACGGCGGCGGCGCGTCGGCGGCTCAAGTTGCGTCTAAATGCGGACACGAAACCAAAGCGCACGCAGAAATAAACGCAAACAACGCACCCGTAAGCAGAAATAAACCATAGTAAAACAGCGAATTATCTATCTACAACGCCCGGAGCCTGGACAGTTATGTGCGTCTCAGACGCGAGCGATGCGACTGTTAAAGAATATCAAAGAGATATGTCGTCGTTCCTAGTCAGATTATATTTAAGCTGTAGATTAATGAAAGTATTTCTGTTATTGCCTTTCGGACATTTATGCTTCTCTTTGGAATGCAAATGATGAGAATGATAATGCAACTATGAAACTACCTACTGATGACTAGGTGACAAAATGTCAACACTCATATGACAAATTAAAGGCACTAAATTTTAACGAAAACTATATTTAACCAGCTTTATTGTTTTCCTTTTCACTATCTTGTATTAACTAGTATCTAGTGAGAATAAACTATTTAAATCCAACGTGTTTATATATGTACGTATTACATACACATACAAATATGTTTAAGTAGGTAGAAATAACAAATGCAGCTGACGACGCGATGGCAACTTGTTAAATACATGTCATTTATATCGATCTGCTTAAACATTTTCACAACTTCTTATAGGTGGAAGAGCAGCGTTGAGAACGTTGAAAAATGCAAGCAATAGTGTGAGATTTCTGTAACACGTCCCAGCTGTAAGCAAGACAAATCGCCGCAGCGGACTAGACGACGAAGTTTCCCCGCGAGAAGATTGATTGCCTCCATTTATCTTAGCATCGTCGCTACCTCTTTATAAAACACAAACAAAATAGAAAAAAGACCTACTCAAATATATACATAAACGTAATAGAACAGGCAAATCATTGGGTATAAAAAACAAGTAGGTGCAGATTGTGGACAAACACTGAATCCAAAACAATAATTGTGTAGTTATAATTATCACATTCATGTGAATCAGCAAAAATAAACAAGCCAGAACAATGATGAAAATACCATTAGCGCAAGAGCTAAATATGTTTTCAAAGATTATTATTAATTAAAATCTGTCAGCCAAGGGTAATTAGCATCGTTTCGAAATGAAAACTGTAAAAGCACGCTAGTCATTGTTACGGCGGCGGGGCGGGGCGTTAAGGCCCGGTATAATCGCGATTCGAATTTCATTTTCTACCTGCGCATACGCGGATAGAACTGGCGAAACGCACGGACGACGGGGCGCGTACGTAGTGCAACAGCTATCTGGAGACCTACCACGATATCTTATGCTTACGTTTTGTTGTCGACGCTGCGCGACCGCTAATCGTAACGCCGCGCAATAAGGTCCACACTTATACTCACATTTATTCACAAGGAACGTTGCATACAGTACATGTGAAACATGCAGATAAATCTTTTGATTGATTTCATAATCAATAACCGTTCTTGCAGGATAGAGGATAAAATGGGCCATTCCCGAATTCCTCACTACTTACTGCAATGGGGATTTCGGGAATTATCGTCACTAATATTTTTCATTATTTTACTTCAACCTAATATAGAATATGAAATAGATTTAGACACAGTTATAAATGTAGCAGAATAGAAAGTAAATTACCAATAATCAATGTATACGCTGATGAGAGTTGGAAGAACTCGACTTTATGTCATCATAATTATTTAAATAAATAAATAAATGTATGTAGGAGATACAGATAGGAGTATAGATATGTATTATATAAAGCAAACTCACTCACTGCAGATAAGATTTGTAGGACCATCTGGGATTATCGAATTAACTATTTCAGGTGGGAGCTCGATGCTTACGCTACAAAAGTATAAAACATTGAGTTATTTTTATTATTAAGCCAAACTATCCGACTACGCAAAGGTGTGCTTCATAAGTATTTACGCCTAGCATCCCTTAGCAAAAAAAAAGCATCCCTTAGCAGGTACTTGTACTGAGTATTCCTATTATGTGCAAGCACAAGGAAGTTTTCTATAATCTGTTGTTTTGCATTTCCGCCAAATTTACAAAAGTAGGTGTACTTTACCAACAGAGCGCGATTCATTATAAAAATCATCACCAAAAAAATTAAAATTTTAGAAAATATATTTCTAATTAGGAAAACCATATGTTGTACGAAGTCGCGTACGTACACAAGCAAAGTACAGCTGCAGCGGGCCGCGGCGGCTTCTTTGACTTCACAACGACATAGTAGCTTCTTTGACGGGGCCGGCGCGCGTTTGATACATAGAGATGTGTACTGTCTTTTTGCAATTTCTAGCACTCTAATATAAATTGGTTAAATGGGAACTTTTAATTCAATATGTAAAACGTAAACTTACTTATTATTATTATAAGCAACAATTGGTTCCACTGACGTCATTTAACTTAAGTCTTGATTGCTTGACCTAAAATTATGTAAAAAGTTATATTTTTGTTAAATGCGTGAGGTCTTAAGTCGTTGTAAATTTGAATCATTATAATTTAGTCCCAACAAAAAAAGGTAACTAAAGACGAACGAAAGAAATTCAGATACAAATTTTACGTTGCAGTGTGTCTCTATCTAGTTTATTTTACACAACTTTGAACATGCCCTAAAATGAATAATCAACGTATTATTTTTTTGGCTTTATTTGAAAAATAACGATCGCACGATAAAAATGGTTAATAAAACTAAAGCTGTAGAAAGAATCAAATTTATAACAACTCAGTCCTGTTTTTTGTTGAAAACGATCAGATAAAAAAATATTTCCCATTAAATTCAAGATGGCGGCTACCGCACCGGCAGTCTTTGGTTGCCACTTTGAATGTAGACTACCAATGATCACCCCTGAAGCAAGCAATCAGAGCAATAACATTGCTGACAGGGATTATTTTCAAGGCTCATAAATGCTAGCCCGTCTGGGCTCGTAGGTCTATACATTACATTGGTCTATACATTAATTCTTCTGAGGTACTTGGTTGGCTAATATCAGTATTTGGTACCGTCATTTTTCGCTTCTCCGAACTAAAAAACATAGCTTGGGTAATAACAACGAGGTACATAACGTCATCATAATGTATCTGAAAGTGTAGCATATAAGGTACTGTCATACCGTATACTGTCGGCGGCGGCGCTCGACCTGCTCAACGCGAGGGCTCATGCTTTTGAAACAATCAATGTGGACTCTATTTATAGCGTGTTAAAGTGCAAAGTCATTTTACCAGTATGAATATTTAAAATATTCATACTGGTAAAATGTATAATAAAGTCACTATTTACAACGACCTACAATCTGCTATATTCAAGTTATTTATAATTTTCTATTATAATTAATATACGATGTATAATTATGTGATCATATTATACGCCGGATCGTGCCACAGAGCGGCCGGGAACGACCTTTCACGTCGAGCGCTGCTCGACGACTAAATCGGATGTCGTAGTCAATTTCTTACCTAAGCAGCTTCATTTAATGTTGAAAATCGCATATCATATTTATGGTAAAATGGAATCGGTGCCTAGAATTACATTTTCTTGCCGTTTCTATTGGTATTTAATCGTAAAAAGAACACAAATACGAAAAAGTTGCTCGGTTAAAATTTAGAGGACTAATCTGGCTATTTAATTATCGAAAAAAAAGGCGTTGTAATCGCTGAAAATTTGGAGAACTACGCGCAAACAGTTTTTTTTAGGAACATACTTTTTGTGATTTTTTTTTCCAAAATGAGAATGATTTTCAAAATTGTTCTTCGGTTAAAATTTAGTTGGTTGTTTTTTCTACCAGCTGTATTTTTTTGCACCTGATCATCATAGTTCTTCATATCAAACTAGGTGCAAACATAATACTTGTTTTCCTTGATTTCGTGATCATACGGCGCCTTAAGTAGCAAAGTGAGAATCACTGCCGTAAACGTGTAGACTGCAAAAATTCTTAAATTAATGCGTCATCCTACGACAATGTCAAGAATGTGGTTACATCATCAATTGTGGAGGCAAGCAAGTCCGACACACTGGCAATTAACTAGGCACAATTTAAGGGTCGACGCTAATTACTGAATTATCATTATCAGTGCGCTTCGATGTAAGTATTCAAACGACAGCCTTGACTTACATAATATTTGTGGTATACTTAGAATACATTATGAATGACATCGATTACTGTTCTAAACGACGTTGGTTTAATCGTTTTTGTTGTACGTCTAACAAAAACAAATTCTTATTTACTTTGTTCATAATTTAACATTACGTTGTTAATTTTCGTACCAATTCATTTACTATTTATTGCATTGGAACTGAAGCTAGTAATTGAAATTCAAATAAAGTGTATAAAATTTAAACTAAAGTAAGATGACGTAGGTCCATAATGTTACGTGGTTAACATAATTGACCGTCTACGTCATCACTTGACCTGGTGCTGACCATTTCATAGTAAGGAGTATAAGTAGTTCAATCAACATAACCACGAGAAATCGCATTGCACCGGCTTGCTTAGTAAAATTAGGGTGATGTTTACCGCTGCTCGGCCAAAGAAATGAATCATGAGGCGCGTAGGCGCAACAACGCCGCTACCAAATAGGTCCTGTCCTGCCGCAACGACCGATCCATTTTTAGCATAGCTCTATTCATCATTTCCATTATGCATTCATTGTTCCCAAGTTATGTCGCACAGGCTCTTAGGGTGTGTGGTCTATTCAAAATGAATTGAATCATTAATTCATTTTCATGATTATTTTATCTAAAACTTAGAATATAGTCCGAGATTCATGAAAGTTCCTACGTGGTCTTCTGGTCGGCACGGTAGGTACGTAAACTTTATTATTATGTTACTAAAAATATTTTTTATTACGGTTATCACATAATCCATGACGTATCTTGCGTACGTCTACGTATTACTGTGTCATGTTTATCGATGTACGTATATCGCTGTAACTTAGATTGCAATTGTAACCGTATAGGTGCAAATAAACGCACGCAGTTGAAAATAGCACGTCAGGTGGAAAGTTATATAATTGTCAGCTGACCATTCTATACAGAACAATGTTCGTTGGCGTGGAACTATCAGCAACTGCATTACATCATCGTTCGTTACGCGATGAGGGGGACGTCACCCAATGCCTCACAGTTGTCTGTAATTGTGTCGAACACAGATGTGTATTATGAGATGTGCGCCCTCGTGACTCCGGGCTGCGGGCGGAGGGGCGCCGGCGCAGCGAAGACGCCCGCCGCGGCGCCACGCCAGAACGGAAGATGGTGATGCCACTTCCCGAATTCCATGCCACCACATAACTGGGACCAAAATTCTGAACAGAAATAAATCGATTGATGGACACGTTCTTCTTTAATTATCTATCTCTCTTATTCATTATATTTGTGAATTTATGAAGTTTTGGAAGAACTATTATGTTTGAATGAGATAGGAGTACCAGATACCAGAACCATTTACCAACGTAAAGCAGAAAATTTTGGCATGTTTTGATGCCCTGTTTGAATGACTCTGTTCTCGTTGGACCCAGGATTTAAGGAGATATAATAATGCATTCTCAACGAGCTGATCAAAACGTTACGCAACTTAATGAAGTGTGGGAGCCTACCCACCATGGGCTGACCGCAGGTTTGCTGCAGCGGTGACTACTGAATTTCTAATTTACATCCGCCCAGATTCACACTTTGATTCCAGTAAATTAGCGCCACTCCGTTCACAACCAAACTGTACGCGTGTCGGGACCACACTAATGCAAGGTGCAAGGATTTCAGTACACTGAAGTGGACAAATGTATGTGTTCATATGATGATATCTAGTACATACATAGTACATATATATCGATGTGCATTCTCCATTAAGGAAAGATTATGTGTGTTTCATTTTAGGGAAACTATCCGAAAAGTTGAAGACGCTGGTTTGCTAACACGCGCTTTAATAAATAATAAAACGATGTACGCAGTTCACGACTCGATTGTCAAGGCAGAAGATCCCAGATCGTGAAAGAATTTGGGTGATGCCTATGTTGAACGTGTGGTAAGTGATGTAGTGGCAATGGCAACACAGTTGCAACAAGCGCCGCGCGACGGGCGACGCGACGGTTGTCCGTCGACGAGGCCGCGTCATCCATCCATCAAATAGCTCATCATACACTATGAATAGAACGCCAGCGCGTATTCCTATCCTAATAGTGTTTCATTCTTGGAATTCCGCTCACGGTAAACACCACCGTCATCTCAACAGAAACGGACTAAGGCATTGAAATACTTTCCCAACCATTCATTCATGCATCCGGTTAATAATAGAGAATCAGTGTGTGGTTGATAACCTTTTATCAAGAAGTCGCGTCTGTAAATAACTCCGAGGTATATTTTATTCAAAGTCTCAATTTATACAATATTCGGAATACTGAGATAATCAGGCACAGGGCACACACTTAGTTACGTGAAGTAAGATAATATGAGAATTGTTTTGTTGCAAAGTTGTAACATTGCGCAATTTTCATTTTACGTGTTTACAGAGCACAGTTTACAGCTTACGGTGCGTCTATTATATGTACTATAGGATCGATGTTACCGAGCCAAAAAGCTAAGTCACGTGAAATCTAAAAATACTCGTAATAATACGCACCACAATAACAGAAATATGAACAAAACTATAAGTAAAATAACTCTTATGTCTTTGTAAGCGACGCACGATGTTTGTCCGAACGCGGTCAACGTATGTGAGGAGGACAGGGCCACTCGTAAACAGTAAACACGATGCAGCGACGTAAACAACTTGAGAATATTCCGCTGAACTCCGGTCCGAGGCAAACATGGCACAACACCGGAAATACCCGGCCTCTTGCATCGCGGCCGTCAGTACAGACACACACGGTCGACGCATGCATCATCGCAAAACAAATGTAAACAATATTTTTATCACTCTGCTCCAAATACTGGTCATGACCCTTTTTCGAAACTTCCAAATTGTTAAACTTTTAACTACGTAACGTAGGTAAGTACGTAGATTATTGTTAAGTAAGATATAGCACTCATCGGTTAAGGCATTTTTTTAAATGTATGTTTGTCTTTGTCTAAATTCGTAACGATAAACAAAAGCAATGGAAAAATACTCGTTAAGATCACGAAACTGAGGTTTTGGTACAAAGGTGAGCATAGCTTTAAAATAATTAGTGTGGCTAGTGACGCGAGATACTTACTATGTCTATTTTTAAACGAACAACATCAAGTTGGACCAAAAATAGCTACTAGGAATATTCCAATTACTTTTTCGCGTAACTATTATTTTATTGAAATATTAATTAAGGTTTTATGAATATGAAGCCACAAATAAGTAAAAGGGATTTCGGGTCATCAGCATTCGAAACCACAAATTTCCAGAACTCCGTTTCAGATCGGGTCGTTCCAGCCAGATAAAAGACATTTCCATTACCTTAGCAAAATAGTAAATAAGCTATTATGTATTTATATTGTTGATGACGAAACGAACGTGAAACAGCAGCTTTGAAAAGTAATGCGCAAATTCGTAAATGTGGCATCACGTGGGCATGAAAATCCATACTCGTATAGTAAGGGAGTGTATTTACCCCAGCGTTTTTTGCGACAAGTGCCGCGTGGTGTGAGTAACCGACGACGGTCAGTCACCGTACCGGTTTGCTGATCAAGGTCTGAGTAAATATGTTTTTCAAGTGATCCGGCGAACGTGTTTCGATTAGATTAAAAATAGAAGTCACTGTACTCTGCTCTATTGCACAAAAACTGATAAATGTGTGTCTATTGTTAAGGTGTTAAAACAAAACTTCTATTACTGAGTGCCAAACCACACCTAAGAAGCTTAGTTGCAGAAGCGTGTATGAACACAGAAAAGATTTTTGAAAGTCATCCTAAAAGAGGGTTAAATAAAGAATTATGCAAGGCCGAATGTGTCGCGTACGCAGTCACAAGAATCAACAAATACGACTGAAGGATAGTATAGATGAATATTATTTATCGTGAAAACATAGAATTGTCCCTAATACATCATGGAAAATTATTTGTCCAATTTTCAAATGCAATCTAAACATGATTTTTAAATTATATTAAGTGTGGGTCTGTCGGTTCGGTTCATACTTCAATGTGAAGCTTGTGTTTTATGACGAAGCCTTCATCGTAAAACATTCATTTGTCGGCTTTCGATAGTGTTCAGACTCTTGTTTTTATCTCCAGCGCTCACAACCTGTTTTACCGTCTCGTCTGAAATAGTAGACATACGAGTAATTAACAAAACATTCGGTTCAATAAAATTACACGAAAACACGTTGCCAAATACATACCTACTCATATGTCAAACTGTTTTATCGTGTTCACTCGAATTAACAAATACGTTCAAAGTCAAAGTGAAACAATTACACAAAATACTATCCGGAAACCGGCCAGGCATTAACTCCATGGTTAGGACTAAAGACCTTATTTGAATAAAAGACAGGTAAATAAACTCTACGCTCCTAATCAAACGCGTCCATGTAGGCATCAAAATGATGTTTACGACAGTGGCATTTCATTACCAAGAAGCAATAAGAATTAATAGCAAAATAATACATACTGAAAAACAGAATACTGGCTAAAATTCTCTGTATATATCTAACTATAGAGATTGGTCTAATCCGACAAAGTAAAAAAAAAATGTACTTACTCATTAAAACACACAGACGGACGGAAGCACCAAAATTGCACCATTTAGCGGTTGCTTCCTTTCCATTACAATTTAGTTCATTTTACCACAGATACAATGACGGTACATATAAGGTAGAGTTAGTTCATATTATTTTGTCTGTAAAAGATGCAAAACTCTGCAACATAAAATGCATAATAGATTCCAAAAAAAAGGCTTCTCTACGACCATTGAGTTAAGAGCTCTTACGTAATATCCATTCAAAGCTTCATACCACTGACTGTAGGAAAGAACGGAAGAACATCACCGATTGGGGAAATAGAAAAAATCGTCCATCTACAAATACACACCTCTGTTAGAAGATTCATAATGAGTACCATCCCACTCACAATTGGGGAAATCCAAAGATAGGGAAGAGCCAAAACAAAAAGCCAAAAAACCTAAAAACTGTCCGATCACTGTTGTTTACTTTCGAGAAATAACCTGAATGAACAAGTGACGGAATCTGGGATGAGTCAAGCGTGAAGCCGCACGGAGGAGCGATCAAGAATTTAATACCATAGAAAGTACTGAGAATGAATCTGTCGTTGTGGTGTTTTCGAGAGGAGACGTCAGCAACACGACAAATATTGACAACGTCCGACGACGGCATTGTCTGGCTGGCTGTGTTCACAGCTCACACCTTCAACAATGTGAACATTCACAGGCTCAAATTAATGAGGCGCCTGAGGCCGCGCTCCGTTTATCTCCGACACGCGGGAACCACGCTGTGGAAATGAGAGCAAAGTTGTTTTTTCTACAACTTGTTTTGACACAAAATCGTAAAAGTAAATAATGATGTCAGAAATCTGTTTTTTATATTAGAGAAATAACCTAATCTACAAACGGATTTCAAGTTCAATAGTCCCAATTATCAAACGAACATGGTTTAAAACAATCCCGAGCTGTAAGTACTTTTTCTACACTACGAGTAACTACTATGATCCTATTTTGTGCTATTACTACACCACGTTGTTTTTTCAGCATGGTAGTTGTATATGTGCATGTTATAAATTGTCGGAGTTGTTTTTATTAAATATTACCTACATAATATTATCTTAGGCCGATATGATAATGTAGTTTATTTCTAGTGGCCGGAGGGACGGCGGAGGCGGGCGGAGCGCTACCGCGGCGCCTCTTTCTGAAGACGTAAATAGGTTCAACGACCCCGACCTTGGCGCCGCCGACGCAAAACGTATTGTCTTCGCATTACATTTATGTGTATTATATAACACGTGATTAATTTGAATATAGATTACCTATCATTCCGTCGTATCATGTTCAATTTTTCATGTCCACAATAAGGCCTCTCTTATCGTTAAGTTACGCTAATTTGCTCCATTAGGAGTCCTAAAAATTATTCATATTTACGCAAACGGCTTCATTTATTTCGTCGTTGTTTGTCTTTTTGCTTTCTGCTTCGTTCGCGGGCATCGCAAAGTTTACGGGCGCAGAGAATTGTGTTCCGTGATAAACACCGTGTTTATGTTTACGCCCTCGGTCGAGCCGTTCTGTAATGTAATGACGGTTGTATGAAAACATCAAAGGCTGGGTCGCAGGTCGCAGCAACCACAATGGACGTGAGAACTGCAGGATATTTTCGTGTTATTTTCCCACACGCAGGCGCGAGAAAATGAGCCCGTAGTGACGCCACCGCTAAACATTTTTTTTTTCTAATTCAATGCTTCAATCATAATTATTTGTATCGTCAAAATCTTTTCAGAAGTAGCTAAATTTCCAAGCTGAAATCGAGTTATTGAATAACGTGCGTGAGAACGGAACGGAGAGGCGCTCGGTTCCCACCTCTGGTTCCCACGCACGCTGGTGAAGATGCGGCCACTCGTCCATAAGGCAATTTACGTCTTTTTTAAATCTTCTGTTCTCGTCCTTATTTACAAATTGTACAATAGAATCAGGTTATCCTAAACGATGTTTTTTGAAAACAAAAATAAGCTGGGATAGTAAGAAAAGTATGCGCTAGAACCTAGGCTCTAGGTCCAAGAGTAATTAGCTAAGTAAGACCTAAAGGCCGAAATCGATTTTTACTCGTAATTAGCAAACCGACTAGATCTCAGAGAAATATGTGGCCTAATTCTGCGATGTATATGATACTGGGTAAGCTAGGTATCGAAATACATAGGTACAATTACTGGTACATCTGAATTCTGATTCATACATTTAACATTTTTTTTTTATTTAAGTATTATGTAAATATATTATAGGTACCTCCTTGTGTTTTGTTGTTCTTGCTAATGAACGGGAAAAGTTAGCTCGTGGTAAAATAGCCTATATACTCGTAGTATATAGGTACAATCAGTTACAAAGTTCGTGCTTTAAGTTTGTTTAGTCAATTCCAGAGGTTAAAATGAAATGATGAACGCTTGTTTACAAAGACTGTTTACCTAGAGTTTATTATACTTTACTTACAGCATGTTGTTGTTCACAGTTTACGCGAACATAATAATAGTGTTTTATATTGTGACGGCAATCGTGCAATTTCCCACCACCGACCGCAGTTACGTAGTAACTATTGTTGGTAAGGTAACCACAGTCCAATTTACCGACCTTCGTGGACTTGCAAAAACAGCGCATTCTTCTCACGAAGAACAACAATGCAGAATGTAGTCTGTATAGTCCAATAGCAATGCGATGTTTACCATCCAAGTATAATTACTTACCAAGCTTACAGCAATAACATGTTATTCATGAAGAGCAAAGAGGAAGCTTGGAATTAATTGTAATTGTTATTATTCGTATGGCAAGCAAACCTTAGATAAAACACGTATTTTGTGAAATTCGGAAGATTGTTTTGTAAACGATTTTTATTACGATTACGAAGTGTGTTTTTGCCATCCATACAACAATGCTATATTTGCTTTTTTTTTTGTAAAATCCTATCCTACTAATATTATAAACGCGAAAGTTTGTAAGAATGGATGGATGGATGTTTGTTACTCTTTCACGCCAGAATGGCTGAACAGATCTGGATGAAATTTGGCACAGAAATAGATTATAGTCTAGAATAGCACATAGGATTTTTAACTTCGGGTGAAACCGCGGGGCGCAACTAGTAAACTATTATTTATTCTGTGCTATTGGAGAATCTAAACAAAATCATAGCAACACTTTTTTGATAAAATCTATCAGCGACCTCAAAATCAAATAAACATGCAATATTACACAGAAACTAAAGGTATCACTTCATCGAAGATACCTCTAAAGCGTTTGAATGAAGTAGTAGAAAAGTACCGTATTTATACGTAGTATTCTTATTTTTTCTACGGTACTACGAACGACAGCAACGTACATCGAATTTGTTTTAGTCTGCTGTCTGAAATACGAGCTTATTTCAGTAAAGGTACACTTGGCGGTAAAAGGGGCATGGCCCGGCTAGACTACACTATACTACATACTTAGTAATATGTAGGGACTGGGTACCGGAGGGTCTAGACGTCTGCATTATTTACAATTTACACGCGACCGTTCTCTACTATATTTTAAGTGGATTATTACGAGAAGTGTGATTAAAATTTACAACGAATACCTATAGTGTCTCAACTGTGATCCCTATCGTTTATCAACCGGTTTTACTCATATTTCATTCCAACTTAAAAGTATGTAGTACCTACTTGCCTACAAAACTTTACAAAAATCAGATCAACAGGAAAAAACACATACAAAAGCCGATGAGTTCCGTTGCCTGGGCAAATCGACTCCCCGTCCCCAGCGACAGCCCAAGCCGAGGTTCGTACCTTAGTGGTGCCCTTGTGCTAGTCGCCCTTAGTTTTTAAACACCAAACTCTCTCAAGGCCCTGCGCCACCCGCGCTCGCCTTACGTCTGATATGTTGTAGAGGCCTCAGTGACCAACAGCATTAATCATTGACAAAAAACCATGGTTTTAGCTTCACAGGAGCAGTCAATGAAAATAATTAAGTAACTACAATGTTTTACTTGTTATCAACAAATCATTGGTTGTCTTTCAGAATTATGTAATTTATGAGATTTATCTACTTGTTGAAGTTTGAAACGCAAAAGATCACGTTTGCAAGATAACCTCCGGACACCAATAAAATTATTAAGCAGAAATTGGTGTAGGTTCATGTTATTATTTTGATTATCTGTCACTTTATTTGTTGTTAATCATATGATTTTTAAACACAACAATGTCGAGCTTTAGAAACAAGTTACTATTTAAAATTATATAACTTTGTTCAGAGTAAGCAGCTAAATCTTGATGTAATAGTAGATTACGTACCGAGGGTTTAAAGCAGTGTCTTACATCACAGACGGCCTAGTGAACCCTGAGCGTAACGAGAGACTAGCCAGAGTTAGCTCCCAAGCGAAGCGAGGAAGTAATGTAGAGTCCTGTGGCCCTATTCGGAGATTTGAGATTTTCATCTCACCTTTTTTCGTCTTTGTTGCTCTCGTTTGAAACGTCATAGGTGTGAGAGTGACCAAGATAAAATCTCATCTCATCTCACGCGCAGGAATAGCCTCCCTGGGCTCGTGCCGTGACATCTAATTGCGGTGATTTTTAGGTTCAGCCGCCGATGCTGCGCTACAGTGAATCGTATCACCGAGCCATAAGGTTCATGTTCTCGCAACATCGGCGGCTGAACCTAAAAATCATCATGAAGCGAGCCTAGGGGTTCAAGTCACCCGAGACGAAGACACTGGTTTATCCCAGAGCTGAATATCTTCTATCCTAAAGGTGAATACTTTTCACACTTTCTACCAGGCAATAAAAGGAACTTGAAACTATGTAAACTCGTACATCAAACACAGTCTTTTCTTTTAAACTTTATGCAGCAGCACTTTTTTTCTGTGGTGGGCAGTTCGATTTTCAAATAAACTTTTAGAATAATTTTTTTTTTAAATATATATAATTTAGATTATAATAATTATTTACAATGCTCGTATGCTGAGTTTTCATTCAATTTTAACCTCTTGCAATTTTCATACAACTTTCTCTCCCTAGAGAGGCAATGCCTTGCGTTGCTTTACGTTGAGACTACTTAATATGTAACTGGTCATTGTCGAGCAGATGTAAAAATGAATCAGAATTAAATGCAGTCAGTGTAAAAATGATTTTTTTTCAACTAACAGCCCAAGGTGAGCAATGGTATTTGAGTAAGTATAGAGTATTGTTTCTTTACGTTTTATTCCACCTGTAAGAAATCTTCTGCGAGAAACCAAGTATCAGCTCGAGGCGTTGGAGTCCATCGAGAAACTTGCGAAGAAGCTCATTGGCAACGACTCCCTTGTCCAGACCAAACTACAAAGTTTGGATCATCGGCGCAAGGTTGCTAGTCTATCGGTATTTTATCGGATACATTTCGGGGAGTGTACATCTGGTTTGCATGACCTTATTCTCCCAAGCCCGTTCTTCTATAAAACAACCAAGAGTACAAAAAAGCGGCATCGTTTTATGGTCGACATATCTACAACACGCACGAAACGCTTTGGTTCCTCGTGTCTCATACGGACCCCTAGAGTGTGGAATACTCTGCCAGAGTGTGACACTTATAATCTGGGTGTCTTCAAGTCTCGAGTGAATCGGTTTCTTCTAGGCAAGCGTGCTCCATCGTAGGCCGCATCACTGCTTATCATCAGGCATGTTGGCGGCCAAACGCAAACCTATTAAGTAAAAAAAAAAAAGAAACGTCTGACAGCAACTTGCAAATATAAACTGCGTAGCAAGTGATGTCGCTATAGAAGTTGCTTGTCAAACATTCTCGCAGGAATTTTCTTGCAAGTGGAAACGCGACCTTATAACACAGAATGAATTATAGTACTACGTAATCTCCTGCAGCGTTAGCAGCTTGACAGATTTTGCAATGTGAGATGTCAAATCAGATATTACCTTTACTGACCTTTAACTATTTTAGATTACTAATGACATAAATCAACATTTTTGAAATTACATTATGATTACACATTGGCTTATTACATCATGATTGCTTAATTAATGATTACATTATAGTGTTATTTATTACGGTCGTCTAAAATACTTGAAAATTGTATTTCAGTCAAGAAAATTCGGTTATTTTGTTTTGGCTTCATATCTGAAATGTCTTAAGTCTTGTAGGGTATTTTTACAGAAGGATTTTTACCGGACTGCGCAAGAAGGAGAATAAGAATAATTTATTGCAGAACTGTGTACTGGTCTTAATTTTTATATAGTATCAACAGTAGACCCAAGTCGGGTGTGCAATATGATTGCTCATGATGAGGGTTATGGTTTTCGAGCGTATGTATTATGTATGAATGTATGTATGAGTTTTTTTGGCGCGCCCTACAGCTTAAACAGCTTGATGGATTTTGACATGTGAGGTATCATTTGGATCATCTTGATAGTAGAAGTGACAAAGGGTTTAACATTTTGTAGCCGGGTTTTGTTTTAATAATGTTACTTGTACGAGTATGTTCTCAATTTTCGTTAACAATTATTACCTATCTGATTATGAGCCCGTCATATTGTATTCGCCCACTGCTAAGTTTAAACTAATATTTAATGAACTTAGTGAAAGATTTACACAATACTTATCATAGATATGCACATTGAACAACAATTATCTCCTGCCCCGGTCAGGGTTTTTCTGGTTTAATATCTTTTAAAAACAAAGACCTACAAGGAAATCATTCCACATAATTATTACAGAACTGTTCGTTGTGTGCCAACATTGGGAATCCCGCAGACCTATACAGTTATTTGTTTACTTTATTTTTAGAATGGGTTATTCTGTAACGACTGTGGTTTAATCGAAAAAATAATAACTGCCTACCTAATGAACGAGGTACATACTCGTATTGTGGTTGCATCGGTGCCTACCGCTCCAATTCAGGATATGTTTTTAAAAACATCGATATTAATCAATAGCATAACAATGTATGACGTGCGGCATGTTACTTTCCTACCTACACATTGTATTTAACATGCAGTAGGTACCTACTCGTAGCGTATGAAGTAAGGATATCGGAAAACATTGGAAAAGTCATCAATGGGCTGTAGGTGAAATTGGGCGAAAGAACTAACATATTTGAGATTATCAACCATTATCCGCTTTCTTAGACCTACTATTTTTTCATGAAAAAGCCATTCTTTTCCGGTCGACTTGCCTGCTTCGATAGTCTATCATATTCATAACAGCATCGATCTAGTTAAAAGGGGGAAAGATACGGCACGTTCTAATGCACGTAAACAACAGCTAGAAATAACTCAACTAGAGGCAAACGTACAACTACATTTTGCAATAACGTACTTCATGTATATGAGCTCCTTAGAACAAGTACATATTAAAAATTTAAATAACTCGACACCGATTTTCATCCACGCCAATTTTTATTAAACATAGTTATGAACACTCCCGACTAATTCACCTTTTAAATCATACTTCCTATCCTTCTAATATTATAAACGCGAAAGTTTGTAAGAATGGATGGATGGATGTTTGTTACGCTTTCACGCCAGAACGGCTGAACAGATCTGAATGAAATTTGGCTCAGAGATAGATTATAGTCTAGAATAGAACATAGGATACTTCTTAACCGCGGGTGAATCCGCGGGGCGCATCTAGTAAAAAATAAAAACAAAATCTAAATCGGTTTGTCCCCTCGGGAGCTACGATGCCACAGACAGACACACACACACACACAGATACGTCAAACTTATAACACCTGTCGTTTTTGTGTCGGGGGTTAATAACGTAAGACTAAAGTTTGTAAAGTTCGTAACGCAGTATTAAAGTTTGTGATTAAGTCAACTAGGTGCATTCATGGAAATAGAATTCTAAGCTATGGGTAGTAGGTTACATATTTTATGCGGCCGACGTCTGAGGATCTACTAGTTTCTTATTTCTGCACTTTCAATGAAGTGTATTTATTTAAAGACATAAAAAAAATATTTTTGAAATTAAGGAAAATAATAACTAGTTTTAGTTTGGGTTGCGGTGGATGCGGTAAAAACAATTGTCCCTGCATGAGGAGGAAGTCAGTGCTAATTACTCGTATTGACAAGGAAATTCTATAGCGATTTTAATATTTAGTGAAAAAAAAACACTTTCCCTCAACAGCTACTGAACCATATACGGGTATTTTGAAATACTACTGTATATACATAGTTGTATACTAATAGGGACAATCAGGGACATGCTTTGAATTACTTGCTTGGGAATTTCCAAGTATGATAAGCTGTTAAACCAATTAATTTATTTCCCTTTTACACTAGAAATAGTGTTTATTTGTATAGAGGACAAAACCGAGATATTTAAAGCAATTTCCTAGAAATATCCTACCTTAGTATTAGTATCTACTAATAATAGTACAAATGTGTTTTCTGTTTATTTTATTTTATTGGTATCCATCTAAACTTTCGCATTTATAATACACTAGCTGCGCCCCGCGGTTTCACCCGCGTTTAAAAAGTATCCTATGTGCTATTCTAGACTATAATCTATCTCTGTGCCAAATTTCATCCAGATCTGTTCAGCCGTTGAAAGAGTAACAAACATCCATCCATCCATTCTTACAAACTTTCGCGGTTATATATTAAGTAAGAAGTAGGATAATCGTGAGAACTGAGAAGTACTCAAGTTAGTAAGTAACTCTTCAGAATAATTAAACAGATAAATTAGTATCGAAGTGGAAAACTTCCACTAACATAGGTGATCGACCGTGAATAACAAAATAAGTAATGTATGTGTAATCAGAGCTTGGAAGTAGGCTGCGCCGCGGTAAGTGCGCTTACGTGGCGCCTGCGTCGTTGTTTACGAGAGATAAGCATACGCTATCGCCGATAAGCGCTACAATGTACGACGCATCGACAAAACATCCTGCCCCACTCACAATGCGAAACAGCTGGACATCATGAATGGCAATCGGCTCACCATACAAAGTGAAACATCGATATTCAAACTCGATTACCTCCATTTATAAACATCTGAAAACATATTTTTCTGCAGGCTTTCTACTCTACGGCTTTCTACAACTCTCTATAATGTTTTAAAATAAACAACCCGACTTCCTGTCATCTGAGTTGGATTTTGTAAAAATGAGACCAATCTGTAAGTATATCCTTTCAAATAAAAAGAGACTTCGAAATCAGTTCACAAATAACGGAGTTTTGCAGTAACAAAAATTACAAAATAAAATACTAACTGCTTGCTTCGCTCACGTTTTATAGCCTATACAATCAGGAATAATGTAGCTTTCTAACGGTGAAAGATTTTTTGAAATCGGACCAATAGTTTTTGAGTTAATTTGTTACAAACATACTTACATACAAATCTTTCCTCTTTATAATATTAGTAAGTATAGACAACCGAATTGAGAACTTTCTCCGTTTTGAAGTCGGTTGATAAATATATCATAGTACCTAAACCTATGTATAGATACATAATTTACTATTTACTTGAGTTACTTGTAATAGATAAACTAAATTAATTAGATCAGTAAACACGCTAATTAATTTTGAAAATATACAATAGTATTCTACTATACTATTCCTTACAATTTAAATTTTCACAATTAATTTTAAAGCAACGAAGAGTTCGTTGCTTTAAAATTAATTGTGAATAAAATCATTGTAATGTAATCAGTGTAAAATCATTTGTTTATTCGAAGCCCTATTTCTATGGGAAACCCTGTAACCTCATTTGAAATCCAATGATTTTGTTTACGTCGTTAAGGTTTAAGTCAAAAACAAAATTACTGTGTTTATTTTCTTGTGAAAATTACTAAGGCCAGTCAATGTTTGTTTACAGAGTTTAAACGAGGACACGACACCTTTCTTGCGAAACGTTCCAAACTGTGACTAAGTGAAGTTGGCAAAACAGCGCTTGCGTCACTTCACTGTTGAGTCAAGAACGGCTCGATCTGATGCTATCCGATCTTGTTGGTGAATAAATACAATTATAGGCTCAGTTGACAAAGGAAAGGCGATAATTTATGTAGTTGAAAGGCTAATTTGTTTGTTCCAGGTGATTTCAATTAGACAAGTTGATAAATAAAGTTGCTTTGCGTAATCATTACATTAAATGTTACCAAAAGAGACAGTCTACTTTGCTCCTAGTCCTCGTTTACCCGATCATCAAAATATTAAGTCACAGTATATAATCGAGTAAGTTGTTCACATAGCTACTTCTAAGCGATAATCTCTACATCCTACTCTACAATTGAAGGGAATCATTGATAAAGAAGACTAAGTAACAAACGCGTGGAAATCATCACAGTATCAGACGAATACTATAAATGTCAATTTTTAGATAAATGGATGTGTTTAATCACGCTAGAGCAGCTGCACGGACCTGGATGAAATTTAGCAGAGAGATAGATTATAGTCTGGAATAGCACATAGGTTATACATTAAACCGCGGGTAACAATGCAGTTACACTGCAAACTAGTACAAAATAAAATGTTTCTTGTACTCGTTGGCATTCATTTAATCTGAGTCGCAATCAAACTTATAACCAATTAATTACGCAGACCTTAAAACGTTGATAGGACCTGGCAATAACTCGGTACATTACGCCTGTTGGAAACCCCATTAAAAATATTTATCATGTAATTTGCCACGAGATAACCTCGTTTGCTTGGGCTAAGTAAGACGATGTGGCTACGTTCGTTTACGTTACTGAAGTCGGCATCAAAAATATGTAAACAAGTTATGGTTTTACTGAGTTCCTGCTTGTTTGTGATGTGAACGCAGTTCAAAGTCGAAACAGATTTAGGTACACACCGAATGACTAACTCGTAGCTATATTGTTATTATTAGAACTACATAGTTGGTCATCATTAGAAGCAAAAACATTGACTTGTGAAGGTTGTTGTGGCATATTAATTGCTGAAGACTGACTTTGGCGCCGTAGCAATTACTGCTTCCACAGCAAATTGCTATGCACGTGCCATATACATTTTCTGGGAACAGTAAACAAACTAAACATCTGCCATTATTATTTGAAATTAGTTAGAAACGAAAAATAATCGCCAAAACACGAAACAATCTGCAATGGAAATAGATGACAGCTCTGGAGTCCATATTGACAGTGAGGTCAGTATCGTTGTTATACGTGTAAATAACGTGGTAAAAATTAACTTGGCTGTAATAAAAACATTCACCTCAGTCGTGTCGTGACCCAGACGGGCGACCTTATGCGCAGCAACCTTCGACATTAGCGGAACTCGGTAAGTACAGGAGTTACGTAACGAGGCCGTGTGGGTTCCCGCCTCGTCGGCAGCGCGCCCCACCGCCGGCCCACGCCACCCACCCCTGGAGCCTCAACCACCTCCCACTCTGCAGCTGCACTGCACCAATGCATGACCTTCTGCCCTTTCCAGCGCTGCCTCCTCCGCTACTCGTGCCAAGCGTTCCGCCTCTGCTATTTCGCATTACCTAACCTACTGACCTTATTGTTTTTACGATATTTGCAATCACAACTTGACTGCATGTTCAAAAAACCCACGATAAGCAGCAGCAGTAAAGCTTCCGCCATTGAGGCAGTTAAACTTTGAGGTCACAAGATATTGCTCTGCAAAAATTTTGAATTGTATCGCAAATGACGACTAGATTTTTATGTAATGAAAGCTTTACATGCACGTCCATAATGTTTTGTGGGATACAAATACTTACTGAACCTTGGAAATGGAATAAGCTGTACTAACTAAAAACAAACAAATACAAATGAATCCTCTTATTCTCCTTTCCTTCTAGCCACCTCACCAAAATATAGATGGCGTTCGTATGCAAACTAAATCGGGATGATAGGATTTAGAATTGTGTACAATGTTTATGTATTAACAAAAAAAATGTAATGGTTTACATTGCTCCAAAAAACTTCATGTTTGTTTGCTTTAAATTGCAGCAGATGTAACGTCCCTGGATTTTAATCACCTATGAATTTCGAAAGTAAAACAAGTATAACCATCGATTGTCTATTAAAAACCCACGGGTTTTCCACTTCAGAAGCGATTCATAATTTACGTGAAAATCGATTTTCATCATCGACCTCGCACGGTACCGTACCCTTGTCGACGGCCATTTTATTTAACCGTAAATAGGCACGAGTAACAAGTATACGTCACGGATCTAAAGAGCCTTTAGAATAGTTGAAGGTCGCATGGATGGAAGCTGCGCAATTTCTAGCCGTCGCGTCACCAGTCTCGTGCAGCTAACGCTGTAAACCGTGAGCTCAACTGGTTCTAACCAGACACACTAGTCGGTACTACACTTCAGGTTCTAATTACCTTCGCATAATAAAATAGCTGTAACACGATTGTTGTGTCGGTAAAGTCTATTCACACAAATTCATAAATGAATAGTAAACTTACATATGTACGTAGTTACGTACATGAGAAGGTTAGGCCTCGTTTGTGTTTTTTAAAATGTTCTGAAACTATTGCACAATTGAAGACATTATTATGAAATGATGGGTGCAAGCAAATATTATGCGTAACATATCATCATGCTTTTCCTCCGAAGAGGCTGGCAGAGGTGTATTACAACACCCATACTTCTCCGGACGATATTCAGTCTCAAATGTGACAGGGGGCGAGCCCGCCATACACCGGGCTTAAATTAAAATATTAGGTGTACTAAAATAATTCTCATGATGACACGAAAGTCTTGGTAACTAAGTAATTTGTATGAAACCAGAATTATTTAATGAAACTACGAGTATGTGTATACCTATATAATATTACGTAGCACGCGTGTAAATACGATCAAGCACTGACAATGCCCATTGAAGAGCCTGTATGACGGCAACGGATGCAGCAGTACAAGTGCTGAATTACATAAACAACGACGAGTGCATTGTGAAGGGCGTAATGTAGGGCACGCCTGAGCCACATAAGCCGAGGGTTACGTCCATTGTACTCATACGAGTAATGTGGTAAATACATGTAGCAGGATCTAGGTGGTTTGCTGGCGCCATCGTGGCACGCGTCGTTGCGCTGCAGTGCAGGCAGAAACCCCGGTCGCTCACTTCAAAACAGGCGTAAGTAACGACAAAATATGAGGAAACAACGCCATGAAGAGCTTCGGATCAAGGAAAACAAACAACTACGGGCTAATGACTGGTAAAAGAGATTTATTTGAAGCTATTTAAAAAAATCACATCGCATTTATTTTGCTCGCGGGTTTGCAAACAAAACATTGAATAATTACATGATTAGGTGGTCCGAATGACTCAAGTGTTGACCATTAAGGAAGTGGATCATCTCGAATAACGGAGAAAGATAGCCTAAAAGAAAGTAACGGTGGTTACATTAAATGTCGGTAAACAAGCAGTACGTTGACTCTCCTAGGAAATAAATAATACAAATTCAGAACGCGAACAAATGAATCACGTCACCGCCTTCTAAGCCACAAACAAAATTAAATAACGTCAATTTCAGGAGTTGAGGTAATTCTTGCGCAATAAAAACAACAAGTTATCTAATCTACATAGTACCTTCAGGTATTTATATAAAAACAATTTGTTCGGAAGGTGTGATTTAAAATTAAATTCTATAATTTACGCGGAAGTTGGAAAGGAATACTAGAACATTCCGGCACAAATAAAGGTACTCAGAACTTCATTTTCTAGGCTCATGATTTCATCAATGAACCAAATAATTTAATGCTTAATACTTTCGCTTAAACATGCTTGCTATCCAGCTTTTAAATTTTTAAATTCCAAGAAAACAATTCAACGTGATTAACATTCTAGAATCGAACTTTGGCATTAGACTCTACAACCTACATGTTTTTGACGGCGTAGGCAGCATAGTGTGGGAGCTTTCAGTAAGGGTGAATGAAGTATATATCTAGTGCAAATCCATTAATCAAGTCCGCAAGTGTCTTCGATATGTACTTAGATATCACGTCATGTAACCAAATCCTGTATAGAAGATCATTTATAAAACGTCACTGTTAATGTGAGTCGTTAGTTAGATACATACTTGCTTACCTACATATCAACCAAGATAGCGTTTTAGTCGGAAATTACTTAAACTTATAACATCCGGCAGAACTTAAATATAAGAAACTACATGGCAAATGTTCGACGTTACTCAACCAACAATGACTATTACACGTGCCTAGGTGAGAAATTGAGAATTCTCGTAAATGTTTTTCTGTGGCTGTTACGTTTCCATTGAAATGTTTGCATAGGTGGTCAGTTACGGTACCACAATTACATCAGTTAAGGGCGATGCAATGCAATCGCTACACCTTACCTGAAGCGCTGACGTCAATCGATTGTGCAAACTAAAAATAACAGGAAATCGCGTTCGATCTATCGCCATTTTATCAGTTCTACGTAGCACAATCGTAGGAATGCAAACAGTACGCACGTAAGTGTATTCCAATAGCTAACACTTCACAGTCATATTGACGAAACTATTGAAACGGCATCGGCTCTGTTGATTTTGTAATACTCAGAAATGTTATTAAAAAGAGTGTAAACAAATTCATGAGCATTGATAAGACCGAAGCTTAATTGAATTTCATTGTTAATAAAATCAATACTTACCTAAAACTAAAACGTAAGTTGTTTGTAGGCGAATGGAAACACCAACCGAAATAAACAAACCAACTAAGGCTTCCACGTGTTTCCGATCGCCACGTGGTTCTAGTTCACAGCCTTTCATTTCTAATTGCGTTTCAATTCAGTCTTGTTATATCGCGCATACAATTTAAAAGAAAATGATGAATGAAAATTCATTAAAATTTCCTTCATTTATCGTAGCATTTAAACCGCATCGCGTAGTTGGGTTGTAGTGTAGGCGTAATTTAATGAAATTATTGTATGCAGGCGACGTCGGTGGTGGGTCGAAGTGGAGACAGACGAACCTCCCTACCGGCAGCAAGGTGGGGGGTGAGTCAGCGGGGAAAGCGGAGGGTTGTGGGAGGGAAGGAATGTCGAAGGGGTCTAGTCGCGACTGTGCGAGGGTGGCAGGTCACGGGGAGTGGGCGTACTATCAGGACTACGTCACTTACGGCGCCACGTGCCCGATCAATAATGACGTCGTAGTGGCGGCAAGCAAGAGCCTGCGCGCGCACCTCTGCCAGCTACCGACCTACTTACAAAATGTTCACGTATCACGAAGTATAACCACTAAGCAGTAAGAGACGTTGGCACCATTCTCTCGAAATTTCTCCGCGCTCACTTCTGGAAACAAGCTCTACTATCGGTATGATTTTGTCACTAATAATTAAAGTAACATATAACATACTATTATACATAATACATCGTATTATAAAAGAACACATAACACTCCAACCATTGTCACAGTAGGGGGCTTCCCGGGTTTTTTATAGTTAACAAAAACTTTTTTCGTTTTTGTTTGGCTCCATACATTTAACCTAGTTCCTTAACGTTTCCGCCAGGGGCGCTTTATTGAAATGTATGGAGTCAAACGAAAACAAAAAAGTTTTAGGTAACGATCAAAACTCATGGTGAGGGCACAGTTCACCTAAGTTTGTTTTAAGTTTTGCTACTCTTCTTAAACCATAGAGGGACTATGGAGAATCGACCGAGGGATGGGGAACCAAGCCTCGCGACTGGCGAACAGCCACGCGGCGCAAGCGTGCATAGCGATGTAGACGATACATAAGAATATAAATAGTATAATAATTTGCAATTTGCTTCACAATAACATCCTCATTGCGGATCAACGGTAAAATTATTATCGAAGACGATGCTCTATCCTTCATAGCATGAATTAAGTATCGACTTGAAATGCCAGCGCTGAAGTACCTAACGCCTTTAATGAGCGCACTGATCAACCTCATAAATAGTGATAAACTTAATGTCACAATTTAAAATAATGAGGACAGCTATAGTAGTAGCTCGATCGTAGTAAACAACGTAGTAAACAAGCATAAGTAAATAAAAATAGTAGGGCACGCTGCGATCAAAACTACCTGGCGGAGTAGCCCTGGCCTAGTCATGTGCCGAGGTAGGTCGCTGCAGTCAAATGAACGAGTGTCACTGCCGACTTGTCGACGCTTCTCTACTATCCATCATGAAAAACTCCCCCAAACTAACACGCTAGTTTTTCTACTATATGTACCTTGCCATACAGGCGCTTTGGCTCAAATTTGAACATTCAGAAATATTTGTAACGCTAATCAAAAATAGACAAAAGTCAAACTCATGTTTAAGAACAATTCGTACCCAACAGAATAGCCAAAGGGAAAGAAGACAGAAATGAAAACACTAAGGCGACAAACACACTGCACCGGACACCGCTCTGGAGTGCGGCGATGCGGATTATAACTTTGACTGTAAAATCTTGATTTGTATACAAATACCGCAGGGTATTTATTACACACTGACACCGCGTCTCCATGCGGAAAGCGCCATGCGAATTTCTGTTGTTCCGCACACCGCAGCAGGATGCGGCGGCAGTGTGATTTCTGCCTAAGTCTAGTGATTAAGAAATATCTGCGGTGAATAGGCGAGCTGACACCCTGGCGACTAAACTTCAGTAAAATCCAATGCGAAATAGAAATCAGATAGGTACTTTAAGAGATCAAGATCGACATAATATGCGAGTAGTCGTGGTGGCATCCAAAGACAGTCAGCCAATCCAATCGTTGAAATTTGACAGTAATTTGTTAAAATGCATGCACGCATGCTTCTCAGTTTCTTGTTCTTCTGAGTAGTGGCTTTTATCCGAACAAGCCGGTAGAGTCTATTGTAAAACTTTGACGTTCCTAAGGCTGAGTTGCACCAGCTAACTTTTACTATAACCAAAGCTTAACCGGCCCTAAAATCTCTGGTCTACGTGAGATTTTACGGCTTATTATGTTACTGTTACGAGCGGGGTTGGATAAAAGGAATGAAACGTCGATGTATCCGAAGATTCACTTTATTCACCAGTTACACACACACAAACACTGTTATACTACACTAGACACTTGCACTAAAACACTCTGAACACTTCTCGTACAATCACTTCGATGTTAACACTTTGAACGCGTAATCAAAACTGACTCCCGAGTCGTCGGTCGTCCGCGTATTTATACAATTTTAAGATATCCAGAGCATTCGATTTAACAATAGCGCAAACACACAAAAAGTTGTTTATCACGCAGAGCCACGCGTTCAATCTAGAACATTCGGATTCAAATAAACACCCCATTATTAACTAGATAAAAACATCATAAAAACTGTGCACAATAATTGCTTTCCAGAAAGATTTCTTTTGTTCCGGATTTAACAATGGAACGCGCGGCTCGAGCGGCTACTATTGTCTAATCTGCGTTACCTATCGGTAGTTGTAAACAACATCGCCACAGATTAGCGTATAGTTTCTACGACTGGCGTAACACTACCCCCTCCTAAGACATGCTCGTCCCGAGCATCGTTAGTCCCGTGATATCGCGCCAGTCGATCGACGTGGACAATCTTAGGTGCGCCTCGCTGACCCTTCTGTATGCGATATGTGACGTCGTTGATTTTGGTCACCACACGGTATGGTCCATCCCATTTGGGTTGCAGCTTTGGAGATTTCCCTTTCTTGCGTACAGGATTATGAAGCCATACTAGCGATCCTTCATCAAACCCAGGGTCGTTAAACTTCCTGTCATATCGAGTCTTCATCTTTTCCGATGCTTGTTGGCCAGAATTTCTAACAAGTTCGTAGATGTCGTTCATCTTATTCCGTAGATCCCTGGCGTACTCGTTTATTGGTTGTGGCGAGTCTGGTGGAATACCAGTTATTAAATCTGCAGGCAACCGCAACTCTCTTCCAAAGTTTGCAAAGGCAGGAGTGACGTTTGTGCTCTCGTGAACAGCACTACGGTACGACAGTAGAAATGGCTGGATGTGCTTGTCCCAATCTCGCTGATTGTTTTCGACCACTTTTGCTAGATGGGTCACAAGAGTGCGGTTGTACCGTTCCACCATTCCGTCGGACTGTGGGTGGTATGACGTAGTCCTTGTTTTGTGAGCACCCATCACTTGACATACCTCCTTAAACAGTTGAGATTCAAAATTCCTTCCCTGATCGCTGTGAATTTCCAGTGGTACTCCAAAACGGCAGAACACTTCATGCACTAATTTGTCGGCTATTGTAGGAGCCTCTTGATTTGGAATTGCAAAGACTTCTGGCCACTTGGTAAAATAGTCCATAACAACCACGAAGTACTTGTTGCCATTATCAGTGACAGGAAATGGGCCCGCCACGTCTAACGCTATTCGTTCCCATGGTGCTCCGACATTATACAGCTTCAATGCACCTCTGCTACGGGTGTGTGGGCCTTTCACTGCAGCACAGCTTGTACATTTTCGTACCCAGTCTTCTACGTCGTCTCTGCAATTGATCCAGTAAAATCGTTCTCGAATCTTTAGCAGCGTCCGTTTTACTCCCAGATGTCCTCCTGAATATCCATGGTACAGATGCAATACGTCAGGTACCTTAGCTTTAGGCACAATCATTTGTAGATGACAGCGATTGCCTCGTGTGTTTTCCCATTTGCGGCACAATACTCCTTCATGGATAAGAAGACTGTCCCATTGTGCCCAATAACTCTTCGTCGTTATGCTCATGCCAGCCACATCACTCCAATTTGGCTTAGAGGCACCAGACTCCATCCACTCGAAAATTGGCTTTATGTCCGTGTCATCTTGTTGTGCTGTCTGGAGGGTTTGCTTCCATTCATCACTAAGATCTGTTTTGAGCATCCTGACGGGTACAACTTCCTTAGACTCTTGCTTTAGACAATGCTTACAGTCTTCCGGGCAAGGCCTTCTAGACAATGCGTCCGCGTTACCATGTGCCCTGCCACTGCGATGCTCTGCTGTAAAATCAAACTCCTGCAGCTGCTCAATCCATCTTGCTACTTGACCTTCAGGGTCCTTGAATTGAAGCAACCAAGTTAATGCAGCGTGATCGGTCCTCAGGCGGAATTTTCTTCCCAGCAGGTATTTGCTAAAATGCCGCAAAGTCTTCACTACTGCCAGCAGTTCTCTCCTTGTCACGCAGTAATTCCTTTCTGGTTTGGATAAGGATTTGCTGTAGTAAGCTATCACAACCTCTTGATCTCCTTTTTGTTGTGATAGTACGCCGCCTATACCAATATTACTGGCATCGGTGTCAACGATGAATTCATTCTCAGTGTCTGGGAATCCAAGGATTGGTGTTTCACACAGATGCTTCTTCAGTTCTCGGAAAGCGGTGTCGCAGTCTTCATCCCAGTGGAAGATTCGTTTTTCTTCAGTTAGTCTATGCAACGGTTTTGCTATATCAGAGAAGCCTTTCACAAATCGTCGGTAGTAGGAGCATAGACCCAAAAATGATCTGATTTCCTTCTTGTCTTTTGGGACCGGCCAATCTTTGACCGCGCTGATTTTCTCCGGATCTGTCCGCACACCATCTTCAGAAACTACATGGCCCAAAAAGTTAACTTGCCGTTTGAAGAATGAGCATTTCTTCGGGCTCAACTTAAGGTTGGCTGCACGGATTTTCGTTAACACTAGTTCCAGGTTTCTGAGGTGGTCTTCAAATGTTTGTCCCACAATTATGATGTCATCCAAGTAGACCAGGCAAGCATCTCCAATCAACCCTGCAAGCACTAGCTCCATTAATCTTTCAAAAGTTGCAGGGGCATTGCACAATCCGAATGGCATCACATTGAATTGCCAAAGCCCTTTTCCCGTAGAAAATGCGGTTTTCTCTTTGTCTTTAGGGTCAATTTCCACTTGCCAGTAACCACTTTTCAGGTCCAAGGTTGTGAACCACTTCATTCCCGTCAGCGTATCCAATGTGTCATCAATTCTGGGCAGAGGGTAACTGTCTTTCTTAGTTACATCGTTAAGTCTTCGGTAGTCCACACAAAACCGCATACTGCCATCTTTCTTCTTTACTAGCACCACAGGAGAACACCATGGACTGGATGAGGGCTCGATGATCTCGTTTTTCGCCATATCCTCAATCATGGTCTCCACTTCCTTTTCCTTAGCAACTGGTATTCTTCGTGGCCGCTGGCGTATCGGTTGTTGGTCGCCTGTATTTATCGTGTGCTTTACTAGGCCGGTTTTCCCATTGTCCGCATCAGTTGAAGCAAAAATATCGGCGTAATGCAGTAACATCTTCCTTGCCATTGAACGCTCTTTTCCAGTAAGATCCTCACAATCGTCTAAAAGCGTGGACACGTCGTAATTCTCACGAGGTACACTTTTGCTCGGTAGTTCTTGACATCCTCGCATCCAATCTACTTCCTCGCAAGTGCCCATTAGGGTTCCACCTTTTATGAGATGCTCCTCATTACTGGGATTCAATACACGCACTACGCCAGTATTAGTTGTCTTCACTAGAGTCCGTGCCACTATCCATGGATGATTATTTTCCAATTGTTCAATTAGCACACATCGTCGTTGGTGTCTTAGCTTTGGTGGTAATCTTACTACCACAATGGTTTCCGACTTGGGTGGAAGGATAGTCCTCCTCAGACAGTACACTTTTCCTGCCGTAGCACCTTCCATAAAGATCTCTTCTGATCTACACTTTAAGATTCCTTGATCGACATCGATCTCACAATGATGTTCTCGCATAAAGTCGAGTCCCAGAATGCAATCATCGACTATATCAGCCACAATCACTTTGTGTTGGAAAGTCTCACCCAGCTTCAATGCCACTGATTCCTCGCCTCGGACGGGTATGTGCTGACCGGTTGCTGTCAGGAGTTGAACTTTGTTGCAGCCCCTAAAATCTTGAAGGTAACGTTTGGCAAATCGGGAACTGATCACTGTTCGAGATGCTCCAGTATCCAAAGTCAGCTTGCATGGTGTTCCATTAATTTCGCCTTTGATGATCAGGCTATTTCCATCTTGAACTTGTGAGATCGAAATCTTCGGGGCTTTTAAATCACCGGCCAGCACCCGCCCCTTGGTCCTGGCGTCTATTCGTTTCCCTGCTGCTGGGCGGCGTTATTATCCACTTTTTCCTCAATTTGACGATGGTCTCTCCTTTGCCGTGGCTTCGAACAGTTGCGCGATAGATGGCCTCTTTCGTCGCAGTTGTAGCATCTAGGGCTAAACCGGAAACGATTTTGGAATGTTTCGCTCACTTCCCTGATGCGTTGAGTTTCTCCCGTTGGATTTCGTACAGCTTCTACTTCTAAAGCGTGAGCTAAAGCGTCCTTCAGAGATTTGTGATGTCGAAGCTGTACTGCTACCCTCACTTCACTGTCACGTATTCCATCGGCGAATGCTTCAACCAGCTGCTCGTCGTTGGGTGTAGGTGAAGACTGGTGAGCCTTCCTAAATAGCTTTTCTATCTCGAGAGCCCACTCTTGCAGATTTTCTCGGCGGCCTTGAACTCTGTTTTTCATTTGTGCTCGAAAGACATGCTCTAGGTGTTCGTCTCCGTAACGACTTTCCAAAGTTTCTAGAAGCTTCTCATAAGTGACGTCCTTGCCCAGTGCTTCAAGCACAGTCAAAGCCTGGTCGCGGAGGCTTACTGTGAGAGCAGTCATGGCTTGCTTCTTATTCCATCCATTGGCCTCAACTATGGCATCAAATTGAATTTTGTAAGCTGACCACGAGGAACTTCCGTCGAAAGGTGTCACCTTGAATCCATGTGTTACAGGTGCAGAAAACACAGGAGCTGTTATTCCATCTCCAGACTTGAGAACATTTAAAGATTTTCTCACGTCAGCGATCTGTGTCTCAGCCTCAAAGATGCGAGTTGAGTAGTCCTTGATAGCGATGTCATGTTCCTTCATGGTGGTTTCATGCTGGTCAACTTGGTCCTTTAACTCTTTGAACTCAGTCTTCAATGATGTCCGCAGGCTAGTCATCTCTTCTTTCAGCTGACGAGCATTCTCCTCCAGACGACGAGCATTTTCTTCTTGACGACGAGCATTTTCCTCCTGTCCTTCCTTCAGCTGGAGAATAATTCCTTGCAGTTGACGGGCGTTTTCTTCTTCTCGGCGACGAGCATTTTCCTCCTGGCGACGAGCATTTTCCTCCTGGCGACGAGCATTTTCCTCCATATCCTTCCTTAGCATTGCCACCAAGGCAGCCATGTCGAATGAAGTTGGCGCCGCAGCTGCCAATGAAGCCGCTCCCAAATTCTCTGATGGATCGTCGGTCGCTGGTTCACTCACATCAACCAATAACGAGTTGTTTCCAAACCGTCTCTGGTCAACGTCTTCTTGTCGCCGCGTCTGGTCCTCTAGCCGGCGTGCCTCCTCCTGTCGGCGTTGGCTCCTGGTGCGAAGCGAATCGTCGTCGTGCGGAGTTATCGGCATTTTCCTTTTATCCCACTTCTGACACCAAATGTTACGAGCGGGGTTGGATAAAAGGAATGAAACGTCGATGTATCCGAAGATTCACTTTATTCACCAGTTACACACACACAAACACTGTTATACTACACTAGACACTTGCACTAAAACACTCTGAACACTTCTCGTACAATCACTTCGATGTTAACACTTTGAACGCGTAATCAAAACTGACTCCCGAGTCGTCGGTCGTCCGCGTATTTATACAATTTTAAGATATCCAGAGCATTCGATTTAACAATAGCGCAAACACACAAAAAGTTGTTTATCACGCAGAGCCACGCGTTCAATCTAGAACATTCGGATTCAAATAAACACCCCATTATTAACTAGATAAAAACATCATAAAAACTGTGCACAATAATTGCTTTCCAGAAAGATTTCTTTTGTTCCGGATTTAACAATGGAACGCGCGGCTCGAGCGGCTACTATTGTCTAATCTGCGTTACCTATCGGTAGTTGTAAACAACATCGCCACAGATTAGCGTATAGTTTCTACGACTGGCGTAACATTACTTTCAAAATTGGAATATCGTACAATACGGTACCAAAGCGAAACTAGCCGTAAAGTCTCTGGTAAACTAAAGATTTTAAGGCCGGTTAAGCTTTGGTTATAGTGTAAGGTTAGTTGGTGCAACTCAGCCTAAGGATATCTTTGATACCCAATTTAATAAAAACATTTTGACTTTGACTTTATGCTAAATCTTTTAATTAACATGCACTTGCTTACGTGATAAGCGCCCTTAAGATAACAAACTCTAGAGCATCGATAACTTTCAAACGTTCCCGGAGACACTATACAAACAAATCAAATAAAATCACACGTCGTTATTCAATTGTGTATCGAAGATACACTTATAAACGTCAAAGTTATAAAAATGACTTGTTCGGATAAAGACCTACTACCCAGAACTACATGCAAAAAACATAACTGAGAGGTTTTTTTTCAAAGTTTCATCAAGTATCATCGTTGTTTGCTAGTTTACCAGCAACTGCTGAATATAGAATTCCTCATCAGCACGCTCTCTTTTCTGGTTCTGTCCCAGTCTCGTCACAGCATGTACTTTTATATTTATCGCAAATCCCAAGCAAACACGCGTTTACGATTCTTAAAGAAATCGACGTAAATATATTAATATATTTGTGCAAGTGATGCGGAATGCAGGATGATGTTGCAATAATGCATTAATGTATCATAATTTTTTTATTATCATTGTTTTTCACGTTTCCTGATTTAAGTAAAATTAGAAATGTTGTAATTACCAATCTATACATTGATAAGGTAAACTGTTTTGATGCGACAACAGCCCAGGGGGGCTATTCCTGCGCGTGAGATGAGATGAGATTTTATCTTGGTCACTCTCACACCTATGACGTTTTAAACTAGAGCAACAAGGACGCAAAATGGTAAGATGAGAATCTCAAATCTCCGAATAGGGTCCCAGTCACAGATCTAGGATGTAAAAGATCGACAGTGACAATTCGATAGTGATACAAAAAAACATTTGCGCATGCGTGAGTAAATTAGTGTTGTGAAAAGTACTTATTAATTTATCGATTGACCAAAACTGGTCCTCCGGGTGCTTGTCGATAAATATAATCTTTCGCATACCAATTGAGTTGTTTTTTGTTCCAAGTATAACACCGCTGCTGAGCTAAAATGAATATTAATCACTAAACGGGTGTTAAGCTAGGCGGAAGAGTTAGATATCAGTGTCACCATGTATCTAAATTAACATAAGAAAAGTAAATAATAAGATCAACATAATACTATCCTAGTAATTCGCTTCGAATTGTGACCCTTGACCAAATTTACTCGTATATGGATTAGGATAAGTAATGATACTTATCTCATTGGTTTTGTACATTTATTTATAATTTACATATATATTATTTAATTTAATTAAATATAATTAAATTAGACTTGGATGTAAGACACCCAAAATGTGTAAATTGAATTAAAAATGATGATCAGAAATTGAAGGTACATACTTATATATAATACAAAAATGTTTTACGCCTCATCATTCAGTACAAACTCATAAGAATATCAATTTACTTTTGATGGCATTGATTCAAAAATGTATGCTTTGTTTATGTATTGCACCCATCGCCTACCTAATGAACTTTGATAAAAACTATCGATAATAATGACGTCATCTTTTTATCCATCTCTAGTGAAAATCGAGCGTAAACTAACTAATATTTTAATGCTGAATTTTATCACCAATTCTGCTTTCATCTAGGAAATATAGATGTTACGAAGAAACGACAACAACATACCGCTGGTAAATCGGTTTTTGGAACCAATTTATGTTATGTTTTAGACAAAATTTAGACAAAAACATCACAATGGAATTTTCATATTTACCCATGAAACGACAAATTTTGTGGGTTGAATCTTGAATTCACATCACAATCGCTAAACGCACAAGATGGCATAACTGCATACAATTTTAATTGCTCTCTTTTCATTCAATTTATAATGATACTAGTAAAAAATAATATTCATAGGAATTTTCGCGGGCTCAAAGGTGGCGCGCTGTCATTAATGACAAAAGAAAAATTGACTAAGATTTTATTTGTAGGCGACCTCTTTCTCTCTTGTGGAGTTTACATTTCGATGGAGACTTCTCTGTCCCACGCTTCGTTGGTCTTTTGCGAAGCAAAAAAAATCTTAGGTCTGTGGTCCCAGTAGAAAAGTTGCGCCGCAGAATTCACAAGCGTAAAAAACCATGACATGGTAAAAAAAGTAAAACCATTTCTAATGCTCGCCTCGGTTATTATAAGGAAAAGACAAAACGGACGCATAACCTTCATGGAACCCATCTCTGTCAGATGACATGACATGACATCGCCGTAATGGCGGCTGGGGACTTGGACACAGACAAACAAGATAAAGAGCCAAAAAGCAAAACTATTCACACAGCCTATACCAACCTACTCAGCAGTGGGTAGATTATAGTAGGTAATGTTTAAACGATAATAACAACATTGGTATGTAATGTTCATGAAATATTACGAAAACAAAACAAAAATATACGTACAAGGTAAGCAGCACAATACAAGCGGGACGGGCAGATGAAGGTAGAGGGGACATTGACTGATGCTATGGTAAACAACCACTTCCAACTTCTATTATTCTCATGACCCTTGAAAAGTCTAATAAATTAAATCCTCCATGCTACAAAACAATAGCGCAACAAACATAGTTATCTTATAGGTACGTATTTCAGTTGTTAAATAAATAAGCTGAACAAATCAATGACGTGAGCATGGAAGTCCAGTGACTAGGTTCGTAATTATTTGTGATTTAAACTACTTTTGAACACTGATTTTGATATACTTATTGTGTTGTTATCTTAGTCTTTGAGAATAGAATGCGTCAAATCTATTTTTATAAAAGTAGGTAAATGTGCCAGTCTACGTACAACATGTCTATTTTTAGCCACATTAATTGTCATTATCAATCAAGGTGGAAATTTATCACGTAAGTTGGTGTGCAATATTTACACTGTACTCAACTATCTCGTCGGTAGAGTTCGGTAAAGTACCGCGTTGCATTACAGTTACATAACCTAGGCAAATAATGAAAACCGAATTAAAGCGGAAAGCGGATATTGGCCTAACTTATGCAACCTCTTTCTTATCATATCATATCATATCATCTCCGTCCAATGCTGGGCTCTTCCTAGACAGCCTAAGGAGTGTGAGTCCGAAAATTGTTCTAAAGAGTTTGGCTAAGAAAATTCTTTACCAAACTCCTTGACAAGCGACAATATTAAATGAAATCTTTTAAACCTCAAGACTGAAAATGCATGGTTCCGGCCCTAATCAAATGGGTGATAAAATATGTACTTAATAAATTATCGGTAAATTATTAACAACATTGAAGATGAGTTCAAACTTACTAAAACGTTAAAAGATAGTCTCCTTAAAAAGTGTTGTTACACTATTGACTAATTCTTTTTAGATGAAGCCATTATTTTAGAATTTAAAAAATCCACTCCTCACAATATTGCTATACACTATCAGGGTCATTATGTGATACCTTCCTAAATCTAAGACCTGTACTTGATTTTAACATAATGATTGCAATAAATCTATTGAATATTGAGGTAAGGTTATGCAAACCGGTTGAAAATTCGAGCGTTGCAGGTACGTATCAATATCAACACAAAATTCAAATATTCCGCTACATTCACCAGTTTTACTTTTAGATTCGCGATAAAAGAGTTATTAGAGTGCTTATCTGAGATAAGCACTGCACTGGTGCGGTGCCTCGGATAATGTTGGCATAGGTAAGTAATATGCACCGACCGTGTAAATACATGAGGAAATTGAAAATAGCATGTGATTATAATGTCACAGATTACTTAAATAGGTATTCATTTAGTTAGTAAAATAACGTCAGAAGTAGTCAAAAAGATAAAATTGATTGATTTTCTATGCCATGAATCGAAAACAGAATTTGGTAAATAGACCTCTAATATGAACTGGCAGAAATCATTGCAAAGATCTCGAGACCCCAAAGTCAAGGAAATAGTATTGTAAATGAGTAAGGTAAAATGGGAGATGATAAAACTTTCTCACGTGCAGAGTAAATTAACATTCACGTGCAGATTGCACTTTGAAATGAATAAACAAAACGAATCTTATCGAACCCACTTCCTGTTTGATAAATCTTGGCTCAAATAACAATACATCTAAGCCACAATAAATGACCTACATAGTCGTCCAATGACATAAGGCTTACGTAACACCGAAGCGGTGCAGAGACTGCATCGACCTGTTCCATGACCCAGTGGCGGCTGGTGATCTGCGTGCGCAGTCCCCTAGTCCACGGCTTGATCAATACCCGGGACCCAAACAGACGCGCGCGGCTGCGGCGTGGGCGACTGGCCTACTTACACGAGCCTCGCCGCTTCCTGCTCCCGTCAAATCCTGTGCAATATGCAAATCATCTACAAATGTTTATCTTTTTAACAGATTGATGACTCTCATTTAGAATTCATTTACCGGTTCGCCAATGACATCGATTTCGCGAGAATTCTATCGCGGTCACTTTGTTGCACTTCATCGTTTCCCCACATTTCATTTGTAGAGGAAAATTGAGAAGTAGGTAATCCTCGTTAACGTTTCTGCGAATGCAATGCGACGTAGAGATGTTTAAAGCAGACAAGATTGATTACGACGTGAATGCATCGGAGAGACGAAATGCGTCTTAAACTGATGTTAAAAATAGAGAGGAGTGTAAAGAGGCGTGCGGCTTGCGGGGCGAGGTAAGCAAAGGTTGTCGTATTATTAACACATTCTAATTCGGGGGGACCCAAACAAACCATCGCAAGCAGGTGACCTACATTCCGGGTGCGTCTGCCGGCCGAGCACGAGATACGGGCATGATTCATGCAGGCTGGCGCTCCGCCGACGCCGGCGCGCCGCCCGGTGCCAATCAACGCCCCGGCGGCGGCGGCCGTGCCTGCCCTGAGGAACCCCACGTCTATTACCAGAGCACCCCTTTGCAGTAAAGCCCGCTGCCAACGGTACCGGGAAACACTGATTGCTTTGCTAGAATTGTTTGATTTAGCCGGACAACTAGCTACAGCAGTATCAAATTTCCCAGTGAACGAATTTATATTTTGCACGTAGAACCTTGCAGAATATTATTTTGCACATCTGATCTAACCAAATACTTAAAAAACAAGTCTTGATATATTAAAAATGTGAGAATTATAACATCAAAGCGTACGAGTAACTTCCCCAGAATGTTGGCAAGTGATATTCCATGACCTGCTTACCGGTTCTACGAATTGCTATGTACCTACCTACCTAGATTACCTAGTCAAAGTATAAATACGTACAATAACTACGACCTAGTTATTTAACATGGTTCACTTGCATAATTTAAACAATTCGAAAATAGTACTATTCAATGGAAAGGAGCACGACATATCATATCGAACTAAAATGGATTTGTGTTGATTTGACTTATTTAGAAGTGCGCTACCGTAGTGTATAGCTGCACCGATTTTCATTCTTCAATAATTAATTTCTATTAAGTGTAGTAAGTATAGTGGTTTTTGTGAATTTGTCATATTTTTCCATTGAACGTTCCGATCTCGATGCAGTTCTGAATCTGACCCAAATTGTTTTAACCTCGACAGTATTTCAGCACGCCGCGCCGCCGCTGCCGCTGCCAACATGCGATTACAAGTGTTTAGGAAATCGCATTAGATACTAAGCCCACAACAACCCATTATGGTAATCGACATTCGAGCAATTCAATGCGTGTTTTATTCTGAGAAATATGCAAAATCAAATGTCCGGTTCACAGGACATGAACGGTTACCAGTTCTATTCAAGTACAAAGAACAGGATCTACAAAACTGGCTTGGCGTGTGTGAACGGCTTTGGAATGTGTAGGGCGTTGCAAGCCGGCGAGTTTAAAGTGCATTTGTAACATAGGTAAAATATGTGCAGTAAAAATGCACGAGCAGCGACCTTAGCCCAGTTGCGGGCGACAGAGAGGCGACGTGCGGCGCAGCGGGCTGCGGCATCGGCCACGAGCGAACGAGCGCGGCGCGTGAAGCCCCGCCACCGCCAACTGTGGCGACACCGTTTCAACACACTCGGTGTAGGTTGACACTATGTTGTGGTAAACTACTCGACCACCTACTGAAGCAGTTATACGAACGTCGTGTGAACGTAAAATTTACGAAGCATATATTCAGTTTCTATGACCACAGTGACCCATAAAACTGTCGCAACACCATATTGTACATTCACTGAGCACATCATGAAAATGTATGTAGGTAATGAAGGTCTTTAAAATGTAGAGCAAATATGGCTTTAATACTACGTAGACGTCATTGATAAAAACATCAAATTGAATATGAGACAAGATCAAAGTAAATAGAAGAAAAACAGATGAACTTGCTTCGGATTGTTTCACTTCTATATTTATCCTTATCAAGGTCTGTTTTGTGCCGTGTGTAAGAAATAGACACATGACAATACGATAACATTCACAGAGCTATGCAAGCAAATAACGATGTAACAATAGTACAACGGAATAAAGCATATGTGAGTGACAGCGCCACGCTGTGGCCGGACGGCGCGGCGGCGGCGCCAGCGTCTGTGGACGACCTTGCCACAGAACAGCCCGACTCCTCGATTATTATGCATGTGCTCCACTCATATTTGTTCTAACCGTTTATATTGTTGTAACCCACCTTTTGGATATGTACGAGCGCGAGTCTATTACGGTTATATTCAGGAGACTCTGTTGTTTATATTAGGTTTCAGGAAGTACCTACGAGAATAATGCACATAAACTACAGATCTTCATCGCAGCATAAGTCAGCAGAAGTAAATCCTCACAGAAATTATAGAATACAAATTGAAATCACAAAATTAATCAGAAATAACTGGTCCTAAAACTTCTGATTTCCATACAAAATTTGAAGCAAGGAAAAACATGACAAAAACATTTTTGATACGCGTGCGGCCCACATAACTGTAATGGAAAGTGGTCGACTCAGGCTATTGTTACACGGATGATTTGCTGAAATTCCAAATACAAGCACAAACATTTCTTTGTTAACATTCTCTTCTCAATTCACATTATGTTGAAAGAAAATGGAAAGCAAAATAATAAGACGCAGATTTTTAGCCCAACTAACGTTCTATAAAGGAAAGGCATTACGTCACCATAAAAGGTGCACAAGTCTTGTGAATAAAGACATAAAAACGACCAGGACCTACATCAATCAACATGCTAAATGCAATGAGGGAAACCAGTTCCATTTAAGGTTTTAAAGCTTTTGTACCTGTATAGTTTTTAAATGGATGCGTTCTATTTAGTCAAGATTTATGAAAGCACGCAAGGCTGGCGCCTGGTGTGAACATGACATTGGAGTTTCCATGATCGATACGACCGCTGTGCCCCAGTTTCACGTGGACAACCTAATGTGAGCTAGATTTCAAGCCTAGTGAATCTAGGCTAGTGTTTTATATTAGCTCGACGAATAAATGGGCAATTTCATTGAAAAGTAGAACTACTAGGCCCCAGGCTCGGCTTGGCCTACATAAAACTACAGGAGTCAGTTTAGGATTTAGAACTTATTAAAAAACCCTTTACTTTAACCTTTAAACATAGTTCATAGCTTATGATCGAAGCATATTAGATAAACTTTAATGATATTGGGTGAAAATAAATGTAAACCAGAAATTAAGAGAAGATGCCAAAATTATTAATTTTCGTAATCTGAAAAGAAAAACAGCAGTAATAATACTGCTGTTTTTCTTTTCAGATTACGAAACCAGTGAGAATTTAAGACATGTTGTGGTTGTTATTGATTACAGCGTCCGTGAAGCAACCGCTTCTGAGCGGAAAATGTCACGACTTCATGGCGCACTGAGAGTTCCGCGATAATGCAACGCTTCGAAATGCAAGGATTAACCATTCTTTGAGCGAAATCTTCAGTCTACTGGGATTAATATGAAGACGAAGATTAAAGAGGGCCGACAAATTTCAATTCACGATCAATGGTGAAGAAATGACCTTCATTTGTCATTTTAAGCGATTTAATTTTACTGGAAACTTTGCCAATCAATCTGGAACACAATAGTGTTTGTACATTACTGCTTCTGGCAAACATGTGGTACTTCCCCAGATAGACTCACCAAAAAATTCTGACCGCTACAAAATATAATACGTCTCTTACTGACAAAAGATAGACCACGCAGGTTTCGCGAAACATCAAAAGTCTCATTACGACCTACTTTCTTAATTGAAACTCTTCATTAAACCTTTGTTACGTATGCGCTCACTCACTTATCCGGTTAGTGAGCGGTCGATTCGCAACATAGCGAAAAAGAGAGAGCCAAGCTTCGTCTGGTTGCTGCAACAGTGTTTGTTTTGCAAAAACAACGCCTCTGGCAAGGCTGTCGACACCACGTCGTGAAGCCGGATCTACTCGGTTACATACACAAACACACCTAACATCTAACGGCAACACATAATTTATGTTGGTAGTCACATATTATGTTAGTGCTTACTTAATTAAATTTAAAAACAAATTAATAACAGATTGCCCTGTAAGTTATTTGCGCTCATGCCCTGCTGAATAAGCTGCAAATAAAGAAGTAAAATGATGGAGTAACAAATTAAGAAATTAGTTGCTGGATCATAATCAATAAAATGAATACAAGCTTTCAGGGCACCTAGAATTAAAGTCGCATATAGACGGTGTAAGTTATTTCCAAGTCTCACTGTTCAAAAACTAACTATACATGAACCTGTGTACGTGTGAACGTACGAAAAATGATTATGAGAATCATTAGAAAGATAAATTGTAAATAAAGAAAAAGATATTGTTGCTGATATTATTAAGGAAGAGATAAGAAACGGTAGATAGGTTACTAAGTTTCCCAGTGTTTTCTCGGGTTACGTCGTATAAACTAAACAAATGAAAATGCTTTAAGGTTGCGTGACCCGCAATTTAAAACGCGTGCACCGCCATTTTGCCTCTTTAAAAATAACAGTTTTATGGAATACCTGAGTCTGAGCAGTGCACGTCACAGCTTTACATTACGGCCCGAATGACGCAAATATCACATGTAAATACCTATAACAACAAAACATTTTAATTTTCTATGAAACGCCAAGCCTTTTTCAGTCTTAGAGGCTATTTGTTGCTATTGAACGCAAATTAATATTCAAGAACGTGTTATTGAAAAGCATGCCTTGTTCGTTTACCGTCGTTGCTATTTACAATAGAATGATACCAATTTGGGAGATAGTTCAGTATTTATTTGAATTCTATGTGATGAATAAAATCGTTATTATGTTGATTGACTGACAGGTCTTTAGTGTATCGAACCATAAACGCGGAGTAAACAAGTTCTACGACCTGTTTTCGGTAGACACAGACAGTCGCCGAGTTGGTGGAAAGTAGCGTCGTCGGTGCATGAAGCAATGAGCGTTTTGCCCGTCGCCGCACCACCACCGTCAAAACAAGTTGCGCAATTCGCTCGCATTCCGTAGAGCCACCGATGTCACTCTCCCTTCTACTACCTACCTACTCGTTTGTTGGCAGATTTTGGACCTGTTTTTCATATTTTGATATCCTGGACTATATCCTGTGGAATTCCCTTGTTGTTGCTATTTGCAGTGAGTTAGGTAATAGGTCCTTCAGTTAGTTGTGTATTTAGTATTTACCCATTTCATTTTATTTCGTAACGCATTTGGAAAACAAAGAGCATTAAATTAATCAGTTAGGTATAGGCACTTTGAAGTTATAGTTTCGGTATCGGTTAGTGTATTTACCCATTTAATTTATCTCTAAGGCATTTGAAAAACAAAGACGTAGGTCTGTGAAATAATTTTCTCTAAGTACCTGCACTGGTACAAACTTGGTGTGAACATAGAAAAAACATTTTTTTATTCAACTGCATTCTTTAGAAATATAATCTTCATCTCCATTTTTTTTAGTCAGGGCAAGTAAAGGCAGAGAAAAAACTCAAAACCGTAGGTACCGAAATCAACAGAAGTTCAATTACAAAAGTTTCCAGGCTACGGCGGAGAGGAAGACCTTCAGTAGAAAACGCCGCGCCGCCGCCCGCTGGCTAACGCGCAATGGTAGTTGTTTGTTATTGTACCCACGATGTTTGTAAACAGGCCTCGTTTGGTTACGAAACTTATTTGTTTCAAAGCCAGACAAAATATTACCGTTGCGCAAGTTAGAAAGCTGTACATTATCAGGACATCTACGCAGGAAAGCGGCCGGCCCAATTGTATAGTTTTCTGCTGTTTTCTGAGTAAGGCATCAAGGAAACGTTAAGTAATATTTTCGGTATTGTAGAAAGCTGATCGTTGTAAAAAATGTGTTACCTACCGCGGTAAATGCGTGATGCATGTCTGTGACAGGATGACGTGCGTGCGACATTCACGGAGGCATTGTCGGGGCGTCACGTTCAGTTTGTTTGTAAACACATGTAGGTGGGTGTCGGCGAAGGTTATTATACGCTTGCAGAAGCAGCAACGCTGCCAATTGCACCTTCGAGGACGATTACACGCTTTACAACATGCGTAGGGGTATGGGCCAATTCTATATTTAAGTACATGATTAATTATTGTACATGATCAATCCAACACTTAAAACTTGTAATAATCACCCCTAATCTTCCTGGAGCGCGGGGTGTTCATCTCATTGATGCAGTCGGTCTCATGTAACAATACTTGACATTAAGCCAAGTCAAGATCCTTGAACGGAGCCTGTCAGAATTTTATTTCAGATCGGGGATTCTGTTCACCAATCCTAACTAACTTCAAAGATTATGAGACCGTAATACCTAGGTAGCTTGTTCAAAAATATAACAACAAAATAACCTACGTAATAAAAACGGGCCAAGTACCTATAAATATAAACCGAACTCGCGCTAATAATCCCATAATTCGATGAAAGAAAACGCTTTTGTTCGTCGAAACTTCTGTTGAAGAGTAGGTAACTTAAACAACTTTCGATCGATGTTGTGTTAAGCTATGAGCAATAATAAAATGATAATAAAGATAAATATAAATTATTACAACTAGGTGCATAAGTGGAATACCTAGGTAATCTTACCTTGTGCTCTTGTCAAATGTCGACTTGGTAACACGCATAGAGGACGGTTTCTGATCAAAGTTGCTAGTCTTGGTTGCCATTTGTGGACCCGGTGCTGACGGTTCCTGAACAACAGAAAAATAAAGTGGTGGTGATTATGTTCACAAAAATTAGAATGTAGGCTTTTCTCTGCCTTCCTTGGTAGTTATAACCTGAATTAATATGAATAGCTTCGAGCTGTCAAACTTAACCCTCGCGATACACCTGCATTGCAATTTAGAAAAGAGCTGATAACTTTTAATTTTAAACCGCTCGACAGTTTTTTTAATCAAATAAAGGTGGGTCTGGGTCCCTACCTAACCTAAGGAGTAAGGACCATTACGATTTGTAATCGTTTAGTGCAGTCGGAGCAGACATAAAACTTTTCTAATCCCGGTAAAGGGTTCGCCGCCATCTTGTTTTAAAGTAAAATTTTTTCGTTTTTCTGAAATAACTCGTTAATTTTTAATTTTAGAGTAAAAATGGCGTAATTCGAAGTTGTTGGAAATTTAATTTCTCACAAGTTTGGTCATGATCATTTTTACGCTAGGATCAATATTTGCAGAGTTATACTATCAAGTTTATCAAAAAAATCGTAATGGGTGAAATTTTTATTTTCTTCAAGTTTGGTTGAAAAACACGCAAAATTCCCTTTCTAAATTACAATTTAAAAAAAAATAAACTAGAAAATAAACAAGATATTTTAGAAATAAAAAATATTTGGTTCTCGCACTTTTTTTACTACACGATCAATATTTTCGGATTGATAGTTTCATTCATCCATCAAAACAAAACTTTTAGAAGATGTAAGGATCTTACTGGAAAGGGGTGTTCAAAGGCAAGGAAGACGTTACTGCATTACGCCGATATGTTTGCTTCGACCGATGCGGACAATGGGAAAACTTGCTTAGTAAATATTATCATAGCACACGATAAGTACAGGGAATCAGCAACCGATACGCCAGCGGCCACGAAGAATACTAGTTGCTAAGGAAAAGGAAGTGGAAACCATGATTGAGGATATGGCTAAGAACGAGATCATCGAGCCCTCGTCCAGTGTGTTCTGCTGTAGTGCTAGTAAAGAATAAAGATAGCAGTAGCAGCAGCAGACTACCGACGACATAATGACGTAACTAAGAAAGACAATTAGCAGACCCTCTGCCACATTGAATACGCTGCAGGAATGAAGTGGTTTACATTGGACTTGAGAAGTGATTACTGGCAAGTAGAAATTAACCCTTAAGAAGAGAGATAACCGCATTTTCTACGGGAAAAGGGCTTTGGCAATTCAAAGTGCTGCCATTCGGATTGTGATTGTGCAATGCCCTTTTAACTTTTAAAATATAAATGGAGCTAGTGCTAGTGGGGTTGATTGAACACGCCTGCCTGGTCTATTTGGATGACATCATAATGTTTGAAAAACTTTTTAAGACCACCTCTGATACCTGGAACAACTTTTTAGGCAATGTAGTTTCTAAAGATGTTTTGCTGTCAAATCTAAAGAGAATCACTACGATCAAGGATTGGCTGGTTCCAAAAGACAAGAAGGAAATCAGATCATTTTTGGGTTTATGCTCTTACTATCGACGATTTGTGAAGGGCTTCTCTGATATAGCAAAACCCTTGCATAGACTGACTGAAGAAAAACGACTTTTCCATTGATGAAGACTGCGACGCCGCTTTTCGAGGATTGAAGAAGCATCGGTGAAGAAACACCGATCCTTGGTTTCCCAGACACCGTGAATGAATTCATTGTCGGCACCGATGCCAGTAATATTGGCATAGGCAGCGTACTACTACAGCAAATTCTTATCCAAGCCTGAAAGGAATTACTGCGTGACAAGAAGCTGCACCGCTGACGATCACGCTGCATTAACATGGTTGCTTCAATTCAAGGACCCTAAAGAGCAAGTAACAAGATGGATCGAGCAACTTCAGGAGTTTGATTTTACGGAGCGTCGTAGTGGTAGATCACACGGTAACGCAGACGCATTGTCAAGAAGGCCTTGCCCGGAAAACTGTAAGCATTGTCTAAGGCAAGAGTCCAAGAAAAATGTACTCGTCAGAATGCTCAAAACAGATCTTACTGATAAATAGAAGCAAACCCTCCAGATAACAAGATGACACAGACCTAACGCCAATTTTCGAGTGGATGGAGTCTAGTGCCTCAAAACAAATTGGCCGGCATGAGCATAACGACGAAGAGTTATTGGGTACAATAGTACTTCTTCATATTCATCAGACAGTCTTCTTATTCATGAAGGGGTATTATGCCGCAAATGGGAAAATTCACGAGGCAATCGCTGTCACCTAAAAATGATTGTACCGAAAGACAAAGTACGTGACGTTTTGCATCTTTATCATGGATACTCAGGAGGACATCTGGGAATAAAATAGGCGCTGCTAAAGACACGAGACCGGTTTTACTGAATCAATTGCGATGACGTAGAAGACTGGGTACCGAAATGTACAAGTTGTGCTGCAGTGAAAGGGCACTACGGGTGTGTAGGACACCCGTAGCAGAGGTGCAATGAAGCTGTATAATGCCGGAGCACCAAGAGAACGAGTAGCATTAGACGTGGCGGGCCCATTTCCCAGTCACTGATAATGGCAACAAGTACTTCGTGGTTGTTATGGACTATTTTAACAAGTGGCCATAAGTCTTCGAAATTACAAATCAAGAGGCTTCTACAATAGCAGACAAATTGATTAGTTGAAATTTAGAATCTCAATTGTTTAAGGAGATATGTCAAGTAATGGGTGCCCACAAAACAAGGACTACGTCTTACCATCCACAATCTGACGGAATGGTGCAACTACACAACCGCATTACCGCACCCTTGTAACACATCTAGCCAAGGTGGTCGAAAACAATCAGCGAGATTGGAACAAGCACATCCAACCATTTTTATTGTCGTACCGTAGTGCTGTTCATGAGAGCAGCCTGCTTTTGCAAACTTTGGCAGACAGTTGCGGCTGTCTGCAAATTTAATAACCGGAATTTCCTCGCCACAACCCAAAAACGAGTACGCCAGAGATCTACAGAATAAGATGAACGACATCTACGAACTTGTTAGAAATTCTGGCCAACAAGCATCTGAAAAGATGAAGACTCGATATGACAGAAACTTCAACGACCCTGGATTTGATGAGGGATCGCTAGTATGGCTTCACAATCCTGTACGAAAGAAAGAAAAACTCCAAAGCTGCAACTCAAATGGGATAGACTATACCGAATGGTAACCAAAATCAACGACGTCACGTATCGACAGAAGGGTCAGCGAGACGCACCTAAGATTATCCACGTTGATAGACTGGCGCGACATCACGAGACTAACGATGCTCGGGACGAGCATGTCTTAGGAGTGGGTTGTGTTACGCCAGTCGCAGCCGATGAGAAACTATACATTAATCTGTGGAAATATTTACGACTACTATCGGTGTTACAGATTAAGCAGCAGTAGCAGTAGTAGTAGTAGCGGGACTCGAGTCCCGCGTCCTATTGTTAGAATACGGAACAAAAGAAATCTTTCTGGATAGCTTTTTTGTGCACTATTTTTATCTATTGAATGTATATATCTTATTTTATCTAAAAAAGGGTGTTGATTTGAATCTTTTGAAATTTGAAATTCTAGATCGAACCCGTGGCTCTGGGAGATAAACAACTTTTTGTGCCCTAGCGCTATTGTTTATTCTAATGTTCTGGATCTCTTACAGCAGTTTTGATTAAGCGTTTAAAGTGCTAACATCAAAGTGATTGTACGAGTAGTGTTCAGAGCGTTATAGTGCAAGTGTTTCCTGTAGTGTAACAGTGTGTGTGTGTACTGGTGAACAAAGTGAATCTTCGGATATTTCGACCAATTCGGAAATTTCAATTATTTTCTTCCTACCCAGCTCGTAACAATTTATAGTTATAGAAAATCAAGAAGCTGGGAAATACTTGTGATGAATACTATACGTAATGAATGAATTTGTTATAAAACTGACGTACAACTTCCTTAGACAAGGGAAAACAGAATGTTATACCACTACTGTTTTCTTATACCAAAACTGTCGAAATCACCATCTAGCGACAGATAAATTTATTGCAAAAATGACATTTGGAAAAGGCGTTTCCCTTAACGTTACGGCTACATTAGCAGCCTTCGGCGATAATATCGCGACATGATTGTAGTCGGTTAGTTCGTCACTCGGCGATATACCTACCTATCGGGCGCATTATCGCCCATGTCAACTCCGCTGAAAGACGACGAGTTAACCGCTAATGTAAACAAAAACATCGCTGATAACAATACAATACATCTTTATTGCACACCAAAATACAAAATAAAACAAACATAAAGAAAAAATTAAAAAATAAAATATCATTCGGCAGTACAAGAGCGGCCTTATCGCCTAAAGCGATTTCTTCCAGGCAACCTTTGGATGGACATGACAGAATGAAATATGACAAACGGTCGGTGGCATACACAAATACATAAATACAATAGTAAAAAAATAAAATATAATAAAACATATCTACACATATAGCCTTTATTGTTTAATAATTTATGTATTTCTTAATTTCTTAATATATAATTTGTAAATATATATAAATAATATAAATATACATATGTACGTACCAATTAACAAAGAGAGAAAAAATGTTTAAAAATAAGATTTTTGAAAATACCTAGGTAGGCAATGATTCAGCCTGTCATAACCGATAACAATGATTTTTTTTAGCGCGTCAATGCAACACGAATTTTCGCGCGCTAATGTAGCCGTACCATTGATGAGGCCGCAACATTAAAATCGCATCTTTGATACCTATTTGTTTGTTAGATACCTATTGTAACTTTTCGACATTTATGTGAACTTTTTTTCCCTTTACCTCCTATTCCTACCACTCCCTCACCATTCGGCAGTACGAACGATTCGGCCGTAATCGTGAAAAGTTAATGAAAAGATAGGTAATAAAAAATTATAAAGGTAGGTAGGTAGGTAGATAGATGCCTAACAAAAAAAACGATAGATTTATTTTAAATTAATTGGGCAAGTAGGTGCCCACCTACCTACTTTGTGGCAAATTAAAGTTAATGAAATGACACACTAAATAGATACCTAGGTAAGGTGAATATGCCAGTTCACGACCAGTTAGTGGACTTGTGATCTTTAAATCAAAAAAATTATCAAAAAGAAGTGTTGTTTTTAAACATTGATACTTGATAGTTATAGAATAAACATCAAGTTATAGAATTGATATTTGTCTTATTTTAATTTATCGCGTTTTCATTGAAAAATCTTACGATTTATCGAAAAGTGCTTAAATCTCAGTTCCCGACCACCTACAGCCAGTTCTCGACCGCCTTTTCGGTCAGTTCTCGACTCGACCATAGAATTGTTACAGAAAAAAGAGCTTATGGAAATAGGATTAAGGTGGAAAATAAAAATTACTGTAATATGTTATGCTTAACGTTTAGGTACTTGTGTTTACAAAACGGACAGTATTTTCAAAATAGGCTGCTTCAAACTACGGGGATTGTTTTAAAACTGTACAATTTAAATGAAAGCATCTTATGCGATGGTCGCAACCAATATTTTTTTCAGCGTCATCTTCTACGTCGCCGATCAAATAATCGGAACATTGGTTACATTATATAGCTTTATGGTGCACAGATCTATACAGCATCTTCTTTGAGGTGCTTTTGAATGCTACTTTTGTGCTTGATAATTTGTGGACGAGAACCAGTTAGTTGTCGACCACTACAAATTTAGTACTATTTCTATGAGTTTGGCCATACGGTCGTAAACTAGTCAGTTTTCGACCACCAAATCCGACTGCTTTTTGTATGAACTTTATTCAATGGTCGTCAACTGGTCAGTTTACGACCATCGTTTTATCGCCATTGAAATATGTTTTATTTTGGAATTCCTACTCATAATTTGCTGGTCGCAATCTGACGCCCAAATGCACTATACATTATCGAAACGAAAGGGACAAAAGTAATTCACGCTTCACCATAAAATGGGTCAAAAAAGCCAAAATACGTAACAATGTAAACAGGTAGTTCTCGACCAGGTGGTCGTCAACCAGAGAAAGCGTCATTTTGGTCATTTAGTTTCGCGACCACCTATTATACTTCAATAAAATACAAACAAATATGGACAAAACATGATCTTAGCACCAAAAACAAAAGATATCTGACAACCCAAGCATAATTTCCAAGTGTAAATCTAAATAAAACTAAGTGCTACATATGATTGAAAAAATCCATCCACACTATTTTTTCTGTTCATTACACGGCATGTGCGCACAGACTCAGTTCTGTCTCAGAGTCTAAATTTCCTGCAGGTCATCTAACTGGCGTAGACCAACGACAGGTTGGATCGGAAGAGGGCACAACTTTCATTAAACTTTCATTTAAAAATTAAACAAACTCTTGCCGCGTTCCGATTTCACTGTTTTACTTAAATTACTGAGAAACGGTCGGGAACTAGTGGTGGTCGGTAAACTGGCAATGTCACCCTAGGTACATAACTGTAAGTAAGTAGATGTAGATACATAAGTACCACAGAATACTCCCATTCCTATGGTAAGTATAAGTTGGTAAGTATTATGGTTAGTATTAGAAAAGAAATAAGTAAGTACCATACTTATTTCTTTTCTAATTTTTTCTTAGAACGTAACTAGGTACTTATTTGTTTAATTTATTAATTACCCACTAAAGGAACCGCAGGTAGGTACTGACATTCTATACCTATTAATTAGGTAACATAGCCATACATCGAGCCCATACCAGACGAAATTATTGATAAACAAACGACATTGACTTGACAAGATTAGATTCAAGGCCGCCTTGTCTAGAAATATTGGGTGGCTAAAGTTGGGTTATGATTTTAATAAGCTTTTTGCACTACGTAGGTACATAATAAAATATTAGTCTTATCTTCCTTAGAGTCTAAATTTGTAATGAATTACTATTTATTGCGAAAAATGAACGTAATAAGAAAATAACATCGAGAAACATACCGATATTTGCAGCCATTGCAAAACTTCAAAAATTTGTTGCAATTCCAGGTCAAACACTTAGAATTTCAATTTTATAATCACTATTTTTCATTCATCAACCAATACTTCACCAATATATTGCAATGGAAAACACGGTTTTCAATGGAGTTACCAATTTTACCAAAAAAATTCACGTCAAATTGCCACTATCAGCCATTCAACCCAGAAATCAAGCATGACTAGTAAAAAATGAGATTTACGCCATCTAGTGTGAATGTTATAAACGTAAATGAAAGGAGCAAAAGGCACTCGGAGACCTTGCAAAATAGCAAAAGGTGTCATGTTGCATTTACTCATTATGGACACTAACGCCATCTGGCAAAAAATAGATAAAACTTGATGATACTAAACACTGGTGCTGCGGGTCGATTACGTAAAATAATTATAGTTCACAGATAATCCAACAGAGGGTGCATGACGTTTGACAGCAATGGTATCGCAACATTGAGTTTTATTGCTTTTATATTCTACAAGATGCGGGAAGGCTATAAGGGAAAAGTCACGCATTCTTCATTTTGTTGAGAGTTAAAATTAGCTAAATTTTGCTGCAGCCTTCTATAAATGTCTTGTCTAGATGGAGAGTGTGGCGCTTCATACGCAATTTAACGGCAGGCCAGCTTTGGAGAGCTGACATAAGCTGTTTTACACGCGCGCTGAGCGTGCGGAATGATACCAGGAACTTGAATAGTTTCCTTGAACCCATAAAAGTAGGGAAGTTATTATGTTGTTCTTCTAACTGCTGTATCTTTAAAAGGACTTCGAATTTTCAAAAATCCATTTACCACCGTATTCTAGACATGTTAAGATAGCAATATATGAAAAAACAAAAACGATTTTTTGAGCCCATCACATGGGATGACCCCCTTTAATGGAAGCTTTTGTTTTAACATTGTAAACATGCTAGGTTGCGTTACGCGCCCGACCGCGGCAGCTGGCAGCAGACGTGTCGCCGCCTCATGATGCGGCGACGTGTCGTCTGCTGCTGTCGTCTGCCGTCGTAATTCCGCGCCCAACGACAAGCGGCAGCAGCAGACGCCAGCGCAGTTTTCCAGTCGGTTGAAAGTATACGGTGAGAAACGATATCTGGGACCCTATTCGGAGATTTGAGATTTTCATCTCACCATTTTTCGTCCTTGTTGCTCTCGTTTGAAACGTCATAGGTGTGACAGTGATCAAGATAAAATCTCATCGCATCTCACGCGCAGGAATAGCCCCCCAAGGGGGCTATTCTTGGGACCCTATTCGGAGATTTGAGATTTTCATCTCACTTATTCTCGTTCTTATTGCTCTCGTTTGAAACGTCATAGGTGTGAGAGTGACCAAGATAAAATCTCTTCTCATCTCACGCGCAGGAATAGCCCCCCTGCGCTTGAGATGAGATGAGATTTTATCTTGGCCACTCTCACGCACCTATGACGTTTCAAACTAGAGCAACAAGGACGCAAAATGGTGAGATGAGAATCTCAAATCTCCGAATAGGGTCCCTGACGTGTTTAAGGAAAGCCTCAGAATAATAACTAAAGCTAAAAATAATAATAACTAAATAATAACTAATTGCTTTAGTTATTATTCTAAGAGGAAAGCGATCGCAATTTACTTTTGTCTTTGGTTAAAAGAGGAAGAACACGGTGATGACTTGCTACAATATTCAAATACAGCATGTTACAAAATCCCTAATGTATAATTGAAGGACATATACCTACGCACACTTATGAGTATTGATGCAAAAATACCAAAAATAACCAAAAATTTCACGTTATAACCGGCAAAAATAGCAAGAGTTATGGCCGGTTTAAGAACACAGCAAAAAAAGGAAATTCTACAAAAATATTAAAATATCGTTAAGATTTGTTGGCAGCTTTTATTCTAAGAAAGTAGCGGCACAACACAAATGGTTTACAAATAAAACCGACGCGATTAGTGTCTGCGTTAGCGCTTTTAAGAGGGTGGAGCGCGATGTGTGCTCAAAATTTTTTTTGTCTAAAATTGCATCCTCCAGTCGGTACAGAATGCGCACCTCGCGGATACAACGGGGTTTTGTAACATCCTGTAAAGAGTTCTATGTTCATCTTTAAGAGGTTAAGATACGCCAATGACATTTGCCATTCGGCGCTCAGCTGGTTTTAGCGCCTCTAGTGATCAACGCTCGAAGCTTTTGAACATTGAGCTAGCATTTCTCAAAGACTAAACAAATTCAGACGAAACACCGTCAAAAAAATATGTTTGCCTAAAAATGAATGCCCTCTGTGATGTTATGCTTTATTGTAATGTTTTGTGACTAAATTATTTGAAGCCAACGGCGTTTTAAAGACTTGAGCCTTTTAAGCAGCATGAGCGCGGTAGTTTGTTTATAAGTATAGGTAGATTAAGTATGTACTCACAAATATCCCGCATCTAAAGGTTTTGATTCCCTTTGGTCGTGCGTGTAAAATCTAAAAAAACAATCGTAGACCACGGACTCTCTGAAGTGTGAGATATCTTGGTTCATCGGATCTTGGTCCCTCTCACTTTTATGATTTTTCAAACGAGAGAGACATTGACCAAAACATATCTCGTGCGTAGGAATAGGGGGAATAATTTATTATCGTAAGAATAGCTCTGGAGGGCTATTCTTGACGCGTGAGATGTTTCTTGGTCACTCTCACTATGACTTTTAAAACGAGAGAGACATTGATCAGAAAATATTTTTAGCAAGAATAGGGCTCCTGATGGGCATTCTAAGAACTCCGGTACCAGGGATAAATCACTCAACCTATCTTAAACCAATGCTTACAACATTTCGAAAATCTCATAACAAAAAAAATATTGACTAGGACTAGCAGAGCTGTTCAATCGACGGCCCGCTTTAAAAATGTATTCTACGAGTTGATAGTACTAATCTGTTTTATATAATTAGTAGGTAGTATAAAAATGACTAAAATTGTTGAAAATATAGTGGACCCAGAACTTACAACCTCATTATTTTCTCGATAGTTTCTTGCCTGATTTTGCTGAAATGTTCCTACTTGAAGTTAAAAACGCGTTTGTGTTTAATATCTTTTTCATCACTCTCGCTCGTAAAAAGGACTTTATTACATCAGTTTTAGCTCATAATCCGAGCTATTAAGCACGTGTGCTGTTACTTTACCATTATCGCACTAGTAACTAAACTAGACTTTTTTTAAAATAAATCAACAAGAGTTTTTTTTTACTTTTCTTAAATTCTTGATTTAAAGTATCATAACTACGTAATAACAGTAAATAAACATTATTTTTTTATCAAAATATTGACAATTAATTAGGTATGATAATTTAAACAAAGTATTCGCTTTATTATTTTGCCTAGGAAAATTTTTATAGGTGGAAAAGCAGCAAAATGCGCATACATTTTCAGAAAAATATATTGACTAATGCAAGTCTGTGTTTTTTCCCCTCGCATGTGTGATGAAAAACGTCACATGAAACGCGTGTGCGTTAATAATTACACTATTGGCTCCATTAGTGGGCTCGCATACGGCTCGCGCTATAATACCTCCTCGAGTGAATGACAAATACAAGAAACTAACGGAACGAGCTTTATTTTATCTACGCGTACGAAATCGTGAGCAACAGCTAGTAGTTAATATAGAAAAAAAATCCTCTATAGCTGGACTAAAGGGGTCTTAGATTGGATATTGAAAAACCTTTTGTAGCTGAAATACATGTATAGTGCTTAGATTTTAGCAAACACCAAAAAAATAACACTACTCAACAAATTTTCAACTTTTGATTTTATCTGAGGTCGCATTATGTGATTACTATTTCTTGCCACTAAAGTAATAAAAATATGCAAATATACACACACCATCACATCTCAATGTCAAGATAAACATCCATGTCCGAAATAACGAATATTCCATAATTTTATTCTAATTTTAATTGAAATGGCGTAGTTTTTTTGGAGTGGCTGGCTTTTCTCTTGTACTCAGTAGCAGGGGTCTCTCTAATAAGGCTCCAACAGTAATCCGCGAGCATAGCAGGCTCCCATCTGCCTTGAAATCGCTTTTCAAATGCAACAACATCTTGGTGAAAGCGTTCGCCATGTTCGTCACTGACTGATCCCATATTTTCAGGGAAAAAGTCCAAATGCGAGTGAAGAAAATGCAACTTAAGTGACATATTGCATCCCATTTTATAGTAGCAGTCCAATAAAACTTTTATTTTTTCGCGAAAATCTTTAGATTTCTTGTTACCAAGGAAATTGTTAGTGACATCGACAAAAGCGTTCCATGCTTGTTTTTCAATATTATTGAGAGCAGATATAAAAGATGGATCTTGAATCAGCTTTTTTATGTCTGGACCTACGAAAACACCCTCTTTAATTTTCGCGTCACTAAGCTTGGGAAACTTTTGCTTGAGAAACTGGAAAGCCGCACCTTCTTTGTTTATTTTTTTCACAATTTTTTTTATGAGCCCCAGTTTGATGTGCAATGCCGGCAAAATAATTTTATCTTGCTCAACCAATGGTTCAAATTTTACGTTTTTCTGGCCCACTACTAGAGAGTGACGTAATGGCCAATCTTTTTTAATAAAATGTTGAGCTCGAGCTCGGCTATCCCACTCGCAAAGAAAACAACAATATTTTGTATAGCCTGACTGCAAGCCTGTTAACAAAGCAACCACTTTAAGATCTGCACAAACTGGCCATTTATGATCTCTGTATTTAATTTTTTCTAATAAAAGTTTCATAACGTCATAAGTTTCTTTCAAATTAGCACTATAAGCGAGGGGCAAAGACGGTAACTCATTTCCATTATGCAACAATACTGCTTTCAAGCTACTTTTTGAGGAATCAATAAATAAACGCCATTCAGCAGCTACATGATTTTGCCCAAGCTGTGCCATTAATCCATTTACATCATTGCAAAAAACTAAGCCATCTTCTTTAGAATAGTACGGAACCAGTGAGCTATGTCGTTTACGATAAAAAGATACCTTCACATCTGATTCACATAGATTCCATTGCTGTAATCTGGATGTCAATAATTCTGCCTTATCAATGGGTAAATTTAATTCTCTTATTAAGTCATTAAGCCTACTTTGATTCAATAAAAGTGGCTCAGATGCACATTTTGGGACATATTGGGGGTCCTCGCTATTTTCACTATCCGTCGAACTCGAGTCGACTTAAACTGTCTGAATTAAATTCACTGGGCACTCAGGAACAGGTAACTCGTCAGAATGTGGCTGAGGTTTTATGACCGATGGCACGTTGGCATACTTAATACTTCGTTTTGATTTTTCAGAAAACCCCTTTAATTGCGTTAAACAAAAATAACAATCGACGGCATGATTCGTTGGCTCCATCCACACCATTGGCGTACCAAATGGCATTTTTTTAGTTGTTCCCTTACACCAACCATTGAGATATGTATAACATCTTAAGCAGCACACTTTAGGAACCCATGACTTGTCTTGATTCCTTACGACACGGTTAAAATAAGCTTGATAGCACTGTTTAATTAAGTCAGAAAGTGGTTTTTTTTTCGATTTCGGCGTAAACTCGCCACAAATATAGCAAAATAAATCAGGACTGTTAACACACACTCGCGACATTTTAGAAGTCAGTTAATATACTAACAAATGCACTATGTTCCATTTGCAAAAGTAATAAGTTTCCGGACTACCCGCATTTTAACTTTTGTAGGTAGGTAAAAAAATAAAAAAATATTTATCCCTATAACCAGATGTGATATCGAAATAAAAAGCATACAGTATTTTTATATTGGTCAAGCTTATTATGAAATAATATGAATTGGGTCAGATATTTTTTAAGTGTTGAGTAGTGTAATCAAAATAAACCGAGATTCAAAAAATATCAATAAATCAAATGCTTTGAAGGCAGTAATCGCTCAGATTAACACATCCTTAATCTAACACATGAAACTCAAATGTTGGTTTTATAGATGAAACATAAATTCGAGCGAAGCTTGTAGTTGGGAGTTTCCAAGCAAAGAGGTTAACATTGAATGAAAACTCAGAATAAGCACTGTAAGAAGAGTTTATTTGAAAATTGAACTAGCTACCAAGAAAAAAATACGAGCACGTGCTCCACGAGCTGCACGAAATTTAAAATAAAAGACTGTACCTTACTAGTACCTTTTTATTAGTTATGAGAGAGTATAATATTAGACAGAATTTTTAGTAGAGAATTCGCTTCTAGGATAAAGCAGTGTTTTTGTCTTGGGCGGCTTGAACCCCTCGCTGCCCTCAGGACTCATCTTCCCTTGCTGCATTCGGGAGTTAACTCTAGATTCCCTCGTTACGCTCAGGATACAATAAGCCGCCCGCGACGTAAGGCACTGCTTTGTGCCCTCGGTACATAATCTACTATTGTTACTCTTTATTCACAAAAAGGTGAATTTAGAAGCAAGACCTGTTTGCTTTTCTCCAATCAGTCTCCTATCGATTGTTTGTCGCAACCAAATCTATTGTGTCTTGATATTTCCTTCAATTTTACGAAGAAGAAGCTAATGTTATAATACGCCAATAACTTTTGTCTTTCTGTTCTTGTTCTGCTTCTTCTTCGACGATGAGATTCGGCAATGAAGACTGATATTGTTGTTCCTAAAAACAATATTAAATGATAATTAATTTGCAATCATACCAAGTCCGAACGCTATCATCAATATCAATAATTTATTTATGTACATTGTGTACACAAAAAAATAAAAAAAGATTACCAGTTTATTCGAAGGTGAAAAAGTCCCTGTTCCTCGGATGCTCTGATACCCTTCGGCTGATTTTGAACTAGGCATCTGTAGATAAAAATGTAGGATAAGTTTTTACTATTTTTATTAACTGAAACGGAAGTTCTTCACTCGCGCTTCGCGCTCGCTGAGTGAATGGTTGTACTGGCGTCACGCATGCCCATAGCAGTTCAGCGCCACTCTGATTACAAGTAGTGGCTCTATGAGCAACGTCTCACAAATTACATATATCCGCTATTTTAAATAAAACCTAAATTTACAAAATTTCACAAATATCGGTTGAGAAATGCGATCTGTAGAGGAAAACAATCGGACATCCGTGCAATCAGACGCTGGACGCCGGACAACCGGACATACGACAACTTCAGCAATAGCTCTGACTATGCACTATGCTTGTCACCCTAATAATATAAGATGTTAAATGTCTTTTAACTCACCTTAGTTCAGTACTCGCATTTGTTGTTGGCTGAACGCTTGTGTTTAAATTTTGATAATTTCGTTGATCTATGTTTCTGAAAAAATGAAATAGAGCAATTTAAAGATATTAATTACACAATATTCATATAACTCAAAGCGTCTCGTTTGTCTCTTTCCATGATACCATAAAATATAAAACAATTACCAATCTATAATCCCAGTTTAAAATATATTATTATTCTAGTCTTCATGCAATAGACTAAATTAAAATAACTATTAAGACTAGATGCAGGTTGGTATCAGTTACCAAAGAAATCGTTGTATATATTAAATATAAATAAATAACAATACATACAATAGTGACTCTGCGAGCTGGTGATCTCGTCAAAAAAGTTTTTTGGAAATTTTCCAATTACGCGGAGATATATCTTTTTTTAAATCACATCTCTGCCATATTGAAAAATTTCCAATAACCGCCTAGACAAGAAAATTCTTTTTAAATATCGGACTTACTCACAAAGTTTCAAGAGAATAGGTTAAGAAATGCGACCTGTAGATTAAGACAGGTCTGGACAGAGATCCGGACAGATATCCAGACGGAATTCGGACATACGAAAGCATTTTCGTCGAATCTGAAGCATAAACGCTTCGCTCGCTAACGATCTCTCGCTCGGTTATTGTTGTAAGAAAATGTAATAACTTTTCTATCGAATTCAATGGCCATGACTCGGAACACTACTTTCTGAATGCAAATGCTTGACTTTTTGTATTAAATACTATTTTTTACTAAAAAATACTTTATACCGATCAAAGTGACTGATCAGAGTGTTAGTAAGCATATTCTTTCAAATAAATGAGTAAATAACGAAGTTATGCTGCAACAAACATTTAGTAAAATTTATACAATGTAATTGAGTGCGTCCTAATTTTTGAAGTCGGTTAACAAACCAGGATAAGTTAGAAAATATGCTCAATACACTGCTAAAAATAATAATGTATTGCGGACCGTGGTTGGTCAGCTATAACATAAAATTGTGATTGTTTCTAGTTTAGGTAGGTTAGTTTAGGAAATGTGCTATACCAAAAACAAAAATTAGTATTAGTCATTTACACCGTTCGCACGCAACGACCGCTTTCCGATATTGACATCGTAAGTACACATAATAATTATCATTATTTTATTTTTACCCGATTGTTCAAGAAGGATTATTTATTATTATTAACTATAGAATACTCCCCATTTCTATGTTATTAACTAGGTGTTGGGGCATCAGCAAGTATGCCACAGCTTCAATTTGAAATGGCTTAGGTATATTGACCTTAGTATAATTTTTGTGAATAATTGAATCAAATGAAATCACGAGAAAAAAAACAGCTGTTTCATACAAAAAGCTCATCGATCGTCGACAAAATGTAAGCAGATGCTTTTTTCCCCGATTTAATTTACAAATAAAAAAGTTTAAAAAGTAATCGTTGTTTATAATGAAGAGTACAATGACCCCCGTTTGGCTTAGTACACCCTATACCGATAACCCTGTGCAATGTACAAATATGACACATAAAGGTACATTACATACATCGCAATAAGGTGTAATGGACGGTGAAGCCCTGAGAGTTAACATAGGTCGGAGGACACGTCTGTCGTTTTCTATTATTTTTATTAGGAAAACAAACGTCAGACCGAATCATATGCCACTAAAAACTCAGACACTAGGGTTAGTCACTTCAGTCTACACAATAAGAACAAACGGGTAAAAATATTTATGTGATAATTAAATATTAATAGGTAGGTAGGTACTTACCACTTAGCTAGTTGGAGTCCAATTTTTTTCTTACGTCTAGCTGCCTTGGTGACATCTCCCATTTGCATCGGATCAACCTTCTGTACCCTCTACTCACAACGCGATCAATTATTGTCCAAATAATTTCACTAGTAGTAAAGTCACTAAAAACTTATCAAATGTCTTGAAAAAGTACTTTTTTTTATTGTCTCTGGATAATTAAGCACTGTTTAATTGATGATTTACGTACAAATAGAAAAAAAATGCGAAAATATTTTTCGGCAAGGCGAGTACGTCCCTCCTTCGTGAGGCGCTAGCGCCGACTGGCCCGTCCCCCGCAAAGGAGCTCGCGGGTGTCAGTGGTCACGTGATCTGACGAAATACTTCAAAATAACACAAAATATTACTAAACTAACTCAATTTTAGCTCTAAAAATATGGTAAAAGGACGATCAATCATATTTTTAATTTCCTATCCGAAGGTGTAAAAATATATAGTAACGTAATCTCCGTAAGCACGGTATTGCACGCCATGAGAACGAAAACAACGTTCATTTAATATTTTTTTACTCGCAATCTAGTAAGTAATATAATATTTTAATCAGGCTAATTAATAGGTAACAGAATGATCTTATTGGTGATATTTTTTTCATATCGGTAGGGTCCGTAGCTTCTTCACAATTACGATTTGAATAGACGCGTTTGGCGAATATTCAAGGCTTAAGTATTTTTTTTTTTATAAATGTTCATCGATATTTTCACCAAGTGTCAATCAATTTGATTTTTTTTTTGCTGGTAAAAAATCTTCTAAAAACAAACCAAAAAATTCTTTTTTGGTTGGTTAAATATGTAGATTGTAGGTACATATTCTATATATGACGGAGGACCGACACCCAGATTGCTTTTAAAAACGTGACGTCAGCAATGCTGACGTCGCGTTTTTAAAACGACGAGTTTTACAATTAATTAGGTTTAACAAATCAATATTCAAAGGTTTTAAACGTTTACTTAACCCACTTGCTCCTACTGTATCTTAGACGATAATTCAATAATTGTAATACGAGTAAGTTGTTCTCGCGCCGACATTTATATTTTATTTAAATACATAACTAGCTGCACCCCGCGGTTTCACTCGCGGTTAAAAAGTATCCTATGTGTTATTCTAGACTATAATCTATCTCTGTGCCAAATTTTATCCAGATCTGTTCAGCCGTTCTGGCGTGAAAGAGTAACAAACATTCATCCATCCATCCATCCACTCTTACAAACTTTTGCGTTTATAATATTAGTAGGAAGTAGGCTGTGTTTCCTTGCTCATCCTGCGGGAACACTATATTTTTAGGAAATAATAAGAAATCGTAGGTATTTTAAAAATATGCGTCCAAAACTTTGTAGATTTTTGTTAAGTTTATTTCCTATTGTTAAGTTTAAAAAAAAAATGTAAAACTGAATAGGCTAATGGTGACCACAATCCCTGTGGGGAGGGCGCTGTACGCCGAAACACAGGCATAAAGCCTAGTTCGGCAACAGTAGACTGCCGAACTAGGCTTTAGCTGACACTCTTGATTAGAACATAGGCTACTTTTTATCCCGGAAAATGTAACTGTTTCCGTGGGATAAAAAATGCGTCTAAAACGTATAAACGACTATAGATTTACACGTTTTGGACGCATTTTTGTTTTTTATACACATTTTTTGATCCCTTAAAAATATAGTGTTCCCGTGGGATCAGTAAGGAATTAAAAAAAATGTTACTCATATACGCTTTTTTAAAGTAGATTTAATTTGACGTTTTAAGTATTTAAGTATTTAATTGATAATAATAATAAAAATATTTATTTCCTAAAAAATGTACAATTAATAATCTTATATAATATTATAAAGGCTAACCAAGATTATACAATTATGTAATCAATCGTTATGAGGGTAAATTAGGACTACCTATGAGTTAAGAGATATTATGGTTATATGAAATCTGTGGAACCCTGATTGTGGATAGCACCGCACGCACAACTTAAAGAACAGTTGTTATATAATCGGTATGATAACGATTGATTACATAATTGTATAATCTTGGTTTAATTTGAATCAACTGTTTATTTGGTCTAAGTTGTTTCGTTCTCGCATGCGAACTGGAGTAGGTACATACTCGTATCTATCCTTCCGGACCAGAAAGTTGAATTTTCATAATACTGAATCCTAAACTGTTAAATTTGCAGAAAGTAGAGTTCCTAAATGTTTAATCTACTTTCTAGCTACATAGGCGTAGTCCTAATACAAAGAACTAGCGATTCGACGATCGCGCGCTTTTAGGTGAAGACGCGAGCATCAATTAGGACACTGTATTATCCCTTAAAGGTACTTTATTCACCTGAGTTTAATCACCTGGGTACATGAAGTGAACTTTTATTAAACTTTGTTCACCTGGATCACCTAGGTGATCAGGGGTGCATTAAGTACACTGGATAAGTGTATTTATGCACTTGAGATATTGGCTAGAACTAAAACATATTACTGAGTAGTGTTTTCGGAGAGCGACGCATCGCACTGATCGGAACAAAATTTTGAGTAAATACATCAAAAAATATAACCGCAATCTACCGATTAGACGTAATCTGCCTTTCAAGAAAAAGGGCAAATTAAAACGTAAGCCATACCAGAGGAAATCAGCGTAATGAATGACGATATAATGTCATGTCCAATTAGTCCGCTTGATGGCCACATAACAGTGTCACTTAGAGATTGTCCATGAACCTTAGTTGCATTAAAAGTAACGTAAAAAACTAAAAAGTAAAGTAAAAAACCTTAGTAACCTAACTGAAAATTCAATGTGTTCTATGGGACACATTGATCGGCGAAATGTGGGTGTTGTATTACATCTCTGCCAGCCCCCTCGGGGGAAAGGCGTGACGATATGTTGTTTTGTTCTATGGGACACATTTTGAATTTTCAATAGATTTTTTTTAATGCTTGGGAGCAATAAAAATGTAAAAAACGTAATATTTAAAGCTTATTCATGTTTAGGGTTTTTTTTTAATTTATTTACTACAGAAGTTAATAAAATAAACTTGGGTGAATAATCGCGATTCTTTTGAAATTTCTCAAATTTATAATAAAAGCTACGGGTGAACAATTTTACTATGCACATAATGCACCCATGTGATTAAGCTCAGGTGGCACATTTTAAGTTTGATTTTATCGCGCATTCGTCAGTTCGCGCTGTATTTGAACAGCGCCATACAAATACGGCCTCAATGCGAATTTCCAGCTCAACATTGAGCTTTTAATTTTATGCATGGAGCATACATTTCTGGGCAATTCTGAAAAGCTGCTGTAACCCGGAAACAAAAAATTCTGACATAATTTAACCCCAGTCCCAGATGATACCTGCCTAGAAAAGGATTAGTCATGAAGTAAAAGATATTTATAATTATACATTCATTTATTAATCTGAATTTAATACTGTATTACATAGAAGAAATGCACTTCTTTGAAACATTCAGAAGACTTCCCTTCGGGACAGTTTTAATCAGGAGTTTCTCTCCATATATTATGTACTTTATAAATTGAATAGACACAAACGTTTCACTATGCGTTCGTAGAATATAATCAATACGTTTGAAGATCTGCATTGCCACATACTTAAAAATCTATGTATATTTTTCACAATTTTTGAAAATAAATTCTTAAATAGGTATTACTATTTAGCACGAAAAGTACGTTTGCCTATGATATCGGATGATAAATAAAATTTTGCAAATTAACAACAATATTATACTCTACAGTTCCGTTTATACTGCCGCTGCCATATAATTTTGTCAACAACATTTTCCATCACAATAAATAAAGGAAACCAATGACTACAAAACAAAGAATACTATCATTTTGGTGACCACTTAGAAAGGCGCTTTGACACATATCCAACATAGTGATAATTTATTTTTGAGAAACATAGCAGAGAGAAAAAACCTTACCGATATAAATTCAGGCATCTTAATTCATTCAGTCAAAGTGGAACATGTATAAAATATTCATTTAATAAGATAAGAAATAATCAGTCTTGTTTAGTCTAGAGAAAAACGCTTCGTCAAAACGCAGCAGTGCAGTTGCAGCCACGTCTTGATATTATTATTATCACAATACAATATGTCAGATATGATGTCATCCCTTCGCTTGGACGTAACTAGTATTTAAATCGCCTGCTACGCTACTTAGTGTTATTATCACAGTTGTTTAGTAGAGGTGGGTGCAGTACTTTGTACATAATAATACAGGAGCTACCTGCGACTCGCGACCATTCACGACACGACACTCGCCGATCTAACAACGCACGCAACCGCTAGCCCGCTCGCGCTCGCCTCACGACGCCGACCTATCTATCATCGACTCGACAGACAAACCCCAATAATAAATAGCAAAACCTACGTCGACCCGTGGAGAGGCTAGCATCAGGATATAATCATCTTTGAGATGAACTTTACCACATACTTACACATCCTTTCATGGCAGTCTTTTATAATGTACACAAATAACAAAGCTAATCTCGCATTCCATGAGTATAAATTACGCGAGACTCCCAACACGTTGTTCACCCCTCATATTATTCGTTTATAGACCCGTTGTATTATATTGTTTCATGAAAACGGGATTGGTATAAGATAATAACTTTTACGTCCCTTTACTGGTTTAATTTCGTCACCTAACAGTTAACTGAAAACTAAATTGAATAACAATAAATTATTAAACCTTATATCTATTATAATATATCTGTGAACGACTTGCAAGCTCTGTTGCCACAAATACATATGAAATTCGTTCAAATAGTCAAAAAATATATCTTTTTGTCTAGTAAAACACTGCCTTTTACAGGTAATGCACTTATGTATTAACAATTGACCAAAAGAATGACAGGCTATAGTATGATATATCACAGATTTTTCCAAATCTTTGGATTGTAACGGGTATCTGAACAACCAATCATTGAATGTTTTCCTGGTTCAGAATAATTTGTACCTATTGATTCCTTGTAACCATTTCTAACCCGTTCACATACAAAGAAACTCCAGTTATTAACCAGATGAACTATTTGAAACAATCATGTCATACAAAAGATAAAAAATAAATCACTTATATTGCTACAAAAGTAATCGCACGCGTTTTTTATTTTTCAAATGTTCAAAATACTAATGTCCCTAGTTTAAATGCATGTTATATACATCCTTCCTACCTTGAGAATGGTAAAATTGAGTTATATGTAGTTCCGAAACCATCATGAGTGCCATTTGACGCCGTCTAATACCGTCCAAGTTAAGTATAATAAGATCTAATCTTTAATACAAAAAAAAAATAACATAGAAATCAGTGACTTGAAATGTCATTGACATCACTTAAGAAAAATATTCACATTTTTATCTGGCAATACAGATTGTTATCATGAGATATCAAAAGCATTTATTTACCGCGTTCCATAAGTATCATTTACTAACACTAAGATGTCCCACTATGCCACTGGATATCAACCGTTAACAATAAAAATAATTTATATAAACTTCTGCGATATTTAAATTCTTCCCCTAAAATGTCACACTAATCTTCTAATGTTTCGTGCATTTCGTACATTATACAGACATTTTAAAGAAAACGAAAGGCACCCGGGATTACACAGGAGGGTACCGACACCAAACTACTCTAACAATTATAATGATTACATCTAAATTGTGGAAACAAGGATCCCTTTCAATACATTCCACAAATCTTATTTGGAAAATTAGCCTTTTTATTTATTGGCCATGACTCGAAAAATGTATTCAATCATTACAACTTCACTTGTTGCTTCACAACTGCATTCAACATTGTGTCATGGAACACGAGAGATTAAACATTAACTGGGAACGGTCCGGCCAATAAACAACAAAACTAATTACTTATAAACCTAACACACATTAATCAAAATGGATCTGAAAGATAATTCACAAAATAGTATCAGCAGTGCACGGATGTTTCAAGAATTCAAGTTAAATATAATTTCTTATCCATAACAATGTCAAATCACAAAGCCGAGTTTCCCCGACATCGCAAAAGTAATTTTGTAAGCCTTCAATCAGATCTAACAAATTATTCTAATATAAATCATAAAAAAATCATAAAACAAACACCCTGCTCGACAGAACAAAGATATGAAATTTGAAAACTCCTTTATTAAGTGTAATGAAAGACAATGACGGAGCTCACACTAATGTAACTGAGAAAACTACCAGTGAATGATGTAACACCTTACCTAAGTCCACATTTATATTTGGAATATGCATGTATTTGTTAAAGGAGAGATGAGTTGCGCAGTTTACTGCTGCACCGGGGCTGCATAGAGCAGCGGGCCGGGCGGCAGGTGCGGGTACGGAACGCCCGCGCCCACGGCCGCCTGGTACGCGCACGGCCCGCCACCGCCTACGCCGCCGCCGTAGTACTTGCCGCCTTATCATCACAATGTTACATTTTACTTACAAGTCATGAGTTACAAATACAAAAAAAGTATAAAGTACATTAGTGAATGTTCAGGTACTGTGTAGTGCACAGCAATGGTGGATCCAGAATTTTGGTTTGGGAAGGGCTTGACTTAGCGGTGGATAGGCTTTATTGAGGTTGGTAATCACAAAAGCACTATAAAATTCTAATATTTTCGACTATGATGAAATTGCTTGAGTGGGCTCGAGCTCCTTAGCCCCCTGGATCTGCTCCCGATAAACAGTAAAAAACTAATATTAGGGATAGGAAAAAAAACATTTAGGTATCTTCAATCTCAAAGAAAGAATTCCGACTCTTACCACCATCTAGCCTGCCAGTGGACATGCTGAAACCAATGATATATTGGTAACAACTATAAATGAATAGATGCTAGCTGAACTTACCGAGCATGTCCTGGGGATGCATTTGGTAATGTGCAGGTGTGGCGAAGTGGGGTGGAGGCGAGCCATAAGAAGAGCCGGATCCACTGGGCTTGTTGCCCGCATTGTTGTTGTTGCGGTACTGTTGGCCCATGTTGCGAGTATCTGAATGAAACAGTTCTAGTTTTGAATTCCTTTATCTTACTAAGGATACACAGCAATTAAAAAAATTGTATTCAATTTAAATGTAAATTTCAACTAACTTCCAATTACCATTTTACTCAACTATAATAGCAATTTTTTTCCATTGGAAAATTTTAATTTGTAACACAGCACAGGTTTCACAGCCAACTATTTCAGGCTGTGAAATTTCATTCATATTGCAATACTTGTTCACAATACAATACATATTAGATTGTGAAGGTCACTCTATTTCAAAATTTCAAGATACTAACTGTTGTATGGGCGTTGTCCATATCCATTTTGATTGTTGTAGCCATTTTGGTATCCATTATTGTATCCACCTTGGTAGTTGCCCATGGACTCAAAGACATTAGGGCTTGGGAATGGAACAGTTTTCTGGTAGTTGTTATTAGGTCTATATCCTTGGTTGCCTTGGTTTTGGTTGTTGAAGCGAGGAGCTTGGTTAGGGCTGCGGTTCTGGTAAGTATTGACATTTTCTTCGAGGCTCAGGTTTGCCATCTTGTTGTTCCACTGGTTGCTAGACTGGCGAGGTGAGCTGGACCCACTGTTGCTTCCATTGTTGCTGTTGTTGTTGTTCTCTTTGCGTTGTTGCCAGCGATTGCGACCTTATGGAAACAAGAAATAATTTAAGCTTGAAAAATCCTCAGCCAATTTCTAAAAATAATTATTACAATAACTTGAAATCAAATACAAATCTGCAAAATCAGACTTCTAATCTTTTTTTTCTCAACTTCAGCTAGTTTATGTTTTAAAAGTTGTTTACTTTGGTGGGCCAATTCAACATACCACTGCTGCTGTTGTTGTTGCGAGCCATTTCGCTGAGCTTGGCGGGAGGGTTCTGGCCGGTCTCGCGCAGCACAGCCACGAGCCCGCGAGCCTGCCGCGCGTCGCCGCTCGTGAAGTATGTGTAGGCCGTCCCAGACTGCTGGCAGCGACCCGTACGACCTTACAAAAAACATTATAAACTAGTACCGCTTAAACGAGTAAAAAATTCTAGATATGTACTAGTTGAGAGAGCTTTTGTTCATTGAGAGTTGAGAGCCTTTACTGCGTGGGCGAGTACCCACGCACTAAAGGGACGCGGGGGTAAGCCGTCGAAAAACGATGTAGGAACGCCAACTCAAACCATTTGGCTTACTCTGTATCAAACACAAACAAATATTCGATGAAGGTGCACAGATACAGATGAAACGGAAAATATTCTCCAGAACCTCAAATTAATGGAAGATCAAGAATGGTGGCTTCTATCATGGCAGACACATTCTTGGCTGCTGCACTGACATTGGCTTCTGAAAGTTTTAGGTAAACAGGTAAATATGTTTACTTACCAATTCTATGGATGTAGTCTTCAGAAGAGTTGGGGTAATCGAAGTTGACGACAAACTTGACGTCCTCGACGTCGAGGCCGCGGGCGGCGACGTCGGTCGCGATCAGGATGGTCGTAGAACCATTCCTAAATTCAGTAAGCACCGCGTCACGCTCTGGTTGAGACTTGTCACCGTGGATGGCGAGAGCCTTGTGGCCCATGCGCCGTACCGCGCGCGCAATATCGTCCACCTGAAACACAATACAATCATTATTTTAACAATCAACAATTTGAAAACTTTATAGAAATAACTGTACTTGTTGATGACCCCTACCTTTTTCTTAGTTTCGACGAAGACAATTACTTTGTTGTCTCTCTCGGATGAAATCTCTTTCAGCAAGTTGGTCAATTTTCCTTCTTTCTCATGTTCTTCACACACTTCGATGATCTGCTTGATGTTGTTATTAGCAGACAGGTTGAGTGAACCAATGTTGACCTTGATGTAATCAGTCAAGAAATCCTCAGCTAAAGCCTGGATTTCCTTGGGCCATGTTGCAGACCACATCAATACTTGGCGATCAGGGCGGATCTGTTCGATGATCTTGCGAATTTGAGGTTCAAAACCCATGTCCAACATCCTGTCGGCTTCATCAAGTACAAGGTATGTGCATCGCCGTAGGTTGGTGGTGCCACGCTCCAGGAAGTCAATCAGTCTACCAGGAGTTGCAATAACAATCTCCACACCCCGTTCCAAATCTCTAGCTTGAGGCCCTTTGGGCGACCCTCCGAAAAGGCAGGTGTTCCTGATTGAGCCACGAGCACTGTAGGCTTGGGCTACAGATTGTATTTGCTGTGCTAGTTCCCTTGTAGGAGCCAGAATGAGAGCAATCGGCCCATCGCCACGCTGGATTCGCGGTTGATGTACTATGTGCACAGCTGCTGGAAGCATGTATGCAAGTGTCTTGCCAGAGCCTGTTGATGCAATACCAACCATATCGCGTCCAGACAAGGCAATAGGCCATCCTTGAGCTTGAATGCCTGTTGGCTCTAGCCACCCCTGTTCTTTGATTGTGTTCATGACATGATCAGGGAAATTTCCTTCATCAAAGACATGGTTGGGACGGGGAACATTGTTCCCAGTAACAGATATCTCCTTGGCAGACCGGAACATTTCCACTTGTTCATCAGTGCGTCCGTCAACATCAACATGTGGCTTGTAGAAATCCTTTTGTATGGGATCTAAGTTACTTACGTCCCATAGAGGCTTGACTAAGCTGTCTCCGGGATGTTTCGCCTTCATGCTCTGGAGTTTACGACCTTTAAAGTCCATTGTTTGCTGTGGGCCATTAGAATTGAAAGACTTGGGGGCAAAGTTATTCTTCTGGAAACCCTGTTTTGGACCTCCAAAATCACCCTTAGGGTTATAGAATGGCATGTTAGGTCCAGCAGATTTGTCTCCATTGTAATCAATTTTCTTGTGTTGTTGATTGTCATAATTGTTTCTGGGTCTGAATTCCCTTGGTCCACCAAAATCATTCTGTCCATTACCGTTTTTAAAGTCATTTCTCATGCCATTAAAATCATTTCTGGGCCTGAATGGTTTGTTTCCCATATTCCTGGGACCAAAGTTTTTAGGGCCCCCAAAATCTGGCATTCCATTGAAAAAAGGAAATTTACCGAATTGTTCATTCCGGTCTGGTCTGGGCCTGAAATTTATTATTCACACTTTTTACAATAAATCTTATTTGTGTTTTATTAATATTAATCAGCTAATTGTGTGGGAAAGAAATTTCACAACTGACTTCTTGAATCTTGATTAAAGGTTTCTAATTGGGTAAACCAAACAACAAACCTAGGAACCTAACATTTGCTAGAAAAGTTTTTGAATATTTCAGGCAAATGTTAAAGAGAATCTGTAGTTAACAGCTGCATTTAGAAAACTTAGTAAGATATTATTAGGAAGGAAAGATGCTGATCAAAGAGTGAACTGTTTAATTAGCCCATAGGCAAGAGCATTACTTTCACTTTGTCTTACTTATTTTCAAGGGAAAAGGTCCAAATAACTAAACTTTAGAATTAGAAAAGACAAATTTAGTTTCATCAATAGACCTAAGTACAAGAACAAAATGGAGGCCCTCCTGAAAATGCGAATGAGCAAATATGGCTAGACAAAATTAGTCCATGTCAGAAAAGTAGGGAGAAACTTTATCTTACATAGTTTTCAGGTTTCCGTTCCTATATGATAAATGATGTACCTACCTTTCCATTTTGTGCAGAATTAAGTAAATTTCGAGAATTTGATACACTTATGAAGGGCAGGACAGGACACACAGGATAGATATCGCGCAATTTAGAAACGGCGCAAGTCTGCGCAACTTCAAGTATTGATTTTTCTATGTAGGTTACGAACTAGCGCTCAGCTGAGCAGTGAGCGAGCAGAATGCACTTCACAAAATGGCGGCTGCAAAGCAGTAATGGGACAGAAACGAGGCTAGGAAATTTCCTGTTTATTATTGATACGTTGTTCATCTACCTTGCAAATAACGATTATATAAATATCAATTAGTAAAAATCATATTTAATGGGCTTACATAGGGTGTTGGTTGTGAAAGCCGTTGTACTGCATTGTAAAGATGTGACTTTTTCTCGTCTGCGAAGTGTCGTCGCTGGATTTGATATCTGAAACATAATGATCACACATTTATAACAGTCATTTAACATAATTTTCAGAAGTCAATAATTTAAAGACCAAGCTTACCTCTCGATAAGAGAGAATTTAAAATTTTTGTTGATTTTTCATTCACCAGCGACCCTTTCACAGACCCGGCGAACGAACAAATCGGTAATGGCTGCCAGACTAATGTTGCCAGAGGGCTACAGTTCAAAATAGCTATTTTTTTAGATAAAACTTAAAACTTTGATGGATGGACGGATTTTGATAGAATTTGGTTTTATTTTGTAATTTTTTGCATAAGTAAAACCCTTTATGAATACCACCATTGGCCCTGAGGCCAGGAAGGAGAGGAGGGGGGGGGAGGGGAGTAGGAGTCACACATAGGTGTATGTGGCTCCGGATTGGTTCTTAATGTCCCTTATTAAACAATGTACTTTGTGTACAAAATTCACCAATTGAGTTTGAAAAACTCACTGATAATATTTGATCGCAGACAGCAATGTTACCGTGAATTAAAATGCACGAAACATGCACCATATTTGGGCAAGGCCGTAGTAATATAAAACTACTTACAAGTGTAGGAACCAAGTAACATAAAAGTAGCATAAAGGCATGTTCACAAAAGAAAATCCTTGAATTACTTTTAAAAGATGCTCTTCAAAATAAATGAAACATAAATTAAATTTTCTTTGACGCAAAAACGATGGGGTGTTATAAGTTTGACGTGTCTGTGCGTGTGTCTGTCTGTGGCGTCGTAGCTCTCAAACGTATGAACCAATTTTGATTATGTTTTTTATTTTTTGTTTGAAAGGTAGGTATATTATTCCCCTCGCACACAGACGAAATACAGCCGATATCGCGTTTTTGCACAAATTAATAACTGGTAAAGTCGACATCCCAGATATACTAGCAAAATGCAATTTTCAGATCCCACGTCTTAGCAGCCGTCTTGTCAATCAAAAAACGTTCAGCCTCCCAAATCATAGAATTAGTTATTGCCAACATTCACCTATGTATGTATCGAATGTTGGCTACATACAACAAGATTTGTAAAGACTTAGATATACTTCACACTACATCTAGTGACATTTTTTTTTTAATCTGTTAATCAAGAAATAAGTTAATTTGTACAGCTTTTTAATCTATTTTACGTTTACCGAGTATTGCAAGTACTATAGGTGTCAATTAAATTAAGTACATGCAGTGTTCACATCAAGAAGGTCGTACATTATCTTAAATTACCATAGTACTATTTAAATTCAACGAATGTGTTTATGTAACGGCCCGTTTTGTGAACCAATTTAAAAAATATATTCGGGAGTATTCTTAGCTACGAGTATGTTTGATGAAAATTGGTGGTGATGAAAATCGGGGGTTTTCAAGTTTTTTATTTTCTACCACGGTGTTGTGCTACCTCTACAGGCTAATAAATTTTAGTTACAGTGACAGTAACTTTTTTTTTTGATTTCGAATCAGCTTTCCAAGGAGTTTTTGTTGTTAACTACATTTTTTATAACTTTAATGTTACGTAATATAAAAGAAAATAAAAATGTAACATAAAAGTCACTTAAAGGGACTTTTATTTTACGGAAATCAAACGAAGATACAAGCATTTCTCTTCGCATCTTGAACTTTGAATCTTGACGTACGTAGCCTCTAGCTATACACATTAAACATGACAGATACTAAATCATTTGTCTATATTACAAATGAGTACAGATTTACCTTCGTTTCAATCTAAATCTTATATTTTTGCGAAAACAAGAGCTCTAACTGGTTAAAAGTAATGGAACTCGGCTACAGAAACGGCCGAAAAACGTTTTGTGTCGTAAACATAAGACTAGTAAAAATTAAATATCATACTAGGCAACTAAAACAAGAAAACTAAGTAAATTTGAGTTTACTTCGCTAAAACATGCATTAGTAACAGAGGCTCTTAACAAGTCTGTGACCAAGATAACTTCTCACGCGTCAGAATAGGCGCCCATCACTACATTAAATTGATTTTAATATTCATCAAAATTAGCGCATCCATGCATGAACTGTTCACACCATCTGTAACATGTAACAAAATGTGTGAAACTATAACCTGAATGGGCATCTATGTCGCCTATGACTTCAATAATCAGTTTTAACTTAAATTGGCAAAATAAGCATCAACTGGCATCACTGCCAAGCAACAGGAAACAGAAGTGACGAAAAACTTAGACCATAAACAATCCAGACACTTCCGGTAAAACAGGGTTCAAGCCATCAAGCAAACCACGTCAAACAAAAGCTACTTTTAATGTCAAAGTCAAACTACACCGAAAGCATGCAGGCAAAGTAACTCTATCCAATTACTTTCACCATGTAAGCTTCTCATTGGATAACATTTACGAATCAGGGGGGCTATTCCTGGGACCATATTCGGAGATTTGAAATTCTCATCTCACCTTTTTTCATCCTCGTTGCTCTCGTTTGAAACGTCATAGGTGTGAGAGTGACCAAGATAAAATCTCATCTCATCTCACGTGTATGAATAGCCCCCCTGCGCGTGAGATGAGATGAGATTTTATCTTGGTCACTCTCACACCTATGACGTTTCAAACGAACGCAACAAGGACGAGAGAAAGTGAGATGAAAATCTCTAATCTCCGAATAGGGTTCCTGCGCGTGAGATGAGATGAGATTTTATCTTGGTCACTCTCACACCTGTGACGTTTCAAACTAGAGCAACAAGGACGCAAAATGGTGAGATGAGAATCTCAAATCTCCGAATGGGGTCCCAGGAGGGCTACTCCTACTGTGAGACCGAGAGCTAGTAATACTATCGACGCTATCGAAATTATCCACTATTGGTGGTTCTCAATGGTCTATCGATAATGGGACAATCGATCAACAACACTAGTGAGTTGTCTTGTGTGACACTTGAAAATTTGACATACAATTGTGGACTGCTCGTGTTCAGTCAGTTCAGTCGACAGTCCATAGTTCCATAATGTGCTCCTCAGTCACTAGTCAGTGTTTTTCAGGAATTGGTTTGATTCGATTGATCGAGTTCATGAGTATTTTCTCGTCGTTTTATTGATTTTTAATATATATGTCGCTCATTTTCTAATTTGCGACTTTCACAAAATAGTGGAAGCAAGGACTTTAATACAAGTTATAGCACATTAAAACTTAAGAAATAAACGAAAAAGATGGATGGATGGATTGGCGCAAATGTTGGTGATACAGCGGCGGATAATCTTTATCCGGCACTATTTCAATGCTTTACAATTATTTTAAGCGGGTATGTACCTAGTAGAATAACAAGTTAGCAATAATTCACTTCGATTGTTTGAAACATCTTATCACAATTGTAGATAAATGTTTTTTTTAATAAAATAGTTGAGTTAGTGCTCTGAAATTGGAAGTAATGAGACAAACCAAATTCTCTATTTTTCTTATCAATTAAATCCTATACAAATCTCGCATTCCTACTATTTATTATGCTTAATTAAGTACATTCTTATTAGTTCTCCATTTATTAACCATAAGTTGAAGTGTGCAAGCTACTGTCTCAAATTAAAATAATTTAAGTCTGAATTTACAGTGATCTAATTTAATGCATTAAAATAATATTTTCAGGTACATAGCAGGACGGCATAATGTTGTCTCACCATCAGAATCAAAAGGCATTGCTACATTTGTTGGCACATTTGCATTGCCATCACTCATATTCCTATCGCTAGCAAGACTTGACTTCTCCACAGTGAACTGGATGTTTCTCTTAGCCATCTTGCTAGCCAAAGGACTGGTGTTTTTTGCAGTTATGATTGTCACTGTACTTGTAACAAAACCTGTGCATTTGGGCAGAGCTGGTCTATTTGCTATCTTCTGTACTCAGAGCAATGACTTTGCTTTAGGATACCCTATCAGTAAGTACCTATAATTTTATTTTTAAAAACTTTACCTTTAATTTTTGCTCATGCCTAGAGCTCAATTCAATGAGTAAATAATTTACTTATCATGTTATTCTACACAGTCATACATACTAGAAATGCACTTTAAACATAAAACACTAAAAGTAAAATCAATTCAACTGCAATACTACTGTAACTGGTAGTACACAAGTTTAAAATACCTAATTTTCTTATCATGTATTTAGTTGAATTATATTATAAATATAGTCAATGAAACTACTAAACTACCCACAGATAATGTTTGAATCATCTGGCACAGATGTGTATGCATGTATGTAAATTGTCTGGCCAAATATGTATTTTTAACCAACCCCTTCATGATTGGCAAAAGGTGTGATGTGTATGCATGTATGTAAATTGTCTGGCCAAATATGTATTTTTAACCAACCCCTTCATGATTGGCAAAAGGTGTGATGATATGTTAACATGTGTGTATGCATGTTTATTCAACCTAATTAAATTTACCCTTGTACATAGTGGTTGCAAATCAACTAAATTTAAATCATGTGTGCAAAACATGTTTGCAACATATTCAAACCATCATTTTTATACTTTAAATTAAATTTACTATTTTTGTTACAAGGCCAATATTATAAATGAAATGAAAGTGTAAGTGACTTACAGGCCCTTTCACATATTATTTTACTTACTGTTGCCTACTGACTATATTGCCTATGATTTACAGAAAATGGCTTTGTTGTCAGTCAACTCTGTTACAAACTTGGATAACATTTGATAAGCAGGTAGCTTATGCCCAACACAAAGGCTATTTTGATCATGAAAAATTCTGTTTACATTCCACTACAGTTCCTAGATAGTAGGTCAAACCTCAGCTGTTAGTAATCAATAAATAATGCTTTAAAAAAGCCATTTTGGTTTTTACTGTAACAATATTTAAAATGTAGCCTTGAAATTGTTAAAAGACAGCTTTAAAATTACATGTGTTTATAGCTTATTAATCAACTATTTTAATACCACTGAACTGGATAAGTTATGATGTAACTGGTATATGTATAAACCTTCACAATACTAACCAGATTTGTTAATGATTCTGTGTAAGACTATGCATATTTGACAAGTCATTAATATTTATAATATGGAAATACATTTGTCTTTAATTTACTTTGCAGTATATAAGTACTTAGATCCAAATAGTTTTTTGTTAATCAAACTGGAATTATTTAGCATCTATTTTATTACTAACTTTAAACCAAACCAATTTTTAGTAATAAAACTGTAAAATTAGGATTTGCTTTGGTAAACTAGGTCCACAACTAAATAATTTTATAAAATTGTCTAAACTACTAGACAAACTTATGCCTCTTATAGTTCCCAAGTATACTATGGTCATCCCTGATGGCTTCATGTATAACCTCTAGTTTTAGTAAGAAAAAAATAGCAACAGTGTTTAAGCTATCAAATTATTTTAAAAAAATCACTTTGTTAAAATAATGAACAACACTTGAGACCTATTACAAATTATTACAAATTAAACTATGCTCCTAATTGTTACTGATTAATTATTCTGATGGATATCTATCCTACAACAATTTGTTTTTGTTTTAGTTAATGCATTGTATGAGAGTACTCACCCAGAATATGCCCTGTACCTCTACCTCATGGCTCCAATATCACTCTCCATCCTCAACCCAGTGGCATTTGTTCTAATGGAAATACAAAAGCAAAGGGAATTGTCCCAAGAAGTTACCGCAAGGGGCCAATTTAATTTGTGCACGGGAAAACTCCTCAAGCAAATTGCTCAAGGTGTCTTGTTTAACCCAGTAGTAATGATGACTGTATTGGGAATAATTGGAAATGCTGCGTTCAAACATCAGATTTCTGTCTACATCGAGGGACTATTGCAGGTATGTTTGTAGATAACTCAGTTTTTTATAAAAAGTCAGTTCGAGCTGTCACAACGCCGCGCTGATGGTTAAAGTGGGCTACTCATTACTCGCACACCTGCTGCAGGGGCAATTTCGAACATGAGGCGGTTGAATCAAGTAAGGAGTTGTATTTAGACAAGCCTGCCATTCAGTGGAGAGATTCAGTGTGAGATAATTTAGGGATCTAGGAAGGTCACGCGCTTCTGCTGTGCTTCCGTAAGGCAAACTTATAAAACTGCTCCTGTTTGCCAACCCACATCACAACTATGGAGATAATTGCTCCTGCAGCAGGCGTGTGATGGAAGATTAGGGCGGTAGGATGAGATGTGGTAAATGGCTAAAATTGACGTGGTTTAGGATGACAAAATTATAGTACCGTCATTTTGCATCCGCAGTTCCCATGTAAACCAAAGCACAAATCAAATTGCTCAAAATCTAGTCACCTTATTTGCTTTCAAAACTTTCTTTCCCTTGAAGAAACATCTTGACCTTCTTCTACTTCTGCAGGTGTTTGGACAATCTTTCTCGGCCACTGCTCTCTTCTTGCTGGGGCTTCGCATGGTCGGACAGATCCACAGGCTGAGGGGGCCTGCTCTACTCTTACCTTGTGTCTTGATCATGGTTAAATTGTAAGTTTTATTTTGACAATCATAAGTTTATTAGGTCCCGCTTTGATTACCGACTGAGCGAGCGTTAGGGAGCGAAGCGTCTCTGCTTCAGCGTTGACAAAAATGCTTTCGGAGGTCTTTTTTTTTTTTGCCCGAATTCTATATGAATATCAGTATGGATATCTGTCTTCGTCTATAAGTCGCATTTCTTAACCGATTCTTTTGAAACTTTGTGAGTAGGTTCGATAATTATTAAACCGATTTTTAAAGAAAATAATCATTTTGTAAAATTTCCAAAAACTGACACGGCAAAAAAAACACACGAAAAGCTCACAGAGCCAATAGTCAAGCAGTGTGTTTTGAAAGAAACTGGATATAGGGCTCACATTTTCACGATTAATTTACCTTAATAGTTTGCATTTTCATCGTCTTTGTGTAATGTTTCACAGAATAATTCTGCCAGTAGTGATGAGGGAGTGCGTCAGTGGCCTACACGCGGGTGTGAACGAGACAGACACTGCCTCGCTCTCGACATACGCCTTTTTGTACGGGACTATACCAACGGCACCCGCTGTCTTTGTCTTTTCGAACTTGTACCAGTTGGAGATGGATTTGGTAAGAGTACATCCATATGTGAGAGATCAAAGTGAAAATCGCAGTCAGGCTATACGCCAGCATGCGAATATTCATCTTTTAACATTATCGTTAACGCTCCGATGGGAACGCATCCTGAGAGGGGGTTAATAGGACCAGCGGGGTAAATAGTGACAAAATAAAAACGTTAATTTATCGTAAAAAAATTAAGACATGAAATACTTTGTTTTAGTAAAAAAAAAAACGATGAATTAAATAACTACAACTTTGTATATTTTCTTTTTTCATATTGTCTGGATCATAAATGATGAAAATAGTATTAGTTTCGTCTCTATGCACCCTGGTTTACGATACAACGAACGATCAAAAATGTTTCAAATACTCCAATTCCCACAATAGCGAAGGTGGTCAATCAGGTGATCAGGTCAATCGCGCTACCACTAGACATCGACTGGGTCGGTCTGGGTTTGAATATTTACTCTAATCAGCTGATATTACGATAGTTTATTATGATAAGCGCTCTATCTCGATTTCAATGCAAGGCGATTGCGCGGCGTGAATTCAGCGCGCGGCAATCACGTCGCGGAATCGCCTAGCTTTGAAATCGAGATAGAGCGCTTATCATAATAAACTATCGTAATATCAGCTGATTAGAGTAAATATTCAAACCCAGACCGACCCAGTCGATGTCTAGTGGTAGCGCGATTGACCTGATTAAAATACGTAAAAAATATCCGGAACTTATCAGCTTACAATTTATGAAAATTTATACATATCTCAAAAGCCGGTTCATTTGGTATTTGCAAATGCATTTATTTATTATGACAATAATGTCGTGAGAACTTCCTGCATAATTTTAATTTTTTTTTCTAGGCTGTCTAGACAAAATGTCTAATTTTAGCAAATTTTAATAAAACAATTTACATACATAAATTGATTGTACAGCTACTTACCATAACTGTGTTAGTATCCTGTTATCTACCTCTAAATTTATTACTATAATTTTTAGAGTTCCATTTTCATTCCATTTTCAGACGCAATAACGTTAAACTAATATTATGAATGTAAAAGTAACTCTCTCTGTCTGTCCTATAGATGACTAAACAATGAAATAAAGATTTACAGCATTTGAAAATAAAAAATAAAAGTAAAAAGGGTACTTATTACTACTAATACCAAAAAGCATTAAAATAAATTGAACAATATTTCCCTGTCTAAAAACATTACAAAACAAAAAAATGTAAGCCCGGGTGGCTCGCCTCCGTGTCCGCGCTCTCCGGAGCGGGAGAGAAAGAGGATCTCTTTCTCTCTCCCGCTCCTCGGTCTCTCTCTGCGCATCACCTCCTCGCAGAAAGAGACCATAGCCCCCCAGGGGGTTTCGTCGGCGACCATCCTAGATCGGATGGTCGGCAGCGAAAGGTCCGCCCCCACAGCCGCAGCTAATGCCAGCCGTGGCACCAACGCCCCCAGTGGGCTTTTGCTTAGTTTGGGGTCAGGTGACCGTGTGTGCAAAAATGCGCCGAATATTTATTTATTTGATATCTATAAAACTTGTTTTATTCTAGGTGGCGTCATCCATGGTGATTTGCACGTTCCTCTCTGCGCCAATGATGTTCTTATCAGCTGAAGTGATATCTATCAACAAGGACTATGCGACCCAGCTGAAGAGATTCGGCTTCGATCTGTCTATAGTGTCACTTGTGGCTTCCTTGTGGGTGCTGACCGTGTTTATTGTAACGAAGAAGTACAAGCGGATGCCGCATCGGCTGACTATGTGCTTGGCCGCGTCTCAGGTTGGTAACTGTATCCGACAGATTATTAACCCCTACGCAAAAACGACGTGGTGTTATTAGTTTGACGTGTCTGTGTGTGTGTCTGTCTGTAGCATCATGGCTCGTCGTTCGCTTCCGTTCCGAGCAAAACTAAATCATACAGCTTTTATTAGGTATACAGGTTATTAAGTAATTCCTCTCCAACCATCACCTTGCTTTTAGACATCTTTACAAAAATGATTTCTGAGGACACCTGTTTACTTCGCGGCTAGGTCGCGACTACAGTGAATTCAGAGATCTGAAACATATTGCTTAGTATTGCACATTTTAGTGACCTGTACCCAAGGGCCACAACTTTAGGATTCAGTGGCTGCCGCGACCTGGCCGTTAGTGCCGCCAAAAGGGCATCTTTACAGATATTGATATTTTCTTTTCCAACTGAAATCGCAAAAATCAATAAACTTATTATTGATTGTAAACAAAATGTATAGAACATCTTTTTTTTTTTTCGTGATTTCACGGTTGGCTTCATAGTAAATAATAGTTGTTCATTGTGATGAGTACAATGACCGCCTCGGCTTAGTACACCCTATATTCTGATAACCCTGTGTACACTGCAGATGGACAATGTAACATTGTGTGTTTGTGAACAGCTGGTTCTCGCGATCAGCGTGATCTTCGGCGGGCCGGTAGAAATCCATGCCGAGTCGTGGCGCGCGACTACGCAACAGGCCTTCGCTACGTTCAGCACCTTCGCCTGCCTGCTCTGGACCTCCATGCTCTCTGTCGGCGTGCTCATGTTGGAAGTAAGTTACTTGATAGCAGGAAAGCAGTGGATGAATCTGCTCCAGGATTGGAAAAAATGGCGCGTTGCTGAGGGGTCTTATGTGTACTATGGTGACTATTCGACTATGGCGTATGCTGAGATGCAAGCCCTGTAAGCTGCGCAGTTCAGTGCAGTGCAGGGCTGAGTAGATTTGGTGATATATGTATGTACTGAGAGCTGCGTACGCTAGGGCACAGACACGTGCAACGCACGTACTTGTCTGTCCTGTTCTGTGTCGCTTTTGGCGCAAGCACAGATATGCTCAGCCTTATTTATACTTAGCAGTACAAACTACATGGCAAATTATGATGAAATAAATAGCTCGCTTTTTAGTAAGGCACTTGCTGTTAACAGCGGATGCTTTAACAAGCGGAGAGGGAACTAAATGTGTAAAATTTTGAAATTGAAGCTTCTAAAAATCGAAATAACGTTTTCAATTCTGTAAAAATTGTAAAGGAAAAGAAGTGTAAGAAGAAAAAAGATTTGGCGATAAGGCCGCCAGTTTTCACTATAGTTTTTAAGTGTTTGTTTATTGTCCCTTGTTTATTGTTTGCAATTTGGGGCATGAAGAATGAAGAGTTTATCTGTCCATTTAATATTATCTCAAAGTCGTGGCCCATGTTTCGTGGTGACCCTGTGGCCGGTCCTGGGGTTTGTGATGTGGGGTGTGCCTGTTGTGAAGATGGATCGTGCCACTTGCAACCAAGGCCGGTGGCGACTTCGACACGCTATCTATTGAAGCCATCAGCCTGTGTCTACTCGTCTTCTGTCTCTATAGTTTCCTGTTGCCCTCCACTAAAATATAAAAGTTTTCACCTATCTAACACATATTTGTCTCAGATCCGAGGCCCATGTTTCGTGGTGACCCTGTGGCCGGTGCTGGGGTTCGTGGCTTGGGGCGTGCCTGGAGTGATGGTGATCGCGGTTCTGGCAACCAAGGCCAGAAGGCCAGAGGCGACCACGACACGCGATCTATTGACGCCATCCGATCTGCTTGTGTCTGATCGTCTTCTGTCTCTATAGTTTCCTGTTGTCCTCCTTCTATCTAAAACACATTTGTCTCAGATCCGCGGCCCATGTTTCGTGGTGACCCTGTGGCCGGTGCTGGGGTTCGTGGCGTGGGGCGCGCCTGTCGTGATGGTGGTGGTGCTGCTCGTCACTAAGGCCGGTGGCGACCTCGATACGCGATCTATTGACGCTATCCGCCTGTGTCTGCTCGTCTTCTGTCTCACTGGTGAGTATTCATCATCATGCACTCATCATTATGACCAAATTTACTATTGCTATCTATCTATATATATAAAATTCAAAGTCCTGACTGACTGACTGACTGACTGACTGACTGATATATCAACGCACAGCCTAAACCGCTGGTCCTAGAAACATGAAATTTGGAGGGTGTGTTCTTTGTACAGTGTAGGCATCCACTAAGAAAGGATTTTTCGAAATTCCACCCCTAAAGGGGGGAAAAGGGGGGTTCAAATTTGTATGAAACTTTTTATTCTCTGGGTCGATTGACTCAAAAATTGGTACAAATGTTCTTCATTTAAAATCATGAGATACGTGTATCACAGTTTTTCCAAAATCATCATCATCATCATCCACTAACAGAGTCTACTAGGGCTTATTTTTACTCTGAAAACTTTGCTGAGAAAGTTATTAACCCACTACAAACGACGCTGTTATCATTCTTAGGGGTTCCATACTAAAATGGTGAAAGGATACTTATCATGAAACTCCGAAATCTATCTGTCTGTGAGCTGATTATTTTAGAAACTAAAATAGAAAAAAAAACGACTTAAAAATTGGAACAGATCTAGATAACGGCAGACATAGATATATATAGATATAGTCAACGTATAATAGGGAAAATGTGTATAAAAAAATGTATGTAGTTGGGGTCTGAAAGAGGAATTACAAAAAGAAACACGTGCAATATTGTTATGTGGGGTATCATTTGAAAGGTAACTTAAGCATTTAAAAACGTTTGTACGCAATGTTTGGTATGTTTGTAAACGGGTTTTTTTTTTAATTTAGCGTTCTAAAATTTTTTTGGTCTACATTTTTTTTTCGATGTTTTTGAGGATTCCCTAGGTATCTGTAGTCTGCACCCCATAGTTACATATTTGTTATGTTATGTTTTTAATCATTTTATCGTTCCGTGTTGAAATTGTTACGACCGAGTTCTTGCTACTTTGGCGTGATTATTTTAATTTTGTAAAACAGAGCATTTTGAAAAAACTATTTTGTATTCTGAAGACCGTTCGTGCTTTGAATGGCAAATATTAAATAAAATAAATGTTGAAATTAAGAAAGAATACGCTCTAGATAGAGTATAGTACCTGTTTACAGTTCACCCGAATAATACCGAGTGTTAGGTACCATCTTTGCTCACTTCGGCACAAGATTAGGGGTCTATCATCCTACGACGATTTCTCTGTCAACGACGTATTTCATCCAAACTATCAATTAGCTTTTATGACACATGGCTTGCTGGTGGACGACAAATATTGGAATTCTATCTTATAGGAAGCAGCCTTTTGTGAATAATATAACATAACATAACATATCGTCACGCCTTTCCCCCTAAGAGGTGTATTGCAAACACCCTCACTTCGCCGGACGATATTTAGTCCAAAATGTAATAATTGGAGAGTCTGTCGCTGTACACCGGGCTCCAGTCATGTAGCAGATGACATTAAATACAAACATAATTATTATATTCACTCAATTACTAAATTGGTGGTGCCTTCGGCTGGGATTGAACCCGGTTCTTCTGCCCTGAGAAACGAGCGTTCTTCAACTAGGCTATCATTGCTTTTTCCATATGAATCTCCATGTAAAATGTGTGAACTAAATTGCTGACATTCTATCAGATTTCAAACCTACTTCATCAGTAAGGAAAAAAAACAAGAATTAAATCTAAGCCTGTCAGAAGATTACATACGGCAAGTGGAGAGATTTTCTGTCATTTTTTCTGTCAATAGAGATCAAGTAGCTAGGAGATGAAATTTATAATTATGTGTCTGTTTCGTCATAGAAGAAGTATTTAGTAAAAATGGACGAAGTGAAATAGAAGAAGCTGCTTTAGTATTAGGAAGACGAAACCTACAATACGGGTTGCCTTTGCTTCGAAGGCCTTAACTAAGGTCTGCCAACATGGTCTGACTGGTGTGGTATCCGAATGAGTGTGTTTATGCTGAGAATTCCTCTAATATCTCTAACACCACCGAAACCCCCCCTCGAGTTAAAAACAGTGCAGTTTCCCCTCAAAGTCTGCTTTTCCATGACCATAAATAAATATCAAGCGAAACTCATAAGTTACTGCGATGCTTTTCACACGGTTAGTTATACGTGGCCTGCTCCAGAGTAAGCTCACGGAGCAGCCTGGTGTTTCTAAAAAACAAAAGATATGGTTTACAAAGAAATACTGAGGTAGGTTTTCGTTGTAAACAATATTTACTATCAATTATCTAATTTTGGTTGTCTCCTAATTTTATCTTTTCACACAAGCTTTAAGTTCTGTTGATACCATACTGCTACTACTACTACTCTCATTCCAGAGATAGTTTAGTTAACTAAAGAACTTCGTCCTTTCTGCTCTGTTTGGGATATTGTCAGTTTGTGTATTTAATTGAGAGCGAGCGTGACCGCTTATAATATTCATTAATAATAGTCATTCATTTCCTGTAAACCACGCGGGCGATCCGCGGGCAGAAGCTAGTTCCATACAAAATGTTAATAGATCGTCGACTAAATGTCGACTATGGAACAGTTTTTTTCGATTTAAAGTTTTTGTCACTGCTGGACGACTATAATATGAATATTCATTCGATTTAAATGTTTTTTTTGTTGTTGTTGAATAGGGTGTACTTCGTGCCTCGATATCTTAGAACAAAAATACTAGATAACGTGCCACTTACAAAATTTAAAATAGATACTGTCCGCGTGAATATTTACAGCTACATTCGTTTACTAAGATTATTAAAATTAACAAAACAGATTAAAAGTTACATAGTATACCCACCTACGATCATTAGTTACAAAACGTGAATAAAGAATTTATGTTTGCCGTGTATTATCCAAACTAATCAAAATAAGAGTTCACGCCGCAAGTGAGCTGTTAACTTTTTACCGACCCGATATCTAACTGGTTTGCTGATCGAAACCCGATATATGTACATATTAAAACACCAAAACTGAGAAATGGAATTACTGAGACCATACAAAATCTAGCAATCAGCTACGTACCTACTATGCTATGGATGTCATTTATTACCAAGAGTATGACAATGCGACGACTTGGCAAAGTTGTACTCTAAATCGATTGCACCATCTTTTGTCTTTTTTGACTGCATTGGCGGCTAAGTCGGTAGTGAACCTGCCTTCTAAGCTTGTGGGTGTGGACATTCATGTGATGAACGTTTGTGTTTTTTCTAAATCTGCGTATTAATATCTATTTAAGTATGTATTTCAATATACATCATTATATGGATGTATATCAGTCTCAGTCTATGGCAGCCATAGTACAAGCTTTGCTTACGTTGGGGTCAAGCGACCGTGTGTGAAAAATTCCTGAATTTACTACCCGATTGCGCAAGAAGGAGGGTTATGTTTTCGAGTATTTGTATGTATGTATGAGGATTCTTTGGCACGCCCTACAGCCTAAACAGCTTGATGGAATTCGACATGTGAGGTGTCATTTGAATCGTCTTGATAGTGGAAGTGACACAGGGTACAACATTTTGCAGCCGGCTTTTTTGTTTTTCCTTTAATAATGTTACTTGTTTATTTATATTTATTTGTGTGTATTTCGCAGTGACTGCAGGCTGCCTGATATTGTACATCCGTTTCCGGCGGCGCAGCGCTCAGTTCGCGTCGCTGGCGGCCGACATCGCGACCGGCAGCGCGCCGGACGAGACCACCAGCCTCGTCGACAACGCAGACCCGACGTCGCAGACACACTCCATCTCTAACAACGGTATCTTTTTCCCTCTCTTCATAGTCGCTTTTGCATCTTTCTGTCTCTCTCAATCAGACATACTGTTTAAGAGTGTATCAGCTGACTCCTCCGAAACTACGCAACGGATTTTGATGCGGATTTCATCATCAGTTAGTTAGATTATTTTTCACAGATGGTTTAAGATCGTAGCTCCAACACCGCTCCCGCGCAAGCAAAGGGTAAGCGAAACGTCAACTACCGAATGGTACTAAGGCGGTAAGCTCGCTTGGCTCGCTTGTAAGCGAGCGAGGTGTTTACCAATTTGTGTTGTTAATTAAAATATGTCTACAGTGGACGCCCTGAAGCTCACATTTCAATGAACATTAATTTGCCGTGTGGGAGCGGTGTTGTATTAAGTCGGCCACCTTTATAGGTACTGGGTGAAGCTGGGACGGGTAGCTACTAGCCTCGTAACGTGCGAGTATAAAATAATTTTACTGTAAACTTGAACGATTGATAAATGTAGCATGGGCATACTCAGATTCACGGTGTGGGTGGGGCAGAAGTAGTTTTTTTTTTGGGTGGGGCAGGAGTTAATGTAAATACCTATACCTATTTTTTTTTACTAGAAACACCTACATTTTGGGCTTCGAGCTAGGGACCAGGGTGGGGCAGATGCTCCAACATGCCCCATCCTGGGTACGCCTATGAAATGTAGGGATGTATTTTTGTAGTCATTGTAATACATATTTAAATGTGTCTTTGGTTTTTTGTGTAAATAATTAACTGATCGGTGTCTTTTGCAATCTAGATTGGCAAACATCTTCACCGAATGTCGGGTCGCTCTTGTACTATAACGTGTATTTCACCTAAAAACATAAATAAATAAATAAATTCGGGACACTTCCACACACGGTTGCCTGACCCCTGCCAGAGATTGATATACATACTTAGATATTTTTAAATACATACTTAAATAGATATTAACACCCAGACATAGAACAAACACAATTGTTCATCACATAACTGTTTGCCCTAAGTGGGAATCGAACCCACGCCCCCAAGCTCAGAAGGCAGGTTCACTACCAACTGAGCCAATGAGGCAGTCATAATACCCAATATGTACTGCCATAGCTAAGCAAAGTAGAGAGAGGTAGTCTAATAGTCTGACTGTTTGTTGCTTGCTTAAAGGAGAATGGTAAAATATGTATGGATGTTGGTCTAAATGCCCCGAGGGTCGTCACTATTGCCAATCGATTTAAAGGGCTTATTAATGCACAATATCTCGAAAACAGTGGGTTTGAATTTAATGAAATTTTACACACAGACATCTGTTTGCAGTAGTGGCAATTCTTGGGGCAGTTTTTTTTTGGGTTTCGACCAGTTGCCCATTTTCCTTTGGTATAAAAGGAAAGTAGGTAAAATAGTCAAAAAAAGATTTTTCTTTTAACCACTAACTTTTCATTTGAAATGTTGATCAAGTAGTTACCTATGAAAATATGTTAACTATGAAAATGGACATACTATGATTACCCGTTAAAATAGGGCAAACTGAAAGTTTGCAGGTTGCATGTACTTGTAGTTAAATATTCTGTTATTATGATGCATGTTTTTGTCCAATGCTTTCCTGGATCAGACGAGCCAGGTATTGTTTATTTTTCTGTTCTCCACCCTCATATCTAAATTTATTTACCCTTTAACTATGTTCATTGTGAGTATTGTTAACGGCTGAGTTGAGTCGGTTCCGACAAAGATTTTCGAGCTGATTTATAGGGACACTAGCTGTTACCCGCGATTTCGTTCGCGTTTATTCAGAAAATAGTATCCTAAAACCATCCTCGTGATATACTGAAACTAATTGTCAAATGTTATCAAGATCCGTTCTGTCGTTTAGCAGTGAAAAGCCTACAAACAGACAGACAGACATAGTTATTTTCGAATTTATAATAGTAGTGTAGATTGATATTGCTCGTCCTAGGCAGTAAAATTTTTGTCGGATAGACTTACTGTTTTAGACACTATTAGATGACTATTAAATGTTCTAGAATACTGGACGTTGTCAGCCTGAACGTATTTGATTACATGTTTTTGTTTTTACAAGCTTTTATTAACTTGCTGTGTTAGTTAGCATGGGTCAAACCTTGGAAGCTAAATAAGAACCACTTCCTGATGTTGGATTGGATTCAAATTTGGTATACTAGCATATCTTCGGTGACAATACAATATGAACAATGACAAGAACATATGACAATACCATGAAGCTGGTCTGATGATCGAGTCGGAAGTGGGCACAGGAAGTCCTCGATAGTTTATAGTAGACTAGCCGTGTTTGGGCTCATTTTGAGCAGGTTCTGCTACTAATCATCATCATTAGTCAGATGTACTCTTAAAAGCTTGTTTTAAAAGAAAAAAAAAACAATACGATTTCTATATCTTGTTCTACCTACTCAATTTGAAATGTCAATTCCTTTCAGCTTGCTACAGGACTATAACAGCCACGCCATCGCCAAGTCGCAATGGCAACGAATGCTGCTCCGACGATCCGAACTGCGACGGGCTGGCCCACTCGCAAGACATCGAAGAGCTCTCTAACAACGTGAAGTATGTATTCCATGGCCATGAGGATTAAAAAAAACTCGACTTCAAGTTGAAATGCGCTTTAAAGTTTTGACGTTAAAGCGCATTTCAACTTGAAGTGGCGCTTCAACTTGATACCCCAACCGGGTCAATATTTCTATGACCCGGTTGGAGTATCATATCGTAAAGATGATCTGTTTTATCCCTTATCAAAAATATAAAAATAACCGTCAAAATAATTGTTGGCGTAGCGACTCAAAATGTAATCTTGGTGTAAAAAAAACCAAGATAAATATAAAAAATTAAAAGAGAGGTTAATTAAAATTTTCGTAAAATAGTTTGATAGTTAAGAAGTCATTGTGCATTGCCCTAAAATTGTATCTCCTTTGTATTAGTATATTTACTCAATGTCTGTAATCGTCGCTTATGAAAGGTTTAAGTTGTATAAATTTTATACTTGTCTGTTTGGTAAACAAAATTTAACATGTAGCCAGTCGGTATTCTACAGAATACACTACGGCGAATGAGCACAAGAACTGCACGACAGTTGGTTATAATAATGAATACAATGATAAGGGTATCATTGTACTCATTATGATTTTCGTTTATAATTTTATTAGGATGATGGTTTGTTGCAAAAACTATGTTAAAAAACATAGTTTTTGCAACAACTTTGTAATTCTTATTTCGTTTTGTACCTTTTTGTTTTTGCTACAAATAAATATTTGTCTGTTTGTCTACTAATTCTAATGTGTTTCGGTCAGGGAGTGCGCATGCCCGCTGTCGCAGAAGCACCGCTGTCCGCAGTCGGGCAGCTGTGCCTACCTGTCCGAGCTGGAGCGCGCCGCCAGCCAGCTGGGCCTGCTGCCGCCCGAGCAGACGCGCGGCCGCGGCGCGCAGCTGCTCAAACACACCGTGCTCATCATCGTCTACAGCTTGACTATGTTCATTGTGAGTATTGTTCACACCGCTGCCCGCAGTCTTGCGGCTCAAACACACCGTGCTCATCATCGTCTACAGCTTGACTATGTTCATTGTGAGTATTGTTCACACCGGTGCCCGCAGTCTTGCGGCTCAAACACACCGTGCTCATCATCGTCTACAGCTTGACTATGTTCATTGTGAGTATTGTTCACACCGCTGCCCGCAGTCTTGCGGCTCAAACACACCATGCTCATCATCGTCTACAGCTTGACTATGTTCATTGTGAGTATTGTTCACACCGCTGCCCGCAGTCTTGCGGCTCAAACACACCGTGCTCATCATCGTCTACAGCTTGACTATGTTCATTGTGAGTATTGTTCACACCGCTGCCCGCAGTCTTGCGGCTCAAACACACCGTGCTCATCATCGTCTACAGCTTGACTATGTTCATTGTGAGTATTGTTCACACAGCTGCCCGCAGTCTTGCGGCTCAAACACACCGTGCTCATCATCGTCTACAGCTTGACTATGTTCATTGTGAGTATTGTTCACACCGCTGCCCGCAGTCTTGCGGCTCAAACACACCGTGCTCATCATCGTCTACAGCTTGACTATGTTCATTGTGAGTATTGTTCACACCGCTGCCCGCAGTCTTGCGGCTCAAACACACCGTGCTCATCATCGTCTACAGCTTGACTATGTTCATTGTGAGTATTGTTCACACCGCTGCCCGCAGTCTTGCGGCTCAAACACACCATGCTCATCATCGTCTACAGCTTGACTATGTTCATTGTGAGTATTGTTCACACCGCTGCCCGCAGTCTTGCGGCTCAAACACACCGTGCTCATCATCGTCTACAGCTTGACTATGTTCATTGTGAGTATTGTTCACACCGCTGCCCGCAGTCTTGCGGCTCAAACACACCGTGCTCATCATCGTCTACAGCTTGACTATGTTCATTGTGAGTATTGTTCACACCGCTGCCCGCAGTCTTGCGGCTCAAACACACCGTGCTCATCATCGTCTACAGCTTGACTATGTTCATTGTGAGTATTGTTCACACAGCTGCCCGCAGTCTTGCGGCTCAAACACACCGTGCTCATCATCGTCTACAGCTTGACTATGTTCATTGTGAGTATTGTTCACACAGCTGCCCGCAGTCTTGCGGCTCAAACACACCGTGCTCATCATCGTCTACAGCTTGACTATGTTCATTGTGAGTATTGTTCACACAGCTGCCCGCAGTCTTGCGGCTCAAACACACCGTGCTCATCATCGTCTACAGCTTGACTATGTTCATTGTGAGTATTGTTCACACCGCTGCCCGCAGTCTTGCGGCTCAAACACACCGTGCTCATCATCGTCTACAGCTTGACTATGTTCATTGTGAGTATTGTTCACACCGCTGCCCGCAGTCTTGCGGCTCAAACACACCGTGCTCATCATCGTCTACAGCTTGACTAAGTTCGAGTATGTTTATTGCAATTAACAGATTTACTACTGATGTCAGCCCAAACCTAAACCTCATCTGACACAAGTCTAAATTAAAAATTAAAAAACCTCCGACACCGATATTCATCAACACCGATTTTCATCAAACATAGCTAAGAACACTCCCAACTAATTCACCTTTCAGACAAAAACAAAATCAAAATCAGTTCATTTGTTTGGAAGCTACGATGCTACAGAAACACACATGTGTCAATACTGGTTATAAGCTACCTCCATACCAAATTTCATCAAAATCCGACCATCCGTTTGAGCGTGAAGAAGTAACAAACAAACACACTTATACACTCACAAACTTTCGCCTTTATAATATCAGTGTGATAGGGATGAACTAAACTAACTGTACAAGAACATTAAGATATAAGATATAAGCACTAATCAGCCGACAATTCACAAATAAACGTACTAATCAGATGACAATTCACAAATATACTTACTAATAATAATCATATAACGTTACGCCTTTCCCCCGAGGAGGCTGGCAGAGGTATAATACGACACCCACACTTCGCCGAACGATATTCAGTCCCAAATGTGACAGGGGGCGAGCCTTCCACCATACACCGGGCTCCAGTCATGTAGCAGATGACATACAATACGCACATATGTTCACACAATGAACAAATTGTTGCGTGCCGTCGGCTGGGTTCGAACCCGCTTCCTCTGGCTTGAGAGGCGGGCCTTCTCCAACTAAGCTATCATCGCTTTTGATACTGAAATATACATACAATTCACAAAAACACTTACTAATCAGCTGAAAATTCCAGGGAATAACATACACGACATGGCGCATGATGTCCAAAGACGAAGCTGGAGTGTTCGTCGAAATAGAGTTCTTCGATATCGCCGCCAACTACGGACAAGCGCTCGTGATGTTTGTACTCTTTGGCTTGGACCCCGACGAAATATTCATACCGATCATCTTATACATCAAGAGGAGATGGTGAGAAATTGTTTTTTTTTTATTAGCACAGGATCCAAAAAGATGGCGCACTGAAAAGATTTTTTTAACATCGTCTGACCACTGACTCGCCTGATGGGTAGCGTCGACGTGATCGATGGTGTAACACGCTTGCCTTTATAGGAGACTAGCTGCGCCCCGCGGTTTCACCCGCGCTCCCTCAGTAAAGGGTGATTTTTTCAGAATAAAAAGTAGCCTATGTCCTTTTCCGTACCCCCGACAACGTGTATGAGAAATTTCAAAATGATCGGTTGAGTAGTTGAGGCGTGAAAGCGTTACAAACAAACAAACTCACTTTCCCGTTAAAATACTAGTCAGGATACCTATTCACTTTACGCTTGAACACCCTTAAGAAACCTATACTCAGCAGTCTATGGAAAACGGTTTTCTGATTTCCTCAGGTTCACATTTCACATTGAATTTTTTTTTTTTTTTTTAACAAACTAGGCATGCGTTTGACCACTGACTCGCCTGATGGGAAGCGTTGCCGCGATCGAAGGTGTAACACGCTTGCCTAGGAGATACCTATTCACTTTACTCTTAAACACCCCCGGATTGTATTTAGGTGGAAAGACAGACGCAGGCAACGAGTTCCACACCTCTGCAGTTCTTACAAGAAAAGTTGTCTTGAATAGTTTAGTGGCGGAATTTCCACCATGAGAGAGTGTCTCTAACTGGTGCGCCTGGTACAATTATAAAAGAACGGTGATGGCTGGATCAGATCGTGCAGTTCTTGTGCACACTCAATGTTCAATGTATTGAATTGAACAGCTGTTTTTTTTTTGTGACTTCAGGGTTGGTCCTTTGTATAAATACTTTTTTTTATTGTTCACAGCCATGGAGGTGACACTGTGATTTTGCCGCCAATTGATGATTTAAGTTTCGAAACGAAGCATGTTTGCGACCAGTTCATCACACACCACTCGGAACGTTGCAAGGAGGCTATCGCGAAGGATACCAGGTTCGTAAAATGTTCAAAAATGCTGTGCGTGCATAATGTACGTCAGTACTACACTTATACATGCATACATGTACAGCAATTACATTTTTAAATTAAATTTTACAACCTCACCATGACATTGATCCATCATCCGACTAACTCAATGGTACAGACTGATTCAAACTTAATGGCGGCTGTGAAGTGCGCAAGCGAGACTTTTTTAGAAAAATAAGAAAGAAAGAAAAGAAAGAAAGATACATTTATTTTGACACACAAGACTACAAAGACGGTGACAATACTTAATACCAATACACTAATTAACAAAAACAGTGCTGTCACTGTAGTGTCCAGTACGTCAAAAAAGGTCAATGCTCAGCTATAATGCTGAAAATTTCTGCCCAGCGCTGATTTTCAGCATTGACCTTAAGAAACGAACGGGACTACAATGTACAATTAAAAAAATACAAAAAAAGCAAAGGAAAAACACAAATAAAAATAAAATGTAAATATTAGACTAGAGAGAAGTAATATAATAGTACAATAAAATAAAACAATAACATTCTCAAAGGAGACACGACTTTAAATATATAATACGGATACAGAGTAAATAAATACCATAAAGCAGCATAAATAATAATTCATTGTTAAAATCTATTTTGGGCTTTATGAAAAAAAAAAAAAAAGTAGACAAAAAAAAGTTGACTGATTCGAACAATTTTTTTTTCACACACGGTCGCATGACCCCAAACTAAGCAAAGCTTGTACTATGGCTGCCAGAGACTGATACACATGCTTAGATATTTTTAAATACATACTTAAATAGATATTAACCCCAGACATAGAACAAACACAAATGTTCATCACATGAATGTTTGGCCTAGGTGGGAATCGAACCCACGCCCCCAAGCTCAGAAGGCAGGTTCACTACCAACTGAGCCACCGAGGCAGTCAATTTGCGGCGGAAAACTTTTTTTTTGTTTGGCTCCATGCATTTAACTTAGTAAGCCTAGTTCTTTAACGTTTCCGCCAGGTGCGCTTTATTGAAATGTATGGAGAACTATTAAAACGAAAAAAGTTACATGACCGGAGCTCGGTGTATAGTGCCAGGCTCGCCCCGTTACATTTGGGACTGAATATCGTCTGGCGAAGTGTGGGTGTTGTACACCTCTGCCAGCTCTTTCGGGGCCGTTATGATAAGTATAAATTTAAAAAAAAAATGTATTTATTGCCAAAACCTATGAGTTAATAACACATTAAAGAAAAGTAGGAACTTATATCATTACACCTACTCTGAGTATAATTTTAAAATTAAAAAAAAATGTTTTGGCAATTGGAGTAGGCTCAGCACTGTTCTGAGTAGACGAGGTCCACGCAGAGCTGGTTTTCAGCCTAGCTATGTAAGTATGTATGTACACAGATGGCGCATGCGGTCGTACCGCGGCGTGTTCCGCGGCGCGTGCCTGGTGCGCTGGCTGCGCGCCACCGGCCTGGCTCGCGACGACGCGGACGCGCTCGCCTACGGCCGCCACCTGCTCGACGGACGTCTCATCGCGCACATCTCCAACCAGCACCACTTCACCAACACGCCGCTGCTCTACACCTTCAAGTAGACACCGACTGACACCTCGCTACCAACGCATCGCTAAACTGGACCGATTTGACTCATCATTAGTCTGTTACGTCCCACTGTAGGGACATCGACGTATCCTACGCTGAGGGTGATTGTCGATTGAGCTGTTATCCACACGCTGGCTCAGTGCGGGTTGGTTGGTTAATGGACTAACTTGGACAAGTTAGTCAATTAACCAACCCGCACTGAGCAGATATAACACGGTGCGTGTTATATCTGTAGTTGACTCATATTCGAACTTGAAAGTTGTATTTACAAGAACTGTATGTACTTGCATAGAGATCATGTTAATAGCCAATAGACAGACGGGTAACAAATTTTGGTCATCTTTAAAGCGCACATGTCCCGTCTTACATTCAAACTTTGAACGCGCTACAAAAAAACCAAAGTATCAAATTTATTAGCAATGCTAACGATTTAAAAGTAATTTGAGATGAACGAGTGTGGAGTACCGGAAACGGAATGCCGTGGTACTACCAAGACATTGGTTGGAGTGTCATTGGCAGACAGGGGCTCATACAGGGAGAAAAGAACGCTCTTGAAGCCGAAAGGCCGTTATTAAACTACCTATACACAGTCCGAAACCCAGGACTAGAGGACCCTAGGACCCTAGGACTAAAGAACATCAGGCCTAATTTGCAGTAGATTGCGCGTTAAAGAAAAAAAGGATTTTTTAATAGTTGTCATAACTAACTCGTTACCTTTAAGCTTGTATGGCTTTACCAAGTCAGGTAAAAAAAAAACTTTAAAAAAAATGCGTTATTTTTCTAAAATGTTAATTTTTTTCGTTCTATGTTCGTTATTTTTTTTTATTATGTTTTTTTATCACCAGCACTGTTCCCAGTTTTCTTTAGAGAGTGCTGTCCCTTAATCCCTGTTTTGTAAAGCTAATATTTTGACTGAAAGTTTTGTGCCACATGTCTACAGAGTGGAAAGTTCACGATTCGATAAACTACCAGTAGAATAAAGTACTAAGATATCGAAATAATTTGTACCAGTTATGTAAACTATACCAACCATAGTAGACCTTATTCAAATGTGCCAGTGTGGATCTCATACTCGATCTTAGTCATTAGACGTGTTAATGTAGTAACATAAAAAAATTGCAGATTCTCAAAAAAAAAACAAAAAAATAATAGATGTTGTTTTTATAATAATAAGCCACTTCTTTGTGTCATTTTAAAGCATAGTTAACTCGAGCTACTTTTATCCACGATACAATGTTTAGTGATATAGGGAAACTTGCGAAAGCATAAAAAGTGACCACATAGTTAAGTAATTACATACTTAGATAATAGTTTTATCGACTAGTTATTCTTCAGTGTTAACAATTTCAAGTACAACATATAATTATTTTTATTTGTGTAGACAATTTTAATTACGGGTTTAGAAAAACAGTTGCGTTCATGCACATTTTAAATAATAGCTAGTTTTAACCACACTCGATTTAGGCTGCGCCATTAAAGGAACGAATCTAAACGAAATAGTATTAATCATGTCCTCTCACTCGAATTATTAATATTGTGTGATTGTGCGAGCGAGATGACATGAATAGCTCTGCGTCTTTAGATTCGTTTCTTTGATTAAGTTATATCTAATTTTCATGATATAGGACTAAGGTAATTATATTCTGAGATTATGTACTCTCATATCTTCAAACATGTCATCTCTATAGCTCTCTTTATAATATATTTAAGACATTTATTTACGTTAAGTGGCTTTATGTGTTAAAACATTGTAAGGACTTTAGTATTGTTCGCAGTGAACAAGTAACCATTTTGCAAATATAGAAGCAACTCTTTTTAAATGTAAATTAGAGTATCATACTAGTTTTATCATTAGCTAACCAATGAATTCTTGCCTATAGGTATATGTGTGTTGCAGCCAACTCGCTTAATCAGCCGTTTAATAAACATCCTAGCCATTTTACAAAACGGCACCGTTCAACTAGTTTCCTGAATGATATTTAGCCGTAGCGTCTAATACAACATTTAATAAACTGGCTGGCTGATGCTTAGGCCAATCATACAATAGGGTGATTATTTATCAAAAACACTATTTTTGACTGAAAAAACGAGTTGGAATTAAATTACATAAAAAAAACATCCGAAAATCCGTGAAACGAACCGCAATTCTGCAAGACATGATATTATGATAACCTAAAACTTATCTTCCCTCATCTGCCCTTTATTGGAGCAAATCCGACTTGGATTGGTTAGGTTTAGAAGGCTAAGGCGGGAGGGAAGCGGTTATTTCTGGTATTTTTTTATAACAATAAAGCTCCCCTACTTATATGACTGGGCTAGGCAAGTAAGTTAACGTTGTCTATCCAAGTCATTTTGCTTAGCCATTTGACGATTAATTCGATCACTCATTGAGAGCAGACGTGCCGCATATTTATCAATATAAATAAGTAATCATTTGCATAATCGTGACCTCGTTTTTACCGTTGATCGGTAGCAACATTAACTGTGTGTTTATAGTATGTGTTTATAGTATGTGTTGTGTGTGTGGTTTCGTACTATGACAAAGATCTAGAAAAAGATTAATAAAAAGATGGAAGGTAGTCCCTTCAACCGGAGCTCCAGAACAGCGCGCTCTCCGCCCCCGCCCACGCCCCCGCCCCGCGCCGTACCTGATGCGCCGCCACCGACCCAAGATCTGGTTAGTGAGGTTGTGTCCACAGAGGAAATTCAGAAATGGATGTCAGCCATAGAACAGGCCCTGAATGAGGTATGTCAGATTGCGTCAGACGGGAAATTGAACTCGGACCAAAAAATGCGAATCAGCAATTTATGTCGGAGAGTGGGTCACGGTTCCTCTCAGATGGCAGTCCAATACCAGTCCCTGAAGACCCAAATTGCCAAAGCCTACGGCTCAATCACGACCCTCCAAAGCCAAGTCGAGATTACTCAGCGTTTAACAGACTTAAAGCAGTGTGTCGAAGAGTCGCGGAAGCCAACCGAAACCAGAACTTTTGCTGACATGGTGAAAAGAGGTGCCGGTAAATTTATACAGCCGACAAATATTCGTTCAGTGGCCATATATCCGAATGACAAATTAAAGACTAGTGAAGAGACTAAATCTTTAGTCCAAAAAATTATTTGTCCAGAAGAAATGAAACTTCATGTTAGAAGCGTGCACAAGACCAGAAATGGGGGTGTCATAATCAGCACTGACACCAAAGACGACATAACTAAACTTAAACAATCGGTGCAGCTGACAAACTCGGGCCTTACGGTGGATGAACCTACTAAAAGGAAGCCCAGAGTAGTAATTATTGGCGTTCCTACTTCAATGCAGGAAAAGGAGCTTTTTAGCTGCCTTTACCACCAAAATTTAACTGAGAACCTTCCGAACTCCACTCTGGAAACATTTTTAAGCACAATTAAACTAAGCCACAAATCAGGAAAGAAAGATGCTGAGACCTGTAATTTTATTTTGGAAGTTCCTGCAACTGTACGTAAAGCCCTGATGACTAAGGAAAGGGTATTCGTGAATTGGTCTTCTTGCCCTGTTAGAGACTTCACCTTGGTCACAAGGTGCTTCAAATGTCAGCAGTACGGTCACGCGGCCAAGTCATGCCGAGAACAAACTTACACGTGCGGTCACTGCGGCGATCTGGGTCACTCAATAAAGGAGTGCACAAAAAAGACCGAAGATCCGAAATGCGCTACTTGTTTGCGTTTTAAAAAGCCGTGTCAACATAAAACAGGCGATTTTTTTTTTTTTTTTTTTTTTTTTTTTAATGTAAAATAGGTCGCCGTTTGACCACCAACTCGCCTGATGTTGAGCGACGTTGTGGTCTAAGATGGAGCACGACGACCCACAAGGTACCCATTCACTCTAGCCTTGAAGTTTTGTAGAGTGAACAAGTACAAAGACGGCAGTTGAGTGAGGCGCTACAAGTGCGCTACTGCTCAGACCCGTCTTCGGAACGGTTACACCGGACTACATCCCGAAACACGACTAGGTCATTTCACGGCATGGCTTGGTCCGGTGGGTGGTAACTAGCGATGCGGAGTGTCCGGCAAAACTAATGGCGGAAAGAAGATATATAAACTCTATCGACTATGGAGGCGCCTAGAGCGCCGTTACTTAATTTTTATTTTTCTGCCCATCTTTACAAACTTTATTTATATATTTTTATTTATACATTCTTTTTTAATTGTTTATTTTTTTCTAGTATTTTTATTATACATTATGACTAATAGTTTCATAGATGATTTAGATAACTTAGCTGTATCAGAACCAATCGTTTGTGAAGTGGAAAATTGCAACGAATTATTGTCTATATATAAAAATTCTCTAACCATTCTATCGCAGAATATACGCAGCATTTACAAAAATTTTGACAACTTTTCTGTACTTCACCATAGGCTTAATATTGATTGTGATATTTTCGTGTTGACAGAGTGCTGGCTGAACAAACAGTATAACGTTCCTCTGATTCAAGGGTATAGTATGTACAACAGTAATATAAACTACAATCAGAATGATGGGGTGATAATTTATGTAAAAAATGAACTCAAAGTCACTGTAGAAGAACCAGATATGCAAGACTGTAATAGACTGATAATAAAAGTTGGTTCGGATTTTGCAATACTAGCTTTATATAGACCCCCCTCTTTTAAAAATACGACAAATTTTATTAACACCCTTAATGATACTTTACAGAAGTTGTCACAATTTAAAAACATTTACTTGGTCGGGGATATTAACATTAATATTCTCTCAGAAAATGCAGATGCAGTTGCTCAGGAATATCTCAACCTATGTTGCTTTCACGGTTTGTTCCCTGCACACACGCTGCCTACTCATCAAAGTGGCTCGTGCTTGGACCACATCATGCTTAAGTCAACCTTGCCATCTCTTGCACTTATTATCAACACGTCAATAACAGATCACAAAACTGTCCTACTAACCTGTAACACCGCATTACCTAAAACAGACAAAATTCGCACAATCACCAAATTAAACAAAATTAAACTTGAAAATGATATTCGCGACATTGATTTTAACCCGGTTTATAATTCTGCTGACCCGCACTTTTGTATGTTATACCTAATAGAAAAATTACAATTTGCAATTCAGAAAAATACGAAGAATATTCGCGTAAGTAACAAACTTTGCAATATAAAGCCGTGGATTACGCCTGGCCTTATTCGCTGTATGAGACATAGAGATAAACTGCACATGAAAGCTAAATCAAATCCAACCAACTTAGTATTACAATTATCCTACAAAAGATACCGAAACTTTTGTAATGATCTCTTAAGAAAAGTAAAGCTGAATTATAATAAAACAACATTAGAAAAAGCGGGTACGAATAATAAAATGATTTGGAAACATATTAAAAATGTAACTTATTCCTCAAAACAAAATGAGTCATCTTCAAGTTTATTGAATGCACACCCGTCACAGTCTGCATCTGCTAACATAGCAAATAATTTCTTTGTCAATGCAGGCAAGTCTCTGGCAGAAAAAGTACTAAATCAATTAAATCCTCTTACAACCCCCGCTCCCGTTTGCACTTCCTTAACATCCCTTGCATTGTTAAATACTGACGAAACTGAGGTAGAAAGGATAATCATGGGCTTAAGAGATAACTGTGCAGTTGGCTGGGATAATATTCCTTGTAAAATTATAAAACAATATAAGCACCTATTAGTACCACCATTGACTCACATCTTCCGAAAATGTTTAACCGTGGGTATTTTCCCCAACTGTCTCAAAAAAGCCGTTATTATTCCTATACACAAATCGGGTAGGAAAGATCAAGTGACAAATTACAGGCCTATTTCCTTACTGCCCTCTTTTTCTAAAATATTAGAAAAAATTATAAATAATAGGTTACTCGGCTACTTACAGGATAAATCGATATTATCTGATAAGCAGTTTGGATTTAGACCTGGAATTTCAACAGCAGATGCTGTTCATCATCTAACCGACTACTTAGCTCATGAGCTCGATAAAGGTAACCACACTATAGGAATTTTCCTGGACCTCGCATAAGCTTTTGACACGGTATCCATCCCAATCCTTTTGCGTAAGCTTGAAAACCTGGGGGTACGAGGTACCCAGTTAAAACTTTTTGCAAGCTACTTGGAAGAGCGTACTCAATGCGTTAAGATTGACAGTGTTTTCAGCGCGGATGTGAAAAACACTTCCTACGGTATCCCCCAAGGAAGCATATTAGGGCCTACCCTTTTTTTAATTTATATCAACGACCTCTGCAATGTAAATTTGGATCATGGCATAGTCATATCATACGCTGACGACACTGCTCTACTTTTTTCGGCTGACTCAGAAGAGGAAGTTTACAAGCATGCTCAAAACGGCTTCAACGCTATTAATCGCTGTCTTCAACATAACCTACTAACACTAAACGCTGACAAGACAAAATTCATTAAATTTTCAATGCGAAAACCAGCATCAACTCAAACTAGCACTAAAGTATTAGCGCACTATTGTAGAGGTTCCGGTGTCATACAATGTAACTGCCCTGTCATTAAAATTACGAATAAAATAAAATACTTGGGCATAATATTAGATGAAACTCTATCGTTTAAACCACACATCGAAATGGTATGCAACAGGATTCGTAAGATGATATTTGTATTTAAAAAGCTACGCAGTATTTCAAATCCAAAATTAATCAGACAGGTTTATTTAGCTCTTTGTCAATCAATATTATCTTATTGTATAACTGCATGGGGTGGAGCAGGGAAAACATTGTTACTAACCATCGAGAGAGCTCAACGTGCGATCCTCAAGGTGTCAACTTTCCGTCCCTTCCTATTTCCTACTAACCTTCTCTACAAATCTTGTGAAGTATTAACCGTTCGCCAGCTTTTCATAATGAACATAGTGCTAAAGCAGCACGCAGCTACTCCTTACAACGCTGACATTACTAACAAAAGACGGAAAGATATTGTGTGCCCTCAAAAAGCAACAAAGCATGCTTTTACAAGAAAATTTTTCATGTTTTTAGGTCCGCTTCTTTACAATAGACTCAATTCTCTCGGGCAATTATTTTCCCTTACTTATACAAAATGTAAGCAAACTGTTAAAGAAGCACTCCAAAATATGTCCTACGAAGATACAGAGAAGTTGTTATTTGTTTGTGTTTAATTTGTATGTTTAATTTTAAATTTACAGTAAGTTTATTTTATAGTTTAAAATTAATTTTAGTGAATTAGAATAGTGAGTATGCAATGATTATATTAAGTTAATTTTTTGCCGTATTTATCGCCTGACAAACAGGACTACCTAGTTCAGGCAAAATTATTTTATTGTTTCTAAAAAATGTTTGCATCTGATAGTTTTTATCTTTATCATGTACTTTTTGAAATAAAAATTTATTATTATTAAAATTTATTATTTGATTGAATGGCTGAATGTCATCAAAAAGCTAGTAGAACGGCGCCATCGTTTTGTAAAAAGGCTAGGCTGTATATTGAACGGCTAATTAAGCTAGTTGGCTTCGAGTATATTAGTGAAAATAATACTGGGACTCATAGTGTAAGAGCCATCACAGAAAACGTATAAAGAATATTAATTCTCGGAAAGACATTTTCTCTCGCTCTAAGTCCTTACCAGTTTTTCTTTTGCGGGTGCGAAACGTAGAGCACAAATACAGTTACTTGTCAATTCACTTTGTCACAAGTAATAAGACTTACCAAAGATGAAATATGTTCGGCCCAGTCATATCATTACACACAGAATGTATCATTTAGTAAATGTAGCATATCAACTGTAAATTCAGCAAAAGAAACACTTTTGTTTTAATTGTTATATGATATAAGTGTTATAAAGGTTTTCGTGCTGGGCTGACCAAAGTCGTAAAGCTGTTGTTTTTTATTGTTGCTAGTTATGCTATTGTGTATGTTTAGCTTATAATTTACAGTATGTGACTATTCAATTGTAATGTTTGGAGCTAGAGAGAAGTGGATACTTTCGGTTGTATAAGACGTTTTGTACAAAACCGTGACTAAGTAGTACCTTTTTCTACTTGCTCCCAACGTGCTAACTGATTGTGATCTTTTTGCAGTCTATCAATGGGTATTATTAGTTATGCATAAGCACTTCTATGCATATATTTTCGATAAGCAGTAATCTATTCTACGCGTGAAACACGTGCGTGATTTCCGCTGACTCACAGCGAGAAGTCGGTTCGAGACTCTGGAGTAACCTTTTACTTAGACTCGCACATTCTCGCTTCTTGGGTGTTTTCGGGGTGTCTCGCTTAGAGTCTGTAGGGGCTTTACATTTTCTAGCCGGCGAGAAATTGACAGCGCACATTATAAGTAGCTTAAATAACAGCTTGTTGAACATTTTATGAATAATGGCTCGGCTTGAAAAGACGCTTCAATGTGATAAAATATTAATGGAATCTATTCACAAAGTGAATTAATAGTGTTCTATTGTGTTGCATCAGTGATCTCAAAATAATTTAATATCTATTGCTACACATACAATGATAATATTGTGTTAGAAAAATAAGCAGTTAGTACTTACATAATAATTTGTATTTTATTTTTTTAGGAATACCTAGGAAGTTTTATTTAACCAGGTTAACCATTATTCATTTTACTATTTATGTTGAAACATTGTGATTTTTTTTGTGATGGATGATTGGTTGACAATCATCATCGTCAACTTACGAATTTTACGTAATTAAGTATACACTAGTATGTAAATGTATTCTTGTTATGTGTTTATTGTATATTGTTGTATTTTCAGATATGGCATTAAAAAATCTAAAAAAAAAAACTATTAAATGTATACACTATCGGAAAATCCAGTTGTTTTATTGCTCAATAATCCCAAAAAAAACGATACAGACTACAGAAATTGGGTAAAGGTTAATTTAACTGGATTCATAGACAAAATCTATTGGCACAGGATTGGTTCAGCCCTTTGAAACTCAGTTAAATTCTTGAGTTGATACAATTGCAAGCAGTAGTTAATATTTTATATGGAGTCTCAATTGTTTTTCCGAATTTAGAACTGATTAATTTACTCTTGATTTTTTATTCCAGTATGATGTATACATTGTAGTCCCTACTGCAGCGCGGTCAGTAGGAGTAACTAAGAGTAAGTAGTAGATATCAAAAACAAAAACTGTAAGCAAACTGATTTTGTAAATATTTTATTCATCCACTTCATCGTCATTGTCATCATCATCTGGTTGCTCGGGTGACTCCCACCAGGCTAATAGCCCCAATCCAGGTTCATTGATGCCACCAATTATTTTGTAAGGTGCTATGTTCTTCGCCGGCATGGTCTGCACTGTGCTGTCGACGCCAGGTGGACCGCTTGGAAGGCTCTCTTGGAATATTTCACCTGTTACCCTAAATCTTACTGTTTCACCTGTAACATGTGTCTCAATACAATGGTCATCACTATGATTAGAGAATAAAATGTAGATATCCCGTCGTGTCTGAAGTTATTTCATGCATAAATACTGCTACTATTTTCCAGAAGCACACAAATTCTTTAGGTTCAGGTTCAGTCTTAACTATATTATGGAAATGATGATTACAAGTATAAATGTTTATGCCCTTAGCTACAAATTCATACCTGAATCCATAAAAAGATCATGTTTCTCTCCATCTTCTTTTGGATATTCCCATACCCACGCTTGATCACTCTCATCAAATCTTGATGGGTGTTGCAGGGCATTTGGTGGTATTAAAATGTCATCAAAAAATCCTAATGTTACTGGAAAAATAAAATGTTAATTAAAACTCGCTGCCTGCCACAAACTGTGATTTAGTGTTTTCAACAAGTGAACAGGAATTTTTAGAATAAAATTGCAAGTGTCACCACTCAGCTATCTAGCACATCTCCGGTGGAAATGCAGTATAAAACCCAGTAAAAGATAAATACTCATAGAATGCTATAGTATTTATCTTTTACTGGGTACATATTATTTTCCTGTATAAAGGTACAATAATCTTAATAGAATTGTTGTGGATTCAACACATTGATGCAATCAAAGTCTCCAGCTCATAAAATGTGAGTAGTTTTCTTTTATTACAACAAAATATTAGAAATTGCGATTATGTACCTTGAACACCTTCATGACTACATGATTTTATTTTCCCAACAAGTATTTCTTCTACTACTGGCCTAAATACTATGTATCTGAATTTCACCTCTGTGTGTGATGACCCGTCACCAGGAAATATGTATGAGTGACCAATATCTGTAATATCAAATAATGATATACATAGGCCTACATTTAACACTACCTGAAACAAATATTTTTTAAGATTTAAAGTTTCGTAGTGCACTTTAAATCTGTTTATAAACTATTTAACATTTATACATGACCTACCAAAATTAATAATTTCTTGGGGTAGGTATTGTCCAATACATTAGTATTCAAGAGTTTTGGCTGTAAAATTTCCCAGCATGCAAAATAATAATAACAAGACTAGATAGTGAAAAATATAGTGATTGTGAGAGTAGGTGTGCTTTTTTAGAGATCATCTAATGGTTTTTTTCTAATCTGCCGCCATAGGCTCCAGCCACATTATATTCCCTATGGCTCCAGCCTGCTGGTAAATCTATTACTGCCAGGCGCTAACACACTTGATGCTCATTAGCATCGAGGACTTATTCACTACATTAATTCACTAGGGCCTGATGCTCTAGTGAGCTAAGTATGGTAGATTAACAGAATGTATTTATTATTGTTGATTTTTTTGGCAAATGAAGAGGTTAGCTTACCTTATTAGCTAATTTTCTATTTAATAAAGTTGTAATAGAGTCGGTAAGACTTTGATGAAAGTGTTCGGGTGTCACTCGAATTACGTCTTTCATTTCAGCTAAAACAAACATTGTTTTACAATACTATTCGGCTTTAATGTGAATCTTGTCCAAATGTTCTTGTTTTGCTTTTGTTGTTTTGTAATGTTTGTTGTCATGGACCATGGTTATGTCAATTTCATGAAATATTGACATTGACTTAAGTTTTTTTTGTTTTGCCCCGTAGGGCAGGCTAAAATCAACCAACCTACCATGGCCATACCACCTAGTAATCAGTATGATTTTTCGTACACGAGTTGTTAAATCTAAGATGAAGATGAAAGATGAGATGAATCCTTTCCATTTTTTTCAATTCCTTTTTCCATTTCAGTAAAGCCGTGGATACTGGACTGAAACTTTAATTCGAGTTTTGTAGAGAACGCGAAAAGTAGGATTTCCTAAATTTTTTTCTTAAAAAAAAACATTTTACCACAAGCAGACATTATTGAGCAACGTCATTTATAAGTGTCAAAGCGCCTTAGTTTTATCCTCAGAATAATAACTAAAGCAAGGGTTAAAAAAAGAGCTCAGTTACTACCTTTGTTCCTATTCTATCTTATGGCGCGAAAACTGTTGAGGAAAAGAGATAAATGATTTACTCTTTGTTTTATTTTTTTGGAATTTCACAAGATGAACTGTCATTTGGTTCTATTGGTTCTAATTCAACCCGCCCAAATTTGATAGTACTTTGCTCTAATGTCTGACAGTTTGTTCATTAGACTACTTAACTTATTCGCGTGCTCATTGTTTACGCGTTTGTCGTAATCTTCTATGGTTTTGCAATGATTTAATATTATTTTTACTGTTAGACTGCATGAAATATTTGTATAATTCCAAATAGTGAGTGTGCGGACGCAGTGGAGCAATTTCTTGTGTGGTTGTAGGCTGCACGTCCCATCTAACACGATCATAAAATAGTCAAGAAATATTGGCCTTAAATCGTTTAGTTTTTGGACAATTTATTGTTGAATGTGAGCCGATAAACAAGCATAAATACGCAACAAATGTTGCTGAATCACTTTGTAGCAGAAACCAGGCGTTATATCTATTCCAATAGAAGTTTTTAGCGAATATTCGGAAACAGTTTTAGGTTACCTTGATCATACATAGTGACGTAAATATTATTGTCGATACAGATTTTTGAAGACGATGTGAAAAAAAAGAATAGGTAAATTGAATTAGTGACGAAATTTGACTCTAACAATGCAGAGTCACATATGCTCCAAGCATTTTACTTTGAATTCATTTGTATGTAATGAAGCTATGAAATAGAGAAGACATAGAGAAAATGCTGTTCCTACATTTTTATTATGAATGGAACCGATGAAATGGTTGGAATAGGAATTTCATTTGCAATAAATGGTATCCCGTTTAAATTAAAACTTGATTTATTACATTACAGGAAGTATTTAAGGAAGTCGAAAAAGAACATAGTCAAGTAGCATTAGTGTTATTTAAGTATTGTGTGCAATCAATAAAGTGTCTATCTATTTATCTGTCTTTCTTTAAAGATTATCGATCGATCGATCATTATGTATTCATTCTCTCTAAGGTAACTATGCTTAGTAATCATCTATACCTAATATAAAAATGTATCGCTGAATGTGTTGCTAAGCGCAAATTTCGAAAACAGCTGAATCGATTTTGCTAATTCTTTTTTTAGAATATTCCTTGAAATACGAGGATGGTTCTTACGCAGAGAAAAATTTACAAATTGCCTGAAAAAAATAATTAAAGAATCCACTGTTAGGCGGTACGAAGTTTGCAGGGTCAGCTAGTTTATAATAATAAGTACCTGGATGGCCGAGCTTTGCTCGGTATTTTTTTTTTTTTTTAATTGTGTTTTTTGGATAATAAACAATTGATTTTAGTCTAACCTCAAAGCAAACACTCATTGACTTCGTGTTACTTAACAACGCCATCTGCTGTTGTGTCGTTAAAGCAATTAGTTGCTCACATAAATAGTAGTATTATTATTCGCCAATAGATGTCAGGAAGAGTCATATTTTTCAGTTGAGATTGATTATCGATAAAACACGAATAAAATTACATTTTCTAAAAATGATTCCTAGCTAGATCGATTTATCGCCCCCGAAACCCCCTATATATTAAATTGTATGAAAATCGTTGGAGCCGATTCCGAGATTCCAATTATATATATATATATATATATATATATATATACAAGAATTGCTCATTTAAAGATATAAGATAATTTATTTCAAACAACTTAAGGTAACAAGGCCCATATAACATTCAAATAAATACCTTATACTCTTATGTAACCAAAATAAATAATTATAAAAAATGCATTATTACGTATAATCATTAATTACACTCGACATCGTTCAGTGAACCACGCATTTTTCCCCTGAACGTCCGAAATTTCTCGAGGCCAGGGGGGCTATTCCTGCGCGTGAGATGAGATGAGATTTTATCTTGATCACTCTCACACCTATGACGTTTTAAATGAGAGCAACAAGGACGAAAAAAGATGAGATGAGAATTTCAAATCTCCGAATAGGGTCCCAGCACCGGTATTCTAATTCATTCGGAAACATTTCCAGGGGCAGTTGCTTCACCACGAACGCGAACGATGATGTATGCTCTTTTCAGAACCGTCTCGTCGGCGGGCAGGCATTGCGTCGAGTTGATCAAGCTACTCGTAGAGTATTTTCTTGCCACTACTGGCAACATCCTCCTGGGACCCTATTCAGAGATTTGATATTTTCATCTCACTTTTTTTTTTCCTTGTTGCTCTCGTTTGAAATACACATAGGTGTGAGAGTGACCAAGATAAAATCTCATCTCATCTCACGCGCAGGAATAGCCCCCCTGGATAAAGTTCGACTTGCAGATCTGCAGTATGCTGACTTTATCCATGGTGTTGATGGCGTATTGTATTTACGCCAGCAGCTCGTTGACTCGCTGGGAGTCCATAGCGACCGAAACAGGGCAGCGGTTAAAACCGCTTGAATCGCGAAAGTTATAGTCGCACATCGATTTATGAATTAGTTTTAGCGGTACAAAATATGACAATGTATGTCATTGTAAATTTATCGACGTTGAAATGTAGGGGGTCACATCACTAGTCAAAATAAAATTAGTGACCACCTACGAAATTTCGAAACGTTTTTTGTATATTTGTCCTTTTCCAACGTCATAACGGTGCCATAAGACAAAACAGGCCAAATTTATTGAGTTTAGTTGTTTTATAACCCTCCTTCTATTGCTTTAGTTATTATTCTGTGGTTTTATCAATTAATAATATCATTGAAGAGCGAAAATCGCTAAGTGTTCCTCACCGTATTCAAGATTTGCTTTGTAAAGACGTATAACACATTTCAATAATTAATTAAGACTGCGACTGAAGGACCTGTATCCAAGGTCATAGTTTTTTTTTAAAATTGTCATTGAAAAATAATATTTTCACTCACTTTCACTCTCTTTGGGAGCATACAATGGGAGCCAATAATGTACGACACAGATAATGTACAGCATGATATTGTACAACCCAATAATGTACGACATGATAATTGGTGTACATGTACATCAAATATTAGGCTGTACATTATCATGCCGTGCATTATCATGCTGTACAATATCGTCTCGTACCAATAATGTACAGACTGATAATGTACAGCATGATAATTGATGTACATGTACACAAATTATCATGTTGTACATTATTATGTTGTACAATATCATGTCGTACATTATTGGCGCGGTTCAATAATGCACAGCCCGATAATGTACAGCATGATAATTGGTGACCATATCTAAATTCAAACTGAAGCTTTGTTTAGACGACGACATTCCACTTGCATGCTAGTGGTACCACAGATATTTTCAGATTGTTCTACCATTCATTGGTAACATTCGTTCAAATGTTATGTTATTTTGAAATGGCAATGAGTCAATGTCACGTGCTACTCCTGTTGGATAGTTCGTGTATTTTTCTATTAGATGGATGCTGATCTGGGGGGCTATTCCTGCGCGTGAGATGAGATTAGATTTTGTCTTGGTCACTCTCACACCTATGACGTTTCAAACGAGAGCAACTAGGACGGAAAAAGGTGAGATGTAAATCTCAAATCTCCGAATAGGGTCACTGATTATCAACTAAATATCCAGTCCTAGGTTTTTCAAATTCCGTTCCATCGATAAATGTACGACCTCAATTTCTTTTAGGTCGTCTCTGATTAGGTCACGCGTGCTCTCCGGTCCATGATACATACAACTCGGGATCAGGGATCACTCAATGTGTAAATTATGCTAATATAAGTTTCTCTTTGGATATCTCCCGTTCTACTTTATTTAAAAACCTCTTATCCTTTGCCTCCTACCCAGAGTCGTATAATATTCTTCGTAAATGTGTATCAATAATAATAAACTACATAATCAATAAGTATGTGTTATGTTAAATGAATATTTCAATTAAGTACACATAGTACTCGTATCTCTATGTGTTCTAATATTACTTAGTTACAAACTGTGTTGTTTTTTTTGTTTTAGTGTAATCATTTTATGGCCGCTCTAAGTCTCTGGGATTCTCCCTCCGAGATACCCTACATATAGGTACCTACTAGAAAATGCATGCTCCAAGGTGTTTATGAAACTGGCATGAAATGGACATTGGCAAAATTGTGGCTAAGTACCTATTACCCATAGAAGCCATCAAACCAAATCTTATCATAAAAGAAATGTTAAAAACTTAGCTATCAAATACTAAAATCCAATTAGCCTTATTTTTTATTTGATATCATTTCTCATACAAAGATTTTGATTTAGTTGCTAGTCAAAACTACAAGACTTGGAGATCAAAGGGCCATGACATACAGAGGAAGTAATCAAAACACACCCTTTCACACTCCAACTGCTACGCTGAACAACTGATAATTATTACGAAGTGCAAAGCACACCACGGGATTCACCAGTCTAGTCTGCACCTTTACAAAACGAGTATCTCAACAGACTGTTCCAGTGCCGAGTGCACAATTTTTGCACATGACAGCTAGACTTCGGAGAACTAACACTAGGCCTATTTAGTGGCCTTTGGTGAATGGAGAGAAAAGCCACTTAAATGTACATAGACTTACATCATGGGCCCTATTCGGAGATTTGAGATTTTCATCTCACCTTTTTTCGTCCTTGTTGCTCTCGTTTGAAGCGTCATAGGCGTGAGCGTGACGAAGATAAAATCTCATCTCATCTCACGCGCAGGAATAGCCCCCCAAGTGTTCAACCTTTGTGATGTTTTAATCATTTCAAATTTGTCATCAATTATATAGTTTTCCAACTAAGTTTCTAACTAAGTTTAATTATAATTACAGTTATAATTATTACTACAAGTATAAATGTTTTATTCAACCCAATATAGTGTTAGTTCCTGCTGGGGGGCTATTCCTGCGCGTGAGATGAGATGAGATTTTATCTTGGTCACTCTCACATCTATGACGTTTTAAATGAGAGCAACAAGGACGAAAGAAGGTGAGATGAGAATTTCAAATCTCCGAATAGGGTCACTGGTGTACTACATACTCTTTATGCTGTCAAATGAGGACCAAAGTACGAATTTACAAAACTAGCCCCGTGGTATGTTTGTATTTTTGCCAAAGATTAGTTAGGTAGTCTATTTTAGCTCAATCAGGCGCTGGGAAGTGGGGTGGATGTACTGGTCCCATCTAAGGCTAAATTTTCACATCCTACTTCCTACTAATATTATAAACGCGAAAGTTTGTAAGTATGTAGGAAATTCAAGAAGTAAGTAGAAAAAAAATCTACCATCCACGAGGTATTCTGACGTGCGCCGCAAAAACCGTTTTAGTTACACGTTTATTATAATGTTCCAAGGAAATATTTATCCTAAATAGGTAGTCCTACAAAAAAGGCCGCGATAGTATTATATTTATCTGTATTTTATGTATAAAGCCAATATCACCAAAATAGCGAACCTTAAATAAAATAAAAATTAATAAATTAATTTCTAACGCACATTTGATAGTAACAAATTGATCCTTTTATCAAAAATAAATACTTAAATCGCATCTGGTATTTGAAGTAGTTTAACTTTGTCTTTTACACTACATCATTTGGATAAATATTTAAATAGATGACAACCAAGTGCGCGATATTAAACTAGTGGTGCGGTCCGGCGCCGGGCGTCGTCAATCACGCCAGAATGGCTAAACGGATCTAGATGAAATTTAGCTTAAAGATAGCTTTGCCCTGGATTAATACCTAAGCTCCTTTTTATCTCTTAAAATGTAATGTTCCCGTGGGATGAGCAAATAATCTAAGTATATTCATTTGTTACTCTTAAAACTCGAACGACCATGCTGATTAAAGATGAAATTACGTATAGACGTTAGCCACACTTTATTCCTTTAAAATGTAGTGTTCCCGTGGGATAAAAAAGAAATCTTACGTGTATATTTTAAGTAAAAAGTTCGGATGGATGCCTGGCTAGATGGATATTTGTTACCCAATCACGCCAGAATACTGAACGGTTCTGGATGAAGTTTGGCACAGAGATAGCTTATGCCTGGATTAATACATACTTAGGTTACTCTTCATTCAAGGCTGAAAAGCTCTCACGCTCAAAATCCATAATTCGCACTCCACAATGGTCGAAAATGTCTGTTTTAATTGGTGATTTTGTGTTTACCTAGCTTGATACATTACTAAGTCAAGGCCCCCTCTCCAATAAATCTTTAATCTATCGCGCCAGTTAGCCTCCGTGAAGTAAATGCGAGCTGCGGTGTCGTAACTGAACTCTTTGAGAAAACCGCACGCGTACTTAATTGAACGCGGTGATTAGGCAGTGTCGGTCATCTGTCACGCACGTTTGTCTAGGGAATACCTTTTATACACCGACGGCCCCGGGGGTAGGCTGGGTGGATATGTGGGAAGCCCGCCACTGGCAGCATACCCACAATGAACCCTCGGGTATTCTACCTCGGCGCAAAATATCGGGGCTACGGGAACGCTCTCTCATACGACCACGGCCCCCACTGCGCTAGCCCCATTGCGCACCTCCCTGAGACTGTGCTCTTCCTCTCTATGACGATGTGTCGAATACCAGGCACATCGTTATCCTCATCCAGGCCAGACATACCTTTATCATGGAGTGTTAGTGTATTAGTTTGTTGCTGTTTCAACCTGGATGCACCAATACTGTGCAACGTCATCAGATTACGCATTACAGATTTGAAAAGTCGCGAACATGAACGAGTCCAGTGGCCCTATTCGGAGATTTGAGATGAGATTTTATCTTGGTCACTCTCAAACCTATGATGTTTCAAACGAGAGAAACAAGGACGAAAAAAGGTGAGGTGAAAATTTCAAATCTCCGAATAGGGCCAATGGTCGTGGATTCGGTGTTGCTAATTTATCACGCAAATTACCCCCCATGAAGTAATCGCAAGATAACATAACTGAGCTCCAAATCGCACGCGTAAATTATAGTTAGCTAATTAACTAACATTCTATACAACTGCTATAAATACTTTTTAACTGCGGGTAACACCGCGGGGCGCAGCTACTGTCTTAAAATCATTTCGATATTTACTGTTAGTTTATTTTTTAATTTCCACATTGATTAGTAAAAAGCTTAGGTTCTAAGAGAAAAAAAAAACTTAATTCCTTTAGTTTCTTTTTTACATTTCCAAAAAGTGGAATGTACCCTAATTTGACCATCATGCCCCAGTTGTTAACTAGTTACATACGTACCAGAGGCCGCCCATATTTTAAAACAAAGTAATTTAGATTGTTTACGCCTACACTGCTTTTCATAGCAACGCACGCGTTTTCGTCGTCTCATCATATAATATATAAGCAACTGTCAAAATGATTGTTTTTATAAGGCACCCTCAGTGCGCATTCGACCATGACTTGATTAACATCTATTCCTCAACCCGCATCCAAGATATTTTGTACAAGTAAAATAAATACTGTGAAAGTATTAGGAATTTTATTGATGTCCATCCGGGCATATTCATAGATTTAGGACGTGAAAACCCTAATAAATGAGTAGAATAATAGCAAATATATATTTACCCTGCAGACCCTGCTTATAAAAACGTTAAAAAATAAAAAGAGCTTTTAATTAAAACCAGTTTTATACTTTATGTATGACTTACTTAATCGCATGATCCTAAAAAACAAGGTCTAGCATTCCCGGAGCAAACACATATGACGTCACTCGTTATCGTCACACGTCTCTTTCACGCTATTTCTAAAATGACATAATTCGGTCTTGCTTGAGCATCGATTGACGTCACTATGTGTTGCCCATGTGACCGGAATGCTATACCTGGCGGAGTATATTATTATGCCATGCTAACCGATTAAATTATCATTATGCAGTCTTAGCAACGAGATAAGTACATTGAAAATAAACAAAGACTTTTAATTATTTTTTTGGTCATACACCGCATTGTTAACATACTAGCAAAACTACTACTCTAAAAGCTGATTCTCTACATCATAACAAACAACATTTACTAACCGTCAAATCGCAAAACAAAATTCAGCTACTTTGCAGTTTGGCTCCAGATTTTGTCAATCCTAAGTCGTCCTTTTTACGTCGACAAATGAAGCTTTAGAAGCAGACGAGCTCTGCAAATGTACTAAAAAAAAGATACATCTCCAGGAAGTGATGGAGTTACCTACTCCATGATTCACCATTTACCTAAAAATGCTTTAAAAATGAGATTATGTAAAATATTATATAATCTCATTTTAACTACTGGAGAAATTCCCCAGCAATGGCGTAACGTTACTGTTGTTCCCTTAACTAAATATAATAAATCATCAAAGTCAATACCTAAATTAAGACCGATTTCGTTAATCTCGTGTATTTGTAAGATCCTACATAATATGAAATATGAAACGTTTGGAATGGTTCGTGGAAAGGAACAACTTGTTATCGCCGCTTACAACGGGCTTCTGCAGCGGCCAGGCGTGTCTAGACTGTTTGGTGCGAATTGTGACGCAGATTCAATTAGGACTCACAAACAACATGCCTACCGTTGCATGCTTTCTGGATACCTATTGAAAATTTATAAAATAATGTACTTAAAGACAAAGCAACTGAAATCCTTGATGAACTAGGAGTAGGTAAACTATTGTGTAGGTATTTGTGGAATTTTCTAAGTCGGAGATGTCTCCAAATCAAAGAATCAAAGATGACTCTGGTACGATGATAGATGCCTATATAATAGGGATACAAGTACCTAAGGGAAAATTTAAGGTCATCAACTGTTTACATCTGTCAATATGCAACGATTTGGTTCAAAGTGCAAATAAAATACAAAACGCATTGCAGATTTTTGTAGGTAAGTACCTATTCTAAATTATTTGGGATTGGAACTATCTACTTCCAAGTCTAAATTCTATGTTTTTAGTAGGGGTCGGAGAAAACAGACTGTAGGTATAAAGGTAAATAATATACAGATTGAACGTGTGGAAATATACAAATACCTAGGAATGTGACTAGATTGTTTATTACTGTGGCGGAAACATATAAATGAAACAGAAAGTAAAACACAAAAACATATTAATGAAAGTAATTAAAGTTCTAGTTGGTTCCAATTGGGGTAGGTATTCATCCATTACATTTACGTTGATTATACATAGGTACATAGCTTTAGTTAGAAGCAGGTTAGATTATGGCTCAGTTTTCAGTAATATATTTCAAAAATGTCACGTGCAGTGCAGTTTTACCACGAGATGGTAATGGTAACAATGCCAGAGGTGCCACAGATAGAACGATCATCATACCTTGGTTCTATATGCTAGGATAACTTAGTCAGAAATGAAAATATCTACTTTATTCTATGTATAAGATCATTGTATGATTCAGTGAATCTAGGCAGCTTTATGGGATGGAGTATCAAGGTGTGGCATTCTCTTAATTTTCTGTAGCACGTTCCCCGGTCTGGATCCATTGTTTTGATTGCTCCTTGGTCTCTGGTGTGTACCAGTGGATCCAGGTTTCATCGACGGTCACAAAACGACGCAAAAAATCCGCTGGATTCCGCTTAAACAGCGCCAAACACGTCTCCGATGTGGTCTCACGGTTGCGCTTGTTTTCTGGTGTGAGTAAACGCGGCACCCATCGCGCCGACAACTTTCTCATGCCGAGTTCCTCGTGAAAAATATGATGCACTGTTCCTTCTGAAATGCCTACAGTCTCAGCTAGCTCCCGAACCTTCAATCGGCGATCTGCCAATACGAAATCATGGATTTTTTTAATGTTTTCCTCCGTAGCAGCTGTTTTCGGTGCACCTGGACGTGGTTCATCAAAAACCGACGTACGGCCACGTGCAAACTCGTTGAACCAATTCTTGACGGTGGCCATCGATGGAGAAGAGTCAGCGTACACAGCATCCAAGCGCTCTTTGATTTCGATGCGCGTTTTCCCTTCCAAAAATAGGAATCGAATCACCGAACGATATTGCTCTTTTTCCGTTTTTGTAAAACCGATCGACACGTTCGCTTCCATAAGCGAACACACATAAGCGACACATGTTCATCACGCTTGACAAACATCTTAGCTCAAGCTATGGGGTAGGCTGAAAAGCAGCTCTGCGTGGACCTCGTCTACTCAGAACAGTGCTGAGCCTACTCCAATTGCCAAAACAATTTATTTAAATTTTTAAATTATACTTAGTTTAGGTGTAATGACATACTCGTAAGTACTTTTCTTTAATGTGTTTTTAACTCATAGGTTTTGGCAATAAATACATTTTTTATTTTATTTATTTATTTATAAGTTGTCAAATTAAAACAAATGAAGGGATTGGAATGAAAATTTGAAAAAAGAATTAAAAAAGAATGTGCTACACTGTGGTAAAACTCTTTTGAAAAAACTACAGCGCCCTCTGGCGATGAGGCTAGGTACTTATTGAATGCACCTCGTAAGATTGGGCACCAAAACCCCTCTATGAACAGCCAGAAGTGCTCTTTTAGAAACTTTCTCACTGCTCATATACTTATGTAAGGCCCCATTTACTCGATTACCTGCCAAAACTCGACGCTCAATATCACAGTCACACTGACCATCTCTCGTAAACTTTGATCCTAAGTACACTTGTTCCACTCTTTCCCTTTCAATCAGAACTGAACAGTCTGTCATGCTTTACTCTCTTTCAAAAACCATTACTTTCGTCTTACTTACATTAACTTTCATTCCCTTGCTTTCTAAAGTGCCATGCACAATGTTAACCATTGCCTGCAATTCCTTCTATGATGATGCTAAAATAACTTGATCATCAGCATAGAGGAAACATTTGACGGTCAGCTTAATCATTCATAATCCATACATACTCTTTCAAACAGTTGTCTATGAAGAGAATGAATAGCATGGAGAAGCTACACACATTCTTGTCTAACACCCTTTTCAATATCAAACCAGTCTGTGTAAGCCCCATTTATCCTTACACAAGCACTGGAACTCTTTTAGAGAGATTTCAGTGGTTGTATCAAGACACCGTTGCACTCCATACGTAGCCAATATATAAAACACAGTAGGTAATAATAACAGTGTCATATTATGAGTATAATGGTGTAAATAATTGCATTTTCTGCATAATAAAACGGTTTATTTAATTTTTTACATGTTAATATTTAATTTGCAGCACAAGAACTTTAACTGGGTTGTCATTTCTACTTTTAAATAGGTACACAATTATAATTTTGTTTCGGGGATCCACAAATTCCAGAATCAGTGGGTAAATTTAATTCATTAATGGAAACTGGTCCCAGGGTCCGTGGGTACAAATCCATAATAAAAGGCAATCTATTACATTATGGTAGGCTGCCCCGATGTAATCATTACAATATCTTCAGAGTTGTCAGTTCTCATGGTGTAGAATTTATGGTTCTGTAACAAACAAAATTATAAATAGGCAAATTACTTTTATGGATTACTCTACAGATTACAAAGTTTTTAAAACTGTTTATTAGGCTCGCGTTTGACAGCCACCTCGCCATACTTTGCTAGAAAAAACCAATTCCTATCATGGCAGAATCATTTCATCATACAAAACTATTATGGCGGCATATTTCAGAGTCTAGCAGTATACACAATAGATGTGGAATCAAATTGCTTTGTACGAGGTTTCAGATTATCAATCATGAAATTTTGTCTGATATGAAAGGATTTCGCAACAGGGTTTAAAAATAAGAGAAGCAAGGAGGGCTTGGAAGTTAATATGAAAGTTGCTTAGATATGTGTATTATTTTGTGTATTTCTCTTTACAGCAACAGATTGATGCGATTTGTCACATAGAAACTGTTGGTGAGCTGCAGGTAGATATAACAATGTAGAATACTTGTTATCTCAGTTATAGGTATTTAATATAGGTATTTTTGGCTCATGAAGGGAATGTCTACAAGGGTGGAACTGCTATGGCGGCTAGTAACACTAATAAATGTCAGTAACTATAACCTACCTCTTCACGACTTAACCTCAGAAAAGCTCTTCCATTCCTTGCGGTCGAGTGCTTTTCTGATCCAGCTCCTGCAGTGGGAAGTAAAGCTCATCTCACTACCTCTTTTTGGACCTGCTGTGAGGCCTCACCACATTCTGTGCTCACTTTATTGTGGTTTTATGCCCTTTATAGATCTTTAGGCTGCATGCGGCAGATATGTCCAGCCGAATTCCACTGTAGACACAGCGGGAGTATAAACAACTTTCGCGGCGATTCACAATGAAGAAACATAGCCTCGGCAACATCAGCACAGCACAGTCAAACAGCACAAGCTAAAATAAAACAAAAAATTACAAAACAGAGGAATACAAAATAGTAAATAGTCTGTCTCTCACTAAAACTTGTTTCAACCTTTCGTAAAAGTTAACGTCGATTTCTTTACTTTCTACTTTGGCATGTTTCGTACTTGGCTAATGACGAGAAATAAATATCAAGAATTTTTGTTCAATAAAACTATAGAATTAACGTAAGAGTTCAATATTTTATCTGTGATTATTACACTATCTCGTTCAAACGAAGCATAGAAACGACAAAGTTCATGAACGCGAACAGCCAATCGGATCAGAGATTTTTTTAGCAGGGTTAGCCAATAGGGGGATGCCACCAATTATCATGTTGTACATTATAGGGTTGTACATTCTCGGCTCGTGCCGATAAAGCACAGCCCAATATTGCACGACATGATAAAGGACGGCATAATAATGTACAGCCCGATAAAAGGCATACTTTTCTCATGTACATGGATTATCAGGCTGTACAATACTGGCTGTGCTTTCCTGGCTAAACATTATCAGCACGTGCCAATAATTGCCGGCCAGTATTGTACAACATGGAATGTACAACATGATAATTGATGTACATGTACACGAATTATCATGCTGTACATTACTGCCTGTACATTATCGTGTTGGACAATATCATGTTGTACAGTGACCCGTTATAATTATTCGCCATCTTTCTTGAACGTGATCTGAAGTTTGTGGTGATCGTGATTTACAAGAAAGAAACTATTCAGTTTCAGAGAATCTGGGTGGATTGTTTGCAATCTAACAATTTATTCTCCCTAACATTACAACTGCTCAGGACGCCTGCTGCTAAAACTACATGTTGCCTACATGATTTTTTTAAATGATGCAAACGTGATAGCTTGTCTTGTGGTTGTTTTAATTTACTTCATTGAGATAAACTTAGCTGAGCTGAGTCAAAAAGATGCAAGGTAAGATATACTAATCTTGTCATAATTTAACCATATGGCTTGGTACTAACTGAGCAAACTTAGCGGCTGATGGTTTACCTCCAGTTCGCCACCAAATTTTGAAAGCAGCGTCCCAACACTGCTTAGTGAGTACGGGCTTACTCGACTTACGGCGTACTGCTTGACGAGCGGCTGATTCACATTTTGCTTGCTACGGTTCCCCCTTGCTCAAGATTTAGTTGGCCCAATACGCGACTAAGCCATGATACCACAAAATCTATGTGATTTAAGTGTCCGCCTGGCCTATTAAACCTATAAACAACCCAATAACCAATGAGTATCAGAAAGAAAAAGAAAAATTGTGACACATGAATTAAGATTTTATGAATATGGCTATAAAATATGATTATGGTAACCTTTTATGAAAAAATCCATAGGCTCTTTATCCTGCGGCCTGTGTGTCCTTTGGCTCCAAGAGAAACGAATCAACAAAGAGGATATCAAAATTTAACATCCAAAATTAAACCCAACCTCTAGTCAATTTCTGAACATTGCCTGATTACCTTACTTATTTGGCACTTACTTTTTTTTAATTATTTACAGGCAGTAATAGAAATAGATCAAGATCTCCGGTCCGGTCAGATAATGTTGGTCGTAGAAGGGACAGCAAAATGGATGGAAATAAAAAATCTAACTCTGGTGCTGGTAATAACACCGGACAAGACATGAACATGCTTATGATGAACCAGATGTCTCAATATGGTTAGTTTCATTACAAATTAACAGGATTCGCACTATTTAAACTAAGATGGCTGTGCCACTTAAGCCGCTGGCTTAGCTGCTTTCTAAATTGTCCAATTTTAGTTCACATAAATGAGACCATAGAGTTGGCATCAGTGTTTTAACTTTATCTTAGCTCAACAATGTAATTTAAGTATCAATGGTTCAATTAAATAAGTGTATGTCCATCATGTATGGGATTATTGCATGGTGGCAGTCGAGACTGGTTTATTAAATTTTTTGACCTAACCTTATCTGTAACTTTGTTGTTAAATATTATTATACTTTTTTTGCAAAACTTAAGACACAGAAATGTAGTTAAATACTTGTGAACGGACAATTGTGGTTAGGAAGAGTATCCAAATCATGGTATTTTACAAAAAATAATTGTGTTTTTATTGTTCAAGCATCCATATTCAGTAATTAATTAAAAATGACAATATTATAAGAAATCACAGTATAAACGACTTTTTACTGCCTAAACTGGTCATTAACTAGGCAGCCTACAGCATACAAGTAGGTACTATGGTTGCTCACCCGAAATTAATATGAATGAGACCTTCAGTGTCTGAGCCTTTCTTATGATTGTGCCTTGTGCCTTAGATAGAAATAAGCCTAAAAGCTTGATAAGGCGATGATCTTAACGGGATCCTTCCTTACTTCTAAAAGCTATTGTCGTAATAGCTCTAATGCTTTTACGATAAAACAACTAAATGTCTATTGTCTAACTTGGCCTGGACATGAGACAAACATAAGTTTGAGGCAGTATAAATTGGTAATTTACAAACATTAATATTTTTTGCTTCGGAAGGTTGAATAATAAATTATACTGTAAATTCTTGGCCCCTGTTAAGTGCTGTAATGTATCTAAAACAACAGAAATGCAAACATCATTATCAATCTATTGGCAAAAATCATACCACCCTGAAAATACTTCAAATTCATGTTTGAATTCAAAATTTGAATACAATTTTTTTTATTTTTTATGTGAATATTTGACAGTAACTTAATTGAAGTTTTTTCTTCGGACATGGTTTTATTTATCATGGAATGGTCCTATGGTATAAAGGCTTTTAAAAGCAAATGAAAAACTTATAATTTGATTTTATTCTAGGAAACATGATGATGGGAGGTATGTACCCAAATATGATGATGCCTGGGACTATGATGACCGGAGGAATGATGTCTGCCAACACTGGCATGGACATGATGTCTACAACTGGCATGGAAATGATACCTCAGAACATGGATATGTCAGCGATGACAACAACACCCATGACAGCTGCACCTTTGTCTACCGGTGGTTCTATGGATATGAATATGATGAGCGGAATGATGATGGATCCTTCTATGATGGGAATGTATACTGGCATGGCCGGAGAGGACATGTCTGCAATGCAAGAAAAGAAAGAAATTATCTTGAAACACTGCAAACTCGTTCCACCGGAAGAAGGCACGCCGCACCCGCCGCGTAGAGCGCGACCTTCTGGCTGCCGCACTATCTTCGTCGGAGGTCTACCAGACAAGATAAGAGAGAGTGTCGTCAGAGAGATTTTTGAAAACTATGGCAGGATTCATACTCTGAGATTGTCAAAGAAAAACTTCTGCCACATTCGTTTCGACAGAGAAAGTTGTGTAGACGCAGCAATGACCATATCTGGGTATCGTATCAAGCTGACTGATTCCAAGGAAAAGGACAGTGACGCTATGGACGAAGATGATGACTCTCATGAAACATCTGGCTGGCTACACGTTGATTATGCAGCGGTGAGTTCAATTTAGATTTAATAGCTGCTCTTAGTTTGGGTAAGCAGTAATGATTCTAAAATATAAATTAAACATTTCAGAGTCGTGATGATCAGAATGAGTTTGAAAGACGCCAGCGACAAGCATTGCGTATTCAACAGCAGCAATTGCAGCAGATGACCGCCCAGCAGGAGCTGACGACACGACCTGTAGTTCCGTACAAACGCTCGCCGTCTCCAGTGCGTGTGCAACCTTACTCCAATACTGCTGTTATACAACTTGCGGAAAAAATAAAGAGTGAAGAACATTTCGCAAGCGGACTTCCGGTAAGCCGCTATACCTTGATTTTCATTCAATTTATTTTAAAAATGTTGAATGCTTAACTGAGCTTTGAACATTTCAGACTTTGGTGGCATGGCTAGAACGCGGGGAATGTTCAAAGAGGAACGCAAGCCAGTTCTATTCTATGATCCAAGCTACTAACTCGCACATACGTCGACTTTTCAATGAAAAAATGCAATCTGAAGAGGAGCTCCAGGAGTGCAAGGAAAGAATCAAAAACCACATTGAGGGTGTGATCGACCAACGTAAGTACAATAAACTTCTAAAGCCCCCTACAGACTATCGGCGAGACATCCTGAGAACACCCGAGGAGCGTGAATGTGAAAGGTTTCTGTAAGTCTCTGAGTTTCGACGAGACTGTAGGGGGTGTAAGAAGTCAGTCTTCAGGGTTCACTTCTGTCTGCAAATCTGTGGTCATAAAGTCTTTCTCTCTTGCACTTGACGGTCTTCCACCAAAACATTATTTTGGTAAGGTAAGAAATTAAGGACGAAAAATGAAAGCGGCATTAATCTGAACATTCAAAACTAAGGTGACGATGTAACATAAATTAACTAGAATAATCTTAAGGACTCGCAGTTCGCGTTGACGGCTCACGTCTATCCAGTTCTCATATCACTTATGATCTTCGGGATTATTGCAACAATGGTCGAAAACATGTCTCTGTAATTCATTTGCTATCAGATGATTGCTGACAACTGCAGATACATACTTAACAATCTTGTTTGTTTTGACTTGTAGCTTTTCTAGCATAAATTGCAATCCATTATTTACCAAAATGGTTGCAGAAAATATAGGATTCATTCAGATTTTTGCAATTTCCTGCAGCTGTCGGCTATCATCTGATGGCGAAAGTAATACAGCACTCTGGTCTGGTCTCTCGTCAAAAGCGAGTATTAAATCCTAGTGGTTCACCAGTACTCTGCCGAAACCATCAATAGTGTAAAATACATGGTAATCTGATATGTGCGGAATATTTGTAAGTTATTTTATGATTTGACAACTATACTTTTACTAGACATTTTGAATGAAACAAATTAAACTATAAAATTGAAACAAATAAAATTATTATTTTAGTTGGATCCGTATTGATAGCTGATGTCATAATTCAAATTATTATTAATGTTTGATCAGCAGTAGAAGTTTGTTGTCGAATCATTTTGGATCCCTCTGTGCGGCGACACACCGATTTCTTATTGCGAAGTCGCGTTGGGCCGCCTGTCGCTGCACGCTACTGCTGGGTCTTCTCATAACCGCTCAGGGTCGAAATTAGTACGTCAAACGACGAAATCTCGGTCAACAAAGCTAGAGGGCTGCGACGGCCAGTCACGGTCATACACTCCGACGGTATGTTCTGGTCACCGACTCATAACATAAATATTTGTGAACCTCAGTCGAACAGGTGGCGAAAGTGTTTAATGCGGCCGCTCACCAGCGGGTCTGGGACCATTTCACCAAACCCCAGCGGAAGAACATTGAGACTTGGCAGAAAATGACACAGGTATCCGCTGTTCCTACAATTCTGTATAAATAACAACTGTAGCTATAGGTAATGGGTTAGGGGCTCTAAATTAATTGGTCTAATGGAATACTATTCGTTTTGACCATGCATTGTGATTCAAAATGTATAGTTTAACTTATATTTGGATCTAAATCTCTTGGCAATGTTTGCTGTTAGGAGTAAAGCCCTTGAAACACCTTTTAGAGTAAAAATCGACTAAGTCTTCATGCATCATCTTCACGAGCACATTATTTATAGACTTTGACGGCATAGTTTGGCTGTTTCACATCGGCAGTAAAATGTTAGATGCCTGGATCTTAGAACACCAACATATCCCTTGGTAAGATTGAGTGAGGTCTGCTTCATCCATCATTCCGGCATCTCACCTACAGGTAAAAACAATCACTATTGTAACTCAGCAATACATGGTAAGCAGCTGAGTTCTATGTGAGTGAATCCGAAAGGTAAGTCATGTAACCTGCAGTCTGTCCACCTTTTTGTGGCGGTTTGCCAGCTGTCCTGAATGTTTCTTGTACCTTTTTTGATGACTTCAATCTCCACGTGCGGAGGAAGCAAGAGAAAGCTGTAAATGTTATGACAAACGCCACACATTGGTGAATGGACTGCATAGAGTAGTTGAAAATGAAGGCAAGTTCTAAATTACAATGTATTGTCAATCTGAATAGTAACCATTACAGTAGCAAGATTGTACCAGAAGACAGCTGTGAAAGGTAACTTACTATTACCTACTGTAATTTTAAATTATTTCCGTTATTCTACGTCTAAACATGTATGTATGTAAATACATTTCGTTACTAACGAGCGAAAGCTAATCAATGAATTCATATTTTTCAGGAGTTTAACTCCTTGAAGGAAGAGTTCAATGAGAAATTCTATGGAGGAGAAGATAACGAGCTCAATGGTTTTAACAATAGACCACTTGACAGCGGCGGGAATAGCAGCGAAGAAGTACAGCAGCTAAAGGTAAAATACATATTTCATGTCAAGAATAATACATATGTCATGTTAATGTACACCATAGTAGGTAACTAAAGAGGTTAGCAACAAGTAACAATTATTAAGTATTAAAAGAAAAACAAAAAACCCGAAATGTAGCCTGACACTCCGGAGATAGTTGTACATAAAAATGTTGTAAGTACCCATGTCACTCCTGCTATCAAGACGATTCAAATGACACCTCACATTTGGAAATACAACATTACACTCCGCGGACTCCGGGGAGTTATGCAAATAAAGTTATTCTTTGCTAGCGACCCGCCCCGGCTTTGGATGACACGGTACCTATGAAACCAGCCGTGAAAAAATTATCTGGCTGATGGTGAAAATCGTAAAAAGTTCCGTTGCGTGGTTTAGTTCTGTTAGATTTGTACTATGTCTCTTCTCATAAAGAAGCGATGATAGCTTAGCCGGAGAAAGCTCGCCTCCCAAGCCAGAGGGAGCGGGGTCGGACCCAGCTGAAGGCACGCACCAATTTGTTCATTGTGTGACCATATGTGCGTAGTTATCATCAGTTACAAAACAGGGTGTATGGCGACAGGCTCGCCCCCCCTCACATTTGGGACTGAATATCGTCCGTGAATATTGTTCGTGGGTGTGGGACACCTCTGCCAGCCCCCACGGAGGAAAGGCGTGACGATATGTTAAGTTCTCATCTCATAATAATAGACCTCCTTTGTTACAGCGTGAAAATGACAGCCTACAGTTCCAGTTAGAAGCGTACAAGAACGAAGTGGATGTCATGAAGTCTGACGCGAAAAAAGAGATGGAGAAATTCAAGGCTCAGTTCATTGCTCGCCAAGCATTGCAGGGCGCACTGCATGGAGCTGTGGAAACAGTAAGTTTTGTTACGATTTTTGTTCGCGATAATGGTTTGGTGGTTGGTAAGTTCGGAGCTCACATTGGAGGTCACGTGTCGGTTTTAATCTTAACAATGAGCCTGAGCTCGTAGTGAAGGGTAAGTTCGGCTACCCAGCTAACACCCTCAATTATTTCCTGTATCAGATCACTCTTTGAAAAAAGCCCAGCACTTGTTTGCTAGCCACAATAGCTGCGCCCCGCAGTTATTAAGTAGCCATGTGTTATTCCAAGATATAAGCTACCTCCATACCACATTTTATCAAAGTCCATCTATCTGCTTAAGCCTCAAGAAATCAGAAAGAAACCAGAGAACCAGAAACTTTCGCCTTTATAATAAACTAGGACTAGGAAGTAGGATTTGTAAGTTCAATTTTGAAGTGTGCATGAGTTTCCTATTTTTTCTATTTACCTAACTCTTACCATAACTAACTCTAAATAAGAGTTTTTGTACATAATATCTAGTAGTTGGGGCAATAAAGAGGTTATTTATCCACCTATTTAATTAATTAATAATCGTTATGTGGTCTTTGCAGCCGCCGCTGCCGAAAGCGACAGCGAAGCCGCCGCCGCCGCCGCCGCTGCCCGATGACAACAAAGTCAACCTGCTCGAGACCATAGACCCCGCGTGTGGGGAGGCGAAACTGATTGGAGTCATGTCTGCGTTCCTGCAGGTATTATCTTGTTCTAAGCCAACTGGCCATGATGGCGTTAGCCTGCCCAGAGGCGAGACAAAAAAATGTTCCAAGCCTAAATTTGTGAAACAAATTTTGACAAAAATATGCCCCTCAAGCTCTTTCCGGTTCTTCTGAGTAGTGGGTCTTTTTCTTAACTGGGTGGTAGTCATTTTTATAAATTCGACGTTCAAAAGTGTATCTTCGAGACTCAATTGAATAAAGACATTTTGACTTGACTTGATAATATTGCAATACCCAATATGAGCATTAATATAAGTAAAAAATTAAAATAAGCATTAAAAAGAATATAAGCAATCCCCATTCCAATTTTCATCTAAATTCGTCGATTCATTTGAGCGCGAAGAAGTAAGAAACAAACCACAAACTTTCGCATTTATAATATACTAACTGCGCCCTTCGGTTAAAAAGTATCCTATGGGGTATTCTAGATAATAATCTATCCCTGAGCAAAATTTTATTCAGATCCGTTCAGCCGTTCTGGCGTGATTGAGTAACAAGCATCCATACATCCATCCATTTATACACCCATCCAAACTTCCGCATTTATGATATTAGTGAGAAGTAGTATTAAAATGCTGCAATGTTTCGTCAGGTCCACCCGCAAGGCGCGAGCCTCGACTACGTGGTGTCGTATGTCCGCGCGCTGTTCCCACAAGTGTCGCAGGCGACCGTCCACCATGTTCTTCAGAAGCACAGCGACGTCTTCCAACGCAACACATCGGGCGTCGGCGCCAACATCGAGAACCGCTGGTCGTTCGTCGCCTTCCAATGTACCAAGACTGAAGAGGAACCCTAGCAGAAACGGAAACGTCGGAGGCAACGTATCAAACCTCTCAGCATATCACTCACCTACATGAGATAATGTGATGAGTTCATCAGTGTGAATGACACAGTGACTAGTTTGAATGACTGTTTAGGATATGGTTAGTGAGCGGGTTACAAAGAAAGGGTCTACTGGTGCGAAAGCAGTAAGTTTTTCTCAATATCATGATTGTTTACCATGAGACTGATCTTAAAATCTTCAAAAATGTATGACACCACAATCTACCAAATGATGTAAAATACAGTTGAAGATTTGTATTATTATTTCAAGGTCTACATCAAAGCTTTTTAACATGAAAGCGACATTAGTCTAGTTGAAACAAGGCTCGCTTCTCAAGCCACAGGGTTGGGTTCGGATCCTAGCCGAAGGCACATACCAATTTGTTCATTCGTGAACATTTATGTGCATATTTTAAGTCATCATCTGCTAATAACTGGAGTCCGGTGTATGGCAACTGGTTTTGTCCCCCTGTCACATTTGGGACTGAATATTGTCCGGCAAAGTGTGGGTGTTACAATACACCTCTGCCAACCCTTTCGGGGAAAAAGGCCTGATGTTACGTTCTGTTAATAAAACTTTTTATATCAATGAGTACAATGAGCTTCTTTCAGATTAATGCACCCTTTCTATGTAACCCTATACAAAGATTATTTTGTAAAGAGAAGTTGTGACAAGATTTTCATAATTGTTGTAAGTCAGGACTCTTTCATTAAATGTATCCAGCTATATATCATATATAATAAGTGTTAATATAACCATCCATTCACCTGTTTGAATGTATGACAACCATATCGGCATTTAAATTCTTGTTTCATCAGATGATGTTTTTTTTTCTTTTGATACTTAAGAGATTAGATTAAATCAATTTAAGGTTGTAAAATAAAGAAATAGTAACCATATTTTATAGTGTGTAAACTGAAAATATGTCTAGTGGCAATATTAATCATGTTTTTAAAAATCATACTTCATAAATAAAATATGAGTTATTATTCAATTAAGAACGCGGGTCTTTTATTTATCACTAGAAATATTTTTAAACAGTAAAATAAGTAAATAGTTAATTTTGAAAATTACGTATAATTTCTATTTCAAAATTATGTATTGGCATTCCGCGAATCACTATTACAATTAATTCCTAGGGGGTTGCTTTCTGCTGATTTTGTAATTCTTCGATACACTGCATGTAGTCAGCGGTCGCTTCTTCGAGATCTCGATCATTACTCGTGGGGTCATTCTCGGTCGCTTGGCCGCCGTCGCCGCCGCCTTGTCGCATCTTCAGACGCAATTCTCGCATGCGAGCCTCCAGTATGCGTTCACGTTTGTTTTCACGGTCCAAAATCTGGAATTTTGAGCCTTTTTTTAATAACTAATATATTATAATGATTATTACAAGTATTATTTTAATTATGTAACTATGTGACCGAAATAATAAATTTTGAAAGGACCAGGGGGGCTATTCCTACGCGTGAGATGAGATGAGATTTTATCGTCACTCTCACACCTATGTCGTTTCAAACGAGAGAAACAAGGACGAAAAAAGGTGAGATAAAAATCTCAAATCTCCGAATAGGGTCCCGGAAAACATCTCACGCGCAAGAATAAGGGCCCAGTGAACTGCGGATTCCTTAGTTTTCTTAAAAAAATGATACTGCAGAAGTGAGAAATATGACGTCACCACAAATGTATAAAGTACAAGTTTTAGTTAAAACTTGTCGTTTCGTCTTCATAAGAGTGGTCCCAGACGGGCCATATTTTTACTCAATACTGGCTTTGCAATTTTGCAATATTGCCGACTGTAGCGCAGCCATCATCAGCCATGCTAGAAATGTACAACTATATAGGTGAGCCACACTCAAAATTTTGTCAGGCCAGTATTGTAAAAAATGGCCCGTCTAGCAGCGCCCGGGCGCCCTAAGACAAATTGGACAAGGGTAAACTTACGTGGGTCAGAAGCATTTTGTCGTTTTTATCAGCTGTGCCGAGGTTGGATGATAATTCAGCCAAGTAAACAGTACCTCTGCTGCTACCGCATGCAACTAATAATCCCTGAAACAACTGTGTTTAAAAAAAAACGCAAAAACGACGTGGTGTTATAAGTTTGAGGTGTCTGTGTGTCTGTCTGTGGCATCGTAGCTCCCGAATGGATGACGATTTTGTTTTTTTTTTGTTTGAATGGTGAATTAGTCGTGAGTGTTCTTAGCTATGTTTGATGAAAATCAGTGTCGGGGGTTTCTAAATTTTAAATTTAAAAACTTTAAAATTTTAATTTAGTTTTTTACTTAATTTTAAAATTTTAAATTTGTTGATGAATATGTAGGTATCATACCTAACATCTTAACCTATATTATTTTATCAATAGTCTTAAACATTCTTACTCCTTCGTGGGGTCGTAACCGTAGTAATGGTTCATCGCACAGCTGCGCGGTGACGATCGGTGCACTTCTGCGCCGTAATAGGTCCCAGCAAGACAGGCATCCGTCCCATTGTGTTACTAGTATCACAGAAAATCTGTTAAATAAAGAGTAACTTTCTCAGTATGGGATATGTAACTCAGATCAACCTTGGGGAAAAGATGGAACACTGCGTTATACCTCGCTGAAGCCACTTCTTTTTTAAACGTGTGGGCGTGGTAATGTTGCCATGAAAAACATTAACAATTGCATGAAAACTAATATTAATTCCCAAACTCTATGTTAGCCATTTCCGTTCCAATAAACAACCTTAGTAGATTTAATATTCCAAAACTGCACATATTTGTAAGGGTTTATGTTACGGCTTTTTCAAAATTGACTTGAAAAAAAAAACTGCACTGTTTTTAAAAAGAACCTCAAAATGTAGTCCGGGCCACACTTTTTGCACCGTGTTTATTTATGTACACGAAATATACCATAAACCAATTCATATAATGTCGAGGTAAGAATGACCAAGCGAGTAGCGTAGTTTTTTGCGTCTATGTGTGCGTGTTGTGTAAATATGAGACAGTAGCGTAGTTTTTGGATGGTTTTTGGCTTCACCTAAATCATACGCCGTGCGCCATCTCACTCTCTAGGTTGATCTGAGATATTTATGTAGACAGAAAGTAGAGTGAAACACTAAACTTGGGGTTTTTACAGACATGTGTAAAAACTGATTGTACGTCCAGAGGGCCTACCATGTTGGTTACGTTTTGATTTCGACGCCGCGCTATCATGGGCCTTATTGCGCCGCAATACGACTCGCGTTCGCATAGCGTAGAAAACAAAAACCATCATGGCTATAAGATGTCACGCGACTCACTCAGATTTCAATTTTTCTTTTTTTTTGACATCGAAGGGTGATTTTAAGGTGTCCTTTTCTTTTCCCGGATATCAAAGAAAGAGTGATTTTAAGTGATTCCAAACACATCTAAAACATTCAGGCGTACAGGCGGCGCGGGATCAGTGACCCTATTCGGATATTTGAGATTTTCATCTCATCTTTTTCCGTCCTTGTTGCTCTCGCTTGAAATGTCATAGGTGTGAGAGTGACCAAGATAACAGGATAAAATCTCATAGCTCATAGGTGTGAGAGTGACCAAGATAACAGGATAAAATCTCATCTCATCTGATTAGCCCTCCTTCCTGCGCGTGAGATGAGATGAGATTTTATCTTGGTTACTCTCACACCTATGACGTTTCAAACGAGAGCAACAAGGACGAAAATAAGTGAGATGAAAATCTCAAATCTCCGAATAGAGCCACTGGGTTGCGATGCTTAGACGACAGCAGCGCGACAAATTTATGTCTTGCAAATGCCGCGCAGCTGTCGCACACCTTTCGCGCTGTGTGTGGACAACACTTTTAATCTGAAATGTTTTGAGATTGTGTTATTTTTGTGTAGTTACCTGACTGGATTCCAAGCTCCGTCAGTTAGCTTAGTACTATGCGAATACGTCCACAGTATGGACGATTCTCTACAATCCTCGCTCCACACTCTGGCCGTCCAGTCGCCGACAGTTAAGAAGTTCTTTAGAAATGTAGGGTTCCGTTGTAGAGAGTAAACTGGGCCGAGATGGGCTTCGTACTAGAAAATAAACCAACCATGAAGGATTTAGTCATACTTGTCAATGGTTATATTTATTGAGAATACCTTTGCAGGAAGCTTCTCCACTGGATTTTTTCCTTTACGGTTTCCTCCAATGACTAGTCCCGTTTCTGTACCGACCATGAACCTTAAAAAAAATCGACCGAGCGAGCGTTAGCGAACGAAGCGTCTATGCTTAAGCTTCAATAAAAATGCTTTCGTATGTCTGAATTCTGTCTGGAACTGTCTTCCTTTACAGTCGCATTTCTTAACCAATTCTTTTAAAATTTTGTGCGAAGGTTCGATATAGATTTTTTGTCGAGTCAGTTGGATGGATTTTTTTCAAAATGGGACTGATTTGTTTTTTTCAAAAAAATTCATGAGAATCGGTTGAGTAACGCGATCTATAGAGAAGCACAGACGTCTGTCAGAAGGTCTGCAGCTCTAGAGCCACTAGTTAAGAGTCCGGCGACCACTTTAGACTAACTTCGCATTGGCTTTAGGTATTCTATAGCTAATTCGTCAAGAAGAAGAAGACGAGCGAAGACAGCGAGTAATGATACTGACGAGCCTCTAAAGTTACCTACAGAGTGACAAGTGCAATTTCTTTTTTTTAATGACTTTTGCACTTCTGTAATCATTCTTAAATAACTAAGAATGTATCTTGTATTATGGATTCATTTAACAGCTAATGATGTAGACAACCTCCCTATTTAATGGAATTTTTGATTTGCTTTGCTTACCTATTGAATAAATCAGTCAAAAGTGACCCCTTAAAAATGCGGATATTTTTCATGCTCTATTTTAGCTTGAGAACGTTTTTTAAAAAAAACCAAGAACATAGGGGCGGAGATATTGTTAATTTAATTGTTCATGCTAAATGTCATCATAATCTGGCAAATAGTTTTTAAGAAATTTGAGTAGCGCGTTTGTATGGAAATTTCAGAGCGTCGCGGCCCTCTTAAGTATAAACGGTCGCTTTAAAGGCATATCTATGTATACCTGACAAATGTCATGTTTTAACATACCTTGTTGGAATTGTGGGCTCATACTCGAGAGCAGATATTCCTATTGCATTTTCTATACTTGCGGTATCGGTCGGCAATTTCACCATGTCTATAATCATGGAATCTGATGGCTCACTCATATTTCTTGTATCCCACCTGTAACCATTATTTTAATTAGGGTTAGTTCAAGTTTTGCTTCCGGCATGGTTTAATAATATACTTCGCCAGGTATAGCTTTCAGAAACACGTAGTGACGTCAATCGATGCTGAAGCAAGACCGAAATAAGTCATTTACAGCATGTTCGAAAGAGACGGATGTCTATGACGTCATTATGTGTTTGCTGAATGCTAGACCTTGTTTTTTTTGGATCGTAGCTTCCGGTATGCTTTGAATTTTTACCATTTTACAACACCATCTGGCGACGATGAGAAAAATTCAGCTCCAGTTTTGGAATTTATGAAAAGCACGTTCCGTACTAGGTCTCTATGCGCTACGTGAGGTGGACAAAGAATGGCTGGCTCTCCGCCTTTTCTCATATCCCACCACCCTACCTGAAAAATTCACACATTAAAAATCTGTACAACCAGAAAACATTAGGTACTTTTCGTGACGAAAGATGTACCTGTCCATTCATCATTCCGCCAGCTAAAGTGTGTTGGTCGCGAGGATTGTATTGCAAATCCAGTAGAGGTTGAGGTGGCTTTATTGTTAACTCGGGAGCATTGGCGTTTTCTGCAGACAACAAAAAAAATTATGTCATCTGCTACATGACTGGAGCCCGGTGTATGGCGACAGGCTCGCCCCCTGTCACATTTGGGACTGATTATCGTTCGGCGAAATGTGGGTGTTGTATTACACCTCTGCCAGCCCCCTCGGGGGAAAGGCGTGACGATATCTTACTTCTTACTCTTACTAATATTATAAACGCCAATAATAAATACTCTATATGTGTGGAATACTCTGCCAGACTGTGTGTTCCCTGACACTTATAATCTGGGTGTCTTCAAGTCTCGAGTGAATCGGTTTCTTCTAGGCAAGCGTGCTCCATCGTAGGCCGCATCACTGCTTATCATCAGGCATGTTGGCGGCCAAACGCAAGCCTATTATGTAATAAAAAAAAAAACGCGGAAGTTTGTAAGAATGGATGGATGGATGTTTGTTACTCTTTCACGCCAGAACGGCTAAACAGATCTGGATGAAATTTAGCACAGAGATAGATTATAGTCTAGAATAGCACTTATGAAATATAGCCACATGGTTATATTTGTATGTGTCAGTATTTTTATTGAAATGGGCTGTTGCAGCCAGTTTGCAAACCAATAAAAAAAAAAAAAAAAAAAAAAATGATACTTTTTAACCGCGGGTGAAACCGCGGGGCGCAGCTAATGTAGCAAATAAAATCTATCGTTAAGTATGAGACCTAAAATGACAAATACTTGCAGGAGGTGTACTGACCAATATCCCAAATGTAAGACATCTGTGGAATCCTATTATTTCTCATCAAATCGACGTCTGCATGTGCTGCAGCCAGCCTCGCGCCCCCGTCAGCTTGCCAGGACAAAGCTCTCACTGCCCTCTTAGCTCCGGGCTCCCGGTACACATTCACCGTGTGGCAGCTGCTTCGCTCAACGGGAGGTATGGGCGGTAATTCCGAGTAGTAGGTTTGGTACATGTCTACGGCGTTGTTTTGGAGTATGTTGTGTTCCATGCTCTGTAGAATGCCATACGCTTAATTAATTAATGGACCTACAGTATAAATTCGGCTAACAACACTAAGAAGTAAACTCTCGTGCTCAATACGTACATATACCTATTTAAAAATTGAAGTGTTTACTACTTACATGTCCCAGATGCATGACAGCGTGAATATAAGCGTCGTCTTTTTCTATTTTCCGTCGGTATCTCTGTGCAGCCTCAGGGTCGTTCATGTTTATATCCTTCGGCCAACCGCCTTCAACGTGGTTTATGCCAGAACATGTGTATTCAGCCCTAATGACGGAATCATGATATAGGCAACTGGGTTTGTGAACTTAGAAATTGATGTAGGGTAAAATAGAATTTACCTGTGGGAATTCACCCAGTGTTCCGACATAGTTCCAGTGTTTTGTATAGCGACATGTACAGGGTTCCGAAGAATGTAGTTTTTGTAATGCGCTGGCTGGTTTGGTATGCTAAAGCGCATTTCTGGTCCATGGTCTTCGAACAGTAGCTGCCTACCGAATTCTCGTCTACGTCTCGTGTATTCATATGTAATCTCGGTTTTTTCAGGCTTTTCCACCATATTTATTCACATCAAATACGAGCTAATTTGAGTACCGGATGGTTGGTTTAGTTCAAAATGTAACTTGTTAGATCAATGGTAGGTGGTCAATGGAAACAGTAAATATTGACTTAACTCCAGGTTTCATGGATTTATTTCTAGTTTGCATTTTATTTTTATAGTACTATTAATTAATCTTAAAACAATGACAAATTAGTATGAGCTCATCATGAAATCAACAATATTGCATGGGTCCTAAAGTTTATAGCACACGATGCCACCGCGTAGATTTTAGTACAAAACGATGCGCAAAAAAGCTTTCGCAAGTACTGGGTACTACGCATGCAATTTTATAGTATTTCTAAATTATTCTATTAATAATTAGTTAGTTAATAGAAGACCAAGTACCTTAATAATTTAAATTTTATATAAGAACAAAATTTAGCTACGCATTGTGTGCTACTGTTTTTAATTTTAGTTAGTATCTAAAATTGTATGTAAAGTAATACAATATTATAAAGTCTATACTAATACAATGGAATTGGATCTGCAGGCGTAGCTCTTCTCAGGCTTAATACCATGAGTCGTGGAGGCGAACCGGCCAGCTTTGCGTTGCATTGTTCCAGAAGGATTTTCCATTTTATGGCATTTCTGTCGTCCGAAGACATCGTTTTCAACTGCACTGCCTAAAAAGGACTAAATTAAGTATCTACATGTTTTGGACTTTCACATGCTATTTTTTTGTTATTATAAATGTATTTTTTTACCGAATAACCCAAAGTTTCCTCCAAAACGTTGATAGATAGACTCGCAGTCAATTCGCCTGTGTGATCGGCAAACCTCACCCGTATCTCCTCTTCATCTCTAAAAACGATACACCAGTTCGTCAAAAGTCGAATTAAATCTAAAGTACAGCAGCTTTTTTTCAGTTTTCCTGGATTATTCTGGGATAGTGGTCTGTTATCCCTAATGTCCATAGGCTTCATTGAACTCGGAGTTTTGTTCTTATTTCAATACTAATGTTGCGAACGTTTTTAGAGCAATGAAGGAACTGTTACATTTCAATGAAAACCTGGCTTAATACAAATAAATAATTGTATTGTATTTAAAAGTTTCTTGGACTGATTTCAGTATTTTCTGTTTCAAAATGTTCATAATAATCCGAATTAGGTTTTTATGGGACAAGTTCTAGAAATGAAATTCGACTTCTGTCGGGTCGGCTAGTAAATTCAATGGCAGCGGATGACCCCTCAGAGAGGGCCAAAATGCCTCCCTAATTTTACGATCTGGTATATCTACTAAGCCAGAGCCGAAGAATGCAGGAAGGGGGTGACCAAAGAAGTTTGCCCCCCTGTCATAAAGTACTTCCGCGGTCCCTGATTAAATGAATAACTGAAAGTAAAAGCAAAGAGAGGTCTTACGGCGTGTGCATGAGTTGGTCCAGGTCCAAGTACGAAAGCAGCGCGTGCAGCGAGGCGCAGAAGGGCGCGCGCGCCGCGAGCCGGTCGCGCACCTGCGACACCGAGGCCGCGCTCGGCCGCGCGCCGCTCCACGCCGCCCACGCCGCCGCCTCGCCGCCGCCTGCCGGACACTACACATGTCTACTAGGAACACTAGGGTATATGTAGCTACAAGTGTGAGAGCAGCGAGCGCGAGCCGGTCGCGCACCTGCGACACCGAGGCCGCGCTCGGCCGCGCGCCGCTCCACGCCGCCCACGCCGCCGCCTCGCCGCCGCCTGCCGGACACTACACATGTCTACTAGGAACACTAGGGTATATGTAGCTACAAGTGTGAGAGCAGCGAGCGCGAGCCGGTCGCGCACCTGCGACACCGAGGCCGCGCTCGGCCGCGCGCCGCTCCACGCCGCCCACGCCGCCGCCTCGCCGCCGCCTGCCGGACACTACACATGTCTACTAGGAACACTAGGGTATATGTAGCTACAAGTGTGAGAGCAGCGAGCGCGAGCCGGTCGCGCACCTGCGACACCGAGGCCGCGCTCGGCCGCGCGCCGCTCCACGCCGCCCACGCCGCCGCCTCGCCGCCGCCTGCCGGACACTACACATGTCTACTAGGAACACTAGGGTATATGTAGCTACAAGTGTGAGAGCAGCGAGCGCGAGCCGGTCGCGCACCTGCGACACCGAGGCCGCGCTCGGCCGCGCGCCGCTCCACGCCGCCCACGCCGCCGCCTCGCCGCCGCCTGCCGGACACTACACATGTCTACTAGGAACACTAGGGTATATGTAGCTACAAGTGTGAGAGCAGCGAGCGCGAGCCGGTCGCGCACCTGCGACACCGAGGCCGCGCTCGGCCGCGCGCCGCTCCACGCCGCCCACGCCGCCGCCTCGCCGCCGCCTGCCGGACACTACACATGTCTACTAGGAACACTAGGGTATATGTAGCTACAAGTGTGAGAGCAGCGAGCGCGAGCCGGTCGCGCACCTGCGACACCGAGGCCGCGCTCGGCCGCGCGCCGCTCCACGCCGCCCACGCCGCCGCCTCGCCGCCGCCTGCCGGACACTACACATGTCTACTAGGAACACTAGGGTATATGTAGCTACAAGTGTGAGAGCAGCGAGCGCGAGCCGGTCGCGCACCTGCGACACCGAGGCCGCGCTCGGCCGCGCGCCGCTCCACGCCGCCCACGCCGCCGCCTCGCCGCCGCCTGCCGGACACTACACATGTCTACTAGGAACACTAGGGTATATGTAGCTACAAGTGTGAGAGCAGCGAGCGCGAGCCGGTCGCGCACCTGCGACACCGAGGCCGCGCTCGGCCGCGCGCCGCTCCACGCCGCCCACGCCGCCGCCTCGCCGCCGCCTGCCGGACACTACACATGTCTACTAGGAACACTAGGGTATATGTAGCTACAAGTGTGAGAGCAGCGAGCGCGAGCCGGTCGCGCACCTGCGACACCGAGGCCGCGCTCGGCCGCGCGCCGCTCCACGCCGCCCACGCCGCCGCCTCGCCGCCGCCTGCCGGACACTACACATGTCTACTAGGAACACTAGGGTATATGTAGCTACAAGTGTGAGAGCAGCGAGCGCGAGCCGGTCGCGCACCTGCGACACCGAGGCCGCGCTCGGCCGCGCGCCGCTCCACGCCGCCCACGCCGCCGCCTCGCCGCCGCCTGCCGGACACTACACATGTCTACTAGGAACACTAGGGTAGGTATATGTAGCTACAAGTGTGAGAGCAGCGAGCGCGAGCCGGTCGCGCACCTGCGACACCGAGGCCGCGCTCGGCCGCGCGCCGCTCCACGCCGCCCACGCCGCCGCCTCGCCGCCGCCTGCCGGACACTACACATGTCTACTAGGAACACTAGGGTATATGTAGCTACAAGTGTGAGAGCAGCGAGCGCGAGCCGGTCGCGCACCTGCGACACCGAGGCCGCGCTCGGCCGCGCGCCGCTCCACGCCGCCCACGCCGCCGCCTCGCCGCCGCCTGCCGGACACTACACATGTCTACTAGGAACACTAGGGTATATGTAGCTACAAGTGTGAGAGCAGCGAGCGCGAGCCGGTCGCGCACCTGCGACACCGAGGCCGCGCTCGGCCGCGCGCCGCTCCACGCCGCCCACGCCGCCGCCTCGCCGCCGCCTGCCGGACACTACACATGTCTACTAGGAACACTAGGGTATATGTTGCTACAAGTGCGAGACTCACGCGTGGCGAGCTGGTTCCGTATATAGAGCCGCAGCGCCTCCGCGTCGGCCGTGTGCGGCTGGTGCGTGAGCACGGAGCGCGCGGCGGCCGCCAGCGTCACGCCGCGCGCGCGCCACGACACGCGCGCGTCCGCGATGAACAGGACGCTCTCCAGCGGACGCCATTCTTCCACACTACCAATTACACACTCTCGATGAAATCTGTGTTCGTGGCCGAAATTTTATGGTACTCTACTATAGAGTCGGTCGGCCGTGGCCGGAAGGTCCATGGAGCGTGCGCCAAAACGCGTGTAGCGAAGAACATGACGCTCTCCAATGGGCGCCATTCTTCAACCTTCCTATCATACACACACTACAGGGAACTGTGTTCGTGGTTGGAGAAATTGAAAGTGCCCTCTTGCTGCTATAGTATGGATTGAAATGCGCCGTTGTTCTAGACTTAAACTTATAGCATTTTATCGGACTATACCTTGCCTGCTTCGCATTTTATAGGTCTAGCCACGATACTCAGTGTCATAGGTATATCTAGATTCTTATATAGTTTATGTCTTGCTTGAGAGATCGAGCATAGGATTTTCCCTGTTGTGGACCATTCTTATCCAGCACCATATTTACAATCATTCGGAAACGTTTCCGATAGGATCCTACTCAAAAACCTACCGAATAGAGAATCGAGCAAAACTCCGATCGGGAGAATGAATGCTTAAAAACTTATGTGAACGTTTCCGAATGATTGAATACCTATGCTGGTCAAGATTTTTTCTGAACTTCCAGGAACTTCTGAAAAATTCTTGGTAGGTACCTATCAGAATTAGCAGTATAAAAGTTTTACCGTTGTATCGTATCGATGTCATAAATGTCGAAGTTGAGAGAGGCTGGCGTGGTGTTGTCCATTATTTCCACGCTGCGGACCGTCATGTCTCGACCTTGTGCGACAACATGGAAACATTTAAGTACTTAGAAAGGACATATATATTATATATCTACCTACCTACATACTACGTTTTTCTTTTCACTCGATCGAGTGAGCGTTAGCAAGCGAAGCGATATACTTCAGCTTCAACAAAAATGCTTCCGTAAATCCGAATTCTCACTGGATCCGTCCAAATCTCTCTTTCTCTACAAGTCGCATTTCTTAACGGATTCTCTTTCCCAAAATTGCGGAGATTGATGAGGAGATGATGATAAAAAATATCTGTTTAATTATCGAAGTTGCCAAAATTTCACGAGAATCGGTTGAGGAATGCGACCTGTAGAGGAGGACAGACGTCGGACGCGAGGTCTACAGCTCACAGAGCCACTAGTACATTTTAAAAAATATATAGAATAGGTCGTTTGACCACCAACTCGCCTGATGGTAAGCGACGTTGTGGTCTAAGATGGAGCACGACGACCTATAAGGTACTTTTTTAATAAGATGATAATATGGCGGTGCGGCCAGCTATATTATATCCTAATAGGGCATATTCTGTGATTTTATCATATTCTTTGACCTATCTTATCTTAATATATATAAATCTCGTGTCACAATGTTTGTCCTCAATGAACTCCTAAACCACTTAACCGATTATAATAAAATTCGCACACCATGTGCAGTTCGATCCAACTTGAGAGATAGGATAGTTTAAATCTCAAATTATAGTCGCAAAATTACGCGAACGAAGTCGCGGGGTGACAGCTAGTAATTTATAAAATGTATTGTGTTTTTGCAATGATTTTAATACTTATATTTATTTGAATTTGACATTTTGAATTGAAATTTATTTTTATTGTATTTTTGAAATCTTCTTATATATTTATATATATATCTATTCTTCTTAATATATATAAATCTCGTGTCACAATGTTTGTCCTCAATGAACTCCTAAACCACTTAACCGATTATAATAAAATTCGCACACCATGTGCAGTTCGATCCAACTTGAGAGATAGGATAGTTTAAATCTCAAATTATAGTCGCAAAATTACGCGAACGAAGTCGCGGGGTGACAGCTAGTAATATTATGTATTGCTCTGTAATTTTTATTGATAAGTGTAATTGGTGCATGCCGTTCTTATTGTAATAATAAATAAATTGTGCATTGTGTATAAATAATAAATTGTGCATGCCGTTCTTATTGTAATAATAAATAAATTGTAATAATCCTACTAATATTATAAACGCGAAAGTTTGTATGTATGGATGGATGGATGGATGTTTGTTACTCTTTCACGCCAGAACGGTTGAACAGATGTGCATGAAATTTGGCACAGAGATAGATTATAGTCTAGAATAGCACATAGGATTTTAGGAGACTTTTTAACCGCGAGTGAAACCGCGGGGCGCAGCTTGTAAATAAATAAATCAGAAATTTTAAGGCGCGACAAACATCCGAGACCTCCAAATTATTTGTGAATTCTCGGTTGCAATCCACCAGCGGTCATTCATCCGGACACTGACCGCATGGTTCAGGGTTTATCTTCTTGTTATGTTAACCTTTAACCTTTCTTCTTATTAGGTTAACCTTTAACAGATAATTTTGGTACTTAATATTTTTGATAAAATACATATTACGTACTTACCTAACACTTATAATTGTTACTTTACTTGACTGCCTCGGTGGCTCAGTCGGTAGTGAACCTGCTTTCTGATCTAGGGGGCGTGGGTTCGATTCCCACCTAGAGCAAACATTTATATATTATGATGAATATTTGTGTTTGTTCTATGTCTGGGCGTTAATATCTATTTAAGTATGTATTTAAAAGTATATAAGTATATATATCAGTCCCTGGCCGCCATAGTACAAGCTTTGCTTAGTTTGGGGTCAGACGACCGTGTGTTCAAGTGTCCCGAATATTTATTTATTTACTTACCAGTTTTAGTCTTGATAGTCTTAGCTGGTTTTATAGACTTCACTACGACAAGCAAGTCTACGAATGTATTATCGGTTTCTGGAAAACCAAAACATGTCAACGAATGTTGTAAAAATAATGACTCAAATTACTTAATTTATTTTAAGTTACACACATACCTGGCAATTTCAAAACTTCGGCAAGGCCGTAGTACCCCGAGGATGGTTTTGTGGGTATGTGCAGAAGCGGCAGATAAGAGCCGAAGGTACTTGCGTTGTGTGTGTTTACATCTGATTGCCCTTCGTTGAGGGAAAGATAAAAAGGGGAAGAAACCTAAAAAAAGACGAATGCTATGCTTATCATGTACCTAGTACTCTGAAAGACAGAAATTGATTTGTCTAAGAAATTATCATTGGTTTGAAACCAACCTGAGGCCTATAAATTTCATTCTCGCCGGTTTTGATGCAAATCTTCGGTGAATTGATTTCAACTGCCAATAAAAAAAATTATTAGTAAAGTATAAACGTGAACGTGAACGTTAGTAAAGTATGTAAGTTATATTTTTGCCTTAAATAATTTAGGTCGAAATTAAATGACTCACCGACATCTCCGACAAGAAATCTCTCGTAGAAAGTAAGCACAAAATATTCTGATCCCCAAGCATCTACATTGATGGTATCAATCTCCGAATCTCTCACTGTAAACGAAGTAACTCCTCTAGAATCTCCGTTTTTCTTTTTAGAACCGATGATGCGGGGGCTGTTTTTAGCTATAATGATTCCCACTATTAGTGCATTTTTTATGTTAGGGTTTAAATTGTTAAGTTGAATTCTTTGAACACCCGCCATGTTTTTAAATTAGTTCTACAGTTCTGTTAAACAAGTTGAACTTGTATATTTGCCCGCCCAGAAAACTAATATCCGGTTTTATTTCGGTGTTGCTAGGTAAATAAAGTTTTTATTAGGTTGAACGTTGTTAAAGGTTGAAACACTCCATCAAACCATTCATCAATCACATATACCATAGAGAATACACCAAACAATAGAACGAAACTGTCAGCTTCAAAATCTTTTAATTGTCATTGCCAGAAGGTCAAAATTGTCAAAAATAAAATTTACAGAAATTTCGCGCGAATTTCTGCATTGTTTGTTTTCGATCACGCACGACTTGCAAACATACTGTTTGACGACTTGGGCTTGATTTTAGATTCGTGCACATTTTTTTCGTTTTTTTGGATTTATTAGAGCTTATTATCGTTAACAATGCTATTTAAAGTTGAAAGCAGTTCTACAAACCACCCAGAAAATGATTTCCAAACCGTACAGTTGGAGAGACAAACCGCAGAATATACCGATTGTTCAGAGCGGTTTTACAAAGTTTCCCGTAATTTCTCCAAGCAGTACGCTCATATTTATTCAGCTAGACTGAATACCTTTCGTAATATCCTAGCTCCTATCATTAGAAAGAAGTGGTCGAACACTTACAAAGTTTTGAAGTTGTGTGAACTTCGCGACAAGGGCACTACTTGCATTATCGTCGGCACATTATTCAAGCTTCAAGAATTGAAACCGAGTATTTTAAAAGAATTGTCGGATGAGTTGGAAATTATACCACAACCTACACGGTTAGTATAGACTAGCTACATCGCGCACTTAAAAAGTAACCTATGTGTTGATCTAGGTTATTATTACCTACCTACCTCAATACCAAATTTCGTCAAAATCCGTCCATCCGTTTGTGCGTAAATAGTACTAAACAAACACACACAAACTCTCGCCTTTATAATCTAAGCAGGATAACCAACCATTCATGACAGAAGCTGCAATAGTAATATTGTTTACATCATCCATGTATTACACCAACATTTGTCAGTCCAATTGCATTCTTAGGACAATAGCAATAGTAGTGGTCAGTTCTTAAGTGCAGCTACAAGTATAGTTAGTTGTAAGTTATTATAAGAATAAAGATCAAGTAGTTGGTAACTTGATAAATAGTGGTTGTATTTAACATTGTATTATTCCAGAACACATTTTGTTCATGATTCTGACACCCTGGTGCTTGAGGACGAATTGCAAAGGATTAAGTTAGTTGGTGAATGCATTGATGTGAACCAAGTCGTCACAGGAGTGGTGTGCGCTTTGCTAGGTAAATATTAAAAACAATACATTTCACTAATCATTTTGGAAGTCCTAGGCCTACATAATATTCAAATTAAGTTAAAAAAATTAATAACTCCCAACTAGCTAAGAGTACTCCCAACTAATTCACCTTTCAAAACAAAAAAAAAACTTCAATATTGGTTCATTAGTTCAGAAGCTACAATGCCACAGAAAGACACAGAGACACATTAAACTTATAACACCCTGCCATTTTTGCGTCAGGGGTTAAAAACATTAAGAACTTATACTGTAAGTTTGAATTTTAGTGTGGCAAAGATGTGAACTTAAAATGGTGCAATCTTGCATCCCAGAGGAATTACAACTAAAATATTATTACTATAGTTTGGATAAACAAATATTATTATTACCTATGAAATATATTTCAGGATCTGAAGATGAAGATGGGATATTCACAATCAGAGATATATGCTGGCCTGGCTGCAATGTACAAAAGCCTCTCCCGAAACTTAGTAGAGACAGGTATATTGTAGTTCTACAACTTTGCCATTGTAAAATTAAAAGCTTTAATAATGTATGGTTATATAAATGGTATATTATTAACTGAACATTAACTACCACTTAAAACTTGTGCAAGTAATTATGCAAGCGTCTGTGTATCTTCTACAATAGAAAAAAGCTATGTAAAATAGAAACTTACACCTAATTTACCACTTTTACAACACATTGCATGTGAGCCTCTCAAGCCAGAGGGAGCGGGTTCGAACCCAGCCAATGGCACGCACCAATTTGTTCATTGTATGAACATATGTGCATATTGTATGTCGTCTGCTAAATGACTGCAGCCCGGTGTATGGCGACAGGCTCGCCCCCTGTCACATTTGGGCCTGAATATCGTCCAGCGAAGTGTGGGTGTTGTATTACACATCAGCCAGCTCCTTCAGGGAAAGGCGTGACGACATGTTGTGCATGTGAATGAAACTATTTACAGTGCTTTCTTTTGCCTGTTAGATACATAGGGTTTAACTGATAAAAGTAATGTGACTAAAAAGACAATTCAAGAGTTTGTTAGCTATGATGTAAAATCAGTTTTTTTTGCTAATGCCTGTGTAAACTTATCTTAATTCAAGATAAATAAGTATAAGATAAATTACTCGATGTCAATAGTTAGACATTGTGATTGTATTTACCTTAATGGTTACACAGGTTCATGATAACATTGCATCAGAAATCATCATCATCAATAACTTATTTAATTTTCAGGTACATAGTAATCATGTCCGGGCTAAACTTAGCATCCAAGTCGGCAGATCAGATATTTTCTCTGCATTTATTAATGGATTGGTTGTCTGGCCTGTCTGGGACCACTCAGTATCAGGAAGAGATTTCAAACATAGTGAGAGTAATTGTTGCAGGTGAATATAATTTTTTGCTTTGCGAATAGAGCAATCAAAATAATTCATACTAACATTATAAAATCGAAAGTAACTCTGTTTGTATGTAGGCTTTTCATGGCTAAAGAGATCTTGATGAAATTTGATCAATACAGTATTTCTTGAAGACAGTTTTTGAATGTTAGTTTCTGAATAAACATAAATAAAATCACAGGAAACAATAGTAAAATATAGAAACACTAACTGGCAACTTTGTTTGAGTTTATTTATAAATAGTACTTAACCAATAATTTTATTCATGTTAAACTGTAACTAATTATCAAATTTCATCAAGGTTCATTCAGCCATTTAGCCATGAAATGTCTACAAACAGATTTTTACTTCAGATTTTACAAAATGTATTAGTTCGAACAATTTCATAGTTTTGCTCTCTTCTCAACATCACAATAAAACTATAATACACATATCTTCTAATTTGAATCTTCTAAAAAATTAAAGACTAGAATGCACTCCATCTGACTGTTCTGAACTGCAGTTTTCAAGTTTTAATGAAAATGAGAAAAATGTTTTTGCATTCAGCACCTTTCAAACATTTTTGTAATGCACACAATTTCCGTGAAATATTTTAGAGTGATCAGTTCAGGAGTTTAGTTTTTTTTTATCACAGAAAGAAACAAAACTTTTGCTTTGCACATATTATGAAGTAAAGACACTTTAATTTAAACTCAACTCATATCTCTTTTCAGGGGGTGTATTTGCAAACCATTCAAATGAGAGTGTTCTCAATGAGGCTAATGTGATAGCATCAGGCGAGCTGGTGGACTCGGTTGCCTCTGCACTCAGCGCTGTGGCTCCCTTAGACCTCATGCCAGGCTGCAAGGACCCCACTGGAATCATGTTGCCACAGAAACCATTCCACTACTGTAAATTTTCTTACAAACATTTTATACAAACTTATATTAAAATACTAGCTGCGCCCCGCGTTTTCACCTGCGGTTAAAAGTATCCTATGTGCTATTCTAGACTATAACATATCTCTGTGCCAAATTTCATCCAGATCTGTTCAGCTGTTCTGGCGTGAAAGAGTAACAAACATCCATCCATCCATCCATCCATTCTTACAAACTTTCGCGTTTATAATATTAGTAGGATTTTGTAAATATACCTCAAAAAATATTCATAAAAAAAACTTTTAACTATAACTCTAATAATCTTATATCTTTAAATGAGCAATTCTTGTATATATACATATATATAATTGGAATCTCGGAATCGGCTCCAACGATTTTCATACAATTTAGTATATAGGGGGTTTCGGGGGCGATAAATCGATCTAGCTAGGAATCATTTTTAGAAAATGTCATTTTATTCGTGTTTTATCGATAATCAACTTAAACATAAACTTGGAAGAAAAATAACAAAAAGTTAACTGAAAAATATGTCTTCCTTACATCTTCTCTTCCTGACATCTATTGGCGAATAATAATACTATTTTTTGTGAGCAACTAATTGCTTTAACGACACAACAGCAGATGGCGTTGTTAAGTAACACGAAGTCAATGAGTGTTTGCTTTGAGGTTAGACTAAAATCAATTGTTTATTTTCCAAAAAAACACAATTAAAAAAAAAAAATACTGAGCAAAGCTCGGTAATCCAGGTACTATATATTTATATTAAAACTCTTGCCATTAATTTATAAAGCTTCATTTCTTAATATGTAATTTGTTCATTGTTGCAGGTTTATTTCCAAAGGCAATTGAATACAAGTCATTTAACAGGGTCTCCAACCCTTACGAATGTGATATTGGAGGTAAGACATGCACATATGTATATAAATTTACAATTTTTTTTGTGTATAAAAGACATATGACAATTACAAATTTGATTCCAGAGGCTCCCAAGCTAGTAGAGACTGTGTCGGGAGCCAGTGGCTTCTCCAAATTAAACAAAATAATAAATACCTCCAAATTAAAATAAATCAAAAGAACTTATTACTAAAACATATCATATTATAAATACTAGATAAAATACTTAATTGATTATAATCCTAATTTATGTATGATTGTGTATGAAATAACAGTTTGTGATCTGACGCTAGTCTAGCTGTACTCTAAGGATTTTTATCTTAAAATCTTAAATAAAAGTATCAAAATATGTATGTGGTTACTGCACACATACAAATAACATCAAAATAAACTGTTATACACAACCTTATTTAAATATTTAAAAAAAAATATCCCCTTTGATTAGAATCCAGACCCAGGCATAGCCAGTAGCTATCATATCCCTGTACCTAGATTGTTATTACTAAAGTTTTTGTTTTAGGTTTCCTCTGCCTGGGCTCATCAGGGGAGCCAATCAGAGATGTAATGCGATATAGCAAGATTGACAATAGCTTGGATGCAATGAAGAAAACGCTAGAGTGGCGACACCTCGCGCCCACATGCCCAGATACAGTGCCCTGCACGCCTTGTGTCGATACCGACCCTTTCACTATCTACAACTGCCCTGCTGTTTACTTCTGTGGGAACTCCAACGAGTTTGCTACAGATTTGTATAAAGGTACATTATTTCCAAGACAAACTGGTTAGGTTTGACCACAGCTCGTCAGAGGGTTAGATATAGTGTCAATGAACTTGATAAATAAATATGCCTGGTTTTTAATCAGGCATAAATTTGAGACCGAGCTGGCCTTGGCAGCCTTTAATATCTAGTTGTGGTATTAATTGTTAGGCGAACTTTTATCAAATGAATGTTTGGGGAACAAGGCTTGGGTCTTGTGCTACTGAAGCGCTTGTCAACTGCTAGTGAATAAATGTGGTTGAGAGTTGAAGCATATAATTTCTGTTTCCTGGGGGAAAAAGGCAGTTGATAGTTTTTACAACCACAAGTAGTGTAACAAATGAACTTAAAATAAATTGTATTTATTGAGATGTAAAACGTCAGGCTAATTATATTGTAATCTCACAAAAACAATAATTAATTACATAATACCGACAAAGAATGGTTCATAGAATAAAAATAATAACGTAGGGGTAAAGGGGGTACGCTGGGGAGCCATTGCCCCCGGACGCGACAGAATTCAGGGACCGCGCGGCACGGCGGGGGTCTCTTTTATTTTTGGATGGCACTTTCCTAAACTGTCTCCACATTTAACAAAAAAGAAAAAAATAATCTACAAATGTTTATTTTTTTTCTGTTTTAGGGGAAGATGGCCAGCATGTCCGAATAGTTTGCGTTCCAGACTTTTGTGTTTCGAAGACGGTTGCTGTTGTCAATTTGAGCAATTTAGAGTGTTATAGCATGTCGTTTGCATAAAAATAATTTATGAGATAAGTATGTAATCTTGTTTTTATTAAATATATTAATTAACCAAAAATATTGCATCATTCAATGATCAAGGCTCGCCGCTCGGTCAACCTCACTTAACCTGTGGTTTTGTCTCACGTGGATAGATGGCGCTACACGGTGTGGTATTTGCATCAAGAATCTGGCAATACCTTTTCCCGCGCCTTGCTCGAGTGACGCAAGCAAAGCACTCCCCCCGTCTTTTCGTTCCCCTCGTCCTATTACTCATCAATGTCCCAAAGTTAACAGACGTGTATTTATTTTTCTTGTGCTATTAATGTGTTCATGATGGGTTTCTAGTAACCAACGGTTGCACACCTTCGTGTGCCTTACACACGATATAAAAATGCTGTGAGTATACAATTTTACCTATATTTTGATCTCGAAAACTTGATGGTTTACATGGCATATTTGGTGTAATTACGTGCAATAACTGGCTAAAATTACTGAACCGTCGAGTTTTCCTCATTCAGAAGCCTGTAGTGAACGTATTGTTTAGTAAAACACTGTCAACAAGGTTTGTTGTCACTTTCACCGCCGCTGGTGGTGGCTGCTGATCTATAATTATATTGTGACATGGCAAATTCCATAGAACAAGAAGTGGGCACAGCCTATACTGCGTGTATGGTCATGCCTTTCGCGCGTGGACGTTTGCTATAGTCTACGCGAAGTCGAAACCAATTAGCAATGGATATGCACACATATCAGTTTTATAGGTTGGAAAATGTCAACTTTCTAACTCAAGATAAATTGCCCGATGTGAAATGTAAAGGCATTACATTATTGAATTTATAAGCGGCGCATACTTGTGCTATAATTCCCATAAGTCTATTTTTTGTAAATAATAACACTTTTATCAGTACTAATTTTTAGTGCATCATCATTACTATTTTTTTAACGAATTATTCATACCCATTATCATCTGATAAGCTTCTGTTTTTACTGGAATAAACAATAGTAAGATTTGCTTATGTTTATGACATTAGTAGTAGAACACTCAAAGGAACCAACAATGGTACCCCTTTAAGAAGCTTTATTCTTTTAAGGGTGTACCAATCTGACCTATATTGTCAAAGCAAAGAACCAAAAAGTTTTATTGAGTCTGTTAAAATTTTGACAGTGTAGGCACAGAATAAAATGATACTCGTAGTTACTATGGTGTAGTTAGTAGCATTACAAAACATTGCTTGTGTAACATCAATCTTTGTAGTTGAGACATTCACTTACAACATCAGTATACACCGTGCCGATGTTAGTGTTTTATGTTCTATGTACCAATAGTTATGGCCGGTTTCTAATTTCATTGTTGCAATTGTATTGGAATGTAATGAGAAAACTTATTATAAAAAAACTTAAGACACTAACAGTAAGCATGTGTAAGATAAGGGCCAAATAAATACATGTACTTATGATGATAAAAATCAAAAAGAAGTCGCAAAGATAACATTGGGACCATATCCTTTACATATCCATAGAACAAAATAATGCACAGACAGCATTAACAATATAAATATAAAGAATATAAATATCATCAATCGGTGGAAATTGCACACTGTGCATTTTAAGCTATCTTTTTTGCGGCACACCTGCTATCTGTGGAATGAACTCTTCCTCCTGCAGCATTTCCGAGTAACTACAACATGGGATTCTTCAAAAGATCTGTCAATAGGGTCCTTAAAAGTTGGCAATGTATCTGTGATGCCATTATGTACTGGTATTACAGTTATCCATAGGCAATGGTGATAGCTTACTAGTAGCAGTCTACTAGCAGTAGGCGTCCCATTAGTTTTTTTGCCACTGGAAGTGTGACGAATACCTACTTGTAAAGCTAGCAGGCGAAAGTTTGTGAGTGTGTAAGTGGATGAACGGATTTTGAAGAAATTTGATTGAGCTAGCATTACATATCCTACTAATATTATAAACGCGAAAGTTTGTAAGAATGGATGTATGGATGTTTGTTACTCTTTCACGCCAGTACGGCTGAACAGATCTGGATGAAATTTGGCACAGAGATAGATTATAGTCTAGAATAACACATAGGATACTTTTTAACCACGAGTGAAACCGCGGGGCGCAGCTAGTCATTAAATATTTTCAATTTATTTCTAGCAAACAGGCCACGAAAATTCGTTTTTGATGTGGCACTCAAAATGTTATTTTAAACATATTTATAGTTTCATTTGCTCTCGACGCGCCAACTGAACAGCCATCCTGTATAGGTACATAAACATTAATAAACATACCTACACTAATATAGGAAGACCTTGTCAGTATGAAACTTCAATAAATTCAGTCTGAGTGTCCTGTATTGATTAAAATGATTGTTTTGATTCAGATATGAACTCTTGAGATTAGGTAATATTTTGCACATGTTACAATATGGCTTGTAAAAATAGAACTTGCTCACATATTTAATAAACTTCGTTTGAGATAAGATAAAACGTCACAATAGCAGAGAACAGCTATTATGTGTAGCTATGTAAAAGTAGATAGTAGTAAATGGATTAGTATTATAAAGTAAAGTAAATTATTTATCTAAAGAAACACCTACAACATATGTCATTCATCATCATAATCAATCATGACTTAATGCGCCCTACAGTTCCACAGGAACCATTTATTTTTTCAGGATAAAAGGTGCCTTTACCCTATGTCCTTTTCCGTATGCCTGACTATGTGTAGGTATGCCAAATTTCATATCAGTTGAGTGGTTAGGGTGTGAAAGTGTAACAAATAAACAAACTCTTGCTCTCACAATATTAGGATCGATAGGATTAGGATAGTATAATAAGTCAATACGAAATAAATAAATTACATAGATTGAGTCATGCTTTACGAGTTTACACTTTGGACTATGGCTTATGAATGGAGTTCACACAAAATATTTATGCTAATTAAAAAAAAGAAACTCATAGAAAACATCTGACTGTTACACAACATTTATAAAATATGTTAAATGTTGTTTAAGCTTTTCATAGCCTGAACTGTACAGTATACATACTGTGACTCAGTGTTTATTTTTTTATTTATAATTATTGCATATTATGAGGAAAATATAGTTCTAGGGCTGTTGTATATGTATAAGGCTTCACAAATTGTTCGTCTCAATGAGCTAAGAAATATGACTTGCACTTTTGTCTATTTAAATGGTACATACTGTATGGTTTTTAAGAATACAAATGATGTGTCATCGCAGGAAGGACAAGAGCCACAGTAAATGAGGATATTGAAGTTTTGAGCACTAAAACAAACAATGTCTATTTTGGTTATTTTTAACCCCCGACGCAAAAACAATGGGGTTTTATAAGTTTCACGTGTGTGTGTGTGTGTCATCGTAGCTCCCGAACGGATGAACCGATTTTGATTTTGTTTTTTTTTTTGTATTAGAAGTGAAATTCGCTGTCGGGGGTTTAAACATTCAATATGCATCACTATGCTCTGAAGATAGGTCTATTGACAGATTCACAAAAAGTTGGTTGTGTTTTACCCAACTGCGCAAGAAAGAGGGTTATGTAATCTACGCCTTAATTGTGACTATCACAAACAACAGTTGATAAATGATAGCCTAAACAAAATATGTAAAACAAAAACATTGAGCATTATCTTAGGAAGTTTAAATACTTAATTAATGTTTTTCTTTCCGCTTTATTTGGCAAATTAAAACTAGTTACTTACCAGAATAAACTGCTATTGGAAATGAAAACTGGATAAAATATGGGGTCATCAATAACTGTATAATACTGAACGTACTGATTGGTTGAAAAAATGGTCATACATTGAAAGGTTACTTACCTACTTGATAATTATAATAAAATCATGTTAACATTACTTTATTAGTTCGTGATCATGTTGATGATGTTATAGTATAGACCATTATATCAGATAAATAAATAAATAAATTCGGAACACTTCCACACACGGTCGCCTGACCCCAAACTAAGCAATGCTTGTACTATGGCTGCCAGGGACTAATACTTAGATATTTTTAATAACATACTTTAATAGATATTAACACCCAGACATAGAACAAATAAGTATGATCAAACAAACCTCAAGCATAAATATCAAAGTTTAAACATAATCCTCCGTTATAACGTTGTTATAGCCTCAGAATAGTTATAAAGTGTAACTGTACTAATAAATAATTGTTTTATTTTCCAGTGCCACCATGGCGCCCCCAACGGACAGGTTTGTCCTTCGTCACCAAAAACAAAAATCACCATCATCTCCCTTTGGACTTGTGCTCTTATCATTGCATCCTGTGGTGAGTATACTTAATGTCTTCTTCCTACTATATATTGCTAACTAAAAACAGAAATGTTAGAGCTAAAGGAAATCTTAAAAAAAATACTGTAGTATATCATATACTTGCCTGTTATATGACGTCCGAAAAGCTAGCAAAAACTAAAGTGAACTGAATTTCCAGATTTCAATATCAATAATTTTACTGTTCATCACCATAGCTTCAGATAATTGACTTTTAAAATGGTTTCAAGTTGCATGGAAATCCTTGTTTGCTAAGGACTTGTAGTGGAACATAAATAAAACTTTTTCCCTGTGGGATGAACGTGAAATATCCCGTAAATGCGGGAGCAATGATAATGCCTGCCTTTTCCTAGAAAAACACTGACGGTTTCCTTAATTGACCGCTTATTTGTTACAAAGGGTCATGGAAGTTAAGGGCAGAGGGAGCTAAATGCCTCCCCCTCCCCCCAAAATTAACCCCCCGCTCCCCAAGTTACTACCTGGTACCTATCTAAGCTGGAGCCAGAGATTATAACAAGGGTTAACCTAAGAAGTTTTCCCTCCCGTCATGGAGTACTTCCGCGATCCCTGCTTATTGTATAATTTTTTTTTACAACGGACTAGGCATGCGTTTGACCACTGACTCGCCTGATGGGAAGCGTCGACGTGATCGAAGGTGTAACACGCTTGCCTAGGAGATGCCTCTCCACTTCTGATATGAAATATGAAAATATTGCATTTTTCAGAGTGTACAATCCTCCAAGAATGAGTGCGAGTCAATGGGACTTCAGGCTGTCGGCTTCGGCCGAGGGCCTTCTTACTGAGGAACAGTGCTACTTGCTGCTCGACTCTGACTTTTTAACTACCGCCGATGGTGCGTATACGTTTGTACATTTTTTTCATAACGGTCTTATTCCGAAACTTGGAAAGACCAAACAACATGAAAAAAAATCTGCAAGATAAAATTAAAAAAAAAAAACCGAGTGCAAAATGTAGCCTACTATCATTTCAAATTTAAAAACGGATCTAACGACAGCTCGCAATCTTAAACGTTTTCAGCTATTAATGCACGCCTTCCACTGCGAGGGAGCGGGCTTATTACGGACTCCTTTTTAACTCCTGACGCAAAAACGACGGGGTGTTATAAGTTTCACGTGTCTGTGTGTGTGTGTCTGTGGCATTGTAGCTCTCGAACGGATGAACCGATTTTGTTTTTTTTTTGTTAGAAAGGGGAATTAGTCGGGAATGTTCACTATGTTTGATGAAAATCGGTGTAGGGGGTTTTTTAAATTTTAAATTTATACTTGTATTATAGGCGAACAACTCAGCCTATATGGATGGCCATGGGATTTATTATCAGGTCAAGTTATCAGTTCAGTAGCATTAAAGTAATAAAAATTTTGTATTGTTCATACGTGCGTAGTATACTCGAGTATTGTTCACAAATTTGGAATCCACGGTACGATGTTTATATTAATAGGTTAGAAGCTATTCAAAAAAAACTTATGAGACACCTACAGTACAAATGCAAAATATATGACGACAACTATGAAGCTAGATGTTAAAGGCAACATATGCTACCCCTACGGAAAAGACGTGAGATTGCAGATGTAGTAATGTTAATGAAAATAATGCAGTCTCAAATTCAATTTTTTTCAATTTCAAAGATCTTTATTAGCTTATAATAATTAAACTAGTACAAATGCCAGTGTTTAAACAAATCCTTAGCAGTACGTAGACAGTTGGTTATTTAGTCCGTTTTTCAAGTAGGTATTTACTCGTATAAAACATAGGAAAAATTTATACACACAATAATAAACATAAACATTATGTACTTAATTCTAATGAAAACCTAACATTGCAATCAATACATTATGTAAGCGTTAACAAAGATTAGCATTACATTTAATAAAGTGATTTCGTTAATTTTTTTATTACAATATGGCCTAAAAAAAAGCGGTAGGAAAACAAAATAAAACTACGATCCAAGCGGCAGTCCGCAAAAAGCAACAGGAACGTAAACAATGTAGCTACACTCACACAAGTGCGCGCGACACGCCCCCGCGTGCCGCGCGCGCCACCCTCACCCGATACAGGCTTGTAATACGGGTGCAAGTAGCGCGCGCGCCACGGGCAGCGGCCGCGCACACTCGCAATAGTGACACGACCTATTCATCGCAGTTTAGAAATAGGTGATGCGGTAATTTGTATCGATTGTAGTTATCGATATATTTTATACTTTTGCTGCGTGTTTTACATAAATTTTTAATTACACTATTTTTGTTAAGAGGGTTTTTATGAAGGTAAAATTTTTCAGATAACTTGTAAATATACACATCAATTTTTGGCAATCCTACTTTGAGGTGTAGTTTATGGAGATTTGTGCGAAAAGGGGTTTTGAGGGCATACTTGAGCGCCTTATTTTGAAGAACTTGAAGCTTTTTAAGGTTTGTTTGGCAGGTACTACTCCATACTGGACAGGCATACGTGATACATGGTCGCACCAGAGTGCGATATACTCGAAGCTTGGTGTGGCCACTGAGGCACGATCGTCTATTTAGGATGGGATTTAGTGCACTTAAGGACTTGGTACCTTTAAGACAGAGCTTCAGGATATTTTCCGACCAGTTGAGCTTAGTGTCTAGTATTGTTCCCAAGTACTTTACTGAGCGACTCCAGGGTATACTAAAGCCATCAACTTTTAAAGTTCGTGATGGTGGCAGTCGTTTTCTGGTAAACATGATGGCCTCAGTTTTGGAGGAATTGATTTTTAATTTCCATTTGTGAAAGTAGTCCAACAAACGGTCAAGAGAAAATTGCAAGCGGCCAATGATCAGATCAATGTCAGAGGAAGATGAAAACGATGCCGTATCGTCAGCAAAACAGGCTATGTTGGTTCGGGGTTGGACCGGTATATCGTTCAAGTATAACAAGAATAAATATGGTCCCAATATCGATCCTTGTGGGACACCAGCAGGCACAGACTTGGGCTGAGATATAAACTTGGCGACGTGAACGCTAAATGTACGATTTGTCAGGTATGACTTGATCATTTTTACCATCGGGGTGGGTAAACCTATTGTGATGAGCTTGTGCAAGAGACCCTTGTGCCAGACCGTGTCGAACGCTTTCTCAATATCTAATAGGAACATTCCTGTAGAATTCTTAAGATTGAGGTTGTGCGACACGGTTTCAGCAACTCTGGCTAGCTGTTGGATGGTAGAGTGGCCTTGCCGAAAGCCAAATTGTTCATCTATTAGGAGATGGTCAGATACTTGCTGTAAGCGTCGGTAAATAATTTTTTCAAACAGTTTACCAAGGCAAGGTAACAGGCTTATAGGACGGTAGCTAAAGGGATCTGCAGGGTCTTTGCCGGGCTTGTGGATAGCTATTACTTTAGCCAATTTCCAACAGGATGGGAAGTAAGAGAGAGTGAGGCAAGCATTAAATATTTTTGTTAGTAGGACAACACATTTTACGGGCATGTTTTTGATGAGGGTATTAGAGATCTCATCAGGGCCAGGGGCCTTGCGAGGTTTTAGCTTGGAGATAAGTCTCTTAATCTCACCAGGGTGAACCGACAGTGTGCACTCACTGGAGCTGCCATGATCTACTAGAAGGTCTACTGATCGCTCAACCGATGATTGCTCGTCGCTGGGCCACTCGTGGGTTAGCATCATGTTACTTACAAATGCTTCAGCTAAAGCGTCGGTTTGGGATTGCTGGTTATTGGTAAGCGAACCATCTGCAGATTTAAGAGCAGGGATAGTCACTGAGGTTGATCTCAAGGATTTGACTAAGCGCCAGAGGTCATTACTGGGGTTGTCAACCCTATTAAGTTTGATATTCCATGTTTTATCATTATACAGTTTTATAGCATGGGAAATTTTAGACTTAAGCTGTTTGATTTTATTATTTAATATTTTACGTAGAGATAAGTCAGTTTCGTTAGCAGCATATCTACGTAGACGGTTTTTGTTATTAATCATTCGTTTAATGCGTCGTGGCAGAGAGGAAGAGTTCCATGGCTGCAGAGTAGTTAGTGGCACACATAGGTCTCTGGATTGTAGTAGCGAGCGTTGTAATTGTGTGATCGCAGATTCGATATCTTCAGGGGAAGCATAAACTTGAGAAGTGAGTATAATGTTATGGTTGAGGAGATTACGGTATTTGGTCCAGTCGGCTTTCGCAAAGTTAAGTTTCTGGATTGGAGTTCGCTTGAACTTGGTGTCAAATTTGACAAATACTGGCAAATGGTTCGAAGACAAGGCCGAGATGGTTACTATCTCACTAGGAGGATAGAGATTTTTACTCAATAGTATGTCGGGGATAGATGGGCTAAATTGTGCGCAATAATGGACTAATGTACTGTCACGAGGAGCATGAATAATATACTCGTTTAGGAGCATATGCTCATACAGCTTTTTGCCATGTAAATTACCAGGGCCCGGCGACCATAAAGGGTGTTTAGAGTTGAAGTCACCCATCACAAGTACCTTGGAGCTAGCCATCATAATACACCCTATGTCACTAGTGATTATTGGGAGATTAGGGGACTGATAAACAGAAAAGATTGAAATGTTGTCATTGATTAAAGTCAGGGAGATGCCTATGGCTTCTAAGTGTTGAGTCGAAGGCACTGGAAGTAGGTTATGTGCTAGGTCTGAACGAACTAGTAGGGCTACGCCCTGGCCGGCACCGTTACGATGCCTGTCCGAGCGGTAGCAAACAAAGCCAGGAATGTTTATAGAAAGACGGTTAGTTAGCCTAGTCTCACAGAGGGCTATTATATCTACATTTAGTTTACTCACTGCAAGTTCTGCTAGTTCCTGTTGCTTTTTGTAGACGCCGTCAGCGTTCCAGTATAGTAGACGTAGCTCAGGGGAACTACACATAATGGCCTAGGTGAGTTACTATTAATATCACTTTGTCCATGAATGTGTTGCATTTGGTAAACTCTTGCTTGATGGATTTGATGGTAGCAAGAATCTCCAGCATTTCCACGGTTTCGAAGTCTTGGGGAGTCTTTTCAGATGTTGCACCAGGATACAGTGTGGGCTGGGCATATTTCATGTTTGTAGGTATTTTCGATGGCTGAGATGGTTTGGCTGGCCGCTTCATTGGTTTGACCATGGGGCTTGGTAACTCATCGGTTTGTGATTTAGATGCAAGTTTTTTGTTCTTGCTTGTGATATTTGCCCAGGTTTGGAGCGCACTCGGCTGGGCGCGTACTGCTTCGTGAGCGATTGCTTTACGTGTTTTTTCACGCCTGGACTCAATTCGGTTGATGTATTTGAGCCGTTCTTCACATTGAGCGAAGTTGGCGGGATGGTCTTGCAGGCAGTTGCAGCAACGTGCAGGTGTCTCTCTGTCCTTCTTTGTACATTCCCATGTAGGATGATCCTGAGCGCACTTTACGCATCGGGGCTGACGGTTGCAGTTACGGGAGGCATGACCGAAACCTTGACACCTAAAGCACTGGGTGCCAGGTTTTTTTGTTGGTTTGAAGCGCTCAACTACGACGACACAATTGGACAGATACTTTATCTGTTTGAATAGTGTCATGTTGGTTCCGCATGGTAGCTGGACTAGGACTGGTGGACACTCGGATGGATACAGGGTTTTAATTTCGGACGTTGTGGCTCCGGAGAAACCCAGGGTGGATAATTCTTCGGGAATGTTGGCATGAACGAATTCTCGCGTCTCAAATTGATTCACCTGAACTCCTCTCCAAGATAGGTATAATAACACCCTCACGCTCTCGTAGGCACCAAAAACTTTTAAATGTCCCCCAATGTGCTACCAACTTTAGAAGAAATTCTTTCTTTGTCAGATCCACTTCCACTATAAATAGCATGGACTTGTCTGAATTTGACCTTTTCAACTCACCGGTATACAAAGTTCGCAATTCCATGAGTAATATTTGGTTTGACGGCGGCTCTTAGTTTCTTATATAGTATAACCCCTTAGAGGACTAGTTTTGATTTATACATTGATTGTAAACACTTAGATTCTATATGTGAAAACTAATTAATGGTGCGTACTGTAATAGTAAATTAGTCAATCTATTTTTCTAATTTACTATTACAGTATGGACAACACTGTATGTTTTCCAAAAATAAATAAATAAATAAATAAAATAAATATGATTTATGATATTCCGCTATCATACGCTTTGTTAGAGTGCTATGCGAGACGCAGCCGCGCGCGCGCACTCGCCTTGATGAAGGCCGCCAAATGCGGTTGAAACTATAGTCGGAATAATCGACTAAATCGTACGTGAGTAATTCCCGTTCCATAAATCATAATGTGTGAAAACCACGTCGGTTTCCATAATAAAACTCAGCCTATAATAATCAGAGTCCGTACGAAGCCCGCTGCGCTCGCAGTGGAAGGCGTGGATTAGGCGGTAATAGGTCTCGTTGGATCAGAGAAACATAATATTGACGCCTTGCAGTCTAGTAAAGAAGTTACTCGCAATCACATCTCGTTTGAACGCACGTGCGGAAGCGGGTGGAGTGGAATAATCTGCGCTCGCAGTGGAAGGCGTGGATTAGGCGGTTACAGTAGGTCTTGTTGGATCAGAGCAACATAATATTGATGCCTTGCAGTCGAGTAAAAAAGTTACTCGCAATCGCAATTACATCTCGTTTGAACGCATGTGCGGAAGCGGGTGGAGTGGAATAATTACGATTGACATCTATCAACACGAACATAATCAACTAATTGATCTGCTGGCTAATAAAGGTACTTTACATCTCTCATATTCGGTAAGTAGGTCTTTATTACTCCCAAATGGGGCTTGTAGGTGACCAATTAGCGCTCTAGGGTAGTAATGTAGCTAGAAAAGCCCTAGGGCGGTAAGTAATGAAAAAAAAACTTCATTCTTTCAAAAAGTTCGCGTATATCTAACCATCATACTGGCAATAGACATCATGCATTCAGCCCAATGACAAAAGAGGTCATCAATTTTAAATATCGAACGGCGAAGCTCAATTTCGTTCATGAAAAAAAAATTTAAAAAAAGATGAAAAAGGCGGGAATAGAAAACTTTTACTTTAAATATTGTTTTGGGATTTTTTTTATAATTACGTGCTAATTAGGAAAAAAAACATGAGTTCTGCAAGTGATGATGATATAAGCTGCACTCCCGATTCAATGAAAATGGAAGCTGAAGCAGCAATTAACAATATTTTGCCTGAAAGTTCTAAAGAGAGATATTTTAAAACTTACGACGAGTTCATGAAGTGGCGAAAAGAAAAACGAGTAAAGTCTTTATCTGAGACTGTATTCTTAACATATCTATAGTGAACTATCAAAAAAGCTGCAGCCATCTAGTTTGTGGTGCATTTATTCAATTTTAAAAGCAACTATGAGTACTATAGCGTACTATGAGTAGGTACCTACTATACTTATTATTTAGTTTTATTAACTAATAAAATGTTTTATTCTTGTAATGCGGGTTTATTCTACTTACCTCACAATCGAGATGTAAAGCAGAGTAGTTAGCTCGGGTGTAAGCATCAATTGCACCCTCGAACTATAGGCGCCCTCGCTGCGCTCGTGCGCCTAAATATCTCGGGCTGCAATTGATGCCTTACAGCCCTTGGCTACTAATCTACTATTAAGCATCGTGCGTGCGGGCTTGCTCGTCAGCGCAGTTTGGAATTGATAGCACTTTATAGCATGCATTAAGGCTCGAAAAACACTTCGCATCGCAACGCATCGTTAGTTTCAACTAACTCCGCATTAGCTAAAGTTTTTCTTTTGCCATTTAATCTAAATTTAGAAGGAGACGAGTGAAGAAAGACAAGATACTGATGAGCCTCCAAAATTATCTACAGAGTGACAAATTGGAATTTCAACAATTTTTAATGACTTTCGCACTTGTCTAATTATCCTTAATTAACTAAGAATTTTTCTTGATCAATTTAAAATCTAATGAAGTAGGCAACTTCCCTACCGGAAGAATTTTTTGATATACTTTGTCCATGTATTAATTAAATTATTCCAATGTGGCCCCTTACAAATGCGTATACTTTTCATAGCACTATTTTCTCTGGAGGGCGGTTATTAAAAAAAAAGACTGCGTAAGGAGGTCAACATTCAATAAATTTCATCACAATCTTATAAATAGTTTCCAAAAAATTTCAGAAGCGCGTTTCTATAGAAATTTCAGAACTCGACTCTTAACTTAAATAGTAACTCGCAGCTAAGGTAAGTATACTTAATTTATCCTGTTATAAAGTAGGTTTACAGTTTAGTTTTACCTCACGGACATCGGCAGAAGATGGAGAGCAAAATGTGTAGTTATGCATGTATTTTCACGTACTTTTTAACGGCTACACCAAGCGATACTAGCTGTTTGATTTGACTATTGATTGATATACATAGGACTCCCGCTTCTACTGTGAGTACCTATATGTCTAGAAAGAGTTCCGTACTGTTTGTTTATGAACGAAAAGTGACAGGCCAACTTTTTTATGCTACGAGTAGTGTGCGTGACAGGTACGCACAGATATCCAATACAGTAGCAGACCAAACATTAGGTAGGTATTTATCAGCGTGGTATGAAAACACACATAGACATGTAGCTTAGTAGTTAAGGATGTTCGTTGTTCCTTATAATAGAGAATATATGACTGGTTATCTGTGAAAATTTTATTTTCTCCAAGTAAGCATAGGTTTTCAGGCGGTAAAATGGTTAAATAACACCTATCAAGTTATAGGAAACGTAGAAATGAAATAAACAGCTACGAACAACACTCGTTTATTTGTTTTGGAATAATACAAATTGTATTATCTTAGGACATAATTAGGCCATGTTGGACACCAGTGCTGGCCGCTAAACTGTTACAAAATGGGAGGGACTATTTACTTTTATTATTAGTTACTTACTTCCTTCTGCAGCTATAGGCAATTTAAACAAAGTAGGAATTGTTCCAGGACGACATCTTATGCGAAAAGCACTGAAATCAAGCCAGTGTTTTGAGTACAGCACACTAGCCAAAGTAGGTTGCCAATCCTGGATATTCATGTTTTTTTTTATCCAGGCATTTCTACTACTTTTGTTCGTTGAATATCTGGAACAAAGGTTATTTGTAAATCAGTAAATATCTTTCAACTAGGTATCCTTAATAATAATATCCTACTAATATTATAAACGCGAAAGTTTGTAAGAATAGATGGATGGATGGATGTTTGTTACTCTTTCACGCCAGAATGGCTGAACAGATCTGGATGAAATTTGGCACAGATATATTATAGTCTAGAATAACACATAGGATATTTTTTAACCGTGGGGCGCAGCTAGTTGTAAATAATGCCGTTGTAAGTATAACTAATTTAATCATGATAGCGCCATCTATCTGAAATTCGAGTTGTTTCTTAAAGTTTATCTTATGTTTGTGTATTGTATGTTGTAGTGATAAGAAGAGCGTGTTACTGTAAGATGACCAAGTAATATGACTGAACAATCCTAGTGTATACAATATACTTTAGATGGCGTTTTATTAATTATTTTTTTAATTTAACGAGAAAACAAGTGAATCCGGCGCCTGATGCACTCATAGAAAAATACTAAACTCAGCTAAAATCCACCAGAGCTGTGAGGAACTGTGAGATCTTTAAATGATTATTGAAGTCTCAGATTGAAGCAATTTAAGATCTTGAAATGCCAAAATGAAGTAAAATTTTGTTGTAAATGCGTTAAACACATACAGCATGTTTAATTTGTTGGTGTAATTTAAATTGGTTTTTCCTGTTAATTGGTTAATTGGTCTATGTAGGTTACAATTTTTTTTAGTAAATGTTCTACTATATAAAAATAAATAGCTAAATGTGTTGCTAAGCTCAAACCTCGAGAACAGCTGAACCGATTTCGCAATTTTTTTTTTAGAATATTCATTGAATTACGAATATGGTTTTACCCAGAGGAAACATTAAAAAATTGCCTGATAATAAAGAATCCACTGTTAGGCGGTACGAAGCTCGCGGGGTCAGCTAGTATATTTATAATATTGACTTACAGGTGTGCTATAGGCTTATTGACGTATAGGTATACCGTATCTAAGATATTTTGAATGTATGAACAATAAATGATTACTTACTAGGTGCGCCCTTTGCTATTACCCGCGTTTAAAAAGTAGCCAATGTGCTACTCCAGATATCTGTCTCTGCCAAATTTCATAGATAGATAGATAAACACTTTATTGTTCACACCAGAAATAACAAAACTTAAGCAAAGCAAAAAACTAACCGTAGCAGCTATTTTTGCCTCATTTACTTATTTAAAAACCCGGTGTTTACTGAATGAGATTCAGTAATTGAATACTGATGTCGATGTGCTGAAATAAAAAAACTAAAGATTCTGACGTCGAAATTGCTTTTTTTATCCGGCTTCAAAAAAGAGCAGGAGGTTCTCAATTCATCAATTAATTTTTTTTTATTGTTGTTACTGCGCAACTCCATAATTAACTAAGCAATTGGTGGTTTTTTATTATTTTTTTAAAGAATATACTTATAGATTACTCCCATGTTTTTCAAAATCTAGTTCTGATGACGGCAAGCCGGTTTTTTATTTGAAAAGATTATTCAGTAACACTTTAGCTTAGATCCGTTATCTAATAGATAACAAAACTTGCAGTCTGCTATTTTGGTAACCGTTGCGGTAGCTGAATGCTTGATTCCTTAAAAGGTAAGTTGGATTCAATAGTGGACTATCGCTCTTTTTTTACTATGACTTCTACTCTTATTTTACACAAAAAAATACTGGTAAGGGCCTATTTTTCGTAATCATTTTACTTATTTTCTTTTCACTTGTTAGGTATTAGGTATATATGTGTATTACAAAATGCGCCCTGCGGTTTCACCCGCAGTTAAAAAGTATCATATGTGCTAATCTAACCTATAGTCTATCTCTGTGCCAAATTTTCATCCAAATCTGAGCAGCCGTTATGGCGTGAAAAAGCAACAAATATCCATCCATCCATTCATCCATCCTTACAAACTTTCGCGTTTATAATATTAGTAGGAAGTAGGACTATATCAGCCTGGTAAGTCCCATTGTCGGGCAAATGCCTCTCTTCCTTATTTGCGACGTGTAACTATTGGAGTTGTCAATAAACTCTTATTTCTGATTTCCAATTCTCCCTGTTTTTTGATAAGTGGGCTAATCCTTGTTGCATTGCATTTTAATCCATTTAAAAATGTAAAAGGGGCCTAGCAATAAAAATACATACCTATGTCGGTTATATCAGTTTCAAAACTTAACAACCAGTATAAAAAACCAACGCACATGGTGTGACGCACGTGGTGGGCAGATTTTAGAGCGAATTCTATCTCTGAAGATAGTGGAAGTGACCTCGTGACATGCGACGCCAATAATAGCCTTATATGCCGCAGTCTTGAAGTAATGCCCCCCCACGAACTCGTCTCATGCACACCGATAACTCTGGGTCGTACTTAATTAGCGCCTTATCCTATTCTTATTAGTACAAATTCCATTATTTCAATGCAAACTAGCGACCTTCTAAAGTAATTAGCATAAGTAATAACTCCGCGATTGCACCAATAACCCTGTATAGTTAGGCAATTAAAAATCCAAGTAAACTCGATTAGCATAGCAAACGAAACGGCGTAGACCACCTACTGTCAGATGGGTGGCCTGTCCGTTAACTCTTTGTAAAACGGTAAACTGAAAGGAAAGATGAAACCCAAATAGAAGCAAGAAACAACAGTTAAACATTCGAGTTTCCAATGAGATTGTTATGAACTGACGTACCCGCTCAAGTTTCACGATCGAGAGTTATTGAGGGCTATCCGGAGAGTAATTGGGGTATTATATGGAGATTGTAAAATTGTGATTGATCCATAAAATGTTTCCATAAAGTGTAAAGTTTCCGATTTAACGTTAAAAGATCAGAGGGATACGAAATAAATTGAAGTTTAATGCCATTGAAAACAATATTTGTGCATTTTGTCGCCCCGTTTTAAATTAAACTGTAACTCAGCTTTTCTAATAGCTACAGGAATCCTTATTATACTAATTATAAAATCGAAAGTAACTCTATCTGTCTGTTTCTAGGCTTTTCACTGCTAAGCGTATTTTGATGAAATTTGATAAATAGTTGCAGTATGTCACAAGGAAAGTTTTTAGATACTTTTTTTGAATAAATAAATCTTATTATCATGAAATTCTGTAAATTAATAAAAAATAAAGCGCCGCTTTCCAAATGCGTCAGACAACATCACAGAATAGTACGTAGTTGGTACTAAAAAAACAATTGACAACTAAAATTAAAACTTCCTCACAAAACCAGCCAGTAATTTTTTGTTTTTAATCTTGGACTCTAATCTCTTTCGTAACGGATTATTATTGAATAATTGGATAATTAAATACAGTATATCACGAGGAGGGTTTATGGATACTATTTTCTAAGTAAACGCGAACGAAGTTGCGGGAAACAGCTAGTAGTAAATAAAAGATTGAGATAAGTTACTCCATGGAGTGTTTATATGATATAATATGGGTTGTATTTGAAAAAATCGTATAGACTTGCACGAGGATGTTTGTTAACGGTTTTAATACAATAGTAATAATACACATATTTCTTTTGTCAATAAATGTGTATTTAATGTAATTGTGTACAGTGTGATTTGGTAGGTAATGTTTATAAAGGTGTGTTAGTGAAAATAACAAACATTAAATTATGCAAACTAAAGATCTATGTAAGAGTGCAAGGCATCATGGAAAAATAAGTATTTACGTTATGGGTATAAGCATATCAGTATGTTTAAATATTGGATGTGCTATCACAACTATTATTCAAATAAAATCTGATGTTGCTACGCCGGGAACGTGGGTGTGTCTTGATAATCACTTGCCTAACAAGTGACTGGCTGTTGTTAAATGATAATGATGACGTCAAGAGATCTGTGCGCTCTTCTAAAAACATATTTGTTTCAAGTTACTGGCCTCTGTTCTTGTTTTCAATTGCATATCGCCTTGCTGGCTGTTTTCCACTATTTATCTTGTATCCAATGAAAATAAATTTGTTTTGACAGTTAATTTTATAACATCTTGGTCGTCAGTTGCATGCGCTAAATATAATATTAAATAGGCATAAATACTCACGTGACAGCTAAATTAGTCTTTATCGATCGTTTGATGCGCGACCGAAAGTGGTGTCACTAAAAGTACGATCATATTTAACCATAGCGGTTATATGGATAGTATGTCTGAAGACTATATACACAATATAGCACATCACGAAATCTCTTATCTATTGATTAGATTAAACCAATGGATTTCACCCTATCAGAAATCGCTTGAACGAAAATGTCAAAATATTCAATAGTAGATTATGCACCAAGGGGGTAAAGCAGTGTCTTACGTCACGGGCGGCTTATTGAATCCTGAACATAACGAGGGACCCCAGAGATTACTCCCGAGCACAGAGAGAGAGTTGTCCTGAGTAAAGCGTGTAGGTCAAGCCGCCCAAGACGACACTATAGACGAGTAGTCTACTTTTGCCACCTACGAGGCATAAAAAGGAACTAAAAATATGTTACACCAAACACCGTCTTTGAATTTAAATTTCATGCAGCTCTAGCTGCGTTCTATATTTTTATGTTAGCCCGTTCGATTTTCGAATAAACTCTTTTTACAATGCCCGTATGCTGAGTTTCCAGTCAAATTTAACCTTTTTTCTCAGAAATTCTTGGATTTTAATACAACTCTTTCTCCCTATAGGGCATGTCTTTCTTGACGTTGAGACGTAATTGGTCAAAAAGTGGTGTGAAAATATAGTTTATTATATTATGACGTAGTTTGTTTGAATCAGTTCAACTAGGAAGAAAACATTGAAAGTCTAAGATAAGATCTTAATCTTGCTTAAGTCAAAAGATATTTCTCTAAAACGGTCGTATTAGCTTGTGGTATTTTTTATATTGAGTTTTTTTTTATGCAATTACTCGTTCTGAGTTAGACGTAATACGTTAATATGTAGTAGATTATGTACTGAGGGGACAAAAACCCTGAGCGTAACGAGGGAATCTAGAGTTGACTCACGAGCGCAGCAAGGGAGTTATGTAGTTCTGAGCGAAGCTAGGGGTTTAAGCCGCCCAAGACAAAGTCACTGCTTTATCCTGGAGGTGAATATGTACTCTACTTTTCACACCGTCGGCGAGTCTTAAAAGGGAATAGTAAAAAATATGTTACACCTAACACCGTTTTTTGTTTTAAATTTCGTGCAGCTGCAACAGCTGCGTTCTCTTTTTTTTTTATGATAGCCAGTTCAATTTTCGAATAAACTCTTCTTACAGTGCCCTCAGTATGCTCAGTTTTCATTCAATTTTACCTCTTTGCTCGAAAGCTCCTGTGATATTTTCATACAACTTTTTCTACCTAGGGAGGCAATGCATTGCAATAGTTGAGACTACGTTGTATGTAATTGGTTTTGTGATATGGTGAATAATTAATTAAATGCATCTTGTAGAAGATTTTGTGCTGTACAAATTGCTTACAAGTTCAAAGCAACAGCTGTTTTCTAGACGCTTTGAGTGAATAACCAGAAAACTGCGATCTTCTCGTCTACTTTTATCCCTTAACTTCTTAGTGTGACGTTCTGTCTTGGCGAAACAAACCACAATATAATCTATTCCTTTCACAATATTTTCTATTTTATTATTTTTTAATTCTAGTCCTTTCGAAATTTCCCAATGGCAGAAGTGCCAGTATTGATATTTAAATTAATTTAAGCGATGATAGCTTAGTCGGAGAAGACTCGCTTATCAAGCCAGAGGGAGCGGGTTCGGACCCAGCCGAAGTCACGCACCAATTTGTTCATTGTGGATTTAATACGTATTTAATGTCATCAGCTACGTGAATGACGCCCCTGTCACAGTTGGGGCTGAATATCGTCCGGCAAAGTGTGGGTTTTGTGCACTTCTGCCAGCTACTTCGGGGGAAAGGCGTAACGATAGGCAAAACTAAACTCTCATTAGGTAAAAATAATTAAGGACGATTTTAATAACTTTGAACTTAACTGACCCGCAGTAAGTTATCGTACTTACGTGCGCTACAACATGCACTAAATACCACTGATTAACTGCTTGTTTTTGTTCATGGCAAAATATAAGCGCTGAATCAAAACTATTTAGCATGGATTCGTTGATGAACTAATTTTTACATCGCCGTTTATTTGTTTAGGGTTAAAGAAACAGTCTGTAAGAACTGCAGAGGTGTGGAACTCTTTGCCTGCGTCTGTCTTTCCACCTAAATACAATCCGGGGCTGTTTAAGAGTAAACTGAATAGGTATTTCCTAGGCAAGCGTGTCACACCTTTGATCACGTCGACGTTTCCCATCAGGCGAGTCAGTGGTCAAACGCATGCCTAGTCTGTTGTAAAAAAAAACAGTCAGAATTTCACTTATAAAGACCGACTTACAAGACTATTTGTCGCTCTGATTGAATCGATACTCTTTAGCACGAATCCGTTGACAAACTAATCTTTACGTCGCTGTTTATTTGTTTAGGATCAAATAATAAGTCAGAATTTCACTTAGAAAGACCGACTTACAAGACTATTTGTCGCTCTGACTGAATCAATACTATTTAGCACGGATTCGTTGACAAACTAATCTTTACGTCGCTGTTTATTTGTTTAGGATCATATAATCAGTCAGAATTTCACTTAGAAAGACCGACTTACAAGACTATTTGTCGCTCTGACTGAATCAATACTATTTAGCACGGATTCGTTGACAAATTAATAATCTTTATTTGTTTAGGATCAAATAATAAGTCAGAATTTCACTTAGAAAGATCGACTTACAAGACTATTTCTCGCTCTGACACACCAAGTTTATCTTATCGTCTTATCGGAAAGAATACTGAAATCCATTTCAGCATTTTCAAAAGCCAATCTGAAGAGAGCTTTCTTAACTTAATATTAAACTTACTCCGTTAGCAATAAACGATGTATAGTCTCGGAATAGTTCACAGTCTTTTGTCTTTATCGATCAAGTTCAAAAAATTATAAGAAAGATATAGACACATCACTAAAATTATTCCGAGGTCATAAAACGTTTGTTGTCAAGGGATTTAGTGATTACTTAATAACCTTAATCCCTTTTTTATTGATAAAAAATTATCAAGAATAAGTCTCTTTTCTTCTTGATTTCTTCACATGTAATGGCACATAAATTACAAACTATTTTCACCTAAAAATCATCTGTATTATCTCACGACGACGCCGCCGATCAAATCCGCTTTTGAACTACATCTATAGTGTGTTAATAGTAAAAAACCTGCCAAGTGCGAGTCAAACTAGCGCACAAAGGTTTCCGTACCATTTATCTATAAAAACGGAAAAAAAAAAACATGTCTGTTGTATGAGAACTCCCTTAACATTTATTTTATTGATTTTTAGTGTTGTTATAGTGACAACAGAAATACTGAAAATTTCAACTAGTTCATGAGATACAGCCTAATGACAGACGGACAGACAGGCGGTGACGGAGATTAAATTTAGTAATATGATGGTAGAATGGTAGTAGGATAGTACGGAATAAAGATGGGATGCGGAAATTATTGTATTGATAAAATTGTCGAAGGATGGCGCGATAAACAAATCTTGATTCATATGTTTTCATACAAACTTTGATTAATTGATAAGTCGATAACACAGTAGCTATGCCGGCATATATCTGCCTTTCGAAATGTCTGATGTTTTGGGTTCAATGTTTTAGTAAGGTACTTGGTAGCCGAGCGGCCTAGCGGCTAGCCCTGGACAAATTTCCAGTTGTTGTTAATAAACAACCAGGGCCTCATTTCTACTGTTACTCAAAAAGTGTCAATTTGAGACAACTCTTGAACGATTTAAAAACATTGCTTAGTAGAATTGGGGGCAGGGCCTACAAAAAATCAGCGTCAAGCTGAGCCACGGTAGAGCTCAGTTGTAAACAACCACCCGTGGTCACCCATCTAAAGACAGACTGTGTCGTCCGCTGCTTACCTTCGGTGATCGGTAACAAACACTAAGTCAAACTACGCTAGATGATGCTTACCTTCGGTGATCGGTAACAAACACTAAGTCAAACTACGCTAGATGATGCTTACCTTCGGTGATCGGTAACAAACACTAAGTCAAACTACGCTAGATGATGCTTACCTTCGGTGATCGGTAACAAACACTAAGTCAAACTACGCTAGATGATGCTTACCTTCGGTGATCGGTAACAAACACTAAGTCAAACTACGCTAGATGATGCTTACCTTCGGTGATCGGTAACAAACACTAAGTCAAACTACGCTAGATGATGCTTACCTTCGGTGATCGGTAACAAACACTAAGTCAAACTACGCTAGATGATGCTTACCTTCGGTGATCGGTAACAAACACTAAGTCAAACTACGCTAGATGATGCTTACCTTCGGTGATCGGTAACAAACACTAAGTCAAACTACGCTAGATGATGCTTACCTTCGGTGATCGGTAACAAACACTAAGTCAAACTACGCTAGATGATGCTTACCTTCGGTGATCGGTAACAAACACTAAGTCAAACTACGCTAGATGATGCTTACCTTCGGTGATCGGTAACAAACACTAAGTCAAACTACGCTAGATGATCTAGTTTCTAATCAACGACAGTAGTAAATGGTCCATCAGCCACAGTTTATGTAAGCCAGATAAGGGTGGTTGTATGACGAAATACTTACTTTTTTTTTCATAAGGTGCGAGACGGATGTGTCATAATTTGATTATATCGTTTTGTCATTCCGGTGGGGTTTATATACTTTTGCAAAATAAAAAGCTTAACAGTTCTTTACGGGTCCTCGTAGAGGAAGGCCATTAACTAAAAAAAGATGGAAGTGCAATGGTTTTTGAATAATAATTATTATTCTGACTGTGATTTCACGCGAACTAAATATATTTAATAATTTAGAGCACAATTATTTTGGAATTGTTCAATTTCTGGCCTTACTTTAGATGGCTGATGAATCCATTTTCGGGTTTAGTGACAACAAAGAAGTGAAACGAATCGAATTGAGATAAAAATGTGCGATACTTGGTGGCATTACTTCGGAAACATATCCTGTAAGTACGTCTAAAGTACGAGAAATTGTAATACCTTTATCAGCATTTACAACCTTCTCTATCCCACTGCAGCATTTGTGTATAGGCCTCTCTCTCTCTCTCTCTCTCTCTCTCTCTCTGTCTCTTTTTCTTTCTTTCTTTTTCGTCCCATATTAAACGAGCTCTGCAGTGGAAATGCGGTTCTCATGGAATCGATAAACTAACGTTTAAAGTCGACTATTTTGACAGTTTTGTTTAGAACTTAGACAAAATTCACGATTTTGTCGAGCTTAAGCGCCAGATTATCGATCGACAAAGAACCGTACGTACACTGCCACAGTGCTAGCACGGTTCTTAGTCGATCTGTAAACTGACGTTTCAAATCGACTAAATCGATAAATTTGTTCGGACCATCGACAAAATATGTACATGATTTTGACGATTTGAAACATCAGTTTACTGTTCGAACGACGATCAGTTTACCGATCGAAACGGCGCTAACACTGCTTGTTCAATCTGCGATTTTGACATATTGTAGCATGTTGTATGATGTACCTATGTATTCTCCTTCCCTATTTTGCTGATGTATCATCATCTACTTACTAGAATTCTATCTATCATCTACTTAATAGAATATGATGTTTCGGAGACCTAAATACATCCGAAACTGATACTAAATATGATAATACAAATCTATATCACATTTTAAAATAACGTTGCAGCCCAAACAATAATTATCAGAATTTTGCATTCATTAAGAAATATTCTGATATCTTCTCTCTCTCTTTTTAGATTTTAGTTTATTCAATAACTAGCTGTTTGGCCCGCGGCTTGGCTCACGTTAGTAACGTAACTTTGTAATGGTACAAGAATTTTTCAAATCGGACCAGTAGTTTTTGAGTTAAATAATTACGAACATACCTACTTACATATGAATCTTTCCTCTTTATTATATTAGTATAGACTAGTCGCGCCGCCGTGCTTACCGCGGTTAAAAATTAGCCTTTGTGTCAATCCAGGCTCATTTAAATCATTCCAAATTTCATCAAAATTCGCTTGTACGCTTGAGCGTGAAGGAGTAAAAAAAACATACTTGCGCATTTATAATCAAAGTTGAATTACCAGCGCAGCGTACGTGAATTGAACTGGTGTTGTAGAAACTAACGCTACATAATACATAGCGCTTAAAAACGAACACTCTGAAATTACAATTGTCGTTTTCATAATTTTGCAGACCACGTCGTAATTCGTTTGCATAGGGTCGTTTAGGTGTATAGGGTGTATAGGGTCGCACACAATTCCTACACCCCTTGCTAGATGTATAGCCTAATACGGTCATTACGTTATTCAAATTGCAGTACGCTCACCTAAGCTAGCGTGCTAAATTTGGTTGGTGTAATGGCAGTTAGACAGCAATCCATTTTTTTTGCATTGCACGGGCATTGCTATACGTTAAGCTAGCATACTGCAAATTGTATAGTAATATGGCCGATTAATTTCACACGAACTTATCATATCTTTTTACCTTAATGAATTTTAATGTACGAGTACCATACTTATTAGTTCCACCGCTAATTTAACATTTGAAATTTTATATTAAGTTTTAGCCTTATTGGGCTTTCTAAGTATGTGCTAAAATAAAATATTGAAGCATTTAGGTACTTTTCGCGAGATAATTATTAAGATCTTTGGAATCTTGCAGAAAGAGGCGGATAATTGAAAAACGACACCCATAATTCAGTATTATCGCGCTGATTCGTCGCTGGGCGGTTGGGCGGAGTCACTACCAAGGCTGTTTTTTTTAATTCATGTTCACACCTATATATAGTACGTGTTTTGAAAATTGCAGCGACACAGAACTACCTTGAAACTCCATACTTATCTGGCCGCTCTTTCTCGCTACTTCTTATAATGACTAGTTCAAACCGAATTTTCAGGTGAAAAGAATGAATACGTCACGTAATTTGCCTGTTTTTTGCATCATCTTTGTATTCCATCAGGTGATAAGCGTGCGTTAGTATCGCATAATATGTAGAGATAGTCATGAAATAGTCAATACAGAAGTGAACTTAATAATGGACTGTATGTGTGAACACATTGAAAGTATTTTTATAATAACAATAATTGTTGACACTATCACATAAGATTTAAGACATCGCGACTCTGGGCGTTACTTTGACGTAATATCGTGTGATATCGTTCATATATATATTGACGTCTTGAGACTCCACGCTGTATTTTGTCCATTACTTATCTAAGCTCCTTACCTTGAAGCTTCTCGGAGATATTCTAGCGAATTGCGATTATTATTTTAATTATTCCCGCAACGAGCGCTCTTGTGTGATTACGAGTCGTTTTTATTTAATTATAAATAAAATAATTTATCCAGTGAAAATGTGTTGTTACAAATCAAACGGAATGTGTGACCTCTGTAGGCAGTTCCAGCTTTCCCTGCTGCATAGTAAGATTTTTTTTACTAACTTATCATGATCATAATAATACTTAATAATATTTTTTAAAGAATTCTGAAAATTTCTGAAAGTTTTGATGTGATATTTTTTAAACATTTGATTTTTAGATTTGATTGTTCTTAATTCCTTGTGGTTTTTTTACTGTTTTAGCAAAATATCTGAAAAAAAATTGTAGTAAATAATTATGAAAACGTTTTAGTACATTTTTAATAGTACGAAACACATGTTAGTCTAAAATCTATATTTAAAGTTAACTAAATTCGTGCTGACATTAAATTTTGGACTTGAGATTACATTAATCTAAATTCTTATGCGAATATTCCACGGTAGCTACGTATATTGCGTAAACATGCGACTTATCTCTTTGCTTTAGTTTAAGTATTTTAACTTTTTAGATGCTTGGTGTTGATCTCAAGGCATATTTTTATGGCTTACAAACTACAAAATAAACTTAAACTGCAGAACTTACACGTTATCTGTGTTTATAAAAGAGCTATTGGTTACGCACGTGTTTAAGATTACACCTAACTTGATTGCATTAACCAATGGTGAAAACAATAAAACTGTTTAATACGTAGTTCACATTTCGACACAAGGAATAATGGAAATGATATGGTTACTCATGAAAATATTTAGAGATTTATTTTTAAAAATGTAATAAAAATATAGGAAAAAAATTACTTAGATATAACCTAACATAACCTCTCCTAAAGTTATTTTCTTAGGTTTTTTTTTTTCAAGTTTCCCTTTCATTCAAGTCCTCTTCCATTATAATACGTATATCATTGATCGTTAACTTTTATCAACTCTCCTGAGTATAGGCTGTCTCTAACCTTGAGTCGTTGTTCCCTACCCAACAATTGTTGTTAATTTGTTAATGAATTGCCTCAAATTGATACTCTTTGTATTCCAGGGTTCGATTCTAAGCAATGGTTTTTAAATTGTTAATGAATTGTCCATTTTTGACACTTCTAACATACAAAAAGTGTCAATTTGAGGCAATTTAATAACAATTGCTTAGTAGAATCGCGGCCCTGTTCTAATGATGTCGAGGCATCAGTTCATTGGTTTGTCGTTGGAATCTGTGCCTTGTTATTAGCTATAGTAAACATGTGTTGTAATTGTTCCAGACCTGCTTAAGAACTTCCCAAGCGCTGCGCCGAAGGCGGAGGCGTACTTCCCGCACGATGACGTGCCCAGCATGTACCCGCCCTCGCCGCCGGAGATCAAGCCCAGCCGCGCTGAGCTCGCCAACGATCTCCTGCAGCAGCTAGACAACCAATGCAAACAAGGTACTTACCACACATTTTTAACCAAACTTTAGTACTCAATTAATATTAATTATCTTAATATATCTCATTTATATATCTTAATTATATTAATATATCTCAATTTTCCAACTTTCACTGTGCGGACCACTAGTTATAATCTGAGTGTCTTTAAATCTCGAGTGAATAGGTTTCTTCAGGCGAGAAGTAATCCAAACGCAAGCCTAGTGTTGAAATAAAAACCTCTTTGTTTCGCCGAATGGATAGATCATTCCTAAGATATCCACTATCACAGTGGTACACGTTCCTGAGCAGGAATTCCAACCTGCTCTCTATCGAGGGAGTTCAGCCAATCTCCACCACGCTGGCTCAGTGCGGGTTGATAGATGATACCTCTGGTAATTTCACCGTGACGCAAGCTAACGTAAAAGAGTTTATAGCTTCAGGGATTTTTCGCCTATAGTCTAGCTTTCGGCGTTTCTTTAATTATAATGAGAAGCAAAAGAAAAAAGGTGTCCTACTAATACCCTATAATTCTCCTAGTTCCAAACAGCTTACCAACGTCGTTCGTAGTCATTGATAAAACGATTGCGGAACTGACTTACCTACAGTACAGGATAATGATAATCTATGTATCATACAATTAGACCAAATTATTTGTGATTGCAATCCGGATTTTTATCAATATTATGTGTACGCTATAATGCATAATATAGACGCTATAATCGACAAACACACGCCTCTTGTTGTTTGGTTGCCAATTCTAGACTGGTCAGGATGATTGTTAATTATTTTATCGGATAAACTACATCATCGTTGATAAAGTCTAACACCGTACAAAAGGTTTATCGTGATCTATGACGTACCTTCTGACAAGATTTGTCTGCAGTCCAAAATTTGTTGAGGCGTTGTTGATGCAACGTAGGCCTTCACTACGTTGCGATCCAGTTTCAGATTATTTTGAAAATGATGTTAGTATTATATAGGATGGTGACGTAGTGCTCGGTCATTGTAGATTTTGGACGTCTGTTAACATTGTTTATTAGTTACTGTATCATGTGTTTACCGTAAAATAGCGATGATTGGCTGTATTGGGTTACGTTTTATGGGTGTGTTCTAGCAGCTGTTTGTTAGTTGCAATAGCCGTTCTTTCACTTTGATTAGCGATCCTTTTTCGTCAGATCATCACTAATAGACGTCTAGGGACTTGTGCTTGATTATTTTATGACCAGCTGCCATCAACTTCGATTACCACGTTTGATCCTCGGCGGCTTTTCTTCGTTTCTTACCTTCTGTATAATATCCCAAATCTTTCCGATCTCTATTCTAGAAGACATAGGATTGTGGTTGAATTATAATTTAACTCTAGCGATTTGAATCAAAATATTGGTAAACTAGTGGTTTCACCCACGGCTCCACAGGAATCGTAATTTTGTTCGGGGTAAGAAGTAAGTATAAGCGATGATAGCCTAGTTGGAGAAGGTCTGCCTCTTAAGAGGGAGCGGGTTCGAATACAGCCGACGGCACGCACCAATTTGTTCATTGTGTGAACATAAGTGCGCATTGTATGTCATCTGCTATATGACTGGAGCCCGGTGTATAGCGACAGGCTGACAGGAGGCGCCCTGTCACATTTGGGACTGAATATCGTCCGGCGAAGTGTGTGTGTTGTATTACACCTCTGCCAGCCTCCTCGGGGGAAAGGCGTGACGATATGTATGTAGTATGTATGTATGTATAAAAAGTACCCTATGTCCTTTTCTGTACTCCAGACAACGAGTATACATGCAAAATTTCACGGTGATCGGTTGATTAGGAAGGGAGTGAAACCATTGCAAACTCACTTTCGCATTCATAATATCAGATAGGATTAGGATATTTTGCAAACAGTTAATTTGCAGTAAGAATTCGTTAAATGATGTAGTTAATAATCAAATGTGTATTTAATTTCAACCGCGTGCTGGAACAAGCTCAATCGTGTGCAATTTTGTAACCGATTAAGAGGTGACATGTCATGATACAAATAAGACACACCTCTGCTTACTGTCATCCATTATTTGCCTGCGTGACTTGATACCCTTTTATCGTGAATAACTAATTAACTATATTTGATAATTTTTAATTGTTTAGGAATCTCGGTAAACGGAACGAGTTTCTTATCTTTATCATTAAAATATATTGAGATGAACACGCTGTTTTAGCAAAGTTAAGAGTCATTTGTTGATTTTCTTATGTTATTTATTACATATTGTAAGACACGTGTTCTTTCATTCTGTTCATATCTAATTACTTTCGCAGTGTATTTACATTTTAATTGTACCTTGGTAATCATATATGTAATTGCTTATTACTTACAAAATTGTTGTTACTCAAATATTTGGAAGTGGGTCTCGCTCTGAACAAATGTTAGCAAAACGGTTATTTATTCTGTTGTGTCTAATTTTAAACTTGACGAAAGGAATAGTATATTTTTTTAAATTGCTGTGTACATATTAACAAATACAATAGAACGCGTCATTGTCTTATCGTTCACAATTCTTCCACTGCAGGGTTACAAGGAACGGTCCTAAACTGAAAGGAGCTTATTGTACTCATCGATCGTATTGTATTGTGATGAGTGTAGGACCCACATCTTAATATAATATCGTCACGCCTTACCCTCGAAGGGGCTGGCAGAGGTGTATTACAATACCCGCACTTCGCCGGACGATATTCAGTCCCAAAAGTGACAAGGGCGAGCCTATCGCCATACATTGTGCTCCAGTCATGTAGCAGATGACAGAATACGCACAAATGTTCACACAACAATATACAAATTTGTGCATGCCTTCGGCTGGCATTGAACCTCTAGCTTGTGAGGCGAGCCTTCTCCAACTAGGCTATCATCGCCCTTTTCGCTTTTTTCCCGCTATAGAACCAACCCTATAAAAATCAGTTGCTCCGTAAAATGTTACTGACTCTCAAATGTATGCGCAACAACTTTTTAGACGTTTTCAGTGTTGTTCTAAAACTAAACTTTGTTTATGATTATAAGCATATCAGCTCCTTTAAGCTAAGTACCACCGTTCCATGTGACCCTGTAGTTAAGATACTGGAGAAGAATCGCTGATATAAAAATGGAATTGTACTGTGATTACTTCACAGTTCACCGATAACCGCACGGTGAACTTATGGCACCTATTGGGATAGCTTGGCATCAATAAAAAAGAACCAGCCAAATACATGCTTCTGACTGGAACAACTAAACATTAGAATTTTAATTGTTGAGTTTTAAAAAACTTTGTTTTTATGCCTAATTTTTTTATGCGATCAATTAAATGTAATAGGTCCGAAAGTCTGCTTCATGGTCGGCCACGACCTAATTAGGTATTTGATTAATTAAAATTAACACATAACTAAGTGGATTTTCCTTTTGATATATTTTTCTGTTATCTAAGCGCACATGTGCCTCTAGTTGAGTAAAATATTCTTTGGCTTGGTAGGTACATAAGTATTACAGTTTCAACACGCAAAAGGCAACAGTTTAAAAATAAGTAGCGCCCTCTACATTGTTTTGCACGTACTGTCTTATCCGTCTCCTTTTGATTGTTTCAATCAATGAATAAATACAATATTTACAGCACATAACTGTAATTAATATTAACTTTAACAAATACGCCGTTATAAGAGTAATAAAATGAAACTAACTGATAAAGAAAAATATTCTGCTCGAGATACGTCGAAGCCAGAAACAAAACATGAATCTTCGGATAGATGGCGCTAAAAGCAATTGCGTCTCAATTGAGTCCATGTTTAACCAACTGTCCAATGAGAGTAATGTTTTACGGATCTCTGTGAAATCGGGCATGTAGGTATGTAAGTAAAGTGCCTATGCATGTATGATTTAATTATTCTAATTATAATACATTAGGTACATAGACATAGGGAGTATTCTGTGATTCTGTAATCTCATTGGCTTGACAGATTTTGAAGCGCGAGGTGTCATTAGATTCGAATTATTCTTAGAGTCAATATAATTTGTAGTCGGTTATTATATTTATCTCAATACAATAATTATTCTTAACATGGGAAACAATATTTAAACAATGTTATTAAAGTTGCAATCAAATCACCATACTGTTTAATCACCCTAGTTTTATTTTCTTTAGTTAATAAAATAAATTGTATTGATTGTATTGTTGTATGTAATAACAATTATTACATTCTCTTTGATAAACTTGGCTTCTGATTTCACCCGAAGGTCATCGTCACTCTACCGATGTAATGTTCAATGCGTTCGATGCGCATTCTTTGATTCTATTATTTTCCTTAACGAGACTTTAAATGCAAGAAAACTTGATTCATTGTAACATAGTCATCAATGTAATATATGTAGAATAGTGAAAGAACCACAACGTTGTAAACATCATGCAGCTGCGTTAATTATGTAATTTTTGATTCGTGGTCGAAAATGCGGTAAAACTGTAACGTTTAGGTGATGTGGAAATGAGAATGTTGTCGTGGGTTGCAGTGGAGCTTATTTATTTGTACATGGTCGTGGCGCGGCGCTGCGCCCGTGGAGGGGCGGCGCGTGCCGCGGCGCGGGAGAGCGCCGCGCGCGCTCAGTCCCAAGTCGCGTAGCATCGCGTTTGCTAGTGATCGCTCTGCTCTATACCCGTGACAATAAATTCGATCCGAGTAGCGTGTTTCGGGCGCCTGCGCTCGCTTCGCAACCTATGTCTGCCGCCGTCGTCGATGCGCCTCCTGGACGCCGTTAGAATGAAGTGCCACTATACTTGCATTTGGAATAAAGAAATCATTTTCAACTCACAAAAACTCGTCAAAAGACGTTAGGCTCCGCAGCCGACCCTGAATCTCTCACGACGACCATCGCTCGACCCACGAGGACTCCAGTTTTTGGATACCACTGCCCTTGTAATCTCTAAAGTTAAGAACTGTATTGTAGCAGTAAGGACAATAAAGGACATATCGTCGGATTCGTGAAGCAATCCCTCTAGGATATTATTTTGGACTCCGTGATGGCACTGGCTGATATGTTTATTGGTATGTTGGACCCGGTCTCTACCTCGTTCCTGGTATTTGGAATTGTTTGTTTTGGTCGGTTAATTGAAAGTCATTGTAGCGGAAAAGCAACCAAGGCCTGCGTGCTCTACTTCTCGCTTCAGTTATTAAACTAGTAAAAATATGATTTGTGCTCGTTGCACATTGACAGAAATCTAGTGGTTTGCAGGCGTACTGTATGCAGCATGTGGAGTTATGTTGTGGTGTTTATCGACTGTCAGATCGTATGAGTCGGTAACTGGACGCTGTTATAATCGTATACTTTTTGGACCGATAATTTTACTGCGCAACAAACTCGTTTGTAGATTGCCACAGTATTATAATGTTCCAACTGTCCAGCAAGGCAAAAACAACTTAATTAGCAATACAATAAACCACTAGCAGTATATGTAGACGATAAAATACGTAATCGTCTCAAATATGTATCTCATGTTTCACAAAATATGCATAATAATACTGCATAATACGAACGCTGCAAACGTTACATCAATTTAGCTAAGTTATCATTTATCAGTCAAAGGAGGAATTCTTTGTTTGACGTTGCATACCCTGCTTAGATTGTGGTACTAGGTATAAGAGTTAGCGGATTGAGACCCGGTTCGGACAGTTATTCGCAGACACTATCATGAATACTCAAACTTATTATCATTTTGTTTACACAAAACAAGTTTGAATAAAAGCATAGAACCAATAATTGTATATGCTGAAATCTCTCAAAGCTTGATATCTTAAATACAACTTTAAAATTAGCTTTTTCCCTCTCTTTGGTCACCAACTGACCAAGCTTACCAACCTGATGGTAAGCGACGATGTGGTCTATCTCGACAATGCGCGCTCTTATGACTTGTACCGCAGGTTTTATAAACCAGTTCGCTGACAAGGCGGCCTCGCTGGCTGCTCGCCCAATAATTAAAGCGACAATATTGACCACTTGTTTTCATTCCTATATATTGATACAAATGTTATTACCTACTCGTATATTACTTTTCGAAAGGAGGATAAGCATTTACCTCACTGACCACGTTTCGCAAGCGTGGCATAACATAGGCGTTTTGTTTTTACTTTTGTTTGTTACCTTGGTCCAGCGCAAGTTTATTGTCTTAGCTTCTTTTTAAGTGTCCTTAGTTAGCCCTCATGGTCAATGATACCTACTCGGCACAAGGAAGTGTAGTTAATTTTTTTGTGGCCTTGTTATAATTTAACAGTAAACATTGACGTGTGCTTAATTAACTTATTCTAATATAGTCTTTACTCTATTCTTATAAAGGTTAGCAACAGAACAAGATCGACTTGGATGAATTTATCTTTTTTGGTGGAATTTTCCGAATGGAGACAAGTCGTTGACTCTAGCTGGTTTAATTAAAATATTGTAGAGATTGGAGTCGCGGCGTTCAGCTATCGCAGTGGTTCTGTATCGAGGGCGGGTGCCGCCGAACTCAGATTGCAGGTTTATCTGGGGTCAGGCCGCTGCAGCCAATCGCGCTACGTGATTATTTGTTGCCAATCTAACAGCGTGACCGAACTCGCACTATGTATTTATAAATAAGGCAGACGTCTCTAGAAGTTTCCTTGCAAAAGGGGATATCTTTGGACAACAGCAATAATAGCTTTTAGATTAATTATTAATAAATTGGAGTTCTGAGTTGGTCCCATATGAAAGTTATTCAGGATTATGAATACGTGCTATGAGAGAAGCGTATCGAGCGTTTGTGCATAAAGGACTAGTCAAACATTACTGAAAAACTATTCAGAAAACATTCCTGATGGTGATGATTTCCTACATGTTTTCGACTAGGGCGACTTTCTTTTTTGACTCATTTAAATGACTGCGCAGCTTGCAATAGCCGCATCAGTTAATCGTAGAATTTCTCCGCAACAACGCAACGGTCTAACCAATTTATATTCAATTGATCGTTGATTAAGTCCGTCGCCTCAATGCGGTCAGCTCGTCACATCGGCGACGATATCAGAATTTTGATGTCTATTTATAGTCTTTACATTTAAATGACACACGATTAGGTACATCGAAAATGTTATGAAACAGATATTAGTCGAGTCGCTTATCGAATGAGAGTATTGGATATCCAGATGATCAGTTTATGGCGTGAGCTCGTCTGCGTCCGGTGGCGCTTCGTGCAACATGAGATACCTATTGTTATCTAGCTCAGGGCGGTCCTCGCCGCGAAGCAGAAATAACAATGCTAACTAATTCAATGGGCCGCATAATTCGTTCACTTAATAGCTCTAAGGAAATTTTCCTACTTCTACTTTGTAAATAACGATAAATACGTAATCGATTTACGATCCCATTCTAGAACACGTGTAGTCTACGCATAATTTAAAACCATTCGTTACGCCATAATCTGCCGTCTACAGTACAATAACGGGAACACCAATAAATCTGTCAAATTTCCCAACACCCGAAACCGGTCTGCCCGAACGATTTCGTATCATCGTCTAATTGGAACTTTTGTTTATTTACAGAAAACATCTTCCCGAACTGGCTGGAGGAGAAGGTGGAGCTGCCGATCTTCGACCACATCTCGGGAGTGCCGGAGCGCGCGGGCGAGGTGCTGCCGCCGGCCGCCGTGCCCGTGTACGCGGCCGCGGCCGCCGCGCCGGGCCCGCACCACACGGCGGAGCTGCTGCGCGAGTTCGAGAACGTGTACGACGCGGTGGAGCTGACGCACCTGACGCCGCCGCAGTCGCCGCCCGGGCCCGCCACGCAGCTGCTGCTGAGCTACGCCCAGCAGGCGCAGGCGCCCGCGGCCGCGCCCGCGCCGCTGGACCTGTGGCCGAGCGCGCTGCCGACGTACGAGAGCGAGCTGGCCTCCGTGGAGGAGCTGGTGCGCTCCCGCGCGGCGCAGCTCGTCTCGCCCGGCTCGTCGGCGCGCTCGTCGCCGCGCTCGTCGCCGCCCTCGTCGCCGCGCTCCAGCACGGACGACGAGTGGGCGGCGCCGCACCGCGCCAAGCCCTACTCGCGCTCGCCCGACGACCGGCGCTCGCGCAAGAAGGAGCAGAACAAGAACGCGGCGACGCGCTACCGCCAGAAGAAGAAGGCCGAGATCGAGGTGCTGCTCACGGAGGAGCAGCAGCTGCGCCAGACGCACTCGGAGCTGGGCGACACGTGCTCCGACCTGCAGCGCGAGATCCGCTACCTGAAAGGGCTCATGCGCGACCTCTTCAAGGCCAAAGGCCTCATCAAGTAGCTCCCTCCCTCCGCCTCCAGCGAAAGATTACTGCCGGCCCGCGCCGAGAGACGCGCCGAACGCTCCTAAAAGAAGAATAGGGAGACTATTATTTTGAAGAATCGTCACATTCACAAATACTTTATTATCAATATATTTTACTTAAGGTAGATAAGTCTGCTAGTATTGTTTGTGTTTTGGTTAAGCAGATTAACGAGCAGCGAGTATCATTATCCATATAACTATAGACCATCTCGTAAGACACCTGTGGCGCCATTTCATCTTCATTTCTTTTACTTAGAGGATAGGTCGCATTCATTGTTATGAAAATGTAGACTTCTTCGCGAGTTACAAATCGTTCCATCTTTACATGTAAACATCTTCCATCGATTTATTTGCTTATTTTTTTTTACTTAAGAAATGCAACTGTTATATTTTCGTACAATATAAGGAATGCGACGGCGGAATATGTGTTTTATTTCTTTCGAATTCGGGTAGAGTTACAAAAATGAAATTTCCTGGCCTTGAGCTCTTACACAATCTGTGATACTTATAAGCCACTAATTACCGACTTACCGAGTTGCTATTTACTGAAGTTAATAACTATTGTCGTAATTAGGTAATTACTCCAAGAATAATCAGACAATAGAAATCAAAGTTTAATAGGGTTTTATTGTACAAAATAATTACTTAATTATTTTTCTCTTCGACAATATATGTATATATTAACAATATTATATGTATATATTAACAATATTGACAATAACTGTAAATTAAGCAAAGTAAGAAAGAACCACAATACATAGATGAATCAACAACAGCTATTTCTTAATTTTGATAACGCAAAAAAACTACATAATGCAGTAAGTAATAAGTAGGTCATAATAAAAATATGTCTGAGACTACTTATAGTAGGTAGGTATTTAATAAATGCGAAAGCTTAGATGGATGGGTGGATGTTTGACTCAATCACGCCAGAACGGCTTAACGAATCTGGATAAAATATGGCACACATCTAAATAAGATAAGTGGCAATCGACGCATCCTATCCTATGATTATAAAACTGTCTTCGGATCGAACCACAATGTAGACAGAACCTTCCGTTAATCAATTTGATAGGTAGGTACTTACTTATCACGGAGCAGAACAGCACCGAAAATAGCCGACTTTACATAACAACCGTGTTAAGTGCTAATTTGCAATTTATTATTTTTATGTCGTCACTCGTCCGGTATTCTAGAAAATTTGTCTGCCGCTATGGAGCTAGGGCTACTTACTTTATCATGTGACTCGCGGCCTAAGCTACGTTGTTCTTCGTCAGAATATAACACTACACAGGATGCTCAAATAGACGAATCGCATAATTTAGGAGGGCGTCCTGTACACAACTTGGAATTCAAATATGCGAATAAAAAAATACAATTATTCGACGTTTTTGCTAAACGTATGTAATAGAATGTAAAATAAAAATAAAAACTGCCCGTTATTAGAACTGGATTTTCTGTGAAAACTGCACCAGTCTATAATGTGCTTTCAAACTTTCTTTCAAATACAAATGTTATTTTCTCTATCACACTAATGTTATAAATGCGGAAATTTGGATGTCACGCCAGAACGTCTGAAAGGATCTCGATGTTTGGCACAGATAGATCATAGTCTGGACTCTGGAATAGCACTTTTATCTGCGGTTAACACGCAGGCAGGGCGTAGCTAGTCCGGTTTATAAATGACGCGAGATAAGAGGTAACAAACATTTGAAAATAGCATACAACCGAATTGAAAACGAAATTGAATTGAGACGTTCTACAGTTTCAAAGAGTTCCTTGAATGGAAAAAAGAGGGATACTGTACAACTGTACAATGACTCACTTTATTATTATTATTATTACCATACTATTTAGTTATGTATTCCGAATAAGACTAATATTACATATATTTAAATACCTTTACATTTAATATAATGCTTAATAAATGAATATGAAAACATCCTTTTTTTGAAGTCAGTTAAAAACTCAAAATTCTTCCCGAAATTGTTGCGAAAAAATGTAAAGTGTACTACTAAGCTAACTTACGTATTGTTTCTTATGTAGGTAAGTACCTACTTAAATTGACTTCAGAGAAGCCGCAGGCGTTACAATGTTTAGAGAATAACAGGCGTCATACAATACAAAATAATAATTTATTTACGCAATCACCTAAATAACATCTTATCAAAAATAACAAATATGTTTACTGGCACTATTATGCTTTAGAACAAACATCAAACATGTAATTATTATCAATAAATGCAGACGTTATCAGCGCTATTCTCCAGTCCGAATGAGGAAAACTTTTCAAACACAAGTAAGATAAGGGCGAGTTCAAATTGGGTCATAAGTATGCATGTAGCGTGTTTACTAATAGCGCAAGGACAGACTACTACCCCATCCGGAATTTGCTCCCGACGACTTTATGAAGTAGTGCGCTCAGACTAAGAAAGGCATTTTCATGAATATTGCCCGAGGTTCGAAGGTCTCCCTAGTGACCTTGGCACTGTATTGTGATTTGATGTGATGGGACGCAATAATAGGACGAGCAATGGATTTGCTTATGGTGGCCCTGAGTAAACACAGTTATTGATGTTTGATGTTACACCTAATGTTTTGCTTCGTTATTTTTTTCCTGCAATTGTTTTGGCTTATGAAAATCTGCCTATATGTAGGTTTACAAAAGATTAGCTTTTATACACAAAGATGATTTGTCCTTTTATTGATTTGAATTTTTCAAGTTAAATTTTCTGTAATTTACGCAACTGTAATTAGTTATCTGTTTGCTAACCTAAGTACCTATATAGCTCAGTTGGTAGCGAACCTGCCTTCTGAGCTTGGGGGCGTGGGTTCGATTCCCACCTAGGGCAAACATTTATGTGATGAACATTTGTGTTTGTTCTATGTCTGGGTGTTAATCTTATATCTTTAAATGAACAATTCTTGTATATATCTTATATAGCTAGGAATCATTTTTAGAAAATGTCATTTTATTCGTGTTTTATCGATAATCAACTTAAACATAAACTTGGAAGAAAAATAACAAAAAGGAGGCGTTTGAGTAGTCTCAACTGAAAAATATGACTCTTCCTGACATCTATTGGCGAATAATAATACTATTTTTTGTGAGCAACTAATTGCTTTAACGACACAACAGCAGATGGCGTTGTTAAGTAACACGAAGTCAATGAGTGTTTGCTTTGAGGTTAGACTAAAATCAATTGTTTATTTTCCAAAAAACACAATAAAAAAAAAATAATACCGAGCAAAGCTCGGTCATCCAGGTACTATCTATTTAAGTATGTATTTAAAAGTATCTAAGTATGTATATCAGTCTCTGGCAGCCATAGTACAAGCTTTGCTTAGTTTGGGGTCAGGCGACCGTGTGTGGAAGTGTCCCGAATTTATTATTATTATTATTATAGCTATCGTCACGCCTTTCTCCAGAGGGGGCTGGCAGAGGTGTAATACAACACCCACACTTCGCCAGACGATATTCAGTCCCAAATGTGACAGGAGGCGAGCCTGTCGCCATACACCGGGCTCCAGTCATGTAGCAGATGACATACAATACGCACATATGCTCACACAATATACAAATTGGTGCGTGCCGTCGGCTGGGTTCGAACCTGCTCCCTCTGGCTTGAGAGGCGGACCTTCTCCCAACTAGGCTGCCATCGCTTTTAGATTACTACTAAGCCACTAACTTACTTAAACTACCTACTAAGGAACGTACTTACCTACTTACAGGCTCTATCTCAACAAGACGTAGGTAGACGCGTGAATACATAATAGCGGGCGTATTTTGTGATAATAGCATAAATTATCTGTATTTTGCCCGCATTGCTTTTTCACAGCAATTTTAATGACGGCGTTGAAAAAAGATAAGTAAACAAACATACATATTCAACACTCTGGAAAGGCCTCAAAAGCGCAAAGGTCAACGAGAAAATCGAAATGTGACAGTTTTATTTTTATACTTGTTACGTCCGCCGAGGCCCAAGGCTTAGTAGGTAAAGAAAAATCTACGTGAAAAAAGCTTTTCCGTCCACACAATGGTCGTTGTCTGTTCCGACTTCAGAGATAATAGTGTGCGAAAGCAATGATAATTTTCCTGCCAAAAATGGAAGCCCCTTTTCGTAATGGGGTCCACCTAATTGCTAATTTATAGGTAGGTTTTTAGACTATACTCGTAAATTCCGGATTATCTTTGTTTTGAGAGCTATCTATAATATTTTATTAGAAAAAAATGTCTTCTTGAAAAAAAATCCAGAAAAGTAACCTAGGTTATTAAAGGTGGCCCTGCATAAATCGTTTATATCATGCTGTTAATTCTCTCCTTTTCTCTCCTTGCTCACCTACATTGTGAGGTACCTACCAGTCTGTTAAGATTTGTTGTTATTCTTGTATTGACTTCAAAATTATAATATTTCCAATTAATTTACTTATATCCTAGGTGATGCAGGGATGTGATGTAGCGACTATATCTACATCGTGTTTGATATAGTCGTTACATCACATCCCTACATCACCTAGGATATAAGTAGGTATCTGATTATACTCGTATGTATCTCTGTGGCTGTTTAACTATTTCTTACTTAGATACTTTCATGACCTAGGTTTTATGCATAACAATTGATACACTTATGCCTATAGGTATAGGTCGTAGGATTTCTTTCTGGGTAATATGAAATTATAATGATACTAATATTAGATCTATCTAATATTTCTATGTAAAACTAGTCTGGCCATAAATATTGTTACAATACAAACTCCTTCGTTAGTTTTTTTTTCTGCATTTAAATTTGGAATGCGTTTATTTTGTCGAAAACTACAATCAGTTTCCCGCCATTTCACATATATTTTTCGTGATTATTATTAAATTTACAACATGGAATGGGATGTTAAAGAAAACAGGATTGCAGTAATTGCGTTGCACAAAGTGAGTATGGAACTGTCGGTCATTTTCAAGACTCTACAAAATCTTGGTATCAGCCGTATGTTCGTATATCGTAGTATCGACAGATATACCGACACTTCCTCTGTTGAAGACCATAAAAGATCGGGCAGCCGCGTGCGATGAGAAATACGAAGGCTGTTAATGCTGTTAAAGCCAGAATTCGCCGAAACCCAATGAGGAAGCAAAAAATCTAATCGTGAGAAATGAAGATACCCGCTAGGACCCTGTCGCGTATAATAAAACAAGACCTGAAGCTTGGTGCAAATCGCCGATATACAGGATATGCCCTTATTCAATCGCTGAAGTTAAAGAGAGTGGATAGATCAAAACGTCTTCTATCCCGTTACGCAGGTGAACGTTACAGAAATATTCTTTTTACAGACGAAAAAAAAATCACGATAGAAGAGCAATATAATAAGCAAACGACAAAGTGTACGCTCACAGCTATAAAGAAGCTACGGAAGTGGTCGGAAAAGTACAGCGTGGTCATCATCCTGCGTCAGTCATGGTTTGGTGGGGGGTATCCTATCACGGCGTCACAAAAACTTCAGCTAAAGTGTATCAAGAGACCGTCTTAGATGGTGTTGTAAAACCTCTTAGCAATACACCTTTTAAAAATCTACCGTGGAGTTTCCAACAAGACTCTGCACCTGCAATCACCTGGTCACAAGGCGCGAACTACCCGAACCTGGCTGGAAGCCAATGTTCCGGACTTTATAAGGTCTGAAGACTGGCCTCCTCTAGCCCAGATCTAAACCCCCTGGACTACAAATTATGGTCAGTTTTAGAGTCAGTTAAGAAATCTTTGAAGCAAGTAGTGGCTAAATTTCCCATGGAAACAGTCCGTAAATCCATAGATTCTTGGCCAGACCGACTAAAGGCCTGCATCAAGGTGGTCATTTTGAATAAAATAATAGTTATATTTTTGTTAAGACTTCAATACATGTGTCCATATAACTTTTATTAACATTACATTACTGTTTAAAAAAATGAATGCATTTTCATTTGTAACAGAACTTATGGCTAGACTAGGTAGATAAACACTTTATTGTTCACACCAGAAATAATAAAACATTAGAAGATAAATACTTGACTTAATCTGTAGTGTAACAACTTATCACTATTATGAAGTTCTTATCACTATCACTAAGAGCGATCTTTTCCAGGCAACCTTAGGATGGAGAGGATACGTTTGAATGAGTAAATATGGGACAAAGTGTGCAAAAATTAACAAATATAAAAAACAGGAAATAAATACGCTTACTTAGACTATTTGAATTATACTTACATAAACATACATGTCATACTGATACTAATGTACCTACCTAATACATTCTTATTTTTAAAACACCTATTACTAGTTTATTACATTACATTTAGTAGATCACTAAAGTAAAGTAACATTTTAGATAAGATCAATAAATAAATTCAACAAGGAAATTTTGATAAATAGGTACTATTTTTTAACGGAAAGCTTGTCTGGTAGCGACTGGACACGCCTGGTAAGAAAAGAGATCTTTTAAATTGCGCGGATGGAAGGATTAAAGAAAGATATATATAGAGAAGAGAAAGGATGTGAGTATTCCGTCGAAGTCGAATAGGGAGCCACTTGAGCTTAGTCCTAAAAACAAACGTGACCATACGTAAAAATGTAAGCTAAAAATGAATCTGATGCAGTAATTTTGAAGGCGTTCTAGTTTCTTAAGTTGTGACTCTGTCAGATTCAGGATAACAGGCATCAGCTTAGTTAAATAGGAAAAAGAAGAAATTACGTAAGGGATCCACCTTAAGCAATCAATTTGGGGTGATCGACTTTATATGGAAGTCTGCTTAGATTACGATCAAATATCACGTCCAGATTTTTCACTGATTAACGATAATGTAACCCCATCAAAGACTAGGTGGGGAATGTCAGCCCAGTTTAATCTTGAGATTAAGTAAGCTCTTACTTAATCTCAAGATTAAACTAAATAAATAAATATAATCATTAAATAATTAATGATTATTTATAGCCGGCGATTTATGGAATTAACTTTTAGGCCAAAATAATTTCTCCACTCGATGATTTGGCGCAAATTGGTCGCCATGTCAGCCATGGCTGTATGGCAGATTATCTAGTAGGCTTAATAATAAATTTAAAGATCATCTGCATGAAGATGGACTGCATAAATTATATTAACAATCGACCGAGCGAGCGGAGTCAGCGGCCGAGCGCGCGTTAGTGAGCGAAGCTTCAGTCTATGCTTTAGCTACGGCAAAAATGGTTTCGTACCAATGTCTGAAGTTGAACTGGATCTCTGTCCGGATCTTTGTCTTCGTCCACAGGTCGCGAGGTCTCCAGCTCACAGAGCCTAGTAAGACTGCCTCGGTGGCTTAATAGGTAGTGAACCTGCCTTCTGAGCTTGGGGGCGTGGGTTCGATTCCCACCTAGGGCAAACATTTATGTGATGAACATATGTGTTTGTTCTATGTCTGGGTGTTAATATCTATTTAAGTATGTATTTAAAAATACCTATGTATGTATAACAGTCCCTAGCAGCCATAGTACAAGCTTTGCTTAGTTGGGGGTCAGGCGACCGTGTGTGCAAGTGTCAAAAAAAAAAAATATCACCGCTTATCCACTAATCCTACCTCTCCAATAGACTACCATAACATAATTAGCAGCTTGATTAGTTTAATGTTGGGTGGTTCGTACCTGATACGTGGTTTTTGTTCTAACAATAATAAGACTAGCATGTATATGTATCTACTTTATCTACTTGGCTGGTTAAGCACCAATATTCGGGCAAATTTGGTATCCATGAGTGAAATATAAAACAATTTGTAGGAAAGGACGTGGCGGGGTGTCGCCGGGGCGTCCTAAATGCTCTCGCGGGCATCGTCGGCCCCGGCCTGGCGCTGTGATGTGAGCCGACTGAGCTGGGCCAACCCTTCGTTTATACTGATTTGGAACAAAATACGATATTTTCCACGGACGAGTAGGTAATACATGCTTCACTGTTCGAATTAGATAAAAATAACTAAATAATTACGTAATAATTAAGTAAGTAATAAGTAAGTAATTACTTTTAAGGATGGAAAAGTACATACCTACCTAAAACCAAGCCCATACAAGTAAGTACCTACTAATCTCAGACTTCTTCCATCTTACGCAAATAGTAATCCTATGTACAAATATTTTCATACAGAAGTACCTTTCTATATACTTATTCAATTTAACATATTGACATTGTAATCATGCATTTGACATAAAGACTTTAATTTAATTGAATACTTTGACATAGCCGAGCCGCAAATATTATGACTATTATTTTTTAGAGTTAATTATGTATTTATTTTGACATGCCACCTTTGACTTTATATTATTATTAATTAATTTTGACAACAAATCAATACATATATAATTGTACCTATTTTATTTTTATAATTCATGATTTTGTAAGCTATCATTTTAATTTTATTTTATTTTTAGATGTGACCAAATTCACATGCCGAATAACGGCAAAATAGGAGAACATAATTATTTTAACTAGCTAAGACCATTGTAATACCCTATTTTTAGTGAATAAATTTCATTTCATTTCATTTCCTTTCTACTTAAATTATAAACGCGGAAGTTTTTTTTACGTGTTTGTTTGTTACTTCTTGTTCACGCTCTTCTCTTCACGCACTTCACGCTCTGACGGATTGACGGATTTGAATGAACTGTGGAACGGAGATACCTAGCTTAATTTATATTCTGGATTAATAGGTACATAGGTAAGCTTTAACTTTGCAATCGCAAGTAACACCGCGGGGCGCAGCTATTATATATACTCGAATGTCTGGGTGATTAGTTGTTACTTCTTCAACGCATTGACGGATTTTGGTATGAAAGTAGCTACTTACCCTTCCCTTCCCTGGATTAACAAATATGCTAGTTTGTTTTACCATGGGGCGAAGCTAGTGTTACTCCTACTAATATTATAAACGCGAAAGTTTGTAAGAATGGATGGATGGATGGTTGGATAGATGGATGGATGTTTGTTACTCTTTCACGCCAGAACGGCTGAACAGATCTTGATGAAATTTGGCACAGAGATAGATTGTAGTCTAGAATAGCACATAGGATACTTTTTCACTGCGGGTGAAACCGCGGGGCGCAGCTAGTAAATTATAAATTCAGGGTTGTTATACTTAATACTGTTATAAATGCATTAAACTATTGTCAAATTATTGAATCTACCTACCTACTTATATCGTCGATAGGGTAATGTAGTATGTTATAGATTTCATTGTTAATTGAGTGTAGAGCATGAGAATAGATATTTGTAGTAAAGTATCTTTATTTCTAATTCTTCAAATCTTCATTTAGTAGGTCAAATACATACCTACTCACTTACTTTGCTGTGATAAAAGAAGACGTACGTGATAAGAGCTTGATTGTGAAGATGATCGCACTATCCATTTGATGTACGTGTTCCTTCAGGCTTCAAGTCGATCAATCCCCAGGAAATTAGTGTCGGCAAGACTAGTCAGGTATTATCCATTTGTTTCTTATACGTGTGCCCTATGCCTTATGTTGCAGCACAGAAAGGTTTCCCCGACACAGGAAAACCTAGTGGACCTAATATGAGCGCGAAACGTTTAAAGTAATTAAAATTAAAGTAGCAATAATATAATTTAAACATTTATATACCTACTGTGTAGGTACGTAGTGTGATTACTATCCATATGCGCACAGTGTAAGTATACCTACTTAACCGGGTAGAGCAAACGGTTTATTATCACTGTAGAGTTAGAGTACTAACTGTCCTGATGACTATACTAATCTAGACAGCATTAGTAGAGCCTTAAAGTTTACTAATTTATATTTATTGTAATTTTACTGAAACTGCCTACCTGGAGCTGGTAGAGCAGCAGGCTAGTGGACTATTCCGTTTACTCTACCCAGTACCCGTGTGCAGCGCGCCGCACTTTAAATTCCAGTATGTAATTTACCTGCATCTATTTTTTTTTCTGTCTTTTGTGAAAACGATTTCATTTTACGTTCACTATGAACAAAATATCTAGGGATGTAGGTAGGTACCTATGTCTACGAGCGTAGTCTTACTTGGTACAACAATGTGAGAATCGGGTCTCAATAAATCGACTTTCATATGTGCGCATTTTGATTGCAACACATAACTCGCTCGCTCACCTCGGCTAGGGATGCTGCAAATTGAAGGACCCGTGATATTGGTGAGTGGATGGTGCGCGGGCTGGAGCGGGGCGCGGCGGGGCGGGCGGGCAGCGCGCAGGGGGCGCCGCGGCCGCGCAGGGCGGGCGGGCGGCACGTAACAAGTGAAGCGGGCCCGGGAGCAACAGTCTGCCGTAGCCCGGCCACGCGGCCTCTCATACACCACCACCCGCGCCGTGCTTCGACCCTCACCGCGCACCCCGCGTAAGTAACCTTCACCCATATTTTTCACACCAAAAATATCACAGCCACCTAATGACACCTCTACCCTTCACGCCACACCGTCCTGTCAAAGTTCAGTAACCATAGATTGCCATCGGCTATCACACGAGCAAAGGTCCTAATACGCGTTCCCACCTATTGTGCCTACCTGGACTCGTTACGGCCGCGTTCGTTCTTTACCTGTTGAATGCATGACGAGACAAATTATATAGGCAACGCAGCTTAATTAATAATTTGATTAATTATTGTGTGACATATTAACAATGACAAAGTCGGAGCTCGTAAGGGCGCGTGTTGTTAACATGATCATCGTTAACTATCGAGACTGTTTTAATTATAGGTGCACCTACTGTCTTTGTAGCTTACCCTAGCAATTAAGAGATATAAATAATAAACGTTTAGTCATTTCATGCTCACTTGTCATGGCGTGAGTCAGGCTTCTCTGACTGAAGCACTATGCGTCTAGTAGACGACTGTACAGTACTTATTGTACCTAGTGCCTGTCATGGCGTTCATCCAACCTTCCAATGTCAGACATTTTGCTACAGTAGTAGCTAATGGCAGTATACCGATCTACCAATCTTTTGATTGTTTCTGTAATTACGTTCAAGGTAGAGCGTTAGTAATCAAGGGTTGCCTCATGCGTTAGACGCGTACCTAAATAGAAGAAAGCACACAATGTTGAAGCATTCTTTGCTTCTGTTCTTACTTTCTGGCGTTTCTTTTTTATACTTACCTTTAGTAACTACTGGTTTGTGTATACACAGATTTCAATAAACGATACACTCAAAAGTTCAAGTTATCGAAACCGAAATGGGTGTTTTTAACAAATAACAATTAAAATGTTAAAATATTCGTGCAGTAAAAAAATATACTAAAATGGCACCACCTTATTTGATTCATCATGAAAGAAAAGATTTCGCTTTTACGAATTTAAATATTCAAAAAGGCTCGTCTTTCAAAGCGCACCTTGAAGGAGAATTATTTGAGAATCGTAGATAAGACAACAATGAATCTCAAGCAAACATTTTCTGTAATTGGATGCCCTTGGCTTTGAAGTAACGAAGGTAGACACATCAACGGATGCACAAAGGGATAATTAACAGATTAACGGCCTAGAAACGAACCTCTCCCGAAACTCGAGCTCTCTTGAAGGTTGCCAGGATCATAGAGGCCAGGGTTTTAGAAGCTCTAAGCTTGGCCACGTTCACGAAAAAGCACTTATATTTAATTTTAATGTTTCTATTTACTTACAAATCTAAGCCGGAACACATCCGGAGACAATATGTATGTACTTGTATCTAGAATGTAGGGGCCAGAATACATTCGGAGACAAATCATATGTGTGTACTTTTACCAAGATTGTAGGATTGTAGATTGTAGATTGTTGATTATCGAAAAATACGTAGTTACGTATTCCATAACAATATTCCAGAACAATATATGAAAAATGCAGTTTCCATGTTCGGCGATGTGAGCTTTTTTAGGTTCTTACTTATCAATCTTATGTTTATTTTAGTTATTTTTGCACACCCTGTCTCATACCTACTCATTTGTCGTATCCTCTCCATCCTAAGGTTGCCTGGAAGAGATCGCTTTTAGTGATAAGGCCGCCAGTTGTTACACTATTTAATAAGTTTTATCATAATTTTTCTCATGTTGTTTTGTTATCTGTGGTGTGAACAATAAAGAGTTTATCTATCTATCTATCTATCTACTCGTACTAGAGAATATTTTGCAGTAAGGTACCATTTGTTTTCAAAAACCCATTGAATCATGCAATATATAAATCATATTCGGGACACTTACACACACGGTCGTCTGACCCCAAACTAAGCAAAGCTTGTACTATGGCGGCCAGAGACTGATATAATTATTATACATTTATACTTTTAAATACATACTAATATACCTCCCAAGCAGCAACCAAGCGTAATGAACACCTAAAAAGCAGCCAATATAGCACTTAACGCTGTTTTACAGCTTTATAAGAACGTTGAAAAGACATCATAGTGTTATAATGTCGGTTTAGGAGTAATTATTCAGCTCTAACTGTATTAAGTCTGTATTATGAGTCAAAGTACGCTTAAAGTTCTAAATCAGTGTATGATAACTGTCATGTACAGCTTTAAGTTTCCTGTAACGCTTTAATCTCATTTTAGTATTAAAGCTGTACAATAGCTGCATTTTGCATACCGTCACTTACTTAATACAGCTTAGAGCTGTATTATGGTGGTCCTCAAATCTTATTTCTGTATTATGAAGTAGGCAAACTCTCTTCTACAGCTTCTTTTTATGGTGTAACTGTACACCCTTTTACAGACGATAGCTGTCTAATTTCTGTCTTTGAGAGTAATAAACAGCAATAAAAATAAATGACGCCTTTAGTACAGCTTTAATCTGTATAAGTGACAGAGTCGCCATTTTGAATTATTGTGCATTTGTATATGCTGTATTTTGTGATTGTTTTATAAATATGTGGAAAAAGCGAAAAAGATTTGGTGCTATTAGAAGAAAGATTGAACAGGAATATTTTAAATATTACAAATTATCAACAAAATGAAATTACTGCCGAGGAACATGGAGATATTGCAACAGATCAGATCACCTACAGTCAAGCGTCAATACTGTCGACATCTAATGAAAGGGGTTCCGTAGAAAATATTGTGAATGATCATAGTTATATCAGGTGTAGCTTTACCTTCTGCAACTGATGACGACATTTTATCATGCAGCAGTTCAAGTGACGACGAAAGTGAATATGAAAAAAATTTAATGTTTCACCAAAATCGAGAGATAAATATTTTTTATGCAACGATGGTCAGGTTCTCGAGGTAAAGAAAATATATATGCTTGAGAAAAAAATAAAAATATGCGCTCTTATAATTACAGACTTAGCACAAGTTTTTGAATCACCAATAAAATCGTCATATTTGAATATATTCAAAGCCAAATTGCATGCCTCTGGGCAAATTGAGACCATTGTTAATCCTGAAGATGTAAAAATGAAACTAGTATGTATAGAAACATAAAAATCTATTATATTTTATACCCCTTTTGCACACAGTTTAATAGAGAAATAAAACTCATTCTGATTTTTATAGATTTTTTTATTTTTTATCAGTTTTCGCTTCGCTTATAAATTGCTTCACTAAGGGAACCTAATAACTAATGCCTAAAACTTCACGGTTTATACAGGGTGTAAAAAAGAGTGTAGAAACTTATGGAGATTGTTTTCCTCGAGGAACATACTCGTAAATCAAATAAAAAATTTACTTCCTGAAGTTTGCGTATGTTTACAGGGGAAAATTGTTTAGTTTTAATTTTTAATTAGCTAAGTATTTAAATTAAAGGCTATAAAAAGAAGTTTTAGTAGTTACTTATGTGTTTTTGGTAAGTATTAAACTAACGTACTAAGTAAAAGACTATAAAATAAGTTTTGGTATATGTTTTGTCTTAAGGAAACCGCAGTCACAAGATTATGTATCTTCTTAAAAAGTAGGTTAGCTTAACAATTTTTTTTCCATTGCGTCAGTCTTATAATATACTAATAATTTAATTTTTTATAATATTTTATAATATACTAGTTTAATTACTACTTTGTCTCATAAGAAAATCACAGTCACGAGATTACGTGTGTTTTTAAAACAACTTAACTCTACGTTTTTTGAACCGATTTAGATAGCTAAACAATTTTATTATCTATTAACAAAGGAATTCTTTAGCCTCCTCTTGTTCAATAGGTTCTGCGTCATTTGCTATATTTTCAGGGCTTTCTTCGTTCGTTTCCATATCATTTTGTATTTCCTCTTGATTTCCGGCGTTTTGGTTTTCTTGATCTCCAGCTTCTTGATTTTCCTGATTTTTGGAATTTTGGTTTTCTTGTAGTGGTCCAGTTTTTTTTGTCCTTATTCTTTTTGTAGAGGCTCTTTCGTTCTTATTTAGTTTCCTCTTGCCAGAGTTTTTTAACACAGGCATGAGAAAATGTTCGTTATCAGTCAGGGTGTAAGTGTCATCCCAGGACCTTACAAGTTCAAAGAAAAAATTAAGGAAGTTTTTGTATTTTTTCAAACCAAATTTGGTCTCCTCGCTCTTCCTGCTCCCCCTGTCCAAGAGCATTTACACAAAAAAAAATTTTTTATAGATTACTTTCCAGTATGTTTATTTTTTGTTCCATATTACATATATTGATTTTGCAAGATTTTTTTTGTAGAAACTGAATAGTCTGATTACTATCATTATTTTGCTGGGTTTGAATAGGAATTTGAGTTTCAAACTCATTGTGCAAGGTTACCATGCTGCCCGAGTTTGTTTCTACATTTGGTTCATTCACGACGTATTGACAATATATTCCGTTGCAGTTGAAGCGTCCAGATCAGGATGTAAGGGTTCGAGTATTTTGGTTGAAGCAGATGAAGTGGATGGTAGAGTTGGTTTCTTAAAAACCTGAAACGAACCATAAACAACATAAAATTTATCAAAAACATCATGAAATGTTATCAAAACTGCAAAATATTTATAAGTCTAATACGGAATGTAAACATTTCAAATAAAATATTCATATTGAATAGGTATCAAGTAATAGGTGTAAGAATTGATGAATTGCATATGATGAATTGCAAATTCTAGGACGCAAATCTACAATAATTGCTTTGAAATTTCTAAAAATAACTTGAATACTTTATTTTCGAAAACGTGATGCATTTTGGTTTTTCACTTAATATTACGTATCCCTAAAAAGAGTTACAGGTTATGTTCGAAACACTGCTATGCAACATTAATAGTAAATATATTCGTTTATACAGCCCATCAACCGCTAAAAGCTGAATACTAGTATCCATTACCTACATAGTACAGCTATTAATGCTATAAGACCATCAAAATAGAATTTAGGCTGCTTAGCAAATTGTCGCCATTTTATCAATTACAAATCGAAGATACGAACATGAGTACATAAAAATTAGACTAATGTTTTTATGTTTATCAATATTTTCAGTTTGTCCAATAACTTACTATGCACCAATGAGGCTCTACGTCCATTAATTCAAACATTTTTAAATTCTAACCTATAAAAACCATATTTACTTACCTTATTTAATATCTCTTCCGTGGTTATTTTGCTGGCGCGTTTATTTTTTATCACAAAACATATATATGTCCACAATAAATTTATTTTTGCACGATTATACACTGTATCCTGCGCCTATCGAATCTCCAAATCTTTAAACACAAAGCGTTTATAATAAATGTCACTATATTTGATCAATACTGATTTATAAACGCCATCATTAATATTATATCTTCTGTTTCGTTTTAATTCTTTTGTAACTCTGTTCAACAGACTTTTTACCACGTAAAGCATTACAATTGAGTTACAACGTAGTAATTGGAGTGTATTGGTTTCCTTGTACACCATAGTACAGCCGCAAAACAGCTATTATGCAGCCTATTTTATGCTTATACAGCTACTGTACAGCTAATATAACGCAAAACGCTGTATAATTTGTGCCAATTTCAGGGGTATAAGGGCTGTATAAGCGCTTATACAGCCTTTATGCGGCCAAGAAATACAGCATTAAGAGTATAAACGAACTTTAATAGAGCTGTTATACAGCTTGTGATGCTGCTTGGGCTAAATATTAACACCCAGACTTAGAACAAACACAAATGTTTATCACATATATGTTTGCCCTAGGTGGGAATCGAACCCACACCCCCTAGCTCAGAACCCAGGTAGGAATTTTACGTCAGTTTGACGTCCGCTTACAGTCATTTTAGACGTATCTGACGTCATGTTACTACGTCGGGAGCCTCCGCAGATGACGTCAATTTGTCACAGCCATACGACGTCATTTGCTGACGTCTTATGGCTGTCACAGAGTGACGGCCGGAATTATATGCTGGGATGACGTACTTCGTACGTCAATAGAGACTAGTTTGGACCCTATAATGACGTCCATAGAACGTACTTTGGTAGCGTCCTGAGGACGAATTTTGCTGACGTCTTATGGCTGTCACAGAGTGACGGCCGGAATGATATGCTGGAATGACGTACTTCGTACGTCAATAGAGACTTGTTTGGGCCCTAGCTATTGACCCTATAATGACGTCCATAGAACGTACTTTGGTAGCGTCCTGAGGACGAATCTGGGACCGATCTGCCGACGTCAGAATGACGTACTTTATAGGGTGGTGTACGTTCCACACCACCCTCCTATAGGGGTAGGTAGGTAGGTACTCCTAGGTTTATAAAAAAATAGAAATACATGCAATTATAAAATTTATTGAAAATTTAACCTTAGTGGTTAGGCACAAAATGGGCACGTACATGTTATTATAGAGTTACCTCTCTTAAACCCTAAGTGTTACAGTCAGCTGCAGGGGAATGTATACAATCCCTGACTTTCAGTGTATAGCGGCATTGCAAAATACATGTAAAACACATAAACTAAAATATTATGAAATGCAGCCCCTTAATTAACATCAACATTTGCCCTGTAAATGTCTATTGCAATATACTTTCCCGAAAGTCAGGACTTGTATACATTCCAGTGCAGCTGACAGTACTTTAATTATACATAATAATTAATTATGGAGTAATGGGATATTTACAGTACAACTTTCTTCAGGAATTACAACACATTTGGTACATATTTCACTGATAGGGATCAGTTTAAAATTAGAAAGTTCTTTTACTTCCATTACATTAATAGTTACAGAATTAAATGGATTTTCATAAAATGGCTGATAGTTCACAAACTCACGTCCATAGACAAAGAAACAACCATTTTTTTAGAATATTAAATATCTTGAACACTTTCTTGTTCTTAATAATGACAATAACAATCCGCTTCACGAGATGATGCAACATAGTATGTGAATTTATTGTATACTAATCTCTTAAAGCATTCAAAAACATTCTCCTCAGGAACAAGTCCATAATCATAACAATCTTAAGCACATGTTTTTGGTACAGAATCATATACCTTAGGAAATTCCATTTCTTTCAATCTTTTAACAATTTGCTGTAAGGGTTTATATGGTGATCGGACCAATTTCTTTAGAGTGTTTAAAAAGTTTTCAAATGGAAATGCTGAATATTCATCTAGTGGGCCATAGAGACGTACATCCTCTCCTACATGACATACCAAAAAATGAACATTTTACTATATATTCTATATAGAAGGAACAGTCATAGATATGTGGTGCCGGACTTTGGGGAAGTACATTAATCAATGATGTAGATGGCAAACTACTAACTGTACTAGGCGCAACTATACCTGCTATAAGACTTAACTTTGCTTCCTTTGCCCTTCTCAACATTTGACTCTGGCCAACTACAGCCTATGGTGTGTATTTTATCTTTTCTGTCATGGTAACTAACACTGGATCTGTTTGTCATTCTTCTTTACTTGTTCAGGGGCATGCTTGAGCCAGACTTTTATGGAGTCCTCTACTTGTTTTTTTCTGTACAACCAGATGTTGAGGTAACAACGCCTTCTATAATAATAAAAAATACAAATGAATTACGTAACTGTAGTCAGCAGTATTCAAATTAAATCTAGTGACGCGCCAAAATTAATTCTGGTGCCTGACATTTATTACTTTTATACTACAATGACAAAACTAAATTCAAAGGCAATGACTTCAGATTATTCACAAAAATTTCAAAGCCGGGGCGATCATTAGTATAAGCCAAAGCCATGTTATGCAGGGATAATGTAGCTTTATAATGGCGAAAAAAAATAATTTTTGAAATCGGCTTTAGTAGTTTTAAAGTTAATTCATTACATACAAAAATAAAAACAAACTTTCCTTTTTATAATATTTGTGTAGATTTAATGACATGACATGAATAACCATTATTTTTAAGAACAAAACAACACATGTAGGTACTGTAACCATAATGTAGCAAATAAATAAATATATAGAAATATCAAAAAACTTAGGTAAGTACCTACCAACAATACAATCCCGGATGCGCAGATGGCAAAACACCTTTTTACTAGATCATTTTCCATAAAAGTATTAAACAGCAATATGGTCCGTAAACGCCCATTTCAAGATGCGGTAAACCTTAGAAGCTGCATCACTGCCACCCAGTATTTTAATATAGGACACCTGTAATAAAAAAATAGGTATTAGCTTTATCAGTCATTTATGTATGTATTTTGTTCCTAATTTTTGTAAGTACTTCAATTACTAATTTATTTAAATTATAGGAAAAATATAGTAGTAAATAGTAGTAGTCACATTTAATTTTGAACCTTACCAATACAAAATTGAAATGTATTTAAAATGTAAATACATATGAAACAGTTTATCAACTGCAGACCACTTTGCGATCTAGAGATAGCTAAACTCATCAAATAAATACTATCAAAAATGACCTTGAGTCTGAAGACCTTCATGGATTGGCTAAACATATTTATACTCAACTGCTTAGGAAGGAAGGTAGTAGTAGAACGTAGAAGGTAGTAATTTCAATTAAAATACTACTTTGTAAGCTACTGTACTGTAAGCTAGTAAAATGTTTAAAAGAATGTTTACCAAATTGTCGTAATTTTCTTTCTGTAGCAGCAGTTGTTCCGTTGCATGCAACTCTGCAGCAGTTTTAATTGGAAATTGGAAATTTGAAATCTTCTTTCAGTGTGCCTTGACAATTTTTATTTTGCTTTAACATTTGTATGATTTGATCATTTTGTGTTTTCATGAGAGATAACAATGCACTTCACAACACTTTAGATTGGTATCCTAAAAAAAAATATAAAAAAATTAACAAGTAACATTGCACACTGATTACCACAATTGGGTTGTATGTGCCCTCCAAACTAAATAAAAATAAATACAGCCTCAGATAGTAGGTGGGTAGAATATAACATACAATTACTAAATGACAACTAAAAAAATACAATGTTATAAAATATAGCTCTTTCACCGAAGGCCTACATACCTGATAGTTCAGTGGTTGCAGTTACATTGCATCCTGGTGTATCTAGAACATGGATATCTTCGGGCCATGCAGTTGAAGTAGCTCCAGCCTCTTGTTCCAAACCTGAAAATTAAATTAAATGAAAGCTGACTTCCCATGTGTGAACTTATTTTCATACTAAAAGAAACATAGCTTCCTCAAGTCCTAGGACCTGTAGTCTCTCAGTTACAGGAATAATATGTATTAATGTATTTAAAAATACCTATTTATATTATTATGCTAACTTTACATAAATCAACTTTTTTCTCAAATCATATTATTAGCTATAAATACATACCCTGCAACAAACTGGCAGACAGAATTGGTAGATCCGATGTAAGATCATTTGAGGGATCATCAGACTTATTCATGTATTGCGGCATTCTTATAACTGTGAAACAAAAACTTAGCATTTAATAGGTCATGCATACATAATCATCGCCAAAGAAAAGAAGTGCATTGTCTAACCTTGTTTTTTAAAGGGTGGCAGTCTGGTAAAATTAATATCATTCTCATCACTATCACTACTACAAATATAACGTTTGGTCTTCTGAGATTTCCTCTTGGAAACCTCAGTTTTCTCTTCGGTCTGAATATCAGAAGACACCTCCACCAGTTTCAATTTTTTCTATGCTTTTTCTATGTCATCTAAAGCAAGCAAGAACATGCACTCAATAGGTATCAATGGGGCTATCAAGAACCAACAACCATTGTTAACAACTAGGTTAGCACATCACTTAAATTAGGTAGGTTAGATTAAGACAATTTATGCAAGACAATTTCTCGGGTTAGACTATTTTAAAAGTTAGGCAGACACATGCACAAATAAAATTGAAAGGGCTATTACAAAAACGGCACATGCAATTATGTTTATAACAAAGAACCCGTACCACACTCACCACATTACCGGTGTGGGTAGTGACATAAGTAGAAACAGCAGGCAGACAGAAATTACATACCAGTCTCGTAAAAAACTTTTTGCACCCCATATAGCTTCCATTTTTCGTCAGGCGATGCCTGATGGATAAGGAATCGGTCAAATGTCTTTGAGCCCTTGGCTGGGGGCCAATATACATTGGATTGCCTAGGCGTCAGCCAATTTTTGTTCACCACAGAAACTGTACCGCCGTCATTTTCCGAAAATTGTTTATCAGCAAACATAATGCTCAGCTTGCCTTTATCACTTTACACTCTACACACAACTACACAAACAGAAAACAAGATATTTCAGAGATAAACTTGAAGTTAAAATTAAAACCAACGCGAAACGCGCCGTGTACCACGCCGGGCGTTAGAGCATCGGTAAAAGTGGAGGGAAATATATGTTTCGTTGCACAAACTCGCTCCCCGCCCGCGCCGCACGCAGCCCCCGCAGCCCAGCACCATAGCAAACAGCGCAACAAGTACTTACTTTGCTTACTTAGGTAGGTACTTACAAAGTGTTTTAGCGGACTTAGTAGGCAATAAAATAAATATCCTTAGATAATACAAACTTGGATAAACAAATAGGTAAGTACCTACTTACCAGATTTATCAAATCAAGCACTCCATTTTTTTTAGCGAACACGGTAGTAAAATGACGTACCGTACTACGAAAGTAATGGACGACCAACGGACGAACGTAAAGAGACGTCGCTAAAACGTACATTCACGACCCTTAAAAACCTGGCGCTTAATTGACGTCTGTGGGACGTACATATTCGACGAATAAAGTACTGACTCTAAATTGACCTTAGAATGACGTCATTTATTCGTCTAGGTCGGATTTTCCTACCTGGGAAGGCAGGTTCATTACCGACTGAGCCACCGAGGCAGTCAATTTAGGTACAAAAGTATTTGTTTTTGTCTTTGCTAAAACTAATTTACTGAAGCAGCCCGTGGTAAATGCTTCATAGTTCGTGTCTCTCAACATGTGCCTAAGTTGAGTTTGCTTCCTGCAATGTTAGGAACTTGAAGCTCTGAGAATATTGCGTGCCTGAATGCAGACGTGACTTAATATACGCTTAACTTGGGATAGATTTAGTACATTTAGAGCAACATCTGTATTCCAGGCAGCTTCAGCAGCTCTAGTGCTTCACTAAACATGTCTATAGAAGCTTGCTCAACCTAAATACTGTAGGTAGTTATATTGTACATACTTCTGAGTATCTAAGTACCTAAATGTATTTTGCAAAAGCAATTTCCCGAAGAAAAATGTTTCAAAACATGTTATTTATATCAATTGAACAAATATGCTACAATATTTGTTTCGATAAGATTTCATCATAAACTTTGGATTAACTTTTGCTACTTTAGAACTTCCGACATTTTTCTTGCCAAAACCTATATAGGTACATATATTTTATAATCAAATTGTGCAATTACTTTTGTGAGTAGTTAGGCTTCTCAAGGAAATACAGGTAGGTAATAGGAATGTAAAATTGTTCGCTACATACTCATTTTGTAATCAATTTTAAGGACAGTTTTTCCTATAAGCTTCGAAAGTCGAAGTCTCCTTGAAGACTCTTAAGCATCATCATCTGCCTGTAACCGCCCATTGCTGAGCATATAGACCATTCTTCTTGTACGCCACTCATCTAGCCCCCGAGCCAGGAACAAATTTGGTCAATCATTTCCTCCCGGACGAAAACTTGTACGATGTGGTCGACAGCTGCGGATCTGTCGGTGGGTTTAGTACCGGTAGCCTCTCAAGCAAATAAAAAAAATCAGTAATGTCCTCTCGGCTGAAAACAGTATCAGAATAAAGCTTAGCCAATATCTTGAGGAAAACAAATAATCAGCTGGCAGCTGATGCTCCGAAGATGGCAACACAGGAGCCAGGCAGGAGCTTCTGGGTTTTTTGGCGGGAACCGAAAAGATGGTGTCGTGATTTTGTATTATTTTCTAAAACTTGTGATTCTTCGAGTGTTAAAGTGTAATAATTGTGGATTATTCACCTTTGCTGATTCGTTAACGTGCACGAGTGTGAGCAAATGATACAAACATTAGGAAATGCTACTTTTCGTGTTCTCTACAAAACTCGACTTAAAGTTTCAGTAAAGTATCTACGGCTTTACTAAAATTGGAAAAGGGGAGGGATTCATCTCAACTTTCACCACCCTCTCCTTTATCATCTCATCATCATCATTATCAGACATGACAATTACTAAGTTACTAAGTTGGCTAAGTTTTTATTTTATTGGCAACTGATCATCTAGCCAATAAAATAAAAAAAAGCAAGAGCTTCTTTCGCCTATTTCAATGCATCAACTGACGCATTATCTCTCCTCGGCATACCTACTGTTAGCTTATTACTAGCTTTCATTTGGCCTGCCTGGGTATTATATTTGAATGTATGTATGACAATAAATAATATAGACAATAGACAATTTTTATTTGTGAGCAAAAAACAAGTAAGTATACAAAAAAAAAACAAATATAAATATATGTATGTTTGTATGAAACAAATTTGAACCACTTCCTGAAGTTTAATTGCACTTAAATTTGGTACATTCTTGCTACCTTTGATGCCAATTTAATAATATAGTACCATAGAGCTGGTTTGATGATGGAGTCGGAAGGTTGCCATAGGAACTCTTCGATAGCAATAGTAGACTAGTCGTGTTTGAGCTCATTACAATCAGGTCACGGTTCTGCAGCTAATTTTATCATCGTCATTAACATTAGTCAGATGTACATATCTGAAAAGTTTGTTTTGGAAAATATAACAGGGTTATTAGGAAAGGGAAAACAAGGCCAAGGATTGTACTCATCCTTATGGCCACCTTTTAAGTGTATGGCCACCTTAAATGTATGGAGGAGCTGTTCTTTTTCTCCCGATTTTATTTCTCTTAATATTTATTTTTGTTGAAAAATATTTTCTATATTTTTTTAAAACAAGCTTTTTAGATGTGTACATTTGACTAATGAAGATGCTGATGAAATTAGCAGCAGATCCGTGAGCTGATCACATTGAGCTCAAACACGGCTAGTCTACTTTTAACTATCAAAGAGTTCCTATGACCGTCGTCCGACTCCATCATAAAACCAGCTCCATGGTACCATATTAATAAATTGGCGCCAAAGATACGGAAGTATACCAAATTTGAGTGCAATCGAACTTCTGGAAGTGATTATAATTTCGATCCATACGAACGAGAATAAAATCCATACGAACATTCATACATACACACATACTGAAACTACAATTTAAATAAAACCTTGTAAAAAGCAGTATCCTGAGAAAAAAAATGTCAGTATTTTGCTTTTGATGCATTTAAATAGTCGGTAGATGCATTTTGTGGCTCTTGCTTTGCCAACTTTCGGGCATTCGCTGACGACCATTCCACCGCGATACAGCCAGCAGACTTTTTGTTTTCTTCAAGATATTGGCTAAGCTTTATTTTGATACTATTTTCGGTCGGGAAGAAATGAGCGAAACATTTTTTTTTACGTGTTTGGGTGGCTACTGCTGCTAAACCCAATATATCTTAACCACTGTACAAGTTTTCGTCCGGGAGGAAATGATTGACCAAATTTGTTCCTAGTTCGGGGGCTAATCCGGGTCCTGTGAAGGCTCGTCTAGGTTCGACCCGCAATATTTGCAATAACGTCGACCGAAACTGGTGGTCGATCAACGCTTCCTTAATACACTCTACCTCCGAGTTTAATATGGAGTAGTACGGAATAGTCTTTTGCCTTTTTTGATCGACTTCAAATTTAAAAAATAAAGACAAAACATAGTGTACGTAAGTATTCTATGACTACTGCACATTTATTAAGAAGTGGACTGGAATCATGCTCTCAGAACTTTTATGATAGCTTTAGACGTAGATGTCTGAAGTAAGGGCGGCCCGGTGAGTAAGTACATCTTGACCGAGTATTATCGATCTCGGGTCAGTAAAAAAAGTAATTGCTGCCCTCCAGTTTTCGTTTAGGCCATAACTTGTGGAGCATATTGCTAATGCCGGTCCGCACCGACAATAAAAAGATAAAGGGGCCGGCAGCGACGAACGGAGACAATAAAATGGGCTTATCGTTAGAAAGGGCGTACTCCACCTGAAACGCTCCTTGTACGTACCTGCCAGCCTCCATTTGATTTAATTGCAGGATTTCCATTTACTGCCGAAACACTGACACATTTATTCAGTAATCCTTTCAGTGAGATATGGCTTTTCAAGGTTACTCTACCTTAGCCTATTACCTCTACCCTACCCCATTACCGCTGTGGCGCTTGTAGCGTAGCTTCACTAGGTGATTCCAAAATAGCGTTAACACCACTGAAAACTGCGGATCGCTTTCCACCAAAGAGAGAAAGAGAGAAAAATATGTTCTATATTTTTCTGTCTCGTTTCTTGGTGTTCCGCTGTCCGTGGTTTTCAGGTTTGTTTAACGTTAAGTATGATACATGGAAGCTGCCTGCGAGATACTCGTACTTGCGATTGATTAAAAAGAACCTTGCACATACCTAATATCTCAACAGCTTCAACAGAAAATTAATTTTGGTATGAAAATGATCTCTATAATGTGGAATTTAATAAACGCTATTATCCAGTCTTAGCTAGAACATTATTATCTGCTCTCGTATTAACTAGTAGTAACTTCTGCGTCTGGTTGCAAGTTTTTTTTTATCCCCGACGCAAAAAGAAGTTCATGCGTGTTAGAAGTTTGATGTGTTTGTGTCTCTGTGTGTGTGTGTGTGTGTGTGTGTGTGTGTGTGTGTGTGTCACCGTAGCATCGTAGCTCCCGAACGGATGAACCGATTTTGTTTTTTTTTTGTTTGATAAAAATCGGTGTAGGCGATTTTTTAATGTACTTATACATAATTTATACTTGTTTGAATGTGACGTTCTACACGAATATTAGTAGGTAAATAGTATTACATTAGTATCTAGCGAACGCCCCGCGGTTTCACCTGCGAAGTCCCAGCTATCTCTATACCGAATTTCATAATTTTTTCCTCAGATCGCTACCAAACTTCACAGGATCACCTACTGTGCTTATTTGAAAATTACCTAATCAAAATCACTCTAGCTGTTTCAAAGTTGTATATTTAAGTCATAAACACTTCCATTTTTTTACAGGTAAATACCGAAAGATTAAAAAGTAACTAGAGACAATAAGATACGTCTTATTCCAAAATTGTTTTTATATTACCCTCGATCGGTGACGGCTCTCGTAATAGTTTTACTTAAGACGTCCACGAGATTTCCAACCTCTAAATTAATATGTTTAGCGTATCCTAACTAATATTATAAATGCGAAAGTGAGTTTGTTTGTTTGTAACGCTTTCACGCCCTAACTAATGAACCGATCATCATGAAATTTTGCATACACGTTGCCTGAGATACAGAAAAGGACATAGGGTTTTAAAAGGACTTTTTATCCCGAAAAAATAAACGGTTCCTGTGGGACCGCGGGGGAAACCGCGGGGCGCAGCTAGTATATTAATAAAGGTGCTTCGTGCTACAATGCCATACAAATTAAACGATCTTATACGATACAGAAGCGTCAGTTAAATAGCGTATTTTAACAAATGATGCAACTTAACTAAGAATTGCTTTTGCGTGTGCTATGTAAACAAAGTAATAAACGCCTTACTTATATTTCCAATCAAAGCAAAAGTCTGAGGATCTACATTTAGAAAAAAAACGATGTTTGTACCTACGAAAGTTACTTAGATGACAATTTGCACAACGTTGATTTGATTTTCGAAAAAAAAATAGAGGCAAATAGTTCTAGAAAATATACGTAGGTACCTTTTAACCGCAAAAAACAAACAATTCTCAAAAAAAAAATTGAGAAGTCATGAAGAAATGAAATGGGGGTTAATATGAAATTACGTTTTAAGATTATAACAAATAATTTTTGACATCAAAAAGTAATCCAAATATTACGTAAATTAATTAACACAGGCAAATGTATTTGTAGGCTACGCCATAACTGATGACCACTCGTACTTCGCTGAGGGTGAAACCATAATGTTTGCCAAAGTTGGATCCAACAACGAAAACAAATGGTTGACCGGGCACGCCTCCCACGTCACTTGCCCAGCGCGCCGACCCGTCACCAAATGATCAGCAAATTTTTATCGCTTTCACGACACATATTTCTATTTGTTTACGTGTGTTTTCACATTTGACAATTATTTTACAGTTGAAAAAATATACATGAGATTACTAATCAAGGTTAGTTCGTGCATAAAATATTGGCTTTATATTAACTAAAATATTGGCTTACCAAGCATGTTAGACGGTGCAAGATTGTCCCAGCACAGAAACGAAAGGTTTAATTATTTAAATGTATGTAAAAAATCACTTTACGTTACAGGTTGACCTGAATTTAAATTAGATAGTAGCAAGTATTAACTCTAACTAAAGGTTAACGAATTTCCTACGCATAAAATGTACAGTGAAAACGGTTTGTTTGTCAAACAAATGGTTGGACGTGAGGGTTAACGTCAACCAGCGAGAGCCGAGCCCGGGTCTCGGTCGATGATCAGCAAATTTTTATCGCACTAAACGATTGGGACGAGTTATGTACTGTCATCCAGGCTTTATTTCCGGGCTCTACGTTTTATATGTATACGCCCTTATAGTTTATACAAACTTAGTCAGTATAGTCACGTGCGAACTGACATTGTAGGATTAACCGCATTTAGTGGATATGAGCGTATTTGTAACGCGTGTTTGTCTTAATATAGTAATATGCCTTCGACTTACTTACTATGATGGATTGTCACGAAAATAGCAATTTGAATGTACGAAACTGTCTTAGGGAATAAAGCGGAAAACGTTAAGTTAAGCGGGTCTCAGTGTATTTACAAACGTCCTTTCACGCCCGTATCTACATTTACTTAAGGCGAGCCTGGCCAGAAAACGTCTAGCAAGAATCAACTTTCCTCTAAGATAAACCATGGTTTTTACTGTGTAAAAAAAAATATGTTATTCTTAAGCATGTTTTTAAGTGGAATCATAAATCTGATACATGTAATGAATAACTTCACTCGATAGAAAAAAAATCCAAAGTCACCTCTATTTGGTATTTTAAACACGATTTGCGACTTAATTTTTACAAATCATATTGCTTTTTTATTTTTTTTACGAATTATAACGCAATAAAAAAATGGAATCATAAATAAAAATGTTAAAAAGTTAACATGGTAATTTTATATGATTTTTTTATCACGAATTCATGGTAAAAAGGCACGTTTGCGTGACCGCCAGTCCGCCCGCAGACCCCGTCGACGCCGGACGTGTGCCAAATTTTTGTGATCTCCGCAGTGCCGCACACACCAACACCAACCAAGCATTTAGTTTTGCCATAATGGGTAACAAACATAATAAACGAAAAAAATGCTCAAGTCTGGCTTTTAGAAAATCGTACGAGTCAAGGAGCAAACGTCGGTAAGTAGATAAACTTCTACTAGATTAAATTGGTAATCATTGTTTTTATTTACTAGAATCGACATTTCTTGCATTGCTTTTTGTAGTCAGATGATGTATCAACAAATCTATTAGTACCTACTTATATTCGTTTTAGTGTTTTCAAATATCATACTCATCATCATAGATACTTTTTTGTCTCGTTACGTGTATTCACGATGTAAATACCCGGCCTAGTGGTATACCTACTAGTGATATTTATGTAGTTATACCTACCTACAGTTACAGTTTTTTTTTTGCAGAAGACTACTACGTAACAAACTCCAATGACTTTGGAATTGACGAAACGTAAGTACCTATCTACCTTTTGTACCAAGCAGGGAGGCGGGTGTTCTGCGAAGTTTTGACTATATCGGTCACCATTTATTATTTCACCCAGACAACTTGTGAGATACGGATACGGAGCGACGTTCATACTTTCATTTTTCCTGAGCATTCTAAACTGCACAACGAGTAAATACCCGTCCTAGTGGCATACCAGTGATATTTATATTTATATAGTTATACCTACTTACACGAATACCTATCTTACAGTTTTGTTTTTTTTTTCAGAAGAGTACTACAACCAAATTTAATAAACTCCGATGACATTGGAATTGACAAAACGTAAGTACCTACCTACCTTTTGTAACATGCAGGGCGGCGGATCTTCGCTAAGTTTTAACTATACAGGATGTTAGGTAAGATACGGGACGACGTTCATACTTTCATTTTTACTGAGCAATCTGAACTGCACAACGAGTAAATACCCGGCCTAGTGGTATATCTAGTAGTGATATTTACGTAGTTATACTTACCTACATGAATACTTATCTTCGTTTTTTTTTTTTGCAGAAGAGTACTTCAAGAGAATGTAATAAACTCTGATGACATTGCAATTGACGAAACGTAAGTACCTACCTTCTTTTTGTAACATGCAAGGTGGCGGATCTTCGCTAAGTTTTGACTGTACTGTGTGTATGTAAATTATATAGGGTGTTAGGTGAGATAGGGGACGTCGTTCATACTTTCATTTTTGACTGAGCAATCTGTACTACACGAGTGTTTGGTAGCGTTTGAGTTATAGCCGTATGATTTGAACACATCTAGGCCTGATTAGTACTGCATCGTGATTTTGGCTGTTTTGAAGAAAACTCGTAAAGTTGTATATTCGTTTTTAACGATTAGCGAAAATCGAGCATTTCGGTAAATCTTGTAAGTACGGCTTTTATAAACCTACGACTGGTATGGATGTGTTCGTCGTTGCCTTTGAAATTCGAAACTGCCGGTTGTAAGAAGCGATAGCGGGGACAGGCGAAGCTATGTATATACGTCACAAAGATGGCCGCCGACCGTTGTAGATTATTGCTTATATCTCGAGTTCTATCTCATCAAACCAGTTGTTTGAGGTGTCATTTGAAGGCTCATTTATTTAAAATGTAGTTATATAATTATGTACATACATACCAACAAGCTTGAACGACAGCTTCCGTGCGCGAGTCCGACTCGAACTTGGTCGGTTTTTTAGAATTTTTATATTTTGAACTTTTGGACATCATACTTATAAATATTTATTTTTATTTTGTTTTAGGCACGTGGATGACATTGACCCTGTTTCACTCAGCGTGGTCATCATCCTGCGTCAGTCATGGTTTGGTGGGGAGTATCCTATCACGGCGTCACAAAGCTTAGTTTTTGTGAAAAGGGGGTTAAAACTTCTGCCAAAGTGTATCAAGAGACCGTCTTATATGGTGTTGTACAACCCCTTAGCAATACACTTTTTAAAAATCTACCGTGGAGTTTCCAACTAGACTCTGCACATGGTCACAAGGCGCGAACAACCCAAGCCTGGCTGGAAGCCAATGTTCCGGACTTTATAAGGGCTGAAGACTGGCCCTCCTCTAGCCCAGATCAAAACCCCCTGGACTACAAATTATGGTCAGGTTTAGAGGACATGGCCTGCTCGAAACGACACGCCGACATAGAGTCACTTAAATCTTTGATGCAAGCAGTGGCTAAATTTCCCATGGAAACAGTCCGTAAATCCATAGATTATTGGCCAGACCGACTAAAGGCCTCTATCAAGGCCAAATGTGGTAATTTTGAATAAAATAATAGTTATATTTTTGTTAAGACTTCAATACATATGTAAATATAATAACTTTTATTAACATTACATTACTGTATAAAAAAATAAATGCATTTTCATTTGTAACAGAACTTATGGCTAGACATGCATACATATCGTCACGCTTTTCCCCAAGGGGGCTGGCAGAGGTGTAATACAACACCCACATTTCACCGGACGATATTCAGTCCCAAATGTGACAGGGGGCGAGCCTGTCGCCATACACCGGGCTCCAGTTATGTAGCAGATGACACACAATACGCACATTATGTTCACACAATGAACAAATTGGTGCGTGCCGTCGGCTGGGTTCGAACCCAGCAGAGCAAAATTGCCACTCCCAACTAGGCTGCCATCGATTCTACAACTATATCACAGAACAAATAATAATACTACGTACCTATAGCTCAATTGTATATAAATGTAAATATTGTGTATGTATATTTTTGTATTGGATGTTTTGTTAGTACTAGCAGAATGTCCGCCACTTCGTACCCAGGGTATGTATACCTATATATCCGGTATAAGTTTACTCGATTCTTTCATAATTATTGTTCAAAATTATATCTGAATCGTGTAGTTTTTTAACTTTGTAACATTTAACAAACCATACAATATTATTAGTACGCACCTAATAGTAAAGTAAGGTAATTAAAATTGTTATTACCATTGTTATACAATATACCCAAAAATAATGAAATTTACTATATTGTATTATTTAATGAATACCGGTAGTTACACAATCATTCCAACACCCTGTATAAATATTTGTCCTAAGCTAACTCCGTTCCAAATATGATCCTCATGCGTCTAGCCGTTTAGGTGTGAATAAGTGAAATACGAGTAAGTACCTAACTTCCACACACAATCGCAATCTTTTGTATTTATGAGTGTGAAGTGTGATAAAATGGAAATATGACACTACCGGTAAAATGAAACTAATGCCACGACTGCTCACACATCAAAAATACAACAACTCGTGGACATGAGATTGGTTGTACCTATATTGGCTTGAACGTCATTTTTTAGATTTTTTTTTTGGTTGTCATCAAATAAAAAATGTTCATAAAATGGATGAGTACAATGACGGACGGATTATTTTATCGATTTCCTAAAAATGGGTGTTTAGGTACTCGATACCATAACGTGACTGACGGGTGAAAGACGTGCGCGCGGCGCATCGCACACAACTTTTGTGTCGCGTGAATGAATACGTCGCGCTCCCAAAAAGTGCGGCCTGAGGTAGCGTAAAATACCTAAAGTTCTGGGAAAGCCTCGCCTTAAGCCGTAATGTCTTTCATGTCCTTCAAGGATAAGCTCCCTAATTTTGACGATTAGTTCATTAACTCCAAGCTGGAAATGTTTTTATTTTTCTTTTTAGTCAGTGAAGACGTCTTTGGGTTGGTTTGTGATCTATCTAAGTGAATAACTTAAGATAAGACTTCGGGCTTCGGACTAAATTGATGTCGCAGTACGTCTATATCCTCGGCCGAACTAAATTCGATTCCCGACGACTCCAGGGGCTACGTTATCTAACGGTTGCCGCAACAGACACATCAATTTATTTGTTCAATATCTACATTCTAAGTAAATTAGCTAAACTGAATATAACGATTAGCTATATAATATTTTATATATTGTTAGACTATATATGGTAAGAGTATAAAATCAGTTGCAAAACATACGAATACTAAAAAAAAAATTGACACGCTTTTAAGATGTAAAACTTTAAACTCCACTTTACCATCATCATTTACCTACCACAAAAGCTGTATTTTAATTACAAATTTATTGTAAGCTTAGAAGTAAAATACAAGATTTATTCGAAGTGAAGACGCCCTTAACCCTCCCCGTTTACCAAAATGCTCCAGCTTGGAGTTACTTAGGCAGGCCAGCCCCTCCCGGCCGGTAGTTCGGTCTCACAATGCTTAGTATGCAAATCACTTTCTTAACTCCGCCCGTAGTTATTGCTCTCAGTTCCCAGTTACTTATTTTTTGAAACTCTTTATTTTTCTTGTTGTTTGAAAACTTTTGTTACCAAAGGACCAGATTTTTGAACAAAAGAACTCGAGTTAATTATATAAATAATGATTATGACCGGAAATGTATCTGTCGCCGCCAATGCATCTAGATGACATTTTTATAACTATAAAAAATGACATCTTGATTGATGGCCGCGAATCAAGCTATGTTTAACAAACTATAACTTAATCCGCCATTCAATAACTTTTTACAAACGGCGCCGTTTAACTAGCTTCCTGAAGATCTTTAGCCAATCAATCAAACGGCTAGGCAAAAAAAATTGATCGCCAACGTCGACTACTTGCTTAGCCCAGCCCTTCAACTATACGGGAGGTTTCAGAATGACTAAAAAAAAACAACTACGAAGGCTAAGAAGCGGAGCTCCCGCCTTCTAGCCTAACCAATCCAAGTCGGATTTGCTCTGATACAGGAGTCGGGCAGGAGAGGTTTTAAGGTTTTTGTAATATCAAGTCTTATTTTGCTGTTCATTTCACGAATTTTCGGATTATATTATATTTACAACACATTTATTCGATTTAAATAGGATTTCTTTTTTAAATAATTACCCTATTGTATGAATGGCATAAGCATCAGCGATCCAGTTTATTGAATGTTCTATTAGACGCTACGACTGAATACGTTTTAGGAAGTTAGTTGAACGGCGCCATTTGGTAAAATAGCTAGGCTGTTAATTGAACGGCTGATTAAGCAAGTTGGCTGCAATATATTTACAACATGCCAAGTTTTTTTTTGTTAGATGTCGTTACGCGCATACAAAACACGTGTATCTATTTATACAGAAACAAGGTTTTTATTACGTATCACAATTAAAATAATAACAAGCTGAAGGTCGCTAAAAAATAAAAGAAGTTTCAGTACCTATCTGTTTCTATAAGTTAAATAAGTAAATAAATAACGCTAGCTTTTATTATCCTTCTGTGTTAAACTAATGATAGCAATTTATGTGACGGATCCCGTGGGTGGTCCGTCTGTATAGCCACCGATTTCTATTAAATAGTGAGGAATTTTTTGTTGAACCTCAGAAATCCTTTTTAGTGCGATAAAAAGGGTTTTATCGGTGTTGGGTCAGCAAAGTGTATGTAAATGAGAGCGCCCGGGCTCCTAGATAGAAATAAAGGAAAATTGGCATCTTGAAGGATATAATTCGTAAGTTACCATACAAATCGATCTTATCTCATATTGGGCAGGTGGATGTTACGAGCAAGCAATTGAAAACCAATAAAATCAGACTTCACGACAATACAATGGAAGTCAATACTCGAATGACGATATTATCGGGAGTTTGATATCGTCATGTTTACGTTGGCTGCTGGCGATGCCCACAAAATACAATATTTTTAATTGAAATCATGTTGGCTGTGAGTTTGATTCAACATGATCCAATTTACTTAACATCGATACATTATTTGAACGGATCGGTTGGCTCGAACCGTGTGTCTGCTTACTCGGAGTCGACTCGTGTGTTGAGTAAATAACTTTGTAACAACGTAGGAGAGGGTATATACCTAATTAGTTTAAATTAGCTACCTACATTAAGTTAACGTTGATGACTATTACCTACTAGAGAATGTGAGAAAGTTATAGGTACAAAAAAAAAACAAGTTAGTTCGTAAAGACCGAGTGGCTAGCCCTGATGTCAGAGTTTCAAGGCCGCCCGATGGCCTCTGACATGGCTTGACGATTGTTGTCATAGAACAAACAACAAACGACACAATATTAATGTACATATGGTTAATCTATCCTTACTTATAATTTTAGATAATTTGTTTGGTAGAGTCAAGTAGAGCCAAATCAAATTAACCGAATTAAACATTTTACACTCTTGAACATTGAATGTTTTGAGTTATTTTTAGTAACCATATCAACAAAATTCAGACAACTTTAAATCAATTTTGGATTTGATACTCCTACACCCACACAGATGTTACGTACGCAGACTAAGTAATAAGCAATGTACACCCTATTAATAAAGCCTGCCCACACATTCTCTGAAACACGCGCACAACATAACTAGGTAGTTAGAGGATGATGCATTCATATCATAGCAAAATATAGCGGAATACCTGGTAGGTGCGTCAGTCCCGAACACCAATATGCTGTGGAAATAACAGTTGTATGATGGCTGGTATCGATTTGTCGAACATACAGCATTTTGTAAGCATTGAGCGTATCGCGCCGAACGAGCCAATATCGGTGAAAGCAGCTGTTGCCTCGTAACTGGCTAACTGTCGTTTTTGCTCCTCAATAACTGAAGACATAAAAACAGATATACGACTGAGTGATTTGTTGAGTGTTTATTGCATATAAATTGGCTTTTAAGGTTAATGTCGCACTTGAGTGGGTTTACACCGCCGCCGCGCCGCTTCAGGTGGAGAATTGCCAATGAGTAGAGCTTTTTGCATTTATTCACCTTTTAGTCCAGGCTTTTTACAGGAGGGACCTTTTTTCTCAGAGTAGACAAGACGAGTTAATTATCTTCAACTATACGGTCACTATAATATTAGGTATACTAATATTAGGTGAGACTTGGATAAACTTAGCAACCATAAAAAGGTATGATATATTTATTAAAAATGAGATTTCCAAAAGATCACTATAGCGTGATGGTGTTACATGTATTCCGAAGCCAGACTGTAGAAGTAAACTTATTAATAGTTGAAGTGAATACCTTGGGCCGTGTTCCTTCAATCTGACTTCAAACTCACTCGAGTGCGAAGCGAAAACGAACGACACATCTCGAGAGCCTCAGGGCTCTCAAGCCCAGTGACGTCATCAAGATTTCCAATTTACTCGAGTTATTCTGAAGGATAGGGGTTTTATCTCGTATTCATCGTCCTAACAAACTTATCGCATTTCGGCATTACGGAGAATTGTCACTTTGGCGGTTTGTACTACAGTTGCGAGGCGAGCCGCGCCACCTGCCGCGTACTAAACCGAATTAATTTTGTACTTATCAGCAAGTACATTTACAAGATACCGTCTTTCTTTCGGGAAAACTCTAGCAAAATTATAATTATTTAGATATATATGACATGTTTTACTAGAGACGATAACACAGGGTTATCAGGAAAAGGTGTACTAAGCCAAAAAGGGGTTTCGGGTAATTGTATCCATCATTATGAAAAATGAGGTCAATCCTGAAATCGAGAGCAAAATACAGCTGTTCCATACATTTTGTCGACGATCAACTAACTTTCTGTATTGAACACCTGATTGTTTTAATCGCGATTTTAGGTTGGCGCCTTAATAGATGTTGTTCATAAAGATAAGTACAATGCAATTAAGTAGGTATCTCTTTTTGGGTTGGTACACCCTATCCCGATAATATGTGTTTTAATGTAATAAAGTATACCTGCCCACAACAAAGCCTGTCAAAGTCTAGCTAAGCAAAGAACAAAGAAAGAATATACCAAAAGCCTGTATTACTTTCGATCGTTTTCGGTGGGTAATCCCAATTTCCCTTCGGCAAGGACGACAAACACATTAAGCCTTATTACAGTTTAAATCCGAATTGTACGCTAAGAACCGCTCGTACCTTTGACTGCCTCTATATGTGAATTCAAACGACATTTAATATTCTGAGTGGTAGGAGGAAAATATTTGATCCTCCAAATTTCCAGCTCCACATTTCGTATCCATCCATCATGGCGCATGTCTGCTGTCCTTCTCATAAGTGCGGCGCTGAAAAGGGACACAACATTGCAATTTACATAGTCTTCAGTTCAGTTGCTGTATGTGTTGGCACATTATTACGTATGCATTGTTTGCACGGTACGTTTATAGCTGTATTCCTGAAACTCGAACGTGACATCAAACAAACCTATTTACTTGTAAGGTGGCCTTAATCGCGGTGGACTCGTAATTAACGAGTGGTACTGTTACTTAAATGTTTTCTTGTTGCTATTTACAATGGTTGAAGTTTTTTATTTATACGTCTGGGTAATAAGACAAACAAGTGGCTAGGCGGTTGGTGCGTCGCGCTTGCCCATAACAGTTCAGTAGCATCCAGCATTTAAACTTTAACGAAACTATGTGCAGCAAAGCACTGCGTTTATTACCCTTGAGATTCAAGTTTAGATGATAAATGTTTTCATGTCTAGTAATTTCACTGGAAACTTTGCTCTTTAATCCGGAACACAGTAATGTTTGTAAACTGCTTCTTGGCGGTTGTAAACTGCTAAGCCACTAGCTATTTGTCATCTGCCTGAACTAAGGTTTGAGATGTTCAGCGGTCACGCGCGCCTTGTCGTCGGGGCTCAAAGCACGTCTTTTTCGTTTTTCCTGCACAAATAAGCCACCAATTTTTAGCTCTACCATATATGAATTACTTACCTTCTCTAGCTGCATTGATACCAGTTTTTTTTGTATTGGATCAGTAGATTACGCCCCAAATATTAAAGGGGCAGTAGCCAAGTTATAAAAAAAGTAGATAATAAATATTAGATAATAGAGTAAAACATTGTACATTTGTAACCAATATACTCCGTCACGTATAGCATTCCGGTCACATGAGCAACACGTAGTGACGACAAACGATGCTTAAGCGAGACCGAAATAAGTCATTTACAAATATGGAGTTGGGCAGAAGCCACTTAAAAAAAAAAAAAAAAATATGGAGTTCGAAAGCGACGGATGACGATGACGAGTGACGTCATTACGTGTGCTCCCGGAACACTTTATTTTAATATAATAATACTTTGTTTTTTTGTATCATAATTTGTACCAATGAAAATGTCACTTTCAACCTGTCAACGATAAACCCAATTCTACTTTCTAAAAAATCTACAATAAATTACCAATTGTTCTAAATTTTAATGAATTGCCTCAAATTGTCAATTTTTGTAAGTGTAAAGTGACAAAAATGGACAATTTAATACCAAATTAAAAACTTTTGCTTAGTATAATCGAGGCCCTGACTTTTTCACTTACTGGGGAATTTTGCTTTTTCTGATTTAGAAAGTACTGTACTATAATTATGGAAAAAATATTAAATATATTCTTCGGTTCTGATACCGCTACCACCGTATAATTTTTAAAAGGTCCCCAGTTATAGAACTAGATTATTTGTTTCAATGCTCACTTTAAACAAATGTTGACAGAGTGATTCTTTATATCATAACAGTGGTCTTTAAAATAGCGCTTATTGCATTAAAAAAGCCTCAAAACACGAAGCGCAAGTTAATTAAAAGTTTGTAAAGTTAGAAAACGACAACAAATGAACGAGTGTTTTTCATGACGGCTCCGCTTGCCTTTATCGTTTGTATTACTACCGTGTCTTATGGCGAGCGAACGGCACGGCCATTCATTTTTACGGTAATTCGTTCCCGCCATGAAGTGGTTCCTTATCAGGGTCGAACACGATCGTTTATTAATATTAATATTGAAAAATAAGTGTATAGGACGTAATCACTCAAACAGAACTGATACTCCTATTCAAGCTTTGACGATTTTCCTATCATGAAGAGCTTAGATACATATTTTGGTACATAAATAATTTGATTTTTACTGAAAATATCGAGAATAAGCATCTCATGTCGTTTTCAAATAAATGTCACTAATCTTTAGTTACAGAAATAACATTTGTTAAGATATTCTTGATTTGCAAAATATTAGGTAGCGGCCGTTGAGCTATGAAATTGAGGCATAAACTCACGTCTACCTTTTATGTTTCCAAGTGCCTACTAATTAAGAGAGTAGTTTGATACATCACATCTCGTTAACGCGTGAAGGTATCGTTCCGAAGAGCCGGCCATTATCGTTAAGCTCTCTAGTTCCGTTCGAGTTGTTCCTCAGAACAATCAATCCATCGGCAGCCTCATCTCGTCACTGGCGATAGTTTTTCACCCTACAGATTACTGCAGCCACCGGTTAATTGACTCAACTGAACATCTAATCAATCTAACAATGAACACTTGCTTGCCAATTTCGACCAGCTAACTCTTTGTCGAGTGAAACTTACGGTTCATTTTGCTCGACCTTTTTAGAGCTCGGCTATAGCTAGATGCTTCTCTATGATAGAGCCGGCTCGATTTTAATTAAAAAGTTGAGTTGCCAGTGTACAAACATTCAGCGTAAAAAAATATCTAGCGGAACTTTGATAAAATCTCCCTGTTAGTTGTTAGTTTATAAATGCTTAAATGTTTTGCACAGTGTCTAAGTAAGTAAACGTTTCATATAATAACTGCCGGGGTCGTCAACGCTGTCATAAATTTAATTAGCCTTAATTTCTAGAGAGTATTGCGTTGCTCTGTATTACGTTTCATGAGAGCAAAATAAACATTTCATTCAGTGTCAATAAAATATACTGCCTTTATGAATGACAGAAGTTCACAAAGCTGCAAGATTTAACAAGGTATGAACCTCTGATGGTTCGTAGGAACGTTACCCTCGTACGTTTAGAGGAGATCTCATTATAATATTTTATAGGGCGTTTTCATTTCATTAATTTTCTCATTTTGTGGAGAGTATTACTTATACCTATAATAGAAAACTAAGAAGGTCCTGTCTCGCAGCTGCGCCGTCAAACGACTGTTTCGAGTGGCCAGGGGACGAGAAGAAATTTCATTTCCTGCTGTCCCACGTTTTATGAAATCTTTGAGAATTTATCTTTAGATGTTGTTCTCTATTAATTTATGGGAGGCTACGTCAATGGTTGTCTTTAGCACAATATAAATATGCATAGACGCCATTTTTATATTATTTACCTACTTACGCATTAAAAAGGAAAGATTGTTACGAGGCCTAGTACCAAGGCTTTTAAGCCGACTAGAGGCCTTTGATATGACATATTTAGCATGTCTGTCATTGATGCTACCATTTTCTACCTATAAGTAAGTACACATTAAAATATTAGATGTAAGGTGTTCTCTATAATTCAACTCAAATTATGTTCAATTTCCTCCTTCAAGTATTTTTGCGAAGAAATTATTAAATGAGACAGTTTCAGTTACGCTGCTTTTCAGTAAAATTAAGTCGGTAAATTGACGAATAAAAGTGATACTTATCTACCTACGTAAAACGAGACGGAGTTTAATAATCTCGAGCAATAATAACCAATTTACGTGGTCGGCAGGTACGTACATAACGGGATTGGTACAGATCTAAAGTTTGCGTCTTTTGAATTTATGTAAATGATTGTCTTATCTTACTTTGAAAGCGCGTAAGATAGCAAACTTGACGCTCAATAATAGTCCCTAATGTAAACAAATAAAGTCCTTTAAGCGAGCAATAAAATTGGAACGTGAACGGCTGCTTTTATTGATTCAAATAACCTCCGAGGCGTTTAATAATTGAAATACAAAAGTAAATTATTTTTAAATGGGTATTTTGTGGATCCAAGTAAAATAATAATAGAAATTGTGAAATGCGCGTTATATTTTGTAACGTAAGGTTTATAATAAAAAAGATATGCAAAGTTTCCACCGAAAAAAAAACTCTTCTTCTTTATTTTTTAATAGTTTTATTGTAAAAATAATGTAAGCATTTGTTTTTTCAGGTAACATTGTTGAGTTTCTTAAGGTGAGTACCATCATAATATTCATGACGACAGCGCTGATAAAATATTCGTAAGTAACCTACCTCTTAACTTGTTTTTCTGAATCTAACTAAGTTCTTACTGCAAACATAAAGCTTTCTTTTAGACTCACAATTAAATAATAATGTTAACTGAAAAAAAAATGAAAAAAAAACAATCTGAAAATATTTGATTTACCTACTGTTTAAAATCTAAAACTTATTTACTAACTGACGTAACATAATAACTCTTCACGCCTTTCCTAAAGGCCCGGCAGAGGTACATATATTACAACACCCACACTTTGCCGGACGATATTCAGTCCCAAATGTGACAGGAGGCGTCGTCATACACCGGACTCCAGTTGCTCACACAATGAACAAACTGATGCGTTGTCACTGACCTGATGCGTCACTGACCTTCGGCTAGGATCGAACCCCTTTATAAAAGGAAACTGCTTTAAAATATAAGCATTCAGCTGATTCGCTTGAGCCCAACACTAACGCGTGTGTAAAAATAAAAAGCCAAGATTAAAAAAAAAGGACTCTCCAAGAACAGTTCTCTCCTATGGACGTTTAATCTGTTCAATGCGCCATTAGAGTCACAAGTTACGCCATTCTTTCCTAATTTATGTTGGCTTGGCTTTGCCAGGGCTGCTCGCCTGCGACTACGGTAACTTTATTCAAACCGACATAGGACTAGTCGGATATATTTTTAACGTTTTTAGCCGGCTGCTTAAAAGGAGGGTAAAGTTTTTCAGGGGTACCTATGTGACCTCTTATCACTTAAGCGCCTCTGTGGAGTTTGAAATGTATTAAATAAAGTAATAAAAGTAATGTATGTTTATAAATTATTCGCATATTTTTAATATAATGTCAGGGCTAATGTTTTATGGTGCTTAATAAATTTAAAAAAAAATCACTCAAAAGAAAAAAATATCACTTTAATTGACCAATTGAAGTTGAATACTGGAAAATTTCTAGCCATAAAAGGCTGTAATAATCCAAGGTAAATTTGAGCTATTTCTCGTTTGAAACGCTTTAAATTAATGAGTCGTTTATACGTATAAAAGGATGGCAAACATACATGTGTCGCTCATGATATTCAGCTATTCAATCAAACGGCTGAGCAAAATGACTTGGATCGACAACATCTTGTCTAGCCCAGTCTTTTAAGCAGCCCCGGAGGCTTCGCGTTGTTATAAAAAAAACTAGCTGCGCGCTGCGGTTTGACCCGCGGTCCCACAGGAACCGTTTATTTTTTCTGGATAAAAAGTACCCTATGTCCTTTTCTGTACCCCAGACAACATGTGTGCAAAATTTCAAGACGTTTGGTTGAGTAGTTGAGACGTGAAAGCGTTACAAACGAACAAACTCACTTTCGCATTTATAATATTGGAGGTAGTTAGGATAACCACGAAGGCTAAACTCCACTCCGCTTCGCTTCTGCTTTAGCTTTCTAACCTAACTAATCAAAGTCGGATTTGATCTGATAAAGGAGTCAGGCAAGGGAGGTATTAGATTATTATAATATCACTAGCTGCACTCCGCAGTTCCACCCGCGGTCCTACAGGAACCACCAATGTTTTCGGGATAAAAAGTACCCTATGTTCTTTTCCGTACCCCCGTCAATATGTGTGCAAAATTTCATGATGATCAGTTGAGTAGTTGAGGCGTGAAAGCGTTACAAACAAACAAACAAACTCATTTTCGCATTTATAATATTAAGTTAGGATGTCTATCAGAATTGCGGTTCGTTTCACGGATTTCCGGATTTTATTTGTATCAAAATTAATTCAAAACATATTTCTTCGGTCAAAAATTGTATTTCTGTCAAATAATCACTAAATTCACCTCAGTCAATTTATTAAGTGTTTTACTAAACTCTACGGCTGGATTTCAGATATATTCAGGAAGCTAGTAGAACGGCGCCGTTTACTAAAATGGCTACGCTGTTAATTGATTTGGCTGATTAAGCAAGTTAATTACACACACTCTCACATACTTTTGCATTTGCAATAATAAATAATGTAAAAAGAAATCTTTATTTTAATACACGAAACAAAAAGTAAAATATGCAAAAGAAAGAAAATATATAAAAGCTTGAAAGAATAGAATAAGTTTAACTTACTTCAAACGTTTTTATTCCTTTGACTAACTTTTAGGCCGCCGCGCCAGATCTAACTCCAAATATTATTTTACATTTTAGCTTCAGACCTTTTTTTTTTTTACTAAAATAAAGTTTTTGAATAGGGCGTAATTAAACCTGGTATCATGTAATCTTAAAAGACAATTCTTTCATTTGGTAATAAATCGATTTTTTCTTATTTCAAAGCTTTTATTTAACAATTAAGGCATTTACGTGGCATGAAAAAACAGCTTTGATAGGGTCGGCAATTGTTGAATTTGTGCGTAATTTTCAGTGTGAACAAGAATTTATCTATCTAGTTATTCAAGAGAAAAACGAATAAGTAATTAATTATTGTCTGACATACGACCAAGTGACATGTTGGCTCTTAAGGGCAACGTGTCCGTAGCATTTCGAAGCATCTGAAAAGAAAATTGCTTTTCCAAAATGTTCCGGTACCAGAAGCGTTCCGTCCATCAAGTCCCATTAAAAGTTTTTCCATTAAATATTTCAGTGTAGAAAAATGCTTTCCGTCCAACTCTTAAATTGAATAAATGGCCTAAGATTCCAAACTAATTGTAAAATAATTTAAAGAAAAATTACAATATTTGATTTACAAAAGGATATGAACCTACAAGGCAATAAATTAATCGAATACTTCCATTATGTACTAATAATTAGTTGATTTTTTACGAGCATAACAATGAATTTATATGGCAGTAAAATGTTTTTAATAACCTGCAATCAGTTTGCAGATATTTCTATGTATGAACTAAGTGTCGAAAATGTATTGTAAGTTTATTGCGACATTCGTTTGTTCGTACAGCTTTACACTAATTTGTGTCGTCATTTAATCCAGCCAAATAAAATCGAGAACGAATGTTATTTACCCGGTTTATGTATTAACGACAACAATTAATATCTTTTCGTTCGAGCGTTCGATTTGTATTTTACATTTACAGGATTCGGTAACCATTGTGTTTATTTAACATGATTTTGCTTTACTTTCAACGCATGATAATTAGTGTTATTCGGTTTTATCTACACTGAATGTCCATTTATGTACATCATAGCTTTTTAGGTCACCTCAAACACACATAGACAATGGCATCGATTGATTTTGACATCGAGGATAGGCTATTTCTATTCATGTATGCATGCATACTAGAGCTCGATTCTTGAAACAAGTTTTAATATATTCTGCTCTTTAGAAGGCGCGAGGGTGCCGGCCGGGCTCAATTAGAGAGGGACTTCACAAATTATGTAAATGCAAGTCGTATATACGTGGTCTCGTCATTAAAATCTAACGCGTCGTTGACCGCGACTGACATACCTCTTTTTACTCTGTTAATAAACATGACAATTTTAAAATAACGCTAAAACAGAAAACAGAGAGCTAAATGCTATTAATTTTTCAAACATAGAATTTCTGAGCTACATTGAGTTGGTATTTCTGAGCTCTATTGAGTGGAGTAATCTTTCAGAAACGTAAAGCGTTTTACAATAAATATAATCATAACACATCGTCACGCCTTTCCCCCGAGGGGGCTGTCAGAGGTGTACATGACCCATACTTCGCCGGATAATATTCAGTCCCTAATATGACAGGGGGCGAGCCTGTCGCCAGATACTGGGCTCCAGTCATGTAGGTATGTATGTTCACACTACGAACAAATTGGTGCGTGACTTCGGCTGAGTCCGAACCCGCTCCCTCTGGCTTGAGAGGCAGGCCATCTCCGGCTAGGCTATCATCGCTTAAATTAAATCAAAGTAAGTACATATTAGATTTAATTTTAGTAAAACATACTAAAAGTTTGGAGGCTGCGATTAAAAAACATATTTTTCCACGTAATCGTAGTGTTAGAACGGTCCGTTTGTTTTGTTGTACGGTAGAGAGCCGCGCAGTGAATAGCGCGGCGCGGCGGGCCTCGGGCGTGTTTTCTGCCGGTGGTTGCTAGAGCCACCAGGTACGTTTGTGGTTAGCGAATTGCATGCCGGACCAGGGTTGCCGCAGACCGCACCCAAAACCCCATCCGTTTTTGCTCGTTATCGAACGACGACGTCGCTTTTCGTGTTGCCACAGCAAAAGGAGCCTGGGTATTCGTAATCAGGCTTCTATAAGCTGATATTTAGGATTTGTTTTGATGAAAAAATACTTGATAGTTGTTACTTGAACTAATATCTAGTGTATTTCCGCTTTTAACGTCCATTGTATTGTATTTCGTCTTTTAACAATTTTGAAGATGAACTTCCCGCCTGATTCAATCAACTACTTGATAGTTTTAAAACTTAGTAGATAGAGCCAATACAGGTGTGTAGAAAATAATGTCCTAAATAACTCATATTAAATTTTTTCTATTCTATACTGAAGTTATCGAAAATGCTACCACAATATTTGATAAAGCTAAAAATATCATGTATCATTTTAAAACTATTGCTACATGATGTTTGTATCATGAAGTGTAACCTAGATCACAGAACACTTTTTAAAAATTTTGGTCTGCTCTCATTGCAGCAAAACGTTTTATGTTCAATCAAAATTTTTAATATTTCCCATATTTAAACTGCTAAATTACTTATTTGCATTCTGTGATGAGCTTCAACACTGGAAACACCATTAAATTCACACACATCGAGTCTAATTTGCGTTTTAATTGCGTCGGGGCGTGGCTCGCATTCAGATCGAATCTGACGCTGGTGTCAGCCCTGGCAGCAGGCGAGCTCGCTGCACGGATATCGGTCACAGAAGTCGGTCAGGGACGGCTTCCTTTACCATAGCCGCAGTACACTACATTTAACTGGATACCACCTAAAGTAACTAAACGTCTGACTTCCGAACAGAAGGCATAGAAGAGCTTTAATTTACACTAGTCTTTGGTGCATCAGTTATCATTATCATAGACGATAAAACGTAGGCTTTTAAAATGATTATAGATTGACTGTTTATAGTGATAGTGTAAGTTTTTCAGAAAAAATACTACTGTGTTACACTGTTTTCTAGCGTTTCTTGTTACATAATCTCTAGTCCCATAACCGAGACCGCGAGCTGCACCGTTGCAGTCCCCGCTCTCAGGGCCGCGGCGGCCCTTCTGTTGCTTGTCAAAGGAGTTACTTTTGAAGCTTTGTTAGTTGGGTTTGCAACTTGCAAACTAGGTTACAGTATCAAACATGTAGAATCTGGCCTACTACACGAACGAAGATAGATATAAAATGGTTTTAACACGGGATGGAACGGAACAGCTTTTATAATTTTCGGAAATAAAGTTTTCTTGTAAAATCTAAATTAAATGGATAATATTAGTAGGTTTTATGTATTTCATTAGATATAAGGAATGTACAGTTGCTGTCGAAATAAAATACATTTTAAACCTTCGTAAAAAAGTTGAAGATGTTAAACCCCATTACTAATAAACATTGTTATAACCTCGGAATAGTTTTACAGTGTTTTGTTATTTTAGATCGAGTTAAAAATAGCGCAATAAATAGCTCATATAAGCAATATGAGTAGGTAGTAATATAATCAAATCCAGAATTTCATCATCATACATGTCTCCACCAGTAGACCCAAAATACAACTACAGTAACACTTTGCCAATTTGCATACATTGCCGTCTGTTGTTTTATTTTGTTAGAAAACAGAATTGTATTAACAAAAATAATCTAACCACAATACACGACGTTTGTGTAAAAAGATAAGGGTTGGCTCTAGACATGTAAAGGCAGAAAAACTTACCTACGTTTGGGAAATATTGTAGTGAATTGTTTTGCGTAACAATAGAATATGTGTAGCGCAATAAAGGTAGAGAGACGGGCATGATCGATCAACTTGTCTGGAAGTCAAGATAATAGAAACGTTAGCCTATTTACTGGCTTAACGTTTTAACCTAACATTTTATTGAGAATGTAAGTTGGGAATGGAAAGTCATTGTTGCTGGTACTTAAATTTTGACTAAACAAATTGTAAAAAAGATCAAACTTCTCGTTCATATTTTCCCAATCGTAGACAGTGTTAACGATCAGGTGTTTCCGAGCGTGATGCACTAATTTCAAGATATCTTCAAGATATCAATTTAAAAAATTAGTTTAATACATTTGAAATCATACTTCTCAGTATAGAATAGAATAAAAGCCCGCACGAAGCTTTAATAAAGCCCGCACGAAGCGTTTTCAAAACTCCTTCCAAATCAGAACTGCCAAGGAGTGGAACGCACTTCCTGCCTCGGTGTTCCCCAGCAATAGATACTAACCTGGGTCTTTTCAAGACAAGAGTGAATAGGCACCTCATGGGCAAGCGTGCTCCATCTAAGACCGCATCGTCACTTTCCATCAGGTGTGTTGTGGTCAAACGTGGGCCCATTCAATCATTAAAAAAAAGGATTCTTCTTTTTTTTAATTTTACTCAGATTTCATTTACATATCTAAAAATGAATAAATCCGCGAAAGAAATAACTGACGACAGTTCATCTCCCCACGTGAGATTTTTGAACAATCCGGTCGGTGAATACGTAAACACGACGAGTAACTTTCGAGGTAAGGATGTTCATTAAATCATTGTAATATTTAACGAGTAGGCCGGCTCCTACCGCTTGTAATAATTATTTCATTCGCCGGTCCCTTGATATCATAGAGATAATAACCCTCGTCACTTTAAGCACGTTAACACGTAAAAACGCGATGAGACATCACATCTGACGCTTTTCATACGAACGTTGGGCTTCAACTGTAACAACATTCCTAATGAGATTTTATTTTATGTTTTTTAATGTTTCACGCGAAATTACTTTTTAACACGCAGCCAGACATAAAATCATGCATAAGCACTCGTACCTGCGCCGGTTGAACAACAACCTGATATTCCGCCGGCACAAGGTAATAAAACATCCTTCTAGCTAATATTAACTCTACACTAACAGCCTGCCAGGAAATCTAATACGCCTGGGCGTTAGGCTGAATTTGTAACATGAAATATGGCGTAAAAGCATGTAGGCAGTGTGTGGTGCGCCATATTCGCCGGACTGGCTCTGACGTAAGTGAGGGATTCATATTTATGCTTTGGATCTTGGATTTGTGAGCACCTAATGCGAATTTAACTACGTATCCTTTTCTCTGTTATGCACAATGCGTGAGCGGAAAGGTTTACTCCCGGGGAGGTTCCGAGACCGTCGGCGACCTTGTTTATTTATAACTATTGAGCTCGGAATTCAAGATTTTATCTAATACAGTATACAACTTTTTCGAGCGTTTATAAAATTTTAATGTCTTTTTGTTTTAGCTAAAAAATAATAATTAAAACCGACTTTAAAGCTGATTTACATTATTTTAAGTTGTTAATAATGTTTGTATTGTTTTCACTAGACGAGTAAAAACTGGCTTTTTTAAAATTGAATAATTGAAAAAGGAAGTATTTTTTAAGCTAGGTTAAAAATCTGCACACAATTTTCGGTAATGACGAAAAAACGCTCCTATTGATTTTTTATATATTTTAATTGGAAACCTTACAGCCCTGCTATATGCCTGGATCTAAAACCAAAAACCGATACAAAAGGATGTTTCGTTTTTAGACTGTATATGGTACCCCACGAAAGTTTTAACTTGATATAGGTACACCGCGGCATTTTCGATAAAGGTTACGAGCGAGATTATTTATTATTTACTAGCTTTTACTCGCTGCTCTAGTCGCGGCAGCCGAAAAAGGTCGAATTCTATCTCAATTCGATAATTCAGTTACAAATGCGAACGCGGTATTATTTTTCCCGATGAAACTAGAGCATTGTATAACAATTATGCTATAGTTATATTTTTTGTAGATAATATATGATATTTTTTGTAGATTTTAAAGTAGTCACATTTTAAATTAAACGACCGAGCGAGCGAAGCTTCCATGCTTCAGTTTTGACAAATGCTTTCGTTTGTCCGATTTCTGTCCGGATCTCTAACACAGCCATTCGGAAACGTATCCGTTCGGATTTCAAAAATTTTAAACCTAAATTATTCGAATCTCAGTCTATAATTATATGTTTTTTAAACGTGATCAATTCTTCCGATCGGATTTATGCTTGATTCCCTATTCCAAAATGTATAAAAGTAGACTGAGATTCGAACAATTTGAGTTTAAAATTTCTGGGATCCGGTCGGAAACGTTCCGTCTCGTCGATCCGTTTCTTTCCGGATTTTTGTCTTATTCTCATGTATCCCAAGTAATGTTGTAATCCGAAAGTGAGTTTGTTTGTTTGCTTGTAACGCTTTCACGCTCTAATTAACCGACCATCATGAAATTTTGCATACACGTTGTCTGGGGTGCAGAAAAGGACATGGGGTACTTTTTATCCCGGAACAATAAACGGTTCCTGTGCAACCACGAGTGAAACAACAACAACAACAACTCTTTATTAAAAACATAAAATAATTACAATAGTACTTAAATAAGGCTTAACTAAGTTTTTAATGGGCGGCCTTATCGCTCAAAGCGATCTCTTCCAGGCAACCTGAATGGACAGGAACATTTATATAATAGAGGCCTTGAAAGTTCTAATACATCATTTTGCAAGACGTAAAAAATAATAAGATAAAAATAATAAATAAAAATACATATACATATATAGGTATTTATAAATATATATACTTACATAACATATTTACATAAATAATATAAAATACATAAATAAATACTAATAAGTAGACGAAATAAATATAATATAAATACTTTAAAAATGTTTAAAAAATAAATGTCACTAATATATAAATAAATACAAAGTGCGACTTTTGTGACATACATAATTCTTACTATCTTTCAAACGGTTATTGTTTTGAAAGATAGTGACCCTTGACACGACTCTTAAAGACGTCAAGTGAAACCGCGGGTGCAGCTAGTAATTCTATAATAATCGAAGCAACTCACAAAAATTTTCGAGAATCGGTTTAGGAATGAGACCTGCGGAGGAAGACAAACGTCAGCCGCGATGTCTACAGCTCAAAGAGCCACTAGTTTAAAAAAAAAGCTGTTGAAACTCATAAATGTACAACGCCTAGATGTGGCGGTTCAATACGATCTTGTAGCTCCCCCGTAGCACACTCGTAGCATACTCGTAGCACTTGTAGCACTCGTAGCACCTGGCCGCACTTACACCAGATTACCGGCCTTTTCTCGCTCTTTGCATAAAAAGCGATACGTCTATTATTATCTGCCCACGAAGTGTTTGTTTGTTTGAACGGGTTTGTTTCGAGAATATTTTATTTCTTTGTTACGTAACAAATTCACAATGATACAAAAAACCAAAAAAATGTTTTAAAACATATTAGGCATATCTCGGTAAATGTGATTTATTGCATTCGAGACCATGTGTTTCCCTCACTCTCGCATAACACTGAAATTTATGCATTTTTTCCCGTTAAATATTACACAAATTTAACTATGTAGGTAGTTCTGCCAGGGATACGACATCATTTCTAACGAGAGAAACAGTGATGATCCTCTCTTTACATATAACAAAAATCTAAAGATTCTACCTCTAGATTCTACTTATTTTCTAAATAAAAATATGGTTCCTTATTGAGATTTAACCCTCTGTGTGTTCATACGAGTATGTACACACATTATAATAACATTTTACGGAATATACGATACGAGTAGAGTGCTGACCGTAACATAAACTCGTGAAATTTATTTTATCACAATCTTCACTCAATTTTACTAAAGATCTCTGAAATGTTGACTCTCTTCGTTCAGTTTCATACAGTACCACTAGTTGCCCAGTTTATGACTTTTGCTCGTGTATTCATTTTGTGTGACTGGAAACTTCAAGTAAAAGCGGTTTTATGTGTTCTGCGGTCCTTGCATTATTTATTTAGAGACTTGTTGCTACAAACGGCTTAAGATCACATTCAATATTTACACTTATATCAGTAAGTTTGTAGTCAACAAACATTTAGCCGAGCCGACTGCTGTGAGCCTAATGGCGTTTGTGGAGAATTGAGGTAGCATCACTCAACTTAATTACGTGGTTCCTTTGAACTGAGTACTGTGTGCCGACCTGAGGCGCTGCTGCCGAATGGAACAAATAACATTGTCTTTTCGCGTATATAGCCAGATCAAACAGATAAACAACTAGAAAACTCAGGCCCTTTGTAATGTATCTATACAGTTGTAATGTAAGTATTGTTCACTGTTTGAATGTAGGTATACATTTTATTTTGAGCTCAGAAGTTTATACGTTATGTATCTTACTTATTGTTTTTTTATGTTATTTTTAATGTCTTTAGAAAAATGTAGATGTTAAACATCTACATACATGCCGCTATAGTCAGGGCGTGTTCAACTGACCCGCGCTGACTAGTGCAGTCCACTATGCGGGGTGAGCGCGGGGTCGATGCGAAGCGGGCACGAGGCGTGTGCGGTTTGACTTCGATAAATGCTATTTGAGATTGATTGATGTGTCATAAGACTCAAATGATATACAACTAATTTCAAAGCGTGTTAGACGCGGGTACTGACGTGCTTGGCGTGCACACAGCGAGCGCGTGTCGTCGGTCACAATGAGCAATGCTCCATTTCTGTAACCTCACTCACTTGACTCTTCTATTCATTTAAAATATTCATTCAACCGTTTTCATTATTATTAATAGTCCCACGTCATATTCCAGAATGACACCCTTTTGAGAAAAGGTCTCACGCACAATCAAGTCTTGAATAAAATGAGACGGGTACCTGCAGTACCCGCAGTGGAGTATATTATGTCTGCGAGTACGAGAGCCGCGTTATTATATTGAGCTGTCAGCACAATACTGCTTTATTGTCGAGGGCACATAATGATATCAACCAATTAAGATCGTTACAAGATTTGTTTATAATGAGAGAGTTTAAGGAACTGTATCGGGATCGTTCAATCAGAGTGATTATGTAGCGAGAAACGTGGCCGAGGAGCGTGGGCGGCGCGCCTCCCTAACGACCCTAATCTACGGTCCATATTCGACTTTCCTCTTATTGTGTGCTCTCAAAGCTTACGTACAGCTTCGTATACGACATCGGAGAAATTTCTTCTTTCTTTATGAAATTCCTGAAAGCGAGTGCTCAAATTTTGTCATTGATCTATTTATGTAGCATGTAGGCTTTTATTTCTTTGTGTCCCTCGTAAGTCGAGAGTATAACGTCGGCAGTTGAGGTCGCATGATGGAGGCGGATTCACGTCGAATATTATATGAAATCAGCGTGACAACACTAGCTCGACAGAGTTTCTTGCCTCGTCATTGTTTAGTCTATCCTAATAAGAGAGAGAGGAGAGAAAATAATATCTATTGCCCCAAAATAGCCTAACAGGAAGCTCAATAGAAGCCGCGTAAGTATTTATAACGTTAAGGTAATCAATTTGTTGCTTCCTTATCCGGCGTAGATTCAGCGATACTCGCACGGCCGAAGTTGTTTCAGCGATATGTTATCGCGGCGGGTCGCCTTCCGAATCTCTAATGAACCGTGAACACCCGGCCTTCGGTCGCAGATCCAATCGATACACCACCGGCAGTGGCTGTGGCTCCGACACCGTGCCTCAGCCGTGAGTCACGTGACAACAAAGACAATACTGTTACGATAGTGTTTCTCCGGTCCCGTGTTTAATTAACGATGAAAGGTCACAAACTGCTTCAAACGGCGGGCGCCCAGATTTGGCTTTCAATTTGGGCTCAAGTTTATTTTGATACAAAATTCCCTAGAGTACCTACGAAAATAAAATCATCGTCAAAAGCTATGAAATAATAAAGAGGCAGAAGGCCGAAACGGAGCGGAGCTGCGGCACTTAATAATATTTTTCTTGGATAAAAGTCGTTGACAAAGGAATTTATCGTCATAATTTTGATGACGACAGTTTGTCTTTCCAACGTGCACGTATACAAGCGCGGGGTAGATTTAAAGTAGTGAATGATACGCCGAATTCATCTCCATTAAGGAACGTTATCGCTTGATACTGATAAATCACGTTGTTCCCGTAGTTGCACGAAATCCTTTGTAGTTGTAAATCAAAAAAATGGGTTTTATTTACAATTTGTTTGTTCGAAACGTTATATTTAGTGGTACTTACTTATCAAAAAATGAGCTATCGACAAAGTTAAATCGGTTGTTATGGTAAGATGCATACCTAAAATAACAGCCTAATGAGGAGAAACAGAAATTAGCATTAAGTACCATTTGCACCCGTACGGGGACCGCGTGGGTTGCACACTGAGCTAGCTGGGGTAATTAAAAGTGTTGTGCTGTTATTAGATGAGAAAACTAAGGTAAATTAGATTTAAACTGCTAAAATATTACGAAGTTGTTTTGAGTTCTAAAAACTGTTGCTGTTGGGCAGGTTGTTAAATTTGAATGCTTAGTTCATGTAGTCTACGTACTTACCTAATTAATACGAATAATAACGAATTTACAACACTTTTTACTTTTTCGGTGAAAATATTGGAAAGATTATAAATTTCTTTTGCTGCTTTCTGTTAACACTTCTTATCATGGAAATGTACCCAACTTTGACAAGCGACTGTAAAAACGCGCTCGGATATGTACAACTGCACATAGGAATTTATGGAGGTATTACTACATATATTTTCAATTCTAATAAAGAAACGAGACAATTAGAGATGGGTTCGGTACGTCCAGAAATACCTATTTCTATACGTTACCGGTTATTCCTACGTCTTTTTTGACATTAACCTTTGTACTCGCATAATGTGAAGTTTTTCTGAGTTCCGTCACGTACTGTGAAATGATTTAGTAGAGACAGCGCGTCACCTGAACACCGGCCTGTGATTAATGGGCAGGTAACGCGTCTTCCATTAGCTCGCTTGTCTCGCCCGGGCCCGTCTCGTCACTGGATTATTTTGATGTTACTTATCCCGCCGCCAAAATAGGTATGGTACGGCACATTCAACCCTTTCAAGAATAAATGTCGGGAACGAAAAGGAAGCCCAGGAATCCTTTTTATACACATTTTTGTTTCACCTAAATTGTTTACGTAACCAATCAAATTGGAGAAATCTATTAGGTATGTATTATTTATTTCTGTCGCAATAATAACATTTGTAATTGATTTGTTGGGTACGTTTTATGAGCAGAAGGGCCTGGGTTCGATTTCTGGCTCGGCAGATTTTTGATTGATGAATTGATGATTAAATATCTGCTTTAGCTCTGGACGTTAATTGTCCTTGTACTCGTAAGTATAATATTTACACTAGAGGATCCAGGGGGGACGGAGGGTCACTCACTTAGACACTCCCGTCTAAGTCACACTTTATATTAGTTGAAAAAATGACATGTGTCATCTGCTACATTCCTTAAGTCGGGTCAACGACATGAAAAAACAAATTGGGTATATCGGTGAGTCCGGTGTATGGCAACAGGGTCACCTCCTTTCACATTTGGGACTAAATATCGTTCGATGAAGAATGGGTGGTATTATACACCTGTGCCAGCCCCTTCGGAGAAAATTCGTGACGATATATTAATGTTCTTAATGATTATTTGAGTTTATGCATCCCATGGATTTCCGAAACAGGAATAGGTACGTAAGAATACAATTGTTATTTATTGTTGTGTACTTTTTCTTTTATTATTGTTTGTACCCATACTTATTTCTAATACGTACGCAAACTATCTTAAATTTTCTTTTTTCTTTTTTCGGAATATTCTAAACTAGTAATCACAATTGAAACCTCAGATCAACCTAGAGAAAAAGGTGGAAGACTGCGTTATATACAAATATAGCCACTTCCCCATTAAACTTGTGTGCGTGGTAATGTAATCTGGAAAATATTAACAATTGCACGAAAACTTATATTAATTCCCAAACTTTACGTTGGCCATTTTCGTTCCAATATACAACCTTAGTAGATTTAATATTCGAAAACTGCACATATTTTTAAGAGTTTAATGTGCTTTTTAAGAGCTTTTTCAAAATTGACTTGTAAAAAAACTGCATAGTTTTAAAAAATAACCTCTAAATGTAGTCCTGGCCACACTTTTATAATGCACTATGTATATTTATTTACACGAAATTATACCATAAACCAATGCCCATAATATCGAGGTAAGAATGACCAAGCGAGTAGCGTAGCGTAGTTTTTTTGCGTCAATGTTTTTTGTCAAGTTTTTGGATGGTTTTTGACTTCACCTAAATCATACGCCGTGCGTCATCTTATTCTCTAGGTTGATCTGAGATTGAAACACAATTATTTTGAAACAATAAAGAAATTAGAGTATTACCTATAGTATATTATTGTATGAGTACTTACCTAAAATACCTCTGGGCAGAATAATTAAAAACGTTAGAAAATTTGAACTACGGCCTGAAGCAGTATTACCGTGTAAATAACGTAATTGGATTCAAATTTAATTAAGCACCAAGACACTAGATAAACACTAGAGTATTTTTTTACAATTAGTTTGTAAGTAAGAGGGTTAGAAAGTGCTAATTAGCTCTTCCCGTCGATTGCCCGCCCGCCCTTGCGGATGTTGTCCTTCTTTGCCTTGCTTTTACCAACTTTTCCAGCGCTGCGGTTAAATTTACGACAACCCTCTTTTTATACCTACTTTTCTTTTTTTATACCAGTATATTTCATTAAAAGTTCGCAAGTCCGAGGATTACACTTTGTCTTCCCTAATACACTTGTCACATCCAATGTTATGAATAGCGTGTCTTCTGAGTAGCGGCGTCCTGAGTAATTACTTTGTAAAATATTTAATGAGTTAGTCATCATTTTAATGAAGTTACGAAGTGGGTTTTAAGTTTCTTGCGTTTAGCGTTCTACGCGAATAAATTGAGACTACAATTAGGATCGAATAAATTTGGTTAGAAAAGTCTCTGGTTTTCATGGTTCACAAGAATAGTGATTTATTTTTGTTACAAAGTTCGAAACCATTCTAGCGAGCTATAAAATAATTTATTCTGAAGTGAAAGTTATTCTTTAGTTCCGTCTTAACAAAAGCTGCAAAAATATAGCATTACTTTGTTAACATAGAGCATTATTAAATTTTAAGAATTCATTTGCAAGTAATTTTTTAACAAACCGTGTCAATTCTAAGAATGAATTGTGCTGAAAGATCTTATAACTTGTAAGCACCCTATAGATATGCCAATGGTTAAAATTGGGCAACGCCCCAAAGTTATAATATACTTTGGCCCCGAGCAATCTGGACAGCCGGGGGCGGCCGGCCGGCAATAAAGAGGGTCACAGAATAAACAAGAGTAAAACGAGGGTCCATGTTTCAGCCGCAGGTCCCAGCTCGACTCACGCGCCTCACGCACTCGTTAAAATTATACAACTCTCTTTGGGGCACCAGCTTGAGACGATTTTAATTTTATCTTTGTGAAAATGGACCCAGTGATGGTAATTTTGAAATTACACTTACTTCCTTTTTATATTTCTTATTACAGCTGATATGGATGTATTGTTAGTTATCTAGCTTTAATACCTTTACTAATGATACCATTTAGGTACCTACTTGTTTTATTGAAATTGTGATTGCGTAACAAAAGTTATAATATCAATTTTGAAGTCATAAAACTTTAGTAGATTTAGATGATCTCTCACTGAGTAAGTACAAGGTGAATTCTGATTGTCAGTGAAATTTAAATGGGAATTAATGAAACGAGAGGATTCATTTAACTTCAATGGGGTTGAAATGGCCGATCGGACTCATCAAGGGCGACGAATGCCTAAATCATGAGAATTAATTTGCCAATAATGAATTGGGCGGCACGGCTAGCTAGGCATCTGACTTAATGAAATTAACTTCATAATTGATTCGGAATGAACTTAATACCCGACGTCTAAAGGGTCGTGATAAGATTAACTTTTTATTTGTTGCTACCGCCCGTCATAAGCTCGCATAAAATAAAGTGACACGGATCCAGGGTCGGCTTATAAAATGCTCCAATATGGATGCGAGCACGACGAGACATCGACTAATTGATGCTCATCTCGGATTCAAGGGTCAACAGTCCCTCAAAATGGCAGATATTTATAAACCTAGCCCATCTTTCGATGAGCTCACCTAATTTTTTAGTTATAAACTTTCCTTTCAAAATTTGAATGAATGGAATGGTATCTATACTTAGCTAGGAGGTATTTTAATTACCCAATCTGCTGTCTCCGCTGATTCGTTTAAAACTTTTCTGCCAGCGACGGAAATAGAGGTGAAAAGGTACGAGAACTAGCTCGGTCTGAAATTCAAAAGTAAAGTTATGATTTATTTAACTGGGTACTACGAATTTTGCTTTAAAAGCATGTTTAACGGGAACGTAAGTTATCTAATGTAGTTTACAATTTGATCGATAATAGACGATGTACGCTGCCACGTCAATTTAGCTCTAATGCAATTATTCGGACATAAACCAATAGCTACCTTCAATGGACGCTAAAGTACAGTACACAGCCACGGAAGAACAATATACGAAAACTATGTGCAAAAGGATTCGTATTATATAAATATATAATATATATATTGTTCTTCCGTGGCCGCCATGTGTTATACCGCCTTGCTTATTCGTCTGCTGTTATTACTTTTACTAATACAGTTGTAAAAGTACGACATTTGGTTTTACATGAAAAACATTTTATTGATCTATACTATTAATAAGTAATTTGAGCGCGGTGACCTCTGTTTTCCGATCATGTAACCGAGTAATAATGTCGAAAGGCCATCATTAGTCGGCGGTTACGGACCGACATGCATGTATCACCGCGGGGTACAAACGGAAAAGTAATTTTGGCTAATGATTTGACACTTTTACGGGTTTTCCGGAGCGTGTGTGCCTGCGCTTTATTAGCACGATTAGGGACGCTTTTATTACTAATAGCCCTTTAAGCAATTAACCTAAGGCTACGCTTATCTATATCTAATGGCTCCGTGTAGCCGGAAACTTTTCAAATTAAATCCTTTCATACATTCTTCTGACCGTAGCGATAAAATATTTTGCAAGTTGAATTTCTGTTTGAAATCTCTCCGTGAGTACAAAGTTTTCACGAAACAAACGCGGAGCCGTGGAAAATGTAGTATTTTCTGCCGGTTTTTCTAAGTGGCTGTAAATACGAGCACAAGAGCTAGTTATCGTTCGTTTTGCTCATTCGTTGGGAGCCAGCTCGGCGGCGGCGACCGGAGTGAGCAACAAAAGTGAGGCACTCTCGACGACTCGGCCATCAGCCGAGTGCACGAGTAGGTACACCATTTGCAGTCGCAGCCATCGCTAAATAACGCCCTGACACGAGTGGTTCCCCTCGACGCGCCGCACCGCTCGCTTCGACGCTGTGATGACACCTTTGTCATCTTGTCTGAAACGAAATGTGAAAACGCGAAAATTTAACATACACTGAGTTACTGTCTTTATTAAGTAGGTGCGAATACATACAAAGTAGATGAATAGAATATGTCTGATTTCGTTAATGAAAACGGATCGTTGGCGGTGTCTTCGGTTTAAACTCATTACACGTTTCGTAATTTCGAGCACGTAACGTAATAATTAATGGTCTCAGTAAGATGCGGTCGATGGCCGACCTTGACGAAGTTACGATCCCATAAATTGAATATGAGCATTTGAATAATAAATATCGGCGTCGTCGCTCCGCACGCCTCCGACGAATTAATTATTTTTGAAACGCTTACGAGTAGCGGGCCGCAGTTTAATTTTTGCACGGGTAAGTATAAAAATAATTATCACTTAAGTGAATAAAAAAATGCTTTTTTTGGCGATCGTTCAGTTCTGTCAAATAAACGAATCTTTATATCTAGCTATGTAACTGAAATAGTTGAAATATACGTCATTTTGAAATTCATTTTAAATGTTTAGATATTTCGGCCTAAGTACCTATTTAATAAACACACAAACAAATATTTAATAAACATGAGTGTAACAAAAACTCAGTGATGTGTAGCGAACGGCGGTGTTGAGCTAATCTCGAAGGGAAACGACATCTTATGTTGCAGTATGCCTACGTACTGAGACTTAAAGATTATGCCAAAACTCTGCGATAAACCGAGGCGCGTTGTATAACCCCTCCTTATATCAGTCCCAAAACAGTCTTATTCCATATTCCAACATTTAGCTGTTTTGGTTATTTTTCGGCGTCTACAAAGTATACAAATTCTATTACCTATTGGCTCGATTGAAAAAAATAACGCAAGCAACCCTAATTTTAGATTTTATATTTTTGTTCTATTCATTTTTTGATATGGTACAACCAAGTGTAATCGACCGCGGTAAAACACATTAAATGGGAAAAAACCTCTCCTTAAGTCAAACGATAAGCATGTATATTGCTTTAGTTATTATTCTGAGATATAAATGTTATTATCTCGTTTTTTTTTTTCAGTCTATATAATTCTGACGTTAAGGCTCAATTACGAGTTTTTAATCTTTATTTATTCATGAAGCTTGATTAATAATAGTTGCCAAATCATAAAACTTTGTTTAAAGCTGATAGGAAAGGCGATCGAGCCTGTTTTGACGCTAGCTTGAAACAAATTCAAGCTACGGGCTTTCGTAGCTTTCTCGTAGCTCGTAGGCTTGCTACGAAACTCTACAAGACTTGTACTGTTCCCATCACCGGTACTCCCGTCTCTACGTCGGAGTTTTGTTAACTTTCCGGAAATATTGCAAAGTGAGGCAAGGTCCGAAATAAATGGGTTAAAGCTCGGCTTCTTGAAACTTGAAGGTGCTCTTAAGTGTCCATTATGAAAGCGTCATTATATTAATATCACAGAATTGTTCTTATTTAAAGATCTCGGGCTGTCGACTAGGGATCTCAAAATGTATATTATAGCTATAACTATGGACGACGAAGTCAATCTTAGCCTACTATATTATCCAAGAGCTTAGAGCTCAAATTTGGATAGCCTAGATCTTCATTACACAATCTAAGTCTGTCGGCTCTCGGGCTAAGTATCCCAATCATTTGACTCTGAAGGAGGCCGAGTAGAAAATTACTTCGCGCCGCCCAAATGGTTCTCTCTACTCTTAGTTAGAAAACGAGATAAAATTGTTGGCTGCTTGCTGCTTGTGTTATACTCACTAGAAAACAAGCCAGTAGCGCGTACTATCAATATTTTCAACTAAATTCATATTTTAAGGAACAGGTTAACTGAACATAGATCGATTTAATTACCAAGTACGTATATCAACGTACTTGATAATTAAACACTAACAAATTAAAAAAACCTAATTTAGATATAATACTTTCCTCCTTCTGAAGAAAGCTGACTAAAATTAAACTTTTTATGTCTTATATATCGTAACAAAAATGTCCATTTACCAAATAGTATTTCCTACACAATTACGAACAAAATTATCACACAAACACATTAACACAGTATAGTTTGAAGGTGACACCCAACCCCCCCATTTATACTTTGATTACACACATCCGAGCCCCAACACGTTCCTTTTAGACGTACCAACACCCTCGACACTTGAAACCAGCAGTAACAGAGGCGCCGCCATGACGTTTTAATTATCTAATCGTCACCAAGTGTCCCGAATGTGATCAAGATTGTAGGCACTCGTGCTAATTACCAGATTGTACGACTTTGATGCATGATGATATGTACTTAACTAGATCTTCAATTGGATCTAGATACTTCAAGGACTACCTGTCTAGATTCTAGATAATATGATAATCTTCTATTGAACAGAATCTTAGGGATTCTGTTCAATAGAAGTGTGGAAACGCTATTCTAGTGATTGTCATGTATTCTTATGCTCTGATGTCTCTATTTTCCCTCCGTTCAGCTTGGTCCACTTTCTAACTTGGTCATTTCACAAAGTTGTCCCCTTCCTAAGTTCGTTCATTTCCTAAGTTGCCCACTTCCTAAATCTACAGCACAAACTATTAAAAAAAAAAAGATTTTAAGAGGTCATGTCAATACAAACATTTTTTTTAGGTATACCTACATATGTAATTTGAATGTACGCAATAATTAATTTTAACTTAATCCCGTTAGATGATTAAAAACAGCTATCAAGTTTATTTCAGTATTAGTAAATAAAAGCTCACAAAATAGCACAACCTACTTAATGTAGCGATTACATTATCTTCTCGGTGATTAAGTACAACCGAAATACAGCAGCATTAAAGTTATTATTTATTCATAACACGTATTTTAAATATTACCTATCAACAATCACTGTCACCAAATCTCAACGGCGTGCTTGGCTAGATTTGAGGTCCTAATATAATTCAATAGGCGATACTGATGTTGTTTGTAATAAAATGAGGGTCGACTAACGCCCGATCTCCTGTCTTATTGAATTTATAATGGAATAAGTACCTGGATGGCCGAGCTTTGCTCGGTATTTTTTTTATTTTTTAATTGTGTTTTTTGGATAATAAACAATTGATTTTAGTCTAACCTCAAAGCAAACACTCATTGACTTCGTGTTACTTAACAACGCCATCTGCTGTTGTGTCGTTAAAGCAATTAGTTGCTCACAAAAAATAGTAGTATTATTATTCGCCAATAGATGTCAGGAAGAGTCATATTTTTCAGTTGAGATTGATTATCGATAAAACACGAATAAAATGATATTTTCTAAAAATGATTCCTAGCTAGATCGATTTATCGCCCCCGAAACCCCCTATATACTAATTTGTATGAAAATCGTTGGAGCCGATTCCGAGATTCCAATTATATATATATGTCGGGGTAATGTAGGAAATAGGAAGCCGAGCCTTCACATCTCACTCCTGATATCGGGGTAATGTAGGAAAGAGGAGCCACGCCGTCGCATCTGATCCCATTGATGTCGGAGAAACATAGGAAAGGCCGCCGCGCTGTAACCTTCCACTTTTGGTGACGGAGAAAATCTAGTAGGCCGAGGTGTTGTGTCTGATTTCTCATCCGTGAACTCGCTATCATTTATGGTCGGCGTCAAACTTCAGGAACGTTGAAATAAGGGGACAGCAATGTAGGCTTTTCACTATTTTAATAATAAAGTCACTCAGACTACTTGGTTAATGAATGATCACAAAGATAATTGGCGATTTAGAGTAATGGGTTTACGAATGACCATCGCGTGCGACCGCTTTCAGCCCAGTCCTGTCAAACACTGACTGACAGACATGACGTTCGCCCGAAATCCCAAACGCAACTCCATTCGGTGTTAACCGCTCTAAATTACCATAAACAAATCAATTAATCGTCAAAAATAACAGAACAACAATATCATCGATTAACAACTCTCAAAATAAACTGATTTTCTTTATCCAATGATATCTCGCGCCGTCACGGCCATCCTGCATTTTCACACGTCCTCGGGTGAATAGTTCATCTCATCATCTGTGGACAATCATAAAAGTGCTCAAGTAACCACTTAACGCTCGGTCATTCTGACCGTCTCAAATCTACCTCCACAATATCGCAGAAAGCGAACCAGGTTATGGGATAACACAAAACACAGTTAAACCCAATTCTACCAACCATAAACATCGTACCAGAGTATAATCGACTCTTCCAACAGTAACTTCATATTCGTTACCTATCCCCATAAATTGTCATGATAATTGAAATAAGCAACTTGACTTTCAGTAAAATAAATTGTATTGGGACCAATCGAATAATTGAGGCTAAAACTAAATTATCAATCATACATCCAATGTACCAAGAATTTAATCAAGCCGCATTGAAAATCCAATGACGGTACACATACGCGGTTTGGACTTATGAAAACTGCTGTGTCCAATTTCAAACTAATAACATGCCATTAAAGTTGTCACTTAGACTTGCCACACAGGCTAGGTCGTAACTCGTACTATGATGTTACACCGGGAGAAATTTACTACATAGGCTCACCACACAGGCTAGGTCGTCACTCAGACTATAATTCAACAAAAGTAGGGTTGCAACAAAGACTTGCCACACAGGATTGCCACACAGGCTTGTCACACAGGCTTGCCACACAAGTTTGCCACACAGGCTTGCCACACAGGCTAGAACCACATACGCTTGCCACACAGGCTGGCCACACAGGCTTGCCACACAGGCTTGCTACACCGGCTTGCCACACAGGCTAGAGCCACATAGGATAGTACCATGTAGATTAGTGCCACACAGGCGAGTGCCACACAGGCTATTGCCACACAGGCTATTACTACACAGGCTACTGTCCTACCGGCTACTGCCCTCCAGGCTTAGTTTTACCAAAAGCATTGACACTTAGTAAGTTATCTATTAACTGCATGACTCACATGTGCCGCAAGCGACAGTTTGACTAAACTGTTTGTGGGTATTTCTAAACTTTAAACAACTCTAATAGAAAATAGCACTCTGACATACATCGTTTACGAATATCAAACAAAATGAAAACTTCTCACCGGATTCAATTGCTACTCGTAGGTGATCAATGGCTGCTTCATAGTGCAGGGGCCCAATTCGGAGATAGGAGATTTTCATCTCATCTCGATCTCGATTCCTGTGGCCCCATTCGGAGATTTGAGATTTTCATCTCAGCTTTTTTCGTCTTTATTGCCCTCGTTTAAAACGTCATAGGTGTGAAAGTGACCCAGGTAAAATCTCATCTCATCTCACGCGTAGGAATAGCCTCATTGGAAGTCTCGACTGCCTCCGACTACTCGAGACATCTTGCGCCCCATCCATCGAGATTATCTCGATCTCGAGCAACTTGAATAAGGCATCTCGAATTTAGGTTTTTTTTTTTTTTGAGATAAGATGGTATCTTGAGTTGTAAGAATAGCCCTCCAGGCATTGACCGGATCTTGCACGTTGCCGCTGCTAATCTTGGTGCCCTTTTTCGATCAATGAGTGGCGATGTAACCTCGTTGCAGTAGTAACACGTAGGCGTCGACGTTTTGTTCGGTACACTGCTATCCTTCGTCTCTCGTTGTTTGTTAGTTGCGTCACATAGCATAGACTAGGTGTAATCAAACGCCGTCGAGATAATGCAGACGTCTACTCGATGCTCACTCTCTCATTGCCGCTCTGCTGCCCTTCATGCACCACGAAGAAACAGTCCGCACACTCCACAATAATAACACGTAGGGGCGACCCTATCAGCCATCTGTTGCTATGCCACTTCGCTTCCAGATCATTGCACAATTGCAGCCAAAGACGGAGCCATATCTTGTTGCTGTGGACGTTATTCATATCCCAATTCTGATATCGGGGAAATGGCAGGAAAGGAGCCAAGCTGTCACATCTCATCCCACATCTGATATCGGGGTAATGTAGGAAATAGGAAGCCGAGCCTTCACATCTCACTCCTGATATCGGGGTAATGTAGGAAAGAGGAGCCACGCCGTCGCATCTGATCCCATTGATGTCGGAGAAACATAGGAAAGGCCGCCGCGCTGTAACCTTCCACTTTTGGTGACGGAGAAAATCTAGTAGGCCGAGGTGTTGTGTCTGATTTCTCATCCGTGAACTCGCTATCATTTATGGTCGGCGTCAAACTTCAGGAACGTTGAAATAAGGGGACAGCAATGTAGGCTTTTCACTATTTTAATAATAAAGTCACTCAGACTACTTGGTTAATGAATGATCACAAAGATAATTGGCGATTTAGAGTAATGGGTTTACGAATGACCATCGCGTGCGACCGCTTTCAGCCCAGTCCTGTCAAACACTGACTGACAGACATGACGTTCGCCCGAAATCCCAAACGCAACTCCATTCGGTGTTAACCGCTCTAAATTACCATAAACAAATCAATTAATCGTCAAAAATAACAGAACAACAATATCATCGATTAACAACTCTCAAAATAAACTGATTTTCTTTATCCAATGATATCTCGCGCCGTCATATATATATATACAAGAATTGCTCATTTAAAGGTATAAGATAACACGAGTAGGTATTTTCGCTCGGCCCGGCCTGGGCAGCACCGCTTTGTTATTAAAAGTTACTAAGAAGTAAAATGAAAATGAAATTATGGAGATCCTTAATATAAGTACAAACCTTTCAAATAAGTATTTAGTGTGTAGAAATTTAGATTACCTGTAATAAGACAACCATTTCAAATATTAGTTTCAAAATGACTTATTGTTGTTTGATCATTTTATCTTCGATTGTTTTAAAAATACGAATGTATTTAAATTGTTACTTTACGAATTTACTTATTTAGGAACAATACGTAGTAGAAAAACATGTTCAAAGTTTACACCAAATGCTAATCTAGTTTTGATTACATTCTCCGAGAATTCGTAATAATACTACGATTTACAAATGTAGGTACCGTGATTACATAAACATGCAATAGAAGTTTGCGTTGGGAAGACGGTATTTGGGCTGAAATTCAGCTAGCTCCAAAATTTAATTTCCGCGAGAGCTTGAGGCGGTTCGGATGTCAGGCGAAATACGCGCAGCGACAAATTGCGTTTAAACAGATAAATTTCGACATTTTCGAATTTCAGCTCGGGTGGTGGTGGACGTGTCGTTAATTTCATACTATTATCAGTCCCACCTCATCCCGCGCTCATCTTGTATCGTATTTGTTGCTCAGATTACCACTCAAATGACAGATCTTCTTTAATTAACTTGTTAGTGTTGCCCTTTACGCCAATCAATCTCCTCTCCTCCCCCACCGTCAGCCATAAGTTAGGTCGCACGACCTCTTGCGGTTTCGGATATAATTAGATTGGAGCAAATTTACAAGTCCCTTTGTCACCGAAATTGTGAACAACCACACAAAATAAAATTAAATTACGATGCCGAAGGGCAGAGCGTAAACATTTATTCAACAGTATTTACAACTAAACAACGTGAAAACCTCGATACAATTGTGCAAAAACATCTCCTTAAGCCACAATTTCGCAACTCCCTAAGGATACGAGCACGAGAGAGAGGACCTTCATGAATTTATAAATTAATAAGATAATTTTTGTGACATTTTCTCATTATATTTTAAACGTTTTTGTAGATACATTATTCATTATTTCACTCCAGAATTTCATGAAACGTTACGAAAACTAAGCATCTACATAATGTTTATTATACTCGTATGTATAGCGATTGATTTGAGTTATTTAGCTGAATATTTGTTTTATAGTGAGTAAATGCGGGCTCGGCACGGTACGCGGCGCAGTGGTCAACCAATTCTATCAAGCGCGATAATGTATTGCGTGGGTGTCCGGTGTATAAATTTGAAAGCGTGAACAAATATTTTTGAGGCGGGCGTGGTGTAGGTAGGTATTTAGATGCGGGTGCGGGTCGAGCTCGGTATCGACGTGTCGTCCTCTCTACGAAAAGTCCTATACACAATGAAACGTACCTACCTAAAAGAAAATTTACCTGCGCTCGGAGACCCTTCTAGGTAAATCTGACAAAATAAACTGCGCGGAACTTTCGGAGTTTTGCCAATAAGTGAATCCTTCCTTTTCTGCTCTCTCATCACATAGATAAAAGTGCCAGCTTGTTTTATAGATCTCACTAAATCAGGCTTGCTCGATAACTCTCTTACTGACTTCTAGAAAGTACACGATGTGGTTTCTGTCTTCATCACACTAAATGTCCATCTAAATGAGAGTGACAAAGTAATAAATATAGACCTAAAATTACTGAACCGAAATTTACTGGACAAAATATTTACGTGCGTACCTAAGTTATTGACTGGTTTCTTATACCGACTCACTTCACGTTGTGAATTACTGATATCCGCTACTGCCCAACTAATACATTTTCATCACACATTTTTTTAGCTCGATTTCTGATCCGAGTTCCCAATGTGACTGAGTGCCTCTGTGATTTGCTCAGTGCATCACTCTGATGTGATTACGTGATGTATATGTGTTGATGTAATGGCTAGATAGATAAACAAAGTTTGCCCCAGACTTTTAGAAATAGTCTTGTTATAGAGTCAGAAAATCTGTAGCAATTAAATGAAATCTAGCTCACATAATACAGCTTACGTTAATGTGTATGTATACTATAGCAACGTACGTTATTGAGCATAGGTACTTTTTGATGGCTTCACGTATATGTGGTACCCGGGACTTGTGAGTTTCCGTGTAATTTACAGCAGTGAGTGCCTCTACTGATGTCCGGAAATTATTCATCATGCCACGCCACTGTCTGCGGATCAGAAATCTCATCTTCTAGCGGTCTTATTTAGAATCTTGCTACAGATCTGGTTCACGACAATGTACTTTCGTCTCATTTTGTCATTTCTAGTCAGAGAGACATTGACCAAACGCTTTAATTAGCATGTCAATTGTCTATGAAAAGTCAGATGTTTTGAAAGCTTAGCTTTTATCGACCTTGCGAGCGTTAGTGAGTGAAGCGTCTCTGCTTGTCTCTGCTTCAGCTTCAGCAAAAATGCTTTCGTATGTCCGCCTGTCCGGCTATTAACCGATTCTCATGAAGTTTTTAAGCAGGGGTGCGAGCATTTTCAAACAATCGACAAATTTGTATGGTAACCTCCGATTTTGTCGATTTGAAACGTTAGTTCAAATGTCCGTGCTGGCATCCCTGGTTCGATAATTATATACTTACGGTGTATAATTACTTTTATTACTTGATTTTACTTCCGATTTTATTTGGATTTTTTCAAAATATATAGGTAGATATGATTTTTTACCTAATTACGTTAGGTAAAAAATCATATCAATAATATTATTAATATCAATAATAATAATAATAATAATTAAATCGGGACATTTTCACACACGGTCACCTGACCCCAAACTAAGCAAAGCTTGTAATATGGCTGCCAGAGACTGATATACGTACATATATATTTTTAAATACATACATAAATAGATGTTACAACCCAGACATAGAACAAACACAAATGTTCATCACATAAATGTTTGCCCTAGGTGGGAATCGAACCCACGCCCCCAAGCTCAGAAGGCAGGTTCACTACCACTACTACCGAAATAATTATATCTCTGCAGCCAGGAGGTGAGACACCGACCGGACAGACACACGAAAGCATATTCAGCTAACAGAACCACTAGTTTTAGTATATAAGGAAGTACCTATAAAACCAAGTAAGTCCTAATAATACCGTAACATCGTAGCTTTATTTTACATTACAGTTACATTAAGATTTATCAGTGATCAATCTTGATAACTTTTCGAGTCATGTTACTGAGCATGACTTGTCTCGAAAACGCGTCCAAAAAATAAACAAATAGACATACCTACACGTACTATTATATGTATTATACATAATAATTCGGGACATATCTAGAATTCATCATATACCTATTTATAATGATGTACCATCAAATTGACCTAAACTGTTTTTGCTACATCAAATCAAGCAGTTTTGTTGGCCGAGAATCCAATGGAAGATCCGATGCTTCAAACATACCACAAACTGTCATTTACGTCGTAGTTTGCGCCGTCGAGTTACAACTCGCAACAAGCAAACGATGTTTTTGGTTTCCGACTGCAATAAATTTTCCATTTGTTTCGATGCGCAGGTGAACGTCCACAAAGCGTTTGTAGACATCGCAGTGAATAAGTTTAACTCGAGAAATGTAGTCTTCAGTTGAAACTTCGACAACGTAGTGTCTCCTTCGCAAAAGTTAGGTATACTTACTATCGAAGTTATGAGAAATACAAACATACGTATTCTTTTAAGTAACAGTGTCGGATTTTAACTAAATAATATTATTATGATGAACTAAGCTTCCTTTTGCTATAATTATAAGAATCTATACATATAACCGAGTAGATACATGTTTCATGTTAGAATTGCTATCTTGGCCCACATCCGCTTCATTACATACGACCCGCGCGCGGCCATGTGCGAATGTTAGTCAAATAGCCAGAATGGACGTTCGTTAGCTATTCAGCACGCTTCTAGAGCAATTCCAAAGGCAATATGCCACGACTCTCTTGCTCTCTAACAAAAGTTTTATTTCTTTGTGAGCGGTGCCTACTCAGCGTATTCGTTTAGGTAAGTAAATAAATATTAGCTGGATATCAAAAGCCCGTGATGCTGGCATTGAGTATGTATTATTTTAGGATCCTTTAGGGAACAGTTGATGTTGACACGACCATTAAATTAGATAACTTTTAGGAATGATCCTGAAATATCATAGAGCTGGAGTTGGCCAGTTATACCTAAACAAAAAGGCTGACGGTATGCTGCGCATTCCGGCAAATTGGCCCCTAGAGAGGGACAAATGAGGACAGCTCGTAAAAGAGGGTTTAATTACCCTCTCTTTTCTCTTCGTCATTTTAACAGCCTACTATATTCATCCCAATAGATGCTTAATAAAATGCAAAATAAATAACAACCAGTTTAATTCTGGCCTAAAGAGTCAGAAAGCCAGACCCAAAAAGTAAGCTCATCTGGTGTTCGTGTCACGCTGTATTTCAAAATTTGTTTTTTATTTTATATACTTGTATTAAAGCATAGTTACCCTAACATATCATCCGCTACGGTTTGATTACATAAATTTGGAGACTGTTAATACCCGGCTAATATTACAATCAATCTCTGCAATGATACCCTTGCCTTAGGAAGGGTTCACTTATTAGGTTCTTGAAATATTAAACACTAGCGCAAATGGGAGATTGTTATCGGGCCGATGTATCTCATTACTATAATGATCTCGGCATAGCCACAGGTAGGCAACGATTCAATCAGCTCTAGAAATTAACCATGTCTGTTTCAAAATAGCGTTGCCAATCTCGATCAATTTATGTTTGATATGTGAGTGGGTGTGACTTGAGTGGATGTATAGGATGGCTCGAATTTGCTCGGTTTAGTGTTACCTCCGCGCGAGTGTGCCGCGCGTCGCTCTCGACAGATTAGCAATTACCTACTCGCGCGCGACTGATTGCGCGCAATTAACCTTCTACTCGCCTTTCATTTCCTTCTTTCATCATCGTATACCTCACTTTATATTTCAAACACTCTTAAATAAATAAAGACAATTCCATGAATTAATGAAGTGCTATCTTTCATTTCTTCGACATCTTTCCGCTGTATAATAAGTTCTTACCTAATTTCCCACTCGCCTTTGAAATGAAAATCGATTGTTTCTCGTTTTTATTATGCAAATGCGTTTTTTCGTAGCATATTACGTTCCGAAGCGAAAGAAGCGTCACAACAGCGATTTTATTATCTTGCTTTGTCGAAGGCTTTGTAAGGCAGTATTTTGGTTTAAATTGTCTCGTGAACGAGCGAGCTTTGGGTGCGAAAGCGCTACGAGCACACGGTTTGAGCTGAGAGTTACACGCTTACAGAGGCGCGGAATAAAAGGGTGCCTTAATGATATCATTTATTCCATTCTTCTCGTAGTGGCTTGTCGGGAATCTGCGCTTTGATTGAATGATTTACGAGGCAAACTGGCAATTCTCTCTCAACTGCACCCGAATAAAAACCCTGGCCTCGACTCGGTGTTAATTTTATAATATTTAAATTATTTAGGCGGTGTTTGCCGCTAGCCGTGGGATGCGAAATGTCTTTATCGCGTTAATTGCGACTCGTCTCTGGCTCCGAGCGGACCCTTTATGACTTAAATTGAAACATTATAACAAAGCTTAACTTTCTCCGCCTATCTAGCTAGAAATCCATTTTCTTGGAAGAAAATGTTTTGATTTTCTTCTAGTATTTCCCCTGCCTTAGTTCAATTTATTGTAACAAAGGATTACTTACTTACGTACCTACTGCGAGTACAATCTCTATAATGTTAAAATTAGTGTCTTAGTGTACCTCATATTTTCAATGTCATTTACATATGTACATTAAATATTACATTTATAGGTACACTTAACTTTTATTGTATTTCGAAAATAAATAACTACAAATATCCAAAACCCAATATTTACTAGTTTTATATACTTTCTCCCTCCGAATTCGTATCCTCTAATATCTCGGTACGCCAAATTCCATAGTATACCGGTTGATTTTATTTACCGTCTTGTGAAAGGATATTAAAGAGGCCGACTGCAAGTGCCACTAGAACCTACCTATATCGGCTGGCTTCAAAGAATAAGATTGCGCTACGAATTCATTAAAACTTCATTCAGTAGGGTGCGTTTGATTTGAAATAAAAAAAAAACATCGTATTTTTTTATTTATTTGTTTTTTTTTAAATAAAATGTTCTACCTCGGCTTCTACCTTGTTCAGCCATTTACCCAATTATATTCGAAACAGTAAAAGAAACCAACCGGCATAAATCTCCTGTATACTCTACCTACTCGCATATACTCTACAGCTCATGTAAAAAATAAATTTCATGTTTAATGATTACGATAATTTTTAAATAAATAGGGTCAACCGGGGTTATTGCGTTATATTTTTTTTAAACTCAATTTTGTTGATGATGCGATTTGATGATGATTGATGCGTAGGCAATATATTTACATGATGATGTGTCCATCATAATAAAAAACTTCATCGATATTACTATTTTTGGTCTTTATTTTACAATTATTCGACTGTTGAAGACATGATTATATTTTTTTGCGAGAGGGGTATTTTTAGACGCATTGTAAATTTGACTTGCATTAAGTTGGTCCATATATTTTAACAGCCATTATAGGAAAATGTTGAATGTTTCAAATATATCAAGATGCATTCGTTGATGGGGCAAGTGCGTCTATTTTCTTTCTTTCATTTGGGACGCATTCGGTCTATGAATATTGTCAGGGGTGAAAACATTTTTGAATTAACATTTGAGGTTTTACTTCACTTTCGAATGAGTGTAAATATATCGTTCGTAGTAACATGTAATTTAGGGAGGCAAGTGAATTGAAGAGTTTCTTTAAAGTAGGTAAATATTTTACAAAAAAATTAAAAGTCGGTTACTAATAGCCAAACATTTACGAACATTTTGCAAAACCTATGTAATACTATTGAGTATTACATAGGTACCTACAGATTGAATCAGTAACCTCCTTTTTTGAAGTAGGTTAAAAATAATCTGTTTATGATTTCTGAAGTTGGGCTAAATGGGTACACAGACGCAATGATTCCATGGTAACAGATGCAATTGCCCTAGCAGAAAGAACCGAACCTCAAATTTTTTAACTCCGATTTTGTTAAACAATTTTTATTCCCAGAGCAAATATTTACTACTGCTGTCTACGTGTTAAACTGTACATATGTTGTGTACTCATCCATAGGAAAAGCTTTGAACTCTAAGAACACTTGAAATAAAACCAGATGTTTAGCAAACGCGCTCGGATACGCCATTCACAAAAAAGTATTTTTTTTAAAGTAGGATTACCTCGCCTCTTTTGCATTGTGTGGCGCCACCTATTTTTTTTTATTTCGCTTAAAGCGCTGGCTTGTTGATCAGACATTTTACAGTTTCAAAGAGTACCTTGAATTGTAAATAACAGGGATAGTGTACAAATGTACAATGACTCACTACATTATTATTATTACCGTACTATTTAATGTATATCCAATAGTACTAATATTACTAAACATATTATAATACCTTGACATGTAAATAATACTTACAAAATCTTATATCTTTAAATGAGCAATTCTAATTATAATTGGAATCTCGGAATCGGCTCTAACGATTTTCACACAATTTAGTATATAGGGGGTTTCGGGGGCGATAAATCGATCTAGCTAGGAATCATTTTTAGAAAATGTCATTTTATTCGTGTTTTATCGATAATCAACTTAAACATAAACTTGGAAGGAAAATAACAAAAAGGAGGCGTTTGAGTAGTCTCAACTGAAAAATATGACTCTTCCTGACATCTATTGGCGAATAATAATACTATTTTTTGTGAGCAACTAATTGCTTTAACGACACAACAGCAGATGGCGTTGTTAAGTAACACGAAGTCAATGAGTGTTTGCTTTGAGGTTAGACTAAAATCAATTGTTTATTTTCCAAAAAACACAATTTAAAAAAATAAATAAAAAATACCGAGCAAAGCTCGGCCATCCAGGTACTATATGTATATAAATATGAATATTTATCTTTTCTATCTTTAGTTACAATAATCTGTACTAGATGGCATTAGGTGCCTAATTTGTTATGGTAATAATTCTCAAATTTCTCAAAAGACGCAATTGCCCCACAGACGCAGTTGTACCAGTTGACCCTATTATGTATTTTTTAAAGAAAGTACAATAATGCACTGTATGAGGTGTATATGCATAAAGCTCCCATTTAAAGTCAAAACAGGAAGTTAATTTTTTGCGTGAGTTTTCATTGCGCTCACGGACAATAAAGTAGAAATTTATGTGAGAGTCGTAAAGTTAGCTACGGGGCTTTATGTGAGGTACCACAGTGGTATCGGCAACCTGTAGCATTACCGGAGCCGGTAGTTAGTCGTTAGGTATTCCGCCTGAGGGCGTGCGCAGCCTCTACGTGCAGGTACCTAACTACTTAAGTATCCAGCCTGCCGTGCTCCATTACTAAGTTACGGAGCAGCGATACGCAAAAGTTTGTTAGATGCTGAAACTTGATATAGTTTTATGATTCATCAGCTACAAGTTGAAATAACACGGAACTACATTTTATAAATAACAGTGAATTTCTTCTTTTTAAGGGTACTTGGTACTGACTGTACTTGATTTATATGTCAATACTGCGTGATTAATCGTGAGGAAAAGATTCTAGATCCGATTGCCAAGTGTTACGTGACTTTTATAAGAAAATGCTCACCGGGTCACACACAGGGCACTATTCACAATCTCAGTGAAGTAAGCGGCGCGCGTGCCACATAGGCTCCCCTCATCCTCCATTCCGCAAATGGAGTAAATTTTACCCTCGCGAACACGAAATTCCATTCCGTTCCGCGATTCAAAGACGCACCGATAGCTGTCAACTTTGCTTCTATTTCATGGGCGCATTACGCCGTTGAATTCGTTAGAGTATTCCGATCTGAATAAAAATCAACCGGGAGCGATTCCATGACGCTGAACGGATAGTATCCACTTTTTGCCCGGGAATGCCGAGCAAGCATTGAATTTAAATTGAAAACCAGTATTAGAGCTAAGCGGCTATCGACGCGGCGCCTGCCTATGAGGACATTTGCATTAATGGGGGATCTAAACTGCTAGCAGTACTCGCAACTTCTACCTCTAATCAAGTTGTAAGCCTTAAAGTTTTATTCGTGTTTGGAAAGTTATCCATGAAGTTGCTAATGAATAGTGGTCGGGGTGCCTACTGCCGGCTTCGGTATTAAACAGTAGCGTAAAGTTTATGTCGTTGATTTTATACGCCTGGCTGCCTCCACCAGCGGGTACATTTGCTGCACACTCGATATTATTACGGAATTAGTATGCATTAAACGTATCGACTATTCTCCAACCCGATAATGATAATAAATGAATCATTGGTTGATATATCCGAGCTGCGGTTTTAGAAAAGGACGAATATTATTAATGAGGAAAGTACCTAGCTATCAGTTTTTAGAACTTAACAACTGGGTTTCCTAAATTAGATCTTATCTACGTAATAGGTAGGTACGTTGCTGATACTTTGGAACAACTAAAAGAAAAGAAAAGCCTAGTTGTAATAAAATAAATGTAGCAAACTTTTGTCCGTAAATAGCTTTACAATTTGTAGTTTATGTAACTACCGACATTAGCCGTACGTAAAGGTGGTTTGGGCCTCCACAAAGCCTCCCGAACTCCCGGCGGCTTAGTGGGCCTGACGTATGGAGCCGGTCTTCTCACCAGTTTCTACTTCTCTAAACTTACTTATATTTTAGTTGCTTAATGTTATGGGATGGACAATGCCAATACATTGATAGGCATATTAAATAGCAATTACGTTTGCATGATGCGTTATGTAAGTGGGTATAATAAATATTTATTTTGATAGATTATGCGAGTATATCAATGGATGATAGTAAAGAAGACATTACGTTAAACGGAAGAACATTGCAGATCAAAATAAAAATTTAATCTCGCGCTTCTTATTTTGTGTGTATAACACAAAATAAGACTTGCCCGAAAAAGTATGGTAATTTTTTTTTATTACCTACTCATATTTACTTTAAGGCATTTTATCCGTGTTAAAAACATATTTAAAAATCTAGTGAAGATTATTTGCCAGTACAGCTATACGTACGTCGTACGAGCTTCGTAGTCTCGTAGCATGTAGCTACGAGTACGCAAGTACACAACTTCCTACTTTTGTTTAAAGAATATTTTCAGCGATAACACCGTCATTGCGTGTCTGTTTCTTATACTTTCTTGTGCATGAATTATTGTTTTAGTTATGTCAATAATGTGCTGTTGTGTTGTATTGTCCGTAACAACATAGAATGGGCACGCTGGCTTGCGTAATGTGACCGCGCCACTGCGTTAATCCTACCCAAGCGCGGCTTACGACTGCCCTCATCGACCTTTACAACTGTCAACCAATAAATGTACAACTACCTACTATTCGACTACTCTGTCTCGTTTATACCACAATTTCCAAGCTACTTATGTACCCGACTATTTTAATCCCTTACGGACAAAAACCAAGATGTTGAGTTGATGCTATAGGTTTGACGCAGGTATGTCTGTCCGTGTCTTTATGTGTCTGAGACCTCAAGAAAAGACGGATGAACCTCAATGTGGAATTGAGAATAAAAAAGCCAAAAGCCAGTTTAAACAGGATTAATATTCGCAATTTAATGAAAATCTATTCTGTCAAGAGAGGTGTTTTAGGTACCAGATAGGTACGAGTAGGTACATTGAAACTTCTCTTAACCACTGTCCATTCCCGGGGCTGCCGCTATAAATAACTACGTATTTACTACCAAACTATATACCGCCCGATTTAAGATTTTATAATTGATTTCAGATTAATGAGCCGAGCCTAAAACTTTTTCTGCTCGTAAATCAATATCATGGCTCCATATTCAAGTCCCGGTAGAAAAGTTAATTAACTTTGTAACAGTCTGACGCGGGGTATCGTAGGTAAGTACTCAGTTATAGATACCTAGGTAGATAGGTAGATGTACGAAATTTCACTCGGGATCTCTTTATCGACGTTCGGCAAACGTGGGTTTCAACTCTGGATGCGATAATCGCCTCTATTTTCTTTTTTAAGCTTTTGAAATGGCTCCTTTGTGAACGGATATTACAATTTGTAAACAATATCCAAATTTGGTTTTCTAATAACATTTTTAAGGCTCCGTGGCAAAATAAGGAAAAACGTATCAAGGTAAGTATATGTTCCGCACTTCGCACGTCCCAGTTTCACTGACTAAGTACCTACTTTGCTCTTAAACTCGCCCGTACAGTAAAAACACATCAAAGAATTTCAACCAATATCATGACAAAAGTATCGTAGACTAGCTGCGCCCCGCGGTTTCACCCGCGGTTAAAAAGTATCCTATGTGCTATTCTAGACTATAATCTATCTCTGTGCCAAATTTCATCCAGATCTATTCAGCCGTTCTGGCGTGAAAGAGTAACAAACATCCATACAAACAAACTTTCGCGTTTATAATATTAGTAGGATATAAATATACCTACCTACCTTTAACAGAAGTCCGTTAATGAAAATGAATCACAACCAACGATGATTGATTACTTTGTCTGTTACCGCGACGGGAAAGGAATGAAATAGCAATAAGTTAAGAACCTATTAGATTTTGACAAGACTGATATATTAACTAACTTTTAACTGGCACTTTGTCTAGGTAGGCTAGTTTCACAATTCGGTTCAGTTTCAGCATCGCTAAGTAATCATAGGCCTGTTTGTACCTTTTTAAAATAAATTCTTACGTTACTTATAAGTAGGTAAGTAAAGGTACTTATTAAAAAGTTTCTCAATTCCCTGAACCTATTTTTTTTCTTTGATAGGACTTGTAAGTAGGCGTACAAATCAGCTTCTAAAGATATTGTAAGTTTCTAGATAGATATCTACAAAACATAAACCAGTATGCCGCTGAGGGTAGCGTAGGTTTCTCAAATGCCCTGCTATTAGTAGCTCACCCGTGTAACGCGTGGGTCACCTCCTCCGGGAATTAACTCATGAAATTATTTTGCACTCTGTAAAATGAAATCGTAAAATGCTCATGGCAAAAATACCGTTCAGGTACCTATACCTACATGACGAATGCCTAACTTAAATGTACCTACCTACTTATGTTATTTTCTATTTTTACATTTAAAAACTGAGAAAAAAAATTATAAGTATGCCTATCTACGAGTATGTATGTTATTCAGTCAAACAACACTTTCGAAGGACTGAATACTATCTTTAGTCATCAGTAGCTTCAGAGACTGCCGGTTGAGTTTTAATTTTCAAGTTTAAGTTATTTTATTCTGAATATTTACTTACTTTTCTAGAACAGATCTGAAATAAACTGAAAATTTGCACGCACCTGTAGTTGTATGCAGGTAACTTACGTGACGTAAGTAGGTACTACAATATTTCATAGCACGTTCAATGAAGGGACAAACATTTTTAGTTCAGTTAAATGACTCTGCCTACCTATTGTTGCTTTTAACAATAGGTTTTGCAAAAGGATTGGGCCAGGTGAACGTTGGTAGATAGATAATGACATTCTGGAGCATATCGATCGCAATTCTCGCAAATAGCCGGCCAGCGAACCAACAGCCCGCTAACGGCAGAATAGGTAATAGTATACATACCATATCACTAAACCAAGTACTTTCCTCCACTTCCTTGTTGTTGGTGCAAGTCGTGGGCTCACTACTTTTTAATATATCTTGTATCGTCTACGATCTTGTAAAAAAAATGACATTTTGATTTGGCATGACTTTGACCGGACTGTTGGACTGGTTGAGAGCTGAGACTGATATGTACTTATTTTAATCGTGAAATTATTTATTACTAGCTGTTACCCTCGGCTACGTTTGCGTTTATTCAGAAAATACCTAGTATCCAAAAAAAGTCCTGGGATTTACTTTACTAATTGTCAAATTTCATCACGATCCGTTTAGCGGTTTAGCCGTGAAAGGCCTACAAACAGACAGACAGAGTTACTTTCGATTTTATAATTATGTATTTGTAGGGTTAACTAGGGTAATTCATTGCGTTATATTTTTTCACGCTCAGTTTTGTTGATGAGCTATTGCGTATCTAGGCAATAACTTTACATGATGATGTGTCCATCATAATAAACCGTCATCGATTTTTATTATTTTGTGTCTTTATTTTACAATTTTGCAACAGTTGAAGTCATATTATTTTTTTCGAGAGTGTACTTTTAGATTAACCTGGGGATTACGGCAGTTTATCTTAATATTTTAATTTATAAAATTATGATCATCTGACAATGTTGTATAAGTAAATTAAAGTAAAATAAAAAAAGTAAATTAGATTTTTATTATGTTGGTCCATTTATTTTTAGCAACCATTATGGAAAATGTAGACTGTTTCAAATATTTTATCATATGCATTCATCTATGGGGCAAATGCATCAATTTTTTTTCTTTTGGGACGCATTTGCTCCATGAATAAGGTTTTACTCGACATTCAAATGAGTGTAGTTTTAGTTTATAATACTAACATTATGAATTGCTAACTTAGGAGGCAAGTGAATTGAAGAGTTTATTTTCCTAGGTTTGGCTCCACACATTTGTATCTAACATATTTGTACTATTTATATCCAGTATCAAGTAAGTAGGTAAATATTTTTCGAAAATTTAAAAAGGCGGCTACACAAACATTCACGAACATTTTGCAATTACAATATGTACTCGTACATACCTACAGATCGAATTTTTGAAGTAGGTTAAATGCGTTAAGTACATAGACGCATGTGTCCCATGGTAGCAGACGCAATTGCCCCAACAGAAAAAACCGTCTTATTTTAAATTTTTAACTCTGATTTTGTTAAAAAAACTTCATTCTCAATGCAAATATGTACGTCTTCGTGTTAAATTATTCATTTTTGTGTACTCATCCATAGAAAAAGCTTTGAATTATAAGAACAATTATAATAAAACCAGATGTTTAGGCACACGCGCTCGGACTCGCAAAAATGTATTTTTTTTTAAATGGTGAATTGTCTCGCCCCTTTTGCATTTTATGACGCCATCTACTTCTTTTATCTATCTTTACTTACATTAATCTGTACTAGATGACGTTAGTTGCCTAATTCGTGATGGGGTTTGTCAGTAATTCTCAGTAGACAGTAGACGCAATTGCCTCACAAACGCAATTGTACCAGTTGACAATATATTTATAAAATAATTATAGCAAGTAAGTATGCATTAATTTACTATTCTTTTCATATATGGATAGATACCTAGATACATAAATAATCATTTTATTTTTCACCTTAGTTGACATAGTATAAATCCGGCGAACACTTAAGACTAACTTCGCATTGGCTAAAGATTTTCTATTGTCATTTTGTCCAGAAGAAAGGAAAGGCACTGACGAGCCTCTAAATTTATCTACATAGTGACAAAATGCAATTTCTATATTTTTATGACTTTCGTAAGTGATGATTAGATAAGCATCTAATCATTCTTATATAACCAAGAACTTCCCTTGAATTATTGATTAATTTAAAAGCTAATGTTAAAGATAACTTCCCTAGATGTAAAGAAACTTTTGATTTGCTTTGTATATTAATTAAATTAAAAAGTGACCCCTTACAAATGCGGATATTCGACGTTTTAAAAAAATCAATAACATAGGGAAGGAGGTATAGTTCATTTAATCTGTAATAATGTTTGTTAATGTTTAATTTTTGTACATGCAAAATTTCACCACAATCTGACATATAATTCCCAAGAAATTTGACAAGCGCGTTTGTATGGACAATTCAGTACTTCACGGGACCCCTTAACAACGGACATATTTTAGAATATCAATATTATTGTAGTCATCATGAACAATTTTGACTATGGGGCTAACCCAGAAATCGAGAAACATAAAGCTGACTATTTGACTAGTTGACGATTAATGCACTTTTTGTATGGAACAGCTGTTTTTTTCGCGGTTTCAGGGTTGGCTATTGTAAAAGTTAGTCATTATGATGAGCAGATACTTAAAATGATATTCTAGATAGATGTGTCCGTCGTTTAGATTTACACTCTATTTATGTGTCAGGCCGCTATTACATTACATTATCCAATTCGCAGTAAGTACGCTGATTTAGTGTGCCAAAAAAGAGCTCGCTCTTTACAACACTAGCTAGCGAAGCAAGTCACACTAAGTTTTTTTTTTTACCGATTTTCGGTTCAGCTTTTTTTTGCCCAGTTTTCGTAAAAACACGGGCAAAAAACCGAGTAAGGTCAAAAAGTAATTCTCGAAAGACGCAATCTATCACATCACACAGGCTATCAAACCTTTCACAAATTAGGCAATTAACGCCATCTAGTACAGATTATTGTAACCCCTATCTGTACTAGATGCCTAATTTCTGAAGGGCTTGTCAGTTATTCTCGAAAGACGCAATTGCCTCACAGACGCATTTGTACCAGTTGACCCTAAATACGATTTAAATCGTGTATTTGGCAACGCTGGAGCATCCAACCAAAGAATAAATATTAGCAACGCAACAAGTCAACCACAAAACAACAAAAGAATTAAAATTAGGTGCGCGCGTTTTTCTGAGCGGTTTTTTTACGCATCGTACGGCGTTAGCCAGTTTTTTCGTTAAAAAAACAAGATTAGTTTACCCAGTGTAGTGTAATTGGCGAGCTCTTTTTTGGCACACTGAATTAGCAAACTCTGAAAATATTTCTAAGACCTGGGTAATATTGATTTTGACTAATTTGTCTTTAAATAAAACTTTCTTTAATGATGATTTCTGCCCAGGAAGTGGTAGTAGGCTATTAGGCTTTTTTTTTTTCAGCCCAGGAAGCGGCACGGCTAGTTTCGTTTCATAATTATCCTACCTTAAGCTTTGATGACTTTTACGGATGATTAGCTGAACTTTAATCAGGCACTGCCACCAAATCAGTTTTGACCAAAGCATTCAGTCTTACTACCTACTTTTAGCTGGTTTTTGCAGTCAAAAGTGGTTTTGACCGGTTATGAGTTTTGGCTGTAACTTAAATTATACATATGCGTTCATTAACAAACTAAACTATGTATTTAATTATTGTGATAAAATTTTACACTAACAAAAACGCTAAATGTGAACCAAAAATGTAAATTGATGTTATTCATCTAAAACCTTCAATAAATGATATGTCCAGATCAAGATGAATGTTGTTTGTTTGAATGTTGATGATGTATGTTTTTGGCGGGAACCTAAAAGATATTATCGTGATTTTGTATTAAATTCTAAATATTTTAATTCTTCGAGTGTTAAAGTGTATTGGATTATTAACCTTTATTGTTTTGTTAAGGTGCACGAGTGTAGGCAAATTACACAAATATTGCGAAACGTGAGAATTCGTCTTTTCTACAAAACTTTACTTAAAAGTTTCAGTAAAATATCCATCACTTTACTGAAATGAGGTAAGGGGAGGGATTCATCATCGTCATTGTCATCATCATCATCATCATTTGTATAATACTAATGTAAAATACTATATTTTATTTTATTGACACTGGCAAATGCGCAAGACGTGCGACGCCAAAATCCCCTGGATGGGAACAAAAAAAAAGGCCCTTCACGTTTCGTTCATAAACGGAACAAAAAAACTAGCCTAGACATTTTTAGGGACGTTTATTAGATCATCCAAGTTTTAATTTTCGCGCTAGAAAAAGAACCATAGACAACGATCAACAATTCAAGGTCGTCCCTCATGGGACTAGTGATGGCAGGACAATGGAAATGATTGAGCTACGAAATTAATTAGGATCAGTGACGGCGAATGATTACTTTTTCGGCACATTCACATAGCAATCCATTTTATGGGTCGTTGTATCGTATGTAAGTACAATTTGGTACAGTACGTGGCGTATGGAACTATAGTGTTGGATGAACGACATCACGTATTAAAATGTACGACAATTTTCCTGATCCAGTAAATTAGAACGTTATGTACGACAGCATTCCATTTGACAGATTCGTTGTGTCATGATCCAAAAACACAAAGCACAGAATATAATTAGAGCAACTAACTTGCTTTAGTTATTATTTTGAGACACAAAGTCTAGCGTTCCGGAAGTTGACACCCGACATGTCACTCGTCATCGTCGTCGTCTCTAAAATTCTCTTTCAATGGTTTTGTAATATTTTACTGGTCGGTTGAATGTTATTGACTTCACGCGATCACACATTTACCATTTTAAAGTTAATTCTTTAGTTTGAACAAACTAGAAGGAAAATAAGGTCTCAATTCGAGTACCGTCGAAATTTTGCAGGCAAGTACATAGTTCATGCAAAACAATTTTTAAGTTCGAATGTAAGCAAAATTGAATGTAATCGAAGAGTCATTTGGAGGAGGAGTTGGTGGAGTGAGTTAGTACAAAATACATATAGGCAAAACAAACAGTTCCTTTAGGATATCGGGGAAAACCGCGGGCGTTGCTAGTTGTACTTTATTAAAAAGGTCGGGCGTGTCACTTCACTTCTCCGCAACAGCGCATGCTTGCCAGCAGCTCGCGCATGCGTGTTTAGTCTGTTCCGTTCAGTTCAATCAATCATAGACTAAAGACTTGTTTTTTAGTCTTTAGTTATATAGTCTGTCACGAAACTAAAAATCTAAAAATTTCTTTTTGTTTGTAGGTTATGTTTCAATCAAGTTTCAATGAAATTGTCAAAAAAAAATTATATTTCATGGAATTTGTTTAATCGTGTCGCTATGGAGTGTACGTGAACTCTTTCGTAAACACTTCATGCGAATCACTACACAACAGTGCTACTAAATGTGTTGATTAAATCGGTAGTCGCTTACGATCGTGATAATTTCGATGAATACTTGACATTGAACAGTTGAAATGTAAAACACAAAAGTCGATACGCATCCGTCACTGTACCTATTACTTAGAGAAGTTTCTGAGGCGAATCAAACAGGTGTAACGCCGCTAGTTATCGATCACAAGGGCACTATTGAAAGCGGGCAAGATGACGATGAGTCAGTTAACAGTTATGAAACTGTACAATACAGTAGTGGACGACGTGATAGCTGGAGTACGGGACGTATTCTTAGACGACGGCGTTGACGAGCAGGTACTGCAGGAGCTCAAACAACTGTGGAAGAGCAAGTTGCAAGCCAGCGGAGCTATGGATCCGCCGCCTGAGCCTGCCATGGCGCCCCCGCCTGCGTTGCAGAGCTTCCAGAAAGCCAATGGTGGTAACGCCGTACCCAAACAGGCCCATATGGCACAAGGCTCCAGCCAACAGAACTCTAGCGTAGAACATGGTGGTCAGTCATCAAATATAGCTGGAACGCATCCACACCATGTTTTAGATCCGAATAACAAAGTGCCTGTACAACTAACACTACCCGCCCAGCCGGGCGTGCCTGGATCACAACCGAGGTGCTTCACCATACAGATACCTGCATCTGCTTTGAACGGAAACAAACTTCACCAGGTTCTCACAGGGCCAATCATCAGTGCAACCATAAGTTTACCTCAGCCATTAGCTGCTACTCTCTTGCAACAACATATAAACTCTGCATTAGCTGGGCAACAAAACGAGTTTGATGGCGGTGGAGGGGGACGAAGTGGAGCGGCACCATTCTCCTTGGATGGAGCAATGGACTCGTCGGACGACGAGGGGTCAAATGCGGGCGAGGGATCGGATGAGGCAGCCGCCGACGAGGACGACGAGGAGGAATCAGCAGAGGAGCGCGCTGAAGAGGAGGAGGAAGACAAGGACGAAAGCGGTGGCGCCGACGAAGAGCCGCTCAACTCCGGGGACGACGTCTCCGACGAAGAGCCTGGAGACATGTTTGATACTGACAATGTTGTTGTTTGCCAATATGACAAAATTACTCGCAGTCGCAACAAGTGGAAGTTCTACCTAAAAGATGGTATTATGAACTTAGCCGGGAAAGATTACGTATTTCAGAAGGCCAACGGTGATGCAGAATGGTGAATGATCAATGTAAAGATAGCTGTGTATTTTTATAGATGGTGTAAACTTGTTATATCTCAGTAGGATCTAATATACAGAGACAAAAGGCGCTGGTGAAATGTTATCTCGGACTGTTTGATAGATACTTATGCTCGTCAGTAATTTATCTAATTGATGCTTTCTATTAATAAACCGATAATCTACTTTGCTGACTGTACTTACATTGTTTTAGTAATAATGTTGTTTAGTTTAAAATGGGAAAATTACAGTTTGCTTGTGCAGTTTTCCTTGTCACTTGTGCGAATAGAAGCAAGTCCATTGATGTTATCGGATTCACTCCATGCGGGTGTTTATTATTCATGTACTGGAATATAATTAGCAATTTGACTTGATTTTAATTTTTGTGTCAATTATGTTTAAGTCTGAGTGTTTGTATAGATTACATTGATTGACTGCTAATTCAGTTTACATTTTGTGGATGGCAAAAATCAACTTGTGAACTCAGCAGTAGTTGGTTGTTAAGAGCATAATTAAAGTACCTTATGAGGGTGAAGGTTCCACACTGATGTATGAGCTTCTATGTTAGTTGTACATTTAAAAATTAGGTGTATTGTATAAATATGTATTAATGTTTTTGTGTTTGGCTTCACTAAATTTTGTGTAAATTGTACTTATATTGTAAATAACTAGTAAATATGTGAAGATACAAATTTGAAGCAACAGTGGAATCCTTATACCTAACTGCCTAGAAATGGAGTTATGTTAAAGGGTGTGTATAAGTAAGTATGTATATTGATCTGGTTCTATAATACCTGTAGTAGTCTTGATGGTGCACAGAAATTTAAAATGCAAAGAAAGCCTCATCTCCATATCCAAAGTGTTTTTGCAATCTGGCTTTTTGTTTTTTAGAAATAAACCTACTTTTTTTATTTATGTAATGCTAAATATGTACCTAAATTCATAAAGGAACTTGTGTTGTGCCATAGCAAACTGAAAATGGTACAAATATTTAATCTATTCTTGTTTGGTTTGCCTTAATAAAAAACATTCATGAGTCATGGCTTTATCAATGATGTAAACCACTATAAACACTAGATACTGGTTGATTTTTATCAAAACAATTCCAATTAGAAAAAGTAATTTAGTGAAGCTATACAAAATTTATAAATATAGTTTGTTAATATATTATTATGGTGATATAAATAAGTAATCTTATAATTCTCTTGTATGTTACATTCATGAGTGTATGGAAATCATCTTATCCATTTAATTGAAATTTAATGAGCTCAACCAAATGTACTGCAAAACATAAACCTATTGTAAAATTGATTCTGATGTTGTGCTGTTTATTTATTAAGTGACAATGTCCACTGGAGAACTGTGTCGTGGCAGTAACACAAACTGAACTGTTTCCCGGTTTACTGAAGGATCAAAATAGTTCTGCTGTGGCTGGAAAGTTGACATTTCTCTATGATCACTTCACGTTGTGCCTCGTCGACTCACTACTTCAGCGGGTGCTGTCCCTAAGATTCCATAATCAAATCTTGCATAGTGAAACTTTCTGTTTGTTGTAGCCCTTAACTATACTACTATACCAAAATTTTAATGTAAGAGCATATCAGTTCATTTCGCAATATTTGTAATTGTGTTGTTAAATATTGAGTCTATGATGACATTTATAAAATTCGTTGCTTTGAATGTTTAGTATTTAACAATCATCTAAAAGTTAGGATCAAGATGTAAAAAAAATTACATTATTTTGATTGTTACCTAAATCTTAATGTAATTACTGAAATAATTATTAATATTTAAGGCATGATTGCTGAAAATGCCAACGATTGCAACTGAACTTAAATAATACTTAATATTAAATGCAAGCAGCAACATTTTTGAACCACTGTTCTAACTCAATGCTCATTAAGTACATACTAAGAAGGCACTGGGCACAAAAAGTATAGAAGTGCATAGAGCAGCTTTTAATGTTGTCATTTTACTTTGAATTGAACCACTTATTTTTAAATACTTTCACAAATTTATTTTTAAAAAGTAAGTACAACTATTTAAAATGTCATTTTGCATTTTGGTTTGCCGTAACTTGAAATTAGGTCGAACATTGAAACAGAGCGCGTGAATTTGTTCTTGAAATTTTACTGCTTAAAGACTGAAACGACGAAATAACGTTACTAACCCAAGAATTAAAAAATAAAGGCTTTAGTCTTTAGTCGCCCAAAGTTGTAACGTTAGAACAATTAAAAATCGATTAGAGTGAATTTCAAAAAAGTATTGTATTAACACTACGAATGTGCTGAACTTTAAATGCCAATAAGAAAAAAGGTATTATACCTATTGTGTTAGGCGACGTAGCAACAAAAAAAATATTTTCGTAAATTTGTACAGTCAGCTTTAAAAAGGTTTTGTTCAGGGCAGTCAAAGGAATCGAAACAGTATAAATTCATTTATGCAGGGTTATCAGGAAAGGGTGTAAAAGGACATTTTTTTTCCTCTCAGTTCAGATTTTGCCCCATAGTAAAAGTTCTTCATATTGATGAGTACAATGACCCTCTTTCTGTTTGGTACGTCCTTTCCTGATAACCTTATATGTGTCCCGTCAGTATATGCATATTGGTGTTAGCATCCAAAGTGGCCAAACACATCGTAGCAACACAGTTTCCAATATTTTTGTGAGATGTCAAGATATCTATGTAAATAAAACTAAATTTACTAGCGTGAATACCGTTACACATTTTTTATTTAAAATGAACATCTTGACGTTTTCTGTAGAACTAGAAATTCACTCTATATGGTTATTTCAAACTAATTAAAAATCTCGCATACAGCTTAACTACGTCGTTCCTACTTTATTTTGACTTTTAATAGTATACAATCTCCGGTTTTAAATGACGTGGGACGCGCCACTTGCGAGAAGTAATTTTTTTTAGTTTTGTGAAAGGTTGTATTGGGTGTTTCTTCAAACTAAGGATATATTCTATCATTGTATTTATGATTTTGACCAACTTTTATTAAAAGACCAACACAGAATTCGTGAAAACCAAACCAGCTGTTCGACACATTTCATCGCAATTGTAATTTTTCTATGGTTTTTTTTTGCGATTTCTTTGTTGGTCCTATTCTATAATAAAAGTTGGCCATCATGATGAGTTCAATGATATCTTAGAAATGTCCATCGGTTAGAATACCCCCTAGTATTATAGAACAGAAGCGCATGCTAAAGGTTTTTGTGATTAGTTAAAAATAACCCTGTATACAAAAACGTACCACCAACTGTGTTATGATCTATTAATTTCGTGTAAAATCAATGGTGGCTCACGTTATCTCCAAAAACTGTGTCTGATTGTCAGCAGGCTCTCTCCAAGCGTGATCCTCACAAGACAGGTGGTTAGTTACTCTCATCTAACTAGTAACATTTCCCTATGGTTTGTTTGAATACATTACAAGATTTAAGTTTGACGAAATGGTAATTAAATAAAACATTACGTTGCAATATTTCTCGTTTTATTGTTATCGTTTACGTGAAGAAAATTCTAAGTGGGTACCTTTATACAAACACTAGAATAAAATAAAAATACTTATCAATTCAACAATAGCATATTCTAAATACTTATCGGAGTTTTGTATATATAAATGTATTAAGTATCTTATCTATCTACTGTGAATAGCTACTTAATGCCTAGGTCTTTGAGAATCAATCCTACTGCCTACTAATATTATAAACGCGAAAGTTTGTAAAAATGGATGGATGGATGTTTGTTCCTCTTTCACGCCAGAACGGCTGAACAGATTTGGATGAAATTTGGCACAGAGATAGATTATAGTCTAGAATAGCACATAGGATTATTAACCGTGACAACACACTTATTAACCGTGGGTGAAACCGCGGGGCCCAGCTAGTCCTATATAATAAATAGTAAATTGGGCTGCGAGACGTGTTTTTTGACGGCCAACTTATTTTTAGAAGTAAATCAAGCAAGAACTGTTTTTTCGTTTATTTTTTTTCAGTAAATGCGTTTGTAGATGGTTTAATCTGCAGATAGTAGTAACCTACGATGGAGTAAAAATGTATTTTTATCCGACTGTCCAAGAGTCAATGTTTTCCTATATACTGAAAAACCATGGTAATGGTTATAGCGTAGTTCTAATGGAAGATCTCTACCTACATACGTATTAGTACGTGTAACTAATACATAATATTCTAACAAAGCCGTCAGTTTAGATAGTGGATCTACCTAATTGCATTCACACTAAAGACACATTATTATCTATGCAATTAGATATATCTAAATGATGATTGGTGGGAGATATGAGCTGTGGGTATCGAACTAGGTGTTGTTTAGTGGTTCCTAAGATTAATTTCATCTTTAGGCCACAGCGTCACAGGTATTAGAGGCAAGATAGTGGGCTGAGCTAAATTATTTAAATCCCTTTGTCAGTTGTAATTATCCAGGGCGGCGATCCGCCGCCCGCTCCGGATAGCCGTAGATACAGCTATCCGCTTCTGGAGCCGACTTACCCGCGCAATTTAATATCGGACTCAATGTCCCGGCAAAATATTTACGTAATTTTCCTGTGGAAGACGCGACGAGCCGGCTTTGTTCAGGAAACGAAGTTAAAATAAACACTGTGGTTTAGATCTTTCCTCTAGTTTTCCTTAAAGCTGAAGGCGAGGGCGAGTGTAGGTACCTACAATGGAGGTACAGAAACATCCCTGCCCGTTTAACGTAAATATTGCCTAGTCGTAATCCTAACTTTAGTATTATGAATGTGACAATGAGTTTCTTCGTTTGTTAAGCTTTCACGCTATAGGTAACTAGGTACTTGATTATCAAACGGCGGCGGGGCGTAGCTAGTATTTAACAAGTATGTACTTAAACACCTACTCTCTTTTCAAGTCTATCATTTAATAATAAAATACTTTATGTAATAGAGGGTATTGTGTGGTTTTAAGCTAGGTGCAGAAATTATTTTCTCACATTTGAAAAATAAAATTAACCTAGGGTAGCTGTGTATTATTAACTTAGCTAGGTAGGTACAGTTGCCTTACCTAAATAGCTATCTTATCAAAATCTGGTAGTAGTTATTTTTATTACGCACAACTTAAAAAAAAAAAAACACAAAATTGTAGAAAACTTAAAATCTTAAATATTTAATACCAAACTGAAACTTAAAATAAATAAATAAACTAGTTAAAAGACAATTGTAGAGTTTAAGGGCCCCAGAACGCTGGTGGCATTACCACATTGAATTTTATGGCAATGGTCAATTTCTGTGCGAAGTAAAAGCCAGCATTCTAGTAGTTAAAAGCCCCTTTATTAATAACCTAAGTAGTTTTATTTAAATACATCTGTTTACCTATGTTGGCTATGTTTACCTTATTCTATTTTCAAGTCTTTAACCAAGACAACATAAATTCCTATCCACCTAATATCTAGGCACTAGGTACCTATCTCACCTATGAAACTAATATAATAGAAACCTACAGGATTTAATAACTTTTCTGCTTAGCAAGCAGCCCGAAACTAAAATAATTCAGGTTAGTCTCGGTAGCCAAGAGCCGTCTGATACCTGCCCATATCGATCGGACGAGAGATGCAATCTCTCTCTAATTCGGCGACTCGCTCGGACGACAAGCTTTATCGGTGAGTGGGTGTTACCTTTAGGTCAAAAGCAGATGACCTGCATTAGACACGACTTAACGGTCGTAGGCACGATAAACGTCAAGGTTTTTCTAAGATAGGTACCGCAGACTGAGAAAACAATCAGAGGGACACAGTAGTTTTTTTCTCTCAAGCGTGAGCGCTAGTTGTGGGCGTAGCTAATACGTGATAATCTTTTCCTAGAAAAAAAATATTAAAACAAGCTTTTTTTGAACTAGAAAGAAAATCGAACTGCAATGATTACACGCCTACTGAAACTGAAGCAAAAACAAATACCTCCTTACTTAAAATGTAAGCTTGAAGAAAAGCTGAAAGTCGAATAAAATAGATAGAAAGTACCTGTTGAATGCTTTGTGCTTACGAGCATTGCCTCATTCTCTCTCCGCATCTCCGCCGCGGCGGTTGGGGACTCGAGAACAAGTCAATACGGTAATACCCACCTACTTACATTTTATTCCTCTGCGAATTTTCGCCGAGAAAAGGTATTTCGCCCTGATATATTCATTGTCGAGGTAGAACCAAGCCTCGTTGGTGCGAAAAAGTATTTATCATATTTTATTTGTTTCAGATATTCCCGGAGGAGTGCGACGCGCGGTATCTAGGCCTCCATAGTCCGGAATGTCGTGTTTCCGCGCCAGCGTGCTGATTCCGGACTGAGTCCGTACAGTGCTCGCGTGTTCATATTCAGTGTACTGTGATGATGTGATTGTGAAGTGCCGCGACAACAGATAAGCCGCCACCATGCTGCCTTCTAACGTTATGTCATTTATGAAGAAGGTCAGTTTCCTCACATTACCTTATTCATTTAATAAACACTAATATGGTGTACTTACGTCGTAGAGGTATTAAAATGCTTAGGCTCCCTACCGTTCCGAGCGTGAGAGTTCATTAGATCGAAAAAAAAACTTTATTTTCAGTATTACTGCTTGGGTTTTTTCCAAGGTATAGGTATTTTAAATTTAAACGGAACGCGAACGAAGCCCATTTGAATTTATTTTTTTCTACCATGCTTGAAAATCCGTTACACAATTTCTATTCAAGCTTCTACTCTAGCGATATCAGATGCCGAATTCTGAGGAAGACACATTGAAGAGCATACAGAGAAGAGTTTAGGTAGAGTCTACATAGTTACCTACATTAAAGTTGTAATTAAACATAGGCCTGTGATGTTATGACTAAAGTTTAAATTTTTGCACAGAAACTCTTACTTGCTTGGAATTCCTGATTAGGTATCATAGATATATTCAACCAACCACATACCACATCTTATCTACTCTCCTAGAAATATACTTATTTTACCTAAATCTTGTTAATTAATAGCAAACGTTTTGCCAAGAAATTGTGTTTAGAGAAGCAAGCGTTCCTGAAACGTGACTGCCCTTTCTAATTCTCCAGGAACTAATCAGTCAATCAATCACACCGTTCTACTCAACACCTTGTTTTAATCAAACTTATTATTATTTATACCGGTGCACAAGCGCGGCCACGTTCCCCTAATGTTTCCTCCAGAAATTATAATAAAAAGTCCCGGTCACATTAAAGTTGGATCGTTGTTTTGATTATATTACGGCTACACGCCTTAATTAAAATTCTTTGCAGTAGTCGCTAGTCGCCGTTCTAGGTAAAAATATAGCCCTGTATAGAGGCGGCCGCTTTTGGTTTTATTTCTTACGCTTTTAACTCACCTTCCATAAGACATGAATATAAAGCAGGTATTCTTACTTCCACTTTTTTATGCGGGGACCCTTATGAATGTAACTAGAACAGCCATTATGAGAAAACAGATTAATGAAACTTTTATCGTTCTAGTTTAATAGGGCATTATTTCTGAGATGGCTCCGATCGGCTTTTAGATGTGAATCTTACCAACCTTTTATTGGAACCCCTATTATCTCTTGTCCTATAAATGTATTGAATGCTAGATTCGTTTTAGTTTCTCACAAATATTGGCCGAATATCTACTGATACGAACCACGCGTGTATTTTCAAAAGCCCAACAACATTGAAGCGGTCGCTGCGGGATGAGTTCACGTCGATAGGTTGGTTTTGATCTCGCGACTTTGGGATCATGAATCAAACCCTTTGCCTTTGTTATGCTCTGGCGGTTATTGGCTTTTAGCTGTATTAATTTTTAATAGCACTCGGAGAATCTTAAACCTATAAACCCACATAATATTGTATACTTCCGTCAATGTTGTGAGTGCCTATTGCCTACTTTACTTACCTCGAGAGTGCACATTATGATTGCACAAAGATTATGTATTATTAATACCTGTGGACATATATGGGCTGTAGTGTAAGGTAGATAGGTAAGTACCCGATAATTCTGTTTGAGCCGTCTCTTACAGACCTTGCCATTTATATGCAACTGACAGCGACAACAATATCATTCTAATCAAAACAAACTAGTTTATAATTTAGTTTGTGACACGTATTCATGTCAGGTTGAGCTGAGAGCCCGTCCCACGTGTGGTTATCGAGCGAGGCAGCGCCGCCGGCTCCTGCGCTATGTATTAACGCTCCACCGAGCGGAAACGTCTTTCTTTCTCCAAACAATGTGGCGCGGGCTCCACTCACATGCACCAGCCGGCAACCGTTTGAAGCTCAACGCTTTGTCGCGATCACACACTTGCATTATATTCTGCATGGCTTGAAAAATTAACACGGTGTACGTCTTTACAGCTTAAAACAATTGATTATCTATTTCAAACTGAGCATACTCTATGGCATTTAAAAATTACGTAATAAACACGTTAAATGTCTCTATTTGAAATTTTTAGTTTAAATAAAAAAAAAACTAGAAATATACATAAGTAAATAAATAGACAATATACTTACAAAACTTATACAGTCAATTTATGTACAAGTTCCATAGAATATTTAAAAACGGACACAACAAAGTTTGAAAGTTACCTCTAAAGTTTACCTCTATATTGCTTTAATGTCGATCTATGAACCAAAATTACGAATATTTTTAACGTAAGTCGTGTTAACTATAGGTAAGTATAGTAAGAAAGCGAAAATAAAAAAAAAAACAGTTTCTCTCAAACAATCTCGTTCCTAATTAAAATCTAGTCATCATTTCCACCCCCCATTCCTTCCAATAAAGGATACCTATACTCAGTACTTAATACACCAACCCTCGTTTAGGCGACTTTAATTACATTTTTTGCTTCCTCTAATGAATTTTACAGTTTTTGTTTTTCTTTCCGCGGTGTTTTATGATACCTCCGCTGGTATACATTATACCACAACACGCTCTGAAGCAAACATTGTGTTTGCTTTGCAGCTATTCCGCCGGGTGGCTACGATTATCATACGGATTTGCTGTTTGTAAATATTTGTTGTCGTATGACTATGTACATGTGAGATTTCTACAGACATAAGTGAGATTGTAAAAGCGAGGACATCCCTTGTGTTACTTCGGAACTGAGAAATATGGACTTAGTCTATGGACTTGCACATAGTTAATGACTGCAAGAGCAACGATGATAAAGTCACGCCTATGTACCTACTTATGTTTTTATTTATGGCCATGAGAACTAACAATGCATTTTATTAAAGGATTACATAGACAAAAATTCGTAGCAACTTCGCTACGAATGTCGTAGCACCGCGGCTACGAATTTCGTAGTTATTCGGTTACGTATATCGTAGCACGTATCGTATTCAGTCAGACGGCGCGCTGCCGCTGCTCTGAAGAAGTCTAAATAATCCGTGTTGCTTTAAATATTTTAAAAAAAGAACATAGTATCCCATAGTGTCAAGTTTTTGATATGTTTGGAGATAATGGTCGCCGTAATTATGAGAACCATAGAAATAATAAACAATGCATTTATTATGTATAATAAATTAATGCATTCCATTCTGTACAAATAACATCTTTTAATTATTGTAATTGTTATCAAATTACGATTTTTACCTCCAAATATTTCGGTAAATTGACACTTCAGGGTACAAAATATTCACATACTGTGTTAGTAACTGTCCCGTATCCATTTAATACTACTTTAAACGTGTGCAGAAACTTTGATCAAAAAAAATAAGCTTGTGGATATGCCAGCTTCCATAGAAAAATGATCGAACCGTTACCCACTCTTATTATCCACGCCTACAGCACGACTCATAATTTTAGGACATACTTCTGATAAAATTATTCTTAACAAATCTCACTGATTAAATTAGTTTTGAGATATAGAAGTCCGGGAACCAAAATAACTTCACGTAACAAAATTCATGAATTGCGGAAAAACATCATTATCGAAGTAAAAAGAGAGGTTTCTAATAATAAATTACTTCGAGTCTTTCTCAGTATATATCTTGTTAATCTGAAAAGGCACGCTTGGCGCTGGCGCTGGTTCGCAGGCGGCAGATCGGTGCAGTGAATGGCGAGTGGCGACCCAGTTCGGCTCGGTTCGGCGCAGGGCGCATAAATAAAAGCTAGCTTATCAAAGAGTGCATATTAAAAATCTTTTCAACAGAACGCTTGCTTTTTTTAAACTTTTTAGTTTGCTCATTCTCATAGATTCCATATATAGCTAGTACCTACTGTTTTTTTTTTTTCAATAAGTGAATTTTGGATAAATCAGGGTAATTTTTCTAAGGATAAAATAGAATAGTAGGGTCAACTGGTACAAATGCGTCTGTGGGGTAATTGCGTCTTTCGAGAATTACTGACGGGTTTGTCAGTTCATAAATAAGACAACTAACGCCAGCTAGTACAGATTATTGTAACTAAAGATAGAAAAAGCTGTAGGTAGGTGGTGCCACACAATACAAAAGGCGCGAGGTAATATCCCATTAAAAAATAATTGTAAGTGGCGTTTCCAAGCGCGTGTGCCTAAACATCTGGCTTTATTTCAAGTGCTCTTAGAGTTCAAAGCTTTTCCTATAGATGAGTACACATAATATATATAATTTAATACGCTATATTTGCTCTGGGAATAAAGTTTATTTAACAAAGTCGAAGCTTAAAATTTTGTGGTTTGGTTTTTTCTGGTGGAGCAATTGCGTCTGCGTCATGGGGCAATAGCGTCTATGTTACGCATTTACCCCAACTTCAGATATCATAAACATTTTATTTTTAACCTACTTCTAAAAAGGGAGGTTATTAATTCGATCCGTAGGTATGTTATTGTATTATATATATATACTAGCTGTCACCCCGCGACTTCGTTCGCGTTAATTATTTATATGTATATATATATATTTAAACTATCCTATCTCTCAAGTTGGATCGAACTGCACATGGTGTGCGAATTTTATTATAATCGGTTAAGTGGTTTAGGAGTTCATTGAGGACAAACATTGTGACACGAGATTTATATATATTAAGATAGTAGTATGTTATGTTATTGATTTTGCAACATGGGACCCTATTCGGAGATTTGAGATTTTCATCTCACTTTTTTTCGTCTTTGTTGCTCTCGTTTGAAACATCATAGGTGTGAGTTACCAAGGTAAAATCTCATCTCATCTCACGCGTAGGAATAGCCCCAATGATCCTAAAATATTTACCTACATACTTGATACTGGTACAATACAAATATGTTTGATACAAATGTGTGGAGCCAAACCCGGGAAAAAAAAGCTCTTCAATTCACTTGCCTCCCAAGTTAGCAATTCATAATGATACTACCGGACGATATATTAACACTCATTCGAAAATCAAGTAAAACCTCAATTGTTAATTTATATGTGTTTTCACCCCTGAAAATATTCATGGGACAAATGTGTCTCAAAAAGAAGAAGAAACATAGACGCATTAGTGCCATCAATGAATGCATCTTGATATATTTAAAAAAGTCTACCTTTTTCTAGAATGGTTGTTAAAAATATATGGACCAACTGAATAAAAAACAAATTTACTATATACAAAATTACGACCATCTAGGTCATAATTTTATAAATTGAAATATTAAAATATACGGACGCAATTGCCCCAGGTTGGGTAAATGCGTCGAAAAATAAACCTCTCGAAAAAAATACAATCATGTCTTCAAATGTTCAACAATTGTAAAATAAAGGCCAAAACTAATAAAATCTATGATGTCTTATTATGATGGACACATGATCGTGTAAAAATATGGCCGAGATAAATCGACGAAACTGAGTGTAAAAAATGAATTACGCAATAACCCCGGTTGACCCTATAGATGTATGTAGGTACTCGTAACAAGCAAGTCATTTATGAACTACAAAACGACCGTCAAAACTCAGTGTTTTCTTAAAATAAGTATGTTAATTTTAGACATTACAATAACGTTAAAATAAAATAAATCATTTTTTTAGGCAATGAAACAGACCAATTGATAATTTCCTCAAGTGGAATGTCTGACAAAATGTTTTTCCAGAGCTTTATGAAACTTTTAAAACCAATTTCATTTCGTTTCTCGCTATTGAAGGAAAACAACTTGAAATGAAGGAAACGCTAAGTAAACGTTTTTATGTATATTTTTTCTTTTTAAATGCTAATACTGCGCGATGTGGGGCGAACACCTAAGTAGAGCCATTAGTCTTCAATAAGCGCACTCGTTACCGCTTTATATTACCTCATACTTACTTATATACATTTAAAAAACGAAATCTATTTTGCCGAAGTACTTCCCGGTGAATGTACTTTCACTTATTTTGATAGAGGTTTAAACATACAACCGGTAAAAATCTAAGAATATCATAAGTATTTGCTACTTTCTTTGTGTCTGTTTATTCATTTATCTTATTTATCTTCGGAGAACATTAGAAAGGCAGGCTGAGTCAGCCCAAAATACAAACGCTTCGTTTAAGTACAGTGTGATTGGGTTCAAACTAGCGATATATGGAGGGCAATTTCATCGACGAATCACCCCCATATCACCATATATTAAGATTTATTTCATGTATGTAGTGTAGAGCATACATAAAAAGTTATAACTTTTTGTAACTGAAGTCTCAGAGAAAAAAACTCTAAAAATAAAAATGGCGACTATTCCAAAATTTTCCCAACCCTAGCTGCTTCGCAATCACCTCACTTGGAAATCACTAGTGTGATCTCTAAGAGTGAGGCTCATAGTCTATACACAGTCGTTTCGATAAGAAAAACAAAGGAGTTAAGTCTTAATATGAAAAATGGCACCTTAAACACATGGTTTGGAATCAATACATTTGATTATTTTTAATAGAACGGCGGTGAACGTAAATAAACAAATAAAAGTGTCAATGTGGTGCCACTATAGAAGCATGATTTTTAATGAGACACGGCATTTATGTACCTATTACTGGTCAAAGCTGGATGACGATGAAGGTGAACTCCTTCAAGGGCATCGGATACAAGTGCCTGATTACACGTAGGTAATAGAAGGCACCCTTCTCAAATAAAGTTGTGACACGTCTTCAGAGTCTCGAGCCTGCCTGTGTATCTAATTGTAAGTCGTCATGTCGCCGACGACGTCGACGCATTGAATTTCATTTCAAATATTGAAAATATTGTTCAAAGCTTTAACCTTGGGCAATCTGAATGCACGACAGTTTATACTTAGATCGTTTATAATAATAACTTGTGTAATCAATATCAGTTTGTCCGTTGACTTGAATAAGATTTGTAAGTAAGTTTGTATGCCATTTTAAGTATGGAATAGGTACATTATACAAGTACATTAAAGAGTGTAGATAGGTGCTCAATCTATACAGATGCACATAGGTTTTTGCATTTTAATCAGTATTTGCTCCAATAAAGTAATAACATGAATATAGCCTTCATTAGTATTAGCTACATTTTTTTTTATTCATAATGTTGCGAATTTTTGTACATGCTGTGTTTGCACTTAGACAGCTGTTCAGCCACATGGTTATTTTTGTATGTGTCAGTATTTTTTATTGAAATGGGCTGTTGCAGCCAGTTTGCAGACCAATTTAAAAAAAAATTACCGGCAAGCAATATTTAACTATTAACTATGTAACGAATGTATGTAATTCTAATTTTGTGTGATACATTAATAAATAATGAACTGGAACGTTTAATTAGTCTTGAATTTGGATACCTGCCTGAAATATGAGAATACCTTCTGATCCCTCCTGTGCTTACTTTACATATTATTTAAAAAGTTGCCATTGAAAGCACTTTAGACTTAACATACATGGCTACGCTGGAACCATATCCTCGCATTTGAATTTTAAATAGTTTGCTAACTCTCTGGACGGTAAGCTCGCAGTGTGTAATTAATTCGTTTTTAACTTTAACGAAACTTTTTCAATTTGCATTACTCTAGACTATGCAACAGAATATTTATGCAACTTTAGAACTTCTACTAGTCGCATTAAATTACATTTCCGTGAACCAGTCTGATAGTAGAACAGATGTAATTATTATATCCCCCTTGGCGTGGTGTTTACAGGCTGTAATTAATTACCTACCGATTCTACAAAGAGCTGTTTATTTAAAGATATTCTATCAGCTTTGGGAGAGTCTCTTCAAAAATGTATTTGCATAAAACCTTCACAAGGTTGCGTTCAACTTTCAAGGTGTATGAAAGTCAGGTTACTTACAGGAGTCGGTGAGCTGCTAAATATCGTAGACGTGGCAATGAACAATAAACTTATATTTTGTATAGCTATACTTGATATAATAATATGACTCGTAAACTATTTTAGAGATTATCTACGGTAACTCCTAACGCCTTATTTCTATAGATATTAGTTTTATATCTTAAAAGTTAATGTAACGACCTTGATTACAAAAACTAAAATATTTAAGAGTAAAAGTAGATAAGTAAAGTAAAACCAAAGCTAAAGTCTAGTTGAGACACTTAAGTTTAATTAAACTGTTTCAACATGAATATTAGGGTAAACAAACTCAATAGTGGAGGCGCAACTTGTGGACAACGTTCATAAAGTAACCCATTATGTGGGTCGATGAAAGATTATAGCATACAGTCGGTACATCATCAAGCTGCGAGCTTGCTGCTATACCTAGTATTCTGCGCTGTACTATGTTGTAATAAAAGTTATTATCGTGTGTGTATATAGTAGCCTGAGTGGCGGGTTGTAACCGGCCAAATTATGCGATTTGGGTCGGCCGGTTCCACCGCGTAGATGAAAGGCTTACTGAGGCTATGTTACCCGACCCAGCTATAAAAGCTTACGCTCAAATACTCTGGGATTCTTGCTTTTACAACAAAAATGTAATACTTATGAAACGCGAAGATACAGTGAATAGTAATGACCTAAGCAGCCGTAACTAAGCCTCTGGCTAAAAACCCGAGTCGAAGTGATTTTATTTGAGGTTTACTCTATATAAATAAACGAAGCGAGAACTTTTGTAAGATTTTATGCAAATTGATTCTCAAAAAAGGTAGGTAAACACTAAATAGATTTTAACGGCGTAATATGACGTTTTAAAGCTTTACCTTTAGAAAGTATATGATAAAGGATCCGTTGCAACGAGTGCTGCATTCACGGATTTATAAAAGCGCGTCGTTCTTGAATCGCGCGCTACCGTCGGCCACTTGCCAGGACAAAGCTCACAATTTCACGCCATCTGCACACTCGTAACTACGGTGCTTTTGACACGAGATATACGTGCTACACGTATACTTTCCGACTTCAATATTATGCAAAATCACACCCCAAAGGTCTCTACGGCTCAATTAATCTTATTCCGCAATAAACGCCGCAGAATTTGTAACATTCGCGCGGAATACTTAAACTTTTCTTGAGTAATGAAGGCTGTTAAAACGCCACCAGTTCTAAAAATGTACTCTTCTTCGAACAATTTATTATAAGTACCTACAATGTAGATAGAAATAAATTCAAGTCAAACATTAATTTTCCATTGCAAAGCAGCAAGTTTTAGCGCTTGTGTTAAAACTGTGTCAATTTAAGGTCGCTCTGAGAACAAATAGCGCTAAAGTAGATTTGTGGGGATATTTGTTGTGACAGTGATTTAGATTTATTTGAATGTAGTTCCGGTGGCGGCGGCGGCCGAACCCAAACTACCTTAATGCGATTCCTGAAGGGTTTCTCCCAACTCTCGGATGAAGTATGCCACGGTTCATTAGATCTGCGAATATTAGATTTTCACCTTTATTCTCTTGATTTAGGGTTATCGATGATCAGAATCGAGATTACGGTTGAACACAGAACCACTATCTTTCTATTGGAAATGAATCACAGTCACTGAAGTATTCGACGAGAGCTTGAGGAAGGATAGATATTATCATAGGTAAGATCATTATTTTCTTATTCCTTTTGACCTTGACCCTTCCAAGACCCTAGCTTGCCTTTACAATTTCCTTCCAATTTACTCATCTTTTGCTCCCTACTTCCAGTTGGAGAGGTTTAGGCAATTCGTACCTATTTCCTAACATATTGAGAGATAAGCTCTAATGAAAATGAAAACGCAAAACGAATTTTAACAAGAAGAGCTTGCTTTTTAGCAGAAGATACCCAAATTGTTTTCCAACCTATTCTGAAAAACGCTTGTTCCTTAAACGTTTTGGAGGTACAAAACATTTGTAAGACCGAGAGCAGTCACCGCCAGTACCTCACAAATAAATGGGAACTAAAATAAGAGCAAGGAGGAGGCGTGTCTGTGACGCGTAATTACATTCCTTTGTGTTGGCCTTCCTGCGGCGAGGGCCTGCGTATGTCCTCGCCACGTGTGCCCGCACTAGAACAATATAAAAACACCATTTGACGGCGACAAAAATACTTAGGTCTTGTGGTTAATTCTATGATAATTAATAATTAATTTATTACTAATACCGGTTGATTTCCTAAACCGTCCTGAAAAAAATGGGTATAATAGGTGAACGGAGTATAAGCCTATGGCACAGATTTTTTTATGTAAATTAGAATAGGTATCGATTGAAAATATCAAAGTTCAAAGCATACGCAGCATACGCACCTTACTAAACTCGAGGAATTTTCAATAAAGTCGTATCGTGATCATATTTAAATTTAAATCCATGCAGCCGTAGGTTGAGGGAGCTCGCCTTACATTACTGGCATTTCGCAGGCGCATCTGCGCCGCCGCCGCCGCGCCAGGACTCTAACTAAACTCTCATGTATAACTTCTGTTCCACTTACACAGCGCACCAAACACCGTTGTTTTTACCAAGACGGTAAACAAAAACAACCGGTAAAATAAAATAAAAAAAAAAAATCGTTAAAAAGAAATATAAATAAAACACATACTTACTTGTTTTTAGTAGATTAAAATACTCGTAAGTAGCGTGGATAAATTAACTAAAGATAAACGGTACAACTCTAGGTCTAAGAGTTATAAGGGTGATTTCACGTAAATTTACGTAAATACTCGCGTTTTCCAACGCGAGACACTTCCTAGCAGACGACTCGGTAATTATACATTGTCACTGAAATTTAAAATTAGACAAACACAACGTTATTTGACGTTGATAATTCTAAGCATCGATTAGGATTTAAATGTAAACAGCGGGGGAAGGCAACAAGTGGGTCAACCCGTCGTCCTCGGGCTGCAACGATAGTGGGTCATGAACGAGCCGTGTTCATGACCCATTTTATTTCACAAATCCCAACAACAAACACATTAGATTCCAATTCAAAATATTTTTATCTCTATCTCTCTCCTTTGGTCTCTATATTTAAATAGTATAAAACGAAGATCTTGATCCGATTTTTAACATTAATGTGTTTATAGGTAACATGAAAACAATTTTTGAGGTACAAAAAGGTTAGTCGCTTATTGAATGCTTTTGTAAGAAGACATATTTAAAAATATTTCTTTGTAAGTAATGCATAGTAAGCCAACGGATATATAAACAAGGGAAGTAAAGTGAATCAGCCATTTCTCAAGAGCCTGCTGCGTGTCGTGCTTGCCACTCTATCCTACCGGATGTTTTCTCATACCGATTCAATGGACTGATTCTAAACAAATTGACTGTTACTTGTATCGTCTGAGTGCTTTATTGTGTTATGAATTCTAAACATTACATAATTTGAATTAGACAATCTAAAACTAAAACTTCTCAAAAATGAATATACTATGCTAAACATAAAAAACTAAAACAAATCAAAAAAGCACGTTTGGTGGGTGGAAATTTGGCTAGAATACTGGCAGCATTGCCACGTTGGATTGCTAGTTTTTTGGCCAAAATAGGCGCCAGCATTCCGGTCACAAGTAGGATATACTACTACTACTACCAAGCGTTTGGCCAGACTCTCGATTCTTTTATGCAATTGTTTTTAAATGTTACAATTGTCTACTTTTGACACTTTTGGCATACGAAAAGTGTCAGTTTGAAGCAATTTATTAACAGCTTATAAACAACTGGTTAAAAAACCAGTCGCTTTATAAGCTGTTAATGAATTGCTCACGTTTTCGGTTTCCGCCAAAAAAATGGCGGGTACCAAAAATATTAAATTTTATTTCTTTATATTTTTAATTAACGTTAACCTTTATCGGTTCGTGAACATGCACGAGTGTAGGCAAACGAAACATTGCGAAACGCGACTTTTCGTATTCTCTACAAAACTTCACTTAAAGTTTCAGTAAAGTATCCATAACTTTAATGGAATGGGGAAAGGGGAACATCATCATTACCTCATCATCATCATCCCATCATCTGTGAAAACCCATGATAAGTTACTTGACACTGGCAAATGGACATGACGTGCGACGCCAAATTCCCTAAATAGGGGAGACAAAGAAAAAAGAAACAACTGGTTAATACTCGTAGAATTAAAATTTGAGAGCGGTATGTACCTACTATGTATCGTCTTGTGCATAGATTTAGTAGAATAGGGATAGTTCTGTAGTCTTATGCTTATTATGTGATGTTTTAAATATCAAATATAAATACCTACGTTAATTATGGTTTTAATAAAATAAATAAAGATTAGAAACTGAGCAAAAACACTCAAATCCTTCATTAAAACTAAATATATGGAAATATCAATCAGAAGATTTCACTTATTTAAAACTTGTTCTTGGTGAACTTTTTGGCTGCGCTTACTCGCAGTTACGCCATACAAATTAGTTATTTGAAACCACCAATGAGTTATTGTTGTAAGATAATTCTACAAAGTTTATGGCTGTACAAGTTTAAGACATATTTGTAAAGCATAACCGCGAAGATTAATCTTGCGGTGTGTAGGGTATCCTTACCGAAAAATTACAAAGTCCATTTTCCAATGTGTTCAGGGCCGAGGTTTAGGCATAAAGCCTGCGGTCATGAGCACGGCCGCTTTGCTCGCAAATCCAATAACGGACAATAGGAAGCTGAGGTCACTCGCGGTGGCGCCCCTCCGACACAGTGATTAAGGTTATGACAAACTGCCGGCTCAGCGCACGCATACATAATGCCTGTCACGAGCTAGTAACTGGGCCAGCAAAGAGAACAATTAGCTTTGTGATTCGTGAAGCTTATGAATGAATCTACTATATTGCTGCGTGCTGCTATTCATTCGCTATTGTATAGAAATTGATAATGTTTCCGGACTAAAAAGTAGCCTGTGTAGTACTCTAAGGTTTAAATAAGCTACATCATAACAAGTTCCATTTAAAACCATTACAACAGTACAGTAGGTAACAAACATATAGAAACACACCCTCTCATCCTTATTCACTCATACTTATATTTTTGAAGGTTCTCTAAGCTCTTTAAGTACCTCAAGTACTTTGGGTCTTTGAGTAGGTACTTAACGTAGGAACTTTAAGAACGTAAGTATTTTAGTAACTTTGAACTCTATGATAAAGTGGTCCGGAGACATGCGTGCACTAAAAGTTTCGAGGATTCGGGCCGAAGCAATAAAAACGCTGCGACGGACGTCGAATTCGAGAGACGATATTGATTTTCCCTTCTGTGATGTATTTCATTCTCCATCTGTTGCTCTCCATAAAATTTACGACAGTATTACTGAGTCGTTATTTTTGTATGAACAGTTTTATAGCCGCGCCGCCCGCGCCGTCGCTTTCCGCGACATGAGTTTTTCTTCAAAGGCAAGTGTTTTTATCGGGATCACCAATTCAGTCTTTTTATTATCACGTACTTCGTTATCTCTGTCACGGAAAGGCTTTTGGAAGCGTAAATTGCTGAGGGTTTTCCTCAATAAAGGATGAGTCATCGACGTGTTCCGGTATTAAAATGGACGAGCGGAAGACCAGTGAGAAACTACCTTCGATGTGGTTCCATTTATTCGCTCGTTATGAAAATAGCACTGACTGGGCGTTAGATCCTATAAAATACGTTTCTTGTAATGGATAAAAGAAAACAAGTGGTAAACCCAATAAAGAGTTAAAGCTCTCAGGGAAACTTACAAGCCATTAACTCTCATTTTCCATAAAACAAATAAGATTTTGTAAAAACAACTGGCTATAAAAAAATCGGTTGTTATAGATAGGTATAAACAAAGTCTCATCATAAAGTCCTGTTTACCATTTTTCCAAGAATTTGTTTAGTCAGTGTTTCGCAAGTTGTGTGGTAAAGCAGACAAAGTAAAAAGCGAGCGTTGTCTTCAGATGGTGGCGACGGAAGACACGAGCGCCGTGCCGGGGCAGATCGAGGCGCCGGGCACGTTCGGCAAACTGCGCCAAACTCTCTCCTCCTCGCTGCTCAATGCTCAGGATAAAGGTATAATAGCAATAAGTTCGCGCTGCGCTTCCGAGCACACTTTACTTAGTATTAAATGGAAGTTATCCCACACTGGCATCCTGTTAGAAGTTGCACTCAGTACAGACTTATGTATATCTACAGCAGTGTGGATATGGTATTACTAATCCAGTAACTCTACCTTTAAATTTCCTTATGCTAGTGTTATTAGGTTACGAGTAGACAATACACACAATTACGAGTAAATTGCTTGTGTGATTTTTCTATCTAGATCCATTAGTATTATCTTCCATTTGTTATTTTATAACGATATATACCTAATAGCAAGCGACTACAATCAAAATGTACTCAAGTCACAATTTTGTTATTTTAGTGGACAGAATATACTTAGGTAAGTTTTTCATTTAATTGCTTTTAATGTTAAAATGGAGATATTCTGAAACTTTTTAAGAGATAAGGAACGTTAATCGTGGAACAAATATTATTCCGAAGTTACTTCTGGAACGGCATAAAGCCTGAGGTGATCCTAATTTAATTGAGGTTAATTAGCGTAAAGTTTACTTTCGGGAAGTTACAGTTTATAAGCCACATTAACGTTGGCTTCTCGTTACAACACTAATAATGCCAGAGGTAAATAAATTGTTAGACTTGAAGAGGAGTTACGTAGCGGCTCCCAAGTTGCGTAATTTGAAACTACAAGCACGAACATACTAGTACCATACATAGCATGTACACGAACACAATGTTACGCAGCTCTAGCAAACTTTACAATGGAAAATTTGTGAACAAGAAATTCTTTAGTTAACACAATAGCATATTAAGCAAACGTTAAATAAGAAACTCTTGGTAAACTGCTTCTATTCATGCTCAACTTGGAATTATTTCCGCAAAGTTTCTGATTTTGATTTCGAAATACAGTAGGACTTACTTAAGTTATAAAATTAACTTACACTGGGATTATAAGTTTTAGAGCTCCAATGTATGAAAGGGTGTAGATTGCGGGTATTTTTTGTCAGTGTTCATAATAGTTAGTGCATGGTTATTGTTTCGATTAATTCACAAGTTCATGGGATATTTCAAATATATGACAAAGCTATGACGTATTATCAAAAATTTGAAATATTTGGATATTAGTTCAAAGCACCGTTTGGAACATAGCAGTTGTTTATCGTACTTTAAAGTACGATAGACCCCAGGATTCCTAAAACGTACGCGGCGGAAAATCAAAATTCCGTTCCCATGGCCCGTTTGATCCTGAACGTGGCCCACCTATCTACGCATTACACACCTCTCTAGCCCTGAACAATACCCATTCATCACTCGCGGGATAAAAATCTTTTTATCGTGAAAGAGCGAAAATATCACGTAGTCATGATTACGGGAACAAACGGCACGAAGAAGGTATAAGCCGCCCAACAGGTCTACAACTTTGTATATCGAAATGAAAAATGAAACTGTCGACGTGCCTACGTCGACAGTTTCATACTATGTAATTTAGTGCGGTGTATGAAATATGATGGAATTGTGAATAAGGCTACAACGCTAGCAAAACCAAGTTTAAAATAATATAGTTCAGTAGACTCAACGGACTGTTCAATAAAGTAAAATGAACATTTGACAAATACCTTATTAGAGTAAGTCGAGTGAGTTCGCGATGGAATTTACGATCATTTCTCAATATTCGTTGCGGAGTATCGCGCTACGCCCTGCAGTAGGGTGGCGGGAGCTCGCCTGCCACGCATTGTTAGTAGATTCCTCCTTGAAAGGTAGACACAAACTGCGGACTTATTTGAATTCCCATAATTTCAGCCAACTTCAGTATTTCATAACAATGAACTGAATTTAATTTCACTCTGATGACTCGGGTGTCTATTATTGTTTTCTACTTGTCCGGAGCATAAGAGCGTACGATTGTTATGCAAAATGTTTATGTTCAAGTAAACAATACCCATGTCTATGTCGAAATAACAATGCAATGTTTGCTTACTACGCCGTAGCCGACGTAGCTACTGCTACAGCGGGGGGCTACGTTTACGACCTACGCAATTCTTCGTTGCTACGAAACTACAGTGTGTAGGTGTTTCTATTTATAGGCGCAGCTGCCCTTGGAATTATTTTTGGGTAAGTTTGTTTATGTAGCGATAATATAAGAACGTTTTTGTAGTCACAAAGCTCGGTCCGAGGGCGGCGGAGCCTGTCGCGGAGCCGGCGCCCACGCCGCCGCCTGCGCAGCCCCCGCCTCCGACAACAAAGACTGAAAGGTAACTAGTTGCTTATATCACTAGCCCAAATCTATTACGCGTGTTTGCATTCACAGTAGTTTCCTTTTTGGAGTCGGGTCGTAGTGGGCCGTATATTTGATAACCTTGATATTCAAATATGCAACCATTCTTTCGTAGAGTAAAAAAATGAAATAAACTTGTAAATTAAAAATCTAAAAATTCAGTAAAAGCAATACCAACGATTGTAGATACCGAAGAATCAGGCAATATACCGGGGGTTCTTGCCATTAGGTTACTTGCCACATATTTCTTGTCGCAAAAGCTTTGAATGAACATTATATTTGTACATATGAGACTACATCGTAATAGTCGTTGTCGTACTTAGGGAAGCCGGCAAGGCACCGTCCCGCGTAGGCGCGTGCCGCGTGTGCCTCAAAGCGCTGAAGCCGGGCGAGGTGTTCCACACTTGCAACGGCTGCCAGCACCGCGTCTGCGAGGACTGCTCCTCCTACTCCAAGCCGGCCAGCGACGAAGACGCGGTAAGATGCACCTTTACACTTCCTTTAACATTTTGAAGGACATTCAATAATATTTATTTACTAATTGAACTCCAAAAAAGTTATAGTTTTACGAATAACGCTTTGAGTTAGTCATTTAAAATAAATAACAGCATTAAATCGAGATTGAGATTTAATTAGATCGGGACCGAAAACAGTAGATATTACTCCAAAATTACTTGGCTAAAATAGCTAGTTTTCTCTGTAAATTAGTCTCTTTAGTTATGGTGTTTGCGTCTCCGCCGCGTTTTAACTAGAACAGAGCTAGTCCACATTACGTGCTTTAAAACTAAAACGCTTTTCAAAGTCTCGCTTCCCCACTGCAGTGTACCCTTTTGAAACGAAACGGTTTCGTGTCACTGAATAGAGTGCTGAATAAACAGCTATTTCTATGGAAAACACAATAGTTTGCTTTAAAAGCTTTTGCAAGTTTAAAGTAGCTACAGAACAGACCCTTAATTTCCTTTTAAGCGTATTTAAATAGTGAAATGATGACCCTTTGAGTTAGAGAAGGTTGCTCTCGGGTTGGTATAGAACGCACAAAGTGGATACCAATTAGTTGAAGTACCAACATACGAGTAGTTGTCGTCCCAAGGTGCGTAAGTTCCTAAAGGCATATTTAAGTAGGTGCGAAGGAGAACAGTGAATAAAACCGATACAAGGCAAAATAAGCAATGATTCGGATCATTGCTTATTCGGAATCATCATAACCTGTTCAACAGAGCTTTGTTTTGTTTTCCCGCGTGGCTCTTGTTAAGTGAGGTGTTAAAAGAGCACTTTACGTTGTAAATGTTCGTTTGTTGTGTAGAACTCATGGCGGTGCTCGGTGTGTCGTCGCAAGGCGGCGCCGCGGCTGCCGCCCGCAGCGCAGGACAGCACGGACTCGCTGCTGGACGTGCCGATGCTGGACGCGCTGCAGCGGCGGCACTCGGAGGCGCGCCTCGGCAGCGGCGGCAGCAGCACGGGCCTGGCGCCGCCGCGCTCGCCCGAGCTGCGCCGCCACTCCGACGTCTCGCCCGCCAGCCTCAAGGAACTAGAGAAGGTAATGTTTGGCGATTTTTTTTGGTTTTCGCTTATTTGAGTGAGATTTAAGAATTTGTTTCATAGATATAGAGATTTATCTAAACATTGCAAATTATTAGGACAGTAAAGTTCTGTAGTCTGTTTTATGTGGCAATATAAATACGAGTACCAATAGAATGTTGGATTATAACATTACAATCGTATTCCATTGTCACTCTTACTCTCATAACTTAGAAATAGGCCACAGTGACCGAAAAAAAATACTGCCCAAGCCAGAACAGAGCCGTAGCATACTACTATTAGAATGATGGATCATAACATTACAACGTATTTCACTGTCACTCTTACTCTCACAACTAAGCAAAATGGCCAAAGTGACCGAAACAAATACTGCCCAAGCCAGAACAGAGCCTTACAATACAAGAGGTTTTAGTCGTAAGAGAGTGTATACACGGTACGAGTGTTGTAACCACGCTGCCCGCGGCGGCAGTTAAAGGGCGGCGGCAGCAAGACGCCGGACGTGGAGTCGCGGCGGCCCAGCACGGCCGCGCCCGCGCGCCGGCGCTCCGTGCGCTCGCCGCGCCAGCGCTCCTGCGACCAGGACGAGCCGCACCACCCGCCCGCTGGACAGAGCGCGCCCGCCGCGATGGCTCCGCCACCCATATCCAGAAGGTACTATCTAACGCCATTGTATTCTTTAACCTGCATGTCTTTGGCTGGCTCACTCCCAACGACCACCACCAAAACGGCCACCAGTGGTGTCGTTGGAACAATTTTTAATTTTTGTCCTAATTGTCGCCAGTGGGGCTCGTTCAAAGTCAAGGTCAAAATGTTTTTATTCAATTTGGGTATCAAAGATACACTTATGAATGTCAAAGTTTTTGTTTAAATAGACTCGACCGCCTTGTTCGGATAAAGAGCCTCTACTCAGAAGAACAGGCAAGAAAGTGAGGGGCATTATTTTTTCAAAGAATAAATTAATTATTGTCTCACAAATTTTGGCTTACAACTAGCTAATATCTATACATACTGGAGGCTACTTGGCGGAAATGGAAGGCTCCAGACATCTTTGTCTTCTAAATAAGTCTTAACCTTACATATAATACCCTCTTTTCATTAATTTTAGTTAGGACATAAAGTATTTTTTTGTGCTAATTACCACTACCAAACTGCCGCCACTGGTGAAAACTACAATCAAACCGATATGACTCTAACATGGTAAACCATTTTTTGTTAATTTTTTACACTGTAACACAGCTTAACTATTTAACTGTAATGACAAAACGCTAAAAAATAATTTTTTTATGACCAAACGAGCCCCACTGGCGACGGTAGGGACAAAAATTAAAACGTTGTTCTATCGACCACCACTGATGGCTGCTTTGGTGGTGGTTGTTGGGAGCAAGCCCTTTGGCTTAGTCTAAAGTATTTTTTTTGCAAATTTTTACCTAATCGTGCGTGTGTAGCAGCCTCTAAGTTTGTTGACGGATTCAGACTTTTTAAAATTAATTATTAACCTAACCTAATTCCAAAGATATTTTACCAGTGTCACCAATTGTTTGTGACAGAGCTTCAGCCGTGGACGTGGTTGGCGGTGCGACGTCACGACGAGGCTCGTACCGACCACCAGACGACGCGGAAACCACAACTCCTTCCATAACGGGACTGAGCGTTGACGACGACAGGCCGATCAGGCGCAGAGGCAGCCAATTGTAAGTATAACAAAAACTACTGCCTCAAAGTAAACCAGCGTAAGTCGTTCTGTCAAAAATATTAAGCCATGAAAGCTTACCATTTTTCCAAGGTTATATCGAGATGCAATTAATTTGCAATCGTCAAGCCATGCAAGAGGCCATCGGGAGGCCTAGAAACTCTGACATCAGGGCTAGCCAATTTGCTATCGTCAAGCCATGCAAGAGGCCATCGCGAGGCCTAGAAACTTTGACATCAGGGCTAGCCAATTTGCAATCGTCAAGCCATGCAAGAGGCTTTCGAGCGGCCTAGAAACTCTGACATCAGTGCCAGCCTCCGCCTATACGAACTTACTTGCTTGCTTATTGATTTGTTTCCCCACAGGCCTGATATAGCAGCACTACAGCAAAGAACGGGTGCACTAAGTGCGATGGCCTCGCTGTCGTCTCGCAACTCAGACGCAGGCGAGATGTCGTCGGCAGCCGCTAGTGCCGCCGCCGCGGCCGCCGCCGCTGCCGCGAGACAGATGTCCGTTGACGCAGAAGCTATCAAAATTGTGATACACGACGTTGACGACCGCTCTCCCCGACGCGTCTCATTGCGCCGCGACCCGAACGACAAGGGACATCGGTGTAAGTCTTTTTTTAATAGCTGATAGGATGTCGATTGCCGTAGTAGTGATGTTTATCAACCCATCCAGTGGCCCTATTCGGAGATTTAAGATTCTCATCTCACATTTTTTGTCCTTGTTGCTCTCGTTTGAAATTTGTCGTCGTGAGCAAGATAAAATCTCATCTCATCTCACGCACAGGAATAGCCCTCCAGATCTCTTAGAAGGTCTAAGAACCAGATATTAATTCTTAAATAGTGAATCTCGAGGTGTCGTTGAAATGAGTTTTCGTATCGCGAAGCTATCAAGTTCTCTATCAATATCGATACGAATAATAAACGTACAAATTAATTACTTTTGCAAAATTGAAGCTATAACCGAATCGTAGCTACTTCACTTTTTCCCGACAAAGATCCTTTTATAAATTTTGAGTGATTCAAAGGCTCGTATCGTAATAAAAGGGCTTTGTTGAGGTTTGGTAATAATTAATTACGCTACGGCTTCAGTTGCCCTCCATTTATTTTTTCCCGGATGGACGGTGGACGGTGTTCATTATTTATGACGTATAATTGGAATATTTTACACGGCGATCGTTTTATCAACGAGATATAACAGACATAAATAATAATAATAAAGTCTTTATAGACACAAACTTAGGGACTTCCAAAAAAAATAACATTTAGAGGAGGCACATAATTTAATTAACATTACAAGTAAATTACTTACTTATTGTCAGTAAGAACTGGCTGGCACTCACAGTAGTAACTGTGTTGCGAGCACCAGAGCCCTCCAAAGCGACTTTGTAATTTGTTTTAAGCAAACTATGTACTAATTAATATTAAGTTCAGTTTATATTTAGATAAAATAATTTCAAGTGGATTTATTTGAAACCCAAGCTTGAAGAGTCTGTTGTCTCACTATCTCACTCTTATTGCCTACTAGCTTACAAGTAGCGTTTAGTTTCGCTCTTGTTGTATCAAGGCTCTTTTGTTGGCGAAACATTCCGTGACCAAAAAGTAACTAACCCCAGTGAGTTGGTAACTTTAGAGTGCGTTCCTCGAGTTCTCCCTTTCCAGGCATACTTCGAGCCCAAGCTTTGGTTTATTCTGCAAGTTTTGATGCCTAGGTTTGATCGTAGCTTGAAACAGTGTTTACTACGTAGAGTATTGTCTGGCGAAGTGCGAATGTTCTATTACACCTCTGCCAGCCCCTTCGGGAGAAAGGCGTAGCGATACGTATGTATACACGTATGTATACGTATGTATACACAGTTCGCCGGACGATATTCAGTCCCAAATGTAACAGCACTATTTTTCAATAATTATATTACTGTCTCACAAATGTTGGCTTACAACTAGGTCATTTCATATTATATGTATATATGTACTAGTGGCTACTTGGTGGAAGTGGAAGGCTCCAGATATTTTTGTCTTCTAAATAATTGTTAATCTTATAATATTCTCTTTTCATTAACGTAGTTTTTACATGTGATTTGAATTTTCCTTCAGTAAGCCCAGTTATCGAGGACCAGTGATCGCTTGGGAGGCGAGCCTGCTCAACTAGACTATGATCTTTGAATGTGGTGTATTGTAGGCCATGATCGTTGAATGTAGTGTATTGTAGGCTATGATCGTTGAATGTGGTGTATTGTAGGCTATGATCGTTGAATGTGATGTATTGTAGGCTATAATGGTTGAATGTGGTGTATTGTAGGCTATGATCGTTGATTATGGTATGTTATAGGCTATGATTGTTGAATGTGGTGTATTGTAGGCTATGATCGTTGAATGTGGTGTATTGTAGGCTATGATCGTTGAATGTGATGTATTGTAGGCTATAATCGTTGAATGTGGTGTATTGTAGGCTATGATCGTTGAATGTGGTATATTGTAGGCTATAATCGTTGAATGTGGTGTATTGTAGGCTATGATCGTTGAATGTGGTGTATTGTAGGCTATAATCGTTGAATGTAGTGTATTGTAGGCTATGATCGTTGAATGTGGTGTATTGTAGGCTATGATCGTTGAATGTGGTGTACTGTAGGCTATGATCGTTGAATGTGATGTATTGTAGGCTATAATCGTTGAATGTGGTATATTGTAGGCTATGATCGTTGAATGTGATGTATTGTAGGCTATAATGGTTGAATGTGGTGTATTGTAGGCTATGATCGTTGATTATGGTATGTTATAGGCTATGATTGTTGAATGTGGTGTATTGTAGGCTATGATCGTTGAATGTGGTGTATTGTAGGCTATGATCGTTGAATGTGATGTATTGTAGGCTATAATCGTTGAATGTGGTGTATTGTAGGCTATGATCGTTGATTATGGTATGTTATAGGCTATGATTGTTGAATGTGGTGTATTGTAGGCTATGATCGTTGAATGTGGTGTATTGTAGGCTATGATCGTTGAATGTGATGTATTGTAGGCTATAATCGTTGAATGTGGTGTATTGTAGGCTATGATCGTTGAATGTGATATATTGTAGGCTATAATCGTTGAATGTGGTGTATTGTAGGCTATGATCGTTGAATGTGGTGTATTGTAGGCTATGATCGTTGAATGTGGTGTACTGTAGGCTATGATCGTTGAATGTGATGTATTGTAGGCTATAATCGTTGAATGTGGTGTATTGTAGGCTATGATCGTTAAATGTGGTATATTGTAGGCTATGATCGTTGATTGTAGCGTATTGTTCCAGCGCGCGGTTTCGGCATGCGCGTGGTGGGCGGCAAGCCAGACGCGAGCGGGCGGCGCGAGGCCGTCATCGTGTGGACGGTACCGGGCGGCCCGGCTGACCTCGCCGGCCTGCAGCAGGGTGACAAGGTCCAACCACCACCTACTTATACTCTCACTCTTTTGCTCTATCTATTCTTTTTAGTCTGAGGTCGTAATGGGCCTACCCAGCTTGGGGTGATTTGGGGCATCTGCCACACCCTGGTCCTTAGTTCGAAGCTCAAAATTTAGGATTCTCAAGTTAAAGAAGTCAGTCAGTATAGGGTCACCTGGGGCAAATGCGTCTGTGGGGTAACTTTTGAGAACTACTGACAAACTCTTTACAAATCAGGTGCCAACTTCATGGCATCATGGCAATTGATACCTTTTTAGGCTTCTGGATGTTAATTGTTATGAAAGGCAAAAAAAATTGGTAAAAGGGAGTATGCCTCGCGAGGCAGGCTTCTATCTCAGTCAGGAGCGTAGTAAGCTAAGCGAGCGAAATGGAAGCGAGCCTCGCGAAGCATGCTCGGTCTCAAAATTTTTTTTCACTATTTAATTCCGTATCAACGTTTTGCACATAGACTTCCAAGAACCATATAAATCACCTTCCAATTTCCACCTCCTTTGCAACAATCCTCACAAAAATCATGACCCAGAAAAGCAGAGCTAAGACAAAAAGCAATTCAAAGATAACACATGCGACATAGCGACAGCTCACATGAATAAAAGGCCCAACTGAACAAATATTATTGTGACCGATTCAAGCAAACCAAACGTCATTTAACTTTCACGGACGTGTGGTTTCGCTGGTTACGGGGCGGATATGCGACGGAATGGAAATGTTATTTATAACAATGGACGACATTTTTGGGTTTCTCCGAGTAAAATTATATGATTTTGCGTTTAAGCGATAGGGCTGAAACATCAGACTGATAAGAACTCGGCACCTATGTTTTATTTTGTCAAGTATAAACAGCGAGCTTTTCAGAAGACCAACGTCTTGGTTGTATCACGTCAGAATCATCGTCAGAAGGTTACTGTTGATAAGACCGTTAGAATAAACAAACACGATATGTTTTTATAAATAGATGTTAAAAAGTAATTGTTGCCGTTTCGATTGCGTTTATTAAGTACCTAATTAAGGGGGAACCCTATTTTTTGCAAACCTTAAACCGAAACCTGAAACTGTTTAAAAATTAGATTTAACTGTAAAAGAAGTGATAAGTTTACAGTAGGTAGGTAACAAAACGTACCGTCATGCCTAGGCGAGCCTGTCGCTATACACCGGGCTCCAGTCATGGTATATTATAGGAGGTAGGGTCAACTGGGGCAAATGCATCTGAGGGGCAATTGCGTCTTTCGAGAATTACTGATAAACCCTTGACAAATTAGGCGCTACCTACATCTATTTTTATCTTTAGTTGCAATAATCTATACAACATAGCGTTAGTTGCCTAATTTGTGTAGGGTTTGTCAGTAATTCTCGAAAGACGCAACTGCCCCACATACGCATTTGTCCCAGTTGAACCTATATCGTTTACAATAGTATATGTGTAACGTGCGGTCCGGGTCAGGTGCTGGAGTGGGGCGGGGTGCCGCTGACGGAGCGCAGCTTCGAGGAGGTGTGCGCGGTGCTGGAGCGCGGCGGAGACAGCGTGGAGCTGCTGGTGGAGCCGGCGCCGCAGACGGACGAGGCGCCGCCGCCCGCGCCGCCACCCGCGCCCGCGCACCACCACCACGCGCTCTACGGTACACCACCACGCGCCTACTGCCCCCGCACTCACTACACTTATCTGTTCCACTAGGAACTGTTACACTCACTCTACTTATCTGGTCCACTAGGAACTGTTACACTCACTCTACTTATCTGTTCCACTAGAAACTGTTACACTCACTCTATTTATCTGTTCCACTAGGAACTGTTACACTCACTCTACTAGTCTGTTCTATTAGGAACTGTTACACTCACTCCACTTATCTGGTCCACTAGGAACTGTTACACTCACTCTACTTATCTGTTCCACAAGGAACTGTTACACTCACTCCACTTATCTGTTCCACTAGGAACTGTTATACTCACTACTTATCTGTCCTGCAAGGCTGCAAACTTGTTTTTGGCGCGAGTACTTGCATTGAAATCTGAGCAAACAAAGGGTTCTAGGATTGGATTTCGCTGGTGGTTCAAGTTTAGAATCATATAAGTGTAGCGGAGGCTTTAAAGGTACGAGACGCGGAATAAGTTTGCTGCCGAGCGAAACACACAATTTTTCACCTCACTACAGCGAGGAAAAATAAGGCGTTTTTTTTAATGCAGTCGTCGTGCTGGGAAGTGCAATTATTCTAAAAGTGAGGTTGGTGCACTGATATGTGGTAGTGTAGAAAATTATTAAATTTAAAAACTTTAAATTATAAATTCAATTTAATTTTTAAATTTTCTTTTCACTCTAGCTGATAAAGTGCATTTTGCGCTCAGATTTCGAATAGTAAACAAACGAGTCTTTCCGAGCTTGTGAGGTGAAAAATTCGTTATTTTAGTAAGTATATTTCAAACCGACACCATCTTATTATGGCCAATAAGTAGCTAAACAAATTGCAAAATAAGGGGAAGTTTAAACTAGAATTCAGATTTAAATGAAAGAGTTTTGCGTAATGTTGGTAATGTAGACATAAAGCTCATTCACAAAACGAAATCGGAAATGTTGTTGTTATTATTGCCTTATTCCAAGTAAAACGAATAAACCCAGGCTCTTTGAATTTCATTACCGTACACTTCACGGTACTTTGCATTTTCCATGACTGTATCAGATAAGATTTAAACAATACTTACGTAGATATTTTTTCTTAGAACACTTCCCCGTATTCTTTGAGTGACAAATTATTTCGCACTGTATGCACCTACAATAACTCCTTCACGTGTGTTGGTAGGTTTATGATATGACTCACGTACACAATATTACTTATGTACTAAAACCTTTTCAGCTTTTCAGCTATTCCTTTGTTCTTTTTGTACCTAATATTTCTCTCTTCCAGCTTTATCTTCTCACTTATTTTTTTCTTACAAATCTAATGCGTTTCTTTATCTTACTATTTTGGCAGCACCGACGACAAAACAAATCGGTTTTTGTTCACTATGCATTTGCAAGAAATTGCAAGCTTTCTTCTCTTGGCGCTCTTCTTCCGATGGTACATTGAGTTTATTTCACCGTTGTACGTTTGTAAGATGAACCCGCGTCTAGGACAAGAAGTAGTGTAATGCACGTTATTTTGGTTCGCAGAACCGGATACGGACAAATCACCATCGTCGCCGACTCGACGGAAATTGCCGAAAACCCCGGTATAATACCTATAGGCTTTAATTGTAACAATATGTGTTGTGAACCCATGAGACACTGAGCGGGAACGCTCTCTTCATAAACTCTAGTAGAGACTGTCACTCGGTGCCTACTCCTCTGCGCTTTCCGGATCATGCCCTTCTCCGACCGCGCTCAGTTGGCACATTTGTAACGCAACGTCAACTGATCATCTTCACCGATGGCTCATTCGGTAAAGACAGGGTCGTGATCGTGACGTTATTTGTTAGTGCATATTTTGTATACGCGAAAACTTTTCATAATTTAATACTTACCGCAATTTTTAAGCGCGGCTCCCTTTACGCTGTGATAGATGATCAGTTAGCGAAACTTTCCGATTATAATCGGTATTATTATGTGGAAAAAAGAAGACAGTTTGAGAAAGATCGAAGTACTTTTAAATTGGATTAAAATTGTATTAACGCGCTCGTGTAACATGTTGAGCTATTTGATCGATCTATTTCACTCTGTATGGTGCAGAAATGTCTGCGTATGGTGTATTTCGTTCACCTTCATGTCATGTCATTGAGGCCAGGCGCCTCAGACCCGGTCGATATTTTGTCCAATCTAGAACATGAGGCTGAAAATAGCGAATACTCAGCATTTACCTTCGTAAGTATATGTGATCTATCAACAAACGGTGTAACTAATAATATAAACCCAATGAATGCCTTCTGATTTAGAATGGACAGCAAAGTGCAGGAACGGTCTCCGTTGATCTGCTGTGATAATGTAGCACTTACCAGTAAAACATCTTCCACGTTAGCCTAGTTTTAAGAGATTAGTGTTTCTATTTACGACCGTAGAAGTATTCTAACTTTGTTAACCTTTACTATTTAGGGAAAGGGATAATCTGATTGTTTACTCGAAAATATTTATATACCTGCGTATATTTTTCACTTCATTTGTTATCTATATTCGTTATACGTTATCGTTTATATGATGATTATCCTAAGTGAAGTGTGTGAAAAAATGCTACCTACTTATTTTCAGATTTTTATTTTTTCTTTCACCCGACCAATTTCATAATGCCGCTACAGGCGCCGGGAGAAGTTAGGGAACGATCGGCAATAGCCCAAATTTTGACGAATCTCAATCGAATGATTCACTAAGTAAGTTTACACTGACGCCAACCGATTCTAGTGATCGATGGTAGAGTAGGGGACTCGTCCCGCCCTCCGATATCATCTATAGAATACCGTGGATGATTAGAGTCGACTACCGACAGACACAGACGTAGTGAAGCTAGACCGCCGCCGCTTTCAGCTTAACGAATGATGATAGTTCTACCTGTATAATATTAAAATCACTATGGCATTTGACCCCCGACATAACAAAGAATATCCAATCATGGATAAAAATGGCGCGAGTGAGGCGCAGCACGTTGAGGTAGCGGGTGGTAGTGGGAAAGAGAAGACGAGCGAGAGCAAGTGCGAGCAAGCAAGTGTCGAGAGGAGCAGCGCGAGCCGGACCGCAGCGCCAGCCGCGGCCACTCCCGTTCGTACCCACCGCCCATATGTTGCGCATCGAGTGTCTGTTACCGAGTCTTGCTGTTGAGTTTAGAGTAGTGTGATGCCGCACTTGTCGAGAGCCGCTGCCGAGGCTAGTCCCGCTAGGCGCTTGGAGTGGTGGAGCACGGTACGCCGCACGGTACACCGCACGGAACACCTTACGCGACAGGCGCGCACCGACGCTTCTGTCATGTGATGACGACACCCTACAGCGACACAAGTGTACATACCCGCTCTGCTCTATAAGTAGTTGAATGTCCGACTCATTACTTACCGATTGAGAACTGCATGTAGTTGCACAGAGTCGAATGTGCATATTGGTCTAGTGAGAGCACCGACATGAAAGCCTTTGTGTCACATGACTTTACCGCAGAGTGTTCTATTGCAAACATGAATTGTTTTACTATCTTTTTGAGTTTCAATGTCTATGATGAAACCGTGAATGTATATTGCAATGCTTCAAATGTTTTGTCATTGATTCGTGATGAATTATTTAAGTCTATGTGAATGAATGCCTGAAAATGCATTTCATTTAATATGCTCTTGGTAGGCTTTCATTTTTTTATATTACATACATCGCTACCTACGATTCATAAATTCATCTTCCTACTGATAAAGCACGACAAAGAATGAAGTAAGTCTGTTAAAATATTGGTAGTGCTTTTAAAAGCAATACGTATAATAGTAAGCGATGTGCATTCAGATTTGATTTTACTTCATAGTGTTACCCCAATTTTTCTCAAAATATTCCGTTTGATTATAATTTTTGCATATTTTATTTATTATTTGTTCAATGACCCCTTCTCTACTAGGCTAAATTAGGAACATACAAATATTTTATTTATTTATATTTAAGTATTGTAACTATATCCAACTAAACAAACCTAGCTATTAAACTAAAAGCAATACATTTTAGGCAAACCGTAGAACTATGTAAATTGAGCGCTACTTAGTACCAAATTTAGATAAAAATAATATTACCCATACCTAGACAACCCTTAGCTCACGTAAGCTTTTGCCAGTAAAATGTTTTATAGATACGCTAGGCCTAATACACATAGGAGCTAGAAATAGCATATTGTATCGGTGTACAGGAACCCGGAGTAGGAATGAGGTTCATGCAGCTTGTGGTACCGGTAGCATGATACAGCTTTCTGCATGGCGGATGTCACCATCCGGTTTTATTCATTACTTTGTGTTTGATAGAACTGCCTCGGCCCGCAGCATGTTAATTAAACCGATATCTTGCAAATGAAACGAACATAAGAAGATATGGACATGAACCACTGTGTTGCTGCAAATGATTGATACATATAGCTGATGGTTGCTGCATGTTACTCGATAAAGTTACAATGCATTCCCCGAAACGTCGACTGACTAGATATTGCATTATAATCTTGGGAAATTATGTTATATGACTTTTTGATTCTTGTGCCGTAAAACACCTTGGTTCGAATCGTGTAGTTCATATTTCAAAGCCGTTCCATGTGACTTTGAGTTGGCTCAGCTTTCGTTCAGCAAACTATCAAGGAAATACTTAAAGATTTTCTTTTTTGTTAAAATGTATATAGCTTATTCAAGTGACATGGGAACGGTTTCTTTTGAGCGCGGTATGTTTGAAGTGTGGTTGTGTGTGCGAAGGAGCAGGAGCGCGCGGAGCGAGCGCGCGAGCGGCCGGCTGCGCGCGCGCAGCTGCAGGTGTTCTTCGAGAGCGAGCTGCGCAAGCTGGTGGTGGTGCTCATCGCGGCCGACGACCTGCCCTCGCGCGACCCTTCGCTGGGGTACGGCGACGAGCCTGAGGCCTTCGCTAGAATTCGATTACTGCCATCGCTGTAAGCACCTCTTTCTGTTTCTAAATCATCAGATATTCTCAAGTTCTCCGCCATCTGATCTAATAAGACAAATTATGAACATCATATATTTAATACACTTTTACTTGAATACCTGTGCAGTGAGAGCTGCCCGCCCGTCGAGACGGATCCCGCATCAGCGTCGTGCAGCCCGGTGTGGAACGCCACGCTGGGGTTCGGCGGCCTGACGGCGGACCTGATCGCCGGCCGCGCGCTCGAGCTCACCCTGTGGGACGCCTGCCCTGGGATAGACCCCGTGCTCATTGCAGAATGCACTGTAAGCTATTTGTAGATACATATTTGTTGTACCACTACTGAGGTAGCTCGATGACTTCAAAGGGGGTCTTGACCTTCGACAATATACTCGTAGCACTGAGTGACTGCACGGCAATTAATGCAGAATACGGTTAGAGTTCTCGCCGTCTTCTTCCACACGGGTTCAAACCAGTGTTACCCAAGACGTTTCACCAAGCTGTTGTAACAGTCCATTTCCATCACACACATCCAAGAAATTGACATAACCATAGAATTTTGCAATATGTGATGTCAGATGGACATCGAAAAGGCATCAGCAGACGAGCGCGCCGTGTGGTGGACGCTGGAGGAGCGCGGAGTGCGCTCGGCCAGCACGTCCCCGCGCGGCTCGCTCACGGGCGCGCGCACGCTGCGCCGCGGGGACTTCGCCTCCAACCGCTCTATTTCAGGTAAAACTCCACTAAAAGTAAGCCAGCCCAAACATACCTATCGAGTAGCCCAATATTTTATTTCAAATATCGTTTCTTTATATCATTCTAGCTAGTCCCTGCTCATTTTAAATCATTACTAAGCAAATCCCAAAATCAATTTATGAGTTAGGCACTTTCTATTGTCCCCGTCAATCATCAATTATATATTAAAAGACTGATCATTCTTGTCCGCATTTACAAACTAAGGAAGCAACGTTCGTGGTACGTATTTCATGTGTGTGTGTTGTATGAGTTCCGTTGTGCACTGAAAAGAAGGCACTATGTTGAGTATGATCTGCTCTCTTTCCAGATGACGTCGACTCGATCGGCGAGTGCGCGTCCCTGCTGCACCCGGACCACGCGTGGGTCGGAGGCTCGCGCCGCGGCTCCTCGCAGTCCGAGACGCTGGAGGTGGAGGTCTACGAGCTCGGGAAGGACTTCTCTCGCTCGCTGCCGGGCTCGCGGCGCTCCTCCTTCCAGCAGGCAGAAAAGGGTAAACTATTCGTTCATACAAATATTATCCGTGTAAATATTTGCGTGTGGCGCTTGTGGCTCTTATGTTTTAACCTTTCTCCTTTACATGCATAAAAGCACAACTTTTTTCAGCACTCAAACAATTGTTACGACTATGAACAATCGTCTAAGAACTTGATTTCGCACGTCTGCAAAATTGTGCACCAAAACGTTTTCCCATAATGATAATATTGAAGCTGGTAGGCATATCCTTTTGTCTAGCATGTCCAGCATCCCTAGCATACGTGCGCGACAAAATTCTTCTCGTCACTTTTTGTCATGCGAGAACGTGACAAGGCTATATGTAAACATACGTCTGTCTCGATAAAAAGAGTCGAAATACTTTTGTCGCGTTGCGCATGCTAGGCTAGCAGGTGTAGAATGGACGGAGATCGTTAACGTCATAAATCTTGAAAAAGCTATGATAGCCTAGTTGGACAAGGCCCACCTTTGAAGCCAGAGGGAGCGGGTTCGAACCCAGCCGACGGCACGCACCACTTTGTTCATTGTGTGAACATATGTGCGTATTGTATGTCATCTGCTACATGACTGGAGCCCGGTGTACGGTACCCCCGTACCCGTGTCGCCCTGTCTCATTTGGGACTGAATATCATCCGGCGAAGTGTGGGTGTTGAATTCAACCTCCGCCAGTCACTTCGGAGGAAAGGCTTGACGACGACGACATGTTATTAGTAACAGTAGACCATAACAGTAACTCGTTACCTCCACATGTCCTCATTGAGTCATGGTTGAAATTGTTTAATAACTAAAACGGCAACATGCCAATTACATCAGTTAATTTAAAATAAGTGAATATCACAACAAGTCAATAGTAATAAGTCTCAATAATCAATAACAATAATTCAACATTGAATTGTAAAATAACATGTCAATAATGTAGGTAGATGTGAGCGAGTGTTCTACGCCACGTATGTTGTGTTCCATGCGATGTATGTTGTGGCGCGTGTAGAGGGCGCGGGCGAGGCGAGCGCGCCGCGCCGCGCCGAGCGCCGGCGCTCGTCGTGCGCGCGCCGCGACCCGGACGACATCCTGCGCTCGCTGCGCGCCGTGAAGGGCGAGCTCGGCCGCACGCTCTCGCTCTCGGGGTCCACGGCACGGCGTAAGTACTGGCAGCCGGGAGCGCCTCCGCCCGGCCTCGGCTGGCACGCGACCTCGGTGACGGCAGCGGAGACCTGCTCACTTGTTTAGATGTATATTATACTTGTACTGTGTGTTCAATCAATAAAAAAAAAAAAAGATTTGAATCTGATAGTTTTTATCAGATTCAAACATTTGAAAAAATTGAAATAGTAAACTCTTACCAGTCGAGAAATCAATAAAAAAACTAAAGATCCAAACATTTGAAAAAAATTAAATAGTAAATTCTTACCAGTCAAGATATTTTTTTGGGCATTGATTCTCTCGTTTGAACAGTCGTAGCAGTAAGTGATTAAGAAACAGCTCGAGTGTCAAGAATAGGGGCCTGCGGTGCTATTTGCGATCATTCGGAAACGTATATGTGTAATGTATTTGCAATCTCATTCTACTTTTATACATTTTGGAATAGGGAATCGAGAATCCGATAGTATCCGGTTGGAAGAATGAATCACGTTTTAAAACTTATGAATACGGACTGAGATTCGTATACTTAATTTGATTTTAAAATGCTTGGGATCCGAACGGAAATGTTTCCGAATGATTGTGAATACCTGTGCTGGTCGACTTCATTCTCCCGAAGCTTTATATTCTCTGAGCACATTCTCTGCTGCCGTCACTGATAGTTGATCATGCTAGCCCAGGCTCTTCGTTTAATTTGATATGTGGTTAATTTCTAAATTAATCTCTTATTTTGATAATCAATGTGTTTTAATATTTGCTCGATACTACTACGCACTAATCTAGTTTATGATTTACCTAAGTACCTACTCGTACTTAACTAATGATTTCCGTTGAATAGGTAAAAATATCTATTTTGCTTGAAAACGCGTAAATCGAGCGTTATCCAGGCAAGCTCTTCAGCGTATTTAAACTTTTTGACGATACAAACTTTGTCTGTTTTTAAAATGTTTTTTTGTGCTATTGAATATAAGATAGGTAAGGACGCTATTACGTGTTATTACAAAATTGTTATAAAATATTTGACAAAGGGAAGCTATTCCTGATAAGCTCCAGTTTAAATACCCGCCTCCTATACGCTTGAGAAGCCCTAGTACACATTTATTATTTCTATAAACACGTCCTCGGTCCTAAGCCTACGAGAACACCTGTAGCTCCGGCTCACTTTCGTCACCGAAACATGTACCCATCGTACTCACTCCCCGAAGCAACCCCGACCACATGCCTAGACTATACGAACTTTGTGGGTAGTACTGACTTGTACTGTGTTGTGCTTGTTTGGTCAGCAGCGACGGACCGTTAGCGCCTCGGTAAGCGACTGTTCGTTCGTGCCCGCGCCGCGCGTTTCCGCCGGTGGCGGGACGCGTTCCCTTGTGACGTCCGATCGGCCGCCCGGGCCGCGGCCGCTCCGGGGCCGCGGCTGCGGCCCGCACGCGGCTCGCGGGCCGCAGGCGCGTCGCGGCGCGCGGCCCCGGAGCGGCCGCGGCTCAGTAGTAGCATGGGTCATACATCGCTTGCGCGGCGGCCGCGCGCACGCACCGTTGAATGTGGCTGCGCCCGACGCTTCTCATCACTTCACTTGTCTGTTCTGTTCTGTCCTGACGCATGCCCGACCGCGGGCGATCACGCTCACTTCATCTGTTTCTGTGTACCGTCTGTTCGGCTGTCTACGTTCATATCGATGGCATCGTGTCGCCTAGGATGTTTGGTATTCATTATCTCTGCAATGTCACCCCATTGTTACGAAGCGCATTCTATTAGATTATTTGTAAATATTGATTTGACCTCTCCTTAGGCCTTAGTTAATTTATGAAATTTTCGTCTGTTTGAGTCACGAGCTAGGGAACGACCTCGATGCAAAGAGTAGGTCGCGCTCGCGCATGAGACCAGTAGCGGAAGCCGCAGCCGGCGGCGCGGCGGCATACTAACCTCCTCCACGGAACGCAAATTTTCCTAACAATCAACTAATGGCTGCTCATGACACGGAATGCTTACCATAATAAGTTGAGAAACGCTTGAGAGAACTATTAGAATCTCGACTCCACTCTTGGCTGCACACGTTTAAACGCTTTCTCTTTCATCTGTGTGTTTAGGAAGGGGACGATTCGAGTCACCGAATGTATGTCGAGAACCGTATACATTAGCACGAAGCTGTTTGACGTGCTTTATTTTTATGTAATGTTTATTTTTGGTAATCTTTAAATGTTCGATTGAGTGGTTTTGATATCGTTTCGTATGTTCATTTGAATGTCGATCGAGTGGCCGGCGCGCGCCGCCGGGCGCGGCGCGCGCCGGCGGCGCCGCGCGGGCTGACTGTGTGCGGTGCGCAGGCACGGCGACGGGGCGCAAGGGCAGCATGTGGGCGGCCGTGCCCGCGGCCGGCGCCTGCGAGGCGGCCGCGGCGGCCGGCGCCGACGAGGACGACGTGCCGCTCGGGCCCGGCCAGCTGCCGCCGCGCAACGCCACGCTCGCGCCGCTGCACGCCGAGATCAACATCAGTATCATCATGATCAAGGGACAGTTGGAGCTCGAGGTGGGTCCCTTCCCCCGGCTGCCGTTTCTTACACCTTCGGGCTGAACTTCCCCAGTCTATGATCGGTCCCTGCCTCCAGGTGTCGCACGCTCGGAGAGTATACGGCGTGAACGGGGAGGTGCCAGATTCGTACGTGAAGTGCTACCTGCGCGACGGCGACAAGTGGCTGCACAAACGCAAAACGCGCATCGTTCGCCGGACCACCGAGCCAAAGTTCAAACAGACGCTCAAATACCAGGTAAACGAATCACTTGTAACTTGATGATCGATCCCAGTTAATGTAGCTCCAACGAACTGAAGGTCGGCTAAGAAGTCTGTTGATGAGTCAGTGAGTAGCATGCGTGTGTTGCGCGCAGGCGAGCGAGGCGCTGGGGCGCACGCTGGTGGTGATGCTGTGGCAGCGCTGCGGCGGGTTCGAGCACAACCTGGCGCTGGGCGGCGCCGAGATCTGGCTCGACAAGCTGACGCTGTCGCAGCGCACCTACGGCTGGTACCCGCTGTTCCCCGCGACCTCGCTCGCCGCCGACGAGTCGCCCGACTGATCCAGGGAGCCGTCGCCGGAGCCCCGCGACGACTAACGGCCGCGCACGAGCACACGGCGATGGCTCCACACCTCTCGCTTCATTGTGTAATGATACTGTTATCGTCTCGGACGCGACGCGGCTGGGCCAGTGCGCCGCCGGACACCGCTCGAGTGGCGTGTTGGGAGTCGAGTGATCGATTACGCTATCCATTTTTGCCTTCATTTGTTGTTGATACAGACTAGATTCATGCAGCAGAGATTTGGTCTTACACCTAAAACCGAAATACGAGTTTATTGAAATTCATTAAATCGGCTCTATAATTATAGACCCCACTTATAAAGAAAGTTACTGCAATGTTTCTAATCGGTCTATCGAAGTCACTCGACTCAACACGTCGCACTTAACAACCCAAACACCGCACATGACTGCCGCCCTTGCGTATATCTGTTAAATGTAAATAAACTAGATTTCGTCTTCTCAATGTCCAATAACCATTTTACATATCGTGCTGATTCGTGGTCGATGTTTAACTAGTCAAAATTATGAATATTACTGTGTTCATATTGCAAAATATTATAATATGAACACAGTTTTGCAAAAGGTATGCTATAGTAATACCAAATAGCGAAAGATGATTTTTTCAGTGGTTGTTACATTTTACTTGTACAAGTTTAGTATGTCTGTAGGTAAATAGATTTATTTTTAATTTTAAAATGTAACATTATTTTGGAAATAAAATGATTTTTAAACAAATGTAGGAGCTTCTATTACAAAGCTGTAAAATAGAGATAGTAGGTATCAGTCGGTACGAAAAAATATGAAGCCGTTTAAGAAGTATACACCAAATACTTTTAAAGTCAAAACTAGTGAATAATAGAAAAGAACCCGGTTTTAATTTCTGTAGCAAAGTGTTCGTAGATATGTGTAAAAACGTGTAAGTATGTAGACATTTTCATATCTCGGTGTAATTAAAATTAGGTTATACCTAACTTACGAGTATAACCCGTAGTGAATTTCATCTGTATGTATAGAACCACATCTAAATGTAGAACATTGTGGATAATATCTCTTTTCTACTATAAGACTTTCAACATTTACTTTTGTACTAATCCTTAGATAGACGTAACACTTTTCTAAATATTTCTAATCTAATTCTAAATACTCGTGTCAAAATCACTTTCAAAAATGTTTAGTTTTTTCTAACTTTTCGACTCATTACCAACGTTTTCAATGTCCAATAGCGTAGTCAACGTAGTGCAGTCAAATGCATTTTTATTTGTAATTATCAACGCATTTGTAAGTAATAATTATGAAATCACCAAAACCCCAATCTCGACACTTTGCCTTATCTTACGATTAAATACATTTTCTAATGTTACTCTAGTGTGTAAGTGCGTTTAGGTACTATTCTTCCAAGGTTGTGCTTTAGTGAAATTTCCAATGTATACCTACGTTTATCATCGCGACTATTGTAATGAAATATACATATATTTCTTTACACCTAGATATCTATTTCTCTATAGGTACTTACGTAAGTCTTATTATTTTCAAAAATTTTCTACTACGCACAACACCTTCGTGATAGAGTTTATTACGAATCTTTTATATCGTCTAAAGTTGAATGAATGTGCTCATTTCGGGCAAATACTCACTTCGATGTTTTCAAAACTGAAGTTGTCCAAGTAGGTTCCACTAGTACTCTCACGAGAAAACAATACTACATAGGTAGCTACTACAACTTAAATCGTGTTGAAAATATTCTAAATGAATCCCTGAATCATATTAAAACTTATTTTTGTGCAAATTTCATTATGCAAGGTGCTGGTTTTGGGTGAAGAAGTTATTCAACCCGTCCAAGTAAACAACAGTTCAAACAAGTTTGCTAACTTCGAGAAAGAAAATCAAGTCTCCATACAAAAATGATCATGTGACTAACTATTTTGTATGGAGACTCGATGATTTTCTGGCGAATTTTGCAAAGTGCTGTTTTTAAAGTAGTTCACTTTTATGGGTAAAACAATTACTACACCCAAAACAGCACCTTGTATTGCCAACATTAAATGAAATTGTAGTGAAAAACAGCGAGTCCTGGGTATCGGAAGCTCACGACGTCATTTCGCTGGCCTAGCTCACTAGTTAGTCACATACAAATTTACTTGTAGTGTAGGTATATTTAATAATTGTGAATGATATATATTTCGATCTGTGTAAAAGAACAATCTACACTTCAACATATCTTTCGCGAGAACTTTAATGTAAAATATTCTATCAAAATCTGTGTTCTTCCACTGCTTTCAAAGCTTAGCTCTTGACAATATTTCCCTCGCTATGCTATATTTGGAAAGAAGCGTAACGTTCGTAACGTTGTAGGTACGTTGATATCGACCTTATACCCATTGACCGTAGTAAAAATAAACATAACATAACATAAGAAACAAACATATTTAATGTTAGTTAAACAAAAAACCTGATCCAGAAACATTGTAGCTGGCTGCAAACTTTATTCGTGTTCAGTGAAGCTGGTGTGATACTTTACCTGAGTACTCTCTGAATTGTTTATGTAATGGATCTACGGATAGATGGACGAAGCAAGTTTGTTGCTGCGGGGTCTTTATCAACGTAACTCGGTTTCGCTGTTTACTTACATTGTACGGTATATTCGCTAATTATCTCACCGAGCTTATTTGCTGGCCGAACTTGGTTCGGTTTATAAGAAAAATATCTAACTACATTTTCCTGATGCGCAAATATATTTGTACTTAATTCTACAACTATTTCTACCAATATTAATTTTGAGAAGTCAGATTTACCCTGTTGATATTATTTTATAGCAATTGTACATTTCCTATGAGAGAGAACGAGAGAAACATTATACAATACGCATTATATTTACCTAAAACTTCTTAAAGTTATATTTCTATTTAATAAATACTCAAAAAATTTAAACGCCTAATTGATATATAATTGTGTGGAGTATATTTTTACACTATAATTTTTATTTTTGATTGTTTTAAGAATTATTTTTGTAGTATCAAGGATGATTTCCACCAAACGGCTCACACCGTATCGGATCGGAAAGGAGACGAACAGATTGCGTCCGGCAGGATGTATACGATCGCATTACAGCATACGCATACGATGCGTATGCTTTTGCACCAAACAACCAACTTTTCTTCTAAATCCATGATCGAATGACGTTTGCAGTGCGTGTACTTTTCACGCACGCCACGCCACAGCTTCGAGCGCACGTGACTACAGCCGAAAGGATCCGGATCCAGACGCTAAACGACAGGCAAACGGAGCCGATCGCGTGTCGCGGCATGCTTTCAAGGCTACGACCCCGTGACGTCCGCGGTGAAGCTGCTGTACACGGCTTGGTAATATAGATTTTACTGTGTACACGATTTTATATCGTGTAAAGATTGTAAAATTCGTTTCGATCGGATGCGGTGCAGGCCGTTTGGTGGAAATCATCCTTCATCGTGGCCTATTCTTAAATAAAGAAAACTTTCCACCGAAATCATAAACCGTTACAAGCTTGATGATGGATTTAATGATTATGTTAGTATTGCTGGTGGGAAATTCACATTTTCTAATGATTGTTGTTCGATTAGAGTTTAGAATGGGCCACTTTAGAGTATAAAGTAATGTACGAATATTTATTATAAAAAGATATTATAACCATCAATTCCGACAATGTTGGAATCGATCACAACTTACGCTTATTATCTTGATATATTAGAGTAATAAAACAAATAAATATTCTTACATAAGTGTTTAAGAAAACATAATCTAATCATTATGTGCCTCGACCCCGATACCATTGGATCCCTACTTACGCATATCTAATACATATAAAATCATTATACTCCTAATAATCATTATAGTTACTTACAATACGGACCTATACAATAATTAAATAAACAAACGTGTTCCAATCTACTTCTTCCTGTAGTTCGATTAAATGTGATACGGTATCGGTTATCAAAGAACATTTCTTTAGAATAAATAATTGTTTCTTCCTAGATACAATGTTTTCCTTATCACTCGTTTCTCTAGTTTATACTGAGACGTTCCGATTAAAATTGACAAAAATGATAACGTGGAACATATAAATATTTTTATAAATAACTTAATATCAATAGTACAACAAGTTGGTATTATATTAATACGACGGTTATCTAGAGAATGTTTTTCAGTATAAATTACAAAAACGGCGTGAATTCTACAAATCCTAGTACGTAAAAATATATTTGTGTCAAAGTATATTATTGAATAAATGTGATAACAAAATGGGTTTATTATAGCGATATAAAAACACATTGGTGGTTTTATTTTGAACTCTACCTATACGAAGGAAAGCTTAATTAATGTAAGTCTCTAGCAGGGTTTCATTTTGGTTGAAATCAAGGCAATTTTTAAAATACCTACAGATTTAACCCTGGTATCTTTTAATTGTAAATCTGTTAAAAGATCAGTCGAACATGTGAGAGACTTGTGCAAAGAAGTAGACTTGATTGCCCTACAGGAGACTTGGCTGATGCCATACGACTTGGGTTTCATTAACGAAATTGATAAGGAATTTGCCTGCTCCGCGAAGTCTTCTGTAGACACATCCGCTGGGCTGCTGCGTGGGCGTCCATATGGTGGAACTGCGCTGATGTGGAGATCCAGTTTGTTTACAAGCTCTAGCGTCGTTCAGTGTGACAGTGACAGGCTGGTAGCTGTGCGGTTAGTGCTAGGTGATAAGAGCGTACTCGTGTTTAGTGTCTATATGCCCACCAATTGTGAGGATAATCTTCCGGAATATACCGAATGTCTTGCGCAAATAAGTGCTATTATTGAAAGTTTTGATACCGAATGTGTAATAATATTAGGCGACTTTAACGCGCATCCCGGTACACTTTTTGGAAAAGAGCTGATGGACTATTGTGACGAGCAATCACTGCAATGTTTAGACCTGCAGAGACTTGCGTCTGATACCTATACTTATGTGAGTGAAGCGCACGGCACGTGTCGATGGCTTGACCACTGCGTCACGACTGTTGCGGCCGCTAAGCTTGTTACGGATATGTATGTACGATATGACGCCTTCTGGTCAGATCATTTTCCTTTAGTAATTAGATGTAATTTTAATTCTGTAACGGCTAAGGCCACGGTGTGCACAGAGCCTGAATCCAACTTCAAACATATGTGGGGAGTGAGAGATCGAGCCGAAATTGACTTGTATTGCAAATTGTGCACTAAAAACTTTTATGACCTATTATACAACAGTAGTATTTCCAATTTTAAGTATTTAGATGTAACTAATTGTACTAAACGTAATTATTGTAAGGAAATAGACAGCTTTTATTCAAAAATTATACAGATATTACAATCTGCAGCGGAGCGGAGTGCAAATATAAAGAAACGTAGATTTAAGTTAACGGGCTGGAATTTTCATGTAAAGGCTATACACCATAGGGCTCGGCAGGATTTTCTTCAGTGGATATCATTTGGAAGGCCATGCTCTGGTTACTATTATGATACAATGTCTACTTCTCGTAGAGAATTTAAGGCAGCGGTTAAATTTGTGCAGAATAATCAAAGAAAAATTCAAATGGATATTTTGGCTCGACAGCATGATGCAGGAAATTTTGTACAATTTTGGAAGGAGACGAAAAAATTAGAGAGTAAAACTAGTATTCCAAGTAATATTGAGGGCGAAGAAAACAGGAAAAATATAGCAAACTTGTTTAAAAATCATTTTACTGTAGAAAGAAGTAATAATGTTGCAAATAGCGTTTATGGTAGATATAATCAAGGCTCTAAAATTAATACAGAACCAAAAAAGGTAATGGTAAAATCTAATGATATTAAAAATATACTTACAAATATGAAACGTGGAAAAAGCCCGGGTCATGATGGGTTAGTAATAAACCATTTAATAAATGCAGGACAATACATATGTGAAGTACTCGCACGACTGTTTAATCTTTGCTTGAGCCATCGTTACATGCCTGAAGATATGATCCGCACAATTGTTGTACCCATTCCGAAAAATAAAACAGGAGATGTTTCGAGTATGACCAACTACAGGCCTATTTCGCTTGCAACGATATTGGCCAAGGTATTTGAACGATATCTACATAAAAATTTAACCCCGTATTTATCTATTGACGACGGCCAATTCGGATTCAGATCGCAGGTGTCAACTGACATGGCGATTTTTGGCCTAAAACAAGTAGTCAATTATAATAAAAGTGGCCAGACAAGTGTCTACGCGTGTTTTTTGGACCTCAGTCGTGCCTTTGACACTTTAAATCATGATATCTTATGGCAGAAACTACACCGTACTAATGCCCCGGAAGATATTGTTGGTTTGCTTACGTATTGGTATCGTAACCAGACCAACAATGTCAGATGGGGGCAAGAGGTATCCGAAAATTATAGGCTGCCCTGTGGTGTGAGGCAGGGGGGGCTCACCTCTCCGGATCTATTTAATACCTATGTAAATGATCTGATCGTGGAGCTGAGCAGCACTCCGGTGGGGCTCAGGTTGGATGACAGGTATGTTAATAATCTGAGCTACGCCGACGATATGGTGCTGCTCAGCCCCACGATAAAAGGTCTTAGACAGTTAATTTCAATCTGTGAACGTTACGCTAATAAACACGACCTAATTTACAATGTCAAAAAGACGGAAATGGTGATATTTAGATCTGGAAAGGGACCGGACAATGTTCCCGGTGTTTGCCTCAACGGACAGACTATTAAAATTGTAGAAGAGCTTCAAATACCTTGGCCATGTCGTGACTTCGGACTTAAAAGATGACAAAGATGTCGAGCGACAGCGAAGAGCCCTATGTGTTGTTGGCAATATGATTATTAGAAAATTTAGTAAATCATCTTCGGAAGTGAAGATCACCTTATTTAGGTCTTTCTGCCAGTCTTTTTACACTTGTCAACTCTGGACAAAGTACACCAAAAAGTCATTAGACGGTATCCGAGTTGCCTATAACAACATTTTTAGGCAACTAATGGGGCTCAAACGCTATTGCAGTGCCTCTGGCATGTTCCTGGAAGCGCGCGTTAATTCCTTCCAGGCTATACAGAGAAGCCGAATAGCGAAGTTTATGTCCAGAGTTTTCAAGTGTAAAAACACTATTATTAGGAGTCTGTCAGAAAGAATTTTTTTGACACCTGTGTACGGACGATGGCTGCAAATTGCAGCTTGAACGTAGGGAACATGTACATGTACTATTTTATTGTACCAATTTTAATTTTAATAATTTTATTTATTTTTTTATTTTATTTTAATTTAATTTGACTGTTACTTGTTATGTAAACAAATATTATGGATCTCGTGTCTGAATTAAAGGTATATTATTATTATTATTATTATTATTAAAATAGTAGGGAAACATTTTCCATGACTAACAAAAATATTGTGTAAAAATTTGTATTCTGAGTTGATTAGCGTAGATAAAAGTAAAATATATTTTTATAATGAGAGTAATTTATTTATTTAAAAAAATAAGTAACTAATATAATTAATTAATTAAACCTATTCTACTAAAAAAAACATTGTGGAAAAATTAGTATCCTGTGTCTACGGGTAATAAAAAGAGGATGTTTTTGTGAGAGAAATTAATTTATTAAATATATTCTTCCTACTAAATAAATTATATTACACTATAAATGAATGAAAACATCTTATATTTCATAGTTTCACACAGTACATTATAAACTTAAAAAAATTAACCACGCGATTCATGGTACACTTAGGCTGAGTTGCACTAACTAACTTTAACTATAACCAAAGCTGAACCGGCCCTAAAATCTGTGGTTTAGGTGAGATTTTACAGTTTATTATGTCACTTTCACAATTCGATTATCGTGAAAAACGCTACCAAAGCGGACTAAAGCCAAACTAGCCGTAAAGTATCTGATAAACAAAAGATTTTTTTAGAAAAGGTTAAGCTTTGGTTATAGTTAAAGTTAGTTGGTGCAATTCAGCCTTAGATCACTGAGATCAGATGAGAAGAGAAGAAGATTGAGTGTGGATTACAAGGTTTTCAGTGGGTTGTATAAATTCTGAGTGGATTCAAAAAGTAGGTGTTCGACACGTGAGAAAAACCTCAGTTTTACGGCTCGTCTTAAAACTGTGATTCTTAAAACAGAGTTATACGGCTCGTGGGTCGATCACTTACAACAGAGGATGATAAAAAGGAAAACGACACAACGTAGAAAGTGGACGAAATAAGATTTGAAGGACAACTTACAAACCAACAACAACTTAGGAAAAGGACGTTGTAGGAGTGAACAAATAGGACAAATTTGGAAATGGACCAAGGTAGGAAGAGACCGAGTCTACCGGAGATGGTAATGAGGGTTAATCAGTATCATCAGTGTGCTATATAAGTGTTTGTTCATAGGGAGCAAGTTAGAAAGACTCCGGAGGGGGTAAGGAGGGGTAATCATTGTCATCAGTGTGCTATATGAGTCTTAGTTCGAATTTGGATTTAAAGGACAACTTACAAACCAATAACAACTTAGGAAAAGGACATTGTAGGAATGAACGAACGAGGAAGTGGACCACTTTGAAAATGCACCAAGCTAGGAAGAGACTAAGTCGACCGGAGGAGGTAATGTAATTAATGTCATCAGTGTGCTATATAAGTGTTAGTTCATAGATGCGTGTAGTCGGCCGGACCACACCAGACAGTGATGTGGTGCAAGACGGCGGCGGCCGCGGGCAAGTTCCGCGCGGCGCTCGAAACTCGCGACCAGTGCTCGCGGTTCGCACAACGACCTGCGAAAACATACATATAAATTTACGTCACATTTGATTTACGATAGCATTGACAGAAACGCGCTTACTAATGCTGAGTTGCACCAACTAACTTTAACTATAACTAAAGCTTACCCGGCTCTAAAAATCTCTGGCTTACCAGTGATTTTACGGGTTATTTTAACGCTTAGGTTATCGTAAAAAACAGTACTAAAGCGTAACTTGCCATAAAGCCTCTGGCAAACCAGAGATTTTAGGGCCGGTTATGCTTTGGTTATAGTTAAAGTTAGTGTGTGTAACTCAGCCTATTTGTTTTTATTTATTTTTTATGTAGAATAGGTCGGCGTTTGACCACCAACTCGCCTGATGTTAAGCGACGTTGTGGTCTAATATGGAGCACGACGACCTATAAGGTACTTATTCAATCTAGCCTTGAAGATTTGTAGAGTGAAGAAGTACAAAGACGGCAGTTGAGTGAGGCGCTACAAGTGCGCCACTGCTCAGACCCGTCTTCGGAACGGTTACACCGAACTACATCCCGAAACACGACTAGGTCATTTCACGGCATGGCTTGGTCCGGTGGGTGGTAACTACCCGCGGCCGAAGCCTCCCACCAGAGTTTGCTACCCGGTTAGCACTACCCGGGGACCACGTGTAGGGAATCAGAATAGAGTACACTCCTACGGACGTGGGTAGATCAGCCCCCAAAAAGTAGTCAATACATTTTAATAGTGAAGCTCTTGCTTTACAAACCGTTAGATCCTACACTTGGTTTACAAGTCATGCTGTCTTATTTCGAATCTAGACCCTCAGATATTCAGATCTATTTTAAATGAACTTAAAAAAAATTGTGGCATTTTTAGCAAAACTGAAGTAGTGCGAAAGTATTAAAAAGTACCCGTAATTATGTATTTTCAACCCCCAACGCAAAAGAAAGGAGTGTTATAAGTCGTGTGTATCTGTGTCGTAGATCCCAAAAATAGATAGGCAAACCAATTTTATCTGAAAGGTGACTTGATCCAGAGTGTTCCTAATTTTATTCTCGTGGTTTTTTTTTTCGAAGCGATGATAGCCTAGTTGGAGAAGGCCCCGCCACTCAAGCCAGAGGGAGCGGGTTCAAACCCAGCCGACGGCACGCACCAATTTGTTCATTGTGCGTATATGTGCATATGTGCGTATTGTATGTCATCTGCTTTATACATGACTGGAGCCCGGTGTATGGCGACAGGTTCGCTCCCTGTCACATTTGCGACTGAGTATCGTCCGGCGAAATGTGGGTGTTGCATTAGACCTCTGCCAGCCCCCTCGGGGGAAAGGCGTAACGATATTTTTTCTTTTCCAAATTATTTTTTGCTAAAATATTATTCAGTGGGTACAAATTGACTCTTAGTATGAAGTTTATTGTAAGACGTGTTAGTAAGTGGATACTGACCGTTAGTGAAGGTGACGAGCCTCTCAGCGAGCGGGTACCCGGTGAGCACGCAGCACGGCTCTGACTCGCCCACGAACGACGCGTACAGCGAGCGGGAGTCCACCGGCAGCGTCTGTGGACGCACGCTCACTATACAGGGTGTTTGGTAAGACGACAACCATGTCAAAGCCAAAGTCAAAATCATTTTATTCAATTTGGGTATCAAAGATACACTTATGAACGTCAAAGTTTTTTTTTTTTTAAATAGACTCGACCGCCTTGTTTGGATAATGGAAATTTATTTACTCTGTACACCATTTAAGTCCAACTATTGTTTTGCTAATAGTAGCATACTTGCAGAGGAGTTGCCTTCAAAGGTCAGTATACATCGCATATGAGCACCTGCATTACAAGATATATCTACACTAATATTAAAAAGAAGAAAGATTTGCATTTTAGTACTGATCTGATTTCAAAAAATCTTTTGCCTTTAGAAAGGTGAATTATCCTTGAGTGACAAAGGTTATGAAACACGAGCAAAGCCGTTGGCAAAAGAGCTAGTTTTAAATACGTTGATTGTTGTAAAAAAAATTAGGTTAGTTATGTTGAATAGTTAGGCTATGTAAAACTCCTGTTAAGTAAAATCCCAACTCTAAAAACCTGTCTCTTCATTAAAACTCACGTCACTGTTCATTTCGTGATGTCGTTATAGTCCAGTTTACACTCTCGTCGTGTGAGTCCAACTACCAAAAACCCGATAAAACCAGAAATTATTCTCTAGCAGCAGCGGCTGCCGTGACCGCTCTGTGCTCTCTACACACAGAGACCAAGTACTAGTGATGTAGTGACCTGTTCGACGGCCTGGTCCATGGAGACCTGCAACACCCACTCGCGCGCGTCGTGCAGCGCTGCGCCGCGCACCGCGCCGCTCTCCAGCAGCAGCGGCTGCCGCGACCAGTCCGTGCACTCTACATACAGAGACCAACTATACCGGACACCCTGTATGCTACAAAACATACAACACAAACTATTCCGCTATGTAATTTTGTACTACACTTTTGTGTAACGAGATACAGAATGGAGTTTATTTCAGAGTGACGTCGTATCTCCGAGGTGATTGATTGATGCTGGGGCGACGTTACGCCAATGTTAACGTCATTCAAAGTAAACGTAGTTTTGTAGCTCTTTTCATATATTTCGTACTGGCGTGATTTACGCTCTTAATCCACCAATGTTAACAAGTATTTATCCTACTAATATTAGGTCCTTAAGTATGAAATTGGCGTTTTGTACGGGAGGAATAAAAAGTCGATTTTTTTTTGTAAAATATATTTAATTAATCAAAGTATGCACCGTTGTTATCTATGCACTTTTGCCATCTTATGGGTAGTTCATTGATCCCTTTACTATAAAAACCATGGGGGCGAGAATCAATAAACTCTTTGAAGGCGGTTTGGACTGCTGCATCGGAGTGGAATTTTTTTCCTTGTAAGAAGTTGTCCAAATTCCGGAAGAAATGGTAATCTGTTGGAGCAAGGTCCGGGGAGTACGGTGGATGTCGCAGACATTCCAATTGTAGCTTAGCTAACTTAGTGGTTGTTTGTTGTGCAGTGTGTGGTCTTGCGTTGTCGTGAAGCAGCAGTGGCCTAGAGCGATTGACCAATCTCGGTTGTTTAACAGCTAGTTCTTCCTTCATGGTTTGCAGTTGCTGACAATAGATATCTGCCGTAATCGTTTGGCCAGATTTAAGAAAGCTGTAGTGAACGACACCGGCGCTAGTCCACCAAACACTTACAAGTAACTTTTTCTGAGTCAATTTTCGTTTAGGGCAGGATTTGGCTGGGTCTCCAGGGTTCAGCCATTGCGATGAGCGCTTTCGATTATCGTACAATATCCACTTTTCATCACAAGTAATGATTCGATTTAAAATCCCTTCATTATTGTGTCGGTTGAGCAAAGTAACACAGCAGGCGACCCGTGTTTGCAAGTTCGATTCACTCAATTCATGAGGTACCCATTGTTCGAGTTTTTTTACTTTCCCGATTTGCTTCAAGTGGATTAATACAGTTTTGTCACTTACCCCGAAGCCTGCTGCTATCTCTGAAGTGCTTTGTGATGGATAAGCTTCCACAATAGCCTTTAATTCTTCGTTTTTCACTTTGATCTCCGGCCGTCCACGGGGTTGGTTCTTAAGGTCGAAATTTCCAGAACGAAAACGTTGAAACCAAAAACGTACCATGCTGTCTTTAGCGACACCAGCGCCGTACACATCATTAATTCTTCGAGCTGTTTCTGCAGCACTGGTGCCACGGTAGAACTCGTACTCGTAAATATACCGATATTTCATGTTTTCCATTGCGCGGTAATAAGCGACGCCAAAGAAAAAATAATGAGGAAAATAACAAATGATTGACTGTATTCCAAAGAAAAAAAAAACCAGCTAAATGAATTTATTAATTTGAATTTCGAATTCTTAACCAAAGAGGAGATATTTCAGATCAAATTGATCAGTACGACAAAACGCTAATTTCATGCGTAAGGACCTAATATTATAAACGCGAAAGTTTGTATGTATGGATGGATGTTTGTTACTCTTTCACGCCAGAACGGCTGAACAGATCTGGATGAAATTTGGCACAGAGATAGATTATAGTCTAGAATAGCACATAGGATACTTATTATCCGCGGGTGAAACCGCGGGGCGCAGCTAGTACATACATAAATAAATAATAACACCCAGACATAGAACGAACACAAATTTTCATCACATGAATGTTTGCCCTAGGTGGGAATCGACCCCACGCCCCCAAGCTCAGAAGGCAGGTTCACTACCAACTGAGCCACCGATGATAAATAATTATAGTGATATGAAAGCAGTAATTACCATGTACTTGTACAATGTACTTACCAAAGTCCGCGTAGTCAAGCAGATGCTTGGAGTCTTCGTCGGCCGCCTCCACGAGGTCGAGGCAGCGGTTGAGCAACACGAAGGCCTCGCGCGACCCGTTGCTACCTTCACTTCGGACCGCCGCGCCACACACGTAGAACGCTGCAACGTCACGATGTCACGCGTCATGTAATATGTCCTTTTTGCGGTTAAGACCAATGTTCACCAGAACTTGACCAGCCGATTTTTTCACCAACTATTTTTGACAACTATTCATGGAATCAAATGTGAAAAATAGACGGTCAAATTAATTATTGCCAGGTTAGATTTTAAAGAAGATGGGTCTTAGTCGGCTGAAGCGATCTAGGTGAATTTTACTTCATCAAATTTTAGAGAGAAAATTCACAGATTTAAATTTTGCTACAAAGGACGTAGCTCCTACGAGATTCGTAGATTGCTACGCGGTTCGTAGACAGCTATTACCTTCGTAGACAGCTACTAAATTCGTAGATGGCTACGAATTTCGTAGCTTTACGTAACATTTTTAGTTTTTAATTTACGAAAAGAGTTTCGAGCTCTTTAGCAGTAAATTAAAATTTTAAAACCTGTATAAAATAATATAATCTTAAGATATATAAATTACGTGTCACGTTGTTTGTCCGCTATAAACTCCTAAACTACTTAACCGATTTCAATCAAATTTGCACACCGTGTGCAGTTCGATCTAACTTAACAGATAGGATAGCTCACACAGATGTATATATAAATAATAAAATAAACGCAAACGAAGTCGCGGGGTGACAGCTAGTTATCATATAAAAATCAAAAACAGATAACTTAGTATTTTTACTACTAACAGCTCTTTTAACTGTGTTTTAAAAAAGCCTCATAACTTGTATAATCCAACCCAATATAAAGAACACGAAAGAGAGGCCAACTATTCAAGCTAATACAATATTCAAGATAAAAAAAAAACCAGCGCTAGTTGTGTACAGCCGCCATGACGCTGAGTTGAAATAGGTTAATGGCAATAACCATTTTATTTTATTTTGTGTAATATTTTTGTACTGCGTTTCTTGCTGCAAATAAAAGTCAAAGTCAAAATGTTGTTATTCCATTTAAGTATGAAAGATACACTTATGCACGTCAAAGTTATTTAAATAGACTCGGAAAGAACCTCTACTCAGAAGAACAGGCAAGAAATTGAGGGGCATTATTTTTTCAAATAATAAATAAATTACAGTCTCACAAATTTTGGCTTACAACTAGGTAATATCTGTAAATACTAGTGGCTACTTGGCGGAAGTGGAAGGCTCCAGACATCTTTGTTTTTTAAATAATTCTTAACCTTATAATACCCTTACCTTACCTTATAAAGAAATCGCTTTAGGTGATAAGGTCGCCATTGTATTTCCGAAAAATTTATTAAGTATATTTTCTAAGATTTTCATGTAGTTTTTTGGTGTGCAATAAAGGTATATTGTATTTTATTGTACCCTCTTCTCACTAATGTAGTTTTTACATGTGATTGGAATTTTCCCTTAGTCAGTAGTCTATGTCCATATTAACCAAATAACTCATACAAAGCACGTATATTTCTACTTACCGACATCAGCCACAATAATGTCTGTGTAGCGCGGAAGAGCGCGCGCCGCCTTGGGAGCTATTTGAGGCACGTGGAGCGCCATTAGCAGGGTGATGGCCTACACACGAATGATACCAGTTATAGATCTACTCGTAGATTAAGATATACGACTGACATTACTTACTTGCTACAATTTTAGTATAGATAAGAGAAAAGAAAAGAAAATTTGAATCCTACTTCACATCACACTAATATTATGAAGATGAAAGTTTGTGACTGTATGTGTTTGTTACATCTTCGCGCTCCATCGCATGGACGAATTTTGAAATAATTTGGTATGGGGGTAGCTTATACCTTGGATTAACACATAGGCTACTTTTAAACCGCAGGGTAGACGGGTCTGAGCAGTAGCGCACTTGTAGCGCCTCACTCAACTGCCGTCTTTGTACTTCTTCACTCTACAAAACTTCAAGGCTAGAGTGAATAAGTACCTGATAGGTCGTCGTGCTCCATCTTAGACCACAACGTCGCTTAACATCAAGCGAGTTGGTGGTCAAACGCCGACCTATTCTACATAAATAAAAATAAAAAAGGTAAAACCGCGGGGCGCAGCTAGTATATTATAAGGCAGGGTGTCACAAAAACCCTGTTGTATCCGCGAGGTGCGCTTCCAGATACGAGAGGATGCAAGGCAGTTGAAGTCGTTTACCATTTTAAATTTAAATCAAATCGGTGCACGAGCGCAGGTGCAGCAGCATCTCGCTACACACAACCCTCATCGGCTTCATATGAAGTGTACTGGCGTAGTGTTTGACTCACTTGCATGGCTCTATCGTCTGCGCCGGCAGCCACCATCACGCTCGCTGCATCTTTCAGCGCTTCAAGCGCTTTCGGCGCGAGCGACACACGCACCAACACCTCGCTACACACGGCCCTCGCCAGCGGCGCGTCGGCGCTCGACACCGACCCGACACTGGCTTCCGATGAAATGTACTGACGTAGTGTTTCTAACGCAGTAGACAGCGCTTCGGGTATCTCCTCGCTTTCGATGTCCGCTCCCTCGGTGCGCTTAACATTAAGATAAACTCTTTATTGTTAAAACTGTTTATTGTCAAGTAACAAAACAGTAATATTAACACTGGTGTGAATGAACTGACTTGGGTGTAAAAGTCAGGATAAACGGGTATATTGAAATGTGATTACTACATTGTGCTATGTGGTTACAGGTAATCAATCTCCTATAAGAAACTAGAGCTCACGTTGAATGTTGTTCAGACTGGACTTGGTTTTATGTGAGCCATTTTCAATGATGGCTCTATTTCCCGCCAGATGCGTTTTCGCACAATTTTGATGATGAAAAATACAGTTTTAATTTTGAAAATAAATTAATAACATTGCAAACGTTGTTATAAAAAAAAACATGTTCATTTTTTTATCGCAATAAAATTACACGTTTGACCATTACTCTCCTGTTAGTAAGAAACGATATGGTTTATATTTTGGTGGAAGTATAATACATAATTATAGTGTATGAGACCGGGTGCGTCTTGAAGAGATGCGCGGCGTATCTGAGCGCGTAGTGCGGCGCGCGCGCGGCCGCGTGCGCGAGGCAGCGCTGCCAGTGGCCGGCGCGCGCCAGCCGCTCCAGCGCTTCAGACTCCGCCTCCGCCTCCGCTTCCGCTTCCGTCTCCGCTGGTATTGGACTTGAATCTTCCGCCTCATATTCGGCTGATTGACCTGCTGGACCTGTATGAAATAAACCAAGTGATAATTTTGGTTCGGTAAAACTTTATGTCGAAAATAAAACAATCATATTCCTTAGTGGGTAACATTTTAAATACCAACGTATGTTGCCTACTGCTGGATTTGTAAATAAGTATGTCTAGTTAAGTTTGTGAGATACCTGCATCGTCGTCTCCGCCAGTGTAACCCTCAGTTAGAGCGGCCCGCAGCTGCTCTCCAATGTCACTCTGACCGATTGCAGCAAATCTGTACGCATAAGTAGTAAATAAAATTATTTGACGCAACAAAAAATGTGTGTGACGGTATATTGTGGACGGATTTCGAATGGCTCTTAAATATTATTCTTACGTTTAGTAAATGTAGTAATTTTAGTGATGGCAAGGACAGGATTAATGACGATCAAGTTTTACTGGAATGCAGGTAGTACAAGTGGAATTAGGTAGTCTTGAACGAATGACGCCTGTGTTTGACCAGTCGATCACCTGTCTCTAGTATGAGATCCAACAATCTGAATCCTAGTCTAAGACCAATCATATTATTTTATTTTACAAGGAAAATAGACGGCTACTAACTTTACAATGGACTGGAGATAAATAGTTACACATTCGCCAATAAAAAGTTATGCGTGATCATAATTTTTTTTTTTAATTTATATTTATATACGCGTTGATTTGTAAACCTCCTCCGTGTCGTCGGTTAAAAAGAAGTTTTCACTTTTGAAAACTTGATTGGTAACAAGTAAAAAATCGAGAGATCTGTCTCGAATTTGATCATAATAATTATGTCTTAATTAGAGGCAGATAATCATCCAACAAGTCAGACATCAACATGAAGCAAGGCAACAGATGCTGCTAGCACTATAGAGCAGGCTAGAGTGTAGAAAGGTAAGTACGTAACGTAAGGGCTCAGATCAACCTAGAGAATAAGATGGCGCATGGCGTATGATCTAAGTGAAGCCAAAAACCATTGAAAAACTACGCTACTGTCATATATGTACACAACACGCACACATTGACGCAAAAAAACTACGCTACTCGCTTGGTCATTCTTACCTCGACATTATGGCATTGGTTTATGGTATAATTTCGTGTACATAAATATGCATAGTGCTTTATAAAAGTGTGGCCAGGACTACATTTTGAGGTTCTTTTCAAAAACTGTGCAGTTTTTTCACAAGTCAATTTTGAAAAGTCAGAAACATTAAGCTCTTACAAATATGTGCAGTTTTAGAATATTAAATCTACTAAGGTTGTATATTGGAACGGAAAAGACTAACGAAGAGTTTGAGAATTAATACTAGTTTTTGTGCAATTGTAAATGTTTTTCATGGCAACATTACCACGCACACACATTGAAAAAGAAGTGGCTTCAGCGAGATATAACGCAGTGTTCCATCTTTTCCTCTAGGTTTATCTGAGCGTAAGGGTTTGATACTCGGTGGCGTGGCGTGTACCTCTCGGCCAGCATGTGCGCGGCGGCGGAGCGCCACTCGTCCCGCAGGTGATCTCGCGCGAATGAACGTCGAGCTATGTTTTTACTGTTTTCACCCGTTTACTTAGTTTCTTTTTACTTTATTATTTTGTTTAATCTGTATTCTGTGCGTTTTTTGCCCTAAATAAACGTCTGTCTATGTCTATATTTGATGAAATTCGGTGTGATAGATAGATAGATAAACTCTTTATTGTTCACACCACAGATAACAAAACAACAAGAGAAAAATAATGATAAAACTTATTAAATAGTGTAACAACTGGCGGCCTTATCACTAAAAGCGATCTCTTCCAGGCAACCTTAGGATGGAGAGGATACGACAAATGAGTATGGGACAGGGTGTGCAAAAAATAACAAAAATAAACATAAGATTGGTGTGGTGGGTATTTCAAAGTTTTAATTGATACTTGTATACTCGGCAGCGTGGCGAGTACCTCTCGGCCAGCATGTGCGCGGCGGCGGAGCGGCGCTCGGCCCGCAGGTGGTCCCGCGCGAGGCGCGCCGCGCGCAGCCCCGCGCGCTCCGCCAGGCGCGGCGCCGCGCCCGCCGCCGCCGCCGCGCTCGCCGCGCACAGCAGCCGCACTGCGCGCGCAACATGCAAACACCACGGTCTCATAATATACTCCGCCAGGCATAGCAAACCGGTCACGTGGGCAACACCTAGTGACGTCAATCGATGCACAAGCAAGACCGAGAAGTCCTTTACAAATAGTTCGAAAGAGAGGGATAACGATGACGAGTGACGTCATTACGTGTTTGCTCCCGGAATGATAGACCTTGTTTTTTTGGATCATGGCAAAAACATATGACATTTTCATATGAATGCTATTCATATACTCGTAATAATAATACCTATCTGAATAGATATTATTAGTTGGTCATAAGTTTTGTTAGCTGAAGCGGTGCTAGCAGTGGCCAAGCAATAAGGCCTTAATACCGTTACGCCTTTCTCCCAAAGAGGGCTGGTAGAGGTGTAATAAATAAATATAAATAAATAAATAAATAAATAAATAAATAAATAAATTCGGGACATTTCCACACACGGTCGCCTGACACCAAACTAAGCAAAGCTTGTACTATGGCTGCCAGAGACTGATATACTCGTACATACTTAGATATTTTTAAATGCATACTTAAATAGATATTAAGACCCAGACATAGAACAAACACAAATGTTCATGACATGAATGTTTGCCCCAGGTGGGAATCGAACCCACGCCCCCTAGCTCAGAAGGCAGGTTCACTACCAACTGAGCCACCGAGGCAGTCACCATACAGTCACAATACAACACCTAAACTTCGTTGGACGATATTCAGTGCCAAGTGTGACAGGGGGTGAGCCTGTCGCCATACACCGGGCTCCAGTCATGTAGTAGACGACACACAATGCGCACATATGTTCACACAAATAACAAATTAGTGTGCCACGTCGGCTGGGTCGGACCCACTCCCTCTGTCTTGAGAGGCGGGCCTTCTCCAACTAGGTTATCATCATATAGTAGCAATCACAAAAACTCGCATCGGACGTGTAAAAGACTAGTTACGGTACTGAATAGCCACACACCGAAATGACTGTTTTAATAAATGACTACTTACCTACTCTTTGAGAAATAATATAAATTGAGAAGTACTCGCTCGACACGCGGGCTGCCTCGTCCCACGTGACGTCATGCACTCACCGGCGGCCCACCAGTCGGCCCGCTCCGCGTGCGCGGCGGCGCGCGACAGCAGCTCCGGCACCTCCTCGGGGACCGACTCGCCGCTCGACGGGAGGTACTCGCGCGACACGCGGGCTGCCTCGTCCCACGTGACGTCATGCACTCACCGGCGGCCCACCAGTCGGCCCGCTCCGCGTGCGCGGCGGCGCGCGACAGCAGCTCCGGCACCTCCTCGGGGACCGACTCGCCGCTCGACGGGAGGTACTCGCGCGACACGCGGGCTGCCTCATCGTACAGCTCTGAAAAATACATAAAACTTTTTTTTTTACGGATTTTTTCAAATACGTTGTCAAAATGAGGATATCCAGCAATCCTGTAATACTATTCTCTGGCATTCGTTGGCTTGGTGTGTACCTAACACACCAAGCCAACGAATGCCAGAGAATACGCTGCATCCCGTTTCGTTACAATAAATAAAATGAAACGCATCATATCATCATATCATTGGCCTTCATTTGCTTTGGTTTGTACGCAGCGTTAGACAACTCCCTGCAAAGGAGATTTTGGCTTTGTTTACAAAAACAATTGTTATTTGCATTATTTTGAACTGCCAAAATCATAGTGCAGAAAATCTAAAAGACCTTTAATTTAGGTTAAACACAAACAAGTAATAAGTGGGCACACGAGGTGAGTACCGAGTTCCTTGTAGTGCTGCACGACGTCCCGCGGCCGGTTGGCCCGGATCATCAAGGTCTCGAACTGCGGCAGGTCGCCGCGCTCCGCCGCCGCGCGCGCGCCCTCCACCAGCACTTCCTCTACCTACACAATATCAATAACATAACATATCGTCACGCCTTTCCCCCGAGGGGGCTGGCAGAGGTGTAATACAACACCCACACTTCGCCGGACGATATTCAGCCCCAAATGTGATAGGGGGCGAGCCTGTCGCCATACACCGGGCTCCGCAGTCATGTAGCTGATGACATTGTATGTCATCAGCTACATGACTACGCACATACATACGCACATATGTTCACACAATGAACAAATTGGTGGGTGCCGTCGGCTGGGTTCGAACCCGCTCCCTCTGGCTTGAGAGGTAGGCCTTTTCCAACTAGGCTGTCAGCACTCACATACCAGTTATCTCATATCATCAATACCAGTTTTAATTTACTATCAAATACCAGTTTTAATTAAATGCAATACAATTTATTTTTTGGATTTTTATTTTTAAATTGTCGCTGAATGTTATTATTTTTGGTGTTATGTTATATTTTTAATTGAATAAATAAAACACTTTTTCCAACAGACAATTTCTTTTCAAATTTGCAATATGGCTTGCTCCCAACTACCACCACCAAAACCGCCACCAATGGTGGTCGTTAGGAGAAAGTTTTAATTTTGGTCCTAACTGCCGCCAATGGGGCCCGTTGGGTCACAAAAAATATTATTATTTTTAGCGTTTTGTCATTATAATGTAATTTTATAGTTAAGCTGTGTTACAGTGTTAAAAATTATAATAATTGGTTTTCCATGTTAGAGTTCTATCGGTTTGACTGTAGTTTTCACCCGTGGCACAAGAAATACTTTAACGTCCAGACGAGCCCCACTGCTGACAGTTGGGACACGCAATTAAAATATTATTCTAAATTATTTTGGTGGTGGTCATCGTGAGTAAGCCAGCAATAATACCATCAGACCAGCATAATCGAACACTAACCGCTTAAACGCGAGAACATAACATCTGTTTCTCTCGCGACGTGTCTCACCATGTGCGGCGCGTGCTCCTCGGCGAGGTGCAGCGCGCGCTGGTGGCGGGCGCGCGCGAGCCACATGCGCACGGCGAGGTCGGGCGCGGCGGCGCGCAGGAAGGCGGCCTCGGCCTGCTCGGGGTGCTCCTCGGCCAGCGCGCCCGCCTCGTGCCGCGACACCTCGCGCCGCGACACGCCGCTGCCTAAGTCGCTCAGCTCCATCGCTATGTCCCACCTGACACCACCGGACCCATTCTCATGTTTTATTACTTTCTTTTTTTTTATTACTTTTTTTAACTGCTACCCGCGACTTCCTTCGCGTTTATTCAGAAAATAGTATCCAAAAACCTTCCTAGTGATAAACCGTTAGTAACTATTTTTATCAAGATCCGTGCAGCCGCTTAGCCGTGAAAAGCCTACAAACTGACAGACAGATTTCGATTTTATTATATTAGTATGTATAATTGCAAATTCTTAAAACATGCAATAATATTAGTGGGAAAACAAAAAGAGCTCGAATTCAAAATGCAGCGACACTGTGACTGGTTTTCCACTTGGCACGGCACGGTTTCGCTGAGATGATGGGACCCCTCCGGTCGGTTTAGTAAATTTTCAAAGTTATCCACTTCCTAGTGATTAAGTGGTTAAAGTCAATGGAAAAATATGCTATAAATTTCCATAAATTCCTCCTTTCATCTGTCCTTAAGATCAGTAGTGACAACATACCCCAGAAATGTGAATCGATCAACCCGTTCCAGGGGACTGCAACAGTCACACGAATTCTAAGTGAGGATAAAGTCTCACCTCTGTGCTTGTATGGCCCACCGAGCGCCCAACGCGGCCAGCCCTCTGGCCGCCAGGAGACGAGCGGCGGAAGAGCCGCCCAAAACTGCCGCCCATTGTAATGCCACCTGATAGTACAACATGCAAATGAGTGATTATACTGAGTTTTCCTCAATTCCACAGAGTTCAGTTTATTTTTTTTATTATTGCATTGGTGCATTGGCGCCTTGGCTTGGCTTGGCTTAGTTTGGCTTGACTTGGTTTGGCTTGGCTTGGCTTGACAATCTCAAAAGGTCGGCAATGTGCCGTGATGTTTTGACATCACGGCACACTACTTCATCAAGATCAAGAGGCATCAAGATGCTTCTGGTGTAGAGATAAAAAAGTAAGAAAGATAAGGTATGTTAAGGTACCTGTTGTTGAATATTGCTCGGCGCGTGCGCCCGCGCCACTCTTTCAGCTGCTTCCCATTGATTAGCTGAACGATACATTTGTATCGCGCTCTTCCAGTCACCTGCATTGAACAAAATAATTAAGAACAATATTATTCTAATCTTAGATTCTTTTTTTTTTTTTTTTTTTGATGGGGGTTCTTTTTAATCGGACCTGTAGTTCCGGAGATTATCTTATACAAATGTCACATTTTTAATGGGACCGAGTAAGTACTCATGACGGGCGTCAAGTAGGTACCAGTACCCCTACCATGCGCGCGCGACAAAATTGTTCTTGTCACTTTTTGTCGTGTGAGAACGTGACAAGGCTATATCTAAACATATGTGTGTCTCGATAAAAAGACTTGACTAACCGTTGTCTCGTTGCGCATGCTAGGCCTGCAGGTAATATAAAATTGAACAGCCCCTCCACAACTTGATATCACCGTATTGACCCGTCCCATTGCCAAATGCGCCCGCCCGCATTTGGAACCCTATGCTCCCACTTTCGCGGGCCTTGCTTTTGATAATATTAGAGTTTAGACTGTAACCCCTTATTATTTAATACAAAAACAATATTTATAGATTGTAGTTTATCAACCCCAGTTTATCAACCTCGTTACTAATTATGTTTTACATATTAAGTGATCTAGTATTGAAACGGCGAGTGGGCTCCAGCAGGGACGAGCGGTGCGCACCTACCAGCCAGACCATGGCTCGTACTGGATGTAGCTGTAATGTTCTATGTGTAGTGTAATGCTGTACCGACCGGCCTGCACGTAGTACATAGTTCTCGGCGGCGTGCAGGTCGCCGGCGGCCTGCAGCGCCTGCGCCACGTGCCGGTGCGTGGGCTCCAGCAGGGGCGAGCGGTGCACGCCCACCAGCCGGACCATGGCCTCGTACTGGATGTAGCTGTAATGTTCTATGTGTAGTGTAATGCTGTACCGACCGGCCTGCACGTAGTAGTTCTCGGCGGCGTGCAGGTCGCCGGCGGCCTGCAGCGCCTGCGCCACGTGCCGGCGCGTGGGCTCCAGCAGGGACGAGCGGTGCACGCCCACCAGCCGGACCATGGCCTCGTACTGGATGTAGCTGTAATGTTCTATGTGTAGTGTAATGCTGTACCGACCGGCCTGCACGTAGTAGTTCTCGGCGGCGTGCAGGTCGCCGGCGGCCTGCAGCGCCTGCGCCACGTGCCGGCGCGTGGGCTCCAGCAGGGACGAGCGGTGCACGCCCACCAGCCGGACCATGGCCTCGTACTGGGACGCCTCCTGGGGTACACACAATAAAAGAACAATGAAAAACCAGTTTAAAAAAGTGTATGAAGTGCTAGAGTAGATGAAGTATCGTTTGCTGCGCGAGCGGCAAGTACATGTCTATCGTCTCCTCTTGAGAGAGGTGCGTGGTGGCTAGCTTGAGTATATCAGCGAGTCGCTCGGCCACGATGTAAGTACGTGCAGTCGCAACGAAGTAATATGCTGCGCAGTTTGATCATGTGACACTCTATGACATTACAACACCTTATACATGGAGATGGCTTCATCCGGCTCCCCCAGGCCGATGTATATCTGCTCGGCCTTCCTCAGCTGGCCCTCGTCCCTCATCTGCTGCGCGAGCGGCATGTATATGTCCCTCGTCTCCTCCTCGGAGAGGTGCGCGGCGGCCAGCTTCAGTCCGTCGGCGAGTCTCCCGGCCGCGTTGTAGGCGCGCACGCAGCGGGCCGCCGTGCCGCACGACGTGAACACGCGCTCCGCTGTCTCCCACTCCTGCGGACGGTAAGCTGCGTTTCCACCAGATATGTGCGAAGATGCGTAGCGAGGGATGTGTTTGTTAAATACCATAGAACCGCTTCATCTGAGCGAGGCCAGGTTAGTAAAATTGGTTCTTAACAAACATATCCCTCGCTACGCATTCTCGCACATCTCTGGTGGAAATGCAGACCGCAAACAGAATTTGTTTTTCGGGTGAGGTTACTAAAGCCTCATGATAATGCGCGTGGGAGAACTGCTGCGGACAATGCTTTTTAGTATGAGGTATTTTAGACCTCATCGAAGGATATTAAAAGTGACATGGTGTCAGGTCTATAAGACCTCTTGCTTTCATTTGATAAAAAAAAATATCTTACTTGTGTCGATATGTAGTGATCGCCTAGTTGTTCGCACTGCTCACGTATGGACTCCTTATCCTCGATGGCCTGCAATCATTAAGCCTTGAATATTCGCCAAATGCGTCTATTCAACTCGTAATTGTGAAGAAGCTACGGGCCCTACCGGTATGAAAAAAATATCACCAATAAGATCATTCTGTTACCTATTAATTAGTCTGATTAAAATATTATATTACTTACTAGATTGCGAGTAAAAAAATATTAAATGAACGTTGTTTTCGTCTCATGGCGTGCAATACCGTGCTTACGGAGATTACGTTACTATATATTTTTACACCTTCGGATAGGAAATTAAAAATATGATTATCGTCCTTTTACCATATTTTTAGAGCTAAAATTGAGTTAGTTTAGTAATATTTTGTGTTATTTTGAAGTATTTCGTCAGATCACGTGACCACTGACACCCGCGAGCTCCTTTGCGGGGGACGGGCCAGTCGGCGCTAGCGCCTCACGAAGGAGGGACGTACTCGCCTTGCCGAAAAATATTTTCGCATATTTTTTCTATTTGTACGTAAATCATCAATTAAACAGTGCTTAATTATCCAGAGACAATCAAAAAAAGTAGTTTTTCAAGACATTTGATAAGTTTTTAGTGACTTTACTACTAGTGAAAATATTTGGACAATAATTGATCGCGTTGTGAGTAGAGGGTACAGAAGGTTGATCCGATGAAAATGGGAGATGTCACCAAGGCAGCTAGGCGTAAAAAAAAATTGGACTCCAACTAGCTAAGTGGTAAGTACCCACCTACCTATTAATATTTAATTACCACATAATTATTTTTACCCGTTTGTTCTTATTGTGTAGACTGAAGTGACTAACCCTAGTGTCTGAGTTTTTAGTGGCATATGATTCGGTCTGACGTTTGTTTTCCTGATATAAATAATAGAAAACTACAGACGTGTCCTCCGACCTATGTTAACTCTCAGGGCTTCACCGTCCATTACACCTTATTGCGATGATTGTTGGATATACTAAGGTCAATATAAGCCATTTCAAATTGAAGCTGTGGCATACTTGCTGATGCCCCAACACCTAGTTAATAACATAGAAATGGGGAGTATTCTATAGTTAATAATAATAAATAATCCTTCTTGAACAATCGGGTAAAAATAAAATAATGATAATTATTATGTGTACTTACGATGTCAATATCGGAAAGCGGTCGTTGCGTGCGAACTGCGAACGGTGTAAATGACTAATACTAATTTTTGTTTTTGGTATAGCACATTTCCTAAACTAACCTACCTAAACTAGAAACAATCACATTTTTATGTTATAGCTGACCAACCACGGTCCGCAACACATTATTATTTTTAGCAGTGTAGTGAGCATATTTTTCTAACTTATCCTGGTTTGTTAACCGACTTCAAAAATTAGGACGCACTCAATTACATTGTATAAATTTTACTAAATGTTTGTTGCAGCATAACTTCGTCATTTATTTTTTATTTGAAAGAATATGCTTACTAACACTCTGATCAGTCACTTTGATCAAAATAAAGTATTTTTTTGTAAAAAATAGTATTTAATACAAAAAGTCAAGCATTTGCATTCAGAAAGTAGTGTTCCGAGTTATGGCCATTGAATTCGAAAGAAAAGTTATTACATTTTCTTACAACAATAACCGAGCCAGAGATCGTTAGCGAGCGAAGCGTCTATGCTTCAGATTCGACAAAAATGCTTTTGAATGTCCGAATTCTGTCTGAATTTCTGTCCGGATCTCTGTCCAGATCTGTCTTAATCTACAGGTCGCATTTCTTAACCTATTCTCTTGAAACTTTATAAGTCCGATATTTAAAAAGAATTTTCTTGTCTAGGCGGTTATTGGAAATTTTTCAATATGGCAGAGATGTGATTTAAAAAAGGATATATCTGCATAATTGGAAAATTTCCAAAAAAATTTTTGTTCCGAGTCAAAACAAAAATTTATATAATTGTCAAACCTGCTCACAAAATTTCACGAGAATCGGTTGAGGAGTGTGACCTGTAGAGGAGGACAAATACAAATACAAATAATTTATTTGGGTATAAAATACATGTGACAATTTCAAATCGGACAGTCATCGGTCACAAGATCTCCAGCTCACAGAGTCACTATTGTATGTATTGTTATTTATTTATATTTATTAAATACAACAATTTCTTTGGTAACTGATACCAACCTGCATCTAGTCTTAATAGTTATTTTAATCTAGTCTCTATTGCATGACTAGAATAATAATATATTTTAAACTGGGATTATAGATTGGTAATTGTTTTATATTTTATGGTATCATAGAAAGAGACAAACGAGACGCTTTGAGTAATACGAATATTGTGCAATTAATATCTTTAAATTGCTCTATTTCATTTTTTCAGAAACAGAGATCAACGAAATTATCAAAGTTTAAACACAAGCGTTCAGCCAACAACAAATGCGAGTACTGAACTAAGGTGAGCTAAAAGACATTTAACATCTTTTATTATTAGGGTGACAAGCATAGTGTATAGTCAGAGCTATGCCAAATGGAAATGCTATTGCTGAAGTTATCGTATGTCCGGCGTCCAGCGTCTGATTGCACGGATGTCCGATTGTTTTCCTCTACAGATCGCATTTCTCAACCGATATTTGTGAAATTTTGTAAATTTAGGTTTTATTTAAAATAGCAGAGATATGTAATTTGTGAGACGTTGCTCATAGAGCCACTACTTATAATCAGAGTGGCGCTGAACTGCTATGGGCATGCGTGACGCCAGTACAACCATTCACTTAGCGAGCGCGAAGCGCGAGTGAAGAACTTCCGTTTCAGTACTAAAAACATTTCCTATATTTTTATCTACAGATGCCTAGTTCAAAATCATCCGAAGGTTATCAGAGCATCCGAGGAACAGGGACTTTTTCACCTTCGAATAAACTGGTAATCATTTTTTTTTTTGTGTACACAATGTACATAAATAAATTATTGATACGAGCGTTGGGACTTAGTATGGTTGCAAATTAATTATTATTTAATATTGTTTCTAGGAACAACAATATCAGTCTTTATTGCCGAATCTCATCGTCGAAGAAGAAGCAGACCAAGAACAGAAAGACAAAAGTTATTGGCGTATTATAACATTAGCTTCTTCTTCGTAAAATTGAAGGAAATATCAAGACACAGTGGATTTGGTTGCGCCAAACAATCGATAGACTTGATTGGAGAAGAGCAAACAGGTCTTGCTTCTAAATTCACCTTTTTGTGAATAAAGAGTAACAATAGTAGATTATGTACCGAGGGCACAAAGCAGTGCCTTACGTCGCGGGCGGCTTATTGTACCTTGAGCGTAACGAGAGAATCTAGAGTTAACTCCCGAGCGCAGCAAGGGAAGATGAGTCCTGAGGGCAGCGAGGGGTTCAAGTCGCCCAAGACAAAAACACTGCTTTATCCTAGAAGCGAATCCTCTACTAAAAATACTGTCTAATATTATACTCTCTCATAACTAATAAAAAGGTACTAGTAAGGTACAGTCTTTTATTTTAAATTTCGTGCAGCTCGTGGAGCACGTGCTCGTATTTTTTTCTTGGTAGCTAGTTCAATTTTCAAATAAACTCTTCTTACAGTGCTTATTCTGAGTTTTTATTCAAAGTTAACCTCTTTGCTTGGAAACTCCCAACTGCAAGCTTCGCTCGAATTTATGTTTCATCTATAAAACCAACATTTGATTTTCATGTGTTAGATTAAGGATGTGTTAATCTGAGCGATTACTGCCTTCAAAGCATTTGATTTATTGATATTTTTTGATTCTCGGTTTATTTTGATTATTTTTTGTGTTTGCTAAAATCTAAGCACTATCCATGTATTTCAGCTACAAAAGGTTTTTCAATATCCAATCTAAGACCCCTTTAGTCCAGCTAGATAGGATTTTTTTACTATATTAACTACTAGCTGTTGCTCACGATTTCATACGCGTAGATAAAAAAAGCTCGTTCCGTTAGTTTCTTGTATTTGTCATTCACAGGTCCCACTTCGAACCTGCACCCTTCTCTCTACCATCATCATATTGCCAGACCATGGTACGGGCAACAGTTATCTAGTTGGCATTGGCAATTGTCTTTATACTGGGTTTGGCTGGCACTGTCCGATTAAAACGTCACGCTCACAATTCCGTCTATGGCAAGGGTAGCGGGTAGGTAAGCCGTTAACTCGGCCTCCAAGCTAAATCTAATAGGTAGCCAAGTCTAATATGGAGTAGATAGTTACAATTTGTGTAGAAAGTAGGTTATATACTTGTTGGTAATAGGTAGAAGTACTAGGAGCTACTCGTACTATGCCAAATATTTCAGTCTCAATGTTCAGTAGGAATTACCTACTACTCGGAACCAGCCAAGCCAAGTAGGTAGTATATAGATACTATGTATATGTAGTAATTAGGTAGATCCATTGTAAGTAGTATCCATCTTCTTCTACCTATAAGACTTGGCTGGCATCGACTTCAAATAGATGGGTAGCGCTTATAATAATTATATTAATTAATATTAGTGTTTATTTGTGGTTTGGAAGTCGCTTTAATTTTGTTTCAATGATCACTTAAAACATCTTCTAACTTGACTTTTATTGAAAATCAGTTTACTAAAAATAATTAAGTAAACAAAATTAAGTCAAAGTGTAGTTTTTTATATCGTAAATTATGACACTTTTGTGCTAAGATCATTACACTCGAGGCGGTATTATAGCGCGAGCCGTATGCGAGCCCACTAATGGAGCCAATAGTGTAATTATTAACGCACACGCGTTTCATGTGACGTTTTTCATCACACATGCGAGGGGAAAAAACACAGACTTGCATCAGTCAATACATTTTTCTGAAAATGTATGCGCATTTTGCTGCTTTTCCACTTATCAAAATTTTCCTAGGCATAATAATAAAGCGAATACTTTGTTTAAATTATCATACCTAATTAATTGTCAATATTTTGATTAAAAAAAAGAATGTTTATTTACTGTTATTACGTAGTTATGATACTTTAAATCAAGAATTTAAGAAAAGTAAAAAAAAACTCTTGTTGATTTATTTAAAAAAAAGTCTAGTTTAGTTACTAGTGCGATAATAGTAAAGTAACAGCACACGTGCTTAATAGCTCGGATTATGAGCTAAAACTGATGTAATAAAGTCCTTTTTACGAGTGAGAGTGATGAAAAAGATATTAAACACAAACGCGTTTTTAACTTCAAGTAGGAACATAATTATCAGCAAAATCAGGCAAGAAACTATCGAGATAATAATGAGGTTGTAAGTTCTAGGTCCACTATTTTTTCAACCATTTTAGTCATTTTTATACTACCTGCTGATTTTGTAAAACAGATTAGTTTAGTACTACCAACTCGTAGAATACATTTTTTAAGCGGGCCGTCGATTGAACAGCTCTGCTAGTCCTAGTAAATATGTTTTTTGTTATGAGATTTTTGAAATGTTGTAAGCATTGGTTTAGGATAGGTTGAGTAATTTATCCCTGGTACCGGAGTTCTTAGGATGCCCATCAGGAGCCCTATTCTTACGAAAGATATTCTCTGATCAATGTCTCTCTCGTTTTAAAAGTCATAGTGAGAGTGACCAAGAAACATCTCACGCGTCAAGAATAGCCCTCCAGAGCTATTCTTACGATATTATATTATTTCCCCTATTCCTACGCACGAGATATTTTTTGGTCAATGTCTCTCTCGTTTGAAAAATCATAAAATTGAGAGGGACCAAGATATCTCACACTTCAGAGAGTCCGTGGTCTATGATTGTGTTCTTAGATTTTACACGCACGACCAAAGGGAATCAAAACCTTTCGATGCGGGATATTTGTGAGTACATACTTAATCTACTTATAAACAAACTACCGCGCTCATGCTGCTTAAAAAGCTCAACTTTAAAACGCCGTTGGCTTCAAATAATTTAGTAAAAAAACATTACAATAAAGCATAACATCACAGAGGGCTTTCATTTTTAGGCAAAAATATTTTTTTCACGGTGTTTCGTCTGAATTTGTTTGTCTTTGAGAAATGCTAGCTCAATGTTCAAAAGCTTCGAGCGTTGATCACTAGAGGCGCTAAAACCAGCTGAGCGCCGAATGCCAAATGTCATTGGCGCATCTTAACCTCTTAACCAAAAATTTATTTTACATTTCCGATTTAAGTTGTTTATGCTTTGCGGCACATGTTGCACGCTCCAGCTTTATCACTTCACTAGTAGTTACAGCACACCTGTATGATCTGCAGCGCCTTGTTGTAGTGATGCGCCTTCAGCGCGGCGGCGAGCGCGGCGCGCGTGTCGCCCGCCTCTATGAGGTGCGGCACGGCGGCGCCGGCTTGTCGCGCCGACACCAGCCACGAGCCCCACGACCGCTCCAGCTCTATCACTTCACTAGGACACGCCTGCATGATACAAAATAGTATGAGTAGGTAGGTACATAAAATTGTTTCACTTCGTGTGCTAGAATCTTTCTAAAAAATAGTTTACCAAAAAATTAAGAAAAATAACAGGAACAGTATACGAACAGTACAGGAGAGTAAGGGTTTTGAACACTTTTCGAACAGAATACACAATCTCTCGTCCTGCTGTCACTCTCGTTATATCTCGTGCTCCTATGTCTCACTTCTGATTTTTGTTGAAGTCGAAAACAAAAAGTAAGAGCATTCTTACCTCTCTCGCGAGTTGCACGGCCCGCGCATAGTTGTTTCCTTTAGCGTAAAAATCTACTGCGGCGCGGTTGTCACCTCTCCTCTCCGATATCTCTCCTGCCATCTCCCACCATTCTTCCTGCAAAATGATTGTTTCATCAAAGCAATTTACGTCAATATAAATGTTCGGTGACTGCTGAAACTCAACCTAGTAACAGTTCACATACTAACCGTAGGGCATGGGGTCATTTCGCCCTCATGCGTAATGGTGTAATTTCAATCTCATGTGCACACCGGATCGACGGCCTCAACTGTACGGACCTCAGTTAGGCAGTTGTCCGACCACCGGCGATGAGCGATGAGCGATAAATAAATGAATGAATCGCGAGTTGGCGAGTATTGCCGAGAGAGTGCTTTACATACCTACATTTATTTCCTCAGTACTCGTCCATCGCCGGTGGTCGGACAACTGCCAAAGACCTACCTAAGGGAACGCACCCACGTTCCCTTAGGATTACGATTTTTTAATGTTTAGTTTGCAAAAAACGATTTAAAACTATGAATTACTACGTAAAACTAGAGTAGGAGGGAGGGGGTCTTAGAATAGAGTAGTATAAAGTTCAGATGTTCACCGAGGGGGGGGGGGGGGGGAAAGGGGGTTAAAAATTGTAAGAAATGTTCACGTAGTATGGGTACGTTTCCTAATCAGGCTACCTTTATAAGCTGCGAGTGTATGTTATCAACCAGTTCGTTGTCCCTCAGCAAGTGCGCGTGCTGCAGCAAGAGGCTGGCGGCGCGGCGCGCGCGGCCGCCGCGCAGCCACAGCTTCACCGCACCTTGCACGTCGCCGGACGCAGCCAGGCACGCGCCCGCCTCGCCGTACCGACCTGACGGTTACAAAATCATTGGTAGCTGGCAGAAAAGTTGGTTTGGATCGGTAAAAAACTAGACCTTGGGGCCTTCGATCTGGGGGGCCATTCCTGCGCGTGAGATGAGATGAGATTTTATCTTGGTCACTCTCACACCTATAACGTTCCATATGCGAGCAACAAGAACGGAAAAAGATGGGATGAAAATCTCAAATCTCTGAATAGGGCCACAGGTATACACACATAGATGTAAGGTTTTAAAGTCTCAATACGCAAGTGGCACCTTGCAAACAAGGCTTAGATCAGATGTAAGCCTTGTCTCACTGTTAGTCGCTCTGTAATCGCGCCGGTGGCACGACGTCTGAATGTGTACACTTTAGCAAATACCATCAACGCTATTGCAGAATGACAAAGGTATTCCGAACTCCACTGCACGCTACTGGTCCTCAAATAGTCTCTTTAAGTTTAATGAGATTACATTCCGAGCTACGCAGCAATGTCGCGGTAGCAAGACAGCGGCAGCACTGCTGCGCAGCAGTGTCGCCCCACCGCCGCGACAGACCAGTAGTATTACGTCTGCCGCTGCAGCGATCATACCTTGTGAAGAAGATTTTCTCATGCAACAATATTAATGAAATTTGGTCATCAATCGACATCTTGTCAATTCAACAAAGCAATGGAATGAATGCACAACAGCGCATTACCACGAACAGCGCAACATTAGCGCCTTACTCGGAATTAGTACGGCAGGCAGCACTGCTGCGTGCAGCGGACTTCGGAATCATACCTTTAGGCTTAGATTTAAAAGAAGCTGATAGGATGAACATACATAAACAAAAATTTAAAAGTGTGTAGAGTGAATTCACCTGTAGAAATCAAGTAATCCATATGCTGTTGTTTCAGGCCGGCCACTGCCGCTCGATCAGTTTTCTCGGCTAGCGCAATTGCGTCAGTCCACCTCAAAACGATAAAATTTTGTTTATTATTATTGCAAATAATTTTGTACATAATCGGTTTATTTTCGGAAATGTTTGCTTGCTTGGTTACTTTTTCATCAACAAAATAAACTCGCAACACATTCACTGCGGGTGAGGATAAAATTATCTCAAACGTGAACTTCGCTCACAGTCGGTCGAAAGTGTTAGCACGTGCTTAAACCTACACCTTGGTTCGGGGAATGATAAGAGTGACCCCTAAGGTGGCGCAAGCGGTTTTTGCGTGCACGCTTCGAGAAAAGAGGGGTATAGTGACCTTTACTTCTAAAAACGGAAAGGGTCCTAGGAGACCAGTGCCACTGCCGCCGCGGACGAATGCGAGAGCCGAAGCCCTATAATGATATCACATGATAGCACATGAGCTCCAGGAAGAAGCCCCACAGGGTTTTATTTTACAAGGAAAACAGAGGGCTGCTACAAATAAAAAACCCTCCAGAATTATAATAAAAATAAACTACAAAAATAAATTAATTTGAAATTAATTTAATTGTTTAATTATTATGAATTAGTTGTTTGTGGGTGTGCCGCCTGTGTAAGGTGGAGACTTTCACATAACCACCCCGCTCCACCAAGATGTCGGTGGTACCTACAAAAGGTTTTTCTTGGGTCAAAAACAGGAACTGTCCTAGCTCTAATGTGAGATTGATTAATAAATCTAGCTGTTGGAAAGACTTGAATCTTCAAGACAACCTGTACTTATTGAAAGTTTCATGAAAATTTTTCCTCAGTATTACCAAATGTGTAAAGTAGATGGCACTAAAATATTTTAATTTTTTGTAAAGATACATCTTTACAAAAATTAAAAATTGACTATTATTTTTACTAATATTTTTTTTACCTGTTAAATTGTTTGTACATGTCAATGGCAAGTTCTGGTTTTCCTGCTTTCTTGACATAAAATTCTTCAGCGCTGGCCAAGTCTCCAGCGAATATCGATAAGCGAGCGCGGACGACAGCACTTTCTAAACCTAAAGAGGGAAAAGTGGGTTATTTTTTATTTTTTGTATTTATTTATTTTTAGAGTTTCACACTCGGTCGCCTGACCCCAAACTAAGCAAAGCTTGTACTATGGCTGCCAGAGACTGATATATTACATGCTTGGATATTTTTAAATCCTACTAATATTATAAACGCGAAAGTTTGTAAGAATGGATGGATGGATGGATGGATGTTTGTTACCCTTTCACGCCAGAACGGCTGAACAGATGTGGATGAAATTTGGCACAGAGATAGATTATAGTTTAGAATAACACATAAGATACTTTTTAGCCGCGAGTGAAACCGCGGGGCGCAGCTAGTATAGGTATATATTAACACCCAGACATAGAGCAAACACAAATGTTCATCACATGAATGTTTGCCCTAGGTGGGAATCGAACCCACGCCCCCAAGCTCATAAGGCAGGTTCACTACTAATTGAGCCACCGAGGCAGTCATAAGTGCACAAATAAGTCAACGTGATGACGTTGGCTTATTTATGCATTCTCGGTCGATGGACCGAGCGAGCGTTATGCTTCAGCTTCGATAAAAATGCTTTCGTATGTCCGAATTCTATCTGGATCTCTGTCCGGATCTTTGTCTTTGTCAACATGTCGCATTTCTTAACCGATTCTCTTGAAATTTTGTGAAGAGGTTTGGAAGAAAACAAAATTTCACGAGATTTCAATTGGTTAAGGAATGCGACCTGTAGAGGAAGACAGACGCCGGCCGCGAGGTCTCCAGCTCACAGAGGCACTAGTAATTATTATGGACAAGTAGATATGTACCTACTTAATTATTTTTTTTATGTAGAATAGGTCGGCGTTTGACCACCAACTCGCCTGATGTTAAGCGACGTTGTGGTCTAAGATGGAGCACGACGACCTATAAGGTACATATTCACTCTAGCCTTGAAGTTTTGTAGAGTGAAGAAGTACAAAGACAAATCTAAAATAATATGAAAGCTAATATTTATTTTAATATAGCTGTCAAAATATTAACTAAAAGAGTCCTACTGGGACCAAAAAATCGGCCTGCTAAAAAACTTAACATTGTCATGACAAGAGTTTGGCCGAGTAGCGGATTACGTAATCCAACTTCATCAACCTGATTCCACACCGACGCGGAGAACCACAGTAACGTACCAATACTATGTTCTATCTCGCTCTATCAATCTGTGATGTCCCTATAACTGCATCTCTGTCTTAATAGTATCGCTACGTTATCGCGAACCTCTGCGTCGGTCGGGAAAAAGGGGTAAGAGCGGAATTCGTAATTTAAACCTTTTCTGCAATATTAAAGACTAGCTTACTAGACTAGACTAGCTGCGCCCGCGGTTTCACCCGCGGTCAAAAAGTATCCTATGTGCTATTCTAGACTATAATCTATCTCTGTGCCAAATTTCATCCAGATCTGTTTAGCCGTTCTGGCGTGAAAGAGTAACAAACATCCATCCATCCAACCATCCATTCTTACAAACTTTCACGTTTATAATATAAGCAGGAAGTAGGAAGGATTATCATGACGTAATCAAGTGCCGCTTCCGGAATGGAAACCGTGTATTTTTTCATACCAGCATCGATATCTCCGCCACCCTCTGAGGCAGCCAGTTCTAACGTCTTGTCGAGGTAAAACGTGCGAGCTTCGTCGCCCACCTCTAGGTAACATTTTGCGGCCAACTGAAAAAAAGGAGGAAAATTTAATAATAAAACAGCGAACATTTAATAATAATAATAAGTTCGGGACATTGTCACACACGGTCGCCTGACCCCAAACTAAGCTAAGCATGCGTATACAATAACGTACGCATGTATGCATGTACAATGGCTGCTAGAGACTGATATACATACATATAAATATTTAAATACATAAATTTATAAATAGATATTAACACTCAGACATGGAACAGACACAAATGTTCATCACATGAATGTTTGCCCTAGGTGGGAATCGAACCCACGCCCCCAAACTCAGAAGGCAGGTTCACTATCAACTGAGCTACCGAGGTAGTCACTAAAATTGCGAGTTTAGGAATTAGGGAGAAAACGGTGATTTCTGTTCTCTCTCTAATCTAATAAAGCTGAACCTGAACCTTTATCAATGGAGAGTAATTGAAAGAATAAGAAGAGGTAATGTAAACAATATCTTTCAACTTCATATTTTGAACTGTAAGTAAAGATAAAAACTAAGTCAAGCAAATAACGAGGACTGGGATAAGAACAAAGAAAAAATATACATACGCATCCACTTGTAAACCTGCTCCGTTCCGTCGGCTAAAAACTAAATGGTTCCAAAATCTAGTACTTATTGCAAGAAGCGTAATTTTATAATAAGAATGGAAACTGACCTTGATATGATTGTTGGCCAAGGCCTGGTCCGCCAGTTGCCTCCACAGCGGCGCGACCTCTGCGCCCGCGCCGACGCCGGAAAGATACTGAGCGCACCCGCTCAGATCGCCGCTACGGAGGGCGTTGTCTAAAACACAATCACCATACACCACATAACATTCAAACAAATCCTCACGCCTTTGCCCGAGGGGGCTGGCAGAGGTGTAATACAACACCCACACTTCGCCGGACGATATTCAGTCCCAAATGTGACAGGCGAGCCTGTCGCCATACACCAGGCTCCAGTCATGTAGCAGATGACATACAATACGCACATATGTTCACACAATGAACAAATTGGTGCGTGCCGTCGGCTGCGTTTGGACCCGCTCCTTCTGGCTTGAGAGGCGGGCCTTCTCCCAACTAGGTTGCCATCGCTTACACAACACATAACAATGCGCTATAAACACGCACACCATTCGTACATCCTGTAATACCTTCATCAGTATCTAATCACACTGTTAGATACAGGCCTAAGCTCTCTCGTGCTTTTATAGTATTCGCATCCCGTAAAACAGACAGGAATTCTGTCTTTAGTTTAAAATCTTTGGACAGAATTTGCCCTATTTTAAAATTCCTAAATTTAAGTAAATTTAGGAAGTTAGCCTGTAGGCGATGTTAGATATCTTTAATTCTAATGAAATAGGATGTCTGTTATCAGAGGAGCGTCTGCATAATCGACCGAGCGAGCGAACCACGAAGATGGTTAACGAAAACGAGAACTCTTCAGCTTTGGCAAAAATGTTTTCGTGTCTGCCCATCTGTGCGGCTTACTTCTTCTACAGGTCTCAATTTGGAAAAAAAGTCATAAACTGACTCGATAAAAAAATCAAGGCAAGAAAATCGGTTGAGAAATTACTGCCTGCAGAGGAGGTCATCCGGGCAGACGCCGGCTCTTAGGTACATAATCTCACTGAAAGCCAGCCGATGTTCGTCCAGCAGCAGGTGAGGCAGCTGGCCGCCGTCCAGCAGCACCCTGTGCCCGCTCACCTCCACGGCCACTCCGCCGCCGCACTCCAGCATCTCCACGCTGCTCGGGTCCCACGCACTGTACCTGAAAGACCCTAACATTACCACTACCATACCTTACCACCACTACCATTACCGTACCATTTTGTTAGCTATACTTACCTCATAAGTATAGCTAACATAGGCTACTTTTTAACCGCTTCGATTTCGCTTTCGATTTTAAAATATCAGTGTTTAAAGTGTAGCTGTAGGTATGTACATGTCTTTAAACCTTACTATGCTCACGAGGTAAGTATGGCTGATAAAATGGTTGTTGAATTATGTGTTATACATATGTAGCTAATGCTACTAAAATACCTCACGTACACAACTAGGTACAACTTTACACGTGTTTACAACATTTACTATACGTACGTTCTTGAAGAGTAAAGTGGCCAAAAGCAAAATGTTGGTAACTTCATTAAATGTCAGAGGTCAGTACAAAATTATGTTTTTACGCTAATGTTTTTGTTATTAGTTCTTCGCGTAATTTGGAATTCCGTTAGCAGAGTTTTAATTTAAACTCGATAACAGGCTTGCATTCGGCTGCTATCTCGTCAGATGCTAAACAAAGATGTTTGCCAACAATGAATAGATTTAGTTAAGATTTTCATGTTTCGAATAACTGAATTCTACTTACCATATAAGGAGGTGCGTGGGTGTTTGTGCAACTACAGCGTCACTGTTTTCAATCCACTGAACAAATCCAACGCCGCTTGCAATGATTTCCTAAAATAAAATTTTACGATGAAAATTAATTTCTAATCCATTTTTTTCGTTAAAATAAATCCAATTCTAGTTATAGTATGTACTATCGAAATAATGAAACAATGCGCACGCGTTGTAAGTCTTTCTATACGGCGAAAACAGCTATGTGCTAACGTAGCGGTTCGTAGAAGAGTTTGCTACGAAAAATCGTAGCCGATTACAGAAGTTGTACTAGATAGGAGTAACATAAATGGAAGTTACATTCATTGTGTAACAAAATTTTGCTCCACTTCCGCAAGACAGAGCAAGCAAGACAAGACAAGCAGAGAAGCAAACTTCATTCAGCGTATTCGAGCTTAAATGTTATTAGTAGTGCTAGTACCTTGCGTACTACCGTGCGTGTGCGCAGCAGCGCGAAGCGGCAGCGCGTGTCGCGCTGCAGCACAAGCTTACCGCTCTCATTCAGCTCAAGCCAGTCCATGCGCGCCTCGTGCCACCACTGGCCCACCTGCACACCTGCACACTAACTCAGTCCACGCCTGCCTCGTGCCACCACTGGCCAACCTGCACACCTACACACTAACTACTGTAGTACCTTGTCGCTGGTGCGTGTGCGCAGCAGCGCGAGGCGGCGGCGCGTGTCGCGCTGCAGCACGAGCTCACCGCTCTCGTTCAGCTCGAGCCAGTCCACGCGCGCCTCGTGCCACCACTGGCCCACCTGCACACCTACACACGACAACCCAACTATAGCATCAACAAAAGTTCTTTGAACAATATTCAGTTTAAACTTAAGCCATGTCAATAAGTACTATTAAGGTGGCCTAAAACTCTTATCACCAGGGCTTACTTTCTTCACTGACTTTATAATTTTTTTCCAGAAATACAACTATTATGACTAGGATAGAAAGCTGGAAACATTGTAAACAAACCTGTGGTGAGGTCGACGACGGCGATGGTCTGCCGGTCCAGGAGATAGGCGAGGTACTTGCGCTCCTCGGCCGCGCCGCCCACGCCCTCGTTGATGCGCACGCTAAGCACGTGCGGGTTCACGCGCTCGGTGCGCACCTACAGTACACGGGTCTAGTTTAGAGGCGAGACGTTCAAAGCACAAGATCACACCACTATACAACACTAAGGATAAGAGATCAATGGTCCTGTTTTCGCCCTCACCCGCTGTGGCTGTGAGCTTCCCAAAAATCCCGAAATGTATGGAAGAAGTTGAATCAGAACTCAAGAACAGAATAGATCAAGGAACAGCGTACTTGGCGACCATCGCCCGCGAGCTTTGTGGCCGATTCGCAAGGCAGTGGTGTGCTCGCCGCGGCTGGCGGTACCGCAAAAATCTACGGTGTCGTGAGTTTCGAAATAAAACAGTGGTCCCGAACCGCGATGAGTGTGGACAAAAACCGTTAAGGCTTCGTTCTAACTAACCAAACTGTGAGTGACTGACTGTTTGCTCCAGTTTGCCACCCTATATATTAGGTCCTTACGTATGAAATCAGCGTTTTGTCGTACTGATCAATTTGATCTGAAATATCTCCTCTTTGGTTAAGAATTCGAAATTCAAATTAATAAATTCATTTAGCTGGTTTTTTTTCTTTGGAATACAGTCATTCATTTGTTATTTTCCTCATTATTTTTTCTTTGGCGTCGCTTATTACCGCGCAATGGAAAACATGAAATATCGGTATATTTACGAGTACGAGTTCTACCGTGGCACCAGTGCTGCAGAAACAGCTCGAAGAATTAATGATGTGTACGGCGCTGGTGTCGCTAAAGACAGCATGGTACGTTTTTGGTTTCAACGTTATCGTTCTGGAAATTTCGACCTTAAGAACCAACCCCGTGGACGGCCGGAGATCAAAGTGAAAAACGAAGAATTAAAGGCTATTGTGGAAGCGGATCCATCACAAAGCACTTCAGAGATAGCAGCAGTCTTCGGGGTAAGTGACAAAACTGTATTAATCCACTTGAAGCAAATCGGGAAAGTAAAAAAACTCGAACGATGGGTACCTCATGAATTGAGTGAATCGAACTTGCAAACACGGGTCGCCTGCTGTGTTACTTTGCTCAACCGACACAATAATGAAGGGATTTTAAATAGAATCATTACTTGTGATGAAAAGTGTATATTGTACGATAATCGAAAGCGCTCATCGCAATGGCTGAACCCTGGAGACCCAGCCAAATCCTGCCCTAAACGAAAATTGACTCAGAAAAAGTTACTTGTAAGTGTTTGGTGGACTAGCGCCGGTGTCGTTCACTACAGCTTTCTTAAATCTGGCCAAACGATTACGGCAGATATCTATTGTCAGCAACTGCAAACCATGAAGGAAGAACTAGCTGTTAAACAACCGAGATTGGTCAATCGCTCTAGGCCACTGCTGCTTCACGACAACGCAAGACCACACACTGCACAACAAACAACCACTAAGTTAGCTGAGCTACAATTGGAATGTCTGCGACATCCACCGTACTCCCCGGACCTTGCTCCAACAGATTACCATTTCTTCCGGAATTTGGACAACTTCTTACAAGGAAAAAAATTCCACTCCGATGCAGCAGTCCAAACCGCCTTCAAAGAGTTTGTTGATTCTCGCTCCCATGGTTTTTATAGTAAAGGGATCAATGAACTACCCATAAGATGGCAAAAGTGCATAGATAACAACGGTGCATACTTTGATTAATTAAATATATTTTACAAAAAAAAATCGACTTTTTATTCCTCCCGTAGAAAACGCCAATTTCATACGTAAGGACCTAATATTTGAGTGGAGTGTCCGAAACCGAGAAGACCGAAAAACATTTATAAACTAGCTGCACCCCGCGGTGCTACCCGCGGGTAAAATTTGCATTACTGGTGTCTAATTACATTTTTAAGGGATAAAAAGTAGCCTATGTGTTAATCCAGGGTGTGAGCTAACTTCATACCAAATTTCATTTAAATTGATCCAACCGTTTGAGCGTGAAGAACTAACAAACATACACACTTACACACTAACACACACACTCACAAACTTTCGCATTTATAATATTATTATAGTGTGATGTGATGGGAATAGTGTGAATTAGTGTGATTAAGGAGAAGGCAGGTGTGTCACGTCATTCAATAAGGTGAAAACACAACAGAAGAACCGCCAGACCCGGGCGTTACTCCTCCGACAAAAGTTACGCTCTTAAATTTTTAATGAATGAATGTCCGAACAGATTGTATTCAATGCGTTCTGTTTGAACACTTCATCACGTACTGCAAATTGGATAATGTACTGGACGTACGTGCATTATCCAATTTGCAGTACAGTATGTGACTGCAAATTGGGTAAGTGTGACTTGGAGTATCAAATTGCAGATGACAATGTACTGACGACTGGATGATAAATGTGTAGTGACTGACCGTGTGCAGCACTCTTTCGAGTACTCACGGTCGCGGTCACTGGCTGTTAACTGTTAACACGCTGTTACTAGACGAGGTAGACGCCGCCCACCGCCGCGTACACGGGATCTGCACGATCATGATATCTGCAAATGTGTAGGGACTGACCGTGTGCAGCACTCTGTCAAGCCCGTACTCGACGAGGCTGAGCTCGCCGGCGCGGTGCAGCAGGCAGGCGCCGCCCACCGCCGCGTACACGCGCTCGCCACCGCCCGCCCACGGGATCTGCACGGTTCCAATTAATAATAATAAAAACAAAGTTAAAAATCGACTTCCCATCCTGTTATAATAAAAACAAAGTTAAAAATCGACTTCCCACCCTGTAATTCACCATACACGAAAACAATTTTTAGACCAATTTCGATAACATTTATTTATGACCACCTTTAAAGTATGATATACCGAACAAAAAAAGAATCGTCAATCGAGAACGTGACAAAGCTATGTGTAAACATACTTCTGTCTCGATAGAAAGAGTCGACATTTCGTTGTCACGTTGCACATGCTAGGCCAGCATGCTAGCCCCCACAGACTCTCGGCGAAACATCCAAGAAGAGTGAATGGTATAGGATTCTCTATGTTGAATGTGTGGAGGCCTGTAAAACTAGTTTTAAATCGAGATTCATGACCGAGCACCGTTTTTGAATGCGATCCGATTCAATAAGACTTCTAGAGGAGAGTTTGTATAGAGGATAAAATAATTCAAACAGGGATCGAACAGTTTAAGATACCAACAATATTCAACTGTTAAATCAGAAATCTAAAGTTTTAAGACATCAACAATTTAAAAGTTAAGTTTAGAAGTAGATCTCTTACCTCACTCGTCAGGCCGCGCGCGATATCGCACAATATCAAACTGCAGCTGGTCCGACAGACGGCGTACCAATCATTTCCTAAAAAAATCACAGAGATTTCTGATTCGGGAAAGAAACGGATAAAATATATTTTACCCGTATTTTATCCGTTTCTATAACGCATAATATAATTTCATAAAAGGGTTAAGAGAACTTTTCTGGAGCGTGTATTAGTAACTCAGTCATGCCAAACTCACATAACTAGGTGTTGTCCGAAAGAGAGGTACTGTCCGAAATAATATCAAAATAACAACGAAATAAATTATTTATTTATTTATGTATTTATTTATAGGAGAACCAACAGCTACTTACATTAAAAATATACAATAAAAATAAACTATGGATAGCCAATAAAAGGTTCTCACGAATAGAAAAATAACGACGAAAACTTCAAAATTGATACCTAACACGAAAAGTTGCACCTCTGGTTAGTAGTTAGTTGATTCACCATGAGCTGCTTAGCGCTTACGTGCTGCAACTCCACTGTATTCTCACCCAACGTCTGACACAATACAATCCTACTGTATTGTGTCAGACAACACAATACAGTAGCGAGGACTGCCTCGGTGGCTCAGTTGATAGTGAACCTGCCTGTGGGTTCGATTCCCACCTAGGGCAAACATTTATGCGATGAACATTTGTGTTTATTCTATGTCTGGGTGTATGTATTAAAAAATATCCAAGTATGTATATCAGTCTCTGGCAGCCATAGCAGCTTTGCTTAGTTTGGGGTCAGGCGACCGTGTGTGGAAGTGTCCCTAATTTTTTTTTTTTTTTTATTATTACTGCTATGGTTAATAGTTACCTATAAATCGTACGTTGAATATGTCCGGCGCGAGTTTAGTGGTGACGGTGAGCGGCGGCGAGTCGTTCGCGAGCCGAGTCACCACCAGCTGCTTGGCGGTCACGTGCTGCACTTCCACCGTGTCGCGCCACACCCACCGTCTGACACGGTACAATACAATAGATAAACAAGACAATAAAATACAACTAGCTATGCCCCGCGGTTTCACCCACGGACCCACAGGAGCTGTAAACGTTTTCGGGATTAAAGATACCCTATGTCCTTTTCTGTATTCTTGGCATCGTGTATGCAAAACTTCATGATGATCAGTTGTGTAGCGTGTCGCGAAAGATACACTTTCAAACAAACTCACTTCCGTATTTATAATATTAGCAAGGAAATCCAACATCTTATATGTACGTGTAACGGTGTAACACACAGGGACATGGACGGGCAACATGCTCGGCTCTAGCGAGCCCGTCTCTTGTATTGTACCTGAGCACAGCCTCGAGCAGTATAACAGCGCCAGTCTGCGAGCCCACGGCCAGCTTGGTCCCGTCCCCGCTCCACGCGAGCGCACGCGCCGCGTACAGGCTGGGGACGGGCAACATGCTCAGCTCTAGCGAGCCCGTCTCTTGTATTGTACCTGAGCACAGCCTCGAGCAGTATAACAGCGCCAGTCTGCGAGCCCACGGCCAGCTTGGTCCCGTCCCCGCTCCACGCGAGCGCACGCGCCGCGTACAGGCTGGGGACGGGCAACATGCTCAGCTCTAGCGAGCCCGTCTCTTGTATTGTACCTGAGCACAGCCTCGAGCAGTATAACAGCGCCAGTCTGCGAGCCCACGGCCAGCTTGGTCCCGTCCCCGCTCCACGCGAGCGCGCGCGCCGCGTACAGGCTGGGGACGGGCAACATGCTCAGCTCTAGCGAGCCCGTCTCTTGTATTGTACCTGAGCACAGCCTCGAGCAGTATAACAGCGCCAGTCTGCGAGCCCACGGCCAGCTTGGTCCCGTCCCCGCTCCACGCGAGCGCGCGCGCCGCGTACAGGCTGGGGACGGGCAACATGCTCAGCTCTAGCGAGCCCGTCTCTTGTATTGTACCTGAGCACAGCCTCGAGCAGTATAACAGCGCCAGTCTGCGAGCCCACGGCCAGCTTGGTCCCGTCCCCGCTCCACGCGAGCGCGCGCGCCGCGTACAGGCTGGGGACGGGCAACATGCTCAGCTCTAGCGAGCCCGTCTCTTTTATTTCGCCGATCAGACACCCGTCGAATACTCCGAACGCTACGGTCTGAAACATAAATAAAGTAGGTATAGTACGTTAACTTAAATGCTGAATAATAATGATATAGAAAGATTTAGATTAAAAAAAAATATATATGTACAAAAAGTTTTCAAAGGTTTTATGTACAAAAGATTTGAAAGATTAACGAAAGATTTCAAAATTTTGCAAAACCACCGATTAAATTTTCAAAAAACTTTTAACCGGAGACATTTGTACAATAGTTCAGTATACCTGTCCCGAAGGGCTAGGCGCGGCCGATATGAGGTCCCGGCGGTCGGGCGGCAGCGCGGGCTCCAGGTTGCGCAGCAGAGCGCCGCGCTGCGCCTCGTACACCGACACGCGACCGTCGCACGACCCCACTATCAACTGCACGGACAATGGTTTTACATTGCGCGAAAAATTTAAATAGGATTATTTAAGAATCTGAAAATTGATAAAGCATCCATGTAGGTATTGGAGGTACTTTTTCATGTCATTAGCTTCTTTTTTCGCCTTTCATTTGCTTCTTGAATTTTTAGGTAAAATTATAAAAAAAAATGGATATTGTCCAGAAACGAGAAATATTAGGATAAAAGAGAATTCCGAAAAAGAAACTGGCACCAGTAAAAAATAGCACACATATAATATGTAGAATCGCAGAAGTAAACGTACTGACATGTGGCCATGACATGCAACGACACGAGCACGCGCCTGCCGACAACCTACAGGCTCGAGCTCTATAGTTGCTCTTGTAAATGTTGCACAGAGTACAACTATGCCAGCGCCCCAGAGTCGCACTCCGATACTTCAAGGAGTTGGGCTGGCTCGGGTAGGCGCTGGCAGGGGGAAATACACAATACACACCAAGCGGGACGTCAGTGCAGGACATACCGCCCCATCTCGAATAAGAATAAGAATTGCACAGAGTAATGTACTGACATGCGGCGGCAGCAGCGCCAGCGCGGTGGGCGGCAGTGCGTACCGCAGCAGCATGCGTCCGTTGAGGTAGAGCGAGCCGTCCACGTGGCCGGACGCGAGCATGCCCTCCCCGCGCCGCGCCAGCGACACGCAGCACGCGCCCCCGGACCACAGGCTCGAGCTCTTGTTGCTCTTGCAGTCCAGGGACCTGTAGTGCGACCAAGGGCATAAACTCACAATCCAAATCGACTAAATCGGTAACTAACTTTTTTTTTTTATGTAGAATAGGTCGGCGTTTGACCACCAACTCGCCTGATGTTAAGCGACGTTGTGGTCTAAGATGGAGCACGATGACCTATAAGGTACATATTCACTCTAGCCTTGAGGTTTACTAGAGTGAAGAAGTACAAAGACGGCAGTTGAGTGAGGCGCTACAAGTGCGCTACTGCTCAGACCCGTCTTCGGAACGGTTACATCGGACTACATCCCGAAACACGACTAGGTCATTTCACGGCATGGCTTGGTCCGGTGGGTGGTAACTAGCCACGGCCGAAGCCTTCCACCAGAGTTTGCTACCCGGTTAGCACTACCCGGGGACCACGTGTAGGGAATCAAAATAGAGTACACTCCTACGGGCGTGGGTAGCTCAGCCCCTAAGCTTTTCACAAATTTGTCGGTTTAGCTAGTCGATTTGAAACGTCGCGTCAGTTTAAATGTGCGTACCACTGCTGCGCTTTTTTTGCAAACCTAGTACATAGGTATCACCTAGGCTCACCTAGTACATACCTAGAACGTTTTTTAAATGGCAATACGGTTTTACGCAGAAAGAGCAGTGGCTTTTGAATGGCAATAAGTCAAAAAACTAGTTGCAGTCGAAGGTGTCGTCTCATCGTCTTAAACATGTGTGTCGCAAATCTCACCGAATCTTCCCATCGCTAGTGCCAGTATAGAAGCCGCAGTCAGCCGGCAGCAGCTTCACGGGCGCTCCCGTCAGCGGGAACTTGTTACAAATGACTTTCTTCCCGCTCCAGTCGGCGCCCACTCGGTACACGAACACCATGTTGTCGCTCTGCGCTACGCCGAGGAGCTCAGAGTTGTCGCTGAATGATATGCCTACAGGGTCAATACAGTTTTATCTTTATTACGTAGGTACCTACAGGTTTTTAATTTAAGAAAAAGCTAAACTCCTAAGCTCCAACGGTCTTTCATAATTGAGATAAACTTTACTATTCCTAGGCTCAATTCAGACTGACCACTGTGATGGACAGTATTATGCAGCTGCGCTACGCTGCTGCTCGCTCGCCACCGCGTCGCATTTTTAAACGTTATCTACCCCTACGATCCCATTATGGACGTATCCTAGGCATCTATTCTTGTAAGCTCTTACCACATATCAAGCATACTGAGCAACAATTATGCTATGAGCGAAACGACAGCATATGGTACCTATCAAATTATAATAATTGTATGTCCTACGTCTACGTAGAAATAACACAAATTAATACACTAGCGGATTCAGGGGAGGGCTAGGAGGCTCAAGCCCCCCAAAAAGTATCAAATTGACACACAACAATTATTATTAAAAAATGTCTGTTTTTTTAGTGCATTCGTTGTGTTTACATATCTTGATAAAGGTTACACTCAGCCATGATCCAAAAAAACAAGGTCTAGCATTCCAGGAGCGAACACGTATGACGTCACTCGTCATCGTCATCCGTCTCTTTCGCACTATTGGTAAATGACTTATTTCGGTCTTGCTTAAGCATCGATTGACGTCACTATGTGTTGCCCACGTGACCGGAATGCTATACCTGGCAGAGTATATATCTTAAATATCTTATATCTTTAAATGAGCAATTCTTGTATATATATATATATATAATTGGAATCTCGGAATCGGCTCCAACGATTTTCATACAATTTAGTATATAGGGGGTTTCGGGCGATGAATCGATCTAGCTAGGAATCATTTTTAGAAAATGTCATTTTATTCGTGTTTTATTTATAATCAACTTAAACATAAACTTGGAAGAAAAATAACAAAAAGGAGGCGTTTGAGTAGTCTCAACTGAAAAATATGACTCTTTCTGACATCTATTGGCGAATAATAATACTATTTTTTGTGCACAATATAAAAAAAAAAATACCGAGCAAAGCTCGGTCATCCAGGTACTTATTATACTATACACTCAGCTAAGTCAAACCCAATCAAAATCCAATCTTACCTACCTTACTTTACCTCACCTTACTTTCTTTCACGTCAGTCAAGCCAAACCAAAATCCCAACTAAAATCCTGGATCCGCCACTGAATTGAACAAAGTAAATCTCGATTTAAAACTGGTTTTCAAATACTTAGAAACAGCTTTAAATCGAGATTTATGAATGAGCGTTGTTTTGGCATACAGGCCTAGGTCGTACTTGTAATAACGTAAGACTTCTTCCCCGCTGCGGCATCGGCGGGTTTCGTCGAGAACTTATCTCGACGCGTGCCTTCTCTATCAAACAATAGCACCAATCTCTCGCACGTCGCTACAGCTAGCTTTACATTATTTGGAGACCAGCAGATATCAGCTATGGGACTCTCAGTATCCTGTAAAAAATTACATTCAAGAGTTATTTTTAGGGAAAGCTTCCAGACGTTCCCACTTAAGTAATTATTTATTTTACAATTAGCATTTTTTTTGTACCTGCGCCTCTATAAAAGTCTTAGAATATTTCAATCGCATGGTTTAGTACAAATCCACAAATTTAGAATATTTACAAAATGTTTTGCGTACTTTAGGCTTTTGTATCTGTTTGTATTTATCTGTCTGAGTTGCCTAGCAACATTTCATTTTCTAATCAAAATTACCGCCAAGTCACCAACCTTTTTTTTTTGTTTAGTAGAATTTGGCGCCACACGTCCTAGGCTTTTGCTATTGGCCAGTAAATCCGCCAAGCATGAAGCCAAGTCATAGCCAATTTCTGCTTTTTCGATTACTTTTTACAGATTATATTAATAAGATTTTTTAATTTGTCGATAGTGGAACTCAAGCTTTTCTTTCCGCCACATTCTACACCATCAAACCAGCATCAAGCATTTTTTTTTGGCATTTGCCGGTTTTTTGTGTATAGGGTAACATTCTCTTTCCAATGTCAAATTGACAAGCGGCACCGGAACTTCTTTTTGAGAGTTGTGTTGTTTGTGAAAAGACGTTGTGAGGTTAGAATATTTTTATCCCTTTCAATCTTTACAAATATTAGGAGTTCATAAGTTCTTATGTAATCCACGCTCTAGTATTAAACATGACCAACAGCTACACCATGTATTTTCACATAACAGTCGCCGAGAGTGGTTGAAACAAGTAGTGTTGTGAAAGTGTCAGCAATCTCTTCGAAACATACATTTTTGCCCTAAATAGTTAATTGATCACAGAAGATTAGCCTCCGAATGCATTCTCTCAGTAAGTTCTGATATATTTTTCAATTTCATTACAGAACGTCATGCCTTTTGCGCGGTACGTACAGCCAGGGCGCGTCGCCCTGGTGGCCGACGGTCCCTTGAAGGGAAAGCTAGTGAGCGTGATTGACGTGATCGACCAGACACGTGCTCTCGTGGATGGTCCTTGCAGCGGCGTCGCCAGACAACAAATCCGCCTCAACCAGTTGCACCTAACCAAATTCCTTCTGAAGTACCCATTCACAGCACCCACACGTGCAGTAAGGAAAGCGTGGACAGACGCTAAGCTCGATGAGAAATGGGCAGACAGCCAGTGGGCACAGAAACTGGCTAACAAAGAGAAGCGTGCACAGATGACTGACTACGACAGGTTCAAGTTGACCTCGGCTCGTGTCAAGAGGAACCGCGCAAGAACAGCAGTGTTCAAGAGCCTTAAAGTGAAAGCGGGTCGCTCTGGCACTTTCGGCAAAAAGCGCATTCCTAAAACCGCTGTCAAGAAACCCCGCGTCAAGCCTGCGGAGTCCAAAAAGAAGGCGAAGAAGTAATTCTTTTGTGTCTAAGTTAAGCTGTGACCCGAAGGACCTGTAAAATAAAGAATTACTTTTAAGCTAGTCATTTGTATCATTGTTTACTCACACTTTCCTAAAGTGTGGTTATAGGTAAGTTGTATTGATTGTATAGAACATGTGGTGTTTTATTTTTACTCAATCTTTTTTCTCTTACAGATACAAATAGTTGGGAAGCCAAAAAGGTGAGGTATTCCGTAAAATACTTCTAGAAGTTCATTGAGAAATGATGATGAAATGATGAATCTTAAATTAGTCTCGTTCGGATGAACTCCAATGATTTTAAATTCACCACTTTGCTGAATGTGCAACGCTCATTATTCATCATTGTAACTAGGTGTGGAAATGTATTCTAACCTTAAACTTAATTTCTTTACAGAATTGAAGTAATTATATCTCCTTGAGGTACAAATGATGCTGGGGGCCCCAGTCAAACAAAAATAACATGCAATTAAACAGAGACCTGGTGATCTGAGGTCACTACTCACAAGCAATGGCAAAAAGATAAATAGCTCCTGCTAATAGTACCAAGGAACTTCACTTCATAAGGTGAGGTTAATTTTAAAACTTCATCAGTCAAGAACAACACATTTTACTCCATTACAATGATGATTCATTAAAAATAGTCTCGTTCGGATGAACTCCTGTGATTTCAACCTTACCACCTAAACTGATATTCTAACAATTAAGATTAAACTAACTTAGCCCCCAGCTCTGCTACATAATATCAGAAACTTATCCTTTTCAGCTTGTCTACAAAAATAGCAGATCATTATTTTGACTTGCTTAGAATTGAAGCAATTGAGGCACAAATGAAGCTTGTGATCCAAAAATAACATAACTCAATATACTCACAAGCTATGGCAAAACGACAAATAGTTCCTGCTAATAGTACCAAGGAACTAAAAATGAGATAAACTCATAAGGTGAGTTATATTTTAAAACAAACAAGAACAACACATTTCAATCAATTTTTCAATGATGATTCATAAATAATAGTCTCGTTCGTATGAACTCCTGTGATTTCAACCTTACCTTACCACCTAAACTGATATTTCAACATAGATTAAACCAGCTGTCCTCCGTCTCTACTACATAATTTAAAACAACATATCCTTTTCAGATTGTCTACAAAATTAGCAGAGAAATATTGTGAGCAAAGAAGCATTGCAAGGTTAGTGTTAACTTCATTAAATTGTGTTTGTACTAGCCAACGATACCAGATAGGGTGACATACCCTTAACAAAGCATGTGTTGCACCCCAAGCCCCTCTAGCCAAGTGGCAAATGATTCTATTTCTCATCGCGTAAGCATTAACTGCTAATGGGACAAGTTGAATTTGTGATCTTATTGTCATCACATCCAATGAGGAGTGATAGTGACTCTGGAAATAGAATCGCTTGCAACTTTGCTAGAGAAGCTGCTATCCTAAGATTTGTGATCTCTTTGTCATACACATCTTAAAGTTACAGATACCCTACCAAAGCCGTTGTATGTCTCGCTACAACTGACATACAAGACTCTGGATAGGAACATTATCTATCACACTCTGTGTAAGATTTGCAACTTCTTAGCTGCATATCTAAGGGTTGAGTGTGACAAACATAATTTTGCTGCATTTATTTATTTTAGCTGCTGTTTAATTTTTTTTAAGTCTAATTAGTGTTTTTTTTTTTTGTTGATAGATGAAAAACTAAATATGCAACAATGACTGGAATCAAGATTTAATAAATTTTTAGTTTTTAAAAGGTGAGTCATTGTCAAATTAAATACATTATGAATAACCAGTAAATATTGTATTTAAATATATACAAAAATATATTTTGTTAAGAATGATGATTGTTAGTATCGCCCCTATCTGAATCTTGATGATTGATCAATACTGATTTTTTTTTTTTTAATGTGTTTTTTCTTTCCATTTATAATGAAAACTAACATGCTGCTATCATTTCAGGTTACAAGTTTAAACATTACTTCACACCAAAGATGCTGGAAAGGTAAGAAATTTCTGTTTTTCTAGAACATAGACTGTATTTTTAAGCATATCATATATTATGTAATGCATTAAAATCTAGCTTCAACTTAAGTATTTTTACATACATAATTTACAATACAACTCAAGTCATATGGAAATTTAAAATTATCCTTGCCAACAACTAAGACCCTACCAAAGCCGTTGTATGTCTTGCTACTACTGACATACAAGACTCTGGATAGGAACATTATCACACTCTGTGTAAGATTTGCAACTTCTTAGCTGCATATCTAAGGGTTGAGTGTGACATTTCTGCAAATTTTTAAACTTAAGGCCCATTTCAGAATGCCTAATCTAAACTAGCTAAAAGTATTGTCTTGTCTCTTACGCAGCAAAAACAAAGACATATGCACTTATATTATTCTTAGGTAGTTTAGAATTAGCAATTGTTCTGAATATGGCCTAGTTACTAACATAATCATGTGAAATTTTTCATTTCATTATTCATTCATATAAATATTAAATGATTTCAGTCACTTGATGATATAAGGAATTAATAGCATAAAAATAATTATTTCAATTTCTTTTTACAGATCCTGTAGGAGTAGAAAGAAAAACTACCATCAGATCACTATTTTTAAAGTAAGTCACAGTTTCAAGTTATAAGTTTGAACTACATAAGATCTATTCTTCACCAACTTTGCTAAAAGCAATGCATTTCTATGTGAATAAATTTTTTCAATGCACACTCAAAACTGCTAATACCCATTAGCAATTTCAAGCTAGCAAATTGTGCACACTATCATGAAATGGCTCATGTTTCAATCCTTTTTTTTCCTACTCAGTAGGGTCTTAAATGCAACACTTACATGAGTAACATACCAATTAGTGTGCTCATGTTATTGACGCTCAAGTTACACTAGAAAAGTTTCTTGATGTAGCTTACTTTCTTATAAAGAAATAGTATTATTTATTATTACTGATTAAAATTTTTGTGATGATCAATAGTATCGCCCCTGTCTGATGTCTGATGATTGATATTCTCTGATTTTAAAATATTTTTTCAGTTTGTAATTTAATTATTTTGAAATCTATTAAAACAGCTTGTTTTCTCCACAGAGCATGAAATATTGAAAATCATAGAATTCAAGAAATTTATAAGGATACTTACCTCTATATCAAGTAAGTCACACTTATGTTTAACTGTCTTAGAGCCATGTGCTCACTGTCCAGTCAACACCAACTTGACTAAAAACCAAATATTTATAAGTACAGTGTTGTTTGCACAATTAAAATCTCATATTAAAATCCTTTGCCTTCAGCTTAATAATTTTGTGGTTCTAATTAGTGACTATTTGTGAATATTTTACCTACATGATGACTTTTTGTATCGCCCCTAGCTGAAGTTTGATGATTGATCGCAACTGATTATTTACCTCTTTACAACATAATTTGTCTGCATATTAGTTTAGCCTAATACAATTTAATTTTCTATTATAGGAATCAAGACGCTGATGGAAGGGACATTCAAATCTCACACTTCACTTCACATGGCTAATAGGTAAGTTTGTATATTTTGATAGCCTTTATGAATATTAGCCTCCTATTTTACCTAACATGATGACTCTTTGTATCGCCCCTAGCTGAAGTTTGATGATTGATCGCAACTGATTATTTACCTCTTTACAACATAATTTGTGTGCATATTAGTTTAGCCTAATACAGTTTAATTTTCTATTATAGGAATCAAGACGCTGATGGAAGGGACATTCAAATCTCACACTTACTTCACTTCACATGGCTAATAGGTAAGTTTGTATATTTTGATAGCCTTTATGAATATTAGCCTCCTATTTTACCTAACATGATGACTCTTTGTATCGCCCCTAGCTGAAGTTTGATGATTGATCGCAACTGATTATTTACCTCTTTACAACATAATTTGTGTGCATATTAGTTTAGCCTAATACAGTTTAATTTTCTATTATAGGAATCAAGACGCTGATGGAAGAGCCATTCAAATCTCACACTTCACTTCACATGACTTATAGGTAAGTTTGTATATTTTGATAGCCTATAAGAATATTAGCCTCCTATTTTACCTAACATGATGGCTCTTTGTATCGCCCCTAGCTGAAGTTTGATGATTGATCGCAACTGATTATTTACATCTTACAACATAATTTGTCTGCATATTAGTTTAGCCTAATACAATTAATTTTTCTATCATAGGAATTAAGACACTGATGGATCAGACATTCTAATCTCACACTTGCTTCACTTCACATCACTATAGGTAAGTTTGTATATTTTGATAGTCTTTATGAAAATTAGCCACCTAACATGATGACTATTTGTATCGCCCCTAGCTGTAGTTTGATGATTGATGTATACTGATTTAATTACTCATATCACTAAATAAGTTACTGCCAATTTAGGTATTTACTAATGATTTTGTCTTTTTTACAGAAATCGGAAGCTGATTAGACATATTCAAAACTTCACAAGCAAGTACTAGCCCTGGTAAGCTTATTATATTTTGCTAAATAAAAAAGCATTTTTACTTCTTACAAATTGTTTTTATGATGATCTAATTGTATCGCCCCTGTCTGATATTCTGATGATTGATACTTTCTGAATTTAATGAAACACACTCTTAACATTTGCAATGTTCATAATTATCATTTATTTTATAAACCTTGTTTTGTTCACAGAATCTTTCGTGGACATGAGCAATATTCCAGTTGATTGTGTAGAAGATGTAAAGGCATGATGATGTAAGAAGCAAGGTAAGCCAAACAATTATTACAATGCTAACTGTACCAATATGGTTTCACCTTTTTTTGAAATGATGGTAATTACAAGCATATATCATATAATTTTGATGATAAAATCTAACTGATCAAATACTAAAATACACACCAACAATTTTTTAAACTATTATAATATTTAAAAAATATACCTATTCTTTATATTTTCAGATAGATAATCATCTTGTCAATAAGCAACTTATAAGTGCCAGATGATGGAAACTTAAATTTAAAATGGTAAGCTAATGCAATTGTATTTTTAGTTTTGTATATTTGATGTGAGTAAATTTTCCAATGATGAATATACTTAGTTATCCCTGTCTCACAAATCCGTGGGGAAAATATGGTATTATGGTAACATCTGATTTAAAAAAACTTATTAAATATCTGCAGCTTTTAGGTTCCATCAACATTATATTGACATTCTTCCAATATTTCAGAAATCCATGCTGCTCTTGCTGAATCACCACAAACATAATAATGAAGGTATAAATTTAATTAATATCCTTTATACAGAAATGATAATCAAAAACATAGATAGTTGTTAATTTTAAATGATGAATGACTGTTATCCCTGTCTCACAAAACCATGGGGAAAAGTTATGGTATGGTAACTACTGAGCAATATCCAAAATAACTTGCTGGCTATTAATTACTTTCAAATGTTTAAGACAGATTGCATTTCTTTCAGGTAAGCTGATTATTGTGGACAGCATACAAGGATTCATTGCAGCATGTAAATGGGCTTTACAAGATTACCTGAAGTTGATGTTTCTTTGAAAAATGTAAGACTTTACTATTAGATAAAACAAGTACATATCTGCATCTAAAATGATGAATTACTAAGTTATCCCTGTCTCACTTCACCGTGGGGATACTATGGTATGGTAACATCTGAATTGAAACAAACATACAAGAAGTTCTTGCAACAATGCAAATGAAAAAACCTAATGGCTGTTTTTTATTGCAGATTGCTTGCCAGGTCTACTTGCAGTGGTTTTGAAAAGGCTTGAAGAAATTCTGGCCACAAATTAAAGGTTGGTAGTCTAACTTGAAAGCAATTATGCCAGTTCGTGATTAATTTGCATGCCATCCCGCTCGCACCATCTAAGTACTATCATGCTCAAGAGTGGGATGGCGCTCTATCATAATCAGAATTACAAATGTACATGTACACCCCTATGAAAATAAATTACATAGTTTATGAACACTAGAATGATGATTAAAAGTTAGACAAGCATATATCTAGAAATCTTTGAAGAGGAAATAATTATCTGATATATTTTGACTTAAATTTCTTGGAAACGTCGAAGACCTTAGATGCTAACACTAGCTCTTTTTTTCAGGTACATACCTAAGGAACACAGGAAGAGCTTTGAAAATTGGTTTTATTTTAATGGTGTCATTTCGAATTGTACCTTCTTATCATTAAATGAGTATACTGGAAAATAACGTTTATCATATTCAACCACATCCTGAACGAAACGATAACTAGATAGTATAAAATAGGCTAGGTCTTTTTGAAGTTGGTTATTTTCGTTAGTGTTTTAATCGTGTATAATAACAATGTATTTCATTTTGGTAATTGAATTGGAGTCCATCGGATTTACATCTTGTAAAATACAGGTACTCTATACTTGATTATTGTATTATGTGTATGTACTTATACCTATTTGCTATGCATATTCCCTTCCCCTTATTTAGATAAGACAAAAAATGTGGGGTTCATGATAAAGTCCCATTATTATAGTGAATTTTTTTTAAATAAACAATTTAGGAATATGTTATTTCAACTGAAAACGTGATAAATTCTTCCGATCGGATTTATACTTGATTCCCTATTCCAAGCTAAAAGTAGACTGAGATTCGAACAATTTGAGTTCGAAATTTCTGGGATCCGCGGTGCTATTCATAATCATTCGGGAACGTTTCTGATCGGATCGGATCCCAGAAATTTCAAACTCAAATTTTTCAAATCTCAGTCTACTTATAAACATTTTGGCATATTTGGAATCAAGTATAAATCAGATCGGAAGAATTAATCACGTTTAGAAACTTATGAATATAGACTGAGATTCGAATAATTTTGGTTTAATTTTTTTGAAATCCGAACGGAAACGTTTCTGAATGGTTGTGAATAGCCCTGCCGATCGGAATCGATTCCGAATCTCATGAACCGTGATAGACGGTTGAAATTTTCAAAGATGATGTATTTCTGTTGCCGATAAAACAACAAATACCACAGATCTAGGATGTAAAAGATCGACAGTGACAATTCGATATTGATACAAAAAAACATTTGCGCATGCGTGAGTAAATTAGTGTTGTGAAAAGTACTTATTAATTTATCGATTGACCAAAAATGGTCCTCCGGGTGCTTGTCGATAAATATAATCTTTCGCATACCAATTGAGTTGTTTTTTGTTCCAAGTATAACACCGCTGCTGAGCTAAAATGAATATTAATCACTAAACGGGTGTTAAGCTAGGCGGAAGAGTTAGATATCAGTGTCACCATGTATCTAAATTAACATAAGAAAAGTAAATAATAAGATCAACATAATACTATCCTAGTAATTCGCTTCGAATTGTGACCCTTGACCAAATTTACTCGTATATGGATTAGGATAAGTACTAATCTCATTGGTTTTGTACATTTATTTATAATTTACATATATATTATTTAATTTAATTAAATACGATTAAATTAGGATGTAAGACACCCAAAATGTGTAAATTGAATTAAAAATGATGATCAGAAATTGAAGGTACATACTTATAATATATAATACAAAAATGTTTTACGCCTCATCATTCAGTACAAACTCTTAAGAATATCAATTTACTTTTGATGGCATTGATTCAAAAATGTATGCTTTGTTTATGTATTGCACCCATCGCCTACCTAATGAGCTTTGATAAAAACTATCGATAATAATGACGTCATCTTTTTATCCATCTCTAGTGAAAATCGAGCGTAAACTAACTAATATTTTAATGCTGAATTTTATCACCAATTCTGCTTTCATCTAGGAAATATAGATGTTACGAAGAAACGACAACAACATACCGCTGGTAAATCGGTTTTTGGAACCAATTTATGTTATGTTTTAGACAAAATTTAGACAAAAACATCACAATGGAATTTTCATATTTACCCATGAAACGACAAATTTTGTGGGTTGAATCTTGAATTCACATCACAATCGCTAAACGCACAAGATGGCATAACTGCATACAATTTTAATTGCTCTCTTTTCATTCAATTTATAATGATACTAGTAAAAAATAATAATCATAGGAATTTTCGCGTGCTCAAAGGTGGCGCGCTGTCATTAATGACAAAAGAAAAATTGACTAAGATTTTATTTGTAGGCGACCTCTTTCTCTCTTGTGGAGTTTACATTTCGATGGAGACTTCTCTGTCCCACGCTTCGTTGGTCTTTTGCGAAGCAAAAAAAATCTTAGGTCTCTGACAAATACTAAACAAGTAAATTAAAAAAAACCCGACACCGATTTTCATTGAACACTCCCGACTAATTCACCTATTAAACTAAATCGGTTCATCCGTTCCGGAGCTACGATGCCACCGACGACACGTCAAACATATTATAACACCCCGTCGTTTTTGCGTCGGGAGGGTTAAAAACAAATATTTAACCCGTAACAACAGTTTGTGCACAACAAGGAATTTTACTGTCCGGCAGTCCGATTTTTTTACGGTCCGATAGGCACACCATAAATATATACATAGTAGCTTGTGTACTAAACGTAATTTTACCTTCCGACATTTTACTTTTCCCCATTCCGGGCCGTTTTTTTCCGGTCCAAGATGACAGCAACGAAAAACGCGTCTAAGCTTGTGCACCAAGGGGGCTATTCCTACACGTGAGATGAGATGAGATTTTATCTTGGTCACTCTCACACCTACGACGTTTCAAACAAGAGCAACAAGGACGACAAAAGGTGATATGAAAATCTCAAATCTCCGAATAGGGCCCCTGCATCTACGATTTTCACGAGCGGGCAGGGCGAGCGCGGGCGGGGCTCCCCTCCCACACCGCCCACCTTTTGCGCACACGACGCACGCCTCGCTCATTTCATCCAAATAAAAATATCGGACTGCCGGCCGGACAGTATTCCTTGCAGTACACAAGCCAATCATTCGTTTTTTTCATGCCACCCCGGACCGTAAAAAAATGACTGCCGGACAGTAAAATTTACTGAGGAGGCACAAATTCAACAGACATGTTTTTCTTTAACCCTTCATGCTCGAGTCCGATGGCCGGTTTTTTTTTACATATTGCCTTAATTGTAGGGACTACCAGCAGAACAAATTTCAGATCTAGATAAAATAGTAACGGATCTGGGACTGCCGTCTAATAAACAGAATGAAACTTTCTATGAAGTGGACACGCAAGGCATTAAAATGTTAAACATTTTAGCTGCAAATTATAAGTAAGTATTCAATTAAACTTAATTCTGCGTTTAAACGCAGCCTACCCGCTTCAACCTTTTGAGCGCCACACCAAAAACGGAAACATGCGTTTTTGTACTTTAAACCATAAAATCGATCCAGTTGACTGCCTCGGTAGCTCAGTTGGTAGTGACTCTGCCTTCTGAACTTGAGGGCGTTGGTTCGATTCCCATTTAGGGCAAACATTTGTATTTATTCTATGTGTGGGTGTCATTATGTATTTGAAAATGTATGTATATGTCTCTGGCAGCCATAGTACGAGCTTGGCTTGGTTTAGGGTCAGACGACCGTGAGATAAAAATGTCCCAAATTATTATTTCATTTTTATTCGTTTAACAAGCAACTTAATTTTTTTTAAGGAAAGTTTTTTGTCACGTACGAGTTCAGCTACAAGAAAGCTATGGCAATAGAGCGTTCGGCACGTAAACGTGACTTTGACGGTCAAAAGGTCTGCTAACCTTTTGAACGCCAAAGTCACATACTTAGTTATAAAATTATAAATACGTACTGAGATTTAATTTTTTTTGAATCGGATTTTTTTTTGAACGGAAACGTTTCCGAATGATAGTATTGACATATATATATACCTATAGATCGGAAACGTTTCCGAAATAATGTGAATTTGTGTACAATACCTAAGCACTGAGTTAGGCCGGCTCTGCCCGTTGGCCCCAACGTGTGGAACCAGGGTTACTAATTTTAATGTTTTTTATTATGTAAACTATCGAAAATACTCTATTATAATATATTCTTAATTTATATTATCTTTTTGTATTAGTTACAGACTTAGCGGTCAATCAATGGTGATAGAGAATTCTAAAATTGGCGGACGAACAATTCAAGTACAAAAAACTGTGTGGACCTTAAGCCATGAGCCATGACATGATAAAGAACCAACAACAACTTAAAAATTAAATCTTTATTAATTATATAAAATATATTATATATACGAAAAATACAAGCTATTAATTTACATTTTGTTCCACTGATAACTCACTCTGGCAGTCACTAGGCACTCTATCTGTAAATAGCTCTGGAATCTGAAAATTGTTAATAAGTACTAAGTTCAATGAGTAGGTAGGAAACAGTCAAATAGATACTTAAGTGACCTAGAAAGACAGCAATGATCCAACATATAAATAAGAGTATACCTGAGGTGTATAAGCTTCCACTCGGTCAAGTAAAGAATCTGAATACCCTGGTGTGTAATATCTGAAACAAAAACAATATTTTGGCAAGCAATTTTTTTAATCAAACACACCTACTAACGTGAACTAATCTGTTCACGTTAGTAGGTGTGTTTGATCATTGATCTCATCACACTCATACTGGGCTAACGTATAAACTGATACAATTTTATGTGAAAACCGCGTTCATACACTCTGGTGCCATACTATCCAGAATGAGTATATTATTAATGTTATGTAAAGAACAAAAATTAGGAGATATGGCTGGTATCTACATAGAATAAAGCTATATTTTAATGAAAATATAATTTCATATTTACCTCACAATTTCTTCAGGGAAGCAGCTATTTATGATATTAATGTATTCTTTTAGCGTAGTGCCCGGAACTGAGTCAATCTCTTGAACTCGCTTCAAAGCTCCGGTTGTCACAAACAATCTTCTCGCTCTGGCATCATTGGGCAATATCTAGAGGCAAAAAATACTTACTAGGTAGGTAATTTTTTTACAATCTACAAAGTGTGTAAAATAAGCGTTAAAAAAAGGAAAGTCTAAAATGTTGTCAAATGTCTGTCCTCCACTAGCACGTCCCACCCCTATTGACAAAAATATCTATCACTGTCACAGAGAATATACTGATCAATGTCAAACAACCACCATGTGCTGTTGTAAACTTTTAGAGATTTAAAAAAGTAAACAAAACTTTGCCTTCACCAACGAGAGGATCATAATAATTTATTATTGTATGAAAATGAAAACTGAATGAAATGGGGCGCAATAAGAAATGAGAAAAGTGACCATAACTATACAACTACTAACGTTATGGCAGGAAGAGGTCGCGGACGTGGTGCTAATTTATCACTAACTCATGAGCAACTTCAAGCATTAGGGCTTGCAGGCATAGGTCGAGGAGAAAATACGGCACAAATTCTTACACCGCCACCGCTATTCCCTAAAATCGAAGCAAAACCTTTGCCCCTAACTTGTGACGCGGCTACAGATTACATGCTCATCGTGAAGGACCAGTTCATAGAATATTTACACGATTCTCCGGCGTATGTGAAAGCAAAAACGCGGACCGATGGTGTCGAACGATATTCCGATAAATATAAAGTGCTGGTTGAAGATGCCAAAAAGGGGAAAATACTGGATTGCGTGTGGGCAAACATGCCGGGTGAGTTAAAGCCCCAAGCAAGCAGAGTCCGCGTCGCCGCTCGAAAACGTAAGCTGGAAGATCCAGCAGATATTGCTGACAGACTGAAAACATTGGAGAAAAAAGAGTCTCAAGAGACTAATGAAAATATGGAAACAAATGAGGATGAAGAGGCCCTAAAGAAAGCTGAGAATGAGGAAGAGGTTGAAGATGAACAGGAACAAGAGTATGAGATAGATGATGGCACGGACTATGCCAACAACTACTTTGATAATGGAGACGACTATGATGAAGAGGAGGATAATGATGATGGACCTGTTTACTGAACAACCAATACACTACATGTAAATAATTCCGTAAGATTAACTTTTAATAATACAAGTATTTACAAACTAACTAGTGTTTTTATATGTACATAAATTACTAAATATAGTAAGTAGATACAATATAAAACAGAACATGCCTTGGCATATTGTGCAAGCACATATTTCAGTATACAAGCAGGGGCAGCATGTAACAGAGGCTCCAGCGCTGGCCTGTGGAGGCAGCACTGTAGGGACTGTTTCAGCGCACATGATGTTCTTGCTCTTACTTCGCTCGATGACTTGGGATTTGTGTACAACTGGAAAAGTTCATCTTTGTATTATCCATGTGATCATCGTCAGCCTACCCTTTTCCCGCCTAGTGGGGTCGGTACAGTATGGACACAATGTGATTCGCATTGATAATAATAATAATAATAAAGCCTTGTTTATTTCCATAATAGAATTGAATTAATAAACATTTCATGCAATATTTTAAATACATAATTTTGAATTTTGAATTTTTTTTATAATTATAATCATAGTTCGTTCATGTATAATTTTATTTTCATGCAAAAAAAAAAAAAAATCTATATTAAATTATATCTATTTCAAACATATTAATACTTATATAATTATGTAGGTATATTAATTCTTGTATTTATTTATTTATTAAGGACCTCCCTGGAGAGTAAAGGCCTCCTCCATTTTTTTCCACATAGCTCTGTCCTTAGCTTTTTCTCTCCAATTTATTCCAGTTGTTTTTATTATTTAATCGATTTATTATTTCATCGCATTGATAATAATGATGATAATTGTGAGATGAAAACATACTACAAGTATACAAACATAAATATAAATATATTGTATATAGAGTATACAAGTATAAGTGTACATACTGTAAAAACTTAAAACTACTTAGTGTGTTATTTTACTGTGACTATCACTTACCAGAATATAAAATATGTGGGTTAAAACATAACAAAGTGAGACATAGACAGCAAAAAAATCTGATTTAAAATAATGAGACTAAGACCATAATTTATTCTCACACAGTTGGCTGACCCAGTTTATTTATGCAGGGGTCACGGCAGTGGCTTGCCATGTTCAGAACTACCTATAGATCATATGTGCGAGACACTTCAATCAATAAGAAATAATAAATGACAATAATAAATAAATGACAATAAATGATAATTTTGGGGGCTGAGCTACCCACGTCCGTAGGAGTGTACTCCATTTTGATTCCCTACACGTGGTCCCCGGGTAGTGCTAACCGGGTAGCAAACTCTGGTGGGAGGCTTCGGCCGTGGCTAGTTACCACCCACCGGACCAAGCCATGCCGTGAAATGACCTAGTCATGTTTCGGGATGTAGTCCGGTGTAACCGTTCCGAAGACGGGTCTGAGCAGTGGCGCACTTGTAGCGCCTCACTCAACTGCCGTCTTTGTACTTCTTCACTCTACAAAACTTCAAGGCTAGAGTGAATAAGTACCTTATAGGTCGTCGTGCTCCATCTTAGACCACAACGTCGCTTAACATCAGGCGAGTTGGTGGTCAAACGCCGACTTATTGTCCATAAAAAAAAAAAAAAAAAAAGCTATTAATCAATTAAACATGTTGTTAGTTTAGTAGTTTAGCATTTAAGTGTCTAGTCTTATGATTATAGGAGATCTATATTTAGCATCCAGCTGTGGCCTGCAGTGTTCCTCACTGTTAAAAAGTGTGATAAAAAGCCTTTGTGCTATTTCAGACTAGGATCTATCTCTGTACCAAATTGCATCCAGATCTGTTTAACTTTCAGTGTTCAGAATGTTGAATAACAAACAACAAAACCTAACCATCCCAAACTTTTGCATTTATAATTTGATAAGAGGAAAATGGTTCAACATTTGCAGTTAAAATCATCTTCACAAAATAAAAAAAAAACACCGTAAGAGGGCAGCGACGCTCTGAAATTTCCATACGAACACGCTTCTCAAATTTCTTGAAAACCATTTGTCAGATTATGATGAATTTTAGCATGTACAATTAAATTAACAATATCTCCACGGCCCTATGTTCTTAGTTTTTTTAAAAAAACGTACTTAAGCGAAAATAGAGCTATGAAAAATTTCCTCATTTGTATGGGGTAATTTTTTACTGATTTATTCAACAGATAGACAAAGCAAATCAAAAATCCCTTTACATAGGGAGGTCATTAGCTTTTAAATGAATCCATAATACAAGGGACGTTCTTAGCTATTTAAGAATGATTAGAGAAGTGCAAAAGTCATTTAAAAAAATTAAATTCCACTTTGTCACTCTGTAGGTAACTTTAAAGGCTCGTCAAAAATGGTTATGGAAAACCTTAAGCCAATGCGAAGTTAGACTAAAGTGATTGCCGGACTCTTAACAAAAGTAAGCAACAGATCAGATGCAATGTTTCTGTTTAAGTAATTGCTTATTTATAGTTTTACAGTGTTTTGTTTTAAATCCTTTAAATTCTTGAACTCAATCAAAAACGACGAAATACTGTACCAATACCAATATATTCCAAGGCTAGACACAGGGTGCTACAATGTTTGTTTATACAATACATCTTTATTGCACACCAAAAACACAAATAAAATATCATGTACATATATATACAGCGTTAGAGGTAAGTACCTAATCAAAAACCTCATAAGGGTTCATTGTACTCATCAATATGAACAACTTTTACTATGGGGCGAACTCCGAAATCGCGAAATAAAAATCAGCTGTTCCATCCATTTTGTCTCAGGTGATAGAACTTTTTGTATGGAACAGCTGTTTTTTTTCGCGATTACAGGATTGGTTTCATAGTAAAAGTTGTTCGTATTGATGAGTACAATTAACCCTTAAGAGGTTTTTGATTAGGTACCTATAACCCTGTATATACAATGTTTAATACAATACAATGTTAAATGCTAAGGGGAATTGACTTTGTAATCTTGAAAATCGTATAGAATATAAAACCTGCAAGAGCCTAGGGAAGGTGTTGGCTACAGCCACGGCGAGGCTGTGCTGAGGCGAGTGCTTGGCGATGTGGCCGAGCGTCCACGCGGCGCCGCAGATCTCCGCGTCTTCCGCCTCGCTGTTCTGTAGGATGTCCACCAGAGCTGGTATAGCCTGGAATTAAAATTATATTTAGTGCTCTTTTCGGTACCCCAGGCAAAGTGTACCTATACAAAATTAAATTTAATGATTTTATCGATTGAGCATTTATGAGTAGTTAGGATTAAAAATTGCTAAATTTTAGCAACATGTTATTTTAATATTAGTTAGGGCTGCGGGGTTAGCTGCAATTAAAAAGTAGTCGAGAATAATGAGCAAAAAAATCTAGGGTAAAAGCTACGACTACTACTAAATCCTATTCATACTAACACACAAGCTTTCGTATTTAAAATATAAAAGTAGGACAGAATTTCAGTTCAATTAAATGTACTGAGCCGTGCTAGTCGAGTGGGATGGACCGCGCCTCCCGATCCGGAGGTCGTGGATTCGATCTGACTGTACACCAATGATCTTTTCTCTCGTAGAAAAGTTACGTGCTCGTACGGTAAAGGAAAACATCTTTTTTTTTATGTAGAATATGTCGGCGTTTGACCACCAACTCGCCTGATGTTAAGCGACGTTGTGGTCTAAGATGAAACACAACGACCTATGAGGTACTTATTCACTCTAGCCTTGAAGTTTTGTAGAGTGAAGAAGTACAAAGACGGCAGTTGAGTGAGGCGGTACAAGTGCGCTACTGCTCAGACCCGTCTTCAGAACGGTGACATCGTGATGAAACCGACACTAAAACCCTAGAGCCCTAGAAGAATAATTCCAAAGTCATGTGACATTCACCACACCAACCCGCACTGTGCCAGCGTAGTGTCGATTGGTGTGGACGGGATTGGGTGGTCGGGACGATAGCGATGATGAGTGACGTACTCGTATTAGTCGGATGTCAGCTTTCGGGACGCTAGACCATGTTTTTGCATCGTGAGTTACCTTGGCCTCTATGACCGCCATGGCGAGCTGGTCGGACTGTCCGGCGATGAAGCCGAGCGCCATGCAGGCGGGCACGCGCGTGCCGCTCGCCGCCTCCGACAGCAGTTCCACCAGCGGGCCACAGCCGCCTGTGTTCACCACCAGCTGGGCTAGCTGAAAACAAATAAGCTTTAGCCAGTGGCGAATTTACTAGTAGGATGAGTAGGCTGGAGCCTAGCGCGGCAGATTTTACCGGCTGCAATATTGGGGCCGACTTTTGATAACAACAAAAAAAGCAGCACCATGTATTGTTTATTTGTTACGCCTTAACGACGCAATCGAACTTCATGAAACGCATTTGCATACACTTTATCAATGATACTAAAAAGGACATGGAATACTTTTTATCTCGAAAAAATAATGGTTCTAGTAGGATCGTGTGAGAAACCGCGGGGCGCAGCTAGTTTTTATTATAATTCGAAGAGGCTTATGGATATCTAAACCGACAAGAACAACGCTCTTAAATTTTGAATGAATGGATAGGTATCTCAGCAGTGGGCGATTACCGACTCGAAACGGTGTAAGTAAAAATAAGATAGGGTCAACTGAGGCAAATGCGTCTGTGGGGCAATTGCGTCTTTCGATAATTACTGACATAAATCTGGACTAATCTGGATCTGGATAATCTGGACAAGATGGCGTTAGTTGCCTGATTTGTGAGAATCAGGCAACTAACTATTATTATTATTAGGATTTATGCAACTAAAGATAGGAAAAACATGTGGGTGGCGCCTAATTTGTGAAGGGTTTGTCAGTAATTATCGAAAGACGCATTTGCCCCAGTTGATCAGACAGTTGTGTGCATGCTCACGTCTACAGAGTGCTTGACGATGTCCCTGAGCAGCGCGGCGGCGGCGCGGCGCACGGGCGCGGCGTCGTGTCCCGCGTGCAGCAGCGCCGGCGGCAGCGCGCCGCCCGCCACCACCGCCTCCGCCAGCTCCGCGCGCGCGCCCGCCACCGCGCCCAGCGCACACAGCACGCTACGCTACGGGGAAACGGACATTCTCACTCACGCACACTCTACCATTTCAAAATCCTACTTCCTTCCTACTAATAATATTATAAACGCGAAAGTTTGTAAGAATGGATGGATGGATGTTTGTTACTCTTTCACGCCAGAACGGCTAAACAGATCTGGATGAAATTTGGCACAGAGGTAGATTATGGTCTGGAATAGCACATAGGAATTTTTAACCGCAGAGCGCAGCTAGTACAAGTATAAATAAAAAAATTAAAAACCTCTGACATCGATTTTCATCAAACATGGCTAATTCTCCTTTCAAACAAAAAAAAAAAACAAAATCAAATTTGGTTCATTCGTTCGGGAGCTACGATGCCACAGAGAGAGAGATAGAGAGAGAGAGAGAGAGAGAGAGAGAGAGAGACACACACACACAGAGACACATCAAACTAAAAACACCCGTTGTTTTTGCGTCGAAGGTTAAAAACATCGGATTCTATCATTATGTTCTATCATTCTATCATTATAACGTGTGGCGTTAGATATTAGAATTGTGTAGACATTTCGTGTGATGAAAAGAACCTTAAGTTTTGGATCCTGATTCTCCAGCCCGTGAACTAGATGGCATATCGCTCCCGCATTCACAACAGCCTCTGGCTTGTGTTGGGCGAGGTCCACCAGAGCTCCAGCAGCTATCTGAAAAGAAGGCGTTTGACAAGAGTCGCTAAGATTTACTCATTTATACTAGTTATACTTAGCACTTAAGCTAAGCTATTGTATCAAGCCTCCAGGTTATCCACAACCTATCTACACAGGGTTATCAGGAAAGGGTGTACTAAGCCCAAAGGGGGTTCTTTTACTCATCATCATGAAAAACTTTAAAATCGAGATCGAGATTTTTAATACGAGTTTTTGAGTGACCCCATACCTAATAAAAGATGAGTACAATGACCTCCTTTTGGTTTAGTCCATCCTATACCGATAACCCTGTATACAGGTGTTACAGGTTCACGTCATTATTCCTACTATTCAAGCAACTAAACGTATGTATACTCAACCTGTTTGAGGCTTATTTCGGGCTCTTGGAAAGCCAGCACCAATAAGGGAAGAGTTCCTGCATCCACCACGAAACCTGCCAACTGTTCATTATGCTTTCCAATATATCCCAGCGCCCATGCAGCGTTTTCTTTTACCTAAAAAAATGTTTTCAAGCAGCAGTTTAATGCTAAGCGGCAAAAATATGGGAATTTCATAAAGCAGCTAAGGATGCTCCTAGACAAGCCAGATAGGTACTTACTGCAAAATGGGCCCGGCAATATTTTGAGTGTGGCCCGGCCATACGGTACAGTCATACATTTCTAGCATGGCTGATGATGGCCGGGCTAAAGTCGGCTTTATTGCCAGTATTGCCAGGACAGTATTGGAGTCAAAATATGACCCGTTTAGGAGCGAGCGACCTAACTCATTTGTTTGGCTCATTGACTCATCTCAGTGACTTCGTGACTGTCATTTTTTTCATCGTATCGTTTGTTTAATACAGGCTTTTACACAAAACAATTTACCTAACCACAAATAAAGACAGAGAAAATAAAGAGTAGGTAATCCTTAACCTGAGTATCAAAGTCCTCAAGGCAAGATACAATGTGCTCCAACGCGCCAAGCCGCACGATTGCACCTGCCAGCTCTTCATTGTGCCTGCAATGTCATGCAAGTAAATGTGTGCTTGTTATCTAGTTGCATTGGGCTTGCGGCCGTGGCATACTTACTTTGAAACCGCTCGCATGAGATAAAGCGCAGAGCGTTTGTAGTAAACCTGCAAAATATTTGTTAAATTTATTTTGTTAGATTTAAGTAGATATACCTATTACATTATATGGAAAGGTCTTGCGTTCGTTCGTAACGCACATCATGTATTTCGCAGATCCAGCACTGGTATAATGTCGTTGCGTCCTCGCCGTTAGTCCTAAAAACATCATCATCTTTGACTTCTGCATTCTAACAACATTATTTTACTGAAGTGGAAACCTTTACACTTCAATGCCGTACGTATTTAGGTGCTATCAAAAAAACTAACGTTGTACTTATTAAGGTTTTCGAGCGTGATGGTGACCATGCCTCCGTTGAGCAGCTGCCGGGAGACGCCCTCGTCGTGCTCCGCGAGCCTCGCCACCGCGACCACCGCGCACTGCCGGACCGTGCTGCACGCGTCGGATAGCAGTGGACGGAGTAGCTCTGAAGATTATGCTTGCACTTAGTACAAAATCTCTAAACTTGAAAACAGTTTTATGGATTGTGTATTCCTAAAAGCAATCCTTTGAAGTTTAGAATCTGAGACTTTCTAACGGGATTCCTGTAGGTGTTAATGTTCATAAACCTTCTCTATCGAGCAAGCGTTAGCGAGCGAACTGTCTCTGCTTCAGCTGCGGCAAAATTGCTTTCGTATGTCGGTCTGTCCGACTGTCTTCCCCTACAGGTTCGCATTTCTCAACCGAGTCTATTTAAATTTTGTGAGCAGGTTCGATAGATAATTAGGTAAGTAGGTATATGTACATAAGTAAGTATAGTTTTTGTCGCGGTTGTTTGTGAGTCACCCTAAAAAAATTGCTCACAAAATTTCAAGAGAATCGGTTGAGAAATGCGACTTGTAGAGGATAGCCGAACAGACGACGAATGGCAATATGTATAGCTATCTACGGATACAAACCCAATACTCCAGCACTTTCAAGACATTTTACATTCGTGGCTCTGGTGGCTAGCTCTCCCATCGTTTGAACAAACACCAGTCGAGACTTTTGATACGTCTCGAATACTGAAAATTAAGTTGTTTTTATCCTTCGAAGCTTTTAGCTGTTTTATCGCCAAGTTACTGATATCTTACTGAAGTTATGATAGCAAACTTAAATACAGTAGTTAGGCCACCAAACGGTTATCTGATAGTCTTCGCAGATCAAATTACAGGTTGGTGTTTTGGTGTCTAGACTGTAAACCATTTTGTATTTAAATAAATAAATAAAATGAATGGTTTTATGTCATTCAAGATGATACAGTGTAGGATCTAGGTACTTTATAGCTTAGAACTCTTACAAGCCTGATAACTGATAGCCCTGCCCTACTTGTTGTATACAGCGTCAGAACGGATACCAATAGCTCCATAAACTTAATGGCATCGTTGAGTTACCTAATTTATTCGTTAGATGATATGGAAACCATACCGAGTTGTATATTACGTGGACTGCTCATTGAATGACTCATGGTTTGGCAATATTTGTGGTTTCTTTGTTTGGGAACCCAAAAGACGTTAAATAAATTATTTTCTTGAGTGCAATAGTTTCAGTTTATTTGACAATGTCTTGTCGACTAGACGTTCAGTAGACGTTCGTTGTCAAATAAACTATAAATAAGTAATCAATTTACTTGAAGTTTGCAATAAAAACTTCATTCAGATTTAAAGCTGGTTTATGGAAAGCTTCATTAACAAATAATATTCAGTCTTAGAAAAATATACATTTATTCAAATGAACTTTTATGGTGCTATTATACCTACCTAGGCATCTGAACTCTATAAAGTACCTATAGGTTAGGTTTATTCAGCACATTCAGCTTGAGCAAGCGCAACTATTATTGTTTCAATTACAGGTTATTGTTTGATTGGGCGCGCAGCCAGCGTCACAGCCTGCGCGCGCGCAGTGCCGCAGTCAAGCACCCGTGAAGGCCATGTGATTGCCGACGTCACGTCGCACCAATACATTGACACGACTAACTTGAGCTTGTATCACGTATGCTGGCTACCTGGCAGAGTTCACTCACACATGTTCACGCAACCTGTCGACGGCTACGACCGCTTGCTGGCCGGTGTGCTGTCTACTTTGTCTCCGACTCGGTTAGAGGTCGCACCCGTCCGCGTTGTAGCAAACAATGCGCTTCGTTTGCCGGTGACCACAAGTGCCAGTGCCAGCAGGATGCCGTACATCATGGTGATGGGGAGCCTGAGCTCTCAACACCTCTCCAAGGATGAAGGGGCCACGGTCTACGGACTCAAGAGCGAGGAGCGTGCCACCTTAGTTAGGGTAATTTTAATCCAACGTTTCTCACTTCAATGAACTTGTTATTATGTTGCCATTACTATTTCCTTTGTGTGAGAAAATATGCAATTATGCAATGTTGTGGGTTTCACTTGGGTTTATCTATAGTACCGATTGATTACAAGTACCTAATTTATGTAGTAGTAGGTAGGTACTTAGTATAAATCCATCGCCATAGGTAGGTTACCCATAGGAATCTTTCCACATGATCGATGTTGTGAATACATACCAATATAACCCTACTAAAAATCTCAGAAATTAATTCTACTCGAAAAATTTTTGAGCACCTAGGTATTCAGTCAACTTAAGGCTGAGCAGATATTGATTAAATTCGGTGTGGAACTAATTTGTGGTTTACCTAAGGACCTAGGTAACCATTATAAATATAAAATAAAAGTAAAATGAACTCATAAAAATATTTGAACCGGTAAATGAAGCAACCGGATATTAAAAGTACCTACCTATCTCATACGTACTTAATTATATCCTAGGAGAGATCGCGAATTCTTACTGTCCTACCCAGTGTATGCTAAATACAGTTCTTTTACTTTGGACAATCTATAATTTTAATTAATAGCTGTTTTTATTATTTATTTCTTGCACAGTCTGAAGATTCCGTTAGTCATTGGCCTGAAGCTGCCTGAAGTTTTTAATTAAGTAGAACACGACCACCCGTAAATTCAGTAATTTGTATATAGATTGACTGCTATAATTGTCAGAGTTTTTTAAATTTATAAAATAACATCGTCACGCCTTTCCCCCAAGGGGACTGGCAGAGGTGTACAACACCCACACTTCGGCGGACGATATTCAGTCCCAAATGTGACAGGGGCACAGGGGGCGAGCCTGTCGCCATACACCGGGCTCCAGTCATGTAGCAGATGACATATTTGTTTTATGAGAAAGGCAGATATCGATATGATCTAGGCGCGTTCCGCTCCTAGGGGCGATTTTAACTGCAATACTGGCCCATCAATATTTTGAGTGTGGCCGAGTCATTTATTCATACATTTCTAGCACAACTGACGATAGTGATGGCCCCGCCACAGTCGGCAATATTACCAGTATTACCGGGCCAGTATTGCAGTGAAAATATGGCCCACTAGCTGCGCCCCGCGGAGAAATTGCTATTCTAGACCAATATATCTCTGTGCCTAATTTCCCTACTTCCACTTTTATCCACAGCTAGGCTTCACATGTGGATCCATGGATATTTTTTTTCTCCTCTTGAATCCATCGGTGGATCCATGGATAGGTACTTCTTTTTCCTCTTGAATCCACCGGTGGATCCATGGATACTTCTTTTTCCTCTTGAATCCACCGGTGGATTCATGGATACTTTTTTTTCCTCTTAAATTCACCGGTGGAGTCATGGATACTTCTTTTACATTACATAAATTAGTAAGATAAGATCTAGGACCGTCCTAAGAGCAAAAACATCATAATATACTACAAGTGTATATTTTACTTAATTCGCCACATGTTCAATTAGGTAATACGCAGGTAGATATTTAAAAACCTATATGGGTACTTATTGAGTCCACATTAGCACATACCCACCATACGTTTGCTTTTCATGTCACATAGCGTTTTATTTGCTCATAAAAATACCATTGTATGAATGGTAATTAATACAGTGCCTACGTATGTCGAATTTCGACATGGAATATTTACAAAAACCTTGTATGCACATAGACTGAGTAATCCCTGTATCTCAAAGCATCTTAGGTGCTGGCCAGATAGAAAAGACGTAGGACGAGACAAGGACAGAGCCTAACATGGCACCTTCATACAAAACGAGACGTGTTGGTATAGTGTCCGCGCTATCTTCTCTGTATGTGTTGCGTACCGTCTCTTCTATACATTTTATATGAAAGTACTACATTGACAGGACGCCTTGTCTGTATCCCGCCCGTGTCTCGTCCTAGGTCTTAATAATTAGCTGTCTGGCTTGCCCCTTAGTTTAAATTTTGGACTTACTTGATTTAACTTGCTCACACTAAAATATTATTTCGAAAGTTTGTACTTGTGTTTGTGTTACTTTTGTGTATAGTGTCTTACTTCTTAATGTGGAAAGGGCTTAAGAAATTTGGATGAAATTTGGTATCGAGGTAGTTAGCTTCCTTTCATACATTATATAGGTATACGGTTCCTGTCCTTTAGGACAACAGATGAAATCGCGGGTACTATTTGCCAGACGCAGTATAGTTTATTTGCCATTAGTTTTATCAAGTCTATCTTAAGTAATCTAAGTTTTATCAAAACTCAATGGCATAGAAGAGGTTTCTATGCCATTGAGTTACTGTGTAGAGGTAAAATCCACCGTTACTATGGATGGCTATAGAAATATTGAACAAAATCAGAATGGGGGAAAGCGGCGAACAGATAATTTCTTGTGCGCGCCATATTTCTTTTACCGTGTGCTAGTCTCACTCGCCGCATATTGCTCTCTTACTGACCCTACTTTTTTTAAATTCCAGGAACTGAACTCCACATTCGCGATGAACATCGCCACAGCGTCTGATCCGGAGCGCGTGGTCCGCGTAACGCAGAAGGGTCTCACGCTGGTCGTAGTGAACCGTCTCCATGCGATCTTCGGCTACGACGTCGTGTCGCACGCGATGGCGATGACCAACGCCAACCGCGAGCTGGTCTCCTTCACCTTGTACAAGAAGTCCAGCCCGAGCTCCCACGGGCATGGACACTCGCACTCACACAGCCACAGCTCGCACAAGTCACACACGCATAGCAGTCACGGCGGCGGGAGCACACATACACACGGCAACGTTGTCACGCTTTGATTGGCCACCAATGCTGTCCATTCATTCATAAAATATAAGGCTATTTTACAGGGTTTCAGTGTTTTAGTAATATCTTGTTTGTTTATGTAAACTTTTTATATAGGCTGTTTGGGGATTTGTAGTGATATTTTAAGTGATAAACTCATCGTATCTTATCGAATTTTTGTACTGTTCGCTAAATTAAACCAATCTGTGGTCAAACGACGACCTATTCTACATAAAAAAAAAAAAAAAAAAAAAAAAATCTAATAATTATGACGAAACTAAAATTAGCTCCGTGCTTTTCATTTCAATATGTAAGATAAGGATGGCAATATTTGTGTAGCTGTCAAATATAGTTTATTGCAGTAAATGGTGCAACGGAACATACCAACTTGTTTTAATATGTAAGATAATTCTTTGACAAGCATGAGTTAGGCTCAAATGACTTTTCAATGCCTGGAAATACAACAAGTAAATTCCTAAAATATCGCTATCCGTTTCGACCAATTACATTATTACATGCAGCTGCAATAATTTGGTAAATTCTACCCTAGCCGTGCCATAAATAACAGATTGGAAATTTTATTATACTTAGCCGATTTTATTCGGAATTGTACAGATTTTATATCCATTATCTATAAGGAACAGTATTGTGTAACTGTATTTCGTAATAAAGGTTATTAAAACAATATGAGTGCATTTAAATAAATCTATTATTCGGGTTCAGCTCAGATAGATACATAAATATAAAAAGCTATATCAGTCTTAAGTAAACATTGAAGTATGCATATAAAATGGAATGCCGTTATAAAAGTATAAACGTCGCGTCTGTGATTCGGGCAGGACTAGATACAAATGATACTTAAATATGAGGTTATTGCACTTGAGTTTCTTAAACACCGTGTATCTCTAAATCGAGACATATTGTAGGATATCATTGTACTCATACATCGTCCGACATACCTCAAGTCGAAAGTGTTCGACCAGTGTGTGTTCCCAGTGATGACTTATGGCACTGAAACGTGGTCTCTCACTATGGGCCTTATAAATAAGCTTCTAGTAGCCCAACGAGCTATGGAGAGTGCTATGCTCGGAGTCTCTCTGCGAGATCGAATCAGGAACGAGGAGATCCGTAGACGAACTAAAGTTGCCAACATAGCCCAGCGGATTGGCAAGTTGAAATGGCAGTGGGCAGGGCACATAGCACGAATGACTGATGATGAAGGACGGACAGGACCACGTTCCTGCAAGCGCAGTGTAGGACGTCCACCCACAAGGTAGACAGATGACCTTGTCAAGACCGCAGGATCGCGCTGGATGCAGGCCGCTACCAACCGGTCTTATTGGAGATCTATGGGGGAGGCCTATGTCCAGCAGTGGACGTCCTATGGCTGATGGATGGATGGATGGATGGATTGTACTCATTATTATGATAACTTCAACTATTAGGGCCAATACTAAAATCAAGAAAAACAAAACAGCTGTTCTATACATTTTGTTGGTGTTCAATGAACTTTTTGAATGGAACAGCTGATTCTATTTCCGCACTTCAGAGTTGTCCATAGTAACAGTTGGTCAAAATAATATACATACATAATATCGTCAAAATAATGAGTACAATGATATCCTAGAATATATCTGTCGTTTAAAGTTACACCCTATTATTAGACCTTTATCTTGTACCAAATTTTTGTCTTTCCGCAGCCAATTTCTTCAAAGCAGCTGCATACTGCCTTTGGACTTCCATCAGTCGCGAGTATTCGCTGTAGAGCTGATTTTTCTGTTCTTTTTCAATCCTATACTTGTCTTCAACCTTTCTAACAGTTTGGTTCACCCAATCGACTATCGATTCGAATTGGGTCATGAACTCTTCTCTCTTTCTGGGCGATGACATGGCTCTAAAAATAAAAAGATGTATGAAGATTTTTACTATAAGGTGATAGAATTTTTACTATAAGGTGTATGGGAAGACGCGGCAGCTGTGTCGCTCGCTCACAAAACTATTATATATTAGATATAAAGTTATAGAATGTATTTTTACAAATTTGCCTCTATCAATGCATTGATTACAGTATTACAAAGTATTTAGAATAATTTTCATGATGATATTTTTAATTTTTACTTAGATAAACGGAACCACGTTAAAAAAGTTACGTGTTTACGTTTGAGCACTGAATGTAAGTTCTGAGCACTCATTATAAATATCAACATGAAAATTATTCTGAACACTTTGTAATGTTCTGAATACCGTTTTCAATGCATTGATAGAGGCAAAAATACATACATTACACAAAATACATACACATAAATACACACAAATACGAGCGAGACAGCTGCCGCTTCTTACACCTAAGTATACATGCAAATTGTAATGCTAATGATTCCGAACAAGAGGCTGGCGCGTCTCTATTTACAGATGTATCTCGCGTTTTATCTCCCCATAAATTTTTATTAACAAGTTTTCTGGACTTGCATATTTGTATAGTTGATACAAATCTTGCAATACATTTGATGACAATTAAAACAAAACTAGACAATGACAATGCCAAAAAAGTAGTATATTAAAATTGGTTTTTCCTTCATCATAATTTCCAACAAGAAACTAATCAAAACAGACAATAAACCATTATGCAATAAAATGATACTCACTCATCGTAATTATCTAAGATTGAATTAAGCAAACTTAATTCCTTTGAGGTATACAGCTTAACTTCTAAAAGCGTATTGTAAAATATGTAATACTGCTTTGTTTCCTTGTGCTTTGAAGCCACTGGAAATTGAAAACAAAAAATTAAATTAGATAACCGTAACGAGCATAAAGATATTACACAGGATATCACAGCATTGTACAGGCCGATTCAAACGTAATGGCGACTGTGAAGTTAGGCGCGAAACGCTGCGCAGTAGCGAAAACGAAGGTTAGAGAGAGAGGCGAGACGTCGAAAAGTCTCGCTTGCGGCGCACTTCACAGCCGTCAAGTTTGAATCAGTCTATAGGATCATTAACATTATCAGCCTGTATCGACCCCCTGCTGATTGGTTATAGGCCTCCTTCGCCTGCGCCATTGCTCCCTCTCCTATCATCCACGTGTGACCCGCGATGGGTCTGATGTCGTAAATGGGACCCAATATACGATATCAAAAAATACAGCACTATTCAAGGCCTGAGTAAATAGGTATCTTCTAAATCTGCATTGTTCATTTTCGACCACATCGTCGCTTACGAACAGGCGAGTTGGTGGTCAAACGCGGACTTATTGGCAACAAAAAAAATCTTAGCGTATTACAGCGAAGTCAAATAATCGGCGCTGACATACAGACAGACAGACATCGGAGTCTCACCATAGGTAAGGGTTCCTTTTTACCATTTTGGTACGGAACCCTAAAAAGAATGGTTTTGGTTTTTTATATTTATTTGGTTTACTATGTTCACTATGTTCCCTTGTAAATACAAAGCGGCTGAACCGATTCCGATGAATGATATGTCGACAGATTCGTCTTTCATAGATAATTTTAATTAAAAATAAATTCAGTAGATAATAATAATATTAAAAGGAGATGGAGATGGAGATATTGTACCCAACCTACTGAAGAACTGTCTCACATAGCAGAGGATCATCCTAGTTTGGGAGACAGGAAATCTCATGTAATTGTATAATTTTTGTAAGCAAAAATATTTTTTTAAATTCTGTCGCCAATAAAGTTGGTCAATCACTGAGCACCATAAGCTGTAAAACGCGAGCGAACTCATATGTAGATGAGCTAGTGCAAATCGAATGTTTGGATGTGTTATTTTGCTACTTCTTCACGCTCAAACGGATCGACGGATTTGGATGAAGTTTTGTGCAGAGATAGCTTATGCCCTACATTAAAATTGACCACTTTTTAACCGCGACTAACACCGTTGGGCGTAGCTTGTACTACATAAAGATATGACCTATGAATATTTATACGTCTAGAGAGAGTTTCGTACTGTTTAGGAGCGAAAGGTGACAGTTAGGAACTAACAATTCGCCGCATTTTTTTACGCGTCTTTTTTTTTATAACAAACTAGGCATGCGTTTGACCACTGACTCGCCTGATGGAAGCGTTGCCGTGATCGAAGGTGTAACACGCTTGCCTAGGAGATTCCTATTTGGAGATACCTATTCACTTTACTCTTAAACACCCCCGGATTGTATTTAGGTGGAAAGACAGACGCAGGCAACGAGTTCCACACCTCTGCAGTTCTTACAAGAAAAGTTGACTTGCGTCTAATTATTTTTCAGTCCATCTAGACATAGTTTAAAAGAAAATGACCTTGATTATACAGTTCCATGAACCTCTTCTCGTACTGCAACAGCTCCGCCGTGCCGGGTATCTCGTCCACGGCGACCGTGTACTTCAGTATCTCGCGGTTCAGCTTCGCGAGCTCCAGCCGCATGCTGGTGATAAACGACTTCAGCTTCTCTTCCCTCTCGTTGAACTCCTTCAGTTCTGACGGCGTTAGAGGTTGGTCGTCGTTTGTAGCCTGCTCTGGGTCTTGCGCTAATCTGGAAGTTAATAAGGGGTCGGTTTATGGTTTATTTCGACTGCCTCGGTAGCTCAATTGATAGTGAACCTGCTTTCTGAGCTTGGGGGAGTGGGCTAGATTCCCACCTACGGCAAACATTCATGTGATTAATATTTGTGTTTGTTCTATGGCTGGGTGTTAAGTATGTCTTTAAAAATATATATGTATATCAGTCGGCAGCCATAGTGCAAGCTTTGCTTAGTTTGTGGTCAGACGACTGTGTGTGACAATGTCCCGAACTTATTTATTTATTCCTGTATGAGAGTTTAGAATTTATTAGACACTAGCGACCCGACGGGCTTCGCACGATACCTACAAGCCTTTCGTGAAAAATTATCTACTGATCCACTGACTGATGGTGAAAATAAACGTTTTTAATCGTCTTTTTTTAGGTGTACCTACGTACTTAAATTATTTATTGTTAAACCTGACTCTCTGAACGTCGCTTCCTACAGTTTGATTAACTAAACGCTTGGTTTATAATTTAAAAGTTGAACCAAAACGATTACAGAACTTACGCCGCGCTTAAGTAGCTGAAAATCTGTTACAAAAATTCGCGTTTGAAAAAATACGCCTCTACTGCGTGCGCAGTACGCGAGTACCAGAGTGACATGGCTTTAAAAAAATCAGCAACATTCAGATATCGAATGACATCCCGCCTTTGCTGTAGCTCCGTTATCTCTCCATCTATTCAAATTTAAAGTTTGAATTTCGCGCTTAGTCATCCTTTCTTATTCTTCTTATTCGAGGTAGGGCGATAAGTCCTGCACTGACGTCCCGCTTGGGGTGTACTGTGCATATCCCCCTGCCAGCACCTACCGGAGCCAACCCAACTCCCTGAAATACCGGAGTGCGGCTCTGGGGCGTTGGCATAGCTCCACGACTCACCCTTTTGGTAGAAAGACAGAGACAGGCAACGACTTCCACACCTCTGCAGTCCTTACAAAAAACGTGTTAAGAGTTCCGCGACGCTCTGAATTTTCCATACAAACGCGCTTGTAAATGTTTTTGGAAACCATTCGTCAGATTATGACGAAATTTGGCGTGTACAACTAAATGAACTATTTCTCCGCCCCTATGTTCTTGGTTTTTTCATTAAATGTCCTCAAGAGAAATTACAGCTATGTAAAATATCCGCAGTTTAAGAGGTCACTTTTGACTAATTTATTAAATAGGCATTAAGCATATGTAAATTAAAAATCTCTTTACATAGGGAGGATGTCTACATCATTAGCTTTAAAATTTATTTAAGTACAATACAAAGTAAATTATTAGTTGTTTAAGAATGATTAGAGAAGTGAAAATGTCATAAAAAAAATATTGAAATTGCACTTTGCCATTCTGTACATAACTTTAGAGACTCATCAGTATCTTTACTTGCTCTCTTCGTTCGTTGCCGTGTTCTAGACGAAATGGCAATAGAAAACCTTTAGCCAATCCGAAGTTAGTCTAAAGTGGTCGCCGGACCCTTAATTAGTAACATATTGTTAACAACTAATTATGAAATACCTTAATTCCTCCTGAAGCTTTTTATGTTCTTTGTCTCTATGTTGAATCACTTGCAAAAGTTCGTTTCTCTCTCCCGCCATCTCTTTCAAAGATTTGTAAAACTCTTTGACATTCTTATCACTGAAAATCAAAATAATATAATTAGCAAATCAGTTGTTGGGTCAAAAAAGTTCGACAAACGAAATCAACTCAAAGTACCTATAATCTTCAGATTTCATCAACTTATAAGTAATATTTTTCAACTTTCCAAGGACATCTGTGTACTTATTTTTAGCTTCTTCCATTCTGGCTTCATGGATTCTTTTACTCGAGTCAACTTCATTTTCCATAGAATCTACGGCTTTCGTCAATTTGTCTACGTCATGAGAATATTTTATTTTTTCGCTCTCTTCAAGTTCTTTCGACACTTCGCCGGTGAGTTCTGAATGTAGCACTGCGTAATGTATTTTTGTGTCGCCGCTGGTCGCGTTAGTATCGTTGTCTTTTGTGTACCTGTCAGTCTGAAATAATGTCTCTTGAGTAAAACTTAACACTATGACAAATTATTATACAGGCTGGAAGTAAGACAAGGATGCGGCGCGGATACGGTTCAAAACTGATGTTCATCAAACATAAAATAAATAAAAATAAATAAATTCGGGACATTGTCACACGCGGTCGCCTGACTAAGCAAAGCTTGTACTATGGCTGCCAGAGACTGATATACATACATACATATATATTTTTTAAATGCATACTTAGCTAAGAACACTCCCGACTAATTCAACTTTCAAACAAAAAAAAAAACAAAATCAAAATCGGTTCATCCGTTCGGGAGCTACGATGCCACAGACGCACACACACACGTCAAACTTATAACACCCCGTCGTTTTTGCGTCGGGGGTTAAAAACTGTGAAGCGTCGTGCCTGCGCTGCGTCGCTTGCGTACACAAAAAGTGTCGCTTTGAAACATTTTATGAAAACAAGTTTTAAAGTGCGCGTCATCCTGGTTGAACCTTGTCCGCGCACACCCCCGCCGCTTTCTTACCTTACGTTCGGCCTGTATAATTTGCGCCTTAGGAAGGTAAAAAAAAAAAAAAAATTTTTAAATGTTTTACCGTTTGTAACAAAACTTTAGCTTTAGCTACTACATGACCGAAAGAAGTTCCATGCGATATTGTAATCGATCTGATGAATAAGCGCTACGTAGCGACGCGACGCCGATTACGTTAAAATGTAGACTTTTAACTCGAGTTATTACAGTAGGGTTTCAGAAAACAAAATTCGAAAACGTAATCGGCAAATTGAACTTCAGCTGGTATGTGAGAAGATAATGTTTAATTTTAATTCTGGCGTTGGTCGCCACCACCAAAGTAGCGTTGGACATAGTAATGGCTCTACAGATCAGGATAAACTTAGGTATTTAAAAATTTATGACTTACTTCAGTTGTGATTTTAGATGGATCAGCCAGCGTCTTTTCATAGTCATACTGCAAATTAAACATAAGCCAACGTAAATTAAACGTCAATTACATCATACTGGTATTATAAGTAGATATGAAAGATTCAGACCACACTTTATGTTACCTAGTCACCACAAAAAATTTTGAATTCAGACTTGACAATAAAATAATGTTTGAAAGAAATTTAATTTTGATTTCGCAAAAATATGTAAACACTGAAAAATTGAGGACGGTTTTTTTTCTAAATACCATATTGTCACGCCTTTTCCCCCAAAGGGAATGGCAGAGGTGTAATACAACACCCATACTTTGCCGGATGATATTCAGTCTCAGATGTGACAACGGGCGAGCCTGTCGCCATACACCAGGCTCCAGTCATGTAGCAGATGACATACAGTATGCACATGTTCACACAATGTATAAATTGGTGTGTGCTGTGGGCTGGGTTCGAACCTGCTCCCTCTGGCTTAAGAGGTGGGCCTTCTCCAACTAGTCTATCATTGCTTTTAGGCATCGCTTTTTTTTTTTCTAAATCCTAAACAATTTACCAAGAAATCTAGTCCCTCATCTTTATTTGTCTCTTCCTTGTTAGTGGAAACATGCATCAATGTTCTCTGGTCATATTCTGAGAGGGTGGCATTCACTTGTTCCAGCTCATTGGATGGTAATCCACCCTTCCTCTTGCGAACTCTGCATGGCTTGTAGAGATTCTGCAATACAATACAGTAGAGGTAACAATTTACCATTCTGCCTTGCAGAGCTGCTTGCAGGACTGCAGCTTTGTGCAGGATGGTGAATGTTGTTGCAGCCTGCATCATATCCGGCAAAGACATGCAAGATGTATGTGCAGGATGCTAACCAGGATGATGTGTAAGCTAAATCCTGATTTGCAGTGAGGCAAGCAGTACTGCAGGATGGTGAATGGTGTTTAACACAATAATATTTAAAAGACTTGTTTTTTTTTCTAAATAAGCAATTGAATTTAGAAAAAACTGCAAAGCATAGCCAGTAAAAAATAAATCTATGTATGTACAAGTACTTAATCTGTGGTGAGGTTTTCTATTCACTTATCTTTTTTATTTACTACTCCAATAGATAAGAGGTATGAAAACTATTTTATACTTGTATTAACATACCTGTACAGCTGCTAAATTTTTTAACAATTTTTCTTTTTGAAGAAACTTTTCTCTGTCCGATTCAAATATGTGACTTTTATCATACTGCATGATAGCAAACCTGCGCAATTCATCTTCTTTCGCTTCTCGGAACTCACTTGAGTATTTTATAAGCCATTGTACAAGTGGGAAGATGTTTATGAAGTCTAATCCTTGGATTTGATGTGGTTCTATTATGTAGGGACATTTCATTGATGGCAATACTTTGACGATTTTTTCAGTTAAAGCTCTGAAAGATAACGAAAATTTCAATGTTTATATAAATAAGTACCTAAAGTATTACAACTAAGTAGCAATTACTTTTGCATGGCACTTTCTGTCTATCTATACAACAAATAACCCAAACAATCAGTGTTTGTGGAGTTTTCAAATCTATAGATACAAATCTCACATTTTTTTTCCAATAGTGAGATTCTCCTCAAACAATAGACTGACATCCACATCTATATCACACAGTTCTATGCACCACGTAAGGCCGCCTACTATTTTATCAAACGCCGATAGGCCCTGCAGCTGCGCGCGGTAGTAACCGGCGGCGACCAGCGCGTCTGAGATCTCGTGCCACTTCACTAGCTGTTCGGCGTCTTCACGAACTTCTACCTACGAACCATAAAACGAAGGTTAGGTAAACGAGGTCTAGAGCGAAGTTTTTGGACTTCGCACACACTTTGCCTAAGTTTATGAAATTCGACGGTTCAGAGTTATGTATTTTCGAAGCTGATAATGTGTTTAGTAAATTACTCAAGCCTTAGCGTTGAGAGGCCGTGCAATAAATGTATTAGTCTTCATACTATCGATACGAGAAAGAAGTTTAACGCCCCATTTAGTGGCCGCTTACCTCTTTTCCTTCGTCATCAACTCCACTGTAAATTTTCATCAAAGGTTTACTTCGCGTGAAGATATTTTTTTGCTTCGTAGCCATAGTTGTTTACAGTTATAGATATTTAAAGTAATTATTCTGATAATTAAAAATGAGAAATCTCAATGTAATCCTGCATAGCAGCTTTAAACCTAACCAAACAAAATATTAATTTTATTAAAACAAAACGACATGAAAGAAGAATGACAATGTACGTTTCTGCGGTTTAGCTGGGATAAGATTTCGCCTAGTTAAACGACAAATACTCCGTTCCCGGATGTTTGGGACCGGACGAGATTTCGGGTAAAAAAATTGTTTTTCGCTGAATAGGTATTGTACTAGACGCTGTTATTTTTGTGGTAGCGGCGCAGGATAATAAAACATATACAGCAATGGGAACCTATTTTTAATTATTTAAAAACCCAATTTTAACATTTTAGAACATAAAGTCAAAACCAATTATACATCCATTTGTTTACGAGTGAAGTTGTCATTCAGTCTGCACTAACAATATGCTACATTTTTTTTTTTTTTTTTTTCCCCTCCGGGGAATATGGCGCCGCACGTCTTGTGCATTTGCCAGTGTCTTAGTGTTTCAGTTTCTCTCAGTAGTATTGCCCTTTTCGTCACAAAGTTCTTTGGTTTCTTCTTCTGATTTCTTTTACTTTTGTTCTTCAAAGTTGAGTTTTAAGGAGAGGAGGTTTCGGAATGGGAACATTTGTTTTTGTTTTTTTTTTTTGTTTTAAAACGGGGAAACGTATGTATAGGAAAATTATGCGGATTTAGACAAGGTGAAAATTTGGATATTGGTCAGAGGAAATGGATTTTTATGGGATTAATGAAAGGAATGGAAATGCATGGAAAAAGTAAAATATAATGAACATTTTATAAAAAATAAAAGTGTAGAATTAAAATTTTACAATTTTATGTCATTAACTTCAATAAATGAAGCTATGACATTGTAAATAGGCATAGAAAAATTACGAAGCAAGCATTGTATATTAGTAGGAAAGGTAACTTTAAGATTGGATAAGCTATTATAGAAAGGTGAGTGATCATATAACGGACAATTGAAGAAGATGTGGTTTGTATCACCTACATCTTCTCCGCATTCGCATATTTCATCGTCGACTATACGGAAACGAGCAAGGTGAGCTGGACTGCACATGTGACCCAATCGCATTCGAATAATAACTGATGTTGCTCTTTTACTTAGCCTTGATTTAAAGAACCAAGCTTTGTTCGGGATTTCGGGTTGAATACTTTGATAATATTTGCCTTTGACTTGGGAACTGCTAATCCATTCCTCACTCCAAGCTTTTTTGAGGTGAAGTTTTGGAAGAGTAGTCAGGTCTTGAGGGTAATTTTTATAATAAAAGATGTCTCCACACTCTATTGCCTCATTTGCTAGGAGGTCAGCTTTTTCATTACCTCCTATACCACTATGGCTAGGGATCCAGGCAAACGAAACAGAATATCCCTCACTTACACACTTGACAAGCATTTCTCTAGCCATAATGATAACTGGAGAGAAGGCGTTTTTTTTAAACGGAAATTTTATTAACGCTTGTAACGCGCTCTTGGAATCCGAAAATATTACTGTGTTGGAAAGTTTTAACAATAATACATATTCTATAGATTTATAAATACCAAAACACTCGGCTGTAAATATAGAAGTCTCAGGAGGAAACTTAATTTTTTCTACTATGTTGTATTGTAAATGAAAAAGTCCAACACCTACACTGTCGTTTATGGAATGTTTAGATGCATCACAGTATATTTGATGCCAACCGAGCCAACGGTCCTCGATCAAAGCATTAAAATAGGTTTTTGATTTTGGATCACCTTTTAGAATACCAGTATTAAGATGGACATCAGGAGAAATTATAAGGGATTTAAAATTAGTTTCAAAGAGGGAAAGTCGAAACGATCGGTAAGTTGGTGCAGTTATCGTTTTAAATGATCTGTAACTAGCAACTAGATGCGGTAACGTTTTGTGGGTCCAATAGGGAGATGAATCAACCAGATCTGAAAGACGTTGAATTTTAGTAATTAGTAAATTATCAGAGAATTGCAAAATGCGATAGAAAAATCTGTCTGCTAAAAATTGACGACGATGTCTGAGGGGTGGTTCAACACATTCAACCTGTAAGGCGTTTATTGGACTCGATTTCATAGCTCCAGTTATAATTCTAAGGGCTTTTGCTTGAATAGAGTCCAGACTGTTATTTCCGGTTACGCTACATGGCTCCAATAAAAAGGTTCCATAATCCAGAACACTTCTAATCAGAGCATTGTAGACCAATTTTAGTGAAAATGGATGTGCTCCCCACCAGACGCCTGACAGGCACCTAATGATATTTAGAGCACGTTCACATTTATCTGCAACGTATTCACAATGCGGTTTCCCAGTAAGTTTTGAATCCAGAACTAGACCTAAAAATTTGACAGAAGCTTTAACGGGAATAGCCTCTCCATTATATTTTAAAGTCACTGGAGGAGGCATACGTTTCCTGGAAAACAATACCACACAGCTCTTAGACACAGATAATTCCAAACCATTCTTGTCCAACCAGATTTTAAGGAGGCACAATGAGATTGATAACGAAGAACAGGCATTGTTTATCGATTTTTCTGATATATAAATCACCAAATCGTCAGCATATTGTAGAATCTGACATGTTCTAGCTAAGGAGCTTTCAAGGTCATAGGTGTAGAGATTATAAAGAAGAGGACTGAGAACCGAACCTTGCGGGAGTCCTTTCCACAACTTTCTGCTAGAACCATCTAGCGTTATACGACGGTCAGACATAAAATTAATTATAAAGCGAATAATGTTTATTGGTACTTTTAGCTTTATTAATTTTTGCTTTAAAATCGTTAAAGACACGTTATCGTAAGCTGATTTAATGTCTAAGAACGCAGCTACTAGAGATTCATCGTTTGAGAAAGCCAATCGAATATCCGATATCAGTATACCAGTACTGTCCATGGTACTCCTACCTTTCCGGAATCCGAATTGTGAACCTGCGAGTAAATTATTGTTTTCCAGGTACCACTCTAGTCTATTTTTTACAAGGTGTTCAGTTATTTTTCCAATGACAGGTGAGAGGGCTATAGGACGGTAAGAAGAGACTTTACATGGATCTTTGTTGGGTTTTAGGATGGGCAACACTATTTGTGACTTCCATGCCATTGGAACGTCTCCTGTCAAAAAAATTAAGTTTATAACCTTCAAATAATAATTTAACCCATTTTCGCCAAGATTTGTGAAAAATGAATAGGGAATCCCGTCTTCTCCAGGAGCCGAGTCCCGGACATAAGAAAGAACGCCTTTGAGTTCATCTATTGTAAAAGGAGAATTTAAAAATGAGTCTTTTGAACTTGAAGAAATATGAAAATTATCATCAACTAACACTTGCTCAGGAACGAAAGTGGGAGCTAATTGATTCAAAAAATCATTGGACAAGGACGGCGGGATGTTACTAAATGTGTTGTGAGAGACCCCTAGTCGGAAACGTTTGATGTTGGCCCACATGACTGAAGACGGAGTCCTCGGAGAAAGGGAGCTACAGAACTTTCTCCAACTTATGAATCGTTTTTCTTTTAAAAGTTTTTTAGTTTCAGCTATTATATCCAATAAATTATTGTAATTACTATCTGTCATGTTTAAATTGTATTGAACCTCTGCCCGTTTTCTTTTTCTAATAGCTAATGTACAGTCATTATCCCACCAAGGAGGAGAAGATAATTTACCATTGGAACTGTTTTTAATAGGAAAATAATTATTAGCTGCTTCTATAATTAGGTTAGTGAGCTTTTTAGAACACAGCTCTGTATTAGATATGTTAGGTAAGCTATTGATATTATTTTCAATATGGGTCTTAAAGTTTGGCCAATTATCACCCAGCAATCTATATTTCATTCTAGGTTTTGGAGGAGGGGATTTAACTTTTTTACCTGGAAAAGATATTATTATAGGATAATGATCACTATAATGGGTAGAAGAAAGTGTTTTCCAAGATAGAGAAGAAGCTAAGGTTGGTGTTGTAATGGATAGATCAACAGAACTACGGTGTTGATTAGGACTTGTTCTACGAGTTGGGGAGCCTGTGTTTAGGATGCAAAGATTGTGTTCGTTGATAATGTTTAATAATTCTTCTCCACTAGAGTCAGTTTTAGAGCTCCCAAAGGATCTATGATGTGAATTAAAGCCCCCTAATAATACGAAAGGTTTGGGAAGGGATTGGAGAATGCTTCTTAATTCCAGGAAAATTGAAGAACATGGGTTGGAAATGTAAATTGAAACAAAGCAAATACCTGTAATGAGAGCAGCAACTATGGAAAAGTCATCATGGGATGGAAGAGGAATACTGCTATGTGTAATCTTATTGTCAATAAGTAAGGCTACTCCTGCATACCTGTCTGCTCTGTCTTGTCTGAGGCAGGAGAATCCTTTCATTTTAAAAACAGAGCCTGGCTTAAACCAGGTCTCTGACAAAGCAATCACTGAAGGTTCATGCTTGTTGATTAGGTACATTATTTCTTGTTTCTTGTCATTTGCGCTGCGGCAGTTCCACTGCATTACCACATGTGGGTAGTGCAAAGGAACTATCGGAGCGCGATTACAGTTGCTCATTGTTTGTTGGCGAACATCCATTGTGGGAATGAATGATTTTTTGTAAAGTGTCAATAATATGGGCAGCGTGGTCTGGTTTTAATAAGGTGGACTGAGAAAGGGTGTTTATCAGGCTCAAAATCATGTCTGCAATGGAATGCTCCTCAGTGCCTGAGGTACCAGTTTGGTATCCACATCCATTAGCATGGCATGGCATATTGTATTCTTTAATAATTTCGTGGTGAGCAGAGCGATCATAACCTTGCGTTACATGGTGGGGTGAACGGGCCTGGCGTGTAACTGTTTTTTTGTATGATGTAGAGGATGATGATGGAGGTATGATTTTGTTTGTGGAGGAAACTGGACTACTAAATACTACTTCTGCAAATGATTTGACTACAGGTGGGTGTAATTTAAAGGCTTCCGCATAGGATATACATGACTCTGCCATTGATCGTTTAATGCGTCTCTGTCTGTCAAGCTCTGGGCAGCATTTGCTGGTGGCAAAATGATTTCCAGAGCAGAGACAGCAGGTAGCCTTGTTCTCTTCTACTTTACAGGTGTCAGCTGTGTGTTGAAAACCACATTTGTAACAACGGGGCTTAGACCTACATTGTACTTTCGTGTGACCAAACCTTGCACATGAGTAGCACTGTACAGTTGGGTATGTGTATAGTTCCACTGGAAGTGCATTATAACACATGAAGATGCGTTTAGGGAGTACCTGACCATCAAATGTTAAAACTACTGTTTGTGACGGTTTCCATGTAGGAGAGCCATCTACAGTAGTCCTGTAATTCAGACGTCTAATTTTTAGAATCTTTCCGCAGCCAATAGGGAGATTAACATTGTCCAGAACCTCTTCTGGAGACCATTCAGCTGGTACTCCTCGAACCAGACCCATACGTGTTACATTGAATGTTGGTATAAATGCTTTGAATTGATTTTTGTTTAGACTTTCATGTTTTAAGAATTGGTTGGCTTTATCATGGTGTGTAAAAGCAATTGACATTCTGTTTCGGCCTATTCTCTTCAAACTTCCATTTACTATATTTTGAAAGTTTTGTCTCAGCAAAAATTTACCAAAGGCTATAGGGTGTAGAGTGGTACTGTCATTTGGGTTAGTCTGCTGCCTCTGAATATGAACTATGTATGGAGCCGCATCAGTGGCTTCATACATAGTCCTACCTATAGGTGCATGTTGGGGTTGGGATGTTGGGATTTCTGTATTTGCAGTGGTTATGGTAAGCGGATTTGTGGGGAGAGGTGGACTAGCCGTGGTAAATGTACTATTCGTGCTTTCCAATGCGTTACACGTGCAGTCCGTCTCTTTGTAATCGGCTGATGAATTATGCTTGCGTTTCCGTTTATTGCAGTGCCTGCATAGTTTGTTCGGGCGGGCTCGTTTTAAATTTCGACCGGAGGTAGAGGCAACAGAGCCATCAGTCTCCATACCAGATTCATTAGACACAGTAACAAAGTATGCAGGTTGCGGTACAGAAGGAATAGAACCCCCTGGGTCAGGGGGCTCCTCCATCTTAGTAAGAAAAAATCACTTACCAGTAAAAATATGTACACAAATAAATGAAATATATACAAAATAAATGAAAATATGTACAAATTACTTCCGTCTGACCACTATTTACAACAAAATATTATTTTTGAAAAAATTTCAAGAAAAAACGCGCCTACCTAGTTGAACGTTTCCCGCGCTTTTTTTTTCATATGCTACATTCCTCTTTAGAATAATATTGTGACAAAAAGTATTTAGCTCCATTAATAGACAGAACTTGGAACGGTTAAAATCATGGTGGAACTGTCAGTCTCAATGACTGAAATTTTCATCAAGGTTCATAGATTTGTTTACGAGTTTGTAAATAATGTTTGTGTGCGTACCGGATCCACATCCAATGATACTAAGTGGAAAATTATTCTAGCACGGTGCAACAGGAACGGTACTTTATGCTACCCGGTTGACTTTAATGTCAAACTAAATTGACAGCATTTGCAAATGTGACAGTTTGTTGTGAGTTGTGAAAGTTTATTGCATGAAAAGTGGCGCCATCTCTTGAACGTGTTAGAAAAATAATGTTTGCATTTCTCCTATCCGTGATAGATGGCGCTAATGACGATAATTCAATACGGCTACATGAAAACTATTACTCCCAAAATAGTAGATTTTAGTTTTTTATTATATTGTGGTGGACTGTATTACACAGTATTACACTATGTTAAAATTAAACACTCTTAAATCACTTCGACTTTTATTATTATTACAAGGATATTGGTTGGTTTACTATTCGCTGTTACGAACTCAATTATGATTTACGATCAATTAAGACTGACACATGCAGTGCCGTCAAATATCTATTCGGCGCCGGGGTTCGGGGCTCAGCCTGCGCCCTCGTTTGCTTTTACACTGCAGCGTAGTACACGACCGACGACACACTGCAGCAAAGAGTATGTAATATAGATGCACTGCAGTATGAAAGGGGTCCTAGTCAACCAAGAAAACACAATACACGTAACTTTGATAATTTATTTCTCTAAAATATTCATACCGAAAAGTACTCTGTGACCCAACTGAAGGCTTAAAAGATAATTATCTGTGGAAGTCATAAGTTATTGTCAATGTCAATTATGTTTTTGACATAATAGAAAATTGACAAAATGTAAGCGGCCGAACCGAAACGTCTAGCAGTCTAGCCGAACAGTACTATCGATTTTTCATTTTTGTGCTTAGTATTTGTTGCATGTCGCAGAAATAAATTAATTAAAATAGTGCTCAGGTCAAACAGTACTATCAGTAAATTCAGTAATAAATTATACTCATATACCATCGAAAAACATGAGCAAGTTACCAAGGATTTTCTGTTGTAAGTATAGCTATGTACTGCTCTTGGAGTCGGTCTTTTCAGTATAAAATTTTTTGTAAAACCTGCTCAGTCACCTTTTACTGAGTTGGTTCTAATTTTAATACATTTTAGGTGAAATTCAATTTCAGAGTTCAGGGGAAAACGTAACTGTTTCTCATACTTCAATACTACTACAATGGATGTCACAGCCGAAATTGTCAACTTCATTTCATCATCATTGGAGTCAGGAAACTATAAAGAAGCGCAGAACGCTATAAATGAAAAGCGCAAACTACGTTTTAGTGACTATTGCTATGATGTAGTTTCAGTTATCATTGATAAAATTCAAGACGACACCATCATCATCAAACCATCCCTGTATGGTGCATGCGAGCAGTTAATATCATCAGTCGTGGAGAAATGCTCACCCGATGATGCCCTACTCGAGTTTATTGAGCGCTTGGATCTTGCAAAAAATGATGCACAGTTTGGAGTAATCCTGCCAGTCATTCAACAGTTGCTGCAAAAAGTGATGTTAAGTAAGAAGAATTCCATCGAATGGGTTTTTTATGCAATATCGAAATACATAGGACAGATAAAACTAACAGAACATCAACTAGAGGATGATGAACGCAAATTGATAGATAATGACCCTAATATCAGAAGAATAAACAAAGTGTATACAACAGTAATAGCATTTTATCAACCCTTTGTTGACAAAATTCTCCAAGTTAATGATAGCTCTGTGCACAAAACAAAACAGGTACTTTCAGAATTTCTTATCAACCTTCTGGGAAAGCCTATGATTTTCATTGACATTGATCCATATGCAAATGCTAAAAGTGAAGCGAGGCAGGCCTGTCAAATTATCATTCAAGACATCTGTAAATTGCAAAAAGATGTTCTCAAGTTCTTAACTATCCTGGAGTCTAAAGAGAAAACTAGAATTCGGTATACAGAAGACAATGAGCTATATCCATTTGAAAAATGTGAAATAATGAACTTGACTGCATACTCTGGCTTTTTCTATGTTGTGTACTCAGGACATTTTGAGATACCAGATACAGCAATCCCACAAGTGTACAACATTGAATATGTTATTCACACTTTATTGCTTGTGGTTAATAACTTATTGAGATTTAAAGAATATGGTCCTTTGGCTAAAGGACTTGCTCTATATGAAGCACTGAATAACCGCTTGGGTGAAAACACTTCACATCAAATACTCTCAGCTTCAGTTCATTATGACTTCTGTAAACGTCTTGTTGATATTTCTATATATTGCAACTACCAGACTTTGCGAAAGACTGCAGTTAAATCAATTAGCAACCACATAAAAAAGTTTGATTTTAAAGGAAGATGTATGCTAATAAAATATTTGATTGAATCGTCTAACCATTCCGGCATGATAGGGTATGCTATAAATCTTTACAAAGAGACTCTCATTGAAGCATTCAAAGAACCAACATTACATGAATGTTTTGGTAGAGTCCAGTTGACTGCAATGATAAAGAAAATGTGCCACCTGCCTTATGGAGTGGAGTCAGATCTTATGGAGCTAGCTGATCAAATTATAACTACACTTAACTTCTTGAGGTTCATGATTTTAAAAGATAAGGACAACATCAGTGGTATCAGAGATATTATGCCTATTATTGAGACAGAATATTTGGAGGTATTGGTGACTGCACTGCAGATGTCCAAAGCACATTATGAGCTTAAACTGAAGGATGTAATGGATGGGACATGTAAGCCCGAGGTGAACTTCGTTGTTGGTGGAACTGTTTTGGACTCCATTCCTGCAGAAGGGAAGAAAGAGATCATAGAATCTGCATTAAATGCATTCCACCTCATGGAAGGACTTGTGGCAAGACTCAATGAATGTATTAAGAGTTATGCAGCAGAGGAGTCAGTTCAATCTCTTGGCGAGTAGAAGCAAAATGCCATCAATCCATATAACATATTTATTCAATACAGGAAAAAATAAATGTTAGAATTTAAATATTTGAGATGTAGCTGGCACATGTCTAGAAGTGATTAATTATTTACATACTTATTACATACAAGGAAGCCTAAATTGTTCTGACTAAGTGATTGGACATTAATTATATATAAACACATAATCTTAATTCTAGGTGTTACATGTGGATTAATAATGTAATCATACCTATATACTGCTATAGGATATAATCATCAGCTCCAATTTTTTGAATATATCTTTATAACATCATTGTAGTTTTAGTTTAATGTCATCTAGGTAACTGGCGCCCGGTGCAGGCTTGCCCCCCCCCCCCCCCCCCTGTCACATTTGGGACTAGATATCGTCCGGCGAAGTGTGGGTGTTGCACACCTCTGCCAGCCCCTTCATGGGAAAGGAGTGACAATATGTTATGTATGTGATGTAGTTTTAATTGATTAAAAAGCCAACATTGTAAAAATACTATCCAAAATAATTTCATCATTCACCTTCGCAAAATTGTATATAACTTTCAAGACACTTTAATTTTGTCAACAGTGCTACGGGCTGGCCGTAGAGTTCCTCTGCCTCTCACATATGTTCCTGTTAGTAATGTTCAAAGAATTATTAGGAGCTACGGTGATTATGCTCAGGAGCAAGATTTGAAGGTGCCTGCAACTACACCTGCAGAACAAGATGAGCAACAGTATGAGGAGAGTGTTAAGACTCGTATTCTGGAAAGGGCCCTAGAGTTTGTTCCTAAGACTGGTTGGTCCATAGAGTCATTGAGTGCAGGTGCCAAAGCAGCCGGGTATCCAACCATAACACATGGTTTATTTCCAAATGGTGGAGGTGATTTAGTACACTACTTTAATGTTAAATGTAATGAGCAGTTGGTTGAGTTGATGAAAACTGTAAGTACCTACAACATAAACAAATCTTTCATTAAACATTCTATAAAAATAAAACAAGTGTGTCTTTTCTTGTTTGGGATCAGTAGACTGTGTGCAAGCGTCCAAAATATTATTTACTTATTTATTATTTTCTAGTGGCCAAAAGAAGATTTAAAAGAAAAAAAAGTACCAGCTATGTTTGTCGAAAATGCTATTGTGAACCGATTATTGATGATTGAACCGTACAAGTAAGTTCCATAATTTAAAAAAAAAAAAATGTAAATACAAACCTAAGCATTTAATCATTGGTAATTATGTTTCATTTGGTTTCAGGAACACATGGCCCAAGGCAATGGCACTTCAAACAATGCCAAGCAATGTTCCTAACTGCTTAGCCACATTACTGTCATTAGTGGATGATATTTGCTATCATTCTGGTGATAGGAGTGTTGATGTAAGTTATTGCTGGTACTGCATTGACGAAAAAAAAAGCATTATAATGAAAACTCTACTTCAATCATTAATATTGTCTATTTTAGCTAAAATAAATATTTGATCTGATTATTTTTTATTATTATTTTTTAGCAATTGTGAACTAGGAAAAATTATCTTATGTAATATTTTGTTCACAGTTCAATTGGTATGTTCGCCGAGTTGGTTTAGCTGGAATTTACAAAACTGCAGAGTTATTCTACCTCACAGACAAAAGTTCAGACAATAGCGCTACAAGGAGTTTTGTTTCCTCAAGGATACGGGATGCTCAGCTGGTACAAATGGCTCTTGACTTGAATCCAGTGGCTGCAGCACCACAAACCTTGAGTGCTGCTTTTGTAACAGTATGTACCTTTATTTTTTCAGGCATTACTGAAACACAAACTCAATTTCGCATTTAAAATATTATTTTATCCTACTTATTAGTAAAGGTAAAAGTTTGTGTGTGCATTTGTCTGTTACTTAGCTTCATGTTCAAATGGATAGACAGATTTTCATTTAAGATATAGAGGTAGCTTATACCCTGGATTATCTCATGGGCTACTTTTCAACAGTGGGTAATACGGCAGAGTGCAGCTAGTAGCAGCAGTGGGATTCACCCTGTCATTAACACTAAAGATTATATTTTTTATCAAAGGTTTGCTATTTTGAAAACACTACTTTTACAATAATCCAGAATATTAATTAGTTTGTATAATTTAGATTAAACTTTTCTGTCATAAAAGTTATAGCTCTAATATGAGAAACAACTGCTTTCTTACCATCTTCAAAATGTTTGTTACAGGCAAAAAATATCCTTGGAATCAACCCACTGAAGTAATGAAGACCTCTACAAGACAGAGTATTATTGATATTTTCTAATTAAATAAGTAGTATGAAAGCTAACATTTGATTTAATTAAAAATAAATAGTTTTATTATGATTTTTATTTCGGATGACCTCTCTTTACCCTTGAAGTTTATCTTACCTAATAAAACTCATGGTAAGGGTACAGTTAGCTTTTACTATAACATATAAACTACAAAACTCATAGAAACCTACAAAATACTGAAGGGGCACTACAACAACTCATTTACTTACATTGAGTGAGAACACACACTTGACATACCCTTAGACTAATTTTGCAGCCACACTCAAGCAAACCCAAAAAACACACTTTGCCAAACCATATTGTGATGGACTGGAATAAATTGCCAGTGACTGATAAATGCCCCCTCAGTTAATTGCTTCAAAAACCTTGACAACTACATAAAAAAAAAACAAATCAAAGTGCACTGAAATAAGACACGCATCAGAGTGTCAACAAATAAATAATAATAATATCCATTTAGATGATTAGTGACTGGCAACAGGTTAAGAAATGCCATCTTTTAGTGTTCCCTTCCACTAACTACTGTAAGGCTTAATTTTAGAATTAAATACATAATAATAAATACATACAGATTATAATCATCATAGTCTTTATTAAAATATTTGCTTTAATATAAAATTCACATACAGTATACATACATTTAGACAGAATAATATTAGTAAAATAGACTTACAATAGTGATGATGCAAAGGCACAGTATTCCAGTCGTTAGCTATGTGGGTACAATGTAGTCACTGCCTGTCGCTATATATCTGATCAAGTTTGGCGGTAAGGGGAGACTATTCCAGTCACCAGTTGATACTGTTTGGCGAATAACAAATCTGCAGATCATTTGTAGCGAGTCCAACTTGGCAAATCTGGAAAAATGAAGATTTGATAGAAATTTCATTTAATAGCATGCAGAGAACTATGTAGGGTTTGTTATGTATTTACCTGTTTAGAGGCCTTGCCAATTTAACTGGCATTTCAAATAGATTTGATTTAACATCCACAGCTGCACAGTGTTCTGATATTCTGTTAGCTGGCACAAATGTCTCATTGTTCAGTGAGAACAGACCATTTGCATGTCTTAGTCGTGCATGCAAGGTGCGTCCTACACATCGGAATGAGACGCAGAGTATGTGCCTCAAGTCATTTGAATCTCTGACAAGGAACACATTGTCATGCTGGCCTGCTAACAACTCTTCAGCTTCGCATGAAGTTATGCTGCCCCAGTACCAGCCGTGTCTGTAACAAAAATATCAGCATTTATAGACTCTACAACTTCTACTGACCCAAAAATAGCTAGGAACTAAAAAGTGCATACTTAGAGAGTTGACAATAAATTGCACAGGTTTCGATAGAGGCGTGGTGGTGGTGACCACGCAAGACCAGGTGCCCATCAGAGTGCTGACATTTTGATGACTGTTTATGTATTTCATGTGCATCTTTTTTGTGTTCATATCCTATAGTATTCACGATTCTTTTCTCTGATGATGTAGAAGGGTCACATCCCTTGTTTATATTGCACATGTACTCGCTACCAGCATTTTTATTACCAAAATATCTTTGTAATGTTCGAACGCTACCAGTAAGAAAAAGTTTGTTTTTCCAGAACTTAACAAACTTGTTAGCGTTTAGAGGCGTCTTACGGTCAGTTAAAAATATACCATTGACCAAATCTGTGTTGCTGAAGTCTCTTTTACTATCAATATTTCGTTGGAAATGTTTACATTCCATTGCAGTGGGCTTTATCCATTTTCGTAGGCAGCCTGTAGCGAGCCATTTGCGACGAGTGCAATGAGTGCACCTTTCATAATTCTTGTTCATGGTAAGTATTTTTAAACAATCATTAATTTCAATGCGGCTAAACTTTCAGCCTGATACAATGATGCTGAGTTTGTTAAAGAGATAAACACAATTCCGTATTTCCTAAATTGAAATGAATGACAATCGTACATAGACAGTCTACCGACAAGACAGCTGACAGAATGAAATAAAAAAAAAACCGACATGACATTGAAAATAGGGTTAGATTAGACATTCCAGAAAAACTTTTTTTCCCATTTGATTGATCCCATTGGAATGTGGCACCACACGTCTAGTGAATTCAAACTGATTAAGAGCAAGCACTCCACCAACAACCTGAGTCACCATTTTTTTAGTTTGACATAGGATTGACCGTGAAGAGACTGCATAATTGTATAGCCTGTGAAATTGACCCAAGCAAGAGGCTGTTCAGTTTTTATTCAGTCAGTCTGTGGCTGTCATTTGATCGAAGGGTGTTTTGTCGTGGGTTTTGTTTTGCAAATTAAATAATTTAATTTTTTAAAGAAATGCTCAACATAAGTAATTAGTTTTACATTTTATACGTCGTAATTATTTTATTTCTACAATGTGGAACGACAACGGAGCGATAGTGTTTTAATAATATTTACTTAGATTTGGAGTGATGACACTAAAAAAGATCGCAAAAATGTCTCTAAAATCGCAAATTTCCACTGAATTGAGTGGTAAGTATGGTTATCGATATCACTGAACTATTTTACAAACCACAGATCATTGCTAATAGGACACCTACTTGATATTTTATTGGCAATTGTAATTAGTAAGACTGAACCAGTTTTGGTACAACTATTCTTTGTGATTTTCTTTCAGACAGTATCAGTAACTTACTCGGAAAAAATGTTAAAATTCTGTACAAATCTCTTATTCGGATGGAATCAAGAGGAGATAAAGTAGACAACAGAGTTTTGGTAAGTCTTTAAAACCCAAATAATCTATTCATGGCCTTTAAAACTATAATACAGTTACCCTAAGATAACTGTCAACCGACTGTCCACTGTGAAAATATAAATAAAGCAACATTTGTTATGGTAATTATGTGTCACTAGATTCCATATTCCTATAGCAAATGTTAGTGGTTAGAAAACTGCCCATTGTTGAAGATAAGGCTGCATACAATGGTATGAGTCATTAGGAGTGCCCTGGTCTCTAGCATCTGTAGATACACCTATTGATAGGTATTCAGAATACTCCTTGCTCCTATATACATATACAATACTGCTTGGAATTATAGAGCTATAATTTACTCATGTCTGGCTAATACAACTAAGACATGCACACATGCAAATGTCTTGAATGTGTATGTTGAATGTTCCCTGTGGATAGAATAACTACACCCACATTGTGGTCAATGGCAGATCAGAATAGAATAATCTGTTCAATTGAGACGGGATGATGTCACAACGAGGCTTAGGTACAACTCTCCATTCATTGTCATCTTTGAATGAAGTATTTTCAAATGACCTGTATACATATTAAACCATTTAGCTGCTAGTTTTTGCTAAAATAAAAGATGCAATCCATTTTTTTTTCGATGAATAATTAATATTAGATTAATTAAATTATAGTGGTCTTAGTATACAAATGTACATAAGATATTTTTTATTGTTTTACATAAATACGTTATTAATTTTTCGTACATATTCTACATGTTTGATTCATTGAAATTAAATGTTGACTATTGCAAAAACTATTCTTTTCAACATATAGATGAGATATACTATAAATACACATTTTTTTATTATGTCAGCTAGCAGTTGCGAAGCCAAAATATAATGTACCTTATTTTTCAGGTTGTAACAGCATATAGAATATTCATAACCACGGCAAAAGTACCAACCAGGGTGAGATTTGTTGAATATTTTACCTGCTTATTAATTATAATTGTCTATTAAATAGAGATGCTTATTAAACAATAATATCTAGTTAAATAATTAATCAAAGACCAATTTATGATGATAAAGTACTAATGTTAAAGTTAATGAAAATGCTGCTAAAATTAGTCATGATTATTTTTCATTAATCAATAATATCTCTCTGACAGATTCTCTCTGTTAGTTTTTTAGTTCCATGCAGTCTTTTCAGTTCAATTCATTTTTATTTATCTCAAAACCACAAAAATATTTCAATTGAGGCTTAATATCAATTTGACTGCCTCGGTGGCTTAGTTGTTAGTGAACCTGCCTTCTGAGCTTGGGGGCGTGGGTTCGATTCCCACCTAGGGCAAACATTTATGTGGTGAACATTTGTGTTTGTTCTATGTCTGGGTGTTATTATCTATTTAAGTATGTATTTAAAAATATCTAAGTATGTATATCAGTCTCTGGCAGCCATAGTACAAGCTTTGCTTAGTTTGGGGTCAGGTGACCGTGTGTGGAAGTGTCCCCAATTTTTTAATTTTTTTATTTAATTATAATTATTGAAAAATAATTTTAATAAATAATGATCGGGAATGGATAAAGCTTTTAGCTATTAGGTTTAGACATAGAGATCACCACCACCACGCCCCCAAGCTCAAAAGGCAGGTTCACTACCAACTGAGCCACCGAGGCAGTCAAATTATAAATATTATTATTGCGCCCCGCGGTTAAAATTATTATTCTAGACTATAATATATCACTGTCCCAAATTTCATCAAGATCTGTTCAGCCGTTCTGGCGTGAAAGAGTAACAAATATCCATCCATCCATCCATTCATCCATTCTTACAAACTTTCGCGTTTATAATATTAGTAGGATATTGAATACCGAATTACCAGAAATACCAGAAATCGGTATATATATTAGGTTCTTACGCATGAAATTGGCGTTTTGTCGTACTGATCAATTTGATCTGAAATATCTCCTCTTTGGTTAAGAATTCGAAATTCAAATTAATAAATTCATTTAGCTGGTTTTTTTTTCTTTGGAATACAGTCATTCATTTGTTATTTTCCTCATTATTTTTTCTTTGGCGTCGCTTATTACCGCGCAATGGAAAACATGAAATATCGGTATATTTACGGGTACGAGTTCTACCGTGGCACCAGTGCTGCAGAAACAGCTCGAAGAATTAATGATGTGTACGGCGCTGGTGTCGCTAAAGATAGCATGGTACGTTTTTGGTTTCAACGTTTTCGTTCTGGAAATTTCGACCTTAAGAACCAACCCCGTGGACGGCCGGAGATCAAAGTGAAAAACGAAGAATTAAAGGCTATTGTGGAAGCGGATCCATCACAAAGCACTTCAGAGATAGCAGCAGGCTTCGGGGTAAGTGACAAAACTGTATTAATCCACTTGAAGCAAATCGGGATGGTAAAAAAACTCGAACGATGGGTATCTCATGAATTGAGTGAATCGAACTTGCAAACACGGGTCGCCTGTTGTGTTACTTTGCTCAACCGACACAATAATGAAGGGATTTTAAATCGAATCATTACTTGTGATGAAAAGTGGATATTGTACGATAATCGAAAGCGCTCATCGCAATGGCTGAACCCTGGAGACCCAGCCAAATCCTGCCCTAAACGAAAATTGACTCAGAAAAAGTTACTTGTAAGTGTTTGGTGGACTAGCGCCGGTGTCGTTCACTACAGCTTTCTTAAATCTGGCCAAACGATTACGGCAGATATCTATTGTCAGCAACTGCAAACCATGAAGGAAGAACTAGCTGTTAAACAACCGAGATTGGTCAATCGCTCTAGGCCACTGCTGCTTCACGACAACGCAAGACCACACACTGCATAACAAACAACCACTAAGTTAGCTGAGCTACAATTGGAATGTCTGCGACATCCACCGTACTCCCCGGACCTTGCTCCAACAGATTACCATTTCTTCCGGAATTTGGACAACTTCTTACAAGGAAAAAAATTCCACTCCGATGCAGCAGTCCAAACCGCCTTCAAAGAGTTTATTGATTCTCGCCCCCATTGTTTTTATAGTAAAGGGATCAATGAACTACCCATAAGATGGCAAAAGTGCATAGATAACAACGGTGCATACTTTGATTAATTAAATATATTTTACAAAAAAAAAACGACTTTTTATTCCTCCCGTACAAAACGCCAATTTCATACGTAAGGACCTAATATTATGTAGAGCATATTCATCTATGATTACTTGCTTACAAACTTACTATGTTATCTTGCTCACATAAAATTTCATAAATCCCGACGTAAAAATCACGAGATTTCAAATAGGTAGGTACCTAAATGTATAATCAACTCTATTTCAATGTTCTCTCGCAAACTTTAAGCCAATATGCTCTACCTGTTCCGATTTTTGCTAACTACATACATTTAGTTGATCAAAAATTGATCATTGATTCGTTTTTAAATGATTTTCTCTGCAGGGTATAAAACAAGGATGAGTAACAAAACATCACACATCCATCTCTATCCGTCAATTATTTATCAATCCAAAGTTTCGCATTTATATTAGCGTGATAGTTCGAAGCGATGATAGCCTAGTTGGAGAAGGCCCGCCTCTCAAGCCAGAGGGAGCGGGTCGAACCCAGCCGACGGCACGCACCAATTTGTTCATTGTATGAGCATTTGTGCGTATTGTATGTCATCTGCTACATGACTGCAGCCCGGTGTATGGCGACAGTCTCGCCCCCTGTCACCTTTGGGACTGAATATCGTCCGGCGAAGTGTGGGTGTTGTATTACACCTCTGCCAGCCCCCTCGTGGGAAAGGCGTGAAGATATGTTATGTTATGTGTGGTATAAAATAAAGTCGCGTCCGTCTGTGTGTGTGTATGTGCGAACACCTAAACCACGCAACAGACATTGTTGCAATTTTCACCATCATTTCGATTATTTTAAGATGTTTTTTGTTACCGTTTACATATAGGGGATTTACCGATTTACCGAAGGTTTATGGGGGCTGGTCCCTAGTATTAATTAATATGCAAACATAATTCTTTATGTACCAGGTGGACAATGGATTTCACTTAATGGAAATTGAGGCATTGGACAGCAAAAAGGCGAATCACCTCTCAATAACTCTGATTCACGAACACAAGCCCGTCTCCATTCTTATAGGTAAGTGAATTATTCTTTTGTGTGCTAATTAAAACACGCTGGTCCTATTTATTGTTTGCATTTATGACTCAATATTTTGTAGTCGATTGGACTTTCCTCTTAGAACATGAATTTTGAAAGCAAATGGATTTCGTGTCAGCACTCAAAAAATAAGGCTTATGCCATGTTATAATAATATACTCCGCCAGGTCACGTGGGCAACACGTAGTGACGTAAATCGATGCTTAAAGCGAGACAGAAATAAGTAATTTACAAATAGTTCGAAAGAGACGGATGAAAATGACGAGTGACGTAATTACGTGTTTGCACCCGGAATGCTAGACCTTGATTTTTAATAATAATAATAATATCTTTATTTGAGCAAAAACAGGTACAGAGGATCATTTTGGATCATAGCTTATGCTATCTCTGCTAAGGGCGATTACGATTTGATAATGATGATCAAAAATAACCAAACCAAAAATACATAAACTCACTAGAGATTAAATATAAGCACAAAATATTACAAATAAGTAGGTAGGTACTTAATGTCCTATCTTGCCTTCCTAAGATGAAAAATTGTTTTTTTAATAACTTTATATAACAGAGATAAGTTAAAAAAGAAAAGAGATCGAGAATTTAAATTGAAATGATTAGTTTATAGCTATTTCTACATAAGAAAGAGAGCTCAAATCAAAACCGGCCTGGAGTTCACCTCGAGTAATGAGTCAAACTGTTGTTTCCTGATAATATTGACAATATTTTTTCCTCCACGCCGGGGTGTCGGTAAAACCACTGGTGGTACCAATGGTGGTACACAATATTGCATCAAATCAGATCTGCGTCATAAAGTGTTTAGTACATAGTACAATAATCGTTTAAAAAAAGAAGACCTTACTGTGAAAGAAATAGCGGACTCTCCGGTACAAAGACGAATCTTAGCGCTCGTCCAGGAGCCCTATTCTTACGTGTGAGAGGTTATTTTAGTCATTGTCTCTCTCGCTTGAAAAGTCTTAGGAGTGAGAGTGACCAAGATAATATCTCACGCGTCAGAATAGAGTTCCAACATAGGTATTCACAATCCTACGGAAACGTTTCCATTCGGATTCCAAAAATGTTACACTCAAATTATTCGAACCTCAGTCCGTATTTATAAGTTTTACGTGATTCATTCTTCCGATCGGATTTATACTCGATGCCCTATCGCAATATTTATGAAAGTAGACTGAGATGCGAACAATATGAGTTTGAATTTTGTGGGATTCGATCGGAAACGTTTCCGAATGATTGTGAATAGCACCGCTGATCTGGCAAATGCGCTGCAAATAATCCGCCCGCGAATCGCCTGCGAGATGCACGCGTGCAAATGCTGCAATTTTTGGTGCGCTTCTTTAACTTTAACACGCGTGCAGCTCGCAGGTTAGCGAGTGGCGCATTCGCCAGATCAACAGGTCTAGCATACGCGAAAACGGTATGTCGACTCTTCTTATCGAGATAGACGTATTTACCTTGGCACGTTCTCACACGACAAAATTCTTCTCGTCACTTTTTGTCGTGCGAGAACGTGACAAGGCTATGTGCACACATACGTCTGTCTCGATAAAAAGAGTCGACATACCTTTCTCGCGTTGTGCATGTTAGGCCTGCTAGACGAGCCCTACGACACTTCGCAATTCGAAATCGGTCACACCGTTTTGGCTGTAGGTGGTAGAGTATGCAAAACAATTAGGCATACATACGTAAAAAACAATTCCTTCCTTTGGCAGTTGCTAAATAGGAGCACTCATAGCCCGATTGAACAGTCAACTGCAAAGCAACTGTGTTCAAATGATTTGAAAGTGAAAGCTCAGCTTATCTTGTATCGTATGCAGGTGAAGAAGGCTCTTCAGAAGGTGTTATGAATGCGCTGCACGCTCTCAGCGCCGCTTTCGACGATCTCTTTCCGAACGTCGCGATGGCAGATGTTATATCAAAGGTTTGTATGCGCAAGTATCTTTTTATCGAAAAAAGCTGATCGCAAAATGTAGTCTAACGTACTAGCAATAAGGGTTATCCATATTTAGATTTCATTGTTTTTGGGAGTGACTGCGTTGACGGTTGAACAAATTATTACTTAAGTTTCCATTCTTTATACCTAATAATAGAATAGATTTATTTATCTAAGGTTTGAAGGGTCTACCCTAGACCTTAGAAACTTTCACCACAACCATCAGCACCCTTACCATGAGATTTTAACAGTTAAGGCCAGGTCAAGAGTACCCGTAACCGACGAGCGTGTATGAAAAGACTCATGAAAGTGGAAGAAGCAAAATATGTATGTCAGGATCGTAGCAAGTAGAGAGAAGTGGTCTCTGCCTATAGGAAAGAGGCGTGATTATATAAATGGATGTATGTTGATAGTTACGAAAACTTTTATCGTTTTCGTTCGGCTCTATACATTTCAATAAAGCGCACCTGGCAGAAACGTGGAACTAGGCTAAATGTATGAAGCCAAACAAAAACGAAAAAGTTTTTATTATCTGTCAAAACTCGTAATAAGCCTCCAGGACCCACTATATACTCGTATATTCTGCCTTCAGTGTTTCTTTATTTTCCTCGACTCTCGTTACATTTCAAACATCTCTTCTGATAAGCTCAATGTAACTGACCCGTTTGCCAGATGGCGTTTCATGAAAATTAGTGAATCATTATCCATTGTTAGCCAAGTTTATTCATGCAAGCCATCAATTAGCCAAACAATTACGCTAATTCTTTTAATTGGTCCGCTAACCGAGTTTTGTTTTAATCCTATTTTTATAAATGTATATTATTATTTTTATATCCTATTTTTTATATGTGTAAATATATAAATACGAAAGTTTGTGTGTGTGTGTGTATTTGTTACCTACTTCTTTATTCTCGAAAATATCGACTGATTTGAATTAAATTCTGAACGAAGAAAGCTTCTTAAGACCTGGTTTAACACAGGCTTATACTTTGGTAAGACCGCGGGGCGCAGCTATATTATCTCTCTTCCAACGAATATTGTTTATTATAGTGTAGAAGCTCAGATCAACCTAGAGGAAAAGATGGAACACTGCGTAATATCTTGCTGAAGCCACTTCTTTTTAAACTTGTGTGCATGTTGCCATGAAAAACATTTACAATTGCACGAAAAGTAATATTAATTCCCAAACTCTACGTTAGCCATTTCCGTTCCAATATACAACCTTAGTAGATTTAATATTCTAAAACTGCACATATTTGTAAGAGTTTAATGTTGCGCCTTTTTTTAAAATTGACTTGAAAAAAAACTGCATAGTTTTTAAAAAGAACCTCAAAATGCAGTCCTGGCCACACTTTTATAATGCACTATGGATAAATATATACACGAAATTATACCATAAACTAATGCACACAATGTCTAGGTAAGAATGACCAAGCGAATAGCGTAGTTTTTTGCGTCAATGTGTGCGTGTTGTGTACATATACTAGAGTAGCGTAGTTTTTGGGTGGTTTTTGGCTTCACCTAAATCATACGCCGTGCGCCATCTTATTATTATGACTGCCTCGGTGGCTCAGTTGGTAGTGAACCTGCCTTCTGAGCTTGGGGGCGTGGGTTCGATTCCCACCTAGGGCAAACATTTATGTGATGAACATTTGTGTTTGTCCTATGTCTGGGTGTTAATATCTATTTAAGTATGTATTTAAAAATATAGTATAAATATAGTATAGTATTTAGTATGTATATCAGTCTCTGACAGCCATAGTACAAGCTTTGCTTAGTTTGGGGTCAGGCGACCGTGTGTAGAAGTGTTCCGAATTTATTTATTATTCTCTAGATTGATCTGAGTGTAGAAATAGTTTATTATTTTTATAAATAGGCATCTACGTCTATATTAATATACTTACATTCACAGGTCTACCCTGTTACGCATGTTAGCATACTTCTAAGAAACTGTTTGCGCATATGATTGATTGACCATGGCCATGACTAATGTAAAGCGACTAGTTACTAAAGCTCGATTGCTCTGACTCATACGTTGTTGTTGCTTAACTGGGACTTTCTACCGGTCTAACGTACATATTTGCATACATACATAACATTCCCTTTTTTACCTATGTACCCATCCTACTGAAGAACTAACTGTCTCCCATAGCACAGGATCACCCTAGTTTGGGAGACAGGAAATCTCATGTAATTGTATTAATAACTATTTTTAAAAGCAAATAAATGATTATTATTATTATTATATTATTATTATTATATTATTATTATATCGTCACGCCTTTCCCCCGGGGGCTGGCAGAGGTGTACAACACCCACACTTCGCCGGACGATATTCAGTCTCTAATGTGACAGGGGGCGAGCCTGTCGCCATAGACCGGGCTCCAGTCATGTAGCAGATGACATACAATACGCACATACATATGTTCACACAATGAACAAATTGGTGCGTGCCGTCGGCTGGGTTCGAACCCGCTCCCTCTGGCTTGAGAGGCGGGCCTTCTCCAAATAGGCTATCATCGCTTCTATACATACTTGCAAGCGAATAGAAATTAATAAATAATATAACTAGCATAGCTTAAAAACCAACTTCCCGTCATCCAAATAAGCAATTTTTAGACTTTTGTTGATAGTTTAGAAACTGCTTGACCAATTTCGATGAAATTAAATTGGCACACCTCGGGAATATACCGTTTCGAACTTAAAAATATTTTTTTTCAATCGGTTCTCAATTGGCGAAAATATACATAAATGAACAAACAAAAAAAAACAGACAAACAAAGAACCTCCTTTTTGGAAAACGGTTAAAGACGAAAAAAGACTAATTTCGAAGTCTTAAGACTTAGAATTAGGACTTCTGTTGGACAACTAATGACCACTTGCACTAAATATAAGGATTGCTTAAGTGATGGCTTAGCTAGTTTAAACTTCTCTTAGCTAGCTCCTACCTAGCTCCTACCTAAATTTTCTTATAGTCGAGCCTTAAGCCATCCTCTAGGAGACTTAACTTTATGTGGCCGATAAGCTGTATTCGCTTATTTCGCTGGGATTAGTTTTAAACTAGACATGACTTAGGAAATTCTTATTGCCATTTAATGCTTATTTAGTGCAAGTGTTCATACCTCTTTTTCAAATCGCATAAAGCGGTGAAACTTTATGTTTCTTTAAACAAAAGTCACTCCCATATTCGTAGCACAATGAAAAGTACCAATGAACCCTTTCTTAGTGGATGCCTTAACTTCACCAATACACACCCTCGTAATTTCATGTGAGTAAGACCAGATTTTTAGACTGTGCGTTGATGTATCAGTCAGTCAGGACTTTGATATATTTGTTATATTTGTAGATGACAACAATGGTTCGTGATTTTTACATGTTATACTTTTATACATATTTATTTTTTTATTTTATTGACTGCCTCGGTGGCTCAGTCGGTAGTGAACCTGCCTTCTGAGCTAGGGGGTGTGGGTTCGATTCCCACCTAGGGCAAACATTCATGTAATGAATAATTGTGTTTGTTATGTCTGGTTGTTAAGTAATTATCTATTTAAGTACGTATTTAAAAATATTTATGTATGTTTATCAGTCTCTGGCCGCCATAGTACAAGCTTTGCTTAGTTTGGGGTCAGACGACCGTTTGTGCAAGTGTCCCGAATATTATTATAATACAAGCTGCGCCCCGCTGTTTCACCCGCCATTATAAAGTATCCTATGTGCTATTCTAGATTATAATTTATCTCTCTGCCAAATTTCATACAGATCTGTTCAGCCGTTCTGGCGTGAAAGAGTAACAAACATCCATCCACTCTTACAAACTTTCGCGTTTATAATATTAGTAGGATTATTATATTATACATACCACAACATTACAGCAGGCCTAGCTTGCGCACGCGACAAAATTCATCTTGTCACTTTTTGTCGTGCGAGAACGTGACAAGGCTACGTGTAAACATACGTCTGTCTCGATAAGAAGAGTCGACATACCGTTGTCGCGTTGCGCATGCTAGGCTTGCTGGTTAACAGTTATCCAGTTTTTTAGTCCGTGACTAATTCAGAAAATAGCTATTTCAATTGTTGTTATTAGACTCAATTTATTGTAAAATTTCAGGTTAATTTGCCTTTCCCGCTGCCACAAGCGTGCGGGACCAGAAAACACTCGACTTGCGGTGATTTCTCTAACCAATACGCCGCCATGTGTGACCTCTGCCAAACGCCTTTCAGGTAACACAATAGTTTAGATAAGATAACACACATTGAACGCATTGTGTTTGGGTTTAGAAGTTCTACGAACGTGTTACGGGCACATAACATTGCATTATGCCGAAAATAATACAATTTCTGAGATTGGTTTAACTGATTGATAGATTATCATTTATTGTTTGGAGAATAATTATTTGTTCTCACTTGAGCACTAGTGTATAGATTCTTCCCCAAAAGCTTCACGGATGTCTATGGAAGTAGAGTGGTCTTTTTTCTTAAACGACTTTTAGAAATTATTGGTCCGATTTGTTCAAATAAAAATGGCTAAGCCGAGAAATCTTCAGTTGGAAAAAAAACAAAACCTAACACATTAAAAACACATAAATAAAACGGATCTGTCGTCCTAAACGAAATTTTGTCGAAAGATAGAAAATAGTCTGTTATAGCACATAGGCTTGCGCGAGGGTAACACCGCAGTGCGCAGTTATTATGACCTATATCCAAAGATTATAAACTTTTGTAGTATTCAACTTTTTTCATTGTGATTGCCGTGCAAACTATGTGTCAAGCAAGCAACGTTGTAACTAGCTGCGCCCCGCGGTTTCACCCGCGGTCCCATAGGCACCGTTTATTTTTTCGGGATAAAAATAACCCTATTTCCTTCTCTATACCCTGTGTATTTCAAGACGATTGGTTGAGTAATTGAGACGTGAAAGCGTTACAAACAAACAAACTCACAAACTCACTTTCGCATTTATAATATTAGTTAGGATTAACGCCCAACTTTTTTGATATAGAAATTTCTAAGTGTAGGTGGAAGTTTGCGTGCTTATAGTATGTTAACAACACAGGGTAATTGGCTTGCATGGTATGTAGTTATATTGACTACCTTTATAGTAGCATTACCACACTCGTAATGTGGATTTAATTATGGCTCCAATTAGAATAAATAGTCCATGTTTATTTACATTAACAGTCAGCGTCATTTAAAGATAACAGGAAAATAACAAATAGGGAACTCTACGAAAAATTAATAAAAATAAACCTAAACTGTTTGAAAACATCCAAACCCTTGAAGTTATGTAATGCTCAAATATCTAGAGCTAGAGTAGATAAATAGCTAGAGTTCTAGTTCCTAGTTGTAATTAATTTAGGTGAGAACACAGAGAGTACATTATTAAAACTTTTTTGTTTTATTTATTGCGTTCATCTAGCTTTTATTGCACTAAAAAAATATTTTTCGAACTGCTGTCAGCAAGACCCTTCATTTGATACCCATAATATAGGAGAGCCTGTCCGCCATTTTGGGTGTTCCGCCATGTTGGATTTAGAATGACGTCACAAAACTAACTAACTAACCATGCATTGTCATCCAAACTATTTGTGTATACAAAATTTCAGCTCAATCGGTGGAAGATTGAGATTGATTTGAGCAAAATTGAGTTGCAAGATTCCACCCAAACAAACATATATGTACATACATTGGAAGTGAATTTAAAGCTTGTAAAAAAAAGTATCCTTCTATAAGTATTCAGTACCACAAACCTTGCCTAATCTTGACCCAATCAGCTGATTGACCTCTCAAAATACAAAACAATGGTGAATTGTCTATTGAACAGAAATAAGATAGACCGTGGCGAATTGTTGGCGTGGTTTTCCTGTTAGCCAAATCTATTATACCTACTTTTTGTGAATCACTAATTTACAAAAGTTATATTATTTGAGAGACACGATTTGTTGTAGACATAATTCGTGATTTACAATTTCAGGGCCGAGGTAGCGTGGGACATCGACACCATATACCTAGCACATGACATTAGGATGCTACACCTGAAGGATTTCGACCATTTAGATCAAAGGTACGTAATAAGTAAAATAAGGCTGAATTTACAGTCACGTCGTTGCCTGTTGTCGTGCGTAACACTGACTGGTCTCTAGCCCCTCGAGGCACTATTGCGCGATCCGCGAAATATTAATTTCCAAATATCGACCTTCGCTTACGCAAAGTAGCGTTGCTTATCGCATGTCCACTTACACTGACTTCTAGGCAAGCGTGCTCCATCGTAGGCCGCATCACTGCTTATCATCAGGCATATTGGCCGTCAAACGCAAGCCTATTAAGTTATATAAAAAAAGTCAGGAAAATGACCTTTAATTTCAAAAAACAAAAAATATCGACCTTATGCATACAGCATAGAGTTGCTTTTTGCATACCGTTCCTTAAGCATGGTGTGCGTAAGGCGCTCGGCGGGCTGGTCGTATCTGGGGTCCCTAGACAAGTTGCATTTTTCTATTTCTTTGATTGCTCGTGATTGGATGAGTTGACAATAACATCACGTGACATGTGTATATCTTGTAACTCGACCAATCAGCAGCTAGAGCTCGAGCTTTAGCGATTGTAGAAATAAAATCGCTTGAGAGCGAATGCAACATGTCCAAGGCCCCTGGTCGGTGCATATTTAACAGCGCCGACTATAAAACGGTTCCTAGTAATTCTTACTTATTATAAAATCGAAAGTAACTCTGTCTGTCTGTCTGTTTGTAGGCTTTTCACGGCTGAACGTTTCTTGATGAAATTTGATAAATAGTTGCAGTATGTCACAAGGAAGGTTTTTAGAAACTTTTTTCTGAATAAATAAATCTTTTTGCCATGAAATTCTGTAAATTAATAAAAGATAACGCGCTGTTTACCAAATGCGTTAGACAACATCACAGAATAGTACGTAGTAGGCACTAAAATAACAACTGACAACTAAAATTAAAACTCCGCTCAAAACCAGCCAGCATTTTTTTTTAAATGTTGGACTCTGATTTCTTTGGTAACGGATTATTTATTATTTATAATTTGATAAATAGTTACAGTATATCACGAGGAGGGTTCATGGATACTATTTTCTGAATAAACGCGAACGAAGTTGCGGACATCAGCAGTGATATACATGGTTATTTGTAACTTACCAGAAACCTCTTAAGGGTTCATTGTACTCATCAATATGAACAACTTTTACTATGGGGCGAACTCCGAAATCGCGAAAAAAAAATCAGCTGTTCCATACATTTTGTCAAAGGTGATTGAACTTTTTGTATGGAACAGCTGTTTTTTTTTTTTCGCGATTTCGGAGTTCGCCCCATAGTAAAAGTTGTACGTACTGATGAGTACAATGAACCCTTAAGAGGTTTTATGATTTGGTACAAATAACCCTGTATAAATTGCACCGTTCAACGCCGACGGTCGGTGTGACGTATAAATTCAGCCTTACTAAATTATATTTCTTTGCTCTTCTATATTAACTGTGACAACAAATGTGTAGTTAGATTTAATTAGATTTAATTTAGATTTAATGATTCACCTCTCTATCTTATTATAAGTCGTTTGCGTTAAATTAGAAAGTCCTATCTGCTGATTCTTTATCGTAGTGATAACAATACTTGCGTGTCATGCATGTTGATTAACGATTCATACTAGAGCAGTAAAAATATAAAAATGTTAGATTGTGAAATTCATCTTTTGTAAAAAAAGTGAAAGCCATTCACTTTTTTTTTATAGGAAGACAACTTAATGGTAATGGTAATAAATACTTAATAATGGTAATGAATACTTAATGTAGTACTTAATGAATTAAATACAGGTCATTATAATTTTGTTTGTACATAATTTGTAGAGGTAAACAGTGGCTACAATCCTTCCTATAGATAATGTCGTATTTTGAGACCCGTATTTCGACCAAGTCTCTTTCGTTTGAGCAAAGCGCTGTTTACTGATATTATGATAAACCATTTGGCTATCTAAAACTACGCCTAGCTGCACCTCTAATAATTCATTTATATACACAAATATATTATAAAGAGGTATCATTTGTAAGTTTATTTGTAAGGGGTTATCTCAAACACCACTAAAACTTACTTAAGAATATAAATATATATATATATACCGGATAACGTTCGGGGATTATTGAAAAAAAAAACACTACTAAACGGATTCTAAAAGCTCTTTCACTATCTACTAGAAAGCTACATTATCCCTGAGTGCCATAGAAAACGCGTGCGAACTGCGAAGCTACGGGCAGAAGAGCCAGTAGGTATTATGAATTAATAAAAGTGAATTTCAAAAGGTAAGTCTTGATCGATTCCGTGCACCTTGTTGTTATGTACACGGATATACACCTTGTACAGTATATGGCACGTCTTAGCTTGTTAGTAATGAAACAATGTTTGCTTGCAGAGATTTAATTCCGCTGATAATGGCTCTCCAACACAACACGTGGTTCTGGGGCGTGTGTGGAGATGGCGTGCGCGCCAGCGGCGAGGCCTGGGAGAGCGTGTGCCGCGCGCTGCGCCTCGCCGCGCCGCCCTGCCAGCGGCTCTCGTGGCGAGCTGCGCAGCTGAGGCACGACCACGCGGCCAGACTGGGACATGCTTTGACTAAGGCGAAGCATACGCCTGCGATGCATACGCTGGACTTCTCGCAGAACCATATTGAAGACAAAGGTAAGAGAATCGCGATAATCTAAGCGTCGCTGCACTAGCGGTTCTCGTAGCGATCTGCGCAGCTGAGGCACGACCACGTGGCCAGACTTCCCAGTCTGGCCACGTGGTCGTGCTTTGACCGTGGTCATGCTTTGACCAAGGCGAAGCATGCGACTGCGATGCATACGCTGGACTTCTCGCAGAACCATATTGAAGACAAAGGTACGATAGTGTCTTCTGCGCCGCCCTACCAGCGACTCTCGTAGCACACCGCGCAGCTAAAACACGACCACGTGGCCAGGCTGAGGCACGTCTTGACTAATGACTAAAACGAAGCAGGCGATTTGCTGGCGTATGCCTGCGATTCACACGCTGGACTTCTCGTAGAAGCATATTGAAGATAAAGTCGTAGTGTCTGCGCTCTGCGGTGCCTTCGACTCAGTTGGTGAGCCTTGCAACTAAGACATAAAAACGTGGTGAAACTTGGGATGTATAGACCAAGGCGAAATATGCACTGTCTTCGTATTTGTGATAAATCAATAATACAGAAAAAAGACGTCTTTTCAACTTCGCAAGAATCTCACCGAGTTGAACTCACGGGTGGTAAATTTATGTAAATTTATGACGCCTGCATACAGATGCTGACATTTTTATCAACAACTTTGAAGTAAGGGATCTTTACAAAAACCTTTACGCGAGAGTACAACCGTCGTAGTAAAACTAAGTTTTTGTAATTACATTTTTATCTTTTGTACTAACAAAAAGTGGATCCATTGTTTCCGAAATAAACATAATTAGAATCCATATTAAAACCTAGAAACATTAACAACAGGTGCTATAAACATCCTGAGCGGTCTCTCCGGCAACCCGGACGGCGTGCGACACATCGCGCTGTCGCAGTGCGGCATCACGGGCAAGACTGTGACGCAGCTCGCCGCCATGCTCAACGACAACCCCAACCACCTCTCCACGCTGGCGCATCTAGACCTCTCGCACAACAACCTCAAGGACGATGTTCATGTAAGTATGGGGAAACATTTTTAGCGATCTCTCGATCAAACGCAAGACCTTTTAAATACCTATACTTTTTAAAAAAGGACGTTAAAAAAATACGTTTAACGCCTTTCCCCCGAGGGGGCTGGCAGAGTTGTAATACAACACCCACACTTCGCCGTACGATATTCAGTTCCAAATGTGACAGGGGGCGAGCCTGTCGCAATACACCGGGCTCCAATCATGTAGCAAATGCCATAAAATACGCACAAATGTTCACACAATGAACAAAAAGGTGCGTGCCGTCGGCTGGGCTTGAACCCGCTCCCCCTGGCTTGAGAGGCGGGCCTTCTCCAACTAGGCTATCATCGCTCTCTATCATTAATATATTGTAATTACATATATAATCCGCCAGGTATAGCGTTCCTAGACAAAAAAGGTCACGTGGATGACTCGCAGTGACGTCGAACGATGCATAAGCAAGACCGAAATACGTCCTATACAACAAGATCGAGAGAGACGATGATGTTAGACACAGTTTGGTGTCAAGTCCCGGAACGCTAGAACCTTACGCTAGTGTTTCGCCTTTGATCAAAGTGTTTAGTTACCAATTCCTATTTTAATTTTCGATTGGCGCGATCAAACACAAACCTCTGTAATTGAAAAAAAAGTAAAAACCATTTTGTTTGTTTTCAGAATTTATACAACTTTCTCGCACAACCCAATGTCTTGACGCACTTGAACTTGACGAATACGGAAACGACGTTAGAAAACGTAAGTATTGCAAAATAAATGTGTAAGATTACGCTTTCACCTGCCCCCTAGAGTTAACCAGTTCACTAGGAGCGTAGCTACCAACGTATCTGCTATATCAATTATACGGGGCCACGGGGCCCCTAACGTGCGCAAGTTAAAATAATACATGTAAGTATATATTATTTTTATCAAAATCAATATTTAGTTTTAATTTTATGCAAACATTTTTTTTCTTTATTGAGAATTTTTTAACATTCATATGGGCCCCAAAAAAAATTTTATACGGGTCTCCGCCGAGGCACGCTACGCCACTGCTGTTCACTCTCGAGCATTTTAAAGAAACTAATTGTTCTAACTTAATGCTAAATTTAAAGATGTTTAAATTTAACCGTGTTTTATACCCATCTCTATTGTATCATTTTTAACCGACTTCCAATAAAGAGGATGTTCTCAATTCGACTGTATGTTTTTTTTTGTATGTACCTATGGTACGCGATTACTCCGCCAATAGTGAATCGATTTTAATATTTTTTTGGTTTGGTAGATCATACTTGAGAGATGTTCCCACAGATCTGGGATTTTTATTTTTATTTTTTTTATTTTATTTATTAAACAACATTCACAGCCCTTAAAAAACAAAGTACAACAGTAACAAACTAAACTTACAGCCAATAAAGAATGTATATTATATTATGAGATGTAAAAGATCGACTATGACAATTCGATAGTGATACAAAAAATCCTCCGGGTGCTTGTCGATAAATGTAATCTTTTGCATACAAATTGAGTTGTTTTTTGTTCCAAGTAACACTGCTACTGAGCTAGAAAAAATATCATATGCATCTAAAAAATAACATAGTATCATATCATATCAATGTCAAAAGTAAGTATGTAATAAAAAAATAAAATAAAATATAAAACTAGTCATTCGCTTCGAATTGTGACCCTTGACCAATTTTACTCGTATTTGGATTAGGGTAAGTAATGATATAAACTTCATTGCTTATATGTTTCTTTTTTGCCTTATAATTTACATACGTATTTAATAATATAGGCTAATTTGAAAGGGTATGTTAAACCGAAAGGGGCTTGTGTAGGGATAATTTGAAAGGGTATGTTAAACCGAGAGGGGCTTGTGTAGGGCTAATTTGAAAGGGTATGTTAAACCGAAAGGGGCTTGTGTAGGGCTAATTTGAAAGGGTATGTTAAATCGAAAGGGGCTTGTGTAGGGATAATTTGAAAGGGTATGCTCAACCGAAAGGGGCTTGTGTAGGGATAATTTGAAAGGGTATGCTCAACCGAAAGGGGCTTGTGTAGGGCTAATTTGAAAGGGTATGTTAAACCGAAAGGGGCTTTTGTAGGGCTAATTTGAAAGGGTATGTTAAACCGAAAGGGGCTTGCGTAGGGCTAATTTGAAAGGGTATGCTCAACCGAAAGGGGCTTGTGTAGGGCTAATTTGAAAGGGTATGCTCAACCGAAAGGGGCTTGTGTAGGGATAATTTGAAAGGGTATGCTCAACCGAAAGGGGCTTGTGTAGGGCTAATTTGAAAGGGTATGTTAAACCGAAAGGGGCTTGAGTTGGGCTAATTTGAAAGGGTATGTTAAACCGAAAGGGGCTTGAGTTGGGCTAATTTGAAAGGGTATGTTAAACCGAAAGGGGCTTGTGTAGGGCTAATTTGAAAGGGTATGTTAAACCGAAAAGGGCTTGTGTAGGGCTAATTTGAAAGGGTATGTTAAACCGAAAGGGGCTTGTGTAGGAATAATTTGAAAGGGTATGTTAAACCGAAAGGGGCTTATGTAGGGCTAATTTGAAAGGGTATGTTAAACCGAAAGGGGCTTGAGTTGGGCTAATTTGAAAGGGTATGTTAAACCGAAAGGGGCTTGTGTAGGGCTAATTTGAAAGGGTATGATTAACCGAAAGGGGCTTGGGTTGGGCTAATTTGAAAGGGTATGTTAAACCGAAAGGGACTTGTGTAGGGCTAATTTGAAAGGGTATGTTAAACCGAAAGGGGCTTGAGTTGGGCTAATTTGAAAAGGTATGCTAAACCAAAAGGGGCTTGTGTAGGGCTAATTTGAAAGGGTATGTTAAACCGAAAGGGACTTGTGTAGGGCTAATTTGAAAGGGTATGTTAAACCGAAAGGGGCTTTTGTAGGGCTAATTTGAAAGGGTATGTTAATCCGAAAGGGGCTTGTGTAGGGCTAATTTGAAAGGGTATGCTCAACCGAAAGGGGCTTGTGTAGGGATAATTTGAAAGGGTATGCTAACCGAAAGGGGCTTGTGTAGGGCTAATTCGAAAGGGTATGTTAATCCGAAAGGGGCTTGTGTAGGGCTAATTTGATAGGGTATGTTAAACCGAAAGGGGCTTGTGTAGGGCTAATTTGAAAGGGTATGCTCAACCGAAAGGGGCTTGTGTAGGGATAATTTGAAAGGGTATACTCAACCGAAAGGGGCTTGTGTAGGGCTAATTTGAAAGGGTATGTTAAACCGAAAGGGGCTTGTGTAGGGATATTTTGAAAGGGTATGTTAATCCGAAAGGGGCTTGTGCAGGGCTAATTTGAAAGGGTATGTTAAACCGAAAAGGGCTTGTGTAGGGCTAATTTGAAAGGGTATGTTAATCCGAAAGGGGCTTGTGCAGGGCTAATTTGAAAGGGTATGTTAATCCGAAAGGGGCTTGTGCAGGGCTAATTTGAAAGGGTATGTTAAACCGAAAGGGGCTTGTGTAGGGCTAATTAGAAAGGGTATGCTCAACCGAAAGGGGCTTGTGTAGGGCTAATTCGAAAGGGTATGTTAATCCGAAAGGGGCTTGTGTAGGGATAATTTGAAAGGGTATGTTAAACCGAAAGGGGCTTGTGTAGGGCTAATTTGAAAGGGTATGTTAAACCGAAAGGGGCTTGTGTAGGGATAATTTGAAAGGGTATGTCAAACCGAAAGGGGCTTTTGTAGGGCTAATTTGAAAGGGTATGTTAAACCGAAAGGGGCTTGTGTAGGGCTAATTTGAAAGGGTATGCTCAACCGAAAGGGGCTTGTGTAGGGATAATTTGAAAGGGTATGCTCAACCGAAAGGGGCTTGTGTAGGGCTAATTTGAATGGGTATGTTAAACCAAAAGGGGCTTGTGTAGGGCTAATTTGAAAGGGTATGTTAAACCGAAAGGGGCTTGTGTAGGGCTAATTTGAAAGGGTATGTTAAACCGAAAGGGGCTTTTGTAGGGATAATTTGAAAGGGTATGTTAAACCAACGTGGACTTGACAACTTGAGTTAAAAAGTCCCATGTAAATTTTATCGAAATCGATCGAGCAGTTTTTAAAATATCGAGAAAAATCTAAAAATCGTTTACAAAATTGATAAATTACGTGATGAGAAGTCGTTTTTTAAGCTTTACTTTTTATATTATTGTAATTTTCTTTATTCATTATGTTTTGTAGATTTTCGCGATCACCTTACATTACGGTCCCACAGGTACCGTTAATTTAAATGGTACACATAATTATGTCCTTTTCTGTACCCCTGACAACGTGTTTGCAAAATTTCATAATGTCAGTTAAGTAGTTAAAGCGTGAAAGCTTAACTAACAAAAAAACGATCAAATTCACTTTCGCATTTATAACATTAATTAAGATTAGGATAGTTAGTTTCCAATTATCCATACTAATATTATAAAATTGAAAATAACTCTGTTTGTCTGTCTGTTTGTAGGCTATTCACGGCTAAACGGCTGGAAGGATCTTGATGAAATTGGATAATTAGTTACAGTACATCACGAGGAAGGTTTTATGATACTTTTTTCTGAATAAACGCGAACGAAGTCGCGGGCAACAGCTAGTGAGGATATGAAACGAAAAGCTTTCCGCGCTGCGGTATTTTTAAATTTGTAATATTTTCAGATGTGGGGAGCATTACTCCGGGGCTGTGCAGCGCGTCTTTCTTCTCTCTTAGTGGGGCGGAACCCTTGGTCCCTGGCTAGGAAATCCCGCGACCCACCGCCGTCCTTCAGACAATTCTTCACAGCTTGTCTCGCTCTAACCGACCTAGACTTCTCATACTGCAAAATGCCGCCCGATGCGCTCAAGTAAGTGGGTTAACATGGCTCTAATATTAATCAGTGTAATAAATAATCTGAATTTTAGCTTTTTTTAACAACGACACCAGCCTATCCGAGCTTCGTATTATTTCATATGCTTATTGAAATTTTATTGTATTATGGAAACTGGCGTGGTTTTTACACATAATGTTTACGATTAAGTTAAGGTGTGCCAAGCGAGACGTAGCCTTGAGAAAGAACGCCGAATGCGGTTGAAACTATAGTCGGAATAACCAACTCAATCGTACGTGAGTAATTCCCGTATATCACTATTCTATTTTTGAGCTATTAGTCTTTTGTAAAGCATATCTGTCTCCTTGTGTCTTCAAGCATGTAACTGGTGGTGCCACCTCCATGAGTCCTCGTCCGTATAAAGGCGTGGGGGTAGGGCGCAAAGGAAGGCCAAGGTAGGCCAGAGGTAGGGCATGCCACGCGAAACAGGTTCTACAGTTCTTGTCTACAAGGTTCAATAACGCTCGTCAAGTGTAGAGGGGTGTTATCCGCAAGTGTAGATAATTATTAGATGTTGTTCTAACGAAGAAGCGATAGAGTAGCGAACGGGTGAAATTTTAAGAACCAAATAACCCACTTTAAGAAATTGAGTTTTAAATGACTACCCAATTTTTTTGTAGTTTAAAAATGTGAGTAAAGGTTGATTATTTATATATTTTGTTTATTGTCCCTTAAATTTTTTGTTCAAAATAATATTTAGGTGTTGCACCAAAAAACCAAATGGTTTGTCTTGGTGCTCACATCCACCACTCGCCTCAACTAAAAGAAAATACAAATAAAATAAAAGTGTTAAATACTAATTCCTTATACACTAATTCCTTGTTTAAAAAGTTTGGCTAGTAAGCACCTGTTTGTTATTTTAGATTATTAATATCTTCAATGATTGTTCGTTTCTTTCCACAATAACAACAATGATTTGTGGAGTTAGTTAACGATTTAGACAAAATAAAGAAATCGGTCTTATTTTTACAAAACGAATAAATGAAATTATCGAATGTAGTTATATATAAATAACGACATTCGCGACTGTACCTAGTTGGCCTGAGAGGGAAAGGTGACTGAGCGATCAATACAACTCCCGCGCCGGGCGCCTCTCCCGTCGCACCTCACTCCTCTTGCCAAACAGACCTAAAAACTGACTCCTGCGCATTCAAGATCAGCCCTGTTACACCGTGCCGGTACCAGGAGGGCTATTCTTACGGAGTGAGATTCAATCTCACCATGTTTCGTCCTTGTTGCTCTCGTTTGAATAGTCATAGGTGTGAGAGTGACCAAGATAAAATCTTATCTCATCTCACGCGTAGGAATAGCCCCACTGTACCTCTACGCCCTTGTACCGCGCGGGCGAGGGCTCACTCGAGCGGCACTGTAGTGGTGTGCTCATGATTATAACGACAGCATGTCATTGTATTGTGTCCAGGAGCCTGCTGCTAGGGCTGGCGTGCAACGAGAGCGCGACCGGCGTGCAGCTGAACCTAGCTGGCGTGCTCGCCTCCTCGCAGGCCGCGCACGTGCTGGAGTCCTGCATACACGGCGTGCGCTGCCTCAAGTCTCTCGAGCTATCCGACAACAGTGAGTACACTGTACAACTACAGACTGTAACGAGAGCGTGGAGTCCTGCATGCACGGCGTGCGCTGCCTCAAGTCTCTCGAGCTATCCGACAACAGTGAGTACACTGTACAACTACAGACTGTAACGAGAGCGTGGAGTCCTGCATGCACGGCGTGCGCTGCCTCAAGTCTCTCGAGCTATCCGACAACAGTGAGTACACTGTACAACTACAGCCTGTAACGAGAGCGTGGAGTCCTGTATACACGGCGTGCGCTGCCTCTAGTCGCTCGAGCTGTCCGACAACAGTGAGTACACTGTACAACTGCAGCCTGTAACGAGAGGTTTTATGAATACAAAAAGCTTTATAGTTTTACAATAAATAAACTAAGCCACACTTTCCTATCTGCAGGTATGGAATTCGAGCTATCAGGTATCGTGAGGGCGATAGGCAAGAATCATTCCATCACTCATTTATCGCTGAGTCGACTCACTGGGAAGCGATCGTATGCGCCACCCTTAATACAAGTAAGTTACGTTGCATATTATTTTAAATATTTCAACAGATCTTTTATGTTCACGATAAATTACATTTATTTTTATCTTTTGCAGGCTTTAGTACACGTGTTACAAGAACCAGACACGGCGTTAACGTCTTTGGATCTCAGCGACTGTAAACTCAAAGTAAGACACGTAACTGTGCCCTAATTTATAAAAAACACTTTCAATTATTTTGTACTTCTTGCTACTTTTTTTTAATAAAAACTACACGATGGCCTAGCCTCTAGAATCAAAATTGTAACTGAAATGTTTTTATGCCCAAATTAACTATTTGTTCTTGCAAGAAAATTTTGAAAACTAAATGCAATTTAACCAACTTCAAAAAAAGAGGTTTTATATTATACCAGTATGTTGTTTTTTATTTTTTGTAATATTATTATTATATTTGTTCTATACTTTTTATAATTGTTTCTATTTTTTTTTATAAATTGATATGGTACAGCTTTATGTTACAGTCCTTTACTGAGGGTTTTATGTAGGTTTTTCTATTATTTATGTTTGTATCTAGTTTATTTCCATTCTTGTTATTTCGATATTTATGTAACACTTTCTTTTAATTTATTTATCTTACTTATTAGTGAAAACTATCTAGGCTCATTTGTTTTCTTTGTGTACTTTGTTTATTGTTAACAGCTGTTTCCTATCAATAAATAAATAAATAAATATTAGTTCTTAGTTGTTGTGTACGGTGAAGGAAAACATTGTGAGGAAACCGACATGTCCTAGAAGAATATTTCGAAAGACATGTGATGTGACATCCACCAGCACTGAGCCACCCTCGACGTAGGGTAGGTCGGTGGGACGTAAAATACTCTAAAGATGACTGTAATGATTTGTCCTAGGCTGATCTATACGGGCTTCTAAACGCATTGGGAGGCGCTAGAAGACTTCGTTCGCTAGACGTCGGCGGTAACCTCGCGGGCGACGCCGGCGCGAGGCTTCTTGCCAAAGCACTGCAGTGCAACTGTACGCTGCAAACACTGTACATAGACAGAAACGCGTTCAGTTTACAAGGTTCGTGTAAATTTGTTTGTTCGTGGCATATGTGATAAGTCCGACGGGCCCATAAATTGTTCTGTATAGATTTTTTTTTATATCTTGTTGTAAATTTATGGATGCATGAAAATTAATGTTACTGTAACTACTATAACTAGAAAAAAAAAAATAATCATCATCATCAGCCCGTAATCGCCCACTGCTGAGTAAATCAAAATAATTTATTTGGAAGATTATTGTCTTAGGTTCTAGTACAGTAATATTATGTATCAAATATTCTACCTTAAAAGGTGTCCAAATATTTTAAAAATTAAAATTAAGTATCAGAATTATTAGAAGTCATGGGTACATTAATTTTGTCTTCTAAAATGTCATCTACATTACAATAACATTTGTTAATAAGAAATTTAAATTATTTGCATGTTAAGCTATTAAAATTAATTTCCTTAAACCTATCAAGTCATAATTTGTGGTGACTAAATTTACTCGCCGTACGCGGGTCGGTCTATGCCATACGAAGTCGTTGAAAGTGAAGTTGAAACCATGTATGTTTGTTCTTGCGTGTCTATAGGGTATGAAGTCGTCGACTGTAAAGTGTAACCGTGTGTTATGTCGTGTGCAGGGTTGACGGACATAGCGACGGCGCTCCGGCGGTCGGTGTCGGTGCGGCGCGTGGAGTTCCCGGGCTGCGACGCGGCCGCCGGCGGGCGCGGCGCCTCCGAGCGAGTCGCCGCGCTCTGGAGGGACCTGCACGAGCGGTACTCACTATGCATACTTGACTAGCGCTGTACAAAACAATTACGTCGTTTTAATTTATGATAACATCGTTAAAAGAACAATCAATACACGTTGGCATTAATCTTTTTTATTATTTGTTTCTCAGGCTAGCGAACAACAGTAACCCGGTGCATGGGCACACGCTACGAGCGCTGGCGCTGGAGCGCGCGTGGGCGGGCGGCGAGGCGGCGGCGGCGCTGGCGGCGCAGGCCGCGGCCGCGCTGCCGCCGCCGCCGCTGCCCGCCGCGCTCGAGCGCGCCGCCTCCGCCGCGCACCACCTGCTGCACCAGTACCTGCAGGTACATACTTACACACGCTACGAGCGCTGGCGCTGGAGCACGCGTGGGCGGGCGGCGAGGCGGCGGCGCAGGCCGCGACCGCGTTGCCGCCGATTTTAGGTCTCATTTTGTGGGTTACTTCGTCTGTCCCTCCCGCTCGCACCCTTTATGTGTGCGAATTAGTTACCCTTTATGTTCTAGTTATGTGGCGCGTACCGTACCTACCATACATTATAGAAGTACTCAATCTCACCCCCGTTCTTTCAATATCTGTCACATGCGAAAAGCTACTTCGAAAATCAAAACTGTACGCCTAGTGACAACAACTCTTTATTTAAAACATAAAATAATTACAATAGTACTTACCTAAATAAAGTTTAACTAAGTTTTGAATGGGCGGCCTTCACACACGAGTGTACTCATGCCCAAACACACGTCGTCCACTTTCTTCCAGCGTTATTTTTGCATGACGCGAACGATAGCTCCTGTTGGTGATTAATGTATCTCTTCTGTCCGTCAGCGGTGCAGCGAGGTGTTCGCGGCGATGGGCGGCGGCGGCGCGGGCGGCGAGCTGGTGTCGCTGCAGGCCGTGCGGGACGCCATGGTGCCCTGCTCCGACACGCTGCAGGACCTGCTCAAGTAAACACTTCTTCATTACCTTTTGGCTATATACGACTGGTTTATTTGGCCAGTGGTGATAGCCTAGTTGGAGAAGGACCGTCTCTAAAGCCAGAGGGAGCGGGTTCGAACCCAGCCGACGGCACGCACCAATTAGTTCATTGTGTGAACATATGTGCGTATTGTATGTCATCTGCTACATTTCTAGAGCCCGGTGTGTGGCGGCAGACACACACAGGCCCCCTGTCACTGTGGGGCTGTAAATCGTCCGGCGAAGTGTGGGTGTTATATTAGACCTCTGCCAGCTCCTTTGGGCGAAAGGCGTGACGATATGTTATGTATTTAGCCAGCTGGTGTATTTTGACTGCCTCGGTGGCTCAGTTGGTAGTAAACCTGTCTTTTGAGCTTGGGGGCGTTCGATTCCCACCTAGGACAAACATTCATGCGATGAACATTTGTGTTTGTTCTATGGCTGGGTGTTAATATCTATTTGAGGATGTATTTAAAAATTGGATGTATGTTTATCAGTCTCTGGCATCCATAGTACAAGCTTTGCTTAATTTGGGGCCGGGGACCTTGTGTGAAAATGTCCCGAATATAATTTAGCTTGAATATTTTGTTATTTATTTCATGAAACACAAACTGCAAAATATTCAAAGTAATAGTGTTTCGCCTCTACACGAGGCATCCTCTTCGTCCTCACGATGCTTGTTTTAGCTGCACCTCGCAACTTAACCTACTATAGAAAACGTTATCATAATTTTCTACACGTAAATAAAAAAATATTTCTAATATTTTGGGCCTCATCAGCTATGACGTAATAAATGCCCGAATATGTTGACAACACTAGATATGACCGGCATGTCGTTAAACGCGACCGCCCCATAAAACTCCAAAATTAGTCAACACAGTATGAGTCGACTTTTGCAAATTTAAAACTATTCATCACTTCCTACTCTAGAAATTTATCACTTCCCACGTGTTACTTCCTGGCCATAATCTCATATTTAGACATTAGACGTTGAATAGGCCTGTTGTAGCGTTAAATGCTATCTCGTTTACGCGAATACTTTTTTGTAAGACAAATTGAAAAACACTTCATAACATAGATAAGTCTGATTAGATTTGATTGTTAGATTGTAAGACAGTTCAATAGGCTCATCTCTGAAGGATTTAGTTGACAGATCTATATTTATTAAATATAGCTGTCTTTGTTTTTGCTGTCTATTAAACAAGGACAGCAATATTTTTTTTTTATCAAACTTAGATAGTTATTAGTTGAAAGAACTCTTCTGATTTGGGCCTAATGTTTTGTTTGGTGTGATCCAGTCAAGCGGTCGAGAGCCTGGCTTTGATGGCGTGTGAGAACATGGACAACGTTGACAGCGAGCCGATTGTGATATCCGATGGGGACATACCGGATCTACTCACACCTATTTCACATTCCGGGGTGAGTTAAAATTGTGACAGTGTACTTACTGTTCAGGTGGTAGTTCAGGCAAGATTGTTATATTGTTCCAAAAAATGATGTGCGTAGTGTGTCATCTGCTACATGACTGGAGCCCGGTGTATGGTGACAGGTTTGCCCCCTGCCAATTTTGGGGCTGAATATCGTCCGGCGAAGTGTGGGTGTTGTGATACACCTCGGCCAGCCCCTTCGGGGCAAAGGCGTGACGAAAAAATTATTACTGATAGTTTTTATTTCAACCATATAGATTTTTAGTAAAATGTATTGTTTTTTGGATTGACATTTGGTGCTTTCAAATGTGTTTTAATATTGTAGCCCAATGGTTAATTTTTTTCGTAATATTAAATTGTTATGTCGATATTTTCATGCTACGAAGAAATTGGATTATCTGAATTTGGTGAGTATTAGAAACCGTCAGTTATTTATAGCGATCGGAGTCACGGAAATAAGATAAAGGTTGTGTTAACAAAACCCACCTGATTACAAGTGACAGGGCGTGGTCAACGATGGTAAACACAAATCTAACCTAAAGTGATAACTTTGAAGTGAGGCTGCTGGCATTTATTTTTAGACGCTTGGTTATAAATTTTCATCTTGAAGGTGATTTAAAGATAGTCGAGCACTAGAAAATACCAAGGAACTAACACGTTACCGCCAAACCAAATGATCCACGTAATACCTTAACACTTAACTTTGAATACCAGAGTTTTAAGGTTTTACGTTGATTATGGCCGGTCGCAATATTACGTGCTACATCCTCCGCCTCGTCAAATCGTATTCCCCATGCCTGAAGATCGTGGTCAAGTGTTGAAGCGATGATAGCCTAATTGGAGAAGGCCCGCCTCTCAAGCCAGAGGGAGCGGGTTCAAACCCAGCCGCACCAATTTGTTAATTGTGTGAACATATGTGCGCATTGTATGTCATCTGCTACATGAAGAGCCCGGTGTAGTGCGACATGCTCGTCCCTGTCACATTTGGGACTGAATATGTTCCGGCGAAGTGTGGATATTGTATTACACCTCTGCCAGCCCCCTCGGGGGAAAGGCGTGACGATATGTTATTTATTTATTTATTTGTTTCACAACTTACAGCTATCATTACAGGTATACCTAATGCGATAGTGTACTAATAAGTACTAACTAACTAAATCCTATAAGAAACTTACGGTAACACAATATATGTAGTGCTATCTTTGTGAATTCACCCAGAGTACAGTAGAACAAATCTGTATCAGCCACTTATTATGTTATTTATTTATTTTATTTTATTTGGATGACCAAACAGCCTGGTTAAACGTAAAAACATACAAAGATATTAACAGATAGGCCAAATACAGGTCACCACTTGTAAGAACAACAATAGTGCTAGCGCGTAAAGGAAACATAACATACTCGTATACACTGGAAGATCAGAGAAAAAAAATAAAAATAATAATAATAATACAAAAAATACGAATAAGATAAATAATAATAAAAACCTACCACACAAACAAAGATTCTATAAATTTAAGTATTAATATAGATGGAAAAAATAACAGTAGTAATGAAGAAACCTGACAAAGCCGTATGAATAAGAGAGAGTGCTCAAAGAAAATTAATTAAATAATTGCCTACTAACTTAAGAAAAACTTCTTGTTAATTAATTTATTGAATGTACGAGTATTTTGCCTCATTGAGAATAAGTCAACATTTATTTATTATTTATTTATTTATTTATTAATATGAACGCATTTAAGCAATTATACATATCAAAATTTCAGAATTAGAGTCGGATTTCACATACTATAATACACATAATCTAAAATTATTAGTAGAAATGTCAAAACGAAGTTAGTCTAACTAAATTAATATAATTACAAAATGTCAAATAAATTTTTAAATAATAATACACACAAACACATAAAATACAAATTACGGTATATAAGATTCGCAAAATGTCAACAATAAATTTACTATGCTAAGCCACTTATCGCTAAAAATGTCACAGTCCGGATACATACAAATGAACGCGTTGAGGTCACGCATGGCGCGGTGCATCGGGGTAAATTTTCATGCTGAGAAAATATGAAATAGAATATGAAGTAGCCTCCTCCTCTCTACCAAATCTTGCAGAGCCCGACAGGGTCCATTGGACTATGTACTCATATTTTTAACATCTTGTACTGTATGGTTGCAAATAAAATATCTTGAATCTTGAATCTTGAATCTTGAAATGTGTGCAGGCGACGCCGCTGGGCTGCCGGCGGCGCGAGCGCGGCTGCCGGCGCGTGCGGCCCAAGTCCGTCGCGGAGCAGCAGTGCAGCTCCAACGAGATGCTGTCGCTGCCGCCGCTGCACGGGGAGGCGGCCGACGCGCTGGCGGAGCTTCCCGCGCACACGCTCAGGCACCTCGTCAAGGGTACGGCAAGAACAACACACATGCACGATCAATACAAAACACAATACAATACAAAATCTCTTTTTTTTTTTTATTGGTTCACAAAACGGGCCGTTACATAAATACGTCCGTTGAACTTAAACAGTACTATATAGTAATTTAAGATACTTAATGTACGACCTTCTTGATGTGAACACTGCATGCATTTACTTTAATTGACTAACAGAGTACTTTCACTACTCGGTAAACATAAAATAGGTTAAAAGCTATACAAATTAGCTTATTTCTCAACCGGTTTAAAAAAAATTTTTGATTTCGCTAGATGTAGTGTGAAATATATCTAAATCTTTACAAATCTGGTTGTATGTAGCTAACATTCGATACTTAAGTGAATGTTGGCAATAATTAGTTCTATGATTTGGAAGGCTGAACGTTTTTCGATTGACAAGACGGCTGCTAGGACGTGAGATCTGAAAATTGCATTTTGCTAGTCGTAGTAGGGATGTCGACTTTACCAGTTATTATTTTGTGCAGGAACACAATATCGGCTGTTTTTCGTCTCTGTGCTTTTGACACTAAATACAAAATAAATCTTAACTTAACACTCCAAAATATAGGCGCAATGGACGGTCTTAACGCTTGAGAGCGATCTCTTTCAGACAACCTTTGGATGGATAAAAACATCGTTTTTGGAGAGGGTATCGTAAGCCAACAAGGGCTTCAGTACTTATCATTCAGGTGTATCGTAAGGCACGACAGCTTTCTCGCTCGCTCGCGACACTATTTTTCTACTAATATTATAAACGCGAAATTTTGTAAGAATGGATGGATGGATGTTTGTTACTCGTTCACGCCAGAACGGCTGAACAGATCTGGATGAAATTTGACACAGAGATAGATTATGGTCTAGAATAGCACATAGGATAGACTTTTTAACCGCGGGTGAAACCGCTGGGCGCAGCTAGTATTAGATATGTGTTGCGAGCGATGGCAGCCTAGTTGGGAGAAGGCCCGCCTCTCAAGCCAGAGGGAGCGGGTTCGAACCCAGCCGACGGCACGCACCAATTTGTTCGTATATGTGCGTATTGTATGTCATCTGCTACATGACTGGAGTCCGGTGTATGGCGACAGGCTCGCCCCCTGTCACATTTAGGACTGAATATCGTTCGGCGAAGTGTGGGTGTTGTTTTACACCTTTGCCAGCCCCATCGGGGAAAAGGCATGACGATATGTATGTGTCGCGAGTGAGCGAAACAGCTGCCACGCTTTTCCATACACCTGGAAAAAAAATCTAGTGATTATTGTTTCTGCGGTTCTGCTAACCTATGATTCTTGATCAGAGGAGACAGACAACATTTACTGTATGACTCGTTAATGTTACCTGTGAAAAGTGACATCCGTGTAGCTTCCACTACTAAATCTGGTCCGTTGCAACTGGCAACGGTGTATTGATGGCTCATGATGTATTCCATTATGATTCCAGGTCGACCTAGAAGAAATAAAACGAGAGCTCCAACGCGACCTATCACGGACCAATCTCAAGACATCGATGAAGGTAATAATCGACCACATATAAACGTTCATATTACATTGCGATCCGCACTCAAGTCACAGAACATATAATAATACTACGCACTCAAGTTTCAGTTAGAAACTTAGACCAAAGTACTATTTGCTCTATCATTATGTGGTTTTTAATAAAAACTTAAACAAAGTTGGTCATATTGACGAGAACAATGATATCCTAGAATATGTCCGGCGTTTAGAGATACACTCTATACCTATATGTCTATGCATGTACGCCTATATGAATAGTAGTCATGAGTTATTTTGTACTTAAAGGTCTGGAGGAGTTCTGGCGCACGTGCCGCACGCCGCCCGGCAGCGAGGAGCCGTCGCTCTCAGCCCGCACGCCGCTCACGTCGCGCTCGCTGCACTCGCTCTCCTCGCTCGCCTCGCCCTCGCCGCTCCGACACTCGCCCACTCTGCAGCGGGACGACACCATGTAACTATTGCTCACACTACATACATTGAACGCGCCCGGCAGCGGGGAGCCGTCGCTCTCAGCCCGCACGCCGCTCACGTCGCGCTCGCTGCACTCGCTCTCCTCGCTCGCCTCGCCCTCGCCGCTCCGACACTCGCCCACTCTGCAGCGGGACGACACCATGTAACTATTGCTCACACTACATACATTGAACGCGCCCGGCAGCGGGGAGCCGTCGCTCTCAGCCCGCACGCCGCTCACGTCGCGCTCGCTGCACTCGCTCTCCTCGCTCGCCTCGCCCTCGCCGCTCCGACACTCGCCCACTCTGCAGCGGGACGACACCATGTAACTATTGCTCACACTACATACATTGAACGCGCCCGGCAGCGGGGAGCCGTCGCTCTCAGCCCGCACGCCGCTCACGTCGCGCTCGCTGCACTCGCTCTCCTCGCTCGCCTCGCCCTCGCCGCTCCGACACTCGCCCACTCTGCAGCGGGACGACACCATGTAACTATTGCTCACACTACATACATTGAACGCGCCCGGCAGCGGGGAGCCGTCGCTCTCAGCCCGCACGCCGCTCACGTCGCGCTCGCTGCACTCGCTCTCCTCGCTCGCCTCGCCCTCGCCGCTCCGACACTCGCCCACTCTGCAGCGGGACGACACCATGTAACTATTGCTCACACTACATACATTGAACGCGCCGGGCAGCCAGATAATCCTTAATCATGCAAATAATATTTTATGCACAACAATAAGCAAAATGGACTATACACACATTAACCGTATTCGTGACCCATTTACGTGAGGGAAAATATTTTCTTTCTCCCGAGATTTCACCATTTTATCGCTTGACACAGAGTTATCCCACACATGTTACCGAGCCCATTCTGCCTAATTATTGTTCGTTCTATTTTATTCGGCGAAATTCTTTGCCAGAAAAATTCTCCCAATGCCTATGACCTATTTAGCATGACTAAAACTTGAATGACGACAATTCTTGTACTGTATCTTCTATAGGTGTATTAAATGTTACCGTATCTCTCGTTTCAGGTACAGTGTTACATCTGGCGAAAGCACCCCAGTTTTATTAGAATGTGGTACGTAACCGACTGAATATCTCATGCCATAGACAGACTACGCACTTACCTCAGATCATCGATACTACGTCATTTAAAATTAAACTTTCAGAAGTATCTCGCTGCAAGTCTTCCGACAACGTAGGAATTAAAACTGCTTCCACACCGCCGCCTTCGCGATCTTCGGACAACGTCAACACAATGGGTAAATACAATAAAAAAAAACTTAAAAAAAACAAAGACTTCACCCATCTTTGTACGTATTTTTGTGGAATTCTGTGGAAGCACTACGCTTTATCAGCACAATGTGATTGTGGTCGTTGATTTCGCCTTCGTGGTTTCGCTTATGTGGGATTCGTCCGCTCATTGCTTTTGGAGCTTATTTAAATAAATATGAAGCCTAACAGGACGTCATATGCGAGACATTGCTAATTTACTCACATTTTTTAAGGGAACACATCGTACTATATACATGTGGTTGGTAACATAACCCATCGTCTTCAATAATAGATTATGCACCGAGGGGACAAAGCAGTGTCTTACGTCGCGACCGGCTTATTGAACCCTGAGCGAAACGAGGGACCGTAGAGTTATGTAGAGTCCTGAGAGAAGCAAGGGGGGATACTGCTTTGTCCTAGAGGTGAATACTCTACTTCTCACACCTTCTGCGAGGCAATGAGAAGGATCTGTGAAAACATGTTACATCAAACACCTTTTTTTGTTTTAAAGTTCATACAGCTGCTTCAGGTCAGTTCAGATCTGCTGCACAGTTGTGGTGGTCAGTTCAATTTTCGAATTGACTCGAACTACAGTGCCCGTATGCTGAGTTTTCATTCAATTTTAACCTCTTTTCTTGAAAAAACCCTAGGGATTTTCTACAATTTTATCTCAGATAATGCCTTGCTTCACTTTGAGCCTACGTGAGATGTAATTGGTCATTGTCGAGCAGATGGTGTGAAAATATAACTTACTGCATACATATACGATATACAACCAAATCATTCATGTCTTGGTACGAGTATTCCGTCTACCGATTTCTGCAGAGAGTAGGCAGGTAACACCGTAATAATTTATTCAACCTACGCTATGTAATTTATTTAGAATATAGCTAAGAGCGATTTTTCTCTGGCCTACACGACAACAACACTGTTGATTTTACCTTACTACGATGCCGAGATCGTGTGAGCGTTTTCTTCATCTATATATTCGTAGAAAAATGATCATTAGAGCTACTCTTATCGATATATTTAGACTAAAACTTCTATCGACATAATGAGCTGATGACTGAGCTTATTGTTGAAATCCCTATATAACGTGTGACATTGTGTAGCTTTCTATCAGGGCAAGGATTTTTAAAAATCGGACATGTAGTTCTGGACATTAGCCCCGAACGTACGTCCGAACTTACAAAGTTAGTAATCGTACTTTGGCCATTGTAAAACCGCTCTTACGTACACGTGCAATAGGGAACGGGTGCGCCCGCACGCCGGGCAAGGCGCGGCCGTGGTCGGTGGCCGGCGTCAACGCGGACAATAACGCGGCGGCTTGCACCACCGGTGAGATACTGCATGCTTACATACAGCTAGCTGGTACGAGTACCTACGCCTCCTATGAACAGAATGGAGACAGTTATAACTAGAAGTTCGCTAAACTGAGACCTCGTGACCCCATATTTCCGCAACCCCTGCAACCTAGCACGGGCCGGAAACAAAGAAAGAGACAAACATATCCGTATGATAGCTTTGTCACATCTGACTTTCACTGCCTCGGTGGCTCAGTCGGTAGTGAACCTGCCTTCCGAACTAGGGGGCGTGGGTTCGATTCCCACCTAGGGCAAACATTCATGTGACGAACATTTGTGTTTGTTCTATGTCTGGGTGTTAATTATCTATATAAAGATGAACTGTCATTTGGTTGTATTGGTTTTAATTCAACCCGCCCAAATTTGATAGTACTATGCTCTAATGTCTGACAGTTTGTTCATTAGACGACTTATTCGCGTGCTCATTGTTTACGCGTTTGTCGTAATCTTCTATGGTTTTGCAATGATTTAATATTATTTTTACTGTTACATTACATGAGATATTGTATGTATGTATATCAGTCTCTGGTCGCCATAGTACAAGCCTTTCTTAGTTTCGGGTCAGACGACCGCGTGTACAAAAAAAAACTAATGAAAAAACGGTGGAAAGGCAATTTGTCTCCGGCCTGTGCTAGCTCTGCAGAACTGACAGAACTGTTTTGGCTCACATTCAAACTTAAAAATTGAATTTGTATTATACTTGCGGAACCTCCTGCTTCTTAGTTTCTGCGGGAGCTTGAAGTTGATGCCTGGCACGAACTTGCTTGAGCAAGCAATATATTTTGAAATAGAGAGGAGTGGCGCTTCTTAGTATCGACACGGTTTGGGTCACTGCACCAAAAAAAATTAGTTCATTATAAAACTTAGAAGCTACTAGCTTTCAAAATGCCCTGAAGATCAACGGTACTGAAGCTATTGTCAGACAAACAAATGGTGATCTGTCCCAGTCGCTCGCTCAATAATAATTTAAAAAAACTAATACACTTTTAGTCGTCAAACCTACTTACATAATTTTTAGCAGTCTCCATTCTATTCATAGGATACGTTCGTTCGAGTTGAATGCGAATGCAAAAACTATCAGATGTCTTAGCACGAAATCTATTCCTATTTAACCAACAAACACTTTTCATGTGGCTCTTTGTATGAAAATTGAAATCATAAGCATGTATTCATATTTATTCAGTTGTTTTTTTATAATTTAATTCTAAGAAAAATACTTTAAAAGTATGTATCGTTAAAAACTCAAATATGTACTTAATAATAATAGTTGTACACAAAATAAAGTGCTCTACAAATTTTGCAACATTTTTTTATTTACAGATCTAACAAAAACAAAACTTAAGCACCAGAGGTCCTTTGTTCTAGACATCTGATGACAGACAACTTTTAAAGTTCACAGCTATAAATGCTTAAGCATGTACATGTTTTTTTAATATTACATAAATCATTTTTACACTCAAAAAAGTATATTGAGTATGTATTTACGAGTAGATATCAGTTTCTTACATAGTAGTTAGCTCAGTCATACACAAACATACATTTCAAACATGATTTTTATCAAGTCAACATGTAATTGTCAGTTCATACATTAGTAATAGTTTCAAAACTACCTAGTCTTCATTCACAGTCATTCAGATATCACGAGCGTCTTCATTAGTGTATGTAGCATGCGATTAATTACGAATTCAAGTGATATTTATTTACAATATTTATTTACAAAGTTAGATTTCTAAAAAGAAACATGCTATATATACATTGGGCACCACACTCAGAATATTGACTTCCCGATATTTCAGCGATGTTTTCCAATCCAATTATTTTTAAATTATTATTGAATTGCCTCAAATTGACACTTATTTAAACCACAAGTGCCAAAAATAGAAAATTTCTCAAAAAAAAAAAAACAATTGCTTAGTAGACTCGAGTAATAATGTTGATGTAACAATAAGAGAAATCACTTGAGTTCGCAAGAGATGTGACGGTTTCTGACGATCATTGACCAATGAGATGTTGTGGTGGTGGCCAACAGAAGGTGTGGAGGCGTGCGTCGGCGGCAGCATCGTAGGCATCACGCCGGGCGCCGCACTAACCAGTAACCAACTTTCTGACGCTATACTGTACTGACTTAGAGTCCATGTGCCAACGCTGTATACGGTAAACGCTTTGCTGCTTTCTGTGTCTAATACCCTAAATACTTCTTCACTAATGTCGGATAAATCTATGCTATAGGGTTATGAGCTAGAGATGTACTAAGCCGGAAATATGTGTAAGTGCCATCGCGATTTTAGATATGGTTGCACAGTGATTATTTTTTTCAGAATGATGAGTTCATACTTAAATGATAAGGTTTTTGGCTTAGTACACCTTATGCTTTTATTTAACCCTAAAGTTATTAATAGTGTTGTAAATTCTCACTTTTGAGAAATGTCACTTTAGTAAGCATATTGGACGTTTTTGAATAATACTATACTTTGTTTAGCAAGTGTGCTCCTAGACTGTCATGCATATTTTTACTGTAATGTGACGTAACGGTGTAACTAAAGAAGTTATCAATAAAATCTGATTTCTGATTTTTACTGGCAACATTTCCGACTGCAGCCCGGGCATCATCACCCATGCTAGAAATGTATGACTTTATGGCCGGTCACACTCAAAATATTGTCGCAATATTGTCGGGCCACTTTTGCCGTAAAAATATGTCTCGACTAGGAGCACCCCTAATTTAAAATCATCTATAACTTGGCGTTGTCAAATTTCTAATAGCCGAAGCTGGTGAGTCATTGGGTTAGGTTAAAAAGGTGAGGTTTTAGACAACTTTAAGTAATTATTTGTAATGGTGTGACAATTTTACTTTGTCGGTGATGGATTCTGAAGTCGATCCACAAACCTTTGTTTGGTAAAAATATTAAATTTTGGTCGTTGTTGCTGTATCGCGCGATATTTTTTTTAACAATATAAAGTCATTTTATTAAAGCCTAGTTAGTTTATTTACGTCAAATTAAGGTTGATTAGAATAGTCCTGACAGACCTTCTAATATGGTACGGCGGACCACTACCGTCTAGAATGAGATAGAAATATATGTACTACTCATTTTCTCTCGTTGGTCCGTCGTATCAAAAGCGCGCGTATCGAATATATAAGGGTGGATCAATTATAAGTTTAAAAAATAATAATATGAAACCTACTGTTCTTTTTACAATATTTTGAGCGAAAAAGAGTTGTCAGTGTTAAATAACTTCTGATTTAAAAAAAAAACACTACTCCATTCATTATAGGATTGTGCGGGTGACATAAAACAAAACAGTTCCTTTTCACTCTTTAAAATTGGCGGTAATTACAATATTGCTTGATTAATTTTTTAGCTGCATTAAAGATGTGAAGCAAAGTGCTCTGCGTGTAACGTAAACCTATTGATTTATTTAGTAATGGGATGTATTACTACGATGGATTGTCGAAATTTTTATAGGAAGAATATTTACGTATTAGTATTTTAATTTTTCTTTGTTGTAATGAAAGTGTTCTGATATATCTGGACACCGCGAAAATTGAAATTGAAAGTTAAAACTATGACGCTGATTTTCTCAGACATAAATTATAAGCAAATCTTGATCATCAAAGACCACTAACCGACAGTCTAGTATACTAAATTTGTATGATGGGCTCATATTACAGTTTAACTTATAACTGAAGTTCTATTAATTTATTTATTCATTTTAATGTTCATTTTAGTATTTACCATCGACGCTTGCGCGACAGCGACATCGTGGCACAAACTATCGTTGTCGAAATAATTGAAATGTATAATATCGCTTCCCTAGTTAACAAATGACAAGTGTCACCCGCGTTATCCTACAGCGGACGAAGTATAATTGGCCCACCCTATAGATCTCAATTTTTTAGCATGTCCTATTATAAGCCCACTACTACTCAGTACTACTTAGATAGACTTATTAAATTAATTTTAGTAATTACATTATTTTCAGCTATAATAACCACTACGGCATGCTTTTAGAAATTAGTGCATATTAGGTCTATAACATGATAGATATAGATAGTTAACTTGCTTACCTAGCTGGTGGCAGTCGTATTGATTCGATTGTAATTAAAACATGTGTTTTACTTTACAGGCTCAATGTTACGAGATCATCCGTTAACACCAGGTATGCATGTTCTTTTTGTCTTGACTTGACCCAAATATAAAATAAAAAAACCGGCTTCCCATCATCAGAACTGGATTAACATAAAAACAGCATCAATCTGGAAAAACTTACAAACTTAATAAATTATTTATTTTCAAATTAAAAAACAAATAGGTTAATAAATCACGAAGTTCTGATGTAATAACATTTAATTTAAAAAATACATCCAAATTGAGAACCTCTTTTTTTGAAGACAGTAAAAAAAGTACGCAAGTTATTATGACGTACACGCTGAGTACTATATCTTGTTAGACTGAGTGCAAGTATTTATTTTCCTGATAATTTACAAAAGCGCGCTGTAGGCTCACACCGCCTCTAATTACATAGACACGAAAACCTTAATAAAATATTTATAACATTAGTCATGAATTGATGTCCCTTATAAAGGTCTGCAGCGACTTCGTTCGCTTTTATTCAGAAAATAGTATTCAAAATAATAATACTGTAAATAAATACTCGATACATACTGTAACTAATTTATTAAAATTCATCAAGATCCGTTCAGTCGTGAAAAGCTTACCGACAGACAGACAGAGTTACTTAATAATCGACCGAGCGAGCAAAGCGTCTATGCTTCAGGTTTGACAAAGAAGCTTTCAAATCCCTTTATCAAAAATCCCTTTACATAGGGAGGTTGCCTACATCATTAGCTTTTAAATGAATCCATAATACAAGGGACATTCTTAGTTATTTAAGAAAGATTAGAGAAGTGCAAAAGTCATAAAAAAAATATTAAATTCCACTTTCTGACTCTGTAGGTAACTTTAAAGGCTCGTCAGTATCTTTACTTGCTCTCTTCGCTCGTCATCTTCTTCTAGACGAAATGGTTATGGAAAACCTTAAGCCAATGCGGAGCTAGTCTAAAGTGTGTTGAAGTTAGTCGAAGTGGTCGCCGGACTCTTAACTATCAAACTTGCCCACAAAATTTCGAATTGGTTTCGAGTCTCGAATTCGAGAATCGGTTGTGAAATGCGACCTGGACAAACGTCGGCCGCGAAGTCTCCAGCTCACGGAGCCACACTAGTGGCCATACTAGTACTAACTAGTGTGGAAAACTGTCCAGCGCGTCTATTAATTTACTTTTTTATTTTTCAGAGGACAATGATGCCTAAGGCCTTCCGTCGCACCTCGAGGTTCTCGTGATACGATGGCAGGCTCCGTGTCAACATCAACACGGAAACGGATACTCGTCTCGGATGCTCACATTTGTGCCAGTTAGAATTTTAAACCTTATAAACAGTAAATTAGTTACTGACTAGTATTCTAACCTTATATTCGACTAACTCATTTTAGTTTACAACTATGAAATTGTAAAATTAAGACCATGAATTGAAAGAAAACAGTCATAATAAATTAAGTTTTATAGTAGTATAAATAAAAAATGTAATCATTTCTATTTACTGTGATTGGTTGGATCGTTTTGTGTTTATTTATGTTTCAACAAGAATGTAATTTACGAAGTTTATCTTAAAATAATCGGATAGGTAATTTGTAAATATTTTAAATCTTCTATACTTACTCAAGTAATTAAAATCATTCTTGTTGGATTGCGAATGGTGTTATCAACCGCATATTATTTATGTTATAAGTACATTATTTACGTTATACCTTTGTTTTCAGCTTGATAACTTTAGTGTTGCCATAAAAGTACTTGCCATGACATACGAATAAGGGTCCTTACGCGTGAGATTTATGTTGATCATTCTCACTTCTATGACTTTTCAAACGAGAAAGACAATGACCAATCTCACGCGTAAGAACAGCCTAGATCATTCGTAACTTGTTATATTCTTGTTGAAATCAGTTGATTTCAGTCACATTATTTCACTTTGTATGTAAGTTTGCTTGTCGCTGAAGTAATGGAATTGACGGAGATTCATAGGGCAGCATTCGCGAGTATGAAATACTGCGATGAGTAAGGCAAATGTTAGGATGGCGAGGTATACCGGATTTATATGTTGCGTCGAAGCGGCTCGGCGCTGCCTTCCTACGTGTTCCCTTGTTTAGTCTGAGACTAGACGGTCGCTGGTTCTATCGATACGGCTTAATGGAACGTGTTGGGGAATCTGTATTCTAGCACAATTACTAAGAAAAGCTGTTACAAATTCGATGTAAAAATTGTTTGTTTGGGGTCCGGCTGATGACATTTCTTGTCGAATACGTAACGGCATTTTTTTTCGATTGTGCAAGGGCACTGAAAGTTTCTGACTAAATCAAAGTAAGCTAAAATTAGGCTTTAATAGGAATATTTGGAAAATAAGCTCTCAGCAATAGCAATTTTGGCGATGCTCTAGTGTATTTACTATATTTTTCGTAGGTGTAGATACGAGTATTTGGCCCAGTCATTGGTTATTATTACCTAGTCATATAGAAGGCCTATGTTTTACGCACAAGTTAATATTGGTATAACAACAACCATGACAAATATCTTCCAATTTGCATTCCTTTATGAATTTTAACTAAGTCTATTGTAGTATTTTGGAAATATTGAAGTGTGATTACAAAATGGAGTTCAAAACATGATGTGAATTTTAGAATAGTAGATACTCATGCAGTGATGTAAGGTTCAATTTTAAGATAATTCGATAAATTTAGAAAACGCCCTATAAATTAAGTGTTCACTAGAGTTAATATTTATGAAAAAAATACATTACATTCTTTTTATCTCTTATTAAGGCTGTCTTTTACCGGATTTCATGTATGTAATATTATGTAAAGTAGATGTATATTGCTAAATTATTTAATAGTATTTTTATATTCATTACAATTTATTTGGTTTTTAGCATTTTTGGTACCAGACTGATTTTACGGTACTTTTATTTTGTGGTGCAATGTATGTCTAGAGCGTTGTGATAATCTGTTTAAATTTACGTATAGTAATAAACCGATGAAATGTATTTTTGTGTATTATTTACTTAGGTTTCAATATTCTTTGTACATAGTAAAATTGGCAGGCAAGGGACAGATAAGAAAATAAAGAGACTTGAATTTGGAACAGTAAATACATATATTTATAAAGATACGCCAACAGTGATCATATTACACTTTCAAAATTAAAAACTGGTAAATACATGAAGCTGATATGAACACCCTTAATAGGCGTATACAGCATTTGCATAATTCAGTGGTTAAAACACAACAATTATTTAAAGATCAAAATAAAAATACATACATAGAAATTATAGTTCATCTCACGTGCCTTGAGGAAAGAGTTCATTACCGCTGTCTCATTCCGCCTAATTGTGGATTGAGACGTGAACGGACTGTGACGGTCTTATCACGACTTATAACCATTTAACACACACATTAATAAGTTTTCGACCGAGAAAGCGATAGCGCTATGCTTAAGCTTCGACAAAAATGCTTTCGTATTTTCGATTTGTCCGGATCTGTCTTCTTCTACAGATCGCATTCTCTTAACATTTTGTTAGAGTAGTCGAGTAGTCCACGGCTCAGAGCCACTAGTACATTACAACTAGCTGTGCCCCACGGTTTAAAAGTAACGTCTACAGCCTCTGTGCCAAATTTCATCATTCACAATCATTCGGAAACGTTTCCGATCGGATCCCAGAAATTTCAAACTCAGATTAATTGAATCTGTCTATTTTGATACATTTTGGAATAGGGAATCAAGTATAATTCCGATCGGAAGAATTAATCACGGTTAAAAACTCATGAATATAGACTGAGATTGGAACAATTTACGCTTAACGTTTTTGAAATCCGAACGGAAACGTTTCCGAATGGTTCTGAATAGCCCTGCTGATCTGTCCCGCCGCCGTACTAGCGTGATGGAGCAACAAACATCCACGTCCAAACTTTCATATTTAAGTAAATTATTAGTAGTGTACTAGTGGTATGATAATATACTCTGAATGTCTGAATTATTCTATCACCTATGACATAGCTGTAGAGACGGACACGTATGATGATAATAATATTAATTTCAAAATTGGTTATTTTGTTTCAATCAACGAACCACAGTCCTTAGCTTCGTTGCAGCTAACTGCGTGGTGATTTTTGAGTGAGCGGCAAAGTTTCCTAAAAGGTTATGCAGTAAAACAACATCATAAGTGACTTTTTGATTTATTCGAACAATAAAAAATTATTTACAATCTTATTCTCTAGACGAGCAACGAGGAAATTTGAAAATATAAATCACTCCCTAGTCAGTACATACCTAACTAAATCCTTATTGCTATGTAATAACACATACTAGCATGTATTGAGATACAATTACAAAAGAAATTGTTATGAATTCGGATCAATGGATTTAATAAAACGATACATTCTGGCTATTCCAGAAATATGACGAAGTAAGTAGATTGGTTTTTCTTTATATGGAAGATTTTTGTAGTCTTTGAATGTAAAAAGAATCAGTCACTTCTTATTTTTAACTTTAAGTAAAAATTAAATGCTTAATGTACGTCTGTTCACGCAATTCATTTGAATTTAGTGTGAAACACCACTGCTAGGACAATTATGCCTACGATTTGAAGGGTCACGCTTAAAAGTGAGGCAAAATATTAACCGACCCGAAAGTTCAATGCTTTACTGTATATTTTATGTGCTGTTCCAATACAGTATCGTATGACGAAATAAGTACGGAGCAAAGTTACGTAATGTTCCTTCGACTGCAATTCGGACACTTTTCGAACTGAGCTATTTCTAATTATCATTTCACAGTGGCACATCTGCACTGAATCGACTCCGCGAACTTTACTACCTATGTTTTTTCCGCACATCGAGTGTCCACACGCCAGAAACAATGGCAAGTTGAGTTGACCTTCGCTACTTATGAATGTTGCACTGTAACTAATACTAGGCACATTTATTACTATTTATTGCTGAGTATGATGATGATTACTGAGTTTCAACTACGCCTAAGGATGATTTATACTAGACAGTGCCTCGTACGAGCCACCCCCTCCCCGAATCCCCGCGGGCGCCGAAGTACGGCCGAGCCGCGTCCGGGCGGTTAAATAAAATAAATAATAATTCGGGACACTTCCACACACGGTCGGCTGACCCCAAACTAAGCAAAGCTTGTACTGTGGCTGCCAGTGACTGATACACATACTTAGCTATTTTTAAATACATACTTAAATAGATATTAACACCCAGACATAGAACAAACACAAATGTTTATCACATAAACGTTTGCCCTAGGTAGGAATCGAACCCACGCCCCCAAGTTCAGAAGGCAAGTTTTATACCAACTGAGCCACCGAGGCAGTCCAATATTAGTGAGTTTTGAATCCGTGCTTGTCTGTGCCGCGTAAGAGGGACGGCTCATGCCCGGCACGGTCTAACATAAATCATCCTTTAACGTGAGCTTGTATCATTAATCGAGGAATGACAATAATAAGTTTCCGCTTCCACTGAAGCGGAGATGAGCGGAGCGGATCTCAACAGTGAATGAATGACAATCACATAGCTCGGTCAATCTCGCAATCTCCACTCCGCTTATTGCGCTTGGTCAATTCATGCAACGCTGAGCTGCACTCACCTTCTCTCCACTTCAGCACAAAATTTTCTAACTTTTCGTTTAAATCAGGCAATCAATTTACTATGATTCTGATATTGCCAGATGGCTATAATTGAACGCGTTTGCCTTCTTACACTGCTTAGTATCGATCACTCCATTAAATTATTAGAAACTGAAGGGTTTACAGTAACGTCATTCAGAATAAAACATTTCTGATCCGAAAATGAACACTACTGTTCCTAGGTTTCATTATTTACTAACAATCCCGAAAATCTTACTTATGTAAGTAAGTCTTACGACATCGTTTATAAAAAAATATTCTCTACCAATAAATTATCGCCTAGAATGCGTGTCATTGTAAATCTAAATACTAGGAATATTTCGAGACTCAGTGCTTTTACAAAAATACTGAAAATCAAACTGATCGTCACTTTTACACATATGTAATACACTTATTACAAATCTTTATAGTGATTTCAATTATCCTGTCCACCAAATGCAGCCATTGCTATCACTTATTTAAAAACACTTAGAAACTTGTCTGCAAACTCTGTTATTTCCCAAAAATCCAATGGGACAAGCATATGGTTCAAGTAACCTAGCACACGTGTGAGAGCAGGATGCACGTTTGTAAGGATATATGCATCCTCAAATTGCGTAGGTAACTTGACCATGTGCTGGAGAAATTTCTATCATTGTACTTTACCATAATGTCTATTTTCACTTTACAAATAACACGCACAACTTAACGAAGCGCGTACAAGAAAATGACTTTTATTTTAACGTGTCACTGTGTCAACTCACGTCGCGACCTTTAATGAAGGAGCGCTACCGCACGCATCAGGGATTGGGTGCAATATCTTTCTTTGGTTCCTCCACACTGCTGATGTTCTTTGGGTCTTCTTTTGATTCGTCAGCTGAAAATAGAGAGACAAAATGAACCTTCTAATGTAGTGGATCTAGGCATACAGTGTTAACTAGTTCAGAGTCAGTGGATTCATTTTACATGTTGTACTCATTGTTTTGCACTTAACGGCTCCGTCAACATGTGCACAAGAAAGGCTGCTTGCTATACGTGACGAATGGTGACGAATTGTGAAGCCAGCCACCACCATGACCGATGACCACGACCACTCTGACAAGAGTGTTGACGACTAAAAAGAACTCATTGTTTGTGCCAAAATGATTGAATGGACTGTCGCCGTACACCGGGCTCCAGTCATGTAGCAGATGACATACAATACGCACATACGCTCACAAAAGTTAAAGTCAAAATGTTTTTATTCAATTTGGGTTTCAAAAATACACTTATGAACGTCAAAGTTTTTTAAATACACCCTACCGCCTTGTTCGGATAACAAGAACAACTCAGAAGAACAGGCAAGAAACTCAGGGGCATTTTTTTTCACAGAATAAATAAATTACAGACCCACAAATTTTGACTTACAACTAGGTAATATCTATAAATACTAGTGGCTACTTGGCGTGGAAGGCTCCACACAATGAACAAATTGGTGCGTGCCGTCGGCTGGGTTCGAACTTGCTCCCTCTGGCTTGAAAGACGGGCTTTCTCCCAACTAGGCTGCCATCGCACTAGGCTGCCTCGCATCCCGGCCCTTAATCAGTATAGTTACCTTTCCCATCGTCCTTGATCTGCTGCGTGTTCTCCTTGTCGAGGCGCGGTCGCTTGCGCGGCTGCGGCGCGCGGTACGAGCGGTTGTCGCGCCGCCCGCCCTCGTTCTCGTCCTCCGAGTCCGACAGCTCGCCGTCACCCGTGATGCGTTTATCCTGATTAAATCAAATATTTTTCATATGGTAGATACGAGTATACCTACGTTTAGAGGTATGAATATACACTGTTACAGAATTTAGTTTGCGCGTTTCGATAATATCATCTCAGACGGGTCTGATCAATCCTATAGGGTGTTTAAAGATATACACTGTTACAGAATTTAGTTTGCGCGTTTCGATAATATCATCTCAGCCGGGTCTGATCTATCCTATTGATATATGGGGTGTTTAAAGATAATAATGATGTTTATTTCCCAAAAAAAAAAATACAATGTAATACACTGAAAGCTTAGAAATTATGTTAGGAAACATAATTTCAGTTTTTTTTTGACAGACAGTGTTTATCATCATAGTTTCATTCACATGACATATCGGCACGCCTTTCTCCCCGAGGGGGCTGGCAGTGGTGTACAACACTCACACTTCGCCGGACGATATTCAGTCCCAAATGAGACAGGGGGCGAGCCTGTCGCCATACACCGGGCTCCAGTCATGTAGCAGATGATATATAGTTTCATTCACGAGGCCCATATTATCGCGGTGACCAAGAATATGGTAAAGTAACTTTGAAAAATGTAGATCAGAGGCATCCTACCCCACGTACTTTGATTAAAAATGTACAAAGTGATTTATAATACTACTGGTATCCACACTATTATAAAATCGAAAGAAACTCTGTGTCTATTTGTATGCTTTTCACGGCTAAACGGCTGAACGCATTTTGACGAAATTAGATAATCACAAGCTTATAAAGTTTCTGGATACTATTTTTTTCTGAATTAACGAGAACGAAGTCGCGGGCAACAGCAAGTTTTAAATAATAATAGGCTTGCGTTTGGCCGCCAACAAGCCTGATGATAAGCAGTGATGCGGCCTACGATGGAGCACGCTTGCCTAGAAGAAACCGATTCACTCGAAACTTCAAGACACCCATATTATAAGTGTCAGGGAACACACAGTCCGGCAGAGTATAAATAAAAGTAAAGTATGTCTAAAGTATGATACTACTGGTATTATTGAGTAACAATAAATCATAATAGTTTTGGTGCGTTTATAACATGCCAAAGTTAAGGCCGGCAAACTAGGAAGATGAACTTGAAGACGTGCAGCGACTCCGAACCACACAAACCTGATAACTTGAAGAAAGTTCTACAAACAGTTTACAATTTCCTAGTTTGATTAACAAAAAATAATGTTGACTAAAATATAACAATATGTAGTTTTGATTCAGCTCTGTTTACCTACTTTAAAGACTTATATTTACGTTACCTTTTCACTTTGAGGCAGTCGTTCATCTTTGTCGATTTTATCTTCATCTTCCGATTCGTCGTTGACGGCATCTTCAGGAATAGCTTGCACCTACAAAAAAAAGATTTGCCTTTTATTATGAAGGTCTCTAGACAGCTAGAATATGACGAATGCTTCATCGTTGAAACCAGGGCAAGGATTTTTACATTTGTGTGATGGAATCACAATAAAATGTTTACCTGGACTCCGGGTGCATGCGGCAGCATTCTTAGATTCTCAAACAGCCTGTTCTTTATCTTCTCTAAATATTCTGGCGTGTTCTGATTGGACATGTTGCTCGGTGATATGTGCAGTTTGAAGTCAGGACCGAAGTACTCGAAGTAATCGTTGTAGGGGAGCTCGTTCGCGATCTCGACGCCGAGCGCGACTGACGTCTCGTACGTCCAACAGCGGGACACGTTCCGGATTGTGTAACTAAAAAAATATGCAGATTGTAATAAACAGAATAGATTATCTATGTATACTTAATATTATAAAATCGAAAGTAACTACTAACTCTGGTTTTTTATAGGCTTTTCACAGCAAAACGGCTGAACGGATCCTAATGAAATTTGAGAATTAGTTACAGTTTATCACGAGAAAGATTTTGGATGAACGCGAACGAAGTCGCGAGAAACAGCTAGTAACTAATAATCGGCAGCTCATTTTAAGAGATCTATAGATTTAAACTCAGCTGTAAATGGTAGTTGATTTTTTGTGGATGTATTAGTAACTTACCCGCCGCCGCCAACTAGAAGGAACGGTAGGCCGAATCTCTTCACAAGCTCCACACAGCGCCCGTGACCCCGAACCGTCAAGTTGAAGCAACCAAGTCTGTCACCTAGCAAATAAAAACACAATTAAATGGGGTTCTAAATTAAATAAGCATGGATAAAATTGCTGAACCTATCATTTATAACACTGGCCTACACTCATTTTGGTGCCTAAGATTTTAGACCTGATTTTGGGTATATTTTGTAAGCAGATACGAGAAAACTAGTCACATTTTTCATAGCAGCTCTTGTTCATGAGGAAGAAAGTATACAGAATACAAGCGAATTACCGTGTCATTAATCGGTTTCCGTTGATTTTTCATTATATACTCACCGCATATGTAACAAAACATATCAGGATCATTAATGCAACTTCTTGAATTACTTGCCATCATAAATTTAGAAGATTAATGTCATAAATGTAGTTATGTAGTTATAACATGGACTGATTTTGAATAAAACCTTACAACTACAGACTACAGATGCGAACAGAGCTGCACTAAAACAAGAAAAAAAAATTGTAGGCCAGTGTAATTATTTGGCAGATAAAGAAAGCTAAGTATCTAAGTTGGTACCTTGTTTGACTTCTTTTTTAGGTTACTTATTTTGTCTTTGTTAGGTTACTTAGTGAGTGATGTGGTTCCTAACAGCTAGTCGTTAAGCCTTGAATATTCGCCAAATGCGTCTATTCAACTCGTAATAGTGAAGAAGCTACGGACCCTACCGATATGAAAAAAATATCACCAATAAGATCATTCTGTTACCTATTAATTAAAATATTATATTACTTACTAGATTGCGAGTAAAAAAATATGAAATGAACGTTGTTTTCGTTCTCATGGCGTGCAATACCGTGCTTACGGAGATTACGTTACTATATATTTTTACACCTTCGGATAGGAAATTAAAAATATGATTGATCGTCCTTTTACCATATTTTTAGAGCTAAAATTGAGTTAGTTTAGTAATATTTTGTGTTATTTTGAAGTATTTCGTCAGATCACGTGACCACTGACACCCGCGAGCTCCTTTGCGGGGGACGGGCCAGTCGGCGCCAGCGCCTCACGAAGGAAGGACGTACTCGCCTTGCCGAAAAATATTTTCGCATTTTTTTTCTATTTGTACGTAAATCATCAATTAAACAGTGCTTAATTATCCAGAGCCAATCAAAAAAAGTAGTTTTTCAAGACATTTGATAAGTTTTTAGTGACTTTACTACTAGTGAAAATATTTGGACAATAATTGATCGCGTTGTGAGTAGAGGGTACAGAAGGTTGATCCGATGAAAATGGGAGATGTCACCAAGGCAGCTAGGCGTAACAAAAAAATTGGACTCCAACTAGGTAGCTAAGTGGTAAGTACCTACCTACCTATTAATATTTAATCACCACATAAATATTTTTACCCGTTTGTTCTTATTGTGTAGACTGAAGTGACTAACCCTAATGTCTGAGTTTTTAGTGGCATATGATTCGGTCTGACGTTTGTTTTCCTGATAAAAATACTTAATAGAAAACTACAGACGTGTCCTCCGACCTATGTTAACTCTCAGGGCTTCACCGTCCATTACACCTTATTGCGATGATTGTTGGATTTACCCGCCGACGCTGTGCGACCGTGAACCTTATTTTGCTGTGATACGAGCCGCGGTCGCGCAGCGTCGTGCTGTACTACAATCATCACGCCACGGCACGGGCCCCATTGTACATGTTGCTCATGATAATTATCCAAGTGCAAGACTTGTCAGAACTGTGTTTTTTTTCTTGTTATGTACAAATGTACCTATATGTGTCATATTAGTACATTGCACAGGGTTATCGGTATAGGGTGTACTAAGCCAAACGGGGGTCATTGTACTCTTCATTATAAACAACGATTACTTTTTAAACTTTTTTATTTGTAAATTAAATCGGGGAAAAAAGCATCTGCTTACATTTTGTCGACGATCGATGAGCTTTTTGTATGAAACAGCTGTTTTTTTTCTCGTGATTTCATTTGATTCAATTATTCACAAAAATTATACTAAGGTCAATATACCTAAGCCATTTTAAATTGAAGCTGTGGCATACTTGCTAATGCTTCAACACCTAGTTAATAACATAGAAATGGGGAGTATTCTATAGTTAATAATAATAAATAATCCTTCTTGAACAATCGGGTAAAAATAAAATAATGATAATTATTATGTGTACTTACGATGTCAATATCGGAAAGCGGTCGTTGCGTGCGAACTGCGAACGGTGTAAATGACTAATACTAATTTTTGTTTTTGGTATAGCACATTTCCTAAACTAACCTACCTAAACTAGAAACAATCACATTTTTATGTTATAGCTGACCAACCACGGTCCGCAATACATTATTATTTTTAGCAGTGTAGTGAGCATATTTTTCTAACTTATCCTGGTTTGTTAACCGACTTCAAAAATTAGGACGCACTCAATTATTACATTGTATAAATTTTACTAAATGTTTGTTGCAGCATAACTTCGTCATTTATTTTTTATTTGAAAGAATATGCTTACTAACACTCTGATCAGTCACTTTGAATAAAGTATTTTTTTGTAAAAAATAGTATTTAATACAAAAATTCAAGCATTTGCATTCAGAAAGTAGTGTTCCGAGTTATGGCCATTGAATTCGAAAGAAAAGTTATTACATTTTCTTACAACAATAACCGAGCGAGAGATCGTTAGCGAGCGAAGCGTCTATGCTTCAGATTCGACGAAAATGCTTTCGTATTTCCGAATTCCGTCTGGATTTCTGTCCGGATCTTTGCCCAGACCTGTCTTAATCTACAGGTCGCATTTCTTAACCTATTCTCTTGAAACTTTGTGAGTAAGTCCGATATTTAAAAAGAATTTTCTTGTCTAGGCGGTTATTGGAAATTTTTCAATATGGCAGAGATGTGATTTAAAAAAGGATATATCTGCATAATTGGAAAATTTCCAAAAAACTTTTTGATCCGAGTCAAAACAAAAATTTATATAATTGTCAAACCTGTACCTCAAGCACGAACTTTAAGCGCTTTCGTATCGTTAACGTATCGAGGACTCGATACGATTACGGAGTATGACGATAGTAAGAAGCACGAAGCGCCTTCTATCGACTCTCGAGACCTCGATACGATTACGTTAGTGACGTCATCTTATCGTAAGCAAGGAGGTGCTTGTTCGTTCAAAAACTAAATCGGATATTACCGGTTTTATTATATTTCTTATAGAAATTTATTTATTGATAACTGAAATCATACCTAATACAAGAATATTAATAAAATAGACACAAATAAAGAAATGCTTTCTCTACTCTAAGAAAATCAAATTTATTTTGACGAAATCATTCAAACAACTTAAGATTTCTACGGTTTTTGAACGAAACGACTATTTGGCACTTGACATAAACGACGCCAAACAAAAACAAGGTCAAGTTTATTTACAAAAAATTAAAACACGTATCGGACTCTCGAAAACATTAAATTTCAATTGTTTCCTCGCATTAAATATAATAAAATATATCATAAAATGAGAACTAGTTTTATGCAGTACACAACTATGGTGGAGTTCATGGAAAAGTAAGTCCTGGAAGTTTTATTTAACTTATTAATTATGTGCAGTTTTGTGTTTCGTGATGTGAAGTGAAACTGATTGGATCCTTTCTTCCAGAAATGGAGATTTGTCCAAGCCTAGTGGTGGCCCAAGAGGTCGACATTTTGTTCAATTAAAATGGAAAGAGCTGGTAATTAAATTGAACAGTGATGGCACAGGAGACCCTAGGTCGGAGGAAAAATGGCGCAAGGTATGTAGTCTCAAGTGCTTTTTTGCTGTTTGGGGTTCGGGGCACTTAACATAACGTCTCTATGCTTTCGATACTTCATTCTTATATTATGTATTAATTTGCTTGTTTAACCAGCTTTCTTTATTTGTGAAAGGTCTTATCATTTGCAATTTTTTTCTTTGCCTTTTAAGGTGTGGAGTGACTATAAAAATAATTGTAAGAAGAAGTGCGCCAAAATTAATAAGGCCGCTCGTGGCACTGGTGGTGGACCAGCACTTCAATTATCTCTGTCAGACCTTGAGAATAGGGTCATGCAGATAATTGGAGTGCAAGCAGCAACGGGTATGGTGATAGAAGAAGCTGGATTTGATTGGGTTAGAATGGTGTGCATTTTGTATGTGCTGGATCTGTAATGCCTAGTTATTAATATTTTATTATTACTGCAGGGCAACGTGTCTGTGGTAGAAGAAGCGCCTATCAGAGCCACGTCAAGCTCTCAAGACAATCAACCACATAAGCCAGTTCCAGTTGAATCCAATTTTTGTGAAGAAGGTAATTATTACAGGCAAATTGCCAATTATTCTTAATATATTGCACCATGTTCAAATAATAACATTAGACAAGTCACAGATCACCAAAGGATCTATAATTTGATTAGAGTTCCAATCTAAATTGTGAATAAAAAACGTAAATTACATTAAAATAAACTTAAGACAATTAATGTCAGATTTAAGTTTGACTCGGTAGTGGCCCAGTAATTAGGGTAAATTAGTCAAGGACTAATGTGCCAAGGAGTGTGGGTTCGAGGCTCACCTAGGGCAAGCCTTTGTGATTGACTTAGGTGTTCACTCTGTTTCTAATACATTTATTTATTTTATTTTATTGGGCCTTTTTCAGATTGGAATACTCCTGGAACTAGCAGTCAGCCAACTGTTGCTCCACCAACACCACCGGAAAAAGAGGAGGTTCCTCTTTTACCACCAGACGCGCCTGTTGAAGAGGAGTGGAGGCCTCCACCACAAAAAATAAATAAAAAGAATAGTGAAAACTTAGTTAAAATACTTGCTGAGTCAGACAAGCTTGCAAGAGAGTATGCTAGGGAGCGTGATAGGACATATGAGGAGTTTGAAAGGGAACGGTTGAGGTTAAGAAATGAGGAATTGAGAGTGAGAGAGTGTGAAATGCAAGAAAGAGTACGACAGAGAGATATAGAGCTGCAATTACAAGCTGCATGGATGGAGTTAATGAAAGAGGCCATGAATGCTTTTGTAAGGTATATGGAAAGAAAGTCATAGATGTAATCAATTAATTTAATTAGATTTAAATCATTACTTTTAAAAGTTATAATTTATGAATGCAGTCTGTTAATTCTATCTACTAATATACTTCTTAAAGCTCTGCCTCTAATGAGGTCATCCCCAGTATTATTCTCTTGAAGAACATCTTCAGAGAATGACTGTTGAGGTGGCACATCATTTTCTCTGGTCTCTGGTTCTGGCACATTGAAGTTGAGTGCTAAGTTGTGCAGCACACAACAAGCTGTTATTATTTTTGCACATTTTTCGGGTCCATAATGGAGTGTGCGATCTTTGCATAAACAACGCCACCGATTCTTTAAACGTCCAAAAGTATTCTCTATTGTAACCCTAGCCTTTCCATGAATTGTGGTGTATCTGTGAGCAGAGGCATCATCAAGAATCGGGGTCATTAACCAGGGACGTTGGGGATAACCAGAGTCGCCTGTGAACAAAATACTTAGTAAGTGTTGTAAATAAATAATCATAACCAATAGGTATGAAATACCTACTAGTATTAAATTAAGTTTAAGTACAAACTACTATCTAGTATCTACATATTTGCTACACCCTTATGTCACAGGGCATATGTTAATAGTACTTTGTATTATTTTTACATGCATTGCAAATTATATTATTATAACTACATAATTTAATTTTTTTTACTTAAATATTATATACCTTTAGTATCACTAACCTAGTAGCCACACTGGTTCGTTATTGCAATGTAACTGCCTCATATAGTTGTTTGCCAAACTATTTTCCCATATGAAGGCATCATGGGTGGCACCTCCATACTTGGCATTAACATTTAAAATTCGACAGTCACTATCACATATCTAAAACAATGGTACACATTTTAATAACACAATAGTCACAATTATTTTTTGTTATACAAATATTATTGTATTTTGCAAATTACTGCTCACCATTTGTACATTTATTGAGTGGAAATGCTTCCTGCAGTAAAATAAATGTTCTACTTCTCTTTTTGGTGTAAATATATGAAAATGGCATCCATCAATACAACCTGTAACTCCAGGGAAACCATATTTTTCAAAAAATCTGCAAAAAATAGGTTTCAGTAAACTCTAAGACAAAGTCCATTGAATTGTATTATCATTGTTGTGATTCATACTCACTTGTTTTTTACTATATCTCTCTCAGCTCTTGTCCTAGGAAATATAATAAAAGAATCCAATATCGATGGAGTGATAAGTGCATTGGTCACTTCCTTGACATATTTACTAACAGTTGTTTGACCTATATATTTGGACATTCCTACTATTCGCTGGTAAGATCCTGTAGCGTAAAAGGATAGCGCACACAAAACCTGTAACAAATATTTGATCAAATTGGGATCTTGCAGAAAATGGCAGCAGTCAGTGATATCAACTTAGTATAAAATGATGTTAAACTCGTACCTTAAGCTCTAGAGTAATCCTGGAACTCGGTCTTAATGAAGTTTTTCGGCGGAGTTGCTCACAGAGAAATGTAAAAGCCTCTTTGTTGAGGCGATATCTATTTTTAAATTCGGTATCATTTAAATCCATGGGATCAAATGTTTTTCTCTGTTTAGCCCTGCGTCTAACTTCTCTGAAAAATAATATTGTAATATAAATGTGAACAGTAAAAATTAAACAAATAAAAATGTGTGAATAAAAATTGCTTACCTCGAATCTCGTCTATTATTTTCTTCATCTTGAAGTAAACTTCCAATAAGAGTATATAATAGAGAATTATGTTGAAATATAGGTGGTCTTTGCATTTTTAAGCTTTCCGTTGATTGTATTTATATCCGAAAGTAACTAAAACTACTTAATTTTGTTAAAAAACGAGCGTAAAAAAATATTTTAAACAACTCGAAACTTTTCTCACCGACAAATTGTAAGTGAAAAAAGATTCGTCACCTCTCGATACCCAGCCTTCGAAATTTGCGAAACGATCCGTCAAAACACCGTTCGTGCTCGCAGTTTTGTTTATAAGTGTTACGTTTCACGTACTTCTCGATACGTTTGCGATACGAAAGTTTATGTAATTGTTTGTGCTTCGAAATTCCAGTTCCTTTTACGTACGATAGAGGCGCTGATCATTTTTCATACATTTGTTTCTCGATGACGATACGAATATTTTTTCGCAAGGCATTCGTGCTTGAGCTTCTGCTCACAAAATTTCACGAGAATCGGTTGAGGAGTGTGACCTGTAGAGGAGGACAAATACAAATACAAATAATTTATTTGGGTGTAAAATACATGTGACAATTTCAAATCGGACAGACATCGGTCACGAGATCTCCAGCTCACAGAGTCACTATTGTATGTATTGTTATTTATTTATATTTATTAAATACAACAATTTCTTTGGTAACTGATACCAACCTGCATCTAGTCTTAATAGTTATTTTAATCTAGTCTCTATTGCATGAACACTAGAATAGTAATATATTTTAAACTGGGATTATAAATTGGTAATTGTTTTATATTTTATGGTATCATGGAAAGAGACAAACGAGACGCTTTGAGTAATATGAATATTGTGTAATTAATATCTTTAAATTGCTCTATTTCATTTTTTCAGAAACAGAGATCAACGAAATTATCAAAGTTTAAACACAAGCGTTCAGCCAACAAAAAATGCGAGTACTGAACTAAGGTGAGTTAAAAGACATATAACATCTTATATTATTAGGGTGACAAGCATAGTGCATAGTCAGAGCTATGCCAAGTGGAAATGCTATTGCTAAAGTTATCGTATGTCCGGCGTCCAGCGTCTGATTGCACGGATGTCCGATTGTTTTCCTCTACAGATCGCATTTCTCAACCGATATTTGTGAAATTTTGTAAATTTAGGTTTTATTTAAAATAGCGGAGATATGTAATTTGTGAGACGTTGCTCATAGAGCCACTACTTATAATCAGAGTGGCGCTGAACTGCTATGGGCATGCGTGACATTCACTTAGCGAGCGCGAAGCGCGAGTGAAGAACTTCCGTTTCAGTACTAAAAACTTATCCTATATTTTTATCTACAGATGCCTAGTTCAAAATCATCCGAAGGTTATCAGAGCATCCGAGGAACAGGGACTTTTTCACCTTCGAATAAACTGGTAATCATTTTTTTTTTGTGTACACAATGTACATAAATAAATTATTGATACGAGCGTTGGGACTTAGTATGGTTGCAAATTAATTATTATTTAATATTGTTTTTAGGAACAACAATATCAGTCTTCATTGCCGAATCTCATCGTCGAAGAAGAATCAGAACAAGAACAGAAAGACAAAAGTTATTGGCGTATTATAACATTAGCTTCTTCTTCGTAAAATTTAAGGAAATATCAAGACACAATGGATTTGGTTGCGCCAAACAATCGATAGACTTGATTGGAGAAAGGCAAACAGGTCTTGCTTCTAAATTCACCTTTTTGTGAATAAAGAGTAACAATAGTAAATTATGTACCGAGGGCACAAAGCAGTGCCTTACGTCGCGGGCGGCTTATTGTACCTTGAGCGTAACGAGGGAATCTAGAGTTAACTCCCGATCGCAGCAAGGGAAGATGAGTCCTGAGGGCAGCGAGGGGTTCAAGCCGCCCAAGACAAAAACACTGCTTTATCCTAGAAGCGAATCCTCTTCTAAAAATACTGTCTAATATTATACTCTCTCATAACTAATAAAAAGGTACTAGTAAGGTACAGTCTTTTATTTTAAATTTCGTGCAGCTCGTGGAGCACGTGCTCGTATTTTTTTCTTGGTAGCTAGTTCAATTTTCAAATAAACTCTTCTTACAGTGCTTATTTTGAGTTTTCATTCAATGTTAATCTCTTTGCTTGGACACTCCCAACTGCAAGCTTCGCTCGAATTTATGTTTCATCTATAAAACCAACATTTGATTTTCATGTGTTAGATTAAGGATGTGTTAATCTGAGCGATTACTGCCTTCAAAGCATTTGATTTATTGATATTTTTTGATTCTCGGTTTATTTTGATTATTTTTTTGGTGTTTGCTAAAATCTAAGCACTATACATGTATTTCAGCTACAAAAGGTTTTTCAATATCCAATCTAAGACCCCTTTAGTCCAGCTAGAGAGGATTTTTTTACTATATTAACTACTAGCTGTTGCTCACGATTTCGTACGCGTAGATAAAAAAAAGCTCTTTCCGTTAGTTTCTTGTATTTGTCATTCACAGGTCCCACTTCGAACCTGCACCCTTCTCTCTACCATCATCATATTGCCAGACCATGGTACGGGCAACAGTTATCTAGTTGGCATTGGCAATTGTCTTTATACTGGGTTTGGCTGGCACTGTCCGATTAAAACGTCACGCTCAGACAGGTGTCTATGGCAAGGGTAGCGGGTAGGTAAGCCGTTAACTCGGCCTCCAAGCTAAATCTAATAGGTAGCCAAGTCTAATATGGAGTAGATAGTTACAATTTGATTCAGATTCAGATTATTTATTGCCATAAGCCGTACAGTACACATGATGTTTCAAAACACAATATTGCATTAGGTACATAGTTCAACGGACCCCGTCGGGCACAGCAACTTAGAAGAGAGGAGGATGGTTATTACATTTGAAATTTTATTATTATCATCGTCGTAGTCGGAATATATTTATGTTAAGAATATTAATTTTGTCAAAAGTCATATTAGTCTATTTATTACTAAAATTAAATTGTATGGTTTTCATTTAAATATTCGTCAATAGTATAGTAAGCAGTATAAGTAAGTAATTATATTTGTGTAGTAAGTAGGTTATATACTTGTTGGTAATAGGTAGAAGTACTAGGAGTTACTCGTACTATGCCAAATATTTCAGTCTGAATGTTTAGTAGGAATTACCTACTACTCGGAACCAGCCAAGCCAAGTAGGTAGTATATAGATACTATGTATATGTAGTAATTAGGTAGATACTTGTAAGTAGTATCCTTCTTCTTCTACCTATAAGACTTGGCTGGCACCGACTTCAAATAGATGGGTAGCGCTTATAATAATTATATTAATTAATATTAGTGCTTATTTGTGGTTTGGAAGTCGCTTTAATTTTGCTACAATGATCACTTAAAACATCTTCTAACTTGACTTTTATTGAAAATCAGTTTACTAAAAAAATTAAGTAAACAAAATTAAGTCAAAGTGTAGTTTTTTATATCGTAAATTATGACACTTTTGTGCTAAGATCATTACACTCGAGGCGGTATTATAGCGCGAGCCGTATGCGAGCACACTAATGGAGCCAATAGTGTAATTATTAACGCACACGCGTTTCATGTGACGTTTTTCATCACACATGCGAGGGGAAAAAAACACAGACTTGCATTAGTCAATACATTTTTCTGAAAATGTATGCGCATTTTGCTGCTTTTCCACTTATCAAAATTTTACTAGGCATAATAATAAAGCGAGTACTTTGTTTAAATTATCATAACTAATTAATTGTCAATATTTTGATAAAAAAATTATGTTTATTTACTGTTATTACGTAGTTATGATACTTTAAATCAAGAATTTAAGAAAAGTAAAAAAAAACTCTTGTTGATTTATTTTAAAAAAAGTCTAGTTTAGTTACTAGTGCGATAATGGTAAAGTAATAGCACACGTGCTTAATAGCTCGGATTATGAGCTAAAACTGATGTAATAAAGTCCTTTTTACGAGTGAGAGTGATGAAAAAGATATTAAACACAAACGCGTTTTTAACTTCGAGTAGGAACATAATTATCAGCAAAATCAGGCAAGAAACTATCGAGATAATAATGAGGTTGTAAGTTCTAGGTCCACTATGTTTTGAATCATTTTAGTCATTTTTATACTACCTGCTGATTATGTAAAACAGATTAGTACTACCAACTCGTAGAATACATTTTTTAAGCGGGCCGTCGATTGAACAGCTCTGCTAGTCCTAGTGAATATGTTTTTTGTTATGAGATTTTTGAAATGTTGTAAGCATTGGTTTAGGATAGGTTGAGTAATTTATCCCTGGTACCGGAGTTCTTAGGATGCCCATCAGGAGCCCTATTCTTACGAAATATATTTTCTGATCAATGTCTCTCTCGTTTTAAAAATCATAGTGAGAGTGACCAAGAAACATCTCACGCGTCAAGAATAGCCCTCCAGGGCCATTCTTACGATATTATATTATTTCCCCTATTCCTACGCACGAGATATTTTTTGGTCAATGTCTCTCTCGTTTGAAAAATCATAAAAGTGAGAGGGACCAAGATAATATCTCACACTTCAGAGAGTCCGTGGTCTACGATTGTTTTTTTTAGATTTTACACACACGACCAAAGGGAATCAAAACCTTTAGATGCGGGATATTTGTGAGTACATACTTAATCTACCTATACTTATAAACAAACTACCGCGCTCATGCTGCTTATAAGGCTCAACTTTAAAACGCCGTTGGCTTCAAATAATTTAGTAAAAAAACATTACAATAAAGCATAACATCACAGAGGGCTTTCATTTTTAGGCAAAAATATTTTTTTCACGGTGTTTCGTCTGAATTTGTTTGTCTTTGAGAAATGCTAGCTCAATGTTCAAAAGCTTCGAGCGTTGATCACTAGAGGCGCTAAAACCAGCTGAGCGCCGAATGCCAAATGTCATTGGCACATCTTAACCCCTTAAACAAATAAAAATTTAAAAATCTACCTAACTTACAAAACCGTTAGTATATAGGCCCGGCTATACGCAGCGACTTGCATGAAAAAAAAAAAGAATTTGTGCACACGTTGGCGCAAATAACATGGTGCACTTGTGGGGTTTCTACATGACAGCGACTTCCATGAGCAAAACTAATTTTGTACAAAATAAAAAAGAAATGTTGCGAGCTCCCTGCATGGCTACATGCAGTGTCTTGTATGCGCAAACAAATTATGTGATAATTTGCCGATTAGCGTTTCATGCAAGTCATTAGTGCGGAATACCGTTTTGCAGTCTTAACTCACTAGTTCACTTGTGCAAATTAGAATGCATGCAAGTAAGATTGAGCGGCTCGCTCCCAACGACCACCACCAAAACAGCGACCAGTGGTGGTTTTTAGGACAAAGTTCACATTTTTGTCCCAACTGCCGCCAGTGTGGCTCATTAGCTATGTCCACACTGTGCCTTTTTTTGTTCATTAAGGGCATGCGTCATAGCGCAGTCAACAGCGCACGTGAGGCATGCCCCTAACGCATGCGCGATGACAGTTGAAAGAGAAGCGCGCGCTGTGATACACGTTTTCCCGCGTTGAGTGGATTTCTATGCCACAAAGCGATCAACAACAAGATGGTGGACGAAGAAAAAGATAATACATTGAAGTTTATTGAAGACTATAGAAGTTTCCCACAACTTTGGGATCTTAATAATAATAACCTCATATCCAAAACTTTCTCTTGGTGCTCTTTTTTCTGGAATTTCTTATGGCCAAGTAAGCCGCACTTATTCCACCAAGTAAAATATTCTCATCACACATGTTTCCTAAAGCTGACAGAAACTACGACTGAACTAAATGACCATATTGACGTTGCGTTCGTTTACGCTTTCAACTATTGAATGCGTAAACGAACGCAACGTCAATATGGTCCTAACGAGCCCCACTAGCGACAGTTAGGCCAAAGTCAAAGTCAAAATGTTTTTATTCAATTTAGGTAGGTATCAAGATACACTTATGAACGTCAAAGTTATTTAAATAGACTCGCCGCCTTGTTCGGATAAAGAGCCTCTACTCAGAAGAACAGGCAAGAAACTGAGGGGTATTATTTTTTCAAATAATAAATAAATTACAGTCTCACAAATGTATTGAATTTTGACAAAAATTGAAATATTATTCTCACGACCACCACTGGTGGCTGTTTTGGTGGTGGTTGTTGGGAGTAAGCCGATTGAGCGTGTAGCCAGGCCTTATGTTCGGACACAGTCAGCTTCAGGCCACTTACCGGTAAGCGAGTCAGCGCCGCACTGCAGCACGACAGCGCTCGGTTGGAAGGTCTCCATCACTTTGGAGATGATGGGCACGAAGATGGACTCGTACGACTCGTCGTCCATCCCGTCGCGCAGCGGAATGTTCACCGCGTAGTACTTGCCCTTGCCCGCGCCGATGTCACGGAGATCACCTGGTTTCAATCACACTAATATTACTTGTGGCTCTATGAGCTGAAGACCTCGCGGCCAGCGTGTGTCCGTCCTCCTCTTTCAACAGATTTCTTTAAACTTTGTGAGCAGGTTCACGTAATTAGCTATATTTTAATTATACATACTGTTTTTTTTCTCTCAATTTTGAAATCGATGGACCTGTAGTGTGGGGTAAAGAAGTTATAGTCTAGGTGTCTTCAAGTCTCGAGTGAATGTTACTCTTAGGCAACTGTGTATCATCATTACTTAATATCGGGTGAGATAGAGTTCAAGCGCAAGCCTATTTTTTATTTTAAAAAATCTTTGCAATGGATCCTTACTGAACCTATTGATAGCACAAACAACAATCATAATTAATCTTATTGTTCATATTTTTATGAAGTCTCAATCAAACAAACTTAACCTTGTTAGTTGTCCCAATGTTAATGTACAAAACTCACTCCAAAAAAAAAAACACACCATCAGTAAGTGTGGTGGATAACCATTTAATCACCCTTGAATAAGAGTAGATTGGTGTCCCTGCAGTGGGGACATAATAAGACTATGATGATGTCTCCATTATAAAGCAAATGAGTGATTTTCTTTGTTTATAATAAAAGAAAGATTCCCTACAGATGATTGCATATTGGACGATTGCAGCGCTATGCCCTTCCCACCGTTGCTCTTGTTCCCCAATATGTCGGGGCCAAAAACATTATAAATAAATAAAAACAAAACAAAATTAAATTCAACAAACCTGTGCCAGGGAAGTATTCTCCATATTTATGGAATGACACCGTCATGACTCTGTCTGTAGTGTAGAATGCTTCCTCCACACCATCCCCGTGATGCACATCAATGTCGATGTAGAGCACTCTCTGGTGATATTTTAGCAGTTCCAGGATTCCAAGGACAATGTCATTTACGTAGCAGAAGCCTGATGCTTCTGATTTCTTAGCGTGGTGAAGGCCTCCACCCCAGTTGATGCAAATTTCTGATGCCTGAAATTATTAGTTTTATTGACAAAGATTGAATGTGGGAATCCATTGGATTTGCGGGGAGCTACTCCATGCTTTATAATTTTTTTCTTAAGAAGAATGAATTGACTACCAGTTACAATTTTATGTTCAAAAAATTAGTCAAGTGATCAGTCTAGTTTTGATTCAGTGTTTTTAGATTACTGTAGCGGTCAGAACAACACTTCTCAATGTATAATATTCTTCATAACATGGATTTTAATGAGTTTTACCTGTTTATTTAACTTGACTGCTGCTGCTACGGAGCCTCCGGCTGACAGCTGGCAGAATTCATAGAGGCCATCAAACACTGGACAGTCTTCACCAACATTAACTGTTAAATAAAGATTGGCCATCATCAAAAAAAGTATTTACTGTTCCTCTTTCTTACCTACCCTGCCACTCTAAATAAAGATTACCCTGCTTCCTGTATCTGATTTAATTTAGCTACATGAGTCCCCCAGTTTCACCCGCGTTTAAAAAGTATCCTGTGTGCTATTCCACTCTTTGCCAAATTTCATTCAGATCCATTCTGTTGGTGTAGTTGAGTAAGAAACATACATCCATCCAAATTTTCGCATAATTTAAGCTCCGAGTATGTGTTAATTTTTTAAAGAAAAAATTTACTAAAAATGCTATGCATCAAGTTAAAGCTGCCAGTGTTTAAACAAATAATAATAATAATAAACTAGTTCAAAATATTCTTAATTGTTTCCTTACATCTTTGCATTTGTTTGTTGTACTCTGACATGTTATCAGGCCTTATTGATCGCAGGAACCTGATGTAGTCATCTGAATGGAATTTAGTCATCTCATCAGCTGTGGCTTTGTGAGGTCTCTGCAATGTGAGTTGTATAAGTGATTTCAAGTTTTAATTAAACTAGGACATGAACTAAGTGTATTCATGGAAAGTTATATACAAAAAAAAGACGGACAATTTTTAAATCTCAAAACATGGGATATTTTCATTCGAATTTGTCAGTATTATGTAAGCAAGACATGAGGAAAGCGCATCGTTATACTCGATATACTTAGACTATTCCCAGTATGTCTATTATTTATCAATGAAGTCATTGGGTATACTAAAAAAAACATGCTCAACTAACATAGATCTCCATTTTTCTGTACAGTCCATAATTTAAGAGTAAGTTGTGGGTCATGCGTATGCGATGGGGCTTCATAGGATGTCCTTGTCCATAGTAATAATTTCCAATGTCACCTGAAAATGAGCATTACCAAAAAATTCAATTTTAACTTCTTATCGACATGTTACTCAAGTCATTTCGGAGCTTGACACATTACAGCCTGTACTGAACTATCGCTATGCGAACATGAACCATGTGGCCAATAAGGAGACAGAACGCTGGACAGACGCCACAAAATGGACTGATCCACATGTTACTAAAATTATTAAGATGGATAAAGTTTACTTTTTATATTTACTGTAAACGAATTAATTACAAGGAATCTTTATGACTCATAAATGAGAAAATCCAGACGTAAGAAACCAGTACATAAGATTACAAACGGTAAAATATCTAAAGTTGGTAAAGTGGCGGGTAACAAACTTCGTATTACTCACTATCATAGTAATAACACACTCTTTTCTTGCTGTGAGGTTGCATAGCCATTTTAGCGGATTAAGTTATCAAAATTCACAAAAGCTACTGATAAATAATTATTCATAAATTTTAGATACACCACAACACAACCTCGCAAACTTCGTTTTTTACGGACGGACGGGGGAGGGGGACGGTGGCTGACGAGTGACGGCGGCCGACCGGCGAGCGCAGTGCTGCCAGTGGCAAGTAGTCAAATGTGAGACTAGCACAGCTCAAAAAGTAACGTTTCACCACGAGAACAAATTGGATAAACTGGGACCCTATTCGGAGATTTGAGATTCTCATCTCACCTTATTTTGTCATTGTTGTTCCCGTTTGAAACGTCATAGGTGTGAGAGTGACCACAATAAAATCTCATCTCATCTCACGCGCAGGAATAGCCCCCCTGAACTGACATTCTTGTTTAATTTTATTTTTGTTTGCTAAAATTTATTTTATTAATAGTAACGTAAAAGGAAAATTTTGAGTCGTATAACATGAAAGGGTCAAAAATTACAAACTTATTTATGCAGTTTTTATTACTAGAAAACTAGGCTAAAATTGCGATAGGTATATTTAACTTTTCTCGTGCTTTAGCCTGAATAGTTAGTTGGGTACAAAATTTGGAGGTTGTTCTGTCTTCTACAACTTTAGAAATTATGATAATCTGTCAGTGAGTGAGTGAGTGTGAGCTTGTCAGTGACAAAATTAAGGAACTTTGCCTTGAAAAAAATTGGGAATTTAACTTGATGTATTTAGCCCTATTTGTCTCTAAAAATTCAAACTTCTATCTTTATCCACAACGAAGTCACAAGGGGTTCTGGCTTCGAGAAAAGGATGGTACGGCCGCGCCTTTGTAAACTCGACTTAGCGGGGGCACTTCCATGCCCCCAGGGGGGCTATTCCTGCGCGTGGGATGAGATGAGATTTTATCTTGGTCACTCTCACACTTATGACGTTTCGAACGAGAGCAACAAGGACGAAAAATAGTGAGATGAAAATCTGAAATCTCCGAATAGGGCCACAGATAATAACCAGCGCAACTACCAGGGACCCTATTCGGAGATTTGAGATTTTCATCTCACCATTTTTCGTCCTTGTTGCTCTCGTTTGAATCGTCATAGGTGTGAGAGTGACCAAGATAAAATCTCATCTCATCTCACGCGTAAGAATAGCCCCCCTTTCGGCTCTCGACTCACGCGCTAGCAGCGAGTCGTTATTTGTTGCTTAAGTTTATAGAATTACGATAAGATAAGTTTGTCGGAACTCCGAAAGGTATCCGTTTCGCATCAGACATGGTTCTACGGCGTGGGTATAGCGGGCGAGGTGACTGAGACACCTCGCATACTTAAATCAACTTTATTTGAATGGCCGACAATTAATTTACACAGTAGGTAGATTATAATTTGCCTCGATATAAATTGTGAACAAGGTATTCCACTTAGTAACGCGCACTGTTCACTCCTCAACGTCCCAACTCAAAGTGTGTAGTGTCCGCTCCTCGGAGCATTTCCGCGCACTTATACTAGCGCCCCCTCCACTCGCACTCTTTCAGACGGAACATGAATACCGCCGAACTATTGCCGCCCGCTGATTGGCTGCCTGACTCACGCGACATCGGCCAACGACCAATCAGCGAACAGCGCACGTCACAAAGAGTTACACCAGAGCTGGCGCCACTTTACACAACTCTAGTTCACCAAAGCAATACTAGGTGGCGCTTAACTAAATAATTACAATATTTAAACTATGCACCGACAAGTTAATTTGTTGGTCAGAAATAATATTATTATCAGACAGAATAACAGAATAAAATTAAGTAGATGTTTTGCCAATACAAAAATCGTTAAAAGTTGGTTATCAAGTGTTTTTACTTACTACTCATATGCCCGGGCTACACGAGGCTAGTTTTTCAAGCCAGGATAGCAAGCTAGTGTCAGTAAGCTAGCAAGCTAGTACTTCTGGCTTCGTGTAGACAAAACTAGCTTAATTTTTAAGCTAGTAAACTAGTAAGGTAGTTGACAAGCCAGGACAGTTTTTATTAGGATGGAGTTCTATTTTTTAAGCTAGTAGCGCCCCCACCACTGATTTTACTATCCTGGGTTGTGTACTAGCTTCATGTGGCCGGCGAAGCTAGTTTAAAAGTTGACTCGTAAGCAGTAACCACGCGTTTTGTTTGTTTTTCTCCGCGACGTGTTTTTGAGATTTTAAGATGCCCAAACTAAGTACGGAGATTAATTTAAAGTTCATATCACTAGTCGTCTAGTGCGAATTGGCACAGTTTTGGAAGTAACTGTGTCAGTCGAATAGTGTTTTTTTTTTTCGCGTGCAGTTCATTTTGGACGTGTGGTTACCTCGGTCACAGCAATAATACTAGCTTAAAATAATATAGCTTCATGTAAACAGAAATAGCATATTCCAAGCCAGGTCAGCTAGCCAAGACAGTTTAAGAAGAGAACTAGCTTGCTATCCTGGCTTGAAAAACTAGCCTCGTGTAGCCCGGGCATTACTTATTTAGTGAAGGTAGTTTATTGAATTACACACTGTTATCTTTATTGATTTAGGCACACTTTCATAATAAATTTATGAAGATTTCGAGTTCGAGTGGTGTCAAACGGATGAGAGCTTGTGTCATGCTGGGTCCACATCAAGCTAAACAATGTCAAAGAACGCGCTGTGTCCCGTTTCTTTTTAATAAAATAATACGAAGTGCAGCATATCGTTGGCCTTCGTTGGCATTGGTCTGTACACAGCATCACGCGAATTGTTTTTTAAAAACTTTAATTTTGTTCTAGAGTCAACCTTCTTACTTAGTACTATTATTTATTCTGTGGTAAAACTACAGACTCCCAATACAGTAGAAATTGTACTGTATTGGAAGTCTGTGGCTTAAACTTCCATTCGAGTTCCTGGGGGGCTATTCCTGCGCGTGAGATGAGATGAGATTTTATCTTTGTCACGCTCACGCCTATGACGTTTCGAACGAGAGCAACAAGGACGAAAAAAGGTGAGATGAAAATCTCAAATCTCCGAATAGGGCCCCTGTACGTGTATATTTTGCCCACCCTCGTGCAAGTTAGTGTTCGATTGCAATCAAAGTGTACGACTGTGCTAAAAATCATAATCACAGAAAAAAATTAATCAAATCTAGCGTGCATTTCAGTAAAAACGCAAGAGTGAATCCTCAATTCGTATTTAATCTACATCAAACAAAACATACTGTAGTGTTGGCATCATTGACCATGACATGATTGACAATGTGGCAATGACAAATATAGCTGTTTCATTTTTTCTTACAAAATTTATATATTGCTATCTTGCTTTGACTAAAATGAAGTTAGGAAATCTTGTCCATGTTCATTCAAAAACTCATTCGGTTATAAATTTTATCGACTGAATTTTGATTCGGATTTCATTCTTTCTTACTACAGCAGTGGTCTAGGTTGGTCGCATTTGTAAATTTTAATACAATTTGTTTCAAAGTCAATGTATTAGAACCGTGTAATTTTAATACGTGGCGGCTTACCCTACCGTAAAATTTGTGTTTAAAGTTCTATTGTGTCATTTAAACCAAAAAATATTTGTGTGATTCATTCTAGCCATTTTGGTTCCAGACGGGCGCTGCTTCAAAAAGCTTCAAGTTTTTTGAAACCTAAAAATCTTTCAACATCTAGACCATCTTGAGATCTACAATTTAAATAATCATGTAAGTATTGATTATGTTTTGCTAAATGTCTATTGCTAAGTGTATTTTTGTTTTTGAGAGCTAAATTACATACTTTTAAAGTGAAATGGTTAACCTTGCTATTTCATTTCACAAGATCTTCTCTATTTTGCTTTTCATGTATAGTATACTTTAACCTTCATGATAGTAATTCAAGAATATCTGCAATGCGTCAAATGTATTGATCTGTCTGCAGCAAAAACTCAGTGCGCATGATCTCTTCCATATAGGTACCTATAGGGAAAGGACGTCACTGCGGCAACTAGTCGCCATTTTGTTCAATCAATACCGTCACGCATGCGTGACGTGGTGGTTCCTTTCATTGCACCATATTGCAATCGTGGTAAATTACCGTTCGATTTTTAGGTCAAGCAGTTGGAACAATAGCCGCGGTGGAAGCGGTGGTTCCAAGTTTGGCGGCGGCGGAAGTAGATTCGGAGGTGGTGGCGGCGGCGGCGGCGGCAGTCGATTTGGCGGCTCTGGCGGCGGCTTCGGTGGCAAAAGCAAAGAGTTCTCAGGCGGCCAAAACATGCGACGCCCGAACTGGGATTCAGTGTCCTTACAACCGTTCAACAAAAATTTCTACAACCCACATGCTTCAGTATTGAACAGATCGCCGTATGAAGTCGAAGAATACAGAACGCAACATGAAGTTACCGCAAGCGGAGTTGAGGTGCCCAACCCCATTCAACATTTTGAAGAGGGCAACTTCCCTGATTATGTTAACCAGAGCATCAAGGGTATGGGTTACAATGAACCTACACCCATCCAAGCTCAAGGCTGGCCTATTGCTATGTCTGGGAAGAACATGGTGGGCATTGCTCAAACAGGATCAGGAAAGACATTGGCTTATATTTTACCTGCAATAGTGCATATCAACAATCAACCACCTCTTCGTCGGGGAGATGGACCTATTGCTTTGGTCCTTGCCCCAACCAGAGAATTAGCCCAACAGATTCAACAAGTTGCTGCTGACTTTGGTAACTCTGCCTATGTGCGTAACACCTGCATTTTTGGTGGTGCACCCAAAAGAGAGCAAGCTCGCGACCTAGAGAGAGGAGTAGAAATAGTTATTGCAACCCCCGGCCGATTGATTGATTTTCTGGAGAGGGGCACTACTAACCTACAGCGATGCACCTACTTAGTGCTAGATGAAGCTGATCGAATGCTGGATATGGGTTTTGAACCTCAGATTAGAAAAATTATTGAGCAAATTCGGCCTGATAGACAAACCCTCATGTGGTCTGCCACATGGCCTAAAGAAGTGCGGAAACTAGCTGAAGACTATCTGGGAGACTATGTGCAGATCAACATCGGCTCCATGCAGCTCTCTGCTAACCACAACATTCTCCAGATCATAGATGTGTGCCAAGAGCACGAAAAGGAAAACAAGTAAGTGTTTGTTGTATTTAGATTTTACTTTGTCTAAACTCCAATGATGAATTTATTTCAGTATGATTGGTTTTTTGATTAGAATTTTAATAATCCTCTAAGAAGATCTGAAGTTTCATAATTGGTCAGATATTTAATGATCATGCTGAACTATCTGTTAAATAAGAATTGAATTTTCAGATTGAATGTGTTATTACAAGAGATTGGACAGAACCAAGAGCCCGGTGCCAAGACTATTATATTTGTAGAAACTAAGAGAAAGGTAGAAAATATCACTAGGAACATAAGGCGCTATGGATGGCCTGCAGTGTGCATGCACGGCGACAAAACGCAACAGGAAAGAGATGAAGTTTTATACCAGTTCAAGCAAGGGAGAGCCAGCATTCTTGTTGCCACTGATGTTGCAGCCAGAGGACTTGGTGAGTTGTTTTTCCATCATTTGTTCTGGCCTATGAAATTTTTAGCAAGTCTTATTCTGAAATGAAAGTACATTCACCCTTATTTTTGAATATTGGTATGATGTATGTGAAAATAACTTTCCTTATGTTTTTATATTTTCAGAGGCACTGGCGGAAAGTTATTGTGTTCTATCAGATTACTGCCTCAAATTGAGAGGCATGTTAGTGTACTGGATTCATAGATGAGACATTTTTTAATGCAGTTGACTCAGAGAATGCAATAACTCGTCATTATACGGTGCCTCAAATGTGCCTTTCACTACAACTGGACCCGAGGCCGGAAAGCTTGATGGTTTGTCCGTACTATGCGGATACACTTGAGAGTTGAAAACCTGGTGATGCACTACGTGTTAACACATTACTTTTTAAGTGATTTCAATGATTCCTCTCATGGTGCATCGTTGAAAAACTTGACCACACTTTGAGATGTTCGGCAAGAGGTCAAGGGTTTTCTGTTTCGGCCAGAATGGAGTTTTAAGGGCAATGAAGTAATAGAGATAGACAATTCAAACATTATGAAAACTTGCCATCAATGTCCAAAGACTCCAGGGTTCTAAGTGAGAGGCAAATATAAAAATGATTCTTGTATTTGTCTTGTATGTAACTCATTCATGTAAGTAATGCGGTTGAGTTACATTATTACATTGTTTCATTATCATATAATGAAGCTAATGTATTCTTGACCTTTTAACAGATTAAAAAGTCATCTGCAATCAAGCATCAAGGCCTGGATTCTACTAAGCAATTCTTTTTAGGTTAATTGTCTTTTTTTGACTCTTCTAGCATACAAAAAGTCAAATTGAGTCAATTCATTAAAAATTTAAAATTGATTTGGTAGTAGAATTGAGGGGCTGATAATCTGTTTTAAGTTTTTTTGAAACATTTTTTGTCCTACAATGTAGGGTACAGTTCTATAACATTCCCACCACTTACAGATGTGGACGGTATCAAATTTGTCATAAACTTTGATTACCCAAATTCCTCTGAGGATTACATTCACCGGATTGGCAGAACAGGGCGATCCAAACAGAAAGGCACATCCTATGCCTTCTTCACACCATCAAACTCTCGCCAAGCCAAAGATCTCGTATCAGTACTTCAAGAAGCTAACCAGGTTAGTAAACTAATTTCTAAACTTTTCCTCATACCTTTGGCATGGGTACGTTTTTCAATGACGTGACATGAATGCAAGTATGAGGTACAGTAATACAACTACATGCCTTCGGTGTCCACACAAACTTCTGTCTGGATCCCATCCTCAGATGTTGTAACATTTCTTAAAACTTGATATTTAAATTATTTATTTGGATCTTATTACTCTCCCCTCCTATTATAGATCACCTTGTTCTTAAAATTTAAAGGATTGGTGTTTGATTGGGGCCTAAAGATAATGTGTTCCTCTTTTTTTTCAAGTAGGCAAAACAACCATTTATCTACCCAGCTCCTAACTTTTCTACCATCAAAAATGTGCTACAGTGTGATACTAATAAGTACTTTTTTTGGAACAGGTAATAAATCCTCAGCTGCAGACAATGGCTGATCGCTGCGGTGGCGGCGGCGGCGGTGGCTGGAACAGAAACCGTTATGGCGGTGGGCGAGGCTCAGGTGGAGGTGGATCCTTCAAACGGGGAAGCAACTTCGGCAGGAGCAATGGGAGTGGCGGAGGACATAAACGATTTGATGGATACTAAAACAATTTACTAGTATTAATAATTTATGTAGCAAATCCTCATAAGAGTACTTTGTGTGAGTGGTGCATTTGTGCATGTAGTAGTAACTGGTTGTCTAGATGTCTCTGATATTGCAGTTATCGCTAGATTAATTTATTGTTTATTTATTCAACATGTCTTAGGCTTCGTAAGTTCTCTTTCGAGTTTATGATTTTGTTGAAACTGTGATATTATTTTTTTAACTAGTTCTGGTGAGGATTGGCTAACTATCATCTCTTTGACAGACATTTTCGTGACTTTTTGTACTGTTTAAATTAATGTTTGTAATTCGATGTAGTCTCAATACTTGAGTATTGGGACACCATGTTTGTTTCCGTCATTCCAATTCCCTGTTCCATATACGTCTGTATTAGGAAATAATAAAAACTAATAAACCGAAACTACCTTTTTTATTTACTACAATAGAACCTGATTAGAAATTAACTATAGCAGGGCAGAACAAAACTGCCGAACGGGTTATCCTGTGAAGTTGAGTGGCGATCAGGGAAAACTTGACTAGATGATAGGAACAGTTACCTACGTTATGAAAGGGCGCCGCCCTAATTCAAAGGGGTGCACGAGAGCGGAAATAGCATGTAGAATAGGTAATGGAAGTAGGTACCTACTTAATAATAACTATCCAATGCGTCGACACAGACGACACGTAGTAACCAAGTACATAAGTAACGTACGACCGTACCCGTATAAAATATATGGATGAAGCCGGTAGGTACGTATATGCCGGTATCGACGAGTGGGAATATGGTATGGCCTTGTCGGCGGCATGTTTGCGACATGCATACGTGCTCAGTTGCCCGCCGACATTCGAGGCATAGTGTACTGTGTAGTGTTTGTTCTGGTTCTAAAATTGTTTCACAAAATGGAATGGGACGAAGAAAACACAATTAAATTAATAGAATTATACCATACGAAAGAATTATTATGGAATCTTAAACACGCTGAATATAAAAATCGACCTAAACGTTTTGATGCACTAAGTGAAATGGCAAATGAATTAAATACAAATGTCACTGAACTAGAAAGGAAGATTAAAAATCTGACAAGCCAATATTACAGAGAAAGAAAAAAGGTGATTGAATCAAAACAGTCAAGAACCAGCTCAGATTCTGTTTATGAAAGCAAGTGGTTTGCATTTGAATCATTGAATTTCTTGCTTAACAAAAATAAACCAAATATAATGATCGAAACGGTAAGTAATAACACATTAAAAAATTTAATACCATGTAGGTATGCAATCTGTCCGGATAAGGCATGATATTCCCATTGGGTAATGTAATACCTATGGGGAGCATTTTCAGGTATTTTTATCGACAAATCCACTTTCCTACAATGTTCTACCTCACCCTCCATAAAATGGCGGCCATTTTTGTTTTTGCTTTACGATTAGGGATTGTAATCCAGTATGAATTTCAATCCTGCCGTACTGGTCACATTAAGTTTCTTTGGTTTTTCATCAACATGACTGTTTAAAATATGTCTATATATTGTAGACACACTACATAAGTGTATCATAATATCGACTGTTTCCGCTACAAAGGTCGTAAACACCATTTCCATACTTTTGACAATCGGCAAAAAACGAAAAGAAAAAAAAACTTTCTTAAATAACTCTTTTGTTTTCATACTTATAAAAATGAGTTCTAGGAAGGAAGTTCTTAAATTTTGGCGGTCCCTTGCCTCATTTAACTACAAGTATGTACGACAGTTAATAACAAAGTTAGCATGGAGTTACACCCCTGAAAACCTAAAAAAAATGGTTTATACACCCCGTAATAAAATAGCCTGGTAAAAAGCGCCTGCAGTAAAAACCAGTTAAGCACGACAAGAGTAATTTTTATGGTTGTAAAGGCGATTTTTTTTACAAATTAGGTAGATACACCCTGTTATACAGTGACTATATTCGTCATTTAATTAATAAGAATGGATTTTAGGTATTTGTAATATAAATAATTATAAGTTGAGTAAAAAATAAATAAAAAGGTCTTAAAAATCAATACGTATTTATTATTAATTGGTAATAGGAACGTTATGCACATAAATAATTCACAAATGGTAAGTTATAGGTCCCATCAACCATATTGGTGCCTGGATAATAATACCAGTATTTAGCTAATTTATTATGACATCCCAATGTTATGGGACTTCGTGGTGGTTGATAGCGGTTAGAATGATTAGCGAATAGGTAGGTTCTGAAATTACTTGTACAGTATTTTTTTACAAGTAATTTCTAACCTACTTTTAATTGTCGTATTGAAATGAAACTTTGTGTGCTTGTTTAATGAATATTATTATGTAGTTCATATTTTAGGAGCTGATGATGGTAGCCAGGAAGTTAAAAGCGTATTCCCTAGTTTTTCGTATCTTAAACTATAAGTGATGCTTGTTTGGTGTTCATACACTGTTTTTGTTATTGTTAAGAATTGTATTGTGTTGTTTTATTTACTAAATTGTTTTTAAATATATTTAACATTTTGTGCGACGACGAACTACCTAATTTACTTAATACGATGTATTCTCATGTAAGTGATGTAATAATCTTTAATGAGAATAAATGTCTTTAAACCTAAACCTATCACTTGGCGCCAAAACTTCACTCATCGAGTAATGTGTGGGCTCTAATACTCATTATAACTATCTACTCATAAGTACATGAAGTTTAGTTTAGTTTTGTTAGAACTAAGAATGAATTGCAAAGCATTATTTCAAGTTCATACTAATATACTAAGTTATCTAAAGATTCGACTTTTTACGTTAAATCTAAACTAAAGCCAACGAAACGAGATTTTCTTGTTTTGGGATTAAAAACTTTAACTTAATTGTATTATGGTGCAGTTTCCAATGCAACTATAAATTATTTTATGACTTTATCGAGTTTTTTTATTCAAAAATCAACTTAGAAAACTTGACTTTAAAGTTGATATTTGTATAAGTTGAAATTGTATGCGTTTATCTCGTACCGTTGGTCTGGGTAGGTCGTAACAGACAGAAGAATAAACGCACACCATTATTTTTAGTTATTTACCTTAAAATTTGTGAGATACATCATCTTTGAAGAGTTGGCACAATATTTTTTTTGTAGGGCGTAACTCACAATTCGTTTTGTTATTGTGTTATACCCCGTTTTGCATTCGATATTAAATATGTGCTTGTAGTTACACCAAGTTTGCTATCGTAATGTAAAATATAAGTGTTTTATGACTCGGTTTTGCGAAAAAGTCAGGTTTAGCTTTAAAAAAATGTTGGGTAGTAAAAGCCATTTTTTTCACCGTAGCGCAATTCCAAATAAACAGATCGAAAGAGCGCGAAAAACTAAGTAAGACTCAGCCCCGGATCTAGGGGGGGGGCAAGCCGGGGCCTATGCCCCGGGCGGCAAGTTCAGAGGGCGGCCAAATTCACACTTTACAGGCGAATGGACAACTCATAAATTACTTAACTTTGACGCAATAAATAATAGTACAAGTATAGAAATTTCGTGGCCATATCAACGCTACCGAAACCCAGAGCGCGGAGTAAAACGTGCTACACAAATATTTATTATTATTTATTAACGGGGCGCGTAGGCATAGTTCAAAACACGCGTTACGCGCCCGCTCGCCCGCAGGAATCGCAGATAAAGCTATATTCGAAAACTCCCTTGTCGATCTCTCTCCATGACAGTGTATGATCAAGGAAAACACGGGTACAACAAGTGAAATCATGCCAGGGTATTGATCAAGACAGTGAGAGAGTAATTCACTAGACAAATAAAAATGGAGACAGATCCTGCGTATTGTTATGGATGCTGTATTGTACGAGTATCTATCCACAAACTGCCTTTCTTTTCGCGGGTCTCACGAAACTCCTAGCAATCTCATCACGCAATATCCTCAGCCTAGTCAAGGTAACTTCTTGAACTTAATGTCCCTGCTCGCCAAACATATGGAGAAAAAGTTTCTTCGTATTTTTTAAGAAAATTCAAAACATTTTTTGAAAATAGTTTATTAACATTTAACTTCTTCTTTTTCTTCGTGTCGATGGTTTTTATTTTTTGATTTATATGTGCCCCGACCAATAGTCGGCGACAGCTATTCCAAGAGGAGAGGCCTCCATCAGGTCACTCAGAGAGCAGCTTTTGGGGCACTGAGGACAGGGCATTAGATGGCCCATGGTTTGTGTTGCGCCGCAGCCACACTTAGAACCTGTGTTAGAGAAACCCCACTAGGTCATATTGGATTTTCAGCGGCCCACTTGGGTCCGGAGTCTGTTTAGTGACTTCCACGTGGGCCACGTTAGGTCGTTGCCTGGAGGGAGTTCCTCTGCCGGTTTTATGAACTCTTGTGGCGGTGCTTTCCTGCCACAGTTTGTAGCGGGACTCTCGGGGATGGGTGGATAACGCCTTTGTGGAATTTAGAAAACCTTTGCGACTCTTGAAGCGGCTGACCCGGGGGTTTGAACTGTAGAGTGGGTGTCTTGGGTTTTGTTCTTGCTTATTTTTTTCAGTGGAGCAAGCGACAGCTCTGCGCACTTCTAAGGGAGCAATGCCGGCAAGAGGGTACAAAAGATTTGAGGGAGTGGGTTTCAAGCAGCCAGTTATTTTCCTGCATGTTTCATTGAGTGCAACATCTACTTCCTTAGCATGGGCGGAATGGTGCCTAACTGGGCACGTGTATTCCCCAGCTAAGAAGCAGAGTGCTAGCCCGGATGTGCGCAGTGCTTGAGTTGAGGCGCCCCATGAGGTGGAAATGAGGCGGGAGAGTAAATTGTTCCTGGTGCTAACTTTAAATTTTTAATTTTAACATTTTTACATTAACTTTAATTAAATGTAAAAACAATAGTTAATAGTTTAACTATTGTTTTTACATTTAATTAAAGTAAGTAGGTACCATTTTGTTCGATAACTTTTAGTCATCTTGTAGGTAGGGACATGATCCCATTGCTATATAAATTTTGGGACTTCGGATCAAAATACCGCGACAAGTGGTTTTGGCAGCCCTCTCGTGATGTTAACCTGACACTGTCTAAAGAATTCTGAAGAGACCGAAATAGGTGGAAACCTGAAGGTGCAAGTTCAGGACTATACGGCGGATGCATTAACACCTCCCAGCCAAACTATCTTAATTTTTGCTAAGTGGCTAAAGATATGTGAGGTCTATCGTTATCATGATGAAAAACCACACCCCTTCTGTTGATTAATTCCGACCACTTTCTCTCAACTTCTTGCTTTAATCTCATCAGTTGTTCGCAGTAGAGTTCAGAATCGATGGTCCTGCCTGGTGGCTCATAATGAATAATGCCCTTCCAATCCCACCACACAGACAGCATCACCTTGTTGCGAGTTAACCCGGGTTTCGCTACAGTCTGTAAAGCCTGACCGGCCTTTGACCACGACCTTTTTCGCATGTTCTTGTCAAACGTGATCCACTTTTTATCACCAGTTATCAGCTTTTTCAAAAATGGTTCGGTTTCATTACGTCGTAATGAAGAATCACAAATGAGTACACTACACGGTCCATTAGGTTTCTTTCAGTGAGCTCGTGAGGTACCCAAATATCGAGCTTTTTTGTGTACCCAGTTTTTTTCAAATGCGCCAATACTGCTTTGTGGTCAATTCCCAGTTCTTCAGCTACGTCGGAACTAATGATATGCCTATCTTGCTCTACGTTTTCAAAAATGGCATCCATTTTATCTGTAATAGGGCGACCAGAGCGCCGTGCATCTTTGACTTCAAAATTTCCGGATTGAAAACGCTTAAACCAAATTTGTGCTACTCTCACAGACACTGCACAAGGTCCATAAATATCGCTATGAATACTATATCGAATACTTATAAGTCTGTATACTTGCCCTTCAATTATACAACAGGGTTTTTGTAACATTATTAACATTTAACATTAACTGTATATCTTTCTGTATATCATCTGTAAATAAATAGGCTTAACACAGACAGAACAGCGATGGATGCATTATTTCCGGAAGGCCTATGTAGACTATGTCCAAATTTCAATCAATTAGTGGACATCTGATAGCTGAAATATATGGATGATAAAGGTAAAAATAAATGTAAGTGGGCGGGGGCGGCATTTTTCAGTTTTTGCCCCGCCTAAAAAAAATTGAAGATCCGGGGCTGGTAAGACTGCATCAAAAAGTGATTTTGGCCAAAGTGGTGTTTACGACCTTTGTAGCGGAAACAGTCGATATCATGTATCCTTAGTTTTTTTTTTAAGAATTTTAGTTGAGTTGAGTTTAGATTTTAATTGAGGTCAATCGTCCAATGTTGATTATGTATCATAATTATGATATTGTGTGCGTCTATGAATCTTAGTTATTCGAAATAAATTTCCATTATTAATTCTTATTCTTGCAAAAAGGGCAAGTAGGTAATTATTTCAAATTTCAAAAAAAAAAAAATCTTAAATCTTATACTGTTCAAAGCGTTGTTGTGTAAGTACATATATTATGCTTAACTGCGATTATCTCGTAATAATATAAAATCAACAATGAAAATCAAGGTTCTAGACTAGTGTAAATTGTAAAAAATGTTAAAAAATGATTACCTACTTACCTACTTCACATTTTTTTTGGCAGTAGGTACAAGGACGGCTTTATCGCATAAAGCTATTTTAATTTTCATAGTAAAAAATGTTAGTAAGACGTAACTTATCCATTGCTTTCCTTGAAATATTTATTTATCGCTTAAACACAATAAAAATAGATCATAATCATAACTCAATTTGTTCCTCAGCTTTATTTTATTGTATTATCTTAGTAAGTATTTTAAATACATTATAACCATGATGCATCTAATAATAATTGAACTGGATAAAGTTTACTTATCCGTACGAGGCAGCGACAGAACACAATTTGTTGACTCGAGTGAGTCAAATAACCGCTAAATGTAGCTCGAATAATTGTTTCATGATAAAATGGTTTTAATGGAATGCTTAGAGCGTGGAATCCACTAAATTACACCGCATCCAGTGTTCCGGATTGCAATCCCTAGTGATGATCACAGGTCTAACGAAAATTGCAATAACTGAGTTGGTATGTAAGCGTCTTAGAATTATTTTGATGTTATTATAAAATGTAAACTATCTACTCCTAAAAAATAGATTACATTTAAAATTAGGGTCAAACACACAAAAAATGCATTAAAAGAATTTCAAATGCAAAAAAAGTGTAGTATTTTCTCAAATCATTCCAAAACCAAACTGTTATTAAATGCTAAAACTAGGTAAGTTATTCAAAGAGTATAAACTTAACGCTTATGTACAAAATGAAACCAAAAATTGTTGTTTATCCATGACCCCTCCGCAAGCCGTCCCAATCCAGGGACCCTATTCGGAGATTTGAGATTTTCATCTCACCATTTTTCGTCCTTGTTGCTCTCGTTTGAATAGTCATAGGTGTGAGAGGGACCAAGATAAAATCTCATCTCATCTCACGCGTAGGAATAGCCCCCCAGGAGGTCTATTCTTATAAATCGAGATTTTTTTGTCCTTTTCTGTCTCGATCCGTACGTGTATTGAGTAAGAGTGACCAAGTAGGATCTCACGCGTGAAGAATAGAGCAGTCTTAGAGCAAGAAGGTAGGATAGAGATATAGATAAAATATAATGTGAGAGAGTGCGACAACATCTACCGAAAGATCCGTCATCCATCGTCCTAGCACAGTAAAAAAATCCATACAGTGTTCCGATGCCTTTGATGTTTGGCGAAATGCCGCTTGCGTCTATACTCTTACCAGACAGCTCAGGGTTGTCAACCCCAGTATGTGACGTAGAGTCTACCTAACTTTGTCATGACCAGCAATATTTCGAAGATTCAGTCAGCTCTTGAATTCATTTGGTCAGTTCTAATCATTAAAATAAAATAAATTATAATAACAATTCGTTAGTTAATAATTGGACAGTTCTAAAGTAATATAGTTTACATTGTTACATAAATAAATGAGATGCAAATTATGAAGTCTTCTTCTGCTGTATAATTTACCTACTGTACTCAGACTAGCTACTATATTCATGACAAAGTGCATGCTCGCACAGCACAATGTCTTGTATGTACCATTACCACATTACCATGGGCTACAATCTGCCTAACGAATATGACTTACGTTATGATAACTACTTAACGAATTTGGTGTGATTTTATAGAAATCATAACTTTAGTAATACCTAGCACACACTATTTTGTGCTACTTTGAGTTTTTTGAGTTAGTGTGAGTTTGAGTTTTTTTTTGCGCATCTTTCCTCTTTTTGAATGTTTTTAAGTATTTCGGAGCGTTAGTAACAGTAAATATGTTTAATAGTAGCTACTTCCCACAGAAAACTCCCTATTAATGCTAGTACCATATTTTATCATTCAAATACCACTAAATCTATCATTCTACGTCGCTCATAAATGTACTCACTTATTGCAATTTTCGTCCAATAATCTTCACGACATCCAACACCTGATGGATGTTATTATCTAATGAAAATAAAATTATTCTATTCTATTCTATTCATCCAGTAGCTACCATAGCGACCCTCACCAGCGCGTCGGTCCACCTTGCAGGAGGCCTTGATTCTACAAGGTGGAACAATTTTACAATGCTGCTGGGAACGCTGGTTCCTTTATATCACGTGTCAGATACTATTAAGTAGCAAGGGTAAACTGGGGCAAATGCGTCTGTGGGACAATTGCGTCTTTCGAGAATTACTGACAAACCCATCACAAATTAGACGCCGTCTACATCTTTTTTTAAATCTTTAGTTGCAATAATATGCACTAGATGGCGTTAGGCAACTAGCCTAATTTGTGAAGGGTTTGTCAGAAATTCTCGAAAGACGCAATTGCCCCACAGACGCGTTTGCCCCAGATGACCCTATATCATACATATTTAAGTGTTTATTTTTAAATTCAGGAGATACCAGAAACCGACGACGCACAACAGGCGGAAAATTGTTTATCTCAAACGTCACACATAATTTCTCAAGCGAATAAACGTTCTAAAACGAATCCAAATTATGAGTTGGTTTCGGAAGCTATAAATATGAAGAAATTAATCAAACGCCAAAAAATGCACAAAGCCATTCAGAACGCAACAAAACACAGCACGATAAGCTATGTAGAACGCCAAAATGATTCAAAAATAAAAAAAGACGAGGACGATTACTTTAGTGAATACATTGCAACACAACTTAAAAAATTTGACAAAACAACCAAAGCAATAGTGAAACATCGGATTAACAATATTATTTTTGAAGCTGAAACAGGGTATCAAGCTGACATGTTTGTTGATTTAGCAAGATCTTCTACTTCTAATTCAGGATATTATGCAGCTTCACCTGTGGATCAACCTCGTGGGAATTCTTCTCGCTACTCATCATCTTACTCCGCCGTAACAAGCCCTGCTTCACCATCTCCAATAATAATTGAGCCTTTATTACCAGTGTCGGTTCAAGAGAACCGTGATATTAAGAATATAGTACCATCCCTGGAGTCTGATAAATAATACCGTTTAATTTAAGCTGTTATGTAATAAACAGAAACAAGACGTGATTTACCGACTTTAATAAAATTATTAAAACTATTATTCGATTTTTAGTTAGAGTTCTTTGATCATAATTATTATACTGCCATCATCCCTAGCATGCGCGCGCTACAAAATCCCTCTCGTCACTCTTTGTCTTGTGAGAACGAGACAAAGCTGTCTAAACATACGTCTGTCTTGATAAAAAGAGATGACAAACCGTTGTCGCGTTGCGCATGCTAGGCCTGCATGCCATGATAGTCTCTCGAAATGGGGAGCTATTCCTGCGCGTGAGATGAGATGAGATTTTATCTTGGTCACTCTCACACCTATGACGTTTCAAACGAGAGCAACAAGGACGAGAAAAAGTGAGATGAAAATCTCAAATCTCCGAATAGGGTCCCTGGTCACTCTCACATCTATGACGTTTCAAACGAGAGCAACAAGGACGAAAAAAAGATGAGATGAAAATCTCAAATCTCCGAATAGGGCTACTGGTAAGCAGCACAGGGGCCCTATTCGGAGATTTGAGATTTTCATCTCATCTATTTTCGTCCTTGTTGCTCTCGTTTGAAACGTATGACTTTTAAAACGAGAGACAATGACAAAAAAAATAACTCGACTTGAAAAATTGCCCTCCTGGTTACATTACATTACGAAAAAAAAATTGCAAACAAAATTAAATATTTCCATTCCTTTCGTTTGAGGAAATTAATGTAATCGTAATTCTTTGTGTAGAAAAGATGACGAAGTTTTCATTCTCTCACTTCCGATGTCGATTTGCGGATTTTGAAATGGCCGCTTATAAGCGATCATTACATTTTCCAATCTAACTGAGCTAGCGAGCTAAAATCGGAGAGTGTGTTAATTTTTTTCATTTCAAGCAATCCATTTTTATTTTACTTTTGCACGGGCTCTGTCATGTTATGATAAGTAGAATTAGAAAGTGTAATGGCTGCTTAACATGACACTGGCAACTAGACAATCGGAGAAAAAAAAAAGATGTTCATGCTTAAAAGTCATACATGCATGCATGACATTGATTGACTTGACATTTAACTTTTTTATATCGACTGGTCACACTGAAGATTGGAAAATAAAATTGGATTAAATATTTTCTCAAAAAATCAAAAAAGCGTGCTTAAAAATAATTTAATACCTATGTGATTGTCTTACGACCTTTTTAAATTACAAAAACAGTGTTGTATGTACTAATAAAGTGCTCGTAAAGTTAATGGAAAAACTTAACCTAAAATAACCTCGCTTCACTCCTTACCCAGAGGAATTTTATACTGTAAATCATATTGAAACAGTGCCATGGCTTTAAATACAATATCAAGAATATTACGTCGTAAAGATCTATCTGTTATGTAAGTTTCTAATACACCTACACAAATAAGTATTTGCAGTAGACATGCATGTTCATGTCTCTTTAAATGCTTTTAAAAATTCATAAGAATTAGATACAGTCTAGAGATATAAAGCAAGGACATTTTTATACTAATTGCTTATAAATTTTATATTTAAAATTAGTACACATAAGTACATAGGTATTACTTAAATATATAATACTTTTTGCACAAACAATTTTTAAATTAAGTTAAAATTCGAACTATGATGATAATGATTTATTTTTAGTGTAGCCAAGTAACCTTATCAAGAGCATGTCATGCATTGTATAAACTTGATTTTTCTTCCTTGATCTTGATGTCCAATTTTTTTTCAGTTTTAGTCTGAATGCAAAATATTTGACTGCTGATAACATTTTGTGGACTTCTCTAAAGCATGCAAGGTTTTCATATTCAGCAATTGACCAGCTATATGGCCCAAGATTTATGCACCTGAAGAACACACCAGCACTCAGATTTTATTCGGTCAAAACAGCACAGAGTGAAATAGATGAATACAGAAATGAAAATAATGTTACCATTATCGGACAAGATATTCCCAGTCCATACATTGATATAGAAAGCTGTGAATTTCCTGATTATATTAAAAAATTCATCAGAGACCAGGGCATCACAAAACCAACAGTTATACAGTCTCAAGGCTGGCCTATAGCAATTAGCGGCCAGAACTTTGTTGGCATTGCTCAAACTGGTACTGGCAAGACTCTTGCATATTTATTACCAGCTGTTCTTCATTTGAAAGAGAAAAATGCTAGAAAAGGCAAGGGCCCTGTAGTCCTGGTCCTTGCACCAACTAGAGAATTAGCACGTCAAATTGAAGAAGTAGCCAAAAAATTTGAAAGATCACTGAATATTCGCAGTGCATGCATATATGGAGGAGCAAGCAGAAATACACAAGCGGCTTTATTAGAGCAAGGTGTTGATATTGTCATAGCTACTCCTGGTAGATTGAATGATTTTCTTACGAGTAAGACGACAACCCTTTCAAGATGTACTTATGTAGTGCTGGATGAAGCTGACAGGATGTTGGACATGGGCTTTGAGCCTCAGATTCGTGAATGTTTGGAAGGAGTTCCCCTCGAGAGGCAGATGCTGATGTTTTCAGCAACTTGGCCAAAGGAAGTGCAGATTTTGGCAAAGGATTACTTGGGAGAGTTTGTACAAGTTAATGTGGGATCCACGGAGCTGACAGCTAATCATAACATTCAGCAACATGTTCATGTGTGTCAACCAGACGAGAAACTGACCTTGTAAGATTTATATTTTGTATAATTGTTATTTACAGTATTTTTACTGGTAATTTTTTTATATTCTGTTCATTCTATTAAGAATGAACAGAATATAAAAAGGAAGCCTGCTCTGCCTTAATAGGCAGAGCAGGCTTCCTCCATCCTGCTTCCTTACCAAATTTAAGTATCTTACTTATGTAACAGCTGGACGCTGAGGAGAGAAACAGTTTGTATTTAAATTTTTGAAATTGAAATACAAACTGTTTTTAAAACCAACAATTTTTAAAATTGAAATACATAATTACATTAGTAGTAAAGTATAAGCTTAATTCATAATTTATTTCATCATCCGTTTCTTTTCACAGGTTCAAAAAGATACTGCATGATATATCCGGAGATGGGTTTGGTAAATTGTTAGTGTTTACAAACACTAAGAAGTTTGTGGACTACCTAGCACAATCATTGAACAAGAACTCTTGGCCAGCCCACGGCATTCACGGAGATAAATCACAGCTTCAACGAGATAGGATAATCAACAGATTTAGGAACTCCAAACAAAGTATACTCATTGCTACAGATGTGGCTGCCAGAGGACTTGGTAACTATCAACTGTTTTATTTGTGAAATCCCACTTCTGAACATAGATCTTCTAGTAGCACTGTGAGCCGAAGACCCTCATATATCCGCCATTTTGAAAAATTACCAAAAACCTAAATCAACAAAAAAAAAACTATCTTGCCATTGAACCTGTTTAACAAAACTTCACGAGAATCGGTTGAGAAATGGGACCTGTAAGAGGACGGCAGCCAGACAAAATAATTTTTGCCAAAGCTGAAGCAGAGACACTTTGCTTGCTAACTATCGGTCAATAAAGGCACTGTTTGTTTGTTTCGCGGGCGTTTTCCGCACTTAGCCACTTGATTGGGCCATTGTGCATGAAGTCTATTTCTCTTCCCTTCCTCTCACTCCAACCAGCCCAGGTGCTCCCAGAAGTCCAGCAGCCTTTTCAGGCTGCTGCAGGCCTCCGGGGGCGACGATGAAAATGACAATAAAGGCACATAATGCCTTTTAAACACATTCTAGAAATTTTTACAGTGACTTTCATATGAGCAGTATTTGTGTGAATCTGATTCTAATAAAGAATGAAATAATTTGTTCTAAACACTTTTTGTTCTTGTTTTCAGATGTGGACGGCATAACTCACGTGATCAACTACGACTTCCCCAACACAACCGAGGACTACATCCATAGGATCGGCCGCACTGGGCGACAGGACAACACGGGCGTCTCGCACACTCTGCTCACCAGCGAAGATGGCAGACAGGCTTCCAACCTTATTGCTGTGCTCAAGGAAGCTAAGCAGGTATACATTTTGATACTAGCTGCACCTCGGTGTTGCACCAACTATTCTAATGGTTAACAATTATGAAATGTAGACTGTGTGTTAATTCAGGGTATAACTTAATACTCTTAACTAACACACAGTCCAAACGGAGATAGTTTTTTTAAATTCTATGATAGGCTAGCACTTGGCCACCGATGCGGCCTACAATAGAGCACTTTTGTCTAGAAGAAACCAATTCACTTGAGACTTGAAGACACCCAGACTATAAGTATCAGGGAACACCCACTCAGGCAGACTATTCCATACACTAATGGTTCAAACAATAAATGTGGAACCAAAGATTTTAATCCGTTTTAGCTTGAAGAAGTAGCAAACAAATACACAAAATTTCGCTATCGTCCATTCTATTGCTAGTTGCTAGACAAAAGTTTTGTATGTTCTTTCCATTCTAGTAGGGCTTAAAAAATAATCAAGCAACCTAGACAAAAAATAAATAAATAGTGTATGTAAATTGTAGGTCGCATCATTGCATATCATCAGGCGACATAGCGGGCAAACGCAAGCCTATTAGTGAATACAAAACGAAAGAAAAACGTGTCTGGACCTCTGATATTAAAAGCACTGACTATCATTCATTCTCTGCACAGTGTGCAATACAAGTTTTTAGTTTTTTGGTTTGGACTTTCTAGAGTTTTTTTGCTATTTGCAGAAAACATACTCACATGCCATAGACTACATCCACATTAAAATTATAATAATAACTAAGTATCGAAAATAACTCTGTCTGTCTGTTTGTTTGTGTGCTTTTCTTGGCTTAACGGATTTTGGTAAAATTTGATAATTTGATTTCTGGATACTATTTTCTGAATTAACACGAACGAAGTCGCGGGTTACAGCTAGTATCCAAGAATGTAAGAATGTGTACTAGTATTACAAAAGCGGAAATATATCGGTGGTTTTTCTCTCTCTTATCTTACTGTCTGACATAGGTATTGGCCGTAATTAGGTTACTTCGCAGTTGATACGGCTACTTGATAAATATTAGGTTACTACAATTTTTAGCAGGAAATTTGGTTTATTTGTCGGCACCGGACTAAGGTTTTGCTTAATGGACATTGTCTGTTTCGTTTCCAGGAGATACCGAAAGAATTGGCCGAACTAGCGCGTACGTACGTGACCGACAAGACAATGCAACATCAAGCCAAGTACCAATATGGCAAAAATAACTATGGCAAAAAGTACGGTGGTCAGGGCAATAGATACGGCTCACACGGCGGCGGTTACAACAGACAAGGAGGTTACAACAAAAAAACAAACTATAACAGGAGTTACAACCGAAATAGATATGATGACGACATGTATTAAAACTTCAGCCTACATGTTTTAGACAACATGTAACCTATTTTATACTTCGATCAGATATACTTAGATGTCGTGTCTCATTAAAAGTCTGGCCTCTTTAGTGCACCGCATCGACACTTAAATATTTGTTTATGCATGTTCACCAACGTTCTATAAAAATAATCAAATACTTATAACTTCATTTGAATCTAAGCCTTATAATTCCGCAAATAGCGTTAATGACATTTGCTAAAGTGTTAGCCGTCGTGACACCGACGCGATCGTAGAACGACTGACAGCGAAACGAGGCTTACACTTGATCTAAGCCTTGTTTTCATGTTGTTATTTTGGGTATTGAAACCTGATGTGAATTTGGGTATTATCGGCATTGTAAAGACAATACTATACATCTATACATATCTGATCGAACAATGCACACATATTAAGTACCTAAAATACCATTGAGGTATTATAAAATTGTAGTTTCAATTTGGTAGATGTATTTACGCATAAATGTATATGTAGGTCGTTTTAAATTATTAGCCGGTAAATAAAAAAACAACAGTTAAACATATTTAGTTTTTTTTTCTATTTAGTCCTTTTGGGTTGAAACGCAAGTTATATTATTTCCAATTATGTACATTTAAAAACAATTATAGGTATGACGAACGTTTTTATACATGGGCGCAGTATACTCCCATTGTTTCGTACCAAAGTCGAAAAGGATTATTTTTTGTTCTTTTCAAATTGGTTTTTTGACAGAAATCCAAAATATACTGTGGCTCATAGACGAAAATAATAACTGTGATACAAAGTATTCTTTGACTGTGGTATAAATTCGTGTCCTTGCGATACATTACATTGTACCTACAAGCCTTAAGGTAACCATCCACCATCCTGCCTTGCAGTACTGCTTGCAGGACTGCCGCTTCGTGCAAGATTGTGAATCTTGTCGCAGCCTGCATCGCGTCCTATAACGACGTGCAGGATGCTAGGCAGGATGGTGTGTGAGCTGCATCCTGCTTCGCAGTCATGCACGGCAGACTGCAGGGCAGGATGGTGAATGGTTACCATAAGCTATAAGCCTTAGCTACAAGCGTACATGTACGTCTACAGTCTTTGTATTGTTAAAAAGTAAAAACACCTCTGAAAATCTAAAGCGCTGGGATATGCATGTGACTTTAGAAATAAAAATTCTAAGCATGTGATACACAGTAACACCATAGACAGAGACCTACAAGAATTTTTGGCACATGGCCGAAATCGGAACTAACGATTGAAATTAAGAATTTGGACGTTTGACATAAAAGACATAGGCACACCTAATACATTTAGAGCCTTATTCTAAGAAACATTTCTTACGTACGTTTGCCCCCCATCAGTTAAAAAGATTCTCTTAAAACGACACCAGCGCCCTCATTCAAGTGCCAAAAGATCCTTGTATCAATGTAGAAGGAATAGCACATGGTATAATAATATACTCCGCCAGGTATAGCATTCAGCAACACGTAGTGACGTCAATCGATGCTGAAGCAAGACCGAAATAAGTCATTTACAACAAGTTCGAAAGAGACGGATGACGATGACGTCATTACGTATGTGCGGAATGCCAGACCTTGTTGTTTTGGACTAAGGAATAGCATAGGTATTCTGTGAGTACACACCCTTTTCACATACAGTATTACTCTGTGGCAACTCTATGGTACACACTGACAGTAACGATTTAACAGGCTTTGTTATGACAACATTATTTGTAAATAAACAAAGTAACCTAGACATTATTTTAACGTGTTTAAACACTAAAAGCCAATTTAAATTAATATAATCTAATCCTAAATCATGCCAAAAAAGTTCTTTATTGAATTACCAGAGCTCGATACAAGAAGCGTTTTAAATGTGGTGGAAGAGAATTTTCAAAGGCTTGGTTTGGTATTTCACTTTTTACTATTTATTTTAACTAGTATTAGAATAATAAGTATAAGTTTTAGTTTAAGGATATTTATTTTATAAGGCGAATCATACACTCTATATTTACTTAAGGTCTAATAATCCTGCCTAAAATGTGACCGCGTCTGTGACTCCCGATAGCTGAGTTATTTCGCAAATGCAAACATTCGAATGGTTCGGATGCTACATAATAATCGCTTGTACCTAGATGTCACTAGGTCAATGTTAAATGGTCTTTACCTATAAAGTAGGCTTGAGGAAGGCTGAGCCTATCACCAAATGGGATAAAGAAGTTATGGAAAGAGGGAACAGCTACTGTAATCTTTTTCTTCCTTGTAACATGTTTATCTTAAAAATACTACACCGGACTAAGTATTCCCCCTTTGGCATCAAGGCTAGCTAATCAGGACATGTGAGTTTACTTTTCTTAGTGATATTTTCTTCCTCGTATGTTTTAGAAAGCCTATGCGGTTCGCATGATATACGTGGGAGAGCACACGTTGAATAAAGAAGAAATAACGATGCACTTCCAGAAAACAGTACATGACGTGAACTCCTGCTACTGCGATATAAATATCCATGGGTTTCTTCTGGTTTATGATAGCTATTTCGTGCATATACTCGAGGTAAGTGAACTGAGGCCCGTAGACTGGTCTTAAAAAGTTAGGGTCAGTGGTTAACTAAGGAATCCGTATAGTTTAGTTATAGGCTGCAATTACTTTAAAATATTCGTTTACTAATGCAGTAAACCATGTGAAACTAGCCAGCCTACCTTTAACGCACCAAGCCGGTCGCTATTGCTATTGGTACCATCGAATCGATAAGATTCTATGCTGCAGGGATCAGAAGATACTGTCCACCGTCAACTACGTTTTCTTTTCCGACGGGAACAAGATTATATAAAACAAATGGAGGAGGAACATCAACAAGAAGCAGAAGAGGCAACGAACGAAACCCAGCCCAAGAAAGAATGGAAAATGTTTCGCAGATCGAAGCTGCTAATGGTTTACCATTCGATTAAGACGGTAAGTGATAAAACGTTTAGAACGAATAGTTAGAAACGATTTTGGTTTACGTCTTAGGCTTAGGCCAGTAGCGTGTAGTGGTGTAGTGAAGGCTGCCACAAACTATACTGATAGTTTGTGGCAGCCCTCGCTTTACCGCTGATGTTGATGATGCGTGATGTTGGCGACACGGGATGATTCTGAAGTTTCACAAAGTACTGTCTGGGCAGCTTTTGTAATAGTGGCTATAGTCTCCTTATGAATAAAAGAAGCAAGTCATACTACCCTAGTAATCCTAGCATTACAAATTAGGGTGCTATTTAATTGGCGAATTCGTAATGTCGGTAATTAACTCGTTTTTAAGCGTGTTTTCGATTCGTGGCATGCTGTTCCTGCAAGGCCGCCCTCTCTCGTTGGCAAGTTGAATATTCACGGACCTTTGAATGAGCACATGGAACAGCTGCGCATCTGCCTCGACAAAATCTCCAAGCTGTGTAAATACGCGAGGGCTGATGAGCATGTAAGTCATTCATAAATACAAAATGGATTTTCCCGTAAGTTTAGTGTGCAGGACGCTGTCGTTCTGTTCTTGAAATTTCTTAGGCGCTTTCTTCGCTTGCATCATCTCAGGTCATCAAGTTCTCAGAAGAATTAGAAAATTCTTCTGAGAAACAGAGCGAAACAGTTATTTGTCTCACTAATTGGTACAAACGTGGTGAAATTTTGTGAGTAACATAATAAAGACATGGTACCTAGAGATATATTCATATATTTCATTTTTTTTTTTTACTGCAGAACGAATCATGTGGTGGTAGGTAGTGGATAGTTTGATCATGGCTGATTATGAGGAAGCGTGACGTAGTGTGGAAGTGGCGGCGAAGTGTGGGTGTTGTATTACACCTCTGCCAGGCCTCTCGGGGGAAAGGCGTGACGATATGTTATGTGATTATGAGGATCCAACCATACCAACACCTGCGCATCCAGCTTGCATCCACCCTGATCAATAGTGGCATCAGATAGCCTAGCGACGCATTACTATACAAATAAATTAAAATTAAAAAAAAAAAACTTTATTTTTCAGTTGACCTTTGAGGGACTGTCGGTCACAGACCCGAAGATCGAAGCGTTGCCGGAAGTGGCCCTCCTCGACTTTCTTCTACAATCGCAGCACGTTCTGGATTTACATGAAGTTGTGAGCTTGCATCGGCGCGTTGACGACCATTACTTCTTTTTCGGTAAGTTTTGATGATTTCTTAGTAGGTAAATAGTATCTTCCCTACGTGCTTATGCTCCATATATGGAAATAGATACTCTGCAGAACACGTACTGTACTTCGAATATAATATTACGTCAACTTACTAAGCTAATTATTTTATAATTTTGAATAGAGTACGTGTGGCCCCTGGCCAACCATTTCACTCCCCGGAACCTGTACAAGCTGAAAGTAGACGATTCCTTCGTGGAACCGTTGCCTGTCATGCCCTGGGAAAACGTCAAGGAGGAGAAAGAAGGTGAAGAATTGGAGGAAAAGCAGAGCGTCAGTTCTGACAGTGATTGACCAGAACATGCTGTGGTATATTTAACTTATACTGTGACAGCTACTAACAAATGTAGTTAACCGAATCTCGATTCGAGTGCAGTTACAATGATCTATCCTTTTGCTATTTTAGAGAAATCAAATTGGGAACTTATGTTATTGGAATACTTATGTGCTTGACTCTTATGATTAAACGCATGATTTATTCGTAAAAAAAGCACCTGACTACATGGTCGTTAGCTACAAATAATTAATTAGTTAGTGTTTTCTAGTCATTTTTATTTTTTAATTAATTGCTTATGTATAAATAAAGTAGGTAAATGGTTTACCTCTGATCTTATCGTTTTTGACAAATTCGAATACTTAACACCTATAATAATGCTAGGACGAGGTTTGTCATATGAGCAGTTAGTACAACTGTTACAAGTAATAGGAAGTTGTTACTTTTTGTATTATTTCTAATCATTTTGCTATACAATTTGTGGTTAAGTACTATAGACACGATTCGATCAGCAGCATAAGTGTAACAAAGTTTGTAAGTAGATATTTGTTCTGCTACGATATGGTAAATATTTCAGTCACGTTGCTATAGCAACATTGATTCGCGGTTTATTAATAGGTATCTTATTTGTTCAGTGAACAGTAGTTACGAACTATGGATAATCCAACTAAGAAAAAGTTACGTAAAAGAAGTTCTAGAAAAACCATGGTCGGTATTAAACTTCCACCCATAGAAAAAGTGCCAAATGGCGATGGAATCAAAACTATCGTAGACGTCGACCCATCTTTCTACACGATACTGGAAGGACGACCGGTGAGACCCAATACGTCTATGAACTTATATAAACAAAACATTAGAGATATAGGCCTCAAAAGAACTCTCCACGGATTTCTTGTAGACGAAATTCTCAGAATCCAACGAGAAATTGAAACTGAAAGGACTGTATACGAAACGGCCTCCAGACACTTCGATGAATACAAGAACAGCTTCGATAAATTTCTGGCTGACGACAATAATAAAACCATTGCGGTCATGAAAAAATCCGACAACTTAGCCAAAGATCTAGTAAATCAAACAGAAGATTTTAAATTGGCTAATTACGAGATGGCTTCGATGAGATCTAAATTGCAGTACACGGATGAAAGTTTATTGATTTTGCTTTCCTTCCAAAATTTTCTACACACGATTTCTCCAATTTTGTGGCAGGAAAAGGAAAATATTGTCTTAGACATCAAGCATCCGGAAATTTTTGTCATGGATTCAGACGTATTTTGCAAAATAGATATAAATGCTACAAAAGAGCGCCTGAACAATCTACCTCCACCTAAGCTGTACTTCGAAATGCCAGATCAACTGCTTTCAGTGTTTTCGATGCTCGAGAAACAGAATTTAAACTACTTGCTGGTAACTGAAGAACTAAATTCGGAGAAAAACAAGTTTTTGAAAGCCTTAGAATTTTTTAAGGACAATTTTAAGGCCGAACTTGATTTCATGCAGCAAAAGGTCAGTTCATTTTAAATTTTTGAACTCATTGTTTAATCCTTAGTAAAGATCGCGTGGAAGAAGTAATGTTGAATATGCGTTTACTAAATAATTAAATTAAGTTTAAATTAAAATTTTCTATTTTAATCTGATAATGATACCAATTATAATCTTATAGAATTAATTTAATATTTTCAGATAAAAGAAACAGAAGAATTAATACAATGGAATGAAAACAAGGAAGTAGAAATTAAGGAAGTGTTCTTCAAGATTTTGGAAACAAAGATCCCTTATTTAATATCTTCGGAGACTGCTTTACAAATATTCAACTACTTAGAGTTTACTTATGAATTCATTTTGGCTCCGAACGACACTAAGTTGAGCTCTTTAGAAATGATGGTGAGTCTTGAAAGAGAGTACGACAATTTGATGCTGGAAATATCAGCTTTCGAGTGGAGCGACATAAAGGCTATTGAAAAAGAAACATATGAGACCGGAGACAAAGATATAAAGCAAGCGAAAGAAGCTTCGAAAATGCTAAAGAACGTCGATAAATTGAACAGAAGACTAAAATCTGCCTTTGAACCGTCTAGAAGGCAAACTTTCGACTAGTTTTTTTCTTTTACAGGGCGTTCAATTTTATTTTTGAAGTAGTAAGTAAGTTAATTGTATAAGTACTAAAGCAAGTTGATTTGTCTAAGATAGGTGCAGTTCCAATGTTCAGTAGCACCATATCCCATGACTTTGGTCATAGCTAATAATATTATTGGATTAGTAAATGTATAAATGTTGATGTGTCTGTATATCGATTTACCTTGTAGATGCGATGGATAGAATGACAAAACTTCTTCGGTCGGTTTGGTCCACTTCCTAACTTGGTCCATTACTAAAGATAGCGAGATTACCGAGTAGTGACCTCCTCAGTGAGCCATAGAGATTATTTTATTCTTCTTAATTTTTCGTTTTTTTCTGTACGATTTGAAAGTTCTAATGTCAGTCAGTGACAAAACGATAGATTTTTAAATAAATAATACATATAAAAGTTTTAAAGGATTTTATAGCGTCTTCGAAAATTTATTTTACCTAATCGTTACTTCGTTGGTTTTTTAATTGATAGTGTTAAATATTTAAATTTTCTTTAGATAATTATGTATTTGAATACTTGTTTGGAGTCAAAGCGTAAACCATTAGTACCCACTAAAACTTTAGACATAATATTTAGACGTCGCTACTTGAAAAACACACAGTTTTACTTTGCAAACCGTAAACATGCTGTCTCAGATAAACCAAAACAGAAGCCTGGAAGATCTTACTGTGTTCCTAAATCGGAGAAATTAGTATCGTATATCAAGTACAGCGACCACAAGGAAAAGATAAACACCAAAAATAGACTCAATCAGCCCTTGATGATGGCTGCAACTAGAGATTTTTCTGCACGGCTGTTTCTCGAGGAACCACCAGACGATGTCAGAGCAGTGGTGGAAATACACCCAGAGTTCTACACTGTGATTGAAGGCCGTCCTCTGCGTAGTTTTGACGATATTAAAGTCTATACAAGCAATATTCGGTCTTATGCCATGAGTCGACAGCAAATAGGATATCGTCGGGATCTTATTATGAAATTAGAACAAAGCAAAGTTGACGAATCTGTGCAGTACGAACAGATCGTTGAAGAATTAAAGCAGCACATTAAAAACTTTCAGAAGTTTCTCACAGAAGATTACAAAAAGGCTGTCGGTAAAGTCGCGAAGACTGAAAAAATTGCCGCGGACCTAGTTGCGATAAACTCAGACATTCTCGGCTACATCTCTCAATTGACAATATTAAATAATATAATATTTAAACTGGATGCTATTAGAAGTGTTCTTAAAATATACCGCAGTTATCTGTTGTTCGTTGCTCCTTTATCTTGGAGGCAGAAAAATGACGAAACTCTACGAGATAAAATAGCATCGATTCAGTTTGAAGCGGGACAATTCGCGACTGATAACGACTTAGTTGAAAGCATGGACATCGATAAGATGGTAGAGCTAGCGAGGCATGAATTGGCGAATCCATTGCCGGCTAACAACTATTTCGAAACACCAAAACAGATGATTTATATTTTTCGCACAATGGAACTCCAAAGCAGGGAATACTTGACTCAACTAGCAAAAACAGATGCTCCGTTCAGAAAGTTAACAGAGCGAATTTATCAATTAAAAAAAGGAACGAAACAAGAGCTTGAATATTTTCAATACTACATTGATAGGATTAATGGTGAAATAAGCAGGGAGGTTTACAATGAAAATTATCTCCAAGAGAAGTTTTTCCGTATTCTTCACGAGACGTTTTATGATAGTGTTGCGTGTCCACATACATTGAAGCTCAGAATTTGTATCGAATACGTGTACGAGCAAGTGTTTGGGAAATGTGAAGAAGGCCATAATTCTTTGATGGATCCCATGAAGATTCTCGAAGTCATGTACGAAGATTACAATTTGCGTATGGATTCGCTTGATTTTAAGATTGTTAAGAAAGCCCAGAGCGACCTCTTCACTCAGGATTTGAAGATGATGAGAAATGCCTATTTAGCTCAAAGAGAACTGAGAGCATTTAAAGAAATGACTAATGCTATGAATAAGGCTTTCTTGCCTCCACACAAATTCAAAAGACAAGAGCTTAAGAAGTTTATGGACAAAAAAACATTAAGAGCACATGCGCTAGCTGAAAAGAAAAAGCTGACGATTGACGCCGGAATACGAGTGAAGCAAAAAAAATACAAATTGACACCAGAAGAACAAAATGGACTATTACTATTTACCGACTGGTGTGAAGGCACTAATCCAGCGCCTTACCTAAAAGAATATAATGAATACGTAAAACCAGCTTTTGAATGGGTACCAAGCAAGGTTGAGCCTTCTTATTGAGATGTATTTTAATAAACTTATTTTAGTAAACATTTTTTCGGGAAATTGTAAAAGGTTCTTTTATTTCTAACCAAATCAAAATCATTTATTAGGAGAAATATAGGTACATACAGGATAGTTGGTCTGATATAAGAGTCTCACTATACTCAGCCCCTATGGAGCGATTTAGGAAATAGTAAGTAGGTAATTTAATTTAAATGGTCATAAAATATCATGTGTTAGATTGTCAATCAAAGAAAAAACAATTAACTTAATTAAATACAATATGAATGAAATGAAAGTTTATGAAATGAAATGAAAGTTTTGAAAGTTTTATGAAAGTTTAATAGTGGTATTTATTTAAACAGGAATCGTTTATGTTTATTTAGCTTAATAATAAATGTATCTAAATATGTATTATTAAGAAAAAATGCAGCTGTATACCGATGCACACAGATCATACAAACAAGGTTTTGTTTGTATGATCTGTGGCGAGGCACCTATTGGATAACGTCTAGGGCCGGATTTGGAGAGTTCTGACAAAAAAAAAATTAAAATATAATACGAGTATATATGTACTTACCTATATTCAATTATTCAAAATTACCTACGTTTAGTAGGACCTATTGAGTATTTTTTATGCTCGCAATTAGCTTACTATTTGTCAAAAATTTTGAAATCTATGAGGCCTACAACTGAACTGAATTTTCACTGCTGTGTACGAGTATTTTTGATAATATTACGTTTATTTTTCGACTTTATAATTAATAAAATTTTACGATGACCGAAAAAGATTCTGCTCGCTCTGTTATTGTTAACATAACACGGCGCAGAGCGTTAGCCAAAGCTTCAGCATGTGATTTAAAAACGTTTACAAAAAAGAAACCATGTGATAAAGTGATCAGAAAACCATCTGAAACTACACTTCGCATTTATACTTTACCGTGTGTTAAACCCCTGCGTATAAATTCTTTAAAAAAAGATAACTTACTACTATCATATAGGTTATATGCAAAAGAACAGACGATTAACAAGCGTAAGAAACGCGCAGCCATTGAATTGCTTGAGAGATACAAAATAAAGAACACTGAACTGCAGAATAGACTCCACGTAGAGAACCCTCCGGATAACGTCCAGACTGTAAGGAATATTGATGAAAACTACTTCCGATATTTAAATATCCAGCATACGTCTACTCGGTACATTCCTCTGTACAAATCTTTAAAATTTGACTTTCATGAACGACTTAGAATGAGACAGGAAATAGGCTATAGACTAGACCATGGCTTAAGCATTAAAGATAACTACAGAAAAGAGCAAAAAACGTATGAACGAAGCGTTCAAAAAATCATAGATCAAGCCAAACAATTTGACGAGTTCATAGCTGAAGACTATCAGAGATCTATGGAAACTTTAAAAAAATGTGAAGAATCAATGGTGCATCTCACAGAGCAAATATCACTGAGAGAAAATTTGGCTAATAAACAGTTTACTATACAATCAAGATTAATAGGTCTCGACTACTTATATTTTGTACAGCAGAAATACGGAAGGTTTTTGTATTATTTGTCGCCGCCCAGCTGGCGCGCTAAACACAGAGAGTTTGCTCATTCCGTTGAAATTGAAGCAAAAGGTTTCGACCTCGGTTCCTCAAGCGAAGAAGATACTTTTAACGTTATCTTCCACAACATGGAAAAGGAATGCAATGTCGGCCTCGTTAAGCCCGTTTTATACTTTTCTCATCCAAGTAACTTGATGGAATTGTTTGAAAACTTTGAAAAACAACATTTAACGCATTTCACTCACGTTGTTCTTCTTGGAGCTCGTGTCATGAACATAAACAAAACCGTCCAATATCTTAAAAGTACCATTGAACAAGACGCTGCTTGGGTTGCCCATTTAGTTGAAGCCTTTGTACGTCTTGTAAATTTTTGCGAAGAAAAGGAAGCACTGCTGCAGATGAAGTTCATGAAAATTCTGAATGGTCTATTTCACGATACGGTTGCTGCGCCAGATATACTCAAATTGAAAGTGAGCCTAGAATTTTACTATGAAAAACTTCACAGAGAAGAATCTTTCCATGGAAGCTGTTTTTTTACTGCCAAAGCCTTAGAAAATTTGTACATGGAATATTTATTTAAACTAGACGCTTTGTCTAACGCGACCTTTAGAAAGGCTATGAAACAGTCGATAGATAGAGAAGTGAACAAAATGAGAAAAGCTCAAGTCGCAGCCAACGAGTTGCGATCGTTTGACAGACTGGAGCACGCGTTGTTACGTGCGTTTGATAAAAAGACACCTAGTTTAGGACTCGCCTCATCCTATACGAAGCGACCTTTGACCCGTAAGCTAAAACGACCACCTGTGAAACCTACGTTTAGGGCTAGCAGTCAACAATATCCACTCACTGAAGCTGAAATAGAATATTTACGGTTATTCACAGAATGGACGGAGAATGAAGACCCTGCAAAGTATTTACATAGCTTGTCCATCATAGATAGGACTAATTCTGCCAATTAATAAAATTAATAAAACTAATAGGTACAAACTATTTTTAATTTAACTATATTTGAGTTCAAATAAATACCTACTGCAAAGTCTACTGTCGTTAATTTTAAAGGTTCTCTTAAAATCCATGATGTCAGGAGCTTGACCAACACTTCCGTTCTTCGTGGAAAATGAATGCTTAGGGGACATAGTGTGCTATCTAGTCTTTTACATACATAGATGCCGATTTCCACCAAAAATTAGTAGGTAGGTCTGTAGGTATAGATATAGGTGTATCTACCTGATTTGATTATTGATGTAAGTACCTATCTACTCACTTATTTATAAGCTTACTTACAAATAAGCTTATTTGCTTACTTATCTACACAGACAAAATAAACAAACCTTATTAGTTTCGAATTTCGTTTATTTTCATTAAACATAAAATCTATGTGGTTTAGTGTTAACGCGTCACTTTTTAGAAATCCATGTGGCTTAGTGTTAATCTGTGCCCTAAAGGAATATTCAGTGAATTTCTCTTAGTGCAAGTATCTGATAAACGTAACATCGTTCACGCAATACTATGCGGAAAGAAGACACTGGCTTTGTAACCAGCAATATGCCACTACGAAGAGTATTCGCTCAGGAATCTGTACGTAATATAAAGAAAATGACATTTGATAAAAGAGAGCAAGTTCCTCGAAATTCATCTATTAACGTACTCGTGACTTATAAATTACCAAACAACAGTTTCTTCCAAAAAAATAATTTTGAACAACTGCTTCTGTCATACAGATTATATGAAAAAAAATTGGCAAAGTTTCTTCGCAAGCACCACTCTGCAATTGACTTGGAAGAGAAATATAAAATTGTATACAGTGACCTGCGGAAGCGACTGCACGTGGATGATCCTCCAGACAGCTTTAAAGCTGTAACTGACATTGATGAAGATTACTTTAGATACTTAATCAGTCAACCTCGCACTGGATGTAGACCTTTATACAAATCACTATATTTTTTATTTCACAAACAAATGCGTACGACACAAGAAATAGGTTACCGACGAGACTATATCTTAAATATGAAAATAAAACACAGAAGAGAAGTGTTAGAGCACCAAAAAAGCGTTGCAATGTACAGAGAGCAAGTAAAACAATTTGATTCGTTCGTATCTGAAGACTATGCGAAGTCGATAGCGTTTTTAAACGCATCGGAAGCTTTGTATTTAGGTCTCATTGACGAAAAAATAACAGAACTGAAAGACTTTGCGAGTAGACAAATTTTAATTCAATCTAAGTTGATAGAAATCGACTATTTCTACTCGCAGCTGCAGAAATACGGAAGGTTTCTATATTATTTGTCACCTCCTACTTGGCGTGCTCAAAATAGAGATTTTGCAAATTCCGTTGAAATAGAAGCGAAAGGTTTCGATATTGGTGTCTCAAGCGAGGAAGACACGTTTAACGTCATTTTTGAAAAGATGAAAAAAGAATGTGCTAGCGGTTTCGTCAAGCCAGCTTTGTATTTCTCGCGAACTGATGAGTTAACAAAAGTATTTGAGTCTACAGAAAGACAACTGTTGCATTCCTTCTCGTACGGAGTTCAACTACAACCATACAAAGAGATGTTTAAAAAAAAAAGAGAGGATCTCAACAGAAAAATTCGGAACGATACCGCGTATATTGCTATTGTAATTGGAGAAATGGAAAAAAGCTTGGAATCCGATGAAGAAAGAGAATCACAACTGAAGGCTAACTTCATGAAAATATTGAACTATTCGTTTCATGACAACGTAGCTGCGCCTGATGTGATAAAATTAAAAGTCAATCTCGAATGGTGTTTTGAAATGATTTTTGGGGAGAGACCGAACACTACTATGAGATTAACTGCAAAAGCTTTGGAGGACATGTATATGGAATACAGATATAAATTGGAATCCTTTAGTTATAAAGAAAATAAGGAGGCTTTTAAACAGTCTGTTAAAGAAGAAAAATCTGTGCTGAAGAGAGCCTATATAGCAACTAGAGAGTTGCGTTTATTTGACCAGCTTGAGAAATCTTTGATGCGGACTCAAGTTAATAAGAAAGTTGGTATAGTTCTTCCGCCAGTTGTCACGCGAACTCGTAAACAGAAGGCACCACAGACGAAACCTGTGGCCAGACACACTAGCCAACGTGACCTCTCTCTAGCACAGATTGAATACTTACATCTGTTCACAGATTGGACTGGAAAGGAAGATCCTGCAAATTATTTGCACCTTGAGCAAGTGCCTAACGATAGAGTTCCTAACTAGATAGTTCAAATGTTTCGGCCAGGGGTGCTAAGTTCGCGCCAGGTTATCTTTCGGCACTACAGACGATAACGAAAGCTCAATACTTACCTTGGACACTCCACGCCACTGGACCCGGTGTAGACCATGCACCGATAATAGCACTATTCAACATCAACAACTATAACAGACTAGTTGCGCCCTGCGGTTTCACCCGCGGTCCCATAGGAACCGTTTATTTTTTTCTGTCCTTATTATGTCCTGTGTTTATTTTGTCCTTTTCTATACCCCAGACAACATTTATGCAAAATTTCAAGACGATTGGTTGAGTAGTTGAGACGTGAAAGTGTTACGAACTAACAAACAAACGAACAAACTCACTTTCGCCTTTATAATATTAGTTAGGACTAAAGTTTTTTTGGAAGTTTTTCGTACGAACGGACACAAGAGCGCAGGATGTTATGAAAATTAGGCTTCACTGAGTTTTCTTAAAAGTAAAGTAGGTTTTAAGTGAATTTTCTGGACTAAAATAATATTTTCAATTAATATTATGTTATTCGTAGGTTTGATTGTCCGAATAGGTACTTAGTTTCTATGCAACTGCATATATCCTTCCTTATTTTCGTGAGTAGTGAAACGTAATAAAACACACGCATTTATTGAAAACAGACTTTATTTACGGGGTTCGATTAAAAAATGTCCATGCTTTCATAAAACACAATACAATTAATTGTACATAAATACTATTAAGTATAAACAATTTTTCTACATAATAACAAAATTTACACATACTACTCACATAGTTTAATGTTTGGTTTCTTGGTATTGACAAATAACTACTTGGAATTTACATATTTACAAGGCCCCTTACTAATAAACGTTAATAACGCCTGTGAATATTAGTTATGCAGTGTTTTATCTCTTTCTTTCTTTTGAATTATTAACTCGACTGACAAAGACAAAACACAGTATAACTATTCCGAGAGTATACAAAGTGTATTAGTATGAGGGAACGTGAGTAACATGAACTGGTAAAAGCTTTACACGATGCATGGATTACATTTAGGCTAACCTATGATTAAATAAATACCTTACTAGAACACTGTTACATTAGTATTTAGGCATCCACAAACTGCAACAAAATCTCGCACGCCACTCTATTCAACTTGTGACTTTAATATAATTTACTTGTGACTTTAATGTATAATTTTTGGCCGTTTCAATAAAAAAAAACAAAGTCACAACGTTGATAATGGTGGTAGTTTTTATAGCTGTTATAAACAAAATTGTTAGAAGATTTCTTAAGATCGTGCGATATTTTTGCAGGATGCAAAATTTCACCTGATAATTCTATGTGTTAAAACTTTAAAGCTTTAGCTTGTAGGTTCGTTTTTTAAATTCTTTGTTGTTTAAATTATTTGATCGACATCAAATAATTTAAAAAAATCAACATTTGAAATGAATTAAAATGTTCTTTTGTTGTTAAAGCAAAAAAGTGTAGCGTTCAATCTTTAATACCATTCTCTAGACTCAAATGACATGACAGCACTTATTTTCTGTTTCTTTTCATTTCAGTATGTAAGAAAAAATACAACAATTCTAGTGCTGTCAAATTTAATGCAGAAAATAGGACAACAGAATCAAAGTCAATATCTAAATCCAATTTTTTTGGGACTCGCACGTCCCTAAGTTAGACTCAATTAAGTATTTCTTGAATTAAATTACACTTGCTATGCTTATCCGGACTCAGTTGTCTGTTTTCTTCCAAAGAGTTATTAGATATTATTACTATAGCCTATTTACATTTATTTACATAAAGAAGCAGTCTAAGGAAGTGAAAAAGCCTCTTTTTCGATTCACAAAATCACCCGCAATATTTTTGAATTCCAAAAGTTAGGATTTGAAAAAGGTCGAAGATAAAATTTCGGAGTTGGAAAAACAGCTCTGAAACTGGTGCAATAAGGTTTTTTTTTAATTATGATCTTCACCAACATATTAAGTTAAACCAAATTTTAGGCCAATACAGGTTTAACATATCGTAAAATTAATTAAATAACACGCATCGTAAGGTTTTTTTGAAAAACTAACACCTATAAGAACGTTCGACAATAGTTGAAATTGTAATCATAGTTTTTTCATTCACAAAGACTACGAATATTCGTAGCATAGAGATGAAAAAATGTTCATAGACATTTCGGTCGATGTGTCGAGAAATTAAGGGGTCAATTAGATCAAAGTAGAGCTAGCTTGGGTCGTATTGTGTCGGTTTTTTTTTCTCATGAAGAAGCTGAAATGTGTTTCGAACGCGTTTCCATTTTTTTAAATCAGACGTTTAACCCAGGTTAGCTCCACAGTTCCACACAGCTTTTGTGGATGCCCTCCAAATATTATGTAGATACTTTCAAGCACTACTATCGAACGTCCCGACATACATAACATTAAAAGCGATATGACAATAATAGCTGAAGGTGGTATTCTTGCATTAGGTGCACACTTAACAACAAACGACGAACACAGATAAGTAATGTTTTACAAGAAATACGACAATATAAGGTTTTGGTATATAATGTGGCGGAGCGTCTAGAACTTAGCTGTGGTCTAGAACTAGCGAACCCATATCTACTAATCTAAAATATCATGATTTCATTTAGGCGCCGCGTGGTATTCTTAATATTGTAACACTACTGGTCCCACGGTAAAAATCTGAGTTATACATAAACTAAAAGATTTCTTTGACAAATATGCGTGCCGTGGGATTTGCATACCCGCAAGTCGACTGGCGCAACGGCGATTACTTACTCGCTAGGCGTCATCATTGCACAAGGCGCCGCCGCTTCCAGTGACCGACTCTAACCGAACCTTTATCTCGACGACGATACATTCCTTCATTACCCTCTGTCCTCATTTTATCTTCCACCTAGCTATTTTCAAAAGAAAATGACTAGTAGTAAAATTAATTTCAAAATACCTTATCGCGTTCCACAAAATGTTCAATATAAATTGAGCAACATTATGATGGAATAATTCATAAGACGTTACACATCTATCAATAAAACAATATTTGGTGTTTTCAGCGGACGTCACAAAAACCATCCATACGATACAATGAGCATTTAAAAATACTTGCAGTAACCGTATCTACTCAACCGCACAGTCGATTCATGACCATAACGAACGTCACAATATAGTTTATCTCACACGTTTCTTCTGTAACTTGGCTAGTTTTCTCCGTTTGAGTATCATCTCGTACAGAGCTTCGAGTCCTTCGTGCAGCCCCTCTCCGGTGATGGCGCAGGCAGGCTGCACGTGCCAGGCGTGCGAGTCGCGCGAGCTGTGTGGCGAAGACACCAGCTCGTGCAGCCCCAGCAGCTTCTCCAGCTCGCGCGGTTCCTTGGCGCCCGGAAGGTCTTGCTTGTTCGCAAGCACCAGGATCGGTACGCCCGTGTTGTCCGGCGACTTAGCCGTTCTGATCAGTTCCATCTTAGCCTCCTCCATTCGCTCTACATCGACGGAGTCGAGCACGAAGATGATTCCGTCCGTGCACCGCGTGTAAGACTTCCACAGCGGTCGCAGTTTCTCCTGTCCTCCGACATCCCATACGAGAAAGTTAACGCCTTTGGACTTCCCGATGGTGCCTTTGACTTTTTCGCAGTTGAAACCTATCGTTGGGACGGTATTGAGATACTGGTCGAACTTGAGCCTGTAGAGCGCGGTGGTTTTGCCAGCGGAGTCGAGGCCGAGCATGACCACGTGCAGCGTGCCCTGCGCGGTGGGCAGCGCGTCCAGCAGGCTGGAGTTCTTGCCCATGTTTGCACCCATTCTGACACGCCGCGACTATCTCACGCTGTCGTTCAATCGCAACATCACGAACTGTTGGTTATAACCTGGAAACAAAGAAACACTCGTTTAAGAATACAATTTAAATCAACAAAAGAAATTGTAATGAGCCGTTCTCGTTTTTGTTTCCTTGGAGTTCGAGGTTGCATAAAATTCGAGTACGCAATTAGTCACTTTAGTCGGTAATAAGTCATGGATATTTTAATTAGCTGAAAGTATAGAGGCGTCGCGTTTTCTGCAGATGTGCCTATTATTATGTCTGATGTTAGTGCAATCTTCAACCGATTGCAGCGATCCCGTTCTATTTTGGTACGCGTCTGTTTCCCGGCGCACGGTAGTCGATATAATAACACTCTCCTTCGAGTATTCATATATACTCCGGAATTATAGCGTGAATAACGGTAACATGTATAATAGAACATCTTAACGTAATACTCAGACGTGGAAAATACGCTTTAGGTACAGATTTGTTGTACGTATACACGCTATCCACAAAGCGATTACATTTTCACCTCTTCTCCACAGTACATTTGAAACAATAGATTAAAGATACATGCTTCTAAAGAATACTTTCAATGCGACAATTTCGAAGCCGTCGACCTGATACCCTTTAACTCGACTCTTGATTCGAACAATGTTCATCAGTTTCGAAATTGCTTTGTCCCAATTTGTATACCATTCATTGTACGCAAATCATTATAGCGGGATTGGGAAGTTCTCAGCAATCATCATTTGGATTGATTGATCGATATTATTTCGTTTCGACGTTAGCACTTGTCTTAAGCTGATGCCGTTGAAGCCTTTTAAAGGTAATATTTCATACGGAGAGTTGTCAGCCGTGTTCCAGTGTGCTGGAGGCGAGAGGAGGGGTCTCCGAGACGAGACAAGATGTCGCCATGGCTGCTGCGCCCTTTTAATAAATTATTTGCGGCAGACTGACGAGTCGTCGACTTTTTGCACGAAGGCCCGGGTAACGATGCGGAGTTACAGTTCGAGTACACCTGCCGTCATTACCACCTTTAAGAACAGGCTGTAAAGTTCAGTTTCGATTTATTGAATGTAACTAATGTTAGACGCGAAGCGGCATGCAGCATGCTTATGTGAATTTTTGATCTTTTCAATTTGGGATCAACGACCTAGTGATCAAAAGTGTCGGTTGCTTTGAGTGCAATCGGTTTTTACGTGGCGATTCTTGTATAGGTAATACTACAAAAAAGTTCACTAAAATAAATAGGTAATATTGATAAATTAAAATATTTTGACTAATCTTAAGAAATTAACCGACATTTTACATCTGGCAATAAAGAATGTGTCTGGTTTTACCACGCTATCAATTTCAAAAGATGATATTAATAGTTTCTCATATCTCTTATGGATGAACGGTTTCTTTCACAGTTCCATCCACGCCTCAATACATACTGGCTTGGCACATGCCACTATTCTAGGGCAACGAAAGTTCTGTGTGTTTTTTACACTCGAGGTTGAACGAATCGCAAGTGTGTCTCGAACATTGGCAGGCCTTCGACCCGTCTATCTTGAAAAACTAGTATTGCAACTTTTGTTTTTATTCGACACACTTTATGGACCTATAACAAAGGTTGCTGCGACGATTAGAGATCAATATCGCGAAAGTAGGCGCTAGGCGCAGGATTTGTATTTAACATTCTTTCCTAAACAGTGTGAGCATTTTAACAACAGTAACTGTATATTATTTTACTCCTAACTTATTTCTTCAACATTTGAAATTATGCCAATTTAGATAAGTGTGTGACAAGTCTAGTTTAATCCCCTACAAGAAGTGTTATTTAATAATACTGAGACTGACTGAGACATGACAGAAAAAAAAACTTTCACGTTGTTTTTTCGGCAAATCAAAAATGTTAAAGACATTGAACATTTTTAACGACAGAATTCTAGTAGCTATAGGTACGCAACCCATTAGAAACGAATGGTATTACGTTTTCCCGTTTCTCGTTTCTCCAGCAAGACGGATACAAATCTTATTACCTAGACACCCTTTAAAGGGCTTATTAGATTGGAAACTGTCTGCTGCACGTACTAAGGTTAAAAGAGTCAGTAGAAAGCATGATGTTGGCCCTTACTTTCTCTGTCTGAGCCCCGCCTAACGTTTTTCTTTATAGCCAACTGTATTCAACATTGGTATTGTTCTGTTGCAAGTGCTGCTTTCAAGTTAAATGGTACTTCATTTACCAAGCTTTATTTCGCTACGTTGATATCAATGTTTTTCTCTTTGCTAGTTCACTTATACTCCGAATAGATTCGGTTTAATTTGCGGGCTAGCAAATAAGTTTTTTAATTACAAGTATGTTTTAATTTTTAAATAATCTTAAATTTAATCAAATGTGTACTACATTTGATTAAGTTTAATTTTATCTTAATTAAATATAGTATTATTTAGAAGTTCGTAAAAACTGTTGATTAAGAGCTTTCAACTATCGAACGGACTCTAATGAGAATCTAACGCTGCATTAAGCATTATCTTGGATCTTATTCATTTCTGCATTTAACTGCAATGCTGCAACGTTATTATGCATAAGTACTCGTAGGTATACAGCTACAGCGCCAAAGTGCATGTGCCTCAACCGCCATCACATTTACAACATTAACTTGCGTCAGTTCTTTATTAAAACACCCATAAGTACACATTTAGGCTATTTTGACAGCTTGAGATCTGAAAAACAATTTGCGAAATTTCACTTTCATGTAAGGGCAACGATTGTAGGGCACCTTCGGAGTTCAACAACCTGTGAGGTTTGATAAACCCGATACTTCACGAGGTCAAGATCGCACTGTTCAAGTTATGGTACTTATTGCGAAGCATTTAGCAGAGACTATTTGGTTTTTATGGTAAATCTTTACTCAAGTTTTTATGGTTCTGTGTTTGGAAATACAGTGTTTTTCTCTAAATATTGACCTTATACTTAATGTAAAAAAGTACCGCCACAGTGTAAAAAAGAACGTTGAACGAACGAACCCACTTACCGACTCTACATAGTGACACTATTGGCCATTTATAAAACAGGTGAGCACGCTTAAAGATACTACAGCTTACTTGCCCTAAGCAACGACTAAGAAAAACAAGCGGTAAATCGAGTTCTATAAAGCGGAAAATCACAAGCGGAAAATAAAAGCATCGCATCGACCAGCGACCGGAGCGGAAGAAAGCACGTGGTATCAGAAGCGGGGCAAGCGGGTCGTGCGTGGCCGCTGCATACGGATGGCCACTTGCACCGCATACCAGGCTGGCTAGCGGAATATACGGAACCGTAACTGGACTTGTTCCTCGTCACTACAATTAGAACCTATCCACCTAATTAGGAGCTACTTTATTACTTTAAGAGCACAGACGCGGTAGTTTAATTACATTGAAAATTGTAAGTACAAACCAAATCTTGTGATTGCTCTGAAGCAGCTGTATTAAATTCGGTGGACGTTGCTAAATTAAGTGGAGGCATTAAGGTTGCTTAGACTTCTTTTTATCTTGCTTACCCGTAAAGTGTACGTATTAAGCGAGATTTGGAGAGTTTTTTTTTTCGATAGAGTCCTACCCATATACTTTTCTAGAGACCTCAGATAAACCTAGAGAGTCAGATGGCGCACGGCGTATGATTTAGGTGAAGCCAAAAAACATCCAAAAACTACGCTACTGTCGTATATGTACACAACACGCACACATTGACGCAAAAAAAACTACGCTACTCGCTTGGTCATTCTTAGCTCGACATTATGTGCATTGGTTTATGGTATAATTTCGTGTACATAAATATACATAGTTCATTATATTATAAAAGTGTGGCCAGGACTACATCTTGAGGTTCTTTTTAAAAACTGTGCAGTTTTAGAATACTAAATCTACTAAGGTTGTATATTGAAACGGAAATGGCTAACGTAGAGTTTGGGAATTAATATTAGTTTTCGTGCAATTGTAAATGTTTTTAATGGCAACATTACCACGTGCACACGTTTAAAAAGAAGTGGCTTCAGCGAGATATAACGCAGTGTTCCATCTTTTCTTCTAGGTTGATTTGAGCTAGAGACTAATAAAATGTATGCATGGAGAATAGGTTCCTAATAATTTGAAACAATACCTAACTTTCTAAACGTTCGAAACTTACTCAATCATTACGCATTTGAAAGCGTAAAGCAGGCAAATTAAGATAAAAGCAAAATGGTAGGTAAGCAATAAACAAAACCTAATAAATAAACTTTTAATCGACCGAGTGACGTGTTTGGATGCAATAAAATACAAACGAGTTCATAAATCTTGGTGAAAATCTGATGAAATGTGGGTATCGTTTCATTGCGTTATTTGGCTGCAGTCAAAAGTTTTAACAATTATTATTGTAGTAAGTAGTTAATTAACTACTCCCTTACTAAAAATCGTTAAATGGCCTCGGAAAAGTAAAACAATGTTTTACCTTTTTCGATCAAGTTACAAATTTAAAAGAAGGAAAAAGACAGCACTGTAGAGCTATTCCGAGGCTACAATAATAAGGGAGCTAGTGTGTTAGTTACTACGAGTACATAAATATCTAGAGAGTTCCGTACTGTTTATGAATTAAAAGTGTAAAGTCAACTTTTTTATACTAAGCGTGACAGGTACGTCTTCTACTAGGGTTGCATGTTGTTCATTTAGAACCTAACAGATGGCTGTTATTTTTTCGGCTTGCGCAATGATTTTTCAGTCCATCTGGACATACTCGTATCAGTTAACAAAGAGTGTAGTGTTGACACCTGCTAAAAACCTATCCTATGTCCAAGCAAAAGTCTATAAACCTAGCTTACCATCAGGCATCTACTTGGTATTTCTACTCTACAATAGTCTTAGCTACGTCTTTTAATTATCATCATCATTTATTTCAAGCGTTGGTTGTTTTCAACCAGTGCCAGTTATGTTAAGCCTCGAGGATTATTTTTAAACTCAGGTGGATTTGTAAAAAAAATGTTTCCTTACCAGTGGAAAAAACTCCTCTTCAATGCCGTAATCGTAATTGTTCACTCTCCAATGAACTCGTTACTGTAACAAATAAAAAATGCGAATTAACCTTCAAATTATTTTAAAGAGAATTTGAGGAAGCTAAGTGAGTCTCATTACTGTTTTTTGTATTAAATTTAATGGTTTAAATAAGGAAAAGGACTTTATGTGAAAATAATTATATTGTCTGAGTGCTGTAATCTATTCACATTTGCCGTGACGAAAACCGTGCTTAAATGACAGTTTAATTTCTGATTTTAATTTTTGCGTAACAAAATCATTCCCATATTTACGACAGGTAAGTACTAAAATCAAAAGACCTTAAACACGTGATAATCTCTAAATTAAAGAGTCTAAAAAATACCAATTATGACAAGCAATAGTAAATTATGCACCGAGGGGACAAAGACACTGCTTTATCCCAGAGATGAATACTCTACTGGCAACAGAACAGGCAACAAGAAGAGGCAACAAAAAGGAACTGTGAAAATATGTTACACCAAACCAATGTTTTGTTTTAAATTTCGTGGAGCTTACGGTCCAGTTGCGTTATTTTTTTTTTCTTGGTGGCCAGTTCAATTTTCTAATAAACTCTTCTTACGGTGTCGGCTTGCTGAGTTTTCATTTAATTTTAACCTCTTTGCTCGAAAACTCCGTTGGTGTTTTTACACAACTTTATCTGCTTTACGTTTAGACTACGTGATATGCAATTGGTCATTGTCGAGCAATTGTTGTGAAAAAATATATGCAGGCCTATGCTACACTATATACGACCTACGAGTATAGGGACTTAATAATAACATCGCTGCCTGCCCATATTTAGCACATAATTCTTATAGCAAGTACAGTCCCAAGCAGAAATTATAAATAAAAAAAAATTGCTAGACATCTTTGATATCTTACGCAACGTCATAATATTAAATTTATATCTCGTCTAGCTCGCGTCATAGCCTGTTGTTACTAGGTACTCGTAATACTGTCAAGATATCATTTCCTATTTCCATCCTGTAGGTACGGATTCAAGATGTACTACATCAAGGCAAGGAGTGGGTGTAATGCCAATAGTGGCGGATGGTAATTTCCTGTCCTTCCGCACAAGTCGCTAGCAATGGAAGAAATCCCGCTTCCGCTATCCTGTCTTTATGAAATGACGAAGCGATGGTTTTCATTTCTGATGGTTGTCATGGGAAATAAGTAGGTTGATGCCTACTTATAAAAATAATAATACATTCATTTAATTTAGGCAATATAATTGGCATACAATGCAAGTTACTGAGGCCCATAGAAAATAAATACTTGACAGACAAACATATTATAAATTAAAAAAAAATTATCGACATCTTATAGGATTTTTACTGGGCGCTGCCTCCCAGTAGCGCCGGAACTCTAGCCCCTTTGGCCAGAACTCAGGCGAGAGTACCGCTCTGCCTTGTACAATATATCTAGGTTGGTTGTTGATTGTTGCTTATAAGTTGAGTGTTACTATACAAAGTTCTTTTAAAGCTGGTGACCGTGGTAGGTCACCAAGGTAAGTAGTTATCGCTGCACTCGTACCTAAGTATTACTTTACCTACCTGTAGGTGCCTATTAAGTACAAAGTAATGGGTATCATGCATTGATACTCGAGTCAATAGGTATAAGTTTCTGCAATATGATATTGATAACTGAGAAGTGTAACTGTAGGGCTAGTAATATGATAACGTGATACATGATCATTATTAAGGACAAAGTATCTAAAGTACCTAGCGTACCTTAAACGTACCTAGGTTAGAGAGGTAGGTGGGTACCTATATTTACAAACATAATTAGATTTGTTTCAATACAGCGACGTACCTACATAGAGTTTGTTCATTCCTACAGAATTTCTAAGAATATCATTGTGATAATGGTGTTCTTTTACCATAAAAATATACCAATCACTCAATCAGCTCTTTTATTTTAGTCCTTACTAAGTTTTGACAACCTCGAGTAAGTTAAACAATCAATTCTATTAAGTATGCCAAGAAGTTGGCTCATATTTATAGATTCGACCGTAAAACGCCTCTAAAGAAATACTGACATTACTGACGCCAATGTTCTTTCTACACATTGGCGTCAGTATTTCTTTAATATCCTATTCGTGATGTACGCGACAGTGCTGCTAACAAATAAAGATGAACAAAAAACAAACAAAAACAAGTTTCCTTCGAGAACATGCCAAAAAACGCGTCGCGGAAAACGTATTAGAGACTCAACACACGTTTAGTCAAAATTTAAAGTCACGAGGACTAAAACAAGCAGTCATAATCATGACTCCCGTGTGATATTATTATTACGTAAGTAAATTTTTAAAGAACTTAGATAATTATTTTCATTATCAAAACAGCTGTGAAAGAAAACACCTAACCTTGCTCTTTTCCGTTCTTTATTCTGCTCTGCATTGGTATTCACTATTCACAATCATTCAGAAACGTTTCCGTTTAGTTTCCAAAAAAAAAATATTAACTCAAATTATGTATTCGAATCTCAGTCCGTATTCATAAGTTTTTAAACGTGATTAATTGTTCCGATCGGATTTATACTCAATTCCCTATTCCAAAATTTGTAAAAGTAGACTTAGGTTCGAACAATTTGAATTTGAAATATGTGGGATCCGATCGGAAACGTTTCCGAATGATAGTGAATAGCACCGCTGCTCTACTTAAACCAATAATGTAGGTCAATAAAATTATCGTAAGATAAGTGCCCAAATGCGATTCAATCTATGCCAATATGATAAGTAGGTAACTATCAGTCAATAGTCATGATATCGGTGTCACTATCATAATTACCGTTCTTTCAATAACAAACGTACCGTTAATTTTCTAATAGTGACATGGAGTAACCGTATTTATTTTCGTGGTAGAGTTTGCTCTGCAGCTACAGTTAGGTAAACCATTATTTGCGAAATTCGCGGAGATGTCACCTTCCTGGTACCGCGTTGTCGGGTTGTATGACCGACAATGACGTAGCATCGTAAAATTGTGGCGTTTTTTTACGAGCACATCATTATTTTACTTTAAGATAATAGCGTAAAACACAATTACATTCAATATTTCCATACTGTGTAAAATTACTTAATTGCATTTTAAAATGTATTGGTTTCCATCTGAGGAAATACTCAAACCATTTATGATATTCCTATGGGATAAATACCATTTATGGTATGAGTGTCTTCTTGTAAAAAGATACCTATTTAAGTTACCTGATGAAAAAAGCCTTAAAAACTTTCTCAATCTAAAATCTTTCTTAAATTCCTTAACTGTTTCTATACCTAAGATGCTTTTTTGCTATTATTCGTTTTAAATTTCGAACGTAGACTAAACCCATCAAGTTTAACGGAATTATAACAACCGATGAGCGGATCAGTTAACGGGTTCCAAGTTCCATGGTTCCATAGATACGATCCATTTCGTTCGCCTCAGCCACCTGGCGGGAGACCGTGGAGAATGACAGCAAAAACTGCGCCCATCAATCAACAATCTGGCAACCCACGTGTGTTGCACCCTAGCTTACTATTTTAAATTAAAAATATAAATATTGTCTAGTTTGGTACGCAAATGTGTGTCAGTGTTTAGACTGCGATTGAATTATAGGCCGGCCTTAGAGTCATTTTTATATCGGTTGGTGCTACGAGTATCAGCAACTAATGAATCGGGTCAAATACATTTTGGATGGACTAAACGAAAGAAACAGAGATTTTTTCGCATCATTTGATTTATGTCGTGATCGTGATTTATGATGTATGCCAAAGTTTTGCAAAAACGTCTGATGACAGAGAGAAATACAAGCAATAAAGATCAATATTCTAACTTACAATGTCGTCTCCTGACTTGAAGCAAAAAACAATGTAATTAATCTAGGAAAATATTCATGACATAAATATGCATAGATTCTTGGATTATAATTTGAAATAGGTAAATACAATAAATACTTTTTTCATCACACTCGCTCGTAAATGGGACTTTATTCCATCGGGTTTATGCTCAAAATCCGAGCACGCACGCACGCGTGCTTTTACTTTACCATTATTGAACTAGTGCTGTAATATTTAAAAAAAAACAACAAAGAGTTTTTATTCGACTGAAAGTGGTAAGTACCTACTTACCTAAGTATTCCTTTTCCTATATCTTATATCTTTAAATGAGCAATTCTTGTATATATATATATATATATATAATTGGAATCTCGGAATCGGCTTCAACGATTTTCATACAATTTAGTATATAGGGGGTTTCGGGGGCGATAAATCGATCTAGCTAGGAATCATTTTTAGAAAATGTAATTTTATTCGTGTTTTATCGATAATCAATCTCAACTGAAAAATATGACTCTTCCTGACATCTATTGGCGAACAATAATACAATTTTTTGTGAGCAACTACGAGTAATTGCTTTAACGACACAACAGCAGATGGCGCTGTTAAGTAACACGAAGTCAATGAGTGTTTGCTTTGAGGTTAGACTAAAATCAATTGTTTAATATCCAAAAAACACAATTAAAAAATAAAAAAAATACCGAGCAAAGCTCGGCCATCCAGGTACTTATTTATTAAAAGAATCGTAGCTACTTCTCTAATTACGATAATTCCCATTATTAATTTAACCCTATTCCCTATTACTCGAGTGTACCGATAAACTTGGCACACTTGTATGTACAATTTTAAGTTATCCTAACTTTTTCCGGTAGATAATGTACGACATAATAAATAGTTGAAAGTACTCGTTTGCTATAACATTTTACTTGATTACTACTTAGCTTAGACGGTAAGTAGAAATAAATTTAACGAAGGCCTTGCATGAGCGTATAAATTTAGAGCTTTATTTGTGCTACGGAGAAATTTCATCCTACACATTATTAAAAATAATGGAATGTAGGGTAGTACAAAATTATGATCATCAATATTAAACCAGAGGACCTCGTTTTACAAGCTTGTTCGTTTTAGAAGGCTGCTGACAGAAACGTCAACTCAAGAACCTTAATTACCTACGTGCTTTAGAATTTTTAAACTTTCCAGGTAAAATCTTTAGAAAAGCGTGTATAAATTTTTAAAAAAACTGGTTTACCACAGAAGAGGTCAATTAAATATTTTTGTTAACCAAATAACTTCTACCACAAACAAGCTCAAATTAATATTGTTGTTAATCAAACAAATTCCAAATTGTTTCAGCAAATGCTTCAACGATAAATAAGTTGTTACGTGGAAACGTTGGAATATTATATCTCTAAAAAGTACATTGTTTTGTCTTTTTCAATTGAGCCAAAAATTTAAAAGAAAGAAAAAAGACAAAACAACAAACTTAATACTATTTCGAAGCAATACTACGTTTGTTTAATTTTTTACAATGTTTATTAGTAAGGCTAGTTTATATTTATTTAATTGAATTTAAAATGAAGTGCTTAAAAACAAAACAATTAAAGGACATTTTAAGTTCTTTAAGTCAGTAGTGTCGAAAACTTTGCCCGACGAAGATTTTTTATGATATAAACATTGTTATATACATCTTCGGGTTACTACATGTTTACTACCAATTTATTGAAAGATTGAGATCCCATGTTTGTTTATTTGAGTTACTGAGACTGGATAATTTTATAGTCTGAAAATATGCGGGTTGTGTGCGTAACCTTGCACCAATTTTATTAGACAGCTGAATAACATTTATATTCAGATGGTTAGCCTTCGTTTAATTTGAAATGAATACATTTCGTGTCAGGTTTTTAAATGACTTACTAGTTCTAAAAGTATTTTAGATTTGAGTAATTAATGAAGGAACTGGCACATTTTGCTGAAAACCAGCGGGAATGCTTTTGACTGCAGATTTTCTGAGACAAAGTTATTGTTTTGACGAGCTGCGCCCTGCGGTTTCACCCGCGGTCCCACAGGAACCGTATATTTTTTCGGGATAAAAAGTACCCTATGTCGTTCTTTGTACCCCAGACAACGTGTATGCAACAATTTCACGATGATCGGTTGATTAGTTAGGGCATGAAAGCGTTACGAACAAACAAACAAACTCACTTTCGCATTTATAATATTAGTTAGGATGGTTAGTTATATTGTTGTGATGCTGTTTGACCTTCGATAGGAATTGAACTTTTAAAAAGACGTACCTTCTATATGTATAGATAGATTTAATTAATGAAATCGACTGAGGATGTTGCATAGTTTCAGGCCTGCGTTTACACTAATATGTATCATCATACATTGTATGCCCATCCATGCAGAAACCTTTTTTCATCCAGAAACCTAATCAAATTATCCAAAACAGGAACAACTCAATAAAGTATCTAATTATTGCGTAATCTACGGCGGACAGACGGGAAGCAACCGTTTTGCTTCACTTAACGAAGGCGTTTGTATGAATAAATATGAATTGTATGGTAATATTTATGATTTTATTGGCGTAACTGGCGTGGGATGCGGGAACACCTTGTCAGACAGCCTTTGTACATTGTTAGGCACACTGGTGGGTAAAATGTGACATTGTAATGTATTGGTTTGAATCGTTTTCAGCATATTTTGAGAGTAACCTCGCTGGAGAAACTTAAGATTCTTGATGAAGAGTGGAACAAAAAAGTAGAGACAGGAAAGAGAGGTGTCTCTAAATTGTATTACTAATGGCGGAAGAGTTAATATAAAAAAAGACAATAAAACGGTAACTACTTACTTGCCTACTAAGTTAATGGTTGTTTATTTTTTATCCTTTTAATATTATTGTAAAAAATAATGAAATAATGTCTGCCAGTAAATTTTCTACATAATTCCGATTTATATTTTTCTCTTTTGATTATAATACCTTCTTAGGAGGTTTTAAGACTTGTATAAGCTCTACCCACACAGTCCAAATAAATGAGTATACATTGGCGCCTGTATTTTTTTTTTTTATAGAAACGATTGTTTAATGGAACAATTTTATTTTTAGTACTTATAATTTAATTGTGTGTTTTGTCAGTTCTGACAAAACTTGAGTATCGCACGACAAAAAACTTTATGACCGTGTTCGTAAATGTAACATAATTTTTTCATGAACTGGACACCTGTCCGATGAACTTAATTTAGCACTTCTTATTTGGTCAAAGAGGCCTATTTACATTACTACGTTCTAACAAAAGTAACAAAAGGTAACCGTTGATCGCAGTTAACACATTTCAACGGCACGATGACCGAAGAACCTACAAAACATACGCAGATAAAAATACAAATACTCACTCGTAACCTTTTTACATCCCTTGTGGCAGTTAGAATATTTGATGTTACTACAACATGCATAGAAACTGACGTTTTCCTTACAACGACATGGTACTTGTTTATTTAGCTGTGAGCTCATTTTGTCCGTTGAACTTTAGATGTGATTACACGATGATTTCTGTTCGTTACAATTCGTGACTTCACCTGCTTTTTGTTAGCATTGCCTTTTGCGTTGTTGATTGGTACAGAACCTGATGGGAAGCGGTTATATAACGACTTCTGGCTATAATATACCACCATACCTTCTGGTACTTACCTAACTTAACAATAGTTTTTGTATCGGCAACTTATTTTCGTCCCTATACCATCATCGTTTCATAAAATTGGTAGAGGTTTGAGTCTCTACGCTTTTTTTTACAAACCGGTTCGTAAGAGTTAACATAATAGTTATCAGCAAGGTTAAGATATTTAACTCAGTTAAGTAACTAAGTTAGAAACTAAAGCTTTCATAGCTTAAGTTTTTCACAGCCAGAAAGTAGAACAACGTAAAATTAAATTCTAGTTTCGGATTTATAAGAAAAAGCTTCACTTTTTCATTTCCAACTTTTACGCGGAATGAAAGTCAATACGAGTATAAAGGGAAGTTTGAAAGCCTGAGTGCTTCATTAATCAATATCTAGGTAGGTTCTAGCATGTTCTAGTAAAATTGGAAGGAAATTATGCATTGAACGCAGGGGTTCACGATATTTAGTGAAAGCTTATTCTTAACCAGTTTCTGATGAATATCTAATCCGGTAACACTGAGCTTACGTACACCTGCTTCTGTAGACACAGGATATTAGCTTAGTGGAAATTAATCATGAATTTTGTATGTCGGCAGGCGATAGTACGCCAGGAAAATTGAACGGAATTAGATGAAAGTTGCAGTTCTTCAAGAAGGGGGTAAAACAAAATTAAACTTCTGTATCTTAAAGGCAGAATAATATTGCAATAATTGTTCGAAATATTAACTATGTACGTGATTGACGACGTCCGTCACTCGATGTGAATTGATATCGATGTTTTGCATCATTATAGCGTCGTGAGTGTCGTGACCACACAGTTGAGCGGCTCAAAGAACCGTCTGGTCTCTTGATTAAATTACGGCAATGTCACCGTTAGTGGTGCTAACAGCTGCCGCACAGCGAGAGCCGACGTCGACGGTCAGATTGGGGCCGGCGGCGACCGCAGTCTCACTACGTTTCCAATTTGCTTTCCATTTGCTCTCCGAATGGCTCCAATGTTTGGAGAGCCAGATTAAAGTCATCTCTGTTTGACTTCGAACTGAGCACCGATTAAACCTGTATCTGAATTTAGACACGACTTTGGTCACGACTGCAGGTAAACGAATTGTACTAGTATTGACGTCGAAGTAGGATTCAACCAGTATTTTATTGATTTTCCTGTCCATCTTAAGACATACCTAAATATAGGTACCTTCTTGTATCTAAATAAACACGACCCTTATTCCCATAGTCTTCATAAAACTGTATCCAATGCAGTACTTAGAGACATTCGGAGCAGTAGGTCGCATGGCTACTGGAGCCACAACAACTAGCTTCAGTCAGCTTGTAACTTGTTTCTCGACAAAGTTGAGAACAGGTTCGTGACGGCCGCATTGTCGTCCATCCATCTCTTGTCATCTGATTGCGTCTCCGTGATTTATACGTCGGCATCGAATGTGGATACGTTTGAAGCGAGGCTTTGTGTTCGATGACGGGCAATCAATACAACATGTCTTGAGTTACAGCGATATATGTGTCGAGTTGCGCGTTTCGCGTTGGGCCTCTTCTAGCCAGCAGCGTTGAGGTCGAATCCTTACATGCTTGCATTAGCAACAGCTGAGTTGTATACGGGTTCTATTGAATGCCGTGAATAATATATTAGTCTAGCTAGTATAGTTCATTAATTTACACTTCCTCATTGCATCTCTTGTGGAGGCTCAATGCAAGTTGCGAGACCGGGCATAGTAAGTGCAGTGTCGCAATTTAAAATCAGAAATTTTCAAAAAATAAAAACACAGTATCTTTAGTAAATATCAATGATTGTTGTCAGAATACTATTATTTCGACTTCCTCAATACGATTAAAACAAGCCGTATCAGGATTTCTAAAGACATTTTCTGCGAACTCTCTACCCTCTCGAAAGTGGGTTAAATATTAAATACGCGGTTCGTTCGATGCTGCAAAACTGCATTTTATTATCAAAGTGGTCGTTCTAAGGCTGTTTGTTGGTAATCTTGTTTGCGACTTGCCACGGGGCTATCAGACAGGTCAGAAATCGCGGCCAATGGCTCGAGAAATTGCAAACAGATGGTAATTTTGCTTGAGCTGGCATATCTTCGTTTTGAGACGTAGGTAATTACCTGTCTGCGGTCTGCTCGGCTGATATTAAACTGCTTCTCGGTAGCCTACTTGAATGTGCTTGATCGGCAGTTTGCCTTAGAGGTAATATGGTAAACAGCAAAATCTGCTTGGTAGGTAAGTGTTAAGCAAAGTCTATTAAATTTTCCTATCGTCACAGTTGTTTTAAAAACATTCCTGACAGTCTCATTTAACTTCTTTAATCACTTCAGGTAGTAAAGTCATCCAAGTTGTTAGGGCAAACATTTTTAAGAATTGTATTGTGATTTGTGATGTTGCTCTGTTGTTTGTTTAGTCAGTGTACCGAAACTAAACAACTAAACAACTTTGTAACCTAGACCTATCAACAAAAGTTTACGTGTCCATAAAAATGAATACTTGAAGCCATATATTCACAACTGCCATTTGAATTCGTGATTAAGTACTTCTCAAATTAGCAAGGCCTTGCTAACACTTCGTATTCACGTTCCCATCAACGAAATAATCCGCTAAAGAAGTCAAGGTTTCCAATTGTATTGTAATTATAGGGTTTTGATTGAGGCAGGTGTGTGATAGTGCTGTGCGAATAATTGATACGGACATCGATATAACATCGATACTTTAATCTGGAATCATAGAAACGTCTGCTACTTTAGTGATGGTATTAAAACAATGAAAAGAACTCGATACAATTCGTGAATATTCTTTTTTGGGACACAATATCGACAACATGAAATACATTTTCTGAATAGAATACCAACTCGTATTCTAGAACGAATACAATTCGAACCTAACGGACACGGTAGGCTATAGTGTGGCACTCTTGGCCTTGAACTTAAACGTTTGAAATTACCTACCGTTGTCACGTTCACTGATCGATTGAGCATTAATAGCCTTTTGATGGCCAAGCGTAGTTACTGCTTTTATATCTGATGATGAGGTATGAGCGGTATTTCACTTTAATAAATTGAGCCATTACTTTATCAGAAAAGATAGCATAAAATGTGTCTAGATAAAAAAAAAAAAATGTCTCGTGTCATAATGTGTTGCTGAATATGTTGCTGCTACATCTTTTGTAGCAATTTCTGCACTGACACTGAATATAAATGGGTATATAAGTTGGTGCATTTGTGAAATATCGATCTGTCAAGTCGAATATGCAAATTCACATTCGAAGTGTTGACAGGTACAACACTAATGTGCAGCGTAGCTTGACAACTTGCAGATACCTTTGTCGGATTAGCTAGCGGAGCGGAATATCTCCGGTCAGATCATGATTACCGGACAGGTCATGATTATTCATGATGCAGAGATTGGGCTGATCAGTGTTGCCATTTCTTGATGTTTTCACTTGAAAACAATAGAACATTTTTGAGAATGTGGCTAAAAATTTCTTTGAAAAAGCCAGTTATATAGTGTCTTCGCTACTCTATGATATATTATATGTTTTAAAATAATTATTTTTAATTATTATTTATTAAAATCTAATAACTTACTTCCAAAACTTGAATATCTTACCCGAAGCTTTTCGAAAAGTTTATGAGAGCTAGAGTGAGAGAAAGTATTATTTATAACGTGATAGAAAAAAATGAATAAGACTCCATTTTCCATATTTCAATTCTAAAAAGCAATTGCTTTTTAGAATTTCGAAAGTTATTCTATTTGGCAACACCAACGTCACCACTTCGACAGTTGTAGAGAATGGTGATTTACCGAGTACCAATTATTTACATATGTATGTGTGTCAGTTGAACGTTGGACATTAACCTAGACTTTGAAGCAGGTTGTTTTAATGCAGTACAAGTCCTTTCTACGATTTAGTATTGTTGAATTTTGTTAGTAATTAGCTGCGCCCCGCGGTGCTGCCTGCGGTTAAAAAGTAGCCCATGTATTAATCCTGGGTATAATCAACTTTTAAACCAAATTCCATCAAAATCCTTCTTTCCGTTTGAGCGTGAAGAAGTAACAAACATACACACTTACACACTCACAAACTTTTGCCTTTATAATATTACTAGCTGCGCTCTGGGGTTTCACCCGCAGTCCCACAGGATTCGTTCATTTTTTCTGGATAAAAAGTACAAGTACCAAGTACCCTACGTCCTTTTCTGTATCCTAGACAACGTGTGCAAAATTTCACGATGATCGGTTAATAAGTTAGGGCGTGAAAGCTTTACAAACAAACAAATGAACAAACTCACTTTCGCATTTATAATATTAGTAAATATGTAATACTATTAGTGTTAGCGTAATAATTTAAAAAAAAATTGTAGTTAAAAGTTGATACGAAATAACATTTGTAGAAAATATTTTTTCTTAAAAGCAATTATTGATAACTACGAAATTATAGCCCGAAGAGAATAAGCGTGGAGCTATAAACTTAATCTATCTATGTCATCTTAAATTAGGTCTCGCCGCAGCCAGTGCGTAGTTACGCACGTTCGTTATCACTAGTAGTGCACTGTGACTTAACTGTGGCAAGCTGACATCACACATGACCACATAATAAGTAATTATTAGTGCTATTTGAGTTTGTAAGATTTCGAATACAGTGAGAGCTTTCCATAACATTTTCCTTACCCATGATCTATTTACTCTACTTGCAAAAGCTTGGCACAGTAATTTGAAACATGCCAAATTTTAAGAACCAAGAAGAAGTATTTATATTATATGTATTTCGTGTACCTACTTAGTAGTTTTATTTTTATTTTTTGGCTTTTAAAATTATTTTTGTTTACTTTCAAGGCCTCTGTGCTATTTATTAATATGTTCATAGTGCAAACAGGTTGCCTGGAACAGATCGCTTTGAGCGATAAGGCCGCCCATTAAAAACTTAGTTTAGCCTTATTTAAGTATCATTGACTATTTTATGTTTTTAATAAAGAGTTGTTGTATTGTATTGTACTATGTTCAAAACTATTTACTTACATCTAAAACTCATCAAAATTAGCTACACTATTACAAAGAAATGTTATACATTGCATGTACTTAGGACTAGCAGCGCTTCGCGGTTTCATCTGCTATCTATGAAATTCTACGATAAAATATTTATGGCTCATGAGGGGTTTGGAGTAAAGATGCACCTTCACTGCTTTGGTTGCAATCTGTATAGGTAAAAAAAAAAGGTTACCTACTTACAAACAAACATTGGCATCTATATTATAGTGTGTTTTGATCTTAAAATGTTTGGCAAACATGCGATAAACAAGTAACAAACAAAATAAATAAATAAAAAAAAACCCGACTGCAAAATGTTGTACCCTATGTCACTTCCACTATCAAGACGATTCAAATGACACCTCACATGTCGAAATACTTACATCAAGCCGTTGGGGCTGCAGGCTTTGCCAAAAAAACGTCATAAATACAACATACAAACACTCGAAAAACATAATCCTCCTTCTAGTCAAAAATCTTATCGCGTTCTACTCGTATTGATAAAAAAAGAAAGTTTTGATAACAGCCAAGTTATTGGGGCTGCAGGCTTTGCCAAAAAAACGTCATACATACAACATACAAACACTCGAAAAACATAATCCTCCTTCTAGTCAAAAATCTTATCGATTCTACTCGTATTGATAAAAAAAGAAAGTTTTGATAACAGCCAAGTTATGAAATGGCATGATATTTGTTGCGTAGTTTCAGAGTATATTTTATTTAATATAATCAGTTAATTATATCAACGACTCTAGAAGGTCTTTCCAAGGTTTGTTTTTAAGACTGCTATTTGGTGTTTTGTTTTTTTTTAATTAAAATATTGTTTTAAACGAATTATTCCATATTTATGATCATGACATTTTGACATTAATGACTTTTATGTAATCAAAGTAAGACCTTTGAGATTAGATTAGTCTAGCTGCACCCCGTGGTGATACTCGCGGTTATAAAATAGCCTGTGCTATTACAGACTATAATTTATATCTGTGCCAAATTTCATCCAGATCTGTTCAGTCGTTCTGGCGTCATTGAGAAACAAACATCCATCAACGCATCCAAAATTTCGCATTTATAAGTATTAGTGAAATAAGATAGTTGTAAGCCAAAATTTGTGAGACTGTAATTGTTATTTGAAAAAATAATGCCCCTCAGTTTCTTGCCTGTTCTTCTGAGTAGAGGCTCTTTATCCGAACAAGGCGGTCGAGTCTATTTAAATAACTTTGACGTTCACAAGTGTATCTTTGATACCTAAATTGAATAAAAACATTTTGACTTTGACTTTGATGAGCTTAGCTAGTTTTAGTCAGCTCAAACCTTGTCTATTTATCTTTCTGCTTAAGTCTGTATCTGTCTGTATAAATATGGTCTGTATAATGTCATGTTTACTTGTAAAATGCACTGTATTCTGTCCCTTTGCGACACTTTCTAAATAACAATATCGTATGAGAGTAGATAAAACCATTACGTAATACAAGATAAGAAATAAAACAAGATTCTGTTAAAAGAATACACATTAACACACTCTTTTATTAATGTTTTTTTTATTTCTATTACAATAAAACTTTTGTACGAGTTATTGAGAAAATGTAAATTACAATAGTACCTACTACGGAGATCAGTACGAATTGGTTTAGTACTTTTTTAGTAGAGCAATAACTCGTAAAAGTGTCGTATTTCTCTGTATACCTATTATTTTTGTCGAAACTTCACTCTTGAGATTGGTTAATATTTTAGTACTCACCTAGTTCTTTCTGCGTATTTTACTTGAATAAATAACTTGCTACATAAATCTTAGAATACATTCTCCAGAGTATTTCATCTTGGTACGAAAATGTTGGTATCATTTTATACCCTTAGGATTATCATCTCAGGCCTGTAGGCAAGATTATTTCTGATTTGCTAGTAGAGGCGCTTCTGTGTGGTATTCCATTATTTATTACCCGACTACTAGAAAAAGAGTACGTTTTTTTTTACGTGTATATTTTATGTTGTATGTATGTTCGTATATCACTGTATGTGGCCCTAACGAAGTCCCGTATCGACAATTTATACGGTGCAAAACAAACTTCTATTTTTTTGGATAAAAACTACTCTATGTCATTATGAGTACTCCTGACGTGAATACATCAATTTCATAAAGACCGGTTGCGTTAGCCCGTGAAAGCGTAACAAACAAACAAACGAACAAACTAATTTTTACTAGGATTTATATTTGAATTGGAGTTGATCAGAAAAGGAGTCCGAGTGTGAAGAAAACGAAACAAAAAATTAAATTAAATAGAACTTTATGTAACACAGAAGCAAACTCAGGTTTCAGAAAAAAAGGAAACTTAAAAAGATTTACTTATTCATATATTCACGACAAAATTATTCACAAAAAATTCGTCGCTACAAAATGGAGAGAAACATAAAATGCAAAAGGTTTTTTACTTTAGGAGTGATCACTTTGATTCACATCTGACTGTGATTCTCGTGTGCTTTGTCGCTCTATGGAAATCAATTATTCATTGATGTGATGGATGAAAGTCAAACCCTGGCTGCCCTGGCGTAGCTACGAGGGGCGTGGGGCAACCATCATTTCTATTCGTTCTATAAATTTACAGATATGGTCAACTGGGACAAATGCGTCTGTGAGGCAATTGCGTCTTTCAAGAATTACTGATAAACCCTTCATAAATTCGGCAACTAACATCATCTTGTACAGATTATAGCAACTAAAGATAAATAAAGATGTAGGTGACGCCTAAATTGTGAAGGGTTTGTCAGTAATTCTCGAAAGACGCAATTGCCCCGTTGACCCTTAGTACTTTTGTGCAAAAAATAATGTAATTTGCGTAGGTGGCTTTTAGAATTGGGAATATACCTATTAAAATAATGTGCTTTTGCTCTGATCGATTACTATATTATTTCAACATTAAGTTTTTATAAGGCAGAACTCTACTAACAGATATTTTTTTTCGTAAGCCCTTGCATGATCAAAAAAACCAAGGTCTAGCATTCCGGGAGCAAACACACAATGACGTGATTCGTAACTTTTTTTTTTTTTTTTTTTTTTTTTTTTTATGTAGAATAGGTCGGCGTTTGACCACCAACTCGCCTGATGTTAAGCGACATTGTGGTCTAAGATGGAGCACGACAACCTGTAAGATACTTATTCACTCTAGCTGGAGTTTTGTAGAGTGAACAAGTACAAAGACGGCAGTAAATTAAAAAAAAAAAAATGTAAATAAATAATATGTAATTTTGTAAATTACTTAATTCGGTCTCGCTTAAGCATCGATTGACGTCACTATGTGTTGCCCACGAGACCGGAATGCTAAACCTGGCGGAGTATATTGTTGTATCATGAGCCCATGTATCGATGTCCGTCCAACAAGTTAACCCCTGGCCACCCCAGCGCAGTCTGCGACCCATTTGGCCGAGCGCTCTCATTTCTGTCCCCTAATATCCGACCTACTTTCCTCCCATCACTTCGGTGCGAGCAATGAGTTGCCTAATAAAATTAATGTGGGGAGAACGAAATATACGCGGCTTTATTAAGGGCTTCAGGATAGTGTTAGGGTATCGGTTTTATTGTGATAGTTCTATGTTTTGGGTTTCGTCATAATATGTATGTAAGTACAGTAGAATTGGGTTATAGCGATGTTTGTTACGAACCATTACCATTACCGATTGCCGACCGCTTACTACTCAAAGCCGCCGCAGTCTCTAGACCATTGTTGTTAACCAGATCCTAATATAGGTACTTATTAATACGAAAACAAAACACACCAAACCTTGATCTAAATGCAACAAGTGTAATTATATATTTTTTAAGGAAACCAGTTATTGTTTTAATTATATGAATTGGGCGTACATTATTAATGATAATGACTGTGATCAGTTCATGCCCGTTTTTGTAAATAATCGTTTGCTTTAGCATCCAGAAGTTGAGCTATGTTCCAAAAACTAGGAACGATACGAAATCTGGCTGAACATTTAAAAGCTCTACCTATTTTGTAAGAAGCTACTACTGAGGTACTGCAGGTATCTATTTTAAGGCGTACGTTTTACAAACTAATAGAGTGATAATTTAGTTTTTCAAACTAATAAAGTGTTAGTTTAGTTTTACAAACTAATAAAGTTTTAGTTTAGTTTTATCCAATGTTTCCCTTATAACTAGCAACTATAATTACTTTTGCTATTAATAAAGCGATGGCAGCCTAGTTGGGAGAAGGTACGCCTCTCAAGCCAGAGGAAGCGGGGTCGAACCCAGCCGACGGCATGCACCAATTTGTTCATTGTGTGAACATATGTGCGTATTTTATGTCATCTGCTACATGACTGGAGCCCGGTGTATGGTGACAGGCTCGCCCCCTGTCACATTTGGGACTGAATATCGTCCGGCGAAATGTGGGTGTTGTATTACACCTCTGCCAGCCCCGTCGGGGGAAAGGCGTGACGATATGTTAATAAATTTGGATAATTATGGATCTCCGTGTCTTAAACAAATATATGTATACACTGAGTTTAATATAACCATCCCAGTAGCTTCAGTGACACAGTTGACCTTTAGTAATCTGGAAAAATCAGTTTCGATAGACTTTGTGTGCGTCATAAAATTTACGACAAAGGGGAGGGAGTGGTTCGTAGACTTAATAGATGGGAAGACGTTTATGATAATAGCAGTCGACTTATGGTCCGCGAAGTTCTGGGTCAAGGTTTCTGCGGTCGACGCGACGACATAACAACGTTTAAGCCTTGAATATTCGCCAAATGCGTCTATTCAACTCGTAATAGTGAAGAAGCTACGGACCCTACCGATATGAAAAAAATATCACCAATAAGATCATTCTGTTACCTATTAATTAGTCTAATTAAAATATTATATTACTTATTAGCGCAGTTTCTTTGATAAAATTTGTATGTAGATGCCAACTTATGACAGTGTGAAAAAAAAGAAATAAACATTTTATTTCAAAGTAGTTACGCTTAAATGGGTTCAGTATAGATCGTGCTCTAACTTACACTGCACATTGGTGATGGTTGTTGTTTACAAAATAGAGTAGCAAACGAGAGTGACAAGTGATGATCTATTATTAAGTGGTCAGCTTTACATTATGGGTATTGTAATCCCATTTGACATCGTTTGTCAAATTAATGGTTGGTCTTATTAATCAATGCATTGTTATGAACAATCGCAACACAATATGAAGCATTGCCGATGCGTTGTTAAGGCCTGGTTTTACACGAAATCATCAAAAACAAGAATTTTTTGGCGCCTAGTTTGATACGAATAATTGTGAATAACCAAAATCAGTTTAACCGAAGTAGAATTTTGAGAATCATTATCATACTGGAAAAAAATCACAAAAAATATATTTAAAAAAAAAAAACTGTTTAAGCGTAGTTCTCAAAATTTTCAGCTATTAAAACACATTTTTTTTCAATGATTAAATAGCCAGATTTGTTCTATAAAGTTTAACCGAATAACTTATTCTTATTTGTGTTCTTATTACGACTAATATCATTAAAAACGGCAACAAAATAATTCTAGTCGCCGATCTCATTTTACTATCAAAATATGACATACGATTTTCAACTCTAACTGATGGGATTAGCATGCCAATTTTGGCAAAAATCCCTAAATTATTTTTACATGAATAAAAAAAATAAAAATGAATCGTGGTATGACCGAGCCTTAAAGTAACCAAAGTTGTACAGCTATGTACTCGTATTTACTGAGATATTATTACACAGATATAGGAATCGGGACCCGAGACCACGTAGTACCATGATGTCACAAAGGTATTAATACTATTAATTAGACGAATCGGACTGCGGTTTTGTATGACGTCATCACATAACCCAAGTTTTGCCTACAAAAAGGCATTATAATGTCATTGTTATTCTGGTATTGTCCCGTTTCGTTGTATGCTTTTGTCTATTGTTTAATCTTACTTAGCGTAACTTAATGTGCTTTTTATTGCTGAGGTACTCGTAAAAAGTCAGAGATATCCTACGAATATGGAAAGGGCGTACTTACTAGTGGGAAGGTTATTAATTAAGTTGGTGTTAGCTTAAGTAATTCGGGTCGCTGAAACTGGAGTTCATAATTTATGCAATTGATACTGCCTTTGATCTGTATAGCGTACAGTAATTGTACACCTATAAATCTCATATCGTCACGCCTTTCCCCCGACGGGGCTGGCAGAGGTGTAATACAACACCCACACTTCGCCGGACGATATTCAGTCCCAAATGTGACGGGGGCGAGCCTGTCGCCATACACCGGGCTCCAGTCATGTAGCAGATGACATTTTACGCACATATGATCACAGAATGAACCCGTTCCCTCTGGCTTGAGAGGCGGACCTTCTCCCAACTAGGCTGCCATCGCCATAAATCTATACTGAAATTATAAAATTGAAAGTAACTCTGTCTGTTTGCCTTTCTGCCTGTTTGTAGGTTTTTCACGGCTAAACGGCTGAACGGATCTTGGTGAAATTTGATAATAAGTTACAGTACATCACGAGGAAGGTGTTTGGAGACTATTTTTGGAAAAACACGAACGAAGTTGCAAGTAACAGCTAGTATGATATCATAGTGTCATATACAGGGTTATTTGTACCTAATCAAAAACCTCTTAAGGGTTCAGTACCTCAGATCAACCTAGAGAATCAGATGGCGCAAGGCGTATGATTTAGGTGAATTCAAAAACCATCCAAAAACTACGCTACTGTCATATATGTACACAGCACGCACACATTGACGCAAAAAAACTACGCTACTCGCTTGTTCATTCTTACCTCGACATTATGTGCATTGGTTTATGGTATAATTTCGTGTACATAAATATGCATAGTGCTTTATAAAAGTGTGGCCAGGACTACATTTAGAGATTCTTTTTAAAAACTGTGCAGTTTTTTTACAAGTCAATTTTGAAAAACCTGTAACATTAAACTCTTAAAAATATGTGTGTATTTTAGAATATTAAATCTACTAAGGTTGTATATTGGAACGGAAATGGCTAACATAGAGTTTAGGAATTAATATTAGTTTTCGTGTAATTGTAAATATTTTTCATGGCAACATTACCACGCACACACATTGAAAAATAAGTGGCTTCAGCGAGATATAACGCAGTGTTCCATCTTTTCCTCTAGGTTTATCTGAGATCAGTACAAACAACTTTTACTATGGGGCGAACTCCGATATCGCGAAAAAAAAACAGCTGTTCCATGCAAAAAGTTCAATCACCTTTGACAAAATGTATGGAACAGCTGATTTTTTTTTCGCGATTTCGGAGTTCGCCCCATAGTAAAAGTTGTTCATATTGATGAGTACAATGAACCCTTAAGAGGTTTCTGGTAAGTTACAAATAACCATGTATAGTGTTTATTACCCTCTGACTGTCTCTCTCTCTTTCACTCTCTATGTCTTTACCTACTATAATAGAACTAAGTAAAAAAAAGTTATTTCGACCAGTAAAATGGTAAATAAAAACGTGGTTTAGAATACAGCTCGTATTATAAAAACGTTGTCGTGCCTTGTCATAAATAGGCTGATACAACATACGGAAAGCCTGTATTTGAATATTATCTCAATATTTTGTTATTTTTATGTTTGAAAAGTTTATTAAAATCTGTTAAAGCATAAAATATTATACACGCTTGTATGGATGGTAGCCGCAATCTTGTAGAGCAACAAATTTTCTTTTCTTCCACATTCTTCTCTCACGACAGTCTTTCTTTTCTCTGCAATATTTTCATAAAAACAGCTACGTAATAAAGCAGCGTTCGAAAAAACACGATGAAAAAGAAAGATGTGCCGGAAATATAATTTTGCACATGCCACTCTCAGTAGCTACTTACCTACGTGTTCTCATTTCCGTTGCGTAAAAGGCAAACACAGCTGACTTACAGCCTGTATTTATTTTGAGATACACAAAGAGCAGGTGTACAGATAATAATTAATGTACTGCTAGTATTTAATAAAGGTACTATTATTTATGACTAAATAGGTCATCTAGGTAGAGAAACCGTAGCCACTGCTGTTACATGGAAAATAGTAGCGACGAGCTACTCGAACTCGGAGTACTTATTGTGTACTAGCCGCACCTCGCGGTTTCACCCGCGGTTAAAAAGTATCCCATACGCTATTTTAGACTATAATCTATCTCTGTACTAAATTTCATTTAGATCTGTTCAGCCGTTCTGGCGTGAAAGAGTAACAAACATCCATCCATCCATCCATTCTTACAAACTTTTTCGCGTTTATAATATTAGTAGGATCTACATATGTAACCAGAGAAATATAAGCACTTACCGTATGTAATTTTTTGTATTAGATTACTTTAAGATTAACTAGGTCATTTAGGTCAGATTTAATGCCACTGGTAATAGCTTTGGTGCTGCTATGATCTTCATAATTAATTATGCTAAATGGAAATAGCTCGTAGTTTTTAAATGATTTGATTTATCCAAATCAAATCATTTAAAAACTACGTTCGTACGTTCTACGTTCGTAGCTTACTACGTTCGTAGTAAGCTTCACTCTTAATACGAAGGTAGTAGGTAATTAGAATTACTTATTTGCTAGCAACGTCAGAGTTACCGTGTCGACTGTCGAGTCAAGTTGTCGAGTCCCTTGATAATTAGGGTTCATGGTAATCTTTTGTCAGCTGCCCGCCAGTTAATTAGTAAGTGTTCTTCACTTGGTTAATAAAAATCTCATATTTCCTCTACGGTAGTCGCAACCTGCATCCCTAAGGGGGTCTAGTTCCCACGCACACATGTGTGTCTACTAATCCATGCTTTGAGAGCGACCAGTTCATAAAGATCCTTACCACCCTTTGAATGGTTAAACAAATGTTTGGTGGGTTGGAGTAATAGGGGTCTTCGAGTTATGGCCAATGTTCATGTGAATTTACCGCCCCCGTGTTCACAAGCACCCTTGTGAGACACACGGTCCTGAGTTTTGTCGAATATATTACACAAGGATCAAGTTTTATAATATAAAGGGTAAATAATTAGGAATAACTCTATTTTTTAACTGACGAAACGGAGAAGTTTTAAAATTCGAAATTCGAATTTTTTATGTATGATAATGCAAACTTTTTACAGAGTAGTCAGTCAGTAGCATAATTCTGTTTTTATTGAAAAGGGTATACTTACAAGGGGGTCCCATTTAATTTTGGAAAAAAATAAAACCTGATTTGCTTGTTTGGCGTCGACTCAAAATTACTTAGGTAATACCTACATTAGTTTAAGAACTTAGTTATTAATAATTGTTTGCTTTTCAGTTTTTTCGGCGGTTTAATTTTTGTCAAAAAGTTTTAAAAGATAAATAATTTAATTTAATTTCATATTTTTCGTAGGAAGCATAAATTTCTACTTAGTATGTACTTACTCATATCTAGTTTTTGCGTTCCTGTATCTTTTACGGTAAGTTATCAGCTTTATTCTTGCAATCATAATCAGATAATAATTTTTGTGCTGATTAAAGGAAATAAAAACGTAAGTGTTATTTTTAACTTGTACGCCACTATAACGTAAGTATTTTTATCTTCGGCGTTACGGAAATTAAAGCAAAATTGTCAACGTGTCAACCTGTAATGAGACTTTGAAAGTAAAACTCGTATTTATTTTACGCTTCACACTTTTCTGTTACAAACGTCATTGGGTACTCTCAAAGTGAAAACCGTAGATCATAGAAACATGTGAAAACTAAAACCAAGTCTCTACCTATTATTTTGTGAACATTACACAAGCAAAAGGGCTTTTCCTCGCATAAGTAATTGGCAAGACGAACAAATGTTTCTTTAGCACCGTTTTGTTCATGATTGTTTACAGTAATTTTGTGAGAGCTACGTATTGTTTGCAAGTTTGTATGCGAGCCGCTTATGGATTTTGTCAACACAACGCCTATTCATAAATACGCATGGTATTTCTAAAATGATATGTATTTGCCAAGAGAAGAAAGAAACCGTTATCAAATGTGACAAACTGAACGTCTTTGTGTCAGTTCCAAAAATAGCGCGGACATGGTCGCTGGTTATTTTGAGGTAGGTAGTTGTAATGTAACCAACTAAACTATTTATTTTATATTGATACATTTGTCTACAGATGTTATTAACTATCGAAGAAAGATAATATTATAATACTTACAGTTTCGTTGCTTTGGTATCCGGCTTGCCAAACAGGACAATCTGAAACAAAAATAGAAACATATTTACCAATATAATCTCGTATAGTTAGGACATAGTATAATAAAACATATGTATATTTCTCTTTATTTATCATAATATTTTTACAGTATTCACACAACAAAACTCGAATTCCGAGGACATATTTATAAAAATTGATACAGATTACATCATTACGCCATCGCTGTTCCAACCTGACTCCCCCCAAAACCCGACTTTGTGCACCACGAGCATTCAACCTCTTTAACATGATCCTCTTTTTTTGTATTTAGTGCTACCCGTCTGAACTTATTTTATTTCAAGTTTGTTTTTTTATAATGTATTTAAATTGCTAGCTAATACGAATCTTACAATAGCATTACAGGTCTCTCTGAAGAGATATACCTATGTGTTCAGATTACCTGGTTTTAACAGATAGAATATCTCATTTAGTTAGGCCATAGTATTACAGGTTCCTCTGAGTGATCAGACTCCCTGGTTACCCTACATATCGAGTGGTGCGTAATAATTACGAGCACGGCTCACTGGCAGATGTAGTTTTACGGTACAACGCTCTAACAGACATGCGATTTTTTGTATGGTGTTAAATGTAGATCGGAATTTACTTTCCCAGACACTTTTCGCTTGATTGACGCACCGTATATCATCACAGATTTTGTTTTTGTTTGTAATTTATGCAAATAACTGATTGACGAGTGTTTTAGAGCGCATTTGTTGAATGTTCAAGACTCTATGAAGCGAACAAAGTAATTTTTAATTACGAGGGTTTTAATATTATGAGAATAAAAGCTGTTTCAGTAAGAGATCTAAACTGAATTATTTAGTTGGTAATTACTTTAGAAGCCGTGCCTAATGGTTTACTTATTCTTGGCGACCGCAGTAAATAAAAAAATTTTGATTAAAACCTTTCATGAAATAATTTCAGACTTATCCAAGGAGTCTTTCACTCGCCTGTTGACGAAGTTCTGATAAAATAGCAGTGTTGTAAAATTTCCCAAGTTTGAGCTTCAGATATCAAAGTAAAGCAACTTTCTTGAAGAAATAGTAGATCGAGTACCATCTTCAATCTTCATTCCAGAGTGTTTTATGCAAGATTCCAGACCGTTTTGAATCAGAATTGAAATTGAGAAGTTGGGTTTTAATGTTTTAGTTTTAGCTTTAGCTAAAGTTCAATTTAAAAACTACGTGCAGCCAATCGAGCGTTAGCAAGCGAAGTGTCTATGCTTCAGCTTCGACAAAAATGCTTTCGTATGTCCGAATTCTGTCTGGATTTCTGTCCGATCTCCGTCCGGATCTCTGTCCGAATCTCTGCCTTCCTCTACAGGTTGCATTTCTTAACCGATTCTCTTAAAATTTCGTGAGTAGGTTCGATTATTATACTGATATATGATGATATTATGTTGATAAATGCAACCTGTAAAGTAGGACATACGTCGGCCGCGGGGTCTCTAGCTCACCTTTAATTTTTAACGTTTTGAACGAATGGAAACAAAAGTTTGTTAGAAAGTCCGATTATTAGTGTAGCTGTTAAATGAACAAAAACCTCGAAAAATGCGATGTATGTAGGTACCTACATTTTTAATACTATTTACCTGTTCACATAAATAATCATCTATAGGAATCGATGACATCAGCCGAGTTAGCGTCACCTTCATAAAATCACGCTAAGCTTCATTTTGATTATCCACAGTTCAGAAACAAATCATTTATTGATACTGCCAACAAATACACGAGGTCACTACAAGCGCCAATGTCATGCCCTCCAATGTCATAAATGTCATAATCGATTAGCGACCGGTTGCGTAGGAACGGAAAAAATCCTGAAACGAAACGAACTCGGGATGTTTACCGTTCCTTACCCTCACGGGAAAAAGCTTAGAGGAAATAGAAGAACTAGCCAATATTAGTATAAATAAAAACATGGAAAAATTTGGTTCCTTTAAGAGCATGAAAGCCGTTTTCCTTTTCCTATATTGCTCGCTAATCTTTATGTGATCCTTACAGAAGCTTGTTGCGTTACTTAATCCTTCCATTACGTATTTTAGGATAACATGAGCGCATTGGATTCGTGGTATACTTTAATGTTACGTTTGGATTATCACACAAATATTATGTTGCTTCGTTTCGCTTATAATAGGCGAGAGGACTTATGTATAGATAAAGATGTAGAGATTGTGGTACGGTAAATTTAAATGTAGAAACAAACACAGACATGCATATATGTGTTCTATGTAGGGTAGGTAGAGGTTCTATTTTTAAACACGTCTTAGAGATGCTTGTCTTTAATAGATATCTTTAAACAGCAGATATGTTCTTGGATATCAATGTACTCATCATTATGACGAACTTTAATTATGGATTGCCCCTATTAAGAGTAGTAGTAGTATGATATTTTTGACCTGATTTTTGTTGCAATTTAAGGGAAATTGCAACAAAAATCAGGTCAAAAATATCATAGTAAATACCCGTCGTCGTTATAATAATAATAATAAATTCGGGACATTTCCACACACAGTCGCTTGACCCCAAACTAAACAAAGCTTGTACTATGGCTGCCAGAGACTGATTTACATTTATACTTAGTTGTTTTTAAATACATACATAAATACATATTAACACCCAGACATAGAACAAACACAATTGTTCATCACATAAAGATACACCCTATACATACTCGTATATAGATAGATAGATAAACTCTTTATTTTTCACACCACAAATAACAAAACAACAAGAGAAAAAATATAATAAAACTTATTAAATAGTGTAACAACTGGCGGCCTTATCACTAAAATCGATCTCTTCCAGGCAATCTTAGGATGGAGTGGATACGACAAATGAGTAAATGTATGATACGAGTACATAACGGATAGTAAAGTATAGTACGAGTACATATAATTGACAGTGAAGTCTTAGTAAAATGTAGTAACATTTCCTAGTTGTTTTTTATCTTGGATCATCTATCATATTCTTTTAACAAACTGCCACTTGTAAACGCAGACGGCTGTCCGTCCGCAGTCGCCTTTGAACTAAATTAGTTAAGTATTGCGTCTGTCGTCAATTAAAACTACTTCCTACTCTTAATTAACGCCTATTCTTATCTCCTTTTTGTTATAATTAAATGCGCTGGCAAACTTAACAAACTTCTAATTTTGTTCCAGACTTTAGGTGGTTTTAATTAATTGCGATATTTTGGTAATGTAATTAATTGTGTTCCGTAGCTTCTAAACTTGCTAATGAGGATTGAGTGCAGAGTTGCGGTTACATATTATATACTTGTAACATCGTCATTCTTATTCGGATATAAGTAACTAGGTAGATGATTTATTGCGACTTCACTCTACTTTCGTAGCCTATACCATTATTAGTTATCGTATTGCCTTCTAATTTTAGAAATCAGACCATTAGTCCCTAAGATTACTACCTACTTACAAAATTTACCCCTTTTTGAATATTAGTGTAAGTACCCATATATATATTAACATCTTTACACAACTAAAACATACCAGAAACTTTCTTATAGTCAAAGTATGGAGACGTATTCGATACTGAGTAGACGCAATCATCCCGGGGCGAAGCAGATGTCTATATTTCACTTCACGGTGTCTAGAGACGGTTCACGTCAGGGTAAATTCAGGATAATTCTAGTAAATCCCATAACCCTTTGAAAGATTGAATCAGACAGGCACCAGCGGAGAATATCTAACAGTGCGATGGCTCTCAAACTTTGCTATGAAAATCATGTATATTTAGCGAAAGCTGTAGTTGAATATTATGTACATGTAATAAGTAGTAGAGCTATTACCTACTTGTGACGCGAAGTAGACTACAAAATGATTGATAGTATTTTCGGTGTAATTGATCAAAACAAGGTCAATTGTGTAATTGATCAAAACAAGCCCCCAATAATGTTTTATATAATCAATAAACTGGTTCGATAGGAGGAGAAATTTTCTCTCAAACACCTACCTTTGTTGTAACGAATAGAGAAGACCTCTATTATCTATTATTATTTATTATTACCTATTATCTCCAAAATATACTTTTGTCCGGTCCTAGACGGTCTGTATATACTTAGTACAGATAAAAACGATTTAGAACCAGTGACTCCTAAGAGACGGAATAATCTGACCCTAATGAGATCAATCAGGTGCCAGACGTAGAAAAATGTTGTCGCGAACGTAAACATTTTATTTTCAGCCCGTGGTATTTTTGGAGCAGATTTCAATCAGTGTCTAGATTGCCAATTTGCGAGGAGAAAAGATGGAAACCCACTTTTGATTGACCTTTGACAACCCCCACTGTTAAGGATTTCAATTTGGTCAGAAAAATAAATACGAAGGCTAAAATCGCCTTTCGCTGGAATTGGAATTTCTCAAAGTATGAAAGAATATATTTTCTATAAAGCTGTTGAAATGAGGAAGAAATTGAAAAAGTCAGGAAAATTCTATGTCAACTGAAAATTACTCGTTCTATGTTCTATGTTCTTTGCTCATTTTGTAACCAAGGCTGGAAAGTTGCAACATACTTCAACTAGAGTCAATAACTTTAACTAGAGCTCCACTCAATTTGCTCTTTATTACCATAGGGGTCTATTTATTGCTCTTAAATATAATTCTTCATTCAAAGAGTACTCTTCAAGCTATAATAAAACCAGAGTCGTATTTACTGAGAGTAATTCATGGGTTTTACAACTTTCATCTCAAGGAGACAGGGTTGAAATTCGTATAGCAATAAAACGATACGATTTAACAGGATGGTTGCGTAACCATGGTGTGTGAAACAATGGGATATGAAGACAACAGTATTGTGCGCGGTGAATCAATACCTGCATTTCATGTGGGTTTATTTGACTTACTTGTTTTATGTGATATGAATTGCTGTACAGTTGAGGGTTCAGTATAACTATAAAATCTCATAATACTGGCGTTATCGAGGTCTTTTGGGTTTTTTGGCAGTGTATCAAAGTCAAGTTAAAGTCAAAATGTTTTTATTCAATTTAGGTATCAAAGATACACTTATGAACGTCAAAGTTATTTAAATAGACTCCACCGCCTTGTTCGGATAAAGAGCCTCTACTCAGAAGAACAGGCAAGAAACTGAGGGGCATTATTTTTTCAAATAATAAATAAATTACAGTCTCACAAATTTTGGCTTACAACTAGGTAATATCTATAAATACTAGTGGCCACTTGGCACTTGTGATAATGATAATCATGGTGAGATTCAATCTCACCATTTTTCGTCCTTGTTGCTCTCGTTTGAATAAATAGCCTTAAGTGTGACAGTGACCAAGATAAAATCTCATCTCATCTCACGCGTAGGAATAGCCCCCCTGTACCTATAGCAAGAGCCTAAATATTTCAGTTTTGCAGAACATAGCCTGGAAGAAATCGCACTTAGCAATAAAGCCCCAAGGTTACATTAGTTAAGTGTTTTTTAAGGATTTGTAGTAGGTACCTATTTATCTATAGCCTAAAGAGATCATCCATAACTTTATCTGAATTACTAGCTGCGCCCAGCGGTATCACCCGCGGTTAAAAAGTTAATCCTATGTGCTATTTTAGACTATAATCTTTCTCTGTGCCAAACTTCATCAAGATCTGTTCAGCCGTTCTGGCGTGAAAGAGTAACAAACATCTATCCATCCATCCATTCTTACAAACTTTCGCGTTTATAATATTAGTGGGATAAGCTAAATTGTATTCCAGTGCTATAAGTACAAAGCATTCTAGGATGTGACCCCAAAACAAAGCATATCACAATTTCCCGTTCGTGCTCACCGTTGGCGGTAAATCACAAACTGATTGCATCCGTCAGCGGTCCAACAATGAGAGCCTATAGGGAAGGCGATGGAGCGTTGACGATGTGACTACGTACACATTATAACTACAGGAAACGTAGCTGTTGTAGGTATAGTAAAAACACCGTTCTAAGTACTACGTCATAAAAGCCGGGCACTTGTGAACGGGCAGAGAGTAATGCGTGCGTGGTGCGTGGACTAGTGACAAAAGACGTAGGATCAACTGGGGCATATGCGTCTGTGGAACAATTACGTCTTTCGAGAAGAGAAGAGAAGAGAGGTTTGTCAGTAGACAAACCATATACAAATCAGGCGCTACCTACATCTTTTTTCTTTCTTTAGTTGCAATGATCTGTACAAGATGGCGTTACTTGCCTAATTTGTGAGGGGTTTGTCAGTAATTCTCGAAAGACGCAATTGCCCTACAGACGCATTTGCCCCAGTTGATCGTACTTATCTAGAGAAATGTAGGCCATTTAAACTGTCAGAAGGGGCGACTATTGTTCAAGAAAATTAACAAAATGCTTCTGCGTAGTATGAATCGAATGACAAGCTTAAATCGAATTGATCGATTCAGTTGAAAGATATTGAAAAACTGACACAGAAACAGAAATTTCAGTAGGACAAAAACAGTAGCTTTTGAGAAATAGAAAACATTTTAATTATGCAACACAAAGGAGAAAGCAAATTGTAAAAGGTTTAATTGTCCACAAACAGTCTAAGAAAAAGGCCAGCAAAAATTAAATCGAGAGAGGGTTTGCAAGAAAATAAATAGCTGGACGTCGACATCCTTAAAGAATAATACGATCCTCATTACAGGATTTGAAATAAAACATTAAACAACATCATGTCTATATAAAAATACATAGTTCAAGGTTAAAAAGAAACTTACATAAACTTATGAAAAGAAATTCGACCTTCATTCGTAAATTAGACACGTTTATACTTCCAACAAAATGTCTGTTAATCGTTATCAAATGGAATGTTGTGAGTTATTGGAAATTGAACTGCAACACCTGCGCACTGATAAGCTGATAAGCTAACATAATGCAGTGGTGTGTTGTGTTATCAATACTCCTCGTTTTGCTGGCTTTCGTTTACCAAAGATGGTGGATTTGGTGGAGTTATAGGTAGGTATTTAGATTTTTCTTCATAACGGGTTTTGCCAACGTTGTGCCTATACTCTCATAAAAACTGCTTAAATTTATTGGTAATACGTCATTAGGTATATAAAATATGAACAATGTTCAAATAGTTCCTAGAGTGAATTTAACAAAATATGCTTAGGGTTCAAGAGAACATAGACTTTAAAAAATGAAAGAAATGACAGCTATTATATTCCTTTTTGTATCATTGAAGGTGAATCATACTACGTATAAATAAAGGTTTTCTTTCCCGGTAACTAAATAAATTGAAATATCACGTGTACTCAATCTTAAATACCAATTAATCATCAAACAAATAGCATTTTAAATCTTATCCACCAATCTCTCTGTGCCCAAACAGCAAACGTACCAGCGGGTAGATCGCACGAGCGCACGCGCCGTTACTTCCGGTGTTCATTGTACGCGGCCGGAAGTGCCCGATACCATCAACGACTCCGTACTCTATGCACTAATAGTATAATAGCAGTAAGGACACTCTATAAAATGTATGATTGATATATTGTATTGACGTTTCAGTAATGAGATACAAAAATATTCGAAACTAGAACATTTTTCTGTGCAGTGTTTATTCTGTATCAACGTGTTAGGTTTTGCGAGCCATTATCAGAAAGATAGAATGTGCTGTCTAGTCAATTGCAGATTAGAACAATGAAATCTGTTATCTGACAATAACTCCTATATTTTTGTGCAAGGAGAATGATCTAATCAAACGCAAAAGCACTTGAATTCAAAATTCTCTTACTGTTACATTTGCGCACATCCTTCATGAACTTATGGTGCTAGCTTACGGTACAGTTCACTAAAATAATGGGTGATATGGCCATTTATTAATGGTGCTTAACATGAAAGTTTTATAGCTCCGTTCCGTTTGACATACATGCTTTATAACTGCAGCCTTGTGCCTGGCACTGCACTGATATCAAAGGAAAATTGTTTACAGGAGCATTTCATATTTTATTACATGTCCATGCTTACCTGCCGCAATGTGTATGAAATATTTAAAAAGAGTAAGTGCCTCGAATCATGTTATATTTACAGATTCTCAAACCAATTCACTTAAACCTTATTGCCTTATAAACGCCTTATAAACTCAAGTGACGTTATTTAATATTATCCTTCGTATTCTTACTAATAAACACCGTATAGCTTCGGAATATGTCTGAATGAATAGTGTTTGTCTTTTTCTTTCTTTAAATTTATAACTCGATCGAGAAAGAAAAAACACTTTAAAACTATTCCGTGGCTATATACATATGTACAACGATTATTTGTTAAGGAGAAATTGCTTAGAATTTAATGATTTTTGACAATTTAAGCAAAGTTTACAGCCAGGCCGTAAAAGGCTCGAATTTCTATTACACTGAGAGAGATAAACCGTGCACAACAATGCTTAGCATCTGTTTAACATTTAAAGTACATTTTAACCCTTGAACCGCCTGAATTAGATTTATCCATTCTATCTAGGATATTGTTTGTCCCAGACGGCGAAAATTTTTTACGGGCAAAATCGTCTTCACTGATCTACTAACCTTTAAGGTTAAAACAATGTTTGAAGTGAAATCTTGAATTTGCGGAAGCGCGAGCATTTGTGTCATTCGGCTTACTACCATTGTTCTTCCCTGCACCTCAATTCAATTCCATCTGTATAAACGATTGCATTGTGCTATTGGATTTCTTATTTATTCTTAACAATGATGTTTTGTTTAGCTTGAGTTCTTTTTCTTAATTAAAAAAATTGGTTGTCTGTAAAGTCGGTTTACGGACGATAGTGCTAACCTGACGCGTCATAACAAAACATTGATGAAATGATTACTTACATACTATTATAAATAAATCGCTCGTGTAACGCTCTCGCTCCGATTATAACGTTACAATGAGCGGAACGGGACGGTCATCCTTTTTCGTGCGTGCAGCCGGTGTTCATCGATTTATAAGACGTTGTCACGTCAAAAATATGGACTTCAAATAAGTAGGAATTAATCGTACATGAGCATGTTCCTAAACTAAGCTATCAATTATAATCTTCTTCTTCTTCTCAATTCGCAAGCGTAAGGTAATTACTGTAAGGTTGTAAATTCGAGAGTGGGTCTGCTGTAAACCACAGTTCACAATCATTTAAGTTGTAGGTACTTACCTACGAGTTCAAAAGGTACAATCTAACAGGTACAGGTACAATCTAACTTAAAACTAATTAGAGCGTCAATCCGGTCCACCTTGGAAAACACCCTTTTCATAAAATAATGCGCTAATTAATAAAATGCCTACAAAGGAATGGCAATTATTTTTTGCCATCCGAACACGCGCGGATGTGTTACACAAACTGCTAAGGAGATACTTCGTAGTCCGTTTAATTAAATACGTCACGTAATTATATTATTACACGATGAGATTTCTTATAAGTTTTTGCGCAATTTGATTTGCAATATTGCAATAATGTGTCAATGAACTCAACTACTCAGTCACGTCAGCGAAAATAGTTTAGGTACAATGTGACGTGAGGATTTTTATCCCTTGGGTAGTCAGACGCTACAGAAGTTAGAGAACAATTCAGTAGCGTCATTTTTATGAAAAATTAATGACGATGATTTCGGTTAAACACGATGAAATTATTTATGTTCAAGACTTTGGTTCGTAACGTTTTGGTTGTACAACGAGGTATTGTTACATTCGAATAATTAGTAATATTAATATAAATTATTAAATAATAGATCCATTATTATTGATCACATAAATAAATTCGGGACATTTTCACACACGGTCGCCTGACCCCAAACTAAGCAAAGCTTGTACTATGGCTGCCAGAGACTGATATACGTTCGTACACGTATATTTTTAATTACATTTTTAGATAGACATTAACACCTAGACATAGAACAAACACAAATGTTTGCCGTAGGTGAAAATCGAACCCACGCCCCCAAGCTCAGAAGGCAGGTTCACTGCCAACTGAGCCACCGAGGCAGTCTAATTAACTAGATTGATTAACTAACTAGAAACTTAAGAATTAACTTAACTTTATTATTTATAAATTAAGATATTTACTAAATTTATCTATACATCTGTCAACGTATATGCAAAACTTCATGATGATCAGTTCAGTAGTTAAAGCGTGAAAGCGTAACAAACCAACGAAAAAAAAACCTCACATTCGCATTTTGTAATATTAGCTAAGTTATAATTCGGATCACAATGGGATCTGATCCTAACCACACAATAACAAAGGCAATAAACACAAAGTCTGGGTCGCCCAGGCCCAGCAATGGGTCAATATCAACACAAGCTGTCGCTGATGGTGACAAGGTCAGCGAAAATTACATGGCGTTGACAAGGCCAAAACAATAACGATCGAACCTTTTTATTAACGTAGGTGTAAGAAACTAGAGCACGACAAAATTGTTAAAGATCCAGCGACAATTTGGCTGCCTCGTTGGCTCAGTCGGTAGTGAACCTGCCTTCTGACCTTGGGGGCGTGGGTTCGATTCCCACCTAGGGCAAACATTTATATGACGAACATTTGTGTTTGTTCGATATCTGGGTGTTAATTATCTATTTATGTATGTATTTCAAAGTATATGTACGCCATACAGTACAAGCTTTGTTCAGTTTGGGATCAGACGACCAAGTGCAAGTGTCCCGAATATTATTATTTTTATTATTCATTTTAGACTAACTTCGCATTGGCTAAAGGTTTTCTATTGTCATTTTGTCTAGAAAAAGACTACGAGCGAAGACAGCAAGTAAAGGTACTGACGGGCCAGTTAATTGTATTTTGTCACTCTGTATAGTGACAGAATACAATTTCAACATTTTTTGACTTTTGCACTTCTCTAATAATTCTTAAATAACTACAAAATTCCCTTGTATTAGGGATTAATTTAAAAGCTAATGATAATGACAACATTCCTGTATAAAGGTATTTTTGATTTGCTTTGTCTATCTATTAAATAAACCAGTTAAAAGTGACCCCTTACAAATGCTAAAAAAATATATAAATGATATTAAATATAAATGATATTTTTCAACGCTCTATTTTATCTTGAGAACATTAAAATAAAAAAACAAGAACAGAGTGGGAGATGTAGTTAATTTAATTGTACATGCCAACTTGCATCATAATCTGACAAATAGTTTCCGAGAAATTTGACAAGCGGGTTTGTATGGACAATTCAGAGCGTCGCGGAACCCTTAAGGTGAAGAATGGAAGATATACTCACTTAAACGTGAAGGTAACAATAGTGATAGATATGAATAATGAGTATATTTACTACACTGAATAATATAACATTTCAGAGATATGCAAAACTACTCTTTGGTACATAATAGGTGAGATGACGCATATAATGTTCCTTGGCCTCCGATATTAAGAGTCAACACTAATGATACTACTGACTGTTAACATTACCATAATAATAATTAAAATATTAATGTAATGTAACATAATACATTTATATCGTCACGCTTTTCTCCCGAAGGCGCTAGCAGAGGTGTACAACACTGCTCGCTGGAAGATATTCAGTCCCAAATGTGACAGGGGGCGAGCCTGTCGCCATACTCCGGGCTCCAGTTATACAGCAGATGATGACATTATTAATCACATATGTTATATATTATGATGATGACATTATTAATCACACAAAGAACCAATTGGTGCGTGCCTTTCGGCTGGGTCCGAACCCGGTTCCTTTGGCCTGAGAGGCGAGTCTTCTCCGACTAGGCTAATAAGTAACATAAATATGTTACTTATTACTGTTGCTAATACGTAACATAAATATATTATATATAAGTAACATAAAACGATAACAAATGATAGTCGAAAACGCAATAAGCGCGTTAATTTGTCAGTAACTTACATCGAATTATCCGATAAAACATGTGCATTAAAGTAACAGGAGATACCAGCTTAATAAAGTATTATGAGTTGATTCGACTTATTAGACACTTTATATGGTTATTGTGCCACAAATTAAACGCCTACTCGAGTTTATGTCTTCTTAAGAAATTACTTTCTCCAATGAATACGATTCGAGTAGTGGCCGTAAGTAGAGAATCCGTATACGATATGGGTATTGAAGGATGGACAGGAGGATTTATGAGATTATGTAAGAAGCTGTTTGTATGTATGGATGGATGTATGGATGTTTGTTACTCTTTCACGCCAGAACGGCTGAACAGATCTGGATGAAATTTGGCACAGAGATAGATTATAGTCTAGAATAACACATAGGATACTTTTTATCCTACTAGTCCTACTATCCTACTCCTACTAATATTATAAACGCGAAAGTTTGTATGTATGGATGGATGGATGTATGGATGTTTGTTACTCTTTCACGCCAGAACGGCTTAACAGATCTGGATGAAATTTGGCACAGAGATAGATTATAGTCTAGAATAACACATGGGATACTTTTTATCCTACTAATATTATAAACGCGAAAGTTTGTATGTATGGATGGATGGATGGATGTATGGATGTTTGTTACTCTTTCACGCCAGAACGGCTGAACAGATCTGGATGAAATTTGGCACAGAGATAGATTATAGTCTAGAATAACACATGGGATACTTTTTATCCTACTAATATTATAAACGCGAAAGTTTGTATGTATGGATGGATGGATGGATGTATGGATGTTTGTTACTCTTTCACGCCAGAACGGCTGAACAGATCTGGATGAAATTTGGCACAGAGATAGATTATAGTCTAGAATAACACATAGGATACTTTTTATCCTACTAATATTATAAACGCGAAAGTTTGTATGTATGGATGGATGGATGGATGTATGGATGTTTGTTACTCTTTCACGCCAGAACGGCTGAACAGATCTGGATGAAATTTGGCACAGAGATAGATTATAGTCTAGAATAACACATAGCATAGGAGACTTTTTAACCGCGGGTGAAACCGCGGGGCGCAGCTAGTCTAACATAAATGCTCGTAAAATCTGCACCTAAATTGGTATTACAGCATGGCGCAACATATTTTATAAATAATCCGTATTAAATCGAAAGTTACTCTGTCTGTCTGTGTGTTTGTAAAACTGAAAGAATCTTGATAAAGTTTTGATAATTAGTTGCAGTAGATAAATCACAAGGAAGGTTTTCGGATATTTTTTTCTAAATAAACGCAAACGAAGTCGCTTGCAACAACTAGTATTATGTAACTTCCGAATCATCAATTTACGTAGATTTAACACGTACTTTGGGAACTATGCAAACTAAATTGATGAATTCAAAGTACCTGATATGATTAAAATTATTTTATTTGCGTGAAGTAAAAACAAAAGCTGTTCTGTTCTTACCACTGCGACGTATAGTTAACTAGCCATCTGAAACTAGAGGCAATCCTCTTCAACCTCAATTTTTCTTTGGTCTAATTAAGATAGTTGCACCACATCCAATAAATCCAGATGCCTAACTAGAGCAGTAGAGAAGATGTCAAACTACATACAACCTAAGGGTATAAAAAGTAAATCAAGTGAAATTTTGACTAGGTGAATATTAATTATGGTATCTTTCGTCTGCGACCATTAAATTGATTATTATGTGCGGTAGCTTCCTATAGAGCTGAAAAAAGCCCTATCCATCTGTTTTCTGTTTTCTAGGGAGCCTAACATGAGATCTTATTGCCGTGATAGTTACGTTTTGTTTTCGACACTGAGCGACACGTGGCGATACGATTCCCGGACGCGCCGCATCGACAACAAAACGATCATGGCAATAAAATGTGATGGTAGGCTCCCAAGACTTTTTCTTAAGGAGTTCTTATATTATAGTTGCGTCAAACTTTGCGGTCGAACCGCCTGGTCACAGCCCGTACGTGACACATGTACAGTTTTGGCCTTTCCCGGACATTTCCATCTGTAACTTTTCTAGTCAACGATTTAGCTTCCCCCTGGGTTATTTCTCAATGTCGACGGTCGCGTGCCACTGTGGCTTCTGCGGCTTCTGTTTTTCAAGCCCGATGAACTTTCTAGCGGCAAAGATAAGGGGATTAACTAAGAATTAATTATGCTGGTGAATGACATTTTACGGTAATGTAATGTAATAATACTTCAATAGGTAATTTGGAGAATTTGATGTTATTTGATGGTTTGATATTAATTTGCTACTAGCTGAGGCCCGCGGTTTCACCCGCGGTTAAAAAGTATCCTATGTGCTATTCTAGACTATAATCTATCTCTGTGCCAAATTTCATCCAGATCTGTTCAGCCGTTCTGCCGTGAAAGAGTAACAAACATCCATCCATCCATTCTTACAAACTTTCGCGTTTATAATATTAGTAGGACTAGTTGACCCGACGGACGTTGTCCCGTCCTAATTAAGATCCAACTTTCTTAACTTTTCTTTCATAAGAATCTTCTTCTAAAAATAATAACACAACAAAAAAGTATCAGTGAAAATGTTCACCATGTTCTTTGTCCACTTAATGCGACGTTAATTCGGAAATACACTAGAGATTAGTTCAAGTGTCAGTTTTGAATGTTGCACCCGTTCACGCGTGATGTGATGACCAAGGGAAATAGAGATTCATTGTTATGTATAGAAGAGAAGATGAGTCAACGATAGTTAAAAGTACCTACTTTTTGATTTAGCCCTAAAATATGGTATTTGGTATCCTAAATTGTAGAGTTCGGTGAAAACGTAAAGCAATCAGCGTCGAATACGCAAAATATATTTTTCCAGTATCAACATTTACATTATATCTATTTTGCTATGCAAATGTTTGCTCGATACTCGATAAGGAATTCAATCGGTAAGCCTTTATTCTGTGGATAAAGCAATTTTCTTTAGCCAAAAATATTTTCGTTGATTTCATTTTTGTGGTGGAAAAACGCATTTGTAATTGAGATAGTTTTGTATGATAGCTTAGTCTCTGGCACTTACTCTTTACTAGTTTTCTAAAATTATTTTAATTATATCTAACAGGACATAAAAAATATGTCACGCACATAAATAAAAAATACGGATATTTTAAAATACAGTCATTTGATTAATCGTCAGATTCTCCAATCTTATTTTACAGAAATATCCAAGAAAAGGTTCTTCTACAATTTTCGGTACGTATGTCAATGTTTTTTCGATTAAAATAATATCGACCTTATAACGGTAACTGTCGTATACTAACCCGTAACACTTTCCAAATCCATAATTGTGTGACTCTCTTCAAATAAATTGTACCTGCGTTTATACATAATGTATGAACATTTACAGAATTTATTTTGTTTATAAACAGCGTAAGATATTGGATAGCAGCCATGTTTACATTCTCAAATCTCTTCGGAACTGCACACGACCGTTAGTTTTATGAGTAGGAATGTTTAATGATCATTTGGAAATAGGTAACGAGCTTGGTAATGAACCTGATCGAAGCTGGCAACACATTTAAGTTAATAGTCACTGTAGATTTATAAACGTAGCTGAAGAAAGGAGTTCTTGCCCTAGTTAAAGGAATAAGTTGGTGTAACTAGTATGTGACATAGAAGTAGAATTTGAGCTAGGTTTATATACTAGCTAGTATGTAGGTAATGAAGTGATGTTATACTATTTGTAAGATTTTAATACTTAAACCTAGCACCTAGCTACTGTCTAACTCGCACGTGCGAATTACTCGTAAGCGACGTCCAAACAGTGCGAGTCACTGCAGTGCAGCTACTCGGCAGGCTGACTCGTACGCCAGCTCGCACTGTGTAAACTAGGCTTAAGCACTATGCAGCATTGTATTTTGGCAAATAATAAATAAATAAATAAATAAATAAGTAAAAATATTGTATAAATGTTCTGACGATAAAATGATATTGTATTTTAAACATTCTACGTAAAAACGAAAAACAAATCGTAAAGATTTATCGACCCAGCGAGCGTTAGACAGAGAAGCGTCTATGCTTCAACTTCGGCAAAATTGCTTTCGTATGTCTGGATTTCTGTCCGAATTCTGGCTGTCTTGTCTGTGTTTCTATGAGATGAGATTTTATCACGGTCACTCTCACACTTATGACTATTCAAACGAGAGCAACAAGAACGAAAAATGGTGAGATTGAATCTCACTCCATATATATATCGGATATAGTAGGAAAAGGCCGCCGCGCTGTGACCTCCCTTTTTGCTGTGACTTTTGATGCCGGGGAAATTTCTGATCCGTGAACCCGCTATCACGGGCATTTATGGTCGGCGTCAAACTTCAGAAACGTTGAAATAAGGGGACAGCAGTGTAGACTTTTCACTATTTTAATTATACAGTCACTTAGACTACTTATTTAGTAAATGATCACAAAGATAATTGGCGATTTAGAGTAATGGGTTTGCGAATGACCATTGCGTGCGAACGCTTTCAGCCCAGTCCTGTCAACCACTGCCTGGCAGACATGACGTTCGCCCGAAATCCCAAACGCAACTCCATTCGTTGTTAACCGCTCTAAATGACCATAAACAAATCGATTAATCGTCAAAAATAACAGAATAACACTATCGATTAACAACTCTCAAACTGATTTTCATTATTTAATGATGTCACGCGCCGTCATATATATATAGCCCTGCAGGTCACATTTCTCTCTACAGATGGGTTGAGGAATGCGACCTGTAGGGGAGGGGACAGACGCCGGCCACAAAGGCCACTCACTTCAGGTTGGCTGAACACCTACTATACTACTAATGGCTCTGTGAGCTGAAGACCTCGCTGACAGCGTCTGTCCGCCTATCCTATCCTCTACGGATCACATTTATTAAACGATTCTCTTGAAAAATTGTGAGTAAGTTTGATAATTATATATAAGTAGATTATTTTTTTGTCGAGTCAGTTTTTGGAACATTTTCAGAGCGGCGGAGATTTTATTTTTTAACATATAAACGCATAAGTATCCCTACTTAGTCGATATACCACCTACTCGTACTAAGCGGTTCGCCTCCACCTTCTTAATACGAACGGCTAGGGACTGGAATCGTTTGCCACCATCTGTTTTTCCGACTAACTACAACCTAGGTATCTTCAAAGCCGTGAATAAGTACCTACTAGGTCTTCGTGCTTCATCTTAGGCCACAATGTCGCTTTACATCAGGCGAGGTGGTGGTCAAATGTTGACTTATTCTTTATAAAAATATATGTATATATATGTGAAACAAGAATAGCGTCTTACATTTTCGCCGCAGCTGAAACGTATAGACGCTTCGCTCGCTAACGCTCGTTTGGTCGATAACATACAAATAAAATGGAACATAACGCCTTAATTCCATAAAAGACTAAATCACACAATCTGATACCGATGCCGCACTCTCTGACGTCATGATCGTCATTTTGGAAATAGGCCATCGAGGGATGATCGGCTCGAGCCGTTATTGCGTGGGTTCAGCCCATCGCTAGAATATTGTTCCGATGTGATCATGTGTTTATTTGCGACCCAGAAAGATCACGGAGCATTTGTAAATTATAGAATTAATCGTCACAGTTCAACAAACATTGTGAAATAGAACCGTGACTCGTGAAAATTCTAAATTTATCCGGATTATTTATGTTGTTGTCGTGTATGAACTCAACTTGAAGCGATGAGTCTGAAAAATTCATAGTTACTTATATGTGTAAGTCTAATGTGCATGAGAGTGATCGCTTGAAACATTGAGCTATTTTGTAGGACTACTGGAGATGGCGCCACACTTTACTGCAATGCACACTGTTCGATTAAGTTACCATGCTCAATTTCACTCAATCACTCGCTAGATGTTCGCTGTATAAGTCATCTTTTGTTGTATTAACCTTAGGACCTGGATGACCGAGCTTTGCTCGGTATTTTTTTTAAAATTGTTTTTTTTGGAAAATAAACAATTGATTTTAGTCTAACCTCAAAGCAAACACTCATTGACTTCGTGTTACTTAACAACGCCATCTGCTGTTGTGTCGTTAAAGCAATTAGTTGCTTACAAAAAATAGTATTATATTTCGCCAATAGATGTCAGGAAACGCCTCCTTTTTGTTATTTTTCTTCCAAGTTTATGTTTAAGTTGATTATCGATAAAACACGAATAAAATGACATTTTCTAAAAATGATTCCTAGCTAGATCGATTTATCGCCCCCGAAACCCCCTATATACTAAATTGTATGAAAATCGTTGGAGCCGATTCCGAGATTCCAATTATATATACAACGTGCTGGTTTGAGGTGTAGTAATATTCAAAGGTGTGTATCTGTATAACATTTTGAATCATTTGCCAGAATAACAAAATCCAAATCAAACCTTTATTGTTCCATACTAAGTTTAAAAAACTATTTTTTACAATTATTTGGGACAGCCCTTAAAGCGATCGCTGACCGCGGCGTTTGTCAAACAACACGCAACACGCATGCGATCGTCTTCCCCGTTCTTCAGCCCGCGCCCCGCCGCCGACGGCGGCGCACACGGCTTAAACTTAATTCGCTAAGAAACAATGTTTATTGTTTACGTTGCAGTGGAAGTAGGTAGATTTATAAGATGTGAGATAGGTATTAAGGTTTTTTTTTGTATTTCGCTAGTGTTTCACTAATTACTTTGCTAATAACCACATATTAGTACTACACAAAAATTTACGTAGTAGGTTCTTATCTTACCTAATTATTATCCTTCCTTGTCCGTGAGGTTACATTGTGATTACTGCTCTTTTGGGGTCACTTTTTCACATAGGTAACACGAAGTTGCGTGTTTTACAACATTCACAACAATCCAAGAACTACCTCAACACAACACACTTATCGCACAGATCACAGAAGAGGTTCGAAGTGCTGTCCTCCCCTCTCAATGCACAACCCCACTCGACGAGACACTGAAGCCATGACATTCCGGAGCATTTCGGGAGCAATCGTGATGAATGCCGGTGTAATACGCGCAACCATTTCCTCCGTGATATTGCATAGCACGGCATACACGGCATTTTTGACGAAACCCCACAGAAAAAAGTCCAAAGGCGTCAGGTCCGGAGATCGAGGAGGCAAACGACTGTTGCAGAGGCGACCTTCCGTCCACAAAACGTTTACGGTAGACCTCACGCGCCGCAAGGCAGTTTCCGACCGCAGCACCAACACATTAAAATATCATCTCGTAATATTCAGCATTTGAATATGACATCGTATTATAATTTACGCAATCAAACGATAAAGAAGGAATTTTATGACTTCACACCGGGATGGATAGAGAGCAACTAGACGAAACTTTAAAAATTTTATTAAATTATTTTTTGCGGCTAGTAGGGGTAACCATGAGTTTACATAGTATCGATACTTTTCTCGAACCTTTTCTCATTTTTTCTCTTTTCTCGTTTTATTTTCGACCGTCGGAGGAAAGTATCAAAAGTCTTGGTTCTAAAAATCAAATCTCTCTGTTTAAAGAGTTCCGAAAACCGTAATGATCATCAAAGTTAAACAACGGACAATCATCGACATATTGGCTGATAAATCGGAATCGGCTTAACTTTTTAATACTCACAACGTGCTTGAAATGTCAAAATCTTAAACCAAATAAAGAATTTTGCTAACAGCGAAGTGACGAATCCGGTTTTCTAAGCATGTGAGCGTTGGAAAATGTGTGCCATGATAATTAAAAAAAACTAAAATTACAATAATAACTCGTAATACAACAAGTGTCTTGCTGGCCTACCATGCGCAACGCGCCAAAGGTATGTCGCCTCTTATTATCGAGACAGACATATTATGTTTACACATAGTCTTCTCACGTTCTCGCTTGACAAAAAGTGACGAGAAGAATTTTGTAACTTGCATAAATACACTTTAATACCGAACTCATGGTAGTTCCTTGCCTATTTTGTTTAGAGCACCGCTTGTTGCCAATTGTCCCGCGGTACGCTTTGGCGGCTCTCTGTGAGCTCTTTGTCTTTTGCCGACAAATGTTTTGATGTTTTCGCGAAATGGCAAAGAATAATTTTATTATGCAGTATGCACAATTTATCTTTTGACGAGCTTTTATTTTTATTTTCGCATGTACCTATGGTGTCTGTCAGTACTTAATTAAATCTTTCACGTTAAATGCCTACTCTTTAGTTTCCGATTGAACTTAAATGTTTTATGTACTTATGTAAGTTGAGTGACTATGCAACAACCTGGTGCCACCGAGATGATCTGATGGAGATGATGGAGTCAGGAGGTGGGTAGAGGAACTCTTCAACGGCGAACAGCACAGTCTCGAAATTTTGTAAATCTATTTAATTGTAATAGCCTGTTCTCAACGCCATCATGACACAGCTGCTACACCCAGGGATGACTTCCGGCAAGGGGACTCTTCAACGGGGAACAGCACGGACTCAAAATTTTGCTAATGCATTTAATGGTAATAGCCTGTTCTAAACTCCATCATGATATGGCTGCTAAACTCAGGGTTTTCGTTTCGTTTTCGGCGAGTTTACGTTCACTTTATTCATGTCGTTGACTAGATATGTATGTAACCATTTAAGTATCTAAAAGATATCTTGCTTTTGTTTCTGTTTAAAATAGTTCTTAAAAAAAAGGGACATTTACTAAATTCTGTGTTTTGTAGGTAAAGATAATATTCTTTCTGCGCACTTAGTAGTCTTTGTCGGCAAGACCGGTCATCAACCGAACAGCTGTTTGTGAGCTTATTAGGGTTGCTGCAGGTCAAATTTACGTAAAAGTTTAAGTTGTGATAACTTAAAATCTATCGTGTTCAGGACAAGGAGACCTTGCAGGTTTAATTCTAAATCAGTCTTGGCATGTGCCGTTTCAGTATTACTACACCCAAAACCAGCACGTTGTATATATATATATATATATATATATATATATATATATATATATATATATACAAGAATTGCTCATTTAAAGATATAAGATAAATATATCGGGCTGTGTACTGCAAGAAACCTTGAAATATTAACGCACATAAATTTAAAGTTTGCTCTTGAGCAATAAAATTAAACATGGACCTATGGACTTTTTAATGGGACATTGCAATGCACTTCCGTGTCATATCTAGTACGTAACACGTGATGGCTCAATGATTTGAAAATGGTTTACGTTTACACGTAGTATAAACTTCTCAATGGAATCCTTAACCGCTTGCCGTGTTAAGGTTTCAGAAAGTACCATTATTGGAGCATTCCCCGAGGACCTCTTGCGAGTGTTTATTTGAGTTCAACGAGTGGATGCAATAACCGGAGAGTAACCTTAAGCCGAGATAGGCACGGGGGATAAAACGTTGTATCCGGGACACGTTTTATTGCGCTTCGAGTAGAAAATAGCCTTTTTACGAGTTGCGTGAGGAAGTCATTTCAGCTAAAAATAGCATCCGTTGCGTAGACATTATCTACCTCCCTAGGCGTCGTATTTACGCTCCTTTGCTGAGGACCATGGAAAATGTTTACACAAATCTGCCTTTGGAAAGTTTTCGTGACGATATATCAAAGGGAAAAGGCGACCGTTCTTGCGGAAGAGTGACGACGATGAGGGGAGTTTTTGGACAAACGTCACGGCACAAAACTTTGTATTACTTTGTTATAAAATTTTGTTTACGTCCTAACAAAATAGGAGAACCTACTTAGCTGAGTAAAACTTTGATAATAAACTCGATTTTGTGAAGAAAGAGCGACGTTGGTTGTTTAAAGATCAGCTTGTTATACAAGATAACTGATGGCATCTAAATTGAAAGAGATTAACCCAATTAGATCCAGACATTCTAGCCAGGATAAGATACTTAAAGTAATGGATGCGAAAGTCGCGAATACACTTTTCTTCCCTCTATACTCGACATAATAAATTTAGCCTATAAGTTACCAAGCTTCTGTTATTCAAAGCGTTTTGATGTCATAAAATAAATTGTTCAAATTATGCAGTAGATAAGTTACTCTACTGTTTTTTTTTGTTATGATTGAATGGGCCCACGTTTGACCACAACACACCTGATGGAAAGTGACGTTGCCGTCTAAGATGGAGCACGCTTGCCCATAAGGTGCCTATTCACTCTTGTCTTGAGGATACCCAGGTTGTATCTATTGCTGGGAAACACCGAGGCAGGAAGTGCGTTCCAGTCCTTGGCAGTTCTTATTAGGAAGGAGTTTTCAAAGCGCTTCGTGCGGGCGTTATTAAAGCTGACGACCAATTGATGTAACGTCTGCCTCGATGACTTGTGGCGGAAGTCAGATGATGGAATTAGCTCGTATAGCTTAAGCTTAATTATAGAATAATAAAATGTGTTTCGAATTACCCCCAGGCCTAAGACTGTACCATGAAAAATTTGTAACATACTTAATATTCACGCAACTTAAAACAATATCTGCAAAACAATACATCTTATTATTGTAAACAACCATACATAAGTTACATAAAAAAGGTAAGCAGATAAAATAAAACTAGAGCAAAAAACCGTCAATCTTTCTGGGCCTCGATTCTATTAAATGATCGTGTTTAAATTGTTAATGAATTGTCTACTTATGACGCTTCCAGAAGCGTCAAAAGTAGCTAGTGTAAAATCATACAAAAACTGTCCATTTGAAGCCATTCATTAAGAGTCCGGCGACCACTTTAGACTAACTTCGCATTGGCTTGTGGTATTCTATAGCCATTTCGTCTAGAGGAAGAAGACGAACAAAGAGAGCGAGTAATGATACTGACGAGCCTCTAAAGTTACCTACAGAGTGACAAAGTGCAATTTTTTTTTAATGAATTTTGCACTTCAGTAATAATTCTTAAATAACTAAGAATTTCCCTTGTATTATGGATTCATTTAATAGCTAATAATGTACATAACCTCCCTATGTAATGGAATTTTTGATTTGCTTTGTCTATCTATTGAATAAACCAGTCAAAAGTGACCCCTTAAAAATGCGGATATTTTGCGTAGCTCTATTTTTGCTTGAGAACGTTTTTAAAAAAAACCAAGAACATAGGGACGGAGATATTGTTAATTTAATTGTACATGCTAAAGTTCATCATAATCTGACAAACAGTTTTCAAGAAATTTGAGTAGCGCGTTTGTATGGAAATTGGTTAGTAGATTCGGGGGGTTGTTCTGAAGGCATCGCCAACGGCTTTTGGACATTATAAATCACATGCGATCAAGCCCGTGCCTTGAGAGCTCGCATTACCTTTCATCATTACACTGCAAATATCGTAAGGAATGAGAAGAACGCACAATCACACGCCATCAAGCGATGACACGGTAAACAGCTATGGTATGGGGTAATGCTTCCTTATTATCTCAGCGATGGTGTAAAATTGCAATTACGTTACACGCTTATGTAATACGATCGTGACGTGTAATGCGAATCAGATAAAACGTAGAAAAGATTGCGTTGAGAGCTAAGGAGTATTAATATTGACAAGTTTTCGTGGAACTGAGATTTGATTTCCGGGAGTGAACATGGTTTAGTACGAAATTCTTTTTATCCTTGAAGCTAAAGCAAAAAAAATGTGAGAGGAGAATAAGTATGAATTTATGTCAAAAAATACCTAAATCGTTTTAAGATTATATTTGCGAATGATGTGACTGAAAAATAATAAAAAGCTATAGAAAAAAATAATGGTAAGTACTTTTAGACATTTATTTATTTTAATTTTAATCAATAAACATAAAGAAATGCTAGCAAAAATTACAAACATGATTAAAATAAATTTTCTTAATTTGTCAAAATTAGGAAAATAGAAATGAAGGTAGACGTAAAAAGTTGACATGCACTTACAGAGTTTTAAAATATCGATCATCGTGCACCTACATACGAGTACATTGAGTATTTGAGTATGTGTGCAAGTCTAACCAGCTCTTTGTTTGAAGTTTAAATACTGCGGCAACAGTGGTTTGCGTGTGTACCGTGATTCTCTTTGTACTGCAGAGATTCGGGCATACATTTTAAATGAATTCTCAACAAAGACTCGCGGTTGAAAAGGCTGTTGTTTACGCTGTGTACCTATATATGTAGTCCTTGAATACAACTGGTATCCTCGAAAGCCTGCTTCAAACATCTGGCTAAGCTTGGATTTATTATGCTCAATTCGTGATAATCCCATACCTTTATCTAATAATCTATTATTCCTCCCAAATGTGTGCTCGGCTTATTAACTATGATTGTGAAGATAATAATACAATAAAGTATAATATTACGTAAGTCCTTATCTAGATTTTAGTAGACAAAAATACTAAATTGTATCTTAGTTACCTATTTTATACGTAGTTGTTATAATAAGAAACAATTGCTACATAACCCAAGAAAAGAGTCGATTTTCGATTACAAAATGGGCAACAAAACAATTCTATACTTTTCACTCAACATCCACGATTATTTACACGAGTTTTTGAGAAGGCAACACCATATCACGTCGTCATGTTTAGCTTTTAGCAAGTAGACTAAAGAAAACGATTTCAGGGATAAAAATAAAGAAGCTTTTAAACAAAGCCGTGATAAACCTGTCGTCACCCGTATCCTGCAAGATTTATTGCGTGTCAATGAACTCAATAATCAAGAAAACATAAAGCTTGAACGCACGAAGAAACTTAGCAAACAAACAGATTGATAAACATAAAATTACCTGAACAACATGAATAACATGAAAATACCATAATTAATCACAGTTAATCAAAGCGTAAGCACGCCCAAACCTCACAATGAATAAGACAAAACAAAAGGTTAACAAGTGTTATTGTTCTAGGACACATTAAAGTAATAATAAAATAAGTAGTAATGTAATGATTGCTATCATGCGAGATCACGCGCGATATGGAGACCATAGGTGAACGAGGACCGTGAGAAACAGATGCAATGATTGAAGCGAAAGACAATTATTTTGGTCTTTGTTATTTTATTTGATATAATGTTAAAGTCTTTGATAAAATTTAATGGACTGTGGTAACTATAAATATTCTTGTATTCAATCTATTTGTGTGGTGGTAAAGGGACATTCTCGTAGATAATGTTCTATCGTTCGAAAGTAGAAAACTCTTATAATGTGGACACTAAATATAAGTGAATGAACGACGTGCTCGTTTCGATTTTGACCGTGTCCTAGGAACGTATAACACATAAACATACCCTTGGCTTTGCGACAAATCAGAATTGCTCGTAAAGTTCCCGAATAGAAAATTCCTGTTACATGACGGTGATGACGACGTATGGTATAACGCAATGCTGTGGGTGTGAAACTATTTATAACTACCCTCGGCCATTGGATCAGAGAAGCTCAATGTCACAGCTTCTTTCACAGACGTATTTATACTTCACGTTCTTCACAAAAATAAAAACGTCCTCGATGACAAGATATTAAAGTTTTTCGGATTTTTTCCCAGAAAAATGCCAGTGTTATTAGAGGAAAGCTTTCCAAGATAGTAGGTATTTGGTTCATCTCAATTGAGAAAATCACCCGTGGCTTTATGCCCATAGTAGAGTATTTGGTCCACACATTTATAAACAACAAGAGCGATAACTGGAGTTACTGTAATAAAATTTAACATAGAAAGTAATATTATGCAAGCAATGTAACGGTACTTAAATAAAATTACCTCGATCAAATTTAAACTATGTCTCGCTGTCCATTAAAACATTAAAATAAATGTCCACTAATAAAGACGTACGGTTCAGAACTACCCGTGTTGCAAGTCCATTATCTAATACAGTCTATACCTGCAGTATAAAGAGAACGGCAAATATATCTCGATTGAGAAATGAAAGTAATATTGGTTCAAAAATACATTGAGTGGATGAGCGCCGGCCCGTATGTTGTTGTAACGTACAAGCATCAAAACGGGCACTTGGGCACGTTTAGCCAGTTTCATCGTGGAAACGTAGCGCTTTAAGACAATGGAGAAAACCTTTTATATTTCAGATCGATAACCCTCGGACGCGAGCCGTTGACACGTGAATAGATGCTAACCCCGCTGATTCCATTGTCAGCGTTGCTGTAACCGCTGGGAAAGTTTCGGGTCATCCATATCTTTTTACAAGTATAGTCTCGATGCTTAGGGAGTCTTACATTACAGCACGAAGATAGCATGAGAGAGTTACGTTGTAGCCTGCGTATATAAATCTCGGTGTTCACCAGTTCAGCTTAATAACTGTGACTTCTAATGTTGTATTAGCGTTGCCCACTCGAGAAAGTACGTTAGGAGCACAGGCACGGAATGTTAATGGCCTGAGCAATTATTCGGTACGAACCTCGACCACTACTCGAGACGGGATAAGGGACAAATTAGAAATGTACGGTGGAATTTGTTTTCGGGTTTTCCCTACAGCGAATGACACACGGACACGAATAAGGCAGGTAGTCCCAAACCTTTTGAGATCTCGAGATATTCTTTACAAGGAAGGTTGTGAAGACGTTGGACGAATTTGATCACGCGAGCCTAAGTTTAATGAACGTTTTGCGTGCAGGTTTCAATTTTATAAGGTCAAGTGCCATTAATTTTACTGGTCACTTTGTGAATGGACAATACTACCTATATATAAAGTCCAGTCGCGTTGTCCTCATACTAGTGGACGTGACTGTCGGCATACGAACTAAACGGAATATTAACCAGCTTTACGATTCGTCCATTACCCTCGGACCATCTGGGTCGCAGAAACCAAATACTAATTAAAACATCAATATTTCAATGTTAACAAAGTTAGACAGTCAGTGTACGTTCACCCTATCTTTAATCTGGTATTAGCTCCCACTCCCACCCACACCGACCGTCTGAATTAAATCCATTGTGACTGCAAATATTAATTTAAAATAAACTGTGCTAAAAGTTAGGCTTTTAGTAGCAGGTATATTTCAATTAATTTAATCTTCAATTATTATTATTATTATTATTTAATCTTCATTTATTCTTTGAAAAATATTCTTATAAAAATTCTAAATTGTCCAATGTCTGAATCTTCCTGGACCCAAGCTTCCCTTCCTATCCGGTTTGGTGGTTTGAGTATCCGCAAAATTTCGAGTGTTTCTCTCCCGGCTTTTTTATCTTCGGTCTACAGCACCAGAAAATTGCTTACAAAAATATTGGTTAAATCTTTAGGGCACAGTGACACCAATCTTATGACCGAGGCTACGAACGCTTGGACAACAGCTTGCCCTGGAGAAAGCCTCCCCGAAAAACCTCATTTGCAGAGGCTTTGGGACGAGCCCTTAAACAAAAAAATTCAAAACGACCTTATAAGTTTAACTACTTCACCATTCGATCGTGCTCGTCTTCTAGCCTCTGCAAAGCGGGAATCGGGGTTCTGGCTTCAAACTTTACCATCCAGAAACATTGGGACGCTACTCGATAACAGTACGTTTGCTCTCTCTGTCAGCCTGCGAATTGGGGCTAATACAAACGAGCCCCATCATTGCCATTGTGGAGCATCCGTGGACCGTCAGGGACATCACGGTCTTTCTTGCCGCCAAAGCGCTGGCCGCCAGTCCCGACACGCCTCTCTGAACGATGTCATTCGGAGGGCTCTTACCACCGTCAACGTGCCGGCCATACTTGAGCCGAACGGTATCGCACGCGACGATGGTAAGAGACCTGACGGAATGACATTGATTCCCTGGAGTCATGGTAGGCCACTGGTGTGGGATGCCACATGCGTCGACACACTGGCGGCATCCCATGTATCATCTACCTCCAGGACGGCGGGAGCGGCGGCAACATCGGCGGAAACCCTCAAGAGGCGGAAATATGAATCCCTCGGTGATGGATACATATTTCTGCCTTTTGGGGTAGAAACTTTGGGCCCTTGGGGTCCAAGCGCATGGTTGCTCTTCAATGAGCTGTCAAAGCGGCTGATAGAGAGAACAAACGACCAAAGGGCTGGTGCTTACCTCGGTCAGCGAATTAGCATTGCTATTCAGCGAGGTAACGTTGCCAGCCTTTTGGGTACTTTACCCGCGGATACTGACTTGAGCTCTGTTTATTATTTGTAATTTGTTATTTTTGTTTGGTTTATTTTAGGCTTATATTGTTAGTAGCTAGTTATTTTAATAAAGTATATACGAGTATTTCCTATCTTCAATAAAGATCAAATTACTTACATACTCGTACATGGATTTCCAATTTAGATCAACTGAGTACACGGAGATCATGCAAAGTGATTTACATCAAGATCATTTTATTACTTTTGAAATTAATAAAGCTAAAATAATCTCACATAATTGACTGTCCAAAACCCACACTGCCTTACTTTTGAGAGGTGAGTGACAGTCCAATAAATCTTGACCAACCAATCGCTAAATAAGGAGTATACCATTAAAGCATCGCTGTATATTTTGATTGACACCGTCTGCATGTTTAATTTCAATTCTAATTAAAGCGGATATAACGCTGTCCTTTTATTTAGCCAATTCTCCAGCGAGTGGTAATAAAGTCGGATAGACAATAGGAAGCTTTCAATCAAAGTCTACAAGTTATTTCAATGATGAGCGTGGTTAAACTTATTAATAAATAACGAGATAAACAATAGATTTCGATAGAATCGCTTATAAACACTTTAATTTGTGAAACACTGACTATGAAATATAAAGCAGTTTAAAGTTAAAGGGATAAGTCGAGCTAGATCAGAAAATTAGCAACGTCAACCTCAGTATTGAAGATACGCTACTTCCAAGAAATTGTATAATCAATCTTCTTAGAGCATTAAAATAAAGCAAAAAGCTTGAACAAAGTTCAACTTGGCGAGAATTAAATTCAATTTGATAATGTAACTATAAAAGAGCGAGCCATGACTGCCAAATATTGGACAATGATGAATGGTTTACCAGCGTTTCTATAGAATAAAGCAATTTCTTCTTACGTCATCATCAGTCAGTATAATCTCGCAATCAAAATTGCTGCTATTTTCTTATTGTATCATTATCTCAAATTCCGTTGCGTAAACGTTTACTGCACTGTCAACTGGTATCTTATCTGTGATATTATCTTGTGATTGTGTGATAATTAACTTATGATACGATAATCAATTAGCTTTTGCAACAATGAGCAAAAGTAACTTTGAATTAATTTTAATATACTTAGCACGAGATTTAAAAGTTTTTTTATACTGCTACATAACTGGAGCCCGCCGTAAGGGTCGGCCCTGTCACATTTGGGACTCAATATCGTCCGGCGAAGTATGGGTGTTGTTCACCTCTGCCAGCCCCTTCGAGGGAAAGTCGTGACGAGAATATTTTGTTTTCATTCAAACCAAATTTTCGTTTTTAGCGTACTTCACAATCACTTATTTAAATTTATTTCATAATTACTTTATTAAAAAAAAATGTTAAATTTTAAATCAAGTATACATCAACTGATATTTTTACCAAAAAACTAATAACGAAAAAATGTACAGCGCTAATAATTATTTTATACATAAGTACTTACATAATATCTTAAAAATATGAAAATTTAAAAAAAGATTCATCAACATTATTATCCGGTTCATTTGGTCTTATTCTTAATATAAATATTACACAAGCGTAAGATTCCGAGGACATTGAACTCAATCGGTCAATCAATTTCAATGTTAAGGCGAGGCTTTCCCAGAACTTTAGGTATTTTACTCTACCTCAGGCCGCACTTTTTGGGAGCGCGACGTATTCATTCACGCGACACAAAAGTTGTGTGCGATGCGCCGCGCGCACGTCTTTCACCCGTCAGTCACGTTATGGTATCGAGTACCTAAACACCCATTTTTAGGAAATCTATAAAATAATCCGTCGGTCATTGTACTCATCCATTTTATGAACATTTTTTATTTGATGACAAACAAAAAAAATCTAAAAAATGCCGTTCAAGCCAATATAGGTACAACCAATCTCATGTCCACGAGTTGTTGTATTTTTGATGTGTGAGCAGTCGTGGCATTAGTTTCATTTTACCGGTAGTGTCATATTTCCATTTTATCACACTTCACACTCATAAATACAAAAGATTGCGATTGTGTGTGGAAGTTAGGTACTTACTCGTATTTCACTTATTCACACCTAAACGGCTAGACGGATGAGGATCATATTTGGAACGGAGTTAGCTTATGCCCTGGATTGACACATAGGCAACTTGTTATCCTTATTAGGACAAATATTTATACAGGGTGTTGGAATGATTGTGTATCTACCGGTATTCATTAAATAATACAACATAGTAAATTTCATTATTTTTGGGTATATTGTATAACAATGGTAATAACAATTTTAATTACCTTACTTTACCATTAGGTGCGTACTAATAATATTGTATGGTTTGTTAAATGTTACAAAGTTAAAAAACTACACGATTCAGATATAATTTTGAACAATAATTATGAAAGAATCGAGTAAACTTATACCGGATATATAGGTATACATACCCTGGGTACGAAGTGGCGGACATTCTGCTAGTACTAACAAAACATCCAATACAAAAATATACATTCACAATATTTACATTTATATATACAATTGAGCTATAGGTACGTAGTATTATTATTTGTTCTGTGATATAGTTGTAGAATCGATGGCAGCCTAGTTGGGAGTGGCAATTTTGCTCTGCTGGGTTCGAACCCAGCCGACGGCACGCACCAATTTGTTCATTGTGTGAACATATGTGCGTATTGTGTGTCATCTGCTACATAACTGGAGCCCGGTGTATGGCGACAGGCTCGCCCCCTGTCACATTTGGGACTGAATATCGTCCGGCGAAATGTGAGTGTTGTATTACACCTCTGCCAGCCCTCTCGGGGAAAAGCGTGACGATATGTATGCATGTCTAGCCATAAGTTCTGTTACAAATGAAAATGCATTTATTTTTTTATACAGTAATGTAATGTTAATAAAAGTTATATTTACATATGTATTGAAGTCTTAACAAAAATATAACTATTATTTTATTCAAAATTACCACATTTGGCCTTGATAGAGGCCTTTAGTCGGTCTGGCCAAGAATCTATGGAGTTACGGACTGTTTCCATGGGAAATATAGCCACTGCTTGCTTCAAAGATTTCTTAAGTGACTCTATGTCGGCGTGTCGTTTAGAGCAGGCCATGCCCTCTAAACCTGACCATAATTTGTAGTCCAGGGGGTTTTGATCTGGGCTAGAGGAGGGCCAGTCTTCAGCCCTTATAAAGTCCGGAACATTGGCTTCCAGCCAGGCTTGGGTAGTTCGCGCCTTGTGACCATGTGCAGAGTCTAGTTGGAAACTCCACGGTAGATTTTTAAAAAGTGTATTGCTAAGGGGTTGTACAACACCATATAAGACGGTCTCTTGATACACTTTGGCAGAAGTTTTAACCCCCTTTTCACAAAAACTAAGCTTTGTGACGCCGTGATAGGATACCCCCCACCAAACCATGACTGACGCAGGATGATGACCACGCTGAGTGAAACAGGGTCAATGTCATCCACGTGCCTAAAACAAAATAAAAATAAATATTTATAAGTATGATGTCCAAAAGTTCAAAATATAAAAATTCTAAAAAACCGACCAAGTTCGAGTCGGACTCGCGCACGGAAGCTGTCGTTCAAGCTTGTTGATATGTATGTATAATTATATAACAACTACATTATAAATAAATGAGCTTTCAAATGACACCTCAAACAACTGATTTGATGAGATAGAACTCGAGATATAAGCAATAATCTACAATGGTCGGCAGCCATCTTTGTGACGTATATACATAGCTTCGCCTGTCCCCGCTATCGCTTCTTACAACCGGCAGTTTCGAATTTCAAAGGCAACGACGAACACATCCATACCAGTCGTAGGTTTATAAAAGCCGTACTTACAAGATTTACCGAAATGCTCGATTTTCGCTAATCGTTAAAAACGAATATACAACTTTACGAGTTTTCTTCAAAACAGCCAAAATCACGTTGCAGTACTAATCAGGCCTAGATGTGTTCAAATCATACGGCTATAACTCAAACGCTACCAAACACTCGTGTAGTACAGATTGTTCAGTCAAAAATGAAAGTATGAACGACGTCCCCTATCTCACCTAACACCCTATATAATTTACATACATACAGTACAGTCAAAACTTAGCGAAGATCCGCCACCTTGCATGTTACAAAAAGAAGGTAGGTACTTACGTTTCGTCAATTGCAATGTCATCAGAGTTTATTACATTCTCTTGAAGTACTCTTCTGCAAAAAAAAAAAACGAAGATAAGTATTCATGTAGGTAAGTATAACTACGTAAATATCACTACTAGATATACCACTAGGCCGGGTATTTACTCGTTGTGCAGTTCAGATTGCTCAGTAAAAATGAGAGTATGAACGTCGTCCCGTATCTTACCTAACATCCTGTATAGTCAAAACTTAGCGAAGATCCGCCACCTTGCATGTTACAAAAAGAAGGTAGGTACTTACGTTTCGTCAATTGCAATGTCATCAGAGTTTATTACATTCTCTTGAAGTACTCTTCTGCAAAAAAAAAAAACGAAGATAAGTATTCATGTAGGTAAGTATAACTACGTAAATATCACTACTAGATATACCACTAGGCCGGGTATTTACTCGTTGTGCAGTTCAGATTGCTCAGTAAAAATGAAAGTATGAACGTCGTCCCGTATCTTACCTAACATCCTGTATAGTTAAAACTTAGCGAAGATCCGCCGCCCTGCATGTTACAAAAGGTGGGTAGGTACTTACGTTTCGTCAATTCCAATGTCATCGGAGTATATTACATTTAGTTGTAGTACTCTTCTGAAAAAAAAAAACAAAACTGTAAGATAGGTATTCGTGTAAGTAGGTATAACTATATAAATATAAATATCACTGGTATGCCACTAGGGCGGGTATTTACTCGTTGTGCAGTTTAGAATGCTCAGGAAAAATGAAAGTATGAACGTCGCTCCGTATCCGTATCTCACAAGTTGTCTGGGTGAAATAATAAATGGTGACCGACATAGTCAAAACTTCGCAGAACACCCGCCTCCCTGCGTGGTACAAAAGGTAGGTAGGTACTTACGTTTCGTCAATTCCAAAGTCATTGGAGTTTGTTACGTAGTAGTCTTCTGCAAAAAAAAACTGTAACTGTAGGTAGGTATAACTACATAAATATCACTAGTAGGTATACCACTAGGCCGGGTATTTACATCGTGAATACACGTAACGAGACAAAAAAATATCTATGATAATGAGTATGATATTTGAAAACACTAAAACGAATATAAGTAGGTACTAATAGATTTGTTGATACATCATCTGACTACAAAAAGCAATGCAAGAAATGTCGATTCTAGTAAATAAAAACAATGATTACCAATTTAATCTAGTAGAAGTTTATCTACTTACCGACGTTTGCTCCTTGACTCGTACGATGTTCTAAAAGTCAGACTTGAGCTTTTTTTTCGTTTATTATGTTTGTTACCCATTATGGCAAAACTAAATGCTTGGTTGGTGTTGGTGTGTGCGGCACTGCGGAGATCACAAAAATTTGGCACACGTCCGGCGTCGACGGGGTCTGCGGGCGGACTGGCGGTCACGCAAACGTGCCTTTTTACCATGAATTCGTGATAAAAAATCATATAAAATTACCATGTTAACTTTTTAACATTTTTATTTATGATTCCATTTTTTTATTGCATTGTAATTCGTAAAAAAAATAAAAAAGCAATATGATTTGTAAAAATTAAGTCGCAAATCGTGTTTAAAATACCAAATAGAGGTGACTTTGGATTTTTTTTCTATCGAGTGAAGTTATTCATTACATGTATCAGATTTATGATTCCACTTAAAAACATGCTTAAGAATAACATATTTTTTTTCACACAGTAAAAACCATGGTTTATCTTAGAGGAAAGTTGATTCTTGCTAGACGTTTTCTGGCCAGGCTCGCCTTAAGTTCTAGTTTGGAAAACCGCCTACTTTTTACCAAAATATTAAGCAGTTTCTAGTAATTTCTAATATTATGCAACTAGATTATTCCCAAAAACTAAGTTCCCTCACCTACGCTAAATCTTTGCAAATCATGGTTTAATAAACAAAATTGCTGTCGAGATATTGTCGAGTTAGAAAGTCATTTTGCATAATCATGTAAGTACTTACGCCTTTTTGCTACCTGACGCCGGAACCATGTACAATGGGTGATGTAACATCTATTCATCAAAATACTAACCACATGGCTGTTATGCTATGAGTTACGGGTGATGATAAGAGTAACATTGATTCGAGAGATATGCTGTTTTGTTTCACTAATCTGTTTCTACTTACCACTAATTAGGTACCTAACGGTATCGAAGTGTTGGACATATATGAAGACTACAGTTTACGAACGGTTAATTTAGGCACTCTAGGATTCTTAGTACGATTGTAGAGACAAGCGTTAAATCATGCTACCACAAATTCTAATTTCGAGAACCTGTTTTCATCTTAGCAGAATAAACAGGTGATTCAGTCCACAATAGATCAGAATAGATAGATGGAAACAGGTAGTGCACGGAACATAATAAACTAAATTAGTTCCGCGTTCATACAGCTGCAATTAAAGTTTGTAATTTTAATGTATAGCTCCTGCAATTAATCAAAGCATAAAGCAGTTACAGAGAAGGTTAGTGCAGATAAAAACAATGAACTTGTAATTTACATAATTATTATCTGTTCTATCATCTTGTATTTTTGTTGGAGCTTACTAGGCAAGGGCTTGTTTAAAAAAAGCAATGCAGATCGTAAAAATAAAACCCACATGAATGTAAAGAGCTGAGTAAAATATTTATAGAAACAACAATCCAGTCAGCAAAAACAAAGCGTGTTTTGTTTGAACGGGGTATCCCTAACTCAGCGAAAGTGTCACTAAAATATTTGTAGGACAAACGTCAAGGGCCGAGAAAGTCCATTCCACTGTCCCAATTCTCGTTCATACTAAACCGGACTCTTATCATTATTAGATTTTCACGAGTGTCTCATTCTCGAGCCATAAAAGAAATATGGTCGGCAATTCAGAACAACATTTCCGAACGGGAACAAAATTCTATTAGGCAAGTATGAGCTTATCAAATAGTTGGTGCGTAATTGGTTTAATGTTCCAGCAAAACAGATCGAAAGCGTTGTAAATCTATCACAAATATTGACTCGCCTGTTTGAGATGCTCCATGCCCCATTGTTGTCCTTTGTGGCCATTTGAACTAATATTGTACTGAGTTGCGTAATCTCGTCTTGCTCAAATACATCTCAACGATTGAAAAATTCAATTTCCGATGCTACATTAATTCCAATTGAAACGTTTAGTATGTATGTATTTCTTGTATATGGTTTTCTATAGTTTTGTGTATATTATTAACTCATTCCAATGATAGCAAGAAACAATATTAATGTTCAGAAATGGTAGTAATTTAACTTTTGGTCAGGCTGAACAAACAAACAAAGTCAAAGTCAAAGCCAAAGTCAAAATGTTTTTATTCAATTTAGGTATCAAAGATACACTTATGAACGTCAAAGTAACGTAAAAGAACTTCAAATAAAATAAATACACGTAGGCGTATCTATTAGAGAAGTTAACCCTAAAGTAACATTCTTTCGGAACAGTTCAAAGGAACATGGAGTAATGGTGGTAGTTAAAACAATCATAACTCTAATAAGTATACTAGCCATTGTCAGCGAACGATTTCTCGCCTGTAAATAATGTGTCATTTAGCATGTACGTTCGAATGCGGGCGTGGGTCGTTAGCGTTGCGTGGGAACCCAGGCCAATTGTGGTCACTTGTTATAACTTAGCTTTGAGCAATACAATCTCATCCTAACCCAAAAAAGTATGGTTTAATCGGTTCAAAATAAAGAAATAATATGGGACCCAGTTAACTTGATGGACAGTCAATTAGTCAAAAGTTTGAGGAGTTAATCAACAACGAAAAAGGGAGCAGATCAAATTACGAAATTTTAATTAAGAGACAAAGGATCATTCGTTTGTCAAAAAAAAAGAACTTCCAATTTACAAGGTGAAGAAACATTTCAGTTGCTAAAATAGGAGAATTAAGAAGAACAATAAACATAAAGTTGCATATCAAAATGAACAAGCTCTAATCAAAGAAGCATTTTAGAACTTTACATTAAAATTAAGGTTAAGTACTCAGATTAAGGCTACAGTTAAATGAATACTCCACGGTAGGTAGCCGACAAAATTAATGAGCAAAGCTGTGCTCTAAGCCTTTTGGGCCCATGAAAGAGTTAAATGTAACGTTTAATTAAAAACGCTCTTTTACGCTTTTAGTTACAAACCTAATGGCTACTGCAAAAGGTTGCATTGATTTTAAGATTCTTTGTCCCTTGGTGTGGTCTTTACATCCCATTTTTAAAAGGGTTCAAGTCGTTGAAGATAATATATTAAAAGCTATGAATCACAGGATGCTTGGGAATGTCTGACCACACATAAAACCCCAAGAATACCGATCGGGTGATTCAAATCTTTTGAAAGTAAAATAAAATTAGTGATAGAGTTTTCATTGTAAAAGCTCTATAACTCTATTGTGTTGTGTACTACAAGTACACAACATACAGTATTTAGTAATCATAGGTATACATACATCCCAACGCTAAGTATACTTAAATAAACTTAACTTGTGATCACACTTGAGCAAATATCACTTGTTAACAATAGAAGTGATCAGATACAACAGCCTCGGTGTGATTAAAAAAGTTCACGATGTAAATTTGTAATTGTTGACGGGAAATTTTAATCTGTCTCTACTCTGGAGGATGTTTTAGAGAGTAATAAAGCACGTGACGAAACATAATATGACCGCAGGTTATTTTGCATTTTGTAATGCGTCATTAGTTATTTAATAAGACGAAACCGCAATTTTAAATGAGTCACGCAAACTTTCGATAGATCAAGAGCGGATCTCAAATCAGAATTAATTTATATGACATTCTGGTGTGGTGTGATACAATAGAAAGTGCATATAGAGATAGCAAAAAAGACAATGGAAGCGTCATTGGAAACAATCAATTCCCAAGTGAAGAAATTAATCGTGTGGCAAGGCAAGTAAGAGCGGTAATTGCAAGTCGGTATTATCGATCTCGGTAAATAAATGACGCTTTCTACTCGTATTGTATCAACGGTAAAATATTATTCCACAGTCGTGAGTTGTTGTTTTATCGATAACCGGTAAATTATTAACACAACAAGTTTTACAAATATGTATAGACACATTTCACAGTAGAACATAAACCAAGAGCAAATTATATTTCTAGAAATGTTATTCCTATTTTTTTTTTCGTATCTTAATATGTGATTTAGGTGTAAATAAATTGTTATTACATTTAAGAATTATGAAAGTGTTCTCAGACAAGGTACGATTTGGTAACGTGCGTGCATTGGCCAGGTGGCGAAACTGGTTGCCTCCCCTCTGGCTGCGGTCAGGTGTGCTTCGCAAATGCTCTCAGATTTTTCAATATGCCTCTTACATAGCAATATGAATAGCCTGTCTAAACCGGAAACAGCTGATAATACTGCGGTTGGACTAGCTTCTTATACATTATTAGTAATGCACTTTTCATTAAAGTGTTCATGGGATATTTTTAAAGGTTTTTTGATAGTTTATGGAGGATATAATAGATGATACGATCTCCACTCCAGTATTAACCTGCTCACTTCGTTCTGTTTTGTACCCCATTGTTAGTTGTAACTGAAGATCGGACACGAGGCCAAGCAGGTAGTTAGGTATCTTGCTATGTGCAAAGGAGTGAACGGTCAAAATCTGGTTAAAATGCAATTTGATAGTGTAGTTACTCTAGCTTATGCATTTTGCACTACCCTTATAATTAATGTTCCTTTTATGTTTAGTAGTAGTGACTGAGCTAAAAGCCTTTCAATACTGCAAACTTACTTACTAAACTACAGAATTTACGTTGTGACTGGCTCGTTAGCAGGTATATTTCATGTATTTCCTCAAATGGGTTCATAAAAGTTAAATTGCTTCAGAATATTAAACATAAGTGCTATTTCATTGGCGGTTAAAATAATCCCAGTTAACTACCATGCGGTTCTGAAGATTATCTTAGACGTTTGAAAGCTTATTGGCTTCAATTACATGTGATGTTATTGGATTCTAGTCCGATTTGCAACGAATTGGGGTTAAGACTTCATCTATGCCAATAGACATCGTAACTGTGCCAAAAAATGCAAAACGAGTTTTATTTGAACGATATTTAATTTTGATGCTTTCAAATTAAAGATGAATGTTCGAAACTGGTTTCGCTGCAGATTTCCAATGTTTATTCGTTTGCGATGGTTTGATTTTACTAAGAAATTGTAGCAATGCCAAATGCAAATTGATGGAGAGCTCAAGTGTTTCGTGACATTCAGACATCGCTCCAAGCATCTGGAACATTTGCATGATCGCTCTCATTCTGAGAACTGAGCTGTCAATATTTTGAAAACAATATCATGGCATGACACAGTCATGTTGTCATGTGTCATCAGGGTTATAGTTGAGAAGAATAACAAACAGCGTCTGTTTATTTTTACAGCTGAAATCGTTTTCCATAATTGAAATTGTACCGATTTAATTGGTTTGTTTATCATAACGAATATTTAATGGCCTATCTGTTCTACAGGGCTAGTCAGTAGTCATAGCTATCATAATAATAAGGTTTGAATATTCATTTATTTATCTTTTGACTAAATTTTCTGTATTGAAGAATAAAGCATTGGACAGGTTAAAAAAACAAGATTACTCAGCGAAATCCTAATTCTAATTTTGGCTATAGCTTGAAGTGTTTCATTTCTTTGATGAATTTATTAATGGACAGCAGTTTGGCATCAAAGGGTTTTACATCTTAAATGAGGTTCGGATCTACGACCGTATTTTGACTTCCTAAGCCTTTGTTTATTTTGGTTTTTCTTCAGAAGGCTTATCTTTGAGATAGTGTTGGGTCATCAAACTATTACTTTCTTCTTACATTGTTCTCTCATATGATCGATGAAAGCATTGGCAAAGATAAAGCAATAAGATATCTACAAAGCTTATTAGAAAGAAAAGCAAGACTACGATCATATGTTTAATGTATTCAGTTCATTAGACAACTTTAATGTTCTCTTGTCTGAAAATTCATGAGCTCATCTTCATTTGCATCTTGTTACTGAAGCTATCTGAAATGACATCAAACTGTATAGCAATAGATTTATGTCGGCTCTAGTTGAACATTGCTTACCGTAATTAGATGACAATTCCCTGGGATCCTGGCACAGGAGCAATCAATATGCAGCAGTATATTAAATCTCACGGCAGGATCTCTCTCGTTTGCAGCTGAGACATCCAGTTATCGATTTGCAAGCTCCTCCACAAAGAACACTAGCACGTTGTTCAATAACAAATACCAACAAACAGACCGTTCTTCGGATGAATGGAACGTTAAAGAGTTTCACTTGTCAATAAGCCACCGTCTCGTATTTAGGGCCGTAGCTTTTTACCACAACGCTGGCACTAATAGAAACCGCCGAAGGCAGATAAATGTAGGTTTTAGGCCGAAAAATCACACACTCAATGTATTGATTGTAGAAACACTGAATCAAAACAATGCAAGTAGCGAGGCGCGCACCGCACGTGCCGCCCCGCCCGCGGTGGCCTCCAGACTGGCGATAGGCGCGTTCGAAATTCGAAATATTGCGTTCGGATGCGCTCGTACGAAGTTCGCTGCGTCCGAGCGCTCAGCCACTACTTCGGCCGTGTCGCCGGGCGCAGGTAGCTCCCCATCAATGTTTATTATTTTGAAACCACAGAATTCATATTCGCTCAACTCGCTGGTTTATATTCTGTGGCGCTGCATGTCACTTCCACGCGTGTGTTTATGCAGGTCGGTCTGCAATCTGCGTGCACGTTTGGTGTTTTGCTATAGCGAATCGTTCCGGAACGAATGTGTTTGTGCACATGAGTTTGGAAATTAAGTAAAATAGGTAAATTCAAAATTATACACCTGATGAAATATACATTCACACTACAAGTATACATTCTGTAATGTTATTTTTAATGATTACTTACTTGTACAATGAGTACACAGACATGCGACATTGTTATTTTATTACTTCGTGTAAATATCAAAATCTCTACAAGTACCTAGTAGGTGGGTACTTTAATACATAAAAATATATAAATTTAAGCCTATCTATAGATTTACCTGATCGAAAAAGAAAACCTTTGATTTTGGCAGTGATATTTATGTTTATTTGTAAATTGAGAAGAGAAAAACAATGTTTACTATACCTTAATATACATAACATATCGTCACGATTTTCCCCCACGGGGTCTGGCGGAGGGGTACAACACCCACACTTCGCCGGACGATATTCAGTCCCTAATGTAAAAGGGGGCGAGTCTGTCGCCATACACCGGGCCCCAGTGATGTAGCAGATGAGATGAAATACGCACATGTGTTCACACAGCGAACAAATTAGTACGTGCCGTCAGCTGGGTTTGAACCTGCTCCCTCTGGCTTGAGAGGCGGCCTTCTCCGGCTAGGCTATCATCGCTTACCTAAATATAATGGAATTAAAACAAGAAATAATATCGAAAAAGGTAGGTATTTAAAATTGAGAACATTAATTTTATTTTCCTTTTTTTTGTCTTATTGGTCATACATCAAACACGGTCATTTAAATCCACTCCTTCAAGAGCAGCCACGCCAGCCGTGGCCATGGGTAAACGAGCACATTCATCCAGTTATCTATGGGAAAGGAACGTCGCCCTGTGACAGTGATGCATTGTCGCATTACGCTCAAGGGTTCAAACCTACGATACGTTTGGACGAGAGATTTGAGTCACCACTTGAGCAATAATGGTGGCGGCACAGCACGTGTTTCATTTGAGATGGATTTTGGGGTACCCAACTGCGAACAAATTGAAATGCTGTTTCAAATCAATTTTTTCACAGTATATAGAGTACCCCAAATGTATTTTTTTGCATATGTCTTCGAGTCAAACTATTGTATGAAAGAAGCTGGGAAAAAGCCTGGAAATTTGTAATTGACCGAGCGAGCGTCAGCGGGCGAACCGTTTATGCTTCAGCTTTGACAAAAATGCTTGCGAATGTCCGAACTCCAAGAGCTGAGACAAGAGGCTTTGGGGGCTGAGCTACCCACGTCCGTAGGAGTGTACTCTATTCTGATTCCCTACACGTGGTCCCTGGGTAGTGCTAACCGGGTAGCAAACTCTGGTGGGAGGCTTCGGCCGTGGCTAGTTACCACCCACTGGACCAAGCCATGCCGTGAAATGACCTAGTCGTGTTTCGGGATGTGGTCCGGTGTAACCGTTCCGAAGACGGGTCTTAGCAATGGCGCACTTGCAGCGCCTCACTCAACTGCCGTCTTTGTACTTCTTCACTCTACAGAACTTCAAGGCTAGAGAGAATAAGTGCCTCATGGGTCGTCGTGCTCCATCTTAGACCACAACGTCGCTTAACATCAGGCGAGTTGGTGGTCAAACGCCGACCTATTCAACATAAAAAAAAAAGCTGACTCGGCAAAAAAAATTGGTTGTCTGTAAAGTCGGTTTACTGACGATAGTTGAACGTGACAACGTGCTCACTCAAATATGAGAGAGACGGATGTCGAACGCTGCCGAACGCAAAGGCCGATTGTGCTTCTTTGTCGCTCGTTCCGCGCTCTCGCTTGCACTTCAAGCCTTACATGGAACGCCTCAGAGCGAGGTAACGCCGCATGAGTCACGTTATTTCGTGCGTGCAGCCGGCTCTATCGAGTTATAAGATGTTGTCACGTCAAAAAACTGTAGGTATAATTATCAAACCTGCTCACAAAATTACACGAGAATCGGTTGACGAATGCGACATGTAGAGGAGAACATACGTTGGCTGCGGTCTACAGCTCGCAGAACTTCTAGTTATTAATATTATCATTAAAGTTGTAGATACAATGTAAATCACAAATTGTTAGGGTTTTGATTGTGCGACTAAAGTTTCAACTTTAGTCGTTAGGTTTTGTGGAGCTCTAACTCAAACCCTTCGATTGGATGAAACAATTAGGTATTGTAATTAACAGAAGATATTCTGGGACTAGGAAGACCTCAGTGTAAACTGAGCATTTGGTTAGAAGTTAGCCAGACCATATAATTGGCAAGACGGTATCTAAGCAAGTCCTTACTGCAATAATTTACGCTCTCGTCGTTTACTTAATCCTGCAATTCACAAAACCCAAGCCTGATGGAAACTGTAGTACTTATACAGACACATAAATAAAATAGAAGTAGTCAAGTACTTGGAGCTTTGGAACATAATTATCATGATAAATCTTTCGATGCCAATAAAGTATTTGGGAGTTTCGTTTGTACTAGGTACAACCACATCTAATAATCGAAAATTAATAATTGATAATTCGTTAGAAGAAATTATAAAAGAATCAAATTTAATATTATGAAAATCTGAATATTCATATCTTCAATATCATTGATGTCCAATTGATTTTAAGGTATTACAGCACAACAACATACAAACAGCACAGGAATACTCATGACTTCCATTGTATAAGTTATGTATAGCCACGTGACTTTCCCCACGCAATATTTTTCGCTCATATATTTTCATTGTATGAGGAGGGAAGTAAACCGCTTCGTCATTAAGATAATGTATTACCGAGGGGAAATAATTCCCTTCTTACTAGCTCAGTTATTTTGGTAACATTTTGACAAGTTTATTGACTTTCTTTCAGAAGATTATCGAGGTAACTTTCTTTTGTGAGAATGATCTTAGTTCAAGAAATAACTTTATTCACAAAGTTTTTGAGGCCCTCAGTGAAATATGTACTTAAGACGACTTCGATTGCTTCAAATAGTTATTTTTTAATAACTGAGTGACAAAATAGTAAAAATGTAAATAATTAGAATCAACATCATAATTGGAGACTTTAAAGCCAATATCTGTAAAATACAATTAAAACCTACTGCGTAGAGTTTTTAAGCTCTGATTCCTATCTATTATCTTTGCAAGCAACACCTCAATCTAAAGAGAAAATAAAGACAAACGAGTTCATTACAACGGATTCGTTACAAATTGCTCCATAACTCAGTGGTGTATACTTTTATAATAGCCGTAATATCCTTAATGTGCCGTCAGTTATAATGGCCCGAGAAATTCTACCTGTGTGGTCTCGGCTTAGAGCCCATGACATGAGCTCTGGAATTTTTGTAAAGATCACAGCCTCGGGTTTATAGACAACTGGTGATTACAAGCTGTGAGGACTTTGAGATAGCTGAGACTGAGTTTAATCGTGAATTCGTCATCTTATTCGTTTTTAATAGTGCCTTATGTACCTTATGTATGTCATCTGCTACATGACTGGAGCCCGGTGTATGGCGACAGGCTCGCCCCCTGTCATATTTGGGACTGAATATCGTCCGACGAAGTGTGAATGTTGTATTACACCTGTGCCAGCCCCCTCGGGGGAAAGGCATGACGATTTTTGAAGCCCGGAGTGTTCTTCGCTATGTTTGATGAAAATCGGTTACAGGGGCTTAATATTTTTTTTTCTTAAGTTCTTAAACCGGTAACAGCACTTGCTATTTTTAAATGGCATGTTTTTTTGTATTTTTGCTTGAATACTTATAAGAACCTCCACGGGTACATGTCATTCAATTATAGCATAACACAATTTTTGTAAAATGTACTTTTTATTTAATGTCATAAACATACGAAACAGCCATAGTAGTGTGTAATCCTTGTTCATGTTGTTTTTGCTAACTACCCACATTTATGATTTAATATGAACTGTCTTTTAACATAACATTTAAGTTAAACAATTAAGTTTTAAAAGGCGATCCTAGCCTACAAAATAACTTTTAATTTGTTTACTTGTGTCTTAGTCTCTAACGCTGAGTGTACACAAATTTTGATATGTGTTTGTTAGTAAAGAAATTTTAAAAATCAATCTCTTTTTATTTACTAACGGTAATTATTGTTGACTAGCTGCATCCCGCGGTTTTACTCGCAGTTAAAAAGTGGCCTGTGTATTAATTCACGGTATAAGCTACTTCCCTACCAAATTTCATCAAAATCCGTCCATCCGTTGGAGCGTGAAGAAGTAACAAACATACACACTCACAAACTTTCGCCTTTTTAATATTAGTGTGATTGCGTTAAACTGATTGAACAGCGTGACGACGTTTTTTTTTCGTTCGCGTCATACGTGTGTTGCTTCTCCTTAAACATTAAAAAATGTAACAGGCTGGCATCTGCGTCCTATATGACATATTATCAAATGGAAATACTCACGAGGGTTGAGAGGGTGACGCAGCGATTGTCAATAATTTAGCAGGTAAGTACTCGTAGCTATGTAAAAAGGTACTGAATACGAAGGGTAAAAATAATCGATACTTACGTTTAAACTGATACTTGATAGGGTAGAAACACAGGTGTCCATGTGTACCTACATATTTAGTCATGAATGTGTGTGTGCGCGCGCGTGTGTGTGTGTGTGTGACATGACATACCTACTTAATAGGTAACTAGCGGGAGTGAAAGGAACATTTTGAGGTCAAATTAAAAAACACAAAAAGAATTAACCTTAAAAATTAATTAAATATATCACCTTATTGTTTTGTATTAAAATGAACGATAGAAAAATACTTAAACGTGACGATTTTCTAATGGCTTCTTTAATTTCCTCGCCACGGTTTATTCTCCTTAAGGCTCTGCTTTTCTTCAACAAGAAGAGCGATTTAGGTATAAAAATAGCATTTCTTTAGAGTAGAGTAAACCTAAACGTTTTATGCACATACAAGATATAAGTAATAATTAGTTAGTTAGTTATTCTTCTTTTCAATGAGCTTTCGACATCATCTCTCATAAAAATGTATCTACGCCAAAAGTGGTTTATGTTTGACCAGCAACTCGCCCCGGCGGCATCGTACGGTACCTTTCGTGTAAAATTATCTAGATGCTGATGAATACCGCTTTACAATCTTTTGCGTGCTTTAGAAGGAGTTAGCGGATATACAGACAAGGAGATAAACAATATAAACAATATGCGGCAAGCGACTTTGTTTTTATCCGACTGCGCAAAAATTTTTGAAATTATGGAATCTTCAAGAATCGTCTTCTTTATAGAAAGATGGTTATGATTTTTGAGTGTATTTAATAATAATAATATTCGGGACAATTGCACACACGATCGTCTGACCCCAAACTAAACACGACTAAAACCAAAACTAACAACTAAATACATACTTATATAGATAATTAACGCCCAGACATAGAAGAAACACAAATGTTCATCACATGATTTTTTGCCCTAGGTGGGAATCGAACCCATGCCCCCTAGCTCAGATGGCAGGTTCACTACCGACTGAGCCACCGAGGCCACCACCGAATTAGTTGAGTGCATTCTTTGATGAGGACGCTAGCTCATTTTGCACTGCTTCCTTTACTGCTGGCCAAGAGAAGTTTTCTCCTCAATCTCGGTTTGTAGCCTCAGCTACCTTCCTACCTGTAGTTCTGTAGTTGCTAGCATGAGTGCTAGCAACTGGGTCGCAAGGACGTTCCAGTTTCTTCTTGTATCTTTCACAGTGTTCATCTTGAGGATGCTATGTAGGTACGTAAGTATTACGAAATTAGGCATCTCGTTTTTATCGCTCTTCGCTGTAAACTTCGACTGTAGCCGCAGCTTAAAATTTGCGAAGCCATTTATCGTCCCGTTTTTCCTCGAATGGGGTTAGGTAGGCAATATCTACCGCTTACTGCTTCTGGTACCATGGTACCCAAGCCCCTTGTTGTGGGCCTGTCTCCATAGCAACTGGAAACCTAGTCCCCTTGTGAATCTGATTCTACTTGTAGGCCGATGGTAGGGGTAGATAAAGAGGTGAAACACCTGTTATATAAAGTTTTGCAGTGATTAGAATACTATGTTGTATGCAAAAATTAGCTGTAGCTTGGTGGTTTTATGGCGATTACAAGGCAAAGGATTGGAAATTACGTGTTTAACTAGTAAGAAAGTGTTAATAAAAAGAAACAGAGCTAGCAATTATGAGAGACCTCGAACAGAAAATATCATTATGTGAGACCAAAACATTGTTAAAATGAAATAAAAAAAATATATCAAGAAGAACTATGAAAAGTGATGAGGAGAACCCTTATAAAGGCAATAAATACAACAAAAATTTTGTCTTTACGTGTATAAGATGATGAGTGCCGCAATTACAAGTATGACATGTTTGCGTGATAGCAGAAATTACTACTTCTCTGTAGGTATCCGTTGTATGTAAGTACCTACGCACTTAGAAGCTCAAAATCAAATCGTAACCTAATATTAGTGTAGGGTGACAATTTACTAGGGCTCGGTGGACATAATTCACTTGAAGAAAATCATCTGGGTGCATTAAATGCTACGCTCGGTAGACTTGATGCACCTGGGTGAACTAAGCTCGGCTTTCAATCATTTTTGAAAGGATTTTTAAAGTTTTAATCATTTGCTGCTTTATTGGAAGTTCCATAATATAGTGCTAATTATTTTGATTTAAAAACGATTTCTCTGTTACTTTCTTTACTGTAGTGTAGATGATCCTGCTCTGATCAAAATCTCACAATAAATAAGATGAAAAAAATTCTTTGAAATGTCCCATTCCCTATAAAATAGGATTTTACTGAAATTGTAAACTTTATATCAAACTGAATCATGTCCAGTGGCATCTCAGTGTTTAATTCCATATATTAAACCTGCAACCTGTTCTTAGCGGCGTTATTTAAAGATTGGTCACTCTACTAGTCCACAGTGCAGCCGTGGGTGGGCCACCTACATCGATGATACACTCGTGTCATGCAATTCGTCAGTGAGAAACAGTTATAGAGTACCTTAAACTACTTTGTTGGCGACTGCGCTAACCTACTTTCTATTATTAATTTCTGACAAAGCTTTTTTCATTATTGAAAGTGTCGTATTGTTTGTTGAGTATTTTATTTAGCCAAGTCGAGTTGTTATGAATTTCTTGTTATTTTTACCCGATTGAGTAAGGAGGGTTATGCTTTTCGAGTGTTTGTATGTATGCGGGTATGTATGTATGTACTAGCTGCGCCCTGCGGTTTAAAAGTATCCTATGTGCTATTCTAGACTATAGTCTATATCTGTGCCAAATTTCATCCAGATCTGTTCAGCCGTTCTGGCGTGAAAAAGTAACAAACATCCATCCATCCATACATCTATCCATTCTTACAAACTTTCGCGTTTATAATATTAGTAGGATGAGGTTTCTTTTCACGCCCTACAGCCTAAACAGTTTTATGGATTTCGACATGTGAGGTGTCATTTGAATCGTCTTGATGGTGGAAGTGACATAGGGTACAACATTTTGCGGCCGGGTTTTTTAATTTTTCTTTTAATATAATGTTACTTGTTTAAAGTTATTTGTACCTCTTATATAGGAAGCAAGTTGGATATAAGTACACAATTTGTTTAATTGTTGTCGATATCGATGTAAGTTAAAGCTTGTTGAAGAGATTATTGACGAAACCTTACGTTTGTTGACGAAATATGTTCGTGTGTTTCAGGCCCGCATGCTAAATCGACGCTCAGTCTTGAATCTCGATTTAAAACTGGTTTTATCATACTTAAAAACACTTTTAAATCGAGATTCATGGCTGAGCGTGGTTTAAGCACGCGGCCATTAGGTGTTGAGTGTGTTTCTGTGTGCTTGCAGCGTGTTTGCAAAAAAAAGCGATGGCAGCCTAGTTGGGAGAAGGTCCGCCTCTCAAGCCAGAGGGAGCGGGTTCGAACCCAGCCGACGGCACGCACCAATTTGTTCATTGTGTGAACATATGTGCGTATTGTTTGTCATCTGCTACATGACTGGAGCCCGGTGTATGGCGATAGGCTCGCCCCCTGTCACATTTGGGACTGAATATCATCCGGCGAAGTGTGGGAGTTGTATTACACCTCTGCCAGCCCCCTCGCGGGAAAAGCGTGACGATGACGATATATGCAGCGATAGTCGGTGGCAATTGGTAAACATTCAGTCCCGTGAGTAGGCATTTGCATTTCTCCAAGAGACTCGTTAACCTGGTTTCCCAAAGTTAATTTTGCAGGCAAATGGGTCACGACTACAACTGCCGATAAAGTCTTGCGGGCTGTAATTGAAGATTCTTGGCCTTTGTGAAACTAATAAAATATTCCTTAGCTACCTAAAATTGGGCGTAAAATACCTCTTACACTTTATCATTCCTTGCTTGTAAATTAATATACTTACTTACTTAATTAAAAAGGCCAGAAAGTGTAGCTTAATTATTATTGAATTGAGATAATACTTGTTTTAACCCGACTACGCGAGAAGTAGGGTTATGTTTTTCGAGTTTATGTATGTATGTATGTATGAGATTTCTTTTGCACTGCCTAAAGCCTAAACAGCTTGATAGATTTCGATATGTGAGGTGTCATTTGAATCGTCGTGATAGTGGAAGTGACATAGGCTACAACATTTTGCAGTCAGGTTTATTGTTTTCCCCTTAAAGATGTTACTTGTTGTTTTTTTCTGTTCTCATGTCATTCAATACTGAGGTAGGTTAGATTACTTTTAGCATAACATAGCCATGATGGCCTAGTTGGAGAAGGCCCGCCTCTCAAGCCAGTGGGAGCGGGTTCAAACCCAGCCGACGGCACGCACCAGTTTGTTCATTGTGTGAACATATGTGCGTATTGTATGTACACTGCTACATGATTGGAGCCATGTATGGCGACAGGCCCATCCCCTGTCACATTTGGGACTGAATATTGTCCGGAGAAATGTGGGTGTTGTATTGCACCTCTGCCAGCCCCGCACAAAACACTAACAAAATACACAATAAAACATTAACAGACAAAAAATAATAACCTCTACGTAAACTTACATTAAGACATAAACAAATATTTAGATGATTAAGTTTCAGTTGTCGCTGTAGTGTCCAATGCGACAAAAAAGGTTAGTGCTTAGCAATGGTGCTGCTAATTTCTTAGCATATTCATAATACATACTTAAATATATATTAACACTCAGACATAGAACAAGCACAAATGTTCATCACATAAATGTTTGCCCTAGGTGGGAATCGAACCCACGCCCCAAGCTCGGAAGGCAGGTTCACTACCAACTAAGCCAGCGAGGCAGTCGACTCGACAGATGACTCTGCATTTACTATATTCATAAAAAAAACTTGGCACAAACTTTTAATTGGACGAAGCTTAGACGTGAAACATATTGATGAAACTTTAGAAATCAATACAAAACTTCGGTCGTAACTTTTATAACCCTCACTTTCAAATTCAAACCTTCTAACATGGTGATAAGGTTAAAAACTGTTTAGTTTGTATTTGTTAATGTTATGACTTTTTCAATGTTTTGTTCTATTTTAAACTTCTACTCTGTTCACTGTGGCTATTAAAAGGCTTTCAAGGCGTCGTAAAGTCGCTATCTCACTGCGATGGCTCCGCTAACTCGTTCTAATAGCTTCAATTTATATACCTACGTTCATAAAACTGTAAATAAGCTTTTATCGTTTAATTTGCGCTTAATTAACAGAAGATAATTGCTTAAGCTCACCCTACATACCTAACATGCCTTACAAATAAAAATAATTTATTTCAGGCGATGATAGCCTAGTTGGAGAAGGCCCGCATCTCAAGCCAGGGGGAGCGGGTTCGAACCCAGCCGACGGCACGCACCAATTTGTTCATTGTGTAAACATAATATGTGCGCATTGTATGTCATCTGCTACATGACTGGAGCTCGGTGTATGGCGATAGGCTCGCGCTCGTCACATTTGGTACTGAAGATCGTCCGGCGAAGTGTGGGTATTGTATTACACCTCTGCCAGCCCCCTCGGCCATACAGAATACACAACACACACACACACACACACACACACACACACACACACACACACACACACATCAACACATGTATACAGAAATACACAGGTGTCGAATCTACCTGATAAAGAAGGGTATGCGTACGGTATACATACCTATACTAACCTACTTAACAATTTTGCGACATTGTAAGGGCGCTTGTGTGTAAATGTATCGTCTAGGCATGGTATTTTTAGTTGAAACGCGTAAATAACTGAAAACGCGATAAACCTATTTATAAACACAATTTCAGAAACGGATTTTGCGATGGGGCCAAGATTTTGTGATTAGGCCAAATAATTCTGGAGGTCCGCGGGTGAAACGGCGGGCGCCCTGCTTATAAATGAAAAACTCTAGTTTAGCCTTGGATTTTTGTACACTTTTTTAACCGACTTCCAAAAAGAAGGAAGTTCTCAATTCGACTGTTTTTTTTGCATGTTTGTTAAGCGATTACTCTACCAATTGTGAATGGATTTTAATGATTCTATTTTTGTTTGGTTAATCATACTTAAAATCGGTCAAGCAGTTTTTAAAATATCGACTAAAGTTTAAAAATTGTTTACATGGATCACGAATTACAGGACGGTAAGCCGGTTTTTTAACTTTGCTTTTTATATCATCATTTGAATAAACAGATACATTAATCTGAATAAATTGTCCTGAGGGAGTAAATGTGTTTTTTGTGGCTTGCGTTTGGCCGCCAACATGCCTGATGATAAGCAGTGATGCAGCCTACGATGGAGCACGCTTGCCTAGAAGAAACCGATTCACTCGAGCCTTGAAGACATCCAGATTATTATAAAAGTGTCAGGGAACACACAGTCTGGCAGAGTATTCCACACTCAAGGAAAAAAAGAAGGTGTCTCAAGGAAATTGCGAGATGAATAGAAAGATGCGAGTAAAGTTGCAGGTAGGTGTAGCAAGTTTAGTATTGAATAGCACTCAAATAATTGTATTCCAAGTTTCAAAAATTTAGCTTCAAAACACACTTAAGACCAAAAGTTCCAAGAAACATTCCTGACATTGTTAAAGTCACGGTTTTTAAATATAGCCTAGGTTTAACGAGGTCTAACTTCAGCCTCGGGTTTCAGGGCTCCGGTGAAGGGCAGCGAGGTGAAAGGTCGAGGACGCAGACAGGGCTAAATACGTCACGACCAACTTATCTGTACAGGTGTCCAGATGAGGGCACTAAAATGTTTTCAACAGATAACTGTTAGTTAGAATGAAAACACGACTATGGCTCCACAAGTCAACTGTACAGGATATATTGGTCGAACTAAGACCAATTTGCAAGTTAGACAATATTATTGAACTTATTTTCGACTTATCGGGTTTAATGTTAGGAATAATTAGATGGATTTTAAGATTAGAGCAATAAATGCTAGCTCGCTCTCATAGTTATAGCTTAGGGTGTTCATAAACATTGTTTATTAAAGTCATATGTTACATTTTATTACGGTTAATGCTAATAAACTGCTTGAAAGGGTTGTAAAAGGCGTTAAAAGAAAAACCTTCAAGTGAACAAAGCTTCCTATGATTTTTTTTCTACAAAAACATTTTTTACAGACAAAAAAACATAATAGTCTTTCTTAGACGAGCGTGTATGAAAAGACTCATGGAAGCAGAAGAAGCGAAAGATGTGAGCCCAGATCGTAGCAAGTGAAGAGAATTGGTATCTGCCTATCCCTACGGGCAAAAGGCATGGCTATTATGTTTGTATTTAATTTTGTGCACCTAAATAATAGAGCAACCGACTTTGCAATAGCTCGTAAAAGGTTGAAAACTCATTTTATTAGTGGTTATACAAAAACTCACTACGAAATGCTAATGGGTATTTCATTCTTTGAATTTAATTGAATGTAAAATTACGATCGGACTATATTCTAATTCCTAACGTGTCATAAAACCTTTCCAATATTATTTGGTTCACAACCACCACATTTTGGACAGATTATCAGCTCTAATATATTTTATGTTCCCTTTTGATATTAGCAAATAAAAGTTTGAGCTATTTCAGTAGACACAATAGAAACCTGCCTATGCCTAATGCGATAGCAGCCTAGTTGGGAGAAGGCCCGCCTCTCAAGCCAGAGGGTGCGGGTTCGAACCCAGCCGACGTCACGTACCAATTTGTTCATTGTATGAGCAAAGCAGATGACATACAATACGCACAGTATTGTATGTCATCTGCTAGATGACTGGAGCCCGGTGTATGGCGACAGGCTCGCCCCCTGTCACATTTGGGACTGAATATCGTCCGGCGAAGTGTGGGTGCTGTATTACACCTCCCTTCGGGGGAAAGACGTGACAATATGTTATGTTACAATAGAAACCTTATTTTTGGCGCAAAAACTACTAGAAATAAGCTCGAGAAAGAAAGCCAGGCTTCGACTAAGGCTGATAATAAGCTATGAATCAAATCAGCCGAATGAGCTTATTTCTTGCTCAAGACTCCCTGAATTCTACCAGATTTGGTTTATTTGCTTGTAGGTTATTCTATCGAAATACAGTAAAAGGAATTTGACCATTATTCAGATTACTATCGAACCGTCGAAGGCCGTTGTTAGCTATTGTCGTCTTTTCGTGTTAACCCGAGACACAGTATCCATAAGAGTTTGTACCTACTATTTGGGTAACAGCTTTGAAGGTCTAACGATGTTTATTTTTATTTGAATTCTTAAAGGAGACTTAGGTCCTTTGATATTTTATGTATGAAAAATATTTTTTAAATAATAATAAAATAAATTCGGGACACTTCCACACACGGTCGCCTGACCCGAAACTAAGCAAAGCTTGTACTATGGGTGCCAGAGACTGATATACATACTTAGATATTTTTAAATACATACGTAAATAGATATTTACACCCAGACATAGAACAAACACTAATGTTCATCACATGAATGTTTGCCCTAGGTGGGAATCGAACCCACGCCCCCAAGCTCAGAAGGCAGGTTCACTACCAACTGAGCCACCGAGGCAGTCAAACTTATACTAGCTGCGCCCCGCAGTTTCACCCGCGCTTAAATAGTATCCTATGTGCTATTCTAGACTATAATCTATCTCTGTGCCAAATTTCATCCAGATATGTTTAGCCGTTCTGGCGTAAAAGAGTAACAAACATCCATCCATCCATTCTTACAAACTTTTGCGTTTATAATATTAGTAGGATTATTTTTGTAAAAAATATTTTTTTTAAAATTAAAATTACCCTATGTTACTTCTAGTACCTCCCAGAATATTTGTACAAAGTTTCATGATGATTCGTTTAGTAGTTTTTGCGTGAAAGCGTAACAAACATCCACGCTTTCACATTTATAATATTAGTAAGGATACTTAAGTACTTACTTACTCGTAACTTTTACTTTGGACATATTTGGCAAAATAATTAAGTAGGTGCTTACACCCTACATGCATTTTAATTAAGAAATATTTTGAAAAAAGTTACCAAAGAAAAGGGATTACATTCAATACTTTATCTAGTGAAAGTAAGAAATTTCTGTACGTGTGTGATTAGTCTACTTACCGAGCGAGCGTTTGCAAGCGATAAGCGTCTCTGCCAAAAATGTTTTCAAATGTCTGTTTGTCCGGCGGCGGGTGTCTGTCCGGCTGTTCTTCTCTACAGGACCTTTATCATGAGTTTTGAGCGTTACAAAAACTTTTTTCGTTTTCGTTTGGCTCAATACATTTCAATAAAGCGCACCTGGTAGAAAAGTTATGAGTTTTTTTTTTATAACAAACTATAGGCATGCTTTTGACCACTGACTCGCCTGATGGGAAGCGTTGCCGTGATCGAAGGTGTAATACGCTTGCCTAGGAGATACCTATTCACTTTACTCTTAAACACCCCCGAATTGTATTTAGGTGGAAAGACAGACGCAGGCAACGAGTTCCACACCTCTGCAGTTCTTAAAAAAGTTGACTTGAAACGCTTAGTGCGTTTTGGCGGAATTTCAACCATGAGAGGGTGTCTCTTACTGGTGCGCCTGGTACAATTATGAAAGAACGGTGATGGCTGGATCAGGTCGTGCAGTTCTTGTGCACACTCTACGTAGTGTATTCTGTAGAATACCGACAGACTGGCCACTTCACGCCGGTGTGACAAGCTCTGAAGCTTAGATTCAACCAACGAGTCATTGTTAATGAGCCGTTTGGCGCGCTTTTCGATGGTGATATAAATGGAGCCAAACGAAAACAAAAAAAAGTTTTCGTTAACTAATAAAACTCGCCCTCATTTCTCAGCCGATTCTCTTGAAAGTTTGTAGCACTGCAGGTTCGATAATTAAATATGTATTTTTTGTCGATTTCGTATTTATTTTCTTTTTTATAGCGGAGATGTTTAGACACGCGAGGTCGTCAGCTCAGAGAGCCACTAGTATTAATAAATTAGTGTGTGTCGTTAGATCTAACAATAACACATTTTATAACAAACCAAAGTGTTGTATTGACTGGCTGGGAGAAAAGCTGGATACTTATGTGGCGTGGGTTCGATTCCCACCTAGAGCAAATATTTATGTGACGAACATTTGTGTTTGTTCTATGTCTGGGTGTTGAATATCAATCTATGTATGTATTTAAAAATGTATATGTATGTATATCAGTCTCTGGCAGCCATAGTACAAGCCTTGCTTAGTTTGGGGTCAGGCGACCGTGTGTGGAAATGTCTTGAATTTATTTTATTTATTTGCTTATTGACGAGTAGCTCTGTGAGCTGCAGACCTCGCGGCCCGCGCCTGTTCTCCTCTAGAGGTCGCATTTCTTAACCGATTCTCTTGAAACTTTGTGAGTAGGTTCGATAATTTTATTCTTTTTTTCGAGGCAGTTTTTGGATTTTTTTCAAAATGGCGGAGACAAAATTTTTGTTTGAAAAAAAATTACCTACTACGAAATTTTGAAAAACTAACAAAACTGACTCGGCACGAAAACAGAGATCCGGTCCGAATTCTGACAGAAATCGGGATAAACCTAAGCAATTTTGTCGAAGCTGAAAGAGACACGCTGCTAACGCTCGCTCGGCCGGTTAAAATAAACAATACACCTCATAATTTAGGGTAATCGTTATCTGCACCTGGCTGGCTCGTCAGCCTCCAACCTTCGTCAACTGGTTTTCAGTATCTTCATACCAACACATACCTAATCTGTGGATGGTGTCACATTACAGACAGTTGCTTTGAAGTGCCACCTGCCCTTAACTCTCGGGCGTTTTTTGGATCAATACCCCTTAAACTGAAACCAACTGTTTTTTTCAATTTTATTGTACGCATCGAATTAATATAAATTGTAGGTAATTTTGTTTTCTCTTGTTTCATACTTCAGTACACTTTATTTCACGCTAATAAAATAGCGATAAGTAGTTTTACCCGACTGTGCAAGGAGGGTTATGTTTTTCGAGTGTATGTAATTATGTATGTAAATGTAATATATGAGGTTTGTTTGGCACGCCCTACAGCCAAAATAGCTTGATGTATTTTGACATGTGAGGTGTCATTTGAATCGGCTTGATAGTAGAAGTGACCTAGGGTACATCGTTTTGCAGCCGGGTTTTTATTTTTCATTTAATAATGTTACTTGTTGTATTTTTGTCTTCAGTTTGTTTGGTCTATTTTTACACGACTACGGCGAAGCAAAATAAAGCAATATGTTTTTTTTTAAACTTAACGGCCTAGCCGTTCTTGATGCAAAAAATATAGTATATATATATAGCATATTGAGGATATTATATTGCCTACCTATGCTGATTACTAAATTGTTTCTAAATGATATGAATAATCCAACTAATGTCTAACTAATGTAATGTAACAACTAATGTAAATCTTGAGTTTCTATGTTTTTCATGCTTTTGCGTTACTGATCATCTTGAAGTTTTGTTTATGTACACATTGTCAGGGGTACATACAGCCTGTTTATCCCGCAAATCCCGCGGTCCTTTTCCCACGGTGAAACCGCGGGGAGCAGCTAGTACCTACCTTAAAAGAAAACACATAGGTAGTTATAAAACCGTAAGCCAGAAATATAATATCTTTCTCTAAGTACCTACCTAAATACTTACCTAAACCATAATATGTGTCATGCTAATACTAACTATATTGCAATTACAACAATGTATGGTACCTACATGCAGCAATTTAATTACTTATGATATTAAAATATTATTATCAATATCATAAGTATTTGTGTTTGTTCTATGTCTGGGTGCTAAATATCTATCTATGTATGTATAACAGTCTCTGGCAGCCATAGTACTAGCTTTCCTTAGTTTGGGGTCAGGCGACCGTGTGTGGAAATGTCTCGAATTTATTTTTTTACTAAAAAAAAAATTGCAGCAGAACCCAATAAGTTCCTAGACTTATTTTCTTCCGTAAATATTCCATCGAATAAATGTTTTCTAGACTACCGTCTAAATAGCGTCTAAGGGCAAAGGAATGGATACAAATAGTCCCAGCCGTTCAGGTTCACCGACCGATAAGGGATATAGATTGAGAAATTGGTCGCTTTTATATTTTTCTCGAGAGTGGAAGATTTCTCGAGATATTCATGAGTTTGTGAAAAGGATCTCATTTCATTTCGTTATTTTTGTAACGAAGTTTGTATGCGCGTATTTGTATGGGTATTTGGAGTTGTAGGGATCGGTAGTATGCAGAAAGAAGTTCATTGTACTTACCATACCGAAGCTCTCTTTTAGTGTTGGACTGACCTAGTGAGTAGCACGTGAGCCGTTAAGTAAAATTTACATCTCCTTAAGAGTTAGTTGACTCAGTAAAACTGGTTCCTAATGATAACGATGAAGAAGTTACCACCTACTAACTTAATGATGCTACCTATTGACTAGTAATCTACTGACCTCAAATTGCAGTATGAAAATAGTCCTCCTACTACTACTGTACGAGTATTATAAACTCGAAAGTTTGCAAGAATGGATGGATGGATGGATGTTTCTTACTCTGTCACGCCAGAACAGATCTGGATGAAATTTGGCACAGAGATAGATTATAGTCTAGAATTGCACATAGGATACTTTTTAATCGCGGGTGAAACCGTGGGGCGCAGCTATATATACCTTTCTACAATAATTGTATTATTAAATAATGATGAGTACAATGAGCTCCTATATCGGCAACCTTCTCATGTAGCCCTATAGACAGCTTGGCAAAACTACCTACATCTACTTTTGGTAACAGCGCGTGCTGACAAGAATTAGCAAAAAATACAAGGTGTTACAAGACAAGATGTGACTACTACAGCTGCTCATCTTAGTAACAATACGACCTAGTTGAATAACCGCGTCTGCCCTTAGGCTATAAGGCCTCGCTCTTGAAGTCAGGGGGCGCGGGGCGGCGGCGGCGGCCAATATGGAAAATAAAGGTCTGTTTCTGATTAAAAATCAATAACTTTTTTATTTCTGAATATTATGTTCTAAAATTTTGCACAAATATAGAATAGTTATATGGCTTCCAATGGAATGTAATTTATTAAGATTAAATTTAAAACCAAACATTAAATAATAAAACAAATTCAAAATTTTCAAAAATGTCCAATATTTATTTTTTAAGAATGAATTCTATATTTTAATGTTTACAAAAACCAAATATCATATAGTAAATCAAAATAAAAATCAATTTAAATAATAAACACAATTACAAAAAAAAAAGAAACTGTGATTAAAATCGAACACAGATTAATCAATTAATTGTAATGTTTACTAAATGTTATGTTATTTATACTTGATGAACTTCGGGATCTAAAATTAATTTGTTCATTTTCAAAAGATCTCAGGTGTCTTCATCAAGTTCCCTTACGTTTTTAGTATACGGTTTTCTAATGCTGGTTATGTAAGGAACTGAAGTATAAAGAAGAGGATGAAATACATCCTCGTTTGTAGCGGATCTTGAGCATTTTCTAGCATGATGTAGACGATTCTTTTTTAAATCAAAAACGTTTTTTAATCAGCAGTTGTTCTACGATTTTCCAAAGCTTCGCGGGGCTTACTCCCAACGACTACCACTAAAACGGCCACCAATGGTGATCGTTAGAATAATATTTAAATTTTTAAAATATAAATAAATTCAATTGTCCTATAAAATATTTTGTGCCAACGATCACCACCTAAATGCCACCACTAGTGAAAATTACAGTCAAACCGATAGAATTGTAACATGAAAAACCAATTTATGATATTTTTTACACTGTCACACAGCTTAACTAAACAATTACACTATAATGACAGAACGCTAAAAATATTAATATTTTTTTATTATCCATCGATCCCCACAGACGGCAGTTGCGACAAACATTCAAACTTTGCCCTAACGACCACCACTGGTGGCTGTTCTGGTGGTGGTCGTTGGGAGCAAGCCAGGGCGCGTGTTGCTGCACCGCTCCTCGGGCCGCCGCCACCGCTGTCCCGCGCCTGCTGACTTCGAGACCGAGGTCTAAGGATAAGTAAGCAAGCTTAATTTAGTAAGCACTTACAATAACGCCTTGAGCTTGTAGATAAACAGACTGGCTACATAAGTCTTGCCTATCTATTCGTGAAAGTCTGTATACCCAAGATACCTACCCTAGCTGACATTTAAAATGAGAGCTATGGAACTGAGAACTTTGAGTGTTATACAGGCTGACTTTTAGTTGCACGTATGCAGTGATGCAGTCGCGACGCGATGCAAACGCGCTGCAAATTCTGAACGACTTTTATTTTAGTTGCGCTGTAGGTACTCGCGTTTGCATCGATGAAGTCTTAGGTCCAGGTACAATTTTTTTTTTTTTTTGTAATTTTTCGTAAACAGCCACTGCATAATTAGCATTCATACGCGCGTGTACTTTTTATACAATCGCGCGCGTTTGCGACTGGCAAGCGACGCAATGCAAACGCGCGTTGACAATTTATACAGTAACAGACAATTACAGTGAGCAACGGAACCCGAGATGCATCGACTGACATATTATGATTTACGATCGAAAGTAATTGCTGCGTTTGAAGTCAAAATGCTGGCTGAGAATACAGAGAGATGGAAACTGAAAGCAAAATGAAAGCACGAATTGCTTCACTTTATTCGTTTACTAGCTGCATCTCGCGGTGTTACCCGCGCTTAAAAAGTAGCCTATGTGTTAATCCCGAGTATAAGCTACCTTCACACCAAATTTCGTCGAAATCTGTCTATCCGTTTCAGCGTGAAAAAGTAACAAACATCCACACTTACACACTCGCAAACTTTCGCTCGTATAATATTATGTGTGATGTGATAGTAAGTTTGTCTTATTTTATTAATTGTGTCCAGCGAAGTGTGGATGTTGTAATACACTCCTTTGAAAAAAAATCTGACGAATATAGTGATAGGAGTGTATGTAAATTTTTCTTACGAATTCTAACTAAGCAGTCGGTACCAAAATACACCATTTCTTATTATTTTTTTAAAAAGGTGATAAAAATAAACAGGTCACAAAATCATTCAAAGAAAATCTCCCAGTGGCTTTAATCTACTTAGTATTTTATTTCTGGAAAGGTATAAATTGAATTTCCAGGTGAAAAGCTACGAGCCTTTTTGGTTCAGGTTTTTCTTCGAATCGTAAATTTAGGATTACGCGGGGCTCGAAAAATCTTTTTATCTAATTTTAGCCGAGTAACAATACTGGGAGTAAAGGCGGCGTGTTGTTTCACAGTGTCATGAGCTCTGAATTTATTGCAAGAAGTACCTAAAGAGGAAAACCGTGTCAATCTAAATTGTACCTAAATGTAATACTTTTAGAAAGCTAGAAATAAAGATATCCTTTATTTTGTATTGTTTTTATTAGCAGATCCTGGTTGGTCGAAAACTACCAGAACTAACAAGCACCATACTAGAGATACACTGGAAATACACTAAAGGTTGGTAAAAGTAACAACTACTAGAAACTCATCGTGAATTTTCGGGTAGATCCCGTCGCGGCATCGCATCGTTCAGAAATATTGGTTCGCCGCGTGCTTGCTCTGCGTGTTTTGCCCATGGCGTATTTATACCAAAATATTATGTAATACACCACTATCCAGAGACGGACTAGCAGTTTTTGGTCGTTTCGTGCTACTGGTAGCACGAAACGACCAAAGGAAGAAAGGAAGAAAGGAGCAACTGGTTGCTCCTTTCTCCTTCATTTAATATATTTAAATTGAAAGTCTTCTCTTGAAAATTATAAGTTGGGATGATTTATGTCCTTTTCCGGACTTAATCTCTTTTGGTAAGATTGTTGTTGACGTCAATGATTTTTTTCTTCAATTGGCTGCCCCTGACGTTGGTTCGCTTCATTCGCTCTATTCTGATGTGTGACATATTGTACGTGTCAGAATAGGAGGCCTGTCCTAGTTGGCTTTGGGAAAGTCAACTTTTTCACTATCATACTTACTACATTTTATGTCCTATCTTCTTATGTCATCTTCTCTTCTCGGCATAGTACAAAACATAGTCGCTTTCCGCGTCTGTATATCCCTCTGTATGCGTGTATATCCGCTAACTCCTTCTAAACCACACAACGAATTTTTAATGCGGTTTTTACACCACATAAAAAAATATTGGGTGTTTTTCTTATCATGTTGTTAGATAATTTTTCGCGGAATGTTTATGGGTACTGAGCGAGGCGGATCGCTAGTTGACAACAAAAGACATGATTTTATATAATGATAGTTATATTATTAAGAGTGCAATTTATTTTGTTGACATAAATTATTTATTTCTTATTTGACATATGTAATTACTGTTTTGACATTCATAATCCCTAGTATTGTTTGACATTTATTGAACTGTGACGTGTAACTATTGGAGTTATCAATAAATTCTGATTTCTCTTTCCGGTTTCATGTAAGAACTTATGCCAAACAGCATCTTCTCGTAACTCAACTCTCCCTTCCTGATTGAGTTTCTTCAAGAGCCATGCCTGATCTTTACAAGCACTATTCGGTCAAGGAAACGTGCCTTGAATACTGAAAGGTTACCTAGAATAGCACCAAAATTTTACCCAATGTTCATCAACAAAGCATAGGAAATACGACCTTATGTGTCTGGAATAAAGTTTAATAAGATTCTAGACTAACTGAATGGGGGTTTAATGAAAAGGTAGCTTCGGCCAGGGTCGGACTAAGCTGGAAGGGCCCGGGTGGCTCACGACAAGACAGGGGCCCGAGACGGGGTTTAGCTCCCAACCTACTTACCGTCTGCCTTGCGGCAAGCCCCGCAATCCAAATCCGAGGGGGCCCGCGCAGGCGACTCTCGGCTAGCAATTTTTTTTTTAAACTTAATAGGCTTGCGTTTGGCCGTCAACATGCCTGTTGATAAGCAGTGATGCGGCCTACGATGGAGCACGCTTGCCTAGAAGAAACCGATTAACTCGAGACTTGAAGACACCCAGATTATAAGTGTCAGGGAACACACACTCTGGCAGAGTATTACATAGAGTATATACTCTAGCGGTCCGTATAAGAAAAGAAGAACCAAAGCGTTTTGCCAAATGCCACCCTGGCTGTGTGGCCAGTCCGATCCTGGCTTCGGCAGCAAGGTCGTATGCAGGTAGAGCTATGCAGTAGGTTGAATTGTATTAAGTATGATAAGAATGGCTAAGTCTCTACGTTGTTCAAATCACTATAAAACAATAATATAGTAATGTACATACTTTTTAAAATTTAGTTTGTGTGTATTACATTTTGATTCAACTTAAAAATTTGAGGGCTATTAATTTTTACGCGACCAGGGCGAAGAAAAGAAGTGTTACGTTTTGAATTCCAGAAATTGACTCTGTCAAGCAGTAAGTGTAACTTGCCTTTAACATCATCCCATAAACGATGTTCAGTAAAACATATTTGGATGATCCTGTGTCTTTTTTTTTCACAAACACATCACCAGTAGAGTGATGTGCTTATGAAAAAAAAAAACTCGTATTTAAGTCATAACCGAAAAAATTATCTTAATCGTCATCTGAAAGAAACCATAAGTGAACAACAATAATAAAAAAAAACACGCGTCAAATTGAGAACCTTCTCCGTTTATAAGTTTTCGTCAATTAAAAAATTTGGATAAAATTAATAGCGCCAGGCTATCATAACAAGTTTTCCATTGTAACGTTAGCTAATGTAATCCGTTTCGTCACGACTGCCAGTTACGTTACCAGTGGGAACGGGCACAGGTGACTCGTTACAAAGGTCTCGTGGTGGAAGACAATACGAAACTGTATCGGGGCTAAGGACGAGCATTTTGTTGATAACACACGTGTGTGGTAGACGAATTAGGTAGGTACATACTTGCTTTCATTAAAGCGGTAATAATACATATTAGTTGACCTGTTTTGACGTACTGGACACTACAGTGACAGCACTGTTTTCTTTAATTTGTGTATTGGTATTAAGTATTGTCACCGTCTTTGTAGTGTCTTGTATGTCAAAATAAATGTATCTTTCTTTCTTTCTTTCTCTCTTTCTAGTTGTACAAGGGTTATATAGAATTAAGAAAACTGTAGGCAAGTTTAATTATGTAAGTACCTACTTAATTTAAACTATACCTATATAGGTACTTACTGAATATGTAACTTTCAAGTACTTCCATACATATAACTTAAACAAGGGCTAATTTTGGGTAAATAAAAAATTAAAGTAGGTACACAATAGGGTGACATGGCCAGTTTACCGACCACCACTAGTTCCCGACCGTTTCTCAGTAATTTAAGAAAAACAGTGAAATCGGAACGCGGCAAGAGTTTGTTTAATTTTTAAATGAAAGTTTAATTTGTGCCCTCCTCCGATCCAACCTGTCGTTGGTCTACGCCAGTTAGATGACCTGCAGGAAATTTAGACGCTGAGACAGAACTGAGTCTGTGCGCACATGCCGTGTAATGAACAGAAAAAATAGTGTGGATGGATTTTTTCAATCATATGTAGCACTTAGTTTTATTTAGATTTACACTTGGAAATTATGCTTGGGTTGTCAGATATCTTTTGTTTTTGGTTCTAAGATCATGTTTTGTCCATATTTCTTTGTATTTTATTGAAATAATAGGTGGTCGCGAAACTAAATGACCAAAATGACGCTTTCTCTGGTTGACGACCACCTGGTCGAGAACTAGCTGTTTACATTGTTACCTTTTTTGGCTTTTTTGACCCATTTTATGGTGAAGCGTGAATTACTTTTGTCCCTTTCGTTTCAATTATGTATAGTGCATTTGGGCGTCAGATTGCGACCAGCAAATTATGAGTAGGAATTTCAAAATAAAACATATTTCAATGGCGATAAAACGATGGTCGTAAACTGACCAGTTGACGACCATTGAATAAAGTTCATACAAAAAGCAGTCGGATTTGGTGGTCGAAAACTGACTAGTTAACGACCGTTTGGCCAAACTCATAGAGATAGTACTAAATTTGTAGTGGTCGACAACTAACTGGTTCTCGTCCACAAATTATCAAGCACAAAAGTAGCATTCAAAAGCACCTCAAAGAAGATGCTGTATAGATCTGTGCACCATAAAGCTATATAATGTAACCAATGTTCCGATTATTTGATCGGCGACGTAGAAGATGACGCTGAAAAAAATATTGGTTGCGACCATCGCATCAGATGCTTTCATTTAAATTGTACAGTTTTAAAACAATCCCCGTAGTTTGGAGCAGCCTATTTTGAAAATACTGTCCGTATTGTAAGCACAAGTAAACGTTAAGCATAACATATTGCAGTAATTTTTATTTTCCACCTTAATCCTATTTACATAAGCTCTTTTTTTCTGTAACAATTCTATGGTCGAGAACTGGCCGAAAAGGCGGTCGAGAACTGGCTGTAGGTGGTCGGGAACTGAGATTTAAGCACTTTTCGATAAATCGTATGATTTTTCAATGAAAACGCGATAAATTATTATAAGAAAAATATCAATTCTATAACTTGATGTTTATGCTATAACTATCAAGTATCAATGTTTAAAAACAACACTTCTTAGTAATAGAATTTTTGATTTAAAGATCACAAGTCCACTAACTGGTCGTGAACTGGCATATTCACCCTACTTATCGACCCAAAATCTGTATTGAATGTGCAATTGTTTACATAAAAAAAAAAAAAACACTTCGACTTGTAAACCTTCTCTGTTTCGTTTGTTAAAAAATAGAATGGGTTCTGACTGATATGTACCCAAATAAGTTTTAGTAAAGTTTTAAAAATCAAGTTCTAAAAGATTATTACACCTATACCAAACAGTTCAAACGAAAACAAATTTGTAATAAACACACAAAATATATAAGTATATATTTTTATTTTTTTTATTTAAGTACGAATTACTAATAAAATTTCCACACAAATTAAATACTATTAAAATGAAAAATTCAGGTTAAAAAAAAGTTATTTGAATTTGGTACATGTCAATCCTAGATTAAATAGATGTCAAATAATAATAAAAAAATGTCAAGAATATAAAATAAAAAAATAAATATATAAGTTTATTTAATTTGATGTTCTTCTAATTTTTAAAAATAAAGATACCTTAGGTTATTAAAAAAAAAAAAATAACATCGCTTTCCATCAGGCAGGTGCGCCAAACGTCAACCTATTGTACCTACTTTAATTAAGAAAAGTGCATAAAAGCGTCCTCAATGTTTATACCTATTTTGTAAGATATTTATGTAAGATTAGCTGCGCCCCGCGGTTTCACCCGCGGTTAAAAAGTATCCTATGTGCTATTCTAGACTATAATCTATCTCTGTGCCAAATTTCATCCAGATCTGTTCAGCCGTTCTGGCGTGAAAGAGTAACAAACATCTATCCATCCATCCTTACTAACTTTCGCGTTTATAATATTAGTAGGAAGGATATGCTGCTTACGAGCACTACAAAATATCAAATCAAAATAATATATTTCGACTAATTTTTCAAGTCATATCCTATAAGTGAGTGAGTAGTTAAAAAAATTTTACTTACTCAAAATTTTACTGTTCAAAACTACAATAGATACCTAGTCGTAGAAAGAGGAGAGACGTGAACATCCTATCCAAGGAAAAGGAAAGAGCGGTATAAAGAGGCGCCATCTATGTGTGACAATGGTAGACGCATTAAAATAGGGTTAGCCGAAACTTTTTACACCATACTTGTTATTGAACCCTACTACTCTGTACCCTGAACCCAAAACCAAACCCTGACAAAACTGCCATCTAGCGAAATTTACTCGCAAATGTAGTTCCGACTACGTCATGTAAACACTTCGCGAGCTTGCCAACACACTGTAGACTGTATTGTAACAGAGAGCAGTCGCAATGTACTGTGTGTTTTAACAATTTCAAATAGATGTCGCTTCGATCAATAAAAAATATTTGTAGGTAACTTTGCTTATTTTTTTGCTTAACATTTTTCTAGCATTGGTAAATAATAAATATTATGCTTCGACGACTTCTTACTTTTGTAGGCACTTATTAGTTTAGTATTGATATGTGATAAATTGGCGGAAAAGGTTGAGCAATAAAAAAGACGAAAACGTAGTACGAGTATGTCGTTTATGTAAGTGCCTTACTTTAGTAAAGATCATAATGAGTTCGTGAAAGTTTAAAGCCTGCGCTCTCAGTTATTGTTAGGTATCCTACTTCCTACTAATATTATAAACGCGAAAGTTTGTAAGAATGGATGAATGGATGGATGTTTGTTACTCTTTCACGTCATAACGACTGAACAGATCTGGATGAAATTTGGCACAGATTATAGTCTAGAATAGCACATAGGATGATACTTTTTAATCTCGGGTGAAACCGCGGGGCGCAGCTAGTACTCCATAAAAAAAATGGCTATCTTCGTAACCTGACAAGAAATATAAAAATCGAAATTCTACTTTTCTTCGAACTGAAAATCGGCAATTTCACGTTGCATGGTTTGAGATAAAAGCTTTCCTATGTCATAACTCCTGGCGAGAGCGTACTTACATCGGATATTGAGTTGGAAACGATCGGAAACGAAGAAATAAGTTGGCATGGAATCACTTGGTACCTACGTACTTGCGTCTACTGCTTGTTTCATTTTAGGCCAGAAACACATAATTACTTACCTGTAGGTCCTAAGAAGAAGCTTAGCAGTGCTTTACGGGCCAAAGAAAACTTCCTCTAAGTACCTACAGGTAAGTATAAATATACAGTATAACCCTGTTGTATAATTGAAGGGCATGTACACACACACTTAAAAGTATTCATGCAAAAATACCAAAACAAAATCACGTTAAAAACAGCAAGAGTTATGTCCGGTTTAAATCGGACATACGAGTAACTCTTGCTATTTTCCTATTTTTTATTTTGCTTTTTCTTACAAAAAACTTTACAAAAATGTTAATAAATCTGTATTAAATGTTAGCCGGCTTTTATTCTAAGAAAGTAGCGGCACGACGCGAATAGTTTACAAATAAAGCCTACTCGATTGGTGGCTGGGTTCACACTTTTAGAAGGGCGGAGAGCGATGTATGTTCATAATTTTTAGAGTCAATATCTATTTTAAAGTAGCATAATTGCATCTTCCAGTCGATGCTGGATGCACATCATCGGATACAACAGGGTTTTTGTAACCTAACACTTGCCGGGCCCAACAGAAAACCAGCGCTGGTTGTGTTCAATCAGCAACATGCTGAGTTGGGGCCGGTTCTGTGACAATGTGCTTGCATTTGAATTTTGTGTATTTAATATTTTTCTTCTTCTTCTATGTACATTGTCACAATAAAAGTATTCTCTATTCTGCATTATTTCTAAACAAACACACCAGTAATCACAGTCCTGTTATAAAACATGTATGTAGTTTGGAAAACAGGCAAGTTGTAGTTTAACCAACAACGGGTTCAGTGGTGTGGGACGGACATGCGGAGCGTCCGCGGTGTCTCCGCGCTCGGCTGGACCAAGTTAGTCGTGATACACAACTTTTGTATTGTAAGGCGTTTCTGAGGCCAGGACCGGACTGGGGGCAGTTGCTACTATCTGAAGACAAGTAGGCAAGGGGTTAGAACATAACACAACATTTCGTCACGCCTTTCCCCCGAAGGTGCTGGCAGAGGTGTAATACAACACCCACACTTCACCGGACGATATTCAGTCCCAAATGTGACAGAGGGCGAGTTTTTCGCCATATACCGGGCTTCAGTCATTTAGCAGATGTCATACAATACGCACATATGTTCACACAATGAACAAACTGGCGCGTGCCGTCGGCTGGGTTCGAACCCGCTCCCTTTGGCTTGAGAGGCGGGCCTTTTCCAACTAGGCTATCATAGCTATCAATCGCTTTCGCAAGGGGTTAGAATCTACTGAACATTGAGGCTTTTGTATAATACACAAGAAAATATTTTGCATGCAACTACCTAGTTTCCCAAAAAGTCTTGAAGTAGCGCACGGCGAGTCATATATAAATAATAACTAGTCAAAATTACGAAATCGCATAACTTACGAACTACATATATAAATATTTACGAAATTGTATGGATAGTTCTGAATTCAACTCTGTTCATAGTGATAGTTCGCTTCGATAGTTAGGCTTAGTTTCGCTTCCCGATAACTTCAGATATCAGGCTTTGTGCGAGTTCAGGATAATGAGTCCTATCAGCAGTTTCGTTTGGCATACGGGATATGGGCATATCAAAGACATAAGTGAACCTACCAGGTTGTTTCTGAAGATAGTATTCTCAAACTTTCCTTGTGGTATGAAGTCTGAGGAACATGTTCAAATTAAGTAAAGTCAAAGTGAAAATGTTTTTATTCAATTGGGTATCAAAGATACACTTTTGAACGTCAAAGTTTTTGACGCGACAACGTCTATTAAATCGATGAACACCGGCTACACGCACGAAAATGGATGACTCATTGTCCCGTTACGCTCGGTCGATCGGAGCGAGAGCGCTACACGAGTGAGCGAAAGGCATGATCAGCTTAAGCGTTCTGCTTGCGCTGCATCTATCTCTCTTCCACTCGATTGGTGTATGCATCCGCGGAAAAGATTTCATCAATGTTTTGTTATGACGTTTTGTTTGTCACGTGAAACTATCGTCCGTAAACCAACTTTACATACAGTCAATTTTTAATAAGCTCGACCGCCTTGTTCGGAAAAAGAGCCACTACTCAGAAGAACAGGCGAGAAACTGAGGGTTTTTAAAAAATTTAATAAATGATTATCTCACTTGGCTTACAACTAGGTAATATCATATTATATGTATGTACTAGTGGCTACTTGGCAGAAGCGGAAGTAAGTAGAGTACAAAATATCTTATACTAGCTGCGCCCCGCGGTTTCGTCCGCAGTCTCATAGGAACCGTTTTTTTTTTCAGGATCAGAAAGGTACCCTATGTTTTTTTATGTACCCCTGATAACGTGTATGCAAATTTTTACGATGATCGCTTGAATATTTAAGACGTGAAAGTATACAAACAAACAAACGAACAAACTCACTTTCGCATTTATAATATTAGTTAGGATAGGATTAGGATTCTAGGATCATTTCTTCCATTTCAATTGTCTCGACTATATGACTTTGGACTAATCAAATCTACCTCTATATAAGTAAGGGTCGTAATCATAAGGGTAGAAAGAGGTGAGATCAAACGCGGTAAAGTTAGAAAATTAAAGCCCAGAGAGATCGCTTAAGAAAGTTGAGGCCCAGAAAGACAGATTTAAAACTTATAAAGAGTAGAACATAAACAAAACCAATTTTTTATTACCTATTGTAAAATGTGAAATCTGAATAAATGAATTGAATTGAATTGAAATAACAAGCTTTTGCACAAAAAGCAATCAACAGGTTTAATATTGAAACAGTATTCTAATTATTCTAAATTAATCACATTATTTCAAATATTTAACCTATATTAACACGTGTATATCTAATTAGATAGAAATCTCAATACATTCCAATGGACACAAATCATCCAAGCGAGTGTTGCCATACATCTAAATACCTGACTTAATACACCCAATATTTGGTTATACTCACACATGGCTTGTTTTGAATCGGATTCCGATCGGCTTACGATACCGCTCGGTGACCTGCAAATTGATAAACAATAATATTTTATCGAGCAACACACGCTGCGCCATATTTTTGAAAGCAGCTGTAAAAAATATGGTTTTTTATAACGCTCTGTAGCCGATTACAGCGCTGCAGTGGCTCTATGAAATATGGAGAATTGTGTGGCTGCAATGTTTGGAATGGTTTATGAATGTTTTAGAAAATATGCTGCAATTGAAAAAAAAATTAGTAACCAAATAAAATACTTATGCACGGTACGAAAACCTAAAAATGGACTGCATAATTACTTGCTGCACATAGTCTTTTGTACGTCTCTCTCTGTCTTTGTTATTGATACACGTAACATAATACTGTCAACGGAGCTGTGTAGTGTCCGTTTGCTTGTAGTTATATTGGTTTACGTACTGTGTACTAAAAGTTAGATAAAAATAATAAAATAAATTCGGGACACTTCCACACACGGTCGCATGACCTTAAACTAAGCAAAGCTTGTACTATGGCTGCCAGAGACTGATATACTTACTTAGATATTTTTAAATACATACTTAAATACATATTAACACCCAGACAGAACAAAAACTAATGTTCATCGCATAAAGCTAAGCTTAAGGCGAGCCTGGCCAGAAAACGTCTAGCAAGAATCAACTTTCCTCTAAGATAAACCATGCTTTTTACTGTGTAAAAAAAAATATGTTATTCTTAAGCATGTTTTTAAGTGGAATCATAAATCTGATACATGTAATGAATAACTTCACTCGATAGAAAAAAAATCCAAAGTCACCTCTATTTGGTATTTTAAACACGATTTGCGACTTAATTTTTACAAATCATATTGCTTTTTTATTTTTTTTACGAATTACAACGCAATAAAAAAATGGAATCATAAATAAAAATGCTAAAAAGTTAACATGGTAATTTTATATGATTTTTTTATCACGAATTCATGGTAAAAAGGCGCGTTTGCGTGACCGCCAGTCCGCCCGCAGACCCCGTCGACGCCGGACGTGTGCCAAATTTTTGTGATCTCCGCAGTGCCGCACACACCAACACCAACCAAGCATTTAGTTTTGCCATAATGGGTAACAAACATAATAAACGAAAAAAATGCTCAAGTCTGGCTTTTAGAAAATCGTACGAGTCAAGGAGCAAACGTCGGTAAGTAGATAAACTTCTACTAGATTATATTGGTAATCATTGTTTTTATTTACTAGAATCGACATTTCTTGCATTGCTTTTTGTAGTCAGATGATGTATCAACAAATCTATTAGTACCTACATATATTCGTTTTAGTGTTTTCAAATATTATACTCATCATCATAGATACTTTTTTGTCTCTTTACGTGTATTCACGATGTAAATACCCGGCCTAGTACACCTACTAGTATACCTACTAGTGATATTTATGTAGTTATACCTACCTACAGTTACAGTTTTTTTTTGCAGAAGACTACTACGTAACAAACTCCAATGACTTTGGAATTGACGAAACGTAAGTACCTATCTACCTTTTGTATCACGCAGGGAGGCGGGTGTTCTGCGAAGTTTTGACTATGTCGGTCACCATTTATTATTTCACCCAGACAACTTGTGAGCTAAGGATACGGAGCGACGTTCATATTTTCATTTTTCCTGAGCATTTTAAACTGCACAACGAGTAAATACCCGACCTAGTGACATACCAGTGATATTTATATTATATTTATATAGTTATACCTACTTACACGAATACCTATCTTACAGTTTTTTTTTTCAGAAGAGTACTACAACCAAATGTAATAAACTCCGATGACATTGGAATTGACGAAACGTAAGTACCTACCTACCTTTTGTAACATGCAGGGCGGCGGATCTTCGCTAAGTTTTAACTATACAGGATGTTAGGTGAGATACGGGAAGACGTTCATACTTTCATTTTTACTGAGCAATCTGAACTGCACAACGAGTAAATACCCGACCTAGTGGCATACCAGTGATATTTATCCTACTAATATAATAAACGCGAAAGTTTGTTTGAATGGATGTTTGTTACTCTTTCACGCCAGAACGGCTGAACAGATCTGGATGAAATTTGGCACAGAGATTGATTATAGTCTAGAATAGCACATAGGACATTTAAACCGCGGGTGAAACCGCGGGGAGCAGCTAGTATTTATATAGTTATACCTACTTACATGAATACCTATCTTACAGATTTTTTTTTTCAAAAGAGTACTACAACCAAATGTAATAAACTCCGATGACATTGGAATTGACGAAACGTAAGTACCTACCTACCTTTTGTAACATGCAGGGCGGCGGATCTTCGCTAAGTTTTAACTATACAGGATGTTAGGTAAGATACGGGACGACGTTCATACTTCATTTTTACTGAGCAATCTGAACTGCACAACGAGTAAATACCCGGCCTAGTGGTATATCTAGTAGTGATATTTACGTAGTTATACTTACCTACGTGAATACTTATCTTCGTTTTTTTTTTTGCAGGAGAGTACTTCAAGAGAATGTAATAAACTCTGATGACATTGCAATTGACGAAACGTAAGTACCTACCTTCTTTTTGTAACATGCAAGGTGGCGGATCTTCGCTAAGTTTTGACTGTACTGTATGTATGTAAATTATATAGGGTGTTAGGTGAGATAGGGGACGTCGTTCATACTTTCATTTTTGACTGAGCAATCTGTACTACACGAGTGTTTGGTAGCGTTTGAGTTAAAGCCGTATGATTTGAACACATCTAGGCCTGATTAGTACTGCAACGTGATTTTGGCTGTTTTGAAGAAAACTCGTAAAGTTGTATATTCGTTTTTAACGATTAGCGAAAATCGAGCATTTCGGTAAATCTTGTAAGTACGGCTTTTATAAACCCACGACTGGTATGGATGTGTTCGTCGTTGCCTTTGAAATTCGAAACTGCTGGTTGTAAGAAGCGATAGCGGGGACACGCGAAGCTATGTATATACGTCACAAAGATGGCCGCCGACCGTTGTAGATTATTGCTTATATCTCGAGTTCTATCTCATCAAATCAGTTGTTTGAGGTGTCATTTGAAAGCTTATTTATTTACCTATATAATGTAATTGTTATATAATTATGTACATTCATACCAACAAGCTTGAACGACAGCTTCCGTGCGCGAGTCCGACTCGAACTTGGTCGGTTTTTTAGAATTTTTATATTTTGAACTTTTGGACATCATACTTATAAATATTTATTTTTATTTTGTTTTAGGCACGTGGATGACATTGACCCTGTTTCACTCAGCGTGGTCATCATCCTGCGTCAGTCATGGTTTGGTGGGGGGTATCCTATCATGGCGTCACAAAGCTTAGTTTTTGTGAAAAGGGGGTTAAAACTTCTGCCAAAGTGTATCAAGAGACCGTCTTATATGGTGTTGTACAACCCCTTAGCAATACACTTTTTAAAAATCTACCGTGGAGTTTCCAACTAGACTCTGCACATGGTCACAAGGCGCGAACTACCCAAGCCTGGCTGGAAGCCAATGTTCTGGACTTTATAAGGGCTGAAGACTGGCCCTCTTCTAGCCCAGATCTAAACCCCCTGGTTATGGTCAGTTTTAGAGGGCATGGCCTGCCCTAAACGACACGCCGACATAGAGTCACTTAAGAAATCTTTGAAGCAAGCAGTGGCTAAATTTCCCATGGAAACAGTCCGTATATCCATAGATTCTTGGCCAGACCGACTAAAGACCTGTATCAAGGCCAAAGGTGGTCATTTTGAAAAAAAATAATAGTTATATTTTTGTTAGGACTTCAATACATGTGTACATAATATAATTTTTATTAACATTACATTACTGTATAAAAAAATAAATGCATTTTCATTTGTAACAGAACTTATGGCTAGACATGCATACATATCGTCACGCTTTTCCCCGAGGGGGCTGGCAGAGGTGTAATACAACACCCACATTTCGCCGGACGATATTCAGTCCCAAATGTGACAAGAGGCGAGCCTGTCGCCATACACCGGGCTCCAGTTATGTAGCAGATGACACACAATACGCACATATGTTCACACAATGAACAAATTGGTGCGTGCCGTCGGCTGGGTTCGAACCCAGCAGAGCAAAATTGCCACTCCCAACTAGGCTGCCATCGATTCTACAACTATATCACAGAACAAATAATAATACTACGTACCTATAGCTCAATTGTATATATAAATGTAAATATTGTGAATGTATATTTTTGTATTGGATGTTTTGTTAGTACTAGCAGAAAGTCCGCCACTTCGTACCCAGGGTATGTATATATCCGGTATAAGTTTACTCGATTCATTCATAATTATTGTTCAAAATTATATCTGAATCGTGTAGTTTTTTAACTTTGTAACATTTAACAAACCATACAATATTATTAGTACGCACCTAATGGTAAATTAAGGTAATTAAAATTGTTATTACCATTGTTATACAATATACCCATAAATAATGAAATTTACTATGTTGTATTATTTAATGAATACCGGTAGTTACACAATCATTCCAACACCCTGTATAAATATTTGTCCTAATAAGGATAACAAGTAGCCTATGTGTCAATCCAGGGCATAAGCTAACTCCGTTCCAAATATGATCCTCATCCGTCTAGCCGTTTAGGTGTGAATAAGTGAAATACGAGTAAGTACCTAACTTCCACACACAATCGCAATCTTTTGTATTTATGAGTGTGAAGTGTGATAAAATGGAAATATGACACTACCGGTAAAATGAAACTAATGCCACGACTGCTCACACATCAAAAATACAACAACTCGTGGACATGAGATTGGTTGTACCTATATTGGCTTGAACGGCATTTTTAGATTTTTTTTTGGTTGGCATCAAATAAAAAATGTTCATAAAATGGATGAGTACAATGACGGACGGATTATTTTATCGATTTCCTAAAAATGGGTGTTTAGGTACTCGATATTGATATTAGGTACGTGACTGACGGGTGAAAGACGTGCGCGCGGCGCATCGCACACAACTTTTGTGTCGCGTGAATGAATACGTCGCGCTCCCAAAAAGTGCGGCCTGAGGTAGAGTAAAATACCTAAAGTTCTGGGAAAGCCTCGCCTTAAGCTTAGATTAGTGCCGCTTCTTCCTTATACTATTTCGATACCATCATCAAGCATTTTTAATCAAGTGGTGAGTGTATTTGTCATCGAAGTCTGTGATCTATGGTCATCGCGTGGCAATTGCCATCCCATTTACGCCAATTTGTGTCATACGTGCAAGCGTGAGTTCAACACCACGTTTAAACATGTTTCGGCTATGTGGAAATCTCGCGAAGTATCTTACTAGCGACGTGATGGTTTATCTCGTAGTTCATTTACAATTTCAATACTTTGTAACTATACACACCTACGTACGTAGAAATAGATTAATAAACAAACCTACCAATAGACATTGGAACAAACAGAACATTAGATTATTTCATTATAGAAAGTAGGTAAGTACATTCGTAAACAAAAGCGGTTAATGATGTTATCGCGTGGTCTTCTGTTGTCTCTAGCAAACATTAAGGGAAGTTGCAGATGGTACCATCGAGTACATTCGTTCATTTAATTCGTTTTAACATTAAATTACTTGACATCATGTCAATGCATTAGGGTATAATATAAAGTTTTTGGAACGTTCACCGGATAGGATTACCTATCGTAGGTATCAACTCTATCGCGGTGTGGTTATCTTCTACAGATATTCTAGTCTAGAGCATTTGACCATATATCTATCCTTATCTCTTACAGTGAAAATGACAATAGACAGAAAAGGACACATATGTATAAGTTTTCTATTCTCAAAACGAACAACCCCTAAATTTAAAAACCACGAAGCAAAGACATTCAAACGAAAATGAATATTTAACTGAACCTTAGCTCAAAGCTCGTCGCTACAAACGAGCTGTCCTCAGACGAATTGCACTTGCAAATGCTTCTTCACTATCTCTCATTCCGCTCACATGCTCATAAATAAAACAAGAAATACAATTTCACAGACTCAACAACAACGTTAACAACTGTGCTATCTCAATTATACGGAGAACGGTGTTCTGCATTTTATTACGACGCTGTGCTGATGGGCAAGCCGGGAGAACGGAAATATATTGGAAATGAGGTAAACTAGATAGATAACATCTATCTAGATACGATATATGATTGAAAGTGCTTTCATGACCAGGTGAAAAGTTCACAAAGCAAATAATCAAAATTAGGTTACAAAACATTTGCCTGTAACAATGGGTAGCCCCATTGTTTTTCACAGTATCTTATCACAATGTTTTTAATACCATAAGCCTATAGATATTTAACATTAGGTGCACCCCACGATGTTTCCCGCGGTTAAAAAGTAGCCTACGTGCTATTCCGGACTTTAATCTATCTCTGTGTCAAATTTCCATCAGATCTGTTGAGCTTTTTTTGGCGTGATTGAGAAACAAACATCCATCCAACCATCCAAACTTTCGCACTATATTGGTGTGATGATAGTGTGATAATCATCTAAATACTAAACTGCAATTTTGATTAATCACAAGCTATTTCTGTAAGAATTTAATTTTGTGTGTACCAATTAAAAACTCGCCTTATAAAGGCAAAATTACTTTCGCAAAAATCTCAATGGTACTAAGAAACTAAGCCCACGACCGCCACAGGACGCATTCAGTATCGTTTTCTAATTAAGAACTACCCTCACACGAACAAAAAGCTAATTAACTTCCGTCCCTCCTCACTTTTGACCGTTTTGCTTCTTTTGCCAACCGTCTCGGGCCAGAAGTGATTCTAATTAGTTATGCGGTCCTTATGGCTTGTTTTCCATTTGGAATCGCCTGCCGGTTTGTTAATAGGGCTTTGACCGGAAAATACGTTTTACTGCTGAGTGCTACGACGTAGCACTGCTACGAACTCGTATATTTTTTCAAAGGACTTTAAAGTTTTCAAGTGAAGTTTATTGCATAGAATGGGCATCGGTAATTTTTATACGAATGCTAGTTATTTAGTTACAAACTACTTGTCAATTTTGATTAGGCGTAGTATGGTTAAAACTAGACTGGTCATTGCTAAGCCAATAAGTTCCTTTTGAAGGTAAATCATTTTTCCAATTATTTTTTACTAAGTATCTAGTTTTTTACATTTATAAAAGTAATTGTTAGTTAAGTATAGTTTGTTTTAGATTTTTTCGTTTAGTCTTGTTATAATTGTATTCTGTTTTGTGTGCTTAAATAAATACCCTTTCAAAGGAATGGCGTGACGACAATATGTTATGTTATGTAAGGCTCAATAATAATAAGAAGTATCATTTGAATAAACTCATCTGTCATCTCATAAGTTTTGTATTATCCGAAAAATTAAGGGTCTGATCAAAAACAGTAAACAGCAAGTGCGATGCGCGACGCAGCCGCGCGCGCGCACTCTCTTTGATGAAGACCGCCGAATGTGGTTGAAACTATAGTCGAAATAATCGACTAAATCGTACTTGAATAATTCCCGTTTTATAAATCATAATGTAAAAATAGTGAAGTGGAAAATCGAAGATTCAAACGTTTATCTTAATTTATATAAATTACGTGTATGTGTACGATTTCAATCAAATTTGCACACCGTGTGCAGTTCGATCTAACTTAACAAATAGGATAGCTCACATATATGTATATATATATATATATAAATAATAAACGCGAACGAAGTCGCGGGGTGACAGCTAGTTTCGTATAAAAATCACCGCCATAAGGACGATGTTTATTTACGAAATTAGTTTCACCGACCTATTTGTAAAATAAACTGTAAAGGCAAAGCGCAAAGCACAAATACTAAGGCAAAGAGCAAATACTAAGGCAAAGCGGTTACTTTTCCCCGTGATGGAAGTATCGCAAGGCTGTATCGAGATCACTCCGCAGAGATCAATAGAAGCAAAACAGCTTCCTGTCGCTCTGCAAATACATTTCTAGATTAACTTCTGCTGTTTGTGGACTTAGAGAAAGTTTTCTGAACGATTTCTCTTGTACCACTATTTACATCGAGGTAAAATCGTGAGGTTACGTAAAAAAAGTCAATGTTTTTACGTACAGGCTCGATTTTGGAAAAAAAGAGAAAAAGGAGTATAAGCTATTTTCTATTTTATGCGTCAAAAACTGTTCATTATAGAATATTTGCAGATTCAACCTACGTATGTATTCCTAATGCGGACGTAGACGCTTTCCTCTAAAGCAACTTCAACCTTAGAACCATAGAATAGAGCTCAGAGTTATTGGAAGAAGATGCTAGAGGACTTGAGACATGGGTGCGACCTTTTAAGTTTATTTTTGTACCGTATTTAAATATAGCTAAGGTTAGAATTGATTTAAAAGAGTGCTCGCCTACGCACCTTACATATACAAAACAAAAACACTTACGAGTATTTCTTGCACCTATTAAGCTGAGCAAAGGAAGATCAGACAAATTTTTGGATGGGTTTTTGGATACTTTTTATAATTTTGCAAGAAATAATTTTTGGATGGGTAACCACCCATCCAAAAATTATTTCTTGCAAAAATTTATCGGATCTTAGTGGCATTTTACGACTGATTGTGCAATAGGATAAAACAGGTTTAATTGAAGGCTCTGGTTGTAAAAGTTGAATTACACGCTGCAAGTTTCTTGTGCATTCAAGACCAATAATTGAATGAAGATTACAGGCATTTATTTACCTTGAGGAATTGTCAGCAATTATTGTTTAGACGATGCAAATAATATGTAGATTTAATATTTTTAATTTTAATTTTTTTGTTCATCCTATCCTATTAATATATAAGCGCGAAAGTTTGTAAGAGTGGATGGATGGATGGATGCTTGTTACTCTTTCACGCCAGAACGACTGGACAGATCTGGATGAAATTTGGCACAGAGATAGATTATAGTCTAGAATATAGCACATAGGATACATTTAAAACGCGGGTGAACCCGCGGGGCGCAGTAGTATATATTTTTTCTATTTTTGTTAATTTTTGCACACATATGTATTCATATGAAAGAGTAAGGGACATGGGACATCTCCATCCTAAGGTTGCCGGGAAGAGATCGCTCTTAGTGATAAGGCCGCCAGTTGTTTCACTACAGTTTAAGTTTTTCTGTTCTGTTGTTTTGTCAATTCTGGTGTGAACAATAAAGTGTTTATCTATCCATCTATTTTTTCAGGCAAGAAACATGCAGGGTGTAAATCGGACTTAATTTCTACTGCAATTATAATTAGATGCCACAAAGAAGCAGTATACTAGAGACAGCGTGTTACGACCTTTTATATTTTTAACTACTCTTCGATATCTCTGTCGGTAAAATATTAATAAACTTTGATTCTCTTTTTGATAGATCCTAGTTTAAAGTAATACCAAAGGCCTTCCAGTGACCTAAAACTCTCTAGGCCTAGCGATTTGGTTTAAATTAACTTACTCGTACCTATTTCCTGTTTAAACCAGCGCCGGTTAACAGCCGGCATTATGCTGAGATGGAACCGATTTGTGACCTTTTAGATTGTACAATTGCCTTAATGTTTTAAATTTTAAATGTTGTGGTCACAAATAAACTTTTTTTCTTTCTTTCTAAATTATTAAATGTCGTTTTTTATTATTATTATCGATTCGGATTCATTTAAATTTTATTTAGTTGATTATGCTAATCCTAACTTTGTATATGAATAAACTATATGAAGTTTGCTTGTTAGGCTTTCACGCCTTGACTATTCCTAAACCGATCATACTGAAATTTTGCATACACGTTGTCAGGGGTACAAAAAAGGACATCAAGTACTTTTCATCCTGAAAAAAACAATGGTTCCCGTGGGACCGCGAGTGAGACCGCGGGATGCAGCTCGTGCTAAATATTGACTTTTCACATCGATCAACTAGGAGAAAAGCACTTTGCTGTGGTTATTATATTACTTTGGCGTATTCACAGAGGGCAATTAGCGTCCATGTCGCTCCCATTATTTCGATAGCCCTCAACTACCATAACACCACTAATAGAGCACGACAAATAGCGACAAAACCCGACTACAAGTTGTCGCAAGTCGTCGTAACTTGTCGCATTATGCGGGTCTCGGTCTGTTTGTGAAAGGTCTAATGTTGCCAGATTAATTATAACTTCAGTTGCTGTAATGTTTGATCGTTACTGTTACATGTTTATTGCAAGAGTTTGGGTAATCTATTTTGATGAGTGGAAATGCGTTTGTGTTGTTTACTTGAAATTAAAATAAATTGTTGGTTTGGGGCCATCGACATAAAAATAAAAAAATTGGTTTAGGCACAGTGCATACATTGTTTGGTCCCTGTTTTAGTAATAAAATTTGGGGACAGTAATAATTTGTGATCTCAAAAAAGTCGAAACCTTTTCTGAACCCTACTAAATTTCTCTATGAATTTTAATTTAAACTAGTAGTTTTAGGTTAATACTATAAAAAGAGCCTAGTTGGGAGAAGGTCCACCTCTCAAGCCAGAGGGAGCGGGTTCGAACCCAGCCGACGGCACGCGTCAATTTGTTCATTGTGTGAACATTTATGTGGATGTCATCTGCTACATGACTGGAGCCCGGTGTATGGCGACAGGCTCGCCCCCTGTCACATTTGGGACTGAATATCGTCCGGCGAAAAGTGGGTGTTGTATTACACCTCTGCCAGCCCCCTCGGGGGAAAGGCGTGACGATATGTTATGATGTTATATGTTGAAGGAAACTTTCTGTACGAAGTAAGTGTGGTTCATAAATAGATTTATTTATTTAATTTTGTTCGTCTTTTACTCTTCCGACAAAAAATCGGAAATATTGTTCAGTAAAACACAAAACACAGTTGTAAATACAAAGGCCTCATCAATTTATGGTTTGCATTGTACCTAGTATAGTTTAAATTATATTTTTTGTAAGCATAACGGAAAAGTACTGAAAATATGTCGCAAACAACTAGCTTAATTCGCCGTTCAATTAACAGCCTAGCCTTTTTACTAAATGGCGCCGTTCAACTAGCTTCCTGATGATATTCAGTAATTCAATCAAACAACTAGGCAAAATGTCTTGGATCGACAACGTTGACTACTTGCCTAGTCAAGTCATTTAAGGTGAGGAGGTTACGGGTTGTTTAAAAATAACTATTTGCTACCTTAGCCTTCTAACCTAACCAAGTATCCCCAACACCCTTTTCTTAGTACATACGCAGGAAGAAAAGGAGACCCTCAAAAGTCAAGGGTATGGGGGAGGCGCAGGGTCACGCATCCTAACCATCCACGAAGCTCAGGGGCTAACGTACGAGTCGGTTATCGCCATAAAGACCAAGCCCAAAATGAAGCTGCATGAGAGCGTGTCCCACGCAGTCGTCGCAATATCACGGCACACCGGGACTTTCACCTACTACGCCGATGACATCGAAGACGATGCCATCAGCCGGTTTTTACGGCGAGCATCGGCTGCATCACCGAAGACCATCAAGGAATATAACCTGCAGATGGCCATCAGAGATCGGAACGCGGTAGTGATGGAGGCTCTGAGTCGGGAGGAGGCCATGATGTTATATTAATTGTTATAAAAATTGTAATAATTTCTGTTCTCGTTATAGTTTTTATTTTTGTTATCGTTTTATATAAATTGTGGGTCCATCTCGAGCATTCATGGTCACTATCGAAGGCACCTTCTTGCGGCGGCGTCGTGTGTCGGGTCGTTCTCTTCCCTCAAATATGGTTGAGGAGAGCGATGGCTGGCACATGCGTCATACTCGTGATCGGGTGCTGCTTGCGGGTCGCTGGTCTGCTCGTGGTGTACTCACAATGCATTAAGTAAATCTGAAAACCTTTAACCTAACCTTAGATTAAGACTTAATAACTAACCCCCCTCTACCTGTATTTCGCTTAAATAATAATTTAAGATTTATGATAAAAAAAGTTACGGTCCCCGGAGTCCGTGGAGTGTAATTTTTAATAAAAAAAAAAAAAAAATAAAATAAAAAAAAAACCTAACCAAGTCGGATTTGCCCTGATAAAGGAGTCAGGTAGGAGAGGTTTTGGGTTATTTTAATTTCACGTCTATCAGAATTGCGGTTCGTTTTACTGATTTTCGGATTTTATTTTTTCATAATTATTTCAAAATCACAATTCTTCGGGCAAAAACAGTAATTTTGGCAACTAATCACCCTATTCCATGAATGACCAGAGCATGCCAGCCAGTTTATTAAATGTTGCATTAGACGCTATGGCTGGATATCATTCAGGAAGCTAGTTGAATGGCTGATTAAGCAAGTTGGCAGCGACAAATACATAACCAGGTGATACATACTCGTAACTTCATCTAAAATATGAGTGATCTGAAACGAATGCTATTTCCGTAGACACGTAGCACTCGTAGCACTATTCGTGCGTAACTCACTACATTATGCTACGAGCGAGCTACGACGCCTCCGGCCTCTACGAGATGGTGATTTTACGAGCATTTCGCCGGATATAAGGAAAATACGAACGATATTAATAATGAATGATGCTTGTAACATATATCTGCAGTAACCATTTATTTAATCAAGTTATATGTTATGTGTGTTTTACTGCTATGCTTCATTATTGTTTTGTATTTTAAATGTCTTTGGTCATCGTTCGTCAATAAAGATCTGAAAAAAAAAAACGATATTAGTTGATTGAATCAGGCGTTACTTTGCGGAAGTTTGTCTTCAGTTTGCTTTTTTATTGTATAATTTTTTCATTGTACAAACTTTTTCATTGGATTTAGTTTTTGATCAATTTTGTTGTAAATTTTATTATTAATAACTTTGTCAAATTCCTTATTAAATACGCTTTAAACATAAAAGTGTTAAAGTTTAAATTAGCTCCAACATCCAGTTGTACCTATAAAGTTTTCTAAACATTTCATTAAATTAATATTCCAAATAAAGAGAACCATATTCCTTGACGTACTTAATGCGAGGTAAGAGCGAAAATACACTATAGATAGGTTAAAGTAACAGTTTTGACACAAGTTGTTTTTTTATCTCACTTTTTTATTCTAATCAAAGAAAATTTTTCTCTAATTAGTAAAGTATTATTTAAACAATGAGAATCGCAAAAAAAGTAATAAAAGGTAATCACAATCTCCATTGTGTTTTATTTAAAATGAAGATGGGCTGGTCTTTCATGAAATATCAATATTTGTTTGTAGGACTAAACTACAGACTATGTGTTTGACGACATTATTTGTACGACGCCAATAAATTGAAATTAATAAAAAATTGACAACTTAAGTCTGTTCCAAACCATCCCACCATTTTGTTCACAAAAACAACAGATATGAGCGCCATTTGCCGTACAATGCTTTTCCGTCCCGACGACGTTTTGACAAATATAATATTAATGTTTCCGTACGTTACGTTGGAGAAATAAAACATTATCTTGACCATTACACTCGTTTCAGAGAAAATTTATTAATATACGAAAAAGGTTTATCTATGTAATCGTATAGTAACAGATACACGTAAAAAACTGTATCTAAATAGTGAAGTATATACGATAGTTCAAATACAAGTGATGTTTATAATAATAAACTTTTTTTATAATTTTAGCTTGTGAGATACAAAAGCTATGAATAAACGTTTCTTGTACGTAACGTTGTAAAATATTATATTTTTTAAGTTCCAAATTCTGCTTCTTTGACGAAATTGCTAATCCATCGGTCAAAGCAATAAAATGTTAATTAAATTCTTTTTCATTGTTAGATAATAATTATAATCTTATTTTAACTTAATCTGAGCTGAGAAGAATAAGTACGAGTAAGAGTGCCTAATAATTTTTGATTATGATTATTTTCATAAATAATGTTAAATATAACAAATAATAGAAAAGTATTTTATCCAACTGGTACCATATAAGGAAGGAAAACGAGTTTATTTTAGATTGATATGCGAATAAACGATACAAATAATAACTATAACTTTCTTTCCGCTTTCATTATGAAAGAAATCCGAAAGCATTGGAGCGAAAATGAGGTCCGGAAATGGACTAATATAATGGAAATGGATGGATGTTATGTGGAACTGTGCGTTATGTGAGTTGTTAACCGATATGACAAATGTTTTATTGTTCTATCGGCGGCGAAAGCAAACGAGGCGCCTGATAGTAAGGGATCACCGTTGCCTGTAACACCAGAGAAACATGCGTTGCAAACCTTTCGGTAACAACGAACTACCTTTTTTTTAACAACGAACTACCTACAATTGTCATGTATGACCTGTGTCTTGACCAGGAGGACTACTATGATATCTAATTGCCATGATGGTTTGTTATGTTGTCGAAGCTGAGCGATCGCAAATCACATTGCTGCACAATAAGGTTCATGGTCGCGTAGCGTTGAAAACAAAACATGGCAAACCATCACATGGTAGGACCACAAGCCTCCTCGTGAAGGGGCGAGTGATACCCCCTGCCAAACAGGGGACCTTTTGGGTCCGTGAGCAGCTGGAGTGAGGACTCCGGTTGGTCGTATACGGATCCCGGGAGGGCGGCAGCACTTTTGGCAGGTGTCGCCGTAGCACGCGAGGGTGGCGGTGCGTGGCTGTGGGTGCCATTCCCGGGACAGTGCTCTGAGCCCGATGCGAGAGGGGTACCGGTGCGTTCAGTAGAGATCTCGGAACCCCTTGACATGCATCGAGGCTGGCCACCAGGTGGTTTTTAGTGGGTCGCCAACAAGACAACCCCACACTGCCCAAACGCGACCCTTAATCGCGTTTGAGCGTCTGCTTGTAGATTTTCCATCTTGCAAATAAAAAAGGACCACAAGCTCCGTAACGTGACATCTTATTGTGATGATTCTTAGGTTCAGCCGCCGGCGCTGCGCTACCATGAACCATATTGCACGGCGATACGACTCGAAATCACTCAGCATCAGCGGCTGCAACTAACAATAATCCCAATAAGATGTCCCGGTTCCAGGTTGCTCAGAAGAATGATAATACTTTTCGGGTCAACAACCATACATCCTAAAAGTAATATCTCTATATCAAAGACTTGTTTATATTTGATGCGAAATAGGAAAAACAATATAATATCAATTTATTACAGGACAAAAAACACTATACAATAATGAAAGTTCCGGAGGCATGTTTGTCTGTATAATAGCCGACCTTTCGATTACATCCAAGCAATCTTTAGATAAAAATGACAAGTTGTTAACTCCTATGCGACTTTAAAATAAATAACTAGCTACGCCCGCGGTTTCACCCGCGGTTAAAAAGTATCCTATGAGCTATTCTAGACTATAATCTATCTCTGTGCCAAATTTCATCCAGATCTGTTCAGCCGTTCTGGCGTGAATGAGTAGCAACCATCCATCCATCCAGCCATCCATTCATTCTTACAAACTTTCGCGTTTATAATATTAGTAGGATAAATAACAAAAATAAATAAATTCGGGACATTTTCACACACGGTCGCCAGACCCCAAACTAAGCAAAGCTTTTACTATGGCTCTATAATTCAGGTAAGGTCTGGATCGAGTGTACCGTACCCCTTGATGAAATTATTAATATAATTGTAGATGCGTAAAAAAAATGTGTAAACTCAAAAACTAAGTGCGAAAGCGTACGTACAATCAAACCTGCCAAAGGAAAATATGATTCGTAATTCGTCAACATGACATAAATGCAGATCACGTTTATTTCGCCACCGCTTCATTAGTTGCCAATTATTGTGAATTAAAGCAAAATGTATTTTATGAAAATGTGTCACTACAAATGAACGTAAATTAACGGACCCGAGGGTCTGAAAATTAAATTGTCAGTCAATGGGCTTGCAAATGAGGAGTGCAATCACGGCATCATTGTGCTAACACAGCTATTGTTTTGACATCCGTTAAATATACCTTATACAACCAATTGCTTTGTATCCTTAGGTATACAAAGCAATTGGTTGTGTTTTCTACCCGTTCACGAAGAAGTTTTCTTTCGTTCTTTTTTAGAGTATTTTTTTGTATCGATTGCTGACTTTTAAGGTGATGTTAAATATGAATATTCGTTTATTTATTTGTGAAATAATTGCCTACTGTACTTACAGTGTTCACCAACGTCTGCAGCACACCAACAACATTAAGATTAGAATATAGTTTAGTTAAAAATTGTTACTTGAACTAATATCTAGTGTAATTCCGCTTTAACGTCGCATTGAGTACATCAAGGAATATGAGTTTTCTATTCTATTCCTAATTTAGAATTTTAAAAAATAATTTAATGACATTTACTAGAAAACTTCATACAAATTGATATTTGAATCTAATTTAAACTTTATACAATTTGATATTTCAACTAACGAATTTAACAGACCTAATTTAATGAAATCTACGATTTATTATTTAGATTAGATTTCATTAAATTAGGTCTGTTAAATTCGTTAGTTGAAATATCAAATTGTATAACGTTTAAATTAGATTCGTACTAGGTAAACAAATTAGTTACGATCCGAAAAATAACGAACTAGAAGTGAAAAGAAGAATACAAAAAACGTGGAATAAATATTGGAGTTTAAAGGAAATCTTTAAAAGTGGCCTGCCTATTACCATAAAAACAAAAACTATGAATTCCAGCCTTCTCCCAAGTTTGACTTATGGCTGCCAGACCTGGAAATTCACTTCAAAAGTAAAAAATCTAATCACCACCTGTCAAAGAGGACTGGAGCGCAGCATGCTTAAACTAAAGAAATCAGACAAAATACGACACACAATAATAAGATCAAAAACCAAAGCAACAAATGCATTGAAATACGCCTAAAAACTTAAATGGAGATGGGCTGGCCATGTCGCGAGGCTTAAAGACCGAAGATGGTACATAAAAGTGACTTTTTGGAATGGACCTCCAGGTAAAAGAAATCGAGGAAGACCTCAGACTCGCTGGGACGACGAGATCAAAAAAGTAGCCAGCCCAAACTGGAAACAGACTGCACAGGACAGAGACAAATGGGCATCTTTGGAGGAGGCCTTCACCCAATAATGGGGTTCCTACAAATTATAGTATTAGGTATCTAAAATCTAACCAAGCTAGCTAATAATAATAATAAATATTATCTAGTAGTAAATATTATATAGTTGGAAATATTATATAGCATATTAATAATAGTAAATAAAATAGTTATAGGTAAATAATATAGAAAATAAATAAGAATAAGTAGGTATTAAGATCAATTAGTTAAGCGTTTAAATAGTATATAGTGACAAACAAGTATAATAATACTAGTAAATAAAAAACAGTAAATAGCTACATAATATAGGGCATAAACAAAATAAGGTATTAATCTTAATTAGTTAAGCGTTTAAAGATAAGTTAATGTAAAAATTATATGTAAAACTAATTTGTAGGAAATAAAAGGCTTTTTTATTTTATTTTATTATTTACTACTAACGTAGTAAACAAACTTTAACACCGATCATAAAATTCTTCATTTTCAAATTTAATATAATAATTTCCTACATTTTTCAGTCGGTTTTTTTTAGTAATACTCGTTGAAAAAGATATTTGGTAAATCTCAAAAACATTTGAACAACATCAAAGAAACTAGCTGACAGAAATATTATTCTCTACAGTTTAGGATAGCAAGTTGACAATAACCCTTACATAGACAAGTTTAAACTGAGTTACAGTTGGTCGTCACTTGATTCAGTTGCTATGGAAATGGGACCCTAAACTTATCGTGTGCCTTCGGGATTAGGATATTAATTTGTCCAAAATCCGTCAGGGTGAATCAACCTTTTGATTGACCTCGATATTAGGAACTTCTAAATAATTTATGTTAAGTTTTTTTTTCTTTTGCTGTTTTACTATTTAAGCAGTTGCGAAATAAATAGGTTTTGATACGCAGTTGGCAGTGCCAGTAAGGCTAATTGACGTGCCTGGTCTTTTAAAAAACAGCGTGCTGATGTGCGCTGATGACGTAATCACTGCGGAGAGAGAAAATCTTAAGGTGATGTAACAACAGATAATGAAATAATCAAGTAGGAAAGCGAAAGCTTTGAAAAACTACCGTGTCCGAAGTTGGATTCGATATTTTTTATCAAAAAAATCCACTAAGGAACCCAATCGAGCCCTAAATCATTCCATCACATGTCAAAACAAGAGGCAGGCCGTTCCGCCTTATTTAACAGGATTCGACCTATGTCTAGGTTTCAGACCCTTTTCATACCGTTTTTGCGGATTATGCAGATCCACTGGAACCAATTCATTTTACTTTGCTGTGGTTATGTTAAGTGTAATGTATTGGCGGTGTAAATCAAGTGCTTGTATGATGTGGTTTGTTAAAACTTGGCTAAGTTTCTCATCAGGGGCTTATCGCGAGTTTTAATAGTCAACGAAAACTTTTTTCGTTATTGATTAGCTCCATACATTTAACCTAGTTCCTTAACGTTTCCGCCAGGGGCGCTTCACACACAGACAGTGGAGACAGTTGTAGAATGAATGATTTAGTTTAATGACTCGACTTGACTTATGTGACTGCTGATTATTATTTATATTTATTGGATGTGTTTATTGTGACTTTATTTTGATTATTATGTTTGCATATTATTATTATTGTATTACTTATTGGAATTTGATTATTGTGCTTGACTAATGACATGACTAATTAATTGAATTATTTATCGAAATGTAAAGAGCCAAACGAAAACGAAAAAAGTTTTCGTAAAGATCAAAACTCATGCTAAGAGTGCAGGTCAGTTATATAGCCTAATTAAGGCAGCACCTTAATTAACACAATAATATGTTTTTCTAACAAAACCTTTATTATCCTGCTCTCTGTTTAGTTTGTACCTACTTAAATAGACTTGTGATATTTCGTCAGTTCCTAAATGCTAAAGTTATTTTGGCAGTTGCTAATTTTGTTCGTTGTTTAATTGAGGCATGAAAGCTTTAATTAATTATGTTAAAGATAAAGAATGATGAAGATAAGATTAAAAGTTACCCTCTAATTATCATATTTGAAATATCTCTTGACATGTTTTATGATCATTTTATACCTTGACTTGAGTCACAAACTATACTCGTAATAAATAGGTACGATAGCGTTCAGTATTCGATATTAGTACCGATAACCTATGAGTTATTTCTGTAGTTCTACTCAAATATGATTCTCCAGCACAATAAATCTTAAAGATATATTTAGCATATTCAGAGATAGCTCTACAGCATTCCTAGTTTCATTTCAATATCAGTGAATACAGATTACTTCAGGGAAAACATGTAGAAAACTAGACTGCCTAGTAACAAGATACGTTAAGCTGTGGTCGTCCGGGGGGATCTTCGTGAAGCTGCCGTGGAAATTGGACAGGGACTTAATATGCCTCACGAACTGAGCTGGTTGATTTTCGAATCGAATTTAGAAAAAAAAAAACGAAAAGCAATAAACGCCAGTTAGAACGGTTAGGTTCATCATTGGAAATTAACAATACGTGATTAGCATTCTTATCTCGATTTGGTTCGACATTATCGATTAGAATACGCACGTTTCGTACGTATTCATACTATGTTTTGAAAAATAAATTTAGTAAGTACGAAAAAAGGTTTAGTATTTTAAAATATAAATAAATAGAAGGGATAAAAGGTTAAGTACAAAATATAAGTGATCTTTGACTCATCTAAAAACTTATTGGCGCGCCTTTCCCCCGAGGGGGGCAGAGGTGTAATACAACACTTACACTTCGCCGGATGATTTTTAGTCCCAAATCTGACAGGGGGCGAGCCTGTCGCCACACACCGGGCTCCAGTCATGTAGCAGATGACATACAATACGCACATAATAAAATATGGTTATACAATGAAAAAATTGGTGCGTGCCGTCGGCTGGGTTCGAATCCGCGCCCTCCGGCTTCAGAGGCGGGCTTTCTCCCATCTAGGCTGTCATCGCTTCCTGTCATCTAAAGTCACCTGTAATAAAATAATTGGGTACCTATTTTATAACTATCTTACTATTTCTAAATACATATGTTTGGCACAGTGGAGCGGATTTTATTTGTATTACTTTCGTTCTCGTATCAAGATATAAAAAGAAAAAAGAAATAAGCATATGCGAACATGCGACAGTGCTGAAATACTGCCTCACATACAACGCAAAATTGGAAAAGTTTCAGTTGCTTGTTTAGTTTCCGCATTCTTTTCCTGACCCGGTTTGAGCTTTAAACTAGTTTTTTAGAGAATGTGGTTGTTTTGAGTGAGGGCCGCCACTTAAAATTTCAAATGACTACTCTAGACTTTCCCGAAATAAAGTTAAATATTTTGCAGTGTTTGCTTAGCAACGATATTTGCTGCAATTGAAGAAGCTGCAATTCTTTCGCGTAACTACACTGACTTTTAACTTTTGACATTTCACAACACTTTTCTTCTGGTGTTTTATTTCATGCAACTTTGGGTCTCAATTTGCCATTAATCTTGATTCTGATTTAAAAAGTAATAAGTACAGTAATACGAGTATGTTTTTGGTGAGTTTACTCACGGTGACGGTGACGGCACGCACCAATTTGTTCATTGTCTGAGCATATGTGCGTATTGTATGTTATCTGCTACATGATTGGAGCCTGGTGTATGGCGACAGGCTTGCCCCCTGTCACATTTGGGACTGAATATCGTGCGGCGAAGTGTGGGTGTTGTATTACACCTCTGCCAAAAGTGACGATATGTGACCTTACTTTTTGTTTCAAATTGTTCCTTACACATTACTGAATCTCTTTGTTCTTTTAGCAGTTCATCAGCTGTAATTAACCTAGAGGCAATTTGTTCATTTGCCTCTCCCTACGTGCCTGATTTTCGTAACTAGTCCGATATTTGGAAACCTCTGCCCGCATTAGAGCTCGCATGCAGACCGACTCGATAAGATACAGACGTCCGAACGTAGATTGCTGTGCTGAGTACAGTCGGACCGAATGTGCGACGAGCGGAACGGATGAACCGATTTTGATTTTGATTTTGTTTGAAAGGTGAATTAGTCGGGAGTGTTGTTAGATAGCTAAGAAGAGAAGAGAAGAGAAGAGATAGAAGTTTGATGAAAATCGGTGTTGGGGGTTTTTTTACATTTTCAATTTTTTTTTTGAAATTAACACATAATACGCCCAAAATTTATTTTATAATAATGAACTAACAATGACTTTAATAATCTTAATGTAAAAATCTTAATCTAATAAATCACTGCCAGCTGTAGGTAATGTACCCAAAATGCTGGCCGCATTGCCCCGTTGAATTTTCAATTAAACTTGTTACACGAATATCCCAACTAATATTTTAATGCAAAAGTGAGTGGGTTCATTTGTTTGTATCGTTTTCACGCTATAACTACTTAACCGATCATCATGATGTGTAACACGTTGTATAGGGTACGTAAAAGGACAGGGTACCTTTCTTCCCGAAAAAACTACTATTTCTGTGGGACCGCGGGTCAAACCGCAGAGCGCCGCTGGTAGCAAAATAATTACGAAAACTGACTAGGTATTTTGATTTGTAATTATTGCAAGGTTGTTTTTTATGTATGTTTATAAAAAGTATGACGTATGGGTGTAAAAAGTATGACGTAGGTATGGGAGTAAAAAGTATGACGTATTCGTAAAATAGCATTCGGATGTGGTAGACACTATGGTATAATAATATAATCCTCCAGGTAAAGCATTCCGGTCACGTGGGCAACACGTAGTTACGTCAATCGATGCTTAACCAAGACCGAAATAGGTTATTTACAAATAGTGCGACAAAGACAGATGACTATGTCGTGTGACGTCATGCTGGAATTGTTGACCTTGTTTTTTTTCATCATGGTAGACACTATTGTCAACTGTCACTTGTCACCGTTGACAAACCTTGAAATGGTGATCAAACCTCTCTGGAGTTCCGATTCTGTAAATAAATAAAACAGGTTGTATGTCTCTTTTTATAAAAATAAAATTACAATAAAATACATCCATCTGTATGCGCGTTAAAAATGAAAATACAGTCCATTTTTTCATTAAAATCTATTATGCAATCATACCATTCAATACCAATTAAGGGTCGGCGGCGAGTGTACCTCGCTGTGTCCAGATATATGGGCCCCGGTTCGTGGACGACGCGATAAGTCGATTTGATTGATGGTCGTGATCGGGCCCGGGAATGCTGTGCATCGCAGTGAAGAAGATGTTACGTTTATTTTGGATTTTTCAGAAGAAAAAAAAAACATTTAATGATCACACATACTGACGTCCAAGCATAAATGACCAAAAACGATTGACCTATCATATCGTTTGAGTAACAAGTCCATACCCCATTTTTAATTAACTTTTCTACTGTCTGATAGTTCTTTCTTTCTTCCTTTCCTTGCTGCTGATGCCAGAACGCAACGAGCTATGACAACGAAGCAAACGACATCATAGCTGTATGGCTAGAGTTTGCACGCCAGTTCGGTGCGTTAAATCTATGCCAAGTTTTTTATGTGTTTAAAAACCTTTTTTTAAACGCTTGTACATGTACAGGGTTTGGATAGCATAAAATGCGTTCTAGTCCGGAGTTTTTCAGAGAGAAAAAACCATGTTTATCTAGACATTTTCAGTTGGAATATCGACACTTGTTTTGCCTTATTTTTGTTAGTTCGAAGTTTCCAACTCTTCCCGAAGGATTAGTGAAGCTGATGTTAGTCAGTCACGCCTGAAAACTTGGTGCGAATCAAGAAGAGAACCTTTTAATACTGCAGCTCTCACAAGAAAAAGTGCATAAGATTTTATACTGTATCACACAATAATAGTGTGTATATGAACTTACAGTAAGCTCTACTCCGATGCGAATACGAGGCGAGCCGTCAATATCAAACGAATAAATCTTGTTCGAAAAATGGTGATGTGCGATGGTTTGGCTGAGATTTTATGGTCGGAACCAACCATAAAATGGGTTCCTTTGGGCATCGATTGGTAGCTAACATGTGCAATAAGCAACAATAATGAAAGTCAATGATGTCAGTAGGTTAGTAGGTCATAGGTGACCCTCAGATCAACCTAGAGGAAAAGATGGAACACTGCGTTATATCTCGCTGAAACCACTTCTTTTTAAACTTGTGTGCGTGGTAATGTTGCCATGAAAAACATTTACAATTGCACGAAAACGAATATCAATTCCCAAACTCTAAGTTAGAAATTTCCGTTGCAATATACAACCTTTAAGTAGATTTAATATTCTAAAACTGCACATATTTGTAAGAGTCTAATGTTACGGCTTTTTAAATTTTGAAAAAACTTGTAAAAAAATATACAGTTTTAAAAAAATCTCAAAATACAGGGTTGGTACGAGTATGTATGTATGTGGGTATGTATGTATGTTTGAAGTTTTTTTGGCACACCCTACAGCATTAAACATCTTGATGGATTTCTACATGTGAGGTTTCATTTCACTTATGGTACAATATTTTGCAGCCGGGTTCTCCTTTTAATAATGTTTCTTTGTTAAATAATATTTGGTCATTTATTTGCTCATTGGTTGGTACACACAAAAAAATCAGCAAGTACTTAATCAACGATATTTTTTAAGAAGGCAGGCTTAAAAAAAAAATTAAAAGTGTACCGACGTCACATTAGAACCTACCATTAAAAAGGGGTTTTAAAATGGTCGCTAAATAGTAAAAAATGTTTTCCTCATTCTGCTAATTTATTCAGTGCATGATTCCAATTGTGAAGTGGGAACGGAATAAACTTCGTTTGCATGTAATTAATGACAATTCCCGGCTGCTTCGTTTGCCATATTGTCTAGAATCCTGTAAAAAGTCGACGGAAGGACATTTTTATGCATATAAAAAGGGGCGCGAATGTAAAGGACAGCCTTATCTCAAAAGGTTTAAAAAGAGCTTTTTAAGACTTGGGTTTATTGCCGGAGAGTATGGTGGCTTATGAAGTAGGAATATAAAAATCATCTGGTGCAAAATTAACAAGAGTTTTTTTGTTGATAAAATTTACTTCTTTCGTGGATATTTCAGATGCTATTTATCAGTTCTAAAAGTAGCGATTCTAATATCTACCTAAATCGATTTTGCTTTTGACTGTCTCGATAGATGAGTCAGTAGTGGACCTGCCATCTAAGCTTGGGGGCGTGGGTTCGATTCCCATTTAGGGCAAACATTCATGTGTTGAACACCTGTGTTTGTTCTATGTCTGGGTGTTAATTATCTATTTAAGTATGGATTTAAAAATGGGTCAAACGACCATGTGTGTAAGTGTCCCGGATATTATTATTAATTTTATTCCGAGATATTTATTTTTCCTCTTAGATTCTAAGTTATTTACAATAAATGACTATAAAAATTAATACTATCAAAAACTTAAAAACAAAGGTGCCGCCGGCAGCGGGGCGAGGCCCAAGCTACCGGTAGTTAGGGCTGCAGATTGAAGAACCTCCTGACAATACGGCACGTGTCTAGGATCACTGCCTTTTGTATCTGGCCCTTGATCCAACCGTCTAATGAGAGTCTCTTGAGATGTTGGCCTAGGCTCTTCGCTATGAGACCGTTTACCGTGACGACTATCGGGACAACATCCCACATGGTGGTTACCTCGTGATCCAAGTCAAGGTACTTGCTGATTTTGTCCTCGGCCTTCACGAGGTTCTCGTTATGTGGAATGGTGATGTCGACGAGCACTGCCCGGCGCTGGGACCGGTCGACCAGCACGATATCAGGCTTATTGGCAACAATAGTCCTGTCCGTGATGATAGAGCGGTCCCAGTAGAGTAAAGCACGTCCGTTCTCGAGAACTGGCGCTGGTGCGTACTTATAGTACGGCACCTCAGACTCGACAAGACCGTATTGAAGGGCAAGTAGCTGGTGGATGATCTTGGCTACTTGGATGTGCCTGTGCAAGTACTTGCCGTTAGCAAGATGAATATTAATATTATTATTATTATTATGAACAAGCTTGTGTTCAACTACATCCTGCCTGATGATAAGCAATGATATTCTGTAATCTACATGTATAGGTATATACGGGAGAAAGTTTAGGAATGTTTGCCTAGAAACAGTTGTTTTAAATTTAGAGTGGAAAACATAGCCTTCTGTTACATTGTTCTGTCGGGTAGCACAGACATTAGTACTCGTAAATGATTAATACCAATGTCACACATTTTTCATTCAATAGTGCTGTCGTAGACACAGACCTAAGATTTTTTTTTGCTTCGCAAAAGACCAACGAAGTGTGGGACAGGGAAGTCTCCATCGAAATGTATTCACCTTGTTAATCACCCGGAGGACCATTTTTGGTCAATCGATAAATTAATAAGTACTTTTCACAACACTAATTTACTCACGCATGCGCAAATGTTTTTTTGGATCACTATCGAATTGTCACTGTCGATCTTTTAGACGGTCATTGGTTCGACGTTCGAGTCATTAGTTTTTGCAGACAATTGTGAATTCAGCAGAGCTATTTTAATGATATGCCATCTAATTAATCCGATAGATACTTCAAAGCTTCAGAAGCTTACAGTCGAGTAACAATAAAATTAACAAAACTCGTTTTGAAATATACATTTCTACAATGGAATTAAACATTAAAGTTACCGCAGAGAAAGGGCTCATTAATATTCAAAAGTCGTTAACGGGATTATACCATTTTCAATTATCCTTATGTTTTCCACTGGAGGTATATCCCTTTCTGCGACTAGTTAAATACCTAGTAAAAGTTTGCTAGTGTTGTTTAATATTTTTTGTAGCCAAACCGACCTTTTTTAAATTGAAAGTTTTTTTTCGATTTGAATTCGAAAAATGTTGACGTGTAGGATTTTAGTTTATCCTGTGAGATAGATAGATTAGTTCGCTTCGTTCTAAAATAGGTCACGCGGTAAATCCCCGATAAGGTGGTCAGACCAGCTCAAACAAAATACCTCGTCCAGGTTTGAGGAAGTGATGCGAATGGCTGCAAACCGGGACAAATGGAGGAGACTGACAAAATGCTGTGTGAAGGAAAATGGTGGTCGCGATCTTCAGTCATGAAGTTGATCCTTCATGACTGAAGATAGCGACCACCATTGAGAGAGAGTGAGGGGGGAGGGGGAGAAGAGAAAGAGAGAGAGTTATATAATAGACGAAAGAAACAAACAGTTTTGTATTTTCACAAACAAGTGATTTAAAGATTGCAAAGCCAAAATTAAATATTTTAAATAGGGCCATCAATCATTAACATAAAAACGATCACAAAAAACTAGCGTTTTTAATCCTCAAAAATCTAATAAAATTGTATAGCTTATTTAATAAATAAGCTACACAAATTTCTTAGATTTTATAAACCAGTCTAAGCTCTTTATTAGCTATTAAGAATGAAAAGTGATTACTAACAGAATTATGGAAAAAGTAAACCACAAATATTACGGTGCATTGTTGCATAATTGAACGTTTACCGTCGGCGTACGTTTGTTCGGCAAAACATTTTTGCCGTGTTACTAACAACACTATCTGAGACTTTAATTACGTTATAGTGTGAATACGATTAAAATTTAATACGGTGGTTTCAGTTTGCGGCTACCTGTTAACTAGCTTAATTTGAAAGTGAAATAGGGGTTTAGAGACAGATTAAATAAACAAGTGTCATGAAAGAGAATCATGGGATTATGGCTCGTAAAATAAGATAGTAAGTATTAAAAGTAGCACCAAATAAGTAATTGGAGGTATTAACTAGAATGTTAGAATGTAAGGGCGTGTTCAGATGACCCTCGTCGACCGCGTACAGGACCCGCACGCGCTTGCCACTCGACAAGTCAGCGCACGCATCGCGCACGCATCGCGCACGCATCGCGCACGCCAGCTTATAATAGTGCAGTGCAGTGTGCGGGGTGAGCGCGGAATCGGCGCGAAGCGGGCACGTGGCTGGAGAATTGCGTGCGCAAAGCCTATCCTATGCGGTTGAACATCGATAAATGCACTTTGAGATTTATTGATGTGTCTTATGACTCAAATTATATGCAACAAATTGCAGAGCGAGCCAGACGCGGGTGCAGACGCGCGTAGCTTTCGCGTAGCGAGCGCGTGTCGTCTGAACGCGGCCTAACGGTAGACTACTTTTAACGAAACAAGTAGATAGCAACGCTGTAGTCGAAATAAAAGTCAATTTTAGTTAAGTGAAATTTATTTCGATATAGAAAACGGCAATTACGATTTAGCACCTGCGACGCAGCCGCGCGCGCGCACTCGCCTTAATGAAGACCGCCGAATGCGGTTGAAACTATAGTCATAATCGACTAAATCGTACGTGAGAATTTCCCGTTTTACAAATCAGAATGTGTGAAAACCACGTCAGTTTCCAAAATAAAAGTGAAATTTAGTTTCACTAATTTGCCGCGGGACTTTTTATTTTTGGGACTTTGTTATTTGTATAAGTTGACTCTATAAATGTAGTTTCAACCGCATACTTAACAATGAAACTTATTTATTAACAGACAAATTAAAAAAATCCTCGACACCGATTTTCATCAACATCGATTTTCATCAAACATATAGCTAAGAACACTTCGGACTAATTCGCCTTTTAAACAAAAAAAAAATCAAAATCAAAATCGGTTAATCCGTTCGGGAGCTACAATGCCACACACACACACACACACACACACACACACACACAACACACACAGACACGTCAAACTTATAACACTCCGTCGTTTTTGGATTGGGGGTTAAAAATACATTAATTGTCAGATAAGTCCCTTCCCTTTTTGTGAAATCGTTAAGAGGCCTCATAAATGAGTCCTTGCTCTGCTAAAAACCCCTAAACCCTTTCCATACAACGATCTACACTCGAGAAGCATTCTGTGTCGGATCACGATCATTATCCCCAGATACTGAGCAACAGCCCACTTTGCGAGAGTTTCCTGTAGGGCTATTCTTAAGGAGTGAAATTTGATCTCACCATTTTTCATCCTTGTTGCTCTCGTTTGAATGTTCATTGGTGTGTGAGTAACCAAAATTAAATCTCATCTCGTCTCACGCGTAGGAATAGCCCCCCTGAAAGAGACTAAATATGTTCGGATGTTGTATCGAGTACAAGTTTACTAACGAGTGTCGAGTATACTTTAGTATCGATTAAAACTTGTGGCTCTGTGAGCTATAGACCTCATGGCAGACGTCTGTCCTCTCTACAGGTCGCATTTCTTAACCGATTCTCTTGAAGTATTATGAGGAGGTTTAATTATTATCTAGATTTTTTTTTGTCAAAATGGCGGAGATATTTTTTTTTTAAATCTCTCCGGAGTTTTGAAAAATTTTGAAGACAGTTTCGGATAAAGATGCAGACAGAATTCGGACATTATGAAATAATTTTCGTCGCACCTGGAGGGATATTCTTACGGAGTGAGATTCAATCTCAACATTTTTCGTCCTTGTTGCTCTCGTTTGAATAGTCATAGGTGTGAGAGTGAATAAGATACAATCTCATCTCATCTCACGCGTGGGAATAGCCCCCCTGATACATAGAGGCATTGCTCGTTAGCGCTTTCTCGGTTGAAAATGAACAGAAATGACAATCGATGCTCTTGTTTTTTAAACTTTCCAGTAAGTAGACAAGTGTTTCTAATAACTACTGCTTTAAGTACTATTACAGTAAATATTGCACTTCGACTTTTGGAAAGAGACTAGGCATCGTAGAGCGTTATCTCTTTCGCACGACAGTGTGCGACAGAGATACCGCTCTACGAAGTTAAAGTCTCTTTCCAAAGGTCGATTTGCAATATAAATATCGCCGAGTACTCTACTTACGTACTTACTGAATGTTTTCCTTCAAAATGATGTAAGGGCGTCAACACACTAAAGTCGCCGACAGCCGCCGTCGTGACTTCCGCCCCCATATTACATAAGAAATAAGGAGCCTACAGGCGACGGACGCCTACCCGCCGACACAGCCCGAAAACATGTTTGTTTCTTGATTTCTAGTTTGCGACTTGATTTCTGGTTTATTTAAACCCCGACGCAAAAACTACGGGGTCTTATAAGTTTGACGTGTATGTGTGTGTGTGTCTGTCTCTCCATGACATCGTAGCTTCCGAACGAATGAACCGATTTTTTTGTTTGAAAGGTGTCTTAGTCGGGAGTATTCTTAGCTATGTTTTTTAATTTTTAATAAATACTTGTTCTTTGAATTTCTGAATATTAATTACGCTGACATTTTATCGATAACTAAGAATCGACTCAAACACACTAAACTTCTCCAGTTCCCCTCTCAATGCCTCGCTATCCTGACGTGCGGTAAGTATCTATGGTGTACAGATATCAGAGGCTTACCAACCAGCTATTTGCATGTATATTATGTTCTTTGGTTTTAAGTCTACGCACGCTCTTTCAAGAGGACTCGATGGCAGCGTCGTTTGTTTGCGGCTTACAGGGCTCCCATTCAGAATTTAGTGGCCGAGGAAGTTTTACAAGCTAGTTTGCATGCTCTTTGTGACGTAGATTTAATAGTAGGTAGTACGTAAAAATACTAGTCCACCGAGAGAGCGTTAGCAAGGGAAGTGCCTATGTTTCAGTTTCGACAAAAATGCTTTTATAAATCCTAATTCTGTCTGGATCTCTATCTTCCTTTAAATGTTATATTTCTTAACCGTTTCTCGTGAAATTTTGTGAGCAGGGACGATAATTACACAGATACTAGCCGCGCCCCGCGGTTTCACCCGTGCCCGTACCCATAAAAAGTATCCTATGTGCTATTCTAGACTATAATCTATCTCTGTGCCAAATTTCATCCAGATCTGTTGAGCCGTTCTGGCGTGAAAGAGTAACAAACATACATCCATCCATCCATCCATTCTTGGAAACTTTCGCGTTTATAATATTAAAGTAGGATTTTGCCCAGTTCGTTTTTGGAACCTCCTCACAAAATTTCAAGAGAATCGGCTAAGAAATGTGACCTGTAGAGGAAGACAGAGATGCGGATAGAATGAGGATAAATAAAAGCATTTTTGTCGAAGCTGACGCATAGACGCTTCGCTCGCTAACGCTCGTTCGGTCGACTAGTATTTTTACGTACCAAGCGATGGCATAGTAGGGAGAAGGCCCGCCTCTCAAGCCAGAGGGAGTGGGTTCGAACCCAGCCGACGGCCCGCACCAATTTGTTCATTGTGTGAACATATATTATGTGCGTATTGTTTGTCATCTGCTACACGACTGGAGCCCGGTGTATGGCGACAGGCTCGTCCCCTGTCACATTTGGGACTGAATATCGTTAGGCGAAGTGTGGGTGTTGTATTACATCTCTGCCAGCTACTTCGGGGGAAAGCCGTGACGATATGTTATATTATGTTATTTAGACACCATTGAACCTCTACCGGTGTGCGGCATTTCGACCTACGGCTAAGCAAGTTACAGACTGTTTCAGACATTTCAAACTTCAATTACAGAAACTTAAACAATTGTTCTGACGACCGCTTAGAATCTGAATCATTGGAATTGAATATCGACTAGTGAAGCCCCAGAGACTTGCGGGTCGGATCACGTCGCTAACTATCTCCAATCAAGCGCCAGTTCAGGCTTCCGGAACAAAAAGATTTCTTTTTTAATTCTGACTTTCTATTGTGGCTGTATTAAATGACGGTTACCTACCTTCAGCTTCTTCGCTGTTCTTTTGGGTAGTGGCTTTTTCCTGAACAAGGTAGTTATGTTGTTTTAATAACCTTGACGTACATAAGTGTTTCTTTGATAGCCAATTGAATGAGGACATTTGATATGATTTGACCACCTAGTTGAACTTTCAATCGTTAGATATCTTTTTATCAATTAAAATGTCATGCATGACCAGATTTCTCGGGTTTTAAACTACGAGTAAAAATATTTTGAAGATGTAATGTGAAGCCGCAATGTAATGTAAGCCTTTGCAGAATTTATAATTTGACTTAAAACTTATCAAGGTACGGAGTGGTTCGCGATTCTATTTTTGGTTGTAATTCGCTAAATTTTGATACAATTTCAGTAGCAAAGGTTTACAGTGATAATTTGTTTTTTAGGCTATGGAACTAAGACATACAATCGTCTGTAAAATAGATGCAAGTACGATTTCCATTTCAGTACAGTATCTCAATTCGGTTTTAAGTTTGTACATCAAAAGGCACAGTTTTGTACTACAGACTACCAAACAACGTACAGCATTCAGTCGTTCCAGACAGCATACCCAAAAAACGTTTGTTCCATTTACATATTTCACACTTTGTTAATTGACTTTGGGGGACGCATCCGGCCAGTCCGTACATCCGTGGTAACGACCGGACCATCCGAATTGCTCTAATCCTTTTGCTAAGGGAAAAACGACCATAAACCTGATGCAGAGAGATGAAAAGTGTTGTTTAATTGGGAATGGCCGCGGGCATTTTTGTTTCTTTGCCAATATTCTGCGTCAGAATGTTTTTTTTTTTCTTTTTCTTTCACTAGCTGAAGTTACTGGTGATTTTATCTCGAGTTCGTACATCTCTGGAAAAGTATATGATTGATGTAAGAAAATAATTTATTTGTGGATTTATTAAAGTACTTGAAATAGTATGTACCGAACGTAGCCGAAGGCATGCACCAATTAGTTCATTGTGTGAACATGTGTGCGTATTGTACTTCATTTGCTACATGACTGGAGCCCGGTGTATCGCGACAGGCTCGCCCCCTGTCACATTTGGGACTGAATATCTTCCGGCGAAGTGTGGGTGTTGTACACCTCTGTCAGCCACTTCGGGGAAAGGCGTGACGATAAGTTATGTTATGTTATGTTGAACAAAAAGTGCCCGTTTAAAGGACTGCAAAGCTCGCTAAACCAAGTTGTTCCAAAAAAATGTAGCATAAAACAGCTTTATAGTATTAAAAATCCTGAACAGCCCCACCAAATGCACTTTGAAGGACTGCAAAACTTGCTTAACTAAGTTTTCAAAAAAAACGTGGTATATTACAGCTTCATAGTATTAAATCCTGAACAGCCTCAGCAAAACTGCCACGAAAGCGAAAGAGGGAAAGCGCTGGCGAGTAGTTTTGTTCTTGATAAACAGCCTAAGCGGGCGGTAAATATTGTGCTCACCAACTTTATTATGCGGACGGCAATAAAATCTCACAGGGATGGACTTTGTGGTGGTGAGAGAAACTTACTTGGCGCATATTTCATTTTGAACTATCTCGTAGAATACTTATGACGACTATGACATTTACTAGGGTTCTATTGCGATGTTTAACTCTTGTGGCATACAAAATTTGTTTTTAAAGTTTGTAAATGGACTCAAATTAAGAAAGGAGTAGGTACATACTTCCGTATATTTGTTGTTTATGAAAGCTTAAATTACAAAATGTATCGTCACGCCTTTCCCCCGAGGGGGCTGGCAGAGATGTACAACACCCACACTTCGCCGGACGATATTTAGTCCCAAACGTGACAGAGGGCGAGCCTGTCGCCATTCACCGGGCTCCAGTCATGTAGCAGATGACATACAATACGCACGTATGTTCACACAATTAACAAATTGGTGCGTGCCGTTGGCTGGATTTGAACTCGCTCCCTCTGGCTCGAGAAGCGGGCCTTCTCGAACTAGACTGTCATTGCTTAAATTAAAAAAGGAACGCACTTGAAAATCACTACGCACAGTCTTCACTTTTCCAAAGAGACCTCAAAATCGATTGTCGCGAAAATGACGTCACTTCAAGTTATTTGCCTGAATCTGTACCAAACCTCAAAGGATTCAAAGGCTCCAAATTCAATTTCAAAGATTAGCTTCAGTTGGTAGCAACTTAAATTCTCACTCACTTTGTCCTAGAAACTTAGATTTGAACACTACATACAAACCTAAGTAAAGGTATATTAGGTGTAGGAACGAATATGTAAACGTTATGTTAATTCTCCGACAGAGCCGAATCTGAAATGTGTACACGTAAATATGTACATTCGATATTCAATATGTTTTTGTTTCCCCTGTCAATAATACAAAACATGTCTGTAATGGAACGTAAATAGAGATAAAGCTTTCACCTTGCCTCCCATAAAGTATTTATCTCTATTTTTTTATCCTCACAAATAATGATAAAATGTTTGGGACCTTTATTATCGAGTTAGTACGGTCCTGTGACTGCGTCCCTCCGTACTTTACGTAGGGTTTTATTGAATTAGGATAATTTACCGTTTGTTTGATGTCCCCATGGCTTTTTTGCTAGTCCTTTGGTTGAGTTTCCGAAACGTACACGTTTGAACGAGGTTGGAATATGTCGGCACTGACGTAATGTACCTATACTGTAGCTTATTCCATTTCTCTCTATCCTTATACCTATTAGTAAAAAAAAAATCAGTAAAAAGAAAATTGCTGGGACTATTATATTCATAGTACTTAAATAGAAAGAGACGATGATAGCCTAGTTGGAGAAGACTCGCCTCTTAAGCCAGAGGGAGTCAATCAGACAAAGGCACGCACCAATTTGTTAATTATGTGAACATATATATGTGCGTATTTAATGTCATCTGCTGCCAACTGGAGCCTAGTGTATGGCGACAGGCTCGCCCCCAGTCACATTTGGGACTGAATATCGTCAGGCGAAGTGTGGATGTTGTACACATCTGCCTACCCCTTTGGGGAAAAGGCGTGATGATATGTCATGTTATATTTCAAAAATATTATTTATCCTATACGCTCCAAGATTTTAAAACATGACTTTTACTATCAATGAACTAAATAAACCTCGATATTGAAAACCACGAATCCTTAATGGTCCTTTAAACGACGTCGGAACCAACGAAACATACCAGTTTTAATTACCAACCAGGAAGTTCTCAAAACCTACCATTTCAATGCACTTCGGAACCACAGCTACGATTTTTCCCCAACTTATTTAGAGTTCGCTGAAATGTTAGCTGGAAAACTTTAACATTCGAAGTTCCGGACTTTGACAATAATCAACCGATGAAAATCAGAGTGATGTTGTTTTTACGATTTTAGTTTGGTATAGCGTGATAAGCAGTTGTCCCCGTGAGACAAATCTGGAGGAAAAGCCGGGAACAGATTTTTTTGGTTAGTAACATATAGCATAACATAACATATCGTCACGCCTTTCCCCGAAGGGGGCTGGCAGAGGTGTAATACGAGTACATCACCCACATTTCGCCGGACGATTTTCAGTCCCAGATGTGACAGGGGGCGAGCCTGTCACCATACACCGGGCTGCAGTCATGTAGCAGATGACATACAATACGCCCATATGTTCACACAATGAACAAATTGGTGCGTGCCGTCGGCTGGGTTCGAATCCGCTCCCTCTGGCTTGAGAGGCGGACTTTCTCCCAACTAGGCTGCCATCGCTTTTCTTTGCAAAAGATCGAATGCTCCCAAAACGTAGTCCAATACAGAAAATAATAACAAGGTTTATCCAGGTTACTAGAGAAGAAAGTTTTTCACTCATTATTTCAGTCGCTATAGAAATGTCTTTAGGAACGTTAACGTAAAAAGAACAAACTTTTCAGACACCTTCATTAACAACCCCAATTACCGTACGTATCGATTAACTGACCCAATTACCTACCGCCAGTGATTATACGTTACGTTACGGTAATTAAAAATTGACGCAACACTGGTTCTCTACTCGAGTCAGGGGAACTAGGTAGTTCCTATTTTCAGATTCTTTATTAGTGATGCACGATACCCGTCTTTTCCTTTTAATTTCCGTTATCCGGTCAAATCAGTCTTCTAAAAGCACGTTATGGTTGAATGGCATTTTGACAATAGATTTCTTAATAAAATTAAGGTTTTACTAATTTTTAGACCTAGCCCTGTGACTCAAAATTGGTTTTCAGTGAGAATGTATTTAATTCATTCTAGTATGCACATATTATAAAAATGCTAAGTTGCTAAAAAAGTAATGCTAAAAGTAAGTTTTAGGTAGGTACCTATTCTAACGGTTATGGGCAGTTGTGAGGCCTGTAGTATAAATGAGAGTAGCCTCTGGTTCTCAATCCTAATATCTTAATCAATTGTGTAATTCTTAACCGTAGGGCTAGTATTTGACTAAAACATTGTGTTGCTAGGATTGCATTATCTATAATAAATACATGTTAAAAACCCACGCTCCTAAATTTTGTCATTCGACATAACTAGTATCAAGTACATCGATTATCTCTATTTTGAAAAATGTCTCGATTTTAATTTGGTATAGTCTGCTTTACCCATTCTACCTTAATGACCGGCTAGCGTACACAATGACAATGTCAGAGTAAACAGGCTAATCTAGTCGAATGCTAGTAATAGTTGTGGTCACGTTGAGATATGTCTGTGTTGTCAAATGTAGCCGCAGATCGATGGTGATTGATAATCAACCTTAGGTTAACGGTCTTAAGTTAATCTATCGACGCCAACTGGTTTTAACTTTCGCAAAAAGCCTTCCATCGTTGGTCAAAGTTAAACAAGGACTGAGGTGAATTAGAAAAAGAAGCCTTTATCCAACCGTGGGTAATAATGTTTCTTGTTTATACAAGTAACATTATTAAAAGAAAAACTAAAACCCGGCTGCAAAATGTACCCTATGTCACTTCCTCTATCAAGACGATTCAAATGACACCTCACATGTCGAAATCCATCAAGCTGTTCAGGCTGTAGGGCGTGCCAAAGAATCCTCATACATACATACATACATACCCACTATTACCCACATACATAGATACATAAATACACTCGAAAAACATAACTCTCCTTCCTGCGCAGTCGGTTAAAAAGGTTTTGGATGACGATGACTAACGGCCGTATTCAGAAACGACGCTTGGTCATGCATCTCGATTTAAAACTGTTTTTATGTATGGTGAAACCAGTTTTAAATCGAGATTCAAGACTGAGCGTGGTTTCAGCATGCAGGCCTAAATGGTAATGCATAATGCAAATGTATTTATGTATGCTAGATTTCAAACTATAAAATAATATTGACCCACCAGGTGGTTAAAAATTTTACAAAACCGAAAACCGCGCTTTTTTCAGCTCTAGATTCTGCTCAAGTATAGTTTTAGTCGCATGAACAGATGTTTCTCTGCGCACTTACAACTATGACCCCTTGATATTCCCCAGCCGGCCAGTAAGGTTTCTAAAGTTCAGAACTTTCAGAGCAACAATACAGTACTAATTGCGACGCATTTTCTAGAAGAGTGCATCGAATTGTGGACAGAATAGAAGCTAATTAGCAGCGATATAACGGATAGCAAAATAACGAAAGCATTTAATTGCTAGCAGTATAACGTAGCAGTTGTTTAACTGTTATTGCAGCTGCTATTATTCCGCTTTGCAGCTATAAGCTATATGTATGATGTTATATCAGTGGATTTATTAGTGGCGCCCTGAGTAATTATATGGAGTCGTTTTGATGGGCAAAATAGTACGGTAAACTCGCTTAGTCAGTGGCACAAAGAATAAATTGTGATATTCAATTTTGCAAATATTAGGTATGCTCAATGCTAATCAAAATTGTTGCTCTTTACTTTTTCAATTACAATTGCGATGCTAGTAAGTACTTAAAAACGAACACTAGTAACTACTAAAAAAATAGATACCATAATTAAATTTGCCTGCAAAATAATATGAGCTCTTTTATAAAGTTACCTGCGAACAAAATAAAACAGAAACCCTAACCACCTTGCGAAACATTCAATTTATGATTTACGATTCTTTTATTACTTACTCCAAATCTATATTGGATATATAGTATACAAAAAAGAGTGCCATAAAGTATATAAAAGAAAAATAATAAATCGATATCGTACTAAAAGCATTGGGGTGTCGACGAAAGCACATTATATCAAATACGTCATAAACTTTTGATGTGAAGTAATAAGGTTTGTAATAAGAAAAAAACACGAACAACAGTAACTATAACTAGTTGAAGCAGTTTTGAGATTGCTAGTCATTCTGCTATAAAATGAGCACATTACTTGGATACTTGCAGAGCTTTCACGACTTAAACTTAGTACTTACGTCTTAGAGTGCTTAGTTTAGCGTTAGTTCTGAAATGTGTGACCATTAGCACAAGTTATGATGTTATTAACGTTGCTTAACATCTTAATTGTAGTTGTTTAGATGCTTTCATTAATTCCAGTAAAAATAATAAATTATCCTAATAAATAAAAAATTATCCTCCTTGGCAAAAGACGTATAACCACGGAATTAGAATACGATGTTTTGTCTTTTTCTAACGAGTAAAAAATTTAAAAGATAGGAAAGTCAAAACATTGTGTAACTATTATAAGCATTTATTGCTTAGGGGGTGTGTGTAATTTGAACCTGATATTAAAAATAAAACGGTTCAATGGCAATGGCAGTTCATGAAATTATAATTTAATTTTTGGACCAAACTCTCTTCGGAACCGTACAGAATGTCGCTCGATTATATGAAAAGTAATTTATGAAAGCTGATATTAAACAAGAGACCGCTACGTATTTTTCAAATGTGAGCTTAGTTTTTATGTTATGGAATTCAATTTGGGTGAACACAGTGCTCAATGCCGAATGCCTTTATTTATTTATTGTTTTTGTTCCTGTCGTTTCGACGCCCATCTCGGCGAGAGCGACGGGTAACAGAAATAGTTGATTTTTTCAATTATTTTTGGCTTAAAATAGCCCAGCTTTTGTGCAAATTGTACATGGTCCTGCAGAACTGCTCGGTGACACAGAAATAGTATAGACGTAGTCCGCCTTAATAACAAGAGGCAAACCTGTCAGACTCACCTGTGACCACTAAATCCCCCTCAAATCCGCATTCAAAGTAGATTACAAACATCTCCGGACTCTGAAATTGAACGAACATCTTGGAACTTGAATCTTTGGCAGAAATAGGTATTTGGCATTGAACTTATTTGAATACTAGCTGCACCCCGCGGTTCAACCCGCAGTCCTAAAAGAACTGTTGTTTTTTCGGGATTAATAGTAGTTTATACACCGAGGGAGTTAAGCGGTGTCTTATGTCACGGGTGGCTTATTTGGCTCTGAGCGTAAAGGACTCATGATATAACGCCCGAGCGAAGCGAGGGAGTTATGCAAAGCCCTGAGTGAAGCCAAGGGTTTAAGCAGCCCCAGACGAAGACACTGCTTTATCCCAGAGGTGAATACTCTATTTTTCACACCTTCTGCAAGGCAATAAAAAGGAACTGAGAAAATATGTTATACATCAAACACAGTTTTTTATAGTTGTGGCTGGAAACCAAAAAGGCCTCGTGAAGATTTATAAAACGGGAATTACTCACGTACGATTTAGTCGATTATTCAGACTATAGTTTCAACCGTATAACCGTAAAGATAAAAAGATCAATAGAACTTAGCGGTGGTATTTGACATTGCCTTATTTTATTTCTTTTGAAATTGTGTAGTTTCTGCATGATTTGATAACAAATTACACCTTATAACATGATCCTATGACTTGAAGACGTAATTGCAATATTTGACATCCAAGACTACTCATCTACTGAATTAGTCGATTGTCAATGATTATGGTATCATTATTTTTGACCGATTAGGGGCCTTTCTTCCGTCTTTAGTTTTAAAGATCCAATTCCAATTCCAAATCCAATCAAATCTTTCTAATTTTTTTGTGACTGTGATTGTACTCGTACTTAAATATAGGTTGTACAGTGGAGTATATAAGTAAATAAGAAAAGGAAAATACATTGTCTACCTACTAAACAACAATACATAAATCGGATTACTTATGTTCAGAAACATATTCTTTGGTCACCTCTGGTCTTTTGTACCGAAGTCTTTTGAAAACCTTACGTGTATATGATTTCAGACATTCACTTACCTACTTTTTTGATATAGTTTTAAATGTACTTAACGACTTAAGTAAGTATTTAGATGTAGGTAATTTCTAAAAAATATAACATGATTTAAAAAACTTCAAATCTAGATTTATGGTGTATCTTTTGATAAACCATTTTTTGTTCACGCTTAGAAAAATATCAATTGTTTTTTTACAATTAAGCTACAATTTTGAGAGCCGAATCAGTACTTTGTAAAGGATTTGTCACACTGGTTGCGTTCTTCGTCCTGCGGTCCGATTAAAGCGAATAATGCCCGCATCATGTGTGAACATCATTAACAGTTCATTTGTTTTATATTTTGTGTAAATACAATCTGAACGTGCGAGCAGAAGCAAAAGATCCTAAGGATTTGGCAGACGGTTGAAGAGGACGTAGAAGAAATAGCGGGCCGGTTACTATGACCGCCAAATGATATTCTCATATGATGTGAGTTCGCTTTGACTGAGACCCCAAGGCGCAGAACGCACTAAGTGTGTCACTGTCCCAAAAACAAAGGAAAGGCATTCTTGCGCTGTTCCTGGTTTATATTTTTCAGATTCGACAAAGTAACCCAACTTAGCACTAATATCCAGTACCTAAGAGTTTCGAAGTTCCCACATCCCTCACGCGCCCACATTCGTAAGCAAAATACTGACCTTAATTTTATTCAATTTGTAACTTTCGAACCCGAAACTTTCGTGATGCATGACTCGAACAGTAATTTGACTTTTATTGCTTTCACTCTCCGGATATTCCGTAAAAGGTTCGTTTCTGCGGGGAATGAAAAAGGCAAGAATAATTTTCTATAGATTGCCGTGTAAGTGGTTTAGGATCAAAAGTCGCGTCATTCAAGAGAAAATGTTTTATTTACATTTGCCGGGTATATTTTGTAAATTGACGTTTTGTGAGGATTCAGGAGAAACCTCGCTTTGGAGGAGATTGTTCGGTCTATTCAATGTGCCATCTTCTTTGATTGGATAGATATTAGCTTTTCCTCTTTTGGAAATTTGATTTGTCCTAAGTGGTACGGAAATAAGTTTGAAGTCGTATTTTGGTCAGGTATATTTTTATCCTAAATTCTTTAGCTTTGTTGACCTAAAGTCTGGTACCTATTTAGTAAACGATTTGTGGCAAAAAACATTGTTTGTATAGTTTTTAATTTTTATTGTTATTTTTCGTGTATATTTGTTTTTTTGTAAACTTACTTGTTTTTTGCTCACAAATAAAAATTGTCTATTGTCTATTTATTAAACTGATTTTATTAAAAAAAAACATAACATTAGGATATAAATCGGAAAAATTCAATCTAACTTAGATTATAACTAATATTATAAACGCAAAAGTTTGTAAGAATGGATGGATGGATGTTTGTTACTCTTTCACGGCAGAACGTCTGAACAGATCTGGATGAAACTTGGCACAGAGATAGATTATATTCTAGAATAGCACATAGGATACTTATTAACCGCGGGTGAAACCGCGGAGCGCAGCTAGTTTATTATAAATGCGAAAGTTCGGATCGATGGATGTTTGTTACTCAATCACGCTATAACGGCTGAACGGATCTGGGTAACATTTAGCACAGAGATAGGTTATAGTCTGAAATATCACAAAGGATACTTTTTAACCGCGGGTGAAATTGTGGGGCGCAGCAAGTTGTACGTATTATACCTAGATAAGTACTACACATATCCAACGTCTCTGTGTTGCAGAAGATGAATGTAGAGGTATAATGACAACCACTCAGATTAAAAGGCAAAAGCAAAGTTTTTAAGTGGGGTTAACTACACAAAACTCAATATTCCTACATGACAATCATAGTAGCTGCGCCTCGTGGTTTTAAAAAGTACCCTATGTCCTTGTCTGTACTCCGGACAACGTGATAGTGTAATGATCATAATGATACCATAACGACCGGTAGAGTGTGAATAAAAACAAACAAAGCTACTATCGCTTGTCTAACATCAGGTTAAGATAGATAGGACAACAGAACTACGTAACTTCAACCGCACCGGCTTTCAAAGACAGCATTTTAGTAAAAATCTCTGACAAAGACAAGAAATTCATAAAACAGTCTGCGAACAAAGCAAGATGTTTTCCGCCTTAGGCACGGCACAGTTTAAGCGCCAAGCGACATTTAACAACTTGGGGAGTATAAATGAAACTGTCCGGCGAATGGCCGAACTGCTCAGGCAGCCTTTATCAGGGAGCTGTCATAGCGCATAACTGCGGGGTTCTTGGCTTCCTACCAAGTTGGTGTTGCCAGTTGGGTATCAAGGACTCCTTAAAAGTTTTAGACTGTTTTGTTGTAAAAATAATTTTGGGTCTTTAAACTTTATGTAATTGTTGGTGAATGTTATTGATTAATGCTTGCATGACATTATGGATACTATAAAAAACTGGCAAGTGCGTAGAAAAAGAAACTTATTGGCATTGCTCTTAGAGCTTAAAAGTTTATCATAATCATCTATCTTTCTATCTCAGTCCTTTTAAACTTTATTCATTATCATTGCATGTTTTTTTAACATTATTTACCGAGCGAAGATGTTGAGATTCATTCATAGAGTCTATTGAATTAGGTGGGCATTTGTTTGTTCGACGATATAAAACCTGCAGTCGGTTTGGTTCACTTCCTAACTTTGAGCATCGTTGATTTAATCTTCGTGAGATTTTGCAGGCAAGTAGTTCAAGTATATACAATTTCGTATCGAAGTTGTTCGAAGCAGTCCGAATATGAGAGAAATCGAACGAGATGATAAGAAGATTTGAGAGGCCTCCGTTCGAGGAGAACTATTAGCTTGTAAATTTAAATTTCTCTGTTGACTTTGGAGTTTTTGTATCAATTGCTATCGTAACTGTACAAACCAAACCAAAGTGTATGCAACTAAATTCTTCGAAACAAACAAAACGTTATATTTTATTCAAAAAAGTTGCACAGTTGTTGTACAAAATGTACAACTCTGGCAACATTACGCCAACTCACAAAATATTATCTAGCAGAGAACCGAGGCTGTCGCTTTTCCGCTGCCCTTTCTAATTTTTCAAAACAACATGGCACAGCTCCAAGATGAATAACACGTTATTCCGATAGTGAATACGTTTCTGGATTTATGAACGTCGGTTCAAGCTAACGGGTTTTGTAAAGATCTGAACGTTTCCACCTACTCGTACAGGTTTACATGTTTGTAAATTGTGATTTTAATTAAAGGTTGTAATTTATGCGAATAAGTTTACCTAAAGCTTAGTGGCTACTTGCACTTTTTTACAGTAGTGTAAAAAGAAGAAAGACAGATCAGAAAGAAGAGAAACAAAAAAGATTTGTTACAGAAAGAGATTAGTTAAAAATAAGGCTTTTTTGTAAATACGTAAGAACATAACATAACATATCGTCACGCCTTTACCCCGAACGGGCTGGCAAAGGTGTAATACAACACCCACACTTCACCTGACGATTTTCAGTCCCAAATGTGACAGGGGGTGAGCTTGTCGCCATCCAGGCTCCAATCATGTAGCAGATGATATACAATACGCACATATGCTCACACAATGAACAAATTGGTGCGTGCGGTCGGCTGGGTTCGAACCCGTTCCCTCTGGCTTGAGAGGCGGGGCTTCTCCCAACTAGGCTGCCATCGCATACGTAAGAAGTTGCTGGTAAAACCAACCAATTCGAAAGTTTCAATATTCCAGGTATTTTCTCAAATGTAATACATTAATACCTGGAATTTAACGCTTTTAAAATCGGAATTGGTTTAATATTGGTTATATGTTGATCATGTTTATAATAACGTTAAGGTGTATTACAACCAAAGTTGCCGACAGCCGCCGACGCTACGGTGGTGATCTTTCTTGATATCAGCGGCCATGTTGAAATATGGCCGATGAAATCAAGTGAAGGAGATCAAGTCGCACTCGTCATTTCGGCGGGCTGTGTCGGTGGGTCGGTGACATGTACACTGTCTACAGGTGTGTAGACTCACCTACACTAAATTAACAAAAACGTAATCAATACCCATACCCAATACATAATAATAAACCCCTTCACCAGCTTTTAGCAATCCACTACTTATATGAAAACTTCAATCCGCTTACAACAAAGGCTTCACCCCACAACTTCATACTCCGACACAGTCAATACACACGAAGTGCATCTGCTCCGACAGCCATTGAAACAGTTGAATAGTCGGAAAAAGTTGGAATAGTTTGTAAAAAGCGTTTTATAACTGCTGAGCCGGAATCGACCGTCCGCGTCGGCGGCAGAAACGAGCTCTCGACACTTCAGGCAGGTTATACTTAGATAAGATATTGTTTGACATTTCGTAATACTGAATCTTGGCATTTAGATATTTTGATTAATCGCTAATAGGTGTGTATTTAGTTCTAACACTTTGAGAATTTTGAAGTGTATCCTAATCTAATTTTCGATTTTTAAATCGATATCGATATTTTTATCCTAAACTGATTTTTTTATTATTTTATTGTGAGATAGATGTAACATTGTCGTTTTTATCTCAATAAACAAATTTAACTTGTCTAAGCCCATGTTATAAATACGTTACAGACTAACTAATATGCATTTTATATTATATTAAAATTAAATTAAACTATTTTGGATGGGATTTCCTAGATGAAATCTTATTAAAAACCTAAATGAAAGGTTTACATTCTTTTAAACAGGCACAAAATACAAAGTTAGGTAGATAAATTCTTAATGTTCACACTAAGACAACTGGAACGCTATTGTTAAGAGCGATTTCTTCTGCTTACTGGAATTAGCAAATTATTGTGGAACTATTTGGTATGAAAAGCGTCCGCAAGTAAGCGTCGTTTCATAAAATCATAATGTGTGAAAACCACGTCAGTTTCCATAATAAAACTGAAGTGGTTTTAACTGACTAATTCCTGATGAGAAATTCACACTAACATTACTTTATGAATGCACTGCACACACAATCCAGAATAATTCTTCCTACGTTTTGCATGAAAACGACTGACTGAAACATTCAAGTAACTTAGCAAATAGAAAATGTTGCTTGCTTGGTAATTAATTTAATACTCTTTACTCGTTTTATTCTTTCTAAAGACGTTCCGACCAGACAGACAATCGTCTGCTTATAGCTAAGTTAAGTAGACAGCAATCTTACCCTGCATTAAATCGCAAGAAAGATCGCACAAAGCTAATCCAACTCCTAATCAACATAACTTTATAATTGCATGAGCTCGTTATAACAGCAATATAGCTCGTTAAACTTACAACTGCGCCTTCTAAACAAACTCAATTTGCTCGCTCTACATAGAGCCACGTGAATCAGTCTCCCAGCGCTTTATTTCACTTATAAACTGGAGAGACTTAACAGTTTTAAGTAAACAACAAGTTCGTCTCAGTTACAAGTTTATGTGCGCTAAACAAGTATCGATAGGGTGACAGTCTGACGTAGAGATGTCAAGGATGGAGAAATTTTGTTGATTTTTCCTAAATATGTTTTTTCGGTTTTATTTTTATTTTTTATGTAGAATAGGTCGGCGTTTGACCACCAACTCGCCTGATGTTAAGCGACGTTGTGGTCTAAGATGGAGCACGACGACCTATAAGGTACTTATTCACTCTAGCCTCGAAGTTTTGTAGAGTGAAGAAGTACAAAGACGGCAGTTGAGTGAGGCGCTACAAGTGCGCCACTGCTCAGACCCGTCTTCGGAACGGTTACACCGGACTACATCCCGAAACACGACTAGGTAATTTCACGGCATGGCTTGGTCCGGTGGGTGGTAACTAGCCGCGGCCGAAGCCTCCCACCAGAGTTTACTACCCGGTTAGCACTACCCGGGGACCACGTGTAGGGAATCAGAATAGAGTACACTCCTACGGACGTGGGTAGCTCAGCCCCACTACCACACACACATTTCTGACTGTTTGAATCCGGTTGTCTTTGTATATGGAGATTAATGATTAAAATAACTTACACATAAGTTGGATTCAGGTACGTATAATTACCATAAATCATCTCTAGCTTCTATGATTGATTCGTCCTATCTTAGCCGTAAGTTGTTTCAATTTCAAGGGCTAGACGCAAGTTTCCAAACAGTGTCCGATTCGAAGTTTGAAATTGCTTACTTAAATACTGCATTTATTCGAAAAAAACATTCAAAACCATGGCCACCATGACATTAGAATACGAAGAAAACTTTCACCTGTGTAGACTGTCACTATTATACTAACGTGAGACGTTTTCGCCAACTCACAGCAAACTTTTCCAATTCGAACGCTGGTATTATTGATTTTACACGTGTGAGGCAATTCCGATAGGAATTCAGTTAGGCACTAACTTCTCACACAATAACATGAAACATTCTAGATTTTTTTAACACTTAAACTGCCTCTAACACGACCACGCAAACGTAGCATGGATAGGAGCGATTGGTAGAATACATGAAGCATAAGATGTGGAATGGACTGTAGAGCGTTTATTCAACCAACCTTAGTCCAGTAATGGAGAAATATTTTATCGAAATGAAGAAGATTGTTTTAGTATTACACACAACTTAATAGCAAGTTATGGGAGTCGCTCACATGACAGTAAGCGCTATTCTTATTCACAGCAGTAGCACCCAAAAAAACATGTAGTCGGATTGAGAACTCGACCACATCTTTAGCAGTGGTTCATGCAGCATATTTACCACCACAAGCTTATTTAGGCACTCAGCCTGTACGAACTTGCTTGCTTGCCATTGAGAGCTTCTTCCTTTTTGTAAGTCTGTTAAAAATGAAATCACAAGTAAAGTAAATATTTACTGACATTGGTATACATAACAAATTAAAAAACAATAGTAGTAGCTTAGGGTAGGACACTACTCCTACTACGGTACAGTAACGGTAGGGACTACTCACGTAACCTGTTATATTGGTAGTTAAAATTAATAAACTAAGCCTTCAAACTTGTGCAAATTTTAGACAAAGCTTAAGAAGCGGTCACACCTTAATCCTTGGAACCGAGCCCCATTCAAAGCGTCTATTCTGAGCGGATGAGCCCGGTTCACCATAAAGAGCGGGACAAAAAAGCTCGGGCATTTTTAACCCCTGTGATGCGTCAATGATGTTTGCCCTCCCTAAAAGCCTTTTCTACTACGGCTATGAGACAATACACTTTGAAGCAGTAAGCGTTCTGTATTGTTTTATTTGGAGATTTATTTGGCAAAAATGGGTGACCGCCACGGATAACAGCGAGTAGTACATTTATAACTTTATGTATATGTCACAGTCAACTAGTTTAATCAGACGTTCAATTAAAAGCCTAGCCATTTTACTAAACGGCGCCGTTTAACTAGCTTCCTGAATGATATCGAGCCGTGGAGTCCAATACAACGTCTAATAAACTGGCTGGTTAATGTTCAGGCCAATCAATCAACAACAACAACTCAACAATAGGGTAGTTATTTGTCAAAAATACTGTCTTTTTTTGCACTTGCACACACGGTCGTCTGACCCCAAACTAAGCAAAGCCATTTATTTCGGATTGTTTAAAAAAAAATCACGAAGGCTGAGGTTCTCACCTAACCAATCAAAAACCAAAGACACATTTCTTCTGTCAAAGACAAATCTTTGACAGTAGAAATGTGTCTTTGACATGAGATCATAAGACATCATGAGATTTAAAATTTTCATGTCACCTTCTTTCGTCCTCGTTGTTCTCGTTTGAAACGTCATAGGTGTGAGAGTAATTAAGATAAAATCTCATCTCATCTCATTCGTAGGAATAGCCCTCCAGAAATAAGATGTGATGGTTTGGCCTTTCCGACTTTCCCCGTCATATTTATTAATTTGTGTGTACTTTCTTTACCGTTTGTATTTGTATTCAAAGCGAAGCCACCGGATGTATTTTGCGTGGAGCAAAAAGGGATGATGTAACGTCAGCCGGGATCAAGGGTGGACGTGGAAGTACAAAGAGTATGCCGATGCATTCGGTTCGAGAAGTTACATTGACTATTATCCAGTTTGCTTTATAATCCGTTCGCTTCGCATGTAATTCGTGCTTATAGGATTTGGGTACAGTACAGTAGGCTTAGTATGAATTTTGATAGCTGCAGCGAAGCAACAAAGAACAACATTTTTCATGTTGCTGAAGCAGTACTCAACTCTTCCAACATAAACAGACCGATGTTTCTGTTTCTAAATTCATTCGTTTCTGCTCTTGATGAGTAGGTACGACTACTTTAGCCTTTTATCTACTATCTTAATTTTAAAGAGTACAGTTTAATAAAACTTTGCACAAAAATTGTTTACAAATCCTTTAATTTTTATCGAAGGCCTTTAGTTTTATCGCCTTTAGTTTAAAGGCCTTTATCCTTTAGTTTTATCAATTATGAAATTATTAATTTACAAGTTACAGATCATAAACCTATGAAGTAAGTACATTAGGTTAGATCAAGAGTAACCTCTAAAAAACATGCTTGTATTGTCTAATGACAATGCCAAACAAGTAACATTATTAAAAAAAAAACGAAAAACCCGGCTGCAAAAATGTTGTACCCTATATATGTCGCTTTCACTATCAAAATCCATTAAGCTGTTTAGGCTGTAGGCCGTGCCAAAGAAACCTCATACATGCATACCCACATACATACATACATCCATACATAGATACATACACACACTCGAAAAACATAACTCTCCTTACGCATGCAGTCGGGTACGTAAATAAAAAACCTGTGAACGTAGAATAAATAAATATAAATAAATATTCGGGACACTTGAAAACACGGTCGTCTGACCCCAAACTAAGCAAAGCTTGTACTATGGCGGCCATAGACTGATATACATACTTATATACTTTTAAATATATACTTAAATAGATATTAACACCCAGACATAGAACAAACACAAATATTCATCATATGAATGTTTGCCCTAGGTGGGAATCGAACCCACGCCCCCTAGATCAGAAGGCAGGTTCACTACCGACTGAGCCACCGAGGCCACCGAGGCAATATAAAGACATTTTGTGGTATATCTAGTATCAACATTGCACCCGTGCGAAGCAGGGGCCAGTGGCTAGTAGCGTATAACAGTAATAGGTACTTACTTGTAGTAGGTTCTATCCTATCATCTTTTAAACTTTTCACTCCAAACATCTTAACTGTACCCGTGTCTTTGCATACTCCTAATTTCGCAGACTCAGTTGAGAAAATCTTGTTAACGCTGCTCATAAAGCTTGTTGATTTTATAATAAAAACCACTTGTTAAATTAAATCTTGCTCTGAAGAGTTTAGAGCCGAGAATTATTTTCTCGAAATTTACTTAAAGAACTAAATGTTCTGATTAGTCGTTAGTGCAAATTAAGTTAATTAAGTGGCTAGGTAAACTACGATTATTTTAACTTTTTACGTACTTTAATTAAATATATTCGAAGTTAATGATAGAGAACCTACCTTTTTAGTGAATTTAGAGAATAGCAGAGACCTTTTTTTCCGACTATGGTTATGACCGATTATGGTTTTAGAGTGTATGTATGAGGTTGATAGAGAACCTACCTTTTTAGTGAATTTAGAGAATAGCAGAGACCTTTTTTTCCGACTATGGTTATGACCGATTATGGTTTTAGAGTGTATGTATGAGGTTTATTTCGCACGCACTAAAGTCTAAACATGCAGCTTGATGGATTTCGACATGTGAGGTGTCATTTGAATCGTCTTGATAGCGGAAGTGTGAATGTACGAGTAACAGTAGTGTTTGAATACATTTTGTAGTCGGGTTTTTAAAACATTTTAATGATGTTACTTGCTAGTTTAAAATATCATAAAGTAACTACAACTAGTCAAAATCATGATCTCCAATCATTTTCTAATTAAGTTGTTCCATTTGCTGAGTATACTCGTAGGTCTTCTTCAGCGCGCTATCATTTCCTACAACATACATACAGTCATACATACATATATATCGTCACGCCTTTCCCCCGAGGAGGCTGGCAGAGATGTAATACAACACCCACACTTCGCCGGATGATATTCAGTCCCAAACGTGACTGGGGGCGAGCCTGTCGCCATACACCGGGCTCTAGTTATGTAGCAGACGACATACCATACGCACATATGTTCACGCAATGAACAAATTGGTGCATGCCGTCGACTGAGTTCGAACTCGCTCCCTCTGGCTTGACAGGCAGGCCTTCTCCTAACTAGGCTGCCATCGCTTCCTACAACGTCTCATCGGATATATCGACGTTAAAGAGCGTTTAGCGGGCGTTATTGCTTTCACAATTCAGCGTTTTAATAATGAACAATGGCGGAGCGTGCAATTGAAAAATGTTCTATTACAACTATTTAGCTAATAACATAACGGCTATTTTAAACTTATTTTAGTTTTATACCTTTCTCTTAGACGGAAAGATTCAAATTGAAAAAACGGATGATATTTTTCTCCGTGTAAGAAAAAGATATTAAAGCTAAATAGTTATCAGAGAACATTTTGTCGATTGTACATCTAGTAATTCTTTTTTTAAGAACAAAGATTTGTGCGAGTGAGACAGCAATAACGCTCGTTAAACGCTCTTAAGGCCCCGTATACACGAAATCACCAAAAAAAGTATTTTGTTTGCGCCTAGTTTGATATGAAGAATTATGATAATCAGGTAACAAAAAATTCAGCTGGTAGAAGAAACAACCAACTCAAATTTAACCGAACAACAATTTTGAAATTTTTTCTCATTTTGAAAAAAAATCACAAAAAGTTTCTTCTTAAGAAAAACTATTGGTAGTTCTCTAAATTTTCAGCGATAACACCACATTTTTTTCGATTATTAAATAGCCAGATTGGTATTCTAAAGTTTAACCGAGCAATTTATTTTTTTGCGATTTTCAACTCTAAATGATGCTGCTTATGTAAACGTGTGTGTGGGTGAAATATCGTGCTATGACGACGCCTTAATTCCTTATATACCAACCCATCTCGTAACAGTAGGTAAAACTACATACGCTCAAATTGACATGATGGTGTATCAACCAAGCACGTTAATCCATAAAATATGTCCCGTGGCTCGTCGCCGGAATGGCAGCCCATTGTTCTCATAGTTATTCCGCTAATTGGTCTGCGTACTGTCTGCAGTGCTATACATTTTCATTGGATTCGTTTGATAGGATTGAAGAGATCGTGCCAAAAATGTGTCGTAAATTCAATAAAGTAATACTTATGTTACTTAGACAAATACAAGTATAATTTGATTTTAAAAACCCCCAACACCGATTTTCACCAACACCGATTTTCATCAACCATAGCTAAGAACACTCCCGACTAATTCACCTTTCAAACAAAAAAAAACAACATCAAAATCGGATCATCCGTTCGGGAGCTACGATGCCAGAGCAGACACACACACACACACACACACACAGAGAGAGAGAGAGAGGGAGAGAGAGACACGTCAAACTTATAACATCCCGTCATTTTTGCGTCGGGGGTTAAAAATCAAGTCCTGCTACGAATAATAAATGTAAAAATTTGTTACAATTATCTTGTCAAAGCGTACTTCTGCATTATACTCGTATAGTGTTTTATATCATTGGAACTTGATAACTAATCGTGTTAATATGATTATGGTTGATTACGTTATCTTGAAATCTTAACAACTTGCACGATAAGACATTCCTGCTTTCCATGCCAAAGTAAAGTAAAGTCGGATATGTACCAGCAGTGCATTTTAGTGGTTCTAAGAAGGTATGCTTCTGAGCATCTTAAATTTAAAGCCGCTATCGGTTGGTCTTGCATCTAAGCATTATTTTCTGCTGAAAACTGAGTTTAAAAACAATTTATGAACGGTTATGGACGGACGGTGTTCGAGAAAATGATAAACGTGCAGCATAAAATGTTAGGGAGTAATATAGTTTATAGGTTATTACAAAGTTTGGGTTGTATATTTCTTAGTTTTACGGACATTTTGTGTATTTATTAATAAAACCTCAAATGTGATAACGTTCTGAATACCTACTGCAGTCGTTGCTTAGCTTTTAACCTAACTAGCTGCGCTCTCTTATGATACCCACTGTTATGTTATGATACTACATTAATGAAAAGAGGATATTATAAGGTTAAGAATTATATAGAAGATAAAGATGTCTCGAGCCTTCCACTTCCGTCAAGTAGCCACTAGTATTTATAGATATTACCTAGTTGTAAGCCAAAATTTGTGAGACTGTAATTTATTTATTATTTGAAAAAATAATGCCCCTCAGTTTCTTGCCTGTTCTTCTGAGTAGGTAGAGGCTTTTTGTCCGAACAAGGCGGTCGAGTCTATTTAAATAACTTTGACGTTCATAAGTGTATCTTTGATACCTAAATTGAATAAAAACATTTTGACTTTGACTTTGACTTTGACTGTTAAAAAGTAGCCTCTATATTAATTCTGGGTACAAGCGATCTCCATACCAAATTACATCAAAATCCGCCCATTCGTTGTAACAAATAAATGCACATAAACACAAACTTTCGCCTTTGCATTAAAAAAAGTAGGATTAGGATTTAATTCGATTTTGATTTTGGATTACGTTTCACAAGATACATAGATTCTAAATCAGTTACAATTTTAGCGAAACATTTTTTTTTATTATTTTTTAAAACATTATTTTTTTTCGTGTAGATATAAATATCAATAAATTAGTACCTAATAATTAGTTTACATAAGGTCAATAATTTATAGAAGGTAGTAGTTGTAAGGTTAGGAAGTTTTTTTAAGGTAGTTTAGTTTGCATTAAGAATTGTAGCGTGTAGCGATAAGGGTATTGATACAAACTATTAAGTTTTTCAATACTTTGTGTCTTAAAATGTATATATTTTACGATATAAATAAAAAAAAAAAACATAATTTCCGATAGAAAACTAGAAATTCGTACAAAAATATTAGTTTCTGCTTTGCATAAACTCTGACTTCGAATCATCTTTTGTACAATGCACACAAGAAAGATTTTAAATTTAAAGTTTGCAAGAATTTTCTGCCCCCAGGGCTCTATTCACTTTTGTAACGTTTTTTAACAAGTCTCCTTTACCATGGGATAAATTGTAAACAGTATGAAAATTTAAACGGGTGTCTCGCCCCTCGTTTCAATTACATCTCTATGCTCGCAGTTGATATAACCGGTACCTTATTTTGGTTAAACGTTCCTCGTATTTACATAATTATTCTCAGAGTTATATAGCTCGCGGGATGGCAGGAGTAAAATTTTAAGTAACCTCTCCCTGGCGTCTTCGCAGGACTTGATCACCGCATTATTTATAAGGCGAGCACTTTATGTCGGTTTAATTTGCCCTTTTTTGCGGCTTAAAAGGTTCGCCGCGAAATATTATGTGAGCATTCTCAGTAAAAATGTCTCGCGTATGTTTTCACTCAACGGAGTTGTTATATTTGGGTACGTTTGTACTTGTAATGTTTTTAATAATGGAACTAAACGTGTCAGCAGAAAAGCTGAAATACATGCATCTACATTACGTACAGGGTGTCACAAAATCCCTGTTATATCCGCGAGTTGCGCATGCAGTATCGACTGGGGGATGCAATTATGCTACTTTAAATTAAATATTGACTCTTAAAATTTACATCATCGTGCTCCTAACTCCTAAAGGGTGAACGCAGCTACTAATCTCGTCGCTTTTGCTTGTAAACAATGCGCGTCGTGTCGTTACTTTCCTAGAATAAAAGCCGCCAACATATAATTCAGATTAATTAACATTTTTGTAAAATTTCCTATTTTTTCTTGCTATTTTTAACGTCCTTTTTTGGTATTTTTGCATGAATCCTTATAAGTGTGTGTACATGCCCTTCAATTATACAACAATGTGTTTGGAACGTGCTGTATAAATGGTTCCTTGCCGATTTCGGCTACGGCGACCAGTCTCTGCTATGGTAGAGGAACGCGTCGATCATGTACCTTCATGTGACTGTAGTACTCTATCTTGGCTTTAAAAGTGCGCGAGCAAATGCTACACGTCAGGGTAACGTTAACAAAATTGTCCATAATATTTGAAGGCGCTCTATTTTTAAGATCGTCTCGTTTGGATTCAAGTTCGCGCCTTATATCATCTTCAAAAGAGTATACATTCTACTGCACCAGACGCCGACATCATTTTAAGCTAGTTTTTTTTTTTTAATTGACTTAATACTGTTGGCCACTGAGGCCTTTACAGAGCACCAAGCATTAGGAAAGCGCAGATAGCGCAGGGCCTTAAAATGCTTAAAGCAAATCTACATCATAATCGATATTTAGGTAACTTATAGTAGTGTGAGAAATGCAAAAATGACCAATATATATCTTGCGTGCATGCATAAAGTATAAGTGCTTCGTCAGTCAGCCATAAATACATCTTACGAAGTAGAGAGCGCAGCGGACATTATAAGGACATTATGAGGAGTTGGACCCGTGTCATCTTTCTATTTTCGTGGGGTTTAGATGTAACCAACCCTTCTTCTCGCGGCTTCGCTCGCGTCTCAATCTCGTCGCCTAAATCACTCAAGGATAATGTAGCTTTCTAGTAGTGCAAGATTTTTCAGAATCGGTTCGGCAGTTTTAGAAATTACCCCTTACAAACTCATAAATGTTAGCTCTTCATAATATTAGTATAGATTTATTGTATTGAAAAAAAAATACATAATGCATTTTGCAACTTATTTTCGCATGTTATTGGTACATAACACTGTATGTTTTCCGAATAAAATAAAATAAAAAAATAAAATAAAAATGTTTTTAAGATTATCAAATAAAATTATTTTTGTAATTGATTATATTAACTTTCATCTTACTTCATTGTATAGTGTGCACACTGAAGTGTTTCTATCTGCCTACCTAATGTTGTTATAAGTAAGTACATACAATAGGACCTCGATTCCCGAAACGATAACAAGGAAAATACGAACAGTCAAATCAATGGGGATGTAACAAAAGAAGAAATAGAAATAGTCATATCTATAGGGATGTAACCGGAAGATGAAGTGGCACCTTCTGGTTCTAAACAGTAAGTCAGACAGAAAAGACGTAAGACGAAGACGAGATGGACGGGCAGTAGACACGGCATCCCTGCAGTGTTCTGTCGTGCAAAATGTATAGAAGAGACGCGGTGCAACACATGCAGAGATATCGGAGCGCAAATGGGAAAGCGACGTTTCTCGTTTCGTATGAAGTTGATATGTCTGCGCTCCGTCACTGACTCGTCTTCGTCGTACGTTCTTGCTGTCTGGCTAGCGTTTAATAACGCCCCTCACGTCTATCAAATCGCACAGTTCATTTCGATTTTAGAATCGAAAATAATTTTATTGGAGACTTGTTCCTCTTCTATTAGTTTATTCGAAATAAAGATTTTTCGAGTTGAACTTATGGATTAATAACCGTAAAAATGTTAGGATAATTATTAACATAAAAATAATAAAATGAACACTAATATCGTCAAAATCAAGATATAATTCGTTCACAAAATAAAAATAGCAATATTTTATTGCGTTGGTATTTTCACTGGCCCTATCAGCAGGCTTCCGTTGTCAGAGACCAAACTCGATCCAGTGATACTCCTCGCTTTGTCGCTAGCCAGGAACAAAATTAATTCTGCAATCTCTTCTGGTTCTCCTACTCTTTTTAAAAGGGTAGTCTGACCTAGTGCATCGTATGCAGCGTCTGTAAATTCCTTCGGCACCCCACTAGATTCAATTATGTCAGTTCGGACAGCTCCGGGATTCACTACGTTCACTCTAACTCCTTTAGGAGCTAATTCCAGTGCTACCGCTCTCGTGAAGTGATCCATACCAGCTTTAGATGTCAGATATGAGAAGCTGTCCTCCACTATAACGCCTTTGCCTGCAATACTGGATACGTTGACTATATTACCTTTGGTTTTGACCAAGTGCGGTGCTGCTAGATGAGTTAAGTGCACAGCAGACTGGAGATTGGTGGACATTACTCGTTCATGCACTTCCATAGCGTCAGCAGCGAGGATGCCTGCTTGAGCGTATATGCCAGCATTGTTCACTAGGATGTCCAGCTTTCCGAAGTGGGCTAAGGTTTCGTTCACGATTCGTACATTGGCTACATGCTTGGATACGTCAGCGATGATGACGAGAGGTTTGCTGCCTTTCTGTTCACATTGGAGAGCGACGTTCTTCAGTTTTGTTTGATTTCTTCCAACCATAGTTACTTGGGCGCCTTCAGCTGCAAAGGATATGGCAGTGGCTGCGCCGATGCCCGAGCTAGCACCAGTCACTATCACAACTTTTCCTTTAAAACTCATGTTGCCTTGACTATTAATTAATGAATTGGCTAATTAAATAACACAGCTCTTTTATATAACTAAAAAACGTACACATTTAATAATCTAATCATTTCTAAGATAATTTTGTAGAATTACGAAAATGTGGTATCATAATGAGTTAGCAAAATATTGTAAAATGTTTTACAATCATTGAAAAATCAAGAAAAATGTGAGTAAAATTTATGAATCACAAAAAATATTTGCATTGTGAAAAAAACAAGAAATATTATGCAAACAAAAACCCGACTGAAATTTTGTTTGATAAGGTATAGTTCTGCCATATTAACACACATTAACACGTGATTACCACCAACATTAAAAATAATTTGGGCTTACATACGAGTACAACGTAGAAGTAGGATTTTGGTTCGTTTGGTACCTTTGCGGGCTCCTAAAATTGGTACTATTATAATCCTTACCCCCAACCGTATTTATGTATATTTATATCGGCATTTTTTCATCAGTACACTAGCTATTGGTGAACAAAAAAATATTTATTTTGCTATTTCAATAAAACTATCATAATAAGATATGTTTTTAATTTTATCTAACACTAACGAACCGCCCCGGCTTCGCACGGGTGCAATGCTGATACTAAATAAACTACAGAAAAACTGTGAACGTTGTATATAAAAACATAGCGACCCGCTCTGGTTTCGCACTGGTATAACATAAATTATATAGCCTATGTCACTCAATGAAAATTGATTAAAATCGATCCAGTAGTTTTGATTTATTCATTACTGCTCGTGGCCCGCACGCGTTAAGTTTGGAGTAAAACAATTCCCTTTCCCTATACCATGAAGATTTCCTGCTATCTTTGGAATACCTAAATTTATACCTACATTACTTATTTACTTTTTACATTTTTGTCTTTATTATTTTATAATATTTATTTTATTTTTACAACAATTATTACATTACAGCATGTCTTTATATACAACGTTCACAGCTTTCTTGTCATTAGACAATACAAACATATTTTCTCTAGAGGTTACTCTTGAAAGAGTGACATACAGTTGGCCATGTGAAAAACAGTCAACGCTCAAATCTAAGCCTGCAACGTTGAAGGTCTGACCCTGCGATTTATTAATGGTCATTGCAAAATATGTCTTTACCGGAAGCTGTAAACGTTTAAATTGGAAGGCTAAATCCGATGGTATCAGAGGGATTCGGGGAATCAATACATCTTCTCCGGTACCACATCCTGTGTGTATTGTGCACTCTATTATGAAAGTTTTCAGTGATTTTACCAGCAAACGCGTGCCATTGCAAAGTTTAAGTGGATTCAGGTTTCTTAATAAAATAACAGGACAACCGACTTTCAACACCATTTTATGAGGAGGGAGTCCAGACGGGTTCAAAGAGTTTAGAAACTCTGTAGGAAAATGAACAGCTTCTTCCAAATCGAGAACAGTATCGACCGAGTAGTATATTTTCGTCGGCGCATCAATCTGTGAAAGAATCAAGTTATTTACCTTATCTACTTGTTCGTTAGTTGGTGACAGAATCGCTCTTTCTTTAAACCAAGATATTGTCTTACAACTTATGTTATCAATGTCAGGATATACATTGTTGACCAACTCTTGGATGTTGTCTGCCGCCGTCCCGGCCGGCCAGTACCGCCGCAAGCGCTACCTCCCGCAATTTTAAATCTATAGTATCTTCGAAAATATTCATTTAAATCTTGTGCTGTAAAGGACCATATAGATCTATATTTAATTGGATAAGGATTAATGCTGTATTGGTTAAAATCGCTTCGAAAATTAGCCATTATTTGTCGTGTCGTATACAAAAAAATGTTATTGTGGGATATCCATAAGAGATAGACATATACCATCGCGGAGTTTTTTGTAGACCTTTTCAATGTGTACAAATAATTAGTACATTATTTTGATCAATCTCGTAGGGTTCAGCCTGTGTTTGCAATGTAAGCGGAAAAAAAACATAATTAACGACATCACATTAGAAACCTCAAAAATAACAGTATTGCTCCACTATTTAATAGATGTTATTATACATATAAACCTTCCTCTTGAATCACTCTATCTATTTAAAAAAACCGCATCAAAATTCTTTGCGTAGTTTTAAAGATTTAAGCATACAAAGGGACATAGGGACAGAGAAAGCGACTTTGTTTTATACCATGTGGTGATTAGGTTCTTATCGCGAATATTACTAATCGCAAATTTTTTAATTTACATAGTTACTTAAAAACATAGTTGGCTTGTTTGAAGCGGGAGATTGTGATTTTTAATGATGAATGGGTCTACATTTAACTGTAACTCACCTGATGGAAAGTGACGAAGCGTTCTAAGGTAGAACACGCTCATTAATGAAGACTTACTAATGTAAAGGCAACTTCCGCAACGTGGCCAATCTCGCCACTGCGCACTGTAGTTGGCTGTGCGCATGAGACTCAACCGGTAAGTTGGCATACATATGTACGTGCTGGAACCACAATTATACTGCATGCCAAAAGACGTTATGTACTATTGTCATCAGGAATATATTTCTATTTTTCTTCGACGACGATTGGTAATGACGTTCCCTGCTCGAAAAAAATATAAGTACTACTTTTGTAAATACGTTTTTGTCAGGTAACTCCGTGTTGTACGTTACTAAAGCCACAGATGTACAGACAGACACTTCAATTTCCTCTTTTACATTCTGCACGGAGCATTTGTTAGCATTTTATTTTCCGGCACAGTGCAGCCAAGGCCCGAATGGTGCGTAATGAACGAATCACGCTCATCGGATAAATCACATTTTTTCTGTTGCAGCTCGAACATCGGCCCTAAATTACGAATGTTTTGGCGATCAGTTCTGCGGCGCCAAATTCGATGTTGTCGTCACTGAACCTTGGCAAGCATCTTTGTAATTAGTTGATACTAGCGACCCGCTCTGGTTTCACACTGTACCCATAAACCTTCCCTGAAAAAATATTTAGCTGGTTGCATCAAAATCCGTTGTGTAGTTTAGGAGGAGATGGCAGATATATACAGATAGACAGAAGAGACAGAATCAGAAAGTGATTTTGTTTAATACTTTGTATCAAACTTTGCGCTTGACGTTTATTGCTGGATGGTAAGAAATTACGTGATCTTTTATATTACAGAGCATACCCTGCACAGAAAAAATCGATTTACTCGTGACTAAACTTGAAAACACTCAGTCACCCTCACCAATGATCTCTACAACGACTGGTCTTGCGCTGTCCCTCACAAGACCCTGATAGTTAGTCCACAGTCATCGGTCGGTTGTTCAATGTAAATAACGGTAATTGACCGATAATAACCCGATAAAATATAGAGTAACCACCACCTCTACAGTGTCAAGCACATAGGAAGTAGATGGTGCTCATATACAGACTTGGAGTAAATGACAAAAACTTTCTTAATTAGTGCGGTGGTTTAGTGTCTCCGATTATCACTTTCTCATGTACCTACTTATAACTGTTTGAATAGGTATGTTGGCAAAACAGAAAATCGATATAAGACAAGGCTATCTTTGTATTACGAGCTCCTGAGTTTCTCACGACGGAAATCCGACTTGAGCGGTGCTTTTACCGATAGTTATAGTTGCTGATAGTAAAGGTGTTTGTAGATAAATCTATATGTACCTACCTATGAGGAATTGATGATTTTATTTATTCAGCTTTAGAACTCGTTAAGGGAGACGCAGGGCGTTGTGTGACGCGTGCAGCGTCGCGTCGAGCGCACTAAAAGCAGAGCAAAACGAAACTCGCGTCAACACCTTTCACCCTCAACGCTCTCATTGATATTAACGTAATGTTTAATTTGCCCGCGCGCGGGGCGACGTCGCACGCGCCGCTTAACGCTGCGCGTCTTCCTGAAACAGGCCTTAGGTAACAGATTTCTGAAAAGAGCTGCTGGAAGCATCGTTTTGCACTGTGTTGTGTGAGTTTTACATTGTGTTCATAACACGAAAATAAACACTTTGTTGTGAAAAGTTAGTAAGTTCTGTCTTCAATTCAACAGCTAAAAGTTACTGAGCCGAAAAATTTGAAAACAAACTTTATCACTCTCTGACTGTTTTGCAAATCCATTTCGGTTGAAAACAATCTCGAGTTTCAAATTTGAAAGTTTGTCAGAAATTGAAGCAAATAATTATTAACACATTAGTAAATAAAGTAATACTATCTTAAGACAATAGTCTTATGTTTACATGTTTATGTTTGTTTAGAAATTTATATTTTAAATACTAATGATATTAAACATACTAATAACCCGGCTCTTCTTCTACGTATTTTATGAAATTGGGTCCTTATTCCAAAAACTAGTAAATAAACATTCAACACACTTAAAACCTCTCCCAAATGCATACTACTGTACCTTCCCTGCTCAGTATCGTAGTGTAATTTACTATTTCAATTTTATTACAACGCGGGTTAATCAAAGCTTACTTCACGTAGCTCACGTTACTAAGAAATTACCCAAATTCATCATCTCCGATGAAAATATTACGCAATTTCACGCAAATCATTAATAACTCTAAGATTTCAGTAACAAGCGCCTCTTTACTCTGACTACGCGAAATGCACTGCTTTGAAATTAATTCGCTTGGTGTCTTATTTTGTTAGGAGTGAAATTTAAGCAACTTGGAAGAACATTAAGATTTTGTATACCTCTACAACTGTGGGCCATGGCAGGGGCTTTCGGTTCATTTTATATCGTTTTTCTGCGTTTTTTTTTTGTATGTAGAATAGATCGGCGTTTGACCACCAACTCGCCTGATATTAAGCGACGTTGTGGACTAAGATATAGCACGACGACCTATAAGGTACTTATTCACTCTAGCCTTGAAGTTTTGTAGAGTGAACAAGTACAAAGACGGCAGTTGAGTGAGGCGCTCCAAGTGCGCTACTGCTCAGACCCGTCTTCGGAACGGTTACACCGGACTACATCCCGAAACACGACTATAGCTATTTTTAACCTCCGACACGGTGTTATAAGTTTGACGTGTATGTGTGTGTGTTTGTGTGTGCGTGTCTGTGGCATCATCGTAGCTCCCGAACGGATGAACCGATTTTGATTTTGTTTTTGTTTGAAAGGTGAATTAGTCGGGAGTGCTCTTACTCGTAGCTATAGGTATTTGATAAAAATCGGTTTTGGGTTTCATTTTTAATTTTTAGTTTTATTACTCCAAACATTTAGATGTTGTAGAGTTAAGTAAGAACTCCTCAGGAATATATCGAAACAGTCGTCTTGTTGAAAATTTTCGAAGAATGTATGCCGGTCGTGTATATGTATTCCATGTCGGATCACAGTGGAGCTTGAATTTGGATACCAATTCCTTTTAGTCAGTTTTTCTGTGTCATCAAAAATTTAATTCTTCAAAAATCTCACGACCGTATTTTCCAATGACGTTCAGAAATCACGCACATTTCTCCCTGGACGCTGCATTCTCCTTGACAGTCGCTATCCTACTTCCTACTAATATTATAAACGCGAAATTTTGTAAGGATGGATGGATGGATGGATGGATGTTTCTTACTCTTTCACACCAAAACAGCTGAACAGATCTGGATGAAAATTGGCACAGAGATTATAGTCTAGAATAGCACATAGGATACTTTTTAACCGCAGGTAAAACCGCGGGGCGCAGCGAGTTAATATATGATGAATAATAATCATATAATAATCATATGATGATTTCTATTCACGCCAATTCGTAGCCACGTTGGCTGTCTCGCTTATGGCGGCCAGCTGTTGTAGCGCAGTGTACATCACATATTTTGCATCGCTTGAGTTGTCTCCGGTTTCACGGACAATGGAAATGTTTTCTCTATCAAGTCACTACTATATAAACTGTTCTCGACTAAATCACAATGATTAAACAAACCTGACACTATGCAGTGTTAGGTAAACAGATAAAAAAACCTCAGCAATTTTGCTGGTATAAAAACAACTGATTTAGGCTTACCTTCATAGTAAGATAACACCATGATCCAAAAATACAAGGTCTAGCATTCATCCAGCAAACACGTAATGGAGTTATCATCATCCGTCTCTTTCAAACTTCTTATAAATTACTTTCAAAATTATTTTCAAAATTATTTTCAAAATTATTTACGAAAAGTACATTTTGTTTTTGTTGGCACTAACAACCAAACTGGGTGTAAGAAACCCGTGTTTTGGTAGTTAGTCCTTCCTTAAAGTTAATGCTAAAAGATATGTACATTTCACTTATTTCGGTCTTGCTTAAGCATCGATTTACGTCACTACGTGTTGCTGAATGCGGAGTATATTATTATATCATGAATCTAGGCTTACCCACATAGTAAGATAACACCTACAACAAGAACAAATTGACTTTACATCTAAAATCACGTACCAACATAATTTTCATTAATTTTAAGTTAGTAGAATTGTTATTATTGGATTGAATCAAGCCAAACAGAATCTTATTACGGATCTTATGCGAAAACTCTCAAGAATTTCCAGTAATACGTGAGTATGTGTTATGTTTTGCTTTAAAAAGATAACGTCAACGATGACAGCCTAGTTGGGAGAAAGTCCGCCTCTCAAGGCAGAGGGAGCGGGTTCGAACCCAGCCGACGGCACGCACCAATTTGTTCATTGTGTGAACATATGTGCGTATTGTGTGTCATCTGCTACATGACTAGAGCCCGGTGTATGGCGACAGGCTCGCCCCCTGTCACATTTGGGACTGAATACCGTCCGGCGAAGTGTGGGTGTTGTACACCTCTGCCAGCTCCCTCGGGGGAAAGGCGTGACGATAGGTTAAATGTTATGTTATGTAAAAAGATAACTTTTAAAATCTTAGAAACCAAATCAGTCCGAGTCGTGCTGGTACGGCTTCCGAGAGTAAATCAAAATGCATCAGTTGCAGCTGGCGCACCGTTAATTAAATCTCAATTAGTGCAGCTTCAACAGTTTGAGAAACAATGGAAAACTTGAACTCCAGCAAGTCGTGGTTTTGATTTGTTGTTTTAGGTTCATAGTGGGCAGTAGTTAGATCAAAGTTTCAACAACTTTAACTTAACAAGTTTTGTCTGCATTGGGAATAAGTTGTAAATTGAATTTTCTGGAACTCAAAATAAACTAAATGTTTTACAGGGTGTTAATTTAATCACCATCAAAAACAATAGTTTTAGTATCACTGATGCGTGCTAAAATCGATGAAGATTCTGTTATGGACCTATCTGAATTTAAATCTCAATCTCGCTCGTATAGTGGTACGATCGAGGTTGTTGTATAAATATATAACGGCTCCAGAAACCTCTTTAAGAATCAGGATAGAAAAACACGTATCCTTCACCTTTACTTACTGTGAATTTTCAATTGTATTTAATCAATCAAGGTTTGCTTACGAAAAGGTTACGCAAAAAAGTCATAAAACTGTTTATAAAACCACAAAGGCTCTTCGTGTTTAACACAGCAAGTTTATACATATTTTAGTTTAATATTTCCACTATTTCATGTAAATTGTACAGAAAAAACAAAAGTTTAGGAACATCTGTGTGGTTTTCAGGTCCTGAATGTGGTAGCAAAAAATGAAAAGGTCCTTCGTGGATAAATTAAAATGAAAGACACGTCATACCGAACGAAAAATAAGTGTACCTACTCATAAATTGCAAGTCTGAGTCAAAACCGTGTATGTGTTTTTCTGACACCCTTTTCGAATAGTAAGAATTAAGTATGTATAGCAGTCCCTGGCTCAGATCAATCTAGAGGAAAAGATGAAACACTGCGTTATATCTCGCTGAAGCCACTTCTTTTTAAATTTGTGTGCGTGGTAATGTTGCCATGAAAAACATTTACAATTGCTCGAAAACTAAAATTAATTCTCTGACTCTACGTTAGCCATTTCCGTTCCAGTATACAACTATAGTAGATTTAATATTCTAAAATTGTACATTTTCGTAAGGGTTTAATGTTACGGCTTTTTCAAAATTGACTTGTAATAAACCTGCACAGTTTTTAAAAAGAACCTCAAAATGTAGCCCTGGCCACAATTTTTTAATGCACTATGTATATTTATGTACACGAAATTATACCTACAATATAATATAATAAAATAATATAACCAAGCGAGTACATAGCGTAGTTTTTTTGCGTCAATGTGTGAGTGTTGTGTACATATCCCACAGTAGCGTAGTTTTTGGATGGTTTTCGTCTTCTTCACCTAAATCATACGCTGTGCGCCATCTTATCCTCTAGGTTGATCTGAGGTCTCCGGCAGCCATAGTATGTATTGCTTAGTTTGGGGTCAGGCGACCGTGTGTGAAAGTGTCCCGAATTTATTTTATTTAAGTATTTGATTTACTAAGGACCGTATTTAAAAAAGCAACGCTCAGTCATGAATCTCGATTTAAAATTGGTTTTACCATACATAAAACAGTTTTAAATCGAGTTTCATTTAAGCGTCGTTTTAGAATACGGCCTTATAAACAGTTATAATAAACGGTAATTTAGTGTTACACGTTGAAGTGACGAACGTTTGTAAATAGATTTAAACTTGCCTTAAATTTATATTGATCCTACGATACAAACATATCGTCACGCCTTTCCTCCGAGGGGGCTGGAAGAGGTATCATATGACACCCACACTTCGCCGGACGATATTCAGTCCCAAACGTGACAGGGGGCGAGTAACATTTCTCTACTCTCATAAGCATAACAAAAAAAAATGTTTCAATACGCGAAAACAGATAAATGGTGTCATTATTTAATTTATTAGTAATCTTGGTACATAACACTAAGGTCAACTGGGGCAAATGCGTCTGTAGGGCAATTGCGTCTTTCGATAATTACTGAGAAACCCTTCACAAATTAGGCGCCACCCACATCGTTTTTTTATCTTTAGTTGTGATGGGTTTGTCAGTAATTCTCGAAAGACGCAATTGTCCCACAGACGCATTTCCCCAGTTGACCCTATATGTTTTCCGAATAAAATAAAATAAATAAAACGAACAAATTGGTGCGTGCCGTCGGCTGGGTTTGAACCTACGATATAAGTCCTATATTATGGCCTCAATTGTGATAGTGACGTATCTTTAGATAAAATGTATTTACGGTCTACAACAAAAAGTCAGTTGACGTGACGGGGTTGAAAAATTATCCACCAACGAGAGAGGAATATTGAATTTGCCTTCTATATTAATTCTTGTACTAGAGTTTTTTTAACTCTATATTCTGGGACTGGGTAAGGAAAGTGACCTTTTAAATAAAGCTGAAACTTGGATATTTGCGTAATTAAGTCATTCTGGTCAATGAAACAAAATTATTGAAAAAAAAAATATTGTGCAAATTCTACTTAAATTGTACCTAAATTATTGTAATCACAGCAAAACTACTAAACCAATTTCCTATAGTTTTTCCAATCGCCAAGCTGGAAAATCACCTGTAAAAGTCTTATTGAAGTAATTTATAATAAGTAATAACAAGTATCGTTATTAAAACGTTAAAAAAGCACCCGACAGCGAAATGTAGACTGACACTCCGGATAATTATAACTGGAATGTACCCTATGTCATTTTCATTATAAAGACGATTCAAATGACACCTCACATGTCACAATCCATCAAGCTGTTTAGGCTGTAGGGTGAGCCAAACAAACCTTATTCATACATACAAACATACCCACATACATACATACATACTTACACACACACACTCGAAAAACAGCCCACTTTCTTGCGCAGCCGGGTAAAAAAGTAGTAACTTGTTACTGATAGCAACTAACCATACAACGAACAGTCCATCGATTTTCACCAAAGCCCAGGCAGGCTTATCTCCCTCACCCTGCTAATTCCCTAATAGTCCTCGATCTGTGATCACATAAATCCCAGCTTTAGCTATCGAGGGGACCATTTAGACATACCCGTGGCTTTTTCTAATTTCAATGTATATTTAAGGACAAGGCTTACCCTTTGGTTTTACTCACATTTTAGAATTGAAGCGTGCAAATGCACTTTTCTACAAGCAATAATTTTCCGTAAGGAATACAAAGAAAGAGTTTTTTTAGTTAGGCAAAGGTTAGGAGGTTAGAGAGAGTAAGGTTATCTCTCTCTTTTACTTATGCAGAATTATCTTTTCACCTCACAAGTTCGGAAAGATTCTGTTTATCGTTCGAAATCTGAGTGCAAAAGAGCATTTTATCCGCTACGTGGAAAGAGTTTTTGGAATTCGAATCTTTCTATTCAATGATTCTCTGAAAGTACCGTCAATTCACTGAAAATGTAATAATTTTTTCATGTCAGTGCGCCAACCTCGTTTTCAGAATAATCGCACTGGCCAGCACGACTGCATGAAAAAAAAACACTTTTGAAATTTTCTTCAATTCATTTTTTTGGTTTTTACTATTTAAGCTGTTTTTCTGCACACTTTTCTTGCTGTAGTTATATGAAAGGTTGTGTTTCGCTTGGCAGCAAGGTTATTCTGCGTCTAGTACCTTTGAAACCCTCTGGCTTCGCTCAGGATTCTAAATACAATCAATTCTAAGTTCAATCCTAGACTCCTTTGCTTGCTTAGGTTCAATACAAGTACTCGCGCCAAAAAACAACTTTGCAGCCTTTATGACATTATGACAATGAAATGTTAAATCCCTCTATCGTACAAAGTTTGCAGCCAACTCAAAGTGCGTGATTTGTGTATGTCTGTACACGTTTCCTCATTACTAACTAACTCACTCACTCACTCACTTACACGGAATTGTCATACAGCATTTTTGTCTTTTTCGATAGAGTTAAAAATTTAAAGGAAAGAAAAATACAACACACTGTATTACTATTCCGAGCCTATAAAACGTTAATTAGTTAGGAGGGTAATAATTTGATCTGTGATTAAACCAGCTTAAGCAAATATTATTAAAATTATTTATTACATATTCTGGAACCGATTTTTTCTAATTTCCGTTTGGCCTATATTTAGCGGTTATTCTGGTATCGGTATTCGAGTCACGTCTAGATCTCTTTATTAACTCTGTTGGGTAACTCAATTTGGCGCTGAAGGGATGACGAGGCCGCCCTACGTGTTACGGGTGGTTGTATTTGAAAGAATGCAGTACATTGTGTGAGTGGAGCTTAAAATAAAGTTGGCAGGTGTATATTGATTTTAAGCTGCACGTCATAGCAAATTTATGAAATCCATATGGAAAGAAAGAAAGGTAAAGGCAGCCCGAGAAAATGACACATATAAAAGAGAAGACAATAGGTTTCGTACAGAGTGAAAACTCTTAACAAAGAGTGTTAAGAGCTTGCCTGAATTGGGAAATAACTTTTATCATACATATCGTTATGAGTTTAGTCAATGTTTTTTACTTGAAAGTGGTAGCTACTCATGTAATACACTATATACTTAAACAGGACTACTTAAATAGGACAATGCAGCCATACTGAGACGAGAACATATTTTTATTTAATTTTCTGTACTCAAATTAGTGCAAAAAATATCCAATGTGTTCATACTATACAGGGTGTTACAAAACCCTGTTATATCCGCGTGATGCGCATCTAGTATCGACTGGAAGATGCAATTACGAGTATACTAGTTCAAATTAAGTTTTGACCATCAAAAATTTGCATCGTGCTTCGCGCTCTTTAAAGCGCAGACGCAGCTACTAATCGCGTCAGTTTTATTTGTAAACTATTCGCGTTGTGCCGCTACTTTCTTAGAATGAAAACCGCCAACATATGATACAGATTTTTTAACATTTTTTGAAAATTTCCCTTCTTTTCTTGCATTCTAACTCTTGCTATTTTTAACGTGCATTTTTTTTGGTATTTTTGCATGAAACCTTATAGGCACACCTATACAGCATGTTACAAGAACCCTGTTATACAATTGAAAGGCATGTACATGTGTGTACATGTACATGCCCATGTTCATCGTGTACATGTATAGACAGACTAAGCAAACTAAGCAAACTATTTCGATTTGGAATAAATGTTATGACTTTGGTGCAGTGCATGGTATAATTACGGTAGTTCCTCGTGGCCAAACTTGAACTCCGCCAGGTATAGCATTGCGGTCACGCGGGCAACACGTAGTGACGTCAATCGATGCTAAAGCAAGACCGAAATAAGTAATTTAGAAATTGTTCGAAAGAGACAGATGACGAGTGACGTCACTACGTGTTTGCTCCCGGAATGCTAGTCCTTGTTTATTTGTTATCTTTATATTATAGTGCAGTGCTAATGTTTCTTAACGACCCAATATTGTATTTATGAAACGTTGTTTCTGTCCACAACAACTGTACTAAACCAGTTATTGGAAATGAAACTTCACAAGTGATATTGGTTTGACCCAACTCGCCGTTGGAGTTGTTCCAAACTGGGGGTGATTTAGCTGCTGCGTGTGCCGTACATTTTCTTGGATGACAGGAGTGCATCCTCTTGGCAACTTGCACGAAGTTGAGCTTGGTAGATGTAGAGTTATGGCATTCAGCTGCTTTAGCGAAAGTATATTGATCTACACTATCGTTTAAGCGGAAATTTACTTAAGATTTGATGATGTTTTTTATGTTGAACTAGCTTTGCCCCGAGGTGCTGACCTGCCCCGACCTGCGGTTAAAAAGTACTACCCTATGTGCTATTCCATACTATAATCTATCTCTGTGTCAAAAATTCATCCAGATTCGTTCAGGCTTTCTGGCGCGATTGAGTAACAAGCATCAATACAAACATCCAAATTTTTGCAGTTATAAAATTAGTGTGAGGTGACGTGATTGAGACAGGTAAGAGTTAAAAACGGATTTGGTCTGATCTATGTTTCAATAGACTTTTTTTTTTGTGTTTTTCTAAACTAAAGATGCAGCAATAAGAACAAGGAAGTTCACCAGAATCGATGAGTATTTTCATTTTGTATAGATAACATTATACATGGGTGTCATGTTTATTTTGGATAGGCCCTAATGTGTTCTGTGCTGGAGTCAACAGCCGGATGACGTTTAAGTAATGTTTGCTCACACTAAAAGCTAGTTCGTGCACTGTCTATATTAGCTATATATCCATACCTATGCGCCTATATAAATGCCGGCTATGTTGTATAATTGTACCTATGTATGTAGGTGTTGGCTTATATTGTAAGTTGTGTGGAATGAATTAGTAAACCACTCGCTCATGAACTTGGAATGAAATTTTTAATATTGTGGAAGTTTAGGATAATCTAAAATTTGTAAAACGGATAGACTGAAAGTAAGTCAGAAAAAATTAGGTAACTGCCATTCGATACAATACATGTGCAATGTAATTATCGGAATGAAACTAATCTTTTAAAATATTAATTTAAGTTAAGCTAGAAAATCTGTTGAAGCAGTTTTGTTTGCACTTCTAAGAAACGCTCATTTTTCTAATGGAATCACGAACTGTTGTTTCATTATAAAAATACACTTTCCCCTGAATCAGGCTGAGCTATAAATCGATTAGGCAGGTTGGATTTCTACGATATGGCGGCATTCATACTTGCACGTACTCTGCAAGATTGCTACACGAAGCAAGTTAGGGGAATTAGCGAGTTTGTGCAAGGAAACGTGTGGAAATTGAGTCTAGTCCAACATTCATAAAAAAGTATAAGAAGGTTGCTAGATACCAATTTAGATTAAAATGTTGTAAATCTCTACAATCTAATTTAACGTTGTCACAAACAATGCAATAACTTGCAGGCAATACCCAGGCACTTTTCTGGGTGTTAATATCTATTTAAGTATGTATTTAAAAATATCTAAGTATGTATATCAGTCTCTGACAGCCATAGTACAAGCTTGGGGTCAGGCGACCGTGTGTGGAAGTGTCCCGAATTTATTTATTATTATTATTTTATTATAATAAATATACATATCGTCACGCCTTTCCCTGAAGGAGCTGGCAGAGGTGCATAACACCCACACTTTGCCGGACGATATTCAGTACCAAATGTGACAGGGGACGAGCCTGTAGCCATACACCGGGCTCCAGTTATGTAGCAGATGACATTAAATACACAGACTACTAAAATAGTTCCTATGTATTTTTCTGCAAATACCTCAAACACGTTGTTATTAATACAAAACCCTATATATGAAATACACTATTAACTTTGACATAAGTAAAAGATATTAATAACAACAGTATACTCGTGATGAAACGGAAAACAAAAGATAACGACGATCTTTTGTTTTTCATTTTCCTTCTATGTTGTTTAGATATTTTGTGTATCCTTTCTCTATTTTCTTTATTATTTGCTAAATAAATTTTGGGGCTGCATTTTGGTCTTACAACTCAACTTAAAAAAAGTACAGTGTACTTCGCCACCATCGTCGCAGGCCAACGCAGGCGTCTGCTCTAAGATAAGAAGGTAGCGACTAATACTAGCGTGAAAAATTATCTAACTGATGGTTTTTTTTTTGTTGTATCTACTTTATTTAAGGGACATTTAGTCAGTACTGACTATGCCAGTCCTATAATATACCCAGTACAATTACAGATATCAAAAACAATTAGAAGGAGTTAGACTCCCTTCGTTTGAATAAAATATCCGGGACGATAGCACACAAAGTCCTAGCCGCATCACTTGCGGGTGCGGCCAGAATACTAACTGATGGGTTAAAAACCACATCAAAATCCATTGCGTGATTACGGATTAGATGAATACTGACATAGGGACCGACAGACGCGCAAAGCGACTTCGTTACATCTACCATGTAGAGAAAACGAGATAGAGAAGATTTACCTGTTATTTCTTAGTTGTATACCTATGTCTATGTTTTCTATGTGTGCGGTAACCCGTGTTGTGTTGTTACAATTTCAGCTTCAACTCTCTTAAGGACATCAAAAACTCTTGACTTCAACCAAAAATCACATTTGGTTTCTCGCGTTTCAAGCGATCGGAATTCCGATGAAGCAAATTGAGCTCAAAGACTTGTAAGAAATACATAAAGTGAAGCGGGCATCTAACTTCTTTAGACTTCGGAGTATTCAATTTGTTAACGTTTCTTAGTGACTCTTTGAGCGAGGTGAGTGCGACGGTGCCTTTTACCTTGATGGTATTAAGTACAACGTTGTACTTTGAAGTTCTAAAGGCTCTTTTGTGAGTATAATCAAAATCCAATAAAAATAATTTGTTATTAAACACCAACTTTTGTCTTTTGATACAGATTATTAACAATCCGTTATTTATTGACATAAATATCGTCATACATATCGTCACGCCTTTCCTCTGAAGGAATAGTAGTATAGTTTACAGTATAGTGTGTGTAAGTAATAGTGTATTACAACACCCACACTTCGCTGGAACATATTCAGCCCCAAATGTGACAGAGCCTGTCGCCATACACCGGGCTCCAGTCATGTAGCAGATGATATACAATACGCACATATATTCACACAATAAACAAATTGCTGCGTGCCGTCAGCTGGGTTTGAACCCGCTCTCTCTGGCTTGAGAGGCCGGTCTTCTCCAACCAGGCTGTCGTCGCTTCTACAAGACAAAGAATATAAACTTTATTTTTAATAGTTTTTAGGGTAGCTTAAAGTGACAGTGTGGTTGAATGTAAAGGGCTGAAGCTTAGCATGGATCTGGAGCAGAATCTCAAGTACAGTTGGCACTTGGCTCTTGGCAACCGGTTCAACTTGGGTTTAGTGGCTAACTTGACGAACACTAGCTAGAAAGAACCCTACTAAAATGCATGAACGTATGCAAAAAAGCATAAAACGAGTAAAGTACGTAGTAAATAACTTTGTGTCGCAATATCAAGTGACGTTACCAACAAACATTGTAAAACAAACTTTATTACTGAAAAATTCATAATGCAAAAGTCTTCATCAAAAAAATGTTAATAACTTACTTAAAAAAGGAAGCAAAGCAAAACGTTATTTATGTTAACGTGGTTAAGCAAACAACAAAGAAATTAATAACTTTCCACGACACAAAGAAAAGCTTGTAGAGTTTTTTAGCAATCTCTTTGCGTTCAAGATACTAGGTAGGTAAGTACTGTTTAACATAATTCCTTTATTCAGAGATATTTTAAACTGTTCTTGTGAGATAATCCATAAAAGGGGAGTCCAGTCGGGTGAGTAGTGTTGTCTGGATGTCGATTTTGGGAGATTTTTCAGGCTAATTTCAATGAATTGCTAGAGTTTATAGCTTTACTGTTTAGTTAGTTGTTGACGATTTTAAAAATAATCTCTTAATGAATCTTGACGTTATAATTGCCTTAGAACCAAAAACCTTTACGAATTTATGTTGCGATTAAAAATATCATGAAACAACATAGCAGGAAAAGTGTTGTGGGTTATTCTAGTTTTGTGAAAATATCATGAAAAAAAAACCAGTTTTATCGGTTGTTCTAGTTTTTTAACCCTCGACGTAAAAACGACGGGGTGCTATAAGTTTTGACGTATCTCTCTCTCTCTCTCTCTCTCTCTCTCTCTGTGTGTGTGTGCGTGTGTGTGTGTGTGTGTGTGTGTGTGTGTGTGTCTGTGTGTGTGTGTTCGTCTTTGTCTGTGGCATCGTAGCTCCCGAACGTATGAACCGATTTTGATTTTTTTTTGTTTGAAAGCTGAATTAGTCGGGTGTTCTTAGCTGATGACGAAAATCGATGTTAATGATAATCAGTGTCGGGTTTTTTTTTTAATTTTTTACGTATTTGTGTCAATGTCAATTTTTCATATCGATATCATCGCGCTCTGAATGTCCGGTTCATCCCTAACTAACATTCATGAGTATTAATTAATTCTGTAGAGGTAGATAGAAGCTTATAACCCCACACGACTTAGCCGGCATATTATTTATGAACCCAGAGTGAGACTTGCAGTTATCGTTAGCGGTAAAAGTGAGATAAATAAAGGGAAACGGCCAACTTGTCCATTAGCCCGGCGCCTCGTTTGCCTTCAAACTTTCCTCTAAATTGGAAACAACAAGAACTATAATCAAAATAATAAACTAAAATTAACAACAAGCTTCATTGTGGAACAGGAACAACAGGCTTCGTGGCTTGGAGCTGGTATAGGCTTATGGTTCGGAAGTCATCGTAGCGCTTTGACTAATTTAAATCACGCTTACGGTTCTAAGAAAGAGAGATAGGTATTTTCAGCTTGCTGGGGAAAATATCATTTGAGGTTTAAACCGTTTTTTAAATAATTATCATGTTCCACAGCCTTTTTTATCCCATAGCTGGGTATGGGCCTCATTTTACTTTTCCACCTGCGTCGGGTCAGGGATTCTATTTTGACACGTGAGCTTTTATTTGGTCACTATTACTCTTATGACTTTTCAAACGAGAGAAACAGTGACCAAGATAAATATCTCAAGCATCAGAATAGAGTCTCTGTACAATTCGGGTCTAGGTATTGTCCATTATCCTATCAATTTTGTGGACCCATCTTGCCACCGGACGAACAACACTTCACTTACCTTATCTCAGCTACCACTCTGTCATTGCCCTCTACCTGTCATCACTCCGCCTAGCCACAAACAAACTTTGTTTACACACTGTGAGAGATTACAAATGCGAATAATTTCGGGGGACAGCAGATTATTTCAAGTAGGCAAGACTAAGTAGGAAAACTTACCTACTTTGGATTGTGGATATTTTTGAATGATACATGATGAATACAATGATTTACAATGACACATAGTACAATGAATGATGAATGATATACAATGACACATAGTACAATGAATGATAAATGATATACAATGACACATAGTACAATGAATGATAAATGATATACAATGACACATAGTACAATGAATGATAAATGATAAACAATGACACATAGTACAATGAATGATAAATGATATACAATGACACATAGTACAATGAATGATAAATGATAAACAATGACACATTAGCATAACAATTAGCATTGCTCTTCAGCGAGGTAACGTTGCCAGCCTTTTGGGTACTTTACCTGCGGATACTGACTTGAGCTCTGTGTATTATTTGTAATTTGTTATTTTTGTTTGGTTTATTTTAGGCTTATATTGTTATTTAAGTGATTTAATAACAATGACACATAGTACAATTTTAGAAATGTAGGTAACATTTTTATTCAATAATATAACTTGCGTTTGGCCGCCATCTTGCCAGATGATAAGCAATGATGCAGCTTACGATGGAGTACGCTTGCCTAGAAACGAGTATAAATAAAAAAAAAATAAAAACCGATAAATAATTAATAAAAAAGACACACACATCCACACACACACACACAAAAATACGTCAATCTTATAACACCCCGTCGTTTTTGCGTCGGGGGTTAAAATTCGATTCACTCGAGACTAGGGACATCCAGATTATAAGTATCGGGGACACACACTCTGGCAGAGCATTTCACACTCTAGCGGTCCGCACACTTAAGAGTCCGGCGACCACTTTAGACTAACTTCGCATTGGCTTAAGGTTTTCCATAGTCATTTCGTCTAGAAAAAGACGACGAGCGAAGAGAGCAAGTAAAGATACTAACGAGCCTTTAAAGTTACCTACAGCGTGAAAAAGTGCAATTTCATTTTTCTTTATGACTTTTGCACTTCTCTTATCATTTTCAAATATCTAAGATTGTTCGTTGTATTATGGATTCATTTAAAAGCTAATGGTGTAGGCAACCTCCCTATGTAAAGGGATTTTTGATTTGCTTTGTCTATCTATTGAATAAATCAGTCAAAAGTGACCCCATACAAATGTGGATATTTTTCATAGCTCTATTTTAGCTTAAGAACGTTTTTTAAACAAAACCAAGAACGGAGGGGGATAGGGGCGGAGATATTGTTAATTTAATCGTACATGCTAAATTTCATAATAATCTGACAAATGGTTTTCAAGAAATTTGAGAAGCGCGTCTGGATGGAAATTTCAAAGCGTCGCGGGACTCTTAAAAACGGAACTAAAACGTTTCATACGGGTGGTATGGGTATTTCAACGAAAAACACGATGCCGCTTTTTTGCATTAGATACTAATTATAAAATACATAAAATAAATAAATATATATATTGCTTGGGAATAAATATGTTTCCCAAGAGCCTATTTCAAGTTGTCACAAGTGTCAGGAAGTAAACCGCGACGAAATGTGACAGGAACGGAACCATCTCCATGTTTACGTAATAATATTTTACAACTTTCCGAAATTTAATTAAGTTCGAAGATCGCCCAAAATTGAAAAATTTGCAAGGAAATGGGATTATTAAAAGTTATATTTACGAAGCTACTTCCGCACTGAGATTTTATCCATTCATGAAACTAAACCAAAAATGTCGTTTCTAATAAATACTTAGGCAGGTATAGCCATTAAAATATTTCTATCATCATTATTCCATCCGTTACCAAGTGTTCGAATAAATAAATTGAAATTTGAAATTGAATTGAATTTCAGTTCTCATGTACTTTTTTTATGTACAATAGGTCAGCGTTTGACCACCAACACGCCTGATGTTAAGTGACGTTGTGGTCTAAGATGGAGCACGACGACCTACAAGGTACTTATTCACTCTAGCCTTGAAGTTTCGTAGAGTGAAGAAGTACAAAGATGGCAGTTGAGTGAGGCGCTACAAGTGCTCCCCCGAGGGTTCCCGCCTTGTCGTGGCGGGGGGGGGGGGGGGGGGGCTCAGTAGCCGTGGTCTGATCAGCCACGGTGAAGCCAAGTGGAATCCGAGGTGGGGCCGCTTTTCTCGGGGCTTTGTCCTTAAAGCCTTTGTAGAAAAAGCGGCCAAGGTAGGTTGCGGCACTGCCGTAACTGAGGTGGGCTGCTTTGTGGATTGGGTGGCACTGCAGCCGAGGGGTGGAGACCGCGGGAGGAAGGGCGTTTTTATCTGCCTGCCGCGGCCTCGACAGGATGGGGCTGCTGAGGAAGAAGAGCGCGGTGTGGTGTTACACCACTCTTACTGTCCTTCGTGGCCGGTGTGAGAGGCGGACGAGACGTGGCCGTTCCTGCATTCGGCGTAAGACTCTGGAGGACCTCGTTAGGGACCACGTTGGAGTGGCCTGCTTGAGGCTGCTAGCTGAGGGGGGCCCCGGTGTGTTGCCCGCTGGAGTGGCCTAGGACCACTAGCTGTGGGAGACATCCTTTGGGTCGGGAAGTCTCTGCTGGAGTGGCCTAGGACTGCTAGCTGTGGGGTGGCACCTCCCGGTGTCCCCGCTGGAGTGGCTGAGGGCCGCTAGCTGGGTTGGATCCTTCGCAGGTTTTGAAGGAGGCTACGTGAATGTGGTGCGGTCGAGGTGGGGCAGCGGGGGAACTCAAATGTGGTGCAACGGCGCTCTTGACCCGTCGCATAGGGACCAAGGGCGTTAGACACGGGTGCTGTTTCGCGCCCATCGGCTGAGTTGGTCCCCGAGGTGGATGATGACGATGTGTTTAGTGTTCGATACATCGTCATTCTGCGTCGAGGTGGAACACCCTTGGGTTTTTCGTGGGTAGGCCGTCAGTGGCGGGATTCCCACATAACCACTCTGTGCCCGCCCCGGGGCTGTTGGTGGTATCCATAAAGGATTTTCCCAAGGAGAAAAAAAAAGGCGCTACAAGTGCGCTACTGCTCAGACCCGTCTTCGGAACGGTTACACCGGACTACATCCCGAAACGCGACTAGGTCATTACTACTCAACTCAATTAAATTACCTACTCAACGACTTACGCTAAGAATATTTTTCCTACTACGAGTATATAGTGGTTGCGATTTTTTCCTAAAAAAAGTTGAAATAACAACAACAACAACAACAACAACAACAACTCTTTATTAAAAACATAAAATAATTACAATAGTACTTAAATAAGGCTTAACTAAGTTTTTAATAACCAAACTTTTAAAAGTTCAAGTCACTCGTAAAACAAATTGATTAGTTCTAGAGTTCAAGGTTAGCACTAGGTAGGCTAATACTTGCTTTTAAACCATACCCAACACGAAAAGGGCTTGTCTCAACATGTAAGGAAATTACGAAATGTAATCAATCAAGCGTATTCCCATAAATAACGCTACGGCCGTGATCACGAACGCATGATAAGGGGCGGGGCGACGTCATTTCGCCTTAACTTCGCTGTCATCTTCAGTGAAGAGGCAGAGCACGTAGTAACTGCAGGGGCCTACTATGACATCTCATTTCCATGATAGATACGTATTGTTTCCGACGCTGCGTTGTAGTAAATAAAAATAAATAAAAATAAAATAGCTTTATTTTTCTTTACTCGTTTAGGTTAAGAAACATATTTAAAAAAAAATTAGCTAAGATAACTAACTTAGTAAAAACTTATACAGAAAAACTACTAAAATTATGAGAAAAAAAAAAATGTTTAGTAAATACCTTACCATTATTTTTTTCTCATAATTTTAATATAATAAGTACCTACCTACCTATTGTAAGTTTTTCTGTATAAGTTTTTACTAAGTTAGTTATCTTAGCAATTTTTTTTAATATGTTTCCTAACCTAAGGTAAGTAACTTATAGGTATATAAAAAAGGTACACTCTTAAACGGTAGTAATGTTTGTAATATTATGTATGTGTATGTCTGTTGTAGTGGCCGAGCTTAATGTAGTTGCTATATATTATAAGTTAGTAATAAATCACATGTTGATACGAGCAGTCGCGTGTTCTATTACCCAATACACCGTCCCGCTTCACCTCAGCGTGACCGCGAATCGTATCGCCGCGCAATAACGATCACGGTCGCGCAGTGTCGAAAAAAAACGTAGCCATCATGGCAACAAAATGTCATAGTATGCCTCTGTTCGTTCTGTAGCAGCACTTGACAAAAATACAACTGTTGCGGAATCAAGCACTATTTGCTTTCCATGCGGTTTAAGTTGCCCTCTTTTTTTTAATCTAGAATAGGTCGACCTTTGACCACCAACTCACCTGATGTTAAGCGACATTGTGGTCTAAGATGGAGCACGACGACCTAGAAGGTACTTATTCACTCTAGCCCTGAAGATACCCAGGTTATAGTTAGTCGGGAATACAGACGATGGCATGGCAAGGTGTTCCATACCCTAGCGGTTCGTATTAGAAAGGTCTCTCTGATTTTACTAGATTTTCGAGGATTTTTTTTGCCTAGAGCATTTGATTACGACTCAACATATTATGTTAGGTGTAGGTGTGATTTTATGCCTAGCTAGAGCATTTGATCACGTGTCAACATTTTATTATGTTAAGTGTAGGTGTGATCAGTCATCATCACACTGACATAGAGAAACCTAAAGGGTATAAGGAGGGGTGGTGGGGGAAAAGTGAATATGGGGTCGTGTAGGGGTCGGTTCAGAGGGCCCGGGAAAAATCCGAAATTGGCGAAAAGTCGAACCCTGATGGTGGTATGCCCTCGTATCTCGGAAACTAAAAATATTTTTATTAAAGCACTTGAACTAAAAATGAAGGCAACCTTGGGAATTTTCAGAAGAAATAAAAAAAAAGATGGCCGCCATACAAAAAAAAAATCCATACAAAATTGAAACGTGAAAAACTCGGAAACGGTTAAAGTTTTAGATAGTCTGCTTGAACAAATGTCATAGAGAATCAGGGGGGCTACCAGGTGGGGGTCATAAAAATCCAAGATGGCGGATTCAAAATGGCGGCCAAATTTCAAAATATTCGATTTTTTTTCATACATTTTGGGGGTCGCTTCCGAGCGAATTAGGCGAGGCCGCAGGCCTCGCACCACAACCGCGAGGCCGAAGGCCGATCAGCAGTACTCGAACGGTGCAAGGCGAGGCCGAAGGCCGAGCCTTGCAGCGTTCGAGTACAACTAAATTTGAAGTCGAATAGGTCACATTAGCGAGGCCGAAGGCCGAGCCCCCAATCGCGAGGCCGCAGGCCGAGCCCACCGATGCGAGGCCGTAGGCCGAGCCTCAGCTGCGAGGCCGAAGGCCGAGCAGCAGTACTCGAACGGTGCAAGGCGAGGCCGAAGGCCGAGCCTTGCAGCGTTTGAGTACAACTATATTTGAAGTCGAATAGGCTACATTAGCGAGGCCGAAGGCCGAGCCCCAACTGCGAGGCCGAAGGCCGAGCAGTTGTACTCGAACGGTGCAAGGCGAGGCCGGAGGCCGAGCTTTGCAGCGTTCGAGTACAACTATATTCGAAGCCGGATAGGTCACACTTGCGAGGCCGAAGGCTGAGCCACAGCTGCGAGGCCGAAGGCCGAGCCCCAGCTGCGAGGCCGAAGGCCGAGCAGCAGTACTCGAACGGTGCAAGGCGAGGCCGAAGGCCGAGCCTTGCAGCGGTCGAGTACAACCACACACAATCAACTTCAGGGCACCCCAACTTCAGGGCACCCCGACTTCAGGGCACTCACAAACGCGGGCCGCTTGCGGCCCGCGCACCGCCCAAAACTACTATAAAGTTAAACTACCACTCACTCACTGACTGACTCACTGACATAGAGAAACCTAAAGGGTATAAGGAGGGGTGGTGGGGGAACGGTGCAAGGCGAGGCCGAAGGCCGAGCCTTGCAGCGTTCGAGTACAACTATATTTGAAGTCGGATAGGTCACACTAGCGAGGCCTTAGCCGAGTCCACTGATGCGAGGCCGAAGGCCGAGCTCCAGCTGCGAGGCCGAAGGCCGAGCCCCAGCTGCGAGGCCGAAGGCCGAGCAGCAGCACTCGAACGGTGCAAGGCGAGGCCAAAGGCCGAGCCTTGCAGCGGCCGAGTACAATGACACACAATCAAACTCGGATAGATCACATTAGCGAGGCCGAAGGCCGAGCCGCACCGGGGCGAGGCCGTGAGGCCGAGCCACGGTGCGTACAGGACTACTCGACCGATGCGAGGCGAGGCCGAAGGCCGAGCCTTGCACCGGTAGAGTACGAAAACTGCGATTTAAACAGACTGCTTGACCGAATAAACTGCGGAATCGAAACGTAGGGCACCACAAAATCAGGGCACCCCGACTACAGGGCACTGCGGGCCGCTTGCGGCCCGCGCACCGCCCAAAATACTAGTAGAATATATAAAAATGGAAACTGGGCCTCTAGTGAGACTGTCGAACTGACAGCTAAGTTCTTGACCATTTCTTTAACTTGAGGGTTGTAGACACTCTAAGAACTCACTAGAAAGTATCTACGGGAGTAAATACTTTCTAGTGAGCTCTAGTGAGTTCTAAAAAAATGAAAAGAAACCATAATTGTGGTAAGTATCTCTACTTACCACAATTATGATATGGTTTCGTTTTTTTTAATTTGAATTCACGCTCTACGGCGTTAGGTAGCATATTATCTGACGCGCCAACTAAGTTATCATCGCTAAGGTTTGTGATACATTTGATGGACATCAATACAATCGTGTAGTCATAAAAACGTACATACGAACGTTTCCAAGTACAAACATCGGGCATCCTTTCACCTGTTCATTGAGTGACAGTTATTCTAACAGGTTAAGCAGAAAAACTGTTGAGTCGTTACAATACCTTTTAAGTACCCCAACGTGACGCCCGGAAGGTGGTCAAGGTAACTTCAGACTCATCGAAGCTGAGAACTGCAGACGTTTGATCTCAATGAGCCCTTAGAGAAAGCTTATGATCAAACGTGCGAGAGTTTTGTTGGAGAATTCTTTTTTATTGCTATTTTAAGATTTTATCGTACTGCTTCCTGCGTGTGAGTTTTCAAGGTGTGACTGTGTGCTAAAGAGCTAATTCTAAGTTTGTTGGCCAACTTTGTCGTTTTCGTTTTAACTTAGTTGTATCATAGTCTATTTTATACAGGGTGTTTTTTTTGCTGTAACGGAAAGGTAACTGTAGGCAGATCACACAAATATTATAAAAACGAAAGTTTGTGAGTGTGTTTGTTATGTTTGTCTATGTTTGTTACTTCTTCAGACTCAAACGGGTGGATGGATTTTGATGTAATTTGGTAAGGTAGCATATACACAAGATTAACACATAGGCTACTTTTTAACCGCGGGTAAAACCGCGGGGCGCAGCTAGTGAAATAGACTAGACTGAGCATAGTTGTTTGATTATTCTCTAAATCATCTGTTGAATGGAAAAATTAATATCTTATTTTAATATATATAAATCTCGTGTCACAATGTTTGTCCTCAATGAACTCCTAAACCACTTAACCGATTATAATAAAATTCGCACACCATGTGCAGTTCGATCCAACTTGAGAGATAGGATAGTTTATATATATATATATATATATATAAATATATATATAAATAATAAACGCGAACGAAGTCGCGGGGTGACAGCTAGTAAATTATAAACTGTCTTCCATACTTGGAACTTGAAAATATGAAATCTTTAATATTATTTTCGTCAATTTTGTACAATCGATTTTTTTTTGTTCCGGTGAATAAGTTACCCTGTATACCTAGTACGTACGAATCCTTAGTTTACCGGGATGGGGCAAATTAAAGCGAATTTTAAACAAAGTAACCTAGCAGCTCATCATTTATGAATGCTCATGAGCTTTGTTGCGAGAGTTGAGGTGAAATAAGGTTAATTTAAAATGCACTGAAAAGGGAAAACAACAAAGTGGTGGTACAAAATAAACAGTTGAAGTTAATTTTGAATAAAGTGTAGGGAAGTGTAGGGAGAACTTACTGATATGTGTGGGAGCTTAGAACGCTACATTTGGACTATTTTTATTCGCAGATTTAAAAAATCGCTTCACGAGTTTTCAAAGATTAGTTAAACTCGCATACAAAACACAATCGTTCACTTATTTCGTATGGTTTCGCTACATTAGCGGCCTTTGGCTAAATAACTCGGTACTAAGTGTAGTTAGTTTGTTAGTTCTCGGGGACGTATCGGGCAAATTATCGCCTGCATCAATTCCGCAGAAAGGTGACGAGTTGAGCGCTAATGTAGACAAGAACATCACCGATAACCGATAACAATGATTTTAGCGTGACGACGCGACATAAATTATCGTGCTAATGTAGCCGCACCAGTAGACGGAGAATGTCCTTCTCCGTCTACGATTTATTTGTTAAGAATGATAGAGAGAGATGAATGAAAGTTTTTTTTAAATATAAAAGTTCTTAGTTGAGAGTAATCACGTAAAGTCACGACTTTTAAATAAAAAAGTACCTGGATGGCCGAGCTTTGCTCGGTATTTTTTTTTATTTTTTAATTGTGTTTTTTGGATAATAAACAATTGATTTTAGACTAACCTCAAAGCAAACACTCATTGACTTCGTGTTACTTAACAACGCCATCTGCTGTTGTGTCGTTAAAGCAATTAGTTGCTCACAAAAAATAGTAGTATTATTATTCGCCAATAGATGTCAGGAAGAGTCATATTTTTCAGTTGAGATTGATTATCGATAAAACACGAATAAAATGATATTTTCTAAAAATGATTCCTAGCTAGATCGATTTATCGCCCCCGAAACCCCCTATATACTAATTTGTATGAAAATCGTTGGAGCCGATTCCGAGATTCCAATTATATTTATATATATATATATATATACAAGAATTGCTCATTTAAAGGTATAAGATAAAACGATTTCTATATTACAATTTTTTTTTTTATTATTACATATTGTTATTATTACTATCTTTGGCTGTAATTTATATCAATCTCAGTGCAATAATACCTGTCTGAAGAATGAATACCGACGACCATCCTTCACATGACTAGCCAATATTAAAAAAAATGTTTTTATTAAACACGAAAACAAATATTTATTTTCGTTTAATGAAAGGATTTGAGGGAGTTGAAAAATGAAATTCAATGGCAAAGCCCGCGGCAAAACGTTCCAAATAAATAACTGGAAACTTTTTCAATTTCATCCCTCGATCCACAAATTGTGTTTTGCGTCTGAGTAAATCGAGAAATGAATAACAAACGGCTCCTTTATTAATCAAGGAAGATGAAAATGTGTGGTTTTCTTGTTTTCAACCTAATTTCCCTTCAGAAATGTAAAGACAGTTCGCTGTACAATTGAACCCAATTTGTTATATATTACATATATTATTTGTTTTTAAAATTGTATTTATTATTGTAACTAATTTTATAAACGCGAAAGTGAGTTTGTTTGTTTATAACGCTTTCACGTCTCAACTACTAAACCGATCGTCACGTATTACACATTATTTATTAGTACACATTGCATACACGTTGTCTGGGGTGCAGAAAAGGATATAGGGTACTTTTTATCCCGTAAGAAATAACGGTTCCTGTGGGACCGCGGGGCGCAGCTAGTTATTAGTATATTTTTTTACAAGCTTCCATTTAACTTGCTATGCTAGTTAGTATGAATATAGATGTGTTATTTACTATTAAATTACTAAGGTTACTAAGTGCGTATTTAATGTCGTCTGTTATACACAATTGGAGCCCGGGGTATGGCGACAGGTTCGCCCCCTGTCACATTTGGGACTGAATATCGCTGGCGAAGTGTGGGAGTTGTACACCTCTGCCAGTCCCTTCGGGGGAAAGGCGTGACGATGTGTTATGTATGTATGTTTAAATTACTAACTTAGAACTACATACTTTCTGACGTTAGATTGGATCCAAATTTGGTATACTTGCGTTATTTGGTGACAATGTAATAACATAGCATGAAGCTGGTCTGATGTTGGAGTCGGAAGGTGGTCATAGGAACTCATTGGTTGTTAATAGAAGTATAAAAGACACTTTGATCAGCTTATGATTCTACGACGAGTACTAAATTCACCATCACTAGTCTGATGTACACCATGGTATAATAATATACTCCGCCAGGTATAGCATTCAGAAACACGTAGTGACGTCAATCGATTCTTAAGTAGAACTAAAATAAGTCATTTACAACAAACACATAATGACGATGACGTCATTATGTGTTTGATGTATAATTATGAAGTTAGAAGCTATTTTATGTATTTGTATTTCGAGTAGATTCGATTTTTACTATGTTTTATTAGTAGGTTTGATATAATGCTTTTAATTTTAATCACAAGAGAAAAGCAGTAAAATAAGATAATGTAAATAACTACCTCTGTGAACAAATTACTACTAATAAAAAAGACGAGGCAATCAATATGAAAATTTGATTTAACAAACACTAATCCCCTCAGTTTCTTGCCTGTTCTTCTGAGGTGAGGTTCCCTTTCCGAACAAGGCGGTTGATTCATTGTTAATGATAATTAATTTTGTTTTAAGCCTTAACTTCAACCGTCCCCGTTAGGGCACTAGAGCAAGCCTCTTCTGGGCTGCTAGGGCAATTCGAAGCCCTTCCCACGGCGACAGCCCAAGCCGAGGCCGTACCTCAGAGGTGCCCTTGCGCTCTTCGCCCATAGTTTGTAAGCATTTTTGAGGCCCTGCGCCATCTGCGCTTGCCTAATGCCCGGTACGCTGTCGAAGCCAACAGCATAGAGTCATCAAAAAAAAAAAAAAAATACAAACACTAATACAAATTCACATAGAATTTTTCACATTTATAACGTGAATTAGGTATATGGTTGCTAGTTGGATGATTACTTCGAGTTAACTAATGAATTTAAAGTTTAAAGTTAGTTAGTTAGTCAGTTTAAAGTTTCATAACTAATCGATAGTGAGTAATCGAAACAATGCAAGTTCAATCGAACGAGCGGCACTTGAATGCTCAGTGCTGCATATTCAGCAGCTATTAATTCAATTTCATCGGTTCTCACTCAGCGAGTTGATTTTGGTTCATTTGTCACTTTTCACGTGAGCAAATTGCGGATCTTTGTTTGCACAATTTGGGTGATATCACACTACGTCAGCCAAGGTTTTGTATCACAATGCATTGTAATATGTACTAGGAGATTTTCGTTGAACACATCGAAGCGCTACAAAACGCTGCTTCCTATTTTCAACGAATGAATAATCGAATTGAGGCTCAGGTGACTTTTGGTGGTTTTATTACCTCGGTGGCTCAGTTGGTAGTAAACCTGCCTTCTGTGCTGGGGGGCGTGGATTCGATTCCCGCCTAGAACAAACATTCATGTGATGAACATTTGTGTTTGTTCTATGTCTGGGTGTTAATATCTATTTAAGTATGTGTTTAAAAATATATTTGTATCTGACAGCCATAGTACGAGCTTTGCTTATTTAGGGGTCAGGTGACCGTGTGTGCAAAATGTCCCGAATATTTATTTATTATCATATTTATTTAGGTGATTCGATCTAAGATCTAAATAACTTCTACTTAAATATAATCCCTTTATATCTAAAGAGTAAAGATAGGTCCCATTCTGAAATCGACTATTTTCAATTAAATATTTCTTCATACAACGAAATACTTTTAACACGCCATTATATTGATTAAATATTAGTACTTATCGACGACTTACTACACTAATAATTTTATTTTAAACGCGAGGTCACGTTGTTGACACGAAGGTGTTAATTAGAAGGAAAAAACAGATTTCACCTAAGATATAGTTTTTTACCTATAATTAAGGTCAATTTTGTGTGAAATGATGATAGTGATAACATATGTGGAAAACATTTTTGGGCAGAGTTAATGATGTAGTAGGGTTAATGATGATTATTAATTGAAAGTAGTGATTTGTGAACGAAAGCTAGATAGGGTTTTTCGAAAACCAATTGATAAGCAACAACAAAGCCGTTTGTGTAGAATCGTTTATACAAAAATACAAGTAGCTTTCAGACGTCTTCCACGGACATCATACATTTGTATGATGAATGAATTCACCGAGTCAGTATGATGTGGGTCTTTCCTTATTTGTGTTTCGAAAAGTCGGCCGACTACCGACCCAAAAACCTAAATATTATACCTACTACATACAGCTGAATATATGTGTGTGAATATTAATGTTGATGAAAGATTATGTCTAATGAATAAATATGGATATGTATGAGAATACGCTGACCTTTATTACGGATTGGATTATGGTGATGGATTTATCCCAACAATAATGTCCAGTGAAGTAAGAAATAAGTAAGTATTCGTTTTAGAGACATTTTTTTCGTTTGACCACATCTTTCGCTGTCTGTATCTGCGTTGCAATTTGTTTGAAAAAGTTTTGCGGACTTAAAATCTATTCCAAAAACTATACAAAGTACATACACTCAATCTTATGTTTATTTTTGTTATTTTTTGCACACCCTGTCCCATACTCATTTGTCGTATCCTCTCCATCCTAAGGTTGCCTGGAAGAGATCGCTTTTAGTGATAAGGCCGCCAGTTGTTACACTATTAATTAAGTTTTATTATAATTTTTCTCTTGTTGTTTTGTTTTTGTGGTGTGAACAATAAAGAGTTTATCTATCTTTCTATCTATCTATACACTCCACATATACCATTCACTAGTTTCCAACTATTCATTTCGGGATCCCAGCGGCAGGTATAGCGAAATGAATAAAATAAAATCCCCATCTGGTGAGGTCGGGTAGGCACGGTGGCGATGAATATTTAACTACCGTCCGATCTGCATCGGATACGAGACGTATTGACAGTCGTTATCTCGGCTAACACGGCTGAATGCTTAGAATAGATAAACGGGACGGTATTGTTTAGTTTGAAGGTTTACTAGGTTATAAGTATACAAGTCAAAATACATTGAAATGTACTAAGGAAATGTACCTATACATTTTACTGATTTGAATTAAATCTTGCAAGAAAGTAATGTAGAAGAATGCTTCTTAAAAATGTATGTGGGTATGGTATTTAGATACCTTTTTCTATCTCTAGAAATAAAATAAAAATTTGTAGCAGTTGTTATCTCCCATGATCCAAAAAAAAAAAAACAAGACCTATCATTCAGCAACACGTAGTGACGTCATCGTCATTCGTCTCTGTCGAACTTGTGCTAAATGACTTATTTCGGTCTTGCTAAAGCATCGATTGACGTCACTATGTGTTGCTGAATGATAGCAGAAAATATACCTGGCGGAGTATATTATTATATCATGGTATGTACGAAAACATCACAATGACGTGCCTATACTTTCCAAAAAGGTAGGTATTTAAGTACATTCATTAACACAATCATCCTCTACATCACGTTATAGATGTTAACTATTATGTAAATACGTCATGAATGTTACCAATATTGGCCATGCACACATTGTAGTAATCGTGTTAGTCAATAATCATGTCAAACAAACACAAACACAATAATTTGAACAAACACGTAAAATGCGCTATCGTTTGTACACGCTGGCTTTACCCTTACATTATAGCTTTATTTGTTCTCTTTCTAAGCAAAAACCTTTATTCTCCGACGTTATAGAAGAAAAATGCACTTATGTATTTTTTACGGCGCTGAACCCACGTAATTTCATTTCCCGTACGTACATGCGACCGCTCTTATGTTCCATTAAAATAATATTTTAGCGTTTTTTCTGGGTGAAGATTCAAGCACACCAGAGCGACGAGTGCGACAAAGAGATGATGAAGTTTGTTTTAGTTTTCTAATCTCCAGTTTGTGTTACAGTAGGTTTACTCCAGTAGGTTTAAGCGCTAGTACTGACACGGCGGGAACCGCGCGTAGTAGTATTATTGTCTTTGTCTAATGCGCAACAATAACAAGTAAACTAGAGATTTTTCGGCCGGTTAAGCTTTAATTAAAGTTAGTTGATGCAACTCAGCCCAAGTGTTTAGTTTCTCACTTGGGCTGAGTTGCATCAACTAACTTTAACTAAAGCTTAACCGGCCGAAAAATCTCTAGTTTACCAGCGATGTGATAGTGTTTAGTTTCTCCTCCCCTGAGGGTTCCCGCCTTGTCTCGTGGCGGGGGGGCTTAATAGCCGTGGCCTCAGCAACCATGGTGAAGCCAAGAGGAATCCGAGGTGGGGCCGCTTCTTGGGGCTTTTAGCCCAAAGCCCATGTAGAAGCGGCCTAAGTAGGGTGTGGGTCTGTATTGCTCATACAGACCCACAACTGATGCGGGGTGCAGTGCCGCCTGGGCGAGACTGTAGCCGAAGGCTGGGGGCCGCGGTGGGAGAGGACTGTTGGTGTGCCGTTGCCACTTTCCTTACCTTCGGCGGCCCAAACGGGGTCACTACCGTTTGATGGCGGACGCGGTGGGGCCGCAGAGGAAGAGGCGTGTCGGTGTTTCGTTGCCGCTCTCCCTATCCTCTGCGGCCGAAGTGGCAGGCGGCGGGGCCACTCATTTGACCCGTCGCATGGGGACCATGGGCGCCTAGACACGGGTGCTGTCTGGTGTCCACGGGCTAATTGGTCCCCGAGGAGGTGGATGATGACGATGTGTCTGGTGTTCAATACATCGTCATCGAGGGGAAGAGAGCGTAAGCTCGGGGAGGTGCCCGAAAGGGCTAGCGCTGTCGGGGCCGCAGAAGAGTACGAAAGCGTCCCCGACATTTTGCGCCGATTTGGAACACCCTTGGGTTTTTAGTGGGTAGGCCGTCAGTGGCGGGATTCCCACAAAACCACTCTGTGCCTGCACCCGGGCTGTTGGTGGTATCCATAAAGGATTTTCCCAAGGTAAAAAAAGTGTTTAGTTTCTCCGTAATTTTAGAGCTTTTTAGTAAAACTTGTTACTATTTTTTGGTTTTGTCTTTTGTTGTCATGAAACTTTTATTTTTAACTCATAGTTCGAGTCATATCAAGAACGCTGGAAGAAAGTGGACGGGGTGTGTTTGTGTGTGGGTACACTTGCCCATGAAAGTACTACGCTTAATGTTTTATTTTTGAACCAGCCCTCTCCGCTCCGGGTTTCATATGTTAACTATTGGTAGGTACCTTATACCTCATACGACCAAATAGACCGATAAACCGCCTTATCCACAGCTTGACAGCCAGCGTTCTTTTTAGAAGACGCGATTTAAACGTAATTTCTGCACTGATTCACACAAACTTTCGCATTTCTAATAGGTACGAGTATGAGTGCGCTTCACTTCGCTATGTAGTCAGCCTAGTTGCGTAGCTGTATTCAAAACATGAAAAGATATTTTTGCGTTTCCCGCGGATAATTAATGTGGAGCAACCCGGCTGCTTGACCGGTAAACCGTGAGTTTTCATTCATATTCACAAGCTTCTTTGTAACAAAGTTTTTAGCTAGGTAAATGGGAATACCGGTCTGGAATTTAAACCTATTCATGAATATCATTTAAAAGTTTGCCTCGAGTTTTTGCTCGGAAATCGGGGAAGTAAAATTAATGCCAGACTTCAATCCCGTTTCGAGTAATGGACAGAAAAGTTTGTAGGTATGTCTTTACTAGAGACGGTAAATAGGTGATATTAAATTTTTGTATACTTTTAGACATGTTGTTAATTTGTTAGAGCGATGATAGCCTAGTTGGAGAAGGTCCGCCTCTTGAGCCAGAGGGAGCTGGTTCAAACCCAGCCGACGGCACGCACCAATTTGTTCATTGTGTGAACATATGTGCGTATTGTATGTCATCTGCTACATGACGGGAGCCCGGTATATGGCGACAGGCTCGCCCCCTGTCACATTTGGGACTAAATATCGTCCGGTGAAGTGTGAGTGTTGTATGACACCTCTGTCAGACGCCTCGGGGGAAAGGCGTGACGATATGTTATGTTATATTAACTTGCATATAAATTTGACATAGACTCTATGCCATAGAGTATCAAATCTGTCGGTACATATTCACATGACTGTCTTTTCGTAATATAATAGCAAATTGGGTCTTTAAAGTCTCTTCATGTCTGTCTGTATACGATTGCCATTAAACTCAGATTTAGATTATAAAGTCTATTTTGTGTTTTTTTTTTTTAATATGTATAGATAATTTGACTCGACACAAAAAAAAACATTGTAGAAAAGTTTGAACAATAATCTGACATGGCTAATCGACTATGTAACCCTGCGGTAGGAGTGTTTTGTCACGCACTTAACAATAGTAACATCAATTTCCTTTTTTTTTTTTTAAATTAACCTCCATTACACCTAGCTATTTGCGATTTCAAAGCGAGGCGATTACGTGGTATGATAGCCGTGATGACGTCGCAGGCGCAAAGCCACAAATGACTAAATAGTTGTTACGTCGCAGCATGATCTTGTAAACTCACAGCATCGCGGCGATAACGCCACGCAATCGCCTCGCTCATAAATCGCTAGTGCGATAGAACCAGACTAAAATAGTCACAATAACTTAATTGCTAAATTCAACTTGACGTCTAAGCCATTACACAAAACGGTGCCGCTCCTAAAATTGCACCCAAAATGGTAAAAGCTGTATTTTATTCCGCTTCTATTGAGTTACTATGAGTCGGCGTATTTGCTCTGTAATTAACTTAACCATAGCCTTTTTGACATCGAAAACTGCCCAGTAATTGCAGTGGCGACACGATTGTTATCGGCGACGCCTAACGGTCAAATTATGAAATTAATGCTAGAAATAGCATCTTTACGAAATGTCAAAAAACCGTTAATGTATCAACAAACGTTAATGGTTTTGTTAAAAATCGTTAAAGTATCATACATTACGGTTTTTTTAGGTACGTATCTTCATTAACAGTTTTGTTAAAAAAAAAACCGTAATGTGTGATACTTTAAATGTATGGAAAACTTGAAATGTATGAGTACTTAGTAAGTATTAAGTACTCATACATTTCAAATTCGGTAAAGAATTTTGCTTTTAATTTTTTGCAGCTGAAGAAACTGATTTGGCCATATAATTAAAATTCCCTGTATCCAAGTAGCAGACAAAAATCATTTAAACATTCCAATTCGTAAATGTACCTACATCTCTATTCAAAAGCTTGAAATACCCATTTGCTCGGCTGCGGTAAAGTTTAAAAAAGTCCACACAACGACAGCGCAAAAGTGCAAAGAAAACCTGCACAAAGAGATCTGAAAGCATCTGAAACTTGGATACAGCTTTGGACTGCAAATTACAACGCACCTACAATGGTAATAATATGCAACGTGAAGTTTCATTTTCACTTCAGACTATTATAAACGTTTGTGTATGTTTGTTACTTTTCCGCGCAGTAACGGCTTAACAGATTTGAATGAAATTTAGAATGCAACAATTTAAATTTTTGATTATCATAGTTAACGACATAGTTTGGTGTCCCTGTAAAATTAATAGTTTCTGAAGAATAGCGGTTGCGAAATATAAGATTGTTTATTCTAGTGCAAAAGTACCGCATATGCCATAATGTTATTCAGATAGGCTAATATCAGCGATCTAGTGAAACGTAGAAACCGATCTCCAAATAACTGACAACATTATTCCGCGACAGAGATAAACAGAGGCGTTACAGCGGCGTCAGCTCGTAGGCGGTCTACGTGCTACGGCAGTTCGTACCGGCAAATCGTAGCGAGCGGACGCCCGTAGCGCTGTAGCGAAACTGCTACGCCGACGCGTTATGTTCGAAACACAAACAAAGTGCGTCCGTAAACGTAAACAAATAGTGATATGAGTTGTGCGTCTTCGAGAGTAGTATCCCGACTGACTCTCCTCGTATTAACTTTCCTAGTGTCGTGCACGTTTATTGCGAGCGTCGTTTGGTTACTGCGAACGAGGGCCACCGCCGGCCAATATGAAAATTATTACTTGTCGAGAATTAATATAAGCGCCGTTAAAAGCGACGTGAATAACACCGAGCCGGTCTCGGATCATTACAAAGACTTGATTAAAATAGAGATAGCGATGCGTCGGGTGGAGGAGAACAGCCGGAGATTAAAAGAGTACACAAAGTCGTTGTTGTGGGACAACAAAGACAAGTCTCTGTGGTGTGTTCTGTTTAAAGACGGCGAGAGGTCGGATAAGGCCGAACGAGGGAAAAATAGGCAAACGGTGGATGAAGAGTACATACGGTCGTTGAGGGAGCAGAAAATGCGAGAAGCGTTGATACATTTGAGGCATCATGGGACGCATCACAGGCGGAGACCCGACGTTCTTCCGAACATGCCCTATATCAAATAAAAATAAATGGTTTTCGCGTGAAATTAGATTGGGGCCTCGGCGATAACATACAGGTAGCCACGAAATTGCTATTAGGGGACCATTTGTTATGCAGGAAAGTGACAGCCGTAGTGCGAGCATACATTTGTGTTCCTCAATTATGTGATAATTTGACTTGATAAGGCAAATGATGCAATCAACAATCATGCAAAGTTATGTTCAGTTCTAAGTAATAATTGAAACTAGTGCTATCTGATTTGTGACAATAATTATTTGGTTTGTCATTACGCTTTATAACTCGATTACTTCATAGATTTTTTGTCTATTTTTGTACAGAACATGCAATCGATTTTAAACTAATCCAATGTGTTAGGTATTTTAAGTTTTAACTGAGCTCAGAGTCTATTCAATTATGAGTGAAAAACTGTACCTTTTTTAAAATTCGTTCAAAAGGCCTGTTTTATCTCTTCCAAGTCTTTTTCCCTAGAGTAAAAAAATGGTATAAAGGTCCACCTAGCTCCCTTGGGGAAAAAAAGGATTTTTTGGAAAACTAAGACAAAGAATAGACAATTTACGCATAAGCTATGTATTTTTGAAGTAAACTCCAGATTAACATTCTATTATAGTTAATAGAAGATTGTATTTTTTTGGACGATCAGATTTGATTCACAAACTCATTAAACCATTTTGATATAAATTTTCAAAGGAGACTTGAGCTCCTCGGCCCCAATCTAAATGTAATTGAGAAGTCAAAGGAGTAATAATTATAGCAATGTAAATATTTTGTACGAGATGTTACATGTAAATGTACTCTATGTGTAAATATAAATCATATTTAACTTGTACATGTAAATACGGTACTTGAATAATGATGTTGACTAAGACAATATTGTTCAAATGTTTTTGTTTATGGATTCTAGAAATAAGTGCTTGATTACGTATTGTTAATAACAATTTTTTTATCATCATTGTCTATGTAATTGTTTTACAGTAAAACTACCTGTAATTAACTGGTTCATGCTTCAATCTCAGTTTAGAATTCAAAGCACTGTACTGTACTGTAAAATTGTCAGTGTTTTAAAAAGTTTTCAAATTTTAGAATAATTTTCAATTTTATCTTCGTAATGGAAAATACAGGAATATTTTTTCTTTCATACTTAAGCAAAGTATCAGATGTGAATTTTCATTTAGATCAATGTTAATTTTTGCTAATGTTAGTTTAAATTACGTCATATAACATACTACGAACAGTTCAGCATTATAATTATGGAAATAAATTCTGCTATCTTCAGGAATAATGGATTAATTTATGTTAAAGAATTTTAATTCCTGAATGGTATCTTTGTCATCATATATAGTTAAAGGCCACCATGAAACTTTTGTTTGATTACTTCATCTACTTTAAACTTTTATCTTTATTTACTTTGATTAAAAAATTACAACACAACGTAAAATAAACTCAAAGATTAGAAGTTATAGTGATTATTAAAGCATCAAGGACTCATTTATGACTTAAATGTTACAGTAAAAAATGTGTATAAAATAAATGCTTTGGAAGGATTAAATCTTTTATTGTACTATTCTACTGGTATTCTACTTCTAGTATGTATATTGTCAAGTCTAGTCTAGACTGTATACAGTCAGGTGCATTGGACATAGACTAGTAAGGATACTAAAGGAGTCTACACACCACCACACACCAAAGTCCCCGATATGATGAGTGCGGCTTGATTTCTTTGGAAATATGGCCGCTGACGTCAATAAACATAGCCACCAGCAAGCGAGTTTGGTGTGTAGACTTTCTAATACCTACATGACATTATTTTTAAACGATCAATTTTATTATTTACCCAAAAAAGTTGGTAATGAGTAGGTAAAATTAAAACTCACCTAATTTATTTTACAAACCTACATACATTTTTCATAACGAATTTGTGTTGTCTGGTTTTGCAACTCTACTTTACATCGTATAAAAGATCACACATTGGAATGAGACTCATAATTTCTTTGTCACCTAATTTATCTTTTTAGCAGGTAAAAGAAATAATTGTAGCTGCAATACACTACAACTTTATAGCTTAAAAAACAATATTTTAATGCAAATTAATGTTTTTGCATTATTCTTTATTTAGCTTGCCCTGTCTTTGGGTTTGTAAAATTAAATAATAAACACAAAAGTACAATGCAGTAGAGTGTACAAACGTTCCAGCTGCTTTTTCCCATGATTAAACAATTTTCCGACGTTCGAAAAAAATACGAAGTGTTAAATTAGAGAAATGAATACCTGATGTATAAATTACTGTGTAATTTGTCGAAGGTGAATGTCCTTTTCGCAATGACCGTTTGTTTAAAACCCCCATGCTTTTATGAACGTTTTTCTAGCCACATTTGTACGTAATAATATGCTACACTTTGACAAGCAAACGTTTTTATTACTAAGTTTTAAGCGTGTTATGCTGTGGTTCGTTGAATCATTTTTAACAGGGCTTACATTTTTAACTTTATTCGTATAGTTTCTTAATAGAAAATCATACTAGGTTTTCATTTTATTATGCAAATGTTTATGATAACTCCTTAAATTAAACTAAAATGTCACCAAGATGGGTTTGGCCAAAACCAACAAAAAGAGATAGTCTTATACCCACTTGTACCATACTAATGCTAATAATAGGAACTGCCTAAGCTAGTTTAAACTACTCCTAGCCAGTTCCTAACTAAATTTTCTTGCACGGAACTTGGGCCGTTCTATAAGAGGCTCTTAACTTAATGTGCTCGATCCTACTTATTATATATATATATTATATATATATTATATAAGTACATATATTATATATATATTATATAAGTACATATATTATATATATATATTATTTATAAATATTATAAGCGAAAGTTTGTAAGAATGGATGGATGGATGGATGGATGGATGTTTGTTAATCTTTCACGCCAGAACGGCTGAACAGATCTGGATGAAATTTGGCACAGAGATAGATTATAGTCTAGAATAACACACAGGATACTTTTTAACCGCGGGTGAAACCGCGGGGCGCAGCTAGTAAGCAAACATTTCACTAGGAGTAGTTCAAAATAGTTAAGTAAGGACTTAGGAAATTCTTATATTCAGTGCAAGTGGGCCTTGGGCTTAGTTCAATAAAAAGATAGATAGATAGATAGGCAGAGTTCATTTAGTGCTTACTGACAGCTAGTATGCACTAAATTACTCGCTATCCTACTACCAGAACTGTCTATATTTCACCGCGGTAAAAACTAACAAGTGTGTTCATTCAGAGGGCGGCGACGTTCTGAAATTTCCATACAAACGCGCTACTCAAATTTCTTGAAATAAGTTTGTTAGATTATGATGAAATTTAGCATGTACAATTAAATTAACAGTATCTCTGCCAGTTCTCTCTCAGTTCTTGGTTTTTTTAAACACGTTCTCAAGCGAATATTGAGCTATGAAAAATATCCGCACTTTTAAGGGGTCACTTTTGACTGATTTATTCAATAGGCAGACAAAGCAAATCAAAAATTCCATTGCATAGGGAGGTTGTCTACATCATTAGCTGTTAAATGAATCCATAATACAAGGGAAATTCTTAGTTACTTAAAAATGATTACAGAAGTGCAAAAGTAAAAAAAAAAAATGAAATTGCACTTTGTCACTCTGTAGGTAAGTTTAGAGGCTCGTCAGTATCATTACTCGCTCTCTTCGCTCGTCTTCTTCTTCTACACGAAATGGCTATAGAATACCTTAAGCCAATGCGAAGTTAGTCTAGGTCGCCTAGGTCGAAGTTAGTTAGGTCGCCGGACTCTTCAGGCTTCAAGAAAAATCTTCCAACGTTATTTTTTCAGCTATTTCAGTGCAAAGATCTAGTTCGTCAATATTTTACTTTAGAATTATACGTACTTGCTGTTACCCGCGGTTAAAATGATCTATTTATGAATCCAAGCCGTAAGCTAACCTCCACACCGAATTTAATTAAAATCCGTCGATCTGCTTGAGCGTAAAGAAGTAACACACATCCACTCCTACAAACGATCACTTTTATAATAATACTAGCTTTAGCCCGCGGTGTTACCCGTGGCAGAAAAGTGCATATGTGCTATTTTAGACTACAACCTATCTCTGCGTCGAATTTCATTCAGATTCGTTCAGTTGTTCTGACGTGATTGAGTAACAAACATACATCTATACAAACTTTCGCATTTGAAATAGGAAATGGCAAAATTGTTATGAGAAATACTTTAGCAACATTACGTATTTCTCAAATTTAACAAAAAGGCATTTAATTTATAAGGTAAGTATATTTTCAGAGCGTAATACCTAAACCATTTACTTCCACACTTTCCCATATTTGGTTGAAATTAATGTCTAACATAATATTCGTGGTTTGGAATAACGATGCCCTATAATAGTACCTACGGTCGTAACGGCGTATCCGTAGCTCGTTTATGCCAAATTCTTGTGTGATCTTACATATGGAAATATGTCTCGGAGAAGAATTTCATAATGTTTACATCAGGGTTCAGTAGAATGGTGTTCCTAAGCCTCTTGGCTTAGCAACAACATTTCAGTTAACCCTCCTTCTTTTGAAGGACATTGCATATTACTACGGGATCAAAAAAAATATAGCTGTTTCGAATTTCATACGTAGAGTGTAAATTCTTCTTTTAAATGTAACTACTGATTTTTGCCGCGATTTTAAAGTTTTTTATTTCAAAAATTACACTCTACGGACTCCGGGTACCTTTGTTAACAAAAATCTTAATTATTATTTAAGGGGAATACAGGTAGAGGGGGGTTAGTTATTACATATTAATCTAAGGTTAGGCTAAAGGTTATCAGATTTACTACATTGTGAGTACACCACGAGCAGGCCAGCGACCCGCAAGCAGCACCCAATCAAGAGTATGACGTATATATATGCCAACCATCGCTCTCCACAACCATATTTGAGGGAAGAGAACGACCCGACACACGACGCCGCCGCAAGAAGATGTCTTCGATAGTGAGCATGAATGCTTGAGATGTACCCACAATTTCTATAATAACGCGAAATTATTACAAATTTATTGTCATAACATCATGGCCTCCTCCCGACTCAGAGCCTCCATCACCACCGCGTTGCGGTCTCTGATGGCCATCTGCAGGTTGTATTCCTTGATGGTCTTCGGTGACGCAGCCGATGCTCGCCGTAAAAACTGGCTGATGGCATCGAGATTTTAGAGATTGTACCATCCATAGTAAAAGTTGATCATAGATACTGAAGAGTGCAAAAACCTGCTTTTATCTTAGGTTTCCGTTCCGTTTAACCCTAAATAAAGTAGATAAGTCACTTGTCCTACCGCTGGCGATAAGCGAGTGACTAGTAAATAAATAATATAAAATACTCGCTCGGCAAGTTGGCGAGTAGCGAGTTGCGAGTTTTAATATATTTACTAACTCGCTATATACTCGCTCAACGCCGCTGGTCGGACAAGTACTTTACGCGTAATATTCTGAGCCATCTCAATTCAAGCTGATAAACTAAATAGCTCTTTCCAGAGTGAGCTTGAGTTTTCGCTTAAAAAAATACTTGCACAATGAAGAAAATCCATTCTTATCTTTGAAACGTCTTTGAAGTTATCGTAACTTTTTTAAATATTCTAAACACAAAGCTCCATAAAATGTTACAATCGCGTACATTAACATAACTGCCTACATACCTTAAAAGGATCAATTTATCAACCAAAAATGGTCGGCATTAGGGATATCCATTCCGAAGCCATACCGTACGGGCCAAAGGGCAATGGCTCAGTAAAATCGTAATAAAATAATAAGCATTTTCGGCCAGCGAGTAGGCATTAACCCTAAAAGAGATTACCACAAGGAAATGGATTGTGGAGGCGCGACGCTGTGCGCGGAATTTTCGCAAGATTGTTATAGTCCTAATCTTTTTTAACAGGAAGTTGGAGATGGGGATCGCAGCTTTGGAGGACTTTGAAATAATGATCGGGACCTCCGTGGCGGGTGGAACGCGACTTGTATCTGTGGCCAGTGTAATACGCTTGTTGCCTAATTTATTGTGATTTACTTATCAATGGAAAGTTTTTGATGAGGGTCATCGGAAGCTGCTCGATGCGAGCAGCGCAAGACTGGTCATTGTGGAGTTCATTGGGGGAGGCCTTTGTCCAATGAACGTGTGATAGATAAGATGAGGTGATGAGAATGATGAAACATTTCTAGGCAAAAATTACCATTACTACAATTTTGTTCATATAGGCGAAAAACTCTTACACTTATACGTATAGACCCTATACGAATTTACTTATTTATATAAACAATTTTGGAAGTTTCACCTAAACCAATAAATAATAATTAAGATCTATATCAATAAATACATTGACAGATGGGTAATTGCAAAAATACTAATCCTATCCTAACTTCATAATCCTATCTTAATCCTAAATAATATTAATATAAATGAAAAAATTAGTTTGTTTGTTTATAACATTTTCACGCCCTTACTACTCGAGCGATCGTCATGGAATTTTGAATACACGTTGTCTGGGTTACAAAAAAGGATATAAGGTACAGTTTATCCCGAAAAAATTAACGGTTCCTGTCGGACCGTGATCGGGTAAAACCGCAAGGCACAGCTAGTATTATATTTTGGTAATAGCACATTCTTGTAAACTTCTGCATTAGGTTAAAAAAACAATGACGTATTAGGTTTACATAATTGTTGTTTTACCAAATGTAAAAGTTTTTGAGTGCGTGCTATTTTTTTTTCAACGCTGTAACTGCTGAACGGATTTGAAAACTGGTAGGCTAGTATATATCCTATAAAAAAAGTACGGGAGTTGTACAATAACGGGTGAATCTGCTGGCGCCTGCCGTTAGCCTACTCATAGTAGTTCATTAAAACTCGTTTACTAAGGTCTGAGTATTTGAGTTGAATAAAGTTCTTCTGCGGTCGGAACCGTACTCTACCGATTTAATAATGTGAATCTAAGCGTCTGTGGTCAGACCAAACCGTGGATATGTTTTAATTGATGGCCTTTCAGACTACGCTGATCTGCCCAATACATTTATATACATTAATTTACTTTATCAAGCGAAAAAAAGGAAATACAAAAAACTCATCGTAGCCGTTAATTGCTAGTTAGGACGTGAACAACATATCGTCATTATTACATAACGTCACGCCTTTCTCCCGAAAAAGGGCTGGCAGAGTCGTACTACAACACCAACATTTTGCCGGACAATATTCTGTCCCAAATGTGTAAGGGGGCGAGCCGGTCGCCATACACCGGGCTCCAGTTATGTACCTGATATTACATACGCACACTCACTTAATGAACTAACTAAACTAGAGTGAACTAACTTAATTTTTTATTTCACTTACTTTGTTCACTTAATGAACAATTTAGTGCGTGCCTTCGGCTAGAATCGAACCCGTTCCCTCTGGCTTGAGAGGCGAGCTTTCTCCAACTATGCTGTCATCGTTTCCTCAATCTGTAATCAAAAAAGGCTATTATAATCATGTATTGTCACAGGAACTCAGTGTGTGTGAAGTAGTTAATAAATCTGTCGCAATATTTGAAACAAATACATGAAGTCAAGCTAAATAAAACCGTTTTATCAAAGGATGATAGAACGGTTTTTAAAACGGACCACTGACCAGGCAAAATGTAAGCGAGCAATTTTATTTTTATTTTTTTTTGTTTGTAGTGGTCCCACAGATTAGAAAACTATTTAGATTTTTCCATTTCTATGTACAGTACACAACTACACATATTGTTATGTGAAAAATACTACGATGAGATATAGCGTGTTGTGAAGAGTGTTTTAAGCGTAGAGTCTGAATAATTGGAATTAAATTTTGTCGTTTAGATTCATATTAAAATTTATGATAGTTATACTTTTTAGGGTTCCGTACCTCAAGAGGAAAAACGGAACCCACTATAGGGTCACTTTGTTGCCCGTCTGTCTGTCTGTCAAGATCCTTTATTATAGGAACGCGTGGAGATATTAAGCTGAAATTCATAACAAATACTCAAATACTCAAGTATACTGACCCTTGGAGCTGTGAAAAGATCAGACTTCTATGCCAACGCAATCAAAAGTTATACAGCCGTTTATACTGCAAATTTTCGACACTCGCGACCTAAAAATTTATTTTAGTTTTTAAGATTTTCATGTAGTTTTTGGTGTGCAATAAAGTAATATTGTGTTGTATTGTAATACCTACAGGTTTGTACGGAACCCTCGTGAACGAGTCCGACTCGCACTTGGTCGGTTCTTTTGTTAGGAGTTATACTCTCATAGCTATGTTTTTAACTTTTGGATAAAATGCTAAAATAGCATTGGTTAAATATTGCTTACCAATTTAGCACAGGAAAGCTCTCTCGTATCGGAAACATGTTCTTGTCAAGTAATGATTGATTGCCTAGTATATTGGATATTTGACTTAAGCCTTGCCCTTTCCATCCCCACCTTTAGACCTTTTATATTTATTAATAAAAACTGAATTTGAAGGTTATTTGATGAAACTGACAAAGAAATCTGGCGCCCCTGCAAGGTGAGGTTTTTGAGTAAATTACAGATTGATATTCTAAAATGAGCTGGGTAGTGTCGGCCAATTGCCTAGTATAAATCGTCGCCTGTAATTTAAATTGGTTTGTAATAAGAAAAAACTAAATAACGCAATACAGAAAGAACTTTGATCATTTTGAAAGCATTAATAAAGTAAGGTTTATACCGACCAATACCTACAAATAGCCATACATTGAAAGTAGAATAAATGACTAGTTAAACATACACCTGTATGTTTTTATGAAAATATGAATATAGTCCGGCGAAGTCTAGGTGTCGTAATGCACCTTAGCTAGCCCCTTCGTGGGAAAGGTGTGACAATATGTTTTCATGAAAATGGTGGAAATCTGGTCTCAGTTTATTAAAAAAAAAATTGTTTGTTCTAACTACAAAGTTACTGTATATGTATAAAGTTTATGAACTATACAACGTTGAACTTTTATACTCATAGCCATTTTATAGTACTTGTTATCAGAAAATAGATATCTCCCCTTCAACACTATTTTAGCTCGGAGCGTTATCGTAACGTTACTGAATAGATTTTCGCTTTCAAAAATATTTTATATATTCCATAACGTTGCTTTTTCATAACGGATGAGACCTTTAAACAGGTAATAACCGCGAACTCCCAATAACATTAAGATTAGGCACGTTCACAGCACTCGTTGCGAACAACTCTTTACAACGTTAAGACGTTCATGCACGAGGTGACACGAGTATCGAACACTAGCGAGAAAAGTGACGGCTTTTTCGAGCTTTAAAATGACATACGATAATAGCTGACATTCTTCGTTTGCCAAGTTCAATGCTCCATTCAAAAGCATTACGACTGTCAATTTGGATCTATTGGATTCGTGGCATTGACTCGCCGCTCTAGGGGGCTATTCTTGTGAGTGAGATGAGATGAGATTTTATCTTGGTCTCTCTCACACCTATGACGTTTGAAACGAGAGCAACAAAGATGAAAAAAAGTGAGATGAAAATCTCAAATCTCCGAATAGGGTCCTTGGGCCTACGATGACATGTTATTTCTATGATAGTTTGAAACAAAACTGTTTTCGACGCTGCGCGACCGCGAATCGTATCGCCGCGCAATAAGGTCTATGGTCGCGCAGTGTCGAAAACAAAACGTGACCATCATGGCTATAAGATTGCATAGTAGCCCCCGTGTGCAAGAAGGCTATTCTTACTTCTTTACTTACTAATTGGCGAGGCGACTCAAACTATATGTTTGGGCCTCCGATACTAAGACGAGCCACTCTCTTCTGTGGGGCTATTCCTACGCGTGAGATGAGATGACATTTTATCTTGGTCACTTTCACACCTATGACGTTTCAAATGAGAGCAACAAGGACGAAAAAAAGTGAGATGAAAGTCTCAAATCTCCGAATAGAGCCCCTGTTTTTAGCAAGTTCATGCCAGGCATCAACTTCAAGATCTCGCACATCTTTAGCTACTTCATTCTTACAAGTCGATATATTTTTTGTCGTTGTCTCTCTCGTTTTAAAAGTCATAGGAGTGAGAGTGACCAAGAAACATCTACGCGTCAAGAATAGGGCCCTGTCCATTGGTCGCTTGTACAAAAGGCCTTAGTGGCCACGTTATATTTATATCGTTTATCTCAGGTGCACCTTTCCAAATTGCTAGTGAGATGGTGCTTTCCTGTCCCAAATACGACTGTCAGACCCTTATCAAGCCTTAATTATACATTACCGTCGTTTTCATTCCGTTTCGTCGTCGCTCCGATGTTGCGGTACGATTTCTTTGGTGACAATGTTTACATCACTATAGGAATACAAGACGTTACGGACCTAAGCATTTGTAATTAATTTCTTACATTGTTAATTAACTGTTTATTTTTTATCTACATCTAATGTTATGAAGAGGTTAAGTTTGAAAATTTGTATAAGTAGGGGGATGGAGGAGTTGAATCTTGTATGTATAGAGAATAATAGCCAGACGGGCTTTGAAATGTTTCATTAATAGAAAGCCACAGAATCATTTGTGTGCTATGAAACATAAGTAGTTTGTAAAATGTTTGTTTTAATTTTGAATAATTTTATAAGTTTTTTGAACAACTTACTTATAAGATATGACTTGAAAAATTAGTCGAAAGAAAATATTTTGATTTGATTTGAAAAGCAAAATCGCTGAAAGATAGCTACATATATTCTTAAATTATCTAAATTTTGTAATATTTTGGAATCTAAGCAGCGGAGACGATAATTAAAATGTCTGACAATTTATTTTAATCAAAAAGACTATTATGAATATTTCGAATGCATGTTCAATTTTAAAGAAGTAAACGTATATGCAAACTACATAAGAATAAGAAAGCAAGATCAACTCACGAATGGTCGGAAATAAAAACTTGAAAATCGTAAACTTTGCTAGAAATCTGCAAATACTCGAGAAGTAATATTCATTCTCTCGTAAAATATTATGAGTTTTCCTAGTTTTTGCGGAAACAGACGATTCTTTTCGTGTAATTTTGAAAGTCGTAGAAAAAGCGGTAACTTTTTATGGTTACTATAATATTATTGGGGTTCTAAAACAGGACTTGTTTTCATTTACATTATATCTAAAAAGGTAAAAACATGATAAGAATTTTATTATTATGTCCATTGTATCTTATGGGATGTCATAACTTTCTTTCAAAAAGAATCATAAAACAACAGTGCTTATTATATGCTTACTTACAGCATAGACTAATCTTACAGTTACACACAGTTATCTTTAAATTTTAAATGCAATTGTTCTGGTTCATGTTCCAGTTTGAAAATGATTAGCTTAAAAAAATTGGTTGTCTGTAAAGTCGGTTTACGGACGATAGTTTAACGAGACAACGTCATAACAAAACTTTGATGAAATCTTATCCTCGGACGCGTAAACCGATCGATTGGAAGAGAGATAGATAGCGCGCAAGCCGAACGCTCAAGCCCATCGTGCTTTACGCTCGCTCGTGTAGCGCTCTCGCTCCGATCGGTACGTTAAAACGAGCGTAACGGGACAATGAGTCATCCTTTTTCGTGCCTGCAGCCCGCGTTCATCGATTTATTAGACGTTGTCACGTCAAAACCAAAGGTACTCTATAGTGTCAATTCTTACAAAGTCTAGTCGAATAGTCTAGTCTCTTATAAAGTGTCATAACTAACGAAGTACTTAGTTATTGAGACATTGTGATATTTTTAAACGTGACATTGTGCGCCGAGAGGGTTATATGTAGGCTGGGATGTTTTAAATTAATATGAAAAATAAGTTTTCATTTCGTTTCTATATTAAATCATTTTCAGGAAGTTAGTGTTGATTTTAATTAAATGTTGCTAAATAAGAAATTAAGAGCATTTCAAGTGTTTCTAAATAAATATAATCATTTATGGCAACACTAAAAGTTAAACCGATAGAAGTTATTTCATTAGCGAGCGAGAACTATTCTGGTGTATTTTCGATATTACTCTCACAAATATAACAAACTAATCAGTTAAGGGCCCTAATTGGTAAATGATAGTTAACGTCACTTGAGGTTGTTATCCCCAGGGAAGGGTGTTATTGCGCCAGTTTTAATTTCTGCTCTACTACACAAACTCGATCGGATTTTGTACATCATTTTAATATGAAAAATAATAATAAGATACAAATAATGCTTTCGAACGGCACGACTCATTACTCAATTTAATTATTGTCGTTATGTTGTTTATCGTTATTAACAATAAACGTTGTATAGCACTGTTTTAGTCATTCAGTGTTTTGTCTTTTGCGATCGAGTTAATTTTTTAAAAGAAAGAAATACACTATTACTATTCCGAGGTATTAGATAGATAGATAAACACTTTATTGTTCACACCAGAAATAACGAAACAACAAAAAACTTAAACTGTAGTGTAACAACTGGCGGCCTTATCACTAAGAGCGATCTCTTCCAGGCAACCTTAGGATGGAGAGGATACATTTGAAAGAGTATGGGACACGGTGAGCAAATATTAACAAAAATAAAAAAATATTAACAAAATATGAGTATTATTATCACATATTTAAACCATTATACGGAGATAAATATCTATAGGGTCCGCTACATAACTTTTTTTTAAATGCTATGAAAAAAAAAAAACTACTGAATATTTTCTCAAATTTCTTTTTGAGAAAATATTCAGTAGTTCTTTTTATAGCATTAAAAAAAAAGTTATGTAGCGGACCCTATATTTCATCGAACGAGGGAGTGTTAGCGATCGAAGCGTCTATGCTTCAGATTCGACAAAAATGCTTTGCGTCCGAATTCTTTTAGGATTTCTGTCCAGGGGGCTATTCCTGCGCGTGAGATGAGATAAGATTATATCTTGGTCACTCTCACACCTATGACGTTTCAAACGAGAGCAACAAGGACGAAAAAAGGTGAGATGAAAATCTCAAATCTCCGAATAGGGCCACAGATCTCTGTCTTCCTCTAAATGTCTCATTTTTTACCGATTCTCTTGAAATTTTGCATAATAAAGTTATCGAACCTGCCCACAAAGTTTTACGAGAATCTGTTAAGAAACGCGACCTGTAGCGGAGGACAGACAGACAGACAGATCTCCAGCTCATAGAGCCACTAGTAATATTATGCATTCAATAACAGTTTGTTTTACTTCCACCCCATTTCAATACCATCATCTTTCCGCCCTAATCGATTTGCTATCCCGAACCTATGGTACCGAAAAATGATTCCCCCATGGGAAATTCTGGAGACGCAGTCGCCGCCCCCAGATTGCAGCTATTACTTCTAACGCCCCTCTGTTTACCGACAGATAGTTATACTCATGGTAACCCTCCTTAAATTATTAGCCACAAACTGAGATAGGGAAGGGATGAGATAGTTTGGTATCGATATAAAAATGTTCAAGTAAATAAAAATCTTTTTTTAACCATAGATTTATCTACAAAGTCACTTCACTAGTAGAGATATTGCTAGTCACATGATATAAAAAAACTCTATTTTGTAATTTATAGGTATACTAGCCGCACGACGCGGTTTCACCCGCGTTTCCATAGGCACTGTTAACTTTTTCGAGATTGATACCGTATATCCTTTTGGATTCAGATTATATAATTTAATGCCGTAATCGTACAGTACACTTAATGTTTTTTTCCACAACACAATGTTTTTCTGTACTTTTGGGAACATGTATGCAAAATGCAGCCTAGTTGGGAGAAGGTCCGCCTCTCAAGCCAGAGGGAGCGGGTTCAAACCCAGCCGAAGGCACGCACCAATTCGCTCATTTTATGATCATATGTGCGTATTGTATGTCATCTGCTACATGAATGGAGCCCGGTGTATGGCGACAGGTTCACCTCCTGTCACATTTGGGACTGAATATCGTCCGGCGAAGTGTGGGTGTTGTATTACACCTCTGCCAGCCCCCTCGGGGGAAAGGCGTGACGATATGGATGTATGCAAAATGCCATAATGATCGGTTGAATTTTCATTCAACCGTGACAAACAAACAAACAAACTTACTTTTTTTCACGTATATAATTATGTAGGTATGTTTAGTACAAATCTTGCGAGCAGAATTTGGGAGTAGGATTGCGTTATCCAGAATTTTTAACAGTTTACACTATCTTGTTATAATGATTCAGATGGTCAAAAATTGGGTCCAGAGGCCTTATAATGCAAGATAGGTGATTATAGTATTACTCGTATGAAGCAAGTACGTTGTCGCGAGCGAAATAGCAGGCGATGACCACTGTGCAATAAACCCAAGGTACTTATTTCCTTAACTGGCCAGTTTAGCCCGAACAAAATAGTGATGGTATCTTCCTAATTCTCATCTAAGACCACATATAAACGTGTTACTCCCTATGTTAGCATCTCCCGGGAATCGAGGGGCGAAATTGGAGTTTAGAAGAAAAGTGAGGACGTTACCTGCCTTTGAATTAGGTGGCATCACACGTGGAGACAGTTTCTTATTTCGTTGATGGGGGAAAGTTAGGCCTACGCATTTAGAAGTTTTTATGAGAGCTAGTAGTTTGCTGTCGGGTGTTAAAGAGATATAAAACTTGTAAAAGAAGTTATAGAAGCCGGTTGAGGTTTATGTTTGCATGCCAAGCGTTTATGTTTTGGTTATGAGTTGGGGTTTAAATTTACTTGATTATCTTCATACTTCATAATTCATACTTAAGAGTCCGGCGACCTAACTACTTTCGACCTAGGCGACCTAGACTAACTTCGCATTGGCTTAAGGCATTTCGTCTAGAAGAAGAAGACGAGTGAAGAGAGCGAGTAATGATACTGAGGAGCCTCTAAACTTACTTATAGAGTGACAAAGTGCAATTTCAAATTTTTTTATGACTTTTGCACTACTGTAATCATTTATAAGTAACTAAAAATTTCCCTTGTATTATTGATTCATTTAACAGCTAATGATGTAGACAACCTCCTTATGTAATGGAATTTTTGATTTGCTTTGTCTACCTATTGAATAAATCAGTCAAAAGTGACCCCTTAAAATGCGGATATTTTTCATAGCTCTATTTTCGCTTGAGAACAAAGAAAAAAATCCAAGAACATAGGGGCGAAGATATTGTTAATTTTATTGTACATGCTAAATTTCATCATAATCTGACAAACGGTTTTCAAGAAATTTGAGTAGCGCGTTTGAATGGAAATTTCAGTACGTCGCGGCCCGCTTAAAACTTAATACTAATATTATTAACGAGAAAGTTTGTAAGAATGGATGGATGGATAGATGGATGTTTGTTACTCTTTCACGCCAGAACGGCTGAACAGATCTGGATGAAATTTGGCACAGAGATAGATTATAGTCTAGAATAGCACATAGGATAGGACTTTTTAACCGCGGGTGAAACCGCGGAGCGCAGCTAGTTGTTTATAAACGAGTTGACATTAATTTTTCTTTTAAAACTGAAAAAAGCGATTATAGCCTAGTTGGAGAAAGTTCGCATCTCAAGCCAGAGGGAGCGGGTTCAAATCCAGCCTACGGCATGTACCAATTTGTATGTCATCTGCTACATGATTGGAGCCCGGTGTATGGCGACAGGCTCGCCCGCTATCACATTTGGGACTGAATATCGTCCGGTGAAGTGTGGGTGTTGTATTATACCTCTGCCAGCTCTTTCGGGGAAAAGGCGTGACGATATGTAAAACGGAATAATTACAGACTTTGTAATAAAAAAGCAAAATCCAAAATTCGGATTTCCACACCTATCATAGCAACGTTTTTCATAGATTTGCATACAAATGCGCCCACACAATAATGTGGCATATCGCGTGAATATTTTAATACGAAAAGAATTTACGATAGGTGATATTAACATTTTTCCAAACGCGTATTCGTGCATTACAAAATGCCGTGTTTGCATGTCACTTTGACATATTTATTATAGTCTTTTTGATATGGCTCTCATACATATTATAACAATTCAATGTATCTATCTAGCAAATGTTTAAACTTTAAACAGTACGAGTATAGTAGCGGGGAAAACCCGCAAAAATTTCACTAGTTTTACTACATAGTTGGATATTATATTTATTCATTTCTCATTTCATTACATCTAGTCTTATAGGATTAACATAACATAATTATCGTCACGTCTTTCCCCCGATGGGGCTGTCCGAGGTGCACAACACCCACAATTCGCCGGACGATATTCAGTCCCAAATGTGACAAAGGGCGAACCTATCGCATCGGGTTCCAGTTACGTAGCATATGACATACAATACGCACAAATGTTCATACAATGAACAAAGTGGTGCGTGCCTTCGGCTGGGTCCGAACCCGCTCCCTCTCGCTTGAGAGGCGGGCCTTCTCCGACTAGGCTATCATCGCTTCGATTTAAATCGGCTATATTCGCTTACAGGATTAATTTCATACAAATAGCGTAGTCAACATTCCATTATTAAAAAAGTGTATTCTATTGTTTAGGGTCATCAATCAATAATTTTAAACACTGAAACTTCGTAATGTGGAAATGAAAATAGGAAGGGGTCACGCTTGGTCTCGCTCTTTCTTCTTCTATTCCCTCTCCCCAGGAGCGTTGAACTTTTAACGCAACCTTGTTGGAAGTCGCATTATAAATTTCACTTCAAAAACTACATAGATGTAGTATAAAATATAAATACATATTAGATATACCATATCTAGAATTAGTTTCTAGATCATTGATATAATATTTAAAAATGACAAAAGAGTATCTTTTCCGCAAAATAAATTTAAAAGATCGTCAAAATCTTTACGCCAAAATGTGTAATGCGAGTTTAAAGCCAGAATCTTGCAGTTTCTGCCAAACAGCCGGCGCCTCTCCGCTGTGTGAACTCTGAGATGTTCTCAAGTGTCATTCAAGCTAAATGAGGCGCAAAGACACGGGCGAAAGCCAGTTAAGCACACAGAATATTGCGCTTACCGCTTTGTAAATGCCTAAGCGGTACGCGTGACTGCAAGCGGCGTTTCTGTGCTTGAAGTTTTCGTTTTACTTGAACACACAAAAGAAGTATTTATGAGTACGTAGCAAGTAAAGAAGTATTTAAGAGTACGTGTGGTATGTGATGGATGAGTGTGAGATTCGTTTTTTATCTTGAGCTCTGACTATATTTTGTGGTCGGATTTTTATATTTTGTAGTAATTATAGTACCTACTTTCTTTATTATTGTCATATCGTCACGCCTTTCCCCCGAGGGGGCTGGTAGAGGTGTACAACACCCACACTTCACCGTACGATTTTCAGTCCCAAATGTGACAGGGGGCGAGCCTGTAGCCATACACCGGGCTTCAGACATGTAGCAGATGACTTACAAAACGCACATATGTTCACAAAATGAACAAATTGGTGCGTGCCGTCGGCTGGCTTCGAACCCGCTCCCTCTGGCTTGAAAGGCGGGCTTTTTCTAACTAGGCTTTTATCGCTTATTATTTTATACAAAATGCGCCTCACGGATTCACCCGCGGTTAAAAAGTATCTTATGTGCTATTCTAGACTATAATCTATCTCTATGCCAAATTTCATCCAGATTTGTTCAGCCGTTCTGGCGTGAAAGAGTAACAAACATCCATCCATCCATCCATTCTTACAAACTTACGCGTTTATAATATTAATAGGATTTCTTTATGACAAAGAGTAATTAGCCTTAAAGGTATTTTTAAAAATGTCTCTGTAATCAAAAAAAACTATTCACTTATTTTTCCATTAGGTACTAACAATAAAACACCAGTAAGTAATCAAATTTTTTATCACTATGTTAGTAACAATAATTCAATCTCTATTTGAGAAATTAAGACTTATCTAAATGTAGATTTGTTCTTTTTTGAGTCCATAATTTTCTACACACGCCAAGCTTAAGGCGAGCCTGGCCAGAAAACGTCTAGCAAGAATCAACTTTCCTCTAAGATAAACCATGGTTTTTACTGTGTAAAAAAAAGTATGTTATTCTTAAGCATGTTTTTAAGTGGAATCATAAATCTGATACATGTAATGAATAACTTCACTCGATAGAAAAAAAATCCAAAGTCACCTCTATTTGGTATTTTAAACACGATTTGCGACTTAATTTTTACAAATCATATTGCTTTTTTATTTTTTTTACGAATTACAATGCAATATAAAAATGGGATCATAAATAAAAATGTTAAAAAGTTAACATGGTAATTTTATATGATTTTTTTATCACGAATTCATGGTAAAAAGGCACGTTTGCGTGACCGCCAGTCCGCCCGCAGACCCCGTCGACGCCGGACGTGTGCCAAATTTTTGTGATCTCCGCAGTGCCGCACACACCAACACCAACCAAGCATTTAGTTTTGCCATAATGGGTAACAAACATAGTAAACGAAAAAAATGCTCAAGTCTGGTTTTTAGAAAATCGTACGAGTCAAGGAGCAAACGTCGGTAAGTAGATAAACTTCTACTAGATTAAATTGGTAATCATTGTTTTTATTTACTAGAATCGACATTTCTTGCATTGCTTTTTGTAGTCAGGTGATGTATCAACAAATCTATTAGTACCTACTTATATTCGTTTTAGTGTTTTCAAATATCATACTCATCATCATAGATACTTTTTTGTCTCGTTACGTGTATTCACGATGTAAATACCTACCCGGCCTAGTGGTATACCTACTAGTGATATTTATGTAGTTATACCTACCTACAGTTACAGTTTTTTTTTGCAGAAGACTACTACGTAACAAACTCCAATGACTTTGGAATTGACGAAACGTAAGTACCTACCTACCTTTTGTACCACGCAGGGAGGCGGGTGTTCTGCGAAGTTTTGACTATGTCGGTCACCATTTATTATTTCACCCAGACAACTTGTGAGATACGGCTACGGAGCGACGTTCATACTTTCATTTTTCCTGAGCATTCTAAACTGCACAACGAGTAAATACCCGACCTAGTGGCATACCAGTGATATTTATATTTATATAGTTATACCTACTTACACGAATACCTATCTTACAGTTTTGTTTTTTTTTTCAGAAGAGTACTACAACTAAATGTAATAAACTCCGATGACATTGGAATTGACGAAACGTAAGTACCTACCTACCTTTTGTAACATGCAGGGCGGCGGATCTTCGCTAAGTTTTAACTATACAGGATGTTAGGTAAGATACGGGACGACGTTCATACTTTCATTTTTACTGAGCAATCTGAACTGCACAACGAGTAAATACCCGGCCTAGTGGTATATCTAGTAGTGATATTTACGTAGTTATACTTACCTACATGAATACTTATCTTCGTTTTTTTTTTTTTGCAGAAGAGTACTTCAAGAGAATGTAATAAACTCTGATGACATTGCAATTGACGAAACGTAAGTACCTACCTTCTTTTTGTAACATGCAAGGTGGCGGATCTTCGCTAAGTTTTGACTGTACTGTACTGTATGTATGTAAATTATATAGGGTGTTAGGTGAGATAGGGGACGTCGTTCATACTTTCATTTTTGACTGAACAATCTGTACTACACGAGTGTTTGGTAGCGTTTGAGTTATAGCCGTATGATTTGAACACATCTAGGCCTGATTAGTACTGCAACGTGATTTTGGCTGTTTTGAAGAAAACGCGTAAAGTTGTATATTCGTTTTTAACGATTAGCGAAAATCGAGCATTTCGGTAAATCTTGTAAGTACGGCTTTTACAGGGTGACTGGTTGAACACTTTAGATATTCTATGTTATCATAGTACTCATTATTATGAACAACTTTTATTATGGGACTAACCCAGAATTCGCAAAAAAAAAAACAGCTGTTCCATACATTTTGTCGAATGTCATTGACATTTTTCTATGGAACAGCTGATTTTTTTTCGCGAATTCCGCGTTGGTCCCATAATAAAAGTTGTTCATAATGATGAGTACTATGATAATCCAGAATATCTAAAGTGTTCAACCAGTCACCCTGTATAAACCTACGACTGGTATGGATGTGTTCGTCGTTGCCTTTGAAATTCGAAACTGCCGGTTTGTAAGAAGCGATAGCGGGGACAGGCGAAGCTATGTATATACGTCACAAAGATGGCCGCCGACCGTTGTAGATTATTGCTTATATCTCGAGTTCTATCTCATCAAATCAGTTGTTTGAGGTGTCATTTGAAAGCTCATTTATTTATAATGTAGTTGTTATATAATTATGTACATACATATCAACAAGCTTGAACGACAGCTTCCGTGGCGAGTCCGACTCGAACTTGGTCGGTTTTTTAGAATTTTTATATTTTGAACTTTTGGACATCATACTTATAAATATTTATTTTTATTTTGTTTTAGGCACGTGGATGACATTGACCCTGTTTCACTCAGCGTGGTCATCATCCTGCGTCAGTCATGGTTTGGTGGGGGGTATCCTATCACGGCGTCACAAAGCTTAGTTTTTGTGAAAAGGGGGTTAAAACTTCTGCCAAAGTGTATCAAGAGACCGTCTTATATGGTGTTGTACAACCCCTTAGCAATACACTTTTTAAAAATCTACCGTGGAGTTTCCAACTAGACTCTGCACATGGTCACAAGGCGCGAACTACCCAAGCCTGGCTGGAAGCCAATGTTCCGGACTTTATAAGGGCTGAAGACTGGCCCTCCTCTAGCCCAGATCAAAACCCCCTGGACTACAAATTATGGTCAGGTTTAGAGGGCATGGCCTGCTCTAAACGACACGCCGACATAGAGTCACTTAAGAAATCTTTGAAGCAAGCAGTGGCTAAATTTCCCATGGAAACAGTCCGTAAATCCATAGATTCTTGGCCAGACCGACTAAAGGCCTCTATCAAGGCCAAATGTGGTAATTTTGAATAAAATAATAGTTATATTTTTGTTAAGACTTCAATACATATGTAAATATAACTTTTATTAACATTACATTAAGTACTGTATAAAAAAATAAATACATTTTCATTTGTAACAGAACTTATGGCTAGACATGCATACATATCGTCACGCTTTTCCCCGAGGGAGCTGGCAGAGGTGTAATACAACACCCACATTTCGCCGGACGATATTCAGTCCCAAATGTGACAGGGGGCGAGCCTGTCGCCATACACCGGGCTCCAGTTATGTAGCAGATGACACACAATACGCACATATGTTCACACAATGAACAAAGTGGTGCGTGCCGTCGGCTGGGTTCGAACCCAGCAGAGCAAAATTGCCACTCCCAACTAGGCTGCCATCGATTCTACAACTATATCACAGAACAAATAATAATACTACGTACCTATAGCTCAATTGTATATATAAATGTAAATATTGTTAATGTATATTTTTGTATTGGATGTCTTGTTAGTACTAGCAGAATGTCCGCCACTTCGTACCCAGGGTATGTATACCTATATATCCGGTATAAGTTTACTCGATTCTTTCATAATTATTGTTCAAAATTATATCTGAATCGTGTAGTTTTTTAACTTTGTAACATTTAACAAACCATACAATATTATTAGTACGCACCTAATGGTAAAGTAAGGTAATTAAAATTGTTATTACCATTGTTATACAATATACCCAAAAATAATGAAATTTACTATGTTGTATTATTTAATGAATACCGGTAGTTACACAATCATTCCAACACCCTGTATAAATATTTGTCCTAATAAGGATAACAAGTTGCCTATGTGTCAATCCAGGGCATAAGCTAACTCCGTTCCAAATATGATCCTCATCCGTCTAGCCGTTTAGGTGTGAATAAGTGAAATACGAGTAAGTACCTAACTTCCACACACAATCGCAATCTTTTGTATTTATGAGTGTGAAGTGTGATAAAATGGAAATATGACACTACCGGTAAAATGAAACTAATGCCACGACTGCTCACACATCAAAAATACAACAACTCGTGGACATGAGATTGGTTTTACCTACCTATATTGGCTTGAACGGCATTTTTTAGATTTTTTTTTGTTTGGCATCAAATAAAAAATGTTCATAAAATGGATGAGTACAATGACGGACGGATTATTTTATCGATTTCCTAAAAATGGGTGTTTAGGTACTCGATACCATAACGTGACTAACGGGTGAAAGACGTGCGCGCGGCGCATCGCACACAACTTTTGTGTCGCGTGAATGAATACGTCGCGCTCCCAAAAAGTGCGGCCTGAGGTAGAGTAAAATACCTAAAGTTCTGGGAAAGCCTCGCCTTAAATATAAATAGTAATAAATAATAAAATATAGTAAATGTATAGTAATAATAGTATTTGACAAGTCACAAAATAGCGCAGGTCTGCCTATGCCTTATATCCACATATCCATGAAGCGCTATGAAACTGCTTTTATTTGTTGTTGCCCACTAAAGATTCAATGGATTGTAAAGAATGCAATGGCGGTAAAGTACTCCGCTCCGGTGCAATATTTGCTTTTGAAATGAAATCCGCGGTGAATGTGTCTGGCAGGATCGTAAACGAAGGCTTTACGGGCCTATGGGCTCGTGCGAATTTTAAACCTAGAGTGTGTTAATTCAAGAGTTTTACTGATTTCCACTGGGTTTATCTGAAAGGTATTAAAAGCCAAAAGGGACTCGTAATACCCGTCATTGTGAACATCTTTAACCAGCATCACGATTAACGCGATAAAAATGGGATTAAATTAGGCAAACTAGAAGCTGACAAATTACTCAGCTTATACATAACATAACGTCACGCCTTTCCCCCGTAAGGGACTGGCAGAGGTGTAATGTATTACACCTCTGCCAGTCCCTTCGGGCACACCTACACTTCGCCGGACGATTTTCAGTCCCAAATATCCCAAATAATGCCCCTTAGTTTCTTGCCTGTTCTTCTGAGTAGAGGCTCTTTATCCGAACAAGGCGGTCGAGTCTATTTAAAAAAACTGATGTTCGTAAGTGTATCTTTGATACCTAAATTGAATAAAACATTTTGACTTTTGACTTTTGTGACAGGGGCGAGCCAGTCGCCATACACAGGGCTCCAATCATGTAGCAGATGACATACAATAGGCACATATGCTCACACAATTAACAAATTGCTCAGCTTGTGCAACTTAATTAAATACTTACCTTTACCTAAAACACTTTTTGTACATAGAAAACACACAGAACAGTTTATTAGCAACGGATCTCAACCATCTATTATATAGTTATAAAAAAAATAGAAATGCTCTTGTATAATATCTTAATTTGGTTCAAACCTCTCTACTATGCTTTTAGGCTGACTATGTCCGACTCTGGCTCTAATAGCAAAGCCTTGCCAAATGTTCCAACAATCATAACCGGCTTCTAGCTTAAACCGTGTTAAAACAAACCGACCGGCTAAAACCAGTTAAAACCGGATATGTGTAACGGACGCGTTAAACCGCGTTTATGCGTATATTCCGAAATTTTACATTCAGCACGGGAACAGATTAATTTCTCTTGAAAATGCACGGATTTCCCGCAATGTGTCGCGTTTTTTATTATCTTGGTCAGACTGTACGAGTAACATAAAACTCACCAAAGCTTTATGCACTCTTTTCAGTAGTCAGCTGAAAACATATTAATTTCGTATTAATGGGTTTTAATACGGATGTTGGATTTATAGAATTTATATTTCATGTTTTCGTTTATTTATGCCTTTTCGGTAAACATGTTTAACTAAAATAAATACGTGAACATGTTTAAATTAATTTTAAATGTATCTAAATGTAAATACCTGCATACTATTGCGTCACTTTACAAATTTTAAAGTAACTTCTCTTTGGAGGCCGCACAGGGAGCAAAAGCCCAGAAGATTTGGTTAATTTTATTGATTTTATTTATATGTATGTTTGTTAGTTTGTAAGGTATATTTTTATGGGCCCCTGTAACTTGCATTGTATGCATGTTATATTGCGTGAAATAAATGGATTATTATTATTAATATACTAGCTGCGCCCCGCGGTTTTACCCGCGGTTAAAAAGTATGCTATGATGATATGATATGATGATATGATTCTAGAATCTATCTCTGTGCCGAATTTCATCCAGATCTGTTCAGCCGTTCTGGCGTGAAAGAGTAACAAACATCCATCCATCCATTCTTACAAACTTTCGCGTTTACAATATTATAGTAGGATAGGATTATAATTCGGCTACTTTACGACTACACGCTTGGACCGACTACTTTACTGGTGAGAAATAAAAAAACAGAATCTTTCGGGTTTTAAATATTAGAGTGAAATGGGACGACAAACTTTAGAATCCATAACTTTGACTTTCAAGGATAGCTTTTCACTTCTAAAGTGAAAATACACAAGTGTCAAACGTAAAATGTACACTTTCAAACTCTCAGCGGACTACGAAACTCCACTCCCGAATGTCAACTCTCCATTGTATAAAGTAACCGAACAAAAATGAACAGCTTCTAATATAAATTATCCTCCCAGCGAAAGATTAATGACTTTCAAATTTCTCTGAGGATATAGACCCGATGAAGTCATTTTTCTAAAGTCCACTGCCAGAAAATGACACCAAGATTGATGTTTGTTAGCTCTGAGTGGACGGTCGAGCGTGAATTTGATAAGAAAGTATTTTTAAAAGTTTAGCTTCTTTAAAAGGCTGTTAATTGAAAGTTCTTGGGCTTTGGGACGCTAATTAATATCCACGTCGTTGCGAAAATAAATTAGGGGTGACTAGGCATGACGTCTCCAGCGACTTGGAGAAAGTAATCTCTTGGATTTGTTTTGCAAAATATGCTGTTGAAGTTTATTCGTATGTCGTTGACTGTAAAATTATGGTGTTGCTTCAGTTGACCATTCTTTCAACTAAAATACATACATACATATAGTCACGCCTGTTTCCTATAGAGGTAGGTAGAGACCACTTTTCTCCATCAAATTCAAATCAAGAAAATCAATCTAAATCAAGTTTTATCATTATTTTTTTCTTGTTGTTTTGTTGTCTGTGGTGTGAACAATAAAGAGTTTATCTATCTATCTATCTATCTCCACTGGCTACGATCCTGGCATACATCTTTCGCTTCTTCTACTTCCATGAGTCTTTTCATACACGCTCGTTGGTGACGGGTACTCCTGACCTGGCCTTTCTTTACAACGTCTTCAAGATACTTCAAGATACTGATAGTCTGGTCAAGATACGTTCATCTAGGTCGACCCTTACCAACTTGGCCGTTCACACACTCGCCTTGTAGATCTGTTTCGTCAATCTCCTTTCATCCATTCTCTTAATGGATGAAATTCTCGCAATTCTCTACAATTTAATTATTTATTAATTAGTACTTGTTAGGTTTTTTTAGGTTTGAGATTCGTAGTACGTAGGACTGACCAGAAGACGATCTCCTATAGAGAGTAGAGATGTCTATTTATTCATTATAATTTGTTAGTGACTCTCTGAGCCGTAGACCTCGCGGCCGACGTCTGTCCTCCACTACAGATCGCATCCCTCAACCGATTCTCGTGAATTTTGTGCGGTTCGTATTAGGAAGGTGGAGGCAAACCGTTTAGTACGAATTGGTGGAATTTCGACTAAGTAGGGATGGGAGGGCTTCGTTCGTTAACGCTCGGTAGGTCGAAAAGTTACCGTATCTCACCCAAGATGATCTTACTGGTAGGTATTTGTAATGGAAGTATAAATAAATAAATAAATAAATATTCGGGACACTTGAACACACGGTCGTCTGACCCCAAACTAAGCAAAGCTTGTACTATGGCGGCCAGACACTGATATATTTACTTATATACTTTTAAATACATACTTAAATAGATATTAACACCCAGACATAGAACAAACACAAATATTCATCATATGAATGTTTGCCCTAGGTGGGAATCGAACCCACGCCCCCTAGATCAGAAGGCAGGTTCACTACCGACTGAGCCACCGAGGCAGTCAAATATCGTGCATCATGCAAAACTACGTAGCTAGGTTCCAACCTTTGTTCAAACTTGTAGTAGCATTTCTATCTTCATTTTTATTATATTTCCTACACAATACATAAAATCCCAAAATCCCAAACACATGTCACTCTGATTCCTCGCGACACCCATGACAAGATCACCGAAATACCCCAAATAATCTCGCTTTTCACTAATCCTCAGTAAAAATTTCCGCGACATCCCATCGTGAGGGATCGTTCGTATTCAATCAACCCTTTCGATGGTGATAAATGGATGACGTCACCCGCCTGATGGATGCGCCCTTTCATATAGAAATGTCGACTAAATTTGTGGGATGCGAGAGAAATCTTCGGAGATAAGAGCTATGGTTGGGAGAACGGCAAATGTTACATAATGGCTCGTGAAACATGGTCTGATCAGAGATTTTCGTTTCCAATTGTAGTGTTCGTGGTAGGTATTTCTTGACTAAAAAGGGTTAAAGTGCAATGAAATATAAGCAGGAGATATATACGCTGTTTGCAGTTGTCTCTTTTGCACATCCTTACTAATTAAAAAATCGAAAGTAACTCTGTCTGTCTGTTTGTAGGCTTTTCACGGCTAAGCCGCTGGACGTATCTTGAAGAAATTTGAGAAATAGTCGCAGAATGTCACAAGGAAGGTTTTCGTATGCTTTTTTCTGAATAAATATTTTTTTTTGTCATTAAATTCTGTAAATTTATAAAAAATAACGCGCTGCTTACCAAATGCGTCAGACAACATCACAGAATAGTACGTAGTTTGTGCTAAAATAACAACTGACAACTAAAATTAAAACTCCGCTCAAAACAAGCCAGCATTTTTTTGTCATTTTGGACTCTGATCTCTTTGGTGACGGATTATTATTCATAATTTGATAATTAGTTACAGTTAAAAATACGAGGAAGGTTCATGGATACTATTTTTCTGAATAAACGCGAACGAAGTTGCGGGCAACAGCTAGTTGTAAATATAAATAAGAGATAGCTTAAGTGATTTTGGGGGCTGAGCTACCCACGTCCGTAGGAGTGTACTCTATTCTGATTCCCTACACGTGGTCCCCGGGTAGTGCTAACCGGGTAGCAAACTCTGGTGGGAGGCTTTGGCCGTAGCTAGTTACTACCCACCGTACCAAGCTATGTCGTGAAATGACCTAGTCGTGTTTTGGGATGTAGTCCGGTGTAACCGTTCCGAAGACGGGTCTGAGCAGTTGCGCACTTGTAGCGCCTCACTCAACTGCAGTCTTTGTACTTCTTCACTCTACAAAACTTCAAGGCTAGAGTGAATAAGTACCTTATAGGTCGTCGTGCTCCATCTTAGACCACAACGTCGCTTAACATCAGGCGAGTTGGTGGTCAAACGCCGACCTAAATTTTTTATTCTAAATTAAAAATAAAACAAAATTGGCTGTAAAAACTCTAGTCACTCTTTTCTAAATCTTCTTCTTCTGTTACTTTCCAATTTAAGTACTAACAAAGCTACTTATCTGCTTTTCGCTTTATTAAGGACTTTTAGTAGATAGCGAAGATAAATATTTTAGAGCCGTCGAAGTGCTATCCGATACTTCGTTAACAATAAACATTGTTTAGAGGGAGATCGGACCAAAATGGCCGTAAATCAGCTTGATAAATATTTTATAGGGCCGTTTCGGAAAATAAGCATCTGTATAGCATAATTAAAGCGATATTTAGTGAGGTACGAGGCAATAAAACTGTGAATATTCAAGTTGTTTGCTGGCTATTCACTTTACGGTGAATTTAGTACTTATGAGCATATAAGTACTTGATTTTCATTCTACGAAACATACCTTGTTACCTACTCAACCTACTTCTACTTCTATCTACTTGTTACCTTGTAAACTTCAAAACTGTTTCTTGAACCAATATCTACCGCCCTAACGTCGCATTAAGTACGTCAATGAATGTAATTCTTCGAGTACTTCTTCGGCACGTGTTTCGCCTCTCCACGAGGCATCCTCAGGACGTATTGACTCTCCGACAACTCTACTCAGTCAACACAACAGTTTTGAAGATGAACTGCCGCAAAGTAACGCCTGATTCAATCGACAGGTAAACTTAGTAAAATATGTATGTCTGAAATTAAAAAAAAAAAACTGAATACTGTTTAATTGTGCATGGTTTCTTGACATGTTATGGTTAAGAATTTTTTTTGTAGTTTTTATTGCGACTTGCGCAAAAAGTAGGGCTATGTTTTTAATTATCTTTTGCTAGGTTATCTCACGAACACAATTTTCTTTTCAGTTTTTAACCGACTTCAAAAAAGGAGGTTCTCAATTCGACTGTGTGTTTTTTTATGTTTGTTACCTCATAACTTTTGACTGGGTGAATCGATATTGATGTTGTTTTTTTAGAAAGCTGATGCTTCCTGTGCGGTTCTGCATTCTATGGTAAAAGACCAAAGAATGCAGTACCATGACGAGGCATGCTGATTTTATTCTGATGACGTGTGGACGACAGACATGAGAACATTTGTAAATTTTTCCTTCTAAATAATGCCATCTCAAAAAATCTTTGCTGATCCTCTCTTCACAATAAAGATACGCGGAACAGTTTTAATTAAGTGGAAATATTTAAATTAACAAAACAGCAATTAAAATTCACCCCAGTTTACCCGGCTTAACCCTATCAACACGGACTGTAATAAATATCCTTGAAGGCGCCCTTAAAAAGTGCAATTACGATGATAATTGCATTTTTTGGAATAACAAGAGAATGCAATTTTGCTACTTTGCCTGGTAAGTAAAAAGAATGCTGCAGCCAGCTTTGTAAATTGTTATGAAAAACTTTAATAAGTCACGTGAAAATCCTTTTAGCAAACAACACGGTTGTATAAAAAGTAAGCTGGTTTTTTAAAGTTCATGTAATATTATTATGTAAGTAAGTAACTAAGTACCTATTGTTCGTATTATTAATAACACGAACAATATACAGGTACTTGGTTAAGCGAACAAATTTGAATGTGTCCTGTCCCTCAGATAAACGGCTGTATCACACCCAAAGGTTGTACTTATCTCAAGAACCCTAGCATTATTTAGAGGGGCATACCCATTTTTAGAGCTCTATCACACTTACGATTTGCAAGAGAGTCATTGCGGCGTCATCGCGGTGACATCGCCGCGCGTTCGTTGCAAGCTCGAGGCGGTCACGTCGCTTAATCGCCTCGCTTTGAAATCGCTAGCGTCTATCAAACTAGCGATTTCAGAGCGATTTCTTACCCAAATAAATAGTTACGTCATCGCGATTATGATTCCATTCAATATAGTGAAATAAAATTCTTATTGCGAGACTACGATGTAAATCTGACTTTGTCTGTTTATCCGTCTGTATTACCAGGGCTGATTAGAAGAAAAATTCATCATAAGTGCTTAGCTGTATGCAGCTAGATTAGGTTAAAATGTTGGCCTCAAACAGGTTCATTATAATCTGTTTATGCTTTGTTCATTCTTTGCAAAAATTAAAAATGAAAACAAATTTCAATTATTTTTAATCCTGCTTATCTCCACACAGCTCCAGTGGATTACGCTGAAGTTTTTATAATTATCTTCTTACTAACACGGGCGTTGTAAATTAATTATTTCACAGTTAATTTGTGTTCAAAGAAGTCTAGAATGTTCAAGGAAACATTATTAATTTAGGTTGAAAGTAACTAGAGCTTATTATAAAATTACTCACTACTTGTTCATTTTCGAACTCTAAAGATTATTAAGAATCTGTTAATTAAATATCTTTACAGCACAAACTACGGGTAATTGATTTTAACTGAGTGTCTATTCTTATCTTTAATGTTAGGAAATTAATAACTCACTTATACAACAACAACAACTCTTTATTAAAAACATAAAATAATTACAATAGTACTTAGTAATAAGGCTTAACTAAGTGATAATTGGGCGGCCTTATCGCTCAAAGCGGTCTCTTCCAGGAAACCTGCATGGACAGGAAAATTTTTATAAATAGAAAATAGTAATAATAATCAGCAAGTACCTTGACTTGGCGCACGAGGTAACCACCATGTGGGATGTTGACTCGACGTTCATTGTCCCGTTAGTCGTTACGGCAAACGGTCTCATAGCGAAGAGCCTCGACCAAAATCTCAAGAGGCTCTCGTTAGACGGTTGGATTAAGGGCCAGATATAAAAGGCAGTAATCTTAGACACGTGCCGTATTATCAGGAGGTTCCTCAATCTGCAGCCCTAACCACCGGTAGCTTGGACCTCGCCCCGCTGCCGGCGGCACACTAGTTTTTATTTTTTATAATATTTTTTTTTAATATTAATAAAAGTATTGTAAATAAATTAAAAACTAAGAAAATAAATAAATAACTGATAATAATAATAGTAATATCCGGCACACTTGCACACACGGTCGTCTGACCCCAAATTAAGCAAAGCTTGTACTATGGCGACCAGAGACTGATATACGTACATATATTTTTTCTATAAATACTTAAATAGATAATTAACACTCAGACATAGAACAATCACAAATATTCATCACATGAATGTTTGCCCTAGGCGGGAATCGAACTCACGCCCCCAGGCTCAGAAGGCAGGTTCACTACCGACTGAGCCACCGAGGCAGTTATACATAACTAAAAATCCCAAGATATTTTAATGCCATAGGTGGCAAACGAGCTAACGGACCGCGATCGCTGTCCCCTATGTACCTGATACCTGTAATACGGGAGACATCACAAATACCTACGTTTCCAACCCTTATGGAATCTATTAGAAGCCTTTAAAAACCCCATGTTGTAGTACTCGAAAATACCTCAGGATAACTGACTAGAACAAAGGCAAGAACCTCAGAAACATCATGCTTAAAGTCTAGAATTTACCACTGCGACGTAGTTTGTCCTATTCCCATTAGGGAATAATGTCTGCTATTTGGCTGACAATATTGAGGTCACGACACACTACAAGGATTATTGGATAAAAACTGTCTGGAGGTTGCCTGGTCGACCATCATTCAAATTAGGATTTCGTAATCTTTACCCTGTCTGCTCTTATTCCACCGCCAAATAGCTGGTTTGACTACTTGGTGATATAATTACTATGTAGCACACTGAAGGTAGTATTATCATTGGTAAGTAATTTGGTAAGTAATAGTGGACAATGTCTTACAGGGCTGGCAAAAATTAAAACTTAGGCCAAAAATGGTTTTGCTGAATATTTTATAAATTTTTACCTTTTTACCTAGCAACCACATTGGCCGACTGGGACGGACCGCGCATTCCGACCTGGAGATCGTGGGTTTGATTCTGGCCGTGCACCAATGATTTTTCTTTTATAGAAAAGTTGTTGTGCATTTAAGGCCCCGTCTTCCACGAAATCACCAAAAACAAGTATTTTATTTGCACCTACTTTGATATGAAGAATTATGATGATCAGGTACAAAAAAACACAGCTGGAAGAAGAAAGAACCAACCAAAGTTTAACCGCAGAACGATTTTGGAAAGCATTCTAATTTTGAAAACAAATCACAAAAAGTATTTTCTTAAAAAACTATCGGATAGTAATTCTCTAAATTTTCAGTTATTACACCACATTTTTTTTCGACTATTAAATAGCCAGATTAGTTCCCTAAAGTTTAACCTAGCAACTTATTCTTATTTGTGTTCTTATTATGACTAATACCAATAAAAACGACAAAAAAATAAAAAAATTGTCGCTGATCTCATTTTACCATCAAAAATATGAGTTACGATTTTCAACTCTATATAAATGAAACCGCTTAAGTAAACGTGTGTGTGGGTGAGAAATCATGCTATGACGGCGCCTTAAACACGCCTACTCTTACGATGAAGGAAAACACCGCGAGGAAACCGATATGTCCTAGAAGAATATTTCGAAAGACATTTGACACCCACCAACCCGCACTGAGCCAGCGTGGCGATAAGGGGTCAGTCACCTTCGACTTAGGGCAGGTCGGTGTCCCTGCAGTATAAATAAAAAAATAAATGTGGGATATATATTTTTTTTAATTTTTTTTTTTTTTTATTAAGAATAGGTCGGCGTTTGACCACCAACTCGCCTGATGTTAAGCAACGTTGTGGATGGATGGAGCACTCTTGCCTAGAAGAAACCGATTCACTCGAGACTTGAAGACACCCAGATTATAAGTGTCAGGGAACACACACTCTGGCAGAGTATTCCACACTCTAGCGGTCCTTATGAGAAATGAGGGGGACAGTGACATGACAGTGGGGAGTAAAACACTGTAATGATGATGATGATGATAGCATGGGCTAAGGTTATCAAAATGTGATTATCTCATAGCTAAATATAGGGGCTGCTCCTATCACATCTCATGAACAGTTCTATAAATGTTTCTTGGAACTGATCCCCACAGAAATTTATTTTGAATGCCCATTGGATCGGCAATAAAATATAGGCAGAAAAATAAATACCAGAGAACCTTTTTTGAGGCCAAATATTTCCTATTACGAGAAGTAGGTTTGAATTTTATATTTTTATTTTGTATTATTGTCCAAAGTAATAGCAGGATTTTTAGTATTCTGTCTGAATTACATTACATTATATCATCTTTATAATATGAGTATAATATAATCGTGTAAGTATGATGTGTTTATTTCAAAATTAATTTTAAATATAACAGGAAGAGACATATGGAATTTATTGAAACAATATAAACCTAAAATAAACCAAACAAAGATAACAAATTACAAATAATAAACAGAGCTCAGGTCAGTATCCGCGGGTAAAGTACCATTTTAAATTATTACTTGAAATGACTTCTGCTATTTATTTTGTTCTCTAGTGTTCAAATATTGTAACGTGCTTATATACACACACATACCCACTTACCAATTTTATGTTGACAATTTTTTTGTACTGTTTTTATTAATTTCTGACTGTTTTGTGTTATGAACAAATAAAATAGTAAATTTGATAACGGTTGCAGCTTTTGTCGTTGATAAGAATAAAAATATTTTTATTATCCAAAGAATTAAAGAAACCTACATATTCATTAATCTAAATGAAGAATCAACCATTACTTATAGGTAGGTACTTACAGGCTAAATAGATCTATCGGCGAGCCTCAAACTGAGTGCTGGTTTTCAGAACAAATTGTTTGACATACTAATAGACAATAATTTACATGTACGAGTAACTAAGATAGAAATTAGCTAGAATTTCTGATCAACAGATTGGTTTCCTATTAGCTCTAATAAACGTGAAGATTCAATCTCATCCTCTAAGATCTTCAGAACTGCTGAGCGCAGCTTCTACTTATATGTTACTGTTATGTACTTCTACGTATATACTTATACGTAGCTACGACTGCCTCGATGGCTCAGTCGGTAGTGAACCTGCCTTCTGAGTTAGGGGGCGTGGGTTCGATTCCCACCTAGGGCAAACATTTACGTGATAAATATTTGTGTTTGTTCTATGTCTAGGCGTTAATTATCTATTTAAGTATGTATTTAAAAATATATGTATGTATATCAGTCTCTGGCCGCCATAGTACAAGCTTTGCTTAGTTTGGGGTTAGACGACTGTGTGCAAGTGTCCCGAATATTTATTTATTGTATAAAAAACGTATGTATGTTCTTTACTTAGCAGAGCTTTTATCTGCGCAAGTGTACATTTAGTAGAGCTTTATAAAAATTGAGAAATACGAGTGTTAGTAATAGTACAGCCCTGGATAGACAGGATTATTAGACAAATGAAAACCGTCTAGGGGCCGCCATACGCCGTCAGACCTACGTCAAGCAGTAATTACGATTTACCACCTCTATTGGACAATAGAGAAACAAATCAACGTCAGCCTATGAACGGTGTACGCTGGGTGCGCCAATTTACTAAGAAATTAACTCCAACGTTGATAAAGTCTGGTAAATGTTAGCTGAAATGTAATAAGAAATACTTACTTGATGGTTCTGTTTAATGAAAGCTTTTGGATTTGATTGCACAGTTTGACGGATAACGCTAACAGCTACTTACAAAGTTTATTTTTAAATCAAAGTCAGATTATTTAATAACTGTAATCTATTTTTATTATACTTACTTACATTTTGAGCGTAATTCTTTGAAATGACTCCCTAGACTAGCAACAGCATTAAATTTATTGGTTTTCCGACTTTTAATGTTTTTATTATTGCCAATTAAAATTTCGCACCAGTGTTAAAAATATACGAATTTTACGAGTCGAACATCGCAAATGAAAATGGTTTCCGTTTTTTTTGAATTGACAATGCAGCTAAATCTATTTAAATATTTTTCTCTATTTACTTTAATATAAGCTAAGTTTGTTATGTTGATTATCGTAAGCGCGCAAGACAACTTATATTGTATACGATTCTAGCACCGGACCCCAAGATACCGGCTGAGCCGAGTTTGGGCTCAGCCGGTTATATATAGCTAAATGTTTTGTAAATTTATCAGCTTAAATAAATATTTTTGGTTTGATTTGATGTCAACCAATATTGCAAGCACCTAAGTCAAAGTCAAAGCCAAATTGTTTTTATTCAATTTGGGTATCAAAGTTGGACTTATGAACGTCAAAGTTATTTAAATAGACTCGACCGCCGACCGCCTTGTTCGGATAAAGAGCCTCTACTCAGAAGAACAGGCAAGAAACTGAGGGGCATTTTTTTTTTAAAGAATAAATAAACAGTCTTACAAATTTTTGCTTACAACTAGGTAAAACCTATAAATACTAGTGGCTACTTGGCGGAAGTGGAAGGCTCCAGACATCTTTGTCTTCTAAATAATTCGTCGCTATGACTACGGATGATTTTATTTATAGCCCTTTATAAATATATTAAACCGCTTTTATTTCAGGCAGTAATACAACAACCAAGCACAAAACAAAGGCAAAACCTCAAATAACAAAAACTCAAATGAAAACCAAGCGCAAAAACAAAACGCTCCTTCCCAAATTCCAAGACTAAGCTAAAACGAAAAGCTCCTACAATTTTCTCCGACATTGTGATGCGAAAATTGTCGAGTGTCACTTAATTAACGGAACGTAAACATAGCACGCACGGAATCCGAGCTCCGAATCACGTAGGTCTTTGTAGGCGCAGAATTACTCGCTAGTTTGTATTCCAACCTAGGCCTAGATCTGTGCCCGAAAGTAATCGTAACTTTCTGGGTAACGTTGACATGATGAAGGTATTTTTCTTTTGCCGGAGAAGTTTGTCTGCGTATCACAATCTAGACTTAACTAGATCGAGATTTGTTTTTCGTGACGAAAAAGACAAGAATAGTTTCTTTGACGTATTTACCTTGCTAGCTGAGTTTATCGATAAAAAAAGAAAGTTATTTTTACTTTTGAGTATGCCTAAAAGTTTGTTTTTGAGCTTTGTTTATTCTACTGATACTGATGCCAGTGAGTCAGAAAAGGAAAATAATTATTGACTGCTTCGGTGGCTCAGTCGGTTGTGAACCTGCCTTCTGAGCTAGAGGGCGTGGGTTCGATTCCCACCTAGGGTAAACATTCATGTGATGAACATTTGTGTTTGTTCTATGTCTGGATGTTATTATCTATTTAAGTACTAAAAGAAGAAGAAGGGAAGCGATGATAGCCTAGTTGGAGAAGGCCTGCCTCTCAAGCCAGAGGGAGCGGGTTCAAAACCAGCCGACGGCATGCACCAATTGGTTCATTGTGTACATACATATGTGCGTATTTTAGGTCATCTGCCATAAATTAATGGAGCCCGGTGTATGGCGAGTGGCGACAGGCTTGCCTCCTGTCACATTTGGGACTGAATATCGTCTGGCGAAGTGTGGGCGTAGTATTACATCTCTGCCAGCCCCCTCGGGAAATGACATGACATGTTATGTGTTTAAAAAATATATTTATATTTATATCAGTTTCTGGCCGCCACAGTACAAGCTTTGCTTAGTTTGGGGTCAGACGACAGTGTGTGTAAATGTCCTGAATATTTATTTATTTATATAATAGAATCAGGAGGAATGCCCTTGGTAGTGTAATTTGGAATTGTTTTTTTCTAAATGTGTCTGATATACAATGTTAATGTACTCGTACTCACTTCTATTCAAAACATTTCTTTCATCATGTTACAAAGTTAGGTAAATGTATGTGAAGGAAGACATACAAGTCAGCCAAACGTACAAGCGTAGGCGCTCTCTGATCAATCGCTCTCGTAACATGAAACAGAATCGCACAATTGGGTTAAAGAAAATCGGTGCAAACAAATAACACCATTCAAATCGAACATAAACGTTTCAGGAAACAGGGTTGACATGCCCCACAACACCCTACAAGGACATTTTCTTGGAAATACTCAACGGGTTTCGCAAAAGCACTCTTTGTCGAAGCCAATATTGCTGTGTTTAACAGTGAACTATATCTTACTGTCTCGCAATAAAGTTCATTTTAAAACACTGAAATGCTACTCATATGACCACGGAACAGTTCTTAGTAGCTACATGTTAAGGTGGCGTTTATTTGATGTGTGATAATGTAAGTGGTTCTGTAACTTTGCACAATTATTAGAAAACGCTTGTTTTAATAAAATGAATTGTAAACTTCTGAAATCACATGCATAAAAATTAGTCTCTATTCCTGTTCTGCCTGCCTTCTGAGCTTGGGGGCGTGGGTTCGATTCCCACCTAGGGCAAACATTTATGTGATGAACATTTGTGTTTGTTCTATGTCTGGGTGTTGATATGTATTTAAGTATGTATTTAAAAATATCTAAGTATGTATATCAGTCTCTGGCAGCCATTTTTTTTTTTTTTTTTTTTTTTTTTGCGTGGGGGAATGCGCTTACACATCCCCGCTACGCCCCGGGGGAGGCGCAGCGGGGTATGTTGGACTCGGTGCCAGAAGGGCGCCCCTACCGACTAAACCCCCACGGTGTCCATCCTCGTCGGCAGTGGCGGGGTCACGGGGCCTCTCTCAGAATCTCCGTAACCCCACCACGCCGCTTTCCGCAGCCGGACCCACCTCAGGAGGGGGCTCGTCCCCCTCCCCAGCTCCGAAGCGATGCCCTGGACACCAAGGCATCGACTCCTCAGGAGACCCTCCTTAATTGGGAGCACCAGACACCCCCGTGTCCGGCGCCCCTGGGCCTCCTAGCGGAGACGGTGTGCGAGCCCTGCTGGCTCGCCTCCGTGTCCGCGCCCTCCGGAGCGGGAGAGAAAGAGGGTCCCTTTCTCTCTCCCGCTCCTCGGTCTCTCTCTGCGACATCACCTCCTCGCAGAAAGAGACCATAGCCCTCCATGACCCCTCGTCGGCGACCATCCTAGATAGGATGGTCGGCAGCGAGAGGTCCGCCCCTACAGCCGCGACCAACGCCAGTCGTGGCTCCGCCGCCCCCGGAGTCTCTGGCAGCCATAGTACAAGCTTTGCTTAGTTTGGGGTCAGGCGACCGTGTGTGGAAGTGTCCCGAATTTATTATTTTTTTATTTTATTTTTATTTTTTATTTTGTTTTAAGATTTATTTATGTTCACCAAAAATGAACAGGGTTAACTGGTACAAATGCATTTGTGGGCAATTGCGTTTTTGAAGAATTACTGTAACACCAAATTAGGCAACTAACGTCATCTAGTACAGATAATGATACTAAAGATAGAAAAAAGATGTACCTAGGTGGCGCCAAATTTGGGAAAAGTTTGTCAGTAATTCTCGAAAGACGCAATTGCCCCACAGACGCATTTGTACCAGTTGACCCTAAACTTGTAAACTTTTGAAATCACGTGGATAAAAATTAGGCCCTATTCCTGTTCGAAGATTTATTTATTTTCACCAAAAATTACCAGAGAGTATAGGGTCAACTAGTACAAATGAGTCTGTGGGTCGTCTTTGAAGAATTACTGTCAAATCAAATTAGGCAACTAACGCCATCTAGAACAGATCATTGTAACTAAAGATAGATAAAAGATGCAAGGTGCGCCAAATTTGGGAAGGGTTTGTCAGTAATTCTCGAAAGAAGCAATCGCCCCAGTTACGCATTTGTACGAGTTGCGCCTAAATATTAATTTAACTAGCTGTATCCTGCGGCTTCACCCGCAGTCCCACAGGTACCGTTTATTTTTTTCAGGATAAAAAGTAGCCTATGTCCTTTTCTGTTCCCCAGACAATGTGTTTGCAAAATTTTATAATGATCCGTTGATTAGTTAGGGCGTGAAAGCGTTACAAACAAACAAACAAATTCACTTTCGCATTTATAATAGGATATTTAATTTTATTTATATAGGAATAGGTTAGGATTTTAGGGTGTTGTATAACACCCTAAAATCCTAACTTATTTAAAGTATTTCAAGTCTTACTTACTACGGGTTCCAGCGAAACACAAGGCAGCACTACTCTCACCTGAGTTCTGGCCAAAAGGGCTAGTGTTCCAGCGCTACTGGGAGGCCGCACAGGGAGCAAAAGCCCAGAAGATGTAGTTAATTTTATTAATTTCATTTATATGTATGCTAGTCTGTAAGGTATTTATTTTCTATGGGCCTCTGTAACTTGCATTGTATGCAAGTTATATTGCCTGAAATAAATGGATTATTATTATTATCAAGATATTTATTTGTCTTCTTAATTTCTAAGTTTTTTACAATAAATGAATATAAAAACAAATACTATAAAAAACTTAAAAACTAGGGTGCCGCCGGCAGCGGGGCGAGGCCCAAGCTACCGGTGGTTAGGGCTGCAGAGTGAGGAACCTCCTGACAATACGGCACGTGTCTAGGATCACTGCCTTTTGTATCTGGCCCTTGATCCAACCGTCTAACGAGAGCCTCTTGAGATGTTGGTCGAGGCTCTTCGCTATAAGACCGTTTACCGTGACGACTATCGGGACAATGATCGTCGAGTCAACATCCCACATGGCGGTTACCTCGTGAGCCAAGTCAAGGTACTTGCTGAGTTTGTCCTTCTCGGCCTTCACGAGGTTCTCGTCATGTGAGATGGTGATGTCGACGAGCACTGCCCGGCGCTGGGACCGGTCGACCAGCACGATATCAGGCTTATTGGCAACAATAGTCCTGTCCGTGATGATAGAGCGGTCCCAGTAGAGCAAAGCACGGCCATTCTCGAGAACTGACGCTGGTGCGTACTTATAGTACGGCACCTCGGACTCGACAAGACCGTATTGAAGAGCAAGTTGCTGGTGGATGATCCTGGCTACTTGGTTGTGCCTGTGCAAGTACTCGCCGTTAGCAAGATGCGAACAACCGGAAATGATATGCCTGAGTGACTCTCCGGGACGGTGGCATGCCCGACAAATGTCGACCGTACCGTCCTTCAGGATATATTTATTATTATTATTATAATTATTATTATTATAACACCTCTGCCAGCCCCTTCGGGAGAAAGGCTTGACGATATGTTATGATATGTAGTATTTTAGGTACAGTATACCTAAGTGACTAAAGTGAATACTACAATTACTAGTGACTAAACTCCAAAAAGGCGCAGACAATTTTAGTCCTTTTGATAAGTTAGGTTAATAAATGCTGCAACAAAATCGAAGTGATTGTAAAAATAAGTACTAAGAAGTAAAGTAGTATTTACAAGTTCGCGTTGTTTTTGCTTGAAGTAAAGTGTTTGCTCAATGGGGTACCTATCTATATAGGTCAGGAGAAACTGGAGCGCGCTGTTGAAATAATAGTTTTTATTTCTTACTCTCAGTTGGTGTTCTCTTATTTTAGCTACTTTAAACACTGCTGTAAAGTGTTTATACTAATATCCGAGTTTGTAGAGAAAATTGTTAGTTTGTTTCTCAGACCTTTTTCGAAAGGCTTAAAGATTTTTCCCGTTTTCTACCGCTAAGAAAATAGAATTAGAATAATATATTCAATTAGCCCTTGCAACTACTTTGTGAGTCCTTAACCTGCTATAAAATATTAGATTTTTCGAAAGTTCAAATAATAAATATTTAACGCTAACGAACAAAATTTCATTAAAAAACGGTACCTAGTACATAAATTAGTGCCACATTTTTTACGGCTTACAAAGTTTTAAAATGAGTTACCGGAAAATGAAGTAGAGTCTTAATTTTTTGGTAACTCATAATTACACTTTACGCTAACAGTCTTAGAAGTGAAAGAAATGCATTTACTTCTGTTAAACCAATAGTAGAGGAGACCGTGGGAGATCGACCTTCACCGATCGGATACCAGTGGCCCTATTCGGAGATTTGAAATTTTCATCTCACCCTTTTTCGTCTTTGTTGGTCTCGTTTGAAACGTCATAGGTGTGAGAGTGACCAAGATAAAATCTTATCTCATCTCACGCGCAGAAATAGCCCCCCAGATGAGACGTATTTTTTTTCAATTATATTAATTTATAAACAAATATGCCTATGATAACTTGCCTATCAAAAAGTGCTCATAGCTATTTTCAATTTAATTAATTGTAATCAATTTTCTTCCATCACCTTCACTTTTTCGATAACCGAATGAATTTTATATCAACTGAAAGTTAATTAACACACAGAATATGCCTAGATAGGCTTGCCTACTTATTTCTGTGTATGGCTACCTGGCAAGCAGATGTGAACATGTAACTCAATATAGGTAACTACAACGATCTGCTTACCGATCGAAATTAATATCAAAGGTTAAATATTTTAATTACAAAACCAATCATATAGGCTTGCCTGCTGAAAATCGTACATATTCTATTCAGGTGACGGTCGATCTCCATTGGCTCTTAGACTACAATGTTTAGCTAAATATTGAGTAGCAAGTAAATAGCGCTATCCAAAAAGGTATATTATAAAGGGTTTGATTGAGTTACCTGTGTTTTGTTTCATTACTTCTTTACGCTCAAACTGCTGGACCAGTTTAGATGAAATTTGGTATGGAAGCAGCTGAAACCCTGGCTTAACGAATAAGCTAACTTTTATTTCGAAAAGTGAAGTATTTCTGCGAGAAATTTAACCGTAGGTAACACCGACGGGCGTAGCTAGTATAGTAATAGTTCAAAAGCGCGCCTGGCCCTAAATGGAATTAGGTCTGAAACTAGTCTACTTAATCCAATTTAAGAACTAATTTTATTACTAAGGTGATTAGATTTCTTAAGATTGCAAAAGTTTTAGTGAGTTTCTTAAGAGCGAGCAATGAATTTTGGATAGACAGTGAGTTAGCTAAATATGATTTGATGCTATTTTTAACCGATTCCTAAAAAGGAGAAGGTTCTTTGTAAGAGGCTAGACATATATTTCATACCAATATTATGAACTAGCTTTGCTCTGCGATTTCACCAAAGTTTGTAGGACCTTCGCATAAACTTTTAAAAGTATATTCCAATATGAATTGAAATTAAAGTATATTTACTTTGAATTAATCCTAATTAATAATCAGAAAAATTGCCAATGCTGTAGTTTATACCTACGTTAAAACAGGGATGTTCATCGACCAAACGAGCGTTCTTCCGGCTTTCCTTCAGCGTCAGCAAAAATGCTTTCGTATGTCCGAATTCTGTCTGGATCTCTGTCCGGTTCTTTGTCTTCTTCTATATACAGGTCGCATTTATGAACCGCTTCTTTTGAAATTTTGTAAATAGGCTCGATGATCTCATAGAATCTTTTTTGTCGAGGCAGTTAATGGAAAATTTTGAAAATAATGAGCTGAGATATGGTTTAAAAAAATCCGAAAACTAGCTTCTCAAAACAAATATGTATAACTATTGAACCTACTCACAAAATATCACTAGAATCGGTTGAGGAATGCAACCTGGCGGGGAGGCCAGGCGCCGGTCGCGAGGTCCTGGAGACCTCACAAAACCAATAAAACTGTGGGCAGAGCTCGTTGATTAAAATTTTATTAAACTTAACCTACCCCATTGTAGACTAGTTTAAACACAGGGCTAAAAGTGCCCCTAACAATGAACTGTACTTTAGGCTCAACTAAAACTATTATAAATTAATCCAGTGTTGCGGTTCCATTTCGGTTTAATCGAACTACGAATTATTGAGTACAATCTCCCCAATGTTCGATCATTTTCGTTAAATTGATTCTCTAGGTACAGTGCCGTAATCAGGATTGTCAATGTGAAAATGTTAAAAGCTAAAAGTTAGCTAGCTTACCATGTAATTATTTATTCAAAACTTGAATTGTCCAAAGATAACCCAAGTTGTATACTTATAAAATATTAAACAAGTATATTTTTTTGATAATAATAGATAATGTTTTAGCAATAAATATACTCGTATATTGCAAAAAACTAAACAACAAATAAACAAAAAAATAAAAAAAATATTTTTAGTTTGGAAATTGGGATATTTTCAGTGTTGTACTGCGTAAGCTGGAGCCGACGCAGATCTAGTTTTTAGAATAGTCCTTAAAAGTAATAAAACTCTCAATTTCAAATCGCTGTTTAGTTGCTATAACTAAATTATAGCAGGCCATTTTTTTTTGGAAAATTACCGTATCCAAAACCTTTATAATAACCTACTGCGGCTTTCCATATTTATAGTGTAGCGTAAATAAAAACTAAAATAACCTACATTTTATCCATTTTAAACACAATATTTAAAAAAAAAAAGGGTTTACGAGAACATTTTGCAATTGATAAAAACCCTTGGGCAATTATCCCCATCAATGAAAATCTAAGTTCGAATTGGGCAATAGCCCAATGGGCTTACCGTCGCTCGGTACTGAATACGCCCACATGCCCTTGGGACGCTCTACTGGGCCGTGGAGACTGTTCAATTGTTCGAATTGCTTGTAATTTAAGGGTGAACGGGGAGGTTTAACTAGACATATTTAAGTGCCGTGGAACCTGATTAATTAATAAGTCCTAACAGAGACTTAGAGCGGAGAAATGTTACATGTAACTGTCGAGTTCTCTATTAATTAAACTACTTTTAGTCCTTTCTAACGCTGTAAATAAAAAGCGTATTCTAAAAGAGTAAAAGTGAGACTCTAAAAGAGTAAAATTGACGCCCTGGAGATGGTGTTGGAGGTGCCTCCTAAAGATCCCATGGACCGCATCCCGCACCAATGTATCAATTCTGGAGGAGCTCAAAATTAAGAACAGACTGTCGTCGACTGTACAACTACGAATATTAAAGTTCTTCGGACACATCTCCAGAAACGAAGACTCAATGGAAAGATTGGTAGTCCAAGGTCAGGTAGCAGGAAAGAGAGGTAGAGGCAGATCTCCTACACGCTGGACGGATCTCATCAAGACAGCCACAAACGCTTCCATGACGGAGTGCTCTCGTAATGCGACGAACCGGCTAAAATGGAGAAGCATTGCGAGAGCAGTGGTCACCGCCGCCGGGAAGACTGACGACGGTGAACACCCACCATGTACCACCATTTTAGTGACCACGACCACTTTGTCAAGAGTGCCCGATTAAGAAGAAGAGAAGAAAAGAGTAAAAATGAGACTTGTTTAATTCATACATAAGCTAGCGTTTGATCGACACCTGCGATGATGCGACCATAGAATACTCCCAATCACAAAGGGCGATGCGGCTTACGATAGAGGACGCTTGCCTTAAGAAACAGATTCACACGAGACTTGAAGACACCCAAATTACACCATCAAGGAATACTCACTCATGCAGAAGATTCAAAAATAAGTTTCAAAGATTTCGGAAAACCATCAAATAACGTAGATCTAAAGTTTTGTAAGAAAAAAGTATCTTTAATAAAAGTATATAATAATTAAAGTATAAAATAAAAGTATTTAAGAAATTTAAAGTAAAATACAAAACACACTCTCCCTTACTAATAAACGTTGCTTCGGAAGAATTTTAGTACTATGTCTTTTTTGATCGAATTACAAGTATAAAAGAAAAGAAAGAAATATAAAAAATACTGCATAAATATCATACGGTTAAACAACGTTTATTGAGAAGAGGCATAGTTTTGTAAACTATGAAATCTATAATACATTTATATACATTTATTAATTAGGAGCGTTAGGAGGCAGCAGAGAACAGACTCCTGAACTCTCGCGGGGTTTCCAAAACACGTTGTTATAAATACCTATCAGATTGGAGCTTGTATTCTCAATGGTCGGTGAATAGGCTCTTTTATTAGTCTACAGGGGGTCTTTAGTTTGTCCATGTATAAATAACGGTTAATCGCTATTGTTACAGGGTTATTTATGTATATGGAAGCTGGGAATGTGTATTGTCTGTATTCATTCATGAGAAACTTAGTGGGTGGGATATTGGATAATTTGATTTAAGCGCTTAATAGCTATTCGTACTTGCAAAATGTTCACTGAATTCACGAATGTATTTCACTGATTTTCGATTAGATTGCGAAACATATTTAACGTTTTGAGGTCTGATTTTTCAGATTTTCAGATTGTCTGAGACACTCATATTATAACTTAAAAGTTATAATATAAGCCGGCCCACTCCATATGGCATTGCAATACCCTAATAGGGTCCATTATGAGACACTCATATTATAACTTAAAAGTTATAATATGAGTGTCTCATAATGGACATCTCATAATATTATAACTTAAAAGTTATAATATGAGTGTCTCATAATGGACCCTATTAGGGTATTGCAATGCCATATGGAGTGGGCCGGCTTATAGGCTAATAGGCTAATAGGATAATAGACTAATAGGATAATAGGCTAATAGGGTCCATTATGAGACATTATGACACTCATATTATAACTTTTAAGTTATAATATGAGTGTCTCATAATGGACCCTATTAGGGTATTGCAATGTTATATGGAGTGGGCCGGCTTATTCTTTAATAATTAAGTTTTTATCTTTGAGATATTCTTCTATTTTATTTATTATTAATATTTATGTATTAATAACATTTTAATTTATTTTCGAAACAGTTTTCTTTATTAGTAGTGACGAATGACGGATTGACATGATTTTACATAATGGCTGATACTTTCTTTGTTGATCATTTTAATATATCTACAGATTTAAAAAATATATACGCATGGATAAAAAAAATTGGTTGCCTGTAAAGTCGGTATACGGGCGAAAGTTTTACGTGACAACGACAGGGACGCGTGCCTTTCACTTTTTATGTCTGTCTCTCTCGCTCTTAGGCGGGCTAACCATGCCCGAGTGGAAGGGACGCGTGCCTCTCACTCGCTCTCATTGTGAGCGCATAACGTGAGCGGAGCGTAACGCAGTTTCTTGAAGTGTCACCCGGCAAACCAATTTATAAGACGTTGTCACGTCAAAATGAAAAGGCATTATTAAAAAAAACAGTTAATATTTGGCATGACAAAAATATCAGTTTTTTTCAAGTAAACTATTCTGTCCTACTCCTACCAATATGATAAACGCGAAAGTTTGTAAGAATGGACGGATGGATGGATGTTTGTTAAACTTTCACGCCAGAACGGCTGAACAGATCTGGATGAAATTTGGAACAGAGATAGATTATAGTCTAGAATAGCACATAGGATACTTTTTAACCGTGGGCGAAACCGCGTGGCGCAGCTAGTATCTAATACTTTTATTATTATATATGTTACTGTCAATCACTCTCGACGTAGGGTAGGTTGGTGTCCCTGCAGAGGACTGAAAAAAAACGAAATAATGACGACGATACACTGTCATCTCAGATCAACCTAAAGAATAAGATGGCGCACGGCGTATGATCCTTAGTGAAGCCAAAAAACATCCAAAAACTACGCCACTGTCGTATAGGTACACAACACTCACACATTGACGCAAAAAAACGCTGCTTGCTTGGTCATTCTTACCTCGACATTATGTGCATTGGTTTAAGGTATAATTTCGTGTACATAAATAGGCATAGTGCATTATAAAAGTGTGGCCAGTACTACATTTTGAGGTTCTTTTTAAAGACTGTGCAGTTTTTTCTCTTACAAATATGTGCAGTTTTAAAATATTAAATCTACTAAGGTTGTTTATTGGAACGGAAATGGCTAACGTAGAGTTTGGGAATTAATATTAGTTTTCGTGCAATTGTAAATGTGTTTCATGGCAACATTACCAGGCACACACATTGAAAAAGAAGTGGCTTCAGCGAGATATAACGCAGTGTTCCATTTTTTCCTCTAGATTGATCTGAGATTGTCATTGATACATTTTCCAAAACCAACATGCACCTATTGTACTCTAATAAATACATATAGCTACGTTGTATATTTCTAGTTTCCATCTAATTCGTGAAATTCAAGCTCGGCAACTGCATGTCTTTGTCGTCAAAGCAAATCAATTTATCTACGGTGTCAGCTTACCTTAGCTCTACAGAGAACTCTCTGGCAGATACGTATATAGACATCATAGACTTAATACTGTTCTACGCTACTGTTAAGCAAACTATTTTGAACTTAACTAGATTCATATTAAGTCTAAATTACTTTCAGTGTAACTATACTGCTAAATACACGACTATGACTGCTTAGGACTATGACTTTGACTGCCTCGGTGTCTCAGTTGATAGTGAACCTGCCTTCTGAGATCAGGGGCATGAGTTCGATTCCCACCTAGGGAAAACATTTATGATGTGGAAGGTATGTGATGAACATTTCTTGGTGTTAATATATATCTAAGTATAGGATTAAAAATGTAGATGTACGTATATCAATTTTGGGAGCCAACTCACACGTACACGCAAACACACACACACACACACACACACACACATATATATTTTAGAATACTTAATTGTTATTTTAATTGAATGTTTCTTGTCGTAACGTTGTAAAATTGAATTTATATATTTATTTTTATAAAATCATTGTTTGTCAATCACTTTTGGCCTTATTTTAAATATTATTATCATTGTATCATATATTACTATGAAACGCTGTCGATTACACAAATAAATAATGCAAAAATAGTGTAAGCTTTGCTTAGTTTGGGGCGAGACCGTTTGTCCTAGTGTCCCGAATATTAATTTATTTTATTTTATGGATCACAAAACAAATGTTAATAATTAAGTACATACTCGTACATACATACATATCGTCACGCCTTTCCACCGAGGGGGCTGGCAGAGGTGTAATACAACTCCCACGCCGGACGATATTCAGTCCCAAAAGTGACAAGGGGCGAGCCTGTCGCCATACACCGGGCTCCAGTCATGTAGCAGATGACATACAATACGCACATATGATCACACAACGAATGTTAATAATTAAGTAAAAATTAAAAACCGTCGTGCGGTATTTCCACACAATAGTTACGTTCAAAATTTCAGGCTACCAGAACAGTAGGTAAAATAAGCATTGGACAGTAGTGGTTCAGCAGCAAACAATCTACTCGAGTGGCAGTACACAGGCGAGTCGGAAACAGTGCGAACAGCCGCCCGGACAAAGCGACCGCGTGTTGTTTGTGGACTGGGAATTTCACCTATCACGTTGACAAACCTACTAAAATGCTACAGATTCAGGTACAGTAGAAATACTTTTCAGTAAAATCTATTTAAAACAATAATATTAGAAAAAGAAAGAAAGAAAAAAAGTTTATTTGTGACCTTTTAAAATTAAAAACATTAAGGGAATTTTACAATCTACAAGGTCACAACACGGCCCCAACTCAGCATAATGCCGGCTGTTGACCGGCGCTGGTCTTCCGTTGGAACCGCTTGGTGATGTCACGGTACAAGCACATACACAGTACACACTACAAAATGATAATAAATTAAATACATAAAGATAATAACAAAAACTATCATTATTAATATCATATAGGGTCAACTGGGGCAAATGCGTGGGACAATTTCGGGAATTACTGACAAACCCTTCACAAATTAGATACTGACTTAGGTTTTGACTGCCTCGGTGGCTTAGTTGGTAGTGAACCTGTCTTCTGAGCTTGGGGGCGTGGGTTCGATTCCCACCTAGGACAAACATTTATGCGATGAATATTTGTGTTTGCTCTATGTCTGGGTGTTAATATCTATTTAAGTAATTTATGTATTCATATCAGTCTCTGGCAGCTGACCTTTGCTTAGCTTGGTCAGACGACCGTGTCTGCAAGTTAAAAAAAAAACTACCGTTGATTGCGTTTGTTGGACAGAGTATTGCAACTAAAGATAGAAAAGAGATGTAGGTGGCGCCCTTCGATCAATTATACCCATTGATCGAAGGTGGCGCCTGATTTGTGATTTCTTTTGTCAGTAATTCTCGAAAGAAGCAATTGTCCCACAGACGCATTTGCCCCAGTTGACCTTAATGGTTTTATTTATGTTTTGATTATAAACATAGTGTTCAAGAAACGAAGATCCAGGCAAAATAATTCATTGTTTTGATCTTTTTACTGTTAAAAATTATCTTACGTTTTCAGATAATATAAGAGGGTGTACTATTACAAAATCCTAACTAATATTATAAATGCGAATCTGAATTTGTTTGTTTGTAACGCTTTTACGCCCTAACTACTCAACCGATCGTCTTGAAATTTTGCATACACGTTGTCTAGGATACAAAAAAGGACGTAGGGGACTTTTTATCCTGAAAAAAATAACGGTTCCTGTGTGACCGCGAGTGAAGTCACAGGACACAGCTAGTGATCTATACATGAAAATGCCTTTGCTGATTTAAAATTGACCTATTAATAATTTTATACAAATTTACAAAATATTATTTTACCCAACGTCGTTATCCCGAATAACACATGATACGAGGAATTAATAATATAATTTAATATTAACTTATGATCAAAGGCTCACATTTTGTCGGGACATCGAATTCAAGTAGGTATGTTTATTTTTGGTCTAGGCTACGGTCAAACGCCTTAAAGGGCGAAACGTCGTGAAACGTGAATAGAAGAAATACTCTCGCATTGTGTTCTCGAAAATGGGCAAGACATCAGAAGAGAGAATGTAGTTTATGTAGTATACTCGTACCTTTCTTATCGCACGTGTCGCACATGCCGAATTCAATGAATTCAATACAAATGATGTTCCTATTGAGGAGCAATTTATCACTGGTTAGTACGTAGTTAGTATGAATTCAGCACGTTCGGCGCATCTAAGTTAGCCACCTTAAAAATGGATGGAAGTTGTCCACCGCGGCTTACTCCCGGCGACTACCACTAAAACCGCCACCAGTGGTGATACTTTTAGGCCCACTGGCGGCATTTAGGACAAAAACTAAAACTTTGTCCTAGCCACCACCACCCAGTTCCACCGTGCAGTTCTGGTGGTGGTCGTTGGGAGTAATCCTCCACCGCGCGCCTGACACTCTTGCTTCGTTTTCCGCGTCCCAAATCGCTGAAACTAACGTATATTTTTTGTCTGCATAAATATTGTTTACTGACGCCACTGTAGTCTACTTCCAGTGTGACACACGAAATAATGTGACACAGGCATATTTCAGGAACAATACGCATACGCGCACAATACTTTACGATATTATCACAATTTCAACGGTTGAAATAATGCGCCCGTACGTTATATCGGTCTCTGGCTTTCACAAAACGATGTGACTGACTTTATCAATGTTAACATAAATGATAAAGTAAAGAGAATGTAGTTTTCGCCATACAGTTTTTATTTTAACTACGTAGGTATGTGCAGTACGTGAACAAGTCACATTATTAAAAAAAAAAAAGATCCTGGCTGAAAAATATTGTACCATAATAATATAATTATAATAAGACGATTCAAATGACACCTCACATTTCGAAATCCATCAAGTTGTTTAGACTGCAAGGCGTGCCAAGGAATCCTCATATTTACATAGATACACTCGAAAAATAAAACCCTCCTTGCGCAGTCGGGTAAAAACGTGTGGGTTCGACTTGGGTTCACTTCAGTTTTGTGTTTATAAAACTTAGTTATTCCATACTTTAATATATTCTAATAATAGGTACAAAGAACGAAGACGAAGACGGGTCTGAGCAGTGGCGCACTTGCAGCGCCTCACTCAACTGCCGTCTTTGTACTTCTTCACTCTACAAAACTTCAAGGCTAGAGAGAATAAGTGCCTCATGGGTCGTCGTGCTCCATCTTAGACCACAACGTCGCTTAACATCAGGCGAGTTGGTGGTCAAACGCCGACCTATTCTACATTTAAAAAAAAAAAAAGTTCCTGTAAGATACTTGCACAAGCTCGGCCTATCTTTTTAAATCGAAGTTAACTGCTCATTAAAGGTAAACTGATATATCGTATTGCGCTACCAAGAGTTAAAACAAATAACAGTGATATTTATAACATTTTAAGTCAGTGTTAATTAACAATGCGTTTAAGAGTTTAACTCCGTATTTTCTGCTAGTTTACCTTAGAGTTAATTGCGATAGGTACTAGATATAAATCTAGTTTGTAGTAAACGAGAAAATAATTCTAACGGTTGAAGCAGTAAGTATATACTCGTAACTTTAATTTGAAACGAGTATTTTCACTTTCACTCTTTAAAAATACTTTTTTCAAATAAGTAATTTTCCAGTAGTTTGAAACTACAGTGTTGAAGCATCTCCCAGTGTTCAGGGAGCAGTAAACCACGGAGATACGATTCACGACAGACCACAACGTAAAATTTTTACATTCGTAATAAAATACAGTTTTAACTTTTCATTCTGGATGTCGTCGTTTCTAGTAATAAAAACTTTATATTGAAAAAATAAAAATATTTTATTGTAAGTATTATGGTTATATTTTATGTACCTATTTGTATTCCAGAGCAAATGAATCATTAATTACCTTTAATTTAGCAGAAAATAAGCCCTTTTGCTCCCTTATTCATATAGGTATACTAGATTAATTAATAAAATTCTGGAAAATCACACATTTTGGGATTTCAGCATAATGAGAATTCAACTCATCCTGAAGGAAAATGAAAATATCAAAATAACATATTAAACAGAATATTTCACACACAAAGTATTAAGTATTTGGAAAATAAGGGGCGAGTTTAGGCGTGTAGTAAGCTCTCCGTCCACTTACAAGCTCTGCGCCCGACAGCCTCGCAATGGAATAAATGAACAAGTACTTATTATTAACATTATTAAAAAGATAAACAGAAAACCGGACTGCAAAATGTTGTCTGACATTCTTGTTATACCTACCTAATAAAAATGTTGTACCCTATGTCACTTCCACTATCAAGACAATTCAAATGACACCTCACATGTCGAAATCCATCAAGTTGTTTAGGCTGTAGGGCGTGCAAGAAGCCTCATACATACCCACATACATACATACATACTTAAACACATATATACATACACTCGAAAAGCAAAACACTCCTTCTTGCGCAGTCGGGTAAAAATGAACTTCACTTAAAATTGAGCTTGTAAGAGGATGGAGAACTGTAATTTGTTCAATTTTGTCAACGCAATTTCACCACGACGTAATTTAGTTTAAAAGTGATTGCATAAACAATGAATGGCTTCACTTTTACTCGTACTTGATGAATTTGCCCGTTTGAACCTTCACTAAAGAATAAATTTACCTGTGGTCTAGACCAGTGGTCGGCAACCCGCGGCCCGCGGGCCACATGCGGCCCTCGGCCCCCTAGTTTCCGCCCGCGAGTGTTTTGTAAATAAAAAAAAATCGGGACATTTTGCTCCATGGTCGTCTGGCCCCAAACTAAGCAAAGCTTTTACTATAGCTGCTAGAGACAGATAAATTTTGAAATTTTAGAAATCAGACAATACCATAAATAAATAGATACTTATGGTAAAATATGTACGTCTAGAATCCTATAGTAAAATTGCTTGCTTATTTTGGCACTGTACGGCCCTTGCCTGCCAAAAGGTTGCCAACCGCTGAAACCATTCGAACTTTAACAAATGTGAAATTAGAATAACAACGTTAACGGGCGTCTAATAACTTGTAGAATTTTGATTAGCCACAGTAGAATTGTGTTGTATTGTTTTATTCATAAAAAGAAAGTTTTGAGCACTGTTGGTTCAGATAAATCAAAGTTAATTACTTTTCAATGTTTGGATTTTTTCGTTATAATTTATTGTGACTTTTGTAGCGCTGTTTCTCATTGTTCTACTCTTTTCAAAAGCGCTATGCGGGCTGATTCGAAAGCGCTTGGCATTTTTTTTTGTAACAAAAGTCATAGTCGACTATTTTCATCTGAATGAGAAGACTATTGACCGAAATAATGTTAATTGCCTCTCAATAACGCTAATCTGCACATATCCAGCCTTCTACGACAAAAATAGGTAATTTACACTAGAAACGACATCTTGACTAGAATATTATTTGAATGCACTCATAAGCCATTGGACGTATAGGCAGACTCTGTACTTGGTCTCACTTTACCTGCCCAGCACACCACTCCTGATTGGAGTTATTCAACTGTTTTTGTTTGCCCTAGCGCTTCAATTCATATTTTCTGAACCCCGCAGACGGCAGACTTTTTGTTGACCAGTAGTTTAGTCGGGTTGGGCTGCCAGTGCTAGTTTGAAGGAAATTAACTTTTTTATCGGCCGATACTGAATCGCTGCATTTGCATCATGGGCGTAGCCAGTACGGGGAAAGGTAGGCCATCAGCCCCACCCTAGTTCTTAACTTGAAACTCAAAATGTAGGTTTTCAAGTAAAAATTAGGTTAAAAAAATTGGTAAAACAAACTTTACTCGTGCCCCACTCTTAACAAAAGTCTGGGTTCGCCCATGCTTTGCATACTGATTAAGAAGCCGATCAAACTATCAGCAGATAGCAAGTCTGCAGTCTGCGGGGACTCTTATTCTCACTGTTATGCAATACTTGTCTCGCAAGCCCATTCATGCTGACACACTGCGTTCAGTCGTTGACATGTTCATCACACGCTTACAAAGGAAATAGTTAACGAGTATTTGCTACGCCCGCCTACTGTAGACTTCGTAGAGTCAACTTGACAATATGTGAACAATTTGGTACCTTCTCGGCTTAACTTGCGGTTTAAGTTTACGTCGCAATGTTCCTTGGGAACCGCAGCTATGTCAATAATCTTATTACGACAAGGTAACAAGATTATATCCTGTGCGTTGCGATAAAGTGATGGTTTGAATGTTGATAATGTCAATTTGCAAATTACTGAGTAAATTGTAACGTAGAGACTACGTAATGAAACAATGAATAGGGAAAAGCGGATCCAGTATGTAGGAAATATTAAAATAGGTAGTTAATTTGTAAATTATACATTTTAGCTAATTTAATGATAAAATACTGCTTTAAAACTAGTTATGTCAAGATAACATTTAAATCATTCACGACATGACTCTTCTCTATTTTTCCAGTTCTCAGCCAATCTCGGCAAGGTCTTTGTCAAAAATTGGCCAACGTTATCAAGAATCTTTTCCACGACTTTAAGATTTTCTTTAGTTACGTTAGTCGTGAAATACCACAGCTTTTATTAATATATACGATTTGCACTAGATAACTAAGTAATACTAAAAGTTGAATACTTTTAAACATAAATATTAAAACATATAGACTGCAGAATAGAAAATAATAATTACAACTTCCCACTCATGTATACGACATGGTATGAAAAGGACATGTATCCAACTGTAAATAAAACAAAATTATAGCTCTCTGCATTATTAAACACTGCAACATCCAGTAAATCGCCAGTATTTACACAAAAACCTTTGAGCGCCCTTCCGTGGAACCGTATTTTATTTGTCGGGTACTGGCGCAAAAACACTAGATGCTATGAGGACTGGTGTGCTGTCTACTTATTTGTATCTGCTATGATACGTTGTATGCTTATTTCGATTTTTAGTCCAAACTGAAGCGAACAAAAAATAACATATTGTTACGCCTTACCCCCGAGGTGGCTGGCAGAGGTGTACAACACCCACACTTCGCCGGACGATATTCAGTTTATTAAAAAAGCCACTGTACTCATTGATGTGTAAATAACCCTTAAAACCGAGTGAATCTATCAGAAGCAACTATTATATAGTTACATAAGTAAATAAATATGCGTATATTTGAAATTGTGCAAAACAAATAATCAAAATAATTTGATGACTCTACATACATACATACATTTCGTACACAGAGGTGTACAACACCCATACTTGGGCTCCAGTTACGTAGTAGATGACATACAAAACGCACAAACATATGTTCATACAATGAACAAATCTGTGCATGCCTTCGGCTGAGTCTGAACCCGCTCCCTCTGGCTTGAGAGGCGGGCCTTCTCCGACTAGGCGAATAAAAAATGCCATCGAAAATTACACTAGGAGACTGCTTGTAAAAAACTGTTTTCGAGATGAATTTGCGCAAAGACTCGATTTAAAACTTGTGAATGTTGTGCGAGTTGAGTATAACAATTTTTCTGATTCATCGAAAATGACAACGATAAAAGTTAAATAATGCTTTGTTATTTTTACTGAAGTTTCACGGAGACTAGAAACATTTTAATGGAGTGATAAACATTATTAATTTATAAAAAACGTTGTATGGCCTCAGAATTACTATCTTTTGCTTTCTTTTACATTTTCAAACTCGATTGAAAAAGAAAAATAATGTACTCATAAAACTATTCCGATAGAACGTTTATTAGTAAGATGGTACAAAACGTGTACCAAGCAAATCCCCGTAATAGAAGTGTAAGTATCACAGAATTATTTATAAAACTATCTAAACAGCAATTTTGAATTGAATACTGTCCCTGGCGACGCGGAAATCTTTTTCTTTCTTTTACATTTTCAAACTCGATCAAAAAAGAAAAATAAATGTACTCATAAAACTATTCCGATAGAACGTTTATTAGTAATTGGGTACAAAACGTGTACAAAGCAAATCCCCGTAATAGAAGTGTAAGTATCACAGAATTATTCAAAAAACTATCTGTAAAATACCAATTTTGAATTGAATACTGCCCCAGGCGACGCGGAAATTTATTCGCACCTGAGGCGTTTGAAAGTTGTAAAATCACAGCGTGTTTTCATTGAATAGGTAACTGAGCATATTGAATAACTCTGGCTTCATATTCAGAGAATGTGTTTGGAATGAGATTTGAAAAATTCTTAGCACGTTTCAATGTTTTCTTTGAGTTGAACCCAAGCAGTGAGCGCGCATAGATGCGACAAATTTAAAAATATGTTATTAATAATCTTTTAAAATTAAATTACCGTCATCGAAATTGGATTTTGTAAAATATTGAACCTATTTGTATACTTAAATATATAGGTGTTTAAATAAAAATATTTTGATATTTATTTAAGTATCCAAATATTTTTAAAATAAAAATATTTTATACTTACTATGTTACTGTTATTTATTTCATAAATAACATATTTCATAAATAATGTTATTTATTTCACAAATAACAGACCTATTCGGTAACAAACATTAAGAATATACAAACGAATTAAGATCAAAAAGAAGAGTCCTTTTTGAAGTCGGTTAAAAAAATCACCTGCCTATTGACTATTCAAAGCAACTGTAAGATTTCTGTTTCAAAAAATAGTTTAAAAATTCAGGTTATAACATGGATTTGAAACTTAACTTATAACTCAGAACAGGATGAAAATAAAATAGAACATGGTAGTCCCAGGGCGTTCTCTGACAAGGACAAACAAGGAGTTCGGAAAGTTTGACAAAGACGGTGTTGGCCCCGGTCAGCAAAAATGTGTAAGAATTTTTGTCAACAGTGAAACAAGTCAGGTTTAAAAAAAAGTCCAAAGTGTTGGACCAAAGTGGTTTCCTACGTAATTTTTTGATTTTATTGGCAACTGGATACAAAGTCCTTAATGCCCAACTTAGTTATTCTTGTATTCATTTTATCGCAGATGGGTTATTTAATCTAAGATGAAGATGAGAGGAGAGGGTGATGAAATATGAAATGAATCCCTCCCCTTTTCCCATTTCAGTAAATCCATGGATACTTCACTGAAACTTTAAGCAATAGCATTTCCTAATGTTTGTATCATTTGCCCACACTCGTGCACGTAAACGAACCGGTAAAGGTTAATAATCCACAATTATTACACTTTAACAGTCGAAGAATCGCAAGTTTTAGAAAATATTACAAAATCACGACACCATCTTTTCGGTTCCCGCCAAAAACTCCAGGGGACCTACCATGACATGTTATTGCCATGATGGTTATGTTGTATGTTATATATTATATATATGTTATGGCCATGGACCTTGATGCCCGATGATACGATTATCGGTCGCACAGCGTCGGTAGCAGATTTAATTTGCGTAGTACTAAGAAGAAAGATGACGCCGTCACATCGTCTCGTCAATTCGAAGAGGTCAGTATATATTTTAGGCCCCGCAATCTATAACCGTACCGTACCGTAAAAAGTATCCTATGTGCTATTCTAGACTATCTGTTTGCCAAATTTCATCCAGATATTTTCAGCCGTTCTGGCGTGAAAAAGTAACAAACATCCATCCATCCATTCTTACAAACTTTTGCGTTTATAAAATTATAGTAGGAGACCGGCTACCGTTCGGGATGCACCATCTACCACGTGTTTCAAAGCCAAGCTCCTAGCTTGGTTACTAGATAATCTGTTTTATGACCTTGAATCTTATTTTAAAATAAGAGACTTTTAAATTATTATTATTTTAAAGTCAAAGTCAAAGTCAAAGTCAAAATCTTTATTTGCATATTAGTGGTACATGGTCTTAAGTATTACGTCCATCCATTAACAGCCGTAAGGCGTGCAAATTAATACATATGTTTAAACATAATCCGTCCTGAGAATCTGATTATACATTGTCAGTGTGAATTATTATATTAGAAATTAGAATTGTATTAGACATATAATATTATAAATGTGTATTATATAGTAATAGTAATAATTTATTATATTTTACATCATTAATGCAAAAAATTAGTCAATTAATTTATATTTGAGGCGAGAAACCATTAATGTTTTTTATTAAATAAAACGTAACTAGCTACAGACGCATAACCCATCCTTACATTTTATTATTATTATATTTATATAAACGTGACGACATTTTCTTTAAAAATTCATCTGTTTCATAAAAACATTCATTAACTAGCCACTTCTTCAACCGAACACAAAACTGCCTGTATGGGAGTTCTAACAACTCCTCTGGAAGAGAATTGAAAATCAAAGCAGCCATATAAATACAATTATTTCTAAACAGCTCAAGTCTTGGCTGAGGTAGCTTGAGGCGAACCCGAGTGGCGGATCTTTTATTAACATTGTCATAAATATCAAAAAGCGTGGGGTTATTACGAACAAATTTGGCCATTTCATAAATGTACAAGCAAGGAACAGTTAGTAAGTGATTTGACTTAAAGACTGGTCTACATGTGTCATTCCATTTCATGACATACATAGCACGAATACATTTCTTTTGTCCGATGAAAATATTCTTAATATCACAAGAGTTACCCCATATAATGATTCCGTATCGAATAATGGAATCGACGTAGGCATGATAAACTGTACGAACAGTGTTTTGTGAAGTACACTGTCTTAGCTTTTTTAAGGCAAACACAAAGCTATTCAATCGGTTTCGTAGTATGGCAATGTGATCTTTCCATGTCAAATTAGCGTCAATGGTAATTCCCAAAAATTTTGTACTCTTAACTTGTTCAATAGTATCATTGCCGTGGGTGATTTTTAATTGCGGCATTTTTTTTTTAAATGTTTTAAATTGAATTAATTTCGTTTTGGACATGTTAATTTTTAACTTATTTGAACTTAACCAATTTATCACATCAGTTAAGCAATCGTGAATATCATCCACATAACTATTTATATCATTACATTTTATAACTATAGTCGTATCATCCGCAAACAATATACTACTATGCTTCACAGATGTGGGAAGGTCGTTTACATAATAAATTAATATGATGATACATAGTTATATTTTTAGGAAGTGTTCAATTTATTTTGTTGACATTCATTATTTATTTCTTATTTGATACGAGTATACGTAATTACTGTTTTGACATTTATAAACTCTTGTATTTTGTTGTGACATTTATTGAACTGTGACGTGTTACTATTGCAGTTATCAATAAATTCTGATTTCTAATTTCTGGTAAGCTCCAGGTCGAGCGCTAGTTGGCCGTCCCGAGTATCGATGGAAGGATGAAGTACCTAAAGACCTGCGAGAACTTGAAGTAGTACTTGAAGAACATGGAATAAACTTGCTCAAAACAGAGAAGAGTGAAGCGTCTTAGTATCGGAAGTCGAGGTACGATTTGGGTCCCTGCTCCAATAAGTAATTAAATAAGTGAGTATGTAATTAAATCGCCAAACGTAAAATCTATGCGCAGACCTTAACTCTTCTTAGAGTTGTTTCCAACGTGGGAGAGAATCACGTACAGCATCACTCGAACAAGATTATCATGTTTGTCCTGGATATGTTAGGCATGTTTTATTCAGAACAGCCACGTCTGGTATGCAGGTAATCCCCACAGTAAAAGGAATCTTTATTCTATTGAGTCAGAGCAAAAGATTTTTGTTTACGAAGTGTGATCTGCGCCGTAAACAATGCTTTGTAGTAGGTATAGTACAAAAACTAGCAGCACACTTTGGATTGTTCAGATTTTTTTGAAAGATTTCTATTTCCGTATTAACAGAACATCTAGAACGTTTGCGTGTTTCTAAAAAATGCCAGAACGCTGTCAAATCCAAACCTATTTTGAATTATGCAAACACATTTGAAACTGATTGAATTCTAAGGTTTGAACAAATGAAACTACACGTGTAATTCATTACTCAAAGTTTCAAGGGCTTTTTACGAATACGAGTTGAATTTTGATTTATTTCAGTCACGAAGGCAATTTAGTAACGTCATCTGCACACTTTGGCAGTACACAAATCACGATGTACAAAGATACAAAGCATCGTGAGTGCCACAACTCGTATATCGAAAACAGAATCATGTATCAATCGGCTCGACTATCCTCTTAGTTGGCCCGAAATCGGAAACATACCACCTACAAAGCTTAGATACGACCCGCAAGACTCTTAACTCAAAGCCATAAGGACAAATATTTGGCTTCTACGCGATAAAACGTAACTTTGTCGTTGGAATGCAAAGTGGCACTTGAATTTGGCATCCATTTATGTCACAGTGGTAGTTGTTACGTACAAATTGACGCATTTAGAACAGGGACTATCACTTAGCATTTAAATTGGAATGAAATTGGCAGGATTAATAAATAACATCCAACCCTGGAAGACTTACAGACTTAAGTAGTAAGGAAGTTATGTATTCAATACGTTAAACCTTTACCTTTAGTTTGGATATAGTTTTACCTTCACTCAGTTCTTTGAGGTGTTTTCTTTTTGATAGTGTATAGTTACATCATACTGCTCTACACCGCTTCTCATTGCAAGACCTCGGCACCATTTTGCACCATCAAAATAATGTGTGCTATTTACGCTCCTTAACAAGGAAAAATTTACTATTTAGGTATATTTTATTTGTGTAATTTTAGTTTAGAATGCATAAAAATCTGGAATTCGAACTATTTAATTTTTAACATAACAAGTTTGCTTAACATAACAAAACGCACTCTCTGTGAGAATTATTTTTTATTATTTGCCAAAATACAGTGCTGCATAGTGCTTAGACTAAGTACAAAGTACAAAGACCCTGTAAGGGCGCTGCAAAATAGGTTTAAGTATTAAAATGTGCAAATTAAAATGTGCATCATTTTAATTCTCACAAAAGCTCTCAGGTTTACATATTGTGTATTTACGAGAAGTATTAGTATCTACGCCATTAACAGTTAGTGAATTTATTGGTTTGCTCGAAATTTTGCAGTCATATGGTAGCTATTTACGGAGAAAAGAGTTTAATAACATAGATTATTATGTTCCTCTATACATTTTTTTTGTATTGGATTTTTAAAATTCGATATTAGCGGTGGCCAAAGGCGATCTTTGGCCACCATCTCACCTGATGTGGCCTACAATGAAACTCGCCTGCTTAACCGAAACCAATTTTTTCGAGAAAAAAAGAAATGGTATTTTCATTAGCCCCCATAAACTACTTAAGCTAGAAAAATGTTGATGGATTGGATACAGAACTATGTAAAGTTATATATATAGTTCGCATTGCAATATCTACATAATTATTATTGAGATTACCAGAAAACTTTTAAATAGAATAACTTTAAATCATACAAATGACGCGGCAAAAGAAACTTACTTTAGAGATAGTCCAGACTTAGTCTCAACAAAAGTAATTTCAACAAACTTTTTAAAATTTAACTAAGCTTTCTAAAGTTAATATTTATATAATGTCTACATGAACAATGCGAATACAGATAGTTTCAGTTGTCAAGTTGGATCTCAAACATTCGTTAGGTATTCCTTTGTCGATCAGGGAGGCGGCTTTGTACTACGAAGTGCTATGACAACGGTCTACGTCGCATTGAAATTACTACTACGAGAGACGCCTTAACCAAGATAAGTTGAACTACTCGCCTGTATTCGCATCTGCATCTATAAAGCGTGTATCTATAGGTATGTTGGCGACGCGCTCAGCAATTGATAATAAAGCTCAAATTAGCTATGGTTTAAGTATATTTTTATTGAAGCGAGGGTAGGAGCCGCGCTTTAGTACAGCCCGGCCACTTTGCTACGAGTTAAGATCTGCCAACGAACCGAGCGGGTGCGCCGTCGCATCGCGCCTATAATTTGTTATATTTGTCCGGTCCAATCAATAATCTGTATTTTCCCTTTTTAATAAACAGTACTAAAATTGTCAAAAGTGTTTTTATCGCCATTTGCGCGCCAGTCGACCACCACAACTTCTACAAGTGGTCCGTCGAACCGGATCATGTTCCACACACCGACGAAAACCAAGATGGTCGGCTCACAAGCGAGCGTTACTGGTCGCGATCGAGAAAAACGTGATCTCGACAAATTGGCGAATAAAGTGTTGCAAGAGGCATCGAATAGTGCGCTTAAGGAGTTTAAAACACTGGTAGCTTCGAGCGTCAAGAGTGAAACGGCAAGGTCAAAAGGTCACTCTGCGACGTCATCTACTAAAGCACGCCGAGCACTCATTTTGGAAGCCTCTAGAAAGAAAGCGCAGATTCAAATGGAGCTGATTGACCAACAACTGGAAGCAGATTTAGCTGACCTAGACGAAAACAACTCATACAGTCCACTTAACGAAGATGCATGTAGTAAGCAAGATGTCGAGCAATGGCTCGAGCGGAGTCGCCGCGAAGTGCAGTCAGCCCCCGACGATGGTAATTATCCGGGCGGGCTGCAACCGGCAACGGCCACGGCGACATACACCGTTGCTCCGACAGCACCTGCAGCGTCACATCTGCCTACGTCACAGCCTCTGGCGCCACCTACGTCACAACCCGGCGTCACCGAGACTGTTCAGATGCTAGCGAAAGCGCTGAAGGATCTAGCTTCTACGAGTGCACCAAATAACAACAACCTTTTAACTCGATTGTGTACGCCGAAGGATTTACCCGAGTTTTCTGGAGATCCACTAGAATGGTTGCAGTTTAAGCAAGCGTACAACGAGTCCACTGAAGTGTGTAATTTCAGCCCCAAGGAAAACCTATGGAGACTTAGGAAGTGTCTCCGCGGCGCGGCCAAGGATGCGGTGGCAGCTTTGTTTATTACTGCGAGCTCACCGTGCAAAGTGATGTCAACCTTGGAGCTACGATTTGGCAACCCAGAGTACATTATCTCAAAAATTATACAGGATATCAAAAAGTTACATCCAATGTCCCAAGATTATCACAAAGATGTTGTGCAGTTTTCTGTGAAGGTGCAAAACATGGTGGAAGCAGTGCGAGCGGTCGGACACGAAGAGTATTTACAAGGTATGAGCATTGTCTCTATAATATTGTCCAAATTCCCACCTTTATTATTATCAAAATGGTCCGACTACAGTTATCCACTCATAACTGATAAGCAGAAATCACGAATAACTATTTTATCCGAATTCCTGAACGAAGAAGCCGTAAAGATTTCTGCCACTTCAAATATTTATTTTAATAATCCTCGCACTGATCAAATCAAGCATAGAAACAATGATAACAATTATTCCAATCGCACACATACTCTTTTATTGCAAAGCGACGATGAAGAAAAGTGTCAATTTTGCCGCACCTCTAAACACAAGCTTACCGGCTGTAAGCAGTTCAAGAAGGCATTACGTAAGACCAGATGGCAATTTGCAAAACGTAACGGAATCTGTTATAAATGCCTACTGTCGCGCCATTCACGTGACGTATGTACTGCACCGCCCTGCGATAAGGACAATTGCGGTCAGTCACACCACCGCCTGCTGCATGCCGACCTAAACAAGCCGAAGGATGACGCGCCGCCGAACCATGTACCGACGACGACGCTGCCGACGACGCCAACGACGCCTGCGGAGTCTGCCTGCGAACCTGCGAACAGTAAACAAACGGTTACGTACATTAGTGGAAGTGAATCAACTGTGTTGCTAAAAGTCGTTCCTATCCGTATACATACCTATAACGGCATAATAAATACGCATGCGTTACTCGATGATGGTTCCACAGTGTCGCTACTAAGTGCGGGCTTAGCGAGACGTGCGGGGGTTACAGGTCGTCCCGAGACGATGCGCGTGCGCGGCGCCTGGGCTGATAAGGAATTAGTTTGTGAATCGGTCATCGCGAATGTGAACATTTCTGGTACTGACAATAAGGTGCATAATGTAAGATTACGTTGTGTCGATAAATTAGACCTGCCGATACAACATTGTTCTGTTTTGAATTGTGATAATCATAAATACCTACTCGGCATTAAACATATGTTATGTTCGAGTGATGTAAAACCTGAAATGTTAATAGGTCAAGATAATTCTCATTTATTGTTACCGCTTGAGGTTAGATTAGGTAATAATAATGAGCCGTCCGCCACGTTAACTCCCCTAGGCTGGTGTGTTCATGGTATAGTACGAGCGGCGAGGAATGCGCGCGCGCGTCCAGAACATTCGACCTTGTTCCTTAGCTCGAGCGGCGCGCCGCCGCCAGGCTATGACGATGCTACAACCTCGACCGCCGCCGCCACCGAAGAGGTTCGTTTATTGCGGGAGCTGCACGAGGAGGTACGACGCTCCTTTTCTCTCGACTCTATCGGAGTATCAGGTAAGCCTCGTCAAAATACTTACGATGTGTGCGCAGTCGCTCAGCTGGAGGAGACCGCCGAGCTCGTGGAGGGGCGTTGGCGCGTCGGCCTGCCGTGGAGAAGCTATGCTGGCGCCATGCCCGACGCCTATCCTAACGCTGAAAAGAGGCTAAAAGGGATAGAAAGGAAGATGAGTCGGGACAAGGATTTTGCAAGTAGGTATAGGGAACGTGTCAAACATTTATTGGAAAATGATTTCGCAGAGAAAATCACAGGTGTCCATCCTGCGTCTAGGACGTGGTACCTACCACATTTTGGAGTGGACAACCCAAATAAAAAGAAGTTATGATTGGTTTTTGATGCCGCCGACGAAGTAAACGGGAAAAGTCTCAATCACTACTTACTCAGGGGGCCGGACTTGTTGCCACAGCTTTTTGGTATTATGCTGCGCTTTAGGGAAAATGTTGTTGCAGTAACTGGTGACATCAAGGACATGTTTTTAAGGGTCAAAATCCGTCCCGAGGATCAGCATGCCTTTAGATTCCTCTGGCGGAGCAGCCCCGCTGAGCCTATAGATACCTACGTGATGAGTTCACTTATATTCGGAGCTAATTGTTCTCCGTTCGTGGCCCAATTCGTAAAAAATTTAAATGCGCGGCGCTATGAGTCATCGATGCCTGCCGCAGTTAATGCGATATATAAGTCGCATTATGTTGACGACTACATAGATAGTTTACCTGACGAAGCAACTGCTATAGAAATCGTTAAAAATATTTCAGATATACACAAGAGTGGTGGCTTTGAAATGCGTAACTGGACGAGTAACAGCGTCGCTGTTTTGGATAGCGTGCCGAAGGAGACCTTAGGAAGTGCCGCGGTCAAGTTCAAGGTCGAACAGGAGTACCAAGGTGAGCGAACCCTGGGACTCATCTGGTATCCGGGCGAAGATCAGCTGGGTTTCGACTTGTCCTTGAAACGAATACCTGAAGAAATTATTCAAGGTAAACAAAGGCCTACCAAAAGGATCATGTTACAAGTTGTTATGTCCATTTTTGATGTTCAGGGATTTCTATCGGTTTTCACCATCCAAGGAAAAATCATGTTACAGGATGCATGGCGCCTAAATGTAGGCTGGGATGACGTCATACCTGATTACATCTATAATAAATGGTGCAAATGGATTGATTTATTACAAGATTTAAATCGCGTACGCATTCCTAGGTGTTATCTTAGAGCGAGCAGTGATAACGCGCAAGAAAGCGAGACGGCACGAGGACCGGTTGACGGCGACGTAGCGGACGCTACAGAGATCGGCACCTGCGCTACGGTGAGCGGCTACGAGAGCGAGCATCCGTCTACAAGCGCTACGACGATGGGAGCGGTACGCTGCGCTCTAAATGCAAGTAGAATTAACAAATACAATGACTTGCAATTGCATACGTTTAGCGATGCTTCTGTAAAGGCAATGTGCACCGTGGCTTACTGGCGCTGGACGGAGAACGGGCAAGTACATGTCGCATTTATAGCAAGTAAATGCCGCGTCGTACCGGTGAAACCTCTGACCGTTCCTCGCGCCGAGCTGCAGGCCGCCGTACTAGCTGCGCGACTCGCAGATACTATTGTTAAAGAACACAGAATGGTACCCGAACAAAGATACTTCTGGAGTGATTCCACTACCGTGTTGCAGTGGATACGATGTAGCACACGCTCGTATAAGGCGTTTGAAGCCGCTCGATTAGGCGAAATAGATGACCTTACTCGCTTGACGGAGTGGAGATATGTGCCTACAAAGTTGAATATGGCCGACTTAGGAACTCGAGAAGAATTTGACCGAACGTTGTTCGAAGGTGAGTGGTTCACAGGTCCTAAGTTTTTGTACGAGGATGAATCTTCGTGGCCCCTAGATGTCGTCAACCCTGGAGTGAGCGAAGTGAACGCAGAGTGCGTGACCGTGGTTCAAGACTCCGCAGCTAGCTTACCTGTTCCGGACCCGCAGCGATTCTCCTGTTGGCTCCGCTTGCTGCGCGCCACGGCTGTCATGCTCACATTTATTGACAGATGTAAAGGACTCACCTGCGAAGTAGACTGCGACGCGATGGCTCGCGCTGAGACTCTGCTACTGAAGAAGGCGCAGAGTGACTCGTTTTCCAGCGAGATATCTGCAATGAAAAATGGAAAATTAATATCAAGAGATAGTAAGTTACTTACCTTGTCACCTTATGTCGATGAAGATGGTCTGCTGAGACTCGGAGGCCGCATCGATGCTGCAACGGACGTGAACCTGGAAGTAAAAAGACCAATCATATTAGACGGGAAACATTCGGTAACGCGACTTCTTATCAGATACTTACACATCAAAGCCGCGCACGGGCACCAGGAGATGGTGGTGAATAATCTGAAACAGAAATATTGGGTTATCAGAATGAGACCGACGGTGAAACACGTAGTTTCGAGCTGCATGTTGTGTCGCATTAAAAAATGTAAGCCTGAAGTACCTAGAATGGGTGACTTACCGTATGCTCGAATGGCCCATCACCAGCGCTTGTACAGTTTCTGCGGCCTCGATTTATTTGGGCCTATGGAAATGACATATGACTCCTAACCATTTTCTTCTAGGTTGCTCTCGAAACATACCTCAACTAGGAACCTTTCACGACTCCGACATGTACCTACGGAAACAATGGCATAAAGCTCAAAGGTTAGCCGACATGTATTGGCGCCGATGGGTCCAAGAAGTTCTGCCAAGCTTGCTTCCGCGAAGCAAGTCTGGAGGCGATCGGCAGTCCGCGTCGCTCGTATTTTCATGGATGAGTAGTGCTGGTTCAGCACTAGGTGGGGGAATGTTGGCGACGCGCTCAGCAATTGATAATAAAGCTCAAATTAGCTATGGTTTAAGTATATTTTTATTGAAGCGAGGGTAGGAGCCGCGCTTTAGTACAGCCCGGCCACTTTGCTACGAGTTAAGATCTGCCAACGAACCGAGCGGGTGCGCCGTCGCATCGCGCCTATAATTTGTTATATTTGTCCGGTCCAATCAATAATCTGTATTTTCCCTTTTTAATAAACAGTACTAAAATTGTCAAAAGTGTTTTTATCGCCATTTGCGCGCCAGTCGACCACCACAACTTCTACAAGGTATATACAGCATATTACAAAAATTCTGTTGTATAATTGAAGAGCATAGTACACGCACTTATATTTATTCATGCAAAATACCAAAAAAGGAACGTTTTAGAAAAAAATTGCAAGCAAGCAAAAAAATTTAATTTTACAAAGATGTTGACAAATCTGTATAATGTGTTGGTAAAATAGGGGCACGACGCGAATAGTTTACAAATACAACCGGGGCGATTAGTGGTTGCGTTCACGCTTTTAGGAGGGACGAGCGCGATGTGTGTTCAAAATTTTTAGATTCAATATTTAATTTATGCTAGCATAATTGCATCCTCCAGTCGATACTGGATGCGCACTTCGCGGATATAACAGGGTTTTTGTAACACCCTGTATAGGGTGTATCTTTATAAAAATGTTATGACTGTTATGTATATTCTACGATATCAATGTACTCATAATTTTATTGTGACCAACGTATACTTTGGGGCCAAACCTGAAATCTCAACTTAACAGATGTTCCATACAAAAAAGTTTATTGTCAAATAAGTGTTAGTTTAAAAAAATAGTAGAACCAAGGTCAAGGCTCATTCTGTAGTAGGTTCAAAATAGTTGATAGTTTTAATGAAGCTTCAAAAATTTGAACTTGCACTTAAAGCTCCATAAGCTACAAGAAAGTTGCATAAAAACCGACAAACACACATTAATTTATGTGTGTTTAGGTTTGGAAGGATAACTCGTAGACTTAATTTAAACATTATTGGGAACTTGCACTAAATATAAGAATTGCCTAAATCCTAACTTATCTGGTTTTAAACTACTCCCAGCGAAATATTCGCTTATCAGGCACATAAAGTAATTTTTTCTCTAAAGGAATGACTGTAAAAAAATTAGGTAGAAGCCAGCTAGGTTAAGCTAGTTAAGCAAGGACTTAGAAATTCTTATATTTAGTGGAAGTGACCATACGTATTGTAACTAGTATTTATCTTCTTTTTAGAGCACTCAGGCAACTATGCCACACGTCTACTCATACTTTATCATGTGGTTGTAGTTGGTTGGAAATAGTTGAAGGTTATATATATAGATTTAAACAATGAATGGCGGTCAGTTTAAGCTTGAAATATATCAATGCTATTTTTCAACACAAAAAAAAAACATTTTAGCAAGAGTAACAGTAAAGCCAGCTAATATGAAAATGTCAGCCAGCATAAAATTATCGTGAAATATAGCTTTAAGCGCTTTTTTGTGATGTAATAAGTATGTCAAACGCAGACCGACCCCGCGTTATGTATGGCCGAGAGAATACTGGAGTTTGCATTCACAGACTATTTTCATTTTATCTCATTCTGCTCGATTATTTATTGGCTATTAAATTAAAATTAGTTTTACATCATAATTTTCAAATTCAAATTCAAATTCAAATTCTTTTTATTTCAGGGCTTTTATCCATAAACATTGTAATATAGAATATTTGTAATTAAATTGAATAAATTGAAAAAATTAAAATTAAAATGAGGTTTTTACTCCCATTGCGACTCTTGACCTTTTAAAGTTATTCACGAAGGGTCAACTGGGGCAAATGCGTCTTTGGGGCAATTGCGTCTTTCGAGAATTACTCACAAACCCTTACAAATTAGGCAACCAACGCCATCTTGTACGTACAGATTATTGCAAGTAAAGATTGAAAAAAGATGTTGGTAGCGCCTGATTTGTGAAAGGTTTGTCAGTAATTTTTAGTTGACCTTATACCTAATTCACCTGAGTTTAATTACCTGGGTGCACCAAGTGCACTTTTAGTAACCTTTGTCCTCCCGGATCGCCCAGGTGATCAGGGCTGCATTAAGTATACTAGAACCAACTCGCCTGATGTTGTTAAGTGACGTTCTTAAAAAAAGCTAACAAAGAAATAAGGGCAGATTAGTTTCTACAACATTAGTGTGAACCTTGGTATTATATTTGTTGGTATATATTCTTATTTGCGTATTGTATGTCTTCTGCTACATGACTGGAGCCTGGTGTATGGCGACAGGCTCGCCCTGTCACATTTGGGACTGAATATCGTTCGGCGAAGTGTGGGTGTTGTATTACACCTCTCCCATAGCCTCCTCGGGGGAAAGGCGTGACGATATGTATATATTCTTTAATTAATAAAAAGTGAGTTCGAGTAGGCAGAGTGACTGCCATGACGTCAAAGTCTTTATGCTAATCTGCGACGTAGAGTAGCACTAGCAATCGCTCATAGCACCCTATAGTTAAAGGGTAAATTGCTTGAAGCAATCGTTTCCTAAGCCCCGAAATCCTTTTAAAAGATAGGCAATTAGCTAAATACTCGATCGGAGCGATTTAAATGCTTCTTCGAAATCGAAGCTTTAAGGCATGTTTAATTTCAAAGTCTTGCCTCTTGCCTTCAAAGCTATCCATCTATATATGTATCTCGTAGAATGTAGATTATTCTATGTCGGTATATTTTTTTTAATTAGCTACACTTCGAAGTTTTACCTGTTTTTTACGTGCGGTACTTTAATTAGCCTATAAAATGTACCTCAAATATCACCAGCTTCATTTTACCGGCTTCATAATCAGACCTCTAATGCACCGTCTGTTAGCTATGTGCTGATCGAGACCAATGACCAAAACTCGACGGGACTAACTTGCATCGTGTTCTAGCGGAGTTTCTATGGCCACCTTTCGGATCTTTTGGATCATCAGACCATCTTCATGGCACCATATTATTGCATCGTCACCTAAGTCACGTAAGTATTGTAAATTTCAGCTCAACCAGAAGTAGTTCAAATCCTGCTTGCAATATTTGTACTAAACATACATTTTTTTTTTAAACTTGATAGGCTTGCGTTTGGCCGTCAACATGCCTGATGATAAGCAGTGATGCGGCCTACGATGGAGCACGCTTGCCTAGAAGAAACCGATTCACTCGAGACTTGAAGACACCCAGATTATAAGTGTCAGGGAACACACACTCTGGCAGAGTATTCCACACTCTAGCGGTCCGTATAAGAAAAGAAGAACCGAAGCGTTTTGTGCGTGTTGTTGGTATGTCGACCATAAAACGATGCCGCTTTTTCGTACTCTTGGTTGTTTTATAATTATTTTTTTAATTATTTTTTTATACATAATCATATACTAAGCTTACAACCTCCTAACTAATATCATAAATGGAAAAGTGAGTTTGTTCTTTTGTTTATTTGTTTGTCTGTTTGCTTTCACGCCTCAACTACTCAACCGATGATCATGAATTTTCCATACACGCTCTTGGGGGTGCGGAAAAAGACATACTTTTTATCCCGAAAGATTAACGGCTCCTGTGAAACCACGGGTGAAATCGCGGGGCGCACCTACTACATATAAATGTGAAGCTTATACATAGAAAGCTTTTTAAAAACCCCATAGTTTTGTAGTATGCATTGTAACTCGTATGCATTATATTCTCATAAAACCTCATCTCCTCTTGTAAGGACGAAAATGAGGGCTTCACAAACAGAAGGAAGCCCATTCCAGTTTGAATTTGAAACTAGTCTCTGCTAGTAAGAGACATCCATGAGAAGAATAGGAAGAACAGATTCACAATTCCAAAGTAAGGAGAACAATACTTGCTTAATTCTATCAAGCATATACTTGCAGAACTGTTTTCGGATAATCGGACTCTAAAGGGTGATTTACACAGTACACTGGTATTGTTTTTACTTCTTATGCGCTTTTGGACGCTTCCAGCGAGTTAAATAGTAAGTTGTAGATTAAATTTCGTAGAACAGAACACGATCCTACTTTTTGGCGAGTCCAGTGCCAAATAGCTCCCTCTCTTGCGTCTCCTGCATCCGGCCAACTATGACAGTGGCATTTTGACAATCACAATGATAAACTCATGGTATAATAATATACTCCGTCAGGTATAGCATTTCGGTCATGTGGGCAACACGTAGAGACGTCAATCGATGCGTAAACAAGAACGAAAAATGACATTTTTTTATTGTCTTGATTGGTTGACAGAGGTGTACAACACCCATACTTTGCCGGACGATATTCAGTAAAAATATTACAGGGGGCGAGCCTGTCAGCATGCACCGGACTCCAGTTACGTAGCAGATGACATTAAATACGCACATATATTCCGCTGAGTCCGAACCCGCTCCCTCTGGCTTGAGAGGTGAGTCTTCTCCCATTAGGCTGTCATCGCTTATATGATGACTATAAAGTCATATTTGTTATCATAAATATTACTTGCTTCGAACGTAGGTAAAGAATAACACATCGATCCTATTGTTTGTGGTTCATTGTGGTATTGTTCCAATTAAACAGACTCGTAGTTGAGTTGTCAATCTGACCTATTTCTAGTCAGTGCATTTGTGTTACAGACAAATTGCTTTGTACGTTCGAGTTTGCGTTATGTTATGATGGGGCAGGTATAGCCGTGTTGTGTTGCATACATTGTCGCACTTGTGCTCGCCATGTACCTACTTTCAGATATAAATTAGGAGTTTTGAGTTAGTAGTTGTGTTATCTATACTAGAATTAGGATTTTTGAGTCAGTAGTTGTGTTATCTATACTCTCTAGATTTCTTCTCTACATGTTGCATTCCTCAACCGGATATGGATATGGAAGAAAGAGACAAGATTTCGCGACACAGGTTCGCCTAGTGCGAAATCTAGGGTACTATAGTCATATTGTTTCCTTTTACTTGAACCTTTATATTTAGATAAACATTATACTTGTACTATGTATATTAAATAAAATAAATAAATAAAAATATCGATTCTAGAATAATTTTGTGAGCAAGTTCAATAATTATCCATATTCTTTGGACCTAGTAAGTTTATGGCAAATATTCAAAATTGGGACAATATATCATATCTCCACATTTTTTAAATTTTGAAATACTTACCAGTTTTAAAATTTTCCAAATTTTGACTCGACAAAAAAAATCTATATGATTATTGAACCTACTCACAAATTTTCAAGTGAATCGGTTAAGAAAGAGGAAAACAGAGATCCCGAGAACGAGAGTTCGTTTTTACAATAAAATCCCGAAAAATATAACAGGGCTCACTGAGGGAAAATTCAAATCACATGTAAAAACTACATTAATGAAAAGAGGGTATTATAAGGTTAAGAATTATTTAGGAGATAAAGATGTCTGGAGCCTTCCACTTCCGCCAAGTAGCCACTAGTATTTATAGATATTACCTAGTTGTAAGCCAAAATTTGTGAGACTGTAATTTATTTATTATTTGAAAAAATAATGCCCCTCAGTTTCTTGCTTGTTCTTCTGAGTAGAGGCTCTTTATCCGAACAAGGCGGTCGAGTCTATTTAAATAACTTTGACGTTCATAAGTGTATCTTTGATACCTAAATTGAATAAAAACATTTTGACTTGACTTGACTTGATCCGGACAGAGATCCCGATAGAAATCCAGACAGGATTCGCCTTGCTCGGATAAAGAGCCTCTACTCAGAAGAACAGGCAAGAAACTGAGGGGCATTATTTTTTCAAATAATAAATAAATTACAGTCTCACAAATTTTGGCTTACAACTAGGTAATATCTATAAATACTAGTGGCTACTTGGCGGAAGTGGAAGGCTCCAGACATCTTTATCTTCTAAATAATTCTTTCATTAATGTAGTTTTTACATGTGATTTGAATTTTCCCTCAGTGAGCCCTGTTAGTCATGCTCATGCCTTCTGGAATGGGCTTACGAGTCAACACGTGCTGACGAGTACGCCTGGGATTCTAAGTAGCATAGATATTAGATTGACTTCTATGCGCTTCAATTCCTTCTTAATTGTTAAGAGCATCGCTGAGCTAATAGCGTTAATCCACGTCAAGTGCTTTTCATTACCATTAAGGAGCACTTAGATTAATAACTCGTTAATGTACGACCTTCTAACGTCAATCGATCGGTTTTATCAGATATCCATTCATCACAAACAATTAATTAAGTAATGTACTACGCGAGCTATAGTGCACTACTATATACTATACAATAAATGTAATCTCCCATTACTATTAATAGCAATAATAGTACTGGACGAGTCGGTAAGTGAGTTATATTAAACTGAACAATTTGTTTTAATGGAACGAGACGAGCAAGACGTGCTTGTGAAGATAAGTTTAAAATGGCGAAAGAAAAAAGTATATTTTGTAGTACTTTTCGGCCGACAAAATGAAAAAAGAATATTAAGAAGCTTTAAACTTTAATTTTATTAACTGTATTTAAGTTTTTGCACCTTAAACACTTACTAATAAAGACACAAATAAATCGCAATTAGGTAAGTATACATAAATATTAACATAAGAAATTTGAAAACCCTCTGCAAGAATTAGCCACTTTCGATGAAGCCAGTCTATCCGTTTGAAAGTTATGATGTCAAAGACAGACATACAGATACACGCGTTAAACTAATGACACTCCTCTTTTACGTCGGGGTTGACAAAAGGCAGCTGCATCACCCCTAAAGTTCACTTTGATACCCACAAATCGATATTCGTCTTAAATACATCTCCCGAAAGCCCAATTCATCGCTTCCTAACAATTAGCATAAGATCCATCACTCATAATCATAAGCCCTAAACCCATGTTTCCCCGACGTGACACTGACGTCGACGTGACGCTGACGTAGACGTGATGCTGACGTATCGGTAACATCATGCATCAACCCTCGAGACTATCTTGAGACAGTAAATTTGTCACGTCAAACGCAGATGATTGATAAAATAGATGGCCCGATTGAATTTATGGCCCGAACTATAATCCCTATTCATGTTTACAGCTTATTGGGCTCGGGTAGTGGGCGAAATTAATTAAGATGAATTCCGAGTAGGTTGAATAAACTGTTTCCTGGTTACTAAATGTGACGATGGTATACAGTGTACAGTTTTACAGATTGGTATGATCTGATGAATGAATCTGTGCAGTAGGTACAGTTACTATAAAAAATAAAACATGGTTTTAACAGTAAAAAATGTAAAAAAAATCCTTCTATGAAATAAATATAATAAAGTATTTAAAAAAAGATTTGAACATTTTATAGAAACCCAACGGTTCGAAGTTCACAATATTTTACACAATATTTTGATGTTCCCTGTTCCACGTCACGACGAAAAGATTTACGCATCATCAACATTTGACCTAATCCAAAGTTATTAAAAACACCATTGTGCCATAATAAAGTATTTATGAAAGGGAGAAACAAAAGAATTCTCGATTTGCATAATAAGAGATTGCACAAACAGCGAATCCCAATTATGCTAAATGTTAATGTGGCATTCCTTTGAGACCGGGCGAGTCTTTGCGACTACGGATACAGTATTACAGAAGCTGTCAAAGCGCTGGAAATATTCAAATAGAAACACTCGTGCCTAAAGCCGAGCTATGCGGAGTCAAAGCAAATATTCGTTAGATCCGTATCGTCTTTGTCAAACGTGACTAGACTGGGGTGTAACTTTCTACGTGTAGGCGAATGTAGCAGGCTAAATGTTTGTCAAGAGCTGTGACCTCGCGTCCCTGTATCTTTACAACCCCTAGACCGGCCTTCAGGGTTTGTGAAGGTTATGAAATATCGCGATCGATTTGTTCAAATCGAACAAACTAATAAATTAAAAAACCCCGGACACCGATTTTCATTAACACCAATTTTCATCATAGCTATGAACACTCCCGACTAGTTCACCTTTCAAACAAAAAAAATAAAATCAAAATTTGTTCATCCGTCCGGGAGCTACGATGTCACAGACAGACACACACACACACACAGACACGTCAAACTTGCAACACTCGTTGTTTTTGCGTCGGAGTTAGTAAATGAAGAGGGAAGAGAGATGAGTGCTTAATCAGTTGAACTAGGAATCAGAAATCAGAAACGTTTATATATATCCACCCGAGCCCTTCCAGCTCAGGCCGACCCTGGTGTAAATTCCCAATAGTGGACCCATGTCGAGCGTGCAATATTTGGTAGGTAGAAGGTAGTTACTACCCAAGGTAGTTGGTAAGTAGTAATACTACTGAGAAGGCAGCATATATATTTACCACTAAAACTTTGTTTTAACCCAAAATAGTTTGTCGAATCATATTTTTACATGTTTGATTAGGATAAAATTTCAAATAGCTTCCGGGATAGATATTTCATGCGACTGTTCAAACAAGAAACGACCCTTACGAGGCTTTGTGCACACAAGTTTCATAAACATTATGAAAACCGAAGACGCCTTTATCCTGTCTTTATTTGGAGAAAGTAAACAGTACCAATACATCATTTAACTCCACAGAATACTCCCGAATACATGTTATGTAGTTTGAATTATGGTCGCTAGACGCGAACTAGAACTAGCTGCGTTCCGTGGCTTTACTCGCTATCCTACAAGAACTATTTTTTTTTGTGAATAAAATATTATAAGGAAAGTTAATGCGGCAATGCATGGATGCATTAATCCAATAACTGTTTCCTTTCCAAACTTTGAAATGCGAAAAACATTTCAATTAATTGAGCTGTTTTTCGCGCGCAAAGTATGAAACATATACATGCACGTTACATTACACATATATACTCGTACATACCTAATAACTGACATCAGTAACTTTCTACAAACATTCACTAAAATTATGATTATATTAAAAGTTTGACGAGTGTGTGTGTGGGTGTGTGTGTTTGTGTGTGTCTGTGGCATCATGGCTCCCGATCGGATGATCCGGTTAATTTTGTTTTGTTTTTGTTTTTGGGAGAGTTTTTAGCTTTTTAAATTTTTCAATTCAATTCAATTCAAATATTTTGAATGAAAAAAAGTATACCAATTTATTTGTACACAACTTAAAATAATAACAGAAAATTAAAGAAAACTTAAATTATTAACTAAAAACTAGAAATTAAAAAACTGTATAATTCAAATATTTATTTCAAATATATAGATAGGTACATCAGAGTACATCTATGATATAGATAGATAGATAGATAGATAAACTCTTTATTGTTCACACCACAGATAACAAAACAACAAGAGAAAATAATGATAAAACTTATTAAATAGTGTAACAACTGGCGGCCTTATCACTAAAAGCGATCTCTTCCAGGCAACCTTAGGATGGAGAGGATACGACAAATGAGTATGGGACAGGGTGTGCAAAAATAACTAAAATAAACATAAGATTGATACAAAGAAACAACAAAACATCGAGTATTATACCTATACACCTACATAAACTATTTACATAAAACTTACATAAAAGTACATCATACTAATATAAATATGTCAGAAAACAAAAACTGCCAAAATTATAATTAACTGAAAATCAAATAATCAGATAAAATTAAATATTAAAAAGCACAATAAAAATAAATATAAAAATAGAACATGTCAAAGTAAATTGTGTAAATTAAAATTTAAAAAATAATAATTTCCATTTACGATGCTCCGCTTAGAGACCATCTTTTTATGTTTTTTCATGCATGACCTCTTCACAACTAGACAACAAGAAAGTGCTAACAAACGTCTTACACAATAATTTACAATACTGCAAACTCCGTCTAACAGTAAATAGTTTGATAAAGTCATAAAGAAGCAGTATCCAGTTGTTTTACTGCACGAGGTGGATACAACCAGAGCTTAGTGTAACTAGTATAAATAGTAACTTGTTGCACTGTAAAATGTAAGCGAGCATTGAACAAGACTGTGGTCAAGTTTAAGGATCTATTGGTTTTGTAGTCCTGTAAATTTAACAAGTAGGTAACATTATTAAAACAAACGAAAAACCTGGCTGCAAAATGTTGTGCCCTATATCACTTTAAGACGATTCAAATGACACTTCACATGTCGAAATCTATTTTTTTTTATAATCATAAAAAAAAATAGATTTCGACATGTCAAACGTGGGCCCATTCAATCGAATGGGCCCACGTTTGACCACAACACACCTGATGGAAAGTGACGATGCGGTGTAAGATGGAGCACTACGTTCGCCCATGAGGTGCCTATTTAATCTTGTCTTGAAGATACCTAGGTTGTATCTATTGATGGGCAACACCGAGGCGGAAAGTGCGTCACTCCTTGGCAGTTCTTATTAGGAAGGAATTCTGAAAGCGCTTCGTGCGGGCTTTAATAAAGCCAACGACATATCGATAGAATGTGCCTCGATGACCTGTGGCGGACCATCATGCTGTCTAGGCTGTAGGGCGTGTAAACCTCATACATACATACATACATACTTACATAAATACACACTACAAAAACATAACCCTCCTTCTTGCGCAGTCGGATATAAATGAATCTCTATTTCCCTTGTTCATCGCATCACGCGTGAACGGATGGAATGTTTTGCTAATAATTTTTTTGTTGTTTATTATTGTTACGAGAAGGTTCATTTGAAATAAAATATGAACATTTTTTGAAAAAAAAAAAAAAAACATCCGGTAATTAATTAAAGGTTAAAAAAAAACGACTTCTCGTCATCCGAATTAGATTTTTCAGAAAACGGGACCAATCTGCATGTAAATCTTTTCAAATCCAAAAATAACAAACGATATAAGAACTACCTGTTTTTTTTTAATCGGCTAAATATCGGTTTAGTTTGTTAGAACCTTTTCCATTAATAAGCGTAGTCCATTCCGTAGTTACTTAGGTGCTTGTGTTTCCAACACGGTTACTACGAAGTCTTTTCTCTGAGAGCACTAGAACAGGCTCATATATCTCCTGGTCCCGTGAAAGCCTTTGTTCGCTCCTGCTTCGTATGTAACGACCGTCGATGTGTTATGGACAACAATATGTTACGGGTGGTTCAGAGATAGAAATGCTACAGGCGTTGATTTAGTCAAGAGAAATGCATGAACAAAATAATCGTCTTTTCTTAATAATTTTAATATCCCTTCTCTACGACGATGACGTATGTTTTGACTGCATTGGTGGCTCAGTTGGTAGTGAGCCTTGGTAGTGCCTTTTGAGCTTGGGGGTGTGGGTTCGATTCCCGCATAAAGCAAACATTTGTGTGATGAACATTTTGTGTTTGTTCTTTGTCTGGGGGTTAATATCTATTTAAGTATGTGTTAAAAAATATAAATGTCTGTTTATCAGCCTCTGGCAGCCATAGTACAAGCTTTGCTTAGTTTGGGGTCAGACTACCGCGTTCAAAAAGCCGACCGAGCAAGCATAAGGGAGCGAAGCGTCTATGTGTCAGTTTTGATAAAAATGTTTTCGTACGTCCGAATTCGTAATCTTTGTCTAAGTCCACGTGTCGCACTTTTTTGGAAAAAAAAAGTAACATATATCCGCAATTTTGAAAAAATCCGTAAATTGACTCGACAAAAAAAAAACTATATAAGTAATTATCCAACCTATTCACAAAATTCTAACAGAATCAACTACGAAATGTGACATATAGAGAAAGACAAACATCCGGACAGAGATTCAGACAGAGACGCTTCTGTCGCTAACGCTCCCTCGGTCGATTAGATATTTTACTTAGATCATTATAATCCATAGAAAATTTGAAAAATGTCTATTGTAACTTATTGTGACATTTTTATGACCTACAGAATATCTTGAAATCTAGAAAAAAGGCGCTCTTTTCTTCAAAAAATTGTACCAAAATATTACATCGAAGTCTTGTTAGTATACGTACCTAATCATTTAGCATATAACCATGTATAACGTTTGAATACAATATACAATGTATTATTTAAATATTGGTATTTGGATGTAGATCTGTTATTATACAAATGAGACAGAACTTAAAGTTACGCAAATTATACAATTTTTTTATTTCTCAAACTAGTACCAACATTCTGAAACATACACTATTCAATTAAATATATTTCAAGACATGCATATAGCGTGTAAGTCGAAATAAAAAAAAAAAACATCAAAATAAATATAAACTCATACCATTTGAAAAGCTAAACAAAATCTTATAAAAATTTAGTTTGGTAATAACATTATCTAAAAACATTCCGGGAGCCAACACGTAATGACGTCACTCGTTATCGTCTCTATCGAACTATTTGTAAATGACATATTTTGGTCTTGCTTAGGCATCGATTGACCTACGTTTTGTCCACGTGACCATTAAGCCGCGTATCGAATGCGCGCGGCTGCCGCGCGAGCCTTGTTCGACCGCGGCAAACCTGCGTTTTGGTGCGCGAGCAAATTTAAAGCTCACATTTTCATATAGCGCGGCAGCCGCGCGCGGCAGGCGATCCGTGAACAAACATCTCTGGCACGGGCAGGCCCATTTCTACGCTTATTTCATTCCATGCATCCTTTCTTAGAGATTTATTATGATATTCGGTGCATTTACTATTCCATAAATTATGGTTTTAAGCCATATAATCTAATCAAGCGCCGACACTTCTCGTTATCCATCTTGCCGCGCGTCTCTAAGTAAAAGGTCCGTCCCAATTGCGCACGCACAACACACTGACGCTCCTTTGCCGCGCCACCAAAAACCGACACGAACTGGTTCGCCGCGCGGCATGTTCGAGCTGCCGCGCGCGGCGGAGCCGTCCCCATTATGCGCGGCCGTCGCGCGAGCCAATGTTCGATGGTTTGCCGCGCGCAGTCGATACGCGGCTTTAGTGACTGAGAACCTATACCTGGCGGAGTATACAGGGTGTTACAAAAACCCTGTTGTATCCGCGAGGGGCGCATCCAGTATCGACTGGAGGAAGCAATTATGCGTGCTTAAATTAAATATCGACTTAAAAAAATTTGTACCATGCTGTATATTATTCCACGGGTAAAACGTTAATTAGTTAAGCTGGGTTAATATCATAATTTTGGAGCTACAAAGTCAAAGACAGACCTCTAAGCACCAAACTTTAAACCTAGTTTTGGACACTGAACATTTTTACTGAACATTATGTACTGCTTGTCTGTTGTCTAAGCATGTAAAAAGCTTAAGGCTAAGGCTCGGATAGAAATAAATTTTCATTTTACGTCTATACAACTCTGAAGACAACAAAGAAGCTTTGTAGCCTAGCAACGAATGGCTATTCAGTCACGCAAATTAAACGTATTTTTAATAAAGGTTTCGGTGCCTATTCTTATCTTATCGAAGCTGTATTACAAGCAATATTCCTGTGAAATAAGGTTTCAACACAATGGAGGTCTCATAACGAGAGAGCGAATTCATTTTGATAGGAACTCGTACCAACCTACTCGTACTTCAGATATCGGATTCTTAGGATAGTTCTTCAAATAGGTATGTAATAGGCCAGTAAGTACAAAAGAGATGGATTAATGTCACTTGGTCTAGGTAATTTGAATTGTTGGCAAGCTCCCATTCCCGTAATAGTCTAACTAAACTCTTGAAAACTTATTTAGCAAAGGTACAACTTGCTTAAAACGGAGACTCTAAAAGACGGAGTATTAAAATATTAGTGCACGCTTTGAATTTTGACAAAGAAATAATGCATTTTAAGTATATAAAATACTTAAAATGCATTATTTCTAAGTATATAAAATACTTAAAATGCATTATTTCTTACTTACTTTTTTTAGTACTTTTTTTTTACAACAGACTAGGCATGCGTTTGACCACTGACTGACTCGCCTGATGAGAAGCGTCGACGTGATTGAAGGTGTAACACGCTTGCCTAGGAGATACCTATTCACTTTACTCTGAAACAACCCTGGATTGTATTAAGGTGGAAAGACAGACGCAGGCAACGAGTTCTACACCTCTGTAGTTCTTACAAGAAAAGTTGACTTGAAACGCTTAGTGCGTTTTGGCGGAATTTCCGAATTTCCGAATTTCCGTCTTTTACTTGTGCGCCTGGTACAATTATAAAATAACGGTAATGGCTGGATCAGGTCGTGCAGTTCTTGTGCACACTCGCCTTAGTGTATTCTGTAGAATACCGACAGACTGGCCTCTTCACGCCGGTGTGACAAGCTCTGAAGCTTGGATTCAACCAACGAGTCATTGTTAATGAGCCGTTTGGCGCGTGCTAGTACGTAAGATATAGGATACTTATTTTCCAGAAAATTGCAGGAAACCTTGTAAAAATCACGCGTAAAACAGCGGGCCAAAGTTAGTCTGTTTATAATATTATAATCCGCAAAGTAATTAACTCCCCTCATTTTTATATAATCCAAGGTTAAATTCGATTCGGGGCAGACTCGCAACTTCTTAATTAAATTAAGGCGATTTTCGCCGGAATGATCAATCGTATCCCTCGAGATTATTATGAGGCTGCGAAGAAACCTATTAATTAAGAGTCCAGATCGTCGACGAAAAACAATTTAACTTCGAATATTGTGTAAAATTTAAATACCTGAGGCTTGCCTAAGGAAAAGTAATGATGCGAGCGCAAATAACTAACTGCATTTCTTTGTAATCTATATTATTGTACTAGCTGCGCCCCGCGGTTTCACCAACGGTTAAAAAGTATCCTATGTGCTATTTTAGAATATAATCTATCTCTATGCCAATTTACATCCAGATTTGTTCAGCCGTTCTGGCGTGAAAGAGTAACAAACATCAATTCATTCTTACAAACATTCGCGTTTATCCTACTCCTACTATTTATAATATTATAAACGTGAAAGTTTGTATGTATGGATGGATGGATGGATGGATGTTTGTTACTCTTTCACGCCAGAACGGCTAAACAGATCTGGCTGAAATTTGACACAGAGATAGATTATAGTCTAGAATAGCACATACGATACTTTTTAATCGTGAAACCGCGGAACGCATCTAATATTTTATATGCGAAACATTTAAAAGAAAGCCTATGCGTTTTTCTCCCCTTAACTCTGCAACGGCTAAACAAATTGAACCATACTTTGTACGACAATAGAGCGTACCGGGACAATTGTCCCGTTACGCTCATTGTAACGTTACGATCGGAGCGAGAGCGTTACACGAGCGATTTATTCATAAAAGTATGCAATCATTTCATCAATGTTTCGTTATAACGTTGTTACGTAATACTATCGTCAGTAAACCGACTTTACAGACAAGCAATTGTTTTCTGAACAATGGGGTAACTAAATTTCAGAGAGAATACCTAAGTAAAATCTAAGGTATGGCAAATACTTAATAAATCAGACCTTATAAAGAAGTGTGCTCTTCTACAAAATTCAGAGATTCTCAAGCAAGCCAAATTTAATTTTGTCAGACGTTATAACAATTGCGGGTACGTAATAAGAACAAACTGTTGCCTATAAACTGGGGAAGGTGTACTCGAAATTAATTTTGGTAGAATTAATTCTGGCGGAAGGAGCCGCCAAGTTGAGCACACCTGGAAGTGTGAGGTTAAGGAAGTGACAGCAGTAAAGATATTGTTTTTGGAAAAAATATTAGGACAAGTAAATTTGTCGTTCATTTGCATACAACACGGTCACAAAAGATGTTGAAATATATGACTCAGTGACGTGACCTGGCTTAGATATCAAAACTTTTTTTCTGGATTTGGACTGAGATGACAAGAAAAGAGGTCAACAGTTAATAATTATAATGATAATCAATCAAATCAATCAAATATTTTTATTTTGGCATGAACAATAAGTAAGTACAACATACTATAGGGTATAGAACATACCGGGTAGCAAACTCTGGTGGGAGGCCTGAACTTCGGACGTGGCTAGTTACCACCCACCGGACCAAGCCATGCCGTGAAATGACCTAGTCGTGTTTCGGGATGTGGTCCGGTGTAACCGTTCCGAAGACGGGTCTGAGCGGTAGCGCACTTGTAGCGCCTTTTTTTTTTTTTTTTTTTTTCACCTTGGGAAAATCCTTTATGGATACCACCAACAGCCCCGGGGCGGGCACAGAGTGGTTATGTGGGAATCCCGCCACTGACGGCCTACCCACTAAAAACCCAAGGGTGTTCCACCTCGACGCAGAATGTCGGGACAACGGGAACTACTCTCAGACACGACCGCGGCCCCGACAGCGCCAGCCCCTGCGGGCACCTCCTCGAGCCTACGCTCTTCCTCACCATGACGATGTATCGAACACAAAACACATCGTCATCATCCACCTCGGGGACCAACTCAGCCGATGGGCGTGAAACAGCACCCGTGTCTAACGCCCTTGGTCCCTATGCGACGGGTCAGGTAAGTGGCCCCGCCGCCTGCCACTTTGGCTGCAGAGGGCACTCAGAATGGAGCGCCGTTGCACCACATTCGAGTTCCCCCGCTGCCCCACCTCGACCGCACCACATTCACGTAGCCTCCTTTAAAACCTACGAAGGATCCCACCCAGCTAGCGGCCCTCAGCCACTCCAGCGGGGACACCGGGAGGTGCCACCCCACAGCTAGCAGTCCTAAGCCACTCCAGCAGAGACTTCCCGACCCAAAGGATGTCTCCCACAGCTAGCGGTCCTAGGCCACTCCAGCGGGTGACACACCGGGGCCCCCCTCAGCTAGCAGCCTCAAGCAGGCCACTCCAACGTGGTCCCCAACGAGGTCCTCCAGAGTCCTACGCGGAATGCAGGAACGGCCACGCCTCGTCCGCCTCTCACACCGGCCACAGAGGACAGTAAGAGTGGTGTAACACCACACCGTGCTCTTCTTCCTCAGCAGCCCCATCCCGTCGAGGCCGCGGCAGGCAGAGAAAAACGCCCTTCCTCCCGCGGTCTCCACCCCTCGGCTGCAGTGCCACCCAATCCACACTGCAGCCCGCCTCAGTTACGGCAGTGCCGCAACCTACCTTGGCCGCTTTTTCTACAAAGGCTTTCAGGAGAAAGCCCCGAGAAAAGCGGCCCCACCTCGGATTCCTCTTGGCTTCACCGTGGCTGATCAGGCCACGGCTACTGAGCCCCCCCGCCACGACAAGGCGGGAACCCTCGGGGGAGCACTTGTAGCGCCTCACTCAACTACCGTCTTTGTACTTCTTCACTCTACAAAACTTCAACGAGTTTGACCTTATGTGTCGTCGTGCTCCATCTTGGACCACAGCGTCGCTTAACATCAGGCGAGTTGGTGGTCAAACGCCGACCTATTTCTACATATAAAAGAACATAATGATCCACTGACTCAGAACTAGTGAAAAATGTGTTTCGGTAGCCAGTGGCTACTCCCATTAATAAACCTAAGTTTGTTAAGCGCATGGTAAATCAGATGGTGTGTACGAGTATGTATGTATTATTATAATAATTATTTATACATCTAGCTATTGTTTGACAATAATTATGGTGTTTTGGTGTCTATACTGTTAACCATTTTGTGTTTAATTAAATAAATAAATAAATGTGTGTGTGTGTGTGTGTATTAGTGTTTGTGTGTGTATGCACGCGGGCTAGAGATCGATATGTGTATGTCGATGTATGTTTGATCCTTAATTAGTTTAATCAATAAAATATGTGTAGGTATATGATAGATGGACAGATTGATATTATAATTATGTAGGTAGGTACCTTTATTTTTTATTTTAATGATGATGATGACGAGTGGCTTTGTATCATACAGTTGCGATATCTCTCGTCTCTTCCTGATTACCTATGTATGAACATTGTGGTTTAGTCCACTTCGCTTTAGAGCAAGTGGTTTCCGAAGACTAAGCCGATTCAAGGCTATTCTTGAAAACCCCTCACTCTCTGATGTATCTAACATCAGGCGAGTTGGTGGTCAAACGTCGACCTATTCTACATTAAAAAAATAATCTATTTACACTACATTTTCTTGCCTTGCCTTTGATCAGCCTTTATAATGGCATGCGTTGAGTTATATTTAAAATAATTTTCCAATTTTATTTTAAAAGTATATCAACCCAATTTCAGTGCCGTCCACCTATGAAGCCACTACGTGAACTCGTAATTTCAAAAATATTGCGTAGAAAATTACAGCGCGCTGAAAATTTGCAAGCGGACGCTAAAGTAATAAATTTCATGCTCTCATAATTCAGTGGCATGATTTACGCTACGATTCAGCGACATAAAATGGTTTTGTACAATATGCCAATTAAACGCGACACCATTTTTAGTATTTGATGTTTAATATACACATACAGGTATACATGCATATAGTCACGCCTTTTCCCCGTAAAGATAGGCAGAAACCACTTCTTTCCCAACTTGCTACGATCCATTTCGCTTCTTCTACTTCTATGAGTCTTAACAAGACTCACATAAATACATTTAAATATATATACATATACATGCTCGTCGGTTACTGGTATACTGTTGACCTCTTCTATCTTCGTTTTAATTATTGTCTGTAGAATCACCCACACGATACCCGTATACTACTTTGGGATTACGAGTACCATTACAACTTCTTCTCCACCTACATATTTCCTACTTTCAAATCTCCTGCTTTTTCGAGATTGATCAGCCAGCTACCTACCTAGTTTTAATGTTTGACTTGCTAAAAACGTTGCAATATTCCAGAAATATTGCAACGTTTCATCGTGAACTTACCATACATCTTCATCAACAAATTTTACTAAGGATGAACATAAGAAGACCTTTTCCAATGCACGCCACAGCCTGACTAAATCTTCAGAAACTTGAAAAACGAGAAAGTTCTGAATGGCTTAAAAGTACCTATAACCCCCTTCATATTTGTAGTTAGTAGGTTCTTCTAAATTGCCTAAGCACGCTGAATCCACATCAAGCAGGTTAAATGCGAGCCTATTTCTAATAAACTAGTATAATAAATTTCTGTGAGCTGAAGACCCCGCGGCTGGCGTCTGCCCTCCGCGACTTGCAGAGGAAGACAGCCGGACAGAATTCGGAAACGATTCCGGACGTACCTATGAAAGCATTTTTGCCTAAACTGAAGCATAGATGCTTTGCTCGCTGACGCTCGATTGCTCAAATATACGGTTCCTTAAAAAAACTTCCATTACTATTCATAGTTGTTGATATAGAATTAATCAACAACTAAAAAAATCTACATTTAATCCGAAATTTTTTACACAAATCGAAACTTTTTGAAACACATACATAATTGCAATTATTGTTTATTATTTATATAAATATCTACTTTGTTTTATTGCTTTTATTTATAAATCGTTAATATAATTAATTGTAGGATGGTTTCAAAATAAATTTCTTTCTTTCTTTCTTTCTTTAAATCTAAAATAAAGATTTACGTCCTATCTAATATGTATGCCATGGATGCTTCTTTTTTTCATTAAATATCAAACAAGTACATAGCATTATAAAAAGAAGAAAGAAAACAAAAACCCTGCTGCAAAATGTTTTATCCCATGTCACTTCCACTAACAAGATGATTCAAATGACACCTCACATGTCGAAATTCATCAAGCTGTTCAGGCTGTAGGGCGTGCCAAAGAAACCTTATACATAAATTCATACACACAACCGAAAAACATAACCCTCCTTCGGGCGCAGTCGGGTATAAAGAGAAACATTCATGGCACAGTTACATGCGTTAAATGTTTGCTATTCAAAACAATGCACGGGAAAAAAAGAATTGCTTCGCAAATGAAGTCTGAAGGAAGGAAGATAGTTTGCAAAGGAATATTTTGCTTTGTCCCGTTTACTAGAATCCCGACATCGCTATCGCACAGCTAAAGTTTAATGGCTTGTGCGAGATCGAATATCTATTTATTTTTATTTCAACGAATACGTACGCAGTTTGATTTTAGAGTTTTTGCATAAATATTAATGGGTTTCAAAAGCTGTGTGCATTGCGGTTGGTTACATGAACTAACCATCTAAAAAACTTGTCAATTTGTTTAAGGTTTAATCTCTGTTTTTGTTCAATATTGATGTTTTTGATAACTATTTACTATCTCTACTATTATGGGCTACATATCTCTACTATTTACTATCTCTACTATTTTTGACATGAGCAATGACAATAATAACAACAAGTTGAAATTACAAATTCCAAAAACCCTCGACACCGATTTTTTATCAACACAGATTTTAATAAGCATAGCTAATACAGAACACTCCAGACTAATTCACCTTTCAAACAAAAAAAAAACAAAATCAAAATCGGTTCTTCCGTTCGGGAGTTACGATGCCACACACATACACACACACACACACATACGCACACATACACACACACACACAAACGTCAAAGTTATAGCCAGTCTTGATACAGCGACTGGATCCCACAATAAACAAACAAGGACACAGACACAAAGCACACAAAAAAAAAATTCGTTCAAAAAGTTTTTTTTTAATTTGCAGGAGAAAAATCCACGAGTAAATGTTTCCCGTTTTTGAGGCTTCGGCGTTCAAGTACACAATTACAATTTAAGAAAAAAATAATATTTTCCTTATAAAAGTCGCAGAGACCCGGCACTTAATTAAAGAGGAGAGGCACCTTTAATTTTTCAATTAAGACGCCTTGCCGGACGTTTTCCGAAGATAATTAAATTAGAAAATCAATGAAGCAATTTATTTTGCTCGAGTATTATCCCGGTGACTTTAGCCGTAACTTGTGTGATGTGTTCTGTTCATTGGCATTTCAGTTCAGTTCATTGTTTGTCAGTAATTCCTGAAAGACGCAATTGCCCTATAGACGCATTTGCCTCAGTTGACTTTATATATTTTTGTGACATTTCAATTGGATAAGTTGACTATTATCTTATTTTATTTTATTTTTTTATGTATTTTACTTCTGTTAAAAGTTTTGATGAATTTTGAATGATGCACTTATAGAATCTTATCTGAAATAAATGATTTTGATTTTGATTTGATTTGATTGGCCGAGCGAGCGTTAGCTAGCGAAGCGTCTCTGCTTCTGCTTCGACAAAAATGCTTTCGTATGTCTGGATTTCTGTCTTGCTCTACAGGTTTATTTCTTAACCGATCCTCTTGAAGCTTTGTGAGTAGCTTTAATAAAATATAGATTTTTGTGAAATATTTTTTTTTTTTTTTTAATAGCGGAGTTGTGATTATTTTTCAAAAGAAAAATATTTCTTTGCCATTTTGCAAAAATTCCAAAAACTGACTCTGCTAATTTATAATTGTCGAACCTGCCCACAAAATTTCAAAAGAATCGGTTGAGAAATGCGACCAGGAGAGGAGGACATCTCACAGAGCCACTAGTATTGTATTTAGGTAGAGAGGTATAAACGTTGATCAGTCGTTATGTAAAATGACGAATTCTACAATTCGGCTGCGAAATAATTAAGTTTATTCCGTACCATTGCAGTGAGTTTATCGTTCAACAGTAAGTACTTATCAAGTTTCCTGACATCATGCATCGTGATCATTATGTCATCGTTGCTTTGGTTCATTTTGGGTTTTTACTAGTTTAAATTATTTAAATGTTACGTTTTTTTTTGTTAAAACGCTAACGAATTACTTACTCAGATTATGATTACCTACCTATCATGCTTCATTGGAAACTAATTGAGAGTTTAAAAGAAAGTTCAAAACGATGATAGCCTAGTTGGAGCAGCCCCCGCCTCTCAAGCCAGAGAGAGCAGGTTGAAACCCAGCCGACGGCACGTACCAATTTGTTCATTGTGTAATGTTTGTGCGTATTACATAATCTACTACATGACTGGAGCCCGGTGTATGGCGACAGGTTCGCCCCCTGTCACATTTGGGACTGAATATCGTCCGGCGAAATGTGGGTGTTGTATTACACCACTGCCAGCCCCCTCGGGGGAAAGGCATGACGATATGTTATGCTATGAAAGTCGAGAGAGGGAGTCTAAAAGAGAGAGAAACAACAATGTTTTGATTTTTGAGGTTCCACGTAAAGGCTCTCAAATTAGGTCTCTGTTATAGTTTCGTAACAATATTTTTAAAACATGTTTTTTCTATAGACCGGTAGCTTCTACTTACTAGGAAGGGAACCTACTTTCAGTGTTTTCAACTCATCTCTTAATAAAACAACTTTTAAAGTATCTAATTAGTCTGCACTCTTTATTCTTTTTGTTCATCATTTGCTAATAGAATCAAGCTCTCGCTAACTGTGGGCGTGTCCAGTAGAGGAAGATTCTCCACTTCACCTGAAATAGATAATGAATTTGTTATTATATTTATGTAGTGTCCTAAAATTAGAATCAAGGGATATCTTAGAAATTAGCTGGGGAGAAATACCGAAATAATGTTAAGCATATTTTTGGAACAACAAGATTTAGTCAAAACACCAACCAATCTGTACTTACAAAGGCGTATTGAAATTAAATGTTTTTCAGTTGTTATTAAATATGTAATTTTTGTTATTTGTGTGGGAATAAAGCATTTATGGACTTAATCTGATAAAAAAAAAACAGTCGGTAATCCTACTAATATTATAAACGCGAAAGTTTGTAAGGATGGATGGATGGATTTTTGTTACTCTTTCACGCCAGAACGGCTGAACAGATCTGGATGAAATTTGGCACAGAGATAGATTAAAGTTTAGAATAGCACATAGGATACTTTTTAACCGCGGGTGAAACCGCGGGACGCAGCTCGTTACTAATAATATTACGCGGAATAATAATCTTACACCAGAAAAAATTATAGAATAAATAAATAAATAATAAATAAATAAATTCTGGACACTTCCACACACGGTCGCCTGACCCCAAACTAAGCAAAGCTTGTGCTATGGCTGCCAGAGACTGATATACATACTTAGATATTTTTAAATACTTACGTAAATAGATATTAACACCCAGACATAGAACAAACACAAATGTTCATCACATAAATGTTTGCCCTAGGTGGGAATCGAACCCACGCCTCCAAGCTCAGAAGGCAGGTTCACTACCAACTGAGCCACCGAGGCAGAAGAAAAAAAAACTCACCAATCCTGACAATAAAGTTCATGCACTCTACAGCGTCTAGCATAGAGAAGACGTTTTCGACTGGAATGTACACGTTCTGAGTGTGCTCGAGAAAATCTGCGTCCTTTTCGCACTTACAAGGGCGCCTGGAAGAAAATGAAATGAACTGAATTAATTTCATACACATAGTATCCTTATCTGTTTACCATAGAATTGCCAAAGTACTTGGTAAGTACTAAGGTCGTCAAATAAAATAATAGTAAGCAGAAGTTCACGCTATATTGCGAAGTGCGAGCATACTGTACAACGTAGTCCTTGGTACAGTATGGTCGCAATGCAACCCACTGCCAGAAATGGAAAAACAAGGCGAAACAACAAGTAACCCTAGGAATAGACGACGAAGGCGCGACTGTGAGGAATTCCAGGTGCTATCAAACTAAACTTCTAACAGTGGCGGATCTAGGATTTTTAGTGCAGGCTTGGATTAGGTGAAAGTAAGCTTTATCAAGGTAGGTAAAATCTTGGTTTGTGGCTACCTGTGGGTAACCTTTATCATATGGTGACGCCTTTCCCCCGAGGGGGCTGGCTGAGGTGTAAAAGCAGAGCTCACCTTGGAATAGGTGAAAGTAAGCTTTATCAAGGTCGGTAAGATCTTGGTTTGTGGCTACCTGAGGGTAACCTTTACCATATGGTCACGCCTTTCCCCCGAGGGGGCTGGCTGAGGTGTAAAAGCAGAGCTCACACTTTGCCGGACGATACTCAGTCCCAAATGTGACAGGGGGTGAGCCTGTCGCTATACACCGGGCTCCAGTTATGTAGCAATAGACATACAATACGCACATATGTTTACACAATGAACAAATTGGTGCATGCCGTCGCCTGGGCTTGGAGCCGCTCCTTCTGGCTTGAGAGGCGGGCTTTCTTCAACTAGGCTGTCATCATTATGCTTGTCACCTTTATCATGATAGGCAAACACAAAAACATTAAAAATAACAGTCAGTTTTTACTGCTCTAGAGTGCGAGTTAGATACTTTGGATCCGCTAGTGGCCACGACCACTCTATCAAAAGTACACAACTAAGAAAAAAGATAAGCTGAAACAGTTGATAAATATGGTAAAGTGCAATCAACCTATTTCATAGGCCGATTCAAATTTGATGGCGGCTGTGTGGAAAAGTTAGGCGTGAAACGCTGCGCAGTAGCAACAACGAAGGTTTGCGCGGGAGTCAGAGAGGCAAAACGCCGCAAAGTCTCGCTTGCGGCGCACTTCACAGTGACCATTAAGTTTAAATCAGTCTGTGTAGAGTTTATTTTTTTTTATGTATAATAGGTCGTAATTTGACCACCAACTCGCCTGATTTTAAGCGACGTTGTGGTCTAAGATGGAGCACGACGACCTATAAGGTACTTATTCACTCTAGCCTTGAGGTTTTGTAGAGTGAAGAAGTACAAAGACGGCAGTTGAGTGAGGCGCTACAAGTGCGCTACTGCTCAGACCCGTCTTCGGAACGGTTACACCGGACTACATCCCGAAACACGACTACGTCATTTCACGGCATAGCTTGGTCCGGTAGGTGGTAACTAGCGACGGCCGAAGCCTCCCACCAGAGTTTGCTACCCGGTTAGCACTATCCGGGGACCACGTGTAGGGAATCAGAATAGAGTACTCTCCTACGGGCATGGGTAGCTCAGCCCCCCAGTTATTAGTAGATACTTGTACTCTCTGCTTAGACTGCTATACAAAGTTTCTAGCAAACTTGAAAAAAAAAAAAAAAGAAATAACAAAAATGTAATATTTGCTTTTATCCAACTTTAAGGCTGCGTGCATATTTTAACACTAAAGTAAAAGAAACGCCAGAGGGTTGAAATGGAACATTTATTTTAAAAATTACAGCACGTACGTGCCTGAAAAGTAAACGAAGATACAAATAAATTCTAAAATAATAACGCATCGCGAGAAAAACAACGTAAACGAGCGAAACTTTTCCCAAATTGCACAATAAAATTTGTATGCTCCCCAGAGAAATAAATATTTTCAACAAAGTTTGTAAGCGATATAGCATCATTTACAAGCGGGAGAATCGCGCCAGAAATATCTCGACGTCTTCAGACAGATGCCATTTTACACAACTCGATACGACATCGTGAATAATTAATCGATTATTATTTGTTAGTCAGACGATGTCGATGTTCTAGTAAGACGATTTTTATCCAGCTGTTTAAGCAAGTCTCTGATACTTGCCGATTATTTTAGCGTTGCGTTGGAAGTATGAAACGTACCAACATATCGTCACGCCTTTTCCCCGAGGAGGCTGGCAGAGGTGTAATACAACACCCACACTTCGCCGGACGATATTCAGTCCCAAAAGTGACAGGGGGCGAGCCTGTCGCCATACACTCCTGGCTCCAGTCATGTAGCAGATAACATACTATACGCACATATGATCACACAATGAACAAATTGGTGCGTGCCGTCGGCTGGTTTTGAACCCGTTCCCTCTGGCTTGAGAGGCGGATCTCCCAAATAGGCTGCCATCGCTCGAATCGATGAAATTTTATAATTTCAGTGACATGACGTGTCATTAAGCGCATGATGTACGGCGATTCGTGGAATGTGCATAATTATGTTTTACACAGAGTTACGACTTTTGTACTATACAGCGCAAATTATACATGCCGGATGTACAGGCAGACAAGCTAATTTAAAACTTGTTTATACAGCATGTTACAAAACCACTGTTGTATAATTGAAGGGCATGTGCACACTCTTAAAAGTATAAATGCAAAAATACCAACAAAAATGCACGTTAAAAATAGCAAGTGTTATAACCGGTTTAAGAGGAAAAAAGAAAAATCCATATAATATGTTGGTGGCTAAGAAAGTAGCGTCACAACGCGAATAGTTTACAGATAAAACTGACGCGATTAGTGGCTGCGTTCGCGCTTTTAGGAGGGCGAAGCGGGATGTGTGTTCAAAATGCATTGATAGAGTCAATATTTAATTTTTAACTTGCATAATTGCATCTTCCAGTTGATACTGGATGCGCACCTCGCGAATACAACAGGGTTTTTGTAACACCCTGTTTAAAATGTATTAAAGTACAAGAGAAGCGGAGAACAATCACGCCGCTTCAAGAGACAAGATATATGTAGATATGTATAGTACAAGAGATCGCTCTTAAGCGATAAGACCGCCCATTGCGCCTTTATTTTTGAGTGTTTAGTTTAGATTTATTTGTATTTGGTGTCAATAAAGAGTTTTTGTATTGTACTGTATTGCCGCTTCACAGTTTTTTATTTTTATTTTTTTATTACTCAAGAGGCTTGCGTTTGGCCGCCAACAAGCCTGATGATAAGCAGTGATGCGGCCTACGATGGAGCACGCTTGCCTAGAAGAAACCGATTCACTCGAGACTTGAAGATATACGTGTTTTCACGCCTGAACCATGTTCGCGCCGCATTGTCGCCTTACACCTGGGCTGTACAATTTGCGCCTAAGAGGATCGAGAATCAAAGTCATTGTCTATCAGCAATGACTAGTGACCATAGTTCTTTTAGCCCTTCCATTTCACGACCTTCCTAGGATTTATTGAACGTTAATTTGATTGATTGGGATTATGTGGGATTCTTAAGTGAAATAATACCAGAAAAACGGTGGTTAAAAATCGTTGGAAAAATTGCGAGTACAAAAAGCTTTAAAATAATTAATGAATCAGTATCGTATTACGTAAAAACCTCACTCGCGGAGTTCTAAACAGCTTGCTTGTTTATGTCATGTAATACTTTACCTGTAAACAATCCTTTTGCTAGGGAAATTGGGCAGGAAGAGATCGATTTCGAAGTAATAACGTTCAGCTTCGTCATCATTCACTAGCACTGTCCACATCATTCTGCCTGAAAACGAAAAAGAATATAATAGAGAACGAGTATTATTTTTAATACCTACTTATTTTTTGGGACTGTAGTAGAAGGGAATAGAGTTGATGATTAACGAATGCTACGTGGGCACAAGTAAGGCATAGGGTCAATTGGGGAAAATGCGTCTGTGGGGCAATTGCGTCTTTCGAGACTTACTGACAAAACCTTCACAAATTAGGCGCCACATCTTTTTTCTATCTTTAGTTACAATTATCTGTACAAGAAGTTAGTTACCTAATGCATAAGGGTTTGTCAGCAATTCTCGAAAGACGCAATTACCCTACAGACGCTTTTGCCCTAGTTAACCCTACATCATAACTGTAAAATGGTGGGTCCACAAAAGTCTAATGTCTGCTAAGGATTTACATTATGGACTTACATTATGACATTTCTGGAATATAGCGTAAAAAAATACGTAAATACTACTATAGTAATACTTATAGCAATAATATTTGAGCTGAGAAACAGCAGACCTGTCTATTCAATCATTTGTGTCAACAAATGCTCGTTGTGTCGTAATAAATACTGTAGTTCTCAAGAACTAGAGCACATTATTACTTTCACATAGATCTACTGCTAGATGAAAAAAAGGTGGATTTGCAGAACGTTATACTTAAACTTTACTTCAGGTATGTAATACAGCAGTATCTGTGTAGGGACACAGATATTGCTCTAGATTTCAATTTCTAATTAAATTAGCAAGCACTCACCTCCTCTTTTATCATAAATCTGGTACACATTAAACACCTTGTCGTAGCACCGGAGAAGGAAGTAGTTGAGGACCGGCTCCGTCCTCTTGGCGTCCCAGTGGTCCTTGACCGTGATGAACGGCAGGTCGCTGACCCGCTCCTTGTGGTTCACGAAGCAATGGTCCATCCATTCGCCCGCTCGACCTTCCCATTTGCACTCCCCTGGGGAAGGAATCTGGCTTTAGTTGTTTATAAACTCTGTTAACTTTCACGGCTGTTTACTTTAAGAGGGCCGCGACGCTCTGAAATTTCCATACAAACGCGCTTCTCAATTCTTGAAAACCATTTGTCAGATTATGATGAAATTGAGCATGTACAATTAAATTAACAATATCTCCGCACCTATGTTCTTGGTTTTTTTTAAAACGCTCTATAGCTAAAATAGAGCTATGAAAAATTTCCGCATTTGTAAGGGGTCATTTTTGACTGATTTATTCAATAGATAGACAAAGCAAATCAAAAATCCATTTACATAGGGAGGTTGTCTACGTCATTAGCTTTTAAATGAATCCATAATACAAAGGGCATTTTTAGTCATTTAAGAATGATTAAAGAAGTGCAAAAGAAATAAATAAAAATTTAATTCCACTTTGTCACTCTGTAGGTAACTTTAAAGGCTCGTCAGTATCTTTACTTGCTCTCTTCGCTCGTCATCTTCTTCTAGACGAAATGGTTATGGAAAGCCAATGCGAAGTCAGTCTAAAGTGGTCGCCGGGCTCTTAAGATAGTGGGTTGTAGCTGGATATGCCATGATTTTGTTTACTTGTTTAGGTTCCTGTATACTAGCGCAAATTATGTTGTTTTTTGGTTCAATGATAGGTATCAATATGCTGATGATAATGTGGCCTGCGATGAAGTTTGCTTACTTAGAAGAGCATGATTAACTCAAGGTTTGAAGAATGACCTGTTGGTAGAATCTATGACACATTTCTATACGATTTAGCGTTACATAATGACCTTCATGATATTTTTTAAGCCGTCCAAAAAAAACGAATATCTTTCTTTATCATAGAGGTTAAATCGGTAAAAGATTAGATAACTAGTTGTTGTAGTGATTCACGAATATGACTACTAAATTCATTAAGTACTAAGAACTGGTGTAAAGATATTTTAGAATCGATTCTATTTTAAGGATGCAATGCGTATATTAATTTTAGGGAGTAAGAATCAGTTAACCAAAACGCAACCCAGCTCCAAATTAAAGCTTGTAAAAAAGACAACATACGCAACCCTATATACCCTATATAACCCTATATATATACCTAATAACCCACTTAGCAATAAACGTTGTATATACTCGGAATAGTTAAGGCCGCTGCATACGTGACGGACAATATCTCGGACAGGACGGCGACGGAACGTGAAATTATGAATTCCCGGACAGAAGTGTAACGCATACGAGCCGTGTGAATTCCGTAAAGCCGACGTAAACACGGAGCTCACTTCACTACACCACTCTCCGGAGCAAACGGGGCGAGTGTGCATACGCAGCGGAATCACGGACGGGACGAGCCCCGCGCCGACCTGGACGTGGTAAACATCGTCCACGACGATGTTTTTTCACGCCCGTTTTTTCCGAGATTCCGTCGCGTATATTTTACTACTGTACTTTTGTATGTAACGATGTTTAAGAATTGTACCGTTCCGTCCGAGCCGAGTTAAATCCCGTCACGTATGCAACGAACTTTACACAGTCTTTTGTCTTTTTCGGTATAGATCAAACATTTAAATGAAATAAAAAGACAAGACGCTAGCTCCTTAGCAATAAACGTTGAATAGCCTCGGATTAATTACACAGTGTTTTGTCTTTTTCTTTCTATTAAATATTTGAACTCGATCGAAAAATCCAAAAGGCTGTGTAACTACTCCGAGGATGTAAAACGTTTATTGCTAAGAAGGTGTAAGTATAACAACTCAGAGGCTATGCAACGTTAACGTTACAACGCTAAGGGGATAAAATATTTATAAATTATGCAATGCTAGGGATACATACTCTGAGAGCCCGCCGCAGCGTCTCTTCGCAAGCGAGTATATTTAAAGCGATGCACTTTATAAGGCGGGTCATTCACGGGATCACTCAACCCACTTTGTTTGTCTAGCAAAATCTGGCCGCAACTACCTGTAATTTCGTTTTCTACAAGTTAACTTATTTAGTTCGAACCCCCTTTGGGTCCCTTAATTCAATTTTATTGAATCCTGGACCCTGAAGTAAAGTAGCGTCGACGACGTGTCGTTGTGCAGGCACAATTTTCCTCAATTCCCTATCTTATTATTTTTGGTCATCTTGCGATTTTCGTGCTCTATAAGATACAAAAAGGTATCTTATATATCTCTATAAGATACAATGAAATTATTTCTACAGTTCCCCAAAAAAGCATCATTTACTCCCGACGAAGTTGAAAAAAGCATATTGTGGCTTTCATTTTCAGGTTTAATTTCAGTATAAGTTGTTTATGATAGAATTATTAGCGAAATGAAAATGAACATTATATCTTACGAAATTTGGGTATTTACCGCAAAATAATGCTAGACAGCTTGTTTTTTTTTTTAATTTAGTGATTGAAATTTTTTGATTTGATATGACATTGATTTTGTAATTATGTATTTGATTTTTATTTGGACTTTGATTTTATTTATGATATGATTATGTGCACGACTATGGACTGATTCCGAAATACATGATTTTCAATTTTTAATTTAATTTAAAGCTAATTGTCGGCCTAAAATCGGCCTTAAAATAATTTATGTACAGTAATGTACACCCGTTTGTACTCAGTATAAGAAGTGCCTTTAAACTACTCCTAGCTAGCTCCTACCTACATTTTCTTGCACGAACCATTAGCCATTCCTAGGCGCACCAGTAAGAGACACCCACATAAGGTGGAAATTCCGCCAAAGCGCACTAAGCATTTCATGTCAACTTTTCTTCTAAGAACTTCAGAGGTGAAACTCGTTGCCTGCGTCTGTCTTACCATAGATACAAACGGGGGTGTTCAAGAGTAAAGTGAATAGGTATCTCTTAGGCAAGTGTGTTACACCGTCGATTTTCTGATTCCCTACACGTGGTCCCCGGGTAGTGCTAACCGGGTAGCAAACTCTGGTGGGACGCTTCGGCCGTGGTTAGTTACCACCCACCGGACCAAGCCATGCCGTGAAATGACCTAGTCGTGTTTCGGGATGTAGTCCGGTGTAACCGTTCCGAAGACGGGTCGGAGCAGTAGCGCACTGGTAGCGCCTCACTCAACTGCCGTCTTTGTACTTCTTCACTCTACAAAACTAGGCAAGGCTAGAGTGAATAAGCACCTTATATGTAGGTCGTCATGCTCCATCTTAGACCACAACGTCGCTTAACATCAGCCGAGTTGGTGGTCAAACGACGACCTATTCTACAAAAAAAAAAAAAAACAAATATGCCTGAAAAGCAATTTTTACTACTTACTTCCTAGCAAAATTTGCTAGGAAGTAAGTAGTAAAACAATGACTTAGGCAACTCTTATATTCAGTGCAAACGGGTGGTATGTAGTCTCACCATAAACTCTCGCCATGAAGCAGTTGATGAGCCTGTACTGGCAGTGTGGGGAATGCTTCTCAAGCAACGACAACGTTGCGTGTTTCGGGCATCCTGCGTTCGTGCACGGGAACAACACTTTGTTAGCTAACGACTCCAGCACCGCGGGCCGGATGAGAGCAAACTCTTTCTGTAAGAAAAGAGAATAATAGCCTTAAGTTTAGTAAAGTTAGTTTTGCGTCTGTGATCTGCGTGGAAATTAGTTGGATTTTAAGTTTTATATTAAAGCTACTACGGTTGGGATTGTGATAAAGTTTATGCATCTAATTATGATACATGGTAACTAGATAGAAGGTGCTTTTGATACTGTGACTGAGTATTCTGAATCTCTTTTTAACATTTTTTTTAAATTGTCTACATATATTTCGATTTCAGGCCGTGGAAGTCTTTTATTTTGTTTAATTTTAATTTCACAAAGCCTTCTTTATAACATTGTGCTTTTTTCTAAATTAAATGGTAGTCGATTTCATTTTGAACCTAAGCCATATCTTTAGGCCTCTACGGCTAAACAACTCTGACATCGGGTCTGACAATTCGAACTAACATTTGAAAAGTAATTTACTTACTTTTAACCATGGTATTTATTTATATATACTCCGCCAGGTAGAGCATTCAGCAACACGTAGTGACGTCAATCGATGCTTAAGCAAGACCGAAATACGTCCTTTACAACAAGTTCGAAAGAGACGGATTGCGATGACGTCAATGTGTGTTTGCTGAATGCTAGACCTATTGTTCTAACTTAATTTTTTAAAGCGTAAGTGTCATTGTAACGTAATGATTGGATGGAAGATTTCCAGGTGACATACGAGTATGAATCAATAGAACAAGGCGGTTGAGTCAATTTTAAAACTTTGACGTTCATATGTGTATTTTCACGCACAATGGCCCAATTAAGTGGCTAAGTGCGGAAAATGCCATGCTAAACAAACAAACAATGTGTATTTTCGAAACCAAATTGAATAGAAACATTTTAACTTTTAACTTCGACTTTGTGCTCTGTCTGGGAGACTTAGTTCTGCTGCTTATGCGGTTCGCAAGATTAGGCAACTGACGGATATAGCTACAGCTCGGATGGTTTACTTTGCTTACTTCCACAGCATAATGTCATATGGCATTTTGCTGTGGGGATCAGCTGCTGAAGTGGAGGCCATTTTTATTTTGCAAAAGCGAGCGGTCCGCGCTATCTACGGAATGGGTCCCCGTGAATCATTGAGAGATTTATTTAAAGAAATAAATATTTTAACTTTACCTTCTTTATATATCTTTGAAAATATTATGCACGTTCGCAAAAATCTACATAAATTTAAATTGAACAGTGACTATCACAATTATAACACTAGAAATAAGGATAGGATAGCTGTACAGAGATTTAGACTGACTAAGTCAAGAAAGTCATTTTTAGGCAACTGCGTTAGTTTTTACAATAAAATCCCGAAAAATATAACAGGGCTCACCGAGGGAAAATTCAAATCACATGTAAAAACTACATTAATGAAAAGAGGATATTATAAGGTTAAGAATTATTTAGAAGATAAAGATGTCTGGAGCCTTCCACTTCCGCCAAGTAGCCACTAATATTTATATATATTACCTAGTTGTAAGCCAAAATTTGTGAGACTAATTTATTTATTATTTGAAAAAATAATGCCCCTCAGTTTCTTGCCTGTTCTTCTGAGTAGAGGCTTTTTATCCGAACAAGGCGGTCGAGTCTATTTAAATAACTTTGACGTTCATAAGTGTATCTTTGATACCTAAATTGAATAAAAACATTTTGACTTTGACTTTGACTTTGACTTTGAAATATCGGGATATTTTTAAACCACGGTCATTTTACCCCAAACTAAGCAAATCTTCGATATGGCTGCCAGAGACTTATAAATTCGTAATACATTTTGTCTAGGTGTATATCTAGGTATATCTAGGGGTATATCTAGGGGTTAAATAGATATTAACACCTGGATATAAAACAAACACAAATCTTTACATCACATGAACATTTGCCCTATAGGTGGGAATCGATCACACGCAGCCAAGCTTAAAAGGCTGACAACCAACTGAGCCACCGAGGCAGTCAAATTTATTTATTTGATTTGTTTACTCGTTAAGTTTACTTGTGTTTATATGTAACTAAATCAATGGTAGCCTAGTTGCGAGAAGGCCCGCCTCTTAAGCCAGAGGGTGCGGGTTCAAACCCAGCCGACGTCACGCACCAATTTGTCCATTGTGTGAGCATATGTGCGTATTGTATGTCATCTGCTATACATGATTGGAGCCCGGTGTATGGCACAGGCTTGCCCCTGTCACATTTGGGACTGAATATCGTCCAGTGAAGAGTTGGTGTTGTATTACACTTCTGCCAGCCCCTTCGGGGGAAAGGCGTGACGATATATGTATGTGTTTATATGTTTGTATAGTTACTAACCTGACAAATATGGCACTGGAAGCTTTTCTCGTAGCAAGGTCCGCAGATGCTGTGCCCGTCCACGCACAGGTGGATGGGCGGCTTCATGTATCGGTTGCACTTGGTGCATGTCAGGTCCTTGATGAGGCTCTCGTAGTGCTCCGTTTCTAACAGCGTACTTAGTACTACTGGAAAATGAAAAAAAAATGGGTCTATAAATGAAAAAAAATAAAGAATTCATAGCCGGTTCGTACCGCGGTTCAACTACTTATGGTGAGTAATAAGTGAAGAACCTTGCTTTTCGGTTTTGCGTTTGCGTTTGCTTTTTTACCCGACTGCGCAAGAGGAGGGTTATGTTTTTCGAGTGTATGGATGTATGAGGGTATGAAAGTATGAGGTTCCTTTGGTACCTACAGCCTAAATAGCTTAATGGATTTCGACATGTGAGGTGTCATTTGAATCGTCTTGATGGTGGCAGTGACATAGAGTACAGCATTCGAGAGTACAGAAGTCGGGTTTTTTGGTTTTCTTTTAACAATGTTACTTGTTTATTATAACACTTGAATTATTGATTGTTTGTCATATTTTTGTTTTAATTATGTATTGGTACTATATTTATGTATTTACAATGAGGACATTTTTCACAAATTGAATAAATAAAACGAAGTTTTTGTTGACAATGTAACAACATTTTTGTTAGTTTTTCTTAAGCTTTGACAACTTTCTAATGTAGCCAATAATTCTCTTTCACTTTTCTCTTTGTCTTCTATTGTTCTCTTTTTCCAAGAGCAAAGTTATAAATATAGGATTTGACTGCAGTAATTATTATGTAGTAGATTAAACGTATTGCTCATATCGAAGCTCAATGAAACAAGAAAAGTGTGTTTTTGAAATTTTACTAACCATAACAAACAACCAATTAAATACTTACCTACTATAAATGATTTAAACTGTATGCGCGCTTGAGTAAAGAAAAACAACTTTAAATTTTGTAATTAAAATCATAAATTAGCAATCACACCAGTTTATAACAAGGAACGAAATTTCACTAACTTTAATTTCAAATTTTTAATAAAACCACTGACGTAGTTACGTTTATTATAAATAGTTGAATAACGACGGATTTACGAAACGACTATTTAACGTGTACTAAACCCCAATACTGAAGTTTATAATTCACTAAAAACATTAAAATACCTCGCTAAAGAAATTCGATGGCTATTGTTGAAGGAGTTTTTGTACTCGATATTAAAAATTCCTCCTCGAAGAATGGTGTTCACTGAATTCAAATTTTTAGTTTATTAACATTTTTCTCTCAAAGTATTTCAACTATGGCTGTAATTAGTTTTAACCTCGATAAGAACTATATAACCTCTTAATAGCAAGTGTAACCTCATAACCTTTGTTGAGTAAATCTTTTTCATGTGAAGAAAGTAATGTTCGTATTGATCGTAAGTTCTAGCGTGCCTTTTGTTTCAGTAGTTACTAATTAATAATCTGTGGATAGCACAATACTGCGACAGAGTGGTCGACAACAGGTGTTTGGGCTCGTGTAACGACGCAGAACCAAACTTGCGGTGTGTTTGGTAATATGTGTGTTTATTTTAAGATATTATATTAGCTAAGATCAGAGGGCTTTGTTTCTTAGCTAAATTGTCTTAGGGAAAGTTGGACGGGCTAAAATTTGTTTGAAAACTAATCGCTTAATCACTTCGAATCATATCACATATATACGATAGCACGTCACACTAATAGTAACTTTGCCCATCCTTAAATTTGTTTTATCTTTATACGATTAAACAACGAAAAGCGAAAATTGGAAAGAAGGTATAGGAAAATATGAATATCACATGCGCAGCGTTGTCACTATGTCTCGGAAAACACTAGTTATTATTAAACATTGACAAAAAATGTGAGTGAAGGGGTGGTTGTGTGTTACTGCTTCACGTTGAAACGACAGAATGTATTTGAATGAAATTTCATATAGAGATTGCTTGTACCTTGGATTAATGCATATTGCATTATGTTACTTTTAATCCCGGACAAATCAACGATTCATGCAGCGAATCATTGCAAGTGGAACGTGGTGCGCAGCTAATATGAAAAGCAACAACTCTCGTATAACTTACTTTCAAGTCAACAACTCAAAAAGCTGACAACGACACGCAAAACGAACTAAAAAAAGTTACCAACAACTTTAGCAAACCAAAAAAAATTCAATGATCAAAACCACAACACATCCGCCACGCACCAATAACAACATCGCAACAAACCACACATATTTCACTATTAATAACTAACATTTCCTCCCAGCCAGCGACGACGTGGACGACATACTGATACACAATATAGCTATTTATAAAAACGTTCACACAAAACGGAGTACACCGGTACACTTAACATTGGTCACATTAAACAGTCTTCGATTGGTACTCGATGGGGAGCGATTAGAGTGTAATCGTGGTGCCATTTTCAGTGATAAGACTGGCTTGTCTCTCTGAGGTGGGACTGTAGTTGGCGACAGTGTGCGCGTCTATTTATGCGGCAAGGTCGCAGGGCGGCTGACCGGTAGACTAGTGCTAGCCGACACGCTGGCCAACCATTTGCGTAGCGGGAAATTGCTTTTGAATTTCTTTAAGCGAACCCTTTGGATTTTTCGTCAATCAATTGTACCTGTATACTCCTAACCTCTGTATAGCCTATGTATAGCTTCGGAATCGGGACAGTTTCGTCTTTTTCTTTCTTGATTTTAAATTTTTTAACTAGGTAGTTTTCCATCTAGGTAAAAATTTGCACAAAACACTGCGTAACTATTCCGAGGCTATACGTAACGTTTACTTAGTTATTAGTAAGAGTGATTCATTTTAAAAGAGTTTCTAACTTTTGAATTGTCGTTCTGTAGCGTTTTGTTGTGATTTGACAAGTAAAGCAAATATATTTTAAACGTCTCTCGTATGGTGAGGATAGGTCGCGACATATTGATGAAAAATCGTGCAAATGTCATAGCGGTTTATTGACATTTGCACGATTTTAAATAGCGATAGCACGATTTTATGGTATCTTAAGAACTTGTACATTGACACCATAAAAATGTCTTTGCGGGATTTAGCTCTCCAGCTCTTTCTTTAACTGCTCTCATTAGAGAGCAGTTAAAGAGGAAGAAACATTTATTTTTCATAAAAGCCATTGCAATAATTCCCTAGGCTCAGTTTTTTTTTCTCTCGTGTCATTTGTGAGTTTCGCAAGCCAAGCCAACAGACCAATCTGGGTGGCCGGTGGACGTACGTCTAGCTACGTAGCACCACCATAACCAATGACGCACTGCCCTGTAGTATGTCTTATTTCTTGAAAGCGGTCTTGGCAAGAGATATGTATCCACAAAAACACTATTTAAACGCGTAGGACAGTTACAATGACGCTAAATATTGTTTTAGTAGTTTTAAACACTAGAAATCGTCAACTAGTTTTCGAGCGCTTTTTATTATGTGAGTGAATTAAAATAATTACAACTTTGTTAACAAAATGTATTGATTAATTGAATGCTCAGTTTATGAAATAATTATATGGCAAAATACAGCAAAGCCAGAAACAAGGGTCAGTATCACAATACGATTGATAGGATTTTATATTTAAAAAAAAATACGTACGAGCACTCGCCGACCCAGACATTTGTTTGCCTGTTGGTATATCCATAACAATGTATTATATAATTCCACAAGACAAAAATAACTGAAGCTAGTGTACCAAACCTTAAATCAGTACTGGACAAAACGATCAATTAGGCCCCAGTAAAATTATCTTTTCATCCTACCAATACCTATTTTAATGTGAGAGTTTGGATGTTTGTTTTGCAATCATACGAAAATGGCTCAAAAAATTTGATTGAAATTTAGCACGGAAAAGCGTATAACCTGAATAATTCATAAGTCACCTTTTATCTTGCGAAATTAGCAGTTACTGCAGAATAGCAGGAGAAACCACAGGAAACAGCTAGTTTTTAATAGATTGTGAACTGTATTGATCAAGCTGATAGCATTATCCCAGTGATACCTAATCGTTATCAGTTTGAAATGCCGCAGTGAATTTACGTAAATCATTATCAGGTGATTATTGAGTACTGTTCGTGTGGTTTTGTTTGGGACAGATAAATTAATGCAGTTAATGTGGTATATCACATTTATTTTTACAGGAAGTATTTACTGCTGTTAAAATTAAAATTGTAATCCGGGTCTGATATTTGTTCTACTCAACACAACACACGCCAACACGCACACAAATCACACTCTTAAACAACACATACTCACTAACATCACTCGCAAAGCAACCTGTCAGAAAAAGTCCCAAGCTTATTGCTTGTTTTAGTAAATGTTTGTTTGGCTTAACTAATATTACAATTAAACTTTTAACTAGTTTTAGCTTTAAATACCTACTCTATATTGATCCATGAAGGTATACAGAAACCTGCAACACAAGCCCTGCTTAGTGTAGGTTCTGTGGACCAACCTACTCGTTACCATAAGCCGAAAATGTACTTTAAAACTTTAATGTACATATGTACAACAAGCTACCTTCTTTAAGAGTATTATTGTATCTTAAGTAATTTTTATTTTTCCTATGTATAATTGGCTTGTATCTATGCAATAAATATTATTATTATTATGTTTTAAAACTGTTTTGTTAACTCTTGAACAGTTAAGGTGTATGGAAAGCACGGCAGCTGTTTCGCTCGCTCGCGACACTATTATATTAGATATAAAATTATAGAAAGTATTTTTGATAAATTTATAGAGTAGAATAGAATAGAATATAATTTATTTGCAACAGGAAACATAAAAAAAACACACAACAAAAAATAAAGACAGAAAAATAAGAAAAAACAGGTTTCCTGCCACAAACCGGCTCCAACTCAGCATAATGCTGGCTAATAGTGGTTAACCAGCGCTGATCTTCCGTTGGAACCGGCGAGTGACGTCACACACGTCACAGGCAAAACAAAAATGAAATAATAAAAAAAAAATAAGTAAGTACATGACAAATGATAAAACAATAGTAGCAATAGCAATAACTATGTGACGGGCAATTTTTTTTTATTAGATCATAAATAATTAAGTAAAGTACAACAAACTAGAACTAAATGGCTAAGAACTGATTTAAAATAAATTTAATAATTTAAATATTATCATCAAAATTTGCCTCTATCAATGCATTAAAAACAGTATGACAAAGTATCCAGAACAAATATAATGTTGATATTTATAATAAGTGCTCAGAGAAACGTAAACACAATTTTTTTATGTAGTTACGTTTTACATTCTATGATTTTGTGTCCACTTTATAGGTAACTAGTTGCGTCCCGCGGTTTCATCAGCGGTTAAAAAGTATCCTATGTGCTATTCTAGATTATAATGTATATCTGTGTCAAATTTCATCCAGATCTGTTCAGCCGTTCTGGCGTGAAAGAGTAACAAACATCCATCCATCCATCCATTCTTACAAACTTTCGCGTTTATAATATTAGTAGGAAGGATAGTGTCGCGGGCGAGCGAGACTAATGCTGCGCCTTACTATACACCTTAAGTCGATTGATGCACTATCTTTACCGTTGTTCTAAATTTACCCAGAATACTGTGCAATGCTACCAAACAATTGTTTTCTCATTTGCACAAATGAAGCTTGAATTTTAATAGTACTGCAGCTCTAAACATAAACTGAAAACTTTATTAGTAAGATTACGGCAAGAGCCGTAATATTCAGATATTGTGTAGTGTTCTCAAAAGAAAATTCTGTTGCAGAAGTATTTTAAGAGCAGAAACTTTTCTGAAAATACGTGTGTTATATGATATTTTAGTTAGTACGGCACCTGAAAACCAGAAAAGCATCCAGTCTATCTTTTTTTTTATCAAAAAGTTTAAATAATACCCAGCGGGTGCGAACGTAGTTCTCTCGAATGGTGGATGGAAACGCTCGTATTCGAATGGATGTATTCAAATACGTTGATTTCACTGAAGTTTGTCCATTTTCAATTTGTACGGATGTGTAACAATTTTTTTCTGTAGTTTCAAAAGTTTCGGTTGTGTGGTAAAATTTTGTTGTTTTTTTTACCTGACCGAGGAGGGGTTGTTTTCGCGTCTATCTTGTATGTATTTCTGTATTTATTTATGTTTGTGAATTTCTAAAAAAAAGCGATGACAGCCTAGTTGGAGAAGGCCTGCCTCTCAAGCCAGAGGGAGCGGGTACGAACCCAGCCGACGGCACGCACCAATTTGTTCATTGTGTGAACATAATTATGTGAGTATTGTATGTCATCTACTACATGACTGGAGCCCGGTGTATGGCGACAGGCTCGCCCCCTGTCACATTTGGGACTAAATATCGTCCGTCGAAGTGTGGGTGTTGTATTATACCTCTACCAGCCCCCTCGGGGGAAAGGCGTGACGATATGTATGTGAAATTTCTGTATTACCTCGTATCTTTGAAACAACTTGGATGGATTTCAATAGCTAAGGTTATATTCGTCTTAAAAACCCAAAAGTTTACCTTACATAGGTGTGCAGTTGGTTTACTGTTATTTTTTTCAGACCTTCTTGTTGAGTTTGTTTATTTCGATTATTAAGGTAGAGAGGGCTCTACCTATTCACTCGAAAAGAAAGATTTAAAAGTATTTTTAGGATTACAAAAAGATTAATTTAGGTAAGCACAAGTTGCTAATGTATCAAGAAAAAAATATACTCAAAACTATAAAAATACATTAAACACACTCTACTATAAATCTAGGAGTAATTAACAACATCTTTTTTCCAAACGTTATTGGAAGCATCCTTTTTTCAAGGCGTTAATGGAAACATCCCTTTCTCCATCAATTTCGACGTACAAAAAAAATTACAATCTTCATAATACAAGGAGCTTTTACAAAAAATGACTTCAAAATGACAAAGTGAGACTGCGCAGTGATCAACGGGATTTGAGGGATGACAATAACTCATCGTTTGGGTCTCTTCCAAAGCCCTCATTAAAATGCCGGTCCTAGGGGACATCATAAAAATATCTTCAGTAACTTAAAATATACGAATACTTTGTCAGGAAGAGGAGTTTATGAATATCTTTTGTTATTTCTGAATGATTCAGTTCGATTCAAAGCGATTGACTTTCTAAATGACTAAGAATAGAGGTATCTATAGGTACCCACAAAATACTCTGGGATAAGTCTCTGGGATAAGACATTTTTAAATTTCATAAGTATGCCTACTGTTTAGTTTTTGTTTTTGTAAGTGAACAACTATAATACCTATTGTTATATGTATATAAATAAATACCTAAACAAACTAACTAAATATTAGGTTTAATTTGTAATGTCAAGATAAGGAAGAGCCTTAAAGGTACCTTAAAGGTAGTCCCTACCTCAAATTTGGAAAACGTTCAGACGAAATAAACAATTGATTATTATTATAGGCATATTATGAAACAAGGTTATTTTCAAATCGGAAGTCATTTAAGAATACGAATCAACTGGAAGATGGTCCGAGTCTAATGTTAAGAAAAAAAAGTATAAATGAAATAGTAACTACATAAGTACAATGAAACATAAACATAATACAAACAACATAAGTACAATTATTTAAATCACTACAGAAAATATTTTGTTCTTCACAAGGTCACGAAAAAACATTATTAGGTCTTTCACAATATTACTCAATGTAATTGTTGGTAAAGTGTAGGTACGACTCAAAGTAAATTGACCGTTGTTCTAGGTAAGTACAAAGTCTAAATTAATTAAACCGGCAAACGACGTAGAGTTTTATTACTCGTCGGATTAAGTAGAGTCAATTAAAAGAAGTCGGTTTTTTACTCGACTTATAAACACTTCAAGTACTGTTTTGCTTCTAGTCTGAAGCTTTTATCCCTAATGAAACAGTACTTTTCAAGAAAACAACTACCAAAAGTTTATTTTCATATCGACACGCCTTTCCCCCGTAGGGGCTGGCAGAGATGTAATAAAACACCCACACTTCGCCGGACGATATTCAGTCCCAAATGTGACAGGGGGCGAGCCTGTCGCCATACACCGGGCTGGCCGTCGGCTGCATGTGTTCGAACCCGCTCCCTCTGGCTTGAGAGGCGGGCCTTCTCCGAACTAGGCTGCCATCGCTTAAAATTTATTTTCAGTGTGGAACAATTACGTAAACATCTTCAGTAATTTTACATTTGTTCCTTTTCTGAGTCTATTCTCAGATGGTTAGCAAGCTTTCCATTCTGTAACTTAAAAGTTTACAAATCATTCCTTTTGGAGTTCTATTTAAAGTCTTAGAAAGTGTTCAGCGGCATTAAAGTGCTCACAATTTTACGGCGAAACGAATTTGAACAAAAAATTTGCATTACGGCGATTTCATTTTACAAATTAAACTTTTGGAATAAATTTTAACAGTGATCATTAAGAGATTTTATTGCATTTAAAATTTTAACTATTACTCGAGTATTTTGTTGAACCCTATTCAAACTTAAGACTTTAAAATAAAATGTTTGTGCCTTTAAAATAATTACCTAGTAAAAATGTTGAACACCTAATTTTTCTCGAAATATTTTTATGTTTTGCATTTTATTATGAGCATTGCTTGTAATTTTTGGTACTTACTTAATTTCCCAAACTAAATGTTATGTACCAATTTTGTATTATCTATATTTTGTAGTATCTTACCCCCTTACTTATACTATTCGACGATTATTAAAGTAGTAAGGGGATATGGTTTATGTAATTATAAGGCTTCTTCCTAACTTAGCGAACTGCTAGCAGGTGACTGCCTCAAGTTAGCCAATTTATATATTTTAAATAGAGAGTCCGAAAAGCGCGTACTGTACGCAGTTTGCCCGTATCGCTTGCTGACTCATTCAGTGAGCGTCCGCTTCCACTAAACTCGGCACTAACTCGACTCAGAAACAGTAAGCGGACAGGCGCTTACAGTTTCTTGAGCTAGCATTAGGACGATGCTTAAGAATAGCTAATAAACAAACCGTAAACTGGAACGGTTTACTTTAATATCTAGTGCATCTGCACCAACAACAAGAGATCTATTTGTTTATCTACGGTACGTTTAGTAGTCTTCGTCCGTGCCAAAGTCCCGTCTGATGGTCTAAATTTAAACAAATAAACAAGACGACGCCTAGCAACCACGGACTAATGAATGATAACTCAAGCACGTTTCTGGCAAACATTTAAAATGTTGTTATCTCTGTTTATGACACCCAATTATTTGAAGTTTCACTAAATAAAGTTGGCAATGTTTTGAAGTAAACAACGTTATCTGTAACTTAAAGTAGCCGTTTCATAATTGGTAGTTTAAATAGGATGTGAAATATAATAACAATAGCTGCACGAGCTGCTGCGATGGTACTTGTTAACTATCTCATAAACCATTATCAGTCACCAATCCAATGCTCTAACCCTAGAAATACGATTTTAAAATAGCTATAGATATATTAAATATAGTAAATAGTATAGTATAATTATGTTGAGAGAGGGATGCTTAGATTGTTTGGACACATTGAGAGAATGAATGAAAGGAGATTGACGAAACAGATCTACAAGGCGAGTGTGAACGATCAAGTTGGTCGACCTACGCGAACGTATCTTGACCAAGTCATGGTCGTCGTCGTAAAGAAAGGCCAGGTCAGGAGTACCCGTAACCGATGAGCGTGTATAAAAAAACTCATGGAAGTAGTAGAAGCAAAAGATGTATGCCAGGATCGTAGCAAGTGGAGAGAAGTGGTCTCTGCCTACCCCTATGAGAAACAGGCGTGACTATATGAATGTATGTATATGTATGTTTGGGGGCTGAGCTACCCACGTCCGTAGGAGTGTACTCTATTCTGATTCCCTACACGTGGTCCCCGGGTAGTGCTAACCGGGTAGCAAATACTGGTGGGAGGCTTCGGCCGTGGTTAGTTACCACCCACCGGACCAAGCCATGCCGTGAAATGACCTAGCCGTGTTTCGGGATGTAGTCCGGTGTAACCGTTCCGAAGACGGGTCTGAGCAGTAGCGCACTTGTAGCGCCTCACTCAACTGCCGTCTTTGTACTTCTTCACTCTACAAAACTTCAAGTCTAGAGTGAATAAGTACCTTCTAGGTCATCGTGCTCCATCTTAGACCACAACGTCGCTTAACATCAGGCGAGTTGGTGGTCAAACGACGACCTATTCTACATAAAAAAAACAGTCTCATGCAGCCATAGTACAAGCTTTGCTTAGTTTGGGGTCAGGTGACCTTGTGTGCAAAATGTTCCGACTTTTTTATTTATGTTGGCTATCGAATTCTGGCTTAGTAGTTTAGTAGCATGCCCTATAGTATAAGCGTACTAATACTAGGACTTTTAGCCTTTAGTTTGGTTTTTTGGTTTTCTTGTGAAGGCACTGCCATCTGGAAACCTTTCAATTGCAAAAGCTTTGTCACAGTAATCGGAAAGGCTTCTTAGTTAGAAGCCTTTCCAATTTCCGATTTCATGATGGCTAAAAGTTCTAACCTAATTCTAACCTTTACTAGTAGCTCTGAGAATTACTGTAGACCTGGCGGCCGACGTCTGTCTCCTCTACAAGTCGCAATCCTCAACCGATTCTCGTGAATTTTTGTAAGCAGGTTCGAGAAATATTTAAAAAAATCCAAACACTTCCTTGACAAAAAATGTTTATAATAATTGAACTTACTCACAATGTTTTAAAAGAATCGAGAGAAATGCGACCTGTAGACTAAAACAGAGATCCAGATAGAATTTGGACATACAAGCATAGAAGTTTTGCTCGCTAACGCTCTCGGTCGTCAAGGCTCAGCCAAAACGTACTGAAACTTTATTCAAATCCCGGTTCATTTCCAATTCTTGCCTATAGTAAATTCTACCTGCGTCCATCACTCATTTCGCGTCTCCGTACATGCCATATATTACACGTTAAATTTATTATAGGTGTACATACAGGTACATTGTTATCTGGAGTGTGCATGCCAGAAATGTCTCTGGGATATATTGCGCTCTACATCAAGCGGTGACGACATTTGTGACACTAAAATGTTGGGAAGCATTTCGTAGGATGGGAGAGCAATAATTGCTTGAGAAGCTTGGTGTCAGGAGATATTAATATTGTAAGAATCAGACTTTATTATTTACTAGTTGCATGTCGCGGATTCATCCGCGGTTACACTGAAACCGTTATTTTTTTGGGATTATTAGTGCTCTATCTCATTATCTGTACCTACCCCTGACAACGTGGATGCATAATTTTATGATGGTCGGTTTAGTAGGTAACAAATAAACAAAAAAACAAACTCACTTTCGCATTTGTAACATTAGATAGGTATAGGATTAGAAATAGATTAATTCAAAGTCAAAGTCAAAGTCAAAATATTTATTCACTTAAATAGGGTAAGCACATACAGTTCTTCAATATATAATTTAGTTCTGCCTATTTGTCAGATAACCTGACAATATGTTACAATTCATATAATTATAATCGAAATATTAGTATATTAAAATTATTTAAGTTATGCCAGTCAATTCAAGTCAAATTTAAAAATTATATAATATTTTTGAATTTATTTAGTTTATTTATAGTATTCTAAATTAAATCTTATATTAGGTAACAACATTATTTTAAAAAGTCTTTAACCCAGTAATGCCTAGCGTGGCCATAGACAATAGAAGCGTTTGTCTAAAAACCATGTTTTTAATTTCCTCCGGAAGATTCTGTAGGGTAGGTCTTTAAGGGTCGAAGGAAGCTTGTTCAACACATTAGGATTTAGGACTAGGATTTATTCATAAAATAGACTTGCATTTTTGCATTTTTTGCATTTTGCTGATCATCAGCAATGATGCGGCCTACGATGGAACGCGCTTACCTAAAAGAAACCGATTTATTCGAGAGAACACACACCCTAACAGAGTATTTTGTACCAATTGCACGGCAGATATTGTAAAAGTTATTTTAGCTCATCTCCTAGCTTATCTCTTTTTCTGTTTACTTTTTCAAAAAATATTTATGTTGTAAAATACGTGCTGCTACAGACATCAAAGTTTTTGACTGCTATCGCATTAACACCCCATAGCAGAAACAAAACAAGTCACTGCACTAAAATTATTCCTTGAACATTTAAGTACTCAATTGTACCCAATAATTGTTTACTTGCTTTTAGTACAAGTATGACTGATATTAAATAAATAGTACGCTGTAATTGTTACGAGTACATGCTTATTGTTATCACATTAGGCCGGTGCTAAACTACGATACCAGAATTGCAACTCTCGTACGGTCGACATCGTTCCCGTCCCCGTCACTCTTACAACCATCTCAATACAACTGAAAAATGACAGAAATTATACCGACTCCTGGAGAATAGCATCCTTGAATAATAAATAACAAACCATTCATAATAAGAGTGTCAAAATGTAGTAAACAGCGTGATTTTGTGTCCTTCCTTGGAAGTAACCTTTGCCAATAATCGTAGATTATGCTTAGCGTTGAGAAACATAACATACTCGTACATTACGGCCTTATTTTGTATTTTATCGTTTTTGTAATATCGTGTTCATAACCTCACGTGCAGAGATTTCAGTTTGTAACTGATAAAGGTTGAGTATTTGGTAATTTTGCGTCACTGGCTATCGTATCAGCAGCAGGTTATCGAAGTGGCTTTTAGTGGCTTTCTGCAAGGTTGTGATTTTAAATTGGGATACCGTAGAGTGCTCATGCATGATACAGAATAATAAGTGTAACCGTGTTGGGTGTAAGGTTGGACGTTTTGTTGCAAAGTGAGTAAATAACGAAGTTAACAGCACTATTTAAGGTCTATGATGGAGGTTGCAAAAATAGCTTTCAGCTCTTTAGTGATTTTCCAGTTTTTGGCTAATTGAAATGCTAGGATATAGAATACATATTGTTTCTCATCATGGCACTGTTTTCTTGCTAACATTTTTATAGGGAATAAACAACTAGACCAATTTAACGTGTTAAGGTAACCAGCAGAGCAAAACAAATTTAGAAATTTCTAAACCTTAACCGGTTATCAGAATTAAAAAGGTCTTTATGAGTTTTGGTAAGAAAATATTATTTTCAATAAAAGTTAAAAAAGTTTTTATATTTAAAACTCCGAAATTTAAACGTTTTAACATCCCCATATCCATATTCATGTTAAACGTGTTGTGGATTATTTACATGCCTGCGTTTCGATATTACAAAAATAACGTTTGAACAATTTGTTTACCAAATCAGATTATTTCGTCAAGACAATTCAATATTTTCGTAAACAAAAGTTATCACTCAAAATTTTCCACGTCAGTACGCAATGGCCTAAAACTAAATATAATTATGATTATAAATATTAATTTAATGCAATCAACAACAATCGACTGGCGAGGCGTAAACCCCAACAACGGATCTCTAAAAGCGTCTCTTATCAGCATTCTATAAATATCAAATAGTTACAGTCTCGTCTTGACTTGGGGCTCCCGACTTGTTGTTTTGAACTTATGTTGTTTTGTAGCCACCGTTGACACAGGTTATCGGACGTATTTATTGCGGCTTTACTTGTAGCGTACTCCAAACGGAAGCTTTAGTCTGTCTCTGACAGCCAGGCAAAGACAACAGAAGAAAATCTGAATCTAAGAAAAATGTCGAAAACGACTGTGAAGCTCCAGTGCATCTTATTCGCGCTATGCGTGCTTGCAAATGTACAAGGAGAGCAGCTAGTTCCGGACTCGGTGACGCTATGTAGTAGATCGTTGTCCAACTTGGTGTATCATATCTGCATAGGCGACGTTCCTATAGGCAATGTGCCCACGGAAAATGTGCCTAAGCTCCGAGGGAAAAGAGCAGCATTGTTTTCAAGAGAGAGGATTAAGAGGCAAATCGTCGAAGAGTGCTGCTTGCAACCTTGTTCGATTGCTCAACTGTTCGCGTATTGTCCTGACACGTGGTGAAGATATTTTACTTTTGGAGACTTTCTTGATATGGAAGTGATTTGACTGATCGTGCGTCTAAAACAGACGGTTCTTTCGAGATGAAATTCGCGAAGATCCAGTAAAAGTGTGAATTAATGATACAACGAAAAATTCTGCAGTATCTTTCTCGATTAAATACTTAAGTGGGCAGGTGAAGTGATCTCATTAGCTAGTCCAACTACAAGCATTTGAAGAGTCCTATTGTATGCTGAACGAGGGATGAAATAGTAATTTTGCTAGCCAAATACATTTTGCTTTGAAAATACGATTTTCTATTCAATCAAGCCTTTGAAAGATTGAAATTTAATTTAGTATTGCGCATTTTATTTGTAGTTTGCTTTGTGGGCTTTAAATGCTGTAAAATTAGTCAAAATTATAATAATTTACTCTCTATTAAATTATGTAACGATTTATTTATAAAGTATGTGCTACTTATGTTATTATTTAACCAGGTATTAAAGTTATGTCAATAGTAAGTAGGTAGTTGTGTTGGTACATCCTTTACCCAACTCCTGATTTGTTACATTGTTCAAATGTAAATTTGACTTTAACAGTTATTGTATTCCTTCATTTACTACTCAACTAGCTGCGCCCCGCGATTTTACTCGCGGTTAAAAGTATTCGAAGTGCTATTCCTGTGCCAAATTTCAGCCAGATCCGTTCTAGCGTGATTGAGTAACAAACATCCATCCATCCAGACATCCATCCAAACTTTTTCGCATTTATAATATTAGTAAAATTTGGTGTAGCTACATTTAAAAAATCATGATTTAGGATTAAATTCATATTTTGTAGTGATTATTTATTTGTCCTGCTATTTTTGTATAAACAAAACTATTATATTATAATTAAATGGTATTCGTTGAAATGTATGCTTATTTTATTTTGAAATTTAGGGTAAAACTATACTGCCGGGTACTTTGTCCTTTTTTTACCTGGAGTTTTTTTAAGGATACCACCACCACCTCGGGGGTGAGCAGGGTGATTATGTGAAAGTCGCGCCACTGCTGGCTTAGTCAATAAAATCATCCTCGGCGATAAATGTCGGGTCTAGAGGGGTGCTTTCGCACGCTTCCGCAGGCCTAACAGTGGCCCAACTAGCCCTTTCGATCTACGACTCGAGGCTGTGCTCCTCCTCCCGATGACGATGTGCCGGGACACCAGACACATCGTCATCATTCTAGAGGATCAACTCGGCCAGTGAACACCAGACAGCTCCTGTATCTGGATGCTCCGCGTGCATGTGATGGGTCAGATAAATGGCTCTACTGCCACTTCGACCGCAGAGGTTAGGGAGAGCGGCACCCCGCTATACCGACACTTCTCTTCCCCTGCGGCCCTACCACGTCGCTATCATGCGGTGACAAACTCCGCTGAGGCCGTAGAGAGAGAGAGTGAGAGCTGCGCACCGTAATATTAGCACTTCTTTCCTGCCGAGGCCTTCATCCCTCAACTGTTAGTTTCGTCCGAACGAGCAGTTGCAGCGTCGTCCATACAACCCCGCAACCTACGTTTGGCCGCCCCAACGTGCACTTTCTCTAAAGCACGCGGTGGAGCAGCCCCGTCCCGGAATTCCTATTAGCTTCACCGAGGCTACCCGACCACGATTACTGACCCGCCATAAAAAGGCTAGAACCTTTCGAGGGAAGGTTCACAAAGCTTAGTGAGTCACTTGGATAGAGACATACGAGTATACTTACTTCAAGAACAACCTGTCAACTTCTAAATTTCAAAACACCTAACACCAACCTACCTACCTAGCTTAATACAGTCATTCTACATATACTGAGATTATTTTGTGTTTAAATAATAGTGTTCGATCTTGTGAATTCTTTTGTAAGGTCTTCGACACTTCGAACTTTTTTTTGTGGTTTTTTGTTCAAAGTGTTTACTATAACGAAAACTTTAATACAATGTTAATAAAGTTGAGAATTTAAACTAAAAGCGGTTTTTGCTCAAACGCGTGGAAGTGCGTAGTTAAAGTAGAGATTACCTCTTCATTGGTGCGTAGCAGAAGTGATAGCCTGTAAGACAGGCCTGGCCACACGATACTTTGTGGGGCAGTGCGTAGCGATCAAACACGTTGTCGTTGCGATTTAGCGGCCATGCGGAGAATGCAGTGCCGCTTCGTACATGCATAGCTTTCTGCCCCGTTATATGTATATATACGTTATAGATAGTTACGTTTTGTTTTCGACGCTGTTCATGTAAGAAGGTTCATGGTCGCGCAGTTTCGAAAACAAAACGTCACCGTCATGAAAGATGTCATGGTATTACCTCAGGCCATTTATATCGTATCAATTAATCGTCATATCGTCACGCCTTTCCCCCGAAGGCGCTGGCAGAGGTGTGCAGCACCCACACTTCGCCGGACGATATTCAGTCCCAAATGTGACAGGGGGCTAACCTGTCGCCACAAACCGGGCTCCAGTTGAGTAGCAGATGACATTAATAATATGAAAAAAAAGTTTACCTCTTGATGGTTGTCCATAGACATGAATATTTTTTTTTGCTCGTAGAAATCTGTGTTAAATATTTTTTTGTTTTAATATTTTATTGTGTATTATATTATCTATTGTGATTATATTTTGTGAGTGTATGTTGTTTTGTGTGAATTTGATTATTTATTTTTGACATTTTAACTATTATTATTTTGGATTATTTTATTAATGAAACTGATGTAATGTATATGGACTTGGATTCTGAAATAAATAAATTGAATTGAATTGAATTGAATTGCTTAGAGCTGCCGTCACTCGTGTTTTAGCCGCTGCGCCGCCGCGTTGCCGTCAAAAACGTTTGGTCAAGCCCTTATATGACTAGGTAGATATGATCAAAACTTACCTACACGTAATAATGCTCTTCACCTAAATTGTTCTTATAAGAAAAAGTTCCACTGCACAATATATTACGGACTGTAATTATAGATAAAATGATTCTCATTATAACATTAACGATTAATAATTATTAAAACATTTTAATTACTTATCACCCGTAATAACTACGCTGGACTACAATATTACATTATGTATATTTATTGACATTTCGGCCTAATTTCCTAACATTAATATAGGTTACTGTGATTAAATTTGACTTTGGTAAATTAGGACATAATAGAAAAACATGTTGACGACTTCAGTTAAATAATGATGTCAATTTATTATTGTGTCGTTGTAATTATAGTCCAATAAGCTAAGTTAGAATACGGAAGAAAACATATCGTCACGCCTTTCCCCCGAGGGGACTGGCAGAGGTGTAATACAACACCCACACTTCGCCGGACGATATTCAGTCCCAAATGTGACAGGGGGCAAGCCTGTCGCCATACACCGGGTTCCAGTCATGTAGCAGATGATTACAGGAAAGCATGTTAAAATTGCGGTTAGGGATCGTCCATTAATCATTTGTGATGGTTTTGCGACTTCTGATACCTGATGATACGTGGTGAGTAGTGACTGTTGAAGTTTTAAGCTAACGTAATTTTGAGTAAGGGGGGTGGGCTGCTCAAAATGGTGTTTTGTACAAAATATCTGAAATGTTGAATATAATATATCTTCGAAATCTTTTTCGAAGATATATTATATTCAACGTCCAACGAACAAAAAAATACACGTGAGATATCTCACAAAAACCCTTCCCCCTCTCTACCCGTGTGATATTTAGTTTTTTTTTCGAACACTTCTACCTTTTCAAGCCTCAGGCCGCATTCAGACGACACACGCTCGCTACGCGCACGCCACACGCATCAGCACTCGCGTCTATCTCGCTTTGAAAGATGCATAAAATTTGAGTCCTCTGACACATTAATAAATCTCAAATTGGATTTATCAAAGTCCAGCCGCACACGTCTCGCACACGCCACGAGTCCGCTACGTGCCTGCTTCGCCAACCCCGCGCTCACCCTGCACACTACACTGCACTGCGTGTGCGATGCGTGCGATGAGTTTGCGCGTGGCGAGCGTGTGCGGGTCCTACGCGTGTTCGGCGCGGGTCATCTGAACACGCCAGTCCGTGATTAATGGACGATCCCGTACTTAAAAGATCTCAACTGCTGACTCCTCTGTATCTTTTCTCTACATAGTAAGTATAAAACAAAGTAGCTTAACTCGTCCTAAACCATTCAACTGATTTTGATGATTTAACCGTCAGTTAGATATTTTTTCACGGAAGGTTACAGATACTGTGGGAAGCCAGGTCGGGTCGCTAGTTTGAATAAAAATAAGAAGAAAAAACTAAATAAAACAGAAGAATAAATAAAAAGGATTTTTATTTAAAAAATTAAAAAGGTTTTATTCTGCAAGAAGAGGAGATGCTAACCCTGGAATAGGCCAAGATCCAGGTTCATCTTTCCTACTCTGTTCTCTTCATTTTGCTCCTACTCCGTACTTTCAACTATCAAACTATTTTGGAGATGCTGTGGAAGTGCTTATTGCAAACACCAATCACCATTCATACGCGTAACGTTACAAAAAAAAACTGTTAAAAAAACTAAGCCAAACGTCAACTAATTCAGGAATCATTTTATTTAAGTACTAGCTTTTTTTTGCTTCGCTCGTTCATAGCTTATGGCACTCAGGGTGAATATAACTTTCTTGTAGTGAAAGAATTTTTAGAATCAGTTCAGTAGGTATTTTCGGAGATTACCCCCGACAAACAAACATACAAACTTAAAAATGTTACCTCTTTACAATATGTAATGTATATTTGGACTGAGAGTAATAAAAAAAATGTTTAAAAATTACAATTATTGTACCGGATTTGAATTGGCTCTTGCGAATACTTATTAAGGCCCGGTATTAGGTACACGAAATCAACGAAACAAGTTTTTTTGCGCCTAGTTTTATTAGAAACATAATGATGATCAGGTGCAAAAAAAAAAATACAGTTGGTAGAAGAACCAACTAAATTTTAACCGAAGAACAATTTTGCAAATCATTCTCATTTTGGAGAAAAAAATCACAAAAAGTATCATCTTAAATAAACTTATTGAGCGTTGTTCTCTACATTTTCAGCGACTACTTACTACTTCACATATTTTTTCGAATATTTATTAGCCAGAATAGTTCTCTAAAATTTAACCGAGCAACTTATTTTTATTTGTGTCCTTGTTACGATTAATACAAATAAAAACGGCAAAACATGCGATTCTAAGCGCAGATCTCATTTGATCATTAAATATGATATGCTATTTTCAACTCTAAATGAAGTGTCTTAAGTAAACGTGTGTGGGTACAAATTGTGCTATGACCGCGTCTTAAGAAATAGAAGTTAGCCATAACAATGTATTGCAATGATAGTTACAATTTAATGAGCTAGACATACTTATGTAATTATCTTGTTACCTAGGTAGAAAGGTTGGAAGGTTACGCATGTCTGCCTTTCTCTCTTATCAGTGAACAAAGTATGAAGGTATTTTGTTAGTCTTTGTATAATTTTACACGTTTAAATTGTTTATAACATTGTGTTGTAAATTATCCTCTGAAATTGATTTATCCATACAGTCATATAATTTTAATTATGTAAATTATTTTTATTCCATACTATCTGCGCCTCGCGGTGTTACTCGTGCTTAAAAAGTATTATGTGTTAATTCTAAATATAAGCTAAATTTCATCAAAATTTGTCCATCCGTTTGAGCGTGAAAAAGTAACAAGCAAATACACACACTTTCACACTATTATAATATTAGTGTGATGAAGACATAAGATTTTGAATGTCTTTATTTCATTGCTTGTACTTTTATTGCTAGCGATGATAGCCCAGTTAGAGAAGACCCGCCTCTCAAGCACGAGGCAACGGGTTCAAACCCAGCCGACGGCACGCACCAATTTGTTCATTGTGTGAACATGCCTGGAGCCCGGTGTATGGCGACAGGCTCGCCCCCTGTCACATTTGGGACTGAACATCGTGCGGCGAAGTGTGGGTGTTGTATTACACCTCTACCAGTCCCTTCGGGAGAAAACGTGACGATATGTATGTACTTTCATATTTTTTTAATTTATTTAGATAATTTGCTTATTATAATTGGGCATCAACAATTCTATGTCATTTATTAGGTCCTTACGTATGAAATTGGCGTTTTGTCGTACTGATCAATTTGATCTGAAATATCTCCTCTTTGGTTAAGAATTCGAAATTCAAATTAATAAATTCATTTAGCTGGTTTTTTTTTACTTTGGAAAACAGTCATTCATTTGTTATTTTCCTCATTATTTTTTCTTTGGCGTCGCTTATTACCGCGCAATGGAAAACATGAAATATTGGTATATTTACGAGTACGAGTTCTACCGTGGCACCAGTGCTGCAGAAACAGCTCGAAGAATTAATGATGTGTACGGCGCTGGTGTCGCTAAAGATAGCATGGTACGTTTTTGGTTTCAACGTTTTCGTTCTGGAAATTTCGACCTTAAGAACCAACCCCGTGGACGGCCGGAGATCAAAGTAAAAAACGAAGAATTAAAGGCTATTGTGGAAGCGGATCCATCACAAAGCACTTCAGAGATAGCAGCAGGCTTCGGGGTAAGTGACAAAACTGTATTAATCCACTTGAAGCAAATCGGGAAAGTAAGAAAACTCGAACGATGGGTACCTCATGAATTGAGTGAATCGAACTTGCAAACACGGGTCGCCTGCTGTGTTACTTTGCTCAACCGACACAATAATGAAGGGATTTTAAATTGAATCATTACCTACTTGTGATGAAAAGTGGGTATTGTACGATAATCGAAAGCGCTCATCGCAATGGCTGAACCCTGGAGACCCAGCCAAATCCTGCCCTAAACGAAAATTGACTCAGAAAAAGTTACTTGTAAGTGTTTGGTGGACTAGCGCCGGTGTCGTTCACTACAGCTTTCTTAAATCTGGCCAAACGATTACGGCAGATATCTATTGTCAGCAACTGCAAACCATGAAGGAAGAACTAGCTGTTAAACAACCGAGATTGGTCAATCGCTCTAGGCCACTGCTGCTTCACGACAACGCAAGACCACACACTGCATAACAAACAACCACTAAGTTAGCTGAGCTACAATTGGAATGTCTGCGACATCCACCGTACTCCCCGGACCTTGCTCCAACAGATTACCATTTCTTCCGGAATTTGGACAACTTCTTACAAGGAAAAAAATTTCACTCCGATGCAGCAGTCCAAACCGCCTTCAAAGAGTTTATTGATTCTCGCCCCCATGGTTTTTATAGTAAAGGGATCAATGAACTACCCATAAGATGGCAAAAGTGCATAGATAACAACGGTGCATACTTTGATTAATTAAATATATTTTACAAAAAAAAACGACTTTTTATTCCTCCCGTACAAAACGCCAATTTCATACGTAAGGACCTAATATTAACGTAATAGTTATGCCCCGCGGTTTCACCTGCGGTTAAAAAGTATCTATGTGCTATTCTAGACTAGAATCTATCTTTGTGGCAAATTTCATCTAGATCTGTTCAGCCGTTCTGGCGTGAAAGAGTAACAAACATCCATCCATACATACATACAAACTTTCGCGTTTATAATATTAGTAGGATAGGATAGTAGGATAGGATTTATTTAACGTAAGTATACCAAACCCGTGTTAGGAAATTTTCTGATAATAGACATTAGACACAATGTCAAGTAATTTTACTAATTATCATAATGAAGTAAACCCAATTATTTTATTGATACTTTTTAGCATGATCGTCTGTTTCTGTAATAAACAAGTTATTGTCATAATTAACATGAGTAGGCCGCGTGATGAGCTATTTTATTGTTTTGAGCTAGATAATATAATTAGGTACCTATTCCCGTTTTCCTCGTATTTAGTTTAGGCATTCATCAAAGTTTATAGCCATCTGCCAGCCTATAATAACTCGCATTTGTCTAAAATTAAAACAAGATAATGTAGCACACAAACAATTGATATAACTGTGGTAGGTAGGTATATAATTTAATTTTGTAGGACAGTCCATATACGTAAAGTAAGTATACAGTGGTAATTTTTAACGATTTGTTGAATTTAATTATTGTCCGCAACAGTTGTAGCAAATAAAACCCTATGCTAAACCTAATCCTAACTTATTATAATAAACGCAAATTTTGGCCACGAGCATAAAACATAACATCCTTCTTGCGCAGTCGGGTAAAAATAAGAATAACCTTACTTAAGGCCCCGTATTACACGAAAACACCAAAAGCAAGTTTTTTTTGCGCCTAGTTTGATATGAAGAATTATGATGATAAGGTGCAAAAAAATACAGCTGGTAGAAGAAACAACCAACTATAGTTTAACCGAAGTACAATTTGAAAATCATTCTCGAAAAAAAAAACACTCAAAGTATCTTCTAAAAAAAAACTATCGGAACGTGGTTTTTTAAATTTTCAGCGATTACACCATTTTTTTTTCGATTATTGTATGGCCAAATTAGTTTTCTAAAGTTTAACCGAGCAACTTATTCTTATATTTTGTACGATTAATACCAATAAAACGGCAAAAAAAGTGTATTTCTAGGCGCCGAACTCATTTTACCATTTAATATGATTTACTATTTTCAACTCTAAATAAAGCGGGTTGTTCCGCTTCACTTCTTTACTTTTAAACTACTAGCGAAAAATTCTCTTATCACGCACATAAAGTTAAGATTCTCCTCAGGAATTACTTTTGCGGCGACGGCAACGGCAATTCTTATATTTAGTGGAAGTGGCAATGTGAGTTTATCAGGGGTACAGAAAAGGATATAGGGTACCATTAATCCCGATAAAGAAATGTATCCTGTGATACCGCGAGGTGAAGCTGATAGTTACAAAAAAAAAAAAACGGAAAGCTGTAGCTTAGGACTCGAATTTACGGTATAACATGAACATTAAATATGAAATTAACTCTAGAACAAAACAAACAGTTAAATCTCAAATAAAACTATCGATGACAAATAGCTATGACGGCAAATATATAACACAAACTATCAAATACAGAAATAAATTATACCTGAACTTACTTAGGTAGACAGAAGTACCAAAAATACGTCTTTTTTTTAATATAAGGCAGTGCCAGTGGTTGGCAATCGTTTGGCAAGCGCGGGCCACATAGACAGGCCGCATTTGTTAAACATTTTTACTATGGTATCTAAATATCTATCTTTTTATTTAGGTATTATCTGTATCTTTAGAAATTGATGAGTGTATGTTTGTGTGACATGTGTATGTTTCTTTTTGCTAAAAAATCTACAATGGCTAGACTGGTTTTGATGACAATCTGAAGACGGGTCTGAACCCGAAGACGGGTCTGAGCAGTAGCGCACTTGTAGCGCCTCACTCAACTGCCGTCTTTGTACTTCTTCACTCTACAAAACTTCAAGGCTAGAGTGAATAAGTACCTTATAGGTCGTTGTGCTCCATCTTAGACCACAACGTCACTTAACATCAGGCGAGTTGGTGGTCAAACAGCGACCTATTCTATATATAAAAAAAAATACAGGGAATCTATAGATATGCCCAGCGTGTTTTTTAAGTTTGGTAGCGATCAGAGACTAAAATGGCCTCTCGATTAAACTTTGTGCAGAGGCATCACGTAATTACTTATTAAGGTAGGTACGAAGGTTGTCTCTAAAATACAAATCCCAATTTTATTTTATCAAATAAAAAACATGTTTATTGACATTGAACTACACATTTTTGGAAAACTTATGTTTTTCCTATTTTTCTAAATAATCGCCGATGAGATCAATACGTTTTTGCTTGCATTGTACTATTACGCCTGAATCGTAGTACTCTTCCGCAGTATAGCGAACGTACTTTAAAACTTCTTCTTTCAGTTTTTATCTAGGAAAGACTGATAGGTCACGAAGGAGGAGAAGGACCCGTCACACACCTACATTACAGCCCAGATATAGCCCCAAGTGACTACTACATCTTCTCTGAACTGAAGAAACATCTTGGTGGGACGTATTTCAGAATCGGAGAGGAGCTGAAAGAAGTTGGGGCGTGGCTTCGATGTCCACCTAGGCCAAATATACGTGTGACGAACATGGGTGTCTATTCCACGTCACGGTGTTAACATCTATGTATGTATGTTCTAGCTGCACCCTGCGGTTTCACCCGCGGTTAAAAAGTATGCTATGTGCTATTATATACTATAATCTATCTCTGTGCCAAATTTCATCCAGATCAGTTAAGCCATTCTGGTGGGAAAGAGTAACAAACATCCATTCATCCATTCTTACAAACTTTCGCGTTTATATAATTATTAGGATTTAAAAGTATCTAAGTATGTATCAGTCTCTGGCAGCCATAGCTTTGCTTAGTTTGGGGTCAGGCGACCGTGTGTGGAAGTATCCCGAATTTATTTATTATTATTTATTTATTTAACATTGATTAAAGTTTGTATTTTAAAATATAATGATGATGATAAAATATAATATAATGTGTTTGTTTATAATTCTCTGGCAGCCATAGTACAAGCTTTAATTAGCTTGGGGTAGACCACTTTATGTGCAAAACGCCTATTTTTTTTTTTAATTTCCAAAACACTCACGGGCCGCGTGTTGCCGACCACTGATCTAAGGTAAGCAAGCATGTCAAGTATCGGAAAATTATTGCTACTTATCTTCTAGTTAGTAGTTGCTAGGGAAACCTTCTAATCATTAAGTAGATATTGGGATCAAATGTCTTTGATACAATATAGTAGACTTGGCTCGACATAGATACCGCTTAAACAGTTGCGCCCTTGGTCTATATGAAATACGAATCTAATAAATACTGTTTTTAGACATGTCGTGTGTACTATGAAACTGTCTACCTACATAATGCATAATAATAGACTAACATAATAGGTATTGTGAAGGGAGTATTGATAAAGTTCTTGGCTATTTGATGAGAGTTGCAGGAAGCCGCTGGATGCGGGAATGCAGCGAGAAAGAGTAAGTATTTGCATTGTGGAGATCATTGTTCAACCGTTTACCGGCTGAGACGTCGGGTTGAGCTGATTAGACCTAAAATTATCGCTGTTCTTCATCATGTACTAATCTAATGTGTGTGAGATACTGAACTACGTATTAGATGTCAAAATCCGAACATTGACTTCCGTCGACTGCGCTGTATTGCAATCTTTACTGTGTCTTCGACCGACACGCATGCAGTGCGGTTGTCTACGAAGCAAGAAAACTAAGCGATCTTGCGCTGTATGTTTTAATAGTTTGGTTAGACGATGTTTTAGAGCTACAGCAAACTTACAGTTAGCGCTAGTTCAGACACGGCGGAAACCGCGCGGTAGTAGTATTGTCGTCCTTGTCTAATGCACAGTAAATAACAAGGACAACAATTCTACTACCGCGCGGTTCCCGCCGTGTCTGAACCAGCGCTTAGTGTACGTGTTGTTACGTATTTTGGGAGGAAATGCTTCTCTAGTACGTAATACTTATTTCTCATTTCTCAATGTTGTTATTATTAAGATTATAAATGAAAAGCATTTAAATCACGGGCACCATGTTTATTGTCCCAGAGCAAAGAGAGAGAGAGAGAGAAAGAGAGAGAGTAGATTAACACAAAACCATAGAGCATATAAACAAATCAGGTAGGCCGCACTCGGCTAAGGGCTACTACTACACACTAATTATTCTAAACAGTTATTTTAGTCTTTAAAAGTTTTCTAATATTTTCACTTTGCAATATAAGTACAATCTAATCTGCAAGCTCTGTAGGTACACATTAGTACTGAAAAACCTTTGCGAATTCTAAGTTCATACTATCTTGCCAATATCCTAAACGCATTGCTAACCCTGTGCATGATATCTAGGTCATACATCGTTCAGTCTAATCGCAGTTTAATTTGATTTGCGCGCAGAATGGCTGCCTGATAAAACGCTTAGCAGACGCGCTAGGATTTATTGTGTACGATGACCATAGAATTTATATTAGATGGGATATTAATAAAAATATATTGAAGTTCTGCACTACTGACCTTTTTAGACTTCAGGTCAGACAAAATGTTGTTTTAGGGGTTGGGTATGTGTGTGAGTTTCTTTATGGCTCTTGCATTCGCAAGTATTCACTAAGAACTAACTTCGCATTGGCAAGATTTTCTATTGCCATTTCATCTAGAAGGAGACGATGAGCGACGGGAGCATGACAAGATACTGATGACGCTACTTTGGAGCGCAAAGTAGCAAATAACAATCATATTTATAGCTACGAGCAAGTATGGCCATTTGGCTGTATTTGTATTTATATCTCTAGATTATATCAGGGATAACATAGTCGCTACATTTAAAGGAGCTTCTTGAGAGCCATTTTCCATATCTGTCTAGGCATGTTTGTAATACTTGACTATGATGATAATATTGATGTATTATAAACTTTACTGTAAAATAAAAATACTGCGTCGTTTTACGAGTGAAAACATCGGAAATGAATTTTTTGTCAAAAAATGTTTTTTGACATCATAATAAGAAAAACTCGTAACACAGAATTTGACTTGATGCTTAAGTCTATGGTATTCCTATATTTTTAACACGACGACGCATAGTCAGTTGAAACCTTTCATTTTCTCAAGTTTAAGTTTAAAGTAAGTAGGTAGGTACTTTTCTGTTTTTTACTGAGTATTTTATTCAGTAAAATTAATAATGTGTATTGGCTAAATATTTAGTACCATTTTCATTCAAAACACCACAGAATTGTAGTCACCCTTGTCTAACATAATTATTAAAATGAAAATAGACACATATAACTTTAGTGCTCTCAGATTAGTTTAGAGAGTTGTAGCTTAATCGACACCATTGGCCGTATCTTACACCGTTCTGTAAAGACGATTACCAAGTTACATAACATCACGTCTTTCTCCGAAGGAACCGGTAGTGGTATAATACAACACCTACATTTCGCCGGACAATATTCAGTCCCAAGTGACAAGGGGCGAGCCTGTCGCCATACACCAAGCTCAGTTATGAAGCAGATGACATTAAATACTCGTACGCACATAGTCTTCACAAATGAACGCAACTTGACGTTCATAAGTGTATCTTTGATACCTAAATTGAATAAAAAACTTTTTGACTTTGACTTTGACTTTGAACAAATTGGTACGTGTCTATGATTTAAATCTAATCCACCGAACTCAGTACTAATTAAGTAACTTCTAAGTATGTTGCTTCTATGTATGTTCTGAGGTTTTTAACTGCAGTGTAACAGTTTTGCTACAATTAAACGCTTCCTTAGGACTATGCTAATAAAGCCATGTCAAAAGCGTCCATGAGAACTTAGCTTTACACATAAAGAATGAACCTTAAACCAGAACCAGACTATTGTGCTGAAAAACGCCCGCGACAGCGCTGATGGTCAAGAAGCTTTTACCAACTAATATAATACTTTCGCGGGTGTTCACGGCATCGGCAGTCTGGTTCCGGCTTTAAAAATGCTATCGTACCTTTATATTTTAAATCTTATATTGCCTCTTAAAGGTTTAACTCAAGGTAAACTTCACAAAATCTCGGAAATTGATAAAGACATAACTGTACTTCCCTATCCCCATAGAAACCGGATATTGGTCACCGTAGGTACGGATAACTCCAGCAAAAAGGACTCTTATAAATCTTCGGCCTAACTTAATAAAGTCCCCGTTGACGGTTTTATCTTGCCTGTGACCGTAGCTGGAGTTTTTTTGAATAAAGTGGTATCGTATTTTAGGTAAATTCGAGCCGTTAGGCAGGAAATCTGATCCCAGCAAAGTAGAAATTACGGTACGGTTTATATCTACTCGGTCGTTTCTTGTAAGTAAAGGTTTCTTGTAAAGTATGGTCAGGGATAAAGCGAAGTAATTGTTTCGCCTTACTTAACTTTTGTTTGTTGTTTTCTTCACTCTACAAAACTTCAAGGCTAGAGTGAATAGACCTTATAGGTCGTCGTGCTCCATCTTAGACCACAACGTCGCTTAACATCAGGCGAGTTGGTGGTCAAACGCCGACCTATTCTACATAAAAAAAAAAGATCTTTAAGAGTAACAGGTTGCTGATCGATAAACATTGTCATTTAGAATTCTGATCTACAACGTAAGAAGATTATGTGATGTCCTGGCCATTATTTTAGTTGTTAGATCTCTCTGTGTCTTGATATTTCAGAACACAGTGCAGTACACAGGCACAGGCTTGCATATTACCTACTGGTAGTTGAATAACTGTTATAAGATACTGTATGTGCCTACTTCACCCAATAGGCTACAAAATACCCAATTCCAACTCTATAAAGAGTCTACTACAACAGTTTTGCTTACGAAAGGGGATATAAATCTTATCTGGTAAGCATATGAAAATATTGAAAGTACTTAACGTGAAATATTCAGCAACGGTAATATTATAAATCCGAACCAAGAATTTTCGCATCTCAGTTTCCTGTATATCAAAATTTCTGCACTACCAGAATCGAATTCAAATGCAATCACAGCATCCCGAATTCGTTTTACGAATGTGACGATTCGATGCGATATTCGCAATATAATGCCCGAGGGTAGACACTGGAATCTCATATCTGATCCAGCAGGTTTAGATTATCATGTTAACTTCAGTATTGCCAGCCTAAGGCATTGGTGCCTAAGATTGGTGCAGTGATTATAAAGTCAAAATGTTTTAAAAACAAAAGTGTAATAAATAATGATTGGACTGAACTGACAGCGTAAAGGAAAACGTAAAGAGGTAATTGTCGAAATAATGGCGTTGGCGCTGTGCACTTGACGCCTAGAATAATTGTTCTGGCAATTTGCTATGCAAAGTAGAGGAACTTAGTCGTAACTCACGGCTAGGCAATCTAGCTAGGAAACTGGGTGGCAATTCTGACTGAGATTTGAGAGATTAGGTTTGTATTTATGTTGTCGAAGTTATTAGTCTAGATGTTTAGGTATTAAGCTTGTGGCATGAACTCGTTTATTATTCTGCGGATGTAGATGACTTTGACCTGTAGCGTAGATCTGTGAAATAGAAAAAAATAGGTAGTTATTTAGGTACATACTGGGTTAAACTTAGTAAAAGCATTAAGCCGTGTACAAGCAACGCAAGGCATGCGTTGCGAATGCGCTATGGTTTGTCAGTAATCAAGTATTGGATATTAGGCGACTCGACTAGGTAGAGTCAATCTGAGAAAAGTCGTGACTCTCGCAATGGGCTTGAATCATCAATTTAGAATGTATTTAAATTAAATTAGTAAGAATACATTTTTTCACTTCGATTAGGCTTCGAACGAGAATTGAACAATTACAATTTTACCGACGTATGTCACACAAGCGCATGACAAAAGTAAAGAGTCGCGATGGTAGATGCTCGAGTCCTTGATTTGCGTCGCTTCGTGTACGAATCGTGTACTCTGTAGTCATTGCAATCGCTGCAACTTCATCTAAATAGGTAAATACCTACCTCTTAAAAACTTTAACAACGCTTATTTCACGTAACTACCTATTTCCGACTATACAATCTAAATAGCTTCCCCGTATTATTCGGACTGAAAATATTTTTAATTCTGTCCTCGCAGCAGTCTACAAAAAACTGAAACACCGTTTTCCGACAGGAGATGAATGCAACGCTCACAGCGATAAAGCGTCAAGAGAATGAAAAAAAAAACTGAAACAAAACGAGAAAGGAGAAATTCTGCAGATACAATACCAAGATTGAAGTTATGCAGCGACTGAAAAACAAATAGGAATGTGGAAATAGAAAGACTTCCGACTGACGGCAGGGAGACCAAATTAGTTCTATTCAGCCAGGGAAATTATAATCTGCGTTAGACATATTGCAAATGAAGTGTATATCAAGGCTGCTCTGGCGAGCGTAATGAGATAGCTTCTGCGGTGCATATAGAAATTGCAATCTCACGTTTGGTTTTTAAACTTGATTTTGTGTTCGGTATCTCTATATGTCATGTAAAAAAACCAAACACATACGAGTAATACTATATGTACTACCCAATAGACAACAAGCAAAATCAAATTCCATAGCGCGTACGATTAGTAGTAGTATATTGTTCCATTGAAATGTCAAAAAATTGAAGGTGCAAGATTAGAAAAGTTTTTTTTTAAATACGATAATTTTCACACACGGTCGCCTGACTCCAAACTAAGCAAAGCTTGTACTATGGCTGCCAGAGACTGAAATACGTAGATTCATATTTTTAAATAAAAACTTAAATAGATATTAACACCCAGACATAGAACAAACACAAATGTTCGTCATATGAATGTTTGCCCTAGGTGGGAATCGATACCATGCCCCCAAGCTCAGACCTGCCTTCACTACCAACTAAGCCACCGAGGCAGTTAACAATGGAGGAGATAGGTCCTCATATTATATAGTCAGCCTATATCTATTATGTATTGTTACTAATGGAATAAGCATGTCTTAATACTCCCAAATTGACAGCCAACATCCTGCAAAGACTAAGGAAACCAATTATTCTCTCGTAACGTTTGCACTCTGTTTTACTCCTTCACTACATAATTACGTTCGTAGAGAAATGGTGGATTTTCTCTTTGACTCATATTCGCTTTGATGTCATTGCCATACATTACGGGCTCACTTATTAGCCGCTGGCTTAGTTTTGTGCTAGTATTTTCTGTTCCCATGCAGAAAAAAAGAAATGTTACAAAACGTAGAGGCTTTTTTTTCGATAATTTGCAATTTAGATGTTTTACCAGATTTCCTAGAAAAGCTAGACACGTTCTTCATGATATATCTTTCGTTGGTGATATAGGATAACTTTCCTACAGTAATGTTCAAAAGTCCTTATAAATATAAATACCTATCAATTTAAGAGAGGTCAGACATCAAAAATCAAACATCGTGAAAATTGAGTTATAATCGAAATTAGTATAACCAAAGTATTTTTGATTACAGAATAAAGAGAGAAAGAAAAGGAAGGAACAAAGTTCATTTCTGACAATTTAATTATTTAAAATCACTAAGACGATTGTACTAACTTTCGAATTAGGTACCTACCTACTTCAAGAGGTAGTAGACAGGTACTAGTATGCTGTATACCAAAATATGCTTATGAGCATGCTTTCCGAACGTAAATTTGACTTAGTTTTGCATGCAGGTACATAGTACCTAATTGGTAAATAATAATTAGACGCATCATACCTAGTCCATATACAGCATGTTAGAAGAACGCTGTTATATAATTGAAGGGCATGTAAACACTTATTACACTATTCATGCAAAAATACCAAAAAAAAAAAATACGTTCAAAACAAACAGCAAAAGTTATGGTCGATTTAAGAACGCAAGAAAAAAAAACAGAAATGTTAACAAATCTGTGTCATTGGTTGGTGACTTTTATTCTAAGAAAGTAGCGGCAGGACGCGAACAGTTTACAAATAAAACCGACGCGATCAGTGTCTGCTTCGTGCTTTTAGGAGGGTGGAGCGCGATGTGTGTTTAAAATTTTTGTAGTTAATATTTAATTTTAATTAGCATAATTGCATCCTGCAGTCGATACTGGATGCACATCTCACGGATACAACAGGGTTTTTGTCACACCCTGTATATCTAAACGCACCATACCTATACTAGTAGCACTGCTTCGTCTGATGCTGTACTGTGTGAAAAAATCCTCGGTGTAGAGCGAGTCGAAAATACTGAAACAAATTCCTCAAAATGTAAAGAACTGTCTTTAATTTTCAAAGGCAGAAAAACTGATAAACTTTTAATGGATTTATTGGATTATCTTGTCCTTTGCTTCGAGTTCCAAATACCAAATAACAAACCTTTTAAGTTTTGTGTTCAAACAAGTTTGTTCATCTCTTAAATAACCTTAAGTGAATTTGACATTGGAAAGTTGAGTACTTAAAGCACTTACTTAATCTTTAAAAATAAAAACAAGTATAACAAGTTTAAACAAGCATAAAATAAAAAAATTAAAACCTCCGATTTACACCAACACTGATTTTTCTCAAACTTAGCTAAAAACACTCTCGACTAACTTTTTACCTTTAAAAAAAAGAACAATATTGTAATCAGTTCATCTGTCACTACAATACTCGGAAGCTACAATGTCACAGATAGATACACACACACACACAGACACGTCAAACTTATAACACCCCATCGTTTTTGCGTCGAGGGTTAATAAGGAAGCTCAAGAAACTTACTTTCACGAGACGCCTAGCAATTTATTTTGTAGCTAAAAACAAAAGTTTGTGCTAAATTCCTGCAAGCTCGTGTAGGAGCTAACATTATTGGTATCGAAATACACGAGGCATCCCACATGTCATTTTGCTGCCTCCAGGCGCAAGAAATTGCATGAAATACGAGTACGTCCTATGACACGTAGCCACCAAGCCATGACCTCCCCTGCCTTTTAGCTCTCGCATAGAATCCACGCAGAGAATAGATAGTTGGCAGTTAGATTGAGTTTCTACTGATACTGGCTGGATATCCATGTGTGTGTTCGAACATCCCTGTAGGGTGTATTGGACGCAATCTGCGATACCTGACGTGCCTGGGAATTTCATTATAGTCTATTGACTGCTCATGACGAGCGTCTAGATTGAAGTGTGATTTTCATTGTTTGCTGCATATAGCGTGCATTGTTTGCAAAATCAAAAGTCTGGTCTGTTTCTGTTTCTCTGCTTTCTGCACGTTGCTTTTTGTATCTGGGTAGTCTAAGCTTGCTGTACCTACGCTTGTACTGTAAATTGAAACAATTTGCGAGTTATTGAGTTTTAAGTCATTGTTGGTAACATTTTTGATTTTGCGCTTCGATACTGTATCGCATATTTCAAATTTTTCATGAAATAATTGAAAAAAAGTGAATTAAAAAAAAAAAACACTCTACCACTTCAACATTTCGGTTTTCGGCTCTCCAGAAAAAAAAAAAGATTTTCTGACTTAGTTCAGTGTTTTTCTGGGTTTGCATTGTGATTACATTATTGTGATACCATTATAAGGTGAAGATATCTAACACTTTTTCTTCATGCCGATATTTGGTTGCCGATGCTGGGATTTTCTTAATCATCGGAGTAGGTAGGCTGCTATGCTACACGATGCAATTTCGGACACGTTTCATATAAATTTCTGCTTCATTGGTGTGTACAGTGTAGTTAGGCACTGAACGTATGGCAGTAAACTTTCACTAACTTATAATTAGCAAATAGCGCCCATTTAAAGTCTTCTAAGATCCACATCCACACCACATTCGAACTCCATTCATTCAGAAGTTAGTTCTCATCAATACGGAGTGCTGATGTAGAAAGGAATTAGAAACTCTGTAACGAAGTTATTAGAGGGTTCTTTGAAACTCGAGGCTGCAAACATTCTTTGTTCGAGCTTTGGTTTTAGTAACAATGGCTGTTAATCAAACTTTGAAGAAACTATCACCCGTGAAAGTAGTTTCTAATTGTCATTTAATTTAGATTAGTGTAACAGATTGCAATGATAAATATTAGGCCTCTATATAGTGGCACTACATCGTCTCTAAACTTTCTATTAAAAATCCTACTAATATTATAAGCGCGAACAAAGTCAAAGTCAAAGTCAAAATGTTTTTATTCAATTTAGGTATCAAAGATACACTTATGAACGTCAAAGTTATTTAAATAGACTCGACCGCCTTGTTCGGATAAAGAGCCTCTATTCAGAAGAACAGGCAAGAAACTGAGGGGCATTATTTTTTCAAATAATAAATAAATTACAGTCTCACAAATTTCGGCTTACAACTAGGTAATATCTATAAATACTAGTGGCTACTTGGCGGAAGTGGAAGGCTCCAGACATCTTTATCTTCTAAATAATTCTTAACCTTATAATACCCTCTTTTCATTAATGTAGTTTTTACATGTTTGAACGTTTGTAAGAATGGATGGATGGATGGATGTCTGTTACTCTTTCACGCCAGAAAGGCTGAACAGATCTGGATGAACTTTGGCACAGAGATAGATTATAGTCTAGAATAGCACATAGGATACTTTTTAATTGCGGGTGAAACCGCGGGGCGCAGCTAGTAATTAAATATATAAAACTCTATTTGACTCTAAGCCTTATCACTCCGCTATAATTATATCATTAATATAATTGTAATAGTAAAAACATTTTAAAACAATGTCGGTGAGTGCGCCCACCAACGCGCTTTCTTCTTGTTGTGCATTTCTTTCTTTTTAATTTAAAATATTTAACTCAAACTCGTCTTCTAAATATTATTTTTTCCATGTAGGTATACATGTTTTGAATTACAATCTAGATCATAAGTTTTTTTTGTTGGTTTTATGTTTTGTAACAATTGTAATTTGTGTTGTGTACTTAGATAAAATAAATAAAATAAATATAACGTTAATGACATTTGCTAAAAGTGTTTTAGCACATTTACGCGTCGTGACACCGACGTGATCTCAGTGCGACTGACAGCGAAAAAAGGCTTTTTTTCGTATTGAGACTTGACATCTACGAGTATGTGTATCGGATCGAAAAGTAACAGATTTCGTTGATTGATGCCAAATACCAGCAGTTACGAGTACGTTACCACGTTATTGTCATAAAAATCAAAATGAATAGGTTAGTACTCTTTTACGAGTTCACCGAATCTATCAATGAGTAAGTACCAATCTTAAATTGTTGTTATGTATGAACTTTTATGAAATTGACACTTTTTGCGTAGAAGTTGCCAGTGTTAATACAAAGTAGTTTAGCTATCCATAACTTGTAATTCATTGTTCGAAAATAATTTTCTTATTAATAGTATAGTGTTGCGTAAATCGCGATTTTACAATATTTAAAACGTTCAAGGTCACTCTGTCAGAATCTCAACAAACAGTTAACACTCGGGATTCAGTTAAGGAAAGAGACAATTTACAGCTCCCCTAGCCAGATGTAGAGGAAACTTTGCACTCCGACTTCCTTTAGACAGCCATAATGACCCAAGTTTCGTGTTTTTCTTGTCACGGCCCACTTCACCACGATTTACCACTAGTGGCCTTTGTTTTTTGAGCCAAAAATATAAAATAATTCACACAAACTTCTGGCTGCTTTGGATGGATAGCAAAAGTTAAGTCGCAAAATGAAATAGCTGGGGACTGAGCTGTATTTTTTGAGTCAAGAGAAATTAATTCGTGGAGTTAAAAGTTTTGGCTCGTTTTCAGCGTAATTTGATTAAGTTTTTTTTTTTAAATCTTTCACTGCAGTTACGAAATTTATAAAATTACTCTTTAGGAATTGAGCTTTTTCCTGCCTTCATACATTTCACTTACCTAACAAAAAGGCGTTAGTTATTTAGAAACCGGTAAATGTACCTACTCACTTGCACTTTACTATTTCGAGCATTCCAGTTGAATTCTTAATTCCGATTCCACAGTTAGGCCCGCCCGTATGGGATTAATTCCTAGAAAATATTTTAGTTGTGTTTTTCATATCCAGAACTTGGAGCATTTACGCTGAAATTAAAGCAGTACGGTAACCTGAAACCACTGCGTATAATTTAATCTTTATAAATCTAACTGCGTTTTTTTTTGTTTATAGTTCATCTCGTATAGTCGACTAGTTTTCCCGAACTTCTCAAAAAGGGTACGAAAAGAATAACACAAAATTATTCATGCATACGACCGAAGTTAAACCGAGGGTCTGTCGGACCACACAACCCGAGATGGGGGGTCTGATTTATTCCAATTCGGGCGTCAAGTGGACTTTTGAACTTGGTCGCTTTTACCGTTGTTTGTGGGAGAAATTACGTTTTGCACTTTGTTTTTTCTGATTTTATTTGTGGCTCCTGGGAGAAGGCAGTATTTTGTCTGCCATTAGAAATACGCTTCAGTTGAGATGTTCACTTTTTTCTATCTAAAGTACTTTTTTTCTTTTGATTTGGGGCTTTTGGTGCGTATCGCAGTCTTTTGTCATTCTTTTCTTAATAATTTTTGTACCTATTAAATTGTTTTTGGATTTCGCCACACTTACTAAAGTTGGGTAGTTTTCTATGTTTGATTTTCTTTTAGATTTAATTTTATTTCATCTTTTTTTCTCATATGCAAATGAAGAAATTCGTCAATAAGTTTTAGTTCATGCTCGATTTATTGCTCAAGTCACATTTGACTTGAGCAATAAATAACAGGTAACAAACTTAACATTAGTGTATCTTCAGGATCTTGATAATAGAAATTGGAAATAAAGTTCTATTTTGGGGTAATTAAAAATAATTAAAAGATTATGACTAAACTTTAAAAAAAAAGTATGATAAAAAGATATGTTACTGTACGTTAATTCTTCTGTGCCGTGTTACAGGACTACGAGTACCTTTTCAGAGGCTTACCAGATAATCCTTTCAGCTATTCAATGAACGCAATAAGTCGCTTTCACTCTCTAATTACGTTCGGTCCATGGTATTGAAATTAAGTAGCGTTTATCTCATAATCGGATGGCTTTTCTAACGCTATTATGATGGGGATAACATATTTTTTTCTAAAAAGCAAAATCTCGGGTTTTCTTTCACTGTTTCAGAGAATTGAAGTGTCTTTAGAAACTGGATTAAAACCACGTTAATTGCACAGTAGACTTTAAAATAAGTAGTGCCTACCTACAATACTTATTACCATGTAAATAAAGCAAATTTTTAAAAGAGCCGCATTTGGTTAACTTCATTTGCGCCGAAAGATGAAAATAAATACCATAGTATGTAAGTAGTTTTTGTTTCGGATAGTAACAAGAATAGGTCATTTAAAATTAAAAAGCGTTAGATAATTTGAAAAAATCAAATTTGATCACGTAACTAGAAACATGTCCAAAACGCTCTACACGTTGAACCATTTCTGAACTGAGACACAATCTATTACTTTTTCTTAACAAACAGTGACATTAACAACTGCTGTAGATCTTCCTGAAAGTAGACACTAACACACAGTTACTTAGGTGTATCCACCCTAATGGACTAAACCAGAGAACTATAAATTCCGACGCCCCTTTCTAAAGGATAATCGTACAGACAACTCTGGAGCAAATGGGAATTCAGAGCTCCCCTGGAGCAGGCCTAATTGACAAAACATATTCGATTGGACGCGTGACCCAAAGTGAAGCGAGAAGAAAAAGACGAAGCAAAAAGCAGAACGGGTTTTGAGTAAACTATTGGTCAGAAAAAAAAACAAGTTATTAATCTAAAGGTGCTCCTAAGGCCAAATGTGGCCAAACTGCAATGTGTTGTTGCAATATTACCGACTAGTCCGACCATCGTCAGCCATGCTATGCCATTTTTTTTTTTACTTTATGACTGGACCACACTAAAAAAATTGACGCAATATTGGCAGCTACAGTGTTACAGACACATTTTGCTGTAAAATTATGGCCCGTCTTTTTTTATACTGAGATAGGCTTGCGCTCGGCCGCCATCTTGCGTATTAAGCAGCGATGGGCCTACGATGGAGCACGCTGTCCTAGGAGAAACCGATTCACTCGAGACTTGAAGACACCCAGACTAGAGTATCAGGGAACATCCACTCAGGCAGAGTATTCCATACTCTAGCGGTTCGCACAAAATTGTGCGGATTTTTGGTATGGCGACGATAAAGCGATGTCTCTTTTTAGTCCCTTGTCTATAAACAACTTAAGTAATTACAGTTTTCTTTTCCGCTACAATGGTCACTGTAAGTGAATATTCGGGTGTTTTGTAAACACGAAATACTCGTAGCTCTACGAAGTCTCTACGCGGAGAATATTTGTTGTTCGCTGACATTTTTTTAGCATAAAAAATATGTAGTGATTATTAGCCTGCGTATGTTACGTTTTGTTTAGTATACATTTGTTATGCAAGTAAATAAAAATACCTAATGTTTTTCTACTTATTTGTCAACGTTATTTCAGAAATACATAGCAAATACAACGTAGCCATCAGCTTATCACTTACACTGGACATTAGGGCTCTTTAAAGTTGCAGCTCCGAACCAAAATGGAACGAGTTTTGCAGGCAAATTAATTTGGTGCCATAAAACTGATGGGGGTGCGGTGAGACCGGCCAGTGATCGGGTTAGGAAGCCGATTGATGGATGTCCACATCGAACACGCTATAAATAACGACCAGACCGTGTGGCCTAATTTATTTTTAGGTATTTTCTTGGTAACTGGGACTGGGAAGGGACTGAAGACATATGAGATAGGAATAAATTAAAGATTTAAAACAGTAAATTTATACCATTAAATTTAATTATCTAGATCTGGTCATGAGAAGGTGGGCGTTATGTCGGAGGTAAGAATAATATTAATAGTAAGAAGAATAACACCCAGTCGTTTATGCGTCGGGGGTTAGAAAATATTGATCGGAAAAGCTGCCTACAACAAAGTAGAGCATTCTGGCTAAATACTGTTCATGCTAATAATATCCATGATGGTGATCTTCCTAAAAAAACTCTGTAATATCTTAGCTTAGACAGCCTGCAGAAATACTGAATTTTCCTTAAATTTTCTTACTTATCTGAGAAGAGACCCTAATTGTAATACCTAACAACAAGAAGCCAGCAAGTGTTCACTTACAGTGTCAACGAACGCCTTAGTGCAAAAGTCGCTATCGGTAGAAAACGGCAATCGATACTTACCTAGGTACTCAGTTCTTAGGAAGAGCTAACGGCCATTCTGAATTAGCCAATAATAAAATGAGATCTAAAAAAAACTTTTATAGATAGTATATTGTTATAAAAACTATTGGTTTACCTAAAGCCATGAAATTCTTAACAATAACGTACTAATATTTTGACAAAATCAATTTTAAGGTATGATTCCGTAGCCGACCGCAGATGACAGCAGCAGACGACGTGTCGCGACACTTCTTGTTTCTATGGATTTCTTTAAGATATATTCCGTAGCGAGCGACGTGAAGCGAGCGCCACATCTCTTATAACACATAGAAACCAGCACTGTCGCGACGACTCGTCGTTTGCTGCTGTCGCCTGCGGTCGGCTACGCAATCATGCCTTTATTCCCAAACCTTACACCCAGTCTACATTCCATTGAATGTTCAAGCACAAGTTCAAATTAAGTAATTCTATGTTCTTTATCTATAAGTGATACGTGTCGCTTATGGCGCGAAAATTAAATTTTAAACAGTTCATTTTATTTTGGAGCTAGACCAGGTAACTACTGTACGTGATGATTGAATTTGCGGACTAGACTTGACTTGACTTTGGAATTTTAGACTATTCTTCTCGTTATTGTACAGATCTATTTGTCAAATATGCGCATGATTACTCATGTAAACTTGGCTCCTCAGTTTATCGGTTAATTTGCTTATTTGACCATTTGGTGCATTACTGTTCAAGATCTCTACAAAATATCATAAGACAAACATAGTAAATGATAAACAATGGCCACCAATTCAACTGAATTCAGCTACTCGGTCTAGTATCTCCTAGTATAGGTCTCCAAAAACAAAAAAAAAACTGTTTGAAATTTGTATTTCGTGTCATGAGCGAAACGTTAAGCTTTAAGAGGTATGGTAAGGCTTGGCACCTGTCTCGCTCGCTCACGACACTGTTATGTTAGATATTCAATTTTTGACTCTATTAATTAATAATTTTTCCTCGATTAATGACTTAAAACAGTGATACAAAGTATTCAAATATTTTTTTGTTTATATTTATAGTTTAAAAAAACTTTAAAAAACGCAAACACGTAAAAAAATTACGTATTTACGTTTCTCTGAGCATATTAAAATATCAACATGAATTGGTTCTGAATTCATTGTAACACGGTTTTCAAGTCATCGATACAGGAAAAAATATCAAAAATACACTCTATAATTTTATATCTAACTTAATAGTATCGCGAGCGAGCGAGACAGCTGCCAAGCCTTACCACGCCCCTTAAGTTTAAAAATACAAACATACATACATATCGTCATACCTTTTTGCCGAAGGGGCTGACAGACGTGTAATACAACACCCACACTTCACCGGACGATATTCAATCCCAAATATGAAAGGGGGCAAGCCTGTCGCCATACACCGGGCTCCAGTTACGTAGCAGGTAACATTAAATACGCACATATGTTCACACAATGAACAAATTGGTGCGTGCCCTCGGCTGGGTTTAACCCGCTTCCTCTAGCTTGAGAGATCCTCTCCGATCTCCGATCTTCTAGGCTATCATCGCGTCAAGTCTAAACATATTTGCTGAATACACCACCGACTCCTATACCACCGGCTATCGAGTCCTTGGTAAACTTGTAAAGAGTTTTATAGAGGATTCTGTTAAATATTTTATGGGCTCAGTGTCCGCCGAAAATCAATTTAAGGCGTTAAAAAGAAAGGGTCCGCTTATCTATCGTTCGCAGCTGTGCTGAAACAACAGTTTCGATGGACCGAGGATCTATTGCCTTGCAAAATTGGGATTGTTTTACTGTTTAGATTTGCTTTTGTTGTGGTTTTTAATGACAGAAGGTTTAAAGTTCAAAATCAAGAAGATAAGAAGTTGATTGAAATTGTAAATTAGGCTGCTTTTGTTGGCCCATGCATTTGGTATTAGTTTACTTTCATATTAAACTACCTAACGTAAAAGTAGTGTTATATTTTATGGGCCCAAATAGGGCGCATCCGGGTTTGAATTAAATACCTACCTAATGCAAACAAAGCTTTAGAAAACATTGTAAAATAGGATCTGAAAAAGTGCAACATTTTTTTTTTTTATTTACAATAGGTCGGCGTTTGACCACTAACTCGCCTGATGTTACGCGAAGTTGTGGTCTAAGATGGAGCACGACGACCTATAAGGTACTTATTCACTCTAGCCTTGGAGTTTTCTAAAGTGAAAAAGTACAAAGACAGCAGTTGAGTGAGGCGCTACAAGTGCGCTACCGCTCAGACCCGTCTTCGGAACGATTACACCGGACCACATCCCGAAACACGACTAGGTCATTTCACGGCATGACTTGGTCTGGTGGGTGGTAACTAGCCACGGCCGAAGCCTCCCATCAGAGTTTGCTACCCGGTTAGCACTACCCGGGGACCACGTACATAAAGTGTAAATAAAGTAGAGTATGCTTGTTTTTTTTTTGTGTTTACTACATTGCGATTACTCTGTCAATTGGGAATATCGATTTTAATCGACCAAGCAGTTTTCAAAATATCAAAAATAAATCCTATCCTACTAATATTATAAACGCGAAAGTTTGTAAGAATGATGGATGGATGGATGGATGTTTGTTACTCTTTCACGCCAGAACGGCTGAACAGATCTGGACGAAATTTGGCACAGAGATAGATTATGGTCTAGAATAACACATAGGATACTTTCTAGCCGCGGGTGAAACCGCGGGGCGCAGCTAGTAAATATATATGGATGACGGGAAGTCGATTTTTTAAGCTCTGCTTTATATGTTATATGTTATAGCTGTTTACATGACTACCGCCGTCTATTACGCTGTCTGTAGGTAATCATCAAAATAAAACAATCAATGGTAAAAAACCGACTTCCCATCCACTTGTCATCTATGTAAACAATTGTAAGACTTTTGTTGATATTTTAAGAACTGCTTTTTTTTTTTTTATAACAAATTAGGCATGCGTTTGACCACTGACTCGCCTGATGGGAAGCGTTGCCGTGATCGAAGGTGTAACATGCTTGCCTAGGAGATACCTATTCACTTTACTCTTAAACACCCCCGGATTGTATTTAGGTGGAAAGACAGACGCAGGCAACGAGTTCCACACCTCTGCAGTTCTTACAAGAAAAGTTGACTTGAAACTGCTTGACCGATTTCGATAAAATCTAAATAGGACCACCTCTAAAGTATGATCTACCAAAAACAACACTAAAACCGATTCACAATTTTATTGGCGGAGTAAGAGCGTAACATACATTGACTTGACTGCCTCGGTGGCTCAGTTGGTAGTGAACCTGCCTTCTGAGCTTGCGTGCTTGGCGTGGGTTCGATTCCCACCTAGGACAAACATTTATGTGACGAACATTTGGGTTTGTTCTATGTCTGGGTGTTCATATCTATTTAAGTATCTATCTAGTATTTAAAAATATCTAAGTATGTATATCAGTCCCTGGCAGCCATAGTACAAGCTTTGCTTAGTTTTGGGTCAGGCGACCGTGTGTGGAAGTGTCCCCAATTTATTTATTTGTTTATTATTTATTTATTTATTTACATACAAAAACACATTCCTACCTTTTGGAAGTCGGCTAAAAAGCCATCTCTAGCTAAAGCACGCCATAATATAACTTTGCACCATACAATCTCAAGCTATTCTTTCTTATTATATGACTCAAGCTTGTTCACCGAGGAAATAACCGAACGTTTTAAAACCTAACTAAGCGTATACCTAAATGACGCTACAATAGACTAGGAGTCCCCCGGCGCACTTACGCACCTACCTAGAGACGTGGTATGCAGAAAATGTGGATGTGGTGGTATTTTTTTGTAAAAACTATTTCTACAACTCTTTGACAGCGAGCGTTAGTTTGTGAGCGTCTATGCTTAGTTTCGACATAAATGGTTTCGTATGTCCGAATTCTGTCTGGATCTCTGTCTTACTCTACAGGTCGCATTTTTTTACCGATTCTCTTGAAATTTTGTGAGTAGGTTCAATACTTATGTAGTTTTTTTTTGAGACAGTTTTTAGATTTTTTTCAAAATTAAAAATCATATCTTCGCAATTTTGATTTATCGAACCTGCTCATAAAATTTTAGGAGTATCGGTTGAGGAATGCGATCTAAGAAGAGGACAGACGTCGGCCACGATTTCTATAGCTCACAAAGCCACTAGTTAAAAAAAAAAAGTGTGGTTAAACAAAAAAAAGTGTGGTGTGTGACTAGTTTAAAAAAAAACTTAGTCTTAGTATCTATATATTTAGTACAATTTAAAAAAAAACTTTTGTCTTTGGTGTCTATGTGAGCTCACAAAATGTTTTCGCACATGTTTATTTGAACTTATAGGTACTTAAAACTAATTTAAAACAAAAAAGGCAAAATACCTTAAATACTCAAAATATTTGTTAAATAAAGTGAAAACCAAAACCACATCTAAACCAAATATTCTTTCTAACATCCGAGAAGAAAAGTCATTGGGGAAATTCGTAGGGTGCGTCGCACCGGCGTATTTTCCCTCCCGCCAGTGTCGTTCGCGCCAACGCCGCGAGAGGGCGCCACTCGCGTCCGCCGCGTGCCACGTGACTTGTTGCTTGAAGCGCTTTCAAAACATGCATCCCGATGCAACGTGACTCAATTATGCCATTCAGAATTTCAAGCGCTTGACATGAATTTCATAACAAAACCTTTGTACGAACACGCGAAACTTTGCATGCTGTTGAGTTTCGCGCTGGCAATTATCCTCACCGGCGTCTTCTTGCGATTAAACAACAATACGGTCGAAGAGGACGAAACCCGGGACATTGAATACGAGTCTATGATAAATGCGACCGGCACGGAGCCTCGCAAAACGAGAAGAAAAGAATACCTGTACCGTCTCCTGACAAATACCACCCGTTCGCTCATACAAATGGAAATAAAAGCTAGGCGACTGGAGGAAAATATGCGTAGGATTAAGGAGAAGACTGCAGATTTATTGTGGAAGAACAAAGACAAAGCTTTGTGGCATATCTTGTTCAAGAACATAAGCAGGCACATTTCTATAAGGCACGAGTTTCACCAGCATTCCAGCTTGAAGCGAATTATGCAGGACAGCCACGGTCACGTACATAACCGAAGGAGAAAAGTTTTCTTATCAAGTTAGAATCAGACTTTCGAATAGTTTATAAGTAGTGTATATGAGACTTTGTATTCTGACAATAAGATAACATTTTAAGTGGCATTTTCTGAGGTGCAAGAGCTCGTTCCACGAAGCACGTAAGTACGATATATCTGTCTTTCTTTAGAGAGTACATTGTTGGGGCATTTTCTCCTTCCGGTGATCTAACGACGTACGTTTCCAGAATGATAGTTTGCTCACACGTTTCTCGCAGGTAATATAATTGGAAGATGTGATTTGAGGGGGGTTATGACTTTGTCATTAGTTATTTTAGTAATGGAAGGACTCTTTTTCAGAACTGCTTCTTTTTCGCAAGAGTGGTGTTCAAACATCACCTACATTACCTTACCATACCTAGCTACACATACAATAGTCTGTATATGTTTTCGTATTGAAGGGCATTGTTTTTCAGTTTTCCAGTGAAATAAATATGTATAAAGAGATTAACAACTCGATCCTTTAACGATAAAAGAGATTGACCTTCTCTTTCCTTCCTTCCTTCTGAAATCTCAGGTAACAAGTACCTACATGCATTGCCTTGCCACGCAAGATTTTAAATCAATGGAGTTTAATTGAAATCTGCAGGGACACTGAATTTTTGTCGATAAGCGTGACAAATAAGAGACTGGCTTGTTAAGTCAATTCTTTCTTATTACTCCATTATTTTATTAAATTAAAGTAGCTAACGAAGATTTTTCAGCTGACCGATTTTGAAGTGTTTATATTATAATTTGAATTGCATTAGGGTCATAGACGGGCCATTTTTTCACTGTTATACTGGCCTGGTAGTACTGGCAATATGTATTGCCAGCTGTAGCCCGGCATCACCAGCCACGCTAGAAATGTATGACTAAATGACCCGGCCACACTTAAAATATCGTCGCAATATTATCGAGCCAGTATAGCTGTAAAAATCTGGCAATAGAAGGACTTAGATTGAAAAAGCACACCATTTGAGTATTTACTTCAAGATCCTGAAATTAAGAAAAAAAATATTTATTATTATGAAAAGCTTACAAATTTTAATAATAATAAATAAATAATAATAAATACATTTCTTCTTATTTTTAGGAAACTTGCACGTTTTCTTAATAAGTGATGATAGCTAGTTGGAGAAAGCCCGCCTCTCAAGCCAGAGGAAGCGGGTTCAAACCCAGTAGACGGCACGCACCAATTTGTTGTGCGTATTGTATGTCATCTGATAATTGACTGGAGCCCGGTGTATGGCGACAGGCTCGCGCTCTGTCACATTGGGGAATGAATATCGTCCGACGAAGTGTGGGTGTTGTATTACAGAGGTGTAACATAACACCCCAGCCCCCTCGGGGGAAAGGCGTGACGATATGTTCATAATATTCAGATTCATTCAATGTTATTAATTAGGTATCTTGTGGCAATACATGACATGTGACAAAAATATCGATGCAGATAACAATTCTCAGCACGACCGCTATAGGACGTTCCGTCCGTCGCTTGTCGACGTTAGCATAATAGATACTCGTACATAGTAGGTAGGTACTATCGACTAGCACGTTGAATTGTCGACTCAAACACCGATAGAAAAATAGGAAGATTTTAGTAATGTTCGTTTAGTCACCAAGTCTAAAGTACTGAAGTATTAACGGGCATATTTTTATTGTTGCATTTTTATATGTTGTTCTGGCGTTATTGAGTAACAAACATCCTTCCATCCATCCATCCATCCATCCATCCATCCATCCATCCATCCATCCATCCATCCATCCATCCATCCATCCATCCATCCATCCATCCATCCATCCATCCATCCATCCATCCATCCATCCATCCATCCATCCATCCAAACTTTCCCATTTATGATATTAGTGTGAATAGCGAATTCAAAAACCGGTCGAAGACATGGTACGAAGTTTTTCTTCTTCCTCAATCAACAGACTCCGCCACGAAGACGGGTCTGAGCAGTAGCGCACTTGTAGCGCCACACTCAACTGCCGTCTTTGTACTTCTTCACTCTACAAAACTTCAAGGCTAGAGTGAATAAGTACCTTTTAGGTCGTCGTGCTCCATCTTAGACCACAACGTCGCTTAACATCAGGCGAATTGGTGGTCAAACGCCGACCTATTCTACATTAAAAAAAAAAAAACTTATAAGTTTGACCGATAATTTCTTATCTTATATCTTTAAATGAGCAATTCTTGTATACATATCTTAATATATATAAATCTCGTGTCACAATGTTTGTCCTCAATGAACTCCTAAACCACTTAACCGATTATAATAAAATTCGCACACCATGTGCAGTTCGATCCAACTTGAGAGATAGGATAGTTTAAATCTCAAATTATAGTCGCAATTTTAATTTATTGCTAATTAAACGCGAACGAAGTCGCGGGGTGACAGCTAGTATATATATATATATAATTGGAATCTCGGAATCGGCTCCAACGATTTTCATACAATTTAGTATATAGGGGGTTTCGGGCGATAAATCGATCTAGCTAGGAATCATTTTTAGAAAATGTCATTTTATTCGTGTTTTATCAATAATCAACTTTAACATAAACTTGGAAGAAAAATAACAAAAAGGAGGCGTTTGAGTAGTCTCAACTGAAAAATATGACTCTTGCTGACATCTATTGGCGAATAATAATACTATTTTTTGTGAGCAACTAATTGCTTTAACTACACAACAGCAGATGGCGTTGTTAAGTAACACGAAGTCAATGAGTGTTTGCTTTGAGGTTAGACTAAAATCAATTGTTTATTTTCCAATAAAACACAATTAAAAAAATAAAAATAAATACCGAGCAAAGCTCGGCCATCCAGGTACTAATAATTAATTGCGGGATCGTATGAGTCGTTTTTGAATCCGAAGTAGGCAACGTGTTCTTGTTTCATTTTGCAGTCGCTTTTGTTTCGTTTTCAATAATTAACTAACACTGTAAAATACTTTTTTAAAGCCGTTAATTTTCTTCGTAATACGCGTCAATCGGTACTTTAAAAAAAAAACACATTTATTTTTTGGGACTTTTTACAACATGTCAATTACCATTGTGTTAACTAAATTTAAAGAGATTCAAAACATTGAAAACGTACAGTGAAAATTCATATCTAATTTGTCACGCAAAAATCTGTTCTGTTGACCTTACCAACCGGTTAAACTACATGCATACCGAGTGTGATAAAGATAGATATACCGGCATAGTTTGTTTACTTCTACTTTTCATTACATTTGCGCTTAGTGCGACGAGTGGACGATCAATTTTGTTAAGAATTGTGTAGAATTGACGCGATGACTTGCTGTAAGTAATTTTTATTATGATTTCGAAGGCTAAGGATGTGTTTTATTTAGTTTTATGGCATGTGAAGTAATGATGCCATGTGATTCGTTGTTGTTGAGTTTGTTTCTTTACGTTAACGAGCTGTCATTCTGGATGACAATTAGTAAACAGCTAGGAGTTTACCAAAAACCTTAATATTCTAAAGGAGTCAGGACACACCGAAGTTGCCGACATGTTCCTGCTATGTGTTCTTGACGTCGGCAGTGCTATTTTTAATAAAAATAACGGGGTATTTTATGTTTGACGTTTGTTTGTCTGTCTGTCTGTGGCATCGTAGCTCCCCAACGGATAAAACGATTTGATTTTTTTTTGGTTGAAAAGTGAATAAGTCAGGAATGTTCTTTACCCTGACACTGATTTTCATCAAACAAATATTGATGAAAATAAGTGTCGGTGGTTTTAAATTTTTAATTTATAGTTATAAAAGAAATCGAGGCTTATACGTCATGTTGGCGAGCAGATCATTGACCGGAAAAAGGTGTTGTCGTAATTTTGTAATATCTTCAAAATCTAATGAGTGTTAAAATGGTTGATTATTAACCTGTCTGTATCGGTTCGTTAACGTGCACGAGTGTGGACATATAATACAAACATTGCGAAACGTGATTTTTTTCTACAAAACTCAATCAATCAATCGATCATTTATTTATTTGACAGCATTAAAACAATTTTTACAACAAAATTATTGAGGTTTAAAAACCTCTTAAACTTTTAGTAAAGTATCCATCATTTCAATGAAACTTAGCGTAGTTTTTGGATGGTTTTTGGGTTCACTTAGATCATAGGCCGTGCGCCATCTTATTATCTATCTCTCTATTGAGAGTAGACTTAACAAACTTTTGCAATACATCTAAATATTGAAACGTCGCTCAAAATTCATGCAATTTTTTTTAACAAAAGAAATACAAATCGTTTGGTTCAAAGGTTTAAAAACTCAATAATGTACACAGCTAACGTAGTGTTAGCTACTAAGGTTAGCTAGGTATTTCATTTTCTTAATCTTACTTTTATTTTTTCGAACTTACTCAAGGTTATTCTGGGTCACTGATCGATAAATGCAATGATAAAACTGTTTACTCGCCAAATAATTGAACTGTTCAGATTTAGGTATTTTACTGGAAAAGATAAAAAATTATTATCAATAAATGTCATACAAAAATACAACTTTTAAATAACGTGCTAGTAAATTGAAATGTCATATTTTACTTACATTACACCTACAATCGATCATAATGCCTATAATTATATTTATACTTTACATCGTCAAATTTACATTCGATGTAACAAAAATATAATTTCGCCCACATCCAACCTCCCCCATATCAATTATAGTCTTCAATCACAACATCCTATACCAACACGATGATTACATCCCTGTCAACAAGCGCCAAATAGAAATTCCCAAAAATCGAAGCCATTTTTAAATCACGCAATTTTCTCCAAGGCTTTTTCTGGGAAACTGTCACCTTTAATATATCTCCGATAGGCATCGAAACATTATTTTTCCCGTTGCACAAATGAGGGTTGGGGAACCATCCCCTCGTGATTTGGTAATCACGTCAGGTAAGGCTTGCATATAAATTACCCCTTTGTTTAGCGTAATCCCATCAATGTTCCATTGTTTGTAATGTGTTGATTATATATTATGTACTCGTATGTAGTTACTTTTAACGCTTCGTTGAGTACATGGATTAGGGCTTGATTAAACGCTTGCTTTCTATTAAGAATTACGAGCTTAAGAATCCTTTAGAACACAAATTTAGTGATCCATATAAACCTTTTCAAAGAAAAAATCTGTACTTAACAAGTTTTTAGCTAGCAACTTGATTAAGCTAAGTTCGCCAACGCCAAAAAGAAAACGTTTAAAAAGTTAATGTCTAGACGAGTAAAAGTGTCTGAAAAACAAGTGAATTATGTTTATATTCCAAGGCTTCCATTTCAAGCAAAGTATCTCTTTTAAAAACTATTATCAAAGTAATTTCCGTTTTCTTTCTTCGCTTGTCCTGTTAAATTTGCCGGTACGATTAATATTCCGCGAAGTTCTGTTAGATTTTTCTTCTACCAAAAAGGAGTTTTATCTAAACAGTGAGATTAAAATCACTAGGGTTTGAGGGACCTCGATTAAGACGTTGCCTTTGAAGTCTCGCCTCAGGGCACGAATGATAAATTGCCGCCCGCTTGATGCTTTTGACACTTTTTTTCCACTATGTAACCTTTTACTGGCTCCTTTATTTCTCTTATCATGTGACACGGACGAATAAGTTTCATAAAGAGCTGACAAATAGGGATATGGGCGCGAAGCGTGCAGCTGAACTTTGTGATTTGATTTTGGATATAATATATGTAAACCTAACTGGCACGATTGACCTTTTTTATGTTTCGCAGTTCGTCAGTGACTTGACGAGGGAAAGATGATGTGACATGAAAAAGCAGCAAAGATTTTGCAAATTTTTTTGCAAAATTATGCTATTTTTCAAATTTGTTGTTTCTAGTTGGCTGGCGAAACTTGGTTTAATAGTAAGCTTTTCTATTTCGAATCCAATTTTTTTTTTTTACGACTACTGTATTATTCATGTCAAATGATAGATACTCGTAGGTATCTTCGTAATCCAGACACTTCCAAATTGAAAAACTTTAATCTCTTCTCAGGCAAAGGCGGACCGGGATACGCTTCCCCTATGGAAGCATTCAAGAACGGCCCGAGAGAAGAACTTTTGTACGTGGTCTGCGTTCAACCAGACCAGACAAAACAAGACTATCTCGCTACTGTCGATGTCGATCCAAAATCTCCTACGTACAAACAGGTAATTTATGTGATTTACATGCCTAGGCCCACTTGCAGAAGCTCGGTTTTTTTTTATGTAGATTAGGTCGGCGTCTGACCTCGCCTGATGTTAAGCGACGCTGTGGTCCAAGATGGAGCACGACGACCCATAAGGTACTTATTCACTCTAGCCTTGAAGTTTTGTAGAGTGAAGAAGTACAAAGACGGCAGTTGAGTGAGGTGCTAAAAGTGCGCTACTGCTCAGACCCGTCTTCGGAACGGTTACACCGGACTATACATCCCGAAACACGACTTATTTTATCTTTTTAACTCTGAATTATCCGCTTTCCAAAGGTTAAACCTTCGAGTACACACTCGAAAGGTTAAACCGATAAATCGTCTTGCGCCACCAAGAGCTAGAAGTTAACACAATGTTATAGTGTCATTTATAACATTTTAATTCTGAATTAAGCATAGCCTTGCGTTTAAGAATTTATTTAACTCTAGTAATTTTGCAAGAGCCTTTTTTGCTAGTAAATGCATTGATTAATCAGACAACTGAACGTGAGCAGATTCTAAAGATTTTGTTTCCATATAAAAAAAACCTTGACGGAAATCCGTCATTATAATGCTCATCTCACAAGAGTAAATACAACAATTGACTGAAAGTAAGCTTGTTGATCCGCGCCGTACTGGTTCATTACGGCATCTGTTCCGACCTTCGGCAGTTCATTTCGCTGAAAGCCGCAACAGATGGTAAAACATCGTGCAAAGGAAGCAAATAATCTGATGGGTCACGACCCCGGCGTTGGGAATACAACACAAGGAAGACGAAATCTTTCTACCATAAAAAAGCATAGATTTTAAATCGTCAAGTCAAGTCAAGTCAAAATGTTTTTATTCAATTTAGGTATCAAAGATACACTTATGAACGTCAAAGTTATTTAAATAGACTCGACCGCCTTGTTCGGATAAAGAGCTTCTACTCAGAAGAACAGCAAGAAACTGAAGGGCATTATTTTTTCAAATAAAACATCAATTACAGTCTCACAAATATTGGCTTACAACTAAGTAATATCTATAAATACTAGTAATACGTCAAGTTAGAAATTTCTCTTGTACGACTTTTGTGTCTCTTTCTTCATAATACGGACTCAGAATTAACTTTACTTGACTGTGACAGTAAACTGAAGTGAACTGGTAATAGTAAGAATTTAATTTTGTCAAGAATTTCCTACTTTAGTATTTAATTCAAAGTCTTGGGATGTTAGTACGGATTGTACACCGTCGTTTTGAACTGAATTACGCATAGCGCGCAAGCATACGAATTAGATCTGGGTGTCGTATACAGGATGTTTCTTTGTACTTATCGTTATGACCAAGTTTTAATGAGACCAACACTGCAATCCTGAAAACGTGATTTTGTTGTCGGGCCCATAACAAAATTAGCTAAAATTATGAGTAAATTGATATTGTAGAACATTCCAGTCATTTCAACAAACACCCTCCATAAAATGTAAGATTTTAGCGTAGTAAAGACTCAATAAGTTCCGTTAAGGAGTATAAAATTAATACATAGAAATAATGTAAAAACTTTATAGATTAAAAAAATAATAAAAATCAACAAACTTTAACTTTCATAAGTATTGCATTATGTTAAAACAATATAAGAATAACAACTAAAAGTAAATAATGAAACCAAAATAAACACGTTTCAGTCTTACTTATCTACTTAATTAATAATTACTTCTGTGTTATAACTTTTTAAGGAACAGTTACATAAGAAAATAATGAGGCTTGCAAAAATAGAGAAAATACCAATCGTAGGAAAGGTAATATTAGTCGGAAAATGTACGCAATTACGCACTACTTTTGTATACCTAAGCAAATAAAGCCTTTAGTGCAGGAGATAGAGTCTTCATAGTTTTAATAGACAGTAATAAACAAGAAACATTGTTAAAACAAAAACAAAAATGTTGGACCCTATGTCACTGCGCTATCAAGACGATTCAAATGATACCTCACATGTCGAAATCCATCAAGCTGTTTAGGGCTGTAGGCCGTGCCAAAGAAACCTCATACATACATACATGCTCACATACAAACATACACACATATAATCACGCCTCTTTCCCATAGAGGTAGGCAGAGACGAGAGAAGTGCACTTCTCTCCACTTGTTAAGATCCTGTCATACATCTTTCGCTTCTTCCACTTTCATGAGTCTTTTCATACACGCTCGTCAATTACGGGTACTTTTGACCTGGCTTTTCTTCAAGACGTGTTTTGTTTGGTCGAGATACGTGCGCCTAGGTGACCCTGACCGACTTGCCCATCCACACTATGCCCATACAAACATATATACACTCGAAAAACGCAACCTTCCTTCTTACGCAGTCGGGTAAAAAAGAGAGTAACATCTAATACAATCCAAGCTAAACCTTTTTTCTTATTAATTATAGAGGTTCATTTTTGCGTTATTGTCACGATTATTATGTACTTTGTTCGTAGATTCCAACCGCGCGTAGTTAACAAAATATGGCCTAAGTAAAGAACAGGTTACTTAAATAACGGTTTCATCCATAAACACACAGTTTTAGAAATAGGTTAATTAATTCCATAATTTTCTAAAATATTGCCGTGAAATAAAGCTACAATCTTTAACTCTTTATAAAATTACTAGCTAATGACATGTAGAGTTTGTAGATTAGTGAGAATCATTCGTAAGTTAATCGAGCAGAAGCTTCCGGACTACAATAGCCATTTAGTCGTGCTATGGCAGGCAATAGCGTCCCGTAATCCCGCAGGATTCAGGGTTCAGAGGAAGTATTATTGTGTACAATGCTGTTGCAATACCGTCCAGGATGAATTAACAGGAAAGCAATATATTCTTCGTGGGATTTGCGGGATGAGATATACGAGTACGTTAGGAGAATTGCATTTTTTGAAATTATTGTTTTGTAAAGTTGATTCAAGCCCATTTACTAAACCATTATATTATCATCATACCCATTTACATTTTAGTTAACGTTGTGTAGTATTGTTCCTCGGAAATCGGAATAGTTATATCTACAGTGTTTAGTATTTATCGGTCCAGTTAAAAATTTAGAAGAACCTCAAAGAAACACTATCCTCCTTAGTAAACACCGTTGCGTTGTAATAGTCTAACATTTTTATGTTTTGTCTTTTTCTTTCTTTTACATTGTTAACTCGATCGACAAAAACAAAACACTGTAAAACTATTTCGAGGTTATATAACGTTTATTGTTGAAGGGGTCTATCCCGGGCTTGTACAACGCTTATTGAGTTTAGTGCCTTACTAAACTCAATAAGCGTTGTACAACCTAGAAGCTGATTAGCTAAAAACGTAGGCGGGAATAGTAAGTAGGTCCTACATCTTTTCGAAAATGAGAATAATTAATGTAACTTGAGAAATATATAATAAACATCAAAATGTCTCCAACAGTTAATTGTTTGCAGATCAACATCAGTAAATTAGGTTGTGATTAGGGTAGGCGGCAGGAACAAGCTTAAACGAAGCTTCCGTTGGTCCTCTAATTAGTTTTTTGCTATTGTACTTATTTGAATTTAGTCTCCTATTTTCATTACAGCAAAGAAAATATCGTTACTTAGTATCGTTCTAAATCCTCGAAATAGTTACAATGATTTGTCCTTTTCGATCGTGTTAAAAATTTAAAAGTAAGAAAAAGACAATAATTGTATTACTATTCCGATGCTATACAACGTTTATTAGCAAGGGTGTTAGTGTTTTATTAAATAACGTTCTTTACTACTTAAATGTAGGGTCAACTGATACAAATGCGTCATTCAAAAATTACTGACAAACCCTCCACAAATTAGGCAACCACATATCGTCACGCCTTTCCCCCGAGGGGCAGGCAGAGGTGTAATATTACATTGACACTTCGCCGAACGATATTCAGTCCCAAATGTGACAGGGGGCGAGCCTGTCGCCATATATACCGGGTTGCAGTCGTGTAGCAGATGACATACAATACGCACAAATGCTCACGCAATTAACATATTGGTGCGTGCAGTCGGCTGGGATCGAACCCGCTCCCTCTGGCTTGAGAGGCGGGCCTTCTCCCAACTAGGCTGCCATCGCTTATAGGCAACTAAAGCCATCTATTACATGTTATTGTAAGTAAAGATAGAAAAAATATGAAAGTGGTGTCTATATATTATTTTCATCTTTATTGATACAACTTGCACACTTATTTTTCACAATAACATAAACTCACGAACATTCATACAAGTACAATATGTCACACCGCTTATCCTTAAAACGGCAATAAAGCTAAGCAAACTCAGTAACTGCTACCTAATATTCGATCTACGAGTATCTACTATGATTAAAACAATAACCTCTTTTCAATACCTAACTTGCTCCCGTGAGCGCTAGAAAAAAGATGAAAGTGGTGTCTACATAAATTTGAAGGGTTTGTCAGTAATTCTCGAAAGACGCAATTGCTTCACAGATACATTTGTACCTACTACTACTACTACTTACAGCTGAAAGAAGTCTCATTCATGTAAATAAATCTATCAATTCCTTCTGCATCCTTCTGCATTTGGATTTCTCATCCATATTTCTATTTTCCTATAATGCCTGGAGTAAATTAACAAACGGAATGCAATATATCTTCGGCGAGATTTGTTACAAGAAGATACTATAGGAAGTAGATAGATTCGAAATGGGTTTGGAGGAATACTTTTACGGGTTCCTGAGTCACGTAGTTGGATTCGTACGCGCACTGTTATTGGATGCTGTAGAATTGAATCTACATTCTTAGCCACTTTAGCGTGTAGCTTTGAAGTTACAAACTGTTCTCGTACCTAATATTTTAATAAACTTTGTGACTTTTAAGAGTGTTTAAATTTGTTCAACATGTTTAAATTAATAATTTAAAAAAACTCGACACCGATTTCCATCAAACATGGCAAAAACACTTCCAACTAATTCACATTTCCAGCAAAAATAAAACTAAATCAAAACTGGCTCATCTGTTCAGGAGCTACTATGCCACAGACAGACACACACATAAATACACACACAGACACGTCAAACTTATAACACCCCGTAGTTTTTGCGTCGAGGATTAAAAAGGAAAGTGCAACTAATTAATGTAATTCTAGGGGCCAATCTCAGTTTACCATTAAATATAATTTACAATTTTCAACTCTAAATGAAGCATCTTAAGAAAACGTATGTGTGGGTAGATAATCGTGGTATGACCGAGTCTTATTTAAAATACTTTCTGGTATTTGGTAAAAAAAACACACTGCTATACCCATATAAAAGCTTGCGATATCAAATGTCCTACCACGGAAAACGTTACATGATGTTACACCTGTTAAACTACAGTACCTGGATGGCCGAGCTTTGCTCGGTATTTTTTTTATTTTTTAATTGTGTTTTTTGGATAATAAACAATTGATTTTAGTCTAACCTCAAAGCAAACACTCATTGACTTCGTGTTACTTAACAACGCCATCTGCTGTTGTGTAGTTAAAGCAATTAGTTGCTCACAAAAAATAGTAGTATTATTATTCGCCAATAGATGTCAGGAAGAGTCATATTTTTCAGTTGAGATTGATTATGGATAAAACACGAATAAAATGATATTTTCTAAAAATGATTCCTAGCTAGATCGATTTATCGCCCCCGAAACCCCCTATATACTAATTTGTATGAAAATCGTTGGAGCCGATTCCGAGATTCCAATTATATATATATATATATATACAAGAATTGCTCATTTAAAGGTATAAGATAGTTATTTCCAAACAAAAACGTAAATAATCTACTGTTCCTACTTTAAAACTACATCATGCCGAATAAACTGATTTACATGGAGCTTTGCAACGCTGAATAATGTCACTTCATGATCTCTCCTCACATGCAAACCAATAAAAAGTATCTACTTATTCTTTATCAGGTAATTCATCGGACCTACACCGGCAGTTCGGGTGACGAGCTTCACCACAGCGGCTGGAATGTATGCTCCAGTTGCCATGACAACAAAGAACTGGAGAGGAACCTTCTGATACTGCCCGCTCTGCAGTCAAGCAAGGTCGTTGCGGTTGACGTTGGGACTGATCCGAGGAAACCGAGGTTACATAAGGTATCTAATAATCATTTACTTATTTACTTTCATTTAACTGGAAGCATATTTATTTCAGGGTTTTTTTGCGTTTTCTGAAGTGGTTTCATAGTAAAAGAAATGCATAGAATGATGAGCATGTTAATATGTTTCTCTAAGGGTCGGTTGCAAATCACGTGATTGAATTGAAATTATGGTTACTAAACAGTTAAGGATGATTTCCAACATATGGCTCGCACCGTATCGGATCGGAAAGGATACGAACGGATGTGGCGACAGCCGATCGCGTCCAGCAGGATGTCGATGCATACGATCAGCTCCGTACCGTGAGTACTATTTCTGCGCCTAGCAAATAGTTTCATTCTTATCGTGTTGACGATTACTCATTTTAGAAAGTGGTTAAAGTTCTCGCAGTAGTGTTGGCTATTGTTGTAGTGAGATTGAGGAGCAAACATCCATTCGTACATACATACATCTATTCAAACTTTCGGCTTTATAATATTAGTAATGATCTACCAACACCCGTTTTTTTAATGACTAATGCTGTTGGCCACTGAGGCCTCCACAGCGTACCAGGCACTAGGCAAGTGCAGATGGCGAAGGGCCTTAAGAATGCTTGAAACTATGGGTGACTAGCTCAAGGTACGGATCTAGACTTGGGCTGTTGCCGAGGAAGGGGAGTCGAATTGCCCTGTCAGCCCAGAAAAGGTTCGCTATTGGGTCTTATTTGAGACGGTTGAAGTTAAAGTTACATTTTAACAATAACTCTGCCGCCTTGTTTGGAAAGGGAGCCACACCTCAGAAGAACAGGCTAGAAACTGAGGGGCATAAACTGGTCGGTTTTGTTGTGAGAACTAACCGAACTTCTAAAAGATCTTGGGAGTCTTCGACCTCGCCGGCGAGGTCGGTGTATAATTGTGTACCTTTGGCGCCTATATCAAAAACTGAATACTTCCTGTTGCAAGGAGCAATACCAACAACCGACCCTAAGTCCTAAATTATTGTTGATCACATTTATCTGTCTCTACATACTGTTTCATACACTGCTGGGAGTACATTTAACTCGTCTTATTGGTTGGTGCAGAGGTGGTTCTATAAGTTCCGAACTTACTACTGCTTCAGGTACTAACGTGTAGCCTGGTATCGTAAAACTGTTTTTACGATATCGAACCCGAGTGAAACTTTTTTAATTCTTAACGGTTTATGATCTAGATTTCAGTTTGCTACAAGTTTTTTCAATGCAACGACTTTTGCTCACTTGGTTTTAGTTAAGATTTTTAAATTAAAGTATAGAAAACTAGCTGCGCTCCGCGGTTATGCCCGCGGTTAAAAAGTATCCTATGTGCCATTCTAGACTATAATCTATCTCTGTGCCAAATTTCATCCAGACCTGTTCAGCCGTTCTGGCGTGAAAAAGTAACAAACACCCATCCATCGATCCATTCTCACAAACTTTCGCGTCACTAATAATATTAGTAGGATTGATTTAAAGCAGGTATCTATAGTAAGCTAAAATAAATAGGTAGTAACACCATGGCAGTGTAATTAGGTAGACACTAGCGTGAAATCATCATCATCATGTCAGCCCGGAATATGTCTACTGGCTGTACAAAGGCCTCAACGACCAACGAGAATTAATCTACACAACGACCAGTCTTGCGCTGCCCTTATCAAGCGGGAAGCCGCTGGATGCGGGCAGCGCAAGAAATACAAACGCAATACGAACGAAACAAAAGAAATACGCAAGAAATACATTTTGAGCTTCCCACAACTCTCACCAGATTCACCAAATTGTCACTCGCTCAAATTAAAAAAAAAATATTTTTGTACTTTTGTAGGTTATGAACTAACACACCTATTTACTTACAAATAGTAAGTAAGTAGGTGTGCACGTGAAAATGTCATTTGTAATTTTATTTTTTTACCAATGTTTATAATTGTTGAATGGAATTTAAATTCTGACGTACTCATTTTGGATTTATCTTTAAGCTGATCACGTTTTCCTATAAGCACAAAGTGAGCGCTTTTATGAACTTCCAGCTTAAATTCCATTAAAACTCAATGATTATCTTTACGATAATATCCTTTGCGAATGTTTTGAACTAAAAGCTCAAACTGGTTAGCGGGTCTTTTCAATTTGGCCTTGTATCTTCTCAATTCTAAGAATATTGCTTGAGTTTGACTTGGGTCGTTAATCGCTTAATCTCATTAATTTAGTTGGTTTTAGACATGGGTTTCTTTGATGTAGAGTTAAAGGATTCATTTTAGACTAAAATTAGTCTTTTTTTTTAAATAAAATAGAAATAGAAATTGAACAAGTAACATTTTTAAAAGAAAAACTACAAACCCAGCCGCAAAATTTTGTAACCTATGTCACTTCCACTATCAAGACGATTCAAATGACACCTCACATGTCGAAATCCATAAAGCTGTATAGGCTGTAAGGCATGCCAAAGAAATCTCATACATACATACCCACATACATACATACAGTCGGGTAAAAATATAAAACAAGAGCATAAAAAATTAGACCAACCTATAACCATGCATAGGTTTCCTTATCACGTTGTTGACAAAAACCCTTTTTACCCGACTGCGCAAGAAGGAGGGCCATGTTTTTCGAGTGTATGTGTGTATTTATAAATATATGTATGTATGTGGGTATGTGTGTATGAGATTTCCTTGGCACGCACTACAGCCTAAAAAGCTGACATTTCTACATGTGAGGTGTCATTTGAATCGTCTCGATAGTGGAAGTAACATAGAGTACAACATTTTAATTACGAGTATATAGATAGATAGATAAACTCTTTATTGTTCACACCACAGATAACAAAAATAACAAGAGAAAAATTATGATAAAACTTATTAAATAGTGTAACAACTGGCGGCCGATATATCCGGATATATCCGGGATATATCCGGAGTATCAAACTATATTTTGCAGTCGAGATTTTTGTTTTTCTTTTAATAATGTTACTTGTTCTTAGAATAGCCATCTGCTTCGAAAACAAAGAAATATTTTTACTAAATTTGTATCTTTTACAAATCACAATACAATGTTTGGTATATAGATTGTTGTCTTCAATTTCGGTTCTACAAATTCTGAAACTTCAAAGTTTTCAGCAAATATCTTAGTATTTCAATTCTCATAATTATTGCTAAAGCGTCGCATAGTTTTCGAACAAAATTCTCACTTGCCAACTCCGAGCGAATCTGTCGGCAAACTTTAGACATTCTAGCGCGTACCAGACGAGTTTCTGAACTCATTTCATTGGTTGTTAGGTTTCAAATTGACGTATTGAAAATATTGAAACGCATGGTATGTTTATTATTATACCGCTAGGTAGCATTCCGGTCACGTGGTCAACACGTAGTGACGTCAATCGATGCTTAAGCAAGATCGAAATATGTCATGTAAAACAAGTTCGAAAGAGACGATGACGATGACAAGTGACGTCATTACGTGTTTGCTCCCGGAATGCTAAACCTTGTTATATAGATCATGTTGTAACGTATATTGACGTATATTGAGATGTATATTCAAAGTAATTCTACTAATATTATAACCGCGGAAGTTCGTAAGAATGGATGGATAGATGTTTGTTACTCTTTGACGCCAGAACGGCTGAACAGATCTGGATGAAATAGATTATAGTCTAGAATAGCACATAGGATACTTTTTAATCGCGGGTGAAACCGCGGGACGCAGTTAGTTGAAAATAAAACATCCCCTTATTAAAAAAACGTTGTACAGCCTGAAAATATTTACACAGTGTTTTGCCTTTTTTGATCGAGAAGAAAGATTTTGACTTTTCCAAACACAGTATCTACTTTGAGGCTATACAACGTTTATAATTAAGGGTGTTCGTTTCAAATTTTTTGATTAGGACATACTATCAAAACTATTCATCAAAGAATAATCAACCTTCATCATTTTGTTTTATCGTTCAATTTTTCCAACAACTTTTCTTAAAACAAACACCAGCTCAAAATGAAACGACTGCTATTTCGCCGGTCGCCAAAATACGCAATAACCATTTTACGTCGAATTCCCGAACACCCTCCCTTATCACAATTTCATATCATCAGGTAATAGAGCAGAGATGAGGTCATTCAACCGCCTGCCTCCCTGTCTCGTGACAGGGGAAATCATGATTGCCACTACGGCTGATTGCCATCAAACGAGACCATTGGTCTGCTATTTTTCACTTTTTCTTTTACTAAAATTTGCTACGTTTTCCGATTTAAGGAGATTTTTATAATATCAACCCTGTAAATACATGCTAATATTTTTGGGAAGAACATGTCCTCAATATTGGTACAACCAAAAAGTAACGCTAGTAAGTAGAAATCAATATCTACCTACTCCTTTATTTATTAGTCACTAGCTGCGCCCCGCGGTTTCACCCGCGGTTAAAAAGTATCCTACGTGCTATTCTAGACTATAATCTATCTCTGTGCCAAATTTCATCCAGATCTGTTCAGCCGTTCTGGCGTGAAAGAGTAACAAACGTCCATCCATCCATCCATCCATCCATTCTTACAAACTTTCGCGTTTATAATATTAGTAGGATTTGACAAATTGAAGATCGAACTTTTTTTTGTCGTCTGCATACTTTTTACTCGACTGCACAAGAAGACGGCTTTTGTTTTTCGAGTGTAAGTACATACATGTTAATGTATGTATGTGTGTATGTGGGTATGTGTGAGGTTTCTTTGGAACGCCCTACAGCCTGAACAGCTTGATGGATTTCGACATGTGAGGTGTCATTTGGATCGTCTTGATAGCGGAAGTGACATAGGGTACAACATTATGCAGCCGGGTTTTTTGTTTTTCTTTTAATAATGTTACTTGCTTAAAGTTTCTTTGAGTGTATTTCTTCCCTGAGTTATTATTTTAAGTACCTACACGGTATACGATGGGCTTATCTGAGATTTTCCAGCTTTTCCTTGTTTTTTGAGGACGAAGGGATTCCATGTATGTATTTTAATACTCTGAACCGTCTTTGTTACCTTTGTGTCATTGTTATATTACATTTCTTATCCTATGTACAGAATTATTATTTTCAAGCTCGGTGTGTAGTACTCAACTCTATACTTTAATCAACGGTAACACTGACAGCTCGATTCGAAACTCGAAAACAGTGTGAAAATAGAATAAGTACTCGATCGAAATTCGAAAATGGTTAAAAGCAATCAATTTTTTCTCAGGTAATCGACGGCGCCGAGATGAGATCAGTGAACTGTAGTTTCCCTCATACGGCTCACTGTCTAGCTTCCGGAGAAATCATGATATCTACTATGGGTGATAAGGAAGAGAGCGGGAAGGGCGACTTTGTGCTCATCGACGCGAAGACTTTGAAAGTGACAGGTTGGTTAATAGGTTTTTATATAGCAGGGGTGCAATTTGACAAAAAAAAACAAGTTTGTTTTTGGGTTTTTGGTAGACCTCATCAGATTAATCTAATACATATTGCATCATAGCTTCATAGCTTTCGTAGCTTATCACATACATACTAACACACATTTCCGCATTTCGGGCATTTAAGTATAATAATTTAAGTGTGAATACTTTTTTACTAGTTGCTCTGTGAGCAACTAGTAAAAAAGTACCTCGCGACTGACGTTTGTCTTTCTCTTCAGGTCGCATACCTGAATCGATTTTCGTGAAATTTTGTGGGCAGGTTCGATAATTATAATATATACATAGTTTTTTTTTTGTCGAGGCAGGTTTTTGTTGATTTTTCAAAATGGCGAAAAAACTTTACTACACAACTTACTCATAGTTTTCAAGACAATCGGTTAAGAAATGCGGCCTGTAGAGGAAAACAATGATTTGTGCCCGTGCCCGTCTTATTGCGATTTTAGGTTTAGCCGCCGACGCTGCGCGACCGTGAATCTCCGTTCCCTGCCTCTCATCGTTCTCATCCGTTGTCTGCCTCGGTGGCTCAGTTGGTAGTGAACCTGCCTTCTGACCTTGGGGGCGTAGGTTCGATTCCCACCTGGGACAAACATTTATGTGGTGAACATTTGTGTTTGTTCTATGTCTGGGTGTTACCTATTATGTATTTAAGTATGTATTGAAAAATATCTAAGTATGTATATCAGTCTCTGGCAACCATAGTACAAGCTTTGCTTAGTTTGGGGTCAGGCGACCGTGTGTCACAATGTCCCGAATTTATTATTTATTATTATATTATTATATTATTATAATCATATAGCAGCGCAATAAGGTTCATGGTCGCGCAGCGTCGGCGACTGAACCTAAGAATTATCGCTATAAAATGTCCCAGTACGCGCTCTGGACAGAGATCCGGACGTAGATCCGGACAGAAATCGGACACACAAAAGCATTTTTATTGAAGCTGAAACATAGACGTTTTACTCGCTGAGTCGATTACTCGTGGCATAGTCTGAAAAGGGCTCCCGATTTTACAGTATAAGTACATTTGATATTTTAGAAGAGAATATTGGGGTCGGTATAATTAAGTTTCATGATAATTAAGTAAACATAAACTTCTGCAAGAAGGTTCAATTTCACTAAAGACGAACAACCTTAATGAGGCTACCCGCAAGTGGCGAAAATCGTAAATCTCTGCTTACAAATTGAAATGTTTTTGCTAAGTTAATATTGGCTAGAATATTTAAAAAGCAGCTTTGAAATACGCCTTAAATTGGCGCCGCCTTACAACATGTTCTGACACGCGAAGGAATTTCCAGCTAGCATAATTATTTTGCATGAAATTGCTTTTGTACAACTCACATGAAGCGATTAAAATCAAATTACTTTATCTAGGGACGTGGACGAAGGGTGAAAAATTGGCGAAATTCGGTTACGACTTTTGGTATCAACCATACCATGACGTCATGATTGCATCGGAATGGGGAACCCCGAAGTACTTCAAAACGTAAGTGATTTTCTATAACAATGAAATCGTATAGACTGGGAGTGACGGGAGAGTATTCTTACTACTTGGGCTTACGATTGCGTTTGTGTGTTATTAAAATAACGTAAATAAAAGAATTTTTTTCGATGAATGTTGATATAGACTTAAAGCAAAAGACGATTAAACATTCTTACTTTATGCCCTTTTCATATAAGTTTATTCTTAGTACACAATTGTTTGCATAAATTAGATACCATAAATTTGGTAAGTATTAAAATACGGAAATACTAGCTACGCCCCGCGGTTTCACCCGCGGTCCTACAGGAACCGTTTATTTTTTCGGGATAAAAAGTACCCAATGTCCTTTTCTGTACCCCAGACAACATGTATGCAAAATTTCAAGACAATTGGTTGAGTAGTTGAGACGTGAAAGCGTTACAAACAAACAAACAAACGAACAAATTCACTTTCGCATTTATAATATTAGCTAAGATTAGGATTATTTTGTAATTTAATTGTAGGACAAATAATAACATGCATTAATGCGGGTGGGCATCACATCACACTTGTGATACTAAATACATGAAATTAGCGCAGTTTTACAGGCATAGTACAAAAAATACTGTGATGTTAGATACATGAAATTAGCGCAGTTTTACAGGCATAGTACAAAAAATACTGTGATGTTAGTGAATTTACCCTTTGCTCCTAGACTATGAAATTTCTGTCCACTCCGCTTCAATATTATGTTCAATTGAGTGTGTGTGCAGTACTTTATTTTCCTGAAGTGTTCTCTAAATGACATTAGGTACCTCCTCCTGTTTTATTTTGGTTTGTCTGAAAAAAGGCAGTAAGCTTCATTTTACGAAGTTTCAAAATTTCTACACCTTTTTCATATTCTTCTTTGATTTTTGCTTCTTTTCATTAACTACGAGTATTTTTCTTATTTTTTTACTATTGGTAATAGTAAAAAAGTTGGCTGGTCAAACTAATTACCAAACTTTCTTCAATTTATCATGAACCATTTTATACGAAAAAAAAACAACGTATGTATGGATCATGTACAAATAGTAGATTATGCACCGAGGGAGTTAAGCAGTGTCTTACGTCACGGGCGGGTTATTGAACCCTGAGCGTAACAAGGGACTCTAGAGTCATAATATAACGCCCGAGCGAAGCGTGGGAGTTATGTCGAGTCCTGAGTGAAGCGAGGGGTTTAAGCCGCCTAAAACGAAGACACTGCTTCATCCCAGAGGTGAATACTCTACTTTTCACACCTTCTGCGAGGCAATAAAAATGGTACACATTGGGAAACGTGACTTTTCGTGTTCCCAACAAAATTCCATTTGATTTGAGTGATTTACCGTTGCAATCATTACAACTAAGAAATACGTAATTTACTAGATACTGGCAAATGCACACGACGTGCAGCGCCAAAAATGAATAGAAAAAAAACAGCGTTCTTTGTTTCAAAATTTCATGCATTTGCGTTCTTTTTTTTGTGGAGGCCAGTTCGATTTTCGAAAAACTCGTTACTTTGATGAGTTTTACTCAAATTTAACCTTTTTGCTCGAAAACTCCCTTGGGAGTTTCATACAACATTATCACCCTTGGGAGGCAATTCCTCGCTTTACTTTGAGTCTACGTGATATATAATTGGTCATTGTCGAGCAGGTGGTGTGAAAAATAAATAACTTACTTAATACACTAAATACACAGCGAGGTAATACACTAGAGATTGGTTAAAGTAACATGTCTAATTAAACTAAATTACAATCATTGCGCTTGCAACACGCTTTACATTAAATAGTAAAGCAAAATTTTCAAAATGAATTGTAAGAATAATAAGCGATGATAGCTGATAAATCTAAAAGGCACTTCATGCTCAACTTATTTTTTTACATACCAACTGAGGGTTGACCTAACTTGAATTTTCTCCTACCCTCCATTTTTTCCCTATCCTACGTCAAACCGCTTGTGACTGACGTATTGCCACGACCACCGGACGACGCGTCGGTTGTGTGCTCTCGCCATTGTGAAAAAGAACAAGAACCTTGCCGATCTACGTGCACCGCCTCCTTGGCTGCATATTTCGCCGCAAGACCGTCATTAATCAAACTGTTTTTAAAAACGTGTGCTCGCCGGCAACCACCTCGCCCGTGCGTGTTCGAGGGTCGACCCGCCGCGATCGCGTCACGTTTTCGCCATATCATCCCCGTCTGCGGATCCTTGGGAGCATCCCATCACCGCAGCTAACTTGAATGGTTGGAAAACACCGACTGATTCAACCCAGAGCCAGCGCCACATCCACAACTAGCGGTGAGTCAGTCACATTTCGTCATCGTCTATCCCTCACGTCTATCCCTGTTTTTTTCCAAACCATTTGCTGGTCCTTCGTCCCGGATAATCATCCTTTAAAATCTAATCCCTATAATTAGCTATTTCAATCTACTCAAGTTGTTATTTTTTCAAAATTTCATCATTTTTGTTTTTTTCGTTGTCATAATCATCCGCCATATTTTTTACGTTCAAAGTTCAAACTTGGTTCAAACGTTCATTCCCATTCAATTTAATTCAAGTTGTCTATGGTAGAATTTGAATCGTTAAAATCGAGAAATTATTTATTAGTTTGCAGCGGATCTTATTTCATCGAATAAGTGTGAAGCAACCATTATTTTTTATTTCGAATGGCAACTCAGTTAGTCTGAACGTCAAAGTTGTTTACATTTCGTTGTTTTGAAAGTTTGTACGTTTCGGCTTTTTCAACTTGCAAAGTTTCTACAATAAAGTCTTAGTACAGTGAAAAAGTGCTTTGAATATAGCTAAAATGAGTGAACCAAAAGTTAGCAACGTAACATTCGAGTATTGTGCAAGATTCATCAGTGATTTATACAAGCTTGCTACAAACTTAACATCTCAGCAAAGTATTTCGCAAAATGAGAAAAAATCCTTCTTGGCACGTTTCAACGACATCGATAGGCATTGGCATAGGATGGAAGGTGCGTTCGCTGTAATTATGGCAAATTTAGACGACAAAGACCGCCACCGTGCCGAAGCAGAAGCAAAGTTTAATCGATGTTCAGAGATGGTATATTCCATCAAATCGTTGGAAGGTTTATTTGCTGAAGCCAAAGTCGAGTTTAAAGCTAAACCTAGTGCGAGTCAAGATTTTCATTTACCCAAGTTGTCATTAACTCGTTTCTCCGGTGTTCACGTCGAGTGGACAAATTTCATTAGCATTTTTAATAGTTTAATACACGAAAATGGAAATCTTAGCTCTGTAGAAAAAATGCATTATCTATTAAGTGTTTTAGACAAAGAACCCTTGTCTTTAATTAAACATTTGCCTATTTCAAGTGAAAATTATGAAATAGCATATCGGCTATTGACTGACCGGTATGAGAACAAACGGATCATTGCCGATAGGCATGTTGAGGCTATTTTAAATCTACCTAGCATCAAGGAAGTAAATGTCAAAAATTTAAGCAGATTTCTTAATACCATCAAGGAGAATACACAAGCGTTGCAGGCTCTGAAATTTGATGTCCAAGCCTGGGGGTTTCTTTTACTTCACATAGTTCTAAGGAAATTTCCACCTGAATTGCGGACTAAATTTGAATCATCTACTGACACGTTTTGTATTCCCACCTTCACCCAAGTGGTACAATTTTTAGAAAGACAGCACAGAGTTTTAGAGAATGTTTATGGTTCAAATTTTAAGCCTCAAGCTGCCAACACCACATTAAATGTCACAGAGAGCGACAAGTCACAACAAAAAGCGAGTTTTGTTATGACATGCCCATGCTGCACGCAGAGTCATTATATATATCGGTGCGCAAAGTTTGAAAACATGACTCCCGTGCAACGCAAAAACTTTGTTATGCAACAAAAGCTGTGCTACAACTGCTTGCGTTCGCATAACGTTTCTAAGTGTACATCAACAAGTGTATGTCAAGTATGTCGTGGTCGGCACCATACTAAACTACACATTTCAAACCTAACAATAGAAAATCAACATTCAGACCCTACTCCTGCGACAAAGCCTTCTGAGTCTGCTGTGTCGACACTTAGCTCCGCAGTCCAGGCACAAACATTGTATGGTGTCAATGCTACATCTACAATGATTTTAGGGACGGCTCTTGTTAGTGTGCAGGATGTAGATGGTCATCTTCACAAAGCACGCGCTTTAATTGATAGCGGCTCTCAAGTCTCCATTATGAGTGAAGACTTAGCCCAACGGTTGCGACTACCTCGCAGTAAGTCAGGTGGATTATGCGGACTGGGTGCTTCGTCAGTGCAAGATACTCGAGGTACAGTCTGTTGCAACGTGCAATCAACTCTTGAAAATCAACATGGGTTTTGTTCAAACTTCATTGTTCTTAAGCGAATAACGGGCCACTTGCCTTCTATTCCAGTCAATAAGAAAGTGTTAGAACTTACCAAAAATCTGATTTTAGCCGATGCTAACTTCACAGTTCCTGGACCAATCGACTTACTTTTAGGTGTAGAGTTTTACGATCAAATTTTAGATGGGAACAAGTTCAGTCTAGGTGACAAAATGCCTACTGCTTACTCATCCATTTTCGGTTGGATAATCATGGGAAAAGCGCCTGCAGCATTGCAGCATTCTCACATTGCTGTTTCAATGGCCTGCGCTGATGACCTGAGTCAAGCGCTCAACAGGTTTTGGGAGGTTGAAGAGCCACCTAAATCACCTGTCCCGGATCCCGAGGATGTCCAATGTGAAAAACACTTCACAGAAACTCACACCCGAGATAAAGATGGCCGGTTTGTGGTCTCTTTGCCTTTCAAGGTCAACCATAAGCCATTAGGTGATACTTATCACACTGCATTAAAGCGGTTTCATAATTTGGAACGCAAGTTGGTAAGGGAGCCCAAACTGCGTGAGCTTTATATCGACTTCATGAGTGATTACCTCGAAGCCGGTCACATGCGTGAAGTACCGAAACCGGCTCCTTATGAGCGGTACTACATACCACATCACGGTATTCTGAAGGAGCATAGCACGAGCACAAAGCTACGGGCCGTTTTCGATGCTTCAGCGCCCAGCTCATCCGGTGTCTCGCTCAACCAAGTGCTCATGTCGGGACCCAAACTGCAACAAAACATCGAAGACATTATCTTGCGTTTCAGGTTGCATGGCGTAGTCTTCACTAGCGACATAAAACAAATGTATAGGCAGGTACGCATGTGTGATAACGACTGCAAATATCAAACCATACTATGGCGCGCGTCTCCTGACGATCAGCTCAAGCATTTTGAACTAGCCACAGTGACTTATGGTGTTTCGAGTTCGGCGTTCCAGGCGATTCGCGTTGTTCATGAGTTAGCTCGCCTCAACGCAGACAAGTATCCTGCTGCTTCTAAGGCTTTGCTAGAAAATACCTTTGTCGACGACGTCGTCAGTGGCGCCAGCGATCTCCATTCTGCTGCGAACCTTGCACAAACCATTGCTGACATCCTCGCCCAAGGAGGTTTACTTCTGCGCAAGTGGTCCAGTAACTCTCAAGAGTTTTTGGAAGGGTTTCCTGTCGATCACCGCGAGTCTCCTTATCGTTTCGTAGAAGATGGAGACAACATATTCAAGGTTTTAGGCATCGAGTGGAATTCCAATCACGACTCCTTCGTCTACCATGTCTCCGAGATGGGAAAAGTTTACACCAAGCGCGGCGTGCTCTCTAACATTGCTCGTTTGTATGATCCGTGCGGTTACCTGTCTCCGGTGACGTTCTTCGCGAAACTGTTTATGCAACGACTTTGGTCAATCGAATCAGGATGGGATGATCCGCTCCCTGCGGATATCCATACAGCCTGGGTCGAATTTTTGTCTGACTTCCACAGTTTGAACAAAATTTCAATTCCTAGACGTGCAATCACTGATCAACCGGTGTCCACGCAAGTGCACGGTTTCAGCGATGCCTCAGAACGGGGTTACGCTGCGTGCGTATACCTGCGCGTTCAAAGTGCTTGCGGCCGCGTTTTAGTCAGACTCCTTTTGGCTAAATCACGCGTGGCGCCGCTCAAGCAAAAGCTGACGGTTCCCAAGCTCGAGTTAAACGGTGCGCTACTTTTAGCCAACTTGTTGGAACACGTCCTCAACATACTGAAAGGGAAGCTTTCACTTGATTCTACGATGGCGTGGTCCGATTCCACCATCGTGCTATCATGGCTCAAAACTTCACCCCATAAACTACAAACTTATGAGGGTAATCGCGTGTCCCAAATTCAAGCCTTGATTCCAACTGTCTCTTGGCGACACGTGACTTCAACGCTAAATCCTTGCGACTGCGCAAGCCGTGGCTTATTGCCATCGGAACTGGTCAACCACGAACTATGGTGGTCACCAGCATGGCTCGAAGACGATTCTTCGTCATGGCCTGGTGTGTATGAAACCGTAAGTGACGCTGAGCTACCGGGACTTAAAACAACATCTCCAAGTTCCTCCTCTCACACTGTTCAACTGTCCTCAGTTACAGAAGAAGCCTCAAACACGGTCCAAGGCACAGACGATCTGCTGACCAAGTTTAGCACGTTTCCCAAGTTACACACTACTGTAGCTTGGTGCAAACGCTTCATACACAACGCACGCAACCCAACTCAAAAACGAACTGGACCGCTTTCGGTTGTCGAATTCAACGATAGTATTCGCACCATCGTTAAGCTCGTCCAGTCTTCGGAATTTGCTGAAACTTTAAAGCTGTTGCGTGCTAACAAAGTAGTTAAAGGTCAACTGATGCGTTTGAATCCCTTCGTCGATTCTGAAGGCCTCGTGAGAGTAGGAGGAAGGCTAGCCAAGTCTGATCTGGACTTCAACTGCAAGCATCCCTTGCTACTTCCCAAGTCTCATCATGTCACGAATCTGATAGTGGATCACTATCATCGATCGTTCTTACACCCTGGTTTGAACACACTTCTAAATTTGCTCCAACGCAAATTTTGGATCCTTTCTGCTCGAAGGGTGATACGAAGCCGTATTTTCCAATGTCAGCGCTGCTATCGTATGCGGCCAAAACATATTGAGCCCTTCATGGCTGACCTTCCGGCCAACCGCGTCAATTCTTGCCGACCATTTCAAAAAGTCGGCGTAGATTTTGCTGGGCCATTCATGCTCAAGACGTCCCGTATGCGCAACGCAAAAGGCGTCAAGGCCTATTTGTGTATTTTTGTATGCTTTAGCACCAAGTGCTGCCACCTGGAATTAGTCTCCGAACTCTCGACAGACGCCTTCCTAGCTTGCTTCGACCGATTTGTCTCCCGCAGAGGCTTCCCTAGTGACGTCTACAGTGATTGCGGAACGAATTTCATTGGTGCGCGCAACTATTTGAAGGAAATCACAAAATTTCTGGCTGACTCCCAGTCCGACATACAAAAATCATTGACCAGACATCAACTATCATGGCACTGCAACGCTCCCGCCAGCCCACACATGGGTGGCTTGTGGGAATCGGCAGTGCGCTCCGCGAAACTCATCCTTAACAGAATAATCGGTGAACGCTTGCTCGTTTACGAAGAGCTCACCACGATTTTCTCAAAAGTCGAAGCCGCGTTAAACTCTCGGCCGCTGTGTCCTATCAGCAATGATCCCAACGACCTCGAGAGCCTTACGCCCGGCCATTTCATTATCGGTCAACCTCTTCTCGCCCTGCCCGAACAGGATTTATGCCACGAGAGCATAGGCCCGCTGAAGCGATGGAAATTGACTCGCCAAATTACTCAACACTTCTGGAGACGTTGGCAGACCGAATATCTTCATACACTCCAACAGCGTCCCAAATGGGTGCAAAGAGTTCAGAACCTAAAGGTAGGCGATCTTGTTCTTATAAAAGAACCCAATTTGCCACCCCTTCAGTGGCGAAAGGCTCGCGTCATTCGAATCTGTCCCGGGACAGACGGCACTGTGAGAGTTGTTGAACTCAAAACTTCTACTGGTATTCTTCTTAGGCCAACGGTGAAACTTTGTCCTCTAATGCCATGTATCGACCAATAAGATTATCTGCCAACAATTTAGTATAACAACCAATTTTTCTTAGTTTTATTGTATTTTTAGGGATAATCAACTTTTTTCAAATCACAAATCGAACTTTACCATAGACATCATACTCTACTTTACATTTATCTCATTTTTTGTAAAGAGCTAAGTAGCTCTTTGGGAGGCGGTATGATAAATCTAAAAGGCACTTCATGCTCAACTTATTTTTTTACATACCAACTGAGGGTTGACCTAACTTGAATTTTCTCCTACCCTCCATTTTTTCCCTATCCTACGTCAAACCGCTTGTGACTGACGTATTGCCACGACCACCGGACGACGCGTCGGTTGTGTGCTCTCGCCATTGTGAAAAAGAACAAGAACCTTGCCGATCTACGTGCACCGCCTCCTTGGCTGCATATTTCGCCGCAAGACCGTCATTAATCAAACTGTTTTTAAAAACGTGTGCTCGCCGGCAACCACCTCGCCCGTGCGTGTTCGAGGGTCGACCCGCCGCGATCGCGTCACGTTTTCGCCATATCATCCCCGTCTGCGGATCCTTGGGAGCATCCCATCACCGCAGCTAACTTGAATGGTTGGAAAACACCGACTGATTCAACCCAGAGCCAGCGCCACATCCACAACTAGCGGTGAGTCAGTCACATTTCGTCATCGTCTATCCCTCACGTCTATCCCTGTTTTTTTCCAAACCAATAGCCTAGTTGGAGAAGGCCCGCCTCTCAAACCAGAAGGAGCGGGTTCGAATCCAGCCGACGGCACGCACCAATTTGTTAATTGTATGAACATATGGGCGTATTGTATGTCATCTGCTACATGACTGGAGCCCGGTATGGCGACAGGCTCGCCCCCTGTCACATTTGGGATTGAATACTGGGGCGAAGTGTGGGTGTTGTATTATGAGTACACCTCTGCCAGCCCCCTCGGGGGAAAGGCAGACGTGTAAAGGTGACGATATGTAAAGAATAATAAGTCCAAATTAAACTAAATTATTTATTCAGAATTATTTAAAACGCCATAGAGTAGTCTCTCTTTATAATAGCAATCACACATTTGAGAATTACTTTAAGAAATTAGATTTCTTTGAAAAGATAAATTCAGTAATAAAGGAAACGTTGAGTGCACAAAATACTGGAGTCGAAACGGTGTCGAATAGAAATTGTTTAGCATTGTTTTAAGATTTACAACAATTTACAATGTACGTAATGGACTTCTAAAACGTTTTACTTTGATGAAGTTTGCAGAGATGTTGACGTAGGAGACTGGTTTGTTCGCTCTGTAATTTTAATGTTACTTATTTCCTTCTAAAAACGTTTTTACGTGTAGGAAAATACGTAAGTAACTTTTTTCTATGTATGTGAGTGTTTTATTGCGCCCGCGGTTTTGCCCACGGTCCCACAGGAACAGTAAATTTTTCGGGATGAAAGATACCTTAAGTCTTTTTCTGTACTCTTGACAATGTGTAAGCAAAAAATCATGTTGATTGGTAGGAATAACAAACAAACGAACAAACTTATTTTAGTTAGTAGGCAAATATAATATTAGTTGGGATCTGGGTAATTACGATTGGATTAGCATGTTTTCTGCTGGTGGTTTCTGGTGGTTGGTGTATGAACAATGAACATGACATTTTCTTGGCGTCTACCCATAATGATGTATATATATAACTAATATTAAATCTTATATCTTTAAATGAGCAATTCTTGTACATATATATACATATATAATTGGAATCTCGGAATCGGCTCCAACGATTTTCATACAATTTAGTATATAGGGGGTTTCGGGGGCGATAAATCGATCTAGCTAGGAATCATTTTTAGAAAATGTCATTTTATTCGTGTTTTATCGATAATCAACTTAAACATAAACTTGGAAGAAAAATAACAAAAATGAGGCGTTTGAGTAGTCTCAACTGAAAAATATGACTCTTCCTGACATCTATTGGCGAATAATAATACTATTTTTTGTGAGCAACTAATTGCTTTAACGACACAACAGCAGATGGCGTTGTTAAGTAACACGAAGTCAATGAGTGTTTGCTTTGAGGTTAGACTGAAATCAATTGTTTATTTATGTTATTTGTGTCTTCTTAATGCACGTGTTCACTTAAAAATGCCTAAACGATTTTGAAAAAAAAAAACGCTTATAACTCATGATTTTTTTCTTTAAATAACCAGTTTACATGTTTTTATTATTCTATCGGTAAGATCGAAAAATATTATTCACATTTCATCATTTTATTAGTAATTCGTACTTAGATATAATTTCCAAAAAACACAATTAAAAAAAAAAAATACCGAGCAAAGCTCGGTCATCCAGGTACTGAAGTATGATTAAAGATTGTATGGTGATTGCTTAGCTAACATAGAACTTTCCCCAAAGAAAAACTTTCTTTCTTCAAAAGAATATTTTGCATAATCCATCCACGACCTCAAACCATACAAGTACAATTGTACACATAAATAATTGTCCTTCATTCTAAGCCTTTTCTTTTGTCAAAACAGAGGCTTTCACCCCGAGGACATTCTCAACAAAGACCGCTACGGGACCACGCTGAACGTGTACAAATGGTCAAGTCGCGAGCTCCAACAAGTCATAGATTTGGGTCAGGAGGGGTGCGCGCCCTTGGAGATCCGGTTCCTGCATGATCCTAAAGCCGCGCAAGGATTTGTTGGGTGCGCTGTGGAGGCCAACGTTTACAGGTGAGGGATTTGTTGGGATTTGGGAACTTTGCGGCTTTTGTTCTATTCTGTTAGGTATTGGGCTAGTGTTGGTCTTGTTGCGTTGGAACACGATTGGAAATTGAGATATTGATCAATTGCAAATTTCCAAGTTTGATAAATTGAGATTTATCAAACTTGGAAGTTAGGATTCTATTCTCTATTCATTTTACCACTAATTGGGTGTTTTAGCATGTTTGTGCTAAATTTGATTCATTTTAGATACGGTACATTTTATATAGGTTCATATTAAAGTTCGAGTCATTTTCAAAAACGTCTGTTTAGCTTATAAGCAACACATTATGATATTGCATTGATTTTAGCTTATCGGACCTTATGTGTTATGTGTTGACATATGTGCGTATTGTATGTCATCTGCTCCATGACTGGAGCCCGGTGTATGGCGACAGGCTCGCCTCCTGTCACATTTGGGAATGAATATCGTCCGGCGAATTGTGGGTGTAATACACCTCAGCCAGTCCTCTCGGGGGAAATGAAGCGTGACGACGAAGACGATATAAATGTTAACACTATATGTGTTAATGTTTTCGGGTCCTTTAAACAGATACAACTTTATCCGCATTGTACCACATTTAAATCAAAGTCCCTTCAATAACAAATTCAAGAACGCCTGTCTACAGGAAACGATTGAAAAACTTTTTTAAACGACTCAATACAACATTATAGCTTGTTTATATAGGTTCTACAAAGCAGACAACTCTTGGAAAGTCCATAAAGTCATCGACGTACCAGCGAAAAAAGTTGTGAAAGACGGAGAGGAGTCCGAACTCAACGGTAACTTTCTTTTTGTTTACTTTTTATCCGCAGGTGAAGTTGGATGGGTAGTATTGATTGAATTAGAGGTAAATAAAACGTACATAATTGATAAAGGAACTTTCGCAAGTATCCACATACGACGTTTATGTTTTTGAGGTTTATTCTCGTTTATGTTCCAAGAGTAGGTAGGGGATATTCGGTGACTAGCATTACAATTTTTAGAGCGTCCGAAGGCTTTCGATTTGGATAAACATTAGTGTTCTACATTTTATTGCCATCCTATCAGAATCGGAACTGATGAGGTTGAGCGTTACTTAACACCTCTGTTCTGTTGAATCTGTTGAAAGCACCTGAGCTACGTAACGAATACCAGAAATACGTTTCTCAACATTCTGAAATAAACGTTACTTACTAAACTACGATTAAACGTTTCTATCAGCGCCAAACGTAGCCAAGAAAAGTCAGAACTCCCAAAATAATAATTTCTTATACCTAATACCATTTTTTGTTTTCAGGTTTAATGTCAGACATCCTTCTTTCTCTTGACGATAAATTCTTATACTTCTCGTGCTGGCTGCATGGAGACGTGAGACAGTATGACGTGTCAGATCCTGCCAACCCTAAGTTAACAGGGCAAGTGTTTCTGGGAGGGCAAATACCAACTAACAACCTTGAAGTTGTTGAGGACAAGGAATTGAAGGTAAGTTTTATGCTTTCAAAACTGTAAACAAATACTCACATAATAACGTCTAAATTAGCACAGACGAAAAGCCAACAAACGATCTTCTGATTGATGTTTTTAAACAATGTTTTAGAAGAATACTCCCTATTACGTAAAACGCAAGGCGATGCCAATAAGAGTCAATGCGTCATTGCGTCTCTTGTTGTACATTACGCCATTATGGTTCATGTCGTCGAGATATTCTTCTATTTAATTTTGCATTTAAATCTCTATTTAGACAGACTGCAAAAATTGCGTTACCACTTGAGTCGTTTAGTTTATTATGATTTTTTGTCATCTCGTGTGCAAAAACCTTTTAGCCGAAAAAGTGGTAAGCGAATTTTTACCCTATGAAAGCTTACTCACAAATAAAACCATTAGTTAACGATTCCAAGACAGTTGTTAATTACGTCATCAGTTTCAGAAACAATACATTCCTCCAGTATTGATTGCAATGCTCTAAATGAAAGATCAGTGACTCCACAGAATTGCGATTTGGCATCGTCATTCCTTTCATTTCAGTTTTTGCTGTCTGCCTTCTAAATTACTTTCCGACGTTTCTCCCATTTGTGAAACGTTATGGGGGTGTGTTTTGTCTTTGGAATGTATTGTATGTGATGGGCGTTTATTTTATTAAAGTTCTCAACGTTTGAGTTTAGCTGAACAATATTTTTATGAAGTAATTTTTCGACCCCGAGCGAGCGTCTCTACTTCAGCTTCGACAAAATGCTTTCGTATGTCCGAATTAATCGATTCCCTTTTTTTCTCAGCAGGTTCAATAATTATACAGTTTTTTTTGCATAGGCTGTTTTTGGAAATTATTCAAAATGGAGGAGATGAGAAATGATAGGAATCGATAGGCGATCATAGATGTGACCTGGCGAGGAAGACAAACGTCGGCCGCGAGGTTTACAACTCGCAGAGCCACTACTTTTTATTGACTTTACGAGCATTTTAAAATTTAAGGTCACATGTTAATGTAGCCATTGCAAACTTCTCCAGCATGCAGTGAATTCGTTCATAACAGCTTTATCTGCAATAAGGGCTCTAACTATATTTTGTTCTAGGAACCGATCAAGCCAGTAATTTTGAAAGGCAAACGGTTGCAAGGAGGCCCTCAAATGCTGCAACTGTCGTTAGACGGGAAACGACTCTACGTATCATCTTCATTGTACTCTCCATGGGATAAGCAGTTTTATCCGAAAATGGCTGATGAGGTTTGTAATACTTTGCAGCTTAGCTAAATTAGCTAGATATAGGCTATCACGCGCTGCAGAAGTCTATTTAGAGAAAACATAGTTTTAAGTACGATTGTCATGATATCACACTAATATTATAAACCCGAAAGTTTATGAGTGTGTATATAAGTGTGTATGTTTGTTCCTTCTTCACGCTCAAACGGATGGACGGATTTTAATGAAACTTGGTGTGAAGGTAGCTTAAACACTGGATTAACATATAGTCTACTTTTTAATCGCGGGTAATGCCGCGGGGAGCAGCTAGTTGTTAATAATTAAAATTCCATTGACAACACAATATGTAAAAAAATGCAAGTCTCACTACGCGGTTCCATAATTTCGCGATTCTTATAATTTTGACGGTTCTCGTAAAAAAAGTCTAATGTCCAATGTAATTGACATCCAAGTCGGTCATTTTATTTAGTGTACGCAAGCATCGGAGCGTCTATCCAAGAGATATGTCATAAATTTTTACCTTAGTCATTTACCTACTAATTAAAACAACATTAATAAATATATTGTTTAAGTACATAGTAACCGTATCAATGTCAAACAACATTAATTCATTCTAAATTATTAATTTTCAATAAAAACTATTTGGCGGACCTTAAAATTTAATATAATATCATGCTAATAGAAACTATAAGAACCACAAGAGTTAACTACAAAATTTCCTACATATTACTTACGCAAACCTTCCAAAAATGTAGGCATAACCTACTTTATTAGGCATAACATAGTTTAAGAATGTGGGCCGTAGACAAAGTATTTTATTTGGCTTACCCACCTCGATCCCTTGCTCAGTCCCTTGGCTTCCAGGCCGCAATAAACAGCCCTTATGCGTTATATCAGGACCCTTTGTTTTATTTATTTTGATACTAGAAACTTGTAAATAATGGCAGATTGTATTACAAGCGCCTAAAAGGTTATTTTACTCCGTTGTTATAATATAATTTACTATCCTAGCATAGAAGATCCTTTTCATTATAACACTATTTTTTACCGATCGATGATAGCCTAGCCGGAGAAGGCCCGCCTCTCAAGTCAGAAGGAGTGGGTCCAGGCCCAGCCGAAGGCACGCACCAATTTGTTCATTGTATGAACATATTATGTGCGTATTGTATATCATCTGCTACATGACTGGAGCCCGGTGTATGGTGACAGGCTTGCCCCCTGTCGCATTTAGGACTGAATATCGTCCGGCGAAGAATGGGTGTTGTACACTTCTGCCAGACCCCTCCGGGGAAAGGCGTGACGATATGTTATGTTGCCGTGCAAGCTGCCCGGCTGTGGAATGAGTTGCCTGTTACCATCAGACAGGCTGAATCATTGCCTATTTTCAAAAATCTTATTTTTAAACATTATCTCTCTCTTTGTTAATTGGTACGTACATATATATATAAATAATATATATATATATATATATATATATATATATATATTATGTATATATTATATATATATATAATATATATATATATTATTTATATATATTTACAAACTATATATTAATTTATGTATTATATGTACCTAAAGGTATATGTGTAGATATATTTTTACTATATTTTATTTGTTTACTATTGTATTTATGTATGCCACCGACCGTTTGTCATATTTCGTTCTGTCCTGTCCATCCAAAGGTTGCCTGGAAGAAATCGCTTTAGGCGATAAGGCCGCCCTTGTACTGCCGAATGATATTTTATTGTTTAATATTTTCTTTATGTTTGTTTTACTTTGTATTTTTGGTGTGCAATAAAGATGTATTGTATTGTATTGTATTGTATGTTATGTACTAATTTTTACATGGGAAAGTGTGTGAAAGTCCATAATACAAAGTTGTAGGACCGGAGAGTTAGAAATTTTTCATCTCCGAAAAAATTACAATTCCTGAGGATTTGTTTAATCAGGACACAAGTGAAACCGTGGAAGGCATAATAGTATAAAAATAACTGTTTATATTTTTTGCATTATTTGTCCATCCATTTCAATTTTCTCATCCCACTAGTACTGAAAAGATTTTTAGCGTAAGTCCTAAAGTTATTTTTCCAAAGGCAACCAGCACTGAGACCTACGTCACCTGGATACTTATGAAATATTCATGAAGACTGAGCATATTTTGTAATACAAATAGGTACGAGACGTTGTAATTTTAAATTGTTTTTCTACGGGAATATTCTGAGTTTATGAGTGGCTTTAAGTCTGAATTTTAATAGCCAAGACTTGACTGCTTGTGCAATAACAGTAACGAGAGCTGCAATCATAGTTTTACTTTGTGCTTAAAAATAATAAAGTTCAAAATTGTTACTTGAACTAATATCTAGTGTAATTCCGCTTTAACGTCGCATTAAGTACATCAAGGAATATAAACTTTTTATTCTATTATTAATTTTGAAAATTTAAAAATGGAATAAAAAATGCATTTTCCGTGGTGATCATTTTGAAAAATTAAAAATAGCCCTAGAATAAAAAAATCATATTCCTTGATGTACTTAATGCGACGTTAAAGCGGAATTACACTAGATATTAGTTCAAGTAACAATTTTGAAGATGAACTTCCGCAAAATAACGCCTGATTCAATCAACTATAATAAAGTTCATTATTGAATGGTGCAACGTAAGATACCTATCAGAAATATTATTTTGAAATTGTGATGTTTTTATTTATGAATTTCGACCTTATAATAAGTAGGTAATAGCAGTTTTAATGTTGTCAACAATAGGAAACGATAATCCTGTAAGATTAAAAATGTTTGCTCTCGCTTTGAATTATTCAAATTTATTCTGAGCGCTGTCATATTCTGGTTGGTATTTTAAGTTAGGTAAAAAAGATTTGTGCAAACAATAATATATTCAAAATGGCTGCAACGTAGATAATGTTAATAATAATGCTCCACACGATGTTGCTGTATCTTACTTACCTACTCCATTACATCCGGGTTATTATCTATTTACCTAAAGTACACTAATGCAATTTACATAATGTGATTTTCACATAAATCTCATAATGGATGCAAAAAATAGATAGATTGAGATTTGAAAAAAAAAATTAGGAAGTAAAAATGTTAATCCAACAAGTAACATGTAATAAAAGAAAAACAAGAAAACCTGGCTGCAAAATTTCCTCTATGTCACTTACACTATCAAGACGCTTCAAATGATACCTCATATCGAAATCCATCAAGTTGTTTAGGCTGTTGGGCGTGCCAAAGAAATCTCATCCATACATACCCACATACATACATATCGTCACGCCTTTCCCCCAAGGGGGCTGGCAGAGGTGTAATACAACACCCATACTTCGCCGGACGATATTCAGTCCCAAATGTGTCAGGGGGCGAGCCTGTCGCCATACACCGGGCTCCAGTCATGTAGCAGATGACATACATACACTCGAAAAACATAACCCTCTTTCTAGCGCAGTCGGGTAAAAAGTAATAATTGTATCTGTTTATTCAGGGAGGCTGGATAGTAAAGTTGGACGTGGACACCACACGTGGCGGTATGAAGTTGGATCCGGATTTCCTGGTAGACTTCGGTACTGAACCGGATGGGCCCGTGTTGCCGCACGAAATGAGGTATTTTTTTTTGGTTCTGACCCACGCCGGCACTCTATATTTAGCTTTACGTAGTGATTTTCTCTGCCGTGCTCAACTTTTTTGGCTTTGCAAAGTTTGCGCTGTTAGCCATTTTATTTAAAAAGAGAACATGCTCGCCGTTGTATTTGACACTAAATTTTTAAAAATAGTATTCGGGAAAGTAAAAATAGTTATTTGCAGCGTTTGAAAGGTCTTTCGTATACGTATAGTAGGTATTCGTATAGTAGGGATAATACACAGCTTGGCAGTAACTTGACAATACAGTTGTATTCACGTTTTACGCTTCAGGTTCTCTTAGAATTTTCTGTCCAAATACTAAAGAGAAAAATATTTTCCATACACTGTACGCTACGTGAGTCAGTCCGATAGTATCTTTTAGGCTACAGATAGACCTGCCCAAATAACGCGAAGGCGAGTACTTCTTACAGTAGAAATAAGTAATTAAAATGCCAATTCTAATTTTGTAGCAATAGCGCTAAAAGCTTCTTTAAATTAGCTTTGAAAGTAAGCTACAAAAAATATCGATTTTCTTGAACTATTAAGCATACAAGCTCGTGTGGGCAGAGTGGCTAGCTCTGATGTCAGTTTCTAGGCTGCCTGAAGGCCTCTGGCATAGCTTAAACTATGACTTTAAGTCTCAACTAAATTAAATTTGGTGCCAATAAATTATTATAAACTTTTATTTGTACAAAATATGTTTTGTGAGACACAAAACATATTTTGTGCTTATAGGTACAAGTCAAGTACCTATAAGCTGATAAAATTGCTGGGCTATCAAATTCGTTTTAATAAAATTACAGTAATTATTATAGAATTGATGCTTTTTATAATTTCTATAGTTACTAGCAAAGTACCTACATAAATAAAGACCGAGAGAGCGATGTGTCTAGGCTTCAGTTTCGGAAGAATTGCTTTCGTTGGTATTGTCTGGTGTCTGTCAGGCTTCTGTCCAGCTGTCTTCCTCTACAAAAAAAGGGCAACCGGACAGACGTCAGCCGTGAGGTCTTTAGCCCACAGGTCCACTAGTTAAAGCATTTAAAAAAAACCGTATTGGTCGTTTGACGTATTGGTAAGAGCCGTATCATAGGTACAATTTGTCATAAATGGTTTTTACTTTTAAGAGACAATAGACAATAGACAAATATTTATTTGAGGGTTTGACGGTCACAGTGTGCATATTACATCCTATCCTACTAATATTATAAACGCGAAAATTTGTAAGAATGGATGGATGGATGGATGTTTGTTACTCTTTCACGCCAGAACGGCTGAACAGATCTGGATGAAATTTGGCACAGAGATAGATTATAGTCTGTATAGAATAGTACATAGGATACTTTTTAACCGCAGGTGAAACCACGGCGCGCAGCTAGTACTCCATATTCCTCAGTTAAATAGTTTGAAAGCATATAATTTATCTAGTCTGTAGTCTCAGGTCGCGCAGGTATGCAATGATTTATATCGTCATATTATTTCCAGATATCCCGGTGGAGACTGCACTTCAGACATTTGGTTGGCTGAAGACTAGAAGCAAGAACACTAACTCGACGGGAGCTGGATCGTGTGCCAATATTTTTGTACGCATTATAAAGTGATACATTCATACGTATAGTACCTACTTACTTGGTTAGGTAATGTTTGTGTATAATAATATAAAATTTTTGAAGGGTCACACGATTGTGATTAACATTTTATAGGATGTTCGCAATGTTAAGTTGTGATGAATTGATTAACATTGTGAAGTGTTCAGAATTGCATTTTGCCTAGATTTTGTCTGTTTGAAAAAAAGTTGCATCGTTTAACTTTCAAACGCAGTGATTAGATTTCAGTCAATTTTACAATTGTTTTATTGATAATACACGCAATGTTTTCAGATTTTTATTTGCTAAACCTTTGCATGCATATTTTAGGCAACGAAAAAAAATGTTTTCTTGAAGTTCTTACTGTATCTCTAATTTGAAAACATCGACCAATTTTATTTAAAACCCGAAAAATGAGTAGTTTAAAAAAAACCATGTAAGCGTTTGAGAATAAGATGATTGATACTGATAATTTTCCTTTTTAACTTCAGTATAAATACGAATGTGTAACAAAATATTCACAGAAGTGTACTCGTATTTTCCCCATTATGTACTTGTTTATACTATCTAAATATTAAACAAAATCCTTTGAAGTGTATAACTATTGTGTATTTTATTAGCGGCATAATAAAGCGTAAAATTGTACAATATACAGGAAAATAAATAATATTTTACTGAAAAATACCTGATGAGTTTAATTTGAAAACTTCTTAAGGCCCGGTATTATCACGAAATCAACGAACGAATTTCTAGTTTGATATGAAGAATTGTGATGATCAGGTGCACAAAAAAATACAGCTGGTAAAAAAAAATAACCAAAAACCGGACCAACCAACCAACAACCGGATACCAATTGGAGTATAATGTAGAAAATCATTCTGATTTTGGAAAAAAAACCACAAAAGTATCGTCTTAAAAAACTGTTTGAGCGTGATTCTCTAAACTTCCAGTGATTACAACACATTTTTTTTCGATTATTAAAACAAATAGTCAGATTAGTTCTCTAAAGTTTAATCGAGTAACTTTATTTTTATTTTAACGGCAAGAAAATGTAATTACAGGCGCCGATCTAATTTTATCATCAAAAATGAAAAAATATATTCAATTCTAAATGAAGCGGCTCAAGTAAATGTGTGCTCGGATAAAAAAGTCGTAGTAAGACTGCGTCTTAAAAGTTATCCATACAGATAAAAACCTTTATTGAAACTACACGCTTAGGCGGTACCATTATACATATTATGAGCTATTGCTAAAAATAAAAACAGTTACTCGATTAAACTAAGATGATAACTGTTACTTGTTAAATTAATTCAGGAAGTTTTAGAAATAAAATGAGGCAAAAATACACATTAACATTCCGTGTTCATGTTATTGTAGTAAAGGCACGTTTCCTCCTAAAACGATTAATTAAGTCTTTTGTAAAAGAAAACAAAACACAGTTCCGAAACGCTTTAGGCGATCCATTTACCGCCCCACTCTTAGATGAACACATCCTAACATTAACGGGAACCGTGAAATATTTCAGACACATTTAACATTTAATTACGCAAAATTCGGGAACACATGGAGCGGTAGTTACCAGCTCCGCAAAATAGTGGTCGAATTAGCAACTTTTCAATGTAATTACAGTTGGAATGCTGTTGGCTTAACGCTTTATGCCCCATTTTCAGGGCGGGAATTGGTGCGTAAATATTTGGCAGACTAACGTTTAGATGCAGAACAACGTGGATTATGATTTTGGATTTTAGCTCATTCACTGTTTCTATCATCATCATCTCTACATACCGTAGGTACATAATGTAGTACACTTTCTGAGTCTGTCTGTGTATTCGCTAACTCCTTTAGCACGCAGTGGATTTTAATGCGGTTTTTACCACCAGTTATATTTTTTCACGGAAGGTATTATGCAAAGTCCGGCGGATCGCTAGACGGTAATATGAGGGAAACATTCAGCCTAATATGTGTTACAGCTAGGTAAAGGTGGTAGCATTATTTGATTAAAAAGAAAAGATAACAGGTACGGATGCAGGTAGAAATTTAGTACACATTAGTGTATTTGCATTAGGCACGAGTACATTATAGGGCTTTGCTCACCATTTCCCAGTTTTTTCGTAAATATTATGATGAAACAATGTGTTGCAGATATATTTAAAAAGTAGAAGAACAGAGAGAGATACGAGTACACCTAAAAACACAGCATCCTAACTCATAAATGCGATAGTGAGTTTGTTAGTTCGTTCATTTGTTTTTAAAAGCGCTAAACATTTTTAAGGCGCTATTAAGGCCTTAAGACTACACAACCAATCATCATGAAATGTTGCATATACGTTACATATTAAAAAACATATAGAAAACAATATAGGACAAAGGTTGTTTTTCATCCCGAAAAAATAACATGTGAACAAATGTCTTAGCTCAGCTAAATTTTTAAAAACAAATTTAATTAAACACAAACCATGCTTTATAAGTATTAGTAAAAGCTAAAGAGATGGTAAACCTACAGAGATTTAAGAAAAACTAGTAAATATTTATTACAGTAAATATTATTTTGAGCCGTGTTGGCTAAGTGGGATTAATCGCGCCTTCCGTTCCGGAGGTCGTGAGTTTGATCCTGGCATTGCCAATGAACTTTTCTCTCGTACATAATGTTTAAGTGATGTTTAAGTGCATATTTAAATACTTTCAACACATGCTCTTATGGTAAAGGAAAAAACCGTGAGGAAATTGGCATGTCCTAGAATCCACAATTCGAAAGTCGTTTCTGACTGACCCGCACTGACCCAGCGTGGTGGATAACTGCTCAATCACCCTTGGTGTAGTGTAGTATAGATCGATGTCCGTGCAGTGGGAGGTAAAAGACTATCCTAACTAATATAAAACATGCGAAAGTGAGTTTTTACGTTTTGTTTACGCTTTCACGTCTCAACTACTCAAAAGATCGTCTTGAAATTTTACATACACGTTGTCGGTGGTCCGGAAAAGGACATAGGGATTCCTCCGGATTATCACGAAAAAATTAACTGTTCCTGTGGGACCGCGGGTGAAACGGCAGGCCGAAGCTAGTTGATGATAATGAGTAAATATTAAACAAAATTACGAATTCAAAATCAGTACGTGGCTGATGACCAAAATAGTTGATAGAATACTAATCTCAATTGGACGTTAAATATTTCAATACCTGACTGGCCTGTCGAATTTGTTAGCAGGAAACGAATCGATTATGCCGTATTTAGCTTTGATATGTTCGGTATAATAATTTGTGGTGAACCACATCATTTGGTGCTATTTAAATGGGCTTAAACTGATTCATAATGATTAATTAATTGTCGACCGAGTGAGCGTTAGCGATCGAAGTGTTTCTTGTGTGTGTGTACTTCAGCTTCGACAAAAATGTTTTCGTATGTGCGAATACTTTCTGGATCTCTGTCTTCCTCTACAGGTCCCATTTATTAACCGATTCTCCTGAAATTTCGTTAGAAATAAATAAATAATAAATTCGGGACACTTCCACACACGGTCGCCTGACCCCAAACTAAGCAAAGCTTGTAATATGGCTGCCAGAGACTGATATACACACTTAGATATTTTTAAATACATACTTAAATACATATCTTCGGCCGTGGCTAATTACCACCCACCGGACCAAGCCATGCCGTGAAACGACCTAGTCGTGTTTCGGGATGTAGTCCGGTGTAACCGTTCCGAAGACGGGTCTGAGCAGTGGCGCACTTGTAGCGCCTCACTCAACTGCCGTCTTTGTACTTCTACACTCTACAAAACTTCAAGGCTAGAGTGAATGAGTACTTTATAGGTCGTCGTGCTCCATCTTAGACCACAACGTCGCTTAACACCAGGCGAGTTGGTGGCCAAACGCCGACCTATTGTACGTAAAAAAAAAAAAAAAAACTAACACCCAGACAGAACAAACACTAATGTACATCACATAAATGTTTGCCCTAGGTGGGAATCGAACCCACGCCCCCAAGCTCAGAAGGCAGGTTTACTACCAACTGAGCCACCGAGGCAGTCAGTAGGTGCGATAATTTATAATATTTTTTTGCCGACTCAGTTTTTGAAATTTTCAAATAATTTTGAAAAATGATGGAGAACACAGTTGTTGGCTTCGAGGTCTAGAGTTTACAGACTCACTAGTCTATTTAATATGCTCGGAGCAATTTTTAACTCCTTGCGCAAAACAGAGGGGTGCTTTAGGTTTTTTTTTTTAAATTACACTCTACGGACCTTGGGGACCGTGACCTTTGTTAACAAAAATCTTAATTATTATTAAGGGAGAGGGACAGGTCGACGGGGTTAGTTTAATAACTAACCCCGTTAAGGTGCTATAGGCTTAAAATGTTTGTCTGTGACAAATCATTATCATAATTCCAACCGGTTTTTTTTAACCTGCAAATGGGCATCCATGGATTTAGGTGACTTTTTCGAAAGACTCATTTTTTAAACGCATAAACTATGGAGTGTTACGTTGACGTATTCAAACTTTTAATACCCTCTCTCTCTCTCGTTGACTCTGTGTTTGTGTGTGTGTGTGTTTTTTTATTATTTGAAAGGTGAATTAGTCGGCTGTGTTTCATGAAAATGCTAATATGTTTTCATGAAGCTATGTTTCATGAAAATCGATGCTGATGAAAATCAGCGTCGGGGGTTTTTGAAATTTTAAATTTATAAATGTTAAAGGTACCATTCATCATCCTGACTTGCAGTACTGTTTGCAAAAGCAGTATATAGCTTACACAACATCCTGCTTTGCAACTTGCACGTATGTACGTGCAAGATGCTTCTAGCGATCGATAGTTTCGATGCGATCTAGCAAGCTTGCAAGCTTGCGGGTAAACATACTAGGACATAGGACTATTTTTTTTAAATCGGGACTCACCTCGCAACACGTTACGTACATAATAACATCAAACGTTACAAAATTTTCGTAGAAATAACTTTTTAATCAACGCCGAAACACTTTTCCGTGAAATTTGTATTTACCTTACAATATACTCATGCAAACGTTTCGTCAACGTAAACTTTGTACGGCAAGGTTTATAATGTTCTTGTATCTTCCCTGGGGCGGGTAAACATCGAGAGTATACGTCAAGGCATTTATTTGAGTCGAGAGGCTCTTGAAGCCTCGTGTTGACTTGTTAAAGACAAAACACGTGCCGTGTTGAGGACTTCGTGATGTTAAACGAATTTATTGTCAGAAGTTAACAAGGAAGGTAAGTTGAAATGATAAAACAATAAGCAGAAAAATATTTTCTTAACAGATTATTACACATTAGAACATAAAAATTGTTTACTAATTTTTTAAAATCGATGGTTACTCTCTCTGTTACTAGGCTTTTCACGGCTGAACGGATCTTTATGAAATTTGACAATTAATGTGCTGTATCTCACGAGGAAGGTTCATTATAAATAAACGTAAACGAAGTTGCGGGTAACAGCTTTTAAATAATAAAGTTTGAAATACATTTTTTGAGACCTGCAGATTGAAAGTACAAGTATTATTTTGTTACTAGGTAAAGTAATCTACCTCAAGTTTATGAATCATGGTTAAGGGATTTAAGGATAGGCATATTAATTTACAAAGGATTTAGGGATACCTACTGAGTGGAGGTCTTGGAGGTGAAATGAACCATTTAACAATCTTCAGACAATCGTCCTAATGAAAATTGCACGTAAATGTGCAATTTTTCAAATTAAAATTTTCTGCAAAACAAGGTTCTTCCTAGAAAGCTAAATTTAAAACTACTGCATCTAAAGTGAGATGTTCAACTGATCTAAAAAATGTTCAGTATTAAAACTGCTAAGTATGTACTGCAGTATATAATAGCTATAATATTTCATGAAATGTCGCAATGTTGCGCACCATTGGCTGGCTGCGGTGGAGATAAACTTGATAATTTATTGTTACAGTATGCACCACTGAATTACAGTAGGTACTTTTAAGGATGTAGCTCACATGATCAAGCGTCGGAGGGGCGTAGAGGTGGAGGCGCGGAAGCGGCGCCATGCATCTATGATTTCTTTATCAATGAAGGGGAGTAAAAAAAAATGTTCAATACACAAAAAAAATCAATCTGGTACGTACACTTATAAACGCCGAAGTTATAAAAATGACTACCATCTTATTCGAAAAAAAATTAAGGCAACGAGGGACATAATTTTTCGAAAATTTGTTTCAAAATTTTGGCTTAGAATTAGTTACAAATTTCCCGTATACTTCCTATTGACTACTTAGAATAATCGTTATTTTCATTAAAGTTGTTTTCACATTGATTTGAATTTTCTTTTAGTGAGTGTTAGTTTTGTGGTAGACGTCTTCATTTTATCATTTTGTTTCATGCTGTATAATTGAAATGAATGAAAAAAATCATAGATAACGGAGGCGTTATCTATTATTTTTTCATTCATTTCAATTGTCTCGTCTCTAGCAAGTGAGCGCAAAAAACGACGTCGCTTCAACGCCGCCTCGACGCTGCTTCGGGGCCGCCTCCATACCACCTACACATCGCCTCAACGCCGCCTCGACGAACTAGTGAGCTACGCGCTTAAGAGGGCCGTGACGTTCTGAAATTTCTATACAAACGCGCTACTCAAATTACTTGAAAACCGTTTGTCAGATTATGATGAAATTTAGCATGTACAATTAAATTAACAATATCTGCGCCCCTATGTTCTTGTTTTTTTTTAAAAACGTTTTCAAGCGAAAATAGAACTATGAAAAATATCCGCATTTTTAAGGGGTCACTTTTGACTGATTTATTCAATAGATAGACAAAGCAAATCAAAAATCCCTTTACATAGGGAGGTTGTCTACATCCATAGCTGTTAAATGAATCAATAATACAAGGAAATTCTTAGTTACTTAAGAATGATTACAGTAGTGCAAAAGTCATAAAAAAAATTGAAATTGCACTTTGTCACTCTGTAGGTAAGTTTAGAGGCTCGTCAGTATCATTACTCGCTCTCTTCACTTGTCTTCTTCTTCTAGACGAAATGGCTATAGAATACCTTAAGCCAATGCGAAGTTAGACTAGGTCGCCTAGGTCGAAATTAGTTAGGTCGCCGGACTCTTAATAAGTTTATAGATTTTGATAACTTCGATGATTTGATGATTTCGAACAAATCTAGAATTATAACAAACCGCTCTGGCTTTACCTTTATTATTATTCTCTAAACAAGTCGTGGTGGCAAGTTCCACAAACATAATTTTCCATAATATTTTTTTCATGTTTGTCTAATTTTTTGCATGAAGAGTGAATGTTGAGAACAGAGTGATAATAATAATTGATGTTTGCAACGTATGCGTACCCAAGTTGGGGCAATTTGGGGCAACACTGTGGAGTGTTGCCTGGTCACTAGCTCAAAACTAAAAAAAATCAAGTAAAAAAATTGGAAAGTACATGTACTTCTGCTCCACCTCAAAAAAAAACTTTACTTCTTTCTTACTTCACTTCTAAAGAAAGTCTGGGTACGCCCTTGAATATGTACCTATAAATTCATGTCGCAGCCAACTTGCTTAATCAGCGGATCAATTAACAGCCCAGCCATTTGACTAAATGGCACCGTTCAATTAGCTTCCTGAACAATATTCAGCCGTAGCGTCAAATACAACATTTAATAAACTGGCTGGCTTATGCTGCAGGCCATTCATGGGATAGGGTGATCATTTGCCAAAATTACTATTTTTAAATTAATAATGATAAAAATAAAATACGGAAATCAGTAAAATGAAGCGCAGTTCTGATAGACGTGACATTGTGATAACCTAAAACCCGACTCCTTTATCAGAGCAAATCCGACTTGAATTGGTTAGGTTATTTTTTTATAACAACCCGCAACCTCCCCTACTTATGACTCATCTAGGCAAGCAGTCAACGTCGATCCAAGTCATTTTGCCTAACCGTTTGATTAAATGGCTGAATACTATCAAGATGCTAGCTAGCTGAACGGCGCCATTTAGTAAAAAGGCTAGGCTGTTAATTGAACGGGAAATTCAGCTATTTGGCTGTGACATACACATATGTATAGTTGAGTGGTCTAATATTTTGATAACAAGTTCTGTCAGTAAAATACTCTACAATGCAAAGGTTACTCTTTCGTTTTTTTAGTTTTAATGTTGGTAATTTGTAAAGTTTTAAATATTGTCTCGAACTTTAACAAGAAAACTTTATTTAATAGCAAGCAAATTACGAGTAACTTGCTTGCTTGATAATAAGGACCCGTATTTGTTGCAGTACTATGTGCTTGTGGCCGCTCTATCCTGTGGACGGTGAACAGACTGTGGACAGAGTAAACGATGAAACATACTGTTGCCTAGCTTTAGCGTCGCAACACTGAGTAACTTATTATTAACTAAGGGCCGATTTTTCAATCCTTACTTTATTCGCCTAATAACTACCGAGCCAATAACTTTATTAATCTGTTTATTCGACTCATAAACGGTGTTCGGTTTTTCAATACAATTTTAAATTGGGAATAACTATCTGACTATTTATTCAGTGTGTACAAAAGCTAACTTCAGACAGTTGAAACAAAACTATAAAATATCCACGCGTTAGAAAAGGACTTCGAATTTTCACTTTTCGCTTATGTCACTGTCTTGTCAGTTTCAGTCTAAACGTCACTGTACTCCTAATCTGTGCAAAAGTCGTCGGCTGGTTTGGCTATGGTAAATAGCTCATTTAGTTTGTTCATGGTAGTTTTTTTTTTAATTAAAATTAATTTAGTTTCTGCGTGTCGGAAATATAAATCTTTTTTTACAGTGACAACCCATAAGACCATCATTTAGACAGTGTCAACAATTTATTCCATAGAATAAACTGCTATCTGGCCGTTCCACCGACAAATAAAGTTATACCTCAGATAGATGAGTTATTCGTCTAGTAATGATACCTGACCATTGAAAAACAGAATAATTAGCTATCAGTTCAATAAACACTATTTGTTTGTTTATCTGACCATTGAAAAATCGGCCCTTAGTTAAACAAAACTACGCCATCAACACGAAATTGACGACAAATTTTGAAAGAGGACTAGGGTTTGAAATGATATATAGAGATAGGGGATTCAGGGATTCTCATTAACTTCATCATATCAGCACGGCTTTCCCTCAAAAAATAAATGGTTTCAATGTATGATAACGAACTTTAATATATGAAGTTGTTAGGTACCTAAATGCTGTTTACAGGTGCGTTTTGTGTGGAATTCCCAGAACTCCTTGACATGCATCGAGTCTGCCCGCTTGATGGTTTATAGTAGGCCGTCAAATTTTGGAAATCCCACACTACCCAGCAGTAACCCTCAATTGTTGTTAGGGTCAAGCAGAAAATTTCCATCTGAAAAAAAAAGTAGGTATAATCATGTTGTTGGCTATTGCTATTCTAATCTTTATTCAATCGATTGGCTTAAATGAAAATGTATAGGTAAAGGTAGAGCAAAAGCAGTTTTTACTCAATAACATCACTTTCATTTAGCACAAGACATTAAACTTTCTTTAGCTTAAATATACCATTATACAATCCGAAGTAGCTCCGGGCCCTAATCTCGATTACGATCGATGTAAATGAGACGAAATAGAGATTGCTTTCAAGGTAATGAAAGGGGCTCAAAAGGGTCCCGAATGTCCGAGACGTTAGGTGAGCGTTGCTATTACTGGACTTAAGAAAAAGTTGTTCGTCTTGGATTTACAGAATGGGTAGGTAGGATTTTACTTGTTCTTTTTAAGCAATTTGTGTCATTGGTAAATTTAGAGGAGTTGTCTATATACAGGCGATATAGGCCCCCTGCGATACAGGTTTGCCTTGTCCAGGGGCTACTAACATAGTATTGTTTGTATCATAATTGGTATCATGTGAAATGTACCTATATATTGTAAACGTTGTAAATTTGAGTGGAAAATAGAATAAATTTGTAAAATTTGTAAATTTGTATACTTAACGTGGTGCTGAGTTAATACAGTATCTATTAAGGTAGATATTGGTTCACGTTATATTATGACATACCTATTCATTATTATCATGATCAGCCCGGAAGACCACAACTGCTGGACCAATGCCTCCTCCAATGGCCTCCACAACGACCGGTCTTGCGCTGCCCGCATCCAGCGCAACTCTCACCAGATCGTCAGTCCACCTTGTGGGAGGCCTTCCTACGCTGTATCATCCGGTTCCGCTTCTACGAGCGATGAGCGCTACCTACTGCCACTTTAATTTGGCAATTCTTCGGGCTACGTTGGTTACCTTGGTTTGCCCGGGGCTGTCTATTACTACTCCATTATTACTTGTAAATAATAAAAAAATAACTCAATTTTTTTTAGGTATGTGTGTGCGTGAATTTCGTGGGCGAAACTCGGGACAAATAGGTTTCTATCCATACTAATATATTTATAGGATAATAGCGTATCTAGTTGCGTAAACACAGTTAAACTCTAATTATAATATTGATTGAGAATTTTGGGACTTACCTATTATAGTCTAATAGGTACCGATACTTGCAATTAAAATTGTAATTATGATGCAACGGCTCTACCACCCAAGTAATTTAGCCGCCACAAAATACATGGAGAGCACGCGCGTATAAATTAACTACTCGTAGCTAGTAGAATACAATAGAAGATAGGTTATCTATTATTACATTATCTATAGATAGTATCAGAATAGATAATAAACTCTTTATTATTTGCAATTGTATTTGAACAAACACTAACTTACTTTAACTTACTACAAAACCAAAAAAATAATACACTTAACATTATGATATCGTATTGTTTTAAACGCTGAGCGACCAGGATCTTATTGCGCGGCGATACGATTCGCGGTCGCTCAACGTCGACAGCAAAACGTTACCATCATGGCATTTCTTGCCTGTTCTTCTGAGTAGAGGCTCTTTATCCGAACAAGGCGGTCGAGTCTATTTAAATAACTTTGATGTTCATAAGTGTTTCTTTGATATCTAAATTAAATAAAAACATTTTGACTTTGACTTTGGCAATGAGATCTCATGGTAGGCCCCTGTTCTAGGCAACCTCAGGATGAGATGAAAATGACTATAATAAATAAAAAATAAAATTAAAAGAGACTTAATAATAAATTAATACAAAATTTGATGTAAGTTACTAATTGTATTAATTTATAAATACAAACTTATACGTTGATTTTTGCGGCAATGATCCTGACAAGAGTTCTCCATAGTTTTGATTTGAAGCAAAACATTAAGTACATTTACAATCACGCTACAAATAAAGAAAAAAATCTAGAAAAAGAAAATTACAATGGCAAAATTTGTCTTAATAGTAATTTTAAATAAAATTCCGTCAAATTTTAAAAAGTAGTCAAAACATTTATCAAAAAAAAAAAAAAAAAAACTGAATGAACCGCTCTGCATAACTCATTTAAAATAACAGCGCATTTAAGAAACAAAAGTTAAATTCTTAATTTGAAATGCAATCAAGATAAAGAAATAACAAATTCCAAGTTGCAGAGCTTCAAAATAAGACAGTCTGTAGATTTGTATTGCTAGCGCAGCAGCTAAAGAATTGAGTTATGAAACTGTAGAAAGATTTATAGTGACGCCTTATGACGCTTTCATCATGACATCATAAAGAATGTTTGTCACTGACATTAGTTAATCACTCTATTATATGAATGGCCTGATCATCAGCCAGCCAGTTTATTAAATGTTGTATATACCCTACGGCTGAATATCATTGAACGGCGCCGTTTCGTGAAATGGCTAGGCTGTTAATTGAACGTCTGATTAAGCAAGTGCCTGCGACATATACATATAACTAGCTGCGCCCCGCGGTTTCACCCGCGGTCCCATAGGAACCGTTTATTTTTTCCGGATAATAAGTACCCTATGTCCTTTTCTGTACCCCAGACAACGTGTATGCAAAATTTCATTATTGTCGGTTGATTAGTTAGGGCGTGAAAGCGTTAAAAACAAAGAAACGAACAAACTCATTTCGCATTTTTTTTTCGGATGTGCTCCATATTTTTTTTATTTTTTTTTATTTATATATTTAAGTACACAACACAAATTACAATCATTACAAAATATAAAACCAACAAAATAACTTATGATCTAGATTGTAATAATAATAAATAATAAAAAATAATAATATTTATAATAATAAGTTAGGATGACACCTTGATATGCCGAATAGAGTCTACAAACACAAAGCTTAAGCTCTGAAAACTTCTCATTAACATTTCACATTAGGTTACCCCATTCATTAACACCATTCAGACACAACCTTACAAGAAGGCCGCATTCCTCCTCTAAACCTTCGAAATTGCGTCGGAAGGCCTTGATCCTGGACATTAGGAAGGGCATAACTCCCGGAAACGTCCCCATATTGTCCATGAGACTTGGTCTCGTGTTCTCCCTAGTTTATTACTTTTACGGGCCGCAGAATGGTGCGTTCGGTATGTAGTTGAGTTGTAATAAGTAGTTAAGAAAGAAAATTGGGTTTTACCTTGTATGTTTAGAAAACTGTATGGTGATAGGCACGCCCCCGTCTCCCATTAGAGAGTAAATATCCCGGCAAATCAAACACCTGATTTTTTCCCGCAAATTTTCAAAAGTTGTACCTAAAGTGAAAGTTGCCCGTTTTGATGTACATGTACTCGTTTGTACGTTGCATTACATTACATAACACATCGTCACGTCTTTCCCTGAAGGGGCTGGCAGAGGTGTAATACAACACCCACACTTCGCAGGACGATATTTAGTCCCAAATATGATAGGGGGCGAGCCTGTCGCCATAATTATTACACCGGGCTCCAGTCATGTAGCAGATGACATACAATACGCATATATGCTCACACAATGAACGAATTGGTGCGTGCTGTCAGCTGGGTTCGAACACGCTCCCTCTGGCTTGAGAGGCGGGTCCTCTCCCAACTAGCCTGTACATTTAGATTACATTAATGGTAAATTAACAGTAACGCCACGTTATATAACATTAGTTTTAACCATTAAAGTAGTATTCAGCTATTTATAACATTTGTTTTACCTATGCTATCCTATGGCTGCCTCGGTAGCTCAGTTGGCAGTGAACTTGCCTTCTGAGCTTGAGGGCGTGGGTTCGATTCCCAACTAGGGCAAACATTTGTGATCGTTCTGTGTCTGGGTGTTAATATCGATCTAAGTATGTATTTATTAATATACATACATAACGATGTGAATCAGTCTCTGGCACCCATAGTTCAAGCTTTGCTTAGTTTGGGGTCAGACGACCGTGTGTGCAAATGTCCCGAATTATATTATTTTAATCATCAAACTTACTTAACTTAACTATAACTTAACTGGCTATTATCAAACTTATCATAACAAAAACTAAAATAAAAAACTTCGTGCCCGTAAGTTCAGACGACGCCTCTCGCTCCATCAGCCGCGCAATATGTGCCCTCGTGTCGAGTTTCGTAATTTGATCCTTTGAAATATTAACTTGTGTGACAAAAAGATAAATGGTGTTAACATTCGCGATCATCACACCAATTTGTGTAAGCTGCCTCGATTATGTTTACGAGCTGCTAAGTGATTTCAAAATACACACTTCAGTTATGTACAGACCCGGCTTATTATGAATGTGGTTATGGACGTTCATAGAGCCGCTGAAACGCTAGTAATAATTATTTGTCTCTCACTAATACTGATGTAATGTAACTGTATGCCATCTGCTACATGACTGAAGCCCGGTGTATGGCGACAGGCTTGCCCTGTCACTGACAGGGACTGAATATCGACCGGTGAAATGTGGGTGTTGTATTACACCTCTGCCAGCCCCCCCGGGGGAAAGGCGTGAAGATATGTATGTTTACTAATACTAATAAAACTTTTAATTTTTTTTCTGAATTTAAGAAAATATGAATAAACATCCATATTAATGTATTGACATTAAAATATAAATATAGTACGAGTAACAACAGACGAACATAGAGCTACCTCCTTTTTTGAAATTGGTAAAAAGCTAAAGAAAACATAAATTTTTGTAATTCTTATTTATAAACCATATTATTATCATTGTCAAATTAAGTGAAAACAAAAATTAAGCATTTTATTTAGGGTCAACGGGTGAAAATGCATCTTGCTCTTGCAATTGCATCTTTCGAGAATTACTGACAAACCCTTCACAAATTAGGCGCCACCTACATCTTTTTTCTATCTTTAGTTGCAATAATCTGTAAAAGATGACGTTAGTTGCCTAATTTGTGAAGGGTTTGTCAGTAATTCTCCAAAGATGCAATAGCCTCACAGAAACATTTGCCCCAGTTGACCCTATGTGAAAAAATTATAAGTAAGTATAAATAAAGTGGCTTCCTAGTTTGAACTACATACTTACAATAGTTACTTACATACTTACAATGCTTACCTATCTCCATGACGTAGTGGAAAGTTCAATGGAACATCAAAACACTAAAAAAACGATGATCTACCATTTTCTTCTCTAAGAGCAAGTTCATTACAGTTCAAAATCTTTTGTGATTTTGAAAGCTCTTGTGTCATTTTGTTATCTTGATCTATAGTTTCCGAAGGGTGGTTAACAATAGGAGTATTGAATGTAGCGGTCTACACTGAAGTAGTCTGTAAGATAACGCATAAGAAAAACGTAGAGACGTGCTGTCAGTTGTAAGGTTTGATGAGTTCCTGTTACAGATAGAGAAATCAATAGAAGTAGACTTATCTACTTATGGGAAGCATTAAAACAAATGTGAGAGAGAAAGAGAGAGAGAGAGAGATAATAAATAAATTAAATAAATTCGGGACACTTCCACACACGGTCGCCTGACCCCAAACTAAGCAAATCTTGTACTATGGATGCCAGAGACTGATATACTCGTACATACTTAGACATTTTTAAAACATACTTAAATACAAATTAACACCCAGACATAGAACAATCACAAATGTTCATCACATAAATGTTTGCCCTAGGTGGGAATCGAACCCACGCCCCCAAGCTCATAAGGCATATTCACTACCAACTGAGCCACCGAGGCAGTCACATTATATAAAAAGGCAGTATTTTATGATATAAAAAGAGAAGAGAGAGTAAAGTTAAGTACATTTCAGAAAAATCTAATGGCTTAACTTCTAACAGGCAGTCAGAATTGTTAGAATGTATCTTAACGATTGTTCTTCTAAATAGAAGAAGAATACATTTATTTTAATTTGTTAAATAACAAATAAAACTTCAAAACAATTTTTGAACTATTGAGTTAAGTGAATGCTTCTAAAGACTTTTCCACGTATCAAAAAGTTTACATCCAATCTTTCTTCAAACAAACAAGGATTGGAAAATTCAATTTTCAATTTTTTATTCGTTACAGCGTAGGTGTTCCAGACAGACGGTTTTGCATTTTAAACTACCCACAGCACATTTCAATCAAAGCGGTAAGTTTTTTTTAGTGTACATAGATTTTATTTGTTTTTGCGAGAGTGTAGCACAGGCTGGAATTTGGTTTTGGATGTAGGTAAAAACCACCTCCACAAAATGTTAGAAATACTACGCAAAATAAATGTCTTTTTTTTCATTTCGTTTTAATTTAAAAAACGAAAGGAATAACCGTTATTTAATAGGTTTTTTCAAGCCATATCAGAGGCTTTTGGGTGGCCTAGAAACTCTGACATCAGGACCATACGAACTTCCTTGCTTGCTTTTGTTTTTCCTTCGTAGTTTTCAGTGGTAAGGTACTGGGGTAATTGCGTTCAAGGCAAGAGTATCAAGGCAATATCTTTGCATGATGATGTGTCCATCACAATAAAGCATCATTGATCATATTATTATTGGCCTACTCTTATAGCAAATATTTACATCTACGTGTTAAATTATTCATATTTATGTACTCATCTATAGAAAAAGCTTTCACCTCTAAGAACACTTGAAATAAAATCAGATCTTTAGGCACACGCACTCGGATACGCCACTCACAAAGCTGTTTTTTTTTGTTTAAATGGCGCATTGCATCGCACTTTTTTCTATCTTTAGTTACAGTTATCTGTACTAGATGGCGTTACTTACCTAATTAGTGAAGGGTTTGTCAGTAATTCTCAAAACTCTCACACTATTGCCCACAGACGCTATTGTACCAGTTTACCCTATTTGATAAAACTATTTAGAGTTTTCATATAGCACTCTTAATAGCTATAGGTATTTATTATAGCATCTTACCCTCTCGGAACCGTTAATAAGCAATTCTCGTAAATCGATGAATCGTAAACGTCTACGGTGAAAGCTAAATGTATTTTCAATAGCCCTAGTCGGCAAATTGGCCGGATAACCTCAGATTAAATGACTGCGATAGGCAGTGAGCGGCAAATTTTGGTTCTTTAAAGAAATTGGTGAATTTGAGATATAGTACTTACATGTATATTGTACTAGCTGCGCCCAACCGTTTCACCCACGCTTAAAAAGTATCATATGTGCTATTCTAGACTATAATCTATCTCTGTGCCAAATTTCATCCAGATCTGTTCTGCATTTCTGGCGTGAAAGAGTAACAAACATCCATCCATCCATCCTTACAAACTTTGGCGTTTATAATATTAGTAGGATAGGATATCTCTTTCTAGTTACTTGCAGCTTGTTTGGTTTACTTTAATACCTACCACTATGGGTTAGAGTTAACTAAGAACCTCATATAGTCTTGCTATGTCCATTGTCCGAAAACAAGTCACCAGTACTGTATCTGAGTAAAAATTTACATAGGAGACTAAAAAAAAATTACTGTATAACTGGAATAAAAACAGTGTATGGCGTACGTGATTTCTGCTAAGTATGAAAGGAACATTGGCGAATATTATTAACTCAGGGTAATTTTAGCGATGATAACATAGTTGGAGAAGCCCGCCTCTCAAGCCAGAGGGAGCAGGTTCAAACCCAGCCAAAGGCATGCTCTAATTTGTTAATTGTATGCATATTATGTGCGTATTGTACGAGTATGTCATCTGCTACATGACTCGAGCCCGGAGAATGGCGAGAGGCTCGCTCCCTGTCACATTTTGGACTGAATGTCGTCCGACGAAGTGTGAGTGTTGTAGTACACCTCTGCCAGCCCCTTTAGGGGAAAAGTGTGACAAAATGTTATGTTAAAAAAGTAACATCTTACGAAATTCTAATACTAATCTACTACACTACTGCACTTACTAATTGATTGGTGACGTTTATACGAGTACATAAGTAGAATATTTACGCTCAGGTGCCTGCGCTACGTTAGGGTAAAACCTGTGTTATAGGCACCTCATCATCATCAAGTCCTTAAGAAAGGACGCGCACCTTTCTTAAGGACTTGATTAAATGTCATGTATTTTGGAATATTATTATAGCAAGTAAGTACAGAAAGGGACAGAGAACCGTTAATCCCGAAAGAATCAACGGTGCCTACATGACCGAACCTGCAATGACCGAGGGTGAAACCACGGGGCGCAGCTATTTCTTAAAATAGAACATAACTTGTTAACATCTAAGCTGCTAACATCATCATTAGCTTATTACCACTCAAACGTATCTACGAGAGCAGCTGCTAAATTCCAAATTTCCGCTCCCGTTACGAGCTCCGCAAATATTTCTCAACGAAAAAGCTCACCTAACCTTCCGGTAAACAGACATAAAACAAATTAGTTGTTTACAAATTTTTTCGGTAAAGGGGATTTAATGAATTTTTAAACGGGTTCCGGAACGGGTATCGCCCCGACAACTTTAATTAAAATCTCTAGAAGCGTGAAAACGACGATTTCAAAATAACTGGAGGAAAACCCGTTTTTATTTTAGTTTCGGGGAGAGTTGCTAACAGCTGTTGTGCGACGATGCGGCCCGACACCCTTTTTTAAAAGTTTTGGAGCGGAAATTTTTTAATAAAAGAATTGATAGATGTATGGAATTTTCCGTACACGTTTTTTACGTAAATCCGTTGGCACTACGTTTGGAATTTTAAAATACCGCATGAGATTTACCAGCGAGAGTTTGATAATTTGTACAGTGTATCAAAATTTACGTTAGGCATAATATAGCATATCGTCACGCCTTTTCCCCGAGGGGGCTGGCAGAGGTGTAATACAACACCCACATTTCGCCGGACGATATTCAGTCCCAAATGTGACAGGGGTGAGTCTGTCGCCATACACTGGACTCCAGTCCTGTAGCAGATGACATACAATACGCACATGTGTTCGTACAATAAACAAATTGGTGCGTGCCGTCGGCTGGGTTCGAACCCGTTCCCTCTGGCTTGAGAGGCGGACTTTCTCCCAACTAGACTGCCATCACTCTCATAATATAGGAATGGAATAAATGTCGAATAAATTTAGAAAATTCTACTATTGACAAAGTGTCTTTTTCAAAATAATTATCACCTACATCTGTTATTTGCAAAGCATGTTTGTATTATATCCAATTAATACCTGATACTTACTATACACACAACATCATCCGTAGCAATAGACGTTGTATAGCTTCGGAATTGTTACACAGCTTTTTGTCTTTTTTGATCAAGTTCAAAAATTTTAAAGAAAGAAAGAGACGAAACATTGTGTTACCATACTATTATATTTGTAATAAAACGTTTTTGACGTGACAACGTCTTATAATTCGATAGAGCCGGCTGCAAGCACGAGAAAATGCGGCGTTACCTCGCTCTGAGGCGTTCCATGTAAGGCTTGAAGTGCAAGCGAGAGCGCGGAACGAGCGACAAAGAAGCACAATCGGCCTTTGTGTTCGGCAGCGTTCGACATCCGTCTCTCTCCTACTTAAGTGAGCACGTTGTCACGTTCAACTATGGTCAGTAAACCGACTTTACAGACAACTAATTTTTTTCTGAGGGGTTAGACTTATAGGTATCACTTAGCATAACATTCTCTGAGTATCATATCAGTTAGACTTCTAGCCAAATACTCCGATTGACACACAAATGATATTACCCCGAAATTAGTTAAACTCATTTGACATTAGATCATATCAAGCGTCTGGAATCTTGAAATGAAGGAATTCCATCGAAACCCGACGAGACGTAACCAAACGTGATTATGCAGTAATCGAACCGACGAATTGAGTCGAGACGGTGCCAAAAGTGGTTTGGTAATGCTGTGTTCACGCGACCCAATTTGAGCAGATGATATCGTAGACTTTGGGTGAGACGTTTTTCGTGGTTCAAGTGAACTGAGTGTAACGATTGTGATGTCGCAGGGATGGGCGATGATAAAGACAACACACAGTTTCTTTATAAGCTTGTTAATCGACCGTCGTCTCCAAAGTGAATCACGATAATACCAATTCAACAATACAAACATATTAATTCTACTAGCATCTAATAAATATACAATCAGGAATATACATGACAGCATTAACGTTTGTTATTTATGGCGGCGGGAACTGGCACTTGTAACATGAGAGGTAATTCAGCTAACCCTAGCCGATTTGTCATTAAAAAATGGACGAGCAACGGCTCAGTAGCACTAACGTTTCACAAACGTGTCACTGGTAGTCCAGCTAAGCTCAGTCGATCTAAAAGCTGCTGCCAACCGACAAATTTCACAAAATCCTTGCCGTATTTTCGCTAGTAGTAAATCTCATAAATCTACCCTATGCTTGCAATTAATTCTGATAAGACTAAACGATTAAAATTTTCGTGCTCTATCAGCTAACATAAACATGATTCTAGAAAATAAACACAACGTAACAACTTGAAAACACTGAAAACCAGTCACATTATTTAAAAAAAAAGCGGCTGCAAAATGTTGTACCCTATGTCACTTCCACTATTAAAACGATTCAAATGACACCTCACATGTCGAAATCCATCAAGCTGTTTAAGCTGTAGGAGCGTGCCAAAGAAACCTCATAGAAACATACACTCGAAACACATCCTCCTTCTTGCGCGTTCGGGTAAAAATAACCTTATTTTCGTCAATAATATCAATTACAAGGCTTCTAGTTACCAGACTATAAATACCAGTTTTCTTTTCATCAAATATCCTTTTATATCATGCTAGTAAATAAAAAAACTAAGGAAGACTTTGTTTATTTTATTTTCTAACTTGCGCGAATCGGGTCGTCTGAATTCGACGTAATGCAAACGTAGTAGGCAGTAGGCACTTAAGAATTCTCTATGCTGTTTGAGACGTTAATGCACCTGCATTAGAGATATAACCGCAATCACAGTCTACAGCAGTAGGTGAACCGCAGCGGGCATGTGTTACAGATAATTGCATGTCTGTGTCTCAGACATGCATTGAACTAAGCGAAGGATCGAAATCTAACTGACGTATCAAAGAGATTTTGAATCAATATCTGTTTTTTTTTTTTTTTGAGAAATGACAAGGTGTTGGCTCTATCTCGTCTTTATAGTATATTATATTAGTTATCGTTTATTCGTTCGTAGTCTTAGACCATGAATACAATTTATTATACTTCCCTGTGTCCGTCTGAACTACATACATACGGATGTTTTTGAGGTCGGCGCGCTGTCCGCGATGTTTAGATTTTGATTTGTAATAAGAATTCTTACTTCTTGTTGGTTACACAGTTTTCTAAACCTTATTAATCTTACGGGACCGTTGAGAAATTCACTCTGTCACAATATTAATAAATCATCATCATTTCCAGAAAAAGAATAGAGATAAACCCCCTTAAACGTATGTTATTTAGCTTTGGTTAAACAATGTTTTGTCTTTTCGATAGAGTTAGAAATAAAAAAAAAGAAGACAAAGCTCTAATTACTCCGAAGCTATGCAACGTTTATTAGTAAGGAGGCAGAGTTTATCTCTACATTTATTTTTTGTATCTGTCTGATAGCTACATGAAGTTTTTAACAATTAAACACTCTTTCGCATCTGAGTAAAATAAAGGAGCTAAATTTATATTGTGTGCTCATTTCAATTTATGAAATCACTAGCTGCGCCCCACGGTTTCACCCGCGGTTAAAAAGTATCCTATGTGCTATTTTAGACTATAACCTATCTCTGTGCCAAATTTCATCCAGATCTGTTCAGCCGTTCTGGCGTGAAATAGTAACAAACATCCATCCATCCATCCATTCATCCATTCTTACAAACTTTCGCATTTATAATGTTAGTAGAATAGGATTATCATTGTCAGCCCGTAAGACGTCCACTGCTGGACTAAATCCTTCTCCAATGATCTCCACAGCGTCCAGCGGCTTCCCGCAACCCTCACCAGATCGTCAATCCACCTTGTGGGAGGCCTTTCCACGCTGTGTCTTCCGGTTCGTGGTCGCCACTCGAGAATCTTACTGCCCCATCGGCCGTCGGTTCTACGAGCGTTGTGCCCTGCCCATTGTCACTTCAGTTTGGCAATTCTTCGGGCTCTGTCGGTTATTTTCGTTTGCCTGCGGATTTCTTCATTTCTGATTCGATTTTGCAGGGAAACTTAGAACCACTCCAATAGGTTCTCCTCTTTGGAGCCTGGTTTCTGGAGCTTAGTTTGGGGCTCACCGTCACAGCAATTCCGTGTCTTACACAGTCACTATAGTTTTGTTGTCCCATGTACTTGTACATTGTACTTTTTGTATTTAAGTTCCTGTGTGAGTATCTTTCGTTAATAAAAATATCTTTATCTATCTTTATCTTTATCTTCTTGTGAGGCCCATCGTAAGCGACTAGAAGTTTATGAAAACCGAACGGATTGAATAGTGTTTGTAACAATCCTACTGCACACATTGTACTATCACATACTAGAGCCAAATGTTACCAGTTTAAATACTCGCTCTTATTTAATGTTACCAGTAAAACGAGCAATTTCCCGCTTTTTACGAGAACTTTACAGATACGACTGGAAGCAACTAAGAATTTATGTAGTGTAAAATTTTAGTCGAAGTTTAAAGTGTAGAGAGATCTATCTATTCTTTTCTTCGTTTTTGAGGTTTTAAAATTTTTGAGAAGTCTTTTCTTTTAATTTTAAGATAGCGATAAAATCATGTTAGGTACTAGGTTTATGTATATTTGTCGACCGAGCGAGCGTTAGCGAGAGAAGCGTCTATGCTTCAGCTTCGACAAAAGCGCTTTCGTATATCCGTATTCTGTCTGGATTTCTGTCCGGATCTGTCTTTCCCTACAGGGGGGGCTATTCCTGCGAGTGAGATGAGATGAGATTTTACCTTGGTCACTCTCACACCTATGACGTTTCAAACGAGAGCAACAAGGACGAAAAAAAGTGAGATGAAAACCTCAAATCTCCGAATAGGGCCACAGATCGCAATTTTCAACCGATTCTTTCGTGGTTTATGTATTAATTTATTTATATATTCTAGGTGATAGATGATATTCTAGGTGATAGCGATGGCAGCCTAATTGGAGAAGGCCCGCCTCTCAAGCCAGAGGGAGCGGGTTCGAACCCAGCCGTCGGCACACACCAATTTGTTCATTGTGTGAGCATTTTTGCGTATTGTATATCATCTGCTACATGATTGGAGCCCGGTGCATTTGGGACTGAATATCGTCCGGCGAAGTTTGGGTGTTGCCTCTGCCAGTCCCTTCGGGGGAAAGGCGTGACGATAAATTCTAGGTGATACTAACGTATATACGTGTAAACAATCCAATCAAGTTCGTATGGGCCGGGAGTGTAGCCCTAATGTCACAGTTTCTATAGGCTGCCCGAAGGTCTCTGACATGGCTTGGTGCTTGTTGCTTTAGAACCAACTATCGGGGCTTCCAGTTTAACGTGTCTTCCAAGCCACAGTAGCGCCTAGGTGTAAATGCCAACCGTGGTCACCCATCCGAAGCCTGATCTTGTCGTCCGTTGCTTAACTTCGGTGATGGGTTACGAACACCTACTCAAGCTACGCTACGAGCGCTACGCACTAATTATGCCTTATTTAAACATTCTTGTGATGATTTAACAACAAAGCCGGATTTAGCAGAAATTAAACATAACACTGAGCATTCGGAGATTAACTGTCCCCTTAAATCATGGATGAGAGGGAATTTTCAAGAACGCAATTATGTGCCCATTAATTATGAATATTCGCAACATTTCGAGGAGGGCAAGCGATTTCACTGTATCCTGGACCCCTTTCTTCGCATGTTCGAGATTGCTTCGGTCGCTTTTACTCCCATGACATTTCTAATGGAAGAGAAGGTGACAGATATAATTTTTAGCGCGCAAGAATAGCGGTCTGATGTACCCTTTTCTAAGTAATGAAAGTGTTGCTTATTCCCCTTTTGAATTATTCAAAAAGTATTAAAATGAAAGTTAGCTGCTTACCTGATTCAACTTCCTTAGTAAAGATGGTGAAAGCAGTAGACAGGAGTCGATAAGTACTTATCTCTACACGTACCTCACTGTTAGTAGAATCTGTAGTATATGTATTAGCTATACTCGTAATATCTAAGCCCGTAAGCGCTAAGTTGCTAAGTCCAAACTAGCTAAGAGTATTGTATACTTGTCTTCTAAGCAGCAATATTTTTTAGCTACAAACTAATAAAAAAACTAAACTAAGTTAAGATTTAGCTATTTAGAGATCTGGTTTAGTAGTTAATTCAAAATGATAATTGTGTTTAGCACCAAAAGAGTAAGTTTTTATAATCCAAGTTGCCGATCTCAGAGCATTTAATAGTACATTTCTATTTCCCGAATATTTCCAAAATATGCTAAAAAGTAATCTATAGACATGTACTTACCATACATACCTACATGGCGCATTTTTAAAGCATTTACATTTTAGTCGTTTAAAGATACACTCTATCCTATCCTACTAATATTATAAACGCGAAAGTTTGTAAGAATGGATGTTTGTTACTCTTTCACGTAAAAACTACTGAATGGATTTTAATGAAACTTTACAATAATATAGCTTATACATCAGAATAACACATAGGCATCAATTTATAAAGATATTGTGTAAATTGACCAAAATATAACGAAAAGTTTCAAGTAAAGGGCGGTCCGACGCACGGCAGGTGAGGAGGGGGAAGAAGTCACTCATCGCTGCGCGCGACCCGAACGCGGGCAGACGCGTGGGGGCAGACGTTGTTGACGGTTGTGTCTGTTTTACGAATTTTCAAGGCACTAGCAATTTGTTAAAAACGCATTGTATTTAAAGTAATATAGACCCAAAGTTAAATATTGGCAGGATATTTTTTTGTGAGGAGTTTGGGGTGGAGCACGTACAAAAATATACATCATTTTTATTTTTATTATCATTGATAGGTTACTTACCTGTTAGTTACGAGTATGAAGAATTTCTTCGTTTTTACTTAAATAACATTAGATAGGTTTTAGGTAGGTAAGTAATTGGTCCTTTTTTGGTTGTTTTGGTTCATTTTTAATAATGTAAATAAACATATCATCACGCCTTTCTCCCGAGGGGGCTGGCAGAGGTGTACAACACCCACACTTCGCCGGACGATATTCAGTCCCAAATGTGACGGGGGCGAGCCTGTCGCCATACACCGGGCTCCAGTCATGTAGCAGATGACATAATAACACAGCAGCAATAATAATCCTACTAATATTATAACCGCGAATGTTTGTATGTTTGGATGGATGTTTGTTACTCTTTCACGTAAAACTACTGAATGGATTTTTTTTTAAACTTAATAGGCTTGCGTTTGGCCTTCAACATGCCTGATGATAAGCAGTGATGCGGCCTACGATGGAGCACGCTTGCCTAGAAGAAACCGATTCACTCGAGACTTGAAGACACCCAGATTATAAGTGTCAGGGAACACACACTCTGGCAGAGTATTCCACACTCTAGCGGTCCGTATAAGAAAAGACGAACCAAAGCGTTTTTTGCGTGTTGTTGGTATGTCGACCATAAAACGATGCCGCTTTTTCATACTCTTGGTTGTTTTATAAAAGAATGGGCTAGGAAGAATAAGGTCATGCAAACCAGATGCACACTCACCGAAATGTATCCGATAAAAAACCGATAGACCAGCAACCTTGCGCCGATGATCTAGACTTTGAAGTTTGGTCTGGACAAGGGAGTCGTTGCCAATGAGCTTCTTCGCACGTTTCTCGATGGACTCCAACGCCTCGAGCTGGTACTTGGCCGATCCATCCCAAAGGTGCGAACAGTACTCCATGCACGACCGAACCTGTGCCTTATATAATGACAGCAACTGTTCCGGCGTGAAGTACCGTCGCACCTTCGAGAGGATACCCAGCTTTTTAGCAGCTAATTGAGCCTTAGACTCAATATAGGAGCCGAAGTTGAGGGTCGAAGTCAAAGAAACGCCTAAAAGCTCCAGGCTGTTATTAATCGGGATGGATACACCTCGAAAAGTAGGACCCAGTTCGAATGGCCTCCTTTTTGCGGAAAACAGACACGCCTGGGTTTTAGCCGCGTTGAACTTGACCAGGTTGGCATCACCCCAACTGGAGACTGCCTGGAGGGACAAGTTCAAGCGCTCGACCATGTCAGCCCTTAGAGACCGGATTTGAGACTTACTAGACTGTGCGCTAGACTTATTGCTTTCCACAACAGTGCTGTCATCTGCATACCCAAAGATACCGGGCTTAAGCAGATCATTAATGTGCACCAGGAAGAGTGTCGCAGAGAGCACGGATCCCTGAGGAACCCCGGCATTTATATTCATTCGATCAGACGAGCAACCGTCAACGACAACTCGAATGGATCGGCCCCTCAGAAAATCCGAAATCCACGCAACAAACCTAGCGGTCAAGCCAAACGAAGTGAGCTTGCTGATAAGACTGTCATGCCAAACCCTGTCAAAAGCTTTGGAGATGATTTTAATTAAACTTTACAATAATATAGCTCATACATCAGAATAACACATAGGCTACAATTTATAAAGATATTGTGTGAATTGTCCAAAATATGACGATTAGAGTCAAGTAAGTAGGAAAAAATCTACCATCAGCGAGCTATTCTGGCGTGCGCTGGAAAAACCGCTAGAGTTACACATGTGTAATGTATGATGGAAATATTCATCTTAAATAGGCCTACAAAAAAGTCCGCCGCGGTATATATCTATATCTTATGCGTAAGCCATTACAGCCAAAATAGTGATCACACTAATATTAAAAAGGAGAAAGTTTGTGATCGTTCATCTTCGCGCTCAAACTGCTGGACCAATTTTGTCAAAATTCAGTAGCTGACACCCTTGATTAGAACATAGGCTACTTTTTATCCCGGAAAATTTAACTGTTCGCGTGGGCTAAGAAATGCGTCTAATACGTATAAACCACTATAGATTTACACGTTTTGGACGCATTTTTGTTTTTTACACACATTTTTTGATCCCTTAAAAATATAGTGTTCCCGTGGGATGAGCAAGGAATTTAAAAAAAGTGTTACTCATATACGCTTTTTTAAAGTAGATTTAATTTGACGTTTTGAACGCACTTTTTCATAAATAGGTACCTACAATTTCTTATTATTTCCTAAAAATATAGTGTTCCCGCGGGATGAGCAAGGAAACACGTATATTAATTAATTACTATAAAGTACAATAGTATTAATTACTATAAAGGCGAAAGTTTGTGAGTGTGTGTGTTTGTTACTTCTTCACGCTCAAACGGCTGGATCAATTTTAATGAAACTTAGTGTGGAAATAGCTGACATCCTGGATTAGTACATAGGCTACTTTTTATCCCGTAAAAATATAGTGTTCCCGTGGCATCCCACGGGATCATCAGCTATGCGAAAGTTTGGATGGATATTTGTTACTCAATCACGCCAGAATGGCTGAACGGATCTGGATAAAATTTGGCACAGATATAGCTTACGTCCTGGACATAGGCTATAATTCACACTCAACAATAGTCAAAATTTCCGTTTTAAATGGTAATGTTTTTGTTTACCTAGCCTGATACCTTCTATTACCTTCAGCTTCGTCTAGCCCGGCAAACCAAAAGCATCCGTGAAGTAAATGCAAGCTGCGGTGTCGTTTGAGCTGTGTAAAACCGCACGCGAATTGAACGTGGTGATCTGTCACGCAAGTTTTTCTAGGGAATACCTTTTACCTACTGACCCCGGAGGCAGGCTGGGTAGATATGTGGGAAGCTCGCCAGAGGCAGCATACCCGCTAAAACCCCTAAAAACCTTAAAAACCCTAGGGTATTCCACCTCGGCGCAAAATATCGGAGCTACGGGAACGCTCTCATAGACGACCACGGCCCCCGCAGCGCTAGCCCCTTTGGGCACGTCCCCGAGCTCTTCCTCGCCTGTGTCGAACACCAGACACATCGTCATCATCATCTACCTTGCTCGACCGGTGAGCGCCTGACATCCTAACTAATATTATAATGCGAAAGTGAGTTTATTCGTTTGTTTGTATGTTTGTAACGCTTTCACGTCTCAACTACTCAATCGTCTTGAAATTTTGCATTCATGTTGTCTGGGGTACAGAAAAGGACATAGGGACATACTTTTATTCCCGAAAAAATAAACAGTTCCTGTGGGACCGCGGGTGAAACCGCGGGGCGCAGCTAGTATTATATAAAGTACCTGGATGGCCGAGCTTTGCTCGGTATTTTTTTTATTTTTTTATTGTGTTTTTTGGATAATAAACAATTGATTTTAGTCTAACCTCAAAGCAAACACTCATTGACTTCGTGTTACTTCACAACGCCATCTGCTGTTGTGTCGTTAAAGCAATTACTCGTAGTTGCTCACAAAAAAATGTATTATTGTTCGCCAATAGATGTCAGGAAGAGTCATATTTTTCAGTTGAGATTGATTATCGATAAAACACGAATAAAATTACATTTTCTAAAAATGATTCCTAGCTAGATCGATTTATCGCCCCCGAAACCCCCTATATACTAAATTGTATGAAAATCGTTGGAGCCGATTCCGAGATTCCAATTATATATACAAGAATTGCTCATTTAAAGATATAAGATATACGTAAATAAACTTTGAAAAAAAATGTATTGTACAATGTAGTTGTTTTACTTCTTACAATTTCTTCATTCCATTCAATTCATTCCAATTTTTTTTCCGTTTCCGTTTTGTTTCATTTTTATTCCTTTTCATGTTATAAAATCCTACAAGTTTCTGCAATAAAAGCATCACAGCATGACTCAAACATTGATTACCAAAACATTCCGACTCGATATTAACCAAGTTTGTACGATTCAAAACTTCTGAAAGAAAGGCTTTTACAGTCAGGAAGTGCGGAAGTGAAGGAATGACTTGAAAATTGAACGGAAATAGTAAAACGGAAATGAGTTCATTCTGATTCTTGTAGAAGCCCGAAGGTTGTTTCCTCGTTATCTGATATGGCTGAAAACGTTTTACTGTTGCACTTGTGGATTTCAGTGTGGATTTGACTTAAAAACTCGTTTTTTTTCCGTACTTCCGTTAGAGTTTGACATTTTTGACAATTGACTTGGCTCTACGGGCTCATGTGATATTTGGAATATTAATAGCTTATACTTTAGCTATTTGGAATATTAATAGCTTATACTTTAGCATAGTTACATAGGCTACTTCAAAAAAATTAAGGGATTATTCTAAAAGAATAGCGGTCGAAACAGCAAAGTACAGTTAGTAAAGCATTCCGACTTAATTGCACTGACGTTTTGATGTAGACAGTTGATATTATACCTATTACATGCATATTGCACATGTACGTTGTAGGTATATTAAACCGTTCAATTACTGCATGTACTAGCTGCATGATGAATGGAAATCCGAAATCACAAGCTCAAGCCAAATTAACGTAGAGTGTGGATATACGAGTAGCTCTAGAAGCCACATGTGACATGCAACCCTTTTTAAAGCCACATACAAGACAAAAGTCAAAACACCTTCTAGCCGCACAAAACAAGTCAAATATGAACTGTACCCTTGATTAACATCCCGTTGGTATGTAAATACAGGGCTGGGACGCGGGCCCTCCAGGGCGTTGTTTCTAAAATTGACGTAAAACATGGGCGGGTAATGAGGTTACAGAAAGACGGATGGGGCTCTCTGTTAGAGCAATTATCGGGGGTTTATGTGACAACCCTATTATGGTTCAATTACTGGCTAAAGGAAAGATAGGACGAGATAGTTAGGGGTGAATTTGACTAGAGATATTTGGTAAGAAACTATAGTATTTAGTTTCATGAATTTAATTTCTGCAAACACTAAAATAAACTTATTTTCTTGTAAGTGTCATGAAAAAAATATATTTACGTAACATAACATATCGTCACGCCTTTCCCCCGAGGGGGCTGGCAGAGGACAGGGGGCGGTGTATGGCCTGTCACCATACACTGGGCTCCAGTCATGTAGCTGATGACATACTATGTATATAAATTTACTATAACTATATATGTACATACAACACGCACATATGTTCACACAATGAACAAATTGGTGCGTTCCGTCGGCTGGGTTCGAACCCGCTCCCTCTGGCTTGAGAGGCGGACCTTCTCCCAATTAGGCTGCCATCGCTTCCAGATTACTTACTGATAGGCCTGTCTCAAATCGCTAAGTATGTATATAGTGCACTGCACAGTCCTCTCGATAACGATGCTCATGTTAGTCCTAAGCAAGGCTTACTCATTTACTTTCGATGTGTGTATCAATGTCATCTGCACATTGGGCTGGTAGGTAGTCTACTTCTACGTCATCGCCTGTTCTTCGGATAGGTACTATTACTGTATATACATAGATAGCAAACTTCATCAACTTAGCAACTTTATCTTTGGTAAATTTTACAAGCAAGAAGTAACATTTTTTTTTAAACCCGACTGCAAAATGTTGTACCCTATGTCACTTCTAGTATCAAGACGATTCAAATGACACCTCACGTGCCGAAATCGATTGGCTGTAGGGCGTGCCAAAAAATCCTCATACATACATACACACAGTCGAAAAATATAATCTTCATTCTTGCGCAGTCGGGTAGAAAAGCGTTACCTTTTTCCAGTTTGTTGCATAACCACGTTTATTAGAATATTAAAATGGAAATAAAGAAAATTGAAAAATCATCGTTCCCAATTTTCATTCAATGTCTTTGTTTTCTATTGATTGATTCAAAGACCATTTCCCCTCATCCTTTATCAATTCAAAAACCATCTTGAATGAACAGGGCAAATTTTAGAGGCTTATATTTCAGTTCTACTGATACCATCCAAAGGCCGAAATAAAATGAAACCGGAAGAATCTTATCAATTCCGAGATTAAAATTCTACCCTTTATATTTGGAAGTCAATAGATTGAAATGAAAGACGCGAATCGAAGGAAAGGGTTTATGTACAAATACAGTACTAAAAAGACGGGAATAACGTTTATTGGCCGTCGTACAACTGGTGGTTCAACTGGTTGTATCACACGGATAATAAGGAATTTTATGTGATAGTAAACTACGACTCGTACCTACTTAACTAAGATATCGACTAGCTTTTAGCTGACGTCGCAAGAAAAAGAGTTATGTTTTTCGAGTGTACATGACATGAGGTTTCTTTCTCCCCTACAGGCTAAATTCGACATGTGATGTGTCATTTGAATCGTCTTGACAGTGGAAGTGAGATAGGGTACAACATTTTAGTTAAAACATAAAAAAAAAACATTTGAAACATTTTAACATATGGTAAAAAAAATTGCAGTCGAGTTTTTTGTTTATCTTTTAATAATGTTACTTGGTAAACAATGTTTTTCTCTGGTATCTTGATACTTGTACCTGTACATTATTGAAGTTGACATTTAGTTTACAAAGTAAGACAAATTAACAACGACATACTACAATCTACACAAACGATGGAAGTAGAAGCTGTTTAGAAAACACACCGGTTAATTTTTAATATTGCAAAGGAAACGTTTATTTCTGTGCAGATAATAAATCTTATCAATCTTATCTAATCTTATATAATATGATATAAAATCTATTCCAAAAAGAAATTTTCTTCCTAAAGAAAGTCACCTGAAAATATCCAAAGAAAGGACGCCTTGCCAAAGTCTGAGGGTCCATAGATATTCAGCCCCAGTTTAAAATAGCGTCGTGAATTATTCAAGTGTCAACCCCTCAAGGGTTGATTATCCTCACGTGGATCAGGAAGTGAGAGAGAACCAGCTTTGAGGTTTCTTACGCAAAGCGAAAAGGGAGTAGCTGGCATTTTCATAGTACGACGAAATTATATATTACTAGCTGCGCCCCGTGGATTCACCCGCGGTTAAAAAGTATCCTTTGTGCTATTCTAGACTATAATCTATCTCTGTGCCAAATTGCATCCAGATCTGTTCAGCCGTTCTGGCGTGAAAGAGTAACAAATATTGTCACAAACTTTCGCGTTTATAATATTAGTAGGACTATGAAACAACGTAGTTATATGCTTATTATTAACTTATCCGCTTCCGGATTTTCACGCGTTTCAAAGCGTTTCATATTCAGTGATGGTGTTGCTTTGCATTTGTGAAATATTAATTTTAAATGAAACCAGTAGTTCCGATCATTACCACATACCTCGATCCGATCATTACCACAGGTTCACTACCGACTGCCTCGGTGGTTCAGTCGGTATTGAACCTGCCTTCTGAGCTAGGGGGCGTGGGTTCGATTCCCACCTATGGCAAACATTCATGGAATGAACATTTGTGTTTGTTCTATGTCTGGGTGTTAATATCTATTTAAGTTTGTATTTAAAAGTATTTATGTATGTATATCAGTCTCTGGCCGTCATAGTACAAGCTTTGCTTAGTTTGGGGTCAGACAACCGTGTGTTCAAGTGTCCCGAATATTATTATTATTATACCTACAAACATAAAAACAGTAGCGCTGATAGCGCTCCTTGACTATGCGTCGGTCCCAGCAGTGCTATTTACAATCATTCGGAAACGTTTCCGATCGGATCCCTGAAATTTCAAACTCAAATCGTTCGAATCTCAGTCTACTTCTAAACATTTTGGTATAGGGAATCAAGTATAAATCCGATCGGAAGAATTAATCACGTTTAAAACTTATGAATAAAGACTAAGATTCGAATAATTTAGGTTTAATTTTTTTTTAATTCCGAACGGAAACGTTTCCTAATGGTTATGAATAGCCCTGCAGTTGAGAAGTTGAAAGTGGTGAAAGTTGAGAGTAGCCCCCAGCACGTCAGCAGCATATGTACGTTCAGTTTTCGGATGGGTGACCGCAGGTGGCATTTACAAACTGAGCGTCACCGTAGCTCGGATGACACAATAGATTGCAGGCACCGGTTCTTTCTTCTATTAAAATAATAGTCAAGCCATCTCAGTGGCCTTCGGGAGGCCTAATAACTCTGATATCAGGGTTAGCCACTCGTATACGAACTATCTTTTAACATAAACTAACGAACTTACAAACTTTACCTCTATAAAATGTTGATCAAACTTTAATCAACAAGACCAATCCATAATCTAGATTGGTCTTCCCAATGACCAATCTAAATTTTAGATTGATCTTTGATGAAGTCTATACATCAAAATACATACTAACTTACTTATTTTCTTACATCAATGAAAATGTTCGTTATTTATGCAAAGTCTTCACAAAATCACAATCAAATTGGCTTATACGCGCTCCCCAATCACGACAGCATGCGGTCTTGCTCCATAATGCTCTCTTGATTGAAATAGCGGAATTGGTGCCATTACTGCGAGCGGGCGATAGTGTGATAGCAGTTATGGTATTTCATCTGTTATTGTACGATGTATTCATGTACTTATTATTATATTAGGGGGAGAAAATGTTGATATTGTTCAAAGATGATAACTTAGACTTTAATAACGTTGTTTATGTTGAACCATGGATTAGATTGAGGTAGAGGGGTGACTTGGTACGCTAATAGTAGTTACAGAGTGCTTAGTGTGAGTTTTTCTTACTTTTCGATTGCGTAAAAGTAACTCCAATTTGTATGAAAATTAAAAAGCGCCACCTAGTGGGAGTAATGAGAAACCGCAATCGTGAGTGCGAGTTTTTTGTTTACTGCCAACATTGACATGAAAAATTTACTTTTTCACGGTGAATTTACGCGAATCGAGTGACAAGCTCGATTGGTACTCACACTCGCTCGTTTTCGATTGTCGATCCGTGTGACGTAAACTCGTTTACGCTGTAGTAAAGTTATACGATTTACTTTGAGCAACTCACACTAAGCACTCAGTACTCGGCGATATATATTGCACATCGACCTTTGGAAAGAGACTTCACCTTCGTAGAGCGTTATCCCTGTCGCACAGTAAACGAAACTGTCGTACGAAAGAGATAACGCTCTACGAAGCCGGGTCTCTTTCCAAAAGTCGATGTGCAGTATTTATCGCAGAGTACTGTACTTGTTTTAATTTTGATTAGGTACTTTATAAATGTATGCTGAAAATCAGTTAAAGTAATAAGTAGAAGTTATATGTACAATGAAGCTAAATTGAGCAGACATAGAAGACTAACCACTATTATATGCCTAATAAGTACTTAAAGTTAAATAGTACCAAATAACTGTGTTCAATCAGAAATATGTTTAATCTCATAGTAAAAAAAGAAAAATTAAGGTGTTCGATTTAATTTTCAGAAATATATTTAAGTTCATTCATTTTGTTTCATAGCCTATGTCACTTAGAGATAATGTTGCTTTCTAATGGTGAAACAAATTTTGAAATCGGACTAGAAGTTTTTGAGTTTGTTTGATACAAACCTCAGATCAACCTAGAGGATAAGATGGCGTACGGCGTATGATTTAGGTGAAGCCAAATCATCCAAAAACTACGCTACTGTCGTATATGTACACAACACTCACACATTGACGCAAAAAAAACTACGCTACTTGCTTGGTCATTCTTATCTCGACATTATGTGCATTGGTTTAAGGTATAATTTCGTGTACATAAATATAGATAATGCATTATAAAAGTGTGGCCAGCACTACATTTTGAGGTTATTTTAAAAAACTGCAGTTTTTTTACAAGTTAATTTTGAAAAGCCGTAACATTAAACTCTTACAAATATGTGCAGTTTTAGAACATTAAATCCACTAAGGTTGTATATTGGAACGGAAATAGCTAACGTAGAGTTTGGGAATTAATATTAGTTTTCATGCAATTGTACATGTTTTTCATGGCAACATTACCACGCCCAACAGCTTAAAAAGAAGTGCCTTCAGCGAGACATAGCGCAGTGTTCAATCTTTTCCTCTTGGTTGATCTGAGTTACAAACATACAAAACTGCGAATCTTTCCTCTTTTTAATATTAGTGTAGGGAAATCAATAGTTTTGTGATCAAATTATTTCTACTTATTTATGAGTGTGATAATAGTTTTAGTTGTGAGTAGATAACATTGTATACCTTTTCTCAATGTTTATATTTTTGAGTGGTAATGGCATCTTTTGCTAGACTCAGGTAAGAGTATATTATGTTTTTGCAGAGCTCAATTAAGATGATAATTAAAAGTGTAATGAGACTGTCACCAGCAGTGACGTGCCTTCAAGATTAAAGACCATTTCGTTAGGTAATTATTGTAATTAATTAACGCCGACAAAATATATTGAACACTGTTATAAAACATTATATGAAGCTTTAATTACCTATCTACTTTACGTGCACTAGGTAATAGGAATATTGTATGTAAGTAACGTAAATAAGTAACATTATTAAAAGGAAACTAAAAACCCGGCTGCAAAATATTGTACACTACGTCACATCTACTATCAATGACACCTCACATACATACATACACACATACTTACACTCGAAAAACATAACCCTCCTTTCTTGCGCAGTCAGGTAAAAAGTAAGTTATTTGTCAAAAACCAAAATACAAATAAAATGTCTTTTTAACATTGTATGGATATAGAAAATCTACTCGTATATACCTTCGTTTAAACTTGAAATGTACTTAGATTATTTAAGATGAATACTGTAAAAATAATCAAAAAATGTATTAGCCGAATCGTTGAGCTCTTTTCAACCCTGGTATGACCTAAAAAAGTTTTCGACTTGAATATAAATAAGGCAAAGTACCCTCGTCAAGATAAGACAGACGTGCGCCTTAAACTGCTTTTCTAATATTAATATATTCAATAACATTTTTTATTCGATGACTTATCCTATTCATTCTCTAGCTTAACTTTGGCTAGACTGGCTTTGGCTTATTACGAATAAAATTATGTATAATATTAAAAAAATAATAAATTAAATATAAATTAAAAATAATATTAAAAAACTTAAAGCAAAGCTTAAAAAAAAACCTTTCCGTCATTGCAAACAATTTTTAGACTTTTGTTTATATTTCAAAACTGCTCGACGGATTTCGATAACATTTACATGGTAAACCTCTAAAGTATTATCCAGATACCAAACAAAAAATAATCATTAAAATCGATTCACAATTCACGGAGTAATATCGTAACATATGTACATAAAAGAAATACAGTCGAATTGAGAACCTCCTTCTTTTTGGAAGTCGGTTAAAAATGATATCTATGACTCGCAATGGGTATCTTCAAGGCCAAAGTGAGTAAGAACGTGCGAGGTTAACGGGTTCATTTTCGACATTGATATAGGACGTGGGTAAAATGCTTTTCATGTCGATGATCTTCGACCACGATGGCTCACTTTACATTAGTACAAACAAACGTAAAAAAGTAAAAAATTAAAGTACAGAAATTATAACCTAACTTCATTATCTATAGGATTGTGCGGGTGACAATTGTCAGTAATTTTCAATATTACCTAACTGAGGAAATGAAATTGTGCATTTGAGGGCGGAGGCCATGAGCCTTCTACTAGCAGCAAGAGTCTGGCCTCTTAATGAGTTTCTCACGGCCCCCGAAGATCAGGACAGCAAAGGAGTTCTCATATTTACTACTGATAGTGCGGCTACCATCTACGCATTCAGAAGACCCGTAAAAAGATCAAGAGTTACTGCTGAGTGTCACACAGCTCTACAGACACTCGCAACCATGCACAGAACAATAGTGAGATGGACGAAAAGCCACGGAGGCGGACGCCCTTGCCAAGGAACCAAGGGTGCCAGGAAACAGTTAAGCGACGACGGTGTAGGATTCTGCAAACCATCAGCAATGGGAGTAAGAGAGCTACTGCGTCGTTACACCGAAAATTAACAACAGCATCTGTGGGACAAGAAAGATGTTAAAGCGGCTTCGCAATTCTTGACAGGAAGATCACTAACAATCTACTGAAGTTGCAACGACAGGACCTTCGCCTGCTAGTAGGGTTTTTAACGGTCATTGCAACATGAATAGTCACCTGTATAAACTGGGAGCAACGGACAGTCCACTGTGTCGTAGCTGCATGAAGGAGAACGAAACTGCATGTGCTGGGGCATTTTGAAGCCATAAAAGAAACCACAATATTTTTTATAACAATTGTCTTTTTCAGAGAGGTCGGTCCTCTCAAACTCACGCTCTCAAACTCAGAACTCAGGTTCACTGCCAACTGAGCCACCGAGGTAGTCAAAAGTATTAATCCAAAAAATCCAATATGATAATTTGGCATGTGAACTTACGAGTATATTAGTCTCTTGTGAGTAGGTATAATTTATTATGTTATACCTACTCACAAGGTACGTAAAACACCGTAAACTCAGGCTCTAAGAACAGGCTAGAGAGACTTTCTTTATGACTTCAAGGCTCCGAAATTATATCCATAAACAAGTTAAGCGTTGACAGAGGATTTCATTACAACGATATTTTACTTGCCTTACCTTGACTTGTACATCTTGCCTCCTGTAGCTGCTTACTGCGGCTGCCTGCATCATTTCAAAACGTAGCATCTTTGACGTAACTATAGACTCGTTAAGTACTAAATTCTACAAGTAACATTATTAAAAACAAAAAAAATTGAGTGCAAAATGTTTTATTTATTTATTTATTCTAAATTGCATACAGTACCCTAACAGTCCAAAGACCAATGCGGTGCTATAGGAACGTACAAATTAAAAATGTTAGTTACATAAATTCAATTTATGTAACTAACATTTTATAAATATAGCTACCTATTCAAATTGTATTCACAGAGTCTGTGAGCAACTACCGTGAATTCTGCCAGATTACACTTAAAAATATCTCTGTTAATATGTTATATCTGCTAACATCTCTGTTAAATATCTATATTAACAGAGATGTTATTTAGATACATTATAGCGCGCGACGTAGAAGCAAACTTAACATGTTTTACCCATAGGGGACATAATAGGGCGTATTCTATGGTTTTACCCAGGGTATAATAGTATACTAAGCCAGTACAGCGTTCCGGTCACGTGGATAACACGTAGTGACGTCAATCGATGCATAAGCTTGGACGTCGATCAAGTAGTGATCATCAGACCGCACGGACTGCCTCAATATGCGAAGGATCTGGCTTAATACAATATTTTAAATTTAATTTCATCTACTAATATAGTTTGTAAGTTTGTACTAACACCATGGATTTAGTAGGTTATATATTTAAATTTGAATTTGAATAAGCAAGACTAATTAAAGTCATTTACAAATAGTTAGAAAGAGACGGATGACGATGACGAGTGACGTCATTACGTGTTTGTGCTAGACCTTGTTTTTTTTGATAATGGTTTACCCTATGTCATTTCAACTTGCCAACTTACCACTTGTCAATTTGTCAAGGCTATTCAAATGACAACTCACATGTCGAAATCCATCAAGCTGTTTAGGCTGTAGGGCGTGCCAAAGAATCCTCATACATACTTAGATACATACATACACTCGAAAAACATAACTTGCTCTGTCTTGTCCAGTCGGGTAAAAAGAGCTGAAGTTGAGGAACAGACAAGGCGGTTTCTCTCCGGATGGATGACCGCGAGAAGAATATAGGTAAGTACGAATTTAGTGGATGGCACGTTAAATGTAAGTAGATCATTCGTCCTTGAACAAAAAAAAAAAGAAAATTCGAAGCAGTTATTTTAAAATGATTAATGAATTGCCTCATATTGACATTATTTGTATGTCAAAAGTAGACAAAACATCAACTCAAATACAACATCAGGTGTAAAACAGGAGTTTTTGGCGGGAACCGAAAAGGTGTTGTCGAAATTTTGTATTGTTTTCTAAATCTTGTGATTCTTCGTGTGTTACAATGTATTCATGGTGGATTATTAAACTCTTTTTTTTTTTTATGACCACCAACTCGCCGATGTTAAGCGACGTTGTGGTCTAAGATGGAGCACGACGACCTATAAGGCACTTATTCACTCTAACCTTGAAGTTTTGTCGTTATCACGTGCGACGCAAAATGCCCTTGGATGGGAGAGCAAAAATAAAAATAAAAGTAAAACAATTGGTTAGTAAAATCGAGATCCTGAACGCTAGCAATATTTTATTTTTACACCACTGCTAGGTACAGCCTGACCTAGGGTAGATCTTCACGAATTTTCTTCGCATTTTGCATAAGATAACACTAAATCTGCTCTCCCTATCACGTATAAAATAAAAATAAAGTCACTTACCTCAGCCCCAGCTGTCGATACGAGGAGCTAAGCGTTTAAGTTCCCTCCCCTTCCCCCGTCACCTAATGCATCGCCGTCCGTTTTTTCCTAGACAGGACGGTGGATGTAGCTCAAACATCCGCAAATCCGTATAAAATACCCGCCCATATGGGTACTTTCGTCAACGATTTTGCGGCTTAACTGCAGGCAGATAGCGATCAATGTTTTTACGAAGTTGACCTAATTAGTTGATATAATGGCTAGGTAGGTATATATCACGCTCGTTTACGTAATGAGTGGTCAATCTTACACAGGTCTAAGAGAGGTTATGAATAGTTTAAAACATTTGGACAGGGATTACGTTAGAAACTGAAATGCACGCTCCTAAAAGTACTGTACTACTACAGTATGCTTAAGTATGATAGATATTTACTTGCATAATTTTATAGACATATAGACATATATTTATTTGTAGCAAAAACATACACAAACAAAATAAAAATTACACAATTATAAAAAAAAGAACAAAGTTTTTGCCACAAACCGGTCCCAACTCAGCATAATGCCGGCTGCTGTAGACAACCGGCGCTGGTCTTCCGTTGGAACCGGCAGGTGACGTCACGCACGGACGTCGCGTATCTTAATATATATAAATCTCGTGTCACAATGTTTGTCCTCAATGAACTCCTAAACCACTTAACCGATTATAATAAAATTCGCACACCATGTGCAGTTCGATCCAACTTGAGAGATAGGATAGTTTAAATCTCAAATTATAGTCGCTATAAAAATCAAATTATAGTCGAACGAAGTCGCGGGGTGACAGCTAGTATAATAATATAATATAGTGTTACCTAAATGTTGGAATACGCAGTTTTGGTTTTGCATAGTTTTGTGTAATATAATTAAAACAAGGTATTTTTCGATCATAAATCTCTGTATTCAAAAACCCCAAATATACATTTTCGCTTGCTCTCGTACCAAACCTTAAATTGCTACTTTTTGTAAAGATTGTTATTTATGTGCAAAGGGTGATTTGAAAGGTTACATCGAGGTAGTGATTGGAGCCAGCGAGAAAACGCCGGCCGCTGTTCGAAAGGCTATTATTTTCTTTTCTCCTATACAATAATTTAAGAGTGTGCCAAAGAAAATGCAGTCTTATTTACATCGAGTTGATATACTTAGACGGTAGAGAAGAAAATGGTAACAACTAGAAAAGCTGCTGAAAAGCTTTTGTAAGCTTTGAAAGTCACCATCACTGTTTTTACCCATCACACTATCACACTTACATATTATATAGGTACATCAATTTATTATAAAGGCGAAAGTATGTGAGTGTGGAAGTGTGTATGTTTGTTACTTCTTCACGCTCAAACGTATGGACGGATTTTGAAGTAATTTGGTATGGAGGTAGCTTATACCCTGGATTGATACATAGGCTACTTTTTAACCGCGGGTAAAACCTCAAGGCGCTGCTAGTAACCGAATAAAAATAAAACAGATATGTACTTACCTACTAATTAAATTACTACAAACGACAACAAAAATAACAACAAAATTTATCTAATCAATTAACCGAACCAATTAACCACTCCGCTAAAACAATGTTCAGTAACGCACAACCACAAAGAAACATAAACAAAACACTTTCCCAACCTCATGTTAAGCTTGCATAAATATCCATTACGATTCCCCACAGATTATATAAGTACGAAGCCCCTCTACATCTCACTTTCACCTTTTACCCTTCATGCGAGGAGAATAGAAAAATGACGGTTCAATACAGCGTGGAAAGGCTACACCTATTTTTCGCCGAAGGCTATAACCGCCGACAATTGCTTTGTGTTGCTCTCAAAAGAAAAATAGTAGACCCCTAGATTGCTTTCAAACCCTTGAGGTTGTCTGATGGGTCGGTTATTTACATCCTATCGGAAAAAACTTTCGTTCTTTTATTTAGCCAACTAGAGGACGCGGGAAAATGTGTTCCACTTATTTATTAAACAGTCTTGTTTTTTCCGCCTCTGGGTTTTCGAATTGCGGTTTGTTGATCCCTTTCAGTGGGAAAAGGAAACTTGAATGGTATTAGGAAGGTTTAACTTGACCGCGTTCTTGGAAACACAATAAAGAGTTTTGATGTATGAACACTATGTTTAAAGTGAAATAACAAACGAGTAATATTAAAAGAAAAACGAAAAACACGGCTGCAAAATGGTGTACCCTATGTCACTTCCACTATCAAGTTGATTCAAATGACACCTCACATGTCGAAATCCATCAAGTTGTTTAGGTTGTAGGCCGTGTCAAAGAAACCTCATACATACATACATTAATGCAAACATTCGAAAAACAAAATCCTCCTTCTTGCGCAGTCGTATAAAATATTTAAGCACTTTTAGTGATTTTTTGTTTGTTTTGTTGTTATGGTACTCTTTACACCAAAGTCGCCGACTGTCGCTTCCATGATGTCGTAGGCTATGTTTCTCGACGTCGATAGCGATTTAAAAGAAATCAAACCGCACACGTTTGTCGGCGGGAGCCCGACACTGGTGTGTCCTTTGAAGATTCTGTTTTATCCTAAAAGTAGGTATGTTCTATACAATAAAATTATATTTCAAAAAAAAAATATTCTCACTTATATTATATCCTACTTATCCTACTAATATTATAAATGCGAAAGTTTGTAAGAATGGATGGATGGATGGATGTTTGTTACTCTTTCACGCCGAATCGGCTGAACAGATCTGGATGAAATTTGGTAAAGAGATAGATTATAGTCTAGAATAGCACATAGGATACTTTATAACCGCGGGTGAAATCGCGGGGCGCAGCTATTTAACTATAAAAGAAAGGTAGCCAAGGTATTAACATAATATTAGCTTCCATTTTTTCAATAAGACGAGAGTGAGAAAACGATACAATAGGTAGTAACAATTATTTCTCAATAACATTATAAACCTTTTATATTCTTACTATACCTACAATACATTAACTATAACTTATACTATAAACTATATTGAAAATGTCACAAAATTTAAATGCAATCTAATAACAGTTAATTTCTTATTATCTTTGAACTATGACGAAACGGAAAAACTTACAGAATAATCAATTATAAAAGGTCATAAAATGGCAAAAAAAAACGAACAATTGAACAGGTTAAATCACCGTACACATCACACCACACCACATACGCCCGTGGTCATCTCCGCAAGCCCAACTCTCTCGAGGATGGTGCTATGTGGAGCTGTCTCACGTACACACATAAACGCACACACACACTCACACACCATCACATATATATTCACACAAACACTTTGACACACACACTCAACACCTATTCACTTAGAAATTAAAAAAAAAAAAAAAAGAACTAAGAAATAATACAACACAAATACTCTTCCTGTTTGTGTTTCATTGTTTTGCCTATGTTTATCTAAAATAGTTAAGTTATTTAAGTATTTTATATTTTTTAATAAATTATAGATTAGTTTGCATACTTATTATTGTTATTATATAAAGTGGCTAGAGGGCCAAAAGGAACTGTACTCTGCAATACAGGCTCTGACGAGACCTAGTGCAGGGCACAGCGACTCATATGGTACCCATATTAACACACTGTTAAGAAAAGAAAAGAATGTTACCAACACCTCTGTACAGATTTTAAATAAAACTTATTATTATTATATTATTATTATAAAAAAGTAACCAAGGTTTTAACATAATTGTAGCCATATAACTTCTATTTTTGAAATAAGACAAGAGTGAGAAAACGTAAAAAACTGCTTTTATAAGGTAACATAAAACTTTACTAATTTTCCAAAAACAAATTGCCTGCAGTGCCTGCAAAAACCAACAACACAGCATAAACTCAGAGATAAAGCCAGAATAAGCAATAAAGCGGTTTAATAAGCACACATTTACGCGGGACATCTTTTCTGTTCGGGATCAGTGATATTTACTTTACGAGGGTGTAGTAAAGGGCAAATTTCATCGGGTTTTTGGTGCTTAACAGGGTTTATAGTGGCTACAGGGTCAGGACAACGGCTCCAAGGATGCTTGGACAGCTGTAAAAAGTAAGATGAGATGACAAACAATTTTATTGTCGCGTGGACTGAATTCGAATCTAAGAAATAGGCTACTGGTGGCCTATTTGCTGCTCGTTCGGGGTTGCCGATTGCGTAAGGAGGCTCGTGTTGACGTGGCGTTGTAAGTAGGTCTAGTTATGTAGTTCTTGGAATTATTTTATTCCCTCTTTTTATTTGAAGGTCTTGGAAAAGTATTTTGGAACCCTCTTTGAGTGTTTAAGGATGTTTGCGTAGCAAAAATGTAAATGAGGTCAACTTCGAATATTCTGAGAAAAGAAAACTTTACGTGCCTTACATAATACTCACAAATATTTAATACAAAATTAATTTTGTTTGCAATTTCTAAGGACAGTCTCAAATTGTTAACAAGTCTAAGGCTCGCATGGTAAAACCACGCTCAGTCTTGACTCTCGGTTTAAAACTGGTTTTACCTTACAGAAAAAACAGTTTTAATTCAAATCGAGATTCATGACCAAGCACCGTTTCTGAATACATCCCTAAGAGTATACTCGTAATACCTAATTTCAGAAATTATGGGGTGACTGAACAACAAAGACTGTAAGAGCTCACCGAAATTGAAAGAATAGACCGTGAAACGATAAAGATTGTATTATATAACATAAGGTCACAGTCACATTTGTCACAATGTAGTCAGCGTATTCAGAAGAACATTACTTACAAATATTCAGAAGAAAAAATATACTTCAGACCTGTAGCTATAAATTAAAATTGTTTATAATTTTTATTTTGCTATGGCATTTGGATATCCGATAAATTAGGCATTTAGGTACATTTACTTGACACTGTAATGAGATTCTCAAATTGAGACACCGCTCCCTAACATACAATGCAATGATGTAAAGACGCTGTCAAGAGGATAGAATTTGAGTTTCTCACCCCCGAGGTAAAAATGACGGGGTGTTATAAGTTTGACGTGTCTGTGTGTATGTGTGTGTGTGTGTGTGTCTGTCTGTCTGTGGCATCGATAGCTCCCGAACGGATAAACCGATTTTGATTTTGTTTTTGACATAACAACGTCTAATAAATCGATGAACGCCGGCTGCACGCATGAAAAAGAATGACGCATTGTCCCGTTACGCTCGCTAGAGCGAGAGCGCTACACGAGCGAGCAAATGGCACCATCGGCTTAAGCGTTCAGCTTGCGCCGCATCTATCTCTCTTCCACTCGATTGGCCTATGCGTCCGTGGAGGATATTTCATCTATGTTTTTTTATGACGTTGTCACGTGAAACTATCGTCCGTAAATCAACTTTGCAGACAATCATTTTTTTTTGTTTGAAATGTGAGATAGTCGGGAGACTTCTTAGCTATGTTTGATAAAAATCGGTGTTAATTAAAATCGGGATTTTAAATTTTAAATGTATACTTTAATGTTCTTTTTGTAGCCTTTTAGCGTAGCGCGTAGATGCTTTGAAAAACCGCACAGTATTGAGTTAAAAGTCTCCATCGTAAAATAAACTTTAGGGCACCAAAGTAACTTTTTTTTTTTTTTTATGGACAATAAGTCGGCGTTTGACCACCAACTCGCCTGATGTTAAGCGACGTTGTCGTCTAAGATGGAGCACGACGACCTATAAGGTACTTATTCACTCTAACCTTGAAGTTTTGTTGAGTGAAGAAGTACAAAGACGGCAGTTGAGTGAGGCGCTACAAGTGCGCCACTGCTCAGACCCGTCTTCGGAACGGTTACACCGGACTACATCCCGAAACACGACTAGGTCATTTCACGGCATGGCTTGGTCCGGTGGGTGGTAACTAGCCACGGCCGAAACCTTCCACCTTTCTGAAAGCAGGTACAGAAACTGTGTAAAAGCAACCTAATTCACAAGAGTCACAGAAGGTTTCTGTAGTCCTTCTGTAGTCAGTCAATTTTCCCACGGATCATGAGCCGCTTTCTTTGAGCAGCTAGTTATGTGATTTATTTCCCGGGACTTTCTTTGCGACCGAATAAAAATGTTCAAAGCTCTTCAGTTTGTTTGCGTCCTTGTATTAAGGATAAATTTCATGAAGAAACAGTACTAGCTTCAGTTTTGTAAAAGTTGCACAAGAATAGAATAGAATAGATTTTTTTTTATTGTGAAACTATGTAGGTACAAGGTGGTATGTGTTAAGATTAGTAACAATAATTTTGTTCATTTCGAACATACAATAATTTAACTAGTGAGATCTTTTTAAATCTAATTAAACTTATTGAGCTTATAAATACTTATTATCAATAAGAACAACAACGTAAGGACAAATCAAGCAGTTATCACAAAATAACGTTCACTCATCAAAATATTCTTTTATCCTATAGAATAGTTGATTGAATCAGGCGTTACTTTGCGGAAGTTCATCTTCAAAATTGTTACTTGAACTAATATCTAGTGTAATTCCGCTTTAACGTCGCATTAAGTACATTAAGTACATATAGAATACTTTATTTACTAACCAATTCTTCAAGATAAGTTTAATTTTTTTGCCATTTCACATTTTAAATTCTAGAGGTAGGTGATTATAAACTTTTATAGCTTTAGTATAGGTACTACATGACATTATTGACTTGTGGAATACACTTGTTAAAATGTATATTTGAGTTATCAGCTCGATTCGACTTAACATTGAAGTAGATTGCTTCATTGCTGGTTGGCTGATTGGCTGATTGCTACAAAGGCTATTAAGTAAGTGGGCAACTTGTTTAAAAGACATTACATGTTTGTTTTGTCGCTTAAGTCTAATTTACTATTAAAAACTGCTGGGATTTACTATCTGAGAATATTTCAATATTCTGTTTGGAACTTATAGTTTTTAAGGTTCCGTACCCAAAGGATAAAACAGGACTCTATTACTAAGACTCCGCTGTCCGTCCGTCTGTCTGTCCATCAGTCACCAGACTGTATCTCATGCACCGTGATAGTTAAACAACGTTCATGGTTAGACAGTTGAAATTTTCACAGAAAATGTATTTCTAATGCCGCTTTAACAACAAATACTAAAAAACAGAATGAAATGAATATTTAAGGGGGCTCGCATACAACAAACGTGATTTTTTTTGCCGTTTTTATAGGTAACGGAACCCTTTGTGCACGAGTCCGACTCGCACTTGGCCGATTTTTTTTTAATCCGGCAAGTAAGTTACACATTACGAAGTCGCATCGCATAGAACCGAATTAACTAGTAGAATGGAGAAGAAAATGATTCTTAACTATAATTTTAATCTTATCGTGCCAGATAGACAGACGATAAGAATATGAATGAGTAAGAAAAAAAACAATGTATTGAGTAAAAATAGATCCACCTGTTTCATCTTCCAAAATGTGAACAAAGATTGGACTGAGAACTCAAATAACCCAACAGACGCACGAAAATTTTCAAGCAGTATACTTGAAACAAAATTGTATCTCAATTGAGTTAAATGTGATGTACAGTGTAACCCAGTGATTAACGTTCCGACTGGTTCAAATTCTGTATACTGCAACCATTAAACACACAAGAAATGCTGTTTCTGCAACCTTTAAATTCTCGAGCCTATTACGGCTTCGGAAGTTGAGTTGATTATCCAGGAATTCCGCTTCAAGAAGTCCCCAGGTGCAGATGGTACCAGCAGTAGAGTATTCAAGCACTTTTCCATAACTCTCAGGAAGAGATCAGTTAGTTTCTCTCCAAATAATCAATCATTTCAACCAAATATGACTCAAGAGCAAAAACCTCTTCTGGTTGCAAGGGCACTTCAACCTTCTCTCTCTGGTGACAGCCCTAGCCGTGGTCCGTACCGTAGAGGTGGCCTTAAGTTAGTCGCTCTTAGCTTTAAATTATTTCTAAAGCCCTTCGCCATCTGCGCGAGTGGCCAACAGTTTAGTCAATAAAACAGTTTCTGTTAACTCTTTTAAATAATTTACTCGTGCAGCTTTGATCTACATTACAGGACATATTACATTCTTTGTAATATGCCATTTAATAACAGACACAATACTCCGTAAATCGGGCCGATCCGGGTCTTGTTTTGTCTATCGGGAACTTGACTGAGACATTTAAGCAAAGTATTACAGTAGAGGTCTGCATGTATTATACCCTAAGCGGGACAAAGAAGGATGTAAGTATGAATAAAATGATGTTAAGTCCTCTGTCCTACCGATATCTACATGATTAAACATAAATCCAAGCTCAAAACCCGTACAAATTATGTAGGTAGGCAGGATTTGCATTATCAACTTCACAGATTACTAAACAGTCCGACAGACTTTCAACGGCAGAGAAAGGAAAAAAACTGATGAGATTATGTACCTTCATCTCAGTATACTAGGTAAGTACATCGAGTGGCATATTGCAAACAGGGTTGCCATAGCAACAGAGGCACTTAGACAAGGGGTGGATCTGATATGAACTGCACCATTTGAATTTCAAGTGCTATGCAAAGTGAATCCGATTCGAGAATCATTGAGATCGCTTTTAACGTGCCGTAGTAAACATGAACGTAACTGTCTCTCTCAATTAGACATTCTACTTTGTCTTTGTCCTAGAGTACAAAATAAATCTCCGTTTGAAAAGAGTCGGCTTGTAATAAATTAGATACTTAAGCCTATATGATCCCTAGCATGACTTTCGTCAAAAAAATTATAATATGAGGAAGTACTTCCTTGTCGACAGTCTACTATTTTTTTACAGGTTACATGTTCATCTCAGCAAAGTTATAATGTTATCAAAAGATACATCCACAATTCTCGATATTAGGCCCTTGGCTTGAAAAGAATTATTATTAATTACTGTGATCCCACTTCAAAACTAAATAAATAATAGAGACACAAATGTGTCCACCAAATGGAAAAATTCTTCGTAGATAATAAGATAAAGCTCAGAAACTATATAAAAAATTTGCATAACACAGTCCTTTAGAGCACATCTCTCTCACAAAGAAATCTCGACTATTGTAAGGGAAATCGTAGAAACAAAGAATTAAATAGCAAAGACACAATGCAAATTCCACTAATTGATCATTACATTACCCGAGGCGAGCACTACAAACAATCCAAAGAGGATCGATTTCTACTGAATACACGGTTGAATACCGTTCAAGTTTACTGTTGAAAAGAAAATAACTAGTCTCTATTGTAGCGGAAAAATAATTTTATAGCTGTCTTCATATAATTCATTAAAACTACATAGAAAATCTTTTACATTCTCACGAGTACTTCAAGGCCTCGTGGGAGGGATAACATACGTTTAGAGGTACGAGTATGATGGCATTGTTTCAAAAGTAAACCGATTTATCAAATTATATCGTAACTGTCGGAACCATAACTCAACTCCGGTAGCGCGTTTTAGTAGTTTACATCCATAAGCCTTGTTAAGAGAAAAGTATTTACAAAAAATATAAATTGATTGATAATTGATTGATTGATAATTGAGCCCGTTTCTAAAACTACAAAACCACGGGTTGATAACTTTCATAATATAACTATGTTTATTTACATAATGTATGTTATATTTTTTATTCGTCGATAGGCTTGAGCTTAGCTGCTATCTTGTCTAATGTAAGCACCTCTAGCCTAGAATATTTGTGTTCTTATATTGATGAAAATACACTGTTCACTAATTCACTAATATAAAGAATATACAATTTATACTTATATTATAAATGCAGATTATTTATACAATGCAATAACTTTACCAGAACATTGTCTGCAATCACAATTTGAATAATGAATCGTAGTAAGAAATCGACAGGAACCCGATAACAATCGCGGCTAATGGACAATCAGTACGACATCGAGTCAGCGCAGAATTGGAATCAATTAACATGAACCGATTTCCGAGTTGGACAGTGCAATTAGAGCAGGACAAGACAAGTCCCTGATGGCTCGTTTTGGTATAATAGGTGTCTGTTCTTACCTTGATAAGGCTATTAACTCAGATGAGATTGTTTGGAAATTAGAGTTTATAGCATGAGTTTTCTAACCTATTTTTGACACAAAATCAAATAAAAAAAAAAACAAAATTCGTTCATCATTCACTAAGACTCATGTTAAAAAAAAACAGTGATTGTTTATTTGATAAACTACGAGTATAGTTGCATTTGATTAATGGTCATAAACAGTTGACTAATAGTAGATTAAACACCGAGGGGACAAAGCAGTGACTTATATCACGGGTGGCCTTATCAACGGTGAGCGTAGCAAGGGACTCTAGAGTTATGCGTATTCCTTAGTGGAGCGAGGGGTTCAAGGCGCTCAAAACAAAGACACTGCTTAATCCTAGAGGTGAATACTCTACTTTACACACCTTCAGCGAGGCAATAAAAAATGTTTTTCCAAACACCATATTTTGTTTTAAATTTTTTGCAGGTGCATCAGCTGCGTTTTTTTCTTGGTGGCCAGTTCAATTTTCGAATAAACTCTTCAGTGTTCGCGTGCTGAGTTTTCATTCAATTTAACCTCTTTGCTCGAAAACTACCTTAGGGGTTTTGTACAACTTTATCTCCCTAGGGAGGCAATGCCTTGCTTTACGTTGAGACTACGTGATATGTGATTGGTCATTGTCGAGCAGGTGGTATGAAAAAAATTAAAGATATTTCTAGGTACATAACAGGTATTGGTAAACTTGGTCTGAGAGATTTGTAAACGCAGCACCATTTACGAACAGTAATTCCGTGGCACGTAGGAATAACTGAACAACTCGACTTGCATGATTTTTTTTTTATTGGCTTAAACGCTTTCTTCGTATGCGCTTTACTATGTATAAAAAAATCAGCCCGAAATATACAATAGTTTTAGAGCAATCGCGTTTTGTACATCTCGACACCCTTGCATTTTATGGTGTTTTACTTGATAAAACGACTTATCAAGTGTGTGTTTGCTTACTAATATTGACATCTTGAATTATCAACATCAACACTTGTTCGAAATATTGAAGATCTCGACTTATACAAATAAGCCTTTTCTGCAAAAAATAATTTTAACTTGACAAATTGAGATGTCAAGCATAAGTTTGTGTATGAATAATTGTCATCTTGATTTATCAACTTACACTCACATCCAAAATACTGGATATCTCGACTTATACACATAGCCTGTTTCTGCCTCCATTGACAAATCGAGATGTCAAGTTATGGCAAGCCAAATATTTTTGTTTAAAAAGTGACATTATCACATGTTCACTTTTACCTTTGCCGTGGTGATTAAGTTTTCATCTGCAATAGCAAGATATCAAGTTGTTATCTACCCAAGCTGGATATTTTTTATGTACCTACTGGAGCCTAAACGCCAACAAACATGCCATGCAACAACGTGAAGTAAATATAAAAAATATAGTATAATGCTGTACATTATTGGTGACTATTACTATCATTGGTGTACTATGTACCTACCTACATGCATACTTACACAAAAGATTCAAATCAATATAGTGTTGATTGATAGCGGGGTGCAAAGCCGTAAAGAGACGCTAGCATAGATCATTTAGACCCTTTAGAGCCATGGTTGTCTAAGACGAAGTCTGACAATTTTTTAAATCTGTGTTTTAAGGTTTTTGGGGAAAAACACCAATGATGGCCAATCAGAATAAGATGTTCCTTTTTTTTCACTTTATTTAATTAAAATAATAGTCATAGCACCGCGAGAATCCAACTAGAAAAGAAAGGTAAACCATTTAGAGTAGGAAAGGGTGTCAGACATGGAGACCCTCTACCTCCAAAACTATTCTCAGCGGTTGTCGAAACAATCTTTAGGAGACTTAACTGGGAAAACCTCGGAATCACTGTCGACCGAGTCTCCCTAACACAATCGAGGTTCGCAGACGATATATATATAATGTTATTTGCTGAAACACCTAAAAACATATAGCAAATGATACTTGAACTAGCGGATGAAAGTGAGAAGACAGGTTTAAAGTTTTGAACCCAGAGAAAACAAAGGTAAGGACAAATGGGAAGAAAACCACCATACAACTAGGAAATAACCAAATTGATTGCACTGATGAATACATCTACCTGAGACAGATAATAGGACAGCTAATAACACAAGAGGTCCCTATACGCAAAGAAGTTGACAGAAGAATAACAAATGGCTGAAAGAGATACTGGAGTCTGAGAGAAGCCATGGAAGATAAAACTCTTCACATTAATGTAAAGAAAAAACTTTTCAACACCTGCATACTACCTGTTTTAATGTAAAATCAGAAGACTCAAATGGCAATGGGCAGGGCATATGATAAGAGGCCAAGAGAAATGGAGCAAAATTGTGACACGATGGTGCCATAGGAAAAGGAAAAGGGGCAGACCACAGAAAAGGTGGGATGATGACATTAGACAGGTAGCAGGAGTAACTTGGAATAGAGTGGCCCAAGATAGACAGGAATGAAAAAGGTTGGAGGAGATCTTTGCCGATTGGCAAACAGACCTACAAAAAATAATTAAGTATTAGAATAGATTAAGATTAGTTTAACTACCAAAATATACTTGTAAATCCACACTCATAGTTTTTAGTTCTTAATACTTTGTAAATAGATACTAAGTTGGTCTGAATAAAGGGTTTTATTATTATTTATTAGTATTATTTTTGATCGAAGTAATGTGTTAGCAATCTAACAAAACATGTATTAAGCATGTTTGTCATCAGACATTTTACAGATTTTTACAGCCATTTAAGATTACGAAAATTTTCAAAGATTTTTTAAAACGGTTTTTTGAAGTCGTTTAAAATAATAATTAGAAAAGCTTTTTTAAATAAGACCTTTTATAAGTAGGTATTTATGTCCTGTAGTGTGTTTGATTAATATTTTCTTATTTGTAGAACTCAACGATTGCCAACTATTGATTTCTCGGGATTATAAGTCTAGCCTATGTGTTAATTTAGTGTATGCTCTAAATAATTCATTTTAATTAGAAACAAATGCGTTTCCATTGTGTTTTTCCCATATGTTTTAAAAATAATTTTAATAAGTTAGTGAAAATAGTTTTTAGATTATGTAAATGAGTGTATAGTTCTAAAAAAAATATATTTTAAATACTAAGACTTTTTTTACATTTTGCATTATATGCTGAAAAGTAAGATATTTCTTGTAAAGTAGTAATAATTACTTGACAAACTATATCTGTTTGAAGTTGTCATTGGTTTACTAATGAGAAATAATGCTTTTTCCATTGAAATAAGTAAGGTTACCGATAAAAATGATCCGTACTCAGATGGTGAATAACTGGATAAATGTCCTTAAAAGCCAAAACTTGGTCTACAAGTCGAGTTATCAACTTATTCAAGGCATTTCAGCTGTTTGACAAGTCTATTATTATGTAAACTATAAGTTATTTCGTTAAATTCTTGAAACCATACGAAAGAGGGCCTCAAGTAACCCTCAAAATAACTTTGACATCATCGTTTAACTAACTTACCGACTAAACAGAAAATGTCAAACTTTAAAATGGCTGCCCTGAAAAATTGACGTTTTTGCGATGTTCAGTTATTCCTGCGTGCCACGGAATTAATGCATGCATATTTATTTACTTTTAATAAAATATTTTGAGAATTAAAAAATAAATATGAGTTTGTAGTATTTATTGAGTAAACTACTGATAATATTACTATGATGTTTCTGTTCATCTTGAAATAAGCAAAGTGTATAAATTCGTTTCCATTATACAATTATAACCATTTTACAGAAGATAATAAATTAAGCATACATAATATTACAGAGAAGGTTAAAATAAAACTTATAAATTTTATACTAAACTTATAATTTTAACCTTATTAATAATTTTAAACTTATAATTTTAACTTATAACACCCCGCAGTTCGTTTTTATTTTACACTCACAATATTTCGCATTAGCTTTTTGTTACTTTTGCTGTTAAGGTACCAGTTAAGGCTTTTTAATAAGTCATAAATTTCTTACATTTTATACCTTACTGGTTTCGAACTCAATCAAGCCGCTGAGCAATAACTTCACAATAAGGATCGGAACCAAGTCTCTCAACATAGGTATTTCCATCATAAACAAACTCTGTGAACGAAACCCTTAAATGTGTTGTGAAATTTAGTGCTTTTCCAATTTTCTGAGTAGCTACAGAAGTGCCTAACGCTTGGCAGATCGGAGGTACTTTAGGAGTCACTTTTCTAGGTTTCATGTGGGCGTACTTAGGGCCTAGGTTTTGAAGCGTTATGTGGGATACAGGGCCGTATTTCAGCTTTCTTCCTAAGTCTAATGAGGCCTTGCAAAGGAGTGTCGCAAGGTTTTTCATCCGGTGTTCCCTTAGAGTGCTGAGAAACATGATCTCTAAGCTGCAGTCTACTCCATAACTGAAAAAAAAAAAATAGTATGAATTTATTAGTGGGTTACGATAGTTTATTGGTCATATGGATCTTATTGGTCATATTTTATGTTTTTTCTATGTCTGGGTGTTAAATGTCTATTTAAAAATGTACTTATTTAGAATATGTAACATAACATATCGTCACAGCCTTTCACCCGAGGGGGCTGGCTGAAGTGTAATACAACACCCACACTTCGCCGGACGATTTTTAGTCCCAAATGTGACAGGGGCGAGCCTGTCGCCATACACCGGGCTCCAGTCATATAGCAGATGGCATACAATTAAAAATATGAATAAAAAAAAATAGAAATTTTAAAAATATGAATGTAAATACATATAATTAAATCAGTCTCTGGCAGCCATATCGCAAGCTTTGTTTAGTTTGGAGTCAGACGACTGTGTGTGAAAAAATGACCCAAACAATTAGGTATGCATGTATAATACTCGATGTTTTGTTGTTTCTTTGTATCAATCTTATGTTTATTTTAGTTATTTTTGCACACCCTGTCCCATACTCATTTGTCGTATCCTCTCCATCCTAAGGTTGCCTGGAAGATATCGCTTTTAGTGATAAGGCCGCCAGTTGTTACACTATTTAATAAGTTTTATCATTATTTTTCTCTTGTTGTTTTGTTATCTGTGGTGTGAACAATAAAGAGTTTATCTATCTATCTATGCAGTTGTTAAATTAGAAAAAAAAGGTGTAAAAGTTTCATGACCTACTGGTGACTTTTAGAGTTCTTGCCTATTTTTCTAAAAAAAAAAGACATGCCCGCAATCTGTGCTTGTTTCGATGAATTGTTTGTACAAGACCAACAGAAAAATAGAGAAGTGAACCGATCTTCAATTTCGCCTTTTTTGTGTTTGATTCCAAAGGTAATGGCTTACAACCAAGATAAATAACAATCTAGATGAAGTATGATTGATAATTTTGATTGTGATTCCATAAAGTTTGCAGCCTAAATTTGAAACACTAGTGAAGCGCTTGGTACAAATTTAGAATCCTGAGCGTAGCGAGTGTTTTAAAGGTATGAGACGTACCATAACTTTGCTGGCGAGCAAAACACACAACTTTTCACTTCACTACAGCGAGGAAAATTCTAGGTGCAAGAAAAACAGCAGAAATGATTCGAAGTGAATCAAAAGTAAATTGAAGAAAGAGGAGAACCTTTTTTAAAAGTTTTTTTTTCTTGCATTCTTCATGCTGACCAGTGCGTTTTTCTAAAAAATAGGTTGGTGCACTGACATGAAATAAGTTTTCAGTGGACTGGCGCTATACAAAATTATTGAATAGGAAGGTTTGAAATAAAAAAAAATAACTTTCTTTTCTTTTCCAAGCTAGCGGATAAAATGCACTTTAGCACTTAAATTTCCAATGCTTGTGAGATTTTTTTTTTATGTTCCATCACAATATAAACTAGCTGCGCCCGCGGTTAAAAAGTATACTATGTGCTATTCTAGACTACAATCTACCTCTGAGCCAAATTTTATCCAGATCTGCGTAGCCGTTCAGGCGTGAAAGAGTAACAAACATCCATCCATCCATTCTTACAAACTTTCTCGTTTATAATATTAGTAGAAGGATCTTCCTTTTCTGCAAACATCTTCGCTTATTAAATCACAGTAGGTACCTTATACTACGCAACACCTATCAACCTTAATAACTTCCACCAGACCCATACATTTTCATAACGTGTGCGTACACTTTCCTTGGCAACAAACATAGAGCAGATACAACTAAGAAATGCCACAATATTGTGCTGTTCACAGAAATATGTGACGTTGCGTGGAGTAAAAAGGTTGTTTATCTTTTGCTCTACGAGAGCTAATGCAATAGCTCTACACGCACACTTCATTAGCGACATTTATGTGACATTAAGTGACATATTTTACTAAATACTAGCTGCGCCCAGTGGGTATTACCTGCGGCTTAAAAGTAACCTATGTATTAATACAGAGTACAAACTACCTCCATACTAAATTTATTTAAAATCCTTCAACTGTTTGAGCGTGAAGAAATAACAAACGCACACAAATTTTCGCCTTACTGATGTTATTGTGATGATAGATAGTAAAACAGGCTATAGTCTCAATACCACTATAGTTGAGCGTATTTTTTGAACGAGCGAGCGTGAGCTAACGAAGCGTCTATGCTTTAGCTTCGGCAATAATACTTTCGTATGTCCGGATTTCTGTCCGATCCTTCCTATACAGGTCGCATCTATGAACAACTGACTCGACAAAAAAATCTGTACTCGTAATTTTAATTATCGAAGTTTTTCTTTTCACAAAATTTCACGAGAAATAGTTGATAAATACGACGTGTAGACGACAGACGCCAACGTCAACGAAGTCTTCAGCTCACAGAGGCATTAGTATTTTTAAAACCCTTTTAAGTGACCAGTCCCGTCTGGTACCTTGATGTTAACAATAATGTCAAGCTCTTCTTAAAATCACACAGCATAATTAGCTTATACAACCTCCTCTTTGTATTTTCTCCATGGAATCAACACATTAATAGCAATTTCGTATAACATCTCTCAAACACTAATGTGTTATGTAATGATAACGGCCGAACCCACATTGTTGCGAATCCATTTTGAACTTTGACTCTGGCTCAATATCTAATCTTGGTTTGTTTGCAAGGGGCTTGTGGTGATTAATGAGATTTTTGGTAGTATCGGACTTTGTAAAACCTGTTTTATTCTTCGGTCAAAAATAAAGGAGAACACACACATCGTCAAGCCTTTCCCACAAAGGGGCTGACAGAGGTGTTATACAACACCCACACTTCGGCGGTCGATATTCAGTCCCAAATGTGACAGGGGGCGAGCCTGTCGCCATACACCGGGCTCCAATCATGTAGCAGATGACATAAGGGAGAAACGGCACAAAAACCTAAAAATGGACCGCTTAAATTAGGTGCTGCACATAATCTACCGTAGTCACAAGCAAACGCAACCAGTCGCAACAGTGATAATTATTGTTGTCTCGTTCTAGCTATGGTCTCTTGTCATTATCTTTGCTATTGATACACGTAACATAATACTGTCAACGGAGCTGTGTATTGTCCGTTTGTTTATAGTTATATTGGGTCCATGCGCTGTGTACTTGAAATTGGACTCGTGCCGCTTCGTCCTTTTATTATTTCGATGGTTTTTTACAATTAATGCAAAAACAAAAACTAAATCCCAACATAACATAATCATCACGCATTTTCCCCGAAGGGTGTAATACAACACCCAAACTTTGCCGATATTCAGTCCCAAATGTGACAGGGGGCGAGCCTGTCGCCAATCACTGCGCTCTAGTTATATGTAGCTGATGATAAATAATGATGATGATAAATATAGTACGCTCATATGTTCACACAATTAACAAATTTGTGTGTGCTCTCGACTGGGATCGGACCCGCTCCCTCTGGCTTGAGAGGCGGGCCTTCTCCAACTAGACTATCATCGCTTCCTCCCACGGATCCCACGGATAGGTATCTAAGTGTAGTCTATGTGCTGTCTATTCTAATGCTTACTAGGATTAAACGATTGAAACGATCTTCATGATATTTTAACAAGAGAACAGAGAGGATCATAAAGACCGATAGAAAATCTACCAACAAATTATCTACACAGATCTGGCAATAAAAAAAAACTATATAATGCAGCAAAATAACTGGTTATACCATAATGAAATGAAAATACCTTTTAAATACTCTGCGGGCACTAAGGTACTTATTATTCTAGGTATTGGTTAGTATTTGATTGACTAATTACTAGGTAGAATATAAATGAGATACCTACGTGGACCGTGATACATGGCTCTCATGTAGGCTACAACAGTGATTTGTGGTTACAATGGAATGACACTAGTCGTAATTTGTCGAACATTGCACGGCTGTCCGACATACATTACAACGTTAGGTACGTAACGCAACGTGGGCAAAGAAAATTGCTCAGTGTGACCTTGGGCTTAAGATTCATTATTGTCATGGTAATCTTTAATGGAACGAAAACTCTACACGAGTGACAATGCGGTGTAACTTGTTAGTCTACCTATTTTGTTGCAGTATTTTTTGTTACTTAGTCGAATGGAATTATGGCATCATCCAAAAAGTCTACTGCAAAAAGCAAGATAAAAAGGATCTGTTTGATAGCGATTTGTTTTTATTTAGAACAAACACATTTTTATGGACCGGTTCTACACAAGTCTTTGGATTATACTAAATTTGTAAATTGTACTCATAGGATAAATGCAAAAGTGAATATGTTAAATGGTTACGCTTTCACGCCCTAACTACTAAACTGATCATCTTGTATTGATCTTTCTGTACACATTGTCAAAGGCACATAAAGACATAGGGCGCGTTGTATCCCGAGAAAATTAGCAGTTCCTGTGGAGCCGTGGGTGTAACCGTGAGGCCCAGCCCCTACGAAACATAACACACCATAGATGTAAAAAACCTCAAGAAGTAGCAGATAAGTACTCACTGTTCAAACATGTTGCATCGACTATCTACCTCAGCCATGAACTGCACAAGTGCTTTCGAAGATGGTTGGGTGCATCTTTCCTCAGCAAAAACTTCGAAGAAAGGCTTTTCTGTTGAATCCGATGTTGCCACCTGGAGTAAATGTGATTGGTACGCTTACAGTTAAGATATCATTATGACTAAATAATAAGTAGGTAAGTTCATCATATCATTTTCCTCAAGAATGACGAAGACGTGAAACTTTCTGAAGACGTTCGCAAACTCCAAAGCTACTAACTTAAGTTAACAAGTAACATTAATAAAGGAAAATCAAAAACCCGGCTGCAAATATTGTACCCTATTTCACTTCCACTATCAAGACATCACATGACGAAATCTATGAAGCTGTTTAGGCTGTAGGGCGTGCCAAAGAAATATCATACATACATACCCACATACAAACATAAATACTTACACACACTAACCCTCCTTCTTGCGCAGTCGGGTAAAAAGTATATCTCTTAGTTATTACCAATACGATTAAATCAGTGATTTTTTAATTAACTAGTGTGAATCCTTCACCTCGCCTCGCGTTAAGCAATAATGCGGCTTATGGTGGATTACGTTTCTCTATAAGAAACTGATTCACTAGATCCTGTATCATAACTATTCAAGAACACCCACTCAATCATTCCGCACTCTAAATTTATTCATACAAACCTGTAATTTATTAAAACAGGCTGACACCACTTCACCAGTGCTGATTTCAACAGCTATAACGGACACTCCGTCCAGAGCTGCGTCAGCACTCAGCTCCAGCAGCTCTTCTGACGCCACTGGGTTTATATTTACCTCTGTACCGATGCATACTGTCTCGTCTTTGCAGAACCCTTCTTTGATCACCTGGAAGAAGTTAAAAGGCCTATAAAAGTAAGAAGAACTATTTTTTGACAAAGTCAAAGTCAAAATGTTTTTATTCAATTTAGGTATCAAAGATACACTTATGAACGTCAAAGTTATTTAAATTGACTCGACCGCCTTGTTCGGACAAAAAGCCTCTACTCAGAAGAACAGGCAAGAAACTGAGGGGCATTATTTTTTCAAATAATAAATAAATTACAGTCTCACAAATTTTGGCTTACAACTAGGTAATATCTATAAATACTAGTGGCTACTTGGCGGAAGTGGAAGGCTCCAGACATCTTTATCTTCTAAATAATTCTTAACCTTATAATATCCTCTTTTCATTAATGTAGTTTTTACATGTGATTTGAATTTTCCCTCGGTGAGCCCTGTTATATTTTTCGGGATTGTGACTGTACCTACTCTACAAATAAATATTTGTATATTGTCTATTGTCTACTCAAAACTACAGAACTGGAAAAGTCGTTAATATTCAGGTTTAAAAGATTGATGATCACGACGAGTGTACTAAGTGCTACAGTGATTTTGTATGACATTTAAAATTATATTTAAAAAAAAAATCTCTTAGTGCTTACATATAATGCGCCAGACATAGTGGCTGCCGTCAGGGATTCTATTCTGTATTTACCTGGAATAGCAAGGCAAGTTTTATGAAACGAAAAATGTACATTTCGATTAACTGCTTTTTTACGTTTAATTTTTTTTTCAATTTTGTAATTGCGTAACATTTTTGACGTGACGTCTAATAAATCGATGAAAGCCATAAAAGGATGCCTCATTGTCCCGTTACGCTCGGTCGATCGGAGTAAGAGCGCTACACGAGCGAGCGAAAATCACGATCGGCTTGATCGTTCGGCTTGCGCCAAATCTATCTCTCATCTACTCGATTGGCCTATAATAATAATAAAAATAATAATAAATTTATTTATTTGAATCAAAAATAATACAACAAATGTTATTTAATTTTAGTTACATGCATGCAAAATACAAATTAAAAAATAATATAAATAATAATAAGTTCCTACTAATTTCTTACGCTACATTATATTAATTATAACAGTTTACAATATTATAATATTAAAAGTTAAACATCACAATAAAATAACATGGGTGGAGGCCCTAGCTCCCATAGTAGGATACCCTGAGTTTGCCTATGCCTCCGAGGAAAAGATTTTATCATTGTTTTGTTATGACGTTGTCACGTTAAACAATCATCCATAAACTGACTTTAACAATTTTGTTTTAATGGTGAATGGGCCCACGTTTGACCACAACACACCTGATGGAAAGTGACGATGTAATCTAAGACGGACACGATTGCCCATGCCTATTCACTCTTCTCTAGAACATAATTCATTAGTATTATGTTCAAGCAATTACAGCACATTTATTGCTGGCAAACATTAACATATACATGACCGTTTGACTAAAGGAAAAACTTAGTGGTCAAGTGTGTCTAAAATAAGACTGACATACATCGTGATACTGTGTATTGCTTGATTAAAAATTAATAAATTAATTTATCAATATTTAATCAAATAGCTTACATGTCAGCTACTCGTGTTGTTAATTAATTAAGACTGCAGGCGATGATAAGATTTAATTTATCACTCAAACTACATATGTTTGTAATTAACATAATTATTTTAGGATTCATTAACACTTACTGTAAAAAAAATATTGTAGGTTATATTGTAGCGTCCTTAGCAATAAACGATGTATAACCTCGGAATAGTTATGCAGTGTTTTATCTTTTTTGATCGAGTCATAAAAAAAAGAAAAAGACAAAACACTATCTGGGGGCTGAGCTACCCACGTCTGTAGAAGTGTTATCTATTGTGATTCCCTACACGTGGTCCCCGGGTAGTGCTAACCGAGTAGCAAACTCTGGTGGGAGGCTTCGGCCGTGGCTAGTTACCACCCACCGGACCAAGCCATGCCGTAAAATGACCTAGTCGTGTTTCGGGATGTGGTCCGGTGTACCTAACCGTTCCGAAGACGGGTCTGAGCAGTAGCGCACTTGTAGCGCCTCACTCAACTGCCGTCTTTGGACTTCTTCACTCTACAAAACTTCAAGGCTAGAGTGAATAAGTACCTTATAGGTCGTCGTGCTCCATCTTAAATCACAACATCGCTTAACATCAGGCGAGTTGGTGGTCAAACACCGACCTATTCTACATTAAAAAAAAATATATCTCCAGTCCAAGGCTATACAATGTTTATTGCTAAGAGAGTAAAAGTTTATTGACCTACTAACGTTATATTCGTTACCATCTGGTGTTAACTTATATTCATTTAAAAAAGTAGAATAAAACGATAGCAAAAAGTCCCCTTATTTTGTAGAAAAAAAAAATTAAGCTATCTACTTACCGCATTCAGATCTACCCCATTCCATTTTTAAACAAAAATATCCAATATCACACTTTAAAACTAATAAGTAACCATATATTTTAAATTGGCATAAAAATACGTCCGCCTGCAACACAGCGCGACGCAAAACTATCTAGCGGTGACGTGACGTAGTGTTTGTAAATGTAAATCGTAACCTTAAAGCCGGTCGGTGATTGCTGGTTACCGCTATTATCATTTGTATGGAAGCAATACGTGTCACATCAACTCACATTATCAACTAACAGTATGAATATTGAATTTAAGCAAACAAAGTACAAATATAAGAAAAAGAAAGAACAAGGATGACAAATATAAGAAAACATAATACAAAATTGAAATGAAAAGAGGGTATTATAAGGTTAAGAATTATTTAGAAGATAAAGATGTCTGGAGCCTTCCACTTCCGCCAAGTAGCCACTAGTATTTATAGATATTACCTAGTTGTAAGCCAAAATTTGTGAGACTGTAATTTATTTAGTATTTAAAAAAAATAATGCCCCTCAGTTTCTTGCCTGTTCTTCTGAGTAGATGCTCTTTATCCGAACAAGGCGGTCGAGTCTATTTGAATAACTTTGACGTTCATAAGTGTATCTTTGATACCTAAATTGAATAAAAACACTTTGACTTTGACTTTGACTTTGTCAACAAAAGACTCAGAAATTCCAAAAATGACCAAATCAGTGGGGTTTGCGGGCCGGGCTGTTTACAGCGCCCAGACAATTTAAAAAAGTATGAATATTGAGGAATACATGAGTAATCGAACCGTGACTGCCATGATGGCTCAGTTGGTAGTGAAATGGCTTCTGAAATTGGGCTCGAGTCCTACCTACGGCAAATATTTATGTGATGAACATTTGTGTGTTGCAGATACCTGTGGCTGGGTGTTATTATCTATATAAGTGTGTATTTATCAGTCTCTAGCAGTTTTTCTACAAGTTTTGCTTTGTAGTTAGACGACAGCGTGTGCAAGAATGTCCTAAATGACTTGATTCGTGAGTGACGTCACAGCCGGTTCCAACGGAAGACCAGCGCTGGCTGCTATAGCCGGCATTACGCTAAGTTGGAACCGGTTTGTGGCAAAAAACATTGTTTGTATAGTTTTTTTTTTTTTGTTATTTTTCAGTTAGGCAGTGCTTAAACTCCGCTTGTACCTTGGAGATTCCGGGATTATCCGTTAAGCACCAATACAGACTATATACGGGGAGTATTGTACTACAATAGTAGTACAATCGCACATAATCCAACTTCACCCCGTATAACTCACGAAGACACAAAAAAAGGAAAGGTGCCATGTAAATAGTCAAGCATTGTGTAGAGTACCTATTAATTACTTTAATTTGACTTCAGTGGTGTCAGCTATGAGTAGTAGTGCCACGATGGCAAGTGTGCCTTTCCATACTTGCGTGGATTCAGTTTATGGTGTACAGTACATGATAATTCAAAAGGTTTTCTACCAGCAGAATATAAAAATTTAAAACAGTTTTGTTGTTGGTTGTCTCTAGCCGATATCTGAAAAGTCTTATTTTACAAAACCGACTTTTTTACATTTTCCAAACAATAAAACTTATAGGCACTGTTATTTACACTGTGCCCTTACTGACTTTACGGTGAGCCTGAGCATAATCATCCGTGTACACATATTTTATTTGCATACTACTGATATAATCATCCCAAATTATATTATGTACTTACTTGGGACTGTTGTCAGTTACGATAACGGTCATTCACCTACCGTCATTGATTGACTGACAAGTCGTATTTCGATGTTTGCTCTGTAATCATCTAAAAGATGATACATTATACATAGCTAGGGGGATCTACAACAGTATCTGTAACAATGTGATGTGCCATAAAATGCCCGTAATGATAGCGACGTTTTTTCTTTTAAACGTTTTAAAGGAAAATGCATAAGTAATCAACTATAAAAATGTTACATCATCAAACCATATACTCGTAAGTATCTACGTATAAGAAGTCAACACTACATTAGCAATTACATATTTTAATAATCTGCACAGAAACACTTTGAGCATAAGTTTAAGGTACAGTAAACTATAGAACACTGGCAATGGCAATTAAACCAATTTAGTAGTATGCATTGATATTGAATGATTGTTGTTTGTAGCATTGTAGCAGCACAAGCACTCCACAAATAATGTCCAGGATACAATATGAGGCTAGTGTTTCAAGCTAGAATAACAACGGCCACCGCTATTTGCTTACATTCCGCTGGTCACTAAGAAGAAGAAGATCATGTCAGCCTGGAAGACGTCCACTGCTGGACAAAGACCTTCCTCAATAATCGCCACGACGATCGGTCTTGCGCTGCTCTCATCCAGCGGCTATTCACGACCCTCACCAGATCGTCGGTCAACTTGTGACCCTTACCACGCTACGTCATCCATGCTACTTTAGAATCTTTCTACCCCGAGAACAATATTCCAACCTAATAAATAAATCATTCCTGTCTTCGAAGTTATTTCACTTTATCGTTTTCCAGAAATCGAAAACTGTACAAGTACACGCGGAACCAACACAGCACAGTACAGCTGAGTCAGAGTAAAGCAATCAGTAGTTCAACTGGATTGAATTCAATTTCAGTAGAGCTAACAGACTTCCTTCGGTAGACGTCGATTTTTACGTCAAGTCCTTGATCGATTTTTAAAATCAGTTAAATACAACCTAGGCATCTTCAAGGCCAGAGTGAATAAGTATCTACTAGGTCTTCGTGTTTCATCTTAGGCCACAATGTCGCTTTATAAAAAAAAGTTATTGAAGTTTTATGTTTTATCATTTGTGTTCCTAGTTTGATAAATTGTTTTATGCTCAATTAGGGCCACTTGCATAACCTCGGATTATCTGTTTAGGTCAGAGTTAACTGCTCATCACAGATAAAATAAAACTCATAAATCATCTTGCGCTACCAAGCGCTAGAAGCCAACTTTTTTTTTTTTTTACCTTGGGAAAATCCTTTATGGATACCACCAACAGCCCGGGTGCGGGCACAGAGTACTTATGTGGGAATCCCGTCACTGACGGCCTACTCACTAAAAACTCAAGGGTGTTCCACCTTGGCGCAAAATGTCGGGGCTAGGGGACGCTTTCGTACTCTTCCACGGCCCCGACAGCGCTAGCCCTTTCGGGCACCTCCCCGAGCTTACGCTCTCTCCCCCTCGATGACGATGTATCGAACACCAGACACATCGTCATCATACACCTCCTCGGGGACCAATTTGCCCGTGGGCGCCAGACAGCACCCGTGTCTAGGCGCCCATGGTCCCCATACGCGACGGGTCAGATGAGTGGCCCCGCCGCCTGCCACTTCGGCCGCAGAGGATAGGGAGAGCGGCAACGACACACCGACACGCCTCTTCCTCTGCGGCCCCACCGCGTCCGCCATCAAACGGTAGCGACCCCGTTTGGGCCGCGGAAGGTAGGGAAAGTGGCAACGACACACCAACAGTCCTCTCCCGCCGCGGCCCCCAGCCTTCGGTTGCAGTGTTGCACATGCGACACTACACCTCGCCTCAGTTGTGGGTCTGCTCAAACAGACCCACACCCTACTTAGGCCGCTTCCATGTGGGCTTTGGAGCTAAAAGCCCCAAGAAGCGGCCCCACCTCGGATTCCTCTTGGCTTCACCGTGGTTGCCGAAGCCACGGCTACTGAGCCCCCCCGCCACGACAAGGCGGGAATCCTCGGGGGAGGCTAGAAGCTAACCTTAGGTTAACTCAATGTTAAAGTGACAATTTATAACATATTAACTCTGAGTTAATTACCTGCGTCTAAGAATAATTTAGCTCTGTACATTCTGTAGTATAATTTAGAGCCTTATACAGGGTTATAGGTACTTCACCAAAAACCTCTGAAGGGTTCAACGTACTGCCAATCCTGTTATCGCGAAATAAAAAACAGCTGTTCCATACAAAAAGTTCAATCACCTGAGACAAATTTATGGAACAGCTGATTTTTTTTTTCGCGATTTCAGAGTTCGCCCCATAGTAAAAGTTGTTCATATTGATGAGTACAATGAACCCCTAAGAGGTTCTTGGTGAGTTACCTATAACCCTGTATAAATAGGTTTAAACTGCAAACATAAAATTGTTATTACTCTATGTTATGAAGCTACAATAAAGGTTTCTATAGGACCCAATACCAGAAAACCATTTTAGTCTACTCTAAAGATAGAATTAGGAACCCAAACGTATTCATACAGATGTCAATATATCTATAGCCCTAAACGAAGTGCAGAAGACACTTAAATCAATTACTAGGATCAATTCGGTCTCTAGGAATGAATTTATCTGGAACTAGACGCTTTTAAAAATCGCACATTCTCGCTAGTAGGTTTGAGAGCATTTTGTGTCTTGTGAAGGCATTCCAGATCAAAAATGTGAGAAGCCTTGTTGTTTCTATTAAATTATATGGTAGGCAGTTCTTGATTTGTTAGTCATCATCATCATCATAATATTAGTCGGAAGACGTCCACTGCTGGACAAAGGCCTCCCCCAATGATATCCATAACGACCGGGCATGGTACAATAATATACTCCGCCAGGTATAGCTTTCTGGTCACGTGGGCAACACGTAGTGACGTAAATCGATACTTACTCGTAAGTAAGACCATCATCATTCAGAATTATGTAGTTCGAAAGAGACGGATGATGATGGCGAGTTACGTCATTAAGTGTTTGCTCCTGGAATACTAGACCTTGTTTTCTTGCGCTGCTCGCACACAGCGGCTTACCGCTACCATAGAACATATAAAAAAACTACCTTCGGCTACCTCGGTAGCTCATTTGGTAGTGAGCCTGCCTTCGGAGCCTGAGGGCGTGAGTTCGATTCCCACCTAGTGCAAACATTTATGCGACGAACATTTGTGTTTGTTCTATGTCTGGGTGTAAATATGTATTTAAGTGTGTATTTTATAATATATACGTATGTCTATCTCTCTCTCTAGTCTCTCTAGTCTCTGGGCGCCATATTACAAGATTTGTTTAGTTTGGGGTCAGAAGACAGTGTGTACAAATGTCCCAAATATTTATTTTTACCCGCCACCCTCACCAGATCGTCAACCCTCCTTGTGGAAAGGCCTTTCCAGGCCAGGTTAGGTAATCTGGTTTAAATGTCTGTTTGTATTTTTTTCAATATTCTAGTGTAAGTTTCAAATTATTTTTAATTTAATTTAGTATTAATTATTCAACAAATTTGAATGCATTATTATGATCGAAAAAAAAAACATAATAATCCACACTAACATAGAAAGCTACTCTGTTAGTCTGTTTGTAGGTTTTCACGGCTAAACGGCTGAACGGATCATGATTACATTCGATAATTAGCTATACCATATCTAATAAACACGAGGAAGGTTTTTTGTAAACTAATTTCATAACAAACGCGAACGAAGTCGCGGGTAACAGCTAGAGTGTTATAAAATTTTAGTAGTTTTGTCGCTAAAAAAAAGTACACCAGTTTAAAAAGCGTCTGTGTGTCACGGACAATTAGAGAAAGTTCCTGGACGTATTTTCTCCCTAGAATACCAGATGGATCAGATCTTTTTATTTTTAGGAACATCAATATTCTAAATGCTTTCAGTCCTACATTTCCAGATAAAAACATCGCCCGTTATTATTTATTGCAAATGGGTTTTTTGCAGATAGCCTAAAGCTATTGAAAAAATTGGCCTACAATAACATTTCCACGGTTTAAATGTTACTGTTACTGTTAAATTTAAGTGCTTAGAGTACTTTCTATATGTAGATTTTAAACCGATATGCTAGACCGGGAAAACCATTCAGATAATTGATAGTAACTATTTTAATTCACAATTTGTTTCAAAGAACCTAATCTAATATTAAATATAAGTACCTGGATGACCGCGCTTTGCTCGGTATTTTTTTTTTTTAATTGTGTTTTTTGGAAAATAAACAATTGATTTTAGTCTAACCTCAAAGCAAACACTCATTGACTTCGTGTTACTTAACAACGCCATCTGCTGTTGTGTCGTTAAAGCAATTAGTTGCTCACAAAAAAATAGTATTATTATTCGCCAATAGATGTCAGAAAGAGTCAAATTTTGCAGTTGAGACTACTCAAACACCTCCTTTTTGTTATTTTTCTTCCAAGTTTATGTTTAAGTTGATTATCGATAAAACACGAATAAAATGACATTTTCTAAAAATGATTCCTAGCTAGATCGATTTATCGCCCCCGAAACACCCTATATACTAAATTGTATGAAAATCGTTGGAGCCGATTCCGAGATTCCAATTATATATATATATACAAGAATTGCTCATTTAAAGATATAAGATTAGTTTTAGATACATTCAAAAACCACGGATATTTTGAACTTCTTAGAAATAAATATTTAATTTCGTATATTATATTTATAATTTAATAAATTGAATTTGAATTCTGAATAGACCACGGAACAGACGTTTAGTAGTAAATAGAGGGTCTTTTTAAATCATAAAAATAAGGCATAAAATAATACTTTCCCTTATCCATGGAAAGTAGCTTATGTAGCTTTGTCAAAGTCAAAGTGTTTATTGCGCAGGTAATTGTTAAATAAGTTCATAAGAGAGCGATGAGAAAGCGATGGCAGCCTAGTTGGGAGAAGGTCCGCCGCTCAAGCCAGAGGGAGCGGGGTCGAAACCGCCGACGGCACGTACCAATTTGTTCATTGTGTGATCATATGTGCGTATTGTATGTCATCTGCTACGTGACCGGAGCCCGGTGTACGGCGACAGGCTCGCCCCCTGTCACATTTGGGACTGCATATCGTCCGGCGAAGTGTGTGTGTTGTATTACACCTCTGCCAGCCCCCTCGGGGGAAAGGCGAGACGATATATTATGAGTTCATAAGATCATAAAAGTATAATTTACGTCTCGCATACTAGCCCTGTATAAAGGCTACTGCAACGACTTGTGGAGTTGGCCGGCTTATTCTTTAATTTAGTTAGCTCTTTATCTTGAGATGTGATATTCGTCTTATTCATAATAGCACAAGCTGCGCCCCTCGGTTTCACCCGCGGTTAAAAAGTATCGTATGTGCTCTTCTAGACTATAATCTATCTCTGTGCCAAGTTTTATCCAGATCTGTTCAGCCGTTCTGGCGTGAAAGAGTAACAAACATGCACCTATTCATCCATTCTTACAATCTTTCGCGTTTATAATATTAGTATTGATTTATGTATTAATAAACATTTGATTTTATTTTCAAAACAATTTTTTCTTTATCTCATTTTTTTATAATACAATGAAATAGATTAAAAACCAGTTTTATAGTAAGTTTAGTTCACAGAAAATTTAGGCAAATGCAACTTAAACTTAGACGAATGATCCGCCCAATTATTTTCCGTTACTCGCACTAAAGTATTGTGGAAACGTTTTTGTAAAAGCCCACTTTGTTAATAGGGTATTCGAAAAAAAAACGCGAAAGCGACAAACGAAAGAATTTGAAACACTTAGAAGTGACTTGGAATTATTTTGCTGAATTGTCTTTGTACACGGATTCCATTCCACAGTCTTAAGTACAGCCTTTTTGATATTATGTGGCTCTTGTGAGTTTCCAGAGCTATTTACAAATTCTTGCTAATCTTTAGAAAATGCTTTGGCAGAGCTTCTCGGCAATTCCTCTGAATTTCGTCCTACATACAAATTTTTGTTAATTTTGTGTGGGATTATACGGAGTTGCTTTTTTAGAATACTTCCTTGATGATGCTGAGGCATTGCTGAATTTCCAAGATTAAGAAAGATATTTAAAAGTAAATCCTTACTAAGTAAGTTTGTTAGTTTGTTAGTTACATAATCAATCAATCCTTATGGAATTTTGTAAACACGTTGCCGAGGGTAGAGAAAACATGTCAGGTTATCGGACAAACAGGCAGAACTAAATTATATATTGAAGAACTGTATGTACTTACCCTATTTAAGTGAATAAATATTTTGACTTTGACTTTGAGAAAAGGACATACCTTTCATCCCGAAAAAATAACGGTTTCTGTGGAAAAGCGGTTGAAACCGCGGAGTGCAGCTAGTAAGTTTATAAATAGTACTTATAACGCATTATCTGTATTAGACTTAAATATAATGACACACTTGCTGAAAACAGTTTACTGTTACTTACATTTGTGAATCTATGTTATCACTTAAGGGATCCGCGACGCTCTGAATGTCCCATACAAACGCGCTTGTCGAATGTGTTGTAAACCGTTTATCAAAATATTATGATGAAATTTGGCATTTGTATGGCGTTAATTTGACTGATTTATTTAATAGATAGACAAAGCAAATCAAAAGTTGTCTAAGAACATCATTAGCTTTTTCATTTATTATCATTTAATTAATCCAAAATACACTTAATAAACTTTTAGTTTCCCTTGTATTATGGATTACGGGAAACTAGAAGTTTCCCTTGTATTTAGGATTGATGAGAGAAGTGCGAAAGTCATAAAAAAATTTGAAATTGTACTTTGCAACTCTGGTGATAACTTTAAAGGCTCGTCAGTATCTTTATTTGCTTACATCGCTCGTCGTCTTTTTCTAGACGAAATGGCAATAGAAAACCTTTAGCCAATACAAAGTGCCGGACCAAGCCATGCCGTGAAATGACCTAGTCGTGTTTCGGGATGTAGTCCGGTGTAACCGTTCCGAAGACGGGTCTGAGCAGTGGCGCACTTGTAGCGCCTCACTCAACTGCCGTCTTTGTACTTCTTCACTCTAGTAAACTTCAAGGCTAGAGTGAATAAGTACTTTATAGGTCGTCGTGCTCCATCTTAGATCAGGCGAGTTGGTGGTCAAACTACATAAAAAAAAGTAGTCTAAAGTGGTCGCCAGACGCTAAATTATTTATTCTAATGCATATCTCATTATCTTATATCTCATTCAAGTTATATTCTCTTGAAGTATAATAAAAAAGAAATATCGCGCCTTTTAGACGAAGACGAAGACGCGTTCCTAAAACGTATTTAGGAACGCGTCTTCGTAATTTACTAAGACGCAAATAAGTGTAACCACAGTCATTTAACGTAAACGTATAGTATAATAACGATGCTAGAAATTTATTTCAAGAACTTAAAGTACATATATAATTTAGTATTACAAATGTATTCTATTTATTTGACGAAGTCAGCTGACTTAGAATTCGATTTATTTTATACTAGCTGTGCCCCGCGGTTTCACCCGCGGTTAAAAAGTGTCTTTGCTATTCTAGACTATAATCTATCTCTGTGCCAAATTTCATCCAGATATATTCAGCCGTTCTGGCGTGAAAGAGTAACAAACGTCCATCCATCCATCCATCCATACATACAAACTTTCGCGTTTTATTAGTAGGAATTTTTTAAAGTTTAAACATTGTCGTTGTCGTTTTTTGAGGGAGACACAAGACATATTCAATAATATTACCAAATGCTTTTGTAACTTATGGTAATTATCTTTTGAAGAGACCATTATACTCGTAGGCATATTATAGCATCCTTAATTCATTTTTTAGTTAAAATTGTGAAGGACCTGTTACTTTTTATGACCATAAAAGTTATTCTATGCTATCCTATCCTATTCACCTATAACAATTACTATAATCGTATGTATATTATACCTGTAAAAAGCCTCAGAGTGTTAAGGTGTGTTCATCGGGCATTACACGTTTTCATTTTATTTTACGAATAAAATTAAAATGCCCATCATTGCAGTGCATTCATTAATCTTACTATGGATCCAATAATGACCGTAACAAAGGGCATCGTAGACATGTAAGTTTAATACCCCTTTAAATTCAATGAAATTTCACCACTATTAAAAGCCTATCGAGAACATTTTGAGCTGTTAATGGATTGTGGATGCATTCGATATTTATAGATGGAAAGGGTAACACGGATTTATAGGCAAATGATACTGACGTATGTGTCTAGCCGCTTCGATCCCTCTCAGATATGTGAACCGTTGTCATCGTGGTCATGATATAGACATGAATAAGCAAGATTAGTACTAAACATGAATAAGGTGCTGGCTTTGAGTGTAGTAATACTTAAGAGGGCCGCGGCCCTCCTGAAATTCCCATACAAACGCGCTACTCAAATTTCTTGAAAACCATTTGTCAGATTATGATGAAGTTTAGCACGTACAATTAAATTAAAAATATCTCCGCCCCTATGTCCTTGTTTTTTTTTAAAAAACGTTTCAAGCAAAATAGAGCTATGAACAATATCCGCATTTTTAAGGGGTCACTTTTGACTGATTTATTCAATAGATAGACAAAGCAAATCATAAATTCCATTACATCGGAGGTTGTCTACATCATTAGCTGAATACACAATGAAAATTCTTAGTAATTTAAGAATGATTACAGAAGTACAAAGTCAAAAAAAAATTGAAATTGCACTTTTTCACTCTGTAGGTAACTTAAGAGGCTCGTCAGTATCATTACTCGCTCTCTTCGCTCGTCTTCTTCTTCTAGACGAAATGGCTGTAGAATACCTTAAGCCAATGCGAAGTTAGTCTAAAGTGGTCGCCGGACTCTAAGGGTATTGTTCTACTTGCTCTACCCGTCAAAGTGAACAACTTTAGAATACTTTAACGCACTTTTTTTTTAAATGTAGAATAGACCACCAACTTGCCTGATGTTAAGCGACGTTGTGTCCAAGATGGAGCACGATGACCTAGAAGGTACTTATTCACTTCAGCCTTGGAGATACCCACGTTGTATTTACTCGTAGTACCCTTATCACGAGATTTGATAGTTAACATAATTTTTTTTCGTTTTCGTTTGGCTCCATACAGTTAACTAAGTGTCATAAGGGGCCAGGGGCGCTTAATGCATGGAGTTAAAAAGTTTGCAAAATTCGATGAGTATTAATAATAATTTCGAGACATTTCCACGCACGGTCGCCTGACCCCAAACTAAGCAAAGCTTGTTCTATGGCTGCCAAAGACCGATATACATACATACATATATTTAAATACATACTTAATTAGATTATTAACACCCAGACATAGAACAAACATAAATGTTCACCACATAAATGTTTGCCCTAGGTGGGAATCGAACCCACGCCCCCAAGCTCAGAAGGCAGGTTCACTACCAACTGAGCCATCGAGGCAGTCAATTAAAGTCAATCTTTAATTTGCCCAAACTTAGCAATAATTTAAAATGAATTTCTATTTCCGTTTTTGAAGCGAAGAAATCAGATTGATAATTAATTTCCAAAATATTTTCAAGCCAAAAGCAGCTTATTGGGAAAAACGTAATTTTCTTTCTTATAACCATTACATACGCTTCCTTTAGAAGTCACTCGAAGTAAATCTCAATTTTCTAGTCTAAAAAGCAACAAATGAGACCGACAATTTCATCATCCTGTTCCTAAAAACATTTTAATGTCGGTCTTATGGCTGTTGAATAAAGTTCATATTTGAGTGGCTGTTTGTGTCGATATAGGGCTGGTAGGTTTTGGGTTAAGCTCTCGAGACAGTAGGCTCTCAGACTCGGCTGTGGTCTAGGGATTAATGTGGCGTGACTAAAACCTAGCACGCACCTCACTGATGGATTCCTTTGTCTGTAAATTGTATGTTATATTATTTTACATTATCATTTATATAGATACGAGCTGCACCCCGCGTTGCTACATATACTTATCGGTATATTTCAAATCCAAGCTCCAAATTTCATCAAAATCTGTTCATCCTTTTGAGCGTAAAGAATGTTACAAAGTTAGTCAAAACATACAAAGTTTCGCATTAAAATATTAGTGTGTTTTATTTAACAACATTGAAAACAATGTTGTTGTATTGTTGTAAGTGTTCTATAACAACATATTGTTGTATGTTGTTGTTAAAAAAAATACATGCTTGTATTTTCTTTTACTCGATTTCATAAAACGGAGGAGGTTCTTCTTCTATAACTGTCTGAATGTATTTTTTTATGTAATCACTTAAGGCTATTATATATTTACAACTTTTTTATGTTGTTATCCAATTATAATCCTAATCCTACTCGTAACTAATATTATAAATGTGAAAGTGAGTTTGTTCGTTGGTTTGTTTGTTTGTAATGGATTCACGCCTCAACTACTCAACCGATCTTTTAGAAATTTTGCATACACGCTGTCAGGGATACAGAAAAGGACATAGGGTACTTTTTATCCCGAAAAAGTTTGAAGGTTCTGTGGGACTGTGGGTGAAACCGCGAGGCGCAGTTAGTCCAAAATTGCTTTTGCGTCATTAAAACTAAGCATAAGGTTAAAAGAAAACTGCAAAATTAAGGTTCCATGTCTATATTTATCGTTCAATAACTTCTTTCAGATGCTTGAGAGCTTCGTCCAGCGCTGTACAGACCTCCTGCGTGCTCAGCGGCCTTTCTTCAAACGAAGCTGTTCTACTTCTGACCTGCTGAAGAAATAAAAAAGTACAATAAGTAAAATATGTACATACAGACATAATACAACGTGCTGATTTTGGGTGTAGTAATACTTAAGGGTCCCGCGACGCTCTGAAATCTCCATACAAACGCGCTTGTCAAATTTCTTGGAAACCATTTATCGGATTATGATGAAATTTAGCAAGTACAATTAAATGAACTACATCTCCGCCCCTATGTTCTTGTTTTTTTTTTAAACGTCCTTAAGAGAAAATAGCTATGGAAAATATCCGCATTTGTAAGGGGTCACTTTTGACTGATTTATTCATTACATAGACTAAGCAAATCAAAAATCCCTTTACATAGAGAGGTTGTCTACATCATTAGCTTTTAAATGAATCCATAATACAAGGGAATTTTTTAGTAATTTAAGAATGATTACAGAAGTGTAAAAGTCATAAAAAAATTGAAATTTCACTTTATCACTCTATAGGTAACTTTAGAGGCTCGTCAGTATCATTACTGGCTCTCTTCGCTCGTAGTCTTCTTCTAGACGAAATGGCTAAAGAAAATCTTAAGCCAATGCGAAGTTAGTCTAAAGTGGTCGCCGGACTCTTAAGGGTGTTGTTCTACCCGTCAAGGAGAACATCTTTTGTAACACAAGTTTGCCAAATTCGAGAAAAAAAAAACAAGTCTTCTTACAAAATTGATCACGTGACTAGTTGTTTTGAATGGAGACTCGATAATTTTTGTTTCGAATTTTGAAAACGAATGTTCTAAAAGTTGTTAGTAGAACAACATCCTACTAACACAAGTATTTCTACACCCAAAACCAGCACGTTGTACAATACTAGTAGATCTATGAGCTGTTATGTAGATCTCGCGGCCGTCGTCTAGCCTAGACAATCGGTTAAGAAATGTGACATCTAAAGGAAGATTGAGATCCAGACATACGAAAGCATTTTAGTCGAAACTGAAGCATAGGCGCTTATAGTCTTGTTATAGTCACACCTCTTTTCTGTAGGGACAGGGAGAGACCTTCCGTTTTCTATATATGATCCTGGGGGGCTATTCCTTCGCGTGAGATGAGATGAGATTTTTATCTTGGTCACTCTCACACCTATAACGTTTCAAACGAGAGCAACAAGGACGAAAAAAGGTGAGAAGAAAATCTCAAATCTCCGAATAGGGCCACCGGTACGCAACTTTCGCTTCTTCTACTTCCATGAGTCTTTTTATACACGCTCGTCGACTACGAGTACTCTTGACCTGCACCCCTAGATTGCGCGCGCGACAAAATCCTTCTCGTCACTTTTTGTCGCGTGAGAACGTGACAAGGCTATATGTAAACATACGTCTCTCTCGATAAAAAGAGTCGACATACCTTTGTCGCGTTGCGCATGCTAGGCCTGCTGGGAGCAATTCAGCTAAGCTAATTCGTGTAGCTTTGTGGTGATTTAAAAAACTGTAGAAAGTAAAACCTATGTCTGTAGTAAATCATGTGTTTATTACATGAAGAGACAGGCCTAGCCGAGTTTGGGGCTCGCTACACAAATACTCAGGTGCATACTACATCTAAGCGTCTTTTTGTCTTTTTTTCTTGTTAATCTGATGTAATAAACTAATCTAAGGTTAAATAAATTTTTACTTTACATTACATGAAAAACAAAATCACCGAAATCGGACCATTATTTATAAGGAGGAAAAATGTTTATCTTTTTGTATGGACAAGTACGTGCTTCACGATTGTCTTAAAGAGGACACTTACAATAACGACAACGTCAACAGCGTTGACAATGTAAATAGTTACAGTTAAATATCGGCTATAGTAAGCTAAATTGCCACCCTGACTTTTCTTCAAAACGTTTGCTATTTGATCGTGGTACGTGTGCGTACGTCGACCCTTACCGACTTGACCATTCACATTCGCCTTGTAAGTATATGTTTTGTCAATTTTCTTCCCGTAAAATATGTGAGCAAATATTATGTACAGAAAAATAGGAACAAAACCTGGTTGAGATAAGGTTAGTTATTCATCCTATTTTTCTTCCTCATATAGGTATATTTTTCCTACATGTCAAACGGATAACGTTTTTCCAGTAGAAATAAGGTGGAAATAATCTCTTATACAAAGTTGATTCTTGCAGATTAGATAAAAGAATATGTTCTGAGTTTCTGTTATGGCTTTGCCTTAATGTTCAGTTCTTCATTTCAGGTTTTTTTAAAGGAAATTGGCGTCTATATCTATGTATATTTATTATGAAGAGGTACTTTGAATGTTTGTATGTTTGCATGTTGGTGATACCTTCAGAACGAATTTAATCATGGTAGAATAATTTGCTCCGCCAGGTATAGCACTCCGAGTCAAAAATGGTCACGTGGGAAACACGTAGTGACGTCAATCGATTCTTAAGCAGGACCGAAATATGTCATGTTAAACAAGTTTAAAAGAGACGTTGACGATGACGAGCGACGTCATTACGTGTTTGCTCACGGAATGTTAGATCTAGTTTTTTTGGATCATGAATTTAATAAAAAAATCACTAAGTGCCACTTGCAGAAGAACGACGGAGTTAAAGTTTTAAAAAGAGGTTTGATCAACAAAAGCTTGAGTTATCTTTTTAACTCAAGAGTTAACAACTCATCAGAGGTTAAAATGTAACTTTAACTGTAAATAAATCATATTGCGCCACCAAAAGTTCCAAGCTAACTCTGAGTAGTTTGAGTTAACACAATGATAGATATTTTTTTACATTTTAACGCTGTGATAATTAACCCTGCGTTAAACATTTAACTCCGTACCTACTGCAATTAGGGCTCAGAGAAAGTCACACAATAACTAAACCCTATGAATATTATGGCATTCACTGGCTATAAAACGTGAGCGAAACAGCTGGCAGTTAACTAGTCTAGGGTTTATAGGGTTATTTTTATAGGGTTACAGGGTTATAGGTAAGTCACCAAAAACCTCTTCGGGTTTGTACTCATCAATATGAACAACTTTTACTATTAATCCAATCATGAAATCGCGAAAAAAAGCCAGCTGTTCCATACAAAAAACCCATCGGCCTGAGACAAAATGTATGGAATAGCTAATTTTTTTCGTGATTTCGAAGTCTGCCCCAAAGTAAAAGTTGTTCATATGGATGAGTACAAAGAACCCTCAAGATGTTTCTGGTGAGTTACCTATAACCCTGTATGATTATTATTCTCACATGTGATTTATTCAGTATACTCTGCGTCAGAGGACAGAAGACGTCAGGGTTCATGGAGTCGGTACGAGACTTCCCCGTGAGGTAGCTCATGGGGATCCCGATGAGGAGCACGGATATGGCTCCAGCGAAAGGACAGTACGTGAAGGCGATCCGGAAAAGAGACTGGAGCGGTTTCGTTGGGAGCTGGTTTCTGGAAAAGAAAAGTAATAGTTGATAAATTGCATGTACTAGCAACTAACTCGCTTTTTCTAATACCTATTCTATTTTTAAATTAGGATTTACCTATTTCTAATCTCTATTGCAACAAAAGTTTTATTTTTACATGAGCAAGATGGAACTTCGTCAGCTTTGAATGGTCAGTTCAGTGGAGCAAAGTTTAAAAAAAAATTAAAAAAAAAACTTAGCATCACTGGGGTAAGATCAGACGACTTCTGCTCATCTTGTAGATAGATAATCATTTTAGTCAAATTATATTTTTTTAATTATTTTAGATAGACTATCGCTTCTGAGTGTATCAAACTTTTTTGTTGAACTCTAGAGCTCAATTACTGTACTCAGATGCTAGAAAATCTCCTAAAACTTTATTCCCTTGAGACAAAACATGACTGTTAAACACGTCAGTTCCAGCATGCACAGTGGTTAATTTACTTACTTAAAGTTAACCCGTCAAGCAACCAATATATTATACTTGTTCCCCAGTGTGTCATAGTTAAACCAATTTTCGAGGGAAAACTTCTCCTTGTTTACAAAGTTCCCGAACCTTGCCATAATTAGGTTACAGTTTACGCGTCATTTCTCGTCGACAGAGAAAAAAAATATCTTAAAGAATTAGAGAAACTGGGAAGAAAAATATTTATAGTTATAGTAGAGTAGGTAGGTCCTTATAAAAGAGAATCTACCTAACAGCTAATCATTCTGAAATGATAAAGGCAAAACTTGTTGGTAACGCTTCCGTCACGGAAGGCTCAAGTTTTTGTTGAAGGATTCAGGAGGCTTGCCTTTTTGGGAGGCACCTAGGCTCCGGGATCGGGGTTAGCTCGCGGTTTATGAGAATTTGAGAAAAAACACCGGAGCGCGCGGTTATCAGGCTCGCTGACACTTGATTTCTGACGCCCTCTCGCGGCGATAGTCGGAATCGAAGCGCGCGGGTGGCGCGCGATTCAAAGTTGGTCTCTTGACGTGGTTCGGCCGAGAGGAAAGGAGTTTAGGAAGGAGCAAAAGGAATAAGCAAGCTTCAACACTTGTGTTGGTGTTTTATTGTTATTTCTTGACAATCAAACGGATGTACGGATTTGGATAAAATTTAATAAATAGGTAGCTGGAACAACAGCTGGAATGCCACTTTATGACCGCAGGTAATACTGTAGAACGCATCTGGAGGGCTATTCCTACGCGTGAGATGGGATGAGATTTTATCTTGGTCTCTCTCACACCTATGACGTTTCGAACGAGAGCAACAACGACGAAAAAAGGTGAGATGAAAATTTCAAATCTCCGAATAGGGCCAGAGCTAGTAGTACCATATGAGGAACTTTAAAATATTCTATGACCTGTTTGTATGAGTATAAGTAATCTTAAAAGCAGTTCTCCTTCCTAATAAACGTTGTATAGCCACGACATAGTTTTAATCACACCTCCTTAGCAATAAGCATTGTATTGCTTCGGAATAGTCAAACAGTGTTTTTTCTTTTTCTTTGTTTTATTTTTTTTAACTTGATCGAAAAAGCTAGAAGACTGTGTAAATATTCCGAGGGTATGCAACGTTTATTGCTAAGGGTGATAGTGTTTTGTCTTTATCGATCGAGTTAAAAATATTTAAAAGAAAGAAAAAGACAAAATAAGCTATACAACGTTTATTAATAAGGGTCGTAGATTTTTTATCTATAGGGAGTTACGAAAAATCTGTTGGATAATTGATGGGCAGGTACATCTTAATATTAGGTCCTTACGTATGAAATTGGCGTTTTCTACGGGAGGAATAAAAAGTCGATTTTTTTTGTAAAATATATTTAATTAATCAAAGTATGCACCGTTGTTATCTATGCACTTTTGCCGTCTTATGGGTAGTTCATTGATCCCTTTACTATAAAAACCATGGGGGCGAGAATCAACAAACTCTTTGAAGGCGGTTTGGACTGCTGCATCGGAGTGGAATTTTTTTCCTTGTAAGAAGTTGTCCAAATTCCGGAAGAAATGGTAATCTGTTGGAGCAAGGTCCGGGGAGTACGGTGGATGTCGCAGACATTCCAATTGTAGCTCAGCTAACTTAGTGGTTGTTTGTTGTGCAGCGTGTGGTCTTGCGTTGTCGTGAAGCAGCAGTGGCCTAGAGCGATTGACCAATCTCGGTTGTTTAACAGCTAGTTCTTCTTTCATGGTTTGCAGTTTCTGACAATAGATATCTGCCGTAATCGTTTGGCCAGATTTAAGAAAGCTGTAGTGAACGACACCGGCGCTAGTCCACCAAACACTTACAAGTAACTTTTTCTGAGTCAATTTTCGTTTAGGGCAGGATTTGGCTGGGTCTCCAGGGTTCAGCCATTGCGATGAGCGCTTTCGATTATCGTACAATATCCACTTTTCATCACAAGTAATGATTCGATTTAAAATCCCTTCATTATTGTGTCGGTTGAGCAAAGTAACACAGCAGGCGACCCGTGTTTGCAAGTTCGATTCACTCAATTCATGAGGTACCCATCGTTCGAGTTTTTTTACTTTCCCGATATGCTTCAAGTGGATTAATACAGTTTTGTCACTTACCCCGAAGCCTGTTGCTATCTCTGAAGTGCTTTGTGATGGATCCGCTTCCACAATAGCCTTTAATTCTTCGTTTTTCACTTTGATCTCCGGCCGTCCACGGGGTTGGTTCTTAAGGTCGAAATTTCCAGAACGAAAACGTTGAAACCAAAAACGTACCATGCTGTCTTTAGCGACACCAGCGCCGTACACATCATTAATTCTTCGAGCTGTTTCTGCAGCACTGGTGCCACGGTAGAACTCGTACTCGTAAATATACCGATATTTCATGTTTTCCATTGCGCGGTAATAAGCGACGCCAAAGAAAAAATAATGAGGAAAATAACAAATGAATGACTGTATTCAAAAGAAAAAAAACCAGCTAAATGAATTTATTAATTTGAATTTCGAATTCTTAACCAAAGAGGAGATATTTCAGATCAAATTGATCAGTACGACAAAACGCTGATTTCATACGTAAGGACCAATATATATAAATCTCGTGTCACAATGTTTGTCCTCAATGAACTCCTAAACCACTTAACCGATTATAATAAAATTCGCACACCATGTGCAGTTCGATCCAACTTGAGAGATAGGATAGTTTAAATCTCAAATTATAGTCGCAATTTTAATTTATTGCTAATTAAACGCGAACGAAGTCGCGGGGTGACAGCTAGTACACTTATAAATATTTATGAAAAATACTAAAAAAAATGCACGTTAAAATAGCAAGACTTATGACTGGTTTAAGAACGCAGGAAAAAAAGGAAATTTTACAGAAATGTTAACAAATCTGTATCATTTGTAGGCGGCTTTTATTCTAAGAAATGAGAGGCACTACACGAATCGTTTACAAATAAAATCGACGCGATTAGTATCTGCGTTCGCGCTTGTCGATACTGGTAGCACACCTCAAAGATACAAGAGGTATTTTGTAACACCCTGTAAACAGGGTTTTGATGGTTTGCTAAAAACTTTTCGCAGGCAGCTTTTCTAAATCATACTTAACACAACCCCAGCACTCTTGCAATAAAATCCAGTAGATAATAAAGTTTTCCATGTTCTACTAAATGCAGTAAAAACCCGATTGAAACGTAAGTTGAGTACCAACTATATATTATTAAGAAGTAGAGTTTATGCGTTTGGCCGCCAACATGCCTAATGATCGTAGTATGCGGCCTACGATGGAGCACGCTTGTCTAGAAGAAACCGATTCACTCGAGACTTGAAGACACCATGAGACCATGAATGAAGACCCATGAATTATTTAAAAGACAAAGATATCTGGAGCCTTCCATTTCCGCCAAGTAGCCACTAGTATTTATAGATATTACCTAGTTGTAAGCCAAAATTTATGAGACTGTAATTTATTTATTTTTAGAAAAAATAATGCCCCTCAGTTTCTTGCCTGTTCTTCTGAGTAGAGGCTTTTTATCCAAACAAGGCGGTCGAGTCTATTTAAATAACTTTGACGTTCATAAGTGTATCTTTGATGCCTAAATTGTGTGTGTCAGGGACACACTCTCTGGCAGAGTATTCCACACTCTAGCGGTCCGTATGAGAAACGAGGAACCAAAGCGTTTCGAGCGTGTTATAGGTATGTCCACCATAAATCGATGTCGGTTTATGATGATTTATGATGCTCCAGGTCAGTATTACCGGGTCAGTATTGCATTGAAAATATGACCCGTCTAGGAACGCCCTTACAATGGAAATAAAAGCTTCAAGTCAATATCTTCCAAGTTACGCAGATTAAAACTTAGTCAAGGGGGGTGTAACCGAGTGTGAACCCATTGAGGTCGTAATAAAAATGTTCCAGAGTCGTAAAGGCGGGGATATGGTTGTGAGATCGGAGGAATATGTATGATGGCTGTATAAATAGGTATTGGGGGAATATGATATTTTATGGGCGTGTGGTTAGGCGACGAGGCAAGATTGTATTCACAGTCTGATACAGTACAGTTACATACTACAAGAGACGGTGAAAATGACAAGCAAAATCACGAGACAACGAGTATTTCCGAGTAACGACAACATGGGGTTCTTAAAAAGTTCTTCAAAATTTTCACAGATGATGTATTTTTGTTGACGCTATAACAACAAATACTAAAACACAGAAAATAAATGCAAGGGGGCTCCCATACGACAAACGTGATTTTTTTGCCGTTTGTCTAAATAATGGAACGGAACCCTTCGTGTGTGAGTCCGACTCGCACTTGGCCGGTTTTTTCATTCCACATCCTGCAAATCCGCAGTGAGAAGGAACCGAACGGCAAAAGCCGACAGAAGGAGGTCCAAGTTTTCAGGATGTAGTCATTAGTAGTCACTATAAATAATATTATAATTAGTTCGAAATGTGACCAGAATGCCAGAATGCAGTCTTGTTAAAGTTCTTCAAGAGTTCCAAGTACCAGCATCTAACTGGGCGCACTTTAACTGGCGCTGGTAATGCTTTGATCGAAGTTGTGAAAGCACTTACCAGTCGGGTAGTTAAGTTAGGTTTAGAATGTAATCGACGTGGAGAGTTGGTAACAATGTTGAATAACTTAGCTCCCGTCTTGATGTTTGTTGGAATAGTTTTTGAAGAGAGTTATTCGTTTGAGAGTGAGCTGAGAATTTAAAATACCTATCTGACATTGAGTTAGGTTCAGACATTTTGTTAAAAATTGAACGACATACCTATCTAACAATTTTATGGCTTTCTTTTGTAATTTCTGGCCTAGCAAGTTATTCAAACCTAACTATTGATGAGTTTCTACACTCGCAGCCGTATGTTATAACTACGCTTACTCATGGTTTTACCCTAATGTATTGGATGTCTGTGTACCAAACATAAAAACAGTTCTAAATCGAAATTCATGACTGGGTGTCGTTTTAGAATGCAACCCTAAGTTAATTTTCGTTTTCTTTCTGTATAACCTCATGTAAACTGTTGGGACATGTAATCTGTTCTCCTGAATCAATGTGATAGTATCGAGCATAAGTGTAAAATATAATAATATCTTACAAAATGGAAAATGATTATTATTGTAAGATACAGGGTTCAAAGAAAAAAGTGTAGGTTCTAAGCCGAAAGGAGGCCGTAAATTTATGAAACAGGTGTTTTTGTTGCGATTTCATCGTTTACTTTCCAGTAAAAGTTGTTAAAAATTATGAGTACAATAACCCCCTTTCGGCTTATACACATAACCCTTTCCTGCTGTACACAATCATCCGGAAACGTTTCCGATCGGATCCCAGAAATTTCAAGCTTAAATTGTTCGAATCTCAGTCTACTTTTATACATTTTGGAATAGGGAATCAAGTAAAAATCCGATCGGAAGAATTAATCATGTTTAAAAACTTATGAATATAGACAGAGATTAGAATAATTTAGGTTTAATTTTTTTGAAATCCGAACGGAATCATTTCCGAATGGTTCTGAATATCCCTGCTGGTAGCCCTGTATAAGACTCTACTTGCTTACCAAATTGTAGGTAATCTTAACGAATAATTAACCTACCTACCCAGTATAACGAATAATTAACCTACCTACCTTAGTTATTATCTAGGCAAGCCATGTAATTAAAGAAGGTAACACAATCCCTACCCGACGTTCGGAATTTCCATGGTAACGTTCTTGAATGGATGTGTAAAGTTTCCTTTTCCACAGCCTGAAGATGCTAAAGGCTTCCCTTGAAAGGTCAATGCTCCTGTGGCGATAGCATTCTGTGCACCAATCAGCAACCAACCGCAGAGAATCAGGCTCAGCAAACAACCACTCAATGCACCCTGGAATATGATAAAGTAGCTTTAAAATTACAATAAGACTACATACAGATTATCGTCTTTAGGCATTAGGTAAGTACCTACACCTACTGAATGCCATGGTATAAAAATATACTCCGCCAGTTAGAGCATTCAGAAACAAGTAGTGACGTCAGTCGGTGCTTAATCAAGACCGATATAACTCATTTTCAACAAGTTCGAAAGAGACGGACGACGACGACGTCATTATGTGTTTGCTAATGCTAGACCTTGTTTTTTTTTTGGATCATGCTGAATGGCATCAAAATGCGCTACTCAATAAACTCAATACTCCATCTATTGGTACTTTTATAAACCACGTTTAAACTTTAGAGCGTTGGAAAAAATTGGCTACGGATACCGTTGTACACAAAAGAAATTGTAGCGAGCGTCATAGTTAAATAGTTCACCTGCTATAGGCTAGATGGCAGCACTTAAATGATTTTAATAAAATTGAAATTGATAATTTGTGAAAATTATAACTACCGGAAAACGGGGTGAATAAAGACGAGTACCAAAAACCAAGACGAAAAAAGAAAACGTACCAAATTGAAGTTATTTTCTGAATCGATATTTTGATTGAAATTTTGAATTTCATTCGACTTTTGAAATAGACTGTTAAAATAGTTACTATTAGACTTAGACTTTTGAAATAGTTACTAACAAAGTACCTATTTCAAAAGTCTAATAAAATTTCGATAAATTAATGTTCTAAAGGTCATTGCATAGGTACGTGACGGGATTTTACTCGGCCCGGACGGAACGGGAAATTATGAAACATCATTAAGTACAGTAGTAAAATATTGTTACGCCAGTCGTAGAAACTATACGCTAATCTGTGGCGATGTTGTTTACAACTACCGATAGGTAACGCAGATTAGACAATAGTAGCCGCTCGAGCCGCGCGTTCCATTGTTAAATCCGGAACAAAAGAAATCTTTGTGGAAAGCAATTATTGTGCACCGTTTTTATGATGTTTTTATCTAGTTAATAATGGGGTGTTTATTTGAATCCGAATGTTCTAGATTGAACGCGTGGCTCCGCGTGATAAACAACTTTTTGTGTGTTTGCGCTATTGTTAAATCGAATGCTCTGGATATCTTAAAATTGTATAAATACGCGGACGACCGACAACTCGGCAGTCAGTTTTGATTACGCGTGCAAAGTGTTAACATCGAAGTAATTGTACGAGTAGTGTTCAGAGTGTTATAGTGCAAGTGTCTAGTGTAGTGTAACAGTGTTTGTGTTTGTGTTCTTGGTGAATAAAGTGAATCTTCGGATACATCGACGTTTCATTTCTTTTATCCTAATCCAGCTCGTAACAATATAGGAGACGGGATCTCGGACGGGACGAGGCTCGTGACGGACGGGGCCTAAAAATCATCGTCGTGGACGACGTTCACCACGTCACGCTCGGCGCGGGCCTCGTCCCTTACGTGATTTCGCTGCGTATATATGCACATTCGCCCTATTCGCTCCAGAGAGTGGTGTAATGCAGTGAGCTCCGTGATTACGTTAGTTTTGCGGAATTCACACGGTGCGTATGCCTTACATTCCCGTCCGGGCATTCATAATGTCACGTTCCGTCCCAGTCCCGTGCGAGCACCGTGCGAGACATTATCCCGTCACGTATACAGCGACCTTTAGTTTCGTTCATCCATTATAAATATACTTTTTCCCGATTACTCATATAATATCAAAATAAGTATTAGGTAATTACGCGAATACTTACGGAACAATTAGCTCTGCAGAAGACTATTCCCAACGTGAATAGGCCAAGCAGCGTTCCAGCGGTTACGCCCGTCACACCTGACGCTACATGCTGAAGACGATCCAAGTCCTTGGAAAACCATACAATACACCCAGAGTATATGCCGACTAGGACACAGAGAAGCTGTAAGAAGAAATATTTTAAATGAAATGAATGAATGAATGAGAAATATATTTATTGCCAAAGTAAAGTAAAAAAAAAAAAACAATGGAACTAATTAGGTACAATAGGTGGCAACGGTGGCAAAGGGAGTAAGGTCAGCACTGAGCTGCGTAAAACTAGATCAGTTTATGCAAGGCTGATTTTCAGCTTACGCCTACACTCGACTCATTTAATAAATATCTACCTATTAAGTGTAATAATTATATTAAGTGTCATTTTAGTAGGTAGGTATGGATGGAGCCGTAAAAAGAAGAGAACATGGTCCCGAAACGTATAAAAGCGAGAGTTTGTTACTTCTTCATGCGTAAACGGACGGACTTTGATGAAATTTAATATGGACATATGGATAAATTAACATTGGCTATATCGAGGGGTGAGTGATAAAACCCGATAAATTCATAAAAGTGAGTTGCGAGATATTCCATGTTAAAGTTTCTTGCCAATAAAAAAAAGATTTTCTGTGAAAACCATGTGTAAATTCTTAACTATTTATGAAGATTACATATTGTATTTTATTATTATTCATGATTACCAAAAGTAGTAATGTAGCTTTTATAAAAAAAACAGACTTAAGTAAATTAAAGGATGAGCTTATTGGATTACATCACAAAATAAAATAGACAATTTTACAATTGCACGGTTTATTAGTATGAAAATCAAACTTAAAATCTACTTTATTGCTTAAAATTAACCGACCAAGTGCAAGTCAGACTCGTGCACTGAGGGTTCCGTACGTACTAAGAATATTTAGGTGAATATGAATGATTAAAATTGGTAAAAGTTAGTTAGTTTGGAAAACAATTTCAATTTTTCAGCCGAAAAGTAGTGGCCGTCTATAGATTCCAACTGCATCTTTGTATTCGTTTTTTTCGTCAAATATTTAGATATTCTCAATTTTTGGAATATCCCTTTTGATTCAAAGTCAAAGTCAAAGTGTTTTTATTCAATTTAGGAATCAAAGATACACTTATGAACGTCAAAGTTATTTAAATAGACTCGACCGCCTTGTTTGGATAAAGAGCCTGTACTCAGAAGAACAGGCAAGAAACTGAAGGGCATTATTTTTTCAAATAATAAATAAATTACAGTCTCACAAATTTTGGCTTACAACTAGGTAATATCTATAAATACTAGTAGCTACTTGGCGGAAGTGGAAGGCTCCAGACATCTTTATCTTCTAAATAATTCTTAACCTTATAATACCCTCTTTTCATTAATGTAGTTTTTACATGTGATTTGAATTTTCCCTCAGTGAGCCCTGTTATATTTTTCGGATAATATTGTAAAAACGAACGCAGTCTAAAACTAAATCTCGGTACAGCTATCCTATCCTTATTTCTAGTGTTATTATTGTCACAGTTCAATTTAAATTTATGTAGATTTTTGCGAACGTACATAATATTTTCAAAGATATACAAAGAAGGTAAAGTTAATATATTTATTTCTTTAAATAAATCTCTCAATGATTCGCGGGGACCCATTCCGTAGATAGCGCGGACCGCTCGCTTTAGACGGTTGCCGTGGTGTGCCGGCAGAGTAGAATAGCACCCCCCTCTAGTACCAGGCGTCGTAAGAGCCGACTGAGGTACAGCGGAACCGACAAATGGCGGTATAACCATTCGAAATAAAACGTAGCTAAAATGGCACAGGGCAGGGATGGGCAGCAGCATCCTTGTCGCGAAGCCACGTTTTTCTGCGATCGCCACCACGCCTGCCCAGCGTGGCGATTACGGGCAAACTCCCCCCTAAATGACGAGCACAAATACGACCAGGCCCCCAGTCCCCAGCAGCGATGCTATTCCGGGCTACGACAGCGGCCCCGGTAACGGCGGAGCAGGGGGTGCTAAGAATCGCTGGCAGATGCACGGCTGTCACACCAAACGACGACTGGCCCTGGTAACGCACAACGTGCGCACAATGAGGACTGACGAGAAGGTTGCTGAGCTGGAGGAAGAGTTGAGTAGGTTGCGCTGGGATATTGTGGGGTTATCCGAAGTCCGTAGAGAGGGTGAGGACACGATTACCTTAAAATCCGGCAACCTGCTTCACTATCGGGAAGGTGTTCCTGAGTATAAGCATTGATTCCAAACTGCAATGGGGTCCACATATTAATGCGCTGTCTGGGAGACTTAGTTCTGCTGCTTATGCGGTTCGTAAAATTAGGCAACTGACGGATATAGCTGTAGTGAATCTTTAAATCTCCTTTTACATATCGAATTCTTTTGATTTTAAGCCAGTTTACGGTTTCGTTTTTATTGTCATTGTTTTTATTCTTAATCAGGAGAGCACTTAACTTTTTCAGGTCCATCATCTCACTGTATTTAAATTCTTTCACGTCGAAGCTATTTACTTCGATTTTTTTCTATGTACTTACTTTTAAATTTCAACTCTGACTGGCACATGCGTCATACTCGTGATCGGATGCTGCTTGCGGGTCGCTGGTCTGCTCGTGGTGTACTCACAATGCAATAAGTAAATCTGATAACGTTTAACCTAACCTTATATTAAGACATAGTAACTAACCCCCCTTTACCTGTATTCCCCTCAAATAATAATTAAAGATTTATGTTAACAAAAGTCCCGGTCCCCGGAGTCCGTGCAGGTAAATTTTAAATAAAAAAAATCAACTCCTTGCTTAAAATACTAGCAGAGAAAACCACGGGGCGCGTAATCATGGCGCGTGTTATCATGCAACTGCGGCAGCCGACCGCCCCGCACGCGAAATCTAGCGCATTATCGCGCGCGACGCTCGGCTGCGATTGGCGGGAGACACTCCACTTCGCATGACGTCACGGGCGCAAAGCTCAAAGACATCTTACTGGGCTTTGTATCGCAAGAGTTTGAGTAAAGCGCTTGATTCCGGATAGTGCGAATACCCACTAAGTAAATATAATATGATTCTTTACGATATTTTTCAGTTATTTAATACATTAAATATACTTATTGGATTTAGATTTTTAAAACACGTTGTATTTAAAAAAAATCACATAGAGCTATATCCCGAAAATTATATTTGATTGGTTTTAACTTTAGCTTAATTTCGATTTTTTGGAAATTTACCTCAGTGTTAAACTCCGATAAACCAAATTAGCCATTTTGACCATAAGCATTACCTTCATATATGGTGATTATAAGTAGGGTATTGTGGTTGTTTCACAAAACAAAACTTTTTTTTCTTCGTATAACTTGTTTTACAGTATTGTAACCTAAAATAAAATAAAAAAATAGCACTTATTGGATTATTTGGAATGAATATTTTTGTATTGAGCCTTAAAATGACCTATTGGATTTTATAGCTAAAAAGAGCGTAGGATTTTGGGTACAGCAGACTTTTAAACTAAAATTAGTTTTTTTTCGATTTATCGGGTTCTATCACTCACCCCTCGATATAGGTACTTGCGCCGGGATCTATGGCTAATTTAATGTGATCCCGGGATCGGTAGAGACAATTATTAAACCTCTTTTAGAGTAACCGTAGGTGAACGGCTAGTTTTACTAGGTAAAATTATAATGCACGTATCATAATCTGATAAATTTTAACTAAATCAACCTGCCAGACAATGACCTTCGTATAGAAGGTCATTGCTGCCTGAGGTAGTTGATAAAATAAAACCAACACTATATTTGTAAGCTACCGTAAGCATCGAGTGGGATAAAGTCGAAAAATAACATCTATAATCAAAACTCATGTAAGTAATTTATAATAAACCACGTACATTTAAATTACCTAGGTACGTAAGTACGAATGTACGCTAAATTAGAAACTGTCGTCAGAATGCGCAGATAATGTAAGTAGTTAAAAATACCTTCAGTAGACTTTACAAACATTGGAAGGTAAGAGATTATAAAGTATTACCAATGAATTTGTTTTCAGTTTGTTGAACTCACATACCAAAGAAGTCACAAGAATATCTACGTGCGTAGCTGTAGCTAAACTTTTACCAAGGCTTTCTACACACGATCGGTAGGTAAGTAAATTATTACTAAAGTAAGATTTGAAAGAAACTTAAATCTTTAGGTACGTATTATTAGTAATATTTGAATAATAATTATAAAGTTTTTTTTTTGTCGAGCCAGTTTTTGATTTTTCTTTTTAATCAGGTACAGTGTTATTTAAAATAAATTCCGAAAACTGACTAGACAAAACAAAACTATATACCTACTTAATTATTGAACCTGCTCACAGAATTTCAAGAGAATTGGTTTAGGAATGCGACTTAGAAGGAGATAGAGATCTGGACAGAATTCAGATATCCCAAAAACATTTTTGTCAAAGCTTAAGCATAGACGCTTGGCTACGCTAACGCGCGCTCGGTCGAAGAGTAAGTAGGAAAACACGGAGACTGACCTACCGTTTCTTCGTAACGTAACGTTCGTAACGTAACGTATCGTAACGTTCACCACGAGCACCTTGCCTCATGAGCTCTAAGTGAGCGCGATTCAAAGGGTTCACAAAAAAGCCAATAGGCTCGCGTTCTCACGTCGATCAGCGCCCGTACCATGACGTCTTACTGCTATGATGGTAACGTACTGTTTCCGACGCTGCGCGACCACAAACCTTATTGCGCGGCGATATGAGTCGCGCAGAGTCGGAAACAAAACGTACCAATAGACAATAGACAAATATTTATTTGCAGCAAAAACATACAAAATAAATTAAATAAAAATAACACGAAAAGTCTGAAAAGTCAAGAGCTGAAATATAAATTTTTTTTTTTTCATATTTATTCCTAATCGGAAGTTTATTATCTAGAAGAGAGCATCATTTTCTTAGGAGTATACCGGCCACACTATTTTTAATATTTTTTCCTGGTGGTCCGCGAAAACAGGACTCCATTACATTTTGGCTTAAACTACAAGATCACTCGAGATCTTCGAGCAACAAGGGACTTCCGCTTCAAGATACAAAATATGCTCGTTAAACACCAACTTTTCCCCAGCCATTAGTAAAGACCTACTTCAAGACGGTGCAGTTACGTATACTCTTTGGTACACGGAGCCCTATGCGCAGTCTCAGAGCCAGTGGCTCATTTGAGACTTTTATATATTTTGACATTTGTCAGTGTGTTTAATGTTTTTGTTGTTAGTTTTTTTAATCAGTGTTTCTTGCATAGTATTATTAAGTGCATTATATAAAAACCAATTTATGTCGCAATCCGCGGGTCCATCCGCACAGCCCGATTTTTTACAGTGCTCACAGTGTTCGCAGCCTCGTTTTTTCAAAGGTACAAAAGGTCTTAACATCCACATTGGTAAATCACACAAAAATCACCACATATCGAATGCTTCTAGCCAAGCCTCTCCACTTTTAGCTCATTCTCACATATTCAATCAACCATCATCATCTTCTATACCATTCTGGGAAACCCTGTCAAACTTGAAATCTTCCCTACCAGTGGTCAAGAGAATACCTAAAGGAGCGCGCATAACCGTAGCTCAAAATTTATCAGCAAAGATAAAAAAGGTGCTTGCTGATCCTATCTCAACACAGCCTTGGGAAGTTCTTTTGACTTTCCCGTTTCAAATTCTCCATGTCGAGAATAATAAGAACCATTCACTCACATCACTAATTAAAAATAATTGCAACCATTCCAACACAACCAGCAATGGTCTCCAGCCAAACCAACAATGTTCACCACCACACTTCCATAAATCACACAACTTACTTAATAAAATTGAATCTAAACTTAGTGACGGAGATTTAAAAGGTGCTGCTAAGTTGTTGTTTTCAAATGACACTATCGCCCCCGACACCCCGGAAACTTTTTCAGCACTCCAGGACAAACATCCACCGTCACAGTCTCCTGTCGTTCAGCTTCCTCTAAGTCCTTCTGTGCAGCCAATAGTAGCCACCGATAAAGATATCTACACTGCAGTTATGTCCTTCAGAAGCGGCTCAGCCAGTGGTCACGACGGGTTGAGCCCACAACATCTAAAAGACCTCCTGACAATTTCGGGTGATGTAGGCAAGGCGCTTCTGGTAGATTTAACAGCTCTAACTAATCTGATGATTGCAGGCAAGGTCCACGACGACATAACTCATTTGCTATACGGCGCAAATTTGTGTGCGTTGAAAAAAAAAGATGGTGGCATCCGTCCAATTGCTATTGGCTGCACATATCGGCGAATCGCCTCAAAAATTTGCTGTAAATACATTTTACCGAAACTGACAGAACAATTTCAACCGACTCAACTTGGCTTCGGAAGCAAAGGTGGCTGTGAAGCCGCCGTACATGCCCTCCGAACGTACTTGCATAAAGATAGCGGTCAGGTAGTTATGAAAGTTGACGTAAAAAATGCGTTCAATTCTCTCTCTAGATCTGCTCTGCTTGATGAAATTTTTAATAACACTCCACAAATTTACAATTATTTATTTCAATGCTACGGTTTTGACTCTACGCTCCTTTACAAAAGTCAGTGTATTCTTTCGGCCACTGGCTGTCAACAGGGCGATCCTCTTGGTCCTGCCATATTCAGCCTTGCGATTCATCCCATTATTTCTTCACTCTCATCAAAATTAAACATGTGGTATCTGGACGACGGCACTCTCGGCGGCGACTCGGAGACTGTATTAGCAGATTTAAAAATCCTCACTGAGAAGTTTGATTCTATTGGCTTAGAATTAAACTTCTCTAAATGTGAGCTTTTTATCTCTGATACAGTCCCTTCGCCGGCCAGAAATGAAATTATAGAAAAATTTAATGTTGTAGCCCCAAATATCAAAATTCTTGACAAGCATTCACTCCGCTTGTTGGGTGCTCCGATATTCACAGACTCATTTCCCTCATTCATATCAGAACAAAAAACAAAATTTGAAGAATCATTCGACCGCCTTTCCATTATCCATTCACACATGGCTTTCTTCATCATTCGGTACTGCCTTTTTGTCCCTAAATTAACTTATGTATTAAGATGCAGCCCTTTGTGGACATTTAGTGATCTTTTGTCAACTCTTGACAATTCTTTGAAAAATATTCTTATAAAAATTCTAAATTGTCCAATGTCTGAATCTTCCTGGACCCAAGCTTCCCTTCCTATCCGGTTTGGTGGTTTGGGTATCCGCAAAATTTCGAGTGTTTCTCTCCCGGCTTTTTTATCTTCGGTCTACAGCACCAGAAAATTGCTTACAAAAATATTGGTTAAATCTTTAGGGCACAGTGACACCAATCTTATGACCGAGGCTACGAACGCTTGGACAACAGCTTGCCCTGGAGAAAGCCTCCCCGAAAAACCTCATTTGCAGAGGCTTTGGGACGAGCCCTTAAACAAAAAAATTCAAAACGACCTTATAAGTTTAACTATTTCACCATTCGATCGTGCTCGTCTTCTAGCCTCTGCAAAGCGGGAATCGGGGTTCTGGCTTCAAACTTTACCATCCAGAAACATTGGGACGCTACTCGATAACAGTACGTTTGCTCTCTCTGTCAGCCTGCGAATTGGGGCTAATACAAACGAGCCCCATCATTGCCATTGTGGAGCATCCGTGGACCGTCAGGGACATCACGGTCTTTCTTGCCGCCAAAGCGCTGGCCGCCAGTCCCGACACGCCTCTCTGAACGATGTCATTCGGAGGGCTCTTACCACCGTCAACGTGCCGGCCATACTTGAGCCGAACGGTATCGCACGCGACGATGGTAAGAGACCTGACGGAATGACATTGATTCCCTGGAGTCATGGTAGGCCACTGGTGTGGGATGCCACATGCGTCGACACACTGGCGGCATCCCATGTATCATCTACCTCCAGGACGGCGGGAGCGGCGGCAACATCGGCGGAAACCCTCAAGAGGCGGAAATATGAATCCCTCGGTGATGGATACATATTTCTGCCTTTTGGGGTAGAAACTTTGGGCCCTTGGGGTCCAAGCGCATGGTTGCTCTTCAATGAGCTGTCAAAGCGGCTGATAGAGAGAACAAACGACCAAAGGGCTGGTGCTTACCTCGGTCAGCGAATTAGCATTGCTATTCAGCGAGGTAACGTTGCCAGCCTTTTGGGTACTTTACCCGCGGATACTGACTTGAGCTCTGTTTATTATTTGTAATTTGTTATTTTTGTTTGGTTTATTTTAGGCTTATATTGTTAGTAGCTAGTTATTTTATTTCTAATAATTATTTCTAATAAATATTATTTAGATTAAAATTAAAAATTACATCACATTAGCTACATTACACATTACAGTACAGTAGCTACGTGTTTATCAATAAATTGTTGTTAATTACACGAAATAAAAAAACATAGTTTTTGCCACAAACCGGTCCCAACTCAGCATAATGCCGGCTGCTGTAGACAACCGGCGCTGGTCAAAAATAATCAACAAATCAATTAAATTAAAATATGACTTACTTAAACACTAAAAGACGCAAACAAAACTGAAAATTTAAAACAATACCACAAAACTAACATATGCAACAATAATAACTAACATATGCTAGATATTATATAACATAACTAACATATGCAAGCATCATGGCAATAAGATGTCACGGAATCAGCTCGGCTCGCTGCATTGAATAACAAATTGTATGCGATATATATATTCAACTTTGCGTCCAAGCTGAGCTCCATTATGAAATGGTCAATATTGAATCTAGTACTGCGTGATACATTGGCTTCAATAACAATTATTTGTCCAAAGACTAATACACATTGGTGTCTTGGCCCCAAGACCGTGATTGGAGCAAATAAGACCAATGTGCAACCGAGGCATAGCGAAGAAACGTAACAAGTCAGTTTTCGCTTTTAAGCATACGCATGGTATAACAATAAGTACTCCACCAGGTATAGCATTCCGAGTCAAAAATGGTCACGTAAGCAACACGTAGTGACGTCAATCGATGCTTAGGCAGGACCGAAATAAGTAATGTACAACAAGTTCGAGAGAGACGGATGACGAGTGACGTCAGCACATGTTGGCTTCCAGAATGCTTGTTTTTTTGGACCAAAAGCATACGTACCTTCATTATTCTACAGCAAGTAAGCTCCGTAGATCGTGTAGGCACCCAAGGTCTTATAAACTCTTCAAACAACACCCCTGATATAGAGTTTATTAAAGACGCCATACAACTGAAAGCAACAACTATGCGGTAAAATAAGAAAACGTTAACTTGTGAAAGTTATTCATGAAACCAAGCTTATACAAACTCACCCAGTGGTTGCATTGAATATGGATATTATGAAAATTCCGCATATTCCGGGAAACATGGCCGATAGGTTGTTCAGAAAGTGGGGCACTAACTGAAAACATAACAATATTGCGTTGTGAAATAATGTAGAAAGATAAAGTCTGCTTATTGGTCATAAAAGTTCCAGGAAGTTCAGAGTTACGGGTTTTTTATTGATAGGTGAAACTCTTGCTAATATTAAAAAATGCGAAAGTAAGTTTGTTCGTTTGTTACGCTTTCATGCCTTAATTACTCAGCTGATCATCATGAAATTATGCTTACACGCTGTCAGAGGTACAGAAAAGGATATAGGGCATTTCGAGTTAATACGTTTTCAGAGATTTGATTTCAATTATTTATTTATTATTTTATTTATTTTATTTACACACGTAGTTAAAAACAAAAGTCAAAGTTGATTTTTTCCTCTATTAGAATTGATATATGCAGGAGTATTTATTTTATTAAAAAAAATTAAACTTTATGAAGTGATTTATTTATTTTAGCGTCTGGTTTAAATTCTTTCATTCACATATGTAGTTAAAAACTTAGCGATAGATATTCAACTAGAGTGTGTGGTAGCTTAGCTTATGACACTAAACTATAAATGGTGTAAATGTATAATCCTACTAATATTTAAGGACGAGTTTTGGGTGTGTGTTGTGGGTTTTTTTTTCCTCACGCTCAAGCAGGTGGGCGGATTTTGATTAAATCTGGTGTGAAAATAGCACGCTGGATTAAAACATAGGAGCATTCACATTCCGACTAAAAAGGGACCAAACCCGCAAAGTTATAGGTACTATAACTGGTCACTAAACCCCTGAACACTTATTTAACATTGGTGTGATCGACAGCCCTCTGTGCAGAAGATGCATGGAAGCAGAAGAAACGCCACGGCACGTGCTTATGGAGTGTAGGAGCGTGGCAGAACATCTGGCTCAGATCCTTCAATCCCCATCGTCGCTCCCGGAGGCCTGTGACAGCCTGAAAAGGCTGCTGGACTTCTGAGAGCACCTGGGCTGGTTGGAGTGAGAGGAAGGGAAGAGAAGTAGACTTCACACACAATGGCCCAATCAAGTGGCTAGGTGCGGAAAACGCCCGCGAAACAAACAAACATCTAGTATCTGTATAATTAAAAAAAACTTACTTGCTCATGCTTCTTTATTTGCCCTGTCAAGAGTGGATCACAGCCAGCGTACCAAGCATACAATGCTAATCCAAGAAAGCATGACAGCAGTTTCATTAGTATCACACCTGCGCAAGACAACGCTAGGCACAAGCGAGCTTTTCTTATTGTAGGAACTGCTAGAAGTTTTTGTAAGCTGGACTGGCTGAGAGCTATCTTCCAGAGCCAGTTAGTGCTGAGAGCTAGAGTCACTGCGAAGAATGACGTGTGGTGGGCCAACTCGGGGTCGGGACTGAAATATAACGTATTTAGCTTCTTCATAAAGATGTTATGTTGGCGTTGCGTTGGCTAATACAAATGCACTTCTTATATATGATACAGTAATAAAATTATTTTCTTTTATTTAATTCAATAATGAGTCACAAAAAATTAGGTTTCATAAATATTGTATTGAAGATGGGCTAGTGAAATTTTGATTTAGACAGGTGACTCTCAAAGATTTTTTAATTTTACTTTATTAATTAAAAGTAGGCTGTGCGCACTTAAATTTTTAAACCAAATTTTGTTACAGTCAGTTATCATACTTAGTCCTTAATTATGATAATCGAAATAGAAAATATTTATTTCCCATTGTACTGTACTGTTTGTACCTGTAACCTGGGGCGTGGGTTCGATTCCCGGCCAGACAAATATTCGAATGATGAATTAATATATCTGTTCTGGCCTTCTGGGTCTGAGTACTTAGTATATTGGTCACTTGTACTAAATGTAAGAATTGCCTAAGCCTTAAGATTCTTCTAACTAAGGAATGGCTTAAGATTCGTATTAAAAAATTTAGGTAGGAGCTAGCTAGGAGTAGAATAAACACATAGTTAGACAAGGATTCTACTATTTAGTGCAAGTAGCCATTAGTCTTTCTGTGTGTTCCGTGGCATCGCCGACACAGGGCATTCTAGTGGGTATTCTATGAGTGTATAACGTATGAGTGTTTATGTGATTTATATAAAATAATTATAAAGATACTCACTCGTACAAAACTAGTCTTCCACCTTCACTAGCAATCTCCCACATCTGCTTAAATCCCATCGGGAGCAATGCCAGGCCACTAGGCAGTGCCGTGCCTGCCATAGACAAAAACGTAGTTCCAATCCCGATGGCAACAATTGCCCTCAACCCCCCAACGGCACTAAAAGTTGCGCAAGCGACGCATATGACTGCTGTTATTCGACCAGCAATCGGATTTGTTACTGAAAAATACAAAATAATTGGTTTGTCACTTTAAATGATAACCTAGTTGGAGAAGGCACAAGGCGCAAGGGACAAGGTTGGTTGTCGTATATGCAGTGGCAGTGGCAAGTTAAGGTAATAAATACTATGCTGAAAAGCCAATGAGAAACTTACCCAATCTAAATGCCATCATTGGTACATAAGGTACAATTGGCAAAATCATTAGTTTGCTCACAACAAACAATACGGCTGCTATTGTTCGAGTGTGCGACGAAAACCTTATTTCCAAATACTCGAAACTCGATGACAGTTGCAGTTTGTGGAAAACTGAAATTTTCCAAAATATATTTTCAAACAACCCTTTGAAACAGTTACACTAAACAACTTCAGTTTTTAAATTGAAAAACAACTTTTGTACACGCATGTAAAAAAAGTAGGAGTGGCAACAAACGTTCGCAAATTAAACCTACCTACTTCCCGTGTCTCTATATTTTTGCGCTGGTTACAATTTGAGGCTTAACTATAATTCTGAAACGATATGCTAAGATACACTGCTTAAACCTTTATGCCTACGTGCCATAAAGAAATAGGCCGCAGTTATCAATGTTTATATTTTCTTTTTTAACTTTGTGATCTGGTCTATAGTCAGCCAGCATTTAATTTATTTTGTTAGCCATTTCACGCGTGCATGGTATACCAACTTAATAATGTAATAATGTACTGGCAACCTGATACGCCACGGTGGCTCAGTTGGTAGTGAACCTGCCTTCTGAGCTTGGGGCATAGGTTCGATTCCTACCTAGGGCAGACATTTATGTGATGAACATTTGTGTTTGTTCTATGTCTGGATGTTAATATCTATTTAAATATGTATTTAAAAATATCTAAGTATGTATATCAGTGTCTGGCAGCCATACTACAAGCTTTGCTTAGTTTCGGGTCAGGCGACTGTGTGTGGAAGTGTCCCAAATTTATTTATTTAACCTCAGGCGTAGGAATTGTACTTCTTTTGTGATTTCAGGGCTTCTTGTTTTTCTTCTCCAAGTACCCACTTTTTGTGTTACAATTTTGTTATCTTAGCTTCGACTACACTTACGACTTATTTACGATACAACTTCTACTCCTGTTATTTGTTTTGTTTATTGCCTTTACAATAAGCGCTATTTTATCAATGAAAATATTTACCTGGTAGATAAATGACAGCCGTTAGGAAAGTGACGATGATAAGGGAAAGTGCAGAGGCCCAGTACTGTGTACCTCTGAGGTATATTTCCACGGGTACACCAAGTAATGTAATGCTGGTTAAGTGGCTAAAATAAAAAATATCAAGATAAGAGAGTTTTTAAATTTTTTGTACCTATAAGGTACTTATTCACTGTAGCCTTGAAGTTTTGTAGAGTGAAGAAGTACAAAGACGGCAGTTGAGTGAGGCGCTACAAGTGCGCTACTGCCCAGGCCCGTCTTCGGAACTCGTTGCCTGCGTCTGTCTTTCCACCTAGATACAAACCGGGGGTGTTCAAGAGTAAAGTGAATAGGTATCTCTTAGACAAGTGTGATCATGTCGACGCTTCCTATCAGGCGAGTCAGTGGTTAAAAAAACCCCCGATTTTCACCAACATCGATTTTCGTCAAGCATTGCTAAGAATACTCCCTAACAATTCACCTTTCCAACAAAAAACAAAACGAAATCCATATCGGTTCTTCAAGGTTCCATCCGTTCAGGAACTACGATGCCATAACAGAAACACACAAACACGTCAAACTTACAACACCCCGTCGTTTTTGCGCCGGGAGTTAAAAAGGCAAAATTTTAAACACGAAGATTGAATCATCATCATCATTACAGTCTTTTACGACCCCCTGCAAAGACACAGACCTACCCTACGTCGAGAGTGATTAAGCCGTTACGCACCACGCCGACTCAGTGGCTTGCGGTGGATGTCAGTTGCGTCTATCGAATTAGTGCCCATTTACACAGTACAAGTTTCTTGTACATTCAAGAGCAAATAGTTGAATGCAATAGATTACACGCAATAACTTACTTTCAGTAATTCTCAGAAACGATTGTTTAGACGATGCAAGTAATTTGTTGATTCAATATTTTGGTATGCAACAAGCAAGAAACTAGTAGCGTGTAAATCAGCCTTTATTCTTCTAGGACAAAACATGACGGTTTCCGCGCGAACGTTGAATGTCTGAACTTAATTATGTTCTCCAAATAAAATACTGCAAGGATATAAACACAAAACAAAAACTTTACTTTATAAGAAAGAAAGCCTTCTTTTGTGAAAGAGGGAAACACTAAAGATTAGCTAAAAACCGTTTTTAATTTGACTTACATCCAACATGTATGTAAGTGATACGTACATTTCACTACAAAATCTTGAAGATGATTTGAAATATTTGAGGTAAGCGTTTACCTACATAATAAATGAAAGCCCTCCGGCTACTTTAGAAGCTTTAATTTAAATTTTTTAACTGATTTAAAACGAACTTGACACCCATGCATACGAAAAGGATTGGCCCACCAAAGCCAAAAACAGGAGCAACTAGGAAAGAGGGAAGAGAGGCCTTTGCCCAACAATGGGACATACCAGGCTGATATAATAATAATTATAATAACTGACTTAAAAATATTTACTTTTACTAAACAATTTTTTAGGCTAACACTAAGTGGATTTAAAAATTACCAACATAACTTATCCCTAAAATAAATATAAAAAACCTATGACTACAACAGTAACTTACTTATAACTTACCTGGATATCATAGCCAAAGTAATAGATATCACAGACATATTTTTGCCACCAAATAAAAACCCGGCCACAGTATTATACCTCGTATTAACCACATTAAAGTACAATATTATTCCTATAATAACACTTAAAACTATGCCAAAAAGACAGTATTCTGCAATATTAAAATAAATAGGCGACATTGCTATAGTAAGGTTTCTCATAACTAACAAACTAAACTAGACGTTGTTAGAACTTGGTTGCAAATAACAGGTTGATAAGTGATACGACAACAATAAGAAAGATATAGCAGCTATAACAGATAAAAATGGATTTGTCTTCATCTTTCAGCAAATAATTGAAGCGTTCGTTGTCTGAACTGTTGTTTGTGTAGCAAATAGCATCGCGAATGAGTGCGTGTTTGTTTAGCTTTGGAAAAGTTAAATAGTAGGAGTTATTTTTGCGTTTTGTGTGTGCGTCATCTAATTATTTATCAGTGGTCGTGGTGACACGCGGTCTCTTTCCTATCTGGTGGGTGATTTATTATGAAGTTGATCATGATCGGGATTGTGTGACTGATCGCATGTTGTCCAATTCGCGTCAACATATTAGGTACATGCACCATGCGCGTTTCCGGTCACGCTCGTTCACTATCAAAATCAGAATAATTTACCGAGTGAGTGTTAGCGAGCGAAGAGTCTATGCTTCAGTCTATGCGTCTAGTGCTTTTGTAGGGCTTTAGGGCTTTAGGGTGTTAGGGCCTACATCACACCACGAACGTAACGCGATATGAGTTTTTTTTTTTTTTATTGGTTCGATAACAGACTATACCTAGGCTATGACACATGTAGGTACCAACTTCAATTAAATGTATAAAATTTGAACCTATAGTCCAATTATGACCGTACACAGCTTATAAAATGTACATTGAAATTAAAAACTATAATAAACTATTTTCTAAATTCTAATTCATGATAGGTTACTTACTAATAGGTACATTACTTAATTAAGTTATTTAAAAAATATCTGAAAGTTATTAAACTACACGAAAATATGTCTCTGGTCTCGCGTAGTTGGTTATAAGTGCGGCACATTCAAACGAAAAATGTACGAGTTTATGCATAGTTATAAGCATAGATTTAGTCAAACCCACTTGTATTAGTCCTAAGCCAGCATCCAAGTAAACCAGTCGTCTCGGTAAAACGAGTTTCATTAAAACACCATCACATTTTAGAAGTCAAGTGAATGGTGGGAGTGAACAGATAGGGTGTACTCTACCATACAATTCTCCCCACAACATTTATTTACCCTATACTTTCGTATGTCCGGCGTCTGTCAACGTCTGTCTTCCTCAAGTATCTTATCTATTTTTTTTTGTAGAATAGGCCGCCTAACAACTCGCCTGATGTTAAGCGACGTTGCGGTGATCTATGTAATATTATAAACGCGAAAGTGAGTTGATTCGTTTGTTTATTTGTTTGTACGCCTTTTCTTGTCAACTGATCATCATGAAATTTTGCATGTCTACACGTTGTCAAGGGTACAGAAACTGACGTAGAGTACCTAAGTACTTTTTATCCCGAAAAATTAACGGTTCCTGTGAACCGCCGGTAAAACCGCAGCTAGTAAAATCATAAGCGAATGATGGAAAATGGACTGCGTAGTTATAAAGCTCGACGCGAAACCTGCCCGTCTGGACATGCATTAAACTGTTACGCATTGCAACTAAAAAATATGAAAAGTTTAAAATAAAACTTTATAATGCTTAAGGTGGCGCCATCTACCGCAATGAAGTGATACTTCCTTCGGAGCTAACGACAATGTTTGTCTGAAAGTTGTACGCGGTTCGGTGGTCGTATTTCAGTTTATATTTACAGCGTGCTGTAAACATTTATAGTAGTTCCTCTATGTTCCCGTAGATGGCTCTGTAAAAGAATTATAGTGCAATCATGAAGAATTAAAAATGTAAAGTACTATTTTGATGAGTCCTCGCCCGCGCGGTATAGGGCCGTAGAGACAAGTAGCGAATCAATCAAGGTCCCTTGCTCGCCTTTGACGCCTTACCCATGCGTCCCTTTACCGCACGGGTGAGTACTCGTACCACGTACGTAGTACTAAGTATAATTATTTATTCTGTGCTCATACCACTATAACCTATACGTAACATAAGTAATACTTAAATTCTACTTCTCTAAATAATAAACGTTGTATAACCTCGGAATAGTTATACAGTGTCTGTCGTTCTCGATCTTTTACTTATACTTATTGAATTTCTAATTAAGTAATCTAAAATGAAAATTAAATTAATTTAGATATGTTTAAATTTTAAAGTTTCAGAGGCTTGCAATATCTTCCTCAGTCATTTTGCGCACTAGGTCATCACTAAACAATCCTCCTCAAAGAGAGACAATTAAGTGACAGTAGGTAAGTACTTAGGTAAAACAGTAGGTAAGTACTTACTTACCTACTGTTACTTACCAAGAAATAAACCTTAGTAAAACTGGTAGGTACCTAGTAGTGAGTTACACGTAACCCACATGTCATCTACTCCAGCGTAAAAGGGGTGGCGCTATATTATTATGGATGGCGGGCCCACATTAGAATATTACCCTCGCACCTGTCCCTGAGGGCACCGTAAATACAGTTTTTGCCTAGTTTTTACGATTGTCGTGGGATTACTTTGGATGCTGATTTTTTGGGCTTAAATTATGGGAACGGGTGGCGGTGTCAGTCCATATGTCATGGAGAGAAACTATAAAGACTGCTCTAGGAAGTATTTTTAGATAACATGATCATGGAAAAAAAACATTAATGTAATTGAGATACGATCTAGTTTATGTACGCGTTTGTAATAGATGATAAAAAGCGATTGCAGCCTAGTTGGGAGAAGACCGGCCTCTCAAGGCAGAGGGAGCGGGTTCGAACCTAGCCGACGGTACGCACTAATTTGTTCATTGTGTGAGCATATGTGCGTATTGTATGTCACCTGCTACATGACTGAAGCCCGGTGTATGGCGACAGGCTCGCCCCCTGTCACACTTGGGACTGAATATCGTTCGGCGAAGTGTGGGTGTTGTATTACACCTCTGCCAGCCCCCTCAGAAGAAAGGCGTGACGATATGTTTGTAATGAAATGGATTATCCAGGCAAGGGTTTTTCTATAATTAGGTACTAGAACAATTAAGTTTAAACTTGTGTATTAAATTAAGTAGATAAATACCTACTAGATATGTACGCCTTGCATTCGTTTTGAAAAAAAAAAGATATAATACCTGTATTAATATTTAACCTGTATTAATTAAGAATTTCCCCTTAGCAATTAACGTTGTATTGCCTCAGAATAGTAATAATAATAATAATATTATAATAAATTCGGGACACTTCCACACACGGTCGCCTGACCCCAAACTAAGCAAAGCTTGTACTATGGCTGCCAGGGACTGATATACATACTTAGATATTTTTAAATACATGCTTAAATACATATTAACACCCAGACATAGAACAAACACAAATGTTCATCACATTAATGTTTGCCCTAGGTGGGAATCGAACCCACGCCCCCAAGCTCAGAAGGCAGGTTCACTACCAACTGAGCCACCGAGGTAGTTGCACGGTATTTTGTCTTTTTCGATCGAGTTCAAAAATGTAAAAGAAAGAAAAAGACAAAACACTATAATTATACTAGCTGTCACCCCGCGACTTCGTTCGCGTTTTGAGCTATCCTATCTCTCAAGTTGGATCGAACTGCACATGGTGTGCGAATTTTATTATAAGCGGTTAAGTGGTTTAGGAGTTCATTGAGGACAAACATTGTGACACGAGATTTATATATATTAAGATTGAGGCTATACAAGATTTGTAATTGCTATGGGGGTTAATGTTTACTTGTTCATTTAACTACGTACGCACGTAGGTAAGTAGGTAAAATCTATTATCCTCTGACACTATCAGTGTTACCTTCAAATCTAAAAATTCTGCTTCAGATTTATCTAGCTTTAGAGACATAAGTAGGTACTTCCTAAAGAAACACCTCAAATAATTTCCAGCAACACATTTCCACCGAATCCATTTGCAATACTCCACAACTATTACAAATAATAGGAATTCCTTGTACAAAAGGGAAAACCTGCAGAAATAAAAAGTATAATAATTCAAAATGGCGTCTGGCCACTTAATAACTGGCTGACACCATTGGGAAATATAATTTAATTTTTCTCTATTTCTATCCCACTTTTACGGCGGTGAAACCGTAGCTCGGTCTTTCTCTAGCATTTTCTTAGTAGTGTTTTGGGAAAGTTGGAGGTCCCGTGTCACCCAGTGTTGTTCGGGAAATATTTGCGATATTGTGTATTAGATGATTTGTGTATTCGAATGTACGTGGAAGGAATTTATCGCGCTATTACATTCCGGTAATATCGGAATGGGGGGAATGGTGGTGTTAGGATTTTTGTAGGTATGTGAGATGAAACAAGTACTTTTATCTGCTTCGAATGTATCTAGTATTTTCTTTGACACTGATTTAGCTTACAAGCACATTTTTTTTACTTTACCATAATTGTCAGTGGAGCTTATTTTAGGTGCTGTAGCGCACTACTACGTCGTAACTATTTTACAATTGAGAAATGTATTTAAATAATTTATTTGAAGAAAATAGTTTCAATTTAAAACAAAATGTAAGCTATTTAGTTGCATTGCAACATAGCGTGAGCCCAAGAAAGCCTTTTGCATTTTCTCGTGCGCAAAGTGGAAATTAGGGGTAGGTGAGAACAAAGGAGTCTCGAGCTTCGCATGATTGCACCTCCGTGGACGGAATTTGGGTGCCAAGTGCCAACTAAAAGCACCTTCAGGACCCTTCCACTCTAAAATAGCTTCAAAATAGCTATAGTAAGGTCAACTTTTGCGTGCAAGATTAGTTAGTAGGTACGGTTTAAAAAAAATGTAAGTACTTATTTATTTTTTTCTACTTTAAACGACGGGGTGAAGATTGACGTGTCTTTGTGTGTATGTGTTTTTGTGTGTTTGTGTGTCTGTGGGATCGTAGCTCCTGAACGGAAAAACCGATTTAGTTTTTTTTTGTTTAGTCGGGAGTGTTTGATGTAAATTGGTGATTGTTGATGAAAGTCGGTGTCGCGGGATTTTTTTATTAATTTTTAATTTGTTCTTGTAGACACAAAAATCCGCCATCTAAAACTAGCTTTATTGTATTGATGATGAAATGATACAAAACAAATCAATAATAAATTAGGAAGGAAAAGCGAGAAGAAATGTTTGTTCACTCGCATGATCACACCTCTGTGAACGAAATCTCGCCAACTGAAAGCGTTTTGTGGCCCGAATTGTAACCAACAACTAAGACTTAAGTAAATTTAAGTAAAGTTTAAAGGACGTAAAATTTTGATGTACGTTGATGACATAAAAATGCAAGACAACAAAAGAAATGGAAACGCTACGAAATCAAACACTATCATTATACAGGGTTATTTGTACCTAATCAAAAACCTCTTAAGGGTTCATTGTACTCATCAGTACGAACAACTTTTACTATGGGGCGAACTCCGAAATCGCGATCATCACCTCAACCTCAATCTTCATCACCTCAATTTGTATAACTTCATTGAGTCCCAGCTTCATACAAAGAGTCGAGCTCCCCAAAAGCGTCCAAGGAACAGCAGTTTAATCAGACGTTTAGGGTTGAAGCTTAAAATAATCTGAGTAGGAGTTACAGCGGCCCCGGGCGCATGATAAACCGGCGATAACCGGGTATGGGGACGAATGAATTGTTCGCTTCGAGCTACGGTTTTTGCGTGCGTGTGTAGTTTTTTTGAGTGCAATCCTGGTGTCATACGTCTTTTTTTCACGCTCCGGAGTGGACCATTCGACTTTTTATCATTGTTTGAATGTTAATTTTAGGCAGAAAACTTATTTTGATAAAGTATTAATTTACTTACAGCTAGCTTTTCAGTGTATCTCTGAATTTCTAATCTAAAAAAAGTTAAAGGTAGTTAGTTACTTTTGATTGAGATCACTTTGATTTATTAAAATACTTTTTTAATGAATCTCAGAAAATTAATAATATTATAAAATTTATTTGACGCGAAAAAATTGTACAATATTATTATGGAAACTGACGTGGTTTTCACACATTATGATTTAAAACACGGGAACAACAACGTAATTTGACAGAGTGCTATGCGAGACGCAGCCGCGCGCTCGCACTCGCCCTGATGAAGACCGCCGAATGCGGTTGAAACTATAGTCGGAATAATCGACTGAATCGTACGTGAGTAATTCCCGTGTTTTAAATCATAAATTGTACAATACTTGACAGTCCCTATAGCTTTCACGGTAGGATACCCTGTGTTGTGGTAGCTACTACTCTTTCAGTTGTATACATTATATTTAAAATTCTACATAGTTAGGACACTTTACACATAATATAGTAAAAACTCTTTCATTTGTCATTTTCAAAAAAAAAAATGACGCCTCAAATATAGATGTTTTTTTTTCAAATGTAAATAAAATCTAGCGGAAAATGAAACAATAAAACTCAGAAAATTGGAACAGAAACTCCACGCAAATCTACACCCCAAACGGGACGTCAGTGCAAGCAATACCTATCACCCCAACATCAAATAAAAATAACAAGAATATCGAATGATATAAGAATACTATGAACCCCCGTTCATTTAACGGGGACACGTTATCGGGGATGGTTTCTTTGGTTTAACGTCATGTTATTTTCCTTTGTGAGCGTCATTAACATAAACTTTACGCTCGCCCAGATAATCTTGGATTGCTGCCCGGCCCTATTAGCCCTTTCTCGAATTTACTGGATATTACGCAGGACTAGGAAGTTGTGAAATATGTTGTTATGCAAAGTTGGAAGAACGTGTAATATAACACCAAAGAAATATTCAGATACCACACCAGTTTTTCTTTAGTAAACTAGCTGCACCCCGCGGTTTCACCCGCGGTTAAAAAGTATCCTATGTGCTTTTCTAGACTATAATCTATCTCTGTGCCAAATTTCATACAGATCTGTTCAGCCGTTCTGGCGTGAAAGAGTAACAAGCATCCATCCATCCATTCTTACAAACTTTCGCGTTTATAATATTAGTAGGAAGTAGGATACAGACAACATGCTTTGTTAGTTTTTCCAGTCGTTCACTTTTGACATACTAAGACCTACAATGCTTAAATTTTCATCAAAAGTTCAGTGAAAAGTTATTTGCGGTCACCCATCTGAAAACTGATAGGGTATAAAGAAGCATGATTGACCTTTTACATCTTGAACACGAGGAAATATCTAGGCTTTGTTTGTCTACTTACTTACTGACGCAGTAACCCAAACCGTGTCTTGGCCTCCGGTACTAAGACGCTTCACTCTTCTCTGTTTTGAGCTAGTTCATGCCATGCATCAACTTCCAGTTCTCGCAGGTCTTTAGCTACTTCATCTTTCCATCTATACTTGGGACGGCTGACTGGCCTTCGATCTGTTGGCAATCCCAGGTAAGCCTACAAACTTTAAAGCTCGCTTATTCGCTGTTCCAATTATGACGATAACTCGCAAATTCGCTTTTCTAAAGAATTTCTTGTACCTAAATACGTGTAAATATAAGCAAATATACAAAAACATGAGGTAAGCAGACTCCTGCGATATTTGAAGCTCATTCGTATCCTCATTTCATCTGAATTAGACGCAATACCACGTCTCTGGCAGGCTTAGAAATGGGTGCGGATAGAAAAATTGCCCTAACACCACGACACCGGAATATATTATGTAATCGCACTTTAGTTTTGTATGTGAGGTGTGTTTAGGCAGGGCTGGTCGTAGGGCGTAAAACACATAAATATTTTGGACTATACATTTTGTGGTGTTTGAAGAGTTTTGTTTGGGTTATAAGATTGGAGTAAGTTATAATCGGTTTGTTGGATTTTGATGAAGTCAGGTCAAATTTGGGTAAAGATATTGAGAGGATGTTCAAGAGGTCGTTTTTTTACGTATGTTACTACAGATTTTGGTTAATGCTTTTAAATAAATAATAAAATAATGTATTTTAATGTAAACCCTCAAAATGTAGAGTAGTTTTAAAATTGATAAAGCACGTGTTTACCTATATGTATTTGTTTGTAACTGTTTGCAATACATTTTGTTTATCGTTTGGTGTATGACTATGTAAATAATAAATTAATAGGTATATTTGTAATAAGGTATGTATGTAACCTAACCTAACCTAAAGATGGGTATCATTTTGTAGAAGTAGAAGTAGGTATTATATTATATCTGCCCTTTACCTTAATACGTCCAGTGCTTCAGGATAAATGTGTTGGTTTTGCGACGCGTTACGTCGAACACTGATAAATAGCGTTCCCTAATATTTTGTTCTGAAAATTGCTAAATAAATTCAATTGGGCCGCTCGGCGTAGTATTAAGTTTCATCAAACAGGCTTATGAGAGGTTTAGTTACGTGGGTGTGGTAAATAAATTTAGGGAATAGGAAATTCGGGACTAGAAATAAGAGCTATTTTAAACTACAGGTAACAAAGTATAACTGAATTTATTTTAAGTTACTAAGGCGGATCTTGTAAAGGTTTTAATGCCAGACTTAACTAAAAACTTCGTTGTAAGAAAAACATTAGAATTAAAAGGAAGGACAGTTATTGATGTATCTAGCTAAATGGCGTTTCTTAGAAAAGGTCTGTAGACAATTTAGTGTCGACTAATGTAAAATGAAAAAAAAAATGAATGAATGAAGAAATGAATGAATGAAAAAAAATGTGGCCACAATACTAAGGCGTCATTATCATCGTGTAGTAAACTAGTGGTACTTAATTGTTACTTTTCTCTCCCGATACTTTCGCAAAAAGCCAAGAAACTTCCTCAAAAGAAAACTCTATAGAATATTCCCATTCGCATTACAAAAACTAACAAAACAATACTAACAGCCGCTCTACCTTTTAGCGTCAAAAGTGTGAGAAGAAATGGGTAAACAAATCCTCCTATTTCCATCACATTTACTCTAGCTTGTGACGTCAGATCTACGCCCCTAGGGAAAGTGCGCACTTATAGACCAACCAGAAACTAGGGATTTTGGTCAGAGGTAGGAGGCTAGTTTAGCTAAGTAGAGCTAGTTTAGAGCTCGTAAGATGTCGTGGTGCATTGCGTTATAAATAGTTTTCAACTTAATTTTAAACTTAAAAAACTAATGGACGGCAATAAAGACAGCAGAACTACAGTACTATTTATACTTACACTGAATAATAAAATTTAGACCAAAAAGAAACCTAACCACATTCATAATGGACGAAGCAAGCAGAAAAGAAGAAGAGCAGCACTGAAAGAAGGCAGCGTTTCCACCTGCAAGAAAGCTCCCGCGAGATATGTCCAAAAGTCTGTCCGACACCAAGAGTCTTCTGCGAGAGTTGTGACGGCATCTGCAAGCTGCTGTCGGACAGACTTTCGGACATTTTTTTTCGTAGAAGTTTTCTGGCAAGTGGACGCGAGGCCATAAATAGTGTTTTGTAAAAATAAGTCTGAAAAACATCATAGCCACCACCATCCACCAAAAAAAAACACTGTCATAGTCGTAGGTAGCTAGACGACTATGACAGTGTTGGTCTGTACAGTACAATGCGCGATTACCATCGTAGAGCGCGCATGTAATTTCTTTTGTCGATAGTCACACCCTATCGATATCGAATTGTCGACACTAGCGCCGAGCCAATTTTTCCATAATATCATTAGCATCTCTTCCAATACACATCGTGGATGGAAATGGAAAGGTAAAGCGATACGTCACATAGATATTAGGTACCTATGTGCCTTGGTAGGGGTAAATTGGAGTTTGCGTTCAATGTAGGTGAGTATATCTAAGCATGAAGGTCCAATAAGTGTAAGTAGAAATGCAAAGATAAGTAAAACTATTTTCGCAAAATTGGTACTGCTTCTACGACTTCATACAAATTCAGTTCATAGGTAAGTATGATTATTTTTAAAACCAAAGAAAGTATTCAAGAGACATAGTGTTCACGTCTAAGTAATTGGAATCAGCTCCATAGCAAAGTAAGCCTGGTCCTATGACATGTATGCAGTTATCCTTTAGTTACGTGTACACTGTAGGTAAAGAACTCTCTCGGTCACCCATCCCAAAACGAACTGAATAGTCCGTTACTTACTCACTTTTGCATACTTTTGTTTGACATCATGAACGTAGATAATGTTAAACACTGTAAACGCTATAGCAGCTTACAAGTGTAAAGATAAGACTTCCCTAAGTATGACCTTAAAAAGTTTCCTGGTTTTTCATATTTCGTATACTATATAAAGGAATATGTTTATTGATCTATGGTGAGAATACTTATTATGTACGCTATGACTCACAATCCTCCATATTAGAGCATATTCATCACTGAGGGTTTTGTACCCTTTTTTCAAAACCCATTCGATTCTGTTTAACACGGCCATTCGTTTTCATCTGCCGACGTTACCCAATATCCTGCTGAATATTTATTTAAAATATCATATCAGCATTAGCCTGATATATAGGCTTTGATCTTCCGAGTGGGCAGAGGGGGTTGATTTATGGATCTGTGTTTTGTTAGGAAAGCTTCTAGTGTTGTAGTCATTATATGATTGAGGTTAAGATTTTCAATTGTGTATTTTGGAGGTTTCGAAATAAAAAAAAAGCGATGACAGCCTAGTCGGGAGAAGGTTCCGCCTCTCAAGCCAGAGGGAGCGGGCCGACGGCACGCACCAATTTGTTCATTGTGTGAACATAATGTGCGTATTGCATGTCATCTGCTACATGAATGGAGCCCGGTGTATGGTTACAGGCTTGCCCCCTGTCACATTTGGGACTGAATATCGTCCGGCGAAATGTGGGTGTTGTATTTCACCTCTGCCAGCCTCCTCGAAGGAAAGGCGTGAAGATATGTTTATTTTTGAGGTTTCACATTTTTTAGAGTGAAAAGTGATTTGTGTCCTATTTCTCAACTTTTACTGAGTGACGTTGTTGTTTCATGGTCCGCTATCGACATTGAAATTACCAGGTCAGAATAAAAAGGGAATGCAGAGAATAAATAAATAAATAAATAAATTCGGGACACTTCCACACACGGTCGCCTGACCCCAAACTAAGCAAAGCTTGTACTATGGCTGCCAGGGACTGTTAAACATACTTAGATATTTTTAAATACATACTTAAATAGATATTAACACCCAGACATAGAACAAACACAAATGTTCATCACATAAATGTTTGCCCTAGGTGGGAATCGAACCCACGCCCCCAAGCTCAGAAGGCAGGTTCGCTACCAACTGAGCCACCGAGGCTGAAGCTGAGGCGAGAGAATGCTGCCTCTCTTTGTTCCAGCTGACTTTGTATTTTTCTTTCAGTCTCTTAAGCCCTCATGCTAAAACCTCGTAAAGTCTTGAATCTCGATTTAAAACTAGTTTGACCATACATAAAAACAGTTTTAAATCGAGATTCATGACTAAACGCCGTTTCTGAACGGCCCTTAATGTTATTCGGCATTGTTTTGTTGCTTTTATGGTGTTACTAGTACTCGGTGTTAAGGCAGTTAGCGAGCTGTGGAACAAGCTATGCTGGGGTTTCTTGAAAGAATCAGAAATAAGATTAGCTGACGAAGAATTGAGGTAACTGAGATAGCTAAAAGGATTAGTAAGTTTAAGTGGCAATAGAAAATCAGGGCTTCTAGAGAAATTGCAATCGCTTCCAAGCTATTCTTTTTCTAGAATCGCTTATGCTTAAACGCTAGCTGCTGATTGGACAAGACGACAATATAATGATCATGTAACATATTTATAGCTCGTATTTCATCCAATCAGCAGCTGACGTTCGAATTACAACAAAACAATAGTAGAATAGAATGGAATGGAATGGAATAGAATGAAATGAAATGGAATGGAATGGAATGGAATTGAATTGAATTGAATTGAATGGAATGTAATTGAATCATTGAAATCGAATTAAACTTGTCTAGAGTCGTAGAAGAATCGATCGTTGTAATTATCATGAGTATAGTTATGTCCGTTTCTAAACACAAGCAACTAATGAATGTAGTTTAAAGGCACAGAATAATTATAAGTACAATGTTTTGTCTTTTTCCATATTCAAAATTCTTAACTCCATCGAAAAAGACAAAACACTGTTTAAAACTATTTTAAAGCAATACGACGTGTATTAATTTGCAAGCTTTCTACGTAGGATATAACAATACGTTTTTTGGACAGAATGACCGCTGACAGAAGCTGACAGATCACTTCAAATACATCTGCTTCTCTAAACGAATTCAACCCAAATCCAAGAAATTCCTATCCAATATTCACATGGAAACTATCAACACAAGTGTAGGGCACATATCTCGCGACGAATTTTCTAATCGCGTCCGCGCGGGATGGGAAAACATCATATTTCACCGGCGGCGGGGGCGGGCGGGACAGGGGGGCATCTAGGGCAGTGGGAGGAAGTGTCTGGAAAACTTATGAAACTACTGTGTGCTTACATAGATTGTGTGGCTATTCTGATAGGAATCAAAGATAATACAGTACTAAGAAATTATTGATAAAGTAATTGAAGTTATTTTATTTAGGAGTAAAAGTAGGTATTTATTAAGAATTCAGGGTTGGTCCCTTATTAAAAGTTATACAGAAGGATGAGTACTTATGCCAGTTTTTTAGCTTAGTACCCTTCATCCCCATAGCGTTGATTATCCGTAATGATGGTAGAATTCAGAAGAATCACATAGGAAATAAATGAAGAGACACGTCAGGCATCAGGTACCCTGTATTAGGTAGGTACTTGCTAATGTTCCTATACTTACCTACTTTTTTGTGACGTCGGCGTTGTAAACCTTTTCAATAATTCTCAGCTAAATCTACGTAATTAGCCCCCAATTGTGTCACTTAGTCCTTCCCTGTTTTCGGGGGTCCAACGGGTCGTGGGGGTCGGAGATGAGTTTTTTACGCATTATTGCTACACACGGTACAAAATTGAACCCCTGCCTCCTGTACTAATAAATTCTAATTTCGATTATTTGTGACGGCTTCTTCGTTGCAGTTGATTAAGTTTTGTGATGATTAAAATTATGATTGGTTTGGGAAAATCCCAAGTAAGTATATAAAAGATTATTGCGATATGCTAAGAATATTATCAGATTTACCTATCAGCTACTGTAATAATAGCGATGTGTTGTGAGTAGGTTTCTTCTAGGCAAGCGTGCTCCATCCTAGGCGCTGGGGCCCCATTCCTACAATTCGAGATATTTTCTGGGGCCCTATTCGGAGATTTGGGATTTTCATCTCACCATTTTTCCTCTTTGTTGCTCTCGTTTGAAACGTCGTAGGTTTGAGAGTGACCAAGATAAAATCTCATCTCATTCTCACGCGTAGGAATAACCCTTCTGGGGGGCTATTCCTGCGCGTGAGATGAGATGAGATTTTATCTTGATCACTCTCACACCTTTCATCATTTAAAGGAGAGCAACAAGGACGAAAAATGGTAAGATGAAAATCTCAAATCTCCGAATAGGGTTCCACGTATGTCTCTCTCGTTTGAATAGTCATAGAAGTAAAAGTGACTAGATCTAATCTCACACGTCAAGAATAGCGGGCCTCGCTAGACAGAAAAGATGTAGGTAGGATGCGGACGAGACACGGACGGAGAGGAGACACATAACTTTCATACAAAACGAGAAGCGTGGCGTCCGCGTCCCGTTTGCATCCCATCTTCTCTGTAGGTAAGTGTTGCGTCGCGTCTCTTCCATACATTTTGTGTGAAAGTATATTGAAGGGACGCCACGTCACCGTCTCGTCCGTGTCTCGTCCGTGTCTTACATCTTTTGTTTGTGTTGCCACATAGGCTGCATCATTGCTTACAACGTCATATAAGATGGCGGCGAAACTTAAGAGGGCCGCGACGTACTGAAATTTCCATACAAACGCACTACTGAAATTTCTTGAAAACCGTTTGTCAGATTATGATGAAATTTAGCATGTACAATTAAATTAACAATATCTTCGCCCCTATGTTCTTGTTTTTTTTTTTAACAACGTTCTCAAGCGAAAATAGAGCTATGAAAAATATCCGCATTTTAAGGGGTCACTTTTGACTGATTTATTCAATAGGTAGACAAAGCAAATAAAAAATTCCATTACATAGGGAGGTGGTCTATATCATTAGCTGTTAAATGAATCAATAATACAAGGGAAATTCTTAGTTACTTAAGACTGATTATGGTAGTGCAAAAGTCATAAAAAAAAATGAAATTGCACTTTGTCACTCTGTAGGTAAGTTTAGAGGCTCGTCAGTATCATTATTCGCTCTCTTCACTCGTCTTCTTCTTCTAGACGAAATGGCAATAGAATACCTTAAGCCAATGCGAAGTTAGTCTAGGTCGTCTAGGTCGAAATTAGTTAGGTCGCCGGACTCTTAAGCTTTATTATTTATTTTAAAAAAATACGTTTATCAATAAAAAACTTTAACGAAGTTACAAATTATTGTTAGACGCAATTGAAAAAAGCATAAAATAAAAGAAAAACATTATTTTTTTCATAATTTGGATACAAACTTACGTCAAACATACTTTGCATAATTAATTTATATTTCGAAAGAAGATGCCGTACATTTTTAGGCCTACAACAAAAAAACAAACTATCATCTCCTAGCCTATAAACGGTTGCTTACCAGAGCAAAATGTTAGCAAACAAATTTAAAATAGTCTAGGAGATAGCACCGGTTCTAATACCCAACTTCATTCCAGTAGCACGGGCTCCTGATCGAACGAAAACATTGTTGTGTGCCTCGATAACACAGATCTGTACTTCACTGGAAGCATCTTTGGAACGATACATGTAAGACAAAATACATGTCTTTTACAAACGTCAGATAAAAGCTAAATGTATAGAAAAGATATAATTGACGTGTGCATACTAGCTCCCGCTCTCCCACAGGACTGTTAATTTTAGTTTAATTTTTTTTGTTGGGATAAAACCTTTAGTGTTCTGTAAGGAAAATTTCAAGATGATCGACTCAGTAGTTAAGATGTGAAAGTGTTACAAATAAACAAATGAGTACGTTTATTGGTTTACACGTATAAAAAAAAACCTTTTGCTTCTATAAAAAATAAATAAAAAGTCAATAGGTGTCTCCTAGACGAACGTGTTACACCTTCGATCACCTCGTCGCTTCCCATCAGACAAGTTAGTGGTCAAACGTATGCTTAGTCTGTTGTAAAAATGAATTAATTAAGATGGGAAAATAAATCAATGGAACATTCATTGAAAACTTACGGGGATTAATAGCAAAGAGTTACAATTATAAAACTGTGAAAAGTACAAATAATTTTAAATTAAGTATGTAGGCCCAAGACATTAACTAAAACCATTTCTTAAGCAAAACTCATCTTTTTTTTTTTAATAAACGTAAACTGCGCGGTGATACGATGCTGCCTAAATAGTTTACAGGTAAAATTCTGTTGCTAGACCATTTTTTCGCCTTTCCAGTAAATCTATGTTCATGCACTATGACATGCAGACGCGAAGGTGTATTTTTATTAATAAAGCTACGAAACTTTACTACGAAAGCTTTTAAGCGACATCCTAAAAGCTAAGGTACGTATATGTAGTCTTTGACACATGTTGAGTTTATATTCTTTTTCAGTAATTTTCTCTACAAACTGAACACGAGAAAAGATTGTAAAATGATATTTGTATTTTAATCAAATTGTCATGCAGTTAATTTCGAAGTGCCTACTATTAACAACCGTAGGGTACTATTAGGTATGCAAAGCTGATGCTCAAACTTCTACTCAGCTATTAGTCTTTGTCTTGTAGCTATGAAGAAGTAGATGAGGCATTTGAGAAGATAAAATAAAGGTTGAACATTATTACCAACCAAAGACTTCTACTTAGATACCTAATAAAGTACTAGTAAGTTTGAATAATTTTTGAGTAGTTGTTAATTGATGTAATTTCAGGTATACGCGTGACAGCGGGTTTTCCAATCCCACTTCTGATGACAGAAGGGTAGGAAAATAATTTAAAAGCTTATGATTTTTCAGTGTCTTTTTTACATCAAAAGCGTAGGGCGGACGGCTCATGAAACATATGATTTGTTTATTATAACTATTACACATTAACAATCAAGTAATCTGTGGCGCAGGGCACCATTAATAGTAACTATCGACAAATCTGTGGCACATTTCACGCGTATACGCGATGCGTTGTCAATGAGATCCTGCGAGATTCACCAACAACTGAGGCAGACCAAATATTTTTATGCAATCTTAAATAATTCCTCTGTACTCTGAAAAACATACCAAAGTCATAACACTTTTACATTTCTCGGAACGTAGGCATATATTACATAGATCAAAATCTAAATAAATAGGTCCAGCGTTCCGTAAGCCAACACGTAATGACGTCACGTTTCATTGTCATCGTTTCTTTCGAACTATTTGTGAATGACATATTTCCACAGATCTAGGATGTAAAAGATCGACAGTGACAATTCGATAGTGATACAAAAAAACATTTGCGCATGCGTGAGTAAATTAGTGTTGTGAAAAGTACTCATAAATTTTTCGATTGACCAAAAATGGTCCTCCGGGTGCTTGTCGATAAATATAATGTTTTGCATACCAATTGAGTTGTTTTTTGTTCCAAGTAACACCGCTGCTGAGCTAAAATGAATATTAATCACTAAACGGGTGTTAAGCTAGGCGGAAGAGTTAGATATCAGTGTCACCATGTATCTAAATTAACATATGAAAAGTAAATAATAAGATCAATATAATACTATCCTAGTAGTTCGCTTCGAATTGTGACCCTTGACCAATTTTACTCGTATAGTATAAGTAATGATACTTATCTCATTGGTTTTGTACATTTATTTATAATTTACATATTTATTATTTTATTAAATTAAGGGCCGATTTTTCAATCCTTACTTTATTCGCCTAATAACTACCGAGCCAATAACTTTATTAATCTCTTTATTCGACTCATAAACGGTGTTCGGTTTTTCAATACAATTTTAAATTGGGAATAACTATCTGACCACTTATTCAGTGTGTACAAAAGCTAACTTCAGACAGTTGAAACAAAAATAAAAAATATCCACGCGTTAGAAAAGGACTTCGAATTTTCACTTTTCGCTTATGTCACTGTCTTGTCAGTTTTAGTCTAAACGTCACTGTACTACTAATCTGTGCAAAAGTCGTCGGCTGGTTTGGCTATGGTAGTATAGCTCATTTAGTTTGTTCATGGTAGTTTTTTTTTTAATTAAAATTAATTTAGTTTCTGCGTGTCGGAAATATCAATCTTTTTTTACAGTGACAACCCATAAGACCATCATTTAGACAGTCTCAACAATTTATTCCATAGAATAAACTGCTATCTGGCCGTTCCACTGACAAATAAAGTTATACCTCAGATAGATGAGTTATTCGTCGAGTAAATGATACCTGACCATTGAAAAACAGAATAATTAGCTATCAGTTCAATAAACACTATTTGTTTGTTTATCTGACCATTGAAAAATCGGCCCTTAATATAATTAAATTAGACTTGGATGTAAGACACCCAAAATGAGTAAATTGAGTTAAAAATGATGATCAGAAATTGAAGGTACATACTTATATTTAATACAAAAATGTTTTACGCCTCATCATTCAGTACAAACTCGGTAGAATGTTAATTTACTTTTGATGGCATTGATTCAAAAATGTATGCTTTGTTTATGTATTGCACCCATCGCCTACCTAATGAACTTTGATAAAAACTATCGATAATAATGACGTCATCTTTTTATCCATCTCTAGTGAAAATCGAGCGTAAACTAACTAATATTTTAATGCTGAATTTCATCACCAATTCTGCTTTCATCTAGGAAATATAGATGTTACGAAGAAACGACAACAACATACCGCTGGTAAATCGGTTTTTGGAACCAATTTATGTTATGTTTTAGACAAAATTTAGACAAAAACATCACAATGGAATTTTCATATTTACCCATGAAACGACAAATTTTGTGGGTTACATCTTGGATTCACATCACAATTGCTAAACTCACAAGATGACATAACTGCATTTAGTTACAATTGCTCTCTTTTGAGTCTATTTATAATTATTTTAGTAAAAATATAAATCATAGGAATTTTCGCGTGTTCCCAGGTGGCTCGCTGTCATTAATGACAAAAGAATTATTGACTAACATTTTATTTGTAGGCGACCTCTTTCTCTCTTGTGGAGTTTACATTTCGATGGAGACTTCTCTGTCCCACGCTTCGTTGGTCTTTTGCGAAGCAAAAAAAAATCTTAGGTCTGTGCATATTTCGGTATTGCTTGTGCCTTGATTTACGTCACTACGTGTTGCCCACGCGACCATTTTTGACTCGGAACGCTATACCTGGCGGAGTACATTATTAAAACATGATAAAGACCTGACATGTCTTGCTATTTACCGAAAATCTTTCTATCATAGCCTATGCCATATCCAAGCTCACAGTTTTATAGTTGCCGTGCCTCAGACGTAGAGAGGAGTGTCCTCTGTCCAGCGGACGTTGATGTATCATGCCGGATCAACGTGCGGGCGCGTCTGTCCACCGCCTAATCTCCATACATTACGTGGATATACCCCAAATAAATGGTACTTGAGACTTAAGTTTTGACAATGGGGTTTGTTTCGGACTGGTGGAAATGTTGGGGGGTTATGCAGATGTCTTCTGTTTAAGGTTAAATAACTAACGAAGCACTGTAAAAAAATAGTTGCGAAATTGTCTTTGCTGTTATCTAGGTACCTACATATAATTATATTCAGAGGCAGATTCAGATGTTTGGCAATTTTTTCAAGTGTTTGGTTTGACTCTACTTGGGCTGATAGCAAGTAATAATGATGCCAGATATTGTGGAGCATTTATGTACTCAAACAGGGTCTTTAGCTTCTTTTAATAAGACGAATAACTTGGATCTATCAAAATTCGTAGTAAGTAGTTACCTTCTCAATAAAACAGATTTGCGAAGCAACAAAAATCTTAGGTATGTGCTCAATAACGTTTAGGTTTAACGTTTTCAAGTGAGCGTATCACACACTATTTTGCTATTAAATAATGCCGCAAGATGTGACAAACTAAATCTGTTAAGAATAAAAAGTAGCTAGTGCCTAGAAATAAATCTGCTGAGATGGCAAGCATCTACCTACTTCTAGCGTGTAATTATGGACCATTCTTCTCTCCTTATCTAATTTGCATAGTTCAGAAGGAGGTAGCAAGCTGTCACAAGTAACAAGCAGCCTGGGAGAAACGTACGGAGATTAATTTGCGCCACTCGACTCCCCTAGTGACCGGCCCGGACCACCTCCACTGATGCGAAAGAATTATGTGGACATTTGGTACGAGTCAGATTTCCCTGGCACATGAGAGCCCTAGCAAAGTTGCTTCTAAACAAAGTTGGTTCTATTTCTACAATCTCTAACGCTGCTGATTGGTCAGTTTACGAGCTGTAAAAATGTCACGTGACCTAGTTGTCAACCCCTCCAATTAGCGACTAATGTTAGCGGTTGTTGAAAATGGAATCGTTCGAAGCCAGCAACTTGGCTAAAAGCCCTGGTACGCATACGCTTTTAACATAATCAGCGCCTGCTTGGGAGAATCTTAAATCATGAATCTTAGAATACCTAAGTTAAGAAATATAATAAAATAATCGTTCCTCTCGAGTTGAAGATCGAGCCAAGTGGCGTGACTTATGAGAGAATCTACTATACTTCGAGCGAGACTTATGCCCGCCTGGGAACTGGAAACTTCAAAGTTTGGATCATCAGCGCAAGGTTGCCTAGTCTATCGGTTTTTTATTAAATACATTTCGGGGAGTGTGCATCTGGTTTGCATGACCTTATTCTCCCTAGCCCGTTCTTCTATAAAACAACCAAGAGTACAAAAAAGCGGCATCGTTTTATGGTCGACATACCTACAAAACGCACGAAACGCTTTGGTTCCTCGTTTCTCATACGGACCGCTAGAGTGTGGAATACTCTGCCAGAGTATGTGTTCCTTGACACTTATAACCTGGGTGTTTTCAAGTCTCGAGTGAATCAGTTTCTTCTAGGCAAGCGTGCTCCATCGTAGGCCGCATTACTGCTTTTTATTTATGTTTTAATTAAGTAATTAAAAATATAAATAAAAAGAATTGATGATGACAAGGTCACCTCACAAACCGATCTCATTGTAAGTTGGTTGGTTGGTGGTAGGTGTGAGAAGGTTCGATCATTCCATTGATTTTTTGTCAAGTCAGAGTTTGGTAATTTTATGAAATGTTTTTTTACGTTAAAAAATCATATCTTGGCCAAAAATCGTATAAGAGACTGTCCATACTAACATAGTCACTGGTGGTTAGTAAACGAACAACCCCATCCTCTCCCTGCTGCTTTTGTAGGTATATAAGATGCCTTAGAAGTAAAGTTATTTAGTACCAACTAAGCGCCTTAAGCTCTACATAATATTTGTTAACATATCGTCACGCCTTTCCCCGAAGGGGCTGGCAGAGGTGTAATACAACACCCACACTTCGCCGGACGATATTCAGTCCCAAATGTGACAGGGGGCGAGCCTGTCGCCATACACCGGGCTCCAATCATGTAGCAGATGACATATGTACACTACGCATATATGTTCACACAATGAACAAATTGGTGCGTGCCGTCGGCTGGGTTTGAACCCGCTTACTCTGGCTTAAGAGACGGGCCTTCTCCAGCTAGGCTGTCATCGCTTCAATATATATTAGAAGAAGAATAATGTCATTTATCAGAATATTTACGAGGAAAACATACCTACCTAAATTACTTCAATTAAAACTAGTGGACTTACTTCAATTAAAAGTAGTAGTAAGCTGTAGTAGACCTCACGGTCATACGTCGGCCGCGTCGCTTACTTCCTTCCTCCACAGGTCACATTTCTCAACAAATTCTCGTGATACTTTGTAAGCAGGTTGGATAATAACATAAATTTATATAGCCGAGGACCGCGACCTGTAGAAACAGAAATCCAGACAGAATTCGGACATACAGAAGCAATTTTTTTAAAGCAGAAGCATAAACGCTAATAAGAAGCATAAAGCATAATATAGACCGAGCGGGTCTATATTTCTAATAAAACAATTCACACGGACAATGTATAGTTCGATTCTCAGGATGGATATTATGTATTAATTAGCACGCCTGACGGCTGATAATGGATGGACGTAATACTTAAGACCATGTACCACTAACATGCAAATAAAGATTTTGACTTTGACTTTGAAGCTTAGGATACTGAGCTATTACTTACATCTAAATACGACACTTTTGATAAAATCTTTTCTTGCATCAAGTTGTACACTTACTTAATTGTCATCTCATTTTGAGAAATGTTTTTGACTGTGAGTAAGTAACTACTATTAATTCGAGATCCAAAGTTTTTAAAGTTACAAGTTTTCAACATAACTAGTGATATGCGCACTAACAAAGAAAAACAAGAATTACAGAAGGGCATTTAAAAATAGAGCAGTCGTTTAGGAACTAAAAAAAATATTTGATGCCACCTGTTTTACACAATTTCCTATTTTTATAACGTCCTCATTTTCTATAAAAAACCTCTGTAGTCAAGCATCAAAATTCTTCACCCTTCATCAAGTAAGCCTGAACACCGAAGATAAGGCGAACTATTAACAACTAAATACACTGGCAGAATGTGAAGCGACGCCTGGAGCCGCAGGGTTGAGGTCGTTTAATGAATATTGGATGCCATGAGAACTGTTGGCGATTGAGAATCAATTCTTGCTGAATTTTAAATGATAAATACGTTGAGAAACGTGAAAGTAAGCCCGTATTCTTACATGTAGTTGTAAACAACGCGGATCAAACCAGAAGGCCTAGCACGCGTATTGCGACAACGGTATGTCGACTCTTTTTATCGAGACAGACGTATATATACACATAGCCTTGTCACGTTCTCGCATGGCAAAAAAGGAACGAGAAGAATTTTGTCGTCGTTTGCGCGCTGAGTAGTTTTAACTCGTCTTCTTGTACACAACCCTTTTGGAGAGAGAACCCTTTTCTTCTTTTGTCTTTTTGATTTTGGTTATGCTAAATGGACTAAGAATTCCCCAAGGCTCTACTGGTTCTGCCAAGCAGTTGTGCCAAGAAGACACTCTAATTCTGGGTCTAACTATGGGGCAGTAGGCGATTACAGGCTTATGATGACCATTATGTCACATTGTCTATTTGCCACGACTATATAAGATGGCCGAATACAGCGCTGAAATCCTAGTCGGAAGAAGGCTCGCACCTTAAGCTAGAGGGTGTGGGTTCGAACCCAGCCGACGGCACGCACCAATTTGTTTATTGTGTGAGCATATGTGCGTATTGTATGTCATCTGCTACATGACTGGAGCCCGGTGTATGGCGACAGGCACGCCCCCTGTCACATTTGGGATTTAATATCGTCCGACGAAGTGTGGGTGTTGTGAATACACCTCTTCCAGTCCCTTTGGAGAAAAGGCGTGACGATATGTTGTGTTATATGGCTAAGCTGATTAGTTTAATTTAGCATAAAAAGTTACAAGAAATAGGATAGGTATTGTTCAATTTTTATTGTAAAAAAATTGATAAAACTACCGTCAAATTGCAAGTATAACCGCGGGCCACAGATAGTTCTTAAACTTTTATTTCGACCTTAAATAATTGAATGCTCCTAAAAAATTACAAGACACAAAAAATAAAAAGGATAATAAAAAAATCTCATTACTTTGTAGCTCCAAAAACATTTAACTAAAAAATTTTCATCACAGGGCTTACACAAATGTAAATGTCTAATAAAACTTCCATCACTACGGAGAAACCTTCAAAGCTTAACCTATTTGAAGTGAATTACGTATAATCCAATATTTGTTCGAGAAGAAAGCGGCATAAGAAAAAAAATTCGCCCCAATTAGCGTGCGACCCAGCTCTAAGAGAAAAACGAAATTGCTACGTAAAAAGTCGTAACTCAATTACTAAGATGAACCGCCGTCGCAATAAGGCATTCGTTAGCAGAGACTGAAGTTGGAGCATGCGCCGTGACCCGAGGTCGATAATGAGAGGAACCTCTCGCTCTGGAGCCTGAACATCACACATCCTCACAATTTAACGTTTACGTATTTACATACTCTCCCACATATGCATATTCGCTGTCACACCGTCTTTTCCACGCACACATGTAACAAACACTCGTGTAGTTACTGTAGTTTGTGCTCGCTCCGCACGCACACGAAAACGAGATTTTCCGTTGGATCTCAGAATTTGTTTAACGCAAGTAATGGCGTTCTTACATTGACATTAGTTTGTCGAATGAAATTTATGCGAGTTGAATGTTTAGTCGTATAAGGGGTTAAGTTTAGGGGATGGTATTGTTGTAACTTTATCGGTAGTTCCAGTTGCTTATCCCGCCGGCTAGTTTATGAGATATCGGGTGATGTATGGAAACAGATGAAATTTATGAGTTTGTGAATGGTTGTGGACAGTAGCATCCTCGTAAAAGTTATTATCATTGAACTTGAGTACTTACACTTACGTTTTTAATTTCTAACTGAAATAGAAAACAATTGCAGTTGGGAAAAGGTGAACTGTGTGAACGGTACTTGCTTAATTACATGGTATAATAATATACTCCGCCAGGTATAGCATTCCGGTCACGTGGCCAACACGTAGTGACGTCAATCGATGCTTAAGCAAGACAGAAATAAGTCTTTTACAAATAGTTCGAAAGAGACGGATGACAATGACGAGTGACGTCATTACGTGTTTGCTCCCGGAATGCGAGACCTTGTTTATTTGGATCATGCTTAATGATCCAATGTCAGATACCTATAGGTTTAATAATAATAATAATAATAATAAATTCGGGACACTTCCACACACGGTCGCCTGACCCCAAACTAAGCAAAGCTTGTACTATGGCTGCCAGGGACTGATATACATACTTAGATATTTTTAAATACATACTTAAATACATACTATCACCCAGACATAGAACAAACACAAATGTTCATCGCATAAATGTTTGCCCTAGGTGGGAATCGAACCCACGCCCCAAAGCTCAGAAGGCAGGTTCATTTCGTAATGACATTTATGAGATGACATAACCTGTCAAAAAAATAATTAAAACGAATTCAGATTTCCTACCTCAAAACACAGTTATGCAATTCCCACAAATATTTGAAATGTTTTCATATTTTCACCTAAAATAAATATACCACGAAACAGTATTCAAAACTTTCCTAGGGACCATAACTCTCCAGCGTCTCACGTCGCAATATAATTAAAATCACGACTGGCCCGCGGTCCACTCGCCCTGAAAGAAAGTGCCCCCCTACCCCACTGCCCCCCCAGGGTGGGGCGGAGGGGACAGCGATTCACATTAATATTCCCCACTTTTATCTCTATAATATGCAAACTGGCAGCTAGAAGTTCTCTCGCTCATTGTGGCCGCTTGATTCTTAAGTTGCTTTCTCACTATGTTGCGTATTGTATTTACAGCTTACGTTGTAAACGTACGTAATGTACAACAGCTACATACTTACTCGTATGTATTCCCATGTAGTATGCAAGAAACGTAACCATTAAAGTCTGCCATTAAATGACTGCCTCCGTGGCTCAGTTGGTAGTGAACCTGCCTTCTGAGCTTGGGGGCGTGGGTTCGATTCCCACCTAGGGCAAACATTTATGTGATGAACATTTGTGTTTGTTCTACGTCTGGGTGTTCATATGTATATAAGTATGTATTTAAAAAAAAATCTAAGTATGTATATCAGTCTCTAGCAGCCATAGTACAAGTATTGCTTAGTTTAGGGTCAGGCGACCGTGTGTTGAAGTGTCCCGTATTTATTATTATTATTATTTGGCAAAGTTTACTGAACTTTAAAACTGCTGCACAACAGTAGTATAAACAAGAATAAACAAAAGTATAAACAAAGAAGGTTACACTTCTTTGTTTATACTTACCCAGCATCACATTCCATCTCACAAATTTTAGTTTACTGGTAGAAGTATTAATACTAATGAATCGATGACAATTTCTTCACTAATTAATGAAAATCCCAAGAATAGGACTTTATCAGACTTTTCAAACAGCGTCTAAAATAAAAGAAAAATGTTAGTTATGCTAAATGTTTTTTTTGCAAATGCTCTAAAATAATAGTTACCTTGTTTTAGTTTTAGTCTATTGAAGAAAATCAAAACTACTTTTAAAAGTCGTAAAAAAGTAGCTTAACTTAGTGAATGATGCAACGAAATTAGCACCATTGTTACACTCAATGAGATATAAGTTTTATTTACTAGAGAAGCTTTAAAAACAAAAAACACCACGTAACTTGATGACCTGCCCACGTGGTCTGACGACAGGTTTGCTGCAGCGCTAAAACATTCGTCCAACCAAACTATTAAAACATCAGCGCTAGATCGGAATTTCTCGTTCCGTACACAACCACACGGCGTGCGTGTTGAAGCCACACTAATGTATGGTGTACGGATTGCAGTACAGTGCAGTGGAAGAAAGTCAATCTTCGCATGATGAGATGTAGTACTTAGAATATTTATCGACGGTCACAATGCATTGAATGTGGCTCTCCTTAAATCTTCTTCTTCTTAGTCGCTACGCTCTTGACAGAGCGGTCGTGGTCGTCATACAGTATTGTTATTGGCAGGGGCTGATGTAATGCGCCTCACAATATCTCGCCATGTCTCTCTGCTCGAGGTCATTCTTGTGCACTCATGCACGGGACCGCCCACAGCAGATTTGACCTGATCGGTCCATCGCATCGGTGACCTCCTGAAATCAGTATGAAATTATATACAGTTACTCTTATACAGTTACAGTGATACCAACGTGTACACACCCTTACAAGTTTCTCCAGTTTTCCCCTCAGTGAATGATTGTGCTGTTCCAATGGTAGGAAAGTTTTTGTTCAGTTGAAAAGTCCGTTCTAGAATCTTATGAAAATACGGCCTTAGTTTTCTTGTTCCGATGAGACTGAAGTTTCTTTTGTATTGCGGATGAAATGAATTCTTAAAACAGTGTTGATTGGTTGGCATATAGTTTTGCTGAGATATTTTTTGTACAGATACTTACTGTTTATTTATTTGGTAGTAGTTCTTAGAGTGATAAAGAAAGTACTTTATTGGTTTGGAAATAAGGCATGTTCTTCGTCAATTTTGATTTGTGATAGAACTTGGACTTGGGCTACTTAAATCAAAATATGAGTAGATAAGTTCTTTCGATTTTTTTGTTCGTATGTACCTATTGTACAGGCAGAGGCAGTTTTGATAACGTCGATTCTTTATTGTTATTTTTGGCGTTTCTTACTGTTTAACCCACGACGCTAAAACGACGGGGTGTTTTAAGTTTGACGTGTATGTGAGTGTGTGCGCGCGTGGTGTGTGTGTGTGTGTGTGTGTGTGTGTGTGTGTGTGTGTGTGAGTGTGTGTGTGTCTGTGGCATCGTAGCTCTCGAACAGATATACTGATAATGTTTTTTTTTTGTTTGAAAGGTGAATTAGTCGGGAGTAAGAATTAATATAAAAAATATTATAAAATTACACCATTCTCCAAATATAATCATGAAAATTTATTGCCAAAATTCAACCAATTATTAAATCTCTACAGCTCCACTCCCATCCTACCGTAAATAATTAATTCCAAGACATTTCCAACAGTACGCCCATTACGCCACGCTGATTGCTCCCAGCAAATGAGAACCTTCACGCCGAGAAATTTCAATTAAAATCGCTGAGAAAATTTCTCCGCTCAAACAACGCCGCTAAATACAAAATCTCATTGGTCATCTCGCTTTCTAATTACGAATAATCAAGCGTCCTGATTGGACGGCGGCTTCCCCCCTTCTGTTTGTTCTCAGTCAGGGGCGTGGCATCTCGCTCTTTTTAATTAGTGCAAGGAGTAAATTGTTCGTGAGAGAGAGAGTAGTTTAGTTGCTCCCCCACGTATTGGATGCTGGAGCTAGCGGGGGAGGGGGATAGTTGCGTGAAGGAAAACACGTACGGATAGTTTTGTAAAAGGAAATGAGAGGTTGACGGCTTCAGAGTTCATAATTGTTAGCTAAAGTACTTTTCTTTACACATGTACTGGTGTTGAAGGAATTTTACTGAAGCTCAATTGGAATGGTAACCTGATAGTATACTAACTAGTGATTCTGTGAGCTATATATAGATCTCGCGGTCAAGTTCTGTTTTACTCTACAGGTCGCATTCCTCAATCGATTCTCGTGAAGTTTTGTGAAAATTGTGGAGATATAATAACATAACATATCGTCACGCCTTTTTCCCGAGGGGGCTGGCAGAGGTGTACTACAACACCCACATTTCGCTAGACGATATTCAGTCCCAAATGTGACAGGGGGCGAGCCTGTCGTTTAGCAGTCATGTAGCATATAATATAATAATAATTATATTCACTTACACACACGGTCGTCTGACCCCAAACTAAGCAAAGCTTGTACTATGGCGGTCAGAGACTGATGCTAATACATATACATACCTAAATTTCTTAAATAAATACTTAAATAAATAATAAATAAATATTCGGGACACTTGAACACACGGTCGTCTGACCCCAAACTAAGCATAGCTTGTACTATGGCGGCCAGAGACTGATATATATACTTATATACTTTTAAATACATACTTAAATAGATATTAACACCCAGACATAGAACAAACACAAATGTTCATCACATGAATGTTTGTCCTAAGTGGGAATCGAACCCACGCCCTTTAGCTCAGAAGGTTGGTTCACTACCGATTGAGCCACAAAATTATTAAGCCAAATTATTTCCAAAAAAGTCACAAATTTTTTTTTTTAATGGACTCCTCAGAATCCCACTATATAATTGTTAAACGTACTCACAAAGTTTCAAGAGAATTGCTTAAGAAATGCGACCTGCAGAGGATGACAGATCAGTGGCCCTATTCGGAGATTTGAGATTCTCATCTCACCTTTTTTCATCCTTGTTGCTCTCGTTTGAAACGTCATAGGTGTGAGAGTGACCAAGATAAAATCTTATCTCATCTCACGCACAGGAATAGCCCCCCTGGACAGAGATCCAGACAGAATTCGGACATACGAGTACGAAAGCATTTTTGTCGAAGCTGAAGGACTGTCATTTCGCGAAATTTGCTTTACCTACCTGTTCATTATCCAAATAATGTTAATCATTATGCCGCCCCGTAAACTTCGTGTTTAATTTTTATCTACCTAGTATCACCACTACTACTTATCATACCTTAGACCTTTCATTAATGCCTCACAGTATTACCTATATAAAAGTAAAAAAAAAAACATAAAAATACTAATATTTTTGTCGCAGCGACTCTCCAGACATACTCGTAGCTTTCAAAATGCATTTAAGTATTTATTTATTACCTTAATTACATTTACGTAAGCTCCTTCCGTACTAACGAACATCCTCATTACCATTACAAAAAGCAAATAAAACTCGAGCCTTCCCGTATCATCGACGCCCGTTCCTTTTTTATTGCACCCCCTCCCCACTCTCCCCCACAAAGCAGCATTTCCAAGCCATTTAATATTAATGTGCATTTTCGCGAGAGGAGATTCGTATAAAGCCCCACTGTACTGTAAAATCAGTGAACAAGGTTTATAAACAAGCTGCGTTTCATACACGCACACAAGCAAAAGATTTACATATATTCTGCAAAACGACTTGACTCACTTGGATTCTTTGGGAGAGCTTCTGTTTTATAAGCAGAGGTTTCCGGGTTCAAATCTCGACTCCAGACGATCTCGGTTTGGTTGATGAATTGAAATATCTGCTCTGTGACATTTATGAGTGTCTTCTTTAGCATCCCCGAAGTAGGAAGTCTTAGTGGTGGGTGAGTATAATCTGTGTAGCATTAATTAAAAAAAATATAGAGGAGCGAAGAGTCGTTTTATCACATCACCAGTTCAAGTTAACATTTTTTATGTAGAATAGTTCGGTGTTTGACCACCAACTCGCCTGATTTTAAGCGACGTTGTGTTCTAAGGTGGACCTATAACGACCTATAAAGTACTTTTTCACTCTAGCCTTGAAGTTTTGTAGAGTGAAGAAGTACAAAGACGGCAGTTGAGTGAGGCGCTACAAGTGCGCCACTGCTCAGACCCGTCTTCGGAACGGTTACACCGGACTACATACCGAAACACGACTAGGTCATTTCACGGCATGGCTTGGTCCGGTGGGTGGTAACTAGCCACGGCCGAAGCCTCCCACCAGAGTTTGCTACCCGGTTAGCACTACCCGGGCACCACGTGTAGGGAATCAGAATCACACATTAAAAAATTTGAAAATTAGAAATTTAAAAATTTGTCTTTCTTTTTTAGGACTTTTACTAAGGACTTAAAAGGGGAAGTTCAGGTACTGTTTCTATTATTTCCATCCATATAAAGCCCCAGTCTGCGATACAGGAGGAAGTGGGGCCAGAATGGACAATGCGCTTAAATTTTAATTATGCAAGTGCCTAGGAAAATTGTTACTTTTATGGCTGTCGTGACTGGAATGGGGATTAAGACATTAAATTATGGCTAGTTTTATCTTACCTGTCCTTTGAAGCGATAAAATTAAATATTTTAGCATGGCAACCATAAATGGAACTGGAAGGATTGAAGTCATTGCATTTTTGAGACAGTATTGAAATAACCCTAACTAATATTATAAATGCGAAATTGAGTTTGTTCGTTTGTTTATTTGTAACGCTTTCACATCTTCTACTGAACCGATTAACATGAAATGTTGCATATAGATTGTCAGAAGTACAGAAAAAGATCTAAGGTACTTTTTATTCTGGAACCACGTGTGAAATCAAGGGGCGCAGCTAGTTTGTTAATAAAAAAGGAGTGGGTTTTCATACCATACTCTTCCTAATTATCTACTATAATTTATTTCATTTTCTAAATGTATTTAATTGTGAGACTCTCGTTATCAAATCAAAAATGTAAAAAATGTAAAACTACCATTTAGTTCAAGGAACAGAAGACTTAATGCACCGTCTTTCAGATTTTGATGTTTCTCGTACATCGTAACACACACATCTATTTTGATCCCTACATTCAAAGTCAAAGTCAAAGTCAAAATGTTTTTATTCAATTTGGGCATCAAAGATACACTTATAAACGTCAAAGTTTTTTTTTAAATAGACTCGACCGCCTTGTCCGGATAAAGAGCCTCCACTCAGAAGAACAGGTAAGAAATTGAGGAGCATTATTTTCGACCTTACTTGTTCTACTTCACCGAGTGTATACATTCTTCTGAATCGAACAGTGACATCCTGCAAGAAAATCGCGTGCTCCATTTTGCGCCTCCTTCCCCCCATGCAGACTTGCAGAGACGGTAACCGGCCTTATCATGGATTTATTGCTCGTAGTTAAAAGTAGTTCCTAAGGCTGATAGTTCCAAACAACGATTTCCAATGGATAAAACGCCAAGACAGATTTCAAATACATTAGGCGGTGACAGATAGAAGGGGTGAAACTATTAAAAATTCCTCAGAAGCGTTCCGTATTCGGAGTTGAGTGCATGACACATTTATTAGAATTGTTGATTTCTGAGATTGTTGGCTGGTATTTTCTATTGTTGTTCTTGCTATGACAGATAACAAATGTTTCGAGCGTTTGTCGTTTGTTTTTACTGAAACAAAATATAGTGTGAAAATTGTTATCCTAACCAATATCATAAAAGTGAGTTTATTATTTTGCTTTAGTGATTTGCATACATGTTGTCAAGTGTACTTACAGAAAAGGACATAGAGTACCTACTTTTATTCCGAAAAAAAAAACTGTTCCTATGGGACCGTGGGTCAAACCGCGGGGCGATGCTATTATTAATATATTAAACAAGTTATACGTATATACTTATGTCTTACTAGCTACACTCCGCGGTGTTACTCGCTGTTTAAATTCACGCTGAAATACTTCACTTTTTGTTTTAGAAGGTAGCCTATGTGTCAATCTAGGGTGTCAGCTACCTCTTTACCAAATTTCATCAAAATTGGTCTAGCCGTTTGGACGTGAAGAAGTACCAAACTTTCGCGTTTATAATATTAGTAGGATAGATTGATAGACTGCCTCGGTGGCTCAGTCGGTAGTGAACCTGCCTTCTGAGCTAGAGGGCGTGGGTTCGATTCACACCTAGGGCAAACGTTCATGTGATGAACATTTGTGGTTGTTATAATATGTCTGGGTGTTAATTATCTATTTAGGTATGTATTTAATAAAGAAATATAATATATGTATGCATATCTGGCCGCCATAGTACAAGCTTTGCTTAGTTTGGGGGCAGACGACCGTGTGTATAAGTGGTCCGAATATTATTTATTTATTTGTGATTTGAAAATGACTTATTTCATTGATAGTCATTATCTGAAATTTGGCTCACTCATTTACTGAGCATTTTCATCGAATACTGTACCTTTTTGACAGCCTTATTCATGAGGTAGTTACCACTCCAGCCTATAAATAAAATAAAAATAAAAAAAATCATTTATTTATTTATATTTATATTTCTTGTTAAATAAAATACATCTTTAACAAAAAAAAAGTGATTTCTTAATTTTAACTTACTATCTTCTTAATATATAAATACATAAATTACGTGTCACGTTGTTTGTTCGCTATAGACTCCTAAACTACTTAACCGATTTCAATCAAATTTGCACACCGTGTGCAGTTCGATCTAACTTAACAGATAGGATAGTTCACACATATATATACTCGTATATGTATACATATATAAATAATAAACGCGAACGAAGTTGCGGGGTGACAGCTAGTATTATGTAAAATCTTAACTAATGTAACAAGAACCCCTCGCTAGTCGAAGGTGAAGGCCTCCTCTAGAGATTTCCAGCTGTTTCGATTGTTTGCTGTAGTCATCCACTGGTCGCGAGCAACTTGAACTAAGTCGTCTGCCCACCGGGCCTATACGTGCCATCATATTGAACGACACTGTCACACATCTCTTGAGCTTTGATCAAAAGCCTAGGTTTGAACCACAAAACATTTAAGTAAATCAGAATTAAAATGCTACATTTTTTATTTTAAAATTACACTTCACGTACTCCAGGGTCCGTGAACTTTGTTAACATAAATCTTAATTATTGTTTAAGGGGAATACAGGTAGAGGGGGGTTAGTTATTAAGTCTAAATCTAAGTTTAGGTTAGAGGTTATCAAATTTACTTATTACAATGTGAGTACACCACGAGCAGACGCAGAGCAGCGACCCGCAAGCAGCACCCGATCACGAGTATGACGCATGTGCCAGCCATCGCTCTCCTCAACCATATTTGAGGGAAGAGAACGACCCGACACACGACGACGCCGCAAGAAGGTGCCTTCGATAGTGAGCATGAAGGCTCGAGGTGTACAAATTTGTATGTCAAATTATACTGTAGGTATGTCAAATGTTACTTTGAAAACTTGAAGTTATTACATAATATTTATAAACTATTTATTGATTAACTACACTTGTAAATTACCTTTCCCTTATTCCGCCCTCTTAAGGGTGACAACAACCTAAACGTAACGTAATTCCTATTCTACAAATGGTCCACGATTTATACGACACCTCTGTGATTATTCACCGGAGAACAATAAATTACCTGAGTTTGCCCGTTACCGGATTTTATTTTTGGATTTATTAAGGTAATTTTTTGGGATATTGCGAACTGTGATGAGGGATTGTGGGCCTCTTAATTAAAGTAAGTTGCTGAATGGTTTTTTTATTTGGTGAAGTTAATTTGAATTTGCTGTAAAGGCTTTTTTTAAAGATGGAATAGGTACCTAATTATGATGATGTTTTATTGAAAAACGTTCGTATTTAAAGAATTCCATGCCGTAATAAAATGGCTTTAATGGCTAAAACGATGATATAGCCTAGTTGAAGAAAGCCCGCCTCTTGAGCCAGAGGGAGCGGGTTCGAACCCAGCCGATGGCACGCATTAATTTGTTCATTGTGTGAACATATGTGCGTATTGTATGTCATCTGCTACATGACCGGAGCCCGGTGTATGGTGACAGGCTCGCCCCTGTCAGATTGTTCGCACCTTTGGGATGGATCGGCCAAGTACCAGCTCGAGGCGTTGGAGTCCATCGAGAAACGTGCGAAGAAGCTCATTGGCAACGACTCCCTTGTCCAGGCCAAACTTCAAAGTTTGGATCATCGGCGCAAGGTTGCTAGTCTATCGGTTTTTTATCGGATACATTTCGGGGAGTGTGCATTTGGTTTGCATGACCTTATTCTCCCTAGCCCGTTCTTCTATAAAACAACCAAGAGTACGAAAAAGCGGCATCGTTTTATGGTTGACATACCTACAACACATACGAAACGCTTTGGTTCCTCATTTCTCATACGGACCGCTAGAGTGTGGAATACTCTGCCAGACTGTGTGTTCCCTGATACTTATAATCTGGGTGTCTTCAAGTCTCGAGTGAATCGGTTTCTTCTAGGCAAGCGTGCTCCATCGTAGGCCGCATCACTGCTTATCATCAGGCATGTTGGCGGCCAAACGCAAGCCTATTAATAAGTAAAAAAAAAAAAAGATTTGGGACTGAATATCGTCTGGCAAAGTGTGGTTGTTGGATTACACCTCTGCCATTTATGCCTTTATGTTTTAAAATGGCTTCATTATTTAGTAGGTTCTTTGTTATTCATAATTTTTTTCTATTATTTGTCGGAAAAGCACTTTTTTATATTAATACCTATTACCTTTAAGATGTTTTATAGAAAAACCGTCAAGTTCGGCTTAGCTTCAGCAGTGGCAAAAAAAAAATTATACACAAGGTCAACTCAGGCAAATGCGTCTGTGGAGCAATTGCGTCTTTCGAGAATTACTGACAAACCCTTCATAAATTAGGTTACTAACGCCATCTAGTACAGATTATTGCAACATTTGCCCCAGTTGACCAGACAAGTATAAATGTATACATGCATAAAGTAACTTACCTACGTTTTAGGATAGGCGTTTTTGCTATATTTTTGCACTTTTTATCTTAAAAAAAAATTAGTTGTCTGTAAAGTCGGTTTACTGACGATAGTTGAACGTGACAACGTGCTCACTCAAGTAGGAGAGAGACGGATGTCGAACGCTGCCGAACGCAAAGGCCGATTGTGCTTCTTTGTCGCTCGTTCCGCGCTCTCGCTTGCACTTCAAGCCTTACATGGAACGCCTCAGAGCGAGGTAACGCCGCATGAGTCATGTTTTTTCGTGCGTGCAGCCGGCTCTATCGAATTATAAGACGTTGTCACGTCAAAAATGTTCTATACTTTTTAGTACTTAATGCCACTTTATTGGCCAAGCTCTCGACTTGATGACAACTGTGGTCTCACGCATAACCATTTTAATTTGTACATTTTTAACCTACACATCGAACCTCCGTAACTCAACTCCATTGGAGCGGACTTCCTCCAATTAACATAAGCGTTTAACATAACAGATGTGACGATAAGATAGTAATGTTAGCTATCCATTACTGCAATTAACACTCGCTTCTATAAATTAGAGAAGCAGCGTGGTGTGACGGCCCGCCTTGTATGCTGAATTCTTGATTGTATCTTGTGTCGAAAGTGTTTTGTTATTGATTGGTGATTATGATGACAAGAGAGGAAATAGATGGGCTTTTGATAGGAAGGAATTTGTCTTTTCGTGACTTTTCAAATTACATCCGTAAGTCGGACCTTCGACAAGTTCGATATTTAAAAAAAACATACATTATACAACATACGTTACATTGATTGATTGAATTAGGCGTTACTTTGCGGAAGTCCATCTTCAAAACTGTTACTTTGACCAATGGCCGAGAATCCACACCACGGGCTCGGAGAGTCAACACGTCCTGAGGATGCCTCGTGGAGAGGCAAAACACAACGACGAAGTGCTCGAAGAATAAGGGTTTTAATTGTGAATTTTTTCATTGTAATTTTCTTTTTTTGATCAAATTTTATTGTTCATTTCATTAGATTAGTTCTGTCAAATTCTTTATTAAATTAGCTTTAAATTTCAAGTTGTATATAGTTTTCAAGTAAATTTCATTAAATTAGGTCTGTTAAATTCATAAATTTTATTAAATTGTTTATTAGCGATTTTTGAGCGAAAATACACTAGAGATTGGTTCAAGTAGCAGTTTAAAAAAATAACATTTCTCTTCAAACAACTTTTTCAAATTAGCTGCGTCCGCGGCGTTACCCGCGATCAAAATGTATCTTTAAAGAAGAAAACTCATTTATTTTTCTTTAAAATCCGTCCATTTCTGAGCTTGAAGAGATCACCAATAAACACAAACACACACACACAAACACGCACGCGCACACACATAAACGTTTGACTTTATATGTTGCAAATAAGATATCTTCTGAATGAAGATGAAGGTAGAATGATGAAGGTAACGGAGATCAGTATCGAGCGTGCCAGAATAGGATCCTACCTTTACTGAAATTACACTCAAAAACATCCCATAAGAGACATTAAGGATGAGACGTCACAGGATTAGTTAGGAACAACCCATAAACAAATAAGATTATTATTTTAAAATCATAAATACTTACCCACTACTTGCGATGTCAGTCTAGTTGGAGAAGCCCGCCTCTCGAGCCAGAGGGAGCGAGTTCGAACCAATGCCGACCAACAGCAATTTGTTCATTGTGTGAACATTAATAAGTAATTAGCGTTTAATAAGTTACAAAAAAGGACAGTTAAACATAATGTTAGCTTATTATAGTGCTAGCAAACCTGATTAAAGTAGCATTCCATCAATAAAGTTTATTTTTTTATGTATAAGCACAATAATTTACACCTGTATTTAGAATACCGTTAAACTAGGCAATCGTTACATTAAATTTAACGTCAACAGTTAATAAAAATTAATTGCTAACATAAACACTGGTATTGATTTTCTGATATATTTATTTAATAGCGGCAATTAACGCAAAATAGTCGTTTAGTTAATTAATAGTTTTTGTTTAGCATATTAAAATTATAATGTGAAAAAACTGGATGCTATTCAAAGTTAATTAATTTTAACCCTTTCTCAGGTTAATGTATACATATTTATGTAATCGAAACTTTATTCTTCCGATATTGGACCCATATTAATAAATTAATAGATCAATTAAATAAATATCGTCAAAACTATGCACCCATTAGAAATAAAATTAACATCAACATTTTAAACGGAATGCTACACAAACACCTGATGAGAGCTGATATTTATCTAATAGTTAACTCACAGTTAACTAAACGGCTATTATACGGCAATTAACTGCTAATGTGATGCACCCTTATGTTAATTTTAACTATCAGTTAGAGCTTACTTGTAATCTATTAGTTACAGTTGAGCTTGTATAGTTAAATAGGTTTTATGGCTACCGTATGTCAACGTAAAGTAACGTCAGGTGTTAACGAAAAAATGCGAAGGGGTTTGAAGTTTTGACCGGTGGTTAATCTTTAATCAGTGTTTACTACATGCATTGTGAAAACTGACTCTATGCCTTGAAAAAGGTACTCTTAATGAAATGAAATGAAATTGTTTATTTTTCCAGATTTGCATCCATCAAATTATTTCGTTAATTATTAAATGAATTATCTAATGATTAAAATTTAAATACAATGGTCAGAAATAAAATATATAACAAGAATTAAATAAAATTGAATAGATCGAATACAATAAAATTAAACAATTAAATAAATGGAGTAAAATGAAATGAAATTAAATTCTAATGATTTTACTATTATTTATACTAGTATTATTTATTTTGTATCCGACAATACACATTACTTTGCACGCCTGTATTTCATCAAGTTACCTTGAGTTTCTACACTTAATTACCTGATTTTTATAGCCCTCGTGGTGTGTAGGGCTATCTCTCAGTTCCACAATGGTTAAGACACTACGACCACGGCTGCAGCGGTTAGACCAAGTTCCGTCAAGAAAAAGAATGGGTCGAGGTTCGAAGACAGGTAAAAGAAATTTCTTCATCTCTCCATCAAGTCAAACGACCACCGCTTCAAATCAATATCTCTCCTATAATCTTCTGCCAACGTTTTAGATAGCGATCAACATTAATTTCATCATAGACAATGTAAAATTGGAAATAGTAATGTTAAAGCTTTTGGAACAGAAGGAACAGGTAAAATATAGGCCCGCATCATTATTTCCAAAGCATGTTCTGACCTAATAAGCGAACAAGAAAATTCCGCCGAGACATTAATCACCTCGTAATACAAAGGCGAAAGAACAGGAAAATTCATCATAACCCGATTCCAAAGTCAAAACCGCCTCCCTACCCCATTACTCAGTTTATGTTAACCTTTACTACCGATATCGACAAGAATGCACCAAATTTTATTACAAAAGAAGGATTAATAGTTGACAGGAAGACTTTCGCTCGCATAAATATCTCATTAGCCAAAGATTTATTACTTTAAATAGTCACGAAACTGTAAAAAAAACTTTGGGAAAGAACGATTTTGATAATTACTTGTCAACATGCGATTGTCTATTTGGGGATGGGGGTTAGGTTAATTCGCGTTTTTTATTTGATGTAATATATCATTTCGTTAATGACGAGCAAATGAAGAGTGAACACGATACCGCTATACTGTTTGCGCTGTTGTGAACTTGAAGGAAATTTGTAGAGGGAAAAGCTTAAGAAGCCAATAATAGTTGAGTTAGTGATTTATTATTGTTAATGGAAATGGCCAGGGTTAACTTGCTAAGTGATTATGAATGGAACGTTTCACAGAAGTAGAGCAAGCTTTAAAACTAGACTCAGAAAGATAATACATTCCAAAATAGTTAGATATCAGTCTAGGCTAGTCAACAAAGCACTGTAAATAGGAATCTTGGAATAAACTGAGTTCAAAGATTTGATTGCAGTTAATAAGACGTTCATTTATACAAATATATTTATACTTTTACGGTAACCGTCGCCTATGGACATCTAGCATTGCTGTTGATGCGCTGTTCCAGTCATGTAACAGATGACATACAACACCCTGTTAACACCCTGTTTTTACACGACTGCTCAAGAAGGAGGGCATGAATGTGTATATGTGGTTATGGATGAGGTTTCTTTGACACGACCTGCAGCCTAAACAGATTGATTGATTTTGACACGTGAAGTGTCATTTGAATCGTCTTGATAGTGGAAGTGACATACGATACAACATTTTGCAGCCGGGTTTTTGTTTTTCCTATAATAATGTTACTTGTTGAATTAATTAGGAACTAGTTGAACTTTAGATGAAGAAACAAGAATAACGAAGTACTGTTACAATTATACATTTAACAGTATAGTATTTTAGTCGGCAACAGTGTGCTACAAACCTACCATCCTAAAATAAACGCGAAAGTTTGTAAGAATGGATGGATGAATCTGGATGAAATTTGGCACAGAGATTATAGTCTAGAATAGCACATAGGATACTTTTTAACCGCGGGTGAAACCGTGGGAGCAGCTAGTTTGAGTCATAAATTGATGCAAATCCCATATTTACTCCTAAAGATCATTTGAAACAAAAATGTATATTTCAAAGCCAAAAGAATGATTAATGGCACCAAAGTAAATAGATTCAAAAGACGCAGCTGTTCAAAAAGTATGGCCACAAATAAAAAGTACATTAAAATTCGTCGGCTGATTATACCGATAAGTAAATACTTGATACAGGAAAGGTGACATTCGGTGAACATAAAAGTCTCAAGGAATCACTGAACGCACCAATAATTTATCGACGGTTTGACCTCGCTTCATTTACATTAAACAAATTGTTAATTTTTTGATAGCTATCGTCCGGAACAGATGGTTAAGAACTGACAAAATTTGTGGTAAGCCATTTTGGACTGTCTCCCTTTGCACAAGGACTTAAGATGCGTTATTTTTTGTTTGGATTGAGGAAAGTGTTTTTTATGTTTACGTGGTAATAATTGGTGATGGTAAGCATGGCATGTGCCGTGGTTATAGGACAGGTTGACCACATGGTGCAATCTGCTAAGTATTTTATTGTTTGGTCTCGATAATTATTTGAAGGCATCAGATGGCTTGATGATGCTCGTGGATTAAATACGTAATCGTTTTTAGGTGAAGAAATAAGAAATGGCATTTGGGAAATTTGACGTTTAAGAATAGCAAATAAGTTTTTTTTAAACGTTTCACAATTATAGCTCTCCACTATAATTTTATCTGTGTTGGGGATGGATGCTATGGACCACACGCAGATATTTAAATTAATCATTGAAAATCTGCCCGTTGTGGAATCGAACCCAGGACTTCCTGCTTATAATCAAACTCCGACTAGGCTAGACTAGGTGAGGGTCATCGAGCTGTGTTTAAATGTTTCCACACTCCAGGAAAGCCGGTTCTTGTAATGTAGTCCAGATTTTCGTTCAGCTTCGTAAATTTTTTCTACTGAACTCATTTGCAATTAAGACCATAACATAACATTTCATCACGCCTTTCCCCTGAGGGGGCTGGCAGAGATGTAATACAACACCCACAGTTCGCCGAACGATATTCAGTCCCAAATGTGAGAGGGGGCGAGCCTGTCGCCATACACCGGGCTCCAGTCATGTAGCAGATGACATACAATACGCACATATGTTCACACAATGAACAAATTGGTGCGTGCCGTCGGCTGGGTTCGAACCCGCTTCCTCTGGCTTGAAAGGCGGACTTTCTCCCAACTAGGCTGCCGTCGCTTTATTTTGCAATTAAGACATGATACTAAAAGACTTAAGCAACTCTTTCCAAAAACAAATAAAAGTATATTAGGAATAGGCGTGATAAGGAAAATTATTAAGGATAGCCAACATATTTAAAACAAAACATAGATAAATAAAAAATAGATTAATCCCTACACCGATTTTCATTAAACATACTCGTAGTTAAGAACACTCTCGACTATTCTACCGTACAAAAAAAAAATTAGTTTATCCGTTCAAGAGCTACTATGCAACAGAAAGAAACACACACACAGACACGTCAAACTTAAAACATTTTTGCGTCGGCGGTTAATAAAACAGGACAATTTAGTTTGTTATTTTCAAAAATACGTTCTCGTTTGATTCCCTAAATTCAATAAAGCTATGAATTGTATAAAGTCCAAACCCTTACGAGTTGTACCTACATAAATGCTCAGAGTTAGTATGTACTTTTAACACTGACTTCATTTTCTTTACGACATGATCTGCGTGGGCGTTAAAAAGTACAAAAATTATCTCAAAGCAATTTCGAAATTTGTAGCCATAAAATGACTACTCATACGTCGTAAACAACAGCAATGTGAATGTCGCATGTGTTTCAGACCAGAATGTGACATTTATACGAGTTTGCCATTACCGTACTCCGCCAAAACCACCATTAACATAAAACGAAAAGAGAAACTACTTTCAAACTCAATATCAGAATCTTTTGTGTGGCAAATCTACTCTTGGGCCTCGTCGGCCATCCGTTAACACATTGATTATACATCAAGGAAAATAAAAAAGGAAATAGTGCCGAAAAAAGCCGTTACGATTTCAATCAGACAAAACGTTTTGCGTTTTTATGGACGCACGGAATCGGCGACTATCCCGCGCCGAAACAGATTATTTCTCATTTGATTTATGGCCCTGAATCTTCCAGAGATATTATGTTTTGGTCATCCATTCGATTCCTATTTGAATGCTGAGCGCCGAATGGGGTGGCTTGAGACGGGGTGGCACTCGGTACTATATTAATCTCAAATCCATTTGTTGTAATCTACAACTGAATTTAGCATTTTTCGCTTAGAAATAAGGTCCGTTTTAGTTTTATTGCCTGAAACAGTTAGGTCGGTTCAAAGATTAGAGACCGATAGAGGTGAGAGATGAAACAGTAGAGCGTCGTATTCATTTCGCCGATGTATATTTCTGTCCTATTCGCACTCCCCGCGGAGTCTGTGGCCCTAGTATGTATCAGATTTGGGTTTTATCGTTTTATTGCTTATTCTTTTTAGATTTTCAGCGGCGAAGGCATATCATTTTGTTTTTAATGCGAGACATAAATAACTAAAGCCAGCCAGTGACTTTAGTAATGGCTTGGATGGGGAGAATGCGGAAGTAAGCATTATTTGATACCTTGTAATAAGGAGCATCCAGGATCATAGTGCCTAATGTTATAATATTTTATAACCCTTGCCTACGAATGTTCGAGTAAGTACTAACAATGTAGCGAAGTTCGGATATCTGAACGGAACATGGAAATTCTTTTGAATCGTTTATGTGTTGTTTGAATTTTATTGATCAAAATGTTTTTACTGTACATTCATCAGTGTTGTCTGCAGTTGTGTGTACTATACTGACAGTAAAGTTCTATTTAATTTTTTTAATCATATTAACTTCCTAGTTAAGTATGATTAAAAACCTACTTAACTAGGTAGTTAAGTAGGTTTTTAATCTTATTAACTACCTAATTAAGTAGTAGTTTTTGGGAATGCTCACTTATTTTTGTCAAAATTAAGATGCTACACACGTACCTGCTGGGTTTCTTTGAAATCAACTGGGTTAGTTCTGGATCGCCTGAGATCGTAGCCATAATTATCACTGACATAATTAACAAAACTGAAACTGATTGTACTGAATAATAGAGAAACTTGACAGAAAGCTTTTCAATCGAGAAGGTTCATCAAAAACACCTTAATGACTAAACTTTCTTATGTCTATTAAACTTTAGCTTTATGTAGGTAGGTAGATTAAAAAAGAAAATGTGCTCAGTTTCTCAAAAGTGATTTTAAAGAGGGGTGATTTGCTTGAGTAGGTATTTTGCAGTGAGATATTTTGTCGTCGGTTCCCCGCAGCTGGCGTAGGTCCAGCCTGATGACAGTTTATGAATATTTTTGGCAAAATTCACTGCTTTTCTATTCGAAGGATGTTCCGGATTTAGCTTTTTCGTATTACTTAGAGATTTGAGTGTTGGTTCGACCGTCGCGCGTCGTGTTTGTCAGATTGATAAAGTTTGTTTAGAAAAGCTAGCAAGGAAAAAACTGTAGTGGGGTAATGATATTTACTGTTTTTGGGTAAATACATACCTTATTACAATACATATTATGTGTGATATTGTTATTGGAACGACGTAAAGTAATAATAACAATATGAAGGTGGTTACATGGCAACATCATTGCAAGTGTGCGTGCAGCCTTATGGTTAAAGCTACCATGTTCTAATCCATGAAAACGACCAACTGAGTAACAGCATTTTTTTTTTAACAATGTTTATCATAAATGGGTATGTCGTTTGCATTTACAGGTAGGTGAAGTTTATGGAAACCACATAGTTCTAGCCACTCACCACTAGATGTCACTACGGGTCATCTCAGCGCGCGGTCACCTTCGCCATTAGTGATGCCCTTCGCCGCATGGGGCGCCTCGATCGCCCATTGTTCCCCAACAAACATCATTCGAGCTTCGATAACACATAAATTCGAGAGAATTTCCAATCTTTTGTTTTATCTCCGTAACGTATGGACACCGAAGTGAGCCTGTATGATCTCCCTGCTTGTTTTGTATTTATTAATGAAATATGTCGCTTGCCGCACAGCACAGTCTCATTTTATTATTTTAGTTACCATTTGTTATCACGACTTTATCTGGTGTATAGAATTCGAAAAGTAAATTATGAATGTATTGTTCAGGTCATTTCTTTAGAGTTGAACAATAGGAGCATATAATTTCTGCTTTCGGTCATAAATTTAGATTAACAAACGCTCAAACATTCGCTCGTGAAGAATTTGTCATCAGAGTTTTCATTTCGTTTTTAATTTAGAAGGGTGTCTTTAATCCATCGATATTAGAGGAAAGTAAACGTTTGCTGTCTTTTCCTCGAACGCCTCTCGAAGTGAGGGGTAGGAACTAATGAACCGATGAAAACTTCCGCCGTTTATTAAAGAACTCGATCGTTGGAAATCTTTTGCAGGTTTACTTTATGGGAAGTACTTTGATTATTATTCATTTTCAATCAAATATTTAAAATAAAATTTGTTAAACTATTTTTAAAAGTTTAAAAGTTCCCTAAAGATGCATTCTCTATTGCATCTTTAGGGAACTTTTGCAATTAAAATTCAACCCTCTATTGGTAGAGTAGGGCCCAAAAACCCAACTCTCTACTTTTAATAAATGACAGCATTGTTTCTACTCATAATAGCGTTGACAATTATTCTAGTCAGCAACACAACTAAACTAACTCGTGTATGACACTTTAACCCGTTAAAATCCTAACTAATAACAGCCCACTGCCATCCGTCACGCGTCCCCTGTCAACCCTTCGGCGGACGAGCGTGGGTCAAAAGGTCCAGTTTACAAATGAACGTAATAATTGTGCCAAATACAAATGAATGCAATAATTGTCCGCGCTTGTCCCTGGTGAAGAACAAAATGGCGTAGAGACATTATATTGTTATTTGGGGTTTTAAAATAATTGTTTTTCAAATTAAACTACAACACATTGTAATAGGTAACTATTAACCATACATTTAAGTTGACCAGTACCTTTTTATTTTAAAAAAATTAAAAAACGTATTTTATTGACAAGTTTTTGCTACAAAAAATTGGAATTTTGCTAAATAACATTACCTGTTATTTTTTGCACAAATTAGATAGGATACTAAACTTGTCCGCGGGAAAGATGCAACTAAACTGTGTTTTTTTTTTTGTTGAAGCAACATCTAGTATAAAAGTTTTAATACGCTTAGAACAAGTCATCCAAAATCTGTTCCGCGCCCCAACACTAACAAGCGAGGGTCGCATAATCGGAGAAACAAATCTGGCTACTGTTGCTGAATGTAAATGATGATGATTAATTTGTTCTTCGCAAATGACAAGAAGGGTTAAAAGCCAAGGGGCCTGGTACTTGTACAGAGAATTTCGGGTATTCAAATGTACAGTTTAATTTCGTCTGATTGCCTTTGTGATCCGATGGGAGTTTGATGGAGTGCGCAGATATTTCCGGGTTAAGAGTTGTATTAATTACAATTGTTAGGATTTGGGTAAGGTTGGTGGGGAATTTGTGCTTTTGTCTTTGATCCTGTGAAGGGTTGTTGCTAATTTTGAATGGTCGACGGTGATTCTGCGGCGGTACATTTACGAGTAGGTACGAGTAATTATAAAAATTTACAGGGGGCTTACCCAAGTTTTGATACTTAGAAAACTTTTTCGTTTGGCTCCATACATTTAGCCTAGTTCGTTAACGTTTCCGCCAGGGGCGCTTTATGTAAAAGTATTGAGCCAAAAGAAACGAAAAAAGTTTTCGTAACTATCAGAAGGTAACTACATAATATTGACTGGAAAACTGACGTGGATTAAGTAGGTACCTGTCTATAACGACATGTAATGTTATAAGCTATGTTTTTTAATATGTGTAAAGCGTAAGTATAGAGTGTCAGAAATATTCAACATAATCTTCATTCCATTTTTACTCACAAGCTAGCTACTTATTCAAAACAAGCAACAAATTGGAAATAGAAACCAAACCTTAACCTTTAAAACAAAAGTATTTATACCTCCTTACAGCGCCATTTTAATAAGTACCTACTATCCGCCTACAACTTGTCGTCGCAGACAAGACAAAATCAATTTCCAATAGACGTACATACACATAGTACATCTACATATGTAAAACGGAGGCGAGGCGATACCTAGCACATAATATTAAAGAGTGTCACTCGATAGTGTTGACTCAGCGATAGTGGATCCTTTTTGCTTTGTCGTGAAAATCGTATTTTGGAGACCTTCCATAGATATTAGACTTGTTATTAGTCTTTGGGTAAAAGGATTAGATTTTTCCATTTCAAAATCGATTTGCCAATCTCAATAGGTATTGGAGATAGGTACGTAGCAATCCTACAAAGTTCAGACCTTCATTTAAACTTCAATTCAACCTTAAAACCCCAGTTTTAGAAATGCCAATTGCCAGACTGTATTTAGTTAGTGGTTTAAACTCAGATAATTCAGGAGCCGCGTTGGCCGTTTAAGATGGACCGCGCCTTCCGATCCGGAGGATGTGGGTTCGATCCTGGCCGTGCACCAATGATATTTTCTCTCATAGAAAAGTTTATGTGCATTTTAATTTGACACGAGCTCGTACGGTGAAGGTTGAACATCATAAGGAAACCGACACGTGCTAGAAGAATAATTCACATGTGACACCCACGAATACGCACTGAGCCAGTGTGGTGGATAACGGCTCAATCATCTTCGACGTAGTCTAGATGATAATAATAATAATAATAATCATTTATTTGCTTTTAAAAATAGTTATACAATTACATGAGATTTCCTGTCTCCCAAACTAGGGTGATCCTGTGCTATGGGAGACAGTTGATTCTTCAGTAGGATGGGTACATTAGGGACAACTAATTGCCAGTGTTTGGACAAGGACAGTGATAGAACGTAACAGTCTGTAATGATGATGTTAATGATGAATTCAGTAGATAGTAAGAAAATAAAATTGATAAGAGAGGTCGATTAGATTAGTAAGATCAAAATGTTAATTGGTTAAGTTTTTTTAATCGAAATAATCCTGCACATTGATCACAAATTCACCTGAAGAATTCAATCACTATCAAACCCTAGGATTCTATGACTTCGGTCATATTATGCACGACTGCGATAGCTTTGTAACTGTCCTAAGACATTTTCTCTTCCCCATACCCGAAGCGCTAAAACTTATTACAGAAATTGCAAATTCCCTACAATATCGGATAGTCGATCGGGGTCGCATCGACCCGGGCCGAATGTTTTTAAGAATATTGCAAATGTCTCCCGCGAACCGCTGACGGGACTAGCTAAAGGATTACAGTTGGAGCCACAGATTAATCCTAGTTGCTCCAGTGCTTTAAGTTTTTGAGAAGAAGTCGCCTTGTATTTTTTTTTTGGTATCATTATATTTGTGAAGATGTTTAGCTTGGCAATGGCAATAAATGGCTTTTTGCTTTTTTTGACATCGAAACACTGACTATTTTGACTGCCTCGTGGATCAGTTGGTGGTGATCCTGCCAGCTGAACATGGGGGCGTGGGTTCGATTCCCATCTAGGGCAAACATTTATGTGATGAACATTTGTGTTTGTTCTAGATCTGGATGTTAATATCTATTTATGTATGCATTTAAAAACAAATATCATTCTCTGACAGCCATAGTACAAGCTTTGTTTAGTTTGGGGTCAGGCGACCGTGTGTGAAAATGTCCCGAATTTATTTATTTATTTAAACACAGTTGATTTACCAAGCTTCTTATAAAAGAGTAGCTAAACAGTATTTTTTCTACAATTTTAACTGCCACAGTTCAAACGAAACACTTTAACATCTAATGGTGCTTATACATAGCGCGGGTGACATGCGCATTTTATGGAAATTGTAAATTTTATATGGTTTAAGTGACGCGAATAGCGCAAGCGAGAGTCACCCACTCTCTTCGATCTGGGCTGTTACCAGCACCATGCATCATGGTCTATTAATATACTCCGCCAGGTATAGCATTCAGAAACACGTAGTGACGTCAATCGATGCTTAGGCAAGACCGAAATAAGTAATTTACAACAAGTTCGAAAGAGACGGATGACGATGGTTTCATTATGTGTTTGCTGAATGCTAGAGCTTGTTTTTTGTACACAACGAGTGTTATATAGGATCCGCAAGTGTCTGAGCATGTGCATGTTACTTGCAGAGTATACAAGCACCACAAAATACTTTGTATAGTGCAGTTATGAAGTCAGGCGGCATCTTTTGAACCCCGTTCCGCTGAACTGTTACACTGGACCAGTCATTTTAAACTTTTATTCATAAAAAAGATGACAACGACATTAAGAAGATCACCTCACATCCTCAATGTGGGTGGACACGTTCAGACCATAGATGTGTTTTAAAAGATTACATCATTACTAAGAAACGACCAGTAACTAAATAAAATTGTGCCTAGGATGAGCACATGTGGCAATTAAGATAATACGTACATAGATCTCTTCAAAAAATAAGATGTTTCGTCAAAAACTGCTACTAGTTACTGTTGTGAAGATAAGCTGATGATAAAAATGAATCTTAGAATAGTTTTGTCATCAGTATAGTGGACGAGATTGCTATAGATCATTTTGTAAAAGGACTTTTACAAATAAACCAGTTTCGTATCTTTAATTTTTTTAATACAAATATTAACTGTGCAGATTTAAAATCTTAGAAGATATTATTTATTGAAATAAGGACAAAAATTAAAAATAAGTGTGGCTAAATAAAAAAAATGAATAAGGAATTAAAGTTTTACATTTACGAATTTTCCACAACAATCTACATAGCGCGGGTGTCATGCGCATTTTAAGGAAATTGTAAATGTTTTATGGTTTAATAATAATAATAATTATTAATATAACTTGCATACAATGCAAGTTATAGAGGCCCATAGAAAATAAATACCTTACAGACTAACATACATATAAATGAAATTAATAAAATTAACTATGTCTTCTGGGCTTTTGCTCTCTGTGCGGCCTCCCAGTAGCGCCGGAACACTAGCCCTTTTGGCCAGAACTCAGGTGAGAGTAGTGCTGCCTTGTGTTTCGCTGGAACCCGTAGTAAGTAAGACTTGAAATAAGTCTCACGGACAGTTGACTCCAGGCGCTGCATCGCTATCACTGGCGCCTCTACTCCTAGTCGGTCCTGCACAAACTTGTGCACGTTTAAGTGACGCGAATAGCGCAAGCGAGAGTCACCCACTCTCTTCGATCTGGGCTCATTCGCACCATGGTCTATTAATATATTCCGCCAGGTATAGCATTCAGAAACACGTAGTGACGTCAATCGATGCTAAGGCGAGACAGAAATAAGTCATTTACAACAAGTTCGAAAGAGACGGATGACGATCACAATTATGTGTTTGTTGAATGCTAGGCCTTGTTTTCCGTTGTCTTCCGTTGCTTGCAACCTCAGTGGTAGTAATTGTTAAATAAATAATAATAAATAAATAAATTCGGGACACTTCCACACACGGTCGACTGACCCCAAACTAAGCAAAGCTTGTACTATGGCTGCCAGGGACTGATATACATACTTAGAGAACAAAGAACAACCTTTTTAACATTATCAAAAACGGTTCATCCGTTTTAATAAAAGTGAACCTAATGCACCCAGGTGAATAAACTCAGATTAATAAACACACAGACATACAGACACACACACACACACATACACACACAGACACGTCAAACTTATAACACCCCGAGGTTGTTGCATCGGGAATTAAAAATAGATACTCACTGAAGGTTATCGCACAACTATTTTCTTTTTTGTATCTTTCTGATATATGTATTTAAAAGCCCCAAACATTAGTTACACTAAAAAACAACTCGCATCCAGTCTAAGCAGTCCACTGTAAATTCTAACTGGTCCACCGGACACGTGCTCTAAAACGAAGAGCACGATCACCTTATTTTTCTTGATAAGCATCGCCTTAATTTTACAAGAAACATTTGTTAAGACGTGCCAACAGTTAAGCACCTCCTTAATATTAAGGGCACGCTCGCTACCGGTTCTATTCCATTATCCTTTTGTCTGAGATCACAGAATCAAAATGATTCTTGGAATAACCTAATTGAAAAAGGCACGTGTCGTTATTGTGGAGTTAATTAAGAATTAAAAATTCTAAAGACCTATGAATGACCTCGACTCGTAATTGGCTAACTGTTTTTTATTAAAGGCCCGGTATTATCACGAAACCAACGAAAAACAAGTATTTTGTTTGCGCCTGGTTTAATATGACGAATTGTGATGATCAGATGCAAAAAAAAACAGCTGGTAGATTAAACAACCTAAAACAGTTTAACCAGAGTAAAATTTTGAAAATCATTCAGATTGAAAAAAAAAAACACAAAAAGTATTAAAAAAACTGTTTGAACTGGTTCTTTAAATTTTCAGCGATTAGAATGCATTTTTGTTTCAGTTTATTAAAGAGCCAGATTAGTTCTCTAAAGTTTAACGAAGGAACTTATTCTTATTTGTGTTCTTTTACACCAATAAAAATGCAATTCTGGGCACCGATCTCATTTTACCATGAAATATCATATACGATTTTCAACTCTAAGACCCGCATGCTAAAACGACGCTTAGTCTTGAATCTGGGTTTAAAACTGCTTTTACCATACATAAAAACAGCTTGAAATCGAGATGCATGACTCAGCATCGTTTTAGCATACGTGCCTGAATGAAGCAACATAAGTTATCATGTGTGGGGGTGGAAAATCGTAATGTGACCGGGCCTTAAAGATCTATGAGTCTAAGCAGTCAAGTAAGCAGATTCACATAATTATTTTAGGCGAGTAACAAGCGTACCGTTATGACGATTGCGTACCACGCACATTTCTTCTTTTAAACTCGCGCGTCATTGTTTTTATTATCTTTGTTAACGTTAACACGGACATAATAATAATGTTTATTGTTGAGATAAGGAAGGTAATTGTTGTGGGAAACGTCGTATGTTAAACTTAGTTAAGTAAGGCTTTCTTTGTGATAGTTCTATTTTTTTAAAGTTACCTCCGAAGTATTTTTATTGACACAGAGGAGGTGTGAGGGAGAAGAGGGAGGTGACACCAAGTGAGGTCTATTGGAACATCACGTCATTTGTTTTTCCGATAATAATTTACATTTCGTTGTTCGATCTTTGATGAAATTTTGTAGTCAGGTAGTTCATGTTAGTATAATTTCAAGTTCAACATAACATATCGTCAAGCTTTTTATCCGAGGGGGCTGGTAGAGGTGTACAACACCCACACTTCGCCGGACGATATTCAGTCCCAAATGTGACAGGGGGCGGTCCAGTCGCCATTCACCGGGCTCCAGTCATGTAGCAGATGACATTTAATACGCACATGTGTTCACACAATGACCAAATTGGTGGGTGCCTTCGGCTGGTACCGAACCCGTTCCCTCTGGCTTGAGAGGCGGGCCTTCTCCGGCTAGGCTATCATCGCTTTTGGTAAGTACGCTTTCAAGTTCAAATATGAGTTAAATTGGACTATGGGTAGGACTTTAGAATAGTGCCAATCGATTTAAGGGCGGAGGTGGGGGGGAGAGGGTAGGGGAGGAGGGGTAGACCCTTCCCCTAAAGGGGGGAGTTGCGGAAACCCCCCCTTCCAGAGATATGAGCATTTTTGTGTTGCAACATAACCTCACTTTTTTTCGATTTTCGATGTTTATTTTAGGTCTAGTTTAGGTCTGTATAATATTATTTAACAGAATATTTCAGAGCACTTCGCCGGCCGCTGCCGCGGCACGCTCGCTTCTCTCGCTCGGCTCGTGCGTTGTTTTTCATGTTCTAACATAACCTAACCAAACCAATTTTTTTCTAGAAGCAATTTCGACATTAGCTAGTTGGGTCTGTTTCACTTTATTTAACAGAATATTTCAGAGCACTTCGGCGGCCGCTGCCGCGGCACGCTCGCTTCGCTCGCTCGGCTCCTGCGTTGTTTTTCATGTTCTAACATAACCTAACGTAAACAATTTTTTTCTAGAAGCAATTTCGACATTAGCTAGTTGGGTCTGTTTCACTTTATTTAACAGAATATTTCAGAGCACTTCGGCGGCCGCTGCCGCGGCACGCTCGCTTCGCTCGCTCGGCTCGTGCGTTGTTTTTCATGTTCTAACATAACCTAACGTAACCAATTTTTTTCTAGAAGCAATTTCGACATTAGCTAGTTGGGTCTGTTTCACTTTATTTAACAGAATATTTCAGAGCACTTCGGCGGCCGCTGCCGCGGCACGCTCGCTTCGCTCGCTCGGCTCGTGCGTTGTTTTTCATGTTCTAACATAACCTAACGTAAACAATTTTTTTCTAGAAGCAATTTCGACATTAGCTAGTTGGGTCTGTTTCACTTTATTTAACAGAATATTTCAGAGCACTTCGGCGGCCGCTGCCGCGGCACGCTCGCTTCGCTCGCTCGGCTCGTGCGTTGTTTTTCATGTTCTAACATAACCTAACGTAACCAATTTTTTTCTAGAAGCAATTTCGACATTAGCTAGTTGGGTCTGTTTCACTTTATTTAACAGAATATTTCAGAGCACTTCGGCGGCCGCTGCCGCGGCACGCTCGCTTCGCTCGCTCGGCTCGTGCGTTGTTTTTCATGTTCTAACATAACCTAACCTAACCAATTTTTTTCTAAATGCAATTTTGATGGCAAATGATGTTTTGGCCTACGATAATTACGCCTCACAATGATGATAACAAAACACATAGCCTAACGTTACATGACATGACAGCACAGAAAGTGGCGTCTATTACGTTCCTTTTTTACAAGTTTGTTAAGTCATAATAAAAAATAAAAAATTAAAAACTTGGTTATTTTAAATAAAAATAAGGGTTTTTGATAAAGAAAACGTTATTTATAATGAATAATACGATAAACCATATAAATAAATAAAAAATAGCCGTGTTTCTAATTTTTATGTAGTGCGACATGTTTTTCAACTTTCGTAGAACGTATAACGGACCGCTCAGTTTCGAAACAGGTTATAAACTGTGAATTTAAGGTTAATTTTTCGATTTTCAATAATTAATATCTCGAAAAGTATAAGTTTCCGCAAGTTAGCACTTTACAGGAAGCCTTCTTATAATAAGACCTATCTGTAAAAAAAACATGAACTGTGAAATCGATTGGCACTATTCTAAAGTCAAGCCGTATTATATTTTGACAAACGACCGGTGGTCACTAACATTTACAATTCGTATCAAGCTCGCCAAATCGTTAATAGTTTTGTTAGATTAATAGTTATTTACTTTTAAGAAATAAATGTTACTGCCTTGTAGTACCTTACTTTTGTGTTTTTAGTCCTCACACGTAATTTTATTATTCATTCCATAAATTCGCTTTCACACGTTTTTGCATAATGGCGGTAAGGGTTGCGTTGAGTAAAAAAAATAATTCAGTGTTGACAGTAAAATAAACTTAGGTGGATTAATGATTACAGGATATTTCTAACAGTTTGGTCCGCTTTATCGCCTTATTTATACTCTACTGATCAACATGAAATTTTGCATACACATTGGCAGGGTTACAGAGAAGGACATGTAATACTTTTTATTCCGAAATAAATAACGGTTCCTGTTGGACCACGGATGAAACCGCGGGGCACAGGTATTTAGTATCTTATGTTAAAAATGGCGATGGCAGACTTGTTGGGAGAAGGTCCGCCCCTCAAGCCAGAGGGAGCGGGTTCGAACCCAGCCGACAGCACGCACCAATTTGTTCATTGTGTGAACATATGTGCGTATTGTATGTCATCTGCTACATGACTGGAGCCCGGTGTGTGGCGACAGGCTCGCCCCCTGTCACATTTGGGACTGAATATCGTCCGGCAAAATGTGGGTGTTGTATTACACCTCTGCCAGCCCTCTCGGGGGAAAGGCGTGACGATATGTTATGTTATGTTATTATGTTATAAATACTTAAACATTATACGTGCTTATTTAATTTAAATTCTGCAATAACTCGTATTATGAGGAGAGTAGGTTGACTAGGCGAGTACTTATAGTAAATTGACAGTTTTTTAAATCAATCTTCTACATTAAGTTATATGCTATTTCAATTTAGCTCACATGGAATGAAAAGAATGGATGTGCATGAATGTGAAAGAATCTAAAAAAAAACATATTTTTATTATTACAGTTAAGTTAAGTTAGAGCTATAAATTAATTGAGAGTATTATGGATTAGTAATTTTATAGAAGTGAGAATGAGAGTTTATTTAAGGTTTTTTTTAGTTATAATAATTATTTTCTGGTTCTGAATACAAGGTAAATACCAGAACAGAGAACAGTAATTGAACAGAAGTAGTTAGCTCCCACTGTATCAGAAGTCAAATTTGCGTATTCATAACCATAAGATGACCGCAATTCACACCGTTGTGTAGCGAACAATAACCCCTTAGTTAGACAATGGATTAACTAAAAATTTTTTTTAAAGCTATACAACTTTTAGACAGTTTTAAAACTGTGACACCAGATCTAGTCACTTAGTATATACGAGCTTAATTCTCTAAAAAAATACCCAACTCTAGTACCTACACACATAAATTAAGGCCACTTACTGAGTCAACATGCTGTAATATGCCTATCTTGTATAATATATTTTAGCCAACATTTGAAAAAAAAAATCGTTAATCGGAAGTACTTCAAACCTGCCTGCTGCTTTAAATCCTGGAAATGGTTCCTGAAGGATAGCTGGCAAAATCACAGACCACTAGAGTATTGTACGTTTTTATTTGCATCCACTTACACTACTGTGGATCCCGCAGCCGTTTGTAATGAGTTGCGTCGGGCGGACGGCGGCGGTGGCGTTCACGGAGCGTATTCACCGTATTCATATTCATTAGGGTGCGAAGGGCTCGCCTGATTGCACAAAGAGCCGACTAATTCGCTACTGCCTCTGCGGATCAAGATGTTACAGATGGACAAGTCCGAACGTTCGGGAAACCACTATTAGCTGGTCGCATTTTAGGCAAAAACATTTTTTCGTATTGACTGATGGTGAGATTTGTTGTGTGGTGACAAGGAAAACTATAGCTATGTTTGCTGATGCCTGTTACAGCTAGGCACCACCTGTTGTTAATATACAGGTGGCTAATATTATTTTGATTAATTAACCAATAATTACATACAAATCGTCACGCTTTTCGATATTCAGTCCCAAATGTTCCAGTCATGTAACAGTTGGCATACGCATATAACTATGTTCACGCAACGAACAAATTGGTGCGTGCCGTCGCCTGGGATCGAACCCGCTTCCTCTGGCTTGAGAAGCGGGCCTTCTCCAACTAGGCTATCATTGCTTGCACATTTAGCCAATATTGTTAACATTTCTTAAACCAAAAAATAAACCGAAATCGAGATGGTTCTTATTGGTTAAATATGTAAAATCGCCTTGTACGCATCGTTTTCGCATTTTCACGTTAAAGTTGTATGTCTGTTCGTTTTTAGTCAGATCCGCGGCTCAGTCCGAGCAAGTTTAATGTATTTATGCGCGCTTCGGTGTAACGAGGTGCCGACTTTTGATGTTAATAGAGAGGATAGTTGAGTAATTTGATTTGGTTGGTTGTGGTTTGAGTTGACTATGGGAGAGACAATTACGCGCTTTTTGATATTGCCATGGTATAAAAGTATTTAAATTTTCAAACTTAACTTTGCAACTACTAAAATATTGCGGAAATGTTTTTAAAAGTCTATATACCCATGTAAAGAGTACATATGTACTTAATTATACAGGGTTATAGATAACTCAACAAAAACCTCTTAAGAGTTCATTGTACTCATCAATATGAACAACTTTTACTATGAAGCCAATCCTGTAATCGCGAGAAAAAAAACAGCTGTTATAAAAAGTTCAGTCACTTGAGACAAAATGTATGGAACAGCTGATTTTTTTTCGCGATTTCAGAGTTTGCCCCATAGTAAAAGTTGTTCATAGCGATGAGTACAATGAACCCTTAAGAGGTTTTTGATGAGGTACCAATAACCCTGTATTATAACGAATTACTTACCACTATCTACCTGTCTACCACAAAATCCTCAAAATCTCCCCGAAAATCTAAAACAAAACACTTCCGTCAGGTGGCTCTAAACCGTCTAAAACATTGCTCATCAAAACCAACTCAAAATTCATGATTCACTAAAACAGTAGTTCGATTGAATGGGCTCAGCGAGCACGCTCGGTTACGGGCGGGCCCGCTTAATTATTGAATTAGCATTTAAATTATTTTGGTAACCGTTCATTTGTAACTAATACAAATAGCGAGACGCATGAATAATGTTGGTGTTGTGGATGATGGAAGGAGCGATATGGTAAGTAAATATCGTTTGGAAGAGCACTCTTCTCAATCTATGAGCGCTGAGCGGTGAATTAAAACCACGTTTGTGATCTTGGTAGAGCGGAATTTCGATCTATTGCATAATTATGACTTTATATGGAAGCGTAGTTGTTAGTCTAGCTTGGTGATTAGCGACATCACACAAATCACTTGATACCATACAAAAAGAAACCCTTACTTACTACTTTTTCTTTTGTTCTTGCTGTACTACTCGGTGAGAATGTTAATGCGGTCGGTTTCATGCAGAGACTAAATATAACATAACATATCGTCACACCTTTCCCCCGAGGGGGCTGGCATAGGTGTAATACAACACCCACACTTCGCCGGACGATATTCAGTCCCAAATGTGACAGGAGACGAGCGTGTCGCCATACACGGGGCTCCTAAATAAACATATTAAATAAACGTAATATACATAGATTTTAATGTACTTAGATGAAGATTTTGTATAAGTAAAATACAAAATCAATATTTAAGTTATGTATTTATTATTTTCTCATCTAATCCTTTCTATTTTCTAAAAATGGATCTTTCCGACATTACGACGCGTTTCTACCGCATCCAGATTAAGTCCTATTCAATTTTCGTTAGTCCATGTTTAAAGCTTATGACGCATGTATAAGTGCCGCCTTGCTGACGCGAATATAAAGTACTTCTATACTATTACCAACTTTACTAAAGGCTTAATAACTTCACAAAACGCGTGTTTTGAAATAAAAAAATGTTTTACATCTTTATTACACGTACTTATTAAGCTACTGCCTGGGAAAGAACGTACGTGGAAAGTGGTTGAAATAGTTTCCATAAGGATGTCTCTTTTATGTGTTTTTAAATCGCTTTGTTTCATTGATTTTTAATTCTACCTCGCTTTAAGTGGAAAAGTTTACTGGAAATCAGACTAATATTATAAATACAAGCATACATTTAGCCACGCCTTCTTCCCAAAGGGGTAGGCAGAGACCACTTCTCTTCACTTGCTACGATTCTAGTACACGTTATTAACGCAATCAAAATAATTAAATAGATTGAGATTAGGTAAATTTTACTATGAAAACTGGCGTAGTTTTGGCATAAAGAAGGAATTTATGTAGGCGTTGGCGGGCATAGCAGGCCATAGTACCTACTCTTATCCTGGTAAAAGAGGAACTCCTAGGCATAGCCAATACAAAACGCATTTTTTTTTATTATTAACATAAATATAATTACACATTTCACATTTATTGTGTGAACTGCTAGTGTGGAATACTCTGCCTGAGTAGGTGCTCCCTGATGTTTTAATCTGGGTGTCATTAAGTATTGAGTGAATTGGTTTTTTCCACGCAAGCGTGCTCTATCGCATCACTGCTTAACATCAGTATAGATGGAAGTCAAACGCAAGTCCATCTTCAAAAAAAAAATAGCCAAGTTAGCTCAAAATATCGGCAAATATAGGCTTGCTACAAATAACTTTTTAAAAAACCAGCATAGCCACTCCCAACCGTTATCAAACATAACTACTCAAATCTGCAATGAACAATATTACCATCGATTACGAAATCCCTTCAACTCCGCCTTAACTAGTCAAAGTACTGCCATCATAATAAAACGACGGCATGTCACAGATCGTCACGAAGCATTAATATCAGTGTTCCAACGGTACGAATCGTTAGTTCCATTGTTTATTGGTTCATCGATGCACGAACCTCAACACTTTGGCTGCTTCAACTGGGCTTTCCTTTCACGTGGTTAGAGTTAATTAAATTGTGATTTAGAGCCTGGTTTACTCAGGTTACGATAAGAGACAAAGAAAGTTAATAAAAAAGGAATTCATATTTACAAAAAATGTAATATAATGCTTAATCCTTATTCATTTTAATTATAAAGCCAATATTTGTGCGCTGGTAAAGTTGTGGCGCTCCTAACGTGTCTACGCCCTATTGCGCTCGATCTTCAGCTCTCAACATCAAGCTTCTGGACCCTATTCGGAGATTTGAGATTTTCATCTCACTTTTGCTCGTCCTTGTTGCTCTCGTTTGAAACGTCACAGGTGTGAGAGTGACCAAGATAAAATCTCATCTCATCTCACGCGCAGGAATAGCCCCCTCTGTCTGGTGTTAGAATTGCGTGGGAGATAGAGACAAATTACCTCTTGAAAAAAAAAACAGCTTATTACATAAACGCTGTTATTTTTAATTCATTTTTAGTTACTATCTTTCTCCCATGCTATTCTAACAATATACATAAGCTTAGTGTTGAGAGCTAAAGATCAAGTCAATGACGTAGAAACTCAGCAGTTGCCAGAAAAGAGGTGACAATGGTCATGAGTATTAGTAAAGACCAGATGTAGCGATACTAATGAAAACGGGAAGGAATCTAATTCAACGTCGTTAGAACCGATTCCTTTTCATGTAGGGTCAACTGGTGCAAATGCGTCTGGGTGGAAATTGCGTCTTTCAAGAATTACTGACAAACCCTTCACAAATTATTCGCCACCAACATCTTTTTTTATCTTTAGTTGCAATAATCTGTACAAGATGGCGTTAGTTGCCTAATTTGTGAAGGGTTTGTTAGTAATTCTCGAAAGACGCTATTGCCCCACAAACGCATTTGCCCTAGTTGACCTTACTAAAGAACGTCAATAATTCTAAAAAACGTTTTCCGTTTAATTTTTTTTAAAGCGATGTAGACTTTACTTTGATTTAAGTATATCTCAGAAATAAAAACTTTTCAATAAAATTGTTTTAATGTCAGAAAAACCTCTGTCTATGAGAATAACTAAAACGAGCTACCTCCAAGCGTCTACCCACAGGATTTTATTCATAGGTACTCTTAGAACAAAAGCAATCTACTTATTTAATCTTGAAGTTATCTCATTAAAAGTTTATCCCTTTGGCTTTAATCTACATCATATAAAGAACAAAGGATTCCACGCATTTCAATTAGGGATTAGAAGCTGCGGTTTTGTATAGATTAACACACACATGTTTAACTTGCTCAATTTCGAATTGGTAGACGTGGTGTTGTAGGGAACTAGGGTACAAGATGCCTACGCAACCGAAATATGCAACATTTCATCAGCCCATTAATTGCATGCAGGATGGATATACATATTGTCACGCCTTTCCCCCGAGGGGGCTGGCAGAGGGTAATGCAACACCCACACTTCACCGGACGATATTCAGTCCCAAATGTGACAGGTGACGAGCCTGTCACCAAACACCGGGTTCCAGTCATGTAGCAGATGACATTAAATACGCACATATGTTCACACAATGAACAGATTGGTGCGTGCCGTCGGCTGGGTTTGAACCCGCTTACTCTGGTTTGAGACGCGGGCCTTCTTCAACTAGGCTACCATCGCTTCATTAATAATGAATGAAGTAGATTTTAGTTTCTACCTACTCTAGTTGCTAGGATGGACAATGATTAACGAATGTCACTCTCGGAGCACGTTACTAGTACTTAAGTAGCTTATTTTAGTTGGCTCAGCAGGAAATTAGCGAGGAAACGAGCAACAACAAGCAAATGAGAGTTACATGATCCAAAAAACAAGGTGTAGCATTCAGCGAACATGTAAAGATGTCATCGTAGTCCGTCTCTTTCGAACTTGTTGTAAATGACTTATTTCGGTCTTGCTTAAGCGTCGATTGACGTCACTACGTGTTCCTGAAAGCTATTCCTGGCACTATTCCTATTAATTAACCATGGTTTTACATATAATGCCAAAAATATTTAAGTTAAGATTGTAGGCGTGGCATGATAACTTTTTTCAACTGTTTTTCGTTAAGTATGAAGTAAGGATGACAAAAATATGTTTATTGGAAGAGACGATCGTCAGTTGTTGCACTAGCCTAGCTTAGCATATCGTCACGCCTTTCTCCGAGGGGGCTGGTAGAAGTGTAATACAACACCCACACTTCGCCAGACGATATTCAGTCCCAAATGTGACAGGGGGCGAGCTTGTCGCCATACACCGGGCTCCAGTCATGTAGCAGATGATATACAATACGCACATATGTTCACACAATGAACAAATTGGTGCGTGCCGTCGGCTGCTTTCGAACCCGCTCCCTCTGGCTTGAAAGGAGGACCTGCTCCTAACTAGGCTGCCATCGCTTTTTTAGGCTTATTTTAATAGGCTGTCATCACTTAGCGTCGTGGTATATAATATAATAATATACACCGCCAGGTACAGCATTCAGAAATACGTAGTGACGTCAATCGATACTTAAGCAAGACCGAAATAAGTAATTTACATCAAGTTCGAAAGAGACGGATGACGATGACGTCATTATGTGTTTGCTGAATATAAGACCTTGTTTTTCTTAGCGTAAAGTCCTTTTGTTTGTAAGTAATTCTTGGTGTAAAAAATAAAGAGATTACTATTCTGTCTTTCAATGCATGGCCATGTGAAAAGACGAAAAACTCGAAGTCGATCACTAAACATAATATTATGTTACAAAGCCGAATGACATCACAAACTTAACAATGTTGTCCATTCGTATCTCAATTACTAAAGTAAGTAAATTACATGTTAATATTTTTCCTTGCGAAAAAGGTTTGTGGCAATAATTTTTAATGCATTCTCGGAGGTTAAGGCGCGGGCGTGGGCCGAATTACAATTAGGTCTTGTACTTAAAATACACCTTAATCCGACATTCTTGGGCACCTCGGCGACTTTTAAGAATGCTGTTGGTTTTCCTAAAAGGCAAATCTTGAAGACTGATGTTGATGTTGTGAAACCTCGCTAAAATTATAAGTAGGTAAGATTTTCAGGGTTTACGAATAAGTTTTATGGAGTCCTTAAGCAAGGCCAACAAAGCTTTCGCTAAAGCTTTGTTGGCCATGGGCGGCGATGTGGCCAGCGTTATTGGCCACCTTCGCGTCGGTCACAGTTAGGGGTGGTTAATTTTTTACATTATATTTTTTTTAATTATTCTATCAGGTTTGAGTTTTATTTTAATAAGTGTATTATAACTTATTTCATGTTTGACCTGAATAAATGTACTTTGTGTTAAATAAATAATCCTACTAATATTATAAACGCAAAATTTTGTAAGAATGGATGGATGGATGTTTGTTACTCTTTCACGCCAGAACGGCTGAACAGATCTGGATGAAATTTGGCACAGAGATAGATTATAGTCTGGAATAGCACAAAGAATACTTTTTAACCGCGGGTGAAACCGCAGGGCGCAGCTAGTATTCAATAATACCTGCTTAAGTTTTATACATCACCTTTTAAGTAGTACTCGTACGAATGTATAGTATAATGTATAGTATAGAATGTATAGGTGAGACTTCCGAGCTCCCCAAGCAAGAAAGCTAAAATGTAATGCAGGTAACTGTTGCAAGTAGTAAAAGTCACGTGCGATGTCTTTGTCTTCGCCGCCAGTAATGAAATAATTCTCAAAGATGCGCCTGCGCACAGATCTGTAAAGATAACGAGGGGACGTGTTATGACCCTTTGTTTAAAAAATAAGGTAGCTACTAAGAAAGAACGCTAAAGCGTGAGCATAATTGTTAGCAACACATACAAAAGAATGCAGTCTATGGTCTGCTGTGTGACGTTTTGCGAGCGAACTGTCAAAGGAATGTATTGAATGAATGAATGAATGAATGTAGCGTAAGGAATGAAGGAGTAGCGCCTGAGTCGCCCGCCCCGTCCAACCGGCACTTTTCGCTGGAGCACGGAAGAGGTCGGACCTCGTAGTGTTTTTCTTAGGTGTCTTTCTGAAGTATTGATCTTGGTGTCCATTAGATTCATATTGGAATTACCTACATATTGTACATGGTTTGGATTATTAGAAGTATTAGTTGATTACATTTACATTAAGGTGGTTTTGAATACCGTCCCTTCAGAAATAGTTTACATAATGTGTCATTAAAAATAATGCTTGAAAGTCTTTGACTTTTTTTAAAATTTTGGTTACGGTTATGAGATGCTACTAGAGTCCGACTTCTGTTTATTATTATTTATCAAAGATTAGCTGTTAACAACGACTTCGTTCGCATTTATTCAAAGAACATTACATTACATATCGTCACGCCTTTCCCCCGAGGCGAGGGGACTGACAGAGGTGTAATACAACTTCGCCTGACGATATTCAGTCCCAAATGTGACAGGGGGCGAGCCTGTCGCCATACACCGGGCTCCAGTCATGTAGCAGATGACATACGAGTGCAATACGCACATTTGCTTACATAATGAACAAATTGGTGCATGCCGTCGGGTGGGTTCGAACCCGCTCCCTCTGGCTTGAGAGGCGGGCCTTCCACCAACTAGGCTCCCATCACTTTTTTTTTCTAAGAATAGTATCACAAAACCTTCTTCGTGATACTGTAACTAATTATGAAATTTCATCTAGGACCGTTCACCCGTTTAGCCGTGAAAAGCCCACAAACAGACAGTTAGACAGAGTTACTTTCGATTTTATAAAAAAAGATAGTACATTATGGTATATTAAGGATGACTGCGCATCCCGGTTCACCCGTGATCACACAAAAAAATTTTTTTCGGGATGTAAGGTACTCTATGTTTCTCTCTTCTCTTCTCTTCTCTATATTATACTAGCTGCACCCCGCGCAAAAATTATCCAAATTTCACCCAGATCTGTTCAAAACAGAAAGAGTAACAAACATCCATCCATCCATTCCTACAAACTTTCGCATTTATAATATTAGTAGGATTTCTGTTCCTTTGACAACGTGTGTGTAAAATTTCAAATGATTGGTTGAGTAGTTCGGGCGTGAAAGCGTAAAAAACAAGCAAACGAACATAGAACTGTATTTTCGCATTTAGGTATATTTGTTAGGATTATGATTTTTTTATGACATTCTTTGTTACTTGTCTTGTTGCTGAATCCAAGTTAGTCAGTGAACTTAAGATGAAAAAAGGCAGGAGAAGCATTTTGACATGCCCTTACTATTTATCAAGGCCAAACAGGGATTTTCCAAACCTTTTAGCTCTATGCGAAACAATGATAGCCTAGTTGGAGAAGGCCAGCGTCTCAAGCCAGAGGGAGCGGGTTCGAACCCAGTCGACGGCACGCACCAATTTGTTAATTGTGTGAGCGTATGTGCGTATTGCATGTCATCTGCTACATGAATGGAGCCCGGTGTATGGCGACAGGCTCGCCCCTGTCACATTTGAGACTGAATATCGTTCGGCGAAGTGTGGGTGTTGTATTACACCTCTGCCAGCCCCTTCGGGGGAAAGGCGTGACGTGACGATATGTAGCTCTATAGCTAAATGCCACTTTCGGTTACCCATCCAAAGACTAACCAAGTCTACGTTTCATTTTAGTGGTTTTGAGGTTTTCTACACTAGTATTTTCTATCAAAATCAAATATTATGATCATCTTGGAAACATAGATTATCTTGTGTAAGTATATAATTTTAAAGAAATAGAAATTAGAATCACTATCTACAACGGCTTCAAGGTTTAGATATCTTTTGAACTGTCTCTGTAAACCAAAAAACCTCCTTACTCGATACCGATCAAAAAAAAAAGAATCATTAAAAAACCAAACAAGAATAACAAGTGGGCCAACACATTCATACATCGTATCGTATTAATGAATGAGAACCACGCTGCGTAGGCACCGCCTTGGCCTTAATAAAATTGTCATAAAGGCAAAATAAATATGAAAAAAAAACAAACAAAAACAAGCAGACTTGCATGAATAAAAAATGTCGTGAGTGGAGTGAAGTCAACGCACTCCATTGTCACAACATGATTCGTAACTACGTATCTGCTGAGTTTTAATAACTTCTCAGTTCTTTTTTAGTCTACGCATATTATGTCTCAGCCAACTAATTTAATTCACCGTTTGATTAACAGCCTAACCTTTTTACTAAACGTCACCGTTCAGCTACCTTCCTGTAGATATGGTTTAAAATTACAGGCAACGTATTTTTAATTTAACTTTATTTTATTCCGGATTATTATTTATTTTAGGAAGGATTTCATATGAAACAATCAGACGCAATAAATAAAAGAAAATCAGTTACCTACACAAAAGCCAAAGCATTTTTACTAATAAAAACGTATTTAGTTTCAGCCCGAAATGTCCCACTCCTTACCTCCTTTAAGACATTAATAAAAACCACAAATGTCCCTTAAGATTGCAATTAAATGACAAATGAAGAAAACATACATACTGTAATCTCAGAACAACCTAGAGAATAAGGTAGCGCACGGGGCGTATGATTTACTATATTTACACAACACGCACACATTGACGCAAAAAACACAACGCTACTCGCTTGGTCATTCTTACGTGCATAATAGTGCAGTATGTGTATTGGTTTATGGCATAATTTCGTGTACATAAAGCATTATAAAAGTGTGGCCAGAACTACATTTTGAGGTTCTTTTTAAAAACTGTGCAGTTTTTTTAAAAGTCAATTTTGGAAAAGCCGTAACATGAAACTCTTACAACTAAGTGAAGTTTTAGAATATTAAATCTACTAAGGTTGTTGTGTTGAACGGAAATGGCTAACGTAAAGTTTGGGAATTAATATTAGTTTTCGTGCAATTGTAAATGTTTTTCATGGCAACATTACCACGCACACAAGTTTAAAAAGAAGTGGCTTCAGCGAGATATAACGCAGTGTTCCATCTTTTCCTCTAGGTTGATCTGAGACTGTAATGAACGTGCTTGAGAGAGATAGAGATACAAAAACTATGGTCTTGTACTTGCTCAACTAAGAATTTCCATAAATTTGTTGTTTGGTTAGGTCTAGATAGGCTAAAACCAATTAAACGAAGTCAATAATAAGTACAGGCAATAATATTTGAAATCACAAATCAAGTTGTAAGCTTTCACGAGAACGTGGGCGCGCTGGTTGCTTCCAATAGTTGTGACACACGGCTGTTAAAAATCACTAACTTGTTTAAACAATGAATAATTTTGAGCTTTGCTAATTAATTATACATCTAGGTTTTAAGCTACGCAAAAAGCTTCAAGTAAATTTGCACCAAATAATAGGTATTCACAATCATTTGGAAACGTTTCCGTTCGGATTCCTAAATTTTTTAAATTCAAATAATTCGAATCTCAGTCCGTATTCCGTGTTTAAAGTTTAAACGTGATTCATTCTTCCGATCGCATATATACTCGATTCTCTATTCCAAAATTTACAAAAGCAGACTGAAATCTGAGATTCGAACAATTTGAGTTTTGAAATTTGTGTGATCCAATCGGAAAAGTTTCCGAATAATTGTGAATAGCACCGCGAATACTTCTCAAAATCTGTGGCCCTATTCGGAGATTTGAGATTTCCATCTAACCTTTTTCGTCCTTGTTGCTCTCGTTTGAAACATCATAGGTGTGAGAGTGGCCAAGATAAAATTTTATCTCATCTCACGCGCAGGAATAGCCCTGCACAGACATCTTATTTGGCGCGTATATCAATTACACTATAGGTAAGTATGGTAGGACTTGCATATAAGTTGACATTCAAGGTAGGGACCTACCTTGAATGTCAAGTTATATGATATATAATTATATATTCTTGATAATTATTAACCTGACGAAGCGAGGTCTCAGAGTCTACTGGAACAACTACAACATTTATTTGTTCGATGAACTTGAGTATCGTGGATCTGATATTCATGAATTTTTAGCCAGGAGGTATATGATTCTTATTATATTATCGTCACGCCTTTCCTCCGAAGGGGCTGGCAGAAGTGTACAACACTCACACTTCGCCGGACGATATTCAGTTCCAAATGTGACAGGGGGCGAGTCTTTCGCCGTATACACCGGGCTCCAGTTACGTAGCAGATGACATTAATTGTTGTTATATTACAATCCAAATCGGACGAGAAGCTGTCAACGTCTCCGAACGAGGTCTCCGTTTGAGGCAACCTACTAGTTAATACATACTTTTTTTACACGTCAAAGCTTAAAAATACTTGTAGATACAAAAAAAACTTAATCTTACTTGCTAATCATGCAACCCGTGTGTATAACGTGTTACAAACAGCTTAGAACTGTCAAAATAGCTAAAATATACTTCGTTTTATTAACGCCGGACTACAATCGGTGGGCAAGAGTGGGATTCCTTAGTTCCCTGGTTTATTGGACGTTTGACGGTGCGTGGGCCAGCCGGCTCTTCTAGGTGGTCTTATCGTTTCAGGGCAATTATTGTTTGTGAATAAGTGAATGAAGGTTTAATAAAACCACGGCCCTTTAACCGAACGCAAGAAGAAGGGTTATGTTTAACCGAGTCCTAAATGAAGTATGACTTCAATTTGTTTATTAAGTACTGCAATTAATCACGTCTGATTTTTTAAATAAAATGTATGAGAACCACGGTTGTTTCCATAATACATTTCAATTTGATTGTGGTTAAAATAGATATGTTAAAAATTATACATGCATCCTACTTGTATTACAAAGGCGAAAGTTTATGGGTATGTGTGTTTGTTTGTTACTTCTTCGGGCTCAAACTGATGAATTTGATAGTCTTGCTTGTCACTGATTGACACATTGGCTACTTTTTAATCGCAGGGCACAGCTATTATAACTATATAATGTATGTATTATGTATGTATGTATGAGTGTGTATGTGTATGTATGTATGTATATGAATGTATGTATGTATTTAGTATGAAGCAATACTTCAGTCTACACGGTTAGTAAATATCACGATTTAGAACAAATAGACGCAGATCACAGTACTTATTGAACGTCTAGCCTTCGCCTTATGTCAGATCATTGTCATAGAAGAAAATTATGAAAAATTTCTTGCCACATTTTCCTGCGTAATTTTGACTAACTACGCATTTCTTTTTTTCTAGCAACCAAGCTTTTAAAACAATTGACACGTAAAATCACGGCGACAGTTTAATTGCCAGTCATGTGAGTGGAACTCATTGGCGATCAATTATCCACAATTTGAATCACTTGCTGACTACCGTCAAAACCACATTATTTTCAACACTTGCATAAAAACGCCACGACCGTATCACACCCCAATAAAGTCTAAAATTAATTAGCATCATAACAGAGGACTGAAAACGCGACTTGATAAAAGAACACTAATTGCTCAGAGTAGTGTCACTTTCACAGACATTCGGTGTCATTTGTTTTAGCAAGTAGTAGATAATTAATTTGTTTTTGATTTTGAGCTCTTGTTCTACAAAATTTGTCACTGGCTTTGGCACTTTCGCCATACCAATAGTGTCAAAATAATTCGTTCTTAATTGAATCAATGTGATAAAATGTGAATAGGTCACCAGTGCTAGATTTTTTTACTACTTACTTTATTCCATTTGGTGAAGAGTCCGGCGACCACTTTAGACTAACTTCGCATTGGCTTAAGGTATTCTATAGCCATTTCGTCTAGAAGAAGAAGACGAGCGAAGAGAGCGAGTAATGATACTGACGAGCCTCTAAAGTTACCTACAGAGTGACAAAGTGCAATTTCAATTTTTTTTATGACTTTTGCACTTCTGTAATCATTCCTACCTAACTAAAAATTTCCCTTGTATTATGGATTCATTTAACAGCCAATGATGTAGACAATCTCCTTATGTAATGGAATTTTTGATTTGCTTTGTCTACCTATTGAATAAATCAGTCAAAAGTGACCGCTTAAAAATGCGGATATTTTTCATAGCTCTGTTTTCGCTTGAGAACGTTTTAAAAAAAACCAAGAACATAGGGGCGGAGATATTGTTTATTTAAATGTAGGTACATGCAAAATTTCATCATAATCTGACAAATGGTTTTCAAGAAATTTGAGAAGCGCGTTTGTATGGAAATTTCAGAGCGTCGCGGCCCTCGGAAGGATCAGTTACTGGTAACTTCAAAGTTAGTGGTTTTGTTAATGTAACCTACTGGTTGGTGGCGCTAAAACGCACTAAGCGTTTCAAGTCAACTTTTCTTGTAAGAACTGCAGAGGTGTGGAACTCGTTGCCTGTGTCTGTCTTTCCACCTAAATACAATCCGGGGGTGTTTAAGAGTAAAGTGAATAGGTAACTCCTAGGCAAGCGTGTTACACCTTCGATCACGTCGACGCTTCCCATCAGGCGAGTCAGTGGTCAAACGCATGCCTAGTCTGTTGTAAAAAAAAAAAGATAAGAGTACATATACTAGTAGGTATAAAAGTTCGATGGACGGACTGAAATGTACAACGAAACAAAAACCGAAAAACAAATAAAAAAGTTGCTTCTAAAAACCACACTACTCTGCACAAAATTAGCACAGATTGACCATTAAAACCCGTCACAGATTCATGCAAATGACCCCGCAAACGCACACAGACACACATCACATTCAACACATATGCACGCACAATCAGCACCAATCAATAATCTATTGGCATGCTTAATAACTATCCAAGGATGGCAAGCGGTTGTCACAGACAATAATTGGTACAAGCCAATAATAATTGGCTACTGGTATCTACTGACGGAATAATTAAAGAGATCAACTACACTGCGTACGAGGTGGAAGTATAGACGTCTACAATGATAGAATAGACTGGCTGTCATTGGAAAAGTCTTTGTCTTTTTATGAAGGTCTATAATTTTAATTTTCTTCATTGCTTGTGTTTCCATTCATTACTGTCGTGGTGATACATTTCTGAGTATCCATGAAGAAATTAAAAGCTATACTTACTTTATATATTCACCCCACACAATGAGCCTACTATGAAAACCTTGAATGTATTATGTGACTAGTTCATGAATATCTGATTTCCTATTCCTAAAATATATTATGAAAGCGATGGCAGGCTAGTTGGGAGAAGGCCCGAATTTCAATCCAGAGGGAGCGGGTTCGGACCCAGCCGACGGCACGCCCCAATTTGTTCATTGTGTGAGCATATGTGCGTATTGTATGTCATTTGCTACATGATTGGAATCCGGTGTATGGCGACAGGCGCGCCCCCTGTCACATTTGGGGCTGAATATCGTCCGGCAAAGTGTGGGTGTTGTATTACACCTCTGCCAGCCTCTTCGGGGGAAAGTCGTGACGATATGTTGTGATATGTTAAATAATATTATAAATGCAAAAGTGAGTTTGTTTGTTTATTTGTTTGTTTGTAACGCTTTTACGTTTAAACTACTTAACCGATCATCTTGAAATTTTGCATACACGTCGTTCGGGGTACGGAAAAGCACGTAAGGTAGTTTTTAACCCGAAAAAAAATACTGAAACCGTGTAGTTAGGGGTAAGTATGCTCTAACTCTCGACTCTCTTTTCTCGGCTCGAATTACTAAAGTTCATATCAACATATTTATCGTCACGTCTTTTCCCTGAAGAGGCTAGCAGAGAAGCCAAACCCACACTTCGCCGATAATCAATCCCAAATGTGACAGGGTGACTGCGTCGCCATACACCGGGCTCCAGTTACATATCAGATGACATTAAATACGCACTAATATTCACTCAATGAACAAACTGGTGCGTGCCTTCGGCTGGCTCCGAACCCGCGGGTTGAGAGGCCAGTCTTCCCCAACTAGGCTATCATCGCTTTTTTAATAATGATTAAAGTTAAGTCATTAAGATTTCGATATGAAATACTTTGACTGATTCTGTTCGCCAAATTACGTCCAACCAAATTCATAAAAAATCCTCAAACATAATAAAATCGTGGCGTAAAAAATCTGAATCTAATTTCAGCACAGCTTAGCTTAACCGTTAAGGCGTGTAATCGTTACCTTAACGTCCGGCAGTTTCATACCTACGCCTTTAAGTAATGAAACCCTGGCTTATGTTTATTATATTATTTTACGCCGAAGAAATTACTAATGTTATGAAAACATGCCTTTTTCGGACGCCCATCAATTTAGATTAGTGAGGTAATAGCCCGTAATACTCCTTGGTTAATGTAGATCGCCCCGAAGAAAATCTATGTAAAAGTTGAGCTATCAAAAATTTCAAGCTTATTATGAACTGCCGTGACGTAGTTATTGTAGAAGGACTGCGTGGTTTTGATACTTTGGAAGTTTGTTGCTCTTTGTTTTAAAGGATAACTGCGCTCCGCGATTTTACTCATCGTTAAAAAGTTGCCTATGTGTTAATCCGGAGTAAAAGCTACCTCCATACCAAATTTCATCAGAAGCCATCCACCCGTTTGAGCGTGATGAAGTAACAAACAAACACATACACAAACTTTAACCTTTATAGATTAGTAGGATTAGAAAATGTCTTAGCTTGGCATCATTGATCTTGTAATCGCTACTACGGTACTTATGCCACGTTTTTGTTTTCAGAATTAACTATTTACTAGTACCTAGTATTAACTTAGCAAAATAAGCACGTAACTAATTGGTAATAATAAATAAATTCGGGACACTTCCACACACGGTCGCCTGACCCCAAACTAAGCAAAGCTTGTACTATGGCTGCCAGAGACTGATATACATACTTAGATATTTTTAAATACATACATAAATACATATTAACACCCAGACATAGAACAAACACAAATGTTCATCACATTAATGTTTGCTCTAAGCGGGAATCGAACCCACGCCCCCAAGCTCAGAAGGTAGGTTCACTACTAACTCGGCCATCGAGGCAGATGTGTCAGAGGAATGGAGAGATGTTGTGAGCCGTAACAACAATAAAAAATTTCTAATGCAAAATGAATTTACCTATTAGTTACCAATACTTTAAGCGAGCTTAAGAATCAGTGTTTCAAAATTGACGAATTCAGCTTACACTACTTAGGTTTTTTTTCTTAAATAATTTCTTGATCTATGTCCATACTTACATAAGCTTTTTAAAGCATTTTAATCTTGTTAGCATTAAGCCAACTGACCACTCCATTAACAAGTAACATTTTTAAAAGAAAAACTAAATACCCGGCTGCAAAATGCTGTACCTTATGTCACTGCCACTATCAAGACGATACAAATGACACCTCACATGTCAAAATATATTAAGCTGTTTAGGCTGTCGGTCGTGCTAGAGTGTATGAACATACATACATATATACCCACATACATACCTACATACTTACATACATACACTCGAAAAACAAAATCCTTATTCTTGCGCAGTCGGGTAAAAAGGTAAAGTTCCTTACAAAAAAAATCATTTATTGCACTTAATTGCAAGAATCAAAACCGTTCCTTGTCTACACCCTAATCATGCATTGAAGGTAATATGGGTGAAGCTAATTTCTGTATAGTCGGTCTATCGATATGGGGTTAATAAATTAGACCACCCCCTTGTTACTTAGCTTTAGGTGAACGGTTTCTCATTACTTAAGTATAATCTACCCATTAGGCAAAAAAAAAGATAAAATACGGGAGCTATCTATATTATACTTACTAGACTGATATTATAAAATCGAAAATAGCTCTGTCTGTCTGTCTGCTTGTGGCTTCTCACGGTTAAACGGGATCAATTTGATAATTAGTTACAGTATTTCAAGAGGAAGTTTTTGGATACTTCTTTCTGAATAAACGCGAACGAAGTCGCGTGTAACAGCTAGGGTATAAATAGGTATTAATACAAAATGTCGCAATTGTCTCCAAATTCCTAATTTTAGACATATTGTTACGACGGGGTTAGGATAAAAGGAATGAAACGTCGATGTATCCGAAGATTCACTTTATTCACCAGTTACACACACACAAACACTGTTACACTACACTAGACACTTGCACTATTACACTCTGAACACTACTCGTACAATTACTTGGATTTTAGCACTTTGAACGCATAATCAAAACTGACTGCCGAGTCGTCGGTCGTCCGCGTATTTATACAATTTAAGATATCCAGAACATCCGATTAAACAATAGCGCAAACACACAAAAAGTTGTTTATCACGCGGAGCCACGCGTTCTATCTAGAACATTCGGATTCAAATAAACACCCCATTATGAAATAGATAAAAACATCATAAAAACGGTGCACAATAATTGCTTTCCAGGAAGATTTCTTTTGTTCCGGATTTAACAATGGAACGCGCGGCTCGAGTGGCTACTATTGTCTAATCTGCGTTACCTATCGGTAGTTGTAAACAACATCGCCACAGATTAGCGCATAGTTTCCGCGACTGGCGTAGCAATATCATGTAATTAATGTAGTCGAGAAAAAGCGTCAATGCTGAGATAATTGGGGGAGGCCTTTGTCCAGCAATGGATGTCTTCCGGCTGGAATGATGATGATGATGATGATGATTGATGATCTATGATCTTCATCTATAGTTCATGAGTGAACTTCAATTATAGTTTTATTAATTCAATTCATCAATTTCTATCTATATTTATTAATTATTAATGTAGTGCAATAAGACGATAATAATGTGACTGCTTCTCTAATTATTTAAAAGGGTCTACGTCAAAAGCTATAATAAATATATATTAGTTTAAACTTCCTTAGTGTAAAAAACGCATAATTATACTTGTAGATCATTTCAGTTTACTAATAACAAACTATACAACAGCGAATTGTCTAATAAATCTCCTATTTTCAATGCCACAGAAATGTCAAAAACTTGGAATTATACAACATAGTTTAATATTCGTTTTTCGTAACAAAAACTTCAGTTTTTACAACCCTTGAAAACTTGCCATAAAACACTAATCAGCAACTTTCTAGTGCTATAAAACAAATATTTTTGTCTAACGTCGCAACGCCGCCGTCGATAAGAAAAACTGTTCGCGTGCCACCCGTCATTACGCTATTGTCATAAGGGCTAATAGATCCACAAGAATCATACAATATGATAATAAAATCGACCTTTAAGACTTTGTACTTTATACGGGCAGTACTAAAGCTTGCGACGTTTCTACTTCGTAGTTTTCAACTGTACTTACCATCAATTATTGAAGTGAAACTTCTAATGCGACTTCCAATAAGGTTGCGTTAAACGTTTAACGCTCCTGGGGAGGGTGAATAGAAAGAGACAGAGCGAGAGTGAATGTGTGGCACTCGAACGCATGCGCGTAGTATACCTGCTACAGGCCAGCGCGAACGTTACCAACGCTAACGTACGAAGTAGCTTCCAATATTCCAACGCAAGAGGGAGAGAGAAAGAAAGATACACAGAAGTTTCACTTCGTCCGCGTGGAGGGACTCTACGCAATTTTTTTTTTTTATTCCGATAATCGGTAAGAATGATTTTAGACTTGGTTGCAGATATATTATAACGTGTTTGGATGACTTACGCCGACCCGCACACGCTCGCCACAGCGCAAAGTCAGCGCAAACATCGCGCCCGCCTCGTGCCGCCCGCCTCTACAACTAGTGCAGTGCAGTGCAGTGTGAGGGGTGAGCGTGGTTGGACTTAGATAAATGCAATTTGAGATTTATTGGTGTCTCATAAGACTCAAATTATAAGCAACAAATTTCAAAGCGAGTTAGACGCGGCGCGGGTGCTGACGCACTCGGCATCTTCGTAGCGAGTAGGTGTATTCTGAACGCGGCATAAGCAGTCACTCGCTAGTTGGTATCCCGCTAGCGCGAAATTTTAAGCTCACAGTGGGATGGCGCGGTAGCGAAAGTGGAAAAATAAATCCCATCTATTCTCCCTGAGGGTCTAGACGTGTTTCTTTTCCGTTTCTGATCCCTATAGAAATTACTTGGCATAGATTGCGTAGGCCTTAATTTCACAAACAAGCAATTTTGCCATACACTAGATAGGGAACAAAAGGTTGCTTTAAATTCGCACTTCGCTGCTATGCAGTTGTATAACCGCTGATAAATGTATGATACTTCCAAAGACAAAATTAGCAAAATCATTACCAGCATGGGTGCGTTAATATCTATTTAAGTTTTTTTTTTAAATATTTAAGTATATGTATCAGTCTCTGGCAGCCATAGTACAAGCTTTGCTTAGTTTGGGGTCAGGCGACCGTGTGTGAAAGTGTCCCGAATTTATTTTATTATTTATTATCAGTCCTACCACTACTAAATCTTACCTTTTTGTATAAATGAGCTGAACATCAGCCAGCCAGTTTATTAAATGTTATATTAGACGCTACGGCTGAACAGCGCCGTTTAGTAAAATTGTTGGGCTAATACAAAATAGAGATCGTAAGAAGCTATACTACTGTTTTACAGCAAATTTAAGTCTTTAAATTGCCATTATGTCAATGCAGCTCATGACTACAAACTAATCAATGTCATATTACGAATTATTTCCTGTGTCGTTTGTGAATGCCTAACCAGCGTCATTATGGTCATTTTGTAATTGCAACCTACTTAGAGCAATTTTTATTTTCTTCGCGTAAGTGGTCTTTCGTGGACTTGACGGTAGTTAGGTCTAGAAGTATGTACATATGATTATGTATGATGACGTCATTGTGTTTGAATACCCGCAAATATGATGCGTTACTACGCATCATATTTGCGGGTAGTCCAACCTACTAGCATGAGTTAGGTAAATCATTTTCTCAGTCATATTTTGTGATTTGTCTTTGGTGGATAACAACTTTAAAATAAATACTCACGTATTTAAAGTAGAAATCCTTATGAAGGATTTATCATTAGACCTTTATAAAAAACTACTTTTCCGCATTCTATTTGATAACTTCATGTTTTAACAAAAAATATACGTTAGTCCAGTCTAGTCCAATTAATAATTAGTTAGCTAAGTGTTACTAACCATAATAAAGTTGCATAACAATAATAAGATAAAGATCTACTCATATATATGTCACCAAGTGTTGCCTATGTGTTAATCTGAGGTATAAGCTACCTCCATACCAAATTTCATCAAAATCCATCCATCCGTTAGAGCCTGAAGAAGTAACTGACAATTAAACACACCCACACAAACTTTCGCGTTACTCGCGGTTAAAAAGTATCCTATTTGCTAGTCTATTGTAGGTACAATCTATCTTTGTGCCAAATTTCACCTAGATCAGCTCAGCCGTTCTGGCGTGAGATTGAGTAACAAACATCAATCCAGCCGTCCATCTTTCCATCCATCCAAACTTTCGCATTGAAAGACAAAGTCAAAGTTAAAATGTTGTTATTCAATTGGGTATCAAAGATACACTTATGAACGTCAAAGTTGTAAAATAGACTCCACCGCCTTGAAGAAAAAACTACTACTTAGAAAAACTGGCTAGAAAATGAGGGGCATTTTTTTATATTAGTTTTATATCTTACTAATATTAAAAATATTAGTAAGATAGTGATAAATATATAGGATTATTGTAATCTATACCTATTTATTGTGAGACCCAAGCTTTTTAGTTTCGCTTTAAACTATGTATTTATTTATTTGTAAATGCCTTATATGTAACTATTACTAGATACATATACCCTGTAAGGGTATTATAAAACTAAATTAGACAATAGATCTTACAAAAATAAAAATCTTAAAAATAAAAATAAAAACAATTTTCTTCAAATTTCTAGGTAACTACAAAGCATCTTTAATCATATTCAAACACCGTAAATGGAATCACAATTTTAACTGCATATCCAAAAGGCCGCACGAAAGTTAAGCAGCGTGCACACCTACGTGTTTATTTGAATATTTGGTTTGTTGTCAGTTTGTCCGAAACATTGTGATACGTAATGACGTTTTAATAAACCAGTAAGCATGTATGGACATTTTAAATGATTTTCACATATTTTTCCGAAATAATTAAACAAATAATTAAACAATAATCACATTAATAATACACATATCAGGCTAAAATTGAACAGCTGAAATATTTTCAATAAATAGTAACTACTTTTCTACCTAATACTAAATCATAATCTAAAATTAGGAAGTAAGTATTATAATGATCAAAATTACATATCGCCTGTCCCCCGAAGGGGCTGGTAGAGGTGTACAACATCCACACTTCGCCGGATGATATTCAGTCCCAATTGTGACAGGAGACGAGTCTGTCGCCATCCACCGTGGTCCAGTTACGTAGCGCATGACATTACGCACACATTGAACAAATTGGGTCCTTCGAATGGGTCTGTGGTCGTGGTCTTCGAACACGCTCAAAATCATAACACAATAATGCGTAGTCATGGATTTTTGACAATTTTCTAATTTTTTTTTTGGTATTGCAATAAAGCCGTACCTAACACATCAGTGTAAGCCTGCCCTACAAAAGACTATAAGCCTATTACACGAAATTGCACAATTTCCCCACACGTTAAACGATTTGCAAATGTATTGCAAATTCCGATTTCGCATACGTCATAATTCTTCGGCACACAATAAAATTGCGATTCACTACTTAATACCAATTTCCGTATGTTTGTTCGGTTGGAAAGACAACTTGGAAGTGCACGGTAATGATGGTTATTTCGAAGAAGGCTGGGTTTTGTTTGAGGGTAGCTATTTCATTGTATTTGTGATGCAGTTAGGAAAAATATTCTAAAAAAATAGGTAAATATTCAGGTTGCCTGGAAGAGATCGCTCTGAGCGATAAGGCCGCCCATTAAAAACTTAGTTAAGCCTTATTTAAGTACTATTGTAATTATTTTATGTTTTTAATAAAGAGTTGTTGTTGTTGTTGTAAAAGGTGCATAGGTAAAAGATATCCAAAGTGCTGGTTGTTTAACACATCGTCACGCCTTTCCCCAGAAGGAGCTGGCAGAGGAGTAAAATAACACCCGCATTTCGCTGGACGATATTCAGTCCCAAATGTGACAGGGGGCGAGCCTGTCGCCATACACCGGGCTCCAGTCATGTAGCAAATGACATATAAAACGCACATTTGTTCACACAATTAACAAATTGGCGCGTGCCGTCGGCTGGGATCAAACCCGGTCCTTCTGGCTTGAGAGGTGGGCCTTCTGTAACTAGGCTATCATCGCTTAAGTGATACTTTTGGGGTTTGTTTTACTCGACAAAATGAACGACTTTAGGAATGTCAGTTTGCAAAATTCTGAACAATCGAGTCTCCATCATCGATATAGGATATGTGCGGCGTAATAGATTTCATCATCCGAACACAAGTTTTTGTCCACTCCAGTGTACTGAAATCCTTGCACCTTTCATTAGTGTGTTTGACTGTTCAGTCAAAAGGTCAAGTATATAAATAAAACGGAAGAACTTCCTTATTCGATTTGTGATTTGTGTATGTCATTATGAAGAACATAATGACCTACAAAAATCTAGCTACAAAAATCTATCTAGTTTAGAAAGAAAAGAAACTTGTGACATCATTAACGTTACACCTTCCCAACTCCCATTAAAATACTAAATTACCAACCAAGCCAATAAATTCGCAAAACTTTCAAAACTTTCAAAAACCAGCAAAACAAATACCTTGAAAAGCACCCCTAAATCCCATTACACATTTCTACCTTTCAACACCCTTAAACTATAAAGATTATTTAATCACACAAAAGCCTGACACACGAGACATATCAGCCAGGCCTAATAGGAACCATTAACTAAGAGACACGAAACTAAGGCTCACTAAAAAAGTTGAAAAAACTAACGACCCAAAATCACGCATCGGAAACTCGGGCGAATTAAAAGTTGCCAGTAATAAACAATAAAAAATGCCTCCAACAACCTCTTTTGATACAAGTTTCGTAATCGCAAGTTTAGTAAATAGGCAGAATACAAGGTTTCTGTACTTTTATTAGTGGAAATGGTAGAAAGTTCTGACGAAGTAATGGTACAGAAATTGAGTGCCCGTTTGAGGAATGGCATAGGAGTTTTATTAAGGTAACGTTTATAATTCAGAAAAGGAATTGGTTTAGAAGCTTATTATAGGCGAGCATGATAACAGTGACAGTAAAAACAATGGTTCATCATTATCACATCATCCCGAAAGACGTCCACTGACAACGGTCTCCCCCATGCATGGTACGAGTATAATAATATACTTTTAAACTTAAATAACTAGAACTTAAATTCAAACTTTGATAACTGTAGATATTCGCCAGGACACCTCTTTAATTTAGTCAATTTTCGACCTCTTGGTTTTCCACGTTACGGGCCTTGAGCCTAGTGTGGGACCGCAGGCATATCTGGGAATTGTCTTGTTATTTTCAGGATTTTTTTATTTTATGTATAAACTGTGAAAATGTAAATAATTCGTATTTTTGGAAATAAATTATCTTATCTTATCTTAGGTATAGCATTGAGCAACACGTGGTGACGTCAATCAACGCTTAAGCTAGACCGAAATAAGTAATTAACAAGAAGTTCGAAAGAGACGGATGGTGATGACGTCACTACGTGTTTGGTGAATGCTAGACCTTGTTTTTTGAATCATGGCCTCCCCCAATGATCTCCACAACGACTGGGCTTGCTCTACCCGCATCCAGCGGCTTTCCTGTGATCATCACCTGCGGTGGCATTCACAATCGTTCAGAAATGTTTCCGATCGGATCCGAGAAATTTCAAACTCAAATTGTTCGAATCTCAGTCTACTTTTATACATTTTGGAATAGGGAATCATATATAAATACGATCTGAAGAATTAATCACGATTAAAAGCTTAGGAATTTAGAGTGAGATTTGAATAATTTAGGTTTTTTTTTAAAATTCGAACAGAAACGTTTCCGAATGGTTGTGAATAGCTCTGCAGATCTTCGGTTCACTTGTCTAAGTAAAATAAAAAAAAAATGGTTAAGTAGACTCTAATGTGTATGTCTGTTGTCTAAGCCACACACACACACACAGAGTGTAAAGACATATCATACTCTGTACTAAATACCTACTTACTTAATCATAGGTTGGTATAAATCTCAACTTTTCTATTTTAGTAAAAACCATTTTGTTCTTTATAACAATATGCTCAAATATATTAATAGATATTGTACTCAGCTTACCACTCATACTACTTACATATAAAAATATTTATTTTATTACTAGCTGCGCCCCGCGGTTTCACCCGCGATCCCACAGGAACCGTTTATTTTTCGGGATAAAAAGTACCCTATGTCCTTATCTTTATCTCAGATAACGTGTATGCAAAATTTCATGATGATCGGTTGATTTGTTAGGGCGTGAAAGTGTTACAAGCAAACAAACAAATAAACTCGCTTTCACATTTATAATATTAGTTAGGATTCAATGAATAAGAAATTTAGAAAGTTTTGAAGTTTTTGTGAAATTTTCAATCTTAGAAGTGTCTCCCTGTAAATGACTTTTTTAGTAAATATATTAAATTTACTATTCTGTTATTGTAAGGTCGTTGGTTGACCTGAAATGTAAAAATAAAATAAAATAAAATAAAATAAGGTTTATTAAGCAATTAAGGTTTATTTTCAAACCGATCACGCACGAAGCATCACAAAGGAGTTTCTTGATGCTTGCTCCCATGTCATAATATTAGTCATATTTTGTTATATTTTTCAGAATTAAAATATATCTTAGTATCTTTCTCTGCGACAGAAATCGTAGTCCATCCGTCACTAGGCAGTACTATCAAAACATTGTAAACGCAAATCGATTTAACATTCAGATGATAATTCGACACAGGCAAGCGAGCAAATTTCTATTCGCTCCGAGAAACCTATTCTATCTAATAAATACTTGATTTGGAAGCGTTCCGACATGGCACTAGTTAACACTAGAATCGATTTGATTTAATATCGATCACCATCTAAATTTTGTTCCTTCTTTTTAAAGTTCATTGAGCATATCTCTGAAAAATTGTGAGGAAGTTATACTCGTAGTCATATTCCGATACCTTATTAATTAGTAATAATCAGTACCCTTTCTTTGATGAGCTTTGATAGTTACGTGAACTTTATACCGTTTTCGTTTGGCTCCATACATTTCAAATAATGCGCCCCTCGCGGAAATGAAAGGAACTACTTTAAATGCATGGAATCGAACGAAAGTTTGCGTTAACTATCAAAACTCATGGTCAGGGTACCTAAGGCAGTATACATTCCAAAGTCGCCGACAGCCGCCGATATAATGTCAGCGGCAATGTATTTTGCCGTCGGCGATATGTTTCAAAGACATCAAGCAGCACACGTTATGTCGGAGGGCCACCGACTTTGGTGTGTATATATTGTGATATACTTACTATTACGACTTATTAACTCTAACATTTTTTTCTTCAAACATTGTTCTATCCAGTTTCTATACATTCACAGTCTGCGGTCACTTACTGCATTATTTTTCATCGACCAAGCAATGCATTAGATAAGCCGGTGACTACAAATGCCCAGCTTATTATAATTGACAGATATTTTAATATTACGCGTAAACATTTGCATGATTCTAATGTGGCAAAGGTTTTAGACAGAAGTGCAAATTATATTTGTAATGCTTAATGGCAGAGATGTAACCGTGAGTCGGTGTTTTATCATAATTTGATTGTAAGACTGAGATAAAGAGTAGAGTCCAATGGGGTAACCTGTGCTGTATTGCGAAATATTGTTTTAATGGAATTGTAGGACTGTGCATATTTTGATGTTTGCATTTTAATGCTAATATCAATAAAAAGTTTTTTAGGAGAGAGAGGAGGTTAGTGTTTTGCTGGAGACTTATCTTTAATAATATGGCGCAGATCCTACTAGGTAATATTATAAACGCGAAAGTTTGTAAGAATGGATGGATGGATGTTTGTTACTCTTTCACGCCAGAACGGCTGAACAGATCTGGATGAAATTTGGCACGGATTTAGGTAATAATCTAAAATAGCACATAGGATACTTTTTAACTGCGGGTGAAACCGCGGGGCGTAGCTAGTGTAAAATAATTGTCAGAATCTGATCTGTAGTTCCAAGCAAGAAACAAAATTTTACAATTTCAAAATATCTCTTAGAAAATTGTACAAATATTAGTCTATCAAATTCAGAATGTTCCTAAAATACGACTATGTCATTTTATCCACAAATCTTTATTTCACTTAATTGGTTAAATAAAAGGTTAGGTTAAGTCCTTCCTAACCTACCACTGGTACTCATCTAACCTAGCTTCAGCCATGTACATCGCGTCACATCAGTGTAGTCATATCTTTATACACTAGAGTTCGCATCCCCATTAAATTATCGCTTATAGCCTTGATTTAAATAGTTATTATAGTTATTGGTAAGTGTGTTCGTCGCTTGGCTGGTTACATGAACGTGTATATGTTTGGACTATCAAAGCCAGTGAAGGTGTCATGTGAATAGGTTATTAGAGAGAATTCTAGATATCAGTGCTTTTAATGAAAAGGAAACACTCACGGAAGCGTTGAAAATGATATCTTGCTTTCAAATGAAAAGTAAAGTAAAAAGATAACTAAGTAATAAGGTCTATGCCACACCAAACGGATTTTATGTGGCCGAACGATAAAGTATTGCCAACAGAGCAACCGATCTTCAGCGTTGTGTAATGGAAAAAAAATGTTTTGGCGGTCTGCCGCGGACGATCGGCGACGGAACCTCCGCACAGTGTAGCGTAGGCCTTAGTCAATTCTTAAGTGCTTAGTGAGCATTCTAAAAGAATCCAAACCCAAAAATTCGAGTACATGTCCTTACTTTTTTATGTTTGAATGGGCCCATCTGATGGAAAGTGACGATGCGGCCTAAGATGGAGCACGCTTGCCCATGAGGTGCCTATTCACTCTCGTCTTGAAGAGACTCAGGTTGTTACTATTGCTGGGGAACACCGAGGCAGCTAGGAAGTGCGTTCCACTCCTTGGAGTTTTTATTAAGAAGGAGCTCCTAAACTTACTTCCTAATTCATATCGACACGCCTTTCCCCCGAGGGGGCTGGCAGAGGTGTAATACAACACCCACATTTCGCCGGACGATATTCAGCCCCAAATGTGACAGGAGGCGAGCCTGTCGCCATAGACCGGGCTCCAGTCATGTAGCAGACGCCATACAATACGCACATATGTTCACACAATGAACAAATTGGTGCGTGCCATCGGCTGGGTTCGAACCCGCTCCATCTGGCTTGAGAGGCGGACCTTCTCCCAACTAGGCTGAATTCAACCTATACTTTATACGTTAGTTGGTTAACTAATCAACCGACCGTCATGAAATTTTGCGTACATTATGCTACCAGGGGTATAGAAAAGGATACAGGGTATTTTTTATGATATGTTGCCGTCTGCCCCCACAGTCTGCCCCCACGCGGTGGCAGACGGTAACACTTTAGGCTTTTCGAAAAATTAACAGTTCCTGTGGGACCGCGGGTGAAAACGCGGGGCGCAGCTAGTATCTCATAAAATTTCAAGCAAATTTTATGAAAAAATTGTATGTTGCCCTCCAAGCCGACACGGCTTATGTACATTTTAACCTGAAACCCTAAGACTGAAACAAATACTGTACTGTAATTTCAACCCACTGTAACTTCACATTGCATTACAAAGCTCTTTTTAACCGACTTGGTAAAAGGAGGAGCTTCTCATTTCGGTGGATTTTTTTAATGTATGTTCCCCGATTACTTAAAGACGCGTTAATCAATTTGGAATTTTTTTTGTATCAAAGGGTATAAATACCCAGGTCTTAAATTTTATCAAAATCGATCCAGCGGTTTTAAAAAATCAATAAACAACTAAAAATTGTTTAGAAAATCCAATTCGGATGACAGAAGTCGGTTTTTAAATTTTTATAAGATAAATTTTGTATAAATGTATATGTTACGGGTAACTTGATAAACCGGGCAGTATTAATATGGACCGGTCATTTTAATAAATAATGACGAAGAGCGTCTCTTCTGTCCGACTCCTCTATCAGACAAAAACCGACGTGGATTGGTTAAGTTAGATGGCTAAGCTGAGTGATGCGAAGCTTTATTCCTGCCTTATTCTTCGTAGATATTTTTTATAACAACCCGAAACCTCCCTGCTTAAATGAGTAGGCTAGGCAAGTAGTCAACGTTGTCAATCCAAGTGATTTTGCCTAGACCGGTCATTAAACATAGTGACCAGGCTTCTCAAATTGCCCATAACATCCTACTAATATTATAAACGCGAAACTTGGTAAGAATGGATGGATGGATGGATGGATGGATGGATGGATGGATGGATGGATGTTCATTACTCTTTCACGCCTGAACGACTGAACAGATCTGGATGAAATTTGGCACAGAGATAGATTATAGTCTAGAATAACACATATGATACTTTTTAACCTCGGGTGAAACCGAAAGGCGCAGCTTGTATATTGTATATGTACACACATCTGTGGCCTTCCCATTATTTTCCCATCACTCAAGGTGGTGGAAAAACTGTTCCACCACACGGTAATAAAATAGATACGGCACGGAAATCATATCGTGATTGCTACTTAAAAATGGAATGTCGGCGTAGCGAAATCGAATTGAAACTTACGAATAGGTATGTGCCGACTGAAATGTCATTCCAATGCCATATGCAGCACCTGGGGATATTTTGTATACATTTAAATATGTAGATGTGTACAAAATGTGTAAACATTTGAAGGCTTAGATTTTGAGATTACTCGTACATACCTAGAGTGGTAGGGTAGATAGATAGATAGATAGATAAACTCTTTATTGTTCACACCACAGATAACAAAACAACAACAGAAAAATAATGATAAAACTTATTAAATAGTGTAACAACTGGCGGCCTTATCACTAAAAGCGATCTCTTCCAGGCAACCTAAGGTAAGTAGATGTTTAACTTTTAGTTTGTGAAATTAATAGCGCAAATGACTAAATGATAGCTTATCACACCGGCGTGAAGTGGCCAATCTGTCTGTATTCTACAGAATACACTACGTCGAGTGTGCGCAAGAACTGCACGACCTGATCCAGCCATCACCGTTCTTTTATAATAGTACCAGGCGCACCAGTAAAAGACACCCTCTTATGGTTGAAATTCCGCCAAAACGCACTAAGCGTTTCAAGTCTACTTTTCTTGTAAGAACTGCAGAGGTGTAGAACTCGTTTTGCCTGCGTCTGTCTTTCCACCTAAATACAATCCGGGGGTGTTTAAAAGTAAAGTGAATAGGTATCTCCTAGGCAAGCGTGTTATACCTTCGCTCACGTCGACGCTTCCCATCAGGCGAGTTGGTCAAACGCATGATTAGTCTGTTGTAAAAAAAAAGATAGGAATATTTAGACGTAAATCGTAATCTAGTTGTAATCTAGTGACAAAACAAACCCTTAATAATTGGTCGGAGAGAATAGGGATGAGACACGTAGTCTCAAAACTGCCCATTCACTCGACCTTATAGGTACCCAAATCTGACTCGTCCGGAAACTCATTGCGTTCTTCATCATAGTAGCTTTTTATATAATTGTGAGTTAAAAATTAGGCTTACTCCCAACAACCACCACCAAAACGACCACAAGTGCTGCTGGTTAGAAAAATATTTTAATTTTTGTCCCAATCGTCGCCTGCGGGACTCGTTGGCACATACAATTATTTTTGTGCCAACGACCACCACCAAACTGCCACCACTGGTGAAAACTACAGTCTAACCGGAATAATATAATTCTAACATGGAAAACCAATTTTTCATAATTTTTACACTGAAACAAAGCTTAACTATATAATTATATACATTATAATGACAAATCGCTAAATATAATAATTATGATTTTTTTACACAACGAGCTCCACTAGCGTAAATTAGGACAAAAACATTTTTTGTCCTAACGACCACCACTGGTAGCTGTTTTGGTGGTGGTCGTTGGGAGCAAGCCAAAAATTACATAACTGACACTGGTCAACAATAAATGACTACATAATCAACTGACAACCAGTTACTTACTATAGGTACTTAGGTAATAGTAGGTAATAATGCACAATACAAATGTACTGGGGTTCACTGCAACCTTTATTGAGTTTCATCTAAACCTACACCAATTTGCATACCTAAATGCTTAACTGAACGCCCGAAGACCTCTGAAATTACCCACCCGATTGGCTGGAATATGAATGGTGAATTGGACGGCAAAGTACTCGGGCGTTTCATGCCCTTATGTTCCATGCACAATGCTTAACCCTAAACTGCACCGACTGGGCTTGCTAAATCACAACAAAATTTTAAACTCTGTTTTTATTTATTTTTTTATTCACAAATTAAAAGAACTACAAATTTTCAATTAAAAAAAACCCACAAGCTAAATAAAAAACACTCCCGAGTATTTCGCCTTTTTAAACAAAAAAAAAAAAACAAAATCAAAATCGGTTCATTCGTTCGGGAGCTAAGATGCCACAGACAGACACACACACACACACACACCGCCCCACACACACACACATACACATACACACACATACACACGCACATGCACACACACATACGCACATACACACGTCAAACTAAAACACCCCGTCAATTTTTGCATAAGGTGTTAAAAAAAAGAAAGTAGGTATATTTTAAATATATTAATTGCTCTTATTATTGTTTATTTCTACCAAATGTAACTTTTATTCGTAGCAGATACACGGGTTACCAAAAATAAAGTTATTGATAATGACATGACGCTAGGCAAAAGAACCACATAGAGCATGTTTCTTCTATAAAATTCAGATTTTAACTTATTGCTAAAAATATTCCTTCTTTTTTGTTTTTCTTTTATTTCGATTAATTTACTAGATAAAAAAATTTAAAGTAGGTACTGTAAAAAAATTGCCACGCTTTCATAAATTCCTCGCAAGCATTAGAGGGTTAACAATTTTCCATGAATGCAAAATAAGCTGCTAACGTCGTAGATTGTCTCTATTCGTGTCGATTGTGATTGAGGTTTTCTACACTTTATTAACTATTTCAATACACATTTTGTTGACGTTGCAAAAGTAACATGATTAAAAAAAACACTACTTATTCCCTCACGAGGCTCCAGTCACGACTCTTCGTCGCCTACAATACATTATCGAAACTTACATCGTAACAGAACAGTAACTTGATAACTTCAAACAACAATAAAAATACAACAGTTATCAAACTACAATAATAATTATAGACAAAACAAAAGTGACACCAGAACGCTACAATAACAAAACGCGACCGCGTGGTGAAACCGACTAACTTTTAAAACGTTATATGGACGGCTATAAAACGTTCCCGTACGAGCACAATACTTGCAGAAATATTTTTGAATACGGAATTAGGTTTGCCAAAAGCGCGGGGAGCAGATAAGGCAGAAAAAAAAAACAAATTTGTAACGGGTAAAGTTTTTGGAGGCGGAATGTGTCCCTTGGGTGCTGAATCTTCGTCGGCTCGGCTCGTAAAACGCGGGACGTGGGCAAGCGGGCAAATTTGTCCTGAGAGCGACCTATGACGTTTTGATGGAACGCTCCCTGACTGATTTGACGCACCCTAGATTCATATTCATAACGATACCTTCGTAGGACGCCGGCATATTTCACCCGAAACCAATCTACGTTTCGGGACGTGACGCTTGTCCCGGATAGTTTCATTAATATAGAACTCTTTCTCAAGCAAATCAAGCCTAAATCAACAAATTATTGTTACTTTTGAGTCATAAAAAGAATGAGCTACAACATAAATTGAAATACGAATGCCCCTTGCATTATGACCGGCATCAAAAGAATGGCACCCGTGTCTAAGCTATCTTGTAGGAATTTTAAATTGGACGAATCGCTCAAATGTAAATGGTTTTCCTTTATACCCCATCCTCCGGGCCGGCCACCCCCGTCTATTGCGCGCCTAGAGGCGACTGGCATACCAACACACACTCACACACGAAGCAGAGCCTACGTCGTATTTCACCATTGGGTTTAGATCTCCTCGTTTACATACGTCATCTGCGTGCTCGCCTGATTTGCATGCAGCCGCGGGAGGTAGGAGGGCTCTACTTACAGCGGTATTGTTAAGCTGACTCCACACAAGGACCTCTCTTACGCCCACATCTCATCTCATCGTACTACTAGTAATGCGAGTGTGAATACGTAAATACGAGTCGAAATCGCGAGTTCAAAAACGCGAAACGCAATATGTCTTTATAGTAAGAGGTGTAGGGAATCTTTTAAGGGACTCCCCAACAAAGGAGTGAGTGACGTTATCAGGTAAGGAAATCTCGTGTTTTTGATGTGTTCTCAAATGTGGGCGGTGTTAATGTTACGTACGTTTGGGTACTTGTTAGTGTAAGAACACAACAAGTACCTAAACGTAAAGACACAATTACGCCCTGATTTACAGTCCCCAAGAAGGGTTGAAGTCTGGCTGGCAGATAGACATAAAAAACGAAGCCAAAACTTAAAACAGAACGATTGAATCTGACGAATAAAAACTCTGGCTACCTTGCCTAGTAAGGTGTAGGAAGATCATCAGTCTATGTTTGTCCATCGCTGGCTGTCGAGTACGTCAAACAGCACTGTTCCGGTGGTCTGTTTTTAACATCTACTTTTTGCCACGGCTGCCGGCTGTGACTGTGATTTCTGACACAGGCTGTTCCAAACTATTTATGTGCTACACAAATATCTATCGTAAGTCAGTAGCTACAAAATCTAATTAGGTGAAAATATAAAAAGAAAAGTTTAAAAATCGACTTCTCGTCATCCATGTACTTAAACAATTTTTAGACTTTTGTTGAAATTTTAAAAACAGCTTAATCGATTTCGATGAAATTTATATAGGACCACACGGGAAGTGTCAGCTTTCTAATAAAAAAAGAATCATTAAAAATCAATTCACAGTCAAAAATTATGAAGTAACAATCATTAAAAAAAACATACAGTCGAATTGAGAACCTCCTCCTTTTTTGAAGTCGGTTAAAACTGCTAATCGTACTTGATCCACATACTGCTTATCAACAAAGCTAAAGACTTGGTCGCGTAGAAGACATAGAAAAGCCGTAAAAGGCTTAATGTCTGGGATTGGCTGATTAATTAGAAAAGCAGTTTTATCGGTACCCCGCCTTACTATGATAAGGCCGATAGAATGTGGTTGTTAATGGCGGGTTATTGGAGCCGTATTATGTGAAATGTTCAATTAAAACTGCTTATGGATCTTGCTTAGGACTTTGTTTATGAATCGGATTTATTACGTTTAATTAAGTCAGATACTTCCATGTTTTAACAACATTCTGGAATGCAGTCTTTAAGCGCAGTACGTGTCGCGCCGTGGTGGTAAATAAGAAGTTAAGATTAAAGACCAAAAGTACTTACTACTACTTTTGGTAGAAAAAATAACAATTTCAACTTCAAAACAGTTTTTAACTATGCTTCGAAAAATCCAATTCCGCTACTCGCCGCTAGATGGCGTTACCCATTCTTGAAAGCTTTTCCTCCGATAAAAATAACACATTATTAAAATAACAATGTTCTAAATAAGTTCTCGGAGAATTAAAGTAGCAATATAACGGTGTCTGAATACTTTTCTCATTATAGAATGTTATATTTCTTTTCCACGTTCTGAGCGGAAAACTCTTCAGTTTTAATGAACAAAGTTCATTCAGCGCACTTTTCCATTTAAAACTTTCATATTGATTCTGAACTTTTTAATAAAGGACCGTGTATAAGAATAATGATTGCGATTTCTTTTTAAACCTTACCTACTTATTGATTGGTTGGTATTCTTATTAAAACGCTTAGTGGTAAAATTTACAGAGTACTTAGGTACGGTTACCTTCTTAGGTTAGTACTAATGTTTTTGTACTGCTTTATTAAGATTTAAAATTTTCTTTCTTGTATGGTAGTAGTGTGGTAATATGTAAGTAAAGTAACGTATTTTTTTTACCAAAATTTTGGGTTGGTTGGTATGTTATGGTATGTTTTTATTGTAGAAATAAAGTGTTTTAGTACTCAAGTATTTTTATTCTTAATTTATGTACATCAATTAATATTTATACTAGCTATAGGCCCCGCGGTTTCATCCGCGGTCAAAAAGTATCCTACGTACCAATTTGTTCATTGCGTGAACATAAGTGCGTATTTAATGTCATCTGCTACATAACTGGTCCCCAGTGTATGGCGACAGGCTCACTTGTCACATTTGGGACTGAATATCGTCCGGTGAAGTGTGGGTGTTGTACACCTCTGCCGGCCCTCTCGGGGGAAAGGCGTGACGATATGTTTACTCTTTGGGTGCAGAACGATAAAATGACTGTTGAAACAGAATTGACGCCATTACGGTCATTCTTTCATCAATGTAGTTATGTAGGTAGGTATTTTTACATCTAAGAGGAGAACAAAACTTCATAACTGCACTAAGACAGAAATCGCTCCTCAACTTTTCCTTAACTGCCTCAACTATCTCACAGGAAGTGGTAGAAAGGCATTAATTTAATTTAATGGGTTTTGTGTTTGTCACATCGAAGTTCGGAGGAGATTTGTGGGCCTCGTAACGAGGGATTAATAAGTACCTTAGGGAGTAAGTATTGCCTTAATTCGCTTTCTTTTAGAAAAGGGAGTTGTAGGTAATGAGGCGTTTTGTGAACAGAGAGAAAAAAGTAACATAAATATATTAAGTATAAAAACAAGCAAATATTTATGTTCTTGGTAAGTACCTACATAATACCTCAGCAATTAAACGTTGTATACTATAGGTACAGTGTTTTACTATAGTAGGTATAGTGTTTTGTCTTTTTCGGTCAAGTTAAAAAAAAGAAAGAAAAAAAATGCTGTGACTATTTCGAGGCTATACATCGTTTATTGCTAAGAAGAACAGTCTTATAGGTACCTAATTTAATTTTTTTGAAATCTGAACGCAAACTATTCTGAAAGGTTTTTGAATAGCCCTGCAAATGTCCAAATTCTGTCCGGATCTCTTCTTCCCTTACAGGTCGCTTTTTTAACCGATTCTATTAAATTTTGTGATTAGGCTCAATAATTACTATAGATTTTTTTTTGTCTGTATAATTATTGAACCTGCTCACAAAATTTCCTAAGAATCGATTGAGGAATCGATATGGGACACTACACATTTACATTCATTCCCCTACACATACACACACATTAACACTCACACACTCTCTCTCACACACACACACACACGCGCTCTTGTACAATTTTTGCTAAAAGTGAGGTTTCTTTTTTGATTTTGTATTGTATTTTGTCTTAAATTTATAAAAAATTAAATTAATCACCGCACCGTATCTCAATCAGTTTGTAACTCGTACCAGACGTGGCCCCTGCGATACACAGGATTCTCCTAGTGCAGGGGTCACAAGAAAGATGCTTGTAACCTTTTTGGGAAATAAAGAATTTATTATTATTATTATTCGGAGATTTAAGATTTTCATCTCACCTTTTTCCGTCTTTGTTGCTCTCATTTCAAACGTCATAGGTGTGAGAGTGACCAAGATAAAATCTCATCTCATCTCACGCGTAGGAATATCCCCCACTGTAAAGGACGAGCAGACGCCAGCCGCGAGGTCTCCAAGCTCACAGAGCCCCTAATAATTACATGTATAACTTAATATGCCTTTTTAATTATTGTTACAACACATGCACACTAAAAATAGCAACTTTTTTGACATTTAATTTTATAATTGTTGCACCTAAACTTTACAAAATAACTTGTCACAAGATGGCGCTAGTAGTAAACTGGAATTGCATTGGTTCTTAACGGAATAATATAACCAATTTCTTTTCGTTAGCGCGTGATACGTAACGGTCATCGAGTTTGCGTTATTTTTGTCGTAAATAGTATTGATTAAACACATTGTTTTTAAAGTACTATTGACGTTAGTAAACATTTATTTTGATTCCAATGATACAAAACATTTTGATCAAGGTTTTTAAACGTAAGAGAGCATTTCTTTTTAGGAGTTTCATAAACTAATTACTAAAATGCCTAGGTTTATAAACAAAACAAGCTGTGCCGAACCGCTTATTGATTCGATGAAAAAAGTAAGTACCATATGATCTTTTTTATACCCCTGACAACATGTTTACAAAATTTAATGATCTTGAGTATCTTATTAAATCATGAAAATGTAGCCAACAAAAAAACGAACAAACAAACTCGATTTGTTAGAAAGGATTAAAAATCATTGGTAGACATTATACATACTTACCTATTGCATAGTCTAATCAATTTAAAATTCTTCATTGACGTTAATTTTTATTTTACAGAAGTTTTGATAAAGGCTATCTATACCTACTTAGTTATAAAAGGTTAACTTGACTTCAAGCTGAATTCAACTGTACCTGCTAAAGCAAATCCTTTGAAATGACTCACAATCCATCTCTTATAACATAGCCTCAAAGTTCAAGACCACTTCATCTCTTTCACACTCCTTGTTCCCAACACCATCCTCAATTTATCACCATTTGAATAAATTCAATATGTACATTGAATTGTATGTAATTAATGGTTTTATTCGTTTAGCACTTAAAACGTTTTAAGGGTAAGGTGTCCAAACATTCGCTGTCCCTTTCTTAACAATGAGAAGGAGAGAAAGGGAAGGTATGGTAAGAACACCCGCTGGTTTGGATCATTAATATTGATTTGTGGTCAATCAGAGCTCTGGATTTCACTTTTAATGTTTTTTCGTGCTTCAGATTGTTGAATTTAAGGGCTTGTCTTTACAAAGCTATAGGTTTCATTAAAATCTTAAAATTAGTCATATTTGGTTCATATCATCATCATCTTAGACTAAATTTATATAATGGCGAAGAAACTTAATTCTTTTTTAGGGTTCCGTACTTAAAGGGTTAAACGGGACCCTATCACTAAGATTCCGCTATCCGTCCGTCTGTCTGTCTGTCTGTTAGTCAGGCAATATATCATGAACCCTGATAGTTAGACAACTGAAATTTTCACAGATGATGTATTTCTGTTGCCACTGTAACAACAATTGATAAAAAATAGAATATTATAAATATCTAAGGGGGCGTACCTACAACAAACGTGATTTTAATAGATAATGGTACGGAACCCTTCGTGCGTGAGTCCGATTCGTTTTGGCCAGTTTTTTTGGTACACTAATATTTATCGTTCTACCTACATTTTAAGCACAAATCTTGATCGTACTTTTACAATTGGAATATTTTAGACAAATATGGTTTTAGTGTGATTATTATATTAGGTTTTAATCTAAGAAAGGAGCAAAACATACTTTAATTACTTTCCCTAATTTTCAAAGTTACTACTCTAATATTACTGTTACTTTATTATTATTACTCTATTATTATACTACTCTATTTTATTTATATATAGATATTGAAAACAGTATTACAAATAATTCATAATATTTTATATATTCAAATTTAATGTTGATAGAAGCAAATTTACCAAAAATACATTCTACATCTTTTTATCTGATATAATAGTGTCGCGAGTGAGCGAGACAGCTGCTGCGCCTTAACATACACCTTAAAAAGAACTTACTCACATATCTAGATCACACGATGTATAGTCAAATCTGACTGACAACGTAACCTAATTTTCATATACATTATAATCTGTACGTAACCTAAAGTTGGAACCAAAGTAAATAAACTAAAGATTACAATAATTTCTCCACAACAGCAATGATCAATCAATGGACAACGAACAACTCTAAGGTCAAAGGAATCTGCAACTCATAATTCCAGAGATTTCGCTTCATTACTCATCTTCAAATAATAGTTTGCACCCTATAGTTTCTCGACTGCACTATTATGAAGGGCTTTAAGTGAAGTGAGAAATTGCGCTGCGCCATTTGCGAACGTCAGTGTCAGGGACGTGGCGTGACCGTGTTCCGTCACACACGTCCGGTGTTGTACCGGCGCCGGCTTTTACACGGCTTTGTATGTAAACAAGTTCATGTATTGTATGTATTGATATGTTTTTGACAACCTGATGTAACACGGCCCTGCAACGACTGTCGAGGTATCCGGTACTGACACCATCTAAGGCCCCTCTATCTCCCTCTCTTATCTCTCTCTCGTATTTTCCACTTAAGTTAACTTTTTTATCAAAGTAAAATTATTGATTAACAAGATGACTCCGCTAAAATTAATTAACCCTTTCAACAATCCAAGTGCGTGAACCGAAGTCCTTTTTTTGCCTCGACAGTCCATAGCTCATCGTCTCAGGCCGATCACAGCAAGCCTCGTCCTTCTTTCATTAATTATACTGAGTTAGATAAGACACTGCATTCATAATGACTCGGACTGGAGCCATTGCTCATCGATGTGTGACCGTGTAACTCTTGCTTTATTTGTTGAGAGCAATCATTAAAGTTTGTTGTTCTGAACGGTTTGAACGTCGCAAAATAGAAGCCACATGGTACCTTGTTCCTTGTTGCGTTGTCTTCATGTTCCTTGCATTGTTCCTTTTTTTTGTATTGACTAATGCTGTTGGCCACTGAGGTCTGTACAGCGTACTGGGCATTAGGCCAGCGCAGATAGCTCAGGGCCTTAGGAATGCATAAAGCTATGAGCGAGTAGCCAAAAGAACAATACGGTAGGGACCTCGGCTTGGGCTGTCGCCGAGGAAGGGGAGTCGAATTGCCCTGGCAGGCCAGAAAAGGTTCGCTCTTAGGTCCTATTTGGGACGGTTGAAGTTAAAGTTAAATTTTAGCAATGACTCTACCGACTTGTTCGGAATGGGAGCATCACTTCAGAAGAACAAGCAAGAAACTGGCATAAACTGGTTGATTATTTAGAACGAGCTAACCGATTTTATAACAGATCTTGGGAGTCGGCGAGGTCAAAAGTGTGTCTTTGGTAAATACGTAATGCAGTTATATAGACATATGTATCTTCGAAGGAAGAAAATTCCACATCTTCCAAATGTCTGGAAGAAAACCCGATAAACGCTGATGATATTATCTTCATTCCATATCTACAAAAACAATAAAAACCGTGGTCGTTTCATGGTGGTCGTTGGAAGTAAGCCCACATTTTGTTAGTGGTGAGAGCGTTGGGAAATTAGTGACGAAAAAAATGATACCTACCTTCATGCATTTTGGTATCTTCTATCTAAATTAATACCTTAACTAAAGAACAGTCTTTCGCAACGTCAGTTTTGCAAGCCACTTCAAGTTAATGTGACATTTTAAGAGCAGGAACAATGGCCATAAACGCCAGTTCCTTATCACCAGATATAATTAATGGTTCAGAGGCTGTGATGCAATTAGGCTGTTTAGGTCGTTTTGAAGCTGACGTGAAAACTATTAATAAACTAATAGGATTGAGGCAGGTCATCAATTAGTGCTTAGTGTGCCTTGTGAGTCATTTAGCTGTGATCTTAGACCGTGACCGACTGCGGTTCGTGGGTGGCCTTAAAAGTCCTAAATGTCAGCAACTTTGCTTGACTGATACTGGATTTTTAGAGCAGCCCATGATCCAAATAAACAAAGTCTAGCGTTCCGAGAGTTGACACCTGACTACGTCACTCGTCATCGCCAGCGTCTCTGTCGAACATGTTGTAAATTACCTATTCCGTTCTTGCTTATGCAGCGATTGACGTTATTGCGTGTCACCCACGTGACTTTTTTGTCTCTGAACGCTATGCTTGCCGGAGTATATTATTATGCCATGAGGGAACATCGCTTGATTTTTAAAGCAACTGTCGATTTTTACTTATATTTGTCTCCACTATTTGCATGTCATGCTTCATGCATGTCTCTAGCTTCGGCAAAAAGCTTTCGTATGTCTGGCGTCTGTTCGGCTGTTCTTTGTTACAGGTTGCATTTCTGTAATAAATTTTGTGACTATGTTCGATAATTAGCTACTTACTTATAATTAGGTATAGGCCGATTCAAACTTAATGGCGGCTGTGAAGTTAGGCGCGAAACGCTTTGCAGTATCGAAAACGAAGGTATGCGCGGGCGTCAGAGAGGCAAGACCCCGAATAGTCTGCGCTTGCTATACTTAGTCTACTTGCTTGCTTTTTAGTCCATTCAATTTTATTTTTTTTGTTGGCCGAGAAATGTTTTGTTTTATGTTTTCACGAGGTCTCCAGCTCAGAGAGACACTTGTCAGCAACATTGGCTATTTAGATCATTATATTTTTTCTTACACGTAAAGACGTGTAACCATCTTTTGTTTAAATGCAGTAGAGGCATGTGCTTACTAGATTTTACGTGTCTATTGTATGCTCAATTGCTCACACAACTTCGAAGTATATTTCCCCAAAAAAAAACTTAGCTTACCGATAATGATGAATGGCCCCATCTTAAAACACCTTTTATTCCTTATCAGATAAAGTCATCTGCAACCGACGCAGGTACAATTTAAGCACACGATTAATCATAATATTTTGTTCGGCTACGATTGACAGCAAAAATTAATTAACATTCCTTGTAAAAAACATAAAAAGAATCAGGTGTCTCCGTGTTACCCACACGGCTACGTTCATTCAATTTATTTTGTGCGCGGCAAAGATTAGATAACGTAACAGACGAGAAAGTTGAACAAGAAGTGTGTTGTCTTTGGAATTTATCCCAATAAATATAAAGTATATCTGACAAATTTAAGAATAATATTCCAGTCATTTTAAAGTAAAAGAAAAAATGAGCAACGATTACAACGGAAAACAGATGCAGAAATTCCTGTACTAATAATTTAAGTTCTTAGGTCAAGGTTTTTTTTTCTAGATATTAAATTACATAAGTAGACCTACTTATTCGAGCTCACAAATATTTTTTTAAACAAGTGATAATTAAAATATACAAATTAAAATAACATTTAATATACGTAAATAAATGTTCATACAGGTAGAGCATTAGAAAACACTTAACACTAAGTTAAAACAATCACTCGGTATCGTCCTCACAGATGCAATAGGCAAAAACCTAACTCTAACATCACCATTCTAACAGCACATGTCCCAATGCATCTGTTATCTACAACAAGTTCGGTAGCCGATCGCTCGTTCGCCCGTTAGTAATTTGACAGCTCGGATGACAGATTACGACGAGCCACAGAGACCACCAAGAAAATTGTCGCTTCACTCCATCAAGCGATACATTTTTGTTTATGAGACAACGCTCTTGGTTAATTGGAGCTTCTGGACTTTCCTTCTTTTTCTTTGACGTTTTTGATTTTGGTAGAGTTGATAGAGTTGTTGATTAGTGTTAATGATTTTGAGTTTGGTATTAGTTTAAATTGGACTATTGGCAAAAAATGCAATGGTAAGAATTTTTAGAGTGAATATAATTATAGCCGACTTCGAAAAGAAGGAGGTTATCAATCTGGCTGTATTTTTCTTTTAATGTTTGTTACCGCATAACTAGTTTTTAATTGATTAAAAAAAAACATTTGAAAGGATATGTTTACAGATTGGTCCCGTTTTTTAACAGACATCAAAAAAGGAGGAAGTTCTCACTTCGACTGAAGTTTTTTTTTGTATATATGTGACGCAATTACTCCGCCAATTATAAATCGATTTAAATGATTATTTCTTTGTTTAGTAGACCATACTTTCAAAATGGTCTAATATAAATTTTATCGAAATCAGTCTAGCAGTTTTTAAAATATTAGGAAATTTCTAAAAATTGTTAACGTTTTGCTTTTTTATATTACTATATATAAAAAAAGCAAATATAAATCCAATCAGAATGACAAGGAGTCGGTTTTTTTTTTCTTCATTTTAAACCTTATATTATAGTGGTTAAGGTTGCCCAACCAAAGAACAGTTAGATTCTACAGCACCAAATTAAAAACCATCCAGTTATAAAAAAATATTCTTGAAAAAATATCTTTAATAATCTATGAATCAACGCTTTGCTTCGGATTAATTAATACTAAGAAAATCCATGCCATTCCGCGGTTACTGAGTTGAGTCACTCATATTTATACCAAATATCCACTCACTCACTCACTCACTCCCTCACTCCTATAAACTGTCACATTCGTATTATCAGTCTGATTTGATCTAAATGTTCTATATACATTCTATTTCATTATCCATTATTGACATTTGACTCACAATTTACCAAGAACTAAAACACCAACTCTAGATAAATCCAAGCGGGCGGTCTTTCGACAAATAAAATAAAATGAGCGTTTGTCTAATTTCACAATACATTTCTCATAAACGGTTGGTATTTAAATATAAATCGATGGAACACAATGGTGTAATCGATAATTGAATTCAGTACTGATGAACTTTACACCAGCCGACCTCACAGACGTGACAGATTAGAATGGAATCTGAGGTGGGAACGCTATTGAGATGATGTAACCTATTCTGAAACTTATTTTTCTCTTTTTTTTAACATCAAATTTGGCTCTAACTTTTATGTTGTATGTGGACTCAGCCAAGTTAAGATCATGGATAGGTGTAACTAGTTTTTTTCAATCTCTAAAAACCTTTCTTTTAATTCAAATTTTATTTTTAGACCTTTTCTTTTGTCATGTTTTACTTTAATTTGGCTGCAACAGTGGCTCATTTGGCAATGACCCAGCCTTCTACGCTTAGGGGTGTGTGGGTTCGATTCCCACCTAGGGCATACATTTATGTGATTAACATTTGTGTTTGTTGTCTATGTCTGGGTGTTAAATTCCTAAGTAAATAATGTATTTGAAAATATACAAATATGTATGGATATTAGTCCTTGGCAGCGTTGCTTTGTTTGGGGTCAGACGACGGTGTATGGAATAACATCCTTATTTTGTTTTCGCGTTCTCGTCAGCCCACTGCTGAACATTATTAAATCTCTCTCTACCAAGGAACGCTACTTAGCCCAGTCTTTAGCTCTTAGCTTTTCGTTACGTAGGTGAAGTATTTGTTACTCTATCAAAAGCTTATCTAACGAAGAATTGTAACTGCTCTATATCGATGTCATTAAGCACCAGATTAGGCAAGTCACTGCCTGTCGTCATACTTAATGCCAATTAAAAGATTTTGAATGTGAATCTTTGTTTGCCTCCGAGTAATGTGGGCCGCTATTTGACAGGCGCATGTACTGTGATTTGAGATTGTTTTTTTAGTAGCAGACCCACCACGATGTAAATTTGATGGTAACTGACAAGTAGACTGGCTAGTTTAGCACGTTACTTGCTTATGAGGTCTTTAAGACCTCATGTTTGATCTGTAAGCAGTGTAGTATCTTTAGCGCAAGTTGTCACCCTTTGCATTCTGTTAGGGCTGTTTTTGTGACCAGTTTTGTTAACTTGACTACCTCATTATGCTTATAAAGTGAGTTTAAGTATGAGACTTGTTGAGTACATCACTCGCATATAAATAATAATAATAATAATAAATTCGGGACACTTCCACACACGGTCGCCTGACCCCAAACTAAGCAAAAATAAATAAATATAAATATTCGGGACACTTGAACACACGGTCGTCTGACCCCAAACTAAGCAAAGCTTGTACTATGGCGGCCAGAGACTGATATATATACTTATATACTTTTAAATACATACTTAAATAGATATTAACACCCAGACATAGAACAAACACAAATATTCATCATATGAATGTTTGCCCTAGGTGGGAATCGAACCCACGCCCCCTAGATCAGAAGGCAGATTCACTACCGACTGAGCCACCGAGGCAGTCAGCAAAGCTTGTACTATGGCTGCCAGAGACTGATATAGGTACATACTTAGATTTTTTAAATACATACATAAATACATATTAACACCCAGACATAGAACAAACACAAATGTCCATCACATTGCCCTAGGTGAGAATCGAACCCACGCCCCCAAGCTCAGAAGGCAGGTTCACTACCAACTGAGCCACCGAGGCAGTCAATCAGAAATTAGACAAAGGTATTTAATTATTTAAAAAGTAAAGCTTAAAAAACCGACTTCCCGTGATCCCTGTACACAGTTTTTAGACTTTGGTATATATTTAAAAAACTGCTTGACTAATTTTATAAAATTTATATGGGACTACTTCTAAAGTATGATCTACCAGACAAAAAAAAGAATAATTAAAATCGATTCACAATTGACGGAGTAATTGCGTAACATACATACACAAAAAAAAACATACAGTCGAATTGAGAACCCTTTTCGGAAATCGATTAAAAATAGTCTCGCAGTGCGAGTACCTATTCTTGACTAAAAACTAAAAAAACTATGTTACTTGCAAAAACCACCTCAAACAAAATTCTATTTAAAAGACCCAATCACAAAAGTAAAATTTTAAGAAAATAACATTTTTATTCTAATTGCAATTCAAAAATAGTTTAGTACCAGTAGTGAGAAATAATAATGATATTGACGTCAAAATGGCATTCCAGTGACGCAAGTCGGGATAACTACGCGGATCAGCGGATTTGCTCATTAATTTATTAAAAAGGTATTTTTGGCGGATTGCCGGCGTAATGTTTGCACTGATTACTAGAATTTTTACGAGCTTGAATTAGTTTCACCTACTTTTCATGCGAAAATAAACAAATTCTATTATCAAACACTTTTATGATCTTTTTTTTTTTTTATTACATAATAGGCTTGCGTTTGGCCGCCAACATGCCTGATGATAAGCAGTGATGCGGCCTACGATAGAGCACGCTTGCCTAGAAGAAACCGATTCACTCGAGACTTGAAGACACCCAGATGATCCGAAAAACAAACGATCTAAGGGAACAAGATCTGTTGGAAGATGGTTAGTTAGTTCTTAATAATCGACTAGTTTATGCCCCTCACTTTTTTTGCCTGTTTTTCTGAGGTAAGACTCTTTTTCCGAACAAGACGGTAGAGTCATTGCTAAAATCTAACTCTAACTTCAACCGTCACAAATAGGGCTCTAGCTAGGACCCTAGAGCAAACTCCTTCTGGGCTGCCAGGGCAATTCGACTCCCCTCCCTTGGCGACAGCCCAAGCCAAGCCAAGGCCGTATCGTACAGGTGCCTTTGAGCTTGTCGCCCATAGTTACAAGCATTATTAAAGCCCTGAGCTATCTGGGCTTTCCTAATTTCCGGTACGCTGTAGAGGGCTCACTGGCCAATATCATAGTCATTAAAAAAAAAACGATTTAAGGGTAATGCTGCCAACGTTCTGGGAACCCCGATCAAAAATATCATAATTATCAATTATCAATTATTTTTGTTTCATATTATTCTGACATTATTTTTAATAAACATTCAAATATGACGTGTAACTATAGGAGTTATCAATAAATTCTGATTTCTGATTTCTGAAAAAAAAGAGTTAAATCCGCTGTTTAATCCCTACGGATTGCACCAGGATATAATGTTAAAGAATTGCCCGCAATCTTCTCTCTCACTCCCTTTAATGTTGAACAGGCACATGATTCAATTCACTTTCCCACGTAGAACAAAGGAAGCGGCTAATCGTTACTTAACCTTAATTGCAATAATTACCTCTGTGGTCGCTGACAAAATGATTTATTAACCTCGGACAGGACAGTAGCCAACACCTAAATAAAGCTTTATATTTAGCTAATGGTCTCTTTTTAAGCTCTTGCAGACTTCGCTACAATTCAAATATCGCCACAAACTATCAGATACAAAATTCTACCCGCCTATCTAAGCCTAAGGCATCAATAAGGGTAAGGTTCAATAATTAATATGTATGTAGTAAAACTTAATTGAATTGTCAAAAATTGGTTGATCAGACTAGCTGCGCCTCGCTAATACACTTGTTATCGTGTGAGCTATCTGCATTCTCATTTCAACCCAAAGTCAGTTCACTCACTCACAAGCCTTTGCATTTATCGACCAAGCGTGCATTAGCGAGCGAAGCGTCTATGCTTCATCGACCGCGCGAGCGTTAGCAAGCGATTCGTCTATGCTTCAGCTTCGACAAAAATGTTTAACGTTCTGTCTGGATCTCTGTCCGGATCATTATCTTTCTTTACAGATCGCATTTCTTAACCGATGGTCTTGAAATTTTGTTAGTAGGTTCAGTCACTATGCAGATTTAAAAAAAAAATCATATCTTCGCCATTAAAAAAAAATGATTAACTGACTGGACAAAAAAATCTGTCTAATTTTCGAACTTGCTTACAAAATTTCACGACAATCGGTTGAGGAATGCGACTAGCAATGCGACTATTCGGAGATTTGAGATTTTCATCTCACTTTTTTTCGTCCTTGTTGCTCTCGTTTGAAATGTCGTAGGTGTGAGAGTGACCAAGATAAAATCTCATCTCATCTCACGCGCAGGAATAGCCCCCCTGGGGGCCTACCATGACATCTTATAGCCGTGATGTTTACGTTCGTCTGTACGCTACGTCTGTTCTGCTGCGCGAACGCGAATCGTATCGCTGCGCAATAAAGTTCATGTTCGCGCAGCGTCGAAATCAAAACTTAACCATCATGGCAATGAGATATCATTGTAGGCTTCCAGTAAGGCAGACGTGGTTTTGCTAATAAATATTTTTTAATGGTTTTTTAATATTTTTTATGCTTCTCCTGCGCTGCCTTGGATACGCCGCGAAATATTATAAGGATGTAGTGTATCGCCGAATATGAAGGTGTCCTGAGATAGTTGATTGAATCAGGCGTTACTTTGCAGAAGTTCATCTTCAAAATTGTAAGTCGAACTAATATCTAGTGTAATTCCGCTTTAACGTCGCATTAAGTACATCAAGGAATATTAATTTTTATTCTAGTTTTAATTTTGAAATTTGTTTAAAAATTAATTTAATGATTAATTCATTTTTCTAGTAAATTTCTTTAAATTAAGTTTTTTTTTTCTCAATATTAGAACTAGAATAAAAAAATCATTTTCCTTGATGTACTTAATGCGACGTTAAAGCGGAATTACACTAGATATTAGTTCAAGTTACAATTATGAAGGTGTCCATACAAAATGTGTGCAAGCAACAATTATCCTTCTATGATACAATATTGCAGGAGAATCTATGAAATTAACTTGCTATACCTATCTATTCTGTAGTCTGAAAAGCCTTCACTCGAGACCGTGGGAACTTGGTGTTTAAAAATTAATGAATGGACAGAAATGAGTTGTTAATGAATGCTTGCAAACGCTAAGTAGGCTAGCTCTTTAGCCTGCAAACATTCTAATTAGTAGCAGTTAATGTGAGAAAAATAACAATTTTGCCGACGTGGAGGTTTCTACACAATTGACTATACTAATAAAATGATATTACCTAATAGTTGTAAGCTAAAATTTGTGAGACAGTAATTTATTTATTTAAAAAAATGCCCCTCAGTTTCTTGCCTGTTCTTCTGAGTAGTGTTTTTTTTTCCAAACAGGGCGGTCGAGTTTATTAAAAAACTTTGACGTCCATAAGTGTATATTTGATACCCGATTGAATAAAAACATGTTCACTTTGACTTTGACTTAGAATACGACCTGGTTTTGGCCTAAGTTAAGTAACTTGACAGGATAACGCGGACTCTACTGTTAGTAGCCTAGTACTAGAAAGAAAATTAGTCATTTCAAACAAGTTTTATAAACTTTATTATAAAGCCATTTACGTATACTCGTACTTCTATTTTTATAAACTCAGCTAATTAGTTAACTTCATTAAATATTTTGACGCTGTCTCCAATCGATAATTCAAGTAGGTAATTAATTTACGAAAAATCTCATTTGAAAGTCAAATATTGCAATAAAATATTAACAGTCGAACCAGACTAATTCAATCAGAACAGGTCGGTCTGGTCATGATGATTAGCTGTTTTATGACAATTGCCGTAAAATGGTTATCGACAACCAAATTACTAATTAAGAATTTGATTAAGAAGATTCCAATCAGTATTGTGATGAAAAATTAAATAACATTAGCTAATGCCCGGTGCACACGATGACCAGTGTCTTCCGCAATTACTGGTCAGAACTGAGCTGTACTTGCGTCTGTTGAAATATTATACTCCTTCGCATTTTATAGGTGAACAAAATATGAAGATTAAATATAATTAACATAATTTTGTAGCATTAAGATGCATCAATATAAATTTGTTGATATCTGTTGGCTAGACAGTAATTAAGGAGCTACAGAAAAAGCTCTCAAACATTACGTATATACCTGGTCAAAATTATAACCCTCTAAACTGTTTTGGCGTAAAAACTCAATAGTGAACAGATCTCTTTTCGACATCCTGCAATAGTAAAATGATCGTCATTTGTTTATGATTTTTCACTGTTTGGCTTCTGATTGTTATTCAAGAAAATGTGAACCGGCAAAATTTGGTACGCTTTCAAAAGTACTTGCGCAAGCCACTGCGCATAGTGTGGACTCTCCCTAACGTGTGCCGTCTAATTTATAAAGCACGATACGATCATGATGTTTCTTTGCAACGAATACTTAACTCCTATGGTATTTAGTATAATTTTATGAAAGTCACATATTAATTGGAGTCATAGCTCGTGGCACAAACCATTCTTCTGAGATATTTAATACTGTTAACTGCGAGTTAAATGAATGCTTGTATGAATTATCTAATGTTGTAGTGGATTTGTAGGACTTGGTAAAACTTGGCAAAGGATTAGATTTAAGTATTATATTATTTCGCTAATCATGTTAGTGTGTCGTAATATACCTAGGTAGTATCCATATAGTACCAAAGCGATGGCAGCTTAGTTGGGAGAAGGCCCGCCTCTCAAGCCAGAGGGAGCGGGTTCGAACCCAGCCGACGGCACGCACCAATTTGTTTCTTTGTGTGAGCATATGTGCGTATTTTATGTCATCTGCTACATGACTGGAGCCCGGTGCATGGCGGTAGGCTCGCCCCCTGTCACATTTGGGACTGAATATCGTCCGGCGAAGTGTGAGTGTCGTATTACTCCTCTGCTGGCCCCATCGAGGGAAAAGCGTGACGATATGTATGTATGTACCCATATGTAGTAGCTACCTACTTTAGCGCGGAAATCACACTATTGTGTAATCGTGTGATTTCATGCTAATATTAAAAATGCGACAGTTTGAATGGATGAATGTTTGTTACTCAATCACACCAGAACGGCTGAACAGATTTTGATGAAATTTGGCAAAGAGATAGATTTTAGTCTAGAATAGCAATATTTGTTTACAGTAGGTAAAACCGCGAGGCGTAGCTAGTAGTCTTTATTCTAGATTAAGTAATACATGTTTTTGAGCTAAAAATTTATAGGTTTGGTTTCCCAGAATAGCGAAATCCCGAAGGAAGTCAAGCATGCCAACTACTTATCACAGTTTTGTCTTTTAAAATTACACGTATTTTGATCAAATCTCAAATCCGCACGATTTTTACGTCACTCAAGTAAATTCGTTCAGTTTTTTTACGTAATGTTTCTAATTTGTTTTACACGAAGATATACAATACAAACTAGAAGTTAAACTTTAAGGATCATATGACTGTGTTGTCATATTCACGTGGAAATGTCCGAATTGGATTTTCAAATATATTGTAACTATGTCAATATTCATTTACCGAAAATAGAATTACGTACAAATAAATAGAATTCATTAGCACAAACGTAATTTTAGCAAAGTATAAAATACTATTACCATATACAGGGTTACAGGTACTTCATACAAAACCTCTTAAGGGTTCATTGTATTCATCAATATGAACATCTTTTACTATGGGGCGAACTCTGAAATCGCGAAAAAAAAAACAGCTGTTCCATACATTTTGTCTTAGGTGATTGAACAGCTGTTTTTTTTTTCGCGATTACAAGATTGGTTTCGTAGCAAAAGTTGTTCATATTGATGAGTACAATGAACCCTTAAGAGGTTTTTGGTGAGGTACCTATAACCCTGTATACAGTACTTACCTACCTATTTATGAGGTTGACGAAGTAACCTATTTTTAAATTATACCACACGTTGGGCAAGCACTAAGTAATATATTGTTTCTGAAGACCGTGGACTAGGTAGTAATTGAGGAGATAGTACTAATTGAGGAGAAATTTTACTCATGTTATGTAACTATTGGCTCTGTGAGCTGAAGACCTCGCCGTTGGCGTATATCCTTCTCTGCAGGTCGAATTATTCAACCAGGTGTAAGCAACAGGGTTCTATATTTATACAGATAGATACAGATACGAGAATCGGTTAAGAAATGCGACTTGTGGAGAAAGACAGAGATCCGGACAGAAATTCGAACATACGAAAGCATTTTTGTCGAAACTGAAGCATAGACGCTTCGCTTGTTAACGCTCGCTCGGTCTAACTACAAAGAAGAGCAAAAGCTGACAAGCAAATGTCATTAACAGCCATTGACAAAAAGTATAGACAAAACATTAATTCCTATAATTTATTCCATAAACATTGTTGAAAAATCCAAGTCATTTTTCAAATTGTTAATAATGAGCTTGGTACCTGACGGTTCGAGATCGCGCTAAGACTTCGATCTAAAGAGGCTGCATTTGCATAAAATCATTAGTAAGCACAATGGTGTGCGGGCAGGGACACGGAGCGAGACACCTCACAAATGCTCTTTAAATAATCCCACCTGGAACTGCATTTTCTCTTTGCTCAGCAACCATTGCAGTTCTCACACAGACCAGAGTTCAAAAATTTAAGCAGCTGCAGCAGTGGTTGGGATAGTAGGAGAAAGATGCGTATCAAAATAAACTATGGACAGGGTTTCGAGCCGCCTCTCGAATATGATTTATCATCGTTCATTAGGCGAGTTTGTCCGCAGCGACAACAGATGGAGCTGATAGCACTTGGCAGGGTGGCCGGCTTGTTATTATTTTTATTACCAGATTCAAAGAATAATACTTGAGGAATGCATCTCTTAATGAACTTCAACCCTTTTTGGGTTCGACATGATGGATAGAATTAATGTCGCCTCCATTGTTGATTGGGGACACTTAGAATGGTTGGGATGGGTCCACCTTGATTGTGTTGCGTTGATTCGGAGATCGATATAATTGAAACGGATTTCGTAGAAGGATCTTAATGGATGTTTGTGCTAGTTGAAGATAAATGATACCCATATTTGCAGTTGCATTGTGCATTGAAAATTGTATCTCTAGCTAATAATAATAATTATATCCCATACTATAATCGATAACCATCATTGTTATAACCATCTCAGTTCATATTGTTTTATCAATATATGTATTGCTGGATGTAGACTTCTACATCCTATATATTTTGGTTCAGAGTCCTACTCCTCGTTTTTGGACAGTCAAACACTTTGTCAAAACAATTTGGAACGAATCCCTCGCGCCAATAAAGCACCAGGAGAAGCCTTGACGAATTCTTACACTAACTCATCACACTTTATAGCTTTCGTCTCCTTCATAGCATCAAAGTTTCTCACTCAAGACCATCAAGACCTACTGACTAGTCCTTAATCTGTGGCTTTGCAAGTAACAAACATTTCTCAAAACAGTGCATTTAACGCCGTCGTCGGTCGTGTCCAACTCGTAATTAAAGGTCTTCGACAATTTGCATTTCTGAGAGCTCGTTGAGCAATACAAAAAAAGTACAATACTTTTTATTTTATTTTTGCTGTTAATTAGCATATTGTGTTTTGAAATGTGATGGTTGGCATGCTTCATGCTACTCAGCGGTGGGCCGTGTGGAGATTTTTACGGGACTTGGAAATTATGGATACGTCAATTGAATTGTTTGGGGAAAATTTTATGTCATTGGTTGCAGTTGTAATTTTCTCACTTTGTTTTGCAAACTGACTAGAATTAATAATTTGCTTAACAATTTTGCCTTGTCATGTAAAGTACGAAGCGTAACCATAACCTTCAAATTTTAAAACCATCAAAATAATAATCATTACTATCAAGTATCTACTTCTCGGGTATATTAAATAGTATGAAGAAAACAGATGATCATACGATCTATATTCACGAATATATCTTTTTTTTCAAAGGGTTTTATTGAAAAGTAACTGGGCTTACTGCAAATGCACTCTAACAGAAGCTTATCAACGACGTCGACGTAACCGAGTCCCATCAGCTGAAGTATCAAATGGCACTTGCCTCGTTAGCTAATTAAGCCTTATCCACACAAAGCTAACCCACCCAATCGTGATAGCCTTACTTTTGTGTCTCTCTTTTAATTAATTTGGATCACGAAGTCGCCACTTCGCGCAGCACGACGCGATGTTACATGGAGACTGACACACATCAAAATGCCATCACAGTTTGGGCACCTTTGGGTGATTTTGTGCACCTTTAAACTTCGGTTATCGGGAATCACTTCTGGTGTACCCAGAAGTGATTCCCGATTGTCTTGTCTCCTTACAAGACAATCCCGATTCGGGATTGTCTTGTAAGGAGACTGGGTTGCTTTGTTTAAGTTAAAATTAGAGTTTAGGGGTTAGCAGCACTTTATACTCTTTTATTGTAAGCAATGGAAAGCTCATTGAAAAAAACAGACTGAAAGTGGTTTAGACGATGACTATTTTGACGATAGCCAGATTTTGTTGCTAAAGTAACGGCTGACATACGTTTTGACCCAGCGTCGTAAAGAAGTAATACCTACAAGACACCATTTGTAGCGTAGATCATATCGTCTAGCGCGTCATAGAAAAAAGACTGAAAAACCAGGAGGAAATTAAAAATGCCCTTACTTCATCAGCCTCCTAAAATCAGTTTCGCTCCTAACTAGTTTCCTATAAACACAATGCGATTGTTCACATTCAATAGACTGACAATGCACGTTTGACACAAATGATCAGCTAATTGGAACGTTGCAACATCATTTGCCGAAACCGTGATTCGATCGTGTGATAGCCTAGATTCACACACTTTGTAGAAGGCTTTATTAGGAATATGGAGAATGGCATTCGATGCTTTGATCACATTTGGTGCTCATATTTTGGAACTAATTGCTTCGTTTCCTTTCTTCGTAAAATATTTTTGAATTGTCGCCTCACACCGGGCTCTAGTCATGTAGCATCAGATGACATACCATACGCACATAATGTTCACACAATGAACAAATTGGTGCGTGCCATCGGCTGGGTTTGAACCCGCTCCTTCTGGCTTGAGAGGCAGGCCTTCTCCAACTAGGCTTTCGTCGCTTCTCACCGTGTTGGCCGACTGAGATGGAACTCGCCTTCAATTTTTCTTCAGTTAGAGTTTAAAATTCAAACTGAGAACTCAAACAAAATTTAAATTTAGTTACAAAACAAAAATTTTAAAAAGTAGTGTTTAATTTCAAAATAACATAATTTATATCATAGTAAATTGAACATAACTAACAGCTTATTTAACAAGTACATTTTATTCATCATTTCAACCCGTATTTAACCAGTATGATTCAATAGATGTAATCACTGATATAACGATTAACATAGTACACTCCTATCGCACTAAGCCAGGCGGGGTGGCCACACAATAGCAGAGTGCCACAACACCATCAAACAATTTCAAAATCTGATCCTATGCATAACGAATGGACTTGATAAATAGTTTGAATTAACCGATTTAATGCGGGTCAACCACAACACGGTGACGTGGCTGAATCTCTACAAGGAAACAGAAATGAGAAAGACGCTAATCTAGCCGGATATCCGGAAAAACATAATTAATGTAGCAGTGTACCGTTTTATAGAATCGAATCAAAATATCAAATGCAAGTGAATGAACTTTGAAGAATTGGTCTGTCCCCTGTATAGATGATAAAGATATAGTTACATGCTTTCACTCACTTCGTGATATATAATCTTACTGAAAACATTCATTTCTTATGTAATGATGGTGATTTTAAAGATAAAAGAGTTATACTCATTCACTGGGACCACGCGTGCGAAGTTAAATAGTAATTGTGTTTCTATGTATGTAACGTTATTGTTCAAAATATGGCCGGATACATCAAGATTACCAGCGCTGGCCGAATACTAATAGTAATTTAATGTTTCTATGTACGTAACGTTATAGATATAGCTTCTCAAGTGCATATTCGTTACTGTAACTTCACAATGCCAGAAAATTTGGTAAATAGTGCTAAAAAACTAATCAAAAACTACAACGACAGTATCCAAATCTCCCGATATGTAAGACTATTCAAAATGTAACCGGACACATCAAGATTGCCAGTGCAGGCCGAATACATAATATATCTTGACAAAAATCAAAAGCTACTATGACAGTATCCAAATCTCCTGAACTATTTAAAATGTAGCCGGACACATCAAGACTGCCAGTGCTGGCCGGTTCTTCTGAGTAGAGGCTCTATATCCGAACAAGGCGGTCGAGTCTATTTCAAAAACTTTGACGGTCATACTCGTAAGTGTATCTTTGATACCCAAATTAAATAAAAACATTTTGACTTTGACTTTGACTTTGAATACAAATCTTGCCGGACTAACCACATCTCTACCACTCGTAATGATAATTGAACTGGCAAACACCCAGTCTGGACTATCAGCACAATCTATTGAGAGCCCACTTGGAAACTATATGACTTGCGCTATTGTATTAACGATTGTTTTTTTTCCTTGTCTTCCGACACAATCTTTAGCGTTCTGATTAGTTCGGAGTCGGAGCTTTAACGCTGTGAATTGTTTCAAATTGCCGTTATATTGAATTAGGAAAAAAACGTGTCACAATTTGGTCGCAATAGAGTCACCTTGCGGTGTCATCTGTCTTGCTTTGGTATTTAGTATTTACCCGCATGTAAATATATAAACGTCGTGTGCAAATTTTCCTTAAGTTGTATCTAGTTTGTCTCTAGAATTTTAATTAAGCATGTAAGAGGAAAATTGTTGTTGACTACCTTTTAGTTTTTCCTTTTCTTCGTCTATTAATTTGCATGTAACTTTATTTTGGATCGCATTAGCTCGCTGCTTAAAAGCATAATTAGATGTTTTTAAAAGATGGTGATCCGAGCGTTGTAGTTTGTTCTATTAAAGTTGGTACTTTTAGCTTCATGCTTTCCCCTACTCAAAGTACGCTAAGTACTTGTGCTATGATATTTTATTTTTCTGTTTGTTTTATTTCGTATTTTTGGTGTGCAATAAAGATGTGTTGTATTGTATTGTAAACAATATCAAGCGATGATAGACTAGTTGGAGAAGGCCCGCCTCTCAAGCCAGAGGGAGTGGGTTCAAACCCAGCCGACGGCACGCACCAATTAGTTTATTATGTGAACGTATGTGCGTTATGTATGTCATCTGCTACATGACTGGAGCATGGTGTATGGAGACAGGCTCGCCCCTTGTCAAATTTAGGACTGAATATCGTCCGGTGAAGTGTGGGTGTTGCCATCTCTGCCAGTCCCTTCGGGGGAAAGGCGTGCCGATATGACGAAATATTTTGTAAGTGTGCTTATTCAACTTTAGATCAAAAAATGACTATGGCCCTGGTAACCTATAGACAAAAAAGTAATCTTAACCAACACATTCGATGAAAGCATCGAAACATCTATTAACTAAAAAATAACAAAAAGAAAGTAACATCACCCCCTTCTTCTAAGAAGTTAAACTTAATTGAATATTGTTAGTTAAATGAAACAATAAGGGTTATTTTAATATAGATTAACGACCGATGACTTGACACCCCGAACCTAAATCTGTGTTTTACTTAACACTTTGCTATATTTAACGAATAGTTCTTGGATTTTAAACTTTATTTTTGTGGAGTTAGTGATCATTAATAAGTTATTGGGGTTCAATTTTAAGTTTGTAAATTTTAAAGATGTTTACAGCATTAATATTCGGTAAAATATGTAAATATTAAACGTGCCAGTTCTTTTGTTTGTCATTAATATCGGATATTGATTTAAGATTTTTCTTCAGGTCATATAAAGTATCGTTTACGTAAAATAAAAATAATAAAATTTATTAGAAAGCAACCATTTTTCCAATTAGGTAATTATGGTCACTACAATCTAAAATGCCTACAATATATTTTTTGTTAACGTTAGGGTGCTTCTATCAAAATTAGTATTCATTAGCTAGAACGCATTTTAAAGTAGGCACTCAATTGCAGAAAACATTGCCAATTTTTAGGGCGTAGTGGATATTTTATTACGCGTTGATATTAAGCCAAAGGCATACCAATAACAATAGGTTGCCAAAAATTACGTAATTTGGCAATCACTTGCTCTTTAAAAGGTAGGTATCGTTTATTATTCTGGGCCATTATTTAATTTCATTGTTGCAAATCGCTTCTCCCAAAGGTTAATTTGTCTGACACTCGAGATTGTCTTTCGATTAAAAAAATAATTTAAAGCCTCGTATTAATGCAAATTAAGGCCCCGTCTTACACGAAATCATCAAAAACAAGTACATATTTTGTTTGCACCTAGTTTGGAAGAATTATGATGATCAGGTGCAAAAATACAGCTGGTAGAAGAAACAACCAACTAAAGTTTAACCAAAGAACAATTTTGAAAATCATTGGAAAAAAAAGTCACAATAAGTTACTTTTCAAAAACTATCAGAGCGTAGTTCTCTAAATTTTCAGCGATTTCACCATATTTTTTTTTATTATTAAATAAACAGATTAGCTATCGAAAGTTTAACTGAGTAACTTATTCTTATTTATGTTCTTATTACGATTAATACCAATAAAAATGGCAAAAAAATGTATGTCTAGGCGCCGATCTCATTTTACCATCTAATATGATTTACGATTTTCAACTTTTAATGAAGCGGCTTAAGCAATCATATGTGTGGGTTGAAAAATCGTGCTATGTCGGTGCCTTAACTTAACACTTCAGACTGCCATACGATCACTTAAACAATGAAGGCAGTTGAAAATTTACGTCTGCTGATCGTTCGAAGCCATAAAGTTTGTAAACATAAGTAATTTGGTTAACAAATGTCTATTTAGACTAGTGACTCTGAGCTGATGACCGCATTTTGTAATCGATTTTTTTGAAATTTTGTGAGTAGGTTCGATAATTAAATAGATTTTTTTGTCAAGGCAGTTTTTGATTTTTTTTCAAAATGGTAGAGATATGTCAAAGTCAGAGTCAAAATGTTTTTATTCAATTTAGTTACCAAAGATACACTTATGAACGTCACAGTTATTTAAATATACTCGACCGCCTTGTTCGGATAAAGAGAACAGGCAAGAAACTTAGGGGCATTAAATTTTCAAATAATAAATAAATTACAGTCTCACAAATTTTGGCTTACAACTAGGTAATATCTATAAATACTAGTGGCGGAAGTGGAAGTTTGCAGACATGTTTGTCTTCTAAATAATTCTTAACCTCATAATACTTTTTTTTTCATGACTGTAGTTTTTACATGTGATTTGAATTTTCTCTCAGTGAGCCCTGTTATGATTAAAATATTCTAAATCATTATCGAACCTACTCACAAAATTTCCCGAGAATCGGTTGAGGAATGCGACCTGGGGGGCTATTCCTGCGCGTCAGATGAGATGAGATTTTATCTTGGTCACTCTCACACCTATGACGTTTCAAATGAGAGCAACAAGGACGATAAAATGTGAGATGAGAATCTCAAATCTCCGAATAGGGTCCCTGTAGAGGAAGACAGAGATTCGTACAGAAATCGGACATACGAAAGCATTTTTGTCGAAGCTGAAGCAGTGGCCCTATTCGGAGATTTGAGATTTTCATCTAACTTTTTTTCGTCCTTGTTGCTCTCGTTTGAAATGTCATAAGTATGAGAGTGACCTAGATAAAATCTCATCTCATCTCACGCGCAGGAATAGCCCTCCAGATACCCTTCGCTCGCCAACACTCGCTCGAACGATAACAGCTATTAACGACGATAATAATATTTTGCTTTCATAATATATTTTAAATTTTACTATAAATGGGTGACATTAACTGTACATAAACTTTTTTCAATGAAAATAATTGAGATAACGAATGAGAATGTGATCATATTCTACTCTATGTCAAAACTTAAATTAGATGTACTTGCTTGGTTTCTAAATTCCTGACTCACTCATCCACTCAACACATACTCGTACTTACCTAGCCTTTATTTATTATAAGTATACCCACATGATCTCTTTTTCTCTATTTAGAGTGTATCCTAGTTAGTAGGTTTAGTGTCACAATGTCCAAAGAGCAAATTGACAAATCGTTGTCTGAGACTATCTTACTTTCCTTATTTCTGCTTTCATTATCCATCTCTTTTACATTGTACTTGAAATTGATTCATTCATTTTTCATTGTATATATTTTTACATAATCATACCTTACTATCATTGTGTAAGTTTAACTGGCTGCCAATTGAGAACATTAATTACTATCAGATTTCGCAGCCTACATCGCTGATTGTCACAAATTAAGGGAATGCGGATCCGATCACTGAAGTAGGTTGTTTTAATTGTTACGAGATGATGAGGAATACTGGTGTCAATGAGGGGTCAATTACGGACGTGATTAGTGATTGACTTCATTAAACGTATATGGAAGTATTTCCATAGGTAGATATGAATAGTAACAGTCAATGGCACATTGACACTGAAATGTGCTTCTAAGGTGAAAGAAAATACGTTTTTTTTTATGAAGAATAGGTTAGCGTTTGACCACCAACTCGCCTGATGTTAAGCGACGTTGTGGTCTAAGATAGAGCACGACGACCTATAAGGTACTTATTAACTCTAACCTTGAAGTTTTGTAGCGTGAAGAAGTACAAAGACGGCAGTTGAGTGAGGCGCTACAAGTGCGCTACTGCTCAGACCCGTCTTCGGAACGGTTACACCGGACTACATCCCGAAACACGACTAGGTCATTTCACGGCATGGCTTAGTCCGGTGGGTGGTAACCAGCCACGGCCGAAGCCTCCCACCAGAGCTACCCGGTTAGCACTACCCGGGGAACACGTGTAGGGAATCAGAATAGAGTACACTCCTACGGACGTGGGTAGCTCAGCCCCCAAAAGTGAGTGAGGAAGAGGAAAGAAGAATAGCCTAGAACTAATCATTTGAAAGACATGTGACATCCACCAACCCGCACCAAGCTAGCGTGGTGGATAACGGCTCTTTCGCTCTCGTTGTACTAGTAGAAGTTGGTGTCCCTGAACGCAGTGGGACTGAGGGACGTAAAATCTGTAATGTGGATGATGATGAACTAATGGTCATCTTTAATGTCCATTCATTTTGGGAAAAGATGTTTTAGGGCCGTATTCAGAAGTGACGCTTGGTCAAGAATCTCGATTTAAAACGAAACCAGTTTTAAATCGAGATTCAAGATTGAGCGTGGTTTAAGCATGAGGGCCTTAAGTAAGTAGGTAATAATTAGAAAAATAATCACATCACACTATCATATCACACTAAAAATATGAAGGCGTAAGTTTGTGTGTGTCTAATTGTGTATGTTTGTTACTTCTTCTTCTCAAACAGCTGGACAATTTTTTATGAAATTTGGTATGGAGGTAGCTGACACCTAGCTAGATTAACACATAGATAATGTATTTTATCCCAAAATGTGAATTATTACCGCGAAAATTTAAGCAGCGGGCAATATCGCGGGGCGCAGCTAGTTATTCATAAAAACTAATATGTAAGTTACTTTTTTCAACGTTATAAAAACGTTCTATAATTTGCAAAAATGGAACTTTCCATTATCGAACGCATACAACAACAATTGTACGATGTCCACTACTAAATATAATTCATACCTACTTAAATTATTAAGCACTTACAGACAGTCCACTAAGTACAGTAGATGTATCGAAAATTTCTCGTGAGAAAAAATCTATTAAGAGCTTCTTGAAAAACTCTAATCCAATACTAACAAAAAAACACTCAAAATCACCAACACAGTGATTGATAATGCATTTACATCTTTATTTGTTTAAAATTAAGTCCATCCAAAAATAACACTTATAAATTTGATATCAATGGACAGGAAGGTATTGTAAGGCACGCCTACATTTTTATTAAGTGGTCCCTAAGTGTCTTTAATAAAACGAATTGTCCTCGAACCTTCATTGGACGGTGTGACAGCAAAAACGGTGCTAGAGGTCCCGTAGGTCTTAAAAAAATGTTTTATCTGGGTGAAACTCGTATCATATTTGAAATTCGATTTACTTTTAGAAAGCTAAGAGCTTAGGTATGACTGAATATTAGAATTTCGGTTACATTTATTGTTGTGAATATCAGTCCGGAAGACGTCCACTGCTGGACAAAAGCCTCCCCCAATGATCTCCGCAACGACTGGTACTGCGCTGCCCGCATCCAACAGCTTCCCGTGACTCTTACCAGATCGTCAGTCCACCTTGGGAGGCCTTCTCACGCTGCGTCTTCCTGTTCGTGATCGCCACTCGAGAATCTTTCAACCCCATTGGCCGTCGATTCTACGAACGATTTCAATTGTCTGCAAATAGTAAAATAATTCTTGGCATTTGTTTGCATTGTTGTTGCATTTGCATGTTGTTGAACATATTATCTGTTTTTTTTTTAAATAATTTATTAATGACTATGGCATTTCATTTGATATTTTTAGTGTTTGCAGTACCAATTTACAAGCAATTTCTTTGTAAGTAAATTTAAAATTGGCATTTCTACATTTAAAAATACTGCTTAACTTTTTATCCTGTCTTTTGCCTGTTTAAATGGAACCCTAAAACTGATGCGGTGGTATTGTGAAGGTGCTCGGCTACAACTTGCTTAGGACCGACATTACGTTTTGGAAAATCGTTAGCAACGCCTACGACACCTTTTGTATCCACATACAAAGTTTAGAATTGATGGAATTCTCGTTTTGAACGAAATAAATGGTAAGGTGCTTGTTGGCTAGCCATTGCTGCAATTTAAAGAATGAAAAATAACACTATATTATTGTTTTGTGTTTTTTACTAAAATACATAAACAAGAAAGCAAATTGCTAAGAAATGGCAAATAAATGTTTAGCTAAAAAGTTTGCATGACATATCGTCACGCCTTTATCCCGAGAGGGCTGGCAGAGGTGTAATATAACACCCACATTTCGCCGGACGGTATTCAGTCCCAAATGTGACAGGGAGCGAGCCTGTCGACATACACCGGGCTCCAGTCATGTACCAGATGACATACAATACGCACGCTCACACAATGAACAAATTCGTGCGTGCCGTCGGCTGGGTTTGAACCCGCTCCCTCTGGCTTCAGAGGCGGACCTTCTCCTAACTAGCCTGCCATTGCTTCCTTCTTTCTTTCTCTTTCTGACAACAAATAAAAGTGTCCTTTGATGATAAAAATTTAGGTACTCACATAATTATTATCCTACATACAACTAGTACATTTCTATAAGTTTCTTAAGGCAGCCAGTTCATATCTTGGTGCATAAGCCATCTACTCACTTATCCGAAACACCACACCCCGAATGCACTTAATGTACAAAATATTGTAATGTTATTATTATTTCATATGATAACCCGAGCTGAGTTCTCGACGGATAAAATAATTTCAATGGATGCAACGTGTGGTGACTCGAGTTGTCGAGAGATTATCACAGGCCGATACGAGTCGATTACGAATACCGATTATAATCGTAAATTTATTTAATACATCGATATACATTGGTATTAATTGGGTGACTTGAATGCTAGAAGAACTGAGGGATAAGATGTAAACTCTATACTACTTTCATTGTAGGATGGTGCGACATTGTAGTGGATTGCTGGTGGTGACATTAAACAAATAATTCCTTTTCAACCTTAAAAGTGGCCACAATTTAAAAATCATGACATAAAACGTCAGCCACACCTTAATATCACAAAACTAAAACACAGAATCATTATTATCTGTAGTAAATTACACAATAATCGCGGTTAAAATAAATAAATACTGGGGGGCTATTCCTACACGTGAAATGAGATGAGATTTTATCTTGGTCACTCTCACACCTATGACGTTTCAAACGAGAGCAACAAGGATGGAAAAAGGTGAGATGAGAATCTCAAATCTCCGAATAGGGCCACTGGTGTCACTCGCACCATGCTACAGCAAACAGAGTATAGGAGTAATTCAGATAATAGTCGCTTATGAGCACACAAGATCGGTATTCGAATAAATTATATTTTAATTGCTCAAATGGACTGAATATTCCAGATTCAAGCAAGCGCAATCCAAGAACATTTAACTATCTAAAGACTATCTATAGCAATTGTAAGTGCTACGACTAGCGCCTCATGTTAGTAATTAGATAAGCAGAAAATCCAAACTAAAATAAAATAGACAAGTTAGTATGAAGATGAAACAATGTTGCATCATGCATAGCTCACTTGAACATTACAGGGTTGGACAACAGCTGATTTTTAAAGTAGACATGGATAAATGATCTAGAAAAGCTAAAGATGTCTAATCTAATATGATTATAAAATGTATGCCTAGTCCGATGTAAAAAAAAACAAAGTTCGGTATCTCCTCAACATTGTACTAAACTGCAAAGTGCAGATTAACATTAGAATATAAAGAAGACAGAATGTCAAATTGGTACATAAGTAGTCGAAGAAAAACTACAGGTAGGTAGGCACCATAAAACTAAGATCACCACCCCAAACGTAGGCTGGGCCAATAAAATTGACTTAGCCATTTAAACCTCACTAAACGACTGGGTTATCGTTTAATTTTACTGCAGAAAGCGTTTCCATCACAATTCGATGTGACTCCTTGTCATTTATTTTAAAGTGTTTGTGCGCTGCGGCCGGTCCGTGTGTTATCATAAATCTTTTTTAAGATCGTACCATAAAGGCAGATAAGGTCGCACCCAATCGGTTAAAACGTGGTTAGTACAAGCAGTAAGTCATCTTTAACTAACTCAATAAATTATTTTGTCACACTGCAAATGCGGTGGGTATGCACAAAGTTTTTTAAGGTTCTAAGTTCTTTGCATTCAGTTTCTACCTATTGCTTTAAAGACGTCACTTCATCGTCTGTAGCAAACTTCACATTTTACACATCCCAAACAAGAGAGAGTAGAGATAGTTCTTTGAGAGTAATGGTGAGCTAGTTATTGTTGCTTTTAATTCTCTAAACTGTGGACCATTAAAAGAAAATAGCGACCAGCTGATAATTGTGCAAGAGTTGAGTTACTGATTTTTTATAACATCAACAAAGATTGCCCTACAGTGAATACAAGATGCTGACGAATTGTCTGAAGAGTGAGCAGCGATTAGTTATTGGTTGGTGTGGAATTTCGCATCAATTTATTTGCTAATATAAAAGTTTAATTATTTATGTTTGTAGTGCCGACTTGTATCTGTTCTGAATTGACGGGTCTAGCTCGTTTTGGTGAATAGATCTTGTTAAATTAGCCAGTTGAATTTGAATGAGTTGCTTTCAATCTCTTGCTTTTGAATGAATATGACAAACTTAACGTAGTTTGCTATTATAAACATTTATGGGCCTACCACTTCAGGTACGATTGGTAATATCATTGATTAAATATTATCATGCTATTCTTTTTCTCTTTTCTGTATTTTCTTTCTTTCCTTTTCCAACTCTGCTGTAGTTTTTATAAAGGCAAATATTAAATTTATTATTTAGAATGAATTATGAATCATTTGTTTAACCCATACAATCGCAGTCTCGCTAGAAAGTAATGGAACTCATATTGTTCGACAGCCAGTACTTACCTCAACACAAGAAAACGTGTGCTGACTCTGTGCCAACTACTCTATGTCAGCAGTGCGAATGATTGAGTGGTGCCTGTGATCTCAGTAAATTGATTAACCGACTGAGTTTTAAATATTTCCCGGTTAATGCTCACTTATACATCACATATTAACCGTATGGGTATTATCAATTGATATTATAGCATCTGCCGTTAAAATAGAGAAAAATTTCGCATTTGATTTTTGTATATGTCGCAGCAATATTTTTTAATCAGTCGTTCAATTACCAGGCTAGCCATTTTACTAAACGGCACCGTTCAACTTTAGCTTCCTGAATTATATTCAGCCGTAACGTCTAGCTAAGGCCATTCATACAATAAGGTGATTATTAGCCAAAATTACTATTTTTGACTGAAGAAATGTGATTTAAATTAATGATGATAAAAGTAAAGTCCGAAAATCGGTAAAACTAACCGCAATTTTGATAGACATGATATATGATATATAACCTTCTATAAAACTAAATAATATAAATGAAACTTCTTCCCGACTCCTCTATGAGGGTAAATCCGACATAGATTGGTTATTCGCTTCGCACCCGCCTTAGACTTTGTGGTATTTTTTTTTATAACAACCCACAAACTCTCCTACATAAATGACTTGGCTAGGCAAGTAGTCAACGTTGTCGATACAAGACATTTTGGCTGGCCGTTTGATTGAATGGCTGAAAATCATCATAGGGAAAACAGTTGAACGGCGCCACTTAGTAAAAAGGCTAGACTGTTAATTGAATGGCGAATTAAGCTAGTTAGCTGCGACATATACATAGGTATATAAAACAAATTTACTTTTTCTTGTGAAATTCTTATAAATTCAGAACCCTGTTATGGGCTTGTTGCATTACATGCGTTCTACGATGATTACATTTTACTCCGACTGTTTTTCATTAATTAACCACCTAACCAGTAACTTTTCATATTCTACTGGTAGGTAATTTCTTTATCACTAATATCAGCTTACCTTTGCCAACAATCTCACTTCTCTCTCATGCTTATGGCATACCTATCCTTTGTACTAACTTACGGCTTCAGGTTATTAACTTCGAACCCTAATCCTTCTACTTGGTATTCATTTAGAGCATCTTATTACTGTACATATGTCTGTATAGCACGTTTCTTCAGCCACGTTGAATGATCAATTAGGTTGATCGACAAGTTTGATTTGGGAATCAAATGCATCGCCGGATTAATCAGAATGATACACGATTTTTGCGAACATTCGCAAGAGGATAATGTACTGGGATCTTTTTTTAGCTGGCATGTATTACTTACTTGCGAGTTATTTATTTGTTTTGTAAATGATGCGTTATCGAATGATCTGGGTTTGGGCGAATGTGGTTTGCATCAGCAAAATAATGTGCAGCAGCGGATGATGGTGTTGATGATCTTTTGGACTACCAATCCAATAATTCTTAATTTCTGAATTTCTTAATGACAAATTAAATTAAAACAAATAATTTAAGTAGCTCTGATATTGTATACGTATGACAAAAATAAAATATTGTACATATAAATACTTATAATTTTTTTAGCATTTTTTTTTCAGATTATAATTATGTGTGATATTATTAACTAACAAATATTTCAATAACAATAACGATAATGTACTACAAATATGTCTGCTATGGACTAAGCTGTTGATCCTATAATTATATTTTAAGATCTTTGTAACACACAGTTGAACAATAAATGATTCTGATTCTGTATTAATTTCAATCTTACTATTAACTAAGACGCAAGATTGTCAATATTGTATATACCGTTTCGCTATATAGAAACGAAGCGATCCAAAATGGTTTTTTTTTCCATTGAAGAAGAGGCCCTATTAGGAGATTTAAGATTTTCATCTCACCTTGTTTCATCCTTGTTGCTCTCGTTTGAATCATAGATGTGAGAGTGACCAAGATAAAATCGCATCTCATCTCACACGTAAGAATAGCCCTCCAGTTCATTAGATATTATACTTTAATAAACTATAGATATACATATAACCCCGCGGCTAAAGAGTCCCCTATGTCCTTTTCTAAATACGGAGTACACCTGACAACGTGTTTACAAAATTTCATGTTGATTGGTTAATTAGCAACAAACAAACGATCAAACTAACAATATTTCGCATTTATACCGTTAGTTAAGAAATTAGGATTGGTTAATTTATTGATGATTTATTGATGATTAATTAATTTATTGATGATTGATTAATTTTCATGAGCTTTTCTTTTTCTATTCATGTGTAAAAAGCGATGGCAGCCTAGTTGGGAGCAGGTCCGCCTCTCAAGCCCTCTCTGGCTTGAGAGGGTTCGAAACCAGCCGACGGCACGCACCAATTTGTTCATTGTGTGATCATATGTGCGTATTGTGTGTCATCTGCTACATGATTGAAGCTCGGTGTATGGCGACAGGCTCGCCCCCTGTCACATTTGGGACAGAATATCGGCCGGCGAAGTGTGGGTCTTGTATTACACCTCTGCCAGCCCCCTCGGGGGAAAGGCGTGACGATATGTTATTCATGTATTAGCTAAAAGTACCTACAGCAAAAATAAAGATAACCATAAGGTAAAGTTTTTTTTTTTCATTTTGGTACTTACATAAGTACTTAATATTTATTAATTCCTTCTAAAAACATTGACAAATATTCACTTAACAATAAAGACCGATTCTTCCTTTAAACGACGCTTAATTTCACATCACAAGTGTCCGTTGTGGGCTTCACAAAAGGTCTAATTGAAGCGAAAAAAGAACCATTCTTAACCGATACATGTTTGTTTGTATGATTGATGTATCGACGTTTCTAACCGGCTATTTAACAGGCGGTTAGACAAAGTGGTAGATGCCGGCATGGGACGGCGAGCCTTAATAGTAATGTGAGAGGTGCTCAAAGTTTTGGAGGTGCAATTTTTAAATAGCTTAATTTCAATTTTAATTAAAATGACTATTTTGGTATTATTTTAAATATTTCGTTTAGGTTAGGATTTTATAAATTAATAGTAATATTTGTGAAGTAATAGCACAAGTGAGCGATGGCAGCCTAGTTGGGAGAAGGCCCGCCTCTCAAGCCAGACGGAGCGGGTTCGAACCCAGCCGACGGCACGCATTAATTTGTTCATTGTGTGAGGATTTGTGCGTACTGTACGTCATCTGCTACATGATTGGAGCCCGGTGTATGGCAACAGGCTCACCCCCTGTCACATTTGGGACTGAATATCGTCCAGCGAAGTGTGGGTGTTGTATTACACCTCTGCCAGCCCCCTTCGGGAGAAAAGCGTGACGATATGTTATGTAAATGCACAACTTAATTTGTCTGGTATTTTTTTTCCCCCTGTCAGATTGTTAAGTACCTACCTATGATAAACTTCTGAACTAGTCTTGAAAAAAGTAGAAAAAAAAAGTGTGCATTATATAGTTATTACTGGGATTTAACATTTGTAAATTAGATAAATATGCGAGAAAACTGAAAAAAGCTAAGGAAATTATGTGATCCCTAATAATAACAACTAATTTATTCTGCTAGTATGTATGGTAGTAGCTATTTTAGTATATGGGTATTAGCATGAATTAATAATTTTATGGAATACTAGCTGCGCCCCGCGGTTTCACCCGTGGTTAAAAAGTATCCTATGTGCTATTCTAGACTATAATCTATCTCTGTGCCAAATTTCATCCAGATCTGTTCAGCCGTTCTGGCGTGAAAGAGTAACAAACATCCATGCATCCATCCATCCATCCATACATACAAACTTTCGCGTTTATAATATTAGTAGGATAGTAGGATTAGTAGGATTATGAAACTTGACCAAATGACTCAAGATATCTTCTTAATCATTGATCCAAAGTTGAGCAACCCTGACAATACAAACACAAAAGCGTGCGTGTGTGCGTGTCGTGATCACAATCAGGTTATTTCATTGGTAATTATGATACCGGGTGAGAGTCCGACCCGGGGTCAGCCCAGTCCAAATCCGGCACATGACTCAAACACAATGGAACATGAAACCAGTTATCGAGGTTTGGACACGCACTCTGATTTACGCACACATTGAAACATCTTACCATACGTCTATTGTATGACGTTTATGATAAACTAGCAGCGCCTCGTGGTTTCACCTGCGGATTAAAAGTAATTTATGTGCTATTCCAAACAAAAATCTATCTATTTGCCAAATTTCACCACATTCGTTTAGCTGTTGCTGCGTGATTGAGTTCCAAATTCAATTCAAATTATTAAAAATTTCCAAATTCAATTCAAAAGTACAATCTCAGTAATTTCACAGAAAATCATGAACAGTTACATTGTATTAATAGACACACAGATAATAAATACGTGGCGCAATAACAATGCAGTAACTTACATCATTAATCTGTAGTGTGGCGAATGTTTCTACACTAGAAAAATGAAATCTCATAGGGTCCTAACAGTTAAAATTTGCTATGTCAATTTTTAAAATACAATTGGCTAACTCCGATGTCAGAAGGCCGCCCGAAGGCCTCTGACGTAGCTTAGCGGATGTTGTTAGAGGACAAATACTAAAATAGTTTTACATGGTATGTGAAAAATACTTACTTTGAAGTCACTGTGAAAATCTGGTTAAGAATTATCCTCTTCGGCTGCGTACAAAACCGGAGACATCTATCTAAACTTTTTTCGTATCAATTTGTAAACCTAGATCACTGTTTTGCTGTTACAGTGTGTTCCAAACATGGATTCTTGATTACATCTCATTATATCTAAATGTTTGTTTTAATGCTAAATTGAGCACAAGTTTTGCGTGTGAACGGTCATCGATGGCTTTCTATTTGATTGAGGGATCTTAGCGTCTATGAAGAATATCATTGTCAGCTAATTTTAATTCACTGATGGACATAAACCTCTTCAATCAATTTAAAAAAAATCAAATCTACTTTTTTTGAAATATTGTTTATTTCATTTTTTTAAGTAGATCAAACCATTCTCTCCGTACATTTAGGTACTTACAGAAAAAGGTTCCATCATGTCTAGTGTTGCAAGGGCTGACTAAAAATCTCCTCTAAAGTTATTCCAATTATCTACCTTCAAATATTATTTTCTCTCTACGTTTGTATTTGTCATTGGCTGAATGGTGTTGCCAGTTCAAATATTAAAGTGATCTTTCTTATAATGTACCGACTTTGCTAGTTGCTCCGAGCTTCGTGTGCGGGAGACCCGGGGTCAAACGAATCCATAGATAAAAACCAGCTTGAGTGACGTCATCTTCCCGACGGCTGAACATCAAGCAGTGATTGGACGTACATTTACCACGCTTGTTAATTTATACACTAGCCTCGTAGATAACACCTGCTAAATGATTTATGAGCTTTTACACGCATGAATTATTTTCACTTTTTCATTTGGTAGCTTCTTTATTAACTGCTGGTTTGATTGGTTGAACCTTGTGTGTAGCTCGGTATGTGTATTAATTGTAGGTGATGGGCAATTTTATGCTCAATTTGATGGTGTGAGTTTTTTGTAAACAATTTCTAGTTAATTTAGAAATAGGTTGTTTTCGTTGTTTTTTTTTTTTAATGTTTGGTCATCTTACAATACAGCTACGCGTATATTGTGTGCGTTTAAAAATGTAACTATTTTATATTTTTTCTTGATTTAAACTTCAGAATGCTTTACTGAAAAAAAACTGTGTTTTAATAAGCAATAAAAAAATCCTTTCATAAATAAGTACTTTTCTTAAAATATATGTAGAAATAATTTAATATATTGAGCACTTTTTGTGCAGAAGGTAGATTAGCAGTGCAATACAAAATCTTTTGATTGGATCTCATTGCACTCTGTAGAGTTTTGTAAAGTAACATTACCATGCCTTCAGTCCCAAATTCTCTGCTTCACATCAGTCTCGATCTGTCACGCGAAGTGACAGCACGTATTCCATTGTTTCTGTTTTATAAAAGCTACGATCTAAAAAGCAAGGTCTAGCATTAAGCAAACACTTCATCCGTCTCTTTCGAACTCGTTTTAAATGACTTAATTCGGTCTTGCTTAAGCATCGATTGACGTCACTACTTGTTGCTGAATGCTATAGCTGGCGGAGTATATTATTATACTATTATAAAAGGCGATGGCAGCCTAGTTAGGAGAAGGCCCGCCTCTCAAGCCAGAGGAAGCGGGTTCAAACCCAGCCTACATCACGCACGAATTTGTTCATTGTGTGAGCATATGTGCGTATTGTTTATCACCTGCTACATGACTGGAGCCAAGTGTATGGCTTCAAGCTTGGCCCCTGTCACATTTGGGACTGAATATCGTCCGGCGAAGTGCGGGTATTGTATTACACCTCTGCCAGCCCCATCGAGGGAAAGCCGTGACGATATGTTATCTTATATCTTTAAACGAGCAATTCTTGTATGTGTATATTATATTATATAAAGTTAAATATATATATATAATTGGAATCTCGGAATCGGCTCCAACGATTTTCATACAATTTAGTATGTAGGGGGTTTCGGGGGCGATAAATCGATCTAGCTAGGAATCATTTTTAGAAAATGTCATTTTATTCGTGTTTTATCGATAATCAACTTAAACATAAACTTGGAAGAAAAATAACAAAAAGGAGGCGTTTGAGTAGTCTCAACTGAAAAATATGACTCTTGCTGACATCTATTGGCGAATAATAATACTATTTTTTGTGAGCAATTAATTGCTTTAACTACACAACAGCAGATGGCGTTGTTAAGTAACACGAAGTCAATGAGTGTTTGCTTTGAGGTTAGACTAAAATCAATTGTTTATTTTCCAATAAAACACAATTAAAAATATAAAAATAAATACCGAGCAAAGCTCGGCCATCCAGGTACTGTTATGATAAAAGCCATGATCCAAAAAACAAGGTCTAACATTCCGGGAGCAAACACGTTATGACGTCACTCGTCATCATCAACCGTCTCTTTCAAACTATTTGTAAATTACTTTCTCGGTATTGATGCTTATGCATCGATTGACGTCACTACGTGTTGCCCACGTGCCTGGAATGCTATACCTTGCGGAGTATATTATTATACCATGATAAAAGCGATAACGGCTAAACTGACCGTGGTGGAGGTGAAATGGCTGATGCATCGGCCCACGTGTCGAGGTGTCGGGTTGCCCCCGCGCAGTATATCACCTCACTGCCGCGCCGACAGTGTTTTGCACTTCGCTTTTCTGGGGAGAGGACTAAGGACAGTAAGAGGGGGAAAGGAATAATCTAGTTCAATAAAATCAATTGTAAAAACAGTTAAGTATGAAGATTGGATTTATACTTATTCCATTGATATCCCAATCACCAATCATCACCAATTATCGTTATGGCTGAACAGACCATTATAAAATTTGGTACATCGTTAGCAAACATACAGTACAGGAGAAAAACAGTGGGCTGGATGTCGCACTGATGGTCATAGAATCCTTTTTTTGGAATAAATTCATCCAATCTTTAATGTATTAAAGAAATAATACAAATATAAAACTCTTTATTGACACCAAATACAAAATAAATCTAAATAAACACTCAAAAATATAGGTGCAATGAGCGATCTCTTCCAGACAACCTTTGGATGGAATAAAAACCTTACGATATGTCCGTTCGTTCAGCCATTCACGTCATGAAAACGCGACAAAAAGACAAACATAGCTAGGTATTTCCGCTTTTAAAAGATTAATTATAATGAAATAGTGTAGATTACCTCAAAATACCTAATCTTTAGTATTGGAGAGGTCCTCAGAGTATCTCATCACAAGCTCTTAAGTCCACTCCTGCACAGATGTACCGGAGAGTTACAATCCGCGGCCGAGCCGTGTTCAGCGGCGGCCCACACTCTGATACCGCTTGATCTGTTTATTCTGAACCGTGAAGAGTCTTTTTTTCTGGAAGAGATGGACTGAATGCGCTTTTCATTTTGTATACCACCAAACGCATTTGAAATTTGCCATTCCATGACCTTCTTTAAAGAGATTATTGACAAAAATTTTACACTGCAACATAGCTTAACTAACATTATAATAACTAAACGCTAAAAATAATAATACTGACCAATTTTATTATGGAAACTGACGTGGTTTTCACACATTATGATTTAAAAACACAGGAATTACTCACGTACGATTCAGTCGATTATTCCGACTATAGTTTCAACCGCATTCGGCGGTCTTCATCAGGGCGAGTGCGCGCGCGCGGCTGCGAGGTGCTATGCGAGACGCAGCCGCGCGCGCGCACTCGCCCTGATGAAGACCGCCGAATGCGGTTGAAACTATAGTCAGAATAATCGACTGAATCGTACGTGAGTAATTCCCGTGTTTTTAAATCATAATAAATACTGACCAAATGAGCCAGACTGCAGTCTGGCTTTGACTTATTTTTTGACTTGAAATAAGTCAAAATTTAACTTTGTCTTAACGACCACCACTGGTGGCTGTTTTGGTGGTGGTCGTTGGCAAGTTTTTAAGAGGGCTCAATAATTAAGAGTAAAAACGTAGATGTAGCAAAATGTATACTTTAGTTATAAAAAAGGTGAGAGAGAAGATGAGCTACTACCAGCTAGAAATCTCTCGTCTACGGTACCTATACTCGAGCTTTCTTACTCGTGGTTTTGATCACGAGTTTTTAATTACTTTTTTTCGTATAAAATAAATAAATAAAATTTAAAAAAAATGTATTTATTGCCAAAACCTATGAGTTAAAAACACATTAAAAAAAAGTACTAATATCATTACACCTAAACTAAGTATAATTTAAGAATTTATATAAATTGTTTTGGCAATTGGAGTAGGCTCAGCACTGTTCTGAGTAGACGAGGTCCACGCAGAGCTGGTTTTCAGCCTACCCCATTGCTTGAGCTAAGATGTTTGTCAAGCGTGGTGAACATGTGGCTATAGCGGGTTTTTTTCATCAACATAGTTGCAGGTGCCTATTGATAAACATCTAAATTATCAAATTGAACAATTTTTATTTATAATACATTTCAAGATTTGCGTTGTGTGTATTTGCGTGTGTGGGGTGTGTTCTTCTCATACAATTTATACTCACCCTTATTAAATTTAGCTCAACCGCGCAGTGCCTTAGATTACACCCATGAACAACCGTTCGGGCCCCTTATTCTAACGCGTGAGATGTTATCTTGGTCACTTTCACTTCTATGACTTTTCAAACGAGAGAGATGCTTATTAGTAATTCTACCTATTGATATTGATCTATCCGTTATCCCAAATAACCAATACGATCGACCAAACGAAATTAACACCTCCAGTTCCGCCTCTTCCAGATATTCTCGAACAATCTTCGCATTGTTTCATTTTACGACGTGTCCACACTATTGTTTGCTTTACAATAGATTTCGTCTACATCGCTCTTGTTCCAAACCGGTTCCGGTTGAAAAATTACCATTTATCTTTCGCTAACGACATTAAACCGTTCCGGTATTTCTATGAGGTCCCATTTTGAGAGCATGATTATGATCATAAGTGTCTACAACATAGCTAAAGATACAGTTTTATTTGGACACTAAAACTCAGGTTAACCTAAATGAGTATCATCATTTTAGTAAAGAAATAACATTATGCCAATGTTAACGTCTATTGTTTGCTGTATTCCGTTTCTTAAATTCTTTATTAATTTTTTTTTTATATCATTTCAGGACATTTTCACACACGGAGGCCTGACCCCAAACTAAGCAAAGCTTGTACTATGGCTGCCAGAGACTGATATACGTACATACATATGTATATATATTTTAAAATATTTATTTACACCCAGACATAGAACAAACAGAAATGTGTATCACATGAATGTTTGCCCTAGGTGGGAATCGAACCCACGCCACCAAGCTCAGAGGGCAGGTTCACTACCGACTGAGCCACCGAGGCAGTCTAAATCACTTAGTACTAGATTCTAGTCGTCGTATGTATCACGCGATGTATCCGTATCTTTATATCGAGTACTATACGTGCTAATCCAGGGCATTAGCTACTTCCCTAAGAAATTAAATTAAAATTTCAGTAAAATCCGTTGACTCATTTGAGCACGAAAAACACACACAAACACCAACACAAACTATCGCCTTTATAATTTACCTTAACCTAACTTAACCTTACGGTTCTCAAACGTTTACTGCAAAAATTGGGTATGTACTCGTATATCAGCCATGTCAGGACGCACAATCAGTAACCCTAACCACCTAGCAACAGTAATTGACCGCCGTAGCCGAAATCGGCTAAGACTGCATCATCAACATAAAAAGGAATACCCGAAAATTAAACTGGTGTACGATTTTATTGCAGAATGAGTTTAGCAGCTAGGAAAATTTTATTGTACTTGAGATCAAAATCGGATAACTGTTAACTAAAGTATGCCTAAAAGAAAATATTTCTTGGGTACAAATGGGAAAATCGATCGTACGCCGAATCTTAACCTGTCACAATATGAAATTAAACAAATAAAGCTTGATTATAACATTGCAAATTCAAATTCTCGCATCGTATGGTAAATAGAGCTATTATTTTAACGACTTTTTAGGAATTCAGTGAACATTGTTCGAACGAACACGAAGTATGCACCACCACAGCATATGTACTAGTTTGTATGCTACAAAAGCCACAGCTTAAGCTGTACTTCGTACAGTAAAGGCACAGTTTAATTATCAGTAAGTAGAGACGGGAGAGGTAATGCGCATTCTTGTAAGTCGATGACATTTTATAGGTAGCCGGCTTGTAAACAATGTGATCGTGAATTTTAGTACGATTATAAATCAGGCCCTCAAATAACTTTGGGAGATATCTTGCTTGAAGAATTACTAACAAAAATACAGCAAACATTCCTTTTTTAGGAGCCATTTGAATACTTATCACACACTCACTACTATTAATGTCTTTGCACTAAGATGCGTGAAAATAATACATAGGGTCAACTGGGGCAAATGCGTCTGTGAAGCAATTGCGTCTTTCGAGAATTACTGACAAACCCTTCACAAATTAAGTGCCACCTACATCTTTGTTCTTTAGTTGCAATATTCTGTACAAGATGGCGTTAGTTGCCTAATTTGTGAAGGGTTTGTCAGTAATTAGCAAAAGACGCAATTGGCCTACAGACGTATCTGCCCCAGTTGACCCTACATTCAAAGTGATGAATCTCTAAGTTTTCCTGACAATCTTCAATGCGTTTCTTTTTGTCTAAGTCTGGGTGTAAACTTGTTAACTTTGATAAATAGCTGAATAAACTTTGACGAAATTGATTAATGATCTATTTAGTATGTTTAATGGGGACGGATAAACATTTTATATTCTTATATTTTTCGTTCCAAAGAAATATGATGTTAAAGATCGAGAATAATTTAAAAACAGCCTCGTATATTAAAGTATAATTAAAATATATAAACACAAATTAAAACAAAACTTCCGAAGTAAATTGCATATTACCGAAGTTATAAAATCCATTCTTAATTAAATGAAGACATAACAAAGTAGAAATCATTTTTTAAATCAAAATCTAGATAATCAAACAAAAAGAGACTACTTGCTCATGACATGACATTTATCGACCAGAAAACAACGACAAATTGAAATCAACGTTTTATATTATTTTTAAAAACACACTTAATGTATTCGCGCCGTATCATAACTATAAAATTTTTATTTGTCACAGCACATGCTCTTAAAAAAATCGTATTATTTAATCCTAAGTGAAGTGTCATCTTCATTTTATCAAGCTCCAAGTATCGATATATTGTTATAACGGCCATGGTGGGATACTAAAGAGTTCGGGACAGATAACCATGTGGATGTACCCTTGTTAACGATCCCACAACCAAATAAATTTGTAACCAAATTAGTCCCGAGCGATAAAATTTATTCGAAATCCACTGAGGAGAGTAAAAATAACACATTCTCTGTCGGATTAAAGAAGAGATACGAGCGAGATATCGCCATCGAACGCCTCTTCCGCCCGTTTTTAACACTTCCAATTAATAAAATTGATTTTGTTTTTTAATTAAGCCCTGTAACGAAGGCTCGAGGCTTGTTTAGGGCCCCAGATCAGGTATACCTCTTAAAGTAAGATTTATTTTATTGCTCAAAGCACAACATTCGGATCTTTGGATCGTACCTACACGACGCGGACGGGTCCGAATCGTCTACGTTTATAGCGCCATCGATGCATAAAATTTGTTGTTTATAAAAATGTAATCGAACTCAAAACAATTATGCCGGTGTACAATTACATGGGAATTAAGTTTGGTATAAATATTTTCATTACGGTCGGTGGTCAAACAGGCCTGCATTTACTTGTGAGATTATTTGATTTTAATGCTTTCTGTAACTGAAGATTTTGTCTTGAATACGAAATGAAATTGTGCCACTATTCCATTGATTGCTTGCATTACATTTTAACGCACAAATCCAAAAGTTAGTTAGCGAAACCTCATTACAAAATGAACAAAAGATTCTTTTTTTATTATCATCATCTTAATATATATAAATATCGTGTCACAATGTTTGTCCTCAATGAACTCCTAAACCACTTAACCGATTTATAATAAAATTCGCACACCATGTGCAGTTCGATCCAACTTGAGAGATAGGATAGCTCAAAACGCGAACGAAGTCGCGGGGTGACAGCTAGTCGTATATATAATAAACACTCCTATACAACGTCACTAGCTAATTACAAATCTGAATGGGGCTCTAGCTAGTACAAAGGACTAAAAAAAAACAATTATGAACGATACAGTGGTCTCGCGAGTGGCCCGGTGCGCGCTGTCACATCTGTTCGGCCGTACCCCGCGGATTAAAGTGATAATTATTCTGCAGAAATAATTATTGGATTTAGCAAATAATAGGGGAGTTGTAAGCGGCCATGTTTTGGTCAGTTATGTTCGATAGAATTTTTCAACGGTTAACCGTTTTGAATTTTGAAGCTACATTAAACAACTTATTTATTCTTTACAAGCTGTGCCCTGCGGTTTCACCTGCAGTTAAAAAAGTATTCTATGTGCTATTCTAGACCCTAATCTATATCTGTGCCAAATTTCATACAGATCTGTTCAGCGGTTCTGGCGTGAAAGAGTAACAAAAATCCATCCACCCATTCTTACAAACTTTCGCGTTTAATATTAAGTAGGAAGACTACATTCTGAAACTACCTGCCTCGTTGAAAAGAGCACTGATTTATTGTTTTTGAATAATCAGTATAATCAACATATCTAGCAAGTCTCTTTTTCCAATTGTTATACAGATCTCCTATCTTACATGCTAGTACCGTGAGTGCCTATGTTCAATCCAAAACTGTAGGGATAACAAGCAACTTTACACCTTTAAATGCGTCATTAGCTAAACTCACACAAAGACTAAAATATTTACAAGACACATAAATTGGCCTTTAATTTCCACCTATCATTAGGCTAGTGATCTGCTTCCATGTCTTTGTTTGTTACACAGTGTTTGGTTCACCTATTGAACTATTTCCAAGCATCTCGTCCTTATCAATGAACTAAATACAAACACACTACACTCAAACAACCAAAACACGCATTTCGGTTAATAATCTCTCCAATTCACATTTACCGTTTTATAATGCCGCGATTTCACCCTTAGCATATGGGTGGCCACGCGCCCAAAGGGTTCAAACACTATTGTTTCGAATCACAGAAAAAAATAAAAAGCAAGCCGTATCGTTTTCAATGACGTAATTACTATGATCCGACTAATTGTTACGGGAGCTGAAGAGCTTTTTGTCTTTGAGTGTTTTTGCTTTGACCGTATTCGCATGCCAAATTGAAATTGAAGTGCTCCGTCCTTTGTGCAGGCAGTTATTGCGCTCCGTAAAAGTGCTATTCATAGTATTTTCAACTTTAATACCATTTACGTATCAATGTTTTTATTTTGAAAGTTTTTTTTGTGCGTTGGAATGGGAAGTTATCAGACCGTGATATTCATTCCGCTGATGAAACTTTTAAAAAATAAAACTTGTTACTTTACGTTTTCACGGTACGGAATATTAAATGTCTAAAAAAGGAGTAGCATTGGAATAAGGCCTGTGTTCACTAAAATTTTACATGACGATTATTTGTTTAACCGCCTATTGTTGTATGGCATGTAGATAACTTATTGAATAGCTGTCATAAACAGACGGTTTTAATCATCTTGTCAAGTATGGATGGACTTTAGTCTTAGGGTCTCTTTCATCATCTCCAAGTAAAGTCCCAAGTATGCTACTCGCCGATTAAAGTTCAAAGTAACTAAATTATCAGTTTCATAATGTCCAAGTAGTTCTAACCGTCACATAAACTGACCAGTATCTTACTTGCTACTTCATCTGCCCAATAGCGGAGTTAACCGCCGAGTAAGGCTTTACAAACGCGTTGTGACCCTTGTGTTGTGAACATCTACTTGCGTACTAATTAATATACAAAAGCTTTTTTTAAATTAAATATATACCATGGATTTGTTTGAATTAATTGAAGATCTTTTAGAAGAATTAGAACGTTCTCCTCCGCGAAGAATTCCGAGAAACCGTGTTTTTAAAGTTCGTGTTAATTACTTTACCGATCTTGATGAACAAGACTTTTTCGCCAGATTTCGATTATCCAAATATGCTGCAAATCGAGTACATGAGATAATAAGAGACAAAATAAAAACTAAAACTCAAAGGTAAGTGATTAGCTGATTATATTGTGATTGTAAAACATAACCTAAAATTATTATCCATGGTATAATAATCCGCCACAATCCCGGAATCCAAACAAACTTTTAATTCTTTTAGAACAGTAAAGATGTAACCGCGCTAAAATCACACGCTTTGAAATTTCTTCTACATCAAAAGTCAAAAAATATTTCTGACGTTTGACATATGTGACAGTAGTGACAGCGAAAATGGAACGAACATAGACCGTTTTCATTCTTTCATTCAATTAACCGTCGAGTTGTTACTTTGAGCTTTGTTTTCGTTGGTGAAAATGAAATAATTACTTGGCAGTTTTACTTGCCGATTAGCACTAATCGGAAAGTAACTAATCAACACTTTACTTGGAGATGATGAAAGAGGCCCTTAATCTACTTCACTCTACTTGTATTAATGCAGCACAGTACTTAGCTACAGATATACAATTTATTTAGAATCTAAATCATAACGGTAAGTAGTTTAAATTCTATGTTATGTATGGATCTAGTCCAAGAATATTTAGGTTATGCTTAGTTTATTTGACCGTCACTCTGTTCCCAACGCTATTGAAAGTTATATATCTTATATTATGAAAGATAATAATTATGTCAGAAAAGGCATTTTTTGTTCAGTCTATATAGGTAAAGTTTCTTTCTCTCTCTCTCTGGTCGATCCTTCGGCCACCATTTTCACCCAGCAATTTGTCAGTATCTTCTACTTGTTCCGGTCTGTAACCATTCTCACCACTTCCTCAAACCTGGACGAGCTATTTTGTTTGAGCTGGTCTGACCAGCTCATCGGGAATCGACCGCGTGATCTCTTGACCTTTGCGATTGCTCAGATGTCTGTCAACTGTCTAATTTTGTCTACTTAGATTGAATTCTAAAATCTTTTCTCCCTATTTATTGACTCTACTTAGAAGCAAAAGGTAAATGCATGAAATTATGCCTCAACATTTTGTTCGATTATTAATATTATGTATTAGTAAACCCGAAACCCAAAATAATTCTAAGTGACATTTACAATCAGCAAATATATTTTTATTGTTATGGTAAAATGTAAAACCTGCTCTCACTTTAGGTAACTTTACAATCTCAACATCCATTGAATTTTGGCTCATTCATAAAAACCGATACTTACATTCAATACGTATACGCGATTTCATTCAAGAATATCGTTTTAAACTAAATAAGTAAAGTACTGGTCAAACCTGAGCGACCACTGCGATTGCCAAGCGACTCTCAAGCGATTTTAAATGCCGAAGTAAGTTGTACGTCTCGCACTTGTAATATTTTATTACTTGCAAGCAATAATTAGTATAAGCGTGCTTTTAGACTTTACATACCCATGAAAAATAGTATGGCACACACGTGAAGCCAAAAAGACGATATTGTAGTCGGCGGGATTAAAATGTGTGATTCACCCACCTACAATCTAAAAGCTTCAACGGATTTATTTTTATATTGTAACATATCTGTTCTAGTAATATTTCTTGCAGCGTTTTTGTAACATACTGATAAATTTAACCTACACAAAAAAAGTTTTAAATCGTTCATGTTATGTGCTCGCAAGGGCTGACAAAACAAGTATAGGTAAGTAGGTACATAATAATCTTTTTCACTTCATAGTCGCTTAGGCTTTTATTAAATGCTTAAAATTGATGCATGGAGAAGGGGCTTATGTATTTTAGCATTCATAGCGTAGTTTAATTACACATTCATATGCAAATGAGTGTTCAAAATGCCTCAAAGATTCGTTCATACATTTAGCCGGTTACAATATGCGATGGCGTAGCTCCGAACAGTATGCGAGCTGTAATTAGCACGCGCATGAATAGAAAGTTTTTATGGCTCTTAAGGCAAGGGATTGAATGTTAATTAGGGTGTGTTTTGTACTTTATCTTTAAGCACATGCTATGAACGGATTTTGAACTGAATATGGGTGTCTCGCGGTTTTTCGATGCGATCCTTTTTTTGTACTATTTTGAGATTACATTTTTTTTTTGTGTTGATTTTCATGGTAAATATTCTACTTAGATTAAGAGTCCAAATTTAAAATTAAAAAAAAAAAAATTGGTTGCCTGTAAAGTCGGTATACGGGCGAAAGTTTTACGTGACAACGACTTTTTATGTCTGTCTCTCTCGCTCTTAGGCGGGCTAACCATGCCCGAGTGGAAGGGACGCGTGCCTCTCACTCGCTCTCATTGTGAGCGCATAACGTGAGCGGAGCGTAACGCAGTTTCTTGAAGTGTCACCCGGCAAACCAATTTATAAGACAAAACGAATAATATTATTCATTTATTTTTCCTAAATGTGCAGTGAATTGTTTTCAATAAAAAAGCGTCTAATTGCATGTTTACGATTTACCTCAATCTTCTGTTAAATACTTTGTTGCCCTAAGACAATATATTACTTTTTAACACACTTCATTACCATACCAGATCACCGTATATGTTAAAACCGCAGCAAAATTTAAAGGCCTTCAATTAACCCTTTGCCAGTTGTTCAAAGAATATTCAAATATTTTGACCCCCGGCAAAGGAGAATAATCCGTGTTCGACATTCATATTTATCACATCACGCGTGTAAGCGGGCTGATGAGTAAGAAACTGTACAGAAGGCTTGGAAAAAAGACACGCATAGTTGCTGTCTAATCTATAGTTGATGTCACGTAGGTATTTAGGGTTTAAGGCCAGGTATTACACGAAATCAACTAAAACAAGTATTTTGTTTGCGCCTAGTTTGAAATGAAGCGTTGTGATGATCAGGTGCAATAAAATACAGCTGGTAGAAAATTCAACCAAAATCAGTTCAACCGAAGCAAGAACTTTAAAAATCATTCTCGTAATGGAAAAAAAAATCACAAAATGTATCTTCTTAAAAAAACTGTTTGAGCGTAGTTCTCTTAATTTTCAGCGACTACAACTCATTTATTTTCGATTACTAAATAGATGATTAGTTGTCTAAATTTTAACTGAGTAACTTATTCTTATTTGTGTTCTTATTACGATTAATACCAATAAACGAACGACAAAAAAAAATATACGCGCCGGCCTCATTTTACCGTCAAATATGAAATACGATTTTCAACTCTAAATGAAGCGACGTAAGTAAACGTGAGTGTGAGTAGATAACCGTAGTATGACCGAGCCTTAAGATTACAAAACCGCTTTTTGAATGTTTTAAGTTAAACTCAATTCACGGTCGCCGTTATTCGTTTGCTTAGAGAAGTGTCATTAATTAAATATATTAAACAGGCATTGAAGGACTTTCAAGTCCTTCCTACCTATACCTACTTTTGTACCTTCCTTACTTACCATACTAATATTAGGTTACCTTCCTTCATTATCATATTCATTTTAGGCATCTACTTTTGATTTTAAAAACAAATAACGTTTGACGTGCTCTAAACCAGTTAAGTACTTTCTTAAATACCTACGTTAGGCAACTTAAATAAGCTACAGTTATTAAGTTCCAAAATCAAAACAAAGATTTCATCTATTTAATTCAGAAATGTCATAGTTATGGAACTACTCTTTGCCCCTAATAAAATAAAGCCATTGTGCTTCGAGGGCCGATTTAACCCTTTCAATTGCTAAGAGAAAAGACTCCTAATGGTCTTATTTCGCCTAATGATGACTGTCGGAGGGTTGGTACAGTCGCGAGATGAAATGATAAGTTGGTATATGAGTTTTGTTAGGGGCTTGATGAGGGGTCGAGAATTGTTGGTTTTGCGCCTTTATTCATTGAATAAAACTATGGCTTACTCATTATTAAACAGGTAACATAATTAAAAGAAAAATATAAAACCCGACTGCAAAATATTGTACCCTATGTCACTTCCACTATCAAGACGATTCAAATGGACACCTCACATGTCGAAATCCATCATGCTGTTTAGGGTGTAGGTCGTGCCAAAGAAACTTCCTACATACATACATACATATCCACATACATACATACATACATATTTGTTGTTATTTTGATAGTGTTGTTATTTTATAGTGTTTAACTACATTTGTAAGTACCTATCACATGTACATCACATTGCACACCCGATTTGGGTCTTCTGTTGAGACTATATTTAAATTAAGACCTTTGTACACAGTTCTGCAATAAATTATTCTTATACATAGATACACACATAAACTCGAAAGGCATAACTCTCCTTCTTGCGTAGTCAGGTTAAAAAAAGAAAGTTTAGCGTTACGGGATTTTCACTCGACTACGTCTTTCGTTATCGTCAGCGTCTCTCTCGAACGTATTCGAAATTACTTATTCCGATCTTGCTCATGCATCAGTTGACGTCACTGCGTGTCACTCTCGTGCTGGCAATTTCTGTCACGAAACGCTATACCTGGCGGAGTATATTATTATACCATTGGCATGCACACCACAAAAAAAATGCTTGCAAAAATGGTCGAGCTCAACAGAAAGTGAAACATAGTTAGGGAAATAATAAGCCATCTTCAGTTAGTTACCTACGTACTTTTTAAGCTATCTACCTATGTATAAATGATCAGCTTAAAATCGTAAAAAACATAACACGTGCCTACTAAGCTCTAATCACTATTCCCGCTAGCTCAGCTGGCGGATTTGAATAATAAAATTCTAAGTTTTTTGCCCAAAAAAAGTAATTGCATCACATTATCGCCCCTAACCTAATAACAAACAACCCTTTGTTTGCTGTCTGAAAAAATAGCTTAAGGGCTGAAGTATGATAATGATCACTTTGATCAACATATTTTTTACTTTGCGGTGAAACTGCACCAGGTTGCAATATGCCTGTACACACAAACCAGGTTGCAATATGCCTGTACGCCACTAAACACAATGGGTGATTATAAAATAAAATGTATCTACTCATTGTGTAATGTTTCCTTAAACGACTGTTGGATATTTCTAAAAGAATATTATTCAAAAAAAACAGCAGTTCTATAGAAAAATAAAACATTTTACCTAGACGAAATAATGTATAGGACAGTCGATTTTGTTTTCATAGTTTCAGTGTTGGTCCTAAAATTAAAGTTTGTCAGAATGATGAGTTATTATAGATACATGTTTTAATAGTTTTAAGAAACACTCAATAATAATTATAAGCAACCCAAGTAAAATTTTGTTGATTAAGAGATACAAAATAAAGGTACAACTGGCTGTACCAAACAGTTAGTTTTGAAAAAATCATTTACCTTGTTGTTTTAAATCAACCACAAATACACATATTTTGTCATTAACACGTCGACGTGTATCCTAGTGCGGCTTTACCCTCATTCGCCTGATTGCACCTAAATATCAAGACAAAAAATATTATAGGAATTAATCTTGCGTCCCAATCAGGGGCATGCAAATATGGAGAGCAGATGCGGCCGTGCCTTACTGGTAATGAGTTGCTGTAACCTGTTATTGTTCAGTGTTATTAGTTTAATAGGTAGAGTGTGTTGGAGAAAAATGTGCTTCAAAATAAACAGTTGTATCGCTGATTGCAGCTTTTTATTGCACAGAAGAAAGCCAGGATGCATTGTTTTATGTTATTTCATATTATAAACAAAGATGGTGGTGTTCTTGTCTGAACTTTAGGTCTATAGTATGTTAAAAATGACTTTAAATTTAGCAAACAAACACGGTAAGCTTAAAAACTTGAGTTTTTAATGAAAAACTTGCTTATTGAGTTTCTAAAGGTTTTGTATACTTAGTTGAAATTTTCTTTTTGGTCAATTTTATTTTGACTAAAATTTGATAGGTAAGTAGTAAATTATTGTATCTCATTGGATAAGGTATGATTTAAAATAGTTAGGGCCACTTGAAGAAGCTCGGGTTATCTTTTTAACTCGGAGTTAACTGTTCATCAATGGTTAAACTAATGGTTTTGACAAGCTAACCTTTTGTTAACACAATATTGCTAGTGGCTCTGAGCTGGAGACCTCGCGACAAGCGTCTGCCTACTCTGCAGGTCGCATTTTTTAACCGATTCTCATTAAACTTTGTAAGTAACTTCGATAATTACAATACAATACAATACATCTTTATTGCACACCAAAAACTACATGAAAAACTTAAAAACTAAAATACATTTTTCGGCAGTACAAGGGCGACCTTATCGCCTAAAGCGTTTTCTTCCAGGTAACCTTTGGATGGACAGGAACTTACAGAAATACTAATAATAATATAATATAATTATAATTATATAGTTTTTGCAGTTCTAGCAATTTTTCAAAATGGCGGAGATGTTTTTTTAAATCCATGTAGTAAAAAAGTAGAACCTGAAGCAGAGACGCTTTACTCGCTAACGCTCCCTCAGCCGTTAAAAGACATATTATCCATTCCATTTTACACTGAGTTAATTAACCTTGCTTTTAAGAATCAAACTACGTATCAAACCAAATCAAATGTCTTTATTCTTTGTTTTATAAATAAGAATAAGAATAATTTATTGCAGAACTGTGTACAAAATTCTTAATTTAAATATAGTCTTAACAGAAGACCCAAGTCGGGTGTGCAATGTGATGTACTTATGATAGGTACTTCTAAATGTAGTTAAACACTATAAAATAACAACACTATCAATATAACAAAATAACAACTATTAAAATAACAACAAATAATCGCTATTTTTATCATTATAATACTCTTTTAAATCGTAAAACCATTGTCAATAGCCATTTCTTCAATTTCCTGGAAAACAGTGCCCCTTCTAGAGTCTTTATGTCGCAGGGCAAGTTGAGCCACTAATATATTACAAATATTTATATGCGTTATCTTCCATTGGATATCGAAGGTACACTCATGAACGTCAAAATTATAAAATTGACTCTATGAAATTGTTGAGAAAGACAGGCATACCCAAAAGAACAGTCAAGAAACTCAGAGGCAATCTAAAGGAGGTAATATCTTCTATTCTGCAACTTGACTTAGAAGCAAGTAGGTACCTTATTTTTTTTTCATTATTGATCATAAGATAATAAAATCCGTTTATTCAAAGTTAATTTGTTTACTTAGTCTGTGGAAGTAGAAACTCTGTAGAGTCGTGTAATGTGTGCGTTTGGAAACAATCGTCCGCTGGAGTGGACGACGCGACTCATTCATAATTTTGGGGTGGTCCAGTTGGAACCACGTTGCTGCTTTAAATATAAAAATCAGTTTACATTGTTTTCGTTACTAAAACAAGTGACGCTATGAAAAGCTGTCTACAAAATGTTGTACTTTATCTCACTTCAACTATCAAGACGATTCAAATGACACCTCACATGTCGAAACACATCATGCTGTTTCGAATGTAGGGCGTGCCAAAAAAGCCTCATACATACGTTTGTATGTATACACTTGAAAAACTTAAGCCCTCCTTGCACAGTCGGGCAAATATAAGTTATGAGCAAATAAGTCACGACGATATTTAATAGTCTTACAATTTATTTATATTTTTTCAAATAAATCGCATTAACAAAGGATATTGTTGTTTATTACATTGTCTGACCTGATTTAAGAACATACATACATACAAACACTCGAAAAACATAACCCTCCTTCTTGCACAGTCGGGTAAACATAAGTTATGAGCGTATTGGTCAAATAAGTCACGACGATATACATATAGGTAAGATAGTAGGTAGTCTTGCAACTTATTGATATTTTGTCAAATAAATCGCATTAACAAAGGATATTGTTATTTATACCATAGTCCGACCTGATTTAAGAAACGAAGAAAAATATAACAAAAATAAATCTATCGTTAGCAGTAATTTACAGCCGGTAAAACATAATTTTGCATGTTTATTTATTGAGTGCTCTAATTTCCTTTTTTTTTGTTCTCCATCAAAAATGACAACTAATATCAAACCCAATGTCAAACACTAGATACCTAAGTAAATTATATTTTAAATTCGATCACTCTTTTTGGAAATCTAAAAATTTATGCACGTCGTTGTATTTTTTTAGTATTATTTATTACACCTTTTTTCTAACAAACTTTAAACATTTTCCTTTTTAATAATAATAATAATAAATTTTATTTATTTGAATCAAAAATATTACAACAAATGTTATTTAGTTTTAGTTTCATGCATGCAAAATACAATTTAAAAATAATATTAATAATAATAAGTTCCTACTAATTTCTTACGCTAGATTATATTAATTAATTATAACAATTCACATTCATTTTTGTTTTTATAATTTTGTTTATTAAGATCATAGTAATTAAGGTAATAATAATGATAAAGCAAATACCGGTAACCAATAAAAATATGTACTTACTAGCAGCGCCTCACAGTTTCACCCGCGATTAAAAAGTGTGCTATGTGCTTGTTCAGACTATAATCTATCTCTGTGCCAAATTTAATCCAGATCAGTGTAGCTAATGTTCTGGCGTGATTAAGTGACAACCATCCATACATCCACCTAAACTTTAAACTTTCGCATTTATAATATTTATGTATGTATGTACTATGTAGAATAGGTCGTCGTTTGACCACCAACTCGCCTGATGTTAAGTTTGTGGTCTAAGATGGGGCACGACGACCTATAAGGTACTTATTCACTCTAGCCTTGAAGTTTTGTAGAGTGAAGAAGTACAAAGACGGCAGTTGAGTGAGGCGCTACAAGTGCGCTACTGCTCAGACCCGTCTTCGGAACGGTTACACCGGACTACATCCCGAAACACGACTAGGTCATTTCACGGCATGGCTTGGTCCGGTGGGTGGTAACTAGCCTCGGCCGAAGCCTCCCACCAGAGCAATTTGTGTGGCTAATGTGTGTGTGTGCATATCGAGTGGCTAAGTTATTTCCGGGTCCAACCGCACCATGCCTGACCGTTGTCGGTGGTCCGAGGTACTTATAAAAAGGGTTCTGTACTATAAATAAACCTCAAAACAGAGGTGTCAAAGTGGCCACCGTCTTGTCTCGTTGTCGTAAATTACTTATAGATTTCATTGCTGCGCTGAGACGGAGAAATTAATATTAATAAAAATTAATGAGTATTGAATCCTACTTCTTACCATCCTTCCTACTAATATTATAAACGCGACAGTTTGTAAGAATGGATGGATGGATGTTTGTTACTCTTTCACGCCAGAACGGCTGAACAGATCTGGATGAAATTTGGCACAGAGATAGATTATAGTCTAGAATAGCACATAGGATACTTTTTAACTGCGGATGAAACCGAGGGCGCTGCTAGTTATTATAGTTATAAAAGATAGATAGGTATCTATGTACATTTATATTGGCATATTTATTTTAATATTACTTGTTATTTAGAATTGAGTTTTGATGTTAATTAGAAATTAAAACCATAGATCATTGATGAAAAGACGACAAATGTGAAAGACGGTTGAAAAAAGTATCTAATGCTGAAAATCAATAGAGTAGATAGAGACGGTTTATGACAGACAAAAAAAATGACGATAATGGCTTAAAATAATAAATAATCTTTGCCCTATGTATGTTGTTGAGGGTTCCAATGGTGCTTCAATCAAAAGCAAAGCTTAAAAACCGACTTCCATATAAACAGTTTTCAGATTTTTGTTGATGTTTTAAAAACCGCTTGTCCCATTTTGATAAAATTTATTTAGGACCACCTCTAAACTATGTTCTCCCAAACAAAAAAGGAATCATTCAAATCAATTCACAATTGGCGGATTAATCGCGTAACATAGATACAAAAAAAAAAAACATACAGTCGAATTGAGAACATCATCTTTTTGGAAGTCGGTAAAAAAACTTCGTAATGTCCATGATCCAAAAAAACAAGGTCTAACTTTCCGTAATGTTTCGTTCCGTAATATTATGTTCCGTTCCGTAAACACGTAATGACGCCACTCGTCATCGTCATCCGTCTCTTTCGAACTATTTGTAAATGGCTTTTTTCGATCACGCAAACGTGCCTTTTTACCATGAATTCGTGATAAAAAAATCATATAAAATTACCATGTTAACTTTCTAACATTTTTATTTATGATTCCATTTTTTTATTGCATTGTAATTCGTAAAAAAAAAAAAAAGCAATATGATTTGTAAAAATTAAGTCGCAAATCGTGTTTAAAATACCAAATAGAGGTGACTTTGGTTTTTTTTTCTATCGAGTGAAGTTATTCATTACATGTATCAGATTTATGATTCCACTTAAAAACATGCTTAAGAATAACATATTTTTTTTACACAGTAAAAACCATGGTTTATCTTAGAGGAAAGTTGATTCTTGCTAGACGTTTTCTGGCCAGGCTCGCCTTAAGCATGGATTGACGTCACTACGTGTTGACCACGTGACCAAGCATTCCGCTTTACTTTTACCTGTAGTGCTTTACCTATTATGCCATGGCATTGTCTAAAAATGTTCTATTTGTAGTATTACAAAAAGTTGAGGTTTATGTTTTAAATTCGTGATAAAGAAAGAAGGCTTTTCTTTCACTTACGTTATCCCGTCAACAAGCTACAAATAAATACAATTCAAGAGTAAAATACATAGATCATCACAAAATGCACGATAAACCGCTGCCTACCCGTCTCCAAACGAAACGGAATTAGTAAATGAATTATACTTAAATTTATAATTTTTGAAAGCGAATGTCGAAGAGTAAAGAGATCGGATACGAACACAATGGATCTCAGATCACTGGTACTGGAGTCCCGCTGTGAGGAGCATACACCACACAAAATGAGATAAAAACTTTTTGAAATCCTTATGTAAATTAAATTTGTAGATCCTCGAATGGGGAGATTATAAATACTTTTGAAATGACAATCGATACGGTAAAACGAGATCAGCTAAGCTTTTTAATAACAACAAATGTTGTCGTGGAAAAAGAGAAAAGAAAATGGTGTTTGTTTTTTTTTATTCGACTCTTTTTTCTTCCACTACTGGCAAAAGTAATATTATACATACATTATCGTCACGCCTTTCCCCCGAAGGGGCTAGCAGAGGTGTAATACAACACCCACATTAAGCCGCACGATATTCAGTCCCAAATGTGACAGGGGGCGAGCCTGTCGCCATATACCGGGCTCTAGTCAAGTAGCAGATGACATACAATACGCACATATGTTCACACAATGAAGAAATTGGTGCGTGCCGTCGGCTGGGTTCGAACCCGCTACCTCTGGCTTGAGAGGCGGGCCTTCTCCCAACTACGCTGCCATCGCTCTAGTAATATTATAATATAATGTACCTCTTACCGATAAACGTTGCATGTATAGCCTCAGAAGAACAGCCTCGGAGTTATAGTGTTTTATCTTTTTCGAAAGAGTTCAAAAATGTAAAAGAAAGAAAAAACAAAACACTGTAAAAGATGTACCTATGTAGTTCGAGGCTGTACAACGTTTATTAGCGAGAAACCTCATTAGCAATAAACGTTCCTTAGCCTTGGAGTAGTAAAAAAATGGTACTTACTTAAGTTTTAATAAGTTTTTGAAGAAAAAAAAAACAATGTTTTCAACTACTTATTTTTTATTTCTTATTTAATTGATTAATGAGACGGAAATTACTCACATACGATTTAGTCGATTATTCCGACTATAGTTTCAACCGCATTCAGCGGTCTTTATCAAGGCGCGCGCGCGGCTGCATCTCGCATAGCACAATTCCATAATTTAACTAATGGGCTTTGTCGCTTAGCGACCACATCCCACACCCTGTGAGTCAACAGCAACATAAATAAAAAAATATTTTATTACAAACTAATTCACCTAAAACTCTTACTTTTTTAAACCTACGAGTATATCCACAAGTTTGTTTAAAATTCAAATTCAAAATCATTTATTTGCAGAAATATGGGTACATACAGGATAGTTGGTCATAAATAAGAGTCTCACTATATTTAACCTCTAAGGAGCGTGCAAAAGTTAGGAAATAGTAGGTGGATAATTAAATTTGAATGGTCATAAAATATCATGTAATGTTACATGTCAATCTTTAAAAACAATTAAATTCAAACAATATTAAGTCACATGGAGAATAGATACTAATATTACACCAAAGTCTTATCGTCAATAAATTCCCTAATCGTATAGTATGTAAAATATTTGCTGTATCAGGCTCTGGGCAGGATAAAATACTATTACGAAATCCGACATCAGTGATTTCCTCCCGCTAAAACCACAATCTTCTAAAGGTATCGTTACGGAGACATTTCATAAAAATTTGTATAGTGTCTTCAAAAACGCCACACTCATTGCAATCCTAACTACTGATTTAATTAAAATAACTGGAGCTTGGCTGAAAGTAAACAGTAACCTAAGAATATCAACAAAGCGATTGAACAAACTGATTTACAATGCTATAAAATGTTTAATTTATTACTAATTGGTAATGCGATTGGGTTGCTGCAGTAAATTTTAATATTTTGACTGTTCTAAGCGTTAATTTTTAATTGAACTAGTTTTTTGTTTTTTCTTTATTTATTGTGCGTTACTTCTCTAAATTTTACTTTCCATTTTTAAGTTTCGTCCCGACTAAGTGAACTGTGAGCCACTGCTAAGCTAAGTGACTGTCCGCTGATTGACGCTGAGTCTCGTATTGGGCACACTCAATATTGAGTAAATAGCAATCTGGGGGCCTACCATGATACTCATTGCCATAATGGTTAAGTTTTGTTTTCGACGCTGCGCGACCATAGACCTTATTGCGTGGCAATACGATTCGCGGTCGCACAGCGTCGAAACCAAAACGTGACCATCATGGTCATAAGATGTCATGTAGGCCCCTTGCAACAAACAAAATGCGAATCATCCGCTTACTGAATTAGTCAGCCAGCGCTGCAAACTGCGTACAGTACACGCTGTTCGGATACTCCTTTCAAAATACATAGGGTGGCTAACTGGAGGCAAACTTTGGTTCCTCATTCCTCATACGGACCGCTGGAGTGTGGAATACTCTGCCAGAGTATGTGTTCCCTGACACTTATAATCTGGGTGTCTTCAAGGCTCGAGTGAATCGGTTTCTTCTAGGCAAACGTGCTCCATCGTAGGCCGCATCACTGCTTATCATCAGGCATGTTGGCGGTCAAACGCAAGCCTATTAAGTAATTTAAAAAAACTGTCAGCTGTCAGCCGCTCACAGGTTGCTCAGTTAGGACGAAGCCTAACTAGAAATTGAACAGTGAGTAGGTACTACGCATAAAGACCAAAATAACTACATAGTTAAATAGTGCCTACTTAATAGTAACTATTTCCATCAAAATAACATCATTTACAGCTTTTTCTTAGAAATTCTTATTTTAGTTGAAATTAACTATATGATTTTAGGAGTGTCAGCGACCAACGTCACTTAAATCAATTAATCCAAATTCAAATCGCGTTGACTAAATTTAAATTCTATCAAATTTAAATTTCTAAACCATTTAAGCATGTAAATTTAATGGGATACTTTATTGTAATTAATGAGCTATTTGGCATTGTTGATGGAAAATTTATGAACACTCATAACTCAATCACAAAATATCACTAAAATACATGAATAATTAGAAATAACGTTAATTCTTGCATAATTCTGTTTAATACATTAATTTCCATGCAAATTATTCATAATTGGAAATACAGTTGATAATGCTGTTGAATTTTATTAATTTTTACATTGGCTTGTGACCTCAAAAATTTAATGGCATTCGCAAAACTGATAATAGTAGAATCTTTACGAGAAACGACGTTAACGTTTTTTTTTTTTTTCAATTATATTGGCATAACTGACTGACTTATTTAGATCGCATCATTTTCAAGGATTAATTACAAACGTGATGCGCATGCTACCAAGCTATGTCTTGAACCCTACTGTATTGGAAGTCTGTGCTCAAACTGAACAACTATAGTCAACTAGGGTGCGTCCTGTGGTTGTACCCGGCTTTAAAAGTAGCCTATATATGTGTTTATACAGGACAAAAGATATCTCCATACCAAACGTCATCAAAATTCGTCGTCGTTTCGTGAAGAATTAACAAACAAACAAACACACACACAAACAAACTTATCTTATATCTTTAAATGAGCAATTCTTGTATATATTTATATATAATTGGAATCTCGGAATCGGCTCCAACGATTTTCATACAATTTAGTATATAGGGGGTTTCGGGGGCGATAAATCGATCTAGATAGGAATCATTTTTAGAAAATGTCATTTTATTCGTGTTTTATCGATAATCAACTTAAACATAAACTTGGAAGAAAAATAACAAAAAGGAGGCGTTTGAGTAGTCTTAACTGAAAAATATGACTCTTCCTGACATCTATTGGCGAATAATAATACTATTTTTTGTGAGCAACTAATTGCTTTAACGACACACCAGCAGATGGCGTTGTTAAGTAACACGAAGTCAATGAGTGTTTGCTTTGAGGTTAGACTAAAATCAATTGTTTATTTTCCAAAAAACACAATTAAAAAAAAAAATACCGAGCAAAGCTCGGTCATCCAGGTACTGACTTTATAATTTAAGTAGGATAGGACTATATGATTATACTCATTAGTCGGAATATCCGACACAATATTTATTATTTACCATATTATTATTTTCAATATTTAATATTTATTTTATTTTTTGAAGAAAAAAAAATGCCCCTCAGTTTTTGCCTGTTCTTTTGAGTAGTGTTTTTTTCGAACAAGGCGGTCGAGTCTATTATAAAACGTTGACGTTCAAAAGTGTATCTTTGATAAATATAACCCAATTGAAAAATAACATTTTGACTTTTGACAATAATGAGTAAGGAATAACCCAATATAACAGGAATGAGTTTTTCAGTAGGTATAGGTGTTTAAACAAAATGTGTGAAAACCTTGTCTCTTTTCATAGAAAAGAAAGACAGACTTAAATTTTCCAAACAAATTAATAGCTTTATTGTTCACCAATCTTCAAACAAAATACAGCAATTATAAAAGCCTACGGCCAATAAATCAGGTTTATTACAACAGGGGGTATAGTTAATCTGGCTCAGGAAATTAAACTCAGAATTACCATAATTGATACGCTTCAAGTGAAGCAGCGCAGAAAACTGATCGTCTTTATGCCTTTCTAAGGGTTTCGCGAACGCTTTACAATTTTTTTAATGAAAATCGCCTTAAATTTAGATTGGATGATAAAAGATTGTATCTAGTATCGCTTTGAAGCTTGGTGTCTTTGGGCTTAATTCTTTTTTGAGCATTTTGAAAATGTATGGCAGACAATTAAATGCTATACCTACTATTTACTAACACCTATTTAACTATGATAGCCAACAGAATTAGTCATTGACAAGAAAAAAATGGCGATATCCTCGCCCTTCCCGCTTTTGAGACTAAATATCGTCCGGCAAAGTGTGGGTATTGTAAATGCACACCTCTGCTTGTTGTAGATAGTTGTAACTTGTAGTAAATTGTTTTTTTTTTTTTTATTGCTACCACTTCCATCACTTTCTGGGCAGAAATCATTATCACAGGTAAGTCGATAGGACAATTTTGTCAAAATACTCTACTCAATTTTATCGCAGTTAAAATGGTTTTGACCAAATACCTTGGTCAAAACTACTTTTGGCTTAAAAAAACAGCCAAAAGTGGTTTTGACCGGCTATGATTTTTGACTGTAACATTTTCAAGTTTTGCAATCGCGTTTCCAAATATTTTCATTTGATCATACTCTGACCACCTTATAACATATAGGTCACGCCTTTTCCCCGAGTGGCGTACAACACCCACATTTCACCGGACGATATTCAGTCCCAAATGTGACAAGGGGTGAGCCTGTCGCCAAACACTGAACTCCAGTTACATAGTAGATGACATTAAATACGCACATATGTTCACACAATGAACAAATTGGTGCGTGCCTTCGGCTGGGTCCGAACGCTCCCTCTGGCTTGAGGGGCGAGTTCTCAACCTCTCCGACTAGGCTATTCTAAATAGAATGTAAACAATTCCCAGCTGCAAACCAAAAAAAAAAAGAAAACCATTAAAACTTCATTAGCATAAAAACAAAATTATTAATAACTATAACACAGCCGATTCGTATCGACACGCGTCAGCAATAAAAATACTTAAACCCTTGCCTTGTATTAAAGGCTTGTTCGAATTAATCAAATCATTCTGTAGATTTGTATCTATAGAAGAGTGTGCCTTTGAAATTAGAGCAAGAAGGAGCAACAATTGTTTTGGTTCGCCCACGAACGCATACCTTGGTAGTTATTTTATTGTCGAGCGTTATAGATATATAACTGAGTTATAGATCTATATAACGGATTGTAATCATCTCATTGTGTGAGCTAAGATGTATCTTAGAGAGGTACGGGTGGACGTAAGTACGAAATAACTAGTTGTTTCTCTTTATTTATGCCGTCGATGGCAAACACGCTAACGATTTTTTAGTTTTCAATGGATTTTTGATTAACATATCAAATAGGTTAATTTTTCAAAAGCCCTTCATCGTAAAAGTAGACAATGAATAAAAACCTTATGTACCTGTTTTTTGTTCTAAATAATCAGTGAAACATACGTAGGCTTGTGTAGTCTAACATTTAAAAGTAGGGCTTTTCTTCAATACCAAAAAGATTAAAATTAATAATAAAACTTTTAGTGTATTTTCTTTTTGAAGTCAGATTCAAGCACTTTAGTGTTGCCGTACATTAAAAAGCTCAGATAAAACAACATGTGTTTCTTCACCTAACGAATCTTCCTCGGCATAATGAGTACGACAATGTAAAGTGGGCTTTATTTACATAATGTCAACTAAGTAGGTGTAGGAGTGTCGCTGGATGAATGCCGTGGAAAGCACAAGCGTAGAGGCGAATAGCAGGCATACATTCTGTACACAGATATGCAATATTAATTTAATAAGTTTGTGATCGTAATACTAGCATATTTTAGTTTCATTTTGTTTTCATTACTTTATCTATCGTCTATTTTTCCTAATACTATTGTTAGATTGTCAATTGATTAAGTACCTCTCTAGTACTTAAGTACTCTAATTTATTCAAAGAATAATCACAAATAACTTTATTGTTCAACAATTTAGAAATATAAATTACAATATTAAATGTACCTACTTACATATTATATTTCTGGTTTTATCTTAGAACTACAATATGAATTCAAGTGCCCTCGGAACTAATAAGAACTGTATATCAGAGGGCAGTTGTACGTTTATTTCAGTTGTATCTTATACAAATATAATTAGTATTAAACGGCAATTTTATACATATATCATAGTATTAAACGGCAATTTTACGGTTTTTAAAAATAATATTTTTGTTACTTGTTTTTTAAATAGGATTTTACACTTAATATTCAATTAATTGCACACAATTTTACATCTAATAGTCCAGTAAGAACTTCGTTTTTCACCAAACATGTCAGCGTCACGTGTCACCTCTATCCCTAAGTAATCGATGCCAAATACACTCGAATGTCATTAATCGAATCGAAGGTATGCTATTGTGTTTCGAATGTTGGTTTTGGTACGTACCCTGTGGCGAGATGTGAGAAAGTTGCTGTTTACAGGTTGCTCGGAATAATATGTCAAAGGTGTCTATTGTTTATGGACTACAGTTTATTTTCTATTTGTCAAATTGTAGGAAGAGAAAATAATGGCAGACGGAGAGGCGGCAGAGCAGAGTGATAACTTAGACTGCTTGACGGCTTAGTGGAAACCAAGCGAACTTTTTTATTCAAATGTTTGTCACTTTCAAGACGATTCAAATGACACCTCACATGTCGAATTACATTTAGCTGTTTAGGCTGTAGGCCGTGCTAAAGAAATACATACATACCCACATACACACACTCGAAAAACTTAACCCTCCTTCTTGCGCAGTCCGGTAAAAACATGCAAAATCAGTAGCTGGAGAACGTAAATCGTATCGTTCAAACATTTTGCGTTACGAGGTTTACTTAATAAAATTACACGAACCTCAAATTATCTGCCATTCACGGTTTGTTCACACTTTAACCATTTGTAGGAAATTACAAATAGTTTGGTTAGTGGTGGTCAAGTGTGAGTCGTGAAAATATTTTTATGGTTCTTTTATACAAATATACAATTTTTAACTAAATGTTGAAAAAAATACTTCCTAATGCCAATTGGTATTCAACATATTACTATCTGATATGTTTCATAAATAAATTCCAATGTACTTACATACGTTGGCATATACATTATTATAGGTATTTCGAGGTGATAATCTAGGTAGTTTTAGCTATGCTTTAAATTTTGTCAGCTTTTAAAATTACAAAATTATATTTACTATTGTGTAGTGTTTTAATATGAAAACTGTGTTAAAATATTATGTATCATAACATAACATATCGTCACGCCTTTCCCCTGAGGGGGCAGGCAGAGACGACGACAACACCCACACTTCGCCGAACGATATTCAGTCCCAAATGTGACACGGGGCGAGCCTATCGCCATACACCGGGCTCCAGTCATGTAGCAGATGCCATACAATACGCACATATGTTATCCCAATGAACAAATTGGTGCGTGCCGTATTATGTATCAATCTACAATTATGCTATTTAAAACTTTGATTTTTCAGGTTTCGTCCGTCTTGATATAAAGGCGCTCTACCAAGTCTTCATTGTGATACGTCACTCAAGTATCTCATCATCTGTCACACTTCTTGACTAATGTTGGCACTCGTCACTTCTCTAAGGATTTTTCTTCCCTTTTTTAACCCTAAGCGACACACGTAAAAGCGCTCCAGAAAGCAAGCCGGCGTTGCATCAATTCAAATTAAACAGTCTTAAACACAATTGAATTACTTGAGTTTCCGCGTCGTCCGTCCGAGAACAAAAGCGTTATTAAATACGTAATTATTCACATTTACTCGTGCAAGGTTTTATTCCCATTTATGGCAGATACACACTATGAAAGTAACAGTTCCACTTCCAATTTACTTCAATTTAAAAAAGTATTTTTGAAGTAGGCTAGAAAACGGTCGTTTATATAAATAAAGGTCATGTTTTTTCTATCCTAACTAATATTATAAATGCGAAAGTGAGTTTGTTCGTTTGTTTGTTTGTAACGCTTTCACATCTCAACTACTTAAAAAATCGTCTTGAAATTTTGCATACATGTTGTCTGGGGTACAGAAAAAGACATACTCGTAGGGTACTTTTTATCCAGAAAAAATATACGGTTCCTGTGGGACCACGGATGAAACCGCGGGGCGCAGCTAGTCCATATATAAAGGACCCATGGCGTATCTCAAGGGATTGTTTTAGGACAACTATTATTCAAAGTTCTCTAGTAAGTATAATGGCGAAGAAGCTTGCTTGATTGATTTGATCAGAGAAGCAACCAAGCATAAATGACTAGTACAAGGCTGCGTTTGACCATCAACTAGCCTGTTGGCGAACGATGATGTGCTCGATATGTGTACTCCAAATCAAAATGCGAGTTTGACGTGCTTGCCTGTTTGTGAACGATGATATGTGTGAACTCCAAATCATAATGCTTGAAACAAGTTACTTCAACAGTTTTTTTTTTTTTTTTTTTTTTATGTAGAATAGGTCGGCGTTTGACCACCAACTCACCTGATGGTAAGCGACGTTGTGGTCTAAGATGGAGCACGACGACCTATAAGGTACTTATTCACTCTAGCCTTGAAGTATTGTAGAGTGAAGAAGTACAAAGACGGCAGTTGAGTGAGGCGCTACAAGTGCGCTACTGCTCAGACCCGTCTTCGGAACGGTTACACCGGACTACATCCCGAAACACGACTAGGTCATTTCACGGCATGGCTTGGTCCGGTGGGTGGTAACTAGCCGCGGCCGAAGCCTCCCACCAGAGAACCTACTTCAACAGTCTCTAACTATACTCGTGTGTCCACTGCCTTACGCGTGCAAGCCTTTTAATTCGGAGGGAACGTCTGATTTAATTCTAGCCGAACTAATTGTACCGTGGGTCGATATAATTTTATTTACTGCCTTTTAAACGACCCCACCCACTCGCGTTTCATTACCCATGTTGTAATTACACGTATTTCGAACGGTCACCGAAATCGTTGCGTTTTGTAGTTGTTACAGTTTTTATGGTTGAGAGATTGAATCGTACAGCAATATTTTTAATACTAAGTTTGGAGAAAAAACATAAGTAATGCCAACTGTAAGTGATAGTTAAAGACTTATCCTCTTACTAATATTGTATAGTTATAGTATAGTTTGCGCAAGAAGGAGGGTTATGTTTTTCGAGTGTATGTGTATGTGGGTATGTATGTACGAGGTTTCTTTGGCACGGCCTAAAGCCTAAATAGCTTGATGGATTTCGACAAGCGAGGTGCCATTTGAATCGCCTTGATAGTGCAAGTGACATAGAGTAGGTACAACATTTTACAGCTGGGGTTTTTTATGTTTTTTGATCGAGAAAAATGTAGGTAATAGAAAGTAAAAGAAAAAAGCACGTAATAACTATTGTTTAATTGTTTAATAACTAAAACGGCAACATGCCAATTACATCAGTTAATTTAAAATAATGAATATCACAACAAGTCAATAGTAATAAGTCTCAATAATCAATAACAACAATTCAACATTGAATTGTAAAATAACATAACATGTCAATAATGATACGATAATAAATAAAAATAAAAAATAAGTGTAAAGTAAATAACTATTCCGAGGCTATTCCACGTATAGGGTCCTTACTAGTAAGTAAGGGGACTAAAGGTTATCGAGATGAAAAAAGCACAAAACTGACATAAATTAGAATAGATAGGTACACTGTTTTTGCAAAAAAAAAACATACAATAGAAAAACATTGAATAGAAGAACATTGCAGAAAAACAAATGAAAGAAGTCACAACTACTAAACATAATATAATAGTTACAGAAAAGGCTTGAATGATAATCGTAAATTTTAACTTCATGTAAGCAGATGCCGAAACTTAAATACTGGAACCTCTGGAATTTGGTAGTCGGTGCTTTAACTACGTGAGTATGACATACTAACTATATCATTTGCATCAGATTAAACTTATTTTAAACATAATGCCGAAAGCATGCGACGTCATTGTCAACATACTTAAAATAGTTTATGATCATGTCATGTGCTTCCATCAAATCAAAATAACGTAATGAAGTATTTTACTTGCAAAGTATGTAACCAGAAGCGTCTTTTAGAATATGTTTATTGCCAAATGACGGCCGTTAAAATGACTCATTCCTTAATCCGCAGGTCAAAAAATTTCTTTCTTTACATGACGTGAATATAAAATGTACGAGGAAAAGCAATTTAGTCTTTGGACGTTCGTTAAGTTGTTTGTGTGTTTTGAAGTGCGTGCTCCTTTCTAAAAATGCCTAAATACTTGCATGTAGGACAGATGCATAGTTATTTTGTTATCTCTAGTTGGATCTTGATCGGGCTTAGATTTAGTATGCATGGCCCACAAGTGCCCTTCATTTCATAAATCTACTAGCTGCGCCCGCGGTTTCACCCGCAGTCCTATAGGAACAATGTATTTTTTTTGGGGATAAAAAGTACCCTACATTGTCCTTTTCCGTACCCCCGACAGGTACGGAAAAGGTGTACTATATGCAAAATTTCATGATGATTCGTTGAGAAGTTTAGTCGTGTAAGCGTTACAAACTAACAAACTCACTTTTGCATTTATAATATTCGTTAGGATTTGGTTATTAAATAGGCAAATCATGTTTTAAGTACTTAACGGAACTTTTATCGTATTCCTTTTGTTTGATTACTTACTGGGATTATTTATTTAAAAGCTTATCTTCGCCGAATTCAAAGGAGAAGTATTTTAAGACGCCATAGAATTTTTATGTTTTTTAAACTAACATCTAGAATTTAAGTAGCATTTGTGTCTTGAGCACGCTCTTTTCTCTTATTTATTTTGACACTTGCCCCTTAAATGTCATCATCAGCGTGAACTATGATTTTCTTGAAGCGTTTTGAATAAAAGTCTAGTAAATGATCCAAACATTGCATTATTAGTCGATATGTATGCATAGGGACATAGCTACTGATTTTTTGTTCAAGAAACAGTAGTCACATGGAAATTAGATATATTTTAAGATGTTGTTTAAATGTTAATCAGAAACTTGAAGTATTACAATCCCACATACATTACAGGCGGTGTGCTTTGTAAAGAATGTGTAAAGTTTACCGAAAATGCATTTGTTGCTTTAAATATTTTCTAATCTAACCAATTTAAAAAAATCTGGTACGAGCTTGAATACATTTATATTAATACAACTACTTTTATTTAGAAATGTAAAAGAAAAGCTTTTGCACGTATATGTACAAGTTTTTAAGTAAGTGACACTTGCATATTATTTCGAAACTTATTGATCACAACCATAGTTATTCAATTCTCCCCGTATTCCGTTCAGTCCAGTCAACGTTCAGTTTAGGCTTTTGGCCTCTGCCATCTTGCTTGATGCTTGTTTTTTTCGATTATTTGTAAAAAATCGGCCCTACTCTTTATAATTAGTTTGCGCACCTGACGGAAACCGAATACATCCCTGAGTGAACGTGTTAAAAAAAACTTACCACGGCAACAGTTCATTCAGCATTCACTCTAATCCATTCGGCACGTAATTATTATATTCATTTGTTCTTCGCCCGAATACGATTCGGTTGCGTCCCGAATTACTAATGAGCAAACCTTTCCAAGGAACCAGCCATGGTTTGCGGTTATCAGGCGTGCCATCTAACAGTGTACTCGTGTTATCAAAATAACGCGAGTGCCGGTACATACAGGCTTTGTTTACTGCATGGATTTTTTAGCGCCAGTTGAAGATTTCTAGCGCCAGGTGAAGAGGTTAAGTCAAGCCTAAAAGACAGCGTACATTCTCTACTCTTTCCTCTTCTTCTTTCTTTGAAGTCTTTAAAGTTTGCGCTTTCTTTTCTGTTTTTGAACCTAACTTTTGAGACAGATATAACGGTAACAGAGGTAACGGGGGCAGAATCAAAGTCTAAATAGAACCTAGAAATAACCAGCAAAAAGAACTTTTAGAAAGGGATAGGGAATAAAATTGTCATGCAAGCGTCTCCTTGTGAACTGAATTTAAAAATAACCGGCTAAGTGCGAGTCAGATTCGCGTCAAAGGGTTCCGTATCATAATCTATTAAAATGACAAAAACAACATGTTTGTTGTGTGGGAGCCCCCTTAAATATTTATTTTTTTCTGTTTTTTAGTATTTGTTGTTATAGCGGCAACAAAAATATATTATTTGTGAAAATTTCAACTGTCTATCACAGTTCATGAGATACAGCCTAGTGACAGACAAACAGACAGACGGACGGACAGAGGAGTTTTAGTAATATGGTCCCGTTTTGGATTCCATATTTAACTATATTTAACTCGGTTATTATTCGGTACAAAAAAAATCCAATAGCCGTATTCATAGAGATTGCTCTTAATCTAGAGTTTAACAATTTTCATTGAAAAGGACGTGTCTGTTTCTCTGTGAATATCATCTTCTCTTTATTAAATTTGGAGCCTCAAAATGCAACCTGCAGTAATCCTATAATTAACTTAAATGCACCCCTTTAGTAGTACGAAGTTACATGAACATATAGGAGTGTGGAAATGAATAGTTGATGTCGAAAATTCGAACTTCGCGCTCGTGGAACGCCCTATGAATTCTGGCCTTTGATTTATTAATGGAACTTAAAAATTTAAGCTGTTTTGGTAAACGTTTCGTACGAAATTATAGTAAGGTACCTAATTGTGGAAATTTTAGCATGTTGGGCAATTTCCACAGTTTAGGTAACGTAACATGTCAGGGAAAATGTGAGGGTGACCATGGTATAATAATATACTCCGCCAGGTTTCCGGTCACGTGGGCAACACATAGTGACGTCAATCGATGCTTAAGCAAGACCGATTTAAGGACTGTTTTCACTGAATATAAGAATTGCCTATGTCCTTGCTTAACTATGTTAAACTACTCCTCGCGAAATATTAGCTTATCGGGCACATTAAGTTAAGAGCCTTCTAAGGAATGACTAAAGCTTCGTGTAAGAAAATTAAGGTAGATGCTGGCTACGAGTAATGAAATGAAATAAAATTTATTCACTAAAAATTACAATGGTTTTAGTTATTTAAATTATGTTTTCCTATTTTGCCGTTTTTCGGCATGTGAATTTGGTCACATCTAAAAATTTATTTAGAGCTATTAAACAAAATAATGAAAAGTAATAAAAATAAAATAGATACAATTATAAATTAATGTGTTGTTAAAATTAATTAATAATAATATAAAGTCGTAGGTGGCATTTCAAAATAAATAAATTATTAACTCTAAAAAATAAAAAATAAATATTTGCGGCTTGGTTATGTCAAAGCATTAAATTAAATCTTAGAATTAAATAAACAGTAATCAATAATTATTACAATTAAACTAGTTTAAGCATTTAGAGTAGTTTAAACTAGTCTTAAATAATTCTTATATGTTTCTTTAAAACTCGACGCAAAAACAACGGGATGATAGAGTTTGACGTCTCTCTCTCTCTCTCTCTCTCTGTGTGTGTGTGTGAAAGTGTGTGTCTCTCTGGCATCGTTGCATCGGATGATCCGATTTTGATGTTGTTTTTTTTGTTTAAAAGGTGATCTAGCCGGGAGTGCTCTTAGCTTTGATGAAAATTGGTGTCGAGCGTTTATTACATTTTGAAGTAACAACGTCTTATAAATCGATGAACTCCGGCTGCATGCACGAAAAAGGATGACGCATTGTCCCGTTGCGCTCGGAGCGAGAGCTCTACACAAGCGATACATATTCAGATTCATAAAAGAATGCAATAATTTCATCAATGTTTTGTAATGACGTTGTCACGTTAAACTATCGTCCGTAAACCAACTTTACAGACAACCAATTTTTTAATTTATAGTTTTAAGGAAATATTAAGAGTTAATTGGTGTAGTTCCTCGATTCAATTCTCCTTGCAATAATAACCACAATACATACACAAATAAAGGGAACTAAAGCTACTATTTAGTGCATACGGTTCTGACCTATTTGTATCTGCAATTGAACGTGCGAAAATGCAATCCACACATCAAGCTCTTATTAACATGCGACGCAATACAGATTATAGTAATACAACGAAACATTTAACACTCATTACTGAGAATAGTTTCAAATTGAACGTATTAAAACTACCGTCATTGCTATGGTAATGAAAAGAGGTTCCGACGTGACACTTCGCTATTTCAACCTAACGCAATGGAAAATGTACGTAGAGTCAGTATTAAGGTTTTTAGCAACAACAGGCATTCATTTTGCCCGACTGTCTCGGTGGCTCAGTTAGCAGTGAATCTGCCTTCCGAACGTGAGGGCGTGGCTTCGATTCCCACATAAGGTAAACATTTATGTGATGAACATTTGTGTTTGTTCTATGTCTGGGTGTTAATAAATTTAAGTATGTATTAAAAAAAATACTTATGTATGTACACACCCATAGTACAAGCTTTGCTTAGTTTGGGGTCAGGAGACTGTGTGTGCAAATTTCCAAAAACAAAAACAAAAAACCCGGCTGCAATATGTTGTACCCTGTGTCACTTCCACTATCAAGACGGTTCAAATGACACCTCACATGTCAAAATCCATCAAGCTGTTAAAGTTGTAAGTCATGCCAAAGAAACCTCATCCGTACATACCCACATACATACTCAAATACATACTCTCTAAAAAACACAACCCCTTCTCCTCTTCGATTAAATTAAGTAGATATCTGTAATAAAATTGTGTTCTTTTCACAAGCAATGGCAAAATTGGGTACCGAAGAGAGGAGTGAAATTTTATAGCAAGCTTTTCAGTTTTGATACCTTTATTACTGTTTTACACTGCAACGAAGATTTGCATTCATATATCGGACACCCACATCGCATTGCATTGACCAGCCGGATCATAGTGTAATTAAATTGTCAATACACGAACTCAATATGAACGGGCTACCCAACACTTTCATAGACGTACAGAATATAGAAGTGACTTTCATTTTAATGCTTACAATTATCAATCAAATGAGAAATTCTTGAAATTCATGATTAACATCTGTTTCTATCTTTAGTTGCAATTATCTGTACAAGATGGCGTTAGTTACCTAATTTGCGAAGGGTTTGTCAGTAATTCTCGAAAGACGCAATTTCCCCACAGACGCTTTTGCCCCAGTTGACCCTATAAGGTAATACAAAACATTCAACTTGCTCAGGACTCTAGTAGAATCCTAAAATTTCTCAGAATTGTCTAGTAATTAATAGTCGGTTTGAGTTGACAAGGTTGTGAACAATGGACTTGTACCAAACGATCGATATAATTTCAATTTCAAAGATCTTTATTAGCTTAAAGTCATAAAACTAGTACAAATGCCAGTGTTTCGACAATCCTTAGCAGTACATAACAATGGGTTATTTAGTCCGTTTTTCAAGTAGGTACATTTACTCGGATAAAACATCTATAGGAAAAATACATAAACACAATAATAAACATAAACAATACTTAATTATAATGAAAACATAACATTGCAATCAATACGTTATGTAAGCGTTAACAAGATTATCATTACATTTAATAAAGTGATTTTGTTAATTTCATATATCGATCGATATAATTATTAAAGTTTTGATTCTCGCAAACCTCGCTAGTCTACTCAACTTTGTAGACCAGCCAAAGTTGGTCGCTATCCCAATTGATTCTAGTCCAAATTCTACATCTTTGTCTATCGCTATGTAGACCAGCGGTTTTGCCAAAGCGTACCGCGATAAAATTACTAATGAATACCAAGGTAAGGCTTCCAAGTAACGGTGTGCGATGCATAACAGTGACACGCTATGAATTATTGATATCCTTACTAACGAATCTGATAATACATTTGTTTTACACTGTTTATGGATGTGTTTAATCGCTGGTTGGTAATGGCATCCTGTTTTTGGACAATGGCCAAACTTTCGCGGATCTACCCTGAGCTGTAGTACGTGACTTCGACGCTGGCTATCGATGGGCTAAAAGGATTGGTATTGTGTGGAAATATTGTGTTAACATTTCATTTTCAAAATGTAAGTATGAAATTAATTCTTATTTTTTTGTAAGCGATCTTGTTCTCTGCTGACATTAAATGATATGCACTGATTGAAGCGTACTACTAAGGATTAGGTCATGGTATTATAATATACTCCGCCAGTTATAGCATTCAGCAACACATAATGACGTCAATCGATGCTTGAGCAAGACGGGAATAAGTCATTTACAACAAGTTCGAAAGGGATGGATGACGATGACGTCATTATGTGTTTGCCGAATGTTTTTTTGATCATGGATTAAACTGAATAAAGTGACATGGAAAGATTTATTTTTAATAAGGTTATATCCTTGGTATAATAATTATACTCCGCCAGGTTAGCATTCCGGTCACGTGGACAACACGTAGTGCCGTCAATCGATGCATAAGCAAAACTGAAATAAGTCATTTTCAAATAGTTCGAAAGAGATGGACGACGATGACGAGTGATGTGATGTAAAGTGATGAAAACAAAATCCTGCAGTAGAATTAGATAAACCAAAAATTGCTTTGGGTTTGCTTTTGTGTTTGTGGTTGAAATCCTGTAGATTTAGCAATCGCAACATTGTCTTGCAATAGGTACAGCATTCAGGTACTTTTTTTTTTTGGTGGAAGGGTAAGCACTTTTAGAATGGTACTTAAGACCACAATTTTCCAGTAAAGAGATAATTTCCAGAAAGTCGTCCACAAAACGGAACCGTCCATTAAAACAACAATAAGTGAACACGTGATACCGAGTCATGACGACGATTAGACAAAGGCTTTGACGGCACAAACACTCGTTTTTGGGACAATCATTATGAGAAAATCTTACAAATGACTAAGAATACTGTAATAAAGACATTCATAGACGTACCCTGGTGTTCTTACGAAGACGCTCACGTACCAGATGAATATCTTAGAATAAAAGTACCGCTTTGCTGTGAGATGCCGCGGGGAAACCTGATTGTTATACGAGTAACTAGCGAATTTGAAAAACTTGTTGGTGACACCCTAAAGTTGTGTCATCAGATATGTTTTTGGAGGAACAACGTATCAAATGGTATCTTACTGTCTATAAAACAAGATAGTTAGTTCTTCTGTAGACAACAGTCAAGAAAAAACACACCTAGGTAAATAAGTAGTATGTCCAGTTCTTATAACGCAAAGAATACAAATCAAATAAATAATGACACATTTAAGATTCTCCTAATGCCTCTAGTACTCGTACAATACCACTTGCTCTAGAACATAACAACAATGTCAATAACTTCCAGCCTCAACAATAGACACCAGCTAAAACTACTAATCAGCAAAAACAGTAAGGCTACTCAGAAAATACACAATAGATAGAAAATAGACCTACTTCAAATATTCGTGCTCACCCACAGTAGGTATAAGTACTTATAATTCTGCTCGTGTATACCGTACTGCTAATACACACTCAACGATTTGTTTAACAGTGTCCCAATGCCAAATATGCTTGTTGGAAACAATTTGTTGGCTACATATGGCATATAAAGTGAGCCGAAGTTTCGGCCTAGGAATTGCTTATCTTAAAGTGCACGAGAGATAACGCCTTCTTGGCAAAAGGCTTGATTTTTGCAGGTGATGATGGGAATAAGAATGTAGTTTTGTCAGACCACATTCTGCACCATGCAAATGAAGTTACCCAAGTATCGACGCTTTTAGCTGCGTCTTTTGAAATTTGTTCTTATAATTATCTAAATTAGCTCTAAATTAACATAATTATTTAAGCAAAGCAATTAAAGATGTTGTCAAAAATAAAAGTAATAAGTTGGTAAAAGCTTGACTTTACACTCACTTTGGATAGTTCAAGGTGAATAACCTGACCCCACTAAGTTAGCTAGACTAAAAGACGCCAACGACATGCTAATAAAAGTTGCCGCTACAATATAATTGCATTGACACTCCGATCTAATTAAATGCTCACAGAATAAAGCATCTATAAATAAATCAATTGGTTATATAAATCACGCGTCGACACCGCGATGCAAGCACCTGTTTCTAGATCACGACCGAGAAATCTTGATCTTAGTGTATTTAGGATCAGTAGCTAAGCTTACAGTGTAACGGCATTGGCGGTCATTATATAAAAGCTTTGTGAGCTTTGATGAGTTTAGGGACTTCAAAAGTTCAATGTAACTGTAAAAACTTCAGGATGCCCCCTTCACATTCACCATACATGATCACACGATCACAATTACTAGTCACGATAATCATAATACTATTTGGGTTTCATGCTGAAAAGTAAATAGGTAGCTACAACGTAATTCGTCTTCAGAAATCCTCACGCCGCGCCACTTGGAGCAATCAATTTACATTCCCAAAGACATTTTGATCCTGATAATCTCTGTCGTGTTCGATGTCTATACTCTAGAAAGGTTATCACTCCTTATAGCCACCCGGGACCCGACACGCACCGCCCCGTGCGGATAGGTATATGACCTTATATGGATATACCGAACGCGAGTGGTTCACGCGAGGACAAGTCACAATCGCTAGCAGACTACTCAAATTCGTGGGCCACGTGACGTTTACTCGTTGACCACGCTAGGTTCGCTGGTGGACCACGCGACGTCCACGCGTGGACCACCCGTTGACAGCGAGTCGAGGCGGTCCCGTTTTGTCCTAGTTCATAGTAATGCTATTCAGTATGTCATCTGCCACATGACTGGAGCCCGGTGTATGGCGACAGGATCTCCCCATGTCACATTTGGGAATGAATATCGTCCAGCGAAATGTGGGTGTTGTATTACACCTCTGCCAGCCCCCTTGGGGGAAAGGCGTGACGATATGTTTATGTTTAGTAATACTACAGAGACATACGTCGTAAAAATGTTAGTAAAAAAGTACCTTATGCACTGTCAAAAAAATATATTATGAAAATCGCAACGTTTGGCAAACGCGCGCGCATTGGACATGCGAACCACATCGATCGCAGGACATTCGCGCGATCCAGCGAGCTTGCCGCAGAAATCCATCAACATAGAAGGCACGTCATAAGCCCTGTAACACTTTTGTAATTAGTCACTTTGTGGAAAGGATAAAAATGTTGAAGATACGCAATACAAAAATAATACTTATGGACTGACGGAAAGAATCGTCGGCAATCATAGTCAGTCATACTCCTAATAAGATTTAAGTAAGAGTTGCAAGTTAAGAGTTAAATGTTTGATTTGTTTGCTACGATTTCACGCCTTAACTGCTTAACCAATCATCATGAAATTTGTTAGAAACGTTGTTGAAGTACAGGAAAAACCATAGGGTAATTTTTATCCCGAAAAAGTTATCGGTTCCTATGTGGCCGCGGGGCAACTAGTTAAGACATATAACTCCACTAGCTGCGCCCCGCGATCTTACCCCCGGTCAAAAAGTAGCCTATGTGTTAATCTTGGGTATAAGCTAACTCCATACCAAATTTCATCAAAATCCGTCCACCCATTTAAGCGTGAAGAAGTAACAATCATACACACTTACACGCTCGCAAACTTTCGCCTTTATAATAATAGTGTGATGTGATACGTAGGAATAGGAAAGCTATGGCTGATCTATATTGACGAATTCTGTACATTCAAGCATTGTAAATCCAAGTTCGTTTACGTATAATTATAAAATATGCTACGTCCCGCTTCACCCTGACAGATAGCTTTATACCAAGACACAATTTATATGACACAGAACACAATTGTTTTACAACATTTGCGAAATTTTAAAGCTTCAAGTAATTGTGAATTCAAGCCGCGGATCGGGCTTAGTTTATTATTTTTGTGGGCACTATCAAGCATTTTACTTGGAAAGCATTTTTGGAGAGTTAGTCATTTTGTTTGTTTGATTAAAATCGTTTTGAGAATTTTACAACTTTTTTTTTAACAGTTTAATTTGTTAGATAAGTCTTATTCTTGATGGTCACATCAATGTCTGCTTTTTGTTAATTTAATTTATTTGGACGTTATTCTATTTACCTACACCCAGTAAAGAAGCATGTAAAAGTTTAGTTACTAGTCCTTTTACTAAGATTTTTAGCTTCGAAATAGTTACAAATCAGGGCCGGATTTAGAGATGTGAAGGCCCTGGGGCAACATAAAAGTGGAGGCCTCTAATTATAACTCGAATAAAATGAAAAAAATGCATTGCAATTTTATTTAATGCAAGAAGATAATTAAATTATTTAACTACTCATATTAATTTGTACAAGTATGAAATATTTTATAAAAGTAGAAATATTTTAAAGTAAACTTCTTGTTTTTAATCTCTATTGTGGGGGCCATCTCTTGTGGAGGCCGGGGCTGTAGCCCTGCCTGCCCTTCGGCCCTGAATACAGTGTTTTGTCTTTTACTTTCGTTTTATTTTTTAACTCTATCGAAAAGGATAATAATCTGTATCTGTATAACTATTGCGAGCTTATGCAGTGTTTATTAGTAAGGATGAAGAATAAATGTTTCAATGAATCAAAATAAAGACGGCTGGCCCCACCACCATACATAGAAAGGGAGAGAGAGAAATTGTCAAAGAAATTAAAGCTACATCACTACTCGCACGTAGATGTCCAGCTTTTGCCCATACCTACATTTACAATAGGGTCTGTAGGCTGTGTGACATTAGAGACTGCAATGTAGTCCAATGCAAAAACAAGGTCAAAGAGTGGCTTCTTCACCTTTCGTATGACGAAACGGAGGATCTAATAACTATACCCCAATAGTAATACGGCCTCTCTCCCCGTCCTCGCCTAGGTTTTTCCTCCCCTTCACATTTGTGCACCCACACACACACGCACACATAGACACACACACACATACAAACACATACACACTAATACAAACATACACACACTCACACGCATATTTAAATACTTACCCCACTTTACTTTATTTTTAGGAGTTAGCACTAAGTTAGGAAATTTTGTACCTGGTAAATATCTCAGAGTCCCAAGACACAGGCTTGTACGCCTAGTTTGGGGCTCGCCGGCAATAATGTAAAGGCAATGATTTTTCCAGAAATAAACATATTATTATTATTATAATTCGAACGGATAGTACCTACTTAGGTACTATTCCATAATAGTAAAGTACTATTCCATTACCAAATACAATTAATAACAACGGACCTACATTTAGCAATATATTCAGATGGAAATATTCAGTGTTGGCATAAAACCAAGAAAGCTTTTCACGGAACAGAAACCTCCTTGAGATAATGAGCCAATACATGCAAATTCCTGGCGTTAAGTCGAGATAGAGCCTCCTTGCTTCATGCATGTTGAAATTCAGTTCACATGTTACGTAGATTAGGTTATGGCATACTCGCCTTGTTTGCTTCTAATCTTGTCTTACAACAATGATGAAAAAAAATCTTCGTCTTGAAAACCTACATTTTCGAATGATAAGCTAAATTAAGCGCTATGTTAAATGATGGTGTAGTCGAAAACAGAACAAATCCTGCTACGCTGAAATAATAACTGGTTTTAAACTGACACCGATCTAATGTTTCAATAGATTTTATACTTTAACATGATAGCTAACAAGGCAATCACTAGTAAGAGGTCAATACCTAATTGTTTTTTTGCAACGTTTTCCTTTACTTAGAGCCTAACTTCTTTAAGTGTAGAATAAGTTAGTTCTTTTTTAACACGGCCACAAATACTATAATAATAATTACTTGTGACAGATTAGATGCACAAAATGCACAGTGCACATAGGTAGTAAATACTTTTATTGGATTTTTCGTGACATTGATTTGTACTGAGCTCTCACTGCTGTAAGCATGCTAAATTCAATTTAGTTTTAAATGCGTTGATATTTAAGAAGCCTGTTCTAAAATTTAATTTATTTATAATCACACACCTACGTTCAAATGATTAACTGACGCTCCCACACCAAAGGCGCCAATTCCGAATGCCTTGCCAGCTGCTAACTGTCGCCTATGCTGTTACTCACTAACAATAACCATTTCGCGCATCCGGCTCTGCGCTTGCGCATTCACGACGCAAGCGCCATCTGTGACAAGAAAGCGCATAACCTTATTAGAAACCTAGCACAAATTGAGCTTAATAATTTTAATATACATATTCAAAAGGGCTACGGCCGTAATGGTCTGAATGACCCGCATTCGGCTTTTAATAGTCCAATTAACATTTGGAGTCACGTTTTCAAAAGACAATAGGCATCTTCGTGGGGGCAGCGTTGGCTGGCACATTGGCAGAGGCAAGCTTTCCATATTAATGTATGTTTGTTAGCGGTAAAACACGTACGGGTGACGTAAGGCGTAAGGCATCCGCGGGTTGGATCATACTTTCTGCCGTGGGCTTAATTGGATCGCTTTTGAAGTGGTTTAGCTTAAGCTGTCAAGAAGTACTTCATATTTATACTTTGCTTCAATTATATTAAAATTTAGTAGCATTTTGTTTCACGAAAAACAAAAAAATTTGGTCCAATGACAAGAAATTTCGCAAAATGCCTCTAAAGCGAAAAGCTGCTACGGGATAGCTAAAATCATAGATTTTAGTAGACTTGAGTGTAGTTTTGCATGGATGCTAAGTATTGTCCATACTTACCACCGTTACTAAATTTCTATTGGACTTTTAATACCAGCTTTTTTATCCTATTGCCTATTGCAGCAGAATATTTATTTTTGTGGTGTATTTAGGTATGCCTGTTTTTATTCATATTGTGATCGTCCGTTCCTACTCTATCACAAGGTTTCGTTAGTTTCGTTTCTTAATGTCCAGAGTGTCTAAGCAATACTTAGGTACATTATGCATTTGAGTTGTCGTTTCTTGTTACCTATTTGTTTCACAAACCTGAAAATACTCTAAATTCTCTTGATACTATACTTATTAAATTTTTGCGTAAAACTAAAAATATGTACACAAATACCTATATCACCTTTCGAAACCTAACTGCGGCCTACATTGAGTCACATACTGACTCATTAGTAGTTTCCAATTGTATTGTTCTGTGAATATCAGAACCGTTCTGTACCGCAACAATCTATTCTGTGCACTCTGGTAAAGCCACTGAAATAATTAATGAGACGTGGTTTTGGTGCCGCAAATATGAATGGAAAATTCTGTTATAGCTCTTTGTTTAATATTCTCTGTAATTTTGGATTTGACACTTTGCTAAATTAGGGATATAGGGTTCATGTCTGTACTTTCATAATTTTTAAGTATTGAAACCGATTGGCACAGGACACGACAGATGGCACAGTATACTGGCCATAAGCATAGGTAGGACTTGATGATGATGATGATGATTAAATAGACAAGGAATATGAAAACTAAGATCTCGCCTTGCAGTTGCTTAATTTGAGAGGTTTCTATGAAAAAAAAATAGAACTAGAATTTCCGTAGTAGAATTTCTTCATACACTATCATCATCGTGCCTCAGCTTTTTTGTTCTTTAGGGATACGTACTTTCTATTTGATTTATTTAAGCCTCCTTGGATACAGATATTATACATTGTAGGGTAAGGTTTAGTCACAATGTCATCAAAGTCATATCTACTATCTAGTCAAATCGAGATATAGTTATAAAGGTTTTAACCCGGCATTGGTGATGCAAATCTCCAAAAGTAGTAGGTTTTCTTTCACTTCCACTTTGTCACCATAGTGTATTAATATTGAGTCCGTGAGCAGCTGGAGTGAGGGCTCCGGCTAGTCGTATACGGATCCCGGGAGGGCAGTGGCACTTCTGGCAGGTTTCACCGAAGCACGCGAGGGTACCGGTGATTGGCTGTGGGTGCCATTCTCGGGACAGTGCTCTAAGCACGATGCAAGAGAGGTACCGGTGCGTTTCGTATGGATGTCCTGAAACCCCTTGATATGTATCGAGGCTGGCCACCAGGTGGTTTTTAGTGGGTCGCCAACATGGCAACCCCACACTTCAATAAAGCGACCTTCAATCGCGTTTGGCGCTGGTAGCAGATTTTCCACCTGTCAAAAAAAAAAGTGTCTTCCAAAAGGGTTCGAGTCTGTACCTCCTGACTATAAAGCAGTCTGTGTCTCTTGGAGAATAGAATTTGTATAGATGGGCTACAGAAACGAAACTGCACCAAGCCGGTCAGAAAGGTCGTGCCCGGTAGCAAACATTTCAACTCAAAAAAGGATCGTCAGCGTATCGCCTTACCTTACCAAGAAAAGGCGATTTGGTTACGATTCCGTACTACACAGTAGTTCCAGTAGTTACACTGGTTTCATACACAAAATACGGCACGGCTCGAGTTGATACGGTGACAATCTGTTTCCGAGTTGATATGTGTGCTACGACCTTTAATTTCCACCCTAGTAGGGTGGCATGGCGCAAAGCATAGTGCGCTGTTGAAAATGTTTGCGACTTTCAAGTATTATCTAGAAAACGGTGTTAAACTAGAACTCTCTACACATTCCCCAGCTCCTACTTTATGTTAATTAAGTAGAACAAAAAACAAAGGCTAATCAAAAACTGTCGTAACTTTATGCAAATATTTTTTAGAGCTATAAAAACTGTGATCCGTTGTCAAAGCTTACTTAATAGTTCTGTTTGTGTAGTTAACCCGTTAATTTACGATTTTCGTTCGCCACACGCAAATATAAATCAAGATGAATTACAACAATGATCAGATCTGGCGTTCGATGTCTAATCTCGCATACATTAAGTTGTACAAAGTTGCGTCGACGCTGGTGATGAAGAAAACTGGATCGACACGCGATAGTTTCATCTTTAAAGTTCAATAAATGTTGTATAACCTCAGAATAGTTATAGTGTTTAAATAGAGAATAGTTGTTTAAGTGTTTTGTCTTATTCTTTCTTTTACATTTTTGAATTTAATTGAAAAAGACAAAAGACCGTGTAACTATTCTGAGGCACAACATTTATTTCTAAGGCGTCTGATGTGGAATACTAAGGTCGGTATAAATACTAGGTCGATCTTCTTCTTCTTGATGTGAATGTTTCTTCTTCAAATGAGTCCCGACCAAAAGTCGGCGACAGCCACTCCAAGAGACCCCTTCATAAGTGACTTAATTAACTAGGTTGTTTTTTTTAAGCGATGTATTGTACATTATCATTTGCGCAAGTGTTCATACTGTAGAAGATTTGGAGTGAATTCCGAAATCACGAGTGATAGAGACGAATGAATGAAGAATGGAACATACTGTACCAACCTTACTTGGGTGGCATAAGGGTAGGAAGATAGTGATGATGAGTTGAACATAGAAAAATCAATAAAAACCTATTTATTCATAATCTCTTTTTTTTCTTAATAAAGATGCTGTGTATTGTATTGTTTTCATTGTCGGTTCATAGGTTTAGCGTCGAATGCCATGTGAGCTGGTCAAACACCTAGCTACGCATGGAGTCTACTCACCAAAGTCACCGACCGCCGACTCAGCCCGCCGACATGACGTGTGCATCCTGATTTATTTTGATATAAAGCCGTCGATTTCATGAAGCATAGTCGCTGACATCATGACGGTGACGTCGCGATTGTGTGATCTATGATGAACGAAGCTATGTTTGAAGTAAAACATAAATAGTGAGTAGTCATATAGTCACGCCTGTTTCCCAGGGGTAGACAGAGACCAGTTCTTTTCACTTGCTGTGATCCTGGTATACATCTTTCGCTTCTTCTACTTCCATGAGTCTTTTTATACACGCTCGTCGGTTACGGGTATTTCTGACCTGGCCTTTCTTTAAAACGTCTTCGACTTGGTCAAGATACGTCCGCCGAGATCGACCCTTACCAACTTAGCCGTTCACGCTCGCCTTGTTCAGGTAGGCCTTGTTCCGTCAATCTCCTTTCATCCATTCTCTCCATGTGTCCAAACTATCTAAGCATCTCTTTCTCAATCCTTAACATTACATCATCTTTCAAAACACAACGTTGACCGTATAATTAAAACTGTATAACTAATAAGTTTTCATTGTAAATTCAAAGCAATCTAATTCCAACACAAAATTAAACAGAAACATCTCAATACAGCAACAAAACCAACCACTTTCATCTAGATATCACGAAACTAAATTTACGACTTCCAATTCTGACAATTCACATTCAAGTCTCATAACACCTACAGTTATAATACAATACAAACAAAAGCCGTTAATTTTGTCCGTCTGTCCACCTCAAGCCTAGATTACTATCGCAAGATTAGAAAGTGCGAATAGTTAATTCGTAATCATTTGCATTTAGATGAGGTCTCATTATCGTTTTACTAAAATCGGGTCCATTTCTATCGATAAATTAACAGCCGGTAAATTAAAGAATTAGAACATTTTATCCGCATATTAATTTGAGATTAGTGAATATTCTGTCAGTTATTTATGTAGATGAGTTTAATGTGCGTGACGTAAGACATTTTTCCCTAATGCGTAGGTAGTAAGTAGAAATACCGATGATCTGCGGTAGTATTTACAATCATTCGGAAACATTTCCGATCAGCGGTGCTATTCATAATCATTCGGAAACGTGTCCGACCGAATCCCACAAATTTTAAACTCAAATTGTTCGAATCTCAGTCTACTTTTATACATTTTGGAATAGGGTTAAAAAAAAATTATCATTTTATTTAATCACGTTTGAAAGCTTATGAATATAGACTGAGAATCGAAAAATTTAGGTTTAAAATTTTTGAAATCCTAACGGAAATATTTCCGAATGGTTGTGAATAGCCCTGCAGATCCCACAAACTACAAACTCAAATTGTTCGAATCTCAGTCTACTTTTATAAATTTTGGAGAACGGAATCGAGGATAAATACGATTGGAAGAATGGATTACGTTTCAAAACTTATGAATATGAACGGAGATTCGAATAATTTAAGTTTAAATTTTTTGGAATCCGAACAGAAACGTTTCCGAATGATTAGGAATACATAATTATGCTGGCTAGTTCTCTACTTCTTTTTTGAAAAACTAGCAAGTAAATTCTCATTTTAATAGTCACTCACCTCCTTTTTTTCTTTTTTTTTTACAACAATCTAGGCATGCGTTTGACCACTGACTCGCCTGATGGTAAGCGTCGACGTGATCGGAGGTGTAACACGCTTGCCTAGGAGATACCTATTCACTTTACTCTTAAACACCTCCGGAGAGTATTTAGGTGGAAAGACAGACGCAGGCAACGAGTTTACGAGAGTAAAGTTACTTCACTACAAGTAAATAATTGTACCTACGCTAATGCTCATCAGTTGTATCCTCCAATGACTTACAATAAGGTCAACAGTCACAATGTAATAGGTAATAATAATAATATATTTATTGACAATAATGAAAGTATACATACAAAAACACAATATTCAAATACATGACACTTAACACTCAGTTCGAGTACTCAAAATGAACTACAGTGGGTCCCAAACTAGGCGATGCCTGTATTTTGGGCACCCAGTGATAATGTTTACCAAATACAATTTCCGTGCTTGTTAGTGGACACATTTACGCATTCGACTATTTATATAATTATCTACATTATTTAGGAAACTAAATTATTAACACTAAGGGTGAAGTTTAATATTATTATGTAAGAGTATAAACGTATTTTAGGCCATGTTTGTAAATGTATCTACAGTCTACTCTACAGCTCTACTCTTGTAGTCTACATAAACTAGCTCTACTCTTGTAAATCGGAATTCCGTTTTAGTATTTGCCAGTATTTTTTTCTAACTAACGCTGGAAAGCCTGATCTTGATAACCTTCCATTCCGTATAGTATTCAGGGCTAAACGGAAAGGTGTAATCAAAACATTTAATCACGCCTTTCCCCCGTGTGGGTTGGCAGAGGTTTAATACAAAATCCGCACTTCGCCGGACTATATTCAGTCTCAAATGTGATAGATGATCATGTAGCAGATGACATACAATACGCACATAATTATGTTTACACGATGAACAAATTGGTGCGTGCCGCGGTTTTCCGCGACCATCACCAGCCTGGCCTAGCATACGCAACGTGATAAAACTATCTCGATTTTTTTTAGCGAGATAGAGGTATGTATGCACATAGCCTTGTCTCGTTCTCGCATGACAAAAAGTGACGAGAGGAATGTAGTCGCGCGCGCATATTGGGCCTAAAGATTGTCGGCGTCAATCCACATTGATCGGCCATCCCAAACTGCGTATAAAAGCCTCATACTCTACCCTTTTTGTCTAACCCCATAGAACTATAGATCAACGCAATTTATCCGACTACATTATTTCTTCGACTCACACCTATAACAACTACAACTAATCGAACTCACCTTGAGACATTTCAAGGCACGTCTAGAGCTCTAATTAAGTGACATGTCAACAGTAAAAAGCCGTACTTTAGTGCGGAACAATTACCTGCGTTCTGTTTTATATTTTAGCTGACCAGCATTAGAATTGTTTCTTTGTTTTGTTGGTTAAGTTGCAGCGAAAACATTTTTAGTGTTTTTGCGTAATGACTAGTAAGAAAGTGGAATGCATGATACCTAATTTAGTAGTAAATAAATCCCACTATAAAATAGTTTAATTTAATATAATTAATATTAAATAATAAATAATATATAATATTATAAACGCGAATGTTTGCAAGAATGGATGGATGGATAAATGGATGTTTGTTACTCTTTCACGCCAGAACGGCTGCACAGATCTGGATGAAATTTGGCACAGAGATAGATTATAGTCTAGAATAACACATAGGATCTTTTTAAACTCGGGTGAAAACGCGAGGCGCAGCTAGTATATCATTATAACGTTTCACACTCATAGCTCCACACTAGGTTTCTTTGTGTCGGGGATGCCATGTACAATACACAAATATTATCCATCACTCATCACATAAGACTAATATCATTATAATAAGTATAGATTAGGCACTATAATAGTACCTATCATGATTGCAGCACGATTTTCATCACCATGTAAGTGCGAAAATTGTACACGCAATCTTTAGTTTCCTAATACACGCGACGTGTCATCATTTAAAATAAGGCTTTTCTTGAAACAACTGGTTTCGTCAACTACCATTGACAGTAATAAAAACATTTTTACCTGTTTTTTACTGGCAACACAAGAAGCAGGCAGGATAGTCGTGCGTGTCATTCCGCATACTAAATAGATTTTTAATTGTTCCTTTCCAAATCATGCAAGGAATAAAGAAATTTGTATTCCAAGAAGATTTTTGGCTGTAAAAGTTGCTTGTTTAACATTAATTTGTTTAACGGTTAAATGTATGTTTACGACTTAGTTTACGCATTTGACACACACGCCTTGCTTTCTTCAACCTACAAAAGTAATGTTAGATAGTAAAACAACATTAAATGAGGATTCTCTAGGGAATCGAGAAGTTTAAAAGATCACGTTTTTAACCGACTTCCAAAAAAGAGGAGGTTCTCAACTCAACAGAATGATTTTTTGGATGTATGTTAAGGTTTTGTATGTTACGATTAACATCAAACGAACATAGAGCTAGAGCTAGAACAAGAGCATTCTTTCGTAATCTTTTAGTGTAAACGAAAGCTAGACGTATCCATTTACATCAAACAAATACAGAGCTAGAGCTAGAACAAGAGCATTCAATCACTAGAACACAAGAACGCTTTGATGAGGCCGCTCAGTGGCGCGAACACGTCCGAACACGCTAGAATGCTCTAAGCAACTGTTCTCTCGCTCTTGCGCCGTTTACATCGAGCGAGCGAGCATTCTTAGAATGTTCTATAGAATCTTTGCGAACGCACTAAGAACAACGAAAGAATGCTCTACGCCTGTTTACACTTGAAGAATTTAATGTAGTGGGGATAGAATGAGCATTCGCTCGTTTAGTGTAAATCGACCTTTACGCGATTACTCCGTCAAAGAGGTGGTCCTATATGAATTTTATCGAAATCGCTCAAGCGGTTTTTAAAATATCAACAAAAGTCATGTACAAATTGTGTACATGGATGACGACTACAGGATGGGAAGTCGGTATTTAAACTTTGTTTTTATTACCTACAATGAATTTTGAATTTATTTACACTTTAGCAAAAAGCATGCCCTCACATGAACTTTAGGATCAGCATTGTTTAGACACACGACACAACCAAGTAATATAATATAACTACCGTCAAAAATATTTAAGCTCCTTTTTTTTTTCAAATTCAAATTCAGAATCATTTATTTGCAGAAATATAGGTACATCCAGGATAGTTGGTCATAAATTATAAGAGTCTCACTATATTCAACCCCTACGGAGCGTGCAAATTTAGGAAATAGTATGTGGAAAATTAAATTGAAATGGTCATAAAATATCATGTCATGGTACAATGTCAATCTTTGAAAACAATTAATTAAATTCAATACAATATTATGTCACATGGGGGATAGATACTAATATTACACTAAAGTCTTATCGTCAATAAATTCCTTAATCGTATAATATGTCTTCTCAAGCAAAAGCTGTTTCAATTTTATTTTAAATACAAAAAATGAGTTAGTATTCTTTATTTTCTTTATTCCTTCAACCTATTAAACCTTGGAATAGGATCCAAGAATCTATTTAATTACGAATGACAGGCTTTGAAGTAAATTAAAACTGTGTTAAGCAAATTGGATGGGGTAAAACGAGACACGTAAACTTCTCTTTTTAATCCATAAAATAGTCCTGGTCATTACTTCTTGGATTTCGCCTCCGCACTGACTTATAGTGCTTGTATCTTATGGCATTTAATTGATCCGAGGCTTACAGCCCTTTTCATTGATTTTCGAAACGGCTTCAATTCATTGATCAGCTTACACTGCGCTTTCACTAGCGAAGGCAGATGCGGTCGGTATTTAAAAAAGGGAATGTATGCCGATGAATGTAAAAACGCAGTGAATATTGTAGGCTTCTACAACGGTAATAAGGTTGCCGGTCGAGATTTCTCGTTTTCTTTAATTTATTTTCCTCCGGGAGGTGTCTAATGACCTGTTGCGTGTGGCCCGACATTTTTATCGGCCAGTGAGGAGCTTTGACAATACTTCTCGAATACTAATGTCGATATAGTATCGATAACCAGCTAGGTATTTGGACCCAACGATACAAAATCGAGTAATGCGCGTAAACTAATTGAGTTGCATACATTTCCAAGCTTAACTAAGGATTATCTGACGACACTAGTATTTTTAGTTACAAAAGCGCTAGATGGAAATTGGAATAGTAAGTATGAATATGTATTGAATCGTGTGTTGCATTATTATAGGCACTAGTGCTGGGGTATTCGCAGAATACTAATTTAATAAGTTGCGTGCATGAATGGGCCTGATGAATAAAATTGAATATTTAACACGTGATAAAGTAACAATTTGAATAATTCTCTCGTAAATAATTACCGTTTGGAGAAATGCTCAGCCTCAACTATTAGTTAAACATTATTATGCCATTCCTTAGAATTATGGAAGGTTTGGAGTTTTAAATCAATTAGCGCTCGTTTCTAGGAAAGGACGAGCGAAGGCGCTAAAAGCAGAACGCGTTTTGGCTTGTGCCTTGGAATAAAAGGAATTAAAAAAATAAATACCTTGTCCCATCCTGGGTTGTAAAATAAACAGTCAGAGTCGCCATTAAGGCCCGGTCCTTCGGTTGTATTAATTTGTATTTAAGTGTATTGAACAAGATAAAGTAAATATATGGGTACGGCTCGCTGGGTCGTGGTTGTATTAAGTGTCAGCTCAGTTCGGATAGAAATTGTAACTTGGTTAAAGAACGTTTATAGCAATTGCTGCTATATCATTATGATGGGGCTCTACAACTATCACACTTGCGTTATTAAAGAATATGTGATGTTTACGTTTGCTCTACCCGTTAACTACAATGTTTTGTAGGAACATATAATATAAATAATGACCAGAACAATCACAAATGTTGTGTAAGTTTATAAAATAGACTGTCTGTAAATTAAAATTAGTTAATTTTAATTAACAATTTTAATTAGTTTGCACTTACTACGAGTAAAGCGGTGAGTAGCTTGTCTGTGAGTTGCGGTCAAACTCTTCAATCAATCAAAAAATTAAGCACCTAAGCGAGTATTTCATTCACTCTGTTAGAATATAATTTAAATCAACTGTCTTAAGTCTTTATAAAATACATTTTTTTTTATCTTTTACCAAACTAAAATCTAAGGATCATCATCTTTGTATAAACATTGTAATTTCCATGACACGTAATAAGTTAAAGGCAACAAGATGAAGAAGGTTGACATCTCGTGGTACTCATTAAAGGTGAAAGTTTACACAATGCAAGCAATATTTACTTGTCCTGGTTGTTGTCTAAATAAATACACTTTTTTAAACACTGAAATATAACTAAAGCTATCGTTATGAGTACTTATTGTCTAAAGAGAGTTTTTTACTGCTTATGAACAAAAAGTGACAGGTATGTTTTATCATACTAGACGTGACAGGTACGTCTAGCCGCACTAGCGTTGCGTCATTCATTTTGTTCATTTAGGGTTAATATTTCGCCGCTATTTTTTTCATGTGAAGTTTGCAATATTTTTTTCAGTCCATCTATTCAGTACATATTATATTATCATTTATCAAATAGATTTCAGTTATTATACAGTATTTATAATTTAGTCAACAAGATTACGACAAAACGAGAAAATAAAATTACGGATCATAAATTCCAATAAATATTTTTCTCGTACAATTAAATAACTACTACCTATTAAATAAAAATCTATAGTATCCCAAATGAATATTTTTATTTCAAACAAATTTACAGCTGTCATTTTGTTTATGAGGTGTTTGACTTGTTTGACAGAAAAGCATAAAAAACGTCAATGGTTCATTAATAATTAAAAACTCTTACATTCCAAGATATTAAATTTCATATGGCAATCAGGCTTATTATCTATGCAAATGTGCATTATCATTATCACCTTAAGTTACTGGCAATATTATTAATTCAGGCATATTTTAAAATGTTCCAACAAATGTCAAGCCTTCAGTAGGTAATTTTGTAAGCTTTTGCTAGAGCTTTTAAATTTAATTAATGTCAGTGGTCGTTATTAATAAGTACGTAATGGAATGCACTAAATTAATCGATGGTCTTCATTAATTTAAAAAGCACGTATTCTTTGTTTAACTTGCTTTTACAGTAACCTTTATATTTTTTTACAACAATGCATCTAGAACGGTAAAAAGTTACTTATAACTTCTTTTCTTGTCGATGGATGAATTTTCAGATATTCCTATCGTCAGCTCTCATCAGTTTATCATAAGCAGTATTTGTGTTGTTCTATCTTAATGTTGAATAATTGAATTTCTTTTTGTTTTTAACTTTCTCGACCTAGTTCGGTTTTTGGCTTCCTCTTTGAAATGTTTTCATTGATTTGTCAAGTGTTAAGTTCCCAAATGTTACACATTTCTTTTTCTTTATTAGCTGGTAGCCATTTTTCATAAACTTACAATAAAATTAAGCTCATGACTGGGCATTTTATGAATCTCCTAAACATTGCTCTTAGCGGTAACAAATACCAACAAGTACTTACTCAAATGTCATTAAATAACCAGTTTGAAAATCTTTTAATGTACTTCAAAGCACATCGTATTTCGTTTTTAGGTGACCAATTTGTCGGTAATTAAGGTTGAAATTCAGCTGGCTTATCTTTATTGGTGCATTTATTTCGTAAACATTGAGATAAAGTCCTTGTATCGTTGCATTGGTGTGTATTAAATTGTTTAAAATATTGTTACCGATTGTTTAATCTTTGTCTGGTGTCGAGACTGTAGTGGAAAACTTCGGACATAATTAACTAAGTGTAAGAACGCGATATACTCGTAATTACTGCATATAAAGTGAAGCTTGGATTTTCATGCAATTTATTGCACCTGCAGTTTTCAGGAAGTTTCAAAGTGATCCAGAGTTGTAGATAAAATTTGGTTGCGATTGGTTACAGTACTACTAAAAATTAGCGAAGTTATGGTCGTATAAATCTTAATAATAAAACTAAAAGAAGGAACTAGACAGAGAAAGATAAAGATGAACAATTGAGAAAGCCTAGTTTCCTAATAAAAAATATGACAAACATCCTACCTAACTGACCTCCGATCACCCGTCAAAATATAACAAGAAGAAAAGTTAAACCTTAATCCACGCTTCCCGAGGCAACACATAAATAAATTAGAATTTAATCTATATGAAACACATTATACTTAAACCAACAAACATAACCGACTGTTATTTACGACCGTCAGCTATGCGAGAGACGAAAGAAAAAATAAAATTCCATATAATGACAAAGAATTAGTAGTATGCCATATACATTCCCAGCGAGTTAAAAAGTTTAAAATTAACACCGTCTCATTTGAGCTGAGAAATTAAAACACCATACGCTTCTTTATGTGGCATTTATGTTGATCGTAAAGTGTGCTTGTACCCTTTTAAAAAGTTGTCACAGGATCGCCAGCGGGATTTTGAATTTTTAGTTTGGATTATAAGTTTTACTTGTGCTTTGTGTTGTGTTCACTTTATGGCAATTTGAAGTGTTGTGGTATTGTGTGGTAGGCTAGTTGCTTGATAGTGGAAGTTAGTACTACGCCTTGCCTGGGGTTTGCTTAGGAGCGATGATAGCCTAGTTGGAGAAGGCCCACCTCTCAAGCCAGAGGGAGCGGGTTCAAACCAGCCGACGGCACGCACCAATTTGTTTATTGTGTGAACATACATATGTGCGTATTGTATGTCATCTGCTACATGATTAGAGCCCGGTGTATGGCGACAGGCTCGCCCCCTGCCACATTTGGGACTGAATATCGTTCGGCAAAGTGTGCGTGTAGTATTACACCTCTGCCAGCCCCTTCGGGGGAAAAGCGTGACAATATTATAATATTGTATGAGTTGAGAAGCTTGGATTGGAAAAATGACTCCTGAGTAATGAGGCTTTTGGAATGCACTATTAGATCCTGGCGTCAGATTTCAGCTTATTCTTATGTATGGTAGCCAATCAGGAGCTGTATAGCTCTAGGACGGTATTTACACGATATATTCATTTTTTTCATTTAATTTTTGTCTACTATCCTATACTGTCTCACTAAATAATTAGTCAAGTGCTATTTCTGTTAGTGATATGTATGTACTCGTATATTATACTAATTTGATTTGAATTAAAAAAAAATGTTTTATTAACGGTTACTGGTAAAATTCTTCGTATAGTGCACGATTAACAGAATCAAAACTTTTCACAGACAAAGATTTGCTCCTACTACCTCAAACTTTACGAGCTCCCACATCCTACGTACCTATTCCATCTGATCAATTCTACAAGCTAGTTAGTAATTTAAAAATACTAAAATATGTAACAGCCTACCTTTACACCACGGGATATGACGATAAATAAGAAGTTGATTAAACGTTACACTCATAAAAACAGTAGGTGTCGTAGTTAAACATCAATGCTACCAGTTGGAAAACAGGATTTTAATTTTCGCTGATAATTTTATTACTATATTGACAAACGATGGGCTAAACGGTACTTTTATGTTGAGCCATGGGGCGCGTCCTCATATTTTTAATGTTTTCTTAATTAAAAGTTTTTAAACGTCTTCATCAGTCTTGCTTAATTTAATTAATTTTCTTGAACTAAAAATAATTTAAAAAATAGACGTGCAGCGATACCATAGAAACTAAAACTTAATTACCATACACCTACCATACACCTTAATGTAAAGAATTGGGAAAGCAAAATAAGTGTTTTTAGTTATTAAGCCATGGTAAAGCAAATTCACTAAAGAATTCGAGTTAGTAGCACCTAAAATAATAATCCTATAGGTAATATCATCGTAATTGACAATTTTCCACCTGTTTCTGAGTACAGTTATTTTCTTTAGCGCGACTTCTTTTACGGTCCTCGAGGGCTATGCTTACAATTCGAGATATATATTTGTCATTGTCTCTCTCGTTTCAAACGTCATAGGAGTGAGAGTGACCGAGAAACAGCTCGCGCGTCAAGAAAGCCTGAGCCATTCACTGCTTTCCCATCATCTTCGCTATGTCGTCTGACCACCAACCTGAAACTAGTCTAAGCTTAACTTTAACTACCAATATTTACCGATAGAATAAAATATTTTTATTGCATAACCTGTGTACAAAAAGTGTTCTTAATTTAGTGGTTCAGAGTTTCATCAGTTTGCCCATAGCGGGCGTGCAATACGAGGTTCTTAAAAACAATGTTTATTTTATTTACTTACATAAGGGTACTGATTCACAGCTTTCCCATCACTTTTGCTATATTATCGTCTGACCACCAACTGAAACTAGAATAAGCCTAACGTAAACCACCAATATTTACCGATAACAATCTACTTAACTTTATGGTTTCATCTCAGACCATCCAAACAACATTTCAAGTAACAAACTCAAATAACAAAGACACGTCGAACAATAGTCTTTTCTGTCGTAATTAGAGAGATCGAGCATTCCAAGCGATCTTTTGGATCGATTACGGTTGAATAAACAATTCTTTATTTTTGTTTTGTTTAAATATAATGTTATAAATCAAATACGCGCCGTTAGCGTCCCGCGGGAGTAGGTAGGGTTGCCAGATGTATTCACGTAATGATTTATGGTATCTTATCATCAGTCTATGCGATGTATATCCACAAGCCAGCAAAATCGTGTAAGGCGAGAGGTTAGCCATGATGTCAGAGTTCCTAGGCCAGCCGAAGATGTCTGACATGGCTTGACGATTTTTGTTAGAACAAACAACCAGGGCCTACGATTTAGCGTGTCATTCGAGCTATGGTAGCGCTCAGTTGTAATTGTCACCTGTGATCACAAATTCCAAGACTGACCATGTCGTCCTTCGATGATCAGTTACGAACACCTATATAGGGCAGTATTTAAAAACGATGCTCAGTTATGAATCTCGATTTAAAACTGGTTTTAAGTATGCTAAAACTGATTCTAAATCGAGATTCATGGCTACGCGTCGTTTTAACATGCGGCCCTTTGTCTAGCTACGGGTAGAAGTGCTACGTTCATGAGAAGCAGCTCAGAAGTATACGCCTTGTAGTGGATGGATCGGAAGAAGAACTTGTAACACAATTTTATGCTTTACGCACGCACTTGCCTCTAGCTTCCTTTAACTGATCTCTCATACAAGTCTAACCATCTACCTGATTTGTTAACACTGGTTAACAAATTATTAACTGTAATAACTTTAAACGCTGTGTTCTACGATTCCTAATTAATAATTTTCTTTACCCCAAACTTGCCTGGAAGAGCTCGTTTTACCAATATCCGCCTATTGATGTACTAGTGATACTAGTGATGTACTTATTAAACTTTGTTTATGATTTCTGGTGTAAACAATAAATAATTTCACTATCTACATTTCTTAAATGTTTTCAACTTTATCTTCAACCAGCTGCGCCTCGCGGTGTTACCCGCGTTTAAAAAGTACCCTGTGTGTTAATCCTGGGTATAAGTTACCTAGGTACCAAATTTCGTCAAAATCCGTCCACCCTATTGTGTTCTTATAAGATCGTTTGCGTGTGAAGAAGAAACAAACATACACACTCCCAAACTTTCGCCTTAATAATATTAGTGTGATAAGTGGAAACCTAAGTAGATTTGATGAAGGAAAAGAGGTTAATATCATCTCTTGGGATTATTTCTGGCAACCCTAAGAAGAGGTCATTTATCAGAGGCGCGGGCGCAGCGCGAGACGCCATTGTGCGTCCATTAATGTTGGCTTAATTGTTATTTTATCGGATTCCAATATGGCCGACACGCGTTTGTAATTAGTCTTTGTATGTATGTAGCATATCTATGGATTGGAAGTGACGTTGTACCTGGGAGTTTTGGCGGGAACCGAAAAGATGGTGTCGTGATTTTGTATTATTTTCTAAAACCTGTGATTCTTCGAGTGTTAAAGTGTAATAATGGTGGATTATTAACCAGTTCGTCAACGTCATGAGTGTAGGCAAATGATACAAACATTGCGAAACGCGACTTTATGTTCTCTGCAAAACTTCACTTAAAGTTTCAGTAAAGTATCCATAACTTTACTGGAATGGGGGAAGGGGAGGGATTCATCATATTCATCATCATCATCCCATCATCTGTGAAAACGAATGACTCGAAAACATAATAAATCAGAAATCAGAATTTATTGATAACTCCTATAGTTACACGTCACAGTTGAATATTTATAATTAAAAACGAATGTCAAAACAATAATAACTGATAATTATGATTATCTCAAATATGAACTGATTATATCAAATATAAAAATTATTCATTATTGTCATTATAAAGTATTCATTATACATAGCCCTCCTTCTTGCGCAGTCGGGTAAAAAAAACTTCTTGCACAATGCACTTACTTCACTATTTGCAATAGAAGTAGGTAGTTTAACCCATAGTATTTTTATGACAAACAAACCTCAAGAAGGAGTTGGTTTTTAGCTTTCTCACAGTACGTACAACAGCATTTTTTTATTACAATACCTATCTGTAATGAGACGTTTTTTTACTTTTCAAACTAGTCAGAAGACTGAAACTTCAAGTCTAAAATACTAAGCTAACCTAATCATATTCCTTTCTTAACTTGCTTTTACTTATCAAACCTTTAGACTCAATGCACCTGCACTAAAAACTCAACACGTAAAAAGAGTTTGATTAATACGTCACATGTTACCAAATTAAATGTAAGATTTATGCAAATTGGATAAATTTATAGTCGCCACACACGTCATAGAGATAGTTAATGCAATGCGGCCGAATGTTAAAATGCTATTAGTATCGATTTGTAATTCGAGATTGAAGTTAACTTTGGGCTCTACGGCGTAAATATTCAAAGGGCCTGTTTCTTATTTTATAGATAACGAATCGTGTTTAGTCCATCTATGAATACCAATACTATACTTACTACGAAAATTCGAGCGTTATGGATACTCATTTCATAATAGTGAGACTTAACACTTCATACACAGATAGAGGTTTCAGTTTAATAAGGTGATTTATTTTCTTATCGTGTTTGTGATTTTATTAATTTGACTAGCTGTGCCTCGCGGTTTCACCCGCGGTTAAAATGTGCTATTCTAGACTTTAATCTATCTCTGTGCCAAATTTCATTCAAATCTGTTAAACCGTTCTGGCGTGAAAGAGAAACAAACATCCATTCATCCATCTATCCATCCATTCTTACAAACGTTTGCGTTTATAATATTAGTAGGATATATATAATCTATCTATGTGCCAGATTTCATCCAGATCTGTTCAGCCGGTCTAACGTGAAAGAGTAACAAACATCCATCCATCCATTCTTACAAACTTTCGCGTTTATAATATTAGTAGGATAGGATAATCAAAGTTTTACGCTTAGTATAGTTGATTTGGAACTTCGAACATTTTACGGTCTAAGAACTAGACGAGAAACAAAGGATCTAATATGTATTTCAAAAGAAATATAGAGGTAGGTAAATACACATCAAGCGTTTGTAAAACCAATCCAAAAAAAGTATCGTATTGATATCTTATGTCACTTGAAATTAAGTGTCGCCTTCAATAGCCGTAATAGTAGCTTAACTCAGCTTGATTTCAAGATACGTGTTAGGTAGGTGTGAACTGTGTCCACCCACTCAACAGTTCGGAGCTTTCTCATACATTTCTTCTAGAATTTATACATCGGACTGTAGAACTTGTAGAAGTAAATTAGAATAGGGCGTAAAATATTGTGTTGTATAATTTAGGGATTTACTCTGAATATTTAAAAAACAGAGTATGGTGCGCCCCATCACTGTCAGTAGAGTAATAACAAACAAGTAACATTATTAAAAGAATAACTAAAAGCCTGGCTGCAAAATGTTGGAACCTATGTCACTTCCACTGTCAAAACGATTCAAATGACACCTCAAATGTCGATATCCATTAAGCTGTTTACGCTGTAGGGCGTGCCAGAGAAACAGACACACATCTCGAAAACTTAACCCTCCTTCTTCCGCAGTCGGGTAAAAACGGCTTGTGGTCAATAGATGAATAGATCAGCAGATCGTGCCATTTGGCGTCATCAAAACCTATAATATTAAGTCTGCATCCAGTAGCGCAAAAACAATGGCTATGTAATCATTGTTTTTGAACTGATATTGCTAACGATTTAAAAAAAAACGTAGTTCCACCCAATCCTTGATTGAATTGTCATTCGGGCTATTAAAATACTAGATATTTGTTAACACGTATCTTATCCTGTTTAAAGTCTAAAGTATCAGCTAAACATTAAAAACGCTTTGATCAATCTAAAACAAAGTGCTTTTCATAACAATGCAATCAAACATTAGTTAAAACAGACCAAATCATCAAGTACAGTAAAGCTCTTTCGCCGAATAGGTAAATGCGAAATGAAAATCACTATACACCTTAACACTTTGTCACAATAAGTCGTTAATCAATCTTTTAGTGAAGTTGCGAGAAGCTGACGTGTTTGCTTACAGTGAGAAGGTGATACAAAGCTAGAATATTTTGTAGGTAAATGTGCCTAAATCGCGTAGGTCGATGTTGATGAGAGCCACGTTAACACAGTTTCAGCTAAAAGCTAATGGAACAATAAAGTATCAAAACATTATTCATTTACATAAAAGCATTAGATACCGATACCCATTGGTAGGTCTAATAATGATTGGTGTGAATTTATACTTTGAAGTCTAAACAAAGTGATAATAATTTACATTTGCATAAGCAGTACTACGGAGAAATGTGGAGAACTAACATGTGAATACATAACACAAGTAGGTAACTAAGTGCCTTCGTTACATAGTCAATACTCCCCAGAACGAAACGATCTATTTTCCGTTTTTGTTGCAAAACATGTTCTTAGACCAGCATAGCAGAAGCCTCAATTTAATAGCAGATGTTATGTCGTCCAAGAAGCCGCTAGCAGGAGATTGTATAGCCTTCAAATTACTTCACCGAAAAGAACAACGCTATTAGCTACGGAAGAAATGAAGACGCTTCCTGATAATGTATCTTTCGAAGTCACTCTTGAATCGGTTCCACAAGTAGCGTGCTATATCATAGTTGTATCAAAGTTTAACGTCACGTTCTTAAATTTATACCTATTTCTTTATTAAAATTAGTGTTTGCATAGTTGCAGTAGACAACAATCCAGAAATGTGCATAACATTTCACCATATAAGTAAGTAACAAATATTTTACTAATAAACCAGATCAGTAGCACGTGTCTAATTTCTCTATAATCTTAAAAAAATACGAATAAAAATCTGATTTCCCTAATTATATAATTATTATTCTAATTAATGTTAATGTAGAGAAAATGTATGCCAAAATATGTTAAAAAACATGCCAATTGATGTCCTTATTTATTTAGATCTGACGCGTGATATACGAATCTGAAGTGATCTCCGCCATTATGATGTTAATTTGACATAATCATGGTTATGGCTAACATTATGGTAATATAGTTAACGGTGCCATTTAGTTTTAGCTATTCCATAGAAGTATTGCTTATAATGTATTGTGTTGAAATAACGTCTTGTGTTCCTAAAATAAGTATGATCTGTTGATCGTTGGTGCTGCCATACGCTATTTTATTTTCTTGTTAGCTGATTTTTGTTGTTTCCCACGTAATTTCTACTTTTTTAATTCGCATTTTGGAAACAAAATACATTTTTATTCACAACTTATAAAACCTTTTTAGTAAAGTTTAGTTCGTTATCCAGTTTGCCAGTACTTTGTGCCATTTCTATTATTGGTGAACAATTGCGGTAGTCATTTACGATCGAACTCTTTGCTAAATTAGTTTTAAGCCTGCAATTTAAAAAAAAAAAATACAAATGTCTCGCCCAACTTTCCTTCTCTAGAACTAGGCAATTGACATTAAAGATTGTCATAAACCTTAAACTATAAGGCCGTATGCCCACCAAATGCTATACGAGGCAGCCTGAACGCGTTCATCGGTGCTCAATATAGTTTTGAATATTAATGAAACATAGCTGCGATGAAACGGTCAATTAATGATCTTGGCAGTGCTTAGCGCTGGTCGGTGCGCCGTTGACAGCGGCTGCTTAATCTTACCGAGGTATTTCATTAGTTACGCTCACAGCCTTTTTGGTCTTATCACTTGTATTGGATGGTTATGACGTGTTGCGGTTTCGTGTATTGTGTAACAGTGAAATTGTTAAATTCGTGATTACTGTTTTTGCATATTTCTGTATGGAGGTCCTAATATAGGGTTTCGTACGTGTCTCATAAAAGAACAGTCTTGAATTTCTGGAAAAATATTTGAGGTTTGATACAGTTCCCATGAGTACGTAAGCGCCGATTTTTGTTCTTTCCACGATTCCTGTGCAAATTACAAAAACAGCATTTAGGCTCGGCTTGGAGGGGGGCCAAGTCGAGCCAAAATGCTGTTTTTATAATTACTACCGTGGCACGTAGTACATGGTAGGGCCTAGACTATAATTCCTGTGCAGATTAGAAAAACAGCATAATGTAAGCTCGACTTGGCGGGGGCACTACCGTGTCCTCAGACCACGATTCCTTACAGATTGGAAAAACAGCTTTAAAGTGATTTAATATTTTTGTAACATTTCAAGTTTTTCTACATACATATATTTGTATAATATTTTCTATACCAACGAATTCTATCCATAACACACCGTTGTTACCACCGACCTTATAAAACCCCAAACATCACACACACGCCTTATTAAGTTGCAGTTTAAGATATATCTATTCTTTTGTTTTGTTATTTCTGGTATGAAAAATAACGTGTTTATCTATCTATCTATTTTGATTTTATTTTTTAATTATTAAAAAAAGTGAATAAGCCTTTTATTTCAGTGTATGATGCGTCTTGCAAATGCCTTTAACTGCATTGCTTACAGTCCTCAACGCTTGCATTCCTTACTGTTCCATCAATCGTTAAGAATCAAAACAATCAAATAAATACTGATCGTTAATTATTCGGTTGCTGGGAAACATTCGCGGTGCGTAAATCAACCGGTTTTCGAGAGCTTCGTTAGTAGATAAAGAACAATGTAGAATGGACTTAAGATGAATGATACTTGGACACTGTTGTAGGTAACAAAAGGATCATTCATGTTCATTGTTTCCAATAAATAATACAAGATTTCCATTAATTTTTCTGATCTTTTAAATAAAACTGGGCTCTGGTAGATATTTCTAGTTAGATTTTTAATAGTTAACGGTTGAACCACAACTTACCTGACTGGTCGCGATATGAACAAAGATGGTGTACAGTGGTGCCTAGCCTGGAATAGTATAGAACGAATATTTAAATTAATACACAGACACACTGTTAGGTGCTTAGCGAAAGACATGGAATTGCGGATGAAAGTAGTAGCGGGCCAGCCAAACTCCAACAACGTATTTCCAACAACATTTTTCTTTATTTTTCCTTTCCTAGAAGCTCAAGTTCTTTCGTTGTTGTAGGTTCAAATGTTATTATACCCTGTGACGGCATGACTTTCAAACACACATAATATGTAGATAGGATAAACTGGTATTAAAAATCGTCAAGAAAACGTACTTAATTATTATCCATATTTCACTCCAAAGATGTCCTTCAACGTTTTTAAACCAAAAAATGCAGATAAATCAACTCACAGCAGACATTTCGACCGTTCTATCGACCTCTATATCTCTGCACCTCTATTTTAGTCCACGTCTCAATCTGAGGGGCTAATTAAAAAGAATTGCTTTTATTTTGCGTTTTCACACTCGCGCCGTGACGTGTGTATTCCAAATCCACCTTGATGTATTGAAAAGACGTATAATTTTAGAAAAATCAATTAACTTGGTATAATGAGATAGTTTGTAGACTGGATCTAATAAAAATGCGCATTATTCTGATAATTGATAGCTGCGCCTTGCAGTTTTATTTGTTCAAGGTACTTAGGTACCTACTTAAGATTTTATGAACATTTTGTATTGTCGGAAAGATTCATCGTTTGCTTAGATTCAAAATATTTTCAAGGCTCTCTTGGACCAGATCAAAAAAAAAATTTAAAGTTATTTTTAAACTAGCTTTTATTTAAGTAATTAACCTTGCGATCTTTATGTGTTTGTTTTTAGATTTAAATTGGTCCTTATTTGATTTTCGACCGTCACAAACTTATGAAGTCGAAATTTTACTAATTTTGATGTGGTTTTGATGAAAGTTGCATAATGGGAACATTGAACTAATAATATTATAGTAGAGCTATACTCAACTCTTTGATAAATAATATGTCCAGATGGACTGAAAAATATTGCGAGGGCACACCCAACGGTTAGGTTCTAAATGAACAAATTGTATGACGCAACCCTAGTAAAAGACACACACAAGCACACTAGTACAAAAACGTTGGCCTGTCACTTTTTGTTCATAAACAGGGGCCCTATTCGGAGATTTGAGATTTTCATCTCACCTTTTTTCGTCCTTGTTGCTCTCGTTTGAAACGTTGTAGGTGTGAGAGTGACCAAGATAAAATCTCATCTCATCTCACGCGCAGGAATAGCCCCCCTGTACGGAACTCTCTCTAGACATAAAAGTAAGAACCAATAGCTATAGGTTAGGTAGAAAACATTTAGTAGCAAGGCGTTGAATCTCGTTTGTTTTTTGTAGCACAGTAAACATTTTAATAATATTCAAATAGTAAGAGTAAACTTTTGGTACACCAAAAAGTTTCACCGAAACCTCAAGATTTTTTTATGCAAGATGGTAGAGCTTTTATTTTTATCACGTTATAAATACATACTTAGTTATATGTATTATAGTTATAATAACATAGTTATAAATACTTTACAATACACGCGATGCTGAGAAACGAGCTTGTTTTTAAAAAAAGTATCACTATTACGTAAATCGAGGCTATTGTTTATGACCAACACTATTAAAAAAAAAATTAATACAAAATTTGACGCAAATAAAATTGAGGACGTAGATACGGTGTCTCTAAATCTTATTTATGCGTTGTTCGCTTTAATACTAGTTAATAGTACGAGAAAAGTTTATTCTTTTGATGTTGATTACGCTCATTTATTTTCATACAAGTGGCTTATCCCGTAACATTATTTCTTTGTTACTATAATTAAAACAGTTGCTTCATGTTTTTTTGCTTTGTTGAACAAACAAGACCTTCAATGCCAACAGTCTACCTCTACATATTACCGCAGACAGTTTTGAAGCCACTCCACACTCGCGCGTGGAACCGTGAACCATCCACGATCCATGAGTTTTTCCCATTTGCTTGTTCTTCGCGTCGCGTTCGCGCCTCCACGCCGTGCTCGTGTCTTTTCCCCATTTTTTTGTCGGTTTTTTGTACAGTGCCTAAGGGTTTTAAGAGTCTTAACAGGGAACTATACGCGAACCTCTGCAAATGTGGAACTGTGGCAGTTTTGCCGTAATGTGTACTGCGATCAGCGCCGTGATTCACGCCGTGAAACGCCCGCGAGTGTGGATACTGCCTCAAAGTAAATACCATTTTCAAGTCATTCATTCACTCCTTTATTCATTCAGTCAGTTACTCTCTTGTTCACTCATTACTTAATTCATTCATTCATTTAGTCATTCATAAATGGCAGATTTAGAACATAACTGTCAAAAACTTCCGTAGATGATATTTCGTACAGCATTTCGTGCAGATCACACAGACAACATCGCAAATAATTTTCAATGACAAATAGATATCTATTTTCGAACCAAAATTATAGCAACACCATGTCATCTTAATAGCGTCTGGGCAAAGGATGACGCGGAAATCATTAGGTGTGAAAGGTATTAATGAGCGATTTTTTTACACAAGTGATTCACGTCTCTCCGTAAATTATGGCGCTGGCGAATTTGTGGGGGCGAAATTAAAAGTAATATTCTTTTCTATTAATTTTTCAGGAATTTGGAGCGGGTCCAATTTGACCAGACTAATAGGACATGTGATCCTAAGTTCAAGAGCAAAAGAGATAATTTGAATTAAAAATCTAAGAACGGATGACGTCTTGCAACTATCTAGTGGAACTTTTTCAGTAATTATTTGAAACTACCACTGTTTTATAAAAGCTTACAAATTAAGAAGGCCTTAACAAAGTCAATTCAACATCGATAACTTTTTAATAAATTTGATTTTTTTTTAATTCTTAAAATACGCTACTCTGAAATTTCGTCTAAGAAACCAAAATCACTACATTTTGAAAGTCAGAATCTAAGAAGAAAACAAGTAACATTATTAAAAGAGAATGAAAAAAAACCCGGCTGCAAATGTTGTATCCTATGTTATTTCCGCTAACAAGACGATTCAAATGACACACACATATCGTAATCCATCAAGCTGTTTAGGGTGTGGGCCGTGCCAAAGAAATCTCATACATACTTACATACCCACATACATTCATACCTACATACACTCGAAAAACATAACCCTCCTTGCGCAGTCGGGTAAAAATAAATAAATAATAAATAAATAAATTCGGGACACTTCCACACACGGTCGCCTGGCCCCAAACTAAGCAAAGCTTGTACTATGGCGGCCAGGGACTGATATACATACTTAGATATTTTTAAATACATACATAAATAGATATTAACACCCAGACATAGAACAAACACAAATGTTCATCACATAAATGTTTGCTCTAGGTGGGAATCGAACCCACGCCCCCAAGCTCAGAAGGCAGGTTCACTACCAACTGAGCCACCGAGGCAGTCAAAAAACAAGAACATTATTAAAAGAGAAAGAAAAAAGAAACCCGGCTGCAAATGTAGTACCTTATGTTATTTCCGCTAACAAGACGATTCAAATGACATACACATATCGTAATCCATCAAGCTGTTTAGGCTGAGGGCCGTGCCAAAGACACCTCATACATACATACCCACATACATTAACACATACTTACTTACATACATACACTCGAAAAACATAACCCTCCTTGCGCAGTCGGGTAAAAATGATGAAAGATGACATGCAGAGATTGATGAGTAAGGATGAGTACGAAGCACCTAGCAGCTTTTGTTTACAACCACCAAAACTCACGCAGTGAATTACGTACAAGCGACGAGAAATCAAGCCCATATGACCAATTAAACACATTTGTGGGCCCATTGAATGGGAGCTCCAATCACTGCTGTGATGAGGCGACGATTGTCAGCCGGCACAATGGCTGGTGGTTTTTAAATGGATGTAACAATTAATTCACTACAATTAGGTGGACGACGCCCGCATTCCGAATTGGTGACAGTGTTGTGAAGAAACAGAAGTGGCAAAAATGTTGATCGTCAATGTAATTTTAGTTTGTTTATATACCTATACAACCAAAATGTTTACATAGCCAAATAGAGTTTGGATGATTGGTTTGTGCATTTATTTCAACCCATGCATATCTAGCTAGTAAGTAAAGGGTAGAGTACCCTTGAAGACTCTTCTCTATAATGAAAACAAAACCATTTGTGTTTTTCTAACTTTTTAAGAAAATTGTTGGAGTTTTAAAGAGTAACATACGAAGAGGACTTTAAGCCCTATTTAACAAAATATTTGAATGGAATTGTGGATTTATTATAAAATAGGTCTAAATAATTGATAGGTTCGAGGCCAGTCGGCCGTCCTAAGTATAAATGGACGGATACAACCTGGGTCTCTTCAAGACAAGAGTGAATAGGCACCTCATGGGCAAGCGTGCTCCATCTTAGACCGCATCCTCACTTTCGATCAGGTGTGTTGCGGTCAAACGTGGGCCCATTCAATCATAAAAAAAAAAAAAAAAACGGATGAAGTAGTAGCTAAAGACTTGCGAAAACTTGAAGTTGATGCCCAGCACTAACTTGCCTAAAGCAGAGAATAGTGATGCTTCTTAACATCGGTAAAAAAAGTAAAACAGCAAGTGTGAAAAAAAAATTTGTGAATTTTAGGTTTTTTTGTTTTTTTTTTTAGTCAGGTCTAATTAAAAATAGCTCTACCTCAAATCGTAACGCGGTCGTTAGTTCTTAACGCGTAGTATCGCACATTATTGTCGTGATTAAATCTCTAATTGACGCTCAGTAAATCACAATTGAACTCTTTGTCTTGTCATTAAATCTGTTTAGATTTAACGAGAAGAAATAACGGGACATAAACGGTTTTGACGAGATTTCTTTTCTAACACAACATTGTGTACTCAATAACTTTGTTAAAAATCTATTCTTACTAAGACTTAAGTTATTAAGTACTAGGTGCGCCCCACGGTTTGACCCGCAGTCCTGCAGGAATCGTTAATTTTTCGGGAAGAAAGGTACACACTCTTCCTTCCTTATGTACAAAGTACACAAGGTGCATTTGTCCTTTTCTGTACCCCGACAACGTAAAAGCAAAATTTTATGATGATCCTTTGATGATCGGCTAAGTAGTTGAGGCGTGAAAGCGTAACTATAACAAACAAATAAACTAACAAACAAACGAACAAACTCACTACTTATATTATGTCTATGAAAGTTTTAGGTAAGCTCGATACAATTCAGCGATGGTATATTTGTACATAGTTACTCGCAGTTATTTATGGGAAAACTTGTAATTTTTTCTTTGACACTAACGTGCATCACTGATTGAGCTAGGCCCGCTTTCCTGCTATGTTTTCTCAATTTGTACGGTTGTAGGTTAGATGGTAATTTGGTCGACTTTTTTTTAATTTTCTCCAATAGGCTTGCGATTGACGGCCAGCTCGCCCGATGAGGCTTAAGTTTAAGCTTGGGAACTAATTTAAGTAAAATTTAAACAAAATTGTTTTGTTCAAACATCAACAAAGCACTAAATACGTTTATTTATCCCAAGCAACCTGATATTGTCATATAACAACTCGCTTGTTCTAATAAACCGTGACATTGACCTTATTGATTTCGTCTATCAGATGCTTAATAGACGAAACGAAGTCTCACCTTCAATAACAATCAGCTGAGATAATTAGGGCATTCGCTAATAAACCACTTGATCGGCAATAATTAACCTAATTACCACGTGCCAGAGGTCAGAATCGTTAATTACGGCAATCTGCCGTCGCCAAATCTGACTGAGGCTAATTAGTGGAATAATACTGTTATTTTAGGGTCTTTTAAATTTTGTGTTTAGTACTTTCTTAAAGCTGTGTTACAAGTGATTTATTCTGTTCTAACATTTTTGCAGAGTATAAAGTATTTATGACTATGTTTCTTATGACGCACACTACATCATTGCTAAGACTGAACATTAACTTCGCCGATCACGATCAGCTAGTTAAATTACACCAAAAAAGCTACTTTCTGTGGTTGCATTAATATAACTACACAACATAACTATGTAGCGCATTACATAACATAACATAACATCTAATAAGTACACAATTTATGTATCAGAGGTGCAAGTAGCCACATCTCTGTTTTTTTTTTTTGTTTTTTTGTTCGACACATACACGCACACACACGCATACAGACTCGTCAAACTTATAACACCCCCTCGTTTTTGCGTCGGGCGTCAAAAACGCAGGCTATCGGTCACTGAAATAACACGAATGCATAAATCAATACTTTTTTACTTTCATCTTTTTCCTTATCACATCACACTATCACATCTCGTTCATATTTTTTAGGCGAATGCTTGGACGAATATATGGATATATGGATGTTTGTTACTTAATCTCGCCAGAACGGCTGTAAAGATCTCTATGAAATTTCGCTTAGATACAGATTATAGTATTAAACCGCGGGGCAGAGAGAGAGAGAGAGAGAGGGAGAGAAAGAGAGAGAGAGAGAGAGAGAGAGTTTCCCATAAAAATAAGATAAACAAACTGCTTACAGAGAATATTTACATGCAGTATACTACTATTAATACAAAAACCATATTAAAAACGTCTGGGTAACTAATAGACAGTGGTTATCAACAACAGTGATCGCGTTTTCAACTTATATCGAGTACCTACTTTGCCTTCACTATTTTGTTTCCGTTGTCTATGAAATTGAGTCGTATGGATCGCATGTCGAATGCACGTTTCGCGTTTAGGATGTAAACCAAATAAACTATTGAAGGCTTCCTACATATTTTGAGACTAGTTTAATGCGATCGGTATTGAATGACAAGTAAATTTGTTTGCATGACAAAATGGTAGAAAGATTGAGAGTATTAAACCATCTAATGATAGTTGGCTTGGGCATGGACATTCAAATTTTGTTTCATCTTTAACGGTCAACGGGAGATCCATCTGTTTTGTGTAGGGTCAACTAGGGCAAATGCGTCTTTCGAGAATTTGACAAATCCTCCACAAATTAGACGCGACTTGTTATTTTTAAAACTTTGGTTGCATATATGTACAAAATGGCGTTAGTTGCCTAGTTTGTGAAGGGTATAGCAGTAAATCTCGAAAAACGCAATTGTCCCACAGACGAAATTGCCCCAGTTGACCCTACCTCTACTTTCGATCAAAGTTTTTGAATTTCAACGCGGCATTACCACACACTTTTTTTTTTAATTGAAGAAGGAAATAGTATGTCTAATTTGTAAAATTAGACCCATTACTTTCAATTAGATGTCTTATAAGCTAAAGAATTATAGTAGCAGATGCTTCTAACTAATCTTTACTAGGTGTTCAGTATTTATCTAATGCAAACCGTAGCCTCATTTTTTAATTTTTTTAATCCTACTAATATTATGAAAGCGAAAGTTTGTATGTATGGATGGATGAATGTTTGTTACTTTTTTACGCCAGAACGGCTGAACAAATCTGGATGAAATTTGGCACAGATATAGATTATAGTCTAGAATAGCACATAGGATACTTTTTAACCGCGGGTGTAACCGCGGGGCGCAGCTAGTAATACATTTAACAATTCAAATTAATGTTAAATAGTTGTCTTAAAACCTATGTAAATATGGTTTAACTAGCCAACTAGTTCTCGAATAAAATACTTACACATAAAATAATCTTACAAAATACAACAATAACAAATACCTACATTACACAAAAAAAAATGCGCTCATCGCACAAAACTGCTGTCGCTAGAACAAAAAAAAACAGTTCTATGTAATAACCTACTCGTCCAGCAGTCGCAGCGATGGCGCACCATCTTTCAGCTCCACCGATTTCCACTTCATGACTATTCTGGCAGACATAATTATTATTACTACAATCTGGCTCGAAGCTGCAGACAGAATCCTATAAAACAAACATGAAGACAACGAAAACAGACCGTCATTAACAATATTTCGCGATACCCATTAAAACTGATCGCCTGATACATTTCAGGGAACTATTTACATAGGTGAGTAGTAAACACTCGGAAATTACTGACGCATTTATTTCCAGACCAATAAAACAAAGAGGCCCACGTTACCCATTAAATACTATAATAATATTTGATTTTACGTCGTTCAAAATCGAATTTTATGAAATGCATAAATCTGTTCGTGTCAACACTTTCGATTAGGATTCAAGGCTGGGAATAAGAACGCCTGTTATATGCATCGTATTCTTATTCTGAGTGTTTCAAAAATAGATCTCTGTCTCATTATAACTTTCCGCGTCTCGATAAAAAAATAGAAATGGAGTCATCTGTTACAATTATATAGAGCGCGTAACGATTTTATAAATTAGTACGTTTTATTTGTTGTTTGAAAGAAGTAGGGGCCCGTGACAGTTTTGTAATAACCGGTGCGATGATTATTTATTCATTGACAATTTAACTGCGGTATTTTTGTAAGATGTTCATCTAGCATTCATATTTTTGTAATGTTTTTGTTAAACTTTGACTGCCTCGGTGGCTCAGTTGGTAGTGAACCTGCCTTCTGAGCTTGGGGGCGTGGGTTCGATTCCCACCTAGGGCAAACATTTTTGTGATGAACATTTGTGCTTGTTCTATGTCTGGGTGTTAATATCTATTTAAGTATGTATTTAAAAATATCTAAGTATGTATATCAGTCTCTGGCAGCCATAGTACAAGCTTTGCTTAGTTTGGGGTCAGGCGGCCGTGTGTGGAAGTGTCCAAAAAAAAAAGTATTTTTAGAAATATATTTCTTAAATTCCAATTTCTTTCCCTGTTAGTTTGTTGAAATAGATCAATTTAACCAAGTTTAAATTAGTTTGAAACGGTTCTAGAGCTAAGATTGAAAAACTTCAAGAATACTTCATAGTTGTCGTAATGGCCTAGTGGAATGGACTGCGCCTTCCGATGCGGAGGTCGTGGGTTCAATCTTGGCCGTGCACCAATTAACTTTTCTCCCTTAGAAAAGTTTCTTTGTATTTAAATTTGACACGAGCTCTAACGGTGAAGGAAAACACCGTTAGGAAACAGACATGTTTCCTATCAAGTTATTTTCTAGGAAAATAACTTGATAGACATGTCTATTAAGTTATTTTCTAGGAAAATCCACCAACCCGCACTGAGCCAGCGTGGTAGATACCAGCTCAATCACTCTCAGCGTAAGGTAGCTCGGTGTCCCTGCAGTGGGACGCAAAAGACTGTAATGATGATGAAGTAATAATTCGTTATTCAGCAAAAGTAGGAACTCCTAAAGCATTAGCCAAATAACTTACAAGTTTTCTTAAAACTAAAACCTCAAATATCTAGAAACACCATTCCTTATACATTATATCTATACTTTCATCCCTAGAATACACTAAGCTATGTTAATCGACAGTGACAAACATTAATAGCAATTCCAGTAACAGTCAGACAATCTTCAAATAACATTCATCTGACAGTAGTCATCTCACTCACTGTACAGTTATGACGCTAAACGGACGAGCGCCCTTTAGAATGCAACAAGATGCTTACAAATACTAACTTTAACTGTATTTAGGCAGCGACTCCGCTAATACCGTTTCGATACCGGCGCTTACGCACGTTTCCACGCCGCCCGCCCAGCGAAAATCGCGATCAAAATCACGAAAATCGAATAATCGGGGGCTTTTTTAATCGATTTAAAAAGTCGTAATACATATTTCAGTAGTGATCGCTTTTTTAATTATATAGAATTGTTAAAAATCGATTATTCGGGTAATTTTCTGAATTTCAAATGATAAGTTGAGATAATATCGATATCAATAGTGTTGTGTCTCGTAGTTTTGTAATCGATAGGTACCTTGGTGTCGGTTAAGTGGCGAACAAACTTAAGGTTCTTGCCTCCGGACAAATGTTTGTGCTGTCAACATGTGAGAGTTGAAAAGGGCTCGGTCTTTTTATATGGTGGAGAGGTAAGTTAGCTTTAATTGATGCAACGTTGTTCGTAGAACTTATGTAGGGAAAAGTTAGAGCGGATTCATTTGTTTTTATACTTGTTGTATATGTTTCGTTTATAATCGTAACTACATGATTACACTTTGTTTTAATTATTTCAAGCTTTGTTCATTATTATCTGTCAATTATACTCGTACAATTAGAGATTAGTAGGTCTGTGAGCTATTACTAAATTTGTTTTGTTTTTCGTTTTAATTTTAAAATGTGCTGATTTTGGGTGTATTCATACCTATGGGTATTCTACACGTCAAAGTAAACAACTTTTAGAACATAAGTTTGCAAAAGTTTGGAAGACAAATTTTTTGGAGGAAAAAAGTTTGGAAAAAAAAGTTTGAGTCTGACTACAAAATAAGTAGTCATGTGGCTATCATTGTGTATGAAGACATGATTTTTTTTTCTTGAATTTTGAAAACTTGTGTTCTACAAGTTGTTACATCACCTTTAAGTATTACTGCACCTAAAACCAGTACATATGTTGTAATAAAAATATATACAATAGAGTTCTACGAAAAGACGCAGTGTTCACTTTGAAGATATTTACTTTTACTTGACCTAACATTAGAGTAGTATTAAATAATTAAATATGTGTTAGCAACACATACAAAAGAATGCAGTCTATGGTCTGCTGTGTGACGTTTTGCGAACGAACTGTCAAAGGAATGTAGCAAGTGAATGAATGAATGTAGCGTAAGGAATGAAGGAGCAGCGCCTGAGTCGTCCGCCCCGCCCAACCGGCACTTTTGGCTGGACCACGGAAGAGGACGGATCTCGTTGTGTTTTTCATTGGTGTCCATTCAATTCATACTGAAATTGCCTACATATTGTACATGGTTTGGATTATTAGAAGTATTAGTTGTTTACATTTACATTAAGGTGGTTTTAAATACAGTCTCTTCAGAAATAGTTTACATCAGAAGTGAGATGTAGTTTTCTCGCGCCATAAAAGAAATAGAAATACATCGATAAAGGTATCAAGGCAAAAGATACCGGACTTATTTTTAGCAAATCGTGTGATGTTATTATGTCTGGCAACTAACTTCATTAGATTAGCAGTACTAGATGAAACGACAAGCGTGTATGAAAAGCCTCATGGAAGTAGAAGAAGCGAAAGATGTATGCCAGGATCGTAGCAAGTGGCGAGAAGTGGTATCTGCCTACCCATATGGGAAACAGGCGTGACTATATGTATGTAGATGACCTGAAAGACGGCTATAGGCACTCACCAGAATAGAAGTAGTGAGTTGAAGCAGTGACTTCCTAAGACTAAAGGAATGATCTGGACCAGGCACTACTTCGGATTAAGGGAGTGAGCTAAAATAGCTGAACAGTAAGTGAATTAGTAGCTGATAGATGACCTGAAAGGTTGCTATAGGCACTCGCCAGAATAGTGGTAGTGAGCTGAAGCAGTGACTTCCTAAGACTAAAGGAATGATCTGGACCAGGCACTACTTCGGATTAAGGGAGTGAGCTAAAATAGCAGTCGTATAGGGAATTTCTAAGCCTAAATATATCAGCTTTCGTTTAGATGGTCAGTACTATTATAAAAAAAGATACATTGCAGAACTATTGAGAAACCTAAAAGACCTTTTTTTCGGTGTTATGATTGATGATGAAGTGAATGAATGAGATAACTAGTTACAAAGTGGTAGAAATTCCCATGTCCAAAGGATTTAAATTATGAAAAGGTTGCAACTGAAGTTCTATCTATTTAGGACATCATGAGTCATGATAGGCCGAGCTCAAAGATTTTAACAGCTTTTAAAATCATGTGTGTGTTGACAGATACGTAATTCATGTGCAAAGTTGGAACCAATATAAGAAGCGTGCCTGAGGGCATGCACGGCGCAGGAGGGCCGTGTTAGCAACACATACAAAAGAATGCAGTCTATGGTCTGCTGTGTGACGTTTTGCGAACGAACTGTCAAAGGAATGTAGCAAGTGAATGAATGAATGTAGCGTAAGGAATGAAGGAGCAGCGCCTGAGTCGTCCGCCCCGCCCAACCGGCACTTTTGGCTGGACCACGGAAGAGGACGGATCTCGTTGTGTTTTTCATTGGTGTCCATTCAATTCATACTGAAATTGCCTACATATTGTACATGGTTTGGATTATTAGAAGTATTAGTTGTTTACATTTACATTAAGGTGGTTTTAAATACAGTCTCTTCAGAAATAGTTTACATATGTATTAAATACTTACATCTTTGAAACTTTATTAAGAATGTTTTTCTTAATAAAGTTTTTATGTTGCTAATGGAACACTTAAATCCAAGGATTAAGTATTAGCTGCGGTAGGAAGGTATAATTTTTATAGAAAGTTAAGTTAATCGCACACCTACGCCAGAATAAAATCTAGAGTGGGTGCTAACTACTCCATCAAATATTGAGGATGCGTTCCATTTTAACCCATAAAAGCTAGTGTCCTAATACGCTCTCTTTTTATCTTTTTTATACTTTTTAAGCTCGTTTCTCACTTCCAATTTTCCGAGAATCACGGTAATGAGATTCTTCACGCCGCGTCGAAGTCTCGAAGAGCAAATAGCATTGTGTGCCGAGCGCAGTCCGGTAGCCGACTCTCTGTTTGCTGTCGACCTGTTAATTAATAACTCGGCGCAGTGTATACACAACCTTATTACCGGTAGAATCTCACGAGTCACGAGTCTAACCAAACTAAAACTGGTATTCGGTGTTCGTTTTCTAATCACACGCGTTTTTGAACGTCAGTGATTAACGGAAAAAGAAAAGTTTGAAAAGTGTATACACTTTACGAGGAATGTTTAAATAGGCTTTCCTATAAGAAAGTGATAATATTAGTTAGCCATAAAGTTTACTGTGAACTATTGTATCCAGGATCAGGTTAATAAAAAAAACAGGATTGGGATAGGATCAGGCTGAACTGAGAAACATGCCATAATGACATTATGAAGTTGTAAGCAACTGTCAGAAATTTGACCTTAAAAGTGGTCAATACAAACAGAAATAAAAGATTACTGATTAAGTGATCAATCAAATTTATTAAACTGAAATATTGATGAAAAACAATTAGCTTTTGATAAAAACAACTTGAACCATTGGTTCATCACAAAGTCAGCTTTATTATTCGTTTATAACTTCCTTTTTATAAAAGCCTCAAGTCATTAATATAAGCGCAATGCAGCAAAACTAACATTTAAATCCACACCTCGCACCTATTAGTCGCACTAATTTGAATACGAAATTAATGTCTGCCTTCAATACAATTCATCATTACTGTGCCCATTTAGCCTCGCACCCGCACTCTATAATTACAAGGAAAAAATGAAACTTGAAGGAACGCGATCGCAACTAATGGCCTGAAACTAAATTTTAATTAATGTCGCGTTTCAGAATGGAAGTGATTACAGAAATAACACGACAGGTAGGCGATAGTGCGGGGATTATGGGGGGGAGGTCTATTCCCCCCAACTCCCAGTTAATACTCATGTTCGACAATTTACGACACGGTAATTATGTATACGTGTTTAGGCGCCTTCGAGTTTACTGCCGGTGTAATTTTGGAAATTAAAAACGGTAAGCTTCAATCGGTCCGTAATATCTAAATGATGGATTAACCTCGGGTTTGATGTGGATCGATTCATTTGGCCGGCAGCCAGTAATTATGCTTTATCGTCGTACGTGTGGTGAACACAATTAGCTATTGATCAGTCGGCAATTAAGCCCAATCGATTTTGTTTGTTGAAGTTGGAGAAAATTGTTTTAGGTCGATGTTTAATCGACGTTTTGTGTCGTTAATGGATTCTTGTCATTTGAATTGAACTGTACGACCTTTTATTGTTTATTAGAAAACAATAACATGGTTTTATCGTAGACAATAGGAATGGCGTGTTTTGATTTTGTTACCAAAATAATCAAGGTTAGTTACACGTTCAAATAACATTAGTAAACAAAAAGTTAATGTAAGTACGAGTAAATATGTTAGTTTTAACTTTTTAGAATATCTAGTAAAATGTTTTGAAATTTCGAAAATGATATAATTGCTTAAAGTTAGGTGCTGAGTTTCTCGGTAACGTACCTGGTTTCTATTTCATTGACTACAGATTTGATAGAAAAAATACATGGCTTACTGTAAAGTGTAAACATATCAATGAAACATTACCATTTATAGTGATCACAGTACCAGGGCAACATAGACCGATAGGAGTCAACTGCAGTAAAAGTCGAGCGGGCTGTTAAAGTCAAACAACGGCGATTCTGCGAGTAATTGGCGCGGCCGGCCCTCGGGGCTTCAGCAACACCTCCGAACGTATCAAACCGTTTTAATAATGAGCTGGCTTGAGATCGTGAAACAATAAATTGCGAAGCTTGGAGGCTTCGTGCCCGAGACAGCTATCTGAGCCGAGCATTATGCATCGGGTTCTAGCAAGCGATAGGCTATCATCTGTGAGATTGATAGGAGAATAGCCCCTCGGCTAAGCTTGGATTGTTTTGCAGGAGAGCTCGCCGGATTATGCAGGAATTCGGTAAAAACTCGCGTGAACTGTATTTGGAGATATGTTCTTACTTAGAGCAGGCGCTCAGTTCTTGTTTTCTTGAATCCCGTTAGTTATAACAATGAACCTATTTTTATTTTCTTGTTTCTTTTAAAGATCGTTTTTTGACTAAGTTATTTGTCCAAAACAAAAGCTATAGGGTCAACGGGTACAAAAGCATCTATCTGAAAACAAAAGCTGTATTTGGTCAGATCAACTGGTACAAATGTATTTGTACACTTGCATCTTGCGTCTTTCGAGAATGACTGCCAACCCCTTTAAAAAATAAGGCGCCACCTACATCTTTTTTCTATCTTTAGTTACAATAATCTGTACTAAATTGGCGTTAGCTGCCTAATTTGTGAAAGGTTTGTCAGTAGTTCTCGAAAGACTAAATTGCCCTACAGACGCATTTGTACCAGTTGACCCTAGTTTCATATCCAAAACAAAAACTACAGTTTCTTATTTTGGCTCAAAATTTAAGGTGCCATATTTTCTGATCATAAGCAATTAATAACTCAACAAACATAATCTCGAAAAGCTCTTCCGATCGGAGGTAATTAAAAATAATGAAAATCACGATTACAGCAGCTAACTCATTAGCACGAAGTAACGTCAAAGTTGTTATCGGTTCTATCGCACAAAATTACTCCGACTTCTCCTTAATTAAGAAAGTATGATTAACAAAGTGTAATCACGAAAACAAAAGTCGAATCATTAGAGGCGATGTTCAGACGTAGATAAAGATTAGACTGCGCAGATATGACACTGCAACATCGTTTAGTAGTACCACAGCATAATTATATTTCTGAATAGGTACCTAATAACATCGTGAGAATAAAATTATCAATAAAATATAAGATAATATTTTTACCCGACTGCGCAGGAGGGTTATGTTTTTCGAGTGTATGTGTGTATGTGGGTATGTATGTATGAGGTTTCTTTGGCACACCTTACAGCCTAAACAGCTTGATGGATTATGACATGTGAGGTGTCATTTAAAGCGTTACTTGTTATTTATGATGATTAAAAAAAATTTAATACAATATCTGTAAAACGTAATAATTTCTCTTTTTAATAGAATTAAACAATGTGAACAATTGTTGTTGACTGAAAGAGACCTTAGTTAGATCAATTTTAATTACTTAATGTAAATAATAAATAAATAAATTCGGGACACTTCCACACACGGTCGCCTGACCCCAAACTAAGCAAAGCTTGTACTATGGCTGCCAGAGACTGTTAAACAAACTTAGATATTTTTAAATACATACTTAAATACATATTAACACCCAGACATAGAACAAACACAAATGTTCACCACATAAATGTTTGCCCTGGGTGGGAATCGAACCCACGCCCCCAAGCTCAGAAGGCAGGTTCACTACCAACTGAGCCACCGAGGCAGTCAATATGTGTTTTATCATTCTTATTAATTTTTTATTTTATTTTATTACTTAATAGTCTTGCGTTTGGCCGCCAACATGCCTGATGATAAGCAGTGATGCGGCCTACGATGGAGCACGCTTGCCTAGAAGAAACCGATTCACTCGAGACTTGAAGACACCCAGATTATAAGTGTCAGGGAACACACAGTCTGGCAGAGTATTCCACACTCTAGCGGTCCGTATGAGAAATGAGGAACCAAAGTTTTTTTTACTTGAAAAATAATATTATGTAGAAAAGTCAAATTTTGAGATTATAATCGTTGTAAACAGTAGTGTTACCATTTGAACATACAATATACGATTGGACAAATTGATACGCATTTCCGATACATATTTTGAATCACGTCAACTAGTTTTCAAGGCATCTTTTCAAAAGACTGTCGCATCTACACAAATAGGTATTGATGCTCAAATGCTCATAGTTTAGGGGAGCGATACATTGATCATAAACAAACAAAGGGATGGGGAATTAATAAATTATCACTAGAGAGTTATCTCCAAGACGTGTGGAAGACAATACGAGCTCGTCTGTTGTCTGTTAATGAATAATGTTGGAGGGAGGATTCGGGAAGGAACGACGGAAGGCTGATGTGTAGGTGGGATTCGCTTTTTTCTAAGCTGGATTTTTGTGTTTCATTTTTCAGGTAGCGTCATGCTTACTGCGTAATTTAGGATCTTGTTGTAGTTGCTACGTTTATTAACTTTTACTAAATTTACTTACTTAATTAATAAAATATAATTTAACTGCAACAGACACTGATCATCGCTTAGTTTTCTTAAATTTAATGCATTCGAAAGTACTTACTTAACTGTTTTTAGTCTCTCTATCTTTTTGCATGACTGCATGTTTGTTAATGAACTCTTTTCCGGGTAGCTGCCGGAAAAGAGTCGGAAATCATCAGTATCATTTTAACGAAAATTAAAATCTAAAAAATTATCAATAAAATCTAAAAAATAAATTACATCTAATTTTTGTTGAAATGATACTGATGATTTTTTAGTTACTATTAAAATCCGGAAAAAGACATTTTGACTTTGACTTTTTGAAATGGTAGGAAAACTGGAAAATCTTAAGCTACATAAGACTCTATAATTATAACCTAGTCAAAGCCATAGTAAGCTATAGTTTAGACAACTATACTAAATCACTATTAGTTTAGTCCTTCCGTACCTTAAAAATAGGCACGCATAAGCTTTCTACGAAGGTGGTCCCTCAGAACTTACGTCAACACTTACAAGCTTCACTTCTAACAGAAGTAGTACCCATTGTACCAACACAACGTAAGTACAGACACACTCGACTTAAGAGTTCCGCGACACTCTGAAATTTCCATACAAACGCGCTTCTCAAATTTCTTGAAAACCGTTTGTCAGATTATGATGAAATTTATCATGTACAATAAAATTAACAATATCTCCGTCCCTATGTTCTTGGGTTTTTTTTTAAAGTTCTCAAGCAAAAATAGAGCTATAAAAATATCCGTTTTTGTATGAGGTTACTTTTGACTGATTTATTCAATATATAGACAAAGCAAATCAAAAATCCCTTTACATTGTGAGGTTGTCTACATCATTCGCTTTTAAATGAATCCATAATACAAGAGACATTCTTAGTTATTTAAGAATGATTAGAGAAGTGCAAAAGTCATTAAAAAATTGCACTTTGTCACTCTGTAGGTAACTTTAAAGGCTCGTTAGTATCTTTACTTGCTGTCTTCGCTCGTCATCTTCTTATAGACGAAATGGCTATGGAAAACCTTAAGCCAATGCGAAGGTAGTCTAAAGTGGTCGCCGGACTCTTAAACACGATTGTCATAGACGTTTGATTATTACAAGCGACACATTAAAGTACCAATAAACAAAACCTTTCCATTGTAATTGCGTTTATAAACGTTCAGCCCCATAATGACTAGACCATGGACGGAGAAAATGCAATGAGGAGGTGGTAACTTGAAGGAACTGCCAAAGAAGTTGGCATTTGTTTTAAAATAAAAAAAATGGAAATTAAAATCAATTTATACATAACTAACGGGTGAACTTTTAATAATGGCTTCAGAAATTAGTTATTTAATAGAATTGAATGTGGTATTCACTAACGGCGTGCGGGATTCGTCTCCTGAGGTAAATATCGTACTTTGTATTTAGAAAGAAAGTAAGAAGGACAGACAGAAAGAAAGAGAGAGAAAAATATTTCTAAATATGTAATTGACACAATAAAAAAACACAGAAATCAAACAAATAGGAATAATTCTTTCCAAAAGGCTGCGACTCGTTTTGTATGCCACGGTTGGCAAACAAGCTAACGTGCCGCCTAATGGTAAGCGATCACCGTCGCGTATTTACACCTGTAATACGAGGAACATAACAGACGACATAAAGAAATAGACAGACAGATATAGAGACAACAAAATTTTAAATTTTAAAAAAAAATTGGTTGCCTGTAAAGTCGGTATACGGGCGAAAGTTTTACGTGACAACGACTTTTTAAGGGACGCGTGCCTCTCACTCGCTCTCATTGTGAGCGCATAACGTGAGCGGAGCGTAACGCAGTTTCTTGAAGTGTCACCCGGCAAACCAATTTATAAGACGTTGTCACGTCAAAAAGCTTTCGAAAAGCTAAGAACACCTTACGAATTTAACGGTTTCATTGTATGGGAACTACGATGCCACAGACACACACACACACACACACACACACACACACACACACACACACACACACACACACACACACACACACACACACGCGCGCGCGCACACACCCACGCACGTCAAACTTATAACACCCCGTCGTTTTTGCGTCGGGGGTTAAGAATATGACATACCAACTCCGGTTCATATCTGCTCCATGGACTCATAATCGTAAGTGCGTTCATTGCGTTACTCGGACTCATTAAGGGTCCAGTAGAAATTACCTAAAGTGTGACGGAATCTGATAATGTTCCGGGACTGAGAGGGCCTATGAGCGTGGCGAATGGCGATGGACTGTCGCGAGTCGCTAATGATTCTGTTATTACAAGCCTTTAGCCGAAATGGGTTTGTTTGTGACTCAGTATAAGGGTTTAAACGGTTGCTAGGAATTTTAGTTGATGAGCATTAATAAACGTCGTGGCCACAATTTTCTAGAACTTTTAAATTAGAAAACTTACCTACTCGAGTATGTATTTTTTTAAATGGAATTGTAAGCATTTCTTATTAATACCTATGAATAAAATATACTAGACCCTACGTCAATTAACGAAATACATACATATACGTAGTATGCCCAAAAAGTCTCCGACCTACCTTCAAATCTCCATGACTGAAGCGTTATTTTTCGACATTGGGTAAGTGGTATCATTTAAAGTAGTCCCCATTTGATTGAAAAACACCCTCCCGGCAGTGTTTCCACTTTCTGAAGCAGTCCTTGAAGTCAGTTTTTTATATTGCGGTATAGCCCTTGTCAAATTATCTTCAACTATCTATTTGTTGCTGAACTGATGTCCTTTGAGCGATTTTTACAAATTCGCGAAAAACCTAAAGCCACAGGGGGCTATTTCGGGACTGTATGGAAGTTGGCAAAGCAGTGCATGGGATATTGTGCTTAGTTAAGAACTGCTGCACAAGATTTAATGAATGCGCTGGTGCATTATCGTGATAGAGAACCGGCAAAATGCGGGCGTTTCTTCTCACCGCATCACGCAATCGATTACCTACACTTACCTACACGGAAGTAACCCTACAGAGTTCCTGTTGCACAACATGACAGCACTATTATTATCAGAATTTGTTGTCGTCGAAAATCGGCCAGAATGAGGACCACCATCAACAATGACATAATCTAACGATTTTTTTTTTATACATTTGGGACACTTTCACACACGGTCGCCTGACCCCAAACTAAGCAAAGCTTGTACTATGGCTGCCAGAGACTGATATACATACTTAGATATTTTTAAATACATACTTAAATAGATATTAACACCCAGACATAGAACAAACACTAATGTTCATCACATTAATGTTTGTCCTAGGTGGGAATCGAACCCACGCCCCCACGCTCAGAAGGCAGGTTTACAACCAACTGAGCCACCGAGGCAGTCAAATTATACGTCCTGTAGGTGACGGCAAGCAGCCGATAAGTTCGTGAGTCTTTACTGCTGCGTTCATGCCTTGCACAGGTCGCTTGCACTTTGGCGCGAAGGTATAAAAGCAACCACTTAGGTCATACATAGAGATATACTTTCCGGAGAGACCCCGTAAACTTAGATTTACAAGAAAATAATAGTTTTCCTTTGATCAATCATAATAAAATTAGTTAGCGAAAGTTTTTAGCAATTCGATGGTGTACAATTAAAGTATTTATACTTATAAGCTCATCTCTGAAAATCTTAGTGACTACAAGAATTCACTAAACTATTCTTTCTTTATGTGTCCGAACAAAGATGTCTTAAGTATCGTGTCAGTGCAAAAACAACTCTATGTACAGTTTTTTTTTCAGTACCTTTTCTTCATAACCAACTGTCATAAGAGAGATCAGTTTTGAATTTCCAGCTCAATTTACCTAATTTTATCAAAAGAAAAGTGGTGCTAATTATCATAATTAGGTCAAATAGATGTCCAAGAAAGATTTAAGGTAGATATACTGTTTATTTTTACATTTTTGTAGTAGTGACATTGGCACATATAATAAACAAGTTTTTAGTGGCCACAGAGTAAAATATTTCTGTTTTCTCAGATAAGATTAATTGTCACCTATTTCAAGATGGTGTGACTTCTGTGGTAATAATGATAAAATATTGGAAAATTGATTTATTTTTGCGTGAGTAAAATACTGAGTTTACGATCGTAGTGACATTTGAGTGAACTCTAATTTAGTTTTTTTTTTAAACGGAATGGAGTGATTGATCGTTTTGAAAGTTATTTTTTGTTGCTGTGCTTTAAATTAAATAAACAATTTTAAAATTACGACTGTGGTTCAAAGTTACTTTATAAACGTGTTTGATAATGTAGGTATCTCTAGCGAAAGTTGCTCTTGCCAAATTTTACATTCAATACATATAAACTCTTTGATTTCAATGATCATTGACTTTCTGAAAGCATCAATGAATTCGAGATTCGTAAAAGCCCAATTGACTTTGCGCCATTATTCAGTTGTTTATGATATTTAGGTGTGTTTATATTCTTTCAGTACCACACTTTTATAAATTCTTAAGAAAAGACAGATACAACACAGAATTTTACAAATGCTCTTAATTGTAGCATTGTTATACGAGTTATACAAGTAAAGTAGGTATAGTGAAAAGACACCCAAAATTCCTGCCAAATTTTGAAACTGAATGGTACGAGTAAGTAGGTTTCTTCATGCATTATTTACTACCTATTTGACTACAACTAAAACCGATGTTAAATGACCATTTGATCAACGACAGGTGAAGATTATTTATAAATAAATACGGTCGTCTGACCCCAAACTAAGCAAAGTTTGTACTATGGCGGCCAGAGACTGATATACATACATATAAGTAGATAATTAACACCCAAACATAGAACAAACACAAATGTCCATCAAATGAATGTTTGCCCTAGGTTGGAATCGAACCCACACCCCCTAGCTCAGAAAGCAGGTTCACTACCGACTGAGCCACCGAGGCAGTCAAAATATTTCTTCTTTATTGACTTTTTGAGAGTGCAGTATCTTCACAGTTTCCTCTCTGCAGTAATCTGCGACACACTCACACACTGACAAGCATTGACCGACGCACCACCGAGATATTTAATCTAATAATGGACGACGGTGATTGCTTTTCTTATGCTTTCTTTTATATTTATAATTCATATTTAATGATCGACATTAATGGCACTGCTTTGGGCCGCTTTTTGATACACCAGCCACTCAGAATGACCTTTCATTTCCTTGATTTGTAAAAGTAAATGTTGTACAAGTTCGGAGTGTCAGAGTCCAGTGGAAATTGGTTTAGATGGACACGTTAATTTCAGATTTAGGAAGTTTCGTGAGGTTGTTACGAAACGGACATTCTATTGTATGGTAAGTATAATAAAGTGCACCGTGATTGTGTGAATTAGCGTTGCCTTGCGACCGAGTTTGAGGGATTGTTTACTTTTGTACGTTCACTATAATAAGTACGCTTTAAAATGTTGTTCCTTTGTGTCACTTTCTTTCTTGTGCTTTCTTGGTTTTTTGTTTTGTTAGGCTTACAACCTTACATGTCTAAGAGCCGCATTTTGAAACAACACCCAGTAATTAATCACGATTTGAAACTAGTTTTCGCAATTAGTTATATTTTCATTTTTGTTACTGTATTAACTCACAGGGCGATGTGGTCGTTAAGCGACAAAGCCCTTTAATTAAATTTAAAAAAAAAAAACTAGTTTTAACATAGCATAATATATCGTCACGCCTTTCCCCCGAGGGGGCTAGCAGAGGTGTAATACAACACCCACACGTCGCCGGACGATACTGAGTACAACATGTAACAGGGGGTGAGCCTGTCGCCATACACTAGGCTCCAGTCATGTAGCAGATGACATACAATACGCACATATGTTCACACAATGAACAAATTGGTGCATGCGTGCCGTCGCGTCGGCTGGGTTTAAACCCGCTCCCTCTGGCTTGAGAGGCGGGCCTTCTCCAACTAGGCCATCATCGCTAAACTAGTTTTACTCTACTAAAAACTACTTTTAAATTGAGATTCATGACTAAGCATCGTTTTAGAATGCGGGCCTTATTTTTTTGAAATAGCCTTTGTAATTAAAACTGCTTGAACCTACAATAGCTTAACCAGAACCTACGTATCTTTGATTGATGGGCGACTTTTAAAGCACACAATATTTGTAAAAAAAAAGTTTAAGAACATTTTTCATACTTACCAACTTCAATCATAATCTGATCGAAGCTTACCATGTATTTTTTTTAATTTACTGGTTATTCTTTAGTTTAGCTCTCTTATCATTTAATCATCATAAATCTATTTTTAAGTTTTTTCTAGAATTTGTCCTCTACTGGCGCTACAAATGTGACGTCAATATTACCTGGAAACTATGTGGACCACGATATAATTTGTAAAAGACCGGTATTACAGCGTGTCGGAAATATAATTTTATCTTTTTAAATTATCGATCTCATGACGGTTTTATCTGTCAGTAAAATCAGTCGAGTCTCTTCATTCATATTTCATAGTCTATATGATGTGCGATTTTTTTAATAACATCAGACGTTTCTTCAACCGAGAGGCGTCAGACGAACAAATATTTATACACCCACGTTACAATATTATGAAGATAGTTATCATGTCTTATGACCTAATTTATTCCACATAATTTTAATTCAATCCCAGCATATTCATAAACAACCTTAATTCTGTCATCGGTCACGTCGCCGTGTAAAAACAGCTGTAAAAACTTTGGTTGACAGCGAAAAATAATCCGAGGATCGCAATTAAAAACATAAAACGTACTGAAATAAACTCTGTACGGGATATCAGCGAGCCGAAGTGTAATAACATTAAAACATACACAGTGGGGCAGATGCGCCAATTTTCTATTATTACTGGCTTTTCAACGCAGCGGCTCAAGCATTCCATACTATTTCTATAACCCTAAGATGAATCATTAAATAATAAAATCCAAAGCATACTTAATGCTCGACAACACATAGGAATCTATTCACGACTGCGTATTAACTAACACATGCGCGTGCGCTAATCAGTTCCAGATCCAGAAGATGTTACTTCTCAATCGGATACACACACTACTGAATCAAACTAATACATCAATGGATATAATTGCGAAACGTATAAACACACGTCGTGGTGTTCGCGTCGGTAACAATGTGTGCTCCAGAGAGCTTATTAGAAGCACTTTAAACAAAAATACAATCCAATTAGAACACTGTTTGAATTTGAAATTGGAACGGTTACGATCTGACAGATGGCAGACTATAAATAAGGGGCTCTAGTTAGCGAGCATTGGTTTTCCAGCTTTGTTACGAGGATGTGAGACGTGTGATATTTTAATGTCTTGAACTTATTAGCGGATAATAACGAATAACTTGCGCACGGTAAAGAATTACTTCGATTTGACACACGCACACTATCAACAAAGGAGTATATGCAGATTGTAACCGAGCTAACCACACTGACATTACATGAAGCTCTTCATTATTTTGAAAGCTCGCTCCGAATTTCTTTGATCAAGTGTGCGCACTGTCTTTTGTACATTTCGTTGTTAGTTGCAAATGTCATACCGTTTGATGCATCAACTGCTACTTTGTTAAAGTTGGTAGCGTCTCGGATTATTTGCGGGTGTAAATTAGGTTCACGTGCATTTTAATGCATCCAGCAAGTGTTAGTGTTCCAGTTCGATAATCTTCGGCGAGCGAATGGATCAGGCAGATGATTCATAATGCACTGGTCTATTGTTGGATTGCAATGCAAGATGGAATTATGCAATGGCCATCGGTTTCATATAGGTATATTACGTTATAGTTATGTGGAATAATATTTAACGAATAAAAAAAACCTTTCAAGGGTAAGTTTACTAGCCTCCCTACATCATAGCCAGCCTTTTTTGCTCCATGACTTTTCAATTTCACAAAAAAAAATGTAGCAAAATCATAAGCACTTTTGTTTTCTATCTTACAACTAAAACAACGTAAAGTTGCTGAATACGAAAAGTGTACGATAAAGAAAAAACAGTACCTTAGATAGATAATATGGACGTGTAACTATAGGTATAGGAGTTATCAATAAATTCTGATTTCTGATTTAACTTAAGGGTTCAAGCTAACAGAACAATAATATTTTTAAACGCTACAATTATCACTGTAGTCTGCTAAATGCATCAATATTGTAACAGGTAAATTATTTTCCTGTTGTTTATTTTAGCTTTGTCGAATTCCTTTTAGACTTGAGAGCAAAGTGAGGATTGGACAAACATATAGCTTTTACTACCAACAAATTTTACACTATGATTGATAGTATTATATTAGATATGATTAAGCCATTTTGTTTTTGTTTCGCATTTTCACGGGTTTCCGCCAAAAAAAAACATCAATCGGTTGTCTTTATTCGCTTATAAATCATCAATATTCGCGCGATTTAGAAGCGAAATTGATGAGTTAACAATAAATAAACGGAAATCTCCGAATTGATTATCTTTCCATTAAATCTTGCAACATTTCAAACAATGACTGAATGTATCAGAATGGCTTCCCAATCTCCTACAAGCATAATACTGTGATCCACTTAGCACGGCTATTTTAGTAGGCCCATTAAATTTGATCGATCTATAGCTATATTTTTCCTGTTTACCAAATATTTAAGTAACGGCCATAAGTCTGACAGTAAAATAATTCAAATGTGAAATTTCATGAACGCTCATAATGAACTTGGCAGTCGACCAAAAAACGTCTTATTTTCGATGTCGGAATCTGGACCAATTTTTATTGCAACGCTTTGGAAATAGTTATATGAACGACCCCTACAATGACTTACCAATTAAATGTACTCGACTACATAATCTACGATGCCATACTTGCCTACTAAATTATTCGTTCACACTGTATATTATTATCTTCTATAAAATAATCGCAAAGTTATATATCCTAGTAAATCAATCTCGTACGCACAATCTGAGCTGATCGTAACGTTTATTACGTCATCGTGTTTATTTATTGCGAATTCCCGAAATTTTATTGTTTCATAAAGTTACCTGCCGATAGCAACAGATTCGATCACACGTGCGGCGTTCCGATCGGTATCTTTAACGTGCATTCCACGCGGACCGCGCACTCTTTGGCACGGACAAAAACATTATACCCAACCAAATATTCTCACCTATACTTTCGAACACTCGTAAGATTTATTTCCGTGACTTTGAATCAGTTTTATTGCTTCTACGTTCATCTGTACTCATTTATAACCGACATAGATACTCTTTTTACGATTCGAAGCGTTCTGTTTATTTTAGTTTTTAATTACTTCGCGCGTGGGCTGTGGACGAAATGACAAAATAACTCGTTATATTATTGTTGGATAGTGAAACGTTAGTGGAATCGCAGTGATTGTGTGATTATGATTTAATACCTTCGCTGCCCACGGTACGGTAGTAAAATTGACAAATTGCTCGGTAGAAACCGGCTGTGACTGAGCAATACCGTACTTGTTCGAAATTTATTATAATTCAATGTAAATTAAACAAGTCTAATGGGTAATAATACAAATTTCTATAAGCTTCTATGACTGCACGAAGCACCCAAACAAATTTTAAATCCAACTATAAAAAATAAGAGCAGGTAGAGTGGACCGTATTTCAATAAATAAAACGGGAGTTAAAAAGAAATTAAACGGAATAGCAGGAACATAAACCGGCCAGGTGCGTGATGAAATTAGCGTGCCGGAATTAAAGCCAAGACACTAAAAACTACATTTAGGTGATTTTACTGTGAATTCTTCTAATATTGAACCCCACTTAAGCGGCCAAATTGGAGATAAAAATAAATAAGTATTACCTACATTTTCCTGAAACTGCCGGCGAAACTTTTAAAAATACAAATAATTTAAACAGGTGTCAAACTCATGCCACAGTTAATGGTGAATCCAAAGTCAATCAACACAGTAAATTGCTAAAAACTAGTAAAAAGGTACTTTAGAAACAATCAAATCTGTTTCTGTAGATAGGTATCTTTTGGCAGAGCGCCGCTCTAAAAGAATAAGTCTTTTAAATTGGACGCTATCACACGAAAAATATCGAAGCAATATTAGCAACACTGTTGCAAGTGCAATCAAAATCAAAACTGAACAAGAAAAATAAGCTTGCTTTAGTATAGCACCAGACATTAATGAAGACGTGAAACAATCAACACCAAATTGACGACGCCGGAGCTATCACAACTGAATGCAAGAAAAAGTATTGCAAGCTGCAAAATCAAAACATTGTAGCGTCGCGGAGAATGCAAGCGAACGTCCGACATTAATGAGGCATCTCAATCACGAATCGTCTCAATCAAATCCCAGACTGAGTCAGTATCGATGCGTTTGCATAACGACCGTCGGATGCGTCGAAGTGTTCCAGAGAGATTGTAAATATTTCTCTGTTTGAGAACACGACTAAAATAGATTAGAACGCGTGTTTCTAAATCCCCTTTGAAGATTACACACGCCGGCATTAGCTCTGGCAAATTACCCTCTAACAAAGATTGTATTAATTACCTGTTCTCGATACGTCTGCGTAAATACTATTTTAAATTTAGAATTCGCTGAGAGTGGGTGCGCGTGCGCGTTTTTTTAACACCATCTTAATCTGTCATTCTTTTTTTGAAGCTTTATTTTGAGATGAGTTAATGCAGTAGTTCTCTTTTCTAAAATTAATTTGTCCATTCTTCGATAAAAGGTGACATTCAGAAGAACGCGACTCAGAAAATAAACACACACGGGAAATAGGCAGCAAAATGGAAAAAATATTTATACTTGTTTATTTACAATTATTATATCGCAAATCGTAGGTCAGCGCTATCCATTTTTGCCTCTTTTTATTTATACAGGTAACCCTGTAACGTAACGGTATAGGTAACTCACCAAAAACCTCTTAAGGGTTCATTGTACTCATCAATATGAATAAATATTACTACGAAGCCAATCCTGAAATCACGAAAAAAAAAACAGCTGTTCCATACAAAAAGTTCATTGGCCTGAGGCAAAATGTATGGAACAGCTGATTTCAGAATTCCTTCCCTAGTAAAAGTTGATCGTATTGATGAGTACAATGAAGCCTTAAGAGGTTTTTAGTGAGTTCCCTATTACCCTGTAAACGAGCCGTAGACAGATTTTACTGTTTACCAAAAAAAATCGTCAGTCTAACTGACAATTACTAACATAATACGGTGCTTAGTATTTTTAGTAGATAGAGAGAACAAACGACCAAAGGGCTGGTGCTTACCTCGGTCAGCGAATTAGTATTGCTATTCAGCCAGGTAACGTTGCCAGCCTTTTGGGTACTTTACCCGCGGATACTGACTTGAGCTCTGTTTATTATTTGTAATTTGTTATTTTTGTTTGGTTTATTTTAGGCTTATATTGTTTCTGTAGATAACAACAATTTCCCAATTCCTTGTGGTATCTTCAAGTGGAAAAGTTACAGAAAAAAAGTACTTAGAAACTTTACTTAAAGTTAGTTAAATTTTTGCTCAGACGCAACACTGCAGTTGCATATGCGTATACGCAAAACTATACTTTTCCACAGTCAAAGGCAAACAATATAACAATTAAATATCAAAATTCAATTATAGAACAAGTTAACGAGATAAGGTTTCTAGGACTAATAGTGGATTGTCACGGTAATTGGAAGAGTCATACAGACCCCGTGCGCAAAAAAATTAGTAGATTCGTTTATGCATTAAGAAGATTAACTAAAGTAGCATCACAAAAAGCAGCAGTTTGTGCATATCATGGCAACGTGGCTTCCAATATACGTTATGGATTATTACTTTGGGGAAACACTGTAGACGCTAAAAAAGTATTTATAAAGCAAAAGAAATGCATTAGAGCAATAACTGGAGCCAGACAAAGACAAAGTTGTGTACCATTATTTAAGGAACTTAAATTACTTACCTTAGCATCAATGTATATCTTAGAGGCATGTCTATTTGTAAAACAAAATATAAACACCTTTGACATAAAAACTACACGTAAACCACGGAAAACCCGCAAAGCATACTATGTATTACCCCCTCAGGGCTCGAAAACTAAATTCTATAACAAATCTATTTATGTAACGTGCACCAAATTATTTAATCATTTACCAGACATAATTAAAGTCACGACATTTAGAAAATTTAAATATAATCTTACGAAACTACTAATTGACAAATGTTATTATAATATTGACAAATTCCTTAATGATAAAATCTTTGACATTCCAACCAAAGAAAAAACTAAATGAAATTGACATTAATTGTATCTTTAACTTTAATAAATTCTTGACTGATCTCTCAGAATATTGTATGCCCAATAGGGTAGCTGTTGAAACCTATAATATTCAATGTGACCTGTAACTACACAGCTGACAATAAATGATTTTGAATTTTGAATTTTGAATTTTATAAAACTCCTGTAACTTTCCCAAAACCCCATCCTAGATATTTTCGAACAGACACCGTCTGCAAATCGGACCGATTTCAAGAGTAATTCGCATTCCAGATCCAGAATCTAATTAATACCGCCGACCAATAAATCTAAAAGCGAACATGGAAGCATTCTGCTATTTCTTTATTAATCGCCACTGACACAGAGCAAATGTTTTACATGTAACAGATACAAATGAGGGCCAGCTAATTATGTAACTCGGTCCAGTTTCAGTTTTAATCGATAGATGTATTTTATGGAGCTATTTATAAAGTAATCCATCTCTTTGAAGTGATGTGAGTGATTGGATGTAAAAAGTGTGGAAATGTAAGAAAACGTAATTTGTTGTTTTTAGATGGTACTTGTTTGGTTTTATGGAATGGAGGCTGATTGAGGCGTGGTGATGTGACGTCAGAGATTGATTGGAATTTATAAAGGTATAAGTACCTACGTATGTGCCTAGTTTAGACGGTGTAGTTGTGATAGACGTGCTTATGCCAGCTTTCAGAGATGAAATCTTACCTCTCTATGAACTTTTAAGTACAAATAAAAATACCTACCTACAAGTATAGCTCTTCATAAATAGTTAATTAAATATCAGGACACCAGCGCACGCGGTCGTCTGACCCCAAATTAAGCAAAGCTTGTAGTATTGCTGCCAGAGACTGATATACATACATATGTACATATTTTTAAATAAAAAAAATAGAACTTAACACCCAGACATAGAACAAACACAAATGTTCATCGCATAAATGTTTGCCTTAGGTTGGAATCGAACCCACGCCCCCAAGCTCAGAAGAAAGAAGTTAGTTACAAATTTATTTTTTACCGCATTTATTATTAATGTTCTAAACTGAAATGCATATAAAAACAACTACTCTCTCTTTTATCTTTTTTCTAAAATATTAAATTACTACAAACAACATTAGACAGTTTCTTTCTCAATAATTTATTATTTTCTTTTCGCTAACAATGACTCATAGTCATAAGTCAAATTATATTCTTAGAAAACAAAACATAATCACCCCTCTGTGTAAAACAAAAGAATGGGGTATTCATTACAAAATTACCGAGTCCGTAAAAAAGCATGGAAGCGGAAAATTTAACATTTTCGTACATATTAGACGCTGTCGAACACGATTCGGAAATCGAGAAATGTAAATTACATGTTATTAGGCTTCATCAACACCCGTGCGTTGTTTTAACACAAAAGATAAACTGGCTAAATTAAAGAGTACTTCATTATACTTAAGTTTTGGTTAATGTATGCGTTATTTGGGTTCGGGCATGTTATCTCCTACGAGGATCTTGATATGGACAGCTGATTAGCATTGTTCTTGTGTACAGGTTCTTATAATATCAGATCCGAAAATTAAGTAGGGGTTTTGGCGTAAATAATATTCGGCATCAGTTTTAAGGGAGGTGTAGTCATAATTTTTGTAATTTTGCCTACTTATTTGGAACAAAAATAGCTACTAAATTGAAGGAACTAATTGGACAGTAGGTACTACCAGTATTTCTTAAAGTTGTAGTAACAAGTTTAAAAACCTTGTCAACAGCAATTTGAAGCTGAAACGTTCTGGGCATTGAGCCACAAACTGGCCACATTAAAAAAAAATTGTAATGGGTATTATAAAAAAAAAAGTAGGCTACTAGTACATAGTACAAGTAGTAGTACTACAATTTTAATCAAGGTATCTATAACTAGCTATTTTGCGTTTCAGAGCCTATGTCACTTAGGGATAATGTAGCTTGCTAATGATGAAAGAAATATTGAAATCAGCCTAGCATTTTTTTTTCGTTACAGATAAGTATACAAAAATACAAATATTTTCACTTTATAATATTAGTATAGATGTGTTGACAATCCGATCGGCCACATTATTTGCAATAGTAAAATCAGAGATATGTATTTGTTTTAGAACGTACCATTTTCACAAAAGAGATCTACCTGTAACGTACCTTACATACCTAGTAGCTGAAATGAAATAAACACCAGCCAGCATTTTCAAATTGAAGGTGATAAATAGAGAGACAACTATCTCTACATCACACTCATTATTCAAAATAAACTTCTCACCTATCCGTATCTATCCCCAAATCGTGGGGGCGTCTATAATGACTGCTAATGAGAGTTTTTATTATTTCACTGCAGTAAAATAATTTCTTTTAAGGTGCCTCTTTATACCTAGATAAACATCGAAACTCGCTTCGCACCTCGATCTGATAATCGAATTAATGCTCTCATACCATTTCACGCTGTTTTATTGCCTTTTCTGTTGTTAATACCCGGTTTTAACCGGTAATTTTGGGTTATCACTGCATCCGATTGAATCGATTTGAGTTTTTTGGGTCTTTGATACGCGGAAGAGGCATGCGAAATTGGCGGGTGGATCTCTTTCAATGTAAATACAAAAAAAAACGGAATGAAAATCGGTTATTTCGTCATTTCCTGCACCTTACCAACCTTACACAGTAAATCGAATTTTGATAACTGCTTACTTGTTATTTTTGTCAGGATCGAATTGGATCGGGTTGGACACCAAGTCTATGATTTCACAAAAACAAACGTGGCAAAGACATTGGTACTACAGAACCCTAAAAACATAACATATGGTCATGCCTTTCCCCCGTCGGGGCTGGCTGAGGTGTAATCCAACAACCACACTACGCCGGACGATCAGCCCTTAATGTGAAAAGGGGCGAGCCTGTCGCCATACTCCGAGCTCCAGTCATGTAGCAGATAGCATTCAATACGCATATTTATTTACGCAATGAACAAATTGAAACCCTAAAAACAGTTGGAACAATAATAGTCGACCGAACGAGCGTTAGCGATCAAAGCATCTATGCTTCAATTTTTCAAATTGAAATTAATTTATTTCAAATATCAAATTCATATTAGTAACAAAATAAGTTCATACAATTAAAATTACAATTAGTCACATTACACATACAATTTATAAATTAAGTCAAATCAAATTATAGTAAACATGTCAGATTTAAAATATTATAATACCTAATAAAATTTTGATTAAATAATCATAAAAAATTTACTACCTATCAGTATACCTAGGTATATACCTATTATTCAGTTTTGATAAAAATGCTTTCGTAGGTCCGAATTCTGTCTGGATCTCTGTCTTGATTTACAGGTCAGAAAAAAAACACGTCTCCGCAATTAAAAAAAAAAACAAATACTGACCCAGCAAAAAAAAACTGTAACTATAATTATTGAACCAGACGTCGGCCGCGAGGCCGACGCCTGTAGCTCACAGATCGACTAGTATAAGTAGGTAGGTACCTATACATTTCAAAAACCATCTCGACTGCCTCGGTGGCTCAGTTGGTAGTGAACCTGCCTTCTGAGCTTGGGGGCGTGGGTTCAATTCCCACCTAGGGCAAACATTTATGTGATGAACATTTGTGTTCGTTCTATGTCTGGGTGTTAATATCTAAATAAGTATGTGTTTAAAAATATCTAAGTATGTATATCAGTCTCTGGCAGCCATGGTATAAGCTTTGCTTAGTTTGGGGTCAGGCGACCGTGTGTGGAAGTGTCCCGAATTTATTTATTTATAAATAAAACTTCTTACTAAGATTATGTCGATACTATTTGGTTTTTATTATGTAGGTACTTAGGTTTAAAATGTGTAAAACCTGTTCAGTATTGTGGGTATGAGGGCGCCGCTGTGTGTAGTTCCCTATTTTGTTCAACAAGAATTAGTTTTGTTTGGTTCCTGCTTCCGCCACCGATAGTACTCATTCCGACAGACTCTAAATGCACTGTTATCCCTTCGTTCAACCGAAGCCGTTACAAACCGCATCGAGCGGCCTAAATATAAGTTACACCTGCCAAATGTTGCCGTTTTGAATAAATGAAATCCTGTCATTTTAACTACAAAAGAAGCCATTGCAACTTGTTATTACCGGCACGTTAACCACAGTACATTCATTAAATTTCCTACTTAAGTTAAACAATAAAATTGTATTGAGTACTAACTGAAAATAGCATTTACTTAATATAATGTAAATATGAATTTTCTGGGCGCAAACCTACACAACATATTAGTTTAGGTTTCGGATCGAATTTGGGTGACAAAAGTAGCATAAAAGAAGAATCGAAAATATATAGAAAACTGAAGGGGCAGGATATTTGGTCAACTCGTACGATATGACAGGCTAATGAAGACTATCATAGTAGAAAAGGTAGAAGGAAAGAGAGGACAAGGTAGACCAAGGAGAACATACATAGACTTACTCAAAAATAAGATAGATGTCATGTCGTACAAGGAAGTGAAAACATTAGCAGAAAACCGCCAGCCTTGTGCATTACTCCACAGGCAAGAGCATCGTTCTTTAATTAAAATGAATAGAATGCAATACAAAAATGAAAGTAATTGAGTAGTATGTTGTTCTGACTAAAGAAAAACACGTACTGAACTCAATTATAATGCAATGGAGGCACTGTTAAAAGTTAATAAACTTTCTGCGAGTGATCTCTAAGTTTCATGAAATCTCGATACCGATATCAAATTACATCCCAAAAACCGATACCACTCTTACGTTTAACATAATTACGTCATTCCCAAATTATTATGGGAAACACGTAAATCGGAGAAAGATTTACAACTGAGTTTTCTTACTGCTCTTTGAAATTTACGTTCGTCATCAATTTAGTGTTTTAGCAGCTCACAATTTATTTTTCCACTAAAATTATGTTATTTAGTATTCGTTATGATATTAATGTGTTTCTCTGTGCATAAAATTTTACTACTTGTTGAGTTTGTTTTATTTAGAGATTATAGTTTTGTAAGTGAAGCACACGGCTCTAACCTTCGTATTTACTGGAGAAGTAAATTTCTATGACGGTGGAAATGAAGTCATCTTCATTTTGCTGCATTTTTCTTAGCTTTCTCGTTTCATAAAAAGCTTATAAATCTTATCTGCCGTACGATCAATTTAAAAAGATGTTCTTGAAATATCAAATGAGGTTTTTTTCAAGGCAAGTGTGAACTGTAAGTAGCAATATTTAAGTTTGTGTATTTTTCAGACATATTTCTATTCTTTTTTTTTTTTTTTTTGTTGTGAATGTAGAAAAAAATATTTGGTTTTGTAAGCTTTTTCGTTACTTTTGTTTCTTCATATGTGTACATTGTATATGCTTCTCCTCTTAAGGAGTATGATAAGGCTTAGCTGAATGGCTGAATACTTTGTAACACTGTTTTCAAGCCATCAACAGAGGAAAGTTTATAAATATAGATTCTACAATTGTTTATCTAATATAATAGTGTCGCGAGCGAGCGATACAGCTGCCTACCTTTCCCATGTCTCTTAAATAGATAGATAGATAAACTCTTTTTTGTTCACACCACAAATAACAAAACAACAAGAGAAACATTATAATAAAACTTATTATATAGTGTAACAACTGGCGGCTGTCATCACTAAAAGCGATCTCTTCCAGGCAACCTTAGGATGGAGAGGATACGTCAAATGAGTATGGGAGAGGGAGTGGCAAAAATAACAAAAGTAAACATATCAACATATCGAGTATTATATCTATACACATATATAAACTATTTAAATAATACTTACAAAAACATAAATGTCATACTAATTTAATACATTCTAATACTTAAAATACATATAGTTAATAAAATATACTAATTATTACATACATATATCACTAAAATAAAGTAACAAATTAGATAAGAATGATAAATAAATCAAGAAGACAATTTTGATAATTACAGTTTTTTTATGGCGTCCTTAAAGATAGCAAGCAAGGGAGCATGTCTAGTAGTCATGTTTTTTTTGGTTAAATAGTAATTTAACCTTAAAAAAAACGACATCCTTCATATTTATAATAAAGAAGTCACATTAAATTTCGTTGAGACATGTGTTTCAATATTACTCGTAAACAATATAAATGAATAATGTACAGGGTGACTGGTTAAACACTTTAGATATTCTAGTTTATTCAAGTACTCATCATTATGAACAACTTTTAATATGGGACTAACCCAGAATTCGCGAAAAAAAAATCAGCTGTTCCATACATATTGTCGAGTGTCATTGACATTTTTCTATGGAACAGCTGATTTTTTTTTCGCGAATTCCGCGTTGGTCCCATAATAAAAGTTGTTCATAATGATGAGTACTATGATAACCTAGAATATCTAAAGTGTTCAACCAGTCACCCAGTATACTCACTGTTAACGACATGATCCATTTCAAAAGGCTCATTGTTCATTATTATTTCTTTAATGAAACTACTGTACGTATGAATAATTATTTATATGTTAACTCTATCTTTGCGGTCTCACACACAATTTACCGGAGGGTATAAACCTCACAGGAATTGAGTGAAATCACGAACAATGATGAGAGTAAAGTCCCTGGAAGTGGCAACGGTATAATGCTCTGGACGTTTTCGTTTTTACTTATCGAGCTTATTACCTTAAGACTTTTCATAAATAAGATGAGATAAAGATGTTTTATTTCCATAACTGAAAGACAAAAATACAGCGAGTGAAAAACTTAGGAATTATTTTAGTAATTTAACAACCAATTACTGCGTCCCCGCACTAGGTACAAGGCCCATATCGTGGAGACCAAAAATACGGTAAGTAACCTTAAGAAATGTATTTCGAAGGCATCCTATCCTAATACATTTTGTTTAAAAAACCTCATACTACATAAAGAAATTTCGAGAAATGTTAGTGACAACGTCATCGTTGTAGAGGCAAAACAATAATGTGTAAGAATTTTAGTCAACTCAGCATATTTCAAAGCTCACAAGACCAATTTTGTAATATTTTATTATTAATAACTTTAATAATAATATAAGCAATGATAGCCTAGCCGGAGAAGACCCGCCTCTCAAGCCAGAGGGAACGGGTTCGGACCCAGCTGAAGGCACGCACTAATTTGTTTGTTGTGTGAACATATTACGTGCGTATTATATGTCATCTGCTACATGACTGGAACCCAGTGTATAGCGACAGGCTCGCCCCCTATCACATTAGGGATTGAATATCGTCCGGCAAAGTGTGGGTGTTGTACACCTCTGCCAGCCCCCTCGGGAGAAAGGTGTGACGATATGTTATGTTTGATTGCTTAGTAATGCACGTAACCGACTCGGAACATATCCGTAGCTACGCTACTCTTATAAGTTGAATCAAAACAAAAAAAATGTTGTCATTATCATTGATCTACAATCTTCTGTTGACTTGTAGTATTGTAACTCAATAGCACAACATTTTAAATAATTCGTTAAACTTTTTAAGCAAGCAATTATGTATGTCTCTTCCATGCATCCTACATCTTCGTCATAACAAACTTACAATAAGCACTTAGAGCTACAATTAGCCGTTTTGTAGTCGATGTAAAGCCTCAATTAAGGCTTCCTAGAGGCTGTGCTACAACAACGTTTACGTACACGTGAGTATTAATAAGGACCATTTGTGAACTTAATATATGATGCGGTTTTCGGCATTTCTTGCAATACAAAGTAAGGGTTGTTACAGGGATAATAAAAATCGGAACAAGAGTCATTATTGCAAACCTGTTATCTTCTTTGCAAGATGCTTTATTCTGTCATCTGTTTTGATTTCGTATTCCAATACTTCATACTTATAACGGCTGTTTCTTTTTTTTTTTCAAAATTCAGGGTTCGTCCCAAAGTAAAAGTTGTCCATAATGATGAATAGAATGACCCTTTTTCGGCTTAGTACATCTTTTTCTTAAAGCCCTGTATGAAACGGTTGTTGACAGTCAATAAAACCACCTAACAACCAAGATGTAGATACATACATTTTATTCCAGGACAAAATGCTCTACCCTTAAAATCCATTAAGTTAACAAAATATGGCTGCAGTTAAATGCAAAATACGCTATAAAACAAACAAATTATAAAAGCATTACTCACTCAAAAATAACACTAAAATTCTATTGTAAATTATTATCAAAGAAATTCTCCCCTTTCTCTATTTCTTAACACTGATAGCATCTTCACCAATTAAACTTAGAATCATCTTATTCTTTCGTAATAAGAATTAAATTGGCTTGACTCACAGTTAAGATAAAGCAATGGTTACTTTGTGAAGTCTAATTGGCGTTAAGTGTCTGTTAAGTCATAATGAAACTTAAGTAGATAGCATCCGTACATACATCATAATATACAATTATCACTTATTGTATGTTTCAAGTAATTTCACAGTTCATGTGCCGAGTGAGCTGTTATTAATCTGTGCCTAAGTTACATCAAGACATGTAATTTAAATTACTTCGATGGGGTTCTGTGTGCGTAATTGCATGTTTGTTTAATAGTTCGACATGCACTTTTGTACATGAAGAGTACTTAATGAAAAGTTTCTTTGTGACTGTTATGCTTGGACGCACTTAAGTTTGCCGCTTTGTATTTCGCAAATAACATACTTTTGCTACTGACGAAAGGGGAAGTAAGAAATTATATGAGTGTTTGACTGAATGTGAAATGATCTTTCTGATTTTTTGTAAATTTTTTTGAAAATCGATGGCAGCCTAGTTGGGAGAAGGCCCGCCTTTCAAGCCAGAGGGAGCGGGTTCGAACCCAGCCGACGGCACGCACCAATTTGTTCATTGTGTGAACATATGTGCGTAAAGTCAAAGTCAAAATGTTTTTATTCAATTTAGGTATCAAAGATACACTTATGAACGTCAAAGTTATTTAAATAGACTCGACCGCCTTGTTCGGATAAAGAGCCTCTACTCAGAAGAACAGGCAAGAAACTGAGGGGCATTATTTTTCCAATAATAAATAAATTACAGTCTCACAAATTTTGGCTTACAACTAGGTAATATCTATAAATACTAGTGGCTACTTGGCGGAAGTGGAAGGCTCCAGACATCTTTATCTTCTAAATAATTCTTAACCTTATAATACCCTCTTTTCATTAATGTAGTTTTTACATGTGATTTGAATTTTCCCTCAGTGAGCCCTGTTATATTTTTCGGGATTTTATTGTAAAAACGAACGCAGTTGCCTAAAAATGACTTATTTGACTTAATCAGTCTAAATCTCGGTACAGCTATCCTATCCTTATTTCTAGTGTTATTATTGTGATAGTCACAGTTCAAGTCGTATTGTATGTTATCTGCTACATTACTGGAGCCCGGTGTATGGCGACAGGCTCGCCCCCTATCACATTGGGACTATAAATCGTCCGGTGAAGTGTAGGTATTGTATTACACCTCTGCCAGCCCCCTCGGGGGAAAGGCGTGACGATGGGTAACATAATTTTGTTTTAAAGTTTTTTAGCATTTCTGCACTTTTTTAGCATTTAAATCAAGATTAACTTAAAGTCTTCTAAAAGTACGTTTCAAAATGCGTCTTAAAACACTATTTCTTTTCCCTCACTGTTGATGGCAAAATTGCCCAAAACCCGAAACGGCAGTAGCCAAATTAAAAAAATAAACTTTTGTCTAAGAAGAAAGAAGTTTAGTACCTAATATCCATCAACAGTATAATTTTGATTGTCCATAAAAATAACATTGTAACAGTGTCAAGGTGTTCCCTATTGAAAATCATATTTGAATTAAACACGTGTTGACTCATGTAGAGCTAAACAAAAGTAATTAAGGGTTTTCTATGAGGACAAGGTCAGACACGTGCGATTTTAAGAGCTTTTATACTTAGTACCTTCTTTGATTTTAAACAACAATAAAACTGGTCTGTTTTACTTCCTGTCGGTTTTACGAAGTTTTTTAATGTACCTATCTAGTTTTGGTTTAGTTCAGTCTTCTGGATGTCAACAATATCTGTAGGGCTAATTCTTAAGGACTCACTCCTTAAGAATTAGCCCTGCAATGCAATCTCTCTATTTCTCATACTTGTTGCTCTCGTTTGAATGGTCATAGGTGTGAGAGTGACCAAGATAAAATCTCATCTCATCTCACGTGTAGGAATAGCCCCCCTGCGCAGGAGTCTAAAATAGAGCAGCCTAGCACATTTTTTAAAGCTCTCTTTGCCTTGTTTTTTTGCTATTACATATAACAACTATTATGTATGTTATATTCAGGAGTATTACTTTGGTAAGCCGGCAGAAGAAAATGCTTAATACAGCGCAACCTCAGAGCTAGAAATTATTTCATTTAAAACAAGAAAACGGCACCAAAAAGCTAAAAATAACTAAAACACTACTCACTATATATCTCAAGTCAGTGCAAAACTAAATGTACATATTTGGGACCAGCCAAAGTAAGACCTAAGTATGGCCTACTGAACAAAAAAAACATCATCAAAATCAATTCACAATTGACGGAGTAATCACGTGTAACAGACATACAAAACAACCACACAGTCAAATTGAGAACCTCTTCCTTTATTAAAGTCGGTTTAAAATATAACTTCAATACTTATTCTCAAGCCAAACGTACAAATCGGCGCAACAAGTTGAAAAGGATGCAGTAATTATAATTGTGGTGAGCGGATCACCGTCCCGTAACGTCGGGCCCTCCTGCTCTTCCTTCCTTGATGTGTGGTGTGGTGAATGACATGAGCGAAGAGAACAAGCTGATGTTTATTATTATTTCATTGTTATTATGTAGAAGCGATGATAGCCTAGTTGGAGAAGGCTTACCTCTCAAGCTAGAGGAAGCGGGTTCGATCCCAGCTGAAAGCACGCATCAATTTAGTCATTAAGTGAACGTAATATGTGCGTATTTAATGTCATCTGCTACATGTCACAACTGGAGCCCGGTGTATGGCGACGAGCTCGCTCCCTATCATATTTGGGACATGATATCATCTAGCGCAGTGTGGGTGTAGTGATACACCTCTGCCAGCCCCTGTATGTATGTATTATGGTGTGTGCTGTTCACGGGTCTTAATATTTGCGTAGTTATGCTGATTGTTCTTTGAGATGTGACACTTTTGCCCTTTTATAAAGGACTTAAATGTCCAAATTACAACTGCCTACTATCAATAGCTTCTCAAATTATCAAATTATAATCTAGGCTAATTCAAAGCTTGAGTAAATAGATATCTTCTAAGATCTTCATCGTCGCTTACCAACAGGGGAGTTGTTGGTCAAACGCGGACTTATTTGAGATAAAAAAAAGATTGGGTTTAGAGATTTTGACGGGGTATAGTCTGCCTGAAAACTCAATTAAGGGAAATAAATGAAACAATTGGACTGATTTAAAAAATCGGAGTAAATAGCACTAAATACCGTTTATAACAATTTTTTTGGAAGCTTGTTTTTATCGCAACTTTTTATAACTTAGACCACAACCCAAACATCCTCACACTTACACTGTGCTATTATTTAATATCCTGACGAACGACATTGCAAGTAATACTTAGTACTTACAATACAACAATAACTCCCTCTGTAATGACTTATAATAATAGTTCAATAACAATAGATGCAATGTGACCAACTTATTTACACAGTTGACTGCGTCGGTAGCTCAGTTAGTAGCTGATTTGGCTTCTGTGATTTGATTCAAACTTATAGGACAAACATTCATGTGATGAATATTTGTGTTTGTTCTATGTTTGTGTGTTGATATTTATTTAAAAATCTATAATTTTACGTTGTATGTATAGGTAAATCAGAAATGAGGAGATCCGTAGACGAACCAAAGTTACCGACATAGCCCAGCGGATTGGCAAGTTGAAATGACAGTGGGCAGGGCACATATTACGAAGGACTGATGACCGATGGGGTCGAAAGGTTCTCGAGTGGAGACCACGTACCGGCAAGCGCAGCGTAGGACGTCCACCCGTAAGGTGGACGGATGACCTTATCAAGACCGCAGGATCGCGCTGGATACAGCTATCAACCGGTCTTTTTGGGATGGCCGGTCTTTATGGGGGAGGCCTACGTCCAGCAGTGGACGTCCTATGACTGAAGGATGGATAGATGGATGATGTATAGGTATATCAGTCTCTGGCAGCCATTGTACAATCTTTGCTTAGTTTGGGGTCAGATGACAGTGTGTGCAAAAAACAAATGTCGTGAGTTGAGTGGAAGAGCCATCTCGTGGCTTTGGATTATATTTAACAGCCTTTCGAAATATTGCTTGTACATAATAATATCTTAAAATCTTACCTTTTAACATACCTAACTACGACTATAATGATGACCTCGTTGACACGGTTTTACCAAAACTGTTTTTTTAACAAATCTCTTGTGTATTTCCGTTCTAACATCGCATTAAGTAGGTAAACCAAGGAATATGAATTTGGTGAGAAGAACAGTTTTGGAGATGAACTTCCGCAAAATAACGTCTGATTCTAGCAACAGTTTTACTATAAGTACATACTTATTGATTTCAAACATCCTCTCTCATCATCATCATCAACATCAGCTCTTAGCTTATTTTAGCAACAAAACCAACTATTTAAATTATGTTGATCATCTTAGACAATCTGTAGTCTGCATGTACTCGCCCCATCTAGTTTCAATTCTGTTAGAAACGATAAAAAAAACTTAATCTTTTTTTTAAGTATTAGCTGCGCCCTGCAGTTCTATTCGCAGCCCTACAGAAACCGTTATTTTTTTCGGGATAAAAAGTACTTTATGTCATTTTCTGTACCACGGCCAATATGTATTCAAAATTTCATGATAATCGGTTCAGTACTTAAAGCATCAAAACGAAACAAACAAACGGACAAACGAACTCAATTTCGCACTTTTAATATTAGTTAGGATTTATTTCTTGTTGTCAACTTTTAAACGACAAATTTTGTACTTTAATCACTTTTTGTCCATTGAATTTGATATAATTGCGTTTGTGTATGTATTTATTTTGAAACGCAATTATTTATTATTAAAATTTGACTGAAGTAGCACACAATAATGATTCAAATTTAATTGTGGACACGGTGCCCTGTTCACATTGTGAGGCTTAAATAATAGTAATGTAGCACAGAATGCTTGTAATATAGATTTAACACAAGCATTTTGTGCTACATTACGATAATGATAGTATGGATATACTTATTTTTTATAGAAGTTTAATATTCCGCAAATTTATATTAACCGCTTATGTTTTCGATAAAATGCCTATACCTATGTTAATTCAGGTTTTAATAAGCTAAGAGTATACCCAAACCTGTGCAACTGTGAGACAGGTGAGTGGTAACAAATTAACGTACAAACACACGTACTTTCGGATTTTTACATTCTGTCATGGTAGATTGGGGATCAGAAGAACCCGTAACCCACGAGCGTGTATGAAAACACTCATGAAAGTGGAAGAAGCGAAAGATGTATAAATCTGATATATATGATATAAAAGGGTCTCTACCTATCCCTATGGGAAACAGGCGTGACTATATGTATGTATGTCATGTTAGATGAAGCTAATAGTGAACCTGCCTTCTGAAATTGGGGGCGTGGGTTCGATATTAATTAACATAATTTTTTGTCCTAGGTGGGAACCTAGGACAAAAAATTATGTGACGAATATTTGTGTTTGTTCTATGGGTGCTCAAATCTATTTAAGGGTGTATCAATACATACGAGTATGTATGTATTTTAGTATCTGGCAGTCTTAGTAAAGGCTTTGCTTAGTTTTGGGGTCAGGCAATCGTGTTTGAAAAAAGTCCTGAGTATTTTGTTTTTAAGGTTTTAATATACCTTTGTAGTAAAAAAATCTTACTACAAAGGTATATTATTTATTTCATCTGAGCAGCTTAGTGTGAACATAGTCCAGGAGCCGTCTACCACGGCAGCGTCATTACCCGTTTTGTTAATACCGCATCGCTCTTTTGTTATTTTGACACAGGAAGTTATTAAAGTAATTAACTGGGGCGCAGACTCTTGGTCTATTATCATCTACCAGTGACGTGTTAATGCTGGTGAGCTAGAGATGGGGCAAAAATCGAGTTCGGTCATTCGATTTAGAATAAACATTTATCGAAACAGTAGTGCTACCGCCGTTCTTAGTCGATCGATAAACTAACGTTTCAAATCGACTAAATCGACAAATTTGTTCGGACTGTGTCGAGTTTAAACGTCAATTTGTTGATCGACTAATTTCCATGCTAGCACTGCTTTTGAGGTATAATTATAAATATAATCATCGATATTTACAAGCCAATTAATTAATTAGAAATGTTAAACTCTTAACATTTAAATTTGAAATTTAAACGTTTGTTTTAAACACTTTTTCAGAAGATTTCTAAGGTGTAACTTACTTAATAGGTAAATAGGTACACATACTTTCTAAATAATTAGTAAATTTAATTATAGTGATTAATTACATAAACATTCTAATACCACCAACTAGATAATAATGTATGTACTCAGGTACTTAAATGCTGATTGATTTCTAAAGTCATACTAAAAGCACACACACGAAATATTTTCTACATTATCATAAATCTTTCATGTACTCGTACTTATTAAAAACATGAATCGATTCCAATCATCGACAAATCACTCGCCAGCCATCACTATTTATCTCGAATTATATCGGTGCTTTAATTTTCAATCATCAGAATGACCAAATGAAAGCTACTGTTCGATCACAATGCACTCTCACACACTATGGACATAATTGATAGTCATAGAGCCTTACAATAGTGAAATCATTACAAAATATCTTGGAACTATCGCTGTTATAACCAAGAGTACAAGGTTTATATTCACTTGGCTAACTTCCAGTGTGGTATTCAAAAGTAACAACCAAGTTTAAGTTGCGTGGCTCCCGTAGTTACTCAGTCTAATTTCTTAGAAATCGTTATTATTGTTTCTCATGATTAAATTTCTTTTTTTGCCCACAATGGAATCACGAAGTGTTCCGTTTATTGTGTGGGATGTTATTATGCTGTTGCATTTGACAATTTGGTGAATGTGACAGCTTGGTATTCGGTAGCGATAATGAGACCAAATTTATGGTGTATTAATTCTTATTTAGAGAAAGAACTGCTCTCATGATATAATATTTTCCTAAAAGCCATTTAAAGCTAACTGTCTAAAAATAAATTAGCCATTTTTATTTGTTGATTAATATCTACTTTGTATATGTAAAATTGGATTTTCGGTAGCAGCCTACGTTTAACAATATACAACAATAAAATCAATGAATAAATGTATTTGTGTTTAGAGAGTATGTTGTTATACTAATAATGATTTCAGTAAGCTTTCATTTCCAAAGAAATCATATTAAAAAACCGGCCAAGTGCGAGTCGGACTCGTGCACGAAGATATTATCCATGATAACATACATATCGTTACGCCTTTCCCCCGAGAGGGCTGGCAGAGATGTACAACACCCACACTTCGCCGGACGATATTCAGTCCCAAATGTAACAGAGGGCGAGCCTGTCGTCATACACCGGGCTCTAGTCATGTAGCAGATGACATACAATACGTACATATTATGTTCATAATATGAACAAATTGGTGCGTGCCTTCAGCTAGGTCCGAACCCGCTTCCTCTGGCTTGAGAGGCTGGCCTTCTCCGGCTAGGCTATCATCGCTATTATCCATGATAACGGCAAATAATTCTCGTTTTATTTAAATATTTATTTCGCCCTCTTAAATATTTATTTTATTACGTTTTTTTAGTATTTGTTGTTATAGCGGCAACAGAAATACATTATCTGTGAAAATTTCAACTGTCTAACTGTCACGGTTCATGAGATACAGCCTGGTGATAAACGGACAGACAGACAGACAGACGGACAGGGAAGTTAACTTAGTACTAGGGTCCCGTTTTACCCTTAGGGTACGGAACCCTGAAAATGGTAAGTAAGTGTAGGAAAAAAAATGTCGAAAAAATGTGGATAGATTAATAATAAATAACAAACTTAATATATTTTATTGCTTAACTAACTGTGCCCGCGGTTTTACCCGTGGTCCTACAGAACCGTATTTTTTTTTTCGGGATAAAAAGTACCCTATGTCCTTTTCTGTACCTCAGACAACGTGCATGCACAATTTAATGACGATCGGTTGAGTAGTTAGGGCGTAAAAGCGATACAAACGAAAACAAACTCACTTTCGCATTTATAAAATTAGGATTAGGATAATTGTTTATTTTCCAAAATTTCGAATGTTACGCTTTTTTAACACAAAACTTTAATTACAATGATTTATAACACGGGAATTACTCACGTACGATTTAGTCAATTATTCCGACTATAGTTTCAACCGCATTCCGCGGTCTTCATCAAGGCGAGTGCGTGCGCGCGGCTGCGTCTCGCATAGCACTGTGAGACGCAGCCCAATAAGACTGGAATAATGGACTAAATCGTACGTGAGTAGTACCCGTGTTATAAATAATAATGTGTGAAAAGCACGTCAGTTTCCTACTTTAATTATTAGCAAAACACCATCACTTCAATATAATACAAGCTCACCGTCAAACCTCGTGTGAACGTGACACGTGTTGACGAACAAAGAAAGGCGTCGTGTCAATTAAACTTATTTGCTTTTTTCCATCGTAACGAACCGTAATGCAATTACTCGTAATAACAGGATGGAACGCGACAGAGCCGTAATCAGGCACACAATTAAAATGTCGTTACCCACCAGTTTTTACACCTAGCTCGTCGCTTCTTTAATTATGCTGGAGAAGGGCAAAAAATCGGAATTGATATCTGAGGTGAGGATGACACAAGCGTCAATTCTTTTAAATCGTTTTCTAAACTAATTTTGACAGCTCTGATATTGCTTTTTTTTCTCACTAATTGAAACTAAGAAAGACATCATCTTAATCCTAACTAATCAAGCGACAGCGAGTTTGTTTGTTTGTTAGGATTTCGCGTTTTTAGTACTCAACCGATCGTAATGATATTTGACATACGCGTTGTCAAGGATACAGAAAAGGACATGGAGTATCTGTTATCGTGATAAAATTTATGTTTTCTGTGGGACCGCGGGTAAAACTGCTGGGCACAGCTAGTATTATATTATACTAGATGGGCCCCGCGGATTCACCCGCAGCCTCACAGGGACCGTGGATTTATTCGGAATAAAAAGTACCCTATGTCCTTTTTTGTACCCCACACAACATGTATGCTAAATTTCAAGACGATCAGTTGAGTAGTTGAGACGTGAAAGCGTTACAAACAAACAAACTCACTTTTTCACATTTATAATATTAGTTAAGAAAAAAAAATATTTAATAGGTATTAGTTAAGAATAGGGAAAAAATATATTTATAGATATAGATTCGTTGGATGTGTGTTTATTAAAACTAGGTATATTTGTCCGACAATAACCTAAGGTTAATCAGCAGTGCTATTCACAATCATTCGGAAACATTTCCGATCGGATCCCACAAATTTTAAACTCAAATTGTTCGAATCTCAGTCTACTTTTATAGATTTTAGAATAGGGAATCGAGTATAAATCCGATCGGAAGAATGAATCACGTTTCAAAACTTTTGAAAACGGACTGAGATTCGAATAATTTGAGTTGAAAATTTTGGGAATCCGATCGGAAACGTTTCCAAGGGATTGTGAATATCTATGCTGGTCTCAATGAATTTTGCAGGCAAGTAGTTAATTTCAGTACTACTTTTAAGTCCCAATTAAGGCCGTCTTGCATAACGACTCACCGGTTCTTAGACCGTCGTTGCTGTATTTTCTCACCGCAGACGTCATTAAAACCACTAACATATGTCATAAAGGGGTAACACTTGGCCGTCATTATGTCAAATACCTATAATTTTGACAATTATCTGGAAGAAATGTCATTTGAAGAAGTTGTTTTATTTTTAAGGTCCGTAATGTAGGTGTAGAAGGCAAATTACTAACGAGCTTTCCAATTATGTCAAATATAAGGCATATGCTGTTTAATGACGTAGGAAACAATATTTTTATGCCACAGTATGATGAGATGATAGCCTAGTTGGAGAAGGCCCGTCACAAGCCAGAGGGAGCGGGTTCAAACCCAACCGACAGCACGCATCAATTTGTTCATTGTGTGAACATATGTGCGTATTATATGTCATCTGCTACATGACTGGAGCTCGGTGTATGGCGACAGGCGCGACCTATGTCACATTTGGGACTGAATATCGTCCGGCGAAGTGTGGGTGTTGTATGACACCTCTGCTAGCTCCTTCGGGGGAAAGGCGATATGTTGAACATTTCATCATGTTCAACAATATGATAAGATCAAAGAATAATCGTGAACTCTGTAGGTTACGTTACTCAATACTCCATACTCGTTATACTCAATAGTATTGAGTATTGAAGTTACGTTTAGAGAATCGATATTATTTTGATCCTCTTCGGCCAACATACTAATTGACATTTTCGTAAAAGGGAAAAGTAACTAGAAAATTACGTCAAAAAATGTGTTTTTTCTATTAACCTACTAGTTGCGCCTCGTGGTGGTATCCCCGGTAAAAAAGTAATAACTTTAATCTTACAAATATCATCCTGATCATATTGAAATTCCGTTCAATTGTTCTGACGTGATTGAGTAACAAACATCCATCCAAATTTTCGCATTTATAAAATTAGTATGAAGTAGGCAGGATGATCAGCCACTCCTAAGCAAAGATATGTCCCATTTCGTTCAAAATGTGCAATTAAAAAAAAGTGTACAAATTAAATTAAATTTATCGATATGTACCTTATAAGGTTTATCGTATAAAATATATCTTGTAGCAAAACACTAATCTCTCGATATTAATCAAGGCAGACTCCGCAATCCGAACAAATTATGTTTGTCGTCAGATCAGTTAAGGCTATACCACACAGACGACAAAAGGGCAGTGAGTTTACATAAGTAATTAGCTCGTGTCATACAGGGGGACAGATCTGTGGAATGAGTGTGCTAGCGGCTTTATTGACTCACGTGCTACGTTGCTACGCCGTAGCGCGTAGTAGCACAGATAAAGTTTCACTCAGTTTTTTTTATTCTAGATATTGTTGTTCATTTTTGAAAAGTATTTTTTGCAAGAAGAAAATTAAGTTTCTTAACAACTCCATATTTTATTGCTTTATCGTGTTTCCAAAAATAAAAATAGGATACCTAAGTCCTTTCCTGATACCTTTCTAATATTTCATTTCACCGTTGAACAAAACAAATTACATCATTACAGCAAATACTTTCTCCCATAAATCGAGTAAACAAACAAATCAGCCGAAATGAGACAAAGACCAACAACAAATTACTGTACAAACCTAATTTGCCAACTTTTTATATATTTTTCCTTGGTCGCGTCTCTCAGCTATTAATATGAAGCCGTGTTTAATATCTGACATCTGTTACAAAAACTTTTATTATAACACTAATCCATTGCACACTCACACACCACACTCTCGCGTACTCATACACACACACGCGCGCAAGTGAAGGACGCACACATATGCGCGGGCACTTAGTTTAGCAGCCTCTTGGTGGCCATATTGTATGTAGCTGTCAGGATTTGATCAGACTTAATGACTGTTATTTAACCAAACGTTAATTAGTGAGTAATGATAAATTAATGCTACCGCATTGAGTTAACCTGCGGTTGAAGGCCAATGACTTGTTTCCTGGTTTCTAAGTTCCTAGTAATTAACAGTTGCTTTAAAATATTTTCCTAGCATTGATTGATTTATGTTAATATTTCACTATAATTAAAATTAAACAATAATATATTATTCATGGTACGAGTAAAACATTCTTTAGTGAATAATACTCATTTAAAATATAAAAACTGGCTTTTGAAAAAACGTAACTGACTATAATTGTTTTTAGAAGTACAAAGATTTATTTTCCACAACGAGAAACATACAACATTTTAGGTAATTATCAAAATTACTACGAAATACAAACTTGAAGTTCCAAAGTTAAAAAGTAACAATAACTAACACTAGTCTTTCTTGCAGCCAGGCCTCTTTTAAATATCACCCCCGTTAAAAAAAAACCGAATCAGGGTAAACATGCTCACATCCAAACTCTTAAAGGATATCTTACACAATTTACTTTTGATCTTAGGACTCTTTCTATCTCGCCTATGCTTTACTCCCGCAAAATTCTTGCTCCTTGCAGACCCACCAGGCACTGCAAGCTACCGATTTTTAGTCAAAACACGCACTGACTAAAAACGCTGGCCTGCAGTAGCCTCCCCATACAGCCACCAGCTACTTACCCCACAGCACCACCGCCCGCCGGCGCCCACTCTCATCTGCTAGTTCTTAATTAAGTTAGCTTATATAACGAAAGATGGTCTCATTTAGATAACACTGTAACTTCCAACACAAGCTCAACTTGCCCACTTTACGCGTTCTCGCGAACTTAGACAACTTAATTAGCGAGCTCATGATCTGTTTTTATTAATTTCGAAGGATTATGTATTGTCTTGTTATATGTGTATTAGGTATTTAATTCAATTAACAGGGCTCACCGAGGGAAAATTCAAATCACATGTAAAAACTACATTATTCATTAATGTAATCAAGAGGGTTTTATAAGGTTAAGAATTATTTAGAAGATAAAGATGTCTGGAGCCTTCCACTTCCGCCAAGTAGCCACTAGTATTTATAGATAAACCTAGTTGTAAGCCAAAATTTGTGAGACTGTACTTTATTTATTATTTGAAAAAATAATGCCCCTCAGTTTCTTGCCTGTTCTTCTGAGTAGAGGCTCTTTATTCGAACAAGGCGGTCGAGTCTATTTAAATAACTTTGACGTTCATAAGTGTATCTTTGATACCTAAATTGAATAAAAACATTTTGACTTTGACTTTTGACTTTGACTTTGAATGAATAACTTTGTTAAGTAAATGTAATGTGATGGGATAAGTGTTTACTGATCACATTACATTTACTTAACAGAGTTAGAAAGAGCTGGGGGACTGGGGGTGCATTGACAGTTTCAGCTGGTACCATCCTTCGATAGGCAATTTGCTTACTCACTGCGGAAATCATAAAAGCTTCGTTTTTTTAACTTTACTAAACCAAGCAAGTGATTAATAAAAAAAGTTAGTAGTATTCTAAAACCGTAAGTCAAGTTACAAATACCTACTTTTACACTGGAACATTTACGCACCTACTGACACCACGTTCCGAAGACGGGTCTGAGCAGTAGCGCACATGTAGCACCTCACTCAACTGCCGTCTTTGTACTTCTTCACTGTACAAAACTTCAAGGCTAGAGTGAATAAGTACCTTATAGGTCGTCGTGCTCCATCTTAGACCACAACGTCGCTTAACATCAGGCGAGTTGGTGGTCAAACGACGACCTATTCTATATTTAAAAAAAAAAAAACCTAGAAAAGTGTGCTAGTCATGTTTACTTCATTTTCCTAGTGAAAGTCACAAACGTCATGACAGTGTTGACAGCCTTTTTCATACGAGAATGGAAAAGCTGTCAAACACTGTCAATCCTATATTAATCCTATGTTATAGTATTCCTTTCTTTAAAAAAAACATCGTTTTAAAAATTGCATTTATTCCCGCGGTATTGAGCATTTACCTAATACTGATATTTTAATTCCTCATAATGTGAAACACTATTGAATATCGTGAAGATGATTAACAAACAAATGTTCTCTTTAGCTCGATCATACAACATTGTAAGGAATTCTTGGCATGGCCACGGTATCACAATAAATGTCGTTGCGTCGCTCTCTACGCCCCTTCTATCGTCTGCCCATAATCATTAATACTTTGTCTGAGGAAAATAGAGCATGATTTTGAAAGATATGGGTATAAATATTGCTTATAATTGTAGAATTGTGTTAGAATTATGTATTTTATTATGTTATTGTCTGTTACTGTTTTATTATGTATTCGGTTTTTTGTTGTTGTAGTGTTTTGTGCTATCAAATAAATTGTTTCTTTCTTTCTTTGTTTGTTTCTAGAAAAGCTTTCAGAATTCGTTGAATCAGGGCTAACCACTCTGTTTATACGAACTTGCTTGCTTGCTTCGTGTCTCTATTACCTCTTCGCTCTTGCTCCGTGTCTCTCAGAAAAGTCTTTTAGACTAACTATAACTCTTCAACTAAATATAATGATATGCTTATCTCATAAGCTGCTGTGAGTGTGCTTTGAGGGCCAACAATCTTTCATTTTCAAGGAAATTTGTCATATCTACCGAAAACGCAAATTAAACAGCGGGCCGCAATTAGTATTTTTCTAAAACGCAAACACACAAAAGATCTTTATCCTCAAGCAAATAGGCACTAGAATATTCTATTGTAATTTCCCGCTAAAATATTCCCAATCAACCGAAACTACTCAAGATCCGAAATCATGATACCGCCATCCAATCAGGCAACTTTTCCCGAGTTATTACAAGATTAATACGAATTCTAATCGAGTTTTCTCTCATTAAGTACCACGGTTACCGAGCCCTCTTTATGGTGGAATAATACAGGGTAATATCGTAGTTACTTAATCAATTCTTTTGTATCGACCCCCGTGGTTGGGTGGGGCTGATTAGACGAGTATGCTTGATTAACTGCTTCGAGATAGTAACTTAGATGTGACGTGGAAAAAAAACTTGTCAATTTTTGTAGACAATATTTGTATTACCGTAATCACAAACAATTATTGTAACAACAAGATTTGGCTTAAAAACACTAAAAAAACTCGCTAAAGGTCTGCTTTTTTTCGTGTCAATTCACTGATATATATATATGTTTAAGTTTTTTTTTTATTTACACTCCACGGACTCCGCGAACCGTGACTTTTGTTAACATAAATCTTTAATTATTATTTAAGGGGAATACAGGTAGATGGGGGTTAGTTATTCATTATATTATTAATGTTTAAGTTTTCCAAAATTGAGTTTTTCGGACTCAGAAACTAAAGCAGATTTTTAAATTTATTAAAAGTAAAACTAAACGCTTTAAGTTTAAAAGTAGCTTTAATGATTTTTAATAACGAAGAGGATAGTCGTAATGTTTGCATTATGGCCACCTGCACTACATTTAAGAATTGCCTAAGTTCTTGCTTAACTATATAGTTTTAAACTAGTCACAGCGAAATATTCGCTTATCGGGCACATCAAGTTAGGATTACCCTAAGGAATGACTTAAGAGTCCGGCGAACTAACTAACTTCGACCTAGGCGACCTAGACTAACTTCGCATTGGCTGAAGGTATTCTATAGCAATTTCGTCTACAAGAAGAAGACGAGCGAAGAGAGCAAGTAATGATTCTGACGTGCCTCTAAAGTTACCTACAGAGTGACAAAGTTCAATTTCAATTTTTTTTGTTACTTTTGCACTTCTGCAATCATTCTTAAGTAACTAACAATTTCCCTTGTATTATGGATTCATTTAACAGCTAATGATGTAGACAACCTCCCTATGTAATGGAATTTATGATTTGCTTTGTCTATCTATTGAATAAATCAGTCAAAAGTGACCCCTTAAAAATGCAGATATTTTTCATACCTCTATTTTAGCTTGAGAACGTTTTTAAAAAAACCAAGAACATAGGGGCGGAGATATTGTTAATTTAATTGTACATGCTAAATTTCATCAGAATCTGACAAATGGTTTTCAAGAAATTTGAGTAGCGCGTTTCTATGGAAATTTCAGAGCGTCGCGGCCCTCTTAAGGTTCGTGTAAAAAAAGAAGGGAGAAGAAGAAGGAGCTAGTTTGGAGAAGATTAAACTATATAAACAAGGACTTAGGCGATTTTAATACTCAGTGCAAGTGGCCGTAAAAGTCTTAACTAATCAAAATCAAGAGCCGTGGACATTTCACGCTTAGTTTAAATATGTACACAAGCTTGTGTTAATTGCCCGACTTCGCTCGGGGACAATTTATTTCGCATTAGCTGACGGCCTTCGAAAGATTTCGATCGCCCACCTCGATATTGTTGACTGTCCGGTATGTTGATCGACATGGGTTTGTGGCGCTAGAGTAGCCCCATAACCTCTAAAGTGTAAAGGATATTGCTATAGTAATATTTTATAAAGAAAATTTAAAATTTAAAATTTTATTTTATTTTATCAATACAATTCTTTGAAGCCTAGACCCAGTTACAGATCACCGGGCCAATGATCAAATTGAACTAACTAACGGTAACTAAAATGAAATAATTTCCGAGGACTCCTTTACATAATTATTTTAAGATTTAGTACATAAACATAAACACAGTACAGAAGATATATTTAATAGAAACATATTATTTTTAGGTATTAGGACACAGTTTAAAAACTTTGTTATCATTTTCCACATCTTAGAAAAAATCTTCATTTAAAACAAACTCTTATAGTTAAAAAACACTGATGTGTAATTTGCATTGTAGTTACGTTTTTAGTTCCATTTTAAATCATGTCAGTTTAGTTTCCGGACAACAACCATAATGATTATTTTAATTTCGCTAACAACACTTTAATTACTAAGACGGAGGTCGAATAAGGCGCAATTATTAAGATTGTGTGCAATTATAAAATAAGGTACCGAAGCGGTGACGTCACTTCGTAAATTTCCTTGATGGTTAGTAAAAAAAACTTACAATGAGTACGTAAACGTACTGTAAAGTCGTTATGCTTAAGCTATGTTAATTTTGATTCTATCTTTTCATTAGATTAAGCCATGTCCTTATTCTATGTGTTAGATAAAAGGAAATTCACAAGCTACGACAAAGCATCTTCTTAGCAGATATTATTAATCCCCCACATTACTTAAGGGCTGGTCAAATCATCGAATGCCACCCCAGCGTTAGGGCGATTTACACGGGTCTTTTGACCGCCGATTCCCGGCCGATTGGCTTTGTCTAACCGGTCTTAACCGACTGAACTGGATGCTTTATTAGCCAAAGTTTGCGACTAGTCGCACTGGCGACCAAATAGCTGGTTGCTCCCTTCATCGGTACTGTGGAACGGTAGCTAGCTACTATATAGACGCTAGCGCCAATACAATTAAGAGCTAGCCAGACGCTAGCGCAAATTATTATTTTTTTTAAACTTCATCTTCAAGTTTTCTTTGTGTAGTTTATGCAGTGTTGCTACACTTTTGCCAATGTTTTCTAAGCTGGTCTGAACTTATGGGATCTGCCCTCCTATTCTTGAAGCGTGATGTTCCTTAGTCACTCTCACTAAAATAGTCGCGAAATTGACTACTGACACTGTCAGATTTCAACTTTTAGATGCGTACATCAATATTATATTTTTAACTAACTGCGCCCCGCGGTTTCACCCGTGGTTAAAAAGTGCTATTACCCTATGTGCTATTCTAGACTATACTCTATCTGTGTGCCAAATTTCATCCAGATCTGTTCAGCCGTTCTGGTGTGAAAAAGTAACAAACATCCATCCATCCATCCATACATACAAACTTTCGCGTTTATAATATTAGTAGGATAGCAACAATCGCAAGTCGCAAGTTACATAGTAGCGCTTATGGACCGGAGTTTCAATTCGTCCACTCGTCGTCCATTGTGTCGAGACGAGTGGACGCCGTTAGTGAGATTTCTCACCCGGTGCGATAAGGGCTTAGTACAAAAGGGATGTAATCGCGGTGTGCTCATTTGGGGACACCGGCTTTGGAGATCGTGACGTCATTGTCATATTAAGATGGCCTTTATTCATTCTTGGTCTCGAAGTGTCTTCTTTTGTTTTTAGGAACTAAGCTGGCCTCTTGATTAGCTTATAACTCGCTGCGGAAAATTATACAATTTCGTCAATTAAGAGACAGTGAACTAATCAAGTCCCTTTAGGTCCTTTTTCATAATGTCGCATTTGTTTTGTTTAACTTTCTCTCACTGCATTCATTTTTATGTATTAAGTATTCTTATATGTATTAAGTAATCTTTAAATAATTGTTACATCTTTTAACCAATGAATTATGCAAATGCTGTATACAACCATAAAGGGTGTTCACATCAGCTCCATGTATTTAGCAGTTTAGTTTTGAAGGTGTAATATGATTACTGTTGGCGTATCTTAATAAATAAGTAAAATAAAATAAATAAAGTCTGATAGTGATTAGCACCTACGTTGCGACTAGCGAATAGGTACGTATGTAAGGATGAACCTGGTCAGCATATTGAACTGCAAGTTCATCATACCTAATTTTCGAATACAATTTCTACGGTGAAACTACTTCTGAATCACGAATAAAATCAACAATTAAGTACAGGGTTCAATGACCTCTGTCTAAGAAACAGCTGATTTTGCTTTCGCAATTTTGTGGTAGTCTCAAAAACGTACATGTTTTTTACAAACATTTTATTTGCATCTATACTATAAGAGATGAACATCGTAATCCACAATAGAAAGTAGAGAAATCAATTGTAAGCTTACACGTCCAACACAAAGCCTTTATGAAAATACGTCTCGCCCTACAAATGGCTCGACCGAAAGCAATGAACATCTCAGTTAAGTGTATCCATACGGACACATCGACGTGAAATCGGATATGTACGATCCCGTAATTGTAACTAAATCGACAATATTGGTTCTGGCGAGTGTCGACCGAGACATCCATCGGTGGGACATTCATTACTCCCACGCAGAAAGCTTTTCTTTGGCGTAAAAGTATTTCAACTACCTTTTCTAGTTTATTCTTTGTCAAAGTTAGAATTGCTTTTTTAAATGTGACAAGAAAATATTCATACCATATTACACCCTTAATTTTCTTTCTAATTATTATTAATAATAATATTTATTGACAATAATGAAAGGATACATACAATATCATAATATTCAAAGGACATGACACTTTACATTCAGTTTAAGTACTCAAAATGAAAAACAGTGGGTCCCAAACTAGGCGATGCCTGTATTTCGGGCACCCAATTTCAACCAAAGTGTTTTTTTCTATTATCTAAGACATAATTATCTATATCACTACCATGTTTTCAACTTCTGTGGCTGTGATGGAGATAAGTAATAATTATGTACACAATGCCATAAAATAATTCATGAAATAGAAAACATTTCGACTTTAGATCATAGTCTAATAGCAACATGCACTAAATATAAAAATTTAGTCTTTGCTTAACTAGTTTTAATCTACTCCTAGCGCATATATTCGCTTATCGGGCACATTAAGAACAGCTTAAGGTTTGTGTAAAAATAAATTAGGTAGGAGCTAGCTAGGAGTAGATTAAACTAGTTAAACAAGTACTTAGGCGATTCTTATTGTAAGTGCAAGTGACCCTAAAACTTTTGTTAAGATAAAACTAAGGCGACATTCCTCACCTACCTAGATAATTATCTTATTTCAAACTCAGATCAACTAGGTTGATCATAAATAAATTAAATAAACAACTAAAAAATTAAAATAAATTATTTAAATCTCAGATCAACTCTCTAGGTTGATATGAGATTTCAAAATGACATTGCCAGAAACCAATATCCACACAACAATAACAGCTCTAACATATACTAGTTTCTACTTTACAATTGGAAATTGTAATTTCGATCTGACATAGTGTAATTATGGCGTAATTACAATGTTTATCTAAAACTGTAGCGCACACGAACTGTACGATTACGTCGCTTACCGTTCCTACAATTAAACATTTTAATAAGTACGCTTTGTCAGGGCATAGTCGGGTGTTTTTATATTTTGTTTGTAATTACAGTAACGTGATGTGTCTGTGGGGAAAATCATAATGATTATGAAGAACAAAGTCGTGGCAATAGTAGAGTTGAAGGTTGATAATTTTAAACTCAGTGTAATAAGTACAGGCTGTGAGTGGAAAGGAAACGATTGATTATGATAATAAATTAGACTTTAATTCATCAAAATTATTTTATTAATGGCAATTCAGCTTTACTTATTTCCTTTCTTTTTTTACTGCCTCGGTGGCTCAGTTGGTAGTGAACCTGCCTTCTGAGCTTGGGGGCGTGGGTTCGATTCCCACCTAGGGCAAACATTTATGTAATGAACATTAGTGTTTGTTCTATGCCTGGGTGTTAATATGTATTTAAGTATCTATTTAAAAATATCTAAGTATGTATATCAGTCTCTAGCAGCCATAGTACAAGGTCATTTGGGGTCAGGCGACCGTGAGTGGAAGTGTCCCGAATTTATTTATATTTATTATGTATTTATATAAGTAATAAAATATATGAAAGATAAGTAATAGAAGCGATAAAAGCCTAGTTGGAGAAAGTTAGTCAAGCCAGAGGGAGCGGGTTCAAACCCACCCGACGGCACGTACTAATTTGTTCATTGTGTGAACATACGTGTGTATTGTATGTCATCTGCTACATGACTGAAGCCCTGTGTATGGCTACAGGCTCACCCCCTGTCACATTTGGGACTGTATATCGTCCGGCGAAGTGATGGTGTTGTATTTCACCTCTGCCAGCAACCTCGGGGAAAGGCGTGGCGATATGTTATGTTCCATAAGTAATTAGCGAATAAAATAATAAGTACGAGTTTAAAGGTAATTATGGAAGTTTTGCGGTGCCCTGTTGGTGGTAGTCATAATTCGAAAATAATGGTTCAGTATCCGTTACTTCAAAGCTTCTAAAACAAAATATGACAAATATAGAGTTTTTAAAATAACATTCACGACCACATTTTCGAATCCCTCACACTTTTTGCGTTGAAACTCAACTGTCATATTTGAACAATGCATTGAATCAGACGTAATTGCAGTGCTGTAACTGTTTCATATACAATGGCAATAATTATTGCAGTTGGCCCCGTGACTGAAATGTTGGAGTTAATCGCTCTGACGATGGACTAAAAACGTATGAATAGCGAATCCGGGATGTAATAGTTGGCAGTTGATTTTTGAATATCAATCAGTTGATCTATTTTGGGGATAAGGTCGTTGACATCACGAGGCTAAGTGTAGACCTATTCTACATTAAGATTAAGAAGGATAAAAAATGTGTCAGAGGATGTACCACTTTGAACATACATTTTATGGACGTGATTGGTGATTTTTAAATTCGAGACAAATTAAATTTCGAATTGGTAATTAAAAAATTGCATGCAATTAGATAGGTTGTTAGTTAGTAAATAATACTTTGTGTTAAAGTGCATTACTGACTTCTCCGGTCACACAATTTTATTTGGTTACTAGCTGCGCCCCGCGGTTTCACCTACAGTTAAAAAGTATCCTATATGCTATTCTAAACTATAATCTATCTCTGTGCCAAATTTCATCCCGATCTGTTCAGCCGTTCTGCAGTGAAAGAGTAACAAACATCCATCCATCCATTCTTACAAACTTTCGCGTTTATAATATTAGTAGGAAGTATGTCAGCTAAGCTAAGTAAAACATAAAAATAGGAAAAGTAATGCATTGCTTGAATAAAATGTATGCTCCTACAAAACAGGACCACTGTTATCAAATGCAAACCCAAGTTTAAAACCATCCACAACTTCCATATTTTAGAAGACTTGTCGCGATGACACAACTGAAATATCGACCACTGTGCGAGGTGCAAACAACTCACTAGGCACGCCTACGGGCTATCGAGACAAAAAAGTAAAAAAGGAAAGGCTGTAGCAATTTTTATCTTGTAGATTTATACGTGCACACATAGGCATAGTCTGGAGTGCAGACTGGGGCTATGCAACAGCGCAGGCGAGTCCTGTGAATCCTGTTTACACGGACCTTGTGTGTGTGCAGATGCGAGCGCAAAAGTTTTGCATATGTGTAATGTTTCGAGATATACAGGTGACAGTGGAGATACCGATGGGCGTGGCCAAAAGGGGGTGAGACTTATTGGAAAGAGATGGCGGACGCGCTATGATAATGATGTTATTGCTTTCTTGATGTTTCTCCTTTAGTTTTATTATTTCTCGATCTACTTATAAGGCGATATAAACGTTAAGTGTGAGCTCGTATAAAATACGTTTATTGTGTCGTTATGGCCTGAGGTGGGAATGCAAAAAGTTGAGATTACAGATTTGAGATTCTTGGGACATGTTGGTGTGTACGAGAATCACTGGAGGTTAATCAGAGATGACACGGGTGTGATACTAGGCAGAAAGTCTACGATTGTTATACCAGATGTTAGGTACATTGTTTCCTTTTATATTTTTGTTCGATTCAGGGTGATAAGACATGCTATAACGTCTCATGTGGAGTGTATTGTACGTTTCTCCCTGCCAACGTTTACGAGCCATCATTCAGCTCTTGAAGTCTATAAACGGGGAACGTAACCTTTGGTTGCTAACACATAATTCTCCCGTTGCGTAGACGTTGTATAAAATTATAGAAGAATCAGTCGACACAATAATAAATAAGTATGCAGACTTTTACTTATATCTGTACATATTTTGGAAACACTGAGAAAAACGAAAAAGGAAAAAAAACACATGTTTTCACCAAGTACATTCGTACTTGTATTATGGGTTGTATTTTGTATCGTTTAACATGAAAAGTTTTTTTCTACTTTTGGACGTGGAACTCTCTTAGAAACGCCACACTTGCCATACTCCTATTTAAAGCAAGAGAGCATTGTCGATAACCTTTTTCATACATTACTTATTAACAAAAGACTGTTTCCATGATGAAAGATAAGCCAATTCTATGCAATAAGTACTCAAACTCTCTCTCTCTTAATACTTTACACGCAAATCAGATAGTAATTCCAATCTTTCTCATCATCACACATCATCGTCAACATTGTAAATTCTTAATAACAACTAAAGCGAGACGTCAACACACGTACCATTAATGAGAACGGCATACAAAAGGCAATTCGCGGTACATTTGCCCTGCGGTCAGCTGAGGGCACGAGCGCACTAAGTTTGACAACGCGACGAGAAACTTATATTGCCGTGTCGTTGAGAAGTGTTGCAAAGGAAAATTGCGGAATTAGTTTTTAAAGTATAATGCTCCTATAAAGGCGACCATTACATGCTTGAGTAAAAAGACTCAAAAAAAACTACACGAAAATAATAACACTCAGGCTCGCATGGTAAATCGATGCTCATTCTCAATTAAAACTGGTTTTACCATTTATAAAAACAGTTTTAAATCAAGATTCATGACTGAAAGTCATATTTGAATACGGCCCTTACAATAACACGAATAAAATAAGTAAAAATAAATAAATTAAAGAAACAAAACAAAACTACTATAGTGAAATTGACTACACCTGTCAACAACAACAATTATGGTAGTAATAATTAATTATTTAGTCCGCATGCTAAAACGCTGAATCTCGATTTAAAACCGTTTTAATGTATGGTAAAACCAGTTTTAAATCGAGATTCAAGACTAAGCGTCGTTTTCGAAATGTGGAAAAGATTTTTTGTCTTTTTAAATATCAAGATACTAGCACACACGGTCGTCTGACCCCAAACTAAGCAAAACTTGTAGTATGGCTGCCAGAGACTGACATTTGGATACAGTTAAGCATAATGAGTCCAAGCGCCAAATTCCATTTTTTGATTTTTTTGCATTTTTGTAATCCTTAGGGCATAATTTAGCCATAGAAAAAGCACTCTTGTAGCAGTTGAACTCTTAAGTGGTATTTTTTGATACCCCGTCCAAGCGCCTTCTATAGCAAATGGTATATTTCGATACGCAACACAAGTCCAATAACCAATTTAAAAATAACAACCAAATTGTATAATAAGAAAACACATTTCCATTTATACATTACAAGCCCAAACGACGTAGTGTTATGCATAAGTAGTCCACGCGACAAATGTTTGTTACTTGGACTAGTTTTGCAGAACTAGAAACGTAAGTTTGATTCCAAACGTAACCCAATAATCCAAGCATTTGTCGCATAGGCTTGTGATGCATAAAAATAGTTGAAGTTAACTACTCACTTTCTTCTCTCCCTGCCGCCACAATTAGAAATGACTCAGCAGCAGCAAAGGTATATTTGATTACTATCTACGCCACTGGAGCAACTATGCCAGCGCCCCAGAGCTTCACTCCGGTATTTTAAGGAGTTGGGTTGGCTCGGGTAAGTGCTGGCAGGGGGAAATGCACAAAACACCCCAAGTGGGACTGCGATCAGTGCAGGACTTAACGCCCTCACCTCGAATAAGAATAAGATGAGATGATACTCACAGGAGCCCCCTGGAAGACATCAGGAAATACTACGACGAGAATAGCTAACGACCAAATCCGTCCAAGATCCAGTCATGCGCCTTCCATCTCCGAAACCGTCAAGGCGGACGCTCACTCTACATATCCTGGCGAGACATCGCTATAAAGCACTGTTACAGCCCAACCAACCTAAGAGTAAAACATGACAGGCCACTGACTTACAAACAGCACTGTATGAAAACAAAATTAAAAGTTACCAGGAATTTACTCTCCCGCCTCATTTCCACCTCATGAGGCACCTCACCTCAAGTACTGCGCACATTCGGGCTAGCACTCTGTTTCTCAACTGGGAAATACGCGTGTCCAGTGTGACACCGTTCCACCCATGCAAAAGAAGTAGATGTTGCACTCAATGAAACATGCAGAAAATAACTGGCTGCTTGAAACCCACCCCCTAAAATCATTTTACCCTCTTGCCGGTATTGTTCCCCTAAAATTTCCGCAGAGCTGTCGATTGCTCTACTAAAAATATAAGCAAGAACAAAACCCAAGACACACACTCTACAGTTTTTTACCCCCCGGTCAACCGCCTCAAAAGTCGCAAAGGTTTTCTCAGTTCCACAAAGGCGTTACCCACCCATCCCCGAGAGTCCTGCTACAAACTGTGGCTGGAAAGGTGCGCACCACCACAAGAGTTCGTAAAACCGGCAGAGGAACTCCCCCCAGGCAACGACTTAACGTAGCCCACGTGGAACTCGCTAAACAGACTTCGCTGCAAGTTCAACATGAGCAAGTGGGGGTTCTCTGACACGGGTTCTCACGAGTGTGGCTGCGACGCAACACAAACCATGGGACATCCAATGTCCTGCCCTCAGTGCCACAAAAGCTGCTCTCTAAGTGACCTGATGGAGGCCTAAAAAAAGATCATGCATTAAAAATAAATGTCGAGACAAGTGTAGAAGAGGAAGAAAGCGTAGAAATTGATGTAGAGAGAGAAAAAAGGTAGAAGAGGACACAAATGTTTTAAATAAATGGTAACGCTTTGGGCTACAGGAAAGCCTGTTTCAGAAAAAAATTGAAAGATTTAAAAATCACCGTTCCCCTATATTCCAAACGACGCTATGTCATTTTATAAAAAAAATGATTTCAGACGACACGATTGATGATTATATTGAAGGTTTTAATGGTCATTTAGATTTTGATCCAGATCATGTCTAGAGTAGATTTAGTATCTACCTACTCTATCTTACTCGCTATGTTCTCATCAAACATCTGTCTTATCATCAAACATCTGTCCGTCTAAGTTAATATTATCCTGTCTGTAATATATTACCTGTGCCATTTTCATGGCTTTTCATTTATTTTTCTTAGTCCTCATTATCATCTACCAATTTATGATGCTAAGCAAGTATGGAAAAATATATATTTTTTATTTAATCGATAGGAAATGGACATTAATGTCCCTTGGACTCGTTTTGCAAAATGAGAACAGCATATTATTGCGAGTCCACGTGCATTTTTAGCTATTTATGGCCCTTGGACTCGTTTTGCAAAATGAAAACATCATATTTATTGAGAGTCCAAGTGCATTTTAGCTATATCTTCCAAAATAAATACTTATTTTGTGTTTTTTTCTTGTAATATGTTAAATTACAAATAGAAGCTTCGATATAAATAGATTTACTTTCAGACGATACAAATGCAAACTTCCTGCCAATAAAAACGTGTTTATGTAATTTCCCAAAAAAACGAAAATGGCGCTTGGACTAACTATGCTTAACTGTATCCATTTATACTTATATATTTTTAAATACATACTTAAATAGATATTAACAACAAGACATAGAACACAAATGTATTCATCGCATAAATGTTTGCCCTGGGTGGGAATCGAACCCACGCCCCGAAGCTCGGAAGGCAGGTTCACTACTAACTGAGCCACCGAGGCAGTCAATTAAATAAATAAATAAATAATTAGTTGAATAGATTACTTAATAGCTAAATTTAACGTCATCATATATCATTCACTACCGTGGGTGGAAGACATTTTAAATTATAGACCTCAGTTGTTTTTCCTGTAATAACAACAGTCAAGCCATGTGAGAGGCCTTCGGGCGGCCTAAAAACTCTGACACCGTCGTTCGTCACTCGGCCTAAACGTATTTTTTATCTGATTGCATTTTATCTGATTGTCTTTTATCTGATTATCTTTTGTGTGATTGTCTTTTGTCTGATTGCAACATTTGCAACGCGTCGCAAAATACATATATCTTAGTGGTACAGAACCTTTACAAGCCGCGAACGAACTGTGGTGATATGTAACACGTTTCTAGAATTAACATCGGTTTTAAATAAAATTTGTGACTAACTGAACGACTTTATGAAAAGCTTTTACTTGAAGCGATGATAGCCTAGTTGGAGAAGGTCCGCTTCTCAAGCCAGAGGGAGCGGGTTCAAACCCAGACGACGGCATGCACCAATTTGTTCATTGTATGAACATAATTATGTGCGTACTGTATGTCGTCTGCTACATGACTGGAACCCGGCTCTATGGAGCTCATGTATGGAGGCAGGCGCGCCCCCTGTCACATTTGGGGCTGGACATCGTCCGGCGAAGTGTAGGTGTTGTATTACACCTCTGCCAGCCCCATCGGGGGAAAGGCGTGACGATATGTTACGTTTTACTTCAAAATGTAACTATTCCTTGCGCTAATCCTATCCTACTATTTATATCCTACTAATTAAACGCGAAAGTTTGTAAGAATGGATGGATGCATGGATGTTTGTTACTCTTTCACGCCAGAACGGCTGAACAGATCTGGATGAAATTTGGCACAGAGATAGATTATAGTCTAGAATAGCACATAGGATACTTTTTAACCGCGGGTGAAACCGCATGGCGCAGCTAGTTCAAATATAAATAAACAAACTATCAATATTAAGCTTGATTTCAGAATTTCTAAGTTTGACATTCCGCAAACTTTAATAGCTAACGATAACCAAAGATGGTCATATCTACCAAGAACAGCAATAATAGCAGTATCAGTTCCTTGAGTAACACTATTCCTCATCTCTGGTTACTGGTTGTAGGGAAAGCCGTAAATATGACAATTAATGGAGGTCTCGTTTAACCCTTAGCTGATAGGGTTCACAGTAAAATTTACGCGATTGAAAAACATTCGGAACAAAACAGACTTGTGCTGAAATACAGCTAATTTGGTTTGTGTTTTCATTTTAAAATAAACGTTAAGATTAAAAGATCTTGGTCATTTTTTTTTTGAGCTGTGTTGTGTATTCATAAGGTTTTGTTCATGTTTCAAAATTACACATGACATGAATTAAATTAAAATTCAACTGACTTAAAACAGCACATTTTCATGTCATTTTTTAACCGACTTCAAAAAAGGAGTAGGTTTTTAATTCGAACGTATGTTTTTTTTGTTGTATAGATACAACAACAAAAAATACGTTCGAACGTTAGTTCCGCCAATTATGAATCGATTTTTATGATTTTTTTTTTTAAGTAGATTTACTTCAGACGTGTATATCCAAATATCTAAACGTTATCAAAATTGGTCAAGCTGTTTTTAAATATCAATAAAAGTTTAAAAACTGTTTATAAAATCCGATTCGGATAACGGGAAGTCGATTATTAAGCTTTGCAAGTATTTGCTTTCTCAAGTATTTATTATTTATGAAAGTCGACAGCTGTTGGACACTGGGACCTCTACAGCATACCAGACGTACGCAGATGACGCAAGGCCTTAATTTTCATGTCAACTACTACCTCGTTCTTACTTGTACGTGTAGAAATAAAGGATATTTCTCTGCTTTAGCCTATTTTTATCGACGGAGCGAGCGTTAGGCAGTAAAGCGTCCATGCTTCAGTTTCGACAAAAATGCTTTCGTATGTCCGAACTCTGAAAGGATCTCTGCTTTACTTTACTTCATTTTATTCTCTTAAAATTTGGTGTTTTTTTGGAAAAAAATATCATATCGACTTGTAGAGGAGGGCAGATGCCGGCGCGAGGTCTCCAACTCACAGAGCCACTTGTAACTAATGAAGTAAAATTTTGTCATGTTTTGAAATTTTGCTCAATATGCATTATAACTGACACTGTGACTGGAGCCCGGTTTATCACATTTGGGACTGATTATCGTCCGGCGAAGTGTGGGTGTTGTACACCTCTGCCAGCCCCCTCGGGGAAGGCTTGACGAAATGTTATGTTATGTTAATATAAATATTTATATGTATATATTTTTATACATTCTATATAAATTTATGTTTTACATATTTAGATATATTATGTACCTATAGGTAAATATGTATTTATTATTATATTTTTATTTGTTAACTATTGTATTTATGTATGCCACCGACCGTTTGTCATATTTCGTTCTGTCCTGTCCATCCAAAGGTTGCCTGGAAGAAATCGCTTTAGGCGATAAGGCCGCCCTTGTACTGCCAATTGATATTTTTTTTATATTTACTTTGTATTTTTGGTGTCCAATAAAGATGTATTGTATTGTATGTTATGTGTATGCATTATGAGATTTTTTGTAAGTGCTATTTGCTCAGAGTTCTCTCTCTGCACTTTTCATACTTAGCGCAGGGTAACTATTACTATCCCTGCAACTGTTACCTAATCTACAGACTTGCGGTTATTGTTTTACGAGCTTTGTAATATAATCAGTTGTGAAGACGACTTTGTTATTGCGGGGTGTCGATTGAGCCTTACAGGGTATGTAAGACTTGACTTTCCGGTTTAGTCTCTCTTATTTTGTAATCTGGTACGGGGTACAATTTAATTTGCTAATACTACTTTGTATTAGCTTGTAAATGGTTTTTGCTTTAGTCTCGTGTAAATGTGGAGATGTCACGTTGAGCTCGGGAATCCAGTGTGATTGGTATCTACGCTGCTGATCACAAAACAATAGACTTGAGCATTTGGATTGACTCTATATAGGTAGATGCTGCTGATCACAATAGACTTGAGCATTTGGATAACCTCTAGATCTTTGATTTAAAGATAACTTTATTGAATGAAAAGCAAGCTGAAAGGTACCTTATATCAAGATGACATCCTAAGTGTAAAAGTGAGTTTGTTCGTTTGTTTGTTTGTTTGCAACGCTTTCACGCCTTAACTAATCATCATGAAATTTTGGATACACGTTTTCTGATACACGTAATGTACTTCCAAATTTGAGAATAAACTATATATAATAAACTTACATACTAATACCTACATAAATAATTATTAAATATACAAATAAACTACTCAGTCATAAACATACACAAGTACCTACTTCAATAGATGTACTAATATATACATTGAAATATTACAGATAGTAAAAAGGAATCGAGTCTACCTATAATGAGCCAGTTTGGAAAGGTAGAATACTTTGAGCTGCGTTTTAAAACTATGAAGTGATTGAGCACATCTAATGTTAACTGGGAGTGAATTCCATAGTCTCACGGCTTCAGTAGTGAAGGACGATGCGTAAAAGCCAGTACTATGGACCGGATTCATAAGCAGGTTACATAAGTTAGGTAAAGACACCAAAGTCGAAGCACGACAAACATTATTACAACTGATTCAATTCTTGGGTATAGAACATTCCACATTAAACTAAAATGGTAGACACACACACAATGCCCAACCAGTTCGCCTACGATTTCAATTAGACCGACCATAAAATGAAGTGCCTACTGGTAGTATCTTCGATTATCGTTAAATCACAGAATATGTACCAGTTGGTGCGATGCAAGCAGGAAGTTACCAGAAATAGTTTAACTGTCATAAACCTAAGGGACTAATAAACGTTTAAATTAACCAAGTCACGATAATTTTAGGCTCTATCTCGGTAGTAAATCATTAAACTTCAGGTGGTCGGGTAGTAAAGTAATTTTGAGTGTCCTGGGTGTAAAAATTCATTAGTCGTTAACGTGTAACTTTTTGACAGTGACACGCGACAGCTGGAATTTTAGGCTACTGATTTGTGTTACAACAAACAAAGTTAAGTTCAAATTATTGAGTTAAGCCTATCAATACCGTAAATTTAAGAACATATATAGGATTAAGCCTGATCTGCCGGAAATAGAAGTGCAAGGAAGAAGATCTATAATGAATAGGGAGAGGAAAGTGTGAAGTTGCTCGGAATCTGGTACCTAAATATGACACATACAGGGTGCTTGTTTTGGCTGTATTAATACTTAAGGGTAATGTTCTACCTCTGTTGTTCACTTTGACGCACCCGTCAAAGTGAACAACTTATAACAAACGTGGTGTGAAATGAGATCAGGATGCGTCTGATAATTTTGTACTTAAATTGGTCTTGGAATCGTCACTTTCATAATATTAATGTTAATAATACTTTCGACATGTATTTTATAATTCATATAATTGCATTCTGACATCACTATTATTATGACATAATTATCATGAAATTTTTTGTCGTATTTTGACAAAATTTCATCATTGTAAAACATTATCTCTCATATAGGGTGCTTGTTTTGGCTGTAGTAATACTTAAGGGTAATGTTCTATCCGTCAAAGTGAACAACTTATAACAAACAAGTTTGCAAAATTCAAGAAAAAAAAATTCAAGGCTCCATACAAAAGTGATCACATGACTTGTTATTTTGTATGGAAACTTGATCATTTCTATTTTGATTTTTAAAAACTTATGTTCTAAGAGTTGTTCAATTTATCGGGTAGAACATTATCCTTAAGTATGACTACACCCAAAACCAGCACCCTGTATGTACTAATCCAACTAATATTAAAACGCGAAAGTTTGTAAGAATGGATGGATGGATGTTTGTTACTCTTTCACGCCAGAACGGCTGAACAGATCTGCATGAAATTTGGCACAGAGATAGATTATAGTCTATAATAGCACATAGGATACTTTTTAACCGCGGGTGAAACCGCGGGGCGCAGCTTTTATATTTGTACCAGATTCCTAGCAACTTCAACTACCGCTTTCCACTTTTTATTCATTTTAGATCTTCTTCTGTGCTACGATAGACCAGGCTTAGTCCTATGTACGAGTATGTTCGTTAATTTACGGTTTTGATAGGTTTAGCTTAACAATTTGAATATGACAGGTATTTTTTTGAATCGAGTTATGCTTTGTGTGTTGTAACCTCGTAAATACCGTACATCTATATGATACATAATGAGCATTATTCGTTGATCCGCACCGACAAATCAGGGAGTGGCCTTAATTAGATAAAATCAGTTGTGCTACGGAAATGTGGTAGCTTTCCCAGCGTAGCTCATTATCTGAACCGTGGGTATATGTAATAACACTAGCTGCGGCCTGCGGTGTAACCTGCGGTTGAAAAGTAGCCCTTGTTAACTAATACAGAGTATAAGCTATTTCCGTTCTAAATTTTATCAAAATCTGTACATCCGTTAAAGCGTGACAAGATATAAGAAGTAACAAACACTTCTCAACGCAAGCTTTCGCATATTTATTAATAATAATAATAATAATAAAAAATAATAAATTGGGGACACTTCCACACACGGTCGCCTGACCCCAAACTAAGCAAAGCTTGTACTATGGCTGCCAGAGACTGATATACATACTTAGATATTTTTAAATGCATACTTAAATACATATTAACACCCAGACATAGAACAAACACAAATGTTCATCACATAAATGTTTGCCCTATACTAGGTGGGAATCGAACCCACGCCCCCAAGCTCAGAAGGCAGGTTCACTACAAACTGAGCCACCGAGGCAGTCAAAATTATTATATAGTATTAGATAGTTATAGTTAGTATAGTTAAGTATATAGTTTTTTATTTATTTATTATTACATTAACTTACAAAAACTAACAGTTTGCACCAAATCGTTTTTGTGTCAAACTTATGAATAAAAACACACATCTGATAAGTGTCTCACGCAATTTAGCAACATAATACGGTTTCCCGAGAAGAACAAATCGAGATCAGGCTGGCGGGCAAGCAGGTCATTGAGTAGTGTAAGTGCGTGGTGGTGCATATATTATCTAAGTAAGATAAGTGTCTAAATGTGATAAGTAACATTATTAAAAGAAAACCAAAAAACCTGGCTGCAAAATGTTGTACCCTAAATCACTTCCATTGTCAAGACGATTCAAATGACACCTCACTTGTCGAAATGCATCAAGTTGTTTAGGCTGTAGGACGCGCCAAAAAACCTTACATACTACATACATACCCACAAATATACATAGGTACATACATACCCGTACACTAAAAGCTTATCACTAAAAGCGATAGGTACATACATATCGCTTTTAGTGATAAGGCCGCCAGTTGTTACACTATTTAATAAGTTTTATCATTATTTTTCTCTTGTTGTTTTGTTATCTGTGGTGTGAACAATAAAGAGTTTATCTATCTATCTATCTATACCCTCGAAAAACATAACCCTCCTTCTTGCGCAGTCGGGTAAAAAGATAAAGTAGGATTATCTCCGAGTAAGTTCAGTAGAGGCATATCCATTTGACGGCCACGATTGACATAAAATCACTAACAGACGCTACCTGACTCACTAAACCTCAAACACTCAAAGCACTGCAAACTTTTCACACACATAAATTAATCAACAATGTAAGTGAACAATGTCAACGTGTGCATTCGACCATCATTTCCCATCCCATCAATCTCTGACAATAGTCAAAATGTTGCCAGCAACTGGCCAAATGTCATATTGTTTTACTTTTTAACTGTCAGTGTAAAAAATGTCAGTGAAGAGAATGTTTAAGAGGGCCACCCCAGTGGCCGACGCATCCCAACATTTCGACACTAAAACTTTGATTTACGACCTTTGCCCGCCGATTGCGCACTAAAACAGCACTTACGTCACTTTCAATTTTAAAAGGAGAATTTCTTACACCGTATTGTAATATTGCAAGTTCGAAACTCGTACGAAGCTTTTTCAAACCTACTTGTACAGTCACGTAAATTGGTTGTGTAAACTGTTTTGTGCGTCCTGAAATGGATTTTTTCGAACTGAATTCGACTTTGTACGATTTGTTACCTCACGCTTAGAAAAACGATACATTACGATTTCATATCCAGAACAGTCCCACTTACCATTAAGGATAATAAGGTATTTTGTTGTTACTTAAATCTCATGAATATTATAAAGTAGTATAAAATAAAAAAATAATAAAAAACCACCGACACCGTTTTTAACCAAACATAGCTAAGTAGCTATGAACACTCCCGACTAATTCATCTTTCAAAAAAAATATTAAAATCGGTTCAGCCGTTTCACTGTGAGACACACACACACTCACACACCCCTTCGTTTTTTCGTCAAGGGTTAAAAAAGCGTTACATCACGGAAATAAAATAAGTACTTAGTCGTTATTTTAATAATCATCAGCAACTGGACTACGGTGTAACATGCAGCCACCTTAACGCGAAGCTTTTTAACCGCCCTTGTTGTAAAACTTCTCGCGTCGCGATTGTCCGTGTTACGCAGTAAAACGTTCCATTCTTACACTGACGAATCATACAATCGAAGAAAATGGAACTTGTAGATCGCATATGTACAAAATGTTTCTTCAACGACTTCTTTTCCGAAGCCTTAAAGCTTTTTGCATTTAAGTTATTTAGTATTTTAAGCGATGATAGTCTAGTTGGAGAAGGCCCACCTCTCTAGCCAGAGGGAGCGGGTTCGAGCCCTGCTGACGGCACGCACCAATTTGTTCATTGTATGTCATCTGCTACATAATAAGAGCCTGGTGTATGGTGACAGGCTCGACTTCTGTCACATTTGGGACTAAATATCGTCTGGCGAAGTATGAGTGTCATAGAGGAGGGAGGTGTAAACCTCTGCCAGCCCCCTCGGGGGAAATGGGTAAGAGGTGTGTTTGATGAAATTATTTCGTTACTTTAACATTTTGCACTAAAATCGGACCATTGACTTAATAAAACGGACTCGCATTGTACAAACGGAAAATATCAAAAAATCCAAAAACTGAACGAACAAAGCGTCAAACGTTCCAAATTTAAAATCCGCAAGCCCTCCGGATGAGCCCACGTCAAGCGTCAGTTAGTTATTGTCTTCTTTTGTGAGTGGTCAGTAAAGAAAATGAGAACGTTTCATTATAATATTAAAGGGCTGACAGACGATACGCACTTCCGGCCGCGCCAGGCCATATGGCGGAGATTCTATTTAATTTCTGTACTTTTGTAACTGGTTCGTGTTCATTGTAATCGCTCTAAAGTACGGTTGTGGTGTGAAATGAGATCAGGATGCGTCTGGTAATTTTGTACCTAAATTGGTCTTGGAATCGTCACTTGCATAATAATAATGTTAATAATACTTTTGACATGTGTTTTATAATTCATATATGTAATTGCATTCTGACATCATTATTATTTTGACATATTATCATGATATTTTTGTCGCATTTTGACAAAATTTCATTATTTTAAAACATTATTATTACTTATACAGGGTGCAGGTTGGTCTACCCGTCAAAGTGAACCATAAAAATCAGTACTTAGGTAGTTGTAAAATTCGAGAAAAAAATTAAAGCTTTCATATAAAATTGATCACGTGACTAGTTGTTTTGTATGGAGTCTTGAATTTTTTTTTCGAATTTTAAAACCTTATGTTCTAAAAATTCTTCACTTTCACTCAATTTATAATTCTAATTTTTAATCGCTAATGTACTTAACTGATTTAGTCGTATTAGTAATAAATAATATTGTTATATCGTGCAGCACTGTTCATACAATGAAATATGTGCCATAAAAAAACTTCAGACAAGACTGTGGAGATCATTGGAGCTACAGAAGCTAAATAAGCTGTATACGCTATATAATATACTCGTAAGCATAAGAGAGAGCTGTAGACGTTTTCAGCAATATACAATATGATACAAAACTCATTTCTAAGCCCAATACTAAACTAAACACTCAAACATAGGTGCAATGGGCGGTCTTATCGCTAACAACCCATCTCTTCCAGATAAAATTTGGATGGAATACAAACATTGTGATTAAGCATGGAGGGTGTGTGCCAAAAAAAATGATGGATGATGATTACGATGATGAAATAACATTGTCTTTAAAAAATGCAGAAGCTTCAATTTATTTTATTTTTTTTCAATTTTGCAGAGGTGTGGAACTCGTTGCCTGTGTCTGTCTTTCCACCTAAATACAATCCGGGGGTATTTAAGAGTAAAGTGAATAGGTATCTCCTAGGCAAGCGTGTTACACCTTCGATCACGTTGCCTTCCGTCGGAGCTTCCCATCAGGCGAGTCAGTGGTCAAACGAATTCCTAGTCTGTTGTAAAAAAAAAATATAAAAAAAATTAAACGATGTCTATAGGGTTTAAGATAAGTAAAAATAAGTAGGGAGCATTTTGTTCACATATCTGGATTGAACGTATTCAATAGCACCCATCGCAAAAAAAATTAAACATTGCATCTCAAACCCCAGCTTAACCTAATAAAACAAGCAATCAAAATGACTTAATTACTTCCTCTACTCAATAGCTCAATCAAAACACATTTCAATTTTATTCTGCTTTAAATTCTGGCCATAAACAAAAGATTCCACATTCAAAACGATTCTTTATTCAAAAATACAAAAAGCGCGGGTACTTAAAGATTAAACGCTGGGGCGGGGACCAATGACGTAAGTACAAGACGCAACTAGCAATTAAACGAAGCAAGTAATAATTACTGAGAAATGTATGATAGGTAGAAGAGACTTAAAAAACTTTGGGTTTCTTTCATACTATTTTCAACTCTGTTATGTTAACAAAAGAGTTCAAATAGCATTAACACATAAAGATTCAGCGCTAGAGAACTTAATAGAGGAGTAAAGCAAATAAAGATTCCAAATACGAAAATATTACTTCTATTGTTGATAATTGTTCAATTGATTTGATAAAAAATATTCAACAATAATAGTGTTCATCAAATAAATTTCAAAACCGGTACAAAATGTAGAGTATTAATTAAAATGTAGAGCATTATTATAATTTTGTTCTATTTTCTCTCTCTTGCACACGTCATTTAGATGTATTTTGAATATTAGTACAGTAAAAGCTTACTATGTATTCTGTGATAGCGTTTACGGCACATTCCTATCTGCAGTATCGCGACCAGATGAAGCGAAGTGAGATTTACGATTCAGAAAAATCTCTTAATGGACCATCTCTCGCATGATTGTACACAAAACGATAAAATAGGGTCCCGCTTTAGAACTTTGTCTCAGTAAAAATAATTAACAACTCTTCGGGTATGCGAGCAACGGTCCGGTCGTTTATTGCGATAAGGGTGTAGAGCTGTAAGGCTTTAGGTAGTTGACCGTACGTGATAAATGTGCAATTTCAACTTTAAGAATGCAAGCACCAAGTTTTGACTGCGGATGATATATGTATTTATGTTGTTCTCACTATTTCTTGATTAATGCTCGCGTTGGCTTGAGCTTGTATTGTTTTGTGGGATGGTATTTTGCTAGACATGCTCTGGAACTTTTTAAGGAAGTCCAATCTAAACTTAAAAGATTGGCTCCTTAGTTAATGCTAAGCTTTTCCTCTAGCTGCAGGTTTTTATTTTTATTTCGTATACATTTCATTGCCAGGCTTCTTTTACAATAGGTACTTAATATTGCATGCACACAGGCTTCGTCTGTCATTTTTATTTACACCACAAAAGAAACAATAACATGTGCAGTAGCAGCCAAGTTTGCGAACATTAACTCCGCAAAAAGGATATTAACATTGTCCAGCAACATCGCCAGTTTTAATTACGCTACTTTGTAAGACGTAATGTGCTTCAAGACAAAGCGCTGGAACATTAACGTCCTCGGCAAATTGGGAGACTTAAGTGCTCCAGCACAAGGACCATAAACAATACGCATCGCTGTTCCAGGCAAACACTATAATTTTTCCACATTCATACAATAAGGGCCAGTCAATGAGTCTAGCCTGATACTTCCACAAGTGAGCGCACGCACACTAACGCACCCCCCAGCCGTGTAAGCTTGGAGATCGCGTGCAGAAAGCTCACACACGCACACCGCATGGCCGGCGCCCTAAGCCGTGGTCAGTACTAACGCAAACTGTGTGACGGACACACGAAACACGTGCTGAAACACCGGTAAACTAACTAAAATTGTTTTTATTTGTTTTTACGTGTTAAAAACGCACACGCGCGTCCTCCGCGCTCCCTCAGTCGCTCTCCAGTCTGTATGTAAATGTGTGCGCGCTTGTGTTAGTTCTTTATGATCATCTGTCAAAACTCGGATACATGTGACGTTTCGAAACTGAAATGTAAACAAAACTTGTCCACCGGTTACTGGTATTTATAAAGACGTTATTTATGACAATATTATGTGAGTTATGAACTTGAATATGTTAAATTAATTGCAAAGCTAAGTGTCGCAGCGAAAGGAGACATTTTTGGATCTTTTTTGCATGAGTAAGTAACGAACTGTTGCCTGTTTTAGATGTTTAATGCCTAAAGTTTGAATTGGTGTATAAACAGTATGATTTGTAGTGTAAATCGTTTAGTTTACTGCAGTCTTGCAGTTTATGAGTAGTTTGGTGCTTGTAAAAAGTTTATGATACTGCGCTGTCAGAAACTGTAAGTATGCGACGAGTCGGCGAACGACTCTATTTTGAAATGCGTGCATTCAATACAAAGCTGTAAATATGTAAACATTACGTTCGAAGTAGCATGAAACTTTAAATAAAAATGTTATGAGGTTACTTAATAACTTATACCTCAATGATTACTTAGGTTTACTTATCTAGAAACTTATTTACACTAATATTATAACGAGGAAGAGTTTGAATTTTTGTGTATTTGTAACGAATAATCTCAATACTAAACTACAGGTACGATAATAAAAATTCCTTGACCATTAGAGAGCTACATTATCCCTGAGTGACACATGCTATAAAACGCAAGCATGGCCGCGGGCAAAATTGTAAGTACTAAGTAAATACTTACCTAATTAAACGAGTCTTTAAAAAATGCACTATTTTTGTTCTTAATTGTTTTCAAGTTATTTGTCAGCACCTAATTGAATTTACAGGCTTTGTACTGCAAACAAAACAGACAATTTAACGAACTCAAGTCATACTGTTACAAATAATGTTTGGAATAGATAGGCACGAATGTTCTTTCATTTACCATAACAGGGTCACTACGCCAATGTAATCAGAAAAATCTGTCAAACTTGGTAAGTATGACTAAAATTATATTTCCGAAAACAATTTTTGGTAAGTATGACTAATACTATATTTCCAAAAACATTTTCAAAAGTTCTTATTACCACCTAATTAAAGTTCTTTCTTCTTATTTCCAGTTAATTATTTATAGGAATCGGTAATTCTTCATTTGCGGCCGATGCGGTAATCTCGTAGCCACGCGACTAATCCTTAGGGGTGACGTCCGGTTACACGTATGTGCTCAGTAGGGTTGTCAAAGGCTATTTGACTTCTAAGCTTTTAACTTAGAAAATAAAAAGTTTCTAAATCTTTCTCTACATAAATCTTCAAGCCAAAGGGAGGGCTTGAACCTACCTAAGGAACGCACCAATTTGTTCATTGTGTGAACACTATTATATTGTGCCTATTATTTAATGTCATCTGCTACATAACTGGAGTATCACCCGGTGCATGGCGACAGGCTCGCCCCCTGTCACATTTGGGACTGAATATCGTCCGGCGAAGAGTGGGTGTTGTATACCTCTGCCAACCCCTTCAGGAGAAAGGCGTGACGGTGTGTGTAAATTATAAATATAATATACCAGCGCGAGTCCACTCGGCATATACGAATAAATACTTAAAAGTGATAGATAAAACGAAATTGTACATTTCTTGTTTTGTGTGCGTATTTAATTAGTCACTGGTAGCAATTTCGTTATGTGACTTAGGAGAGCAAATTGCAAAGTTAAAATACTTTTAAAACCCTTACATGGCACATGGTATTAGTAATATTAGTTCACCGGGGGGCAATTCAGCTAGCTTAGGCTGATACTAAACTGGACCATCAACTTTGTGTTAATCTTAAAAATCTGACGGGGGACGGATCAGTATCACAAATGTCTTACAAACGCGCCAGCTGGACCACCGGTGACTCGTCAACTGGACATCGTCTATGGTTAGCTGAATTACCCACCTGGTAGTAACTAGGATAAAGAGGATTCGGATATTCAATCAATCAATCAAATCATTTATTTCGATTTTTTTTAAAGCATATCAAGATACAATTAAGACAGAGAACTAATAAAATTGAAACCAAATCAAATGATCAAATCAAATGAATTAAAAAAGTCAAATAAATTAAATAAAATCAAATAAATAAATAAATTATAAAGTAAAAAAAGTCAAATAATATTGGTTTCTTCTTGTTTGATCTTAGTAATCTCGTCAAAAAATAAATTTACCAAATCATCCCGGTGAAAAAATTATACTAGCTAGCCCATCAAGTACCTACTAACTATCTTCTGTCATTAATTATTAAAACGTACGTTACATTAATGAGTACACATGATAAACGTAAAAAAGAGTTTTAAAAAAATATTTCTTTTGAATGTTTTTAATTTTTTTTTTACTAAATCAAAACTTACCGTCAACCCTAAACTGACATAGACGTTTCTACGTATAATTATTGGTATGTGTGCGTACGTCAGCTGTCCGTGTGTGCTCTCCCCTATAGAAGTCGTGTGACACCCCCGCGCCCCGGCCGGTTATAATTGCATTCCACTAAAATATGACTCTTCAGTTTATCTAAGCGAAGGATGTACCGAGATGAGAGACCAGAGACTTATCACATCAATATTGTAAGGTCAATGTTACAACAATATCACATTAAAACTATTTAATTTACAAAACCCCCGACAAGCCAACACTCCCCCAACGAATTAACCTTTATTTATCATTTAAAAAAAAGCATTTTTATTTAAAAATCGGTTCATTCGTTCGGGAGCTACGATGCCACACACACTCTCACACACACAAACACACACACACACACACACACACACACACGCACACTTAACACGTCAAACTTATAACACCCCGTTCTTTTTGCGCAGGGGTTAAAATCTCAAGTGCGCATTTTTTAATTTTAGTAAGTATCCTCACTGGCTAAGTTTCAATTTTGGGAAACCGACCAAAATTACCATCACGACGCTAACGGCCGTACGAAGAGAAGAAAACGCAGCAAGAAAGCGAACATAAGTCCAGATTCAGGCTATTCAGAAGAATATGTACCAAAATCCATATAGCCAATAATTTTGCGGGTTAAGCGGTATCTTTACCCCCATCCTCACGTCATCCACTACAAATTTTTAACCTACTTTCAAAAAGGAGGAGGTTCTATATTCGTCTGTTTGTATTTTTTTTTCTTAAAGATCGGTCATAAAAAGGTAAGAAACAGAAGAACACACAGGGTACTTTCACATTCATAATATTAGTGTGATAACAACAAACAGGACAACCCAGGTTATTATACTTATTAAGAGAATTACTAGTTTTTATTGCAGCAAAAACCATCTTGAAGACAATATAGTTAGTTAAGCTCCCGCCCTTAAGTGGCGGTCGGACGACTGGCGCATTTTCTTAATTTCTTAACCACTAACACATTGTATGTGGGTGCAGTATCTAAGCTTCATGAATTGCTAGAAAAAGACGTGCAAAATACGCAAACTCAAATGTACGGCGCACAACACTGTTGAAGGACGTTTGAGTACGTGCAACTTGAAGAGCTTATTACATGACTGTCCATTAGGAAGTGCAACTTTGATCTTTCTAGCAGATTTTAATCCCCGACACAAACACGACGGGATGTTATAAGTTTGACGTTTGTGTACCGCCTGACACAGATTGTAACAAATAATATATGTATAAACGCTAAATATAACCGCTAAAAATTTTTTATAGTTGCCATCTCATATTTTCAAGGTCAAAATATTAAACCGATTTCGAAAAAAGCTATGAAAATAAAATGTCAACATGGTATAAAATACTTTTTTCGAAAAACCTTTGTTTTAGTTCCGTAGATTTTATACTAACGCAAGCTATGCTACTGTTTCTAATAAATATTACCACGGTCACACGCAGCGGGGTGAAATTAAGAAAACATTTCTGTATATTGTGTGTATATATGGATAGGAACGAACGTATTTCTACTAAGTAAATATACTAGATAACATTACGTACTTTAGTTATGAAGATAACAAACTTTTAGATTTATCTTATCCTTTATTATTAATGTGGAAAATTTAATATTCCTTTTGAAATTAACAGAAAAACTTAACTTAATTCTGAAAATAAGTAACTATTTCTTTTTTCATTAAAAAAATCACACCAACTTTTTGAGAAAATAATATTTTTTTTAAATCTGTTCCTTGTTCTGATTCTAGAATCTACTTATCTTAATTCAATGAAGCTAAGTCTGATTTGAATGATAAAGTCTGTGGAAAAACAAACTCAGTATCTTTCCATAGCAGTATTTTCTCCGCGGGAAACGTCGACGCCGACGTCTCAGAGTCCAGCCACGGGACAATATAACGTAGACATACAGTTATAGAACTCAAGACTTTTACGGAACGTCTACGGATCAGTGGTTAAAATATTAATACCATAAAAACAAGGTCTAGCATTCAGCAAACACATTATGACGTCATCCTCATCCGTCTCTTTCGCACTTGTTGTAAATGACTCATTTCGGTCTTGCTTAAGCATCAATTGACGTCATTACGTGTTTCTGAATGCTGTACCTGGCTGAGTATATTATTATACTTACTATGAATTAAATATGATCCCGGGATCGGTAAAGACAAACCCACGCTTAGTCATTCTTCTTCTTGATCGCTATACTCTTGATTGACAAAGTTGTCGTTGTCATCATTTATAACTGTTATTGTTAGGGAGAGATGTAAGTTAAATACTATTGCTTTTTTAAGGCCATAGGTAAGAAACAAGCAAACAGACAGCCTGATGGTTAGCGAACTCAGTCGCCTATAGATACCAGTAACACCAAGGGTATCATAGATACAATGCTGACCTTAAGGACTCTACTGACAGCCTTTTTAAAGGACCGCAAGTTAGTTATTTTACTTATCGTAGATAATTATTACCATTATCTATTAACATATTATCTGACGATAATACTAGACTGACATCATAATTTGGGCAAATTATGCTGCAGGCTTTTTTTTAATGTAGTATTTAATAGGTCGACGTTTGACCACCAACTCGCCTGATGTTAAACGACGTTGTGGTGTAAGATGGAGCACGACGACCTAGAAGGTACTTATTCACTCTAGCCTTGAAGAAACCCAGGCTAAGAAAATTAGTGAAAATAGGGTTAAGTACCATCTGGATGCTTACGTCTAGCAATAGTTAATTCCAAAGGGATAATTAGTACTATGTAAGTAAACTTGTACCTACTTGTACCGTGGCAGAGGTGGTCTCAGTAGATCTTTAAGATTATAAGCGACAGTTAATCCTGATTGGATCTTTGAATGTGCTACCGCGAGTAGTTTCCAGCTGAATTTTCAGATTTCAAAATTCTCAGATTTCACGTAAAGCAGTAGGTTCCGATTTGTAGAACAATAGTCCGTAGGCCATTCCATAGGCATCTGGGCAAGTGAGTGGTAGAACGCTAAGGTTAAATATTTATATTTAGTATTCACGTACTTATACCATGGCCTTTATACTAAGCGATGGCAGCCTAGTTGGGAGAAGGTCCGCCTCTCAAGCCAGAGGGAGCGAGGCATGCACCAATTTGTTCATTGTGTCCATATGTGTGTATTGTTTGTCATCTGCTACATGACTGGAGCCCGGTGTGTGGTGACAAGCTCGCCTCCTGTCACATTTGGGACTGAATATCGTCCGGCGAAATGTGAGTGTTGTATTACACCTCTGCCAGCCCCCTCGGGGGAAAGGCGTGACGATATGTTTATGTATATGTTATGTACTTATAACAACGTATTACACTTGTAATACGTTGTTATAGCCACTTGGCTCTGTGAGCTGGAGACCTCGCGACCGGCGTCTGCTTCCCCTACAGATCGCATTCCTAAACTCTCGTGACATTTTGTGAGTAGCGTCGATAATTATCCAGAACTTTTTCCGAGTCAGTTTTTGAAACTTTTCAAAATTTCCAAAAAAAAATTGAAAATTTGCAAAGTCAAAGTCAAAGTCAAAATGTTTTTATTCAATTTAGGTATCAAAGATACACTTATGAACGTCAAAGTTATTTAAATAGACTCGACCGCCTTGTTCGTACAAAGAGCCTCTACTCAGAAGAACAGGCAAGAAACAAAGGGCAAAAATTCAAAGATGCAGCTTCAGCTTTCAGATTCGATAAAAAAAGCATTTTTGTCGAAACTGAAGCATAGACGCTTCCCTCACTAACTCTCGCTCGATCGATTGAATAACACGCTTACTTAGTTTACGCACCAATATTATTATCTCAAGTCCAAGCTTCAGTTTAACAGAATTTCTGTAAGATACATTACTGTCTAGTTTACTATTCTGTGAAAGCAATAAAGAGCGCAGGCTTCCACGTTCATTAATTAACCCCCAAGATCATCCGTCTCGCTCGCACTCCAACAAACTATTTGTAAATGAGTGCACCTCTCTCTCACGCCAGCTTTGCGCAAAAATTAACTACTAGTAGACATGAAGGTGCTGTCAGTTTTCATTACTGAAATAGGAAGCCTTATGTTGAATATGACATTTGTATGCAAAAAAGTAGTACTTTACTAAAAATAATAAACTTTAAATACCTCTATGTACTCGTATTTTATTCTAATTTTGAAAATTAAATAAAAAAACTTAGTTCTCAATTCACTAAATAAAACAGACTACCAGTGTATAAGCTAATGGTCAATACTCTGTTCTCCAACCGTGTTCGTTTTCTTCCCAAGAATCACATCAAAAAGTTATTAGTCTAAGAAGTATTTATTATTTTCATAAAGTAACATCATCAACCAAGGGCTTCCCTCCTAAACTTTCTCGGTATTCACACACATCGTACTGCGAATGCATATATGCAAGTCTGTTCTCCCAGTCAGAGGTCTTAAGTGGATTTCCCAAGCCAAGAAAATAGGTGCTAATTACCAAGCCTATAAAGCACAGTTTTCTTTGCTTTCATTTAGTTTTATAGCATGCTTTCGCGTGCTGCGGTCACGTGTGGTTAGTTTCCTATCCTAGTGTAATAAATCTCTTACTCGTCGTAATTACAATGTTCTTGTCTGCTGTGTGTTTTCATTAGAGGGAAGACACGTAGAACCAATGTTGGATATGAAATTTTCATTGGAAGTTTTTGGTTGCAGGAAAATTTACAATTCTAACTTTAGGTTGGCACCATTGAAATATACCTCCTTAGCAATAAACTTTGTATAGTGTTGGAGTAGTTACACAGTGTTTTGTCGTTTTTTTTTCTTTTAGATTTTAATTCGATCGGAAAAGACAACATACTGTAGAACTATTCCGAGGCTTTACAACGTTTATTGCTAAGGTATTATAGCCCCCAACGTTTACTGTCCCGTTCAAAGTCAAAGTCAAAATGTTTTTATTCAATTTGGGTATCAAAGATACACTTATGAACGTCAAAGTTTTATGATAGACTCGACCGCCTTGTTCGGAAAAAGAGCCACTACTCAGAAGAACAGGCAAGAAGCTGAGAGGCACTACTTTTTTCAAAAAAAATAATAAATTTCTGTCCTACAAATTTTAGCTTAAAACAAGGTAATATACAATTATACTAGTGGCTACTTGGCAGAAGAAGAAGGCTCCAGACATCTTTGTCTTCTAAATAATTGTTAACACTAAAATATCTTCTTTTCATTAATGAAGTTTTAATATGGGATTTGAATTTTCCTTCAGTGAGCACTGTTATATTTTCGGGATTTTAGCAATAAACGTTGTATAGTGTATCATCAAAGTGTAACATTTTTGGTTGCTGCATCGCTGATATGGATCAGTTAGAGTTTTCTAAATGAATAAAAAGCTTAAGTGAATCACTGATGAAGGTAGATATCGTAAGGAAGCCATAGATAGCGTAGTAAGAAAACATATACAAGGTGTTGCTTTGCATTCCCGCCGAATTTGTAGAGGTAGTTTTACTCCACTAGCAGACCACGAATAAACTATGGGCCCACCTTGAAATAGAGAAAAAATACTGCTGTTCCATACAAAAACCACGTTGATCGTCAACAAAATGTATGGTATTTAAATTTTTTTTTTTTTTCGATTTCATGGTTGCCCCATAGTTTATTCGTGCTCTGCTAGTGGAGTATATCTACCTCTTCAAATTCAACGGGAACGCCACGCAACACGTTGTATACGTGTATATTACCTTATTATATTAGTATATTGACGCATTGTACTTATATCTTCCGGACTGTGTAAAAGTTATTAGCTTTGCTATCATACTAATATTATAAAGGCGAAAGTTTGTAAGTATGGATGGATGGATGGATGGATGATTGTAACTCTTTCACACCAGAACGGCTGAACAGATCTAGATGAAATTTGGCACAGAGATAGATTACAGTCTAGAATAGCACATCGGATACTTTTTAACCGCGGGTGAAACCGCGGGGCGCAGCTAGTCAATAAATATTTATGTCAGTTCATTTTATGGTTACACGCACAGAAAACTCTCTCTAAAATGGTTACAAGCATGGTATATACTCCGCCAGGTACAGCATTTAGCAACACGCAGTGACGTCAATCGATGCTTAAGCAAGACCGATATAAGTCATTTACAACAAGTTCGAAAGAGATAGATGATGATGACGTCATTACGTGTTTGCTGAATGCTAGACCTTGTTTTATTGGACCATGGTTACAAGTTACCTTATTAGAACGTAACGTGCAACCATGGAATGGAATGAAATACATGGCTGGGTAGTTTCCACCCACAAATTGCTGAGCTGTCGTCAAGCATTTATTGAGGACTAGCTCCTACAGGAATCGTTAATTTTTTCAGGATAAAATGTCCTTGTTGTTCTTTTCTGTACTCCTGGCAACGTGTATGCAAAACTTAATGAAGATCAGTTGAGTAGTTAAGACGTGAAAGCGTAACAAACTAGCGAACTCACTTTCGCTTTATAATATTAGTTAGGATTGTCAGCAATCTCAATTAAAATTTAGTCCTCGTTGCAGAGTAGGCGCTACTATATTCGAATACTTCTGTTTTGTTCAAATCTGTACAGCCGCTAAATGCTGACGTAATGTTGATCATTACGTCACCCTACCTATTGCTTAAACAATTTTTGGATTCTTAAATTAGTTAACACTGTGTGGTTAGGTAATCTATGTCCATACAAAGTTTCATAGTAATCCGTCCAGCCGTTACTTAATTGAGTGTCAACAAACACCCACATTCTCACCCAAACATTATTTATAAAATAAGCTTGAACTAATCACGTTTCAGTACATAGGCCACCTCTACTATCAGTCACGCTAGCCTGCTCATTAAAGGATTACGATTACCATCTCGATCGCATCCTCAACCCATTCATGCTCTCTCGTACTGTCTCCGGACTATCAACCCCATCCGACGCGACGGCGATAAATTTACTTTCATCCTTTTCTCTACCCTTTAAAACGTAATTTGAATTTACTATAACCAACAACTGTTTGGTTAATTGGAGCTTAATGCAAAGGTAAGGAGATCGGAATGAAAATTTTGATTTTTGAATGTGTAATTGGTTTGAATTTGGAACAAGTGATGTGTCAAAGGTTGTAATAGCGTTGTTCTGTCCCTGTCTTTCAGGCTGGGCGGCGGCGCGAGCTTGGGCGGGCGGTATGCAAATGCTTCGCGCGGCTGTGTGAGTGCCACTGTGTGAGTGTCTTGTACCATTGGCCGCGCTAGAACGGCCAACTTCGCCACCAGTTACGGTTGTTTTTCGTTCCGTTTCTAATTAACTTCCGTATATTCTTAAAGTAACTTTTCTCATCTCGTTTCTCTCACTTTTTTGTTCCGCTTCGTTACGGCTTAAACGACGGCTCGTAATGTGAAATACGTTCGCGTGTGATATGCAAAAGTTGCAATCCGTGCATTTTTCACGTGTGTTTGTTTTTTTGGAGCGTGCTCGGTTTCGATCTTAATTTATGTAAATGCTAGCTATCAAAGTTTCTAAGTTCTAAGCTGACGTTCTTAGTGCCACGACAATATTTGACGAGTGATTGCAATGCAAAATGGTTTGGTTAACGAAACCCATTCCCGTCCACGTTAGTACTCCGGTTAAAATGTTACTTTTATCGCTTGAAAAGTGAGACTTTACGAGCTTTAAAAATAAATTACTTGCCTGAGACGGATAATCTCAATTTCCAAGGCAGCACGAGTGAATATTTTACACTCGATTAGTGCCCACGAAGGTAAATAAATCGTTTAAATTACTTCATTGAACACAGCCACATCGCACAATCCTCTGCTAAATTACGATTATGGTTACAATTTAGTTTTGTGTAACGTTTAACTATCAATAAAGTAATCATAAGTAAGTCATTGAAATATCAAAAAACTTGTGCATTAGGCTGCTTAATAAATCATACAATTTTAATTACGGCTCTAAAAAGGTTATAAAACGAATCACGTCAAGTAATCGGAACCGAACGCTCTGCGCGTGTAGTGCTGATAAATACGTGTACAAATTAACGTGTGCCAATAAGGTAGCATTAATTTTATAAAAAGAACAAACCTGAATTATGAACGCCAGCACGCAAGTATACGTGCCAGAGTGCAAATTCTTTTTTCAATCGTAAAAAGCGGGAATTAATCCTGGGTTTATGGCAGCACCAAACACCTTTAATTGCTTCTTTGACAGACGTTATGGGCCGGTTATCGGCCAGCTTTTCGGGTGTGGTCAAAACAAAATTGAACATGGATGGCAATATATTTTTATAGTTTTTCCGAGGTGTTGTTTTTATTATTGACCGATTTATTTGCAACATTCGTTTTGAACTGCAAATTAGAAAGTTTATGTGAGAATGACCGTCGAAATATCGTAAATTATATTCACAGGTTAGCAACTCAAGAGGATGCGCGGTTCGCATTTCGAAAAGGGCATTTTTAATTAGCCCCCAAGTGATTTACAAGCCATCAAGAAACGTGAATAAATCTTGATTTTGTAAGGAAAAAGAAAAAGAATCTGATTAAAAATATCCTTTATATGAGAGGTAGTTCACCTTTTTACCTACACACTTACAAGTAAAAAGTGTTGCTTAAATCCGTCGAGAGGTTAACATTGCTAAGCATTTTGAAAATCAAATAGCGTGAATTGGTCTCCTTCATAAGTCACAAATAAATAGCCGTATCCTTTTATTTTACGATACGTCGAGCTTCTTAATTTACTGTCAATATTTCATTGCCAGGTTATATTAAAACAATGATCGTGATCAACCGACACGACGGTTTCATTTTATACGAAAGTTATCGATATATTGAGAGAGGGTCAATATTTATTCGCATAAAATAAGAAGTGGGAGACGGCAGGCGACGAAAAGTATTCGAATCGGAATGCACTTTTGCATACACAATGCCCTTTTGTTTTAGAAAGTATTTCACATTTGAACCTGAGTGATTTATTTTTGTATGATTTATAATATGGCCACCGCGAGCTGTTGTCGTGCGGCGGAGATCTCGACTGTCGATTTAAAACTATCGATACATCGGGATTATCGATTTTATGAGACAGTGACTTTCTTATCTCTTCCAGACGGTTATAATTTAGTTTGCATTCAATTTTAAGACTCAAATTAATAACGATTAGCTTAATGAAAAAAAACTAGTCATGAACGCTATCAGTTTTTAAAATTATGTATGTACATAATAGCCATAATAGCCTAGCTAGTAGGTACTCAAAATGAAAACATTGAAATTTTCATTTTGAGTACCTACTAGCTAGGTGTATTTGTTTAGAGATCTCGAGATTTTATTTTTAATTCTCATTAGTTAGCTACTCGATTCATTTTCCAATATTTTTTTTATTCTACAGATTGTTTTATGTAAGTAATTGATTAATAGTGTAAACAAAGGTTTTTAAGTGAACTGCTTAACAAAAGAATAGACTTTAAAAAACATATCCAACAATGATAACATGTGCCAACGCTGCTTCATTTCTGGTAAGTAACTAGTGTAATCCTAACATAATCATAGTATAATATTTTTTATTCTCTATATATAAAAATGAATCTCTATTTACCTTGGTCATCGCATCACGCGTGAACAGATAGAACATTTTCGCAATTTTTTTTTGTTGTGTTTGTTATTCCAGGAGAAGGATCTTGTAAAAGAAAAAATTAAGATATTATCCCGAAAAAAAAATAACGGTTCCTGTGCGACGCGGGTGAAACCGCGGGGCACAGCTAGTATATCATAAATTAAACCGACTGCCTCGGTGGCTCAGTTGGTAGTGAACCTGCCTTCTGAGCTTGGGGGCGTGGGTTCGATTCCCACCTAGGGCAAACATTTATGTGATGAACATTAGTGTTTGTTCTATGTCTGGGTGTAAATATCTATTTATGTATGTATTGAAAAATATCTAAGTATGTATATCAGTCTCTGGCACCCATAGTACAAGCCTTGCTTAGTTTGGGGTCAGGCGACCGTGTGTGGAAGTGTAAAAAAAAAAAAAAATTAGAAATAGTAGGTAAGCTTGTTTAACGTTTCCGCGCCTTAACTAATCAACAAATCATCATGAAATTTTGCATACACGTTGTCTGAGGCACAGAAAGCAGATAGGGTACTCGCGACACTCACGACAGGGTGCGATAGGGATGGGTGGGATAGAGTTAGCAGATAGGGTAGGTACGATATTTTTTCAACGCAAAAACGCCCTGCAAAAAATACCGGATCCTGTAGGACCAAGTTTGAAATCACAGGGTGCAGCTAGTACACTAATATTTGAGGCCGGCTTAAAAGAATTCATGTGAAAGTATCTCGACTGTCTGGTTGGCTCAGTTTAACTTGGAAACTATATCTTTGATGGAGTCTATCGTCGGTTTTTCGTTCATGGTTGTACACAAATTTATGCCTCGCAATAATAATTGCAGTAAATGTAATTACTGGTATCACAAATGATTTATTTTAGATCCGTATTCGATAAAAAAAATTAAAAAGTATTTGTGGTTGCAGTCTACAGTTCTGTTCTACTCCTATTTTTGTTGAATTTTCAAGATTGTCACAAGTAATAGTATGTCACATGAAGAATAGAATATCGTCTGCCGAAGTGTGGGTGTTGTACACCTGTGTCAACGACACCTTCGCAGGAAAGGCGTGACCATATATCACCATCCAATGGAAAAGACTTACGACCAGCCTAAAAACTCTGACATTAGGGCTACCTACTCGGCTTATACGAACTTGCTTGCTAACCAAACCAAACAGGTGCCAAATTTAAATGTTAACCTTTTAACCTAACCTATCTAATAAGACAGTTGAATAAACTGTTCGTCTTTGCCAGACTTTGGGTTAAATTCGTATAATTATAAAGTTACTTGGAACTCAGACTATTGGCAACGGAACACGCAATGTCTGGGATCCATTGCTTCTCTGACACTCAAAGTATTGAAAACCCTACTTAAGCTTTTAATAGGTATATTTTATCCACTAAGGTAGTTAATGTATCTACTTGACTAAGAATTGTAATTAGAGTGAAGGGCTACTTATCTTGAAGTCGACTCTACTAAAGGTCTTATTGTGACTATAGGTCTTATAAAGAGAATGAATCTTGAAAAAAAACGAACATGTGATTTTATAAAAATCTAACAAGATTTAAGGTTGACAATGGTATCGAATGTGCATTCTTTCTACGTTTTTCCATAAGACGCCATATGTGCAAATGGGCAGTTTCCATAAAAAGTTGTTTCCGTTGTTAGGGACACCAATTATCGGTTTTCAATTATCCGTAATTACTCCGTAAACAAATAATTAGACGCGACAATAATTATAATTTCATAAATTGGACAGACACGATAATCGAAGGCCTACTGAATAGAAATATTAACAGTACCTAAGGTAGCACGCTAAGAATTTGTTGCGTGAAATTCTACTACACTCTTTGTGTACATTGATGTAAAAAATCTTAAGTATGAAAATTGTTTTGACTTAACTGTGTAGGTACGCACTTGCTTCGATTCGCGTTACAAATTAAAAATCAGTATTAAAACATTTAGTCCACTCACTGTTAGGGCAAGAAAGATATTATATTATATCCACAGTGCTAAATTTTGGCTTAAGTCCTAAGACTTAAGCCAAAATTTAACACTGTGATTCTTTGTTTAACCGTCCATTGTTAAATTATAACTTACTAGCTGCGCCCTGCGGTTTTACCCGCAGTTAAAAAGTAGCCTATGTATCAATCCAGGGTATAAGCTACCTCCATACCAAATTTCATCATAATCCGTCTATCCGTTTGAGCATAAAAAAGTAACAATCTTACACACATACACACTCACAAACTTTCGCTTGTATAATGTAAGTGTGATTAAAAAGCAGTTACAAACTGACGTTTAAAAATGTAAGCATGCACCTTGTCAAGTTTTGGTCCATTTTGGTCTAAGTATATTAATCCTTATAATCGTTATTGAAGTTTATTTTAACCGCATATTTTTACTTGTTTTGTCTCTTTGATTGTTTTCGTTGCTCATAACGATACGGTCAAACTAAGATGCTCAAAGTTCGCAATTGTAAAAGCTCATGCACTGTATTTTAGAGCGGCCGAGGCGCGCCATCTTGCTAGCGGCGGTGGCCAAATGTTTCCGTTTAATTTCTCCTTTAATTTGGTGTTTCCGGCCCGAGCCAATCCGTCAGTCGGCCGTAATTATATTATTTCGGCAATAAATTATCGAATTTTGAATACAAAAGCCGGTTAAAATGATGGCGTCCTCAATTTTGGTTAGACGCAACAATGCGCCCACCGGAGCTCGTTTTTGGGAAAAAATTAAGTAAGTACCGAAGCCAAGCCAAGGCAGGTGTTAAATAAAACCAAAATTAGTAAGAATAAGTACCTACCTACTTAATTTTTTTAGGACCGAATAAAAATAATTTGGTTGTAATGACTGTTTCGGTGGTAAAAAGAACCATTGTTCCATTTCGAGCTGGAAACATTTTCAAAAATCCCTTTTTTTATTTTCATTTTTTTTATTCATTTACTTACTCATGAGAAGTTAACAAAGAGGCAGTCATAATTATCCCCGCACATATAAATGTTGGGTTAGTACATGGTAAAATATTAAACTCAGCCAGGTATGGCATTCCGAGTAAACAATGGTCACATGGGCAACACGTAGTGACGTCAATCGATGCGTAAGCGAGAGCGAAATTTGTCATTTACAAATAGTTCGAAAGAGACGATGACAATGACGAGTGACGTCATTACGTGTTTGCTCCCGGAATGCGACACCTTGTTTTTTAGATCATGGGTTAGTAAACGTTCAATACAACTAAATAACACCACCACAATGTTCGCAAACACTAACCGTCAATAGTGACGCTAAGCTTTCAATCGCCACGAATCGATATCGAGCGATTGTTGATTCGATTAATTTAGTTGGAAATTAACGCGGTGGGTAAGCACCGGGTACTGACACAAACTAAGTAGTAGACAGTACCTGAACTCGTGTACACATTAATTGTGTATTGTACTGTTGCATTAGACTTAGACCTATCATAGAATTTTTATCATAGCATTTTGGGCTTGTGCTAAAAAAATATCGATAGCTATTTACTCCTGATCTTGATAATTAATTCAGATTAGCCCATTCCGTAAGGAACCTTTGCGTCATTAAACCCTTCATCAGATTTTCATCACATTTCTTTTAATTCCCTAGTAAAAGTCGGTAATCACCATTTTATTTCCTAAGAAAACTTAGAAGTTATATAGAAGGTGTGTTTAGTTTCGTGGGTCTGATGTACAAAGTCAGGGCACTGTATCAGCGTACACTGAGTGACGCCAACGCCGTCACCATGGCAACGCGCCCCATACTTACAACGCACTAATTATGCCACACTGATTGCTTTTCACTTTTTTTCTACCCCACGAGGATCTGACGCCACCCTATCTTTGGCGCGCGTGTTACTTTTTATCGATCGTGTGATTATCATAAAAGTATAATTTATAGCATGTTCGAATAGATGAGAACTTTGACCGGGAATCTACAATTTGACTATCGATTAAAAATTTCGAACTAAATCTATATAAAAAAAAATGAATCACTTTTTCTCTTGGTCATCGCATCACGCGTGAACAGATGGAACATTTTCGCTAAAAAAAATTTTTTTGTTGTGTTTATTATTGCCAGGAGAAGGATCTTATGAAAGAAAAATTAAGAAATTATCCCTAAAAAAATAACGGTTCCTATGGGACGCGGGTGAAACTGCGGGGCACAGCTGGTCTTAAATCAGAAATCAGAATTTATTGATAACTCCTATAGTTATACGTCACAGTTGAATATTTATAATTATTATTAAAAACGAATGTCAGAACAATAATAATTGATAATTATGAATGTCTAATATAAAAATAATTCTTACATGTAATCTTAGTGTAATGTTGCCAAAAATAAAAACCAGGTAAGTAGGTAGGGCACGATAAAGTAAATATATTAAATGTCATGCAATCTAGAGTTACTTTTCTGATTTTATCGATATAATTTTTGTCCGACTGCAAGCACAGTGACTTTGCATTCGATAGTGATGACGTCACGTCGATCGATTTGAGGAAACGGGTCATTACACTGTTTTTATTCGTCACACTGATTAATCACTTGATTAATTATAGTTTCTATTATAACGCGACGGGTTGCCGTTTTTTTTGTGTTTTTAAACCGCTGTTTATTTAATGCGGTAAAACAAAAAAGTCTGTTTTGTTAAGTTTTTATTAACATTTTTTTCTAATGAATTTAACATTGTTGCGTCGCAATCATTACTGAGTAATTGGATGTTCGTTTTCTAATAAGATATTTTCATAATCTATTAAATACTTAGGAAAACTTTTTTTTTTTGTTAAATCGCATCTTGAGAGCAGTTAATTATAAAGTATCGATATCGTTTCTTTCGTGACCGATTCGCGAATCAAGTTGACCGATCAGATAGCGCAGCCCTGACCTTGCCCAAGCAACAGATTAGGCAACAGTTACTGGGTGACCCAAGCCAACCCACACATGCGTGGCACGCGACCGAATACATAGTAAAATGTTTTAGAAACTTTTGGGTAAGTACCTACGTTACTATTTCAAAAAAACCTTTAAAGTATTTCTTAGTTTGATCACATAAAATAAACACCAAAAAAATCTCGAAACTTCAAATAAAATTCGTGACGAATATTCAAACTATCCATACTTAGCTTAGATGCAACTAAACATTACAACATAAACATGTTTTAAACCAGAAACGATGGTTAAAATTTTAGCAATCACAACAATTGCTCCACATGCCATCGATTTCACTCACAATCCAAACGAAGCACTTAATCGAATACTATCGAACGCCCGACAAGTTCAAAAATATCGATTACTTATTTCACTTTTAATACTTTTAATGCGGGCCCATCACTGCCCATTAGCGCGCATGTGTGCGTTACACACACGCTTATTAAGAGCTTGCATTCGCAACACACATAATTAGTGAACAGGGTCGATATTATTAATGAGTGGGGGGTACCAGGGGGTAAGATGAGGGTGTGGATTGTTATCTATTCGAGCTTTTGTGCTCTTTCACATAGCTTTCATTAGTTTAGTCGATACAGGCCTTAATTATAGGGGCTAACTGTCGTGAACACCTTACTTGACACGTTAATGGTCCGAAGTTGTCTTACTGTAATTATTCACTTTCCGTTGAACTTTGAACGCTAGTATGTCCGTCTAGTTAGAATTGAAAAGGTGCATTTAGCTGGTGACAATTTGATATGATTGAATGGACTGTAATTATAGTCTATGGAAAATTGTAGAGTAGCGGTGAAAATACACGGGGTATTGTTATTAAATATCTACGAGAATCAATCTGTATTCAATCCAAGTTTTTAGTTAGAACTGAACAAAACCCTGAACTACTCGTTTGCAATTAAGCCATCCTTCCTAAGAACTCAACGTTGTATCGTAGCCATCCGTTTTGATTGAAACGTCTTATAATTGATCTCAGAAGAGATATTTTCTTACAGTGTTTCAATAACTTTATAATCAAACTTTCATATCAAATAACAGAGCTGGACAGAGGTTCAGTATCCCATTTTTTGTATTTCCACCTGCCCTAATCCTTTGCGAATCGATGACAGATTTGACTCGTTCTTTAGTGTAATTTAGCTCAACTCTCAATCTATAACCTTTTCAATGTAAAATGGTTAAAATCAAAGTAAACTACTAATTACAGTACCTGAAGATATCGTGACCAATTACACCTTGCGTTGAATTTCTAATAAGAAGTAACGCTTCGATATACCAAACAGACATGTGAAGAGACGGCCGGTACTTCACTGATTAATAAGATGGGGTTGCGCCAAGCAAGGGGTACGAGGCCACCCCACAGGGCACCCTCGCGCCTTACCCACGAAACAAAAAAAAATGTGACTCATCAACACACACTACGAAAAAATACCCACACTAACATACTAACAAAAAACTCAAAACAAACCTTACTGAATTGTAATAGAGTAGAAATTTGACCGGCGAAGGAGCAAGATAGAGCCGTTGTTAAATAAACTAGGTCTCATATAATCGTTCATTATCGCACACAGACGAAGATCATTCACGTATTGTCCAGACACGCATACAAGTATGCGTTAATTATATCGGAAAGTGGTGGGTAGGGGTGGGTTGATTTGATTAATTCTAGCTTGAGTAACCGACGGCCTAGTTGGGTATGCTATAAACATTGGAATATTCCGCCCCGCTGATTGAGACTGACGTCTAATAGGTAATTTTTCACTAGTTAACTTGATCCAATGAAAGATACCCCACAGTTCTACGTTAACCAACACTTGTTGAAAAGATTTTCCTTAAAAAGAGTGTGTGACGTAATTTTTTAAACAAGAAAGAAAACACCATAGCATGTGTTGAAAAGTTTTCATTATCTACCACATAATTTGGCTACTCATCATTCAGTAGTAATCACGAAGCAAAACATTACAAAAGACGGTGCAAGTTAGTATTTCGCTTAATTTCAATTTTGCAATTGAAATACAAAGAAACCTATCAAAGGCAAAATCAAAACAATCTCCGAGGAAATAAAACTCGTTGCTGCAGAATCATAAACAAAACTATTGCACCAAATTGCAAATTCAGAAATTAAATTATGCCATCCGCAACCAAAGTTTCGGCAATTAATATAGTTTTTTGCAACGTTGTTTCACTCTGTCATAAGTAAATAATGAAAATGTACTGGATTTAGGCTTCTAGTCGAGACTTCGCGTGCTTAATATTGCCGAAAAACGAGAAAAACCAAGGAACATTCTTATTATTGACTGAGTTCAACCCGATAAGGAACGCTGACAAATTGCTAACAGCTTTAAACAGAATTTTACGGTCTCCCGTTCCCTTAAATAAAAGGAACTTTTATGTTTTGGTGCACAAAATTTGTTGGAAAATACTTTTTTTAATTGCATGTTAAGTGTTGACATATCAGGCTACGAAATAGTGAAGTACTGCTTGCTATCACGATACATTTATTTTTAAATAGGATCTTATACGTGGTTTTGCAGTTTTATAAGCTTCGCATGTGAATCCGCATAAATAAGCCGTAGCTTTAAAAGTAAAGTTTCCAAAAAAAAAAAAACGGTAAAGTATGTAGAAACTTTTTGTAATAGATTTAAGTATTAGATTAGTTTTTAAATACATCACTAAAAAAGTACGTCCATGTAGGACGTACTTTTTTAGTGATGTATGTAACACGAAACAAAAAAAAATGTGACTCATCAACACACACTACGAAAAAATACCCACACTAACATACTAACAAAAAACTCAAAACAAACCTTACTGAATTGTAATAGAGTAGAAATTTGACCGGCGAAGGAGCAAGATAGAGCCGTTGTTAAATAAACTAGGTCTCATATAATCGTTCATTATCGCACACAGACGAAGATCATTCACGTATTGTCCAGACACGCATACAAGTATGCGTTAATTATATCGGAAAGTGGTGGGTAGGGGTGGGTTGATTTGATTAATTCTAGCTTGAGTAACCGACGGCCTAGTTGGGTATGCTATAAACATTGGAATATTCCGCCCCGCTGATTGAGACTGACGTCTAATAGGTAATTTTTCACTAGTTAACTTGATCCAATGAAAGATACCCCACAGTTCTACGTTAACCAACACTTGTTGAAAAGATTTTCCTTAAAAAGAGTGTGTGACGTAATTTTTTAAACAAGAAAGAAAACACCATAGCATGTGTTGAAAAGTTTTCATTATCTACCACATAATTTGGCTACTCATCATTCAGTAGTAATCACGAAGCAAAACATTACAAAAGACGGTGCAAGTTAGTATTTCGCTTAATTTCAATTTTGCAATTGAAATACAAAGAAACCTATCAAAGGCAAAATCAAAACAATCTCCGAGGAAATAAAACTCGTTGCTGCAGAATCATAAACAAAACTATTGCACCAAATTGCAAATTCAGAAATTAAATTATGCCATCCGCAACCAAAGTTTCGGCAATTAATATAGTTTTTTGCAACGTTGTTTCACTCTGTCATAAGTAAATAATGAAAATGTACTGGATTTAGGCTTCTAGTCGAGACTTCGCGTGCTTAATATTGCCGAAAAACGAGAAAAACCAAGGAACATTCTTATTATTGACTGAGTTCAACCCGATAAGGAACGCTGACAAATTGCTAACAGCTTTAAACAGAATTTTACGGTCTCCCGTTCCCTTAAATAAAAGGAACTTTTATGTTTTGGTGCACAAAATTTGTTGGAAAATACTTTTTTTAATTGCATGTTAAGTGTTGACATATCAGGCTACGAAATAGTGAAGTACTGCTTGCTATCACGATACATTTATTTTTAAATAGGATCTTATACGTGGTTTTGCAGTTTTATAAGCTTCGCATGTGAATCCGCATAAATAAGCCGTAGCTTTAAAAGTAAAGTTTCCAAAAAAAAAAAAACGGTAAAGTATGTAGAAACTTTTTGTAATAGATTTAAGTATTAGATTAGTTTTTAAATACATCACTAAAAAAGTACGTCCTACATCATTAACATAAATAAGTTAAACTGTGAAATCAATAATTCCCCATACATTTTCACCCTTACACCTCCTGCCTCGTTAATATAAACCACGTTTCGAAGAAGTGTTATCTCCTTATGCAAAAATATTAGCTCGTGCCGGACTTTATGCAAATTCCCAACCTTAGCGCTGGCTATATGAATTTGTGTCTCGTGCGGAATAAAAAATATTAGATAGATTCGGGTGAAGGTGCACACGTATGTAAATCCGCGCGTGGACTCTTCATATGCAAAGCACCTAATGGCTTGTGACGACTTTATGTCCTTTCTTATGGTGATGATGTCTTCTGAGACAGATTTAACTATTTTGGTTTCGACTGTCATTCCTACTCATTGAATATTTAAATTATTTTTTTAAGAATGCCAGAGGGAGGGTTTATGGTAACCGACATTTGTTGTATTAGTCGATTAAACTACGGTTTCGTAATCGCTTACTTCCTATGCAATTTTATAAACCTTATGTAAACGAATATTCACAATAGCAGGAAACAAACGCACAATCGTAACTGCCATTTTATGTGTACAGCGAAACATGACGCAATCGATGGCATTGGAAAGACGTTACATTTCACATGTAAACCTACAGATGCATACGTTTCGTCTGCGTCACACCTGTCTCCGATTCGTACCCCGGCATCGATCGGCGTCGCTCGCTATTCTCGAATTTCATATGTATCTCTAATTTCAATAACACCCTTCGCTACCTGTGCCATCTCATCTACATATCAATGTTCGCAACGTCTCCCAAATTTCTTTTCTCTCGCTAAAGTATGCAACGCCCGTGCTCCATATCATTACTGCTATAAGAATTTCACTAAAATTGGATCGCCCTCTCGCGCGTTGTCATACCCTTTGGTAATAGTAACGGTTTCTTTTTCATAACGAACTTTTTTGTAATGTGATATTCTCGTTGTTTCCACTAAGGGTACGATTTGTGCAGGCCTTTGATTGGCAAGGAGCGCTTTGACGGTACTGTTACTCGTACTAACAAGGGCATATTCGATACCAAAGCAAAACGTTCTACTTCGATTCTCAGTATTGGTTCGAAAGATGATTCGACAGATGGAAATTATAATTCGAAGTCAATTCCACAACTGAGCTCCAGATGCAGTAATTCGTAACAATTATCTGATAAGTATCATCTTTAACCCTTCTTCCCACACGAACTTGGCTCGTTCAATACCATCCTCGATACATCTCGACTATTGTAAGCTTCCTTCAGTACCCTCCAATGTGTCTGCAATAACGTGCCTTAAATTTATGCATGTAGTCAACAATAGTGGCATCGGCTGCATAATTTGATTAAGGAACCTTTGTCAGACCAGCGCAGGTATCAGATCGTAAAATTAAATTTAGACCTATCATTGGTTAATTTTCGGATTCTCCCAACCTCTCGATGCTAGAAGGGTCCCGACTGAGTATCATTCGCAACAATAGTGTTCAATCAATTATTATTTTCTTGCGCACCTTTGATGAAATTTTAAATTGTTCCGATAACGGTCGCCGCATTGTCGCTCACAATTTTTCTTGATACATTTGCATATATCAGTTATTGATTGAAAAAATATTCAAATACAGTGTTTAGAGTCATTCGATCGATCCGTTACGGCTCTCATAATTTAAGTTCACAATGGAAATTTGCGATTTTAAATGATGGTTTCATGCTTTGTGGAGGCTGATTTGCATAGAGAACGTTATTATTAAGCAACTGTTGAATCTGCGGTGAAAGTTTTCAATCGCTGCGGAGACAAAGAATTCATTGTAGAGCGTATGTCTGGTACAAAACTCTACCCTCCTCACGGTGAGGAGTGAAAACCTAATTGTTGTGGTTCTCGTTGTGAAAACACTGTTTCAACACACGTCACTGTTTCCTGTGGACGCTCGCGACGCATATTTCTGAATGGCTTTTGTTCTTACTTGTACAATAAGTAGTCCCGTAGTTTCAAACTCGATAAAAACGATAAGAAAAAGTAAGACGATCAATGCCCGACAATTATTTCAATATTAATAGTAGTTTATAATGCGTGTATTAATAAATAATGGACGAAGCAAAAAGCTGTTGAGGTAAAAATATGGAATTCCCTGATAGTAAATATAAATACATTATTTATAATAGAAGACGCGTGGCGCGTCGTGTGCGACGGCTTGCGCTAATACTGCTCATGTACACGTATATCTTGATTATTTCCCACATAAATTAACATACGAATCGGACAATTTAATATTTCTTTTTCTTTGCACTATTATCTGTTTCCAGGTAGGTACTAAGTGCTTTGCATGTCATTTAAATAGTTAAGGAAGACTCGTGCTGTTGTCTTCTCATGTCGTTCATTTACATACAGAATTTGAAGGTTTTGAATTTTTGAGTCTATCTAATCACTGTCGCATTATTTCCTAAGATGTTATAGCTTATTCTCATAATCCAAACGTGTACTAATAAATACACAACCAATATAGCACTTCAAATAAGTTCAGCACCTTTATTTCTCTATATTGCTTTTGCTAAAAAAATTAAAACTAATTAATTTAATTCGTAAATCAGTTTTATTCCACGGACTTTCTTTAAGAACAATTTGTAAATGACAAAAAATAGAGCACCAAACTTTCGTAAATGTAATTTATAATATACTGTCATACTTATAGATAATTGGTGGTGGAGATCATTTCCATACCCTTCAATTACCGATAAACTTAAATGTTACTTTTTTTGAAGAAAAGGGTAATAAGGAAGAAAGGACTTAGCACGTGCTCAACTATCGTTATACAAACTAGCTACCAAGAGGCTCATGCCATGACATAATGGACGAAGCACGACCAAGATCACACGTATGCAAAATTTAAATTTAATTTGTAACATAGGGATCCCTTTCAATAAACATTATAATATATTATACGTTTACCAAAAATTAGCATACTCTAAAAAGTAGATCGTTCTTTCATAATATTGTCTAAGAACTTCATTATGTTGCCTGCTTGCATGCGGAATCGACCAGCAAGCACACCCATAGTACCCACACTTACACATAGTGAGATAGAAAATTTGCATGTCCAAAAACCTTTGTAAATACGAGCATAACTTTGTACACGTGCTAGGTGTCTCGTGCTAGAATATAATGAACATTGGCGTGTGCTATCTTGGTTATGCATGTATACGACATTTGCATTTCACGCCTTGCCTATCTGCATATTAGAATTGATAGGGCTTGGTGATGAGATGACTATGGGGATTTAAGTGTGATGAATGTGGTAAGTGCATAGTGCATACATTACTAGGTATTGAAATACTCAGTACTTTTACATTAATAGTATATTGAAGTGGTTAACGGTTTTGTTAATGACAGTTTTGAGCACAGATCACAGAAATTAAAGGGAGCTACGGTTTGAGGATACTTAAAATGATGGAAAATGCATCCCGAGTTCGGTTCTCTGATGAACGATGTTCTATATGACTTCTAATGACTATTTGTATTTAGCTTGGTCAAAACAATGTCCAATCAATTTGAATCTTAGTTCGTTTTCGGTTCATCGCTTAGTATGATTATACCTATCGATAGGTAGTATATTAATAAAATGCAATGTAATTTCTTTAAATACCCTTTGAATGTTTTAAATATACCTTACTTTTTTTTGTTTAATCACGGGCTCTCCCACTCCCTTCTGAACCGCAATGAATGGGCAATATTGCATCCCTGACACAGAATATGCTAATCTCTGTGAGCTAATCACAATTTTAATCAGAATCAGTCACTTTACACTCCGGGAGTGTCGAGTTTATGTCATTTCAAGATGAGTTTTGGATTTGATGTCCAACTCGGTGAGATCTCTAATGGGAAACAGATTGTCGAGCTCTGCAGTCCTACATTAAATAGTCGGGTCTTCATAATTAGAATGAGCAAGGGTGAATTACAATATTTTTTGCGGTGTAACTTGTATAACCATCTAAATCATGTAACAGAAATGCTTTCATATGAATGTTTTTATTGCCCTGCAATCGTAAGAAGCAGCCAAATTTTAGCTTGCCATGCAATGAAAAGTGCACTCAAAAACTTTCCAAATATCTCAAAGCAACCCTCCCGTCCATAAACTTCAAAGTTGCCAAATTCAGTTTATTGATTAGCAGTTAATAGTTTCGCAGTTCATTTTGGGCGATGCCGACGAAAAGTTTGTTTTCCGTTGCAGTAATTTTTCGTTCAACTTAATTAAATACTGCACAAGATTTCGTGCTAACTGCAAGGAGAACGAATGCGGTTTTAGAATGTTAATTTAGTGTTATCAAAGGTAGATTTGAGAGTTGTAAAATTATATAGTGTTTGCTCGGCATTGCGGTCGGGTGTAAGTTACTAAGCTTTGCCTACCCTTCTTACCTATTATAGGAACTTGTTTCTGGCTTATCATAACACTAGCTGCACCCCGCGGTTTCACCCGTAGTCCCACAGGAACCGTTCATTTTTTCGGGATAAAAAGTACCAAATGTCCTTTTCTGTACCCCAGACGACGTGTATGCAAAATTACATGATGATCGGTTGATTAGTTAGGGCGTGAAAGCGTTACAAACAAACAAACAAACGACCAAACTCACTTTCGCATTTATAATATTATATTTAGGATAGCGACATATTTTATTCTAAAATTTATTTATGTTATCGTAACTTTTATTTAACAAAGTTACATTTAAATAAGGATAATATCTGTTACATTCAATGCAAAGTTTGGGTCATTTCTTTTGATTCAGAAGAGATCACTGTAATAATGAATGATTACCTTTTTACTCTATTATTTTAAGGACGGACGGAGTCCTGAAATTTCCATACAGACGCGCTTGATAATCATCATCGTTCTGTCATCAGTTTCTTCTATCTTGTCTTGCTCTCTTCTCTTTCGTCTTCTTCTAGATAAACTTTTTTTTTTCATGGCACAAACAAATAACAGACAAAGCAAATGTTAAAATGTTGTTAACATAATTACGCATGTCATGTAAACAAACTGCAAGTTGCAAGTGTCAATGAGCAAGCTGGAAGCCCCACCGATGTGCAGTGCACTTGTAAGGTTTCCGTAATTAACTAGTAGGTAATTAAATACGCTGTAATTGCTTAATGCAATCAGTCTTTGTCTGGTTTTATTCTTTTTTATTTTCAGTGTTAAGTTTGTTTCGAATTAATTTGTCTGGTGGATTTTATTTTGATAGGTACTTTGAGAAATCAATGCCTGGAATGTGTTAAAAAATGATAATGAATGTCAGCGGTGCTTGGACGGCCTGAATAACTATAGAATTTATGAACAGGAGAGGAATAAAAAAACAGACATACAGATACCTACTCCAGGTGACATTCAACATGCTCTTCAATTTTTAAACACGTGGAAACATTTTCTTAACCAAATATTTTCTTGATAAGTTTGTGTTGTTTAAATTTATTTATTTATTTATAGTATCAAATAAAAAACTTTGAATATTAATATGCAGACATAGTATTACAGGTTCGTCGTAATTTTGAACTCTCGTCACTAGTCCAGAAATGCTATTTTCACATTTTCATTCATAATTTTGCGTAGATGCCAATCAGATAGGTGCTCAGACTGAAGTCCCTCATTCCTACTTATCTATTGTCATTGATTTCGTCTAGTAAACATGTGATTGTAATATCATTTTATCGAGGAATCAAACAGAGCTGTCAATTTTATTTATTTCAATGGGCTATAGAACATTGGGCTATGACGGACAAGGGTCGAGCTGACGGAAGCGGCGGACCGTTCGACGCCGGACCTTCGCCAGTCATTATGGGAATCAATATTGGAGGTGTTTAGTATGGAGATATTGAGATTTTTATTTTGTGTCACTTAGCAATAGACGTTGTTTAGCCTCAGAATAGTTATACAGTCTTTTGTCTTTTTCTATCTTTGAAATTTTTGAACTCGGTCGAAAAAAACAAAAGACTGTGTAGCCATTTCGAGGCTGCATAACGTTTATTGCTAAAGGGGTATGTCTTTAACTTTGTTGAAAAAATTGTATGTAACCGTCGCACATGTGCAGTGTATCGAACTAACTTTGGTAGCTACAGTCAAAGCTGATCTTAATTTTTAATTTATTTATCTTAATAACGTTATGTGATGTTAGTCGAATACTTTGGTGGTCGCTGCGCCTGATCGCTATCACATTGGCACGAGCGACTATTTCCATAGTGAGCAGAACTTATTCTACTACACGTGCCGTGTACTAAAATAAGTTCTATGATAATGCACATAAAATTTCAGATTTAAGCTCGTGTGCTCAACAGTGCTAGTCGAAACGAAATTTCTTGAAATTACTTCCATTGTATGAGGGTGTTAAAAAACTAGGTAAATTATATTTTTAATCTACAATCAAAATTATTATAATCCTTAATAAGTAAGCGTGACCATTGTTGTTACGCATTCCTATTCACACTCACACTGACAAAACGCACTTATTCTATAACCTGGTCACTCACAGGTGGGGTTCTTATCGTGGTCGATCTCGCGACCACTCCGCTTTTTGACACTCAGCCCTACAGAATAGTGATATTTTACCACCGATAAAAGTAAACACGTGTTTTTTGTTATAATCACCGTTTTATCTGAAGTGCTTGTTAATCGATCGATGTCATTTTTTGACATATTTTGATAGATTAGGAAATTCGTTACGTTATGATAAGATTGCGTGCTATTAGTTTGACTTACGATTAGTGGTGATGACTTCATTAATATAGAAGACACCGTTTTAATGAGAAATTGGTTCAACTACTAGCTTCCTTACTTCAAGAACAAAGTAAACCATGAAATTAAATGTAAAACTAAATGGTTAATAAATACAAAGCCTGCTATGATTCGCCTAACATTATTTAATTTTGAAAGTAAGAAATCAAACCCGGTTATAGCACAGCGTCTAACTACCCGTCATATCTGGATTCATTTTTGTAAATTTGGCTCGTGTGAAACTGAAAAGTCTGATAACCAACCAAGGATGTTTAAAACGTTGCAAACGCTTAGTCGCTAAACAAGCGTTTATAACCAAACTTTACTTATTTACTGCTCTTCGTTGTTACATTTGCAACTCACGCTTCACTTATTTTTCTAAAGTATATTTCTCAACCATTTAAGAAACTTTAAAAAGTCATAAATCCCTTACCAACATAAACTATAAGTACAATAGCATTCACGCAATTAAATAAAGTACCGTATACGATCTGCTAATGTCTTATTTATGGGTTTTAAATGTCGAACATACACTTTTCACATGCTTAGTTTTGAACTTGAATCGCTACCTGAATAAGTACGCACAGATTTATTAGACAGGCTGTAGGTATATTGTTGTATATTGTCATTGCAATTTTAGGAATTTATGATTTTAAGACTTTTATTTAAAACTCTTTAGGAAGTTTACTTTTGGTTTAGTTAGGGTTACTTGTTTCTCGAAAGATTCCGAAACTTAAAACTATAAAGAATGTTTAAAATGTTTTTCGAGTCTGCGTAGGTGCTAATATACTCGTATGTACTTAATTTTGAAGCCTTTATCGCGTTGGTAAGCAAAATTTTTGAAAAAAAGCTTTACAAAACATAATTCCAGAATAATTCAAAAATAATAAATAACACAATTCAATTTAGAAAATTCAAATACTTATTTAATACAACCTGCCCCGACCAGGTCTTCTGATCGGTACCAAATTTCACAACTTGACCTGGGTTATCTGGAAATTTACTGACCACGAGCGACCGCATTACGTTGACTGATGGTCCCACCAAACAGTGGGACCACGAGCCCATTAAATCGACACACTGTCCCACCAGTGGGTCAAATTAGTGGGACCACGAGTCAACAGCAAATTTTTCTAAATCGCTCCAGCTGTTTTTGGAGTCTATATAAAATATGTTCCAATACACAACTGGATTTTTATATACAACTAGCTGCGCCCCGCGGTTTCACCCGCGGTTATAAAGTATCCTATGTGCTATTCTAGACTATAATCTATCTCTGTGCCAAATTTCATCCAGATCTGTTCAGCCGTTCTGGCGTGAAAGAGTAACAAACATCCATACATCCATCCATCCATACATACAAACTTTCGCGTTTATAATATTAGTAGGAAGTAGGATATTTTTTTTATTTTTTTTACAACAGTCTAGGCATGCGTTTGATCACTCACTCGCCTGACGGGAAGCGTCGAGGTGATCGAAGGTGTAACACCCCCAGATTGGATTGGAATATTTATAAACACATGCAATAACCGCATCTTTCAAACAAAACAGACACCTATCTACCTCGTCATTTGAACTGTATCTTCACCATTACATTTCATTTTCGTCACCCAGGGCCACGCCACATTTTTTATGGTTTTCGCTCGAATAGTTCGCATCGCTTACGTTTTTAATATGCGTTTAGACACCCTTTCAACGTGGTGGTAGCTAACTTTTTTATGGTATCGTATAACATGGTAGAAATGGTTATTTTACGGTCTCGGCTTTGCAGATTTTACTGTCATAACATTTTGAGATCTCGATACGGTGTGAATGATAAGTGTTATCATAGTGGCGTAAATAGGTTTTATGTGGAAATGAAGATCTTGTATTTATAAGGTTACTTGTGGGTGTTGCGTGATTTTTTGGGTAAGCAACGGCATATTATTTCAGTCGGTTTTACGGACTTATTCTGAATATATTTTCACAGTAGGTACACTTAGATATCTTTGAATACTATAATTTTTTTGACCGGTGTGAAGTTGGCAGCCAACTTTAGCAGCCAAGTAATCCGACCAAATTAGAGAGACTTTTTTGCCAAAGCAATTAGGACCCTTTGTTCACTGAAATCCGATATAAATTGATTATCTATACCTTAAAAAATATCAAGACTATTCAATAAACACACCTAAAAAATAAAACGTTAGTGAAGAAAAAATTTAGGACAAATGATGGCTGCTGGCGAATCAAGACCGCCCGTAGGCCAACGAAATTTTCAGGCACGCAAAGCACAATGTCTAGGCTATCGAATAAGTATTATTTCAGCCTGGCTAAATGCCTGCTAGAGCCTCCAACGGTCATACGAAATGAAGTATTTGAAAATTGTCACCAAAATCTGAAGCCGCGGTGGGTTTCGACTAGTGGGACGGCTAGCAAGGGGATGAATGCTATGCCATAGCATCAGTTACCTTCTAAACTATCTGAAAAATCCTGAAAGAACCTGGCTAAATGATTCACTGAACCTGAAATGACTCTATGAAACATTTTCAACTTTTTTTCTAACCAGCATGTTCTCAAATAAAGTACCCTTAGACGGAAAAGTTGGACACAGCCTTTCATTTTTCTGAAACTTTACATATCTGGCTACAAAATAATATAAAACACAGCCTGGCTAAAGCTCAAAACCAGAAGAAAATCGATACCTGAAATTCCGTAGTAGCAAAAAAAAATCTGACCCAAGTTGGCTGCTGGCGAATCACGGTCGCCCTACGCTTACAGTAGCAACAAAACTTTCAGGATCGATAAGCTAAATGTCTAGGCTATCGAATGAATACCATTTCAGCCCGGCTAAACGCCTGCTAGAGCCTCCAACTGTCATACGAAATGAAGTATTTGAAACTTGTCACCAAAATCAGATACCGCGGTGGATTTCGACCAGTGGGACGGCTAGCAAGGAGATGAATGCTATGCCATAGCATCAGTTACCTTCTAAACTATCTGAAAAATTCTGAAAGAACCTGGCTAAACGATTCACTGAACCTGAAATGACTCTATGAAACATTTTCAACTTTTTTTCTAACCAGCATGTTCTCAAATAAAGTACCCTTAGACGGAAAAGTTGGACACAGCCTTTCATTTTTCTGAAACTTTACATATCTGGCTTCAAAATAATATAAAACACAGCCTGGCTGAAGCTCAAAACCAGAAGAAAATCGATACCTGAAATTCCGTAGTAGCAAAAAAAAATCTGACCCAAGTTGGCTGCTGGCGAATCACGGTCGCCCTACGCTTACAGTAGCAACAAAACTTTCAGGATCGATAAGCTAAATGTCTAGGCTATCGAATGAATACTATTTCAGCCCGGCTAAACGCCTGCTAGAGCCTCCCACTGTCATACGAAATGAAGTTTTTAAAACTTGTTACCAAAACCAGATACCGCGGTGGATTTCGACCAGTGGGACGGCTAGCAAGGGGATGAATGCTATGCCATAGCATCAGTTACCTTCTAAACTATCTGAAAAATTCTGAAAGAACCTGGCTAAACGATTCACTGAACCTGAAATGACTCTATGAAACATTTTCAACTTTTTTTCTAACCAGCATGTTCTCAAATAAAGTACCCTTAGACGGAAAAGTTGGACACAGCCTTTCATTTTTCTGAAACTTTACATATCTGGCTTCAAAATAATATAAAACACAGCCTGGCTGAAGCTCAAAACCAGAAGAAAATCGATACCTGAAATTCCGTAGTAGCAAAAAAAAATCTGACCCAAGTTGGCTGCTGGCGAATCACGGTCGCCCTACGCTTACAGTAGCAACAAAACTTTCAGGATCGATAAGCTAAATGTCTAGGCTATCGAATGAATACTATTTCAGCCCGGCTAAACGCCTGCTAGAGCCTCCCACTGTCATACGAAATGAAGTTTTTAAAACTTGTTACCAAAACCAGATACCGCGGTGGATTTCGACCAGTGGGACGGCTAGCAAGGGGATGAATGCTATGCCATAGCATCAGTTACCTTCTAAACTATCTGAAAAATCCTGAAAGAACCTGGCTAAATGATTCACTGAACCTGAAATGACGCTATGAAACATTTTCAACTTTTTTTCTAACCCGCATGTTCTCAAATAAAGTACCCTTAGACGGAAAAGTTGGACACAGTCTTTCATTTTTATGAAACTTTACATATCTGGCTACAAAATAATATAAAACACAGCCTGGCTGAAGCTCAAAACCAGAAGAAAATCGATACCTGAAATTCCGTAGTAGCAAAAAAAATTCTGACCCAAGTTGGCTGCTGGCGAATCACGGTCGCCCTACGCTTACAGTGGCAGAAAAACTTTTAAGTTCGATAAGCTTAATGTCTAGGCTATCGAATGAATACCATTTCAGCCCGGCTAAACGCCTGCTGGAGCCTCCAACTGTCATACGAAATGAAGTATTCGAAACTTGTCACCAAAATCAGATACCGCGGTGGATTTCGACCAGTGGGACGGCTAGCAAGGGGATGAATTCTATGCCATAGCATTAGTTACCTTCTAAACTATCTGAAAAATCCTGAAAGAACCTGGCTAAATGATTCACTGAACCTGAAATGACTCTATGAAACATTTTCAACTTTTTTTCTAACCAGCATGTTCTCAAATAAAGTACCCTTAGACGGAAAAGTTGGACACAGCCTTTCATTTTTCTGAAACTTTACATATCTCGCTACAAAATAATATAAAACACAGCCTGGCTGAAGCTCAAAACCAGAAGAAAATCGATACCTGAAATTCCGTAGTAGCAAAAAAAATTCTGACCCAAGTTGGCTGCTGGCGAATCACGGTCGCCCTACGCTTACAGTGGCAGAAAAACTTTTAAGTTCGATAAGCTTAATGTCTAGGCTATCGAATGAATACCATTTCAGCCCGGCTAAACGCCTGCTAGAGCCTCCAACTGTCATACGAAATGAAGTATTTGAAACTTGTCACCAAAATCAGATACCGCGGTGGATTTCGACCAGTGGGACGGCTAGCAAGGAGATGAATGCTATGCCATAGCATCAGTTACCTTCTAAAATATCTGAAAAATTCTGAAAGAACCTGGCTAAACGATTCACTGAACCTGAAATGACTCTATGAAACATTTTCAACTTTTTTTCTAACCAGCATGTTCTCAAATAAAGTACCCTTAGACGGAAAAGTTGGACACAGCCTTTCATTTTTCTGAAACTTTACATATCTGGCTACAAAATAATATAAAACACAGCCTGGCTAAAGCTCAAAACCAGAAGAAAATCGATACCTGAAATTCCGTAGTAGCAAAAAAAAATCTGACCCAAGTTGGCTGCTGGCGAATCACGGTCGCCCTACGCTTACAGTAGCAACAAAACTTTCAGGATCGATAAGCTAAATGTCTAGGCTATCGAATGAATACCATTTCAGCCCGGCTAAACGCCTGCTAGAGCCTCCAACTGTCATACGAAATGAAGTATTTGAAACTTGTCACCAAAATCAGATACCGCGGTGGATTTCGACCAGTGGGACGGCTAGCAAGGGGATGAATGCTATGCCATAGCATCAGTTACCTTCTAAACTATCTGAAAAATTCTGAAAGAACCTGGCTAAACGATTCACTGAACCTGAAATGACTCTATGAAACATTTTCAACTTTTTTTCTAACCAGCATGTTCTCAAATAAAGTACCCTTAGACGGAAAAGTTGGACACAGCCTTTCATTTTTCTGAAACTTTACATATCTGGCTACAAAATAATATAAAACACAGCCTGGCTAAAGCTCAAAACCAGAAGAAAATCGATACCTGAAATTCCGTAGTAGCAAAAAAAAATCTGACCCAAGTTGGCTGCTGGCGAATCACGGTCGCCCTACGCTTACAGTAGCAACAAAACTTTCAGGATCGATAAGCTAAATGTCTAGGCTATCGAATGAATACCATTTCAGCCCGGCTAAACGCCTGCTAGAGCCTCCAACTGTCATACGAAATGAAGTATTTGAAACTTGTCACCAAAATCAGATACCGCGGTGGATTTCGACCAGTGGGACGGCTAGCAAGGAGATGAATGCTATGCCATAGCATCAGTTACCTTCTAAAATATCTGAAAAATTCTGAAAGAACCTGGCTAAACGATTCACTGAACCTGAAATGACTCTATGAAACATTTTCAACTTTTTTTCTAACCAGCATGTTCTCAAATAAAGTACCCTTAGACGGAAAAGTTGGACACAGCCTTTCATTTTTCTGAAACTTTACATATCTGGCTACAAAATAATATAAAACGCAGCCTGGCTGAAGCTCAAAACCAGAAGAAAATCGATACCTGAAATTCCGTAGTAGCAAAAAAAATTCTGACCCAAGTTGGCTGCTGGCGAATCACGGTCGCCCTACGCTTACAGTGGCAGAAAAACTTTTAAGTTCGATAAGCTTAAGGTCTAGGCTATCGAATGAATACTATTTCAGCCCGGCTAAACGCCTGCTAGAGCCTCCCACTGTCATACGAAATGAAGTTTTTAAAACTTGTCACCAAAACCAGATACCGCGGTGGATTTCGACCAGTGGGACGGCTAGCAAGGGGATGAATGCTATGCCATAGCATCAGTTACCTTCTAAACTATCTGAAAAATCCTGAAAGAACCTGGCTAAATGATTCACTGAACCTGAAATGACTCTATGAAACATTTTCAACTTTTTTTCTAACCAGCATGTTCTCAAATAAAGTACCCTTAGACGGAAAAGTTGGACACAGTCTTTCATTTTTATGAAACTTTACATATCTGGCTACAAAATAATATAAAATACAGCCTGGCTGAAGCTCAAAACCAGAAGAAAATCGATGCCTGAAATTCCGTAGTAGCAAAAAAAAATCTGACCCAAGTTGGCTGCTGGCGAATCACGGTCGCCCTACGCTTACAGTGGCAGAAATACTTTTAAGTTCGATAAGCTTAATGTCTAGGCTATCGAATGAATACCATTTCAGCCCGGCTAAACGCCTGCTGGAGCCTCCAACTGTCATACGAAATGAAGTATTCGAAACTTGTCACCAAAATCAGATACCGCGGTGGATTTCGACCAGTGGGACGGCTAGCAAGGGGATGAATGCTATGCCATAGCATCAGTTACCTTCTAAACTATCTGAAAAATCCTGAAAGAACCTGGCTAAATGATTCACTGAACCTGAAATGACTCTATGAAACATTTTCAACTTTTTTTCTAACCAGCATGTTCTCAAATAAAGTACCCTTAGACGGAAAAGTTGGACACAGCCTTTCATTTTTCTGAAACTTTACATATCTGGCTACAAAATAATATAAAACACAGCCTGGCTGAAGCTCAAAACCAGAAGAAAATCGATGCCTGAAATTCCGTAGTAGCAAAAAAAAATCTGACCCAAGTTGGCTGCCGGCGAATCACGGTCGCCCTACGCTTACAGTGGCAGAAATACTTTTAAGTTCGATAAGCTTAATGTCTAGGCTATCGAATGAATACCATTTCAGCCCGGCTAAACGCCTGCTGGAGCCTCCAACTGTCATACGAAATGAAGTATTCGAAACTTGTCACCAAAATCAGATACCGCGGTGGATTTCGACCAGTGGGACGGCTAGCAAGGGGATGAATGCTATGCCATAGCATCAGTTACCTTCTAAACTATCTGAAAAATCCTGAAAGAACCTGGCTAAATGATTCACTGAACCTGAAATGACTCTATGAAACATTTTCAACTTTTTTTCTAACCAGCATGTTCTCAAATAAAGTACCCTTAGACGGAAAAGTTGGACACAGTCTTTCATTTTTATGAAACTTTACATATCTGGCTACAAAATAATATAAAACACAGCCTGGCTGAAGCTCAAAACCAGAAGAAAATCGATACCTGAAATTCCGTAGCAGCAAAAACAAATCTGACCCAAGTTGGCTGCTGGCGAATCACGGTCGCCCTACGCTTACAGTAGCAACAAAACTTTCAGTATCGATAAGCTAAATGTCTAGGCTATCGAATGAATATTATTTCAGCCCGGCTAAACGCCTGCTAGAGCCTCCCACTGTCATACGAAATGAAGTTTTTAAAACTTGTCACCAAAACCAGATACCGCGGTGGATTTCGACCAGTGGGACGGCTAGCAAGGGGATGAATGCTATGCCATAGCATCAGTTACCTTCTAAACTATCTGAAAAATCCTGAAAGAACCTGGCTAAATGATTCACTGAACCTGAAATGACTCTATGAAACATTTTCAACTTTTTTTCTAACCAGCATGTTCTCAAATAAAGTACCCTTAGACGGAAAAGTTGGACACAGCCTTTCATTTTTCTGAAACTTTACATATCTGGCTACAAAATAATATAAAACACAGCCTGGCTGAAGCTCAAAACCAGAAGAAAATCGATACCTGAAATTCCGTAGTAGCAAAAAAAAATCTGACCCAAGTTGGCTGCTGGCGAATCACGGTCGCCCTACGCTTACAGTAGCAACAAAACTTTCAGGATCGATAAGCTAAATGTCTAGGCTATCGAATGAATACTATTTCAGCCCGGCTAAACGCCTGCTAGAGCCTCCCACTGTCATAAGAAATGAAGTTTTTAAAACTTGTCACCAAAACCAGATACCGCGGTGGATTTCGACCAGTGGGACGGCTAGCAAGGGGATGAATGCTATGCCATAGCATCAGTTACCTTCTAAACTATCTGAAAAATCCTGAAAGAACCTGGCTAAATGATTCACTGAACCTGAAATGACTCTATGAAACATTTTCAACTTTTTTTCTAACCAGCATGTTCTCAAATAAAGTACCCTTAGACGGAAAAGTTGGACACAGCCTTTCATTTTTCTGAAACTTTACATATCTGGCTACAAAATAATATAAAACACAGCCTGGCTAAAGCTCAAAACCAGAAGAAAATCGATACCTGAAATTCCGTAGTAGCAAAAAAAAATCTGACCCAAGTTGGCTGCTGGCGAATCACGGTCGCCCTACGCTTACAGTAGCAACAAAACTTTCAGGATCGATAAGCTAAATGTCTAGGCTATCGAATGAATACCATTTCAGCCCGGCTAAACGCCTGCTGGAGCCTCCAACTGTCATACGAAATGAAGTATTCGAAACTTGTCACCAAAATCAGATACCGCGGTGGATTTCGACCAGTGGGACGGCTAGCAAGGGGATGAATGCTATGCCATAGCATCAGTTACCTTCTAAACTATCTGAAAAATCCTGAAAGAACCTGGCTAAATGATTCACTGAACCTGAAATGACTCTATGAAACATTTTCAACTTTTTTTCTAACCAGCATGTTCTCAAATAAAGTACCCTTAGACGGAAAAGTTGGACACAGCCTTTCATTTTTCTGAAACTTTACATATCTCGCTACAAAATAATATAAAACACAGCCTGGCTGAAGCTCAAAACCAGAAGAAAATCGATACCTGAAATTCCGTAGTAGCAAAAAAAATTCTGACCCAAGTTGGCTGCTGGCGAATCACGGTCGCCCTACGCTTACAGTAGCAACAAAACTTTCAGGATCGATAAGCTAAATGTCTAGGCTATCGAATGAATACCATTTCAGCCCGGCTAAACGCCTGCTAGAGCCTCCAACTGTCATACGAAATGAAGTATTTGAAACTTGTCACCAAAATCAGATACCGCGGTGGATTTCGACCAGTGGGACGGCTAGCAAGGAGATGAATGCTATGCCATAGCATCAGTTACCTTCTAAAATATCTGAAAAATTCTGAAAGAACCTGGCTAAACGATTCACTGAACCTGAAATGACTCTATGAAACATTTTCAACTTTTTTTCTAACCAGCATGTTCTCAAATAAAGTACCCTTAGACGGAAAAGTTGGACACAGCCTTTCATTTTTCTGAAACTTTACATATCTGGCTACAAAATAATATAAAACACAGCCTGGCTAAAGCTCAAAACCAGAAGAAAATCGATACCTGAAATTCCGTAGTAGCAAAAAAAAATCTGACCCAAGTTGGCTGCTGGCGAATCACGGTCGCCCTACGCTTACAGTAGCAACAAAACTTTCAGGATCGATAAGCTAAATGTCTAGGCTATCGAATGAATACCATTTCAGCCCGGCTAAACGCCTGCTAGAGCCTCCAACTGTCATACGAAATGAAGTATTTGAAACTTGTCACCAAAATCAGATACCGCGGTGGATTTCGACCAGTGGGACGGCTAGCAAGGGGATGAATGCTATGCCATAGCATCAGTTACCTTCTAAACTATCTGAAAAATTCTGAAAGAACCTGGCTAAACGATTCACTGAACCTGAAATGACTCTATGAAACATTTTCAACTTTTTTTCTAACCAGCATGTTCTCAAATAAAGTACCCTTAGACGGAAAAGTTGGACACAGCCTTTCATTTTTCTGAAACTTTACATATCTGGCTACAAAATAATATAAAACACAGCCTGGCTGAAGCTCAAAACCAGAAGAAAATCGATGCCTGAAATTCCGTAGTAGCAAAAAAAAATCTGACCCAAGTTGGCTGCTGGCGAATCACGGTCGCCCTACGCTTACAGTGGCAGAAATACTTTTAAGTTCGATAAGCTTAATGTCTAGGCTATCGAATGAATACCATTTCAGCCCGGCTAAACGCCTGCTGGAGCCTCCAACTGTCATACGAAATGAAGTATTCGAAACTTGTCACCAAAATCAGATACCGCGGTGGATTTCGACCAGTGGGACGGCTAGCAAGGGGATGAATGCTATGCCATAGCATCAGTTACCTTCTAAACTATCTGAAAAATCCTGAAAGAACCTGGCTAAATGATTCACTGAACCTGAAATGACTCTATGAAACATTTTCAACTTTTTTTCTAACCAGCATGTTCTCAAATAAAGTACCCTTAGACGGAAAAGTTGGACACAGCCTTTCATTTTTCTGAAACTTTACATATCTGGCTACAAAATAATATAAAACACAGCCTGGCTGAAGCTCAAAACCAGAAGAAAATCGATACCTGAAATTCCGTAGTAGCAAAAAAAATTCTGACCCAAGTTGGCTGCTGGCGAATCACGGTCGCCCTACGCTTACAGTAGCAACAAAACTTTCAGGATCGATAAGCTAAATGTCTAGGCTATCGAATGAATACCATTTCAGCCCGGCTAAACGCCTGCTAGAGCCTCCAACTGTCATACGAAATGAAGTATTTGAAACTTGTCACCAAAATCAGATACCGCGGTGGATTTCGACCAGTGGGACGGCTAGCAAGGAGATGAATGCTATGCCATAGCATCAGTTACCTTCTAAAATATCTGAAAAATTCTGAAAGAACCTGGCTAAACGATTCACTGAACCTGAAATGACTCTATGAAACATTTTCAACTTTTTTTCTAACCAGCATGTTCTCAAATAAAGTACCCTTAGACGGAAAAGTTGGACACAGCCTTTCATTTTTCTGAAACTTTACATATCTGGCTACAAAATAATATAAAACGCAGCCTGGCTGAAGCTCAAAACCAGAAGAAAATCGATACCTGAAATTCCGTAGTAGCAAAAAAAAATCTGACCCAAGTTGGCTGCTGGCGAATCACGGTCGCCCTACGCTTACAGTAGCAACAAAACTTTCAGGATCGATAAGCTAAATGTCTAGGCTATCGAATGAATACCATTTCAGCCCGGCTAAACGCCTGCTAGAGCCTCCAACTGTCATACGAAATGAAGTATTTGAAACTTGTCACCAAAATCAGATACCGCGGTGGATTTCGACCAGTGGGACGGCTAGCAAGGGGATGAATGCTATGCCATAGCATCAGTTACCTTCTAAACTATCTGAAAAATTCTGAAAGAACCTGGCTAAACGATTCACTGAACCTGAAATGACTCTATGAAACATTTTCAACTTTTTTTCTAACCAGCATGTTCTCAAATAAAGTACCCTTAGACGGAAAAGTTGGACACAGCCTTTCATTTTTCTGAAACTTTACATATCTGGCTACAAAATAATATAAAACACAGCCTGGCTGAAGCTCAAAACCAGAAGAAAATCGATGCCTGAAATTCCGTAGTAGCAAAAAAAAATCTGACCCAAGTTGGCTGCTGGCGAATCACGGTCGCCCTACGCTTACAGTGGCAGAAATACTTTTAAGTTCGATAAGCTTAATGTCTAGGCTATCGAATGAATACCATTTCAGCCCGGCTAAACGCCTGCTGGAGCCTCCAACTGTCATACGAAATGAAGTATTCGAAACTTGTCACCAAAATCAGATACCGCGGTGGATTTCGACCAGTGGGACGGCTAGCAAGGGGATGAATGCTATGCCATAGCATCAGTTACCTTCTAAACTATCTGAAAAATCCTGAAAGAACCTGGCTAAATGATTCACTGAACCTGAAATGACTCTATGAAACATTTTCAACTTTTTTTCTAACCAGCATGTTCTCAAATAAAGTACCCTTAGACGGAAAAGTTGGACACAGCCTTTCATTTTTCTGAAACTTTACATATCTGGCTACAAAATAATATAAAACACAGCCTGGCTGAAGCTCAAAACCAGAAGAAAATCGATACCTGAAATTCCGTAGTAGCAAAAAAAATTCTGACCCAAGTTGGCTGCTGGCGAATCACGGTCGCCCTACGCTTACAGTAGCAACAAAACTTTCAGGATCGATAAGCTAAATGTCTAGGCTATCGAATGAATACCATTTCAGCCCGGCTAAACGCCTGCTAGAGCCTCCAACTGTCATACGAAATGAAGTATTTGAAACTTGTCACCAAAATCAGATACCGCGGTGGATTTCGACCAGTGGGACGGCTAGCAAGGAGATGAATGCTATGCCATAGCATCAGTTACCTTCTAAAATATCTGAAAAATTCTGAAAGAACCTGGCTAAACGATTCACTGAACCTGAAATGACTCTATGAAACATTTTCAACTTTTTTTCTAACCAGCATGTTCTCAAATAAAGTACCCTTAGACGGAAAAGTTGGACACAGCCTTTCATTTTTCTGAAACTTTACATATCTGGCTACAAAATAATATAAAACGCAGCCTGGCTGAAGCTCAAAACCAGAAGAAAATCGATACCTGAAATTCCGTAGTAGCAAAAAAAAATCTGACCCAAGTTGGCTGCTGGCGAATCACGGTCGCCCTACGCTTACAGTAGCAACAAAACTTTCAGGATCGATAAGCTAAATGTCTAGGCTATCGAATGAATACCATTTCAGCCCGGCTAAACGCCTGCTAGAGCCTCCAACTGTCATACGAAATGAAGTATTTGAAACTTGTCACCAAAATCAGATACCGCGGTGGATTTCGACCAGTGGGACGGCTAGCAAGGGGATGAATGCTATGCCATAGCATCAGTTACCTTCTAAACTATCTGAAAAATTCTGAAAGAACCTGGCTAAACGATTCACTGAACCTGAAATGACTCTATGAAACATTTTCAACTTTTTTTCTAACCAGCATGTTCTCAAATAAAGTACCCTTAGACGGAAAAGTTGGACACAGCCTTTCATTTTTCTGAAACTTTACATATCTGGCTACAAAATAATATAAAACACAGCCTGGCTGAAGCTCAAAACCAGAAGAAAATCGATACCTGAAATTCCGTAGTAGCAAAAAAAATTCTGACCCAAGTTGGCTGCTGGCGAATCACGGTCGCCCTACGCTTACAGTGGCAGAAAAACTTTTAAGTTCGATAAGCTTAATGTCTAGGCTATCGAATGAATACCATTTCAGCCCGGCTAAACGCCTGCTAGAGCCTCCAACTGTCATACTAAATGAAGTATTTGAAACTTGTCACCAAAATCAGATACCGCGGTGGATTTCGACCAGTGGGACGGCTAGCAAGGGGATGAATGCTATGCCATAGCATCAGAAACCCTCTAAACTATCTGAAAAATCCATTTCATAATTCCAGCATTTTATAATTTATATATATAAAATTCAAAGTCCTGACTGACTGACTGACTGATATATCAACGCACAGCCTAAACCGCTGGTCCTAGAAACATGAAATTTGGAGGGTGTATTCTTTGTACAGTGTAGGCATCCACTAAGAAAGGGTTTTTCGAAATTCCACCCCTAAAGGGGGGAAAAGGGGGGTTCAAATTTGTATGAAACTTGTTATTCTCTGGGTCGATTGACTCAAAAATTGGTACAAATGTTCTTCATTTAAAATCATGAGACACGTGTATCACAGTTTTTCCAAAATCATCATCATCATCATCCACCAACAGAGTCTAATAGGGCTTATTTTTACTCTGAAAACTTTGCTGAGAGAGTTATTAACCCACTACAAACGACGCTGTTATCATTCTTAGGGGTTCCGTACTAAAATGGTGAAAGGATACTTATCATGAAACTCTGATGTCTGTCTGACTGTGAGCTGATTATTTTAGAAACTATAATAGCTAGCGACTTAAAAATTGGAACAGATCTAGATAACGGCAGACATAGATATAAATAGATATAGTCAACGTATAATAGGGAAAATGTGTATAAAAAAATGTATTTAGGTAGTTAGGGTCTGAAAGAGGGATTACAAAAAGAAACACGTGCAATATAGTTATGTGGGGTATCATTTGAAAGGTCTTAACTTAAGCATTTAAAAACGTTTGTCCGCAATGTTTGGTATGTTTGTAAATGGTTTTTTTTTTTAAATTTAGCGTTCTAAAATTTTTTTGGTCTACTTTTTTCATTTCGATGTTTTTGAGGATTCTCTATGTATCTGTAGTCTGCACCCCATAGTTATATTTGTTATGTTATGTTTTTAATCATTTTATTGTTCCGTGTTAAAAGTGTTACGACCGAGTTCTTGCTACTTTGGCGTGATTATAAATTTTGTAAAATAGAGGATTTTTAAATGGCAAATATTAAATAAAATAAATGTTAAAATGAAGAAAGAATACGCTTTAGATAGAGTATAGTATCTGTTTACAGTTCACCCGAATAATACCGAGTGTTAGGTACCATCTTTTCTCACTTCGGCACAAGATTAGGGGTCTATCATCCTAAGACGATTTCTCTATCAACGACGTAATTCATCCAAACTTTCAATTAGCTTTTATGACACATGGCTTGCTGGTGGACGACAAATATTGGAATTCTATCTTATAGGAAGCAGCCTTTTGTTAATAACATAACATAACATATCGTCACGCCTTTCCCTCAAAGAGGTGTATTGCAAACACCCTCACTAAGCCGGACGATATTTAGTCCAAAATGTAATAAGTGGAGAGTCTGTCGCTGTACACCGGGCTCCAGTCATGTAGCAGATGACATTAAATACAAACGTAATTATTATGTTCACTCAATTACTAAATTGGTGGTGCCTTCGGCTGGGATTGAACCCGGTTCTTCTGCCCTGAGAAACGAGCGTTCTTCAACTAGGCTATCATTGCTTTTTCCATATGAATCTCCATGTAAAATGTGTGAACTAAATTGCTGACATTCTATCAGATTTCAAACCTACTTCATCAGTAAGGGAAAAAAAGAATTAAATCTAAGCCTGTCAGAAGATTACATACGGCAAGTGGAGAGATTTTATGTCAATAGAGATCAAGTAGCTAAGAGATAAAATTTATAATTATGTGTCTGTTTGGTCATAGACGAAGTATTTAGTAAAAATAGACGAAGTCAAATAGAAGAAGCTGCTTTAGTATTAGGAAGACAAAGCCTACAATACGGGTTGCCTTTGCTTCGAAGGCCTTAACTAAAGGTCTGCCAACATGGTCTGACTGGTGTGGTATCCAAATGAGTGTGTTTATGCTGAGGATTCCTCTTATATCTCTAACACCACCGAAAACCCCCCCCCCCCCCTCGAGTTAAAAACAGTGCAGTTTCCCCTCAAAGTCTGCTTTTCCATGACCCTAAATAAATATCAAGCGAAACTCATAATTTACTGCAATGCTTTTCACACGGTTAGATAGACGTGACCTGCTCCAGTGTAAGCTCACGGAGCAGCCTGGTGTTTCTAAAAAACAAAAAATATGGTTTACAAAGAAATACTGAGGTAGGTTTTCGTTGTAAACAATATTTACTATCAATTATCTAATTTTGGTTGTCTCCTAATTTTATCTTTTCACACAAGCTTTAAGTTCTGTTGATACCATACTGCTACTACTACTACTCTCATTCCAGAGATAGTTTAGTTAACTAAAGAACTTCGTCCTTATTGCTCTGTTTGGGATATTGTCGGTTTGTGTATTTAATTGAGAGCGAGCGTGACCGCTTATAATATTCATTCATAATAGTCATTCATTTCCTGTAAGCCACGCGGGCGAAGCCGCGGGCAGAAGCTAGTTTCTATTATAAAATGCCCTAAAATGTTTTGGTCGTTCACGAAATCTATTAAAAAAGGTTCTAATACACAGTTCTAATATCCTCTCTTTCGTATGAAGGTAAAGTGGCAGACTCTGGTAAAGATGCTTGTGACCTCTTTGCAACCTATTTCCAGACAACTTTTCTAACCCCCTCCTCCTCTTCCTCAACAACTTCTACGAGCACTCAATATATGACTCAGAAGCAACGTAGTAATTATACTAATGCCTTAGGTAGCATTGAAATTACACCTGATAAGGTAAACAAGTTAATGAAAACGTTAGATTTAGCTAAGGGAGCAGGGCCAGACCAAATAACGCCTTTATTTATAACAAAATGTTCAGATGCCTTGAGAAAACCTCTAGTAATACTATTTTCACGCTCGGTAACAGAAGGTATAGTTCCTAACATCTGGAAGTCTGCTTTTATAACGCCTGTTCATAAGAGCGGCGGTAAGAATGACGTTAAAAACTACAGACCAATATCTAAACTATGTATATTTGCTAAAATATTTGAACGTATTGTTTACTCGCAGGTCTACAGTGGTATGTCGGTCTTATTTATTTCTGAACAACATGGGTTTCTTAAAAAGCGCTCAACAACGTCAAATCTATTATCCTTTATAGACTACACTACCTCTCATATGGACTCAGGGGGACAGGTTGATGCCATATTCACGGACTACAGCAAATGTTTTGATCGTATTGACCACACTGTTCTCTTACAGAAGCTCCTCAACGCTGGAATCCATGGTGATTTTGGTGACAAGTTTCAAATACTTCATTTCGTATGACAGTTGGAGGCTCTATCAGGCGTTTAGCCGGGCTGAAATGGTATTCATTCGATAGCCTAGACATTAAGCTTATCGAACTTAAAAGTTTTTCTGCCACTGTAAGCGTAGGGCGACCGTGATTCGCCAGCAGCCAACTTGGGTCAGAATTTTTTTTGCTACTACGGAATTTCAGGCATCGATTTTCTTCTGGTTTTGAGCTTCAGCCAGGCTGTGTTTTATATTATTTTGTAGCCAGATATGTAAAGTTTCAGAAAAATGAAAGGCTGTGTCCAACTTTTCCGTCTAAGGGTACTTTATTTGAGAACATGCTGGTTAGAAAAAAAGTTGAAAATGTTTCATAGAGTCATTTCAGGTTCAGTGAATCATTTAGCCAGGTTCTTTCAGGATTTTTCAGATAGTTTAGAAGGTAACTGATGCTATGGCATAGCATTCATCCCCTTGCTAGCCGTCCCACTGGTCGAAATCCACCGCGGTATCTGATTTTGGTGACAAGTTTCAAATACTTCATTTCGTATGACAGTTGGAGGCTCCAGCAGGCGTTTAGCCGGGCTGAAATGGTATTCATTCGATAGCCTAGACATTAAGCTTATCGAACTTAAAAGTTTTTCTGCCACTGTAAGCGTAGGGCGACCGTGATTCGCCAGCAGCCAACTTGGGTCAGAATTTTTTTTGCTACTACGGAATTTCAGGCATCGATTTTCTTCTGGTTTTGAGCTTCAGCCAGGCTTTATTTTATATTATTTTGTAGCCAGATATGTAAAGTTTCAGAAAAATGAAAGGCTGTGTCCAACTTTTCCGTCTAAGGGTACTTTATTTGAGAACATGCTGGTTAGAAAAAAAGTTGAAAATGTTTCATAGAGTCATTTCAGGTTCAGTGAATCATTTAGCCAGGTTCTTTCAGGATTTTTCAGATAGTTTAGAAGGTAACTGATGCTATGGCATAGCATTCATCCCCTTGCTAGCCGTCCCACTGGTCGAAATCCACCGCGGTATCTGGTTTTGGTGACAAGTTTTAAAAACTTCATTTCGTATGACAGTGGGAGGCTCTAGCAGGCGTTTAGCCGGGCTGAAATGGTATTTCTTCGATAGCCTAGACATTTAGCTTATCGAACCTGAAAGTTTTGTTGCTACTGTAAGCGTAGGGCGACCGTGATTCGCCAGCAGCCAACTTGGGTCAGAATTTTCTTTGCTATTACGGAATTTCAGGTATCGATTTTCTTCTGGTTTTGAGCTTCAGCCAGGCTGTGTTTTATATTATTTTGTAGCCAGATATGTAAAGTTTCAGAAAAATGAAAGGCTGTGTCCAACTTTTCCGTCTAAGGGTACTTTATTTGAGAACATGCTGGTTAGAAAAAAAGTTGAAAATGTTTCATAGAGTCATTTCAGGTTCAGTGAATCGTTTAGCCAGGTTCTTTCAGAATTTTTCAGATAGTTTAGAAGGTAACTGATGCTATGGCATAGCATTCATCCCCTTGCTAGCCGTCCCACTGGTCGAAATCCACCGCGGTATCTGATTTTGGTGACAAGTTTCAAATACTTCATTTCGTATGACAGTTGGAGGCTCTAGCAGGCGTTTAGCCGGGCTGAAATGGTATTCATTCGATAGCCTAGACATTAAGCTTATCGAACTTAAAAGTTTTTCTACCACTGTAAGCGTAGGGCGACCGTGATTCGCCAGCAGCCAACTTGGGTCAGAATTTTTTTTGCTACTACGGAATTTCAGGCATCGATTTTCTTCTGGTTTTGAGCTTCAGCCAGGCTGTGTTTTATATTATTTTGTAGCCAGATATGTAAAGTTTCAGAAAAATGAAAGGCTGTGTCCAACTTTTCCGTCTAAGGGTACTTTATTTGAGAACATGCTGGTTAGAAAAAAAGTTGAAAATGTTTCATAGAGTCATTTCAGGTTCAGTGAATCATTTAGCCAGGTTCTTTCAGGATTTTTCAGATAGTTTAGAAGGTAACTGATGCTATGGCATAGCATTCATCTCCTTGCTAGCCGTCCCACTGGTCGAAATCCACCGCGGTATCTGATTTTGGTGACAAGTTTCAAAAACTTCATTTCGTATGACAGTTGGAGGCTCTAGCAGGCGTTTAGCCGGGCTGAAATGGTATTCATTCGATAGCCTAGACATTAAGCTTATCGAACTTAAAAGTTTTTCTGCCACTGTAAGCGTAGGGCGACCGTGATTCGCCAGCAGCCAACTTGGGTCATAATTTTTTTTGCTACTACGGAATTTCAGGCATCGATTTTCTTCTGGTTTTGAGCTTCAGCCAGGCTGTGTTTTATATTATTTTGTTATTTTGTAGCCAGATATGTAAAGTTTCATAAAAATGAAAGGCTGTGTCCAACTTTTCCGTCTAAGGGTACTTTATTTGAGAACATGCTGGTTAGAAAAAAAGTTGAAAATGTTTCATAGAGTCATTTCAGGTTCAGTGAATCATTTAGCCAGGTTCTTTCAGGATTTTTCAGATAGTTTAGAAGGTAACTGATGCTATGGCATAGCATTCATCCCCTTGCTAGCCGTCCCACTGGTCGAAATCCACCGCGGTATCTGGTTTTGGTGACAAGTTTCAAATACTTCATTTCGTATGACAGTTGGAGGCTCCAGCAGGCGTTTAGCCGGGCTGAAATGGTATTCATTCGATAGCCTAGACATTAAGCTTATCGAACTTAAAAGTTTTACTGCCACTGTAAGCGTAGGGCGACCGTGATTCGCCAGCAGCCAACTTGGGTCAGATTTTTTTTTGCTACTACGGAATTTCAGGTATCGATTTTCTTCTGGTTTTGAGCTTCAGCCAGGCTGTGTTTTATATTATTTTGTAGCCAGATATGTAAAGTTTCAGAAAAATGAAAGGCTGTGTCCAACTTTTCCGTCTAAGGGTACTTTATTTGAGAACATGCTGGTTAAAAAAAAAGTTGAAAATGTTTCATAGAGTCATTTCAGGTTCAGTGAATCATTTAGCCAGGTTCTTTCAGGATTTTTCAGATAGTTTAGAAGGTAACTGATGCTATGGCATAGCATTCATCCCCTTGCTAGCCGTCCCACTGGTCGAAATCCACCGCGGTATCTGGTTTTGGTGACAAGTTTTAAAAACTTCATTTCGTATGACAGTGGGAGGCTCTAGCAGGCGTTTAGCCGGGCTGAAATAATATTCATTCGATAGCCTAGACATTTAGCTTATCGATACTGAAAGTTTTGTTGCTACTGTAAGCGTAGGGCGACCGTGATTCGCCAGCAGCCAACTTGGGTCAGATTTGTTTTTGCTGCTACGGAATTTCAGGTATCGATTTTCTTCTGGTTTTGAGCTTCAGCCAGGCTGTGTTTTATATTATTTTGTAGCCAGATATGTAAAGTTTCATAAAAATGAAAGACTGTGTCCAACTTTTCCGTCTAAGGGTACTTTATTTGAGAACATGCTGGTTAGAAAAAAAGTTGAAAATGTTTCATAGAGTCATTTCAGGTTCAGTGAATCATTTAGCCAGGTTCTTTCAGGATTTTTCAGATAGTTTAGAAGGTAACTGATGCTATGGCATAGCATTCATCCCCTTGCTAGCCGTCCCACTGGTCGAAATCCACCGCGGTATCTGGTTTTGGTGACAAGTTTTAAAACTTCATTTCGTATGACAGTGGGAGGCTCTAGCAGGCGTTTAGCCGGGCTGAAATGGTATTTCTTCGATAGCCTAGACATTTAGCTTATCGAACCTGAAAGTTTTGTTGCTACTGTAAGCGTAGGGCGACCGTGATTCGCCAGCAGCCAACTTGGGTCAGAATTTTCTTTGCTATTACGGAATTTCAGGTATCGATTTTCTTCTGGTTTTGAGCTTCAGCCAGGCTGTGTTTTATATTATTTTGTAGCCAGATATGTAAAGTTTCAGAAAAATGAAAGGCTGTGTCCAACTTTTCCGTCTAAGGGTACTTTATTTGAGAACATGCTGGTTAGAAAAAAAGTTGAAAATGTTTCATAGAGTCATTTCAGGTTCAGTGAATCATTTAGCCAGGTTCTTTCAGGATTTTTCAGATAGTTTAGAAGGTAACTGATGCTATGGCATAGCATTCATCTCCTTGCTAGCCGTCCCACTGGTCGAAATCCACCGCGGTATCTGATTTTGGTGACAAGTTTCAAAAACTTCATTTCGTATGACAGTTGGAGGCTCTAGCAGGCGTTTAGCCGGGCTGAAATGGTATTTATTCGATAGCCTAGACATTAAGCTTATCGAACTTAAAAGTTTTTCTGCCACTGTAAGCGTAGGGCGACCGTGATTCGCCAGCAGCCAACTTGGGTCATAATTTTTTTTGCTACTACGGAATTTCAGGCATCGATTTTCTTCTGGTTTTGAGCTTCAGCCAGGCTGTGTTTTATATTATTTTGTAGCCAGATATGTAAAGTTTCAGAAAAATGAAAGGCTGTGTCCAACTTTTCCGTCTAAGGGTACTTTATTTGAGAACATGCTGGTTAGAAAAAAAGTTGAAAATGTTTCATAGAGTCATTTCAGGTTCAGTGAATCATTTAGCCAGGTTCTTTCAGGATTTTTCAGATAGTTTAGAAGGTAACTGATGCTATGGCATAGCATTCATCCCCTTGCTAGCCGTCCCACTGGTCGAAATCCACCGCGGTATCTGATTTTGGTGACAAGTTTCAAATACTTCATTTCGTATGACAGTTGGAGGCTCTAGCAGGCGTTTAGCCGGGCTAAAATGGTATTCATTCGATAGCCTAGACATTAAGCTTATCGAACTTAAAAGTTTTTCTGCCACTGTAAGCGTAGGGCGACCGTGATTCGCCAGCAGCCAACTTGGGTCAGAATTTTTTTTGCTACTACGGAATTTCAGGCATCGATTTTCTTTTGGTTTTGAGCTTCAGCCAGGCTGTGTTTTATATTATTTTGTAGCCAGATATGTAAAGTTTCAGAAAAATAAAAGGCTGTGTCCAACTTTTCCGTCTAAGGGTACTTTATTTGAGAACATGCTGGTTAGAAAAAAAGTTGAAAATGTTTCATAGAGTCATTTCAGGTTCAGTGAATCATTTAGCCAGGTTCTTTCAGGATTTTTCAGATAGTTTAGAAGGTAACTGATGCTATGGCATAGCATTCATCCCCTTGCTAGCCGTCCCACTGGTCGAAATCCACCGCGGTATCTGATTTTGGTGACAAGTTTCAAATACTTCATTTCGTATGACAGTTGGAGGCTCCAGCAGGCGTTTAGCCGGGCTGAAATGGTATTCATTCGATAGCCTAGACATTAAGCTTATCGAACTTAAAAGTTTTTCTGCCACTGTAAGCGTAGGGCGACCGTGACTCGCCAGCAGCCAACTTGGGTCAGAATTTTTTTTGCTACTACGGAATTTCAGGCATCGATTTTCTTCTGGTTTTAAGCTTCAGCCAGGCTGTATTTTATATTATTTTGTAGCCAGATATGTAAAGTTTCATAAAAATGAAAGGCTGTGTCCAACTTTTCCGTCTAAGGGTACTTTATTTGAGAACATGCTGGTTAGAAAAAAAGTTGAAAATGTTTCATAGAGTCATTTCAGGTTCAGTGAATCATTTAGCCAGGTTCTTTCAGGATTTTTCAGATAGTTTAGAAGGTAACTGATGCTATGGCATAGCATTCATCCCCTTGCTAGCCGTCACACTGGTCGAAATCCACCGCGGTATCTGGTTTTGGTGACAAGTTTTAAAAACTTCATTTCGTATGACAGTGGGAGGCTCTAGCAGGCGTTTAGCCGGGCTGAAATAGTATTCATTCGATAGCCTAGACATTTAGCTTATCGATCCTGAAAGTTTTGTTGCTACTGTAAGCGTAGGGCGACCGTGATTCGCCAGCAGCCAACTTGGGTCAGAATTTTTTTTGCTACTATGGAATTTCAGGCATCGGTTTTCTTCTGGTTTTGAGCTTCAGCCAGGCTGTATTTTATATTATTTTGTAGCCAGATATGTAAAGTTTCAGAAAAATGAAAGGCTGTGTCCAACTTTTCCGTCTAAGGGTACTTTATTTGAGAACATGCTGGTTAGAAAAAAAGTTGAAAATGTTTCATAGAGTCATTTCAGGTTCAGTGAATCATTTAGCCAGGTTCTTTCAGGATTTTTCAGATAGTTTAGAAGGTAACTGATGCTATGGCATAGCATTCATCCCCTTGCTAGCCGTCCCACTAGTCGAAACCCACCGCGGCTTCAGATTTTGGTGACAATTTTCAAATACTTCATTTCGTATGACCGTTGGAGGCTCTAGCAGGCATTTAGCCAGGCTGAAATGATACTTATTCGATAGCCTAGACATTGTGCTTAGCGTGCCTGAAAATTTCGTTGGCCTACTAAGCGTAGGGCGGTCTTGATTCGCCAGCAGCCATCATTTGTCCTAAATTTTTTCTTCACTAACGTTTTATTTTTAAGGTGTGTTTATTGAATAGTCTTGATATTTTTTAAGGTATAGATAATCAATTTATATCGGATTTCAGTGAACAAAGGGTCCTAATTGCTTTGGCAAAAAAGTCTCTCTAATTTGGTCGGATTACTTGGCTGCTAAAGTTGGCTGCCAACTTCACACCGGTATTTTTTTGAGTATCATTCTTACATCTCATTTCACTTAGATTACAAAAGTTTGGATGGATGTATGGATGTTTGTTACTCATTCACGCCAGAATGGCTGAACGGCTCTGGATGAAATTTGGCACTGAGATACATTATAGTTGGAATAGCACATATATACAAATTTAAAATTGCTGGTAAAATTGCGGAGCGACAAAAAAGGATGATCCTAGTTTTTATCTTTTAGTATATACTCTATGGAAGGACTAACTCCCAAAACACGGGTTTCTTACACCCAATTTGGTTGTTAGTGCCAACAATAACATAATGTACTTTTCATAAATAAATAATTTTGAATTTGAATTCAATCTTGACTTTACTAAATATCCCAAGTCACAGATCCAATAATGGTTGCATCGTACCTCCAGCGCTCAATAAAAAATTACTCTATCAAAATGTAGAGTTTACATACAACAAAGAAACAACTTTTCCTAATCCTCACCCAAAACAAACATCATCAATTTCTTCATAGAAAATATAAGACTGCGGCATATTTGCGGAGAAGTCAACCAAATTGTAATTTTTCATACCGCAAGTTATTTATTCTTAGCTTCGTATGTTTCTCAACCCTTGCACGGGGATTAAAAAAGTTATTGTTCGACAAAGTAGAGCAAGGGGCAAGGGGCTAAGAAAATAATATAAATATATCACTTTACAACCCGAAGGTAGAGTTTGCACTTCATTGTGGTACCAATCAATGGTAACAGTAGTTGCTTTTTGCAATGCTTCTCAAAGTTTTCACAAAGTTTATAGATATTAAAATGGAGAAATGAGTAAACACTTATGACACTGATCGAAGCTGACAGGTAAACTAGCAGCGAGTTTCTTAGTTGAAGGAAAATTGTATGAGCATGCTTGAATCCTTCCTACTAATATTATAAACGCGAAAGTTTGTAAGAATGGATGTTTGTTACTCTTTCACGCCAGAACGGCTGAACAGATCTGGATGAAATTTGGCACAGAGATAGATTATAGTCTAGAATAACACATAGGATACTTTTTAACCGCGGGTGAAACCGCGGGGCGCAGCTTGTCTAAAATAAAAATAAATTATCAAAATAGACACTTTTTGACACTTAGAAAAATTTGACACTTTTCGCACGTCAAACTCCCGGCACTTTTCAATGGCTGAGTCATCTCTCTCACTCTCTATTTTTTCCTTATAACTTCTAAATTGAGATACAGTTTAATAAGATGACCTTTTTTAATTCCGATACTACTGCTCAAAATAGAAGCTAACAGTTTTTTTATAAAACAAATTTTGAAATCCGAAGTTTGAGAACCATCTTGCCATGATCTCTCAAAATACGTTGACGATCAAACTTTAATCCTGGCAGCTTCACGCTTGCTGGGCACTGTTCAAAACAATTTTTGGCCTATTAAACTTATCCAGGTAGACACCTAGTTTTTTTTTCGCTAGTTATACAAACTTTTTTTATCCGTTACGCCACTTTGAAACCCCATTTCTACCCTTACGGTGTACCTCAATCAATATTTAAAGTGTTCTTAATTTTTCTTTTGCGAGATGAATTCTAATATAATATTGACTTAGCGAGCGCAAAACACGATCGAAGCGTCACCATTTCAGCTTGGGCAAAAATGCTTTTGTATGTCTGGCGAATTTCCGGTTGTTCTCTTCTAGGTTGCGTTTATAAACTGATTTTCGTAAAATTTTGTGAGCATGTTTGAAAATTAAATGGAATTTTTATGTCAGATCAATTTTAGATTTTTTTTGTAATAGCGGAAATATTGGGGAAAAAGACTCGAGAGGGGTAGCTTCAGCTCACAAAGCCACTAATTTAATTAGTTACCTCAATTGTTCAGTTATTTATGATAAAACTAAAGTTTTTTTGCTTAATTTTTAACAAAACCCAGAGCTAAAAAACAATTAGTATAATATCTATATTTTATTCAAAAATTTATATTTTGATTCAAAGGATTAAGAAAAAAATCGTGTGAATTAAGTGATACTTACTCGTAAATGTATGAAAGGGGTGTCAAATTTAAAACCGACAAAAATAAATTATTAAAATAATTATCCCGAGAAAGTCCCATCGGCGAGAAAGTTTCAAAGACTTAAGGGTGCGACACACTGGAACCAATAATTAAGGCGTATTCAAACTGATCGGAAACTATAAATAATAGAATTCTGGATCGACCGGATCCCTTTTGTGCACAATTATTATAAGTTTCTTTAAAGATTTTACCCTTTTCATCGATCGGATTGGTTTAATAACATGGTTTAGTATTTTCACCTCCTGCTTCACAGGTGTGTAATGTATGTACAGAAAGGAAAGAAAGTAGTCGCGACTTAATTGTTATACAATACTGCCCTGCGGTTTTACCCGCGATTAAAAAGTATCCTATGTGCTATTCTAGACTATAATCTAACTCTGTGCCAAATTTCATCCAGGTCTATTCAGCCGTTCTGGCGTGAAAGAGTAACAAACATCGATCCATCCTTTCTTACAAAATTTCGCGTTTATAATATTATAGTAGAATAAAACTGATCGATAATTTTTTTTATTTTTTTTTAATCTAGATTAAATAAAGCTAGCACACAAAAATGTCGCATTTCAAAAAAAGTTTTTTTTTTGCTTTTTTTTAAGTAAAGTATGATGCTGGACTACAAAATGTACATGTGGAACAAATGTAAAAAACTAAAGCTCAAATTTAATACGTCTAACGGTTCACATTCGAGCTATTTCGTCACAATAGAAAAATAATCGAGCTTAAAATCTCAGCACAAAAAACTGTTACAATTAGAAAGTTTTTGTTCCTTGGCGTTTGATTTAAAAAATCTTTTAAGTGACAAAAATAGGAAGTACAATGACATGTCAGGTTAGGGTTGTACGACTTGGCTGTTTTTTTTTTTTTTTTTTTGTTTCGCCTCCCTTCAGTAGTGTTGGGTGTCATTGGTGATCGCAATACCTGACGAAGGTCTTTGTACTTTTTTAAGACTCAAAGTATCGGCTTGCATAAATTAACGCTTGCAATTTAAAATAGAACATGAATATTCCCATGTCTATTATTTTTTGCGCGCCTTTGATCGGTTCTTCGCATTGTGAAGAGATCTGCTGGTGATTGAAAGTTTAAATTGAAAAACAACTTGCATGTCATGGTTTCCCATCGCTTTTGCATTTTAACTCGCGATATTTTTTACCGACTTCAAAAAAGAGGAGGTCCTCAATTCGCTTGTTTTTTTAGATAAGACTAAAATGTGATTATTTATTAAACTCATACTTTCTGAAACTAACATTTTAATTAGCTATTTAGGAATATCTTTCAGGATTATTTTTCATTTCGGGGAGTGTGCATCTGGTTTGCATGACCTTATTCTCCCTAGCCCGTTCTTCTATAAAGGAACCAAGAGTACAAAAAAGCGGCATCGTTTTGTAGTTGACATACCTACAACACGCACGAAACGCTTTGGTTCCTCATTTCACATACGGACCGCTAGAGTATGGAATACTCTGCCAGACTGTGTGTTCCCTGACACTTATAATCTGGGTGTCTTCAAGTCTCGAGTGAATCGGTTTCAAGCGTGCTCCATCGTAGGCCGCATCACTGCTTATCATCAGGCATGTTGGCGGCCAAACGCAAGCCTATTAAGTAATAAAAAAAAAATCTTTCAGGACTTTTTAAAATTTTGTAAGGTTCTACTGGGTGTTTTCTTTTTAAGAAAAAGGGTGTCAGATGATCATATTTTTGTAACTTCAAGCGCCTAGCAAATATATTGAACTTTTGTTTCATTATCACAAGTGAAATAAATCGGATGGGTAAACTAATATTTATAGCCTCCTAGTCTAAATCCAAGTGGACAAATTTACGACGCACCGTATCAAATAAATCATTTATGGTGACATTTTAAATACATTTTTATATGCGAGCCCGATGTACTTGTACAAAGTTATACTTATTCTTGACAATACACGCTACACAATTTTGGACTTTAATTAGCGGACAGTAGAGTATACAATTGCTCGCGTGTTTTAGAACTTTGAAGATAGATGTTTAGAGGCAAAATTTATAAGTAATTTGCGAATAAATCTTCCTTACGAAGGGGAACTTTTTGCTATCTACAATATAAGTAGACTATTAACGTCGTGTACCGATAATTGTCACACATATTTTAAAAACATCCCTCCGATAAGATATTGAATTGAAAAGAAGTGCCCTTAAATGTTTTTACGTAGAATCGGAACTATTATTTTTAGAAAACGCAATAATGGCGAAGCTTTGTTAAATTTTTGTGAAAAGATGATTTTTGTGAGAATGTTTTTAATAAGCATTGATTTCTTTTGTTACAGAAGGTGAGTGGAGTGAGAAACTGGGTAATACTATACACTTCTGAGAATTGAAAAATTCTTACACAATTACTAAAAGTAAGTAAGCATGATACTTTATGATAAAAAAATATATAATAAATATTTAAACAGGCTCAGTAAAGCATAAAGCAGAGTTAGAGAAGCTAGATTCTAAATAATAAATGTATTCACATCCAATTACATTTACACTTATCAGTGTAGGTACGGAACAAAATACCTACCTACACCATATAATATATACATATATACATAATACCATATAATATAAATATACAGATATTAACTGATAAGTGTAGGTAGGTATTTGACATTTAACGAAAACAATATAGTAACGAAAAACCTAACAGCACTGCACTACCCACTAACTACGAGTATCTACATACACTTGCTACAATGTATTTTTTTGTGTGAACCAACGTTGTCAATCACCGATCAGATGTGTAAAGCACCATACAGACAGGAAGGAAACATGATTGTTTTTACACCATCAAATGATGTAAAATAAAGGAGCACGCACACTGGCGATCGAGCGTGTCGGCGCATCCGTGGTATTGTGAAACCTAAAACAATGTGGCAACGGACCCATATTGTGCTATTCGGTTCAATGCTCTATAAACAAACATCGAATGGTTATATAAACGTGACTTAGTTTTACGTTATTTCCTAATGTTCTAATAATGTCGAAATATATAGTAATAATTTAAAACCGTTTAATCAACATAACAACAACAACTCTTTATTAAAAACATAAAATAATTACAATAGCACTTAAATAAGGCTTAACTAAGTTTTTAATGGGCGGTCTTTTCGTTCAAAGCGATCTCTTCCAGGCAACCTGAATGGACATGAACATTTATATAATTAAGGCCTTGAAAGTTATAAAACATAATTTTACAGGACGTAAAAATAATAAATTTAATAATAAATAAGTAGACGAACTAGTAAGTAGACGAAATAAATATAATATAAATACTTTAAAAATGTTTAAAAATAAATTAATAAAAATAAATAAATTAATAAAAATAAATTAATAATTAATAAAAATAAATAAATTAATAATAATAAATAAATTAATAAAAATAAATTATAATTAATAAATAATTAAACTATTATTTTTTAAAAGTATAAGTGTGCCCACCGCAGGCAGGGCAACTTGAGTTTTTTCTAAGTCAATTACTATAGACTAATTACTATACACCACTATTTTAGGTACTAGATTAGAAAATGCTAATGCTAATCATAACAAACAACTTTTACTTTGGGACCAAACCCGAAATCACAAAACAAAAAAAATAGTTGTTTCATACATTTTGTCGCCGGTTAATTGGCCGGCATCAAAATTTATGAAACAGCTGATTTTTTTATCCAGCTTTACCAAGGTAGCAGGTAAGTACCTACCTACCATAGACCTCAAACGAAACTTTCAATACCACTGGTTGTTTCAGTGCATGTCGAAGTAAGTGACGACGATGAGTCGAAATATAATACATATATCGTCGCGTCTTTTCCCCGAGGGGGCTAACAGAGGTTTAATACAGCACCCACTCTTCGCCGGATGATATTCAGTCCCAAATGTGACAGAGGGCGAGCCTGTCGCCATACACCGGGCTCCAGTCATATAGCAGATGACATACAATACGCATAGATGTTCACACAATCAACAAATTGGTGCGTGCTATCCGCTGGGTTCCAACCCACTCCCTCTGGCTTGAGAGGCGGGCCTTCTCCCAACTAGGCTGCCATCGCTATAATCGAAATAAGCAACTGGCAAAATTCAGTATTGCACCCGATTAAATAAAGCTAATAAATATGAATATAATCATAAATTTAGACGAGTAACTAAACAAACAAAATTAGAAGTTATTTCAGTGTTTAACTTGGTCATAAACTGAAGACACAGTTCTGAAACCGCAAGCTTTAATAAGATTGCTAGAAAATTAGCTCCCGTATTTAAATCGTAAAATTTCATGGCCTACACAAAGTTGCTCGTAGCGGACACTTTGTGGAAACATTAAATAGCAAGTAATGAGCTCATTACCCGATCTTTACTGCATTTCTTACGAAATTAGCCAGTAATACCGTCGGAGGCAATGTAGTCAACACATCTGTTTCAAAGACCACTATACTTAACTACTCATTAATGCTACTGTTTCCCTTTTTGTTTATGCTATTTTAGTGTCTATATATTATAGGTATAGGTATATTTGATGATACTTAATCCTAATCTAATAAATATTATAGCGATGATAGCCTAGTCGGAAAAGAGTCGCCTCTCAAGCGGAGTCGGACCCAGCCAAAGACACGCACCAATTTGTTCATTGTGTGAACATATGTACGTATTGTATGTCATCTGTTACATCACTGGAGCCCGGTGTATGGCAACAAGCTCGCCCCCTGTCACATTTGGGACTGAATATCGTCTGGCGAAGTGTGGGTGTTGTATTACACCTCTGCCAACCCCTTTGGGGATAAGGCGTGACGATAAATTATCGTATAAGTGCTAAAATAAGTCTATTGAAAATTGGTATAGAAAAAACATATTCGTAAATACAAATTACCCGTAAATCCGATATTAAGGTTGTGATAACAGTAACGAACGGCGAACAACGAGCGACGCGGAAAAGTTCGCCCGTGTCACTTATCTTCGGAATCGACTGTTTGCGCAATCATGACAAAGCGTAATGACGATCGTTAGAAAATGTGACAGCAGTAGACAAGCTGGGACAGTAGTGAAGATCCAATATCTTGACGCAATTAACTAACAACTAACTTGATGGAAGCAATGACAGGCTAGTAGGAGAAGGCCCGCCTCTCAAGCCAGAGGAAGCAGGTTCAAACACAGCTGACGGCACGCACCAATTTGTTCATTGTATGAACATATGTGCTTATTGTATGTCATCTGCTACATGACTGGAGCCCGGTATATGGCGACAGACTCGCCCCTTGTCACATTTGGGACTGAATATCGTCCGGCGAAGTGTGGGTGTTGTATTACACCTCTGCCAGCTCCTTCGGGGAAAAGGCGTGACGATGTGTAATTTATACGTACTGGTAAACTTCACGTTGCATCGAAAAAGTCGGTTGCGTGTGACATTTTGTTATGCACGTCATTAACCGGGTCTCCACTGAGCATGTCTCGCGAGGCAAGCTTCTATCTCAGTCAGGAGCCTGGTAAGCTTAGCAGCCAGAGTGAGATAGAAGCGTGCCTCGCGAGGCATGCTCGGTCAGTTGAGAGCCGCTATTGATTTATTTTTTTATTAAATCGCTCGATCTTATCTAACTGCTATGTTTATTTGAACTTGTACGTGTTGTTATCGTGTTATAATCTACATTCTAAATATTATTAAGGAAACAGACTGGTTTTTAACACATTATGATTTTATGAAACGGGAATTACTCACGTACGACACGACGTACACTTTTTCAAGACGAGAGCGCGCGCGCTGCTACGTTTCGCTTAGAATTCTAAATATCATTATTTTTTTTTTACAAAGAATACATATTACCTACCAGTACAATTCAGATAAATCTTGTGACAAATATTTATTCAAGGATACTTTCACTGGTAACTGTAAATGTGTGAATAATTTGGTGTGAGTGTGTGTCGTGTCTATTTCAACGACCTCCCGTTTGAAGTTTAGGCACTGACTTCAATATTTATTGTATCTACTCTTCGCTGCGTTTGTATAAGGTAATTGACATTATTTTCCAATTTCTCTATGATTTTTCCTGCGTAATGAAATCGCAATGTTGTGCTCGGTCGCTCGTATAGAGTGAAATGAGGTATATTTCTTAAGATGTTGCCACAGATTAAATGATATTCATTCATAACGTTGCTAAGGAAAATCAAGTTCAACTCAAGTACGTAATTTTCTGACTTTTACAATGTTTTGGATAGTGTACTTGACTTTTACAATTGTCAAGAATATAAGAAAGAGTATAAGTAAATTGTAGAAATTATAACTTGTATAGGCTATGTCACTTATAGTGTAGGCCTTAAATATGTTTAAGTTTTTAGATTAGATGTCTCTACATTTAAGTTCCACAGAAACCTTAATCATGTAACTATGGTTTTCACTAGTATGTATACACTAGATGCGCCCCGCGGTTTCACCCGCGGTTAAAAAGTATGTGCTATCCTAGACTATAATCTATCTCTGTGCCAAATTTCATCCAAATCTATTCAGCCGTTCTGGCGTGAGTAACAAACATCCATCCATCCATCCATCCATCCATCCAAACATTCTTTCAAACTTTCGCGTTTATAATATTAGTAGAATAGGATTTCAAAGAAAAGTAAAAGTACAAATAAAACACCATTAAGTACCAGGCGAGCATAGACCAGGCAGTGGTATTCCAATAAGCAGCGCAATCTATCACCTACTCACGGAAAGCGGCAGCAAACTCCCTACATATATAATTTAAAGCCATTAAAGACATCTGCAGACCGTAGCAATGAGCTCCGCTTACTTGGGATGCGTAACGTCCCTCTAGTGCCCTTTTTTGTGTTCCTACGTACGTGCGGGGGTGACTTTTTCAAGCAAGGGGTGAACTTGTGGGGTGTTCTTCATGTTTATGACTCCGTTGTCACGGTGGAACAGTAGAAAAAGTCTGGCGCTGTCATACTTGACACATTATCTACCACGTACAACCATCATATTTTATTCGTCATTGAGAATAATGAAGTAATTTTCGTATTTCGTAGGCTTACCTTTTATTATTTCTCAAAGTATCTTATTTTCAAAATGTTGTACCTACTTTGATTGACCATAAGCTTTAGAACCCATTTGTTCAAAACGAACAAATCGTCACGCCTTTCCCTCGAGGGGGCTGGCAGAGGTGCAATACAACACCCACACTTCGCCGGACGATATTCAGTCCCAAATGTGACAGGGGCGAGTCTGTCGCCATACACCGCGATCCAGTCATGTTGCAGATGACATACAATACGAACATATGTACACACAATGAACAAATTGGTGCGTGACGTCGTCTGGGTTCGAACCCGCTCCCTCTGGCTTGAGAGCCAGAAAAAAACAAAAACCAGTCAAAATTGTTAACAGTAAACTGACATCCTATGACATTCTACATTCTCGACTTCAATTATAAAAGATCCTCCATACTGTTACTACACTGTATGTATCATCTTCAGAGTCATACCTCGTTTTATGAAAAAAACTCTGCGTTGAATTGCTGTTTTTTGTATCATTATCATCTCAATTCTATTCCAAATGTGGGATGTGAATGATCGATATTAGCATTTTATATGCTTTCCAAGCATTCCACTCCGAATTAAGCTTTTTATCTTTTAATCGGTTTAAGACAGTCAAATTAGTTTCTTAACGTGATTAAGCATAAGTACTTGACATGCTCTCAGTTGTAAACGGCTTCGATCGGTTCAAAATTAATTAGCTTTTTTAAGGCTCCAATAAATGAACTATTTTATTGATAAGTTTAAGCATGACGAAAGAGCTCAATACTATTCTAACAGATTATTTAAATTATAGTGTCGATTACTTAATCGTACGAGTTTATGAGTACCTTTATTAAGTTCATTCCAGATAATGTTGTATTTTATAAGTTTCAAATACTGATTAGTACATACCTAATTTAAAAAAACCGTTTCTTAACTGAAGAAATATTTCTTAAATAAAACTATGAGATTTTTAAAACTTTCAACTACACAAATCTTTATTAAAATAACCTCAGACAATGCGTTTCAATTTCACGCGTAGATACATTTTCAAATGGTTTTCCTCGTTCGTCGTACTTGCCAAAACAAAACACTATCGCTTATTGCCCTCGAGGTGGTGTTAAAGCCTAGCGAAAATATTGAGCAAGTTTAATCACAACGTACCCTGATTAAGGCGACCCTCTGGCCATAAAAGCATTACCCCTCCCTCCACATGAAAAAACATAAAAAACAAACACAATGGGACATTGGCCGGTGCATCAGATATTGGTAGTTAGCCACATTTGATGCGATGCGTCTTCACTGATTAGATCGACGTCGCCTTTAGTGTTATGGCTGGATTCAATTGAATACCAGTTTTCTTTGCAGTTTTTACCGTTGATGGGTTGAAAGTTGATATTATTATCGCTGTTTTATTGATCAAATAACCGATAAGAATTTCATTTACCTATGCATTTTTTTATATTTATTTTCATCAATGATTAAATCATATTTTACCTAATTCTTACCATAAGTATTTACTTATGCTAAGAAGATACCGATCCTACTTCTGCTAAGAATTGGGTAAAATAAGTTCTAGTCAAAAAGTTAATATCCTAAATTTCAAGAGAAATCATTTAAAGTAGGTACGTACTTACCTAATAAAATATACTTACACTATCAAAAACTTATCGCAGTTTGATCTAATGTTTTGACTAAAATTTTCTTTCCTTGAAGGCATACGAGTACATTGAAATTGGCAAATATAAAGCATGAATAAAGCAACAAATAAAGGCACATAAATACACAGATTAAAGGTAAGCATTTTCCTCTTCTAAGCCAAGCAATTTCGAAGATGGCCAGCAAAACAAAAATCGCCCTCGGGTGGAAATCTGAAAGCGTCGTGAATTGAGAAAAACATTCGTGGTACGGACGTTATGCCTAATGCACCCCCACAGAAATTATCGATTAGAAGCTTTTTTATGCAAGAGGGATTGCGTAGGGGAGCGCACCCGGGGGCGAGCGTGGTGAAACAAAAAACGCGAGTGAAGAGTGAAAATAAAAAGTTTAAACAAGTACCCTCAAGACGTGGAAAAATCAATAGCCGATGCCGCTCCGATGCAAATCTTGCATCCCAATTTGAATTTCAATGCGGTCGAGAATTTGAGTTACTGTAAAGCAGAACGCAACGATCTTTAATTTGCACCTTAATTTCTGAGCATTTTTCTGTTTACATTTCTTGTCATAAGTCTTTTATAACTACTTGCACTAAATTTTAAATTGCCTAAGTCCTAGCTTAACTAGTTTTAAACTACTCCTAACGAAATATTAATTTTAATAAAATTCTAATAAGGAATTGTTTAAGGTTCGAGTAAAAAAAAATTGTTAGGAGCTAGTAGATTAAACTAGTTAAGCAAGAAATTAGGCAATTCTTATATTAAGTGCAAGTATAGCCATTACACTTTGCGAAAGTGAGTTTGTTCGTTTTTAAATTTGTGTTTGTTTATTGCGCTTTCACGCCTTAACTTCTTAATCGATCTTCATGACATTTTGCATACACGTAGAAGGACAAACAGTACTTTTCATCCCGGAAAAATTAACAGCTCCCGTGTCAACTGACTATACTGTCCAACTGAACTTAAATGCTAGAGCTGTAGCCCTTGGAAGCCAGACCAGCTCAAAAATGTCTGTAATGTCAACCAATAGAAAGGGGAATATGTCAACCAAAAACGGTAAGCATAACTGTACGCAATAACTAATAAATGTAAATTGTAGAAACACCGACAACAAAAGCTTAAAATTGCAGTAGCCATTTATTATCTAACACCGAACGTTTCCATAATTTTCTATGAATATGTAATTCAAAATAAAACGTTGAATACGCAATAAACATTATGGTCTATGGTTTGTTCTCGAATGTTAGACAACGCTTGGTACCAAGAATGAGGCATTAACTAAATACCTACTTAGCTATAAGGATATTATGTTAGTCTTGGTTCGTCTTACCACACAACAGATACAAAGGTTTGGCCGTTTGTACATGAAGACTAAAACATTGGATAGTTGGTGAGTAAGTCGTCGCAACTCCAGCAGTGAGTTTGCCTTTCTTCTTGGTCGCTACGCTCTTGACAGAGCGGTCGTGATCGTCATCCAGTATTGTTATTGGCAGGGGCTGATGTAATGCGCCTCACAATATCTCGCCATGTCTCTCTGCTCGAGGTCATTCTTGTGCACTCATGCACGGGACCGCCCACAGCACATTTGACCTAATCGGTCCATTGCATAGGTGATCTGCCGTGCGGTCTAATGCCTTCAACCTCGCCCTGGACGACAAGCCGCTCTATAGACTGGCTGTCTCACCTAGAAACGTGTTTGCCTCAAGCTTTGTAATACGAATAGGCAAGAGACGCAGGAGCATAGGAACTAGCTAGAGTCACGAAACAACTCAATTCCCCAGCTCAGAATACAGAAAATCTTTCCTTATATTCTTCTTCGAGCTTCCATAGCCTCGTGAACGAGAGACCTAGCGTAGAATTAGACAAACTCGTGTTCCATGCTATAAAACATGAATGCCTACTTGTCTGTTTTAACGATTTGTATTTTACTGAATGTCTTCCATTAGACTACCTAAAACCGACTTAATCTTGTTTAGACATAAATGTAAAGTATATTTGCTTAGAATTCACTGTCCCATTATTTGTATCCAATCCAACTTTATCCAAAAAAGGTTTGGCTAAATACAGCAAATGTTGTCCGTCAAACGTAAAATAAAATAAAAAGTTCAACAGATAGAAACATGGGTGCCAATCAATCAACGAACAGAATTGTACGTCTCCCGTACGTCCTTAGCGTAGGTACCTACTCTACCCAATTAGACCACCCTTGGGCTCAGATGTTCACTCTTCTTGATCGCTCGAGCGTCATCTTTAAATTTCCGTCGTTAAGATTTAATTTTTATCAAGGCCACCCTCAAGGAGGGGGTCGGGAGGAGAGGCAACCTGTCGCGCCAAATATTTTCCTTCGTAGTTTTTTTCCCTCCTTCGATGGCACTTACGACTCCCCTCTGTACGAATTTTTTTATCATTAAAACCCGGAGTGGGGTCGCCGAACTCGGCGTTGCCAACTCGCTTGTCATAACAAACATAATCATACAGCGCCTTAAATGTTGGGTTAGGTTTGCAACGCCGCATTTTGTGCAGTGCTTACATTTTTAATGTCCCTTTATTTTCTCGTAAGTTGGCATTAAAAAATAAAAGCGTTAAGAATAACATTCGTCTTTATTGTACATTTTATGTTTTATACTGCAAAAATAGAATGAGGTCCACCAAAGGAGCTTTCAACAAAGTACGGCATGAGGGTTGCCAACAAAGTCAAGGTTGGCGACGTACTGTGATACTGATGAAGTAATATACATAGGTATGTCCAACCATAGGTGTTGGTGATTTTCTAGTTAGATGATTTTCATACTCATGACAAAAATGTTGATGATAAAAAAAGCCATAAAAGCCATAAAATTGTTGTAAAAAATTTGTTCATTGTGTGAACATATTTGCGTATTTAATGTAATCTGCTACAAAACTGAAGCCGTATATGGCGATTGGCTCACCCCCTGTCATATTTGGGACTGAATATCGTCCGGCGAAGTGTGGGTGCTGCCAGCTCAAAAGGCAAAAAGGGCGTGACGAAATGTTGTGTGATGTAACAAAAATTAATTTTCTAATAAATACACTAATTCATTACTACATTAATTCTTTGATTAACAGACACATAAACCTGACTAATAATAAAACTGTTTGATAGCAAAGTACAGCAACTAAATAACGAAAACAGCAAACCCTAAAAAGATAACAGCACCAAAAAATCGCCACAAAACGACACAGCAACCGCTCCATCGTTCAGTAAACCTAACCTAATCTATTAACCCAGCGCTTAATTAACAAACGTCAATGAATCAAGCCACGGGATGATATTACTAGTTAATTTGAGGCCCCGACCGCGCGACTAGTGCCCAATAAAGGCCACGGATGACACATTTACTCACCCCTCCTTTGCCACTCTAATTAATCCAACTTCGTGTTAATTACGAACTGTAGGAAGAAAGAACTTGGTGGTACAAGATAAAGATATCGTGTCTTTTATTTCCGTGAGTGGTGACAAGACGAACAAACAATTAACAGAGAGCAAGCGCTTCGCTTGCAGTTACTACATATGCTGCTATTTGACTGACTCGCTTTAAAAAAAAATAGTGCGTGGAGTCCCTCCGCGCGGGAGAAGTGTATCTGTATAGTTCTTTCTCTCTCCCTCTTGCGTTGGAATATTGGACGCTACTCGTTGCTAACGTTCGCGCTGCCCTGTAAGAGGTATACTACGCGCATTGCGTTCGAGTGCCTCGCATTCACTCTTGCTCTGTCTCTTTCTATTCCCCCTCCCCAGGAGCGTTAAACATTTAACGCAACCTTGTTGAAAGTCGCATTAGAAGTTTCACTTCAAAACATTATCATCTTCCTACTCTTATCCTACTTAAGTGAGATAGTAAGATACATTACCTATGTACCTACCTACCTTTAAATAAGTGTGACTTAAAAAACATAGTAAAAAGAAAAACTATAAATAAGTATGACTAGAGCTGTTACCCGCGACAGCGTTGTCTTGTATTCAGAAAATAGTCTCCAAAAACCTTCCTCGTGATTTACTGTAACTAATCATCAAATTTGATCAAGATCCGTTCAGGCGTTTAGTCGTGTAAAGCCTACAAACAGATTGACAAGCAGGCAGGCAGAGTTTTTAAATTTTAAAATAACAGATGGATTCTAATATCCACATCCACACTATTATTTTAAAATAAATTTAGGTTTCTAAACCTAAATCAAAGTACCTAATCTGTCTTTAGACAAACTTATGCTTAGAAAACAATGTTATCATCATTATTAACTAGTAGCAAACAATTTGGTACTAATATCCCAACCTGAAAATAATCAAAGAAATAAGAGCATCCATAGATGACACACCTCACCCGTGCAGAGGTGTAATTAATCTGGCACGTGTTAATTACAGGCCCACTGACACCTCGGCTCACCTCGATTCTTCTATACCTACCCAAGTCTTTGTTTTTCTTTCGCTGAAGCTTTATTAATTAAGGCGGGAGCAATAAAAGCTACTTTATTGAGAAAGAAATGAAAATAAGGCGAAATACAATTAAGTAATTAATTTTAGGGTATCTACCTATCAAATAAAAGTATATCACCTTTAGCAATTACATATGTTAGTAACTGAATTGTGTCTGAAGGGATTTTGTGATTAGTAAAGATTTATCAGAAGTATGGACAATTACAGGATACCCTAGCTACAGGTAGGGTAAAAAATAGGGGATTGGAATAGTAATCTAATGGCTACTTACACTAAATATGAGAATTGCCTAAGTTCTCTCCTAACTAGTTTAATATACTCCTACCTAGCTTCTACCTACAATTTTTTACAAGAACCTTAAGCTATTCCTTAGGAAAAATTTAATTTTGTGTGCCCGTTAATCGAACATTTACTAGGAGTAAGTAGTTTAAAACAAGTTAAGCAATGACTTAGACAATTCTCATATTTCGTGCCATAAGATATATCGTGGAAATTAAATAACTATTGCAAAGTTACCAAGCTGTTATCTTAACATCTTAACATGGATGCTTGTTACTAAATCACGCCAAAACGGCTGAACGGATCTGGATGAAATTTGGCACAGAGATAGATTATAGTCTAACACATAGAATATTTTTTAACTGCGGATGAAATTGCGCGATTCTCAATTTAAAAATGTTTTATCAAAAATAAAACCAGTTTGAAATCGAGATTCATGACTGAGCGTCGTTTTAGCATGCAGCCCTTATTCTTACAACTTTTCGTTATACCATTAACTGCTTTTTACCTTCATTAGTTTTTAACTTTATTTAGCTGCAGCGCATGCTATCCTCTCTATATAAGTAATGTATGAGATTAACAAACAAAAACTAAAATTAGTCAGACACCAAACGCGCTTGTTGCCAGACGTCACGACGCTGGTTCCAATAAAATTCCATAAAAATAATACACACTTATACAGACTGCTTTCGGAACAAAAGTCACTTTACATTACGAAGAACAACGAACAAACTCGAGTTCCCATCAACATCATTTACTCAGTTAGCCGCTAACCGATGTAACAAACAAAATTAACCTAAGTAAAGTTGAAAACTTGTGGAAACACAAGTCTTATAATCTTGTTAGAGCGCAGACGCACCGGCTAATCCACCGCCCATCAGCTAATTAATCCCGCAAAGTTTATTTCTTCAAAAAGTTTTCAAGTTGCGAGGAAGGAAGAAGTAATTTCAGGGCGAGGTATTAGTGGGGAGGAACTTCACACTTAGAGTCGGCGGGTAAACACTCATGACGTTTCCTAATTAACGGACGCAATTAGCGGTCGAGCTCGATGGACCAGTGCCCCCCTTAACACCCCAGGGGGTGGTGATAAGTGGCCCCAAGCGGAAAAAGTTAGGAGGAAATTCGAGGGCTTAACACGGGAAAACGTGAGGCTGCCAGACGCTTCTACCGAGGGTAGTTGGAACGTCTGTTAGGAAGATAACTTCGTGACCTTGGGAAACTATTTTGGGGTTCGAATTGTCTGTCTGGCCTTTTTGGATAGATTTTTGAGCGGCGCTTTAACAGGTTTGACGTGTCGCTTAGGTTGACTTTTGAACAAAGCACTTGTCATTCTCGCATAAAAAGCGTTTGACGCCAAAGAAGGAAATGGAGAAAGTTTGAGGAAAAAGATCAAATGAAATTGAACTTTATTTCAGCCTCTTCAATATTGAAGTCGTGTTCTGAACATTGAACATCTTAATTACAATTCGCCTAGTCCGAAGAGACCAAATGAAAAATAGCACTCGTCTATATTCTCTACCACAGAAATCTATAAAAAAGAACAGACAACGTTACTGCGTAAAAATAAGAATACCTGAAATAGTACCTAAATTGATTTAGCAACTTAGCTTCTTTTAATAATTTTTCTAGATCTAATTAAACGAAGCTTTAGTTACTAACAAAATTATTTACTAACAAGTATTAAGACTTAAGACAGATACAAAAATTCTCCTGGCAGCTTTGAGTAGGTTGTCAAACAATTTCAATTACATATCTCTTAACTTATGCTGGAATTAAAATTTAGCAAAAACTTTCTTGAATTTTGAAGTTTAATATTTTTATAGCTAGGATCATATACCATAAATTATTAAACTCTAGACACGAAATCACAGTAAACTTGCGTTATTTCCACTTCTAAGTCTGTGTAAAAACTCTCATCTTATTAACATTCCGGTCCTGTTTGTTTCCGATGAGTAATTGCTGTCTTAATTCGCGTCATTCATCTTTAAAATCGGGCTATTTTTCATTCCATTTTTGCAGGAATTGCATTCATACCTACGTAAAATTATTCATCGTACTTATTTTGTTCCGTAACGGAACGTAGACTGACGAAGCATGCAGCGACTGAGGAAGATTCCAGGAATTCACGTGATGGGTACTAGAGGAGATATAATATGTATTGACTGGTAGTCTAAAATGGATTTAAAAGATAAGGTGGCCTTTCTTGGTGGCAATCAGTTGAGTAGTACTTACTTGATAAGATTTATACTCGTAGGGTACACAGTAAGTTTTTGAAAGTGGTTACCCCATAGATTTTCAATTGAAATCCAAATTCAATCCTGAATGAATTCATGACTGGCTCAGAACAGAAAAGATGACAAAGAACAGGCATCTGATCAGCAGCTGTAGGCATAAAGAAGCTAATGATGATAATGATGATGATGATAAATAGTTATAAAGCTTCGTCCTTACTCAGCAAACTGTGAGCAACTGACCGTTTGCCTACAGTTCGCCACGCCCGAACAGCAACGCTTCCGTACGAATCCTTACCTACGTTTCGAAATACGAAGTTTCGTTTCCATTTTGTTGTCGATTAATATAGTTAAAGTCACTTGTAAATTGCTAAAAGTAACCTAAAAGCCAATACATTATTCGTAGCTCCTTCAAATATACCAACCCCGTAAATCTTAAACCACCTCCGCAAAAATGGAATAAGCAAACGTTTTAGCTCATAAAAACATCGTATCATTAAAACGCGGTAAGCAAAAAATCGTTAGTCCTTGTTTGGCGTTCCGCGTCTTTCTCTTTTCCCTTTCTATGCTTTAATTTATTCCCTAAAAATATAAAAGGATTCCGGAGAAGGCCTCGTCGTTAGCGATATTGTAATTTGATTATTTGTATTTTTTTCGGAATACTTTTAATCACTGGGGTGGTTCAATGGCTAGGCGGGGGGAGGAAAATCAGATTTCAATTTCAATTAGTGAAGGATCTCCGTGGAAAAATCCGAATGGACTGAATTGGTATTGATGAGTTTGGTCGTTAATATAAATGAGTCATTTCGCCGGGTGCCCAATCAGCCGTCTTATTTGGTTTCTTTGTGTTTCTGTACGCTAAACTGTTTGTTTGCGTCAGACTTAATTAGAAAATGAGTTTGATATCAAAAATATTTACCCGCTTGCTTTTCAGATCGGTAAACCAACATTGTAGTTCTTTGAAAAGCTGTCTACATCGCTCGTTAAACGAAAAATACGAAATTCAGTTAACAGCTCCATAAGCTTCATTAAATGGTTTTCCCAGAAACAATACCGGCAATAACCCACTACAAAGTTCTAGAAAATCAAAGCGAAGCACGTCATAACGCCACAGCACTGGATAATTAGGCAGCGCTCCGATTGGCGCACGCGAGCCACAAATAATTCATTAGGGCCTTAGTTCACCGCATACAATCACTTAGACTGTCATGCACGGCGTTTAAAATCACCAAGTGCCGTAATTACACCTGCACTGAAGCGCTCCAGCCTGAAAGGTTAGATATAATTGGATAATAGAGCGCATGTTATGCATTATAATGACATGTAGTCTTTCATGTCGCAGTCCGTAAACAATACCCTTCAACCGCAAACGACATTCAATCCGTCCAATTTGTTCGGCGACACGAACCAATTAGAAAACCGAACGTCAAGGAAGCCGCAATTAAAAGGAATCCTCGAATATCTTCCGACTTAATGACTTCTTTGCTTGTTAATTCCTTGTCGCGAAGGAAAAAACCGGGAGTCGGATTAATTCCAAGTGCGAGTCGATTGTTTGCATAAGCCTCGGCACTGGGGAAACATCACCTCACCGCCACCGGCTTAAAAAAATAATTAAAATTCGTAATCACTCTTGACTCGGCCCCCCGGGGGAGCGCAGGAGTTCGTCTTGGCTCTGAGGCCAACGCTTTGTGGAAAAACGTCTCGCCTTTAACAGAGTACGACTTCAACGTTCTCGCAAATTCGTTTATGTGACATTTTAAGTAATTTGTGTTACTTGAAAGTTATAAAATGACATTATTACGATCCGGCACGGAGCGTTGTTCAAATAGTGGCACATAAGGCTTGTTGGAATGTTTATAGCCGTCTTAAAAACTCAAGCGACATACACGGTAGGAAAGTTTTCGAGCCGCTTAGTTACAGGTTGCCCGCAAAATTTGAAAGCTCAGTTCATCCTTTGCATGTTCGCTGGTAGTTTTCTACCCTCTTAACAACATATTTCGGCATATTTCGATTACCATAAAGCGTTCCGTGTCATGTATATTTACGTTTCATTATACGTACTTATATCGGAGCTTACATGCATTAATTTCTTCACTGTACCTCGCCGGAAAGCAACGCTTCTCTAATAGCGGGTTAACCCAACAATTTTGATAGCGAGCTATTGGAGCGTAATTATCGAGGAATTTCAAATTTAGAATTTTGCCGCTAATGGTATGTAAAATAAATCATAACAATGGGCAGACATTTCCTTCGTCTATTCAAAAGAATCCGAGCTTATCACGGTCTTAAATTAATAAGCATTCAAGTCGAGCCAAGTAAAAATGAATAAAGCTCGTAACACCGAACAATGGCGTAATAAGGATGGTGCATTTTGTCTCTGAGAGCTCGCTTGCAAAACAACAATAATTCTTCTTTCCGTGAAAAGATTTTCAGCGTTATTCCACTTGAAATTATTATTATTTTTTTCTTGTCGTCTTGTCTTGCCATTGTCTCGGTTGGGAGGTAAGTAATGAAGGAAATTGGGGGTTCTTGTCCCGAGTCTGAGGGACGCCAAGATTTGCGTGGCCGACCGCAGCTAATGCGGAATAATGAAACAGCTTTGAATATCCGAGCTCAGCGGTTTGGATTTATTAGATTCGCCCAAACGGAATTAAGGCACTTGTACAACATAACTATAAAATTAGAAAAGACCCCAGTTATTAAAGAATTATAAGAAAATGATGAATGAATAATTGATATGTACCTACTGATATACTTAATGAGAAGGTTTTTATAGGTCTGTGAAAATTCTAGAGGGGTTCAGATTTTCATCTAATCTAAATGTAATCTAACTCAAGAGATTCCTTTTAGTGATTAAGCCCCCAATTGCTACACTATAGATTTAAGTGATATTTATTTTTCTGCTGCTTAACTGGAGCCCGGTGCATGGCGACAAGCTCTCCCCTGTCACATTTGGAACTAAATGTCGTCCAGCGAAGTATGGGTGTTGTAATACACCTCTGCCAGCCCCTTTAGGAAACAAGCGTGATGATAATATTTATATTTTTTTCTTTTTTAGTATTTTTATTTCTGATATAAACAATAACAAGATAAACTCTTGTTTATACTTAGGTACTAGGGTTTAGGTACTTAATACAATTATTATAAACACGCTGACTTATAACATAGCTATCACTAAGTACGTTCCATATCGTTGATTGATATAAATTAAGTTCAGGCATTTATATTGATTCCATTGAAAACAAAACCTGTAACCACCCAAATATCGCATCATAAAATCGTTTTACGATTATAGCGGATGTTTAAAATAATTTAAAGTTTTCACCTGTACAGCTGATCCTTAATTTTATTAAGTTGTATTTCCATCTGTGCCAATATTACCCGTTTTCATTGTGGTTATAAAATATTTTATCGATTTTACAAGGACGCCAAATGAGAGCAAACACTCGTGATATTTTGTAGTCCTTATACTGTAGTATTGGCATTTAGTAGAGAAACTAAACTCATTAACTAGCATAAATTATAAATTGTTGTAGCTTAGAGCAAAGCTTCTTCGAATGATATTTAATACTTAGAGCATTGTAATTGATTTTCAATTAAGGGTCCGGTGACCACTTTAGATAAACTTCACATTGGCTATTGCCATTTGGTCTAGAAGGAAACCACGAGCAAAGAGAGTAAGTAAAGATAGTGACATGACTCTACAGTTATCCACAGAGTGACAAATTGCAATTCCAATATTTTTTTTATGACTTTTGCACTTCTCTTATCATTCTTAAATAAGTAAGAATTTCCCTTGTGTTTTGAATCAAAATAATTTAAAAGCTAATAATGTATACAACCTCCCTATGCAAAGTAATTTTTTGATTGGCTTTTTATTTATTCAATAAATCAGTCAAAATTGACCCCTTAAAAAGCGGATATTTTTCATAGCTTTATTTTCTCTTGAGGACATTCTTTAAAAAAAAAAACAAGAAAATAGGAAAGGAGATATAGTTTATTCAATTGTACATGCCAATTTTCATCACAATCTGAAGAATAGTTTCCAAGAAATTCGACAAACGCGTTTGTATAGAATGTTCAAAGCTTCACGGAACCCTTAAAATGTTAGGTTGGAAACAAAATATTTTATACCACATTTTATCTACATGATTTCGTACATTCTTATTTAGGTTTTATAAATCACTTTCCTAGACCACATCGTTAGTTGGCACCGAGCTGTGCTCAAAAGGCTAGCTATAAAAACACTTTAAAACATGCTCATGAGACTGCAAACATTTTTAGTTTAATTCCGTCCTTAGTGGTGGTCAGCGAGGCAGACGCGATCAAGCACCGGCACCGTCTACAGATTCCTCTCTTGTCCCACCCTTAGTAAACAAGTATTCAAGACTAGCCAAGAGCAATTCGCTTTTTACTATTTGTTCTGAGAAACTCAGACTTCAACCGCCATTAGTCGGGTAGGTTTAACTTGCTTAATACATCCTACTACGTTATCTCTCTCGTATCTTAACAAGTATTTACCTACGTATAAGCAGAAGTAGATATATTTTTGGGACTACATTAATAATTTGAAATTCATTAATGAAAAGAGGATATTATAAGGTTAAGAATTATTTAGAAGATAAAGATGTCTGGAGCCTTCCACTTCTGTCAAGTAGCCACTAGTATTTATAGATATTACCTAGTTGTAAGCCAAAATTTGTGAGACTATAATTTATTTATTATTTGAAAAAATAATGCCCCTCAGTTTCTTGCCTGTTCTTCTGAGTAGATGCTCTTTATCCGAACAAGGCGGTCGAGTCTATTTAAATAACTTTGACGTTCATAAGTGTATCTTTGAAACCTAAATTGAATTAAAACATTTTGACTTTGACTTTGACTTTGAATAATTGACCGAGCGAGCGCTAGCGAGCAAAGCATCTATACTTTAGCTTCGACAAAAATGCTTTCTATGTCCAGATATTTTTTTCAATTTTCGGAGATCTACGTCATTTTGTAAAAAAAAACAAGAAACTGACTCGACAAAAACATCTATTTAATTATCGAATCTACTCACAAAATTTCAATAGAATCTGTTGAGAAATGCGACCTGTAGAGGAAACAGACGCCGGCCGCGAGGTCTTCAGCTTACAGAGGCACTAACATTAAAGTTCCTTGGGGGAAACCTGGAGGGCTAGACTCCGATCTGTTTGAGATTGCGGATGGAACCGTAGAGCACAAAGAGTAGTGCCAATTTAGATCCTATTATTAGAGTTCCAAGATAGAAAATTCTAGAACAGTTTTGTAATAAAACGTAAGCGGTTTTCCATTAAGCGATGATAGCCTAGTTGGAGAAGGCCTGCCTCTCAACCCAGAGGGAGCGGGTTCAAACCCAGCTGACGGCACGCACCAATTTATTCATTGTAAGCATATGTGCGTATTGTATGTCATCTGCTACATGACTGGAGCCCGGTGTATGGCGACAGGCTCGCCCCCTGTCACATTTGGGACTGAATATCGTCCGTAGGTGTTGTATTACACCTCTGCCAGCCCCTTCGGGGGAAAGGCCAATGTTCCTAATTTAAACTTTCCAATTGACCTATCATCAATCACATCCCATGATCCTTAGCCGCAGTAATCCAGCGGCCACTTGCGCCAAACTCAAACATTACTTTTGTAGTTTCCTATTTACATGGCCCCAAAGCGGGTTACTTCGTAAACTCCAATATTTCTTGGCTCATACTCGACCCTGTCACAGTGTAAGTTTGCACTGCGAGGGCAGGAGGTCAAGTTCCAAAAATTGAAGTTCCAAAAATTGTTACTTGCATAATAAATTGGAAAATGTGAAGTGAACGTTTAACTCGGGTTCTAAGGACACTGTTAATTTCGAAACGTGCAACTAGATTTTTTTGCCATAAATCGCTTTATTCCGGTAACAGTCCATCCTGGCAGGTATGTTTACAATATTCAAATACACCGTTCGAGTCGGTCAAACATTCAAACTATTTACCCTACTTTAGTAGGTACCTACTTACTATGGAAATTCGATCAAACATACGCATCAACAGATACTTATAATTCTAGCTTATTAACGATTTTTAAACCCCGACGCGAAAACGACAGGATGTTATAAGTTTGACGTGTCTGTGTGTGTCTGTTTATGGTATCGTAGCTTCCAACCGATAAACCGATTTTGTTTTTTTTTTTTTTTTTAATGTGAATTAGTCCCGACTAATTCACCCTCAACCAGTGTTCTTAGCTTAGTTCTTAGAGAACTTTAAATGGTCACGTATTCTTTTTTTTTTTTCAAATCAAATAGACTTCAAATCTATTTTGTTTCCAAGTCACTGTTGTCATACTGCAGCCACTGTGACCCACCTCACTTCGGTCTGCCATCTAGCATTTTTAATCTCGTTTCCCGGATCTCGGCGCACGTGGGCCCCGGTCCCTATGTTTACCTTCCGAAATAGTTTAACGGTAACAATTTACATCTGCTTATGCGTAGACCATCCTCGCTAGTTAGCTATCAGTCTTGGAGTGTAAGCGATTGCGAATACCAGAAGAGATTTTTTCAAGTTTCGGTTTGAGGAAGGCCGGTTTTCGGATTTTTTTTGTCACTCATTTTGATATGCTGGAATATAATTAGCATTGTATTTGTTTGGTGACATCGTTACTATAGGACTCAGTAATGAGAAGAAAATGGAGAAGGATGACTTTAAAAGAAATGCGGTACAATTTCCTGAAATTAGCATTTGCAAAAACTATTTTTAACTGAGCTATTTAAAACACTCGTTACTTAAATCATCACTAACAATTGAAAAAAAAACTACTACAATTTAAAAAAAAAAAACTAAAACCAACATTCACCGAATCATAATCCAATACACACATGGAGTGTTCCACAAAGATATGGGCAGGTTTGAGACTGGTCTAATCGATAACCTTATAATGATTGCCGGAGGAACTGGCATACGAAATAAGGAGGGCGCTCGGAGGTGTCCGGGGGGTTGAGGGAGGGGAGATATGAGACGATTTAGATTTTTTCCCTCTTCTATTCTTTCGTTTTTTTGGGGGAGCCCCCTCGGAAAGGGTGAGGAATTTAAGACGGTGCGATCGATTTTTTGCGCATGCATTGGTATTCTCGTAATGTCTTACTTCGAGATTAGAGTTATGCCTCTTCATGCGGCGCTCGGCTTTTGAGTGGCTTGCTTTCTGTTTATTCGGTTATTTTTCCGCGTTCATTGAGTGAATTGGATCCGCGTTTGTGTGGTTCTTTCTTCGTGTTCTTGAAAAGAGTTGTTTTAGCTCATTAAGCTGGTAAATAGATATATGTTAGCTATATAGTTATAGTTATTAGTTATTTAAGGTTGTCATTGTAGTTTTTGGTGTTCAATAAAGTTATATTATTGTACTAGCTGCGCCCCGCGGTTTCACCCGCGGTTAAAAAGTATCCTATATGCTATTCTAGACTGTAATCTATTTATGTGCCAAATTTCATCCAGATCTGTTCAGCCGTTCTTGCGTGAAAGAGTAACAAACATCCATTCTTACAAACTTTCGCCTTTATAATATTAGTAGGATAGTAGGATAGTAGGATTGTACTGGTTAGGAACTTCGGAACTCTTCATACTTAAGCATTTTTTGCTTCGATAAACTCAATTGGGTTTACTAAACTTAATGTTGGATTTATGAATAGATGTCAAAATATAGTATTTGATAAAAAAAAAAATGTATCGCCTTACTAAGTTGCAGTGAAATGCGTTCTTAGAAAGTCTACACATCAAAATGTCGGCGGCTATGTTTCTTTACATCGTCTGGCATACTTATTTCAAAACCAATCATGCCGCACACATAATGTCGCCGGGCTGTGTCGGCGGGCCAGACTTTTGAGTCTAAACTCCTTTAGGATTACCATTCATCCAATTTCCGCCAAAAAAGTCCTATCCCCAACCACTCCATTCAAAATTCCATTCCATTCCATTCATTCCATTCATTCATTCATCCATTCCATTCCATTCCTTTCCGTTCCATTTTCAAAAAACCTTCACGCCCACTACCTAATTAAAAACAAATTGTCTGTGTACAGAAATCCGTAAAGTGTAAAAGTCGGAAAAAATATTTTTCTTCATTAATAGATCACCGGCGTCGCTCAAAAGGCTCGCCGGTTAAAGGGGCTAAAAGCATTTCTGCCCACAAAAAGTCTCAATTAAAAACCTGACGGAAGCTTTTAGACGGTAATCCTTCAAATTGTTTCCAACGCCCCCTCATTAGCACCAAAAGTGTTAAAAAATAAACTTTTTAATCTTTATTACTCGACTGCTAAACGGGTTAAATGATTATACGAAAAGAATCTTATTTTTTATTTAACCCTTTGGTAATTTATTAGCGGCCAGGGAGGTAGCTTTTAATTTTCGTCTACTTTTTAATTGAGTCGACTTGTCATAATTGCGGGGTTGATTTCGGTGTGTCGGATTTGTTAACTTTTGTGTTGAGTGCTGACATTCTAATTAATGCTTTTTGGTCTGTTAGGTTGGTGCTTTAGTTTTTTGACGTCTGGCTTTTATTTATTGTTACTTAGGTTTTTTTGAGTATTATTGCTTACTGTTGATACTTTTTGGGTGTGTGTCGGATAGTGTAGCTATACTACTTTCTATTTATGTTATAAAAACGAAAGTGTGTGTATGTTTTGTGTTACTTCTTCGCGATCTTAATATAATTATAAATTATAAACAAAATACATATTGAGAACCATTTAATTTCAATAAGTTCAGAAATCAATTGTATTAAAGGTAATTATTTTATTAAAAATGTCATGCTACATGTAAAACCACAGATCTTTTTGATTGTTTGTTTTGCAATAGAAAGGTATATGTGTGAAGCATGTCTTGTGAAAACGCTGATTTCACGCTTGTCGCTTAAAACAATTGAAATGTGATCAAAAATATAGCCTGTCCCATCAAACATTTAAAAACAACATCGAACTAAAATAAAAATAGCGAAAAGAATATAATTTTCCTAATCCCAATAAAGCGAACCAATCTAAAATATCAACTAAGCCGCAAAAACACCACAAAAGCAATTTATTCAAACTCCGCTGGACCCTGCTAATTGTTATGCAATAAAACTCACCTCCAAATTCAATCCTACAAATTGTAACAAACAAAAAAAAAAACAAAATAAAAATAATTGAAGCGGAACAAACTTCACTAATTACGCGAATAAATCCAAACAATCCGAAACTCCGTACCGGCGACAAACCGGCGAATTAAAAAGAAAAACCGGCAGATGGACAAAAAACGGGCATTTCCTTGACAAGTTTTATTTACCGCAAACATTGTTACGGAAAAACGGGCGGAATGAAAAAGTTTGCATTCATTAGAACCGTTAATTAATTCAAATGAAACCGCGACGGGACATTTGCATTTCTCGCTTCCCCGTTGTCTTGGGGAAGGAAAGTCTAAGTCACTCAAGGCTTTTTCTAACAAAAAAAATTGTCGGCTAAATGGAAATTAAGCATTTTACAAACCGGCCATTGCTGGCTGGCATTAATTAATTCTGTTAGGCTGGGAGTGGGGGGTAGGTTCAGTTACTAAATAACTTGCTTAAAAATACTAAGTAGATGCATTGACTTTTTAAATTTGCATTACAACTGTAAAAGTTTATTAATACAGTTAGAAAAAAATGCTCTACCTATCCTATGCCTATCATATTCCTTGACTCGGTCTAAACCTGAACAGTTGGTTAGCTATCATGTAGACATAATTAAATTAACAGTTGGTAATCACTCGTTTTTAAATAGATCCATTTTATGATTCTGCAAACTTAGTGTTTTAAAAATATTTTAACTTGTCTTTCACTGTCGTCATTGTCATTGCGCGTTCTAGGAAGGGCCACTCAATTCACATTCCTTTGAGCACGCAACTAGTATTCAAAACTGCCACCAGCTCCCAACCTAAAATCTTACCAGTTTTTTTGACTGCCCTCTCAACTTTCATTGGCCCGATATCACCAGGGGTCGGAGAGTACAATTTATAATGGTGTAATAATTAACAGAGACCCTTGTTTCGAGATAACTCGGGTAATTATTCATTTTCAACGGGCAACACCGAGATTTTATGGGGTGACGGCTTGTAAATGGTGTTGTAACAGACATTATTCTCCCATTTTAATCTTTATTAATTTCCTCTCAGTGACCTCGATGAGGTCATTTTGGTTTTGTTTTTCTCATTCATTTCATTCAGGTTTTGATTTTTACTTAAAGCTGATAATGAAGGCACATTCACAACCATTGCATCCTTAAAGAAAATGCACCTAAAATATTTAATTTCGTTAGATTTAGGGCGTAGTACCAAAATATTCAAATGAATAATTTTAGCGCGACTTTCATTTGTCAGAACTGATTTTTTTTTCAAATTCTGTTCCATTTTCTCTCAAACTAAATTAATCAATAAACAGTGTTATTTTATTACTAGATGCGCCTTGCGGCTTGACCCGCGGTTGAAAAATGGATGAACCTTGGATGAAGAAGCCTAAACATAGGCTACTTACTCCATCCAAGGTTCATTCTTAGGCCACCTCCAATACCTCCAAAAAAAGTAACAAAAAAACACATACACAAACTTTAGCCTTTATAATTAAAAAAGTACTTTTAGAATCCTATCCTACTAATATTATAAACGCGAAAGTTTGTATGTATGGATGGATGGATGTTTGTTACTCTTTCACGCCAGAATGGCTGAACAGATCTGGATGAAATTTGGCACAGAGATAGATTATAGTTTAGAATAGCACATAGGATACTTTTTAACCGCAGGTGAAACCGCGGGGAGCAGCTAGTTAGAAATAATTTGACTGAACATCGATGACAATGTCCAACATTAAAAAGTAATCCGCTTCCGTTTTCTTAAAAATATATTTTTAAAATACTTCATAGCTTGTTACCTTGTTGTGTTATATATTTAAACAGTCCTGCAAACTAAATAATTTTAAGTATGGTCAACATTGTTGGACTGTTGCAGGTAACGTGTTGCAGAACATATAATATAGAGCAGTAGGTTAACTTCTAAAGTCTATGATGTTTTAAATTTAAGTTTTACAAGGAATACAAAACACGATTACGATTTGTCTACATTTAATTTAGCTGAATAGTATCAGATAAGGTTCTGCTGATTTTTTTTTATGCCATAGGTGGTTAACAAGCTAACGGGCCGCCTGATTGTAAACGATCACGTTCCCTATGGATACCTTTAACACCATGGACATCACCAACACGTTGCCGACTTTTAAAGACTCAATTGACGAGCTCATAATTTTAAGAACGTATTGCAAATTGATTGTTTCAGCAAAATCAGAATAAACCTCCTCATTTTATTTTTTGGCATACTCACTCGAAAGCTTCTTCACTTTAGATTCAATAAATTTCTCACATTACATAACATAACATATCGTCACGCCTTTCCCCCGAAGGGGCTGACAGAAGTGTTATACTACACCCACACTTCGCCGGACGATATTCAGTCCCAAATGATACAGGGGGCGAGCCTATCGCCATACACCGGGCTCCAATCATGTAGCAAATGTCATACAATACGCACATATGCTCACACAATGAACAAATTGGTGCGTGCCGTCGGCTGGTTTCGAACCCGCTCCCTCTGGCTTGAAAGGCGAGTCTTCTCCCAACTAGGCTGCCATCGTTTTCTCATTCGTCATTTTTGCTGTAAAGAAACTGTCAAAGTTCTTTGTTCCGTAAAAAAAATTGCCGATCAGTTCCCCATCAAGGTACCAAACTAAAGCAAGTATATTTATGTATTCAATAAAGCCATGTACATATGTGATCAAACACCTACGTTTGTCTACTAAAAAAGGCAATTTTAGGACTACATAAAAAACACGTTTAATTATCTTTATCGTCTCCAAAACCTTCACCATCATAACATATAATAATAAAATAATAATAATAAATCATTTATTCATCAAGTATCATAGACTCATACAAGTTTAAATTAAATAATCAGAGTAACAGTCGCATTATTATCATCATAAATTGCACCACATTAATAATTAATAGAATAATAGCAATACATTGTGAATTAATAAACTAGAATTGACGAAATCAAAATGTCAGTAAGTACAAAAATAAAATAAACAATAAAAATAAAAATGTCAAAAATACAAGAATCAGATAATGTCATTGCAATAATTCAATTCAATTAAATAATTCCAAGTCCATATAAATACAGAAAGTTACATTACAATAAAATAAAATATTAATACAATAAGATGTCTTAAGAAAGCTTAAAAACGCTATTTTGAGGTATTAAGCATTCCATGTTGAATTACTGTTCTAATCATGTATGTTGATCTTTATTTGTCAATTAAATTACTACTGCGCGCGCGCCTTCTACTAAAGTGCCTCAAAATTGGTTTACCGCTCATATAAGGAATTTCATGGCTATTGAAGGTTGTTTAGTTGCTTAATTAGTGTCCCGAAAGGCGTTCCGTTTTGAACGTGGAATGTCGCTGCTGGGATTAGGGTTTTCCTGCCAGTTAAAGTAATTTGATTTTTAATACTGCACTTTATGATGCTTCATTGTTTTATGGCCAGTGTTTTTCTTATTTTTCTTAACAGCGCTCGGGAGGTTTGTCTACTGGTAATAAGTTGTTCTTTTGAGTGGAACAGAGCCTATGCTCGTGTTATGATTGTGTGATTCGAAAGTCAAATAGATGCAGGACTTTCTAGCTGTGGCTCGTAATTACCGCTATATTCTTGCAAAATAATTCTTAAGGACAAAAAACCTTATAAGATCTCTGTTTAGTTATAGCACGTTGAGTAAGAACAAACATGCAAACTTTTTCATTTATAAAGGTAGTGCTATTATTTAACTTTTTAACTTTATTTTCACCATTAGGCACGTTGCACGGAAATTATTTTAAAACAAGCCAATATCTTTTGATTTAAAAAGTCCAGTTCTCATGAATGAAGAAAAAAGTCCTCAATTTGAAATTGTGAACTGAAACTGTCAAGCACGTTTTAAATTATTCGCGAACGTAATCTTAGCGCCTTCAAGTCTTCGGGCGAGCGCAAAAAAAAATCACCAAACAAAATTATCTCAGCATAAACGCCATGTACGAGGCTCGATCTGATAATGCGGCCCATTAATTTGAACAAAGTTCGCGTCGACACCGCCGTTCGCCATATAAAGGTGAGGCGACAAAATTTATAAGTTCGATTACTTTAATCTCGGTTAACTTATGCGAGTACAATTTCAAAGCTGACAAAAGAAATGCACGCAATAAATCGCGTCGACTTATCTGCTTGTATTGTAGGGTGTTGTATCTACGTGGGGTAATTAATATAATGAAGTACAGTGTGGTGTCACGCAAAGTTTTTGGTCGCGTGTCAAGTGCGGTACAGTGCGACAAGGTTAACTGAAGAGTTGAGTGGAGGCGCCACTGTTATAGTTTCTTTACGAAGCTGATAAGCTTCTCTAGATAATTTTAGTTCCTTCTTTTAGCCAACATTGCAGATAAGCTGGTCGGGCTATACACGGTGACCGTTTCCTAAACGCTATTTCGGCCTGAGTTATGCGATGCGCTGGCATTTTGGTGTCTTTTTGTTGTCTTGGCCGGGAACAAAATGTTCTCGTATTTATAGTGGTCATTAGATATGGAAATTATTTCATATCGCTGCAGTGTTGGAGAGGAAGCAACATTATTGTAGATGTAGTTAGTAATGGAAGTAGAACAAAGAAATAGTGAGACCCGGACCGAAGTATTTGCAGAGAAATAAACTTAATGAAAATGGTTACTGCCCAAATGGGCTTCACGTTTCAAAAACGAATTCGATTCAACTTTAAATTTTATCTCCCGTCGGAATTTGAGTTGTACAAAATCTAGGACCAAGCAAAATTAAAATTTAATTGCAAAATTTAAAGAAGTCCCATGGGTGCCTATAGATCTGTTTGTTTCACAAATAGCGTTTAAAATATGAGCTTGGACACACAGTTATCACTCTTTGTATTCGCTCACTCTCTCACACACATGCTTAATGCTTTACACATACACTCACCGACACAATTTATACACACCACAATAAAACACTCTCACTTAGATTTAGATACAGCTCATATTATAGTATATTAGCTGCGCCCCGCGGTTTCACCCGCGGTTAAAAAGTATCCTATGTGCTATTCTAGACTATAATCTATCTCTGTGCCAAATTTCATGCAGATCTGTTCAGCCGTTCTGGCGTGAAAGAGTAACAAACATCCATTCATCCATACATACAAACTTTCGCGTTTATAATATTAATAATTTATAATTATAGTATACAAAATTGTATAAACTGAATAAAACTGAAAGTACTTAATAACCATAGCATGCTATACATACGAGTATAATATAGAAATGGAAAAGCGAAGTCTTCTAACACAGGCATTTAATACTTACCAGAAGGCCAACCTGTTTTAGTAAATTTGTATTGGTAATTCATTTTCAATGGTGTTTTTGGTTATACCGGCACTGCTGTACGGAAGTCTCTTTAGCTATATTGGATATTATTTCCTCGTGGATTTATTGCACTGACTGCGCATTTCGTAAGCTCACTAATCAATTTAGAGGTACTAATGAGGACAATATAAATCGATGTTCTTAATCCCTGGAAGGCTGGAGTAATAAATAAAGGCATAAGAGCACGCGCCATATTTCTCGATTAAGTGCGAAAGTGAGGCGGTCGAGGTACAGGATGCGGGTGTGGACGCAGTATTAGAGAAATGCGATTATGTATATAGTATATTAATATTGAAGTAACAGCTATAATAATACCCTAAAATAACAAGTAACATCTAATCAAAGAAAAAACAAAAATCCGTCTGATAAATTTAGTCTGACACTCCGGATTTAGTTTAAATGTACCCTATGTCACTTCCACTGTCAAGACGATTCTAATGACACCTCACATGTTGAAATCCATCAAGTTGTTTAGGCTGTAGGGCGTGCCAAAGAAACCACATACTTACATACAAACATACCCACATACATACATCCATTAAAAAAACATAACCCTCCTTCTTGCGCAGTCGGGTAAACAGAACAAAAACCTAACCCGTAATAAGGATAATAATACATTTATTACACGTAGAATGTTCCACATAAAGCTTGTTGTAATTGCTGAAAATGTGATTCTGAAAAAAAAATTGTGTTTTTTTTAAAAACACAAAATAAAAAAAATAAAAAAAGTGGGTTTTTTTGGTAGTCCAAAGAAAATAATTATTGGATACATGATGATTTATGAAACGGGAATTGCTCACGTACGATTTAATCGATTATGCCGACTATAGTTTCAACTGCATTCGGCGGTCTTTATCAAGGCGTTATCAATAAATTCTGATTTATGATTTCTCATTTCTAAAATAAATTGGATACTACATAAATATTCCCTACCTATTTATCTGCTAAATATTTGTAAATCAAGGATCAAGTATTAATGTTCCAATGGCTTATTTAATATTTAGTTTCGCCTGCAATGGCACCAAGCCTTTAGGCCATGCGCAAGCGCAGCCGATACCAGGCGGTAGGCTCGCGTCATTACCCGCGCAGGATTGGTCACGCAAATCAGATTCGCGCTGTCGACGCAATTATAATCAAGTACAGAGCAGCTCTCGTAATTCTAAAGTAATCAAAGGCTTACACATCTGTTTGCGAATTGTGGATGTTAATGTCAGCCAGGATCGTAAGTACAAATTTGATGAGAAGGATTTTCATTATTCTTTAGCATCTGCTTTACCTGAGTGAGTAAATTACATACTGTTAAAGTCATATACGCTTCACAAGCATGCACTCATACTCGTATTTCTCTAAGCACTCAGCTTTGTTAATCTCTTATGGTTCTTAAGGTAGGTTCTTTGTTTCGTTTAATTTTGTAATTTATTGACATTTAATCTGGCCTTTTTTTTAAATTGATTCTTGGTATTTTTTATGAATTTCCTGTTTTAATCCTATCGTTAATGTAATAATTATATTTTCTTATCTGCCAATAGCGTATAAGTCGCATAAGCCGTGCTAGTTTGATTTAAAAAATAAAAAGAAACAATGCTTCACACTACGTACACCATACAGGCGTATGTATTTACTTAGTTGGTGACTCTTCAACAGTCAAACACAATCAAAACATTGATACACAATCGATCGGATCCTCGAAAATATGGCATTGTTGACGCTCGATCTACATAATCTCGAGTAAGCTCCTTACCATAAATAACGCGTGTAGCTAGTTAGAATAGCTTGCGTAGGCGCACAGCCGTAGATCGACAGGCCTATCCTGATTGTAAATCAGTGCCTGAACACTATTTGGATGGGGGCACTAAGTCAGAATGTTTACGCTGTTGATTGCAGCATACAACACCCCCACTAGAATTAAGGTTCGACAAACTAACTTCCGATCAAAGAGGGGTAGGAAGACTCCATTGATCTGGAATTTATTCTTCATAGACTTAGAATAAAGGGTTTTTCATTGATTACTTGCCATTATTTCATTTTAATACTTTTGTATGGACCATACATAAAAGTACAGGTTCGTGTTCGTTTCGAGATCAATTCTAAAAAATTGAATGGTACCATTAAACCACAGAGATACACGGAAATAGGAAAGAAAAGCATTTGCCCGTCCTTGGCACACAACGGTGTAAAATATTAATTATTTAATAATTTCTCTTAATCTTCTTTTAATTCATAAATAGTACCTAATTACACATATATTTGCATCTACATATCGAAGCGAGAGCGTGTAAAAAGTCCAATAGAACTGACGTCTGTGTCAGATTGTCACAGTCGCGCCACGCCCTTTGCTTGTAAATCGCGGGAGTAGGGGCCATACCCGGAGCTAGAGCAATGTAGGGTTGCCGCTGTATTAACGCAGATATGAGAGAATTTCTTCTCTTTCCTTTAACATAAGAGAATTAAAAAAAAACCTATTTAATAAAAGCAGTCCAAGTACAGTAAATACCTACAAAGTGCATTCATTACATTAACTTTCCAAAAAAGTTGAGAGAAGGCTTTCAATAAAATCTAGTAGATAGGTACTCATTATGTTCATGCAAAGTCACGAAATACCTGCGTCAATTATGTTTTACAAATAAAATTTATAGAACTAATGCCATCTACAGAATAATCTGCTTGGAAACCTAGAAACCTTTATACTTTGTTTAAAAATTCTCTACGAAGCTACAAAAGGTGACTTAGTATAGACAAAGTTAAGTTTTAAAGATCTCTCTCTCTCTCTCTACCTTTATCGATTTGTCAATTTCAAAAAGACAATTTGTTATGTATTTTCTAGGGCATAATGTCGAGTTATTTAGTGCCACACAACCCTATCGTTGACGGATGTTTCGACACAGCTTGTCTGTAGAATAAACACCTCTGATTCATACAACACAGGACAATGTTTTAGCTAATGGCTTTCTACAATGTCCTAACAACGCAGGGTTTCTATGGCTCAGATTGGCACCGATCGGGTTTCGATTTATTTTCTTAGTGATGTTAGAAGTGAGAAACAATCACGGAGAAATTTAAGCTTTTCGTTTTTTTTTTTCTTTCCATTTGACACCAAAATTAAAGTGCATGCTAATACCAAAATAACATATGTATTAGGAACATAGATAAGAATATTATTCATCTATAAAAATGTGCATTATGGCGAAACATATATATTTTTTAAAGGTGTAATCAAGTACCCTAATCCTAACTAATATTATAAATGCGAAAGTGAGTTTGTTTGTTTATTCGTTTGTTTGTTTGTAACGCTTTCATGCCCTAACTACTCAATCGATCATCATGAAATTTTGCATACACACTGTCTGGAATACAGAAAAGGACATAGGGTACTTTTCATCCCGAAAAATTAACGGTTCCTGTGGACTCACGTGCAACCGCGGGGAGCAGGTAGTATTCTATAAAATACTTAGTCAATATTTTTTTACAAAAACTGTTACATTAATAGAATAAAGAATAATTCATAGACATACACCTAACTACAAGTCTATGTGCTAGTTAGACTAGCAAAATATTTTCCGCTCCAAAAAAAACAGTGCTCATACCATAGTTGCCTGTATACCTTAGATCTACTTAAAATTCTTGACACTCAACCTAAACAAGATTCCCGTAGCACAGACTAATAGAGAGATTACTGGCCGTGCACTTACATTATTTGCGTAGATATAAGACGTTTTGTTGTTGTAAATTGATAGCGAAAGGGCCGTCCCCACGTGCAGACATGTCCAACGTGTTGATTGTAATTTGTAGTGCGCGAGCGCAGGTAAAGCTGGGGGAATATTCTGGAATTTTATACGGGCAGTTTAGTACTTGGCTTCAAAATCTTAGGTAACTATAATCTGGGACTCTTTCTAGGCACTTTGCTTGCTATTTTTCTATGTTAGTAATAGGTTGGTGAATACTTTATTTAGTCGATATATAAAAAAAGGGAGAAAGAAGAAAGAAAGAAATTTATTCTGATTAATTTCTATTGGCAAACTAAAGTTTTTTATTCCAACATCAGGACCTAGTTATTGTGTTATCAATACGTCGAACTATAATAATCGAAATTATGCATTTTAATTAAAAAACAAAATCACTCTTCAATAGTTCTATTTACATTTTTTCAATAGCCACAATTACTAAAAAGACTAAATATTTCAATACCTCTGACGAAATTATCAAAGAGCTCTGAAACAAGTGTGCAACGACTTTAAACTGATTTACAAGGTATAAAGTTTTTTGAAGGATTGAAATTTTACCTTTGCGAATACTGTCAAGCAAAAATACCTACCTTTGTACTTAGTGTCCAGAATAAGGGCCAGGGCTTTGTCTCCATTGTGGGTACAAGCATAAACTTGAGCCGCCTTCGGCGCAAGGATTAGCCCATCTCTCGAGTTTATGCAGGTAATACCGCGAATGATTGCACGTAGCTAATTGGCACGCGAACACACTTGACTAATGATAAATCCCGCAAAACGCAATTTATTATGGCTAGAAGAAGTTTACAAGTTATCACGTTTGCTCTATAATTTTATACAGTCCTGGTACTCTACATTTTCAAATGATTAGTAGAGTGGTGGTCTTAAAGTTAGTTCTTTTAGTCCGAGAGGATTACAAGAACTTACTTTTAGGCCGTCCCTTTTATCAAAGTAAGTGGTCCTTGTGGGACAACCTGCGTCCATGGTTTTGCTGTTATCCCGTAATAAAATAATAAAAATTCCCGTAATAAAAATTTGTTCAATAATTCTACGTCAAAATTGATCAATTCAATTCAGTTTTTTTAGTTATATAATTTAACAAACAGACTGAGAAAGAGGTCATACTTTCTTTATTTTAATTTAAACTATGATTTAATTGTACTTGCTTATCGTTTTATGCTTAATCTTAAAGCAAATGTAACTAAGATTCAACCTTGCAATAAGTACTATCAACACTTGTTAAATACTAACAGAAATAAATACGAGAATAAACTGCCAAGTTAAAAATATCCCTTCAAAACAAAAATAAAAGTTTGTTACTGCAAATGAATGTCTTACAAACCACGCTACAAGACAAGACATTAAACAAAATACCACATACCAAACGATGAGCGCAAACACGACTCTGCGTCAATTTGCTTTAGTCCTGACGACTCAATCTGGATGCTCACAAATGAAGTTACAAATCAACGGAGCAAACAGCCAGTGGCTAGCCTCTAAGAACAAATCGTACCCATACATCACTGTGTAAACTTTGTACTGCGCCTTTTATGATGTATTTTACGCTTCAACTGTAAAGCTAAGGCATATTCACGGCCCATTTAGGAGTTAACTACGTGAGCATTAAGATGACAATGTCTGTAGGATAGGCTTAAAAGATAGGTGTTCTTGTATATCGTCACGTCTTTCCCACGAAGGCGCTGACAGAGGTGTATTACAACATCCACACTTCGCCGCACGATATTCAATCCCAAATGTGACAGGGGGCGAGCATGTTGCCATACACCGGGCTCCAGTTATGTAGCAGATGACATTAAATTCTTAAGGTTTTCTTTTGCAGTTTTTTTATCTATCACATGACAATTTTGCTAAAAATAACCTGCATTAAGCATCAAGTAGGTACACGGCCGGCAAAAAACAGCATAAAACCAGAATACTCGGCTTTAGTGCAGGGCAAAACTCAATTTGGTATGCTGCACCAGAGGAGTGAGTAAATGAGGAGGAACTTGAACAGAATTGGGTCAAAACCAAGATGTAGGCGTGTAGATGGAAGAAAGATTCTTTCTCAGGTGAACAAACACAATAATGATGATGATGAAAATCGGGATCACTCACTCGATTAACTATAAAACACTTACACACACACGTTATAAACACAGTCACATTTATAAATAGTTAGTCCTATTTTTAATTGATTCAGTGACAACTTCATTAGAAACCACCTCTGTATTTAGATAAAAAGTAGAAAATAAAATTTATTACACCTAAACTCCTAAATCAGGAACTCCAAAATCAGAATGACTTGTGGCGAATATGAATGAAGTCATTAAGGACAGATATTTTTGTTTTCATTCAGTATTTGAGATCATATCTGGAGTTCGGTGGGTGTGGCGATTGCATCACTCGTCCATACGATGTCATCTTCGAATTAAATGAGAGCATCCCATATCCGTAAACTGAGTAGGCTAAAATATTGCTTCGAATACTGTAACAACTATATTTGTCTAATAAACAGACAATATTATCTTTGCCCTTATCAATATTTTCTCTTAGCGCCAAATTCGTTAGACTCCTGATGACACTTTTGACATTTTTTGATGATTCTCGTAACTAAATGTTTGTTGAAGATAATATTTTGATTTGAAAATGACTGCATTTATTCGTAAAAGACTATCTTTGTATTGATATTACAGCATTACTGATGAGTAAGTGTCATTTAAATGGTGTTCAGTGTAGGTTGATAGATAATAATTTTGCAGTCGTTGTCAATATTGCTGTAAACAGGACAGAAGGGTAAGAGAAACAAGACCTACCGCATTGATGCCTATTTTTACACGATCAAAAATTGTTGTTGTCTGTATGGATGAGTATAGGAGCTATCTTATTGCATAGCCAAGGTTTAGCTCATTTCCTTGCAGTCCATGCAATCACCTACCGTTGATCTGAGTCGTCGTCATTAAAGTGTCGCCTGCTTTAATGTCATCTCATCAGAGTTTCCTTGACTTACCTCGGGAATTTTATACAGGGTTATAGGTATCTCACCAGAAACCTGTAAAGTTTACTATGAAGCCAATCCAGAAATCGCGAAAAAAAAACAGCTGTTCCATACAAACAGTTCATTGGCCTAAGACAAAATGTATGGAACAGCTGATTTGCTTTTCTCGATTTCAGGATTGGCTTCATAGTAAAAGTTGTTCATATTGATGAGTACAATGAACCCTTAAGAGATTTTTGGTAAGTTACATATAACCATGTATAATCCTAACTAATTTTACAAATGCGAAAGTGAGTTTGTTTGCGTGTTGGTTTGTTACGCTTTTTTGCCTTAACTACTCAACTCAGGACTACAATCGTCAAGCCATGGCAGAGGCAATTAGGTGGCCTAGAAACTCTGACATCAGGGCTAGCTTAGTCGGCCTATACGAACTTATTTGCTTACTGCTCAACCGATTATCATGAAATTTTGCATACACATGTCAAGGGAACAAAAAAATGTAGTCCTAATTTAGTTATTTGGTCCATCAACCAATCAATCATTTATTTATCCTACTAATATTATAAACGCGAAAGTTTGTATGTATGGATGGATGGATGGATGGATGTTTGTTACTCTTTCACGCCAGAACGGTTGAACAGATCTGGATGAAATTTGGCACAGAGAAAGATTATAGTCTAGAATAGCACATAGGATACTTTTTAATCGCGGGTGAAACCGCAGGACGCACCTAGTTTGCTTACTGCTCAACCGATTATCATGAAATTTTGCATACACATGTCAAGGGAACAAAAAAATTGTAGTCCTAATTTAGTTATTTAGTCCATCAACCAATCAATCATTTATTTATCCTACTAATATTATAAAAGCGAAAGTTTGTATGTATGGATGGATGGATGGATGGGTGGATGTTTGGTACTCTTTCACGCCAGAACGGTTGAACAGATCTTGATGAAATTTGGCACAGAGAAAGATTATAATCTAGAATAGCACATAGGATGCTTTTTAATCGCGGGTGAAACCGCAGGACGCAGCTAGTCTGACATAAAAACAAATTTTCAACAAAAATATATTGAAAACTAAACTATGCCACGAAAACCAGAGATCTCTCCCAATATAGTGTACTTATTTTATTGTCTTCATTATTAATACCTACCGTACCTATTTAGTTATTAAAAAAGATATGACATTAGAGGCTGCAACAAAAATCAACAGCTTTTAGACACGGAAACAGTGCACGAGCTTCATGCAGCGTCTTTATCATATTCTGACAAGAATTATAGCAGCAATAAAGTATAGGGCTACCACATAATTCTATCGATAATGGTCGCACTCCGCCTACATAGGAATTAATTAACACGTGACTGTATAAAAACAAGTTCTCGATAGTCGATGTCAACAGTCGGGTAAAATGGAACGGAACTATAAAGGCATCGACGTTTTATGGCAGCGCTGGATTAGACTTGAATGACTCATTCCATCTCGTAGGGTGATCTTCTAGGTGCGGCTACGGAATGTCACAAATTCCTTAATTAATTTAATGCTTAAGTGCGTGTCTCCACAGACAAGGTATTCTGACAAGGTGTTCATTTCTTGATACAAAACTTATTGTTTCTTGTGTCGTGAAAATGTAAGTAATAATATACTTCTGGCAATAATGACAATTGTAACTTTTCATTTCGGAAATTATAAAAAGTTATTGCGAGAAAGTGCTAGTAAATATATTTATTTTACTGTATCTGGTTTAGAAATAAGTAATGCATATTTAAAATAATGTAAACACAACACAAGCGCATCGGATAAGTACAAGACACGCTCGATACGGATGGAACTAATACTGATGACGCTTATCTTTATTTTATCGATATTAAGTCAAATTGTTTATTAGCCTCGCCCAACACTATCTCAAATACGTATAACAATATTGCCTTTGTGGCATTGAGCTACATTGTCGACAAATTTTTGGTCAGAAATCGGAATGGAGCGCGTCACTGGCCTCTATTTTGTGACCGTTGTAAAAGAACTATTCCTCATGAATGGGCCGCGGTGGGCAGCGTGCGTGTGTGATACAACACTACCTGTGTGTACACATAAAAGCGTTTCATGTGAGCGTCGGTTTTTTGTGAATGACCGGCGATATCCGGTCCTTCGTATCGACTACAGGTTTCGTTATCATCTCTCGGACACTGTCTAAACACAAGATATAAAAATTGTGTTTTATTGCGTTTTACAACTCTCCCGATCCATGAATATCGATGAGACGTATCGAATAATAGGGAGTTTCAAGAAAAAAAGGTCACAGAGTATAAACGTAGGTGTCAATGCGTCGCCCGTCCATTCTTTCTAAACAGCAATTTAAGGACTGAGACTTAAATTTTTACATAACAAAAAAGTCCGGATAGTGAGTGGAGATTCGGGATATGTTAATTCGGTTTTATTCTGGTTCGGATAACGTATTCGGGTGGCGCGCTTCGGCGTGAGGCTTTGGCAAAAACTCTGGCAACGAATTTTTGAAATGGCGTGGACGCGCTTTTATCGGTGCAATGTAAAACGATTAACACTCGTAGACTATTGAGACATCAGACCGACAAGACGTTCAATGTGAAACAAATGTATAAATTAAAATAGTTATTTATGATGCAAAGATAAGGATCGTAGCTACATTTTGTTTCTACAGCAACAACATTATTATCTAAGTACATAAAATTAACTGAACTTGTTCTACTCGAAGCTCATTTAATAATACTAGAAAGTCCAGTAGTCCTAATTATTTTGTGAAAATATACATTTATACTCCATTCCCAAATAAGTACAAAGCTCGAATTGGCTCATTACAAAGTAAATTAAATTCCGACACCAAACAAAAACACGCAGACGGAAAATCGAAACAAAAAAGCGGCCACCCTCTCACCAAACGAAGACCGAGTTAGAGAACAAAACAGGGTCTTGCCTTATCAAAATTTAAATTTGGAAAAAAGCGGGGGCCGCGTCTCATTTCAATAACCGTTATTCGGGGCCCCTCCCGCGACCCCATCTCAAGACCCCTGAATGCCCCTACTCCCGAACTATACGTGATTGATGGCAGCAAAGAAACAATAGCCGCCCGAAGTCGCCAGCACCGCAAGCGAATCTTAATAAACGCTTTATTTTATTTGTTTCGAATAACGAGAGACGATAATAAATGTCGATATCGACTTAGATTCGGGATTATCGACGCAGCTGTTGAGAATTTTAAAACACGTTGTTAACGATTCACATGTCCGAGCATAAATCTGTGCGAGTGAAAAAAGTTAGCACTAACTTTTTGCGCGGATGCGAACAGGGATTGCGCAGTTGAATTGATCGAACGCTGTGTAGTTGTATTGCTAATTGACAAGGCAAAAAGGTATAATCTAAAACACTTTCAAAGGAATCGATCGAAGTAGTCGATGCAATGTATAATTTTAATGAAAGGGCGCTTGATGGTCTGCAACCTATACTCATAATGTCATGCGTAGTGATGACAAACTGTCATTAAGTCCTTCCAACGTAGCGTAGCCTTGTCGTCAACGGCTTTCAAAACGTACGCTAAAGCACTACGTATAGTTCTAATTTATGCTTATTTGCTTTGCTTGCTATTAGATATGGTGTAAAAAGCAAGTACTTAGTGAGTGGGCCCATGCGTGTAATTCTGCGACGTCCTCTGTATGATTATTCGAGCATGTCATTAGAGGTGGAAGCTTTTACTTGCTAGTGATGCACGTACTGCGATGCAAAATGAAAACGACATTAACAGTAAGAGAATTAACGCTAAAATCGTTTCAATAATGTGTGCGATGGATGGCCTTAATGTGACACACGGGTGCTAATAATGCTGAACATTCAACAAGCTTGCATTGAACCTCTATGTAGTTTGACTTAGACATAGCTATGATAGAAGGTTTTTAATTATTTCTTTTTGTGACATAACTCGTTTAACTGTGTGTGTGTGTGGTGGTTAAACATAGCATTGCATAGTTTGATTATAAATAAGGAAAATGCAATGAAGTCTATTGTCTATATCAATGATATACACATGAATCTAATGAAGGATATCTGCACATAGACATGAAGCTAATGAATGCCTAAAAACAATGAATGCTCCAAAGAACGTGGTATAGAAAAAAAAACCTATAATAGGTTGCAGTATCATCATATTCAATGTAGTCGTCCTAGTCCTAACTCCTAATATTAAAATTCCTAACTCCTAATATTACAAATGCAAAAATGAGTTTGTTAATTTATTTGTAACGCTTTCACGCCTGAACTACTGAACCGATCTTTTTCAAATTTTGTATGCACGTTAACAAGGCTACAGGAAAAAACATAGGATACCTTTCATCCTGAAAAAAAAATGGTTCCTATGGGATTGCGGCTGAAACCGCGGGGAGCAGCTAATAAGTAAACCGTGAATAAAGAGAAAATTCAAATTTAGAACTTCTTTAGTACAATTTCCCCAATCACCTCAATGATAAAATTGTTTTTTTGTTTTATGTAGAATAGGTCGGCGTTTGACCACCAACTCGCCTGATGTTAAGCGACGTTGTAGTCTAAGACGGAGCACGACGACCTATAAGGTACTTATTCACTCTAGCCTTGAAGTTTTGTAGAGTGAAGAAGTACAAAGACGGCTGTTGAGTGAGGCGCTCCAAGTGCGCTACTGCTCAGACCCGTCTTCGGAACGGTCTAGTCTATTGTTTGTCAACTTTGTTGGCAGTGTGTCAGTTCTGCTAATGCCAACCTGCGCCGTCCATTTGCGTGAAAGCGTCTCCACCTGTAATTGCGGCAACAACCTCGTTGTTACACGGCTGCAAACGGCCAGCCATCATGACTTGCTAAGGACGTCATCGCGATTTTGTAGGAATAACTTTTCATAGCAAAAGATCGAGCAGACTACTACCGCGTGATATTTTATCTCCGTCACTGTTCCTCTTGTGAGAAAAGTTATAAGAGTGAGAGGGACGGAAGCAATATTTCACGCGTCAGAATAAAGCCTTCGATTCGTACCAAATAGTTTTTTTAAGCATTGGGAACAAAGTAAACTGTACTTTCAAAGTTAGGCTACTACTACATTGAATACAATACAATACTATACAAAAACTCTTTATTGACACCAAATACAAATAAATATAAACTAAACACCCAAAAATAAAGGCGCGATGGGCGGTCTTATCGCAGAAGCGATCTCTTACAGACAACCTTTGAATTACAATTAGTAAATGTATATTTTCAAATGTCAGCTTAAGTGCTATGTTTTGATAATAATTCTTAAATTATTTGTACAAACACTAGTATCTATTCTTATAATCCTAATAAAACAAAATAAATAATTCAAATCCTATTATTTATTGCATTTAATTCGCTGCATCAGATATAATCTCAAAAGCTTAGGCAGTGTTAATCCTTTAAATCGCATTACTTGATTAATATAATTCAAAATTAAGATAAAACGTACGACGTAATCTACTCAGGCTTAATTAAGATAACTTAAGTCACACATCAATTTTATTACTTTGGTTTTATCAGCATTCCTAGAGTGTCATACAAGTTATGGACAAAAAATAACATTAAAAATACAACCGTTTTAAATATTATCTTCTTTCGCAACATTGATTGCCTATAAAACGGAACATCTTAAAATTAATAGATTGATTTTGATATAATCCATGTATTAACACAGAAACACAATCAGTATGATTATCTTCTAATGTAGATATTGTATTAATGAAGTATGCCAGAAGGCAATTAAAATTTTTATGCTAATAGCGGGGCAAAAGTTCGTCACAACATGCTTATAACTCAGCATATGAATAAGACAGATGGAAATCTACGTAATATATAGGTAGCTATAATATGGCCGATCACAGTCTTCCAAGCAAATTAATACGTTGAGAGGGTTGGTAGCCTTGCTAGATACGACGACATTGTAATTTGGTTGATGGTTAGTATTGTTCTCAAGTAAGTTTTCAACAAAATTGCTTGACACATTAATATTCTTTGCCTGGTACTATTTACCACTTACTGGGTGTGAGCAGGTATTACATTTATTGATCTCTATGTTTTTCACTAGACAAACGAGTAATAACAGTATTTTACCGGCTTTTTTTGCTCAACGTCCAGTGGTTACAAATATGTAGTCGTGATTACGTTCCAAATTCAGTTGCAGTTTTCCATCTGCGCTTTTCTCTTTCGTCATTCGCAGCATGAGACCGGTTCGACAATTATTTTTTTAGAACAGATATCAGATAATTAATTAATCGAAACAATATGAATGTTTCGGATGGCTCGCCCGTCAACACGCAGCGAGTGGAAGAAAGAGTAGCTGAATTAATTGACTTACAATCTCTTTTTGTACTAATATCGGTTTAATTTATCATTCCCTTTTTTCAGATTTTTCAGATAGGTTTTTTTTGTCTACTTTTGTATGTAAATGTTTACTTTACTACTATATTTCTCCTAATTTATTTTATTTTATTTATTCATTTAATGCACATAATGCAAATATAATGTATATCTAAATATAGAGGTTTAAATAGGGAGATAATGTTAAACCATTATAAATTGATCGAGACATACACAGAAAAAAAATAAAACTTTTGAGTTTCGCTTAAGGCCCGGTATTACACGAAATCAACGAAAACAAGTATTTTGTTCGCGCCTAGTTTGATTTGAAGAATTGGTATGATCAGGTGCAAAAAAAAAACAGCTGATAGAAAAAAAGCAACCAAAAACGGAGTAGTGGAGTAGAATTGTAAAAATTATTCTCATTTTGAAAAAAAGTAATCACTAAAAGTATCCTCTTTAAAAATTGCCTGAGCGTGGTTCTCTAAATTTTTAGCATTTTAGCATTGCAACACTTTTTTTTTCGATTATTAAATAGCCAGATTAATTCTCGAAAGTTTAACCAAGTCATTTATTCTTTCTGATCTATTTGTGTTCGTATTACAATTAATACCAATAAAAACGCCGAAAAAAAATATATTTTTTTTTACTTCTTGATTTATTATTTTCAACTCTCAGCTTAAGTTATCGTGCATGTGTAGGTGGAATGTCGTGGTATGACTGCGTCCTAATTAGAGTATAGCCCTACTCTAAATCAGCACACTTTCGTTTGTAAAAGTATACATTTTTTAAATCATAATCACAGATGTTTTTATACCGACCATTTTTTACATTCGTAAATACATTTTGTTTGAGTAAAATTAACCTACAGACTCGCATGTGTGCTCTCACTTCTCATAGACCGGAAAGCAGAAAGTAATTTCGACTTCATTATTTAAACCCAAGCCTTGTTTAATCATATCTCACAAAAAACCCTCCCACAATCTTAATAACAACATCGTCACTAATAATTTCACAAGTACACTAAATTGCCGCTAATCATTACCGTATACTGTGCTATACAGTAACATAACTTTACTATTACCTAAATAAGTACTTATGCCGACAGAATTTGAGTGAATTTATTAGAATAACTTAAAGATATGAAGTGCAAAGCTTAAAAACCGACTTCTCATCCTGTAATTCGTCATCCATGTAAACAATTTTAGACTTTTGCTGATATTTTAAAAACTGCTTGACTGATTTCGATAAAATGTATTTATGGGATCACCTCTAAAGTATCATCAACCTAACAAAAAAATAATCGTTAAAATCGATTCACAACTTGCGGAGTAATCGCGTAACATACATACAAAAAACATACAATCGAATTGAGAACCTCTTCCTTTTTGGACGTCGTTTAAAAATTATGTTAAGAATGCTTTGTTAATAACAAATAAATGAGAAAAGATTATGTAATGATTACCGTAGACAAAAATGTGCGTCATTACTTTTTGGGCAGATACTTGACGGCTCCACCAACCGACTGTGTGGTGTAAGTATGTCACACCAAAATCGCTAACAGCCTTTGTATGATATCTTAATGTTGGCTGCCTTATTCCAAAAGAAATCACACACCTCGGCTCCCTAGTCTTGCAGTATCTGTTTGTCCATAATTTGACTTGTCTTAAACATCAGTCGAGATGACGGTCAAAGTATTGTTTAAATATGCCAAAAAAAAACTGCATAAACTTGCTGAATCATTTTCCAAAATGGCGTAAGCTTCACTACTGTTTCCTGAACACGCGGTAATTCGGAACCATTTCTAAAATTGTACCTGTTCGCTGTTATTAAAGTAATCACCTGGGCGGTACACACAAACAAACAAAAATTATGTGCAGGTAATTAAAGAAAGGGGTTCCATTTGATAATGGTCCGATAATTTCGTTACGGCCCTAAGTATCGAGCAATTTTCTAGAATTATATCCGTAAGTGGGGAATTTGATTGCCTCTAGATGTTCGAGAGATATTCTATGATTGATTACTTGCACCAGTTGGTGAATAACTGTTTAAATGTGAGAACATTAACATTCCTCACTATGTTAAACGGATAGGTGCAGTCCAATAATTAGATTCAAGTTATATATCTACATATTCATGCATAAATTCAAACATGCTGTGTCAAAGGTTATTGATGTATAAATATTCTGACCACATTAGATTTTAGTGTCTGACATCATCATCACTTTCTACCGAGTAATTTAAATACCATTAATAACTGCGCTGATAAAATATAAATTAACGACTCTTTGAATATTCAAAACTCATCGAGTTTCGAATCGAAAAAATGAGAAATAAAATTAATGAATTACTTCGTCAAACAATTAAGTACGGTTCGAGGCGTGCGAACAAAGGGACCGAGTGCGATACTGAAAATTTCATTTGGCCCCAATTAGGTTGTTCGAAATTGAATTTTCTGACAATTATAGCTGGGTACGGGTAGCCGGGTATCCGGCTACGGGCCGGTCGCAGCCTCCCAGGTCGCGTGCGACAAGGCCGAGTCCCCGGCAACAGGTGGCCCTTTCAAGCAATTAAAACCCGGGTTTTAATTAGCAGGGGAACTCGATTATTAGCGAATCTCGCCGAGCTTTACGGCTTTGCACTGGAATGTACACTTTAAACTTGGGGGAGCGAACCATGGCTACTAAAACTTGTACTAAAACCGTCGAATAAAAAATAAATGAACAAGTCTCTGAATACTAATTAAGAAACATAAATTGACATAATTCTCTGTCAAAGTGCTATTAGCATTTGTTTAAGTGGTTTAAGATACGAAATAAAGTACGGATTTGCGAGATTTTGACGTTTTTATGTTGATTACGATCGTCCTGATTACACATCTAGATTTTTATTTTGCACTAACTTACAACATTGACAATGATATTTTAATATTTAAGGACAACTAATAGGACCTCAAAATAATTAGCAGTTGAGATTGAATGTTTATTAGTAGTATGTCATCCAATTCTGTTGCTTCTATTGGGTACTGATTCTCTGAACTAATTCTCTAAAGTCCATGTATTGTCTAAAATAAACTTTAGCTAGACTGCACTTTAAAGGCGGCATTTTAAACAGTAATTATTAAGCAAGGTACTCACTATCAAACTGCAAGTTACTGTTTTGCACGATACTGTCAAACCAGGAAAACTGTTCGAAATTTCATTTTCGCGCCATGAGCGAAATTTCATTTTGTGAATTTATTTTAGCAATAAAGGCTTCTTAAATTTTTTGTAACCTAAATTACATCACGAGGGGTTCGCAAACCTGCTCTGAGCCGAAAATAGAGTTATTTGCGGTACACAATGTAAACAAATGTAGATTTATTTCAGTACCGTAGATGCTGTGAGCCGAATTGTCAATTTTGCTACGAATCAAAGAGCATTCACAGTGTCTCGTCGGTTCGGTTCAATGGCTGTGAACAACACGTCTACAGAACCACGAACTGTTTTACTGTAACAGTTACATTTACAGTTCGATAGTGAGTACTTGGCTTTAGATGCAGGCTAGGCTTTTGCACTGTACTAAGTTGACTCGGTGAACACATGAAAACATAACTCACTTTGACACTGTACAATACATTGTGTATGGGTAAATATATAGAAAACTATTAGGATCAACTGAGGCAAATGCGTCTGTAAGGCAATTACTTTCGAGAATTACTGATAAACCCTTCACAAATTAGGCGCCATATACATTTTTTTTTCTATCTTTAGTTATATCTAATCTGTACAAGATGGTGCTAGTTGCCTAATTTGTGAAGGGCTTGTCAGTAATTCTCGAAAGACGCAATTGCCCCACAGACACATTTGCCCCAGTTGACCCTAGTACTCAATTTATTTTTTACTTTCGTAACATCTAAGTAAACATCTAACTCTCATATTTATTGGAAAACGTAGACTTGTTGGAAACATTTCAACGTTCAACTAGAAAGTCCCAAACAAAACAATTTCGTTCCAACGAACAAATCTACTTTTTATCTACGAACGAACTACTACCAAGTCCGACCCACGCTCGTATTATGACATCCTTTCGTAAATACCGACACTCAACTTCTCGATGCTTATTCGATACTTAGCTTTTCTTGAAATGTCTGCATTTCCTTATCAAAAGACTCCCAAGGGTGGTGGGCGCTTTTTAAAGCATGCTGGTGTGAGTGGGGAGGCGCACACGTGTGTGTGTGCCAACCATGTGTGACTACTCATCTATATGTGTTAATGCGTTTTCTTTTTACCAATTTTTGGGGTGCCTCCGCTTCCTAGAAATTTGCATATTTTTAAACTATCTGTTTGTTTTAGATGATAAGCATCAGAGTTAATGTTGTAGAACAGTTCCTGTCATTAGTTTTAAGACGTTTAAGTGAACGTTTATGGCTAAACGGTTTTCACGTACTGTTAGGAACATTAGGAAAATGTATTGTTGTAGTTAGTTTCATTTTTATAAGATACTATGTTTTTACATGGGCAATAAAATTTTTTAATATTTTTTTAATATTAATATTAAAATTTTGATTGAATAACTGAACAGAGTTACAGCACTAAGTAGATAAGTATCATTTGATAAAAATTCGCAAATATTCTTCTGAATATCAAATAAGTGTAGATGAATAAAAGTAATATCGTGAAAACGTAATACATTTTGGAGATAGTAAATAGATAAATCTTTTTTTTTTAAGATTAACAGACATCAGCTGAAGACGTGTTGTCCTAAATTGGCGAATCGAATACAGGAACAGATAGGTAAACCGTATATCACGTAGGCCGCCGTAATACTTTATTTAAAACCAAATATTAGATTGCCCCTAAAGAACTTTACATAGTTTATAACTTTACGCTACATCGAAAACAGACGAAAGTTGATTACCTGAACTCATGTTTAATTGTATTTGCTGCTATTTTTTTTAACAAATTGTCGGCTCGGCCCAATTTGTTGTGTGTGAACTTAAGTGCGTATTATATGACATCTGCTATATGACTGAAGCCCGGTGTATGGCGACAGGCTCGCCCCCTGTCACATTCGGGACTGAATATCGTCCGGCGAAGTGTGGGTGTTGTATTACACCTTTGCCAGTCCCCTCGGCGGAAAGGCGTGACGATATGTTAATGTTATTCTATTTTTTTCAATACAACTGCAAACAAAGTCCGTATACATTATCAGCATTGCCAAAAACAATGGCCACCCTACCAAACGTCTTCGCTTCACACGACCGAAGGTTGCATATTATTTGTACCCACACATGCAAAATAGTCGCGCTAGTGTGTGTAAGGCCGCTATTCACGATTTTCGCATCTATGGTGTGGTATTGATTTCGTATTGTCGTTAGCTCGCGACATGTAAAAGAAAAGGGGTCTAGAGACGATTGCACACTTGCCCGTTGGACCGGAAGTGTATCTAGGTTGCTGAAATGCAAAAACTAATTAAATATTAGCAGCCGGTATACATATATTATTTGAGTGGAATCACTTTGCACAACTGGAATTGTAGAAATTGAAATTCTAAACTCATATGTACCTTGTCCCTGATTATTATCACATAGACGTACCGCAGTATTGCGGTAGTATATTTTTGAATAACGTTAGTAGTTTCTTCAAAAAATTGTTTAAACTAAGTCAATATTATTAAGATTATTGTGAAAAAAAATTAAGTAAAGTACGTACTTACGTACAAAATTCCATCCTTTGTTGTCTTTTAAATCTGGCAAATCATTCCTTTTTTGGTTTAGCAACATGATGTGCCTTTGCTGTAACTATGCTTCTTCATCTCTATTTCTTTTGTAGAAAACAAAATAATTAACTGCCTATGTCGAATTTTTTGTTGCATTTTTTACGACTTTAAAATAGGTAGCTACTGAACAGGTTTAATTACATTCAGTTACTTAGATGCATACACATGTTTGTAACCTCTTACCTCTCCCAGGAAACCAACGAGTCTTCTTTCTAAATAAATACTTACTGACTCTGACCTATTTCGTTTCTCAATAAAAAAAAACAGTGCCCGGTGTCTGGCGACAGGCTCGCCCCTGTCACATTTGGGACTGAATATTGACCGGTGAAGAGTGAGTGTTGTTGTGAGTGAGTCTCTACCAACACCTCCGGGGGAAAGGCGTAACGATGTGTATGTACTTAATAAAAAAAATAAAAAAATAACTAAATAAACTGACTTTCTTAAACTTGTAAAATTTGCAAGTGTGAAAGAGCCCTTACATAGAAAAAGGGTCTCAAACACGGGCGGCCATTAGAAAAATGTCGCGATAGGATGTTCAATCATTTCGGTACCAATAAGGGGCGCCATCGATTTTGCGAAAATGTCAACGAAACGGTATCGAATATCGCAGAATATTTTAGGGTGTGAGTTTTTTTTTTTAAACTAGTGATGTAGACTGTGAGTACGCTCCTCGGACTTGGGCTCGATTAGACAAGGCCTGGTTGGTTATGGAGAGTTGCTTAATATGATAATAATTATGATGGCGCTGTACCTAATTAGAGAGAAGAGTAAAGTGCTCGCTTAGTTTTTTGCGTTTTAACGATTGAACCAATCATTTTGAAGTTACCTGCCTACAGTACTTAACATTTAAAAACAGTCCGCATTTAATGAAGACAGAAAGATACTGTTTTATAATGTTTTCTTTTAATTGGTTACAATACAAAATAGATCACTCTTGTAAATAGAAAGGTGCTTAGTTGCACAAAACTGAAAATAGAACAAAATTAAATCAAAACTAATGTTCTACTTTGTTTCATTGTTTCAGGTAAGCTTCAGTTTCCACGAGGTCGTTTACTAAAGAAACTCAACAATCCAACTCTAACAAAAACAAAGGTAAACACTATTCACCTTCAAAAATTCACGGCCAAATAACAATAACAATTTTACTTCCGTGACTCTACAAATAAAATAACACATAAACTAGTTCCACTATCCGCTAAGAGATGGCAGCACGCGTATGGGAAAGTAGTAAAAGCTCCGGGTTCTTATAAAAGTTGGGGTAGAAAAATGTACATGTGTGGAACGGGCGTGATGTGTGAAAGGTTTTTCTTTGCTTTTCTTGAAAGGGGTTCTTTGTACGTGCTAGTTTGAACGTTTTCACATAGGGGGCGGTACGTGACGTGATTTTAGCTAAAGATCGTGTATTTAGAGACTGTAAGTAGATAGATATGTATTTATTTTATCGAAATTTGATGTCAGGTTTTAAAAATGTTAAAAAAAAGTAAACGCAATGCTCACGTGTATTTCAACTAGGTACCTACCTAACAAACTTAGGTAAATATTAATGTCAAAGAAACTATGCAAGGTATGCCATAGTCGCATACAAAGTTACTCATTATTTCAACTTACTAAATATTTATTTTATAAATGTGGTTGTGATAGCAGCATACCTATTAAATAATAAATTATTGTAATTAATGTGTAAACTGTGCAAAAATAAGTGATATAATTTCCTACGAGCACAGATATCTATTATACATCCCATTTGCGTTCCACATTTTCCAACGTTCAACGGCATTAAACCTACCAAAAAAAGTAGCTACCGACCAATATATAAATATGTAGCTGTAAGCTGTAGCTGTAATTGGGTAAAGACACACCTATCTTCTTCTTAATATATATAAATTACGTGTCACGTTGTTTGTCCGCTATAGACTCCTAAACTACTTAATCAAATTTGCACACCGTGTGCAGTTCGATCTAACTTAACAGATAGGATAGCTCACATATATATATTTTATATTTATATGTGAGCTATATATATATATATATATTTTATTTTATATTTTTTGACTGCCTTGGTGGCTTAGTGGTGGTAAACCTGCCTTCTGAGCTTGGGGGCGTGGGTTCGATTCCCACCTAGGGCAAACATTTATGTGGTGAACATTTGTGTCTGTTCTATGTCTGGGTGTTAATTATCAATACAATACAATACAATACAAAAACTCTTTATTGACACCAAATACAAATAAATCTAAACTAAACATTCAAAAATAAAGGCGCAATGGGCGGTCTTATCGCTTAAGAGCGATCTCTTCCAGACAACCTTTGGATGGAATAAAAACATTATGATTTATTATCTATTTAAGTATGTATTTAAAAATATATATTTATGTATATCAGTCTCTGGCAGCCATAGTACAAGCTTTGCTTAGTTTGGGGTCAGGCGACCGTGTGTATAAATGTCAAAAAAAAATAATAAAAATAAACGCGAATGAAGTCGCGGGGTGACAGCTAGTTTATAATAAAATCCGTAAACATTACTAGTCCACAGAATAAATACAAGTTACTAAGGAGACTCTATAGTCAGTGGAACATGTGCGTTTAGCAGGAAAAGAGTGTTACGTCAGTTTACGATACACCAAGGTCAGGGGTTGGCCGCGAGGGTCAACGCTCGCATCGCCTTGTGACTGAATAGGCGTAAGGTCAACCGATCGACGGGCAAAATTTTAAACCACGAATTTGTTTTAAAAAGTTTGTGGAGACTTATGTGTGTTTTTGAAGCGATGGTGGGTGAGTGAGATGTCGTCTATTCTATGAGAATGTACTTCGTCATGATCAAGCACGTTACTTAATTAGGACGCTCCTAAACGGGCCATAGTTTTACTACAATACTGGCCGGGCAAAACTGGCCCGGCAATATTTTGAGTGCAGTCGGGCCATTTATTCATACTACGCTTCGCCCGTGTTTTATAGCCTATGTCACTCAGGATTAATGTGGCTTTCTAATGGTGAATGAATTTTTGAAATCGGACCCGTATTTTTTGTGTTTATTCGTTACAACATACTAAAAATACTAATCTTTCCTCATCATAATATTGTAACATTATCTAGTGTACAAAAATAAATTTCTAGCATGGCTGATAATGGCCGAGCTATATAGGTACATAGTTGGCAATATTGCCAGTATTGACGGGCAAGTTTTGCAGTGAAAATATGGTCCGTCTAGGAGCGCTCTCAGTCGAATCTTTGGGTTAGTTTTTCAGTTACAATCTTCCTTAGAAATATCGTCTCTCTACGAAGTCTCAGGGTGATTTATAAACAATGTTTGCCAAATTGTGGTCATTATATATCCACCCAGTTACTTAAGAAAAGAGTAGGTAAGTACGTAACTATGAAAAAAAAGCATAGGGTTGACGATCGCTCGATGACTTTTTAAAAATTAATGTGGTTTTAACTTCGATGGGTTTCAACCCATTTTTTAATTAAAAACATGGTTTTTCACGTTCTATCGAGTAGGATAGTAACACATTTTTTTGCAAGCCTTTATACATATTAGGTACCTACTTCTGTCATTGATAACAATAACTTTTGAATTTTTAATAGACTTTCCTCAACATTGTTCTATGTATTATTCACTTTTACTTAAGAGGGCCGCGACGCTCTGAAATTTCCATACAAATGCGCTTCTCAAATTTCTTGAAAACCATTTGTAAGATTATGATGAAATTTAGCATGTACAATTAAATTAACAATATCTCCGCCCCTATGTTCTTGGTTTTTCTTTAAAATGTTCCCAAGCTAAAATAGAGCTATGAAAAATTTCCGCATTTTTAGGGGTCCTTTTTGAATGATTTATTCAATAGATAGACAAAGCAAATCAAAAATCCCTTTACATAGGGAGGTTTTCTATATCATTAACTTTTAAATGAATCCATAATACAAGGGACTTTCTTTACTTAAGAATGATTAGAGAAGTGCAAAAGTCATAAAAAAAATCCACTTTGTCACTCTGTAGATAACTTTAAAGGCTCGTCAGTATCTTTATTTGCTCTCTTCGCTCGTCATCTTCTTCTAGACGAAATGGTTATGGAAAACCTTAAGCCAATGCGAAGTTAGTCTAAAGTTGTCGCCGGACTCTTAAAAGACTACAATTGACTTTCTCCGTAATAATTGTATTATGAAGGTATGGGTTATTCCTTATTTCAGAAGATGATGTATCCCTACTTACTATTTTCATACCTATTACATACTTAAAAGATATTAATCAAAAACTTAAAGAGTTACCTTTTTCCTGACTAAACTGCTTTTTCCTTTTAAAATAATAATAACGCTTTTGTTTTGTCCTATGCTAGTCTCGTCCAATGTCTTCCTAACCTAACGATGTCGTACATCTAGCAAGCTAAGGGTTTGTCTTGTGGTTGCTTGCTGTTCTGTGACCATCAGAAAAGCCACATAAAATCTGTATAAAATCACTTACTTAAGTCTAGAAACATTCTATTTACCTATCTAAAGTCATTGAATTCTCGCTTTTTTGGCTTCTCAACTTTTCCTTTTTCTAAAGAAAAAACCTCTACTTAGTTACTTTTTAGCTTCGTTTCGATTTCCATTAAAAACCGCAGACACGTATCAAAAATAAATACAAACAAAGTAGACCGAAACTCATTAAAGCTCACAGAGAAATGGGAACCGAGTTGACAATTTTACGAGCGCGCCACCAAATCAATACCATATTTTACTTGTTTTCGAAATAAAACAATGACAGTACATTTCTCGCGACTTGTGACAGTAGCATAGCAATAAATAAATATATATTTCCCTCTACAATGTGGTCTGCAGTACCACCCACGAAGCGCCCGCGCATGCAAAAAATAGCTTGGCTTCGCTACCTGTCCCACTGTTTGAATAGGTGTCCAATTGTCAATAATTTCAAATGGGAAATAAGGGTTAAGTCATAAGTGCCTATAGGTAGTTAAAACTACGAAGACGAAGACGAAGATTGGGTGCAACTTTTATTTTAATCAAATCAAATCGCTTGTAGTGTAAGGGCGTTCCTAGACGAGTCAATTTTTTTCACTGCGAATTAAGCTGGCCCAGCATTTGTTTGAGTGTTGCCCGCTCATCTAAGTAGTCATACATTTCTAGCATGGCTGGTGATGGCCGGGCTACAGTCGGCAATATTGCCAGTATTGCCGGGCCAGTATTGCAGTAAATATATGGCCCGTCTAGGGGCACCCTAAGGGTAATCAGAATGAAAAATAAAATCAAAATTGTTTTATTCAAGACACAAAGATCCACGCAAAAATTACATTAAATTGAGATTAAAGTTATTATAACACATTAAATTACTACTATTATTATACTTATTCATATGTACTTAGTAATATGGTTTGCTATTTTCTTAACTCTGCATATCGTAACCAGACTTACTTAAACCTAAGTAGGTACGTTTTTTTTTATCTCAGTACCTTACTGTGTGGCCAACGCGGTCAATATTACTTGACTAATCAATAGCAGAACATTACACATTCGCTAACAGTAGTTCGCAATACTTATGTATACTTATTAGGCTCAGATTAACCTAAAGAATAAGATGGCGCACGGCGTATGATTTAGGTGAAGCCAAAAACCATCCAAAAACGTATACGCTACTGTCGTATATGTACACAACACGCACACATTGACGCAAAAAAAAACTACGCTACTCGTTCGGTCATTCATAACTCGACATTATGGGCATTAGTTTATGGTATAATTTCGTGTACATAAATATACATAGTGCATTATAAAAGTGTGGCCAGGACTACATTTTGAGGTTCTTTTTAAAAACTGTGCAGTTTTTTTACAAGTTAATTTAAAAAAAGGCGTAACATTAACTAAATTAAAAAACATTGATTAAATTATTACTGCACATGTCTGTCTTACAGACATGTGCAGTTAGAACATTAAATCTAATAAGGTTGTAAGTTGGAACGGAAATGGCTAACGTAGAGTTTGGGAATTAACATTGGTTTTCGTGCAATTGTAATGTTTTTCATGGCAACATTACCACGCACACAAGATTTTTAAAGAATTGGCAGTGTAATATAGTAACGCAGTGTTCCATCTTTTCCTCTAGGTTGATCTGAGATATCAGGTATATCTTTCCCTGCAGAATATAGGTAGGTATCAGGGTGGAAAATGGTGTCGATGATGATGGTAAAGAAATAAAGTAGGTAGGTAGAAGGTAGGCATCAAAAAATTCGTTGATTCATCTTATTTATGCCAACACAAAGTTAGATGGGTATTTATGACAAAGTTTAAAATTTAAGGGTCCGGCAACCGCTTTAGAGTAACTTCGCATTAGCTAAAGATTTTCTATTGCCATTTCGTCTAGAAGAGGACGACGAGCGAAGAGAGCAAGTAAATGTACTGACGAGCCTGTAGCGTTATCTACAGAGTGACAAAGTGCAATTTCAATAATTTTTATGACTTTTGCACTTCTCCGATCATTCTTAGATAATTAAAAATTTCCCTTTTATTATATATTATACTTTACTTTACCTTACTTTATATTCTATATTTTTAATAAATCAGTCAAAAGCGATCCCTTACAACTGCGTATTTTTTCATAGCTCTAGATTCTCTAGAGGACGTTTTTAAAAAGATCAAGAACATAGAGGCGGAGATATCGTTCATTTAATTGTACATGCCAAATTTTATCATCAAAATTTATGGTTTCCAAGAAATTTGACAAGCGCTTTTGTATTGAAAATTCAGAGCGTCGCGGAACCTTTAATTTCCTACTCTACTTTTGTATCCCATAGATACCCTACTCGTAGCGTTATCTTTAAGTATTTTTTAAGTAATTGCTTCGTAAAGATTCGTAAGCACTTACGAATAAGTACCTAATTACTATCCTACTAATATTATAAACGCGAAAGTTTGTAAGGATGGATGGATGTTTGTTACTCTTTCACGCCAGAACAGCTGAATAGATCTGGTTGAAATTTGGCACAGAGATAGATTATAGTCTAGAATAGCACATAGGAAATTTATTAACCGCGGGTGAAACCGCGGGGCGCAGCTAGTAAACTATAAGTACGTTACCTTATTCTAATAAGATTGTACCTTACCTACCTACTGTACAGAAATCCTAACAACCTAAATAGCATTTAAAAATGAGAGAGCAGCGTCTGTCAAAGTAAAGATTTTCGCTACCATGCAATTCGACTAGGTATCTACCTATTTAATATTTAGGTAATTATTCTAAAAAAATATGGTGCTCATTCATACAAATTGCTATGTACGTCGTACAGTCAAACTTACTTTTGTAAAAACCCTAATACTTATACCTATAATTAAAGAAATACCATACTTAAACCTTATACCTAGGTACATAAATGAAAAATGAAAAAATAAAATGACGAGTTTCCCAAACACTATTCACTCGTAAGGTGTAGGTACTTAAACCTATAATTGGATACCTAGGATACGGTATCTATATTTTTTTTAAAACGCTTCGACTTGTTAACCTCCTCCGTTTCGTCGGTTACAAGTAAACGACGCTAATGTAGAACTTAGGTAGGTAGGTACACTTAATATTATATTTTATTATAATTTTTAAAGTGTTTTGTAATTAATGTTTGTTTAGAAGTAAGTAGGTTTAAGCTTTTCTAATGAAATGTACCCACCTAATAGTACTTTTTATATGAAGGACTGTGGTAGGTATTTATGTGGTAAATTAAAATCAGGGTTAGAATTACATTTATTCCCGATAATGGGTTTTTGGTACCTATAGAAACGTCTCAAAGTCTCTCATTTTTTTTTTATCTGTTTGTGGCATTAAACATTTATCTCTGAAAATACTTATCCAAACCTTTAGGAGAATAAAGCTTAATTCTTATTTATTAAAGCTTTATTCTTCTAAGTCCACACCAATATCGTTACATATTTTACAACAAAATAGGCAGCATGTTTCTTAACGAAGATTCTTTGATAGACTTTTAAATTAAAAGTAGGTAGGTATACCTACCTACCTTACCTACTCCATATCGAATCCGATTTCTTTTTATGATCTTACTAGCTGCGCCCCGCGGTTTCACCCGCGGTTAAAAAGTATCCTATGTGCTACTCTAGACTTTAATCTATCCCTGTGCCGAATTTCATCCAGATCTGTTCAGCCGTTCTGGCTTGAAAGAGTAACAAACATCCATCCATCCATCGATCCATCCATTCTTACAAACTTTCGCGTTTATAATATTAGTAGGATTATTTGATAGGATCAACCCGCTGACATATTGCTCTGCCAATCTACTAATAAAGGTGGTTGGTTACAGAGTTACTATAAAAAAATACTTTTAAAAAAAAAACTTGCCTGTTCTTCTTAGTTAGTCTTTTTCCGTACAAGGCGGTAGAGTCATTTTTATAACTTTGACGTTTATAAGTATACCGTCGAAACCCAATTGAGTAGACATTTTGACTTTGACTTACAACAAATCTGTATTCTAACATGTGTTACTGTCACTATAAATAACCTTTATACGTGTAGTTGGGTAAGTAGGTATTGTTAGCTGTCGCTAATTCCATGTTTTACAATGTCTAAAAACTTTAGTGACGATTTAATTTTTGCTTCACTGGTAGAAAAAGATTTTTAATTTTAAAAATAATGTAAAAAGAAATACCTAAGTTGTTTCATACTATGTTTGCCGTAAAATTACCTATGATTTTAAATCTCACCTAGTCCTCGTCTTGTTCGTTTATTTAGGCATTCTGTAAATGAGTAGGTAACAACAAATTAGCAGATAATTAGTTTAGGTAATAGCAAAATAAGTAGATAACTAATAATTAGATCATTGATTCTGGTAGGTAGGTTACTTATAGGTCAATTATTTTCCTTTTTTTTTGTGTCAAAGCCTGAAATATCTTATTTAGAAAAATAAATGAAAAGGTAAGGAAGGTGAGTAGGAATTTAAAATATCTATGCAGATTTAGCAAATTTCAAATAGGTAGGTAGGTATAAGGTAAAGCAGTTTTGATTTAGAAATACGTAGGTAAGTAGGTATGTAAAGAAGTAGATAGGTAATCGGTATAGTAACAATGACTTTTTATTGTTAAGGAAAAATACCTACTAAGTAAACGAAATAAATTATTAAGTTATTTAATATTCTCTTTCATTGTCAGATCACACGACATGCCATACCGATTTGCCATCCCAATTTTCGGCCAATTACAAAACAAAGTGACGAGACAATCAACCTGCTAGACGCAAAGAACACCGATCGCTCGTTTCGCCGCAATCGCAGAATCCGCACAAAAACAATCGGCGAGCGAGAGCATCGACAATTAAATCGCGTAATTAAATCGAGGCGTGGCCACGCGTTAATGAGGGGCGCACATAGGCGGCGGCGGGAGTAATCAACATTAAAGATTGGCGGGAGATGTGGCCCCCCGCACCCGCGCTCCTCATTACTTATACAAAATACTTAAGACGAGCATCGTCCCGCTCCGCGCGCTAATAGCTCGCGCCCACTCTCTATCGCCGTCCCGCTTCGCCCGTGGAGCGTAATTAGGGCCTTGCATCGGCTCGACTCGCTCTAGCCCCGCCCCCGGGGCCCGGGGGCCGGGGAGGGGGCCCAAGCAAGCGGGGGGCCCGCTCCGGCCGCGCAGTGTGCCGCCGACCGTTGACTGTGCTACGTCGCGCGCGCCGCGATACCAACCCGAACGACAAAACAGAAAACACCAACAACTTTAGTTCCTCATCGACAGTTTCAGTGCTTTTTTGGTGTAATAACAAAGTTTTTATGTGTTCTGACTGACTTGAAGTGTTGTTCGAGTTGATTCTAGTTGGATTGGACGTGTGATTATAAAGTGACTGCGTGCTATGCCGCAATTGCGAGATTAGCTGCGTTCTGCGGGCGATGCTCAGAGGTTAATATCTAGATTTAAGATTTTGTGAATCTATCTGAGAGCAGATTTTTTATAAGCGTGTTCTAATCAGTATTTGGAAGTTCTTGTTAGAAAACCGATAACTTATTAACAGCTTTGAAAAAATTAGAAGTATGGAAATAGCTCTACATCTTCAATTCCAGAGCTCTAGTTGTGAGCAATTTTTCTACTTTGATAGGATTACTTTTTTTTAAATACCTACCCAGGTAGGCATAAACTGGAAAAAAAAATCATAAACAAATTGATAAAGTAGCTGTACCAACGATTTATTAAACTTAGAATTTGATCTAACTTGATCATTGCCGCACTGAAAATGGAAACTAGGAATCCAAATTTTAAGTTGTCAACGAAAATGCAAATAAAATTACTTAAATGTTTATCTAAAAATATTTATGTACCTACCTACCTAGGTACGTAGCTGAATTCTTAAATTAAAATTTAACTTTTTTTTTAAACACGTAGGTACCTACCTATCGTCTCAAAAAGTGTAAACATCTAATAACAATAGTGTTAGTAACTTCGTAAATTTTCGAAAAAATGCCCGTTCGTAGGTACCTACTTACTCGTAGGTAGAGGTAGGTAGGCACCTTTCCACTAAAAGCCGGCAAACGGATTTTTTACAATAAGTTAACAAAATAAACTTACTTATTTATAAGTATTTACCTATTCCGTTAGATTTTGTTAAAAAAACAAAATTAGCACTAGTTAGCGAGTTTTTATTAGAAATTAGGTACTTTTACCAAGTACCTATCTACTAACCTATCAAGAAACCAATAGAAAACCAACAGCAAAACTTTACTCTCAAATTTTGCAACTCAATGAGATTGTTTCCGGGTACTTACTTACTTATAAGTATTTATTCAGTTTGATTTTGTTAAAAAAACAAAATTAGCACTAGTTAGCGAGTTTTTATTAGAAATTAGGTACTTTTACCAAGTAGGTAGGTACTACCAACCTATCAAGAAACCAATAGAAAACCAACAGCAAAACTTTACTCTCAAATTTTGCAACTCAATTAAATTGTTTCCGCAGTGAATGTAAAGAAAATTTGTCGTTGGATTTCGTCAAGAATTAAATTCTTCAATGTTTTTGAGGTAGGTAGGTACCTATCTACCTAGTAGTTTTAATTTTAAAATGAATAGGTATACTTTGAAAGAAATTACTTAGGTACGAGCTGTTACCCGTGACTTCGTTCGCGTTTTATGAAGAAAATTGTATTCACCAACCTTTTTCGTGATGGTAGAGGTAGGCATGCTGAAAGTAAATTATCAAGTTTTACCAAGATATGATCAGCCGTTTAGCCGTGAAAAGCCTACAAACAGATAGACAGAGAGTTGATTTCGGTTTTATATTAATATAGGTACCTACCTAAGTGTGGAAATGTGGATATTAGGTAGGCAGGTAGGTATCTCTACTAACACTTTATTTTTTATACCTGCGCGGATAGGTAGGTATTAGCAAATGTAAACATAGATGCCGGATAAGTCTTACTGAATAGGTACTAGCTGCGCCCCGCGTTTAAAAAGTATTCTAGGTAGGTATGTGCTATTCTAGACAATCTATAAAATCTATCTCTGTGCCAAATTTTGTCCAGATCTGTTCAACCGTTCTGGCGTGAAAGAGTAACAGACATCCATCCTTCCATTCTTACTAACTTTCGCGTTTACAATATTAGTAGGATACGGTAGTCCTATCTAAGTAGGTACCTACTTCGGTATTAAAGTAGATTTTCTATGATGCTAAATTCCTGTTTTTATGCCTGCTTAATACCTACCTATATTAATAAAAAATAATTAAATTTCTATAAGTAACCTTAAACAAACAGCACAAAACTATTAACAAACAAATTGTTATATATATACCTACCTACCTAGGTATCTCAGTTTAAAATAGCTCGAAAAACGATTGAAGTTCTGATAGCACATGGCGTAAAAAATAAAATCTAAATTATCAAAAATTGAAAAATAAGAGAAAAGTCAATCAACCAAAGCAAAGCAAATACCTACTTACTTACCTAGGTACCTACTTTAAAAAAAAAGTAGAAAACTAGTTAAAGCACTACGACTTCAAATCAAAAATCACAGAACAATGTAGCGACGAAAATTCAATCACCCCTACAGGTTTTTACCTATTGCAGTCCTCTCAGAAGTTTGCGAGTTTCTCGTGGCGCTAGTAGCGTTTTATGCTAAACAAATGCCGTTTTTCGCTATACAACACGTTTAGTTCCAATTTTGCCCGCGCGTAGAGTCATTTGGAACCCACTCTAGTTCGAAATTCAAACAAAAACGCGCAGAATAAACAGCCGGCGCGCGCGCTTGCATTCTCGCGCAACGGGCGGCCATCTTGGATCCAAATCATTTTCATATCGATATTCCTGACAGATAGATCGATTAATCATAACAGTGAGATAGAAATCTCGTACAGTAGGTATTTAATTTATGATAGACCGAATAATAATTGATTAAAGTGCGTAGGCGCAAGAGATCGGTGCGAATAACAACAATGGCGCCACCGGCGTCGGTATGGTAATGGACCTCCTTCAAAACATTATTATGCACTTATTTATGAATAGAAAGCAATGGCAACTTGTAGAATGTTAATTTTGACTTATTAAGCAGTGTTTATGACCATACTTGCATCATAAAAAAACGAACATTAGTAGGGCCCAAATTGTAAAAAAAACTTTTGAACATCAGAAATAGACACTTTATGTACTTAGGTAGGTAAATTACTTACTAGGTTTATTGCATTCAAGTACTTAATAATTAATGTAAGTATGGCTTGCGTGAAAAATAAAATTCTGTTCATAGGACTATTTTTAATGGTAAAGTTAGGTTAGGTACCTAGGTACCTACTCTACGCTCTACTTCTCACGGTTCAAAATGAATCAATTCCTAATAGGTACCTAACCGTATAGTTTTATCTTACGCGTTAGACAGGTATAGTTTAAATTAACGCGGCAATATAGGTCGGTACATACCTACTTAGTCTATGAAAACCTGAAACTAAGCCAAAACTTAAATAAATTCAATAGCACCTCACATTTCACAATCGGTCAAGCCGTTTACACGGTTGGAAGTAGGTAGGTATCATAGAGCGAGAAAACATAATCACACTAACTACCTAGGAATAGTTTACATAATATCCGAAATAGGTACCTACAATAGGTAGTTACCCTCTTTTTGAGATTTACGCGAAAAATTACAAATTGTTAGCTAGTACCTAGGTACTTTTCTAAAATTATACCTAAGTATTTATATATTTAAAGGCCTCGTTCTTCCTATTTCAAATAGGTAGCAGTATCTTTGCTCTCAGGTAGGTTCAAATAAATTACATAATTAATTTCAAGAGTTTTACGCTGTGTAAACTTTGAAGATAGCTAAGTAGGCATTTTAATATTATCTAGCTAAGTGCCAATTTTACTTTAAACGTCACATTGAATTAGTCACTTGAGTTGAATAATTTGTGTTAATTTCATTGAAAAAGCCGGTTTCTGGTAACCCTATCGGCGGCAATCAGACCTAACAAATGGCAACCCTATCTGTAACAAAACAGTGAGACCACCATTAGCAATTTTAATGTGTTGAAAACATTGTAGGTAGTAACCCAGGCCTTGGTATCACACTCTGAAATCTTGAATTGTCTAAAGAAAGAAAAAAACTTACAAGAGTGTGTTGATGGCGTTATCTTGTCGATTTCCTGAGTTCTGAGATTTTCTGAAGCGAGATAGGTAGGTAGGTTAGGTACCTACCTAATCTATAAATAGCTTGGTAAATTAGGTATAACATAGATTATTTGCCTACCTAATAAAATATAGGTACCTACTTACCTATCTAGGTACGAAACTGCAAAATTATAATGTTGGTAATACCTATTTCTCCAATTAAAAAATTAATTCTTTAGATAATTCGTTGAAAAAATATTTACATTAGCTTATTCACGCAGTAATCTTCCCAATAATATTTATTTTTAAATGATTATCAACGAAAAACTGGAAGAGTCCTCCCTGTCGCATCTAGTCTTGTTACAAGTAGCGCCATCTATTGGGAGGTAGTTGAACTAGAGTCCGTTTTTGTCCAATTCTATTCATCACAAGCTCTTGAAAGATAACAGAGTGACAGATAGCTATGATTGACAAGCTGATAATTCGTAACAAGGTGTTTTTGTAATTTTTAACAATGGGTTGTTAAATAATAAGTTACTTATTACATACGTAATTAGGTTCCTACTTACTTACCTACTACATTATTATAATTGATTAAAATGTAGAAGACTAGTTGAGCACCGCGGTTTCACCTGCGGTCCCATAGCACCTGAGATTAAATCTACCCTACTCTAGGTATAAGCTTTTCAGTACCTCTGACAACGTGTACCTATGCAATATTTCTTAATGATCGACTGAGTAATTACGGCGTGAAGGCTTAAAAACAAACTTACTTGTATTCGCATTTATAATATTAGTTAAGTTAGTATATCGGTTGGTACCTACTGATTTTATGAAAGTAAGTATATCTTTGAACTAAGTAAACATACCTAATTTATATAGTTAACCCTTTTGCTGCCAAAGTCAGATTTATCCAACAAAAAAACACTCGAGCCGATTCCAGCTAGGACGATACTGTTTCTCTTAAACGACGAAAATCTTTGTCGAATAAAATCGGTAAAACGGTAGATAGGTAAGTATGTTGTTGTTTACAACCCCCGATGCATAAAGGACGGGGTGTTATAAGTGTTCTTAGATATGTTTGACGAAAATCAGTGTCAGGTCATTTTTAAATGTATACTTGTAGTACCTTTCATGTACCTACCTTATTTTATTATCATAAGCCTAACAAAGGTATTAGACTGATAAGATAAAATAGGCGAAGAAAAATTTCGGGTAAAGTAAGTCCAGTTTTGAAAATTTTTAAAGAAAGGACATCAATTAAAGCTGTTACCTATAGGTCGTTCGTTAACGTACTTTTAATTAAATATTTTGTGATGTTGATTTATTTATGAAAGTTAATTAAATATCTAAACACAATAGTACATAATAGCAGTAGGTAGTACAGTAACTTTACACACATACTTAGCTAAAAAAAAGATAAGTAAGTACTTATCTTAAAAATATGTTTTCTCTACTTAATACATATCTAAATAATTAAAATTAAAATTATTTGTTGGTGGTATTTTATTCTTAGCTACTAAGTAGTTAATACCAGCAAGTAATTAGATTTTATTAAAAAAAAAGCTTAATCTGTTTATTTTTAATAATTACTTAGATAAGTAATTGTATCTAATTTGTAAAAGAAACTATAACAACCATTATTATGTGAATACTCTAAATTTACTACTTAAATATGATTTAAGAAAAAAGACATTGTTTTCAAACCTTTTTCCTTATTTTAAGTTTATCCCCTCATCTCAGGACGTCGACTTTTCACCTAGATTCATAAATAAGCATTGTCAAAAGCGCCTCTACATTACAATAGTGATTAGCATGCTTCCGATGCGAGATAACCCTGTTTTGTTACCGCTAGAGCTATGTAGAGAAACACCTTATTTCACAATAGCCTACTCAATTATTCTAAGACAAGTATGAATTAAAAAATTAAATACCCCTGACACCGATATTTATTAAACACTAGCTGTCACCCCGCGACTTCGTTCGCGTTTAATATTTATATTTTTATATGTGAGCTATCCTATCTGTTAAGTTAGATCGAACTGCACACGGTGTGCAAATTTGATAGAAAGTTAGTTTAGGAGTGTATAGCGGACAAACAACGTGACACGTAATTTATATATATTAAGATAGCTAAGAACACTCGCGACTAATTCACCTTCCAAACAAAAAAAAAACAATCAAAATCGGTTCATCCGTTCGGCAGCTATGATGCCACAAACAGACACACACACACACACACACACACACACACACAGACACGTAAAACTTATAACATCCCGTCGTTTTTGCATGGGGGTTAAAAGATAAAAAAACCCGACAGAAAATGTTATGACACAAATTTACAAAGAAATATGACAGAATGTATTGACAGAAAAATGTTATGACACAAACTGACAAGGTTTGAATATTTTATGACACTGGGCATAATTAAGTACAATTCTGATAGAGACACTCTATTCATTAGCAATAACCGTATAGCCTCGTAATAGTTGGACAGTGTTTTGTCTTTTTCTTTTTTTACATGTTTTAAATCTATCGAAAAGGACAAAAGACTGTTTTCTCTGATGGGAGGCTGCGGCCGTGGCTAGTTACCACCCACCGGACCGAGCCATGCCGTGAAATGACCTAGTCGTGTTTCGGGATGTGGTCCGGTCTAACCGTTCCGAAGACGGGTCTGAGCAGTAGCGCACTTGTAGCGCCTCACTGAACTGCCGTCTTTGTACTTCTTCACTCTACAAAACTTCAAGGCTAGAGTGAATAAGTACCTTATAGGTCGTCGTGCTCCATCTTAGACCACAACGTTGCTTAACATCAGGCGAGTTGGTGGTCAAATGCCGACCTATTCTACATAAAATAAAAAATAAAAAAACTATTCCCAGGCTGTATAACGTTTATTGCTAAGGAGGTCTGTATACTGTACTTTAAATCATTAGCTTCGGTATTAGCTCTTCGGTAACCTGAACAGCATGATTACCGAAGGTTGAGGAAACACCGCAGAAACCAGGCTTCAAGAAATACAAGCATACATACAAAAACACGTCTGGGGCACTAGATTAGAAAATACCTACTAGGTAAAACAGTAACTGTCCATTGTCTGAGATCCTTTTTTTTTCTTTTTTTCTAACACGCTTCAATGTTTTAGATAAAAACACTATGCGGTAAATATCAAGAAAACCGATACCTAGAGTGCTATCAAGTTTATTTAAAAGAACGGTATATGAATGGACACTATTAAATACAATCTTGGATTAAGGAAAAACTTATAAGAAATAAATACATTATTCTGGTTTGAAACCTATGAATGTATAAGTATTATCCCTATATACTCGTATGTTTGCTGGTACGTATTTAAAATATCTATTCTGATGTATCCGCTCAATTTTTATTGGCGACACTATTTTAAGCATCCCGTCGTGTCATTCATCAAATTCATGAAAAACTATGTGGAACGATGAAATCATTGTTTTTTCCACGCATAAAGATGTGACCGTTATTATTCGGCACGTTGGCAGGTCACTGCGACCTGCACCGTTTACCTATTTATATAAAACCTACCTGTTCATAGCTAACAATTTCACAATAGCCGTTACTCCATATTTCATTTAGGTGGGTAGGTGTTATATTTCCGCCCAGCATCGCGTTCGCATTTTAAATCTAATGTCAACAAACATGGCGGCGACGGCGTCACACAAATCGATTTCTGAATTTTTAACGCTGCGTTCGAAATTCGAAGAATCACATTCAATAACTGAACGCTCGAGCCGTTTTTGCATGAAAAATATTATTCTAAAAACGGAGATAAAAACGTTGTCACAACCGTTACAGTAATTGAAGCCTATGAATAAAAACGTATAAAATTCCAAACGCTCTTTTGGGCCGACTTCATTATAGCTTTGTGTATTGAAGCGATTACGGAGTCCACTTCCCGGCTCCATTTTCTCATTTAGCGCAATTTATCAGTGTTGCCCGACATCAATAAGTTTTTCGTCGATTTTGTACGTGCTTATATGGATATGATAATTTGTTTCCGGTGTTCGCGGCGCGTGCGCAAGGCACGACAAACTATTACATTCATGGCGTTAGCACGATTTGCATTTGAAATATTTCGTATGGCTCACGTCTATGAAGGACAATGTGGGATGGAGGGTTTTCAATGAGAGCAGTATGTCATATCAAATTTCGTGGTACATTTTTCAGCGGCCCGTGCCGGAGGTTTCTTTCGATGTTTATAATAGGGCTCGTTTTGTGGCGCACGTGCGTGGATAATGCCGAGCTTTCTGGGCACTGTATAGAGCCGTTAGGCTTATCTAAGTCGTGACATATAGGCCGATATACGTGAAATATGTCGGTGACTGTTGCAATAAAGACGCGAGACAGTTCAGATAATTCATTACAAGAGTTGGAGAAAGCATTTCAACCTTAAACAATCTAATGCTTGAAAATTTGTGGCTCTTTACTAAATTGTTTATCATTTTATTTGTTAGGAATTTGAAGAATACATCTAGTCTAATTAAAACTCGTTGATTGTTCACAAACTGTATTAAACATCATCTTCATATTCTTCAACAAATAAATAATAAAAAATGGGATATTTTTTGAGATGACTTAAAATATAACAAGACTGCCAAGAACAATTAAAGTTTTTTTTATTCAACAGGTTCAAAATTTCCACACTACGTTAATTTAGAGAAAAATAATTTAAAAACATTTCACCTCACTCAGTCAACTCAAAATCAAATTTCAACAAAAATTATGCCTTAAACACATACAAAGTTTAAACGGGTCCCGTAAAATATACAACCTCTTTTTCACAACAAAATCTGATGATAAACCCGCTCAAAATTCGGGGTGAGCGTTTCAGCCGGTGTGGCGTAAACGTGGCGTGGCGTAGTGGATGCTTTTGTTTTATTGAATAATTGCCAGAGGTGTTTCGGACGAGACGGACTGGTTCCGCCAAGGCCAGCCGTCGAACTTGCGCTGCGGACCATTGTCCCTATTCTGAGCGGCGAGATCGCGTTCGATGCAAAACTTGAGATGACCAGAAAATGTTCGCTTTTCGATAATTGGAAATTGAATACACTGCATTAAAGTACATTCTTGTTACGTTCTAAGTATTTTAGTGTTTTAAAGGTTTAATTATGTACTTAATTTTGTGTAGTTTTATATTGACGAGGTTTTCAAATAGCTCTCAAATAAAAAACAGATTCTGTTGCACAGTTTTCTAAACTTTACTAATTTTATATAAAACTAGCTGTTACTCGCGACTTTTTTCGTGTTTATTCAGAAAAATAGTATCCGAACACCTTCCTCGTGATACACTGTAACTAATTTTAAAATTTCATCAAGATTCAGTTCACCGTTCAGCCGTTTAGCCGACATAAGCCTACAAACAGACAGACAGAGTTACTTTCGATTTTATAATAAGTAAGGATTAAGTGTATCTTTCCATTTAGCAATACTACACACACACACACATACAAAATCTTTTTTTTTTTCATTACCACACAAATAAATCAATTATTTACTAAAGGTAAACATAAAACATAGCATGGCGTGAACTCGCCTAGGTAAAGTTTGCATAATTGTTTGATTTAAAATATGCATAAAAGTTAATTCGTAATACACTACCAAATTTAATAACTTCCTGTGCTTATCCATAACGTACCTGAATATGTTATAATGTTATTAAATGCAAAGTTATTAAATATTTCACGGCGAATTTCAATGAACGCCCCGGGTTAGGAAGAGCATTTCGAAAACATTTTGGTATCGAAATGTCATCTTGTGAGGATCGCTTGTAAACTGTTTATTTAGTGAATAAGACCATTTATGAGACACAGCACGTGAAAGTTGTCAATTTATTACTGAATTTTGATGGGTTTGACCCTTTAACCGCCTGATACGGATTTATCTGACAAATATTTTCGCTGTCTAGCACGAACTTTATTGTCGTTCTTTTTTTTATTGCTTCATAGGCTTGGTTCTGGACGGAATCGGCTCAAAAATTTGTGGAGTTAATCCTTCTCAAGCGCTTGAAGGGTTAAAGATCTTTATTTAAAAGTTACCAACTAATTATGTACCTACAGTCAATAAGTTGAATTATAATAAATAAATACATAAATAAATTCGACACTTCCACACACGGTCGCCTGACCCCAAACTAAGCAAAGCTTGTACTATGGCAGCCAGAGACTGATACATACTTAGATATTTTTAAAAACATACTTAAATACATATTAACACCCAGACATAGAACAAACACAAATGTTCATCACATAAATGTTTGCCCTAGGTGGGAATCGAACCCACGCCCCCAAGCTCAGAAGGCAGGTTCACTACTAACTGAGCCACCGAGGCAGTCGATTATAACTTTATTAAATATTTATTTTCTTTATTTAATTTAAAAATTCTAGATAAACTTTAATTGTTGTTCAGTATGACTTTAACGTTAAACTAAGTACATAAATGCAATGAGTGGGAGAGCAATTGTTACCAGCTAAAATGTAAAAGATGCAGTCGTAAAATGTTTACTAACAAAGCAAAAAAAATACATTTACTATCTTATTTATAACTGAAACAAAACACATAAAATGTAACTACCTTATCTACTTAACCTATTTACTTGAAACAACCCATCAAGGTCTAGAAGTTAATCCAAACGATCAAGCCTACTAACACTACTACGAGTAATCATTATACGTGCCTACCTTCCGAATATACAGTCATACGCGTAAAATATTTAATACAATCAATCATAAACACACGAAAAGACATATTAATCGTCAATATACACTCTTAATCCGACGTATATTGCTCTATATCTGTATATCTACGTCGATAATGATATCTAACCTAAGTCAATGCTGCCAGGTTTTACTTACCTATGTTTAATTTTTACATTATCGTCAACTACGTACGTACGTACGGGCTTCTGTTACTTTGGTCGTGTACACTGTACAGCTATTTTTCAATGACCGTAAGTATCAGTTTATCGTCCTTTTTTTCAGAGATTTTTTTTAATTAAGTACTTGCTGTTACCCGCGTCTTCGTTCACGTTAATTCAGAAAATAGTATCCAATATCCTGTCTCGTGACTCGTGTTTTGTAACTAATTACCAAATTTCATGAGAAGCCGTTTAGCCGTGAAAAGCCTGTAAGTAAACAGACAGAGTAACTTTTGATTTTATAATATTAGTGCATAGAGTATAGATTAGAATAAATGTACCTTTAGGCACCATCTCGCTTGATGTAAGACTGAGGTAAGACAGAGGATGAACCATGAAATGAGAAGCAGATACAAAAATGTCAGTTGATTCAATGAGGTCTCACCTTTACATTTATATGACAGACAAGATTACTGGCGTAGATTAACCATATTGTATACACCATAGATAACCGTTATAAACGGTGTTATCTTCCAATAATTAGCGATAAGTCCCCGAATCGTTATCAAAGCTAGTTTGCTGTTAAATAATCGATAAACGGTCATTGCTGTCACAAGGAAAAGTTTCATTCATCATAAAACTGTTAGAAAATGACACACCTTTAAGTGGAAAGTGAATTAAAGTATAGGTATCTGAAGGAAATCATCAATTAAATGTTATTAACAGATAACAGAGTGATTTATTAATTGTCACAGACTTTAATTTCATAATGCTGGCTTATCTGAATTAACTATGGAGTCATTTCCTGCACAAACATTTTTCGTTCTTTGAAATTTAGTCTTTTCATACTCATGAAAACTTTTACAGGAAACACATTTCCATTGTAAAATTAAGGGCTTACATTAACATTCTGTAAAAAAATGCATTGTTGAAAACAGATTTTAGAAGTACCTGAGTATTTAGAAAAGTCTTTCTTTATTTTCCTCTTTATCTGACTTTGCCTCTATGATGGTGTTTAGAAGTTTTCAAAACTGTTATAATTTTATAATCAAAGTGGCTAAACACCTCTCATTCAATCTCTATGGCCTATACATATTTTTCTATTATGTCATTAAAAATGGTTAACATTCTAGTAAAACTAAATCTTAAATGTCTGAAAAATATCGTGAATGTACTTCAAACGCAATTCGGCGTACAACAACTTCATTGGATGGTGCACATCGTAGATGGTGCATCTTTAAAACTAAGTGTTTTTTTTTGCAAATTCTATTTACCAACTGTGATTTATCCTCTCTGTTACAAACCTTACTTCCATACTTCCATAGCACTACTAGTGTGCGTGTTGAGTTGATATTTCTACACAAAATGCGAGATACAACAGTGTGCGTATCAAGATTGGTGCACACCAAGACATTTTACCGAGATTGAAGATGTTTACAACGTTAATACTGCTTTTTATTTGATGATAGGGAATTCTCATTAACATCGACACGAAGTAATTTATATAATCTTATCCAGAAAAAGCTCGCGTGGGCTTGTTCTGTTCTTGAGTGGGTGTCTTCTTTCTTTGTGCTTTTTAACGTCATGACTTAAAAGAAGATAATTTATATTTGACGTTAACGTTGACGTCGACTTTTGATGTGACGTCAAAATACGCATGTAGTAGAATAGATTAAAATTATCAGAAACTTATCGATGCATCACGTGATTTTTATTGTCTTTATATTAAAATTCACACACTTATTACATTCAAACATAAAATATACTTAGGAAGGTAAGTAACTAGGCATTCATAACACAATTATGCTAACGCATAATGAATACCTACGGTATTTTAGTAGATACTTATTTTTATGAGTTTTTTTATTATTGTAGCTAATGTCTAAAAGGTAATCGAAGAAGTGAGCTTACTTACTAGGTATATAATTTTGAACATTTCGACTGCTCGGTGGCTCAGTCGGTAATGAACCTGCCTTCTGAGATAGGGAGCGTGGGTTCCATTCCCACCTAGGGCAAACATTCACGTGATGATCATTTGTGTTTATTCTCTCTGGGTGGTAATATGTATTTAAAAGTATAAATGTGTGTATATCAGTCTCTGGCCGCCATAGAACTAAGCTTTGCATAGTTTGCATAGAAAAACTAAGCTTTGCTTAGTTTGGGGTCAGGCGACCGTGTGTTGAAGTGTCCCTAATATTAATTATTATTATTATACGGCTCTAAATAGAGCCATATAATGTATGTGCATAAATTCATATTATGGCTCTAGGTGTATCTCTAACTTAAAGTCCATATCGCGAAATGAGTGAATCATTTCATTATGCATGTGTGGTGTCGCTTTAATTAAGTTTTTTGTGTTCCATGCAATCGTGGCGGACATTTGTAAGGGTCGTTATGAATGTCCCTTTATTGTTCAACTCGAGCTCAGAAATAACTATGATGCAGCACAAACTTTTACAAACTCAATAAGAAGCGCACAGAATCACAAGCGTGCTTGTCACGATGACTAATTAGTATAAATGTTAAACCAAAAACGTATAGCTTTCCTCGTAAACCTGCTCAAGTTTTAATGTTTTCGATTTTTGATTCTCGGACATCTGCTTAAGTGCACTTCGTAATTTTCCATATCTCTTATGGCACATTTTAACACCTATGTATTGCGCAATAAAAAGGACTAATTTCGAACGAAAAGGTGTTTTACGATCATTAATTTAGAGTACAATAAAATTTAATCAGCATTAATTTGTCGCTTGTATAAGTGTAAGCGGTCGTAAATCGACCTACTTCGAAAATTCCTCAATTTTATTGATAATTAAAATTGCCGTCAATTAAGCTAGCCAACTAATACTGTAATTACAACTAATTGTAAATCACACTGGATTAGCGCCCGCTGCGGCGTTTTTATACAGCGGATCTTTATCTTTGTTTATGATTTAATTACAGGTTAATATTAGACCTCGTTATTTCGTATCGACTGCTGAGGTGTAAATTTTAATACTCTTATATCCTCTGTAATAAAATAGCCGTGAAAGCTGTTTTGTTATTCGCAATTAACCATACGGGTAATTAAGTCGCAGGTAGAACATTGCCAGTGAAGTATAAAATGTACCCACTTCACTGGCTGGTAATAAAAAAATAAATATTTGAAAAAGGAAGAGCGTAAAGGTGCGTGCACACGGACTGTCGTTTGAACGCCACGAGCGCTGCATCCGACGCACATTACCCTCCCAATCTCGGCCGGTCCCATTGTTCAGGGTTGCCAAAAGCAATAAAAAATACCTTAAAACAATAGCACCCTGCGGCGTTCACTGCCGCGAAAGATGTTCACAATAATTATTTTAGAAAATATCCCGCCTTTAATGGCTCCTTGTCGGGAACAGGTGTGGTCACTTATTAATAAGATAAAGGCATTAAAATTACAGTTGAAATTCGATATTGCAGTTGCTATAAAAGAGACGTTTATTTAATATTACAAATCTTACAATCTATGATAATTTGAGATTAATACTAAGAATAGTCATGGTGATGTCGCGTCATTACTAAGTCGGTAATGGTTAGTGACAAAGTGGAATTGTCACTAGTTCATCCCAGGCTTGGCTGCGTCCGCTAGCATTAGTTAATCGTATTTTAATAACATTTTCGGTGTCCACGTAATTACTGTTTATATCATCAACACTCGCTTCACCACAATTAACTTCAATTTTTTGGAAGCGCGACAATCACGATTTGATTGCCGTCGTAAAATCGTGGACATTCCACTCCCGTCACTATTTAACGATTAACTCTTGTGACAGTGTTTAAGGAAGTGACTTAATGCTTTTAAATTGAGGTCGATGGAAATTTTAAGTTAGCACCGAAATCACGTCTTTAATTAAGGGAAGAAATTAAATTAAGCTTAAAATAATGGAAGCAAAAAAGTTTTGAGAAATTACAATTTACTTAGCGTACTTAATTAGTGCGTAATCACTTAACTGCTTCCTTATTTATTTTTTACTTTAAAACAGTAACATTTGCACAATGGCCTTTAGTGCTCGTCTGCATAGACTTTTTTTTTATGCCACGCAATATATTCAGCGTTTTCCAAGAATTACATGCTACTCAGATTATTTTCTCATTTTTTAGCACTCCTATTGTGAGCCGACTTGTGGTCAAATGCAGAGCTTTCTAGCCACAAAAAAAAAACAGTAAAACATTTTCCAGTTCAAATTAGTCTCATCCTCACTAAGCTAGCTCAGTTCAAAAATTAAGTTCATACTCACTAATCGCTCTTATACAGCGATTTTGTTTTCGGTCACATTTGTGACTTACATAATTTGTGTTGAAAAAACTATGATTTCATGTCTCACGGAAGACTCGCAGATCGTATCGTCTAAACAACGCTTTACATTAATCGCTGTGTCCATGACAATTGTCATTATGATAACAATTTATTTCATGAATCTTCTCATGGTTCTAAAAAAGTCAAAAGACCTCACACTATGATAGCCTTCAAGATAGGACGTCTACGAAAAGTTTCAAGCAACATTAGACTTTAACACGTAGAAGAAAATCCTAGTTTTGTTTGTGAACGACATTTTAATTGCTCTGAAATACTATGTTGGTAGTATTGATTAATTAGTGCTGTCCCTGGGACACTTTGTCGACAATTAATCTAAATCCGAATAATCGAGTAACAAATTGAAATTTGAACCTGTTTTTGTACAAAGTACGATTTTGAACTGGCGTTACATTCAATGTAGATTTATAACCATTTTAGTTTAATACTGCTATCAATGGCTGGTTGACCATAACACTATTCCGATAACCAGAATCGAAATTTTCATTACAAATAAAAGTTTGAATAACATTTTTAACTTACAGCCCATTCATCATTATCTACATTTAGATAGGAGGTTTTGTTACGATCCCTACGTGGAGGTCGTGAGTTTTCCTTTTTCTAAGCATTTCAAGTAGGCAGTGCAGTGTAAGTATCGAAAATATTTATAAATATTCATGTTTTATCGACATATTTTATCGATACTTATTAAAGACCGGCTACCACCTCGCGTCGTGAGGTGAGAACGATGGCGCCCCCTGCTGGGCGCGTTCAGAGTGAGACGGGAACAAAACGGAATTCAAAATGAAGTTATGGCTTTCCATCCTTTTTTTCTCTTAAGCATTATTATTTTATTTTAAGCATAATCCCGAGTCTCGTCCTGTACCTATATCATTTATGTAAACGCTCGTGTTATATGTGATATTAACTGCGATGTTTTACAGTAAATTATTTTAGTTGACAACGGTAGCATTCGCGTGTGAATGCGACCGGGCGAACGAGTGGCTACGACTGTATGAAGGTTTCTTCAGACTAGGCTTTGATTTATCCTATTAATGATTCAAGCTTTATTCATAGCTTGCGTTTCCCCGCTACACCTTCGGCCTGCCCTGCGCTGTTCAGCTCATGGCTTTCGCGCTTACTGACAATTTATATTACGAGTATTACTTGTATTACCAACTCACAATTTGTGTGTTGACACGTTCACACAGAAACATACCATACATACCACTTGATGACTGGATTTTGTTGTTGACATTCCGTCCTGCCCATCTCCTCTTCAAACTTCGCCAAGCGTATAGTCGCGAATGTAAAGATTATGCGATGATAGCCTAGTCGAAGAAGACTCGCCTCTCAAGCCGGAGGGAGTGGGTTCGGACCCAGCCGAAGGTACGCACCAATTTGTTTATTGTGTGAACATATGTGTGTATTTAATGTCATCTGCTATATGACTGGAGCCCGGTGTATGGCGACAGGCTCGCTTCTTGTCACATTTGGGACTGAATATCGTTCGGCGAAGTGTAAGTGTTGTACACTTCTGCCAGCCCCTTCGAGGGAAAGGCGTGGCGATATGTTATGAAGATTATGAAGGTACGATGTCCTAAAAAATGTCGTAGTCTGAAGCGTCCGTTGGACACCTCCAGTCGCCATTAGCTCGCGAGTTGGTCAAACAGCGACTACCAGTGTTTGTAGTCGTAATGCAAACATGAACGAGTCGACAGTAGAGTTTGCGTTACGCATCACTAGCTGTTATTTGACGAAACGCGCTCGCGTGGTGTACGGGCGCGACCGCGGAAAGGGCGTCCACTCAACCTCGTGTCGATAAATATACTCTATTTGCCGAGTTTTTATTTATGAGACCAGGGGGGCTACTACAATCTCAAATACATTTATTTTTCGCCCTAAAAATTAACAGTAAAAAAATCTCGAAAAAAACAGAAATTTTACTTACATAATATCATAGTACCTAGATGACCGAGCTTTGCTCGGTATTTTTTTTTTTAATTGTGTTTTTTGGATAATAAACAATTGATTTTAGTCTAACCTCAAAGCAAACACTCATTGACTTCGTGTTACTTAACAACGCCATCTGCTGTTGTGTCGTTAAAGCAATTAGTTGCTCACAAAAAATAGTATTATTATTCGCCAATAGATGTCAGGAAGAGTCATATTTTTCAGTTGAGACTACTCAAACGCCTCCTTTTTGTTATTTTTCTTCCAAGTTTATGTTTAAGTTGATTATCGATAAAACACGAATAAAATGACATTTTCTAAAAATGGTTCCTAGCTAGATCGATTTACCGCCCCCGAAACCGTTGGAGCCGATTCCGAGATTCCAATTATACATATACAAGAATTGCTCATTTAAAGATATAAGATAATTGGGGCAATTGCGTCTTTCCATAATTACTGACAAACCCTTTACAAATTAGGCGCCACCTACATCTTTTTTTATCTTTAGTTGCAATAATCTGTACGAGATGGCGTTAGTTGCCTCACAGACGCATTTGCCACAGTTGGCCCTATTTCCTATTTAATTGATTGAAGAAATTTGCAGTACATCAAATAGAAATAATAATTCTCAAATATTTTATTATTACTATAAATGATAATAGGCTCCGCTGTAGGTAAAAGAACAGAGTCACAGTGACATTTAAGAAAAGCTAAAAGTAGGTACTACTCACTCACCTAAACAAATAAATAGCATATTTTCCACGAAATCTAGCCTGAAACGCTAATTGATATATCTATTGGTATTTTCATTACATCAAAAATTCAACAGGAAAAGCCGTCATTAATAAAGATTAGCTACACCTACGTAGGTACTTAAAGCGTTAATTGCTAAACCATCATAGTTATCCTTGATAACATCATTGCTATTTTTGAGACTATTATTATTAGTGACACCTAGATAATTATGTACAATTTGTTAAAGAATTCTTAAACACATTCTTTTGCTTCCATTTGGGCACAAGCTCGACTAAGTTATTCGATGTTAACATAATTCCAAAATATTAACATATTTAACATAATTACGATCAAATATCCGCCATCCAACATTTAAAGTGCAGACCAACCTTTTAACAATTAAACTATTGTTATTTTTATTAGTTAACATAAATTCCCAATATGTTTTCCATCAGACCTAACTATCATGTTTAATTCATGAGACGCCCATATTGTTTCTAAAACTAAATAATGTCGTATATTTAATGCAATAATTCAGATTAAAATTGTATTAAGTATTATGTCATTCTCCTAATAGATTTAATATTCAAATGTGAGTCGTGCCTGTTTCTAATGTGTTTAATCAATCATAGGTCTCGATTAATTACTTAGATACGCGAGTGCTTAGTTTGATTGTACGGTAAGTCAACTTGAGTAACTAGAGATGTAAAGATTCCATTGTCCGGTTCCGAGTAATCAAAAGTTCAAGGTTTTTTAAGATGTTTATTAATTAGTCGTATGGAAATAGCCAGCAGGTTAATCCGGGCTATATTACCATTGTAGAGATAACAATAACGTGACTGTAGCTAAGTGACTCGTATTGTACCTGGTGGAAGCTTACGACCTCCCCGAGCGCGTACTTAAAATTTAAATGGATCTACTTAATTTGTAATGAGGAAAAACTCGGATTTAAGTTTCATTGTTTTTTTGTATGTACAAGCACAGAGATACAAGTAATTGGTAGCTCAAAATCTTGAAGCACAAAAACGTTCTCTACGCGCTCCTTCAAGTTTAAATTATGCAAGAGCTGTGTTGTTGTGGTGTCCGAATGCCGTTTTTCATTAATCATCAAAATGTTAACGAAACACTCATCTGCATACAATTAACGAAATAAAAACTTGTTAATCTACAATTTATCTATTAAGATGCATAGTTTGGTAATGACATCACCGTCATTCACAAACTTAGAAATGGTCACAATCTACCTCTCACTTTAGTGCTCTTAACTTTATGACTACCTGCAACTAATTTAAAAAAATGTCAACTGACTGAAAGACTAACATTGCAAAATCAGATTAAGTAAAACTTTGGAGTAAAAATTATTTTGTAAGATGTCTCTGAGAGAGTCCAAAGAAAATCAAACCAAATCATACAAAACTTGTATTACACATAATACTCAATACTAAAAAATATCAAAAGCAACACAAATTAAACTTTGCAATTGCGTTTCGCCAATTTTCGTATGTAAGTCAAACATCGACAAGCAAGCAAACCAGCGCGCAGAAATCTAGCAACATTATAATTATGAAGTTTTGATTAATGCGGCCGCCGCTCGGCAATAATCTAGTAGAAAATTAATTAAAAGTCTCCGATTGAAATGAGTGTTACCACATCGTTTATGAGGCAGAATGTGCCAAGTAACGGTGAGCGATGTACCTTACTACCGGTTTTACACGCGTCCGGTAATTATGGCCGAGTGTAGGATCATTTGTCGAAACTGTGCTCAATCGAGATTCGAGTGTACTTTAGAATGTCTGTATAGATAGTTCTATTCAGTACCGATTATCAGCCCCGGATCAAGTTTTTTTTTAAACGGGGCAAAATCATGAGATTGACGCCAAACACCTTCCTACCCCTCGCCGGCGAGCATAACATGGACACATAATTATGTATTCAATTATGGATTTTGACACCCCCTGAATATTTAATCCTGAATGTTAGGCCGGACCCCTAGATCCGGGCCTGCCAATTATTTCAGTCTAGCTGATCTTTAATAGCTCCAAGAAATACTAAGATTCTTTGAAATACTTCCCAGAGCTGCCAGAAGTATTTATCTAATCAAAGCTTTTCTTATGTGCTGTAGGAATTTATGTACTTTTGTTCCCAAAGCTACACACACACACATATAAATATAATGTACATATTCCTGATGACTTTTTTTGGTGTCACATTCCGTCCCAGGAGCCTACTACAACACCTTGGGCATTCTTATTTTAATTTTCCTCTTCCACAAGTTATATCTAAGTAGGTTTACCTTTGCTTTTATCTGTCAACTGAAATGTCAAAAGTCAAATGTAATTCAATTATTCAAACTAATTTACTATGAAATGTCGCTGGCTCTCTAAACTAACTACCGATAGAGCAAGAGGAAAGTTAAAAAAATACTGAAAAAATAGTGTTCTAAGAAAACCTAAAACGCCCTCAATGATAACTTTAACGAGCCGTAACTATAAGAAAATTATAGTAACAAGCCATTTTTTCAATTTTCCTCTACTTATTTCAACGATGGCAACTATTTGCATGTAAACAGCGTAAGCAAATCATGTCACGCTTCTTGATTCGCTCAACTCGTCATAGGCAATTCTCATTCAGTCCAATAGGTAATTCATTCACAAGTTCAAACGTATGGTCAATTTCAAGGCTAGATGGAGTATCTTGTAATACCAATAGGCATGAATAACCTCCGACGTTGGTGGCGAGCTACCGGTTTTACGTCCAAACTCGACCATTATCTACGAACAAAGTTTTGGTGTCACAACATTTTTTTGTGGCCACACAAAAGATATTATTTATACGATTCTGCAATCCGATATCGGGTCTTGTAAACATTTTTGTTAACGTCTCCTGCGCAATGAAGGTAACTTCATGCGGTGCACTGATTTCATTTGTTTGTTTTTCCTTCTTTAGAAAATTAAACGTCGAGGTTAATTGCGTTATTATAAACCTTCCCTTTACAAACAAAGGTATTTAGCTCAATGAGTGAGTGAACGAGTTGTCGTATCAAAACCAAATCTGAATCTTGATGAATTGGCCTTGATTACTCATTTAAGGAAATGAGTCACATTGATTGCTTAATGCGCGAATCAATGCAGTATGTGAGGTACTTTCTAATAGCTTCTATATCCTCATAGATTGTCGAACCGTCTTCAAAGTGTTATTTGCAAATTATAAAATAACTCACAATAGTAGTTACGTAGCCGATACCCAATATTTATAAAGATGACATCACATTACTAACATTTGAGTATTAGGTAATTTTTCATGTGTAATTGACTTCGAAATTTAACAAGTGTGTGATGGACTTAAATACCCAACCATTATCCAACTATGATGAAGGCAAAAACTGAAACGGCCTACAAACTAAATCTGACAAAGTATTTGTAGAATTACAAATATGCAAATTTAAGTCTTGAGCTTAATTAACTGATAAGTTTATTTAAAATTAAAATCCACCAAACCCGTGTTAGCGATCGTTAAGAACCAAACGCCTACATAAATACGCAATTCTAATATGACTAAAGTACTCAATCAGAATTTGAAGTCCGTTTGCCACCTGCATATGCGGCCGATCAATAAAGATACAGTACAAGTCGTTAACCTATTAAACAAAAAGGTGTACGTTTATAAGCCGAGCCATGCACGGCCATAAAGCATGTCCACGTGTGCTTAGAATAATTACGGCTCGAAGCCGGCCGGTGGTTCTGTCGAGGTTGAATCACGACCGCTGACGCAACGCCTGCGCAGACCAAAACACGCCTTAACACAGCAAAAACTGTCTCAAGCAATATTCCAACTCCTAATACTCTCGCGAATAAAAATCCGGTAGCCGCATATTTTCGAGTTAACGCTCATCCATTTTAACATACAAATCCGGCCGACGGAAGTATCACGCAGCGATAAATTATTTACGACCTTTATAAACACTTAAAATACCAAAAACCATTTTCCATTCATAAGTCGAAGCGGAGCGAAGTCTCGAACGCACGAGCGATACTCATAAAACCTGTTTAGATTTTGATAATTTTATTAACGATCGAATGCATGGAACGCCGAATTCGAGGTTCTCAAAAGTCTCATATATTACGGCTTTAACACAAATTATACGAGTTTAAAGCCACAACATAGACTGCGCGTGGGTGTCTTAATGTTAAAATGTGTCATCTGTAATTATACGATCCAGGGAATTTTAATGTCTTCGAAATGTCGTCTTCTTTATTACAATAGCAGCTTAATAAACTGGATCTATCGATCCTATTGTGTCATAACATATTTCATTTAGAATAATAAAGCTCACGATCAATCCAGAGCTGTCACAATCAGTGGAAAAATTCGAAAACACAATGCATCGAATAACGTGTAGAGCATCATTATTTAGGTAGACAATTAGTTATGTGACGATACGCCTCACAGAGTCCGTGGGTAGTGCAATTACTGTTGTCCATTCACTTTACATCATTACCGAGATTTCTACGTCTTCTTTTATGCCCGTCCCACAGTGTACCGGTGTCACCGTAGTGTGTGGCGTAAATAATTTCTTTTACTTCTCCCGTCGTTCATTAGGGGCACATTGTCTCATTCCGACTGATTTTAATGGCGCTACCTTCAAAATTTTATTACGACAATTTGCCTTCTAGCGATACGAATTACGCTGTCTCGGATGCTTTATTTTGATTTAGACGTGGTAGGAGAAAATTTGAAAATTATTGCAAATAAGGCGGACCGATCTAAGATGTTTACCGTCCTTGGTTACAAAGATGTGCTAAAACATCGGTACTTTACAATTACTTCTTGCACGCACCTAGCACCATTAGTGGGCGGTTATGTAACAACAATATCTACAAGTGATCCGCTAATCATCCGTCTATCGAAACGTTAACACTTCAAATTATTAGCACAAATAGGAGATAAATTGATGCTGTTTATTGCTACACAGAATCAATTGGACAAACTGCTTCGAGATTCTAATAGATAGAAAACGATCCAATCGTTGCGTCAACGGCAGATTAATTAAATTTCCTACGAAGAAGCGTATACGACCTGTCGAGTCTCGAGTCTCGATGGAGTATAGTACCGACTTTAATTAGTAGTTTTCCATTTGCTCGACACCTAGTAAAACCCATTTGACTTATTAGATGACTGTCGCACTGACTTCTATTAAATCTCAGAAGTTAAAGCCTTAACGCGCTGCGATAAAGTCGAGTTTGGAGCTATTAATAAAGTTAAGAGCTGTTTAAAAGACACGGGCTTTCAGATGGATCCATTGCTCAGGCAGAGTGTTAACGCAAGAATCACGAATGGTTCATTTTCAAATAGTTTAGTCAGTCGTAGCCATAATTTGATAGTCTTTACGTCGTAGGTGACTTGTAAATTGGTTTTTATTATTTGTCTTTGAACGTGCATGCTAATTTATTTTTTAGGTTTAACGGTTTCATCATCTTGTTTAAATATCACGATTGTAAGTAGTTAGTAGTCGTTGTGTGCTTATTATATTTCAAAAACGTTATTACAGCTCATATTTACACAATCATTCAAGGCTTTTAAAAATTCCGTGGTGGTATTTTTGTATTCCATTATTATATGCATGTTCTCTAGCATGTTCTATTAAATATTGCCCTTTAAAAGCCGCGAGTAGGCCATTGAAATGCGCATCCAGGACAAAATGTGGGAGACCATCGTTCATATTTGACGTCTCTGCATATGGACATAATGTGATCCATTTAGCGACCCTTGCACTATTATTGTTGAGTTTCATTCGAGCAAGTCATTAATGTAAAACCCAATCGATCATTTGACGACCTCAGTCCAAGTTTCTATTGTCATTTCCATTTTGTCCGGCATTTAGTCAATTAGCGACTTTCTACAAATTGAAATGAAGTTTCACGGTGAACAGTTTTGCAAACAGTTGTATCGAAGTGTCCAATTTTAAGTGGCACCGTTTTTGGTGTCGTCGTAATGTCGATAATTAAATTTAGTCAAAGCCCCGTCTATTTAATAAGTGTTACACGAAACACCGAGTTTTGTCGCAACACGTCAGGCAATTAGCAGGAACACGTGTTAATGATACAAATTTGAAATAGGTATCGAAATGTCTATTCGTAAATGGCGGTTGCCTCTAATAAGCAAACTTAGGAATAGTTTAAGATATCTTACTCGGTTAGTATAAAACCTTATTAGTAGAAAATTTGTAAAGTTTTGTAATAAAACCACGAAAGTAGATGCTAAATTAGATTCTGGTGTCAAATTGGAATTTAAAAATAAACTGACTACGGTCACGCTTTGCATTCAAAAGACAGCTACCAACCTTCTCCCAATTTTCAATATACATCTAAAATGTAAAGTACCCAATAACGGTAAAACTAATTATAGTTTCTGTAACAAATCGAACTCACGACACTTCACAGTGAGACGATGGAAAAACGCAAAAAATGAGTCGTGAGGTGAACACATTAAAAACTGTGGTTGCTTGGTAAAAAGAAATAAAAGGTTAAGTGACAAGACTTAATGGGATTTCAAATTTAGCAGTTCTTGCATATTAAAGTTTTCAGGAACAAAATATCAGAAATCTCAAATTAGGTAACATACTTTCGTAACAATATACTGTATATACCTAAATAATTGTAAAACATTTAAGAAAGTTTATATTGAAGTAGGTAGAATAGTTTAATAGTTTCCTGGTTAAATTGGTGTCGTGATACGATTTAATTGAGAAGTTACGAAGTCCTACGTGACAGTACAGCGTAGGGCTACGTTATGTTGCGACAAAAACTGATCTCATTTAGTTTCATCGATGGCAACAAAACGTGAAAGGCAATTTCATACTGCATTTTCTGTTTAACACGCTTTTAGAAGCACTTTGCCCTTTCCATTGTTATTGTTTTCAAACGAATTCCACAAAAATGTTGATAGACTTGTCTTGATACTGTGTTTAATAATATTTTTTGAATAGTTTCGACAGATGTTCCATTCAATAATCGCAACATTTACGAAATATTCCCAATTAGTTCCAAATGCGGTAAACTATACGCACATGCGACATTATCACTATTTTGTCTTATTGTTCGCCGAAAATATGAACCCACACAATTTGGGGAATTTGTTATAATCCGCGCCGATTCCATTGTTATGCATTGTTGCCTGTGCGGGGACATCCCTGGGGGAGACAGAGGGCTTCTGATGAATATGATTCGTGATTCTGAAACAGTGATTGATCTTAAAATTACATTTACAAATTGTTAAGAGATGAAGATTTACGGGAAATTAAAAGTCTTCTTTCCAGTCGTACTCTTCATTAATGAAGATTCAAGTTGTAGTAAAAAGCAGTTTGATCCTTCAAATTTGAGGGTAAAGATGGTTATTAAAAAGATTGTGAGTAGATAAAAGCGTTGTGATATGGAAGAGTGCAGGTGGAAGCGCTCCAGGCGAGGAGTGGGATGGGGATCGAGACGCGTCGCGTCGTCGTGCCGAACCGGAGCGGGTTATTAATAATCCGCATTCACGAGTCGCACGAGCGAACGAGCGACCGGCCTGCGACGACATTCCACACCATTGTCGCTACTCAGCGGCTATGGCAACCCGCTCCGCCCGCGACACTCTTCTCTATTCACACCGATAAATCTCCGCCACCTCTACAATGCGAGCATTATTTACCTCTAACGACGGACGTCGATTAATTAGTACAACACTACAGATAAGATAACCGGGAAAGCGATCGCTTTCAATTTCCTCTCGAAGGGCACTCGGCGTAAAGTGTGCGTTAAGTGCGGACAATCGGAGATAAAACGTGCGAGACGAGACTCCCTTAATCCGGTGATCGAAGATTGCGAGAAAACGTTTTGTCGTGGGGTTGGTCGCTCCGCTCGCTCCCATTGTCCGCGTCTCTAATTTGATTGCCCACACACGGGCCGTGACGTGGGCGACGACGGCCTGATGCGTGGTTCCCTAATTAAACCTATGAGATGCTAATGGGACTCATTCATCGCAAGGTCAGATCGACTCTCGGCATCCACGCTCGGAGTGACATGGCTTTATTACCGATCTACATAAACACGCATTCTTCAGCGGTAGAGCGCTCCGGCCGCATTCGTCGATGTTGTTTAGATGCGATCAATATTGAACTTGGTCGTGTCAAACAAGCGAATAATGTTTTTCCATTTTATTGAATCAACGGTTGTTGTGTCGGTCTCGCCACACGCGACGGCTACCCAGACGCAATGTCATAGTACTCGAGTGTTTTCAATTGATTGTAATGTGAATGTGTATGGACGGCCGTGATTCGAGTCAGATGCGTCTCCCGGCTTTCATTACGCGTTCGCATGGTCATTCCTCTTTGACCTCAGGAGACCTCAGAGCGTGTCTTTTACTAAATTTAGAGATATGTTTTATATTAGCAACATTATAAAGGTATTAGCGAGAAACGCTCGAGGCTACACACCTATCTATGGCATCGGCTCGGTTAATACGCTTATTAAATTATGTCGATGGCAAAAAGCGAGCGGTTCGTTCGTTTAGCTTTAGGGAGTAATTAGCGGAATGAGTCTTATCGGCTGATCTAATCACTGGCTGTAATTATTGGGTTAGGTCCAGGCTCACTTGCTCGTGCCTTCGTGCCCTTCTCGGGCTCACTTTGTTCATGTTTCTCTACTATGTTGTTAAATTATGGAGAGGCAACTCTAAACGATTTAGCCGTAAAGTGACATAGCATTAATCTGCAGTATGGTCACATGTTGCGTTGAATAGCACTGAGGAAGACAATAGCGTCTATTGTAGGCAAACGTGATTGTTGCAATTGAATGGTAATTGAAATTAGGGTCAAATCTCATTGATTAGCGAACAAAAATTTGTGAACAAGTATGGGACGGCCGGCCACCGCCCGCATACATAATGAGCTAACTTTGCATATCAATACCTATTTTAATATCGACATGCATCATTTCATTTAATTGCACTTCCTGAATATTCGACGCTTAATTCGACATATCGACCATTTTAAATAAACCACACAGAACTGTTAAATATTTATAATCACCATGAGCAGTTCATACCTACGTCAATTTGACTCTGTAACATTAATTGACTTGAAAAAACGTTTTTAAATGTGCAGTAAAATAATGCCGGAGGTTCTCCTTATTCGATACAATCGGGTACAAAAATCCGGACCCACTAAGCCGCCGAGGTCGCTACCAAAAGTAGCACACCGATTTTTTGTCGGAGGCGACTCGATCGAGTAAACAAACCATTTGTTTACTTATATCGATACGTCTTAATTAAAATGTATACTAGACAATGCGCTTCGTGAACTTGGGGACGCCTTAATTAGACATCGGATAAAAATGACACGACCCAGTTTCCACGGATCCCGTAATTAATAATCCTCTAGACGTGACCAAAGAGGGAATTCTATAGGCCAGGTTAGAGGCGGTCGCCTAACATGGGAGTTGGAACCTAGATTTACTCTAATCGATACCGCTCTCGATTCATCATCGAGTCCGGTGAACTACCAATATGGAATAAGTAATCGTACACGAAATATATTATAATCGGCATTAATCTGTTTGCTGCAGCTTTGCACACATTGTCCCCTCGATGAATGGAACCACCGGCGACTGGAATCTGTTCAAAAGTGTTAAATCGGTTAATATAATGATGATGGATGCCGTCCCGACCAAACAGCCCGCAGCGGGGGTGTTTTACCCCAATACAAATAAAATATTTTTATTATTAACTATTTTCTTTCCTTATCGCACCCATTAAACAGCCCAATCATGCACTCTCAGTCGCACCGTTTAATCCAAATCATATTTCTGTTTTGTCATTATGGTATCACGTTTAAAGTTCCTCTCTTTTGTTCAGGATTTCGAGTCGTCGGTTTCTTGTTTCCAATGCAGCTTTGATACTTTTTTTAATCAGTCACAGCGGCAGAGAAATACGAAACCCGGGAAGGAGAGAGGTTTTAAGTTATTTATGTTACATTTATGACCCATTCATTTAGTATTAAGTTGATATTTTGTAGGCTTTGATTAAAGTTTGAATTCTTTTTGTTGCAGGTAACGTATGACGTGACGCGTAACAGATGTCGCCATCTGTTGTCCAGTAGCGGAATCGCAGCCTAAGTACATAAGTTTTTTATTGCCTACCGTGGATGCTTTCTATGAATGAGGAGCCGGTTCCATAAAAAGGTGCAACCGTGTCAAAATCGGGCAATATTGTTTAAAATTTAAGACAGACACACATGAGTTTCTCCCATCATCGCTGCCTTACCTGTGGGGGCACACAAAAAACGCCGCAGGTAGCTCATTTGTTTGTTATTAATTCTCGCGTCGAATCTCTTTTTTACCGTCGACCAGTCTAATACTGTGAGAATATTAATTATAATTATAAACGAGGCTCGTCGCGTTCGTTATAAGGTCCTCCGGAGCCCAGTTTTTGGTTTCTAAATATAAATCCGATCATTTATCATGCGACAATGTCGGTTTTATCTTGATTTTAATTTTTTTTATATTTATTGTTTTCTTCTTGTATGATTTTGGATCGGGCTTCATGATTTACAGCTTTGGGGTTTCTGTAATTAATTGTGCTTAATACCTCATAATTAATAATCGTTGTAGTTCTGATTACGGCTTGGAGATTAACCTTCTATAAAATTAATTACTCACTTCACATTCTATCTTTATTTTCATCGTAAAGAATACTTAAAATAATCTTGTTTTTGTACGTCTTAAACTAGTTATATTTTCAAAAATAACATTTAAAAAATAGGTAAAGAAAATAGTTTCCTTTCCCCAAAAAAAGTATGATGTCAGTCACCCAACTAGCAAAGTTGTCTTATAATATGAAGCCTATATAGCATTTGGTCATATAGAGGTCATATAGTTGTAACTCAAATTACTCTTAATCGTGTTACAATATATTATACGAACGATTAGTCGTATAATATTTTAGTCTTTTAAATTAGTCCTGTCAACGTTTACACGACCAAATTATATGACCATCTTATAAAGGTCATAGCTGTGACCTTTAAAATACATTCCCACGTTTATTTGTCTCGTTTACGACCACTTTACGACTTCTTGATGTAATATAAAAGTAATTTATATGACTATCATAATCTGGTCATATTGACGACCATAACACTGCTTTTTGTGAATAATAAGATTTCGACATGACAATTATATAAAGTCCATAAATTTAACTCTTAGAAAACGTACAGCTGTATACACGTTTCTTATAAGATTTTTTGACTATATTTACACGACTTTTATATAATGTTTAAAAGCCCAATATTCAGATGTATATGCCTTAAATAACTTATTGGTTTGAAATGCTTATATAAGTTACTGTTATAAACATTTTGATTATTTAATGACTTCACGTGGTACTCTTTTACGGACTGAACTTGTATATTTTCCGTTGTTGTGACTTTGACTATACAAGCTTTTTGTTAAATAGGTAGCTCGATTTTTCTCGGTTTCTGTTAATCTTGGCTTTTATCATCACAACAGTTGAAATAGATTTAAAACAGTGGAAGAAATTTAAATCCAGCGGTAATTTCAGGCGCAAAGTAAGAAAAACCTACTTAGAACTCAACAAAAGTTTTAGACAAGGCAGTGTCAAAGAATCCAAAGATGGTTCCGTAGTAAGAAATAGTAATTGTGAAAAAGCATGTTCTTGTAAGTACATATTTTTATTTATTTGTTTTTGTTTGGTTTGTATTTATACGAATTGAACTTAATGTTAACTAGGTAGCTTATCATAATAATATCTAACACCTGTCAATTATCATGTATATTTTTCTCTTAAAATTTAGCAAGTTCGAGAAGTAATCCACAAATAATCATCGCAGATTTGCAAAATGATGATGAAAATGATGAAAATTTGTTTGAAAGCCAAGACAATGATGATGAAAACAGTAGTGAAAATGAGAATTTAGCAACAAGAAAATGCGAGTTTACTATTACCTACTTTATTACCAAAAGATCCTAGAACACTTCTCCGAACAAATGATATTGAGATTTCTATCGATCCCATGGAAAATGGAAGTTATTGGCATAACGGGCTTAAGAAGTCATTAAAAACCATGTTGGACAAAAATATTAGTAATGATCTACAACATATCTCCTTAAACGTGAACATTGATGGACTTCCTATCTATAAAAGTTCAAGGCATCAATTGTGGCCCATTTTATATAACATTTCTGAGATTCCTTCTGTACCATTACCATTGTATCTACCATTGGTAGTTGGTATTTTTGAAGGTCAAGGAAAACCGGCTAATTTAGATTCTTTTTTACGGCCGTTTGTGACAGAAATAAAAGATCTGATGGAAAATCGATTACCAATCATAACAAATGAAAAAGAAGAAAAACATATTACAGTGAATGTCCGCGCTTTTATTAGTGACTCGCCAGCTAGGGCTCTAATTAAAGGCAGGTATTTTGATTACGCATTTGAATGCTCTTACTTAAACTTACAATATTAGCTTATTGTCTAAATCCGCTAACTCTTTATTGTTTAATAATGTTTCTATTCATCCAGGTACATGCAATTTTAATGGGAAGCATGGGTGTTTGAAGTGCACAGTTGTCGGTGAATACTCTCAAACTTCACACACTGGAACGTTTCTCAAAACGGACAGCCCAAAGAGAACTGACGAAGACTTCCGCTTAAAAAAATATGGCCAGCATCATAAATACGATTCTCCCGACGGGTTTTCACTTCTTTACGGTACCCTGAAAATGGTGGACGACAAAATAATTAAATCGTAGTATATGACTTATAGTCATAAGATATCATATAATGGGTATCATCACTACCTAAAATCGTATAATTATAAAAGTACTAGAAATCTTAAATAAAATAAAATTAAATAATATTATTTTGCAATAATTCGAAGGGGGCATTAAAAATTTGTGAAAAATTGTACATACAATCGTCAAGAAATTTAATTTCCCTTAGAAAAGTAGATACTGTTACCCACTAACGCCAACTACATTATTGTCAATAACATACAGTAATAAATATGGCAGACATAACTCTTACCTGATGGTGACAATTGATATCGTTTGTTTTTTGTTGTATCACTTCTTACTCTCACTTCTACTAAACTGTGATTTAATAACAAGCATCCGCGTAAAGGCTATGCTAATGACTACTTCCCAATGTTTATAAAGTTATACGACGTCTATGGGATCACTACACGACAAGATGGTTATAATATTAACCACTTTCAGGACTGCTATACGAATATTTATCGTATATCTGATATTAATATGACTGTTACCTTACTAGTAGCCACTAATACGACCTTGACACGATCGCTATACGAATAAAAGTTTTATAATTTCCGCCTATTTCGCGTCATATATACGTTAATACGACAGCTATATAACCAAAACGGTCCGACCTAAAGTTGTGACGAAAACGTTGTCCCGAAAACTATACGACTAAATTTTGTTAGTTGGGCATTCATTGCAAGCAAGCTATTGAAACCCATACGGTTGACTTGTGCAGTGCAGATCTTGGAGTGCTCTGGAAATAACCCAGATATGTGTCGCTATAAATAAAATAGTAAATAATGGTAGTTAGCTACTTATAATAGACATTTTATAACAAGCCGGCATTGCAGTTACGGTGCGCGCACAGACCCATCCGTCGTCTTGCAAATTATCAGAAACGCCCCGCTCACGCTTTCTACACACAGTAACTACCATAAAAATCATATTTAGCGACTTCGATGGCCGACTTGTACGACAATAGACGCTTGCGCACTTCATCAATATAATTCGTATTAATGTAGCGTGTAAACGTTTTGTAGAAGCTGAGTCTATCATTACGTTCAGCTTTCCCGTACTTAGCTAGGTCTTTTGTGTTAATAGTAAATTAATAGCTAGTTGAGGTACTTTTATTAGGAAGACTGTTGTCTGGATTAACGATCCTGTTTTCCAACTGATGCCTTATGAATATGACAGCAGGATTTCTTCATTATTTCTTGTTGAATGTCAAGTCAAATGTTGAATGTGAAGTTCAACATTACATCTAAAGGTTCCTAAATATTTTTTTACAGAAAATCTTTCTCTTCGCTTTCACTCTTCTCTATTCGCTCTTTTCACCATCAGGTGTCGTTTTTGTCATAACTTACTTCTTACTTACTTCTTTTACATGTACTCGTACTGCAGTTCAACAAGAGCAACTTTGTTTTAAAAAAGTCAAACTTATGGCTTTTCCTAGACTTTCAACTTCTGCTCCTCCAACCTCTGTCTACAGTTCCATTACCTATTCAGTTGTCCAACAATCAAAAGGCCAAAACAACTAATAGGTACACAAACTATTTCAAATCAAAGTCGTAAACCGTAATCTTCTTTTTAAAAAAAATTACACATGAATGTTTCTCACAGTCAGGTCAAAGCTTCAGTATCGGCATAACGCAACTATGGAGGTGTTAGCACATCGATAGAGCCCCCATGCGGTCGTCATTCACCGCACTCGCGTTTTTTACTGTCGTCGAATGTACAAATAAAACCTTGTCTCAACTGGTAGGTACTTTGGCCACACACGATAGATCAGGTAAAATGCTGTCGATAAAGATATAGGGCTTTACATTTTATAGAAATGAGTCAGCTCGACTCGAAATGTTTCATATCTTGTTTACTTGAGAGGATTCAGAATGTTGTACTGAGACTATGATCTGTTTTGATGAATATGATGGTATAGAGTAAATGTGCTACTTAAGTATTCCCTTAAGTCATAATATTAGTCAGTCAATAGATCTCATAGAACTCATTTTATTTCAGAAGGTTGTCTCAAAAAAGCTGAAATGTTAAACTAAATACTAGGATTCCTAATAAGTATCTACTCTAAGTAGCGGATCTGAATAAATCTTAAGAGAATGTAAACAATGTTTATTATTAACCACATTGATCCAACCCGGAGCTTTATTCGTAAGACAAATAGAACAGGATAATGATGCTTATTAAACTAAACCGAAGCGAATCACTGCTTAGCAAAAATACCCAACTGACCTTACAATAATCGACATATTTATATCACCTTGACTTACCAAAAGTCTTATGAACTGTACCTTTAACCTTTTTCATCTATGCAGATTCTATTATATTCGTGATCATGACAAATTGAAATTAAAGAATCTATTGTCATCCTATCCTTGACTTACGCTCTATTTTAGACAAGGCATTTGTTTAGTTTAGAAAGTGGCCAGCAAATGCTGTATCGCGGAACCATAACGCTTAGGTTGCTCATAAGGTGTGGTATGGTAAGAGGTCACCATTAGCTCCTTGGCTAATATATCACGATTCGAACATTAGCCGTCTATCGCCCCCCGTTTAGACGCGAATTGTCTGTGGAAAGCACCCATTGTGACCGGTGAAATTTATTTTCTTCGCGCCGTGGGAATGAAGCAATTATGTTAGGCAGTTAGATTGAGATATCGGATCGAATTTAGTGTTCTTTGTCAAATCTGGATGGCCTATTGAAGCGTCTAGCAGAGATAAGATAAAAACATATCGGTGAGTGCTTTAGACCCGATATCCACCAAGAGCTGAGCTGAGGGACGATATCTGAAATTTCAAAGGAAGAACAAAATAAACGGAACACGTAGGTACGCTGCTGTTTTCTTAGAAAATTAAGATATATCCTAGCTCAGGTTTGGTGGATTCGGAGCTTTAAATCGGCAAGCTTTTACAATAATTTTATAAAAAACCTGCGTAATCCTCTTAGTACTGACGTGTAATAAGGATGTATTCTATTCTAGTATTCTCAGCCTAAGCCAGCAAGAAAATATGCTGACAAAACGTCGCAGAAGTCGCATAAAGCACTCACATCCTCGCTTCCCGTTCCTATGATCTGTGAAACCAAGGAAAACGCTCTCGAGTAAATACATAAAAGATGTCGGGTGGAGCTCGCGATACTTCTCAAATTGAATATTAGATTGAAATTACGCGCTCGGGCGGCTCTCTCCTCCGCCTTTTGTTACGGGAATGATACATAAAGCGCGCGCGCATACAAACACAGCAATAAGAATTTTAAATTAGCATTCTTTTTGTGTAGCGCGCCACCCTTCTAGCCCGCACCCCACCGTCTTAATAATATGGAGAAATTGAGTTGTTATACACCCTTTTGGGAGGAGGCGCGGGTGCAGCGGCACACCTCGCGGAGAAGCCTTTTTGTAATTGAATTTAGATATTCTTTCCCGGATATAACGACGGGAGGTGGCCCCGCTAGTTCTGCGGATGGGGTTCCTACATAAACTCCGCGATATGAAATTCTCGAGTCGTGACACTGTCGCGCGTTATTATCATGCTTATTATATTTGGAGAGTTTTGATGCAGCACTTTTTATGAAAATTGTGTACTTGTAACACCGTACAGTTTGTTTGATATTTAGCTCTACCAATAAAATATCATTATTGAAATATTTTTTAAAACTTTGACTAATGATCTATCATGATAATATTTCTAACAAAATGCTTGGTAGTGAATAAATATATCTTAGTAAAAGCATTTTGGTGCCAAATCCATACACACAATACTAACTTCATAAACATAGACCTGTCACGTCATTGGCTAATGTTTCCATAACATCAGCTTATTTCTACGACTCTAGTTTTTATCCTCTATAACGTTTGCTTCCGAGCTTACCCACGATCCTATGTAGCCCACTAGACCACTCATTGCAGGATTGTGCCTCTGTTTCACTCTCACATTCACACGCCAGCCCTTTCAGTTCTGAGCCAGTGCCCAACACGCTTCTCATTCCGCCCGTTGCAACATTGTTTGTAATTTTCGACTAGAGTTTGATGTTCGTGTACCCAAAATAGGTTCTATTAATTTGAGCAGCCTTCCGAGAAGCAACGTTGGCATCATGTCGGTATGTAATTACTGAAGGCTATTAACATCGTCCGTGTACAAACATGGCGGCTGATTGTAGGTTTCGTTTTAATTGCGCACACGCATCGCGATACAGAGTTAGAGCTCTCACACTGATTCCAGTGATGTATCGGTGCATCGTGAGAACTTTGATTGTTTATTGATTCTGGGCCAGATTGGGCGAAGCTGCTGATTAAAATAATTGAGTAATTTTGAATCAGTGTACTTATAAACTTAGACATCCATCATCACGATTATCATGTTTTATCTGTTCACTGTTATAGGTGAGCTAAGTTGATGAAGGAAGTATACTCTTCATCTACATAGTTCTCTTTTCATGAAGCTTAAACTCTGCACTCCGTTTCTTGTATTGTTACTTTGTTTTATAGTAACTCTTACTGCTTAGTACGTAGTACAGTAAAAAGGGGGAAAGGCGCAAAAAGTTAGAAAGATAAAGCAACTGTTCTATTTTCAAGTAGCATTACTGAAAAAAATACATAATTGAGAATGCATGTTTACTTGAGAGACTAAATCAAGTAGGCACCTTGCGTTCTCAACGTGCTGTCTACTCTCTCCAAAACAGTATAAAAACAAACCGAACTCGCTTTAAAACCTTTCACAATCAATTTGCATTCACAAAAAAGAAAACAAAACCAACAATAATAAAACCGTTGACAACTGAACAACAACTAAACTCGAAGTAATTATCCATTCAAATTCGTCTGTCAACGATTTCGTCAAAAAATTCCCACAATTGTGACCGGTAACTGTTACCCGTTCCCATCTCCGCACATTAAATAATAGTTAAAGTAAGCTAATTTTACAATTTACTGCGAGTGTAAAATGTCCCCCTCTAACTTTCCACCTTTTTCATCTCTCCTCCCTCCTCCGCACTCTTCCGCAGGTAGTTTTTGAGTCGTCCATTACGAAGTCAACACATTACACGACACTACTAAAACCTTAACTCGCTTAACGTGTGGTCCAAGGGAAAAGCTTCTAACGTAAAATTTATCTAAAACTTTTTAAAAGTTTTAATATTAATAAAATAACGAAAATTTTATCACTGATGGGCAAAGGTAAAAAAGGGCAAAGGTAAAAAATAAATTCAATTGGTTAATAAGGTATGCAAGTAGTCAATTCTTGAACATTTATGTTCGAACTGTCAATTTCTGTTGACAAAGTGCCTACAAAGAGCACAAAGGTACTCTCTATAGTTAGAGATGCTAATTCGCTTCCGTGCATGGCTTTCGACCCGAGTATAGCTTTTAACTACGTAATTGTTTCGACATTACGATTCTTCGTCTCGTAATTATCGACGACATTACTGAGCCTGTGAAACTTTGTGGCACCAGAATCGTAAAATTTAACCTCCACTTTTATTTCCTTTTGTCTACCACTGGATTCCGTTGACATTCTTTTGTTTACTCGTACATATTAACCCTGAAATTATTTAAAAAAAAAACAATCCTACAAATTAACGTTAATGACACATTTCTCGAGAATGTTAAGTCGGCGTCACGCTCATCGCAGTGAAATAAGATTAAGACTAATTCGAGGTCTCCCAAATTATAGACGTAGTGCGGCGGATGTCGCCGGCGAGGCATCGGCGCCGGCGCAGCCAAAACCGCACGTCATTGTTTTTTGTAGAGAGAGCCCCGAGGCGCCTCCGATCCGATCCGACACCGTCCACTAATTAATTATTTCACGTGTATCGATCTTTAATTACGAACCGATCGAACCCACCCGTTATCTCTAATGACGCCCGCCAATTTGTCCGACGCAATTATCTCACAAATCACATGCACCCACAAAAACGAATAATGATATTAAAAAATATTAACACGGGCCGGGCATTACCTCGCGTAGACATTAATAGCAGAAAGCATCGAGATCGAATCAATCTTAATCTTGTACAGAAACGTAATCCAGATTTATTTATGACGGAGCAGAGCGTGTGCTATTATATCGTCTGCGGCAATTTGCCTCGGAAATTGTTTTAATCGGCCGCTCAAGGGACTATTTATGTATAATTATTTCCAAATTCGACGCTGCGTTTGATGCCTTTCCGCTCTCTTTGAGTTGTTTCGACAAAAAAGTCATCTGTTGCAACAATTAAGTTTGGAAAAAATAGATATAAGTATCGAAGGGTCCGCAATAATTACAGGCGCAAATTGACGGTTCCTAAAAGGCAGACCGTGCTGGCGCCTGCCAGGTTACCTGGAGTCTTCACGCGATGCCTGCCCTCTGGAACTCTCGTGGAAGTCAAATTCTTCGTATTAGAATCCTAAGTAAGATTGCTCAACGTCCATCATAATAACATCTATTAAGAACCCACTTCACATATAACTAGACATCGGCTACCAATAATGTTGAATGAAATACCTCATCGTTCTATCGGAGTTGCCTTTGAGCTACAGCGATCAAAGGTTTTATCCACAATAAGAGCCGACGGGCACCTAACACAATTAGCTTCGAAAGCAAATAAATCATAAAATCATCCGCTTTATGATCTCGATTCAGAGATTACTTTGTGTACTCCCGAGTCTATGGTTTACCAGACGGTATTTTGTTCAAAGTTAATTAAAATGACAAATTAATGAGAAAGCTACGGAGGCTTGTTAATAAAAACAAGTTTCACGTTTCACACCCAAATAATGCTTTGTAATTACAAACACACTAGAGGTTCACAAATTTGCGTTGTCACTTCAACGTGTGAAATTAGAGAGTCGTTTTAATTAATGACTTTAACTCTATACAGGCGAATACAATATACGTTTCTATTCGATTAATTAGGTATATGATGTAACTAGTGAGTGAAAATCAATGCTATTGGGTTATTTTTCTTTTCTTACACTGCCGTCTATTATCACATTTGCAGTAAATGTCAAACATGTCTGCTTTAAAGTTTTTTTAAATACATAAATTCAAGGCTGGACTAGACTGCATTCTTGTTCTGTGTACTTCTAATTCACCTACGTCAATCTCTACACATTATACTTTTCTTATAAGATATAAGTTATTAATGTTTCCTAAAATTATTCGCATCGAATCGTGCAGTTTCTTGTCTTTCATTAAACTAAGGTACACTCTGCCAAATTCGTGTAGAACATAACCATTACCGTATTTCAACTGACGCGAGCAAAAAGAGCCATTCCCATCGGCTGAATCCAAACTATTACCATTAATGAAGGTTTAAACTTGGGCCCTAACGGTGGACATTGTCGAACGCGATCCTTACCATGTAGTAGCAAACCTCGGCCTGCCGTTCCCACGTCTAACGAGACTACCTCCATTACGTGCAACGTTTTACATACATTCTCCTCACTTATAATCAATGTATTAAGTAAATCGTTCTCTCAGACTTCGTTCAATTTTATTTTCATTAATCGCTTTTCGACATTTTCAGTCCGGAGCCTGACAACCCCGGCTTAATACCTTATTTATTGTAATTCCTCGGGCCGACTTAGTAGATGTTGTTTAATGCGATTTTACGATGTATTCGTGAAGAAAGCACTCCTGGGGTAATTATTTAGCAGTGTTTTGCGGTTTCTTGGAGCGAGCGGCGGGCGAGCTAATGAGGGCCTTCGTAATAACCCACGATTATTAATATGAAGACAGTTACGGCTCTTCTCGTTACAATACGTCTCGCTTTCAGAAACGCTGGTTTCTTGATACTTGGCGCTGCACCTCCACGCTCATTGGCATTTGTTACAGCGAGTGACGCTTTAATTTCCTTACTTGTGACAAATGTCGCGATATCCATTCCCACTGTCCAGAGCTCTATTATTTACTGCTCATAATTTTCACTGGTCTAATGATTCTTCAACAAAATGTTCTATTCAGTTTTCGAGCAACATCGTTGGTGCAATAAAGTAGTGCGCCCTGCAAACGTCACAATTCCAACTAGTAAATTCTCATTGGAAAGTGATACATGGATCACGAACTCCTATTCCGCGGATACGGTAACGAGTGTGTTGATTGGCTTCGCATGGTGTTTGGTTTTGCTAATTATAGGATTTATCGCTGCGAGTCCGCTATGATATGCCTACCTAGTACCTACATATCTCTCATTATAGTTTTATAATTTCACTTCTATTGAATTACGATTCCTTTTTAGTCGAACAAGCGGGATTAGCCGGCGATCATGCACGTTGCTGTCCATAAATTGGACATTGACAAAAACGGCATTCATTCGTAACTATCAATAACATAGAGGGAGCCTCATTAATGAATTGAAAAGCTCGCATCTTCATTATGATGGGCTCGATAACTATTGTAGACGAGCTGGATGCGGGAGTCCACATGTGTGAGTGGCGGAGCGCGTACGCGCAAATTGCGTCAGTGTCGACACACACAGACGCGATTATTTCCGCCGTACTTTTCTCACGCTCACACTCGCGTATTCGTGTAATTTGCACTCGAATGTGGCTAACGTCATTATGCGAGTGTGTGTGACTTTATCGGAAATTAGTTCTGCATCGGGCATCGGGGTATTGGTGGAAATTGACAACGCCACTGATTGTGAGCGATGGGAACGCTGCCACGTGCGCCCACATCAAACATTTACACCGTTGAGTGTCGCTACGGAACTTTAGCAAAACAGAAAGACTATTACAGTTTAATTTGTTTTACCCTTTTAATTTTATTTCTTCCCCATTGTAATGATATATTTTCGCGTTGATGACTGACTTTTTTGATTCAATTGTCGTTTTTTGTCACGACATCGTTTCTAATTCACAGCACTTTATTCTTATTAGAAGCGTGGCCAATAAATGTATGCGAGATAGTTGAATAGATACGTAAAAATAATGTTAGTAGCAAATTATAGCATTACAGAACATTCACCTCGACTCTAATTACCGGCTCTTTGCATAATTTCCATACACATTAGCACTGCGAAATGATCTACAAATTGCTGTTGCTCTGGAGAACCACAATAATTATTATTGCAATTAGTATTTTTTACTTGTCACTTCGTATTTTCTAATAATTACTTACACAACTGTACACTGTCATGTTCTTGTATTTATGGCTTAGTAATTATTATTGATTGAGATTTTGCTACCTTGAAGTATAGCTGTAGAGATATAAAGTAAGTATGGTTTACAAAAACAACTGGCTACTCTCCGCGGTTTTACCCATTTTCATTTAGTAACCGTTCTTTTTTTTTTTTTGGAGGTAACAAGTAGGTTTTGGTAGTATCTAACTCTGTTTGAAATACGAAATTTAAATCCGTTGCGATTAATCGCTGTGTGTAAAAATACTGACTAACTATTCAAGAATTGTCTGAGCTCTACCGGCAACCGTTTCAAAACGCCTTATTCTGTAACTTAAACCACAGTCAATACTCAATAATGTGTTAATAACAGTCGAAGATATCCTAAGTCTTATTATTGGAAAAATTACTACGGCTTCGTCCTAACTGATGATGTCTTTTTAGCCGATTCCGGCCACGGCGACTATTGCTTCTGTTAGGTAAATTGTGAGCCTTGATGGTGTGCTCTCACATGGCTTATGTAGCCTATCTTTACACTGAAAGTCCTAGAACAATCACTGCAAGTCAAGATGCAATTTACGTAATTGTAAGTTATTTTTGAGGGAGGCCTGTTCTTTAGCTCATCACGTTGCCGGTCCAACTCGCTCTTTCTCCTGTCTTCAAAAGCGTAGACGTGGCTCTCCACAAGTCGTCTCCACTCAGGCCGATTTTTAGCTTTATATTCCCAACGAGAGGGCTCAATGTTGCAATTTCTCATGTGTCTCTTCTGAACATCTTTGAATGTTAAAAACTGGCCGCCAGGTTTCCGCTTGCCGTCCTGAAGTTCAGAGAAGAAAATGCGCTTCCCCACTCTCTCTGACGTCCTAACTAAGCAAAGTGTAAACGGATGACAGTTTGACTTATTTTAAATGGAGTGTCCGAAGAAGAACGGATAAATTGATCACAGTTGTTTGCGCAAATACCAAGCTGATAACGAACACGTATTTTAATTTGAATAAATGTCTGTATATGTCTATGTCTAAGAACGCGTACAGTACGCAGTTTGTGGTGTTTCGTTTGACTCATTCAGTGAGCGGCCGATTCGCATTTTGTTAGGTACAGTCCGCCGTTTACTGAAGATGGGTTTGCCCTCAATCATACGCGACTCAGAATCAGTCAGCCGCTCAGTTTGCTTAGTCGGAACGTAGCCTAAAAATACTTGACCGAACAAAATTTCGTACTCAATTTAACTAAAACCCGATTTTTTACAAATAAGTAAATAGTTCTTAGTTTATTGACTTTAACAAGGCGTGCCGTAGGTATATTCAACTTCAATAATCAAGGTCCTTGATATAAATTATCAACGACACCTCGAAATTGACGTTCAATTTCGAGGGCCCTACACTCGACCGTTGAAAAAGTAAACAATTAAAGGCGCGGCCACACCGAAACAAGTTAGGCAAAGAAAAAAATCAATTGCTAAAAATATTCTAATTCGAAGCTTATCAGTATATCCGGTAGAAGACTTTAGTCTGTTATAAAATTCATATTTTAAATTATAACACTATCGCTACACACATCCTGGTTTTTATGTTAGTCAGAGTGATTAGTTTTGCATTGCGCAATGTACCTATGAGTAAATTAGTCAATTAATTGCGTTGAAATGTCTTAATTCTAAGTATTTGTAATTGCTGATTCGCCAATCTTATAAGGTTAGTCAAGGAAAACTTGTATGAATGACCGATCGTTTATTGATGCTTTTCATAAAATTTATGAAAAGCATCAATAAACGATCGGTCATATGTGTCTGTTTAAAGTGTTATCAACAAACCCGTGGCAGCTTTGTGTGTGATTCTAGAAGTAATTTCTGGTTCGAAACCTATTTCTGGAATATTTTATTTTATTTAAAAAAAAAAAAAAAACGTTAGTTGTCTACTATATGAAGAAATAATAATTATTTGCTTCAAATTTTTTTTTTATAAAAATGAATCTTGTAGCATTTTTTTTGTTTTAGCACTCGTATGTAAGGGAGCTACTTATGTACGATTTAGTCGATTATTCCGACTATAGTTTTAACCGCATTCGGCGGTCTTTATCAAGACGAGCGCCGCATACGTGAGTGATTCCCGTTTCATAAAATCATGATAAAAAAATGCTACAAGATTCATTTATATTAAAAAAAAATTGAATTGCGTGTAAACCATGTCAGTTTCCATAATACATATTTTTGTATTATTTTAGGGACTTTTACTTAAAATAGTTTCTATTATTATTTATTTTTGCGTTTGATCTTATTCAGAACAACAGAACTATATAAATACCTTTCCTCGCTACTTTTGCTTACTGCCGAGTGTCATGCTGCTTCCGACCCGGGCGACTAGTGGCGACAGATCTGGCCCCTATTCTAACGCGTGAGATGGTATCTTGGTCACTCCACTCCTATGACCTTTTAAACGAGAGAGACAATGACCGAAAAATATCTCACGCGTTAAGAATAGAGACCGTCAGGGGTAGAAGATATTTTAAACATATATTACTTCTGCTAACTTCAGTATAGGTATAGTATGTACCTACGCACCTAGTCAATTAGATTTTCTCAGTCATGTGACAATAATCATTGATTATCTCAGCTGTCAACTTAGAAATATTATTTTAGTGTTCGTTAGGTAGGTATTTGTAGGACAAGTACCGCCGATAACGTTTAAGATAACACAGATGACGGCTTAATCTCGTTTTTAACGAATTTTCATTCTAGATTACCTGCTTGCGTTATCAAATATTAGTTATTTGACCAAACATACTTTAAAGTTCCAATTTTAAGGTTCAAATTTATATGGAAAAAAATATTTAAAGATGTGAAATTTGTGTTTGTCGAGATCTAAGTTTGTCGGTTGCTTAATTGTAATAGTGTCAACGTTGACAGCTTGTCGAACGGATAAATTGATCACAGTTGTTTGCGCAAATACCAAGCTGATAACGAACACGTATTTTAATTTGAGCAGATATGTCACCTATGGGAACTCGTTCTTTATCAGTTTAAATAACGCGGTCTCTATCTCCAGTTAAGACGTGTTTAATAAAAGTGTTTAATACCGGATAGAGCAAATATTTGTCGTCTCACGAAATCTATTAGTTAATCTATACGGGGGAATCATCGGTATCGGAGGGAAAACAACGCGGAGTGACACAACGATCGCCCAACCCACTTCCGGTGACGAGGACGCTATACAATCCCATTCAACAGTCACCTTCAGCTAACTGGGTGAAACTGACCCGTGAGAAATAGGTGATTGATTACGATTTGGAGCGGTCAGGCCGGATCATACTTATTTCAAACGGAATTAATGGCCATATAATTTTGTATTTGTATAGTTATAATAAACTAGTTGAAGCAAAAGATTACTACGAGGCCAGCCCTCAACTGTGCTAGTGCATAAAAGACCCGACTAATGGTATGTCGTCTCTTGTTGCAGGAGAGCATGTGATGCCGGCCTTTGACGCCCGGCGCCATGCCCACGCCGCTGCAGCCCGGCGGCACCGCTAGCGGCCCGCCCCCGGAGCGCAAGCGGCGCCGCAAGCGCGACGATCCGCAGAGCTCAGCTGCGCTCGAGCCGGACGACGAGGACGGCGAGATGAGCCCCGAGGAGGAGCCGCGCAACGCACCGGCGGCTCCTGCGGCGCCCGCGCCAGCGCCCTCCTCTGCCCCTGCACCCACCTCACCCCCCGCCGCACCGGACGCCGTAGACCTCACCTCAAGAAGAGACTCACCTCCTCTATCCTCAGACGTCGAGCGCTTCGATGGCAAGATCGTTTATAACCCTGACGGATCGGCATACATCATCGAGGATCCTGAACTGTCTGAGGGCGAAACCAGTCTACCTGACCTATCCAAAATAGACCCGGGCTGCATTGTTGACAGTCGAGACAACAATGTTGTGGAAAGACAGCTTGAATTCCCTCAAATTGCCAGCGCTTTCTATGTATCGAGAAACCCTTCTTTGTATGGAGCATTATATGGAAGACTGGCAGCAGAACGTGCGCGAGCGAGACCCGATGCGCCCGTTATGCACAGCTATAGAGTGTTCAGCTTTCGAGGAGGAAAGGATTTTTTGAGACCACAATCACCACCAGTGGAGTGCCCCGTCAGCGTACCAGTAAAACCAATCCTCATGTGTTTTATTTGTAAATTGAGTTTTGGTTATGCTAAATCATTTGTGGCGCATGCGCAATCGGACCATAGTTTATCCTTATTAGACTCTGAGCGAGATGCGTTAGCGAGAGAAAACGCTTCTGCTATTATACAGTGTGTCGGTAAAGACAAAGAAGCATTAGTATCATTCTTAGAACCTGTGGGAGCTGCAGCGCCACCACGTATGACAGCGACTGGAAGTCCGGCGAATACGTCGGAGCTATCGAGTCCCTCCATAGAAAAACGACCAGATTTGACAACCCCTGATAGAGAAAATGACATGATGTTACCCAATGGAACATGCGACGACAGAAGACCGAGTCCTAATCAATGGAGACCCCCTCGGTCGATAGCCGACTCTTTGATTCCACAACATTCCTTGATCTCTGTGGCGCATCCTCATACTATAAATGCGTCAGTTCAGCCTCGGTTGAGTCCCAATTCATCTCCACCTTTTCAAGCGACACCACCAGCTTTCCTATCGGGGACAACGATAGGTGTTTGTCCTGATCATCTTGGAGGACGACCATCAGGCGCAGACTGTCCAAAATGTGAACTGATATTAAATTCAGGAAGACTAGGAGGCCCTCTTGCTGGTATGCATAGTCGAAATTCCTGTAAAACCCTGAAATGTCCAAAATGCAACTGGCATTACAAGTATCAAGAAACGTTAGAAATACACATGAAAGAAAAGCATCCCGAAGCCGAAACGAGTTGCATTTATTGCATAGCTGGTCAACCGCACCCCCGGCTGGCTCGCGGTGAAACTTATACCTGTGGGTACAAGCCATATAGATGCGAAGTGTGCAATTACTCTACTACGACGAAAGGAAACCTTAGTATACATATGCAATCAGATAAGCATTTGAACAACATGCAGGAGCTACAGAATGGAGGAAATCCAGGGGAAGGAAGTATACCTCCTGCGCCGCAGCACACTCCTCCCGGTCCTCACAAACCGCCCTTACCGCATCATTCTCCTTTAGGTCAAAAACCAAAACCTACTTTCCGCTGTGATGTTTGTAATTATGAAACGAATGTTGCTCGTAATTTGAGGATACATATGACATCAGAAAAGCACACGCATAATATGCTCGTTCTACAACAGAATGTGAAACACATGCAGACTTTATCAGTTCTACATCACAGACAACAAAGTCAACAGCAACTGGAAAGTCTCTTGCATTTTCATGGAGGGGATGCACCGCCACCTAACACAGAAGCTGCTCTTGCCGATATGGCATACAACCAAGCTGTGATGATTCAACTCATGACTGGAGGACCGGGTCCTTCACCACCTGAGCTAGGTGCCCATCTTGATGTTGGTCTGAACCCGGATGCGATGGAGCCACCTCCGGAACCAGCAGACCCTGAACCAGAAAGAACCTTCCATTGCTGCATTTGCAACTGTTTCTCAACGGATTCCTTGGAAGCGTTAGGTCACCATTTAGCACAAGACCGTACAAAGATAAGAGAGCAAGAAATACTAGCGCTAGTAGCTGGACATTACGTTTGTAAACTGTGCACTTACAAGACAAACTTAAAAGCTAACTTCCAGCTGCACTGCAAGACTGATAAGCACTTGCAGAGGTTGCAGCATGTCAACCATGTCAAAGAAGGTGGTCCTAGGAATGAGTGGAAGCTAAAGTTTTGTGGTGGTGTTGGAACCGGCGGTGCAGGCGTTGGTGGTGTGCAAGTTCGATGCTGTGCCTGTGATTACTATACGAACTCCGCTCATAAGCTACAACTTCACGCGGCTGGTTCAAGACACGAAGCCGCTACCCTTTTATTGAGACATCTCCGAGACTGTTCTTCAAGGATTCCTCGAGAACGTCCAAGAGTTTACCGTTGCGCTCTTTGTGGTTTCGGTGCTCCCCATCGACTGCCCCTACTGCAACACGTCAGATCTGTAAAGCATTTACAAATGGAGCAAATTCACCAACTGCAGAGACGATCAGAAGGCAAGGACCCGACGCCAGACGTTGCCGAGCTCTTCCAGGTCATCCCTCAACCGTCAGAACTAACCAGTCCCTTTGACCAGCAGGACAATGGTAAGTCTACCTGGTGCTTACGTATTAAGTGATAAAGCCTAACGAACCTCCTTGAAAAACATTTGGGTGACTTTTAAAATTGGCTGTTCTATAGAGTTTTTTGGATTTTTTTTTTTAACTTTTGTCTTTTGCATATTCAATAGACAAGTAATAAGGAAGTAGCTTATTTGTGAGCTGATAATTTTCCAACCGTGACAAGTTCATTGTTTGCGTATTACCTTCCTAGAGACGTTGTCATTGTTATTTGTCAGCTAATGATAATTAGCTAACTACGCAACTAAATGTCCCCTTAACTACAATAAAAATGACAAAACGCAATCTGAATCTGTGATCTATAAAAGGTAAAAAAAAAAACATATCGGCGCGTGCGCATGATGAAAGTTCCCGCTCTTTCCGCTAGATGTCGCGCGCTGCAAATATTTTTATCAGCAAACGTTGGTTACAAAATATGTATAAACTTCTTATTTATTACTCTCGTGCCAAAGATATTTCAAAACATTTTTCTATAAAGCGTGAAAATTCCATTAAAATTAATTCAACCGAAACCATTACCGGCGTTCGTATCGATAAAGTAATACTGAGTGGACTTATGAATGTGATTTCGAAACGTCACTATCGGTTTCCAATTTAAACCGATTCGTTCCTTAATCAATTTTACTTTGAGTTTTTACCAACCGAACTTCTTATTGTGGTCCGTGTCACTAAACATACAGTTCCGTTCGTGTTAATCTGTGTACTTTTATGATGTGCCGGTGAATATTATTATGTCGGCGCGTAACCTGAGTCTTCATTATCGAGCAGCGACCGTCACTCCGTGTTCAATCTAAGAACCAATCTCCATTTTAAGTGATGAGCATTTAGCGAGGAATTCGTAATCACAATAATGAGATAATTACACACGGACAAAATTTAATTTAAAGCGCTCAACATTAGAACAGGTTTCTTTAATAACGTACGCCTTACACGGTGTCGCCACAGTCGGATGCCGTCATTGGTCGGAGACGGCTCCGCCCCGCGAGCGAGGGAGACGGACAGAAGATTTGAATTGAGAACGCGAATTTTCCATAAGTACCGCACACGGGACAATGACTCGCATTACGTATGTGGCGGTCGCGCATTAAGGATGATTGGCCCCTTGTGATGAGGCTGCTACATCATGGTACAATGTCGTCGGCCGCATCGCCCGACGCATGTTTATGGCCGCGGTGAAATACGATAAACTCCGAGAGAAATGTAGAGGCAAAAGAAATCCAGCATACGCCATTGTGCACTCATGTTTATGCTTATTACTTATTTTCACCTTATTGAGGGCGCAGTTTTAAACGGTCGATTTGATTATGAATTTCAACTTTCAAAGTTGTCTTACTGTTCATTGTTCTCCGAGACGGCGAGATTGCATTCTGAGTTCACACGCACTAAAATACTGCAACATTATTTTCTTAAGTATTGTCTGTCAAAATTCCCTTGGAAGACCCCTTCGGCTACTTCATTAGTTACTATCTCCGTCATCAGCACAATCAGAACCAGAATTAAAACCGGTCTCATATTCAATAGCTCGCACAAGCACCCCAGCTTAAGTTTTTTGCGTGTCTTCAAAGCAATGTAACAAAATATGTATTCGGTAAACTTGAGCAAATTCTTATTTTAAAACACGCTTTTACTTCGTACTATAAACTGAAAACAAACTCATTTTTCCATTTCCTATTTTGAACACTTTCTAATGAAATTATGTTAAGAAGGGTTTTTAAGAATGAGTAATTATTCAATACGCACAATCTATATTTATATACACATGAGCATGCATAAAACTTGAGACACAATCCGACTGCAACACCTCAGTTTCTGGAAGACAGTAAAACGTCCGAACCCATTGTATCCTTGACGCCACATTGTAAAAATTCTGACCTAAATCTCGCAAAACAAAACTCGCACTGCACAATACTTACTTTACGACGCTATAACGATGTGGTGTTTCCTTAGAAAAGACCCTTTGTCCATTGACAAAAAGCGTCAGAGATCGCATTTATGCAGACGAAGTCCCTTTACCTGGTCCATTGTTCTATGCTCCTACCAGACGGTCGGTCGGCGATTCAACATCATAAATAATTACATTCACTGGTCACTCTGGCTTGGAATTAGGGTCAGTTGCGCTATGATTATTATTACGTCTCGGATTTACTTTATCCCTCTCCCCATCATTAGTTGTAACGGTTTTAGCTGGTTAAAACTATGGAACGGGTTCCGGACAGGGGCAACTGGTTTGAGTTTCGCTGGACTGTGAGATAATTCTGGAATAGGTATTTTGTTTCTGGTTTGAGTTTCGCTGGACTGTGAGATAATTCTGAAATAGGTATTATGTTTCTGGTTTGAGTTTCGCTGGACTGTGAGATAATTTTGAAATAGGTATTTTGCTTCGGAGCTTGTGTATCTGATGCATTTAGGATACAATGAGATAAATTTTATCCAAAAATATTATTTTCGCAAAGAATGGCAGATCATCTTTTGTTTGCGGAATTTGCTAGGGATTATTCTTCTCTATTATCCGGGACGAATACAATAAGTGGACGGGACGACGGTGGTTACTCATCTAATAAAGTATAATTGTAGCGTTACATTAACGAATCACCGTCCCCACATCGGCCGTTTCTTTCACCTTCCTTATTTGAGCGTAAACAATGCAGCCCAGCGTCTTTCACACGCTGCCACGGACTTATCCTTGGTCAAATAATAATTGCACACTCACATATCTTAAGTACTTTTATCTCGCTCACACTCGCCATCACATATACGTCAGCTCTCTCAATGCATTTGATCCGATGCGAAACGAAATATTCGAAACCTTTTGTAATAATGAACAATGATTGTTTGCTCGTCCTGTATCTTTCTTTGTGTGCAAAATTACAATATACTTGTTACGTTAGCATTAATACATTTGTGGATGTGTGCGTACGGGATGGATAGACCGATACCTTTGTCTTGCCGGGACGTCGCAAACAAAACGAGTCCGACTAATAATATAAAAGAGAAGAATTTTATTTTTAACTTCAATTCAGAAAAGTAACAAACGCTCGCACCGAACAATAGTGAGCTTCGTTTATAGAAATAATCTTTTTTGTAGATAAATCTCACGTAGACGTAGGTAGACGTCGTGGATTTACGGCAAATAGATGTGTAGTCATTCTGTTTGCAGATTCCGTAGCAGGAGGTTCGTTTGGTACCATTTTATTTTCGGGAATCATGCATGTCAAAATTTATATAACTGCTAAGTTTACATTTTGGTTTCCTTTGTCTACAGATTCTAAAGAACCAATTGATCAGAAACCTGAGCTTACTCAAGAGCAGAAGATGTTGAGATTTTTGGAACAGCACCAGCAACAGCAACAACTGCAGCAGCAACAACAACAACAAGGACATGAACAACAAAGTCAACAAGCTCGTAATGAAGAAGACCGAGAGACTCCAGGTCCACATGCATGTCCTTACTGTAACTTCAGCTGCAACAGTGAGGGTCGTCTGCACACCCATGTCAATTCGATCCACGGTGAGAACGCTCGACATTTTATCTGTCCGCTTTGCCAAGATGCGTTTAAAGATCGACCATCGCTTGAACGCCATGTGATGCAGATACATTCAGTAAACTCTGAAGGACTACAGAGGCTTCTACTACTTGTTGATCAAAGCCACTGGCTCAATGGAACGAGTCAATCACAAAGAGACGAGTCTCGACAAGGAGATGAAGAGCGAGAGATTTCTTCGCCGAGATCCGAGGGGAGCACTGACGGCGAAATTGAACGGTGCTCTACGTGTAATCGTACTTTCAGAAATGTGGATGAATTATGTCAACATCAAAATGAATCGGGTCATCTAGAGCTGAAACAAACGCCTCAAGGACCTGGCTATTTCTGCTGGAAAAAAGGATGCAACAGATATTTTGACGCGGCGCATGCGCTACAGAATCACTTTAGAGAAGCGCACGCTCGCAACTCCATCACCAACATGTCAGTATCTGAAAAACATGTATATAAATACCGCTGTAACCAATGCAGCTTGGCTTTCAAGACGATAGAAAAGCTACAATTACACTCGCAATATCATATCATCCGAGACGCCACCAAATGTGTTTTGTGCGGCAGAAGTTTCCGATCTGTCTTAGCACTTCAGAAACACGTTGAAACGTCCCATTCTGAACTATCCGAGGAGGAATTGAATGCATTCAAACGAAGTCTGGCATCAAACCCCTTATTACAAGGAAATCAAAATACCGCTCTAGATGCCGCCACAGTGGAGTTATTGCGTAAAGAACTAAGAACACCAGATGATGACATGGCTGATTTAGAAGACAGAGACTCGAGTGCTACAGTGGCTGACGAATCAGGTCACAACGACGCTGAAAATTCAGACGATTCCATCATATACAAAGACCAACAATTTTTGGAAGATTATTTGAATTCCCAAGCGATGGCGGAAGATTCCTACAATGACCCCACAAGGAAATATAAATGTCACCGATGTAAAGTGGCATTCACGCGCCAATCATATTTGACTGCTCATAACAAAACACTCCTACACAGAAAAGGTGAGAAGCTAACATATCCAATGGAGAAATATCTTGACCCCAATAGGCCATTCAAATGTGACGTATGTAAAGAGTCGTTCACGCAAAAAAATATCTTGCTCGTTCACTACAATAGCGTGAGCCACTTGCATAAATTGAAACGAGCTATGCAAGAACAACAGAACAATAACAACCCTCCCGTCTCGCCCGGAGCGGGTTCCGCGCCCTCAAACTTAACTCTTACTCCAAAAAGTACATCTAGCGAAGAAGACGATAGAAAACGTTACAAATGTAACATCTGTAAAGTTGCATACACACAAGGTAGCACTCTAGACATTCATATGAGATCAGTGTTGCATCAAACTCGCGCGGGAAAGTTGCAAGAACTTGCTGCAGCTGGACACGTGGATTTATCTCGGCCTTTAGTAGAGCAACCGGATAGAAACGATTCCGCAAAAATTTTACAAGACGTCCTGTCGCCGAAAAATACATCCCCTTCGTCAACGAGCAGTGGGGGCCCGCGCTCGTCACCCCCCGCGCGGCCAGGTAGTCCGCGATCCCCGCGCCCAGGTAACGCCTCGTGCGATCGCTGCCACGCGTCATTTCCTACCGGGGAGCTACTCGACGCACATCGCACGACCTCATGCCCGTTCGGCGATGCGCGCGCGCAGTCGCCGTTAGGTGAAGCCGAGGCAGCGGCGCTAGACGAGATGGTCGCCAAGGGCAACCCGCCCAAACGCAACTCACAAATGTATAAACAACTTTTAGAGACCTTCGGCTTCGACCTCGTCATGCAGTACAATGAGAACCAGCGGCGGAAAATGCAAGAGGAGCGTGAGATGGCGCGGGTGCCGAGTCCGCCCCCTCCGCCACCCGAGGAGAAGCCACCGGATGGGGAAACGAAATCGACCTGCCAGCATTGCAACAAGGAGTTTTCTAGTGTGTTCGTGCTAAAGACTCATTGTGAGGAAGTGCATAAAGATAAAGTTCCTTTGGAGTTCTTGGAACAGTTCGCGGAGCAGTTTAAATCTGAATATGAAAGAAAGTCAGGTGCTCCTAACTCACCGCGTGCTGCGTCTCCGGCGCCGCAAGGTGATAGGTCACCATCTCCGCGCGGTGATGGAAACTACAGTGAGAATAGTAACGCGCAAGGAGAGGCCCAGGCGGGCGCTTTGTTAGCTGCCCAAGTACAGGAGATGCAAGCAGCGTTGAACATGATACAGTTGCAGCAGTTGGGGCAGCTGCATCCGATGGTTGCACAAATGCTATCTCTTGGGCTACCACTGGGCCTGAATGTAGGTGCTCTGGCCGCGATGAACCTGCAGCCACCGCTGGTGCCGCTCATGTTGCCACCGCCTCCATTCGACACGATGCCCTTCGGTCACGACGCGCAGCTCAAACAACAACAGATGATGCAGCAACAGCAGCAGGTCAGTTTTCACTACTATTTAAAAAAAATCTAAACTTATTTTAAATTTGTCGTTAGTCAACGCGAAGAACTCAGCCGCGCGGTCTGGACATTATTACATTACTTTATTATTTATTACATCACTTTACAATTTTTTCTTCTGCTCGACGAAGCAAGAACTCTACTATAATTACTATGTAAAAGTAGGTGCACAGAAGTATGCTTATTTTCAAACAAAAACATAAACAAAATAAAAAAAAACTTGTGAATCCTATTTATCTAAATCCTAACTATAATATTAAAATGCGAAAGTTAGTTTGTATGTATTTCTATGTTTATTTGTTTGTTATGCTTTCACGCTCTAACTACTGATCCAATCATTATGAAATTTTGCATAAACGTTGTTTTTCTGCACATAGGAGTACAGAAAAAGACATAGGAAGGATAGGTACCTTTTATCTAGAAAAATAATGACGCGGGTCAAACCACGGGTTGCAGCTAGTTTTTAATTAATGTACTTATTTAAATAGCCTGCGATCATACTAATGGTAGATTTTTTATTAGATTGTTGATTAAAAGTAAACAAAAGACTATTTTTCACAAGTTTTGTGTTGTGGTTTACAAACATCATTGTGTATCAAATTCTATAAAAAAAGAAAAAAATGATCTTATTATGAAATAAATATAGATATTGAACCTGGAGGACCTGGGGGCCTACATTGACACCTTATTGCTATAATGGTTACGTTTTGTTTTCGACGCTACGCGACCATGTATGTACCTATATCGCGCGGCGGTACGATTCGCGGTCGCGCAGCTTCGATGACAAAACTTAACCATCATAAATTAATAATAATAATAAATACCTATGAAATTCGGGACACTTGAACACACGGTCGTCTGACCCCAAACTAAGCAAAGCCTGAACTATGGCGGCCAGATACTGATATACATACTTATATACTTTTAAATACATACTTAAATCGATATTAACACCCAGACATAGAACAAACAAAAATATTCATCACATGAATGTTTGCTCTAGGTGGGAATCGAACCCACGCCCCCTAGCTCAGAAGGCAGGTTCACTACCGACTGAGCCACCGAGGCAGTAGTTCATGGTAATAAGATGTCATGGTATTTGCCCTGATGGCATTATCAATTCAAGGAAAATATAAGTACTGTTATCAAAATTAAAGTCAGACTTAAACGTTTACTTAAATAACCACGAGGCCATAGAGTGATTATTTTTGTCAGTAACTGTGTAAATTCGATTACGGGTGAGAAGGATATCAACGAGGCTTCTAAAGATAAGCACAACGATTGAACGTTACCTATCTGTTTGCACAAAGCAACAGAGAGCCTATTGTTACGCCTCTAGGGTCGAGGTATTATTATTAACAACGAATTCTGTTATTATTCAAACTTACCTGCCAGTATCGAGAACCAATAGTGGTCGTAGATAAATGAGCCCTTTTAAAATTTAAGTCCTTTGTTAGTTTATACAACTCATTCTTAGTTTTGTAGATTACTTTTAAGGTTAGGTTATAGCTTAACCCTTCGAGGCTAACAACGTTTTTCTATTGTTTACAGGCTAATGCAGCTGGACAAAAACGAGCTCGCACTCGCATCACCGATGATCAACTAAAGATCTTACGAGCCCACTTTGACATTAACAACTCTCCAAGTGATGAAGCTATCGCGAAGATGGCCAAGCAATCTGGCCTGCCCACCAAGGTAATCAAACATTGGTTCCGTAACACACTATTCAAGGAACGGCAGCGCAACAAGGACTCGCCTTACAACTTTAACAATCCCCCATCGACCACTCTTAATCTCGAGGAGTACGAGAAGACCGGGGAAGCTAAAGTGACTCCTCTAGACTCATCTGCCAGTTCTGACGAAGGTAAACCACCTCCAGAGAAGAAGGCCAAGATCGAGGAGATGAGTATGCAACTTCATCAAGAAGTCAAATCAGAGCCCCACGATGAACCGTCTATGGATGAAAAATATGTTTCATATGACGATAGACATCAGGAAGATAAAAGCTTCATATTTCCTCAGGCGCCATCACAAAGTCCGGCACCAATGATGAATAGCTCTGATCACCATCTTAATATATCTAGGCCGCAGACTCCGACGCATATATCACTAAACTCATTAATACAGTCTCAACTCGATTCAATACCAGCGACGAGCATACCTCAACCGCCTCATCCGTCAATGCTACCACCAAAAATCAATCCGAACTTCACGTCCCCAAACTCCGCGCCCCCGAACGTCCTACCTTTGACCCCAAATCGCAGCCTCAGCCCCGGCAGGGGACCGGCCGATTTCGGACTTTCCGGGGGCAACTCGAACGGATCCAACAGCTCGGGGTCTTCTGGCAAACGCGCCAACAGAACTAGATTCACTGACTACCAGATTAAAGTTCTACAAGAATTTTTCGAGAACAACGCATATCCTAAAGATGATGATCTTGAATATCTCTCAAAGTTATTAGGTTTGAGTCCTAGAGTGATCGTAGTTTGGTTTCAAAACGCACGCCAAAAAGCACGAAAAGTATACGAGAATCAACCGGCAGCAGACCCACCAGCGGGTCCAACTGACGATGCCAATAGATTTCAACGTACTCCTGGCCTTAACTACCAGTGCAAGAAGTGTCAACTAGTATTCCAGAGATATTACGAATTAATAAGACATCAGAAGACTCATTGTTTTAAAGAAGAGGATGCAAAAAGATCGGCTCAAGCTCAAGCTGCTGCAGCGCAAGTAGCTGCGACTCTGAGCAGTGAGGACTCCAACTCAAGCACAGTGGAGCATCACACCCCTCATGTGCCGGTGTCTCCAGCACCTCCTCGCACCCCGACTCCAGCTGCGCCTACTTACCCAGTGTCCCCAGCCCCACCAGCGCCGCTAACACCAGTGACACCATTGTCTCATCAGCAACAGCAACGCAACGATGAAAAAGATGGAAACTTTCAATGTGATAAATGCAACCTAGTCTTCCCACGATTCGATTTATGGCGAGAACATCAACTCGTTCATATAATGAACCCGAACCTGTTTCCAACATATCCACCAGATTCCCCTTTTGGGATTTTGCAGCAACATGCACAGCTACAACAGCTCAACGCTCTTGGAAGTGAAGAAGCTCGCCATCCTCTCGTTGCTGCATTAAATCAACAAGTAGCTAAAAGAAAATTTGATGAATTTGAAGAAGTTGACACTGGAGAGCAACCGAAAGACAAACGCCTAAGAACTACAATTTTGCCTGAGCAATTGGACTACCTCTATCAAAAGTACCAAATTGAATCTAATCCATCGCGAAAGATGCTTGAGAATATTGCACGTGAGGTTGGACTTAAAAAAAGAGTAGTACAGGTTTGGTTTCAAAATACACGAGCACGTGAGAGAAAAGGACAGTTTCGCGCACATGCGCAAGTAATTAACAAAAGATGTCCTTTTTGTCCAGCTTTGTTCAAGGTGAAGAGCGCTCTTGAGAGCCATTTAAGTACAAAACACGCAGATCAGTGTGCGAGAGGTGAAATCAATGTAGACGCACTACCGGACGAGGAATTGAGCACAGAATCGACACCGAGCTTCGGCTCACAACAAAGTGACAGACAGCAAAATTTTTCCCAAGCGGGGGCTCCCATGTTGCCCCCTATTTTTCCACCCTTTCACTCAGACATGGAGAAATTTATCAAGCAGTACAGTGAAGAGTCAATGAAACGCTACGTGACTGAACTGCAAGCGCATGCCGCAGCACAACAAAACGGCGGCGGAAACAACGAAACGTCTGAGAGACACACAGAACATGGAAAATCAGAAATACCCTTAGACCTTAGCAAACCTGTTGATCTGTCACGACCCGGATCAGACGCCGACGAGCGATCGGACACCGCGTCCGAGACTATGGAGTTCTACGAGGAGGACGACCCGACATCACCATTGCCGGGGCAGCAGCAGGCGACAAGACAGCCCGGAAAACGTTATCGTACTCAAATGTCGTCTGTACAAGTGAAAATTATGAAATCACTTTTCGGTGACTACAAGACGCCAACGATGGCAGAGTGCGAATCGCTCGGAAGGGAGATCGGTCTGCCTAAACGCGTCGTCCAAGTTTGGTTTCAAAATGCACGTGCCAAAGAGAAGAAGGCGCGCCTGGCGGCCGGCTTATCGGAAGTGTCGGATGCGCCGCCGCCGGAAGAGTGCCGCGTGTGTGATTTTAAGTACAGTCACAAGTACTCGGTGCAAGATCACGTGTTTACGCGGGGGCACATCGCGACGGTGCGCGCGCGTATCGAGAGCGGCTCGGGCGGCGCGGACGACAGCACGCTCGCGCTCATGCAGATGGCGGCGCGCTTGGAGAGCGGCATGGGCGACCTCCACAACGCCTTCCTACGGCCGCAACTCGCCGGGAATGGTGAGTGTACCACTTGACCACGATCCACCTCGCCGAGCGCTTCACAGCTCTTAGCGATCCTGGATCACATTATGTAGAACCTCGCAGCGGCGAGCTTCGTTCGAGTCGGTCCCAGTGATATCGTTTTTTCTTTGGCAATCATAGAGAAAGACGCGATTCGAGCGAGGCTCATTTAGTGCCGTGACGGTCGTAGCTATTTTCCTACTAGTGAGTCTTTTGTAAATAAATGTTTAGGTGTAGCCGAAGTAGTTTAACGTATCTCTATGCTGTGTTGGTATTTCAATTTGTCCCGAACGGGCTCAGAGCTTATGTTCCCAGAAAATATGCGTCAAGCCGACCGGTCCGATGCAAACGTAATAGAGGCACGTACAGAACCGATTCAATCTCAGAAATTATTTCGTAATTCAAATAATTACTAAGTACTTTATAGCTCGAAGCATGGCAGCGTACCAGAAACAGTAAAAAACATTGCTCAATCTTCAAATAATGGTATAGCTTTGAAATTAGTGTGAAATAGATAATTTTTTCTTTGGGTGTCGTTGATTCTTTCGGCGTTTTCATTGGGAGGTTGTATTAATTTCGTGGGGTATCGGATTGAGGTGATGCAGCTGCGTCGGTGGCGGTGTCTCTCGACGGGCCACGGGCGGCGGCGGAAAGGCACGCGTTGTCATCGGCGCGAGAGGCGGGCCGCCGGTGGGCCGGTGGGCGGCCGCGCTAACCCGCCACCATTCAAATGCAAACGAAACTCAACAATAGTAGGAGTTAGGGACGCGTGAAGGACGTCGTATATCTAATGGGACCGATCTGCCGCATGCATTTTGCTTCACATGAATAATCAATTATTCAAATGACGCCAATCAAAAATACTTTCTCGGGAGATGGGCATTGTCTCTCGCTCGTAACCGGCACGTTAAAAACCAACACCGCACATTGATATAGACTAGTAATCTGTTGCATAATATTATTTCTTCATAGTTGTTCATATTTAAAACTCCTATTAGGTATTAGCGTCTCGTCGATTGTTGTAGGATTGTAATGAAAACCAAATTATATATTTTAGAGAATTTAATCGTTTTAGTTATTGTGTAAAGTCATAGCGAAGCCTGAAGTCTATATTACTATTTAAATAAGGTGCCTTGTAGGATTCAAGTGTTTGTAAATTATTCTCTGAACTCCACTGTAAATAATTAAACGTGTAAAAGTATACTATTAGATGTAAAACGATAGTGCATTGTAAAATTATCTTCGCTGTTTTCGTATCTATAGATAGATGAATAAAATCATATATTGTTTGTTTCGTAGAGGCATCATAAGAATTTGTGATATAACTTGTATCTATTAGTTTATTCGTGTTTCGGAAGTGTCTCGACGGCACGAGGGCTAAAGTACAAAAATATATACAGACATAACATTAGAAGTTTGTCGAATTTCGTATGATAATGAGATCTTTTTCGTGTGGGGTCTGGGACGGCTGCAGTTTTTGCTATTCTTTAGACAAATTTACATAAGAGTGGTTCGGAATTGGGGAGTTAGGCGATATGCAAATATTTTCTCCAAATTTAAATATTAGCGAGGAGTATGCACGGCGCGCGTGGTACGCCCCCCGTGCCGGCCCGTACTCGCATGCTATGCGCACGCGCCGCGGGTGTGCCCTTGTACCGCTGTTTGTTGCTTAGAAATACCCCATATCTAAACGTCTTGATACCTACCACTATTAAAAGATCTTTCAAATGCAAATAGCATTATATCACTGCCACACTAAATTGAGCGCAACACTATTTACTCGGTCGACATAAATTAAATATGTGTTATATTCCAACTTTTCATTTTATAGATTTGAGCATGTTTTATTTGCATATCGCTTTTTGTTATATTTTTTTCTTTTATGCTGTGTTTGTATTTATTTTTGTTCTTTAGTTTTACTTTTTGTTTATGTAGACGATGAATGTGTTTACGTCTTAGCATCGGACGTGTCCGATGATATTGATTTTGCCTCTCCAATACGACTTCCAATAATTTTATTTTAATTTGTATAATTTAATTATAATTAGTGCGATCTGCATTTACTGTTATTCAGATGACGTTATAATAGTTGTTTGAGACAAAGCTCTGTGCCAGCCAGTGAAAAAGCTTTTTTGGTGTCATTAGACTTTGTAAGTCTAATTATAAAGATTGAAATCTTGTAAACTGAATAGTATTATTATAATTATTATCTACAGTTATTTTATTTGCAGAATTCGTTGAAATAAATGCAATATTTATATTATTGAATTATGTTTTTTTCTTTTGTTTTCGTTTCCTTGGTTCCTTTATTTCCTTAGTTTTTTTAGTTGCTTATCTGTTGTTTGAGTTGTTAGGTGAATGTAACAAAACGAGTAGAGACAAAGGCGGAGTTTTTTTAAGTGTAAGTATCCAGCTAAGTCGAAGAATTAACGACTTACTTTAGGGCAGGTGAGCACTGGGATGTAATTAAGAACGTGTAAAGTTGCATAGAATCTTTACAACACCTTTTTGGAATTTGTACCTGGTTTTGCTAAAACAAAGCCGCCTTTGTTTATTGCTGACTTTTATTTGCAGTTAGACATTTTTGAAAACTTTTTTTTCATAGTTTACGCGCTGTGGGAGGTAGACCTTTGTTTTATTTGTAAGGTAACTTCTAACCTTCAGGTAACGTTGTAATGTAACAGATTGCTAGTCTATTGCAGATCCTTTGTTTTAGCAGTTAGAAAACGATCGTAACGGCACAGCTTGGATTTCTAATTATTCATGCACACTGCTTTTTTCCTTTCCAAAAATAAATATTAGCTTCACAATGTTCTTTGTTACATAGAGCTTTGAAGTTGTACCTCCTACTCGTTGATTTAGATTTAGATATGTTTATGATTTAACTATTGAAATTAATTACGCAAAGTTCCATACAGTAACACAAAATTGGATCTGCCCACAAAAATGTTGTAAAACTTGACTTTTAATCTATAGATTATTTTTTACCAGAATCCCTCTATATAATAGGGAGTTATTCTGTGCAAAAACCCTATTTAACATACGCAGGACTTATTTTAAGATGGTAACGACTAGCGATAAATTAGATTCAGGATTAACTTTCCTTTATTTTTTTGTATTGACTCCTAAAAGGTCAAAATGAAGCAATAAACAATGGGGTAACCAAAAACAAAACTAATACTGTTTCTCTACAATCTGAGCGTTGATCTTCCTTTTGAAACTATGTAAGTACTAAGTACATACTTAACTCTTTACTATACCTACGAGTAACTAATGAGACAAAGAAGATGCTGTCGATCGTTGATACATTTTAGTATCTATCATCATCATCATTATAATAGTTTTGTATGTCCCAGTGCAGGGACACCGACCAAGCCTCTAACGAGAGCGATTGTTGAGAGAGTATTTACCCACGACACTAACTCATGCGGATAGTTTAAAAAAAATCGCATTGATTGGATCTTAGGAATCCAATCTAATTTAGTCAGGGACTAAACATCTCTTTTAAATCTGCTGTTGCTAAAATAAAATTTGAATAACTAGATATCTTTTTAAGGGCGATCCTAGAGGGGCTATATTTTCACTACAATACTGGCCCGGATTTTTTTTTGAGTGTGGTTCGGCACTATTTTAAGTGCGGCCCGGCTGATGATGGCCGGGCTATAGTCAGCAATATTGCCGGGCAAGTATTCCAGTATTGCGTTAAAAAATATGGCCCCTCTAAAAGCGTAATAGGCTAAATTAAATTGTAGTAAGTAGTCACCTACTTATTTCTAGTGTATTCAACAGTTTATCGTAAACATTGGAAATGTAGATTTGACACTTGCTTGTGTGTAGAATGTAGATGCTTATATTTACAAACACTGACTTATTTAATAACGTTGTTAATAGTTTGATAGCGTTGAAATTTAGTAGACACATTTAGTTTGAGTAGGTACGTAAGTTGCAGCTGTTATTTATTTGTTTAGCTCTATTTTGGCGCATTTTAAGACCACCAAATATTGACGTTTTATACCGATATAATATTAATTCACGCTGTTATGTAGGTCCCCTCGATAAAGTTCTAAAACATTGCTCTAAATAATGAACACCCACAGAACAGGTATAAGCAAGTTTATTTCAACATTAAAATGTAAATTCTGCACCTTTTTCTCGATCCACGGACAATAAAGGTATTTTTTCAGCCTCCCACTCACTAACTCAAGGGTTTATAACAAAAAAATATTAAATTACCAATGCACAATGAAGTAAGACTGAGTGATGAAAAAAGTTATCCGTTATTGAACTGGCTAATTATCTCTTTGTATTTCACAATATATACGACGTGCTTACCAGAAAATGGGCTTTTTGTTCGGCTACAAAAGATTTTTTATTAGGAATCGATATCACGAAGGTAAGTAGGCAGATCTGTGTAAACGCCTTGAGTTTTCAAGCGAAAATCACACAGAAGCACAGCGCGAAAAATACAGGAAAGCTACTAATTTACAAATTACAATATACAGTGGATTTCGGGTATAACGACAATGAAGGGACCACTCTATTTTCGACGTTATATCCGGAAGTCGTTACAGGCAAAGGTAAAGAGATACAGACACGTACACATGTGTAGTTTAGCGTCTCGCAGCCATACTTATTCAAAAGTTTACTAAACCCAGTTGCTACTCAGAATATCACTTTGTAACTAAACCCTAAAAGCTCCGAAAGGTACACGCTTCACTACCTACTTAGTTGATATCTATAAACAAAAGGTAAAGGTCTCCACACTTGCTGACCATCTGTGTGCAATGGATGTAAACAAAAGATAAGAAATGTTTGTGAAAGAAAAAAATCTTTGTGTCTTTGGCGGCCGACTCCGGTCGCAATATCTGCATGGGATGTCTAGGAATTGTTACAAATGATTCATTAAAAACAGTCGCTACACCCGAACTCGGCGTTACATCCAAAGTCGCTATAGCCACATGAATTTTGTACTAAAGTATGCTTTAAATTTAAGGGACTTTGATTTAACGTCGCTATAAGTAAATGGTCGCTACAACCAAGGTCGTAATAAATGAAATCTACTGTACATTTATTTTGTTTTGGAAATTTCTCAAAATAATTTGGTGCTCAAAAACGGCCTACAAATGTGAAACTTGAGACCCAGCTGCCTCGAAATATTAAGTATACCTATATTATTATCAATATTAACATCGAAGCATTAAATTTAGATTTGATATTATTCCTCATTGCCATACCTGAGCCCACGCAAGCTCAGTGCTGGACCTGGACATATTGATCAACGCATTTTAGGGTGCAATACCTACCCTACTTACATAGAAAATGTTGCACACTATAAAATTAGAGTATCCTACTAATATTATAAACGCGAAAGTTTGTAAGAATGGATGGATGTTTGTTACTCTTTCACGCCAGAACGGCGGAACGGATCTGGACGAAATTTGGCACAGAGATAGATTATAGTCTAGAATAGCACATAGGATACTTTTTAACCGCAGGTGAAACCGCGAGGCGCAGCTAGTTTTATAATACTTCTGACACTAGTCTGTTAGGTTATGGTTAGGCATTAACCTTATAAACTAGTGTCACAAGTGGTAGGTGTTACTTACGATACTGTAATAAAAAGAAAGAAAGGCTTTTCTTCTCCGGTTATTTCATTGCTTCTCTTGATATTTTTCCGTTACTGAATCGCAAGACGATTTGATACACTATATAAGTTATAGGCCAGATTTAAATACTATACAAGATACTGTAAGAGAACCTAGTTGTACTAGTATCTACTATTACTATCTATCTACCTATATAGAGGTATTTGTAATACTCGTAAAGTCGATAACAATATCTCTTAAAAACTCTTACTAATGTAATGTACATGTGGTAGATTAAATAGCTGTTGCGCCTTATAAAATTAAAATCGATCTTTTGCACACAATATACTTACACACATTCTTATAATTGTTGAAATAATGAGTTAATTTACTTACCCACATTCCTATAGTTATTAGAATAATGAGTAAGTATTGTACTTATCGAAATTTGCGCTACACTTCAAACTGCGCCTAAAATAATATCTTCAAAGTATTAAAGTACATTTACAGTAAACTACACAAAGCGCCGATTGGTAGACCTTAAACAAACGTGTGGTTGCCATTTTTGATCAAAAAAAGTCGAAGTAGGTTATGACGGTTACCTCTAAAATGACATTTTCACGCTCGTACGCCTTAAGTTTCATGCAAAAAAATTAAATTCATTGAAACGAAATTGTAAGGTTTGAATGGAGATGGTTTTACGCAAATTTCGCGACAAACCGTTTTATGTGCAGCTGCCGCTATGCTTGAGATCCTCTGAAGCGAATCGAAGATAACGCATGTCAAAACTTTTGACGTTTAGTTGGTTGGGCCAACTGCTACATATATATCTAATTTACAGTAAGTAGGTGCACGTTAAAAAATATGATTGTGACATTTATAAAATAACTAGGCAGCTCCGACCGCGATTTCAACCGCATTAAAAAAAGTATCATAGGTGCTATCTATCCCTGTGCCAAATTTCATCCAGATCCGCTTCGCCGTTCTGGCGTGTTTGAGTAAAAAACACATATCCAGAAACATCTATCCAGTCATCCAAACTTGTGCATTATAATATTAATGTGATGTACCTACTTATTAATATGATAATAGTGCCTGATTCTTACCTAAAAAGTTGTTGTCTCCGTGGTTAAAGTCTATCTTAAAGCCTAGAAATGTAGGGCCAAAAGATAATTTGAGATACGCCAATCATTTTTAATTCGTCTGTCTGAAAAATTATCTAAAAAAAATACATATTTATACAAATTTAAGCGTTATTAAGTCAGCTTAAACAGAAATTGGAGAAGAAAAATATATTATTTAGTTAGGCATCTGTTTGAACCTTAGATAGTGATCCTAAATACGTGCTTACAACTGCAGTTTCATCCAGAATCCTTCAAAACCTACTACTGCTAACTAACTTCCTACTGCTCTTGCCCTCAGTGATATGAGTTGTTAATACATCTCCAAGGTCTGTACCTAATGTCACTGGACCACGTGCGTGTTGTAATCGAGTTGTCAGCATTATTGACAGCAACACTTGAGCCGTCATTGCTCTGCGGAGTGCACTAAATGGTACAATCAGCGCGGTTAGGGCCGCGAGGGGCTCGGCCCTGGAGGCACGCAGTCACGTCGGAGCGTCCCAACCCATTACCCGCTCCAAACCGTATCGACAAATAACCGCCAATTATTGGATCGCTCTACAATCTTTTTACAATTTCTTCTCAGCCGGCCGTTATTATATTTCTATTAAGCCTTTTTTGTAATCAAACTACTAATGATTCGATTCCATTTCCTAGGCGGACGTGCCGTCTCCGATGTTAATGACACACCGTAATTAGATCCGGATGGTTCGAGGACGACGACCCGGCTGCGGTGCCCGACCGGTAGATAATAGCGAAGTGTCAATTTTACTAAAAATATGGTAATTTACAACGGCGGCCATATTGTTTCCTCTCGAATTTGTTGGGCGACACGCGGTTGGCCGTAATAAGACAACCGTTACGACGTAGTTAGCGCTGCGACGTGTCGTTGGGTGCGGAAAACAATCAATTATCTTGCCATTAGAAATTATCTTGCCTTCTCTAATTCAGCAGCCAATTATCGTGCTCCAAAATGGGAAATTTAGAAACATTTGATAACGGGACAATTCATTCAGGAATTTGCTTAGACCATTAGCTTTGAGCATCTCTACAGAGTATATAACCTGTTGCCAATTAGATAAGTACTATACAAGTCATTTGTCCGATCGTTCCGCGAATGTAAATTTAGGTAACAAAATGTTATCTGGTAGTAAACCAAGTTTCCACTATGAATAGCGTAAAGTTAACTAAACTGCTTTAGAGTTGCTAGACCAAGTTTCCTAGCATCCGAAGATCGTGACTGCGGTCTCCACCGTGTCAAACGACAACGCTTGCCAATTAGAAGTTCACTCACCCAGTCAGGGAGAGATGAAAAACGAGCCTGCCACAGTCATGTTTCAATTTGAGGAATTGATTTGTGATATCAACCGGGTGATGTATACGCTGGTTTATGTTTCACACGTAGCCTGACAAACACAGGTTAAGTATACCTACACAATACAGGATTATGCACAATTTATTATCTATTAGATTTTTTTTTTATAGGTATGAATAAACTTGATCGTGCCCAATTTGTAGGTAGCCTCATTAAAAATATATGATTGTATACAATATACTTATCCGATAAGCCTTAAAATCACACGATTTACTTAAAAAAAAAACAAGCAGCAGTACATACTAATTAAAAGTAATTGACATAATTTCATTATTTTATTTTTTTAAGAAAAAATATTTTGTTATTAGGCTTTGTCCTAACTCAGCGCAACTGGGAGCGTCTGGACAACGCGTACTCAGCTTGCAGCGTATCGGTTGCTGACGAGCGGTTGATTGGGGTTGATCACTACAGCTCGCCGCTTGTTCAGCATTTGTCCAATCCAGGACTCAGAATCGGCTTGCAGACAGTCGCTCACAGTTTGCTTAAGGATTAAGAAGCCATAGCTGAGTAATAGATATCAACTCCGCTCTTACCGCTAGATGGCTCTGCAAACTTAATTATAATCAAGTGCCGTACTTAATTCGTCTTGTAAAATGGTAGGTTAGTGGATACTAAGTACAGGCTTGCAGACAACCCATTACCTGTTAATAAACAACGGGAAGAGAATGTCTCATTATGTACAAAGTCGTGATTATTATTTTAATAGGCTCGGTAACAAAGACTGCAACAAACAGGCTTGGTGAGCTGCAATTATACTCAGTAACGTTCGCAATTATTTAATGGTTAGCCGAGAAAACGAATCACAGAAAACAATTATCAAGTTAGTTAATTTTAATCTCAATGTTGAAATGGAACACAAATTTAAATGCTGAATTGTGGTGTGCGAAATAATGTGTTTTTAGGATCATTTGCAGCAACGTAGAGTCATTCATTGACTAGATAGACGATATGATTTTGTCACACTAATATGTTAAGCTCGAAAGTACGGATAGATGTATGAATAGATGATTGTTAATCAATCACGGATGAAATTTGGCACAGAGATAGACTATTGGCTCTGTAAGCTGTAGATCTCGGGGCCGACGTTTGTAGTCCTCTACAGATCGCATTCCTTAACCGATTTTCGTGAAATTTTGTAAAGGTTCGATAATTTTACAGTTTATTTACCGAGTTAGTTTTTGTTAATTTTTGAAAATGGAGAAGACATGATTTTTTTTTCAACAAAAAAAAGAAACTCCGCAATTATAAAAAATCCAAAAATTGGATCGGCAAAATAAAATTCTATTCAAATTAAAAAAAAAATCTTTATAGTCATCGAATCTATTCACAAAATTTCAAAAGAATCGGTTAAGAAATGCGACCTGTAGCTGTAGACAAAGATCTGGATAGAAATCCAGACAGAATTCGGACATACGAAAGCATTTTTGTCGAAGCTAAAGCAGAGACGCTTCGCACGCTAGCACTTGCTCCATCGATTATAGTCTGGAAAAGCACATAGGATTATTTTTAACCGCTGGTGAAACCACGAGGCGCAGCTAGGTTAAGGTTACAAGTACGTGCCCCTATTCTGACTCATGGCTTTTCAAACGAGAGACAGTGATCAGAATAATATTGTACGCGTCAGAATAGGGAATAAGCTAAAATCAGGCGCCAGTCCAACCGAAGCGATCAAGATTATATTTTTATCAGCTCCTAGGATCGATGATATTTGCAAATAAGACACGAGTAGCCTTGGTAGGTGACAAATACCGCATATTAAATGTGGCTACATGTGCCTCTACAATTTTACTTGGATATTTTTAAGGATCAAACAGAGAATTAAATGTATTTAAAAGGACAGTTTAAGTACAGAAAAAATATGTTTTATGTAGCGTTATTTTTTGTTAAAAAGTTTTCTCATATAAGCCTAAAATAAACCAAACATAAATAACAAATTACAAATAATAAACATAGCTCAAGTCAGTATCTGCATGTGTTTCGGGCTGACATGATGATGATGCTGATAAAATTAAACAAATAAATACAAAATACACGTAAAAAAAGGAAATTGCTTAAAAGTGTGATTTGTAAACAATTTCGTATAGGTACCTACTCGTACTTACTCTTAAGTTCTGGTCTAGTTTCTGATAAATAATTGCAAACTGTACTAGCAGATGTCTTAAATAGGACTAGAGAGGTATTTCTTACTCATAAATATGTTAAGCGATGATAGCCTAGTCGGAGAAGGCCCGCCTCTCAAGCCAGAGGGAGCGGGTTCAAACCCAGCCGAAGGCGCACACCAGTTTGTTCATTATGTGAACAAATGCGCGTATTTAATGTCATCTGCTACATGAATGAAGCCCGGTGTATGGCGACAGGCTCGCCCCCTGTCACATTTGGGGCTGGATATCGTCCGGCGAAGTGTGGGTGTTGTATTACACCCCTGCCAGCCCACTCGGGGGAAAGGCGTGACGATATGTTATGCATAAGTATGACATCATTTTATCCATAGGTAGTTTGAGTCCTAATCGACTTCGAGTAAAGTCACTTATCATAGTCAAAAAAAAAATAGTACTATTCTATAGTACCTATTAATTTATAGTTCTATTATTTTTATATTGTATTAGGTAACTAAGTTATGTAAATTATAGAATTAAATAATAAACCTTAAAGATAATAGGGAAAATGGTATAAATTTTCATTTTGTAGGTACTAAAGAGTCCTATTCCAGTTACCAGTTTTGAAACTCTACACAATAACGATAGGTTAGATAGGTAATAAACATTGATTCAATTAATTTAAAAACCCTTGACCAAAATTGACTTGAAATTTGTTATAGATAAATACACAAGCAGCCTGTTAAACTGTTAATCCTTCTCCGTTCCATATTAGATAAAAAGTAACATATTTCAAATTATAGATTTTGGAATTGTTTGCAGTCACATATCTAGTGATAGATAACACGGAGGAGTGAAGAGATAACAAGGAACAAATTGTATTTAAAAAAATTACGACGTTACAACGACGTCTTGAAATTCCCCGAACTCAGCAAAACATATTCAGTTCGGCGCTTATAATCTATTGTTTGTAACTTTTACACGTGCAATTAGTAAAATACATTCATTAAACTTTCTTAGTAACACAGCTGTGGACCTTATGTTTGTTAATGTTTGGGCTCAATGATTAAAAAATACATTAACAGTACTAATTGACTGTGAGCTATTTAGCAACAACATAAGTACTTAACTAAAAGAAAAATAATGACTTATAACTTTAATGAAAAAAAAACTTTACTTTTGCGAAGAAAATCTAATATAAAATAAGAACCTAGAGCAATTAACACGCTACGAACTTTAGTTGAGAGATGTAAATGATATCGAGGATCGTGTACTCGGTTCATTGTTTGAACTTGAAAAAATAATTGAGATAAAAACGAAATACAAATAAAAAAAAGGTGGCCGCATTTTTATTTATTTATTTACTCATTCAACTAGCAGTTAAATTATGTTACCCGACTTACGCTAATGATAATGATAATTTTAAACTGAATGTGCGGTTTTCAATTCACTAAAAATTTGTTTTAGTAATGGTTAACTTTGATTCAACAACTCGAAAAATATACCTACTCAGAAATTGCGCCTACCTAACTTTTGCAATTATTTCTTTGTATCTCAAAATTCTTGTTATCTCGACTTTTATAAAATTTCCCCTGAATCTCGATTACTCGAAATTCCTCTAAATTACAAAATAGACTCGCTCATATTTATTTTATGACACGGCTTTCTTCAACTTATATCTTCACTAGATATGCTAAAGTATCCAGCACCGCGTACTCTATCCAAATTAATTCCACCGCCGCGAGATGTTACATGTTAATTTTATAGATAAAGCAGTTACGTCATTATTCAAAGCGTAGAACAATCGACCCTCCATATTTAATCTATATGAAACTAGTAAATGTTATTATTTGTCTTAGTATGTTTGTTTGGAACTTAGTTAAAGATGTTATAAACCTGAAAGATAGGACGAGCCCAGTAGGAGGTAGTTTTCCTGGTGGCAACACTCTTCTTTGGCTAAAGCAGTTGCATCCGTTGCAGTTGGTTTTGCTACACTGAATTTTGAGCAAGTCAAACTAAACGCGTCACAGAATCGCTCTGGTATATCATTTTTAGGAGTATAGGATTATAGGGTTTGTATAGGAGTTGAAAATCTCTTAATAAGCTAGTGGCTCTGTTAGCTGTAGACCTCGCGCCGATATCTGTCATTCTCTACATTCCTCAACCGATCCTCGTGAAATTTTGTGAGCAGGTTCGATAGTAATATAGATATTTTGTGCCTAGTCAGATTTAGGAAAGTTGTCAAAATGGAGATATAACTAAAAAAAACATCTTCGTTGCTTGAAAAAAATCCAAAAAAGTGACTCGAAAAAAAAAATTCTAACCAACTCATATAATTTTAAGTGAATCGGTTAAGAAATGCTACCTGTAGATGAAGACAGAGAGACAGACAGGACTTTCGATAGTATTTTTGTCGAAGTTGAAGCATGGACACTTCGCTCGCTCGGTCAATAAGAAAGTACTCAAAATACAATCACTTTGTAAAGGCAAGCACAAGCTAATAGGAAGCATCTAGACTAGAAATACCTACGTACAAGCCAAGAGGCATCATCAGATGTAAGTGCGCAATCGTTTTATTATGCCAAAAATGACAAATTAGCAGGCAAGCCGTCTGATGGTAAGCAGTCAACGTCGCCTTTTGATACCTGGTGTTACAACCAGGGCTATGCATTCTGTCTATAGGTGCCAATGACTCTGAAAGTGGTCTATATCGACCACCAGGAGTCGACGACGACCTACAAGGGGTCCATGAATTTTTATCAACTAAGCAGCCACCCGAGCCAAAAAAAAACAAGACAAGTGGTCTATGAGACAAAATAGTTTGGAGACCACTGGCTCTAAACGAACTTGCTTGCTAACCTGTAACGCGGAAGCCAACGGATACGTTGCCGACTTCTTAAGATCATTTTTTTCTCTATCAATACATTCTGGTGCTAACATAAACCAAGATTTGGATTTTGGATATTTCTCGGAAAATCTACAAATCTATAATCCCGGATGAACCTGCCGGTGACCGTTAGTGTACTTAACTCGATAGGTAGAGAGCTCCTGCCACCAAGATAACACTTTGATAGTCAGATGATGTTAATTTGCAGCTGCCACCATTATTCTTACGATTCCGTGTACTTTATATTCCTTGCATAATAAATGAGTAACAAAATCATCACAAATAACCTTAAGATTTGACTGTAAGATGTATGTATGACTGGTACGATTCCATTCAAAGGCTATTTACACAAAATTCATAGTGGAAAAGTTTCAGTGTTGTTATAAGCTTGGAGTGTACTTAGCTGAAAATACGTACCTAGTACTCGTAATTCTCAACAACTTTTATTGAATTCCGCACTAGTGGAAAATACCCTTTATTACAGAGCCCCCAAAGCTGCGAAATAAATCAGCTGTTCGCTTTTTTCGGACATTTCGTTAAATGTCAATAACATTTTTTATTCAACAGTAACAGTTTTTCTTAGTAAATGAATTACATATAACTATTTTAGTTTTATGGTATTATCTTGAATGTATATCTGTACGGACTGAACGTCCAGGGGGCCTGCCATGGTACATCTTATTGCCATGATAGTTATGTTTTGATTTCGACGCTGCACGACCATGGACCTTATTGCGCGGTGATATGATTCGCGGTCGTGAACCATCATGGCAGTAAGATGTCATGGTTTTACTTAAGAGTCCGGCAACCTAACTAACTTCGACCTAGGCGACCTAGACTAACTTCGCATTGGCTTAAGGTATTCTATAGCCATTTCGTCTAGAAGAAGAAGACGAGCGAAGAGAGCGAGTAATGATACTGACGAGCCTTTAAACTTACCTACAGAGTGACAAATTAAAGTGCAATTTCAATTTTTTTTATGGCTTTTGCACTTCTGGAATCATTCTTAAGTAACTAATAATTTCCCTTGTATTATGGATTCATTTAACAGCTAATGATGTAGACAACCTCCCTATGTAATGGAATTTATGATTTGCTTTGTTTATCTATTGAATAAATCAGTCAAAATACCCCTTGAAAATGTGGATATTTTTCATACCTCCATTTTAGCTTGATAACGTTTTTTTTAAAAAAAACAAGACAATAGGAGCGGAGATACTGTTAATTTAATTGTACATGCTAAATTTCATGATAATCTGACAAATGGTTTTCAGGAAATTTGAGTAACGTTTGTATGGAAATTTCAGAGCGTCGCGGCCCTCTTAATGTTAAGGAATCTGATCTGATGTTAAACACAAATATGACCTAAACCCGATGGAGCGCGCTTGCCTAGGAGAATGCGATTCACTCGAGACTTGAAGACATTCTTTAACTATTTAATTATCTGTCTATCTATATAGTCAAAATATAAATTGAACGCCAATATCACTTAAATCAACGTATTGCTTAAAAATTATGTTCTTTGTTGTGTAACAGGAATCAGTGTTGAGAACTAATGTCTCGACGGCTAAAATGCTGCTCGCTCTAAAAAAACAATAAACATTTTAAATTATAAAATTTATACGTCTATTAAGGTGTTAAATATTAATTAATGTTATAAATCAGGTCCAAAAGTATTCAGCTTTATGATCTCATTTTACTAGAAAATGGCACGCGTTGATGTCTTTTGTATAGAAACGATTTAGTTATTAGATAAGACTTTAAAATGTTTTTTTTTTACTTTTAAAGATTTTCTAAATAAAAACCATTTATTAAAATTAAATGTCGTAATATTTTGCGGGATCATAATAAAAAAATATAAAATTATAATGTCCTGTCACGATAATTATAGACCAACATAATTTTATAGATCTACATTCTCTAGAGCGAATAAACTCAAACATTTTTTTCTATTTTTATTCATTAACACGCTTTTATTATTAGCTTCACTTGTAACTAACTAACAAACATTTAATGTAATGCAATCTTAGAAGTCATACAAATTTTATAATACCTACTGCTAATTTATTTTCGTATCGAAATCAAACTTTGTGCTTATGTATAATTATGTTGTTTGGATAACAACACTCTAATTCGGTATTTCGGAGCTGATCTGATGATGAAGCCAGGATGGAGTTTTTGAAAAAAAAAACGTGTTTTTTTTTAACTTACTTTACCATTTCTTAGGAAAACTAATAAACACGACTTTGTCATCTGTGTTTAGCGTATAGGTAATTAGAAAAAGTCACATCACATTGGGGTGGGTATTAATAGTTACTCCTTGGCATACCTACAATAATCACAAATGAGTGAAATAAGTCGAAGTTCGGTATACTTAGGGGTGAAGATACAATTCATGTATTTAAGTTTTCATGTCAAAGGGTTTTGGGCGGTCTAAAAACTTTGTCACCAGGGCTAATCCACTTGGCCTATATAACTAGATCCACGAAAGAAACGAATCTAAAGAAGCAGAGTAACTAATTTGATCTCGCTCACACAATATTACTAATACGAGTGAGAGGACACGATTAGCGCAGTTTTATTTCGATTAGTTTCTTTTCTGGCGCAGCTTATACATACAAACCGGCTCGTTTGCTTTTAATGGACGTTTACCACAAAGTTTGATGAAGCGTTCCTTAAGGCAGTACGACGAGAGCAACATTTTAGCCGTTCACAATTACCCAATAGGAAGGGGCCCGCATATCCTCCATATCCTAATTGAAACCTATTGCCCGCGCTAAATAGTCCAGATTGGAGCGAAGCGCATTGTCCACTGATTGACGATTCCACTGCGATACTGGGGGCTTATTCTTGTACCACACGAAATGATGTTATCACGTTCTCGCTGCAAAAAATAAAGTTTATTTTGCCGCTAAGAAAGAGTGCATTTTACAAAACAAAGACTAGTTGAAAAGTACTTTATGCTTAGTTAAGTTAATCCACTGGTAACAGCTAGCTAGTAAAAAATATTTAATTTAACCTCAAATTCAATATTTACTTTATTGTCAAATTGACATTTAGGTTTACAGAACGAATTCAACAAACTCTTACGCCTCTACGCCATCCACATAGAATTATCCCTACAATCCAATATATTTTTTGGAACTACATACTTTCAACTTTTTTTTCAACGCCTCATCAAAAATAAGTTTACAGTTCCGACGACATTTATTGAGTGTGTTGATATCACATCGTGCATCACAAAAATAGGGTCCCGTTTAACAGAATAAGGAAGTCGAACGGGATATCGGGCATTATCAGTGACATGTTAGATGTTACATTCTAAGTCTTGGACGGGATACTGGGCATCATTGTTTAGTGATGCTATGTTCTAACTGTTTTAAGTGCTTGATAGTCGTGTAAATGGATACTGATGGGTAGTCTGGACTGCAACTTTGTAGCCTTCTCACGCTTGCTACTGGCAATTGAAGTAATGCGCTTGCTTGTTATAACGAATGCAGTAAGCAGCTTATTTGAAACTGTCTGGAAAAAATCTTACCACTTTTACAGACTTATGCTGTTTTGGTTTTTATAAATAATCTGATACTTTTCTTTTATTGAATACTAGCTGCGCCCCGCAGTTTCACCCGCGGTTAAAAAGTCTGTGTGCTATTCTAAACTATAATCTATCTCTGTGCCAAATTTCATCCAGATCTGTTCAGCCGTTCTCGCGTGAAAGAGTAACAAACACCCATCCATCCATCCATCCATTCCTACAAACTTTCGCGTTTATAATATTAAATATTAGTAGGAAGTAGGATAACATTTGTAAAATCAATAATATTTCTAGTAGATACTCTGGTCTTACAAAAAGGGTGAGTTAAGAATCATTCAATTATAAAATTGATGTGGAATGAGTTTAGAATAGAAATGGGCTGAGATAGGAAGAAATAAGACGTGGGATGAGACTTGATAGGATGAGTAAGGAACTACCCATCTTTTCTATGGGTTCTTTTTAGGTAAGAGTGTATTATGTAACATAATAACATACTCATAACCTAATACCTAATAGTACTTAAGCCCTTAGATTTTAGTGTTCCGCATTATCCTTGACGCATTTATAAAAGTAGCGAAAACTCGGTCGTCTTTGTTTAAAAATCAACATAAGTTAACAATGATTTCGTCGTTTCATTACAAATGACAATAACTTAGAAACTCGCCGTCAATTTTATAAGGGCAGTAATTCAATATGATTTCAAATGGCCAGCGAAGTGTAACAAGTTCCGTCAGAAATTGTGTTGCTCCCATTATAAAAAAGCATATTGTCGCAGAATCGGACTTGATTTTGAGGGCTCTTCTCACAATGGACTGGCCTCATTATGAGGGCGCTTTGTCCTAAGAACCAGTTCTTTTGTGAAGTCCTTTTATTTAGCAAGCAACGGGAGTCACATTAAATGTTTCAAAAGTGCCCCCTTGCTAGTTTATTCATGACCTCCCCAAAATTAACTTTAATTAAAACTTGATTGTTTCTTTTTCAATCTTTTGAAAGTTATCTGATCCTTTTGGGATTGTTTTTGCGTAAAGACGCATATTTCAAATAGATTTTCAACAAAAGTTGCTGAAGATATGAAACATATAAAAAAATTGGCACAATTTTTGCAGCTGTCGAATTTAATTTAGTTTAAAAGATAGTACAACAGAATCGAAATCAAAGTCAAGATATTATGATGATTAGAGATCGGATATTGTTACCTAAACTTCAATGTTTGAGTAATATGCACTTTTTTCATCGAAGTCCCGCGTTTCCGAGATCGCTGCATTTGTTATTGTTACAAGTATGAATTAAATTAAATTCAATTTATTTATTCGGACCATAGGATATTTCAAAAACTTGGTAACGTCACGTTTTACAATAGTTAATACAATACAATTTGAATTCATAGCAGGTAAAATGATTAAAGATAAAGATTTAAGTGTACGACCTAAAATCTGATTTACCTTAAAACAGGTAGGAAATAGTGATCTTTAGGTAAATATGTATCCGAATATCATCCTAATAAAGGTTCGGAAGACAACTGTTATGATGACGATGGTGTTGCATTGGTATTGTACTAATAAAACTGTTTTTGCGAATATTGATGTCAAATAAAGTTATGGTTTTACCGAATGGCAAACCGATTGTACTCTTACAAACGATCCGAGTTTTCCTACTTTGCTAAGAATAGCTGTTTAATTACAGTTGCTGCTAACTCACGATTTCTTGCATACCAAGACGTTATTATTGCATACCACAGTCCGTAGAAGCTAGATGTATTTTGAAGAATTATTAAGAAAAAACGTCTTATTATTCTGATAAAGATTATAAGATATTTCTGCTATATGTATTTCCGCTTTCTTAATTTCTTGTATATCAAGACGTTATTATTTTATCACCGTCACAATAGTAACTGAATGTGTAATTTTAAAAATTGTTAAGAAAAAATTACTTATTATTCTGATAAAGAAAATGACATGTATTTCAAATTTCTTAATAATCTTGAAAAGTACAAAAAGTTTTGTCTAATATTTTATTTTATCAACATAAATATATATATCTTCTATAAAACAACCAAGAGTACAAAAAAGCGGCATCGTTTTATGGTTGGCATACCTACAACACGCACGAAACGCTTTGGTTCCTCATTACGGACCGCTAGAGAGTGTGGAATACTCTGCCAGAGTCTGTGTCACTTATAATCTGGGTGTCTTCAGGTCTCGAGTGAATCGGTTTCTTCTAGGCAAGCGTGCTCCATCGTAGGCCTCATCACTGCTTATCATCAGGCATGTTGGCGGCCAAACGCAAGCCTATTAAGTAATAAAAAAAGTCAATCAGTTTTTTTTTTTCTTTTTTAAGGAAGTGCATGTTCAGGGTTCTTTTTCACAAATTTCGATACAACGATTTAAATTATTTGAAATGTAATATATCAATGCGTCGTAGTTACAAAAACTAATTAATAGATACCCTGCTACATCGAAAAAGGTTATTTTTAGTTCGATGCTCCGTAGGAAAATACTTATTTAATTTTTTTATTAATTCGTTTGGACATTTCATGAAATAATTATTTTGTTTCTCAATAACAACTTATTAGCAGTCCATGATAATTTCACTCCCCAAAGGATAATTTCCGAAATTACACAGTAAACCATGGCGGCAATTATTCGAATAATCGTTTGGTAATTGCACGTTTAACGGGTTTCCTTTGAAAAAGTCTGCTGACGTCTATAAGGTAGAGTCCATGTAGAGCGCTTCCATCAAACTAATATACGAGTAAATAGTTTGATGGATATAAAAAAATAAAAAACTTTATGAGTAAGTACCTACATCTACATGCAAACATTGCTCTGTCTTTCTATATTTTATGTTTGCTACCACAGAATACTCCCAATTACATACCACTATTACTTGCTACTTCTTAATGATTAAATGGTTGAATCAATTTTGATGAAATTTGACAAAATATGTAGGTAATTCCTATTCTAACTCATTACTTTTCTTATCCTTATCCTAATCCTGACTAAAATTAATTATTGAGAAAAGTAGTTTGCTCGTTTACTTATTTGTAACGCTTTCGCGCCTTACCAACTCGACCGGTCATCGTGAAATTTTGCATACGTATTGTCAGAGGTAAACGGACATAGAACACCCTTCATCTTGAAAAAACAAATGGTTCCCAAGGGGTGAAACCGCTAAGACAGCGAAAAACTTAATTATACGGCATTGTAACGTCGTCAACTTCACACCAATGTTAAGAAAGGGGACAAAGCCTTAATTTAACGCACTTACTTCAAATCTATCGAATATTTAGTCCGTCGAACACAAAGAAAACGTTCACAAGGCAGCGTCGCGTGATTCCTCCATCGCTATTTGTTTGCACAACCATTACTCGGTTAATGAGTGCTCTAATGGGCCCTTCGTGACGCAGTAATTAATGCTTCGCAATGTAGCTATTGACAGACTCAAACGGTTTTGCAGGGTTCCTACTAATAATTACTACCGAGACCTTGCAATTCATCAAGACATGTGGAAGTGTATCTTTAATTCACGCACACTGTGATAGCACTAATTACACCCATCTTGTCTTTTATTGTAGTTACAAAGCATTGCGTCAGCGAAACGTTTAATTGGCGAATTATCGCAATTATACGCATCCATGGTTTGAAGGCGACGGATTTCACTTCTGACCCAAGATAGTAGCGTAATTGAAAAATTAACTGCGGTGAACCTCTCTGACACCTTTTGTAAGTTGCCGTTAAACGACACTGCTACTGGTTCACTTGTCTCGGCTTTTTTGAGACGCGATAAATTAAGAATATCGTGATTCTATACAATTTTTGGTCATCGGATTTTATAGGTACGTAATTTTTCTCTTATTTGGAGTAAAGAACCAATTTTCCTCGTAGAAGATTTATTGAAAAGATTGAAGAGCTTGTAAATCAACTAGTTTTTTTTTTGCGGTATCGCCTCAATCAATTAATACCGATAAATAGCGCTATTGGCACGTTCGCATTGTTACTCAAAATGAAAACTTGGACTTAAAAAAATCGTCAGTCAACAACAATGGTGGCAGATTTGTCATTACAACGGAACGTGACTGCAACCCAAACAGCGGGCCACTGCCGCTGCGACGCATGACATGGCTCGTTTTATTTTAATATCACCCACATTTTTTACTCTTTTCCTTCAATTTCGCGTTTTTATAACCCTTTTTGTCTGGAAACGTGACGCCTTCGACTGACTTTTCATAAATGTTCGAACGTTTCAAGGCATTATCATAAGTCCTTGCGATGAACATGAGCATGATTGGAGGTAAAGTCTGCAGAATTGAGTAAATAACTCATGAAACTTTTATAATCATGTGCGTGACTACGTGTAAGCTTATAATAGGAAAAGTTTTCTTGCATTCATGATTAATTTTTTCAACAAAGTTCTGATTTAATAGGTTAAATATAGGCACACGTGAGGTGACTTTAAAAATACAATACAACTTTTATTGGCTGTTAAATCTATTCGCTTTTTAAACATAATTTCTTAGCAGATTGTAATAGTCCTGTCTAGAACTTCAATTCCGATAAATCGATTAACATATTGTGTGCTTGATATCGTGATTTCTTTTTGTTTCATGTACCAACTCTACCATGATGCCATACATAGTATGAGTAGGTATTATGTTAATGTAAATGTTATACTAATTAAGCTGCCCTTGCATGCTGAGAATTAAATAAAAACATAGACTCATTTGTTGAGCCCTAAATATGGGCAGAATTTAAAAACGTGCTTGTTTGTTGGCTATGTATAGCAAAGTTTTTATGCGAATGCATATTAGAGTAAGCTGGAATATCCCTAATTTACATGACATTACGGTTCTTGAATTATCATTGACTGTTCGATTCCTTTGAATATCTAGTTTGAAAAGCTCTAGAGCTGTTGAATGTTTGCAAATATGCTAAAAGGAAAAAAGCTTGTGTGACTTGGCTGTGCAAGGCTATCGTATGATAGACTCCACCTGTTATTCCTACATATTTCTAAGAATAGTGAACATTTTTATTTCACATTCTAAATACAAATCGCCGACACAACTTTGATGTCATTTAGCGAAAACAATGGAAAGATCCGCGCACATTCAAGCATGCTAATTCGTACATTTTATTTAAATTAACTTATTCTTATTGTAAGCGTGTCTTAAGTCCAACTGCTGTTAAAATTTATAATGCTATTTTTGCGCCTAAATGACTCATGTGGGATCTCAATGGGTTCCTTACACTTGGCTCATCGGTTCATTATTTACCGGTGATTTGACATAACTTATGTCTCTTGTGATGCGTTATTGAGTCATTTACCTTTCGAGCTGTGTGTTATGGTTGTTATATGTTCCGTTATAAACATGCAGATTTCCTTCACGGCTTCGCACCATCTGCCGTTACGTCCCGAGCACCTTAATACATGCGATTTGCATCGGGCGTACGTTATGAGCTTTCCTAGTAGTTTTCGCCATCATAAAGTGATCAAATAAGTTATCAAACGCCGCAAATCAGGCGCGGGGACTTTCTCCCTGTCGTTAGGATTCTCCACGGTGTCTTACCGTGTGCATTTCTGACGGTTTGCCAGCTTTTTGTTTGATTCTAATGCTAATATCTAATGGTGGGCTGTGACTTCCCGGTCGCGGCAACTAGCACATGAAAGTCTAACTTTGACTACGTCTACGCCACATGCATTGCTTACTTTAAACATCAGCAGTTCGATTTAGTACCTCTATAACGTAGCTTTTTATCAAAAAATAATATGACAGAATCATTAAATAATGCAAATAATAAATAACACGTAAACATTTGTTTGCACACGCGCGATATTTAACGATATCATTTTAAAAAATTCAAGTGTCGCAGCTGCCTGCTAAGTAGCCAGTTTTACGATGTAATGAAAAAGTCTTGTTAAGGTGGATAATACTGCAATCGGGGGAAAAATGAAAAAATGTAGGTACGGTTTAAGATCATTGGTATGCAAGATGCGGGCAGACAGACAAAAGGCATTATAACATCCTGTTCCCGCGACAACACTCAACTCTTATTATTGCCCTAATGACTAAAATTTATAGCTCCTTAAAATCGGCGTGCTGCAAATATTAAACCTTCTTTTTTGCAAGGGAAATGCAAAGTCTTGAATGAATCCGGGCCTACTGCGAAATGATTGTGATCAGACAACGGAGTTGAATATTTTTTAACCATTTTATCTATACGGATAAAAGAACGTACCTATTTCATTATCCAATTATAACTACCAGTTACTATAAGTTTATTGAGTTTTATAAAATGCCATGAAACGCAGTCCGCGTATATTTATTATTAGGTACATTAACTTACAAAAACTAAGACTTGGCACCAAATCGTTTTAGTGTCAAACTTAAGAATAAAAACACACATCAGGTAAGTGTCTAATGTAATTTAGCAACATAATACGGTTTCCCGAGAAGAACAAATCGAGATCAGGCTGGTATAAAAATAATAGTAGCATACATTTTTTTACAAATAGAAATGTAATTTTTTCTGACGAAAGTTACCACATGTGACCATGACTGACGTAGAACAAATAACTTTACACAAAGATAGAAATAATACACAATCAATAATCCTTTACACTAAACCTTTAATTGGCTACCTTATCTTATCACATAAAATAATCTCCTCCAGTCAACCGTGAACACTATCGTATCTCAGTCACTTAATAGCTCTACTACTTTCCATTTGATACAAATATAATCCTACCAATGTTTTTGATTTCATTCATCTCGGTATGTTTGAAAACAGGAAAACGATACTTATGATGTGAATGTTTCTGAGTGGATCTCGGTTATGATCTCGTATTGGGAGGTATTGTCGTTTGCGTTAAGATATTAAATATGGTTATGATTCTCGCTCTCATAAGGGTTCGGTTTTTGTCATAAAAAGTGCGAAGGAAGTACCTAATTGCTTTGCTCAGTTATTGCGTAAGTTGATCTGCCGTCATATTGGAGAAAATAATCGGCTGTACTTAATTTTATGCTGGAGGCAATTAAAAATAATGATTTCGCGTCTTAAGGACTATAAAGTTTTCATTAAAAAATTAATTTGCATTTTTAAATTAGTTTGTTAATAAAAACGACTTTAATTTATGAAATGGATTTGGCAACACTTGTTTTCTTTAACGATACAATTTATACAAAATAATCAATGCTAGTACAGTAGATACGAGTGTAGGTACACATTTAATAAGTGCCTACAGTTTAAAAGTATAAAACGTTCATTCACTAATAGAATTAAAAATTATTCCCAGTATCAGCCAACCATAAAAAACACTTCAAGTAGAGCAATAATAAAATATTTACGACACAAAGCAACACATCACGAAAGCAACAAAAAGCACCTTTAAATATGAAAACCATCGATATTATATAAGGAAGAAGCGATACGAGTCTAATTTTGTAGTACACAGCGTGTGGACACGATACAACTACAAGCAAATGGGCACTACACAGGTCCGTGGACATTATATGTTAGGTATATCAATAACAAAGATAGAGAGACTATAGCGAGAACGAGACCACAATAATTATCACTGTTGCGACTGGTTGCGTTTGTTTGTAACTACGATGAATTGTGTGCAGCACCTAATTTAAGCGGTCTATTTTTAGGTTTTCGTACCGCATCTCCTTTATATTTGATCGAAGATTGAAACACATTAATTAACCCATAACTTATCATCATACACATCCCTATATCTTTTAAAAAGGCAATTTATAAGGCTTCGAGGATCAAGTAAACAGTGGAGGAATAATTTCACAAATTAACAACGTGATAAATAACGCAGGTGACCTATACTGAGACGTCTCTATAGGTCTTTAGTCACTTTTAAGAGAGCCTCCTTACTATTAAGTAAACGTAATCAACTGTTCAACACTTAAGAAGTTATAGTGAAAAAAAGAAATATGCGAAGAGTTTATGTGACTTTGAAGTTAAAGTGACAACTAGTTGAAAATAGTAACAAATTGATGACAACAATGTTACACTACACTATCACTACAAATTGATGAGGTTATTAATAGATGATGCCGAATTTTGTATTATTTATAGCATCATTAGCTGCGCTGTGTTACTCGCAGTTGAGAAAAGCCTTTTGTGTTATTCCAGACTATCATCTATCTTTTTGCCAAATTTTATCCTGATTTGTTCAGACGTTCTGGTATAAATGAGTAACAAAGAAACATCCATCCATTCAAAGTTTCGCATTGCACACACAAACATGTTAGTGCCGTATGTGTGATTAGTGTGTTTTTGTAGTTCATCTCAATTTAATAATATAATACTCGTAATTATAATGATAAGTTTATTTAATATCTGTACAGAGGTGTTGGTAACATTATTTTCTTTTCTTAGAAGTGTGTTAATATGGGTACCATATGAGTCGCTGTGCCCTGCACTAGGTCTCGTCAGAGCCTGTATTGCAAGTACAGTTCCTTTTGGCCCTCTGGCCACTTTATATAATAACAATAATAAGCATGCAAACTAATCTATAAATTTATTAAAAAATATAAAATACTTAAATAACTTAACTATTTTAGATTAACATAGGCAAAACAATGAAACACAAACTGGAACAGTATTTGGGTTGTAGTATTTCTTAGTTCTATTTCAATTTATAATCGAATGGGTGTTGAGTGTGTGTGTGAAAGTGTTAGTGTTTGTGCACGTATATATACATGTGATGGTGTGTGAGTGTGTGTGTGCGTTTATGTGTGTACGTGAGACAGCTCCACATAGCACCATCCTTGAGAGAGTTGGGCTTGCGGAGATGACTACGGGCATATGTGGTGTGATGTGTACGGTGATTTAACCTGTTCAATTGTTAGTTTTTTTTTTTGCCATTTTATGACCTTTTATAATTGATTATTCTGTAAGTTTTTCCGTTTCGTCATAGTTCAAAGATAATAAGAAATTAACTGTTTTTAGATTGCATTTAAATTTTGTGACTTTTTCAAGTTCTAATTTTTTGTTCAATTTATTATAAAGTACAGGTCCTAACTTGTCTAGGCTCATGGCACCGAATTTGGTTCGTTTGGCTGAGGTTCTGAAAACTAAATCTTTTCTTCTTTTTTGAGCTTTCTCTTTGCAACTATCAGTAGCGACTAGCATATGTTGTCTGTTGATGATTAATTTGACAAATTAATCATCAACACTAAATTCTTTGTACAATTGTACAGTCGGGAAGCGTCTCGGTTTGAAAGTCATTACTTTTAAGAGAGCTCTTTGTGATATCTCTAACCGTTCTAGATGTGTTTTTGCAGCTGAACCCGACGAGGGAATACAATAGGATAGGATTGAATGGGCTAGGGCATAATCAATTTTGACAAGGTAGTCAAATCTCAGCAAGTGCCGTAATTTAGTCTTAACTAGACTTATTTGAGCGGTGAAACTGAGTAAATCAAGCCAAATTTAGAATTAGACCTAAAATTAATATAATCCATTAAGTTAGTGGTCAAATGAAACCATGTAACTCTAACACTAAACCTGCTAATAAAATACGATACCTTATAAAGTCCTGAATTTGCATACTAAAAGATAAAGTTACCCTCTAAACGCCAACCGGAAGTACAAACCGGCTAAAGCACTTGTAAATATTTAATTCAAAATTTTCCGATTTCGACGAGAGACAGCGCACAGCTGCCAAGCTATTCAATTCGCGAATATTTCCTTTAACTTTATACCCTGTGCGCTGTATTTATCAGACTGCCGATCCAATACATCTGCATTTAAAGACGCCATACATGGGCAAACAAAGTCTGCAAACGTTTGCTTTAAAATTAATAAAATAAAATAAGCCTTTATTGCTGTAACAACTATGTCTATGAGTATGACAACATCCGAATATAAATTGTTTACATAACTATATAATTATATATATATATATATATATATGAATATATTTTTTAACCATTTAATTTCTAGCTATTTACATCGGAAGCCGGATTTTCTTTTTCAGCTTGTCCTTCGACAAAGGCCTCCTCTAAGTCTTTCCATTTTGTTCTATCCTTCGCAGTGCGTGTCCATGGACCAGCTATTTTTTTCATGTCGCTTTAAAATTATAATGCATTTAATGTTGTTAAAAGATTACATTGATATTTGTGGAGGATTATATTTAGGGTATGTTATTGTTATTAAAATGTAATTGTCATCAAACGTTGCTGTACTAATTTACATAGTCAATCTAATCTTTGTCTTAGGAATTGATTCTCGTGATAAAGCCTAACTAATATTATTAGGCTATTAAGAAACTTAGTTTGAATGTCACGAAATAAATTAAGCTCAAATAAATAAAATTTAAAATAACGTCGTTACGTCGTCATTATGCTTCAGCTTCGACAAAAATGCTTCCGAATTCTGTCTGGATTTCTGTCGACCTCTACAAGTCCGATTCTCTTGAAATTATGGAGATGTGGTATTTCTACATTTATATCTGATCTATTTTTCTATATGATCTCCGCAATTTTGAAAGATTTCCAAAAACTGAAAACCAAAAAAAAGGGATTTGCGCTAAAAGTTGAAAAAATCTATAGCAGTACGAAACATTTGCCTACTGGGAAAATGCTTTCGAGTCCGACTCGTAAAGATTGGCTCGCACGTGCACGATCAGCTTAACTCATACGGAGCTATCCCTCGGATTTTATGCAAATTCCATACAATACAGATGGAATGTCCATCACTCCGTTGCCATAGTTTGTTTTCATCTAATTTGAATGTCTAATGTACATTATGTCTTATCATTTTGACTGACAAGTATGCTTAAATGATATGCGCTACAGAATGCATTCAGCATACAAAAAAAAAACAGTTTATTTTTTAAAAATCTGCTTATTTTAAATAATGGTGATCTGTTGACTGGGTGGTCATAGGTTCTGTGGAAAACTGTGTCCTTGTAAGTATTAGTTATGACTTTTGTTGTTTTGATTGTAGGTTAGGTAAGTACTTATTCATAAAACTTAATGCGATAAAAATAAATGTCGGCCTGTAATAACATGACACATAAAGTAGGTCATACTAAAATATGTATTAACAGCGCGAAGGGTTGCAGAATTTTCCGAAATTTCAATATTATTCTTGTAAATAAAGCCTCCATCATTTCAATATCGGTCCCACTAAGCCAATAAACGTTCCTTTTCACTCGAACCTCATAGTAGGCATTATTGAAAGAGCAGTTTTCCTACCGAATTCCCGTTGTATAATCAACGCTTTTCTCGCGTATTTTTATTGATTCTCCCAAGCCACCCTCCTCCCACTTTCAAGGAAGCCGGGATGGAAGCTGCCTCCTACCGCGCATTCATAATCGCATCGACACACACGACACACTCCACACTCTAAATATCGCCTTAACGCGAATGTAATAAAGTCTCATTTGGTGAAGCACAGTCCACTGAAAGAATGGAACGGAATCGTGCGTTACCATCCACGAGACATTAAGCGTCATATAAATTACATTAGCATATAAATAAAGTATTTTTGTAGCGTTCGGTCCGCGTAGTGCTTCTTGGGTCTTTTACGAGGACGATCGTGGGGTTAACTCGGGACATTCTTGTCCTCTTTAGATAAATCGACCGTCTTAACGACCTTAAGCAAATACATGTTATCGATATACGTTTATTGCTTATTCGATCTCATAAATAATGCCGATGGAAACACGAAATTAATTTCGTTATAAGAACGTAAACATGTTAAGATAAAACACTCGGTTGAATCTACGAGTGGTAGTCCCATTTATTTATTACATATTTATTCATTCTGAAAATGTGATGAAGCAATTTCGTTGATCGTATTACAGTGAGTGTAGGTATGGGGAGAAATGAGACGGAATGCTATGAAAGTTATTATAATGTTGACATTTGGCTGAGCAGCCTACACAAGGGCCACCTTTTCGGCGAAGAAAATGTATTTACCTAGTTACGATGGTCGAATCACTTTTACCGAAAACATACTTATAGGTAAGTTCCCAGAATGAGAAGCTGTACTAAAAATTACAATAAATATTTATCTACAAAATATTTCTTTAATATTAATAAATGTAACTCTACAATAACTACGATATACGACAGCCAAGATGGAGGTGTCTCGCCGTCGTAAAATTTCTACGTTGCTCGACAGTAAACTCACATTATACCAACATCTTATTCCAAAGTAACAGCAAGTAATTACCTACAGACTCGCAGGTTTACACTCATACCTAAGTATAAGAAGTAAAAAGGATAGAATACGTGCAATCGGACGTTCGAACGATAAATGGGGTAACGAAGATAGGAAACGGCCGGGAAGAGATAAAGGGGACAGTTTGTAAAGCGTAATTATTTCAGATACGAAGAAACTACATTGTTCGAACCTTTCCTCCTTTCAAGGTATCCCTTTAATCTTAATCTTAAGTTACTTGGACTGTGAATAATCTTGGGTAAAGCTAATATATTTTTCCGCGAATCAAATTGAGAATTCAACTACGACGCGTGTAGCTCGGGGTTGCCTCCCTTATGGTAAATTTATTCCCATAGGTATGACATTCAATCATTGATTTTTCCCTGCGTCACGATTTTCCCGATCTACTCGTAGTGATTACTCACGTGCGTTATTTAACGTCGCGAGTTTTCCCGTAGACTTGATTCGCGCTCGTCTGCCTCGTTTTGTTTTGTTATTTTCGTTCTTGGTTAGCAGATTGTTTATGTTTTCCTTTACAGAATTTCTGTTGTTAGTTTTGTAATTAGTGCTGAGTTCATATTTTTCGCAATGAGCTATAAATCCTTAAAATATTGTAACACAACATAACGTCACGCCTTTCCCCCAAAGGGGCTGGCAAAGGTGTAATACAACACCCACACTTCGTCGGACGATATTCAGTCCCAAATGTGACTGGGGCGAGCCTGTCGCTGTCATGTAGCAGATGACATACAATACGCACATATGTTTACACAATGAACAAATTGGTGCGTGCCGTCGTTTGGGTTTCGAACCCACTCCCTCTGGCTTGAAAGGCAGGCCATCCCCTACTACGCTATAATCGCTATCAACAATTGATATCAGATATCTCCTTGTAGTTACATATTCCACAACATTTGTGTTTAATCATATAGAAAGAAGAACACTTTGCAAAGGAAAGATTTACCCAACATAAATCTGGGTCTAAATCACAGATTGAAAACGCATTTTCGTCGTGTGTATATTATCACTTATAATAATAAATCGAATTACGCATATAGGCTCTATCGGTCGGATCGGTCCGGGATAAAATCGTCCATGACACCGATAAATGACGACTAGAGATGTTATATCGACCAAATTTAGCTAACCCAGTACCCGTCCAAATGGGCGTCGTCAATGTTATTTCAAGAGGATGTCAGAATATTGTCTGGCATCACTTGTTTGATCATTTTTAGACATCTATTTAGGAACAAACTTCTGATAGAACTTTATGAAAGTACATTTATTTTTATTCTAGCTGCGCCCCGCGGTTAAAAAGTATCCTATGTGCTATTCTAGACTATAATCTATCTCTTTGCCAAATTTCATCCAGATATGTTCAGCCGTTCTGGCGTGAAAGAGTAACAAACAAACATCCATCCATCCATCCATCCATCCATTCTTACAAACTTTCGCGTTAATAATATTAGTAGGATTACATACATATCGTCATGATTTTTTCCGAAGGGTCTGCCAGAAGTGTATTACAACACCCACACTTCGCCAGATGATATTCCGTTCCAAGAGGGTGAGCCTATGACCATACGTCGAGCTCATACGGATATACATATGTTCACACAATAAACAAATTCGGCTGGCTGGCTTTTTACCCGACTGCGCAAGAAGGAGGGTTATGTTTTTCGAGTGTTAAATACACTCGAAAAACATAACGAAAAAAAAATGTATGTATGTATGTGAGTAATGAGTATGTACGTTGGCACGCCCTACAGCCTAAATAGCTTGATGGTTTTTGACATGTGAGGTGTCATTTGAATCGTCTTGATAGTGGAAGTGCCATAGAGTACAATATTTTGCAGACGGGTTTTTCGTTTTTCTTTTAAGAATGTTACTTGTTATGAAAGTAGAGCATATCAGTTTTAATTTTGTTGAACATAAGTAAGTAACCATGTTCTCAGTTTTCATTTAAAAAAAACTCTTCAAATCACAACTTGCCCAATTAGTTAATGCGCATAATTGTAAAGGTTACACACATTTAAAGAAAGACAGATTTGCTTCTGATGACTATAATTGTGTGGTCTCCCCATAAAACAGCTGTTTAAAATATACTTATCCATGCTTACTACGTATACAGCCTGAAAACCCTGTTGCAACACTATGAGGGCTTAATTACCTTCCTTCACCACGAAATCTCCACAACAAAGAGATGATGAATTACTAAAAAAATTGCCTATCCAGGAACAAATCAAAAATATATGCACCCTTCTAACCTACGTGATTTGGGTCCCGAATACCCGATTTTCGTACACAGGCACATCGTCGCGTGCTACGATTTTTTATTTAAATCATACTATTTAGATATGCCGAGAGACATTTCTTTTCGACAGCAAGTAGTGAGGTTTAAAAGAGTTTGGCGCGAGTCGTGAATTGTAAGTTGGTTCTATTTGAGATGTCAACGAACTGAGTTTTATAGCTCTTTGCTTGATTAACTAAATGAGTAGATAATCAAAAATTCCTAATCAAGAATTCCTAAGTTTTACATTTACGCAACTGTTAGGTACATTAAAGAAAAATCAAAAAGTAATCGTGAATTTATGAAGCCTAAATTTTCGCACATAAACTTCCTACGTCAAGTACTCGTATCTGAAGCTATACTTATACGATTATAGGTCTACGTTGCTATAAATAAAGTTTAATTTACTTTATAATTCTTTAATCTTCGAAATTAAAGAAGCTCACATAATTCAAAACACAACAACGTACTCGTATACACAGTAACTTTTAATGTAGAAGACCGAAACCACCACGATCAAATGTAAACCATAGCGCTATTATATAAAGTTCACAATTGCAAAGCAGCCACTTTCTTGTGCCAGGAAGCCTTCTATAATCTTCCACCCCCTCCCGCCACCCTTCACTATCACCGTTAAGCCTTATCTGCGATTTCGAGCCCATTTCATTTGAATGTGCAGAACATACATTAGTGGAATCTTATTACGTGTCGCGTAGGGGCTATTGTTGAATCCCATAGGTTGTCTGTCGGATCCAATATTTGTTTATGTACTCACTCGGGTGTAGGTGTTCAGATTCTATGTGTACTAAACTATAGTTATTATACTGGTGGTTTTATTGTCATAATTTGCATTGCCTAAACCTGAAATGTGTTTTACAAGCTGAACAATTGCTTACCTGTTACCTCACTTACGTATAGTGTTGAATGCATTAGGACATGAGGAATCACTCTGAAAAGTTAAAACTTTAAATCTAGCTAACCATCGAATTAGCTACATCAAAAACATATCTACGCTAACATGGTAGGTAGAGCCAACTATTTTCAAAATCCTTAAACTTTTTTAACTGTAAATACCTATCCAAACTACTTACTCACTATAAGTTAGTAAACATTAAAAAAATATTTGAAACCTGAGGGAATACATTAAGAATACATAATAAGGTCTTATAATAATGAATAAGATGTAGCTTAGTCATGTTTTACCTGTCATTGGCATACAACTATTTTTAAGAGATGGCTTTCGAAATTGTATTATAAAAACAAAAGTCAATTCTAGATCAAAATAATAATGTTAAAATTCGAAAATGTCGACAAAATATGAATAAAATTTTAATTTCTCTAATTTTTAGTTGCTCTGAAAGTCTGAATTTCACACACACTTATTTCTTTATCAAGTGACGAGAAACCCAACAAAACTCAAGTTCTTGTCAAACCAACATAAACACAACAGGCTTTTGGCTATGTAGTAGATAGCCAAAAGGTCAACTCTTAATTACTGCCCATTAAGGCTCATTTTACCTCTACGCTTCAGAATACCTACTGAAACAAGGCCATCCTCCCTATATACTCATCCCCTAATGAAACCGCAGTGTGAATGAGACTCATTCCTTGTTCTTCGTAATTAAGGAGCTAGGACGCATGCGTCGGCCACGCCCAGCCTCACAGCCTCCCTCCCCCTCCCCCGACCCCCGGGTTAATTGCTGCCGAGACATTACCCCTTACCCATAATGCCTTATATACAACCTTGTAATCACTTTCGGGGTAAAAGGAGCGTGGAAAGCAATTTTGCCAGTTATGTTTGGTTACTCTCCGTAGAATGAAAGAAAAGGCCAATAATGAGTTTTAAAATTATGTTATTTCGTTTTTGTTAAAAGCAGTGACTGTGATGAATACTATAATTTGGAGTTCTGAATCTTCTTACTAAGGAAGTAGGTATTTCACTCAGAATTCGTATCTACTTACCTCAAAGTCTGATCAAGTACTACGTCTAGTTTATTTTGTTGCAGGTGCCGGTTAATTGTGCTACACCAACTATGTTCCAACTATGTTCGACTACATAATCACGCAAACTTTATAAAGAAATCGAAACCTTCCCCAGACAATCCTAACCCTAAAATTATGGTTTGTTATGGATACAACAATTTTCGTGGCAAGAAAAACCGATCCCTTGCGGTTATTTAACATTTTCTTAGACACCGAAATATCGTTCTTATCTTTTCATTCCTCATTCCTACTAAGTTGACCCCTTTCGCCCAAAAACCCCATTAGCCATATCTCAAAACTACATCCGACCTAGCGACATATACATAATATACATACAACTTTTTAGGTATACGGTGGAGGCAAATGTTCTCATTTGTTACCGGGGGGTGGTACTATGAATGCGCATCACGTCCCGTACCTCTCTCATTTTTCACTACATTGGTTTTACGTGTGAATTATTGTTTAGTAGCGTCTTTTTGGGCGCTTCGTTTGTTTGTTTTGGATGTTTTGAGATGTGGCTGTTTGTTGTGTTTCTCGATCATACATTTTTCTTTTTCTAAGTTTGGTACTTAATTAGTTTTTGCATTGATTTTGAAGATACGATTTCGAATCTCAGATATTTCATCTAAGCATTAATCAAATATATTTAAAGTTTCTTTTTTTTCTTTTTGTTATCCTGATGCTTGGTTATTGCCACTCTAGTCCGAAATAGTTACAAGATCATGTAAACACAAATTCATCAATAATAGGTACGAGTAAGTACTTATATTGTGGACGATACCTTATTTTTCATAAGTCAAATCGACCCCTATTTTATTAACGAAATAAAAATAAAACTTTACATAGCCGTATCCCTAGATAACGTATCCAATTTATTCTGTAGCTCCCACTCGAATACAACTTATAATGATGTGATATTGCGTCATTCCGAACTTGTAGCTTCTTAAATCCATAGTAACACACTCATATATTCGCCAAGCATGGGGTGGCGCAGGTCTATGTGTATTATGAACCTATGTGCTATAAAATGAAAGTATAATTTTGCTTGTATTATTCTCATCATGTGCAGGTTTACTCTTTTTTAAGATGAAGTTGCCGCTCATTTCTTCTTTATGAAACTTCAAAGCCACATTGCTTGGAATAATTGCTATCCTGTGTACTCATAGTTTAAAATAAACATAAAATTTCGCTGGCCTGAGTTAAATTTTGTTATAAAAGTTACAAGAAACGAAGTACTGATCAAGATCTGGTACTGACTATATCAAGATCTAAATACAGATAGATGCAACTAAACAATGCAACAAAAATTGTACAATCGTACACTCGGAATGTACTATTTTGGAACATTCAAATTTGAAATCTATAACCAATAAAATAAAGTGCCAAAACTATAAGCACTTCCCATCGCCGATAAAACAGAACCAAACAAAATATTCAAAACCATTTACGCGACCGTAAAGGCACGTTTCTCGCTATAAAAGTATAAGCTATGCAGGCAACGCTGCCCAAACTCAATCTAAATTTCATTTTACGCCTCAAATATCACGTGCGGGCATATAGAATAGACTCCGTCCTTCGTAACTCTGAGAACGTCCGCTGTCAAATTTTAATTTCTCCCTCAAATATTTACCGAAGGAAAAAGGATTCCCCGTTGGGCCGAGCTCTAATAAGTTTTCCATAAGAACGGTGGGAGGGGGTGGGGGAGCGGGCAGAAGGCTCTTATTGTGTTTGCAGAAGCTGGCGCATCCGGGCGCATACCTAACAAGATGGATATGTACTTCCCGGCCACCCCTTTCGGACCGCCCCTTTATGTAGATAAGAACGAAAACCTGCACTGAAATTGCATTTCCGTCTTAATTCCTTCTTTCCGAATAACCGAAGTGATTTGGGAGTTGAGTCTAGCGGGCATGTGAATTTGTACCATTCGAAATATTGAATTTAGTTAGCTGACTCGAGATGTAGGAGTCCCGAGGTGCACCCGCTGTCTTCCACCCCTGGAGCTAAATTGAAACTCGCTCGATATAAGTTAGCGTTCAGACATACGAGTAGAAGATCAACGTACTACAATTTAAATAAAGTCGGCGGCGTAATTCCAAGTTTGTGAATTCTAGTTTTATTAAAATTACATGCATAGCTTAAAGCATATTTTCTGAAATCTTTTGTACTTGACTTGCGGTCTGATTTATTGAAATTGTTGTCTTTAGATTGAATTTTGAAGTAGGTACACAGCACAGACAAAGACATGTTAAATATTCCACACGTAATTACCTGAGTTATAGTCAAAAGTCAGCGAAGTACTTATCCATATAGTAGCCGTAATTTAATATTTTTAGTGGAGACATACATTTAAATATGATTTGAAAAAAAAAATATATATAAATCGGTTAAAAATATCCACGGAAAGCGGCAGATTGCAACTGAACGCATCCACTCACATCGGACCCCTTGTCGCCGCAAACTGTCCGATACTTATAGCTTTTTCCCGTCGATTATTTCAAGCTTTGATGTTTTTATTTAACGCCTCCGGGTATTGAGACGATGTCGGCTTTCGTCACTCGGTCTAATTTATTGCGGGTCGTGGCGCGTGTTTTTGACGCGACAAAAACGCGAGTTTCGATCGGGAGCCGCGCGTACCGCCCGCGTGCGTTTTTACTCTACAATCGCTTTAATTATGGCTCTACGGAATGCGTGCCGATAAGACGTCGCATCGTTCCTTCTTTATTTATTTGCGTTCAAGAGTTTTCATTATGTATAAGTATGATTTATTAACTTACAGCCAATTCTCAAGATACTTTAGAGATGATTTAAAAATCAGCGCTGGCTGGCCACCGTATTCGTTACGAGTAACTACTGGAAACACATAGGTATTTTTTGACTTGTTTTACTACTGTTCGCCTCCAGAAAAATACGGACACTAATAAGTAGGTACATAATTACTTATTGTAGTGTCTGTGTTTACTATCAGTGAAAACGCTTAAGGCTAATTTGTTTTTATGTTTTTTAAAGCCGTTCGTTTTCCATGAATTAAATAAATAACGAAATATGAATGTCTGAAAGACAATACGAGAACTGAAATTAGATTTCACCGCCTGTCTCAGATCATAAACTGTGTGTGGACAACGACATATCCTGAAAATTACCCAAGCGAATCCTCCCCACTGACCGGGGGTGGAAAACATACATTTTTAACGCAAACTCCCCCAAGGGTGAGATAGGGGGGAAAATTACAAAAGAAAACAACCTTAATTTCCAATGTCATCTCCGTTCTACCTAATCCTCTTATCGTTTTATATTTTGGCCTTTGAATTTTCATTTATTTTTGTTTGTTTGAGGAAAGATCCGTGCTACGCTGAATTTTGTCTAGAAATTGATTCGTTTTAATATTTATTTGAAAGACAATTACATTTGGTCTAATCATAGAATTTATTCTCATCTTTTGGACTTACCTCCATATTTTTAGTTAGAAATTGTACTTTGAATCAAGCTCAGGAAAGTTTTATAGGCATTTCTGAAGCATTACCATAGACTAGTGTAGTAGTATCATTATTCTGTGGCATTACTTACATTGATCTAAATACAACTTCGAGGCCACGTCGGAACTGAATTTTAATTTTGGAATGTATGATTAGTAATTTAATAATGTATGTAGACTTTTTATTCTGTACAAAAAAAATATATCACAAATCTTAAACAACACAATATTTTGTACTAAAGCCAAAAATCACCAACAAATTTAAACAAACAAACTGATTTTGACAGCTGTTCAATAAGTTAAAGTCAATAATGGACAGTAAATAAATAATCGCATAATTAAAGTTATGTGAAAATGCTCCTCAGTAGTAAATTTGCAAAGGTGCATACCTAGTTCGGACCTTGTATAAATGTGTCCCGAACCAGCGCATCAAAAACAAAACGAGCGCGACAGACGAAACCCCAATAGTTACACATTCCGATCCCCGATCGCCTCACTCCGATGCAGATTCGCTGGAACAATAGTCCGTCAATGTGGATGTCGCATTAATCAGGTGTAGTGCAACCATAATTCAATCAGAGGCTCGAGCAGAGGCTGCTTTATATCCGCGGAATGACCAGTGGGCGAGATTTATAAAAGCTAACGTTAGGTAGATGCGGCACCTGGTCGAATTCTGATAGTTTTGAGGATTTTTTTACTATGTATGAAACCAGATGTGCTACATGCAAAAGAATGTCATGTTGTGTATTTACATTTTTCTAAAATATACTATCTACTGATTTTTCTTATCTTTATACTTACTTACCTTGTTAAAAGCGAGTGCATATCTAAATAATTTAACTGGTATTACCACCTCCGAAAATTCCAATTCCAAACCTCCATTTGAAAACTAATAGAATTATAAAAAAATGGGTCATGTTCAAATCTAAATATTTGAAAATGGAATCTCTTCCAGAGCGGCTCCCATTCAAATATGTTCAACAACGAACAAACGAATCATCCATTTCCAGTGCTATTTAGATCTAACCAATTTAGTTTATGTGAAAGCTGGAAGCCACATCCATCTCGGTCATTTGTCGTGCATCGAGGTCTGGCAGCGAGTCTTTCATATTTTACATAGAATGCGCACTGTCAATGCGCCCGAGCGCTCAGTCTCAATCACTCAGCGAGCATCGATCGAGTTTGCAAATTAAAGGACGGAGATAACATCGTATGGAGACCTTAGTAGCCACCCTAATAGGAAACTTGTTAATTGTATTCTGAAGACAAATCTTAGGTTTTTAAGTAATTACTCGTATCGAAATGATGTCATTAAACATGTGAGCTGTAACATGCTCTACGTCCATTTAAAACTGAAAAATATATCAAATTGACTAATAACAAAATTTATCTAAATCTTTGTCATTTTGGTATTCGTTCGATATTTACGTAGATAGTTTTTGTAAGTCGAACATATTTTAACGGCCAATAAATTAACGAAGCGACAGTAGGAGTCAAATAAAGGTGAGCGTGACTAAAAATCATAAAAATTAAAAACTCGATTAAATGAAAATTAGTAATTTATTATCTAAGAATCGTTCTCAGAACAACATTAGAGGCCATTAATTGGGCTAAACCAATAAAGACGACATCCCGGGACACGTGTTCGGTTCGAAAGGTAAAAAGTAAAAACTGTTAAGGCCTCATTCTTGACGATCGAGATGTTTCTTGGTCTCTCTCACCTATAACTTTTGAAACGAGAAAGACAGCGACAAAATAAAGTTTCGACTTGTAAGAATAGCCCTCCTGGTCGTCGTATTCTAAATATTTCTTTCCGAGTCCGAGTCCCTTTAATTGTTGTTTTTGTTCGGATTCCGTTTTTTGTGATTGATTCAGCATGCAGTTGTCATTGTATTCGTTCAGGTTTTGATCACGTTTTTTCCCGTTCCAATTGTTTGTATGTTTTAAGGAACGGAGCCTGGGTCCCTTTTTTTCGTCGAGGTATGGTAATGCGAGACGGTTAATCAATCTTATGAATTTCAAATCAGAGTTTATTATGTTTGTTAAGTTGTTTTGGGTAGGTAAGTAAGTAAAGTTTTAACTAAGTCAATTTTACTTTGGGTCGAATGAAAAAGGAAATAAAATGTTTTAATTATGAAACCTATGTACTTAATGATCTTAAAAAGTAACTTGAAAGTTATAGAGAGATCATTTAAAAACACTAACTTGCTGAACCCAAATTAGTACTTTTGAGCGAAAATTTGCTTGAAAAGGTTGACAATAATCCAATTGATGTATTAATTGCATTATTGTCAACTCAATATGGAGTTACTCCATAACATAATTTAGTGAAGAGCCACACAAAATGGTGATATTTAACTATAGAGTTGAAATGAATTTGTAATGAATTTATCATTTTATATATTTTTCAAATTAAAATACTCATCATAAAGGTATTTAGGTATCCTACTCCAACTAGATGCAGATTTCTTTGATCTCGAGAATTCTTTACATAATTTGCGCTTAGTTTTTTGCAAATACTTATTTAAATACTCAAGCTTTTCAAATAACAAACTTACTACATAATACATATAATATAACATGCATGTAGTATATAAAAAGCAATGGACGATTATGCTTTCAATTTAATCGATCAATATTTACTCATTTTATCAATCCTAATTTTGATTGATCGAGTATCTTGCCATAAAGCCACTGCCTTATATACTAAGCAGGAAGAATCGGGTGATATGGCTAGTCACGGACTGAACATTTATCAAATCGACACCCTACATTAATACGTGCTATTCATAATGTTTCATTAAGAGGTAATGCGTTTATGATATGCGATCAAAGACGAGGCGATGATGCGTTATCTTTCATAGGTTTTAGTGAAATTGATCGAAGTATTGAGTTAGTAATCAAGAATGTTGATGTCAATACATGCTGGGTAATAAATATTAGAATAAATAAATATTAGAAATAAATATTAGAACTGCCAAGGAGGGGAACGCGCTTCCTGCCTCGGTGTTCCCCAGCAATGGATACAACCTGGGTCTCTTCAAGACAAGAGTGAATAGGCACCTCATGGGCAAGCGTGCTCCATCTTAGACCGCATCCTCACTTTCCAGCAGGTGTGTTGCGGTCAAACGTGGGCCCATTCAATCAAAAAAAAAATAAAAAAAATAAAAAAATATGCCATTTTAAGGTACAAATAAAGAGCTGTAGTAAAACACTTTTTATCTATAACTTTTTATATTTATCATTGAATGCGAAAAATTAAAAAATATAATAAGAATTTTAATTTAATCTAAAAATATTTTAGTAAGTCTTTAACTTCAAATTCACATTCATTTATTCATTCATATAAATTTAATTATTCAATTAAATTTATTTTAAGTCTTTTACTTTAATAAATAATAATAATAAATACGGGACACTTCCACACACGGTCGCCTGACCCCAAACTAAGCAAAGCTTGTACTATGGCTGCCAGGCACTGATATACATACTTAGATATTTTTAAATACATACTTAAATAGATATTAACACCCAGACATAGAACAAACACAAAAGAACAAACACAAATGTTCATCACAATAAATTTAATAAATCTCTAACACACACATGACAAATACATAGCTTGCGAAAAAGAAAACAAGTACATAATTTGCACTTTCGCAAGCTCGTCATGAGGAAAAAGTACCTTAAAAAAACGCTTGAAACCATCACTGTTTAGTTATTAACTTTATCATCTATCTACATCTTTAAGCACCAGATGTGATTGCAGAACAGTAATGGTCCATTAGTCCGTTTCTAATATGAATACCATTTACCACTAGAGGCTTTATGAATTCGCGAGTCCACATCTGGGGCAATTCGGGAGAGTAATCCAATCGAACGAAACAGAACAAAAACATAAAGCGGTTTACGATCGCCCCGTTGATTTATTCCTCATTCATAATTTGATGTTCCTGAACATCAGAGGATTTAATAACACGAGATAGACATCGCTTAAACCGATGTAAAACTGTTTTGCGTCTTGTGTAACAATCGTAAAATGTACATTAAGACGCATTAAGAGACTGACGCTTCGATCAGCCCGCTCGAGTCTTTCACCCTTAATCTTCAGTTATTTTAAATTCAGGAACTTTATTGGTCGAAGCAATAACCGGTTTTATTGCTATAAATTCAGATTACGCTAATATTATTTTATTACGGCCGTTTTAAAGCTGTTTCTTAGCCCAAATACATCTGAAGTGTTGTTGCCTATCTTATCTTCGATTTCAGATGAAATTCTCTCGGATATATTGAGTCTCATCGACGTCATTTCTTAAGATACTAAATAGACGTCTGACGTTCGGTTCTTGCTTTATTGATACACGATGAGACTGATGTGGTGATGGCACTAGAAGCTCGAGCATGAGTGACATTACCTCAAACCAAACATCCTCTCGCAAAGGCCTGTCAGCGTCTGTCAACAACGTTCCCGGCCGGTTAAGTAAACACTTAATTAACATCGTAAAGTATCAAGACGGTGCAATCTTCAAACACTTATCAAACGTCCATAATAATTTGAGACGCGTTGTTACAGCGAGGTGCAAAAGTGGCTGACCTGACATCACGCTTGTGACCCTCGACGCTGCCGCCCTCCCTTTCTCTCCCAACTACTCTTCTCGCTCGCACATCACGCCCCCACTTTTCCTAATCATCTTCTTAAAGTCACATGTTTTAGTCACGTCCGGAAATTAATGAACTTTAAATCTTCGGTGTTAAATACTAGTTTCGGTCGTTGCGCTGAGCACACCATAGAAGTCTCGGTCCATCACCGTCATCTATTGTCATGTCGTCTTCTCGAGCTTTATAAACAATCTCTTTTATTTTCACCAAGGAGTTTAATCGGCGCGAGCTTGTGGAATTCCAGTGCTCTTACTATGAATATTCGAATGTACGCGTGTTGTACTCGAAGAATGTACACGAAGCAGCTTCACTTTTCGTGATCATCTGACGATGATTTCATGCAAGTTGCGTTCATTCTTTCGAGTGTGAAGTCGAATGTAAGTTAGTTTCGTAGTAAGGGCGGCCTTCTATTCTTATCGGGTGGTCGTTCCAGAGCTAACGAGAGTACAAAGGTTGTTTTGAGGTGCCACGTCGTGTCAGCTGTGTACTAAAGGAATGAACTTTCGTGACATGGTTATTTCTTTTTGTACCATCTTGTATCGATACAATTACGTTTTAGGATGTAATGGACCGCGTTTATTTATTCTTGATGAAGTAACGAGTTAGAATGGAATATAATGAAGATGGAATGTGGCATTGAAGTGTGTAATTATGTACGTAAAACCATTTAGGAATGTTTAAGTCACAGCTGTGATTTGTAGTCCTATAAACTTTTACTATGATATTAAACAATGCGAAAACTAACTCAGCCTCTTGTATCCCGAAAATTGCATAATAACAAAATCCTTCTTTTTGTGCAGTCGGGTAAAAAAGCGGGACTGGTCGCAAAAGAGTTCTATCTACTACAGCTTTAAAAAAATGTATATCATCACGCCTTTCCCCCGAGGAGGCTGGCAGAAGTGTAATACAACACCCACACTTCGCCGGAAGATATTTAGTCCCAAATGTGACAGGGGGCGAGCCTGTCGCAATACACCGGACTCTAGTCATGTAGCAGATGACATACATACAATAGCACAAATGGTCACACAATGAACAAATTGGTGCGTGCCGTCGGCTGGGTTCGAACCCGCTCCCTCTGGCTTGAGAGGCGGGCCTTCTCCAACTAGGCTATCAAAAAATTACATAAATATTATCTATAGTATCATCTACCTTGTAATGGCCATACACTTTATCGTGCTTAACCAAATAAATATTCCATTTAAATAAAACATCAGCTCTGTAAATATACATTAATTTGATATTCATAAGATGCAACAAATAAATTGGCAGCGGTTCAAAAATCTAGATTGGACCTCCTTACAATGGGTTTTCCAATTCCGTCTGCGTCGCAAATTAACTTAAAAATACTTTTGATTTATAAATACTAGACCATAGACATAGAGTAAAGACCCCTAATCGGTCAAAAATAATGATTCCAAAAAAAGTAAACCAAACCATTGAAAGTCAACCAATTCACTAGTCAGTCTTCGATGTCATCCAGTAGCGGTTACGTCTCCCCACTAACCAATAAATATGGTGAACTGTGTAGTCCACTCATGCCAAAATTTCAGAATGTCCAAAACAGTAAAAAAAGGCAACGTCACATATCATCCGTAAGTCTTAAATATATTTTTATGTGCTTTAAAAAGCTTAAAATTGTAATTAATTCTTAATGTCAACAAAGCGAAAAGTTGCTGAAAAAAGTGTTGCCACAAGGTATTTTTATATTTTCCCTTTAGTAAACTTTAGGTTTCTTAAGGATCCAGTTTAGCCGATCAGTGGACAAAAATAATTCGACAAAGTAAAAATGAAAATTAGTGAAAACTTCGTCGCCCCTATAACAATTTGCTCCGTGCACCTTCGCAAGAAAGAAATATACGTAACAGTGAAATATCCTGACAAGCAGGCGTCAGTTTTATTTTTATGTAAATGTAATGTTATTTTATTGCCAAAAAAATAACTTAAATGTATGATGTAAATAATGATAGTGTGTAAATTTATGTGTAAATAAGATAAAATCAATAGTTAAAATCAATAGTAATCCCTTTACTATTGATTTTAACGCAAATTCGTACTCTTGATTTCTACTTAAATTCTTACCTTTTACCTACTCTGATTTTAGTTAAGGTTTACATATACAATCTATAATATTAGTTTGTAGAATAGTGTCATGAATGGATCTGGGTAAGGCTTTGTGTGTAGTTTAGCTCTGGCCTAAGCTGGCCTAATACTTTGTTTCCGGTCTTGTGATTTCTTTAAACTCTGATCGTTATATAATTTACCCAACTAAATCGGGTAACCTCTTTTAATGGCAAGTTCATCACGTATAGAAAAAAAGGTTTTATTATGGTACCAAAATAAATTTGACACGTTTCGAAATCGTGTTTTGTATGAAGACTATCCTTCTGGACCTATGTAATAGAGCATATTCTGTGTACTAGACCTATAAAAGTTTGATGATAGTAAAAGTCGGTGATATCCTACTTCGCACTATATTTATAATATTACTAGCTGCGCCCCGCGGTTTCACCCACGGTCAAAATCCTATGTGCTATTCTAGACTATAATCTATCACTGTGCCAAATTTCGTCCAGATCTGACCAGTCGTTCTGGCGTGAAAGAGTAACAAACACCCATCCATCCAAAATTTTCAAACATTCTTTCATTTCATTTCATTTCAGACATTCTTTCAAACTTTCGCGTTTATAATATTATAGTAACATATCGTCACGCCTTTCCCCCGAGGAGGTGCAATACAACACCCACACTTCGCCGGACGATAGTCAGTCCCAAATGTGACAGGGGGCGAGCCTTTCGCTCGGGCTTCATTCACGTAGCAGATGATATACAATACGCATATATGTTCACACAATGAACAAATTGGTGCGTGCCGTCGGCTGGGTTCGAACCCGCTCCCTCTGGCTTGAGAGGCAGGCCTTCTCCAACTAGGCTGTCATAGGATAGGATAAAGGTAAAAGGTTGCGTGTGTGTTTGTTACTTCCGCACGCTGAAACGGATGGACGGGTTTTGATGAAATTTGGTATGGTGGTAGCTTATACCCTGGAAGAACATATAGGCTAGGCTTTTTAACCATAAGTGACATCGCAGAGCACAGCTAGTCTAAGTATATTTTACAGGATATTCATAAAGACGATATTAGGTATTATTTTATCCTTTTTCCTGCTTATATTTAAAGGCAAAAGTTTGTGTGTGTTTGTTGTTACTTCTTCACGCTAAAACGGATGAACGGATTTTGATGACATTTGGTATGGAGATAGATTATATCTTGGCTTAACATTTATGCTACTTTTTTACCGCATGTTACACCACTAGGCGCAGCTAATTAATTTTTATTTTTATTTTAATTCGGGACACTTCCACACACGGTCGCCTGACCAGAAACTAAGCAAAGCTTGTACTATGGCGGCCAGAGACTGATGTACATACTTAGATATTTTTAAACACATACTTAAATACATAGAACAAACACAAATGTTCATCACATAAATGTTTGTCCTAGGTGGGCATCGAACCCACGCCCCCAAGCTCAGAAGGCAGGTTCACTACCAACTGACCCACCGAGGCAGTCAGGTAGGTAAAATTTAGGTTCACAAAAAATAATGACAAATCAAAAATTCAATCATTTTCAGAGTTTGCGAGTGTTCGTGACATATACGCAAGCTCGCGTGTCAAAGTGGTCAATACGCCGGAATGCAATTATGACTCTGATCGCTTCTGTCAGCAGATTGATCACGGAAATCCATCAATTAAGAGTCCGGCGACCTAACTAACTTCGACCTAGGCGACCTAGACTAACTTCGCATTGGCTCAAGGTATTCTATAGCCATTTCGTCTAGAAGAAGAAGACGAGCGAAGAGAGTGAGTAATGATACTAACGAGCCTCTAAACTTACCTACAGAGGGACAAAGTGCAATTTCATTTTTTTTTATTACTTTTGCACTTCTGTAGTCATTCTTAAGTAACTAAGAATTTCCCTTGTATTATGGATTCATTTAACAGCTAATGATGTAGACAACCTCCCTATGTATTGGAATTTTTGACTTGCTTTGTCTACCTATTGAATAAATCAGTCAAAAGTGACCCCTTCAAAGTGGGGATATTTTTCATAGCTATATTTTCGCTTGAGAACGTTTTTAAAAAAAAACCAAGAACATAGGGGCGGAGATGTTGTTAATTTAATTGTACATGCTACATTAATTCATAATTATTCATAAATTAATTCATAATTCATAATCTGACAAATGGTTTTCTAAAAATTTGAGTAGCGCGTTTGTATGGAAATTTCAGAACGTCGCGGCCCTCTTAATCTGTAAACGCTATTGCATACACAGATCTATTATCAAATTTGGAAAGTATATTTTTTCAGATTTTTAGGGTTCCGTATCTCAAAAGGAAAAAACGGAACCCTTATAGGACCACTTTGTTGTCCGTCTGTCACGCGTAGAGGTATCAAGCTAAAATTCATATCAAATACTCAGGTCTACTCTCCCTTGGAGCTATGAAAAAACTTCTAAGCCAAGGCAATCAAAAGATACAGCCTTGTTTGCTGCAAATTTTCGAAACTCGCGAGGAATCAAAACCTACAGGGCACTTTCCGTGAACTCAGAATCTTGAAATTTGGTACGAAGCAACGTCTTATAGAAAAAAAGAAATAATGCGAAATGCATACATTCTTAGTTACATCATATTTTATAATCAAAGTATTTTTAATAATTTTAAATTTACTACCACTTTCTTCATGAACATGTTTGTACGGATCCCTGGGTGCGCAAGTCTGGCTCGCACTTGCCTGGTTTTTTCTTTAGTTCATAATCATATACACCTATTGAATAGTTATTCAGTAGATATATGCGTCCCAAAGTATATCGGTCGTTGCACTTCTATTTTTGTATCATCCTGTGTATAAGATAGGATCTCATTATCCCTGCAGTAGATATTGAGTTTTTCTTTTTTTATTGCAATTTGTCATAAATTCCGGACAAGTTTTTGCTTAAATTATATATTAATTGAGAGGCGTCCAGTCGATTTACGCTGATTTCCTTGCCATAGTAGTGTAATGGAGGCTGATCTAGGAATGCGGCCATAATTTGTAATGAGCCAGGATCGTGAGATATTTCTCTACGCCTCGCCTTGTTCAATAGGTGAGCCTCGTTACAGCGTTCCCATGCTTTCTGGAGGCTATTCTTACAAGTAGAAATATTTTGTCATTGTCTCTCTCGTTTCAAACGTCATAAGAGTGAGAGTGACCAAAAACATCTCGCGCGTTAAGAATTTGAGGTAGTGCTTTTCTGTAGCGCTCTGAATTAGGGTTCCGGCTGTATCGTACTTTGATTATTGATTTGGTATCTTATTATCTGATTAGCTGTTTCCCGCTGTTTCCTTTGTCCTGTTATTTTCCGGAGGGAGGCTGATGTGCATTGTACATTCTGACTTTGTCTACACTAAAATCAGTTCAGCTATTAGTATCACAGATAGACAGAGTTTACACCTCAGTTATTTTAGTGTAAAGTATGATTTCTACACTAATATTATAAAGAGGAAAGATTTGTATTTGTGTGTTTTTATGTTTGTAACGAATAAACTCAAAAACTACTGGTCCGATTTCAAAAATTCGTTTACCATTAGAAAGCCACATTATCCTTGAGTGACATGGGCTACGAAACGCGAGCGAAGCTGCGGGAAAAAGAGCTAGTCGTCAATAAATAAGAACCTAGGTACTATCTGGGAGCAACAATCTGTTACGTATCGTATCGTATAGTATCGTAAACGTAGTATACGTATCGTGATTAGCTTTTGCAAAGCGTGTACAGTTACAATTCACGTCAAAAAACACCAGTAGCTTTATCAGCTTATCACTATTCCTAGAAATTGATAAAAGGCTATCAACTATCATCGTAAAATTCAATCGTTTCTTTAGCGATCATCTCATTCACGATGGGTCATTCGTTCTAGCTATGGGTCGCACTAAGGGCACACCTATTTAAGGCCTCTCATTATCTGCTTATCTGGTATTATTTCTTTTGCCTAGTTTTAGCATTTATTTGACACTAAAACAAACGTCTTTATCACAACTCTGTGTCTCAAAGTTACCTCATAAGAATTTGATTCTGAACCTTGACACTTTATGTCACTGATTCACTGTTACTGCGGTTCCTGGTGCGTTCACTGACTATGAATAACTTCTGTCTCGAAACAATAACTAACAATTAAGCCATATCAGGACCAGAAGCCTAGTTAGTGTTTTTGGCCCAGGCCCACTTCTTTGCACACACTTACAGATTATCATCAAGCCCCCTGTCCGCTAAATTCTAAGTTCGGACCTGCACAAGTCGTGGTTTGCGAGCGTGTTTGCAATTAGAACTCAATCAAGTATCTTCGCCTGAGGAGATCGATCGCTGCTAGCCAAGCTTCTCCAGGAAAAAGTCGTGGTTAATAACCTCTATTGTCGGTCCAGGCGGTCGTGATATTGTGAAGCGCTAAATGGTTTCATCATCCTCTTAACTCTACCAAGATCTAGCTAATTGAAAATAATTTTGCTAACGCTATAAGTGTACAGAACAAATAATTTTCCTGTTACATTTATTGCTGTCGTTTTCTTCCCTAACAAACGTAAAAAATGTTTTTCTTCTTGTTGAAATTTCTTTTGAGCGTTTCAAATTTTATAGCTTTATCAACTCAGTCATCCAAAAACCCGTAACCCCAAAAATCACGGTTTTATACGATCAAAATCGTGATCTAATCACCAATTCGCTTGTCAATTTCTTTGGGGCCATTTTCGTCGACGATTTACATTCTCCATCGCAATTTAAGTGATCCCGCCTGTATTTAAACAGGCACGACGCTGAAATTAAGTGCAATTAGTGGCGCGAAACTGGTCTGAGGTATTTGTGGAAAAAGAGTATGGGAGGTATGCTTTCTACGCTCGGGATGTGTCGATAGGCATCCTACAACTCTTGCGCAGGGCTTTTCTTTGTACCTGTTGGGTTGATAATTGAAAAATTAACAGTTTTATTTATTTTATACAGCAGTCAAAAGTTTAATTTCTACTTTACGAATATTCATTCAATATATTATGGAAAATGGTTATGGATAGGTGTATTTTGTGAAGATTTTGAGACTTGAGATTTTTCTTTTACTTTGCTACGCTAACGATCGCTTAAATCGCTTTAATATTTGCACGCATTTATTTATTGGTAATATGACTGTATGTACTTATCAGTGTATTTTTTTGTTTCAGGTAAGTAAATAATCATGATCTGTTTAACGGTATAACTTTTTGTAAGTACATTTTTTAGACATAATATCTTGCATCTATTTTTTAACTAAGACTAAACACTTGGCGCTGTAGACTTATGTAACTGTATTTTTCTGAGATGATATTTGAAAAAAAAAAACAAATCTTTGACTCTACTAGAGTACAAGTCCTTAAAAACCATAAAAACGGTTGTAGAGTTGATCTACTGAGTCTCGAACGCTATTCCCGTAAAAGCAACCCACAACTCGACTAACCGCAGATTAACCATGAGCCTGAACACTAATCAACTTGTCCATTAGGTGGCGAAGATCACGCTCATTGTTCCGAGAGCGCTGCGAGTGAGTTAGTACCCATAGAGGTTAATATAACTGTTAATTTGTATGGCGATACTTGCCGCGAACACTTTGTCCGAACTTATTTATGGTGCTGGCCAATGTCTGACGAAAAATGATGGCAGACCACAGTGCTCGACTGTTTCACAGTTCAAGAGTAGAGTCGTAGCTTGATTGTACGTATGATTTTAATTTTATGAAATTGGGTGCTAGAGGTCGTTTTAAAACTTAGATAGTTTCTTAGGAAGTACCTAAACGGAGGTAAACGATTCGTTTTCTTTCGCATCTTTTTATATTTTTGAAGGTTTTCGAAAATTAAAAAGGTATTGAATAGGTTCTGAGTTTAACATTTTAAAAAATTACAGAATACAGATAAAATCATAAATCACATTCCCTGACAGGTACCCCTTAGGTTTCCTTCGCCACCTTCCTCCCAACCTACTGTTCAGGCTTAATTTTCACTTTATCGTTCAACTAGTCTCACGAAATCCCTAAAAATAAACCTCGATATGGAAACCCACACTGGCCACAGACGAATTGTCATTATTCGGGGCACAATTCCAATGGCGTCGTGTCAGACGTTGAAAAACCACACGTGGGTTTTACGGCGCAAGCGAGGATGCTTTATGGTGCTGTCAGTCAACCGATCGACTGACGAGTTGACGACCGATCTTCCAAATTGAACACTCGAAAAAGATCGTTTACTAATGTTTAAAAGTTTCGAAAGTAGAATAAATTTCGCTCTGCTTCTTAAATAGTCAATTATCCCAAGCTCTGACCCAGTAGTTTGATATAACACGTATCATCTGACTTACGTCTATGGTTGGTACCAAATAGGGAGTATTCTGTGATGGTAGCTAACATTTGCAAAAATAATAACACTACTCCAAAAGTCAAATCCCATTACTAATCAGCAAGTAAGCTCGTATGTAGCTCATTCGTATAGGCCGAATGATAAGCTCTGATGTCACAGTATTTAGACCGCCTTAAGGCCTCTTAAGGCGTTTTAAGGCCTCTGACGAATAACAGTTAAGTAAGTAACTATATAAATACGTACCAAAATAACATATTGTTATGTAATAGACTAGCTACCTAAAAATATGATCAGAAATATTTTACCTCCAATTAAACCCCCAGATTGTCATAAAACAAGCTGTCCGATTCCCGGACAACAATGGTCAGCGGCGGACGCATAAACTCTACATAAAATATTAATAGAAATGCACGTGTGTTCATTGTCAATAAATTACCCAAGTGACAGAGCAGTAAAAAAGTGTATTTCTTGGAGTGAATGGGAGGCTGTGAGGCTAGCGAGGGAGCCAATAAAAGTGGCTGGCGACCGCTCGTAAACTTCCGCTGTAGACTGCGTGGCGAGACGCGAGCCTACAGCCTAACATTGCAGCCGAAGACCTCCTCTATTTGAACTTAACTATTTATTAACAACTTGATCGCGGTGGGTTGTGAAACTCAATTGCTATGGTGCTATAAAATTTTGTTCGGAAGGTATTATGTCGTCGTATTATTTTCATCCAGTACAATCTAAATATTATCATGTAATATTTGTTGTTGTTGTTGCCAAGTTATAATTTATGTATTTACGAAAATTTTAACTGTTTTTTTTTTAACTAACACAGTTTTTTTAGGAATAGACCCGATTCATACTTCCTTGCATGGTGCATTTTAAACTATAGGTATACAATCCATCACTTAACAAACTTTAGGTATCTATATTATGTTATTTTTTTCTTTCTTCATACTGGCACCTCCTATGATTACATTCATACAGAATTAGAAGTCAAACTGGAATAAAACAGAATTCAAAATGTATTCAAATCCCAGAAGAGATGGAAACAGAAACGTCTGGACTGCATCATAATGCGCTTCCTAAAGTAATACAATGAAACTTGCATGAGATAGAACTTTCCGTGAGATTTTTTCCTTTATCCAAGTGCAAAGGGAGGTCATCACTTAAATTAAATTAGAATAATTTATAGAACTCGACATCAGATAGACGGTTTGACGTAGCAGCGGAGATATGATCGGTGACCCGCTGGTGCCTTCTCCGCGTATCTCCACGATTCCATCTCCTAATACCTCGTCTTGTTTCGATGTCGAACAAAAAACATGTAATGCTTTTAATTAGATTAAATTGATTTATTTAATACAGATCAAACGTTCAGATAGAGATGAATGGAGATGGTAATTAAGCTCAGCAAATAATAACCGTGACTAACGTTGATGTTGTATAAATTCTTTAGGTTGGTACTTGAGAGCACTGATGGGTCAAGCCGACTGTCAGACTGTCTCTACAATCTGTTCCAATTTAACCTTTATTACCATTGACTTAAATCTCTTACAGAGTCTACGCAACTTTAACACGACTCTTCTAACAGGCGTTTTCTAATACACGAGTCTATTTCGAGTTATCGCCACTAATAATCTAAAATATACAACAAAAGAACTAAAACCGTAGATGAAAAAGTATAATTAACAATAATTCGTTAAACAAACCGTAACTATTGATCGGAAGCTTTGAACCGCCGACAAAGAGGATCGTCTTTAACCGAACATTTGCGGCATTTCAGGTATTCGACGAATTATAAAAGTATCAAATTTATGGGCTAATTGAAATAGTCTAATTATATATGTATTTTAAAAAAAGGCCTTTTTAATTATGCAGGGTTCTGTTATACCTGTATGTTCTATATCTTACGTTATTTGTATGGAGAATAAATCAAATTTTGAGAATTTTTATAGGCTTTTTGTGCAGATAAGGCTCAGTAGATAATTGAACCTTTTAAAGAATAGTACAAGTGATTATATTTGAACACTGGTCTAGTGGAGCCCGGTGTAGGGCGTCAGGCTCACCCTCTGTCACATTTGGAACTGAACATTGTCCGAAGAAGTGTGGGTGTTTTTATACACCTCGACCTTTGGGGGAAAGTTATGTTTGCACACTGGTAGATTATTGATAGAGATATTGGTAGAGATACTGATAGAACAATTAGAAAAAATGAAAGTACGTACTAACGAACGAAAAACGAAAAGATAGACTTAATATAACTAGATGATCTACTTAACATTCTAGAATCTAGATGACAACAATAAATGTTGGTGAACAAATATTCAGTCAAAGTTCAAAGATGGAATTCATCAATATTCTGAGGAATAGAACCAATATGTTTGACTCAAAAAGTTTACCGAAAGGCAAAAAATCGAACCACCCAGCTTTTATTGTCCAAATTTCTCATGTATCCGACGAAACAATAGGACACGTCCGTTCAACCCTCGATCGTGATGCGAAGCGCGAACTTGGCTAATGAAAGATGAAAAAATTGTAAGTACACCTGTACAAACTTATGTCTGTCAATCATATTTACGTAAACATTCGATATTTTACACCTTATGGAGCATGAAATAAAGCTGACATAGGCAAAAATAAAAGTTTTGTGAGTGCACATGTATATTGTTGTTTTAATTTACCTGCGCTTGCACTTTGCCGCTCATTGTCTAGCTTTGCACAGCCGGCATATGCATTTACAGGGTTGGCAAATTTATGTTAATTTGTTCGATAACTTAATAACTATTATGGCTACAATGTATGAAAAAGATATAAAAATTTTAGAAAAAAGACATTACATATTTTAGACATGAATTTACTTCCATTTCCTGTAATTAGGATATTTAAATACTTACGTTGTTTTATCAATATTTATGGCAGTATCCGCAATGATTTATAACATACCTATATCAAAGTAGGTACATTCGTTTTAACATCAAACAATATTGTAAACTTACGTGAGCTACTAAATCGTGTCACCCCTACAAATTCATCCTTCTCTAACAAAAGCTCAAATAATTATTATTTTTCATCTGCTACGTTTTTGTCACAGTTATCAATCAACGCTTGAACTGATATTTCGTCTTCTTCGTTCCTGTTTGATTTCTCATCTTTCTTTCCTTTTCTAACACCATCCAATGTAATTATATGAACACCTGGGCGCAAAAGAATGTCGCACAAAGAGCGACGTAATGACGATCCGAAACATAGATCAGGTATATTTTGTTACCAAGAAAGTATTTTGCTTCATTAATTATGAAACACAATACTCTTTACAATTTTCGTAAAAATTATGTTCCTTCAATGCTGTCATATTATTTGATAAATCGACTCGGGCCTTCTGTATAATTTGAAAGTCAGTAATGCGTATCTTTGTTTCGTGTTTAGGTGGTACTGAATGATAGATATTCGATTCTTGGAAAATTATTTTAAGATATTAATTACATGGTTCAGCTGTGGTGATATTCAAAAGCCATACAAAAATTTAATAAATCATAAAAACGTAGACTAACGTACGTTGACCAACTTACTTAATAATATGTGGGTCCATATACTCCATACGTAAAAAAAATTAAAGCAATATCAAGAACTTCAGTTTACTAAATAGGTTGGCGTTAAAGAGTAAAAAAGCAAAATGCTTTAAAACCCATAACAGATGTTATGATGAAGAGTTCTACCTCGTGGCGCGTCGTTAATGAAGAAATATTGCGGGATTTCGATAAGTCGCGCGATAACCAAGCCGCCTCGGGCGAGAACGAGCCTGATATTAATTATAAAGCTTCGCAAAACCTTACTCTAGCTCAAACCAATATCAGATAAATACCCAACAAAATATTACCAATTTCCAATATCAAAACACCTCAGGAATTAAAGTCGCTTCCCCAAAAGAAAGCGGTCAAGATAATTCCGAGACGCCGAAAAAATCATTTATAAACACCGTGTTAGATAGCGTTATATTTTATCCTTTACCGACGACCCCAAAACGATTAAAGCGACAGCCTATCGATCCTGCAATAAAAGTTACTACGCATAGGGTTACAAGGCCTATTTTTGAATAAACGTGAACGTGATGAAATTTCGGCGTATTAAATTGAAACTATATCGACGGTCAGCAAATCCTGGATATGTTTGTTTAGGGCGAGCCCACCCTAAAATATTTATTTTATCTCGGTTTGCCGAAGTCACGTCAATAGTTTGTTTCCATTTTTACCCCGCTTTAAGAGATAGGATCGATTTTTGGTTATAATTTATGTGATCTCTTATTGCCTTATGTTTACACGTCAGTTTGTGGAGATAAGTTAAAACGACATCTTCTGAATAAACGTTATCTTCTTCAAATACCTTCGCAGAATCTGTCATACTAACAAAACTAGGATATTGATTTTTATTTTTTGTGAAGTTAATCTTCATCCTGTTTGCTTTATCTTAAACCTTAAATTACTTATATGACTGTTTAATTTGTAAAACTCCCATACAACAATAGTGACTATTAACCAAAAACACAGTTTTGAATGTACATTAATCAAGTTTCCTCGGTATATTTCCTTGATTAAACTTGTAATTTTTCGTACTCCTATGCGTTATAAATATTTATCATGACAACAACTTCACATCCGTGTCTTGCAGAACTCCTATAGAGCTAACTAATTTCAAACGACCATTTCGATGTTCAAGTTCAGTTGAAATAACGTAAAGAAAACCAAAATTGAAATTGGTAATGACAGTGCTACCTGAAGTTATCCGCTTTTGTTTAAACACAATTGTGGTACCATCCCCGTATCTCGACGAGGGTTTTAATCCCTTAACAAACGGCACCTTTTATTTCAAACCCGTGACGCGATCTTTGTCTCCCAAGATTTGTTGAGTTTTTCAATCAGAAAACAAATCAACTATTGTAACGCTTTTGTCTGTGACTGCAGGACTTCTTAAGAAACTTAAAAGTCGTAAATTTCGAGTGGTTAAGACAATGCTGTTATTGCTGTTTTACAAAACTTGCTGTAGGCACGAGCCATATTTTTATTATAATGAGTTTCTGGCTTAATATAAAGCTTTACACTTAACTAAATAGTCGGTTTGGAATTGTACATAATTAAAAGTTGCCTCGTATATTTTCCGTCAAACAGCAAATTCAATAAATTACTAGAGTAATTATTTAATCTTATTTACTTTTTTTGTGTGAGATTCATTCGTTGTTTTTAGCTTAAAACATTATCATTGTTTCATTGTTTTGTCTCTACTTACTTTTTAACATGAAAGGTTTATACAGCTGTTAATTTTACCCACTCATCAAGCTCATCTATTGTCATCGTGCAGTTTACACGCGGTTGCGTACGCGCAGCGAACAGCTGCAGATTTTAACAAATGGCTTGTATTGATAGCCTCCCATTGAAATAGGTGCTTGTTTTTTGCACATTGGATGCATCTCAAATTTTGTCTTTAGATGTAGGTAAAGATAATTTGGAATTGTATCAGATTCTGAGAATATCAATTTGTTTCGATCTCAGACATTTTTCGTGAAATTTCATAGAACAGCACGGGCCCATATTGTATTATATTACCGTACACACAAACATACATGTGACATTATATGGAAACAAAATTGCTATCTGTGTAAATTTTTACATCATAGTTACAATACAATGCAAAACTACTTTATTGCAAACCAAATACATACGAGTACATGAAAAATCCTAAAAAAAACTAATATCCATTTTTTGACAGTACAAGGGCGGTCTTATCGCCTAAAACGATAGTTAAAGATTTCACTCTCTTTTCAGTGGTTTTTAAACATCACATTAATTGTTTTTTTTTAATCTGCTATTTTAGCTCACCTACGTATGCTCATGTCTGCTATCGTTTTGACATAATTAATAGCAAAATGTTCTACACCCAATTTTTTTTTGAAATGCAAAAAATATTGGCGTCGTCCATTGATACAAACCATTGTCCTTACCACCCCACATCGACCCACCTGTAGTGAATGGCCCGAGTGTTACAATGAAAAATGTATTTTTTTCCTTCACTCCTATGCTTCTTTTGTCGGTGGCAACACAGGCAACACTATATTTCACGTGGAACAATTATCATTGTCTTTGGCACCTCAGAGGTGTGCGGTTGCTGATTTCACTAACGCTTTTGTGTTGCCAGATTGTTGTAGATCTGATTTTGTTTTTCGTTTTCTTTTGTTGTGTCGTAGGGAAAGTTGAACTTTCTACAGCTTAGTGACGTATTTTAGATATACATACATACTACTTACGTAAATTAGATATCACGTATTTTAGATGTACTATGTTTTGTACAACTGAATGAGAAAAAAGTAACATATGTTTTGAATACACAAGCAATGAAAGTAATTTCTACTTTATTGAAATTGATTTATGGCAATTATTGGAAACATTAAAAGTGGTATTGGCGCGGGAAAGGAAAACGGGATTTAGAAGCGATTTAATTTAAACTACAATTTACGACTGCTCATAAATAATTCTGTCGCACAGACCGACTCCGCGCTTTTGTCGCCATTTTTTAAAACCATTAAAAACCCTATCAATGACATCGAATCCGATGACGAAATCAATTGAATTGCATTATGGGTATATGAGCTATCGTTTTCTCTTTCTAACCCGTGGTGCGAGACGATAATAAACAGAAATAGAATTAGTGCAACGCATGCGCTAACTAAAAAATATTAAAACGCGTAACAAATTTCAATAAATAAGCAAATAAATTGCTATTCGATAAATGGGCATTGTTATTAGAATAATCGTGATTTATATGAATATTCATACTCTTAAATTTTATGCGTGGTGTTCGTTATTTATTGAAATGTGCATTAATTTAATTTATTATATTGGATGTGTGTCAAATTCCATAATCTTAACGGTCTGCGTTGGCTCGTTATCGAGTGTTTATTACTAATATTCAATTAAATAATAAACATTGCTTGAAGTCACTTAAAACCTGCACGTTACATTTAACTACAAAACGTTCATCGATTGCTACTGAAGACATAACAATCGTGGCTAGTAAGACTACGATGTACGACGAACGAGTCGGTTTCGAATTAGAAAACCAAAATAAATTCTTATTAGACATATACACATTACACATTCCCATAAAACTGCACAAGTTATTACCCCCAAACGTTTACCTCGAAAGCCCTACATTACCCCATTTCCTGAAGACTTTCATATTTCATACCCATTCCTCATCCCGATATACAACTGCATATTTCACCAATTTTTATTCGCCCCTGAAATTCGTAAATCAAGTCTTGCGACACACGAAATAAAGGCTAACAAGGCTGCGGCGCAAGTTTGTCACGTGCTCGTAGTTTCGGATGCGCCCTGCACCGTCTCATGACTAAAAGCGATTCGTCGCTCAACAAACAAGCTTTTTAAATGCTACCTAACTTGTCTTTTTTATATGGCTATTTGAATATTTCCATCGTTTTCAGTGAGGTTCGTGACACGACGCGGCACCGGGATCACGTGAGAGATATTTATAAAAGAAAGCCGTGTATCGGCAATATAGCGTTATTTCCAATTTAATGATTGCTAATACCAAATCGGGGCCGCCGCACGTCAGTTCGGCCTTTATTATTATATCGGTTCGTAGACTCCTCCTCGATGGGGTTACCTTTATCGGTGCCATTATTCTAGTTCGACTGATTTACCTATACTGAGGCATGTAATTACGTGTAAAAGACCAAAGATTGATGCTATTCTGCGACGGAATCAGATTAGTACTGTCTAGAATTAAAGTTCTAAGAGAAGAGAGTTCTACAAGCTTTAGTCCACGTTTGTCTGAAGTTGTTAATCCAATATAATGTTTTTTTTTTAACAAAACAAAACTACTTTCGTGCTAAGAACGAATGAAGGTGCTAATTTATCGCTAAATGTTGAAACTCCAACATATCGTGCTAATTTCCCATGATGCGACTAAAGCTACCACTCAAAAAACAACAATAAAACATCCCTCGACTATAAACAACGCTCCACTGAAATGTTTAACCACAAACTCCAAATAAAGCCGTATCGCTCACTATAAACCTTTTAGAAAAAACGGTTGAAAAACTTCATTAGCTAAAGTTACAAAAAACTCTCCCCGCGATCACATGCAAATGTCGCCGCGCGACTTCACTCATTACTCCACCATAAAACCATAACAACAGTCATTACGAGCACAATTAAAAAAAAACTTCGTCAACACTAACACCCAGCAAGTGTGACGAAAACCGCTTACTGTGCGCCCACATAGTTTGTTTTCAATACAAAAAAAACTTTGAAAAACGAGGGCGCCACCGTCTTATGCAAAAAAGTCCTTACGTATTCACCCCTCGCGAATTTTACTTTAATGAATGCTCGTCGACGTTTTTTCTCCGACACTCGACGCAGTTGTTTTGACGGATCGCAATCTAGCCACTAATTGCTTTTTCCTCCTCGGGGTGCGCATTTTTACCTCGCAAAATTACGTTATATTAATTGAATAATATTAATGATACTTCCTCGCAGCAATCAATCTTTAATGACGTTTTTATTCGTCGCCGTGAGAGTGATGCGCCGCGCTTTTCCTTGGAGTCGGTTTTTATTCTTTTTTGTCGGAGATCGATGTTAATTACGTATCTAATGGCTCCCGTGATACACTTCCATTAATAATACGTCGGACGATGTCGTCCCGCTCCTCCGAGATTTAATAACAACGCATCGTGAGATTAATAGTGCATCTGTGGCCGGTGCTATTATAAAAATGTGTCCGTCTACTCCTACGCGGTGCCCCAGACTGTGACAAAGTTTCAGAGCAATTTCGTAGAGATTCACTCCGCTTCGGAAACATCGCCCTTGGATTACGTAATTACTAAATCTGAATTGACGTTGCTTATCATAAAATATGACAAGCGAAACAAAAAAGCATCATTATAATGCAGTGCTTCATCTGTGCGAAATTAATCCTAAACTGACGCCAGCTGCTGCGGTGAGTCGAGCGCGAAAATGTCACAAAGTTTATCTACGCCGCGTTTTGCTAAAATAAACTTTGATTCATTCCCAAACGCATAAATGCCGCTTATTGTTCTCTACGGTTATTATTACCGCTTTTTTATTTAACCATTTTATTATCATAACGATTTTTTCGCTATGGATCCTGCGTTGTATTGGTATAATTTCTTTTGTTCCGGACGGTGATATTGTTTCGTTTTTTGTTATTATTTTTTGTGTCGCGGTGTTGGCCGTGATTTATTCCCCCTTTTGGGTAAAACAACACCCGTGCGAGTTACGATTAGCCGAGACGTAATATCTAATTACTATGTGCGGGCACGTACGGACATAACTCGCATGCTTCCTCCGCCGATGTGGTTTATGGAATTGGATCCTCATATTTCGGCAGTCTCTCGGTGCTCATAGTTCGTGTCCGTGTCTCGGTAGACTATACTCTCCGGTGTAATCTGATATCTTTATCGCTACGGTATTACGGAATCGAAATATAAATAGAGAAAAAGTGGCGACCCACCCGAGCTTACGCAAATACAGTAGGTTCCTAACTACTTTTTATAATGCATCGCTTCCCCCGGGACACGGGATGGCAGCTAATGTTGGTAATTCCGAATTCAATCATCTCAAACAAAGAACGTTTCTCGCGTAGCTAAATGGCGCTTTTTTAATCGGATATTATAATTAATGTTCCTTTTGTCGCGTGCTGACGTACCCTCGCGCGAACAATGGGATTTCTAATAGAAAGAGATATAAACATTTTTTTCTTAGAAACAGAAGGCTACCTGGCGATAAAGCGCAGACGACGGAGGCCCGAGCCAAATTAAATTAGAATAATAAAATCAAAGAGCCTCTTTGTTTCCGATGCCCGTGAAATGAAAACGAAGGCGATATTTTATATTCCATGGTTATTAATGTCCTGTGCTTTCTGCGGAGAACGGAATAAAAATAAGTCATAGTAAAAGTTTTCTCAGTTAGAAATGGGCAACAATAGTATTCCGTTGACCCTCAATGTCGTCCGAACATCGCAAACTGGAATCGACGTAAATTTTTTATCAAGCGACGGAGCTTAACCCCGGCCGTAGCCGAACCCTTCCCTAACCCATACGAAAAAAGCACTAATAGTTAAAATGTACGCGTGTGTATAGTCAGTGTTTTTTTACTTGTGGGTATAAGGAGAGAGCAATAAAAAACTGCATTATATCACAGTGCCCTCCCTTCATTATGTGTCGCGAGGGGCCGCCGAGTGTGTCTGAGATGGTTTTTAGGAGCTTTGCGAAATTGTGAGTGTGTTTTGGCGACAGACGGTAGTCAAACAGAGGTTAAAATTACGTTTAAGTTTTGCTTGGACATGGTGTGTCAATAATAAAAAGTAAGGAGTCACACTGAAATGTAATCACAAGATCTATTATATATAAGAAAATAAGTAAAATTGTTGATTATTATCAAAGAAATGTTCATCTCTACCTAACCCTTATGATTTCGCTATCACTGTCAAAAAACTCGGTTTGATGTTTTTTTTTTGTTTCGGAACTCTACCACGAGCATATCACGATTAAACTTCACGATTTTACTAAACACGAGTACAATACATCGTTTACGTAGTTCAACGATGTCTTTAACTCGACCTGACTTGACCATTATTGCAACACATCTTACAAATATCTCAATATCCTTCTTCTCCTTAAAACCAGTCTTTCACTAAAATCATGACGGAGAAACTCATAAAGAAAACCAGTAGTCCCCTTCACCCTACCGTAACGAATCTATCACGAAATTAACACGGACATAACACGGGCTACTCAGCGCGAGCTTTTTATTTTTCCGATCCGCTTTTTTTATTTTTCGCTCCTACAATTAAACTCGCTGGGACAAACGGACAGACTTATAAATTACGCTTTGTGTCCCCAGTATTGATTCATATCCTCTTTTTGGAAGCCATAAAAATAACGACTCTCTACCAATTGTTGCCGATCGTAAATCGATAGCGTTACCATAGTAGTTTGATTAATTTTTTCTCGCTACAGTTGTTTTTATGACAAGAAAAATTATTGGTTCTAGTTAATTATTTACAGTGTAAATTATGGTACTAACATAAAAAAAACGTAAAAAAAATGAAGATAGGTATATAATAGGTAGTATAGGTATGTAATTTCAAAGAAGAACAAGTTTTTGTAAAACTTTTCATTTTGACCACTAAACAAACAAAAGTATACTTTTTAACCAACAAAACGGAGGAGGTTTAAATCGACGCAAATTATTTATTTATTTTTTAGGATTATTTTGTAGTTCACTCATACAATTTTTGGTCTACGTTTAAGATACTTTTTTGATAGTCTTACAAAAGAGTAAACAAATAAACCTTTAAACGACGTTCCACAAAAACCTTAGGCAATAAAACGCAGCCTAAACTTTATTATATTAAATTGGAGTAAAACAAATACACATTAAGACGGTTCCGTATCGCCATTCCGTGCCATAAAAATAATCAAATATATTCGTTCCGTCTCATTTAGCTTCTTCTTAAACGATTTCTCTCGTCCTTTCTTTATTACCGAAAACATAACTCCTCATTTTGTTTTTTATCCCCTACTCGGGCACCCCAAAGGAAGCCTACAGCCGGGTGCATGCTTGTATCGTATTTTCCGCTGTTTGCCCAATATGTCTTGGTCATCTTAATTTCCGAAGAAAAATAGATGGGAAACCACTTCAAAGGAATTAATAGAAATATCCATTAGTGTTTTACGGGATAAGTATAAGATTTTTTCATAGTGTTTTTCAAAGATTTCTAAAAGAAAGACAAAAACCATACATGGATATCATCCATCTATTAAAAAAGTAGTTAGGCTACGCATGCATCTAATTAGAGATATCATCAATTTAATAAAATAAATTAGGCTATGCGTCTAATGTAGATGAGCTTAGAGACGCTACACGTTGTCAGCCTAACGTTTGTGATAATGTTTTTCATAGGAAGACACGTAGAGCAGTCTAAATGTAATTTTATGATTGAATCTGCTACTTTTTAAATAACATTTTAAGACCCCCACGTTCCGTCTTCCTATACTCAGCGTCCTCACATTCTCGTAAAGCTCATAAAATCCATAGCGCCACATTGTTTCATTTACGCGAAAAACCTCACGTTGTGTTTTATCAGTGGGAGCCCACATATTGTGGGGGGATTTTTCCCCGTGTAATGCGGTTAATTTCCTTTTTTCCTCTTTATTTATAGTAATCCCTTTATAAGGTGATTACAGAAATGTGTTTTTGTGGACGTAAAAGAGCGCAGCATGGGGCGGTCGTTCTTTACGCGGATTTAGAACTCATGTGGATGTGTGTGTGGAACTGGCAGTATGTGTGTTGCGGCAGTTTATTTAAACACGTATGTATTTTACTCAGCGATTTTGTATCCACTTCTTTTGTTTTCACATCAATCACTTAAAAAGTGTACAAGTACAATCCAACAGCAAATTCCTAATTGGAATGTCCACATTATCCATTGTAGTTTTAATACGATCGTTCCCAATTTTTTGAAATCCTTGATTTGCGATGTTTTGAGGCAAAATATAAAACGACATACTTAAGTTTGTTATAAACGGGTTTTATTCCATAAAAAAGACGATATTTGGGTAAGTAAATGTAGCAATTTAACATTTCATTCTTTGAGTAAGGCTAAACGTACTTATCTATGCTCACTCCCTGGCTTCTAGCCCTGACTACGCCTCTGTGCCGGGACTCAAAATGTCCTTGTCTTGGTGCACATTAATATTAATGCTATGCTAGTTAGGCAGGAGCATATAAAAATGTTGTAAATCACAATGTATGGAAAGACAAAGGAAATCACTTGCCATTCTGATTTTTATCACTGTAAGTACTTCTGTGTTTCTACGCTCTATCATTTAGATGTTTTGTGAATCTATAAATTGTATAAGTAGCAACTATTGCTGACTTTTTTTCTAATACTTATGGTGATGCAAAATCATATATTCATACAAAGATTTAGAAAATATTCGACCAATAATAAGGAATATTAGTATGACATTTAAATAAGTTTGGACCCTCGACGCAAAAAGGACGGGGTGTTATAAGTTTGACATATGTGTGTGTGTGTGTGTGTGTGTGTGTGTGTGTGTGTGTGTGAGTGTGTGTGTGTGTCTGTCTGTGGCATTGCAGCTCCCGAACGGATAAACCGATTTTGATTTTTTTTTTTTGTTTGAAAGTTGAAGTAGTCGGGATTGTATTGGCTATGTTTGATAAAAACCGGTGTCAGGGGATTTTGAAATGGATACTTGTAATTCCTATATGATCAGTGTATTGTTCTCTTCAAAATATGGAATTTCAATACCAATATTGCATCTTCAGCTAGTAATTTTTTGTAGTAGTTCATTCGAAACAACTATGTTAACGTATCTACCTAATAGGTGGCATGAAAAATGACGTAGAATTTGTGTAAATACTAAAAATACAATGAATATACAGTTCAAGGATTGTTTTGTCCGTCAAACAACGGTATCGAAAAACAGTTTGAATTGCGTCATTTCTCCAAATTGAATATTGTTGTTTTAAATAAATTATAGTCATCACGCTTCAGTTTACATCTCTTCTTATAATTTTTGTTTTTTCCTTATTTTCGATTTGCATTTTCTATTATGAAACTCAATATCGTTATACACTGATCTTAAGATTAAGAACACACTTTTCATACCCTAAAACATACTAAGTAATGTAAATTCCCTTTCAAGTCACCCCTAAAAATTCGGAATATACCTCATTACGCGAGTGCTCTCCCCTTCTCCCCCTCTTCTTGCATATAATTGCATCTTTTTCTTGAAAAATGCTCGCCTCAGGCACTGATTTACGCATACAAGGTGTGCAATAATAATGCTGCCTCAGAAAAATATTATTCAAACAGCCGTACTGCGTCAAAGAAATATCTCTCTTCACACCACGGAACAAGAATCATTCTCGATTGTTTTCATTGGTGTTTTCAGAAAATGTTGAGCTAAGAAACTGCTTAGGGAACCACTACGCACCCTCCGTTTTTTTCGGACCATCTTTTCCTTAATTAATGTTGAATTTTTGGTCTCATCTGACGCCTTTGAATGTACGCTTTATGGTGGTAGTAAAATTTAGATTTTCAATTTAAATTCTCTTTTGTAAATGTTGCACTTCTGGTGAAATGTTCATAACTTTCATAATATTTTTTTAACAACAATGATATTATATGTGATTCTCTACATCATATTTTATTTTAAAATACGTCTGTTTATATTAAAGCAGTAAAAATGGTTTCAACGCCTTCTTATCTGTCCGACTTTATAGGTAACTAGTTGCGCCCCGCAGTTTCACCCGCGGTTAAAAAGTATCATATGTGCTATTCTAGACTATAATCTATCTCTGTGCCAAATTTCATGCAGATCTGTCCAGCCGTTCTGGCGTGAAAGAGTAACAAACATTCATCCATCCATCCATCCATTCTTACAAACTTTCGCGTTTATAATATTAGTAGGATAGGTAATTATTATCTAGGTACACTAGACAAATAGCCTTACCTCGTCAAAATATAATACAAAGAACAAAAAGAAACAATTGTTAAAAATTCAGTTTTTATCACTTTGATATCGGCAAGTATTTCAAATCTGTGAAAATTATTATTCCTGTAAGTAAGCGATGACTCTTCGCCGGTATCGTTATTAAAAATATATCCTCAGTTCCCCTCAAAAAGAAAGTTGACTCATAATAAAGGCCGGTATAATTTTTCCTTTTAAAACTTTTTGATTAGATAAAATAATGGGGTGGTGTGGGGTGTTTTGGCACGGGGTGCCCGCGGCGATGCCCCGGTATCGGCTATTCTAATTGTTGTTTTCTCCAGCGATGTTTACATTCCTTTGTGATTCAAAAAGTAGAATACAGCACCTTCGTTAAGTTGCTAAGATTTTTAAAAACGTTGAAGCGTAAACTCACCCTAATTAATCCTATTTGAACTCGCAGAACTCCCTCGCGTGTGTATGAAGGGCGTTTCTATCGATTTAAATTGAAAAAACATCGACGTTTGAGAGTGACATGTCATTAAAGCTCGGTCGCTTGTATTGATTGGTATGTATTCTGCTTATTGAGCTTCTGTTTGCTTATCGACATGCTCTTTGCGCATAGATAAACATGTTGGGTCACCGTGATCTGAAAAATACAGAATTGATCGAACACGAAACTCTTGAGGGCATAATTATGAAAATTTAAACTAAGGGGTCACCACGATTCAGTTTACATTTCTTCTTAAAATTTCTGTTTTTTACTTATTTTCGATTTTCATTTTCTATTATGGATCTCAATATCGTTATAAACGGATTTTAAGATTAAAAATATTAACATTTTATTATTTACTATTAAGTTCAAATGCACATTTGATGATAGTGTCTTGTGTCATCAATATCTTCTGCCATTAGTCGTCTTTTCAAAAATCTAAATTGCACATTAAATCTTTGTCCCAGACGGCAGTTTTTACCCAAAAACCGACTACAATAACTCCCTAAAAATATAAAATGTCACAGTCGATAATGGCATCCAAGGATTTAGGGTTGTCCCCCGATTTTTTTCATTTTAAACCGTTTGACAAGCCGTGCGTCGAACGCAGCCATGGCCTTTCGTTAACAATACGAGTTTTCAATAAGATTGGTTACACTACACTAAGCAATGCAATCAATCAAAATTGCATCGATCTGCGATACACTCGGACTCACTCGCCCCTACCTCCCCGCAATCATTTGCGGGCGGGGAAATTATTTCACTTACTCTGCTTCGTTCAATTTTAAAACTCGAGAAAGAAGCCGCAGAAGCAATTCGTTTTGATACATAGGTGTTTACCAAGAGCAAATACGGACACAATGCAATAAGCAGTTATTCGTTATATTTCCTGCTTACCTCAAGTATTCAAGCAGGTATTACATCACACTTTATTTTATTGGTATAAATGCGATCCCTTTCTATTAATCGTATCATTAATAAACCGATCTTGATTATCGAAACTTGGCAAGAGAGCATTTTTAGCACTTTTGATAAATTGCTAAAAATCCCAGAAATTTACAAATAATGTGGGAGCAGTTAATTATCTACATATTTCTTTTGGTCTATTTTAAGTTCCCTTTTCGTAAAACTTACTGTCTGTAAAAATAATATAAAAACATTATTAAAATTTGGATTGAATGAAAATGCTAATAAGCACTATCTTTATCATAGTATGAATGCACAATGAAATGCACGTATGCAGCCGTTTACAAACACCGTCACACTAAGCAGGGCGTGAAATTTTAACAAAAACTCTACAATTATCGTAAATAGCCTACGGTAGTTAACTGTAAGCCATGTCTTTAGTTTCTTAAAGTTCTTTGCTGACGACTTTGGTGTAATTACAAGCAATTACAGACAATTACGAGCTGTAATTAGAGGTTATAATAGCCCGTGACGTCTCCGTTGTTTTAATTTATATCGTGTTACTTGGCCGTTAATAATTTCCGATAAGGTGTGAAGTTTATAATTTGTATACATTAACAGTCTATACTCTTCTTTAAAAAAGATCACCATTAGAATAGATGGTTTTCGTTTCTTACACTGCACTGAATATTTTGTCAGAGTCTATTCCTGCAATGTCACTTTCAACAACAAATGCCAGTGATTTTTTTTCTTGCCTATTTCACCATCAAATTTCAATCATAAAATCAGAAATTCAATGATTGTAAACCAGATATTTTTCATTCATGGCATTAAAAACATTTTTAACCAAGCAGGCCTCCCTCTAGCCAACCCACATCAAAAATCTACATTTTATATTTTACAAAAAAAGTGTAAAAGTAGCAGTAGGAGTGGCTCATTAATACTAATATAATTGTAAAGCTGTAATTTCCCCGCGTCTAACAACAAATTAGTGAATAACAAATGTATGAGGAACGCCCAAAGTTCGTGTTCCCGAAACATTTCTTCATTTGCCTTTGGTGTTTTGTTTAATTTTTTAACTTTTTGTTCGTTTTACGAAGTTTTGATGTAATTATAGAGTCGGGAAAGGTTTCTTCAAACAGTTGTTTAAATATTCAACTATTGTGCCGCTGTTTTCACTCAATCCTCTTTTAAATTTATCTAGTGCAGGTGCTTTTGGTTACAGAATTGATTTTTTAGCCTTGGTAATATGTCCGTTTTTTGATGGGGGTCTTAGCAGCAACGTAGTATCACTTCTATTGAGTTGCCAGTGAAAACAAACAGACGAAAAAGAGAAAGAGAGAAGACTACTCTAAATTGTGAGTGTGTTTGGAATTACGAATCTATTTATCTACCTGACTGAGCTGTGTTGACGATCTAAATCTCCCTAAACCCTCTTCAACAACTGCACTACCCAAACAAAACACCAATGGAAGTATTACAAAGTCAAATAACTTCTAAGTTGAAGCCAAAAGCCGCTTTCGATTTCCCTTTGAAAGCTCAATGGAAAGTGATTGAAGAAGTGAAAGCGAGGCCTGACCTAGGGCAAGTTTCCCATGACTCCAACCCTTCCATTAATTGCTTCACCCTAACGAACCGCCGGTTAACCCTGCAAATACCGACACGCAAATTAACCCTTTCGCTGCCTGTTTGCGCAGTTTACACCGGTTTATTGAATTAGAGCTTTGGCTGTAGAGACGGGGTAAAACATCGATATATCGATACTTTAACAATTTGCTGTAAAATGATGAGTGCATTATGAAAACAATTAAGGGAATGTGGTAACCACTATGTGAATAGACAACTAGCAAATGTAATGGTAAGTATTACATAATAAAATGCCCCTTAGTAAGTTTGAATAAGACAAATCCAATAATACTACCACCAAAAAAAAAAAAAATATCATAACGACATATTAACTCATTTGATTTTTTTGAACACTTATCTTTGTCAAAATATCCCTACACCTTCGCAAGATTTTAGGATGATGCTCGTTCTCTTCATTACAAATTAATATTTAAAATACATACTGATTACAAAATATCGATTGGCCCATCCTTTCCCAACCCTAGCCCATAACAAGGAAGGGTTGATGATACTTTGTAAGAAGATGCCTGTCTCTCTTAATTAATAACCCAGCCCTGGGGGCCGTGTCATTAGCTTTGGTTTGTTTAAATACTGAAGATATAGGGTTGCAGGCTGAGGGTTAATAATGTTATCTTCGGATTAGTAGGTGTAGGTTGCGTACGTGTTAATTAATGTTTTAATGTGTTACGTTCAGCAAATGAATTTGAATTCCGTTTTTTATTTGTAATTTTAAATTAAACACTTACAAGGTGTTATTGACTAACAGATTTCATTATCGATTCGATGTACGTATGTATTTAAATTCGAGTACTTTTCCGATAAAAAAAAACTAAAAATGACATACTCGCTTAGTTGAAGTATTTAACAAAGGTCTAACTCTGCTAAAACTATGCCATTGCATAATGATTTCAGTGTATTATAGAAATAACACTTCATTTTCTAAACTCCGCAGCCATTAAGATTACAAAATCATCCTAGTTAAATCGTTCATCAAATCTTACATAATCCAATATAAAAAAATATTCATTAAGAAAATTACACCCCAACCATAAAATCGTCCCCAAACCACTTACTCCATAAAAAGCCTCAACCGCCCATTTCCCGGGAAACCTCAGAAATTCAAAGTTTTCCTCCTGGCTCTGAAGTTTAAACGAGCGAGTGTCCGCCCGCCCATCCCTGTTAATTGCTTAATCGCGTCGTTGGGGGCGGCATTAATTGGCCGGACCACTTAAGCCGGCAAGTCTCGAGTCCCAAGTCCAACTCCTGTCGACTTCCGACAAGTTAAAGTCCGTAATTACAAGGCGAGATGTTTAATTACGCCGCCGGACACCGGGACTTAATTACTTGGAGTTTAAGCTGTTGTTTATTTCGAGGGTTTGTGTTGCTTTGAGGATAAAGTTTGCTTCGTTTTTAATTGTGGTTGCCTTTTAGATTGGGTTTTGAGGTTTGAGTTTTTACACCTTTATAGAAGTTAATTATTTTAACTCGATTTAATAGTCATGTTGGTTGCGACCCGTAGTTTTTAAGTTTCTTGAATTTTAAGATAGATTTTAGACATATCCTATTTTTTTCTTTATGCGTAGAAAAGAATGAATGACATCATAAAATGTTTACTCGTGTGAATTTAAAATTTCAAACTGGTAAGCACAATTCCCTATAAATCTTAAATGTGCCTGACACTTCGCTATGACTACATTTTTCCTGTTTTAAAATAATGAATAAATATTTAGACATTTTCCGAATTTCTCTCGTGTCTTTATTTACATGTTTGTAGTACTTATCACTAGTAGCAAACTTCCTTACTTATTCTCATCTTTACGTTAGTTCTTGACCTTAATCCAAGTATTCGAAACATCTAATTATGCTCTATGGAGGATGCAGCCGTGACGCGACCAACGCCGGAGATGAGAGTTATTGTTTAATGAGCGGTTTTATAGGCCACCTACGTATCTAGTATTCCTAATAGTTCTCATCGGGATCTAGATGAAAAACACGCGAGGAAATAAATATCAACAGAAATGTAAAGGACTTTTGTTTTTATTTTTGTTCTAGATCTCTAAACTTTCTGCTTGAAATAACGTCATTTTTTTTCGACAAATAGAACAATTTTATTGTGATTTGGGCCGATTTTTCAATGGTCAGATAAACAAACAAATAGTGTTTATTGAACTGATAGCTAATTATTCTGTTTTTCAATGGTCAGGTATCATTTACTCGACGAATAACTCATCTATCTGAGGTATAACTTTATTTGTCGGTGGAACGGCCAGATAGCAGTTTATTCTATGGAATAAATTGTTGAGACTGTCTAAATGATGGTCTTATGGGTTGTCACTGTAAAAAAAGATTGATATTTCCGACACGCAGAAACTAAATTAATTTTAATAAAAAAAAAACTATCATGAACAAACTACATGAGCTATACTACCATAGCCAAACCAGCCGTCGACTTTTGCACAGATTAGTAGTACAGTGACGTTTAGACTAAAACTGACAAGACAGTGACATAAGCGAAAAGTGAAAATTCGAAGTCCTTTTCTAACGCGTGGATATTTTATAGTTTTGTTTCAACTGTCTGAAGTTACCTTTTATACACACTGAATAAATGGTCAGATTGTTATTCCCAATTTAAAATTGTATTGAAAAACCGAACACCGTTTATGAGTCGAATAAACAGATTAATAAAGTTATTGGCTCGGTAGTTATTAGGCGAATAAAGTAAGGATTGAAAAATCGGCCCTAAATAAATAAAACACGGAAGTGATTTAAAATGGTAAGCACGACAGATTATAAAAGTAGCAAATGAACACAATATAGATTTTAATTTCTTAAATATGTATATAATTAGAAATGTGAAGACATATTGGTCCGAGGATCAGCTTTTCTACATTATCCAACAGTAATTGAAGTAACGACAAAATTATACTTACTCATTAGATTAATCGGTCTTATGATCACAGAATCAATCTGAGCTAAATTGTTTTCAATTAAGCTCAATTGCAACTTTGTAATGAAATCAGCAGAGAAATCGTAGTGTCAGTGGAAGGAAAGCAAAGAAATGGGAACGTTAATCACGTTCTACTCGGAACGTCTAATTGGATATCAATCAATTCCGTTGCAAAATTACTCCCAACGAGAAAATAAAATTAAGAGAAGTCGGAAGCTAACAAGTCTCGATTACAAATTAAACAGGCCGAGTGTCAGTGCGGCCGAGACTGCTGACTTAAGGAGATGAAAAAATCTAATTACAACGAGAGACTTTCCGTAGCTGTTCTTTAATTGAGAACTTCTCGTCCCTCTCCGCTCACCTCGCCCGACCTCACCCCCGGCCCTGTTTGCATTTCCCCCTAATCGCGCTCCGGCGTCGATTACATTTTTTCAACATTTTTTAATTTCGTTCGAGCTTTTAATTTTCTTCGCGCGCGCCTTTCCTTTATGCTGTATTTTTTCCTACGGACGGTATTTCTCACCGCCATTATACCGGTCGTAATGAGATTTTCTTTCATTATGTTTAATCTTCCGATTAATTCAAATGTTAATCTCGTCTTTTCACGTAGCTTTTTACGGGCGGAACGTTACCGTGGCGAAATACGGAGGCGTCGCGATTTGCTTTGGATTTTGGGTGCGACATTTAAAAATAATTAAGAGACGTGACTTGTGCGCTCTGGCGTGTCGGCAGTGCGCAGTGGGTGGGTGAGTCCGAGAGATCGGCCCGCCCGATTAGATCGTCAATAATTTAATTCGCTACAAATTCAAAACTCCGGTCCGCCCCCAGATAGGTGCTATGGAACGTGTCCGGAACGCCAATGGCGAGTCCAGAAGTCGGCAAATTGAAAACACCGTCCGGCGCGGCTGTAAACACGTCACGTGATTTAGGTTTTAATCAAGTAGGGACGCGCCGCCCTGCCGTAATTGTGACAAATCCTCTGTTTGTCCGAAGGAACTTTTAACTCGGCTCCGGAACGGCTCTGAAACGGCTCTTCGCACGTGCCCCTTAAGAGGGAGACGGTTTTTTGTCGACACATGTGCGTCCCACCTCTCCCGCTCGGGCTCTTGATTAATTTTTAATATTTTTTCTTCCAGTTCACGTACGCAATTTTCACTTTCCCGCTCGGCTTCCCTGTCCCGATTATGTGTCACGATATGACGTCATATCACGTCCTAGAGCCGTTTTGAATTCACTTCACCATCGAAGACTGGAGACTGACCTATTGCCTCCTAAACGCTAACGGTAATCCCCGATCTAGTTAGCGCTAATGCGAGCCAGTTGTTAGAGTTAAACGTTTATTTCGCCCGCGCTACACCTACGTACCTCATTAGTGAATTAGCAAGACTTGCAATTGTCGCACTTAACAACCGTCATAAAGGCAATGTACATTTAGCTCACAGACGGGACGCTGCTGTGATTCTGGTTCCTCTCAGTGTGGGCAACCAGTGATTCTAGAATAACGTGAGTTCAATTAACTGTTGCGACGATTAGGTACGTCGGAAGATTGTGCTCAGGAATTTCCGAGTAGGCGGGCTCATTGTCATTGGAATGGCGCAAGGTTTGCGTATCGTGGACATAATCTCGGAAGCGAGCGCGCAGTAATCTGGCGCAATTATCACGTGGCGCGTATCCCGATTAGACGCGGCGCGACGGCAATTAGGTCGGCGGACACACGCGTTAACCGCTCAATGAGGATACGCCTAAACACAGCTCGTTGTGCCAAAACGACTCTATGCGTGCCTATTAACCACCTCCGAGATTAATGCAATACCTACCTCCGAAGAAACCCGGCGGTCAGCACGCGACCCCTATTTATAAATCACAACCGCGCGCACTCTTTGTAAATTCACCTCCGACCCACCCTCAGAGTTCAAAGAGTGCGCCGCCGGGGCGATGTCCAAATTATAAATTCGCATTAGATCGGACGCGCACGGTTCGTTTACCGTTACATTTCGGTTCAATATCGCCACTCTACTTTGTTCCACACACTCCCCCTGCATCCCCCACATCTTAAGACGCCGGGAAATATCTGCGTTTTAAGCTATATTTCTTTCATCCCTCATTTTTGCAGTTCGTAGCAATCTGAAATCCAACACGTCCCCCGCAGGGGTGCGCGCCCGCGGGTGGCGACCCCCCATTCTTGTGCCCGGATAAAAAAAGCGATATCTATTTATAAAATGTACGCACGCATGTACGCGTGTGTGGACGCGAGATTAGCGTATGTGCGGGCGTCGCAGCTGTGTGCGTGCTCATTTGCAAACCGTCTCCTGAGATAACGTCCTCCGCTCGGTTATCCCGCTCTTATTGCCTCCTTCTTTTCTTGATTGCCGCGTGTGGAAAACTTTTGATTTTCGTTGATGGAAATTGGTTTCGTTCTGAAAACGAAAAAGTTGTTGTACGGATTATACTCGGGTGCTTGTCGAGTGTTCTTCCAAGAAATGCGAGTTTGCTGAGAGTTGAATTTTAAATTCAATTCTCGTAGAAGGTTAATGATTAAAACAGCAAACTGGAGTGAAAGCTCAGAGGAGAACTATTCTAAATAAGTAATGTGTCGGCGGGCTGCGACGGCGTGCAGCCACCCGGCGGACGCCGGCTCACGTATGAACGTAATTATAAAAATTGAAGGCAAGTCGAGAGCCACTCCTTGGGTCTCTCCCTCGCTCCCGCGGCGTGCATTTTTTCGTACATATTAAAGTCCCCGCCGCCCGCCGCCGCACCGCTTGCCCCGCGACTCCTCTTTTTAATCGATTTTCCCGACACAAGGGGTGAGTCCTCTGGGGTGAATGTAATTTTTTATGCGTTTTTTCCGAAGGAGGAGACCGTCGCCGGAGGTGCCATTACGCCACGGCTTGTTGAGAATATTTTAATTATAAAGCATTAGCGCGTTTTATGATAGCACTCGGGGCCGAATTTATATACGATCGAGCTGGAGTAATTAAATATTTGAATGCGGTGAGATTTCCGCGGGGAGTGAGGGCGGATAATGGAAGTTTCAGCCGAGCTCGAGCGTTAATATGATGGATATAAAATTCGATGGAATTATTGCTTAATGGCCATTACAATTGCTTTGAGCGAAGTGGTGTTTTTGATTATGGCTATCTGTTTTTGTAGCAAATGTTTCAACATCATCATCAGCCAATGCTTATTCACTGTTGCTTATCGCAACAATGATCTCTCTATACGTCTGTATACAGTTTCTTTACATATGTCGCGACCCCAGATATACCTACGAGCAAACTTCAAACTATTATTTCTAAGCAAATTGCTTACACATATACTTACAAACTGTCCATTAGCTTTTCTCAAGTATTTTATTGGCAAAGTTTTCAATGTGTCCACAGCGGCTAACTGATTGATGATGGTATCCCATCGAAGCCGACACCCTCACAGATTATCGCTTTAGATTGCGAGACACGTTGTTTGTTGAACTAAAATAATGTTTTTCCATTGTCTACGCGAAACAACGATCTATTTTGAAATCGTTTGCAGTTAAGTGTATAGTTGTTCAATTCGAAGTAATAAATTTGTAAAAAACAAAATAATGCTCACATTGTTTAAAAAATATCCTTATTTTTTTGTAAAGTAAGACCTACTTTACAAAAAAATAAGGATATTTTTTAAACAATCTGAAAAACAAATGATACTCACATTGTTTAAAAAATCATTTGTTTTTCAGAGCCAAATCGTCAAACGGCTAAGTTAAGTTTAGATATCTTAAAAAACAGCAAAACGTTGAGACATGTCTCACAAAATTCAAACGTACTTCGTACGTACGTTACGTACGCTACGTACGTTATTAACAAGCTTCCATTTTTTTTTGTAATATCAAACCGTCAATTGTTCAGTCAATTGTTCTAACAGACCTAATAACACTGTATCCTAATTAGCCCCAATGTCAAGCAACACGCGCTCTCAAGACGTGTAAAGTCACGTTCTTAGGGCGGCCAGTAATTCCATTAACGTAAGTACGAGTAAACGCGGGTAAAGCCGATTGCGAGACTTACCACCTGCAACTGCACGGCGGCAAACGACTGACACCTAGGGTTTCATGTTCTACCGACTTACCTAATGTTACCCGTTGAAAGACGCTATGGGACAGTAAAACTAGGTTTGCGTTGTTGTGCCTAACCTGATTTACTTACACATACTTAGAATGTTGTTGGGATTATTACCGCATTACCTATACTTACTCGTAGGTCAATACCTGGTTAACCCAGTAATATTATATTACTGTTCGTCTATGTCGTGTCTATGTTTTGTCATGACTCAACAAATGGTCAGAATTGTAATAAATTTTGACTCAGAACCTAGAACTGGCCAATGTGTTTACTAAATCCTCATGACACGCCTCACTTTGTTGTCCAATTTAATTACGGCTCGTTTAGTCTGGGAGCCCGGTGTATGACCACCTCTGCATTTTTGCAAACCCATGTCCCATACTCTTTCATACGTATCCTCTCCATCCTAAGGTTGCCTAGAAGAGATCGCTCTTAGTGATAAGGCCGCTAGTTGTTACACAACAGTTTAAGTTTTTTCTGTTCCTTTGTTTTTTTTTTAATTTCTGGTGTGAACAATAAAGTGTTTATCTATCTATTTATCTATCTATCTATCTATCTATCTATCTATCTATCTATTTATCCCCCTTAGGATGAAAGGCGTGACGATATGTTACGGTTTAGTCTATTTGTTGTAAAAAAGAAACAAAACCAGACAGATTAGTTTCTAACTTATAATGACAAAACGTAGGCAGTTTGGATAATCACGCAACTGTATGTTCATGCGCTGTTATGTTCAAACCTGGAAAAACATCTTCCAGCCACGACCCACGAAAGGATCCTATCTTCCAGTATTTTGCCTCCCATTTCCTTACCAACAAGGCCCAGGCTCATCTCTAAGCTCCGTTAGTCTAATTGCTCGGACATGCCGACGTTGATGGGACGTTCGACGGACGGCTGTCCCGGCTTGTCTGTATCGAACGTTTACAGAATACGCGCCGATAATGTTCCGTTTTATGGAAAGCAGATTGATTTTGGAATAGAATTCGTTTGTAGGAATCGTCAGGGTCAAGATAAACTGCAAATAGGTTGGTTTGATCACGGAAAGGCACGTGAAGATAAATGTTTAGTTTAAAATAAGTTTTAGTTAAATCACTAAGTATCTACTCACATATAAAGCCTGCGCGCTCTCTGACTAATTATATCGAAAAAGAAAAAAGTCAAACTTACATTATTATTTTAAAATGAGTCAAAATTTTTGTTACGCACTTCCTTAAATTCTACATACTTTAGAGATACGAAACCTCCTTTTCGAAGTTATCTAATGCTGCACTATAATATCTTATATACTTTAATAATTGCGCTCTGCTAATTTCACCACAGAAACCTAAAGCAGCTGTTAATTTTTCTAGAAAGAAAGTAGGTATCCCATGTCACTTTAGTCCCCATGAAAGAGAAACAAACAAACCTCTTTTGATATATTATGTTATATTAGTAGGAGAGTAGGGTTAATCTGCATTGTAGTAGGTACATCAAATCCGACATTTGAAGTATTGAAATAAAAACCGAAACATTTTTGGATTAAAACAGACACGTCTAAAATGTAACAGATTTACAAGCAATCAATTACCAAAATAAGGACCGTTATTGCTCTGTAAATCTAACCCTTCACTCCTAACAATGATTCACCCACATCAATCTCGTCAATTTATAGAAATTCCTTACGATCTGCAGTGAACAGTAGGAGGGTCAGTTCCCAGAGATCTCCTTTAATTACCATCGATCAGGCTGACGTGGTATCGGCCATCTCAGGGCCCGATACGGCCTGTGGTAATTGATGTCGCTAATACATGTCGAGAACTAGTAACTACGTTCTGGCTGAGGTTTTGAATCGGGTGGTGACAGATTGTACGTGTATTGCTTGACTTTTTTTAATGATTATATAGGTCTTCGTTTAACCACAACTCGCCTGACGAAAAGTGACGATGGAGTCTATTTATGGAGCACGCTGCCCATGAGGTGGTTATTCACTTTTTACTTGAAGAGACTTGTGGGGTTGATATACTTATACGTTCCTATTTTTTTCTCAATAAAAGCTATAGGGTCAACTGGGGCAAATGGGTCTGTGGGGCAATTGCGTATTTCGAGAATTACTGACAAACCCTTCACAAATTAGGCGCTACCTACATCTTTTTTTAATCTTTAGTTGCAATAATCTTGGAGAATATGAGATGGCGTTAGTTGCCTAATTTGTGAAGCTTTGTCAGTAATACTCGTATGACGCAATTGCCCCACAGACACATTTGCTCCAGTTGACCCTAATTTTCAAGCAACTGATATGAATCTAAATGCACTTACATACTTTCAGATGTTGCAACTACCTATACAATACAACATTAATTAATTCTTATGTTGAATGATTACAACAATACAGTTGATGTTAATATACCAGCGTAGGTTGTGTGTAATTTTAATAATAATAGTAATTTTAATTCGGAAAGCATAATTACAAAAGGAAATTCAATCATACATCACATATATCAACATAAAATATAAGCATAAAATCACATATAAAAATAAAATAAACACAAAATAATTAATTAAATTTAAAACTGTGTTAAATATTAATATTTAAATTCAAAATTTAATGAATAGCTGTATTTTTTCTTACAGATTTAAAATAAAATAAAAAGATTTTAATTGACATGTCGACCTTATCATATCGTTCATTTAATTATTGTAAGTTCCCACAATGACCACAAATGATTCAACGTCTTAATTAATTAAATCTGAAACAATGTATCATTCAATGAAGTCCAATTATAATAGACCATGTCAATTAGAAATGACGGACATGTCTCTATTAGGTCGTAATTAAATCTAGACAAAGGTACTTAATTCCACTTCGTGACTTAATTTCTCTTAATTGTGCGTTTAATCTTATTTGAAAAATTGCAACAAGGATTAGATAGTATAAATATTTGATTAGGCTCAGATTTTATAGTAGTTACATTTTGCAATGTTACTACGTAAGTACCTTATTTTTATTAACTATTTCTGCTACTTAAGTATAAGTGTAGCATCCAAATACACTTTCAAACAGTGTATACACTCTCAAAACTAAATTTCTTTCTATGTCCCGCCATTTAACAATTTTTAAGAGCCATGACAAAAATTACGAATATCCTCTCTAGAAACTCCTTAAGCCCCCATCAACAGCTTAAGACCAGCTCTCTACCAGCGTCCTTACCTCCAATAATAGGAGCTCTAATGAGATGTAAATGAGCGAAGAAATAGCCGACTCAGTCCGCGTTATAATAACGCGTAACGACCTACAAGTCCGGATTAAGAAGCCCTTTGACTTAAACCTGGACGAAGCAAGAAGTAGCCAAGTTACGCTAAGAAAACTCAAAGCAAAACCTACCTAGGGACGCAAGTTTTAGGGTTTAAAGTTTATCGTTAGTTTTGTATCGTTAGGTGCGATGTGTGGTCGTGTTAGCTGTAGAATAGTCCGGCTATTTTGATACTAATTGGCAGAAAGGGTTGCGAATTAACGTCAGGGCCGCGCCGTGTCGTGGCTAAGCCTTTGTGCCACCGGCTTTGAACACGGTTACAATAGACAGCTGTAATCACAACATTTAAATGGCGCAAGTGATAATCAGCACATTCAGGAAATAAGTACTAAGATTTTAATACCTTATACCTTTAATACATACACAGTACAATCTACCTTTTATTGTACTTACTTCGAACCTTCTTTCTCTAGTCCCTATTAATTGTGTACTTATCAGTTCACGATGGGCGAATCAAAATGGTAGAGAACAGTTGAGATCATTAATTTTTTATGTAGTTTTACATTTAGAAAGGCGTGTCGATATGGAAGTATACTATGTACGAGTATGTATGTACAAATGTACATTTAGCACAATCCCATCACAGCGTTTACATATGATCATAAAGTCTAAACATATAGACTTGTTTTGATTTCCTATAGTCCTGCCAAATAAATGGCCAAGATGCCAAGCTATCACTATCCGTAGATAGCGCATGACATAGGTATGAGTAATCGCAGGCCTCGGGCTTAGGTCCTCATTATAGGGCACACGATCGGCCAATCAGACCAATTGTTGGCCTGATTGAAAGCTACGCTCGGTTTCACACGATACCCACCGATCTAAACGCCTGATTACATTAACCAGCCGATTATAATAAACATTGTTTATTCTGTTTATTTTGTGCAAAGAGTAATCAAAACATCTGTATAATTAACCGGCTAGACGAATTTATGAATATAAAATGAATGCTTTCAGAAAATGCATAGAAGATGAAATAACGGCTCTGAACTCAAGGCTTGTCTGCGAACGTCAGATTATTCCATCGTCTTTTAATGCTAATGTTTCATTTGCTTAATAAAATGAAGAGAAGATCTACAGCTCGCTGTCAATCAACATCATTATTCAAAGAGTAAGCCTACACAAAGCGATGTGACCATACTCGCTCGCAGATTTAAAACTCGCGATGGCGACTCGAACGCTATGTATTATGCATTCGTGAATATAAGCCGCATAAAGCAGCATCCGAATCAATTACAGAGGCGGGCTGGGCTCGTTAGAAACGCATCACGCATGTACAATCGCCTCGCGGTCAGGTAAACAGCGTTTATCTGGTGCTAACCTATTGCGAACAATGGAATGCCCAATTTGGGGCCCGTAGTTGGACGACGCAGATCCCGCTCGCGATTATTTCACTTCAGAATATGTCCATAAATAAATCGGTGATAGCTAGTAGGATTTTATAAAACCCTGTTGCCGGTGTGTTGACAAAACGCGCCAACTGTCGGTGGGCCGGAAGGTCAGTTCACGGCGCCGCCGACCCTTGGCCCTCGGCGTAATCCCTTTACAACGCGTCGGAGTGTGTAGCACGACCGTCTCAACAACATTCCCGATATTTGGCGCTCTATCTTGCGATGCGATTCAAGTATCTGTACTTTAATTCTGCTTACGTATTTCATAAAATTGTTTTTTTTCTTTTCGATTACACTGTCTAAAGTTTGTAAATCAAAATAGATGCAAGATAAATACTTACTTTACTAATTACTTTCAATATACTAATTTAAAGAATTTATTATTGTTTCAGTATTTGTCAAGGTGACTATTATAAGTTTGCGAATAATATCTGTTTATTCATGTTTATTTTTTGTATTGTTATAGGACCGACCGCCATCCCGAGCCCTCTTCAGCCGCAGCCGCAGGGCCTGATAGTGGAGACGAGCAACGGCGCCAGTGTGCTGCAGCTGCCGGCGAGCACGCTCGAGCAGATCCGACACATTGCGGGAGACCCGGGCGCGTCCACGCTGCGCCTACCACCGCCCGCCGCCGAGCCACCGACCGGCGCTCGCGAGCTCGACTTCGACCTGTGCTACGTGTGCAAGCACTGCAAGGTGGCGTTCCCGTCACCTACGCCGCTGCAGGTGCACCAGGCGCGTGCATGTTACGCGGGTCGTGAGAACGCCCGTGGTCTCATCCGCGTGGTGCAGCCGGCGCTCGAGTGTCGCGCTTGCACCGGCGAGCGGTTCCGCACCGTGGCGGAGTTCCGACGACACGCGGAATCGGAGGCGCACGCCCGTGCCGCCGCCCCGCCGCCCGCTGCGCCGCTCCCGCCGCCCGAGCCGCTCACGCACGAGATGGAGGACGTGGTGAACCAGATCACGCTGCTGGCGGCGCGCGCGGCCCAGGACGCCTCGCCGCCCACCGAGCCCGCCGCCAACTACTGCGTGCCGCCGGGCCCGCGCTTCCCGCCACCCGGCGAACTGCCGCTGGCCAGCGCCGGCCACTAACTATTACTCCGATGAAATGTATAGTTACTATCTTTTAGAGCCCCTCGCTCTCTCCGTTGTCCGACAACGCAGCAGTTCACTATTAGCTCTTAACGCTTCTTTTCGTTGATGATTGTCGCCGCGACAGTGGCACTTTCCTAGTTATACGTTTAAAGCTTGTAGTCGTTTAAGTATAGGTTAACGGGCCCGACCGTTGTTGTCCTGTTTTTATAATGTACCGAGGCTCGGCGCTCGCGCTGCGCCAGCTCGGCGCTCCTTCGGGTCGGGCCGCGCCGCGCGCCGCGCACTGGGAGGCGGCGGCGGCGCGGCGCCGCGCGGCCGCCTGCGTGCCCGCACTGCATATCATACGTTAGACAGGTTTTATTATAATACGTTTATCGTTGCGGCAGCACGCGACGGCGGCCGTGCGGACGCCTCTCGCTCTTTAACATCAACTCCCAGGAAAGCAAGTTCCTATCTTTATGGCATATAATATTATCGATATTGATAATTACGATTTAATTATTGTTTAAAGCTATGTAATACATACATATAATCGTTCTAATTTTAGGCATAGATACGTTCTCGTAAGAAGTTCCTGATGCATCGTAAATGTATGAAGATATATAATAGTGATATACGTATATGATTTTTTTAAAACATGAAGCGAAGTTAGGTACGTATGTTAGCAGTAGAGCGGTCGTCCTCTCTCGCGGGCCCCGCGCTCCACTCGAGCCCAACACCCGCGCTGCACTGCGTGCAGCTCGCACAAGTAGACTCGTTGTTCGCGGAGGTCGGCTGTGTCGTCTTTCGACGAAAGCGACGCGGCGCCGCGCGGCACGGCTCACTCGCACGACAGCCGAGCGTCACCGAGCTACCGTTTCGGTACTCGGCGTGCTCGCAGCCGCCCGTGGAGACGCGACGATCCCGCATAGGCTTATTGGTAACAGTTAATTATAATAATTATTATTATCGTAGCAATCTTTCCAAAACGAACGAACTCGAAACTCGGGCTGCGCGCTAGCGCTCAGCCTACCTCGCAAACAAGTGAGTTTATTTTGGAACTAAGTGTGATTCTTGAATTTTTATTGATATTGTAATGATTATTAGTAGTTGCATAAGTGAGTCCTAATGAAAGGGGTGGACACGCATGCGGGCGTAGCGTGATGCTGCGTGGCCGCGAGTCACGCGCGTGACTTCCGTTCGGAGTATTTGCCGTACAGCGCGATACAGTCCGCATGTGTGCTCACCGCTTTACCGTGTGTGTGGAGTCCCTAATATTTTCGGCACAGAACACGTTATTAAAAGTATTTTACATATTTACATTTTATCTAGCGGAGTGTATTACAATATTTTATCTACGAGTGAATCCTACTACAAAATTGAGTTTGTTTATTTATAAAGTGCAATGTTTTATTCCACCGGCTGCCGGTCCTTGTTATTTCTAAAATGTGTGCAATGAGTCGATGTCTGGTGACGTTGCGTCTCTCTCACCACTCTAAGGTATCAGGGGAACGCTACGTCTTTGAGTATACGAATTGATCTTTTCCCCACCATAGTGACATCTGGAATTGAAACTATATCGCAGAAAACAAAACCACAGCTTGATTAGAACAATAAAAAATGAGTAACAGTACAAGCGATAGTTACACGAAAAATCTTGATATTTGAGAAAATTTACTGTAGCAAATACAAATAACTTAAGTCTGATGACATGTGTCGATATATCTTTGAGAGAGTCGCAAAATCCCAATCATTGTTAGACGCGAAGGCGCGCGTTTTTACAACACAATTATTTTGTTTGATTAGTATTAAATATTAATTGGAAGCACATATTTGTTAAATGTTGCGTTTAGCTCCACCACGTTGCTACCGGACGTACTGGCGTTCTTTAGGATACGATTTTGTATTGTATTTCGTATAAATAGAAATCTACATTTTATTTTCAAAAGAATTTTTTTTTTTTTTGTTTTTTTTAAAGAATGTTTTTGTTCTAAGTCCAAAACCTAAAAATGTTAATTTGTTTATTTATGAAAAAAAAAAACATAAAAACTTCGTAAACATCTCCTAATTTATAGGCTTAACATAGATAAATTTTGATAATGTCAGACTAGTGTTACGTTTATTTTTAATCATAATTTTGTACAAGTAATATGTTTCCAGGTAGTTTTCAAAGTGTTTGCTTCGTCCATTCCTAAAAGTGCCACCAACTCAATTTTTGAGATAGACTAAAGAAGGAACTATTTCCTTAACTACTAGCAACTTAACTGAAATTATTAAATGGTGGCACTTTCCTGATTTTTTTAAATTATTATTGTGTCATATTTGCTCTAACACTTAAGCAATAGGTATTCTATCAATCGATATACAGACCGTGTACTATTTCCTATGTTTTTGTTTGGTTCTCCATGATGACAGTGTGTGATGTGAAGGTACTTATTTTCGTATATTGTCGACGGTTTTTTTTTTAGTTCTTGAGATGTGTTTGATTTCGGGAGTATTATATACGTGTAAGTCGGATTAGTGTAGACATGTCGGTAGTGCGATGTTGTGTCTCCGCGGACGAAAGCCCGCGGAAAGAATCATGGTTCCTATGTATATTTCAATATTATCGCATCTAGAGTTTCACTATACTTTCCGAATACAAATTTTAATATTTAAGATTTATTCGGACTAGTCTGTTGTGTCCGCTACGGCCATGTTATTCATTTGTTTATCCTTTTCACTCTGAATCTACCCTTTTTGTATACACTGTTAAATTCAGATCAGAAAATTAATTCGTACTAAATGTTGGTTGCTAATGTTTAGTTTATGGTCGTAAAGGTAGCTCGTGTCTATCATAGTTCCTAATACTGTATTGTAATACTATAAAATTATTTTAAAATTTTCCTAGTGAAATATACCGTTCCTACTATTTTAATCTGTAACGAAAATGTAATGTTACCACAAAATCCTAAATTCACATTTGATTGTCGCTACACACTTTAATAGTATATGTATACTTTTGTCATATTCTGTAAATTAGGTACAATCAATGATATATTTAAGTTGAATAACTACTTTTGTTACAAATAAATTTTTGTGTTTTGTTTTGTGTAAGTATCGCGAGTTTTAACATTTTTACGTGACTGAGAAATATTTGGTTTTCAAAAAACATATCACAGCTTAAAATGGCATAACGTAATATTTTTATTGTCAGCGAAATTGGACATTCAAAAAGTTTTAAAATTACCATAAAACTAACACCGCGATTTACAATTACAAAATTAATTTCATGAAAATAACTCTCTTCCATTAGCCTAAACTCCTAAAGTATCAAAATTGATTGTACCTAATACCTGATTCTTTCGTACTGTGAAATTTCACAGCTGATTTCGTAGCACTTAGTTTTGCCTCATGGCGTGTGCGTAGACATGCTACGCGCGTGCTACGCGCCTACACCATCCGTAGCTACAACAGATTACGAATACATTGTCAAGTGTAAATGGTAAAATAAACTCAAAGTTAGTTTATCAGACACTGGAGTTTTATTTTTCAAATTAGTACCCTTAGTTAAGTGATCTTATGATCTTCCAAACTAGAACTTTGCTGCTCTCGACTAAATAAAGGAAACTATACCATTATACATATGTTGCGAGAATTCAAAAGAGAGATGCATAGTTTTAGTTTACGAGATCTCATCCTTGATGATAAAGGCTATGAAAAGCCCGCCAAATAAGTAAAAACTCGCAAAAAAAATAAAGATTCAAATATGCTGTTGTCGACTTGAACACACAATTAGGTAACTATAAAAAAGATTTTTCATAAAGTTATAAAATAGATTTAAAGTACTAATTATCTGTTTGATTAGGAAGTCTTTTAGACGAAATAAATCGATAGAGCTATAAGTACTGGACAAGGCAAGACATAAGAAGATGAGCCAGTAATATGGGTGGATGTGGCATTAGAGACACTTAGATAAAATGTCTGATGGCCACTGGCACTAAATATAAGAATTGCCCAAGTCCTTACTTAACTAGTTTAATCTACTCCTAGCTAGCTCCTACCTAAAAGATAACCTAAAGATTCTCCTAGGGAATGGCTTAGGAAAGAATAAGGAGTTCGTGTAAAAAGTTACACGAACCATAAGCTATTCCTTAGGAAAATCTTAACTTTATGTGCCCGATAAGCGAGTGTTTTACTATGAGCTAGAAGATAAAAGTAATTAAGCAAGGACTTAAGCAATTCTTAAATTTGGTGCAAGTGGCCAGTACATCTGATTGATTAGGTCTGTAGAGTTACTTTTTACTTACTTACTTTGTTTACTTACCAAAGTAAGTAAATTTATTCCTTATCGGAGAGTATGAAATAGGAAGAGAGTTGCTGAAGCAGTTAGGCTCAATACTCACTACCTAACTAAATAGGTCACGTTAGCATTTGATTCAAAACTATGTATGATTACTAAAGTAAGCACTCTATTAAGGTCCTGCGCCCTCCGCGCTTGCCTTACGACCGGTACGCTGTAGCACAAAAAAAAAAACTGAGCATATATGTATTATAAACTCGAAGATTCATTATAGCATAGTCAGATGTCTTTACCTTTACACGATTACTACAAAACATAATTGAATAAGTTGGATAATTTTGGATCGATTACGTGCGTTAGCGTCATTGGATTATAAGTAGGTGGGTACGCTGGCCGAGCGATTGCGAAGCGCGAGCGTAGCGTCTCCGTTTGAGCTTGGGCTAAAATGCTTTTGGATTCCAGATGTCCAGTGGATACATTTTAATAACTGAAATTTTGTGAGTAGATTTGATAATGCTATGGATATTTTATCGATTCAGTTTTTGATTTTTTTTCTTTTGGACGTTTTTCACACACAGCTGCCTGACCGCAAACTAAGCAAAACTTGTACTATGGTTGCCAGAGACGGATATACTTCCAAATATATTAGGTCCTTACGTATGAAATTGGCGTTTTCTACGGGAGGAATAAAAAGTCGATTTTTTTTTGTAAAATATATTTAATTAATCAAAGTATGCACCGTTGTTATCTATGCACTTTTGCCATCTTATGGGTAGTTCATTGATCCCTTTACTATAAAAACCATGGGGGCGAGAATCAACAAACTCTTTGAAGGCGGTTTGGACTGCTGCATCGGAGTGGAATTTTTTTCCTTGTAAGTTGTCCAAATTCCGGAAGAAATGGTAATCTGTTGGAGCAAGGTCCGGGGAGTACGGTGGATGTCGCAGACATTCCAATTGTAGCTCAGCTAACTTAGTGGTTGTTTGTTGTGCAGTGTGTGGTCTTGCGTTGTCGTGAAGCAGCAGTGGCCTAGAGCGATTGACCAATCTCGGTTGTTTAACAGCTAGTTCTTCCTTCATGGTTTGCAGTTGCTGACAATAGATATCTGCCGTAATCGTTTGGCCAGATTTAAGAAAGCTGTAGTGAACGACACCGGCGCTAGTCCACCAAACACTTACAAGTAACTTTTTCTGAGTCAATTTTCGTTTAGGGAAGGATTTGGCTCGGTCTCCAGGGTTCAGCCATTGCGATGAGCGCTTTCGATTATCGTACAATATCCACTTTTCATCACAAGTAATGATTCGATTTAAAATCCCTTCATTATTGTGTCGGTTGAGCAAAGTAACACAGCAGGCGACCCGTGTTTGCAAGTTCGATTCACTCAATTCATGAGGTACCCATCGTTCCAGTTTTTTTACTTTCCCGATTTGCTTCAAGTGGATTAATACAGTTTTGTCACTTACCCCGAAGACTGCTGCTATCTCTGAAGTGCTTTGTGATGGATCCGCTTCCACAATAGCCTTTAATTCTTCGTTTTTCACTTTGATCTCCGGCCGTCCACGGGGTTGGTTCTTAAGGTCGAAATTTCCAGAACGAAAACGTTGAAACCAAAAACGTACCATGCTGTCTTTAGCGACACGAGCGCCGTACACATCATTAATTCTTCGAGCTGTTTCTGCAGCACTGGTGCCACGGTAGAACTCGTACTCGTAAATATATCGATATTTCATGTTTTCCATTGCGCGGTAATAAGCGACGCCAAAGAAAAAATAATGAGGAAAATAACAAATGAATGACTGTATTCCAAAGACAAAAAAACCAGCTAAATGAATTTATTAATTTGAATTTCGAATTCTTAACCAAAGAGGAGATATTTCAGATCAAATTGATCAGTACGACAAAACGCTGATTTCATACGTAAGGACCTAATATTTTTAAATACATACTTAAATAGAAATTAACACTCGGACCTAGAACATACACAAATGTTCATCACATAAATGTTTGCCCTATGAATCGAACCCACGCCCCCAAGTTCAGAAGGCACCGACTAAGCCACCGAGGCAGTCAATTCCTACGTAGTTTTTAATGAAATGCTAAAGTGTCCTATGTAGCTATGTGATGATGATGATGATGATGATGATGTCTTCCTAGCCGATTCCGGCCACGGCTACTAATATTTCTGTTAGGTAAATTGTGAGCCTTGATGGTATGCTCTCACATGGCTTATGTAGCCTATCTTTACACTTAAGTCATAGAACAATCACTGCAAGTCAAGATGCCATTTACGTAATTGTAAATTATATTTGAGAGAGGCCTCTTCTGTAGCTATATAACAAGTATTAAGCTTAACTGCTTTGGCGTTAACGCTTAAGAGTCCGGCGACCTAACTAATTTCGACCTAGGCGACCTAGACTAACTTTACACTTAAGTCATAGAACAATCACTGCAAGTCAAGATGCCATTTACGTAATTGTAAATTATATTTGAGAGAGGCCTCTTCTGTAGCTATATAACAAGTATTGAGCTTAACTGCTTTGGCGTTAACGCTTAAGAGTCCGGCGACCTAACTAATTTCGACCTAGGCGACCTAGACTAACTTCGCATTGGCTTAAGGTATTCTATAGCCATTTCGTCTAGAAGAAGAAGACGAGTGAAGAGAGCGAATAATGATACTGACGAGCCTCTAAGCTTACCTACAGAGTGACAAAGTGCAATTTTAATTATTATATGACTTTTGCACTACTGTAATCATTCTTAAGTAACTAAGAATTTCCCTTGTATTATTGATTCATGTAACAGCTAATGATGTAGACAACCTCCCTATGTAATGGAATTTTTGATTTGCTTTGTCTACCTATTGAATAAATCAGTCAAAAGTGACCCCTTAAAATGCGGATATTTTTCATAGCTCTATTTTTGCTTAAGAACGTTTAAAAAAAAACAAAAACATAGGGGCGAAGATATTGTTAATTTAATTGTACATGCTAAATTTCATCATAATCTGACAAACGGTTTTCAAGAAATTTGAGTAGCGCGTTTGTATGGAAATTTCAGAACGTCGCGGCCCTCTTAACTAAGCTTTTTTGGCTTACCAGCTAAGCCACCGAGGCAGTCCCGGCAGTCCAGAAATGCCGGTGATATGAGGATCGCGAGGTCTCAATTCTAAGCAAACTACTAGTAAAATAGATTTTTGAAAATATACTTGGTACTATACCTGTGGCCCTATTCGGAGATTTGAGATTCTCATCTCACCTTTTTTCATCCTTGTTGCTCTCGTTTGAAACGTCATAGGTGTGAGAGTGACCAAGATAAAATCTCATCTCATCTCACGTGTAGGAATAGCCCCCCTGGTATGTATAAATCAAGAAGCCTACCGATAAGTATTGTTTGCGCTCATCAATCGGGAAATCAGTAATTGGTTGTCCTAAGGTCTCAGAATAAACGGGATCAAGTCGGCGATATGTTTATGTATGTATTTTAATGTTTGTTTTATACAACATCCGTATTTTGAACGAATGCAATAGATGACAAAAATAGACTTTTTAACCTCCCACGTAAGAACGACGAGGTGTTAAGGTGACGAGGTTATAAGATTGACGCGTCTGTGTGTGTATGTGTCTGTCTGTGCCTCTGTGGCATCGTAGCTCTCAAACGGATGAACTGATTTTAATTTTGTTTTTCTTTTGTTTCAAAGGTGAATTATTCGGGAGGTCTTAGCTATGTTTGAAAAAAATCGGAGTTGGATTATTTTAAATTTTTTAATTTGTGCTTGTTAAAAACAGTCAAGGGATTGTATCATGCGGTAGTGCACAGTACACCGTTACTAGTTTCATAAACGACACAATGTTACGACAAGGCCAATGTTAAGGTGACGTCGAGACGAGGTGTTTGGTCCGGAACTTCCGGAACCCATCGGCTACCTCTTACTTGACAATTATAGTGAGGGAAGACGTGGGCTTGGGCTGCACGATGATGGCCTCATGAGTCTAAATGATTTTTCCTATTAATATCATCACCTCATTAGGAATTCGTTAAAAAAATTCTAAATAGGATGACTAAGAGGAATATAGCATCTTTTTTACGTGAGATACGTGAAATATTATCGTGAAAACTTCAATTCGTTTAATGGTTAATTTTTAACTCATTGAACGGTTTTATACCTAATCTGCGTGCAAACTCAATAACGCAAACGTGAAAATCGCTCTAGCATTTAGACTGCTTCAAAAAGCAATCAGACTTTGTCGATATTGAAATGTAAATACCAATAGAGGCGTAATATCCACATGTGCAATGAAAATAAAATACATTCGGGCGCTCCTTCAAAGTAAACATTTACATACGTTTATGTATAAACGAGGAATCAGGGCAAACACTTATTACCCGAACTGGAAAATGAGCACAGGAAAGTAGGAGAAACTAGCCATTCGTGAAACGACATCAACTTCAAAAGCTCAGTACGCCGTCTCTAATCAGGCGGTGTTTGAACAAAAAAATAAAAAACAACCCTTCGATTGGAGGAACTGTCACACGGCCGGATGCAAAGGGGATCTCACTAAGTTATTGATTATATCGGAATAAGTCGCTCGGGGGTGCCTCTTCTATCTCCCCCTACTCCCCGCCGCTCCGAGGGGGTTAAGGATATATCGGCCGCATTATTTTACATATATGAGACACTGTTGCAGCGAGTACCTAATTCTCCAAGTGTGAACTTAGTGAATATTTTCGTTGTTCGTAGTTTCTCTTTTGTGTTATTTTAGGGTGTCGGTGGAACTTCTGAAGCAATCATGCTTTATGCAATATGGAAAGACGTGTTTCGAGCCCCTTCTTTTTATTTTGCAAATATTAACAGTTGCTTCAAGATGAGTTCTTTTTGAGAATCGACGAGAAATTCCACGTTTCAGTTACGAAATAGCTACTTCGACTAGTGACTGAGTACAACGTACAGGCAAAAGGTAAAGTTAATAAAATCATTAACTTTTACATTATTTTAGCAACAAGACACAATTTGCCTTAAAAATACAAAAAAATATGGTACAATAAAGCCTCCAGTAAAGTCCGAACAATCCTATCTCCTATTAGAGTAAAATTCGAAAATCCTAAGCCGCGTCTCTGTCAAAATGAGGACATATGAGAGGGCGGGGTGAAGCGGGTGGCAACCCTTACGCATTCACGCCAAATCCTTAACGCGCGATTTAAAAAAGAAAACTAACGGCCTTAAGGAGGGGGGGAGAGGGGCGATTGAGATGGAAATGTCGATTGTCCCGATCGACGTACCCGCCGATAACTCCGCTTATAACGATGGGGAGAGAATTTTAATGTGCCACCATTTTGGCGCAATGCTCAAATTTTACGACCAAGAAGTCATTATGAGGGAAATTATTGGCGCTCTGATTGCTTTAGCCGTGATAAAAATTCTCGAGGCGGCAATAAGGTGGAACTAATCCCGAGTTAGACTATAATGGACCTCACCTAATGGAATTAGGTCCATACATTGTTACGTCGCTCCTGAGATGGGTCGATACCGTATTAGCCATCTCATTACAGATAAATAAGAATTCTCTCCGAGATAATAAATTACCTATTGTTTTTATAATTGAAGCAATTTTCTATTTGAGTTGAAATTGAATTTCAATTACAGAAGTCGAGTGAATCCAATATTTGAATATTGAATCAGATCGGGGAGCTACGAAATAACTTTAACTCAATTATTAAGTCTTCTAAAATACGTATTGTTAGCTTTTACTGTAATTGAAGCTTGCATAAATATTTATGGATAGCAATACAATGGTTCGATTCTACTAGCAATTATTTATCGGACGATAACGATCAATGTCTGTTGTCTCTGACCTTTGTTTCGAGAATTATTTGACTACTTTTGCTTCAAATACGATTTTATGAGATGGTAACATTTACCTAATCCTGAGCTATGAGTAGCTTATATCGCGGCTATGTTTATTTAAATTAAGATAACTTTTTATACTTGACAGAACTATTAAAATAGATTTAAAATTAAAATTTAGACATTCAAAGCCATGAACTACGTCGCAAAAAAAATCCACTCAGGTCCCGTTCGTGAATTTGAATATTTGCAAATAGAAAACATAATGTTGACGAAACACTAAAACTCTTAGCTTTAGAAACTAGTTAAACTTCCTCGGCTGGCAGTAAGTACTAAAAATTCTATTCCATACACCATTACTTACCTTCAAGCTATCACCATCTTCCATCCCCGTTCCCAACTTAAAAGCGCATAATACCCAAGTTACAACACTTGATAACACAATAAAGAAGCAACGGCACAAGATATATTACTATTCAACTTACTTAAAACTCAAAGTCCATCAAAAGTTTTGAACAAAGCTTAAAAGTTAAAAGAAAATATCCAAGTCAGGTGAGTCCCGCTTCAATGGAGAAAGTTTCTCTTGAGTCGAGACCAGGTGATTAATGAGGAGGCATGAGCCACTGTTTATTCCGAGCGTCCTGAATGAGGATTAGAAGCTTCTGGGCTTCTGTCGCTTGGCATTTATTAACAGTAGCGTGGCGCGATGTTTAGTAATGTTACACCGTGTCTTGGCTTCTGTTCTTTGATATTTTACCTTGTAACACAAATATAATTTTTCTACCGACTTAAGAGTCCGGCGACCACTTTAGACTAACTTCGCATTGGCTTATGGCATTCCATAGCCATTTCGTCTAGAAGAAGAAGACGAGCGAAGAGAGCGAGTAATGATACTGACGAGCCTCTAAACTTACCTACAGAGTGACAAAGTGCAATTTAATTTTTTTTTTATAACTTTTGCACTTCTGTAATCATTCTTAAATAACTAAGAATGTCCCTTGTATTATGGATTCATTTAACAAAATGATGTAGACAACCTCCCTATGTAATGGAATTTTTGATTTGCTTTGTCTACCTATCGAATAAATCAGTCAAAAGTGACTCCTTAAAAATGCGGATATTTTTCATAGCTCTATTTTCGCTTGAGAACGTTTTTAAAAAAAAAAAACAAGAACATAGGGGCGGAGATATTGTTAATTTAATTGTACATGCAAAATTTCATCATAATCTGACAAATGGTTTTCAAGAAATTTGAGTAGCGCGTTTGTATGGAAATTTCAGAGCGTCGTGGCCCTCTTAACACTTCGTAAGTTAAAGTCAAAGTCAAAATGTTTTACTGTTAAATGTTTTTGGGTATCAAAGAAAGCCAAATTATTATATTGATTGTAAATTATTATATCAAAGATATTTCGGTATCAAAGATACCCAAATTATTATATTGATTATAAATTATGATTATGAACGTAAAAGTTTTATAATAGACTCGACCGCCTTGTTCGGAAAAAGAGCCACTACTCAGAAGAACAGACAAGTAACTGAGAAGCACTATTGTGTAAATGTAGTGTTAAGGTGTGAAGTAACCACTTTGGACATCATTTACTAACTAGCTTAAGTTTCCATAGTAACTAAGTCTAGTCTAGCTATACTTAATATGATCACTCGTTCGTCATCAAAATCAGATATTTGCCGAGACAATTAACTGTAATGAAGATTCCCTTGTAACATATTCAGAACAAGCGAAGGTCAACAGCAGTAACCCTGGTCCGAGGCTGTCCCCTCGCTAAGCATTTGTATAGTTGTACAAATTGCACACCCCCTGTTTATCTCGACCGACCCCTTGCACGTATTTATCTTCAACCCCTTCAGGACGTTACATCGACTTTGTATCGTTTTGTTCGATCGCCGATATGTTTGTGATGTTTTGTCTTTTCATGACTTTTTTTGCTGATGTGGCTAACAGAAAGTTGTTTTTAATTTGATTTTTTAAACTTTCTAGATTTTTCAAAACTTCAAAAAAAATCAGTGAAAACTTTTGTTGGAAAAAAAACATAATAACTAAATTTTTAACTGAATAGATTAAAATATATTCTACTAATTAACCGAGCGAGCGTAAAGCGCAAGCGAAGCATGTCTGTTTTAGCTTGGGTAAAAAATTTTTTTCGTATGTCTGTCCAGCGGATACCTGGATGTTTTCCTCTACAGGTCGGATTTCTCAACAGATTCTCGTGAAATTTGAGGACTTCAATATTTATATAGATTTTTTGTCGATTCAGTTTGGGCTTAAAACGTAAATAAAAAAATAATTTAGAATCTTTTTGAACATTAATGCGTTCAGTTTTGAGCTATGCAAAGACAGACTAGTAAGGTTTTTAGCTCACAGAATATTAGTATTTTTGTGTAGGTGTCCCCGAGTCGAGGAGACCAAACTTTTTTTTATTTATTTTTTATTTATTTATCTAAGTTAATAACATACATATGTATTAAAATACAACTCTGCGAAACTGCGTAGCAGTTTGTAGGCAGAAATATACTCTCATTTCATAATTACATTAAATTGTGGTTACAACGAAGCATTATGATGTTACATACGAATGAGTTTGTCAAAAACCAAAAAATTAAAAATAACAATAACTTTAACATGTTAAGAATGAAGTTGAGAATGAAGTTGACTGCAAGAGTTTGAAACCTAAATACTATGTATTGTAAAGCAGTTAGTTGACAATTTAATTTTTTATTACGTCATTCTTTCTAACAGTTTCTTAAATTTGGCACATTACGCCTCCTCCGACTCCTCATTCTGGCGTCGTATTCCTCAATTCTGAGGATCGTGACCGCCTCTCACTATCTTCTCTTTCATGCTGCTCACATCATCAGCTCGATTGACGGCGACCTGCATAGCATCATAGACGGAGGTGTCGACTATAGTGCGGATCTGGTCGACCAACTTATCGGACTGCGATCTCGAGATCTTCTTCTTTCTATTTCACTAGTGAAAATGAGTTTCTCTCACAGTTTTTTGGCAATGTGACCAAAATACTCAAGCACTCTTTTCAGGCAGATAGTGGAAAGCCTAGTGGAGTTTCTAAGCTGTTAGAGTATGAATGCATTAGTCCGAAGAGCCGTCCAAGGTATCCACAACATACTTCTCCAGCACCACATCTTGAAGGCATTAACACGGTTCCGATCCGCCGCCCGCAAAGCCTATGTCACACAATACATAGAAATAAAGCCTACATGGTAATGGGTAAAAGGAACATTTTTCGAATTCTTCAGTTTTCGGTTCTCGTTTACATCGAGTACAGGGTACACTAGAACAAAGTTTGCTTTCTAAAACGTCTCCAAGTATACACTCGGGTAACCCACCTTGAAACAAAATGAACCCATTTCCTTGATAAAGTTGCCACGAACCCATAAAGCTATGGGTGTGAAACATAGTTAGCCCCACCAAAGAACTTAACTGCATAATTTAGACAGTCATTTGCGGTTAACTTTGTCAAATGCCAAAACTCTTTACAACCCTGCGATTTCAGATGAGCATTCAGTGGAGTATTGAGTTTTCAACTCTGTTAACATACACAACAACACACTATATCGATTCGATTTTGGCAATTCGATTTTTAAACTAATTAAGCTTTATATAAAGTACCTGGATGGCCGAGCTTTGCTCGGTATTTTTTTTTTTTATTGTGTTTTTTGGATAATAAACAATTGATTTTAGTCTAACCTCAAAGCACTCAAAGTTAAGTAACACTCATTGACTTCGTGTTACTTAACAACGCCATCTGCTGTTGTGTCGTTAAAGCAATTACTCGTAGTTGCTCACAAAAAATTGTATTATTGTTCGCCAATAGATGTCAGGAAGAGTCATTTTTTCAGTTGAGATTGATTATCGATAAAACACGAATAAAATTACATTTTCTAAAAATGATTCCTAGCTAGATCGATTTATCGCCCCCGAAACCTCCTATATACTAAATTGTATGAAAATCGTTGGAGCCGATTCCGAGATTCCAATTATATATATATATATATACAAGAATTGCTCATTTAAAGATATAAGATTAGCGTACCTCAACTTTAAATTGTGCTTTTTTTAACGAATAAATTTTTTTTTTTTTTTTTTTTATGTAAAATAGGTCGGCGTTTGACCACCAACTCGCCTGATGTTAAGCGACGTTGTGGTCTAAGATGGAGCACGACGACCTATAGGGTACTTATTCACTCTAGCATTGAAGTTTTGTAAGTTTTGTACATTTATTTATTCAAAAAGTATTTATGAACAAACTCGTTTATGATAATGTTCCTATCCTTGTGAAATAATATAACTCCTTATAAATTTTCGTCTAAATCTGTGTAGCCGTTAAAAGCCTACAAACAGACAAACTTCCGCTTTTATAAATTACTAAGTTTGGATTATTGTTTAGAAATACTTGTTTAATATGCAGATAGAGATTCACACACACACACGTGCATCCACACGCAAACACACACACACACACACATACGCACACACTGACGCGCTTACAGATTGCACACACATTGTACATGTAGTCACCTGCAGCACAAGAATATTTATGTTCTTAGTGTAGGTGCTACAAGACAAATTAACAAATGTTACCCCTATATTTACCAAAGGTTTTTCTGTAAGTGATATTGTCATCATTTTCATGAATAAATTTGATTGATTTGATTTGATATTTGATGTAAAGTTTTGCACCTGTAGGTGGCAGGTAGAGTGTCTGTTTTAAGAGAGTGTATAGAACAATCGAGGATCGATCGGGCCTTGTAAAGTGGCCTTAGACAGAATTTATTGCTATAATTCCGCAAAAGAAAACGGCGAGGTGTTATCGAAGAGATATTGACACTTTAATGCCATTGTTTGATTTACAGGGCTCATTACAGCGCGGGAAGGATCGCTCGTGAACTCAGGGTACCTAGGTTACCTAGTTGTGATGGTGTGAACTTTAAGCACGATCATTTTGTTATAATTTCTTCCCAATAGGTTAAGTTGTAGCATAGGAAATGTTAGGCACGCTGGTAGGGCTACTCATAAATTAGAAACATCACGTGATTGTTGCTTCTAAAAAATGTGTATGAAATGACAATGGTAAGGAGTTTTGAAATTTATAACATCCAAAAACGAAAGACATTTTATCGGAGAAAAAAAGAAGATTACAGACACTCGTTGAAAAAATATTGGTTTTTAATAACTATGTAGTTACTTTATTTTATCAAAATAAGAATGGTCCTACTTAATAATTAGGAAACCCAAGCGAGTTCCACTTATTTCTGTGGGAAGCGAAATTGATGTCCGCAAGTAGCAGTAAAATAGTAGACAAAAACGGTTCGTGATTTGTCCGGTAACCCTTCGCTGCGATGCGGAGATAGCACAGAGCTCTCGGCGCCCGCGCGTGTTTCCCGCCCCGTAATAACAACAGAAAATTTTACGCTCCGGGACAATGCGATATAAAATTATCTGTTAGATCCAATAATCGCACGGAACGGCCCGACTTAATGCCGGCCAATCATTAGCTACGAGGGATAACGGAGCCCAGGGCCGCGGCCGCCGACCCATTAACGTCGCGAGGAAACTGCGCTCGCCGCTGCGCCGATGCCCCGTGACCAAACGTCAATGCAACTACAACTTTTACACTCACATTTCCGAACTCATCCCCGAGGCGTAAGACGTCAGAACAAAGGTATGACTTCATCGTTACTCCGATAGTTTCGACATGTTTATTATTTCTCTGAATTCCTAACTTTGTAACTGCGCCAACCTTCGCCGCTCCAATTGCTGCTTAATTATCGACGTTCGTTCCCACAGATTTCACCAGGAAATTTTAAGGCACGTATACGAGTTAATGACTAGTGTAGAGGTGCGATTAAGTGCGAGCACTTATAAATACCGGTAATTATTTTATCGGGATCGGCTAAAGAGGACGCGAGTGGAGCTCGCCGGCCGCACTATCATTAGCGCGGAAAGCGATCAGTTATTTACGCGGCGCGGCGGCCGTGTTGGTTTACAGCGAGCAACCCCCGAAGGAGATGCATTCCGCCATTCCACCGGCTCACGAACTCACGACTGCACAACAATAATTACCCGTGGGTGTACGCCATTATACTTCGCGAGCGATTATTATCAATCGCTGTACTAGCGAACGGTCACCGCTTAGAACCCGATGTAATGGAACGAAATTATCGTAATGTTATAACGAGAGATGCAAAGCAGATTATTCGATAATTATACGAAATAAATCAAAATCTCGCGAGTGCAGTTCGATCATCTCTGTCTGTCGCGTTCTGTGTGTGTATGTTTGTCTTTGTCGGATGCGCCGGCGGCGGTCCCGCGGTTGTCGCTGCATGCGCGGCTCGTGGGCCAGTATTGTTCGCCGCAGCCGCCGCCGGCTATCCATACCTCACCCCAACTCTTACCAGGATGTTGCTAATTTTCTATCATTGCGATCACGTCCAAGTTTATAGACTCTTAGATTTTGAAATTGAAGTGTCAGTGAACTGTATTTATTGCCGATGCAAAGTAATTTTCAGCAACGCTCACAAAATCCCTAATCGCAGCCCGAGGGGCCACGAGCGCTATACAACAATGTCCTTCTTTCACAACTGCATCATATTCTTCGAACGTGTGAATTTAGTTTAACATGAACAGACTTTTGAAAAACTTATGATTTTAATACATAATATTAATATTATAATATTAATTATTTTATACTATAATGATAATAATTTAACATATAATAAAAAGATTGGTTTAATATAGACTGCCCAAAGGTCTTCGACAAATTAACTTTGATAGCAAACAAAACGTGCACGTAGCGTGTATCACTTTCAAATTAATAAAATCAATAGTAGCACTGTTTCTTTAGCATAAATGAATGATAGAACATATTATAGAAGTTATTTAGTAATTTTACTACAAAACAGAAAACCTCAATAACAATTCTAAGACGTTTTGTGTAAATAAATACAAAAACGTGAGCTGACGAAATATATCTAGCCGTGAACTTGGCAATGGTACAGCCTGCATCACGCAGCGCCGACCTATCTCCGAACGCCTTTAGGAGTTTGTAAATTGTACCCTCTCGACTCACGCTGCCATCATTACCGCGGTAATGTGTTCCGTCATCGAGATTAACTTCTCTAATGGTGCCAGTTCTTATAATATTTCCACTCCGTCACTATTACAATTGCGCCTAATTGCAGTTTGTCCGCTTTTAGTAAAATGGCCAATTTTCCTCTAAGCACTGTTTGTGTTGGGACAAATGATGGAATTGTGAGGTTTGGTCGTGTTTACTTTTTTATTAAATGGCTCATGATGACTGTTGAGATTTTTATAAATTGAAGAACTTAATAAGCTCAGGGCTGGCCATTTCTCTCAGAGACTGTTGACTAAGGAGACTTTACATTAAAACAGAGGCTAATTTCCGGTAGCGATTAATTGTAACAAAACAAGCACCAAATTACTCGCCTAAAAGTTGTACATTTGTGCAAGGACTGATCAAAATAACATTTATACATTTAATTCTTTATTACACACTTTCTTCGCACTATGGCACACCAGGAAGAACTAATGTTAAATCATTTTCCACAAATCATTTCATCGGTAGGAAGATAAGTAGGTATGCATCCAAATTAAACCATAAATAATTTACAAAGTATACTCGTATACCTTACATGACTCCTATGTCCTTTTACCAAATAACAGTAGTAAAAAAATATATAGTAAAACTAGCTATGCCTAGCGATTTCACCCGTGCTCCCACAAAATTATTATTTTTTTCATAATGAAAGGGACCTCGTCCATTTCTGTACCCCTGACAACGGGTATGCATTTCATGATGATCGTAAGTAGTTAAGGCGCGAAAGCGTAACAAACAAACAAACTCACTTTAGCATTTATAATACCAGTTACAAAAATAAAAGTTAAGATGAGTAAGGATTAAGATATTTAACTGGTAACTTTAAAAACTTAACAATGTTGAGTCAATAACACGAAGAGTGTTGAGTTTAATATCAACAAAACTCGTACCTACGAGTATGTTGAAACTCGCCTAAGCTCCGTTTAGCGCTTAGCTCGTGTAATAAGTTAATTGACGGTTGCTGAATGATCGATCTATGGTGAATTGCACGTGAGCGGAGAGGAGAGGGGAGGCTGCGCCGGCGCAGCGACGCGGTGGTGCGCCGCGGGCGACGTACTGTCTCACCTGCAAGTGCAACAGGGCTGCTGCGATAATTATTGGACACGTATCAACAAACATTATCTACTAGTATCTCTGTTAGCTGAAGATCCTGCGGCCAGCGTCTGCCTTCCTCAAGTCGCATTTCTTAACCGATTCTCGTGAAACTTTGTGAGGAGCTTCGATAATTATACTGATTTTTATCGATTTAATTATCTTCGCCAGTTTGAAAAAAATATTCTAAAACTGACTCGACGATAAAATTCTATATTATCATAATTCTTAAACCGGCTCATCTCACAGAATTTCACGAAAATCGGTTAAGAAATGCGGCCTGTGACAGCCGGACAGACGCCGGACAGCACTTTTGTCAACGCTGAAACATATATAGACCCTTCGCTCACAAACGCTCGCTCGGTCAATGACAAAGTTAAAAGAAAGTAAGCTAAGTAAAGCTAAGTCCGTTTCAAGCTGTAACAAATATCAAAAGTTAGCTAAAGAATGTGAGGTTTCAGATATTTCATTCTGACCAAAAATTGTGCATTGCTTTTATTTAGTTATGTACAAGAAAGATAGTAAATATAATGTTAAACCCTAGGTATACATTATATCACAACATTATAATGGTAAAAAAAAACCCTAGGTAGGTACGTATCGTTAAAAGTAATCTAAGTTCGAGTTTTGTTTAATGTATTTTATTGAGTTGAGGTCATGCAACAATGATAGATAACCAGTTTGTCAGCCTCTGCATGGTGATTGAGAAAAGAAGAAGGAAGAGGGTTCTGGAAGTATAAAATAAATTGAAAACGAAATTTTAGCTAGGTTTAGACAGAACCCTCGCAGCTTATTATTGAAATATAAAGATCAGGGGCCTACCATGACATCTCATAGCCATGATGGTTACGTTTTATTTTCGACACTGCGCAAACGCGAATCGTATCGCCGTGCAATAAGGTCCATGGGCGCGCAGCGTCGAAAACAAAACGTAACTCCTATAGACATCAGTACTTCCTACTAGATACTTATCGAGTATTATCGAGTATACTTATGCCCGACCTCTACAAAAACTTGGGTAAGCCATAATCAGCATCACAGCATTGCAGATGGCTGCCAAACACCTTATTAATGAAAAAAGAAAGATTTTTACTCGACTGCGCAAGAAGGAAGATTATTTTTTTGGTCATTTATATTTTATTTTCAACATGTCCTACTCCCAACACACCTGCATATAGTTAAAATATAAACTGGTCGCAGATAAAAACAGATAAGAAAAAAAAAATGTACAAAATCTTTCTCAATCATTGGCAACCCTGTACGAGAAGCATAACAAAGCAAAAATTGCCGAGATAATGAAGCATAATGCAATGCGTGATATAAACTTCATATCCGCCCGGGGCTGGATTAACTTGTTAGTTAGGCCAGAGATGTTACTCGTACTCCTTTGGTGCTTACGTTATTGAGCTAATCAACACCTTTCAGAAATACAAAGGAAACGTAACTTGATGATTTGCATATTAGCACGGTAAAAGTATCTACTTACTGTACTTACCTGTACTAATTTCATATTCTTGTTAATAACTAGCTCTGCCCCGCGATGTCACTCGCAGCCTTACAAGAATCGTTAATTTTTCGGGATGAAACGGTATGGGTAAGTACCTTATGTTCTTTTCTGTACCTCTGACAACGTGTATAACGTGTTAGAGCATTAAAGCGTATCAAACAAACGAACAAAGTCACTTTCGCAATTATTATTATTTTTTATTTTTTTTAATTCGCGACACTTTTCACACACGGTCGCCTGACCCCAAACTAAGCAATGCTTGTACTATGGTAGCCAGAGACTGATATACATCCATATATGTTTATTCTTAAATGCATACTTAAATAGATATTAACACCCAGACATGGAACAAACACAAATGTTCATCACATAAATGTCTGCCCTAGGTGGGAATCGAACCCACACCCCCAAGCTCAGAGGCAGGTTCACTACCAACTGAGCCACCGAGGCTGTCATTATAATATTAGATATGATAGGATTGTTTAGTATTGAGCGTGAACTATCACTATCATAGGCCTTTAGACAACTTTGTAATACTTTAGATAGTTTAAATACGGTCCGAGACATTTAGGATCTTTTTAGCTATTTAGTTAACTTTTTTTTCTGATAGATTTAATCTACATAGTATTGTATAAACTGTTTTTAAAATTACCTAACAGACATTACGTGTAACTGTCTTCAAATGCTACGCCTTAATAACCTGTAATCTACTTTTAATATTAATATACTTTTCTCTGACCTTTAAAATCAAGCCCTCTTTGTAATAATCCCTGATTGGAACAAAAAAACAAAGACAGCGTCATCAAGCCCAAATCAAATTACAGGCATCTAAGTCTCGGAGCAGTCGGGGAATTCATAAATATCTCCTAACGTGTTTAACCCCAAATCACTGTAAATTGTTATTGGAAGTTTACATTATTAAAATAATGAAAATGATCGCTCGCGGCCGCCATGCGTGCTTGGTTGCAAACATAAAAACCACTTGAGGCGATTAAAAATAAACAATAATTGGGCCGGCCATTCACGCATGTAGCCTCATTAAAACAATTAAATCTTGATTGAACAGAAATTATAGCTGTCGATTCTTAAACATAATGCGATGGTGCCTTCTCCGGAATCTGGTCCGAAAAAAGATTAACGTCGATTTTAATAAGAAACAATTATATGTATGTGAGTCTACATCCCACGCTGAAGTAGTTCGGTTAATTTTAGACCGGTTATACGCAATTATCAAAAATTACTGATGGCGTTTTTAGGATGTAATTTGTGTTTTTTTGTTGACGATCTCGGATCAGTATTTTGCTCTCGGGCTTAGAAATAATTACCCTTCGTGATACGGTTACGGCTAACAACAATAAAGACGTTTCTTTGCATCAAAATTAGTTTGTGTAATTTTTTTCTGATTCATAAAGCTTAATTTTAATGAGTAGGGTGAATCAAAATAGATTACTTTAGTTTCGATACAATGAACACTTTTACAACGAATCTACTGAAACACCCTTACCTCTGTTTATGTTCGTAACATTAATCAAATGAAATGTCTTATATTTAATCGGGCATCGAAGATACACGTCAAACATCAAAGTTATAAAAATTACTCAACCACCTTCTTCAGCTAAACAAGCACTAAAAGTTACAAATAAGTAAAGGAGAAGGCCTGAAAACCCAGTATTTCTTACTAATTTTTCAAAAGGGTCCAGTTGTTCTCCTGAAATAAAACTCAAAAATGTGTTAATGAATAGATAAACTTTAGTCAACTTCTACCTAATATCCTAATTACGGAATACCTTTATTTGTGTTTTCTTTTTTGGGTGCAGACTAAGGCGGGTTATGAAGCATAACATTAGCTATGGAAATTAGGTTGTTAATATAATTACAATTAATTTCCCAAAGTGGATCATTAGTCCACATCAGCAGGATTATGGGCGATCCGAGGTAAGAAGTATGTAAAGGTAAGTATTCAATTTTTCGTATTAGATTAACTTACCTTTATATATATGTATTGTATGTAAATTAGATTGAAAATGCAACTATAACTTGCATAGCCTGTATGCAATATATATATGTATATACATGTGAGACCAAAAAATCGACAAATAATTCTTTAAAATAATTTTAATTATACATATAAATAAATAAATGTATTCGTGACATTTCCGCACACGGTCGCCTGACCCCAAACTAAGCAAAGCTTGTACCATGGCTGCTAGAAACTAATATACTCGTACATGCATAAAAGTACATTTTTAAATACATATCTAAATATTTATTTAACACCCAGACATAGTGCAAACACAAATGTTCACCACATGTTTGCCCTAAGTGGGAATCGAACCCATGCTCCCAAGCTCAGAAGGCAGGTTCACTACCAACTGATCCACCGAGGCAGTCACAATTATGCCACCCTGCCTACTACAGTGATATTTCAATGATAAGTCAACAGAATAATAAATGTAAACAAAATGACGGCCTAAGCTTACGAACTAAATGTAAAGTAAAGAATAAAGCTACATTGTAGGTATTGATTTAATTAATCACCTACATTTAATGTACATCTAAAGATCTTGCAAATGTCATGAAAGCCAACAGCAGTCATTGTTATAGAGATCAAATGCCAAATGAAATAGAGACATCGAAAAGATAACAAGATCAACATTTTCGTGAACTTACCCAAATAGAACTTATTTAATCTGAATACGAAACGTCTGCGGCTTCGCAGAAGCAGCAACATCATTACGGCTCCCATACATATTTACGTCTTATGATATTTTTAATTCAATTTTCCCCGCGAAAGTTCGGAACCTACTCCGTTGAGTGTTGAAAGCTATCCAATTTGCGTAATACTGCCAAAATATCTCATTTCTACGCTCACTGTCGACCTCTGACCTCCAAACGAACTAACTGTACGAAACCCTCACTGCAAACTAAATCTTTCTCAGCCGTGTTAGGGTCAAAAATCAACCACTCCAGCTTTTACGTAGGGTGTTTGAAAATCGGAATCAAATGGAGTTTTGGCAATTCCATAATGCGAAAGTGGTCTGTTCAAGCTTTTGACTCTATGAAAAAAAATACGAATGTCGGAAAACGATAGAGAAAAAACATTTATATTTTCATAGAGTCGTTATTTATGGTTCGATGGACGTGTAAAAGCGATATTTAGATCGGCTGGCACTCTGCCGATTAGTAAGGTAATGGGAGGCTGTGTACGTCGGCTTTACAGCGCTTTGCGAGCCTCTGTGGCCGCCAACCTTTTCAGCTTTGAAGCTATCAAAATTATTACAGAGGAAGCTTAGCACAATTTGAATTTCATATTGCTATTTGTGGAATTCGGTGTTACGTTTTACGGCGAAGTTCCGTACCTTGGAATAGTGGATTTTACTGAAACTAAAATTGTGAAAAGAAAGTAAATTGGCTTAAACTTTTACCGTTTTATCACTGTAGTTTTATGATATCGAAAGGTGAGAACTTGAAGGTGAGTTACTTTGTAAATGTAAAGAAAAAAAATTTCAAATCAAATCAAATCAAATCAAATAATTTATTTTGCAAAACATGGGTTACAGATAGTTCTTATAAATAAAATTAGTTCGCCATGGTTTAACCGCTTGGTATGCAAAAGTTTACAGAATACAGAAAAAAATAATTATATTGGATTAATGTCAAAGTAAAAATATTATATAAAAAAATCAATGTCAGTGTCCTTCAAATATTCGTCAATAGAATAGTATGCCTTGTCAATAAGATATTTTTTAAGTTTCAGTTTAAAAATATTGTAAGTTTGCGTATCTTTTAAAAGTTGTGGTAGCTTATTGTAAATTTCAATCCTCATCACAAATATGCTTCTCCTGAAGGCAGCTAATCTGCCATTCCGTACACGTAAGACTTGTTTATGTCTTTTGGACGTTAAGGTCTCGTAATTATTTAAATGCTTCCGGACAAGAAGGATTGATTCGTAGATGTATATCGAAGGGAGTGTCATTATTTTTTATTAGAATTATAATAATATTAAATAATTAATAATTAATATTATAATAATTAATAATATTTATTTATAAGAATAAGAATAATTTATTGCAGAACTGTGTTCAAAGGTCTTAATTTAAATATAGTCTCAACAGAAGACCCAATTCGGGTGTGCAATGTGATGTACATATTTATGATAAGTACTTATAAATGTAGTTAAACACTATAAAATAACAACACTATCAAAATAACAAATTAATAATTATCAAAATAACAACAAATAATCGCTATTTTTATCATTATAATACTCTTTTAAATCATAAAACCCTTTTGTCAATAGCCATTTCTTCAATTTCCTGGAAAACAGTGCTACTTCTAGAGTCTTTATGTCGGAGGGCAAGTCGTTGTATATTTTAATAGCTGTAAAGTATGAGTTTTTGTAAAATAAAGCGTTATTTGCTTGAGGAATTAATAGGTTATTTTTGTATTTAGATCTTAGAAGGTCAGCTCTGCTTGAGGAGTTGAAGAAATCACTACGATTTTGCTTTACAAACAAACAAATTTCGTAAATGTAAATACAGGTAAGCGTTAGGAACTTGTGTTCCGTGAAGGTGTCGCGCAGAGAGTCGATACTTCTCATGTTAAATATTGCTCGGAGACATTTTTTTTGTAACAGGAAGGTTGATTCTACTTCAACAGAATTGCCCCAGAATATTATCCCATAGTTTAAAAGTGGATAAACATAACCATAATATGCGTTTATTGTTATTTTGTTTGAGGACACGTTTGATAATGTATGTATAAGGAAAGTATATGTTTGTTAACTTTTTTGTTTATTTTAAAGATATGGGCTTTCCAATTTAGATTTGTATCAATAGTAACACCTAGGAAATTTGCTTCATTGACCATTTTGACATTAATGCCTCTATTTATTACATTTAGCTGTAACGGTTTTCGTTTGTGATTTTTAAACTCAATTAACTTAGTTTTATTAATATTAACTTTAAGGTTTAAGTTTTCTAGCCAACTCATGACTTTCTCTATTGTATTAGTTATGTCTCTTTCAAATACCTCAAGAGTTAGGTTTTCTTTAGGCATATAAATGGTAGAGTCATCTGCAAACATGACGGATGTATATTTAGTAATAAGTGGCAATTCGTTTATATAAATTAAAAACAATAATGGACCCAGAATACTGCCTTGGGGTACGCCAACTGTTATATTTTTAAATTCAGAATAAACTTTTTCAATTGTTTTAGACTTTTTATTGTACGTTTCTATCAATGTCGCTTGAGTTATATTATGTAAATATGATGCTAGTAGTTTAAGCGCTATCCCTCGTATCCCAACATGTTTCAATTCTGCTAATAATAAAGGATACACAACACAATCGAATGCTTTTGACATATCTAATAACAAAGCAATACCCGTTTTTTTATTATTAATTTGTTCCCATACTTGATTTAACATTTTGAAGATGGCTTTAGATGTGTTTTTACCTTTTCGAAAGCCGAACTGGTCGTTGCTTAGAATGCTATTAGAGTTTAAAAAAGAAATGAGTCTGTTAGCTATGATTTTTTCGAAGATTTTAGAGAAACTGGGAAGGATTGCGATAGGTCTGTAGTTTAGTAAATCTGTTTTACTACCCTGCTTGTATAGAGGTTTAGGTTTACAAAACCTTTTGAAAGAAAAGATAATACAGATTGCCTCAGAACAGATTACGTACTACTACCTGATCTGATACCACAGATTTTATTACTCGTGTAGGTAATAGGTACCTTAAGTACTTTAAAATAGAATCTATTTTGCTAAGTATTCAATTGATGTATTGAGCTCATTCATTTCAAATTATTTTAAAACATACAAAAGTTTTATAGCAACTCAATCCACCCTCACTATATCCTCATCGTAACACCCGTAAAAGATCAAACGCTACATTCACAACTGACCCTCTGATTACTCCCGTAGAATATCTAAGCAGGTACCATCGACTAAACAAGATATATCACGCAATAAAGGGTTAATTGTATCGTATAAATAATGATAATACGTTAACTGACCGCACCCCCGCTTGTTATGTTGTGGATATTCTCCTCACGTGCTCAGTTAATAAAGCAATGTATGAAGTACAGAAACAATATAACGATGTTTCTGTTGATAAATAAAATTATTATCAACGTGAATGAGGTGAGTGTGGATGGTTTTTTTCTTCTTTTTATTGTTTACGCTATACGATACCGAAGAAGAGTTTTGGAAGTAGATAATTATACTTGGATTATAGCAGACAAGTGAGTGAGCAAAGTACTTTAAAAAGTAGTGTATTTATTTCAGGATTTTCAAGAAAAGTTCGCTTACTGCGCTTCCACTAAGCCACATGACTAACATCACTGCTACATTAACATTAACAAGTCGATGCTACAGATTATTTAAAAAACTGTTAACTTTGTCATCAGCTAAAATTCATCATCATCATGTCAACCCGGAAGACGTCCACTGCTGGATAAAGGCCTCTCTCTCTGTCCCCTCCGCCGTCTGGAGCTGCTTGCATCCAGCAACTTCCCACGACCCTCACGAATTGAAGAATTGCCAAATTCAAGCTAAAAGGATCCTCTTCAAAATCTCCACGTCTGTGACAGTCACAATTTGAAGAAATAAAACAAATCCCATGATAAGGCGAGACACACTTCTATCAATTAACCCTCCCTCTGTCCGGCAGTAAGCTTGCGTCGTTACAACACCATGTGTCCACGCGCTAATTCTGACTACCATGGACTAGACAACTAATAGACCGGAAATGTTAACTCATACTCCTTAACTAAGTATAAGTCCTTAGAAAAACTTTTCATTAGCCACTCGGAAACAGCAACTTCGTAAGAGACTATCAAGCTCTAGTATTAGGTACGTAGGTAAATTTAATTACCTGTTCTAATTTTTTATTAATATGCCACATATTATAGCACGATCTCATGCTTTACGTCTGTTTCAGATGGTCGCTCTCCCTAGCCACAGGGTATAAAGTTAGTGTCACATACTCGCACTAAACACTTAAGTTTCCAACATCGCACTTTTAAGTTGTTCTAATTTCCAATTGAACATTATGATTTTATGATACGGGAATTACTCACGTACGATAAAGTCGGTTACTATAGTATTAACCGCATTCATCGATCTTCTTTAAGGCGAGTGGGTCTCGCTTAGCACTGATATAAATTATATTCATTGTTATAATAATTCATAAAAGTATTTAAAAAAAAAAAAATACGATTCAAACTTATTTAAGTACTTCAACGTCCTAATCAGTTGTCTAATGCCTAATTCGTCCTTTCAGCAGAGCCTTGAAAGATGACCCCTTTATTACTTATTAAGAAGGTTCTACCGACGTCGCCCCTGCACTGCGTTATTTATGTTGTCTAATAATAATTTGTATTAAATCACGGTGCTTCCCACAGGACAAACAGGATTTGTTAGCTTTTGTTGCCGACGCTTCCTTGCGTGGAGTTTTTCCGCACAAAATGAGGAGATATTGTTTGTTTGTTCTTTTATGGAAAAAATGTGTCTAATCGAATCTGTGTTTTGTTATTCCAGTCTTGTTGTTGCTATAGTTTAGTTTTCGTTACTTACTGAGTACTTACTACTGATGTTACTTACAGAGTACTACTTAGTGAACAAAGTAGAATAAACCTAAAGATCGGTGCAAAGTTTTCTATAGTGTTTTATATAGAGTTTTCTGAGCCGACGAGATTTCTGTAAAATAGGACATTTAGCATTGGCTAAGTTAGCTACGTAAGGTTAAATATTTTACACATACTTTCTTTTCTTTTTGACTGCCTCGGTGGCTCAGTTGGTAGTGAACCTGCCTTCTGAGTTTGGGGGTGAGGGTTCGAATCCCGCCCTGCGCAAACATTTATGTGATTAGCATTTGTGTTTGTTCTATGTCTGAATGTCAATATCTATTTAAGTATGGATTTAAAAATATGTATTGTAAGTACGTATATCAATCTCTGGCAGTCATAGTACAAGCTTTGCTTAATTTGGCGTCTGGCGACCGTTTGTGCAAGTGTCTCGAATATTTATTTATTTTATTTTATTAAATACCAATAGCATACTAAAAATTCTACCTCCATTTCATGAAATTAAGTAGGTACTTATATCAAGCCGGAATGTTCTAAGCTTTCGTGACAAACTCACTAAGCTTTCGTTTTAGGCACCTAATTTAGTCAAGTTTTATTTCCAAAACTGTCAGACACTGTAACGGACGTGTGCAAATTTGAAAAAAAACTAAAAGTTGAAACAGTTTTGATACTTTTCGTTTGAAGCTTATTGGCGAATAAAATAACGTTGCTTACTTGGGTAGTTTATATTGTTATTTCTATAGGTATTGATAGTTGTTTTTCTATGAATAACTGTTGAATGTTCAACACTAGACTGGAAAATCCAAATTGCCGATTAATTCAAGTATCAAAACGTAAATTTTTCACAAAAACATGAAAAAAACTTTTGCCTTGGTGTTAAAACGATTTCCAACAATTGTTGTGTTGCACGAAACAAAATTTAGCTGTCACGTGCAATTTTTTGATTAAACGTGAAATAATCGTATGAACACATGGCGCAGTTCACAAGCCACCATTTCTTCCAAAGAAAGAATTGTATTTTTTGCACATAAATGAAACTGAATAGAGTACTAGTGGATTATTTTATTGAGTACCAAATACTACCAAATTATAATCGTTTTTTCTAGCAATCCAGGATCTTGATAAAAAGAATTAACCTAGAACTTACCAGTGATTCCATATTTTAATTGAGTAATACCTAGCTTATTCTAAACAAATCAATTTTATTTTCCAAAAAATACAGCACATAAGCAAATTTGTAATAGATGTGTACAGAGAAGAACCCAGATTTTTTTTATCGGTGGGCCCCAAACTAGGCTAGGCCTGTATCTGTATTCTAGGTGGTTAATTATTTATCTCATACTCCATCAAATAAAGAAGAAAGGCATTAATTACTCAGCGGTCTTAGAGCACTATTCTGACGTGATCGAAATTACCTCGATAGCTCTCACTCTCACGTCATTTCTAACGAGAAAGACAGAAACAGGTATAATATCGAGCGCATGTATAGTAAACATGCACACGTCATGTCGGGGTGTAAATCTCACGGCTTATCTTATTTCGCATACATTACCGCCTGAAGATACTTGGGGCGACAACATTTGCATTTAAAACACAACAAGTAATTATAAGATGACAGAGGTGTAACTAGAAGTGTTAAACCGGGGGTAAAGGTTAAAAAGACGTAAACATAAACGGTAATTGGTAATTTAATTGGTTGGTAAACATAAACAAACATTTTATTTCCTTTCTCTACTAAGATAAACATAAGTACATAGGTAAGTTTATGTTCGCTTTTATAGTGTCAACTAACACCCTACCTTCTCCACCTGCACTTTAGTATTTGCTAAAACTTAAGGTTTCCTAACACGTACTCTGCCAACCTTTAAGTAAGCGACAATCTATACTCTCGACTTTATGCCCACAGCCCCCCTAGCTACGGCCCTGCGAGTGGGCGCTGTAATTATTTGAAGTGCCAGCGAGTCGATGACACGCGTGAAGTATGCGTTGCAATTTGTTCTGTAATCTAAACGAGTGTATATCTTCTGAGGTGAGTGTGAGTGGTGACTGTAGTCTAGAGCATTCTTCACTTTTTGCTGCTTTTGATTGATTAGTCCTAGAGATTACTTTTGTGTTATCTAAACAAAATAGGTAAAGGCTTAAACATTAGGTTTTACGTTTGGTAAAAGAGTGTTTATAGTGTGTAATATTTTATTATGTAGGTCGGTAAGTAATAGAAATTCTTGTTAAGGGATAATAACAAGAATAACCAAGTAGGGATAAACTTGTAATTATATTATCAATTATAAATTGTTTTGGTTTTAATCGATACCTACTTGATGATAAATGTAGCTACTTACATACTTTAGCTAAGTTGTGACACATATCATTCTCATGTTCAATTGAATAAAGTGAAGATAACTTAATACATCACATATCGTCACGCCTTTCCCCCGAGAGGGCTGGCAGAGTAATACAACACCCACACTTCGCCGGGCGATATTCAGTCCCAAATGTGACAGGGGGCGAGCCTGTCGCCTTACACAGGGCTCCAGTCATGTAGCAGATGACATACAAAGCGCACATATGCTCACACAATGAACAAATTGGTGCGTGCCGTTGGCTGGGTTCGAACCCGCTCCCTCTGGCTGATAACTCAATAATAAACTTAAATTCCAAACTGCATGCGAGTGTTAACTATTTATCTATATGGCATAAACAATGCGCGAGCGCAGCACTTAAACCTAAGAGTTTTTAGCACAACGCGCTGAGAGACAATTTTATTTTTTAATTATGGAAGTAACGAACGCCTCCGTATTTTTAATACCACAATTTAAAACAGTGTATGTGAAAATATAATCAAGCAGTATTCGACTTTATGTTTAACGGAATCAGGGCTTGTTTTACTGAATTCAGAATGTATTAAAGGATATTTTTAGAAGGTACAGAGTCCTAAGCTCCAGCCTGTCCGCAGTCGGAGCTTTAACTTAAGTAATGAGATATGACTTTAGCTCATTATTATTTTCCTTGTAATTTTTACGGTGGAATAAAGTGTTGTAAATTTATAACTTGAGAGATTTACTAGACGTGTGTGGAATTTATTGATCGTTTCTCCGGCTTAAAATCAATAATTATACAGTAACTGGAATAAAAGACACAAATTAACTTGAAATAATGCCGAATTCATACTTCGAATAAAATACACAATGACATAAGTAATTAAAATTAAGTAGGTACCTAAGACCTATATTTTAAAAAACTTTTTTTTTTTAGATTCCATTTACCTACCCTAAATTTGGACTCGATAAGTAGTTACATCTCTTTGCAAAAGCCTAACCTCCTTGGCAATAAACGAAATAAATAAAACCTCCGAATAGATATACCGCGTTTTGCCTTATTCTTTCTTTTAATATTTTGAGCTTGATCGAAAAAGACAAAAGAATGTGCCATTATCCCGAGTCTATACAACGTTTATTGCTAAGGAGTAAAAATATAGTGCTTGGCAGTGTACTGATGTTGGATGATAGTGATGACAAAGAAAGAGGAATCGAAATTCAAATACAATGTCAGGCTGATCATTCCAAGTTATAATTCTTTAGGGAAGTACTCTAATTCACGCAGATGAGGTACAACAAGTATCTACCAAGTACAGCGTTCTCATACCCACCCACTTACCTAGCAGCTCCGATACCGATTCCGATTACCAGTCCACTCGAATCATTACCGGTCATCGAATCGCTACGTAAATGAAAACTCGCCTCATCACGTATCAAATTGAAATCCTTCGTTCCCTCGGCCGCAGACGTACTTTTCCCTTTGTTTTATTGTATTGGATGTGCCTCGATTATTCGAATTATGTTTAATTCATTTTCATCTCGACGGTAATGCCCGATGTCTATGCAACCGATTCTATGCGTTACTAGGAATTATCGATCGATTCTCGCAATTTCTCGATTGAAATAACTATTATACCTGCTGTTAAAATAAAATGTTCTTATTTAATAAGTAAGTAGATGTGATGATTATAAAATTGCTCTACGTTTTGTTTTGTCACATTTTTCTGCTTGAGAAAATTCTATCTTCTAGAAAATCCTATCCTACTAATATTATAAACGCGAAAGTTTGTATGTATGGATGGATGGATGTTTGTTACTCTTTCACGCCAGAACGGCTGAACAGATCTGGATGAAATTTGGCACAGAGATAGATTATAGTCTAGAATAGCACATAGGATACTTTTTAACTGCGGGTGAAACCGCGGGGCGCAGCTAGTTACCAATAATTTTCTAAGACACGAGTCAAGTAGGCTTAGATACTATAGAATTTATTTGAAAGTGGGCAATTGATCATAAACACAAGGCAACGTATCTAAAATACAGAGTGTAGATATTTGAGTTACGTCGATGAGATCAATTCATATCATACATGCTAAATAGTATAGGTACCAAATTACACGTACAGTCGAGTAACAATAGTGAAGAACGACCGTTGAGACATAAATTAATATGAAGAAAGAGGACCATTAACGGCAATAAATGCGGTTACTCAAGACGACAGACTGATGACGGCTGGAGTCCACACTAAGTATTTTATTAGAATCGTACCTAATAATAATAACTGAAGGTATCGTTGCGCACCGAAATCAAGGAGTAATTGCGGCAGCGGACGTGCTCCGGACACCTTCCGGCCGGTGTGAAAAATTATTACGTTTTGATAACTCTATACCCCATCAGTAACGCTATAATTGCACGTTTAGCGGTCTGTATTCCGACGAAAAGATAATTTCTCGGTTTCTTCCCACCCTTTGTTACGGCTAAAACGATTTCCTGCCGAGCTACGTGAAAATTTCAACCGACTTAATCCCCTATCGAGCTTTTAATGACATTTTCTCGGAACGTGAAGCCACAAGAAAACAACCAACATGCTCGGAGATGGTTGCCCGCAAATCATAGATAGATTTGCCGCATTGATAAAAATAAACGATGGATGCTACGGAATCAATGTGAAATTGCATTTCCTAATGTCAATTGTTAGTTACGAAGTGCAATAAAGTTCCAATAATCATGATATGGAATAATTCTTGGGCGATGTGCACGGCTGGGCTTCTTTCGTCCCTTTCTGGTGCAGGTCGTGTTTGTATTTCCGTCTCTGTCCTGGCCTGAGGATCGCAGAAGGTATGATGAACTCGGTAATGATCCAATCAGAAGTGAAGTGCATCAAGTCTCGGCGGCTGTGAGAATGCGGTTGGGGGTGCAAAAACTACGAGCACGGATTTAAATTAAACTGACCACTTGTGCTTTGTTGGAACACATTTTATTTCTTTATTATCTAGCGTTTGGCTTTTGATTGACCATTTTATTAACTACACAGAAGATTTAAAATGATCTATACATACTATCTATAGTAATAATATGTTGAATAAATACCTAGTTGAAAATTATAAGTTGGGACTGATGAGCAATCATTCCTATGTGTTTAATATGAGATCAGTTCTTATAAAACGGCGTATAATTATTAAGTTCAAATTGCCCTAAAGATAAATTTAAACGATGATCGCCTTATTAATTTACCCATAAAGTACAAAAGCATTGCACTGCAATTTGACCAAAATATTAAGAGTAATCACTGAACGAGTTACAATAACAATATTTCATGCAACATAATAATATTCATTCAATTACACGTCTCATATTAGTCGCAGGTTATTGCACCAATAGGCACTAAATATGTGCCTTTAAAATTATTTTTTTGAATTAAAAAATAAGTAATGGTCTCAAAACACTGGCTGTTTCTCGGATGGCTTGTAATTATTTTAAATGTCCCGCGTGCGCCCGCGCAGGTCTGCGCCGGTGCAGCGCCCATGGCTGCAGGCAATCCGCGCGATTGAGCCCATATTGATCCCGCACTCAAATTTACGCGTTTATATGTTGGTATGGCGATGGTGTTTATTTATTTTCTTTATGTTTACATAAAAACAGCTTTACATTGAATAAAAAAGTTTATAAAATTAAATCCAAAATTGTCTGCCTGACGTACGTAAATACTTTGATCACGCCATGGAAATCTGTAGATAACTAGGTAAACGTGATTTCCCAAATCACCATCCTGAAAAGTTCGAAAGGGGAATGGGGAACGAACTATTTATAAATAACAGAATTCTTGGACATACTGTTTTATACTCCGTTCAGAGCGGCATTGTTACCTATTAGTGAAATGATAAACATAGTACTTACCTACTTAGCGAATTAATGATGTCGACATATTTTCGAAAAGGCTGAGCGTGCGTGGAAGACACGCATGCGACTTACCATACCACATCACATTCAAACAAAAAGATCTTCGTACCGCAATGGCATTGATCATAAGGTTGAAAGTTGAATCAAAACTGAATTGATCAACGTGACTTGTCATCGGCCAAGAGGTAGGTGTTATTAGTATAATCAGCGCTAATTAGACCAGCAGGTGCTACCACAGAAAAAATAATAGTACGAGCAACTTACATAATTATCTTATCTACTTTGTGCTCATTGCAATAACCGCATAATCTTTTCATCTTCATTCTCTATCTCTATCTCAGCATTTCCCAAACTGTGGGTCGCGACTACTCGGGGTCGTGACTACTCGGGGTCGCGAGTAGTCGCGACCCCAATGGTGAATCGTGAGTGAATATTGGGTACCTGAAAATTCCTTGCATCATTTAGGTGTATTATATTTTCAGGACTGCTATTTTTCAATGAGAGGGACATAATTTTTTTTTTTAAAGGAGAGTGGCAAACAATCAAACGGCCCGCCTGATAGTAAAAGGTAACCGCCACCTATGGACACCTGTAACACTAGCGATACTGTTGACGCATTGCCAACCCGGATAGGAATTTGTACACATATTTTCGACCGAGCGAGCGTTACCGAGCGAAGCGTCTTTGCTTCAGCTTTGACATAAATGCTTTTGTATGTTCGGATCTCTCTTCATCTCCAGGTCGCATTTCTTAAAATTTTGTGAGTAGGTTCAATAATTGTATAGATTTTTTATTGACGTGTCAGTTAGAGATTTTTTTTTAAATGGCGGAGGTATGATTTTTTTTTTAATAAATGTCTTCGCCATTTTGAACTCCTCGACTCTTCCTCCTTGGACTCCACTAAAGTAAAGCCACTAATTTAAAATGCTCCAGAAAAATTGTCCTTCTCTATCTTTGCTCTATCCTTTTCTTCTTCTCTACATGTCTACATCTCTACATAATTATAAACAAAGTCGCTTTCCGCGTCTGACTGTCTCTCTATCTCTAGCTAAATCCGCCATAACTCCTCCTAAACCACGGAACGGATTTTGATGCGGTTTTCACCGTCAGTTAATTTTTCACGGAAGGTTTATAGGTGCCGAGTGAAGCCGGGGCAGGTTGCTAGCTTATTAGAAGTAGCTGGGCATAATTACACGCAGGCAGTACTACCTACACGACACGACACGCATGATTGCAACAATGCGTCGCGATAGCACTAAAGACATCAATTATTATGAACCGTTATTTTATACCTCAGCTAGTAGTTATCGGCATGCTTCTAAGATAAACGGCTGGTGTTTAGATACGTACATTTATCGTTTTATCTGTCACTTCGAGCCGAGCGTAATTACGAAGTAAACGTCAGTGTGAAATAAAGTGTTTTGGAAAAATGTTTGAGCACAAATTGAAGAAACCGCCTGTGAAGCTGTCTGTGAGTTTTTTTATATTATACTTCCTACTAGGAAATTCGGTCCTACATCATAGGTACGAGTTAGATGAAGGGCCGAATTTACCAAGAGCCCTAAATCGGTGATGGTGTTCAGAAAGTTCCCTGACGGTATAAATAGATACCCAGATATGAAGAAAGAAAAAATACTCTTCTAGAAAGGACACTTACCTATCTTATTAAATCTGTCTCCAAAAATTGTACACCGTTTCTAGTTCTCATTTGTTGACCTACTTTTAGTTAGTTATATTAGTAGGTCGTAACTATATCCTGCTATGTAAAATACTTAACTAAGTACTAGGTAGTCTAACTAGTACTTATGATGCAAAAACAATAAAATCCGGTCTGCCCTATGGTCTTTTTAAATTAGCTGCCGAAGTGTAGCTTTGCTTACCTTTTCCCTACTTTATATTAGAAATGCGAATGTTTGTATGTGTACTCGCTTGTTGCCACTTCACGCTGCACACGAGATTATGCTCTGAATTGACACTCCTACCTACGTTTAACGTTTTAATTTCAACACGAGCAAGCCTAGCATGCACGCCGCGACAAAATTTTGTCGACTATTTTTATCGACACAAACGGATACTTACACGTAGCCTTGTCACGTTCTTACACGACAAAGATTTTGTCGCAGCGCGCATGCTAGACCTGCTGGTTATTTATTTATTTTTGGTGTTTGGAGCGGGTTCGAACCCAGCCGACGGCACGCACCAATTTGTTCATTGTGTAAACATATGTGCGTGTTGTATGTCATCTGCTACATGACTGGAGCCCGGTGTATGGCGACAGGCTCGCCCCCTGTCACATTTGGGATTGAATATCGTCCGGCGAAATGTGGGTGTTGTATGACACCTCTGCCAGCCCCCGCGGGAAATGGCGTAACGATATGTTTGGCTATTTTGGCTCTAAGCTCTACGTTATCCATATTTATTTTAGTCATCTCCACACTCTACAGAGACAGATGTCCTACGATCTGATCTGTGGGTTTCAGATCACATCCTAGGATCTGTCTCTTCTAAGTATATTTTCGTCTACACTGGATTAACAAGTTAATAGCACGGTAATACTTAGATCAAAGGCAATATTCTAGAGACTTAGTTTTGACTTCACCTAACTATCTTGTTAGAAAAAAGGGATCTACAGACAGCACAAAATTTATTAAGTAAATTAGCTAAGTTACATTAGAAGTATGGACTAAATACTAGTAACTACCTACTTATACTTAAAATACTTGTACATAAGCTAAACGATTGTTGAGTTGTCACGGGAACTAAATGTGTGTGCAAAGGTTACCTACTTAAAAATCTATTTAGTACAAGTAGTTGAAAAAATTGTTGCGAGATTTAAAACAATAAATTAATAGACAAACACACGAGTAAAGCTAAATTTTAATAAAAGCGTTTAGTAATTACTTACAATATGTGGGTCACTTGCTCACAGTTAACTTTACCCGCTAGGTAAGTAAACCAACTATAAATAAGTAAAATTTAATTGTTTGATTTTTATTGTTTTTATTGACCGGCCAATGTAACGGTTTTTGGCGTTTTGGAGGTGGTCAAGCGAAGCGGGAGACAGTGAGTGAACGGTCGGTCACTGCCAAGGCTGACCAAGTGATCACAGTCTTTACAAATCAAATAATTGTTGTTAACACCTCTCACTTGCTACTCAATAGCATCCTGTACCACAGCTGTGTAATTAGGGCTCAGTAATATCTTATGTGCTAAAAGTTTTATTGTACCAACTTAGTAAATGCTAGATTAAAAGTCAATAGCGAAGTGAAAGCAAAATGGTCAACTTTAATTTCACGTTACGGGAAATCGTGGCAAGAGCTTCAGTGGAGTCTAAGCAAGAAACGGTGAGTTTTAATAACTCGTAAATGATTCGTTACATACCAGCCACCAGTGAAAGTATTATAATTTATTGGACAAGAACTTAGTTACTTTCCCACAGTTCACACTTGTATGCGAACATGTTACTGATAACATGAAGTTACGTTATCCCATGATCCAAAAAAACAAAGTCTAGCATTCTGGGAGCACACACATAATGACGTCACTGGTCATCGTCATTCGTCTCTTGCGAACTATTTGTAAATTACTTAATTCGTTCTTGCTTAAGCATCAACGTCACAATGTTTTGCCGGAATTGACCGGAATTATACTTATACCTGGCGGAGTATATTATTATACCTATCTTGCGTTTTCCGACATAAGTAATAAGAGTAAGAATAATTTTATTGCCGTACAATAGGTCCTGGACATCAGAACTAAAAAGTAAAAAATATAAAATTTTAATCTTGTCAGATTAGTTGCGTTTAGGCTACGAGTTTAGAGTTGCATCAGAATTGACACTCACAACTGAGATCGAAACCGGATGTAAAATACACACATAACATTCTAAAAACTCACTGAAACCCGCCACCGCAATTGCGAACCAAAATTTTAAAAATTTCGCGGCAAGCGTTATAAATTTCATGGCCCGTTTACAAAGACACATTTTAATGCCAAGAAATGAATTATTTTATTTATAGCCAATCCTTTGCTATTTAAACGAAACAGCTCTAGTTTAATCAATGACGTTGTAAAATAAATCTAAAAATGTGTTTATCACAATGATCCACATTTTAAAAGGTTTTTATTTCCTTCAACATCACTTATTTTATGAACAGTCTTCGTAAACGATTCACAAATGTCGACGTTATAGAACGCCACCTAGCGGCTACCGATGACTTTCCGGAAAATGTTTGACAGCTGACGAGTTTTGTCAACAAAACAATGTTTAAAACTCTACAATAGTCTTTTGTACATTTTTATAATAAACAGACCTTGTATTTACAATGCAATACATGAACAGTAACATTTAAAATATAAATAGGTTATATTAAAGTGGTTTTCACCGAATTCCAAGACTACAGGGAAAAGTGAGGTTACAACTAAGTGGCTCGCATGAAATCGTAAGAAACTTTATTTTACGAATAAAATAGTATGATTTTCCTCAAATGACACATATCTTGAAAATATTATGTTGTTCTATAACCATTTCTCAAGTAGTATCACATAAAATTGAACCTAAATGTATGAAAATTGATTTGCTTTGTTATTATGATAAGGAAAGCCAACTAAACTGCTCAAAACAAAGACATGAAGTAGAAACAGACAACTACCAGCTTTCTTTGAAAGAGCCGCATGAAATAAGCTCTGGAGAGATGGCCACTGGATCCCGTTCATATGGTTTATATCGGCCAAGGAGTGGACTAGCAAGAGCTCTGTATGAGAAACACAACAGCGACAGATTCTTGGAGGAATTTGATCAAAATGAGGTATGTATCTCATACTATTATACTTTAAACAGTACATTCAAACTGAAACCAGTAATTCGCTTCTAATAGAGACCTTGCATAGTTCAAACAACCCCTCATCTGATTTATCTCAAATACAAACTAAAAATTTGATTGAAATAAACTACATATCTGCAAAATGTTATGAAAATCGGATCAACAATATTTAAGTTATAGTCAAATTAACAAATGTTTAGTTCTCCCAGTAGAGTGAAACCTTGCTTTGCTCCGTCAATTATAAACATATCAATCATTTAATTTTTCAATCTCAGGTAGGCATCGGGAAACAATAATGTTTGTGTTCACAAACATGTCTTATATCAAATTATTAACAGATGTTATTTAAGTATTTTAGTAAGGGCAACTATTTACTTTGCCAATATTTCATGCATGCACACAATTTACCATACTCACAAACAAATGCAACAAGTCGCAACAATGTAACATAATTTTTGTTGTCTTGTTCTCGCTACGGTTTTTGTATGCCTCTCTTTGTTATTGATACACGTAACAATACTATCAATGGAACTCTGTAGTGTCTGTTTGCTTGTTGTTGTATTTGGTCCACATGCTGTGTACTAGAAATTAGACTAATACCATTTCCTTATACATATTATTTTGATGCTCTACCATCTCTATTATCATCATCAGCAATACTAATAAAAGCAATAAAAAATCAGCAATACTAATACAATATAAATAATGGTGGTTCAGTGTAATATTAGTTATAAGAAACCCTATCCAACACATGCTCTAATAGTTAACTTGTTTGTTGTAATTTGTAAATGAGAGTAACTCTGTTAGTGATTTATTATGTCAAATGGCTGAATCGATCTTGATGAAATTCGTCCTGAAAGTAGTGTGTTTTAAAAAAGAGTGTAGGATATATTTATTCAAGAAAATGGTAAAATTCTGAAGACCTGGATGATAATGTGGTAAATTGCTAATAAAACCTAAGGGTGTAGGAGATCTACATCTTGCAAGTCCAAAAGTATGACTATTTACTTCATTTGTTACCTTTTGTTTTTAAATTTAATAGAAAGAGTACTTTATTAACTATGGTGTCTATTCTCCCCACCAATTTTATCAAACAAATAAATTGCTAATGAATTGTCTACTTTTACACTTCTGGCACACAGAAAGTGTCAATTTGAGGCAATTCATTAACAATTTAAAAATACACAATTGCTTAGTAGAATCGAGGTCCTGTTGTATATTTTCTATTGTTTTTTCTGATCAAAGGGAAGATGTTTTGGAAGGTCAAGAGGATCCATAGCCTGACAAGTGTGTATGATCTTATAAAGAAGTTAAGGAATAAAGAGATGTGTATGCCAGAATCCTCAGATCAACCTAGAGGAAAATAGATGGAATACTGCGTTATATCTTGCTGAAGCCACTTCTTTTTAAACGTGTGCGCGTGGTAATGTTGCCATGAAAAACATTTACAATTGCACTGAAACTAAGATTTATTCCCAAACTCTACATTAGCCATTTCTGTTCCAATAAACAACCTTAGTAGATTTAATATTTTAAAACTGCACATGTTTGTAAGAGTTTAATGTTATGGCTTTTTCAAAATTGACTTGTGAAAAAACTGCACAGTTTTTAAAAAGAACCTCAAAATGTAGTCCTGGTCACACTTTTATAAAGCACTATGTATATTTATGTACACGACATAATACCATAAAACAATGCAAATAATGTCGAGGTAAGAATGACCAAGCGAGTAGAGTAGTTTTTTGTATGTGTGCGTGTTGTGTACATATACGACAGTAGCGTAGTTTTTGGATGGTTTTTGGCTTCATCTAAATCATACGTCCTGCGCCATCTTATTCTCAAGGTTTATCTGAGGCCAGAATCGTAGAAAGTGAAAAAAAATGTCTTGTCTAACCCTACAAAAAAAAGAAGTGTGTTTGACTTGAACATATGTTTTTTTCTGTAATTAAGCCTTGAATATTCGCCAAATGCGTCTATTCAACTCGTAATAGTGAAGAAGCTACGGACCCTACCGATATGAAAAAAATATCACCAATAAGATCATTCTGTTACCTATTAATTAGTCTAATTAAAATATTATATTACTTACTAGATTGCGAGTAAAAAAATATTAAATGAACGTTGTTTTCGTTCTCATGGCGTGCAATACCGTGCTTACGGAGATTACGTTACTATATATTTTTACACCTTCGGATAGGAAATTAAAAATATGATTGATCGTTCTTTTACCATATTTTTAGAGCCAAAATTGAGTTAGTTTAGTAATATTTTGTGTTATTTTGAAGTATTTCGTCAGATCACGTGACCACTGACACCCGCGAGCTCCTTTGCGGGGGACGGGCCAGTCGGCGCCAGCGCCTCACGAAGGAAGGACGTACTCGCCTTGCCGAAAAATATTTTCGCATTTTTTTTCTATTTGTACGTAAATCATCAATTAAACAGTGCTTAATTATCCAGAGCCAATCAAAAAAAGTAGTTTTTCAAGACATTTGATAAGTTTTTAGTGACTTTACTACTAGTGAAAATATTTGGACAATAATTGATCGCGTTGTGAGTAGAGGGTACAGAAGGTTGATCCGATGAAAATGGGAGATGTCACCAAGGCAGCTAGGCGTAACAAAAAAATTGGACTCCAACTAGGTAGCTAAGTGGTAAGTACCTACCTACCTATTAATATTTAATTACCACATAAATATTTTTACCCGTTTGTTCTTATTGTGTAGACTGAAGTGACTAACCCTAGTGTCTGAGTTTTTAGTGGCATATGATTCGGTCTGACGTTTGTTTTCCTGATAAAAATACTTAATAGAAAACTACAGACGTGTCCTCCGACCTATGTTAACTCTCAGGGCTTCACCGTTCATTACACCTTATTGCGATGATTGTTGGATTTACCCGCCGACGCTGTGCGACCATGAACCTTATTTTGCTGTGATACGAGCCGCGGTCGCGCAGCGTCGTGCTGTACTACAATCATCACGCCACGGCACGGGCCCCATTGTACATGTTGCTCATGATAATTATCCAAGTGCAAGACTTGTCAGAACTGTGTTTTTTTTCTTGTTATGTACAAATGTACCTATATGTGTCATATTAGTACATTGCACAGGGTTATCGGTATAGGGTGTACTAAGCCAAACGGGGGTCATTGTACTCTTCATTATAAACAACGATTACTTTTTAAACTTTTTTATTTGTAAATTAAATCGGGGAAAAAAGCATCTGCTTACATTTTGTCGACGATCGATGAGCTTTTTGTATGAAACAGCTGTTTTTTTTCTCGTGATTTCATTTGATTCAATTATTCACAAAAATTATACTAAGGTCAATATACCTAAGCCATTTCAAATTGAAGCTGTGGCATACTTGCTGATGCCCCAACACCTAGTTAATAACATAGAAATGGGGAGTATTCTATAGTTAATAATAATAAATAATCCTTCTTGAACAATCGGGTAAAAATAAAATAATGATAATTATTATGTGTACTTACGATGTCAATATCGGAAAGCGGTCGTTGCGTGCGAACGGTGTAAATGACTAATACTATTTTTTGTTTTTGGTATAGCACATTTCCTAAACTAACCTACCTAAACTAGAAACAATCACATTTTTATGTTATAGCTGACCAACCACGGTCCGCAATACATTATTATTTTTAGCAGTGTAGTGAGCACATTTTTCTAACTTATCCTGGTTTGTTAACCGACTTCAAAAATTAGGACGCACTCAATTATTACATTGTATAAATTTTACTAAATGTTTGTTGCAGCATAACTTCGTCATTTATTTTTTATTTGAAAGAATATGCTTACTAACACTCTGATCAGTCACTTTGAATAAAGTATTTTTTTGTAAAAAATAGTATTTAATACAAAAATTCAAGCATTTGCATTCAGAAAGTAGTGTTCCGAGTTATGGCCATTGAATTCGAAAGAAAAGTTATTACATTTTCTTACAACAATAACCGAGCGAGAGATCGTTAGCGAGCGAAGCGTCTATGCTTCAGATTCGACGAAAATGCTTTCGTATTTCCGAATTCCGTCTGGATTTCTGTCCGGATCTTTGCCCAGACCTGTCTTAATCTACAGGTCGCATTTCTTAACCTATTCTCTTGAAACTTTGTGAGTAAGTCCGATATTTAAAAAGAATTTTCTTGTCTAGGCGGTTATTGGAAATTTTTCAATATGGCAGAGATGTGATTTAAAAAAGGATATATCTGCATAATTGGAAAATTTCCAAAAAACTTTTTGATCCGAGTCAAAACAAAAATTTATATAATTGTCAAACCTGCTCACAAAATTTCACGAGAATCGGTTGAGGAGTGTGACCTGTAGAGGAGGACAAATACAAATACAAATAATTTATTTGGGTATAAAATACATGTGACAATTTCAAATCGGACAGACATCGGTCACGAGATCTCCAGCTCACAGAGTCACTATTGTATGTATTGTTATTTATTTATATTTATTAAATACAACAATTTCTTTGGTAACTGATACCAACCTGCATCTAGTCTTAATAGTTATTTTAATCTAGTCTCTATTGCATGACTAGAATAATAATATATTTTAAACTGGGATTATAGATTGGTAATTGTTTTATATTTTATGGTATCATGGAAAGAGACAAACGAGACGCTTTGAGTAATACGAATATTGTGTAATTAATATCTTTAAATTGCTCTATTTCATTTTTTCAGAAACAGAGGTCAACGAAATTATCAAAGTTTAAACACAAGCGTTCAGCCAACAACAAATGCGAGTACTGAACTAAGGTGAGCTAAAAGACATTTAACATCTTATATTATTAGGGTGACAAGCATAGTGCATAGTCAGAGCTATGCCAAATGGAAATGCTATTGTTGAAGTTATCGTATGTCCGGCGTCCAGCGTCTGATTGCACGGATGTCCGATTGTTTTCCTCTACAGATCGCATTTCTCAACCGATATTTGTGAAATTTTGTAAATTTAGGTTTTATTTAAAATAGCGGAGATATGTAATTTGTGAGACGTTGCTCATAGAGCCACTACTTATAATCAGAGTGGCGCTGAACTGCTATGGGCATGCGTGACATTCACTTAGCGAGCGCGAAGCGCGAGTGCAGAACTTCCGTTTCAGTACTAAAAACTTATCCTATATTTTTATCTACAGATGCCTAGTCCAAAATCATCCGAAGGTTATCAGAGCATCCGAGGAACAGGGACTTTTTCACCTTCGAATAAACTGGTAATCATTTTTTTTTGTGTACACAATGTACATAAATAAATTATTGATACGACGAGCGTTGGGACTTAGTATGGTTGCAAATTAATTATTATTTAATATTGTTTTTAGGAACAACAATATCAGTCTTCATTGCCGAATCTCATCGTCGAAGAAGAAGCAGAACAAGAACAGAAAGACAAAAGTTATTGGCGTATTATAACATTAGCTTCTTCTTCGTAAAATTTAAGGAAATATCAAGACACAATGGATTTGGTTGCGCCAAACAATCGATAGACTTGATTGGAGAAAAGCAAACAGGTCTTGCTTCTAAATTCACCTTTTTGTGAATAAAGAGTAACAATAGTAAATTATGTACCGAGGGCACAAAGCAGTGCCTTACGTCGCGGGCGGCTTATTGTACCTTGAGCGTAACGAGGGAATCTAAAGTTAACTCCCGAGCGCAGCAAGGGAAGATGAGTCCTGAGGGCAGCGAGGGGTTCAAGCCGCCCAAGACAAAAACACTGCTTTATCCTAGAAGCGAATCCTCTTCTAAAAATACTGTCTAATATTATACTCTCTCATAACTAATAAAAAGGTACTAGTAAGGTACAGTCTTTTATTTTAAATTTCGTGCAGCTCGTGGAGCACGTGCTCGTATTTTTTTCTTGGTAGCTAGTTCAATTTTCAAATAAACTCTTCTTACAGTGCTTATTTTGAGTTTTCATTCAATGTTAATCTCTTTGCTTGGAAACTCCCAACTGCAAGCTTCGCTCGAATTTATGTTTCATCTATAAAACCAACATTTGATTTTCATGTGTTAGATTAAGGATGTGTTAATCTGAGCGATTACTGCCTTCAAAGCATTTGATTTATTGATATTTTTTGATTCTCGGTTTATTTTGATTATTTTTTTGGTGTTTGCTAAAATCTAAGCACTATACATGTATTTCAGCTACAAAAGGTTTTTCGATATCCAATCTAAGACCCCTTTAGTCCAGCTAGAGAGGATTTTTTTACTATATTAACTACTAGCTGTTGCTCACGATTTCGTACGCGTAGATAAAAAAAAGCTCGTTCCGTTAGTTTCTTGTATTTGTCATTCACAGGTCCCACTTCGAACCTGCCCCCTTCTCTCTACCATCATCATATTGCCAGACCATGGTACGGGCAACAGTTATCTAGTTGGCATTGGCAATTGTCTTTATACTGGGTTTGGCTGGCACTGTCCGATTAAAACGTCACGCTCAGACAGGTGACTCGGCCTCCAAGCTAAATCTAATAGGTAGCCAAGTCTAATATGGAGTAGATAGTTACAATTTGTGTAGTAAGTAGGTTATATACTTGTTGGTAATAGGTAGAAGTACTAGGAGTTACTCGTACTATGCCAAATATTTCAGTCTGAATGTTTAGTAGGAATTACCTACTACTCGGAACCAGCCAAGCCAAGTAGGTAGTATATAGATACTATGTATATGTAGTAATTAGGTAGATACTTGTAAGTAGTATCCTTCTTCTTCTACCTATAAGACTTGGCTGGCACCGACTTTAAATAGATGGGTAGCGCTTATAATAATTATATTAATTAATATTAGTGCTTATTTGTGGTTTGGAAGTCGCTTTAATTTTGTTACAATGATCACTTAAAACATCTTCTAACTTGACTTTTATTGAAAATCAGTTTACTAAAAAAATTAAGTAAACAAAATTAAGTCAAAGTGTAGTTTTTTATATCGTAAATTATGACACTTTTGTGCTAAGATCATTACACTCGAGGCGGTATTATAGCGCGAGCCGTATGCGAGCACACTAATGGAGCCAATAGTGTAAATTATTAACGCACACGCGTTTCATGTGACGTTTTTCATCACACATGCGAGGGGAAAAAACACAGACTTGCATTAGTCAATACATTTTTCTGAAAATGTATGCGCATTTTGCTGCTTTTCCACTTATCAAAATTTTACTAGGCATAATAATAAAGCGAGTACTTTGTTTAAATTATCATACCTAATTAATTGTCAATATTTTGATTAAAAAAATAATGTTTATTTACTGTTATTACGTAGTTATGATACTTTAAATCAAGAATTTAAGAAAAGTAAAAAAAAACTCTTGTTGATTTATTTAAAAAAAAGTCTAGTTTAGTTACTAGTGCGATAATGGTAAAGTAACAGCACACGTGCTTAATAGCTCGGATTATGAGCTAAAACTGATGTAATAAAGTCCTTTTTACGAGTGAAAGTGATGAAAAAGATATTAAACACAAACGCGTTTTTAACTTCGAGTAGGAACATAATTATCAGCAAAATCAGGCAAGAAACTATCGAGATAATAATGAGGTTGTAAGTTCTAGGTCCACTATGTTTTCAATCATTTTAGCCATTTTTATACTACCTGCTGATTATGTAAAACAGATTAGTACTACCAACTCGTAGAATACATTTTTTAAGCGGTCCGTCGATTGAACAGCTCTGCTAGTCCTAGTAAATATGTTTTTTGTTAAGAGATTTTTGAAATGTTGTAAGCATTGGTTTAGGATAGGTTGAGTAATTTATCCCTGGTACCGGAGTTCTTAGGATGCCCATCAGGAGCCCTATTCTTACGAAAGATATTTTCTGATCAATGTCTCTCTCGTTTTAAAAATCATAGTGAGAGTGACCAAGAAACATCTCACGCGTCAAGAATAGCCCTCCAGGGCCATTCTTACGATATTATATTATTTCCCCTATTCCTACGCACGAGATATTTTTTGGTCAATGTCTCTCTCGTTTGAAAAATCATAAAAGTGAGAGGGACCAAGATAATATCTCACACTTCAGAGAGTCCGTGGTCTACGATTGTTTTTTTTAGATTTTACACGCACGACCAAAGGGAATCAAAACCTTTAGATGCGGGATATTTGTGAGTACATACTTAATCTACCTATACTTATAAACAAACTACCGCGCTCATGCTGCTTATAAGGCTCAACTTTAAAACGCCGTTGGCTTCAAATAATTTAGTAAAAAAACATTACAATAAAGCATAACATCACAGAGGGCTTTCATTTTTAGGCAAAAATATTTTTTTCACGGTGTTTCGTCTGAATTTGTTTGTCTTTGAGAAATGCTAGCTCAATGTTCAAAAGCTTCGAGCGTTGATCACTAGAGGCGCTAAAACCAGCTGAGCGCCGAATGCCAAATGTCATTGGCGCATCTTAATCCCTTAACTAAATTTGACTTATTTGTGTATTGTAACGAAAAGAGACACAAACATTTTAGTATTGTTCAAGTTTAGCTTAGAAAATGATTCTACAGAATCGACACCAAAGACAAATAAGTAACTTATATCTGTCTAGTCTACTTAAACCAATTCTGTTTAAATCTGTCTGCAAGTGTAAATCAAAGTGTCCACATACTGGCGATATTGCGTCGGGTAGAAAGGATTCGTTTTAGACAAAGGAGCCAAATAGGTATTGTAGATACAGCGCCAAATCAGAGCGCGCACGATAACGACCGAACATTTGTCGGGTTCGCCGTTTGATTGCTAGATCCAATTTTCCTACAAGGGACTATTCTGCCAATCTACAGTCACCCAGTCACTTGCCGGGGTACTTCATAGACGCACGCAATCGGGGCCTCACGTGTGCCTCCGTAACGAGGATATATTTGCGTATGAAGAACACGAAATACCTCTGAATTGTGGAGGGAATAAGACATTCAACCCTCTCCCCGCCCCGCGCCGCGCTCCGCACCCGCCGCCCCCACGACCCTTTTAACTTTCATCTCTGTCGAGTGCTCGGTCCACATACTTTTGTTCTATTTGATCAATGTTATTAAAATGTCGCGGGCTCGCTGGATTACAAACATTTGACTACATAAAGTTTAAGCCACTTAAGGTAATGCGGACGACATTTGAGATGGTTTCGCAACATTTTATTGTTACACGTAAGAACAGTGTACTTTTGTAATCGATTAGTTTCCAGCAAGGAGCAGTCATTGCTTGACCACTCTGTTCCTAAATCACATTAGATAATGTTATAGCATAGACATAGAAGCCCTTTGTTATAGGGAGTTATAAATACCAACACGTAAATGCAAAAATTACAGCGCGTCTGACTAGAAAAACGTAAATAAAACCACAGAGCTCAGCTTGTATCTGTCGAGTTTCTATCGAAACGAAAGCAAATCAAGCCTAAATCCACGATATGCATTAAAGCCATAAATATCGGTAATAAGATGACTTCTGTCATCGATAAACGATAACCTTCCAACGTTTAGTGCTCTTGTCGACCGTATTGTAGCGTCGCTTTGTATTTGATTGGCAATATCTTCCAAAAATCTTTGCCAGAATGACTTGTACGCACGAGATCCGTAGGTATTCGCGTTTGATCGTTCACAAGTCACGGTTAACTCCTTCAGTCTACAGCGTCTAAGGGGCAAGCTACACAGACGAAGATCAGACAACTGTAGACTATTCGAGCCACGGACAAGACGCACACGCGGCGGCTCCTTTTTAATGCAAACTCGACTTTATGGGCCTTTAAATATGAAAGAAAAAACCAAGGCACAAATATTGCGTCCCCGACCAGTCTGCCTGTTTAGTGCCCCAATGCTTCTGTAACTGTTGCTTCTTATTTTAAACTTCAGAAAGGTCGAAATTGCTATAAAAGGCCACCGTGTCCGACAATTTGCAATTATGACATTTGATTGCGTAGCTGCGTACGCGCGCCTCGTTCGACCCGCGACCGTCACACGATCCCGTCGGCCGTAATCACTGCTATCCATTCTGTTAAAACCACCCGAGGATAAATTAGTTAAGTAGAAGCTTCCGTTAATCGTCGGTCGCGGTTGGTGCCGGCGGACCGCTCTAAATGGATTAATTTATACTTGTATAAACGAGGACGTTTTCGGTGTCACGCGAGGATGGAGTGATTGTATTGTGATTGCTTGCGCTTCCTATGTGCGCGTCCTTTACTAAACATTACGACCTCGCCTCTTTATGCCTCTATGGAACATTAAAAACTCAGTTAACACTCGAGATGTACTTGAGTACTTGAGAATGTTCTACTCTAGCGTTGATGAGCTGTTTTATGAGTTTCTGAATATATGTTTGACAGCATAATAGTTTGTTACGAAATGATTCTGGGTAATGGCTTTTAACGACCACTGCAATTGAAACGTCTCGCTGTGATGATTGAGAAAGCAATAGATACTTTAATCTGTTTGAACCTACTTATATTTTTTTAATTTCATGGTTTATGTACTCATAGGCTGACTGAAAATCTCGTGGTTCCTTCCATACCTTTCGTTCAGGTAATGTATGAGCAATATTCGATACTGGGGGCGCGATGTCCACAGCTAAGACACCTGAGTCGCGCTGCGCGCATCGCTCACTGCAATCTGTACATTATTTCTCCATTGTTCGCGTAACGAGCTGCCACCCCCTGCGCGGGCCCTCCACCCAACCCCCTTCCTCCATTTCCCACACCCACCCTGAGGCGGTGGGACCTCGCTCGCGCCTTTCTTTTATCATTCCTCTCTTTATTTCCGAATGCAAATAATCCTCCACACGTGTGAGAACCGAAACCATTGTTCTCTCGCCTCCCCTACTGCCCCCACCACCTTGGTGACGAATCTTTTTCTACAGCATTTAGGCAAATGTATGTATGTGCCTTCTACGAAATATAGACCTAAAGTTTTCCATTTCGTCATACATTCTTTGTACCTCTAGTACTGAAGTATACTAAGTATAAGCTTCGTAAACATTGAATTTCAGTAAACTGTTTTCCTTTGACTGTATTGCCTTTTCAATGTCAATGCAAAGGTAAATGATGAATTGCAGGTCAAACACGGTAGTATGTCCGCCAAGTTCGGACACTGCCCTCTAATTCATGGGAAGGACTGAAAGTATGCAGTTACATAGACTGGTTTTTTTTTTCTAATAAATCGATGTAAAATTGTTAAGTTTTGAACATATTATTGTCTTATCTTCTTGTATTCATCTACTTAGTTCTGTCTAAACGTAGTTACGCAGAAATACGCAAATAAATCTCATATCTATTTTCTACTTAACTTATATGAACCAAAATTATTCCATTACATAATCGTTTTTCCTGTCTGATATAGAACATATGTCTTCACACCTTTCCCCCGAGGGGGCTGGCAGAGGTGTAATACAACACCCACACTTCGCCGGACGATATTCAGTCCCAAATGTGACAGTGGGCGAGCCTGTCGCCATACACCAGGCTCCATTCATGTAGCAGATGACATACAATACGCACAAATGTTCACACAATGAACAAATTGGTGCATGCCGTCGGCTGGGTTTGAACCCGCTCCCTCCGGCTTGAGAGGCAGGCCTTCTCCAACTAGGCTATCATCGCTGAAACCTAAAATACAACGGCTGACCATAAAAAGTATTCAAACGTCTAGGCCACCCAGAGGCAGTTTACATTACAATCGTTACTCGTTATAATTGACACTAGAGTGTGTACTTTATGAATCAGAGATGTAATTGTGTGTTATAAGTAGGGGGTAAGTAGGTTACAAGTGCGAAGCGACAACCGCCCTAGTTGCCGCGAGTGGAGGACAAACAGCTCGTTAGGCCTCCGCGGCGGAAGGGTGGAGCGCCGCGATTCCCAAGAAAAACGCTAAGTGGGAAATCAATACGTATTAGGCGCGATATCGGACCGGTCGCACGTCACCCCATGATGGATGAACGCGCCCAAACTTTCCGCGCCAACTCTAATAATGACAATATACAAATTGACGTCCGCGAACACTTCCGAAACGCGATAGCGCCGAGTCGACGTCGCCGACGCCACTCACATTATGTAAACAAACATGGATAAAAGATAGCTTTCAATTTCTGTAATAGAAATCTCAATTACGGATATGTTTTTTGGGTCTCATCTATCATGCGGAGTAGTGAGAGCGGTCGCTCCCGTGTGAGTCAATCGTCGCCTCGAATAATGGCGTCGCCTTCGTGACGTCTCAACAGGAGTGCGATATTGGAGTGGATCGACAGGCGGAGTCACTGCGTCTACATATTGAAAGCTATTCGGTATTTGCAAATAAATACACACATGCATACGGCACGGCCGCTGCCGTGTCGGCGTCCCACCACCTTGCGCCTCGTTGCTGCCTCTGTAAAATAGGAATCGCATTTGGTGACGCGACATTGAGACTATGGTTGTGTTTTGTCTTGAAATCTCTGAAATAATTCTATCAATAAGAAAAAAATCAGTTACTGCTTACAAATTATCTAGCAATAAACCTGCAAATGTATCTTCTACACATGTTTGTTTGTACACTACACTATGCTCCGTGTATGATTTGTTGCAGACTTGTTTGTCTAGTTACTGTAGGTTATATAAGTTATATGAAAGGTCGGGAAGGGAACTATGCAACATAAGTCGCATGGTTGTATGTAACATACAAAAGCCATTTGCGACGCACCCACCTGGGGGCACCCTGTCAGAGTGCTTTGTACATTTGCACCGAACTTACACTTGTCTTATTCACAACTCTATTCCACACCCAATACTGAAGGTGCTTTTGATATAATAAATGTTTGTAAGCCTGGTATCTGACGGCTAAAATTTAGATAAGCATAAAGCGTTCCTACTCGAGCTGCAAGTAATTCAACCTGAAGTCAGCAAGACGTTTTAATGCGCACTACTTCCGTGCCGTGTAGCCTTACATGAGATTAAGCCGGGTAGCCGGAGGAAGGGGGGTGTATTTATGTCACCTCGGGGACGCGAGCGCTCGCCCCACCCCAATTATACCGCAGTAAAAGTCATAAAAAGACACCCGAAGTTTTTACACGAACGAAGAAGAAGCTCACGCGAAATTAAGAAGGGCGCCGAAATGTGAGATGAGCATGAATTTTTTATAAGCTCAGATGATGGTGCTCCGTTTATGATGTCTTATGGTGGATAATGGGCGCGGTACACGCGCTCTTTGTTTGTCCCGATGAATCATTGATGAGCACGCCTTTATTACTGCCGTGGGCCATCGCGAATAATTAATTACCGATCCGACACCACGCAGCTACTTTTACATTCTCGGCGAAACAACTGCCGAATAAGTCGAGAAACTTGTGATTATGACGCTGTATGCTCATCGATGTCAACGTTTTCATTGTAATTCTGTAATATATTGCGACTATCAGCGATAATTTTGCACATACTTGGCGTTTCGGCCGCCTTGCTCCGGCCGGCTGTCGTTAAACGTCAATGATTCCATAACTCTTCCACGTAAAAGATGTTAAGAATGTTTATTTAAGGTAGGCAACTTTCGATAGTCATTTTCAACACGATCAAGATGGTTAAATGTTACTATATATTCGATTTTTTCATTGTTGCAACCTTAAATCAATGTTGGTAACAAATAATAATGCGTTCTCATGTTCAAAAATATTTCCAGTGAATTATTTCATACTTTAGCCCTCTTCAAATAAAAATAAGGTAATGTTTATGTCTGCAAAGGCCCTTGTGAATAACTCAAATGTACTCTTTCAATTGGGAGTATGGACGTCACAAATAATGCTTTTATTTAATGGGATTTACGTTCACGAAAGCAGGTCGTTTTCGACCTGAGGGCTGGTTAGCGCAAACAGCAGTTTCCTTTTTTTTTCACGCTTGTATGAAACAATACGTTCTCACGTTTAATTTCTTTCTGGTTCTTAACAATTGATTCTTTTACGAGTGTGTTTATTGTGCACATTTGAAATGCTATAATTTCAATTGTGGTTTTCGATAGCAATTGCTCCCGTATGGAAGGTCGGGTATCGGCATTAGTACCTACTGGTTTGTACTTACTGTTTTCATAATTCTCATTACTCAACGCTTGCTTACTGTACTTACAAGTTTTGTTATCAAATACTCGTACATAGTAATCGTATGAATTTATAAATATAGTACGTTTTACAGAAAATAACTATCTACAGTCTCTAATTTTAAAAATACACAAGCAGTCTTATTTGTTAGTATTTCTAACCAATAATTATTTTTTCATGACTTAACAGTAGTATCGATTAAAATAAAGTTTGGCAAGCAAATATCATCTTTGAAGTTGAATTATGTGTTGACATTTCGGAGAAAATCTAACACCGAATTATTCCATGCGGAACCGCGGGACCTAATTACTGTTCTAATATAGCTAGGAATAGTGGCCACACGTCATTTCTCCTAGACATAGTTTCATCTTCCGTTACTCCTACTTGATATTTTTTCTTGTCCAGACCATAAAGTCCAAAGGCTGAAGCCAGTTATATACGCTTCCTAGGCCATAAATCATAAAAATCTAGCGCACTTCACGGCATAATGTGTGATGCGACCAATGCCCGAGATAAAGAGTCCGTCTGTACACGGCCCAATGTTTAATTCATACGGGGAAAACACTTACATTAACGCGTTGCGTTTCGTCTGAGCCGCCATGTTTGCACTCGCTTCTTTATGTACAAACCCGGATTAAAAATTATAATGAAGAAAGTTTTTCTCCTGGAAATATTGGGCTACTTACGTAATGTACCTGCTGTATAATTCGCTTATAATTGCTTTCCTCGTTACTAATAAATTGTGTATAGCCTCGGAATACAGTACAGTGTTTTAACAAACTTGAAAAAAGGAGGAGGTTCTCAATTCTTCTGGATGTTTTTTTAATGTATGATTAACGATTCGAGTAACGATTACTCCGCCATTTATGAATCGATTTTAATTTTTAGTTTTTGTTAGGGAGATCATACTTTAGAGGTATTATTAAGCAGTATTTTTTAATATTAACAAAAGTCTAAAAATAGTTTACATGGATGACGGGATACAGTGCACTCGGTACAGAGTTTGGTACTTTTCTTTCTTTTAAATGTTAAACTTGATCGAAAAAGACAAAACATTAACTATTCCGACGCTATACGAGTACAACGTTCATTAGTAAGATGGTTAATCTTTTTAATGTTTTAAAATATGTTAAGATGATCAATTCCTCCTTTATTATAAACTAGCTGCGCCCCGCGGTTTCACCCGCAGTTAAAAAGTATCCTATGTGCTATTCTAGACTATAATCTATCTCTGTGCCAAATTTCATCCCGATCTGTTCAGCCGTTCTGGCGTGAAAGAGTAACAAACATCCATCCATCCTTATAAACTTTCGCGTTTATAATATTAGTAGGATTCTAAATTTCAAAACAATGCTTCAAAAAAAACTGTTTATATTTAATTATCTTATTGTATCATACGAGTACAACACTAGATGGTGAGCCCTAACTTTTTTTTTAAAGAGCTGCTTGGCAGTTAGTGTTACAAAAAAGCCAAAAAATAATCTTAAAGAGTATGTTTGCATCACCTATCTTCAAACCCAGCCTGATTCAGAATCTGTTATCTGCGTACTCTAGTTGACCATGTCATAAAATGCAGAGTAGATGGAGATGTCACCATCGCGTCAACAGTGCCGTAGGTAGGTACGAGAGTACGAAGGTACGTAGAGCATGGTCCAGCCCAGGCGCGGGCTCAGCCCAGCGGTGCGTGCGTGCGTGCCTTCCCAGCCGGCCTCCGGTCGCAGCTAATATGATTATGACAGCGCTACGTGCCAACCCAGCTCCGGGAATCCTCGCACAAATATTCATTAATCTTTCACGGTCCGACGTCCGCCGCGATGGAGATTTAATCAGATTAAGGATCATCTTTTTGCGGGAAAAGTCATGCCCTTTTGTTGCTAGTCGGCCGTCGCTCGCACTTTTGTGCTGAATTTATGACTGGCGTTGTTTGCTCTGAATGTAAATTCAGTTTTGATAGATATTTCCACTTTGGTTGATATCCTGCGGGAGCTTAATCATGCTGCGTGTAGTGTCAGCGGACAATAGCTATGTGTGTATTTGTGAACGGCGGCGCCGAGGCGACTGCTGGGCCCGCGTCGGCGGCCTCGCCACGCAGTCTGCACGAGCCGCCCGATGCGCTTTTATGGCCGAAGGGTCTTATTTGATGCCGACCCGCTTCACTATTCCTACGTTAAAAGAATATTGACTTACTTAATCATCTATTTAAATGATTTGATTGATTAAATTTATGAGCGCGAGGGATATTCTTGAAATGTTTTTATTTATCCGTTGAATCGACAATATATTCAATTTAAACGAGACCAGCACTTATCGCACCAATTCATAAATAGTATTGGACGGATCTTACAAAAATGTTAACACTTAAATGGGCGCGCGGCGAGCCAGGCCGTTTGATTCGTAGATAGGGCGCGGAAGGCCAAATAAAAAGTAAAATTAAGCGCTGCGAAACGCGCGTAAAATTATTTTACCATTGTATGCAAATCCACGCCGCCGTGATTATTTTATTTCCTAAGAGGCTCCGAATATAAATCGCGATTAAAAATAAACCAGTCTCAGCCGTCTCCAGCGGTCCATAGGTGTTTATGTTGCCGAACTTTAGAAATTCAACGAGAAACGTCCCCTGTAATTGATTAATACTTTGACGTTTATGATATAGATGTTGGCCAAATGCTATAGTAGTAAAAAGTCATAAATAACTTCGCAGACATACAAGAAAAGTATGAATGAGTAAATAAATACACCGAAAGCTGACAACTGCGCGCTTGGCGGAGTTTGAGGACGTTTACAGCCAACAAAAAGATCGTACGTGCCATCCGAATCTGGAAATACCTGCGCACATTTTTGATGAATACCGCACTGACAGCTCACTACCATCTCATTCGATTCTCGGATGAGAATTTCTTTTGGATATTTTATGCAATCTAGAGGTTTTATGCTCGTGCTTTAGATAAATAATCGCCCAAGCACCGAAGGCAGATCAAAATGGAAAATTAACGCTGCATTTGCAATTTATAACGCCATCCGCCGCAATCAAAAACTAAACAATCAAAACGTAAACTTCAAAAAAGCTCTCAGCCATCGTTACATTCTTGACACCCTTGCGGTATAGCTGGCGGCCATCTTGGATATAAACGCATAACTCATTTATTAAAAGGAAACGGCTTGGTCCCTGCGGCGCGCGGTGTCTAATGAAAGTTGGCGTTGCAAAAACGTCGCCTCGACGGGAATGTGTCGCCCTCGCGTTCTTGGACGTGAACAGGCTATAAAAATACCGGTGGACGGGCCTCCCCGACCCCCTCTCCATTTCTTTTTCAATCAATTCAATCAACGGCTGCCGTTCGATTGGCTTTTCACTGAACTTTTTGACGTCTCTAATAAAATATTGCGACATTGGACAGCGGATGGAGGCTTGCAGCGCCCCTTTGGACCCTTTATGTCACATATTTTACATAGAAGTTTTGTTTAGCATAAAATATGAAACTGCGGACTGTTTGTACAGACATAAATACAACATTAGAGACAAAACAGTTTATTGAGGTCATAATGAGAATTGCTAAATCTTAGGTAGGTATATCACAATGTACTTTACCTACATATTTAAAATGGAAACGAAGTATATTTCCAGAACAATGTTGGATTTATTCCCTCCTTCCACTTGGAACCACACCTAGGCTCCACATGTGGATCCACGGATACTTTTTTCTCCTCTCGACTCTACCGGTGGATTTAAGAGGAAAAAAAAGTATCCATGAATCCACCGGTGGATTTAAGAGGAAAAATAAGTATACATGAATCCACAGGTAGATTGTAGAAGAAAAAGAAGTATCCATGGATCCACCGGTGGATTCAAGAGGAGAAAAAAGTATCCGTGGATCCACATGTGGAGCCTAGCTCTGGATCCAAGTGGAAGGAGGGGATTTATTTCTGACAGATAGGTAAGGTCGAATGAAATGTCACTGAACGTTACTAGCCTGCAGCGTGATTCAATATGAAAAATAAAATGCGTGAAAAATATCAAGTATGTAAACTACTCAACTCATTCATAAACGATTAGTTTCACAAGTAGCTGACACGTGAGCACAATTTTCCAAAGGTTAAAATCATTAAATCAATGAATTCAGGAAAAGTATAGAAAAGCGAGCAGATGCTTGTAAGATTCAAATTCGACGGCAACTGTTGTGCAATGCCACGTGCCTGTCCAAGACTCGTAGTCGTTGACAGGCACGTGGCAACAAAAATATGTTAAATATAAGTTACTTAAAAACACACTGAATAAGAAATTGCCTGATGGCCTCAAATTAGCGTACAGTCAAGGCTGATGACGTCTTAGTTTAAAATGCTTGCTCTCTAGCAAATGCTTCTTAATATTTATTAAGAAGAACCAATGTCCTCGCTTTATTGTAAGTATAACAATTAATTAAGTTAAGAATAATATAAAAATGGATCTGTTTATATCTAGCGATAACTGTGGGCATTGGGACATCCCGTCGTTCTTTCATCCAAGTTTTAAACTGGAACTCTTCCATTGATTCAAATAAATTGACTTCTGAATACCCAGCTTTCTTAAATCTTTCGTTTTTTGTAGGCACTGTTAATTTTGACGGACAATGGGTGCAGCGATGGCCATTCGCGCCCGAACAATCGTGCGCGGGCGTGCGCCCGGTTAATTGCTCTACCAGCGAATCACTTCCATTCCAACACCCGACCAAAATAAAACTAATTATTCTAACAATATAGAATCGTAAACAGCTTCATCACTCAACCTCATCGAACACGAAAACAACATCGGAATCTCTACTGACCACAGAGTCGACCCGTACTTAACCTGAAGTTAATTTGAATGCGAACCGCTTGGGTGGCATGTCGGGTGGTTACCAGCGACGATATTGTCTTGAGTCGTAACGGCCGATTTTACGATCAAATCACCCCAGTTGGTGCTTAATGTAAAACCAGTTTAAATGTTCTCGTAAATATTACGAACGCGTGCCCTCGCTTCGGTGACACTGTCTCGGGCACAGCGCATCTCGAATAGGTATTGCTCTTCAGTAGGCAAATGCTCTGACGTGCCTAACTCTGCCAACCTGTCACAGCCAGGCAGCACAAAAAAATAGGATAGGTGCTTATTTATTGAAAATTCACGACAAGTAACAGAAATACTCCCTTGTCTATTACTGCTACTGCCATTACAAAGCTAGATTTGGAATTAAGCAAATTTTAAAACAAAGACATTAACATGAAACATGTAATTTTCACTCTCCGAAATAATTGCCTTTACAACCTATAGCCATAGATTCAAGTTTGTCCAATGCTAATTTTATAGCCTTGCAAATTGTTCGAGCGAAATGATCTTTGATTAAATTCGTAGACGTTGCATTCCCATGGTCCGCCGACGCGGAAATGGCAGCGCAAATTAATCTGAATAGTATTACTGTGGAGATCACGTCGTACAATAAATCCCGGATCCCGATAGAACAATTAAAAGACGAGTTTAAAACAATTACGCAACGGAGGCCTGAGGGCGAGCTCGTGATGCTATGGCCGAAGACAAACTGTAGACCTGCAGGCTGCCTGCAGGTAAACTCTACACTCAATAGACTTCCACAACGGTGGTGTGTAGTACCCGTACATAGTTGATGTTTCTAATAATTTTAGTCCTACTACAATATTATTAAGGCGAAAGTTTGTGTCTGTGTGTGTGTGTGTGTGTTTGTTCGTTACTTCTTTACGCTCAAAAGGATGGAGGGATTTTGATGAATTTTGGTATGGAGGTAGATTATACGCCGGATTAACACGTAAGATACTTTTTAACCGCGGGTAACACCGCGGGACGCACCTAGTAGAGGAATTGCTATCGAATGTTACCAAACTTTCGTAGTTACTCATTCCCAACCTGTGTGTTTTGTGGAGTTTCTAAAGGAAGAATAGACTACATTTTCGTTAACAAAATATCTGGCTTAACGAATTTTCTTATCTTAATATGTGTTATCACGTTAAACGATCCAGAACGATTCTAAACAAGTAAACCTAAAGCCTTATCGCAATAGTAATTGCGTTAAAATAAAAAAATTCGTTACGAAATAATTAAAATTATCAACATCTTATCGTGCGGATAACGAAACAAAGTAGCATTCTTTGCTGATAATCATGAAACGAGCAAGTTTTACCGTAACGTCGTTATAACGATTGCAATTGTTTTTGTGTAGAATTCGTACATTATTCTTCACTTCTTATCCTCCTTTTTATTTTATTTGTTTCTTTCTTTCGTCATTTTTCTTTAACTCATTTTAGTCTGGTAAATCTTATCAAACCATTGCAGTTTTCTCAGTTTAGCTGTTTTCTCAAATTTATTCCTAGGCAGATATTTCCAGCTCTGCTGTATGTGGTGCTCAGAGACATAAATCTGTTAAAATCTATACATTGGCAATACCAAATGAATGCTTTATTGTTTAGTAGCATTGTCGAGTGCTAATCGAAACCAATTGTTTTGCGCCTATATTTCAAGTGTGGGGTTTTAATTGAGACTATCGCTGGCATATATCTTGCGCTTCGGGCTGTTACAACAATTTATGTTTTGAACCATTGTCTGTACATATTAATTTGTAGCAGATTTTATCGATAATCATATTACCTTTATAGAGTGTTTCCTATTCTTTGCCATACATTTTAAGACACAATTTTGTGGCAGCTCTACCTTACAAGTCAAACCAAAACTAGCAAACCGATGACCATGTTAAGCTTCGAGTGTTCAATACCACTAAAAGGTAGGTATATAACACGTGAGACGGTGAGACAACACATACATAATCAATATGCTGCATCATCCATTTCCTGCGCGTCTTGCTTGCCCGAGTGCAGTGGGTACGTCCGTCCGATCTGCATCCCGGCTGATCCCATTTTAATGGAGCGCCCGGCAAACAAGCTCCTGAGCCGCTTACGGCAAATCCACCGAGATCCTATGCGCCACTTAGCTGCAAACATACAATGTTGTATTACTGCCACTTTTGTGCTGCTGCAGCTACCCTCATGCATGAATAACACTTTTACCAGATGTTTAATATTCGATTTCAATCAATAAAGCAACGGTAGTCTCAGTTACTGGTAACTTGACATATTTCGATGCAATTGTGATAGTAACCAGACTTTAATGGCGGCATTTTACGCACCAATAAAACACGAAACAAGAACCCAAATATGTCACGACAAATCGTACGATAAGCTATTCAACGACAGTCATTCAATGCCTCCGCCATCCGCGAATAAAACGTCAACGGCCGACAGCTTTTAGAGTCGCTGCACCACCATTAATTTCACACGCTTAAATGGGAATTAATCTGGCTTTGTGAACTGAATGCGTTCCACGTCCATATTTCGCATGGTATTGACAATATGCTCGCACTAAGGGCTCGATTCATTAGCTGAAGGCAAACGACCTGCGGATAAAGGCTTGTATCCTTCCATTCGTTCCGTGAACGCACCTCCGCTGACCTGAGCGCTAACGAGTCACAGGTAATGAATGCATTGAAACGCTATGACTGGCCGAACGACACGAGCGCTCAATTAACCCTATGTGGCCGTTTGATGCTCTCGCTGAAATCCACCAACCTACATCACTAATAGTATAAAACAAAGTCGCTTTCTCTGTCCCTATGTCCCTTTGTATGCTTTAATCTTTAAAACTACGCAACGGATTTTGATGCGTTTTTTTTTAATAGATAGAGTGATTCAAGGGGAAGGTTTATATGTATAATAACATCCATTAAATAGTGGAGAAATACTGTTATTTTTGAGGTTTCTAATGTGATGTCGTTAATTATCATTTTTTTCCGCTTACATTGCAAACGCAGGCTGAACCCTACGAGATTTATCAAAATAATGTACTAATTATTTGTACACATTGAAAAGGTCTACAATAAACTCCGCGATGGTATATGTCTATCTCTTATGGATATCCCACAGACCTAAGATTTTTTTTGCTTCGCAAAAGACCAACGAAGCGTGGGACAGAGAAGTCTCCATCGAAATGTAAACTCCACAAGAGAGAAAGAGGTCGCCTACAAATAAAATGTTAGTCAATTTTTCTTTTGTCATTAATGACAGCGCGCCACCTGGGAACACGCGAAAATTCCTATGATTTATATTTTTCCTAAAATAATTATAAATAGACTCAAAAGAGAGCAATTGTAACTAAATGCAGTTATGTCATCTTGTGAGTTTAGCAATTGTGATGTGAATCCAAGATGTAACCCACAAAATTTGTCGTTTCATGGGTAAATATGAAAATTCCATTGTGATGTTTTTGTCTAAATTTTGTCTAAAACATAACATAAATTGGTTTCAAAAACCGATTTACCAGCGGTATGTTGTTGTCGTTTCTTCGTAACATCTATATTTCCTAGATGAAAGCAGAATTGGTGATGAAATTCAGCATTAAAATATTAGTTAGTTTACGCTCGATTTTCACTAGAGATGGATAAAAAGATGACGTCATTATTATCGATAGTTTTTATCAAAGTTCATTAAGTAGGCGATGGGTGCAATACATAAACAAAGCATACATTTTTGAATCAATGCCATCAAAAGTAAATTGACATTCTTCCGAGTTTGTACTGAATGATGAGGCGTAAAACATTTTTGTATTATATATAAGTATGTACCTTCTATTTCTGATCATCATTTTTAATTCAATTTACACATTTTGGGCGTCTTACATCCAAGTCTAATTTAATTATATTTAATTAAATTAAATAATATATATGTAAATTATAAATAAATGTACAAAACCAATGAGATAAGTATATTACTTATCCTAATCCGTATACGAGTAAATTTGGTCAAGGGTCACAATTCGAAGCGAATTACTAGGATAGTATTATGTTGATCTTATTATTTACTTTTCTTATGTTAATTTAGATACATGGTGACACTGATATCTAACTCTTCCGCCTAGCTTAACACCCGTTTAGTGATTAATATTCATTTTAGCTCAGCAGCGGTATTACTTGGAACAAAAAACAACTCAATTGGTATGCGAAAGATTATTTTTATCGACAAGCACCCGGAGGACCATTTTTGGTCAATCGATAAATTAATAAGTACTTTTCACAACACTAATTTACTCACGCATGCGCAAATGTTTTTTTGTATCACTATCGAATTGTCACTGTCGATCTTTTACATCCTAGATCTGTGGGATATCCCACAATAACATTTTTTTGTTTATACCCGTGCGAAGCCAGAGCGGGCTGCTATGTTTTGATATGCAACGTTCACAGTTTTTCTGTAGTGTATATAGTATCAGCATTGCACCCGTGCGAAGCCGGGGCGGGTCGCTAGTAGGCACTAAAACAAAATAAAAAATTGATGCGGCCTCGATAAGTCGTCGGATTGAATAAATCAGCTCGATTTGTCTTCCTCAGCAGGTAGATTTTTAAAATAAGGAAATTGTTATTCATGCAAATCTAGCTTTACACGAGCAGAAAATGAATCCTAAACAAGGCTCTCATAAATAATCTAGTTCTTAGTCTACATACCGTACAAAAACAACATGAAAATCCATTGTATTTTTTTTTTCGTACAGATGCCTCTTATTGTTTATTTCCTGGAAGCAATTTGATTGTGTAGACCAGCGGTTCTCAAACTTTTTTGGTGACGGAACCCTTTTGGAAAGCGAAATACTTGACGGAACCCTACAATATAACAAACATATTTTTAAGTGTATTCTTTATTAATAAGTATAATACGAGTACAATGTAACAGTTAATTATTTAGCGTCTCGTGATAAACCGCGTCAACAGTCGCCCGAATGCATCGTGGAACGGTTGACCAGAGACAGAGAGGTGTTTTTAATATCTATTAAATTCTTACGGAACCCCTACAGGGATTTCGTGGAACCCTAGGGTTCCGCGGAACACACTTTGAGTATGGCTGGTGTAGACTAACAAATGTATGAAAACAAGACAATGACCAAACAAATCCTAAAATATTTCTAAATTTGTAGGAAATGTTGTACATAACCTCCTCACAAGTCTACCAACCATCGCACTTTCAAAGCTCATTAACACTGCTCATTGAATTAACAATTTAACAAGTTTCAATTGATTGAAATCTGAAAACAAACTGCCTTTGCATACGAAGCCAATTGATAAACATGACTTTCTAATTGAATTCAATTCGAGAAAGCGTCACGGCTGTAATGTAGAAGCACAGAATTCTCTCTATTATGTAGTGTAAAACAGTATGACTCGATATGTCCCATAATGAAAGAGACAGTCTATTACGCACGTATCTTTTTGTTTTAGAAAATAGCAACTCAGAAACCTTGTTTTGCGACAGGAAAAATACATCAGAGAAAGCTTTGTTCAAATTGATTTCGCCTACGATTCCGTCGGTGTTCTCTCTTTCCATAGTCAAATAATTATAAAGAATAAATTGAACTCTAAATCTATGGCTATACAATCGAAACAACAATTAACTCCAAGACGGCTGAACGGATTTCGGTACGTAAAGGAGGTACTTGCCATTGTGGATTACCTCACGAGCTACTTACTGTGTGTAACGATAGGTAATAATACACCGGGTAAAGCCGGTATATTATATTATCACTAGTAGGAAACGCAAGGAATAATATTGCACCAAATCCAGACACGTCAGAGTGCCAATACCCTACGCAAACAATACTTGATGCGTATTGATTGTACAACAATAGCATAGTCCTTAAAGTTCAGAATAACTCTGGCGACTTCAGAATTCAAAATTTTCCACGATTTGTATTCCGTCTGGAGAATTCGCCACGTCGTACCCGTAGTTCCGATGCAGGCTATTTTAAATGTAAAGACGGCGCATTGCATAATCACCAACGTGATTCGCTATCAGTATTCAGTAGTAAATATTTATTTCCCTCCGTTTTTACGATACTTTTTTCAGCCGTCCGTCGTAAAAACGTTCTGGATATCGAAGGTTTACATTATGAACTGACGTACGACAATTTGCGTTTTTATTCGAGTTTCAAATTATAATAGTTTAGATAAGGTATGCTAATACCACAGATCTAGGATGTAAAAGATCGACAGTGACAATTCGATAGTGATACAAAAAAACATTTGCGCATGCGTGAGTAAATTAGTGTTGTGAAAAGTACTTATTAATTTATCGATTGACCAAAAATGGTCCTCCGGGTGCTTGTCGATAAATATTATCTTTCGCATACCAATTGAGTTGTTTTTTGTTCCAAGTATAACACCGCTGCTGAGCTAAAATGAATATTAATCACTAAACGGGTGTTAAGCTAGGCGGAAGAGTTAGATATCAGTGTCACCATGTATCTAAATTAACATAAGAAAAGTAAATAATAAGATCAACATAATACTATCCTAGTAATTCGCTTCGAATTGTGACCCTTGACCAAATTTACTCGTATATGGATTAGGATAAGTAATAATACTTATCTCATTGGTTTTGTACATTTATTTATAATTTACATATATATTATTTAATTTAATTAAATATAATTAAATTAGACTTGGATGTAAGACACCCAAAATGTGTAAATTGAATTAAAAATGATGATCAGAAATTGAAGGTACATACTTATATAAAACAAAAATGTTTTACGCCTCATCATTCAGTACAAACTCATAAGAATATCAATTTACTTTTGATGGCATTGATTCAAAAATGTATGCTTTGTTTATGTATTGCACCCATCGCCTACCTAATGAACTTTGATAAAAACTATCGATAATAATGACGTCATCTTTTTATCCATCTCTAGTGAAAATCGAGCGTAAACTAACTAATATTTTAATGCTGAATTTTATCACCAATTCTGCTTTCATCTAGGAAATATAGATGTTACGAAGAAACGACAACAACATACCGCTGGTAAATCGGTTTTTGGAACCAATTTATGTTATGTTTTAGACAAAATGTAGACAAAAACATCTCAATGGAATTTTCATATTTACCCATGAAACGACAAATTTTGTGGGTTGAATCTTGAATTCACATCACAATCGCTAAACGCACAAGATGGCATAACTGCATACAATTTTAATTGCTCTCTTTTCATTCAATTTATAATGATACTAGTAAAAAATAATAATCATAGGAATTTTCGCGTGCTCAAAGGTGGCGCGCTGTCATTAATGACAAAAGAAAAATTGACTAAGATTTTATTTGTAGGCGACCTCTTTCTCTCTTGTGGAGTTTACATTTCGATGGAGACTTCTCTGTCCCACGCTTCGTTGGTCTTTTGCGAAGCAAAAAAAATCTTAGGTCTGTGGCTAATACATATATGAATTGAGACTTTCTTGGTTAAATGTGTAAATCTGATACATGCAAACAGAATACTTACCAATGGAACTACATACGAATAAATTGAAAAATCTTCATAGGAATCAGCATTTGGCACGGAAAACAAAGCATATTGTAAATTGCATTTGGATTCCTAAATCGTTGTGTTCCCAAACATAAAGTAACATTTATAGAGCACCGAATCGAAGCCACAATAAAAATTGAATAGCTACCGGCTACCGGGCTGACGCCTCGATCCACCGTGACGATTGTTTCAACTACCGGTTTTGGACGATTTTGGGGTTCCGTATGAAACTATGAAAACTTTTCTACTAATATTAAACATCAATGTAATAAAGTACGTTATTAGAAATCTAATATACGATTTAGACTAGGTGTTATAGATTCGCTCTGTATCTTCTCCCGCAATTTTTATATATTTCTTAGATTTTAAAAATAACTCTTTGGCCAAATTAGCTTTGAACCATTTCGAGGAATTACCTACATTCATTTTCCGCAACAAACAAAGTAACAAAACTTACACATAATAAAGTATGCAATTTTTTCATAAGATCGCCTTATAATTTTGTGAATTCAATAGCCTTTTAATTTGCTGACGCACGAACCCTTTCAAGTTAAAAACCTTCACACTTAGTTGAGAGTTTTTGTAAAGGCTCGATTTTAATACAAAGACAGATCGAGCATTAATTAAGTTGGGCTGATGAGTTCGCGTCGCCGACGCGCCGTCATTACTGCAACATGTAGAGGCGAGAAGGCTTTTTTTAATTCGTCATTATTCTCTGGCGTAAAGAAATGTTAATTCGAGGCAGCGTGAAATTAACAGCCGCTGGATCGCCCTTTGTAGGGCCGCGGCGGCTGACTTAAACACACAACGGGTGACGAACTACGAGCTCCTTTCATATGCGCTCTTATTTGCACTCGATTGCGTCTTTTTGTATAGAGTTTCATTAAGAACTCACAGCAATGGGTTGTTAAACATCAATTTGTGTAATGCATGAATAGTCGGGCGGGCTGTATTCGCGATGTTTCTTTCATCACGTCATCATTACTAATGTGTAACGCTATGGATGTTGATTATCTTGTATATGTTAGAATAGCCTTATTTTGCGCTTGGGGAAATTACAGCTTTCTTAAGGCCAGTAAATATAATTTATATACATATTGTTCTTGTCGTTCAAATTTTTTTCCAAATTCAAACTTAGCTTGCAATTAACATCATTAATTAAGTTATCTATCTTTTGTCGCAGTGGTACAAAGTAGACCCAGACCGGCTGCCTGCGGAAGTGAACGAGAAGTTCGTCCAGCTTTACCCCGATGCTGAAACGAAGAAGTTCCTGAACGACTCCATCGATAAGTCATCTTGGGTCTGGACCCAGATATGGTACCTGCTCGCCAGGGCCGTTCTCAAGTACTTCTGGTCCATCACAGATATCAATGGGTGAGTGTTTATCTCTACCCTGGGGGGCTATTTCTACGCGTGAGATGAGATGAGTCTTGGTCACTCACACCTATGACGTTTCAAACGAGAGCAACAAGGATGAAAAAAGGTGAGATGAAAATTTCAAATCTCTGAATAGGGCCACTGTAGTTAGTAAGCTATCAAGAAGTTTCCGACAAGCGTTAATCAATCATCCACTGTAAGTACAGTTTGCCTTGTAGTAGTTGTACATACAAAACATTTAATCACGCCTCTTTCCTATAGCGGTAGGCAGAGACCACTTCTCTCCACTTGCTACGATCCTGGCATACATCTTTCGCTTCTTCCACTTCCATGAGTCTTTTCATACACGCTCGTCGGTTACGGATACGGGTAGTAGTTGTAGTCTGCCGAAAAGCTAACAAAATCTGTTAGAATTCTCAGAGAAACATTAACTTACTAGATTATAAAAATCACTCAAATTAGCTCCAACACAAATTTTCTTCTTGTCAAGTATTTTCGAATCTAAATTATAATTCTTTATAGTTACTACTTTTTTGTATGTCATATTTCTGATTTAAATTGAATTGTAAATTTATGAAAACATACTAAAATATCCCAATATCAAAACGATTCAACGGGAAACATCAACTCGCAAAAGACATTTCATCGATCATACCGCATTTTACTACGTGTTATGGAAACTAGACTGCGTTTTACGTATAAAGCTAACATATTCGAGTCTCCGTACGTACCATAAAACAGTTACATGTCGTCACACGATCCTGAACGTCTCGATAACTGCATCGCCGAATTTTATTTTACATCCCCGTCAACTGAGCATATCTTCAAGCGAGTGTTGCTACCTCACTAGATCACCGCCTAAATGCAAAACATTTATCTAGATTTAGAGACGCTTGGTGTTCGTAAACAATTTAAAACACAGTCAAGAAGATAGCTTGAGGATCTTGAAGTGATACGTCCGTAGTTCAACCCAATTTTTTTAATTTAAAAGTAATGAATCATATCTTTCACAAGCGATGAATTGCTGTTTGAATGTCGACAATGGGGCATTATTAAGCTTCCAGATTCGTCCAATTACGCCAATTACAATCCCCCGGTAGCTGTGAGCACTAACATGTGAGTATACGTACGTATATTATTTCCTCATCCATTGTGTCGTATCTGCACAAATTAACTAATTCGAGTCATCACTAGTGTCGTTCCAGTCAAATGTTGAGTTGTCGATGAAACAGATGAATATTTTACCTTTTTTTTAAACTATCCATTCATTAATTAGTTCCCGAAAATACTGTTAAAAATAAAAATCATAATTTTAATAAAACAAACAAGACAGAGGCAGGGACTGTTTCTCAGAACTTTAGAAATTCGGTATGCCCTAATAAAGTAATCGTCATCGTATTCATGCATTATGATCATCATAACCAAAATCGGGATTACAAACTAGCAGCAACTGATCATCGTTATTTTCCAGTCACACTTTACAGAACTAAAAAAAATTCTAACTATGTATACATGATGCACTTTACTACCTTGCCAAATTCCATCAAGGCCAGACCAGTTTAGATGGGTGAACACAACAAAAGGAAAAGGAAAAGAAGTGTTACTTTCACACGTAACGCGATGATGTCGATATCGATAATGTGAGTCGCAGTAACGCCGACATCACTATTGACGTCCGGAGTGGTCTCTGTGAACGCTCACTGAAAACGATCGCGGCCGGGTGTCTATAGCGAACCACTAATAAATAATTTAAATAAATTGACGGACGAGATTTACTCATTGGCTGTTTCCGTCTCTCAATTACGGTTTATTTATCACTTGCCAGCGACTTCTGACGGTCGAACGTACGTTGAAGTATTGGACGCTAATGCGACTTAGGTCTTTAGATCTGTGTAGATGTTTTTATTATATTTTCCGTGTTAAAAGTTGTTTTATGATTGAGGCTTTGAGCTGCCAGCGAAACTGAACAGGGCATTCAATTTTTCAAGTAAAATTACAGAGTATAAAGATATCTCATATCTGAAATGTCTGGCATACATGACAAGAAAAGTTTGTTCCGTGTATGAGTGGCATTTAGCATTATGTGCGTGACTAGCTCGTTCCTAATTTTTTTTATTCAAATTAAACATTTTTTAAACAAATCAAAAGAAAACCACAAACCGCCTTCATCAATTAACGAAATGACACAGCTGTTCCATATCCATATACGCCGCGAATGATTGCCTCTTTCCTCTGTTTTCCAAAAAAAACGCTTGCGGTTCTCAACTCCCCTTGTACTAAATATCCGGGATATTAATCATTGCTTATAGTTAGGATAAATGACTCAATAGACACCGGCCGGCCGACGTTCGCTTTTCCGGTTCAAATGAATACGTTTTCAATGGAATTCAATTGGTTGCTTTTGATTTATGCTAGTGCTGTAGCACTAGCATACAGGAATAATAGGTTTTAGTTGGATAAGAACTGTCAGTATTAATAGTTGTCTCGAAAGGGGCCTATTACCACCTCTAAGGCCTGCATGCTAAAACGACGCTCAGCCTTGAATCTCGATTTAAAAGGTTTTATGCATAAAAACCGTTTTAAATCGAGATTCATGACGGAGCGTCGTTTGTGAATACGGCCCTAAGTATTCTTATTAAATTTTTAAACATTTTCTCTTTTTCTCTCTGTTCTTGATAAAACTAAAAATATGTCAAAATAATGTTGGTCGAAGACTCGTTTAGGTTGGTTAGGGAACTGGATCTAAAGTGAGGCTGCTGGAACACACTGTTAGATGCTTTTTAATTAGTCCCAAACAAAACATAAAAAAAAAAATCTTCTATACTTACCCTATGTCATTTTTACTATCATGACGATTCAAATAACGCCTCACATCTCGAAATCCACGAAGCTGGTTAGGCTGTAGAGCGTGCCAAAGAAACCTCATACATACATACATACATACACTCGAAAAACATAAACCTCCTTCTTGCAAAGTCGGTTAAAAACCAGACCAGCTATACAACATGCTTTGTAAAGCTGGTCTAGTTTTTTTATTAGTTAACCAAAATATGTTTTATTATTTTTTCTCGTTATTTCCAGTCACTGTGCTTACTTTAGGCTTGCTGTTGAGATTTGAACTAACACCCTTAGGCGTGGTTTTTAAACGCCCCAACGACTAAGTTACTATCGTTATTGTTATCAATTATTTCAACTCAAGAAAAAAACTAGAACTGACCGGTTATAAAAACAGTCGTACCTCATTTAATCAGTTCTAATTCAGAGCAATATCATTCGCAATTGATTAGCTCCATAGCTTTATAATTGCTCACTTGTAACGATTGTGCTTCGATCAATATGACCGGACACTGGTATCATTGACACCGAACAATAAACTTGCCATCAATTGGCAATTGCCAGATTGTCCGAATTCGAACACAACTCGAACGCGCGTCGACACATGTCGTATCCAGGACACCGATGTGACTGTACTCGTATGTACAGACCTCTGACGTCTGCAAAGACAACTGCTGCGACTTTTCTTCCTGGCTGTTTTTTTTACAACTGCCTATAGGCATGCGTTTGACCAGTGATTTGCTTGATGGGAAGCGACGAGGTGATCGAAGGTGTAATAACACGCTTGCCTAGGAGATACCTATTCATTTTTCTCTTGAACATCCCTGTATTCTTTTAGGTGAAAAAGACAAACGCAGGGAACGAGGTGTCCCGCATCTCTGCAGTTCCTACTGTCAGTCGCGAGTCTATGTCGTACTTTTGAAAATGATTCTCATTTGGGCACTTGTCTCACCGCTGGCGATGAAGTAGATAGTAGAGTTAGAAACTAGAAACAAGTTGGCGAGCAGCGAGAAGCAAGTGTAAAGTTCCGATAGTTTTGTCACTAGGCAATTGTACACGAAGCGAGCATTATCTACTCGCCGAGCGATGCTCGTTCGGATCGGGATCTGAATCTATTGAACATTTATTTAGAAAGTTCGTCGCTTACTCGCTGGCGGTGAGACAAGTGCCATCGGAGTCATTTCATTTTCCACATCATTTTCGGCCTTTATAATATTATCTTTATCCATATTCTGTGCTAACGAACTCGAAACAAGTCCAACCTTTTGTCGTTTTTGTCATCAAATAGACCAAAATTGAAAATTTCATTAATTTTAATACCTTTTATGAGGTGATTGTTATTTTTACTGCTGTCAATTTATCGCGCAACCAATCATTTTGCGCTACAAAATTCTCCGAAGCCAGCTTAAAGACAATTAAGTATTTGAGAAGTGACGCGTAAAGCGCGAAGGATCGCCTTAAAATGCTAATTTCTCCATAAACGTTTCACATTGAACATTAACATGATTGTTATTGCGGACTTTAATTACTGTGACCTTTTTAAACCTCCCGCAGTTAATAATTCGAAAACACCTGTAATTATATTTGGGACGCCCGTTAAAGATTAATTTTCCGACATGATTTAAACAGCTTCTTTTTATGCATATTAATGTGTTTCCATCTACCGGTCTCATCATTATCTCGCGTATATGAATACTTACTGCAAATCGAGTTTGGACCTTTTCGAGAACTGATCGAGTGGACCTTTGTGTGGCTGTAGAGGCGGTAATCGACGTCTACTATTGGGCTCTACGATCCGCGAGAATGTTTATTTATTTATTGCGCCACTAAACAGCCCAGCGGTGTGGTCCGTATTCCGAGGCGGTCTCCACTTTTCAAGCGCAGCCAGCGCGATCGTTCGATAGTGTACCATTAGCGCGAAGACTCTCGCCGGCATCCAATTGTGCGCTTAGATATCGCATACAAATGTCGATCGTTGTGCGCTGCGCCGTCCCCGCTCGCGCTCATCTGCATTCAATCCCATTGTTGCCAATATTATTGTATATTATGCGTAATCGCTAATTTATGGATCGCACTGACCGCAGGGAGCGTCCGCCGCCTCACACGAGATCTAATCGTCACCCAGTGGTTTGTGGGTAAGATCCTTATTTACCAGCACAAAGATCGTTCTTCTGGCGATATTCGTATTACCATGCAGTGGTAATGGCAACTAAGGCGGTTGGTTGTTAGAGGGGCTACATGTACAGTCGGTTCGATCAAAGCAGTAATTACTGCCAGAGTGGCCGCGACTGCCTGCGGGGGAGCTTCTGTATTTTAGAAGTGTCCTGCGATGCCCAAATATATCCTGTGTGATTGCGGAGGGCGACAGTAATTATTTACAACAAAAAGGCGACAGCATCTTAACAGGGACTGAAAGGACGCGCCGATCCCGGCGCGCCGTAAAAAGCGCAAAGAATACACCTCGATATGATCGCACAAAAGCCGCTCCTGAATCCTACCTCGATGCTAATTTCCACTATCGCGCTCGCCCTCATTCATTTTCAATCGAAGCCAGCCTCCGCTCGCTTCTATTTTTTTAAAATCACATTAAAGAATCGAATATGGTGGATGTTTTTTTTGTCAAACCGGTGCGTGCGACGCGATTTATTTATTTGCAGGTTTTTTAAAGCGACATTCCGGCTCGCTGTATACTTGTGTCTACCCGCAATTGGCATTTCGGGCTAAGCGCGAGCTATACAAAGTCGCCGGTTTTAACGGTTGTTTTTAACGCTCGAAACTCTCGCGCAAGAAACCGAGGATACAAATAAATTATTAATCGTTTGTCCTGTCTTTTATAAATTAAAATCCGTCCTTTTTTTGGTCTGCCGCGTCCCGGCTGTATATTTTTTGGTCGCGTCGCATTTCGTTGTCTGTCCTCGAATTTATTAAAAAGCTTAAGCCAGAGGTGAGCAATTAAATCTGTGACAGAAATTAATACGGGAACAAGCTGCGCATCGCCGGCGACTGGCGACCGCTCCGCCGAGGATTAATTCACGGCTTGTATGCTTTATTAATCCTCTTATTATTAATAAAGACCTTTTTATGTAGGCATCGTCGAACGAAGGATAAAAATTTAAGAATTTCCAGTTCTTAATTATACTAAGTTACACGTAGCGGGAACCAAATTTATGATAAACTCGAGTAAAGCTTTCCAAATTCGCTCTGCATAAATAAGCCGAACCGTGGCAAAAGTTCGGGCTAACTCACGAAGGTGCATAAATTAACGCGCCCAGGCCCGCATTCGCCCGAGCGAGAAAATTCGCTAAAATTATCTAATTACGTGTGTGCAGAGAAAAATCTCGAGTTACTCACGTAACCGTCCGGAAAATTACAGGCATAAATCACGCGGGCGGGGCGCGGGGATGATTTTCCATTCGCTATCTTTTACCTCGGTATTATTTTGATTTATTTCCTCGCGTAATGAAAGCGTACGTCTCATGTTGATGTACCAGAAATCCAGTATTCATTTCGCGAGATTGCCTTCGCCGCGCACGTTAGATGGGCGCATCATTAGCTAAGTAGCGGCTGTATAAATCTCGGTGGTCGTAAATTTAGTAATAAAGTAGGATGAGTATCACCGCAAATAGGCGTCACTCGTGTCGCAGATGTAGCAGAGCAGCGGACGTTGCGGTAGTGTCGCAGAGACGCAGCGTCGGCTGGCGGGCGAGCCAGGGTGCGATGGGCTCGTTAACAAGGAAAGTGGCACATTCCGCGACACCGCACATTAGGCTGCGGCTGCAATTATCTCGCCTCGTATGCATCCTTACGTTTCACATCTTGTTGAACGAAGTGCCTCACACCGCAAATGCTCTAGGTGTTACCATTCAATTAACGGTCGAGCAAAAAGTAGTAAACAAAGTTGTAACGAATCTGATCTTTGTGATTCTCGCTTTTTCAATTTGCTGAGATGATAAAGTTAAATAACATGATGTAAAGATATCGAGGATGATCAAGTCGGAGTCCCAAATAACTCGTAAAAAATATTTTGTCGGCGCTGCGATTTCATGTTCCATCAAGAAGTATGGTGTCAACAAGTTTAGTAGCAAGCATGGATATGTACATACAATGTTTCCAAACTCGTTTTGATAAAGTCGTCAAATCTATGAATGCAAGTTGACTCTGTTATGCATAAGCAAGTTATTGAAGAGCAAAGGAATGCCGATAATGACCAACATTATCGGGATCTAAACGAGCGGAAGATGCGACCACTGACAACTAATGCTTTTGCACTTTATTATATCTTGCGTCTTACAAGCTCTCTAAGACAGTGCTAAGTGATGTGATTCCATGGTGAGTTTAAAACAAGGCGTTTTTCAAACTGAAATATTTTTTCCAGCATCATCATTTCTCATCAGCTGAGAGTAAACAAGAACTATATTGAACGTCATAAATTTAATTATTTTACAAAATATTTTCAGAGTGCCTAGGTTCTATCATTAATCGCTCCATCCAAAAAGTAAGCTAGTCAATAAAGCACCTATTAAATAATTCCATCGGCCCACAGTAGTCGGCTGACGCTAACAGAATCAGATCGTACGTCTACTTTAGCCGTCATAAATCGGAACGGTAGACCCTAACAAATCGCCTTCGGAACCGAATCGCCAAAACGACTGCTAAAAATTTTAACGGCAGCTCGAACATTTCTTAATTAGCCAGTTTTTAGTGTAAGGCAAATTCGGTTAACTCCAACAAAGGATTCCTTTACCAAATAAAAATAAATCAGTGAATCGTGACGAATCACGAAGGTGTTTCGCCGGAACCCTTTTTGTGACCGCTCGGACTAATCTAGAGATCCCAGAGTTTTTAATTAAAGATAATGTAACATAGCTTCACGTACCTACTGCTTTGAACGCCGCTGGCCGTGTAGGGTTGTCGTCACGTTTTCTTAGATCTTAAAAATAAATAAAGGAAATTCTTAGAGAGAAAACGTTCATGAAATGGCCTCGGTTTTTTGTAAGTTTCGTTTCCAATGTCCCTGTTTAATTTGGCTGTCTCATTTACGAAAAACTTTTAAAATTAGTGGACGGGTTTATAGATTTACTCTGTTTGTATTTGCTATGATCAATTTCCTACTAAACGTACAAAAATACTATAATTTAAACTTCGTGTAACCTATACTTATGTTAAATAATTAGGCACTCGACATGGTAGTCGCAGCCCTAAATCACCAGCTGTGCAGTAGCAATTAAAAAGAAGCTCATCAACGTATGTGAGTGGAGGCAACAATGTAGCCAGATCCTGACCCGCACCCTCCAACTGAACTTAATTTGAAAATACTTCTTCTATGGCTTGCCGTAATAAATTAATCTCAAAAATGTTATCATTCGCATTCGTGCTAATATTTTTGGGTGATGACTGATGGCACACATTATCATCCATTAATGGATATAGCTAGACGTTTCCCAATGCGTATATTCCCTGATAAGCAAACCCCAGTGCAGTGCAATCCCTCCCTCATTTAGAAAAAAACACACACACACAAACAAATTTACAATGATCAAAATCATTAACTTGATCCCAAGACACTAACCCTTTACTTACAAACAATCGATAAGCTTGAGCCTGCTTAGTTAGTTTCATCCTGATGAGAAACAAAACCCTGAAAACGAGACAATTAACATTTTAACTAAAACAACCACAGATCGTTACTTAATAAGACCATTAGAAGCTAAAACAACTTTTATTATCCATCTCGGTCGCAATCGTAAAATCATTCCAACCTTTCTAATTCTCATTCCAACCAAAAAAGTTACATTAAGATCGTCTTTAATAGCGTTGATTACCATCTATGCCGAGTGGGGAGCGATTATTCCGGAGTCGGGTGATGCGAGAGAAATGCGCCCGCGCACGCGTCGCCACCGGGTTACGCTGTCGTTAAGAAATTACCGGCGCAGAGTGGACGCCGCCGATTTTATCGATGGAATTTATTGTCGACACTCGGAGTCAGAGCGGAGACCACGCGTGCCCCTCTCTAACAAACTCGTGGATGTATGCCATCGTTTATTTTTCCTAGAAGCCGATGGTAGAGCTTTTGCTGAAATCATTTCCTTCAGCATCGGCATGGATATGGTAATGTTTAATGTTATGCAACTATTTGAAGACGCAAGTATCCGATCCAAAATATTACCTACTTCAAATAATTCAATCTTCAAAAATCAAAGGATCTACTTACAACTTTTTAACAGTGTGTTCGTTTATTGTCGTTTACACAACTCGTGTCTTAAAAGTATTATGTAATTTCTTGAAATGTTTCAAGAAATTAAATAACCATGTACCAATGCAAATATGGAAGTCTAATGTAAGACTTCCATATTTGCTTAGGTACAAAGTTCCTTTTGTTACTGAAAATTTAAGCATTCTGAACTCTACAACAGTTCATCAAGTAAATAGGTTTACAGTGGTAGAGCACCGGCTACTCTAGATTGCGACACTTAGTATTTACGTTACTTCTGCTTTGCTTAGTTTGGGGTCAGGCGACCGTGTATGCAAGCGTCCAAAATTTGTTTATTTATTTCGGCTCTTACAGATGATGTAATTTCAATTTCAATCAAACATTTATAAAACAATTTCTCTAGTCCCATTGATTGGTCGCATTCGTCACGTAGTGCGAGCCCCGGGCTCGGTGCTGGGAGATGCGCCAGCGCAGCACAGTAGTAACGAGTGTATAATTATTGTGCCGCGCCGACGGTAGCCGAAAGCACCGAAAGGCCGACTCATCGTAATTTGATGGCGTCGGTCGGCCCGCCCCGCCGCGCCATACAAAAAACTAATTAACAGAGATGGACCAAGATACGAGTCGGTGCATCATTCGCAAGAACAAAATAAAACGAGACGCCGGTGACTATCGATGATTAATTTTAATTTTCGTGTTAGTGAACTCGAGGTTTGATGACTTGCGTATGTTGGGCGCTCTTAACCGGTGCCCTGAGTGGAGTAATGAGACCGAGACGACGATCAAGCTAAGTACTCGTATTAAGAATCGTGCACTAGATTTCCAAGAAACAAATCCAAAAGACAATCAAAATTTTTTAGTCTTATTTTTTTTAAGTCACTAAATCCTTGCAATATTTTTCGGATACCTCATGATGACCTTTGTCACAAGTTCACAACTATTTCAAAGGCTTTCGTTCCCCAAATTTTCAAACAATTGTGCCCTGCAAAATTCTTCAATGTTTTCTGCATTTCTCGAGATGAAAAGTACGCAATCACCGACATTGTATGCTTTTCATGTCTCTTGAAGCATCTACTCTCAATACTGATTCATGCGTTTAACAAATATTAAGGAAACATTTTGCACACACGGTCATCTGACCCCAAACTAAGCAAAGCTTGTACTATGACTGCCAGAGACTAATATACTCGTACATACAAATTTATTTTTAAATACATACTTAAATAGATATTAACACCCAGACATAGAACAAACATAAATGTTCATAACATGAATGTTTGCCTTAGGTGGGAATCGAACCTACGCCCTAAGCTCATTCAGAAACCAGGTTTACTACCAACTGAGCCACCGAGGCATCCAAATACATAGATATAAACAAACCGACCGATAGTATAAATTTAAGATTGCATATCCTAAATAATTACAAATATGTATAAATGTATAAATGCGAAAGTGAGTTTGTTTGTTTGTAACGCTTTCACGCTCTCACTATTTAACCGATCGTCATGAAATTTTGCATGCACGTTGTCTGGGATACAAAAAAGGACATAGAATTTTTTATCCTAAATAGTTTAACGGTTTCCGTGGGACCGTGGATGAAACCGCGGGGCGCAGCTAGTAATTAATATGCCCAGAAGCTTCTAGATGGTCTTGTTTCATATATTAGAGGACATTAATATTGACACAGTAATACATGCGACGTTATACCTAACGTGGGACGGTTGTCCTCCAACAGACAGCGGGGCTGATAGATGGCCGTCATGATGGATCACAGGACGGCCGATGGTCGCCCGACAACCGCAAACACCGACCGATACGCTACTTACCTGTTATTGCTGGATTTAACTAGATTGGAGAGATTTCTGACTACTTATATACGTGTATGTATTCTGTGTAGCGTAGCTCAACTAGCTGGTCACAGTTCCAGTTCGTCAATGTTAAGTTTGATAATCTGGGATAATCTAATTGGAGAACGAGCTATTCGGTCAATTTTCGAATGGACAATTGGCGAGTGCGGGTGGAATTTAGAATTGAGGGCTATTAAAGGCTATCGTGGGTTGAATGACATGTTTCATTATTGATTCCAGTAGTCTCCTCCCATCATCATCAGCGTCTAATCGTCCACTGCTGAGCATAGGCCTCTCTTCTCGCACGCCACTCAGCCCAGGTTCAACCCGCGATATATACAACATCGTCAGCCCAACTAGTATAATAATATTGCTTATATACATCTCGAAAAACTTTCCGTAGCATAGGGTCAAGGCACGACGTAGCGACTCTATTCGAACTTATACTTAGTACTTTTAATATACGTTTTTGTTTTTTTATTTTAATTGGCTTCAAAAATCCAACTGATCGTAAGCCCATAAAAAATTGCATTTTGGCGTCGAGGACACGGTCACCAAAAACCGAAATTCGATAACCGACCACGACACGTCAACAAGGCGAAGTTAATCATTTTTAATACTTAACGTTTTACTCGTAACTGGTATGACTCCTTGCCAGCAGTGAGGCGAATTGCCATTGTTCGCCAGCTTTGCCACCGTTTTATTACCCTTTAAGTGAGTATTTTCGAGTGCTGACACAGGACACAGCGTCGAAGTTGAAAGGAAGCCAACTCTTGACTAAAATATGTTATTATAGCCGGCACAGCGACGGTTATTAGTCGGAATAATTAAAAACCCCAAACGCGCCGCCTAAAAGGATGACGCAGGCTTCCAGGGACTCCAAATTATAACCCATGAATGGAATCTGACCTTCATCTGATTAGTCCTATTCAGAAATCCTTTATTAAATTGGCGGCGCCGAAATCGGACGCTTCATTAACGCAGGGACACGTCTACGACCCAAAGAAATGTCACGTCAAAATCGGTTTCCGAGAAGCATAGCGCTACCGGAGCCGAAAGGAATTAATAAATACAAAAGGGTTTATAAAAAGCTGTGACAGAATTAAGAGCGGGCGCGTTAAAAATGGTGGTGCCCGCGAACAAGTGAAACATAATGCGCGAAACAAAGCAGCCGGAGCGAATGCTTTAAATCATTTTTAATTATGTTATGGCGCGGGCGCGTTGTGGGTCGGTGTGTGCGCATGCCCGGCTTGGGTTTCACGCGGCTGCTGTGCGTGCGCATGGCTCGGCGGCGCGGTGAGCACGCACGCTGTCCCTCCGATGGATGACCCCGTCACGTCCACCCAGGGCAGCCACCTCCGGAGAACATCTCGCCTTATCCTACTCATGATACTTAGTGAATCGAATCAGAACACCTAGCTATTCACTATGTAGTTTATGTAATAAAACAAAAAGCTTGAAAAAAACAGTTGAAAGATGCTGTTACAGATTCAATGGAACTCGTTTTTATTCTGTGCTCTCATGACTTTTTGAGTAAAAGCGTTCACATTTGTAGCGATTCACTTCTAGCTCGTTTCTGAATGTTTTTTGGATTTAAAACGATTTCTTCAAAGTGGCAATGGAAACGGTATATTTCAACACTGCTTATGACACTCGACTGCCCACTGCACGCCGTTTTCGTTTAGTTCTTAAATTTTACTTTGTAACGAAACCAAAATAAATGAGTATAAGATCCAAATTTGAAGATTCGAGCTACTCGTGTGTCAGCTACGCGCTGTCAAGGCTTTATTTCAAGGCTTGCATAAGGTAGCTATTAATAGCTAAGCTAAATTATTTACTCGTATTGATAGGCAAAAACAAGCGATTATTTAAGCGGAATACGTAACAACGGTGACTCATTGTTAGTCGGACTTATTTCACGGTAGCTTAGCGGTTATGGCAGGAACACTCTGTTCGCTAAATAGGTGTGCAATTGTGAGAAATGCTTGTGTTTTTCACTTAGTGTTTTCAGTTGGTTTTTTTTCTAAGATACCGTCATGTTACATTTGGGTATACCTATTCTGCAATTATCAATACTCATCCAATCCATAGTTTTACATATTAAATCGTCTCTTTTTAACCCCAGACGCAAAAACGATGGGATGTTATAAGTTTGACGTGTCTGTGCGTGTGTGTGTGTGTGTGTGTCAGTCTGTCTGTGGCATTGTAGCTCCCCAACGGATGAACCGATTTTAATTTTGTTTTTTGTTTGTTTGAAAAGTGAATTAGTCGGGGGTGTGGTGTTGTAATTTTGTTACATAGAATGTTTCATTTGCCTACTTTACTGATAACCACGAACCGCGTTCATAAATTTCAGAGATGTCGGACACAGCTTGAGACAAGGAATCGGGCGGCTAGCGAGTTAAGGTCGACAAAAGATAAAACCTAATACTTCAAAAAGGCTAAAATCAATCTAACTGCTTAATAATGGAAGTAAATGAATAAAGTTATGAGGACGAATAAGATGAATGATATTTTTGTTTTAAAAGGCGGCAAATGTAGGAAACCCCAGCACCCAGCAGTTTATATGTACCTTTTAAAAGGATTATTTATTGGATGTTATTAAAGCTCACACATTAAACACTCGTATAAACGTTACCCCGTACATTTCTAATGGTAAACAAGCGACGGGAGCGCTGCTAGTGATTTTAACAAAACATCTGGTCTTGTTGGGACTACTCGGACGTCGTCTCCTTGCCCCTGTTTATTATAAATTAACTGGGGCTGAAAGGCTTTGACGGCCGGAAGATTGCGGAAAAATGTATTATTGATCGAACTGAAATGGAAAATAAATTCTGAAATATTTTGTGTATCGATTAAAATGAATGTATCGTTATTTTATTATGAGACTAGCTGCGCCCCGTGGTTTTAATCCAGATGCATAGGACCCGGTAACTTTTTCGGGATGATGGGTACACTAAGGCCCGTATGCTAAAACCACACTCAGTCATGAATCTCGATTTAAAACTAGTTTTAAGTAGATATTTAATTCTAGAACTATACTTGAGACCAGATTCTATGAACGTAGTTCACCTGAGTAGCGTCGTATTCTAAAACGTCACTTAGTTGATAATCGGCACTTAAGTTGACATTTGATCTTTGATCACTCAAGTCAGGTCTGTACCACGCTTGAGCAGAGATTTCATTGTGTAGTTGGTTATGTAACGATGGTTGCATGTTGATGGTTGATGATGCATGGTTTGGTCCTTAAACCTTAAATTTTAGTTTATTTGACTGTATTCTGTTTCGCGTACTTTAATGAATAATATAAAATAAATAAATAATCATCAAAAAAAATACAAGACAAGGTCATGATAAATTTCACAATGACGTTACTGACGTTCCGTATTACATAGATTTACCTATCTTTTCTTGAAATTGTTTGCTCGAAGCTTTGAGTACATTCTAGAGTTTTATGCATAAAAACATGTGAAATTAATTATGAAATATTTTTTAAATAATACTAATCAGTAATACTTCATAATTTCAAATTCTATTACTGATTTTATGAATAAATTGTTTGTAAGTTTTTAGTTTTGCGTTAAGCGGAACGTAATTGTTAGATAAAATTAAAATGTAAACGAAAACAGACTGATTCGTAGACAAGATAGATCTCCGTTTGAGACTAGATTTAGATCTAGATTCAGCGGAGTTGAGTTTTAAAACAGTTTTGGAATAAGAACAATACTTCAGTGACGATTCTAGGCTTAAGCAATGATCAGGTGATCGAAATCAAACGATACTTGAGCTCGATTTTAGAATGCGGGCCTAAGACTGTTTCTGTATTCCTGACAATGTGTACGCAGCATGTCATTAGGATCGGTGGAGAAGTTAAAGCGTGAAATCTTAAGAAAGAAACAAACAAACAAACTCATTTTCGTATTTATGATATTAGTTAGGGTTAGGACTATGAATAAGTAACCCTAAATCTTATATCTTTAAATGAGCAATTCTTGTATATATATATATAATTGGAATCTCGGAATCGGCTCCAACGATTTTCATACAATTTAGTATATGGGGGTTTCGGGGGCGATAAATCGATCTAGCTAGGAATAATTTTTAGAAAATGTCATTTTATTCGTGTTTTATCGATAATCAACTTAAACATAAACTTGGAAGAAAAATAACAAAAAGGAGACGTTTGAGTAGTCTCAACTGAAAATATGACTCTTCCTGACATCTATTGGCGAATAATAATACTATTTTTTGTGAACAACTAATTGCTTTAACGACACAACAGCAGATGGCGTTGTAAAGTAACACGAAGTCAATGAGTGTTTGCTTTGAGGTTAGACTAAAACCAATTGTTTATTTTCCAAAAAACACAATTAAAAAAAACTTAAAAATACCGAGCAAAGCTCGGTCATCCAGGTACTAATAATTTAATGATAGATATTAAAGACATATTAGGTTAGTGTTCCTTTATCAACGAGCTAAGTGCTTAAAATGCTAAGTGTTTCAACTTCAAACAACACGAACTTGTAGACCTTGTCTCTTCTCATTTTTATGCTAAATTAGTTATCTATTATTTGTATACAGTAGCAACAATATGCAATGTGATTACTGAAAAACTTTAAACCAAACGCTGAAACCAATTCTCATATTTATGCTAAATTACTTAGCTATTATTTCTATACAGTAGCAACAATATGCAATATAATTACTGAAAAACTTTAAACCAAACGCTGCAATCAATTGTGCATTGAAAAGACATCAACGTGCGTCGCGTAGATCCTGCTACGACGAGTTCTACGATTTACTCCTAACTGTCTTCCAGACTAGTTTCTCATATCAACATAACGCCTTAGTTTATTAGTGGTCGTTGGGAGCCAGCCCCTTATACCTACAATCCATTAACATAAATAAAGTTATTTAAATTTATGTAGGTACTTCAGTAAGGAAATAAAATTATGGACATTCAAAGTATACCTGTATTAAAAGTAGGTATGCCTTAAAAACGTAATAATATGGGGAATTGCCCTTATTTCAACAACATCACTGAATCTTGTACAAGCTAATGACATGGCCTTTGATGGAACAAACTTGCTTATGGAGTGCCAATTCACTGCACGAAGAAGTTGGAAAAAAGTGCATTTTAATAAACGAGAAAACCACCTAACAGTGAAGTAACCCAGTGGTACTTGGAAAACCACCACTCGGCAGACATAATAATAATGAACTAGTCAAACGAGAACTGTTCCAAAAATAAGGTAGATTTTAAAAAACATTAAGCTTCAGCACGCTAAAGCTTAATGCTTTAGCATTCTAAATAGCACGGAGCAGAGCGGTCATGAGCCAATTGGAATTTACAGCTACAATTCCGACTAAACCCTGTCCGACTAGACGACAATCAGCAAAAGCACGCGCTAATTTGCCACAACGAACCGATATCGTGTAAATAACAGTTCGTCTATTGCGTTGTCCGGAATGCATGACCGATCGGCCACGGAGGGAAAAAGCGCTCGCTCTCCGCTGAATGAAGCGATTAGCGCTCAAATCGCTGAATGGTAGAGCGGCACGCGGAACCAACCGCCGGCCACGACGCGCGAGCGACCATTGTCTCACCCGCTTGACCCGTGCCCCTAGTAAAAACTAAAAAGCAGAAACACCCGACTAAAAACGCCGACTTTCCTAATGATAACGACTCCGAGACGCTTTTAATTGGGTAAAAAATGTACCGTTTTTATCGTGAGCGCTGACGAGCTTTCGAAAGATGCCCTGTTGCGCATCGCTGCCTGCTCCGGCTCTGATGAAGACGTTTCTTGTCCTAGAGATCGTTTTTGCTAACATTACTTAGGTAAGGTCTATAAATGCGAAAAAAGCATACCTACTTGCTAGCTGTTAATTAAGTACCTTTGATTACATTTTCACCTGTTTTAGTTTCGTGAACACAGATTTTTTTGTGTTGTTTAGAGTATTTAGGAGAAAAAGTGTGAAATGATGCAATGTCTACTAACATTTTCTCAGCCCTTCAGTAGGTAGTACTAGACTTTTTTGAACGTGTGTGCGTGGTGATGGTGCCATGAAAAACATTTAGGTACAATTGCACGAAAACTAATATTAATTCCCAAACTCGACGTTAGCCATTTCCGTTCCAATATACAACCTTAGTATATTTAATATTCTAAAACTGCACATATGTATTTGTAAGAGTTTAATGTTACGGCTTTTTTAAAATTTACTTGTAAACAAAACTGCACAGTTTTTAAAAAGAACCTCAAAATGTAGTCCTGGCCACACTTTTATAATGCACTATGTATATTTATGTACACGAAATTGTACCTTATACCAATGTATATAATGTCGAGGTAAGAATGACCAAGCGAGTAGCGTAGTTTATTTGCGTCAATCTGTGCGTGTTGTGTACATATACAACAGTAGCGTAGTTTTTGGATGGTTTTTGGCTTCACCTATATCATACGCCGTGCGCCATCTGATTCTCTAAATTGATCTGAGACTAGATACATGGATACTTGATAAGTATCACACGTAAGACGTCAATGCCGGGACTCAATATGGCCGTCGACGGCCCAGTTTAACTGATTCAGCCTGAGCCCTCGAAATTTCTCCCCGTTTAGGATAAAAGCCGAGGTAACAAGGCGTTTGTTAGCCCCACACTGAGCGGGCTAATTCAGCCGAGCAGCGGCCGGATCTCATCTCATTTACCTTATTAAGGAGTCGCCGTCACTCAACGTCACTCGTATACCGTGGCCTGAGCATAAACACCACCAAAGCCGATCTATCACCTCGCTTATCAATGCAATTCTCATTCGAACTGCACGAATTTATGAATTACGATCTCCCTAATGAGGGAGCATATTCTAGAAATGTAGGCTACATTTCTACCTCATTCACTCATAAACTTAATAAAATCGTAAAAGTCAATTTTAACATACTCATTACTAATTGTAGTATCAAAGTAAATTTTGTACTTATGTATAACTAGCTGCGTCCCGCGGTTGCACCCGCGATTAAAAAGTATCCTATGTGCTATTCTAGACTATAATCTTTCTCTGTGCCAAATTTCATCCAGATCTGTTCAGCCGTTCTGGCGTGAAAGAGTAACAAACATCCATCCATCCATCCATCCATCCATCCATACATCCATACATACAAACTTTAGCGTTTATAATATTAGCAGGATAATATGTAGCGTAGTGCGGAGTACTATTATTTTGTGTTAGTTTTTTGGAGGTGCTCTGATGATGGAGCCAAGAAATAAAGGGTGTTTTTTCTTAAACAACATATTTACCAATATTTTGGTTGTTGATCAACACTAATGTGGCGTTTGTCTAAGGGGATCATGCCACAAAGATGCCTGTTTCATAAAAATACAGTCTACACCACACCTAGATCAATCGATGCGATATCTTTCAGATTATGAACGTCACATCCGCAATCAGAGCGAATTTCAATAAAACTGAATTCAAAATTGGAATTAAGCGTAATTGTCCAATTCGAATTCCGAACGTAGAATTCTCAGCGGCTAATGGTCTTATTCAAATTTGGAATACGGCGAGTGGAAGGATAAATCTCGGAGAGTTGGAGTTGGAGGAAAGCGGGTAATGAGCTAATTCGGCATGCGCCCCGCGCGACCCGCTCGCCCCTCGCTCGGTTCAGGATGTAGGTGAGTAGCATTGCAGCACGAAATGCGGGAAATGCACTCAAGCATATTCTTTATTGGATAACGTGGCTGCATGATTCTTAAATTGGTAATGAGTGTGCATATATTTGTTTTGAACTAAACTTCTAACCTGCAGGCTAAAATGAGCATTGCAATGTATTTCAAATAAATTCACAATCCAATCAACTTTTCTTCAATGTTAATTAAGTATCTATATAGTCATATGCCGAGGAGGCGTTAACGAAGAAAACTGGAAAGACAATAGGCTTTTTCTTTATGTAAACGCGACTAAAATGGACCAATCCGACGCCCCGGAACGCTGGCTGGCGTCGGTAATTAAAAATTCAAATTAGGAACGTCGTCCCCTCGCGACGCGCCGTTGGTGATTACAGAGCGTTAATTACGGGCGACCAATTAAAATGCGAGGCGACAGAGCGGTAACGACTCGACCAATCACAGGGCGGCGCTGAAGCGAGGCGTGGTAATTAAGACGAAAGGGTTGTGATTTCCCGACGAGCGGGGGCGTGTAATTAATCACTCGATGCTAGGAGTGGCGACGGAACACTCCCTTGTCTCCCGGTTCGGTTTTCAGGATGACTCGCCTTAATGCGGCCCCGTACTGTGACCTGGTTTTGGTTACGGGTGTGTTTCTTTTCTGAATGCTAATAGTACCTAGAATCCTAACACATTTGGTTTCGTATTTTAGGTCAGTACCTACTCTCATAGTTTTTTCCCTTTACGTCTTTGAACTCGATCATTGACGTCATCCGAGTGAAATCTAAAATCCAATAACGTGGCGTCTCTACCTATAAAGCAAGAGTAGTTGCTACCTGTGAAGTAAATAAAGATCTAAAAGCCTCTCCCTTCAAAGGAACAATAACGTCGGTCTATTTGCATGCAGCAATTCATTGGAACGTAAAACAGATGTAGGTGGAAGGAATTGAGTTTTAGCTCGGTCGGGTAACCCCGCGTAGTAAATGGCCCTCTTACGCAGTACGCACCTCGCTCCAGCCTTAAATGCGTCACTATTTTCCATAAACGTGATGTTTTTATCCGCGATCTCGGATATCTGCGAGTTAGGGAGTTTATACGCTATAAAGTTGTGGCGGCTTGTGCTGGAAAGGTCGTTATTTTGCTCCGTTTGGGCGAGGGTATTCATTGTTTTCAACTTGAGCTTGATTGTTTCGTTATGTGGGATATTCTACGAGTAGGTTCCAATTTTAAAATTGTGAAATACTCTTTACTAGAATTGACTTATGGGTTAGGTCAAAATGATAATTTGATGACACACCATGGTTGAATTGTTCTATGGTCACAAAATATATGATATGTGTATAAAATCCTTAGTTCAAGTGTTACTAGTTAGATCTCCAAAAGTCGTGGTGAAGTACTTGCCTCTACTCAAAAGCTCTCCAAGCCTGTACCGCCTCAACTCCTCAACAAACCTCGTCTCGAACTCCTCAAAACTTGGCTCCTTCGCGTTTCAAAACTAACAAACAATAAATTAGTTTCATTCCGTGCGGGCCTCAGCCTCACTTCGTGTTATTAACAAAGCCGATGAAGTATAAATGATCCGCGTAGCCATTCCTCAAGGAGACTGGAGAGTTATTCCGTCCCCTCCCACACCGCGCCTCACCCCCGTTCACCCCCTACCGCCGTCACCGGCAGAAGAAAAATGCTAACACGCCCCCGCGAAAACTATTAGTTATTTTGGCACCCCCACAACCCTGCTGCCTTCGATTTTGGACCACTACACTACATTCTCTTTTTAACAGGAAATATCACCGATATTGAATTGTGTTCCGAAATTGTGTTTAACCAAAAATACTGATGCCGTAGTAATCCAATCAGATCGGACAGTTAACTAACCTGTCGGTTTTAAGTTCTTAATAGACCCATGAGATTAAAATTAGTATTAACACTAAGAATATGCCTATCACTAAGAGTATCTTTGCGTTTTACTAATGTGATTCCTCACATTAGTGAAATGAAAAGAGGGATGTTGGATTACCTTAAAATCTGGACATACCGTTATTGTAGCAACCAAGCATGCAAAAATGTATGTTAACTCTTTCATATTTTCTGGCAGCTACTCTGCTCGATAGATGATCGCTCATCCAAATCAGAGCGTCCATGAGACGGCCTACTTATAGAAATCCAATTTCAACATTGGAACTCTCCACAAAACGAATATCGCGAAAGACAAGACGACTTAACACTCAAATCCAGCACCGCAGACGAAATGATGAAATTCAAAATAAGATAAAGAATATGGCCCATAAAAGTTTCATTGCTGTTAACTTATTTATGAACTCCGCTACATATTTAAGGTAAGTATGTTCTTACTTATCGACGTTGACATGTGGTAAACACTCTATTGAAATATCTACTTATTGTAAGGATTTTCCTTGAAAACGTATAATTATTGCATAGCACCGTTTTGAGTAGTAATTTGCTAAGGAAAATATTTTTTTTTTTCGCCGTGATTATTTTTTATTTGCAGCAGACAGCCACGGCATTGTGTGTGTATTGTTTTACTCTATGTTCACAACTGCAATCGTTTTATCTTGCGTTTGTTTTCCTTTCGTCTCATCCATTTTTCTTAATGCTTCTACCGCAAGTGTTTGAACGCACGAAGCAGACTTACCTAGATACCTTCATGTAAGTAAGCAAGCTAAGTGCAGCAGTTATATTTTAAGCCCAGAGTCTATAAAGATACGAGCTTGTTTTGAAGCAGTTAATATCATTTATTAACGCACGACGCAAAAACGACGGGGTGTTATAAGTTTGACGTGTCTGTGTGTGTGTGTGTGTGTGTGTGTGTGTGTGTGTGTGTGTGTGTGTGTGTGTGTGTGTGTGTGTGTGTGTGTTTGTCTGTGGCACCATAGCTCCCGAAACGATGAACCTATTTTGGGATTGTTTATTTTGTTTGAAAGGTGAATTAGCCGGGAGTGTTCTTAGCTGTTTGATGAAAATCGGTGTTGATCAAAATCGATGTCGAGACTTTTTTAAATTTTTAATGTATACTTTTGTTTCACGTGACACTCACATTGAGCTAGAAACAAAAACAATGTCGTGTTTTCACACAGACTTTAATTGTATTGTTTCGGAGTTCTTATGGTAGCATTGATTGTATGTTAATTTACCAGTACAGTTCACATAGCAAATACTTACTCCTAAATCTCGATAGACAAAGATGCTATAATGTGAAGACTCTTAGACGTAACTTCTTTGGTTTGTCTCTAATCCTAAAAGTGGAGATTAATGAATTGTCTTGTTGTAATACAAATTATCTGACCTCAACAATCCTCGGATTGGGGTGCCACATTATCCCTATATAAATGGACCTGTGTGAACAGACGGACACCCTCCCATCTGTCATGTGCTTCCGACACGACCTCATTGTTTAATTGACTTGTGTCCTTCTCACGTCTCGTGTGGGTGCTGCTGTACGTTGAACGTCTTTGGTGTTTTGATACCTATCCCATAGTTGGTACTCAATCTAAATGATAAAAAATTCACACCTATCTTAGTTTAGCTGTTAAGTTTTAGCTTCCTTGTAGCTAAGTGTTGGCAAACATAAGAAATGCCAAGCTCCTTTGTAGTAAGATCATATTGGACGATGCTATGTTAAACTACAATACAACTCAACAGTGCTCGTATTTGCTGGGACAACTCGTAAAAACCAATGCTTTTGTAAACAGACATACCTACAAGGATCTCTAATGTGTACTTAGACAGCTCTTAGTCGCCATCCGTGTAAATGTAAACCATAAAAAATAATGAGAGCCAACTAATCCACAGCACACACTCAGATAGCAAAGTACGAGGTCTTGTTAGCGGACGTAGAGTTTCAACAACAATTTTCTATTTCCTCCGTCCAACATAGAGGAGCGTCGTGCCGGCCGCGGCGGCGTGTAGATAATGTAACTACCCGCTTACATAACCGCCACACAAAAGGCAACACTTGCACACAAATGAACGAGCATGGTTTGCACATACGTTGAATAGACAAAGCACACAAGCACGTGAGGTCATCTCCCCTCATTAGGTGGTTAGTTTTCCGGGCGTGTCCGCAGACTCCACGGATGTGCGGGTGTGAGGTGCAGGCCGGGTGGGGGCGGGAGGGGGTGCAGACGGGAAGTTACTTAATTAATCCCCGCGCGGCCGCCATTGGCCGGTGAGGCGGCCGGGCGGGCGGATATCTCATCGCCCACGCGTTAATTGGGCGGCCGGCTGCCACCTAGATTAGAGCCGGCTATATCCGTTAATGAGACTCGGACTCTCGCACTACCTACCTACCGAGCCTCTTATGTAAAGCTAATCCGTACCTAACGAACACCCCCTAATGACTTTTCTTTCATGATGTTATTGCCAATCTCCGTTATGTTAAAGTATGTGGGAATGCGTAATGAGATTTCTCAGAACAACTTTCTCACTAGCACATTCGGTGAGCTCTCCGCCTAACCGCACTTTATGATCGACGCGACTCTCAGAGACAAAGGCAAGAAAGCTGCGAGCGTGTCGTGGAAGTAAATACGGTAACATCGTTACGCGAACCTCGTATTAGGTACCTGTTGGGTCCTCAAAGTCCTTTTAAAGGACGGAAATGAAAAAGCGTAGCTACGCCTGGCACATATGAGGCTGGTGGAGCGTTAATAAATATTGTAGCGGGGCAGAGCCGGCTCGAAACTAATATCGCTCTCGTCGCGTCAAGTGAACGTATAAAGCTCAGATTTAGCGTGAGCCGAGGGCTGAGCGGGCGCGAAACGCCCAGGTAAAGTACCTACTTACACCTCGATATACGAGGAAACGTAAATTATAATATTGTGTGTGGCGCTAACCCTCTCGCGCGCTCGCGACGTGAGCGCGGCGCGCCCGTGTGTGTGCGCCCACTGAAAGAAAAGCAATTTCCTCGCGCCACCCGGGGGGTGGGGGGACGCCTCGCGGGGGAGGGGGGAGGTCTCGCGCGAATATAATTTTGTTCATTTTTTTCATTCGGCCGAGTTAATTCGGCTTCGCGGCGTAGTCGGCTATTGATTAGGGCGCGTCTTACGTTTTAATTTGTTTGCGCGCGCAGCCGGCGATGCACCCGAGGAGATGAGCGCCCCCGAGCGGCGCTGCCGGAGGCTGCCTCCCCGCGGCTCCTAATGAAGCCTCCGCTAACTACGCCGCTATAATCACGCTCCTTTTCACAATCACGCTCTGACGTCAAACTGTTTGCTTCCATCAACTGCGCAACGAGCGGCGAAGCCTTTGACATTTTTGTAACGGAACGTCGAAAAAGCAAATTGTAACAAGGAAGACTTTATTTTTCTTACTACAAAATTAAATAGGTAAATACAAGATACTCGAAACCTTAAAGGTACACAAGTACTCTATTTATTCAAAAAAGGTATTGGCGTTACTACGATTCCAATGAGTAAGTAGGCTACTTATTTGATCTGCGGTATGAAACATAGTTCCTAAAATGAAATACATCACAGCATTCGCAACTCAACCATACTCTCTACTTAAACATTATATAGGTACTCGTATCATTTTCCTGAAGTAGATCACAACACTTAAGCAGAGAACTGAACACCTACCCGTGTACGAGTAGGTACGTTGATAAATTTACATAGTAGCTATCTCTAGGTATAGCTATTAGTATTCCAATATACCTAAGATAGTGCTATCAGATCTTCCCGACATGGCTCCTTGCACCGTAATTAACGTTGCACCGTCCAAGTGCGGGTGGCAGCGCGACGCCATTGGTCATCTCCACCTCCCCCCCCCCCTGCCTGCTGTACCCCACTCCTGCCCCCCACCCCCGCGTCCGCAGTGAAACAACGCCGCCTGCATGTGACACATTAGTAAATGAGACGACATTCGTTACCCCCTCGCTTCACCTCTCCGGTGGAAACTGGAATTTCCTCATTGAAAGCCTTTGAGAGGGTTAGAAGAATCAGTGGTTATTTGTAACGTTGCAGCCGAGTGCTCGCCTCAAGCCGCTCCCGGTCCTACGCTAGTTAAAAACTTCGGAACATTGTGCTTTACAAATGTAGAGTTTATAAGCGTATTTATTATGTTCCCTAAAAGTAACAAGTATTCTAGTAAGTTTGGGAGTTGCAGTAGGTTGATAAGTATAGATAAAACAGGTTGTATTATAGCTTGGTGGTTGCTGTATTAAATTAACACTGGCATACAATAGTTGCTATACAATTTTGCAGTTGCCACCATGAGCTATTGAGATCATCTATTGTTTCTAGTACCTACCATAAACTAAAAACAACCATAGACTAAAAATATGGACTTACATAAAAACCTGTAGCCGTTAGTCGCCATATAAGTATTCGTATTTTAACTGTGTTTCTATCAAAACTTTACGTACGTAGTGGTTAAGATTTCAATCGTTAAAATTTACAAAAAATTTGGTCCTATTCCGCTTTCAAAATATTACTGACAGTTTTCCAGCCGGACCAACTGAAAGACTAAATTGTATATTTTTACAAAATCCAAATATGTATATTAGAAAACTTAAAATGAAAAAAATAATCTTCTTCAGATTTTTATAATTTACTGCAGCTATCAAAACGCTTTATAAGCGCGAATCAAGTAGATAAAGTTAATCATAAAAATATAAAATTACTTAAAAGATAAAGCTTTTCATTCTTAGATCTACAATGAATTGTACCTGGAATGCCGGGGTTTTAAGTATGGAAATATTTTGTACCTTTGACCTTGTGATGTACGAGTTGGTGCAGTCGTGGGATAGCCTGACAAGACGCTGTTTGGACTTATTAAAAAGGTTTTTTTTAAAAAATAACGGATAAATGCTTAGTATTAGACCTAAGTACGGGTAGATACAGGTTCCGATCTCGTTCTCATTCTGCTAAGTATACTAATGAGATCATTTTACCGACTTGCAAATTATTTGCATCCGTGTCTTATATATCTCCTCGCAGCGAGATATTTGGTTAAGTGAGTAACAATGAGGAGGGATGCCGAACTCGGTGTCGATCAGTTGCGCGCTGTGGCAGGCTCAATAAATCGAGCGCCGCCGCCTCCACTCGGCCATTAAGCCTCTCGATAGTGGGTACTCTTCGGTGCTTACTTTGTTTTATTACTTTCATTTTATTGTTTTAATTTGTGTGCGGTTGCGCTATTTGCGTGCGCGCAGTTTGTCGCTCGCCCCGCCCACCGCGGCGCGTCCAATGGCGGCCGGGCGCGCGGCGGCGGCACGCGCCCGCGCCGCTCCGCGCCGCACGCACCACGCACAGACACCGCGACAATACTCATTGTTTCAAACTATTCTCTTATTTTGTTTGTGCCACGACTGCGCCTCCCACTGCGCGATAATTTCAATGTCGCCGTGTATATCCCGATATTGACTGAGATTCCACTCTGCGCATGTTTTATCGTCGGAGGCGCGTCTCGTCAGCGCTACTCAATAAGCAATAAACCATTCGCCTCCGAGAAGTTATTTTAAACCATGGCTGGGATTCGAATTGAGCCCACGCCTTTACACCTTTTAAAGGTTATTGTGTTTCCGAAACGTTAAAGATACTTATTAAGTTTTACGGCGTCCCTAAATGTTCGCAAACATTTGCACTTTGTAGTCTCGGTCCGGGTCAGCAAATGAAATTTGAATTTTCAATTTGACACATGTTCATTATGTTGTTCTATACTGACATACTAAAGTATGACTGAGATAGGTACGCGCTGGCGATAGATGTCCAACATCGGAGCGTGTAGCAAGCATTGCTCTAGCCGCAACAGAGGCGAATCGTAGCACGAACCTTATTAAAGGAGAAACTAAGCAATTGATAGTAAAAATGGGCGGCGAAATAGAAAAATATCGTCGGACGCATTCGTGGCCTGGTAAAATATTCAATCGGGGCAATCCGGGTCCGCGTATAAATTCGGCACCGCCATTATTTGTAGCGCGTCCTCGCGCGACCGAAAATCGGTACCTACATTGATAGTCGTCATTTTTCTTGTAGGTATCGTTAATATTTTACGGGTGCGTGTCGACGGTTTATGGGCCCACTCTTAACACTAAAACGTTTTAGCCGTGCTCTCATTGTTTATACATTTTACTATCCCCGGTTTTTTTATAGTTTATTGCAGGCTGAGTGGTGGTCGGGGTTATGACAGCGTACGTCGCAGCGCCGCGATTGTGCGATTGCCGCGGCCGTGCCACGCGGCTTTATTGCACCCTTGTATGTGTATCGGAAACTTAGCGATCGGCGTATTACCTGCCGATCGGGATAACGGCCGCGCGCCATCGACGCTCATCGATCAATACACCACCATTACCATAATACGTTTGGCATAAGTACCTGACTATAAAAACATCGTTCTCTAATCAAATTGTTCAAAGAATACTTCGAGCCCGTATCTTCAAACGTCTCCCCCATATCTACACGTATGAAAATGGTATATCACATAAGAACGAGTTCTTATCTAAGTGTAATTATCCATCCGAGTTTGCGAGCTCGGAGAAAGAATTGGTCTCGTCTCGTGGCGGGCATGTGTGCGTGCCACCCCCGGCCGGAGGCGCGGGCGCGCGGGCTGCCGGGAGTGGGTAGGCTCACATGGGACGCTCTCTAATGAGGTGCCTGAAAGCGACAATGTCTTTGAGTAAAGCAAATGTGTAGGTATCTACATATAGGGGTGGAGCTCTTCCTATCTGTGTCGTCTCTAATGTGTACGTATCTGTAGTGTGTGTTTATTCGCAGTAAATAACGCTTATAAGCTCCTTAACGTGAATATGGAATGAGGAAACTCTCTAATGGCTTTCTTGGTTACATAAATCAAAATGATGTAGGTATGGTAGCAGCTGAATATTGTCGTAAACCTTTAGCTAAGGATAGATTAGGTTCATGCCTATGTGCTCATATTTAAGACCACGAAAGGTATACATGTCATACATGATCGAAGCATACCACATAAACGCGGTTTATTACCAACATTAATCGTCGTCCTCGTGTCGTCGTAGGGTTCTGCCTAAAAAGACTGACTACCCATGTTAACTCATATATTTGTTTTATACATTCACCAGTAGAAAGCTTTGGGGCTTTTCGTGGTGCTAAACATGACTACCATGATCATCCCTTTTGATCAACACCGTTTCAAATCGGATACCTAATCATGTCAAGGCTTAGATTACTTTGCTCTGAAAAGCTCCGCGCTAGGAGAGTTAATGAGCTCGAGTCATATTTTTACAGAAAGGTAGAGCAACAAAGGTGAGGTGCGGGTCTCCCTCGCCGGCCGGGCGGGAGGCGGCTCGAGAGCGAGGGTCGATTGCGCCTTCCGGTCCGCAGCCGGTTTTAATTTCCCGCGCGCGGCGGCGGCGCGTTAACTTTAAACGGCCGGAGATGAGCCGCGCGCGGACTAATATCATGCACGGCCCGGGCCGTCGCCATAGCGACGCACGCTCAAATGACGTGTGTGCCGGCACCGGCGGGGTGTGAGTGCCCGCGCCCGGGGGTAATATGATTTGAGCGCCGCTCGCGCCCGACACCCCGCCCGCTTGTTTGCTCTCCGATGCAATCGCGATACGAGCCGCGCGCCTCCCGCCCCGCGCCGCCCGCCGGCGACACATCTCTCACCTCCGTCCTCGATAACCGCATCGGTCGGATTCCTTGTTGCAAGCCACCGCATTCTATTGAAATAGATACCTACTCGAGCTCGCGCCCGCCTATCCTCCTACTGCTACCTACTCGATTTACACATCACCCCTTGCCTCGCAATTCTCGCGACTAGACGGTACGTAGGTAACGTGCACCTCTATCGAGCTTTACCACAGTTTCCATAGGATGGAGAGTAAAGGTAGGCGATAGAGGCCTATCACGTAAAATGAAACTAAAAACCATGCTTTAGCAACTCCTTAGAAGAGTAACCGAAGAAACTTGACGAAGAAGCTCATTCTTGCATTCTCGTTATGGTCCTAACAAATCAATCAAATGACCCGACCAGCTCTCAACATTACTGTAACAGGCATCGCCATACCTATTCTCGCCATGTTTTTGCGTGGTGAGTCAATCGCGTCTCGTCTCGAGTGGAATGTAGCGAGTTCGCGCCTCGCCCGGTGACAATTACGCGGTGTCGGTGCTCATTAGTTGCGGAGCGCGGCCGCTTCATGTATCATGTATCGCGCGTCGCCGCACCTCCACCGCCGCGCCGCCCCGACCCGACAATAAAGCAATCAATCCGCAAACGAGCTGCAGACGTCCACACTCTGTCCGCGCCAGATAACGACACGTGTGTCACACAATGCCTCTCATAACTATACCCAATAACCGGGAAATTCGATTCGACACCTGAAAAGGAAGCGCAAGAGACCTGTATATCTGCCGTAATTGAGCATTTGGAGGGCGCATCTAAGACCCGCTTGCAGAGCATTGTTGCGCTAGGGTAATTGCGGCGCGGACGCCGGGGGCCGCGGATAATGCCGCGCGTGATATATGGTACTACGGCTAATAACAGAGCTCGAGCCTCGCGTCGATTATCCCTTTGGCCGGCGAAGACGAATTCGTATCGATCGGCGCGACGCTGGCTCTCAGCTAATGAGAGCTGGATTTAGTTCTCATTATCCACTTTCGCGCTCGCCCGGGGCGCGATGAAGACGTACCGGTGTGGGCGCGGGCGCAGTCGGTCCCGCGGGCGCACAATTTGCGGGCCGCGCTAGTCCCGAGCTCGAGGGCCGCAGCTTTGTACTTTGCCCCGGTAATTGCGCCGGCGCTATCCGACGGGATGCCAACGGCCACCACCACACGACCAACGGTAGTGGATAATTGCGCTATTGTTGCAAGCGCTCGCGAATACGCTACAAATCGTTCTCGAGGAAGTTTGCACCAAATTAGAAGGTTCAAACAAGCCAACTTTGTTGTTTCGACAATTAACTTGGATGAGAAAATTATTAGTCTCATAGAAACTGCGCTGGCTTTAAAGAATGGATAACGTAAAATTATATAGTTATCGCAGCGACTGCGAGCGGCTGCCTTAGAACCATGCCCTGTAATAGAAGACTTTATTAGTACCTAGACGCAGAGAAAAAGAAAATTATTTTTCGCCTTTGAGTTTCAGTGCGTCATGAGTAGAAAGAACCTTATTAGAAGCCATTAGAAAATTATTTATTCACGGAACTTAGTATATTGTACGCACTTATAATAAGAAAAAAGAATAAGATGAGATAAACGCCCAGCATTTCGGGCAAGCGTAGCAGGCACTTTCATTTTTTTTTTTTTTTAAACGAGACCCCCATATCAGTGGCTCAACCCTTTCTCCTTTGCCCGTAGCTGGCTCGGCCGTGGCTCCATGTTCGTGCTCTCAGAAATGCACACGCAAAAGCTCCTGAAAGCAGCTCCCATCTGCACCCGCGACGGCTCCGGAGCTATCATCGACCTGGGCGCGGGCGACGGCGAAGTCTCCAAGCGATACTCCCATCTCTTCTCCGCCAGATACGCCACAGAGATCTCGGGCAGCATGCGGAAATTACTCGCCAAGAAAGGTTACACGTGAGTATGACTTTACTATGTTTCTCTAGGATCAGCTCAAGGAAGAAATTTTTGGGAAAGATCTGATAAAGAGTGGCCTGAACAGGGAGAAAATGGATTATGCACCGAGGGGACAAAGACACTCTACTTTTCACACCTTCTGCAAGGCCTCAAGGTCAAAAGAACCTGTAAAAATTATGTTTTAAATTTACGTTTTTTGTTTTAAATTTCGCGAAGCTCATGCTCCAGCTGCGTTCTTTTTTTTCCGTATGCTGAGTTTTCATTTAACCTCTTTGTTGTTTTAACCTCTTTGCTGACAAAACTCCTTATTATTATGATTATGATAATAAATTTTGATTAAAATTTGCAGATTTTCCCGCAAGTGATTTTTTTTCGATGTAAATGTATTACAAAAGCAGTTAAAATAAATCAATTTCTAACCCCCGACGCAAAAATGACGGGTGTTATAGGATTCGCGTGTCTGTGTCTGTGTGTGTGGGGGGGGGTGTTAGTGTGTGTGTGTGTGTACGCATCGTAGCTCCCGAACGGATGAACCGATTTTGATTTTGTTTTTTTTTGCCATGTATACAGTGTTGATGAAAATCGAATCGGGGTTTTTTTTAATTTATCATACTAATATTATAAACGCGAAAGTTTGTAAGAATGGATGGATGGATGTTTGTTACTATTTCACGCCAGAACGGCTGACCAGATCTGGATGAAATTTGGCACAGAGATAGATTATAGTCTAGAATAGCACATTTTAACCACGGGTGTAACCGCGGGGCCCAGCAAGTATTAAATATTTATCTATATTAAATATTTAAAGACGATATTAACGCGTCAACATTTTGAACTTAAGGTTAACGCGAACCAACAACTTTTAATCCACACCAATGGTCTTTGCATGTGTTTATACTTACCACCCAACCAATTGTCTGCATTCGCTCTTCCTGCGTTTCTGAAGCTTAATCATCTTTTTTTGTTGACCTAATTTGCAACTGGCGTTGTTTTTCCAGCTTGTTAGACGCGGAAGACTGGTGGCGAATGATGAAGTTTGAGTGCGTGTGTATGATGAACCTACTCGACCGCTGCAACAAGCCCAAGACGATGCTGAAACAGGCGCGAGAGGCCATCGCGCCTGATGGAGTGCTGGTCTTGGCTCTCGTCCTGCCTTACAAGCCTTATGTCGAAGGTAATATGACCTATTTTCATAACAATTCTTGTATGCTAGGAAAGTGCTGGCTGCCTTTTGATTTTCGCTTACGTCTGGAATTTAGTCTTAGCTCGTACGCAGAGCAAATCAGTTTAAAGTTACTTCCATTGAAACATATTACTATGGTACCCAGTCAATCTTTAGGAAAATAGTCGGTTTTTTTAAATATGTAAGTAGGTAAACATTAACAAATTCGTTCTCATGAGAAACGGACACCTATAATCACCTACAAATTCGTGATTTGGTCAAGCACCTCCTGAACTATTTTCATATTGCAATAAAAAAAGTCTCTAAAAATGACTATTATTGCAAACTTTTTTTCATGTTAGGTTTCTCCTTCACCACCTCCTTGTCTGTTGTCAATCAAACTACGATCGTCATCATTACAACTCACCTGACGATGAGCCATAGTTAATACAGACTAAAATAAATAAATAAAACGACTAAAATAAATAAAATAAATACGACTAGAAAAGACGACGACTAGAAATACGACTAAAATAAATAAAAAAGAAAATCCTCCTTGCGCAGTCGGGTAAAAACTAAAAAGACCGCATCCATTCCAGTGACCCCGGACCACAAGCCAGAGGAGCGTCTGCCGATCAAGGGCACGTGTTTCGAGGAGCAGCTGGCCTCGTTCGTATCGTTCATGTCCGCCGAGGCCGGGTTCGAGCTGGTCTCGTGGTCGCGCGCGCCCTACCTCTGCGAGGGAGACTTCGCGCAGGCCTACTACTGGCTCGACGACTCCATATACGTGTTCAAGCCAAAGCCCGATAAGTCTGATAGTTAAGCCTGGGGGGCTATTCCTGCGCGTGAGATGAGATGAGATTTTATCTTGGTCACTCTCACACCTATGACGTTTCAAACGAGAGCAACAAGGACGAGAAAAGATGAGATAAAAATCTCAAATCTGTGAATAGGATCACTGGTTTAGACTAGGCTAGTTGTTTGGTAGAGTGGTCAGTTATTTAGTAACTCAATATGTGTGGGGTTACTAAATTACTCGCCATTCGACTAAATTGCTAACGTAGTCCGAACAAGGTTTTCGGTCGCGTCGGATTCGCATTACGCAAAATGTTTGGGTGTCGATTTTGATTGCGGTGGTACCGCTTCAATAAGTCATCGTGGTCGTCAACAGGGGCGTGGAGGTAAGGCGTTAAAGGAGAGCGCGGTAGGAGCGCGCAACAAGCGCTGCAACACTCTTACCTCGCTCTTCCTTTGATGCCTTAGCCCTGAGTTCCTTTATCACGCGGACGAGGAGTTAATTGAACGGTACCACCATAGTCCATAATTTGAGGATCTTTTGCCAAATAATCTTTGATTATGACCCTATTAGCGGTCTTTTAAAGTTTAATTAAAAATGAGAGTAAAAGAGAAAATCTTGAGAGCACATGAGTAAGAGAGTGGCTGGCTTTTGTCCTCGATCTGGTTTTAAATAAATATGAAAATGGGAGGTATTGAATACGATCTACAAATTCGTTGTAAAAATCAGAATCGACACCTAAATTATGAGGGCTCGACTGCAACTACTACTAAACTATTATACTACCTATAAAGTTTACAATATTTTTAAAATCATAACATTTCTTGCATGTATGATGTATCTTTCACTTAAAACAAACTTATGAAACGGTGTTCAAAACTAATTTTGAGCTCCAGCAGCCTTATTCTGGTGTGTACAATATTATCTAAGCTCAATCACTTTCGTGATCTTTATCCTTTTTCGCATCGAAATAATATAAGGAAGAAGCGGCACGAGTCTAATTTCTAGTACACAGCGCGTGTGCGCACAATATAACTATGTACAAGCAAACTGACACGACACAGCTCCGTTGACAGTATTTTGTTACGTGTGTCAATAACAAAGATAAAGAGAGAGCGAGAACGAGACAACAATGATTATCACTGTTGCGTTTGTTTGTAGCTACGGTGAATTGTGTGCGTGCACCTAATTTATGCGGTCCATTTTTAGGGTCTCCATCTCTCTTATGTATGGTCGAAGTTTTTTTGTGAATTTTTCGAAAGAAACACTATCAGAGATAATGTCGCACGTGTCAGAATAAGGCTACAGAAGTGCTAGTACTTAAATATTTTTTACATTCCTAGATGTGTTGCACTATACTGTACCTAATCAATTATGTTTTGTGTTAAGAATAAGCGTAATTTGCTAGCAGTGAAACTGTTAGATCACGTCTAATAATTTTGTGTACGTATAAGTTTAATTTTTGCATTTGGTTGCATACTCGCATCTACCTCGCTGGTTACTTTAACAGCCAATGTAAGCATGATCTGTTTTAAATATTTGACGTTTACCTGGAAGGAGTGTATTCGTGAATTCTAAATAAATAAAGAAAAGAATTTATATGAGTATTATTCGCTAATACAGCCTACAAAACGCACACAAAATTACATCGAAAGAATATATTTAATATTTTTACAAAAGTAGTAGCCTTTATAAGATTTAATATATTACTCATTAAATTAAATAAATATTTATTTAGATCATTTTTAAGATTGCTGTAAATGTTGTCTTGCACTGTAAATATATTTTTTGTCACAATTCCACTTTGTATGGTCTTATTTTATTACTCGTACTTTTAGTCTGAAGTCACATGGGTGCAATTTTTTCGGTCGTGAGTTGCGTCTTTTCGGTTGCATAATGATCGCTGTAGGTTTCATACAGAAGCCCTGTTGACAGGCGACCTAAAATGTCAATAATTTGTTACTAGTGGGTCAGCTGTAGACCTCGCAGCGGACGTTTGTCTCCTCTACAGGTAGCATTCCTCAATCGATTCTCGTGAAGTTTTGTGAGCGGACTCGATAATTGTACACATTTTTTTTGCAGTCAGTTTTTGGGTTTTTTTTCGAAATGGCGGAAAAAAGTCATATCTCCGTAATTTGAAAAATAAAAAAAATGATTGAACCTACTCACAAAATTTCAAGAGAATTGGTTATGAAATGCCACCTGTAAAGGGAAGACAGAGTACCGGTTAGAACTTTAGACAGAATTGAGATATACGAAAGCATTCGTCAAAGCAGCATAGACGCTTCGCTCACTTATGCTCGCGCTTAAAATTTTCCCTCCTTTTAGTGTTCAATGATGTTGAACGGCGCGGTGCGCCGTCCGTGTATGACTATTAACTTTTGAACAATGACAACCACACAAAGCACACTTTTCGAGCAAAGACAATGAGACAATGAAAAATAAAAATAATATTGATATTTAGCTTTTTGTATGATTAAATGGGCCCACGTTTGCCCACACACACCTGATGGAAAGTGACGATGCGTTCTAAGATGGAGTACGCTTGCCCATGAGGTGCCTATTCACTCTTGTCTTGAAGAGACCCAGTTATTTATTGCTGGGGAACACCGAGGCAGGAAGTGCGTTCCACTCCTTGGCAGGTCTTATTAGGAAGGAGTTTTGAAAGTTTATAATTCAGTTGACCGCAAAACGCGACGCAAGACCAAAAAATTACGCTTGTGTGGCGGCTCAACCGAATTTCAGCTCAGCGCAAAATAGGCAACGCAAATTGCGCCACTCACAACCGAAAACAATACTCATTATTAAATTGGCCTTAGCCTTACTTCAAATAAATTTCAAAGTACCACTGTGTGCCAAAATATTTAATGCATTCAAAATGCATTCGTTTTCATCTTTAGCTACCTATAAGGAAGGTTTATTGCATTTAATTACACGTACTAGTAAATAAAGCCCTGGGCTTCGTTCCACAGGTCCACGCGCGGCTTCCGTCTAGCGGTTATGACCATACAATCTAAATGGACCGTGCCATACAAACTACATGGATCGTTCCATACAAACTACATGGATCGTGCCATACAAACTACATAGATCGTACCATACAAACTACATGTATCGTTCCCAACTCAACCGTAAGCCGCGGCGGATCTGCCGTACAAAGCGCAGGGTCTAAAGTATTGTGATTTGTATTTATTAATCTCGTACCTATTTAAATGGCATATTTTAAATAAAATGTTAACCACAATAACTACAAGTCTTTCATTTCCAGAGCTGCAAACGAATACTAAGTAATCATTATATGGACTCATTACGATAAAAACAATGAAACTATAAAAATACTTTTCATGTCATTTATTTCTAAGCACTGCTTTTCAATACTAAATTACCGTTTTTACATTTTAAACAATACGTAATGATAAATTATCGTGGCAAAGCCAAGACTTCATTTTGTTTGTTAAATAAAGGGTATTCTATTAAAATTATTAACACTACAGTTAATTGTATTGGAAAATCTGAATCAATATCTTTATGTAATAGAACACAACTGACTAAGATTCGAATCGAATTTCTTCGCTTTGCCACTTCAGAAACATTCGATTTTGATTGCTGATACATTTTTATCACAGAATCCAGATGAAACCCAAAGAGAGTACAGTTACATTGTACATTATATTGACATGATTATTGAGTAACACTATTTCTACGTATGAAATACCTAACTATTGGTGCGTTTTGAAGACAACTATACTCACTACATACAAAAGATAAATAGATAAAACGTAGTACAGTAACCAGTCTAGGTGACGACGTTCGCCGATTGCAAGTCCGTAAACATTGCTAGCGATACATGACGGGATGACAATTTTGAGATCAATAAAATCAACTAAAGAATCGAAAGCATTTTTATGAAGTCGAAAGTAATTTTGTCGCCTGAAAAATGGACCAATCAGTAAAAATGCATTATGAAATCAATTTTTGACTAGAACGCTTATTCTAATACAGAGAGAGATTCTTTTGGAAATTTATAATACTTAAAGAGTAGATTATACGACGGTTACATCAGCTTAGCAATAAGGTGTATTGTTAGTTGTTAGCCTCGTCATATATTTGGATAGCGTACTGAAATCATAGGGCCTTACTTACAAGTGCTACTTAACGTTAACTCACACTATGCGTGTGCGCATTTCATCTTTTGTATTGAAATTACGTTACGATTAAGCACCATTCGTAAGTAAGCCCAACAATCGGTAAAATAACTGTTACGACACACCGTAGTTTCACAATACACCGAGTACAATAAAATATAACATAAACAATAAAAAGCTGCTTAAAATTATATTCCAAACAGTCATTATATCAAATAAGATAATAAAATGTAAAAATTTACGGCCGATAAATATACTCATACCGAAGAACTTATAAATAAAAGTATTAAAATATGAATACTTAGTTCACAAACTCTAATGTGATGTGATTTATCAATTTTCATAATTTAGATTTACAGTACTAGGATACAAAACTTGGTAGGCTTTGCCTAATTATTGCACTAACGAACTTATGTAATTCATTATTTCACACAATGTGATGTTTTTGGAAGTAAATAGCAACTCTTGTTGTTTCAAAAATTGTCTCCCACGACTCTTTCCTCTCTATTTACTCTACTGCACACTGAAAACGCTTCGACTACGAATTTGCAAAAAATCTTCTCATCTGGTAAAAAAATCAAATACTCCTACTTTCAAACAATAAGTCTAGAATCGAGAAGTCTATAAATTTAGTATCAATAACAGTTCTCAGTGTGCAGTACGTACCTCATCACAACTTATCTTAATTTCACAGGCAACATTAGCTAAGACGTGAAAAATTTGCAGTCTTCAATAAGATACTAACCTTCCTATCGTTCACGAGACAAGACATGGCGATCAAACCTAACTAACTACACGCACGCGCCGCCGCCGGCCGGCAGGACACGACTTGGGAAAGCATTTAACGCGACTGTACATTCAACAGTTCTGTTCTAGTGCAGTCACATTCAATGGTTTCACAATTTCAAGTACTTTCGGCAACAGAAATAGCACAAAAATTTTACGTAGCTATTGAGGATGTTCAAAGTTTCACAACACAGATGACCCAATCAGACATACGAGGTGCATTCAATAAGTACCTAGCCTCATCGCCAGAGGGCGCTGTAGTTTCAAAAGAGTTTTACCACAGTGTAGCACATTCTTTTTTAATTCTTTTTTCAAATTTTCATTCCAATCCAATTCCAATGTTTGAAATTGCCACTTTTCCAAAATTTTCGTTTACTTTTTGTAGGCTAAGTATTTATTGAATGACCCTCGTATATACAGGTATTTTGTTTTTTTATTACAATTCCACAAATTTGTTATTTAAGCCAATTATGAATCTGTACCAATTTTGCAGATATCATTTGGATTTTACATGCAAAGAGTTCAACTCAATTGCCATAAATATAGACCGACAAGGTTTTATTTCATTGTTAGGTCGCTCTTAAACGGGCCGTATTTTTTTTTTTTTTAAATTATTCATGACCATGGATACTCGTCCTTCAGTCGGATTCTTAGTAATATTTTTTTCCTTCAGTAACAGATGATGGGATGATGATGATGAGGTGATGATGAAGACGATGAATCCCTCCCCTTTCCCCATTCCAGTAAAGTTATGGATACTTTACTGAAACTTTAAGTGAAGTTTTGTAGAGAACACGAAAAATCGCGTTTCGCGATGTTTGTATCATTTGCCCACACTCGTGCACGTTGACGAACCGGTAAACGTTAATAATCCACCATTATTACACTTTAACACTCGAAGAATCACAAGTTTTAGAAAATAATACAAAAACACGACACCATCTTTTCGGTTCCCGCCAAAACTCTCCTAAACGGGCCGTAATTTTGGCAATATTGCCAGGATTGCAGTAAAAATTGAAAGACTAGCCCGGCCATCATCAGCCATGTCAGAAATATATGACAATATGCTCGGGCCAGTATTATTATTTTATCATTATCAGGACACTTGCACACACGGTCGTCTGACCCCAAACTAAGCAAAGCTTGTACTCTGGCTGCCTGATATAAATACATATATGAATTTAAATACATACTTAAACAGATATTTACACCCAGACATACAACGAACATAAATGCTCATCGCATGTTTGCCGTAGGTGGGAATCGAACCCACGCCCCCAAGCTCAGAAGGCAGGTTCACTACCAACTGAGCCACCGAGGCAGTCATTGCAGTATCGCAGTTAAAACATGGCCTGTCTAGTCCCTTTGCTACGAAAGCAAGCATTAATTTTATTTTAGCATTTTCCAATTTAATTTTAAATTTGATTACTTATGAATTTAATTTTTATAAAAATGTAATATTCATATTTATGTCTATTTTTTACTCTATTTATTTTTTAAATTTAATTTTGTTTAGTTTAATTTTAATTAAAATGTAATGTAGCGATATAAGCGCGCGAACACTCAACTTTGGTAATGATTTGATCGAACCCCAAGATACCGGCTGCGTCGAGTTTGGGGCCCTCAGCGTATACAACTTGCCTTTGTACTATTCGCTAATTAAAGAAATTTGAATTAACTAGCATGCTATTTTTGTACATGTCTGTCAATAGCAGTGCCATAAAATCTTGAAACTGTCAAATTATTCGTTGCGCTATTCCTTTTACCGAAAGCAAGTGCGGAATTCAGATCAATAACCTACAAACCTATGTTACATTCATGTCAAGACTTCGCTCAATCCTACAACTATTACACCTCTATCACAGTGTAAATAATGCACTTACGACAATAAACTGAAATAGTAACTAAACATAAACTGGGACGAATCAAAAAACACAAGTTTCTATAACAAAGACTACAGCTTACGTTACTTTAAATCAACTTAACTTTATAAAAGAAAATATTCAGTATACATTTGTAAAGAAAAATAACGTGTAAGCAAACACCAACAAAAGCGAAACAATGCGTAATAGGGTTATAATAGAACTGTTTGTGCTAAATGAATAGTAAAGTGAGATTACAAGGATACACCCAATATTAAGTCATTTTTGACAGCGCTGTATGAGATGTTACCACGAGAAGTGTATCATATCAGAAGTGTATTATATCAATGGCCAATTTGTCCGGAGACTTCCCTGCGCTTGACACAATATGAATTAGTTCACAGAGTAAAAAAATGTACCATAATTTCTCTTACTCAACTAACTTGAAACGGTATTCTTAAGTTAAGAGTCAATCCATACAGTGAAGGCTGAATTGACCGTCACCAAGTTATCGTTTTCGTGAGGGTTAAAAGAAACACATCTTTCCGCTTAACAATAAACGTTTTATAAGCCTTGTAATAGTTTTACAGTGTTTTATCTTTTTCGATAGAGTTCAAAAATTTCACATAACATATCGTCACACCTTTCCCCTGAAGGGGCCTGGCAGAGGTGTAATACAACACCCAAACTTCGCCGGACGATATTCAGTCCCAAATGTGACAGGGGACGAGCCTGTCGCCATACACCGTGCTCCAGTTACGTCATTCGAACATATGTGCGTATTGTATGTGATCTGCTACACTGCTGACCGGGGTCAAAAAAATTCAAAGAAAAAAAATATATAAAACACTATTTCAAGGCTATCCAACGTTTATTAGTAGGGGGCTCATGTGGTGGCGCATTTAGTTTGCTGACCAAACCAATGGCAAGATAGAATACGCGCAGCGCTGCTTTCTTACTAAATACTAACTTTAGAACAATATTAAAACTTCCGCCGCGTCTTCGCATCAAAATACGGTTCAAACTCAGACTTCATTCAGATCAAAACGTTTTCAAAAAAAATATTTTCGAGACAATTAAAATAACATCAATAAATCTGGCAAGATTCCATATAAATAGAGCCAACGATTAGTTAGCTTTCTCTAGTCCAAGGAAGGGCATTAAAAATAAAAATACCTTCCCTCCTTGATCGACTATGTTCTTGGTCTAAAAATTACAAGTGGATTGTCACCAGTATTTAAAATCCCGCCCAATAACCAGAATAGCTATTCCCATGAAAATAACTATCAAAAAACTTTTGAAGACGATTTTTGATGAGTTATATTTTTCCCTAATCCTCCCGATTGACGTACACCTTATTGCTCCAAAATCAAATAAAAAAAAACACCGTAAGATGATGCGAACGGCGGCGGTCCCAAACCGTAGAGGACACGTAGTGACGTCACCGGACCGTTTATCCGTCCGCGACGTTCTCGCCCGTTGGCTAGTTGCCGCTCACTATCTTGCGGGACTCCAGCTCGTCCATGTTGCTAGAACTGTAGGATGAAAACATATTACACAAAAGAAATGGAATTTATGCACATCGCTAATACTCAAGTCGAGATATTTTGGTTAAGTAACAGAGTGAGGTACTTCAAATTTTGAAGCTAGGAAAGACACCTGCGTGTGCATATTTTTTAGCATAATATACTTTTAAAACTTGAATAACCAGGCCAGAATTGCAGTAAAAGTGTGGCCCGTCAAGGAGCGCCCTAAAAACAATGTTATTGGTAAGATTTCTGTTCGCCGTATGATCACGAAATCAAGGAAAACAAGTATTATGTTTGCACCTAGTTTGATATGAAGAACTATGATGATCAGATGCAAAAAAATACAGCTGGTAGAAAAAACAACCAACTAAATTTTAACCGAAGAACAATTTTGAAAATCATTCTCATTTTGGAAAAAAAAAAAACACAAAAAGTATGTTCCTAAAAAAAACTGTTTGCGCGTAGTTCTCCAAATTTTCAGCGATTACAACGCCTTTTTTTTCGATAATTAAATAGCCAGATTAGTCCTCTAAATTTTAACCGAGCAACTTTTTCGTATTTGTGTTCTTTTTACGATTAAATACCAATAGAAACGGCAAGAAAATTTAATTCTAGGCACCGATTCCATTTTACCATAAATATGATATGCGATTTTCAACATTAAATGAAGCTGCTTAGGTAAGAAATTGACTACGACATCCGATTTAGTCGCTCGCGAGCAGCGCTCGACGTGAAAGGTCGTTCCCGGCCGCTCTGTGGCACGATCCGGCGTATAATTTGATCACATAATTATACATCGTATATTAATTATAATAGAAAATTATTAATAACTTGAATATAGCAGATTGTAGGTCGTTGTAAATAGTGACTTTATTTTACATTTTACCAGTATGAATATTTTAAATATTCATACTGGTAAAATGACTTTGCACTTTAACACGCTATAAATAGAGTCCACATTGATTGTTTCAAAAGCATGAGCCCTCGCGTTGAGCAGGTCGAGCGCCGCCGCCGCGCCGACAGTATACGGTATGACAGTACCTTATATGCTACACTTTCAGATACATTATGATGACGTTATGTACCTCGACGGAGAAGCGAAAAATGACGGTACCAAATACTGATATTAGCCAACCAAGTACCTCAGAAGAATTAATGTATAGACCAATGTAATGTATAGACCTACGAGCCCAGACGGGCTAGCATTTATGAGTCTTGAAAATAATCCCTGTCAGCAATGTTATTGCTCTGATTGCTTGCTTATCTAACCTTCAGGGGTGATCCTTGGTAGTCTACATTCAAAGTGGCAACCAAAGACTGCCGGTGCGGTAGCCGCCATCTTGAATTTAATGGGAAATATTTTTTTATCGGATCGTTTTCAACAAAAAACAGGACTGAGTTGTTATAAATTTGATTCTTTCTACAGCTTTAGTTTTATTAACCATTTTTATCGTGCGATCGTTATTTTTCAAATAAAGCCAAAAAAATAATACGTTGATCATTCATTTTAGGGCATGTTCAAAGTTGTGTAAAATAAACTAGATAGAGACACACTGCAACGTAAAATTTGTATCTGAATTTCTTTCGTTCGTCTTTAGTTACCTTTTTTTGTTGGGACTAAATTATAATGATTCAAATTTACAACGACTTAAGACCTCACGCATTTAACAAAAAAATAACTTTTTACATAATTTTAGGTCAAGCAATCAAGACTTAAGTTAAATGACGTTAGTGGAACCAATTGTTGCTTATAATAATAATAAAGTAAGTTTACGTTTTACATATTGAATTAAAAGTTCCCATTTAACCAATTTATATTAGAGTACTAGAAATTGCAAAAAGACAGTACACATCTCTATGTATCAAACGCGCGCCGGCCCCGTCAAAGAAGCTACTACGTCGTTGTGAAGTCAAAGAAGCCGCCGCGGCCCGCTGCAGCTGTACTTTGCTTGTGTACGTACGCGACTTCGTACAACATATGGTTTTCCTAGTTAAAAATAGATTTTCTAAAATTTTAATTTTTATGGTGATGATTTTTATAATGAATCGCGCTCTGTTGGTAAAGTACACCTACTTTTGTAAATTTGGCGGAAATGCAAAACAACAGATTATAGAATGAAAAATATGAAAAATATTAGTGACGATAATTCCCGAAATCCCCATTGGAGTAAGTAGTGAGGAGTTCGGGAATGGTCCATTTTATCCTCTATCCTGCAAGAACGGTTATTGATTATGAAATCAATCAAAAAATTTATCTGCATGTTTCACATGTACTGTATGCAACGTTCCTTGTGAATAAATGTGAGTAAAAGTGTGGACCTTATTGCGCGGCGATACGATTAGCGGTCGCGCAGCGTCGACAACAAAACGTAAGCATAAGATATCGTGGTAGGTCTCCAGATAGCTGTTGCATTACCTAAGCGCACCGTCGTCCGTGCGTTTCGCCAGTTCTATCCGCGTATGCGCAGGTAGAAAATGAAATTCGAATCGCGATTATACGGGGCCTTAAAGCAAATATTTGCAACTAAAATTATTATTTTATTCAAAATATTATTTTACTAGCTGCTCCTCGCGGTTGCACTCGAGGTCACACAGGAACCGTTAATTTTTTCGTGGCGAAAAGTCCCTCTGTGTTCTATTTTGTACCTCTGACAACGTGTATGCAAATTTTTTTGATGATTGGTTGTGATTGAGATGTTAAAGTGTGAAAGTATAACAAACTTACTTTCGCATTTATAATATGTATGAGTTAAGGGGCTATTACTCTTAGGTAGGCTACCCTATAGAAACGCGTGGGGGTCAGATAGATAGATAGATAGATAAACACTTTATTTTTCACACCAAATAACAAAAACAAAAGAACAGAAAAATCTTAAACTGTAGTGTAACAACTGGCGGCCTTATTACTAAGAGCGATCTCTTCCAGGCAGGCAGATAGCCAGACTGTTAATCGTATGCGAAAGATCGCCAGGGACAATAGCCCCTCTAAGATTAATAATATGAATGATTCGGGACATTTCCACACGGTCGTTTAGAATAGAAAGGTAAGTCACGTTTAAGGTACTAACCGTAGCTTATCGTCATTCTTCCACGAGGTGACCTGGATGTGCGGCGGCGGCAGGTAGCTGCGCAGGGACTGCACCAGCTGGATCGTGTCCAGGAGAACTGGAACGAAAATAATCATTTTCGCCATTATGTTTTTTTAACTGTCAGTGGGCTATCATACAAAGAACTTCAACTTAGAAGCTAATCTAGGCTTCTGCAAGCTACATACTTAGCTCAAACTTTGTATTTTTTACTAGGGTCATAACTTTTATTTATTTGTATCAATAAAAATTAACAGCTAAAACATCTTTTTACTAACTTATAGCATCAGAGAGCTAATTACAGATGTTCACGATTAGGGACAGCCTTAGCAACTAACTACATGAACATTTATGTGAACAACTTGATAGAACAAAACCTCTTTAAAAACAATTGGCGACACTAATTTTACTGTAAAAGTTTGTTGGATTTTAATGTTTAACAAAAGACTTGGTTTCATCTGGCCTGGTGACCGTCCCCGTTACGAGGAGGGCTATTCCTGCGCATGAGATGAGATGAGATTTTATCTTGCTCACTCTCACACCTATGACAATTCAAACGAGAGCAACAAGGACGAAAAAAAGTGAGATGAAAATCTCAAATCTCCGAATAGGGCCACAGACCAGATTTGAAAAATCATTTCATCTAGCCCAGTGTCCCTGGCGTCAAAGCTCACCAGGCCGGACTGGTATCCGGCCCGGTGAACCCCAGTCAGCATTAAGTACAACTTCTTTTCATCGAGCCGATATGACTAAAGAGAAACCATCACCATCTCGCTATTCAGACACTGAATGTGGTGTTATACAAATGCAGTGGGCAACGGTACAATCGTCACCAGCTTTTTTTTTTTATGTAAAATATAAGGTCGTCGTTTGACCACCAACTCGCCTGATGTTGAGCGACGTTGTGGTCTAAGATGGAGCACGACGACCTATAAGGTACTAATTCACTCTAGCCTTGAAGTTTTGTAGAGTGAACAAGTACAAAGACGGCAGTTGAGTGAGGCGCTACAAGTGCGCTACTGCTCAGACCCGTCTTCGGAACGGTTACACCGGACTACATCCCGAAACACGACTAGGTCATTTCACGGCATGGCTTGGTCCGGTGGGTGGTAACTAGCCACGGCGAAGCCTCCCACCAGAGTTTGCTACCCGGTTAGCACTACCCGGGGACCACGTGTAGGGAATCAGAATAGAGAACACTCCTACGGACGTGGGTAGCTCAGCCCCCAAAAAAAAGTGGGTAGCTCCGCGAACATAGTCCCTGCCAGTACTCACTCTTCTGCAGCTGCTCGCTCTGCTTGCCGTAGGGCTTGCACATGGCGGGGCGCACGCAGGGCCGCATGCGCTGCAGGTTGCGCGCCAGCTCCGCGAAGGCTCGCACGACGCGCTCCTGCCCGCCCGCGCCGCCGCTCGCCGCGCCGCGCTCCGAGTGCCCGCCGCCGGTCGACAGGGACTCCAGGCTTTCCAAGTTCGCTCTACAAATTATAATCAGCTGTGACATACAGACAGATAGACATGGACGTCTCGCTAAAGTTCCCTAAAAACGGTAAAGCTAGATTTATTTATTAATAACTAGCTGTTACCCGCCACTTCGTTCGCGTTTATTTACATGTATCCAAAAACTTTCCTCGTTGTATACGGGAACTTATTATCAAATTTCATCAAGATCTGTTCAGCCATTTAGCCTTGAAAAACCTACAGACAGAGTTACTTTCGATTTTATAATATCAGTAAGTATAGATATTGACTCGGTTTTTAATTAGGCCCATGTAGCTGCAGTACAATGGTAATACTTTAACTGTAACATGACGGAATTTAGATGGGTTTCATTTTTAAACACATCCAAGAGGCTCATCAAATTTTCCAATTTTTAATTCTCAATCATTCAAATATCTCTTCCTCATGTCGCATTTCTCATGTCTGAGGACCGATAAAGAAAATTTAAATAAACCCTATTTAGTGTCACAGTTTAACTAACCTCAGAAAGTCAGTGAGCTTATGTTCATCATTATAGTGATGCTTGGACTTGGACTCGAGTGCCGACTGCGAGGAGGTTGATGAACGTGTGGAGTGTGTATACTTGTCGGCCGAGTGGGCGAGCGAGCGGCTCTGATGCTGCAGCAACAGTTGCTGGTGCTGGGATAGTTTTTCCTGAGCGCGCCGGTCTGACTTCTCGTTTGTTAGGTTTGCTGGAAGTTTGTGCAGAATATCTTGAGAAATTTGGTATGTTTGTGTTAATGACAATGTTATGGTGAATTTTAGTTTAGATTATTTGGAAACTAGCTGCGCCCTGCGGTTTCACTCAATAATTTGTTTGGGATGAAAAGTTATGTCCTTTTCTCTACTTCTGATTGTGTGTATGAAAAATTTCATGATGATTGATTGAGTAGTTAAAGCGTGACAAACAAATAAACAAATGAACAAACTCACTTTCGCATTTATAATATTAGTAGTTAGTATAGTTAAAAAGAATGGTAATGGATAATGATACTATGTACAATGATAATATGATAGTATTGTTAACAACATCACAATAGAATTGGTATAAAAGATCTTTGGAAATGCAAATGTTTGGGAATGATGAAAAGATTGCTGTGTGCTGATTAAATACAACATTGTTGATAAATGGTTTGTATTTAACAATAACAGATGATGATTCTTCTCTAGCGGTTAGGAGGATGTTGCTAAAAGAATAAATAAAAATATTTAGTAACATATTAAATAAAATAAGTATAGACTTTTACATAGTAACTCACTGAGAGCAGCAAGGTGAGGCGCCAGAGGCATTTGATAGTCCTGCGGCAGGGCTGCACTGCGGAGTAGTCGCTCTACGGCCTGGCTGTCCGACATGTTTGATGCACCTGCATCTAATAGTAGGAATAGGAATTAAAATTTTTGGTTGACAACAAAACTATACCTACCAGTATTCTTAGTCATGTTATTTCAATTGTTCCATTTGCCTTGTCCAAAATATTTAAAAAATGTCTCGCTTAAGCACCATTTGAATAGTACATATTTTCCCACCATTGCCAAACCATGTCACTATGTATTTGAAGGTGTGAAGCCACAGAAGCTTTATTTACCTGGTATATATGTGGGTTGTTGAGACAAATGCTGCATTGACTTCTGTGTCATCTCTAATTGGTTTTTGTAGTAGCGGCAAGCAGGATTGGGACAATTCTGAATAACTTCCAGGATAAACTCCTTTTCCATGCCAAATTGGTCTCTGCCTATTGTGTATGATTCAACAACCTGTTTAAGAAAGTTGTTATTTATAGTAATTATACAAGGTGTTATCAATTTTCAAATGTGTATTGTACATAATAATGTGAATGAAATACACATTCTTCATTGTCTCTGCCAAATCCATTCTGGTTAAACTGTTTTCTTTTTCATCGTTGATGAGCTTGTGTTTGGCCATCATTTCCATAACAGCAACAACTACAGGATAACTAGTTGTACTATGTCAATTTTGTTACTGGTCATTTTTGCTTTCACAGCACAAAATGTATGATATAAAAATGTAGCTGCTTTCTTACTTTTATTCATATTGGTGTGGGGGATAATCTCTACACTGACAACTGGCATTAGGTGTATTATGCAGGTGTGACAGTTGTCTTTAGTGGTCAATTGGTAAACCAATTATAGGGAATCTGAAGTATATGATGATCAATACTTACAGCTCTGACAGTTGCCTCAACTCCTAGATGTAGCCCATGAGGACCGTTCATATGTTTCAACATAACTGCATTAGCAAAATGTTCATATGGCAAGATTATTTTACCATTCTCTCTCAATATCAGTCTACCTTGTGTGTCGAGTCCTACTCTGGAAGCCATCATTCTGAAACATTGTAATGAACAGGTAAATCATTATGTTTCTCAAATGAACACCACTCTAATATTTCCAGTTGATAGTTAAGTAGGTATGTTCAAAATCAACTAATAATAGCAAAAAGAATCTAATAGGATTGGTAGCTGATAACAATACCTATTCGGTAGCAAATATAAAAGATGCTTGAATTGTATCTTAATTGAAACAAAGTTTACTAAAGATTTATACTCGGAAACCACATTATACTGTTCAAGTCCAAATAGGTATGAACCAAACAAAAACACTCACTGCAAATAAGAAGCACTGGGAAGCATAGAAGATTCTTTGAGGTCGCTGAAGCACTGCAACAGTTCTATGCTCGGGCTCCAGCCCTTATTTTGCAAGTATAGCTGCAGAAGCATGTATAATTTCTCCGTGACATAGCCCTCGGCGGGGTGTGCTGCCGACGAGTTGGCCGACGCCGACGCGCCGCTCGAACTCCCCGAGCTCTTAGCGAGCACATTCTTCATCGTCTCTGCCAAATCCATCTTGTAGATGTCTAAGTAAGTCCTCTTTTGGGAATCCTAAAACAAATAATGCCAACCGTGAAGATCGATAGCCTATGCAGTCGCAACTACAACATTGTAAAAATTTGGTTTCACTTACCAGAATGATAATTATACTCGCTTCAACGAAGTACAAAACAGAATCTTACTTAGTCTACTAAAAAAATGATGGTACCCATCCGATATTTTTAGACAAAATTTATAAATTACGAGATTTTCCCCGAGTTATTCTTTTGGTTTTTTTACTTTGATTGATTTGACAGCACAAACAAACTGACAGCAGACGGATAGTCAAACTGGATGACGCTGTCAACAGTTTTTTTTTTCATTTAAATAGTGATGCGAAAATTCGTAAAACTGATACTTTTTTGCGATTGATGGATTGGCTTTTTCACTTTGGCATGGTTTCTTAGCTTTGGCACACGACAAAAAATTACTGTCAAAGTCTACGATACTGTAAATAAAGCATGCAAATTTTGAGGTTATGTTATTTATCTCCGAATAATAATTTTACTTTTTCCTAATAATTATGGACGAAATAGTTGTGGGAACATATGAAGGCTTCTTACTTGGATATTCTCTTCGTTCAGATGAGTTGGTATGTAAAGGTTTACTATTTTAGTCAAATACTTTCTTGACTACCTTTAACAATATTACCATTTAATAACCCATTTCGCAATTTCAGGGCACGAAGCTAAAGCAAACCTTTGCTACTCATTCACATACTGCATCAGTGCGATGTATTTCCATGGCAGGCAAGTTTTTGGCCTCTGGCGGCACCGACGACAAAGTTGTAGTCATCGACTTGAAGAGTCGCAAAGAACACACGGTTTTGATGAACCACGATGGAACGATCAACACCGTAGCTTTCACTCACAACGGCACGCATTTACTGACTGGTAGTGATGATGGCTCGATCATAGTTACAAGGACTGGGAACTGGCAAATAGAAAAGATTTGGAAAAAAGCCCATAATGGTGAGTACTGTTAATATAAGTTGTTTTAAGTCTCTTGCACGTTTTTAATGTCTTAACTACATCGAAATAATGTAAAGAAGTGGCACAAGTCTTAATTTCTAGTACACAGTGTGTAAACGCAAAATAACTACAAGCAAATGTTCTACACAGTTCCATTGACAGTGTTATGTTACAAGTATTAATAATAAAGATACAGAGACATACAAGGGACCATAGCGAGAATGAGACAACAAAAAATATCACTAATTTATGTGGTCCATTTTTAGTTTCTAGAACAGTATCTTATCCCTTATATAAATGATAGAAGCTTAACTATCATAATGTTGACCAAGTAAATATTATTTTTCAGGCCAACCAGTTACCGCTATAGCAGTTCACCCATCAGATAAAATGGCACTCAGCATTGGTGGTGACAAGACATTACGAACATGGAATCTAATAAAGGGACGTCCAGCATTCACCATCAATCTAGCCAGTAAAGGAGTTCAGCTACCTACAGAAATCAAATTTTCTCCTGGAGGGGATAGATTTTCACTATTATCTCAACAGATGGTTGATATTTGGACTATAAGCAAAGCTGGTGTTGAAAAGAGGATAACATGCACATCAAAGCCTACTTCAGTTCAATGGATAAATGATGAAAGAATATATGTTGGATTAGAAAATGGGAGCATCATCACCTTGACTGTAACTGACACTCAAGCTCTCACATACAAAGCACACAAGCAAAGGGTAAAAAGCTTGCATTATGAAAATAACACTTTATATTCAGCATCTAGTTCAGGGGAGTTGAGAGTTTGGTCTGTAGAAGATTCTAAATTAAGTGATATATGCTCTCATAATGCATCCTGCAGGGTGACTTGTGTCACATTGAATAGACAAAGCCACCTGATAAAAAAAGAGGAACAGTCGGATGAAGAGGAAAAGCAAGAGACAGAAGATGTAAACAGTAAAGATAATGATGAAAGCAAGGACAACAGTGATGAATCAGATGACACAGAGGAAGTGAAACCACAGCTACCACAAAAAAGGAAACCAGGGGCATTTGTCTCTATAAGTTATGGAGATGAAGTGAAAACGAAAGAGACTCCTCCACCAGCCAAGAAATTCAAGAAAAGAAAAAGAAATAGAAAGAACAAAAATAAGAAAGTTGAGAATAAAACCTAATTTCATCTAATAATATTTTTTTCTTATTTAGTAGTTTTTATGTAGGTACCTAGATAATTTGTTAGTAAAAAAAACTCATATCTACCTTGCAGATTATATTTCCACCATCTCATTAAATGTACATGATTCTCACACAGAATAACACACAGTAAAAAACAATATGATGTAGACTTTGGTTTGTTTATTAAATTATAAATAAAAAACTTCTGAACACACCCAAAATACATAAAAATAATTAAGTTCGTAATAAATTAATTTGGTCCCGAAATAAATATATAATTTAAGGGAAAGTAAAAAAAAAATAACAAATCATAAAGAAAAGTACTGATTAATTTTGGCAATTGTTATTGGACTCTACTTATAATAAATGTTAAATCTTAGTTGAAATAAATAATCCTATGTACGCGTACATTCAGTCGCGCAATGATTTGGAGTTCACACTAGCCTCCAGACTGGCAGTCTATGCGAGACCTTATTTACACAACACAATATCTACGGAACCAATCATACGCACATGAATACACAGATTAACACTTAGATAAATTGTATGTAGGTACAATAATGCCGCCTAAGAAAACTAAAAAGCTCACCTAATCGTCAAAACCTCACACAGAAATAACTATATCAAGAGTTTACTTGGAATGTATTAAATCGTGAAGATTGCATTCATTACAATAGAATTTAGGTGACTGTATATCGTAAATAAATACTGTTGTAGCGGCGAGAAAATCTGATATTCTTACATGAAATGAGATCACATTGGATGAATGTTACTTCACTATACAATTTATACGATACACTAAAAGAACGGCGACAAAATACGAATAAATTCAATCACCATGCAACTAAGTACATTTGTGCAATACATTTCATTACAATATAAATAAATGCCAAAGAATACAAAACGCTACTTGCATTGTTCTGAATACAAATTTGAAATAAATTATCGCGATACAATATGTCGTTAGTAGATATATTATGTTTATATTTTGAGTTATAATTAATATGAATCTTATTTTCTATATCCTTAAATATTTGAAAATGTCTAAGAGAAAATGTTACATGACTTTCGAACATCTAATTCATTCTTATGACTAGATTGAGCCAGTGTTTTTCCCACAGTCCATATAACACCACACCGAACTTGAAGAAAAACTGACACAATTAATACAAAATGTAGGAACAACGAAGACAATTTTTCCAACAAAACATGACACTTAGTTATGGAGATTAATTTATGTATGTCCGGCTAAGTAAATGAATTATTCATTTTCCAGTTCCATGTCCGCTTACGTCTAATTTTCGATAAATATTCGTTTCTTCGTTTGAAGCAGCACTAACGTTACTAATCTCTAAGCTACGGGTCAGATGGCACTCTGTACGCTATCAGACACAGCTATCTTCGACCGTCGGCTTCTACGTTCAGTCACGACAACAGTACACGAGAGCAGTTACAAATCGTTCTAAAATCATTTAGAAAGTAACCACTCGTCGACTGTGCAATCGGAGGCCCCTGACGAGACGCGATAGGCAAGAACTAGCATGAAGGAGGAAGTCGAGATACGTGTGTCGGTAAGTGAACGAACATCTTTTACAGGTACAGTTATTTTAGCTACCGTAAATAATACACTCGAATTACTGGAGGCGTTTCACACGGAGTCGCCGCCGTCGAAAATAGGTCAGATTAAGATTTGAGTACGAGCAAAGGAAAGGTAGAAAGTTAAAAGGTACGAAATTTCGGAGCGACGGGCGGAGAGGGCGTGTGAAGCGTTCCATTCTTTGGTGGGACGCGTTCCGTCCGCCGGCTTATTTCTTTTTGGCTTTCTTCTCCGCCTTCTTGAGCGCCTTCAAGTGTTTCTCGTGCGCGGAGCGGAGCTCCTTGAGGCGGCGCTTCATGCGGCGGCGGTCGTCGCCCGGCAGCCCCAGCAGCTTGAGGTCGGCGGAGCTCAGCGCCAGCAGCAGCGCGCCGTCCACGCCGCGCGCCGCGAACGCGCCCGCGTGCCGCTCCAGCCCCTCGCCCAGCCCCGACACCCACTGCCACACCTGGACACACATTGCTACTCAGAACAACTTGCACGTTCAGGCCCTACATGGCCTCGATCCTACTTAACAATTGTTTTTAAACAGTTATTGAGTTCTGGCATACAAAAGTGTCAATTTAAGGCAATTCATAATTTTTTATCAGTATAAAAAGAATTGGTTAATAGATTCGGAGGGCAGGACACAAGAGGGCACATCACGTGATACGTCTGCGACGAGCAGCATGCTTTACTATCAAAATGCAATACAATTGAGAACCTCCTTTTTGAAGTCGGCGAGATAAAGGTATACAAAATAGAGTTCACATTTCAATCTTTGCCGCGTTCCTGAAGTTTTTGCCGCGTTGCCATGACGTGTCGCAGTTAACTATAAGATATCAAATTCTCCACCATCACTGCTGGGCATAGGCCAAAGGCACGCCCCTCGGCATCTTCAATTTTAACTTTCATCACTGATGAACTGCCTTACGTATTTCGCGAAATCAACTGTAATAGGATGTGAATTTTAATTACGAGTGCAGCTCACTCACAATCACACTCGCGGCCCCCTTAACATCACAAATTTCGTTCTTAGCTGACGTCTTAGTACCAGTTAACTTTCGTCGTCAGAGATCAAGTAGTTTTCGAGATTTCATGTTTAGTCAGTGAGTGAAAAAGTAACCTTTCGCTTTTATAACATACTAGCTGCGCCCCGCGGTTAAAAGTATTCTAGACTATAATCTATCTCTGTGCCAAATTTCATGCAGATCTGTTCAGCCATTCTGGCGTGAAAGAGTAACAAACATACATCCATTGTTAAAAAATTTCGCGTTTATAATATTAGTAGGATATGCGAAGTGTATCTCTACACGAGCGACGTGCATATTCTAGGACATCATTGTACTTACTCATCATTTGTACCAATTTTTACTATGGGGCTAACCCTGAAATAAACTGGAAAAAAAACAGCTTTTCCATTCATTTTGTCGACGATCAATGAATTTTTTGCATGGAACAGCAACATTGTTTTTCGCGATTTCAAGGTTCACCCCATATTAAGAGTTGGTCATAATGATGAGCATAATGATAACATATTGTCACACCTTTCCCCCAAAGGGGCTGGCAGAGGTGTAATACAACACCCACACTTCGCCGGACGATATTCGATCCCAAATGTGACAGGGGGCCTGTCGCCATACACCAGGCTCCAGTTACGTAGCAGATGACATTAAATACGCACAGATGTACACACAATGAACAAGTTGGTGCGTGCCTTTGGCTCTGGCTTGAGAGGAGAGTCTTCTGCGACTAGCGACTACTGCTATACCAGATTATGTACGTCGTTCAGACACACCTTATAGAAGACTATAATAATAAATTTGGGAGACTTCCACACACGGTCGCCTGACCCCAAACTAAGCAAAGCTTGTACTATGGCTGCCAGAGACTGATATACATATTTAGATAGATATTAACACCCGGACATAGAACAAACACTAATATTCATCACATGAATGTTTGCCCTAAGTGGGATTCGAACCCACGCCCCGAAGCTCAGAAGGCAGGTTCACTACCGACTGAGCCAAATCAGTCAGTTACTATGTATTTAAGTTGTAAGTTACCTGTCAGTCAGACTATGTATTTAAGTTGTAAGTTACCTGTCAGTCAGACTATGTATGTAAGTTGTAAGTTACCTGTCAGTCAGACTATGTATGTAAGTTGTAAGTTACCTGTCAGTCAGACTATGTATGTAAGTTGTAAGTTACCTGTCAGTCAGACTATGTATGTAAGTTGTAAGTTACCTGTCAGTCAGACTATGTATGTAAGTTACCTGTTGCTTAGTCCAGTGGTTGGGCCCGGGCGGCGGCGGCGGCGGCGTGAGGCTCGCCTCGGACACGGCGCTGGAGAGCGGCTGCCACGGCACCTCGCCGCCGACTACGCAAGCCGGAGCTTTCTTCACTACAATACAACCAGCCGCGAGCAATCACTACTGGATGCCGACTCAGAGGGCACAACCCGACGAAATATATTCACAACTCTGCTATTGTACATGACAAATATGTAGATTTAAACAGAAAGTAAGTATCATTTTTTAAATATAATCAAATGCCTTTATCCAATTGGTTAACGAAAATATACTTTTGAACGTCCAAGTTGTAAAAATGACTCCTACCATCTTGTTTGGAAAAAGAGTGTTGTCCTTGACGGGCCAAATTATCACTGACATACTGGATATATATTTATAGCATGATTGATGACGGCCGGGGTACAGTCGGCAATATTACCAGTATTGCCAGCCAGTTTAGCGTTAACAATATGGACCGTCTAGAAGAACCCTCAAATAAATATTATTCCAAAATAAATATAATTTGTGTGGTTAATGCTTACAACCATGATCAGACGGCCAAAGGGTCAATGAAATTTTGTCTCAATGCAAATAAGGCCCGAACTTAGGCCCTATAACGCGGAATGGGTTAAAAAGGCCAATAAAACAATTATAATGCGATTAGACAATTGTTTTAGCACACTAAAACGGTAGTCAACATTACTTAACTTTTAAAATTGATGAACCTATTTATTTATATTGTATTTAATTACGAACTCCTGTTGTTTGAAAATAACGTTACAACTATTTAGCTACTACCCGCGACTTCGTTCACGTTTATTCAGAAAATAGTATCTAAAAACCTTTCTCGTGATATACTGTAACTAATTATCAAATTTCATCAAAATACGTTCAGCCGTTTAGCCGTGAAAAGTCTACAAACAGACAGACAGTTACTTTCTTTTTTTTTTGTTTTTTTTTTATAATATCACTTAGTAAGGATTATAACAAACTTTTACATCAATCCATCTGGCACGAACCATCGCTATTTTCATTTATTGCAAGGATAAGAAACAATAAAAAAAACATAAGCTGAAAAAAGTACATTGTCCTAATCATTATGAACTTACACAACAAACATCTAAACGTTCTAAAGTTCATCTAACGTTCTAAACATTTATACTTTCAATCTGTGGAACAGCTTTATCGTGTTTTCCAACTTGTATAGTGCTTTCTGTATTTTTATTAGTGCATAATGAAAAGTACAATTACCCCCATTTTGGCTTACCATACTTTTTACGATTAGCCACGTATTTCCTCAATTATATCAAAGAAAACATAGGCAAGTTCAATAAAAATTAATTCATTGAACTTGCTCATCTTGTCCTCAATATTTTTACGACGAATTTTACAGACTCGTTCAAGAACTAAGGGACTGTTCCTACAACGAATAGCAGAGTTGTAAATATAATTTCATTCATTTGATTGTTTTTAAAGTGCATGTGTTTGCTCCTGTGGTTTTAATTCGGAGACAAACAAAAGAGTACAGAAACATGTACAACATAAATAGAAACAGAAAGGAAAGAATCATACATTATTTTGAGTGTTATTTATGTAGTAACTGACAATAAAAAAACTCATAGTAACACATAAGTACCTATCATGGAAATTAAATACCGCCACCAAAACAAATAGAAGCTAAAAGAAAATAAACTTTTATTTGTAAGCTTTCTCCATCACCATAACATAAACCAACAAAGTGTGTTCCTACAAAAGAACTACAATAGTTTAAAAAAAATCAAGAGAAGACTAGTTCTGTTTATTGTTAAACGTCCATGCATGACGTTGTTGAGTAGATTGTGAATTAATGACGTGCTAAGGTGTTATACCGCGGCCACACATTTGTCATATTTGCACCAATCTAGGTCTTTGGGCCAAGACACCAAAGTTTTAAAATCTTTGAACACAAAGTTGATATTGATTTCAATGTTTCACACAGTAATAAGGTTCAATATTGTCCATTTCAAATTTAAACCAAGCTTGGACCCAATGTAAGGCCGCGGCATAAACGAACAAGTATTGTGTATGTGTGGGTGTGTGTGTAAGTAGGGTGGTATACAAACCTCTAGCGTTGGCCTCGCTGACGGCCTGTCGGATCTCGTCGACGAGGTCGTTGGTGAGCTGGACAGGGTCAGGCGCGGACGCCCCTGCGACGCCCCCGCCCACGCCCCCGCCCGCGCCCCCGCCCCCACCGACGCCCCCGCCCCCGGCCAGCCGCCGCTCGCGCTCCGCTAGCACTTGCTTCAGTTGCTCCGCGAGCGAAGCCGGCGGACCTACCGTGCCATAATCACCCACGGTGATGCTACTCGTACTTTGACCTTCGTGAAGTGGAAGTACCGGGCGGATAATTAAATCTACTCGGTGGTCGGGGTAATGATCCATAAAAACAAGGTCTAGCGTTCCGGGGGTTGACACCCGACTACGTCACTCGTCATCGTCTCTTTCAAACTTATTGTAAATGGCTTATTTCGGTCTTGCTTATGCACATTGACGTCACTGTGTGCCCACGTGACTTTTTTCGTCATTTCTGACTCGGAACGCTATACCTGGCGGAGTATATTATTTACATATACCATGGTCAAGGTAAAGGCTTACTACTGTGGCTTGTGGTTGAAGACCGCTGTCTGCCAGATTATATTTCGATTAACTGTAGCAAAGACTGTTTCAATTGCTCTGCTTGCAGAACCGGCGGACCTGTCATGTTCTATACACGCTCCATGTCTCTCTATTTTGAATTTACAAATGAATGAAAGGTCCACTTTATAAAATAAGCCTATTATAGTCAAAAACGTGAGCTGAACCTTAACAGGCAAGTAATAAGTTCCAGTCTCCCTTTCACTCTTTCCGCACAAACACAAAATTATCAAATGAAGTCACAAAATGTATCTTCTATTTCAAAAACGTCACAAATATGTAGAGCGTGTGTAAGCTTGCGACAAACGTGGTTAAAAACGTGACGTTAAACACAAAAGCGAGCTCGGCGTATTATGTAAGCATCATACAGACGCAAGACATACTGTAAAAGATCCCTACTACTAATATACTACGAATATTTAAAATAACAAAACTGATAAAATTTGACTTTAGAACACTGAAAAATCTAAAGGATATTTACAGTATGCTTTTTCTGTATGGGCTTACAGGTTGCAAGTAATTTAGTATGGTGTGGTGTTGTTTGGTTTGAGATATTTACCTGAGAGAGGATGAATTCTATGGTCTCTTGAATACACACCATCGTCGGTAGCACTGCCTATAGAACTGCCACAACTTTGTCTTGTGTCTCGTTGCTGTAACATTATGATCGATTGTAGGCGAGACTTTTTTTAACGTAGCTACAAAACCTATGAACGTAACCTGGCACATACTTGTCAATTTTTAAGTACTTATATATTTGAACTTAAATTTAGATAAATATGAAGTTTTTTCTACATTTGGATATGTATACTGACGATTATGGAAAATGCACACTTATTTTTTTACCGAAGTTATTAATTTGTTTTTGTGCTAAAAAAGACTAATAAATAAAGTAAGCAATACTTACGTTACCGGCGTGTGTGGGCGCGCCGGAAGTAGACTCGCTGAGCGACTCGTCTGCAGAGTCGTTGTACGATTCGTCGAGACCGTCGTACTGGAAATATTATTCACAATTTTATTTTCTGTAGGAATAAAATGCAATTGAGAATTGAATTGCCTGAGTGGTGCCGGTGGCGCGCCAGGTCAGTGCGCTGAGGAGTCCAGCAGTAAGTGCAGTAATGTGAGCCGTAGAGAGACGAGTGTAGTTACCGAGCTAGCGTTGCTGAGCGAGTGCGACGAGTGCGAGGAGAGCGCGGAGTGGTGCCGGTGGCGCGCCAGGTCGGTGCTGAGGAGTCCAGCAGTAAGTGCAGTAATGTGAGCCGTAGAGAGACGAGTGTAGTTACCGAGCTAGCGTTGCTGAGCGAGTGCGGCGAGTGCGAGGAGAGCGCGGAGTGGTGCCGGTGGCGCGCCAGGTCGGTGCGCTGTGGAGTCCAGCAGTAAGTGCAGTAATGTGAGCCGTAGAGAGACGAGTGTAGTTACCGAGCTAGCGTTGCTGAGCGAGTGCGGCGAGTGCGAGGAGAGCGCGGAGTGGTGCCGGTGGCGCGCCAGGTCGGTGCTGAGGAGTCCAGCAGTAAGTGCAGTAATGTGAGCCGTAGAGAGACGAGTGTAGTTACCGAGCTAGCGTTGCTGAGCGAGTGCGGCGAGTGCGAGGAGAGCGCGGAGTGGTGCCGGTGGCGCGCCAGGTCGGTGCTGAGGAGTCCAGCAGTAAGTGCAGTAATGTGAGCCGTAGAGAGACGAGTGTAGTTACCGAGCTAGCGTTGCTGAGCGAGTGCGGCGAGTGCGAGGAGAGCGCGGAGTGGTGCCGGTGGCGCGCCAGGTCGGTGCGCTGTGGAGTCCAGCAGTAAGTGCAGTAATGTGAGCCGTAGAGAGACGAGTGTAGTTACCGAGCTAGCGTTGCTGAGCGAGTGCGGCGAGTGCGAGGAGAGCGCGGAGTGGTGCCGGTGGCGCGCCAGGTCGGTGCGCTGTGGAGTCCAGCAGTAAGTGCAGTAATGTGAGCCGTAGAGAGACGAGTGTAGTTACCGAGCTAGCGTTGCTGAGCGAGTGCGGCGAGTGCGAGGAGAGCGCGGAGTGGTGCCGGTGGCGCGCCAGGTCGGTGCGCTGTGGAGTCCAGCAGTAAGTGCAGTAATGTGAGCCGTAGAGAGACGAGTGTAGTTACCGAGCTAGCGTTGCTGAGCGAGTGCGGCGAGTGCGAGGAGAGCGCGGAGTGGTGCCGGTGGCGCGCCAGGTCGGTACGCTGTGGAGTCCAGCAGTAAGTGCAGTAATGTGAGCCGTAGAGAGACGAGTGTAGTTACCGAGCTAGCGTTGCTGAGCGAGTGCGGCGAGTGCGAGGAGAGCGCGGAGTGGTGCCGGTGGCGCGCCAGGTCGGTGCTGAGGAGTCCAGCAGTAAGTGCAGTAATGTGAGCCGTAGAGAGACGAGTGTAGTTACCGAGCTAGCGTTGCTGAGCGAGTGCGGCGAGTGCGAGGAGAGCGCGGAGTGGTGCCGGTGGCGCGCCAGGTCGGTACGCTGTGGAGTCCAGCAGTAAGTGCAGTAATGTGAGCCGTAGAGAGACGAGTGTAGTTACCGAGCTAGCGTTGCTGAGCGAGTGCGGCGAGTGCGAGGAGAGCGCGGAGTGATGCCGGTGGCGCGCCAGGTCGGTGCGCTGTGGAGTCCAGCAGTAAGTGCAGTAATGTGAGCCGTAGAGAGACGAGTGTAGTTACCGAGCTAGCGTTGCTGAGCGAGTGCGGCGAGTGCGAGGAGAGCGCGGAGTGGTGCCGGTGGCGCGCCAGGTCGGTGCGCTGTGGAGTCCAGCAGTAAGTGCAGTAATGTGAGCCGTAGAGAGACGAGTGTAGTTACCGAGCTAGCGTTGCTGAGCGAGTGCGGCGAGTGCGAGGAGAGCGCGGAGTGGTGCCGGTGGCGCGCCAGGTCGGTGCGCTGTGGAGTCCAGCAGTAAGTGCAGTAATGTGAGCCGTAGAGAGACGAGTGTAGTTACCGAGCTAGCGTTGCTGAGCGAGTGCGGCGAGTGCGAGGAGAGCGCGGAGTGGTGCCGGTGGCGCGCCAGGTCGGTGCGCTGTGGAGTCCAGCAGTAAGTGCAGTAATGTGAGCCGTAGAGAGACGAGTGTAGTTACCGAGCTAGCGTTGCTGAGCGAGTGCGGCGAGTGCGAGGAGAGCGCGGAGTGATGCCGGTGGCGCGCCAGGTCGGTGCGCTGTGGAGTCCAGCAGTAAGTGCAGTAATGTGAGCCGTAGAGAGACGAGTGTAGTTACCGAGCTAGCGTTGCTGAGCGAGTGCGGCGAGTGCGAGGAGAGCGCGGAGTGGTGCCGGTGGCGCGCCAGGTCGGTGCGCTGTGGAGTCCAGCAGTAAGTGCAGTAATGTGAGCCGTAGAGAGACGAGTGTAGTTACCGAGCTAGCGTTGCTGAGCGAGTGCGGCGAGTGCGAGGAGAGCGCGGAGTGGTGCCGGTGGCGCGCCAGGTCGGTGCTGAGGAGTCCAGCAGTAAGTGCAGTAATGTGAGCCGTAGAGAGACGAGTGTAGTTACCGAGCTAGCGTTGCTGAGCGAGTGCGGCGAGTGCGAGGAGAGCGCGGAGTGGTGCCGGTGGCGCGCCAGGTCGGTGCGCGCGCGGTGCGCTGAGGAGTCCAGCAGCGCTGAGCGCGGTACCGCTGCGTCCAGCTCGCGTGACGTCACGCATACGCCGCCGTTCGTCGCGCCGGCGCTCGCGGCTGGAGGCGACGTCCCAGTAACCCTGTAACAATGAACAAGGGTTAAGAAGGGACTAAGTTTCACACAACTTTGGCAATTTAAACGATAAGAAGATTTGTTATTCTGCTTAATACAAATCCGAGGGAATAACGTAAACTAAAAATTAAAAATGTTTAGAAAGAAACCGCGAAAACAATCAGTGCATACAATTTAACATGTCATCGAATGCATGGTAGCGTTCTTGTTTGTGCCACTCGCTTTCTACCATCCAAAGACGAACAGGTTCTGTTGCTCTACAACTGATCTGTGGAATTACGTCACAAGCGATATGGTGTCTGAAAGAGTGACCGTCTTTTACAGATACAGATACAGATAATGTATTACCTTAAACCGTACGATACCAACCATCCAAAGACGGACAGGTTCTTTGCTTAATAACTGCAGGTGATGCTACTGTGTAATTAATAATTACTTAGCTTTGTAATTTGTTTTTGTGTTTTTGCGTTTGTTATTCTATGTTTGTTAGAACTTTGTGTTATCGTGCGTTCACATTAAAGTTCATAACTATAGTTGCTAAGGCTGTCACTAATCGTGAAAATCTATAATTAGCTCTCTGATGCTATATAATTAGTAGTAAGATGTTTCAGCTGTTGATTTTCCTTATTATAAATAAATAAATAAGTTGAACACCGTTGGGCACAGCAAGTTAGAATAGAAGAGAGTTAAACTTACGCAGTGTCAGCGCACGTGACTTGCGCCTGCGGCGGCGTGACGGGCCCGGCTGTCACGACCGTGGCCTTCGCCGGCACCGGCGGCGGCTCCTCCACTGCCGGCGGCTGCGGCGTGCCGGGCGCGCTCGTGACGGTGGGGACGGGCGGCGTGACGTCACCGGCCGCGGTCACCGTCACGTCGCCGATGTCGGGCGGCTCGCGGCGCGTCTTGTCCACCTTGGCGTATTCGTCCTCGACCGGCGAGAGGTCGGAGAGGTCGCTGTCCGAACTCCACGGATCTGTGCAATAATACAGTAGAAGTAGTTGTATAAAGTAGTAGTTCATCTGGAATGGAGCCCTCGTATTTCTCCACAACCCTCAATCAAATTTTGCTCATATACTAACTTAAAAATGGTATTGGGATAAACTACAATGTCTCTGAAATCTGCAAGAAGAATCTGCAATTTTATGAAGATCAGATCAACGTCTGAGACTGCTTCGCTCGGTCAAAAATAGATTGTGCGAAATATAACAACATTGACGCCAGGATTGAATATTTCCCTTATATATTTCGTTGTCTTATGGGTTTCGTTGTTTTCGTTGCCATACAGTTGTGACTTGTTGTGCTTACGGTGTAAAGCAGCTGCCCAGAACCTGGTTGAAGAGAGCTGAAGATGGGGCTTAGTGGTGGTACTTATTTTTGACTTGCCTATGTCCCATAGTAGCAGTCAGCCTATACCTACGTCTGCTACTATAGGGAAAAGCTAAAGCAATGAAACGACCTAATATATTTCAGTACATAGCAAGAAATAGGTGTATTGTTGATATTTTGTTGACTGACCATTGATAAGCAATGGGTCGGGGTCGGGCCGGCGCGGCAGCGGCGGGGTCTCTCGCCGCGCTGACGGCTCGTGCGGCAACATCACGGGGAGGCCGGCCTTCTTTTGTGTCTCCTGAAAACATCGAAAGTTAAATTATATTTCACTACTTTCGGCAGATATTCACAAACGATATTCAATTCAACAAGATATTCTCGCGACGCGGTCGTGCAGCGTGGCGAGCGCGGTGGCGTACTCGCGGTGCGCGTCGTACCTACACACGCGTCTAGTTGTACTCACGAGCAGCAGCACCTCCAGTCTCGCGACGCGGTCGTGCAGCGTGGCGAGCGCGGTGGCGTACTCGCGGTGCGCGTCGTACCTACACACACGTCTAGTTGTACTCACGAGCAGCAGCACCTCCAGTCTCGCGACGCGGTCGTGCAGCGTGGCGAGCGCGGTGGCGTACTCGCGGTGCGCGTCGTACCTACACACACGTCTAGTTGTACTCACGAGCAGCAGCACCTCCAGTCTCGCGACGCGGTCGTGCAGCGTGGCGAGCGCGGTGGCGTACTCGCGGTGCGCGTCGTACCTACACACACGTCTAGTTGTACTCACGAGCAGCAGCACCTCCAGTCTCGCGACGCGGTCGTGCAGCGTGGCGAGCGCGGTGGCGTACTCGCGGTGCGCGTCGTACCTACACACACGTCTAGTTGTACTCACGAGCAGCAGCACCTCCAGTCTCGCGACGCGGTCGTGCAGCGTGGCGAGCGCGGTGGCGTACTCGCGGTGCGCGTCGCGCAGTGCGCCGCTCCACCACTCCTCGCGCGCGCGGACCATGGCGCGCGTGCGTCGCCACTCGCGGAGCGCGCGACGAGCCTGCACACATATTTTATTAGAGCACAAAGTATAATTGACGGAACGAAGCAAAGGTTTCAGATTGTACTGGAACAATTCGACAATACAATTGTAAGCTATGTATATATTTGTCTGATGATCGTGCGAGCGGTGCGCGGTGTCGGTGGCGTGCGCGAGCGCGTGGTGCGTCTTTCCCGCTCCCTCGTGCAGTGCTGCCGTGGTGCGTACCTTGTCGTACTTGTCGTGCGCGCGGTGTCGGTGGCGCGTCCGTCCCGCTCCCTCGTGCAGTGCTGCCGTGGTGCGTACCTTGTCGTACTTGTCGTGCGCGCGGTGCGCGGTGTCGGTGGCGTGCGCGAGTGCGCGGCGCAGGCGGTCGTCGGGCGCGCGCTGCGAGCACCACTCGCGCACGCGCGCGCTGATCTCCTCGCTGGCGCCACCGCCCGACTCCATGCCCACCAGCTGGGGGTCACAAGCAAACGGTTTCACCATGGTATGATAATTTACTCCACTATGTATAGTATTCAGAAACGCGTAGTGACGTCAATCGATGCTTAAGCAAGACCGAAATTAGTCATTTACAACAAGTTCGAAAGAGACGGATGGCGATGTTTGCTGAATGCTAGAACTTGTTTTTTGGGTCATGGGTTTTACGAGACTTTTTACATTTGGCTGTATAAATGCGCGGTTCACGCGCTGCAGTAGCAGATGCTTTCACATTAGGCGGATCAGTCGCGCGGCTACCACCTGGGTGTCGCAATGCTTATGTTTAGCTTTGACACTAGGCGATTCAGTTGCGCTGCTATAGCGAGATGACCTTTTGTATCGATAACCGCACGATGAGCCCCTCGACTGAATCGTTAATGTGAAAAGGCACTAAAGTTAGCGGTATTCAAGTGATGTGGATAACCCACGCTGGTTTTGATCCAAAACGCACATTGCAAAACGTGCACAAGGTTTAAAATGAACATTTTTCGAAATGTCAACTTTTCAAATTTATTATTTGTAAGTATTTATTGTTTTACATACTAATAAAAAGAGTACAGCAACTGAGTAAATGCTAAATTTGTGTGCATTTTGGACCTAACTTGCCGATTTTACGCGCGACCCGACGAATTCATCACGGGTAAAACACACATCGCTCACACATATTCGGGCATACGGATAGAGATAGTATAACTCAGAGACAGGACAGAGATAGTACCTCGTGCAGGAAGGAGCGTAGCTCGTTGATTTCTGGGTGGCGAGTCTGGCTGGCGGCGGCTTCGGCGGGAGTGGGCTGCGTGGATTCCTCTTCTTCCGTCTGCTGCCTGCGTTGGCGATTGGCTCTACACGAACATTAAACATGTTATAGTTGGAAAATGGTACAGATGTGTACGTAAAACATCCATACAGCACGAGGAAATGTTATGATATATTGGGAGTTGGATGCTACTATATATGATATGATGCTATATTGTGGATAATTTTCCAGATTTTTTTTTTTGTTAATTTGCAGTATTTAACGACAACGCCGAGAGTTGATGCTGGTGATGTTTGCATGAATGCATTTGTAAGGTAAAAAGAGAATCTTAGTAAACGAACGTCATGCGAAAACATAACCGATAATATCAAAAAGTTAATCCTAATAATAATATGTGTATAAGAAAATTGGGATCAAAATAAAATTGTAGTTCTGAATTTCCTTATAAATTGTGTGTGCTTATAGTACATACCTTTCTTCTCTTTCTTTATCAGCCGCCAAGGACTGCCGTATTAGGTGAGCCACCTCGCTGTTTTCAGGATCCTTCTCGCGGCCGATGAGGAACTTCACAGGGCCCGATGTGTTGCGAAGGACTGATGCCGCGTAAGCCTGTGTTACACCCACCTGTAATAAAAAAAATGCAAACGTCACACCTAAATATCGGTAATATTACCAAAGCAGACGCTTTAGACATGTTGGCACGTCATGATAAAATGTTGCTGACTTTTTCTATTGTGCGTAGTAGGGAGTTATACATCTACATTGGACATGTTATTGCCTTGTCGGTGTCAAAGTATTTTCGTAGCGCGAATTTCAAGATAGCTATTTCTACTGAGACACTAAACTCATTAATGGAAACGTCAATCTAAATACAGCGGGGATTGTCCGTGTTAGCACATGATGAGAAAATATTGTTATGTTTCCCTGCGTAAGCGAGACAGATATGTATGTTAGACGTATTGTTTCTTTTTCGCACAAGCTTTTTCATAATATGAATGCTAAAGCCGTTAGTTTTACTGAGAGACGAAACTTACCAAACTTTTCCCGTCGACTTCTATGATTTGATCGTTGACTTGTATGCGCCCGTCTCTCGCGGCAGCGCCGCTTTCAGTGATCGTTTTCACGAATATTCCCAGCTTCTCCAAGCCTGCGTCTGCACCCACTCCCATTCCTAAACAAAAGATTACAAAAGTAATTAAAAAACGTTTTGTTTTTTTTTTGTTTGATATCTACGGCGCGTTCATCGTACGCCGAAATTGTTTTGTTTCGGCTCATACCTACTTGGTTAGGTCACAAGGTCAACGTCCTCGTTGCGTTGAGAACACTAGTATGACATTACGTACCAATGATAGACAGTCCGAGTCCGTCAGCGCCCTTGATGAGGTCGACAGGGAAGACGTGCATCTTCTCGACTCTCTTCTCCAGTTCGTACTCGGCGGAGGCCGCCACGGGGTCAACGTCCTCGTTGCGCCGGTCGTATTCTCGCACCGAGTGCGTTGAGAACACTCGCATCGGGTTTGTGCTGGAATTGAGAGTTGTTTATAAGGTCATTGATCAGTTTGAAAGATTTAAATGCTAACAAATGATTGACTAAGGTTGAAAGATTCCCATATTGTATTTATACATAAATACAATTACAATTATTATACATATTGTATGTATATATAAATGTATTTTACCATTAATGAGCGAAGAGAGTATTATTTGATATTGTAATGACTTAAGTTGACTTTTATAGGGGTCTTTATTTGTAGTAAATTATATTTCGTTGAAAAAAAACAATACATCAGTAGCAAAAATTACATTGAAATTTAAGTTAATTTTTGTCTGTGTGGTCTCATATAAACACACTGCAAAAAAGTGGCTTGTTCTTCTTTCTCTTTCAAAGTATTTAGATATTATACAAAAATATCGCCACGTCACAAAAGTATTTGAATAATAATCAACCTTATTATCCTAGGTTTATGGTTTATCGATGGTTATCCATTCTTGATCGAAGGTAGCGGCACAGAATAGGTACGTAATAGTAATTTTTACGGCGACAACGCGCGACGTTGCCAGCTCGTGGCGTAAGCAGGTCAAGCGCTGTTGCCGCTCTTCTCTCCGTTTTCATTTCGCTCGCATCGTTCGATTCAAAAATCAAATAGGAATTGAAGGATTGGACAAACGTAATGCCAGTATTGACAATGAATTACATGTAGGTAACTAAGAGTGAAAATTATGTATTAATTATTTTAAATATACTTAAACAATTCATAATTATAATCCCGATATGTAACTATTATGAATATATAGGTAAATAACTCAAAATATACACATACCTAGTCACAAAATAGCAAATAATTCATTACTATTATCATGAAATAATATGCGCATTCATTTTAAAAAATACGTCAAATTGGAGCATCAACGCCATCTATTGGTGCAAATGTTGTTACCGAAACATTCCTCCTTAAATTAACTTTCACGTTAGTCTATTCCAGATTGATTAAAGTAGAAAACATGCTTACCTAAATTTAACTTTGGAATTCTTCTTGACAAATACCGGTGGGTAGTAATCGTCGTCCTCTTCTTCTTCCACTGGAGGAAGACCAGCCACCTGCAAATCATTTTTTCAAAATAAAATAAATGTGCATCACTTTTAGTGCCCTCGATCGCTACCCGGACAACGTATCTGCTTGAGTTTCGTTTACAAACGTTCAATCTGCCGACGAGCTACCCGGGACCAGTCCCGCACCTCCTCGCCGCGTGCGGTCAGTATTCTTTACTTGCACTTCTATGGATATGCGCTCCCTACAATCAACTCCGGGTCGCCTCGACGTAACCGGTCAACGCGCGGACGGCGAATTCCTAATCGATGAACACCCACCGCCCGAGAGTGATTCACGCGAGGACAAGTGACAATCGCTGACAGACTACTCGGAAATTCGTGGGCCACGCGACGACCGCACTCGTTGACCACGCGAGGTTCACTTCTTGACCACGCGGCGTCCACTCGTGGACCAACCAACGAGTTCTGACAACGAGTCGAGGCGGTCACGGTTGGCTCCAATTATTTATTTAATAAGTTTTCACATTTACAGCTCCATTCACATATATTCTATTTTCTTAAAAACTTATTAAGCTAAATGTGCTGTCTATTTAAGGAAGCACAGCATGCATAAGATATTATATTTGATTATTAATATTAGAAATATAATCCGAATTTATAGATAAATAATAATATTTTAACCTCGACAATTTAGGCATACATATTTAAATTTATTTTGAATTTACCAAGCGAGTCTCCAAAAATTTTCGTTATGATGAGTCTGCTTATTCTAGGAACAGACGAGTTGACCCCTAAGACCTTTAGTGAGACAAACTCGTATCATGATAAAATAATATACTCCGCCAGGCATATCATTTAGCAACACGTAGTGACGTGAATCGATGCTTAAGCAAGTCCGAAATAAGTCATTTACAACAAGTTCGAAAGAGCCGGATGACGATGACGTCATTGCGTGTTTGCTGAATGCTAGACCTTGTTTTCTTGGATCATGACTCGTATGTCAAGTCATGTAAAAAGCTACGGCAACCTAGTTGGGAGAAGGCCTGCCTCCCAAGCCCGAGGGCGCGGGTTCGAACCCAGCCGACGGCACGCACCAAATTGTTCATTTTATGAACAAATGTGCGTATTGCATGTCATCTGCTACATGACTGGAGCCGGGTGTATGGCGACAGGCTCGCCCCCTGTCACATTTGAGACTGAATATCGTCCGGCGAAGTGTGGGTGTTGTATTACACCTCTGCCAGCCCCCTCGAGGGAAAGGCATGACGATACGTTCTATCTACCGACCTCAGTATAAAAGTGTCCGTCCTCAAAGTAGTGCACGCCGTTCTCCTCGGCCAGCTCCCGCAGCGAGTGCGGCGGGTAGTGGTCGAACACCGAGGCGGGCTCGGCCGGCGGCTGCTTGCGGTCGCCGCCCGCCAGCGCCGTGTCCGCCTCCAGGGACACGAACTCGTAGCTCTCGTCCACGGACTGCATACTGGCATACGGGACACACGGGCTGGCTATACTTACGGTTACAGTTTGCGTACATGTAAAAAGAACGCTGGAAGAAAGTGGACGGGATGTGTTTGCGCGTGAATACACTCGCGCACGAAAGTACTGGGCCTATTGTTTTATTTTTGAATCAGCCTTTAGCTCGCGGCTTCGTATATTGGTTATTGGTGTATACCTCATACCACCAAATAGACCGATAAGTCGCCTAATACGCAACTTGACCGCCAGCGTTCTTTTGACATGACGCGACCTGTACGATACCTTCTCATGCTCATGTTCTCCTGGTACTAAGCGAAGAAAAAAAGAACCAACCGCATAACCGAAAATAGCTATACATTTTCCCCCTTAGCAATAAACGTTGTATAGCATCGGTATAGTTAGACAGTGTTTTGTCTTTTTCTTTCTTTAGAATTTTTAAAGTCGATTAAAAAAGACAAAACACTGCGTCTAGCTATTCCGAGGCTGTGCAACTTTTATTGCTAAGGGAGTCAGAGTATAATTGTTGAAGACGATAGCAGCGAGTATGTATGAACTGTTTCAAATATGAAATGTGTCAATTCGATTTTTTGAAAACATCTTTATTCAACATGGAAAATTATACGATTCGGTACGGAAATTAGTAAAGGAAAATATAATGATAAGCTATTGTTTAGACTGATTTACCAAAAGGGTCTGTTTGTATATATAATGAAGTTTTAGGGTAAGAGTGTGTGTATGTGTAGCCAGTTAAAAATCCACAAAGATGTGCTCCACTCTCTGTTCTGCTTGCTTGCAAGTAAGCCACTTCCATCGTAACACAACCTATGAATGTAGGTCACACTAAGTTACGAATCAAGATCAGAACAACATGCATTGTCCTCAATGAAGACAGAGGGTGCAGCGCGTCTCCGTATCTGTAAGAGGTAAGCATGTAAGTACCTCTCATAAGAGAGTACGGACTGGTAGCTATCGTTGAGCGAGACGCCGTTGTCATGTTCGAGCGCACGCGGCGACAGCATGGCCACAATCTCCTGCGCCTGCTCATCCGACAGCAGTGCTTCTTGCCTGTAAAGCGATCAGACAACAGCCACGGTAAAAAAGTAAGCTCATATAGACTGGCCAGCCCTAATGTCGGAGTTTGAAGGTCGACCCAAACCAAAAAATATATTGGTAATGTATTACAAACTTTCATCAAGCAGAACAATAATTCAACATCAAAAACGGCAACAAAATGTATTGCTTACAAAGACAGGAAGCACGCCATTACTTACAGCCGCGCATTAAAGAAATGAATCGTAACTATATAACAATATGGTAGGTTTTTATGACCGGTCTTTCATTCCGAAATCGACCCACATTTAAGTACAGATTTATTTGTAATCTTGAATGTACAGTTTCAGTTACAGTTCAAGACCACCCTGTGAACCATCTCTATAATACTGAGTGACCTGAGCGTTAACATGTAACAAAACATTAACCCTCTTAGCAATAAACGTTGTATAGCCTCGGAATAGTTTTACAACGTTTTGTCTGTTTTGATCGAGTTATAAATTTAATAGAAAAAACATTTACAAAAAATATCTACGAGTATGTATGTATATCAGTCTCTGGCAGCCATAGTTATAAGCTTTGCTTAGTTTGGGGTAAGGCAACCGTGTGTGAAAGTGTCCCGAATTGATTTATTTATTTATTTATTTATATAACACATTATAACTATTCCGAGACGATATAACGTTTATGTTTACGTGTCGAATTAAGCCTACCATAGCCCTGATAAGCAAACTTATTACAATGAACATTTTCTAGCTTTTTTTCTGCTGTAAGTATATAGATTTTCTCTTTTCACTTGAATGCTTCCTTTGACGAAATGCAAATGATATTAATATTGCTTCGCGAAAGCACACAAATATTACACGTAAATACCCAACTTTTTCTGCACTTTGGAATAGCAAAATCGAACGCTATTTTTCCATCCAACTGACAGTAACATTGTTTAGAAGAAAACCAATTTAATACTGATAAAGCAAAGAAAAACAAAGCAAATAAAATGAAGAAAACATAAAATAGACAGCTTGAGAAAACAAAGGAGCAAACGTAAGGACGCAACGAGCTTACCTAAGTTTTTTCTCCAGAATACTGCAAATGTGATCAGGCAAGAATGAAGCGTTGTGCGGAGTGGCATGCAAATGAATAAAAATACAACATTTAAAAATAATACCAAGCTCTACGAAAAACTTAAGAAATAGACCTTAAAGAGTTGTGTCAAACTTATACATTCACATTCCGACTGGCATTCTACAGCAGAGTATAGAACAGACAAATATTTTTGCTTTTATGTTGACCAGAACCGAGTCTGTACTGTTGTGTGTGTCGCAGCAAACTTGCTTAATCAGGCGTTCAATTAACAGGCTAGCCATTTTACTAAACTGTGCCGTTCAACTAGCTTCCTGAATGATATTCAGCCAATACTAAAACTAATAAACTCGTTGGCTGATGCTCAGGCCATTCATACAATAGAGTGATTATTTGACAAAAAATACTATTTCAGACCGAAGAAATGTGCTTTGAATTTATTATGATAAAAATAAAATCCGAAAATTTGTGAAACGAACGGCAATTTTGATAGGATATTATAATAACCTAAAACTTCTCCTACCCGACTCATTTTCCAAAGCAAATCCGACTTGGATTGGTTAAGTTAGAAGGCTAAGGCGGGAGCGAAGCAAAGCGGAGCTCTTCTTGGTTATTTTTTTTTATAACAAACCGAAGCCACCCCTACTTAAATGGGCTAGGCAAGTAGTCAACGTTGTCGATCCAAGTCATTTTGCCTAGCTGTTTGATTGAATAGCTGAATATCATCAGGAAGCTAGTCGAACAAAAAAGTTAGGCTGTTAATTGAAAGGCTAATTAAGCTAGTTGGCTGCGACATGTTTACCACGTTATCTACTAAGCTTGTAGATGTGAATGAAGCTTTCTTCAACAACGTGATATCACATATTTTAGCTGATAAAATTATAAATTAAATGCAGCTTTACGATAAGAATTCAGGTCACTCTTTTCGCAGTAAAAGGCCAACTTTACGACTACATAAAGAGTACACATAAGAAAATATAGTCGTTATGAGAGGTACTTCTAGAAAAAGCGGAAATTACAGGTGAATTTAGCAAAGAATGCATGCATTTTCGACCGCATATTCTAATACATCACTAATGACAAGTAGGAACAATAACTAGAAATAGATAAAGGTTTTGGTAGCTACAATTTAGTGAATACTTAGTAAGAAAATATAATGGAATGATAACAAAAGACTTTTTAGTTTAGGCAGTACTGTGTTTCTCTTTTACAGAGCACCTGTCTTTTCCCTTAATTAATTTTTTTAGTGAACTGCATTACACTACCAGATAGTTACGACTAAAAACGTATGGTGCCCAATCAAAGTACTAAGTGCCAATGTCAAATCCATGATAGTGCATGATTGTACCTACAAAAGTGCTATTGACAAAGGCACTCGAACACAAAAACTGCGTCGATCTATTTAGCAACTAAATTAGCACTGACTAAATCCTTTATGTAATTGTAATCGTCCACTATGTTCTACATACTTGAAATATGGATTGATAAACTTATTGAGCAGTCTTTGTGTTAGAGGTTCCGTGGTTCAACCATGCCAGTGACTTGAACCGGTGCTCCGTTGTTTTAAGGAGTTCAACTGGTCTGTGCAGACTGGCTGAAGAAATTGCATAATACATTCCAATGGGGAGGTCGTTACTATTTACGGGAAGCGGGGTAGGAGCGGGCGGCAGGGCCTGCCGCGAGTTCCTATCGTGGTCTCCTTCGACGCCTTACCTTCCACGCCCCTGTGTCACACGAGAGAGGACTAATTTTGCCACTAGAGGCAAAGTAGCAGTGGACAAGGCACATCGCTCGTAGAAGCCGCTGCATGCGGGCAGCGCAAGACCAGTCATTATGGAGATCATTGGTGGAGATCTTTGTCCAGTAGTGGACGTCTTCCGGTTGGAATAATGATGATGATGACTAAAGGCAGACGAGTATATCGATTTTACCTGGAGCTGAGCAGTATCTCGGCCTCGTCGGGCGTCATGCTGTCGGGCTGCTTGTCGTCCCAGCGGTCGGGCTCGGGCGGCCGCTCGGGCGCCGCCTCCTCCGACTCGCTCCATTGGCTGGTGGTCGACTTGTCGAGCACCTCTATGGAGCCCTGGCTCGCCTCGCTTACTACCACGCCCGAGTCCTGCGCACACACCGCTCATGTACTAACCAGCGGTTGCTGTTACACGCCTCTCTATGTGGGTTATAGGGAATGAACGTCGGGAATTTTGCGTTGAGACAGAAAACGAGGCTGAAGACGGAGTTGGGAGACGAGACCGCTTTTGACTCTTTGACTTTTGACATGTCTCGGTTTCGCAGTCAAACTGACTTGCATATAAAAGCCTACATGCAGTCAAGTAACGGTAAGGCCCTGCGCCATCTACGCTTGCTTAACGCTCGGCATGCTGTAAGGCCTCAAAGCTTTAGCCATAAAAAAAAACAATCGGTATCGGTCTCTCATCTCGGTCTCTGTCCTGACCCGAACTTCCTTTCTTGAACCTTTAGATCATACATGAAAAATGCTATGTACTTCAATCTGTTAATATAAATAAACTGTGGGCAAATTATTTGACACTCAATTACTTTTAGATGATGTCACAGGCTTGTTTGACTTGTACTTTGATGATTGCCTGTACATGATAAGTCCTTCTTAGGACTTTATCTCTCTTGCCAGAATTGACATTTACGTCAGTGTCTTTTTCTTTGATTGTACGCCCCTAACATCAAGCCTTCTTAGGCCCGGTCCTAGTCAAGATGCTTAATTTTTGCCGGAGAGTCGAGGAGAAAATCAAAATTATAATTAGTCGCTCTCGACCTCGCTTGGGGTCGTGCGCTACCCTCGACTTTAACCCGCTTTTGCACGTCACACAATTGACATAAAGCTCAAATTACCCTGCGCAACACCCGTAAAATGTTGTATGCCATTTGATACAAGACTGGGGCCCGATGTATGGCGACAGGCTCGCCCCCTGTCACATTTGGGACTGATTATCGTCCGGCGAAGTGTGGTATTGTGTGTTGTATTACACTTCTGCCAGCCCCCTCGGGGGAAAGGCGTGACGATCAGTTATGGAACTATGGAACACCGTTAAATTCTCCTCTACTAGCCGGCTACTAAGCTAAGCCTGAGGGAGAGTCCGAGTCTGTCCAGTCAGCTGCAGCGGCACTGACCTGCTGCTGCACGGAGAGCGTGTCGGGGTCTGAGCGAGCGCGCTCGTCGCCCGTGAGCGGGTCGCGGTAGTCGGCGGGTCGGAGGCGCGCGACCACCTCGGGCGAGGGCTCGTTGAACCCGCCCTCGTCCGACACGCTGGACGCGCGCGACCCGCTGCGCCGCGGTGGCGTCTCCTCCGCCGATGACGACTTGCGACCCCCGCCAACTATGACGACACAAGTATAATATCATAATTTGACTGCCTCGGCGGCTCAGTTGGTAGTGAACCTGCCTTCTGAGCTTGGGGGCGTGGGTTCGATTCCCACCTAGGGCAAACATTTATGTGATGAACATTTGTGTTTGTTCTATGTCTGGGTGTTAATATCTATTTAAGTATGTATTTAAAAATATCTAAGTATGTATATCAGTCTCTGGCAGCCATAGTACAAGCTTTGCTTAGTTTGGGGTCAGGCGACCGTGTGTGGAAGTGTTCCGAATTTATTTATTATTATTATTTATTATTATTATAATAATAATAAATTCGGGATATGTTCCACACACGGTCGCCTGACCTCAAACTGTGCAACGCTTGTACTATGGCTGCCAGAGACTGATATACATACATATTTATATTAAAACATACTAAAATCGATTTAAACAACCAGACATAATGTACATCACATAAATGTTTGCCCTGGTTGGGAATCGAACCCACGCCCCCAAGCTCAAAAGCCAGGTTCGCACTACCAACTAAGCCATTGAGGTAGTCATAAGTATAATAATAACATTAAAAAATCCGCGACCATCATAGCTGTGAACGCTGAACGTGGAGTCACCTTTCGGGTAAAAAAAATACAATAACAAAATTATTCGATCAATTTCGAAATTATGATACACAGACAGACAATGATACATGAACACAAAGATACAGACGTTAAATTAATAACACCTGTCGCTTACCAACAGGCGATTTGGTGGTCAAACACGGACTACAACAATATAAAAAAAACTCTTTTGCGACAGGGGTTTTTACCCCGTACGCAATTGGTACTGCTACAACCCTTACACCTACACAGAACCCTTCACAGGATGTCTAATAAGTTAATAGCTATTAGCTGTAAATTTAAGTAAAGGTCAAATTAGGTATGCAATCACCAGCAATGTCTCTCATTAGCATCTTTACAAATACCTTTTACTTTACTAGCTTGTCCCTGCTGTTTTACTCACTATCCCACAAGAATCCTTTTTTTTTTTTGGGGGATAGATTACTTAGATTGAACCATAGGATACACGTCAAAATCAATTTACTAATAACCATTTCTAAACCTCTGGGGTGTGAGTTACGAGTATCATAACTTCTAAGCAAAATTTGAATTCTCCAGTCATATTTAGCATGTCTCGAATAGTTTTGTTATCATCATGCATTCAAATCAATAAATAAGACGTTTTTATTTATAGTTTATAAGCTCGTTACACATTCAGCAACCGTAATTTATAGAAGTATAGTAAATATAATATAAAGTATATAATAGCAAAGGTTAGTAAAGATAATACAAATCCATAGGAAATAGTAGTACCTAATCTTACTTACTAGGGTGATAAATGATAACGACCACAATAACAATACCTATGACTTGTCTTTCCAAATGTGAATTGTATATAAATTACGAGCGCTTGCGCAAGTGTGCACGCGAGCATGAAGCACTAAACAATAAAATTTAGGTTGAACCAGTTTTCAGTTCATCAGTTGAACTATTTTGACTAACATTTTCGTGGGAGCAAAGAGGTTATGTTGTGAGCATTTGCTCAACATAAATAAAAACAAAAAAATTGTACACATTATTATTTTCAACGCATGCTTTCAAGAGCTGAGTACGTGCATTAATTTTCACGATATTTTTGTGTTCGATGCCCTTGGATAACCTCAGTCAGTCTGGAGGTAACGTCTGGATGTTTAGAATTTTGGCCATTGAGTGCAGTCTTATGCGTCATACATAATAATAAATTGTCGCCAATGTTTTCGTTTTCATGAATACGAGTACACTGAAAATTATTAATGCCAGACTTCCATCGATAATTTAATCACACGAACATACCATTCAGCCTTTCCTTGTTTAACTTTCTTTGTTTACTCGCTTTCTCAATTATTTCCGAAAGCGTTTAACACCAATTAGTAGGTTCACGTTTCTGTTTAGGCCGGAACGTTTGTTGCGAAGACGTATTGGATCTCACACATTCTCGATAAATGTGTGCGGAACAATCCACGAAGCGTACAAGCGTTAGATATAGGTAATCATTATAATCTATGTAAAGCATGAATTTGCAATAAACCGTTGCAGCGTTCACGCGATCTCCGAAGCAACGAGAACGAGGCACTTTACTAATTAAAACTCACGTCCAGATATGGAGTGATATTACAAATTAGGTCCACATTGGACGCGGTGAAGTCACTCCACCACAGTATAACATTCCTAGAGGCTATGGTACCGAGAAATACTTTTGTAATTTGACATTATGCATGTCCGTTTCCTTCGCGGAGAAAGCTGACGAGACAACTGCATTTAATACTACTACCTAAACTGTGTCTTTATGTAAATTATTGTTCTTACTTGTAATTTCTTGCAACCAGATCCTGGTGCGATGTGGAACGAATACTATGCTTGCATCCTCGTTTTGTAATCGTCGACGGATATTAATAATAAAATTGAATGCAACTAGTTATTCGGTCAATTCGTTTTGACCTTTATATAAAACTGACTAATGGTTTGAAATTTGCATTGAAATGAGATAGATATATGGCGGAGAACGTGTTAAATCGAGAGACTACATTCCTAAATTGGTAAACGTCGCGCTAACTAATGTTAAGAGTTATATAGTGGATCCCCCCACGCCGCCATAAAGCTTTACTAAAGGACACCGATATAACAACACATAATATAAATCGTATACATAATATGATAAGTTAAGGTCCGGTATTACACGAAATCAACGAGAACAAGTATTTTGTGTGCGCCTGGTTTGATATGTAGCATTGTGATGATCAGGTTTAAAAAAAAATAAGCTGGTAGAAAATACAACCAAAATCAGTTTAACCGAAGTAGAATTTAGAAAATCATTCTCATTTTGGAAACAAAAAGAAGATATCTTAGAAAAACTGTTGGGACGTAGTTCTCTAAATTTTCAGCGATTACAACAAAAATATTTTCGATTAAAAAAAAAAAATATCTCTAAAATTTATCCGAGTAACTTATTTTTATTCGTGTTCTTATTACGATTAATACCAATAAAAGCCGCGAAAAAAAAAAGAATTCAAGGCGCCGATCTAACTTTACCATCAAATATAATCTACGATTTTCAACTCTAAATAAAGCGACTTAAGTAAAAGTGTGTGTGGGTAGATAATCGTGGTAGGACCGAGCCTTAAACTAGCGTCTTTAGTGATATCATACATCACATCAATTCTCCGTAGAGTAACATCAAATCATAGAGAGATTCAATGAATGGGTTTCATGTGCCAAGATAGTTAAACTTGTTATTGCATTCAAGTAAGACCATTCGATGATTTCTATCTCACGTTTTATACCTATTTACCCTAATAAACTGCATTCATTCATCTGTAGAGCAATAAATGTTGGGCGTTGCCAATATCACATAGTATTGTAAAGTTGCAAGATAGTATGTATTTTCTGGACGTGTGTAGGCGCCATCAGTGAGTTGCAAATTTATTTATGCCTATTTTATAAGCAATCGTGTTTTCAATTAATTTACTAAACAGCACACATGAGAAAAGTGCGAGGTATTTGGGTCGCGCATTGTGAATGGATGACCACAATTAGGTCAGCTACATCGTAAATCGCGTGTTAAAATAAAGCGATTAGGTAAACGTGAATCATGCTTATGATTTTGGGTTAGAGAAATAGCGAATCAACGGTGACTGACCGAGGCAGCAGCCGCAGAGGCGCATGTCGAGGGGACGCATGCGACGGCGGCGACGCGCGCGCGCGTCTTTCGCTTCATCACCGCATCTTCGGTGGGTCCTCGAGTTCACTCCTTGCACACTCACGTGAACGTTTAATTCGAATCGACGTATCTTGACTCGTTAAACAACTGCACTGAACCACTTCACATCACCACCGTGTTGGAAAACCATAACGTTTTTCGAGGAAAAATGCGTTTGTCTGGAAGGCACAGCGATGTATACAGTAAAGTTTACGAGCCGGGCATCTTCGTCGGTGGACACCAGTGCCAGTGTGTTTTATAAACAAACACCGCCGCAGATAAGCAAGTTGGCAACATAAATATACGAAAACATTTTACGTGTCGTGTACCGAAATAGAAAACAAATCGTGGACGTAGACACGTTAAAGGAATTATAGAGATTATAATGGAAAGCTCAAATGGAATAACAAAAACATCTTCACGGGCGCGTACGGGATAAATTGAATTAAATAGTTTATCAAGTTCGAATGGGAGGGTCGGAGACGTTGCTCAATGAATGTAATATTTAGCAAGCCAGACGCGAGCGGACGCGCCTGTTAGAACGAGACAACAAAAAGCAAAACGGGAATGGCGCAAACTTACGACTACAGAACAGACCTGATAATAGTTCAAAGGAGCAGATAACTTTCTGCAAATTGCTGACTTAACAATGAATAAACAATGAAACTTTGCTTCCTTTATCAGAACGACGTTCGTCTAACAAAACATTGAGATTGATTTCGCCATTGTTAACATACCGCACCAAACGTCTATGCAAAATGTGAGCACATAACACGCACGTGTATGAATATGTAAATAGAGTATGGGAGGGTAGAGATGCCTTTTGGATCGCTAGAGAAAGCAGTCGTGCGACATGTGGACTGCGTGTAACAGGAGATAAACAAGCGATCGAAGGGGAGCGCGCAGGACGACGTCGCTCGGGTTACTGCGTCGCGACGGCGGCGGAGGCGGCGGCGGCGGCGGCGCCGGAGCATCTAAATCGGGATCGACTCGCAACTCTCGCAACGACTCAAATACCTTGACTTCCTCAATATTACATTGAACCCGCTGGGCACGAGACCGCCAAACGTACGTCAATCGGCGCCCACACTATCGAATCCTACCTAGGACTGTACTTCCTACTCTTCAACCTACTGCGCCTTTTATTTAGCACGGTAAGCTTAATAACCGGCCGGCTTTGTTTGATCTGAATGCAAACGAATCAGTGTATAAGCGCGCACGCGCAGGTAATTCGACAAACGTCATACCGTAATTTAATTAAATACCACTTTAACAAAATTTAATAATGATTAAATCAATAAATGATATTTTTTTTAATGGTTTCTTTTTGTTTTTTTTATATCTTTATCTGAAACCGAAGAACTAAACTTTTAAATACGATTATCTCAAACTACACATAAAACTATTCTGAAAACAGACGTCAATATAGGTACGTTTCTTAGTGAAGATAACGTAAAGATAAAACATAACAAAGCAGATAAGATATGTAGGTCTTCATAAAAACAAATAATTGTCTTATTGTACAAAGTTACGTGAAGAAAGTGTGTGGGTGAGATGAGAAAGAAAGTATGGTCAAAAAAGTATGAGAATTACCTGGCGAAGGTGAAGCGTGGACCGAAGGTGGTGGAGAGGAAACGTTGCGTTGGACCGGTGAAGCTGCCGGCGAAGCAAGAGGCGAGCGCGGCTGTTCTTGCGCCTGCGTCGCGCTCGACGGCGACTCGGGGGTCGAAGACCGCCGCTTCACTTTATCATCCCACTCATCACCATATTGCACTGGTTCATACACATCATCGACTGCACTAGGATCTTCCGCCACAGACTTCGGTTCGCTCGGAACATTCTCATAATGTTGCACAGTTTTCTGAACGGCTGCCTCTTCTTGTTCCGAAAGTATGTTCCGTTCAGTACTCTCATTTTCCACTTCTTCTTTCTTTGGTGAAGACTGAAGCGATTGCGGTCTCGAACTTTCAAGATTCTCTGGCAAGTCTTCGGGTTCGTTGTCAGTAGGGAGACTAGCTTCTGGCAAACTATCTTCTGGCAAAGGAGATACTGAAGATTCCCGTTCATGAGGCGGTGACTTATTCTCTTCCGTAGAAGACGGTATTATTGGTGACCTCGGAGGTCTTGCAGAAGGCGATGGTGATTTTTGGCTCCGGGGAGTAGTAACTGGTTCTAATATTATGGGTGTCACAGTCGGGGACTGTGGAGCGGGAGATTTTATTTCGCTCGCTTTTAATGTAAAATTGGGAGATTGCAAGCGCTCTGTCGATAAAGACCCTGCATTATCAAGTTCTTCGTCGAAAAATTCTGTTTCGTCAACAGGAGAAACAGAGGATCGTGACTTATAATATAATCTTTCATCTGTGTCGGGCTGTTGATAGTTAGATTGAACGCTCGTTTTGGTTTGGACTGTTATTGGTTCCTTTCGTGCAGTAGGCGAGGTAAAATGTTCTGGCTTTATTACCGGCGATACTGCACTATTAGGTCTAGAGGAGGATGTCACCGAAGCTGCCGATTTTATAGGACTAGGAGAAGGTGACTTTGCACCAGTTATACCTCGGTTTATTAAGGAAGAAGGAAGAGTATTAGGGCGTTCCACTTGAGAGTCACCAGCACACGGCGAAAGAGGAGGTGAGTACACACGCGATGGAACCACAAAACGCTCAGGCACCTCAGGCGACTTTCTATCTTGGTATGAACTAGAATATTTATTAGAGTCAGCTCTAGCCTCTGTTTCATTTCGAGCCGCCCGAGACTTAAAATGAGCAGTCCAATTTCTCTGTTTTTCTATTAGTTCTTTATTGAACCGTCGATCCGGTTTTTCCGGTTTGGGCAAAACACTGGGTTTGACGGGTTTGGTGGGCGGTTGTGCGGCGCCGTTGGCGAGCCGGTCGCCGTTGAGGGCGGCGGGCGGCGGCAGCGGCGTCGGCGTGACGATGCGCCGCGGCGGGCTCACCGAGCCGGCGGAGCTGGAGCGCGAACGCGCCGGCGCCACGGGCGGCGGGCCGCGCGTGCCCGCGAAACTCGCCGCTGCAGATGGAGATTTCTCAATTCGAAAACCACGATTCTCCTCTCCCAATTTCTCGAATAATGCTCTCGCATTGTTAAATCTAGCCAGATGGCTCTCAGTACGGACGACAGTCACGTCGGCACCACGCATTTCTTCTTCTTCTCTTGACGGCATTCCTTGGAAAATATTTGCAATTTTTGAAACTTTAGTACCGGAATGTCTCTTTTTGCACTCCTCCATACTAGACAGGTACGTCCGTTTTAATCCGATCTGTAAAAAGATGTTTTCACAGTCAAAAATATTTCAATTCCATGGCAGTAACAAATAGGACGCGTTCGTACAAAACTGATATTATCTGATAAGCGCGGTGCGAAATGTGTACGAGGAGCGCAGGTAGATTGTGGCCAGAAACTGCCGCGCGACTCACGACGCCTTGCCTTACTTGTTCTCTGTGTAATTTAACTTGAGATAGCGATACCGTTGATAAGGATATTATTATATGTATGTATTTTAACTAGACACCCAAATATCTGTGACGTCATGCAACGGTAAAAGTTGTAAGCAATCAAGATTCTAAGCTATTGTCATTGTCATATCATAACTCTATAGTGTGCTAAAATGCTTGCTCCGAATTCGTTTTATGTAACCTTATTCTATCAATATTGTACATCGCTAATGACAAATCTATAAACGCTCGATGTCATTAAAATGAGATAAGATTTCGCTGATAGCATTTATAAAGATAACGGCTAAGTTCCTTTATTATTTGTTAATTAAACTTCAACGCCTCGGGGTGAAAATAATGAAGTATTTTTTGTTTAGTTAAGAAGCAGAAGTTTGAGTCGTAACTATGGCTAGTTCTTATGATTTAGTTGTTGTGTTAGTGAGTTGCTTGTTGATCGAGGGCGTGCTTTCACAATGTGAGATGGCAACTGCTTGCGTGGCTGATGTGACTGACGATGACTGCGACGGTGCCGAGGTAATGGTGCCTTACGCAGGCATATTCGGATGCTGTCCAGGATGTCAACTGCCATCAGGTACTTTGATAGCTAATTGCATACGATGGATACGATTAATAAATTTTATTTGTGCGCACTACGCAGTGAGCGCGTTTTAACAAAGTATACCATGACCGATTTTAGCTTCAAGTTTAAATTAATCTTCGTTTTTCGCTCATACTACTGTATTGTAAGTTATTCGGTTATTGAACGGCCGACCGCGGCCCCGGGAAAGGACTCATTATGGTAGAGAAAATGTCCGGTGCAGAAAGTGCTTACACTTTTTTGCAAACGATACAAAGAATTAATAATTTCACAATAGCGTGCAATGTATTTCAACGCGATAAATTAAATCTTGCCGGTCTAATTTAAATTCACGTCAATTTTCAAACGATGTTTAAGGCCCTTGGTTCACCAAATTTTAATTGGGCGATTGATTTTATAAATGTCCATTGTTGACATTTAACTAATTGAAGAGTCGCAAAAACAGTCCGTTAAAATCGTTAGACTGAGAATGAACAAACAGACAAGCCAACAGGGTATGCAAATGAACTAGCTATAGTCAACGTACTTCACATAAACGACGGGTTTGTTGGGCACCGACGTTGACTGACTTTGTGCCATACGAAAAATATATAATACATACATACTATGACAAAGACAAAAAAAAAACATTTTTATCTCTGTTACTCTTATGAGTATTGTATTTAGGCATCCCGATCGAACATAGTGTTATCATTACCTTGTCAAGTCTATTCATACTCAGTCTACGGTTAAAATTGATTTCGCTTGTTTAAGTTTTTGTAAACTATAGCCTAAAAAACCTAGTCAAAATACGGACACAACATTTAGCTATGCTTGAAAGGAAACATAGGAACACTGGAGAAATTATACAGGTGGTGTGGAGGAAACACGTACTTTATCTTTTATTAGACAATCTCTTTGCGAGCCCTGTTAAATATGAGGCATCATTGACACCATTTATTTTATTATTGTCGCAGTCACTTTCGAGTATTGCAATATCACCGGTGTCTGTTACCAGGAAATCCGCAACCTACAAAATCCGCAGCCGACGACGGCTCCGATCGTGCGTAACTATAATACGAACCGAACAGTATAAATTAAACTGTACCATTAACGCCTAAATCTTTAATGCTTAGAAGAAGCCCTACCAAAACAAAACTAGTATGGCAGCCTATTTAGCACATCTCCAGTTAAAACACGAAAACCCAATTCAGGTGCCACCGACGCGGTCACCTATCTTGCAAATGTGTGGTAGCATTCCGTGCATTCATTATTTTATACTACATGCTAATTGTTCTAGTAATGTGTGTCATCAGGTGTGGAAGAGCCGTCAGGTTGTCGGCCTGCGCACGACAATTGCTTGCCCGACGGACGATATGGACCGGTGCAATGTAAGGGCGATTTGTTCACTGGAAGGTGAGAATCTTCACAGTATTCAATCAATCAATCTTATCAATTCCCTTTAGCATTAGAGTTAATGTTAATTTACTTCTAGCTGTCCATAAATTTAAAGTTGGGAGATAAGAAAACAAACTAGTGTTATTTAACATGATTTTAAAGGCATATTATTGAGGACTGTTGATGATTATTAATATTTCCTAAGCGGTGGACATGCTTTACATTATATTAGTATTGAAGAAACATCTGTCATTGAAAATATTGATGCTTTGTTTATTCGAGTAAGATATTTAAAAGAACATGCTGTGCTGTTTGCACTTTAGCAAAACTTATAGGGAACCAGTGCAGCAACCCAATTTTACACAATACATGTCACATACAACATGTACACAGGTGTTTCTGCTCCGACGAACATGGCAGAAGAATATTTGGACAAATGTGGCGGAACGAAGCAAGTGAAATGACTTGTGGTGAGTGCATTTGTAAAATATTCGTAGACGACGAAGATGGTTATAGTTCGACAAATCTAAGGAGACGCTTCACCCTTTCTTCTAATCTGTTACAGTGCAAAAAGCAATGTTATACTACTGTACATATGTATTTAAAAACCAAAAGAAAGAGTGGAACAAGTCTTCGTGGAATTAACGCTCTATACCTCTATGTGTACTGTACAATATCAATTCGAATCTGTAAGACAGCTCCTAAACAAACCTGAATGTTTTGCAGTAAAGGCTTGTAGGTTATGTCTAAATTGTTTTTCCGATTTAGAATCATGGTCAATGATTTAAAGGGCTATGTCATGACAAATAACCAGCCTTAGATCTTGCTGTAATTTTTTTATATTTTTGTTAACGTTTGTTCATAACGTTCATCTTTGATTTTCTGACCAAGTTGAGGAATCATTATGTCTTCAAATATTTTCAAAGTTGCCTAAAGTAGTGCTGTCAATTGTGATTTTAGAACAATACAAGCAACGGGTTTTCTTGACCATAATAAACAGAAATTTACAGAATACTGATATTTTAATTTATAACTAAAGAAAGAAAATGCACACAGCAAAATGAAAACAACCTAAAAAACAACCTAAACTGAACGACAACAGAATGTCAGAATGAAGTTGAAAAAGTTTTGTAAATATTCTGATGACATTATGAGGTTTTTCTTTTTTAATTTATTCTTTAGAACACTATTTTTGAGAGTGACGAAAGTACTCAGTTCCTCTGTCCGTTTGGTACCTTTTAACGATTGAGCGGCTGACCTGATAAGACTACACTTTGATATAGGAAAAATGAAATATTTTGATCTCGGAAAAATGAAATTAGCTTTTCACTACGAGAATTTAATTTGGGTTATGTATCCAGCATGTAGCCGGAGACGAGCAGAACTAGAAGCCAGAGGAGACAGGGTGGTGTCTCTTCACTGCACCCCCTCTGGTGACTACGAGCCTCTACAGTGCGACCACGGGTTGTGTTGGTGCGCAGAGCCTCAGACCGGCCAGCCCACCGTCTCTCCCGTACCCGAGGCCGATATGACACGACTCCCTTGTTGTAAGTTGAATAACTTGAATATCTATGTCTATGTATGATCTAAACGTAAAACAGTACTAAATTACCAAAAAAAAATTGTAGACTGCCATTCCAGCTAAAAAAAACGAAGGTGAGTTTAAATTGATTTATTATTTTCTAAATACTACTAAATTGACCAACAGCTTTCATTTATCAAAATGAACATACACAAAAAAAATACAGACAAACATAGAACCTCCTCCTTTTTAGAAGTCGCCTGATGTTAAGTCGCTTAACATCAGGCGAGTTGGTGGTCAAACGCCGACCTATTCTACATAAAAAAAAAAAAAGTCGGTTAAAATTGTAATGAAACGGAATCGACGCTAAATCATTACACAGTGCTGTAATTGAAATATAGTAACAATGGCTCGATAACGACGGTCAGATAGGAAATGCGATAGAGAAATTAGAAATAACTTTAAAAAAAAGTAAAAGTTTAAGTTTTCCTTCGATTAAGTATAGTACCTGGATGGCCGAGCTTTGCTCGGTATTTTTTTTAATGTTTTAATTGTGTTTTTTGGATAATAAACAATTGATTTTAGTCTAACCTCAAAGCAAACACTCATTGACTTCGTGTTACTTAACAACGCCATCTGCTGTTGTGTCGTTAAAGCAATTAGTTGCTCACAAAAAATAGTAGTATTATTATTCGCCAATAGATGTCAGGAAGAGTCATATTTTTCAGTTGAGATTGATTATCGATAAAACACGAATAAAATGATATTTTCTAAAAATGATTCCTAGCTAGATCGATTTATCGCCCCCGAAACCCCCTATATACTAATTTATATGAAAATCGTTGGAGCCGATTCCGAGATTCCAATTATATATATATATAGTACCTGGATGGCCGAGCTTTGCTCGGTATTTTTTTTTTTTTTATTGTGTTTTTTGGATAATAAACAATTGATTTTAGTCTAACCTCAAAGCAAACACTCATTGACTTCGTGTTACTTAACAACGCCATCTGCTGTTGTGTCGTTAAAGCAATTAGTTGCTCACAAAAAATAGTAGTATTATTATTCGCCAACAGATGTCAGGAAGAGTCATATTTTTCAGTTGAGATTGATTATCGATAAAACACGAATAAAATGATATTTTCTAAAAATGATTCCTAGCTAGATCGATTTATCGCCCCCGAAACCCCCTATATACTAATTTGTATGAAAATCGTTGGAGCCGATTCCGAGATTCCAATTATATATATATATATATATATATACAAGAATTGCTCATTTAAAGGTATAAGATATACAAGAATTGCTCATTTAAAGGTATAAGATTCAGTGGCAACACAAAATAGAAATAGCTGTTATATTATCTCCACAAGCAAATGCTTCGACAGGATACAAACAATATTCACAATGATTCACGCTCAAAGAGATGTCGAATAGCCAAAGGAATTTTTTTAAACGACAATGGACTGCGGAGTGCACTTGTTCAAATATACGAGAGAAAATGCACACAAAGAACGATGCTACAATATATTAGATTTGTAACATTACTCTAAATGTATTTTAAACTATACAAGTAGTTTAGAAAAAAAACGTTTTCCTTCAATGTAAGGTTTCGTTTTTGATACTTGCGTGCCTAGAGTTAGTTTTAGAAATTAGAATAGTAGCCGATCTTGTTAGTAAGAAATTTAAAAATAGATATAGCATCAGTTTATAAACAGTGACCTAGTTTCCGGAGAACCTAGTTCAACTTGCATTTATATAAATAGTAAAGTCCACAGGTGCATCGCAGCGATGACGCAATGGGAATCAGGGCACCCACCTCTGAACGTATTTTTTTCTTATGTACTTACTAGCTGCGCCCCGCGGTTTTACCCGCGGTTAAAAAGTATCCTATGTGCTATTCTAAAATATAATCTATCTCTGTGCCAAATTTCATCCATCCATCCATCCATTCTTACAAACTTTCGCGTTTGTGATATTAGTAGGATTGATCCTTAACAATATCTAAAGATAACAGGCAAATTGGCTTCTTTTTAATGCTTCATGAAATAGCTGACCAATCAATAGAGCTGATCAATGATAATTAACAAAAGCATTAAAATTAGGAAATTAAAATAGGTAAGCACTGTTTTTCATGCTAGACAGAGAGCGTCCATAATATATTTGTATAGCGTATGACCTTACAAAATGGAAAATACAAGCCCATTACATCACAAATTCTAGACAATGCATTCGTTCGGCGGGAAACGAGCAGAACAGCTCGTCATATTTCAGAACATTACTAAAAGTTTCTTTTTATTTGTAAGTCTGTTTTATATTATAATAAGTACTAGTTTTTCACACGCGTCTCTCGCATTTCATACCCTATGGCACTCAGGGATAATGTAGCTTTTTAGTAGTAAAAGAATTTTTAGAATCGCTTCAGTTAGTTTCAGAGATTACACCCGACAAACAAACTTACAAACACATAAATGTTACCTCTTTATAATATTAGTATAGATAGATATAGATTGGTATATATTTAAGCATATTATTTTATCTGTTGTTTTTAATACATGAAACACCACTCAACTGACCTATTAAACTACGCTAACATTGTTTCTTACATGCTCTACCATTTAACCTTAGCACCTTATAATATACCACGTAAGAATATCTTCTGCATAGTTTTAGGATAAAATGTATTATGACCTGCATTGTTACCCCAGATGAAGCCGGAAAAGTTGGCGAGAAGTATCTGCGGAGATGTGAAAGTTTGGTTCAAGCGATGGCGATGATTTCTGGGGAGCAGTCCGCGCACGGTACTAGCTTCCTGGGTAACCCTACGACGTTCTGCGATTACGATGGCACTTATGGACCATACCAAATACTTAATGGAATGTGAGTACGAAAGTTAAATATTTTGCTATGTTGCTTCATGATCATGCATGAGTTGAAAATACCGTGGCATAACATAGAGATTTTTTCCGGTACACAATGCACTCGCAATGGTAACCAAATAATTATATGCCCTTTAATTGTTTTTTTAGAGCGTATTGTACAGGACGAGACGGCGAAATCATGGGGTCGTGGCAGATCGTGACCAGCGAAATGACGAATATGAATTGCAGTAAGTGAACTATTACAATTTCAATAATTTTTGCTTATGGCTTGCCAACGAACAACAAGATAAGCGAGAAGGCACCGGCATACCGTTAGCATGGCACATTCGCATTGTGGCCCGACCGGTCGACGACCGTGACCCTGTTCCCGATATACGGTTCCACCCGTATCACCGTTTCGGTGGAATGCGGGGACGTGACACTTGACCGATTAATTGCTCAAATAGTATTCCTATTTTAATTCTTAGAAATAGCTGCCAAAATGGAGAAAACATTACTAAAGAGCTCAATACAATCGCTATCATCTATTTTTCATCGTATCATCTGCCGCCTGGTTCAGTAAACTTTCGCCGACGGTAATATAATTATGGACAATCGATGCCAATCCGTGAGTTCTGTTCTATAGGACGTCTCGTCGGCATTGTAAGAAACAATATTCATTGCGAATGGGCCTCTTTGATGGGCAATAACCGACTTGCGCGGGCGGTTCCTAGCACGTTTAACCATAATCGGTAATGTGGGACTTGTTCTGATTCACACATTTTTTTAATAATTAGATGGAATACAAAAGCAAAGGTGATTATTAAGTAACTGCTTTTTAGGGTTCCGTAATAAAATTCAAAGAAATCCGTATAGTTTAACCTAAGTCCAAAAACATGTCTGTCCACAACAATAATTGTGCACACGCTTTTGTCACGGTTACTTTTAAGCAAAAAAACGATGATGATGATTATTTATTTTTAATTATTTACTACAGAACCCTACTTTTAGCGTGTCACGAACCGCAATTAACGGGTTATTTATATTTTTTGCAAACGGAACCTCATTCTTATATTACGGAACGGAATGAAGTTATAGTAACGCCAACAGGTAAGAATTAAATACTAATTGACCGTGGACCATAGCACACCCCAAGCGATAAGTCCGCGGCGAAACGATTTGATGAATATTACTGTTGGCACAACCTTGAAATGAAAGATTCGACGTTTTCTTTCAGTCGCATAACTTCATTATTACTATGCATCTCGATATTGTTATAGCGTTATTATATCTTTACACGACGACACCGTTTCATATCAGTCATGTTTTGTCACTAAATGTTACACAGTCCTACTATTTTTAAGCCTAATTGCTAATTTCGCGTTTCCAAAATATAACTCGAGGTCAGCCTGAATTGTAATGAATACAGGATGCATACTTAACTTTGTAAAAGCGGAGAATCATAATGCAAACTGATACGTGAACGTAACATGGAGTAACTAACTGCTTTTAGATCCAATTCAAAAATTGGCTATAACATTATATGGGGGGTTTACTTTAGTCTTCCAGAATTAGTCCCATTTTTACGCAATTTCGATACTTTTTTTTTTGCAGATTGTGCCAGAGATACTATGCTGTATTTCCCTGAAAAGGGAATGACTGTGACCGAGGTTTGCCAAGCGAACGGTAACTATCAGCCCAATCAGAATGTCGGCGACGTCTACTACTGCGTGGATACCGATGGATATCCAACCACAGACATGCTGACAGCGTGGCCTCCAGGCAATTGTGCTAATTAAACTAGAGTTTAACCCTAGTATACAAACCTACTAAAATAAAATATAAATAACAAACATCACCGATGGTCAGGGTGATTTTTGCGCTCGTTATTTCTGTGTACCTACTATAAATTCGAGACATTAATACTTATTTTATTTCAATTTATAAAGTGTCGATAGCTGCAAAACTTTTATTACCTCGTAATAAGAGACGCTATATGTTTTATAAATCCATAGCGTGATAACTGGAGATAGTAGAATGAACAATGCGGGAACAAAGCAAGAAATGAGAGCTCTCGATGATTTGCATAAATCAATGTGACAATGCATCTGCTCATGCAAGCATTTCTCCGTCAATCGGACGAGCTGACTATGCCATCATGTTTAGCTTACGATTTATACTTTGCAAGCGCGAGCTGATGGAGATGTTTAAACAGATGTACTGAAACAAGAGTATTCGAAAGTCGATTGGTTTGTAGATTGCAACGAAGTAGAGTTCCATGAACCTAGGAGTCGCTGTTTCACAAACACCAGAGGAGTTGTGAGTCCTATGATGGGATGAGAGTAAGCTAAGATCTCCTTTACATCGGATAGGATGAAAGTAACCTTGGCACCTCGAAAAATGCCAGTAATAAATTCCATTGAAAACCTTAGGCCTCGGTTGTTTGTCCTATAACAACAATCGTCAAGCCGTGTCAGAAGCCTAGAAACTCTGACATCAGGGTTAGACACTCGGCTTATACGACCTTGCTTGCTTGCTTATTGGAAACCCTGTCTCGCGACGTTATACACGTTAACTCTTCAAAACAGAATGGAGTTAGAAAGAAGCATTTTAGCACACCCATTTTTAACTTACCTGATATTTTTTACACACGTATTAAATCTAATAGGAGATTCTTACATATTTCTGACATGATTATGTATATCTACACCACAAAGCATAAGATCCACATATTATAAAACTAGTCGCGCCCCATGTTTTCATCCGCTATCCTAGTATCGTCTTTAGGGTAAAACGATTAACGTTTGGGGGAACATACCTTTTACAAAATTCTACATTTATAATATTTTTGTGTGATGGCTACTTATTAATTTAAATTAGTTAATTTAGAAGCAGGACATTGCATAATAGGCACTGAAAAAATTGGTATAGTCAAAATTACAAAGTAGGATGTCTACCTACCTACTTACATGAAGCTGAATACTATAGCCAACCAAGTTGTCCGATTTGATTTTAGACCGTATTTAAGGCATCTCATATGGAACAACGTAACTTTGTTCTACAAAGAAATTTAGAAATACCTAAGTACTTACATCAAACATATCTTGTTATTCTATAAATAATAACAAATTATTAGAAAGGGTAGAACGTGTCTTAGGGGATAAAGCGTTATAAATGGTGTTGTGTAAACATACTAACCGCAGAGGCTGGTCGTGGGGCCGGAGTGCCGCGCTGCGCGTGTCACCCGACGCCGACGCGCCGCCCGCTCGCCGCGCTCGCTCCTCCATCTGGAACACGCGGCTAGGGTTACGCTGGCCCGGTCAGACCACACCTCACCTGCATCTATGTTAATATAAACAAGGTCGCACCTAGTTTCAACTGTTCGCTGATGACGTTATTGGCCCACGTTACTTTTGAATCGATAGCGTTTGGCGCAGCGACTTGGAGTTTTTTGTTGGGATCATGCAGTCAGGACTTGTACATAACACATTAATTAGCATAATTATGGGGAATAGGGAAGGGAAAGGACGGGAATAAAATTCATGGAGATTTAAATATCCAATAAAAACATTTAGATTTCTTTCTAAGGATAATAAATAAATGTCCCAGTTTTTTCAGAAAGATAAATATGCGACCTAAAAGTTTCATGAAATTTCTTATCAAATTCATAGAGTAGGTACACCACAATTTCTCGTACACTTGCCCTTGACTTCTGGCACAGAATAAAATATGGTAACTTTCAGTAGTAAGTTAGCATATTTTATTAAGTTACTTATTTCTTAGTATACCACTCGTCAGTGGGTTGCTATACCTACTACTATGGTAGTATATACTCTACTCTACCTACCTAGCTACTCTATCTCTATCCCACATAGTAATTAGTTACAATGTAGGATAGAGATAGAGAGGATAAAAAATCTATCAAACTCATAATCAACATCACACTATAGGTGTCATACCTTGTCCCCCAGTTATTTTCGTAATGAACACTACACCGAAAGTTCATTTTAATTAAAACACTACGAAACGCACCTAGCAGAGCGAAAGAGGTCACTGGCTTCGTTAATTTAACAGGCTTACTCGTATGTCGCTAGCCTTTAACATGCAATCCTATTATGGTAATCTAGAGATCATAATATCCAATAACGATTACCGTACTTTATATTGAGCAAGCATAATGATGCATGAAGGCCAGAATAGGGCAGTTTCGTTAATTGTTACATCTAATTACTGTGTATCATGTTAACAACAGCTAAGTCCATACAGTTAATTTTTTGGGTTGTTCTGTCTATGTTTTGACACAACTCATCATCCTATGAGGTTTAAAATCTTTACAAATATATAATATACCTACGTAATAGTGGCGCGTAGAACTCTACAATACAAAATTCGGGATAGCACTGCAAATTTTATGGTACTGGCATTTTCTGTCTGGAATACTAAAGAAATAACACAATACATTTTGTGGCAAGCTATGTGTGAGCTACAAAAACCAGGTACAAGCATAGGGCTCAAAGGGCTGCTTTGCTGCGTTGTTCGCATCCTCTCATTGAATCGGCTCGAGGGTTGTCGATAGGGGCGGTCGAGTACTACCCCGTGCGCGCCTTCTGCTCTTGATCACGTCACAGCCCTTGATACAGCCTAGCACGCGAAAGAATATCCATGTGTGCGAATTTCGCCATTTTAGTACAAAAAGATTTGCTTATTATTTTGTTGAGCAGAGCGAAATTCTCAGAGTATAAGCCAACAAATTGGCGCTTTTACATTGTTTGTATGTTAGAATATTTGTTATCACATTTCAAAATTGGTCAAGCCAATTATGGTAAGTCTTAATTTGAAGACAGAATGTTTCTCTGTGATTTAGCATTGATACATACTTGCATACATCTCAACAAAACAATCGATCAGTTTTTGATCCTTTATGAAATATTTGATAAAGGATCAAAACTTTATGACCCTTTTGGGAAGTTGGGTAAGTAATACGATTTTTCTTCAAATTAAGAAAACTATCAATTCTGCAAGGTACATAGTACATGATAGCATGAGTAGTCCCATAATAGCAAGCCAAGGAAATTCAGATTGAATAGGAATTCCTAATTAGGCTCTACCTATATAAAGACCAGAAGAATATGCATTTTATTCTGTTGTTTGTCAATAAATTGTTTTTATTCTTATTCTTACTTTCATGTTCCTTTAATTAAGGTAAGAAGAGTGATGATAGCCTAGTTGCAGAAGGCCACTCAAACCAGAGGTAGCATGTTCAAACCCAGCCGATGGCACACACCAATTTGTTCATTGTGTGAACATATGTGTGTATTGTGTGTCATCTGCTACATGACTGGCGCCCCATGTTTGGCGATAGATGTCTGGCAAAGTTTGAGTGTCAGCCCCTTCTGGGGAAAGGTGTGACAATGTGTTTTGTTTAATTAGGGTAAAACATTTTTTGAAAACAAAAACTAAGCAAATGGAGAATGGAGTGAGCCAGTCACTTTATGGTACCCAAGAGACAACACAAGATGACCTGGACATCCAACAATAAGATAGGATGCGGGTGACCCTGGGGCTATACTGGACAAGAGTGACAGATGATCAAGAGCAATGGGGACAGTTCGAGGAGGCCTATGCCCCAAATTGAGAGACATTTTGTAAAAGTGTAGAGTGAATTTATTCAATAATGCAAAAAAATAAATATTCAGAATAAATGGCTATTGTATTGTAAGATAACTGTAATCTAGCCATGTTTGTTTCTGACAAACTGCCCTTTCCGACAAATCTGTGCCACTTGTCAAGGTAAACAGCTCAGCTAGTGGTAGCTAAGCCAATCCTAAGGGACCTTATAGCCTGTCTAGCTTGAAAGCCAGTGATTGGCTACATGTTTACAAACATATTTATCTACTGTTGACTTTTTCCTGCTAAAAGTTAAGAAAGTATGGAATCGGCTAGTAATTTTCATATATTATAACATTATTAACACATGGTAAGTCTGAATTATCAAAGGAAGCATACTAAATTCTAAAGTACTACTAAATACTGAATCCATTGATCCAGGAAATGTGGATTTTTTTATGAAAGTAGTGGTCCTCTTACTACAAATACCCACAAATTTATGTAAATATGTGTTGCGATATGCTGGTAGGTTTCAAACCGAAACTTTTCAATGTGTGAAAGTCAAACTTTAGCCCCTGTTCTGAAAAAAAAAGATCATGGGTAGGTACTCCCAATTTGTAATTTGAGTTAATAAATTGAGGAGTTTATTTTGAACTACTAAGAATTTTAATAATATGTGATCTAGGGTCTCAAAACTTTATGTTTTTGAGACTCAGTGGATAAATATTGGACCTAGCCAAAACTCAAATTAGCTGGTTGGAGTGTGTATTATTTATTGAGGTAATAAGCCCCTAGGGTGGTTTGCATACTGAATTGAAATGGTGCTTAGATGAGGCTTCATGGACCTATAGGGTGCAGATAAGGTTTTTAGAACTAATAGATTTTATAGTTTCTTAATGGTACCCCCCACTGTGCAGTGTGCATGCAAGCTAAAGCTACAATCATGACACAATATCAAAGATTTTTATTACTTAACATTATTTATTTTCTTTAGAGCTTAAGAGGGACTCAATTGGTAATTAATAAATATGAATGCCTTGGTGGATTACCTACCTTCAAAGTTGTATCCAGGCATTTTCTCGGTTTCGCTAAAAGTGGTAAAATTGGAGGGTATTGGAATCATATTTGAGTTTGTTCATAAATTTTTTTTTTTGGACAATAAATTATCGTCAATATTATTTTTTTCTATACAAATATAAAAAAGTAATACTGACCTTACGACGGAGTCACGTTTTCTCCAAGACTATGCAATCCGGTTTGCCACATCGGTACCAATTTGTAACACTTATCCAGCTGTGTAATAAATCACAATTTCACTTTTCACAATGTAAAACCTACTTTACTATTCACTACTATAAACCGCACACCCACAAATACCGTACACAAACAGCATTCAGGAACTCAATTTCTATGTTGCTACAAAAATAAACGTCAATAACCCCGCACCAAGCGGCCGCGCCAAGTTTATTTGCTTCCGCTGGCTTCAGCAGGATGACACCTAGTAATTTCACTGTACAGTAAACAGATACCTTGTTTATTCGATCGATATAAATTGTATGTTAAGTATTGCACATGATTTCATTCAAAAATTAAATAAAAGCAATAAAAATGCACTCCCAGCCTTCTCTTGCTATTTTTACCCCACAGATAACACATTTTATCAAATGTTCGTTCTTCTAGGGATCATTTCGTTCAATAGCATAGACTACATATTTGCAGCTTGTCAGTGCTGCCACCTTAAAAAAACAATTTAAAATGACGTCACATCCGGGGATTGATAGATCAACACGCCGCCCCCGCCCGTGCTGTTTCACCTTACAATAAATATTATCCACTTCTACAGTCACCCTCCGCTTCAGTTACGTTATGACCTTACAAAGAGTAGTTGTTAGTTCTGATACAACACGACCCTTTAACATTAAAACGAATAAAAATATTTACCTCCTACCCACAGAATACTCCCTATCTGTGCTCCTATCTACAGTACCTTTATAATCCCTTGACTGACTGTGTTAACTCAAATTCAACCTTATGTAGGGATAGATCAGTAGGGATATGTGGAACTGCCCAAAATATCATATCTCTAGTACTTATAAATTCTTGTATTTCTGTTATGTTTTGTATATTAGTTTGGCTAAAAACATTTTTTCACCTGAAAATAATTTTGCACAACAGCAATGAAACAGCAACAGCATGAACTACTTCCTTACAAAATTTCATGAAGAACGAATTAGTCAGTCATGGAACAATCCTCTTCTTCTACCGAATTAAATACTCTCTCTGGAATTTTAAGACCCTCGATTTGGTTGTTTGCACAGAATACTCCCTATGGTTGTATGGGCGGCAACATTTCACATCAACCGGGGTACCCTCCATGCAGTGACCCTATTCGGAGATATGAGATTTTCATCTCACCTTTTTTCGTCCTTGTTGCTCTCGTTTGAAACGTCATAGGTGTAAAAGTGACCAAGATAAAGTCTCATCTCATCTCACGCGCAGGAATAGCCCCCCCTTTGTCTAAATCGATAAATAATACTACGTACTAGGTTTCATCACCCGATCACAAACTTTCGTCCACTCCAGTGCACCGATATCCATGCATCTTACGTTAGTTTGGTCACTAATGGACAAGCGTGCAGTTTATATAGTTGTGTACAAAGCTGCGCTAATTTTAGATTAATTAACTTGCGTAAGTAACGTTTTTTTGGATTGGCTCCTATAGTACTTAGGTAATACATTAATCTCGTTGGTTGTACCTACACATTTTGTTAGTGGCGCCCGCAATGGTTTCCTAGTGAGATAGGACCAGACGGTTTCTCACTCGGCAGCCCTAATCACCGTAGGTCCTTGCCCTACTACTGCCAGTAATGCAGCAGTTATTAACTATTAGCAACACCCTGCGGTTAAAAAGTAGCCTATGAGCTATTCCAGACTATAATCGTTCTGCGTCAAATGTCACATCATCCGCTCACACACATCACAGCCATTATTACTGCACTATACTGACCAGGGGGGCTATTCCTGTGACCCTATTCGGAGATTTGAGATTTTCATCTCACCTTGTTTCGTCCTTGTTGCTCTCGTTTGAAACGTCATAGGTGTGAGAGTGACCAAGATAAAATCTCATCTCATCTCACGCGCAGGAATAGCCCCCCTGCGCGTGAGATGAGATGAGATTTTATGACTATGACGTTTCAAACGAGAGCAACAAGAATGAAAAAAGGTGAGATGAAAATTTCAAATCTCCGAATAGGGTCACAGGTAAAAATATGACCTTCTAGGATCACTCTAACAAACATCCATACATCCATCCAAACTTTCGCATTTATAATGTTAGTGTAATGTGATGATTGATTGATGATTTTCATTGTATTAGAAAACTTACAACAGCAGAAAAATAAAAATACTTACTAAAAAAATTAACCCTCCTTCCCCTTCTTGTCATGTGATACTAGCTGTCTCCCACGGTTTTACAGGCAGTTAGAAAGTGTCATATGTGCAATTTCAGACTATAATCTATCCCTATGCCAAATTTCATCCATATCCGTTGAGTCGTTCTAGCGTGACATCCATTCATTCATTCGTCTATCCATCCAAACTTTCGGATTTATAATTATATTATACTTCTTGTGCAGTCGGGTTAACATATCACACCACATAGTGAGTGACCACAATGAGTAAGCGAAATTAGGTATCTAGATCAATCCTTTGCTATTAGAATTTTAAAAAACTAGTTGAAATCATAAAGTAACTGCATCCCATCGCTGCTGTATTAATCCATTATTTATTTAAAATATATAAATAGGTGTCTATGATTTCCCGATTTACAAAATAACACAGCACTTTCCTTTTTTCCACCACGTTAATTTGTTTTTCCTCCGCGAGCTCTTCTGGATTTTACGTAATCTTTTCCTGTGACCTTTGTGTCCTAACTTAGTCTTTGACCTAGATCTGGAGTAGCTGGATGAAATTCTAGCGCATTCGCAAGGAGATCCTTGCCGGCTGACCGTGTCCATCGCGCTGGGGCATTTCCTTTTCTGTCTTATGCATTTCTTGTAGCATTTGTCTGGCTGCGGGCAGGGTGCCGGTCGCGGCCTGTGTCTGTGTGCGCTGCATGTTGGGGCAGATACGCACGGCTTTATACTCTTCACGGAGTATGTGGCTGAAAAATGTTAGTATGCGTGTAAGCAATAATTTAATAATTTTGCAGACTATACAAATTAAATGATATTATGATTTATGAAACGGGAATTACTCACTTCCGATTTAGTCGATTATTCCGACTATAGTTTCAACCCCATTCGGCGGTTTTTATCAACGCGAGTGCGCGGCTACGTCTCGCTTAACACTCGATCAAGTGCGCGCATTCGCCTTGAAAAAGATCGCCGAATGCGGTTGATACTATAGTCAGAATAATCGACTAAATCGTACGTGAGTAATTCCCGTTTCATAAATCATAATATCATTTAATTTGTATGAAATAGATTATATGGGGTAAATGACGAAGTATATGGTGTGATGAACAATTCTTATATTAGAAGATGATGTTTGTCATTCAGCCTAGATAATAATTATATTTTTTTTGTATACCTATTATAAAATCCAAATATTTATTCATTATCATTAAGCATACTGTCGATTTACTGTACATTACCTAGTTAGCATTGTACAATTTATTAAATCGTATTTATATTACACACTGCGCGCAATAAAATGATATTTGTATTTGTTTGTAAGACGCTCATAAACTATCCCGTTGTAAAACTCAGTATTATAAACTAAAGTAACGTTAATATGGAACAAACATTTAAGGAACAAATTTCCTTAATTTGTTTGTTACATTGTTGCCACTCCTTTATCATTTAAAGTTACGCAGGTAAGCTTAAGAAGTTATAGTCTATTCGAAAAGAGGCGATATTTAAACGGAAACTAACGTTTCAAACAAAACAAAGTAAATTTTCGTCGAACAAAATAAAAGATTTAGCACAGCGGCGCCCTCAAGCCCACAACAGTTTCTTTCCGAACAGACTATCTAATTAACCGAAAACAAACAAAAAAATAATTATAAAGTTGTTACAACAATTTTTTTTTAATCCTTTGCAAATTGCGAGATAACATTCTAACCATTGTCGTCTTTTCCTTAGGGCGCTTCTAGACGAGCCATATTTTTACTGCAATACTGGCCGGGCAATATTGCGACAATGTTTTGAGTGTGCCTCGTCCATATTGTCTGACATTTCTGGCATGGCTTTCTAGCATGGCTGATGATGGCCGGGCTACAGCCGGCAATTTTACCAATATGGCCAGTTTAGGTGCACCGTTAGAAAATATTATTTTTATGCACCACATCAGAATACCTTTAGGTAATCCCACAGGCGATTCGAAACTATCGAATCGGCATTATGAGACTTTAAAATATTAAGGCACGTAAACTGTTTGTTAATGTTTTCTTCCAAATCGTATTCTTCAACTATAGAATTCCACAATGAGAGTCTCCAATTTGACCCGAACATTGGATATAGGTAGGTACTACTCTTCTCCATAGCGCTTAAAAACTAAGACGCCCCATCCCAAATCATTCGGAATCGTTTCCGATCGGATTCTCAAATTCTTCGAATCCAACACGAGTTAGTTAAATACTATATTGTGGTTTAGAAATGCTCCTTGCATGTCTGATTTTCGGGTCAAATTAAACACTGTGACGTGGTGAGCGGCATTCTGATAGTCAGTGGTGTCCTTGCGCAGTCTATGGTACTGTCAGTGGTGGTATCTTTTTCCAGTTAGTTAACGCTCATAGTAGTATGTAGTGCTCGTAATTATTTCTTCTAATCCGTTTTTCAAGCAGAGTCCTACTCTTCTCAGATTTTTAGAGGTTGAAAAGGCCTTTCCGCATCCGTAGCATGTTCTTTTTTTGCTCGAATTTCTTAAATAATTTATCATTCGGGCATTGTTCGTTTATTTATGCTCAGGTGCGTTTATGATTCTTCAAGGGTTTGAACATGCAGGTTTAGTGAGTCATATTTTTCCTTCCAGAAAAACTATGGCATGTACATGCACACGCGGTCGGTGTTCTGTGCGCAACCTGCTAAACAGCCACTGAAAAATAAGTTTTATATGAGAATGTACAAGTATTACCATAAAAGCAATAAATCAATAAACAAAAGCCAGTTCCGTTAGGAACGAATGGTAGTTACTATAGATAAATCTTTACCGATAAATGCCAAACATATCATCTCGTCATCATCATCGTCATCGTGAAAAATTACATTTAAAGTCCGGTAGAGCAAAAATACTCGTCTGGTTGTCTTGACACGGTTCACAGCTCACAGGATGACGCAGCATTTCCTCTTCAGGCGGCCTCTATGCCCTTTCCCAGCACAGCACTCGTTCTTCGACCGTTTAGAGCCCTTCCTTCTAGTATATTTGAGGTAAGTATGGCTCCCCGTTAGCCTGTCTTTTCTTCTCATTTTGCGCTCTTTTGATTTTCGTTTTAAAAACTTCTTGATATTCTTCTCGGAGCCCTGGGTCTTGAATTGGCCACAGGTTGAGCACCGCGACTTGCGGTAACTGTCCAAAACGGAAACTGCGCTTGGGCAAGGCTTTACGTTCTTTGATATCGTTTTTCGGAGACATCTTTCTGGATTTTGACATGGAGGCGCTGGAGGGTGACATCGGGTTGGCGTGCATGATGCCGAAGGGGTGCACGGGGGGTGCGGGGGAATGACTGGAAAATTAATACATCATTAAAATTCTATATTTTTAATAATGTCCCAAGCAAAATAAAGAAGCCAGCATCATTTAATCGTTTGCCACTGATCCTTAGTAATATATTTAATAACTTACCTAATTTCTTAACACATTCCACGGAAGCACACTGTTTAATATTTTATATCCTCGCAGTTTTGGAACCGTAAACGCGCGTACTTTTAATTTGTCAACCATCAAGATATAATAATGAATCTAACGTAAGTGTAACATGTATGAGCGATACTCACAATGCTTGGTGCTCATGTTATATATTACTTCTGGCGATACCCAGATCTGCTTCCAGCTTCGATTTAGTAGTTTAGAGACACTAAAGTTAAAAGAAAAAATACTTTTAGACAAGCTGTTCTTTGTAGGTGGAGAACTAAAGCTGTTTTATTTCGTCAAACAATTTTGAAAATTTGAATCTGGAAACTTGAAAGTTTATTGAACTGTGAATCAGTACAAATCTTACCACAAACACCACACGGCTTTGGTTCGCCACCTCATTGATATGCACCCACAACTTTGTACAAAAGTTCAATGCCTGTCACGCGATAAATTAATTCGACCGGTAATAAATAACAACCCCTACTACGAACCCCCTACAAAGAAAGTCATAGCTGATAGCAATCGTTGATAGCATGAAACAGTGTATGCTGCACTCGCAATTGAACTTTTGTAAAACCAAGTGTTTTAATTATATAACTTTGACTGGTACGGATTATGTGGCAATCGATCGTTACACAAGGCTGGCTCCTTACAAGGACATAACATATTTTAACATTCTACACCAGCAGGCTTCTTTGTACAAAGCTGTCAAAATTGGTGTCTACCACAAGACAACAGTAATCAAGCTACCTTGTAGTTAAAGCTTACCCATAATATTGTGTGGTTAGAGGAGCGCGGGAAACGTTACACTTTCATTTTAATTTTAATTTTGTAAAACTTTATATTCGTTCATTTTGCCGGTTGAACTTGTAAATTTTCACATTTTTGATCTTCTTTTTTCAACATTTGGCAGATGTTATCTTCTTTCAAGATTTTTTCTTCATGGATACTTTCACGGCGCTCAATAAGGATTTACTCTTGATCCAAAAAAACAAAATAAAAAAGTTATAAATGTATAATTTTAAAACAGATTTTATCGCTACTGCAGAATAGCTCCATTGCGAATAAGTAGATAAAATTATCGACGCACCGTGCATCGTTCAAATTATTCTAGGTATATTACCTAATTTCCAGACGCGGGTAGGCCTTATCATAATGAAGTATTCTTTGGTCCTAACCATGAGTTCCCAACGCTAATTATTAATATTTACAATGTGATAATGTTTTGTCTATTCACGCAACCTGCGCTTTCTTCTAATTACCTAGATGCATCTGTCACATAAAAAAATTGGTGGTAACATGTGCTTACAACGGCTAATTTATTTGCAACTATTTCTAGTACATACCTTTCAAATTTTTATGCAACCATTTGAATTTACCTACCTTGAGTAGTTACCTACCTAACTATTTTACAATGGATATAGGGTCCAGTAAAGATCTTTTTAATCCCCGACTGAAAATAGAGGGGTGTTAGAAGTTCAACTTGTGAGTTGCATCTAAACTATCAAACGGATATACCGATTTTGGTTTGGTTTTCTTCTAAGCTATGACAGTAGGGGAGATTTTTAAACATTTACCCCCTTAGCAATAAACATTGTATAGCCACGAAACAGTTAAACAGTATTTTGTCTTTTTCTTTCTTTTAAATTATGAACTCAATCGAAAAAGACAAAACACAAAGTAACTATTCTGAGGTTATTCAACGTTTATTGCTTCCTCCTCTGCAATAAATATTGTTCAGCCTAAATTCCACTTGCAATTTCTAACAAATAAATAAATAACAGTAAGGATATTTCGAAATTATAAGATTAATATTAGAAGCTAAGCTTTTTATTTCAACGTTATATTATATTAAATAATTGGTACAGATTTAAATAAAATACAGTAAGACACAGTTCAAAATCGTACATATATGTTGTACCGCAAAAAATACTAATTTAGCCCAATTTACAACATCCATTAATATCACAATAATTCAACATTGCTTTAATACCTTTAAGAGTTTATTAAAAACTGCTACCTACATAAATAACTGTGCGATCATGCACAGATTTGTGATACATTATATACATGTCTATGATATAACAATATTATGATGATTAGCATTGTTGATGTTAGCAACAGCTGGCTCCAAACACGTTGTAAAAGTTTACAATAAAAAGCGACCATTAGACGATGCGATATTTAGTCTGCGGTTTATTGTGCGGTATAGCGTTGAAGTCTAAATAACTTCGCACATTTACATTATGCGATTTATTGTATTGTCAAAACTCGTATGGCAAAGATGTAAATATTTTAAACGTTTTTACCTCAATAAATTATTATTTATATAATAAACACGCTTGTCCCAAATATCGCAAGGTGTGATGAGCTCGTAAACCCTACTGCTGCCTAAAATGTAATAGATGAATGTTAGCTAACTTTAATGACATTGTCGAACAAAATGTCATAACGCGTCTATCATTTGGCGCCACCTTTGGATAAAATATGAAAAACAATTCTATTTCATTTCTATTTACATTGATACTCGTAATTATAGTTAAACGAAATTTTGTAATATTTCCCAAACTGAACAAGGGTGCTCCAATCAGGGCCATATTTATACTGCATTACTGGCCCAGCAATAAGCGACAATATTTGGGTGTGGCCCGGCCATACTATTATAGTCATACATTTCTAGTTTGGCCGATGATGGCTGGGCTAGTCGGCTAGTCAGCCATGGGCGCTAGGATTACTTTCATCATCTACACACTATTTATCTATGTATGTATGTTCTATAAAAACCATATGTGTATGCCTGCGTGTATATTCCCTATGAATTCGAAAACGGTTGGAACGGTTTTGATGAATCTTTCAGGCAATCTTCAGTTTTTTTTAAATGCGTTTTCTTTCCTGACAGGGAGGTGCGGACTGTGCGGTGCGGACAGGGATGTCGGGAACCGTGACTGCAGCAACGCATTGCAGTAAAATATGATCCTCTAGGAGCGCCCTAAGGAATGTAATCGCGATAACCCTTTACCACTGACATGTAATTTTGTTACGCTACCACTAAATTTAAGAAAAAACATATTTAGGCGCCTCACAAAATTCGTACGTCAGTGCTAAAAGGCTAATTAGTCATCGTGTCTACGGTCTCCGGCTCCGCGCCTGCTGCCGGTTTGGAACCGGGCTGGTCCATGTGGAAGTGTGGACAGTGCCTTAGTTTTGCTTCTTCGACGTAGATTCCTGGTAGGTCGGCGGTTGATCCTGGAAACGCGAGAGCCGGCGGTTAGAGTCAAACCAGCTAAATTTGACACAAGGAAATGGCGGAAAAAGTGTTGTTTACTATAGGGCAGTGGTCGGCAACCCGCGGCCTCGGCCCCCTCCTTGCGGCCCGCGAGTGTTTTGTAAATTAAATTTAAAATTTAAATTTAATTTTAAATATGAATACCTAAATTGTCGATGTTATGTTAATATTTATGCTTAATTAGAATAATATTTCTTTTAATATTATAATTCATTTAGAATAACTTTTGCATGCTGTGCTTCCTTCAACAGACAGCACATTTAGTTTAATAAGATTATATGAAAACAGAGTATTTATGAATGTAGCTGTAAATGTGAAGCCTTATTAAATAAATAAAAAAAAAAAAAAAAAGTAAATAAAAAAAATCGGGACATTTTGCTCTTAGGTCGTCTGGCCCCAAACTAAGCAAGGCTTTTACTATAGTTGCCAGAGACAGATAAATATTGATTTTTAGAAATCAGATAATACTTGTACCTACATAAATAAATAGATACCTATGGTAAAATATGTATGTATTGTATAGAAACCTATAGTAAAATTTTTGATCGAGTGAGGCCCGTCACTTGCTTATTTTGGCACTGTGCGGCCCTTGCCTGCCAAAAGGTTGCCGACCGCTGCTATTGGGTACCCCTTATCTCGCTCCACCTTAACCGCCTTAACCCCCTTAACCCCGCGTCCCTTCACAGCAAGGACGAAGACTCATTTTAAACGGCATCACTACAACTATTATAGCATTATGGAAAATTGATGAAATGCCCACCCTTTTGCTTGTAACAAAACAAAGTGACTTGACTGTGGTTTGTTTAATTGACAAACCGGTAGGCGAGCTACAGGAACTATACTGTACTATGAAGACATGATCATTAATCATGCATCATCATTCAAACTCTACATGATTATATCTCTTTACACATACTATATCTATACTTGTATATATAGTAGTCAACATGAATTTTACTGCTTACGTACTGCTACTTAGTGTACAGAATTACACTACAAGGTCTTCTCAAATTAGCTCAAATTACTGTCGTTACTTACGTTATAAGGCGGCGGTACGTAGGCGGTCTGTGGTCTGTTCGGGTCGTAGTATGCGCTCTGAGCCGCTTCCGCCGCCTTGGCATCTGAAAATGATAGTTAACTACTGCAACAAACTATTTACCCGACACAACTAATGCACATTAAACCTACATGAGAGCTATGCAATTATCTCAACTTAACTGAGGTTCGAATCGAATGAAGCTACTGGAGCTATTTAATGTGAACTAAATAAAAGGAAATAAACTCTACATAGCCAACACGTGGGAGCCTCGGCCTGTTAATGCCTTCAATGTTTATAAACTCTCATTCTTGAAAATTACTTGGTTGTCCTTTAATTGCATTGAAATGTTAAAATATGTTCAAAATCTTTAAGCAACTGTTCTCAAACATAAAAATTCTGTTGCGTCTCTTTCATTTCAATGGGAGAAAAAGTAGGCCACAATTTCAGAGCTGTCAAATTTAGTTTAGTTTAAAACATGGTACAACAAAATCGACATCACTGACGAATAGTGTTTGTGTAGGTACGCCTCAGATACGTATCTGCTCACATTTTTCACATTAATCCATCAATGGTCATTTAGATTGTTTCCATTAGATACGTGAAAGGATGCGTACAGAGAGATGTGTTGATAAAGAACCAGTAGAATCGCTTTATCCGACCGAGGCTAGGTTAATGAAGCAATTCTATCGAATCATTACAAACACATCTCTCGGTACGCATCCTCGCTCATCTCTAGTGGAAACGCAGTGTCAATGTATTAAATTAAAATGTGTAAAAAATTAAATGTGTTAAATTGTAAATTGTGTTGTTATATCCTTTATGTTGTTGTTATTAAACATGTTGTTAGTGATGTTAATTTAATTGTTTGTTTAGAAAATCTCACCGCTAGAAGACATGCCGGCCGAGGCTCCCGGCGCGGCGAAGCCCCCGGGGTAGCCGGGCGGGGGGGCGAACCCAGGCGCGGCGCCGCCGGGAGGGGCGAACCCGCCCGGCGCGCTGGGCGGGGCGAACCCGCCGGGGTAGCCCGGCGGCGCGCCCGGGTAGCCTGTCGCACCTGTGGGGCTAGTGGGCAGCGAGCCAGAGAAGCCCGTGCCCGCGGGGTAAGTCACGCCCGTCACGCCGGGGTACGGTGGCGGGTTGTTGGACACGAATACTGAGTTCGGTGGCGGCTGGTCGGGGAATGCCTGCAAGTTACACGTTAGATCTGTAAGTTTTGCTTCGAGTTTAGTATGGCCAAATGATGATAGAAAAAGTATTGACTTGGAGCCTTTTCATAATTTAGCGGTTTACGCGTTGCAGCAGCAGATCCCCTTACAATGTAACAATTTTCATGCGGTTAATCGCGCGGTTCACCCGTCGTCTTAGGTGAATAACAAACGCGGCAACGCGTAGCGAAATATCAAAAAGTCGTTGTACGTGTGTGGCGACACAGAGATAGCTGCCTAAGAAATTTGAAGAGACCAATCCACCTTACAGACATCAAAAAGGTTTGCACCCAACTTCATCCGACTAAATAGTGACAAAATTCGTAAACGTATCGGTACTACAACTGGTCACTGTCCCTTAAACAAACACCTGTTTAACAAACGTGTGACAGACAGAGACTGCACAGAGGGCTCTGCAGAGGATGTATAGAAGCAGAGGAAACGCCACGTCAATGGGCTTATACAGTGCAAGAGCGTGGCACATCACCGGGCTCGGATCCTTCAATCTCCATCGACGCTCCCGGAGGCTTGCGGCAGCCTGAAAAGGCTGCTAAGCTTCTGAGAGCACCTGGGCTGGTTAGAGTAAAAGAAAGGGCCTACGTGGACAACACAGGTGGTGTCATAATGTAGGTACAGCTACTGATTGATATTTCCGCATCGCGTCGTGCTGTCACATTTGTCGCTCAATTATGACAACGGGTCCCTCGCACGTTTGCACCGCTGCCATGTTTTATAAAGCCCCGCGTGATTTGATAATTCTGGGCATGTTCTTCTGGGTAATGGCTCTTGTTAAAAACAAGGAGTCATTTTTTTATCTTGGACGTTCATGAGTGTATGTATCTTCGATGTCCAATTAGCACGATTGTATCGCAAATCTGAAATGACACTTAATCCCTGTTGTTATTGAGGTGTAAAGCTATACGTACATTGTAGGGCGGCACCCATCCGTAGTATCCCTGTGGCGGCGGCGCGTAGGCCGGCGGCGGCGCGGCGTACCACGGGCCCGTCGGCGGAGTGTACGGCGGCGGCGACGACCCCGCGGCCATGTGCCGGGAAGCTGAGCCAATCACAACAACTTATAACACAAACCCTCGAATGATCTCGCTATTTTACTGGGTTACTATAATCGAGATATAAGTACTAAAGACTAGAGAACCTGGTCCAAACAAAAAACGTTACGCAATTTGATCACAGCAGGGCTTGTCCGTGTGGAATGACTACAGGTTTGCTGCAGCGCTAAAACATTTGTTATGTCGCCTAACTAACCTCTTAAGAGCTACTTTAGTATACAAAGAAAAACGTAGATTTTAGCTAATTCCATGATTTTGTCGTACAACATTTAAAATAATGAAACCTACAATTCCAATACTTTTAATGCTATGCAAAATTGAAGCATTCAAGTTGTGACGCAGTAGTTAAAGCCGAGAACCTATGTCTTTGTGTGCATTACATGGCATCCTCGACACATGGAAACTAGCATGTGGTATGTACAATAGAATGTAGTTTTCATGTTCGTGGGTCAAGTTTCAAGTGGTCAAGTAGTCCAGTTTCATATTTAAGCATATTGCAATAGATGTGCTATTTTGATAACAATTATGAGTTATATTATTTTGCCCTTGGCAATAAATAGGTATTAGTTATAATTGTAGTTGGTGTTTGCTTTGTTCTTAACAGCTTGATATAAACTGATACGGCCACCACTAATGATAAGAGAATTTACATTAAAACAGTCTTACATTCTAGTGAAATGAATAATTTGGTTTATTTCTTAAGTTAAGTTAAGCTATATATAAAATTACCAAGGTGTGCAGCTTTTAGCATCGCTTGTCCATATTCAATGGCACCACCAGATTTAAATGTCAACTTAAATCTGACTGCTCCCATGAAGTTACCATTCGGTTGGGCTTCAACTTTACCCTTGATGTAGTTTGCCCCAAACATTGGTTGTTCCACCGACACCTAGAAAAATTTATGGAGATTTGTAGCTTGCAAGGCATTTTTACAGCACACTAGCTACACTAATTGTTTTTTTACATGATAATATTTTTTTATGTCAAGTTTTCTCAGATTTTGACTTAACATGACATGGTGCATTATCTATTGTACCATTTACTGTATCATTTAATCTCAGATTCGAACTCACCTCTCGAAGAGAAATGAAAGGAAAGCTGAATGATCTCATTGGCTCAGTCTGACTCTTGGAGTTGAATATCATCCTGTGTGTGGTAAGATACATGCGACCTTGTTTCAAGTTCTTAAACTCAGCCGCATCATTGCCATAGAACTCAACCGACACATTGTCAGAGAATAAAATGATGCTGCAATATAAAAAATATTTATTAGTCAACTAGCAACCCTCCCCAGCTTCCCACTGTACATTTACACCAGTTATAAATGGTTTGTCATGGTTTAGGAGAAATTAACAGGATACAAACAAAAAGAGGGACAGCCAGGGAAAGTGACTCTTCCATGCTATGTAGAGATAAGACCTCAATAGCCTCATGTACAGATCTATTCCAGTAGAAGGGTCAGGTAGGAAAAATGGTGGGTCATAGTTTTGTGAATTGCCCACATACACAGACTTTTGTTGTACAACAATGGTGTTGTACAACAATTATTACCTTCACAATATTGAAATATTATTTTTAATTTACTAAACTTTGAACATTATTTTTCGGCAAATACTGGTTTTTCTATGATCTTTCGGTGAAAAATTATAATCCTCCAGCTAAAATAGACTGACACTAATCTAATGTTCATATTGCTATTTGTATTCGAATATTTATCTTATTTGCCCAAATACCATAAAATTAAACTCTGACAGCAAGATAATCCCAAAAAACTAGTTAAGGTCTGCTGAGGGTTAGCCAAAAAGTCATCCCAGAGACCCAGAATCGCAGTACCAAGGCCTGTAATGTATGTGTTAGAAACAGGTTCCATAGGTTTACAATATCCAAAATCGTTTAATTATTAAAGATAGAACGTCATAGAAGTTTCTAAGCGATAAAATCAATGAGACAAACAACAGTGACTCACCATTCCCCTGCGTGAATCAACACGCCGTGATCAGCGTGAGCAGTATTAAGCGACATTTTCTAAGTTTTCATATGGCTTTCTTCTCTTCTATCAGAATAATAATCTTAGAAATCTTCGAATTTTCGAGATTTCTGTAATTCTTCGCTTCTCAAATGCAATCCAATCAATCAAATCAAATCAACATTCAACAATGAGTCGAGTTTGACATTGACTGCCAGAAGGACGCTGACAGTGACATACCAAAAAATATGACAGACAAATGAGAAGAAAGCCGGTTTTACTCATCCACATGGGCGCACATGCGAACAACTATCTTTTTGTTTTTGATCGGTTATTAGCTTTGTATGTTGGCAGCTTTGATAAACTGTCAAAGCAGACCTGCCACTGTCATACACTGACTTCAGTCATCACTCATCACTCATCAGTGAGAAATTCAGACTCAAAATTCAAGAATTGTGTAAATATTTATAAATTCCTAATATACCAAATTATAAAAATCTAACTGTACTTACTGTCCAGTACTTAGGGCTTGATTGAATAAAGCATGTCTGACATAAATACCCATAATAATAAGAGTGAGGTTTCCAATACCATAAAACCTATCAATCTCGAAACAGTTCACAAGATTTGCTCGGGGCAGGTAAATTATTTCAGTTTCGTTTTTAATAATAGCTCTGATTGAATATAAAACTAGTTTCTTACACGGAACTGAGACAAATGATCTTTGCATGTACTCTAAGAGTTCTCGCCCATAACACTTCGTAAATATTATGTTTAAGCTGCGTCCCGTTGTTTTACTCGCGGTCCCACAAGAACCGTTACTTTTTTCGAGGTTAAAAGTACCCTATGCCCTTTTCTGTACCCCTGACAATGTATATGCAAAATTTCATGATGATTGTTGAAGTAGTTACGAGTTAGGTAAGATGTAAAAGCATAACAAATAAACTCACTTTCGCATTTATAATATTACTAAGTGCGCCCCGGGGTTTTACCCTCGGTTAAAAAGTAGCCTACATGTTAATCCTGGGTATAAGACACCTTCATACCAAATTTCATCAAAATCCATCCAGTGTGAAAATCCAAAATCAGTGTGAAGAAATAACCAACATACACACTTACAAACTTTCGCCTTAAAATATTAGTGTGAAAAAGCCACATTTATAATTTCAGCTAGAAAGGTCATCAAACAAATAATTTGCATCTTTACAGGTGGTCCTTAGTTTAGCTATTGCGGTTAAGGAATTGATTGAAAATTCACTGGATGCTGGTGCAACCAATATCGAGATACGGTTTAAAAATCATGGCATTGACTTAATTGAAGTTTCTGATAATGGATCTGGTGTTACAGATGACAATTTTGGAGCATTGAGTGAGCAATACTTCTTATGGTGTCCTTGTTTAATCTGATCATCATCTTTAGTCATTAATTGCTATAATTATAAATTTTTGCAGCTTTAAAATACCACACATCAAAGTTGAGTGACTACTCTGACTTGCTTGGAGTCTCGAGCTTTGGATTCAGAGGAGAAGCACTGAGCTCACTATGTGCTTTAGCCAATCTTACTGTAACAACAAGGCATAGAAATGCTGAATATGGTAAAACATAATTATTTAAAAATATATATTTTTAATAATCCCTGAATGACTAACATATAATTTAAATGTGGTACATCACCTAAATAAATCATTATTACTTGACAGTTTGAGTTTAAACAAACTCAAACTGTCAAGTAATAATAATAATAACCATTAACCTGTCAGTGGTTTACGGTTAACATTGTTTATTTTCTTACTGTTAAGTAAGAATAATGAAGATCTTGACAGTTAGATGTTTATTCATTCAAATTTAATATTTTTCAGCTACTAAAATTGAATATGATCAAAAAGGAAACATTACAAAAAAGACACCATGTTCTCGTCAGATAGGCACCACTGTAAGCTTGACAAACCTTTTTTATTCCTTACCAGTAAGACAGAAAGAGTTCCACAAAAATGCTAAGAGAGAATTCAACAAAATGACCCAGTTGCTGTATGCATATTGCCTAATTTCAGCAGGAGTAAAGTAAGATTTTATTTATTTTCCTGACTTAATTAAAAAAAATTGCTTATAACAACAATTTTTTAAATCTCTTTAACACATATATATTTTTACAGAATCACATGCAGCAATCAAACAAACTCAAACTCGAAATCTTTGGTTGTGGCAACACAAGGGTCTATGTCATACAAAGATAACATTATTTGTGTTTTTGGAATAAAACAATTACAAACTATTCTAGAAATAAAACCAGAATATATTTCAAACATAAAAGACAACATTTTCAAAGGATTAACTGGTGATGTAGAAGAAGCAGAAGGAAGTATCCAAATAGATGATGTTGAAATTAATTTGTCAGAAGATTCCAATGATGCTGAAAAGCCTGATCCAAAAGATGAAACAATTTCACTGACACAAAATTCTCAAGGCTACAAAAATGTGGGAACTCCAGTGGAGTTCACAGGGTTTATATCCTCTTGTGCACATGGTAGTGGACGCTCAAGCACAGATAGACAATTTTTTTATGTCAATAACAGGCCTTGTGAACCTACAAAAGTCATAAAATTGATTAATGAAATTTACAGACAGTACAACCCAGGCCAATACCCATTTGTCTTTCTGAATGTAAACCTAGAGAGAACATGTGTTGATGTCAATGTAACCCCAGATAAAAGGAAAGTATTCCTTACAAAAGAAAAACTAATATTAGATGTGCTGAAAAACTCTTTGCTTAAACTGTTTGAAAGCATACCCAGGACTCTGAAATTAGAAACACCATTATGTAGTCAAGAACCAAATAATGTAAAACCTGAGATGGACCAACCAAGGATATTCAATTCCTTTTTACAAAAATTTGGCAAATCGAAAAGTAACCAGGATTCCACACCTAATAACAAAGAAATTGACAATATTCAGATATTAAAAAGAAAATCAACAAGTATGCTTGACTACATATCTGCAAAAACTGTTAAGACAACTCCCGAAGAAATAAATGTTGATATTGAAGGTAACACAGAACTTATTAAAAAAGAAGATACTAAGTACACATTAGACAATGAGAATATAATTAAAATTGACACAAAACATGATGATAATCTATTTAAATCTGAGAGTGACAACAGAAAAATTGTTTACTTAGATTCCACAGACAACTTGCCAGATACACAGATAAGAGATCTTTCTGAATTTTTAACTGAAAAATTACATACAGTTAGATGCAACACTAAAGACATCAGTAAAAAATCTAGTGAAACACCAAAAAAGTCAGCACTAGTCGACATAGTTGAGACAGACCATGCAGATATAGGAAAAACTAATAGAAAAAGTGTTGTAATGAAAACTTCACTGGAGCATGTGAAGGCGCTAACAGAATCATACCATAAACACAAAACAAAAACAGTTCCTACAAAAGTGAAATTCAGAAGTGAGATTAATCCTGTATTCAATAAGAAATGTGAAGAAGAACTGAGTCGAGAAATATCAAAGAACTCTTTTAAAGACATGACAATAATAGGACAGTTTAACTTAGGTTTTATTATAACAAAGTTAGATGATGACCTATTTATCATAGATCAACATGCTACTGACGAAATTTACAATTTTGAAATACTGCAGAAAACTACTGAGTTAACTAGTCAGAAATTAGTCATGTAAGGAAATCACATTACAATCTATTGGATGTTTTATGTGCAGTTGCAACCATTATAAGAATCTTTATAAATATTATGTTAAATGGACCAAGTGATAAATGGGTAATTATACATAATGCCCGGGCATTGTAAGAAATGTCCAATAAGAGATGGCATTTTAGTAATAACCATTCAAATAAATTGACTGGGCATTATACATAAAGTCCATCACCTATGGGGCAGAGGCAAAAGTCATTTAAGTGGGCGAGGTTTCGGTTTGTTATAAAAAAATAACCACGAAGTCTAAAGCGGGAGCAAAGCAAAGCGGAGCGGAGAGAGGTTTTTTTTACGAAAGCTTTGCTTCGCCTTCCCGCCTTTGCCTTCTAACCTAACCAATCCAAGTCGGATTGGCTCTTATAGAGGAGTCGGGCAGGAAAACAGTCTTGGTAACTATTTGTTATTATAGACTGCTCCATATAAATGCTGCCTGGTTAATCAAGTTGCCCATAACACAATTCCGGTCTCTGATTGATTAACGCGTGTCACGCGTTTGTTTCTCTCCCCACACCTTGTCTTAAGTAGCTTTATTATCAAATTGCCCTATGGTCACGTAGCCATATTCAGAATAACCAGACAATGTGATAAATAATGAAGGTTAGATAATAATTAATCAGTTGGTCTGATATAGCTAGCCATTATTCATAATGCCCGAACATTAGAAATAATGCCCTCATTAATCACTTGGTCCATGACATATATGTACATATATAAAAATGAATCTGTAGTTTTCCTTGGTCATTGCATCATGCATGAAAGGATAGAACATTTTACAAATGCTTTTTTTTCTTGAGATCATTTTTATCGAGACAAGGTTTGTTTAAATAAAATATAAGAATTTAAAAATATGTATAAATATTGTGGTACCAAGTTCGCCAGGTCAGCTAGTAATCTTATAATAATTGCAACTGCACATAACTGTAAGTGCATAAGCATGGCATCTACTACCTTATTTTCTTTGTTATAATATATGTCTTGAATTCTCAGTCCACAACAGTTAGAATTGACCGGAGTCAATGAACAAATTCTAATGGACAACTTGGATGTTTTCAAAAAGAATGGATTTACCTTTGACATAAACGAAGATGCTCCACCAACTAAAAGGGTTAAACTGCTAACACTACCCATGTCTAAGAACTGGGTGTTTGGCAAAGCAGATATAGAAGAACTTTTGTTCATGTTGAGGGTAACAAAACGACTACATACCTGATTTCTATAGAATCAATTGAAGACAGGAGTAAGAAAGTGACTATGTAATTTTTCATTAACAGGAATCTTCATCAGAATACTGCAGGCCTAGCAGAGTGAGAGCTATGTTTGCGTCAAGGGCGTGTCGGAAGTCTGTAATGATTGGAACTGCACTAAGCAAGGCTGATATGAAAACACTTGTGAATCATATGGCTGAAATTGACAAACCTTGGGTAAATTATTTTTATGTGGCAGCATGCAACACCAAAAATTTAAACTTGCCTACAGTCCGTTCCTTTAGTGATGTAAACAAGTATGGCAGATCAATGCAATTTGATAACTGGGGCCTTACCACGAGTTTTGATTGTTACGAAAACTTTAAAGTTTTCGTTAGTTCCACATATTAGCTCCACACGGTGCGCTTTATTGAAAAGCGCACCTGGGAACTTGGTATGGAGCCAACCAAAAACGAAAAAAGTTTTTGCCATTAAAACTCGATTAATTGGTCAAAAAGACCAGACTAAACAATTTAGGTTTTGTTTAGTCTAGTTGATCTGGTCAAAAACTAGCTAGACTAAATAACTACCCTGCATCTTGTTTTATTCTGACATGAAAAAGATGTGCTCTTGCTTACATGACGGTCATTTAGGTCTGTACAGTGTACACAGCATAAGATAAACCCTGTGTCCTGTGCACAAGCTTATACTCAATGTATTATTTCAGAATTGTCCTCATGGAAGACCAACTATACGTCACCTCATCAACTTAGCCATGGTGCACACAACAGACATGTAACTGTGACTATTTACTTTTATATTTCTTTAAAGTGCCTAATCAAAGAATCATGTGATAAATAAAACAATTTAAATGAAAATTTAAACTTTATTTTATACACTAATAGATTTGAATATGTTAAAGCCAGTATGGGCAGTGGTCACTATAACGCCGGGCATTTGTTTATGCCAGTGTAGTTCTTTGATGTCAGTCTGCCCTTGGTGGATGAATAGCAACTGTGGTGGCAGGTTCTGGAAGAGAATGTTACAGTATTTGTAAAAAAGAATCATGACCAATGCAGATTACATGCTGTACAAATGTCACATGATCTTATTGTCAATCAGCAAACATTTGAGCATTACCAACGGTTGAAGTAAAATCACTATGAAGGAAAAATAACTTGGCTAGAGGCCCTGATAATAATGTTTCTAAAATCTCAGTAGGCTGTTTCAATTACCTTCAGTTCATCATCAACAACTTCGTCATCATCTCGTTCCACAGCCAAGTCCCAGAGAGCCACTTGGTTGTCTTCACCTGCTGTAGCCAGCACGCTTGGCTCCGTCCAATGCCACTCAACTGATGTGACTGGCCCTGTGTGGTGCTTGAATGTACCAACTGGGGTACTGGTCGTAAACTGTCTGAGATCCCAAATATGGAGGAAACCATCATCGCCACCTAAACAGAAACAAAATAATGATGATAATACCCAAAATTGGGAAAATGCAAACTAAAAAAATTTAAAAAAAATCTTTTAGCTTATGTAGGTAAGGTTGGAGATAGATAGAAAGAGAATTATAGATTAAGAATAATTAAAAAAAAAACAAAATATTTACCACTAGCAATAAAAGGTTCTTTTCCATTCCATGAAATAACATTGATATCACTTTGATGTGCATTTTCTGCAGTCAACATGCAAGCTTTCTGTGGTGCTGCTCTTGTGTCCCATATCCTAATAGTTTTGTCAACAGAGCATGTCGCTAGAACATTCCTGAAACATGAAATGTTTTTGTATCATATATGAAATAGGTTTATTTAGCTTCACATGTATGTTTCTTTGTTTCATATCTTGGGATGGATTTTCAACTTCTTCCATTGCGCCGATTTGTATATAACTTTGCACTATTGTGAGATTAAAAACCAATTGGTTTTAAAGTTTTTTTAAGCGATACTTATTTTATGATGAATTTTGTGAATTGAGCACCAGTATACTATTTTCTCTTTCATTAAGAAGATGAATATTAAGCTACCTTTCATTTGGTGACCACTGTACATCTTCCACAGAGGCAGTGTGCCCCACTAGAGGTCTTTGATCAACATCCCATGTGCCGGCCTGATTTGGCTTCCATATGTGAATATCTCTTCTGCAATCTCCTGTTGCTAATACCTGGTAAATTTGACTATTTTTTTAATAAACTTCAACAAAATCAACCTCAACTGAAATGGACTGAACAAGTTCAATATTATAAGTTATTTATTGTACTAGCTATGCTTTGAGTTTTTTTATAACTTACTCCTTGTTCAGTGGGACACCAGTCAATACCAAATCCTTCTTGCTGGTGTCCATTGAATGAGTACAGTGGTTTCACGGGATTATTGACTGTGTCTAAATTATATCTCTCAAGTAGCGCTGGCTCATCAACAGCTTGTAATTGTTGAGTGATGTTCCAAATATCCACTCTGCCAAGTTCTGACCAACTTGCTGCCAGCACAAAGTTTTTGAAGGCAGTAGACTGCAAACAAAAATTATAAATTTAAACTAACAGTAATCTAGCAGGTTCCTATTACATTTAACAGCCCATTCTGACCCACTGTTGGGCTTCTCTTTCCTCCTTTCATGACTTATATTCACTACTTACTATCTAAAAATTATTACTACTTTATCAGTTATGTATAGGTAGTTAATAATTACAGTTTTTGCAATTTAAAACAGGCTTTAGCTTACTTTAATGCAATACAATGTGAGATGTTTTTGCCAGTTTAAAGTACTTTCATTTACTTTTTTCGAACTTATGCTGATTTCTATACTTATTGCAAAGTGTTTGAATATACCCGTATTCTGTTGACACAGCCTTGATGTTTGATGAAGGCAAAGGACATCTGTGGTTTCTTCTCTTCATCCTCTTCCTCTTCTTCTTCATCATCATCATCATCGTCTTCTTCATCTTCTTCAGATTTTGTTGTTGGATGCAGATTGGACATTTTTATAACTAGTAAACTGTAAGGGGGACAATATAATATTTGAGTGTTATTTTGGTAAACAACTGTGCTTGCAAGTGAAATTTTTGAGGAGAAATAACTTACTTGTTCAAATGCGCGCTAGAAGCTTGGGTGCCGGCTATCAAGTATGCGCTCATAGGGAAATCTTGTCTATTATTGCCGAGGTTATCTGGCACGATATCAAAGCTCAGGCAAGGCGCGCCGGTTTGAGCTTGATGCAGCATAACGTAAGCAGATTGGTCACACACTAAACGTTCATCTTCTTTTAGTGGCTGCCCAGGAAGATAAGTTTTTGGAGCATCATCGCCAGCGTTACTTCCCTCGTCGCCTTCCTCCATTTCCTCACCCTCACTTTCTGAAGAACTACCTTCCATTTGGTCCTCGTCTTTGTTGGACATATTGAAATTATTTCTAAACTTTGAAAACTAAAATTAAAAATCAGAACTGCAAAACACGTCGGTCGCGGTGAGTTTTGAGGTTATGAAAATGACACTGACAGTGACATTAAAGTCGACCGTGACAATGACAGCCAAAGATAAACAGTTTTTAATTTTCGGGTGTGAGCACAGTGAACTTAACCGTGCTTGATTGAAAATTGATGGACTCAAGAACCCATTATCTCATACAGCAAACATATTTTGAAAAAAGAAAATGTTTTTTGACAATGTCACTTTCAGATAAAAATAGGATGCAGCGCTGCCAGAATATTCCTTTTGTAACATTTTACGTTACTTTTGACCCTCTCATGCCACCTCCATGTTACACAACATAAAATGATCCTTTTAAGCCTTGATAAAACAAAGTTGAAAAAAAAATTGCCAACAAACAAATCAACAAAAACAGAAAAATTTAAACAGTCATGTTTGTTTAGTTTTAGTATTGTTGTTTTGTTTTGCTGCACACAATAAAATAAGAGTTTTTCGGTTTTAATTCGCATCGTTTTACATCCTCAGTGCATGGATTCAACTTTTCTCGTGAAAATGTTACTTTTTGAGCTGTCATAAGTTATATTTTATTTGACTATCTGTCGCTGGCAGCACTGATAGGATGTGAAATTTATTGGAGTTTTTGGCGGGAACCGAAAAGATGGTGTCGTGTTTTTGTATTATTTTCTAAAACTTGTGATTCTTCGAGTGTTAAATTGTAATAATGGTGGATTATTAACGTTTACGGGTTCGTCAACGTGCACGAGTGTGGGCAAATCATTTGCCCACGAAAAATCGCGTTTCGCGATGTTTGTATCATACAAACATCGCGAAACGCGATTTTTCGTGTTCTCTACAAAACTTCACTTAAAGTTTCAGTAAAGTATCCATAACTTTACTGGAATGGGAAAAGGGGAGGGATTCATCGTCTTCATCATCATCACCTCATCATCATCATCCCATCATCTGTTACTGAAGGAAAAATTATTACTAAGAATCCGACTGAAGGACGAGTATCCATGGTCATGAATAAATTAATTAAAAAAAAAATGTGAAATTTATTGGGAGTTTTGGCGGGAACCGAAAAGATGGTGTCGTGTTTTTGTATTTTTTTCTAAAACTTGTGATTCTTCGAGTGTTAAAGTGTAATAATGGTGGATTATTAACCTTTACCGGTTCGTCAACGTGCACGAGTGTGGGCAAATGATACAAACATCGCGAAACGCGATTTTTCGTGTTCTCTACAAAACTTCACATAGAGTTTCAGTAAAGTATCCATAACTTTACTGGAATGGGGAAAGGGGAGGGATTCATCGTCTTCATCATCACCTCATCATCATCATCCCATCACCTGTTACTGAAGGAAAAATAATTACTAAGAATCCGACTGAAGGACGAGTATCCATGGTCATGAATAATTTAAAAAAAAAAAAAAAGTGAAATTTATTGGAGTTTTGGCGGGAACCGAAAAGATGGTGTGTTTTTGTATTATTTTCTAAAACTTGTGATTCTTCGAGTGTTAAATTGTAATAATGGTGGATTAATAACGTTTACCGGTTCGTCAACGTGCACGAGTGTGGGCAAATGATACAAACATCGCGAAACGCGATTTTTCGTGTTCTCTACAAAACTTCACTTAAAGTTTCAGTAAAGTATCCATAACTTTACTGGAATGGGAAAAGGGGAGGGATTCATCGTCTTCATCATCACCTCATCATCATCATCCCATCATCTGTTACTGAAGGAAAAATTATTACTAAGAATCCGACTGAAGGACGAGTATCCATGGTCATGAATAAATTAATTAAAAAAAAAAAAAAAGTGAAATTTATTTTGAGGTTATATCCATGGTAAATATTCTTTTAAACTGCAATTTAATACAATTCTCTAATAATACATGTTTTTTTTCTATCATGGTTGTATCTAGTTAGCTAGAAATTGGTAGAGAAAATATTTTTTCTTTTGTAATTGTAAATAAAGGAAATTATTACGAAATCTAGAACTTTAAATTATGGCTTTTCGTTGTATAAGACTACTAAGGACTGTAAAAGCCACAAATATGAACCGACACAATGTATTTTCGACTATACCAATACCTGAACGGAGCAAAGTAAATAAGCCCAAAGAATTTAAAACAGAAGACAACCTCGTATACTACGAAGATCCAGATAAGTTTGGAAACTTGTCTGCGAAAGTAAACCTCGATAAAGTGATACTAGAAGATGAAGGTGATATCAAAGAAGAAAAATTCATAGCAGATTTGCCTGTGGCTTCTCAAAAGTTAACTACAAGACAGTATGCGGAATTAATAAAACAGTATTTAGGTCACAAGAGATTAAAAGAAGCAATAGATGTGCTAGAAGTTAGAATGCTTCAAGATGATCGAGTGAAACCAGAAAACTACATTTACAACATTCTTATTGGAGCATGTGCTGAAGTAGGATACACAAAAAAAGCATTTAAGCTGTTCAATGATATGAAAAGGCGTGCATTAAAACCTACTGGAGACACATACACATGTTTATTTCATGCTTGTAGTAAAAGCCCATGGCCGGCACACAGTCTAAAACTGGCAACTCATTTGAGAGAGCTAATGATTGAAAAAGGTGTTGAACCTAATTTAACCAACTACAATTCTATGATAAAAGCATTTGGTCGCTGTGGCGATCTATCAACAGCATTTCAAATTGTTGATGAAATGGTATCAAACAGAATTAAAATTAGAGTTCATACATTCAACCACCTATTACAAGCTTGTATATCTGATAAAAACCATGGTTTAAGACATGCACTGATTGTCTGGAGAAAAATGCTGAACATGAGAGAAAAGCCTAACATTTACTCATTTAACTTAATGCTAAAATGCATTAAAGATTGCAACTTAGGGTCACAATCAGATATAGAAGACTTGATAGGTACCTTACAAGATCAAGCTCTTATAGACGGCAACAAGAAACCTTTACAGATTGAATTAGCAACAACCTTAGCTGAAGGAAATAGAAATGAAATAAATACAAGCATCCTGAAAGTACCCATAACTCAAACTGATAGTCAAACATCAGATGAAGCACTCCAGCCAGCAGAAGACTCTAAAAAAAGCAATGAACTGTCCATAATTGAAAACTCAAAAAATATATCTATGCAACTTGTAAATTTGCCTAAGAAACAAAAAGAAGAAAGGGCACTACCCAACTTACTTTCCAAAGTTTTAAAAATGCATCAAGTCTTATCATTGCAAGAAATTAAGACATTACAAGACAAATTTGCTGTTGTTGGTGGACAGGAGGATTTTCTTAAAGAAATGGAAGTATACTCTGTCAAACCAGATGTAAAGACATTCACACAAATGCTGCCACTCTTAGATGAAACAATAGATGCAGAGAAAAAGTTACTGAGCACTATGAAAGATTTAGATGCGAGACCAGACATTGATTTTTACAATATGCTCATAAAGAAAAGATGTTTGAGATTAGATTACGAATCTGCTTTTGTAAGTAAATGAAATTATTACGACAAAATCCAGTCTAATATTATGCAACCTTTGTTTGACGATGTCGGCACTTTAGAGCAGTGGTCGGCAACTTTTGGCAGGCTAGGGCCGCACAGTGCCAAAATAAGCAAGAGACGGGCCACATTTGAAAAAAAAAATCCAATATGTTTCTGTCTATACATAATTTACCATAGGTATCTATTCATTTTTGTAGGTATTATCTAATCTCTAAAAATCAATATATTTCTGTCTCTGGCAGCTATAGTAAAAGCCTTGCTTAGTTTGGGGCCAGATGACGTGCGAGCAAAATGTCCCGTTTTTTTACTTATTTACAAAACCCTCATGGGCCGCCAGGAGGAGGGCCGAAGGCCGCATATGGCCCGCGGGCCGCGGGTTGCTGACCGCTGCTTTAGAGCATGAACCTCTCAGATGCATCCTATTGTGTTAATGAGATTATGTTCTAAGATACCTGCTTCTTATTAGACTGGCTAGTAATATTAAATGCCTACATTCAATCACTTTTCAGGAAGTTATGAAGATAGTAAAAAAGGAGGGCAAAATACGAGTGAAGAGATTTCCTGACAGAAAAAAACTGCATCTGAAGCCCAACATCATGACTTATGGCATCTTAGCCATGGCTTGTAAGACTAAAGAAAGTGCAGAAAAACTTCTTAATGACATGGCTGAAGCTCAAATCAAGTATGCTCTCATCCTTATTACTTACACATGGTTATGAGTTTCATATTTGGTCATACACTAAAGGTTGCTGCATACATGACGGGATTTTACTTAGCCCGGACAGAACGGAGCAATTATTAAACATCGTTACATACAAAAGTAGAGTAGTAAAATATACGCGACGGGATCTAGGACGAGACGAGGCCCGCGCCGGACGGAGCGTGAAAAATATCGTCGTGGACGATGTTTACCACGTTTACCGTTCGCTCCGGAGAGTAGTGTAGTGAAGTGAGCTCCGTGTTTACGTTGGCTTTGCGGAATTCTCACGGTGCGTTTACGTTACAATCCCGTCCTAACATCCACACTGTCACGTTCCGTCTCCGACCCGTCTGAGATATTATCCCGTCAATATGTAGCGACCTTAAAGCAACTAATTTTATCTATAGATGTTACCAAGAGATGAAACTAAATTCCAAGAGACTACCTATCCATTTTCTTCAGCAAATGTTTTGGCATCTCCACTCAACTTTATAACTATGTAGATTCAAGATTGCAATCTAGATGTACTTTAATACTTTTATTTTTTTACAGAGTAAATATAGAGATATTGGGCACACTATTGAGGCAGGGAACAGCTCAAACTAATTTTGGCTATGTTCACTACATAATGAATTTGGGGAAAGAACAAAACATTCAACCTAATTCCATATTTTTGAAGCATTTGGAAAATTTTCATGACAAATGCACAAAAATTATGCAGCCAGTAAGTACATTCCACATGCTTGCATTGGCCTTTGCCTATTTATATTTGTTTTGCTGCTTTTTGGAAGACAGAAGCATAAAAATGTTGTATGTCTTATGACAGAAAAGTATTTTTTTAAATAATAGTTATTGATTTATAAAACTTGATATAAAATTGCTTTAAATAACCAATTCTTTCAAGGAAAATGGGAAACCAGTTCATAATAAAGCTTTCATACAAAGCTTTAAAATATTTTCCATGGCTTACAAGAATTGGCTGAAGGACATCAACCTAGATGAAGTTTTAAAACCAGAACATCCTTGGACACAGTATAACGAAACATATCCCGAAACTATCCAGAGGCAAAACATCAAAATCAAAGAGCCTAAGAAATTCTACAAAAGATCCAGGAAATTTATAAAGTATAAGCCTACTGTGTAGGTGTAGGATGTAAATAAAACTTTCTGTACATTTTTGTGTTTATTTTGAGACTGAAAAATATATACTTAAGCATCATGAGTTTGTCCTTTACTTTTTTCAACTTATTGATACATATAAGAAGAAAATCTCTGCAAGCACAAATTTACAGGTGTAGGATGGAAGGTTCAGAGTATGTTTTTATTGTATAGCAGTACTGTAAGTGTACAATAAAGTAAAGTATTCATAATGGTAAGAGGCTCTTCCAGACTGCTTAGATTTTAATTTGATGGAGTTTCCGATTGAGCTCTTCGAACTTGATTAGCTTGCGGATGAAGAAGTCTCCATAGCGGTGAGCCACCTTCGTGTCTGCGATGTGGATCATGTCGTTGTCGATGTAGAAATCCAACTATAACAAAATCAATATATTTCATTAAAAATAATATATAGGGAGCTACAAATGTAAAAAAAGTTGATTGCTATGGATAACTCCATTCACGTTTTTTGTGAATGGAGTTAATATTGTTTCCACAAAAAACTGTTTCTACCACTACAACGTATTTGTCGTCAACAAAAGCCGGGATCTCAATCAGAGGTTTAACTTTCAGTTCAACTTTTAAAGTTCTGCTACTTTTTGGGTTCACACTGTCTGTTGCAATACTTTCAACTACCACAAGCTTTAGGTCCCTATTTCACTAGAACACTAAGGTAGTGCCACTAACAAAACACAAACAGCTGTATGTTGCGCAACTAAGCAGACATCACGTGAAAGTACCCTCCATACAGTTATGTATATACTAGCTGCGCCCCGCGGTTAAAAAGTATCCTATGTGCTATTCTAGACTATAATCTATCTCTGTGCCAAATTTCATCCAGATCTGTTTAACCGTTCTGGCGTGAAAGAGTAACAAACATCCATCCATCCATCCATTTTTACAAACTTTCGCGTTTATAATATTTGTTGGTGTTACGACTGGGTAGCGCCGCCATGTTAACCCAGCAAAATAGGGCCCTTATTGTAGATTTGGCCAAACACAACACATACCTCGGATCCGCTCTGGAACTTCCCGTCCAGGCCGCTAGGGCCCTTGCTCCAGACGACGTTCTTCATCTTGTGCTTGAAGCAGAGCAGGTGTATAGCGAGCGCGGCGTGCTCCCGCGCCGCGTCGCGCTCGCCGCCGCGAGCCGCCGACATGAAGGCGGCCAGCTTGGCCAGCGGCAGCGTCGTGTACAGCTTCAGGTACGAACGGATCGTCGGCAGCATCTTCTGCTGACGGACCTGTGAAGTACGCTCGGTTTGAAGTATGGGGAAGAAACAATGGTCAAAAGTTTACTTCTGACAAAAGTTTACTACTGAGCTGGCATTTTACTGACTTTTAAAGCGGAGTGTGTATTTTGTACCATTAGAAGCTACAAGTTGCTATCAAATATCTGATATTTGATACCCACTCATCACACATAATTAACCTAGTTTCACAGCCAATATCGAGTCAGTATCAGTCGCTATCAGACCAATCCATGACAGTTGCAGCATTGCAGCAGTTGCACCCAGGGACCCTAGGGTGACAGACACGACCACCGAGCATTCGGAGATTTGAGATTCTCATCTCACCATTTTACGTCCTTGTTGCTCTAGTTTAAAATGTCATAAGTGTGAGAGCGACCAAGATAAAATCTCATCTCACGCGCAGGAATAGCCCCCCAGAGCCGGTGAGGAGTGTGTGCGCAACTGACCTCGTCCATGAAGACTTGTGTCTGGTGCTTGACGGCGTCGCGGCCGTAGTTGGCGCCGAGCTCGACGGGCGGCGGGCAGGGCGAGAGGAACTTGGGGCACGCGAACGTGAAGCAGCTCTCGAACTCGCCCAGGTCGCCGTACTGCATCTTGAACATCTTCTCGTGGTAGTTCTTCTCACGGAGCACCTGGAAATTGCAATTACATTTTTCTGTTTAGTTCAGTGTCTTTCTTTCGTTGTTATTGGTTTTCGCTCTCGCGTAACGTGATGACATTATAAGTAGTCTGTCTTTCGCAGTAATGTATTAACAGCGATTCATCACTTACTGTTTGCGAGAACCGACGAATCCTTTTCGATTCGGAAGCAATGCAGTACCGACAGGCAACAGTTATTAGGCGAAGCAGAATCAATCAACTCCGCTCCGGTGTGCGGTGATACGGAAACTTTGTAAAATCTCGATCTATGTACACAACCCGCAGGGACACATGAACGTAGAACGTGCGGATACGAAGTTTGTCGCTCCGCATACGGCAGCGGGATACGGCGGCAGTATATATTTACATTTCCGCTTTAATTGCCGAAATGGTCTCTGTTAGTCTCGACGCGAAATTTAACATATCGTCACGCCTTTCCCCTGAAGGGGCTGGTAGAGGTATACAACACCCACACTTAGCCGAACAATATATACAGTTCCAAATGTGACAGGGGGCGAGCCTGTCGCCATACACCGGGCTCCAGTTATGTAGCAGATGACATTAAATCTAAAGCCGACACAAAAGATTCCGACTGCAAGTTTGAACAATAGTTACCTGCTGGATCGACTCGTCGACGCACTGCGGGTGGAGCACCAGACAGATGGCCAGCAAGTGGTACATCTGGTCCGTTTGCTTGTTGATCTGGTCGTTCTGGTACGAGCGCGTCGAGAACAGCTGCTTGGTGCGCTGCATGTACAGCAGGGCGGAGGACAGCGTGCGAATGGCGTCGGCGTAACGACGCATCATCATGTACGCGAAACCGACGTAGTAAGACGTGGAAATCTGGCACGCTGGCACGTGGGAGTATTGAGACTTCTTGTTGAGTTCGATGTTCTCCAGAACCTTGGAAAAAAACAGGTAAGTATTACTAGCCATTGAAATGTGCTCAATTCAATTCATAGGTAGCTATTAGCATATCTCTTCGTAAAATCGCAAAATTCCCAATTATACAAATGTAATAACTTCATTTATTATCATAAATCACACTTCACACTATTATACTAATATTAGAAATGCGAAAGTTTAGTTTTTAGTTAAGACAGATGGCTGGATGTTTGTTACTCAATCACGCCAGAACGACTAAACGGATCAGGATAAAATTTGGAACAGTGATAGATTATAGTCTAGGATATATGATATTTTTTAACCGCGGTAACACCGCGGCGGGGCGCAGCTAGTATATTTCTATAAATGCGAAAGTTTTTTTGTGAGTGTGTATGTTTGATACTTCTTACTTCTTCCTACTTGTTTGACCAGGATGAAATTCGGAACAGAGATAGCTTGTTCCCTGGATTAACACATGTGCTACTTTTAACGGCGGGTAACACCGTGATTAACTTCACATGACCGCCTACAATCGAGACTAGTTGTACATGGTCGCGATCCTCAGCATTGACCAGGGACCATTGGACCAGGGAAGAAGAACATCGTAAGGCGTAGCTGGTGAACTTGATGAAAATAGTAAACAGAAGGATGGATGGTATGACAGCTCATATTCATGAAATTATCATATGAAAGTAAATACATCGAGTTGAATAGTAGATTCTCACCTTAATGGCCTGGTAGTAGTCGCCCAGCAGAGAATGCAGGCGGAGGAGGCCCACGAGAGAGAAGTACCCCAGCATCTTGTAAAGCGAGTGGCGGCCGAACTCGCCCGCCACGGAGTCCGGGTCGCCGCCGGTGGCGTACACCTGTTGTTGTAAGGAGTCATTAAATTCGAATATTTTTTGTCTCCTATTTATTACACAATAATCTGTTGCCTCTGGGACATTTAACAGTAGTTTTCTCTAAGTTTGGTTGGTGACTACAGACTATCATGATCGGCATGCGATCTATGTCGCGTCCTACTTTATTTTATTGCACTTTAACCTCCTTAGCCATAAACGTTGTTTAGCCTCTAAATAGTTATCCAGTTTTGCCTTTTTATTTCTTTTAAATTTTTGAAACTTTATCTAAAAAGACAAAACACTGTATAACTATTACAAGGCTACACATTTATTGCCAAGGGGGTAAGTGTCTTGCTTTGGGCATTCTCTGTTTCAACTGTGATGTATGTATTTTTTTTGTTGGAGAAGTTTTTTTTATCAAACAATTTTACGTTTTATAAATAAATTTTGTTGAATTTAAATCTAACTTTAAAGGACAACAGAATTGATAACATTGTCTTCTGTCTGCAATTTTGTTTTACCAAATGATGTAAGGGCACAATCATACAATTGATGTACAATTCAAGTAAGACATTTTTGAATAATCATGCACTTTATTACCTCAAGTTGACGTTTGATGTTGGACTTGTCAACCAAAGAATGCAGCACATTGAGAATGCAAAGGACATTCCATGCCTTATTCTCAGTATTCAAGGCATCAATTTCCGCTTGGCTCAGCTTTGAAGTGCGGGACCTACAACATTTTGGACTCCAGTCACTGATGTACAGATGTAGTTTGAAGATCTATGGTAATTATCAGTAAAAGCATTAAGAGTCTGTAATAGAAACTATTGCACCACACTCCATTGACATATTTAAATAGCCCATGTTGTACATGGATATAATGTGACTTTACCTAGTTATAAGCCAAAATTTGTGAGAGTTAAATTTAATTTTTTTTAAATATCCCTTAATTTCTTGCCCGTTCTTCTTAGTAGTGGCTCGTTTTTCAAACAAGGTGGTTGAGTCTATTATAAAATTTTGACTTTCATAAGTGTATCTTTGATTCCCAATTAAATAAAAACATTTTGATATGACTCAACTTGAGTTTCAAAAATCTCATATTTTAATCTTAAACAGTCTTAACATTTTGCATAAAAATTTTATGCATTACAATTTCAGTTAATTTTATAAGCAAAACTATTGTTCTTTCTGTGAAGAATTCATGTTTGTTTTAGAGTTTTGTTACTGTTGAATCATTATCTAAACTAAAATTAAGATTTTGCCATTCTTTCTTAGAGATCTTTATGAAAAGATTTGAATATGTTAGTGCTATGCATTTACAATAACAAATAATAAAATCATTTACAAATAGATTGAACAATTATTTGGAAAAGGAATATCAGTAAATAATAATTATAACATTTTATCACCTGTACTGGGCAAATGATTGGAACTGGTACACAAATTCATCAATAAGTTCCCACAGCCATTGGTCAGGCAGCTCCAGTGGCACGGGAGTCTCAGCAGACAGGATGTAGTTGAACAGGTCACAGTAGTTGTAGAATGAGTGAAACCTCTGCTCGGGCTTGGGCCCGCCTGGCACCCGCGCATAGATATCACGGTAGAACAGCTCTTTGTAGAGGATCATGAATACCTAAAATTAATAGCTTTTTACAATTGTACTCAAAATAATCACAGTCAAAGAACACACAGGTACTATGAACTAAGAATGCTGATGACAGCTTCAATAGTGTTGTAAAAAATGGATTTCACACTTAAAAATTAAATTCACACTTGTTATAGTTACTTACAGGATCATTATCTACAATGGGAGACACCTCACTTTCATCAGGCCATGGAGTGTTTTCAAAATACTGCTCTGTAAGTTTAGGAAATGTATTCTCATACAAGTTCGAAATCTCATAGGTCATACCCTCCGTGATCATATTGCGGAAATAGACGAGGAATTTCTTGACCTGAAATAACATTAGAACGACATAAGAGGATAGGATCAGTAATTGGTCAAGTATGTATTTCATCAATAAAAGTCATGTACATACCATTTCGGGCATTTTATAGTATGATCTATCATATTCCAAATCATATTGGGGATCTCCTGTGTGAGGTTCGTAGTCTGTGTACGTAGACTCGTACCCTCCCTGCAAAGCCAGAACACAAATTGCAGCCAAATAGGATAGCCAAGAGGTTATAATGTAGATCATCAATCCTATCATAATAGTTTCAAAGAAATGAATTTATTTACCTCATTGTAATCGTCGCTTGAATACATTTTGCCTATGAAAACATATACGTAAATTTATTTTACACAGAAAATTGGATAGAAATATAACCACGCAACTCGCAACTTCTACACTTCACAAAATCAAAGACAAAGACAAGTTTTTTTCTTTTCACTGTTGACATGACAGTATTGACAGTTTTGTTTTTCTCTAACCATAACGCAAAAAACCGGTCATTTCCGTTTTTTTTCTGATTAGTGGAAATATTGTTGCGATATATTGAACAGTGTCTCCAACTACGCCGTAGATACTCCGCCAAACAAAGTTTCGGAAGGGAAAATTTTGTTTTCTGCAGAATAATCTTGATTTCATTGTAGTTATTCCTTATTTCCTGGATTGTTTTTTTTTTCGTCGATCGTCATTGTCGTGTCATCATTGTCAATTAATTTCAGTATTTAGCCCAGTATTTGACAAATTTTAGTAAATAAATTAAAGTAAATTGTTAGATTTTATTTTTTCTTTTCTTTTCAGTAATTAGTTTCATTGTAAGTAGTTCAAAAGTTTAATTTTGATCTGTCAACCATCATGTTAACGTTAATGAAACGGAATGTAAGAGCGTGCTCTCCCATTGACTTTTCAGGAGATAAATTTAAAATTGCTGACGACGAGGTTCTGAATTCTGGTCAGTGGCCCTATTCGTTCGGAGATTTGAGATTTTCATCTCACCATTTTTCGTCCTTGTTGCTCTAGTTTGAAACGTCATAGGTGTGAGAGTGACCAAGATAAAATCTCATCTCATCTCACGCGCAGGAATAGCCCCCCAGGTCACTACTCCAATTTCATTCTCAGCTGTGCCCTTGATTGCCACTCTTCCAGGCTTCCTCCTGGATTTCTCCCTCTGCATCATCGTCTCTGCTCTTGGGTCAGATGCCCACTGCTTCCACTAGCTCCTCTTCATCTTTGCCCCCGGGACAAAAAGTCACTCCGTTTCCGGTAGTTTGTCAGAGCTACGCTGTAAGTAGGTATGTTAGGTAAGTGATCGTGGGCCGTTTGTCGTTCATGTCCAGAAAACTGAGGTGTCTCTTTCTGCCGGCACTTCGTTACACCCTGTCACTTTTGGGCGTTTCCTCTTTGGGCACTCAAGAGAATTTGAAGCCATTATTGACGGGTCCATTAAAACCATGGGCCGGAACAGGATCTCTCTGTGTTTTCACGTATTTAAGGCTGCGAATTCTTTCATTGATTCCAGCTCCCTCGCCATTATGGCATTTATTCCCATGTAAGCTTGTGCGTAGCATCCCTGGCGAGTTGTCACTACTAATGTCAATGTCAAAGTCAAGTCAAGTGAGATCCAAAAACAGAAGTCGCCATTCGATTTGATTTAATTTTTTGCGAAAATTGCAAATATTTCAATTCATCATCAGAAATAATGATGTTGACCAAAAATTTATCAAATTTGTTTTCGCGCACCGTAGCTCTGAGTAGAAATGCTCCATCTGTTTTAAACTATTCGGTGATGCCTGATAAACTTTCGGGGGATATCGTCAAAATTCAGAGCACTCAAGATTTCAAAGATAAAGTTATCAAGAGCAAAGTACCAGTTATCGTAGATTTCTTCGCAACGTAAGTGATTACTTTGTACCTACTTATGTCCGGTAATGACAAAAAGTAAGTTTTGCCCTTTTCAAGCTTTTGTACTACAGTAAAAATGTACATTTAGTAATTATTTACAGATGGTGCAATCCATGCAGACTTCTCACACCTCGCCTTGAGGCAATCATTGCTGAGAATAAAGGAAAGGTGGTCCTGGCAAAGGTTGATATTGACGAGCAGACAGATCTAGCTCTTGATTATGAAGTAAGCTCTGTTCCTGTCTTGATTGCCATCAAGAATGGGAAGGTTCATGAACGACTAGTCGGTTTACAAGATGCCGACAAACTTCGCAAATGGGTTCAAAATTTTACTTCTGACAAGTCTAAAGTTGAAGCGAAGGCTTAAAAATGTGCAATGTGGAAAATTATTTATTGTTGTTACCAATGTGTAGTTAATAAAATGTAATAAAAAAGAAACAATTTTTTACTCTTCAAGACATTGTATTAGGTCTCTTGCTCGCTTGTACGCTGTATCTTCAGGTTTTGTAGGTCCTTCTGATTTTTCATTTTCTTCTTGTAGGTCCTCATCTTCATTCTTATCATTTAATCTTTCTTCTGTGTTGTTTTGTGATTCTGTCCATTCATCCATTTGCTTAATGATTTTGTTGGCATCTTCCAACAGCAGATTTCTAATATTTCCTTTTGCAGATTCAAAGTACTCTAAGAATACAGGCCATGATGAGTCTGGGAGTAGATACGAAGAGAATTTGTTTTTGTAGAGCCATACTTGTTTTGATTTCATGAACTTCCAGTTTTGTCGGTCATGTTTCCACTGTGATAAGTAGCTGATGCACTGAGATTTGAGCTGATCTTTAGATGCGGCGGCTTCTTCTGCTATTCGTTGAGCATGTTTCTCCCGTTTCACCTGGCGAATGGATTTTTGTCCCTTTTTTTCCAAAGAATTTGTTGGTTCAAGTTGCTTTTTCTTCTTCTTCTTCTTCCTTTTAGGTTCATCTTCAGCGTCTGAGTCGTTTTCAGTATGATTTCGTTTTGGAGGTTGCTGTTGTAATTCATCATCTGCGCTTAGATTGTGCTCTTCTTCTGCTTCTTCCTGATCGACAGGACTGTGTGCACTTTGCACAGCTTGATTTGCACGTTTTATTTTGTTGTTGCGATTATTCTTACGCTTTTTTTTATTGCTATTGACCATATTTTAGCTTTTCTGGTCTTCCGTTCTTGAAGAGTAAAGTTTTAACTTGTAAGAATAATTAGGTTATGTTTTTAACCTAAAAATCCGTAAATTAATAAAAAAATATTTAGGCACGTAGGGCAGGCTAGAGCCAACAAGGCCACACCGCCTAGTCACCCGTATGTTTTGCGTACTTTAGTCGTTAAACTTATGATGAAGATGCTGGAAGAGAGTGTGATGGTAGATGACAAAGAGTATGTAATATAGATAGTAGATGAGATGAATCCCTCTGATGAATAAATATACATAAATAATACATCACTCAATTAATCAAAACTTGAAAAAAAACAAAATAAAATCAAGACACCATCTTTTCGGTTCCCGCTAAAAACTCTCAAAATTTAAAAAATTAAAACCAAAACTCTTTTTTTAACGATTTTATGACCATGGATACAATGACCTTCAGTCCCTTAATTTATTTTTGGTGGTGATGGTACACTTAAATAAAAATTGTTTCGGAGTTTACGATTTAACAAAAATGTTAGGTACAATAAATAGTTGGAGATTTGGGTGAACGTTTGGTGCCAGCATAACGAAAACCAAATATCGGTAACAACCGTTATCAGCATAAAAAAATAATAAAAATAACTAATTTGTTTGAAAAAAATGTTCTTTTTCTCTTTTTGTTCTATGTGTTAGAACAAAGATACATACAAATTTACTATTTTTATAATGCTTAAAAAAATTACAACTAGGAAACACTGCTATGGTAAGGAATTTTTGAAAAATTTACTTCGTGCAACCACACAGTGGGGGCTATTCCTACGCGTGAGATGAGATGAGATTTTATCTTGGTTTCTCTCACACCTAAGACTATTCAAACGAGAGCAACAAGGACGAAAAATGATGAGATGAAAATCTCAAATCTCCGAATAGGGTCCCAGGTCAGCAGGAAAATTGTTTAGAATGTTTTGTTAATTCTAACTTAGCAATAATAAACGAATAACATTAAACATTGCACATTTAAGATTTGGTGGTTTAGATTTCTAAACATCATTTGTGTATTCCAGAAGACATTATTTAGTTGGTAACACAGGTGGCAAGTAATCGCGATTTTTTGGCACGTCACAGCCGCGTCATCATGTCTCCGTGTCTGCTTTTATCACTTGGAAATTAATTTGTTCAACATTATCATACGGTATCGATAATTTTATATGTGAACTATAAATTTTTGTCGATTCCGATTTGCTCTCCATGATGGAAATTTTGAATCAGGTGTCTAACACTCAGTTTGTGTTCACCGCGGCGGCTGTTGCAGTTGTTTTATTATGCGCAGCGTTAGTTTTTGTATTTGGGTTCCACTCGGCAGAGCAGCCGCAGTTTGACAAGTTACCGCTGGTGTTAGATGATAAAAAATCATCTTCCAAGAACAGAAAAAAGAAGGACAAGGTGAGCACAACAAACATGTTACCTTCTCCCGCCTTTGTCACCACTGTGCTCATTTTATTTTTAACCTGTCAGCATATGCTGGTATAATTTTAAGAATGGTTTAAATTTATTCACATTAAATTTTAGTTCAAACATTTGCGAATGAATGAAACCTTTTGGCTAAGTATAGAGTAGCTAGACATTTCCAGGAATATTTTTTTTTGCAGAAATCTTCACCCAACCGCACAGTTGAAGATGTGAAGACAAAATCCGATACCTCCAAGAAGTCTCCTACTAAGGAGAAAAAGGAGGAAAAAGTAAAAGAAGCTGAAAAGCCTAAGCCCAAGGAGAAACCTGTTGAACCCAAAGCAGCTAAGAAAGATGTCCCTCAGGACAAGAGAGCTAAAAAGGGTAAGACTGTTGAAGCAGAGAAGCCAGCAGATTTTGATGATGGTCACTGGCAGGAGGTGCCAAAGAAGAGCGAGAAGAAGAAGGTAAAGACTCCAGAAGAGAAGGAAAAGAAAAAGGAAAGTCCAAGGAAGGGGAAAAAAGCCAAGGAAATTGAGAACGACATTGAGGCAGCTCATCTGTTAGAGGAGCCAGATGTTGAGCCAGAAGAAGAAACAATCCGAGTTGTGAGTGCAGTAGGACCTGACGTAGATGAGGATGCCGCTCGTGCTTTGCAAGCACAGGTGGAGGAGCTGCAGCGTGTTCTAAAAGAGGTGAGTTTCTTGACTGCTTAGTACCTAATTCTGCACTTTACAATAGTCGAAAATGTCAGCTTTTGTAGTGCTTTCGACTTCTAACATTTCGACTTTGACTTTGACTTTAGAGGGTAACTCAGCTAAATCAAGCCATTTCCAAATCATAATTGTGACATACCTCGCCAAATGCTCAAGCTTCCAGTGAAGAGAACAATAAAGTAGAATTTTCACAGCAACCAAGAGTAATAAAGTACTATTCTACTGAAATGGTTCTCTCATGGTTTGAAACAGTTATATGACTTATATGTTCTAAATGCTTCCAGTTCAGTTGTTAATATTTAGCTATTTGCAAAATAAAGTGGATGGTAGTGATGATCCATCCATGAAAATGTAAATGTCTAGAGAGTGATAGTAGATTATGTCTACATCGTCGTAATTAAAATTGATCATCACAGTAAGGTGTGATTTCATCCCTAGTGTGTAGTAAAATAAAAACTTAATAGTTTATTATGATTATTAAATGTTCGTTTTGTTTTTTGTTAAGGTTTTTTATTAAATTATATCATAAAAAATATTGTGTCATAGGCGGAGCGTCGTGACCAAGCAGCCCTTGGTGGTGGTGGTGGTGATGACAATGATGAGAGCCCCGATGTTGAAGAACTCACTGAAGTAAAAGACCTCAGGAGCATCAAAAAGAATAAAAACATTGAAAAGCAGATGAAGAAGAAGGAGGTTTGTTCATGGATTTAAACAAAAGTTTATTCTAGGCATCTGCTGCCATGCTAAGGCAGAAACAGTGTTTCTGTAATGCCCTAAGTTTCAAGAAAAACGCTTATAAAGTAATTTCATTATATTTGCAAGAGTCACCAAACTATCTAAGATATTGATAACAATCGGAAATGACCAACAATAACATAAAAACTGGCCAATTGCGAGTCAGTCTCGTTAACAAAGGGTTCCATATCTATTAAAACGGCTAAAAAAACGCATTTGTTGTATGGGAGCCCCCTTAAATATTTATTTTATTCTGTTTTTTAGTATTTCTTGTTATAGCAGTAACTGAAATACATCATATGTGTAAATTTGAACTGTCTAACTGTCACGGTTCATAAGATAAAGCCTGGTGACAGATGGACAGACAGACAGATAGTCAGGGGAGTCTTAGTAATAGGGTCCCGTTTTACTCTTTGGGTATGGAACCCTAAAAACTTTTTATCATGGACATGTGGACACTGCAGAATGACTTACACACACACACACATTTGATTTGGCCATGAAAATTGAGAGTTGGTGGCTCAGTAGGCTGACCTAGTACTGACTTCTCTTGATTTTGCTAGACTTGTGTGTAGTAGTGACTGATATGAGTGCATTTTGTCCACTAAACATGGTTCGTCTAGCGTGTTTTACCACAGAGCACCAAGTATTCTATTTTATCATACCACAAATGTGTGAGTAAACATCCCAAATTATTGATTGAAACATGATGTGTACTGTTTGCCACTGACAGGGCACAAAACCATCTCGATTTAGATCTTTCCTAACAATCAAACCATGTATTTGATAAGATATTATCATAGTGGTTAATGGTTTCCTTTCTTCTTCTAGACGGCAGCTGTGACCAAGAAAGCAGAAGCTGCAGAAAAAGACTCTGATTCTGACAAACAGGAAGACAACCAAAATGCTGCAGTCTTTGACGAGCTTGGTGGTAAGTTGACATTCTTGTTGTATTCTTACAAGCTATTGTCATGTTCACGTCGTAATTGATTGAACAAAATTTTATGATAGTTATCTATGGTGTTTAATCGTAAACGTGTCTATCGTGTCTCACGCGCCAAATCATACTATCAAACCATAACTTGACCATCTTGTATCCTGTGATTTTTTTACCTTATATTTTTAAGATTTCGAAGATGCTTAATTTTTTTTTTTTGTATTTAAGTGATTTTTATGAATATAAAATGGTTAAAATTAAATTAAAAATCATTTATTTCGGAACCAGTCCATAGTCGTGCACATAATCATGTCATAAATAAAATCAAAATCCAAATTAAAATCGCAAATTACAAAATCAATGTCAATCAAATAAAAAAAAGAGTGTGTGTACTTATGTACACGCGTAGAAGTTATACTTCTTAACCTCAAATCTATAAATGCACTCAAAACAGTTTATTCAAATCAGTTTTATCACTAATATTCAATATATATATATATAGATATACTAATAAATAAATTATTAGTAATTACTATCACCGTCGTATATGAAATTGATTTAATAAAAACACCAAAATAATATTTATTTATTCACTGTTTAATTGTACTCTTACGAAACACGTGCTCTAAATATAAAAAATACTAGAATATACAACTTGAACATAGTTATCAATTTTCATGCCACCTAGAACTAACTTCACGATATAGAATTTAGGTGTCGGTGTGCGCGCGCATCGTAAAAATTCACTCTCATCATTTTTCTCTATCGCCCCAAAAGAAGTATAACTTCAAAAATGAAATCACTAAATTCAATAAAAAGCAATCCATTCAATAAAATAAAATCAATAAAAATTGAAAAAATAAAAATAAGGTTAAGTTTTCCTTTTTGAACATATTTTTTTTTTACAATATAAAATATTTGGCTTGACCCTCGCACTCTTCGCGTGTTCTTGCGTAAATTAATTCAGCTGTACAAATACGATAGTTTCGTTCAACATTAAAAGCCTTTTTCTTTATGTTTAAGTTAAACATAATCCAATAGTTCGATAGGTAAGTACATAGTACATCGTTAGTATCAAAAACTGATAATTATCAACTGTTGAACCTACAAGGTTAACATTACAATGTCTGTAGGTACATAATTCGTGTACTTGTCTATGTAACATGCATAATGTTTAATGTTTTTGGACAAAATGATTAAACGAAGGAAATGGTTATTTCCCCTCATACTTTCTAGTATTTTTTAACCCCGAAGCAAAAACGACAGGGTGTTAAAAGTTTGACGTGTCTGCGTGTGTGTATGTGCCTGCTCTGCTGTGGCATCATAGCTCCCGAATAGATGAACCGATTTTGATTTTGTTTTTTTTTTTGTTTGAAAGGTGAATTAGTCGGGAGTGTTTTAGCCATATTTTATGAAAATCGGTGGCGGGTTTTTTTTATTTTTTATTTTTTTAAGCAATATAATATAATATTCGGGACACTTGCACACACGGTCGTCTGACTCCAAACTAACCAAAGCTTGTACTATGGCGGCTAGAGACTGATAAACACACATTTATATTTTTATATACACACATAAATAGATAATTAACACCCAGATATAGAACAAACAAAATGTTCATCACATGAATGTTTGCCCTAAGTGGGAATCGAACCCATGCCCCCTAAGCTCAGAAGGCAGGTTCACTATCGACTGAGCCACCGAGGCAGTCAGTATGTATGTATTAAAAAATTGCCTTATTACTTTTCAGATACTTGGACCGAGACCAAAGTGTCGAAGAAGAGCAAAAAGAAGGCTCGCAAAGACCAGTGAAAGGCAAGTCTCCGAGACAGGGTCCAGCCGGGCGCTCCGCCCAGTCGCTAGCTCAATGCCTCTCGCACGCCTGCTAAAATTACTCCTACTTTAAAAACGCAATAGACACGACTGCATCGGCTGACTGACCAACATAAATAAGTATGTGACGATCATTATAACTGAGCAACTGCAGATGAGTAAATATTACACGTCTCAGAGAGTCGGGGCATTCTCCAGGACAGTTCTCACCACAGATTCTCATCTGCAGTTTACAAAACATACATTGTAAGGAAAGGTTGTAGTTTTACAGGGTGCGAAAGTTGTTAATTAAGTTTTATTACCTACATTAACTTTTCTTACACATTCATTTGACGTCCATGGTTTTTTAGTTTCATATTTTATTTTTTATTATTATTGTGCATTAAAAAAAGAACTAGTTGACTTGTTATTCATAGTGATTTAATTATTGTTTTCAAAGCATAATAAGTTTTTGTATGAGTCATAATTTTTAATTGTTTGGGAGTACTTTAAAAGTGTATTTTGGGAATCTGCAATATGTTGGATGTTGAAATTATTATTTTTTAAATACAATTTAGAGAGCCCTATTTTGAGAAATTCTTTCTCTTAGATATATTTAGCTTAGAACTGTATGTATATCAGAGAATACGAGTAAATGTAGTATAATTAAAATGTGTAACCACTAGTTATAAATCCACAAATTCATAACATTCGATTTGTAATTTGAAATCTTCTGGTGCTTGTAGTAGTAAGTTCCTTCCATTCCATTTATGTGCATTTCTATGTTCACCTGTTCTTCGCTTTCTAATTTTTCCGCGGAAATAATACGAATTTAGAGACTAACCCCTCGTTGAGTTATTAGATAAATATAGTGACATCGTTTGAGTTGGCGAAAATATTATGAATGAGATGTGATTTACCCATGACATGTGATGATACCTGTAATCGGACCAATAAAAGTTAAAATTCGATGTATATTGTTGACAAATAGCCAAACTTTCCCTATACTTCAAATTCTGTGTACCAGTTTAGCTTTTTTTATCCTTTAGACTTGGCGCTATAGAGATATTTCTTAATTAATGTTACTTACGTATTCTTCACACTATGTTTTCCGTCCGAGATGGACTCACTTGAGGACCTTATAAAAGTAAATTAGTTTTGAATCAGAGATGAGTTCCGTTGGTATACATATCCGTCTACGTGTTAAGAAACAAATAAATTTAAAAAAAAACCCAAGTACATAATTGCAGTTCAAAATTGCTATATAGATTTATTCTTTGAAATTGAACTTTATTGCAGATTCCTATTTTGTAATCTAGTTACTAAGAATAATCCCAAGTGTCGTATAGTAAACAAATAAGACATGTAAACGCTATTTTCAAATTCTAAATTCTACAAGTTATGATAAATAATATGTCCTAGAAGTAGGTTAAGATCATAATAATTATTAAACGAAGTAATAGTGACATTAAATTTATTGAAATTCTTTTATATTTTTACATTTGGCTGTAGTAACGTGTAGACTTTATATTACAAAAAACCTATGCAAAAATGTAGGAAACGCGGTACGTATAGTTTACATTTCATTAAAATAATCTGAACGCATAGCTAAGTTACAGCTTGCTTTCAATTCTTGATTATAGCCGATTTACCTCTATTTTTACAAAATGTTATCACTTTTCTCGCTTACGCAAACGATCTTTCGTTATCTTCATCTGTTTAAAAATATTTATTTGCAAGTTATATTAATACTTAGTGTGATATCTTGTGTCGCGTCAGGGTTAAATAGTTGCATGTAACCTTCGATTTAAGATTACTCCTGACACCACACATTTTACTATTTGTTATTATTTCTATAGATAGGTATCTTAAGATATTTTCATTTTCCATAATACTTAGCTTGTTTCTATATTGTGTTCCCATTTCTTGTATTTTGAATTTCAGTACTTAGGGCCTAAAACTTCCGAATTTATCATCTTATGAATTTTCGGAGATGGATATAATTCGTTTTATCGATAGGTTTAATACATGTCGAAGTTATTTTCAGCTTCCCCTGTAGGGGGTTGATTTTCGCAATGCGAGGTGTTGCCAACAATGTAGACGATGGTCTTGATAAAGTTATTGTTAATAGGCTCTAAAATAATTAATAATGAATGTGTAATATAAATATTTTTTTAAAATCAATAAAGAGTGATATTAATGTTGATTGTTTTATTTTAATTTCAAAAGTCCCAAACAATAAAAAATATGATTTAAAAAATCTTAGGATTTTACTGAACTAAGATAGATCTACATATATAATGGTAAGTTTTGGTGATCTTTCACAGTAAAATCATAAAAGCGAAAGTTTGTTTGTGTTTGTAAATTTTCCAGGCTCAAACGGATGGACGGATTTCGATGAAATTTGGTATGGAAGTAGCTTAAACCCTGGATTAACGCTGAGGCGTTTTAACTGCCGGTAAAACCGCGGGGCGCGTAGCTAGAGGATGATAATAATGTAAAATGAATACTTATTAGGTACAGTAGGGTAAGTAAGAATACAAAGTTTTCAATAATCATTTTTGTTTTAATGAGAGTAAAGTGGCGTATAAAAAGACTTGAGATTCAAAAAATTGTATACGATCGTGTCTTATAATAAGTATTACGTTTTATAAGTAGCTACACAATCTATCAATTATGGTGTAATTGTAATTAGCTGATGATATGCTCTTATATTTACATAACTATCATATCAGTCATAATTTTAATTAAGCTTTGAAAATTATCATTCATTTGATTGAATAATCGTTCTAAGAATGATACTTATTACATAAAAATAAGCGTGAAATCATAAGTTTATTTGCTTGCATTAGTGTGAAAAACCATCAGGTATAATTTACATAATGGATAATTTCTAATATTCTAATAATCTGTAACTGTATTGTAAGTTAATATGCGGGCCTATTGATGATCCAACACACGCCAGAAAGATTAAAAAAAAAATGTACACACGGGTTACTTTACTAGGTACATGACGTCCGCGTGAGGTGCCATCGTGGTATAATGAGGTGTTGAGGTCTGGTGCACATAGCTGTCCGTCTTCATATGCTGGTAAGACAAGATCATAATATTATCCTTGACTACAGGCAGGATGCAAACTAAGATATGGATTCATGAGATGGTAGACGAGGCTATGTCGATAAGAGTCTCAAAATTTATCGTATTCGTTTCGTAGCTGTTTCATGAAATGAGGTCGATTGGAACACGACAAAACATATGTTAGAACAAATGTAAGTATGTCTTTCGTCATTTCCGACTTTATTGAAATCGGTAGATATTGGGGTTCTCTACCACTCAGTCGTCCCCCGGATCCACATCTCAGTTTATAGCCTGTACAATCTCATGTTCTAATTGTTGGCTGAGGTCCAAGTTAGAGCTCGGAGTCGCTCTTGGCGCCGGACTTGGCTCGCGACTTGCGCGGCGGCGGGTGCGCGGGCGCAGCGCTCTTGCTTCGCGGCTTGCGTTTGGCGCGGCGACGCACGCGCCGGAGCTTGCCGCCTCCCGGCGCCGGCGCCGTCGCGCGCTTGCTCTCCACCTCCACCTTCAGCCGCGCGAACATGTCGTAGTTGGTTATGGCGCACGGCTTGCCTGCAAATTGATTACAAGAAGGTAAGTCAGAGACTAAACGCTGGCGATTTTAGAGGTTCCATCAAAAGTAACTTCATAATATAATAATATCTTTATTTGAGCAAAAACAGGTACAGAGCTTAAATGTGAACCCTGAGTCCCACACTAGGAGGTCCTGTGCTGTGGAACTCAGTCCTTTCCCATCTTGGCTATTTAGTTTAGCTGAGCTGTAGGTAGACATTATAATAATTACTAAACTTTATTTGAAGTTTACACTAAAAGTAAGCACATAAATAAAGATATAAAATGGGTGTGTGTGTGTGTGTGTGTGTGTGTGTGTGTGTGTGTGTGTGTGTGTGTGTGCGTGTGACTGTTATACATTATTTGTTAATTTGGAGTATTTTTTCTGTTAAAGTGTAGTCTAGGGAAGAAAGCCAACCTAAGATTTTTCTTTTGCAAATAAAACGTGATAGTAGCAATATGCTGAGTGTGCTGTCTATGTACTGGTATAGAAACGGGGCTTTGAAGTAGTAGGAGCGTTTAGCAAATGCGGTTCTAGTTCGGGGAATCGGCCAGACGTTGCGTCGAGATGATCTTGTGGAGGTAGCGATTGTTTTGATGGCAGTTCTATGGAATCGCAACGTTACGGCTAGGATATATAACTGTCGGACTGTTAGGTATTTTGTGTCTTTATAAAGTTGGGCCGTGGAGTAAAGGTAAGGTTTCTTGTAGGCAACTTTTAGAATCAGCCGCTGCGCGCGTTCTATTTTCATAAAAAGGGTTTTGTATGCTGATCCCCAACAGACTATACAATAGTTGAGTATAGATTGGCACAGAGCAACGTAAACGGTTTTGAGTGTTTTGGGATCTGATATGGAACCCATCTTTTTAAAAATGTGAGCCATTTTTCGTATTCTAACACACACATTTTTTATTTGGCATTCTCAGTTAAGTCGGTAATCGATTGCTATACCCAAGTATTTTATTGTGCTTACACGTTCAAGTTCCGGACAAGTACATGTATCATTGGGGTAAGAACGACATTTGTGGAGCTTTAAATTCATTGATTTGGGATAATTACGCTGTGTTATACTAAAAGTCAAATACTTGGTTTTGGTTGCGTTCAGAGTCAGTAGATTATTTTGAAGCCAGTTGGCAATTTTGGATAGACCATGCTGAGCTGAAGTTGCAACCTCCACCCAACTCTTACCTTGGAAAATAAGAGCTGTGTCGTCAGCAAATGTAAACATTTTAGCTTGATTGACCTTGAGTTGACAGAGGTCATTAATATAGACCAGAAAAAGGGTCGGCCCTAGGACACTGCCCTGGGGGACTCCGAAAGATACAGAGGCATAATCACTATGGAGGTCTGATAAACGAACCCTTTGTTTACGATCACACAGAGAACTTCAGTTTGTTCAGTTCTCTGATCTAAATCAGAGAACTGAATAAACTGAAGTTACTTTTGATGTCGGCCAGAGTTCTGTCTTAGACTGGAATGCAAAAATTGCATAATATTTTGTTAGTCAACCGAGCGAAGCGTGTCTTCTTCAGCTTGGCAAAAATGGCTCCGGCTGTCACCCCTACAGGTCGACATTACATTTCTCAACCGATTCTTTTGAAATTTTATGAGTAGCTTCGATAATAATTTTATAGGTTTGTTTGTCTAGTCAGTATTTGCGTTTTTTTTAAATGGAGATTGAAAAAAACTTAAATCCGCCCTGCGACCTGCAGAAAAGGTCAGCCGGACAGACCGCCATACGAAAGCATTATCGCAAGGTCTTCGGCTCACAGAGCCACCAAGTAGTTTATTTTTGTTTACGATTTTCCCTTCATCCGTCTTATGTACAAGTGCGCGTCTCATAAACATTTTGATTACTGTATTTTCTTATTTATTGTAAGTAAGTACTACATTTAAGTTAAAACAATCCCACTAGGTCTTTTTAAAAGACAAAATCATAAACTATTGTCATCAGTGATAGTTTGAATGTTGTCATGTTTTACGATTTTGAAGCCCAGTTATAATAATAATAATAAATTCGGGACACTTCCACACACGGTCGCCTGACCCCAAACTAAGCAAAGCTTGTACTATGGCTGCCAGAGACTGATATACATACTTAGATATTTTTAAATACATACTTAAATACATATTAACACCCAGACATAGAACAAACACAAATGTTCATCGCATAAATGTTTGCCCTAGGTGGGAATCGAACCCACGCCCCCATGCTCAGAAGGCAGGTTCACTACCAACTGAGCCACCGAGGCTGTATCTATTTAGTATCTGTTTCTTTAGTATCTATTTCAAATAACTATTGTTCTGTCTTTAGTAGACAAGTGTGTTTATACTTGTATGGCTATAAAAGATGTCTACAGGTGAACCTGCGTCTATGACGATTCGTTTCGGTGGACACGGTATTATTGTCTTCGGGTCTTAACGGGTGCATCACAAATCGGACACTTAAGTTCAACTTCGTCGAAGATAGCAAAAACTTTGTGCAGACTACATTATTTTGTAGGAGTAAGCACTGTAAAATATAACTTCTTTCTTACCAGGCTATATTTAAATTTTAATTACGTACCGTTGCAATATTCTTCTCCACATTCACCACAAGTCACAATTCTTGTCTCGGTGACTCCCGAACGATTTTTTGTCTTCCTCAGCATAGCGTTTTTAGCATACTCTCTTTTATCCCGTGTCTTTGTCCTCAACTCGGATTTGCCCAGTTCTACCAATCTGGAAATTAATAGATTTAGCTAAGAAATTATGTATAAAAATACGGAAAATACATCAGTGCTGCTAGGTTATCATTACCTGTTATAGTATTCTTCGTCTAACTTTGACTTCGGTCTGATTGAAGTAAGCATCCGCCACTCAATAGGTACGATGCATAGCTCTTCAAACTTTAAACCCCGCATCTCCACAGGAATCGGATCCATGAAACCAAAATGTTTCTCCTCGTATCCTCTCGTGCCTAACTTTTCGTAAGCTCGAATTTCTTTACGTGGAGTTTTGGTCTTCTGATCTTCCGGCTTGTCTTTTATTTTGATATCATCTGCTTTTACCTATTCTCGAGACGTTTAGGAAAATAAATAAATGAAACACAGTAGCTCAGCTTCATTGCATTGCATTGCATTGCAAATAATATAAAATTTACCTTTTCTGGTCGCGTTTTGAAATCAGGCACTTTGTCTAAAACAGCTCGATATTCTTCAGCGGTATTTATAACAGTCTTGGACAAGTCAAGCATAGGAGCTTCATCTTTCTTTTTATCAAATAGATCATCAGCCATTGTATTTATAAAATAAAGAACACACGTGTAGCACTACTCGTCCCGACTCGATGTTATCGACCCAACATTGTCGGCTTTCTTAGAAACGGTTAGGTCGATACCCATCTCTTCAGTAACCTACTTCTCTACTACATTGCACGACTAGTTATTTAAGTGTCTTTGTGAATATATTTGGTATTTTCCTTAAAATTTATTTGTCATAGAATAATTTTCATGGTCATTGTTTTTTTCTAAATATTCTCGTTTAGCTGTATTAATTTGGTCTATTATTTTCTTCCTGTTGTCGTGATCAAACGAATTTGATTTAATGCTTCTTTCATTTACATCGTCGATCCACAGCTTTCGGTTCCCATACTTATCATTTATGAACTTTTGTGATAGGGTCATTCTTTTGTTAGGAGACGTTTTAGGTGATTTCTTGTTATCTAATTCATTGGCTGTGATTTGGCCGATATGATTAAATTCTGGTAGTAAATGATTGTTTGCGGTTTCTGATGCGTTAGTATTCTTTTGAATATCTTGACTAGATCGCTTGGTTCGCCAATAGGATTGGCTCAAAGAATTGCGAAGTTTAATTCCATTTTCCAGCGTTTTATCAGATCTTGTAGGTGGACTCGGTGATCGACTGTCTTCACTAGACTGCGATAGGTATTGTCTTTGTTGAGGTCTGTATTTTTGTCGCATCTTACGTTTTTGACTGTAAAATGGATCCTTTTCGCTTTGTTTTTTATACTGAGCGGCTGGTCTATTAACTCCCCATTTTGGACGGTTTTCCAAATCTTTTTTGAATCGCTCCTCTGATCGAAACCGTCTATCTTTTTTTAGCGTGTTATGATGGCTGTCTTGTGGTGCATTTTCATCAATATTGGGATAATCCTTGTCTATATTCCTCTCGACTTCATCTGTTTCTATTATTTTGTCTGTTGTAGTTTTTGTATAAGCCGATGAATCTGTTTGAGTGGTAGCGTCTTTCATCATGATGGTACGATATTTCTTTGGAGTCAATAGTTTACTACCAGGAACGTCAGGCATATCGTTAATATTGTTTAGTGAATTAAGCGACACGCTGTATAAGTTATTAGTCAGGTTTTGAGGAACTAGTACCGCTAGCTGAATGTTATTTTGTTGACCATTTCCAACTTCACAATTACTGTTGATACCGATTGGCACAATATTGAATTGATTTTCGGCTAGTGCCAACGGAGGCACACTATGAATAAACAAATTTAAGTTCCCAGGTCCTACAGATCTAGGCGAGTTATATTCAGTGGTTTGGTGTGAGTTGCAATCTTTCTTTTGGCTTTTTGCTGAATGTACATCGTACGTTCTATGAGTTTTTGTAGGGCTACTAGGTTCACAATTTGGTGTATTTTCAGTCATACTTTCATCTGCATTTGTTTTAGTTTCAACTCCGACGCCAGCACTTGCGCAGTATTGTTTCTTCAAACAAGTAAATCTCTTTTCCTTATCTTGTTTTGCTGCTCTTTCAGCATCTTCTAAAGCCTTTTTTAAAGCATCTAATTTCCTCTGCTCTTGTTGTTGTTTTTCTTCATTCCTTCTTTTTTCTTCTTCTATTTTCAGTCGGTCTTCTTCTTGTTGCCTTTGTATTCTTAACTCCTCGAGTCTCTCTTCTCTTAACTTTCTTTCTCGTTCTTCAATGCGACGTTTTTCTCGATCTTCTAGCTGGTTTAAAATAGCTGACTGTAATTCTAACGCTTTTATGCGTTTGTTTTCTCTCTGAGCTTTAATCTCTGGTTCTATTGGTACATTCTGTCCTCTCAGAAATGTTCTGGAAGTAAGTTTGTATTTTAGGCATAGGTTCTTGAAATTACATAATCAATTACTAACTCTACTAAGATGAATAATTCCTAATCATTTAATTATTATATAGGACCATACCTTCCTTCGTCGCTTCCATTACATGAAGATCTATCACATTCTAGTCCCGTGCTGTTATTGCTTGAACTTCTTTGGTCAATGACTAAAACTTCGGCTGTATTTTCTATCATGTTCAAGCCTCGCTCAACCCATGACGGGGTACCTTTCTTGTGATTTGGCATCTGAAATATTTTTTTATTCAATAATTATTACTTTATGAGCGATTTAATATTATTTTTGCATGAAAACAATATACTTAGCTCGATATTTTACCGATTTAGGCGAGTCATGTTTGACTAGTCGAACTAATTTATTATGCAAATCGATGATATGAAAATGGTAATTAAATTTTTAATCATTCTTACTTGTGGTAGTCTAGCAGTAGGGAGTGTAGGTTCCCACAGGCGTCCTGTGGCTACGCCTCGGTCTCCCCACCTGGGGCGGCCTTCTTCCGCCGTCCGAGGGCTTCGAGCTGACCACGAGCCCTCGCCTGTGCCTGAACGTGGACTTGAAGCCATGGCCCTTTATAAACATTTAAAAACGAAACAACAGTTAGCCGATAAGGTAGTTTCAGGCAGGGTCACAAGATAATTTTTCAACTATTATGCAGTGCAGGAATATAATAGGTACCTACTTATTAGCAAAATACTGATGATTTCCCAGTAGGCATAGTAAAACATAATTATTAACAAAGTATTTCAATAAGATTTAAACTAGAATGCCACCGTATCAAATTTAAAAGAGAGATTGTTTAAGTAGTAAAAAATATGTACCTACTTATCACTCGTTAAATAGAAAGAATCTACCGTTTCGCTTGAGTGCTATCTGACTGACTGCTTGGACTGTGAAAGTTTTTATTACTGAAACAGCATGACTGTAGCTAACATTTTATCCATTTTTCAAGTCACTGGGCTAAAACCTTCGTTTAATAATGTTCGTATGTGATTTTAATGTGAATTATTTAGTCGGTAATTACCTACCTGTTCTCTTTGCCTTCTTGCTGCCACGCGACCACAGGGTTCCGATTGCTGTCATGCAAGGGCACACCTTGACTTCTATTCATGTGGTTGAGCGTTTCGCTTCCATATCCAGATGTGTCACCTTCACCGTCCTCATCGTAGAAAGCGAATCGCTTTGCGCTCGGAATATTGCGGTTCAGGACATTGGCTCTCCTCTCATCTTTAATAATCGTTTCTCCATTATGTATCGGCGGAAGACTGGGACTTCTCTGCCGCTGTATTGGCTCCTGGTACTCGTAGGATGACTGCTTGTGTAACTCTAGCGTACTCGCGAACTGGTTACGAATTTGAGGTCTGTTAGAGTACCGCTCTCCGGAACCCCACGGTAGGTAAAGATGTGACATTTCTTCTGTTAACAAACATAAACACCTGTTGTAACATTGTATATAGTTTAAACACGTAACAAGCACCACGTAATAAACTGGATTCTAATTATTTTTTATAAAAGTTAACGAAACAAACATCAGAACCTTCCATGTCTGAAGTCGTCGATGAATTAAATATCAATTCTGTGCGGAAAAGAAGAATGAAAATGAAAAAAGTTCCCCTTTATCGGGTATGCAAAGGGTTTTGAGTTTAGTCGATAAAACATGCATGAAAAGTCGTTAGTCATTATTTTTCATGCAGTGGTAGAAAACAGGTAGGCTCTCGGAAAATGTGTGTTGTTTATAACCCTCGCTTCGCCGATAAGACGCGAAGGAAACATAAAATGTCTGAATTTATTACTCAACTCGAGTGTAAGTAAATAATGCAAATGAATAAGGTGTTGAAAAACATTATGTATGTTAATCGTATACCGAGAATAGAATGTGACTGCCTTCGTTTATATTTAGAGAAAATAACCCGCAGTTAAAACGCAAAATAGAGTAGGTAAAACCTCCGCGGAAATTTATGATGATTCAATTACGTAGACATAAAACTGTGATATCACTTTCGTTTTCCTTGATGCTTACTCTGATAATAGTAGTAGGTAATCGTCTGATTCTGATACAATGGTTTTGAGGTAAGGTATAAATGCTTGTTTAAATCACCGGTGAGTTTAATTTGCTTTAATGTTTATTGTTCGTTGTCACCGTCCGTGAGCAAGTGGAGTCACCAGGCAGAACGAGCTGCAACTTCCGGTACTCTGCAGCTCTATGCCTTGCACATCTTGCGCAGGGATGTCCGCTTGCAAGTTGCAATCTTCGTTGCCTAATGGTCATTAACATTAATTGTTTCATACAAAGAGCATTTAAATCTTGCTTCTTTCTGTAGGTAGCGTAGGACGACGTCTTTTTGGTAGATAAAATATGTTGGTCTATTTTGGTGTACCTAGGGAATAGCGAGGCTAGCGAGTTCTATAACAGAGTACTCAGGGCGACTGAAAAGCTCTGCTATAGCGGCTGTTGATGGCCCATAATCATTTAATAAGTTAATTGAAGGGATAGTCGGTTAGTTGGGATGTAGACTTTGGTATTCATCGTTACGATTTATAAAATTAAAGACATTTAGGGCCGGCGCTTGGTCATGAATCTCGATTTAAAACTGTTTTTAGGTATGGAAAAAACAGTTTTAAATCGAGATTCATGACTGAGCGTGGTTTTAACATGCGGGCCTAAGTTTGCATTCACGTCAAAAATAAACCCATCAGTTTCTTGTCTGTCAATTCTTCTGGATAGTGGTTCTTTTGCCAACAAGGTGCTAGAGTCATTTTTATAACTTAAGTTTATCTTCGATACTTGTTTACCCAATTAAAGAAAGACTGATTTTGATTTTCGATTCAATGTATTAATTTTACAGCCTTCATATATAAATTAGTTTTGAATTAGATGAATATGTATACAAATACTTATTACATATGTACCTACTTTTTTAGTTTCGGTTTGCACCGCCCGCGTAGTTTATGTACAAGACCAGTTAAGAAAATCGTGTACATCGTGTGGCGTAACATTTTGATTGTCTGAAATTAACGGCAGCTAAATATTGTAGTCAGGCAGACCACTTAGGTAATAAATAGATAGATGGAAGCTTTTATAAATTCAATGAAAACGGGCGGATCGATTACAAACGGTATCGATTTGCGTAGGTGTTTCAAGACAATAGAGAGCCTTTAGTATTTTGATAGGATAATGAACGGTAAGGTAAATGAAAAATACTTAGCTAAGTGCGTAGGTATCTTACTTAGTAGCATACCTATTTTATTTGTTTCGTTACGCTCTCATGCTTCGCCTGCTTGCAGTGAATGTTTTTGTAATAATGGCCACGGTAAGTTACCATTACCGCTCTAAAGCGGATCATGACCATAAAATTAATTAGTTTTGATTTATGATTGAGTAACCTACGTTATATTATTTTCGCAGCATTTAAGTGGATGTTAAGAAAGCTGCGAGTAGCAGAAAATAACGTGAACACGTCGGTGGCCTGCTACACAGGCATAGTGAGAACGAATCGTTCTGTAGATTCCTGCAGTTGGTGAAACGAAATAACTAAAATAATCAACGTTTTTATGATACTGACCATCACTTTTTTTTTTGAGAAAAATAGTTAGGCTTTTATTAAGTTCAACTAAAATGTTAAAATGTTCAACTAACGAATGTTATTTATTTTTCAGAAATGCGACAGAGGCTCTGCCACTCAACTTAGAGATACTTAGGTAAGTTGGTTAAGCTGTAACTAACAGCCAAGTTTAATTAGTAGTGTGTGCCTAGGTTGCATGACTAGGTAGGTAGGTACTTACTTGGTATTGTGGCGTTGGTCACCGTAACCATTGATGAATAAGTGAATTACAAAAAACCCTAGGTACTGTCAATGCTTCATAAAAACAGCACGTTTTTAAATGAACAAATTTCTATGGCGTCGGGGCAATAATGCAACGTCTATTTGCAGACACTACTGTATATTTTACCCGACTCCCAAAATAAGTACCATTTAAAGTTTACCGAATAGTACTAATATTACTTACTATACCTACATTTTTATAATATCTTGACATGTAAATAATACTTCCGAAATAAATGAATATGAATATGAATAAGGGTAAGTATAATATTTATCGGTGTATTTATGTTGATTTTATGTGACCTGCTACTAAGTCCTGAAATAGATCTAGGCGTTTAGGAATTTGGTGAATGGTGATAGGTATACAAAAGCAGGGAAGGTAGGTAGGTAGTCTATGAAAAGAAACAAACTCTTATATATTTTCTGTTTCCACCTACCTATTTATTTATAGGGAAGTAAATAGGTAGTAAGTATAGCGATTGTTGTTACTGTATTAAGGGAGCACAAATGTTATCATGATGGTAGAAAAGACTTGCTTTTATTAAAAAGTAGGACTGCTAGTTTACTTACCTACTTTGCGTGCACCCTACTAAAATAATTACTTGACCTGCCTAACCTACTGTTCTTAATGTTCTGTTCTTGGTCCTTATTTTACTGTAGATATTAGGATTGTTGGGTTCAACGTTTCTTTAATTGAGCAATAAAATAAGTAGGTACCTAGGTTCTACTTTGCCAAGTTATTTTGGGATAAGTACCTAAATCTAGCGCTAGGTAGGTACCTACCTAGCGCATTTTGTAACCTACCTATTTTAAATTAGACTTCCTGCAGGGCTATTCACAATCATTCGGAAACGTTTCCGTTCGGATTCCAAAAATTTTTACAAAAGGTACATTATTCGAATCTCAGTCCATTTTCATAAGTTTTTAAACGTGATTTATTCTTCTGATCAGATTTGTACTTGATTCCTCATTCCAAAATGTATAAAGGTAAACTGAGATTCGAACAATTTGAGTTTGAAATTTGTGGAATCCGATCGGAAACGTTTCCGAATGATTGTGAATAGCACCGCTGGTTCCAAGTTTTTTTGATGTGTAAACATTTGATTAAGGAATGATACCTGATTATTAATCATTATTATGTAAGTATTTCATCAAGACTATTTTTTTAAACTTCCTTTTTTTTATTTAACTTTTTTTTTTTTTTCCTTTATTTCTATTTTTTCTTTCCATCTCTTTCTGGGTCGACCTATCAACCATAATATAACTTTTGGTACCTAGTGAGAGGTTGCGGTTCTCACTTGAGAACTGACTCTCTGACTGGGTGAGACTCCAGTGAGAGACCTATGCAGTTAAATTATACTAATTAAGCAGTTGAAACTGAGGAATTAAACTCTATACGCTATTACTAGGTACGAATAGGTAGGTAAGTCCTTAATTATATTGAAAAAGTCGTTTTGGAATGTAGATGCCGTACTATATTGTGATGTGACGTAGGTAGGTAACTAGGTACTTGGGTAACTTATAAAAAATGTGACTTTTGGAATTCATCAGTCGCATTGGGCTGGGGCAGGTGGTTGGCTCGAGGTCAAGCGTAAAGTACAGAGGTCGTTGTTTCCTATCGGCCCAACCTTGGTAATGGTTGATTGTTTATTTATCGACTGCTAACGACCCGCCGGTAGTCTAGTCGGCACGGTATTGACAACGATTAGTGTACTTGGGCAGTGTCGGCAGTCATTGTTCGTTTCGGAAGTTCTCAATTCTTAACAAAAACCAGGGAAATGATCGAGGCTTTTATTGAAAAACGCGCAGGAGGTCGGGGGTAAATAAACTGTAGAAAACCATAAATTAAGTAGGTAAAGTACCTACCTACCCTAGTTGATAGCTATAAGCAGGAACTGGTACTTGCGTCAATACTTTATTGAAAACATTAAATTTAATATTTATTCTCCAGCTTTTCAGCCATCAGAATTAAAAATAGAATCAATGATAGTCCACACGAAGGTAGGAAGGTAGTGCATGTTATTGACTTCCTTTCGTAGCATTTTTATGGGAATCGCAGAGGGGACGGCATGTGCGCCCCAGTTTGTGCCCACTTATACCGGCCTAGTTATACCACAGAATAAGTAACAGTACTACAGTTATACGAAGGGAAATAAACGCAGATTTTTATTTTCCTTACAATTCAAATCCACAAAGGTGTACATACAGACAAATTGAGTGAACGTTTCACGTAGACAGCACGGCGGCGGATTAGGATATGTCTTTCATACAAGTTGTTTTACTTATAATTGGCTCTATAAGATTTTGTAGGTAGTTGGATTAGGTCTCAGGTATTCAACAAGAACATTGCTAGATTACTAAAATTAGTAAATGCATACACCTACCTACTTACATAGCGTACCAAACCAAGGTACCAACTAATTCGCAATTATTAATTTTATTTATATGTTTGTTAGTCTGTAAGGTATTTATTTTCTATGGGCTTCTGTAACTTGCATTATATGCAAGTTATAGTGCCTGAAATAAATGGATTATTATTATTATTATTAATAACGGTAAGTACTTACAGGCTTTTTTAATTTAATTATACATTTTTGAGTTCGCTGTTAATTTATTTAATTTGTGTTGGATGGAGCATTTGGGCTTTTTTTGTTCAATAAAATTGAAGTGGTTGACTTATAGGCCGTACCTAAGCGATTCTTGTTTTAATAAATAATTAACATAATAAATATGTATTATTACTTAAGTAAACAAGTATTCTTAAAACATTTAATTAATAAATACTTACAGAAAATAGGTACTTAGGTTAATTTTCCATAAAATTAATTAAAAAATTGATCTGTATAATAGGTAACTTTATAAGCTAGAAAACTAGTTGTACTTCCTTATGAACAAAATTTTATCCGTATTGATATGAGTAGGTAATAATTTGACTTACCTCAAAGCTAATTAGTGTTTTTGTGTGACATTGCAGGAGCATCAATCTATTACACTAGCAACATTAAATGGAAACGCAGGATAAAGACACGCACAAACGTAGCGCCACAGTGAGTGGATAATTGATAATGAGTTGCGCGTACGCACCTCGTTCCCTTGCCCACTGCTGCTTCTTCTGTTGTACTAACGACGCCGGTTTGCTCACTGACAGCATCGCACACACTATACATTACACTTTCTAATGCCCCGTATTGCACACACGTTGCGTTTCTGTATCTTCCAACCGCAGCGCAGTTACGGTGCACCGGCTAATGAGTGCTCCAGAGTGCTCTTTAGCAGCGGACGTTTGCGCACCGGCGCGGGCGAGGCGGGCCGGCCGACGCGCATCGCTTCACGCGTGCACTCATTGTACAGCGTGCCCGCTGGACCACTACTCTACTGTTCGATCACTCGTTGCAATTACTTTTTCAAAAATAACGGTGCTCGTGCACGTCGACCACCCACGCTAGACCAGTCACGTATGCTAGCACTGATCCCGGCCCAGACGGTAAACGCCCGCCGGTTACCGCGCGGTGTCTAGACTTTTCAGTTTTCAGCACCCTATTGTTCAGCGGACGTCACGCGAATGAATTTCAGAGGAAAGCCTCGGAAAAGCCGCCGATCGATATCGTAGCCATAGCGACGTTTGTTTCATGTGCCAGTAAGGAAGTACGGCGTTTTTCTCTTTGTATTTGCATTTCAGGCCACGAGGTGACGCGAAAATGGTTACGTGTACGATTAATTACACGGGCGCCGCTGTACTTATTACAGCAATTTGGTATTACGGTTTCCGTGCTAATGTACCTTGTTATGGCTCTAAATCGTATGTACTTACTAGCTGGCACACGGAACTACCTGTTCCATACTCTCGAGAGTGATGGGCCACTTGGTATTCAGAGGACGTCACGTAAAAGCGAGGAAGTTTTATCGTTGTAGAGATGACATCATAGGACATTGCGAAACAGTTTCTTCCGGGTACTTGGCCCATTGTTTTTATTATTGCGTCCGGCTTTTAATTTGAATTTCATTTTGAGACTAAACGATCCATCTGCTGTCGATGTTGCGCACCTACAATAGTTAGGATTAGGCCAAGTTACAAGGGTTACGTAGGTACTATCCTGTGACTAAAAAACCCAAATGTAATATTCGGTTGGAAATAAGTTACCTTAACAATTATCCACAAGACCATATCAAAAGAAATCCTAAGTTCTTCTGGATTTTCATCAAGTCTCTAAGATCTAACAGTAGTGAAATTCCGGATGAGATGTTTTTAGACACTCAGAATGTCCAGGGAGGACAGAATATAAGCATATCCCACATATCGATATAATTATTAAAAAGGCATCTAAAATGCTGGGATTTCTCATTCGAAAAAGCAAAGAGTTCATTAAACCTAGTACTAAAATATTGTTATATAGCTGTTTAATACGCAGTATCTTAGAATATGGCTCTCCCGTCTGGAGGCCACATTATGCCGTTCATAGCTTAAGATTAGAAAGAGTACAAAAAAGATTTCTGTGGCATTTGGCTTTTTCTGCTAGGATAGCAAAATCTGTAAGTTCGTACGATAAAAGATTAAAATTTTTCAATATTCAAACGTTGTCAGATCGCCGCATTAAATTAGATCTAATTTTTCTTTACAAATTGATAAATAACAAAATTAACTGCCCAATTTTATTAGAAAAGTTTAAATTAAGAGTAAGTACCATTTTATTATCCCAGAAAACACATAACTCCATTTGCTCCTATCTATCGAAGGACAGTTTTAGGGGCCAACGCGCCTGTTCCTAGAATAAGCAGACTCATTAATGTATATCTTAATAACAATTTAGATATTTTTGGAGACTCACTTGGTACATTCAAAATTAATTTTAAATATGAATGCCTAAATTGTCGATGTTTACATGTTAATATTTACGCTTAATTAGAATAATATTTCTTTTAATATTAAAATTCATTTAGAATAACTTGTGCATGCTGTGCTTCCTTCAACAGACAGCACATTTAGTTTAATTAGTTTGTAAGAAAACAGAGTATTTATGAATGTAGCTGTAAATGTGAAGCCTTATTAAATAAATAAAAATAAATAAATGAACTATTTTCAAAGTATTTCCAATCGGTATAATAATAATGCGCAACCTGCATCAGACATTTTAAACTCCCTTCGGCAAGTTGATGTTACCAAAGGTCCTGGGCCTGACTCTATTCCTACGATTTTTTTTTTAATTGTTCGTCACAATTAGTTAAACCGTTGTATTTTATCTTTAACTAGCTGTCACCCCGCGACTTCGTTTGCGTTAATTATTTATATATAAGTATATATGTGAGCTATCCTATCTGTTAAGTTAGATCGAACTGCACACGGTGTGCAAATTTGATTGAAATCGGTTAAGTAATTTAGGAGTCTATAGCGGACAAACAACGTGACACGTAATTTATATTTAAATAGAAAGATAAATCTCTTGGCAGCGGCGGATCTACAAAAAAGGAGACCAATGTGATATTTTAAACTAAGTACAGGCTAATTTTAATTTTATCGTCTCTAGCAAAATTGTTTGAGTCAATGATTCGAAAGCGGATTTACTTACTACCATCTCAAAACTTAATTTGATACTTGCCAACATGGCTTTCTTCCGGGCAGATCTACTACATCGAATCTCCTTGGATATGTCGGAGATTATATATGACGCACTAGAAGACAAATTTGAAGTACATGCTATCTACACAGTCTTCTCAAAGGCGTTTGATGTAGTGAGTCACACCTGGCTTGAGGTTGGCAGGTTTTGTGGTTAGGCAAACTAAATTCTTCAGGGACCCGGAAATACCAATCATTTTATTTAACTGTTATACTTAATTAATCATTTATTTCAGATTTAAGTCCATATCAGCATTAATAAAGATTTAAAATTAAACAATAAATAACAAAAAATAAACAATTAAGTAAATTAAGTACCTATATTATTACATAAACATTTAAAGATACTTAAATCAAATTAATTTATTAAGTATATTATAAAAAAATATACATCTCACGTAAATTTTGTATTATTATTTTATTCATCTATGTATCCAATGTTATAGAGCAACGAATATATTAGGTCCTTACGTATGAAATTAGCGTTTTGTCGTACTGATCAATTTGATCTGAAATATCTCCTCTTTGGTTAAGAATTCGAAATTCAAATTAATAAATTCATTTAGCTGTTTTTTTTTTCTTTGGAATACAGTCATTCATTTGTTATTTTCCTTATTATTTTTTCTCTGGCGTCGCTTATTACCGCGCAATGGAAAACATGAAATATCGGTATATTTACGAGTACGAGTTCTACCGTGGCACCAGTGCTGCAGAAACAGCTCGAAGAATTAATTATGTGTACGGCGCTGGTGTCGCTAAAGACAGCACGGTACGTTTTTGGTTTCAACGTTTTCGTTTTGGAAATTTCGACCTTAAGAACCAACCCCGTGGACGGCCGGAGATCAAAGTGAAAAACGAAGAATTAAAGGCTATTGTGGAAGCGGATCCATCACAAAGCACTTCAGAGATAGCAGCAGGCTTCGGGGTAAGTGACAAAACTGTATTAATCCACTTGAAGCAAATCGGGAAAGTAAAAAAACTCGAACTATGGGTACCTCATGAATTGAGTGAATCGAACTTGCAAACACGGGTCGCCTGCTGTGTTACTTTGCTCAACCGACACAATAATGAAGGGATTTTAAATCGAATCATTACTTGTGATGAAAAGTGGATATTGTACGATAATCGAAAGCGCTTATCGCAATGGCTGAACCCTCGAGACCCAGCCAAAACCTGCCCTAAACGAAAATTGACTCAGAAAAAGTTACTTGTAAGTGTTTGGTGGACTAGCGCCGGTGTCGTTCACTACAGCTTTCTTAAATCTGGCCAAACGATTACGGCAGATATCTATTGTCAGCAACTGCAAACCATGAAGGAAGAACTAGCTGTTAAACAACCGAGATTGGTCAATCGCTCTAGGCCACTGCTGCTTCACGACAACGCAAGACCACACACTGAACAACAAACAACCACTAAGTTAGCTGAGCTACAATTGGAATGTCTGCAACATTCACCGTACTCCCCGGACCTTGCTCCAACAGATTACCATTTCTTCCGGAATTTGGACAACTTCTTACAAGGAAAAAAAATCCGCTCCGATGCAGCAGTCCAAACCGCCTTCAAAGAGTTTATTGATTCTCGCCCCCATGGTTTTTATAGTAAAGGGATCAATGAACTACCCATAAGATGGCAAAAGTGCATAGATAACAACAGTGCATACTTTGATTAATTAAATATATTTTACAAAAAAAAATCGACTTTTTATTCCTCCCGTACAAAACGCCAATTTCATACGTAAGGACCTAATACCGTGAAATATGCCAACTTTGCCAGCTTAAAAAGAATAAATTAAAATATCTGATGTTTTTTCTACCAGCGCCTAGGTATGTTTTTTATATACCTTCATCTCTTGGATTATGTGTATGGTTTGGTATAGTAAGTTTTTTTTTAAATCAACGTTTATGCTAAAATTTCATTGATTTTGATGGCGGTCAAAGTTATCTAGACTTTTAGCCAACATTGCCCATGTCTTTTTTTGACGAAAATGTAGCCTTTATGACAACGAGAAAGGAACTAGTAAATGAATCAAGGGCGCTGAAGGCGTTTACTTTTAAAATTTTACCGATTTCGATGCAACTTCCCTTTTGGATTGAGTTGGCAATGTTACCCTGGTATTTTTTCTCTTTTCCATACTAGACGAAAGTTGCGATTTCAATTTGATAGGGCTGCCACATTAGAGTTAATAATTTTTGGTAACTACAGAAAATATAAATCCTAATCTTAACTAATATTATAAATGCGAGAGTAAGTATGTTTGTTTCGCTTTTTTCACTCTCTAACTGCTCAAATCCATATGAAATTTGGCATAGATACACATTTTTAGGGGTACAGAGACATAGGCTACTTTTGACCGCGAGGCGCAGCTAGTATTAAATAAAACAGCATTTTAAGTTTTACTTACTAATTTAATTTTTTTTCTCAAAAATAAAAAAATAATAAAAAGGCACTAATTTAGCCGCGTAAGTTATACCAATATCAAAATTTAGATCAGTCAAGTGACGTTTGAAGTGAGATAAATTAATCAAAATTTAAAAATAGTGAAGTAAAGCGATGAACAAGTTTTAATTTTTTTTTAAAGATCAGCGAAGAACTAGTGGTATATACTTGTACCATCTTAAACGAGACTATTTGGAAGTTTCATTCATTTAGCTTTTATCTCATTCATTTACTGATGTAACTAATAATGGAATTGCCGCCAATCGTATCCTCTAAGATATTTTGTAGAGGTCATAAACAATAATGCACCAAATTGTTTACATTTGTGCATAAACACTTGAATTGTCAGTTTAAAGGTTTAATCACAAATGTAAGCAATCTGGTGCGTTACTGTTTTATATCTTTACAAAATATCGTAAGGAATGCTTTACGATTGCCGGCAATTCTATTATTACTTAGTTTAGTTACCCGGTCTAACTCCAAAGAGAAAACATAAAGTTTTCTCGTTTTCTTCGTCTCTAAACTATAAACGAGTGCGCGCGCGTTTTCGCCCTGATGAAGACCGCCGAATGCGGTTGAAACTATAGTCGGAATAATCGACTGAATCGTACGTGAGTAATTCCCGTGTTATAAATCATAATGTGTGAAAACCACGTCAGTTTCCATAATAAAACGAGAAAACTGATTGAAATTTAGATTTCGCGCCATGAGCGCGATGAACCACCGTAACACCAGACGCGATGGCGGCCAAGCGCAAGCCAATCGACGAATAAAACAATAATAATAATAAATCAAATACTTTAGCCGTGTTTGTTCCTTTACTGTGTAAATTTTATTGAACCCAATTTATTATTAAAAAATATATGCCACTCGCAACCATTGCACCGATATAAGTAGCCAATCCAGTGTCCAGCCCAAACAGGACCACTATTGACGCAGTAACAATATCATTGACTTTAGCGCCATCTCTTGACCATCATGCAGTTTTGGCCTTTGGCAGATTCACCTTAAGTTACCCTTCTGTTAGTATTGTGTAACGTCAATATGTTACTTTCAGCACAAAGTAAGAACAAACAAACATACACACTTTCGCATTAATTATAGTGGTAACTAGTAAGGATTTGTAACTAAAATATATCAACCAACAACCACAACAAAAAAGTGACAACCCTAACGCTTTTTCAAACTCTGGCAAAGTTGTCATTCTGGAGTTGAAACATCACTATGTAATTTTGCCCATTATCGTAACTTTTGTTTGTAGGAGCCTTCATCACCGAAACTATGGTTAAAATAATCTGTAATTCGATTCCTATAACATATAATAATACAAACTAATCTTTGTTTTTGCCATGAGTCACAATTGACCTTAAAATTTCTTCAAAAATTTGCCCGCCAAAATACGCGCCACACTCGACAAATTACAACACGATACTGAACAAAGTTGGCTTCAAACGCGATACTCCGTGATGTCACACGTAAAACTTTCTTTGTACCAAAATTATCAATGTTGCCATAACACTAGAATATTTTTCCACATCAACGGATTTCCTTTTAAATCATATTTTGGGCAAAGAAACCCTTAGATGCAAAGTTGGCATATTTCACGGTACTTATTTTATTTGTTTACTATTGTATTTATGTATGCCACTGACCGTTTGTCATATTTCGTTGTCCTGTCCATCCAAAGGTTGCCTGGAAGAAATCGCTTTAGGCGATAAGGCCGCCCTTGTACTGCCGAATAATATTTTATTGTTTAATATTTTCTTTGTATTTTTGGTGTGCAATAAAGATGTATTGTATTGAATATTAAAAGGCTGGCATTCACCCTTCTATTGACTACAGAAGGACATCTGCTTTTCTGTTGGTCATCCTACATTCGTTCCATACAACAAATTTAGAGAGCAATAGCACTACTGGTATTCAGTCATGTCTGGGAACTTTAAAAATGGCACAAGCAGTTTTACCACGAGATGGTGATGGTAATAATGCCAGAGGCACCACAGGTAGAGCGATCATCATACTTTGGTTCTATATGCTAGAGTAACTTAGTCAGAAATTATTGTATCTAGAATTGTATAAGATCATTGTATGAGTCAGTGATCTAGGCAGCTTTACGATATGGAGTATCAGCGTGCCTCATTCTGTTGGTCTGTCGGGTTTCCTGACATCGGCTCATGGGGTTGCGGAACTTGTCACAATAATTCTCCCTTTCAATGGTAAATGGGACAAACACCTTATGCGCCCGAGGCTGTGTCGGCCTAGTTTGCTCCAAGCTTGGGTGTACCGAGCCTAGTTTCTCCCTAGGTACAGTGGGCATTTGACGTAGGGGCTAAAATGATCTTTATGCAGACATTGGTACGCGGTCAATTTGGCGAGACCCAGACTATAGGTATCAGTCATAGACATAGAGGAAAGACCCCTAATCGGTCAAAAATAATGATTCCAAAAAAAGTAAACCAAACCATTGAAAGTCAACCAATTCACTAGTCAGTCTTCGATGTCATCCAGTAGCGCTTACGTCTCCCTTCTAACAAATAAATATGGTGAACTGTGTAGTCAATTCATGCCGAAATTTCAGAATATCCAAAACAGTAAAATAAGGCAACGTCACATATCACTCGTAAGTCTTAAATATATTTTTATGTGCTCTAGAAAGCTAATAATTGTAATTAATTCTTAATGTCAACAGAGCGAAAAGTTGCTGAAAAAGTGTTGCCACAAGGTTTTTTAATTTTTTCCCTATAAATTATCTTTAGGTTTTTTAAGGATCCAGTTTTAGCCGATCAGTGGACAAAAATAATTCGCCTAAGTAAAAATGAAAATGAGTAGAAACCTCATCGCCTTTTAACAATTTGCTCTGCGCACTTAAATGCTAAATAAGCTTAAATGTGTGATGTAAAATTAATAATGTGTAAATAAATTGTGTAAATAAGATTAAAGGGATTACTACTGATCTTAACTCAAATTCGTACCCTTGATTTTTAGGTCAATTCGTTCCTATTACCTACTCTGATTTTAGTTAAGATATACATAAGTACAACATTATTATTTTGATTTTTGATTTACAAGTTTGCAGTACAAAGTCAGTCAAAATGTTTTTATTCAATTTAGGTATCAAAGATACACTTATGAATACAGTGTCATGAATGGATCTGGGTAAGACTTTGTGTGTAGTTTAGCTCTGGCCTAAGCTGCCCTAATACTTTGTTTCCGGTATTGTTATTTCTTTAAAATAACTCTGAACTTTGTATAATTTACCCAACTAAATCGGGTAACCACTTTTTAATGGCAAGTTCATCATGTATAGAAAAAAAGGTTTTAGTAGGGTACCAAAATAAATTTGACATGTTTTGTATGAAGACTATCCTTCTGGACCTATGTAATAGGGCGTATTCTGTGGTATCAGTCTAATCTTAACAGGTTAGCTGTCCCGAAGCAAGTTTCGATCTTCTTTGTACACATCCTCGTAGTAAATAATGACAGCTAACGCTCATGAAGTTTCGTATTAAGTTACGTCATTCTCTTCAAGTATTTTATGATACTATGACGTGTCCTAGTGATTGAAATTAATTATATCGATAATTGCTAATGTAAAGAAATTAATTATTTACGTGTAATGATAAAATATACGTTTATGTTCGTAATACTTTAGACATCTGAAAAATATCTTTTTGAAAACAATCTTCTGTTTTTGAATTACACCATTCAATTATGTACCCTTTCGGCCACCAGTTTCCAAACAAGAATTTTTTTTAAAGAAATCAAATCTATGACGGTTCCTCACTTGAGAAAGGTCCTACGATTAGGCTAATTTCCTTTGCTGGCTTCGTTATTGTCTGGACGGCTTGTATTGATGGAAAAATTACCGATCTCCTTGGAAAAGGTTATCAAATTGATTGGTAGAATGTGGTTGTAGTAATTTACTAATGCTACAAACATAATTATTTAAAAAAATCATCGATAGATCGATTGCATTATCTACATCATTGGCCATGAGGCACATATGCCTCATGGACGTACCAGTGCAATCACCCATGAGGCACATGTGCCTCATCAGACAGCTAACCTGTTAAGAATCATACAAGAGCTTCCCTAACTCTATGCAGTGTTTGTTGCGCGGTCCTTCAATTTCTCTACTCGTTTGAATTGAATAAAAATTTAAAAACTAGTATTTACCACGTCAAACATTTTATTAACTCGTAAGATTACACCAATTATTTATATTAATTATTCCTATCATAACTTAGAAAGCGTATCTAGTCCTAACATCTTCAAGTTTCTTGGAGACTTCAGCTGGTGTTCGCTCCAAGTCACTAGCGATGGCCTTTTGTTTCCCTGGCTCCAGGGAGTTATACTGCTCACATAGATCTCCGTCGATCACATTCTGCAACAAGGCAAGAGTTTATTAGAGTGGTATTGGTATTTCTTATTGGTATGCAGAAAATGCTCTTTAACACTTTGACTGCTGAGGTGTTTCTCAGAAAATGCTTATGTAATGATAATTACACGCCTAGCGTGTACCGCCGCACAGGCGTTCGGTCGAGCAACGCGAGTGCGGCGCTACACGCTAGGCGTGTAAACACGCCTGGCGCGTAAAGCCGCACTGCCGTTGCTCGCGCCGGTGAATTACACACCTGGTGTGTAAGGCCGCACTGGCGGTCGGTCGAGTCGAGTTTTAGGTACAACTCGCTTAGTGGAACTAGAGCGCGGCGGCATCCGTTCCAGGTAGGATAACAAAAGGATTATCTGTGAAAAGATTATCTCTTTCTTACGTTTAGACAGTGTTTACTTCGTTTTTTATTGTTTTTGCAATAAACGCTTCAAATTTATCACTTGCCGTTTCTCTTGAGGCCATAAACGGCTTCCAATAACAAAAGTCAAAAAGGTCCAACTGCAGTAATTAACAAATTTTCAACCCATCATCCAAAAAAACAAGGTCTAGCATTCCGGCAGCAAACACATAATGACGGTCACTCGTCATCAGTCTCTTCCGAACTATTTGCAAATTACTCACCACACTAATTAATCACGTGACTATTTTTGACTCTGAATTCTATACCTGGGGTTAAACCATGGGATGGTTTATTCTTTGGAGTAGTTATGGCAAAAATAAAAATCTAATGTACTCTGAAGTATGAGGTGTCATTAAATTTAAACTACTAACAACCGCCCTGGCCTGCTATACGAGTAAAATAGATCAATTATAATTTCTGAGCTACATGTGAAATAAAAACATATTTACCTTACTGACTAATTTATTTACAACTTACAAACTAATATCTACAACTTACAAACTAATATTTACAACTTACAAACTAACTATACAAATTCATTATATTTTTTGGGAGCTCTACTGACAATGATTATTGATTGTCAGTAGAGCTCCCACATTCTTTTATCACTTGCTCCACGGCATCCCTCCATCTCTTGTTCATTGCCTGTGTCTCCGCCTCAGTGAGACATCTCCTCCTCCTTTCATGCGCCTCCCTGAGGCGGAGACGGAACAGCAACTTTAAAGTGGATGCTTGGAGGGATGCCGTCGGGGCCACTGGCGGCGGGGCCAGTGACCTCGGAGGCACTGGCGGCGGGGCCAGTGACCTCGGAGGCACTGGCGGCGGGGCCAGTGACCTCGGAGGCACTGGCGGCGGAGCCAGTGACCTCGGACCCACTGGCAGCGGGGTCACTGGCTCCGGGGCCTCTGGCGGCGGGGTCGCTGGCTCTGGGGCCTCTGGCGGCGGCGAGGTCGCTGGCTCCAGGGCCTCTGGCTCCAGGACTTCTGGCGGCGGGGTCACTGGCTCCGGGGCCTCTGGCGGCGGGGTCGCTGGCTCTGGGGCCTCTGGCGGCGGCGAGGTCGCTGGCTCCAGGGCCTCTGGCTCCGGGACTTCTGGCGGCGGAGTCGCTGGCTCCGGGGCCTCTGGCGGCAGGGTCGCGTGCTCCGGGGACTCTGGCGGCGGGGCCAGTGCTGGTGGGGGTCTTGTGAGGGCCGACGGGGAGGGACCCTCGTCATCTTCATAAGACAATCTGTAATAACAAAAAAAAAAATACAATGCTTCTGGGATGAGTCAGTGCCATAGATTTATGATCAGTGATTGTTTCCAAACACCTGGGTACAGCCTATTACACAGCCTATTACAATTTTACGCTCCAATACAACACGTCCGAACTTGCTAGAATGCAATGCAAATGAATGAAAGGCAGAGCCACACGCGTGTCACTTTGCATTTAACAGAGCAGCAATTTATAACAAATTACCTACTATGTACTGCTTACGTACTTTTATTAGGGTTGAAATCAAACTTACACGCAACACCAGCGCTGCCACCATCTCCGCGGCCTTTCCACCTCCAATAGCGGCTCTCTAAAACAATGATTAGGTAGATAAGTATAAAAATAATGAAACTAAGTTGTCCAGCTTTTTAAAGATAGATGGGGCCAAAATACGCGCCATAAGCTTGTGCCGTTATTCGCCTAGACACTTGGAATCAATGAAATCAATACGAAACTTAGAAAAAACACGCAATTAGTTTACAAAACAAGCAAAATGTATTCTCTTACCTTATTTCGCACATTTTTAGATTTTTTAGTCGTTTTTTCACAACAGTACAGCGCACGTGCAAAGTAGAAAAGAATGTGAAGTTGTCTGCAGAACAACATGATATTTGCGGAAACGATAATGTACGGAAAGGAAAGCACGAGCAATAAAAGCATAAATCAATAAAAAAAAAAAAAGAACAAAATTGGACTACTGTATAAAAAATTGTGCGTAGTCATACATAAAAAAAAATAAACTCGTTGATTTGTAAATCTCCTCCGTTTTTCTTCGGATAAAAAGAAAGACGATTAGTCACTCGAAAATTCTCTTAGCCAATGTTGTACAAAAACAGGTTTTCAATTATTCCAAAAACAGGTTTTACATTATTTGACTAGTGATAAATAATGTACGGCCTAATATTTTGACACCACATTATTCAACTTTTCGGGCCGCTTTTGTTTAGTTGCTACCCAAAGTTAATTGAAAGTGGTTGAAATGGCTGACGAAAAAAAGTTTTGGTGAGTTATTTTCGTTGACAAAATATATATTTTACACAATAACAAAATTGTTACCTATATTTACGTTTTCTATACTTAAAACATTTATTTATATGGACAGGATAGATGAAGAGGACACTGACCCCAGCGCTTGGGCGCCGTCACAGCAGACAGAAGAAACGGCGGGCCCGAGCGCTGGGAACCCAAAGGTGGACCTAGCCCATCTAATTGAAGCGGCTAGGTCCACCGAACTAATTGTGGATAATAGGAAGCGTTCGGCTCCCAGCACACCCAGATGGAAAGGAAAGGGAGTCGGAAAGAAGACAAAAAAAAAAGATTAGGTAAGAAAGTATATAAGTCAATTATGTCTTTTAAAAAATCTATAATTAGCCTATGAAGGTTTGGTAAATATACAAATTTTTGTTTGTTCCAGATTTCGACTGTTGCATTAAATTTTGTTGATTTACTTAGTAGGTATATTAAATTATTTATATATTTTTAATAATAAATAGTCAAATAATTTCTTTGTCAAGTTTTATTTTAAAATAGTATAAAATGTGGTAGGTATGCATTGTCAGAGACATTAACCCATCGAGAGGCACAATAGCGCGCGGTCGTTATTTAAAATTAGGCTAAACACAAAATAATAAAAATAGTAGTTACTTACATATCTGGATCTCCAAACATATCAAAAAGCGCTTGTTGAACGTCGTCTACAGCCATGGTAGAAGCACAACAACACAACCATTACTATGAAAGTCGAAAACAGACTGTCAAAATAATAAGCAGCACGGTTGGATCATGGTATAATAACATACTCCGCCAGTATTCTGGTCACGTGGGCAACTATTCTGGTCACGTGGGCAACACATAGTGTCGTCAATCGATGCAGAGTTTTGGCGGGAACCGAAAAGATGGTGTCGTGTTTTTGTATTATTTTATAAAACTTGTGATTCTTCGAGTGTTAAATTGTAATAATGGTGGATTATTAACGTTTACCGGTTCGTCAACGTGCACGAGTGTGGGCAAATGATACAAACATCGCGAAACGCGATTTTTCGTGTTCTCTACAAAACTTCACGTAGAGTTTCAGTAAAGTATCCATAACTTTACTGGAATGGGAAAAGGGGAGGGATTCATCGTCTTCTTCATCATCACCTCATCATCATCATCCCATCATCTGTTACTGAAGGAAAAAATATTACTAAGAATCCGACTGAAGGACGAGTATCCATGGTCATGAATAAATTAATAAAAAAAAAAAAATCAATCGATGCAGCAAGACCAAACTAAGTCATTTATAAATCGGTCGAAAGAGACTGATGACGAGTGACGTTTTTGCTGCCGGAATGCTAGACCTTGTTTTTTGAATAATGGGTTGGAAATTTGTTATTTCATTACTGCAGTCGGAACTTTTTGAATTTTGTTATTGGAAGCCGTTTATAGCCTCAAGAGAAACGGCAAGTGATAAATTTGAAGCGTTTATTGCAAAAACAATAGAAAACGAAGTAAATACTGTCTAAACGTAAGAAAGAGTTAATCTTTTCACAGATAATCCTTTTGTTATCCTACCTGGAACGGGTGCCGCCGCGCTCTAGTTCCACTAAGCGAGTTGTACCTACCTAAAACTTTGCGAATAAATATTTTGCCGCTAGTCGTGTTTGATGTGAGCAAACAATAGATGTTTAAGAATTTCAATGTATGTAACTGAATTTAGGCAGAAAAGACAAGTAGTTACCATTTGTTCTACTATATCTTCCACCAACAGCTGTAGCCTCGTGGGAACATTAGTGTTCCATATCTACACCGTAGGTACTTAACGAATGAATACTTATGTATTTACTAGCTGCACCCAGCGGTTGTTACTCGAAGTTTGTTGTAATAGTATCAAAATAGTCAAAATAGCGTTTTATTAAGATAATAAGAACTACGACTATTCATTTTACGAAATAATTTTATTTCTTAATTTAAAATCGTACCTAATTGTATAAAAAAAGTTGTATGCTACTGCAGTAGTGAAGCGGCATTGCCCCTTACCATCAGGATACTGTTCAGCTCGTTTTAAAAAAAAATTGTAGGCAAACACGCGACGCGTGTACGGCCGCACTGGCGTTACGTCGGAGATAAACACACACGTCTGTGTTTTGCCGCACGGTTGTATTGAATTTAGGCCGAACACGCCTTGCGTGTTTAGCCGCACTGGCGTTGCGCCCGAAAAAACACAACGTATGTGTTTTCAGCAGTCAAAGTGTTAAAGGATGCTAATAGATTACCAGTGCCCTGTACTGTAAAAGCTCTTAAAATAGAATTGTTAGTTCCAAATCTACGAAAGTACCGAAAGCGGCAATCTCGACTCTCAGAAACGCGGTCTCTAGCAACGACTAGGCGCCGCCATAACGACAGGCACGCATGCCATCGCTTCGAAACCGTGCTCTACCAACAGTGTAACACAAGCGCCTTCTTCAAGACTTGGCGCCTGCTGACATACTGTCGGATTTACAAAAACTTCTAGGTGTTAATGCTAACCTTGACTGGGTAGTAGTAGCTCCTAAACGAAAGGTGGTCGCGTCCACACAACGGCGAGTTTTCGCTCCTCATGTGCATTTCCAAGTGCTGGAAGAAATCATGGTCTTCTCGCGACGTGAAAGGCAGCAGGACGCCGAGTGAGCCACTTATAGTAGCGTACAATAGGGCTTCTGACCCGCCGGGTATCAGCGTGGCCCGCTGCAGCGACGACACCGTCTCGCCGAGGTGGAAGTTCATCGTGATGTCGCCCTTCTGAGATGCACCATTCAGGAGCCCTAAGATACATTTATAACATTAGTTATTGGAAATATTTTAATTAAAATTTGGTGCAAGTAGATACTACTTCAGAATAACAGAAGAATCATTAATTAATTTTCATAAGTCTAGCATGTGTGAATTAGTTCGTTATCATCATGTAAAATAAAATTATGCAATCCACAAGATTCCACTTGGTGCATGCAGGTGATATTTTTATTGGTTGTGTAATATTTACCTCTGTCCCAAAGTGCCTTGTTTCCAGTAGGATCTTCATCAACATCGTCACTAACAGACTGTGGCAGTCTCATCACAGAAATATTTCCAAACTTATCAGACATAGCAACAGAGTCATAGTCGAGTATGCAGCTGTTCGTGATCCATCTTGGATTGGTGTCATCTGCGAAAATTATCAGTTGGTTCTCCCTCTTCTTGTATTTTACACATAATACTGATTCTTGAACATCTGATACGAAGATTCTTTGACGTACAGTCTTGATATCGGCTATGAGGTTAGGAATGTGTCTGTTTTCGCATTTACGTAGAAGTTTCCGTCTGCCAATGTCGTATAGCCGGAGCATTCGGCCGACGCCCGCCAGTAGTCTGCCGTTGAAAGCCGCCAGAGCACCAGGATATTCGTCTATAGGAGTTTTGTGGACTAGTTCCAATTTCCCAGTGTTGTAGATCTGTTAAAAAAAAATTGTTTTATTCTTTTTGTCATTCAAAAAGTACATTTATACACTAAAACATGTTAAAATCCTCAGATCTGGTTAAGTATCATCAAATATTTCAGATGAAACACGGAGCGATATAGTGTTGACATCATAGGAAACCATGCACACATGCATCCATTAGAATAGAATCATGCCTATAACAAAGCATTGGTTGTGTTATTTACCTTATAAACATGTAAACTGCCATCAGTACAAGAACGCGGCGATAGCAACATATCCTTAGCAACTCCAACAACTAAGTGTGGAACCGCATGCTCTGCATGCTGACCCCATCGAAGAATACAGAGTGAAACTGCTGCTTCATTTTGCTCTAGTGGTAGTTTGAACAATGTGTTGGGCTGCCCACCACCTATGCCCATATCAACCACTCTGATTTGCGACGCCCACATTCCTGTAAAAAGTAATTTGGTGAGATTTCATAAACACATTGTGGTTATTATCAGTTGAATAAGAAAATGTCTCCCTAACTTGAATCAAATGCCCTATAATGAGGTCATCTGGGATTAACGTTGAGATTTAATATTGCCACACTCGATTAGAGTCAGTTTGCTGATCGCATTTTCTGCTCTTGCCCAGAGAATGTGGCTACCATTTATTTAATATAATATGATGCTTCTTACCTGGTCCAGCTTTAGGTGATGAAAATACATTTTCAGGGAGTAAATCAGAAAGGAATGCATCAGCCATTTCATTAGCCAGTTGTTGTTCTTCAGGACCGCCGCCAGCTGCAGCTTCTCGCATTTCTTGTGCCATTTGCACTCTGCAATAGTGAACAAACTATTAAAACCCAGCAATTCAGAAACTTAGTTGATCATGTCTTTGGAAAAGTCAGTACTGCAGGAGTATCTACATAATATTCGGTTACTTGTGTAATTTGTCATCACAAGGTATAATTTTACAAGTTTAGATCTTTATTAAAATGATTAGAGACTCCATATTTACCTCCTTTGGTTTTTCATGTCTTCTGTGTAGGAGTTGTGATCAGTCTCAAGGATGATGATATGATTGTTGTCACTGTTAATGACAAATTTTCGCGGCGTGAAGTCCAGTGGCAAGTATGTTTGATTGAAAACCGCTCCCAATTTTTCCAACGCGAGAATCCTAAGCGTGTTTGACGAAATCGCTACAATGCCCTCCGCGCACTGTTCTGTAAGGAAATAATTATGTTTAAAGAAAAGCAAATTCTTGTCAAAAAATAAAAATATTGTATTTTAGGTTTGTCCACGACATGGTTTGGCCGCCTTCACAGTCTGAGCGACTCCAGCTTGGCTATGGAATATGCCGAGTGCCGCGCTCTACCGCACGCGGGAGCGAGGCATGCTTTGCGACGTCGTGGGCTTGTCACTGCATGAGGCAGCTACGCACCACTCTCGCGCGGACACGCCCGGGGGCACGGCCGCGCAAACACGTCGGGTACATTCCACCAACAAAATATAAGTAAAGCCATTGTGCTCACCTGAACTAAATCCGGCAGCATACTCCAAGCATTCATAAGACAAAGGTGTCAGGTGGAATCTGTTTTGGTAATGGTATCCCAGCCATGTTCTAGAAGACACAGCCAGCACCGCCTCGGACGCTTGCACGCGCACTTTGAATAGTTTTACTGGTCTGGACCCCAAGTACCTGAAAATGACCAACTCATTTAAGAAAAACTGCTATTAAACTTGATATATAAAAAAAAAATTTTGGAATACTCAGATCTGGTTAAGTATCATCAATAATTCTCAGATGAAACACGGAGCGATATATTGTTTACATCATTGGAAACAAGAAAAAAAATTATCACTGTCAAGCAATCTATTCAAACCTTGTTCTAGTGTCTGCCAAATCGCCGCTGACAGAATCTAATGTGGTTCTGAGCAGTACTCCATTGCTGAGACCAATGTTCAGATGTAAAGCAGACTTTGCTCCAGATTCAAAAGGCTGTTCAACAATACACAGTGACTCTGCACCTGCTGGAAGGGCTTGCATAGATCTTGGTGACAGGCAATCCTGAAAGAATAGGGCTTTTATTGTATTTACTGTCATCAAAATATCATGGTTATTCAATAGTAATTTTATCAGTAACTTGTGAATAACGCATTTTTGGGTTTTTGTAATCAAATTGATTCAGTGGTGTCCTTGTATCATCATTTAAAAAATGTTTTTATACCTAATAAACAGTGTCTTTTCATAAACTTACCGTTGGATCCAATGAGATGATTCTGACTGTGTTGTCATTGAGTCCAACAGCCAAGAACCAGGCTCTCTGCTCTCCAGCCGCCACAGAACCTAACGCCATGCACGACACATCAGATGACAGCTTTTTTCTTTCTGTGTATTCATTCAGTTGCCCAGTCTAAAATGAGAAAATTTAATTTGGAAAACGGGGTCATAGAAAAGTGATAAGTTAAAATTCAAGTATGCATGTTTGTCCACGACATGGTTTGGCCGCCTTCACAGTCTGAGCGACTCCAGCTTGGCTATGGAATATGCCGAGTGCCTCGCTCTACCGCACGCGGGAGCGAGGCATGCTCTGCGACGTCGTGGGCTTGTCACTGCATGAGGCAGCTACGCACCACTCTCGCGCGGACACGCCCGGGGGCACGACCGCGCAAACACGTCGGGTAATTTCCAGTATTAAATAAAGTTACACTTACTGGGTCCATTTCAAAATAGACTAATTCGCCGCCAGTGAGCGCGATCACGACTTGTCGCTGATTCACGGCGCATTTGACAATGGATTTTTTTCCAGGCGCCTTCCATTCGTTGACACGTTTGTCTGCGCGGATGTGACGTATCCCGTCGGGGTACACTTGTACCAGAGCGTCGTTCCCTAGCGCGTGGCAACTCAGCGTCGGCGTAGTCCCCAGGAAACCAGAATCAGTCACTTCTTCGACAGTTTCGCCGATAGAAAGCACAAGAGTGGCATTCACGAACGACACTATGATGTATGAATCAAACTCCTCTGCAAACAAAAGAAAATTCCGAGATGAAAGATTTGCCAGTAATCAATGCCAGTAATGTTATGAATATTATCTTCTGTTCATTGCCGCCTCCGTTGAACTGTAATTGGAGTTTCTGATGCCTACCTTTGTCTGATCGGAGAAACCATCTCTATTTGTTCATCGCCAAAAGAAGATTCTGAAAAGAAAAACCACTGGTGTTTATGTGTGAAACGACCAGGGTTTTATTAGTAACTTGTTGATAAAAAGGAGCATTCATAGGTGGTTATTGCAGCGTCATGAGATGTCAGTAACACGGACCAAAAGTTCTAATCATAATGCTCCATTTATTTAAATCTGTCCATGGTCCAATTCATCTAAGAACCTAGTTCAGATCTCTTCATTTACCAATAAAAATTGATTTGATAAATTTAATTTCATTCATTCATCTGCTTCAAAGTTTTAAAATAACTTACCATCTTTGTGCCTCTTGACAGTCCATACAGCATTGGGAGAGCCAGGGAGTTCTGACACAGCCATCTCAGCTACTTCCAGTCCATGTCTCAAAGCTCTTATTGATGACCTAGGTCCTCGTCCACATGCCAAGTACACTTGCGGAGTATCTTCACCAGCCAGATCAGCCACATGGCATGCTACAATTTCAAAACAAAATTCTTTAGGTCATTTAAAACTAAAAAATGAATATTTTTGAAAATTGTAGTAATTTTTTACCAAGGATGGGAGATAGCGAGTCCAATTCATCAACAAGCACTAAATTCCTCAGTGGTCTGGGTGCAAAGAAGAAAGTGTCTCCTTCTTCCAAGGGCATGGCTGAGCTGAATTCTGGTTCGTCATCTTCATCACCCAGGTGAGCAATTTGATACAGATAACTGAAATCAAGAAAATATTATTAAATAAACATCTTGACGACTTCATTGATTTGCTTTTAAGGTTTGTATTTGTGCATCTCTCATCAGTGTGCACTCCCCATGAATCAGGAGGACATTGGTTTGGGGATTACTTCTCTTTGCATGAGTAATATAGATAAGAGATAATTATTATCTTCCCATCTTCTCATCATGCATAATTACTAACAAAGACAAAAATACTCACTGGTTGCCAAATTCACATGCCACAAAAAGAAATCCAGTCTTGAGAACACACATTGAAGAAGCTACAGGGACAGTGTCAAAGTATTTCAGCTTAATTTCTGTGACCATGTCTTCGTCTGTCTCTATGGTGATTTTGAATATGTCCCCTTGTTCAGTTTGAGCCAAAAAGAAGAACATTGACTTGGTTTTGTGTGTTGCTGAGCAGACAAATATCATTCCTCTTTCTGGGTCATCTAGGTCATTTCTCCTTCGAGGAATAGGGCATCGGATGTCGTGCTGGTCACCCAAGTTCTTGTATGTAAGGTAGTTTTCTGAGCAAATGAGCACTCCTGATGGTCCGTCATTGCCACCTGGGACTGTGATGAGGAAGTTGGCGTGCTCTTCTAGAGGCTCTGAGTATTTCCGCACAACATGATTCAAACCCAAATCCAATTCATAGAAAGTTAGGGTCTGTTGTGTTTTTTGAGCTGCCTCACCTAAAACAAAATTGTTTATTTTTGTTAACATTAGGATAAGAAAAAGTACTTTGAGGTTAGTAAAAAGAAGTCATACAAAGAGGATTTAACGTCACTGTCAGTCGGAAACACGGACCTCAAAATAATCATTTCAATTTATAAGGGACATGTATTAATAGAAATATTAAAACCTTACCTGTAGGATCAGCATCAGCTTCTTCATAATCAATCTCCAAACATGCAAACATAGGGTTCTCAAACCCCACATCCACTCCTACCATGTGATATACCAGTGTGTTGGACTTGTGGGCTTCCAGCGGAGATGAAATTGTCAGTCTGGCTTCTGCATCTCTGTTCAGAATGTATACAAGTTTCTGTTTTTCAATGGCACCAATCATAACTGCTCGTCCTTTAGGATCAATAGCCAAATACTGTCCCGGGACTATTCTTCGGCATCCAGACTTGCCAAACGTTTCTTGGTGGACTTTTTCGAGAATATTCTTGGCAGGTATGTACTCCAGAATAACAATGCGCCCAGAATCTGATCCAACAACTATATAGTCTGAAAAGCAATCATTTCAGAAATCATTCCTAGTCCATAATTATTTTGAACCTAGAGGACTAGAGCAAATAAAAGTGTACCATTAACGGAACATCTGTAAAGTCATAGTGACTGAATAGAGCGACGTTATGGAATTCAGTTTCTGCATCTAGTTATCCCATGCTCCTTTTGCTGAAGGAACATGGAGCAAGACAATGCAATAGAAGTGTATTGCGAATCCATAGTTACTTGAAGGGAAGGTGTGGTACAGTCGCATGTAGGTTATCTAAGTCAATAACCCCACGTGTTCTAAAAATAGGGTTCACTCACCTTTCGTGCCACCAGTAAGTCGAAATGACATTATTGAGCGGATGATGCCGAATATTTCCACTTTCATCAACGTGTGTACTTTGCCGGTGTTCGGGTCCGGTCGCAAAAGTTCTAAGGTCTTTCCACGTGATATCACGATCTCTTGCTGCTTAGTGCCGGAAAAATTACCATGCACGGCGTGGGTGATGGCTGTAGAGCCTTGTAAAGTCAGGTTGTAAAGATACATGGTGCCGGCCTTATCCTACACCTGAAACAAAATCATATTTTACTATCCAATCAAGGGCAAACACAATAATCATATTTTCAAAGTTATTTGTTAAGCTCGTAACTGACGAAAGCAGAGAGAAATCTGTGCTATCGAATGGGTGAGCTTAATAATATTTGCACCGCTAAACGACCACGATTGATATATAAATCTATCGTGAAGATACCTAAGTGCAAATATTCATCTAATTACTTAAATACACACGTATATTGATAAAGAATTGAATTACCTTCAAGAATAAGTGGCCGATTGCCGCAATGCGGCTTGATTATAAAATTATCACTCTGGACACCAAATTCACAACGATACCAAAGCAAAATGGCGGAGCTCAAGCGCGCCATTGTAGTTCCGAAGCGATTGACCAATCAAATGAGAGCATTTTAAAACATGGCGCTATTTTATATGGAAAGAGTTGCCACTTGAAAAATAAAATAGGGCGGTTTGCCTGCCATCTATGGACGAGTAGCAACACAATAGCTTGTATAATGTTTAGAAGCCATCTATGTTCGAGTAGTTGTACTACGCTTCATACATAGTAAGGACAATCTCGAAGTAGTTTTACATTATTCAACCGGTGGCAGAAAAATAAATTATCGCGATCATGGTTAAGCAAAATATTCTTTTATTTACAAATATGTTTTATAGATGGCAGTGATAGTAATTTGATGACAAAAACATTGTTAAGTTATTGCAGAACAAGAAGCAAAAAAAAAAAAAATTAAAATTGTAAGTAATTAATTTTTAGTACACAATCAAGAAGTGTATTTTTCAGATCATAAGTTATCTCGATTATGTACTGCATTGCATTTCAAATTTGTTTGAGACAATTTTATTATGTTGATTTACTTTTATACAAAAACTAACTACAGATAACTCTACCTGACACGTTGGTATGTAGGTAGGTAATTTCTTACCATTACTGACGTACCAATAAATGTACCTACCTCAAACCTCAAAACAGAATTTCATCCAAATTCTCCCAAGTAGATTTTAGATGGTAAGGCCGTTCCTAGACGGCCCATATTTTTACTGCAAAGCTGGCAATATTATCGATGGTAGCCCGGCCAGCATCAGCCATGCTAGAATGTATGAATAATTGACCCGGCGACATTCAAATATTGCCGGACTTTTATTGCTGTAAAATATGGCCCGTCTAGGGTCGCCCTAAGAAACCTAACTACAAGTAGGTAGGTAGTTAGTTACATAAACAGTGATTAACGTGGGTTTAAACGCTTTCTGAAGAAAAAAACGACAGTAAAATCAGAAACACTAACTGTCTTTCAGGATAAAATAATCCACAATGTATTTGTGTGTGGTAAAAAAGAAGCAGTCCATTGTGGCGCTTCTTTTAGTTCTATTTTGGCTGCTCTTGCGCCGGCCTCGGCGGCCTCGGCCCACAATATCGATACAACGGACGTCGGCGCACCTGAGTATGCAGAGGACCGCCTGGCTATTTGATCATTGGGACGAGTTGTAGCTAGATTTTAAATCTGTCCGTCGTTTTATGGTGTAATGTATGTAAGTCCGGCAGAATAAAGCGGAATTAAGAATAAGTAAGTATGTAATACTTAGGTATTTACCTAAATACCTAAATAAAATGTAAGTAATGTAGATAGATGCAAAATACCTAATATATCAATAAATATATTAATATATTTTAATTTATATATTTTTTAAATTTATATTTTTCTAAATATTTTGGTCACATAGAAAAATATGATAGGTACGCACAGAATATGCTCTATTACATGGGTCCAGAAGGATAGTCTTCATACAAAACACGATTTCGAAACGTGTCAAATTTATTTTGGTACCGTAGTAAAACCTTTTTTTCTATTCGTGATGAACTTGCCATTAAAAGAGGTTACCCGATTTAGTTGGGTAAATTATATAAAGATCAGAGTTTAAAGAAATCACAAGACCAGAAACAAAGTATTAGGCCAGCTTAGGCCAGAGCTAAACTACACACAAAGCCTTACCCAGATCCATTCATGACACTATTCTACAAACTAATATTATAGATTGTATGTAAACCTTAACTAAAATCAGAGTAGGTAAAAGGTAAGAATTTAAGTAAAAATCAAGAGTACGAATTTGCGTTAAAATCAATAGTAAAGGGATTACTATTGATTTTATCTTATTTACACATAAATTTACACACTATCATTATTTACATCATACATTTAAGTTATTTTTGTTATTATCGGCAATAAAATAACATTACATTTACATAAAAATAAAACTGACGCCTGCTTGTCAGGATATTTCACTGTTACGTATATTTCTTTCTTGCGAAGGTGCACAGAGCAAATTGTTATAGGGGCGACGAAGTTTTCACTAATTTTCATTTTTACTTTGTCGAATTATTTTTGTCCACTGATCGGCTAAACTGGATCCTTAAGAAACCTAAAGTTTATTAAAGGGAAAATATAAAAATACCTTGTGGCAACACTTTTTTCAGCAACTTCTCGCTCTGTTGACATTAAGAATTAATTACACTTATTACATTAACTTTCTATAGCACATAAAAATATATTTAAGACTTACGGATGATATGTGACGTTGCCTTTTTTTATTGTTTTGGATATTCTGAAATTTCGGCATGAGTGGACTACACAGTTCACCATATTTATTGGTTAGTGGGGAGACGTAACCGCTACTGGATGACATCGAAGACTGACTAGTGAATTGGTTGACTTTCAATGGTTTGGTTTACTTTTTTTGGAATCATTATTTTTGACCTATTATGGGTCTTTACTCTATGTCTATGTAGGTACGTAACGTAACGCAAAAACCGATAAACCGTTGTTGATTTTGTTTTTTTTTTGTTTGAAAGGTGATTAGTCGGGAGTGTTCTATGTTTGATGAAAATCGGTGTCGGTGTTTTTTTTATTTTTTAATGTTAAGTGCTAATTATCTAGATTTACACTCATTCTATTAAGTTTATGATAGGTACATTTATTAAGAATACATAAAATAAAACAAATTGTAACAATACCTTATTACAAAATACCATCTTTCAGACAATTGGACATATGTACCTACTACGTACTTTTGTATAGTTACATCAACATCGTGCGGCGCGCGGGCGGCGGCGCGGCTGGTCACGAAATCCCCACGCACGTGCAGCCTTCGCGAACGGCCGCCTTTTTACCCACACGAGATAATGCACCCGTAAATAGCTTCGACTGGACATCGCTTTACATTTAGCGACGACGAAGGCCTATAGGAAAAATACTCTTTTTGAGAATAAATTGACGGTCGTTTTTTTTGCTATATGAAATGGATTTTACCAATATAATAAAGATAAAGATACATTTATTTGCTTTAAATACGAGTAATAATATTGATGTTGCATAAAATTAAATACGAGCTTCATGTTGTGCCTGAAGAGGTGTGCAAAGTTTGGAGAGATGGCTAATTACAAAAAATATAAAATACTTAATACAATATCTAATAAGTAAATCTTTTAATCGTACCTACGAAGATGGGAAGCAAATGGTTCTGCCAATAGATTACTACAATAACGAGAGCATGATTTGAATGAAAGGGTGGTTTTACAAAATCTTTTGCCTATAGGTACCTAGATTAGCCTATAAGAGGTACCTAGATATCTTTTGAAAAGTAAATAGTACGTAATGAATACTTCTTTCTGCTATATTATTTAGAAAACGTTTATTTATCCTTTACCTGATTCGAAATAAATATATTATTACTAGCTGCGCCCCGCGGTTTCATCCGCGATTATCGAAATATATTATATTATATTACCGAAAGTATCCTATGTGCTATTCTAGACTATAATCTATCTCTGTGCCAAATTTCAAGCAGATCTGTTCAGCCGTTCTGACGCGAAAGAGTAACAAACATCCATCCATCCATTTTCACAAACTTTCGCGTCGCTAAAGTGACAATTTTTATTTTATTTTTGTTAAAAAATATATTTATATATTTTTTAATAAAAAGTACCCTATGTTACTTCTAGTACCTCCCAGAATATGTGTACAAAGTTTCATGATGATTCGTCAAGTAGTTTTTGCGTGAAAGCGTAACAAACATCCACGCTTTTTCACATTTATAACATTATTAGTAAGGACTAATATATTATTCAGTAGGTACCGAATTCTATGGTGTTTACACCAGATATCACAAAACATGAAATAATATCTCCTAACATTGAGTATAGAGTAACAACTGGCGACCTTATCACTAAGAGCGATATCTTCCAGGCAGCCTTAGAATGTAGATAACATCTCTAATGACTTGTCAAAATAAATATTTTTTCCTTCTTTATCCATCCATATCCACAATTTATCCAAAATTTCATACTAAATACCTACTTACATACAAATATTATAAAATCGAAAGTAACTCTGTCTGTCTGTCTGTTTAAGCTTTTCACGGCTAAACGGCTGAACGGGTATTAATGAAATTTGAAAATTAGTAACAGTATAACACGAGGAAGGTTTTTGGAAACTATTGTCTCAATAAACGCGACCCAAGTCGCGGGTAACAGCTAGACGCTAGTGTATTATAGGTACCGATATGTTTAATTTGTAGTAAGGCTCAAAAATATTACACAAAATGATGGGCTCAGCGGCCAAAATACCCACTAATTCTTTGATAAGATCGGATCCACACTAACATTCCATTCCATCTCCAAAACTCGTCGTGTTGTCTCCGATACAAGTGAGTAGTGGCCGCCAGGTTTCGGATAAGGTTGCGAGTGGGTTGCCATAACTTGTCCAGCTTTATGTAAAGCACGTGGTGAACATTAATCTTCGAAGGTTCTGTCCGCTCGTGTTTTGTACTTGCTGAGTGATGACTTCAACCTCTGAGGTGATTCGTATCTGCCTTTGTTTTCTATCAACGTACTTACTCGTACTAAGGTGATTTTGAAGCAATCTTTAAAAGTTGTATGAAATCTAAGTTCATAGAGTTAATTGAATACAACAACAACAATCACATAACATTTAGAAATCCTAAGCGAAAGAATAACTTCAAAATGAAATAGTTACTTATAGTTCTAGCAATAGGTCGAACGAGATTAAGGATGTACCATGGTATATATACTCCGCCAGGTATAGCATTTAGCAACACGTAATTACGTCAATCGATACTTAGGCAAGACCGTCAAGGATTCATTCATTTACAACAAGTTCGAAAAAGACGGATGACAACTACGTCTTACGGGTTTGCTGAATGGAAACCTTGTTTTTTTGGATCTTGGGAGGTACCTACTTCTTTACAATGTTTGTGACATATTACTTTGTTCCTATGTTAGTAGGTACATTAAAACGGCTAAATCACCTCCATTATAGCTCAGACTAAAATGTTTATGAATGAAACCTACGTTTAACAGTCATTTCGATCAACAATGGACTAACATTACCTCACAAATCAGACCTTCAACCGTCCAACCAACTGACAGACTGACTCACACATGTTTAGGTTCGGCGCGTGGCATTGTCTTTGTCCATAATGTTATGTCAAACAGTTTCGAGGAAATCGTAGGCAATAACATCGACGTGTTTATTGAAATGTCTTTTGCGTGTTGGTGAAATGGTGTGTCATGGACATGGGCTGGACTACTGGACCCGTCGGCGTCGGGTTGGAGCGTAAAACATCCTCGTAGACATAACATAGCTATTTCACATTCGGTCACTGCAGTGCAGGTGCGATTTTGAATTGACCCATGATAATTAAACATCATAGATGATGAGGTTGTAAGCCTTTCCATTACAGGCTGTTTTAATCCTGTACCTAAAAGTTACTTAAGACGCAATTGATTCCTAAATACTTTTTCAGTAAGTAGTTTTTTGGTTGCGTTTGACGTAATACCAGTACAGTAGGTAGATATTTTTCAATCTTGACGTCTTTAATGACTTGGGACAATCAATCTTGATCAGAGACTGTGATAGTTTCTTTGTAAAGGAATGCAATAAGGGTCGCGAGCCCCTAAATCCGAGTGTAAACATTCCACCCACCCCGCCACTGGTAACTCAATATTCGGCGAGCCAGATCCTGTGTAGGGTTGCAGAAGGCTATAGTAAAATTTAAAGCTAAATTTTCCTTCTCAGGGCCTATTTTAAAACAAAAAAACTGACGAAATAATAAGTGTATAATTTTACCAAAAAATACAAATAAGTAGATAGGTAAGTAAAGGTAATATGGTCAATCTGTAAAATATAACTACATAGAATAGAAAATTATTTAGATTTTTGGTATGTATGTTTTCATCATTCGTAGTAGTCTAAGTGGAGTGTGGACAAAGGATATTCATTTAATGATATGTATTTTGAAAGGCTACCGTTTTGACTTTTTCAGCACCGTCTGGGTTATGAAAAATAGCTAAGTAAAGAAAATTTCGAAGATAGATAACACAGAGATAGCCCTACATCCCCGCAGCGCCGCGCACCAGGCCCCTTCAATAAAACATCTCGATAATGAAAAGTCAGACAGTCATAGAGGGTGGCGAATTAACCCTCCATCCGGAGATGAAGCTCGTCACGCCAAACTGATCCTTATGACCCTGGACCTTGTCCCTAATATTAAACGACACTTCATGTCTGTACCGCCGCGCAATAAATATCTTAATGATATGGAATCAGAAAGTATCTTCGCGTTTTATGTTCGTAAAAGAGCTTAACTACCATCAGGGGTGAAGAAAAATGAATTTTCATCGTTAAATCGAAAGTATATTTTGGAGTTGAGTTTTTATGATGCTGAATGGTTTTTTCTGGTTTCCCCAGACGACATTTGACATTCATTGCGTTTTATACGAGACGGCACGTGCGAGGCCACCTGTCGCTGATTCTGCACTTGTTCGATTTAAATACATTGTACGCGTCATTTAATGAATGAATTGCATACTTAATTAAGAAGTTAATATTTACATTTGTAGGTAATTGGGTTATCATGTGATTGTTTTTTTTTACATCTAGTTGCATCCCGAACAGTTAGAAAAATATTTTGCTAAAAATGCATAGAATTAGAATAAGCTACACTTACACGTTTTATTAAGTAACCCTGTAGAGCCTCCAACAGCCTACATATCTCCAGTCCAATCTCCTGCCCTGCCAGCTTTTATATAACCGATCCAGTATGCGCTCCGCGCCTCCCATATCTACGATTGTTAAAATCAAAGAATGGCCATCAGCATAAATATTTGTTAAAAGTTTTATAAATCGATTCGAGTCGCGTCCGATGCAAATGGCCGGCGCCGGATGCGACCTCCCATCGGCTCCCAATCGGCGACAATGCATTCAAAATGGCGCCTCCATGGTTTATCGCACCGACACTCGACTGGACAATAAACACTTCCGCTGCTTACGTGGGACGATTAGTTGAATGTTGAATTAGATCTCAAGTTACAGCTTGGGCGGCAGACAGCGCAATTGTTACGATAATGCTGCAACATGTAAGTGGTATTTCGGAATGTGGATTGAACAAAACATCTAGGTTTACACGGAAAATTTAGCTTGAATAGTTACTTAATTAACTGTATTCAATACTAGCGATGCCCCGCGGATACCCGCGGTTAAAAAGTAAATGTTAATCCTAAGCTACCTATTACATTTCATTAATTCCGTCTATCCGTTTGAGCGTGATGAAGTAAAACAACACAAACTTCCGGCTTTATAAGATAGGTAAGGTAAATAAGATGGAAGACTTGATTTTCATTCGCTGATCGTATAATTGAAATGAAATGAATGTTTATTGGTGGCAACAAACGTCACAAATCAATAAATTACCAAATAAATCTTATTCCTTAAATGTTTAAGTCAGTGTTAAGAATCATTACTAGCCAAACTAGGAATTAACCTGTGTTTTGGTATGGCAATACACCCCGCCGGAAGAAAGGAAATTACGGACAAAGGCTAAACTACTGGAATGAAATTGAAGCAGTTTTATTATCAGCATACTATTTCATAACCAGTAAAGTACAAGTCTGTACAAGGCAGAATTAGCGTTAAATACGAATTCCGTGAGAGAAAACTACTACATCGTGATCTGTCGCCGGCGATGGTCGTGACGCGTTGCCTCACTCATAGAGTAATGTAGAGCCGTGGGTAGAGCGTTGCGAAGGTTTTGCACGATCCTAACATTATCAGCAGAGGTATGCGGTGTCTGACGATTGGTTAACATCAGAAGATTGTAGATACCACATCAATCCGTTAGCTTTATTAGAATTAGGTATACCTACAATCTACATTGAAATCAGTGATATGTTATATTTCAGTTTGATCTTAAACTATGTTTGATTGTTATCGTAAGCCTCTACGAGCATACTTTGCTAACCTTTCGGAAACGTTTTTTTCGGATTCCAAAAATGTAAACTCAATTTATTCGAGTTTCCGTCCGCATTCATAAGTTTGTAAATGCGATTCATTCTTCCGATCGGATTTATACCCGATTACCTATTCCAAGATTCATAAAAGTAGACTGAGATTGAGTTCAATTTTTTTTAATCCGATCTGGAACATGTCCGAATGATTGTGAATATGGGTGCTGAGCTTCGAACATACAAAAACGCGGACAAATCAAATCAAATCATTTTATTTGCATGTCAATGGGTTCAATAAGATTAAAAGATTTAAAAATTAATGTTCAGCCATTAAAAACAATAGTCGTGCAAAATTTTACAAAATTATGATTCTAGTAGTATTACAAACAATTAAATGATTCCAATATTTGTATAGTTATATAATAAAGTTAAAGTTATTTGCAAGCCCAAATATAAAAATGTAAGCGACAAGTAATTTTATTTAAAAATTCATCGGTTTCATAGAAACTCTCCTTCACTAACCACTTCTTCAGCTGTCAACAGAATCGTCTAACATATGGGACGATGATGACTGTTATGACTATTAGCTCATGCAGACATGCAGAGCTTCGGAAATCGATCAATTAATTTTCAAGATAAATAGACATGCTGGTAATCTAATTAAGCCGTCTAATTAAGGAAATCAAATACGTGAATCGGCCGCCGATAGACTCCGAGATGTGTTATTTACAACTTAATCAATTATCTATCTATCTTACTTCTGATTCTGAGGCCGACGTTTAATTGGATCGAATAATAAAATTTATTACCATTTATCTATCTCTCAATTACGACGATTGAGTTAAGGCATGGTATGAGATTACTCGGGGTTTATTAAGAAGGCAGGTGGCGGAGGTATCGCCGTACTCGACTCTTCATGTTGAAGGTATAACTGTAATTGAAGATTTTATTAGGCTAATTTTTGAATTTGGGTTTGACAGACCACCAGTAAGTTTTTTTTATTCGGTAAGTATTAGCCTGGTTCAATTAGTAAATCCTTCTAAGTGATGTGGATCACTGGTTATTCAATCACTAATTACTTACCTGCATAAGGTACATTAAAAATGCATGCTTATGCATATTTATTCAAAGCAAATGAAAGAATGTTTCACACTATAACACTAATATTATAAATGCGAAAGTTTAGACAGATGTATGAATGGATGGATGTTAGTTCAACCACGCCAGAACGGTTAAACGGATCTGAATAAAATTGTCATAGAGGTAGATTTATATCTCGAATAGCACATAGGACACTTTTTACCGCAGGTGAAACCATGGGGCGCAGCAAGTAATGCCTTGCTTGCTCAAAAGTATTAGGCACTCCCATAAAACATGTGCAACCCATAAAATATTGAAAATGTAACTAATCTGTTTAACATTAACTTGAGCGCCAATATTAAAAGTTAATTTTAAACAATAGATAGAGTATTATAAGGTACCATAAAACACCTGGTCCATAAAACGTGGGATATTCATTTTTTGAAAAATGGTGTGTGCTCCTTGTTAGTTTTCTTTTGAATTTCATAGTGTGAAGAACCATAGCTGTGTGTGATTTTATTGTGAAGTAGATACAGTTTATGTTACGAAATGCCGAAACAACGCGAGCTTGATATCGAAAAACGAATACAGATCCAGGTTTTACACGAAGAAGGCAAATTCAAGTAGAGATTGCCAAATTATTAAAATGCTCACGGTGTTTCATAGTCATAGTCTAGGTTCCATGCATGCCTAATGTATTTTGGTTTTATTCCCCCATGACATATTAAACGCCCAGGTTTTAAAACACCACAAAACTAAATACTATAAAAGTAATAGTGACAGTTAAATATTGTGAATGCTCGTCACATGGAGCTACAAAGGGCCATCAAAACCAGTGTCCCGCAGTCGTCGGTATCAGGAATAGTAAATTAGGATGGCGCGCACCTGTGTGGCCCGACGCCGAAAAAACGTGGGCGCAACCTCTGGACTAAACGAATTATTAACCACTACCTGAGAATTACACACGTGGTCCCTTATTCCTATCCAGCACTATCGCTTTGCTACTCTGTACATTGAATGCCCATCAATGCTAATCCTTTTTGTGTGTAAAGCGAGACGTCGATGGTTTCAAAACAGCTGGCTTTTCACGTGTCACGGTGATTTGTAATAATCGAAATATTAGTCAAGTGGACCCGCCTTCATTCTCAGGTGCATTTTTGTATTGAAGAAACGTTGTGTTTTTCTTGTCCTGTTTTAAAAGCCTTTAAACGTCAAGTTTCCCAGGATTTGTTAATAAGGTTATTTTTAGAGATCCTTGCGAGCGAAAATAAAGTTTTATTAAAAATTATTAGGTGCGTTTGGTGTGTCGACTATGCTTAGTATCCCAATCGAAACAAATTGCGTTATAAAACAGTCGCAAACAGATTAAAGCTTTTCTAACACTTTTAATATAGTAGAGAGAGATAATAATAACAGAATTTGTATGGAACCTATTAGATAAATACAAACTCAGTTAAACTTTGACTAGTCATTCTGTGTCATTATAATTTTCTGAGATGTTTTGGAATTTAAATTAGGTTAAGATAAGACGATTAATTTGAACTTTTATAACAAACGACATGCTTCTTAGAGGAGTCACATTAGCTTTTGAAGAATTGCATTGTCATTGTGGTGTCTGTTGTTTAGTTTTTAGATTTTAGGTTTTGAGAGACCAATAAAATTACTAAAAAAGTAGGAGTGGATCAAAATAATCAATTCAGTTACAGAAAATACAACATCAATAATTTCCAGTGTAATTATTTTCTCGAAAGGTGTTGCAGTCTATAGGCACCATTGACACACTAAGCATCAAGTGAGTGCTTCTTGCATATATATATGTTTGCCACTCTTGCTTACATAAAAAAGTTTGGAAGTGACGTCACTACCCACGTCAGCGTAGGTGGTAGGCTAACTAATCGCCGGGGAATGTGCCATCAGGTTGATAGGCGCTGGATGCCTCGGTTCGATGGCAGGGCCTCTGCAAGCTTGAGATTCCAACATCCGTAAATGACAGCAAGAACCTCAAGTCTCCTTGGCAGTGGACATTAGCATTCAAAATTCACACTCGATATTTTTTCTAATTTAAAGATAGAGCGAAATTTCTTAAGTGTTCATTTTACTATTGCAGATACAATGGATGATGAAATTTATACTTATTTTTTTGTCAACCTAAAGTTTGACAAAAATATAAGTACTTAGCTTGACTTTAGCACTAGGTGGAAATAAACGAATATTAGGTACCTATTCCAATTTCGATTTTTGTCGTTGGTTGATCTCGCAACAGTGTCATGTTAGCTTAGTTAAACTAATTAGTGAAACATACTACGATTTATTAACAATTAACTTGATTTAGCCAGTTTTGGAATTGGTTCTTTTTGGTCTACGGCGACGATTAGTCGGAAACTCGAGAAAACATGGAGTTATGCTGCCGCCTGCCATATACACTGAGTGATCTGACTAATTGCATAGATTATAAAAGTTACTAAGACTGAGTTACACCAACTAACTTTAGCTATAACCAAAGCGTAACTAGTCGTAAAATCTCTGGTTTACTAGTAAACTAGAATACGGTTGTTTACGCTTTGGTTTTAGTTAAAGTTAGTGTTAGTGTAGGTTTAGTTAAAGTTAGTGTGCACCCAGCACAATATCACTAACGCTTGCTAATTGCCCAAAGAGCATAATGCCCAAGGAGCTAAATGTCCGACGCACACCAAGGAGCTAAATATCCATAGCGCCAAATCATAGTTAAAGTTAGCTGGTGCAAATCAGCCTAAGTTTCCATAAAGTCACAAAACGCAGGTGTCACAGTCATCTACGTCGCTGGCGCCAGTGACTGATAACTGTACGAACTAGACAAAGGAGTTGAGATTTCTAACTATGTAGTAATATTTTTTATCTTCACCTCAGAAGAGCTCATGAGGTAATCGTGGACGTTATACGTGTCTAGGTCATGCTGTCTTGTAAAATACAATAGGTGTTCACCAATCTTCACTTACAAGATACGAAATTCTTATAAATCATTTAAAACAAAATTTGATAAAGCTTACAAATGTCAAACAAGTAACATTATTAAAAAAAAAAAACCCCGCCTGCAAATTGTTGTACTCTATGTCACTTCCACTATCAAGACGATTCAAATGACATCTCTCATGTCGAAATCCACAGATCATACAAACAAGGTTTTGTTTGTATGATCTGTGTCGAAAACCATCAAGCTGTTTAGGCTGTAGAACGTGTCAAAGAAACCTCATACATACATACATACATACTCGAAAAACATAACCCTCCTTCTTTTGCAGTCGAGCAAAAATAAAATATATGTGAGAAATTAAAACAAAATCAAAAGAATGTAAAAGAAATGCGCAGAGAAACAGCAATTTGTTTGGTTATGTTAATGTGTTAAGTGATAGTTATGGAAGCAATGATAGCCTAGTTGGAGAAGGCCTTTCAAGCCAGAGGGAGCGGAATCGAACCCAGCCCACGGCACGCACCAATTTGTTTATTGTATGATCATATGTGCGTATTGTATGTCATCTGCTATACATGACTGGAGCCCGGTGTATGGCGACAAGCTCGCCCCTGTCACATTTGGGACTGAATATCGTCCGGCGAAGTGTGGGTGTTGTATTACAACTCTGCCAGCCCCCTCAGGGGAAAGGCGTGACGATATGTTATGTTATGTAAATGTGCCGAGCTATGCCTTCATCATCATCATCATCATTATCCAAATAATTCATATGCCTCTATCAGTCTAGGACTAATATAAACTATACATTCTCACAAATATCTAATAATACCTACACGCCTTGCTTTTTATCGATGTTTTTTTTTTAATTTCTTCGCTCCCTTCTGGTACTATCCATGCAGGTCATACGTGATGACAAGATGACGTGATGATAAGAGTGATGACGTCACCAGCACTAATTGCACCGTGCAGTGAGGCAGTGAGTAATGAGTCCACAATGCACGACAGGTTGATAGCTCGGCGCCGACCGGCCCGAGCTGATAACCTATAGCCTCATCACTGCCGATGAAAAATACAACGGAATGCCTCTACATACATGGAATGTATTAACATAGAAATATATTCAAGATAAATACTCGTATGATGCTTTCCTAGGTGTAGGGTCAACTGGGGCAAATGTGTCTGTGGGGCGTCTTTCGAGAATTACTGACAAACCCTTCACAAATTAGGCAACTAACGTCATCTTGCACAGATTATTTCAACTAAAAGAAAAGATGTAGGTGGCGCCTAATTTGTGAAGGGTTTGTCAGTAATTCTCGAAAGACGCATTTGCCTTAGTTGACCCTAGTACTGACGTGAGTAACAATTTTCTCGTGAGAAATACTCTTATGAAAGAGAATAACAAGCTAGATATGCGTGTATATGATTTCCAGACCAGTATTTTGTTAATTTATTCTAAGCCAATTGCATGAGTATAGAATCATTTATCTTCGGTCTAACAATGAATTCAAGTCAACGAACAACAACAAAGAATATTGTGTGAGTTTAATGACATCCATCTGATTTAAATAAAACCCATACTGCTGATATTACCCAATATATTTCAAGAACGGAAAACAGTTAACGTTGTTATTCTTATTTAGGGTTTAATTGTCCTTTACGAGTTCCTCATTATGATGCTTTAAAACGGCTGCTACCATGCGAGATTCTTATTCCTTTTACAACTCTACATAAAAATGTACATTTTCAATCCAAATATGGCGGACGGCTGATGGCAGGCAGTGATTTCTTTTAATAACGAGCTTCGATGTAAGGCGACGTCAACTTTCCTTGCAGAGTTAGAAACAAAAACAAACGCCGCAGCCTTCTGCTACAGGCTGTACTTAAATGGAGCCAGAGGATCGCATCGAAGTCCTATATCAGGACCGATAGACAGTTAACCTTTTTCTGTTTGTGTGATCCTTAACTTCAAATGGTAATACTTAATGCATCTTAAACGATTCGAATAGGAACACATATTTTACATTCAGGTACCGCGGTACAAATTACATCTGTCTCATAAACAGTGGCAGTATGGACTATGGACAATAATAACACCTACTCACAAATTGCTCAACGAGATATTCGCTTCGGGCTACAATAAAGCGGCTAAGATATTTAGCCGGGTTTGATGTCCATCTAACCATTTAATTGGCCGGTTTACTGATATCCTACCATTTAGAGGTGTATCGAATTTCTATATTTCGAAAGAGAGCGGCGCAAGAACCGTATGGTGATTCGTAATGGCGTTTTTGCTCGAACAACTTTTGAATGCTTCAACGGAGCATTGTTCGAGTAGTGGCGCCGGCCACTAGAGGCAGTAATTAATGACGTCACCGCGTCAAGTTTAGATTTATGGATGATGTCAGTCACAAGTTGGAGTTAAGTGAAATCTCGCGGCTGCAATCTCGGTTTATGTGAGCCACCTGCGAGTGGCGAGTCAATGATCTTCGTCGGCCGTTGTCGCGATTGCACGTGCGCCCGCGCCGGCGCAGCGCAGCCCTTGACTAGACTCGTTCCTATCTGCATAATTCATGGCTGTTCAGAGCCTCGGATGACGTAATGCAATTGCTGGATTTAATAATAGCCTTGCCTACATGGAGCTATCGCCAGTTTTGTTAGGGAATCTTGGCCGCCCTCATATGACAAGCACTTTGTTGACTTGTGACAAAAAAGTTTATGAACGTTCGATTACAAACTAAAGAATTTTATGGTTCTAAAGTTTCTATTCCTTGGCAGTAATGTAGAAAGCACTTTAAAAACAAGTGGGCAGTAAAATCTTTTGTCTTCTTTTAAAACTTTGGATACAATATTTGAATGCTTAGAGATAACATTCAGGTAGATAACCAATATAACGTCAAAAATTATAACTAGAAGGAAGAATAACTTAAGTGCATTACAAACAAAATTAATAACGGTACTTACAAAAGCTGAGGTAGATAAATCTGCTGAGATTACTTTCTTACGGTACTGCCTTTAACAACATTAAGCCTATCGACTTTGTTAGACAATTATGATCATTATTTCAATTCAAATGATAATGTGTTTGATGATCATTTATTATGTTTGATAAATGATTTGAATGGAGTATAAGAATTTTGGTGTGTTATAATAAGTTTATTTGCGTTCCAACATAATTTTATAGGACCTATGTGGGTTTAGTGTAGCATTCTCTTACATTACTCGGCGGAATACCTTTGAAGTGGTCTTAAACGCAGTTGTTGTCGAAATGTTCTTTTGTGAATGAAACGGTTGCTCGCACCATTCTTGGTACAGACGTACCCATACTAAATACCCTGTGAATGCTAAGCGCAATATAAAGGAGCGCTTGCTAAATACAAGTGTGGTGTTTGAATACGAGTAACAATTTGAATAATGGTCTGAAACGTAGACATAGCAAGCGTTTCGTTTTGAATGGCGCGTCGGCTGTCAACATGGGTTGCGTCCGCGGCCTTATTGCCTATTGTTCGCGAACAAACGCAGGAAACTGTAAAGTCGAAAGTCCGTTTAGAGATTTCGCCGTACAGACAGGTAGGTCGCGCAGGTGTCTCTATTCTGCTCTCGACGGTGCCTGAGCACCGCCGTAAACAATGTTCCGCGTCTCAGAGATGCTGTAGATGCGGTTACTGGGGAACAAAGGAGAGGAAGTTGTTTTCAAGAGTTTTGCGAAATTATAAAAGGATTTTTTGATAGTCGGTAAACAGCAATAAAGCACGGCTGTGCGAGCGGTTTTGTTGAATGTATCCATTATCATATTACTTCAATAAAGCCTTTTTAGTGTAAAGTGGAATGGTAGGATGTTTGAATACCGCTAAACACACCTCGGTACTGGTGAGTATTAGATTGTTTTTATTGGGGAAGTAAAGAAGAAAGCTAGAGTCAACTTTTAATAACAAAGTTCTTGTATAACAATATTTACAATCTACATGGAATACAACATGTACCAGTCGCGTCGCAACCGCTATATATAACAGTTTCAGTCCCTATTCTAAAGCAGGATGCCTGTAGAGCCTACCCTACACTTTCCCCTTCGAGTCACGACGCGTTTCCAAGGCAACGGTTTTCCATGGCTACGAGCATTGGTCGGAAAATTCAAAATGGCGGCCGTATCGATCGCTGGGGGTGAGAGGGAGGTTGCGAGGGTCGCTGGGGATGTTAGGGGAGGTGGAGTGTGCTGGAGGTGCTTACTTTGTAGTCCTTTAATGAAGACTTAATTGGAAGGGATCGATTTGGTTGGCGTGCAGTTCTTGAATTTTTGCAAATGTTGAGTATTATTGGTACTATACTTTCGTCGATAGCAGTTGTTTAGAAAAACGTAAAAGAAAAGTGAATGGAAAGTGTAGTCTAAGTAATACACTCACTACGCGTTAATTTTGAACAGATTAGTACTAATCTGTTGTAGTTTAGTGGTTAAACCCCGTCCCACTTAGTAATAAACGCTGTTTAGCCTCGGAATAGTAATACAGTGTTTGGTTTTATTTCTTCTTTTAAATCTTTGAACTCGATTGAAAAGACAAAATACTGTCCTCCATAACGAAATAGTTCTACAGTGTTTTGTCTTTTTCTTTTGTTTACATTTTAAACTCGATTGAAAAAGACAAAACACTGTATAATTATTCCGGGGCTTTACATCGTTTATTGCTAAGGGGGTGTTGTATGTCTTTATTGTATATAATATATGTACCTACACAGTATCCACACGCATACAATGCCAATGGTTCTAAACTTTATGTAGCCACAAATTTCTAGCAACACAGTACTAGTCTACGAACACCGCATCACTTTCTTTGCGTTTCTTTTAACACTGTGTCAAACCGCATTGTCTGATTGTCTGCACACGTGTGTCTTTATTTTTGACTGCGAGTGTCGATCTGTGATGAAATTGATGAGCCACGTGCACTAAATGTCACTTGTTTGTACACGTACAGTATAAATAACACGGTGAGAATGGTCTTTGATTTTGTGTTTTGGTGTTCTAACCATTTACTCAGTTCAATCTAGGCTTTGATTATTGTCTATTCTGAGGATTACGCACAACTATTAAGTATATATGTCGTAGGGAGATGAGAATGTCAGGGATTTCACAAAATCCCTAGGAATAACCTCGAAATCACGGTTTTTTTTTGGATGCGGTCGTGTGCGAGAGCTTTCTCGTAGCCCCGACATTTAACGCCGAAGTGGAACTCCCAAGGGTTATTAGTAGGTAGGGCGCTAGTGACAGGATTCCCACATATCTACCTTATTATGCCCGCTGCCGAGGCTGGAGGTGGAAATTATTAAAACTTTCTTAAGGCTTGAAAAAAACTTCCCCTGTCCGCTGTGAATAGGTGCCGCTTGTTTCACATTTTACTAGGTTTCGTTTAGTAAAGCTACATTTACTTACTAAACATTTTTAGTAAGAAGACGTAACAAAGATTAAAAAAAACATCCACCGTGATCTAGTGATTTCGTGAAATCCCAGGTATCGTCAATTACCTGCAACAATTATATTATCTAAGCTCTGTAGTTGGGCGGTTCGTAGTTTTCTTTTAGAAGTATAAAATATTCATAGTCCAAAGAAAAGTTTTGAGTATTGACGCCGTTTAAGTAAAATTAATATTGCTTTTGATGTAAAAAAAATATTTGAGTGTAGTGTCAGAACTTACTACACTCACTTCATACAAAACTTCAAGGTGCAAAAGATCTAGTAGAGTATCGGAAGCATTTCGCGGCGGAAGTGAGCTCAATTGTCTTTTTGTTTCCTTTTTTAGCGAGGGGACATCATTTTTCACTACAGTACAAGTGAAATCTTCAGAAAAAACATTCCATAATCGTTTTCTCGTTTGTAACGAAAAAGTTTACCTATTTAGTGATAAAGACTAAGTTCCGACTTGATTTGTTAAACGTTTTATTGACTTTTTTACTACCTTAACATAACATCAGAGAACAAAAGCTTGTTCTGGTCTAGGCGGTAGTGTATTTTCTTCGCATAAGACAAAATATTTCGACAACAGATGAAAGTAACATTTCAAACTGACCGTTTATTGCCGGCTAACAAATAAACTGGCGGATTTTAGTATCGATAAGTTGTTTGATGTGGTGTTTTATCTGTTCGGTGGGCGTGTCCTGGTGCAAGACAATGATCTATTTTCGCTGAGAAGCCACGTGGCCGCCAGCTGCGCGCGCGCACGTGCCGGTATTTATACTGACGCCGCCCGCCCTTCGTCAGGATACCGCCGCTACTTATTCTTGACCATCGTGTAATTAAGAAAGTGTTGCGGGTTTCATTATTTGCTACTTCATATGTACAGTTATGCTTAAGAGGTTATAGTATTATACTTGATATGTGCATATGCTTATGAAGTTTTAGTAGGTAACGAAAAGGCAGAATGATAATAAAGTTAATTTTATTTATCTCTGTGGTCTCAATACATGATCTGAGAATTTGGCTGCGATAAGGCAACCAAAATATTTTCTCAATAATTATTATGCTTAGAAAATGTTGTAGTTGCCAAATTTTTTGTTAATTCCCTCGAATCGAGCAGATTAATCCGCGTAGCGAGGACGGAAGAGCAGTGCGACAGCCGCGCCCGTCCGACTGCGAAATATGAACACCCTGCAGGTTATTAATCTGCTCAATTATTGTGAAACTGACGCACACACGGACACGCATCTTCTTTGTCGCATCCGCTCAAGTCAGGGCTGGCAGTCTGTATACCGCAGTTGATGCTCTAAGCAAACCAGTAAACCTGAAAGAAAAGCTTTTAATCTTAGTGCAGTTGGATACTAAGTATCTGAAACAAAAAATATGTCACAATTCTACATAAGCCGTAAACGATGAAATCGCATTATACAATCACAAAATAAAGCATTTTTGCATCGCATGAGTTTCTTTTCAGTTCCCAAAGATGTCCTAAAGTTTTTAAAAGATCATTAGCAACTCAACAGAAACTGTTTTTTTTAAAGAATTCCATAGCAAAAGCTAGCTGAATTCATATAGAAGAAGTAGCAAGCCAGCAGCCCTAGTTGAGAGTGAGTGCGTCGGTGGTGGAGCGGACAGCAACGGCGCGGCGCGGCGGCGCGGGCGCGGCGTCCAATGCGCGCGGACAGGTGCGCGCGGCTGCCGCGCATTTTCATACAAAACCAACGTTTCAGATATAAAAGGCACTTCCTTTCATCCCACCACCTAACGTCGAGAATGCCCATTAATTTGCCAACACAATATTTTTAGTGCGCGGCTCGCGTGTAATATATCGTGGCCACGTGTCGCCGTATGTCGCCCGACGAACGGCTGCGTCAAATTATTTTCGTTCATGTCACAAGATACGGCGCTCATCTGGACGTTTTCCTTTAAAAATCACACCATTTGTTGGCTTAATGCGGCTCAGGATAACGTGCTTCCGGTGCCGGCGGCGGCGTGGAAAATGCGCGCACGCATCTCCCGAGAAAATCGAGCGAATTGACTATTTATACACGTAATTTCACCACGATAAATCATGAAACTAAGCACCTGGAGACTTTTACGTCTTTCCATTTCTTAAAAACATGATTATATAGTAGAGTACGAGCCGGTTGTCGGATGCGATGCGTTAAATCAGTGCAAGCGTAAAAATTGCTGCAACCTGTGTTTACTGCAATCATACTGACGCATCTCGTTACTGTGACTGCGTGCAAATCACAGAGCAATTTTCATGGAAACAGAGCGTTTTGCCGGACGATGAATGACGGCCGGCGGCGTGCGCACTCATCTGCTCGGTTATGACGAGATTTTATACTTCTCCTGCGAAACTACTATCCATAAAATAAACTTATAAGCTTCGTGTGCTCTATCTCTTCCACTTTTATCACCATATTCATTTCATTTCCATCACTTCATGCCGTCCGAATTCACTGAGTGCATATCAATAAATCTCTCGAAATTGCGGCTGTTATTTTTCAGACGCCAGATAATAGTTCTTTGTGATATATGATTTAACACAATCCTTTTTATTGCCAGCGAGACTTATTAATGGCTGATTTTTCAACAGGAGATCAACTTCAAAGGTGGCTCACGGAATTACCTATATCAAAGCGCTCATCTACAGATTACGAATGTTGTCGAAAGGAAAAGAAATCAACGATAATGCGGGAGGTATTAGTCGTTCTGTATATTTTTGTATATCTGTGCTAGGCGTCGGTGGTCGGAGAAAACAAAACATGCGCAGGCGCGAAGGAAACAAGGATCTGACGAAAGAGACTTATGGCAAGGGTCGACGCTCAGGCGGCGCCAAACTATTTGCGGAATAGACACGTGCCGCCTTCAGCCATGTCTCTTGCTCAACTTATTCAGAACATTACAAATAGAGAAACTTGGACTTGACCTCCTTCTCATTTAAGCACTCTTAGGCAGATAAATATTGAGCGCGTTTGTCACGTCACGAGTCACGACTCGCGACCCGTCTCGGATGAAATACGATTTTTCACGAAATTCCAGGAAAATGACTACATTTCACCTTCATTAGACTTTTTGAAACAAATGTGACATGTGTTATTTATTGAGCGAATTTATTGCTTTTATTTGTCCAGGGAATATTTAGTGGTCACTTTTATGACATTTGTCTTATGATGCCGCACATTTACGTCAGTCGGGGATTTTAATAAAGGAGAGGAATGTTAGCGCTAGCGCCTGTGGACGATCAATTAAATTGAACATTATGTTGTGTTGAAGGAAAATAGTTTGTAATGATTAATGTTGGTGGTTGAACGCGCATACGCCTGAGACAAACGCCGTCGACAACTGTTGTCTGCTCGTCGCGGCAGCTGCGCTCCACTTGTACGAGCGACGAGCCACACTACCAGCGGATAACGATTTTCATTACATTCTTAGCATTTACAATCTGAGTTTTAGAAAAGCAATTAAGGAAATTTACTAAAGTTTTAAGTTAAAAATGAATAAAAAATGTTAGGTACATATTATTTTGCATTTAGATCCTACTAATATTATAAACGCGAAAAAACAAAGTTTGTATAGGATTGGATGGATGGATGGATGTTTGTTACTCTGTCACGCCAGAACAGCTGAACAGATCTGGGTGAAATTTGGCACAGAGATATGTTATAGTCTAGAATAGCACATAGGATCCTTTTTAACCGCGGGGCGCAGCTAGTAATAAATAAATTCGGGACACTTTCACACACGGTCGCCTGACCCCAAACTAAGCAAAGCTTGTACTATGGCTGCCAAAGACTGATATACATACTTAGATATTTTTAAATACATACTTAAATAGATATGTAACACCCAGATATATAACAAACACAAATGTTCATCACATTAATGTTTGCCCTAGGTGGGAATCGAACCCACGCCTCCAAGCTCAGAAGGTATTTCAATTTATTATTTCAGCATCGCTGTAAAAATATGTCACTAAAATATTATAAATTTGTATTAGTTTATTAAATTCATATGGAACAAAACATATCATTACAATTAAAAATTGATAAAAACAATTTCTGGGCGTTCCTCGCGAACGAGGAACGATGGACAAGTCAAAGTAAACTTTTTTCGCTCGGTAAAATTGGCAGCTTTCTTGCTAGATATTTTCAAGTAAAATGTTCGCTAGAATGCTGATCAAATTTATTGACATTAAACCATTCTTTAACATACTGAACTTCATAGTTTCTTAACGCACTTGAGGTACATCGTCACAGCAACACATAAATCAGTAGATACCTCAGCAGATACGGTTCGCACCATGCGCTGTAATTGAAAGTAGCTGTCAAGGAACCGCTGTCTGACATTAGTCACGGAAATTACCCGGCTTTGTATTACATCAAACTAATAGTCGATGTTTATAAATAAAGCATCTGTCGATGTTGTTTCTGATTTAGATCGAAGTTGTTTCGCGGAGAGTTTGTATTTCTGTTTTGACGTTGTCGTGTGCAACAAACTACAAGTATGCAGTCTTGTAAAAGTATTTGAAATTATCCATGCTTTTGCTTAACAAATCTCTGATAACTTCAATCAACTTTAACTTCAACAAATTAGAGATTTGACGCCAGTATAGGAAATTGACTCGAATGAGTAACTCCTATAGAAAGACGTAGTCAAGTAACAATAGAATGGCTTATTGAGTTCGCACAGAGCGCCAGGTTACAGCAAATGAGATAAATAAAAAAACTGATTGGATTTGGGCATCGTGCTTCTTGGATGTTGATTAATATTACCATTAAGTCAGTACGGCAGTAAACAAACTATATAATATCTATCAAAGTACTATAAACCGCATACTAAACTAGTGACCTGCCCCGGCTTCGCACGGTACCAATAAACCTTCCGTGAAATATTATCTAACTGATGGTAAAAACCGCATCAAAGTCCGTTGCGTGGTATAGAAGTTAGCGGAAATACAGACAGACGCGAGAGAAGATAGAGAAGGTACTAAGACGTCATAATTCTTAGACATTTTCATCTCAATATGACGTGCTTCTCAAGTTATTCGTCCACTACAATTTTAATGAGTTCGCCGAAGGTCCTACCGAGTGAGTCATGTCATCACAGTCTGCCGTTCACCGGTACAGATCTCGTCACCCGATCTCGCACTTGTGCGCACTTAGTCTAGGGATCAACTGCGTAGTAATGGCATGGAGCAACCTTAATTTTTTCACACAAAAACATTACAGCACTGACTTCTCATCAGCTCGTGATTAAAATGCTGTAATTGATAGTATAATTTTGCAATTGGATTATAAATGCAAAAGTTTACCAAAGGATGTGTGGAATTATTATTTGTGGATTGGAATGTTATCGTAATACTTAGGTATGCAAATTGATGGGATAAGGATTTTATAAGTTTGTCTGTTACTGTATTACGAGTACTTACGTTGCGGAATTATGTACGGTTTTAGGTAGTTAAAATGAATCAACAAATATTTTGTGCTCAGAGGTCTAGAGTGGACCTATACTTTACGTCCAGTAACGACTCGAATAAGATCAGTATGAGATTTCAAACACTGTTACTATGATAATATTTTGTGAGATTTACGTAGAAAGCTTACCAATGACGTAAAGCCGGTGACGTCATAACTGCGCTCGCGCAGGCGCTAGTTGGCATTAATCACGATCCACGCGCGATCATAATCTCGGCGCCGCCGCCGCCCGCCCGCCCTGTTTGTTTAAACGTATGGTACAAAATCTCTTTTGTAATTTACTTTGCACGTATTTGCTATGATTAAAAATTATTTTACATTCAGTGAATTTATAATTAAATTAAGTACGTTCTAATGCGTACGTATTACGTGCTTGATTTTGTTGTTTCATTGAATTAAACGCGTTATTCAAGGAATGAAAGTAAATACACACAAACAGCTGCAATGATAATTGTATTATGTAAGTAAACCTTCACTTAATTGGTTGAAAAAAGTGATTATTGATTTCGAAAACGTATTCTATTTCCGCGGAACAAAGTTTCTACTTGCGCCACGCTACTCCACGCACGTGCGTGTGTATTTTCACAACAAGCCGAATTATTCGCCTTCACCCACACCAACCAGTGATGGAAAGAGTACACAAAGTGCTGGTGCTACACAGCCGGTTGCTTATTTTCTATAACCTCGTGCAATGTACTGCAATCGTGCTTGTTAGATCAAATTTATTGTTTCCGCCAATAATAATTGTTAGCTACCGGTTAAAGGGGTAATTTTTCAAAGTTAATCTGTTATACCTAACTTTAAATAGTAAGCACTTAGCTTTGAGGCCCTAAAGACGTCAGATATTTTAACTCCGCTTGTGGCTTGACTTCACAAAAATGGTACTGGAAGTCTCTGGTAGAGTCAAAAGACAGTATGAAATACAAACGAAGACAGCAGTGAGAGTGTCATCGGAATGTATTAAAGCACAGAAGTGGATTTACACATTTGCCGCCAGTAGGCTCTAATCGATCCATCATGTTTGTAGTGCTGCTTTTGCTAGTGATTTTCTTTTGTTCTATATCTGCCGCCCTAGACAAATAGGCAGGTAGGCAGGTCTACTTAGTCTACTGGTAAATCCGCCACTGCTACAACGACAACACTGAACAACATGATTGTACAATGAGTAATTATAAATTAGAGTGTGTGTTCAGCACGTTATCACAGTAGAAACAAACAAGTATGTTACCTTCACAGAGCGGGATATCGTGCTGCTTGTATGTGTGCACACCAGTTTGCAAGCACCACAGCACGCACACAAGGACCATACGTTAAACTCAGTACCCTGAATACACAGTATGACGTGTTTAAAAGTTTCCAATGTTATTGTTTACATTTCCGAGTGTATAAGCCGGCCGACGCGTTGAGAGAAGCTTTTAGTTTAATATGTTAGTGAATAAGTAACGATTGGTGCTATAAACATTTCGGAGTATAATTTAATGTTCATTGAAATCGATAAACTCTTGTCAAGATTTTAATAACGAGAAGTATTTGAAGAATGGTGTAACCGTGCTCTGGTTGCTGATACGGTTTCAAAGCTTTTATGAGGCCATGTAAATTCAACCTGTATATTGTGTTTTGTTCCAATTACATAAATTTAAGAGTAAATACTGTGAGTATTTGCATGGCTTCATAAAAACTGTGTAATTCATATTTAGCTATCTGTGTACAGTTACGACACTCTTCAAAATTTTCTCATTTTTCTTCGAAGCCATATTTGTGCTCGGATACGGCCAGTAAAATTACCTTTGTCTAGAATAACGCGTATTTGCGCTGACACTAAACGATCAATACGTCTCACGTGACTATGAGTATCACGTGGAAAAGCACGTAATTCAAGCAGAAAGCGTAAGTATTTACACGGCTTCATTAAACTTTAAAACTTTTATTTAGCTACCTGTGTACAGTTACATCAATCTTAAAACTTTTCTCATTTTTCTACGAAGCCATATTTGTGCTTGGATACGGCCAGTAAAATGTACTATGTCTCAAACCACGTGTATTAGCACGTGACATTAAGTGTCACGTAGGAAAGCACGTTCAAAATATTTTTTACACGGCTTCATGAAACTTTAAATTCATATTGAGCCCACCGTGTCCAGTCACGTAATTTTTCAAACTTTTCTCGTTTTTCTATACAAAGCCATAGTAGTTCTTGGCACAGCCAGTAAAATGTGCTTTTTCTCAGATCACGCGTATTTGCGCTTGACACCAAACGTGCAACATTGTCACGTGGAAAAAGTGGAAAAGCATGTAACTCGAGTAGAAAGCGTAAGTATTTACACGGCTTCACAAAACTTTGAAACTCATAATTAGCTATTCGTGTACGTCACGTAATTTTCCAAACTTTTCTCGTTCTTCTATACAAAGCCGTAGTAGTGCTTAGGTGGAGCCAGTTATATGTTGTCTTGAATCACGTATTTTCGCGTAACACCAAACACGTGACAATAAGTGTCTCGCGGAAAAATACGCAAATCGAGTAGAAAGCGTAAGTATTTACACAGCTTTTCTAAAACTTTGAAACTCGTAATTATTTAGATAACCGTGTTCAGTCACGTAATTTTTCAAATTTTTCTCGTTTTATGTCGCAGTAGTGATTAGGTACAATACTACCAGTAAAATGGACTATGCCTCGATTCACGGGTATTTGCTCGTGATTCTAAACGGGATAAGTGTAAATCGAGTATAAACGTTGCAAGTCTTACGTGGCTTCATAATAACTTTGAAACTGATATTTACCTACCCATACATTTCTAATTTTTTTCACGAGCCTGTATGAATGCTATCGGCATGTGAAATATGTTTTAGCTTGATTGACGCGTTGCCACGCGTATCACTGTGTCACACGCAGGAACTCATGAAAAACAAGAAGTTTTCTCGTCAAAGAGAAGCTGATATAGCATTTTATAGTATTAACTTACATGGATGTCGAAGTTCTGAAAAGGAGACTTTAAAAACCGGAAACGAAGCTAAAATGCTAGTTTGTATGTATATGTATAACTTAGAATGTAATTGTCAAAGTGCATGCAACTCAGCACAAACAAACACGCCATGTTTTCGTATAAAAGCAAAGACTATTTAATTACGAGGTGTAATGTAATTTAGCTGATGGCTGCAGGGGGTGGCTCGATACAAATTGGCGGGCGCATGTCACGTAACTTAATCACTACCCTCTGCCATCCCCTTGCAAATAGAGAGGAATATTGGGTCTTCTATGTTTGTACAGGTTTATATCTTTAAAAGACGGGTACGGATACGGATTGTTGAGAAGTATTTTTAGTAAATAAAATTGACTTAGTAACTAGAAATGGATAGGATCTTGAAAATTAACATTTTATCGCTCAGTAAAAAATATATGACTGTCTAATGTAAGTACTTTATTGTCATTCGATGCCGTCCGGGTCTTAAGCAGCTAGGTACTTCAGTAGCAACATTTCTTGTAATCCCATGCTTGACTCGTTTATCTATGCAGCATTGTATGGTCTAAGTAGTTCTGAGCCTTTTCTCCGGAATTATGCTCTCGAAAATCAGCCATACAATATTTTTGGTACCTAAGTTTTCGTGCCTCAAGTTTTTTTTTCTAAATCAGGGACACCCTAAAAAGAAACCGAAGAAAGTTGACGTCATCGATCGCGATAGTAATAACGCAGCATGTGTTTCATTGCGCGAGGGTTCTACAGAACCACGAGTGTACCTAACGAAGTATGGGAAACCTTTCTATTAAATTGCTCCTAATGAACTATGGAAACCTTTTTATTAAATTGGTGCAGCTGGTTGAGTAGTAGCTATGGTAGTAGGTACCTACTGCTGTACGGCCTCGCCCGCATGGTTTGTTTGGCAGAATACAAATTGGATTCATTTGCTTAATGGGATCGACTTATTGATTCTTACGAAAGTTTATCGCTCGGATTGAATTACAGACACCGTGCGATGGTCAAACATTATCTATGGTGAACTTGTAGATTAACTATGTACATGTTGTTAATACCTAACTATATCCTTAAGAAATGGACATAAAGTATCGATGCTGCGTTAAATGAAGAAAAATAAATCGATTGGTAAATAAACAAAACGCAAGTGTTTAGTAATTTTTAAAGTAAGTATTGTAGATAGAAGCATTTAGGACATTTTAGCTTTTAAATTATGTAACGCACTGAGTAAAACATTTTCGATCGAAATATCGTAGCACGTGATATTTCAACCTATAAACGTATTTAGGGAACGTCGTAGACAAAAAAGTGACTAACTTATCTGAATAGTTGTTTGGGGAGCTACCGTCGAATTTTCTGAACAGAAACTGACGAGAGCGCCTACGTTAGTCTTTAGTTTACTTATTTAGCTACCTTTACAGATAAGTTGGTCGCGCTGCAGCGGGTACGGGTAGAGAGGAGAAATATTTTGCGAATGGGAAGCACGTCCTCGTAATTTCGCTCCCCAAGCCAAAATGGAAAACCATGTCTGCATAATTTGGAAGCCCACAAAACGCTGGGAGGCTTTGACCGGATACCATGGAATATTGCATTGCATGGAATGGAATTCAATGTGTACGGTAACGGCAAGAAAATAAAATGACACAGACTTCAGCTTTGTTCCTTATGGAGTAGATAGGTATACATTAATCACTGCCACTTAATACTGTCAGAGTGTGTGTTCCCTGACACTTATAATCTGGGTGTCTTCAAGTCTCGAGTGAATCGGTTTCGTCTAGGCAAGCGTGCTCCATCGTAGGCCGCATCACTGCTCATTATCAGGCATGTTGGCGGTCAAACGCAAGCCTATTATGAATTAAAAAAAACCATTCTTGTTATAGGGATAGACCCCTATATACAAGAACAGTTAGTTACCAAAGAAACACTCAATTCTACGTTACCGCAGACGATAATTATTATACATGTTGATCAAATCGCATTTGTGCAACTACGTTGTCAGAGAAAGCAAGGTTTCAAACGCAGCGCAGTTCCTTGTCTTAAAAGTTATGAATGTGTAAACTTAGAGACGTGCTAGCTATGTAGGTATGAAGCTACCCTTCCCAACCCCATCCCGAGGGAAGCGCCCCGCCCGGTCCATCGCAAGCGTCATTTACTCCGCTTTGAAGGGCTATCTTTGGGACGATCGTGGAACGAATACGTAGCTGTGTTGGTAGCGTTTACATCCTTGCTGAGATACAAAACACATACTTACTAAATGTACCCACTTGTAGGTACTCCTAGATACCTTGTATATGTAACGAGAAACACTGAATCCCTTTTATTTAAGTGCAAAATATCAACACGTAAACTAGAGACCGCGTGAGCTCGCGAGACGATGGCGAAAACCAAGCTTTCGATATGTACTCACAAACTTATACATTTGTTATACTTTGTCAATTGGGAAAGCCCCACCATAATTTAAAATTACAGTGTTACATTACTCAGATATTAATGAACAGTAGATGTAAACATTACTGCCATTAGGGTCCTTTCACACGGCACGTGACTTGGACACGCTCGCGCTATCGGTCGCGTGTCGTGTGAACACCGCCTTAGGAAATGCACATTCATTATTAAAATAGATACATGACTTGCATCATTCGTTCCATAAGTATGGAACTTAAAAAAAAATGGTAGTAAAAGCTATTCTACAGATAGCTTTTTTGAAAAACAAGGCAAATCGAAATAGGTAGGTAATCTTTGAGCTCAATTAGTCCTTACAATTTACAGTCATATATTCTGAAATAACGACGTCTTATCGTTGCCGTTTTCGATATTTCACTGGAGCTAGGCGGAAACGCGGGCACTTCCGGCGCGGCACGTGAATACATATCCGGTCGCATGTACACCAGAATCAAGGGTAAAACTACTTGTGGGAAAACTGCATCGATTGTTTGTCATTTACATTATACATCTACTGATACATGAGTACGCTTATATTTTAATTTTATTAATTATAGTCATGTCAAAATTAGTTTTCTATGATTCTTTTTACAGCAAAAATAAACTTTAAATCATAAAAAAACACAATTTGAATAACAGTTTTTTATTTAACTAGTCTGGCTATAAATATTTTTTCTGCATTTAAATTTGGAATGCGTAGGTATATTATGTCGATATACTACAATCAATTTCCCGCCATTTCACATATATTTTTCGTGATTATTATTAAATTTACAACATGGAATGGGGTGATAAAGAAAACAGGATTGCAGTGATTGCGTTGCACAAAGTGGGTATGGAACCGTCGGTCATTTTCAAGACTCTTCAAAATCTTGTTATCAGCCGTATGTTCGTTTATCGTAGTATCGACAGATATACCGACACTTCCTCTGTTGAAGACCATAAAAGATCGGGGCGGCCGCGTGCGATGAGAACTACTAAGGCTGTTAATGATGTTAAAGCCAGAATTCGCCGAAACCGAAATTCGCCTGAAGCTGGGTGCATTTCGCCGATATACAGGACATGCCCTTAATCAATCGCTGCAGTTAAAGAGAGTGGATAGATCAAAACGTCTTCTATCCCGTCACGCAGGTGAAAGTTACAGAAATATCCTTTTTTCCGACGAAAAAATTTTCACGATAGAAGAGCACTACAACAAACAAAACGACAAAGTGTACGCTTACAGCTCTAAAGAAGCTACGGAAGTGGTCGGAAAGATACAGTGTGATCATCATCCTGCGTCAGTCATGGTTTGGTAGGGGGTATCCTATCACGGCGTCACAAAGCTTCATTTTTGTGAAAAAAAGGTGAAAACTTCAGCCAAAATGTATCAAGAGACCGTCTTAGATGGTGTTGTAAAACCCCTTAGCAATACACTTTTTGAAAATATACCGTGGAGTTTTCAACAAGACTCTGTACCTGGTCACATGGCGCGAACTACCCAAGCCTGGCTGGAAGTCAATGTTCCGGACTTTATAAGGGCTGAAGACTGGCCCTCCTCTAGCCCAGATCTAAACCCCCTGGACTACCCATTATGGTCAGTTTTAGAAGGCATAGCCTGCTCTAAACGACACGCCGACATAGAGTCACTTAAGAAATCTTTGAAGCTAGCAGTGGCTAAATTTCCCATGGAAACAGTCCGTAAATACATAGATTCTTGGCCAGACCGACTTAAGGCCTGTATCAAGGCCAAAGGTGGTCATTTTGAATAAAATAATAGTTATATTTTTGTTAAGACTTCAATACATGTGTACATATAACTTTTATTAACATTACATTACTTTACTGTATAAAAAAATAAATGCATTTTCATTTGTAACAGAACCTATGGCTAGACTAGGTAAGAAAACGGACAATTAAGTGTGTGATAGACGTGACAGGCCTCTTATATCAGCCAAAAGACGCATGTAGATGCTCAATTATGTAAATAGCTGTATTTTTTTTCTTTAGCAAATGCTGGTAAAACTATTATGTATGTTAAACACGTTAGACAAGACATATACAAAGAGTTTATTTACTTTGATGGTTGCATTAGTATGAGTAGCTAACCAACTAAATACATTGTACAAGGTACAATTACATATTATAATTAATGTAAATGAGTTAGCTAAATTGGAAAACGTAATTTAACTTACTTCACTAGTCCTACTCTTTTTTTTAAGTTTTCTCGTGTCCATTTAATGCTATTTTAATTTATTTCTACACAATAAATAGCTATTCATCATTCGCTCTCGCCTTGAGTTTGAGCGAAGAGCGTATCAAATAGAAGATCGAGCTGATGAAAGGCCTTTTGCGAGAGCAACCGACTACATTTCCATTCGATTACGAGACACACTCGTCTGTCACGGTTATAATCGAGCGTGAGTGCGAACGATAATCGAATGACTCGCAACTCGGTGCTCGCTGGAGTTGGACTACTTGATGTACCAACTGTTACACTCTCACTTACATAGTTACAAATTAAAAATATTGGTTCTACATGGACTGAATTTTATTTGTTATAATACTACTTCCTACTAATATTATAAACGCGAAAGTTTGTAAGAATAGATGGATGGATGGATGGATGTTTGTTACTCTTTCACGCCAGAACAGCTGAACAGATCTGGATGAAATTTTCACAGAGATAGCTGTATTTTTCATTCTAGAATAGCACATTTTGATCGCGGGTGAAACCGCGGGGCGCAGCTAGTACACCCATAAAAGCGTTTCAGCATACAATACAATAAAATACAAGACTAAAAACTATTTTTTGTTGAACGTGAGTTCTGAATTTGTTTAAGTATTTTAGATGTTCTACGAGATTTGATGTATATGAAAAACTTCGTTGAGGTCATCTACATACCTCTATTCTAAATTAAAACTCAAATTTACTCATATAGACGAAGGTAAGCAATCAAACTTAGTTCTTAGGATGAGTTTACATTAGATGGTCAGGTATTTAGCACATGTCCACAGCGTACGAGCGTTTGACGAGCTGACATCTGACGGTGACGAGATGGACCAATATTTGAGCGCGGACAGGATGTTTGCCGAACACAACGCCAGCGACTAAAAGCAAAGAAAATATTCCAAACTTCTCGAGCAAACGATAAAATTATCTTTATTTTTTGAGCACGACTCCACTTCAATATCGAATGAGTATCTTATCATGTCCGTAAACACTGAGCATATTTTTTTGATAGCTCTCCCAGTTATCCCTTTTTTGTGAAAACCAATAAATAATGTTCAGTGATGCTGCGAGTGGTTTTGGGTTTGGTTGGGCTGTGGTTATCAGCTGTTGTTGCGTTATCTGGCGGAAGTCACGCTCTTGACCCCGAAATGATAAAAATTGTACTAAAATAGCTGACGGGTGATAACGATGCGAACGACCCATTCGGTACTAAGCGTAAGTATTCCGGAATATTTAATACTGCATTGAAAGGTATATTTTTAAGGGTAAAAACTCAATTCAATAAAATAATCAACCCCTGATTGTTACCGGGGCAAAGGTAGGTGCATAAACCTGGCAACATTACCACGCTGGCTAGCAATTGCTAGCCTTTTTGAAAGTAGTGAGAAAAGTATATTTAAAAAAAAAAAAAAATTGTTGTCTATTTTGTTTGGTTACCTAGCAGAATCAGATGTACTGATTTGATACAAGTACATACTTAAAAGTTGCAATTATATTTAGTCCTACATCTAAACTTTCATTGCAGTCTATAGCAGACATAAATTTAAGAAAAAAAACAAGGAGAAAATTAGATCTTTTAATTAGGTAGGTGGATAAAACAAAACAATTTGTCATATGAAACCTTTCAACATTTTTACGAGTTCTAAAAAGCGGTTCAACCGTGGAATGTGGTCACATCTTTTGAAGTGCTGTGATATTGAAGTACCGCGTCGCCGTCGCCAGCGATAAGAAACGTCGCTGTAAACTCGTCAACGTCGACCAACTTGTGACTTTTATCGCTTCTACTAGTTTTTGCGGACTACTTCATATTTTAACACTTTATTTTTCACTTTAAAGTCTTGATTAATGGGTTTATTAAAAAGTATTCATGCTTGTCGATGTTTTTATTTTTTATGTATATTTTCATGTTACAAATGATGAGTATCCTTATTTTTTTTAAACTGGTACTTAAAATAAATAATACCAGTTTATTTAATTAAGTCCTTAGTTTAATACCCATTTTCTGATTTAGTTTAAAACAAATTTTAATGTTAACTTAATTCAATTATTGTATTATGTACTGTTTTGTAATAATAATGACTAATTTCGAACCTGAACCGACAGAGATTTGAACAAAAGAACATAAAGTGGCGGACGAGGAAATAAACGATAAAATGTAGTTAAGAAAAGATTACAATGTTTAAATTTAATAGCTTGGAGTTATGAATGTTGTGGTTATTATGCTTTCAAGTACTTTGTGCATAGCCTTAAATATACATTTTCATGTAAAATAGCAAAATGAATTTCCGCGACCCTGCCAGGATTCGAACCTGGAATCTTCTGATCCGTAGTCAGACGCGTTATCCGTTGCGCCACAGGGCCTGTTGTAAACTTTGCCAAATTTACTGTACGATTTCTACAGTCTAAATTTTCCAATGAAAACTCCTAATTCATTTCAAAAACTTTTTTTCGGTACCAGTATAATAATTTATAATACAAGTTGAATAGTTTGTGATTAACTAACGCGATTTGTTATTCCAATCGGATAAGAATGTTATTTACTTAAAATAATGTGTTAATATAATACGGTTTTATAGCAAACAGGCAATTAATTTGCTAAAATTATTCAAAAAAAGCTTAATTATCTAGCTTAGAAACCGTACTACAAATATAACAGCGTTAAAAATAAAGGTCGTGTGCGAGTCGCGTGGCCTCGTTAGTACGCGCTACGACCGCACGCGGCGCTACTGTGCGGACTACATTGCTGATGCCGATGGTAGTATGGATTGAATTTACTGTATTTAGACATTAGCCCATAGAAATTAACGTTATATAGCCTCGGAATAGATACACAGTGTTTCGTCTACTTTAAAATTTTTGAACTCGATCGAAAAAGATAAAAAACTGTGTGACTATTCCCAAGCTATCCAACGTTTGTTGCTAAGGGGGATATACATACTTACCTAATTTGTATTTTATCCGTAGCACAGACATAAATAAACATATAATATTATAGTATTTGTAGAAAATGGATTTAAATTAGAGTTTCGTTTTTCCCGGATTGTTTTCGTTCCCGGGAACCGGGAAAAAATATCTCGACTGCCGGGAATTCCCGGGAACCGGGAAATTAAAAAAAAATATCCAATTTTTTTTTTACTTAAGTACTAAAAGTAAGTAAACGCGTTAATCAAAATGATTAAAAAGCTATTTATTTGTTTTGTTAATTAGTTATAGTTAGAAAATCATTTAAAAAATTAAACTAAACCTTAAAAACTCTTTCTTTAGAAATACTAAAGAGCTTAGCAATTTATCGCTTAATCCTTCCTAATTTTGATCGCGAAATTCCCCAATACAGAAAATGCACTAATGTGTATTTTCAAAGTTAATACTTTGGGTGGATGTTGACATGATGATTCGTAGAACATTGTAACGCAGTTCCAAGTTAGGTGTTCGTTAACCAGAAGATATGTATACGTTAAAATATTTATTGAATTTTGTAAATTGAGTTCTTGGTGATGGAGCTCCCTTGAAAACGTTATAAATAGAATCTTGAAGCTCTTCAGCGCAACAAGAAAAAGAGAAGTTGACTGACAAAAAGTGAGCGGGTTGAAGTAATTCAAACAAAGAGAGTTGACACGGTTAGGGCACTGATACGGCACGGATACGGCACGGATATGGCACGGTACGGTACGGACAGTGTTTACGGTACGAATTATAACGCTTAGAATTATGCAGCTAATGTGTCAGGAACTAGCAAATTGTCCTTTTTTCCACTAATATACACATAACATAATCACACTACATAAAAGCTCACAGTGTTTTAGAGAAATAAATGACATAAAAAACTTTCCTGGGATATTGCAATTTTTTCCCGACCTCCGGGAACTTTGTATTTCCTGGGAATTCTCGATTCCCGCGTCCCGGGAACGAAACCTAAATATAGGTATTTCAATTTAGTAATTAATTTATAACAATAATTCCAGATTCCAAATCATTATCATCATCAAAAAAAAAAAAATAATAATACTTAGTATATTTATTTTATTTATTCTACGTAGTTTATTTTTTAATAAAACGTTACCTCGAGATGTACGACATCCTACATCGCCCGATAAACCTTTCAATGTGCACATTTCATAACTAAAACGTCTTCATCTAACATAATTTTACCGCATTTTATATTATTTACCTAGATTTGTGTTATTTTTCGTACAATAAAACTTTTCAGCGAGGGCATTACGCTTGTAAATTGGCGCGAGGTTCCTGTTACCATCAAAGAGTCATCGCGGCCCGAGTATCCACTTCCCTCATAAAAATGCGGTTTTATAACATTTTAAGGTAACAATGCACTAGGATGCAATGCGCGATGTATTGCGACCACACACGACAAAATATTTACCCAAAATCGAGTTGATGTAAATTAGAGGTTTTTTTTTATTTTATATATTATTAGATAATTTTTTAATAGGGTAACTAGGAAAATAGGGTAGGTAGGGTAGGTAAATAGGGTAACTAGGAAATTAAAATAGAAAAAGAGAAAAAGAGTGAGGCAAAGTCATTAGTTAAAATCAGGTAAATTTTAGAATTTTATTTTCAAAATAAATGTCTACCTACAAATAAGAACGCCGCAAAATTAAAGACACTGAAAAAAGGTAAAGTAGAGTAAAGTAAAGTAAAATTTTAAAGTTAAGTAAGGTATGTTAGGCATGTACTGTTGTTGGCTGGCTATCGCGATAGGCCCACTACAAGTCCCAACGCCATGCGACTACAGACTTCAATTAAATTACAAAAGTGTGTTGCGTGTCGCGATCAAAAGTTATTTTAACCGACGAAAAGTCGTAACTTTTTACAGAGTAGTCCGATTTTGAAAATTCTTTTTTTATTGGACTTTCCAATAAATCTAATTGTTTTTAAATTAAGGTTTATTGAGTCGGCGCTTAACAAGCAAATCAGGTAATTAATTACATACGTAAAGCGTGATGCGCGGCGGTGGCATAAATAAGTACAGGTACCTACCTAAGTTTGGCGCTGACACAAAATTACTAAGTTAAACCTACATTCGTTTAAAAACTAAGTTATTAATTATTTTTAGCTTCTCAGCTTTTTCTTAGGTTTAATTTTTTGTTATATATAAAGTTTTTATATTATATCTTAATGCGTCTTTACCTTTATAACACTTTATTATAGAATAACTACGGTGATAAAACGCACTTAATGAACCTGCTTTAACTGCAGAGGAATATAGTTCACCTTTATGATGTGGCTGTTAAACATAATGCGCAAAAGTTAATTTTTAGGCGTGCGTTGGAGTAATAATTAGCATAGAAAATTTATATTTGTAATTAGGAAGTCTTATAATATTATGGTTTAAGTGCAGTTAATAAAATAAGAATATATTTTATGTAATAAAAAATAATGTGAAAGAGAAAATAAAGTTACGGGCGGTATGCTCGTATTTACTTTTTATGAGATGTGATAGGTAGAATTCGTTGGTGATATTTTATCGTAGATAGAAAAAAAACTGTACTTTTCTTTCTACGAAACAATTAAAGGTACTCGTAACTGTTTCCCGTCCAAAGTGCGAGATGAGAACAGACGACAGCTCAGACAGTTTCAAGAAGTGGGTGTCAACAAGTTTAGTTTGGCTTCTAGCAAATGATACATTTTAGAGCTGTTCTTTGTAAATTTATATTTTTACTAAACCCATTTATCGTCAACCCCCCGCGGGGGCTGACCGGACGATATTCAATCCCAAATGTGACAGGAGACGAGCCTGTAGCCATACACGGGCTCCAGTTATGTAGCAGATGACATATGTACAATCCGCACATATTATGTTCACACATTTGTTTAATAAACCCGATTGTAGAAAATAAAACCAAGACTTTTATCTTTAGGCATTGCATGTTCCATATTAATTTAAACTGGTTACTAACAGAAGTGAAGAGTAAAGAGAACTTTTCCACGGTACAGTCAGTACCGCATAGTAAGGTAGCTGTATGTATCAAATTTGTAAGTTTTATTTTTGCTATTTTTCTTTAGCACACACCACCGTCCATGCTTAATCGTAATGTTTTTATTCCATCCATAGGGAAGAGATCGCTCTTAAGCGATAAGACCGCCCTTTGCGTCTATATTTTTGAGTGTTTGTTTAGATTAATGTTTTATTTGGTGTCAATAAAGAGTTTTTGTATTGTATTGTATGTATAATTTGTAGTAGGAAGGTAAGGTAGTGCAAAGTAGATTTTTTCCACTAGGGATAGAAGTAGATTTATTACCATCTAATAAAGTATTGACTGCATGACGACCCTTAACAGTAAAATAATCGAGAAGAGAAGAATAGGAAAAGATACAAGGAGAATGGCTATCTCACTTATGAGAGGTCTCTTTGATGCTATATAAAGATAGGAAATTCACTTTACTAACGGTTCTTTGGCCTCTCGAGAACAATTCACACACTAGGAAATTAGCAGGTCATCTAAGTTCATATCAGAGCGTATGTTTCATGTTGAGGCCTTTACGGACTACGCCATAAAACTGTTGCTTAGTTAATTAGTTCGTTGTACATTTACGATCATAAATTTGTATTAAACAAAATATAGGTACATTCTAATTTTTATTTTGACTTAGACTTCTACCAAACTACATAAATCCTGCGCATCTGATAGTGATGATGCTTGCATTTAGCGCAAGGTAGTGCAGGATAATTTAGGTAAGCTGTACACTTGTAAAGTCAAGATGGGGTGTAGGTAATTATACAATTAGGTACTTATAATCGCATAGTGTGAAGAGACCTTAGAGACTTAGTTAGAGGTCTCGAGCACGGCGCTCCGTCTGAGGTGCTAACCGCGTGGGCGGCCGTGGGAAACGCAAACAGCTCCGTTCCGAAGCCGTTCAGAATGGTAATGTTCCACTACAATGAACCTGATGTTCATTCATACTTTGAGCCGGGAAGAATGAGCCCATGAATGACTTAAAACTCGGTATGACTTGAGACAAGAGTAGTTTTCATTAAGGTATACTTTCATCTTCGATACTCAACTTAAACTTGGCAGGTGAGATCACTGTTATCCAACTTCTCTTAGTTACTTAACTACCTTCAAAGTTTAGTATTCTGCATCTTGTCGTAACATTTGTAGTGTATTCGTAGTATGGCTTTCAGAATACCACTAAGTACTACTGAAGCTGAAAAAGGGACTCGTAAATTAAGTTGTATTTAAATTGTAAGAACTGCAGAGGTGTGGAACTCGTTGCCTGCGTCTGTCTTTCCAACCAAATACAATCCGGGGGTGTTTAAGAGTAAAGTGAATAGGTATCTCCTAGGCAAGCGTGTTACACCTTCAATTACGTCGACGCTTTCCATCAGGCGAGTCAGTGGTCAAACGCATGCCTAGTATGTTGTAAAAAAAAATTGGTTGTCTGTAAAGTCGGTTTACTGACGATAGTTGAACGTGACAACGTGCTCACTCAAGTAGGAGAGAGACGGATGTCGAACGCTGCCGAACGCAAAGGCCGATTGTTCTTCTTTGTCGCTCGTTCCGCGCTCTCGCTTGCACTTCAAGCCTTACATGGAACGCCTCAGAGCGAGGTAACGCCGCATTTTTTCGTGCGTGTAGCCGGCTCTATCGAATTATAAGACGTTGTCACGTCAAAAAAATACTCGCACACAGCCGCTATTATAAACAAGTGACAAACTGCAAATTCCATATTGAGTGAGAAAGCTAAGCACGACATGGCTCGTCGACGGTGTCACCTAACCGGCGCCAGAAAGCCGACGTTCTCGGAACCTGAGCCAGTCACACGAGACCTGCTTATTGAGAACACAACCACATTACGAATGCATAATTACGAATATTACGTAAATGTCGGCCGCGGCTTTTAGAATGCTTAGCGTAATCTTTGGTGACTGCGCGCCGCAAAACTGCTGGATGATTAAGATTACTGATTGTGCCAGGGGTTTTTCTGAAATAAATAATGGTCATAGCGTCATACGACTATTGTAATGGGTGTTGATGAAATAAGCAAAATAATCGAGTTTGTCTCTAGTAAATTCTCCTTAAGGTTTTAAAATATGAGGAAATGTCATTACTTTATTTTATTTTTTTAGGAAAATTGCCTTCGTCATATCTTTGGGTATTGGTGTGTCAATGGTTTTTTTAAATGTTCTTGTTTACTCCTCTGATATTCTTAATAACTGTAGTTATATCACAGAAAAAATATAGGTTATATCTTTATTCTGCTATGTTTTATAAACAAAGCGATGATAGCCTAGTTGGAGAAGGCCCGCCTCTCAAGCCAGATTGAAGGAGCGGGTTTAAACCCAGCCGAAGGCACGCACCAATTTGTTGATTGGGTGAACATATGTGCGTATTGCATCATCTGCTACATGACTGGAGCCCGGTGTATATGGCGACAGGCTCGTCCCCTGTCACATTTGGGACTGAATATCGTCCGGCGAAGTGTGGGTGTTGTATTACACCTCTGCCAGCCCCCTCAAGGGAAAGGCGTGACGATATGTTTTTAAACAGAGTGCAGTTTTTTGCATCAGATTATGTCACGCTTCGTAAATTTTTGCACATTTTCAAAACTGAAACTGAAAACGATTTAAGATTCAAGGTTCTGATCATGTGCAGTGATATTTAGTTGTAAATTTGTATATTTTAATTATAAAATAGCAATTTTGCCAAAACCGTTATTTTTCGACATCTGCACTTGTTCAGGCCAGTTGGACAAATTAAGAAACTGAACTGCACTAATGTCCGAATTGTATCATCGTCCCTAATGCATTCATATGTCGTTGCATCAGTTTTTCCGCCCCACACTATTATGAATTTTACACCATCGTTGTCAGACCTCCCCGTCCTCCCTGATTTACTTAGCCATAGAGTTCACTTCAAGGGGTTGTTCGTGGGTCACAGCTCTGTGAAGAGTGGTTGTTTATGTATTGCACAGTGTGTGATGCCATATGGAGTATTAGCGGGACACTTGGGACTAGATGCGGGATTGCAGGGAATGGAACCAACTGGCTACATTCGCGGGCAAACATTGTTTTAGGTGTTTGCGACATGTGTAACAACCCTTTTTGCTTTGGTGTCCATGGCTAGACCATTTCATTTTTTAACCCTCTTCTAAAAAGAAAGAAGTTCTCAATTCGACTGTTTTGTTTTCGTATGTATGTTACTCAATTACTCCGCCAATTGTGAATCGGTAGATCATATTTTAGAGGTATACGAGTACATTTAAATTTATATCGCTAAATATGTTGATTACCATTATAATTTCTTCCATATAAATTTTATTCAAATCGGCCAAGCAGTTTTTAAAATATCAACAAAAGTCTATCACACGGATGACGGGAAATCGGTTTGTAAAGTTCTGCTTTTTTTTAATTATTAATGACGAAACATTAATTTTTTTTATATGTAGGTATGATTTCGCATAACTTTTACAGAGTAGTCCGATTTTGATATTTTTTTCTTTATTGGGAAAGTATACCACGAAATTGGTCCTAAATACATTAAAAAAAAAACAACCCTAAGGGTAGGAAAATAGGGGATGTTTGATTATTCAGTTAGTGATGAGTAATGACGTATGACCATGGCCACGTATAACTTTTGCAGAGTAGTCCGAATTGTTAGTTCTTTTTTTATTGGATAGGATATACCTCAAAGTTGGTCGCATATAAATTAGCAAAAAAAAACCCTAAGGGTGGTAAAACAGGGGTGATTTACACTCACAGATTTTAATGCTAAGTCTTGTCAGACTTTTTTATTTATTTAAAGCCAAAAATTTTTTTTTATGAAAACTTCCTAACAATAAATTAAACCGCCAGAAAAAACTGAAATGCAATAAATATATAATAATAAACATATTAATATGCATTAATATGTAATAATAATTAATATGTAATATGTATTAAATAAATAATAATAAATATATTAAGTAATATGTATTTAAAAATATCTAAGTATGTATATCAGTCTCTGGCAGCCATAGTACAAGCTTTGCTAGGTTTCTTAAACTAATGTAAGCATACATAAGTAATTTTGAGTCGGCGCCAAACAAGCAAATTAATTAATTACGTAAAGCGTGATGCGCGGCGGCAGCGTAAGTACATATCTAAGTTTGGCACCAACTCAAAATTACTTATGTATACTAACATTAGTTTAAGAAACTGAGTCATTAAGGTTAAATACATTATTTATTACTTTTCAGTTTTTTCGGGGGTTAAATTTTTTGTTAAAACGTTTTTATTAAACGAACATTTAAAACATGAAATAGTACTTAGATATAGTTTTAGGTAGGTAGATCCTGAACTAATAGCTTGTAAAGTGTAAGTTTGTAGAATCAAAGACTGTTTTACTCTTTCAGAATCCAGAGAATTAATAACTAAAGCAGACAAAAAGTAAAAGTCCTATAAACTGCAAAGTCCTAGTACTACACAATCTATCGATATTAATAAAATCATATAAAGAAAGAATAGAAATCCCGCTGCATTTTTAATGTACAATAAAACGTCCGATCCATCATCAGTGCTTAGTGTCTAGTCTCATTCTAACGCCAATAAATTCATATCAACGACATAATCAAAACGTACACTTGTTTGCCCTACTCTATCACATACCAACTACTAAACATACTGTGACAAATATAATGTATTCTGTAACAACTTGCAATAGCAACTAAAGTTTAATCTGTGGTGGGAGGGCGAATGTATTCATTTCGTCCGCAATATTTGTGCATTAGAGGTCTTGCTCGGATACGCTCCCTAGTTCCTCTCCCGTTGACTCTATGGCTTTTTCGCAGGAGGGGAGACTACCGCTACTATTGGTTATTGTAGTCTCTATAAAATGGTACCCACTATATTTAAATTTGTGAAATGAGTTTATGATCATCCTTGTTTGTTGTATTCCTAGAACGAGATTAGGCTTTTTGGTCTTGTAGTGTCCATGGTATAATAATATACTACGCCTGGTATAGCATTCAGAAACACGTAGTGACTAGTCAATCGATGCTTAAGCGAGACGGAAACAAGTCATTTACAACGAGTTCGAAAGAGATGCATGACGATGACGTCATTATGTGTTTGGTAAATGTTAGACCTTGTTTTTTTGCATCATGGTAGTAACTAGAAAATGGTACCCACTATATTTAATTAAATATATATTAAACTAGCTGCGCTTCGCGGTTTCACCCGCCGCTAAAAAGTATCCTATGTGCTATTCTAGACTATAAACTTTCTCTGTGCCAAATTTCATCCAGATCTGTTCAGCCGTTCTGGCGTGAAAGAGTAACAAACATCCATCCATCCATACATACAAACTTTCGCGTTTATAATATTATAGTAGGATGAGTTTTTGATCATCCTTGTTTTGTTGTATTCGTAGATCGAGCATAAGCCTTTTGGGTCTTGTAGTATCTACATAGAAGATGGTACCCACTATATTTAATTTTGTCAAATGAGTTTATGATCAATATTATTTTGTTATATTTGTAGATAGACATAAGACCTTATATAGGAGTTCATAGAGGTCGTCCCTTTGAGGTCATGAAGCGATCCGATGACCACGACCATTCTGACAAGAGTGTTAATGACCAAGAAGAAGATTATACTTAAATTCTATATTATTACATGTTTAATTTCCTTTTTTTTTCTTATTTGTCGAGTTTTCTAGTGCCTTATGTTTTCGTCTAACCTTAGTAGGGGTGGAAAATAACGAGGGTTTTCCTCGGCAAAGTAATGAAACCTTAAATCCCTGGTGCGGACTCCTAATCCCATGACGAAAGCAGGGGTGCCACTTGGCCGAAACTAATGTGGTTTAGTGTTTCATTTCCAGACCAAATTGTGTTTTTATCTAGTGGCTTTGTTGTTCTTGAAAGAAACTCGATTATCATGTTAGAGTTATCTTGCAGGTTTGAGAGTTTGAAGGCGAAGTGGATCGGTCATAGAAATGTCATGGTCACAGATTTATATCTATTTATAGTAGGTATATAAGGTGTCTAAGTAAGAAGGGAGTTCTGAGATCACTGAGAGAGTTAAATCCTATAGCCATGGCATATGTTACAGTCCCGGAACCCATAATTGTAAATGTTTGTGATCACAGTGGTGGCGCTTCATACAATTGTGTCTAATTTAAGCCTATCTACCAGTATATTTTAATCCAGTAACTATGTAGGTACATGCCAACCGAAACGATAAGCTAGAGTGTCCGTTGCTATAATCTGCATTGCACGTGCGCTTCCTAATGCGAGACTGATCAATATTAACAAAACCTTACTGCGACATAGGCGTAAGAAGAATTTTATGTGCCATCATTATTTTGTATTATACTCGTATCTTTGTAAAAATAATTACCTCCTTGAACTCACTCAAATAAACCTTGACGTTGCTTCAAAAAGTTGGAGTTTTTACAACTTAATGCAGCGCCCTCGGCATTGCACGTGCATCGGACACTTTCCCTTGCTAAAACAAGTTATGACTAAAGTACTCTGAGAGAGGATTTCGATCATTTTAAATCCAATATTTTATATATGAAACAAAACAAATTGCCAATAGCTTCTAATAGAACAGCTTCCTTCATAAACGTTACAATAATATTGTTTTAATTATATTACAGTAAATTATAATAAAAACAAAAAGATGAAAACCAGTAAAAAAGTCCGCAGTCGGTAGGATTCGAACCTACGCTCCCAGAGGGAATCTGATTTCTAGTCAGACGCCTTAACCGCTCGGCCACGACTGCCATGCGCATCTGGTTGAAATTACTATTCCGTTTATACGGACACATTTCTTAAATTAAATAGCTGAAACAACGCCTTTAATTTGGTAACGTCATGATTTTATGATGCTTATTAATTATAATAAGCATCACAAAATCATATTTTTAATTTGATTTAGCAAGCCAATTATTTTTATACTTTCGCCGTAGAATGCTTACTGAATTTTACTGATGTATTTTCAAATGTTTACATAGACGTCACGCAGAAGTTAACTCATGACATGAAAGTGCTCCGATTTCTCTCGATCGATGTTCGTAAAGCAGAACACGGTATCTACTTTTTATTAATTCCCATTTTCTCAATACAAGTTTTCATGCTGCTGCGAAAGGAAACATACATAACGTCACGCCTTTTCCCCGAGAGGGCTGGCAGAGGTGTAATACAACACCCACACTTCGCCAGACGATATTCAGTCCCAAATGTGACAGGGAGCGAGCGTTTCGCCATACACCGGCCTCCAGTCATGTAGCAGATGACATACAATACGCACATATGTTCACACTATGAAAAAATTGGTGCGTGCCGTAGGCTGCATTCGAACCCGCTCTCTCTGGCTTGAGAGGCGGGCCTTCTTCCAACTAGGCTGTCATCGCTCCTAACAAAGAAAACATAGCATTAATCAAAATCATGTGTCTTCAAAATATCTATATAAATATATACTTAATAATATATATTTTTAATTTATATATTATTTATTTATATAATATATTATATATATATATATTGGCTTGCGGAACTTGCAGAACAAACAAACAGCTAGCGGAACAAACAGGCTAAGCCACACTGATGGAAACACGTATTTTTATGAAGCGTCCATAGTTATTTTCGGAATCATAGTGCTGTAGTGAGTACAGGCCAAGTACCGCCTATTTACTCAGCTGAGCGCGCACTAAAACAAAACGAATGGACCGAGAAATTCGTCTCTGGCACAAGTGCGCTTTTATGATTATGAGATAAGCACGTGCTGGTGGAACAAGGAATTAATCACATGTGGTGTGCCCGTTCGCCTTTATGGCTCGCGATGACCGTTCTATGTGAAACACTTCTTTGGTTTATCGTCGTATATCGGTAGTTCAACATTCAGTCTTAAGTTATTTTATTGGTATTGTTTCTCAAATATTAACCCAATAAGGAGTTTATTTGGAAGGGTCGCATATAGTGTTCTGTACGCGAGTGCGCAAGAAGGAGGGTTATGTTTTCCGAGTGTATGTATGTGTGTATGAGGTTTCTTTGGCACGCCCTGCAGCCTAAACAGGTTGATGGCTTTCGACATGCTGTGAGGTGTCATTCAAATCTTCTTGTAGGATACAACATTTTGCAGCCGGGTTTTTGTTTTTCTTTCAATAATGTTACTTCTTTATTGCTTGATAAGCAGGCGTTTGGCCGCCAACACGCGTGATGATAAGCAGTGATGCGGCCTACTGAATGGAGCACGCTTGCCTAGAAAAAACCGAAGAAACCGCTTTCACTTTTGTCGATTGCCTGGAAGAAACCGATTCACTCCAGATTTTAGCAAGATAGTATAAAGTAAATATAATTTCATGAAACAAATATCTCTTATTTGTTAAAATAATTATGGAACATTAAAAAGGAAGCTATTCTTGGTGATGTTTACTGATTTACAATTTTTACTATTGACGACAAAAACATTAAAATACAAGTCAAATACAACCATCGAATATTTTATGAAAATATTGCTAAGAAAAACATTCATGCACCTGTACAATTATGCAGGATTCAATTCACATGAATAATGCTAAAGACATCTTAATGTAAATTGAGACAAAATAAGTATAACGAAGTCGTTTCATATTTATAAAGTTATTGAAGCATCCAAATTGGGAGATTTGTAATCTTGACGAGGTCTTCCGACATAAACATCCTAGAGGGCATTATTTTTATTCGAACGACTGTAATATCTTTACATAATATTGTTCGTGCTTAGGGTCTCATTTACAAAATACATCATAACAGTTTCGGTCATTTTTTAAACACCAAAATTGACAAAATTCGTTGATAAAACTTCGATACAAACAAAAGCTACAGTTACGTGTTGAAATCTAAAAAACATAATGGTTTTTTTTACTTTATAACTTGTGAAGTGTTTGTCAGTAATTCTCGAAAGACAGACAGACGCATTTGCCCCAGTTGACCCTACCTACTTACACCAAACTTATAATTAGGTACATCTATTACACTTTATGAAGAATTCTTATTATGTCATGGTAAACTTAGGTAGGTTTATATATTTACTGCAATAGTTGCAGCACTCAAAGGTTGCAAAAGGTAGGTACTATGTCCGTGGTTAGCAGATACATAAGGTATGATCATAATCACATTGCCACGCATGCAGCGAGGTGTCCACGGCTTCGCCATAGCATACCAACGAGCCGGAGTCTCTACTATGAAATGTAGTTTCTAATACATCCTAGTCGCACTCGAGATCTTTGTGAGGACGAAAGTTTCTTGTGATCTACGTGAAACGAGATAAATATTTTACACTAACTGCGCCCCGCGGTTTCACTCGCGGTTAATAAGTGTCCCATTTGTTATTCCAGACTTTGATCTATCTCTGTACCTTTCAGCCAGATCCGTTCAGCCGTTATGGCGTGATTGAGTAATTAACATACTTCCATCCATCCATCCATACTTACATCTGTCAAAATTTTCGCATTTAATATAATAGAAATGTGAGTTAGATAGGTACCTAAACAGGTCTATCTTGTATTGTTACTTCGTAAACATGATAAAAGATTACTCAAAACTCCCTTTAAACATCGTAAGAATAAAGTTTCCTTGCAAAGAATTTTAACGCTGTCTATTTTTAGTTAACTCCAATCGAGCGACACCGATCTTTGGTTTAGAAAAGAGATTACGTATTCTCATTGTAAAATTGTCATCGTAAATTACGTACTCGTAGCGAGTACGTTCAAAAACCGATGGTAGAGTAACTTCGCTAGACTGATTAGCATACAGCTGCATCGCGCCGCTAGAACAATACCGAAGTGTGAACTAAGCGATTTATATTTAGACTGGAGACGATTGCAGCGCCGCGCAATTCATTACATTGCGATCCGTCTACACTGTCATTTGTGTACTATATCTATATACCGCTAAGACAGTACCTTAATTTGTACAGTTTCAGTAAATTTCATGAAGGTGCTAGGGTGCCGTGCGAGACGCAGCCACGCGCGCGCACTCGTCTTGATAAAGCCGCCGAATGCGGTTGAAGCTATGGTCGGAATAATCGACTAAATCGTACGTAAGTTATTCCTGTGTCATAAATCATAATGTGTGAAAACCACGTCAGTTTCCACAATATGAAGGATTTTTTCGTTGAAGATAAACATGGTTAGCTAATGATTAGCTAGAAAAAAATATGAGTTTTTCGAGATTGAGTTCCATCATTGAGATCATTGAGGACTACCTCGGTGGCACAGTTGGTAGTGAACCTGCCTTCCGAGCTTGGGGGCTTTGGTTCGATTCCCACCTAGGGCAAACATTTTTGATGAACATTTTTGTTTGTTCTATGTCTGGGTGTTAATATGTATTTAAGTATGTATTTAAAAATATCTAAGTATGTACTCGTAGATCAGTCTCTGGCAGCCATAGTACAAGCTTTGCTTAGTTTGGGGTCAGGAGACCGTGTGTGGAAGAGTCCCGAATTCGTTTATTTATGTTTTTTTTAACAGTAAGACGTGACTCCTATCAATTCCATTTTAAAACGTTTTAGTGTGAGTGAATAATTTCACATCTAGGTGAACCTACCGCACTGGGTGACTCGGTACATCGTGTCACTGTCTCGGCAAATTGCCGCCTGTTCCTATCACGTTGATTTGTTACGCGACGTATACGACAAATAAAACAATCTTATCTTGTTTGACTAACACGTATTGAGAGGACACTGGGTTTTACGCTTGTTTCACTTTGTTTAAATATTCGTGTGGATTCAATTTAGACAAAATGACGGCAGATACATTTACGTATACTTTTTGAACTGTTGAAGTAAGTCGTTGCAACACGCGTCTGAATGATCGAACTGAAGAAAACATATAAATCAGTGGAAAGATATGCTTTCAAAAATCAGTTCTGTCACCTAAAGTCCGGAGGTGTTTAAGAGTAAAGTGAATAGGTGTTTCAGCAGGCGTGTTACACCTACGATCACGTCGACGTTTCCCATCAGGCAAGTCAGTGGTCAAACACATGCCTTAACCAATGTAATAAAAAAGTTAGAAGTTGGTTAGTAGCAAACTAAAGGGAAGAAGGGTTAGTAGCAAACTAAATCATATCTTCAACGAGTGCTAGTGCTATTTAATTTCCACGAGAAACTCTACCGTGTCGAAGTTCAAATACTGCTTTAGAACTAGGCCTTACGCATATTGATCATTGATTAGCATACCGAGCTAAATATAGACACTGACAGCTAATAATACAGTGAACATTACAGTACGTAGATATTTCATGCACAATACTCGGGGCGACTGGGCCACGACTTCCGCTACATGACGATTATAATTTTGTACCTATTAAATATACGAATTTATATGTATTCTTCATTGCATTTGAAATGCATTATGAGTGTCTATAAATTGATGACGATTTATCGCACTATTAATATGCATGCGATGATAGCCTAGTTGGAGAAGGCTCGCCTGTCAAGCCAGAGGGAGCGGGTTCGATCCCAGCCGACAGCACGCACCAATCTGTTCATTGTGTGAACATATGTGTGTATTGTATGTCATCTGCTACAGACTGGAGCCCGTTGTATGGTGACAGGCTCGCCTCCTGTCACATTTGGGACTGAATATCGTCCGGCGAAAATAAATAAATAACTGTCTCACAAATTTTGGCTTACCACTAGGTAATATATCATATACTGTTTGGCCCGCGGCTTCGCTCGATTTTATAGCCTACGTTAATCAGGAATAATGGAGCTTTCTAATGGTGAAAGAATTTTTGAAATCGGACCAGTAGTTTTTGAATTAATTCATTACAAGCATACTTGCATACAAATCTTTCCTCTTTTATACTGTACTATACTACTTGGCGGAAGTGGAATGCTCCAGACATCTATGTCTTCTAAATAATTGTTAACCTAATAATATCCTCTTTCCATTTATGTAGTTTTTGTATAAAGACTTCATCTATCTATCTATCTATCAAAACTCTTATTTTCAGCTACCAAATAGTATTCAATAATTTTCCTAGTTCAAATTTTCTGGCCTCCAAAACGGTTGTATGATATGTTTTATTGCTATAGTCGAAAAATAAAAATTGTAATCATAAACAGTAGCAGTAGAAGGCATGTTTGCATGCAAGGGGTAAACAAAGACTACCCGAGGGAAATATGCGCAGTTTGCCCTTTACACCCTTTGAATATTTAAAGACTTTGCTACGTCAGTTTCACTCACTTCTGACCTTATAGTAGGTACGTGGAATATACAATGTGGACTAAAACGTTTATAGAAGAGACGATGAATAAAACAAAATCATAATATCGAGCTCTGCTTCTTGATTTATTTATTGTAAAGAGTTTACTATATTGATTTAAGATTTTGGTGAAAAAAAATCTTTCAATGTTTGCATTCCTCTACCAAAATAGTAAGTATTTCTAAGACCTGTATAGTAGTGAGATTCACATACCTAGAGTCTAGATTATAATAGAAAGAGCTGAAATACTTTTATATATAGAGAGGTACAATTTTGAACATATTATTATGTATTTTTATCATTTCTTTCATCATCAAGAAGTAATAAGAACTGCCAAAGAGTGGAACGCACTTCCTATCCTACCTCGGTGTTCCCCAGCAATAGTTTCAACCTGGGTATCTTGTAAACAAGAGTGAACAGGCACCTCATGGACAAGCGTGCTTCATCTTAGACCTTATTTCTTACCAAATCAATGCATATGAAATAAATATATACGCTATAAATATATACTTAATATACGCTCAATGAGACCACCTGTACTTTGTCGAAGCAATAAATTCGTCGATGGAAATTCGTCTCTACTTTGAATGTAGAGTTCGTTCGTTTCAATTGTGGCATGCATAAAATATAGAGAGCTATCGTGAAAGGTTAACGAGGTTGACGTGCCCCTGACGTTGGACGCTCTCGAAATGTAGCGATTTCAGGCAATTCAACTAACCATCGGTACGCTGCAAGCTGGCACGATTGTAAAGTAGCTATTAAACAATCCAATGTGCAGTATTATTGCTTACTTAGCGTGGCTAAGCCCGTGCAAAAGAAAAAAGTGGATTTCTAACTGTCGAACAACCATGGCACTATCCAATTTTAGCACGCTAGCTCACCTAGCGTACTGCAAATGTAATATGTAATGACCGCTTGAGATGTAAGTGATACTGAGCCGTTCTTCGTAAGATTTAAGGCTAACGCAATGTCTTTTTTTTTATGGAGAATTGGTCGGCTTTTGACCACCAACTCGCCTGATGTTAAGCAACGTTGTGGTCTAAGATGGAGCACGACGACCTATAAGGTACTTATTCACTCTGGCCTTGAAGTTTTGTAGAGTGAACAAGTACAAAGACGGCAGTTGAGTGAGGCGCTACAAGTGCGCCACTGCTCAGACCCGTCTTCGGAACGGTTACACCGGACTACATCCCGAAACACGACTAGGTCATTTCACGGCATGGCTTGGTCCGGTGGGTGGTAACTAGCCACGGCCGAAGCCTCCCACCAGAGTATATGTCAACGGTTCAGTTAAGCATCGGGTATGGTTAGCTGAATTGCTCCCCAGAATAGTAGGCCATTATCCATGTTTTCAAAGAGTAATAGGCCGATTCTTATCAATGTTATTATTAGTCATATCTATGGTCATATTTGCAGACCTTTTTACAACAGTGGGACGAGCATGGTTGAATAAATAAATGAATTACTTCATTACGACAAATACTGTACCAAATATCTATCTCGTATAATAACTGTGCCTGGATAAATGTATTATCGGCAACAATATTTCAGTTAATTCCAGGAAAAATATTTTTTGGTTACTTTATTGAAACGTGTATCGATAATATTATATTTAGAGTTTTAATTTTGACAAATTTTTGAACCTAGAGTCTCTATTTATAAATAGGGAGTCAAAGATCAAATTTCTATTCTATCTATAAAGAGTCTAGGTTTAAAATTTGATTAAATTAAAACTCTAAATATTGTTGATACACGTTTCAAATACGTAAATTGCCACTCAGTTTCTTGCCTGTTCTTCTGAGGTGAGCCTAGGCTCCCTTTCCGAACAAGGCGGTCGAGTCATTGTTAATAATAATTTATTTTATTTTTAACCTTAACTTCAACCGTTCCCGTTAGGGCCCTAGAGCAAGCCCCTTCTGGGCTGCCAGGGCAATTCGACGCCCCTCCCTCGGCGACAGCCCAAGCTGAGGCCGTACCTCAGAGGTGCCCTTGCGCTCGTCGCCCATAGTTTGTAAGCATTTTGAGGCCTTGCGCCATCTGCGCTTGCCTAGTGCCCGGTACGCTGTCGAGGCCTCAGTGGCCAACAGCATAGAGTCCTAAAAAAAAAAAAAACTTTTGCCTGGAAGTAAGTTAAATATTGTTGTCGATTATGCATTTATCGAGGCCCAGTTTTTATGCATCATTGGCCATATCAAGGTTGATATTGAAAACTGAAGACTGTATTCGATTTTTTAACCACCCAATTGTTAAGTACACTCAGTGCAAATTAAGTGCGAACACCTGTAGATGTAGATGTAGATAACGTTCTTTATCAGTTAGTTTATCGTGCAGTGTAGTATTTACCTCGTATGCCAGCACGATGTTATACCGTGACGAGTGAAGGCTGAAGATAAATCAAAAGGTTTAGTTCGAAGAGTACTCGAAAACAAGGATGTTAAGAGGATGGGTTAAGTAGGCACCTTGACCGTTAGATGTAAACGTATTCTGAGGAGAAAGTAAATGAACATTTACATGGTGATTTTTTACGACATGATTTCCAACCTTTGAGAATAATAACAGAAGGGTAGGAAAATAATTTAACAATTTATGATTTCACAACGTCCATTTAAATTAAAAGCGTAGAGCGGACTGCGTATGAAACATCTGGTTTGTTTTTATTAACTAATACGTACTAACAATCAAATACCTAATCGATGGCGCAGGGCACCATCAAAAGTAACTATCAACAAATCTGTGGCACAGCTCAGATCAATCTAGAGGAAAATATGGAACACTGCGTTAAATCTCGCTGAAGCCACTTCTTTTTCAATGTATGTGCGTGGTAATGTTGCCATAAAAAACATTTACAATTGCACGAAAACTAATATTAATTCCCAAACTCTACGTTATTCATATACGTTCTAATATACAAACTTAGGAGATTTAATATTTTATAACTGCACATGTTTATAAGAGTTCAATGTTACGGCTTTTTCAAAAATAACTTGAAAAAAAACTGCCCAGTCTTTAAAAAGAAGCTCAAAATGAGCCCTGGCCACACTTTCATAATGCACTATGTATATTTAAGTACACGAAATTTTACCATAAACCAACGTACGAGGTAAGAATGACCAAGCGAGTAGCATAGTTTTTTTGCATCAATGTGTGAGTGTTGTGTACCTATACTACAGTGGCGTATTTTTTGGATGGTTTTTGGCTTCATTTAGATCATACGCCGTGCGCCATCTTATTCTTTAGGTTGATCTGAGTGGCACAGATACAAGACCAGCAAATTTGAAAAGATTTCCATTGATTCGAATAAATATTAAATTTCATCTTTGAAGGATCATGTAAGTTTCGCAGTCATGACACTTATATTAACAAGAATCCTTTTCTAAAATATTGACGGTATTGTTTCCAATTTCAAACTGTGGTTAGAGAAACAACCTCTAAAAACGTCCAACATTGTACGCCTGTACCTACAACTATAGGTATTTCAGAAGCATTTGTTTGGTCTTAGATTGCGTATGTGGAGTTACGCGCTCTGTTTTGGTTGGCATAACCCCCAGTAACAGTGTTGCTCGGTTGCGCGTCGAGCTGCAATCAGCCGAGCTGCCAGAGTAGCGGTATCGTGCTCCCGCCATGAAAATGCTAGTTTTCACTATTTGCTTGCTTCAACTTTATTCTGCTTACAATAGAGGCCTGTTTTGAATACAATTCATTAGCATAGTTCGCAGTTTTCTTTACGACACAGTTAATCTTCATGTTACCGTGTTGACGTGGTTATTGATTATAAAGGCAATTATAGCATTGTGAAAAGTATTGACAGAACGTGCTTTCAGTTTTGTAATTGTATCGGTAATAGCACGTATTGATGTAGGAAAATCGAATTACTTTCACAATAAAGATCATCGGGTGGTATTTAGTTGCATTGAGGTTGCAGGTGTGCTGGAGATATTGCTCAAGACGGCTTCTAATGTTTCTTGGATATTTTGTAGTTGGCATGTTTTAGTCATGAACACTTTTTTTAAGAGTTCTCTGATATGCATTGCTATTACTGGAAGGCTATTCCTGCGCGTGAGATGAGATGAGATTTTATCTTGGTCACTCTCAAACTTATGACGTTTCAAACGAGAGCAACAAGGACGAAAAAAGGTGAGATGAAAATCTCCGAATAGGGCCACTGTTCTTTGTTTGGTGAAATGTCCTTTCGAATTGAAAAAAATGTGAATTTTATTTATGGTCTCAACAAATTAATTGATTTAGTCGATTTGAAATGGCAGCTTACCGATCGACTAAAAATGATGCTAGCACTCATGGTCGAAAACTAGAGTTGAAATAATTGAAGTTAAATTGAATTTTAAATGTGTAGTACAATAAGTAAGCGTGTAGTAGTGTAAATATAATCGTTTAATTAATAATATTTTTTTTATTATGAATATAACATGATCCAAATTAGGCTTTATGCCTATTTGTATGTTTGCTATTTTTAGAAAATAAGTAAGCAAACGGATCTCAGAAGTATTTCAAGAAAAATAAAATTCATTAAAAGAATACTTGTGTTCTACATTTTAACCAACAAAATTAAGATAAACCTGAAAACACGGGTAAAATCTTTAGTTCCAGCTGATACGAAATGTGATAAGAAAATAGAATTGCTGAATGCATGTTTTGCTTTTTATGAAAATAGGCTAAGCCTAACTCAGCCATTTAACATAGATAAATAGAGCTAGATATTCCGTTACCGCAGTCCAGCCTTAAGCAAGTGAACAGTATGAATAACCTCATTATCAGTAACGTTATCACCTCCGGTGCGCATACACCGCCAAGTGCAAACACCTGCCCCCCACCTGTCCTTACGGCTAGAATCTTTACACCTACCTCTATCTGATAATAGCTGATAGCTGTCGCTTTTATTATATTGAGGCATTTCCGGATCGACAATCGCGTTAATTAATGAATCGCGTTAATTTGTGTTTTTCAGACTAATAGAACATAAAATCAATGGAAAAAATGAGTGGACAGTAATCAAGCCTTTTAATAATACTTCCTGGGCCATGTAAAGTTTTCTACGAAAATCAAACGTTACCCTTCGTTACGGCATAACGCATTACGTAATTTTTAGCTTCATGCTTAAATTTTAAACTTATTGCTGATCAAAAATAGAATTAAAACTATAATCGTTAGATCTAGCTCAAAATAAAATGGTATGAATTTTGAATTTGATGCTCTGAATTTTCCTAGCTTGTCGAAAACTAGCTTGTCGCGAATTCCTGAGAAATTATTCGTCAGATTGTAATGAAACTTGGAAAGTGCAATGAAATGGGCCATATTTCCTTCCTTCTGATGTTGGTTGTTATAAAAATGGCCTGAAGAGAAAATAGAGCTCTGTAAAATATCCGAATTTGAAATCACTGAAATTGCAATTTGACACTCTGTAGACAATTTTAGAGGCTCATTAGTATTTTGACTTGCTCTCTTAGCTCGTCTAGCTAGACGTAGTGACAATAGAAAACACTTAGCCAAATTAGTCTAATGCTCTAAAGTGTTAGTGTACTGATGTAAACGAACACTTTAGAATGAATCTACCACCATCTTGCTAGATGGTAGTAGATTCCACCATCTTGCAAGATTTAGATTCCACCATCTGTAACCGTCTTGCTAGATGGTGGTAGATTCCACCATCTTGCAAGATCTAGATTCCACCATCTGACACCATCTTGCTAGATGGTTGTAGATTCCATCATCTTGCAAGATATAGATTCCACCACAGATGGTGCAATAGCAAGATGGTGTCAGAACACCATCTTGCTAGATGGTGATAGATTCCACCATCTACCACCATCTTGCTAGATGGTGGTAGATGGTGGAATCCATCTTGCTAGATGGTGGTAGATTCATTTTAAATGGTTGACAGTGAGTGACGCTCGGAAACCAATCAGTTGATAGAGCTCTATAATGTTCCAGTACAATATCCGATTCCGAGGAATCATGTCTAAGTACATTGATACACACTTGAACTATTAGGTACTTCATAAATCTATGTTATCATATAGGTATCAATTATCAGAAACACTTGCGTAGGCTTTGCAGGTGTCGCACAATCGGCATTGTGGTTTGAACTAATAAAGTAAGTAATCATTTTATTATGGATTTAAACGAACCTTAGGTTTATCTAGGTTTTTTTTGGTAATCAGTAAATAGAATATCTAACTGCAGCGGTCCGAAAATAAGACATTCATGTTGGCATTATTTCGTGTTCATCGTTTTATTTTCCATCTATTATATTTTGTCAATACTCTTGACCATGAGAAACGCATTAAAGACATCAACATCAATATTATAGAAAAACGAAATAATAAAGATAGCTCGCAGAGCTGTGATTACATCATTCGAAGGCATAATACCTGTAGCATTAGTTGGTTTATGTGTGTAACGCTATTTTCCACGGATGTTAGCCACTCGACTGATAACGTGAATTACCTCCACCTGTGCCCACATACCGTGTGGTTCTGTGCGAACAAACCAAGGCTCTTATCGCGCAGGAACATTAGCTATGTGCTATGATTGTAACTGGGATATTTTCATATTTCTCTCTTTTTCATATTTCTGGCTAAAAGTAAAAGTAGTATCCATGGCTATACGATTAAGGTAGTTCAAAGATATTGACAAAAGTAGCGCGGCTTCTAACTCTAAATCTAACTGTAATAGGATAAAAATCTATAACTTACCTACTTGAAATAGGCATAAATGTAGTAAAAAACTTACTAATCGATAATTACTAGTATTAATCAAAACACTGCCTTCAAAAATGTAGGTATACCTAAGCAGGTATAAGTAGGTATACATTTAAATACGAGGCTTAATTGAAGTTTATTTTATTTTTTAGCGAGGAACCTAAGTGCTAATGTACCGATAAGGTTAACGTCGTGATAAAAACGCCGACATTCCAAAGTTCTGATAAATTTAAGTATCAATTGCAGTATAATTAGTAGGACCCGGATTTGTATTACAGCTAACTTACAGTTTTCGTATTTGTTTTAAATTGTCTCCAATATTTATATTTCTTACTGAAATATGCATAAAATAACAATATATTACATACATACCTAACCAACCTAATAAAGGTTCCACCACCGGGCCCGGGGGCGGGCAGGGTGGATATGTGGTAATCCCGCCACGAGCGGCCTACCTACTAAAAACTCTAGGGTGTTCCACCTTGGCGCAATATGTCGGGACTACAGAAAGGCTCTCGCACACCGACTTAGGGTCTAAAAAAAAATATTTTTTTTAAAAAGAAATCGGGACATTTTCACACACGATCGCCTGACCCCAAACTAAGCAAAGCTTGTACTATAGCTACCATATACTGTTAAATATACATAAGTAACTTAAGATAAGTAACTTCCCACAAATAAAAATAATTAATGGTGTTTACTAATAAAGTTAGAAAAAAAATTGGTCAAAGTAAGCCTTAGTTAAAGTTTACTTTTAATAATGTTAATGATTTTCAAGAGGTAATGAAATTCGTCGCAAGTGTCTTTACTGTAAAAGAAAATATGATTTCGAGGTAGCAGTAGGTACCTATATGTCGTTCAGTGATTTTCTGATATCATCCTGAAATTTTCAGTATTGATTGATCATTATTGCACTGGAGAAGGTCACCCAGTGCAGGCACACTCGTGGCTAATCGCATTAGAAGCAGCTTACCTTAGATAAGGCTTATCGCGTCAATCAGCCGAAACGAGAATCGATCTATAACTACTTGCTCGGAAAAAACTACAATTTAAGATACGAGTAGATATAAATAATTAAATAGGTCATAAAGAGGTACAAAGTTTACTGATTTCTTTGTGAAAAGCAGCTTTTCATGAGACCTTTTTGAAGGTTTTGAATAATCTTGGTTTGTGTATTAGTGTACATGACACAATAGACTGACAATCTATTTCCAGACAGGCAGCAACTGGCCCTGTGGCGCAATGGATAACGCGTCTGACTACGGATCAGAAGATTCCAGGTTCGAATCCTGGCAGGGTCGCAAATGGAATATTTTTGTTGACTTTTACATCACATTCTTGCATTTTTGACAAAAGTTTAGCCGCATTGTTCGACGCTATGACGGCATTGAGCTAATGTTTAGCGAACAAACATTCACTATTTACCAGTCATTATTCCTGTTTGTTGTTTTTCAACTCAAAGTTAAAGTGACAAGGTGTATAATAGCTTGTTAAGGTTGAACACCATTGTCAAGCCATTGTAGGATTTAAGATACTAAAATAGAGTTGGATTTCCCTTACCACATGAAACTGTTGAAGTATGTAGTACAACACGCAGCTGACCAAATATTGGAGTTGCGATAATTGACCGTGATGCAATCACATGATCTTGCGGATCTTTGTTGATTTCTGGCAAATTAGCAATACTGAAAATTTTACTTCAGGAAATATTTTTTATATTTTTTTATCGAAGTACATCGAAGTACGTTATTTACCTACTGATTTTGTGCCTAAGTTCTATTGGGTAAAGTTCTCTCAATTAGCCTAGTACCTTCGGTTTTATTGATTTTAACACTAGAGAACTAGAAGAAACTATTTTTTTTTGTTTTGTATCTTTTTACAAAACCCTACAAAATAATCACAATCTAATCCAACTTTGTATCAGATGTTCTTACTTTTACTGAACTTTTTTGTAGTTCTTTATCTAATAGGGCCATTATAAAGGGTAGGGTAGTTGAGTAAAAGTTTAGTTTTTCATATTCATACATCTTTTATTTTCTGTTTTATTTTGTTCTATCTGCATATACTTATTCAAAAATCAGTGCAAAGTTAAAAACTAAATAAAAAGGAAATGATTGGTTATTGTGAAATGCACTTCAGGTGTCGTAATTTTGTGACTTAGGTAATAGTGTATAGCTGCTCGAGGCATGCACTATGTTTCATAAAGTTAAGCCAAAACTGTCGAATATTTGAAGCTAAACAACATTTGTTTAATGCTCATGAAACAGCTAAAATACATCTTCGACAGCACGTCAATAAAGTTAAAAGTCCAGTTAACAATGCGCACCAAATAACTCACATTCTAACAACATCATTCTATAGTAACGCATCTCTTCAAAATTAAAACTATAACAGTCTATTCAAATTATAATACACTTTAATAAGTAATATAAGATAGTTAAAGCATCTTCACCTTAAAATCGAAATAAAATCATAAAAGGTCTAAACTCATAATTAATTTTCCACTTTATATTTTTCACTTTACATACATTATTTACAGAAAGTTGTGTGCTTATGCCTAACGCAAACAATAAGTTATTTAAAAATAATTACGTTTAGCACAAACAAATAATATTCTCATAAATCTAATAGCAACAGAATCGCCATGCAAAATCACACTCAATGTTTTTCAACTTAAAATAATAAAATTAAATAATGCAAACCAACTTAGAATCGGTTTACTTCTTTGACATAAATGGAAGCATCGTTTTACAACTAAAAATCTAAGATTTAAATTGCTGCGATATACATTTTTGGGTATGAGAAAATGCCTTTGAAAATCCGAGAACTAATCTGTACGATAAGTATAGCTAAACACTTTTTTTTTGTGTCACCAATACAATGTCGTTTAACAGATAGGCTACATTTATATTTATTTTTTCACAAATCACTCAACATAGATATTATTTACAAAATCTGGATTTACACTAAAATGACTAAAACTACATAGTAAAGCTTTTTACACAAATATTATAACAAAACAGGGCTCCACCGCATCAGCGGCGGGGCTCGTTGCATTGCAATGCTAGTCTTCTGTGTAATGCCACAAATACATTAGGTTATTGATCGTAACGAGATCGTAATTAGGATATCATCGCTGTGGACGATGTTCACTGGAACTGATGGTGGAGAGCCCAGGCCGAACTCCGAAGTAGCCTCCCGTCGCGGCCGTCGCCGCCCGCCGCGCTCTCCGAGGTATTCACTTTTACCATAAATTAGTATTGTCTCTTAGCCTAGCCTAAAAGCTTAGCACGACGGCCTGGCAGGCTGGTTCTGCTTTTCTGGTGTCTGTAACAATAGAAAAACACTGATAAGTACAAAGACAAAAGAAACGGAGCTGGAAACTGGAGATAAACATTAGATTGGTCATGAGAACAGAAGGTGAGCTCATTGGACTAGTGGGTGAGGGCATGGCTACCAATCAGTGCACAGATGCGCACGCACATGTTCCCCTAGCTGACGCACCTACGCATATGACTGCTGATAAGTCAAAGATTAAACCGGCATGTTCATTTGAGCTATAAACGATTTTTATTTATTATGTCCTATAAAGTCGTCTCCCTCTCCATTTGGCTGTTATTAGTGATTGCGACAAATAGTATATCGGGTGGCACATGCTCATCCCGCCCGCGTCCGGCCATCTGTCACCGCATATGCGCTCCGTTTCAACACTGTTTTAATTCATTAGCCCGTACAATGGGCCGGTTATTTCACCACCCTAATTTTAACAGCCGGTCTCATGTAATGGCATTTTCAATAATTGCACACTGAACGAGTGCCGGTTCTAGAGGCGTTTCCTAGGTCTTCAGTAGCAGTTTCAGTGGTGCGTTCTGAGTATCAGCGAGTGTTGGATTACCGCTTCCCGTCCGTGCATCCGCGCCGCAGCTGAGCGGCCGCACGTGGCCACACCCTATTTACGGACACATACCAAAGGGAGAGCACACATGTCCCGAACGGATCGGGACTTTGCGAGAGCGCACACGTGAAATCTCTTTATGAGAGGAGCATTGTCGGCTGGATAATGAATAGTACGTTCTGTGTTCATCGCATTTATTTAGCTATCCGGCCACCGGCACCGTCACGTGTGTTCACACGCAGCTGTGGGCGACCGTTACCCGCACAATGCCCTCGATCGATCCGTCGTCGATGGAATCCAACCGATCGCCGAAATCACTGCACGTGTGCTGAGGTTTGCCAACACATTTCGCGGTGGTGCTGCATTGTCTGCTCGCGGTTCGCCTCGAGGTTTATCGCTTCAGAGAAACGTAAAGGTGCTCGTAAAACTTTCACGTGCGCGATTTATGCGAGAGGTGTGCGGAGACAAAGATATTCAGAGGAGCGGGTGGCGGCGGCGCGGGCGTGGGCGCGGACACCTGGCGGCTCGTTAGTGTCGCCTGTCGGATGGACGCCGCGCGTAGGCGCTAAGCTGTGCCCGCGCCGCGCGTTCGCCTCGCCGCTCTATCTACTTACTATCTACCACTAACTGGGCCTAATAATTGATTCCCGAGGGGTGGCCAATTGATTCTAAAAGAAACATGCGGGCCGGCAATTGAACTAACTAATATTGACGGCCGTAACTCGGTGACCTAAGATTATCGGAACTAACACGAAAAAGAAACAAATGGCACACTTGTTAATCGAGTGTCAATGAATCAAGAGATATGATTATGAATGGGGAGGGGAACCCTTCATACTTAAATGTAGGGGTGCCGCCGCAGTGGATTACACGCCTAACAATGGTACTTAACAGCTTATTACGGTTGGAATGAAAAGTCAAATACAGAGGAGAGCTGCCAGTTCAGGATGTATCTGATCTGATTAAAATGATGCTACGGACAGCGCAAGCAGATATATATCATTTGAGCCTTATAAACAAGCAGCTTGCGAATAAGGAAAGTTTAATGAAAGTAACTCAAGCTACGAAAACAGAATCAGGTATCGATCTCACGGCCCCGCGCGCGCCTCGAGGCTCGCAGCTGCGGGCAACAATTACTGTCGCGCACCGTGGCTTATGCTCGTGACGGAGGCTTGTGGTGAGCGATGCCCTGCGAGATACCGCCTCGTGAAATGCCGCCTCACGACCGCACGATGGTACATCGAATTCCTGCACGATTGCCGAGAGCACTCTCTTTTTCTCCCTACTATTCAGCTTAGCTTCGCTATTCAGCTGGCGACGCAATCTACTTATTTGTGGAGCGATTTGTAAATTAGACTAGAGCATAAAGCTTGCGGTAGAATCTAACTTGCCTAGAGAATTTAGGTCTAATGTCCTTGCGACAACAAATCGCGAATCCGTATTTTGTATTCAAGAATGCCGCCCGATTAGTCGACATTCCGGTACGGCAGTAGCCGTGTTAGTAAATATCGGCGGATGGCGAGATACCGCCTGCGCCGGCGCCCGCGGCTAATTAAATCGATTTGTTGTTTCTTTAATGATTTACCAACTTAGCTACAGCTTAAACCTTGCTATCCGAAGCTATTTAAACCAAAGAAATGATTGCTTGCCTTTGAAAGAAAAGTCGACGTTGCTTCAAAACTGCAAGCAGTTGAATCAGTCTCTGAATGTGATGAAGATTTATGGAAACAAAACACACTGATGCAACGACCGGGACACGAGATGGCTTTGTGCCTTAATTTAAACTTTTAACATGTGCACATTACGCTACGGCGCAGTCACGTTGTTGTAAATTCAACACGGGCAGCTTGCGTCTCCTAAATCACGCTTGTTTTGAACATTTCCCTCTGTTCCAACAACTGGCAGTGATTAAAATTTACGTGGCGCGACCAAGTATTAACGAGCGCGCATTGCGCGTTGGGCTCGTAATCGCAGGCGCATGAATAAATCCTGCACGATGCACCTGCCGCCGCCGCCGCCGTATCCAACCGCGAGATCGCAAACTACACAGTTTTCGAATTGCAAACATTGAAAATCCTATTTTTTCGAGCGACCTACATCACCATGATGAAATGGCAATCACACAGGTGTCAGACGGAATGCTAAACGAGGTAAGATAAATATGTGTTGAATATTCAGATTGTGTGTCAGTACGCGGTCGTTTGCGCGGCGCCGGCGCAGGTGGCCGCTCGTCAAGGCTGAAACTCAAAACAGCAGTCACGCATGCGTGACCAGCGGTTTGCTTTGCTGTCTATTTACCTAATCTATGATTGTAAGACGACAATGACTACAATAAAAGTGACGTGTCTGTAACTAACAGACAATAAACGATTTCGAAAGACTCAAGTTCGTGTACAGCATTGGAGGTTTTGTAACGTTTAATATGATATAAATTAAGATATGATGACCGTGCTGAATGTAGAAATGAGTGCTAAGCATTATTACACTATTAATGTTGTAAGTTAGAAAATATGGAATTAGGAATGATTTGTTTACTGAACGATGCGTATGTCGCCACGTGTTGTGAAACCAAGCATCTCTGCTTTTACCTTCCCGCTTGCGAAACGCGCAGGTGCGCGCCGCAAAAACACCGACAGCGATTTCATTTACTTTTTATGTAATAGTATCTACTATCTCTTCTTCAGGTAGAGCTGCTGTACTTCGTTTGCATTTTAAATAAGACATTCAAGGTTCATATTAAATTGTTTGAACGTTCTTCTCTTGTGTAGAGTCTGCCTACATTGGTTAATTTTTGCCAAGACAAAATAACCATTTATTTTATATACTTATTACAAACATGTAATCGTTGGCGACTTCTTTTATGGTTTTACAAATACATATTTATACGAGTAAGTACACATAACTAACAAAAATAGTTCATATTCAAAAATGCTTATAGAATGGTTATTTTTGATGACGGTAATTTAGAGAAAAAATGTAAAGTAATTAGGGACTCACCGTTTGGTTTCTATGTTCGTAAGCGGAAGGAGATGTCCGGAGGATGGTGTTGGGCTGCGTCCGGGGCCCGAGCGGCAGACGAGGGAGGCGCGGGCTGGGCGCCGTGGCGCTGGGAGGCGCCGCCAGCGCGCCCTCTGCGTCGAACTGCTCCATGGCGGGGTGGTTCTCCAGCGCCGACTGGAGGTCGCAAATGTAGTCGATCACGTGCTGGATCACTTCCAGTTTTGAGATCTTCCTGTTCTTGGGCATGAACGGCACCAGATCCTGCAGTTTCGATAGGTACATCTGGATCTCTGCGTTCTCTCCGTCCCGGTGCCTCTGCACCCGTCCCGCGGCGATCGCGGGAACCGAAGCGCCGGTCGCGCACACTGCCGTTATTGCTTTCATTGTGACTGACACTAAACACGAGCACTGGGTTGAGATTGTGAGTCGCGAGCGCGTACGTGCGTGCACTGCGGATCGCAAGCGAGGAATGAGGAGATGCGCGGTACGGTGTGGTATTTATGGTGTCTGGTGGGGCGCGGGGCGGGTCTCGGCGGCCCAATGGGCGCGCGGGGCGGGGGCGCGAAGCCTGATTTTCCCCATGGCGGCGGTGGCGGCGCGGTGGGCGCCTCGTCTGCCTGCGCTCCGCTGCTGGGCGGCCCTGAATAAGGCCGTTGCGCTCGTGACATGCACTTTGTCCTCAGTATTCTTGTTTATTTCTGGGTTCGTTAAGTATTTTGTTGTTGTTAATTCCTTAGTACACCTGTTTGTCGGCATTCCGCACTGGTTGCTTTTGTTAGAAAATTACTACACTAGATTAGACAGAGCTTTAAAGGCATGCCCCGAACGAATAACAGATGAAAATGTGTAATTTAAAAAAACAAATAGGTGTATACTTTACACTTTTATAGGCACTACAATTCAGGAAAACAAAAAAATGAGGATAATTGAATTAACAAAAGATACATCAACCACAGTACCTACATTTAACTACATGGATTTGTAGTGCAAAATAAAGCTAATCATCCATCATAATCGTCACCCATAGTAAGCTAGTCAGCGGGGGTGTGAAGGGAGAGTGAGAGAAGGAAGGGGGGGAGGAACAATGGTCCGACGTGAAGGCATCCACTTGTCGCGCTCTCACGGGCCTGGAGGCTGAGAGAAAAAAAACTAACAGGTACCATTAATTATGAAAAAAAAACCATAAAAGAAGTAGGTGCTAAAACTACACTAAACTTCGAACAAAAATTGTCTATGCCGAATAAATTTATCCAGTAACAAGGTTATTTGTAACTTTTTTTCTGAATGATTTTAGGTAAAGTAACATTGTATAATTTTATAATTAAAGAATTAAGTTTCCTCTTTTTCTTGTCCCTCTTGTTGGATGTCCCGTTTTAATAATGGTCCCCTAAGCTCAAGGTTGATGAAGACCATTTCATTATTAATGATTTCCTAATAAAGGTCTGAAATACCTTCGCGACCACACAAAGAGGTCCGATTCGTAATAATAACGCTGCCCATAAAAAACTTGGCAAAAAGTTTCAAGTCACCTTGAGTTCGGGAGTAAAGAACTCAGGTAGCGAATTGCTTCATTTAGAGTTATTTGGATCATCATTTAACAATGTTATTCGATTAAATGTAGATTAAATACTCTTTTATTCATGCGGCTTTGTCAGGTTTCTTCATCACTACTATTATTTTTTTCGTCTATATTAATACCTAAATTTATAAAATCTTTGTTTGTGTGGTAGGTTTTTATTATTGTTTTTATTTAATTCGTATTATTTGGTTTTTGTTTTCTGATTTTCCAGTGTAAATGTTATGTTTCCTTTGCGCGCTAGCACTATTGTTGTTCTTATAAGTGGTAACCTGTATTTGGCCTATCTGTTAATATCTTTGTATGTTTTTACGTTTAACCAGGCTGTTTGGTCATCCAAATAAAATAAAATAAAATAAATAAATAAAATGAATGTCGCAATAATAATATTTAAAGTTTCATGATGATCAGTTGAGTAGATGAGACGTGAAAGCGTAATAAATAGACAAACATACTTGCATGCACATTAAAATATTAGTAAGATTAGGATAAGGATTACATTTTTTCATTAAGCTCATAAATATCTCGTTAAAGTTTTCGAAAATCAGTTTAACCATTCAGTCGTGAAGTATTATGTCCATATCATGCTACTTTCAAATTTTAAAAAGTTAGTTGAAGTGTCATGTGATTTGATAACATCTGATTAATTGTCAAAAACCGTCGCTTCGTTAATTCAAAGCAAGCACATCCGCTTATTACCAGTAAACACTGATAAGTGCGATTGTAAGATAACTTATCTAATTCCGTTGAGTAAAATTTATATATTTAAAGATATACAAAATGAAACTGGAATGAAAACTGCACTCATTAGTTGTTGTTACAAAATCATAATGTCTCTCCTAAGTTATTGTTCCCTGGTACTTACTTTTAAAATTGTATTAAAACCAGCAAACTACTTCATCTACATCGTATAAAATGATGTCCATTATTTGATTAAGCAATTAAAGTAATAAAAAATTACACAAAATGAAACTGCAATTAAATCATTAGTTGTTGTTACAATACATGATTATTAATGTCTCTCCTAAGTCATTGTACCCTGGTACTAACTTTTAGAATTGTATCAAAACCAATAAACTACTTCATCTACATCATATAAAATGATGTCCATTACTTTATTTTCTTTCTCACCGAAAAGCTTCGATTTCAAAAAGGCACGTTTAATTTACTGACCATTTCCGCGTCAATACGTGTGTTCACGGCTACCTGAGAAATTAAATTTACAGCCACAATTTTGTTTCACCGGCGAAGGTATTGTGTCCTCACGTATTGGCCTTTTGTCCGAGGTCTACTGATGTATCAAAAGCACCTTGCTGTGCAATTGACAGAATATTGTCTTAGACGGACAGGTACCGTCCCTTTGTCATCTTTGAAGACGTATTAAAAAATCGAGACGTGAAAAAAGTTAAGCGACGCATAAACACCTTAAGAAACTTTAGAAGAACAATCTGTAAGGTGTTTTTATGATCGAGACAACTTTAGGCCCAGCGCAAAAAAATACGTCAACTCATTTTGTCTCGCGCAGGTGTAATAAATAAAAGCTTTCTTGTGGACAGGCTTTTAAATATTGAAGTGTGAAATTGGTAACAGCAAATAAGACGTCGTAATTACAGTCTCTGGCGTATATCCTGTTTTTCGTTAACTGTACAGAACTGTAGTAATTTTTCGTGAGAATTGTTCGTTGAATAATGTACTAGTAAAATACTACTGGTGAACAGTTTGAACTGAAGATAGGAGCAAATTTATTACGTCTGTGAACTATGTATGTATTCCATGTGAACAACAAATATGCTCTAGCTTCGACAAAATTATTCGTATGTCTGAATTCTGTCTGGATCTCAGTCCGGATTTTTGTCTTCGTCCACAGGACGCATTTCTTAACCGATTCTCTTCAAACTTTGTGAGGGGGTTTAATAATAACATAGTTTTTTTGTTGAGGCAGTTTCAGGAAATTTTCAAAAACTGACTTGGCAAAAATATTCTGTATAATTATCGAACCTGCTCACCTAATTTCAAGGGTATCACTTGAGGAATGCAACCTGTAGGGGAAGAGAGACGCCGGTCGCGAGGTCTCCAGCTCACAGAGTTATTAGTATTTTTACTTTGTACAGATCATGATCTAATTCAATTAGTAAAACCATATATCATATCTGCAAGGACTGGTAAATCTTACTGTTTTAGCAACTTTGTCTAGCTAATTTTAAGACCCCATTATTCAAATTCAGCCAGCACTCTCATCATGGTTTGTATATTAAACGCAGAGGGTTGAATACTTTGCCCTCTACCTAGATTAGTTAACAGTCGAAACGCGTGCCGTGGGAGTGCCGGGCGCGTGCCGCTCCCATCGCGTGATACCCTGCGCCCTGCCCTGAACCCGGCCCTGATTGTTCAGCATTACTACGTCGATATTACACTCTTTGTGTAAAAGCGGTTAAGTGTACCTAACCCTAAACAATGGTCTACGAGCTTAATGAGCCCCTCGACTATGTTATCACAACAATTAGACAAATGGGAATTAGAAAATGTCGTCGACGAAACGGTGATATTTATCGGCGTATGCTTAATATTTGTGATAATATTAATTAAACATTCATGCATGCAAGCAGAAAATGATTTTGAATTTGAGAGCATCGATTTTCAACCGAGCGACCGTTGAGCAAAACGTCTAAGCTTCAGCTGCGACAAAAATGCTTTCGTATGTCTAAATTCTGTCAGGATTTCTGTCCGGATCTCTATCCAAATCTTTGTCCAGATCTCTGTACGGATCTCCATCCAGATCTCTGTCTTTTTCTGTATACAGGACACATTCCTTAAAAAAATCATATCTTTCATTTAGAAAACAATCCAAAAACTGAATCGGCAAAAAAGTCTGTCAATTAATCAAACTTGCTCACCGAATTTCACGAAAATTAGTTGATGAATGCGACCTGTAGAACAGGACAGACGTCAGCTGCGTCGCGCGAAAGCCACTAGTTTATTTAGTTATGAAGACTTCAGGCCATAATAACATACTTTTATTGTGCTCGAGACCCATGTATTAGATTTATAGCGCATATCCAATACATTTCTCTATTAATATTGACTTTCGTAATACAATACCCTAGCCAGAAGGCATAAACAACGCTAGCGATATTGGCTAGCCGTTATTGCTAGCACGAATATTGACAGAGCAAACAGTTTCTCTACAAGTCCCTCCGGTCCCACGGGAGGGCGCGAGAAATCCTATAATTCGTGGGATTCGTGCCGTGCAGGTGCGGGCTCATTACGCGCTTTCCCGCCACGTGGCGGCGCGTGCGACGCTATCGACTTCGCTATTGTGGACTCAATGCGTCCCACGGACTTCCAATATCACATGGGAATATAGCACTTGATCGGCACCAATGGCTATTAAAATATATAACAAATTACCAATACAGTTTAAAAACATAGAAGATGAAGTCAAATTTATTAAAATGCTAAAAGATAAATTGATCAAAAATTTAGTTTATACTCTGGACGAATTCTTAACCAACAAATATTTAATAGAATAAATCCAGTCCACACAATGTAGCCATACCCCATCAGAGTCATTATGTGATACAATTTTATGTGATTTACCTTTAAGAACTGCAGGTACTATAAAAAAGCAACAAATTACTGAGTATTGAGTTTTTAGTATCATGTACCTATGCTTGTGCTGGCTTACTTTAGCCACAATGTACAATGGTAAAGTTATTATTGGTACAAAAAAAAGCAAAAGTGATGTCAGTGTATGTTGATTAATTAAACAGTTAAATAGACTTTACAAAGGACGGACAGTCGTACACATACTTCGAAATTAATAAAAGAAGATTGAACGTACAAAGATTAAAAGGTACATTGTTCAAAGCTTGGCATATCTCAGAGCCTTCAGACTAAAGTTATTTCATGAAGTACGAGTAACAGCCTTAACCTGTAATGACTGGGGAAAAAATCTCTCATTAAGGAACTGACCCATGACCTCGCCGCCCAAAATAAGGCTCTCACGGCTTTTGGTTCACACAGGAACATGCTCCACGGACTCTCATGTGAATGCTTTTAAGTTTAAACCAAATTATGCCGTTTACTTTGGGAATACCATCGCGTTCTCACGTCTACCTCCGCATGCCGCTGTAATTCTACACTTATAGTACTGTTAAGAACATCTAAATTGTACATTATTACGGGTTATGATTGTCCGATCACGGTGTTGGTTTAAATTATGTATATCGATAGCATTTCAATCACTATGCCTTTTTAAAAGCGCCTTCGTCATCGATATTCCGATCACGGCTATAATTAAGCATTTCCTACGCATTTTAAAGTCAATTGGAACGGAAAGTGGCTCTTGCTTTTGTATTGCCGCTAATTTACTTAAAGGTAGACTTACAAGGACTCTACCGTTAGTTGGCTGCTGAATAGCAGTCGGTAGTGCTTTTTATGTAAATGAAGGTATAATCAGCTCATTTGTCTTCTTCACTTGTTTGCTTTGCAGGTGGATGGAGATGGTCGACGAGATCATTTGCAACACAAAGATACCGGTGCAATTATTGTGTACTAGGATATACATTATTAAATTTTATAATAAATATTTAATATTGAAGAAAAAAAAAAGTACACAAGAAACAGGATCAGTTATTAGTTAACAGGATCAATTAATTAAATTAGCAGTTTAAGATCTAATTTTCTTTTTTTATTATGTCCACAGGTTAGCAAGGAGTGCTCGTATTCTTTGTAGGTAATGGTATATACTATCTATGTATTCTCACGTTTGCCTCACAACGGAAATGTTGCATAAAGTCGATGATAAGAGAATGGAATACGCCTTGTACTGCAAAGCACTCGTATTTCATTGTAGTAGGTACGCACAGACGCACACCCCCGGAGAGATGCGCGTGTTCAATCAGCGGCCGTAATTATCCCGACCTGTGACCTCCGGACCTGCGCCTTCCCACGCCGCGCTCACACGAGAACCCGAGGTTCCGACGAGAACCGCCGCTTCCCATCGGAACCTCGGGTTTCCGAGGAATCCAGTCCACCAGACCGCACGATTAATGTGATTGTGCAATTTTGATAATTGGAATGTCGTTGATGTCTTTTGTATGGGAACAGGGTCTACGAAAGGCCTACGGTCTACGAACTTATTCTACAGACAATTTGTGCCCCGAATTTTTCTTTTTATGATTGTGTTTATAGCTAATAGGTTTACAGTCGTTGAGGCATCGGATAAACAGCGTTGATATTCTTCCTAGAACTCATAACATCGTGACTAAAGAAATCAAGCTATAATTTCCGTAATATTGTGAGACCTCATGAGTGTAAGAGTTTCTGTGTGAACTAACTAATCGTGAGAGCTTTATTTTGACCAGAGGTCGTGGGTTTGATAAAATATCTTTAAATAGTTTGTTAATTAATAGGTAGAAATTTATCTTATACTGGATCTATTTGGTTTAAAAGATAAAGAAAACTTTAAAATGAACTCTAACAGGTTCTATGGTTTATGATTAAAGTAAAAGTATTACATTATATTTAAGCTGCCCGTTTTGACAACAGCTATCATTTGCTCCGATCTGCCACGGTCGTCTAGCTTAACAACCCTGTTCTAGAGATTAATAACATCGCTACAATATAGGCGGGGGATTTTAATTCGCAATAAGCGTAAAAGGCATTTAATAATGCAGACGTCCGTCCACGTGCGTGCTCGATGAACAAATACCTAGCAATCGGAGTAATGAAGGCGAGGGGCTGGAGAGGAGCGGGGGAGGGAGAGTCACGTGCCTGTCACGTGACAGTTTTACATTAGTTTTCGGGGCTAGGGTGAATTTCTTTGGGTGCATTACATTAGACTTTTTATGATTAAAAGATAATTTTCTGTACTACAGTCCAAAAGTTTTAAAATGATAGTGGGAAGAGATACTTAATCGAATCGAGTAAAAATACGATTTGTTATTATGAGACTTAGAATTTTAGGTCTAGGGTCAAAGTGAGCTTCATGTTTGCCTTAAGTTAGTAAATTTGAAAGTTTCATATTTGTTTTTTTTTGTGACTTGTTTTATGAACAAAAAGTTTTCATTTATTATCTCCACATTATTTGTTAATAAAATACATACTTACATCACAATACCAGAATACCTATCAACCAGAATTAAATTAAACTCAGTTATATTATCGAATTAATCGTGGGATGTTTTTCGAAAAGGGAAACAAAAAGCTAACAATGACAATGTCAAAACGTTACTCCCACAGATTTATAACAAAAACTGCGTGGAGTTTCCCACAATCAGCGTCGATATGAATGTGGGGATCAGAGGACTGGGTCGACTCGCGAAGCGGACGGTACACCCCGCGATTTAGTCACCAGATTATAAAGACCTATCAGTTTAATATTGCTTTTCACTAGCTCAGCTCTAGGTACGTGACGAAGCCGACCATAGCCGATACCATACCATAGATAAAAATGGTTTTCAAAGAGTAGTGGTCTCTCTAGTATCTGTTTCTGATTCGACATAAACCGCTATCTTCTAAACCCTGCTAGATAAAAATAGAATCACATTGAGTATGTAATGAAATAGAGACACAGAACTTTTCATAATTCAATTTCGCAATTTTTCTTTCGTTTTTGGCTGTATGATGTTTAAAATGTTGGTAACCATTTCATTGAGAGAGTTCAAGTTGGACTGGTTGATAGTTATAGGGGTGTTGTGACACGGCGTGGGAGCAGCCTCCATTGTAGAGGCACTTAACTCGCCGATAAAGGAACTATAGGACCATTAGCCGGATTCGCCTTGCTCATTCGTTGGAGCTGATCAATGGACATTGGATTATGATTTGGAAAGAGATTGGGATGTAAGCGCGACGGAACGAATGTTATTAATGTTGGGGACGGCAGATCCAAAAAATTTTGGCGACTATGGCTTTCAAAATAGGCGATGTTAAGATGAGGTACCTATATATAAACTTAGATTAGATCTTGTTAGTACAAATAATAGAAATCAGGCATGACTATCTAACGGACCGTGCAAGAAATGTCACGATATTGCGTATTTGTACAGAAGTTTTTTTATGCGAGTAGGTACGTTTTGTTTACTTTTTCTCAATTATTCCTTTCCTTTCAACTGCGTATCTAGATTTCTATAAAACGTTTTGTTTATTAAGGTACTTGTACTTTCTGAAGCTTGTTGTTCTTTAGTGTGGTATCAGATTTCAAATCAGAATGTTGCCCAGATTGCAATCACAACATCAACACACTGAGGAAACAAAAAAAATCGCATAACGCAATCGCAAACAAGAATATGGCCCCATTCATGAAACCAATGAGCCGTAGAAAGTATTATTGAATTTTTCGAGTACCTTCATACGGTACAATGAAATAGGCCAAGCCGGGGTGAAAGCCAGGTGTATCGGGGCACGATATCTTGATTCACTTATAAGGGTTTTATGAATGTCGGTTTTTATGGTGAAAGAACCGCCCTTAAACCTTTGCCGTCAATTATTCGTGACCCTAATTGCAGATGATGCGATACCCAGTATTGTAGTCGACTTGACGTCGCTATTGGGTTATTTGTGTAGCTTTTTTTTCATCTTTGGCTGCTGTGAAGCGCCTGTTTACTCTTACAGATTGTTAACCTTTGTTATCTTTTAAATGTGCTATATTGTTAAGACCATGTTTGGTAATGCTGGCACATTCAAAACTTGTGCAGTAATTATTGGTTTAATCTCAGATCATACAAACAAGGGATGATCTGAGGGTTTAATAAAGTTTGCAAGAATAAAGTGAACGAGCATTTCAGATAGTACTGATTCCACAGTGTGCACAAGTATTTAGTTAGCACGAACTACATCACCGACACCGCACGCTTGTGAACTCTCGTGCAGACGATAAACGTTATGCGGCGCAATGTTAGGATTACCACCTCTAGATATTTACTGCCATGGCTGTAACAAAATATCATGTACGTTTGTAAAGTCGTTCTGTGTTATTGCACGTGTCTTTAAGACGAAGTTTTGATTGCCTCACTCTATCAATTAACTGTGCCAAATATAGACCCGAAGTTTTCGAAGCGTTGCGCAATCATGTAATAATTGTCTATGATTGAATGAATGACTCGTTCGTTTGGGATCTACATCATCGCATGTTTTCAATTAATAAACAAGTGTTAAAGAGTTGTAAAGATTATAGCGTTTTATGGGTTTTAAAAAAATAATTTCATTTTCTAAATAAGTTTGTATTTAAAAAATATATAAGTATGTATATCAGTCTCTGGCCGCCATAGTACAAGCTTTGCATAGTTTGGGGTCAGACGACCGTGTATACAAATTTCCCGAATATTAATATTATCCGTTTAGTATTTTTTTTCTTCATAAAAGTGGTAAACGTCGCATGTTACATAAACTATAAATATCAACATGGATTATTTTTTTTAATTTACAGGAATTAAAATGCGAAATTAATCCTTGATATCTTTCTGTATTGGTTGCGTACTTTTTTATTATCATGTTTTGTTATATTATCAGTCGTAAAGTTGTTTTACCAATAACATCACATGGTCTACTCCAGCAGGTGTCGATATCGGATAAAGTCATTGGAATAACCTTAGAAATCTACAAACCATGTATTTTTATTTTGAGAGTAATAATGAGAGTAGTTTTTAGTGGTCGATGTACTGTTTGTTCCCTAAACAAGGTGCTACTACAATTCCCCTTTAAAATCTCTATCACAGATGGTCCGTACGGCGTATGTGAATCGCAGTACGGCGTTATTCACACCGCGAGCGAATCGCAGCTGCGCCTGCGCTAGTACTCAGTCGGACACAGCTGCCTGTATGCAAACGCCCTAATAAACTAACACTTTTATTACAGAGGTCGCTTTCAAACCCGATGGGCGTATCATGGATGAAGATTACCTCTAATCCGAATGATAACGTAACACAACTCTCGCAGGGAAGATAGGATGTTCTCACGAATGTATGTATTTCAAAAACGCACACTGAAATTGATCTATGCTTTTTTTTCTAAAGATATTTTAGAAAAAAAAATATATTTTAAAAGCAAAAAAACATATTAATAAAACACAGGATGCCACCAAAATGTTCTTCACCAAAATAAATACAATTACCTTAAACTATAATAACAACTTACAAAAGAAAAGTAAGAATCCTACTTATTTCCAACTCGGCTTGAAGGTGATCAAGTTCGGGTACAATTTTTAAGACACGTGCAGTTAAAGCGGTACATTGCGAAACAAAGAAGAACCTAGAAGAACTTCCTAAGTCAATAATACAAGAGTTGTTTTGCGTTTCAGGTCTCAGCATCAGAAAACACGTGAGGCGAACGTTTTCAGATGTTTGGCACATGCAGACTCGGATGGTCTCCACATGGTGGGACGGACAACAGCGCCATTGTTGGGCGCTGCCAACTCTGTCACTGAAGGTTATCATTGTATTGCGTATGAGTACTTAAAATATTAGGTATGTATAACAAGCAGCATCCTTGGCTTTTATCACGATTTAAAAGATCATTTTGTTCCTTTATTTCTTTGTTTTTTCCGCCATAAATATGTAATAGGTTTCTTGGTTATTATGACACAGTCTATCAAAATAGCAGATTTTCCCAAACTCGATAAGTTATATATCGGGTGTGATTAAAAAACATACAAACCAGCTAATTTATAACATGCATGACGGAAAAATTTTAAACTTTCAAAAAAAAATTTTTTCCGCTTCAATAGTGACAAGTCATTGTTTAAAGTCATAATTTAACAATGACTTGACTTAACACGTAATATAAGAAGCGATTACCCAACTGTTAACCTGTAACGTGCGCTAGCGTCGAACACGTGCTCCGAACATTTGGCGCCCAGGCCGGCGAGGGCGGCCCGCCCAACTCGTTATTTTCGTACTATTGTTTGTAATAAAGGTGTTCTGGATCTTTATTGTTCTCCATTTACTTTTATTGGTGGCATAAAAGTTAATAATAAGTAGATAGATAGACACGTGCAAGTTACAAATATTTAACATTCATATACTCGTACATACATAAAACATATCGTCACGCCTTTCCCCCGAAGGGGCTAGCAGAGGTGTTATACAACACCCACACTTCGCCGGGCGATATTCAGTACCAAATGTGACAGGGGGCGAGCCTGTCAATCTGTGCAAATATTTAACTAGACGAGTTGTTTATGCCAGTAACAATCGAGCGGAAATGACACTAACGATGTTGAATACTCCCCAACTCATGTCGCAGTCTTGTAGTACCATTGCATCTAATAATCGCAACAACGGCTAACGGCTACACGGTGTGTAGTTTTACATCCCTAAACAACAAACTTAAAAGAAACCCTCGAGCCCAAAAATACGCCAACTGTAGTTTTAGCTAAATCTGCGCCGCACGTGCGCACATTTTAGTGGTTTTTGTCCGTAATGTTGTTAAATATTGTGACTTGCTTCTATAAGTATGTGCAAACTGTTTTGAAGTGTTTTTTTATTCAACTAAAACTAAAGTTAACAAGATATGAGTTTGGGTCTTTTAATTTATGGTGTCTTTTTTGGATTTCAAATGAGCAATCACATTTTAAGATTCTCGATAGAAATTTCTATATGTCTATTGAGAAAAACATTTGCTGTAAAACTACTCGGTAGCAACGCCAGAAATAATCTAGATTGTGACTTTAGTCTATTTCCGCAAAACCGAGATCTTCGCAGCGTTTTGTATTTTCTACGACAAAAATTTCTACGTAGAAAACTAAAAAGATCATAGATTAACTACGCAAAGAGTCAGTTTAGTCACACCGAATATCTTTTGAGCTATAAAACTTGCTTGATTGATATCTGTCCCGAAGGTGCAATACATACACGTGAGGTCCATCAAAGATCCCAGGCTCATTGTCCTCTGGCATTTCGCCTGATTAATGACACCGACATTGTGTCAATATTTGCATAAGAAACGGACAAGAAAAGAACTTATCGCACCGCAGATCTCAGTATATTCCACTGATGACTTCCATCTAGAGTTACGTGGCCACTTGCATTATGATACTTGATGCTGGGTCATTTGAGTGTATGTTTATTTGGCAAACATATTTTTTTGTATTTCTCAAATGTAAGCTTTGTCCTAATAATCTTTAGGTAGAAAATAGGACATGGTAAATCTGCCTTTAGAAGCCAAGGTGAGACGCAGTCCTGCCTGAGATTCAGTGTAAACCAGTCGGACGCGTCAATAAAAATATTCATTGGCTCACACTCTATTTAACAGTTGATGAGACAACCCTACTGCTGTCATCAGGGATGTGCGCCTTCAAAGCTTCACACATGTCATTTGCAAGCACTGGTATAACTAATCATGATGTCATGAAATCCTTTGTTCGAAAATTGTTAAAAGAAAGTGAAAATAACAATATTATACTCGTAGTAAGTAAAAGTAATAAAAATAGTTTTTAAAGCAATATTTAGTTCACCTTCATATTTATCCTCTGCCACATTCATATTCTTCATATTTTTCACACCTCTGCCTCTGCCAGCCCCCTCGGGGGAAAGGCGTGACGATATGTTATGTCATATTTTTATATGCATCGATGTCTAAAAAACGGAAAGAAACGGCTCCTAATATGTATTTATAGTATTCGATGTTAGGCATGTTCTAGGAATGACAGTGATTATTAAAATATTATGGACTTGAACTGAAATAAGTAAACACACTTTTTGATTTTCTTTCATATTTAGGAGTATTTCTAAAAAGTGTCAGCCCTACAAGATAAAGTCCCGTCCACACAAGCGGCCTGATTGATGCAATGAAAAATGACGCGAGAATGTTTTGAGAAATTGCGTGCTCGAGAGGGACAGCTTTGTCGCGAACACTGAATGGGATTTTATTACTTGCATAATTTAATATAACGATATGAAAACCGGATCAGTGTAATACTTTGTAGAGCTTTGTCTGGCGAGCTTTGATTAGGGAGGTGACTTCTGACATTCTATTCACTTTCATTCACTGTTTGAGGAGCTATCATTTATCTACGTCTTATTTAAATCTTTTCAGAAAAGAAATAAACATCTACAAAAAAATAAGACACAGAAATGAGCAACCTAATAAATCGTAATCTATTACTGTCCATCAATCTAAAAATATAGATATGTTACAATGTAATTGAAGATATTTACGTCATTATGGCGCAGGTGGGCATGCAGGTGCAAAATTTGTACATTCAACACAAATAATTAAAAACTAGGTTTGTTCCTATTTCCTAATAATAGGTGAATGTTTACTATAAACAACAAATTACGCAACTATTTTGCATGATAAAGATAGCGATAACAATTTATACGCTTGTGTGTTAAGAATGTGTCACATTCCTGAAGCAAAGTTATCTGATGTTTTCATAGAACCAGAAAATTAAAGATCATTGTTTGTAGTTTTAGCAGATCATTTGAAATATCCAATTAATAAATATACGGCTCAGTAACAAGACAAAGAACTAATGATCGGTGTCACTCGGTTGTTTGCTGTTATAATAAGCTAGTAGAATAGTATGAGATATTCGTCACCAGTGACTGCTGTGATTTGTAGGGCGCGCCAGGTGTGTGACCGCAGGCTGCGACTGTCTGTCTGTCCACGCATTTGTAACCGTCAAATAGCTGTTATTTTTTAACAGTATTTTTTACTCATGCTCTAGTTTTTGTGCTGAAAATATTAATATATATTTTCATTCAGAATACTTTACTAAACTGAGGAAAAGTTTCATAATAACTGACTAGTCGGAATTTAAATGTAATTTGGCTCGATATTACAATAAAAGCACAGTGACGAGTTGGTCAGCTGCAAGATTAGAGAACGATACCGACCAGGAACATTCTGGTCGGGTATTTTGACACCGCAGATGCGTCACATTTGTTTTCCTCAAGATAATCACGAAACAAAGACATTTATTGCTCCCGTCGGCTGCAGACGGAAACCCGCGCACATTTGGCGTTCACCTTTCTTTAGAAAGCTAGCAGTAAAACATCGGTAAAACATATGGGCTGCAAGTGTAGCCAGGTTCCCATACCGGTGCACGTGTGAGGAAGCTCAAGTCGCAAATCTGTGCAGCAGATTGTAGTTATCAGCTAAGCGCAGCGGTAGCATGTGTACGCGGCGGTTGCTTTGGCGATAGGCGCAGCGGCTCTGGATCAATACATAATGTGCTATTTCTGTCACATCAAGATGAACATTCGATTGATACGGGCACAACCAATGGCAAATGTGCCATAATCGCCAGCCTACAAGGAAAAATACGTTTAGTACTCTCACAAAACTGTTATATTTCTCATAGTTGTGAAATTACACGAATAAATTAACATTTTTGACCAAATTATGTCTAAAAATAATTACTACACAATAATACACTATTTTCGCTATATCATCATGGATTATCAGAACAATGTGAGTAATGCCGATGAATTAAATTGTTGACCTAAAATATCGTAAGTACATGCAGGTGTTACGCACTTATTGTTATACGCAGTAAATGGCTGATTACTGAAGATACTACATTATTTGAAGATAATCAGTCTTATCAGTAAGACGTGGAATGGGTGTGATTGATAAGAGTTCCACGTGTTCAATACTTTAGGTGCAGGTGCACTTAGCTTAATTAATATTTGGTACATTTGATGACAGGATGTTTATCATATTACCAATCACTTGCAGTAAAACAGTACAGAAGTAAGTAAGTACATTTAGCAGTTTTTTAAAAATAATAATCAAGTATAATGTTAACTATTTCTGATTTCTTGAATATTTTGGTACAGTATAAATTGTGATAAAATTTGAGATTTTTAAAATGAGACCGTACTCAATGGAATTTTAATTTTTAGTTAAGCAGTTACAGTGAAATTGTTAATATTTTTTTTACTATTCACGGGCTAGTGATCTGTCACCTGTTTGCATGTTTTAGTGTTTTGTCCTTACACACATTCGGAGCCCTGCACGGATTTGGGTGAAATTTGTTGCGGAAATAATTTATACCTTAGATTAACGTACTTTCCAAGCAATCTAAGGTTAGTAGAATAGCAGGAAAACTACGAGGCATAACTACTCGTAGTTGGTTTATAACAAAAGTAGGTAGGTTTGTACAAATGACATTTGGTAGTACATATTTCAGTTTGTAGTGAACCTGCCTTCTGAGCTTGGGGGCCTGGGTTCGATTCCTACCTAGGGCAAACATTTATGTGATGAACATTTGTGTTTGTTCTATGTCTGGATGTTAATATGTATTTAAGTATGTATTTAAAAATATCTAAGTATGTATATCAGTCTCTGGCAGCCATAGTACAAGCTTTGCTTAGTTTGGGGTCAGGCGACCGTGTGTGGAAGTGTCCCGAATTTATTTATTATTTATTTATTTTACTTAGGTAATTTGTAAATTGACAGATGTGTGAGCGATAACGCTACTCGTATCGATGTAATGAGAGATCGCGCAACTGTTGCGATGCGATACGCTGCTATGATTGGAGCCACCTACACCACTTATCCCGGTGGTGAGTGTCGTTATAAAGGCTGCTCTAGAAATGTAATGTGCAAAACAACTGGCAAAAAAGTTTAACTTATAAATCTAAGCGAAAGGAGGCCGGATATAAAATCAAGATTTTTAAGGAAGCCAAGACATAAAAGCCTACAACGAGTTGTACCACAAAGGAAGTGAGTTAAAATACGATGCTCAATTAAATTGCTCTGTCGAAAACTTCGCTCTTAGCAAAGCCATATTTTTATTTGTATTAGGAAGCCGCGGATTGAGCAATATTGTCAAGGAAACCAAGCCCACAACGAAAGTGCTACATTTTGTTGTGGAAAAGGTTTTTTTTTCATAATTTTCCCCTTCTTTTTATTCTGCAGGATTTAAAAAGTTTTGATTGAAATATATCTGTAGGTATCTCTTTGCCATATTGTTTGTTTTATTTCAAGAACCGTTTTAAAATAAAATAGAGATTTAAAAAATAACTGCTTTTTAATCGACTTAATCTTACGTGAGTAATTCCCTTAGTATAAAATCACAATGTGCTCTATTAGTGAACGGATTTATGATATTTACAAAAACTCTGCATTTGGTATTCTATTCGTTAGTGCGTTTTCTATTGCCATTTCATTGGAACGAGACGGCGTAATCAAAACCTAAGAAGCAATTGGCTTAAGCTAATGATATACGAGTACGTGTAACAGAGCGATCAAATAATGACCGTTGACTCGACCCATCCAAAGAAACTCTTTATTATCGGAGCCCCGATCTGTTCATAAAATATGTAGGTAGTCGGTATAAGTGCAAGACCGTGTACTGTCTAACGCTGTCTATACCGTGCCGGCACTGGTAATGAAACCTTGACCCACGATCGATAGGGGCTGGTTTTGCCGAGGTGAGGCTAGGAATCACCTTGACGTGAGTAGTTCACAGGCAGACATTTCAGACAGTTATGGATAAATGGGTAGGCAGAGAATTAGTAAACGTATAATCATTGAAAATAAAAAGCATAGGGAACTTGCATGAATTATTTTTTAGTTTATAGTAAAGAATAAAATCTCAAATAAATCTATCAGAAACAAAAGTATTCACACATGTGATACGGACAGAAAAATATAACTAATCATTTTAATATTATTTATTTATTAGCTGCTAAAAACAAACACGCTGTATGTTGCACCGCTTGCACCCGATTATCCTATCAATCATGGACGTTTGTTATGCTAGAGCTCGATAATCCCAGCTTGACATGTACTTACCTTGGTAAGGTATATTATACAAAGCAGAAAGCTTGAATGTTGCTATTTTTACTAGGTAATATATATAGGTATGTATATAGGTGTGACGTCAAACAATATTGTACTAAGTCAGTAACTCTAATTACATGTACGGGCTCGTATTAAAAATACGGAATAATTCCATTCCATTCTCTACGAAAGTCCAAAATTAAAAATAAATGGTTTGCTTCCCTATACATTTTTACCTTTGGTCTTGCGTAGAGGACAGGACAGCATTTTTTTTCTCCGTTTAGCTCAAATTAACTATGCTCGAATTGCACGTTGCCGAAATCTACCATTTATCGATTTTTACATTCTCAAGTTATAAAGGAATAATTTTCGATGATAGCTCCTTTAATGAAAGAGCATACGGATAAGGATGAGATTGTTCCGACACACGTGTGTTTGATGCGCGGACGCAGCTGCGTGCACGTGGGTGCGTGTCGTCACCACGCAAAAGATTTTGTTCTGCACTAAAAATAATGATATCGATTAGACAAGAAAATATTTGTGTAAACACTTCTTTAACTGCGAACAACCCAATATTTTAAGCTTTTGTAAGCATGAAAAACATCTTAATCACCTTAATATTATACAGACGTAAGTTTGTGAGTGCAGTGCTAGTGTGTATGTATGTTACTTCTTCACGCTCAAACGGATGGACGGATTTTTATGAAGTTTGGCATGAAGGTAATACGCAGAATTAACACATAGGTTACTTTTTAACTGCGTGTAAAACCGCAGGGCGTAGCTAGTACATACATATTTCAGATCGTTCGCACCCATAATAATATTATAGTCTAGTCTTCAGTAAAAAAATTGAATAAAAATGTTTATTGAGCAATAAAATATTACAAGAATGACTCTTCTTTTGGAAACAAAAAGCTGTCATTGTGAAGTAGTTCTCACCACCATCTGCATCGCAGGATTTTGGACAACGATCGTGGATGAATGTGTCTTGCAGATGGGCAAGAAGCGGTCCCTTCAAAGTTTAGCCTCCAGGAATATCTGGCAATTATTGTACGAGGGTTGTTACTCCAACTGAGTAATGATGTTCTTAATTGAATCACCAAATGTTCAAAGTCAAAAAACAGTCGCAAAGTAAATAATAATCACTATGCCATTAACCTTCATAAAAAAGCAGAATAGATTACACGGCGAATATTTTAATATAAATCTAAATTATTATGATTTAACATCAATCCAATTCGCATACTTCAAAAACTCGAGGTATATATCAGTATTATCTACTAGAAATATATCTTCGTCTAATTATGAGAAATGTGTCTCGTATCCACGCTACAAGCGTTATTTATATACGGGCTAATCATATTTTTCTAGTTCACCTAAATACGTCGTTTCTGGCAGTGACAGACAGGCGCGACACCGGAGTTCCTCATTCTATAGGAAATTACGAAAACGATACCTAGTTGGCGGAGAAAATCTTTATTAGTTTGTTAAAAAATGTTTTTCTTAGCCAGTAGCCAGAAAAGTTACTGCTTAAATTAATATTTTTCTATTTATATTATAAACATTATGAGAAATCATTATAGATTGACTTTCTGGGCATTTTGTGGGGACATTTATATTTCCTGCGTCAATGTAATGGTGACAGGCTACGAATAGGCAGTATGATTTGAATATTGATTGTGTCAATGAAGCCGTCTACGTTTTGCATTGCTAAAAGAATAACATATTCGGTAGACATCCGGCGGAAGACGTTTACGTGATCGGTTTGCATAATAAGAAGCACGCAATTTCGCTATTTGGTTCCTTCTCTGTAAAGCTCCATACCAAGTCGAGTATTATCTACTTCCAACTATTTTCAACGGATCTTTATAACCAAGTAACGTAAACTATAAACGAATCTCACGTCTAGCTTCAGCTTCTAACAAATAACTTAAACTTTCTATTACCACTTGCAAAAAATCGATAATCCTGCGTATGAGGTGTCTAGCGTGGAAGTGTTAACGTGTGATCTGCCTCTAATCAGCGAGTTAACAACTAATTAGCCCTGCATTTCCGTCAGTAGTTTCGTCCCTCGCATGTGGCCGTCAAATGTTGCGAGCACAAGGGCGGCATTCAGTCGCAAGTCCACGTGCTGCCCAGACCAGCCATCTGCGAACCAGCCCTATGGCAGAACTCTAAAATTACAGTCTTGCTCTGATTGACTGCTAAGTGCTAACTACTTATGAGAGCTTGAAGAGTAATGACTCAAGGCTATTGATTATGTTAAGAACACTTGACTTTGGAGCATTTTTCACAGCCACTATGACATGTTAGTTGAAAGACTAGTTGAATGAGCAATCTCGCCATCTCTCTCACGTTTGGTTGTAGGTGAAGATAGCGCACGCGCAACGCGAAGAAGACAATGGATCTGCGAGAGTACAACGATGTGGAGTGCTGCAAGATAGGCATCTCTTTGTGGTGCCGACCAAGCAGACTGGATAAAAACGGACTCAAGCTGACTGATTGATTGTAATGATGATATGTGTATGCAGCGGTACTGATTTAGGTTTGACTAGAATCATCGTGACTGAAACGTAATATAAAAGCTGGACATGTATTTTTTAGTTAGATAGTGTGAAATGTGACGGCTTTCAACACATATTGAAAAAGCGTGAAACTGTTTTTGACAAAAACATGAGTGGACGGTCGCTATTAGAATAAAATATTCAGACCCCGTGAAAATGTGTGCAGATTATTTTCTCTCACGTATAAAATATTCAGATTTGCATTTCAAGAAAAAGTCCCAGATGGTGAACTGAATAGGTCTAGGTATTTACGAAATTATTCAGATTACAGACCACCTGTAGGATTCCTAGAATCTAGATAATATTCATTGAAACTGCATTATTTTATTCATTGGTGATTTCCTATGACGTTATTAGTTTATTTTGAAATTTCTATTGTTATAAAGAGTATTCTTACGTTCTTGTACCTTTAGGTTAGTTCAACAGTTTCACAGTTCTTGTTAGGTACAAGACAACCTAACAAGAACTGTTTAAGTACTTCTTTCATTAAATGCCATCGCACGCGCAACTCATCTCTGCCTTGCGTCTAATGACAGATCTGCGTGTATTTATACGGTGTTCTGGTTACTGTTTGAGGGTGGTGTTGCTGTCAGTACCACGTGCGCGCTAAAGCATCGCAGGCGCAGCCTACATGCCTCTGATTGTTCGCAGCGATGGCCTGCCATTCGGAGATAGTAAACATGTTCTGTTAATAAAACAATATAACTTGCTATAGGTATATACTCTTACTAATCGCTAGCAGTAAATCTAGACCAGACTCACAACATTTATAACAACAAAGCATAAAGTCACGCCTTTTATCCCGACGCAGCTGGCAGAGGTGTCCATACGACTGTGCCTCATTCAGCTAAGTTTTGTAATAAAATACATAAATCATTACGAAAACTGATAACTTAGTTCAAAAATTGTGCGTGTAGTTGATGAAACAGATGACATACTCAATTATCTTAAGTTTCCAAGATCTTGGTTTCTTCGTGTTTTCTTTTGTTTGTTCACTATCCACTCAATATGAATTCAATGAATGCATGAAATTCAAATTATTATGCTTAGTTACGGACCAACAAGGCGTGCTCCTGTTTTGAAAGAACATTTGAAAGAACATCTGGACAATGGAATATGTGATGATGTGACGCGAACTCCAACCTGCGATCAGCGCGTTATGAGCCATGTTGTGTATAATTTCGTAAATCAAATCTTTACGGAAAATTAATATCAGTTGTGGTGGTTTCTCAAAGCTATTGTGTTATTCTATTTTTAAAAGATCGAAGGTGAAACGATTGCGTAGAACTGTCATCATCATCTTTGATTCCAGTCCTGAACATCCAAACCAGTAGGTATAGGTATAGTTCACTAGATCAATACTTGGTTTTTATTTTCCGTTCACAGCCATATGTCGTTTATGTTTGAAACAGAAAAATGACTCAGACACAATTTGTAGATTGCTTTCGTTCCTTCAACTTGTAGAATCACAGTTTCTGCCCTGCGGCATAATTTACGCAACGAGTGTCCAAAGACACATCATAATTTTTCTGCAGTCCGACTGTCTCACCGCGACAATGACGTCAACCGGTCGTGATGGGTGGAACTCGTGAGGTTCTCGCGATCGTGACGGTCGCACGTGTCCGAATGTCCGCCCAGCTGTGCCGATCGAATTTATTGTTATTGAAATGTCAATCTCACAGCCAATGTCCACCGCTGGATCAGCCGTAAGCAACGCACAGTTATTCCACCATACTGTAAAAATAATGAACTAGGAAGTCTGTATGTTACTAAAAGCTTACATGAAAAAACGAATAAAATAAACAGCCAAGTATTAGGTCCTTACGTATGAAATTAGCGTTTTGTCGTACTGATCAATTTGATCTGAAATATCTCCTCTTTGGTTAAGAATTCGAAATTCAAATTAATAAATTCATTTAGCTGGTTTTTTTTTCTTTGGAATACAGTCATTCATTTGTTATTTTCCTCATTATTTTTTCTTTGGCGTCGCTTATTACCGCGCAATGGAAAACATGAAATAACGGTATATTTACGAGTACGAGTTCTACCGTGGCACCAGTGCTGCAGAAACAGCTTGAAGAATTAATTATGTGTACGGCGCTGGTGTCGCTAAAGACAGCATGGTACGTTTTTGGTTTCAACGTTTTCGTTCTGGAAATTTCGACCTTAAGAACCAACCCCGTGGACGGCCGGAGATCAAAGTGAAAAACGAAGAATTAAAGGCTATTGTGGAAGCGGATCCATCACAAAGCACTTCAGAGATAGCAGCAGGTTTCGGGGTAAGTGACAAAACTGTATTAATCCACTTGAAGCAAATCGGGAAAGTAAAAAAACTCGAACGATGGGTACCTCATGAATTGAGTGAATCGAACTTGCAAACACGGGTCGACTGCTGTGTTACTTTGCTCAACCGACACAATAATGAAGGGATTTTAAATCGAATCATTACTTGTGATGAAAAGTGGATATTGTACGATAATCGAAAGCGCTCATCGCAATGGCTGAACCCTGGAGACCCAGCCAAATCCTGCCCTAAACGAAAATTGACTCAGAAAAAGTTACTTGTAAGTGTTTGGTGGACTAGCGCCGGTGTCGTTCACTACAGCTTTCTTAAATCTGGCCAAACGATTACGGCAGATATCTATTGTCAGCAACTGGAAACCATGAAGGAAGAACTAGCTGTTAAACAACCGAGATTGGTCAATCGCTCTAGGCCACTGCTGCTTCACGACAACGCAAGACCACACACTGCACAACAAACAACCACTAAGTTAGCTGAGCTACAATTGGAATGTCTGCGACATCCACCGTACTCCCCGGACCTTGCTCCAACAGATTACCATTTCTTCCGGAATTTGGACAACTTCTTACAAGGAAAAAAATTCCACTCCGATGCAGCAGTCCAAACCGCCTTCACAGAGTTTATTGATTCTCGCCCCCATGGTTTTTATAGTAAAGGGATCAATGAACTACCCATAAGATGGCAAAAGTGCATAGATAACAACGGTGCATACTTTGATTAATTAAATATATTTTACAAAAAAAAATCGACTTTTTATTCCTCCCGTACAAAACGCCAATTTCATACGTAAGGACCTAATATTTTAGACATACATAATGCTAATGGTTTGATAATTCACCTGTTGTCATGTAGACGGAAGTGGACAGCTCCATTTTCAAAACAGAATAAGTTATCCGATTCCAGAACTAGATCAAATTCAAAGTGACCATTACGAGTTGGCAGGAACAAAGTCGCGAGCTAAAACTACTTTACATTAGCGAAACAGTAGTTACTACCGGTACTGTTAGGCTGTTTGTTCCTACTGAATCAATTCATTTATTGTAATTCAATTCTGATACAAAGAGACAGCTGGCGCATTCGTAACATTGGTGAAATCTGACAAACAGAAAATGAGAAACATTCTGCTGACTATTCGACGTTGAAAAATAAAACTTTTACGAAAAATTGCTTAGAAAGATTTAAGTTAAGATTTAAGCAAAGCTAGCTAGTAATTTGGGTCTTTATAATTCGAAACGAATGAGTAATAAAGGGTTTCATATAGCCGCAGCCGCAACCATAATTACCTGACCTTAAAGAACTAAGTTAATCACATCTTCGGTGTTTCCGATCGTAAAAGCTTGCAACAACGCGTCCTGTCATACTGAACATAATTTATGGAACATACTCATTCATGCACTACATTTGTTTGAAAAACTGCTATGCGATTTGGAACTTTATTTTAAGTCAGAAAGGCTGATGGTGAAGTGTTGAGGATTTAGCAGCTCCGCGGAGTCCTCTTGAACGAGTTTGATGGTTATTTTACAACCGAGTTCTAATTACGAAGTTTCCTCTCACTCCGAGACTAGGACACGGTGAGCTGATTGTTTGTGGGAACATTAAAGTATATTACATATTTACAAAAACTTTATGGTTTTCTCTGTTTAACTCTTTGTTGTGGAATTAGTTTCGCGACGAAGTTACAGTTTCAAAATTACTAGGCTTTATGATTGGTAATAACATGCGTGTTAGTGGATTTGTCAAACTTCTGGAACACTTAAAAGCTGTACTTAATTTTTTTTAGGTAAAGCCTACGACAAATATATTTAAAACCTTTGTCAAAGCCAAAGTCAAAATATTTTTATTCAATTTAGGTATCAAAGATATACTTATGAACGTCAAAGTTATTTAAATAGACTCGACCGCCTTGTGCGGATAAATAGCCTCTAAGAAGAACAGGCAAGAAACTGAGGGGAGCTGTAATTTTGTAACACTTTGCCCTATTTATCTAATTTACAATTTGTCTAGTCTAAAACAATTAAACAACTAGAAACATATTCACCTTGCCATGATCGTATAATTTACTTGGATATTTATTTAAATAGAGCTCGAATTTTTATTGCCAATCTTTTATTATGTTTGAGTCGTCAATTTATAGATGATCTTCTGACCCTTTATCTCTGTTAGCATAATTTTAAGAGTCCATTCTGTTTTTCCAGCCATCAATTAATATGGTGCTAACCGAATAATATTTATGGATGTTCTAATCTTTTCAGACGGCTGTTTGTGTTGCCAACTGTTTGCCGTTTAAAATTCAATATATTTTGCCATAAATATCCCATTTTACGAGCCATAATCCCGACACATGTCAAACAAATTGTTGACACTTCCAAAATGTGACGGAGCCACTTAAATAAAAGATTAACAAATTCTCAAAAAGGATTTTTTTGTTTGTAAGTTTCGTTCATGTTAAAAGATTTGTTGATAATGAATAACTGACTCGTCGTATAAAAAAACATTTAACGTTCTTCAGTATTCATATGAGTAGAACACTTTTGCGTACGCGTAGCCTAAATATCTTAAGAGAAGCACTTTAAGAATTCCACACAATTTGAAATCAAAGTGTCTTAGTGGGCAAAGTCTTATGACTATTTACATTAATAGTGATTAAAAGTTTTAAAATATTATGATATTTCAAAACATTGTTCCACATTAAGCACCAGATTATGAATCTACCATTAGATCGGGTCGTTCTGTGTTATTAAGATGTCATAAGTCAACTTTGCCATTTTCATCACTGTTTATATTCAAATCCTTAATTAACTTAGATGACATCATTAGCATTAGTATTTTGAAACTTGGGATTTCCTTGTTATGCCATAAATAAGTAATGTAGTATATAATATAGTCACACCTCAGTTAAACATATTTGAGATGTTTCAGCGCTGGAATTTTATGATCATAGTTTAGTAATTATTTTTGAATAACTTTAGATTATGTAGAATTTCTAAAAAGCGCATGTAAATTTTTGTTGATGTTTTTTGAAAAAGAAATTATAAGCACGGTTTTATTACTGGTTCCTTGGTTATTTTAATAAGTTCACGGTAGGTTTTATTCCGTAAATAGTCAGGATGAAATGACGCTTTTGTCAGTCAACTAAAACATAAGAATTTTAACTTTTATAATAGGAATATGCCAATAACTTTGCTCTGGGGCAGTAGATAAAAGATCAAAGATCGTCACGCCTTTCCCCCTAGGGGACTGGCTGAGGTGTAATAAAACACCCACACTTTTCCGGACGATATTCAGTCCCAAATGTGAGAGGGGGCGAAACTGTCGCCATTCACCGGGCTCCAGTCATGTAGCGATGACATACAATACGAATATATGAAACAATGAACAAATTGGTGCGTACCGTCGTCGTTGCAATTTAACTGTCGCCAAAAATGCAATTACCACAGTGATTCTAGTTATTTTCCGTCCATAGATATAAAATAAATCGCGTGAATAATCTTCTAAGAAACAATGTCAATTAAAGCGCCAACCGAGAGCAATAATACCTAGTTCCGGGTAGGTGCGATGACGCGGCTTTTGACCGAGATAGCGCCGGAGCCAGGTGCAAGGCCACCAGGGACCAGCTCTATGAAGAAAAATGTGACCCCATTAAGATAATTTACATTATTCATAAGATTCCGAATAATATCGACGTTAATTCGAGATCCTGCGATGCCGAGGCTCGGCCGAGGTCATCACACCTGAGAATTTTGTTTTCGTATCCGTGTGCAGAAAAAAACTCGGATTGGATGGTTTTTTATTGGGTGTTTGCTACGTTTGAGATCTTGTTTACGATACAGTGTTTTGGTTCGAATTAAAATTCTGTTATTAGGATGCTAAAATCTGAATAAGGTGTTGCTTTTGTTAGACTAGGTTATGTAGTTATTTAGATAGGAATATACTTCATTATTTTGAACTGTGATAGAAGTTAATTTTAAACAATGATAACCTCTGATGGCTCAAACGAGTTAGAAGAATATGAAATTGACTTATATGAAAGACTGTACTCAAATTGCACAAAACAAAGAGGAATTGAAGAAAGGAAGCATATTGTGCAACATTTATTTTAAATGTAATTAATTTATAATTTCTTATTTTTACATAATTTACTCGTAGTTGGGTAGGTATTTTATTGACAAACATGTGCTTAATTATACGCCCATGCTATATTAATAAGAATACAAAATTATGTGACAAACATACAGCTGTGGAGAGATTAATACAAAAAATCTAGTCATTTACATAATTATGTTGGGTTATTCCCATTCGAACAGTTACTTGGCAAGGTCGCCATTTTTATTTCTATTGAAATTCGGATGTTTTACGGACCATGAACTTGTGTTATTATCTATCACGTACTCAGATCATTAACTACGAGTTTTTCGTGTCTTTTGTTTTCCTTCAACCATTTTTTGTCATATTAATAGGCAAGTTATTGATATTGGTAACATTCTCAGGTGTTAAAGATTTGTCTGAATTATAATCCAACGTTGCGTTATTTATTACAAGTGGTAATACGATTTGATATCTCCTAGTTTCTAGATAATTTAACGCTAACGAGCGTTTAGGATAAATTTACATAGATGTCGGTAGAGCCATAGATAAACTGACGGAGCCAGCCGGCAGCGATTACCGGCCTTGCAAGGCCGCTAGCCGACTCGTAATGTAGGTAGGTTGGTAATTAAGTAGGAATGTCAGCAAAAAACTTACAAATTCTCAGTTAATTGGCAAAAAGTTGATAGGTGAGGCGAAGTGTTTATCATAAAACTTAGGTTTTTAAGAACTGATTCAATCTCTATTTTTTAAGTATACCTATTGCATAGAATTCGTATAATTTATACAAATATAAAAAAGTAATGAATAACTAGTATGCCTATAGTAGTTATGTAGCAGTTTGTATTAGCAGTATGACTGTGATTCTGTATTTATTATTCTGTAAAATGAGAAAAACTTAAAATCGCTACTGATTTACAGTACTGAGTCACACCTTTGAAACTGGAAAAGTAATATGCGAAATGAGTAAGCAAAGCATTGTAGAGATATCTTTACGTGGTAAGAATGGATAATTACAAAATCAAACATAGGTTGTAAAGACCAAATCAAAATGTTTGCCGCAAAAGTGGCTAGAAATGACCTACAAGCCAACATCGCACGCAGCTGTGTCAGGCCACAGACACCTCTACGTCACTCAATTAAAGTATCACTCAGTACAAACACGTGCAGCGTTCCAGCAAACAATTCGTTTTGATGGTCGCCGCCTGCGCCTGCGCCGCCTCCGCGCGTTGTCTGCGCCTCCACTTGACCTTTGCGTCGCTTAGGTTTTTTTGCTCTGGGTCAGCGTTAGGTGGAGTTGGGTTCTCACGCTTGAACGCTTTTTTATCTATCTCCTGCACCAAAAGGAGTCTAAATTTTTTATTCTAATACCTATCTATACTACTTTTTGCTGAACAAGAATTATGGACGTAGGTAATTAATTAAGAACGTCTTTGCTACTAGAAGTTCACAGACGGTAAGTAGGGTCAACTGAGCAAATCCGTCTGTGGGGCAATTGCATCTTTCAAGAATTACTGACAAAACCTTCACAAATTAGGCGCCACCTACATCTTTTTTATCTTTAGTTGCAATAATCTGTACAAGATGGCGTTAGTTGCCTAATTTATGAAGAGTTTTTCAGTAGTTCTCGAAAGACGAAATTTCCCCAAGACGCATTTGCCCCAGTTGACTGCTTACTTTCAAAACGCTAAACTTCAAATGAAAAATGTTGATTTACACAGTTCAACCAATAACGATTGTTGCAGACACCATAATATGAGTCTATTATCATATTGCAAATGCTCGAACTCACAGCTATTCAATTAAATCGCGCCATTAGCAATGGGCACGAGTAACGGTAGCCGTCAGACTGTACTAGGTACCTAGTTGGAGTATTGCAGTACGTGAGAAGTACGTGGCGACGCTTCCGCAAATAATTGCCCAGCTGGCGGTTTGTTTTGGCGCCGGTCGGGAACTTGACCCGCTTGCTGGACACCCGACTGTTAGTTCGGGGAACTGGACACATTTATAGGACGCTGCTATACCTAGCTATCTATGAAGATTGGACCTTCTTTGTAATAGTTCTAGAGATCGGATTCGGACACATATTTACCTACAGTTCGCTTTTTCCTGCCAATAGCTTTGAAATTTTACAATAATAATAAAAATGAATAAAAGTAAAGCAGAGTCTAATAGCTATTTATGAAGAAATGTCAAATGATCTTCTTTACGATCATCACAGAGAATCGGATTCGGATACATATTTTAGACATTCTATTTTTTCCTGGCAAAAACTAAGAGATTATGAAATCAGATTCTAATTTTCCCAGGTGTATTTAGTTAAAACTTTTTATTAACTTAATATTAATCAGATTTTCAAAGGTAAAAAAAAAAGGTTAAAGGTTACCTTTGAAAATCTGATAAAAAACCCCATAAATTCCGGACACGCAGGATTTTTTGATAAAAGCTGTTCTTTCCATACTAAACCCATGAATTTCAGGCAAATAATGTATCCGAACATCCAATCTCTAACCATCACTTCAAGAAGACGTTTATGTCGCAAGAAAATATTTTTGTTTCTTTTTCAGACTAAGAACATTAAACCTTAAAAATTAGACAGCTTGAAAGAATTAAAACTGGAACTAGAAAGCTGTAGTAGAGCTAGAAATATACTTAAACAGGAACCTGTAATAAACGAATCAAAGTTTCATATCCTCCATTTAGTTATAAAGCGTTTTGTTTTTTTCTTTATTTTAAATTTGTATATCGATTGAAAAACACGATTGTATACTATTTACAAAGCTTTACAACGATCTTAAGGAGGTAAGTAGGTAAACCCAATATACTCAATGTTAATATTTTAGGCCCCTGCGTTTACCTTGTTACAAGCTCCAAGCGACACTAAAAATATGCAGGTTTAGCTCGAGGATACAATGTGACTTCGTTTTAAGGCTGAAACCAGTTTAGGTTCCTCGACTGTTGGGTCAGCACTTGGAGAATGCAACAAGAGAAAAAAGCCGCAATGGTAGTCGATGGTCGGCAAGGTAGATTGCGAAATAACGAGGCTAAGCTTTTGAATCATATAATTAATCATATAATTTGTTTTCCATTAAGAAAAATCTTAATACCGTCTTTACTTTTTTACCTTTGCAAAATTTCGAATACTATTGATAAAAGACATAGTAAGCCATAGCATACACATAATACAAGTATTATTCAATTGAGTACCTATTTATTTATTTGTAACTACAATTAGACACTGAACCAAATGATTTAAGAAGAGAAGAACATACAGCTTAATTTGTTTATCGAAATCTACCTTAAAAATGTAAAAGCAAACGCAGGTTCGTTGGAACAAAAGGCTTTGTTTGGTTCTACGTATGAGCAAGGTGTAGTGTTGCAGAATTCTTCGCCAAGCTCGTTTAGTTTAATGTGTTACCTCTGGGCTTAGAGGATCATGTTAGCAGCTAATTATTGTGTTACCTAAAATGCGTAACGAATTCCTTTTATATCCTGGCTTTCTTAGACTAGAAAACAGCAAGTATAAATTAAAAATGTAAGAAATTCCCGACACCGATTTTCTTCGAGCATTGCTAAGAACACTCTCGACTAATGCACCGTTCAAACAAAAAAAAAAAAACAAAATCAAATTCGGTTCATCAGTTCGGAAACAACAGACAATTCAAACTTATAACACTCCGTCATTTTTGCGTCGAAAGAAAAATTGGCACCTACTTTGAAAAAAACTGACTCCAAAGGCATATCAACAGTGTTACACAGCACATTCACTGCGGAAGCTATCGTCAAGTCTAACCATACAACCCATTCACAGGGGCCAGCCACATTGACCGCGTCGTCCTAAATTAAAAAGCATGTTTGACTGCAGTGCACATGCGCCTCCAATGAAAAGGCGCCATAAACATCAATCTGCTGTGCAATTAACCAGCGCTCTACAATGGACGAATGCAAACAACGCTGGAAGGTTGCATGAGCATTGCAACACGCCGTGATGCGATGCAATTAAAACTAATCGCTACGTATCAAACAGCTGTTTTATTGCATAGGGCTATCATAGTAATTACAATTATTGCCCAAAAAGTTGCTAGCGAAACTTTAGAGAATACGCCTCAAAATATATCAAATGTGGAGATTTTTTCTGCGTTTCTGTTCGTCGGTTATTCGACTCGCCTGTTGAACATCATATACTTATCTGTAGATCTCTGTCACAACTTGTTTAATTGATGAGATAAAAACACTAAGATGATGTGTAAGCCTGGTCTTGTTTTTTTGTTTATTTCTAGTGTTTATTTGACTTGCTAGCAATAATCTTTCGCTAAGCACCTCACACTGAGAAAAAATTATTGTTATTCTAACAACAAAACTTTGTTCGGACACAACCGTTTATGGGACGTTGTTCCAGACGCAAAGTTTTTATTGTCATTTTTTTATTGTTAAATTAGCAACGTTCCATTAACAAAATCTTACATTGTTCAATTGACAAAGTTTGTCAATTTTGTCAATTTAACAACGTAAATATTGCTGGACAAAGCAATTTCCAGCAACGGAAATTTGTCAATTTGGCAATGTGCCGATTTAACAAAGGTTGAATTTGGTCATCCCAACAACGGTTACTTTGTCATTTTAACAAAGTGTCTATTTAACAAAGGTTGAATTTGGTCATCCCAACTACGGAACTTTGTCATCGTCACAACGTAACGTTGTTGTAACAATAAACTCTCTTGCCGATCTAACTGCGTTTACTTTGTCATCTTAACGATGTGCCTTTGTCATCCTAACGATGTGCCTTTGTCACCCTAACTATGTGTACTTGGTCATCCCAACGATGGGCCTTTGTCACCCTAACTATGCGTACGTTGCCATCCTAACGATATGCCTTTGTCACTCTACCTATGTGTACGTTGTCATCCTAACTATGTGTACTTTGTCACCCTAACTATGGGTACGTTGCCATCCTAACGACGTGTACCTTGTTAGGACAGCAACCCACTTTGTTGTGGTAACGTCATTGCCTTTCTGTTCCAGCACACCTCTTATTTCTATCCATTCAAACTGGTCAGTTCTCCAATCCAGTATCTATTAGGTATTGATTGTCTAATAAATACTGGATTGGAGAACTGACCAGTTTAAATAGATAGAAATAAGAGGTGTGCTGGAACAGAAAGGCAATGACGTTACCACAACAAAGTGGGTTGCTGTCCTAACAAGGTACACATATCGTTAGAATGGCAATGTACAAAAGATAAAGGCCCTACACATTAAAAAAAAAGATAATATACTTGTTATGTTGTATTTTATTGTTTAAAATTAAAAAAAAATATTTATCATTAATTACAATCAAAGAAATGCCAAAGCAGGACTGAATCATTCCAATTAATGTTTTTACTTCTAAGAACTTAATAGTACTCCTGTACAGACCATATTTTTACTGCAATATGGCCCGACAGTATTTAAACAATATTTTGAGTGTGGCCCGGCCATATACTCATACATTTCTAGCATGGCTCTATTGCAATAAAAATATGGCCCGCCAAGGAGCACTCTATGTTATTATCAATTACAATTACTAATCACTAATTATTAACCCCATTAGCAATAAACGTTGTCTAGCTTCGGAATAGTTGTACAGTGTTTTGTCTTTTTCGATCGAGTTCCAAAATTTAAAAGAAAGAAAACACTGTATAACTATTCCGAGGATAAACAATGGGATGCTAAGGAGCACAATGTATTATTATCTCACAATTAAACCTTTAATATGATCATAACATTAAAAGACTAAATAACTAAAATAATACTTCGGTACTTCACGCAGTACAGACATTATTAGTATAGGTATAGCGCGCAACAACTAACTTGAACTAAATAACATATTAAAAATATTAATTATTCGCAAGTGTTAGTTCTAACTATAAGTACCTACGTTAGTCAATTTACTTGACATTAAAATCTATCTAATTTATACCGTAGATACTTATTGTTACTTTCAATACGTCATTTAGTTTATGTTTGTTGGCGCGCGCTAAAAGAAGTATGCCAAAGCAAGACAAAGTCATTTTATATAAAAAAAAATATTTCAAACAACGGAAGTATGTTATCAGACACTATTATACAATCACTATTCACTAATATTGTTAAATGTAACAGTTTGTACTTGCGCAAGAATATGAAGTAACGCTTTTATGATAAAAAGACATGTGAGTTTTTAACCTAACAAAACTAGGAAATGAACTGTTGCATTTCGCGCAAGGAATCATTTTGTTATTACTGTGTATCTAATAGGTTTGTAATTATACAACTGTAATAGATATATAGTATTACATAAGATAATACTAACTAATATATCTATTATTGTTGTCAACAAATGATTTGATACACTGATAGTTGAATGCTCATTCCACACGGGTGTCGCACATGGAATACAGAATAGTTATATCACTATCCCAACTGGTTGATCAATTCTCTCAATGGAACTTCTTCTGTGTCATATTTTGATGACATTTGAAACATTGTTCGTTGAATGAGCATCCAACACGGTGCTGATTCTCTGGGATATGCACAATCCAATGCCCAGTATATATTAAAAGTGTGCTTTATAGCAGAGCAAACATTAGGAAGTTGGTACCTCAATCCCACATTTATAACAATTTCGTACTGAGATACGTTTTCCCACGATGGGCCTACCGCAAGAATAAAAGGTTGGTTTGGTATACCTTTCGTGCTACAAATCATTTGCCTTTGAGTGCAGAATTTTTCGATATCAGAAACCGTTGCGACGCGCCCCAGGAAGCTGTTCCGTACTTCATCTCGTGACAGCTTCCACACCTTTTTTTTTGGTACAGTTATTGTTGGCATTTGACGTAGAGAGTCACAATGCTCAACAATGCTGCCAAGTTAGCTTGCTCTTCACCCACTGAAAAAAAAACAGACTGATTAGGATAATTATGCAAATTAGGACAAACATGACAAAAAAAATGTAACAGAATTGAGAACCTCTTCCTTTTTGAAGTCCATTAAAAATAAAAAACTATTATGTTGTCAGTCTAATCGTCTAAAATAACAGTTTTTTTACCAACCTGCGGCCAATTCAAGTAGTTCCAATGTACTTTGGTCAACTTTACTGGATTCTCCTTTTTCCGCAAGTAAATTTAATAACTTGATCTTGACTATAGGAATTTTATCTTCAAACATTCCATTTCCTTCAGGATAAACAGCTTCAAAGTCACTGGATAACTGTAAAATAAATTTGAACTTTTTATGATTTTAACCCTCAATATAAGTACTTTAATAATTCAAGTGAGCGAGCGAGTGTCATAAGAAAAGTATATTTAATTAGGCTGCATGCATTTCATATGTATAAACTATGATAAAACTGCTGGGTTTATTTAGCGGGGGTTAGTTAATAATATATAAAAATACTTTTAATTCAACTTACCAACTTATACCCATCAGGTAGTTTAAAGCCGGAAAGGTATTGAAGTAGTCCTGGTACGTCTGGCTCTCTAATAACTTTGCTCTTAGTTCAAATGTATCTTGCCATTTGGAACAGACCACTTCATAGGGTGAAGATGAACCACGTAACCAATCCAAATGTTCATGTAAAAAAGACTGGCTTTCAGTACAAGATTTATTGCAGAAGACTGCAAAAACATTTTTAAATCACTGTCTAAAAGATCCATAGTTCTTTATTTTAAAATATAGTCCTGTTTCTACACAAGAACACAACCACTCCCGTGCAAAACACTTCATTCGACCGCACGATAGAAGAATAGACACAAAATGGCCGAACGGCGCGTGCTTCCCACCCCTCTTCACTTCCTCACCACACCCGCCTTGGAGTTGCCAGCAAAATTCGTTTTGTCAAATTAGCTACGTTTAAAATAAACAGTTTTTCACTTTGCCGAGTTATCAATGTTAACTGTTGTCAAATTGACAACAGTTAACATTGTACTTACACTTTGTCAATTTATCAAAGTTAACTTAGATAGGCTGGCAAATTACTGTTGCTAATATAGCAAAGCCAAATCGGCAATTTTAATTTTGTCATTATAACAATTGAAACTTTGCTCAATCATCAAAAAAACATAGTCAATGTAACAAATCAAAAAAAACTTTGTTGAAATTACAATAAATGCGTTGTCAAAATGGCAATAAACTTTTAACAAAATAAAAATGGAGTTTGGAACAAAGTTTGCTTGGTTCCAATGACAACATTTATAGTCATTTCGACAATAATTTTTTGGCAAAGCCAATATTGTCACTTTGTTAGCCGTTTTTTTTCTCAGTGCACGATGTGTTCTGGCAGCCTAGTTTTGTAGGTACTAGCGACTTGGTATTAACATACGTACTAATCACTTATCTAGCTGTGGTTTAAAAAAATCTTTTGTAATTGTAAGATTTAATTATTGTTTTGGCAATTCGAGTAGGCTCAGCGCAGTTCTGCGTAGAAGAGGTTCACGCAGAGCTGATTTTTGGCCTACCCCATTTCTTGAGCTAAGATGTTCGTCATGCATGGTATAAAAATGTAGCTATAGGGGGTTAACTTGAATAACATGGTTACAGTCTATTTTTAATTGTATAATACTGCAAGTAGCTGTTACCTGCGACTGCGATCGCGTTTATTCAGAAAATAGTATCCACAAAACCTTCCTGTTGATATACTGTAACTAATTATCAAATTACATCAAGGTGCTTTCAGCCGTTTCAAATCCGTGGATTCAAATGTAACCATCTCCTATTTTATATTTCAAGGTTTGTATATAAACCACAAAGCAAGCAAGCAAGTTCGTAAAGGCCGAGTGGCTAGCCTTGATGTCAGAGGGGAACTTACTGACTTCCAACATATTTTTTTGTTACCTATAAATAAATAATATATGTTGTAACTTTGTTAACTTGTGTTAACTGCAAAAAAATATGTTGTAACTTTGTTAAGTACAAAAAATATGTTGTACGTTAGTAACCCTGCAGTAGCAAGATGAATGGGAGCATCTCGGTCGTAGACGCGGACGCGACGGCGGCGCCTCGCGGGTTATCGTGGGTCGCAGCTGCCGCTGGGACTATCAATGAACTGCATAGGAGGCATGCACACTACCACCGTGTTGGGAGGCCTAGCCAATCTCATTACCGTTACCAATTCGATAGAGTAGAATAGAAATAGAACCCTATCCTACTAATATCCTACTTCCTACTAATATTATACTCGTAAATGCGAAAGTTTGAATGTGTGGATGGATGGATGTTTGTTACACTTTCACGCCAGAACGGCTGAACAGATCTGGATGAAATTTGGCACAGAGATTGATTATAGTCTAGAATAGCACATGGGATACTTTTTAACCGCGGGCAAAACCGCGGGGCGTAGCTAGTAGTTTAATGTCTTAAGGTCATGTTCATAACAATTCATAACACAGTTTTAGGAATGCTTCTGTCATTTACTTGTAATTGGTAGAGTTACTTCTTCGGAACATCATAAATTAAATCTTATATCTTTAAATGAGCAATTCTTGTATATATATATATATAAATATATATATATATATATAATTGGAATCTCGGAATCGGCTCCAACGATTTTCATACAATTTAGTATATAGGGGGTTTCGGGGGCGATAAATCGATCTAGCTAGGAATCATTTTTAGAAAATGTCATTTTATTCGCGTTTTATCGATTATCAACTTAAACATAAACTTGGAAGAAAAATAACAAAAAGGAGGCGTTTGAGTAGTCTCAACTGAAAAATATGACTCTTCCTGACATCTATTGGCTAATAATAATACTATTTTTTGTGAGCAACTAATTGCTTTAACGACACAACAGCAGATGGCGTTGTTAAGTAACACGAAGTCAATGAGTGTTTGCTTTGAGGTTAGACTAAAATCAAAGGTACTACATATAATATGAAAAAGTGAGTCTTTGTTCATTTTCTTTGTTTCTTTGTAACGCTTTCACGTCTGAACTACTCAACCGATCGTCTTAAAATTTTGCACACATGTTGTTTAGGGTACAGAAAAGGACATAGGGTACTTTTTATTCCGGAAAAATCAACGGTTCAAACGGTTTTCAAATCAACGCTGCGACCCGTGGGTGAAACCACGGGTCGCAGCTAGTATTATTAATGCGAAAGCTTGGATGGATGGATGTTTCTTACATCATCACGCGTTCTGGCGTGAAAGAGTAACAAACATACAACCATCCATTCTTACAAACTTTCGCGTTTATAATATTAGTAGGATTATAGTGTGACAAACAATCCTTTCTTTCTTTCTTTAGATATACAGTACCTATGTTTGCTTGTGTTAGAGAGCGCAAGTGTGCACACAGCATTACGCAGCTGGTTCGTTCAAATGTAGGAAACTACCGCTTAATATTCCATTGATACCCTTTGCGCAATAAACACAGTTACATAGCCGCTTTTCCCAGAAAAACATGTCAGTCAGTTTAGTACTAATAAACATACCAGCTTAAAACTATTATATTACTAGCTGTCACCCCGCGACTTCGTTTGCGTTTATTATTTATATATATATATGTGAGCTATCCTATCTGTTAAGTTAGATCGAACTGCACACGGTGTGCAAATTTGATTGAAATCGGTTAAGTAGTTTAGGAGTCTATAGCGGACAAACAACGTGACACGTAATTTATATATATTAAGATATATGTTTCTTACAACTTACCACAGAGAACACACTCTAATGAAACGGACGCTTGTCCATTTAAATAATCGTGACTGAAAAGTACTAAAACTTCTTGTTTATAAGTAACATTATTAAGTAAAAACAAATAACTCGGGTGGAATATTGTATCAAATAGGGTATTGTTGTTATGTCCCTTTCACTATCAAGACGATTAAATAACACCTTACATGTCGTACCTAATCCATCAAGCTGTTTACGCTGTAGGGCGTGCCAAATTAATGTTACATACATACATACACATGTAAGTATATATGTATGTATGTATGGGTGTGTATGTATGTATGAAATTAATTTGGCACGCCCTACAGCGTAAACAGTTAAAATATGCATGTACATACATACATACATACACACCCATACATACATTTATACATACATGTGTATGTATGAATGTATGTATGTTTTTCGAATGTATGTATGTAACATATATACTTACACTCGAAAAACAATCCTCCTTCTTGCGCAGTCGAGTAAAAAGGCAAGCAAGCGTTTTAAATTTTTGAAAATGATACGTATTCCCCAATCTTAATTACATAATTACATCGTCATACTTTGTTTTTTACTAAAGACCTCCGGGAACTTGAAAATTAATACCTGAAGTAAACTCGTCAAGATAGAAAATTATGGCGCCTCTAAATATCGGAGAACAAGACACAATTTGGGTCGCTGCGCTGCCCCAACAAAGTAACCTTAGATTAATTCCAACAATATCGGGCCACTCCATAAAATTACGAAAATATGGAGAATGCAGACATTGGAATAGGAACATAATATAAACAATCTCACATTTCTGCATGCGCTCGCGCCGGCGCCGAGGTGACCTGACCCCTCGCTATACTCGCATTATGCTAAACAAGCTATTTCATTGCTGCGCTGCTCCAGGTGCCTTATTCTGCCTCGTGCGATATTATCTCAGACACTGTCTTTCTCATTAGAAAAGTGCTGAATGTGAACGTAACAGAGATAATGTCACACGCGTCAGAATAAGGACCCAGGGCGCTGGGTTGCGGTTTGCACTGGAAATGACAAATACTTGAGTACAAAGTATTTTACATTGTCTTGGTAATATCGAAAGTCTTGACAGGTGTAGACATGACCAAAACAAAACAAACAACAAAATTCGATAGATACGAGTACCTACGTAGTTTTTACTGATAATTCTTTCAACTAGAATAAAATCAATAGTCGACCGAGCGAGCGTTAGTAAGCGAAGCGAATCTTCAGCTTTGGTAAAAATGCTTTCGTATGTCCAGCGTTTGTCCGGCATCTAGGAAGTGTAACAAACTAACCGGCGGGGTCTGTCCGGCTGTCTACAGGTCGCATTTCCCAACCGATGCTCTTGAAATTTAGCCGAAGCTGATGCATATACACTTCGCTCACTAACGCTCCCTAGGTAGATGAGAAGATTATTACGATCATAAATAGCGTCATGCATGTGTGAATGCATGGCAAAAACAAATTCAACAATCAAATAATCTTGAAAACAATAAAATTGAACTCTAATGTATGAATAATAAAAAGCCATTTCAAAATTCGCCATGTGCATTCCATTTGATTGTCCGTAACTTGACACACTTCCATCAATTAGCTGATGATACAAAACCACGGTCACATACTATTTACTTATAGAGAACCCACTGCAATTGATTGCCAGAAAGTGGAACATTGCAACAGTGTGTCGACGTCAAGAAACCGAAGCCGAACAATTGTGAATTTATCGTGCAAAAAATCTGAAGCTGTATTGAATTGAAAAGCTGACGAATCCTGAGAAACATTCTAACTTTGACAACTGAAATTACACTCAAGGAGTCAAGGAGACCCGCTAAGCTGAATTCAGTTCCAAGAACCTCAAGAAATCAGAACTTTGCAGTGACGAATTTCCTGGAGCCTGCCTGCAACTGCCTGCCACGATGTCTGACCACGCTCACGAGAAAGTCACCCACGAACTTACATCAGCCGACTACATAACACTGATTGCTTTAGGCCTGGTGCTGCTTTTGTCAGCACTTTATCTTTTGCAAGTGCTGTGGATTCAATGCGCCGGGTACATCACGAAGGAAATAAAGAAAGAAGTTGAAGCAAACGAGAATGTTAAACATTATTTGACCAAAATTTAAGTTTCTGTGTCGTTGGATTAGTGTAGAAAATAGAAATTGAATAAATAAAACAACGTAAGTAAATTGAAAGTGTTTTAATTTATTTAGGCTTGACTTTTGAAAACGCTATTTTAAATAGCGTAGCTAATTACTTAGGTAGTTAATTACAAAAAAAATTACATATTATTTTTCGATATAAACCTATTATGCAAAAACTACTTGCAACAGCCTTGCTTAGTGAAGAAACACGCAAGATAGGATAAAATTACCCTATTGCAGAAAGCATTTGCCTCGTGACAAAATAATGTGATTTTAATGACGGTATTAGCTGCAACATTACTGTAGAGATGCTATGTGAGTATGATACAGCGTATGAAGGCAAGTTGCATTATAAACTGCAAATCTTGCTTGTTTGAGAATTGATTTTAATAGACTTTGAAACAAAAGACCAAGAGACAGACTTTCAGCAAAGTCTGTCTCTTGGTCTTTTTCTTTCGTAGGAAATCGAGGAAGAGACTGCACAAAACCAGAAAAAAGGTCACGCACAAGGCAATAGGTCTCCCCTTCAGCGCGAACTTTTTTCTGGTCAAACACTTTTCGTAAACAAATGTTTGATGATGATGATAAATTAATGACTTGTATATTGTACAGTCTATTTTGTAGTTAATATAACATATAACTGGGTATTCCCAACCAACAAGTCACAACTACCAACACTCGTTATACAGTTAGGTATTTGCTTTGATTCGCGATAGCATAATGCGCGTTTATTCATCGTGGAACTGTTATTGTCCCATTGTGTTAACAACAATACAACAAAACACAACACAATGATATAACGGAGATTGCGCACACGCAGATGTTATGGGCGCCGGCGGCAGCCCACCTGGACCTCGAACGGTATTGGTTGCTAATGATAATACAATTTCCTAATAGGGTAATGCAATCGAGGAAAATGTCATCGAATGGTTGGGAACACAAGCTGTTCACAAGTAGGTAATATCCCGCGTACTATTATTTATTGTTGTGTTGTGCTATGCCGTGTTTAGTTTGATAAATCCCGATTTCCCTGGAAACAAAAAGTTTAAGGGCATTAGATTTGATTTAGATTTGTAGGCTAGTCGCACTTCAATAGGCAGGTGTAGGCGATAGTAGACTATGTAGGCAGTCGGCATTTGGTAGTCCATCTCCACGAGAAAACATATTTTCAAAATCATCAACTGCATTATTAGCGCTTACCATCAGACAAACAAGGCGCTCTTCTAGTATCTCCTTATGCACTTTATTAATTGAAACTAGCTACGATGCGAGTATTGGCAATGAGCTCTATTGTAGTTGAGGTCAAATAACTTTTCCACCAATGCCAATATTTTATTTGACTCATCTGCATCATGGACTTTGAACAGAGTAACAAATTGAACTAATTTGATGGAACTGGAACTAGGTAACGTACATTGTTGTGACTGTACTTGCTATCCACTTACGTAGATTGCGGGCCAAGGCGCAGTGTTGCACTTTGGTATCATGGAAGTTTCTGTCTAACTGAAAGTATGTATTTTTTTACCGACTGCAAACAGGAGAAGGTTCTCGATTCCGTTGTATTTTTTTCAATTTTTCTATGAACTCTGTTATTCATGAATTATTGTTTTGTTTGGTTTCTTTTGTAGATTAGTTCTATTTTTCAAAATCCAATACGGATGACGAGTAGCCGGTAGCCGGTTTTTAATTTTAAAAGACTAACAATTATTGACAATCGTCAGTGTTAGACGCTTATTATTCAAAATATGTTTGAACCGTAACAATAAAATCGATGTCAGCACCAACGTATTTTAGCATCTGTCAGTCGCAGCCGCCTGACATGTGCGAGTAAAACAAACCCCTCACGAGGGGCGAAATTTGCAGCAGCAGGCTCACCTGGCACCAGCAACATATGTGGCGTCGCTGGCGCGGCCCACGTGGGGACGGGGAACCCCTCTACAGGTGAATGCCGGCTGCGACGGGACTCAATGAGCCATTGTCGCTCAACTCCATTGACAAATGTTTGGCGTTTGGCGCGCGATTTTGGCGGGATCAGCTTCGGACAAAGGGGTTGTTTACTTTGCCTGCTAACTGGACAGATTGGCCGTTTGCTCTCATTATGGAGATGTTTTGCACAAACAATAGATGGCTTTTGCTTTTGTATTCATGGAACAGGTTCTGGCTTTTGACAGGCTGGCTGTGTCCCATTCATCTCATTTTTAATATAAATACACTGTAAAAAAGCTCTTTTTCCGGGGTTTCCATAGACACATTATCAGCTTAGAATATAATAAATTAATTGAATGTAAAAATTGAAAATATTAAGTCAGTAACTCAAATGTGATATTGAGGTATCATATACCTACCTCGGATGAGTACAACTACATTATGTATAATATTATTTATTTAAGTGCATAGTATTAACTATGCACTTAAATAAATATATGACCGAGCAGGTCTTAGCGAGCGAAGCGTCTTTGTTTCAGCTTCGACAAAAATGCTTTCGTATGTCCGAATTCTGTCCGGATCTCTGTCTTCCTCTACAGGTCGCATTCCTTAACCGATTCTCTTTATATAATTACACAGACTTTTTGGCAAGTCAGTTTTTGGATTTTTTTCAAACTAACAAATTAAAAAAAACTGACTCGGCAAACAATTATAATATCGGTTATTTTCGGATAATCGGTTGAAGAATGCGATCTGTCGAGACAGAGGTTCGGACAGACTGTCGCTGCGAGGTCTACAGCTGATAAAGCCACTTATTTATAATATTACGGTACAACAGTACAACACTTATTATTATAAAATCGACAAAAACAAAAAAAAAAAAAACGACATTGTAACCTCAAATTTTTCACATGCAGATTACATCACCGGAACGTACAAATTATGCCTTACTGCCTATTTCTTGGATTCCCCTTCATTCCCATGATTAAGATTCCCCAAGGAGTCGGACCCTTGGACAGGTGTCCTTTGATTAAGGTCAAGGTGTTCCCAGGAATAATAGCAGAGGTGACGGGTCAGCAGTCCCCGTCAACCAGACCATGGATGACCGTTGGATTAAAATATGCAAGGATTTTTTTTCTAAACATTCAGTGTAAAGGTAATGCTAATTTTAATAAACTTTATCAGGGATGGGAACGTAAAGGTTATACGTTATTAAATTAATGGTTAAAATTTGAAACTTAGTTACTTTCGACTAGAAATCTGATAAACTTTCTACATAATTAGATTCAGATTGAACGATTTGTTGTTAAAGATGATAATAATTGATGATGGGTTTGCTAGGATGAATTAGTGTTCTGTTTAAATTCTACAAGGTGTTGGTTTTGGGTGTTTGTCCGTCAAATTGAACAACTGAACTTGAAAATATTTTTCTTGCTAATCTTGCAAACTTATATTCTAAAATAAAAAGTAGTTTACTTTTACGAGTAGACCAACACCTTTATGTATGTACACCTAAAACCATCATCTTGTAAACGTACGTCTTATTAATAAAGATTAGCGTCAATCGCAAAAAGAAATACTTTTTTTTTATTTTCCTTTATTTTTTAGGGACATTTAGACCACAGGCCTACGTCAGCCCCATCGTAACCTTATACATATATTTAAGCACTAAACTAATTTAATAATCACATTTATAATTATTTTTAAATTAACCAGTTAGGTAGACTGATGGACCTGGGATCATTTAGGGTCCGGAGAAAATGATATACTTAATAGTGTTATATGGTTATTAGCAACTATGGAAATAATAAAAGGTACAATTATGTACCTTATATTATTTCCATGGTTGCTATTGTTTGTTGAGTCTTCAACCAGTGTTAGATAAGAACTTTAAAGAATATTTAAAAAGTTGTATTACTTACCATTAAAACGGTGTCATAACTTTTTAGTAAGATGCATTGTCTAACTGTACTAATATTATAAAGGCGAAAGTTTATGAGTTTGTTACTTCTTCATGCTCAAGCGGCTGGACAAATTTTGATGAAATTTTGAAATGGAGGACGCTGACATTAACTTTGAACCAACTTTGAACTAACCAACTAAAAATCACGAAAATGAAGTATTCCCGTTAGAATTTAAACCGCGAGTAAAACCGTGGGACGCAGCTATATAAGCTAGTAACTCATAAATTTAATCTGTATGATCTGGGACGTCAGTGAAATGAGAGTGAGAGAACAATGCTGCATCGACGTACAGGATACATGGCCGCCAGTAACTGCTTCCTCATTAGCGGCGGTAATCGGAGCTTCCGGCAACAACTCACCAGCTCTGGACAACGCATGCGCCCGCGCAGTGTCGGTAATCCCTTCTGACAGATAATGTCCAATTGAACTCGAACAGTTCATTACCTATAACACCTATATACGTTTACCTTATATGTTTATTAAAAAGAAATTGAGTCATGTTTTATGAAAGGTAGAAATCACAATTATTTCTAGAAATAGATCTGACTCTCCCACATTCTTTGGATCAATTTCATAACCAGCATTGTTTTCAATTGATCATAATTGAAGTAATATCGCACATAATGTGTCGAGGTAAGGATTTATGATCGAAATTCGCGCGTGACCACGCAGTTCGTGCGCCAGGTGCGCTCTGGCTGCCTAATTGGCGCGTTTGCGACGCCCCGCCGTAATTGGACGTCATTTGCGGGCATTGCTCGATGATTGGCTGATATAAATGTCAGGTAAACGTCACGACGGTAGTTAAGAGATAAGGATTTGTTACGAACTTCAAATGATTTATCTTTTTATGTCCAAAATAATTGTTTACTATGGAACAATATAAATAATACGATTTTTGGCCAATAAATAAATTTAAACAAGTCTACCATATTTACACAACATACTATGTACTTGTACATATATCTACTATGTAAATAGGACGATAGGCACCAGTCATTCGTAGATGAGTGGCCTATGCTCAGCTGTGGGTGATTACGGACCGATGATGATGATGATTCGTAGATCAGTTTGTAAGAGGTACTATGAATGGTAACAAAACATCACCCAGCATTGTTTAAATCAGCCATTCAAAGAAAAATCAGTTAACGGATCACCTCGTGCTTACACACCATGAATCCTGTGATTCACTTTTTCAACTTTTACCGGTCATTCACCAAAAAGCACCAAAGCGCAACGAAGAAATTATGAGTTAAGGTGCGTCAAGGAATCACGGTGCCTACACACCCTAAAGGAAACAATTGAAGGATAATAAAGGAGTCATCAGACAGTTGGACCGAAGACGTTGGAGGAACTTTGGCTTGTGGCCACCCTCGCAGGAAGTCGCATTTCTTGGTTGGCGTGATTGCAGTGGAGCTGCTATATAACAATCAAAGAATGTCATAATGCTATTATGCTTTATACATCATAATCATTTTATGTATTATACCAACTGTCCTTTTTAATGTTGAGTTTTTATTCTTAGAGCAGATTGTAACTAGCAGATTTAGAAAAAAAAAACTGGTAGATATCTTGAGATAGAGACGTGTGAAAATCAAAGTTCGATGCTTTTAGTAAAGTGTAGACTATCGAGTAACAATGGGTCATCGAAGTTCTTGCTTTTTATCGTAAATCTCAAATTACCAGCCTGACATTTCCCTCTAAATTGTATACTTAGTACAACCTTTAAAGTACGCGTATCTTTCAGTTTAGGAACGGCAATTCACCGGTGACTCAACACTAATTAAAATACCCTTAGACCCAACTTGTTTCTTATTTTAAACAAAACAACCACAAAGTAGCTATTACTATCAGTTTCATGCGCTATCCTTCCACATTGCAATTAGCTCTTCACGTCAATGCACACGATGACTCGAGTCAAGGAGCGTGTAAAACGCATAAGGCACATCCCTTCCCTTGGTCACGGGGTGGGCGCTCTGATTGCCTCTCCAAGCTGTAACGACCGTTCCGGTGCCGAGCCCAGTCAAGAAGGAATGGAACTCACTGAGTGGAACCGTAATGCTACACCTGCGAAGGTATTGTATTACCATTTATGTATCTAGCCTAAGATTTAGTTTCATCGACTGGTGTTGTGTCACTGTAGGTACGTTTTTACGCGAAAAAAGATCTACAATACCCTTAGCAATTAGAACAATACTTAACAATACACACAAACCTATCTGTCAATTATGTACATTCACTCTAGGTACTTTTGTGCTTCCATGATATGGAGTCGCTTTTACTAAATAGGCACCGGTAATAAATCATTTAATTCCATTCCATTATAAAAGTAGGTAAGCAGGAAATTGCGAGACAGAAAACCGATTCGTTTACGAAACCTTTCGTGACTACATTCGAGCTGACTATCACTTTACAAAACGTTTCAATTACTTTAATTACAATTGACATAAAGCCACGTAACTTTGATAACTTTACTGAGCCCACCTGCGTTCTGGCCTGATTTCCCACGGCCTTGCAGGACGCGGGCTCGAAGGATATCCGCAACACCGGCGCAGACGCATCCATTTCCACCACAGATTAGGCCGCTGTTACTATGAAGATACCTTCCCAATCGATCACAGTTTATGTATTAGCCACTATAAAAACCACGCTCGATTGGTGTTACCGTTCTAGCGTGAAATTGACTTGTTGTCTATAAATTATCGCTAATCCTTTGTTTTTAGTAAACCGGAAGAACGGCTATCATATCATTATAGTTTTTGTGCCTTAAAATTTGGGAGGCAGTAAACCACTAAGTAGCTGTGACTGTACGTGCGTGTCTTTGGAACTAAAACCGTGGGAATCGAACTTGAAGGCTTTACTGGCCTTCTAAGGATGAAGTTTCAGCATTAACCTAAGTAAAGTAATAAAATTCAAACTGAATACCAAGTTATTTTTGTAATGAAAATCAGACTGCTTTAAAAACTATCTTATGTCTTAACATATTACTATCCAAAGAAAAACGCGTGAAACAGCTTCTTCTAAAACAAATTTACGATGCCCACCACATAAAAGTTCCAGATTCCGACTTTACAAACATACTCTACAGTAATTCGGAACCACCAGTTGTTTTTCCGCCGTTAAAGCATTTCGATCAAACATCGGACAAACTAAATGTATTTTCAGTACAAACAGTTCAAAGTACCTGACGCACGACTGTACTACAAACTCGCGAGCTTGAAGTACTTTAACAAGTACGGCGACTTGTTTGACTGACTCGAACTTCAAAATATGTATGTATATAAATAAAAAATGCTCATGACTTTTTCAATGATTTTTAAAATATTTTTCTTTTGCGAAAAGTATATTAGTACATTAACGGCAATAGAATTACGAGTGACAATGGAGTAATGATGCCATCCCAAATCGAATCCCAAAATTTCTTCTTTTAACCAACATTCTTAAATCTATAAGGAATTTGTGGAACAAATCATCAGATCTGAGTGAGCGTGTGTCCTCTTTAACTGTAGCTTTAGAAATTAGGTGCACAGACCGCGCATGCACCGTGAAAATCGTTTGTTTCAAGTTGCATAGTATTAATAGTAGAGATCAGAAAGAGCAGATCGCCTTTGGAGTCGCGAACGATGTGTGTGGCCGGCGGCCGGCTGGCTTATTGTTGGTCTGGGCTCGCCGCGAACTATTTGTAACCTGATAAGAAATACAACGCGGGTTTATCATACGATCTCTGGCTATCTACAGTCTACACATGTTTACATTGAATAAGTACACTTACGCATTCCATAACAAGCATACTCCAAAACCTTATAAAGAAATAAATGTAAAATTTTGGCTGACGTAGCCTTTGCCTAGCTGTGGCAGGCACAGCCCACTTAGAAAATACGTCTGTGCCACGTTGTAAAAAGTAGGCTTAACTTTGCGATTTCTTCTCCCGACTTTAATAACGGATTCTGATTACTTCGGAAAGCATCTTGGAAAGAAAGAAAATCTAGAATCACAATGTTTTCAATTTCATGGCATGACATGGGCATATTGACGAACATATAATCGTACCTAAAAATATAACCCAACTTACTTTACGCGTAAACATGACTAGTATTGAGCGTTGGTGATCTAGGTAACATGCGCAACCGCCGGCACCTGCGCAGCTTCCCACGGTGCATCACTGCATCCTTGCGGTATTACTTATGTCACATCGCGCTGATCAAGCCAGGTTTTTCCGACCGTTCCGGTTTTTTATGCTTTATATGGTGCACCGGTTTGGCAGGGCTTCATCTCATGACTAATCTATAGATAGGCTTTAGTTTTTTTTCTATTCACAATGCATACAAATCTTGCATACATTTGAGGAGCAATGATTGTGGGTGTGGAAGTTATCGTTAGCTCACAGACATTACTTACAATCATTGATAAACTTCTGATCTATCACTTCAAAAACTTCAAAAGTTACTTGTAACATTTATTGGAATTTCATTCTTATAAAAGACAAGACATCGACATGCCTTGAATAACAAAAAATACGTGACCTGATGATACACGTTGGATTGATCAAATAAAATCATCTCGAGCAGTGCGTGCACCTGTTAATGTTTCCCACGATTTCTTCTGTTTAGTAATATTTCAGACAATCATGGGAAAGCAGCTTTTCTCAGGTTCCACGTAAACAAAGGCTGGGATGTCAGTTTCTTCGATTAATATGGAATTGAAAAACATTTAGTTAACATCGCGTATTAGGTATCAACATTCCATAAAAATGTGATGACACAATCGATGATCGATTCCTCGTCTTTTAACCAGTATAATATGCAGTATTGTTTTTGTATAAAAATAAGTTATTAGTCCTATAAAAACCAGCGATTACAGTACTACAGTACATGGTTGGTAATTATAGATATTCCTGTCCACCCACAAATCATATTTGTATGTTTTTCCTAAGCCGTTTACTTTATTTAATCTTTCTTCTCTTCATAGACAAAACAATAAGTTTACTTATCCGTATAATCTAACAGGCAATTTCCATCTATGCGATGCAAACCTGGCAATAAATTAGTCTATCGCACAGGAGCCGGTAGAGATTTCCTGAGGCAGGCGCACCTGTCCGCGTTTCCCACACGTCGTTCAATGAACGCGTTTTTTGTTCATTTGCAATGTTTTTAGCGTTTGCAAAGGATGTGGATATTGCTGGTGCTAACTGGTTAATAAGATAGTGATTGGATTCAAGACGGTAAGGTGTTTTTATGGGGGATAGATTAAAATATAAAGCAGTGCACTGAGGGGTAAACATTTTTTAGCTAGAACATGGGTAGAACCAATGATAACGAGTAATTCTGTGAAAATAAGTCACAAATAGACTAAATAAAATAAATAGATAAATAAATAGTTTAAACTATAATTGGATAATTGATATTAAAATTTTAAAGCGGTGACTACCGTGCTGCATTAGGAAAATAAAGAGGTACTGTAATACGCATTCATGTAGTCAAAGTCAAAGTCAAAGTGTTTTTATTCAATTTGGGTATCAAATATGAACTTATGAACGTCAAAGTTTTTTAAATAGACTTGAACGGCTTGTTCGGATAAAGAGCCTCTACTCAGAAAAACAGGTAAGTAAGACTGTTTATAGAAGATAATCACGAAAACTTTATAGTAACGCAAAAAATTTCAAACAAATCACTGACTGACATTATTTCTTTCGCGAAGTTTCAAGTAAAACAAGTTTGAGGATGGGTTTAGGACCAGAAGTGGATTTAAGGTTGCATTGAAGAAGCTACTGTTAGAAAGAATGACGTAATAAAAAAATAAATTGTCAACAAACTGCTTTACAATACATAGTATTAAGGTTTTAAACTCTTGCAGTCAACTTCATTCTCAACTTCATTCTTAACATGTTAAAGTTATTATTATTATTATTTTTAAGTTATTGGCTTTTGAAATACTCATTCGTATGTATTAACCTCATGATGCTTCGTTGTAACCACAATATAATGTAAATATGAAATGAGAGTATATTTCTGCCTACAAACTGCTACGCAGTTCGGCAGAGTTGTAATTTAATGCATATGTATGTTAATAACTTAGGATAAATAAAAAAATCACGCTAAACAGCTCACAATCACATCAAGTTATGACGCTGCTCGCATCATGAGAAGGTTGTAATTATGTGCATATTTTCGGTAGCCGCGATATCGACGGATGCAGGACACGTATGACGAGACTACTCCAGATACACCTGTCCGCGTTCCCACGGTGTCTTGATTATGAACCACTATGGACAATGTCATTAATATGGGAGGAAGCGGTTACCACCAGGGCCTGCTGATTTCATAATACTACGTTTTTGTTGTTTTGCAAAGTTATCGCTGCGCAATCTCAAATTGTGAAAATATTTAGATACCTACTGTGAAAAGAATGTTAATCCTACTAATATTATAAACGTGAAAGTTTGTAAGAATGGATGGATGGATGGATGTTTGTTAGTCTTTCACGCCAGAACGGCTGAACAGATCTGTGTGAAATTTAGCACAGAGATTAGATTATAGTCTAGAATAGCACATAGGATACTTTTTAACCGCGGGTGAAACCGCAGGGCGCATCTAGTAAGTAGATAATTATGAAGATTCTTTCCACGCATCATGTTCTGATTTCTAAGCCTTATTGCGAGCGCTCAGCAAGAGAAAGCTCGTAAAAACAGTGCAACCACCTGCGCTGCTAGTAAAGCACAGCACCACTTATCTGGCGAGACGATCACGTCTAGTTGAAGATAATTGTGTCAGTCAGTTGGGCATTATCAGATTACTCGACCGAATACCGCTGCCCGTCAGATAGATGGACGACCGCCTTTCGCGTTTCATGCTCGGAGCACATTCGCGGGACAATGTCGTTCCAGTAAGTTATAAAGGCCATGAACATGATTCCGACAGTTGCCTACAGGCTTAAAACGAGTTCCTGACAACTTTTCGGACAGTCCTTAGTTTACGACTCGCAACGCTTGTTTGTGAGTGTAAAAAGGATTTAACTGCAAGGAAAATAAAATTATAATACTGACTACACCCCAGCTATCGCAGCGGGGAATTCGTTACAGTTAATTACTTAATTTATGAGAATATTAATATTATGCGGGCCATTAATTTTGCTCGCGTGGTTTGTACACTTTGCTAAATATTTTTCTTGGAGATTACATCGATATCCTTTAATTTATGGTTGCTCTCTGAATACTCGAACCGAGAGTGGCGCTAATGAGCGTTATTGTTCATCTGATTAAAGGTTGCGAAATGTCGGTTGCTTTCAGAAAAACGAGTGTATTTGCGGAGCCGTTTCGCTCATGTTAACCAGTCATTTGCGACTGTGGGTCAATTTAACAAAATCGGTTCACTTTCATGATTTTCGATATTCCAGTTTACCTCTCCAAATTGATTCACTCCCATAATAAGTTGTTATTGGCGATATCGACTTTATTGCAGGATGTTTATGGCGACCAACATTTTTGAAATCAATTTATTCTCATTAGGATTCCTTATTTAATGTTGTTTACATGAAGTTTTTACGACATCTCCCGTTCACAACGAGATAACCCGCCTACGTCCAATTGCAGCAACCTTGAGCTGGAACTTGTACGAACTTGAAACTGCAATTGGATAACCACTTTAACGACATTGTCCTTTTGTCGCCAGCGCAGGCTCACGCAGGTGCAGCGGTGACGTCACGAGCTGACCATGAGAATATCCCGAGACTTGCCATTCTCACGCCTCCGCGGGACGACACTCGCAAACCAGTTACTCCATTTAAAAGTGCCGTTATCGCGCCTATATGCATGCATACTGCTATACCCATAAGCACTGATCAGTGAGCGACACCAGCCTGCACTAACAACGGTGTAAACTTTAGCTTCCTTCAATAATAATTGATCGCGTGCGTTCTCATAGGTGCTAAATAAAGGGGAAAACGCGCGCACCGTGATTGCAATTACAAAGTCAAATCGATAGTTAATGGAGTGGTGACCGGAGTAAATTCAGAAATTACCATAAAATCAGTCCCACGACGGCGTCGATTGTCCAAATCGGGGGTGGTGACCGTGTGAATGCACCTCCGGAAGCGGCGGCGGTGGTGCGTGAAATCTATTCCAATTTTGGTTTGTTCTACGCGGAAGGAGACGGGCCGTCTGTGACACCAATTTGGTTACAAACCATGGCCATGTTCAGTAAACAGTGCTAATGCATTTAAACATGTTCATATTTGGAAAAGAATGGGACCGAACTGTTTTTGAGGAGCTGGAAGTCGACTTTCCTACGTCATTTAGAATGTCACATGAAACCATTACTACCATACGTAGTGATCGATACTATGGTACAACCCATAGTAAAGTTGTAACATAATATCGATCACTACGAGTATTAAATACATTACTATTTGGCATTTAGCATTAATTACTTACTTCTTGGGTAAATATGTAGATCTATAACGGTAACAAAACTAAAATACAAGATGCAGTATATAAACTTTAACGATGCACATCGTACAACAATTACGATTGCGTTTGATGCTTGTGATCTGGCTGCAACTGATCTGCGAAACGTCTCGTTTTGAGGTTGACGGCTATTTTAAAGTCAACCTGTTGTATTTACTGAGTTCTCGATAATACTTCTCATACCGTTTTACGTATACAGTTCACCAGTGCTGCACCTGAAGTTGCCAAGAAAGATTTTCCCCGCTGCTTTACCGTTACATATTTGGCAGTTGACTTTCAACGACTTCTTTTTAGCAAAGTAAGTTACGAAACCAGGTATTCAAGGTTTTATCAGAACAAGTGCTTTCAAGACCATTACTTTTTCGAAATAATAATTACATTGCACCCATAACAATTTTCAATACTAGCTTTTACTATCACTTCTTGGTTGGTCTCAAATTAAACATCCGTATAAGGTCAAGCAGACTTTCTCGGAAGCAACCGTATACCCTTATCGGCAAACAGAACCGTCACCTCGCCTCGTCTCATGAAATCATGGAGCCATCCGATACTCATACGTCGGGCACGAGAGAATGGTAACTTATAAGTATTACAACTCACAGAATGAGGGAAGGTGTGCATCATCACGACAATGTCGTGTCGTACTCTATCTCAATAATCTCAAGTTGTACCAAGCACCATATTACGTGCGTGCTTTTACATCATTGATATTTATCTGTATTTTGCATTGCAAGTAGTCGAGGCATTTTCTTAAATCGCATGTTTGTTTCAAATCAAATCAAATCGTTTATTTGCTTAATACAGACACATAGGTATAAAGGTCTTAAAATTATTGTCTTAGGTATCATGTATTCTGTCTGCATGCAGACGTGCAAATATTTAATGTTGTAAACTATTTCTTCTTATAATTTTATTTTAACGCTAAAATTTAAAAATTCCTTAATGCTATAAAAACAGTTATGGTGAAGCCACTCAGTCAATGAATTTTTGAAATCGAGTCCATTTAACATTTTTAAATCATTTGGAATATTGTTATAAATTGAAATGCACATATTATACACATTGCGTTTGTAAATATCTTTTTTGACAGGCGGTTGATATAATAAGTTAGCGAACTTTAGTCTTTTTTGACGAGTCAAAACTTGGCTGCGGTTCTTAAAATAGTCGGGGTTTATGTCGCAAGTTTGTTTATGTTGCAATCGCAGTAATGCTTCCTGGCTTAAGTGTACAGTAAGGTGATACGGCGTCAGACGGGAACCGAGCAGGCTGTCGCGGGCACTGCACACGTCCGGATCGAAGGCTCGCTCTGCTGGACAGACAGGCGGACCGCCGAGATCTACGGATAAATTATCATTTGAGATAAATTGACTAAATGAAGCCTGAAAATATAACCTACTCGAAAGCTGGGAGCAGAGCTACGTAGAACAACTAGTGACGTTCTATTTTTATTCTTAACCTGTGGTCAGATTCAGAGATTTGAGATTTTCATCTCACCTTTTTTCGTACTTGTTGCTCTCGTTTCAAAAGGTCATGCGGGCGTGAGAGTGACCAAGATAAAATCTCATCTCATCTCACGCGCAGGAATAGCCCCCCTGTTTAGACTTACGAGTATATACGGATCAACCAGGATAATCAGTCTCTGAAAGCGCTGGTTTTCTGTTTATTACCATTTCTTATAAGATGCGTGAGATCTGTACCTACACCCACGAGCACTCACGTGTTCAACAGTCCAGTGAGTGCAGACAATGCACATTACAACTAAGTTTAATACTTTACCACAATAAATATGCCGAAAAATCAAGGCAGGCGGAGTCAAGCACTTATTTTGATAAAGTAGTAAAACGATAACAGAGTAAGAGTAAAGTACCACCAGTAGCGTGCCTCAGGCAATACTTGCCTCGATCGGATTAAATTAATTGCCGGTCAAAACAGCCTATCTCCGCTGTCCGTTACCAAACACGCGAAATTGTCCATTGCCAACAATAATTTTCCAGCAAGCACGCAGGCGACAGCAACCGAGATACTTTTCCACCTCGTTATATTTAATTGGACGCAAATCACTGGAGTGTCACTACTGTTGCTATTTTTCAATTCAAGAATAAAAACCGTGAAGTGCGTGCGTAATCTTAGGGCGCTTCTAGACGGGCCGTATTTCTACTCGAATACCGGCCCAACAATACTAGCAACATTGCCGACTGTAGTCCGGCCATCATCGCACTCTTGCTAGAAATGTATGACTATATGGTTGAGGCAAGCTCAAAATATTGTCGCAATATTGCCGGGCCAGGATTGCAGTAAAAAAATGGCCCGTTTAGGAGCGGCTTTACGCGAGTAAAGGGTTCCATAGCTATTGGCGTAGTCAGTTTCTATACATGCTATCCTAATCCTAACTAATATTACAAATGCGAAAGTGAGTTTGTTCGTTTATTTCTTTGTCACGCTTTTACGCCTTATCTACTCGACCGATCATCATGAAATTTTGCATACACGTTGTTAGGGGTACAGAAAAGGACATGGGTACTTTTTGTCCCGAAACAATGACCGGTTCCTTAGGGACCGCGGGCGAAACCGCGGGGCGCTAATAGATAAGCAATAATTATCTTTCTGTAACAATTATACTTATCCGATGTACCGTATCCCAACACAATGAAGTGACTATAACATAAAACGACCGTGATAAAAAATAAACAATCATTAAAAAGACACGTCGATTACGTCGACGCTTCCCATCAGGCGAGTCAGTGGTCGCATGCCTAGTCAGTTGTAAAAAAAAAAGACAGCGTATAGATTCTAGAGCAAGTATTGTAATTGTAACCGGAAGTAACTCAACATGTCCAATCAAAGTAAGAGTCGGTACAAGTTTAGTAAAGCCCGTCAGATATAACAGTCGCTAGTACTCACTTCCTTATTAACTTGGACACTTCCTGTCTGTAGTAATCAGGCCATTACAGTCCCTTTGTTGTTAGACATGTGTTTGCAGTCTGTAAAATTAACCGATTAGATAAAGTAATGGTGACTAAGGTACTAGAAAATACAATAATTAGAGAACTATAAGGCATGAAAGCATCGCCAAAACAACTCGCCAGAATGTACGAATGTGACATTGTAGAAATAAATATTGTACCTATTCATATAATTATCAAAAAATCATGAAGAACAGAAGAACACAATATTTATACTTAAATAAAAATTTGATAGTCATAGTCATTTAATTTTATTAATAACAAAATGTTACATGTCAAAATTTCAATAATTTACAATTCGTAATCATTCATTTAAATGAATGCAGTTTATACAAATAAAAAATCAAAAAATTTCAAATACATACAATAAAAATAATAAACTAGTAGGTGCGAGTACATACGTAATACATTAGAACAACACAACATTAAATAACCTTGATTTTGGTTATATCACTGAACTTATAGAATGCCTGCAGGACTACAGTTCTCAATTTAGTTGATTTATTTTTGAAAACGTGTTTGTGGCATCATCGTAGCATTCGTAGCTCGCAAACTGATGAACCGATTTTGTTTTTTTTTTTTTTTGTTTGAAAGGTGAATTGAAGGTTCTTAACTATGTGTGATGAAAATCGGTATGGGGGGTTTTTAAATTTTAAATTTTTATTTGAAATGATTAGTCACACTTTTTACGAAATCCGATTCGCACGACCAAAAGTTAAATTTAATAAAATAAAATTAATAAAAGAGAAAATAAAATAAAATTAATAATAGAATAATAAAATTTAATTTAATAAAAGAGGTTTAAATTTTTTTTTTGTTGGTATTGCATTTTTATATACGGTACTGTAAGCCAAGTTTAAACACGTGTCGATCACATCGGATGGCCAGATGGCGACCGGACACTGACCAAACTCAGTAGCCTAAGTAGAGCACTGCCATTCTAGACGCCACTTTGCATAGCTTCTCCTAAATGGGTATAGCTTCTGTTAGCATCGGTTGTTATTTACGAGGTACAAGAGGACTCTTGGAATGGACTGAGTCAGTTTTGTACCATCTGTTTTCTCAATAATATAAAATGCGAAGGTTTAAAAGTTAGTGAGTGAGTTCTTCTTTACTAGGAACCGGTTCTACGGATTTTAAAGTAAATTTTAAATATTTTTTTTGAGCTTATAGTATAGCTACACTATTTAATTTAGCTAACACTAGCTTATACTTATTATAGCTTATACTAGCTGCGCCCAATGGTTTTACCCGCGGTTAAAAAGTAGCCTGTGTGTTAATCCAGGGCATAAGCTACCTCCGTACCAAGTTTCATGAAAATCCGTTCATCCGTTTCAGCGTGACGAAGTTACAAACATACACACTCAGAAACTTTCGCCTTTATAATATTAGTGTGACAAATCTATTGTGATGGATTGACGTAAATCTAGGTACTTATTATCTCAGAAAAGTTAACGGATTGATGATTCAATCTGATGCTGTTCGATAGAGGCAAAACCGGGAAATGTAGACAGTCGTAAATACGAGTAGGTAGGTACAAACTTAACTCCAAGGTTGAAAATACTGTAATTTTATGAATTGCTCAATATCGTCTACAGTTTTGAAATCATTACTTTCTCTACCAGCGCGGTAAGGCACGTACTTAAAACTATTTTGATAGAGCACTTCCCGTTGGTTCAGTCATTTATTGAATGGAATGTTTGGTTCACCTGGTTCATTCGGAAATTGTGCATCTCTAGGGTGCTTTTCCACTAAAAGATTAGCGGTGCGAGTATATGTTGCGAGAAAAAAAATAACAACAAAACACATATTCTGGTTATGCCTTTTCCGCGAAGGGGCTGGCAGAGATGTATCACATGTAGATGTAGATGTAACACCCACATTTCGCCGGACGATATTTAGTCCCAAATGTCACAGGGCGCGCATGTCGCCACCGGGCTCCAGTTAAGTGGCAGATGACATGACATTAAATACGCATATAGTGTTTACACAATGAACAAATTGGTGCGTGCCGAAGCTAGCCGAAGGGCTGGTATTGAACCCGCTCGCTCTGGCTTGAGAGGCGAGCCTTTTCCATTTAGGTTATCAAAAAAAAAAACCTAATGATATTTATCATCTTCATTTATTTTATTTTATTTACTTGAGCAATTATTAGTGTATATTTTTTTCCCTACATAGAAGACACGATAAAAAGTAAAGTTTTTGTAGAATGAGTCATTTTGACAAATATCCATACAAATGTTTTAATTATGTACCCGTGTGATGAACCTACGTACAAAGAATACGTGTTGAAGGAAATATCTATACCTACATAACAGTGGGTGGAATATGTTTGCTGAATGTATGACCTGATGGTGTGATTATTGAATTTGGAATCTAAACATTTTTTAACAAACATCCAAAACAACTGTGAATCAGCCAACACCTTAAACCTTTAAACCAAAGTTACCTTTAAACTTACCTTACAACTAAGGTAAGTTTAAAGGTAATCTAAGTAATAAGTAAGCTAAGGTAACGATTACTGCGAGACACTATTAGCAAGCCGCATTTTATATCCCTGAATTATGCGGTTGAATAACAGTAACAACCTAATTGCAAGCTTATTTTCAAGCCCGTTGAAATTGCTCTCGCTTCGTACGGGAGGCTACATCTATATCTTTATTGTGATCTGTGGTCGGAGCGCACCGGTAAAGTTCTCGATTTCGATAATGCTTTTTTTGCTTATTTACGTGCAAGTTAATTGCCTGCGAGTGAACTCACCAGTTGGTAACTGTATAGCCACTTACAGTGCGACAAACTTGGCTGAAGAGGTGACCCAATGAAGGAACTGACAATTGTCAACCAGCGACTGTTAGTTTGACTAGAGGGTACGATGGTGGCTCCCTCATTCAAGCCTACAAAAGAATGTGGTAGTTACTAGTAACTATACTTCGAGTCCAGTGATAGTACTTTTTCCATAGCTATGGCAGTTACGGTAAACAATCAGTTTTAACGAAGTTGACGTACACTTTATAGAGATAGGAGCGAGCACGGACATTAAACATTTTTTTAATAAGTTTTGTATTTTAATTGTAATCTGATTTTTAACCATTTCTTTGCTATTTTATTAATTTTTTTGTTTCACATTTTTTCTATATTTATGTATTTTACTTTGATTTTATTTTTAACCAATGATTGTACAATTTGACTACTGATTTGTTTTATTAGGGAAATTGATATAGGTATATATGTATCTTTTTTAGTCATTAGCTTTGTCACACGCCTTGGCGTTGCAGTTAGTGTGATAGGTAAGTATTTGTCAATAAATGAAATTAAATTAAAACTGACATTTCTAATCGACTATTTCAACAAATTTGTATGGAAATTACCGATTTTACCGCACTGCAGATTAGAGCTGTTCCGTGAATATTATCAACTTTTACAGTGAATGAGATAAGAGCATCCAATAACTTCACTCGTGAAGACACCCAGTTCTTCTCTTGAATCGTAAGCGAAAAAAGGATGATAAACCTAAAACTGTAACGATCTAAGTATAGTATGTGCATAATAATATAGAGAGGTACTTTCCTCATTAACGTTACGGAAACCAATAATAATCTTACCTCGTTCATAAGGTACTTAGGTTTATTTCTTAGGTACCTCAGTACCTCTACTATGAGTTTACAACGATCTTACTCGCTAGCGACGGCGTAAATGATTTCTATAGCAAACGGTACAGCGCCACTTGCGGTCACTTGAAGAACTAAGAATCGGTAGACAAGACAGTACCTCTACCATGAGTTTACAACGGTCTTACTCGCTAGCGACGGCGTAAATGATTTCTATTGCAAACGGTACAGCGCCACTTGCGGTCACTTGAAGAACTAAGAATCGGTAGTATGAGTCTATAGGTAAAAAACCTATCGAAATGTCATGGCTAGCGACTAACGTTTTTTAGCTCTTGCCATAGAGATTCGGTACCATGAGTAACATATTTGACAGATGCTATCGAGAAATACCGTATCGATAGTAGTAAAGTAATTCACTTGGGAAACAAGGCGTGAAACAATTTCGATCTTAAAGTTTGTTTTAAAAGTTTATGAAGTATTAAATAATTTTGAGTATTTTTTTCATCATAATATCATATAGTTATTTCAAAATACTGAGATTTTTGGGAAGGTTTTACCTACTCTGTCTTTAAAGTATACTTAGTTAGAAAGAGGCAGCTTTATTGGGTGTGAAGTTACGAAGTATCGAGTTGACGCTAGCGAGTACGTAAACGCTCACGTAACTCATGGTACGAGTTTCATCAAAAACTATTCGATGCTCGTGTATCGAGTGAAGTAAGCTTTCGATAGCAACTCATGGTAGAGGTACTGGGGGGCTATTCCTGCGCGTGAGATTAGATGAGATTTTATCTTGGTCACTCTCACATCTATGACGTTTCAAACGAGAGCAACAAGGACAAAAAAAGGTGAGATGAAAATCCGAATAGGGCCACTGGTAACGGTCCATATTTAAGTAAGTATATACACTTGAGGAGTAAATAAAACACTTAATACTTGTCTCGACATTACTAGCATATTGGTATTTGTCTTACATCTGTTCCATTGCGTAAACATCAATCTACGTATCAATTCGATACAGCACCCGCAACGTGTCATCGGTTTTTTCAATTAATTAATTAATTAAAAAAAAAAAAGAAAAAAAATTGAGTTTTTAATCATGTAGTTATCAATTTAATCATTAAAAATATCCACAAATCATGTATTTACTTTAATCGGCATTTTATGTCATTCTAATAATTAACTAAAATGTAATTGTAGCGAATAAACTGGCTTTAATTAATTGTAATAAAAATTAACTTAACAATTTAATTTAGATTGTTAATGTTCTCATGTCGTCATGTATTAATGTTAAGAATTTCTTGATGGAGAACTATTTATAAATTTCAGCTTGATAACCGTCGCCTCCATAGCTCAGGGGTTAGAGCACTGGTCTTGTAAACCAGGGGTCGAGAGTTCAAATCTCTCTGGGGGCAAAGCACAATTTGGAAATCGCCTTTTGTTATTTTCAATGATAATTTTGTTCATTTATTAACATGTTTTATTGAAATAAATTTTAACAATATTTATTAGGCCGATAATAATATTTTTGTCACATGAATGGAAATATAACAGTAACATTTAACATTACACACAAAACATTATTTTAGGTAAATTACAACAACGTTTGTCTCATTTTAATTTTATTATATCGATGACATAAATATTCAGATTTCACAAATAAACAAAAGAATGGTTTTCCAGTCGAGTAAGCCCCATTTTGTTGGGCACGAAAGCCTTCCAACATCTACTTTGCTCTGAGCAATGGCGTTACACCAACTCATTGTACGCACAGGTCGACCCTCCTTGCGCAAGTAAGCCACGCTGGCAACTTGTGAAGAATATCGCTTTCCGATTTTGCTCCGGGGACTTTCCACAGGATGAAGGAGTCACGTGGACTCTGTAGGTAATCCCGTAAGTTGAACTGATTGGAAAACTCGTTTACCTTTGTTAAAATTTTGATCATGTGCTTTACGTTGCGAAAACTTCGTTTGCGCGATGCAGGATTTAGGACTAAAAGTATCAATAAAAGCTATAATATCCATTTTCATTCGTTTATTCCATATTTTTATTACATGAATTAAGTTTTTTTACACAAATTTATAATTTTTAACTTTTTATTCAATGTAGTTATGTACTAGCAAATAAATTAACTACCATGAAAGATTGTAACAAACTTAACAGCGCCATCTAGTGATTTTTTTTGGAACTACAAATATTTAGAATGACGCTTGTGTGACTACGACCGGTGCAAGACAAAGGGTCCAAAGGGTTTTGTTTAGATTTCTCCTGAAAAAAAAAAAACATTTTGGTTGTATGTTGTTTGAAATATAAAATGAAAATTAACAATCTAGACATAAGCAGGAAAGAAATCATACTCGAAAAACTAAATCGGTTGAAATACTTATTCTGTAAGTTCATGGTTGCTAAAATTCAGTAAGAAGGAAAATAAGTAAGTTTTTTTTGCTAAGATGGACTCAATAGGCAAATTACATTTTTGTGAGGTGACCAACCATAAGCAAGATTTCGTCACTCCAAATCATAGACGTCAAAAAACTAATCTGTCTCAAAACTTTCGATCTCAATACGGTGCGAGCTTTTAAAAAGGCCATAATTCTCCAGCTAAGGAATCTTTATAGTCATCCATTGACCGTAAAACCCAAGTTTGCTGTTAAGGTACAATGTTTTGTGTGGTTTGTTTGCTACATCCGTGATTCGTAATGAGAGAATATGGCACTGACGAGACAAAACTCGCCTTTAGGAGGTAGGTTTACGGTTTAAATCGGCGTGTGGGTGTCGAGATGCGCTCACGCAGGTGTGCGGCCGCCAGGTCGTCGCCAGCGCTGACTACCGCAGGTTATGGTATTCATTTATTAATTTGCTTGCGTCGAGTTGACCGACAAGCCGGTACTGCGTTTACTTATCGATATTGATTCCGATAACGTGAGAATGAAACGCGGATACAGTTAAAGTTTTGATTTTTTGCTGGCGATTCACTCGCTGAGTCATGTGAAGGTTGGAGTCCAAAACATACTAATATTATTAGATTTGAATTAGTAAGTAAGGAGTATTACCACAACCTAGTATAACTCTGTGTTAGGTATCATAGGTATTCACGAGATGTTTACTAATCCTAAGTCCTAAGTCCTAACTAAATATTATAAATACCAATGTGAGTTTTATCGTTTGTTTGTTTGTTACGCTTTCACGTCTTAACTAATTCGTCGTTGACAGGGGTAAACAAAAACAGTATTATAAGAAGACCAAAAAACCCGGCTGCAAGATGTTGTAATATGTCACTTCCACTATATCAAGACAAATCAAACAACACCTTACATGTCGAAATCCATAAAGCTGTTTAGGCTGTAATACGTGCCAAAGAAACCTCATACATACACTCGTAAAAATTACCCTCCTTCTTGCGCAGTCGGGTAAAAAAGGACATAGGATAGGCACCAGGTACTTTTTATCTCGAAAAATTAAAGATCCCTGCGGGATCGCGGTGAAACTGCGGAGTGCAGCTAATCCTACTAATATTATAAACGCGAAAGTTAGTAAGAGTGGATGGATGTTTGTTACTCTTTCACGCCAGAAAGGCTGAACAGATCTGGATGAAATTTGGTACCGAGATAGATTATAGTCTAGAATAGTACATAGGATACTTTTTAAGCGCGAGTGAAACCGCGGGGCGCATCTAGTATTTTTATATTTCCTTCCTCTAAGTACCAACTTATGAAACAGCTCTGATTAGCTCTAATGGGAAAGATTGGGTGAACCTAGTATTAAAGTACAATGGGAAAATTGGACGTATTCGGTAGATTTACATTTACACGCGCACACGTTTAAACAGAAGTGGCTTCAGCGAGATATAACGCAGTGTTCCATCTTTTCCTCTAGATTGATCTGTGCTGACAACAGACATGTCAAAGACTTGTAAAAGTGACTAATTCCAAAGTTATATTAATTAATTAAGGCCTGATGAATAATTTAACCATGCTTCCAGACTTGCAAATGCTCAATTGTTAATCACAGGCGTTTGGTTCTTTTCTGAAGCCGAAACAGAATTTTTTATGAAATTTAAAAAAATCCTACTTATGTATTTATTATGTACTTGCTGCGCCCAACGGTTTCACCCGCGGTTAAAAAGTATCATATGTGCTATTCTAGACTATAATCTATCTCTGTGCCAAATTTAATCCAGATCTGTTCAACCGTTCTGGCGTGAAAGAGTAACAAACATCCATCCATTCTTACAAACTGTCGCATTTATAATATTAGTAGGATTATATATTATCTCGCAATTATGTAAGTATAAGTTACGAATATAACAAGATAGGTGAATATAGGATATAATTTTAAGATCATGAAAATTAATAATTACGCAAGGGTGCTCCTAGACGGTCCATATTTTTTTGTAATGCAATACTGGCCCGGATATCCTACTCTGGCAATATTGCTACAATATTTTGAGTGTAGCCCGGTCACATTTCTAGCATGGCTTATGATGGCCGGGCTACAGTCGTCAGTATTGCCAGTATTGCAAAAAAATATGAGACGTCTAGACTAAGAGAAATATTTGAGCAGAAGTCTTTGCTTATAATATTTTTACTTATTTATGTAAGTAAGTATGGACCTACCCTTAATAAAAATTAAACAGTAGCAAAGCATTTAAAATATTGTACCTAAAACGGTATCTAGGTAGGTGTACTAAAATAAGTTAAATCCTTGACGACAAGATAAATAAGAGTTAACACCGTAAGAATACCTATATGTATACAATACACGCGCATTTATGTAAAAATTATAAATATATGTGCCAATAAGTAAATAGGCATTCCAAGCAGTCCAAATATTTGTAATATACCTACCTAGCCCTACCTAGTTTAGTAATGTCAATAGATTAGTCAAGAAATTTGTCGCTAGGTACCTGCTGCCTGTGTAGGTACATTGGGTATACTTCAAAGTCAAAGTCGAAGTCAAAATGGTTTTATTCAATTTAGGTATCAAAGATACACTTATGAACGTCAAAGTTTTTTTTTAAATAGACTCGACCGCCTTGTTCGGATAAAGAGCCTCTACTCAGAAGAACAGGCTACAAACTGAGGGGCATTATTTTTTCAAATAATAAATAAATTACAGTCTCACAAATTTTGGCTTACAACTAGGTAATATCTATAAATACTAGTGGCTACTTGGCAGAAGTGGAAGGCTCCAGACATCTTTATCTTCTAAATAATTCTTAACCTTATAATACCCTCTTTTTATTCATGTAGTTTTTACATGTCATTTGAATTTTCCCTCAATGAGCCCTGTTATATCCAATAAAATAAAACCAATAAAATCCCGAAAAGGATTTTATTGTAAAACTTAGGAAATTATGCGGCAAAGCATCATAGCAAAGGGCTACCATGGCCTGCCATGATGGTTACATTTTGCTTTTGACGCTGCGCGACCGCGAATCGTATCGCCGCGGAATAAGGTCCATGGTCGCGCAGCGTAATGTCATGTAGCCCTCCAGATCAGAGTGATGTAGACTGTACAGCTTGTACCTATATTTGAAATTTATTTATTGCAATTGAAAGACTTGCAATAAGAGAGACATATTTTATCGATAAGTAGGTAGGTAGGTATAGTAGTTTGAATTTGAATGTTAAAACCGTATTGCAATATGTAGGTATGTAGAATATCCTTAGTTACTACTGACTGATTTAGGTACTACTTTACTGTGGAATATTTATTAAGTTATTATTCTGAAAGTAACCAGTAGGTAGGTAAGTAACATACCTACCATACATTATTTTCACCCAAACGATTTAAGTAAATGTACCTGCTACAGAAATCACAGATTAATGCGTATAACAATTTTTGGTAAATACTTGATCGATTTTAAACACGGAGGTCTCACATCTCTACTAGTTGTTAAACCTGAGGGCTGTAAATCATTTGGAATTAATGCAGGCTAGCTGCATTCCTCAGTCGGTCGGCCAGTCTGCGGCAGCCTTGTCGAACGCGGAACAAGGACCTACCTATTACATACATATAGCAACATCACAAACTCACAACCATTATGTACAGCGTGTTACAAAAGGGTTATATTTGTGGTGTTGTTCTACTCGCCAAAGTGAATAACTTTTAGAATAAAAGCTTACTAAAAATGAGAAGAAAATTAAGAAATTTCCAAAAACTGTCTTGATAGAAAATCTTGCTCACTAAATTTCACGAGAATCGGTTGAGAAATGCGACCTGTAGGACAGACGTCGTCGTCCCCTCACGAGGTATATAGCAGTAATTAAATGAGTAGTAAAATATCTTCGTCTTTACTCCTGCATAGTAGGTACTGTACTCGTAGTTTGTGCTGTACTAGTCTTTCAAATGTTGACAAATTTTAATTTCTAATTACAGTAAATTGTTCCCAATTTTGATAGTAGTTCAATTTAACGGAATGAGATTCCTTAAGAGTCCGGCGATCACTTTAGACTAACTTCGCATTGGCTTAAGGTTTTCCAAAACCATTTCGTCTAGAAGAAGATTACGAGCGAAGAGGGCAAGTAAAGATACTGACGAGCCTTTAAAGTTACCTACAAAGGTACAAAGTGGATTTTTTTTTTTTATGACTTTTGCTCTTGTTAATCATTCATAAATACAGTCAAACCTGGGTAAGTGAGAACTGGATAAGTGAGAAAACTCTATAAGTGAGAGTAATAGCCAGGACCCGTCATTTTAACCTCCCAAAACCTCTATTAGCGAGAAACAGAAACCTTTGTAAGAGAGAGTCGTTTTTCCCTCATGGACCTCCGTAAGTGAGACTGCTACTTATCTATACCTCTATAAGCGACAGTCGAGCTTTATTTATTTATGTATATTATTTAGGAGGAACAAATGACAAAACAAATTACAAATTTAACATCTGCTATTTTATGACTTATTCTTAACTTTCGTGGAACTTCTTACCATTGTTTTTGTATTGTTTCCTCGTCAATATTGTTCCTATTCTATTTCGTGGAACTAAATAACGTTGTTATTTTATCGCATTCTTTTCAAATGGACACGTGTGCCTGTGTACCGTCCTGTTTGTCGGACTTACTCAGTTTATCGTTCATCAATTGAGGAGGAAAGTTCAGTTCTGCATCATGTCAAAACGGAAAATTAAAGTACTGTCATTAAGTGATAAACTTAAAATAGTGAATGCGTTTGAATCCGGAAAATCGCGAAATAAAATTCAGAGGGAGTTTAATTTACCAGAATCCACCTATTATAAAATCATAAAATTAAAAGACTATAAAGTCTGAGTGCTCTGATGGACATGGAAATATTAAAAGGGCTAGAGTTACTGAATTTCCCAATATCGAAAAGTGCCTTTTGGAATGGATAAAACAAACTCTCGATAAGAATATTCCCATAGATGGACCTTTGTTGAAAGAAAGATCAAAAGAGAGAGAATTAAGTGTAAATAAGTTATAATAAAATAAAATTACATAGTGCATGAATACATATATGTCTTGTTATTGCTGCGTACCTCTATAAGAGAGAAACGCTACCCATGTACCTGCATTAGCGAGAAACTCGGGTTAGTGAGAAACCTCTATAAGCGAGAATGAGATTGTGCTCCCTTGAACTCTCGCTTATCCAGGTTTGACTGTAACTAAGAATGTCCCTTGTATTATGGATTCATTTAAAAGCTAATGATGTAGACAAACTCCCGATGTAAAGGGGTTTTTAGTTTGCTTTGTCTATTCTATTGAATAAATCAGTCAAAAATGACCCCTTACAAATGCGGAAATTTTTCATAGCTCTTTTGTCGCTTGAGAACGTTTTTAAAAAAAACTAAGAAAATGGGGGCGGAGAAATTGTTATTTTAATTGTACAGTGGATTTCATTTAATACGGCCTTGGTTGTAGCGACCATTTACCTATAGCGACGTTAAATCTAAGCCCCTTGAATTTAAAGCATACTTTAGTACAAAATTCATGTGGCTATAGCGACTTTACATGTAACGCCGAGTTCGGGTGTAGCGACTGTTTTTAATGAATCATTTGCAACAAATTCCTAGAAATCCCATGCAGATATTGCGACCGGAGTCGGCCGCCAAAGACACAAAGATTTTTTTCTTTCACAAAAATTTCTTATCTTTTGTTTACATCCATTGCACACAGATGGTCAGCAAGTGTGGAGACCTTTACCTTTTGTTTATAGATATCAACTAAGTAGGTAGGGAAGCGTGTACCTTTCGGAGCTTTTATGGTTCAGTTACAAAGTGATATTCTGAGTAGCAACTGGGTTTAGTAAACTTTTGAATAAGTATGGCTGCTAGACGCACATTCACTGTTAAAGAAAAGGCTGATACGTGTCTATATCTCTTTACCTTTGCCTGTAACGACTTCCGGATATAACGACGAAAATAGAGTGGTCCCTTCATTGTCGTTATACCCGAAATCCACTGTATATGCTAAATTTCATCATAATCTGACAAATGGTTTTCAAGTAATTTGAGTAGCGCGTTTGTATGGAAATTTCAGAGCGTCGCGGCCCTCTTAAAAGCAACTTAGTCTAGTTGTTTACATCTACAAATAGTGCGAATTCCAACTGTTGTCTGCTTTGCAAACCAGTCGTTGGAAAAACCCGAGCAACCGAAATTTATCAACGTCGTGGAGTTATGCAACCCGGAATCTCGGCGGTTAGCTTCTATTTGCGGAGTTCAGAAACGATTTGGTTTTGCTTAGAAGTTTTGCAAAAAATAACCTTTGGCGGTTTCGTATAAGCTCGAGACAATGGAAACTTTTTTGTGAGTAATCATTCAAAATTGTTATTTTTTAATAAAATGGATTGGCATTTCATTTTTTTCAGTGACAATGAAAAACATAGCGCCAGGCAGCTCTACCTTACAATAAAACAAGTTAACTGTTAACGACTTCGCTTACAGATATGAAATTCCTCATATATCCAATACAAAGCATAGTCAAAAACAGCATAGTGTAAGGAAAAAAAGCATGGTAAGTGGCTTTAGAATGTGACACTTCCATTTGCTGTAGACAAATGAGGAGACACGAGTATAAAGACTTACCTCTACTGACTACAAAGCTGAGCTATGAATACGATGTAAGGGTGCTCCTAGACGGCCCATATTTTTACAGAAAAACTGGCCTGGCAAAAATGGCACGGCAATACTGCGACAATAATTTGTCTGTGGCCCGGCTATAATAGTCATACATTTCTAGTATAGCTGATGATAGCCGGGCTAAGTCGGCAGTACTGGCCCGGCAAAATATTGAGTGTGACCCGTCAATGTATTCATACATTTCTAGCATGACTGATGATGGCCTGGCTACAGTCGGCAATAATGCCAGTATTAGTAATTCAGTAGACTGCAGGACTAGTATTATTTAAAACTTATTTACCATACATACATACATACATACATACATACATATATAGTCACGTCATTTTCCTGTAGGGTAGGCAGAGACCACTTTTCTCCACTTGCTACGATCTTGGCACACATCTTTTGCTTCATCTATTTCCATGAGTCTCTTCATACGTACTTACTCATCGGTTACGGGTACTCCTGACCTGGCCTTTTTTCAAAACATCTTGAATTTGATCCTGATCCTTATGTACCAACGGCCATAAGGCCACGGAGGACGTGACAAACTAGCATTTGGTGTCAAGTTCTCCCTTAACATAACATATCGTCACGCCTTTCCTCCGAAGGGGCTGGCAGAGGTGTAATACGACACCCACACTTCGCCAGACGATATTTAGTCCCAAATGTGACAGGGGGCGAGCCTGTCGCCATACACCGGGCTCCAGTCATGTAGCATATGACATACAATACGCATATAATATGTTCACACAATGAACAAATTGGTGAGTGCCGTCGGCTGGGTTCGAATCGACTCCCTATGGCTTGAGAGGCGGGCCTTCTCTAACTAGGCTATCATCGCTGATTAAAGGTTTACCTTAAAAGCATCAAAAAGTTCCAGTGGAATCTCGACATAAAGCGAGGTCCACAGGTGCGGTTGTGATTGCATGTTCACTCGTAATGGCTCAGGCCATTAAAATATTTCCTTCCACTATTAAATTAGGAGGCGGATTAATAAAATAACTGTCATTTTATGTAACGCCGCCGCACCGTGATATTATTTTATGATACATTCATTACAAGTGTTGGCCGTTGATCTCGGAATTCTCTGATCATAATCTTGGCTACCATAATACGCAGTGAGAACGTTAACTAAATAAATTTAATTTCTGGGAGAAGATCTAATTTAAAATTCAATGATTTCTGATTTCGCTGATTTCCTAAAATTAATTTTATTGATGTAATTTTTTCGCGTTGGGATCAATTAAAATGTAAATGAGATACCACGAAATTTTATTCTGACGCGTCTCTTTATTAATTACTGCTCGATAAATGATAAAATACACATTGCTTCTGATAAAAATTTGCAGAACCGATTTCCTTGGAAAAATCGGAATGAATTGAAGATTCGTAAACAAGGGTGTGGTTCTACTTCTACCCGGTAAAGTTTTAAAACAACTTTTAAGTTTAAATTACTCCTGTAATTTTTGATTTGCTTTGTCTACCTATTGAATAAATCAGTCAAAAGTGACCCCTTAAAAATGCCGAAATTTTTCATAGCTCTATTTTAGCTTGAGAACGTTTTTAAAAAAAAAAACCAAGAACATAGGAGCAGAGATATTGTTAATTTAGTTGTACATGCTAAATTTCATCATAATTTGACAAATAGTTTTCAAGAAATTTGAGTAACGCGTTTGTATGGAAATTTCAGAGCGTCGCGGCCATCTTAACATCAATCTGCAAAATCCCAGAAAAAATCCAAAATGTTCTAAAATTGGTTCACGTATGGGTTGAATAATACCCAGAAGTGGAACTACACCCCAAACCAGTACCTTGTATAAAATAACATAACATATCCTCACGCCTTTCTCCCGAAGGGGCTGGCTGACAACACCCACACTTCGCCAGATGATTTCAGACCTGGTATAACGAAGATAAATCATTTTCAATTCATGGAGTACGTAATTTCCTTACTTTTACATGCGATTGCATCTCACGCAGGACAAATAACAAGTCGCAGGTGGGAGATGACGCGTCATTTAACATATTAATTTATATCACACGCGCATTGAAATATTAACCCGACTGTTGGATATTAAACTAATGGTATATTGTGTCCTGTTGTAGTAAACGTATATCAGGATAAGTTATCGTTTATGCTTTTGTAGGTGAGGTGTGAAGGACTAGTTTTGGTACTAAAATCTAGAATGCCAGCGCAGAATTGATTGATAAATGAACTGAATATTGTGTCAGACATTCGTGATACTACAAACATTTCAAATGCGAAAGTTTGTGGGTTTGTATGTGTGGTACTTTGTTACTTCTTTACATTAAACGGATCGACAGATTTAGGTAAAATTCAGACATACTCGTAGTTAACTCTGTACGTACAATCACAGTACACAGCGCTATGTAATCTATAACTGACGTTGCCAAGTGTGTAGCAGTTATACATATGACCCGAATAAATGAATTGAATTGAACAGCTATATAGAAATAAAAATTTGCAGTCACGTGACTGTTTCTACTGATCATCCAAAACGCAATACTCGTGTGTGTCATTTTGTACATGACACCGTATAAAATAAATAGTATACAATACAATAAGGGGCAAAATATTAAAATGAAATCTGACACTGATACAAGGACTGAATAATGTCAGTCAAGAATATATTAATTAAATCAAATTATTTCTCAATACCTAGTGGAAAACTATGTATCTTTCTTCATTCCCAATTTAATGCAACTAAACCACTATTTATAAATCTTTTTGGTAAACTGACCAGACGACTAAATTACGTAGCACTATTAACACTTACACGTTGATCGTTTGAAGGGGTCTATTCACATATGGTAATCATACTGTAACAGCTCAAAACGAGCTGTTGATTAGCTATTATTATGCTGTTATCTGCAGGTGTAATGAGTAACCGGCGCAGGCGCAGCCACGCCCTTTGACACGGTGCTCTTAGTTTTAGAATATGCGTTTTAATAGGCATTAAACTTGGACTTGGAGGACTGCTCAAATGAAAGGTAATGTTATTGAGGGTATGTGTTAGTAGATTATGCACCGAGGGAGTTATGCAGTGTCTTACGTCATGGGCGGCTTATTGAACCCTGAGCGCAACGAGGGACTCAAGGTCCGAGCGACGCGAGGGAGTTAAGTAGAGTCCTGAGAAGCGAGGGATTCAAGCCGCCCAAGACGAAGACACTGCTTTATCCCAGAGGTGAATACTGTACTTTTCATACCTTCTGCGAGGCAATAAAAAGGAACTCAAAAAATATATTTTATTTCAAACACCGTTTTTTAGAGTTTTTGCTCAAAACCAAAAAGGCGTCGTGACTTTGTAGGTACCTACCTATATTATTTTCTAAAACTTCTGATTCTTTGAGTGTTAAAGTGCAATAATGTTGGATTTTTTACTTTTATCGGTTCGTTAACGTACACGAGTGTGGGAAAATGGTACGAACATAGCGAAACGCGACTTTTCATGTTCCCTACAAAATTCCCTTTGATGGGAGTGATTTATTGTTGCAATCACTTGGTTATCATTACAACTAAGAAATATGTAATCTAATAGATACTGGCAAATGCACACGACGTGCGACGCCAAAAATGAGGAGAGAAAAAACAGCGTTTTTTTATCTTAAAATTTCATCCATATGCGTTCTTTTTTTATGTAGTGGCCAGCTCGATTTTCGAATAACACGTCCCTTTGCTGAGTTTTTACTCAATTTTAACCTCTTTGCTCGAAAACTCCCATGGGAGGCAATGCCTTGCTTTACGTTGAGTCTATGTACGTGATATGTAATTGGTCATTGTCGAGCAGGTTGTGTGAAAAAATAATGATGTACCTCCTACATAACTATATTTGTAAGTTTATATGGGGTAGTCTATTGCCTAAAAGGTCTTGGATGATTTCGGATTGCAAGTATAGTAGTTATACTCTTTTTACCCGACATCGCAAGCAGGAGGGTTATGATTTCGAGTGTATGTAGGTATGTATGTATGAGGTTTCTTTGGCCTACAGCCTAAACAGCTTGATGGATTTCGACATCATCTCGATAGTTAGCTGAGTTATTAGGTTTTCTTTTTATAATTGTACTTTTTAAAATGGGACAATTATATCTTGTTATCTATAATCTTGTTGTTCAATTCGTCTTGTAACAAGTTGAATTGAATTGTTTATTAAACAAATTGTTTATCTTGTTATTTAAGTTCACATTCTTAGTTTTTATTTTATTTAAGTATATAGTATATAGTAGGTATGTTAGTCTGTAAGGTATTTATTTTCTATGGGCCTCTGTAACTGGCATCGTATGCAAGTTATTTTGCCTGAAATAAATGGATTTATTATTATTATTTAATTTTTGGAATGTTGCTATATTCTAGATATTATAAATATTATAATATATGTACCTGAATTACCAGGCGTCCAGCCGCATCAGGCAGACCATGTGCTTGTATGTCACTCTTTTTACTAAAAAAATATACCAGGTATGTAAGTACTCAAAATCTTTTCTTTTGAACTTGAGGTGATTTTGTGACGTGTATGCAAAATTTAAGGGTGATTGGTTGACTAGTTAAGACCGGTACGGGGCAGAGATCCAACTGCGCTGTCCAACGAGTGGGCGTAGCCTAAGAACATGCTCACGTTCGCGTTTATAATTTTAGTTAGGATATGGTTTAGGATAACCTACTCCTTTTACATGTCACGTTTTCATAGGTAAGTAGTAAGTATTTAACTTAACACTAACTTTGTTGCTTAACCAATACTTCGAACCTCTAATACTACTCGTATAATATATGCCCGTTTCACGCTATGATGACGAGGCTTCAATTGATTAATGTAACATTGCTAACCGCAATCAACCACAACCTATAAACTGTAATGAACACTATAAGTAGGTACTAAAGAATCTCTGAAATAAAAATGTATACTTAGCTATGTTATGTAGTCTTGCGCTAGCAAAGGAAAAATTACACAATCCATCGAATTGTGAATCAAGGCAAAAATTAGCTTGTTATAAAATATAAGGATACGCAGACTACTTGATGCTGCAGCGTCAACCCAAAGTGGCCATGTCTCGGAAATACTACCGAAGGTACGGTACACCAAATTTCAAGTTTCCGACCTGTGAAACTTGATAAGACCCTTTTTGTCAAGTAATCAAGGAGATGATCTTTAAACACCTACACAGATCTTCACAAACTAGTGACTCTGTGAGCTGTCTACTTCGCGGCTGACGTCTGTCCTCCTCCCAAATCTGAACCTGTAGAGGAAGACAGAGATAAGGGACCCTATTCGGAGATTGAGATTTTCATCTCACTTTTTTTCGTCTTTGTTGCTCTCGTTTGAAACGTCATAAGTGTGAAAGTGACCAAGATAAAATCTCATCTCACCTCACGCGTAGGAATAGCCCCACCGGACGGAGATGCGGACCGAATTCGGACATCCTAAAGCATTCTTGTCGAAGCTGAAGCATAGACAATTCACTCGCTAACGCTCGCTCGGTCGATTTTAGATAAAACCATCTCGACATCAGCCTTTAAACAAGAAAAAACCGCATATAAATAATTCGTTTGAAAGTTATTATACCACAGACAGACACATCAAATTTTAACATCTCTTTTTGCATCGGGGGTTAAAAATAAAATAAAAATCTACGCTATCATAACTCTTAAACAAGCTTTGCTAGTTTTATTTCATTCCCTAAACTAATCAAGAAACCTAATTGAGTTTCTGATAAAATATATAGAATACGAATGCAACGGTTAGGACCCAGGATGGCTCACCTTTGCATTTTTTCTGATTTGCTGGAATTGGGTTTCTCAACTTAGCGTACCTAGCTAATTCTATTTTTAATCTCATGACGTTTATTAGCTAATTTAAAGCCTCACACGTTAGCTACCGCGTACTTGCTACCTAAAAACAAGTATGTGGCCCATTAGTGACCGGCCAGAGAAGCCCACACCTAACGCGGTTCTAACGCCAGCTGCCACCTGCCGCGGCACTTTTTAATCTTGTTACTTACCGTACCTTATATGTACTCGTCTAGGATTACGCCATTATACCCGCGCCAGGGCTAGGGGACGAGTAGAAGTGGCATTTGGAAGTGTAAAAGCTAGAAACAGCAGTGGTCACTTTTGGCCTCAATTTTTGATGAAATCATAGAATACTTAACTGTCTGCTAGGCTTTGCATTTCAGCGTAATTTTTTTGACTAATAAATTTTCTTCTGTTGTGTTTGAGCCAGGTAACAGTTAGAGGTCTTACGCCATCTTAAATTATCTTGAATTCCCTCAGAAATTAAACGATTGATTTCTAGGTCAGTTATTTTAACCTATTTACTTTTAACTAGAATAATTATAGTATGGTTGTTTCCATAAGGTTGTCTCTGTTGCCTCAGTTCTAAAAGATTTGTAAGTCTCTAAGCGGTCATAGTCCTGGGGCTAATAGACGTGATTTGAGCTCTAACTCCACCGCCACATACAGCCTACATACTGCAATGACAGATGTCAAACTTTTCTCAAAACCATATCTTGACATTGAGACATATGTTTTAAATTAATGGCAACAAACTGGTGTAGAAAAGGTACTATGGATAATCGAGAAATAATGCGCTTGCTTGCTTGCTAACTCTGTTATTTATGAACCGATTATAAAATTATTTTATTTGATAAACTTACAGATTGGTCTTGTTTTATACAAAATTCAATTTGGAAGACGGGAAGTAATTTTTTTTTAAAGATTACATTATTTTTACACTTTCAATGTTTTCTCGTAACTATCGATGGTTGATAGAGCAAGAGTTTCAGTACTGGCGCACAGCGCTAGTCACATAGAGTTAGAGCGTCGTCCTGTCACCTGTCTCTACATTCCTTTCCGTGATTACACGCACCTGTACTACTCTACCTAGAGCCTCTCGGAGGATGTAATACTCATGTTTGCTTTAAGATTTATCACAGGAAAAGGATTCAGGAAACATGTTTAGTGTAAGCTATTTGGTTTACAAATTAGATGCTTACAATGTAAGTTCATTTTAATGTGTAAGGGTATGCAGAGAGCCCGTAGATATGCCACAGGCTCTTTACAAAACCTGAAATAAACGTACGAAATGAAGTTATAGCAAGTAAATAATAATTAAAAACTACAAATCACATTGTGAATGAAAAACATGCTAAAACTATCATACTAGCTTAAGTACGTAACCCTTCCACACAAATGAGTTTTACATAATTGTCTATTTATTTAATTGCACTGCTTTAGAAATATGCTCAGTAGTTAACCACACAAATATAGTAAATGCGAAAGTTTGGATGGATGTTTAACGGTTAAACGGATCTGGATTAAATTTGGCACAAGAATATATTATACATACTCGTATATAGTTTGTAATAGCACATAGGAAGCCTTTTTTAATGTGGTTAAAAACGCGGGATGGATGACATTTTGCATTTTATAGCAAACCAAAAAACAAATTATACAGGAAAATAAAATAAAACATTAGGCAGTACAAGGGCGGCCTTACCGCTTAAAGCGATTTCTTCCAGGCAAACTTTGGATTATATGTCTATGTTTTGGATAATATGTGCACTGTATGTACAAATATAACATATCAAACAATAACACCTCTAAAATATTCCAGACAATATTGTCAAGTTTACTTACTCCACAAGTGAATGATGATCCTCTCCATTGCGTCTTCCAGGACATTGGTCATCATTCACTTTATTCTGCACTAGGAACTGTAGTATATTATGTTCTTTCTTCTGTAGTTACGAGTACATACCTTCGTACCTTGGTACTAGTCTTAACAAGTAAGATTATAAAAAAAAAAAAAAACCCCGGCTGCAAATATTGTACCCTATGTCACTTCCACTATCAAGACGATTCAAATGACACCTTACATGTCGAAATTCATCAAGGTGTCTAAGCTGTAGGGCGAGCTAAAGAAAACTATACATACATACATATTTACATACTCGAAAAACATAACCCTTCTTGCGCAGTCGGGTAAAAACCATATCTATCAGACTTCATAGAGATATGCGTACCTACCTATTATATCTTTAAGTGCATTTCGGGTATTTTAAGGCACACGACAGTAAAAACTTTAGCATGTTTACTTTTATACTGCAAGGTTAATTTAAATTACACGTGAGTACGTTTTCAAATACATTTCACGATAGCTTATAACGCCTATTGTAACTGCATAAGCAAGTTACATTTCAACAGACGACAAAAGTAGTTTGAAACTTGCAAGTTGCTGATAAATTACTTGAAATGTTACTGTTTCAGTAACAGTGGCTCAGTCGGTAGTGAACCTGCCTTCTGAGCTAGACGGCGTGGGTTCGATTCCCACCTAGGGCATACATTCATGTGATGAATATTTGTGTTTGTTCTATGTCTGGGTGTTAAAATCTACATATGTATGTATTTAAAAGTATATAAGTATGTATATCAGTCTCTGGCCGCCATTTGCTTAGTTTGGGGTCAGACGACCATGTGTTCAAGTGGTCCGAATATTTATTATTTTATTTATCTATTGTACCCCACGTATAGGTCCCCACGAACCTAAAGTTTCCAAATGTTACTTATTTTTTTGAAGTTGGTATTTTAGTAATTATAGGTACATAAGATAAGACATTTTTAACCAGCAACGTAATGGCTGTAATAATTTTAAAAAATAACAGCGCTACAGTGCTTAGTACTGAATTAGAAAGATTACAATTTTTCGTATTTTTTTTTCATTTATAGACTGCCTTGGTGGCTCTATTGGTAGTGAACCTGCCTTCTGAGCTTGAGGGCATGAGTTCAATTCCCACCTAAGGCCTGTTTGAGTTCTGGTCTGTTATGTATATTTTAGTATGTAAGTACTTATTTAAAAATGTAAAAGCAAGTACATACTTAAGTATAAATATTTCTATCTTTTGCAGCCATAGAACAAGCTTTTCTTTGTTTGGAGTCAGACGACCAAATGTGACGAGGAGTGCAATAATATGTCCCGAATATTAATTATTTGTAGCTATGTGTCAGCAGCTTGTTTTTCTTCAAATAAACGTAATTAACGTTAAATAAAACCTATCTTCAATAAAAAATCACTTCCAAAAGTAACGCTCATTCCGAACAATAAACCGAATCCCAAAGCCAATAAACCAAAAAACCATCGAAACTGCTCCCAACACAGCGGACACAAAACTGGTACATATCGGTATTTAATCAAAGCATTCACCAGATATGTGATTGGAGGAGGACGGCAGGTGGCAACCATTACGGCGTTTCCTATTAGACTCGAGTTAGAATCGTGTTGGAGAAGCCATTCCGGGGCTATTAGACGGCAGGTGCACCGACTTAGTAGTTACAGTCGAGTCACATGAGTCGGCTAGCAACGCAATCATTTTGTACACTCGTATAACAGGGAAAATTCAAATCACAATACATGTAAAAACTACATTAATCAAAAGAGGACATTATAAGGTTAACAACTATTTAGAAGACAAAGATGTCTGAAGCCTTCCACTTCTGCCAAGTAGCCACTAGCAAATAGATATAATATGATATTATCTACATAGTTGTAAGCCAAAATCTGTAAGACAGTTATCTAATTATAAAAAAAGCCCCTCAGTTTTTGTCTTTTCTCCTGAGTACAACGTCGCTTAACATCAGGCGAGTTGGTGGTCAAACGCCGACCTATTCTAAATTAAAAAAAAAAAAAAAAAAAGTAGCGGCTCTCATTTTCCGAACAAGACGGTCGAGTCCATTAAAACACTTTGACGTTGTTAAGTGTTTCTTTGATACCCAAATTGAATAAAAACATTTTGACTTTGACTTTGACTCACAAAAGCGGCGGCTTTACGAAGTACATCGTACCAGCGCTTTTTCCATAAGTTTGATAGTTACGAAAACTTTGATCGTTTTCGTTTGGCTCCACACATTTAAATGAAGCGCACCTGGCAGAAACTTTAAGGAACTACGTTAAAAGTATGAAGCCATACGAAAACGAAAAAAGTTTTCGTTACCTATCAAAAGTCTTAGTAAGCCCCCTGCAGTCCAACAGCAGTCCAGAACCTTCAAAAATGGTAACTAATAAAATAATATTCCATCATTGCCTTAAAAGATGACGGATGCGCAATAAATAAAAGATTCTATTGATTTTAACTAAGCTAAGCATACATTTGCGCGTATTATGTATGCTTGTGAGGTAGTGTGGCGCTGGCGTCTCATTAGCACTACTTAGCAGCTCGCACCATAATTTATTATGCTTTGCTGTGATTTTATCTCATCCTTAGCTGGTTGAGTGCGTTGTCTACCTATTTATGGAGTACTTGACAAGTGACACCTAGCATGGACGTTTGTAGATTACATCGACGGGCCCAAGGCCGTTAATATTAGTTTCATGTTTTTACATTGGATTTATGCATTAAAGGCCAACACGTTTGACTTATGGCGCAAAATTTGAGTTTTAAACAGTTTTTTTGTTTTTGTAGCTAGATTTTTTCTAGATTTAGTTTGCGGTTATTTTAGACTATTTCTCTTTTTATTTTACAGATATACATATCGACACGCCTTTCCCCCGAGGGGGCTGGCAGAGGTGTAATACAACACCCACACTTCGCCGGATGTGTCACAGTCCCAAGTGTGACAGGGGGCGAGCCTGTCGCCATACACCGGGCTCCAGTCACGTAGCAGATGACATACAATACGCACATATCCTCATACAATGAACAAATTGGTGCGTGCCATCGACTGGGTTCGACAGACATATAAAACAAATATGCACCTGATTACTCAAAAAGGTAATCAGAAACGTTAATCGTCAGTTTATCGGCCAAATGACTTATTACAGCAATCTGGTGCATCACTGTTTACTATTTCTGCAAAATATTGTAAGGAATAATCTACAATTGGCGCAAAGTCCATCACTACTTAATTTAGTTGTCCAGTCTAGCACCAAAAACCAAAAAAACAGGTTGAAATTTAAACTTCCCGTCATTTCGAAACGTTTCACCGTAACACGGTTATTTGTAATGTGGAAGTTTTGTTGGATTCAAGTAAGAATCTTTTTAAAGATTATTTTATAACTCGAACAGTGACCGACGACGTTACTGATAGTTAAATATAAGGTTTTAGTTTTTAAACAACGATTCGTAGGCCTACAAGTAATTAATTTACAGTATTACTATTTATAATTCTTCAATCGATTTTTAATATTAATTTTATTTGGACACCTAAACCCCTAACGTCTACCTTGTGGGTGGACGTCCTACGCTGCGCTTGCCGGTACGTGGTCACAACTCGAGAACCTTTCAACGCCATCGGTCATCAGTCCTTCGTGTTATGTGCCCTGCCTACTGCCATTTTAACTTGCCAATCCGCTGGGCTATTTCGGTAACTTTGGTTCGTCTACGGATCTCCTCATTCCTGATTCGATCTCGCAGAGAAACTCCGAGCATAGTCCTCTCCATAGCTCGTTGGGCTACTTGAAGCTTATTAATAAGGCCAATAGTAACAGACCACGTTTCAGTGCCATAAGTCATCACTGGTAACACACACTGGTCGAACACTTTCGACTTTGAGGCACTGTGACATGTCGGACGAGAAGATGCTATGCAATTTTCCGAACGCTGCCCAGCCGAGTTGGATTCAGCGATTGACCTCTTTCTTGAAGTTAAATCTACCTAACTGGACTACTTGTCCTAGGTACGAGTCAACAACTTCAAGAACCGAGTTCTCAACAGAAATTGGAGTGGGTATAACAAGGGAATTACACATGATTACACATGATTATACCATGCAATGCCTTAAAATACAGAAAGTGTGTGCTAAATTTTCTTGTAATATTAATATGCCGATAAGTAAGAATTGTAACTGTCGGACAGTTACATTTTTTCAATTTCGTCATCGATCGATAATCTCTGGTGAATTGATGTTTTGTTATCGAACTTTTTGCCCGCCAATTCAAAACAACAGACAAATAACTGACAGATAACTTTTTGCTCCTCAACAAGTTGCGTTATAATTGATGCTCTGGGGGTCGCCGAGGCAGATAAAATAATATGTATTATATTTACTAACAAAATACAAACATAATAATTGTTGAATTCTTTATATGACTTTATAATCTCCTAAGTAGATCGTTACAAAAACCTAACGTGTTAGTCAGGACTATAAATTACTTTTAATTTACTCTTGACTAGCTCGACATAGGATAGGATGATCCTATTTTTCATAAACCCAGTGGATAATTATGAGTAATTTAAATAGTCTCATTTAAACACCACACATACAATTATGCACCCTCATTGAATGAAATGGTTATTAGTCCAAGCTAGGTAATTACCTGCACCGCGCTGGATTCACCGCTAGAAATGCTAGGATATTATTGTAAGCACTTGTTTATTATTAACCATTAGTATCATTTATTCCATCAGTTGTTAGTTAACTTTATTATTGTACGTGTACGTGTATGTACTTATATGCTGTACATACACGTACATTCGTTGGTCTATCCAAAGGTTATCTGGAAGAGATTCACTTCGCTTTTAAGCCATAAGTCCACCATTGCACCTATATTTGAGTGTGTAGTCTAGTTTTGTATTGTACTAGCTGCGTTCTGCGGTTTCATCGGCGATCCTACAGGAACCCTTAACTTTTTCGGGATGAAAAGTATCCTATATCCTTTTCCTTACCGACGTCGTAACGTGAAAATTTGCATACACCTGACAAGGTGTATGCACGAGTTTTCACGATGATCGCTTGAGTAGGTAAGACGTGAAAGCTTAACAAACATAAAAAAAACGAATAACTCACTTTTGCATTTATAATATTACTAGCTGCGCCCCGCGGATTCACTCGTGATTAAAAAGTATCCTATGTGATATTCTAGACTATAATCTATCTCTGTGCCAAATTTCATCTAAATCTGTTCAGCCGTTCTGGCGTGAAAGAGTAGGTAACAAACATCCATTCATCCATCCATCCATCCATCCATTCTTACAAACTTTCGCGTTTATAATATTAGTAGGATTAGTTAGGAAGGATTAGGATTTGGTGTCAATAAAGAGTTTTGTATTGTATTGTACTAAAATCAATTACTTAAACAGTTAGTAGTTGGACCTAGATATAGTGGACACTATTGGAACTGTCCTTCTAAAGACATACTTATAACAAAGTAACTCAAAATTATTCATCAAAAAGAAGCTAAGTATTTTACGCAGGTTAGTGACTCGGGAAGTGTCGTAAAACCTTAGAAATTAGCAGTAAGCTATAAAGACAGGTGCCAGGTGCGACCGCGGTACTTACTTCCAACCTGTCCGTGGTAGGCGTAGGAAATCTGCGCACCACCTGCCACCAGGGAAATTACGATTTTCTTACTAACTAGTTAGAAATAGACATTCTTAGCATGCCAGTTGAGCCGCTTGGTTGACGCTATAACTTCTTAGAGCACTTCCGTTGATATTTACGAGTACGTTTATTTTTGCATTAACATTATTGTCACGCCTTTCCCCCGAAGAAGTTGACAAAGATGTAAATAAAATCAAATGTCTTCATCTGAAAAAGTTATCTGAAATAAATGAATTTTAATTTAATTTATTCAATTGGATATCGAAGATACATTTACGCTAATTTGAGTGAGAGGAATCTGAAAAATAATTCTCGTGAGAGGAAAAAGTGAGATGAAAACGGACGCACCCACTTTCACTTACGAACGTCAAAGTTATAAAATTGACATACCTCCTTGTTAGGAAAAAGAGCCACTACCCAGCAGAAGAAGACTTACTACTACTACACGCACACTTGCATTACTACACCAGCACTTCGCCGGACGATATTAAATCCCAAATATGACAGGTAGCGAGCCTGTCGTCTACCTTTTGCAACTTATAGTTGCAAAAGGTAGGTTAGGTAGTAGTAGTAGTAGTAAGTAGGGTAGGTACAATACAAAAACACTTTGCCATTGTAATGTACCAGCGTACCCATCAGGTGTAACTGACCATGTTTTTCTACAATTTCATCTCTCTTCTCCTTTTCTGTTCCCGACTATACTATATATATATATATATATATATATATATATATATATATGTATTTTCGATATATTGTATTGTATGTATTGCGGGAATCGAACCCACACCTCCAAGCTCAGAAGCCAAGTTCACTACCAACTGAGCCACCGAGGCAGTCAAATCAATATGTATCACTGTTCTCCTTCACTTCGCGCTGTATGATAGCTGACAATGACATCGATAAATAATTATTTGACTATTTCATCACTAACGTACTTATTTCGAGCAACTAACTACCGGCCCAGTGACTCTAATCTGCACACGACACATACGTCATCGTAATCAGTGGCTTTACACACGATGAATAATTTATCTCTGCTTGACTTGACAGCCTTCAATAACTCCGTTTCGTTTAGTGATAAGTCGTGATAAATGCGTAGAAAATGTGAATGCAGATGCTATCAATGATGCACATGTGATAAGGAAGTAAAAATCACTACGCAGTCAAAGCGTTGTCTTGATAGAAGATTTTATCTTCTATCATAGATAGTTTTTGTTTCTTTTATATAAAAGTGGACAAATTAAGGCACTGGTACTGTACCCACCCCACTGGAGTAGAATAAGGGTAGGAAAAAGAAGATGAAGAATTGGACAGTTCCAATTACGAATTACAGTTGTAATGAAACAGGGTACCTATAGTTTTAATTGTTCTTACTAAACAAATCGAGCTGAAAAAAAAAGTTAATATGTTTTGGGTATCAAAGATACACATAAACGTCCAAATTTGTGTAATAGAATCGACCGCCTTGTTCGGAAAAAGAGCCACTACTCAGAAGAACAGGCAAGAGATGCTTTATTTTTTCAAAAATTGAGTTAAGTTTGATATATCTCAAAAATCTTTTCGAGTAAAATATACGGACATTTAATTTTAATCATCATTAAGCCTGACAATGTATTACACTGCTGGATTTTAAACGTATATCATAGAGAAAGTACAAGGTTTCGACTACGGCCTTTTTATAAAGACATTATCGTTAACTTGATCATCAAAAGACTTTTACCTAGTTAATAGAGACATTCGTAGAGTCGGTAGAGTAATAGAGAGCTAATCAGCCTATAATTAGGTGCTTAAATTAAACAGCAGGGATCAAATTAGGCGATAACAGCCTGATGATTGCGAGTACGTACTAGTAATAAATATATACTAGTTAAGAGATATTTTTTGTTTGAAGAGATAATTTTGTTTGGATTAGCCTAATGAAAAATAAAAGGTAGGGAAACTTGTCTTTGGCTTGTCTACATTCGAGTCAATTTGAGCATATCGTATAAGATATGTACATACATGTATGATGAGAAGGACCATCTGTAAGTCTCATAATAATTGTAATTGATCTGCGGTGCCATCTGTAATTGCGTGTTAGTAAAAAAATAGGGTTTTTTTTTCAAAAAAATCATTTCATTCGCAAATCAGGACATGTATAACGGCGCGCGGCGTGATTGACGCGATTGATACGAAATAAAACGATATGAATGAAAAACGGTTAAAAAAACTCTAATTTTAGAAATAATCTGATTAGCTGCAATCATGATGTCAATCTCCATGCGAATGGCGTGTTCATTTTCTTACGATGGAAAGCCCTGAAGATAGCGTTCGATCCTAATATTGCGTAAAAATGGAAAAAAAAGGTAACAGGACGAATTTTATTTAGATAGTAGGTAAGTTTAAAAATGAAAGTCGTGAAGAATTGGAACAATTAATTTTGATGACTAGATTTCGTGGACAGAATAATGTGGTTTGTGGTATGAAAATGGAATCTCTACAAATGTTTGCAGGTGTTTCCTGTAAGTGGCCAATAAACTTTAAATTTAGGAATTTCGTGTACTTTACATGTTTATTTTATTTTTAACCTTTTTACGGAAACGCTATATAGAGTGTTCTTAAATTTCACTGTTTGATTTTAGGAACCAAGAAAAACAAAAAATATCTCAGGCATTGTTTTCTTATGTTTTTTTTTGTTTTGATACTTCCACACACGGTCGCCTGACTCCAAACTAAGCAAAGCTTGTACTATGGCTACCAGAGACTGATAAACATACTTAGATATTTTTAAATACACACATAAATACATATAACTCAGTATTTTACTAGGTATTTAATTCTATTTTGTATTTTAATACTTAATTTACTGCGACTACTTAGAGTTATATGGCAAATTAAATTTCTTTAAACTTAATAACGAACAATAAAACTTCGTAAGCGTTTTGTCACGAATGACCAAGTTAAAAAACAATATTAAAAATATATATATCTATCTTTCTCGACTAAAATAAATAAACTTTGCTACAGAAAGCTCGGTATAATGTAGACTGCTCGCCGAGTTCTCGCAACACGTAGTTCGTAATTAATTCGCTAGATCGGTCATTACAGTAAAAAGTTAATACACTCTGGCTTATCAGCACCTTGACAGATAAAGTGTGACCGAAGTCCGTACGTTGCTAGCATAGTAAAATTATACTTGACCCCATAAAACACGCTATTTCTCTCAGAGACGCTTTCTGAACTCAATAAGACAACTGCATTGTTCCGATAAGGAGAAAAGACTAATTTGATGAACGATTCGTGTAAACTTGTAAAGGCACAACAATATGTTAATAATATACCCATTAAAAACTTACTATAACTGCACACGAGCTATAAGTTTTTTTAAAGGTTCCTCAAGACGTTGCTTAAGATACGCAGTGCAAACGCAAACGGTCAAAAGCAAAGCATTTTAATGTGAGCCACTCGTTAACCAAACGTTTGCGTACTTAACCAATACTACGTTTTGCGTCATTGTTTGTCCCTTGAAATTCTGTACATAATAAAGGGATCATTTTGCTCGCTTTTATTTGGGTTGGTACTGTGGTGTTCTAAATCACCGGTATTAAAGCGGTTAGTACAAGGTAGGAGATCACTCTGTATCTGTCGGCAGCCACCTGTGCACACCGCGCGGTTCCCACCGCCATCCACACGTCAATATTGACACAGATTAAATCAATTCCGTGGATGCGCGCTATCTCACGTCGTTTACTGAGACCAGCCCTCAAATCTTACTAACTATTGCTTAGGCTATGTTGGAGGGTCAGTGGAATCTCTACAAGTCTACAGTTTGAAAGAAAATCGCTCCTACTCTGGTTTAAGTACGCGGGTATATTTATTTTAATTGGGTTTAGAAATTCTTGCCGTTTTAACGTAATTAGTAGAAGAAAACATCGAATATGCGGGTTTAGAAACCAATTTATTAAACGCAGGTAAATTACCTCCTCATTTTATACGGCGCGCGCCGCCGCCGTCGCCGCCGTGGCGCTACCACGCCGGCAGTTATGTAAAACGCGTGTTTGCACATCGAAACGAACAACTTTTTCGCAAATATTAGCTGAAATACAGAAAAAAACTACTGTTTCATAAAAAAAAAGTCATTAACCTGTAACAGTCTTCGTGCATTATTTCGATAGGGACAGCTAATTCCTTTCCCGAATTTCCAAAATGTTAAATAAATGCTAAATACAGTCATGTCCTGTATTTGTCAATGTTAAACTAAGGTCGGTACATCGATATAAATGTACCTACTATGTACTAGATTTCATTATCCGAACACAAACTTTCGTCCACTCCAGTGCACTGAAATCCTTACAACTTGCATTAAATGTGGTCCCAACACGCGTGCAGTGTGATTGTATACGGAGCAGCGCTAATTTACTGGAATCTAAGTGTGAACCTGGCCGCCTATTCTTGACGCTTGAGATGTTTCTTCGTCTCACTCACTCCTTTATGACTTTTCAAAACGAGAGAGACAATGGCCAAAAAATATCTCCACTAGGAGTAGGACTCCTGGACGGACGTAAATTAGCAATTCAACGCTGCAGCAAACCTGCAGTCAGTCCACGGTGAACAGCCCTCCCACTTCATAAAGTTGCGTAACGTTTTTTTTTGGATCAGCTCCCTTAAGTACATTAATCTCGTGGTGTCGGTGTGATACCTAGCGCCACACCGTATGTATTTAGTTTGTCTCCTTCAATTCGACCTATCAAGAAGTATACTCGTAACACCGTCTACCGTCTTTTTTATTCCAAAATTCACACTTCACTAATAGAAATAAATATCTATGTACATTTGCACAAGCAACGTTTAGATATTTATTTTCCATACTATGGTAGGTACGATAAGTGATGTAACCTGTTGTAAAAATAGACAAAAAACATTATCATTAAATATTGAACGCTAGCTCCAGCAAATAGAGTTATTAGTATAAATAAAGCAGGCAATCTAAGACGGTGTTTGCCAACGTCTCATCTCGAAGTCCGCTAAACCTCCAATGAACGGTAGAGGCACGATTTATTTGCAGTGCGAACGATCTTGACAAACACATCGTGGAAAATCAGGGTATAAATGGAAGGTGATACTTATGTGTAAGTATATTATTTATTAGGATTATTATAGATTGTGAAAATGTTCTGCAGAAAATTGTGCTACGGCATGGAAACTGTCAAATCATCCGTAAAGTATTGTTGTATTGTTTCTGAAATAAAAAAGACTTTGTAAAATTATAGACAAGCCGAAAAATCTACGAAATCCTAACTAATACTATAAATTCGAAAGTGAGTTTGTTTGTAACGCTTTCACGTCTCAGCTACTCAACCGATCGTCTTGAAATTTTGCAAGCATGTTGCCTAGGGTACAGAAAATGACATAGGGTACTTTTTATCCCGAAAAAATTAACGGTTCCAGTGGGACCGCGGGTGAAACCGCGGGGCGCAGCTAGTGAATGATAAATGATTAGGTACAACTTTGATTTAATAATCGTCAAAAGTATCAACTTATCGATCGATATCGATACCTACTTGTATTTTGAGTCCAACCGTAACTATCTTCTTTATCAGATAGGTAGATATTATACGATAATCAAGTAGTAAAATATATCACGGAGAGTTCCTAAAGTGATGCAACACCTTGCAACGCAAAAAACCCATTTTTTGTGGAGAACCTCAATTTATAAAGTAATATTAACGGACCTTGCCTAAAGCTAACAAATTTTAAATGGTACGAATGAGAGCTGCGTTCATCCACCAATTTGGCCGATTGAAAAACGACGCCATTTTAAATGACTTCGGCGCTTTTTAAACAAAAAAAAAACATAAAAATCTAATCCATATGTGTTTCTTCGAATAATAAATGAAACGTTGATTTATGATTTTTAACAAAAACTTTTGGAATTAGCACAAAGTGCTTCTCTATAGCAAGAATATTAACATTAATAGTCGATCCTACTTATATTATAAAGGCGAAAGTTTTTGTATGTGTGCTTGTTTGTTACATCTTCACGCTCAATTGTGCACGGATTTTGGTGAAATTTGCTTTGGAGGTAACTTATACCCAGGGTTAAGACATAAATAGGCTACTTTTAATAAGTAACACCGCGGGACGCTGCTAGTATACAAATATGTTTATATGTATAAAAAAAAAACAACTAAATTTTAAATTCCTTTGAAATTCTTTGAATACAGCCGATCGTTGTTATAAGATGACATGAGCTCTTGCTTAAAAATGTCTACTAAGACATTCTTAATACTATAATTAGTTAAAACGACTTAGCATTTCAACTTTTTATTTTTTTAGTTGTTGTAGAATACCTATGTACAAAATCACAATATGTCATTAAGTACAGTTGTTTTTTGTAGCTTTCATAAATGTAGATTTCTCTCGCTTGCATACATTGTAAGCTAACGGAAGACCACGTAGAAAAGATTATGGCCAACATAATCTTTTCTGCGTGGTTTTCCGCTCGGCGCATACGCAATAAGTGATATTTACGCAGTTGTACCTATTATTTATTCTGTGGTTATGCCTAGGTGGGCACTACAATATTGTGTACAATACATAAATATGCATAATATAGTTACTTTGCATATGTAGCGTCAGAAACCGTGATTGAATTGTGATCTTAGTGAACATGTAATTCAGAAAATGATTAATATTCCGTTGTTACTATGAGTTTACTCTCTGCGTTTATTTTCAATTACCAACTAAATAAATATATTTAACGTAGGTTATACAAAATGGTAGTTGCCTCTGAAATATCTCTATATTTTATAAAACAAATAAATTATGAAAATCTCTTTTCCATTATATCGTTTTATTATTACCTATTTCAAAAACCCTAATACAATTCTGTGACACAAAATTCGATGAATAAGTATTTCAAATTAAATTTCCCTCGACGGTAGAAAACTAGCTAGGAAAATACATAAATTATTTATTTAAGTACCTGCATAAATGTAACAACTATAAAACTAGGTCATAGACTCTGAGGAAAAATAACGTCTAATGTCGGAGTTATGCAACTAAACAGAGTAAAAACTGGGTTCATTTTACTAAAACTATAATTAATATAGTTAGGGCTAGTTTGTTTTTTGCATTATGTTGAGGACTATTTGACTATTTAGGGTGTTTCTTGAAATGAGGAACATACTGACCCGACACCTCCTTGCAACAGGAAGTATGTATTCAGTTTTTGGTATAGGCGCCGGTTACCAAAAGCACACAATCATACACCGACTTCGCCGGCGGAAGACTCCCAAGATCTATTAGAAGATCGATTAGTTAGCTCTAAATAATCTACCAGTTTATGCCCCTTAGTTTCTTGCTTGTTCTTCTGAGGTGAGGCTCTCTTTCCGAACAAGGCGGTAGAGACATTGTTAGAATCTAACTAAAGCTTTAACTTCAACCGTCCCAGTTAGGGCCCTAGAGTTAGTCGCCCATAGCTGGCCCTGCGCCATCTGCGCTTGCCTAATGCCTGGTATTAAGACATTTAAAAAAGAGGAACTTATTTTAGGATATCATCATACTCCTTATTATGACTATGTTTTAACATAGGATCAACAATAAAATCGTGAAAATAAAACAGCTGTTACATAAAAAAATTCATTCGATTTCGACGAAATGTAGGTATGGAATAGCTGATTTTGTTTTCACTATTTCAGGGTTCATCCCATTATAAAAGTTGGTCATAATGGAGAGTACAATGATATCTTAGACTGACTTAGCATATCTAAAAGTAGCTATATATTTAGCCATATATCTTACTAGTTTTATACTAAAAATTATTATTTTAACTAAAGGCAGGTAATAAAATCTCTGGATGTATGAGTAGTTATATAATTTTCTTATCTAAATCTTAATTTAGTAATAATTAATATCACTTGTGTTTATATTATACTTTAACAACTAATGTCTAAAACTCCCATGTCTAAATAGTACTTAATTATTACAAAAATACATTAAAATTATTAACCTTATATTATGACAATATAAAAATACTTAGTAAACTCTCTCGATTAAAATAGTTAAAGAATAATATTAAATTAACATAATTACGTAAATTCTTTCGGGACTGGGGTGTACTTGAGTCCTGAATCGTTGAGGGTGGTGACCACAACGGCGTCACTAGGCAGCTTCCCAGACTTCAGCAACTTGACTGCTGCAGCCACGTTTGCGCCACTCGTGTACCCCACGTACAGACCCTCCTGGTGGCCGATTTTCTCCATATATTCCACTGCTTCCTCATCAGTTACAGGAACAGTTTCATCCATATATTCAAAATGGAACAAGTTGGGTACACAACCATAGCCAGAGCCTTGCAGCAAATGCAAAGGCTTTGTAATGGGAGCACCTTTGATGGGTTCCGCTCCCGCCGGCTCTACGACGTAGGCTTTCAGATTCGGATTAACTTCCTTCAAATACTTTGCCGTTCCAGTGAAAGTTCCGGCCGTGCCCACGGTAGCAACGAAAGCGTCAACACGATGCCCAGTCTGCCTCCAAATTTCGGGTCCCGTAGATTCGTAATGTGATTGAGAATTTCCATCATTATTAAATTGGTTCACATAATATGCGCCGGATTCTTTGACGAGTCTTAAGCCTTCTTCTTCGACAGCTTTTACGTCTGCAAGTGTTACGCGGCCATACGTGCCTTCAACTTGCGGCACTCGGACGCACTTGGCACCCAGAGCTTCCATGTGTATCGCTCGCTGCGCACTATTGCCCTTGGACATGGTGAGGGTGAGGGGATGACCCAACACTGCACACACTACGGCGAGACCACATCCCTGGTTTCCTGAAGTAACTTCGAGGACGGGCATGCCCGGTTTCAGCTCGCCGGATTCTAAAGCTCGTTTTATCATTTGTAGAGAAGAGCGGCATTTTATCGATGCTCCGGGGTTCATAAACTCACATTTAGCCAATATTCTTCCAGGTCCGGGGTGCAATCGGTCGAGTGCGACGATAGGAGTGCTGCCAATGAGTTCCAGGGCGGATGACTTGATCTCGTTGTCCACGCCGTCGATTGGTGTGCTCTCGAAAGTTTTTTGTACAGGTGCCATGACTTGTTTGTTATTGTAATTGTTACGATACTTGTTTGTAATACAAATGTCACAGGAAGACTGATGCGGAGGTGTTAGTTATGCGTGCTTATATTACTCGGGTGGAGGCTGGAGGCCGTGTGCTACTGCACGCGAGACGAGGCGCGGCGCGGTGTGCCGACTCATGTGCCGAGCGCACCGCGACGACGGGCGCAGAATCTTTTTAGTAATGAGCGCTATGTATTTTCATAACTAACTTTTATCCGAGTAGACGTGTGACATCATTAATTTGTACATGATAACAAAATTAGATATGTCATCTGTTACAAATAGGTATCTGTGTGAGTTCGATATCAAGGTATGTGCCTAATTAATTCTCCTTATCTTCTTCTTTTGCGATGAATCAAACTGCGAAAAGTATTACGAGAATTTTAATTAATTACGATTTGCTTGAGCTCCGTTTATTTCGCATTTTATCATTAACTAACTGAGTTTATCGCCAGCTTTACAAACAAACACGAATAGACTTGCCAACAAATGTAACATGCGCCAACTGGCAAAACATAAAAAGTGCAAATAATGCATATCACCCCACGGGTGCGCGATTATGTCACAAGTGGCAATTCGGAATACTTTGACAGTCTGTATTTATTGATCAGCGCGCTAATTTAAAATAAACTCTAACACCAAACTTTACGGAACTAAACTGTAAATCAAGCCGAGTAATCGAGCAAGTGTGGTATTATGTAACTTGACATTGAATATTTAACCATGACCCTTGTTAATAAAGTCTTTTATAACTCGACCTCTCTCTGGCACTGTATTCTAGCACCGCCACTTGCTAGTTGAAGACCAACCAGATGTCAATTGAAATCCGGACTATTGTTAACAAATATGGGTACAATAGTGCACAATAGGTTACATTATTTTATTTATAGGAGGCATGTACGTAGGTACCTACCATTGGAGCCAAATGTCAGCTATTAGTTGATAATTGGGGATCCTTATCCATTTAGGAAAGGATCAATGAGTAGCTATGATAGAACATACAAATCGTCACGCTTTTTCCCCTGAATGGCTGGCAGAGGTGTAATACAACACCCACACTTCGCCGGACGATATTCAGTCCCAAATGTGACAGGAGGCGAGTCATTCATGTATTAGATGACATACAACACGCACATAATTATGTATATTCACACAATGAACAAATTGGTGCGTGCTGTTGGCTGTGTTCCAAGCCCACTCCCTCAGGCTTGAGAGGTTATGAGTAGGTTATGATAGAAGAAAAGAAAAGTAAAAGTAATTTGTTCAGTTTATTCGTTGGCTCAAAAACAAAAAATAGCACGTATAATTCCATAGTAGGTACAGTTCGCCGTAAAAGTACTTAACTTATTGACTCTTTAAAATAACAAATGTAAATAAAGGTTTGTATTCCTTTACATGGAACAAGTTTTATGCCATTTTAAAGCAGGCTTGTTTAAAGTTGTAGGTTTAAGCATCCTTTGGTTCTTTAAATTCGGTTTCACTTAATTAATGGAACTGAAAACTACAAATAAAAAGAAAAAGAAAATCCCGCAGATTCGTAACGAAAAATATTCTACAGTATCGATGTATTATTTTAATTGATTAGTTAGTCTTAACCTTAACGTTTACTAATCGCAAACATCAAACACCAAATCGCATGCAATTTTAAAAACATCATCATCATCATCATCAGCCCGTAATCGCCCACTGATGAGCATAGACCTCTCTTCTCGTACGACACTTATCCCGGTCCTGGGACCCTATTCGGAGATTTGAAATTCTCATCTCACCTTCTTTCGTCCTTGTTGCTCTCATTTAAAATGTCTTAGGTGTGAGAGTGACCAAGATAAAATCTCATTTCATCTCACGCGCAGGAAAAGCCCCCCTGGGGGGCTATTCCTACAGATTTTATCTTGGTCACTCTCACACCTATGACGTTTCAAACGAGAGCACCAAGGATGAAAAAAGGTGAGATGAGAATCTCAAATCTCCGAATAGGGCCACTGTGCCAATCTTGTCCAGGGACCCTATTCGGAGATTTGAGATTTTCATCTCACCTTTTTTCGTCCTCGTTGCTCTTGTTGAAATGACATAGGTGTGAGAGTGACCAAGATAAAATTTCATCTCATCTCACGCGTAGGAATAGCCCTCCAGGTTCGACTCGTGACATTTACAACATCGTCGACACAGCGTGCTGGAGGCCGACCAACCGTCAAAAACATTTTAAAAACATCAAGTAATTATTTGAAATGTTTGATTGCTTTATTTTATTTTATTCTGTTTGATAAATTGTTATGGCTGCAATTACAATACCGAAACGGGTTCTTACGTTTCAGCAGTTATCTAATCACGCAGCACCTACTGTTAAAGTGTATCTACTTAGTATTTTTTACCAGTTTATTTTATTTATTTAGCAGTGCCCGCGACTTTGTTCGTTTAAAAAAATCACGTTGGACTTCCGGTAGGTGTAAGTCTAGTGTTTTAGAGACCCGTTTAGAGCAACAGATTCCAAAACTCTTGTGCGTTATGACTGCCTCGGTGGGTCAGTTGATAGTGAACTTGCCTTCTGAGTTCGGGCTGTGGGTTCGATTCCCATCTAAGGCAAACATTTATGTGATGAGCATTTGTGTTTTTTTTAAGTCTGGGTGGTAATATGTATTTACTAATAAAAACTATATTTTTGGATTATACTGGTTCTTTAAAATATCTTCAATAAGCAGACGTCGCCTCGTTACAGCTTTACTATGAGTAGAAAAGATAAGAATTATTTACGTCGTGACGCTATGCTTCATTGAACGCTCGATACGATACGAAAATCTTTGCAAACATTTGTTATTTGATTACAGTCACATCCTTCGGGCACTTGAGACCTGTCGTTGGTACATTTTTACGTTTTTTTATTTTTAACTTGTTACCGAGTGCTGCCCTGTTACTCGAATAACCATTAAGTTATCAATCGCAAAATATTTACTTAATACACTTTCTGAAGACATTTTTTCAGTGTTGAATTGAAAGAAGGATAAAAATTATTAAAAAACAAGAAATTAAACGAACAATAGAACTTGTCACGTTAATTAACTTACGGTTTGTAAATGCCCATGGTGATGACGACACAGGTACTCTACCAATCACAACTTTTTTGTCAACTGAATGATTATAATTCATACTTCCATCCTTCCTAATATTTTAAAATCGAGAGTAACTCTGTCTGTCTATCTTTTCTATTCTTTTCACGGACAAGCGGATGAAAGGATCTTGTTAAAATGGGTAATATTTTCTGAATAGTACAATGACACAAAACTGTTGTATATACAAATCTTTAGTGTATTTCCGATCTAACGTCGTTAGAGCGGAATATGAGTTCCAATAACATACTAATTAAATTTAAAACTTTATACAATTTAATATTTGAAGCTAATTTAAAGAACTGAATAAACTACGAATTTAACAGAACCAATTTGGTGGAATTTATAACAAAATTTAATTTAATACAATTTAAAAAGCATCATTCTCATTTCTTTTCTCATTTCTCATTCTCATTCTTCGAGCACTTCGTCGACACGTGTTTCGCCTCTCCACGACGCTTCCTCGGGACGTGCTAACTCTCTGAACTCGTGCCCGAGAACACGTTAGTTTGGAGAGTCAATGAGCCAACGTAATACGTTCGCGTTTATTCAGAAAATAGTATCCAAAAACCCCTTCCTCATGAATTACCTATTTTCAAATTTCATCAAAATCGGTTTAGCCGTTTAGCCGTAAAAGCTTACAATCAGACCGAAAGACATTCGATTTTATAATATTAGTATGGATGATGTGTACCTTTGCTGCTTATATTTTAAAGTAAACAAAGAGATAACATGACCATTACTGATAAGAAAGATTATAATTCTGTATGATTGCTATTTATGTAATATTTGTAATCGATTTTAGTAGTGATTATCTTATTGCGCAACAAGGATGCTTGTTGAGTTCGTTGTTCTTCGAGTGTATATTTTATATGCATGTATACCTATGTATGGTGTTTCTTTGTTACGATGTAAAGCCTTAGCAGCTCGTATAGGTACAGGTTGATCATAATATATAGCTTGATGGATTTCGACATGCGAGGTGTCATTTAAAACGTCTAATACTAGTGAGCGTGACATCGAGTGTAACATTGTAGGATGATGCCCGCAAAAAAAATATAAAGGGAAACTGGCTAGCGGAGGAGACACTTTTTCGACCTACTTAAACTAGCTTGTTCCCGACCTCAGACTAAAAAAAGAGACCCCCGAGTGTCGTACATTTTCTTCCTTTTAATTACATTTTAGTAGTAGAATTCGCTGAGTAGTATGAATACGTTTGTGACTTGTTTTTTGCTGTTCACTTACTAAATTAACAACTTTTTAACAGTTTGGGGTTTTTTTTGCCGTCTTGAATTTCTAATGAGTTTTAGTTAATTGAGCATAATATACTCATTTCTCTAACTCCAGTTTAGGCATTAAAAATATAAAGAGTTACATTTTGTGTAGCTACGTGAATGATTTCATGAATTATTAGTTAACAATACGAGAACTAAGTATACTTTGATTGACCGGATGTTTGGAACTCAATAATACTTTCCCAAAATAAACTTGGTCGTTTGAGCAACTTTAACCATACATTATTGCAATTTACTTTTACACATAGTCCTATTACACTGGAGTGTACTTAAGCCCGGTATCATTTAGGATTGTGACCACTACAGCATCGCTTGGCAGCTTCCCAGAGTTTAACAACTTCACCGCTGCAGCCACGTTGCCTCCACTCGTATAACCCACGTACAAACCCTCCTGGTGACCTATTTTTTTCATATATTCCACCGCTTCTTCATCGGTTACTGCAATAGTTTCATCCATGTACTCGTAGCTGAACAAGGCCGGGACCCACCCGTAGCTCGATCCTTGCAACAAATGCAGGGGTTTCGTTATAGGTTCGCCTTTGATGGCTTCCGCTCCCGCAGGCTCTACGACGTAGGCCTTCAGATTAGGGTTAACTTCTTTCAAGTACTTCGTTGTTCCCATAAAGGTGCCAGCCGTACCTACGGACGCCACAAAAGCATCTACGCGATGTCCAGACTGCCTCCAAATTTCGGGTCCGGTCGTCTGATAATGTGATCGACAATTTTCTTCATTGTTAAATTGATTCACATAGTATGCACCGGTTTCCTCGAGGATTCGCAAGCCTTCTTCTCTAACAGCTATCGCGTCAGCTTCGGTAACTCTGCCGTAAGTGCCTACGACTTGCGGTACTTTCACGCACGTCGCTCCCAAGGCTTCCATGTGTAGCGCTCGTTGTACACTGTTTCCCGCCGACATGGCGAGAGTGAGCGGATGACCCAGCACTGCACATACTACGGCGAGACCGCATCCCTGATTTCCCGACGTGGTTTCGAAGACGGGCATGCCGGGTTTCAGCTCACCCGACGCCAAGGCTCGCTTTATCATTTGTAATGAAGAGCGGCATTTCACTGAAGCTCCGGGGTTCATGAACTCACATTTGGCCAATATTCTTCCAGGCCCGGGGTGCAGTCGGTCGAGCGCGACTAGAGGAGTGTTGCCGATGAGTTCCAGGGCAGATGACTTGATCTCGTTGTCCACACCGTCGATAGGCATTCTCTCCGTATTTCGCGCGGGTGCCATGACTAACTTGTAGTAATTTTAACAACTTGTTTATAACACAAAGGCCTAAGACAGACTGATGTGGAGGATTAGTAATAGGTTCTTTTATATCAGGGTAGAGGGTGGACGCCGTGTGCAAAATTATTGCACATCAATATTATAAATTGAATGTTTGTGTGTTTATGCATATTTATGTTTTATTTTTTGTTGTCCGTAATGGCTTAGTTAATTTGTATTAAATTCGGTGTGAAAGCAGCTTAAACTCAGGATTAACATGCAGACTACTTTTTGATTCTCAAAATGAACGTGTTTACTTGTGGTAAATATCTGTGTAAAAAACCGATGATAGCCTAGTTGCAGAAGGCATGCCTCTCAATCCAGAGGGAGAGGGTTCAAACCCAGCACGCTCCAATTTGTTCATTTGTTAACATAAAATATGCGTATTGTATGTCATCTGCTACATGACTGGAGTCCGGTGTATGGCGAACGGCTCGCCCCCTGTCAAATTTGGGAATAAATATCGGCCGGCGATTGCTTTTGCTTACAAGATTTTTTGACTCCTTATTAGAACTCTACTCCACTTCTCTACTTCGAATAAAGTAGTACCTAATACTTTTTTAGAAACTATGTCGGAGTAACTGAGTCAAGTTGGAAGTGGGTAATTCCATCAGTTTTATAAAATCATAATAAATAATTAATGATGCTTTATTAATTAAACATTTTAGAATCATTGTACGGCAGGTGTCAGGCTCGCACCCTATCACATTTGGGACTGAATATCATCCGGCGAAGTGTGGGTGTTGTATTACACCTCTGCCAGTCCCCTCGGGGGAAAGGCGTGACGATATGTATCCAATAAATCTGTGGGATAGAGACAACTGAAAATTAATATTCCGAAAACGAGAAAGCCGCGGGAAGCAACTAGTAAAGCAACTTTTGTATGACTTGTATATTTAGTACATATATTTTAAAGTGAACATGGAGAGATGACATCACTTCTGTTGATAAGAAAGATAATACTATCAGGCGGTGGTTCAACCCCCTTAGCTGAGATTAGGTCAACACCATTAATAAGTATAATTGTGTCATGTTATTTTTTTATTGTTGTAAGTATCAATTGATTTTCTCGTTGAAATACGGGAGATGCTACATTAGAGTTTTAGATTTAGTTTGTCGTTTGGCAGTTGTAGTGAGTCTTAATTTAAGAGAAGCTTTCATGACTACTATCCTGCTGTTTAGGAATCAATACTTGAAACAGCTCTGTGTGTATGTACACCTACATGGATGGTTCCATTTAGATTTTGTGTAAATAAGAACTTCTTCGATTGACAATTTTTTTTTCAAAATAATATAAAGCAAAGCATTAAAAACCGACTTCCCATCCTGTAATTTATTTATTATTTTATTTACACACGTAATTACAAACAAAAGATACAAAAAATTATACATCAGTAAAACTATAACTAGCCTGGTAAATAATAATATGAGAGCAAAAAACAGTAAGCCTTGCGAAGTAGTCCTCACTAGGTTGACCCTTGTCGAGAACTACTGCAGTCCGCCTCTCACTACACAGCCGAGCAAACGTCGCATTAACAAAAACATTTCATTGGAATAAGTTTTTATAAAAATATGATTACTAAAAACAAACAATTACCTTGTAATAAAGATAACACTAATCTGAGATTATTATAAGGATTCTTCAACAATGTACAAAATTTTTTGTTGACTTTTGTTTAGATTTTGAAACTGCTCGATCGATTTCGATAAAATTGGAACCACCTCTAAAGTATCTATTAGTGGTAATTAATTAATTGTAAATGTTTAAATATTGTATGTACTTAAGCATGACGAAACTAACTGTAATAAAAGTAGTAATAACTGGAAGAACTAATCCCCAAGATACAGGTGCTTAATTTTACCTAGTTTGATTAGCGCTCCAAAAAACAAGAGCCCTACTATGAGCAAATAAAGAATTTGAATTTGAGTATGATCAAACCAACCAACCAACCAAACAACAAAATAAAGAATTTGAATTTAAGTATGATCAAACCAACCAAACAACAAAATAAAGAATTTGAATTTGAATTTGAGTATGATCAAACCAACCAACCAACCAAACAACAAAATAAAGAATTTGAATTTGAATTTGAGTATGATCAAACCAACCAAACAAACAAACAAAAAAAAACAACAAAATAAAGAATTTGAATTTGAGTATGATCAAACCAACCAACCAACCAACCAAACAAAAAAAAAACAACAAAATTCGAATTACAGTCGAATTCAACATACAGTCGAATTGATAACCTCCTCTTTTTTGGAAGTCAGTCAATAAATACTGCGTCATAAAGTCACGAAATCGTGTTTCAGTCATGTTTTAGGACAATTTTCAAGAAAATATGACCGAACATTTTTTATTTTCAAAATAATGAAAATAAAATGAAGAAAACCTTTGTGCAGGTTGCTTCTAAGCAATCCTCATCATGAAGTTATTTCTATGTAGGTAGTATATGTGGTATATATTTTTTCTTTATTTTTCAAATTAATACTTAAGGCTACTACGAACACTATAATCTGACTTCGCATTGGCCAAAGGTTTTCTATTGACATTTCATCTAGAAGACAAAGAGAGTAAGATAGTAATGAGACTCGACAATTATTCACAGACTGACAAATAGCAATTTTATCAATTTTTAGTTTTTAGGGAATATTTAAAACTACTAAGTTATTAGCATTATAAAAGGACATATAGCCCATTTAATTGTACTCGTACTTGCCAAAATTCATGACAATTTGATAAATTGTTTCCAATTTTGCATGAAAATCGACAAGCGCGTTTGTATGGAAAATTGAGAACTCCATGTGAACCTTATATGAATATCAACTCATAAAGAGACTTCCAAAACTATATCTAAGTACTAATAAACTAATAAACATGTAAAAAAGTAGTATTAAGCTGTGTCAATAAAAATGAAACGTAACAAAGAAGTCACTACCCACAATTAATTTTGTGACGTAAGTGATCTGAATGCGTAATATGTATAAAATAGATTATAAACTGTATTTAGACGTAATAAGTAGTAAGTCCTTAGCCTTAAGAAAATAAATAAAGATAAAAGACATAAATGTAATAGTGTTGGACTCCCACCAACATCAGTGAGAATGGTGATGGATAGCAGAAAGATACAGCATGAAGCATGAAAGTACGAGAAGAAGCGAATGTGAGAACTAGCATGAATGAGAAACAGATAGCATAGAGCCTTGACACATGTTGGGGGCAGGATAGTTTATATATTTAAAAAAACATAATAAACAACATTTTACAGCTAACTATCAAAATGTTTACAAAAACAAACTCTTTAGGTGCCTACTCGTACTAATCACAAATATTTAAGAAACCTCTTGCAGACACATTTAAAATTAAAAACAACAGTATTCCGTGTCATTGTTTTATTTGATTTGTGGATTGTAATTAACGCAGATAAGCAGATTATAAAAGATACTTTACGAGTAAATAACCATTTATGATTATCTAAAGTTAGATAACAATAGCAAAAATACTTATATTATTACCAACTGCGTTTCGCGCTTGTAAAATACTAGTCCTAAACTGCACCCGCTCTTACAGAAACTGCCGGAATAAAAATGTGCATATGTGTTAATCTAAGCTAAGAAATAAACTCATTCTTTTACAAATTTCACTCAAATCTCTTGAGAAAGACAAAATGTCATTTCATTGTCAAACTACAAACAACAGTAAATGCAGACAAAGTTTAATCTAGGACAAAACTTAACGTGTTACTGAACTGTCCTTCTTAACTATTTATTACTTTGCTGGCAAAACAACTATACTAAATTGATAATTATAACTGGCTCTGGCAATAAAATTGGCTATTGTTTGCTGCCTTGTTTTGATAAAGGTAGAGCACATACAATTATGTACAAATTGTACGTACAATTTGTACATATTTCAGTAAACAATCCTAAACTAATCCACGTACAATCTGTCAAGACAGTACCTGGTAAAGGTCAATAAAACTCAAAATGCTAAACTAAGTATACTCTTAAAAAATTGTGTCGTCTTCAAAGTTCATCTTCCGAATTTACGTATTTACTTATTTGATCGAAGAGTTACTTACGACAATTAGTAGTATTTAAAAAAAACGCATTTCTAGAATCGACTTTAGTTTAGTTTACGCCGCGAATTTTCTTTTTCTATCTGCTATCGATCAACGGTTGCCTAAGTAGTAATTTGAACAGTTGTACCAACTTGGCGACAAAATAAAATTCAAAAATTCCCAAGGCGGGTTTTCTAAATTAACAATTCCCGATACTTCTTTGACAGAAAGTATACCCAACTTAAAATACATTCGATGTCTGACGACCTTCAGTTAGTTTATAGCCCGTGCAGTAGAATTCTAATTTTTGGCTTTGATGGCTTTCGCTCCCGTGGGCTCGAAGACGTAGGCCTTCAGATCAAGATTAACTTCTTTCACGTACTTCGTCTACTACTTCCTACATTATTTTATATTATAACGGCGTTATTTTGTGTGTGTTTGTTTGCTACTTATTCGAAATTAGGAACGGAGAAAAAAAGGCCCTGGACATGGGCGTACCCAGCTTCTGGCGTAGGAGGGGGCAAGTCAGATTTTTTAGGTCGGATCGTCCGCGGCTGTTTTGTCATATATACTACACAACACACCTACATGAGTCATTAGATGTATGTAGTGTAGTGTGTAGGGCAAACACCCGCAAATGATCCTGTTTTATAGGTAGTTAAATAAATAAAATTTTACAATCCTGTCACAGTAGTACATTTTACTATATTCTTAATGAATCATTAACCTAATTTGTCATTAAAATTTTGATGCAAGTTTCCTATTGCATCGTGCATTTTGTCAGTGTCTACTGCGCGGTTTATTTAAAAGTTAGAGTATAACTCGTTTACACTTTAATTAGTAATTAGGGGAGTTCATACATGTTCTGCGAGATTTCCAAGGGGGGGGCAGCTGCCCTCCCCTGCCCCCCCCTGGGTACGCCCATGAGGGCATAACACATGAGCTACTTTTTAACTATAAACAAGTGGACTGTGTGACTCTGTGTGACTTCGAGACTGATGTCTGTCTCGATCTCTGTCAGGATGCATTCCTCAACCGATTTTCGTGAAGTTTTGTGAGCATAGGGTCGATAATTATACCGTTTTTTTTGCAGTCAGTTTGAATTTTTTTTCAAAATTGCGAAGAAATTCTTTTTTTACAAAAAAGTTTAATCTCCGCCATTATGAAAAATTTCCGAAAATAAACTACAAAAAGAAATATTTGAATCTACTCACAAAATTTCAAGAGAATCAGTTAAGAAATGCAACCTGTAGAGGAAAACAGAAATCAAGACAGAATTCGTACATACTAAAACATTTTGTCGAAGCTGAAGCACAGACGCTTCGCTCGCTAACGCTCGTTCGGTCGACTAACGCTAGCTCGATCGATGAAATTTGCAACGACCTTCAGTTAGTTTAGGTCTTCTGGTTTTTAACAAAAGACCCAACCAATAAATGACCTAGACAATAAAAAAGTTATGGTGAGTTTTTAGAATTTAATAACATTTACATTTTCAAATGTCAAAGGTTTAAGATGTAAAAGAACATTTTCAAAACATTTTGAATTTGGAATAGAAAAAAACAATATACGGTCGGTGCGCTCTGTGGGAATCAAATCACGACTCACGCGCAGCTCCGTGAAAGGACCCCGGCACTTCAAATACAGGCTGATGTTTTATTCCTCTATAGCATAGAATTTATACATACACATACATACATTTTTTTTTACAACTGACTAGGCATGCGTTTGACCACTGACTCGCCTGATGGGAAGCGTCGACGTGATCGAAGGTGTAACACGCTTGCCTAGGAGATACCTATACATACCTATACATACATATAATCACGCTTCTTTCCCATAGGGAAACCACGAGACGCAGATACCACTTCTCTCCACTTGCTACGATTCTGGAATACATCTTTCGCTTCTTCTACTTTCATGAGTCTTTTCATACACGCTCGTCGATTACGGGTATTCTTGACCTGGCCTTTCTTTAAGACGTCTTCAATTTGGTCGAGATACGTGCACCTAGGTCGACCCTGACCGACTTGCCCATCCACACTAAATTAAGTAGGTACCTATAACGCTGTATAGGATAGTTTTAACATTTCCATGAGCTTCATCATCGTCTATATTTGAATATATTTTCAATGTTACTTGGCAGTCATGTGGCAGCGGTCAACAGTCGTAAACTCGACACTGTATAGCCCAACATGTGACGAGGGAGACAGTATAGTTTATTTTCATCGAAGTTTATACACACCTCGTGATTCTTAAAAACACGTAGTTGATTGATACGTCAAGCTCGACAAAATAGTCTTGCCAATTCCTATTTTAGTTACGATTTTAAGTGACTTTCTATTTCTGGAAGTTATTTTTTTCTCAGAATAGGTATGTAGTTCAAATAATGAGTGCATACTATCTACCTACTACATAGTCTAAGGGCGCTTCTAGACGGGCCATTTTTACTGCAATTCTGTCCCGGCAATACTGGCTCGCCAATATTGCGAGAATATTTTGAGTGTGGCCCAGTCATTTATTAATACATTTCTAGAATGGCTGATGATGGCTGGACTACAGTCGGCAATATTGCCAGAATTGCCGGGCGAGTATTGCTGTCTAGTAGCGCCTTAAGACACCTAACAACAACTCAACTCAACAAGAATATAGTAGTGGACAGTGTAGTAGGTAAAGCTCCTAACCAAAAAAACTCCTAATAAAAATAATATCATGTGCAGAAGATAGAACATGCTGTATGAATCCGTGGGCAGGTTCCGATGCACCTGAGTATTTCACACCGCGACTCGCTGGCGCCGACGGCCAGTCTGCTCCACTCTGGGACCCGACGGAATGCGCTACGAACGCGTAGATATGTCCCAGACCGGACTCGAACAAACAAATACTCGAAACTTGCTGCTGCTGTATTGATAAACATATAATACTAGCTGATTGCCAGCAGCTTCTGTAGCCTGTGTCACTCAGAAATCATCTAGCTTTCTATTGGTTAACGTTTTTTTTTAATCAGACAAAACTAACGGCCTAGTATCTAATAATAGGCAGCGAAACCTTTGATAACATAAAAAGTATAATGAATAATTATGTTAATGTAAGTATAATGAATGTTTTAATATTTTAGTGGGGCCTCCATTCAACAAAGTTTGCCGAACGAATCAGTCGCAAAAGGATTTTAGTTTGAAAGACTCCTGTCCTAGCCACGTCTGGGACATTAATAGTGTGTGTATACCACCCACTCGCGGCGAGTGTCGTACTCTGTAATGGTATTAGCGCATTCCAATCCGGACCAGAGGGGCTTCAAGCGGCCCCAGGCTCTTTGTGCGCACTGACTGACTGAATCACTCTATTATATCATCGTGTATTCGGTATGTGCATTTCATACATTTATTTTTATTGTACATTTGCCAATAATACGAGTATAAAGGGAAAACCAATGCAACGAAAGCACAGAACAAACTACTGTGAAGCTTTTGAGGAGATCTTTTTTCAAGAAAAGCACTATAACAATGGACTACTACTAACAATAACGATTTTTTAGTATTTACAAAAAAAATAGACATTGTACGAATTGTACGAGTGTAAAAATAGACATAAGTACGAAAATTTTTATATTTGAATATCTTTTCTACATAAATATTTACAAGTTTTAGTATTAAACAATTAATAAATTAAGCATAACCGGAGTTTAAAAAAACGATAGTAAATTATAACATACATGATAGTTAATTAATAAAAGTAACATTTAATGTTTGAAAATTATTACTAAATTTAATTATAAAACACGATTGGCATTAATAAATGCAAGCTAGTTATGTATATTAGGGCCGATTTTTCAATCCTTACTTTATTCGCCTAATAACTACCGAGCCAATAACTTTATTAATCTGTTTATTCGACTCATAAACGGTGTTCGGTTTTTCAATACAATTTTAAATTGGGAATGACTATCTGACCATTTATTCAGTGTGTACAAAAGCTAACTTCAGACAGTTGAAACAAAACTATAAAATATCCACGCGTTAGAAAAGGACTTCGAATTTTCACTTTTCGCTTATGTCATTGTCTTGTCAGTTTTAGTCTAAACGTCACTGTACTACTAATCTGTGCAAAAGACGTCGCCTATTTTGGCTATGGTAAATAGCTCATGTAGTTTGTTCATGGTAGTTTTTTTTTTATTAAAATTAATTTAGTTTCTGCGTGTCGGAAATATCAATCTTCTTTTACAGTGACAACCCATATGACCATCATAGACAGTCTCAACAATTTATTCCACGGAACGGCCAGATAGCAGTTTATTCTATAATAAACTGCTATCTGGCCGTTCCACCGACAAATAAAGTTATACCTCAGATAGATGAGTTATTCGTCTAGTAAATGATACCTGACCATTGAAAAACAGAATAATTAGCTATCAGTTCAATAAACACTATTTGTTTGTTTATCTGACCATTGAAAAATCGGCCCTAAGAAAATAAAACACTAGGTATTTTATTTTTGACACTTTTTTGGTGAATTGCCAATATTATTCTACTTAGGGCCGATTTTTCAATCCTTACTTTATCCGCCTAATAACTATTACATTATATGTCATATGTATCATGTATCATATTATAACTTTATTAATCTGTTTATTCGACTCTTAAACGGTGTTCGGTTTTTCAATACAATTTTAAATTGGGAATAACTATCTGACCATTTATTCAGTGTGTACAAAAGCTAACTTCAGACAGTTGAAACAAAACTATAAAATATCCACGCGTTAGAAAAGGACTTCGAATTTTCAATTTTCGCTTATGTCACTGTCTTGTCAGTTTTAGTCTAAACGACACTGTACTACTAATCTGGCCCCCTATTCGGAGATTTGAGATTTTCATCTCATCTTTTTTCATCCTTGTTGCTCTCGTTTGAAACGTCATAGGTGTGAGCGTGACCAAGATAAAATCTCATCTCATCTCACGCGTAGGAATAGCCCCACTGTGCAAAAGTCGTCGGCTGGTTTGGCTATGGTAGTATAGCTCATTTAGTTTGTTCATGGTAGTTTTTTTTTTTATTAAAATTAATTTAGTTTCTGTGTGTCGGAAATATCAATCTTTTTTTACAGTGACAACCCATAGGACCATCATTTAGACAGTCTCAACAATTTATTCCATAGAATAAACTGCTATCTGGCCGTTCCACCGACAAATAAAGTTATACCTCAGATAGATGAGTTATTCGTCTAGTAAATGATACCTGACCATTGAAAAACAGAATAATTAGCTATCAGTTCAATAAACACTATTTGTTTGTTTATCTGACCATTGAAAAATCGGCCCTTAGAAAAAAAGTTTTTTCAGCAATGGCCAGTATCACAATTGCGGAGGGAAAATTGAAAGGCGCAGAAGCAGTGACTGATAATGGATTCAAATACTACGAGTTTTTAAGTATTCCATACGCACAACCACCAGTAGGCGACTTGAGATTTAAGGTACCTATGCACTGTAACAGCATTTAAATGATTATGTTATGTACAGACACTGTAAATATGATGATACGAGATCCTAATCGTAACTAATATTATAAATGCAAAAGTAAAAGTCAGTTTTTTTCGTTTGTTTGTTTATTTGTTACACTTTCATGCCTAACTACTCATCATCATGAAATAACATAACATTGACATATCAGAAACTTACTTAAAATTTACTTGTTTCAAAATGGGGACTACCTGATATACTATCACCATTTAAAAATAAGCTTAAAAAGATTTTAAACAAGATTTTGAAACAATGTTTAGAATTCAAGGTTGTAAAAATACATCTTCTTTTTAAATTCAGAAGCCTCAACCAGCTGAATCATGGGAAGGCGAGAGAGATGCTACCAAAAGTGCTTTGGAAAATACATCGTGGCAATTAAATATAAGGACCAAAGAACTTATAGGCAGCGAAGACTGCCTGTACCTCAATGTTTTCACCCCAAACTTATATTCTGAATCCAAACTATTGCCTGTCATGTTTTTCATACACGGAGGAGGTTTTGTCAATGGAAACGGAATAATAAAAGACGAAATAAATCCTGAGTATCTCATTGAAAATGATGTAGTTATCGTCACTATAAACTACAGGCTGAACGTGTTCGGTTTCCTTTCTCTGGACATACCTGAAGCTGCAGGTAACATGGGCTTGAAAGACCAGGTAGTAGCATTGAAATGGGTTCAGAAGAACATTGCACAATTCGGTGGCGATAAAGACAATGTTACAATTTTTGGAATAAGCGCAGGCTCGGCGTCAGTAGAGTATCTAATGCTGTCGCCTACGACTCAAGGGTTATTCCACAAAGCGATTCTTCAGTCAGGCTCGACCATTAACGATTGGGCCAGAGTCTCACAATATGATGTCATTGCTTTAAATCTGGCAGAAAAATTAGGATACACTGGCAGTACGGATGATAAACATGAACTTTGTGAATTTCTTCTCGCAGTTCCCGCAGTAACCCTAGCAGAAGCTGCTGTCTATGTGATAGAACAAAATTTAGCCAAAGGTTTTAGCTTCGGTTTCGTTCCCACTGTTGAAAAGATTGAGGAAGGTGCCTTTTTGACAATCGACCCTTACACAATGTTGAAAGAAGGGAAGTTCGCTAAAGTTCCAGTTGTTCGAGGGTTTTGTAGTATGGAGGGAGGTGTCATAAAAATGATGAAACCCTCCGCTGTGGAAGAACTCATGGTCCAGAAAAACTTTGCCAGTTTTTTACCATTTGAACTTGATGAAAATGATAAAGAAAAATACACTACCGACCTATGTAATGCTTACTCAGAGACAAATTCAGAAGATGAAGCATTGGCTTTAGAGTTCTTCGGAGACGTTCTTTTTGTGGCTGGCGTGTGGTTGTCGTCGATATTTTTCGCCAGGCACGGAATCATTGAGTATGTGTATAAATTTTCATACGAGGGAAAGTTGAGCCCCATGAAAAGTATGTTTGGTTTGAAACTGAACGGAGCATGTCACGGTGATGACAGTGGCTACTTGTTTAAAATGAACAGCTTTCTATGTAATGAAAATCCTGATGAAGCTGATATTTTATACAGATCGATGATGACCAAAATGTGGACCAATTTTGCAAAGTCAGGGTAAGACTGCCGATTGTTTAATTAATTAGGTTACTTATTTAATATTAAGGATTTTGTTTCAACACATTTATTTCAGATATCTTTTACTATCTGCACCCTGCGGTTTCGCCCGCGGTGTCATAATTACGTATATATTTTTCAGGCTGAAGGGTATTCTATGTCCTTTTCTGTACCTTTGAGAACACGTATTTACGCAAAACTTTAAGATGATCAGTTAAGTAGTAAGGGGGATAGCATAACAAACAAACTCACTTTTGTATTTATCGACCGAGCGAGTTTTTAGCAAGCGAAGCGTCTTTGCTATAGCTTCGGTAAAAATGCTTCCGTATGTCCGGCGTCTGTCTGGCTGCCCTCTACAGGTCGCATTTCTCAACTGATTATCTTGAAATGTTGTGAGTAGATTCTATAAAATACAAGGTGCTGTGCATTCGCTCAATATTTATGGAGTCGATTGTACTATGTATACCTGTATGCCATGACACTTAATAAAACAATTAAAAATCTACATTTTATTAGAAACCGAATATTTGATAATATTATTCTTCGATAATAGGGAATCAGTCCTCATCATCAAAATGAGACGCCATGGCACCAGCCCTCTGGTACACCGCACCGTGGCAAGCATAACGACCATAAAAAATAAAAATAAGTTAGGCTTATGATTTTATTAGGTACGTAGACTACGTAGGCACGTGCCTAATTAAATTCCAAAAACTGTGGTTTGATTGTGCTGGATTTTATGCCATGATTCCAAATTTCCGTTACTACTTGAGCAGACTTAGGACCATCAAAATACCTAGCTAAATAAAACTAAGTAGGTACTTACATACACTTAGTAGATCCGTGCTGGCGCGCGATTTCCTCTTCTAGTTCGAATGAACGAAGTTTTAGGATCCGAAATTGTCTAAAACCTTGTCTTTCTTTGGCACCTAGCATCACATATCACATCACGCGTTTGAGTCAGGCAATTTCAAAACTGTTTGTCAGTGTCAAGCTGTTTTTCTCGTTCAAGGTGTTTCCCCTAATAACGTAGAAGCGAACTGCGCATGTTTACGTTCGTTATCCTCATACCGGCGGTGGCGAAAGAAGTCTTAGGATCCGAAATTGTCTAAAACCTTGTCTTTCTTTGGCACCTAGCATCACATATCACATCACGCGTTTGAGTCAGGCAATTTGAAAACTGTTTGTCAGTGTCAAGCTGTTTTTCTCGTTCAAGGTGTTTCCCCTAATAACGTAGAAGCGAACTGCGCATGTTTACGTTCGTTATCCTCATACCGGCGGTGGCGAAAGAAGTCTTAGGATCCGAAATTGTCTAAAACCTTGTCTTTCTTTGGCACCTAGCATCACATATCTCATCACGCGTCAATCAGGCAAATTCAAAAATGTCGCAAAGCCCAAAATACTTGTTCAAGCGGTTTCCGTTATGGCGTAGAAACCACATATCTCGGATATTAAAGACTACTTATTATAAATTTAATAACGATACAAAAAACATTTGCGCATGCGTGACTAAATAAGTGTTGTGAAAAGTACTCATTATATTAGCGTTTGACCAAAAACGGGTCCTCCTGGTTCTTTTCCCATGCCGATTGAGTAGTTTTCTTGCTCCAAGTAACATAGTAAAAGTACTGCTGAGCCAAAGCTGAGCTAAACAGAATAATAATATAAACCACTAATCGGGTGCTAATCTAGGCGGAAGAGTTAGGTTTCAGTTTCACCATGTACCGAAATTAACTTAGGCACAGTTTTGTTTTTTTTTTAAATTTAGAATAGGTCGGCGTTTGACCACCAACTCGCCTGATGTTAAGCGACGTTGTGGTCTAAGATGGAGCACGATGACCTATAAGGTACTTATTCACTCTAGTCTTGAAGTTTAGAGTGAAGAAGTACAAAGACGGCAGTTGAATGAGGCGCTATAAGCGCGCTACTGCGCAGACCCGTCTTCGGAACGGTTACCCCGGACTACATACCGAAACACGACTAGGTCATTTTACGACATGGCTTGGTCCGGTGGGTGGTAACTAGCCACGGGCGAAGCCTCCCACCAGAGTTTGCTACTCGGTTAGCACTACCCGGGGACCACGTGTAGGGAATCAGAATAGAGTACACTCCTACGGACGTGGGTAGCTCAGCCCCCAAATTACAGTATATTATACTAGGCCTGTTTGCCGTATTAATATTTATAAATATCTATGTATTTCAGAAATCCCACTCCCAACGGAAGCGGAGACGTTGGAATTGAATGGCCGATATTTACGGAAACGAGCAAGACCTACGTTAACTTTGACAAGGAAATAACCATCGCAGTCGACTATGAACCAGATAGAATGGCCATTTTTGAAGAAATCTACAGCAAGTATGAGAATTGATGTGAATGTGACAATAATAATTTAAAAACATTTTTATAGAGCAACTGTACGTTTAGTTTAGGGACCTTCATTTGTAATATGATCATGTGTATAATACACAATGCTAAAAATTAAACAAACAAACATTATGATATTTAATCTTATTATTATTAAAATATTTACATCGTCTAATTCAATAAAGAATTTGTTAGATTTTTTTTTAAATTGCAAAAAATATGTTTTTATCAATTTAAGTAGGTATCAAACACACTTTATTTTCAATATATATTTACTACTTTTTAAAAATTGGTAATGTAGTTTTTTGTCTTTGACGTTTGCACTTATGGTCGTCTAGCTCCAAACTAAGCAAAGCTTTGGCTGCCAGAGACTGTTAAAAATATATGTATATGCATACATTTTAAAATACATATACATATTACCTAGTAGTAATAGTGTGTAGCTGTTTATTTGTAAACTACACAAAAAATACTACACAATATTGAATGATTGTAGGGATTTTCTTGTGTAGGTTGTAGTAAACTGCTAGCTAATCTTAGCAATGCCTGCACTTTGAGACTGCTTGCACTTTGCACTGCTCTAGATATTTACATCCGACAGATAAAACAACATCCTCGTAGGGAGCTTCATTTACCCAATAAGGACCCCTCAACCGGTGATCTTTATTGAAGGTAAGTGGCAGGGGTCACACCGCACCAGTTCAATTACATTAACTAATATAGCAGTCAGTAGCACAGTATAAATAACAAGCCTGATGTGCGCACAACTCAGGATTTTAACCTCAAGAATAATTAGTAGCAAATAATGTACAAACATTTTCAAATAAGTACTTAAGTTATACGAAAAATACAGGCACTTTTTTAAATAAAAGTGATGTCAGATAAAATGATGCAAGGTAAGTAATTAATACAATCAGAAATAATTGTATTGTATTACCAGCTAAGATAACACTAAACTACTGATTAGATAAGAGTAGAATAAGCAAGCCGTACCATGGAATAGAATAGTAAACTTCGAACGTCAACTTTGACGTCATAAGTGTATCTTTGATACCTAAATTGAATAAAAACATTTTGACTTTTGACTTTTTAAATATTTACTGCCAAATTAGTGAGTGAGCTACTTATAAAGTATGCTTAGACAGTTGTTGTTTTTCCTAAGTAAATTATAAGTCGTGCTTATAATGCTTATAATGCACTTACGCGTGCGTTGTGCTATGTGTTATCTAATTGCTAATACTTTATCATAGAAATAATTATCTCACGTATAAGGATTTATATGATACGATGCTACCTATTTTATGTTACTTTCTGATCCATTCGAGTTGATTAGATTTTACGGTTCAGTTGTACATTCAGTTTAGTATTTAGTTGTCGGTTTTATTTTGGTATTTTAGTTGTTGTCATAGAAATATTATTTAAAAATGCCCAGTGTGACGATAGCGCAAGGAAAGTTAAAGGGTGGTGAAGCAGTTTCGGAAAATGGACAAAAGTTCTACGAGTTTTTGAATATCCCTTATGCAAAACCACCGATCGGCGATTTAAGGTTTAAGGTAAGAAGTTTTGAATTGTGGAAAATTGTTTGTTCTAAAAAAAAACAGGGGCTTAAAGATCTTATCGACAGAAAATTTACAACAAAATAAATGATCCTTTACTAAAAACTAGTTTCATGGACTAACAAACGGTTGCTGTAGAACAGCGTGTGAAAGCGCAAGATGCTGCTAGTTACCATAATAAAAGAAACGAAACGTAACAATAGAGTTATATCAGTTGTGTATTATTTATATTTTCCAGAGTCCTCAACTACCAGAACCATGGGAGGGTGAAAGGGATGCAACCAAAAGTCCTTTGGAAAATACATCGTGCCAAAAGAATTTTATGACTGGTGATATAACAGGCAGCGAAGATTGCCTTTATCTTAACGTATATACCCCCAAACTTCCATCTTCTGGATCTAAACTATTACCGGTTATGTTCTTCATACACGGTGGAGGGTTCATTTACGGAAACGGAACTATAAAAGATGAATTGAATCCTGAGCTTCTGCTTGAAAATGAGGTTGTTGTCGTCACTATCAACTACAGACTGGGTGTGCTCGGCTTCCTATCTCTTGACATACCTGAAGCTACTGGGAACATGGGATTGAAAGACCAGGTGAAAGCGCTAGAATGGGTTCAGAAAAACATTGATAAATTCGGTGGTGATAAAGGCAATGTTACCATCTTTGGCATCAGTGCTGGATCAGCATCGGTAGAGTACCAGATTTTGTCTCCTATGGCAAGAGGACTGTTCCATAGAGCGATTCTTCAGTCCGGTTCTACCTTGAACGATTGGGCGATTGGCTTTGAATATGATAAGTTAGCTTTAAACCTAGCAGATAAACTGGAATATAAAGGGGACAAAAGTGATAAGCGTGCACTTTATGAGTTCTTCCTAAAACTCCCTGCTGCTGAATTATCTGACGCTGGTTTCTTCGTAACGGAAAATTTTACAGCTAAATCTATTTTCTTTGGCTTTGTGCCGATTGTCGAGAAGATCCAGAATGGTGCTTTCTTAAAAGATCATCCATACAACCTTTTAAAAGAAGGGGACTTCGTAAAAGTGCCTGTCATTAGAGGATTTTGCAACGTGGAAGGGTCATTGATGAACATGATGAAACCCTTCGCAGTGAACGAACTTATCGGTCACAAAAGCTTCGTCAACTACTGGTCTTACCAACTTGATGAAAGTGATAAAGAAAAGTACGATAAAAGATTCCGTACAGCATACTTAGAAGCAGCAAAACCGGACGATGATCCCGATGCATTCGCTGTAGATTTCTTTGGTGATTTACATTTTTCGGCTGGTGTGTGGTTGGCGTCGATCTTCTTTGCAAAGCATGGGATTCCAGAATACGTATATAAATTTTCATATGACGGGAAAATAAATGCTTTTAAAAATATGTTTGGCTTAATGAAGAAAGGATCCGCCCACGGAGATGATCTGGGCTACGTTTTCAAGTCAAGTTTAATAACTGCACAACCCGAAGAAGCTGATATTTTGTTCAGATCTAAAATTATCAAAATGTGGACTGACTTTGCTAAGACCAGGTATGTTATTTAAAAGATAGAATTTGATGAGTAATTATAGCGAAATCTAGTTCACCTGATTTTATGACTAAGTATAGACAAATCTAACAACTTTATTAAACAGTATTTAACAATTTCCTCAAACGATACGATACTAAATCCACCGATTCAGAAAAAAGTTCAAAACTAGTTCTGGCTTATGCAGGGTAATTTTTCATGCGGTGCCCAAATTTTATGTAGTACTTACTTATTTAAGTATTTTAGTAAGTAGTAGTTTATTGGAAAATAAAAGAAACATAGTTTAGTTTGATATACTTTGGTATAAAATATCAAAATGACTCACCTAAAAGCAAAGCGATAGACATGGTGACCCTATAATATGCGCTGCTTCGCATTGTTATCACAGTGATTATTTATTCCTAACTTTTAGGACAGATTTACAGAAAAAAAAAATGGTTGTTTTTTCAGTGAAGTGATAAAAAAAAAATAACCTGTACTTATTGAATTCGGAAACTGTACTCAATTCCGGAGAAAAATATTAACGCGCCTGTTGAAATATTGAAGCTATAATAGCAATCTTTGTGAGGATATTGTTGAATACTTTTGAATATGGTTGACAAATAAATACTTAATGATTATTGAAAAGTATTTATTTTTAAAAACAATTAAATTTAGTATAATAATTATATTGTTTAATTCCTCAAATTTATTTCAGCAATCCCACTCCTAGCGGCACCTCTACAATAGAATGGCCCAAATTCACAGAACAGACCAAGACTTATTTAAACCTTGATAAAGAAATTATCACTGAAATCAATTATGTGCCAGACAGAATGAGCATATTCGAGGAAATCTACGAAATATATAAGAAGTGAGAGATGATGCGATAATTTTACAAGCTATTAGTACAAATGAAACACTGAGAAAATATATATTTAGGTAATATTGAATGATTTAACATAATTCATTTATTATTGCCATGTCTGTTATGTCCCATTAAAAAAAAAATTAAATAAACTCTATTTTACCCCAAACTTTTTTTCATAAAACTCTTCGTACAATTTTGCTCTTTCTGGGAAGATTTCATCCTTCATATGAGGTTTCGCGTTTATGACAAAACAAGCTACACCAGTTTCAGAAATTGGTTCCCACTTCGCTCCAATCAAGACGTTTGATTTTGGATTTGGATCCCTGAAAGAGAAAAGAAGAATTGCATTAAAACTATGTAATTAAGTAGGTATACTAGTTTTAAAAGTAAATAAGTGAAGGTTTAAGATTTCGTACCCATTCTTTGCAAAATTTGTCCATAGATTAACGATGACATTTTGAACGTATTCGTCGGTCTCAGATAGTTCATCTGTTAGCGCAGCATTTTTAAGCAAATATCCTCCTTCGTCGCCATGGCAGGCACCTTCACGGATAGTCCCTTCTACTTTTTTCACAAAGTTCAGAGCACCATCGTGAGCAAATTCATAGAAGTACACAGGAGAACTGTGTTTAGAAATTAGCAATGCTGCTGTGTATACTCCTCCAAAGAAATCGGCGTCACCGAAGAAATCTATTGCAAAAGCATCAGCTTCAGAAGAAGTGTTCTTTCCTTCCAAGTAAATCTGTTTTAATCTAGCTTCCAGTTCAGCTTTTTCAACATCATCCAATTCGAATGGAAAGTAATCCGTGAATTTCTTTTCCTTGGTAAACTTTTCCAGCACTGCCGCACAATGAGATACCATCAGAAGGCCCTCTCTTGTGCATACACCAGTCATATACGGAACTTTTGTGAACTCCCCTCTCGCAAGCAAATTGTACGTAGATTTACTTAAAAATGGTTCCCAGTCGGTAGGTTTTTCAATGGTAGGAACAAAACCAAAATGGATTCCTCCTTTAAAGTCATTAGCTTGAATAGCGGCCATTGAAGAAGTTATAAGTTCTTCGATAGGCATTTCTTTCAAGTATTTTAGCAGCTTCTCATCGCTTGTAATACTTTTTTGCTTTAACGTGGGTATCTTAGAAGCCAAATCCATAATATTTCTGTTTTGCGCCCAATGTATTAAAGAAGTTCCAGATTGAGCAATCGCTTTGTGAAATAATCCTTCAGCCATTGGAGATAAAAGAAGATACTCAACAGATGCACCTCCAGCACTTATTCCAAAAATAGTGACGTTATTCGCATCACCCCCAAAGTTGGCAATATTTTTCTGCACCCATTTAAGAGCTTCAACCTGATCCCTCAGGCCCATATTTCCCGGAGCTTCTTTAAGATCAAGTGACAGAAAACCTAGTATTCCAAGTCTGTAGTTAGGTATTACCAGTATCACATCTTTTTCTATCAGGAATTCAGGTCCATGGTTGGTGCTAACGGTACCGTCGCCAAAAACAAATCCTCCTCCATGGAAATAAACCATGACAGGTAATGAGAGAGAACTCTTTTTTGGTAGTTTTGGAGTGTAGACATTGAGGTAGAGGCAGTCTTCATCTCCTACAACTGTGCCAGATTTTTTGTCGAATTGAGCGCAGATATTGCAATCTTTAGTGCCGTCTCTAACGCCTTCCCATGGGGCTGGTGGCTGCGGGACCTAAAGCAATAAACAAAGATAACATGTGATGTGATGCATATTTGTGATGAGGATTGAAATTTACAATAAGCTACCACAACTTTTAAAAAAGTTATTTAAAGTATTAGTTAGTTAAAGTATTAGAAAAAAAAAGTTGTAAATAATAGGTTTTCACTTCAGAACTTTGTTATTTATTTGTTATTTATTTTTTTTGTTATTTAGTGTTTTCTTTTTTTTTTAATGTCTAAAGTGTAAACTGTTGGTATTTCTATCTAAATAAATAAATAAATAAATAAACTTTTAAAAGACACGCAAACTTACAATATTTTTAAACTGAAACTTAAAAAATATCTTATTGACAAGGCATCCTATTCTATTGACGAATATTTGAAGGACACCGACATTGATTTTATAAAATATTTTTACTTCGACATTAATCCAAAATAACTATTTTTTTCTGCATTTTGTAAACTTTTGCATACCAAGCGGTTAAACCATGGCGAACTAATTTTATTAATAAGAACTAGCTGTAACCCATGTTTTGCAAAATAAATACTTTGATTTTGATTTTGAACATATTTTTTTATATTAACTGATAGGTAATATTCAGTTTTAGTTGTTAGGTATTTTTATTAAACATACATAAGTATTTTTTGTTTGTAAAATTGTAGATAAAATTTAATTATTATGTAAACATGCTTATCGTTTACAATGTCGATAAGGAACTGCCTACCTGTTATATAACAAGTTACCCCAAGATAGTTCCGTATGACTGCGAAAAACAATTAAGTACCTACATCCTACATACCTACAGGTATAAAGCCATGGGGAAGTCAATTCTTCCGATATAGATGGCATGGCTGGTCATTGGAGGCCGACCAGTGCAGGCATTACATTCACATTTCATTTAAGAGGGCCGCGACGTTCTGAAATTTCCATACAAACGCACTACCGAAATTTCTTGAAAACCGTTTGTCAGATTATGATGAAATTTAGCATGTACAATTAAATTAACAATATCTTCGCCCCTATGTTCTTGGATTTTTTTAAAAACGTTCTCAAGCGAAAATAGAGCTATGAAAAATATCCGCATTTTAAGGGGTCACTTTTGACTGATTTATTCAATAGGTAGACAAAGTAAATCAAAAATTCCATTACATAGGGAGGTTGTCTATATCATTGGCTGTTATATGAATCAATAATACAAGGGAAATTCTTAGTTACTTAAGAATGATTACGGTAGTGCAAACGTCATTTAAAAAAATTAAATTGCATTTTGTCACTCTGTAGGTAAGTTTAGAGGCTCGTCAGGTATCATTACTCGCTCTCTTCACTCGTCTTCTTCTTCTAGACGAAATGGCGATAGAATACCTTAAGCCAATGCAAAGTTAGTCTAGGTCGCCTAGGTCGAAATTAGTTAGGTCGCCGGACTCTTGGACCCATTGACCTACACGGTTTTCAAGAAAACTGACTTAAGAACTTCAAATGTTTTGTTCAAAGTTGTATTTGCCTTTTCAACACTAATATTTTCATCAATCTATTGGCAAAACATTTTTCAACTAGTGGCACTGTGAGCTATAGACCTCGCGGCCGACGTCTGTCTTCTCTGCAGGTCGCATTCTTTAACCGATTCTGGTGAAATTATGAAAATAGGTTCAATATTTTCTGCCTCTGGTTCGAATTTGACTGCCTCGGTGGCTCAGTTGGTGCCTTCTGCCTGCTAGGTAGCAGGCACCAACTGAAGCAGGAGAAGGCAGGTAGCCTGCCTTCTGAGCTTAGGGGCGTGGGTTCGATTCCCACCTAGGGCAAACATTTATGTGATGAACATTTGTGTTTGTTCTATGTCTGGGTATTAATATCTATTTAAGTATGTATTCAAAAATATCTAAGTATGTATATCAGTCTCTGGCAGCCATAGTACAAGCTTTGCTTAGTTTGGGGTCAGGTGACCGTGTGTGGAAGAGTCCCGAATTTATTTAATTAATTTTAATAATTATGCATAAACATGTTTTTTTAAATCTATCTAATTATCGAACCTACTCACAAAATTTCAATCAGTTAAGAAATGCGACCAGAAGAGGAAGACAGAGATCCAAACAAACAGAATTCGGACGTTAGAAAGCATTTTCGTTCAAGCTGGAGCAGAAACGCTTCGCTTGCTACCGCTCGCTCGGTCGACAAGCGAGAAAATGTAATTAGGTTTGAGTAGGTACGTCCCCCGAAGGAGTAGGCGGAGTTGTATTATTTCACCTACCCTTACTTCGCCGGACGATATTCAAACGGCCATTACACTATCCAATTTGCAGTATCCTAACTTAGCGTGGTAGGTATAAGCCCGTGCAATAGAAAAAAATGGATTGCTAACTCTTTATCAGCCATTACACTATCGCATTATGGCATGCTAGCTCACCTATCGTACTGTAAATTGGAACATGTAATGACCGCTTTAGTCTCAAACTAGAGGCGCCCCGCGGTTTCACCCGCGGTTAAAAAGTATCCTATGTCCTATTCTAGACTATAATCTATTTCTAAGTCAAATTTCATCCAGATCTGTTCAGCCGTTCTGACGTGAAAGAGTAGCAAACATCCATCCATCCATACATACAAACTTTCGCGTTTATAATATTAAAAATAAGTAGGAAGGAAGTAGGATGTGACAGAGTGGGAGCCTTTCGCCATACACCGGGGTCCAGTTTTATAGCAGATGATGATATTATGTAGGTAAGTACGAACAAAACGTTCACATATGAACAAAATCAAATCAATGAACAAATTAAACTTTTCATGTAGGTAGGTACATAAAGTATGGTAGGTAGTAAAATGTAGGTAGTATCGATATATCAAAATATCGATTTAAGTATTTTTCTACTTCTTTCTTCTTTCTTTTTTCATAAGTACCTACTTACCTATATTTATTTTAATTACTTACCAAACATAGATTTTTTTAAATACAAAGTAAGTACATAACATAATTACAGTAATTATTATTATAATTAATAGTGTCACGAATCTATGTACCTTCGAGAAGACAATCTTCTTTGTTGTCAAACAAAACTAGAACCAGTACCTTATACTTAGGTCTTCGTGCTCCATCTCAGACCACAACGTCGCTTAACATCAGGCGAGTTGGTGGTCAAACGCCGAAATATTCTAAGTACTAAAAAAAAAAACTACTCACCGCAAACCTTAGTTCCCCAACCGGCGGCTTCGCAAACGGTATCCCTTTGAAACTGTAAAATTGCACTCCTTTGTCATTTTTCGACACTTTTCCTTTCACCTTCCCTTGCTTGGTGCTCACTACTGGGGCCGCCATCGTAGTGAATGTGAAAATCCGCGAAGTACTTATTTACCAATGGTTTTATGGCTGGGTTATCATTAAGGTTATGTTATATCAGGCCTGTTATGCCATGCCATGATCCACTTCAAATCTATGCCATGATCGTACGATCCGACCGGGTTTCCAAGGCAAGGCAGCAAGACACGTCGGGACATTCACCCAATGCTAAGAGATGAAATCAAGCAAACGAATTGCCAAAGCAGTTCCAGCTAGTTTTAACAGATGGCGTTGATCAATTAACGAAAAGCGCTTGGCAAGCTTTGCAAAAGCGTAATAAATAATATGAAAGCTGTGCGAAAACTGTCTCTTTCAAAAACATTTTCTTTCAAGTAGTAGTAATTAATAAAATGACTGTGATTTTTTTTCATAATTATTTATTACTTATCCTGCCTATTTCCCAAGTTTTCATTGTTTAATTGTTATCATTGTTTAGTGTTTTTTTAAGTTTTCATTGTTGAAATGTTAAAGTTTTACTTTAAAAATTCAACAATGAAAACTTAGAAAACATTCAATCTACGCATTAATTTAAAAAAAACAACAAAATCAAAGATTTTATTGTTTTCAGCATGTTAATTAGAACGATTCAAAATTGGAATCCGTGAGATAGCCGGATGTGCACCTGTGCTCGTGAGAAACCACGATCTTTATATAAAACCTTTCACACTTTTTGTCTCAAACATGCAAGCTATCAGAGACTTTAAACGAGAGGTTTTAAAGATGATAATGCAAGGGTAGAGGGTAAGCTTAAAGTGGCTAAGCTCAAATAAGGCTGTATAGAGCAGTCTCGTTTGTTGTGTTATTTTGTACGCTTTGAACATCCGCGCCGGGCTATTATCGCGAGCTTTTTGTTATAGTGTGGCCATGGTTTATTGTGCATTTAAAGATTATTTTTAAATCTGAGCTAAGTATAAGAGTACACGCGTTTGCTCGCGGTGAATAGCACTACAAAATCAACAAAACTATCTTAATCAATAGTGTATCAGAAAATAAGAATTGAAACCTGTCCCAAAAATTCAGAAAAACACTGTTTAACACTTTTTTTCAACACGAAATGTTTTCATAGCCGTAACAGATTAAAATTAAACAAATAAATTGTAGGTTTCTAGTTTACCATTTATCAAACATTTATAACAAGCTGCGCCCCGCGGTTTCACCCGCGGTTAAAAAGTATCCTATGTGCTATTCTAGACTATAATCTATCTCTGTGCCAAACTTCATCCAGATCTGTTCAGCCGTTCTGGCGTGAAAAAGTAACAAACGTCCATCCATCCATTCTTACAAACTTTCGCGTTTATAATATTAGTAGGATTATTATTTCTAACAATCCAAATCCTTAATATCCAAATTATATTTAATATTATAAAATCAAAAGAAACTCTGTCTGTCTCTAGGCTCTTCACGGCTAAACGAATCTTAATGAAATTTTATAATTAGCATAAAATATCATAAGGAAGCTTTTTGTATACTAGGTTTTATGATTCGAACGAAACGTGACGTACCTAGAACAGCTAATAATTATTATTTTCTGAAGAACAGAATCTCCATCTTGTACGTAGACACACCCACTTCCACCAATAATTGTGGAATAAGTTTACTGTGGAAATAATTGTTTTTTGGGAATAATTATTGAACTTGTACTTACTTACTATTATTTATTTATTAAAAAATCATGGCTACCGTACAAAACCCACGTGAGAAGATTGCGAAATACATCCATACTTTGCACAGTGGAACATTTCACGTGTGAGCCCGATCGGGCTTTTTACCATTTTGAGAACAAAAACACTTTTTATTTCACATTCAACGCTTTGATTCCCGAATTCCTTTCAATCAATTTATTTGCGGCACGTTGTGCGAACTAGCGACCGTGTGAATTCGATAACAACGTACCTAATCACAATAGTATATTACTGCCGCGGCCTATAGTGACTACTTTGCTGGTAGCGCTGATGATGGCCGAGAGCGCAGCGTAGCGCAGCTCCAGACCGACACAGCGCGGTCAGCGTGCAGCACTTGATGGACGAGCTGAGATTTACAGCCAGGACAGCAAGGGCTGCAATGATGGCCAAGCTGGAAGGTCTAGAGCGTAGCTAGGCTAGCTCGAGGCAATCATAGCGTGACCAGCGAAGCAGTCATTGTGGGCAAAGACTTGTATAGTGCTTTACTCAAAAATGCAAGTACCTAACCTAAATAAAACCAGCAAGTCATTTAAATAAAATATAAATTAATTAACTAGAAATTTAATCAAAATGGCAATTATGAAAAATACAGTTACTAAAATTCAACACCGACTTTCCCGCGCTTTTGTTACTTCTTTGTTTTTTTTTTAGCAATGGTAGGTAGTTGGAACTATACAGCCAAATATGGAATAAAATCTTTTTGTATTTCGTTTTTTTTAAAACGTTGAAACGTCAAAATAGCGGCCGGCAATGTTTTGCCGGCCTGTTAGAGCGACCAGCAAAACTTTGCCGGCCGCTCCTTGAAACAGAACGGCAAGGTCGACTTTGCTCAAACAAGGTTGTCAAAATTATGACTACACTCCATGCATTTTTGAGTAAATAATATTATACTGATACTACTATAATGGTTGTTTCACTTTTGGTTTAATTAGGTAGGTAGGTAGTGTAGGTACCAGGTACCTATCTTTTCACGGTAGGTTACTCTTCACTTCAATGAAAAGTAATCGACCGAGCGAGCGTTAGCGTGCGAAGCGTCTTTGCTTCAGCTTGGACAAAAATGCTTTCGTATAACCATTTTCTGTCCGGATCTCTGTCTTCCTTTACAGGTAGCATTTGAACTAATTATCTTGAAATTTTGTGAGCAGGTTCATAAATAAATAAAATAAATTTTTAAAAACTGACTCGGCAAAAAGTTCTGTATAATTATCGTACGCTTACAAAATTTCACGAGAATCGGTTGAGGAATGCGGCCTCTAGAGGAGACAGAGGACGGCCGCAAGGAGATATTATTTATTCTGTGCCAGTAGACAGATACCTAGGTATAACCCCCTTTATTGTGCATGCCATAGGTGCTACATTAAGGACAAACTGATTTCTGATTTCAAACATGTTTATACTTGCCTACCTATTATGCTTATCCTCACATACCCCACAAGTGTGCAGAAATCACAGCGATTTCTACTTTGATCCAGGAATCTGTTCGGAATTCTACTGTTAGCTGGAAAATAATGGTGATGCGACGATTGATGATGATGATGGTTAATTTTTTATCTACCTTTAAGTACCTTAGTACCTACCTTATTACTTACAGTTGTAAATAACAAGCAATAAATACCTACAAATTTAAAGACGAAGATAAATAAATATTATGCAGATTCGGTGTTGAATATGCCAAGCATGTCGATAAATCAAATTTCCTGCTCGCCGCTTAATTTTAGGCGCCACAGGCAATAACAATTAATACGTCAATTCACCAATTAGTATGCCGGCTCGAGTATCGATAAAGTGGTGATAAAAAATTCAAGAGGCGACCTCTTTGATGGCATTCATCGGACAAAGCAGCGGCTTTCAAGTGACCGCGGGCTCTGTTGATTGTTAACTAACGATAAGATACCAGTGTAATGTGTCAAAGTATTGAAAAAAGTACCTGTAACTAATCTAGTGTTTGAAAAAAAGATTGGTCCTTCGAGCTTCAGTTTACTCCGTTAGCTACTAGAGTATAAAATATCAATCTGTTTGCAAGTTTGCACATTCTAAAATCAGCTAGTTTCAAACCAATCACTTAGAATGATGTAATACCACTAAGTTCGAAATTCCACGATGATCGGCATCACCAATCAAGCTGGCTCGCTGGTGTGTAGGCGTGATTGTGCTGTACGCAGGTGTGCCTGAGACTCGGCGGCGCCGCGCACATTCCGCGGCCGGTCGGCGCCGCGTACTTGAGGACAACACTCGGAAACGTGACCAAGCCAAGCAATTAAAGCGACATTTACTGACTCAGCGAGAATTATCTCTGGATAAACGAGTCTTTTCTTTGGGATAGGTAAGGCATTAAAGCAAGATACACTGAGCAGTAGGTATACTTCATGCATACTTACTACTTGATTATCTCAAAATATGAAGACAGGAAACAATAAAATAGTGAAACTCGCTATGCTGGTCTATAATGGTCGTATTAATTCGCTTTAGACTCTGCAAATCTGAAAATAAAAATTATGAAGGTTTACAATCCTTAGGTACATGTGGTGACATCTATCGCTTTTTTTATCATTGAGCAATTTGATTTATTTTAAAATTGAGTTTTGTTGATTTCTAACTATTACTATTATAATTTATGTTACGTAGCAAAAAATATTTATAAAAGCCTGACATCTGTAGAGCATTGCAACCAAATAATTTGTTGTGACATCTATTGGAAAGTAGCAGTACAATAGTGTTTACTCATTTCTCTAGTTACTTTTTCTACTCATTAATAGATGTCACTGTATAATGCACAAACCACAGACTTCCCTAAAGTCCTAAAATATGAACAATACGTCTGTGGCTTAAACGGATTTCCTTGGGGTTCCCAGTTTCATTTGTATTTTTTTGTTAGATTTTTTACGGAATAAAAAGCAAAATTGAAATTCCAAGTATGAAATCAAGCAACACTGAAAACACATGGTCAAATTTTGACAGCTGTCAGAAATCAGAGTTTTCATTACCGGGCCGGTCTTGAAAGAATCCTCGAAATTTCTAGATTTCCAAATCTCCACAGTTTCAATTCTTCAACTTCAGTGCCGGAGCATTTGCTGTCGTCTATTTTGCCCAAATTGATTTAACGCAAAATGGCTGCTGTTGCAAAACGATTGATTCCTTTGCTGGACCGTGTCCTTATCAAAAGGGCCGAAGCCGTTACCAAGACTGCGGGAGGCATCGTGATCCCAGAGAAAGCTCAAGGGAAGGTTCTTCATGGGGAAGTGGTCGCTATTGGAACCGGCACCAGAAAGGAAAATGGCGAGTTTATTCCAGTCCTTGTCAAGGTCGGTGACAAAGTCTTACTTCCCGAATACGGTGGCACCAAAGTATCCATGGAAAACGACGAGAAGGAATACCATCTCTTCAGAGAATCTGACATTTTGGCAAAGATTGAAAACTGAATTTAATGCATAGCTTTAATTTTGTGCGGTTATGATTCTGTTAGTTTTAATTCCTAGAGTAGTGAATGAACATGTTGTGATTGTGTAATATGTTGGGTGAGGTACATATTGTTATCTCCATTGCATTTCTAATTATAAAGTTGTTATATTACTACTCTTCTTTTGTTATTTTTGCCCATAATGTGCTGAAACAAGTTCATAGATTTCACACTTATTACTCATGTTGCATCATAACCTAAAAAAATTAAATGTAGGTACTTTAGCATTTCATGCTCAGAAACTAGGAAGTTACATGAGCAGCAGTAAGTGTGAAGTATACATGTCTTGTACTTGCATATCAACAAAAATAGATTTAATTTACTCATTAAGTTTCCCTCAACCACCTTTGAACATGATCATAAATCTGATAAGAGAAATGTACAGTAGAGATAATAGAAACAAGGCAACTTGTAGTAAAAGTAGCATTTAAAAGATAAGCCGTATCTAGGCCTACGCTAGGTATGCCTAGAGGCTAGATATACATAGGCCAGGCCCTCGGCTGGTCTTATTCATGTTATACTAGATGCACCCTGCAATTTCACCTGCAGTCCTTCAGGAACTGTTATTTTTTTGGGCGTTTGGGCGTAAGGGTACTTAAACGCCCAAAAAAATAACAGTCCAGAAAAGGACATAGGGATGTCCTTTTCTGTATGCCTGACAACAAGTATGTATGTATGCAAAGTTTTTTCATGTCAACTGGCATGTCATGGCATAAAAGCATAACAAACAAACAAATAAATGAACACACTCACTTTCACACTCAATATACTAGCTGTTATCTGCGACTTTGCATTTATTCACAAAATAGAATCCAAAAACTATAGGTCATACTGTAACTAAATGTCATCAAGATCTGTGGCCCTATTCGGAGATTTGAGATTTTCATCTCATCTTTTTTGTCCTTGTTGCTCTCGTTTGAAACATCATAGGTTTGAGAACGCATAGGAATAGCCCCCAGTAGCCCTATTCAGAGATTTGAGATTTTCATCTCACCTATTTTCGTCCTTGTTGCTCTCGTTTGAACGTCATAGGTGTGAGAGTGACCAAGATGAAATCTCATCTCATCTCATGCGTAGGAATAGCCCTCCAGGAGGGCTATTCCAGCGTGTGAGATGAGATGAGATTTTATCTTGGTCACTCTCACACCTATGACCATTCAAATAAGAGCAACAAGGGCGAAAAATGGTGAGATTGAATCTCACTCCTGAGGGGCTATTCCTGCGCGTGAGATGAGATGAGATTTTATCTTGGTCACTCTCACACCTATGACATTTTATATGAGAGCAACAAGGACGAAAGAAGATGAGATGAGAATTTCAAATCTCCGAATAGGGTCCCTGAAGAATAGCCCTACTGTTTAGCTTTGAAAAGCCTACAGAGTTACTTTAGATTTTACAATATTAGTGTGGGTTAGTTAGACTTGGATACTGTGCCCATACTTTGTTATTTACATTCATATAAATTAAGGGACAGTAACAAACTATTAGTAGATTTCAAGGAAACAAAAGAGGCAAGATGATCAAATATTTTCAAGTTAATTGGAAGCAAAAAATTGATTAGAAATAGGTAGTTAACTTTATTCATAATATTTTTTTGTACATGATAGATAATATTCACAACTTTAAGTAAATAATAATTAACATAATCAACCATTGTAGTACACAACAAAATCACAGTTTTAACACAATTTGCGAATGCCCTTGCTTGACACATTGAATGTTGAATTAATTTGTTAACATTATAGAATAACCTCAGCACAAATACAAAATCAAAGCATTCAAGAAAGCTAATCAATAAAGTTCAAGAGTCAATATAGCAATCTTATTGTTGAAAACCAGTCAAATTTATGAAGCTGTGTCAGTTTACATACATTTTTAAGTTGAATGCAACCAACTAATAAATTACTGTTTTAGCTAACTTACATGATAAGCAGGGATTGGAATGAGTACATATAAAATTATTATTACTTCAAGCAAGTAACATAGAGTAGACAATCAGAAATCCCAGGATTTAAAAATCAATTTATGTAAAACAACAAACCTTGATTACTTAACAGTTTCAATAAGGAACTCTTAAACGGTTTGAAAAAATGAAAAAGTATTGGTAGTATCTACAAGATACGATTCATTTTTGATTTTTAAATCCCAGGTATTTATTATTAACTCTGTTACTCACTTGGTATATAGGTTTAAGTAAATATACTCTACCCATTCCAATCTCTGATGACACATACATATCGTTACGCCTTTTCCCCGAGGGGCTGGCAGAGGTGTAATACAATACCCACACTTCGCCGGACGATATTCAGTCCCAAATATGACGGGGTGAGCCTGTCGCCATACCGGGCTCCAGTCATGTAGCAGATGACATATAATACGCACATCTATGTTCACACAATGAACAAATGGCTTGAGAGGCAGGCCTTCTCCAACTAGGCTAGGTATCATCGGTTTTTTTCTCTGGTACAAATAATAAGAAATGGTTTACAGAGAAAGGACAGAATCAACCACAGAATTCTAACCTTACTTACCATAGAAGCTTTCTCTCAAGTTTACAAGTTCTAACAGCATAATATTGAATGAATATACATTTGTATAGGCACAAAAAGATTTGCTGGTTGCAAGTACAACCCACAATGAGGCAATGTGGGGCATCTACCCAACCCTGGGCCCTCAAACTCAAACTAGTCACTAAAAGCTAAAAAATGTAGGCTTAGGTATTAGGTAAAAAAAGAAAGGCACGTGCCGATTCAAACTTAATGACGGCTGTGAAGTTAGGCACGAAACGCTGTGCAGTAGCAAACACGAAAGGTTTGCGCGGGCGTCATAGAGGCAAGACGCCGCAAAGTCTCGCTTGCGGCGCACTTCACAGCCGCCATTAGGTTTAAAACAGCCTATAAGTTCTTTTACTTCTGGCCCACCCTTAACAAAAGTCTGGGTACAGGCTGGTAGTGCAAACTTTACATGGCAAGCAATTTACACAAACAATAATTGGGTTGCAATCTTGAAACCAAAACTTTAATAATATGGCTATTTGACTAAAGGAATGTAAGCACATAATACTGATGATCCATAAAATCCCTTGAGTCTTATCTAACTAGACCATACATAACATATCGCCATACCTTTCCCCCGAAGGGGCTGGCAGAGGTGTACAACACCTACACTTACCTACGTCGGACAATATTCAGTCCTAAATGTGACAGGGGGCGAGCCTGTCGCTATACAAGGGCTCCAGTTAGGTGTGTAACAGATGACATTAAATATGTATGAACATATATTAACACAATGAACAAATTGGTGCATGCCTTCCACTGAGTTCGAACCTGCTCCTTCTGGCTTAAGAGGCGAGTCTTCTCCAACTAGGCTAGACCAAACATACATTTTGTAATGATTGTTAAAGCATTGAGCTATTACATACTTTATTTTATTAGTATGCATTAGCCCATTGCGATGGCCTATTTGATAGTGGCACATGCACTCCATTTTACTATGAGATTCTCTAGAAAAATAAATCTTGTTTCCATAAATTTGACCAAGATGTCGTGCCATCCACTAAATGGTTAATAACTACACAGTAACTCAATGCTTTTAGGCTACATTTTAGTTACACACTGCAGCTAGGCAACAAATAGCAAGAACATTTTGGTCTTAATAATAATAATAACTTTAAAATATACTTATATAACTATAATTTGAAAGTACCATCATTGTGCCTGACACTATTAAAGCACATATCTGTTTAGTGTTATATGTTTAGATCAGGCACTATACCTTAATACCTATTTATAAATAGTCATGACTATTGTTAGGTGAGCTTAACCAACTGATAATTACAATACAAAAGGTACATTATAATGGCATACTCGTTATGTATATTAAAATGCTTTGTTATTGTAAAGATATGGCAGTACGTCTCACAGCAGCAGACAATGCTGGGTTTGGGTCGGGGGGCTCCGTCAACAACTGTACTGAAGTCCAACAACCATCTTCATTTGACTGTCGTAATGCTTCCATTGCAGCCTGCACCCTCTGCCCATCCTCAAAAGTAGCTGCTGCTTTCACAGGTTCTTTTACCCAATCCATCTGCTCTTTAACCGGCAAAAATGCCTCTTTTAAGGCACTGATCATTTTGCAGAGCCCTTTTATATATGGTTTGGGAACAACACTTGAAGCACAGCTTAAATCTTCTACATCAACATAAATTACATCTTCCTTATCATGTCTTTTTCCATCCTCTTCTACCTTAGCAGAGTTTGGTTTGTGAAGTCTTCCATGTAAATCTCCTCCTCTCACTACTAAGTAGCCCTTCTTACTGCAAACATAAATCTCTTGGTTAAAACAAGGGCCCGGTAATTGATTATTTAATGTTGCTGTAACTAAAAGACCTTTGTCCATTTGTAATTGGAATGTACAGAAGTCAGGGGCAGTGATTTTTCTGATACCATTCACTTTAGATGTCTCCTCAACAAAGGTTCTTAGGACTCCATGAACTTTTACAACTTTTTGTCCAGTTAGAAATGTTACTAAGTCTATGACATGACTGCCGACTAATGTCAGGGTGCCTCCACCCATAGTGTCATCACATAACCAGTTGTAGTTGTCACCATAGAGAGGGCCCATTTGAACACGGACATCAACAAGAGTCAAATCATCTGGATTGCCGAGATAGCCTTCATGGATGCTTTTCTTCATGTGAATGAAAGCTGGTAAGAACCTCAGAGAATGGTTTATTATAGATATGAGTGTGGGGTAGTACTGAGCTGCACGCACCATTTTCAATGCCTCTGCTTGACATAGTCCAGCAGGCTTGTCACATACTACATGCTTTCCAATGCCTAGTGCCTTTACTGATATCTGGGCGTGAAGATTAGGGGCGCACACAATGAATACGAGACTGACATTCTTCTTCAGGAGAACGTCGTCGATTTTGTTAGTAAAAAAGGGTATTTTTAGTTCCTTAGCAGCGGTTTCGGCTTCGTGTAGTGTTACTCCCCATATAGCCTCGACTGGAAAGCCTTTCTCTCGCAGAAACGGCACCAATACCTTGGCTATAGCGCCTGTTCCAAAAACTCCGATGCCCGGCAACATTATCAAGCGGTACTCTGGATCGCGTAGCGAATCGAATAACACGCTCACCGACCACAACCACTCAGATTACTCTAAAGGGCATTATTTCATTGAATTATTTATTAAAACAGGGTAACTTATGAAGCAAGTGCATTTGGAAAATTATAATAGATAGATTTAATAATTAAATCCCAAAATTCGCTTTAAAAACGACGTACACGGTACACAACAAATATATTTAAATTTTTTAGATTTTTTTTTTTTTTAATTATTCATGACCATGGATACTCGTCCTTCAGTCGGATTCTTAGTAATAATTTTTCCTTCAGTAACAGATGATGGGATGATGATGATGAGGTGATGATGAAGACGATGAATCCCTCCCCTTTCCCCATTCCAGTAAAGTTATGGATACTTTACTGAAACTTCAAGTGAAGTTTTGTAGAGAACACGAAAAATCGCGTTTCGCGATGTTTGTATCATTTGCCCACACTCGTGCACATTGACGAACCGATAAACGTTAATAATCCACCATTATTACACTTTAACACTCGAAGAATCACAAGTTTTAGAAAATAATACAAAAACACGACACCATCTTTTCGGTTCCCGCCAAAACTTCCTTAAATTTTTTAGACCAGACCAGTGCTGCCAAATGGTGAAATAGATAGTTTTGCCAACCAAAAACTGTGAAGTACTAAATAAAATTGTTCAAGTTCCTGGACACACGAACGTGAGCAATTTAGTACTTCACATTCACGTTGTTCGCAATTGAAAAGATGAAATTTTTTAATGATTGATTATATCCTAAAATATCTATAAATCACACTAGCGCCTAAAAAGGATATTGTACAATTGCTAAATAGTTTTTGCTTAACGAGAATAATATATCGTAACTGGTAACATTAGCGATATTTTAAAATGACATTGATAACGAAACAATTTTGGACACTGGCAGTAAATTGTACTGCTTTTTATACAAAATGATTTAGCACGGTTGTAACAATTTGCCAATTAAAATGTATGCCGTGCGTGGACGATCCAAACTCTGAAAAGGTTACCTTCTATTACGAGTATTCCTTGGATGTGATGTGGTGTAGTGACATGGATGTGCTCATTTAGCACCCCAGGCAGGTATCACTTTCGATTCACTTAACGAACACACAAATGTTCATCACGTGAATGTTTGTTCAGGAGGGAATGGAACCCACGCCCCTAAGCTCAGAAGGCAGGTTCTCTACCAACTGAGCCACCAAGGCCAGTCATGTATAGTAACGCAGTCGTAGGGACCTACCCTAAAATACAATTTATTATACCTAGAAAAGCAGGTACCTATTCTTCGAATTCAATAAAATACCTAAAACCTAATCGGTGATAGACATATTTCTTTCAAACCAACCCATCCCCTAAGTACTTATTATAGTTTAGTGAACTATTTATACGTGTGTGTAAGAGGAACAAAGAATAATATTTGTTAAGAAAACAGTGGAACACGACCGTAAGTCACACTGGATGGCGCTTAAAACGAATCGGTTTTCGTCGACGCTGTAAACTCGCTGTTTGATACCAGCCACCTGGATTTTTAGGGTTGGCACTTGGCGAAATAAAATATTAAGTATGGTGTAATTACGCAATTTTTGTGTATGATTCTGTACGAGATTAGTTCCTAGGTTGTATTGTAATTTATACATGTTATAGGTGAATGTGCTTACCTACTGGTTCTGACTTTAGGGCCATACGATTGACAGCCACGCCCCCAACAGAGCAGACTTTGTTCGGCGATAGATAGCTATTTCTAAATTTGCTGCAAACCGCTAATGTCACCTGTCTTTGGAACACGCTTGTTGATCGTGTAGCAGGCCCGTAATGTACAACAGCAGGTAGTTAGAAGAGTGTTTTAAAAAAGATTCTCAAGAAATAGTTTCGTCAAAAAATACTTAATAATAAAAACGTCAAGAAATACTCAATAATATTGTTGATTCCATTCAATAAGGGGAAAGTATCTACTTATTCGAGAGATTGTAACCTAAAGCTAGATAGAGTACCTATAACAAACCAGCTAAAGGTAGGTACCTACAGAATTAACACTTTTACGATTTCCGACATTTTATAACTACATTGAAACCGACTATTGAATTCGTTAATACAAGTCTCAAAAGGAAAAACAGAACATGCAACAAGTTCTTAAATAGAAACTAGTACATTACTTATTTTTGTCTCGATATCCTACATAGCGCTATGTTGGTGTTTTCTATGGAATGCTAGGCTATTAGGTTACTAAAAACCTAGGTAAATCTCAAAAAAAAAAATTGTCACAAAAGTTGGGAAAAAAGGGAATATTACTTGTTTTTGAAATGTTTCACTAATAAATCTAGCACTAAAGCTAAAAAAGGCATTTGAATCGTGTCAGTCAAACTCTTAACTGTAGAGCAGATAAACAATATTGTTTGAATAATTTAATTTAAAATACATACAAATAAATTAATTCCACTACGATTTTTCATCCCTTCGGCAGGAGAGGGACAGAGGGATTTTTCCTACTCGAAACAAATAGTATTGTCATAGATTATTATTTAGGTACGAACACATGCAAGCGTTTAATTCCAAAGTTACCAAAGTGTAGACTTTAAGTAAATAATTTGTGAGATATTATTTTTTTGCTACTTTACGTTTTTCATAGAAAGTATGAATAAAGTTGTCCACCTTTATAAAATTAAGATGAGCCATCTTAATTGTCTTAATCTTAAAAGTTGATGAAGGTAAAACAGATTGATTAAAAAAAAATACTGACGGAAATAGAACCTCTTTTTTGAAGTCGGTTAGAAACTATAGTTAAAGTTATTATCGTCTAGCACGTAGGTAGGAAATTAGGGATAAAATGTGTTACCGTATATTTTCTTATGTTGACTAGTTACTTACTCAGAGACAACCCTAAATGCAACCTATTTGCAGCAATCCATCTTACACCTCCAGAGGAACTCGATCACCTCCTCAATTAGAGTTGAGAGATGAGCTCACTACCAGAAATGTAAATTTTACTTACCCATCTATCTACTTAAGTTCTTACTTGACTATTTACCTACCGAAAAATAAGGAACCAGTCTATTTTATCATAATACCTACCTAGTTGGCTGAAGCCATTGACGGATGACATTGAATTTACATTTTGCACTAATATTAGAAATGCGAAAGTTTAAATGGATGTTTGTTACTCAATCACACCAGAACGGCTGAACGGATCCGGATAAAGTTTGGCACAGAGATAGATTATAGTTGGAATAGAACATAGGCTACTTTTTCACCGCAGGTAACACCGCAGGGCGCAGCTAGTGTCATCAGTCGGGTTTTTACTCATCCTTCGTAAATACATCCTCTTTTAAAAAAATCTCAACTCACCCTGAATCTGTATTCTTAAACAACCTATTACCTAACTACCTACTGAATTGTTTTACCTAATTCATTTTTTAACTCGTCTCAAATGTTTTTTGGTTCGTCCCAAAGAATATCGTTTTATAGCTTTAAATTTTTTTTTGGAAGAAATACATAGGTACCTTGGTATTCATAAAAATATTGAAGTCGGATGAGTTAGGAATACAAAAAGAGTGAGTTAAGAATAATAAAAAAGGAGGATGAGCCGATAATAGAAATGGGTTGAGTTAGAAAAAATAAGACGCAGAATGAGACTTATTATGATGAGTAAGGAACAGCCCCATCAGTCATTATCGTCGTTTAACTTAATTAAATACTCTTTTCTCCCACCCACCTGACCCACCTACTGAGTGTGTCAACTCATCCTGATTAAAAAAAAAATACCAATAAAATGTTCACCTGAAAAGCGGTTAACGAAAGGTGGAAGGATCGGAAGTAAAGTAAGCTGATTCCTTGCATATTTTTTCTTACTATTTCAACTTTCAAGAGTGTGAACCGGAGTGCGTAGCACGTGTGTCACGGACGCGAGACTCGGTGCAGCTTTTTGTCAATCTTACCCCTCGAAATGAAGTGAAAAAAGCCCTAAATAATTACATAAAGTGTAGATATAAGTTTCGAAGAAAAGGGTTTGATAGTTAGTCTTCATAATACAAAGTTTGTACCTAAGATGTGATAATAATGTTTTCAATAGGTTGATTAAAACAGCTACGACGCGTTGCCAAGGAGCCGTTCAGGTGTTCCCGTTCCATTTGGAACCCCGTATTTTTTATGTTTTGTGAAAAAACTCTAGAAGTTACATAGGAAGGTAGTAGGTATTTTAATATCTAAGAATATTTTAGTTTGGTTCAGATAAGTTTCATTTTTGAAGAACATAATGTAACTTCATGTCTGTTCTAACTTTTAACTCTTGTTTACTCAATGCAACAAAACGTCTGTATACTTTTGCGGTGGGCATTGATTAGTCAGAAAGTAATCCAGGGTTCTTGCATCGGGAGGGGCGCGTGCTGGCACCGCCCAACGATGCGCCCGCGCCGCCCGCCTTGCGCCCGTCAATTTAGAAACGTCACGGCATACGGCAAGAAACCACCGGAACCAATTCCTTAAAAAATATTTTAAAATGCATTAAAAAATATAAAAGTGCTAGTGATGTGAAAAGTGATACAAGTGCAATATTCGAGTAGGATGCCTAGGAAACGTGCGAATCGATCTCCACCGATTGAAAAACGATCAGACGATGCGGATGACGATGATTTCTTCTTTGATGATACGCAGTCTAATTCAGGTACCTATAAATTGCTATTAAGTATTTTTCCAAATAACTGGACTGGAAAACTATGATTCACACATTATGGGTATCAGTTTGTATTAATAATAATAAAATGTCAAATAAAATACTTGTGATGATACTTACTGAAGCTATAGTTAACTAATTTAATTAAGTAGTTACATAAATAATAGTAAGTCTAATTTTCACATTTTATCATTCGACTAGAGTAAGTATAATGTATTTCATCTTTTTTTTTAATTAGATATTTTGGTCTATACTATACCTACATTTTATTAAATACCAATTAAAGTGTAAAACTTTTTAAATACTTAGATATGTAACGAATATCTAATAAGTACCTACCTACTTGTAGTAAAATGTTAGTCTTTACTTTTACATAATGTAGGGCGAAGCAGTCAAGAGCCTCAGCACAGAAATGCAGCCAACGCACGCGAGCGGGCGCGGATGAGGGTTCTCTCAAAAGCTTTTTGCAGGTGAGTAGAGCACAGTGTCTTTTGCTAAAAAGCAGTCAACAAAAACTATAGAGACGAATAGCTGTTAAGAGTCCATTCCGTAGACCGGATTGTTCCGAAGACGGGTCTGAGCAGTAGCGCACTTGTAGCGCCTCACTCAACTGCCGTCTTTGTACTTGTTCACTCTACAAAACTTCAAGGCTAGAGTGAATAAGTGCCTTATAAGTCGTCGTGCTCCATCTTAGACCACAACGTCGCTTAACATCAGGCGAGTTGGTGGTCAAACGCCGACCTATTCTACATAAAAATAAATTTAAAAAAAAACCCCGCGACGCTCTTAAATTTCCATACAAACGCGCTTGTCAAATTTTTTGGAAACCATTAGTCAGATTATGATGAAATTTAGCATGTACAATTAAATGAACTATATTTCCACCCCTATGTTTTTTTTTAAAACGTTGTCAAGAGAAAATAGAGCTATGAAAAATATCCGCATTTGTAAGGGGTCACTTTTGACAGATTTATTTAAAAGATGGACAAAGCAAATCAAAAATCCCTTTACATAGGGAGGTTGTCTACAACATTAGCTTTTAAATAAACCCATAATACAAGGGAAATTCTTAGTTATTTAAGAATGATTACAGAAGTACAAAAGTCATAAAAAAATTGAAATTGCACTTTGTCACTCTGTGGGTAACTTTAGAGGCTCGTCGGTAGCATTACTTGCTTTCTTCGCTCGTAGTCCTCTTCTAGACGAAATGGCTATAGAAAACCAATGCCAATATGCCAATGCGAAGTTAGTCTAAAGTGGTGGCCGGACTCTTAAGCGCCACTTCGTTCGCGTTTATTCAGAAAATAGTATTCAAAATTTTGCTCGCGAAATCGAGATCCGTTCAGCCGTTTAGCCGTGAAAAGCCTACAAACAGACAGACAGTTATTTTCGATTTTATAACATTAGTATGGATAGATTGGGTGGTATGGATTTCTATAAAATTAGCGGCAGTTTGACTATTTATCTTTATCTAAGGCTGAGTTGCACCAATTAAATAGAACCAAAGCTTAGACCGGCCCTAAAATGTCTGGATAACCAAAGGTCTAGTTACGCCTTGGTTGGTACTTTTTGGTAGTGTTTTTACAGTAACCAAAGCGTTAAAGAAAATAAACCTAAAGGAGCCGTAAAATCTTCGGTTTGAGATTTTTTAGACGGTTATAGATAAAGTTAGTTGGTGCAACTTATCCTTGTTAAATGTTTTTTATAGATCAATTTGTTACGGGTAAAGTACAACAAATACATTTTAAAGGATAATGAGCAAATTGGTCCGCACATAGCGCATTTTTATGCATTAAAAAAAAGTACGACACCGGTAAAATTCAACCAACAGAGAACTGTATATTTTATTTTTAATAATAGTAGATTATGAATATTTTATCAGAAACGGCAAAATCTCCATGGTGACGTTTCGAATCACGGTGATGTGACCAATCACTGACGTGATGAATCACTGCACCCGCCATGCAGGTGGGTGCAGTTATGTAAATGACTTAAATTTTTATCTTGATTTTCGGATAACTTAAATTTTAAACATAAAATATGGATTAAGTTACGAAAGCATTCTTTTCACTGGGTTTATTAAATCACAACTACAGTACAAATTATCTTCAAAACTGTGAATTCGAATACAACGAAATTTATATGCGAAAAAAACTTATGAACCTTACCTACAAATTGGCTATAGTGTGTACCCTGCGCGCGTTTGGACCAACATCCATTTATTTTTGCCCATTGTCCTTTAGGTACTTACCTACTTATAATTTACGTACCTTCTTACTTAAAGTTATATATAAATAAATAAATAAATTCGGGACACTTCCATGCACACACGGTCGCCTGACCCCAAACTAAGCAAAGCTTGTAATAGGGCTGCCAGAGACTGATATACATACTTAGATATTTTTAAATACATACATATTAACACCCAGACATAGAACAAACACAAATGTTCATCACATTAATGTTTGCTCTAGGTGGGAATCGAACCCACGCCCCCAAGCTCAGAAGGTAGGTTCACTACCAACTCGGCCACCGAGGCAGTTGTTGAGAAAGTAAGAAAATTACATGTGAACTCTATTACTATTTTCACAAAAGTTAATATCCTCACCTACCAACCTAGGTACCTAAATACTTGCCTCTTTTTCATTCAGGTTGAAAACAACTCTTCCATGGGTGCCCGCGGACACCAAGTTGTCTAAATTGGACACCCTGCGCCTCGCCACGTCTTACATTGCTCACCTGCGAGCGTTGCTTCACGAGCCGCGGTCAGCGCACACGCCGCCGCATCCACTCAGCTTAGTGAGTATCTTCTTTATAGCTCTATGATGGCTATCCTTGCAGCAGGCAAGGTTAGCCATCAGGTTGCTGAGTTATCCAAACTGAACTTATTGCAACTGGACGGTCTTCAGCCCGTCGTTTTTCGTTGGGTTGCTTTGCTGCACGAGTCTGGATACACTCATACACGCTGCGCTTCTGTCGGCATCGCAACCACTCAGCAGCGACTATTAGGAGTCAATAGGTTATCCCATGATACAAAAAAATCAAGGTCTAACATTCCGGAAGCCAACACCTGATGACGTCACTGTCACTCGTCATCGTCTCTTTCGAACTATTTGTAAATGACATAAATAAACGTCACTCCGTGTTGCCCACGTGGTCATTTTTGACTCGGAACGCAATACCTGGCGGTGTATACTCATAGTTTATTCATTTATTTCGTAAGTATTATTATATTTATACCATGTGTCATCAAAACTGGATATTCTCTAGCTTCGAGATTTTTATATCATTGATAAACTGCAGGTTTTCCATCTAAGATCACCGTTTTCACTACTTACCTATGTTGATGATGAAATCGAAATAAATGGTAACACCAGAGCCAAGCTAGAGAGCCTGGCTTTGGTCGGAATCGGAACACACTGAAAACCGTCAGACGATAAGCTTTCAAGTGATGGCCAGCGAAATAACAAGAACCACCTCACCACTAACTGCCGTTCTCAATAACTTACTATCTTTTAACTGGAGGTTGCTATCTCAGATAAATAGTTAAAGTTAAGCTTACTGTTACTGCCGTTTCAATTTCACCAGCTAGGGTTTTCAGCAACATCACCTAGACTAAACCAAACCGTAGATAACAACTAGGCTGTTATGTCATGATCTTATGACAAATTAGATAGGTACTAGAGTTGTCCTTGCGTCTCCAATACTTTCTTTCCTAAGCCAGTGTTTTTTTTACTAAATGGAACGGTTTCCCCAAATTTCACACAACAAAAAACCTATCAGCCGCCCATATTTCACATACCAAGTCCCATCTAATTGTCCCCAATATATCCCCGTCACGGTTGTCATCTCCTTAATTCGTCTGAACCACGGCACGAGTCGCAGATTAACGATGAGTTAGTAGTTTCAACCGCAATTTATCATAGTGTAAGAGGTTGCTCCCGTTTTACTAAGATCTCAGAAACGAGCGTTTTTTTAATGTTTTTAGGTTATTAAAGACATTTTGCTCTAAAATCAATTTTCTTGTCAAAATTGGAGGAACCTACCTATACTTATTTTACTTGGCTAATTTCATTTTCTCACTTATTTTTAGGGTTCCTCAGAAGGAAAAACGGAATCCTTATAGGATCACTTTGTTGTCCGTCTATCTGTCTGTCTGGTTCCTCAGAAGGAAAAACGGAATCCTTATAGGATCACTTTGTTGTCCGTCTATCTGTCTGTCACGACCCTTTTTCTCAGGAACGCGTGGAGGTATCAAGCTGAAATTAATATCAAATACTCAGGTCTACCTTCCCTTGGAGCTGTGAAAAAATTAAACTGCTAAGCCCACGCAATTAACAGCCGTTTATGCTGCAAATTTTCGACACTCGCATGGGAGTTTTGAGTTCCTGTAGGGTACTTCCCGTGAACCCAGAATTTTGCAATTTGGTACGAAGCAACGTCTTAGAGCACAGATAAAGGAAAAAATGCGAAAAGAAAAAATGCGAAAAACGAGACTACTAAAGCACATTTTACGCGTCTGATTCAGGAGTTTTTTTTTAATCTAAACATCTTATTCAAAATAACCAACATCTCCAAACTATAAAGATGCAATGAATCAGTGGTGTCATGATGTGGTGTTTGGCAAGCGCCAAGCTCGTGCAAAGACGGCTGTCTTCAGAGGATTAGGAGACACGTTCCACGAAGGGCCAATATGAGATCGATGGTGGGATTAGCGTCTCGAACGCTCCGTTTACTGCAGTTATCTGTAATCGTCCGTTAGCTAGAGCAGTCAAGTGTATGCTATCTAACATTTTAGACTTTAGCTAAATAGTTTTTACGCTAAAGTCTTAGCTAAAGTAACTATCCTTAGCTGAAGATGTGCCGAACGAAAAGTCATCATCATCATTTCACTCTATAAACATTCACTGCCGGACAAAGGCCTTTCCCAATAATCTCACTGACGACTGGTCTTGCGCTGCCCGCATCCAGCGGCTGCCCGCGACTCTTACCAGGAGCCCTATTCGGAGATTTGAGATTTTGGTCTCACCTTTTTTTGTCCTTGTTGCTCTCGTTTGAAGTCATAGGTGTGAGAATGACCAAGATAAAATCTCATCTCATCTCACGCGTAGGAATAGCCCCCCAGATCGTCGGTCACCTTGTAGGTGGCCTTGTGTAGCGAAGAGTATTGTTGTTTTATTGAAATAAGTAGAATATGTTTACTGACCGTCTTACGAGGAGGTACATTGCATACATAAGGATGTGATAGACAGATAGAAGATAACCAGGGCCCAGGACAGTAGGGCGTTTTTAGTTATAGTGCGTAAGTGTTATAGGTATGAATCGAATGTTTTTCTGCTCGACTACAGACTTAAAAGACAAAGGATCCACTCAGGGAAACAATAAAGCTGTTCCATCTCTTAACGTCCGGAGATAAATTTTATTTATACCGTACAACAGCTGCAAACTTTTGGTCAGCGCACGCGTAAAACGTCTGTTTGTTGTTGTAACCTTTTTGTTTCTATGTCTTGGCTCTTGATTCCAGTTGGAAACATGCTTCGTTTGACGAAGGGTTTAGGTTTGTTTTAAACATACGATTTAAGTACGGTTAACTTAGGACATATTTACCTACGTAGCAAGTGAGAGAAGCGGTCTCTTCGCAGAACAGTGGTCTTTTCTATGGGAAAAAGGCATTACAATACGAATGTATTGTAACTTATTAGATTTCGTAATTTGGTTTATTTTGATTCGGGCGACCGTAAAAATTACCAGTCCAGTAGGTGTAAGTCAAAATCTGCCACAAAAGAGTTCAAAATACAAATTTTGTCGCGGAAGAAAAGTAAGAATGAAGACCGTTAAAACGATTTCGTTAAACTTGCCTAAGTGAGTCAAGAAACTGTAAAGTTTTTAACTGAAAAATAGGTAGGTAGTAGGCCGTCTCACCTTCAGCGGCGGCGGAAGATGCCGGGGAGAAAAAGTACGCTACGATGGAGCCTCACTACTCCTTCGTGCTCATCGCCGTGGAGACCATGGGTCGTTGGGGTTCGGATGCCAAAAAACTTGTTGGCGAGTTGGGGCACAGGATTAGGGAGAGAACCGGTGACTCCCGCTCTATATCGTTCCTGGCGCAGGTTAGCGATTGCCATTCAACGAGGTAACGCGGCTAGTGTTATGGGCACCTTTGCAAAAAAAAAAGAAAAAAAAAAGCTAGCGTTAGGGGCACCTTTGCACCAGAAGCGGTTAGTGGTGGGTTGTTTGATGTTTAAATTTTTATTTAGATTATTTTTTTTACTTTTTTTTCTATTTGACATGAATTTATATTCAAATATTATAATGTGTGACATGTGATTTAAAAAAAAGGTAGTAGGCAATAAATAAGAATACCAGCTACTGCACAATATTCATTAGAAGTGATTATTTTAATTTACGCAAAACAAAACTTTTTCTTACATAAGATCCGCTAAACACATGTTCCGTCAACAAAGTTCAACATTTAACTGTTTGTTTGGATATAAAAAGTGCGGTCAATTCGGAGTCGCAATAAAAGAATAAAAGGGCTTCGCACTTCACACGATGTTGGAGGTCTTGGTTTTATTTTGGTTCGTTTTTAAAATAACAAATTCTTTGAGATCTAAAAAATTCGAGCCCACCCAGCTTTAGCTAGATTACTACACTATAGGTGGGTGCACAGAGTACCTAAGGCTATGAGCGTGGGCCCATCTATATCTAACTTCGTAAAGAAAAACGAAATTCTAATTCTCGGAGTACCTACCTACCACCTCAATATACCAAAACCGTTTGAAATGCAAACAAGAAAGCGTTTGTAGGTCTACCTAGGTAGTAAACACACTTCGTACTTATATCTATCCTATCTAGAGTTTTAAATAGAGAATTAACAGAATATTAGCATTTATAATTCAAATTTAAGCTTGATGCAACATGCGTAGACACAATGGCGCCGTCTCACCTTCTAGGAACATCGGTTCAGGCCGGCGCTGCCGCCGCTCAAGCCGAAAACCTCAAGCGGCGCAAGTATGCACATCTTGACCGGGTGTACATGTTTGCTCCGTTTGGGGTAGAGACGATGGGTCCGTGGGGGCCGGCCGCTTTGGGGCTTTTTCGTGACCTGACCAGGCGATTGGTGGAAGCGTCGGGTGTCCAGAATGCTGGCTTTTACTTTGCACAGAAGCTGAGCATTGCCATTCAACGTGGCAATGCCGCCAGCATTCTGGGGACCTTTCCTTCCACTAATGGTCTTTTAGTTTAAATTTTTGTGATTTATTTAGTTATTTTAATTTCTAGTTTTTAGTTAATAGTTTAAGTTTTCTTTAATTTTCTGTTATTATTTTAAGTTGTGTTAAACCAAAGTTAAACCAAATTATTTAGTGCACACACATTTTATATCGCCTATGTATGAGTGTTATTAAGCGCTTTTTTTAGTTTAAGAAATAAAATAAATCCTGATACAAAATAAAAAAAGCTTGTAGGTAATCAATTTCAAATTAAAAAACACCCCTGGCAAGCTTAGAACCCTCTCCACTAATTCACCGTTTAAACAAAATAAATAACAGTTCATATCCATTCGGGAGTTCTAGGTACGATGCCACAGCAGACACACACATGTCGAACTTATAACACCCCGTCGTTTTTGCGTCAGGGGTTAAAAACAGCTCGTTACTGTATACTATCTAACCTCCGTAGCCTCAAACCTCTAGCGCTAAACACGAGATTTATTTCACTGTTCCAGGCGTGGCCATTTGCGTTCCAACACGGCGGCGCTCTCAGCTGTTCCATCTCCCAGCGCTGGAACATCACCCCACAGAACGACACCTCTTGCCGCAGCGGCCCGCGCGAGAACACCCAGAGCCACGACTACCATGAGTATCCCGAAACAGACTACGATGAACGAGGGTACGAAGACGTGCCGACCAATGAATGCACGCAGATACAATACTGCGACTATGGGTACAAAGAGACCTATTACGAAATGAGGAATGGGTATTCTACAGAGAATCTTATGAACAATGTTGGATAGAGGTGGTAGCTGATACAAGCAGGGTTTTCCTAAAGCTGAGTCTCCACTGACCGAGCACGCCTAAAAAAGCTACGCTTCTATCTTGCTCTGTCTGCTAAGCGTACCACGTTCCATACTGAGATGTAAGCTTGCCTGGCGAGGCGTGCACGGTCGGTGAATACCCGGCTTTATATTCTCTGGGATTCTAAAAACCAAAGTTAAACCAAATTATTTAGTGCACACACATTTTATATCGCCTATGTATGAGTGTTATTAAGCGCTTTTTTTAGTTTAAGAAATAAAATGCCTTTGATTCAGATAAAAGTTTATTTTGAACTTCGTTTTAATTTAAGATTTTAAATTTATGGCTTGTTTATTATTGGACCTATCTAGGTGAAACAAATTGATAAGGGATCCGATCTTCGGTGGACCTCTGGGTTGCGTTCAGAGGCGCGTAGACCCGTAGCGCATCCAGATTGCAACTTCGCCGTTTACAACATCAGTTTTGTATGGCAAAGTTGCACTCTGTGTCCGCTCCGTTGTATCCTCTGAACGCACCCCTGTTCCATACAGCTCGTACGGATATAGCGGCATCAAAAAGTTGTCACTTGACACCTTTCCCAGTCAAATGAATCACTAATTTCTACATATCCGTAGGTAAGAAATTCTATCGCCTTTCAGAATAAAGTGGTAATCCGATATTTAACAAAGTACGCGTCAAGCCGCCACTGCGAGGAGCCTGACAAAACAAACACTGAAATAGATGGAAAAAATAAACGTTCGCTTGCGGAAACGCCAGTTTTTATCTAAAATACTTTACTTCCATAAATCAAATTATTTAACAACTAATGGATTGGCCCTTCATACAATTTTAAATTTTGATTTATTAATTATGTACATAAGTAAGTAATTACTTAGGTAGGTGCTTATGTTATTTTGAATTTTAATTAATTTAAAATTGAAATTTTGTCATAAATCTTTACTTATACCTACTTAGTTGTATTTAGTTGCAAATTAGGGATTTGCGAAAAAAAAGTATATAAGGGACGAGACAATGTGCAGAAAAAAAAACTAATTTTTAGCGTGTCAAAAGGTTTATTTTATCTGGGTATGTATTATGCCACAGAGCACACTACAAACTATTTTTATATAAGTAGAAAAAATGTAACCATAAGCGAGGCATGTTTTGGTAAAATTTGTTTTAAATAATTACACTAAACTAAACTTACTAACTAAAGCCATTACAATGATAAATGAATATTAAGAAATTAACTATCACACTCTAATAAAGTACTTACTTAGGATAATAGCAAGAGTTTTGATTTTTGATTGTTACTCAATCAAAAAACTTATGGTGGGTCCAGACGTCGCGAGGTATGCGCTGCGCACGGGACAGCGCACGCTCGGCTGAGGAAATAAATAATCCTGAGCGTTTGCTTGCTGTATGCGTCATCATGTACGTGTTGTACGCGCCATGTGTGGGGCTCACCTCGCCACGTCTGAATCCACCTTTAGCTATTTCGCTTACACAAACTGATTTACTTTGCGACAAGACCAATGTCTGATTTGGCTTGAATCACTAAACTTGTGGCCTAAATGCACAGATTACTAAATAGTTACGAGTTTTAGTTTTCCGTTGCTCTCGGACTTTGCACTGAACTGATCATTAGTTTAAATTCGCATATTTTTCAAATTCAAAAAAATATTATTAATATCTTTAAAAAAAAATAAGATTTGTCCAAGTGAAATAGCCTTCAAATCTATCATATCAACATTAGTTGAACGGAATGGATGAAATAAATACTTACAGAACAAATATTTTACCACAGTGCGGTAGTAATGTTTAAAAGCCAACTAACTGGTTTTTTTAAAATAAAAAAAAACAATCGAATACGTAAGGGAAAACTAAAAAATCGCTAAGAAAACACGTGAAATTGATTATTAGTTATTAGACTTAAATAACTTTAAAATTGCTACATTTTTTTTATAGAATGAAACACGTACTTACTTACAAAAGTAAGTGATAATAAAAATATTTCTAAAAAATAATCATTGTACATAATCTAGGAAACATTAAATTGCTTTTTGTGTCTTATTTTCTTACCTAATTGCCTAGTCTATTTATCTAAGTTGATAAACATATTAAAAGCTACGCAAATCTATAATATTCTTGTTAGACTAATGTTATACATATTTTATCTAATTTGCCGTGATTTAGCTTGAAAGCAGCTGATTCTGATATACCTAAATTCTTCTATTATATTGCAGTTTGCAGTATACAAAAAAGCAATAAGGATTTTGATATCGCGTCAGCGCTGTAAAATATCCAAATAAAAGATATAACAAAGAGATGGCGGGATAATGTAAGGTATAACATCAGCCCCTGCCAATAGCAATACTGCATGGAGACCACGACCGCTGTCAAGAGCGTTGCCACTAAGAAGAAAGAACCTTAACAACTCTTTAGTAAGTAAACTTTCGCATTAAACGAAGGTTAATTAAGCCATTGTCAAATATCACCATAGAATTGATGAAACTTCATTGTTAATCCAAAGCTGATCCAGGGACCCTATTCGGAGATTTGAGATTTTCATCTCATCTTTCTTCATCCTTGTTGCTCTCGTTTGAAACATCATAGGTGTGAGAGTGACCAAGGTAAAATCTCATCTCATCTCACGCGCAGGAATAGCCCCCCAGATCGGGAGGGCTATTCCTACGCGTGAGATGAGATGAGATTTTATCTTGCTCTCGTTTGAAACATCATAGGTGTGAGAGTGACCAAGGTAAAATCTCATCTCATCTCACGCGCAGGAATAGCCCCCCAGATCGGGAGGGCTATTCCTACGCGTGAGATGAGATGAGATTTTATCTTGGTCACTCTCACACCTATGACGTTTCAAACGAGAGCAACAAAGACAAAAAAAGGTGAGATTAAATCATCAAATCTCCGAATAGCTCCGCTGGCGAATGCGCCGTTCGCGCTTGCTATACGCGTGAGTTTCCATAAATTTTCCGTGCAAGCTAAAGAGGCATCAAATTGCAACAATTGCAACATGCGTGAAATGCGCGCGCAGCGCGTAGACAGTTTTGAGCGGCGAATTCGCCAGGTCTGGATAAGTCCTGATATGTACATATTTAAATCGGTATAGGTAAATATGGGATACTTTTTGTGATTTTTGTGTGAGACTTAATCTCCATGCGCAATTTCTTTGATCATAGTCGAGTGGTATCTATATATTATTTTTACTAAATGTTTAAAAATGTTATTTATAAAACAACTGCTTTCCAGCTTACAGGCGGCAGTACTATAGAGATTACAGACTTTAATTTAGTTCAAAACTAAGAAAATACAAAATAATTATGATTAGGTACTTATTAAGTATAGTAATTAGCTAGTGCTGTGTAATATTTTTTTTTGTGTTTTCAGAGTAGGTAAATGAAAATAATAAAGATATATATTTTTATAAACAAAACCTACTGCTTATTACGTAGGTATCTATTTTGCACAAACCTTAAAGTTTTCTAACACAATAAACCAAATTATTCATTTTCTTTGTTAATGAATTATATTCATGCAAAAGAATTTAAGCTTTTTACGTACATATGCAATTATGTTAAGTATTCTTTTTATAAAAAGTTTCAATTTAAGTTAATAAAAATATTAATTATCTCTACCATTTTTGGGAGCATCCTAGCTTTAAACCTTTTATACCTAATTGGTACTTAATTTTAATTATGTCAACTCCACATTTCTCAAAATTAGGTGTAAATATTAGATACGAGGGGACAAGCACTTTATGTGTATTTTGCTACAAGAATCTTTTAGCACTTGAGTGTGGGCGCCAGTGTCGTTTGGAAGGATAATCTCCATAATGAATGGGGGAAAGAACGTACCTATAAAAAAAAAACTATTAAGTATACCGAGCGCTCATTGAGGGGGATAAATGTTTTGTTTCATAGCATTAATTTGGGTTATATCGCGCTTTGGGCTATAAATCTCGTGTAAAGTTAGACTCCAATAAGTTTGTATCTTTTGTAAATTTGCTTGTGGATTTTACAAATATTTTAGAAAATGACTCTCAAGAAAAAAGAAACTCACGTAAAATAAAGCTCAAGTGGCCAAATTGAAATGTAATGTTTCAAAAACAAGAAATTTAGTTCATTTTGAGAAAGACTATAGTTTCTGAATTGAATAACTATGCCTTACAAACGGGCATAGCTAAACTATGGGATTTTTCTAGTTTGCTACGGAACCCTAAAATTGAAGTAGGAGTTCAAAATATGTAAGCTGTTCAAAAGTATAAATTTAAAAAAAACTTTCATAAAAGCTCTCAAGCAATCCCAAAACAAATTAACAATATTTTTTTATTCCTTACCAAAATTATGTGCTTTCGAAAAGCGTTTAACGCTCAAGTCAAATTTCTCTTTTTTATTACGTTCCCTGATTTTTTTGTTAGTTTGTGTTTAAAATTAATTCAGCCATTTAACATAATTCAATTAAGCGACACACGACAAATTACATCAATTTAGCAGTTTCAAACTTTCCCAACATCGTGATAAGTGTTTTTTTTTTTCTAAATACTTACTTAGAATATCGTAAGAAAATCTACGTAGGTATTACTTTACTTACATCTCATTATTACTGTTTTTTATGAATAATAAAGCGAACTATATTACAATTACCTAAATTCTACTTATTCTGTTATTGCATTGATATTTGCTTGCGTACTTGTAAAACACACTCGATAGTTCAATGGTCAGCTAAAAAGCAGCTATCATAATTTAGTAATGGCATATTTCAGTTAGCTGCTTATTAGCTGACGATCGGCATAAATGTGGCTACTTTTACAACTAAATTGTCTTAATTAATTAGCTATAATTGGTATTTATTTATTGCTCAATTACTAATTCTTGCATTTATACATAAACGTATCATAGTTTTTTTTAATACATACTTACTTATTTTTTGACAAAGAATGCCGCATACATACAACACAACACATGATCCACAAAAACAAGGTTTAGCATTCCGGGAGCAAACACGTCATGACGTCACCCGTCATTGTCATCTGTCTCTTTTGAACTATTTGTAAATTACATAATTTGGTTTGGCTTAAACATCGATTGACGTCACTACGTGTTGCCCACGTGACTGGAATGCTTTACCTGGCAGAGTATATTATTATACCATACCACGACAGAAAGGGCACTAGACAGTGTCAATTATTATGTAAATCAAGCCATTTTTTACTTCAAAAATCCCACAGAAACGGCCTTGTTTGAAATCTGTGTTTACACTCAAGTTGAGCATTTTACTGTTATTATATTTTTCATAAATACGTTGATTGATACAAGTCTTATGGCACTAAATATAAGAATATCCTATACATACATATAGTTTTATCTATCTCCTAGACTCCTACCAATTTTTTTTGCACGAACGTTAAGCCATTCCTTGGGAGAATCTTAACTGTATGTCCCCGATAAGCGAATATTTCGCTAGGCGTAGTTTAAAACGACATAGGCAATTCTTATATTTAGTGCAAGTTGCCAATATTAACGTAGATGTAGAGCTAATGAAATTAATTATTGGGTTACTGTGTGTAGCAAACCCGACTTACGAAGCTTTTGTAGAAGACAACAACACTTAACAAAAAGTTTGCATATAGTCACGTAATGTTTATACAAGATTTCTTCCAATAATTATACTCATATTATTGATCATATCCACTTAAAATGTTTGGTTGTTGCAATTTTATTCACACGTACAATTAATTCAAAGATATTATACCGTACAACTCCCTGTATAATGTCTTTTACCATGATTAAGAGAGCGTTATTATAAATAATCAAGTTATATAGCAATTGTATATTGCTTATCAAAATGTAAGACACAAACGCACACAATATTTACCTACATAATTATATCAAATTGAAATAAATAAACGTGTTACATTAAATGCTAACTTTATACTCGAGAAGCTTAGAAAGAAATTCTAATTATTGTGTGATATTTTGTGCGTATTATCTAAGTAATATAATAGTTATCTCCACACAGTTAATTATTGCATTCTAGACGGTACTAATAAATAATTTCGTTGGGCTACGAGTACCTACTTACGTGCACGTACTTAACAAAACAGTACACCTACCATAACTTTTTTCGAAAAATCATAGAACGTAGAAAACGTATGTAAAATGCGGTTTCCGTTTACAGGCGATACAGGTGCTTATTTTCGTTTTTGTAATTTTTTCTATCGGATTCGTTTTAAGTATTCTTCGAAGTTATGCTAGGGGCACAGATATATTATATAGGGGCAGAGATATTTTTATTATTATCCATAATAATTGGCGTAAACTTATAAATACCTTGTATACCTACCGTATGGTAAAACAATTAGGTAGATTACGTCACGCGAATATTATAATAATATAATCGAAACTAACTGAAATATTTAGTGTGATAGTAAAAATTCTAACTTAATAAATAACACGCTAAAATAATTGATTCAGTCCCATCACTTTGTTAATAAATTAAATTATTTTATCAATAAATTGGTGAATAAAATAGAACTTACTTAGTGAAATTAAATCAATTAAAACAGTGTATTTACAGAAATTAAACTGATCGATTTACAAGAAAATATGAACTGTCGAATTTGTAATAAAAATAGCTTTATAAGCAAGCAAAAAATAGATACTAAATTAAATAGTTTTAAATGTATTTGACATTTGACAAAATGGAGATTCCTCTGAAACAATATTTTTAAAGAATAGGTACTGTGTAAAATTTATTATGTATTACTTGGAGTAAAAACATTTAAACATGGCACCTAAATAATCTTATTTTATTTTCAATCATATTACATTTACGTTGACTACATAACTTCGTTTTATCAGTGATGGTGGTTAGGATACAGGGTTATAGGTACCAGCGGTAAACAAACAGCTGTTCCATACAAACAGTTCATTGGCCTGAGACAAAATGTATGGAACAGCTGTTTTTTTTTCGCGATTTCAGAGTTAGCCCCATAGTAAAAGTTGTTCATATTGTACAATGATCCATTAAGAGGTTTTTGGTGAGTTACCTATAACCCTGTATAAAAGTTTAAGCATGATATATTTCCCGAGAACTCGAAATTCTACACGAATTAAGTTTAAGGTAAGTATGCTATTTGCGTGCTAGCCACGGCCTATAAGCGGCCAAAAACCAACTAACTTCACTATTTTTCCGTTAAGTAACCAAAAAGTAGCCATCTGATATGGTTGCCTATTGCAATTGACTACTTTCTAGGTAACTGACCGCGCTGTTTGTTTAAATTGTTAATTATACCCAATTATAACAATATTTTTTGTGTATTTTAACCAGAGAGCCTTTAAAAGCGTTAAGCCAAAACCAGAGTATTGTGAAACCGCCGATACGCCATTCCTATTGGTCAAAAAGCATACGACAACCAATAGGAACACTTGCATGGGTATTCGCGGCAAAAGACTGGTTTAGGATTTGAATGTAAAAACTAATTGAACCAGCCAGTACACATAAATGTAGCAGCTAACGTTGCACTTCTGTCTTTGTCGTGTCCATTTGATATCCACGAGAGCAAAAAAAAAGCAACCTTAAAATGTATGTGATTACCTGCAAAATGTATGTGAATGGACATTAAGTACGGTAGCCAGTATTTACTTGCATTTCGTATAACATAGACCGGATAGAGGAACTCCTTAATCATTTGCTATTGAAATTTTAACTAAAAATATGCCTTAATTTCTAACCTTAGATTCTTGATTATGCAACTACCTTCCAGAGAATATGCTGATTGAATTTGATGCCGTACGTTTTCTGACGAGGGTTGCCTCAACTGAAATAAAAATAGACCATTTAGTAGGTTAAAATAAAATACCAGTCATAATGATTAACTTACTATCAAACGGGAAAAAACGATGTACAAAAATGTCAACTTATTAACTTATGTCTTTGTTATCTGATAAATTGGCATACTGGACTTGACTACTTTCTTAAGTCATTGTGGTGCGGCTACATTGGCAGCCATCGGCGATAGTTCAGGCTATCGCGACTAGTGTAGCCGGCTAGTTCGTCACTCGGCGATGAATCGAGCGATTTATCGTCAAGGCAATTCCACAGAAAGGCGATGATTGTAGCGTAACAACGCGACACTAATTATCGCGCGCTAAGGTAGCCGCACCATTTTAGTAACTGGCTGGCACTGTAAGTAAACTAACAGGTTTTACTTAATGTGTTTAATTTTATAATTGGTAGCAGTAGCATTACCCTAAAAAAACATGACGTCCAGTTCAAATGCAGATCACCCGCGCGCGCGCGGCTCTCCGCAATGTCAAAGTCACAAGTTGACAGTGACAGTTGGTAACTGTTTGATGAATTATCTATCTACTTTATTCCGAAACAGGCACAAAACACGAACCGCCAATCACAAGAAAATTAAATTTCGAATTAATGTCACCTATTTTATAAACTTTTAGAATAATCGAATTAGTTTTTGGTTAAGAGTCGCTAAGAAAATATTTGTTAATCAATCACTCTTTGTCTTTCGTAATTTCATAATCAAAAGACCGCATCGCCGCATGTAAACATACAAATTAGCACGAGTACTGGAATTCACAAATCTCACATCAAAATATGTAAATTTGGGGACCAAATCATGCTTACTTTAAGTACTGCCAGACAGCCTTTACCGTGATTCTATTTGTAGACACGTGTGCCTATAGAAAGAACGTTGACCGAATTTATTAGGTAGAAAATAGGTGACCAGACAATGTCACTTAGGAACACACGCGTGGTAACCGCATGGTTGCCATGTGAGGAAAACATGACCAAATCAGTTTTATAATTTATCGAATGGGACACAAATGTCTACATGCATTTACTGCGTATTGTGTAAGCTACGAGGAAAATGTTAGGGATTTGGATATATTTTTTAGGCCTGCTGTAGAATGGCAAACAATTTGTCATCGTGTGTCGTAGCAATTCCTTTTCACACCTGATCAGGTCGGATGAGGTCGATCTATGGTTGTACCAAAAACTTGTCGTGGTGTCTTGAGGCAAGAGCGTCGTTATTACAGTTGGAACGTAACTGGGTTTGAACTAGCGCAGTCTTGCAATACTTACTAGTGGAGTCTTGAGGCGAGAGCGTCGCTATTATAGTTGGAACGTAACCGAGTTTGAGCTAGCGCAGTCTTGCAATACTTACTGGTGGAGTCTTGAGGCAAGAGCGTCGTTATTATAGTTGGAACGTAACTGGGTTTGAACTAGCGCAGTCTTGCAATACTTACTGGTGGAGTCTTGAGGCGAGAGCGGGATCTTGATGACCTGCTGCAGCACGGCGAGCCAGTCGTCCCGGTCGTCGTGTGTCGTGGCCGTGAAACAGAACACGAGGAGTCACTAGTTGGAACGGAACCGGGCTTGAACTAGCGCAGTCTTGCAATACTTACTGGTGGAGTCTTGAGGCGAGAGCGTCGCTATTATAGTTGGAACGTAACCGGGTTTGAACTAGCGCAGTCTTGCAATACTTACTGGTGGAGTCTTGAGGCGACAACGGGCGCTTGATGACCTGCTGCAGCACGGCGAGCCAGCCGTCTCGGTCGTCGTGTGTCGTGGCCGCGAAACAGAACACGCGCTCAGGAGTCACTAGTTGGAACGGAAACCGCGCGTCCTTGCAACCGAACCCAGTGTTTGACACTTTGATGCAATAGCCGTTTGATTCGTGACCTGAAAAAATATTTACAATTTTCTTACTAAATTTAGAAATAAAGTCATTTGTCAAACTTCATTGAGAATCTATTTTAAAAGCTTTCTTAATAATTGTTATAACTTCTGACACTATTGTTTTATTTAGATTTTGAAATATTTGAAATTATTCAAAATTTGATAATATTAATCTGCTACTGGAGCCCGGTGTATGGCGACAGGCTCGCCCCCTGTCACATTTGGGACTGAATATCGTCCGGCGAAGTGTGGATGTTGTATTAAACCTCTGCCAGCCTCCTCGGGGAAAGGCGTGACGATATGTGTATAGGTAGTATAGTCTGAAATATGTAAAGAATTTTTAATACTGCAAAATCACTTACCGATGAATATTTCACCTTTCGGATAGGCATCCAAGGGCTCATCGTGGTACATCAACTTCCTGTTGTCCAGCGTGAACCAGCGCCGGCGGTGTGCGTCTGACGACCGCGGGCCCGTCTTCCAGAGCCAGCCCTCGCGGGCGAAGTCTTTGGGAAGCCGCTGGACGAGATCTGACTGAGGGGCCGAAGGAAACGCCACTTGGAGAAGGTGGAGCTGTGCGCAACGGATTGCTGTGTACCTGCAAATTGGGAGAAGGAAGTTTGTACGCTATATTGAATAGGTCTGGCCTACTATAGAGTTTGGAGTTGTAGCCTCTCCGTGAAAGCTGCTTTTAAGATGACAAACGGAAAAATAGAAGAATAAAACCAGATTACTAAAAAAAATATTAGAAATTAGAAAAATAATTGTACTCGAGCAAAATCTTTAATTTAAATTCAATTGGTAGCTTAAAAAAATAACGCCAAAAGTTAAGGGTCGTTTCCACTGAGTCACAAATGTCACCGAGGAAAATGAATAACGAAAACTGTTTCCCGTTGAGTCATACGTTAAATAAGTGGTGTCGTGAAACAGTGGGGGAAAATAATTACTTACCTGCTAGCTACCTAAAACCTGCTACCTACCTAAATACTTACCTACTTAATGGTATTCAAAGTGCAAGTATAAAAAACAAATTTACCATAATTATTATGATAATTACCAATTGTTAATGACTTCAGGCTCCTCGTGGTACACGTAAATGTGCCTTGTCGAGCCGTCCTTCATAAAGGTCAACTGCATTGAGTTCATGTGACCAACTTTAGGAGGTGCAAATGCAACATTCAACTCGGACAGCTTCAAAACACCTTTGGGCTCTTTGTCCTCTCTCACGTGATATCTGAGAAAAAGTAAATACAATGCGTGAAGAACTGCGTCAGAGAAAAACTAATTTTACCTAACAGGACATCAAAAGCTACGTTTTCATTTATCCCGCAGAAAAACGAAAAGTTTTGAGTTACAAAACGTTCTATAGTTTGCTCGGTAGGTAGGTAAATTGTTTCATAAACGTTTATAGAAGCGAATGCTCGCAGAACTACTCAATGAAAACGCAGCTTTAGACAAATTCTTATAAGTATATTCATTAGTTTACAATGGCAATTAATGCAAGCATGACAATGAGATGATGATGGATTATGGAGTAAACAATAATGAATACAGATATCACAGAACCAACGTAGGGGGAAACCGACGGTTTGTAATACTTTTGTCACGTCCTTACCTTTTTCGACCAATGTTTTTGACTCGGAGGCGATCGAATAACCGATCGAGACAACCCGTGGTACGGCCGCAGCCGTCTGTGGCGGGGTGATACCTAAGGACCAGTCCGGATAATAATTTATGCTATATTTTAGCCGAGAGCATAATTATTTATTGCAGCGCACTATTTTACAGGCATAAATTTATAGGTTAACCAAGATTAACGTATCTTGACAGTAATGACCGTTTTATACAATTTGGGACGCAATCTTAGATCGTTTATTTGATTTGATTTAATAATTTAGGCAAAAATTAGGTACTTAGCACATACATATCTGTTTTTTTTTAATGTTCTTTTTATTTACTATAGCGATGACCGCCTAGTCGGAGAAGACCCGCCTCTCAAGCCAGAGAGCGGGTTCGGACCTAGCCGAACGCACGCACCAAAATGTTCATTGTGTGAGCAAATGTGCGTCTGATAATAAAACTGGAGCCCGGTGTATGGGGAGAGGCTCACCCCTGTCACATTTGGGACTTAATATAGTGAGGCGAAGTGTGGGTGTTGTACATTTTTGCGAGCCCCTTCGGGGGAAAGGCATGACGATTTGACGATATGTTTTATTGGTTCGGTAGGCCTATTATTATTTTATGTTTATTGCTAAAATAATAAATTCTCGCTTCTCAAAACATCGCGCGCCACCGCCGTTTCTTGGCGCAAATATGGTTTCCCACTATATAATAATACTATACATATAATAATATAAAATAATAATAGCTATGGTATATTTTCTGTTTCTATCAGAGTATTTATGTTACCTATCGGAATATACCTAGGTAACATGATGTAAAAAAAAAAAGGTTTCGATTCCACGATTAAATTAAGCGCAAGTACTTTATATTATTTAAAAAATTGTTTACTTGTTGTTTGTTCATAGTCAGAAGGAAATGTTTGTTAGTACGGCAATTTTTACATTACAATAGGTAGGTTAATGACACAATGTATGTCACAATTATAAAATACGAACAAGAACAATAAGGTACTAAAGCAGCTATTTTCGCTTCTTTCCTGTTTTCATGACATCATTATTGTTATAATTACTGTTCATATTTACAGAACATCTTTATGTAGAGCCGCTAAACAAACAGAACAACAACTTTGCAACGTAGGCTGCTAATTGAAGTTGAAGGTTTTCTGCGTCACAGAGTCAATGTTCAACATTGACATACCAACCTAGGTAACTTACAGCTAATGTGAGATAAGAGGAAAAATTGGAAAACGAAGCAGTGGCCCTATTCGGAGATTTGAGATTTTCATGTCACCTTTTTTCGTCCTTGTTGCTTTCGTTTGATACGTCATAGGTGTGAGAGTGACCAAGATAAAATCTCATCTCATCTCACGCGCAGGGGCCCTATTCGGAGATTTGAGATTTTCATCTCACCTTTTTTCGTCCTTGTTGTTCTCGTTTGAAACGTCATAGGTGTGAGAGTGACCAAGATAAAATCTCATCTCATCTCACGCGCAGGAAAAGCCCCCCAGGAATAGCTCCCCGCAGATCATCATCATTGCACTTTTGCCCAGGGACAATGGGTAGAGATACATTTTGTCTCGTTCTGTACCCAAGAGATAAGGGCTAGGGATTCCAGCCATCCCCATAACAGACAAAGTAGGTCAATTAATTTCCAGCGTTTTTTCTGCTTCAATATCGCCGTTTTTCCGGAAAATAACTCGTGCGCGATTCAAACATCAAAATCAGATTAAAACAAAATTAATGATGAAAAGGCTTGCTGCCAACGTCCACCAACAAAACGGTCACCAGTGGTGGTCGTTAGGACATAGAATTATGTAATCACCCTTCAATAGTAGGTTGAATTATTAACGTTAAAGTTGTACAAAGTACAGCGTACAGGTACACTTCTGCCGTATAAAACGTTTTTTTAGCAACTTTCCTGTAACGTTTAGCATTTAACTTGTTTAATGTATCTAGTGCAGGTACTTGCTAGAGGCTGGTTCTCAACTACGCTACGTTACTACGTCGTCAAATATTAGCAGAGCGCTTGACGTATATCGCAATAAGAGGCGTGGAACATTTCGCTCGACGCGTCGCCGAAAACGTCACTTTACTCATATCACGGTAAACCCACAAATTAAACACATTTGATTTTTATCGCTTCATTTTGGTAACTACGCAAACACGCAGTTTACTTACTATTATTATAGGTACAGTACAGTGTTGTATAAGATTTTGAGCAAGAATTTCATCACTACGAGAAATTATTAAATTGGTCTATTAATGCTCGTTTTACAGTTGTGTGATGTAAGGACAACAATACTTAGGTATTTCAGAAAATGCGATGATTTCTTGGTTGGAAAAGGCTTGCCTCACAAGCCAGAGGGAGCAAGTCCGATCCCAACCAAAGGCACGCGCACCAATTTGTACGTCTTGTGAGCATTATTCTTCGATAATTGATCGAAGATGTATGTCGTCAGATCTTCACCCAAACACGTGCATTGCGAACGTATCGCCACGCATGCATGCATGTGTGCGGTAGATTTTGGTACTGATTTCTAAGTTTCTACTTTTTTTTTTAATGACTCTATGCTGCTGGCCACTGAGGCCTCGATAGCGTACCGGGCATTAGGCAAGCGCAGAGGGCGCAGGGCCTTATACTGCTTACGACTATGGGCGACGAGCGCAAGGGTACCTCTAAGGTACAGCCTCGGCTTGGAGCTAAGTTTCTACTCTTTCGTTTATACGCCCTGCAGGCCTAGCGTGCGCAACGCGACAAAGGTTTGTCGACTCTTTTTATAGAGACAGGCGTATGTTTCCGCATAGCTTTGTCACGTTGTCACAAATAGTGACGAGAAGAATTTTGTCGCGCGCGCATGCTAGGGATGCTGGAAACCGGGTCATCTATATAATATTAAACCTATCTAAAGCAAACGCAGTACGTCCAAACCCAAAGGGAATTTTTCGGCAATTACTCATCCAATTTTGATGTACTTAAACATATTTCAGTTGGCATAATGAACGCCTAATAATGGACTACTTTTAGATAATCTTTTCAAAACCATTGAAGTTTTTTTATTGAGTTTTTTAAAACTTAAGACATTTTAGGAAATCATACCTACTGTCAATTTAAAGATCATGCATCTACTTACTAACCTAGTTTAATCAAAATCGGACAAGTCCAAAATACGTTTAATACGACAACGACGAAGTGTGGGGCCCGTCTCTGGGTAGTAGTGTGCTGCACCTTCTTGCGGTTTTATCCGTAATTCTATTTATGTTTGTGTAGTTTTACTAGAAAAAAAATTTAACAACAACCGTTGTTACTTTTAAAAACCCTACCTAAGTAGGAGAAGATTCTCAAATACCAAATGACATGATAGACATGAGAAATCATTCACATATGAAAATGATTGCGCGATTTTAGCATTAGCACATGCGAAATTTAGCACATTCACTAAATAGGTAGCAAAGTGAAGACATAGAACGGGCAGGGGCGGACACAGGGTTGCTATAACGGGGTAAGAGGTATAATTTTTTTAAACATATTTTTTACCCATTTAAGGGTAACGAGACTAACGAGTGAAGCAGATTTATGGCACTACAGCTAATTTATTATTATGTTGGCAACAAGTTCTTACGTGACAATACTGATATAAAAATCTTTATGGCGCATAATATTGTAAATTTTATTATTCAATCAATTTAATTGATTGTATAACAACAGAATACAAAAGATACTGCAAATATAAATAAGTTGATTGTTTTTCTAGGAACTTCAGATAAAATTAGAGTCGTAGGTATTTGAATGACATTAACAATAAGATTTAAAAAGCTTACTTCAAACAAATATGCCCCGTGTAACCTAAAAACCCTGATAATATTTCGTAAGCTCTTTATTAGCTGAAGCTGTAGATTGTTACGATTGTTGTAGATATGACAGAAGTAGTCAATCTTTTTACAAGCATGCGAAGCTGGCTTTTTTCAATAAGAGCACACGTAGTACGGGATTTTATATCCCCTTCACCAGGAAGGAATAGGGCAAAAACGACTGGGAGCTTACCGCAAGTTTGATAGTTAACGAAAACTTTTTTCGTTTTCGTTGGCTCCATACATTTAAACTAGTTCCGTAACGTTTCCGCCAGCGACGCTTTATTGAAATGTATGGAGCCAAACGAAAACGAAAAAAGTTTTTCAACGATCAGAACTCATGGTAAGGGCCCTGAACTGATAAAACTGGTGAGACTTTTAAACCCTCAACAATTGTTTGTTTGTTTCAACAATTGTTATTATTAGTATTAGTATTAGGAAACTCACTTCAATGTGTCCTCGTTTTCAGACAAAATAAACTTCCTGAGTTGATACCGACTGTCTTCCTTCCCCCTCTTCATCAGGAAGCCCTCCATAGTCCCCGACAGGTAGTTCTGGCGTTCGGGATGGCAGAACTCTTCTCTTTCGTATTTACCTCGAATCCATTGTTCGATAAGGACTCTGGAATGAATAATATTAGAAGCTTTTGAATAACAGTTAGAAGTTTCTAGATTTTATAAAGAATTCTTCCTCCTTGCGTCGATTCCCCACTACTGGGAGTCGTGACCCATCGCGGAAAATAGCGAAAATACTAGACATTTCTGTCTACTGAAAAGACAGACAAGTGCCTTCAACTATTAGGAGAAAATATTAATAAATTATTTTCAATATTTAACATTTAAATAACAGTAAGTAAAGCAACAAATGTAGGTAAACAAATAAAATACTATTGGAATCTATTTCCCAAGATTTTTTATCTGTTGCCTACATTCTATGGTGTGATAACAGGAATGTGGGTCAAGTCAAGTTTTGATGTTGATAAACAAGCGCAACAATGCTATGAAAACACTGTATTTTGTGTACGCTATTATTTTGTAACATTAAAGGCCGTCGTTATTATAGCTACTAGCATTGATGTTTGAGCCCTATACTGGGTGCCGTAAAATATAATTTTATTGCATGTATGGCACATGGTCAACGCGTGTTTGTCATCCCACATTCGATGGTAGCTACTCGAAAGTTTACTGGACACTACATGATATTATGCTCTCATGTCAATAATTTATTTACCGAGTTTTTCTAGATAATGTCCAATAACTCAAAGCTAGTGCTCAATACCCACATCATTTTTCTACGTATATGCTGCAACAGATTTGTTGATTAACAAGTACTTACTGTAGGTTTAACCTTTTAACTATAACGGTTTCAAGTGCCCTTTTGATACTGAAATACTTACTGTGGATCGTTTTTCGTAGGTCTTCTGTAGCAAGGAGGAACTCTTTCCTCATACTTGTTCCTGGCTGCTATGTTGCCGACCTCTTTCATTCGCTGGACCTGCGAGTCTTCCCAGCGGTCAAGGTTCAAGTGCTTGACTTTGCTGATGTGGGCTCCCATGCCGCGGTGGATACTTGCGCACCGCATGCATATGAAGATGCCAATATTGTATGACGCCCAATCAGGGTCTGAAATAAGTATTCAAAAGATATTTTCAATGGTGGCATTCCATAAATATGGCTCAAAGAGTCTTTTCCACTTTTTAATATATAAATACATGTTTTTAGCTTTAATGTACTTTTCTAAGACAATGGTTATAGTGTGATTTCATATTACAATACCCCAAAACTTGATATGATTATTTGTTAATTGATACAGCATTTGTTTGTTTTGAAGTTTTTCAATACAATACATTGGCAAAACTGTGGATTTTCATAAACATAATCTTAAATCTTAAAAATGATGCCTACCTAACCAACCTGTTAAATTTGATTGGATAACAAGTTCCCGTAGAGTTGTTTACGAATAGCTTACCACTATAGTCAAAGTACAATTACGATAAAACAATACTGAAACTTATTTTTTTCTTATCAGTGAACCTACGTAAGAAGTCCAGAACTGATGCGATAAGAAACTCAAAACGTCAAAACAAAACAAATGACTTATCATGACGCATTTCTTGATGCCGATCGAGATGTAATCGAATAAAATAGGATTTAGAAAATGCTAAAAATAACCGTTGTAACCAAAGTAATTGAGAAACAATTTTAAACGTTTTAGGACGTTTAAAATTGTTTCTCGTTGGACGTTTTGGACGTTTAAAGTATTTAGCCATAGCATGTGCTGTCCAATATTGCGGAAATAATCATTGACTTTCGTCAAAATTTACGTGAGTCATAGTCCGGTCAATTTAGACCAAAAAATGAGAGTGAAGTTACATAAAGTCCCAACAAGCTGAATTTTTGTGAAGTTGTTCAAAACATAATTACAAACAATGTCTAGAAGTTCCCCATCATTCCCCTGTAAGGAAAAAATTTAATTCAAGGTCAAAGGTCAAAAAAATGAGTTTTTCGCGATTTTCAGCAAAACGATAAGTTTTATCATAAAAGTACCTCAGACAAAAATTGTAGATCAAAAAATTATCTATAAAAAAAGTATCAATACTTTTTTTCTTACGAGCCACCGTTTCTGAGATATAACGATTCTAAAAGTTATAAAAGTTGTTATCGTCATAATATGCATGAGTACGCCACGTATATACGAGTACATCTAGAGTTGTAAAATTTTATAATTAATTATGTGTTTAAATATTTTTCTATCGGTCATTGTAACTTATACTTACAATATAAAATATACATAAGTTTTAACTACAAGAATATCAGGTAAAAAGAAACCCAGTCTCTTAATCTTTAAGCCAGTGTAACTTCGAGACATCTGTCTCTTGTTTCATTGTGTGCGTGGCTAGGGCCTAGGCTAAAAAAAGTGATTCAACTCAACAAGAAGTTATTACCAACGGCATCCGCTTTCTTCTTTCTATGTACGGAGCTCCTAAAAAAACTACCTGTTTAGATAAACATCGATATGCATGTTTCGTTAAAAATACTAAAAATAAAAAACAAGTTCAATTGGCTTGTCTTCCTCCAACCTCAGTTGCTGCTCACCAACATCTTCTTTCTTCGAGTATATTACCAAGTTCAAGTGTGGCTTGGTTATCAGCTAGACCCTACAGACTGGGGTTGAAAGTTGGTCAACAATATATTAGAGCCAGTTTAAACTTTACTTTACTTTTATCTTACCCAATCTTTGAAAATTTCCGTTATTTTGCAATAGTTTTACATTAAACAGGATCACAACTAACCCGTGGAGTAGGCCTACTGGGGAAACCACGTTGACAAAAACGCGCTAAGTACACTACCTCATAGGTGGCGTGAAAACGTGTGCGAATATTATGACGATAACAACTTTTATAACTTTTAGAATCGTTATATCTCAGAAACGGTGGCTCGTAAGAAAAAAAGTATTGATACTTTTTTTATAGATAATTTTATGATCTACAATTTTTGTCTGAGGTACTTTTATGATAAAACTTACCGTTTTGCTGAAAATCGCGAAAAACTCATTTTTTTGACCTTTGACCTTGAATTAAATTTTTTCCTTACAGGGGAATGATGGGGAACTTCTAGACATTGTTTGTAATTATGTTTTGAACAACTTCACAAAAATTCAGCTTGTTGGGACTTTATGTAACTTCGAATGTCTAAATTGACCGGACTATCAGTCTCTTACACGATATCTGAGTTCTAATTAGTTACAGCATAAAAAAACAGTAGTAACTCAGTCATTAACATCATCACTCTCCTCTAAAACTGTACTTCGCGATGGTCGAACGAAAATAGAATTATTTGTGTACCTAGGTAGATCCCCACGATGCTGAGCAAAATGTGTTTCACGGTAATTAAATACCAACAAGGTAGGTATGTACAAAAAATACGAATGATTTGGAAGAATGAATGAATGTATTTTGTACAAATACCTACTTCTATTAAGAAAATGGTTCTTGTCTTCGCATTTACGTACCTACTTGATGTATCTTGACAACGTTTCATCGTAAAATTTGAGATAACTACCTTTATTTGAATTAAACAACTTTTCTTCAAGTCCACTAAAGCAAAGCCTTCGGGGTTTTCCCCACGCGTTGATTCACAAGCACTTTCAATGGAACGGTTTTGAATTTCAATATAACTGTTGACTTTTCTTATGGCCTTTAGATTGGACTTAGGACTTGAGCCTGCCCTGTCAATTTATGTAACTTATGATTTTATCCCTTAAACTCACATTCTTTGCAACTCTTTGCCACACCTGACAACAATAAGATCAAGGCGCAAGTGCCTTCATCTGATTGTTGTCAGGTGTGGCAAGTTCTCAATTAAGTAGTATTTATACCTAGTCATGTTACAGGTAAGTAAAAATCTGAGTCATACCGATATTGAGATATTCTGAAAACTCTTTTACTGTAACTGTATCATCTTCAAATACTCAAAATAGGCGTTTCCACGTCTGTCTCGCATGACATCCGTGTTTACAAGCAGACGGGTACACCGACACAACGTCACGCCACGCACACATGGGCCGGTGGCCTCACTCGCAAATAACAACGCTATGTCATATTGCGAGATTTAAAAACAGCGACTTCATCGACAGACACGATACACCTTTGCAAGTTTACAAGTAATCAAAAATAATTGGACGGATTTCAATTGTCACGTAACTGCAATTACATAAACATAATACTAAAATTTATTTCATTTTAGGTAGGTAGGTAGGTACCTACCTAGAATTAATACAAACCTAATATTTAGTTTAAACTCGGCTATTTTCCTAGGTCAGCCTACATAATAGCCAGTCATGTCCTAATAAGCTATTTACAGCAAGTTGATGACGTACCCATGTAAGTACCTAGTACCTACCTACAAAAAATGAAGTCACATCATAAATAGGTATTTCGCATTAGAGCTGTGCTACCTAATATGACAATGCCAACTCCAGGCTTCACGGTGCTTTTCAGCAGTTACCTAGTCATCCATTTCCATTAGTGACGTACCTACTTACCTACATCATAGAAACATTTTTATGAATAGGTAAGCTAAAAGTTCTTATGAAATTAATAATTATCGTTTTTCTTTCTAAAACGCAGTCCCAAGTTTTATCTTGATTTTTGATGATTTATTGAATGTACCTTTACTACGTTACGTCAAAATATGCCCCCCGACACCCTTTCACCCACCGCTAGCCGATGACGACGTGCCTTACGTTACGTTACAAGGGCATGTGTAGGTACCTGGGGTTGGTTGGGTTTTGTTTGACAGCTACAAGCACTAAGTAAAAATGACTCATACAATCTCTGGGGGTCGGTTGGGTTTTGTATAGGTGATTTTATTTTCAGAGCAGCTACAGCATTAGGTACAAAGGATGACTCATGAAAACTTAATTTCTTCTCTTTTTTATTTGTATTATTCGTGAAATGTAAGTAGTTATGTACATTTACTTGGTCCTTATTTTTTAATAACAAAACCTTTTTTTTTACAATTATTAATTTCGAACCGTCAAACCTCACCCTATTAACATTTGGTGGTAGGTAGGTGGTTCGCGGGTATTTTGACAGTACCTAGGTATTCATTTTTTTAAGGTTCCGTACTCAAAGGGTGTAACGGGATCCTATTTCCAAGCTGTCCGCCCGCCTGCCTGTCTGTCACCAGGCTGTATCTCATGAACCGCGATACCTAGTTGGATAGGTAGTTGAAATTGTGTATGATTATGATGAATGATGTTTTTCTGTTGTCGCTATAACAACAAACACTAAACAAGTACTTAAAAATTAAATATTTTAAAAACCCGACACCGATTTTCATCAAACAGCGAAGATCACTCCCGGCTAATTTACCATTTTACTTTTTTTACCAAACAAAAAAAAAAACAAAATCGGTTCATTCGTTCGGGAGCTACGATGCCACATACACACACACATACAGACACGTCAAACTTATAACACCCCGTCGTTTTTGCGTCGGGGGTTAAAAACAGAATAAAACAAATATTGAAGGGGGTCCCACACAACAAACGTGATTTTTTGCTGTTGTTATAGATAACTAGCTGCGCCCCGCGGTTTCACCCGCGGGTAAAAAGTATCCTATGTGCTATTTTAGACTATAATCTATCTCTGTGCCAAATTTCATCCAGATCTGTTCAGCCGTTCTGGCGCGAAAGAGTAACAAACATCCATCCATCCATCCAAACATACAAACTTTCGCGTTTATAATATTAGTAGGTAATAGGATGGTAGGTACAGAACCCATCGTGCGCGAGTCCGACTCGCACGGTTATTTAATGTATTTTCATCTATTGCAGTATTTCTTTATTATTATTTCTTACATAGGTACGTACAAGCCTAGTGTTTTAATTAGCAACATAGGTTGCACTAAATTTAAAAAATGCATTATAAATAGGTAAGTAGTAGGTACCTACCTACCTTAGTTTCACACCGTTGCTTTTGCAGTAAGGAAACGATTTAACAAGTTTGCCGCGCCCCAAGACCTTTAAATTCCTGCCTTAGTTCGTTTCTGTTAGTAATCAAGAGCTGGAGGTAGGTACGTAAAGTACTTAGTACTTTTAAGAAAATAACATACCTACCAACCTTAAGAACATTCTGTTTATACCTACTTACAGCATATGATTCTTAGTTTTTTTTTATAATATTGTCACAGAGGTAGGTAAGTAGAAGACGTGATTTGTTTACCTTCTATAAAATAATAAACACTTACCCTGCCAATGTAATAGTTTGGTACTTACCTAGCTAACCAATGTAAGTAACCAGATAGATAATGCGTTAAGTAGGGACCTACCTACTAAAATTACCTTATCACTTCCATTTAAACCAATCGGTTTCTCTTTGCGTCTTTTGCTAGTGAAAATTATATTGTTTAGTTCCCAAATCTGTCTATTCCTTATACCCAGTAGGTACTTGTACTGTCTGTACCTAGGCAAGTGGGCACCTAAGTATAGGCACCTATACCTACTCTAGACAAAATCAATTCTCCTAGCCAGCCAATAATATGAGTATTTTCTTTGATAAACATCATTGCTCATCGAAAGTTAACTTTTCTCACGGTTTAACAGCATGTTTTGATCATCTCGTACAACTCCACGATGATTTGTTTTCATTCAATGCATTTTACGTCGAGGTCACTGAACTCTAAAGCATGGACGCATTTACGCCCCCCGCCTATTCACCACCCCATGAAAATACCACGCACAAGGAAAACACTATCACTAAATCACTCAAGAAACACTAATAACAACATACCCGGGCTTCCACAATCGGCACAAACATTATTTCCTTGTTTCTTTTGCAACTCATGTAACAATTTCTGGTTATGATGATCTACCATCGTGGAACTTTTGCATCAATAATGAAGACATACACGCTTGATATCGTACGACGTCGCTCGAAAGTCGAACGCCCCAACACGACGCGTCTCGAACACTGCGCGAGCGAGCGAGCGCGCGAGCAAAACTTCGACCGCCACCGCCACGACCGACGCGCGGCGAATCGGTTCAACAAACGCCATTTCGTCAACGTGGAATGCCGTTGCATTCACACACATTCGCTTTAGGTAAGCATGAATGAGATAGAAAGAGAAGTCTAGCTTCGAGATGAATGAAAACTAGTATGTAGTAGTGAATACTCGTAAAATTCATTTGTGTGCGTAATGTATCGTAAAACACGTAGTAACTCTAGTATTGCGAGTGTTGCGAATGCGGACTATTCTGTGAAATTAATTCATTTAATTTAAGTCTAGTTAAAGGTTAAAGGTACTTAATTATTTTAAAAATATTTCGATGAAAAACCTATGTACCTACTCATTATGCAAAAACTACGAATACCTACACTAGAGAGCCAAAATGTTTATCTGTAGAGTACTTACTCATATAAAATTCAAAAATAAAGAAACTTAGGTATTTTGATGCTTAGTTTCATGCGTCAAGCTGTAATTTGTAGATTCTAGGATTTCCAGACTACAGTTCCAGTAGGTCTATTCCTACAACTCGAGATATTTTCCTGGTCTTTGTCTCTCTCGTTAAAAGTCATAGAAGTAAAATTGACCAAATATCTCACGCGTAAAGAGTAGGGGCCGGAGCCCTACACCTAATGTTTTTTGGTCATTGTCTCTCTCGTTTGAAAAGTCCTATGAGTGAGAGTGACCAAGAAACCTCTCGAGCGTCAAGAATAGGGGGCAAGACAACTTAGATCAACCTAGAGTAAAAGACGGAACACTGCGTTATATCTCGCTGAAGCCACTTCTTTTTAAACGTGTGCGCGTGGTAATGTTGCCATGAAAAACATATATTAATTCCTAAACTCTACGTTAGGCATTTCCGTTCCAATATACAACCTTATTAGATTTAATATTCTAAAACTGCACATATTTGTAAGAGTTTAATATTACGGCTTTTTCAAAATTCCCTTGTAAAAAACTGCACAGTTTTTAAAAAGAACCTCAAAATGTAGTCCTGTCCACACCTTTATAATGTACTATGTATAATTATGTATACGACATTATACCATAAAAACCAATGCACATAATGTCGAGGTAAGAAAGACTAAGCGGGTTGCGTAGTTTTTTGCGTAAATATGTGCGTGTTGTGTATATATACCACAGTAGCGTAGGTTTTGGATGGTTTTTGGCTTCAAATAAATCATACGCCGTGCGCCATCTTACTCTATAAGTTCATCTGAGGCACCAACAGCCAGCAGCTTATGCGTCGCGTCTGATTTCCGTTTTAATAAAATAAAAAGAAATGATCATTTTAGCCTTCGTTTGCTTTTGTTTGGTCAGTACCTACGGTACGCAGGCGTTGCAATGTAATATTTTGAACGAGAACAAGTTAAAAAAAATTAAATGACCTAAATTATTATGTATTTACGTTTTTACTTACATACTTCGTAATTTAAAAAAAAATGTCTATGACGAGACGCAGCGCATTCGTTAACTTGGTGGTGTAGACCAACTACAAGTTGGTTGACAGCAACGGATAGACAGTAGATTAGTGGAGGTAGGTAGTTAGATGATCACAACGCTGCCACTCGACAACACGCGAGAAGAAATGGAACTCTATACTGTGGCCCTATTCGGAGATTTGAGTTTTTCATCTCACTTTTTTTCGTCCTTGTTGCTTTCGTTTGAAACGTCATAGGTGTGAGAGTAACCAAGATAAAATCTCATCTCATCTCACGCGCAGGAATAGCCCCCCTGACACGTGAGATTTTATCATGGTCACTCTATTGTTATGACACTTCAAAGAAGAAAGAGAATGACCAAATAACAACTCAAGCATGCCTCAGACCGTGACAACTATGCACATTGTATTATTATATGCTAAGGAGTATACTGTGTACAAATACAACACTTAAAAACTAAGATAGAAAGAACCAATCCAAAGAGAAAGTCTTCAGCCAAGAGTGAATGGTGAAAGGGGACTGTTTTATCATCACTCCATCATCTCGTCGTCGTGGGGTTCTTCTCCCTCCCTTTATGGGGGAGTAAGGTAGCGGCCACGAGGATTGTCCTCTTTACCGCGGCTGGGCGCTGGGGGACGTAGCCCCCAGGGAATTTGTGAGCACGAGCGCCGGACCCGGCTTGCGCCGGCGGCCGCGTCGTACTGACGATGACGTAAAGCACGTCGTGGTAGCAGTGGTCGGTGGAGTCCCTCGCCCGTCGCAGCTGCGGGCGGCATCTCCACCGAAAATGCGGGTAAGCGCAACTCGCCGTCTCGCTCTCGACCTCTCGCTCCAGGGGACTCCAGCGCGTAAGGCCGGGCGGCCCCGAGCGGTCGGCACGAAGTTTACGGACGGCGGGAGAGGGCGCGAGCGCGCTTTGGCCGGCGTACGCCAGCTGTGGCGGCTCAAGCGGCCCTGTAGTGTGATGGCCGCCTTACGGCGGCATTGACGGTCCATCATCTGTAAAAATCATACTATTATTATTAGCTTAACACTACTAAATGGGCTGGATGCTCGACGTCAAATTCCCCTAAACAAGGGAGAAAAAAAAAGAAAATTTAAGGCCACGAGGATTGTCCTCTTTACCGCGGCTGGGCGCTGGGGGACGTAGCCCCCAGGGAATTTGTGAGCACGAGCGCCGGACCCGGCTTGCGCCGGCGGCCGCGTCGTACTGACGATGACGTAAAGCACGTCGTGGTAGCAGTGGTCGGTGGAGTCCCTCGCCCGTCGCAGCTGCGGGCGGCATCTCCACCGAAAATGCGGGTAAGCGCAACTCGCCGTCTCGCTCTCGACCTCTCGCTCCAGGGGACTCCAGCGCGTAAGGCCGGGCGGCCCCGAGCGGTCGGCACGAAGTTTACGGACGGCGGGACCAGGCGAAATCTGCTAGAGCGCTGCTCAGACCGGTCCTGAGCTCTAAGTTGCCATTGAGAACCAAAGTGGGGGTCTACAAGACCTACATTAGAACGAGACTCACTTACGCTGCCCCGGCATGGTTTGCTCTATGCTCGGCCAGCCAGAAGAAACGACTCCAGGTGGTGCAGAATGTCACCCTGAGGATGATCTCGGGAGCCGGCCGGTACGTACGCAATGACGTCATCGCCCGGGACTTGAAAGTCGAGACGGTGGGGGAGTTCGTGGTTCGTTTAGCTCGCAACATGTTTGCTCGAGCAGACAACGGACCACACCCCCACCTACAAAACATTGCGCCGCACCACGCACGTCCCCCCGACGTACGTACCTGGCGTGCCCTCCCTAGAGATCTCCTCCTGGCTGGCCTGGACGAAGAGGGAACAACAGGCGGCAACACAGAAGATGAGGCCACACAGAGGACGTAGAAGACGTCAAATAGATAGAGAAGAAGGCACCACAATGCCAAGACGTGGCCACCGTGTCACGTCGAGCGAGGGTGCTGAGAGGCCGCCGGCGCGAGCTGGGCTGGAACTCGCACCCTCCCAACTGCCCTGGGGGCAATGATCCCCCAGCGTCCAGCCTCGGCAAAGAGGGAACCCCTCGAGGCCGATTCCTTACTCCCCCCAACGGGAGGAAGAAGATCCCACGAACGAACGAACGAACGGACGGCGGGAGAGGGCGCGAGCGCGCTTTGGCCGGCGTACGCCAGCTGTGGCGGCTCAAGCGGCCCTGTAGTGTGATGGCCGCCTTACGGCGGCATTGACGGTCCATCATCTGTAAAAATCATACTATTATTATTAGCTTAACACTACTAAATGGGCTGGATGCTCGACGTCAAATTCCCCTAAACAAGGGAGAAAAAAAAAGAAAATTTAAGGAAATTAACAATGACACATTTGCACTAAAAGTCAATGTCAAATGTCAATCTATCGTGCTGACACTTCTGATAGAGTTCTACGTTGAAAAAAATAGATTGACACCATGATCAGTGCTGCCAACTTAGTGGAATTTCACTAAAATTGTCCATTTGAGTTCCCCTTTATGCGTCTTTTTTTTTTGTTGCGAAAATAGACTATTTTATTAGTACTACTGTAGTACTAGCCGGGTGAAAAACGAGCGTTTTGAAAAATCTCGTAGCAACGTCTTCTATATACCAATAACTAGTATGGATGTTTTCGTCATTGAACTACCGGTCGTTAAAAGTGATCGCGGGCACACGCGAAGTCATGACTTCACAAAGATGGTCAGCGACCGTTGGAGATTATTGCTCATATCTCTTAAATCAGTCGTTTGAAAAATTATTATTTTATGTCATTTGGAAACTTATATATGTATAATGATATATATTTGTTTAATTTTTTACCACGTCAGTATGCTAATTAGTAAAATATTTTAAACAATACATTAATTTTTAAAGTAATACATTTATTTAAGCAAAATAAATGTTCTGATATCCTACTAATAATTATTATAAACGCGAAAATTTGTATGTATGGATGGATGGTTGGATGGATGTTTGTAACTCTTTCACGCCAGAACGGCTGGATGAAATTTGGCACAGAGATAGATTATAGTCTAGAATAGCACATAGGATATTTTTAACCGCGGGTGAAACCGCGGGGAGCAGCTAGTAAGATATAATACACTTTATTAGCTTATCAAGGCTACAAATAGCCCTATGGTAGTAAAAGATGGAATTATGATCAATTGTGTAAAGCAAGTGACACCTCGTGACATCGTTAATGCAACGCGATGACGCAGTAAATTTGATATGATTGCCGCAAAGTCACTGTAGTGATTTGTGACGATCTTGGCATCTCACATCGCCTCGAAAATTTGTTACTTACGTGAAAAATTTCGGTTCAGTTTCGGCGATAATTCATTACTTTTCTTTTAAAAGTTAATATAAATAGTTTTTTCGTTATAATCAGAAAACAATTATGCTTAACACAAGCTTGTAAACGACAACCGATATAGTCAGTTCGATAAATCACTAAATTACCGGCTATGTAGACAGAACAATTGTTAAATAAGGAAAATTATAGCGTCAAAAAAAATTGATTAAAAAACATGACTAGCTCTTTTAGTTTCTCTAAGGATAAGGAACAAGAATAGATAATTAAACAGATAAAATTACTAGCTTATTCAATTAGTTTTCTAGCTTATTTTTAAAATAAAGTTGGTAACACTGTCTTGTTTGGCTCATTCCTGGAGTTTTGGCGGGAACCGAAAAGATGGTGTCGTGTTTTTGTATTATTTTCTAAAACTTGTGATTCTTCGAGTGTTAAAGTGTAATAATGGTGGATTATTAACGTTTACCGGTTCGTCAATGTGCACGAGTGTGGGCAAATGATACAAACATCGCGAAACGCGATTTTTCGTGTTCTCTACAAAACTTCACTTGAAGTTTCAGTAAAGTATCCATAACTTTACTGGAATGGGGAAAGGGGAGGGATTCATCGTCTTCATCATCACCTCATCATCATCATCCCATCATCTGTTACTGAAGGAAAAATTATTACTAAGAATCCGACTGAAGGACGAGTATCCATGGTCATGAATAATTTAAAAAAAAAAAAAAAAATGGCTCATTCCTGGTTTGGCTGGCTGGCTAATCTGGCTATTGCAAAGAGCTATTGGATCGAAAGTCGAAACGCTAAACAAAATAATTAATTTTATTTCATTTTTGTAGTGCTTTGAGGCGAGTTGTAGTTTTTTATCAGCCAGGGCCAAGTAAAATATACGGGTTTATAATGGGGCGCCGATCAATTAATACCACTAAAAGTGGTAAATACATGAATCCAACCGACCAAGCTCGTAAGTAATTTTTTTGGTTAATAAAAGTACTCAGTTACGCATAATTTCAATGTCTTATATGTGGACACAATATATAGGTATAACGTTATTCAAATATATTGTCCACAACATACATAACATATCGTCACTCCTTTCTCCTGAAGGGGCTGGTGTATTATTGTCCAACCTTAATAAAATCCGTCAACAGGCTAGTTACTACATATTAATCAATGTGGGTGCTGGTTAAAGCTTCCTCTAACTTTCCGCTTGAGGTATTATTGTGCAGCAGCAGCAGGTTACCTACTTAATAGCTTTAACCCAATTTTCACTTAGATTATTGTGAGAGTGCTCTACTACCTTGCTCCTAGAATGGTTGTGTATCAATACAAAAAACCACCAAATTGACATACAGCTTTCTTTACAAAACTGAAATTACCTCTCACTTGCCAACAAAAGTCCATATTGTTGGTAGAAGTTCGAAATACTGATAGAGAAAAGCATTTTGAATCGCCTTGACTTAAACCATACTGATTACTTTACTGTGATAATTCTACACATTAATCTGACAACTCCAGTAATGCCAATGGAACAGCAGTACATACCAGAGTTAGGGTGCGTTTCCACCAAAGCTGAAGGAGTGGAGTGTAGATGAGCAGTGCATGAATTGACCAATTATACTGCTTCCACTGAAGAGGAGTTGAGATTTTGAGCTTTGTAATTGATTAATGTATGATCAACGATTTGCATGTCATCTGCTACATGACGAGCCCGGTGTATGGCGACAGGCTCACCCCCTGTCACATTTAGGACTGAATATTGTCTGGCGAAATGTGGGTATTGTATTACACCTCTGCCAGCCCCCTCGGGGGAAAGGCGTGACAATATGTTATGTAATTGATCAAATTATACAATGCTAAGCTTGAGCTTTAGTAAAAAATGCACCCTCAGGCACTGATAGAGAAAATTGGACTGAAATACAAAAACAAGCTGTGCAACATCAGTGTAGGACATCTCCATTATTCTTTAAACACAGAATACATACATACACACATATTGTCACGCCTTTTCCCCGAGGGGGCTGGCAGAGGTGTAATACAACACCCACACTTCGCCGAACGATATTCAGCCCCAAATGTGACAGGGGGCGAGCCTGTCGCCGGTAGAATTTATTTGAAATGTCTTAGCAATTTTACACAATGGGCAAGCAAATTTAATTAGATTAAAGTTCTATACTTGTAGCATTTAATCGTAAAGGGTTCGACATTTTACTATGAAAGTTGGCTATATATTAGGGTTTCCGCCGACAATGAAAATAGCATATGAAATGTTTATATGCATAGAATACGAAAATAGTCTGTAAATGAGCAGCGGGGACACTTATACAACAAATAAATTTAAGTTCCCCTAAATTGTCATGTTCTCAAAATATTTGGAGGTAAAGATGGTTTGCTTGCAACAACCACCACCAAAACAGCCGTAGGATGTTAGGACAATGTTTTCATTTTTGTCTCAACTGCCACCAGTGGGGCTTGTTGAGTCACAAAAAGTATTTATAATTTTTAGGGTTTTGTCATTATAATTAGATGTTATATAGTTAAGCTGTGTTACAGTGAAAAAATGTATCATAAATTGATTTATTTGTGTTAGATTTCTATCGGTTTCACCAGCAGTGGCAGGTTGGTTGTGATTGTTGGCACCAAAATTAATTTAATGTCCCAATGAGCCCTACTAGCGACAGTTGGGACAACATTTAAAATATTGTTCTAACAACCACAACTATTGGCCATTTTGGTGGTAGTCGTTGGGAGTAAGTGGTAAAGATGCCCAGTAGTGAAAAAAAAACCCTGACAATTACTTATAGCTACGAACACTCAATCAAGTCATCTTTCAGACAAAAAGAAAACAAATTAAAATTGCTTTATTCACTTGAAAGTTGCTATACTACTGAGTACTGACACATTCACACTCGGTACACACATTAAATTTAAAACACCCTCTGTTATGGATGGGGGTGTTAAAAGTCTTAAATGATGGCTATTCAAGCCACATTTAAAGATAACCAAAGCCTGAAAAGCTGTTAGTGTTGTCTACATAGGTATATCTCACAAGGTATTTATCCTATTTTTATACTGGCCTCTACAGGCAGTTGCTTCATGTTGTGCAATAGTTAGTTGTTTGCTAGTTTTATCAGCTAAATGGCATGAGGATAATCATAATAACAATAAATTTTACAAAAACTTAAATGCTATCTGATGCTAAAGTTATTAGGTATTCACTGCAGTTTGCGGTTTCACTTGCTGTACTAAGAAATTGTTAATTTTTTAGGGTAACAAGTAACATTATTAAAAGAAAAACATAAAACCTGGCTGCAAAATGTTCTATCCTATGTCACTTCCACTATCAAGACAATTCAAATGACACCTCACATGTTGAAATCCATCAAGCTGTTTAGGCTGTAGGGTGTGCCAAAGAAACCTCATACATACATACTCACATGCATACATACACTCGAAAAACATAACCCTCCTTCTTGCATAGTCGGGCAAAAAGTAGCATGTGTTCATCTAGGGTGCTAGCATCCTCCTAAACAAATTTCATCAAAATCTGTTCGGCTGTCATAGAGTTGAGTGGGAACAAGCACACATTTACATTCATATTTACTGAATACATTTTCTAAAGCAAGTAGATGAAAAGAGCTATACTATGCCATCAATAACATTACTTTTGAATTTTAAATTCCTTCTGCTCTTCCTGATATTTTCTAGTTGAAGTTCGTTAAACACACAGGTTATCTGGAAAGGGTGTACAGAAGGGGATCATTATACTCATCATTAGCAACAACTTTTACTTTTGAGCCAACCCTAAATATGCAAAAAAAAAGGTCAGGTATTCCAAATAAAAAGTTCATTGATTGATGAATGATCATTAGCAAAATGGATAAAACCTGCTTTTTTTAAAACTCAGTTTCAAGGTTGGCCCCATAGTAAAGCTTGATCATTAATCATGAGAACAATGACCCCCCACAGGCTTAGTACACCCTTTTCAGATAACCTTGTAGTATGTAATATCAAAACAATCTAATCTAAATAAACAATGATAAACGGATCTGGATCATGGATTTGTAGATTCTGGATGCTGCAATTCAAAATAAGAATGATAGTTTAATTTAGGCACAGGTTGTAATTAAAAAACAACATAGGCTCATATTGTAAATAACCTACAGACCAACACACAGTACATTATATAAGCAAGTAAGCAAGTTCGTATAGGCCAAGTGGCTAGTACTGATGTCAGAGTTTCTAGGTCCGGAGACCTCTGACATGGCTTGACAATTGTTATAGAACAAACAACCGGGGCCTACAATTCAGCGCGTGATCCGAGCCACGGTAGCGCTCAGTATAAATGCCTGTACACAATATTAAAATAAGTCATTAATAAGTTTTACTGATACTATACATGTTGCTTGCAGGAAAGGAAGCAAGAAAGAAAGAGTTAAAAAAGAATAAAAGACAGAGACAGATGGTGCGAGCAGCTGTGCTGAAAATGAAAGATCCTACACAGATCCTGGAAGAATTGCAGAAAATTGATGAAATGGGTAAGAAATATTACTTTCAACAGTGCAGACATTTTGCAATAAATACACTAGTTGCATTTTTCTGAAATTGCTTATCCGATTATAAATACACTTGTTGCATTTTTCTGAAATTGCTTATCCGATTATAAATACACTTGTTGCATTTTTCTGAAATTGCTTATCCGATCATAAATACACTTGTTGCATTTTTCTGAAATTGCTTATCCGATTATAAATACACTTGTTGCATTTTTCTGAAATTGCTTATCCGATTTTGATGAAACTTGGTATACAGGGTGTTACAAAAACCCTGTTGTATCCGCGAGGTGCACATCCAGTAACGACTGGAGAATGAAATTATGCTAGTTTAAATTAAATATTGACTCCAAACATTTTAAACACAAATATCCCGCTCTGCCCTCCTAATAGCGTGAACGCAGCCACTAATCGCGTCAGTTTTATTTTTTAAACTATTTCGAGTCTTATTATGCTTAGAATAAAACCTGCCAACATATGATAAAGATTATTTAACATTTTTGTAAAAAATCCTTTTTTTTCTTGCGTTCTTGCCTCGATAACTCATCTAACTAACTCGATAACTCGATAACTCTTGCTATTTTTAACTTGTATTTTTTTGGTATTTTTGCATGAATACTTATAAGTGTGTGTGTGTGTGTGTGATACATTAATTGCCCTTCATTCATACAACAGGGTGTTTGTAACATGCTGTATATTGGAAATTTAAATGCTTGAAAAATAATACTTTAAACTGGATTGAATACCTAAATTAAAGTAAAAAACAGAAGTTAGGAATTACATTCAGAAGTTATTAGGTACTAGCATTCTTATGTACAATAATAAAAATAAACACCAAACAATAAATATTGTTGAAGTACATACCTAGTTTCCAAAAAAACCAGCTATTTTTTTTTTAATTACTCGTCAACATTATTGTGTTATACTGACATTTTTGGCTACTTAAAAAAGTATTCTTCCAACACTAATTTGGGTCAATTTATATGTTCCAGAATTCAATGTACTGCAGCCCTCTCCGTTAAATGAGAAAGTGTTGAAAGAAAAACGAAAAAAATTAAAAGAGACATTTGATAGGGTTCTCAAGATGTATGTAAGTAGTTGTAATATACATAGGTACTTACAAGTTGAGAATAATATAAGAAAGCCAAGCTTAAAAAACTAATTTCCCATCCTGTAGTTTGTCATCCATCTAAACAATTTTTTGGCTTTTGTTGATATTTCAAAAACGGCTTGACCAATTTCAATAAAACTCATATGGGACCACCTCTAAAGTATGATCTACTAAACAAAAAAAAGACCTTTACACAACATAATTATCTAACATTTTGCAGCAGGTCTAGTACGGGAAGATGACAAATTGTTTTTCAATCAATTTTGTCCGCGTTTAGAAGTGACAAAGCTATAATACAGATAGATATGTTTGTCTCTTTCTTTTGGTTTGTCCTTGGTTGCCAACCTACCGTTTTACTACTAAATATTCATAATATTATCTTTCAGGACAAAGATGACCCAGAAAAATGGGTGGACTTAAAACGCCAAGAGATGGAATATGAGAAAAGGAAAGCCCATCTCATATCCTACTACGAGTCCGTGAAGCATGCCCAGTCAGTGCAAGTCGACGATATTCCTTTGCCTACATTACAAGTGAGTTTTTATCTGTTCTCGTTATTATCAAAGTCCATACTTGTAAGCGTGAAATAAATAACTGCTCGGAGCTGAACATACTTATCTATATTTATTTTATGATGTTAAATCATGGGTTTTCAACGGGATACTAAAATATAGTTTTCATTTTTCACGTTCATATCTGCGTTTTGTGATGTGAATAGGTTTTAAAATACTTTTTGATTTGCTATGTGATTGTACACGATTGTCTCAATTATAATTTTAATCATAATCCTACCATGGATTATGCGAATAAATGTCAACTTAGTGGATTTAAAAAAATCTTATCCTTGATCCTATCTACGAAGTGAGTTTGTTCGTTTGCTTGTGACGCTTAAGTACTCAACCAATCATCATGAAATTTTGCATGCACTTTGTCAGGGATACAGAGAAAGACATGGGTGCCTTTCATCCCGAAAAAAAAGAACGGTTTCTGTGGGATCGTGCATGAAATCGCGGGGCTCAGCTAGTTAAAATATAACTTAGAAATATTTAAATAACTATATCATTGATGTAGAATTAATTATTTTTTATTTATAAAATATTTTTTTTTTTAGTTCTTTGTAGACTGCTCCGCTGTTTTATATCGATCGTGTTTTCTGTTTTAATTGGGTTTGACTCCCGGCCGGGCAGATGTTTTGACTTTAAATGTATTTTCTGCGTCTGGAAGTTAGTCGTCCATGTCTTTGTGTGTTCCGTGGCATCCTCGAGACAAGGAATCCTAGTTTAGTTTGGAATGTTACCTACAAATTTATATTTTTTCTAGCAATGAGTTTGGAATGTTACTTACAAATTTATATTTTTTCTAGCTATGAGTTTGGAATGTTACCTACAAATGTATTGTTTTTCATTTCAAATTCATATTGTAATATCTAGCATTTTAAGACTGCTTAGTTTCAACAATGACAAGCATAACTGTGTCTTGATAAAGTGAACGACGTAACATTTTCGTGGGCAAAATTACGCAGCATAATTTGGATTCACATAACATTGCCCAATGATTTTGATAAAAAAAAAAACGCAGAAATCGAATATCTTTACAATGCTGGTCGAAAACATATACGACTTTCATTTCAGTTGTAACTATCCTATCCTAACTAAGTAATATTATAAATGCGAAAGTGAGTTTGTTCATTTGTTACGCCTTCACGCCTTAACTACTCAACCGATTATCATGAAATTTACCATACACGTTGTCTGGGGTACAGAAAAGGAAATAGAGTACTTTTAACTCTGAAATACCCAACTGTTCCTGTGGGAATACGGATGAAACCGCGGGGCGCAGCTAGTACATTTCATATTACTATTAGGAACTGATTTTTAAATGATTCTGCTTAAATTCGCTATTAGAGAGAGCTACTTTTTTTTTAAACTAGAATTGTAGTTAACCAGCTAAGCACTAAGGAGTACTCTACCAAAAACAGTGGTTTTATCACGATATTTTTCTACATTGAAAGTACAACCCTATTAGTTCACAATCAAAGTTTAAACTTGTTGAGATTTTAACTTACGTTCTGCGATGTTGTGCCCGATTGTGCCACCTATATCAACGCTTCCTAAACATGGCTCGTTAACGTTACAGATCCCAGAGAACGTAATCTACAGCAACATGCCGTCCCAAATCCCTCTGCCGATGGATATCGCTCACGCTCACCCCCACGCACCGAAACCGATTCTCAAGAAGGATTCTATTTATAAGGTAAAAAAGAACAGCAATATGCACAGAAACCGGCACAACTGTTACTCAAGCATTTCAGAGTCCCAGATCTACGATAAATTTAACCAAAAACTGCATCTAAAGTACACATTACGCGAACATTGGCTCGCGCGGCTGCCGCTCAAGCCAATGTTCGACGGTTTGTCGCGCGAAATGTGTATGCAGCTTAACAGTCTCATATCAAACCTAACATTTATAAATGATTAGCTAATCTATCTGCGGCTTCGCTAACGTTCCATAGCCTGCAGCTCTCAATGATTGTTTAACTTTCTATTAGTAAAAGAATATTTAAATTTGGACCAGTAGTTCTAGACATAATCCCGTACAAACAAGTTAATTTTTTTACAAATTCTATATATTCTGCAAGCGTTCAGTAATTTTTAGTACCGTCATGTATGAGTAAGGGCGTATTCGTGCCTAATTCCCTTGAAAATAAAGTAATAAATGGCGTGGCAACCTACTAGCGCTGTACGGTACAGGTTGAAGCTTCTCCACGCACGCGGATTCGCGCTGGTTCGGCACAAAGTATAGAAATTGCTTGCGCCAATAAGCTCGGGTAAACCAGCGCAGGCAGCTCGCTTTCTAATTGAATACGCCTTATGAGCGTTGGACGGGCGTTTTTCCATTCCCCCACACAGTTAACCGTTTTATTTTAAAAAAATTGAGCAATTGCATATCGTTATAAGATTACTATTTAGTTAATATAACGGTTATTTTACAATAATTTTAGTTTTCATACCTTTCAGAAATAAATTAGAAATCAGAATTAATTGATAACTCCTATAGTTACACGTCACGTTTCTCTTAGACGGAGAAAAATATCATTCAGTTAAAAAAAAACATCTTTTTCTCCGACTAAGGAAAATGTATAAAAACCAAAATGACTTTAAAATAACCGTTATATTTACCTAACTAAATAGTTATCTTATAACGATTTTCAATTGCTAACCTAATCATTATTTTATTATTAAAATCTCTGAACTGTGTGAGTGAGAAAGCAACCACGCTCGTTCAACGCTCGTAATTCCCGTGTTCCCAGGATTAAGTAGTACTCTAGATAGAATTCTAGATGCCATAGAACTAATTTATTTCTAGAAGTTAAAGTCCATATCTATATAATTTTAGTATTAAATTTTTTTATTTTTTATTTAAGAAGCCCCTATACAGCTGACTAAGAATTAGATTTAATTGAATTTATTTTACAGTTTAAACATAGTTAGAATACCTAGTCTGGAAACCCGCGCAATATTGTCGTTGTCGTGTTTTGAGGGAGATGCAAGACTAATAATATTACAAAATGCTTTTTTAATTTTTTGTAATTACCTTTTTGACGAGTCCATTATACGAGCATCCTTAATTAATTTTTTAGCTAAAATTGTTAAGGAACTGTTACTTAATGACAATGAAAATTATTATATTCTATTCTCTTTTTCCAGGAGCGTCCGCACGGCGTGGAACCGCCCGGCGTGCCGCCCGGCCCGCCCGTCGACTTCATGCTGCTCATCCTCGAGGCCAAGATCGACAAGAAGGACAAGGAGAAGAAGAGCCTCCGCTTCGCAGACATGACCGACGAGGGCCCGCCCGGGGAGACCGCCGTTACTGTGAGATATTGCGTCTTATGTTGCTTAGATTTACGAACGTATGGGTTTTGGGCTAGTATTAGAAAATGTATGAAACAGGGCCGTCTAAACGTGCGGTAACTAAACTGAGCAGCGCTGAGAAGTACTCTGATAGGTGCTGACCTAATAAATGATAAATAATACCTCCAGACGGACTGAAAAATATAACAGCCAACTGTTCTAAATGAACAAAACGCAACCCTAGTAAAAGACGTACCTGTCACGCACACTAGTATAAAAAAGTTGGCCTGTCACTTTTCGTTCATAAACAGTACGGTACTCTCTTTAGTACTCATAGGTGCTGACATAGTCGGAATTTTGTATGAAAGCCGTAAATTCACTTTTTGGTAGTTTTTTTTGATGTTCATAATGTTGGTAGATGAAAACTCCCCAACTGTTTTTCGAGGTAAGTAATAGATACTGTGCGCATTACAATGGGATAAATTGCTAGCCGCCTATAAGTTTTTAACTGAGTTCCATTTCCAACTGAATTCCAAAAAACAAAGGAGGAGGTTCTGAATTCGACCATATGTTTTTTTGTGTTCTTATGTTACGCGATTACACCGTTAATTGTGAATCGATTTCAATGATTCTTATTTTGTTTGATAGATTATACTTTAGAGGAGGTCTCATATAAATTTTATCGAAATCGGTCAAGCAGTTTTTAAAGTATCAACAAAAGTCTAAAAATGTTTACATGGATGACGTATTACAGAATTGGAAATCGGTTTTTAAGCTTTGCTTTAATTAACCACCGACGCAAAAACGACGGGGTGTTATAAGTTTGACGTGTGTGTGTGTGTGTGTGTGTATGTGTGTGTTGTGTGTGTGTATGTGTGAGTGTTTGTGTGTTTGTCTGTGGCATCGTAGGTCCCGATAATTTGAACCGATTTTGATTTTGTTCATTCTGTTTAAAAGGTGAATTAGTCGGGAGTGTTCTTAGCTATCTTTGATGAAAATCGGTGTCGGGGGTTTTAAATGTTTTAATGTATGCTTGTTTATTTAACAAATAATATGTTTAAACGATAGTAGTAACCTGTGAGTTGCAATATCTTGATTTCGGCGCCTTCCCTCTCGCTCATCCCGAGATGATGACCTGAGACAACATACCGTAGAGATGTCCTGTACGCTAGTGCAGTGCTAATAGCAAACCCTAAGTTGATTCCCGGGGAATCGCCTAACAATACATTTACAAAAAACTACCAAAAGTGCATTTGCTAGCCAAAAAGAGAATAAGTATGACAACATAGGGTTGGTATTTCTGTACCTTTTTATTACGTGAAAATAATGCAAGACCCATCATCCATGTGTTGGTAAATCTAGTAATGTCTTGTCTGCAAAATTGTTTTTCCCATTTTCGCGCGTAACATTTTTTCATTAGCGGTATGACTTAATTAGAACTGCACTTCTAATTTTTTAAATCTCACCGCCACTATCGCCTTATACGGGTGTGTTGTGACTCGTTATAATATATACATTTTATTTAAAAAGGCTTGTAAGACGTTTGGCTTAGCACATTTTTAGTACTTATACAAGCGTTCAATAAACCAATTTAGATAAAATCATGATCCAAAAAACAAGGTTAACATTTAGCAAACACGTAATGACGTCATTGTCATCCGTCTCTTTCAAACTTGTTGTAAATGACTTATTTCGGTTTTGCTTTAGCATCGATTGACGTCACTACGTGTTGCTGAATGCTATACCTGGCTATATATTATTATACCATGGATGAAATGTGTTTTGTTAACTGTTGACTCGTCCCGGTTCGTAGGAATCATTTGATGATTTCTGATCACGTTTGTAATTGTTTAGTAGCTTCCATTTCTACGTACAGACCTAAACGACCGAACGCAAGCGATCGCGCTGCGTCTCTTTCACTTCAATTGAAATAGAAAGCGATGGGGCGCATTTGCTCGCGTTCGTTCGCTAGCTCTGTACAGAGCACACGGCATAATGTGTAGACATGTTTGTCAGAAGGCAGTGGTACAAAAGCAGCGCAAGGAGTGCCCTGGAACTTGCTTGGAAGTGTGGAACGACGAGGAGTATGTAATCGTCTGTGGTACGAACGAACCGAACGAGACGGTGCGTTTTCTATCTATGTTATATGTGTCATCGGCTTGGAGCTTGCAGATCGACGTCGTTCTATCCATTGTCTGTTGGGAGAAAATCTTTGAGGCGAGCTCATCACTAAGCATGTCTTGGATAATAGAAATTAGAATGACCTTTAAAGTGGTCGGTTGCGTTTGTTACTTTTGATGGTTTATTTAGGAAGCTCGGTTCAGTTTAAGCGGCAAGCCAGACAGAAAAGACGTAAGACGAGGACGAGACACGGACGGGATGCTGATGTAGCGTACCTATAATGTACTGTCGTACAAAATGTATGGAAGAGACGCGATGCAACACGTATAGAGAAGACGGGCGCAGACGGTACGCTTCTCGTTTTGTATAAAGGCGCTGGCCCACCGCGGCGCACGTTTGACACGGCCACGCGGCGCATTTTAGTTGCGTGATTTCGTTGGTTTGACAACGTTAAAGTGGAAACGTAGACCAACGACAGCGTGGGTCTACGTTTCTACTGCAGCACACGCTATACACGACTATGTACAACTATAGCGTAGCACAGTTTTAAATCATATACCAGGCGTCGCTTCCCCACCTGTCTCACTTCTCGCAGTGAAGCTACGCCCCTTTCGTGTACCGCATGCACAGCGGGCATGGCGTTGAGTTGCGTGGGTGGCTTATACGAGCAAGCCACGTGTGTAGCAATGACGTCATGACTCTGATATTCATGCGTAGTGTCCGTGGGTTGCGGTGGATACTATGACACACATTTTATTGCAAAGCGAAGCTCACCACGTGTGTCCACACGTGCGTAGCGTGCGCCGCGGTGGGCCAGCGCCTTTAAGGTTGCCATGTAATAAATAACTATGTACATTCGGGACATTTCCATAACCGGTCGCCTGACCCCAAACTAAGCAATGGCTGCCAGAAACTTATATACAAACTTAGATATTTTTTTAAATACATACTTAAATAGATACTAACACCCAGACATAGAACAAACACAAATGTTCATCACATAAATGTTTGCCCTAGGTGGGAATCGAACCCACGCCCCCAAGCTCAGAAGGCAGGTCCACCACCAACTGAGCCACCGAGGCAGTCAAGTCGAGGCGTGTCTTCGCTACTTCTTGTGTCTCGTCCTCGTCCTACGCTTTTTCTGTCTGGCCAGCGCCTAAGGGTGTTTTTAGTGTCATGCAGATCCGCACACGGGATTGAACTGTGTCCATGGGTGAGCCTATGGACACAGTTCAATCTCTCTCTCCTAAATTTAGCAATGCATCTTGTCAATTTTACAGTCGCGCGAAACGCACGAATGCTATCACGAAGATACTTGTGTGTGCCCCTCAGGATGAAATTTCACGCACGCGGGGCTCACTTTCTATGACATTAACGTTCTAAATGGGAATTGAAAACGAAAAACACGAATTAAATTCTAGATTTCTACATTGAACGGACGAAATGCATGAGGGTCAGGTTTCAGTAAATCGTTTTCGGAAGTTTGCACATCGAGGGTTTGCATCGTCAGACGTTGTTTTTGGGCTATGTAGGCTCTTTCGCACTATTTTGCATCCGGCGATAAGTCCTTGTACTACATTATACACTGGTTTTTATTTGTTTTGACACATGGGATTGTACATTGCATTTTAGTTGACATTATGAATGTGACATATGATGTGTTTAGGCTCTATTCAGAACACTAAATTGCTAAATTTAAATTAGCTAAAAATATACCTGTCTTTGTTATTGCTGTTTGTTGGACACTCAATACTTTTTGCCTAATAAAACATACATTATTTATCATAAGTAAAGTACAAACAGATTTGGCCATAAAGCGTTCTAAATAGGGCATTCTATGCTTACAAAAGCTTATCTACCAAAAAATAGGAGATGTAGGAGATAGGGGTTTAAATAAACATGAATGTTTACTACATTGTCACACTGTATTGAGATGTGTTGTTGATACTGTACAAATACTGAACACCTAGTGGATCATATGTTTTAACCAAGTGTTCCGCAATAAATAAACGCTTTTGTTTTGTATTTTATGTACAAAAATTTCCACATTCTCAGTTCTATATGTATTTCTTTATATTCAGCATGCAAATAAAATATTCGGGTCACTTACACACACGGTCGTCTGACTCCAAACTAAACAAAGCTTGTACTATGGCGGCCAGAGACTGATATACATACAAATTAAATACATACTTAAATAAAAAGCTAACACCCAGACATAGAACAAACACAACTGTTCATCAAATGAATGTTTGTCGTAGGAAGGAATCGAACCCACGCCCTTTAGCTCAGAAAGCAGGTTCACTACCGATTGAGCCACTGAGGCAGTCTTAAATATACCTAAAATATATACCTACCTATACACATAAAAAAATATTATTAAACAAAAAATATCTTTATAATGTTTACTTCCTGATTTTTTTTCTTACTATAGCTAAAGCTATAGTAAGAAATATACTATACTTCCTACTATACTTCCTAAAGCTTCTGGCGGCGTGTTATCTTTTACTTTTTAAATTTAATTATTCGTTCGGTCACATCATTAAATTAAAAAAAATGTAAACATTATATACCTACTTATGTTGTACATATTTATGTTATCAATATGTTCCAGTGTCCGTATCTTAAGTTAGGGATCGTTAAGAATCTCAAAGATTTTCTCTAATTTAAACTTTCTATGTGACAGAAGTTTTCTTTTGTAAATTACACTCATAGCGCATCGCATGTTACTAAAATAGTTGTAAATCACCAATACTGTAAAAAATAAATAGTGCGTGAAGTCCCTTTGCGCGGAAGAAGTGAAACTTCTGTATACCTTTCTTAATACGCGCATGCGTTCGAGTGCCACGCATTCACTCTCGCTCTGTCTCTTTCTATTCCCACTCCCCAGGAGCATTAAACGTTTAACGCAACCTTCTTGGAAGTCGCATTAGAAGTTTCACTTCAATATGACGAGAATGCTCCGACGACTAATTGTATATATAACATATTTTATCCATCTAGTCTATTTTTATATTTAATTTACGTTCCCCCTTAGTAATAAGCGCTGTGTAGCCTCGGGGTAGTTATCAGTAGTGTTTTGTCATTTTCGATTGCGTTAAAAATTTAACATACCGTCACGCTTTTCCCCCGAGGGGGCTGGCAGAGGTGTAATACAACACCCACACTTCGCCGGACGATATTCAGTCCTAAATGTGACAGGGGGTGAGCCTGTTGCCATACACCGGGCTCCAGTCATGTAGCAGATGACATACAATACGCACATATGTTCACACAATGAACAAATTGGTGCGTGCCGTCGACTGGGTTTGAACCCGCTCCCTCTGGCTTGAGAGGTGGGCCTTCTTCAAGTAGGCTATCATCGTTAAAAATTATAAAGAAAGAAAAAGAGAAAACACTGAATAACTATGCAGAGGTTATACAACGGTATTAGGAAGGAAAACTAGTGTATTTTTTATCCTTATATCTTTATCCATCTAATATTTTGTCGAATCTTTTAAATAGTCTGCTGCATCGAACAAACAGCGAAGCAAAATTGTTGTTGTACAAGACAGGAAATTACTCACTTGATATTATATTCCTTAAAAAAAAAACAATGTATCGGGTACAAGTATGAATTACCAATTCGGAAAAGAGGTAGCTTTTAAACGAATTCGTAGCTGTTTTAATAGAATCCAGTCTAGCTTGGTTTCTACTAAAACACAGCTAAGAATCGCCGTTCAAACTAGCTTTCAGTTTTTTTAAAAGCGCGTTCAGACAGCGATCTGTAGTTTTTATCCAGACAATGGATTCTGTATCCTATTTTTTATCCTATGACTGTGTTGTCCCGTGGCCTCAGAATGTGTGTGAACGGTGTTTATTTAATTGATAGGTTATAGAACAGTTTTGTGTGCTTCTATAGGATGTTTGGTAGTTGTGAGCAAAGATGTAAATAAATTATTAAAAAAATAGCAAAGCAAGCATTGCTAGCACTAAACTATCAAACATCCTATTACAAGTGTTGGTTTTAGGTGTAGGTAGTAATACTTAAAAGTGTACCTGTTAAAGTAAACAACTTTTAGAACATCAGCTCGCTAAATTCGGAAGAAAAATAAACGAGTCTCCATACAAAGAGTATGTTTGGGGGCTGAGCTACCCACGACCGTAGGAGTGTACTCTATTCTGATTCCCTGCAGGTGGTCCCCGGGAAGTGCTAACCGGGTAGCAAACTCTGGTGGGAGGCTTCGGCCGTGGCTAGTTACCACCCACCGGACCAAGCCATGCCGTGAAATGACCTAGTCGTGTTTCGGGATGTAGTCCGGTGTAACCGTTCCGAAGACGGGTCTGAGCAGTAGCGCAGTTGTAGCGCCTCACTCAACTACCGTCTTTGTACTTTTTTACTCTACAAAACTTCAAGGCTAGAGTGAATAAGTACCTTATAGGTCGTCGTGCTCCATCTTAGACCACACCGTCGCTTAACATAAGGCGAGTTGGTGGTCAAACGCCGACCTATTTATACATAAAAAAAAAGAACTACCTAGTCACGTTTGTATGGAGACTTGATTTTTTTCTGGATTTTTATAAACTTGTGTTCTAACAGTTGTTAACTTTGACGAGTACAATAACACCACTAAGTATTACTACACCCATAACCTGCACCTTGTATATTGTTAGAATTATGATCCAAAAAAATTTCGGGATTCATTCCGGGAGCAAACACGTAGTGACGTCACTCGTCATCGTCATCTGTCTCTTTCGAACTATTTGAAAATTGCTTATTCCGGTCTTGCTTATGCATCGATTGACGTCACTATGTGTTGCCCAGGTGAACGGAATGCGTATATTATTATACCATGGTTAGAATAAACAAAATTCTTCGTGGCTAATATATTAGCTCTTTGATGTGCTGGACTCTATGGACAGTATAGAAAGGAGCCATATTCAAATAAAACAAAATCCAAACCGCACCATCGTTCGTCTTCCTTTTCACTTCTCGTTTCTTCCAGGCACTTCCTCCCAAGCCGCATCACCACGAAGACATGGACGGCGAGCAAATGGACGAATCCGATGAAATGGGCAAGAATGCAGGGCCCGCGCCCAAACCTACTTCACTGCAGCAGAGGATGCTCGCGCTTTCTGGACAGAACATCGACGACTTCATGAAAGAGATGGAAGAGGTTCACAAGAAGAGGGAGAGGGATAGAGCGGCTGATTTGAACGCTAGGTTTGTTTTTGAAACAACATAATGGATTTAGTATTTAAGCTAAATAGAGATCACTTTGTTTCGCATAATTTAGTACCTCCTAATTTACTTTAGCATATTTAATCTAGTCTGGCATCAAAAGTGTCAGAATTTCATAATTTTGACCTAATTTCGACCCTATGCCGACGCTAGGTTAAGGTTAGGTCAAGATTCGTAGACCGCATTTCGACTTTACTTTGATGGAAAGTTTAAGTCTCGCCCGGAAAGTTGAACTTTCCATCCAAGTAAATTGAAATGCGGTCTGTTGAAAGCTGTCATTAATTACTAATCTTCCATTAACTTGTTGCGCAAAGCAACATTAGACTCGATTTTAATTTAAATAATGGGAATTAAAGTTTGTCTTTGTGCAACTTCATTTCAAACTTTGATAACTGTAGATATTCGCTAGGACAACTCTATAATGTAATTAATTTTCGTCTTCTTGGTTTCCACGTTACGGGCCTTGAGCCTAGTGTGGGACCGCAGGTATATCTGGGAATTGTCTTTTTATTTTCAGGGATTTTTTATTTTTTGTTTAACTGTTAAAATGTAAATAATTCGTATTTTTGGAAATAAATTACCTTATGTTATTTTACCAGCCTGTATGTCTTAAAGAAGCTACAGGCTGCTGGCCGGGCTACAGTTGGCAATATTTCCAGTATTGCCGACCGTCTAGGATCACCTTTACACAACGTTTATCTCGTGTATACGTTTTTGATATGCTAATATCAGCCTTATACCCTCAGACTTAGCGCTCTCAAAAGAAGCGGAGGCGGCGCGGGCAGCGACTCCGACAGCGACACAGAGCTCCACCAGCCGCACATAGCGCCTCACGACACGCAGCTGGAGCCGCCCGGCGTTGAGATGAGGCAGCTGCCGCCGCCGCTGATGCCACTGCCGCCAGGTACTAACTAGGAGGTTGCGGGACTAAGACGCCTGAGATCAACCTAGAGATGGAACACTGCGTTATATCTCGCTGAAGCTACTTCTTTATTAAATTTCTATTCTATTCTATGGTTTTCTGTCCGCATTGGTCTCGTACGTCTGACGTTGAAATGTGCTATGCAAAATGTTAGTTATACACCAAGAAATAATGTTCGCTAAATATGGTTTATCACAATTTCCATTATTACGTCTATTGTACTTAACTTTATTTATATATCTGTAATCAATGCTGTCGGTGCACTGTCTGCTTTTTTTTATAGCTTACATTCTTAGTTAAACTGTGCTGTGCACTGTTTATTAATTTAAAAAAAAAACTTGTGTGCGTGATGTTGCCATGAAAAACATTTACAATTGCACGTAAACTAATATTAATTCCCAAACTCTACGTTAGCCATTTCCGTTCCAATATACATATATTATAATATAAATACAATAAACAGACGTTATAATATTGCTTAGTAGATTGAATATTTCAAAACTGCACATATTTGTAAGAGTTTAATGTTACGGCATTTTCAAAATTGACTTTTAAAAAAACTGCACAGTTTTTAAAAAGAACCTCTTAATACGTGTGTGTGTGTGTGTATGTGTGTCTGTTTGTGGCATCGTAGCTCCCGAACAGATGAACTGATTTTGATTTGTTTAGTTTTTTGGTGGGGGTTTTATATTTTTTTTAATTATCTTGCTTTATTTTTTTAAACGACGTTATTCAATATGTTTATCTGTGATGCAGGTGTGCTGGCCGGCGTGGCGGGTCTCCGACCGCCGCCGCTCCGAGCGCTGGTGCCGCCCCCGCTGCGACTGCCGAGCGGGCCGCGCGCCGCCCCGCCCGGCCCGCCGCCCGGCCTGCCGCCCCGCGGCATCCTGCGCCCGCCCGGCCCGCCGCCCGGCGCGCCGCCCCGCCTGCTGCGCCCGCTCGTGCCGCCCCCGCCGCCTAAAGTGTTGCCGCAAGTGTCCGTGCTCACTGCGGCGCCGCAGCTGATACCCAAGAAGGATGGACCGCAAGGTTAGTTTTCACTCCTACCAACTCCACTACAGATCTTACTTGGAGACTCCACTCAAGTAAGTAAGTAGCCTGGCACGTCGACTGGTGCGCTCGCTCGTGCCGCCCCCGCCGCCTAAAGTGTTGCCGCAAGTGTCCGTGCTGACTGCGGCGCCGCAGCTGATACCCAAGAAGGATGGACCGCAAGGTTAGTCTTCACTCCGACCTCCGCTACAGATCTTACTTGGAGACTCCACTCAAGTAAGTAAGTAGCCTGGCCCGTCGACTGGTGCGCTCGCTCGTGCCGCCCCCGCCGCCTAAAGTCTTGCCGTAAGTGTCCGTGCTGACTGCGCCACCGCAACTAATACCGAAGAAGGACGGTCCTCAAAGTTAGTCTACGATATCCCTTCCTACCTACACTATACATAGGTCTTGGATAGTCCAGTATTGGATAGTCCACTCTAGTAAAGTAAGTAGGCATGTGTAGGGATACCTACCTACATCACATCACGAACGTAACATGATAAGAGATGTGTGAGTACCTATTATAGTATGTATAGTTATAAGCATAGATTTAGTCATACCCACTTGTATTAGTACTATATTTGGGGGCTGAGCTACCCACGTCCGTAGGAGTGCACTCTATTCTGATTCCCTACACGTGGTCCCCGGGTAGTGCTAACTGGGTAGCAAACTCTGGTGGGAGGCTTCGCCGTGGCTAGTTACCACCCACCGGACCAAGCCATGCCGTGAAATGATCTAGTCGTGTTTCGGGATGTAGTCCGGTGTAACCGTTCCGAAGACGGGTCTGAGCAGTAGCGCACTTGTAGCGCCTCACTCAACTACCGTCTTTGTACTTCTTCACTCTAGTAAACTTCAAGGCTAGAGTGAATAAGTACCTTATAGGTCGTCGTGCTCCATCTTAGACCACAACGTCGCTCAACATCAGGCGAGTTGGTGGTCAAACGACGACCTATTTTACATTAAAAAAAAAAAAAAAAAAAGCCAAAAAAAAACTAATTTATCTAAAAAAAAATGTTTAAAAATGATTCTGGCACAAAAGACTCATAACAGACCTACTCGTACTATAATGAACTGTATACCTTAGATACATGTAACATCCATGTTTTACTATACATTAAAATTTAACTTGTTGTTATTAAATGACTTAAATAGGCGAGTTTAGCCTAATACATAGTTAATTTAAATAGCCATTACTAGCTACATTAATAGACTGTGTCTGTATTGCAAGTGTTTAATTGTTAAGTTAATAAAGAATTTTTAAAAAATCAAAAAAATCAGTACTAAGCCAGCATCCTAAGCATCCTAAGCCATCATGGAGTTTCATTGGTCTTAGTACACCCATTTTGTAATAAAACACGTCACGCGTAGTAGCTTTTCATAGACTGGATTTTATTTCATAAAGTAAGTAGGTACAACTTTTCAAGTACATATGGGACCCTATTCGGAGATTTGAAATTTTCATCTCACCTTTTTTTGTCCCTGTTGCTCTCGTGTAAAACGTCATAGGTCTGAGAGTAACCAAGATAAAATCTCATCTCATCTCACGCGCAGGAATGGCCCCCATGATGATAGATGGCGCTAGTGGTATGTAATGTAAGGTATTTTGATATTCATTCTAACAATTTGTGTAATCGTGTGTAATTGTAATTGCAAAAACTTTTTACGTACATACATACATACCGTCACGCATTTCCTCCAAGAGGGCTGGCAGAGATGAAATACAACATCTACACTTCGCCGGACGATACTCAGTCCCAAATGTGACAGGGGGCGAGCCTGTCGCCATACACCGGGCTCCAGTCATGTAGCAGATGACATACAATGCGCACATATGTTCACACAATGAATAAATTGTTTTGTGCCGTCGGCTGGGTTCGAACCTGCTCCCTCTGGCTTGAGAGGCGGACCTTCTCCCAACTAGACTGCCATCGCATTATTTTATTATTATTGTGTATTAATTACGTATTGAAACTTCCAGGAGCAACGATCACAGCGAAGCCTCAGATTAGGAATCTCTCAGCTGACGTGACTCGGTTCGTCCCATCCGCCTTGCGAGTGAAGAGAGAAGACAAAAAGTCCAAGCCGGGCATCAAACCCGCGCTACAGCGGCCCGAGGCCGTCCCGAAGCAAGCGCCGAGCAAGGACGACGCTTACATGCAGTTCATGAAAGAAATGGAGGGACTATTATAGACTTTAGACGTAAGTGACTTTTAAAACATTTTGTAGCGTCTTAAGTTTAAGGCTGAAAATGCCGTGGCACGAGCCTGTGCTATATGTACATTCGTTATAAGGCCCCTTTCTACTAAAAGAAGAACGGTACGAGGCGATGTGTAACGAGAAAAAAAACCACCAATAGGATCCATCATTTATTTATTTACTAGTTGCGTCTTGCGGTTTCACCCGCGGTCCCACGGAAACTGATAGTTTTTTCGGGATGTAAAAGTACCCTATGTCCTTTTCCAAACCCCTGGGAAAATGAAAATTTTGCAGGGGTTCAGGATTCAAATTTCGTCAGGGATAGTTAAGGTGAGAGCGTAACAAACAAACGGAAGAAACAAACTCACTTTCGCATTTATAATATTAGTTAGAATTTAGTTTTGTGATCTTATTGGTGGTGATTTTTTCTTTTCTATACATTTTTGCGCCGCTCATATTTTGAGGGAAAGGTATCCTAAAGCGTCATCTCCACGAGCTAATTTAACGCGACAATGTTATCGTCGTGCCACATAATTCTACACTCTCATACTACACAGCGATACGACTTGTGAGAATACGTATATATAAAAATGAATGTATTTCTGAGCGCAAATCTCGAGAACTGCTGAATCGATTTCGCTAATTCTATTTTTAGAGTATTCCTTGAAGTAAAAGAATGTTCATACGAAACTTCTAACGCAGAGAAAAAAATAAAAAATTGCCTGAAAAAAATATTTAAACACCGACTGTTAGTCGGTACGTAGTTCGCAGGGTCAGCTAGTACATACATATATAGAAATACGTCGCACGACGATAATATCGTCGCGATGTCGCTCGTGGAGGTGGCGCTTAAGACAATTAATATGAAATTGTAATAGTGAATGTGAATTGAATGATTGTAGGTTTTGCCAAAGAAACTACCGCAAAAAAAAAAAACAGTTTTTTACTTACTACAAGATTTTTTTTCTTGTACTGTGCTAAAAATCTTTAGGTTTCTTGTGCAAACCCACGTTTGTAAATATTATCAATAAGTACTTAGTGTATTATTATGGAATATAGAATTAAATGAAAACAACCTTTTTATTTTATTTTAGAAGGTAAATTGAAAGTCAGAATAAAATTATTTATTATGCAAGTTTATTTCCTGGATAAAAATTGCATAATTATTTATTCTACTCATTCTAGTCGAGAAAACTGGTAAAAATTAATTATACATTACATTTTATTTAACTTAAAACTGTTATCCTATCCCTCCTAATCCTAGCTAATATTATAAATGCGAAAGTGAGTTTGTTTCGGTTGTTTGTTACGCTTTCACGCTTTAACCACTGAACCAATCATCATGAAAATTTGCATACCTAACCTAATAGTCAGAGATACAGAAAGGTACAGAAAAGAAAAACATACAGGGTACTTTTTAACTTCACAGACTACAGATCTAAACGCCTGCTCATTGATTTATACTCCGTATCAATTGAACTTAAATTCTACAGAACCACGATAAAACACATCGTGGGTACATTTTATATTATCTATACTTATAAACTAATATGTTTGCAACAAATTAACTCAAAAACTACTGGTCCGATTTCGAAAATTCTTTCACCATTGGAAAGCTACATCATTCCTGATTTACATAGGTTATAGCTACGGCTATAGCCTACTAAACGTGAGCGAAGCCGCGGGCAAAACAGCTAGTTTATAATATAGGCCCCACGACAAATTTCAATTGTCATTGAGACCCTCATTTGGGGTGTGGGCTCTAGCATTGCCATAGGGCCAGCATGCGACGTGCGAGACATTTCCTGTTCTCGCATGCCATTGGGCAGGACCGCTTGCGGGCAACACCCGCATTATCGACCGAGGCATGGTATAATATTATACTCCGCCAGGCATAGTATTCCGGTCACGTGGGCAACACCTAGTGACGTCAATTGATGCTTGAACAAGACCTAAAAAGTCATTTACAAATAGTTCGAAAGAGACGGATGAGGATGACGAGTGACGTCATTGCGTGTTGCTCACAGAATGCTAGACCTTGTTTCTTTGGATCTTGGACCGAACTTTCATTAGTCGTTAGCATACGAGGAGAGGAGCCCCACGAATGTGGGCTAATAACCGATGATATTGTTTAACACACATCGTGGGTTATTAATTAAACATTTGATAGAATTTAAAATAAAGTATAAAGCTTTTTTTTACCACAGCTAAAGTACAAGTATAATAAAATGAGTAAGTTAACATATTGACATCAACTCTGTCAATGTGCAGGGTTTGAGGCAGCATCGCCTGACGATGTGCATTTGCATGTCGATCTTCCTTCTTTCTACTTCTCTGGACCCGATTGGGGTGGCTTGTGTTTCTTCTGAAAACAAAAAAAAAAACAATTGAGTGAAAAAATAGCTTTATCGACCCAGAGAGCGTTAGCGAGCGAGTCTATGCTTCAGTTTCGACACATGCTGACGTACTCGTATGTCCGAATTTTGTCTAGGTTCTATAATTGTACTGTTTTTTTGACTAGTCAGTTTTTGGAAATTCTTCAAAATGGCGGAGAGAATTTGTTTAGAAATGCGATCTGTAGATGAAGACAGACGTCGGCTGCGAGATCTCGAGCTCCCAGAGCCACTAGCAAATATTAACGCAACAACATTTTGCTCTCATACTTTCAGAAGGGTCTTAGGGGCTGCGTTTCCACCAGACATGTGCTAGGTAGGACATATACATATGTATTGTACCCAATGTAATATCATTGTTCTATTTTTATTTTAATGAAATTGTACTGACTGATTATTATTTTTATATTCGTTCATGAATTATTATTGAATTATTATTGGAATTGTAAATGAAATTTAAATAAGTAATGTAAAAGTACCTGACGTGTAACTACATTAGTTATGAATAAAGAGTTATGAGTAGTTGAGCGGTGCGAGGATGCGTAGCTGTGAAACGGTGCGCAAATGAGCGGTGTGAAGGCGTCTAGCAGGCTCTTTTACACGTCTGCCTCTAACAAACTCTGTCTAGTGACTGCTAGCAGTTCCTCGCTTGCGTCCATCCCTAGCACACATCCCTCGCACCTATCCCCTCCTTGTTTTCTACGTACAAAAAAATCTCGCTCCACTAAGCCGTTTCCACATGCGCTGAGCGTGATTAGGTAAAGGAAGCGATTCTACTGGTTTTTAACAAACACATCCCTTGCTACGCATCCTCGCTCATCTTTGGATACGCCGCCGTAACGCCGCCTTAAACCAGCAGTTTTGAAAGACCTAGCAAGCATGCCTCGTGAGGCACACTTCTATCTAATTCTGAAGCGTAATAAGATTAGCACCTAGAGCGAGACAGATGCATTCTCCAACAAACTACAATTCATCCAACAAATTATGACAAATAGAAAACTTGCAAAACGCACCTGAAGCTTCTTCATACATGCACAATTTTCTGACAGTAAAATGCAGTAGTCTCATGCAAGAGGGCAGCGGTAGGTCGCGGTTGCTGGTCAGGATATGTGACGACACGATATCTTGGTTGAGCAGCAGCATTAGAAGAAGGAAGGCGTGTTGACGATACATTTCAAAGTCTGAAAAAAGGACATTATTTTAGGCTTTATAAAATTGGTTATAAGTTTTGTCAGAAACTATTCTGACGCGTGAGATATTCTTGTGTGATTTTGGGCATTGAGCATGACATTTCAAACGAGCGAGAGACAATGCCCAAATCATAGCTCACGCTCAGAAAAGGGGTCCAGCAGGCCTAACATGCGTGCCGCGACAAAATCTTCTCCATCAATATTGTAAGTATATACATACATACATACATACAGTCACGCCTTTTTCCCATAGGAGTAGCCACTGCTCTTCACTTGCTACGATCCTGGTATACATCTTTCGCTTCTTCCCCTTCTATGAGTCTTTTCATGAACGCACGTTGGTTACGGTTACTCTTGACCTGGCCTTTCTTCAAGACGTCTACGATTTGGTCGAGATACGAGTATGTTACGAGCTAATTAAACTAAACAAAACTAAACTCTTGTATACCTATCCTAAACAGTTTAAAAGATCTTTAAATGCAGAATATCGTTAGATTCGTCTTTATGTCCGTAAAGTCAAGCTCATTTTGCAGTCGGGTTTTTTATTTTGCTTCAATGTACCTACCCACATTTTATTATCGATTCATTATGAATATGAATAATCATTCCTAAAGGGGAAAGCCCACGGACATTTTGACGACTTTAAGCATTCTCTTTTAAAACATGCAAAGCCCACCAACGTAGTGTTTATCAAGTATTGTGATCATCTTCCTGGTTTTAAACTGGACAAACTAGATAGGCAAACTAGTTGAATAGTTTTCCTTGTGGTCTGTGGTATTGTCTATTAAAGAAACACACTTCCGCCTTCATTTGGCTCAGGTAACTTTAATGGTGTACCTAATTCAGATACCTCTAGAATGTAAGACGCCATCTGGCCTTCAAGTCACGAATGAATTGGTTTCTCAAAGCGTGCTCCAATGTGGACCGCAACGCCTAGATACCATCGAGAAGATTACGCGCAGAACATGAGCTGCTAAATGCAAGCTTGCTTATCAAACATTCAAAAGAAAAATAAAAAACCCAACTGCGATTATGTATCTTATTATATGTATGTTATGACAATTCAGACAAAGATATCTAAAGCCGAAAACAGACTCTCGGTGACCCCAAAAACATCCGAGAAGCGTGAATGTGAGATTCTCTAATGTAACGGGAAACGTCAATGCCTGTCATCGCGTGAATTATTCCGACAATTATTGCGTTAATTTGAACGCGATAAATTGAGTGGCCTCACTTGAACGGTCTGTCTACGTCAATGCTTATTAACGTCAATCATCATCATCAGCCCGTAATTGTCCACAGCTAAGCACAGGTTATTCAGGGGCCCTATTCGGAGATTTGAGATGTTTATCTCAACTTTTTTCGTCCTTGTTGCTCTCGTTTGAATAGTCATAGGTGTGAGAGTGACCAAGATAAAATCTCATCTCATCTCACGCGTAGGAATAGTCAATAGTGGTACGCCACTCATCCCAGTCCTGTGCGAATCATGTCCAAAGTCATAATCTTTATTTGCATGTTAGTGGTACATGCTCTTAAGTATTACGTCCATCCATTAGCAGCCGTCAGGCGTGCAAATTAATACATATTATTATAATATGTACATAATAGCCATCTTGAGAATCGGATTAAATGCATTGTCCGTGTGAATTGATATATTAGAAATTAAAATTGTATGCATATGATAAGAATGATGTTGAATTATATAACAAAAATTGTATTATATTATATTATGAATTATCTACTTACATCATTATAGTTAAAATTCGTCAATTAATTTATATTTGAGGCCATCCAGGTGCACGGGCCACGACGGTAATGTACTCGTAATTGCCGTTGTAAAATTAACGCGACAAGTCATGACCATACTAACGTTTAACGTCCATTATGTACTGTACTGTAGCCTATCGGTGTGAACACAGAATAAGAAAGGTTTTTCTTAGTCTCTGAGTCTCGACGAGGGTTCTCACCGTGGGTCTGTACCTCGGAATCCAAAATCGACAGAAACAAACATACGGTAGGTATACCTACATACTGACAAACATAAATTAAACATTTAAGAAACCCCTGACACCGATTTTCAGCAAACATAGATAAAGACACTCCCGACTAATTCACCTTTTAAACAAAAAAAAAAAACAAAAAAAAAAACGGCTCATCCGTTCAGTGGATCCCTATTCGGAGATTTAAGATTCTCATCTCACCTTTTTTCAACCTTGTTGCTCTCGTTTGAAACGTCATAGGTGTGAGAGTGACCAAGATAAGATCTCATCTCATCTCACGTGTAGTAATAGCCCCCCAGGAGCTACGATGCCACAGACACATACACGTCAAACTTATAACACCCCATGGTTTTTGCGTCGGGGCGGGGGCTTAAAAATTAACTTAGACATTAACTTCCCATTAAGCGTTTGCTCATTTAAAAAATGAAAATTAGCTGCGGCCTGTCGTTTTCCAGTATTCCCGCATCTTTTGAGATAAAAGTGCCAGGCAAAGAGCAACGTCATAGTTATTGTGAAAGTGTGGAGTGCCGGAAGCGGAAGAGTGGGGCCCGTAGCAAACGTGCAGTGTTTGGTTTGAGTTGTTGGTTTCCCGCCAAAACTCCATTTTTACCCGACTGCGCAAGGAGGATTATGTTATTCGAGTTATGTATGTAATTATGTTATAAATGTATGTGGCTATGTATGAGTTTTCTTTGGCACGCCCTACAGCCTAAACAGCTTAATCAGTTTCGACATGAGAGTGTCAATTGAATCGTCTCAATAGTAAAAGTGACTTAGGGTACAATATTTTGCAGGCGGGTTTTTTTTCTTCTTTTATTAATGTTACTTGTTCCCCTGTCAGTATTGTGTTGTTGACAAGTATGGTCAGCATTTTTATTCCCCATTTACTTTGAGAACAGCTTTTTTAGTTTTTGATTTGCGCGCGGGGCCTAAGTGCTAAGGCGTGGGGCCCGTTGTATTGCTGCCTCCAGCTGCGTGGCTAATCCGAAGCTGAAAGTGTGATGAAGCCCGTTAACCTGCATGATGTCATGAATTTTATTGCATTCTAGATAATGTTTACTGCAGGATTACATTTTATGGTCGATAAATTATCCACTCCTAATTATAGTCGCTGGGATATTTAAACCGGTTACAAGTTCAAGATAAAAAGTAAAAAAAAAATTGATTGCATTGCATTTTTACGATCTACTAATTATTTGGAAAATGACCGAAGACTGTTTTTTTTTATATTTATGAAACGACTGATTTTGCAGAATTTACTATGGACTTAGCAGTTGCCTAGATATTTATTCTAGTCTATTGATTCGTTTTTAAAGAGACCCAACATTCTTTTAAAGCATTTACTTTTGCTTTTGGAATAAAATGTAGTGTAAAATAGAAATATAGATAACTTGATGCGCCCAGGGACCCTATTCGGAGATTTGAGATTTTCATCTCACTTTTTCTCGTCCTTTTTGCTCTCGTTTGAAACGTCATAGGTGTGAGAGTGACCAAGATAAAATCTCATCTCATCTCACGCGCAGGAATGGCCCCCCTGCGCTTTCACCCGCGGATAAAAAGTAGCCTTTGTGCTATTGCAGATTATAATCTATCTCTGTGCTAAATGTCATCCAGATCTGTTGAGCTGTTCTGGCGTGAAAGAGTAACAAACATCCATCCATCCATTCTTACAAACTTTCGCGTTTATAATATTAGTAGGATAGACAATAATTTATTTGTGGCAAAAACACACAGAATACAGATAAAAACTAAACTAAAAAAAGGTGAAAACTTGGCTCTTTATCACAAACCTGCCGCTGTGGCCCTATTCGGAGATTTGAGATTCTCATCTCACCTTTTTTCGTCCTTGTTGCTCTCGTTTAAAACGTCATAGGTGTGAGAGTGATCAAGATAAAATCTCATCTCATCTCACGCGCAGGAATAGCCCTCCAGATAAAAACTAAACTAAAAAAAGGTGAAAACTTGGCTCTTTACCACAAACCTGCCGCTGTGGCCCTATTCGGAGATTTGAGATTCTCATCTCACCTTTTTTCGTCCTTGTTGCTCTCGTTTAAAACGTCATAGGTGTGAGAGTGACCAAGATAAAATCTCATCTCATCTCACGCGCAGGAATAGCCCCCATGTTCTTCCGCTGCGACCGGCAGGTGACGTCACACGAGCAAGAGCGACATGGACTACGACTACGAGCAACAACGATTGATGTTTGACGTTATTTATTTTCGTTTTTAAAATCACACTACATATTGTTAAAATTGTGACCTGCTAGGTACTTTTGAGTTTAGATCATACCACGCTAGTCGTCAGGTATGTAGGGTCAACTGGTACAAATGTTCCTGTGGGGCCATTGCGTCCTTCGAGTTTTTTTTAATTTTTTTTTATGTATAATAGGTCGGCGTTTGACCACCAACTCGCCTGATGTTAAACGACGTTGTGGTCTAAGATGGAGCACGAAGACCTATACGGTACTTATTCACTCTAGCCTTGAAGTTTTGTAGAGTGAAGAAGTACAAAGACGGCAGTTGAGTGAGGCGTTACAAGTGCGCCACTGCTCAGACCCGTCTTCGGAACGGATTTTTTATTTTTTTAACGGAGATTTACAAAATAGGCTCCACCTACATCTTTTTTTTTCTTTAGTTACAATAATCTGTTCTAGATTGCGTTAGTTGCTTAATTTGCTCAAACAGACGCATTTGTACTACAACTGGTACTTTACTTTATATTTTACATTTTAAGTAGGTAGGCTTAACACCCTACCTACTTTTTTTATTTTTTTTTTATTTATTTATTTCGTAAAATATATACAAAATACTTAAAATGTAAAATATAAAGCGCTTTAGACCCGCAGCGCGCCGCCTCTAACTTTTTTTCTTTAGTTACAATAATCTGTTCTAGATTGCGTTAGTTGCTTAATTTGCTCAAACAGACGCATTTGTACCACAACTGGTACTTTACTTTATAGTATTTTACATTTAAGTAGGTAGGGTGTTAAGCCTACCTACTTAAAATGTAAAATATAAAGTGCTTTAGACCCACAGCGCGCCGCCTCAAACTTTTTTTTTTAAATCTCCGTGCACGATGTATTTGTAGTATTTGTAAAATGTCTTTGGGTCGAGGACACTAATTAACAAGTTACATTATTAAAAGAAAAACAAAAAACGCGGCATTAAAATATTGTACCCTATGTCACTTCTACTATCAAGAAGACTCAAATGACACCTTACATGTCGAAATTCATCAAGCTGTTTAGGCTGTAGGGCTTGAAAGAAACCTCATACATACATACATACCTACCCACATCCATACATAACATCCACTCGAAAAACATAATCCTTGCGCAGTCGGGTAACAACAAAAAATATCAAGTAATCTAAATGGGGTGCGAGCACGGACATTTTAAACTGACGTTTCAAATCGACTACATCGACAAATTTGTATGGAAGTATGGAAATTACAGATTTTGTCGATTCGAAACGTCAGTTGAACGTCAGTGCTGGCACCCCTGCTACCTTAAAGCGTCAGCATCTCGATATATTTGCACAGAGAGCGTAATAAGTAAGTCATTACGTGCGTAAGTATTTATAAATTCTATTGTATTCAAATAGTGCTTTTTTTAAATTTTATAATTGTTTTTGGCGTTAATTAAGTTAATGGCGATCTTTAGACAGCTATCCGACTACCAGCGATGAGCGAGTAGCGTATCCAGAGATGTATGTAAGCTAGCAGTATGCCGAGGAAAAAAAACGTTAGTTGGTGCATTTAAATAGGCGATAGATACTTCTGCGTGGCTTCTGCGTTGTCATCTCCAGGGGGGAATCAGCTGACGATCTGTCCACCGCTATGCAGCCAGCAATTTTTTTTTCTTTAAGATAAGGTAAAGATTAAGGTAAGCTCGGTGAGCTCGGTAAGTATGGTAAGCTCGACTGTCTCGGTGGCTCAGTAGGTAGTGAACCTGCCTTCTGAACCTGGGAACCTGCCTTCTGAACCTGGGGTTGTGGGTTCGATTCCAGCCTAATTCTATGTCTGGGTGTTAATTATCTATTTAAGTACATATGTATTTAAAAAAAATCGAATAATATGTGTATCAGTCTCTGGCCGCTATTGTACAAGCTTTGCTTAGTTTGGGGTCAGACGACAGTGTGCGCAAGTGTCCCGAATATTTTTTTTTTTTTTTTTTTTAATTTATCGTGACACTATTTTCAATCGAGAGGAAGTGAATGAAGAATTTTTTTTCTACGTGTTGGGAGGCTACCGCTGCTAGACCCACCGCTCTAGAGCCAGCCATTTTTCTGTTTTTTTAAAGATATTAGGTAAGCTTTATTTTAAAACTATTCAATCGTGAGGAAATTACTGAAAAACATTTTTGTTACGTGGGAGGCTACAGCTGCTAAACCCCCCCGATCGGATCCGCAGCTGACGACCACTAGGCTTCATGATCTATCTTAACCATTGTACAAGTTTTCGTCCGGGAGGAACGGATTGACCGAATTTGTTCCTGGCTCGGAGACTATTAAGCTGGCGGCAAGTGCATGACAACTTTGACGTTCATAAGTGTATCTTAGATACCTACACAATTAAATAAAGACATTTCATTTAATATGCCAGCTGTCACAGTAAAATGTTTGAACATGTCCAACAAAAATAGCTTTTTAATTGTTTTTAATTTTAAATCTCAATTTAAAAAAGACGTTACGATTTTAACAATCGCCTCATTTAAAATAAATGACGTTCATAATTATATTTAAGCAGTAAATGACCACTATTTAATTTAAACAGCTAGATTTTTATTAATAGATCTTCTAGAACTATTTACTATTTATTGTATGATAAATAAAATACACCTATACCTACTTAATGATTAAAAGTCTGAATCATTTAAACCGGGTTTTTATTGACGAACTTAGCAGTGGCATGCTAATAGCTATGTACTAAGTAGGGTGAACCAGGGTAATTGCGTTATATTTTTTACACTCAGTTTTGTCGATGAGATATTGCTAATCTAGGCAATATCTTAACATGTTCATGTGTCCTGCATAATAAAACAAAATTGATTCTATTATTTTTGGCTTTTTTTTTACAATTAACCCAGCCAATGTTTTTTTGATAGATATGCCAAAGTGATCTAGAAGAAAATACAAGAACATCTGCCTTTTTACTTTTTTTATATTCGCAAAGATAGCCGAGAAAATAGCAATAAAAAAAAAGCAGCAAATATAATTTTGCGCGAAAATGCGCACAGTGCGCAAAATTATTTAGAAACGCACGCGGCGTTTGATCGAGAATGCTCTTAGCAAAAGCCAAAGATGTAGACAACCTCCCCATGTAAAGGGATTTTAGATTGGTTTTATCTATCTATTTAATAAATCAGTCAAAAGTGATCCCTTACAAATGCGGATACTTTTCATAGCTCTATTTCTTCTTGAGCACTTAAAAAAAAATAAAAAACCAAGGACATAGGGGTGGAGATATAGTTCACTTAATTGTACATGCCAAATTTCACCATGATCTGAGGAATGGTTCCTAAGACCTTTGACATGCGCGTTTGTATGGAAAATTCAGAGCGTCGCGGAACCCTTTTCTAACGGTTTCTAATAGACTAAAAGACGGCTGCTAATAGACCAATATTCACGAACATTTTGCATAAACGATAGTTTAATACCTTTAATTTTTTATAAGTAGATCCTACTAATATTATAATAGCGAAAGTTTGTAAGAATGGATGGATGGATGGATGTTTGTTACTCTTTCACGCCAGAACGGCTAAACAGATCTGGATGAAATTTGGCACAAAGGTAGATTATAGTCTAGAATAGCACATAGGGTACTTTTTAACCGCGGGGCGCAGCTATTTTATAACTAATTGTTTATGATATCTGAAGTAGCGGTAAATGCTTCACATAGACGAAATTGCCCCAAAAAACCGAACCTCAAAATTGCTAACCCCGTTTTGTTAATAAAAACTCTTCCCAGAGCAAATAATAATTACGTCTACGTGTTAAATTATACATGTTTTGTGTACTCATCCATAGAAAAAGCTTTGAACTCAAAGAACACTTCAAATAAAACCACATGTTTAGGCACATGCGCTCGGAGACGCCACTCGCAAAAAAAACTTATTTTTAAAATGGCGATTTGCCTCGCCCCTTTTGCTTTGTATGTACCTCCATCTTTTTTCTATCTTTAGTAACAATAATCTATACTAGATGGCGTTAGTTGCCTAATTTGTCTGGTTTGTCAGTGATTCTCGAAAGACGCAATTGCCCCAGAGACGCATTTGCACCAGTTGACCCTTGTGCTAACTACCTTACACGTGGTAGGTAGGTAGTAATTAAGTACATAAAAAACTACATTTAATAAAAGATATCTTTTACACAAACATACATTTATCTCTAAGATATTTTGTAGGCGACTAGCGACTCGACCCGGCGTCACACGGTAGGTACCTATAAACCTTCCGTGAAAAATTATACTGACGGCGAAAACCGCATCAAAATCCAATGCGTAGCGTTAGCAGAAATAGAACCATAGAGACACAGACGCGGAAAGCGACTTTGTGTAACACGTAGAGATAAATATTCATGACAAATTATAACATTATAAGAAACATATAGACATATATTATAAGAAAACATATAGACATATCGTCACGCCTTTCCTCCAAGGGGCTGGCAGAGGTGAAATACAACACCCACACTTTGCCGGACGATATTCAGTCCTTAATGTGACAGGGGGTGAGCCTGTCGCTATACACCGGGCTCCAGTCATGTAGCAGATGACATACAATACGCACATATGCTCACACAATGAACAAATTGGTGCGTGCCGTCGGCTGGGTTTGAACCCGCTCCCTCTGGCTTGAGAAGCCGGCCTTCTCCCAACTAAGCTGCCATTTTTGCAAGTTAATGATGCAAATACATCTAGAAAATTAAAATCATGGAAGTAAATGGTTGACTCACCAATAAAGAGAATTGCGTCTTCAATATCCTTGCTTCTTCTAACCCCAGCTTATCCGAAGCACCTCTTTTATACCCGCTCTTTACCAGGAGCAAATCATTCGATCCCGAATCACGTCGTCAATTTTTCCAATTTCGCAAGTTCCAGTATAATTTTCATTTAATAAATATGGATTAGGGAACTTCAGAGCGCGCAGATGGCAAAACATAAATGAGCTCGACTAAAAGTACACAAACATGTTATTAAAACACTGACCAGAACATAGTTTATCTCTCCCTTATCTACTAAAATGACCTGTGTCGGGAATGTCTACTGTTTTAGCGTAAACACAGGATTCTGATCACCCACGTGCTAGGCACACTTTGGAGCTACAAAACAAACCACATATTACGTACTCAAATTACTTAATTAGCAAAAAATAATAAAACATAAATGTGAATGACTTAGTTATCATTGTTTTTTGATGATTCTTGAGTAGTAGATGAAGTAACGCGCCTATGTTCGCTCATAAAAACTGAAAGAAAACGAGTTCTCCCTGAGAGCTACTTTAGGTATACCTACGTTTTTTCGCAAAAGGAAAAACTTAAACCTAACTATTAAAGTTGAATAATTAATTATGTTGTCATTGAAGCCGTTTAGTAAAAAGCGAAAACGATTAAGATTTTTTTTTTATATGTTGAGTTTAGCATAATTCTCTATCCTACCCAAGATCAGAAGAAGGAGCATCACTCTAAGTTCGTCGTCGGATCTTTTGTGACCGACATCAACTGCCAAATCTTTCGTTAACCTTTACCTCCATCCTGATTTATACTGAGACTGTATTACTTACTTAGATTACTGGGGTAATCCAGACCTAGGTCTACATCAAAATTCTTTAAAAATCTGAGAATTCCGAAACAAGGTCTAAATTAGCAGACAGCTCAAGCTAATTGTCGAAAAAAACGCGAAGCAGTTTATTTTCGTCTTTCATCATCGATTTCATATTATTTTACTTAGGTTAAGGTTCCCTTTCAGGTAATTATCTCCTAAAATGTATTCTAGGTGTTCCCCGACTGCGGTTAAGCCAAGAAAAGAGGGTTATTTCTAACATTAACCGATCCTCCATACTTATATAGGACCTATTCTTTTTCGTTTTTAATATTTTTATTAAGAGGTTTATTTTGTTCTGTAAATGGTTTTGGTCTTTTCCCTCAAGAATATTTACTACTAGCCAACCTGACCGATGTAAGATAGCTACGCTTTATTATCGTGGAAAGTCGTTCATAACACAGAACACGGAAACTTGCTTCAATTTGCCCTTTGGTCAACATTCTCGCGGTCGCACTTCCTAGAAAGTTAATATCAATGGTAATTGAGGAGGTGCCTTGCTGAGATTTATAATTTTTGTTTTAAAGAGCAAAATTGAAAGGGCAATCAATTATGGCTGTCGTAGTGACACTGAACTCTTACCAGTGCAAGGCGGTAATAACATTAACTAACAAAATGAAATCAAATGAAAAGTGCATGGAGGTAATCAATGGCGGATGGTGGATCCAGGATTTTGGGTTGAGGGAAGGGGGGGGGGGACGGTTGGCTTAGGTGAAAGTAAGCTTCAAAGTAGGCAAGATTTTGGTTTGGTTAATTTAGCTTAGAATAAACAGAGCCTCTTAGCGCTTCCCCTCCCCCGGATCTGCTAGTAGGAGAGTTATTTAAGAGCACTACTTCTCTTAATTTCATTCAATGATAGATTTGCGTTTGGCCACCATCTCTCCTGATGTTAAGGAATTATGTGCGAAGATACGATTGTGTGAAGGCGATAATTGTGTTCAACCATAAAAAATGTAGCGGTTATTTAGTCAGAGTAGCGCTCTCCTTTCCTTCATACTTTGTAAGGTTGTTAGCTCTCATTACGCATATTACCTTTTGGATTCTCAATATGAACAAAGGTGTGTCTAATGATAATGAACTAAAGCAATACCGTTTATACGCAGTTAAGAGTGGTACTTCGTGATATACTAGTCCTATTTGTCTTCTTGATGTTCTCTCAGCCATTATGTGAATCTACGTCGTCAAGTCATTGACCGTGAAGTCTTCAATCAACCAATCACAACCTGCTTCTTGAACCTCCTACCTCAGATCAATCTAGAGGAAAAGATAGAACACTGCGTTATATCTCGCTGAAGCCACTTCTTTTTCAATGTGTGTGCGTGGTAATGTTGCCATGAAAACATTTACAATTGCACGAAAACTGATATTCATTCTCAAACTCTACGTTAGCCATTTCTGTTCCAATATACAACCCTAGGAGATTTAATATTTTAAAACTGCACATATTTGTAAGAGTTTAATGTTACGGCTTTTTCAAAATTGACTTGTTAAAAAACTGCACAGTTTTTAAAAAGAACCTCAAAATGTAATCCTGGCCACACTTTTATAATGCACTATGTATTTAAGTACACGAAATTATACCATAAACCAATGTATAATAATGGTAAGAATGACCATGCGAGTAGCGTAGTTTTTTTGCGTCAATGTGTGCGTGTTGTGTACCTATACGACAGTAGCGTAGTTTTTGGATGGTTTTTGGCTTCACTTAGATCATACGCCGTGCTCCATCTCATTCTCTAGGTTGATCTGAGCCTCCTACTTATAAAACCATTGAGCATTTAACAAAGAGCCGCACTTAAGACAACAATAACAAAACAAGACAGTAAGTAATGCCTCAAATAGTTGAACTCAAAAAAAAAACAAACAGCAATCAGGATACTGGGGGCTGGGAGGATAATGTGACTACCTGCTACATCTAAATCCACAAGTTATGACGAATTGAGAAATACTGTTGAGACATTGAACTTTATAAAAATGTTCTACCTTTAAGGGTCACAAAAATAAAACAATCAAGAAAAGGAAACAGAATGCAAATTGGTCTAAAAAAACTCAAAAAGAAAAATAACAAAGTGCATCCCTAGGTTTTCATTTGATGCGTTTGAAAGAGTGATTCGAGCATTTTCTAGTATGTAGAGCATTTTCTTCTATTAAACCAAAAAATCCGTCCCACAGAAACGTTGACATCTAACTAAGAAGCTTAATTACTTTGTAATAGAGCTAAATTTACTTTACATTAACTCTGGTAACTGTGGGTTACATTTGAATGTTACATAGGTACATAGTTGGTTTGGGACTATAAGTCAATCAACAATAGTTCCAAACGTGGGGAAAGCAGCCAAATGCTTGGACCAGAGCCCATACGAATTTGATCAGTCTCCTTTCCTTTTAACTCCCGGATGTAGGGTCAACTGGGGCAAATGCGTCTGTGGGACAATTGCGTCTTTCGAGAATTACTGACAAAACCTTCACAAATTAGGCAACTAACGCCATCTTGTACAGATTATTGCAACTAAAGATAGAAAAAAGATGTAGGTGGCGTCTAATTTGTGAAGGGTTTGTCAGTAATTTTCGAAAGACGCAATTGCCCCACAGACGCATTTGCCCCAGTTGACCCTACTGTATTTTAGTGTATGATGTGTATTCACACGAGTTTCGATGGAGTGATATACACGTTTTGGCAAGATAATGATGGCCACAGGTCGTAGTCTACAATGTTTACCATTTTCTAATCTTGTCACGTCGCACTTAGGTAGGTACATACGTTTAGTTACTAACCGTAAATATTACGAAACTGGTAATGGTAAGGGTATGGTGATAATAGGTGGCACGCAAATATGAACAGTGTGTTTACTTACAAACAAACTTCACAGAAATTTACATACGAATTGCCCAAAACAACGAAAATGATGGTTTTACTCGTATGTCCTTGCAAACACTTCCAAAGACGTTCCGTTCGATGTTAGTTTGCTCTGCTAGTGTTTGCCAGGATTAGCATAAAGGCGAAAAAGTATGAATAAAAACATGCGGAGATCAAACTGAATCAGCTATGGGCGCAAATATAGGCAGCAAGCAGTTAAAAAAAAAACACCGATGGCGACGATTAAGTTTTTTTTTATATAATTAGTGGCTTCTGCCCCTTACGGTTTTGGGGCAATTTTGTCATCAACAGTGAGGGAGGTGATAGTATTTGATATGAAAATAAATAAGGAGAAACAATCCTGGTAGGGCCGATGATACTATAGAAGAAATGAAAGTAAAAAAGAAAGAAAACTAAAGACGGATGTTATTCGACTGAATGAAATTAGCTAATGAAAAAATGTTTTTTTTTGTTTGTTTGGGAATGACAGTAAGTACAGAAGAAATGTGTAATGGAAGCGGAACTTTACACTTAGTGATGGTAGAATAAAGGGACGATTTACTACGAAGAGGGCAGACAATTAAGTTAGAGGCACTAGGCATTTGTACCACAAATACTTATTAGAAGTATGGAAAGATTTTGAGATAGATGCTGCCTAGCGTGTGCTAGTATAGTTAAGAGCAGCGTTGGCAGAATGTTACTTTTGTAACATTTTACGTTACTTTTGACCCTCTCATGTTACTTTTATTTTACACGACTCATAAATTCATAAAATATTTATTCAATTTCCAGCAAACCAAAATAATCCATATTGATACAGTTTATTATCCATGTTTTTCTCGTGGAAATTTTACTCTTCGAGCTGTCTCCTTTTTATATATGACTATCTGCCACTGGCAACACTGCTCTCGGCCGCCGTCCTTAAGAGTTTCTAAATCCAGGTTTTTCTCTGTCTTCAGTAGAGATTGGCATATTTGACAGATTTGGCAGATTGTTGACATAGATGTTAGTGGATGTGTCCGTTTTTATGTCACTAAACAATTTGAATTTGAATTTGGATATTCTGATCCATGATCCTAAAAAACAAGGTCTAGCATTCCGGGAGCAAACACCCAATGACGTCACTCGTCAAAGTCATCCGTCTCTTTCGAACTATTTGTAAATGACTTAGGTATTTCGGTTGCATGGATTGACGTCACTACGTGTTGCCCAGTGTTACGTGTAGTACGTGTTGTTGTGGAGTATATTATTAAATCATGTTCTGATCCATATTTAACTTAACTGTGTTGCGTATGGAGACCACTTCTTTCATTGAAAAATCCCAAATTTTTCAGATCGAGTAAGTTTGAGGTCGATTGAAGTCGAGTTACTTACCTAATAAAATGTTTCGAAAACAAAAAATATTCGAAAATTAGAAGCCGCTTCCATTATATCCTAGCTTTTGGCAGGAAGATATGTACCTATGTATCGAATATACGATCAGTCATCAGTGTCGCTTCACCACACCGTATCAATTAATCTACTCCACACTTACCGACAGTAACCATATATGGGTAGAAAAGAAAAGACATCAATTTCAAACCTTTTTAATAATACCATTGTCCAATGAGAGACCATTAATAAGTTCATCCTGTTATTAGTGCTTCCGAGGACATACTAATGCAAGCTATTGATTACTGGCATCTTTAGCAAGAGCTAGTAATTTTTAATAACCCCTCGTGTTTCCATGTATGCCTAGACTTTGTACCTTTGTCATGTTTTTTGTCGCTACGTTCTAGATTTGGAATGGGTTTTTAAAATCACTGATAACATAACATAACGTCACGCCCTTCCCCCAAGGGGCTGGCAGAGGTGTACAACACCCACACTCGCCGGACGATATTCATTCCCTAATGTGATAGGGAGCGAGCCTGTCGCCATACACTGGGCTCCAGTCATGTAGCAGATGACATACAATACGCACATATGTTCACACAACAAAGAAATTGGTGCGTGCCTTCGGCTGGGTTCGAACCCGCTCCCTCTGGCTTGAGAGGCGGGCCTTCTCCGGCAAGGCTATATCATCGCTTAAAAATCGTTGATAATTAGTAATAACCTTACAAGCCCGGAAAGATTCTGTTTATCATTCGAAATCTGAGTGAAAAAGGGTATTTTGTCCGCTAGCGTGGAAAGAGTTTTTAAAATTCGAACCTTAGAATAATCGCACTGGCCAGCACGACTTTACGAAAAAAAGAAACATAATTTTCCTCGCTGTAGTGAGGTGAAAAGTTGTGTGTTTCGCTAGGCAGCATATTTATTTGGCGTCTCGTACTTTTAAAACCCTCGCTGCGCTCAGAGTTCAGTACTCGCGCCAAAAAACAACTTTGCGGCTTAGCATAACAAATAGCTATTTTTGTATCGTTGACTCGTCACATGTCTTAGCGTTGCTGTTAGGGCTACTTGTAGAAGCTCTGGATATCTTTTTAACTCGGAGTTAACTGTTCATCAAAGGTTAATAAACTGATAAATCGTCTTGCGCCATCAAGAGCTAAAAGCTAACCTCGAGATATGACATGTATAACATTGTAAGTGTGTGCAAGTGGGCCTAGTGATAAGACAAGTATTGGCCCATAAATAAAAGGAAACGTAATAAGTGTGATAATGAAAAGCAAAGAACAAATTACTTTCCTCAACGGTCAACAAAAAAAAAAAAAAAAAACTTGAACAAAACCTTTTTTCGATGTCATCATTCTCATACTGACGCTAATAAAAAGCACAAGAAATTCTTAATAAAATTCGCCGTATCATCGGACATTCCACACCATCTCACTAAGGGCATCTGAGAAAGGACCAACCTTTTCTCATTTCCCGTACCATTTTTCCTTATACATTTTACCTTCAATTATTGCCACGGAAAAGTAAACGAACAATTTTAACAATGACACGAAATGCAGCTAAATGTTCCTCAGAAGTCGTCGAGACAATTATAGCAAGCTTATAGCAGAGAAATTACCTGTTTATAGTAATATTTTCTTGTTGACATTGCGGGATGTCTTCGTGACACGCCTCTACTGGGTGTGAATGTTTAATAACGAGTTATTGACGATGCAATTAGAGGTCTTAAAGTATACTTTACAGACACTATATTATAGTGTAAGTACCTACCTACCTAGTCAGAATACCAATCCTGTTCTGAAAGTCTTATACCTATCGAGAATCAAAAGGTCAACAAGCTGATAAACTGTCGAAAGTTAAAAAAAATGGGTGCTTGTTTCGCCCCGAAAAACGTAAGGGTATCTGCTAGTTTCTAGATCTGTTAATGAATACAGTTCAGTCAAAGATTTTTATTTTGTTTAAATTTTTATGTCGAAGACTATACACACATAAATAAGGCCCTTCGTACACAACGCTCTTGGACGACGACATGTCCAGGTGGACTGAAAAAACATTGCACGGGCAAAAAAAAAACAGCCAACTGAATAAACTGAAATTGAACTGAAATTCTAAATTAAGAAAATGAATGACGCAACCCCTAGTAAAAGACGTACCTGTCGAGTTTTTTGGCGGGAACCGAAAAGATGGTGTCGTGATTTTGTATTATTTTCTAAAACTTGTGATTCTTCGAGTGTTAAAGTGTGATAATTGTGGATTATTAATCTTTGCTGATTCGTTAACGTGCACGAGTGCGGGAAAATGGTACAAACATTAGTAAATGCTACTTTTCGTGTTCTTTACAAAACTCGACTTAAAGTTTCAGTAAAGTATCTACGGATTTACTGAAATTGGAAAAGGGCCCTCCCCTTTTCCAATTTCAGTAAAGCTATAAAATTCATCTCAACTTTCACCACCCTCTCCTTTATCATCTCATCATCATCATTATCAAGACATGACAATTACTAAGTTAGGCATTAAGGACTTTGTATCCAGTTGCCAATAAAATTAAAAAAAAAAAAGACGTACCTGTCACGCACACTAGTATAAAAAAGTTGGCCTGTCACTTTTCGCTCATTTACCTAATGGAATCTCTCTAGACATCTAAGCACACATAGACAACGCTACGCCGCAACTTTGATACCCGAAGACGTCAGTCTCCAGGCGACTAACGCTATACAAAACAAAATGTAGGTAACCCGTGCCTGTGTACGAACCTCTATGAATTTGTATTGCGGTAGTCACTTGGAGAACAAAATCGTCGGGTACGAGTATCAACGGCTTGCTTATAGCGTTGTGTACGAAGGGCCTAAATCTAAGGTACAAAGATCGTGGCAGGATAATGTTAGCAAGTTAGTTAAGTATCTACCTACATAACATATCTTCACGTCTTTCCCCCGAAGGGGCTGGCAGAGCACCCACACTTCGCCGGACGATATTCAGTCGCAAATGTGACAGGGGGCGAGCCTGTCGCCATACACCGGGATCCAGTCATGTAGCAGATGACATAAAATACGCACATAATTACATAAGTATTACACAATCAACAAATTAGTGCGTGCCGTCGGCTGGGTCCGAACCCGCTCCCTCTGGCTTGAGAGGTGGGTCTTCTCCAACTAGCCTAACATCGCTTCAGTATCTACCTGACATTCAATATTTCTTTGATAAGTAGGTACTTACTAACTTTAAACGTCATTGTTCCAAACATATTAAACTTAAATATATAAATAAATGATTAATAACAGAAAATGATGATGATAAGATTCTTTGTTTGTATCTTTACAAAATCTCCATTAATTCTATATCAAATACCGAAATTATTAGTATTACCTAACATAATAAAATAACTGGCCAAGTGACTTATTTTTTTTTCATTGCTCTTGGTAATAAGCCTAGTAAGTAGGTTCATACAATAGATAAGTACAAAATGTAAACTGCGCAAATTTTTTTCCTCTCCAGTGTAAACAAGACTGCCAATTTTGCCGTAGAATTATTACAAGTAGCTATGCTACGTGCAATATAGAATCTAGATGTCACAAAGAGGGTAATGCTTACATTAACCTCCTTTCGTGATCCTCGGAATGAGATGGAAAGTTTACTAAGAAGTTTGCTGCCCATTAGATTCTGCTTACTGCTTACTGGCGAAACAGTGAAGCATTGATGAAGACGTGGTCGACGCGACATGATATAGGGTCAACTGGGTCAAATGAGTTTGTGGGGCAATTGCATCATTCGAGTATAATTGACAAACCCTTCACAAATTAGGCAACTAACGCCATCTAGTATAGAGTATTGTGACTAAATATAGGAAAAAGATGTAGGTAGATGGAGGTGGCTAACCTAACTTGTGAAGAGTTTGTCAGTGATCCTCGAAAAGTGCAATTGCTATTGCAAAATTTATACTACATGGTAATGTCCTTAAAAATATTCTTTATCATCGTCGGCTCAGACAGGACCTAATCTCTAGTGGGTGAGTGAAGTCTGACTGTTCCTCAGCAGACAGACTTTACTTGCTTTGAGTGTTACTATTCATAGTGAGGACTCTGGGTCTAACTATACTTCAATTAAAGCGGAGAAAGAATTTGAATTTGAAACTCCAGTTGTGGCACAAGAACATGAGTGTTATGATTTTTTGAGAGTTATGAACTTTGAGTATTATGATACTCAAAGTTTACACTCATGTTCTTGTGCCACAACTGGAGTTTCAAATTCAAATTCTTTCTCCGCTTTAATTGAAGTATAGTTAGACCTTTCATAATATATCTTGTATTTGTAGCTTCCTACATTGTAATTTAAACATCATCATAATATTATAATCTAACTCATTAATGGGTGTAAGTACTTAAAGTATGTTTTGTAAGCTTGAGTCCATTACTGAACCAGTACCGCACACATGGCTTGAGTTACAATCCAGATCTAATCTGTGTTTCTGGCGATCCATTTGGATCCATAACTTAGTACTCTTAGATTGTAATTTGTTTTGTGTGTTAAAGAAATACGAGTAAATATATGAAAAAAATTAATTGTTCCACAGACGCATTTGCCCCATTTGACCCTACGTCCATAGAAATTCTACTGCGCAAGAAAAAATTACATTAGAATGCTTTGATTTCAGCCGGGTCGATGTTGAACTGAGTCGGTCGAATAAGTGACGGCCGGTGGCCTTGTGACGTGCTGTTGAATGAGTGAGAAACGTCGATCGGTTTACAAAAATAAATAAGTAAGTCTGCAAACTTTTTTACCGGACGCACTTATGTGTAATTTACTTCCATTTTACATCAAATGAGACAATCCTCCGACCGGTTTTGAAGCTCTACCAGTGACACTTCTTGGTGTCAAACGCTCGTAAACTATATTTTATTTTAGCAAACACCTAAAACGTTGTAAAACCTCGGAATAGATAAACAGTGTTTTAAGTTATTTTTTCTTTTAAATTTTTAACTCGATCGACATAACATTGCTTTAACTATTTCGACGCTATCCAACGTGTATTAGTTAGAGGGTAAATTAGTCTTCCATTTAAATAAAAATGAAATTGACCACTAAACTCCCCTTACCTGTATTCCCCTTATTTAATAATAAAATAATTAAGATACCAGTAAAAAAAGTCACGGTCCCCGGAGTCCGTGGAGTGTAATTAAAAAAAATCGCCTAAACGTACCAGCCCATAAGTACGCTCACAACTTGCGAACGACTGCACAAAACTGTGGGCCTATTCCTACGCGTGAGATGAGATGAGATTTTATCTTGATCACTCTCACACCTATGACGTTTCAAACGAGAGCAACAAGGACGAAAAAAGGTGAGACGAAAATCTCAAATCTCCGAATAGGGTCCCTGGATAATTGTTTTTATATTGCGTTCGTTATTGTCTAGACTAGATTTGTAAAAAAATATATATAAAAAATAGAAAAAATAATGGCGGCTTGAAGTTCGCCAGGTCAGCTAGTACATAAGACTCATTTAGCTAGAAAATAATTTAAAACTTCTAAAATAAAAACATGTTACTTACTACTTAATTACATATTTATAAAAATATGTCTTTAATATTTTTTTTAATTCTTTTTATTGCACCGTTGTTGATCACAATTTCAGTAAAGAAAAAAAACAATAATTGGGTAAGTAAGTTTTAAAAAATAAAAAATAATAACTTTAATTGTGAAATTAATACTTAAGCATAAAGGGACTGAAATAAATTTAAATTTGCACTGTAAATAAAAATCTAAGACTAATTAATTTAGTCTTCAACGCCCTGATAATTCTACTGGCCAACATTGTTCCCGTTCATTTGCTTTGCTCTACCTATGTATATTTTGTTCAGGCGCTATTGTAGGTCCCTATTCTTAGTTAGAGCGACATTTTTTATGCAGTCTACTAGCTAGATAGCTTATTATGTTATTTCTAGTTATATTATTTCCGCAGTATATTCCTACGTTCAAAGTTTAATTCAGTTTATTCCGATATCTTGTAAATGAGTTAGGTAGAGATATATTTTTACTGCCCCAAGACTTAGGTAGACGTGTTTTTTTTTGTTTCTACTAAACTGGTAGAATAAATAAATTTTAGACAACCCATAGATTTAGCTGTACATACTTTTTTAAAGTCAGTAGAGACCATCAATTTCGTCATTGAGCGAAATACATAGGTAGAGAATGATGATTTTGGTACTTTCGAAGGTAGTGGTTTGTTACTCTCAATTGATTATACATTTATACAAAACACTTATTTTAATAGGTATAATTACGAATTACTGTTACTTACTTAATAGATATTTTGTGGAATAATTTGATGCATACATTTAGTAAAATTTAATTCGAATTAATCGACTACATTTCAAAGAAATTAATGTGGAAGTTAGTGAACATGAATTGTTTTCATTTTTAAAACCTTTAAGATTAGTTTGGTAACTATATCTATTTTTGTAGATAACAAAGATGTAAACACGACTGATATATTTATAACTATGAAGTTGAGTTCCCTGAAAAATAAAGCAACATTTACATAAATTCAATAGAGAGCTGTATAAAAACCTCAAAAGAAGTTGTTTATTTGTTAAAAGGTTTGTTTGTTTTGTTTGTGAGGGAGCCATGGAGCGAACACAAAGAAATGACATCATTATGTATTTCACGGTGTGCGCTTTCTGAAATCCATAGCTGTTGGATGACAGCTGACGTTGTCGTGTTGCCGCTTCGACACAGATTGATCAATAGTAACAACGTAACATTGGCTGGGGTGTTGGCACTCGTTCCCAGCCGGCAGCCCTACTGCGGAACATTTGCCACCGGCCAGTACACTGTTGCGCGCCAACGAGCGCTGAACGGTGCGCGTTCCTGTCTCAACATTTCGAATCTCGAACGCGAAAGCGCATCTATGAAAATTCGATAATCGAATGTCATTGTCCCACGTGCTTTTTTATTGCGTTCGAATTTCAAGTGGTAATCTGTGAGTAAAGTTTAAACGCGTTTTGTGCCGTATTTTGTGCAACTTTGTTCGTATTTGGTGTAAAATTAGATCGTGACGCGAAAGGTAAGAAGTAATTTGAATTGTCACTCTACGCTTTCATAAATTAATTAGTAAGAACGGCGTGAAAATACACGCTGTTACTGCGTTATTTACGCACGATTTGGGAGCACAGATGAGTAAACCTTTAGTGCGCATGCGTGTGATTTTGATTGAGCTGTTTTTGTTTTCTTTTTGGTAAAGATACAGTAGGTATCATGCTTTTTTTTGTAAACAAGTATGTAGGTACTGATTAATGCATTTTTACGTCGTGGTAATTATTTCATCAAAGTTTTTTTAACAATAGCGTTTTGGTCGTTTATTTAGTAGTATTTTTTGTGATATTATTAGATTACCTTACCCACATAATTATTATTTTAAACATGAAACCTGTCAGTTGCATTTATGTAAATTAATATATTGCACAAGTATTTCAGGCTAAGTTTTCCGATGATACTGTTTACGTTCTTACCTGATTAGAAATCGTAATCGGAAGGAATTCATTTCTAATAGGTATTTTGCATTTGAAAACGCTTGACGTTCTAAACTTTATTGATTTTAAAGGAGGTAAGTACGTATGTCTGTTAATTCCAGAAAAATAATTAAATTATTATACTTATACTGATTATGATAATATTATAATTATTAAGTATAGTAGAGTTATATCTTATATTAGAAGATTAGTGTTATTAAGGTGTAAAAATTAAAAGTAGTAGAATAAGGACAAAACGTTTATTATCCTTGTAAATACGAGTTTGCTAACTTATTAAAAAAATAACATTTCAGATATTATTAACTATCAAATAAAATTACTAGATATTTTTGATACTTTAAATAACAAAAAAACGCAGTAGGTAGGTATGTCTACTTGAATATCATTTTATTAAATAGTTAGCAGTTGTGGTAGTGTTATTTATTAAAATTAATTTTCTATTACTAGTAGTTTATACGATTTAAATAAATATGTACTTATCTAGCAAAAGTAACTAAACGAAAGCGAAAAAAAACATCCTTAGTCAGATTCTTTGAAGAAAAACGTACTTAAGTGCACGCACAATGTCTTTATCCTACTATCCTACTAATATTATAAACGCGAAAGTTTGTATGTATGGATGGATGGATGGATGGATTGATGGATGTTTGTTACTCTTTCACGCCAGAACGGCTGAACAGATCTGGATGAAATTTGGCACAGAGATAGATTATAGTCTAGAATAGCACATAGGATACTTTTTGACCGCGGGTGAAACCGCAGGGCGCAGCTAGTTTATTATAAAATCGATAGTAAATTTCTGTCTGTTTGTAGGCTTTTCACGGCTAAATGGCTAAACGGAACTTGATGAAATTTGAAAATTAGCTCCAGTATATCACGAGGAAGGTTTTTGGATACTATTTTCTGAACAAACGCGAACGAAGACAGCCGTTTTTAACAAATCTTCAAAAATCAAATTAACCACGCACTGTGGTCCGCTCCGCAAATGTATCAGCTCCCACTGCATACCTATTTCCGGAATAGGTAAAAAGTAATCCATACTTACCGAACACCTATTTTTCCCCCCGTTTTTTTATAAATAGTTAAGTACCTATCTGTCATTAGAGTTTAATTGCGAACCAAAAATATTAACAGAAAAAGTAACGTGTCTCATTAATAACAATATATTGCAGATAATTTTTGAAATAACAAAAATTAAGTATTATTAAATAATAACATAACGTCTCGCCTTGCCCCCGAGGGGAAGGGTATTAACTATTGTTGCCGTCTTTGCAGTGTCTTGTGTGTAAAAATAAATAATAATAATAAATTCGGGACACTTCCACACGCGGTCGCCTGACCCCAAACTAAGCAAAGCTTGTACTATGGCTGTCAGAGACTGATATACATACTTAGATATTTTTAAATACATACTTAAATAGATATTAACACCCAGACATAGGACAAACACAAATGGATCTTTCTTTTGTTTATTTATTTATTTATTGCAAATATACAGTGATGCATAGTGCTTAGACTAATTACAAGTACAGAGACCCTGTAAGGGCGCTGCAAAATTGTTTTTTTTTTCTTTCTTTATTTATAATTATGGCTAAATAATAGTAATGCTGGCTGGTAGAAAGCGGATTGTCAATAGAAAGCCGCTGCACTGGCCCCGATCGAAAGCGCTTACTATCACTGATTCACTGAACTTTCGTGTCATTTAAGACGCACTGAGGCAAAGCGTCGTTTTGCGCCCCGGTTCGGAACATTACATGTCACAGCAATGTTATTAATGCGATAGTTTGTGCGTTTTGTACGCGATTCAACTCGGAGTAGCTGAACTGATTTGGATGAAATTCGGTGTAGAGCTTAGTAATCTAATTCTAATTAGAATTAGCGCTGGATTAGGATAGAAATCATTCGGAGCTGTGTGGTGCAGTTAGTTAGGTTGAAATGGAGATTAAAATAAAAACAAGTAAACCCGTGGGGTACACATAGTCAAAAAATTACTCGCAGTGAAAATTTACAGCAAAATTTTATTACAGCTCTTAAAAAATCGTTATGGCTTTTGCCGGCGGTCTAATTGACAGCTTTCACAGTCTGCCAGCGTTTTCCCTTTATACACTTCCCTATGACAAGCAGTTTTGACTGCCTCCGTGGCTCAGTTGGTAGTGAACCTGCCTTCTGAGCTTGGGGGCGTGGGTGCGATTCCTACCTAGGGCAAACATTCATGTGATGAACATTTGTGTTTGTTCTATGTCTGAGTGTTAATATCTATTTTTGTATGTATTTAAAAATATATAAATGTACATAAATCAGTCTCTGGCAGCTACAAGCCTTGCTTAGTCTGGCGACCGTGTGTGAAGTATCCTGAATTTATTTATGTCTGCATGTCTGTGATTTTTGACAAGTTTTTACTAGCTTCACTGGTAACTATCAAACAATGTTATAAAATGTTAGAAGTCACCTTTATTTAACCTACTAGTTGCGTCCCACGGTTTCACACGCGGTTAAGAAGTATCCTATGCGCTATTCTAGACTATAATCTATCTCTGTGCCAAATTTCATCCAGATCTGTTCAGCCGTTCTGGCGTGAAAGAGTAACAAACATCCATCCATCCATTCTTACAAACTTTCGCGTTTATAATATTAGTAGGCAGTAGAAAAGATATTTGTCGTATCGAAATGAAACTTTTGACACTTGCAAATGTACAAGCCGTGGGACGCCAAATTCTCCTGGATGGGGGAGCAAAATGAAACTTTATACTTGTGTACGTATGTAGTTTGTATGATAAAACTATGATTTGGTATTTCGGAGCTGGAGGGCTATTCCTACGCGTGAGATGAGCTGAGATTTTATCTTGGTCTCTCTCACACCTATGACGTTTCAAACGAGAGCAACAAGGATGAAAAAAGATGAGATGAAAATCTTAAATCTCCGAGTAGGGCCACTGATCTGATGATGGAGCCAGGAGGTGGAAAGCGTGTTTTTAGTAAAATTGTTTATCTTTTTGGTCTTATAATGGATGAGAGTTTTTATTTTGAAAAGAAAAATTAAAAACACAGGATAGGATAGGTGCTTCAAAGTCAAAAGTCAAAGTCAAAATCTTTATTTGCATATTAGTGGTACATGGTCTTAAATATTACGTCCATCCATTAACAGCCGTAAGGCGTGCAAATTAATACATATGTATATACATATCCGTCCTGAGAATCTGATTATACATTGTCAGTGTGAATTATTATATTAGAAATAGATTCCTATTAGATGCATAGACTAAAAAGTAATAAGTTAATAATTCTAGTGATAATTGATAACAAAAAGCATTTTTTTGGAAAAAATACGTAACATCCTAAAGGTTAGATGCACATATATTTGATTATTAAGTATTCACTAATAAGTGTATAATATTTTTAGTGAGGTATATGATATGATATTTATAAAAGATATTTATTTTCGTGTGACCTCTCAAGTTTTTATCCACTATTTCTGTTCTTTGTGTTCATCTCGTATTTTTGATCGGATTGCACAGACTTTTAATAACGTATTAAAAATTAATCCTAAATGCAAAGATTTACCAACCAAGGTCTTTTACAAAAGCCTATTAGGTTTTTCATCAAACTAAGAACGATTTTTAATGCCTACACCGAACAGCTATAATATTGCCCGAGGTCGTTCTCAAAAAATGTTACGTAATTTAGAATTGCCAAAAAAAAGTCAGCGGAACTGGTAATTTGAAACAAGATTAGGCCTGGTTATAAAGGTGACACTTGAGCGTTTACTAGTGATGAGCGAGCATCATAGCGAATTATTAAATTGATTTATGACAAGTCAGTTAGTAATGATTAATGTCATTTGACTTAATGAGTGTTTTGTTAAACAGGACTGTTCTAACAAATGCTTATTTTTTTTGCCGAATTAATTCAAGAGAATAGACTTTTGTTAAGTATTCATCTAAGAGCATCCACAAAATGCTCGGACTCATCATTTATCGATGTTAGCTTAATTAAGGTGATTAGCTTGGCTTAGTTGACTTAAGGCGAGATTCAGAGACCGCACTTAGACATTACTTTAAAAGTACTACTTTATGCGCAAAACTTTTGAACTTTCCATCAAAGTAACGTGGAAGTGCGGTCAGTGAATCTCGCCTCGACAGGAAGTTCAAGAATCTCGCCCGGAAAGTAGAACTTTTCATTTAAGTAAAGTGATAGTCCGGTATGTGAATCTCGCCTCGACGGAAAGTTCAAGAATCTCGCCCGGAAAGTAAAACTTTTCATCAGAGTAAAGTGCGGTCTCTGAATGTCGCCCTTAGGTTTATCATTTTCTTAAAGATTTTTAAAATACTAATTTATGGTTTAAAACTTTTCATAGTAAGCACAGGATTATTATATTTAAAATGCTTATTCAGAATTCTTGGAACAAAAAAGTTGCTTAGAAAGTACCTATTTTGAATATGGTTTGATCACGTTCAATAGTTTAAAAAGGACTTTTTTGTCTCAGGACTTAATTTAAATCCTACAGAAAAAGTGATGAAAACAAGAAGCTAGATTTTTACGCTGCATGTGCACTGATTCGGAGCGGAGCGAAGCGGAGCTTAGCGGTATAAATTGACCAATGACAGTGCTCCACTGAAATTGGAACAGGGGATATTTCAAGGAAACGCACCTTTTCCCTGTAGTCTGTAGTTCCGTATCTTCCACCTCGTTTTGTCTTCAGGATCTTAGGAGGCAGTGGAGAAGTGTCGTAATTAGAGCAATGATTCAATAAACCTTTACTTTTCAATCTTCTCATAGACAGTACAGTTCTAACGGGGTTGTGAAAAAACTACCTGGCTACAATAAATATAAATAATGAAAGGGACCGCTTTGCTGCACCTCTCCCCGCCAATCGAAAACGAAGCCTTAGGTTCGGACCAGGTAGAAATGAATTCCTGTTACTCAATTATGGCATACTCCGAACATCCCTATTTCTCAGCAAACCATCGCGTGTTCAAAAGTTCCCTGCAAAAAACAACATTCCTTCCAGACTGCAAACGAGAAATCAACGAACCTATCTTAATAATAACAATTAAGATTACAATACAAATAATAATTATTATTGTGCTATAAATCTGTTTTGTTCATGTTGATGGCCAATGTCATGTTTGTTTTGAGTTAGCGCTTGTTAATTGTGTCTTTTAATTGTACCATATAAAACAAGTCGTAAATTTGCGTTTATGTAGAGCCGTTTGACAGGTGCATGTGTTTGGTCTTGAACTACAGTAGTTAACGTTTAACCGTAACGTTATCTGGCTACCTAAGTAATATGGAAAACATTGTATTCTCGCAGTGTTTATAAACATATTGTATTGGGTGATAATTTTACTAGACTGCTTGCTCTGCACGTTTTTGGTAAAATGTAAGCACCTATTAACATCAGTCATCAAGTGATGATAGCCTAGTTGGAGAAGGCCCGCCTCAGAAGCCAGAGGAAGTGGGTTCGAACCCAGCCTGGGTGGTGGCCAGGGCTGAAGCCCGGTGTATTGCGACAGGCTCGCCCCTTGTTACATTTGTGACTGAATATCGTCTGGCGAAGTGTGGATGTTGTATTACACCTCTGCCAGCCCTTCGGGGAAAAGGCGTGACGATATGTTACGTTATCCTATTAACATCGTAAAAGTACGGCTGCTCATTCAAACGTCAGAAAATCTTATACGGAAAGACCTTAACTAAGACTTGTAAATGCGCAAAAAATAAATAAATTCAGTAATTTTATCGACAATTTAGTAGGTGTTTCGTCCTTAAACTTATTTAAACTTCCAAATGAACGACAAAAACTATTTACAAATAAAGGATCCGGAAATTTTAAGACAATGGCAATAACCGGGATGTAGGCAGGTTACGAGTTGATTGTAACCTATTGTCCGTGACGTATTATCAATATTCGGTTTATTGTTCATTAATTATCATGAAATTATAATAATACCTACTTTTCATGCAAAACGTACCTACACGCCTTTGTTCTTAAATTGTTATTTTACATTTCTGATCAGTGATAAAAGATTGATAAATCAATGTTATTATACGAGTACGTTTATTCACATTGATTATCTATTTTGGTGGTTGGACAGGATGTTGATATTGTTTGCATTATCATGTATTATTGTCATCAATTCCGGTTCTACTAATTTGAGACTGTTGATTTACTAAAAGACACATTTTACCAAATCTCTCATCATCAAAAGTACATATTACAAGTATATTGTATCTCCAAAATTGTCTTGTGCTGCTCGCATCCAGCGACTTCTGCGACCCTCACCAACAGGGACCCTATTCGGAGATTTGAGATTTTCATCTCACTTATTTTCGTCCTTGTTGCTCTCGTTTGAAACGTCATAGGTGTAAGAGTGACCAAGATAAAATCTCATCTCATCTCACGCACAGGAATAGCCCCCCAGGCATAGCATGCGCACGCGACAACGGTATGTCGACTCTTTTTATCGAGACAGACGTGTGCTTAGACATAGCCTTGTCACGTTCTCACACGACAAAAGTGACGAGAAGAAATTGGTCGCGCGCATGCCAAGGGTGCCGATCGTCGGTCCATCTTCCCACGCTGCGTCTTTCGGTACAAGAAGCAACTTGAGAATCTTTCTTCCCGTCGGCCGTCGATTCTAAGAGCGATGTGCCCTGTTCATGGCATTTTATTTGCATCGTTGGATAATTTATGATTCGTTGATTGTCAAAGTGACATTTGATGTATGACAAATATGTCATCTTGATGGCTGTCCCGCGAATCAAGCTATGTCAATCAACTATAATCATTAGATTGGCTTTAAGCGCTTATCTACTTATGCCTTTTCTTTGTCATTTTCATGTACTGCACATTTAGTGGTCACGTTCGTATCGTATTTTAATACGATTTGAGCAAGTATCGCGCAAACGCACCGGCCAATCTAAACGTCCGAACTGTTGAATTTGGTACTTGCTACGCTGTGTACAATATACAGTCAGCAACCTTCATGTTCTGCGCCAGCGAGCAACGTAAAGCAATTGAAATCTTGCAAAGTATTGCCAAAGATCTCCTTGGGATGTTACTTGAAAGATATTAATCTAAGCATCACATTTCTTCAACGACATTCTATTTAAGTAGGTAAATAGTTGCCTAATAAACGCTAAAACAAAAGCATCCATATTAAACAATAAATGTTTAATAAGGATGTTGTCAATCCTCGCTCGGCTATACCAAATACCAATACAACATCATCAGGCAAGTTGTTCAAGAAAACGTATAAGTATATTTATGATTTAAAAAAACAAAACTATTGGAAACTAGGTACTTAATGCTTGCGACTTTTTAGTTCTGGCAATCATAGTATAAGCGTTGCTTATAGCTTGGGGTCGGATGACTGTGTGTGCAAAGACGTCCCGAATATTTCATTATTTATTGATCTTACCTTCAACCTTGCGTCATCGTAATCTCGCCCCTATTTTACTCCAATTTAAAATAATATTGAAAAAATCTTGCTCAGTGCTCACTCAAGCTTCTTTATTAATGTAGCTAAGTAACTCTTGTCCAAAAGCTCATGCCTCTAGAATTCTAGATTCATCGATTTAGATGGTAGGTTGTATAGTATAGGTTGGCTAGGCTGTGTTAAAATTTTATTACTTGATAAAGCTAAACTAAAAATAGAAGTTGCTAAAATAATGCATTTTTTATACATCCGTGTGTAGTTTTTCAGTTAAATGCCAATCGGGGTCAAGTCATAGCTCTTTTAGATGTCATGTCGCGGCCTCGACTCAGATACCCTTTGATTTAATATCATTTATTTATTGATTTTATTAACAACATGACCCTATTATTAATACCTTGCAGACTAACATACATTTAATTTTGTACTAGCTGCGCCACGCGGTTTCATACGCAGTTAAAAAGTATCCTATGTGCTATTCTAGACTATAATCTATCTACGTGCCAAATTTCATCCATATCTGTTTAGCCGTTCTGGCGTGAAAGAGTAACAAACATCCATCTATCCATTCTTACAAGCTTTCGCGTTTATAAAATTAGTAGGATTATACAACGTGTGGTTTTTCATTCCCGCAGAATTTGTAGAGGCAGTGTATTTATACTTCACTAGCAGAGGACGAATAAACCAGGGGGCAACCGTGAAATAAAAAAAAGCAGCTGTTCTAAACGTTTTGTCAACGATCAACGAATTTTTTGTATGGAACAGCTGTTTTTTTTCTCGATATCAAGATTGCTCGTGCTCTGAAAGTGGAGTATAACTACCTTTACAAATTCCGCGGGAATTCAAAGTAACACGTTGTATATTACTACCAGCTTTCCGCGGATAATAAGTAGCATGTATTTTAACCAAAGTGTAAGCTATCTCTATACCAAATTTCAACAAAATCCGCCCATCCGCTTGATCGTGAAGAAGTGACAAACAAACACAAACATTCGCCTGTTTTAAATAACTGGAATAACTTACATAAACTATTATTTATGGATTTTTTTGATCGTCTCGCCTTTAATGAAATAACGAATTAAATAATAATCATAATACATTTATTTCCAAAAAAAATACAGCAGATAAGCAAATTTTTAATAGATACTAGCTGTCACCCCGCGACTTCGTTCGCGTTTTGAGCTAACCTATCTCTCAAGTTGGATCGAACTGCACATGGTGTGCGAATTTTATTATAATCGGTTAAGTGGTTTAGGAGTTCATTGAGGACAAACATTGTGACACGAGATTTATATATATTAAGATTTACAGAGAAGAACCCAGAAAAATGTTATCGGTGGGCCCCGAACTAGGCTAGGCCTATCTCTTGGGTACCCGAGAACAGAGCATTTTAATTATTAATGAATTTGGTTTAGCTTATTCAATGATTACTCAAACTATTAATAAGTAAATATTTCCTATGGAAATGTAGTCTTTAGTGATGGTTTAAGTAGGCAATCATCGGTGTCTTAGTGGAGCGGATGTCATGATACAATGCAAATGATTTTTGCCGACTTGTGTTAGAGGTTAAAGTCAAATATCTTAGCATTGTGCTGTAATATTGGAAGTTTCTAAAAATAGTCATGCATGTTAAGTATCTTTAATTAGCCATACAATAGGAGCTAAGTTAAATTAAATCTAGATAATTATATTCTATACATGTACATGAATTGACACTTTCAACTTTTAAAGTCTGTGCCCATTGTTAATAGTAATTTGACAACTTCTCGAAAGAAAAACCAAAAAACAAAACCTTATTTATAGAATTCAGACTTAAACCCTGCACTTAAATTCTGCATTACCACACATTCATTTTTTTTTTAGTTCCACAGCTTTCGAAAAGCAACGAGTAATATTATTTTTAATAGAATAAAGGTAACTTCTTTCAATTCACCATCCTGCCTAGCATCCTGCGTCATTGCCGCTTCATGCAGGATGGTTAATGGTTCGTACTAGCTAGGCGAGATAGTGTGTGAGCTATATCTTGCTTCGCAGTCCTGAAACCAGTACTGCAAGGCAGGATGGTCAATGGACCTTTTAGTTATTTCGTAAAACTTTCATATCTGCCGCTGAGGATGACATATAAAAATCTTACATAATTATTTTTGAATGTCCACTTTGTAACGGGTTTTTTTTCCGGAATGGCTTACTTTTGTTGTCAGCCGTCCTCTCAACACAGTGGACAGTATCATAAACTCATAAGTGGTCATAATGTAAGCCAACACTCTAAAATGTGGATACGAAATATTTGCGGTTGCCTCTCTGTGGCTCTCGTAGAGCAATGTTTGTTGTGCGATTGCTTCAGCCAGCTTCAATGCCACTGGTAGGTTTAGTAAGTTCAATTGTGCTTATCTACAGTCTGTTGTAATTTCCTCAACAATCTGATAGTACCCAAATAATCTTTTAATGTAAAAAAAAACGACTGCCGTCGCCACGAGAACTGTTTTTTTTTTTAAATAGGAGCATTCTGTATGTTAATTTATCCTTTTAAATAAAAAAGAAATTGCAAAATCGGTTTTTAAATAACAGAGTTATGCGACAACAAAAATTAAAAAAAAAACAACCAAATCAAAAACCTCCCCCTTTTTGAAGCCGGTTAAAAACCAAAGTACTAAAAACTAAAACTTGTAGTTTATTTTTAAACTCTCTATGGCCATTGCTGTTATTTTGTCAATAATTAGTCAGCGTCAGCGTCAGCGAGCGACAAAAGTGCTTTTTTATGTCCGGATCTCTGTCTTCGTCCACATTGCATTTCTTAACTGATTCTCTTGACACGTTGTTAGAAGGTTCGTTATTTAAATATAACTAGCTGCGACCCGTGGTTTCACCCACGGTCCCACAGGAACCGTTGATTTTTCCGGGATAAAAAGTACCCTATGTCCTTTTCTGTACCCTAAACAACATGTATGCAAAATTTTAAGACGATCGGTTGAGTAGTTCAGACGTGAAAGCGTTACAAAGAAACAAAGAAAATGAACAAAGACTCACTTTTTCATATTATATGTAGTACCTTTGATTTTAGTCTAACCCCAAAGCAAACACTCATTGACTTCGTGTTACTTAACAACGCCATCTGCTGTTGTGTCGTTAAAGCAATTAGTTGCTCACAAAAAATAGTATTATTATTCGCCAATAGATGTCAGGAAGAGTCATATTTTTCAGTTGAGACTACTCAAACGCCTCCTTTTTGTTATTTTTCTTCCAAGTTTATGTTTAAGTTGATTATATCTATATATATAAAATTCAAAGTCCTGACTGACTGACTGACTGATATATCAACGCACAGCCTAAACCGCTGGTCCTAGAAACATGAAATTTGGAGGATATGTTCTTTGTACAGTGTAGGCATCCACTAAGAAAGGGTTTTTCGAAATACTACCCCTAAGGGGGGGAAATGGGGGGTTCAAATTTCTATGAAACTTTTTATTCTCTGGGTCAATTGACTCAAAAATTGGTACAAATACTCTTCAATTAAAATGATGAGACACGTGTATCACAGTTTTTCCAAAATCATCATCATCATCATCCACCGATAGAGTCTAATGGGGCTTCTTTTTACTCCGAAAACTTTGTTGAGAAAGTTATTAACCCACTACAAACAACGCTGTTATCATTCTTAGGGTTCTGTACTAAAATGGTGAAAGGAACTTTATCATGAAACTCCAATGTCTGTCTGTCTGTATGTCTGTGAGCTGATTATCTTGGAAACTGTAATAGCCAGCAACTTGGAATTTGGCACAGATCTAGATAACGGTAGTAGCTACGTACGAGTATAGTAGGTAAAACGTCACGCCTTTACCCTAAGAGGTGTATTACAACACCCTCGCTTCGCCGGACGATATTCAGTCCAAAATGAAATAAGTAGCGAGCCTATCGCCATACACCGGGCTCCAGTCATGTAGCAGATGACATTAAATACGAAGCTATCATTGCTTTTTCCATATGAATCTCCGTGTAAAATATGTGAACTAAATTGCTGACATTCTATCAGATTTCAAACCTACTTTATCAGTAAGGGAAAAATACAAGAATTAAGTCCAAGCCTGTCAGAAGGTTACAAACGGCAAGTGAAGAGATTATCTGATAGATCAGGTAGATGAGCTAGAAGATGAAATTTATAATTATGTCTGTCTGATCTTAGAAGCAGTATTTAGTAAAAATAGACGAAGTCAATAGAAGAAGCTGCTTTAGTATATAGTAGGAAGACAAAACCTACTACGGGTTGTCTTTGCTTCGAAGGTCTTAACTAAAGGTCTGCCAGCACACTGACTAGTGTAGTTTCCGAATGAGTCTGTGTTTATGCTGAGGATTCCTCTAATATCTCTAACACCACCGAACTACCCCTTCGAGTTAAAAAGAGTGCAGTTTCCCCTCAAAGTCTGCTTTGCCATGACCATAAATAAATCTCAAGCCAAACTCATAATTGACTAAAATGCTTTTCACACGGTTAGTTATACGTGGCCTACTACAGAGTAAGCTCATGGAGCAGCCAAGTGTTTCTAAAAAAGATAAAAATTATAATTAGGTTTTCGTTGTAAACATTATTAATTGTCAATTATCTACTTTCGGTTGTCTTCTAATTGTATCATTTCACACACGCTTTAAGTTCTGTTGATCTACTACTACTACTACTACTACTACTTTTCTCATTCCAGAGATAGTTTAGTTAACTAAAGAACTTCGTCCATATTGCTCTGCTTGGGATATTGTCAGTTTGTGTATTCAATTGAGAGCGAGTGTGACCGCTTATAATTTTTATTTCTGAAGATAAAAACGTCGTACATTTTCTGTAAGCCACGCGGGCGAAGCCGCGGGCAGAAGCTAGTTATCGATAAAACACGAATAAAATGACATTTTCTAAAAATGATTCCTAGCTAGATCGATTTATCGCCCCCGAAACCCCCTAATAAATTGTATGAAAATCGTTGGAGCCGATTCCGAGATTCCAATTATATATATACAAGAATTGCTCATTTAAAGATATAAGATTTAATGTCCACTCAGTTTTGAAAATTTTTCAATATCATATTTTCGCTATTTTGAAAAATTTCCAAAAACTGTCTCGACAAACAAATTTTGTATAATTAACCTACTTACAAAATTTCACGAGAATCGGTTTAGGAGTGCGACCTGTAGACGGGGAACAGAGGCCGGTCCCGGTAGTCCCAAGGTCTCCAGCACAGAGCCACTAGTGATAAAGAAGTCAGGTTCCGGTATACTATACCAACAAAAATTTGCAAGATAGATTTGAAAAAATAAATAAATTAGTGGACATATTGTTAAATGTGATTACTACGGAACGGAACCTTATAACAAGCATGCCGTGACAAGCACTTGACATTTTTTTATAAAATTTTATTATTAGAATAAGTAGGTAGAGGTATTTATGAGTTTTGCATATTATTTAATTACTTTTTTGTTGCATTTTCTCACCAATATAATTTTAAACTTTGATTATATCGACATTTTCGTAGTAGGTATTCTTTAGGAAGTAAGTATATAATTATGCACTTAAATTATATTTGAGTTGAGATAGGTATAATAAATTTAAATGAATAAGCATGCATGATATTATAGATAGATATATGTATATAGTAAATATGTATACATAAAAACTAAATTAAGTCAGGTCTGATTAGATACTACCTACCAATTAGAGCTGGGTTTAACGAGCTTTGATAAAAAAACTTCTATGTTTATATTGGTCTACTTAAGTGTACCTACTCGGTAAATAAGTGGCTTGATAATAACATGCATTTAGCCTATTTGGATAAGGAAGTTAATAGATACTGGTATAGAATCGGAAAAGTTGAAGAAAAGGAAACCCGAAGCCGCTGAAGAGGAAGCCTACATACACTCAGCAGTGTGTGGTTAATGATGATAATGAGACAAGCCATTTTTAGTAAAAAAAAAAAACGATCCAATTTCACAACTTCCGTTTTGATCCAATAAGGGGACTAAGGGGAATAAAGGTTAACTTTTTATTACAAAAATGAGAAAGTGAACTTGTTCGTTTATTTATTTGTCACGTTTTCACGCCTCAACTCTCAACTTTCAACTACTCAACTGATCATCATGAAATTTTGCATACACGTTGTCAGGAGTACAGAGAAGGACATATGGTAAGGGTACTTATTATCCAGAAGAAAAAACGCGGATGAAACTGCTGGTCGCAGCTAGTCGTTAATAAGTCATCATTGGCTGAGCTATGCAGCATCAAGTAGCGTGTTTATCTAATGTAACACATTGCTCTAATAATCATTGAGTACTATGAAACTGCCAGCGGCCTGTAATCTGTTCCACATGTGGTCCGGGAGGACTTATGGAAATGGTTACACAAGGGACGGTACTAGCCAAAAGGAGCTCATTGCACAACACGTTTTTGTCGTGAACAGCTGCTTATTAGAATTAGATTTGATTTCACGATTTCAGGGTTTGTCTTAGTTAGTGTTTCACACCATTCTCTTTAATATGTTACAAGGCATACTTTATTAATATCCAAAATATTTATTTTTCTTCTTAGTTTCAAAGTTTTTTTTTACAAAAAATACATTTTATAATAAACTAAAAAAACTAGGGTGCCGCTGGCAGCAGGGAGAGGCCCAAGCTACCAGTGGTTAGGGAGTGAGGAACCTCCTGACAATACGTGCACGTGTCTAGGATCACTGGCTTTTGTATCTGGCCCTATTGATCCAACTATCTAACGAGAGCCTCTTAAGGTGTTATTAGACTAATGTGTGGATGGGTTACCTACCCATCCACTACATACATCCTACTACGAGTGATATTATAAACTCCAAAGGTTGTAAGAATGGATGGATGGATGTTTGTTAGTCTTTCACGCCAGAACGGCTGAACAGTTCTGGATGAAATTTGGCACAGAGATAGATTATAGTCTAGAATAGCACATAGGATACTTTTTAACCGCAGATGAAACCGCGGGGTGCTGCTAGTTGTTTATAGAATCGGTATGTAAGGGCATTATAAATATCTCTATGACCTAATTGTCTGTTAAATCATTATTAATTTAATTTGATCTCTCCTTAAAATTAGGCTAGCTTTATTGTTTGTCCAAATTAGTACTTAGATGTATTTACAACACCCATTTATATATTTGCATCCATATCTTATATCTTTAAATGAGCAATTCTTGTATATATATATATATATATATATAATTGGAATCTCGGAATCGGCTCCAACGATTTTCATACAATTTAGTATATAGGGGGTTTCGGGGGCGATAAATGGATCTAGCTAGGAATCATTTTTAGAAAATGTCATTTTATTCGTGTTTTGTCGATAATCAACGGAAGAAAAATAACAAAAAGGAGGCGTTTGAGTAGTCTCAACTGAAAAATATGACTCTTCCTGACATCTATTGGCGAATAATAATACTATTTTTTGTGAGCAACTAATTGCTTTAACGACACAACAGCAGATGGCGTTGTTAAGTAACACGAAGTCAATGAGTGTTTGCTTTGAGGTTAGACTAAAATCAATTGTTTATTTATGTTATTTGTGTACGTGTTCACTTAAAAATGCCTAAACGATCTTGGAAAAAAACGCTTATAGATGGATGTTTGTGACTCTTTCACGCGAGAACGGCTGAACAGATCTGGATAAAATTTAGCACAGAGATAGGTTATAGTCTAGAATAGCACATAGGATACTTTTTAGCTGCGGGTGAAACCGCAGGGCGCAGCTAGTTTACTTTAAGTCTATAGGCACCTATTTTACAAACTAAAGTGCAAAAATGACTTGCTGTATTAAATATTACTCATACGGAAGACTAACTGCCTAGTTCGATTAAGAATTATAATAAGCTTTAGTTTTTACCTGTTTCAAAAGTTGATTAGATATTTTGATGTTTCAAGGTTAAAATTTGCTTAGATGGTGCTGTGAAAAATTAGTAATGACTGCAAAAAATCTAACAAACGATAGACTTACAACGATAACGATATGCGTATACTCCTAGTAACAAAAAGGTACCTAATTAGTATTAATTTATCATGAAATTTGATTTCTTTGAAGTTACAAATAATTTCTTGACATGTTTCTAATTCTAAACATAGTGCAAGAGATCAGAGAATTCCAAAAAAAAACTTTGTTTCCATTTCAATGACAGCACATTGATAACTGCATTCATTACATCGACTTTATAACAAACTGTACTGCTTCGGACAATTAAAAGTTTTTGCAACTTATGATTAAACAGAAGAATACTTATCTACCTCTAAATGAAAGCTACAATAGAAATTCTAAGTTTCATGCTTTCTGCCGGATAGATTAAGAAGCTAAACTATAGCCTAGTTTTCGGAAATACATTTTCATGGGAGCAGTTAATGGATGGTTGCCTGCTACTTTCATGCTATCCTGATTTATTTCAGCATCAATAACATGCTTATTATGAGCATGAGAAATTAGCATTTTTTTTGTAAGAAGAGTGAACAAGTGGTATTTATGTGGTAACAAGTGGCATTAAAGTGGTGAACATTTATGTTTGTTCTATGTCTGGGTGTTATTATCTATTCAAGTATTTATCTATTTATTTTATATATTTAAAAATATCTAAGTATGTATATCAGTCTCTGGCAGCCATAGTACAAGCTTTGCTTAGTTTGGGGTCAGGCGACCGTGTGTGACAATGTCCCCAATTTATTATTATTATTATTTTATAAGATGACATGGTAGCCCCCTGTTACAATACAAATGTTAAATCACAGTAAAAAAAAGTTGCCAAGAAGCACCTTCTAGATCTTTTTCTTGCATCATAGTTTGGTGCGAGCATAGGAACAAAGATTGATCTGAGACGGAGAGCAATGGCTGCCCGGATTGAACAAAAACCACTAAGCAATCTAGTTTGTGAAATTTCCGGTTTTCGAAAATGTATAATTATTTAAATACATGCAACATGTTTTTTAATTGTGACGTCATTACTCAACAGGATAATCTTGCCTAATAAAATTAAGAGGCATATTCCCCTGCTGACGTCTTACAAGATGATGGGCAGATCAAGTTTCGAAAGCTCAAATTTCAATTACTAAATCATTAATGGTTTTTCAAATAAATAAATAAATTCAGGACACTTCCACACACGGTCGCCTGACCCCAAACTAAGCAAAGCTTGTACTATGGCTGCCAGAGACTGATATACATACTTAGATATTTTTAGATACATACTTAAATATATATTAACACCCAGACTTGGAACTCCGAAGCTTTGAAGATAACAAATGAAAACAGTAACTTCTATATTTAAATACGAGAAAAAATTGCACTTCCCGTCACGTTTTAACCAACTGATTAGGTGTCCTAAATGAATCATGGTAATTGGACTTTGTTCGTGCATGTATACGATTGTTTTTAATTAAACGAAGTGGAGTGGAGTAATCATACTAAATACTTTATAGGTCAAGGCTGGGTACCAAGATATCGTTTGTAGGAAGCTTGTGGGTTTGAAATCTAGGACTGGGGCATAGATTGCTACGTTTACTTTGTCTAGGGCAGTTTCTGTGTTAAGCCGTATACGTATTTCTAGTGGCTTTGTGAGCTATAGACCTCAGGCCAACGTTTGACTTCCTCCACAGGTTGTATTCCTCAACCGATTCTCGTGAATTTTTTTGTGCAGGTTCGATAATTATACAGTTTTTTTTTGCCGAGACAGTTTTTGGAAATTTTTCAAAGTTGAGACATAATTTTTCAGCCAGTTGGAAAAAAATCCGAAAACTGCTTTAACAAAAAAAATCTATGTAATTATCGAACGTACGCACAAACTTTCAAGAGAATCGGTTAAGAAATGCAATCTTTAGACGAAGACAAAGATAGGGGTCCTATTCAGATATTTTTATCTCACCTTTTTTTTGTCTTTGTTGCTCTCGTTTGAAATGTCATAGGTGCTATAGGAATAGCTCTCCAAGGGGGCTATTCCTACGCGTGAGATGAGATGAGCTTTAATCTTGGTCACTCTCACACCTACGACGTTTCAAACGAGAGCAACAAGGACGAAAAATGGTGAGATGAAAATCTCAAATTTTCGAATAGGGCCCCTGGGGGGCTATTCCTGCGCTTGAGATGAGATGAGCTTTAATCTTGGTCACTCTCACACCTACGACGTTTCAAACGAGAGCAACAAGGACGAAAAATGGTGAGATGAAAATCACAAATCTCCAAATAGGGCCCCTGGACAGAGATCCAGATAGAATTGAGACATACGAAAGCATTTTTGTCGAAGTCGAAGCATAGACTATAGACGCATCGCTGGCTAACGCTCGCTCAGTCGGTTAAACTAGCTACACCCTGCGATTTCACCCCCGTTAAATTTTTTCGGGGTGTAAAATACCCTGTCCTTTCCTACCCCTGACAACGTGTATGCAAAATTTAATGATGATTGGTTAAGTAGTTTCGTCAAGCATGAAATCTTAACAAATAAACAAAAGCACAAACAACTTACACACTTTCGCATTTTCGTAATTAGACAGGATTAGGATACTTGGTAAGTATGACCCGATTTTTAAAATAGGTAACATCGAGCTCGTCATGTTGATCTTAGCGTAGAGTGGAAGCGTAGTAGCATCGTAGTAGGGGATAAAATGTAAACATAACTGCTTTAAAAAAAAATGAAATTCACTCGAAGCAGGTTGCTATGTTGAAGTGAATACCTAACATAGCTGATTTTGGTGATTTTGGGCAGTCGAGTAAAAAAGAATCTTGGTATACGAAACTGAAAAAAACCCGGCCCATAAAAAGCTTAAGACGGAGATTAGTATACTCGTAAGTATGAGAATAATTTGAAGCACAAATTCAAGCATTTTATAGACCTGCAATCAGTCCACTGTGCCTATTACTTTTTAAGTACTCTTAAGGAGGTTTTTCTGATTTGTTTTTACTAACTTAATTGCATGCAAATTTTTAAGTCCTATAAAAAATGTTTAAAAGGAAACCTAAGTTTTTTAAACTCAAAACAGGATTGCTGATTTGCGACACCTCTAATCTCTATGATACTCGTAGGTACTTAAGCATTTCGACTCTTTTTTATTGAGACAGACTTATGTTCACATATAGCCTTGTCACGTTCTCACATGACAAAAAGTGACGAGAAGTATTTTGTTGTGCGCGCATGCTAGGCTTGCTGTTCGGAGAACGCTTGCCTAGAAGATATCAGTTTACAAATTTATTTTGTATTTAAAGACACCCTATATCATTTTAGGTACCTATCTAAGTACATACTTTTCTTTTGCCGAGTCAGTTTTTGGAAATTTTCAAAATTGATTATGATTTTTCTCCACCATTTTGAAAATATCCAAAAACTGCCTCGACATAAACCTACTCACAAAATTTCAAGAGAATCGGTTAAGAAATACGACAATACTGTAGAGGAAGAAAAAAGATCCGGACAGCTGAAAGCCAAAGCTGAAGCAGAGACGCTTCGCTCGCTAACGCTCCCACGATCGATAAATCAATCAAAAATTGCAAAGAAAAGCAAGTCTTCTTTATGTTGGCTATGTTGCCTTGACCGCTACGGCGCCACAGAATACACAATAGTGGCTACGTCTAACGACGGCTCGTGATGTCATTGAACTCTCTTAGCTACGTTGGAACTTGGCAACTGCATACACCATTCCTATTCGATGCATATCTTAAATATGTGCGCCGATCCTATTTAGGACTACCTTAGTCTTGTATTCAAATTAGGTAGGTAGGTGAAAATATGTATGGAAAGTAGGTAGTTACCTACTTACGGTGGAAGAGTCGATATATTTCAGTAGTCATGTACCTACCTTACCTATTAAAGGAACACTCCTCAAGTGTCCCCTGGTAACTTCGCATCGAGCCCCAAGATACAGGCCTAGAGCTTAGATTGGGACTCACTGTCAACATTTAGTTCAGTACTAGTTGATTTAGTTAATCCTATTTTAGTTCAACCTCTCTGTGTGTACTTTTCTTTTTTAAAAAATAAATTTGATTTGATTAAATGTTAGGCAAAAATATAGTATTTCACACATAAACCTAGCATCACTTACACTTAACTATTTTATGTACCTGTCTATATTATTGTGCCATAAATATTATTAAATTTATAAATATTATTTTTCGTTAATTAAAAATCTATACTTAGTTTTTTTTGTCCTACAAGTTTTTACATTATGTAGGTAGATAGCAAAAAATAACCCACTTACTCAGATTTGAGTTTGTGTGATAAAATTTTGATGATATAATTTTCGGTACAAGGTTACAAAGGTTCCATCCAATTACAATTGGGACTTGAATGACTAAACACGGTTTCAAATATCGCATTTGGAACAGTGTTTAGTCATTGTCATTTAGAGACCTTAGAGTCCCAATTTCCTTGAATTTACATAATTTTTGATTTAGGGAAAAAGACTAATCACAAAAAAATTTCGCACCTAAAATGTTAGGGTTGTACGGATTTAGCTGCGAATGACAATCAAATGACTAAACACAGTTTCAAATATCGCATTTGGAACAGTGTTTAGTCATTTTCATTTAGAGTCTTTTGAGTTCCAATTTCCTTGAATTTACATAATTTTTAATTTTTGCTATGGGGAAAAAGACTAATCACAAAAAATTACGCACCTAAAATGTTAGGTATATACGGATTTAGCTGCGAATGACAATCAAATGACTAAACACAGTTTCAAATATCGCATTTGGAACAGTGTTTAGTCATTGTCATTTAGAGTCCTTAGAGTCCCAATTTCCTTGAAGTTACATAATTTTTAATTTTTGCTTTGGGGAAAAAGAATGATCACAAAAAATGACGCATCTAAAATGTTAGGGTTCTACGGATTTAGCTGCGAATGACAATGACTAAACACGGTTTCAAATATTGCATTTGAAACCGTGCTTAGTCATTGTCATTTAGAGTCCTAATTTCCTTGAATTTACACAATTTTCAATGTTTGCTTTGGGGATTTTTCCCCATAATTTTTTGTGATTAGTCTTTTGACTAATCACAAAAAATTACGCACCTAAAATGTTAGGGTTCTACGGATTTAGCTGCGAGAGGTTTCCGACCCCCACCCCGACGCAAAAACGACGGGGTATTATAAGTTTGATGTGTCTGAGTTTGTGTGTGTGTGTGTGTGTGTGTGTGTGGCATCGTAGCTCGCGAACAGATGAACCGATTTTGATATTTTTTTGTTTGTTAATTGAAATAGTCGGGAGTGTTTTAACTATGTTTGATAAAAATTGGTGTTGATGAAAATCGGTTTTGGAGATTTTTAAATGTATACTTGTTGATTAAAAGTAACCTTGAGCAGAGCAAATTAATAGCAAGGACATGTTAGATTGTTAGACAAAACATTTTCTAAAAAAAAACTTGTTTCAAAGATCACAATTACTTACTTTGTAGGTAAGGACGTAGACAGGATTTGATTCAATCAAGCAAAGGAGAACTAATAATATGTTATACCCACCTTGTGTAGCTTTATAGGAGGTTAAAACCTAACCTCAGCTACTTACTTATTACTTACTTAGTTGTAGTTTATTTTTAGAACTTAATACTTCTGCGAACACTTAAAACTAACTTTGCATTGGCTCAAGTTTTCTATTGCCATTTTATCGAGAAGACGACGAGTGAAGAGAGCAAGACAAGAAACAGACGAGCCTCTAAAAATATCTACAGAAAAATAAATTGCATTTAAATCATAACCTTTTTTTAAACTTCCGCACTTGTTGAATTACCCTGAAATATCTAGAAATTTCCCTTGCGTTATGGACTAATTTAAGAGCTAATGACACTCCGCTACCGGAAGGGAATTTTTATTTACTTTGTCTATTTATCAAACTAGTGGAAGACAGAGATCCGGACAGAAGTCCAGGCAGTATTTGGACATACGAAAGCATTTTTGTCGGAGCTGAAGAATAGACGCTTCCCTCGCTAACTATATTTTGATATATTATACTATACTAACTATACTATACTAACTATATTTTCTCATAACGAGAAAATGAAAAATATCTAAAATATATTTTCTCATAAAGATGTTTAAAAAAAAACTAGAACTTTGCGGAAGGAAATAGAGCCTATTCCATTGCACATGCCAAATTCTCTCACAATCTGACGAATAAGTACATAAGTAAGTGTTTAGTTTCCAAGAAATTCGACAAGCCGGATTAAATCTAAATTTCAGAACTAGAAGTGCCAAATTCACACTTCGCAAAAAGTTACAATTTTTTGTACCTCTGTCTATCTACCAGTTGGTTAGTTATTATGTTTTTTTTTCTATAACTTTTTGTTCAATCAATTAACATGGTTATTAAATAGCGATTACTTTGAAGATATGACAGTAATATTTGTATTAACTAGATATATGACTGGATTACTATAATTTATTGCTTATAAAAACAAACAGACTATGAATCAGTTTACAATTTGCATAAAAGTAATTTAGTAGAAGGTTTGCTAAAATATAATGATGTCGAAGTTTTAGGTTTCCGTGTCCGGAGGGCGCACTGTTCTTTGATTGGCTTGCTTTAATTTTTTAAATTGATTATAATTTTGTTACTCAGCTAAGACGTTATACGTTATTTGACTTAAACTATAACTAATCCCATAATTTATTTTGGGTTCCAGTTAAACAGGTTCGTTAAAACAAAACGTGTTCCGTATAAATTATGGAAAAATTAGTCTACGAGTTTCTCTATCATCTCGAATGGATTATCAAAAAAATCCTAATTATTATTAAATGACGCTTAATTAGTAGGTAGTATATAGGTAGTAAATAATAATGGAACATTCATAGTTAAATGTGCTTAGTCCGTTATCCTATATTCCTTACGATTCACCTAGAGTTTTTGGGATGTGACATTGTCAATAACTTAATAACAAATTAGTAAACAAATAATAGCAAAAGTTGACAAAAAATTAACAATAGGCAATTGAAATGTCAACCAATTGTTTTGTCAAATATTCAGAAGCTAAGTTAAATATCAATATTATATCCTACTAATATTATAAACGCGAAAGTTTGTAAGAATGGATGGATGTTTGTTACTCTTTCACGCTAGTACGGCTGAACAGATCTAGCTGAAATTTGGCTCAGACATAGATTATAGTCTAGAATAGCGTATACTTTTTAACCGCGGGTGAAACCGCGGGGCGCAGCTAGTAAACAAATAAATAAGTTCAAGCCTTCTGTCACAGACGGTCGCTTGACCTCAAACTAAGCAAAGCTTGGACTATTGCTGCCAGAGACAGATATACTATATATTTTTAACACCCAGACCTCCCAGACATAGAACAAACACAAATGTTCATGACATAAATGAGATAACCGTGATTTTTTTTGGTAATTATGGCTCTTAGTTAGCTAGCATTCATAGACACATTACACACACTATACGCCAATGACGCAAATGGACCGATCTTGATATTTGGCAAAGGTACAGTGCATTACAAGTTTGGACATAGAAACATTTTTCCTGAAAATGCGAGAAAAGTGGAAAATTTCGGATGAAACCGCGGGACAATGCTAGTTATGTATGTTAGAGGCTGATTCTTTCGTTTTTTTTTTGTTTCACAAGTTGACATCGGATGTAGGTATGAATAACAATGAATTATGGAGGTATGTTGTTCCTATTCACGCATTCATGATTCATTCATCTCTATGATGCTCTGCTATTTACAATACGTGAGAATGGTTTTAAACAAATTTTGACAATGTTTTGGTATACCTGTCAGAAGTGCCAAAAGCTTTATGACAAATCTTGTGAATTCAATTGAAGAAAGTACCGTCAATTAAAACTCTAACTTTGAAAGTGTTAATCAGTATTTTTTACTGGAGTAACACTAATCTATCACAAAAGTGGCATAGAAATATTATTTCCTGTTATAATTTAGACACGCAACAAGCAAATAATCGCTTAGGAAATGTCAACGTCAAAAACCAGTTTAGCTTTTGAACTTTATGTGGAACGGATGACACATCGGCTGTTTTGTCATAAAGAGATGTGTATCGGACTAAAAATAGACTCGGGCGTTGGGTACTGGGAATTAGGGCATTTGACGGGGTTATTTTCAAAGTACTCCATTCTTTTGTTTAAAAAAGATAAGAGTTTCATACATTCATTCGCAAATTGCTCCACAGAATTATTATTAAAAATAATTTATTTTAAAATACTGTTTTTAGGTTTCGTTTGACTCCACGGCTATCTAAAATTATTTTTAATTACATCAGTATCTGTTCTCGAACTGCTCCATCGCTAACAATAGATATTTAATATTAATCGAACTAGGTTTCGTTTTACTCCATGAGATGTCGAGGGGTACAGTCAGTCACAAATGCTCTGTAAATAAAATACGCTGAGTAAGTTATTAGTGTAAGTTTTAACAAACTTATAACTTACACTATACCATCCAATCCACACATTTACTGGGAACATAGAACAAACAAAAGCTGCAGTTTTTTATTATTATTGGCAATATTGATGACCACGTATTGTAGGTCCCTCCATCTTGCGCAGTCTGGTAAAAAAATGTAAGTATATATTTATTTACTGTATTCTTAGGTATATCACAATAAGATCGAACTATTTTTACAGACTGTGTTAATATAAATAGAGATTCGGTATTATATAAAACTTTAACTCCGTAGGTAGCACTTCTTTCATAAAAAAAAAAACACCGCATTTCCAGGACCTGGTGGTTTTAGTATTTATTATCAACTTAGAATTTGTTACCTTTGAAAATCAGAAGTGTCTTTGAAATACGGCGTGACGATGTGCTTATGTTTGGTAAATGCGAAAATCAGATTTACCATAATTAATACAACATTTTTAATAAGAAAAACCCGGAGGAATTATAAGCTGATTCCATATTTTTTAGCAACTGGCAAGAAAAAGTGAATTTTGTTAAATGTGCATTCGAATATCCATTGTCTTGGTAAAAATAACTTAGCATTATTTCATACTATTCTAAATACTTTTTATTTTTATTGAAAATATAAAAAAATAATTGTTATTATTACAATATTGCTAATCAGTTTCTTGTATTTTTTTTCCTCTCATACAAGATGCTGGTTTTGGGTGTAATAATACTTAATCCAGGTGAACAAGGTGGAATAAACCGTTGTTCTGTCCGTCAAAGTGAACAGCTTTTAGAACATCAGTTTGCGAAATTCAGATGAAAAATAATCTCGTGTCTATACATTATTATTAGTCACGTGATCATTTTTGTATGGTAACTCGACTTTTTTCTCGAGTTTTATACCTTGTGTTCTAACATCTGTTTATCTCGAACGGGTAGATTACCCATAAGTTTACTACACCCAAAACCAACAACTTGTATACTTAAACTTTTTGCATCTGACTGTACGGCAGATTTTTGGAGTCAAATGAAACATAAAAACAGTATTTTTAAATGAAATAAAAAATGTGTGGAGTTGATTGAGAATGAATGTATGGCTTATTTAATTTTACGAAACCAGTGGCGTGTAGTACTTTGAGAATGCCATGGAGCAAATTGAAACCAAAATTATTATTAATTATTTTGATATTTTTTTCGTGGATTATTTTGAAACCTTTTCTTGGAGTAATCTGAAAATAACCCATTTGACGGAGCAAACGTGGAGTTTTCCACATTTTAGTAAATTGGTCTCGATACCGGCCGTTGTAAACCTGGTAATTCATCGATGGAGCGAGTGCTATGCTTTAGCTTCGGTAAAAATGCTTTCTTAGGCATCTGTGTATGTTTAACCGGAGTCTGACCGGCTCTCGTGAAATATTGCAAGCAAGTTCGATAAAATTTTGACGTGACAACGTCTTATAATTCGATAGAGCCGGCACGCACGAAAAAAACATGACTCATGCGGCGTTACCTCGCTCTGAGGCGTTCCATGTAAGGCTTGAAGTGCAAGCGAGAGCGCGGAACGAGCGACAAAGAAGCACAATCGGCCTTTGCGTTCGGCAGCGTTCGACATCCGTCTCTCTCCTACTTGAGTGAGCACGTTGTCACGTTCAACTATCGTCAGTAAACCGACTTTACAGACAACCAATTTTTTTTGTTTGATTTCGTGTTCAATTTTACGACTTGTAGAGGAGGACAGCTGGACAGACGCTGGCCGCGAGATCTTCAGCTCACTGAGACACTTATTTTTTTTGTATTTTTAATGTTTGAAAAGACAGAAAGTGGTACGGCATTAACGAGTAGGTAGATAAATAAAATAATAAATAATAATAAATAAATTCGGGACATTGTCACACACGGTCGCCTGACCCCAAACTAAGCAAAGCTTGTACTATGGCTGCCAGAGACTGATATACATACTTAGATATTTTTAAATACATACTTAAATAGATAATGACACCCAGATGCGCTTAGGGGAGTATTTTGATATTGATTGTCTTTTCAATGCTCTTCAAAATTATTAGACGACGCCTTAATGCATTTTTTGTGTGTGAAAGCAAGTTGTTGCAAACGGCGCTTGTTATATAATTAGTTACTAGCTGCGCCCTGCGGTTTCACCCGCGGTCAAAAAGTCCTATGTGCTATTCTAGACTATAATCTATCTCTGTGCTAAATTTCATCCAGATCTGTTCAGCCGTTCTGGCGTGAAAGAGTAACAAACATCCATCCATCCAACCATCCATCCATACATACAAACCTTCGCGTTTATAAAATTAGTAGGATGTTTGGTGAAAATCTGTTTAGTGGTTTAAAAGCTATTCGAACTCTATTCCAAATTGCTTTTTTCTAAAGTAGGTAATTGCAGATTTCAGTAGATTTCAGCTGTCAGTAAGTTAATTAACGCGACTCGGTCATTGCAAGACAAGTATTTGTAACACAAATTAGTTAAATACAACATATTAAGACATGTTATACACGATTATAGTTATTACATTGTTCATTATGTATCATATTGTCTATTGTTATTGCCAATTTTGACGATACTGAAACGGACCGAAAATCACGTTCAATTGTGATACAATAATAGTTCACGTGACTTAGATAATTAAATCGTGAAACCCGTTAACAAAGTAACTACGATCACGTTTTTCTAATAGAAATATATTTTTTCAACGAACAAGTGCTATAATTATCTAAGTAAAATAAAATATACCAACAAACTACATAGATACCTTATCTTTTAAGTAAATAATATTAACTCGCAATTAACTACGTTTTACCTGAAAACTAATTTAATGTAGTTTTCAGGTTGGTATTGAAAAGTCTGATTCAAACTTAATGTCGGCTGTGAAGTGCGCCGCAAGCGAGACTTTGCAACGTCTTGCCTCTCGTGAGGCATCTCTCTGTTATCCCGCGCATACCTTCCTTTTCCGCTACTGCACAGCGTTTCGCGCCTAACTTCATAGCCGCTATGAAGTTTGAATCGGCCTGTACCAAAGTAGTGTAATTTCAGTTTTGTATAGTCGATTTGTACTAAGTAGGGTTTCCAAAGGTAATAACTAAGTACCTATCTACTTTCTTTTTGAGTAGGTATATGCTTAGGCACGTAACTACTTAGTGTTTCACACACACACACACACACACTCACACACACACACACACACTCACACACACACACACACACCATCTGTTTTTCCAGGCACATAACAAACTTAGGTTTATTAATGGGAGTAGCCACTAGCTACCGAAACACAGTTTTTACTAGTTCGGAGTCAGTGGATTCACATCATATGTTGTACTTATTGTTTGTGCCAAAATAAAAAATATTTGATTTGATTTGATTTGATTTAAATATAGTTTTATTAGTTATTTGAAGTACCAAGTAGATGTAAGTTACCAAATCGACGAGACTGGAATTTGACACTTTAAATTAAAATAAATAAATATTAGGGACACTTGCAGACACGGTGGTCTGACCCCAAAATAAGCAAAGCTTGTACTTTGGCTGCCAGAGACAGATAAACATACACATATACGTTTAAATACATACTTAACGAGATATTAACACCCACATAAAACAAACACAAATGTTCATCACATAAATGTTTGCCCTGTGAGAATCGAATCCGCACCCTCAAGCTCAGAAGGCAGGTTCACTACCAACTGAGCCACCGAGGCAGTCAAATATTTAGTTTATTACATATTAAGTATAAGACCTATTTTAACAGTTTGGATTTCTTACAAATTATTATTGGGGACATTGGGGTATACCTATTTACAGATAAGTTATTTAATTTTGTTTTATCTCTAGGTCGCAGGAGCTAGGTCGTATTATCGATAGCATTTGACTTGGACTTATTTAAAACTTTTTTGTTTACTCACCGATTTACTCATGTATTTTTTCCCGTGCACATGAGAGTTATTGGCAGAAAACATGCGTAAGACAACGTAGTAGGTACCTAGTTAAGTAAGTAAAGAAAAAGAAAATATATTATAACATTATATAAATGTACTTAGTTCAGAGTTTATTAACCTGAGAAAAAAGTTGTGTTCGCAAAATGTTTTCCTGCTAATTTTCTATCCAACCATAAAAAGTTTAATTTGGGAAAGTCCAATAATCCATAAAGCTTTATTTAAGTGTTTTGGGAAATACCTACGGAACTCTACCGACACGTCTCGATACTCTCGTGACCACCAACAATCATCTAGCGCGATTGTGGTCAAAGTCATGCCTAATAATGGCTACATTTCCGCAGAAATCATTGTATTTTTGAGTGCTTGGTTAGTTATGAAGTAGTAACACGCAGCGCCCCGCAAGGTTACCCGCGGTAAAAAGTAGCTTATGTGTTAATCCAGGGTAAAAGCTACCTCCGTACTAAATTTCATTGAAATTTGTCTATGCGTTTGAGCATGAAGAAGTAACAAACAAACACAGACACGTAAACTTTCGCCTTTATAAGATTTATGATATCAAAAAATGTTCTTTGCTCAGCAGGGATTTGCAGCAGGCAGTCAAAGTCAAAGTCAAAGTCAAAATGTTTTTATTCAATTTAGGTATCAAAGATCCACTTATGAACGTCAAAGTTATTTAAATAGACTCGACCGCCTTGTTCGGATAAAGAGCTTCTACTCAGAAGAACAGGCAAGAAACTGTTCATTAGGCAATGAACCAAATCAGTTATTCCCCAAAGTGGTCTATATCCACCCCCAGGGGTCGACGACGACCTACAAGGGGTGCAATATAAACGGGTGTCCACGATAGTCGATCCTATTTCATACATCTGGATTTTATTTTCATTGATGAGCTACACTTTTCCAGTACGTTTGTGTCGTTGAAAATTGGTGAATGTGGTTTTACCCAAAATCGAAAAACATGGCAGGTGGTCCACAAGGTAAAATAGTTTGGGTACCTCTGGACTATTCAATTAATATCCATTTGCTCCAGCAATTCAATAACCATAGCCAACGCGTTAAAAAGTTACAAAACGTAAATTGCTAAACCGCAATTACTACCTTTGTATTGCCGCGACCTTGGCTATCAGAGAATCATAATAGACCGTGCTTTTGTTGCAACATTACTCTTCTATTTTTGATTGCTTAAACAAGAGTGAACGTATTTAGGGAACTTATGCAGTAATCATTGGTACTTACTACTTACCCAAGTTTATAATTAACCAACGTTACTTTTCGCTCATAAGATATGTACTTGTTATTTGTAATAAATCTTTAAATACTTACGATTAGAGTAAATTTAGTGCCTCTATGACCTGAAAATCTGGCGAGTCTTATCTTCTTCATAGCTCCGCCATTTTGAAAAAAAAAAAACAAAAAAGTTAAACGACAAAAAATACTAAAATAATTATCGAACCTGCTCACAAAATTTCACGAATTTCCGTTGAGAAATGCAATCTGGCCCCTAACCTGACTTTTGATCGTTGCGAAAATTCAAAGTTTTCGTTTAAACTTAAAAGTTTTCGTTTGCTACATTTCAATAAAGCGCCCCTGGCGGAAACGTTAAGGAACTAGGTTAAATGTATGGAGCCAAATGAAAACAGAAAAAGTTTTCGTTAACTATGAAAACACGCAGTAAGTCCGCTTTATTTCCCGGACATCAGACAAATTTTGCCCAAGATGAAATGGAGGCGGTCGAAAAGTTACTTTTTGGGTATTTAGATTTCGGTCTGTACTTTTTATTTGACTAGGTATTTATCACTATAGAGTCGGTCGATTACTTTGACGGAAATTGACTCGAAAGATATCTTAAAAGCGAAATGTTTACTTATCCTACTTCCTTTAAAAAATATTATAAATACGAAATATTGTTGTGTTTGCTTCCTACTTCTTGACGCGAAGATGTATGGACTAAGTATGGAGATAGCTCACACCCTGGACTTTTAAACCGCGGGGCGCAGCTAGTTTAAAGTATTTTTAAGAACCTAATAGGAAGTACCTAGGTACCTACCTATACTATCAAATACTGACACAACTTTTTATTGCGATGTAGGTATAATTTTATTTGCATAACTATAAAAAAAATGTGTTATTGCCAAAAAATCGTTAGTAAAAAACAAATATACCTGAATTAAACTAGATTTAGAACTACTAATCTGTTTATCTATTTAACGAGACCAATTTCGATCAAACTGGTTGAAAAATACGAGTTAAACCTGTCCCTAACATTCTAGACTCTACAGAACACGGCAGTGACCTAAAATGTCATGTTGGGCAACACATCCGATACGGAAAGTTTCCAGTTCCGTCAACCCTGTGACTGGTTCCTATCGGGCCATTAGGAAATTCGCACGAGAATTCGCCAAGCATTAGAGTCGACAAAAAACTTGCTTAGCAAATGCTGTCCACATTTGGAGCTTTTAACTGGAATTAGAATGTAAATTTTATTACATTAACGAACAGCTGTCGTGTCGTACCTTGAGATTTTCGCGTTTTCTTGAATTTTCCGAAATAAAAAGAAGATGTTTTAAATGTTGGGAACAGCTGTTTTTTTTTCTATTTCAGGGTTGGCCTATAGTAACAGTTGTTCAGAATGATGAGTACTATGATATCCTCATAGGCGCGCCCACGGTGGGACAAGGTTGGATATCTGCTCCACCCTGTTCCCTAATTCGAAGCTCAAAAATATCAGAATAAATAGTTATCCGTCGTTTAGAGATACTCAGTGTATAAGTTTTATTAGGTCATGTTTACGCTAAATCGAGTCAACGGATTTGATTAAAATTGGATAAGATCCAGCTCAAAACAGTTCTGGATCACTATAACCATCTGCTACTTAGTTGATGAACATTAACAATAGAATCATGTAGGTAGCCTCAGATCAACCTAGAGAATAAGATGGCACGGGGTATGATCTAAGTGAAGCCATGAAACCATCCAAAAACTACGCTACTCGCTTGGTCATTCTTACCTCGACATTACGTACATTGGTTTATGGTATAATTTTGTGTACTTAAATATACATAGTGCATTATAAAAGTGTGGCCAGGACTACATTTTTAAGGTTCTTTTTAAAAACTGTGCAGTATTTTTACAGGTCAAATTAAAAACTCACAAAATGGGCAGTTTTGGAATATTAAATCTACTAAGGTTGTATATTGGAACGAAAATGGCTAACGTAGAGTTTGGGAATTAATATTAGTTTTCGTGCAATTGTAAATGTTTTTCATGGCAACATTACAACGCACACACATTGATAAAGAAGTGGCTTCAGCGAGATAAAACGCAGTGTTCCATCTTTTCCTCTAGATTGATCTGAGGTATAGGTAGCATAGTGTGTGGAACCTCGTAGTGCTGTTAGCAGATTATAAAATAATCTATATTTAGTAGGAAATCATTACAGATAATCATACGTTCTTAACACACTACAATGACATACATTGTAATAACTCTATCGCCTGATACGATAAGATAAATAAATACATCAGTTGCGATACTGAAACAATTTATAATTACTATTCATTTATCATAGGGCAAAATAGATCTCTTCCTGGTGGGACAAAGTTTTCAGCCTTTAGGTATACTATAAGATTGTGTTTTAAAAATAAGTCGTTTATACCATGTTCTCGAGTTTTAAACAACGCAAGGGGTTTCCTAAGGTAAGCACCACGGATCATTGAATTAAGCACTGTGCCATTCTCTTCGTCCTAATAAGCCAACTGCGAGCAGCTGAATGTTTTCCTCCAGCTGGGCTTTTTTTTACAGGCCTACCTAGCGTTGGAGTTGGAGACAAAATGTCTTTCTACCGTTTTTATCAGCGCTCAGACGTGATAAAGCTAGAATACGGATATGTTTGTCTCTTTCTCGCGGGATTAAAACGGTGGAAAGACAATTTGTCTCCGGCCCGTACTAGGCCTGCAAGGGCTCTATTCTCATGCGCGAGGTATTTCCTGTTCATTGTCTGTCTCGTTTGAAAAGTCAAAAGAGTTATAAGAGTGAGAGTGACTAAGATAACATTTCACGTGTTAGAATAGAATAGAATAGAATAGAATAGAATAGAATATTTTTTATTGTGAAACTGTGTAGGTACAAGGTGGTATGTGTAAAGATTAGTAACAACAGTTTTGCTCATATCGAACATACAATAATTTAACTAGTGTAATCTAACTAACAGCTTAAAAATACTTATTTTTAATAAGAACAACAACGTAAGGGCAAATTAAGCAATTATCACTAAAACGTAACATTCACTCGTCAAAATATTCTTTTATACTGTAGAATACTTTATTTACTAACCAATCTTTCAAAATAAGTTTAAATTTATTGCCATTTAACATTTTAAATTCGAGAGGTAGGTGATTATAAACTTTTATGGCTTTAATATAGGTACTATTGTAGTACATTGCATTATTGACTTGTGGGATACACATGTTAAATTTATGTTTAATTCGTAGGTTATCAGCTCGATTCGACTTAACATTGAAGTAGATTGCTTCATTATTTTTTACAAACAAGCACAGTTCTAGTATATAAAGACTAGTTAAAGTTAGAAACTTATTGACTTTGAATATTTGGCGCACTGTATCTATATTTCTTAGTTTATATATACTTCGCAGGCATTGTTTTTGCAATCTAAATGTGGTTTCAACATCAACGGAATCTCCCCAAAATATGATGCCGTAACTAAGCTGCGGTTAGACATAGCCGTAGTATGCGCTTATTGCTATCGATTTTGATGCTATACTGCTAAGGACAGATAAAGAGTATATGTATTGTGTTATTCTACTATTTATTTTATTTACATGAGTTTTCCAATTTAGGTGATTATCTAACGTTACTCCCAAAAAATTAGTTTCGTTGATTTCGTTGACATTATTTCCGTTATTTAAAATATTAAGATTTAAAGGAGCGGTCTTATAGTTTCTAAATTGCATGATGCTAGTCTTAGCAATATTTACTTTCAAGTTGATAGATTGTAACCAGTTTGAAACGACTTGAAGTGTTGTATTAACTTCGTTTTCAAAATCGTCCTTGCTTAATTGACGCTGAGGAATAAATATAGTGGCGTCATCGGGAAACATGACGCATAGATGTTTTGTAATTACCGGTAAATCATTTATATAAATAAGGAATAGAAGGGGGCCAAGAATACTGCCTTGTGGCACGCCTAGGTTGATATTTTGAAAATCAGACTCTATTTGTTCTATTGTTTTTGTGTCCTTGTTGTATCGATCTATTACCGTCGACTGTGATCTATTGTTCAGGTAAGATTTCATTAATGATAATGGTATTCCACGTATACCAATAGCCTCCAGCTTTTGGAGTAAAGTTTCATGTAAGACGCAATCGAAAGCCATAGAAAGCCATAGAATAAGGGGCCAGTTAGTTATTTTAAATGCAGTGACCGAACAGCGCGTAAACTGTACGCATGTATTGCGGCGTATGGCTTGCTGATGCTGACTCATACCATATAATATCAATAATTGCCAGATTCCCCTTTTTAACCGACTTAAAAAAGGAGGAGGTTCTCAATTAGACTTTATGTTCTTTATTTGTATGTACGTTACGCGATCATTCCGCTAATTATGAATCGTTTTTGAAAATTCTTTTTTTGTTTGACAGATCATACTTCAGAGGTGGTCTCAATTAAATTTAATCGAATTAAGTCAAGCTGTTTATAACATATCACGAAAAGTCAAACAATTATTTCTAGATAGATAATTCAGATGACGGGAAGCCGGGTTTTTAGACTTTGCTTTTGTATGATCATGTTGGCTACAGGCCGATTCAAACTTAAATACGGCTGTGAAGTTAGGCGCAAAACGCTGCGCAGTAGCGAAAACGAAGGTATACGTGGGCGTCAGAGAGGCAAGACACCGCAAAGTCTTGCTTGCGCACTTCACAGTCGGTTTGATTCAGGGGGCTTACCGCGAGTTTTGATGGTTTTCGAAAACTTTTTTCGTTTTCGTTTAACTCCTTGTTCCACGAAGTTTCCGCCAGGTGCGCTTTATTGAAATGTATGGAGACAAACGAAAACGAAAAAAGTTTTCGTAACGATCAAAACTCGTGGTAAGCCTCTAATACAGGGAGATTTCGGATATTCGAAGATTTGAGATTTTCATCTCACCTTTTTTCGTCCATGTTGTTCTCGTCTGAAACGTCATAGGTGTGAGAGTGACCAAGATAAAATCTCATCTCATCTTACGAAAGAGGAGGGTTATTCCTACGCGTGAGATGAGATAAGACTTTATATTTGTCACTCTCACACCTATGACGTTTGAAATGAGAGCCAGAAGGACGAAAAAAGGTGAGATGAAAATCTCAAATCTCCGAATAGGGTCCCTGTTCGGTTTGCCCAAAACGCGACTTAGAGTCAGCCAGTGAACAGTCAGCTGCTTAAATTTCGACTAATTGATGTCTAATTTTAAAACTTTCTGTATAATGTTAACTAAAACAACGTTTTATTTTGTTATCTCTCTAGTTGTAAATATTGTTATCTAATTCATAGTATTGATTGTGTGTAATTAATATATTCTGTGTACTTACTTGTGATGTAATTACTACGTTTGTTTATAAATTGTTTGAGTGTGAGTAGGTATAGGTATTTATATTTTTTACACGACTGTAGTTCTGTCTTTTTAAGATTGTTTTGTAGAAAACACTTTATCTCAAACTAGCTGCGCCTTGCGGTTTCACCCGCGGTTCCACAGGAACCATTTATTTTTTCGGGATAAAAAGTACCCTATGTCCTTTTTTGTATCCCAGACAACGTGTATGCAAAATTTCATTATGATCGGTTGATTAGTTAGGGCGTGAAAGCGTTACAAACAAACGAACAAACTCACTTTCTCATTTATAATATTAGTTAGGATAACGAATTGTCCTGAAAAGCTTTGCACCGCCTTTTGCACCCGCTTTTTTAAACCGAGGCTCAAAGCGGTCAATACATACATTATCTAATTATGCAGTACACTAACTGAGCTTTGTGCGATGGGCGTATCATTTTTGTGTAATGTAGGTATTTGTTTTTGTTGTATTTTGTAAGATTCTTTTATGTGTAAGTATTTTATTCGAGAACTAGTTGTCTAGTTAAACCTAATATAGGTTTTAAGACAACTACTTAACATTAATCGAATTGTTATATGTATAATTAAATATTTTAAAAAAAGCTAGCGTGCTAAAATTGGATAGTGTAATGGCTGTTACATAGTTAGCAATCAATTTTTTTCCTATTGCACGGGCATATACAGCCACGCTAAGTTAGCATACTGCACATTCGATAGTTAAATGGCCGCTCAATTAGGCTAAAGCCCACTATTAACATGCGAACCAGTCCGCTGGATTTGTCGTCGGTGTCGTGAATCTGCCGACAAATCTGTACAAAACAATACAAAAATTCTTTATTGACACCAAATCTTATCTTACTAATATTATGAACGCGAAAGTTTGTAAGAATGGATGGATGGATGGATGGATGGATGTTTGTTACTCTTTCACGCCAGAACGGCTAAACAGATCTGGATGAAATTTGACACAGAGATAGATTATGGTCTAGAATAGCACATAGGATACTTTTTAACCGTGAGTGAAACCGCGGGGCGCAGCTAGTACAAAATAAATCTAAACTAAACACTCAAAAATATAGCCGCAATGGGCGGTCTTATCGCTTAAGAGCGATCTGTACGTGACTGTTATGGTTCGTGGTTCATTCGTTAGCATTCACACGCAGATTTGTCCGCAGATTCGTCGCTGACGACAGGCATCCTTACTAATTATAAAATCGGAAGTAACACTGTATGTCTGTCTGTTTGTAGGCTTTTCACGGCTAAACGGCTGAACGTATCTTGATAAAATTTGATAATTAGTTGCAGTATGTCACAAGGAAGGTTTTTGGATACTTTTTTCTGAATAAATACATTTCTTTGTAATGAAATTCTGTAAATTAATAAAAAATAACGCGCCGCACAGAATAGTACGTAGTTGGTATTAAAAAACAACTGACAACTAAAATTAAAACTCCGCTCAAAACCAGCCAGTATTTTTTTTTAATGTTGGACTCTGATCTCTTTGGATATCACGAGGAGGGTTTATGGATACTATTTTCTGAATAAACGCAAACGAAGTTGCGGGCAACAGCTAGTTAGAACTATTTATAATGTAGAAGTACTTTCTAAGGTCATTCAAAGCATTTGGGACTTTACACTATATTTAAGATCTTTATGTACACAGTGTAGCAAATAAACGTTTCTGATTTCTGAAAGTCGAATGTGTTCACAAACTTTTTTCCTGAACTTTTTTTTTTAATTTTGTTAGTAGTTAGGTTTATTTTTTATAGTATTTGTAATTGACATACCCATTAAAAAGAAACATTGCTTTAAGGTGAATAAAGAGCCCGAATCTGAGTAATGTTGCACTGCCATGGTCACCTTGATGGTCAGGTTCAGTGCTCATAAAAGAAAGCGGTTTGTAACTGCAATACGCAGAGCGTTGCGACGGCAATGACCTGAGTTGCACTTCGCGGGTTCGATACACTGCAAAGGAAATTAAGTTAAATCGTTCGCATGAGAAATCTGTCATACACGAGACCCCTATACCTTCATCAATCAGGGCACGCTAAACAAGGTTTACAGTAACAACAAAAGTTGCAAAGTATAACTTTAAGAAATGTCATTACTGTACCTTAGTTGCAGTTTAAGTTTATTGTATCAAATGGGTATAGTTACTGTTTCGGAATAAAGTAGTATTTTTATTTATTATTTATTATATTGTACGTCATGATTCGTATTGTAATGCTACCAATTATAAAATTAAACTCAATAAGTAAAACCTGTTAGTTTACTTACAGTTACAATAATTTGTAAAAACACCTAAAAATGTCATAAAATACAAATAAATTATCAATACAAGTTCCCAAAAATATATCTTATAAAACTACCAAAAATTTATAAATTTTACAATGCACGATAGCCGGTCACTTAATACAATTTAAAAAATAACGATAGAATAAAATAAAATTATTACAATAATATTAGGTCATACTCGTAATATGATTTGATGATCATTACATTTTATTACTGTACTTCATCATTTTTATAATCATTATTACTGTCTTCTACCTTCCACTGCAGGAACACCGACCTACCTTACATTGAGGGTGATTTAGCCGTTATACCACAGAATAAATTATGTAATGGGTTTACGCCACGTTGACTCAGGTCCACGGCACTCTGGTTGGTGGATATCTCGCTGTCTTCGAGCATAGGTATGCTCACTATGCTCGAAGTATGCTGGACTATTTACTGCTGTGCATGCCATAGTGTTGCCTACTAGCTAGTATTTACTCGTGGCTCACGTACCTACTTTCGTTTCAGCCTATACCATTTTTAAGCCACGACGCAAAAATAACGGGTGTTATAAGTTTGAAAGGTGTCTCTCTCTCTCTCTCTCTCTCTCTCTCTGTGTGTGTGTTTGTGTGTGTGTGTGTGTGTCTGTCTGTCTGGCTGTGGCAATGTAGCTGATGAAGCGATTTCGTTTTTTTTTGTTTGAAAGGTGTATTAGTCGGGATTGGTCTTTAGCTATATTTAATAAAAATCGGTGTTGAAGCAAGTCGGTGTCGGTGGTTTATTTAATTTTTAATTTATAGTTATTGCGTAGCTTTCTAGTATTGAAAAAGTTTTTTTAACGGATCTGTAGTTTTGGTGATTATTCCTTGGGTTGTTCCTTACTCATCTTATGACGTTTCATCCTTCCTTTCTACATAAATACAAATTTTGCGTCTTATAATATTAGTGGCATTTAATGTACATACACTACATTTTTTTTCAGTTTAGATTACTTTAATACTTGTTGCAAGTCTTGATGCGTCTAATTGTTAAACTTTTTTGCTGCTCTTTTGCAAAAAAAAGCTCTTTTTATTTCCCATACAATTTACAAGAGCGGAAATGATCACACACATTTAGTTTTAAGTTTTCATTAGTGACATGAATTATTAAAAACGTCGTATAAAAACTTGTTTAATTTAAATGTAATAACAAATTTATTTGTTTTATTATGCCTAATAATGTTTTACAGCATAAGCTAATAATAACTGAGTAGGTATTGAATTACTAAATAGAATAACGATAGTAAACAACAAGATTAATGTACTACGTACTTGAGGAGCCGCTCCAAACAAAAAACGTTACGCAATTTAATGAAGTGGGGAGCCTGCCCACCGTGGGCTGACCGCAGGTTTGCTGCAGCGTTGACTATGAAATTGCTAATTTACGTCCATCCAGCATAGGTATTCACAATAATTCGGAAACGTTTCCGTTCGGATTTCAAAAAAATTAAACTAAATTTATCTAAATCTCAGTACTGATATGTTTTTAAACGTAATCCATTCTTCCGATAGGATTTATACTCGATTTTAAATTCCAAAATTTATAAAAGTAGACTAAAAGTAGATTCGAACAATTTGAGTTTGAAATTTGTGAGATCTGATCGGAAATGTTTCCGAATAGCACCGCAGGTTCACACTTTTATTCCATTAATTTAGCGCCGCTCGGTACACTACCACAATGCACGCGTGTCGGGACCACACTAATGCAAAGTGCAAGGATTTCAGTACACTGGAGTGGACGAAAGTTTGTGTTCGGATGACGCAATCTAATACAGTGAAACCTGGTTAATTGGGATCTCAAGGGACCAAGACATATGTACCAATTATTGAGGGTTTCCAATAATCCAGTTTTCCAATTAAGCAGGTTTAAAATTATAGCTGTCTCATTTACAGAGGTCGAAATGTACTGTTATTCCATTTTTAGAGGTGGAAATTAAAATGCATATTTTTGGTGTTATGAATTTAATGTAGGTATAAATGGGAATAAACACTAAAAACAAGGGAATAAATACTTTTATTTCCTTGTTTTTAGGTCAAACCTGAGATAGTTCTGACAAACAAAGCATGCGCGAAAGACAACGCGAAATGTATGTAAACAAACATGTCAAAATGTGTTAAAACCTGATTAATTTGTCTCACTTATGCAGGTAATTAAGTGCACCTGCATAAGTGAGACAAATTAATCAGGTTTTAACACATTTTGACACAGTCTCAATTATAGAGGTAAATATCGAAAAAGTCTTAGAATTCAAATCTCATATAATCAGGTTCAAAAAGTCCCATTAACAGAGGTAATAACCGGGACCTCATTGCAACTCTCAATAATAGAGGTTTCTCACTTATCCAGGTCCCACTTAACCAGGTTTCACTGTACATATTAGATACCTATCAATGATAGTAAAGGAATTCTGTCCACTATTTTTGCTTTACATTAAACCGGACGAATAAAACTAGTCGACAAATTAATAGGCCCCTTCATAATATTTCTCTTAATTATAAATGTTAAACTAAAGGATGCTATTTTTATTGACTTATCTACATTGCAAATTTATATGAACATTTAAATCAGTAGGTACGTAATTATTTTTCGGAAACTTGTCAATTGGTTTTTTTGAAACGTGGACTTTTATGTATTATTTAAATTGGTTCGGAAGATTATTTACTTATCTATATTTTAGAAAAACTTATAAATCATGCTCAGATGAAATATTTTATTACGATTACGCTTCTTTAAAAAAATTATAGATAGTATTTTGCTTATAAAAATGTACAAAAGTTACATGGAAACTGGACAAGTAAATTGTATTACTTAGTTTATACATTTGTAAGAAAACGCTACAGAGACTTATTGAATGTTTTCAGTACTCACTTACAAGGCTAGGCCAGACTTACTTTTAAGGGTCCGGCGAACACTTTAGACTAGAACATTTCATCTAGAAGGAGACGACAACCGAAGAGAGCAAGTAAACAAACTGACGAGCCTCTAAAGTTATCTACTGAATGACAAATTGCAATTTTAATTTTTTTTTTTACTTTCGTACTCGTCTACTCATTCTTAAATAACTAAAAGTGTTATTTGTATTATGGATTAATTTATTTTAAAGCAAATGCTGTAGACAACGTCCCTATGGAAAAGAATTTTCGATTTGCTTTGTCCATCGATTAAATAAATTAGTCAAAAGTGAACCTTACAAATACGGACATTTTTTATAACTCTATCCGACGAATAGTTTCCAAGAAATTTGACAAGCGCGTTTGTATAGAAAATTCAGAGCGTCGCGGAACCCTTTTTAACCTAACGTTTCTTTTCTTTGTTTCAGCCATTCAAGATGGATTTGGAGTTTCGGAACTTGACCTACACCGTGCAAAGTCGCATAGGAAAATGTAAGTTTTATTTGCAAGTTCGTATAGGCCGAGTGGCTAGCCCTGATGTCAGTTTCTAGGCCGCCGAAGGCCTCTGACAAGACTTGACAGTTGTTACAGAACAAACAACCAGAGCCTATAATTTAACGTGTCATCTGAGCCATGATAGCGCTCATTTATAAATGCCTACTGCGGTCACCCATCCTAGGACTGACCGTGTCGTCCGTTGCATAACATCTTTGCATGAAGATCATTATTGTAGACAGACGAGTCAGTCTTCATAAAGTCCTCGTCATCCGCTCAAGAACTAAGTTATTGTACCACGTGTTCGTAGGCTTTCTTAGACATTGTACTGATTAAGATTTGACTGCCTCTTTGGCTCAGTCAGCATTGAACCTGTCTTCTGAGCTAATCGAACCCACGCCCCTGGGTTCGATTCCCACCTCGGGCAAACATTTATGTGATAAACATTTGTCTTTATTTTATGTCTGGTGTTATTTATCTATTTAAGTAGATAGATAGATAGATAGACAAACACTTTATTGTTCACACCAGAAATAACAGAAGAACAGAAAAATCTTAAACTGTAGTGTAAAAACTAGCGGCCTTATCGCTAAGAGCGATCTCTTCCAGGCAACCTTAGGATGGAGAGGATACTTTATGGGACATGGGTGTGCAAAAATTAACAAAAATAAGAGTGTTGATACACCTACTTAAACTATTTGAATTAAACTTACATAAACATACATGTCATAATAATATAAGTATTTATTTAAATAAATATAAATCATGTACACATGTATATCAGTCTCTGACAGCTACAGTACAAGCTTAGCTTAGTTTGGGGCCAGTGTCCAAATTATTATAGTTATTGTTATAAGAAAACTGTAAGTAACTGTACTGTAACTGTAAGTCGCGTATCGGGCAAACTCAATGTTGAGTAAGCGGCAAACTGTAGCAAACAAAATGCGAATCAGCCGCTGGTCAGCAAGCTAAATGCCGAAAACTGAGTGTATTGGATCAACTGGTATAAATGCGTCTGTGGGGCAATTGCGTCTTTCCAGATTTTGTGAAGACTTGTGTCAGTAACAAGTCTTTACAAATTAAGCAACTAACGCCATCTAGTACAGAAAAGAGATAGTGCAGGAAAGAGAGTCTAGATAGAAAAGAGATGTAGGTGGCGCTCAATTTGTGAAGGGCTTGTTAGTAATTCTTGAAAGACGCAATTGCACCACAGACGCATTTGTATCAGTTGATCCAATACACTCAGTTTTCGGCATTTAGCTTGCTGACCAGCCGCTGATTCGCATTTTGTTTGCTACAGTTTGCCGCTTACTCAACATTGAGTTTGCCCGATACGCGACTTACAGTTACAGTACAGTTACTTACAGTTTTCTTATAACAATAACTATAATAATTTGGACACTGGCCCCAAACTAAGCTAAGCTTGTACTGTAGCTGTACGCTTGTACGGGCTGGTTGGACACTCCATTTAAAATACAAATAGTGTCCTGCTGAAAAAACTGCTGAACTGGAACCAAACAGGCTGACTGTTTGGAGTTTAGTTGGGACGAAACAATACAATACAAAATCTCTTTATTGACACCAAATACAGTCTGTGGTTAAGCGACACGGCTGTCTATAACAAATCAGCGACACTCAAACCGATTAATCAAACACTCTTCATAACTTGGCACATTATAATAACAATATAATAATATTCGGGACACTTGCACACACGGTCGTCTCACCCCAAACTAAGCAAAGCTTGTACTATGGCGGACAGAGACTGATATCCTACTAATATTATAAATGCGAAAGTTTGCATGTATGGATGGATGGATGGATGTTTGTTACTCTTTCACGCCAGAACGGCTGAACAGATCTGGATGAAAATTGGCACAGAGATAGATTATAGTCTAGAATAGCACATAGGATACTTTAAACCGCGGGTGAAACCGCGGGGCGCAGCTAGTAAATACATACCTTAATAGATAATCACACCCAGGCAGAACAAACACAAATGTTCATCACATGAATGTTTGCCCTATATGTGGGAATCGAACCCACGCCCTCTAGCTCAGAAGGCAGATTCACTACTGACTGAGCCACCGAGGCAGACATTAACTTCCTACATACCTATACCTAATTACCTTCCTCTAGCTCTACCTAACTACATCTTGACTTCGATGTTGAAGAAGGTCAAATTTTATTGGTTAAGGAATTCTTTTGAGAAAGTAAAAGTGTTATTGTGTGTATGTGAGTATGTTTACCTTTTTTCACTTGGCTTAGACCGTCTAAAAGGCTTGACCGATTTTTGATTGCGATACCGCTAGATAACTTATTGTATCTGAAGTATCGTGGGCTACCTTTAGCCGTTGGTTTTTTATTTATTTTTCCTTTTTGATCGAGCGAGCGTTAGAGAGCGAAGCGTCTATGCATCAGCTTCGACAAAAATGCTCTCGTATGTCCAAATTCCGCACCTTAGTCTTCGTCTACAGGTCGTATTTCTTAACCGATTCTTTAAAACTTTGTGAGTAGGTTCAATGATATTTTTTTTAATCATACGAGTATACCGATATATGAATGATATGAATGATAGTGTACCGTACCACCCCAGTAAGTAATTAGTAAGAAATAGGTGGCCCCTGCGATACAGGTATTCATACCTAGTGCAGGGATCACAAGCAACACTAATTTAACTTAGGGTAATTTGAAAATGTTTAAGAATAAAATAAAAAAAAAGAATATCTTTTGTTAGAATACATTTTAATACATTACAATTTTGATAGAATACATTTTGAAAAAAATCCAAAAACTGCCTCGACGAAAAAAAAACGGTATAATTTATCAAACCTGCTCACAAGATTTCATGAGAATCTGTTGAGAAATGCGACTTGTAGGCGAGACAGACGTTAGCCGAATTCTGTCTGGAGTGCTGTCTGGACCTTTGTCTTCCTCTACAGGCATTGCTTAACCGATTCTCTTGAATTTTTTTTAGTAGGTTATAAACTTACTTAGATTTTTTTTTATCGAGTCTGATTTTGGATTATTTGCTAAATGGCGGAGATATTGTATTTGTTTGAAAAAAAAAAATATCTCGGTAATTTTGAAAAGATTCACAAAACTGACTAGGCAAAAATACATGTACGAGTATAATTATAAAACCTCACAACAATTCACAAGAATCGTGTTAGGAATGCGACCTGTACAGGAGGACAGACGTGGATCGAGAGCTCAGAGAGCCATCAGTAATTAATATTTGGTAAGTACATGATAATGTCCAACAAGAGATCCAGAGACCGGCAGAGAAATGGCTCGATGAAATAATAGCATAGCAGGAATAAATTGGCGAGAAAAAGCTAGGACAGAGCTATGTGGAGAAAAATGGAGGAGGCCTTTACTCTCCAGCGAGAATAAATACAAAAGTGAAAATACCTACAGAATTATTTAAATAATAAAATGTTTAAAATAGATTTAATAAAATGTATGTAAAATTATTGCATGAATATAAAAATAACATGAACTAAATTATATAATTTAAAGTTATTAAAAAAAATGCATGAAATGTAAGAAATTTAATTCTATTAAAGAAATAAACAAGGCTTTATTTTTATTATAAGTATTACATGATAATGTAATGCGATTCGTGATGTTCTACGTTAGAAACTCATCATAGGCTGATCTAAGCTATAAAATTCACTTACTGTGAAAGTTTTATCACTTTCATTTTGTACTACGTTGAATCAACGGCACGCTTTCCAAATAAACATTTCATGCACTCTGTGAACCGTACATTTACGACCATCATAACCATGTACTTCCATACTTGACGACAACGACACACTAGGCAATAAACAATGAATCTTACGCTCTTTAAAATACAATTGAAAATAACAGTAATTGATAAGTGCTTACCGAGTGCCATAAAAAGTTGGTGTCATTGTTGTGGTTATGTTTGTGGGTTAGTGAGTTATCTAGCTGTAAATTGTTTACATAAATAACCATTATGTGACCACAGATGTTATTTAGCGTGTACTTTACCTTCCTACTTATTGTAAGTCCCTATGGTTATTTTAGTTCAGTAATATTTATTTGTGTAAAATTAAATTAAGGGTCCCGCAACGCTCTGAAATTTCCATATAAACGCGCTTGTCAGATTATGATGAAATTTTGTATGTACAATTAAATGAACTATAACTCCGCCCCTATGTTCTTGTTTTTTTAAAAAAACGTCCTCAAGAGAAAATAGAGCTATGGAAAATATTCGCATTTGTAAAGGGTCACTTTTGACTGATTTATTCAATAGATAGACAAACCAAATCAAAAACCCTTTTACATAGGGAGATTGTCTACATCATTAGCTTTTAAATAAATCCATAATGCAAGGAAAATTCTTAGTTATTTAAGAATGATTATAGAAGTGCAAAAGTCTTTAAAAAATTGATATTGCACTTTGTCACTCTGTAGGTACCTTTAGAGGTTCGTCAGTATCATTACTTGCTCTCTTCGCTCGTGGTCTACTTTTAGACGAAATGGCTATAAAAAATCTTAAGCCAATGCGAAGTTAGTCTAAAGTGGTCGCCGGACTCTTAATAAACGACGTAACATATCTAACTACCTATCTATCAAAGATGTACTTTCTTATAATTGGCTGTAAATTGTTATATTCTACAATTTTAATATTTTTATCTTCCACTTAATAGCCGTCATAAAAATAAACGTGCTTATTCTTTCCTCAGCCTTTTAGCTAAAGAAATAAAGCGTGAAGAAAGTGAATCAAGAAGGCATTCTGTTCTATTCAAGTTCATATTTAGACTAATATTCAGCAAACACATAATGACGTCATCGTTATCCGTCTCTTTCGAACTTGTTGTAAATGACGAAACTAGGTCTTGCTTAAGCATCTATTGACGTCACTACGTGTTTCTGAATGCTATACCTGGCGGAGCATATTACGAGTATTTTAACATGGATGGGAGGAAATAAGGAAAAGTGAATTTAAGGATGATACCCTGAATGTTGAAAATGAAAGAAATTCTTCTCGGACCTTAAGGCTCCGTACATAAATACATAGTAGCTGTAGTACATAAATAGCTAAAGACGCTTCAATGATAATATTCGTTCTAGAGAAAAATACATTTCAACAGGATAAAAAATAGTAACAAGAAAAAGCCGACACACAAATTTCGTTGAACAGTGGCATATTAATGAATCAAAAAAGTGGTTTGCCAATGTCATGACTTCATGAGTGGCATCTTAAACGACATTTTTTACATTTTTCCTGTCGATGCGATATAATATAACGGATCGTTTTTTTTTTTTTGCACTAATGTGTCATTTTTATAGCAGTCTACTATGTAATTGGTTATATCAAATTATCGATTTTTATCGTGTAGGTAAAAATATTAAAAATTTTGAGTAGAAGAAGTTACTTAAGAAGGTAACTTATGCTGCTCTAAGCTGCATGCTGATTTTTTTTGTGTCCTGCTCTATGCTGAATTTTATTGTTTTCTCAGTTTTCTTTAGAAATTACTCGCGTGTGTAAGATTTTACAGGTAACATAGTTTCAATTTGTTTGGGTTTTCATAAATCTGCTTGAATAATATTCACACCCTTTGGCACCAACCCGTTAAACGGTATACTAAGTATGCTTAGCACGGTATACTAAGCATCAATACGGTATACTAAGCCTGAGTTGCACTAACTTTAGCCAAAGCGTAACCGGCTTCTGGCAAACCAGAGATTTTGCGGTTGGTTAAGCTTTTGTACGCTTTGGCAGTGTTTTTTACGATAACCAAACCGTTAAAATAACATAATGAGCCGTAAAATCTCTGGTAAAGATATAGGGCCGGTTATGTTTTGGTTATAGTATAGTCATAAAAGACCATAAAAAAACGAAAGATACCTAATATTAAAAGAATACAAAACCCGACTGAAAAATATACCAAATTCTAACGAATGACAGACGTTAATTGACATTATATTGACAGACTACCAGTAGGTCTGGATTCCGAGGCTGTGAAAGGCTTCTCTTTAGGCAGTCAAACTCGAAAGTCTCGAATCACTGTTCGCTGTACTTAGCTCGCGTGTTCCACATATTCTACCCACTAACATGTTTGTAAAGTAAGATAACACTAAAGCTTTTTAAGGGACCGACGACCACTATAGACTAACTTCGCATTGGCTAAAAGCCTATAGCCATTTCGTCTAGAAGAAGAAGACGAGCGAAGAGAGCAAGTTAGGATACTAACGAGCCTCTAAAGTTATCTACAGAGTGACATAGTGCAATTTAAATTATTTTTGATGACTTTTGCACTTCTCTGATCATTTTTAAATAACTAAAAATGTCTTTTGTATTATGGATTAATTTAAAAGCTAATGTTGTAGACAAACTTCATATGTGAAAGGATTTTTGATTTGCTTTGTCTATCTATTAAATAAATCAGTCAAAGTGACCCCTTACAAATGCGGATATTTTTCATAGCTCTCTCTTATCTTGAGGGCGATTTTTTAACTTAAAAAAAAACCAAGAACATAGTGGCGGAGATGTTGTTCATTCAATTGTACATGCTAAATTTCATCACAATCTGAGCAATCCTGGTTTCCAACAAATTCGATAAGCACGTTTGTTTGGAAAATTCACAGCGTCGCAGAATTCTTAATTCTTTTTTTACAACCACCTAGTGACCTGTCATAAATTAATTGACATAGCCATGCGAATAACGTAAGCTTATTTACAATTCACCGCGTTTTTTTAACTCGCTTTCTTATTTTAAATGCACTCGTATAGGTATTATAAACCACGAGTAATTTACGGATGAGCTAGAGACTCCGGACTTGATGACTGAATTCATGCTAATAAAAAGTGATAATTATCGATTCCTAGAAAAACATGCACGTTGAAAAAACATGGGTAAACCTCAGTAGTGTATCAGGTACACTTAATAGGCAGACGTGAATTCTAAAAAAGTTTTTCTTTACCAATAATAAAATTGTAAACAGTCTTAGTAATATAACATAACATATCGTCACGCCTTTCCCGCGAGGAGGCTGGCAGAGGTGTAATAAAACACCCACACTTTGCCAGACGATATTCAGTCCCAAATGCGACAGCGGGCGCGCCTGACGCCGTACACCGGGCTCCAGTTATGTAGCAGATGACATACAATACGCACATATGTTCACACAATGAACAAATTGGTGCGTGTGGCTGGGTTTGAACCCGCTCCTCCAGGCTTGAGAGGCGGGCCTTTTCCAGCTAGGCTATCATCGCTCTTATAGTAATATAACAGTCACATATAAGTTTAAATTTAACACTCTTATTATTTTGAAATAGAAGTCCTGCACATAGGTAAGGTACTTGCAGTCGTGCATACCACAGCACATATGCCAGACGCGACCATATTCTGCTTAAAAAGTCCGATTAGAAGTATCAACTTCATTTTCTACATCAAAACCAGAAAAATACAAATGTTTACAACTTACTTAGTAGGTTCACAAACTTCCATTAAATATTAAAATTGCCCAAAATCTTTTACTTGCCTTTAATTAAAAGGTTTTTTAAAAATAAAATAAGCATATAAAGAGTGCACCTTATAACAATTTGTTACACTGGGCAAGTCAATTACAGGATTAAGTTAAATGTGTACAGTATTTATTATAATATATAGTGTTATTTATTCAATACTAGCTGTGCCCCGCAGTTTCACCCGCGGTTAAAAAGTATCCTATGTGCTATTCTAAACTATAATCTATCTCTGTGCCAAATTTCATCCAGATCTGTTCAGCCGTTCTGGCGTGAAAGAGTAACAAACATCCATCCATCCATCAATTCTTACAAACTTTCGCGTTTATAATATTAGTAGGATTCAAGAATGAAGATACAGACAGACGCATGTTCATAAATTCATTCAGTGAATAAAAAGGGTTGGACTCAAAGAACTGTTTAATTTTCGTTGAGCGTGATTGAGATACCTAATCACTTTACTTAAAGACCCCCGGATTGTATTTAGGTGGAAAGACATACGCAGGCAACGAGTTCCACACCTCTGCAGTTCTTACAAGAAAAGTTGACTTGAAACGGTTAGTGCGTTTTGGCGGAATTTCCACCATAAGCGGGTGTTACAACATAAAAGGTTACGGGTGTACAATTATAAAAGAACGGTGATGGCTCGATCAGGTCGTGCAGTTCTTGTTGCAGATGTCTTGTTTTTGAACTTTTGTTAATCTAATTATCGGTTTACGTAATGCATTTTTAGTTTTGAAATTTACAAATGACTCTGGTTTTATTGGTTTACTAAATTAACAGATCTGTGTGAATTGACATTGACTTTGAATCTTAACATTTGGCATTTACAATCAATCTCAAATATGATCTCATTCGACGAAAATAATGCATTGTGATAATACGTAGAGAGAGAATGTTTATTCTCTGTCTGTGTCTGTTAGTAATTGTATATTTGTGTTGTAGATATCTGCTAATACAAAAAAAAAAAAAATGGATCCTTCTCATTTTAAGATTGGTTCCTGTAATTACCCTCTGTAAAAAACTTACTCAAAATTTACCTCTTTCTATAGCTTGTAACATAGTTACAATAGTAAATGTAGCGTAACATTATCATGTTTATCAAAAGCGTTCATTAAATAAAATTATTTAAATGATTGGGTTGTTAAAAATTAAACATTTGAGTAAGAAGAAGTTGATTGTTAATAAATGGAATCATCATTCCTCAATTACAACAAATTAGACCAAATTTTTGTCAGTAATAAAATAGAAGGTAATATTAGGTTGGGTGAAAACAAAACTCTAATGACATAAAAGATTGACCTTATGTGCCGTCGGCTGGGTTCGAACCCTCTCCCGCTTGAGAGGCGGACCTTCTCCCAACGAGGCTGCCATCGCTTTAATCGCTTTATAATATTAGTAGGATGCATTTTCCTGTAAACATTTACCAAAGTCCACTTACAATATTAATAAACAAATAATAATAAATCGATCTATCATAAAATCCTTAAGATTGTCATATTTGCTCTTTGAATAGGTAGTCAGTATTTGCTTTATCACTCACATTTATTGAGACTTGTAAGAAATGCATTACGATCAATGTTATTATACCAGTTGATAAATGACATGTCAATAATAGCTTGTAAAGTTGTAACGGTGTTATAGGTTATCGGTTTGGCATTGGATTCATTGGAACTTTTACTTTGCCGATGTTTTTGCTCTTTTTTTTCAATTATATTATGCAAAAACAAATCACGCTGTAAAAACTTTCGAACGCTCAATGAAACTATATACATAATAGAAGAAATCTTTTTAACCGTGAGTGAAACCACGGGGCGCAGCTAGTAATATTATAAACGGGAAAGTTTGTAAGAATTGATGGATGCATGTTTGTTACTCTTTCACGCCAGAACGGGTAAACAGATCTGGATGAAATCTGGCACAAAGAAATGTATATTATCGTCTAGGATACTTTTTGACCGCGGATGAAACCGCGGGGCGCAGCTAGTCATCGATAAATTCAATGAAATTAACCGAAAGGTTAAGAGATTGTTTCCGTGACATTTTTGTGTTGCAATTTTCCGTTTGCATTGTTCTTTGTTTGCGATGCGAACATTACTGATAACTATCTACTTGCACTGCTATTGTTTCTTTTAATCGACGTTTTTATAGTAGTTGGTAAATATCGCACTATTGTTCGTGCCAAATGGATTGACACAAAAATGAAGATTTTTGCAATGAATATTGTCTACTACTATTGCAGAATAAAAATAACCTGTGTGAAAAAGGTTAACAACCCTTATCAAACGGTCTAGGGATGAATAACCTTTTGTCTCAGTTTACAATAACCAAAATTAGGCCTCAAATTGGTCACAATATGGCGGATTGGACAAAGGCTATTGAACTTTTATCTCAATCCATTTGGCGCGTGTGGTTTAGGTAGTGTAGGGACAATTTGTCTTTGTAAATGGTGCTTAAGTATGCCTCAAGCCTTAAGCGTACCTTACCCAATTTAGAAACAGCGATAACGCCATTTAAACCCTTTGCCGTTTTAACAATGCCTAATTCAGCTTGAATTACAAAAAGGCTAAATGCTTTAAATAGTTCTTAAGGCTTCTTAAAGGTTTTTGTTATCTTATCTTTTCGATTGTTTGGATATTTTTCAGCGTTGACCCGGTACTCGTATCTATCCATTGTTTTCATTTAACAATGCTTCGATCTATTTATTTCGGTCTGATACTTCAAGGCCTACAAGTTAGATACGCACTAAGTTACAGACTAAACATGTCTAGTTAGACATTAATTTATGACGCCAAACATATATTAATGATGCCCGGTGTATGGCGACAGGCTCGCCCCCTGTCACATTTGGGACTGAATATTGTCCGGGAAAGTGTGTGCTGTATTTGCCAGCCCTCTTAGGGGAAAGGCGCAACGATGTATGATTTACTCGGTTTTTTATCGGATACATTTAGGTGAGTGTGCGTCTGGTTTGCATGACCTTATATTCTCCCTAGCCCGTTCTTTTATAAAACAACCAAGAGTACAAAAAAGCGGCATCGTTTTATGGTCGACATACCAGCAACACGCCCAAAACGCTTTGGTTCTTCTTTTCTTTTCTTATACGGTTCGCTAGAGTGTGGAATACTCTGCCAGAGTGTGTTCGCTGACACTCATAATCTGGGTGTCTTCAAGTCTTGAGTGAATCGGTTTCTTCTAGGCAAACGTGCTCCATCGTAGGCCGCATCACTGCTTATCATCAGGCATGTTGACGGCCAAACGCAAGCCTATTAGGTTATAAAAAAAAAAACTTGATCATTTAATTTGAAATCTGCGTTAGAAAACACTAGTCATATTTCTTAAGCAGATTTCCAATTATATGATCAAGTCATATGACAGGCACTTAGTTAGACAACCCTTGGACATGCTAATCTGCAATGGCGACAGCATGATTTATATCGAAGGCAATTGGACGAGTAGCTGTAAGTGGATCGTGACCGATTAATACATTATTGATAATGAAAGAATATCATTTTCCTGCATAATTGTGACTTCTGTGGCTATTGTTTTGTAGCCTTGGGCCAGTTTCTTGGTGATAAAAAAAAGCGAATACTTAGCTGCATTCTGTTCACGATTATATTTTTAACCGATTGTTTTTGACAGCTCTTGAATAAGTTTAATGTCAACAACGACAGTTTATTAAATAATAGCGCAATCAAAGTTATGTGAACATGGGCCTAAGAGAGAACTAATAGTTAAAAAACATCGCTTTTTCGTTTAAAGGACAAACCTAATCAGTCTATAAATTAATTCAGATCAGAAGTAGGAATAGAAAACTAATATAGGTACTTACTGAGTTGAGTTGACATACATGCACCTTATAAACATAGACTGACTCTCTTTATAGTCAGTCAGGTATACAGGGTTATCGGTATCGGTGTACTAAGCCAAAAGGCGGTCAATGTACTCATCATTATGAACAACTTTTACTATGGGGTCAACCCTGAAATCGAAGAAAAAATCAGCTGTTCTATACAAAAAGTTCATTGACCTTCGACGAAATATATAGAACATTATTTTTTTCGATTTCAGTGTTGACCCCATAGTAAAAGTTGTTCATAATGATGAGTACAATGACCCCCTTCGGCTTAGTACACCCTATTCTGATAACCCTGTACCTAGTCTACTGATACCTAGTCTACTGCCTAGTCTACTTTTGTATAAAACTGAATTGTCACGATGAACGTCACATTTCTATTATGTATCTTATATGTACTTACCTATAGGTATGCGTTTGTCTCATTTAAATAAAAGTGCGATACGTATGTAGGAAACACGTAGCGGAAACAAAGGATCAGTGCAAGTAAGTGCAAGTGCGTGAGGTAGTTTCATTGTGTTTGATATTGCGATCAGACACGACCTTGTATCCCTATATACTTTGAATGGACTAAATATATGATCCTGACGCACGATGAGTCAAGCAAAACATGCTATGTAGTATGGCATAAGTCTGATCGGGCGAAACTTCCGCACGAGCACCCTCTACCTAAGAACGCTACTGATAAGATTTTTTTTTTTGTTTATGTACAATAGGTCGGCGTTTGACCACCAACTCGCCTGATGTTAAGCGACGTTGTGGTCTAAGATGGAGCACGACGACCTAAAAGGTACTTATTCACTCTAGCCTTGAAGCTAGGAAAATGCCAAGATCAATTATTTTCTTGCAACAAAGTACCTACTTTGTTTTCTTGTAGCTAAGGAAAACTATTATTATCGCATTTCAGTTGCACCAAATTCATCATGCATGCATGCATTCATATCAGAGGAAAAAAAAACCGTTTCTTTTATCTGATCAAAGCTATCAGTTGACAGGTAGAAAGTATATCATGTTGAGAACTGCTTACTTTTAGGTATGCATTACGTATTACGGCATGCGTCGTTTTAACCTGTTGAGGGGCATCATCGCGCGGTCCGCGAAAATCGAATTTCCAAAAACCGACCTTCGCTTGCGCCGTGCAGCGTTGCTTATTGCATTTCCGAAAACTGACTTTGAATTTCAAAAATCAAAAATGATCGACCTTTTGTCTACAGCATAGACTTGCTGTTCGCATGCACACATGCTGTGCGTAAGGCATTTGGCGTGTAGAACCATTGTCCCTTGATTATTTCACACTATCATTAACTTAAGTAGGTATATCTATAGCACTGAAGATATCTATGATCTACGTTACTGGAACAATTAAGCCCAGCAGGGTTAACACGGGCTGGAGACAAATTGTCTTTCTACCCTTTTTATTCACGCTTAGATGTGACAAAGCTAGAATACGGATATGTCTGTCTCTTTCTCACGGGATAAAAAGGGCGAAAAGAAAATTTGTCTCCGGCTCGTGGTAGTCCTGCAGAGCTGGACTCTGGTATTTCAAAAAGCTGGCTAGACTTAGAAGGGAGTCATCTCATCTAAAAAATTATTTACTTATCGCTAAAATCTCGAAAGAGTATAAAATAGAACCTAAAACTAACATTGTGTTGGAGCCATACTTATTTAAATTAATAAATAAATGAATATTTGGGACATTTTCTATTTTTCACACCTAGTAATTACCAGCTGCGCCCCGCGGTTTCACCAGGGGTTAAAAAGTATCCTATGTGCTATTCTAGACTATAATCTATCTCTGTCTCTATGCCAAATTTCATTCAGATCTGTTCAGCCGTTCTGGCGTGAAAGACTAACAAACATCCATCTATCCATCCATTCTTACAAACTTTCAAGTTTATAATATTAGTAGGATTGTTCATTACAATCACATCACATCACACTAATATTGTCAATGCGAAAGTTTGGATGGATGGATGTATGGATGTTTGTTACTCAAACACGCCAGAACGGCTGAACGGATGCGGGATGAAATTTGGAACAGTGATCGATTATATTATAGTCTGGTATAGCGCTTTATTAAGCGCTAGTTTTTAAGTTTTAAGGGTGCAGCTAGTAACCCATAAATTACACTACGATTATGTTCCAACAAAAAAAAAACCATTGGTTTGTCTTGGGTGAGCACTTTGCCATCGTCTGTATTCCCGACTAACTACAACCTGGGTATCTTCAAGGCTAGAGTGAATGAGTACCTTCTAGGTCGTCGTGCTCCATCTTAGACCACAATGTCCCTTAACATCAGGCGAGTTGGTGGTCAAACGTCGACCTATTAAAGGTAAAAAAAACGACCTAGGTAAAAAAAACAAGACGTGAATAGTCTCGGTGACAAATTTCGAACGTCTCATTCAAATTTGCATTCTCATTTGACAGAATAAATTCCGAATCACAAGCGCATTTTAAATTACAAAGCAGTTCCATTAAATATTAACAAAGGTGGAACAGAATGTTAATACGAAATCAAATTCAGGAAATTAATTAACGTATTCCTAACGGCTGAAGCTTCCTTTACTGTTGGTCAAGTTATGTTTAAGTGTGCAGTTAATCAAGCATAAAGTTATTTTAGAATCATGCTAAAGATATAATTTACATACTTCGGTACTTAAATACAGATTTAAGTAAAATAAAATTAACAACCTATTTGCATGTTTGTGGGACATTAAGATGCAAGTAGGATGTACATATTATGTATATGTAGGTACGTCGGAAGTTACCAAAAAATATCTTAGTATGTACTTATAGCATATTGATTGTGACATCTACTATTGCAAACGATATAAACCCAAAAACTTAGCAACGTATTATAAATCTTAAACCTACTCAACTAAGTTTAAATCACAATAAAAGTGAGTAATGCTAATGAACACATTTATTAAAGCAGGCAACACTATCTACGCATTACAATTGAACAGCTGCACTAGGTATAAAGTGTCTTAAAGTAATCTGTGTAGTCTGTACCTATTTACCGACTATGGGACACGATAAGAGCATTCAGCCATAACAATATGAGCAATAAAAAGGTAGAGGTTTTAGTAAAAGCTAATCCGCTAAGCGTAAGGCGAAGCATATTTCAAGAGAGCGTTTCAAGAGAGCGAAAAGCATCGTAGAGGACGAACAGGAACTCTATAACTCTATAGGTATGTCTTAAAGAGCTTTTCGGGACAATAAAGACAAAAAAAAAACCAGTTAAAAAGATACAAAGGAAAAACACATTCAAAAAAAGAAAACACATGCAAAAAAGAAGATAACATTTTCTGTGATTATTTTAAAACCACACAAAAAAGTTACTAGCCACCTAGTAAGATAATTCTAATATGTCATAATTATTACAAATGATGCAATATTGCAATTTGCAATATTGTTATCTTGATTCAATCCAAGCAATATGTTTTGAAAATAGTGGAATTGGCTAACGCTTGCTTAATCTCAGTTCAGCCCCAATTCGGAGATTTGAGATTTTCATCTCACCTTTTTTCGTCCTTATTGCTCTCGTTTGAAACGTCATAGGTGTGAGAGTGACTAATATAAAATCTCATCTCACGTTTAGGATAGCCCTCCAGTTCCAGATAGAAAGAGCTTCGGTAAGTATGGGATTGCTTAGAATATTATCGACCGCACTGTCTTTTTAGTCATTTTTTTTTGCGACTACACAGCTAAGGCAATCTTGATTTTTGGTAAACGAAAGCGCAATATAGTGTGGAAAGATAGAGAAAACTTTTTTATCTAGCAGGTCTAGCATGCGTGCGCAGCGACAAAATCTTTCTTTAAATTTTTGTCGTGTGTGAGAACGTGACAAAGCTACGTGTAAATATACGTCTGTCTCGATAAAAAGAGTCCACAAAATTTTGTTGCTAGGAATTTCTTGTCTTCTCTATCTTCTCTACTTAGTTTAAAGAAAGGTAGCTTTCCGCGTCTGTCTGTAGGTCCTGTATCCGCTTACCGCAACCTAACTCTTCCTAATAAACCACACAACGGATTTTAATGTGGTTTTCACCATCAAGCATCAGTTAGATAATTTTTCAGGAAGTTTTATAAGTAGGTAGGTAGGTAAGTCGTTAGGTATATTCTACGCGCGCAATACAAAAAAAAGCGATGGCAGCCTAGTTGGAAGAAGGCCCGCCTCTCAAGCCAGAGGGAGCGGGTTCGAACCCAGCCGACGGCACGCACCAATTTGTTAATTGTGTGAGCATATGTGGCTATTGTATGTCATCTGTTACACGACTGGAGCCCGGTGTATGACGCCAGGCTAGCCCCCTGTCACAATTGGGACTGAATATCGGCCGGCGAAGTGTGGGTGTTGTATTACACCTCTGCCAGCCCCCTCGGGTAAAAGGCGTGACGATATATGTATGTATGCAATACAAAATACGAGAGTATAAAGCTAGCTGAATTTTACTTTAGATTAAGTGAATATGCCAAATCGCTACAACGCCTTCACCAAAGTCGCTGTCTTACGGACCGTGACCGGTCTCAATGCCACCATGCTATGAATCATGCGCGCGCTTGACTACTGATCTCAATAATCTGTGGACTTTGTGGTACACCTATACAGCGGTCACCTACTGGCTAATCTGTGACTAAATTACTCAAACTATTATTAACTGGTATTAAGCGTGCAACAAATTAGCTAATGTTTCAGATTTTATATTTCACCAATCGCTTCCATACCGTTGTTAAGAACTACACATTATCGTCAAGCTTTGCCCCTGAGGGGGCTGGCAGAGGTGTAATACAACACCCACACTTCACCGGACGATATTCAGTCCCTTCTGTGAAAGTGGGCGAGCCTGTCGCCGTAAACCGGGCTCTAGTCATGTAGCAGATGACATACAATACGCACATACGTATGTTCACACAATGAAGAAATTGGTGCGTGCCGTCGTCGGCTGGGTTTGAACCCGCTCCCTCTGGCTTGAGAGGCGGGCTTTCTCCAACTAGGCTATAATCGCTTGTAAGAACTTCACATAATATTATAAATGTGCTTAAACACGTAAAAACCGAGGATCGCGTGTTTATGGTGTGGCGAGGTATCTAATCTAGCCGTGTTAGCCGAGTAGGATAGACCGCGTCTTCCGATCCGGAGGTCGTGGGTTCGATCCTGGTCTTGCTCCAATTAACTTTTTTCTCGTAGAAAAGATTATGTGTATTTAAATTTGACACGTGCTCTAACGGTGAAAGCAAACATTGAGAGGAAACTAAAAACCGGCATGTTCTAGAACAGGGATCCCCAAACTATTTTGGACAAGTGACCCCTTTTCCAAAATGAACTGCGTTACCTCAGACCCCCATGCCCAAATTACTTACTTTTAAGATCAACCCCTTTATTCATAATGGTCCGCTGACTTAAAACAGCTGCTACAGAGTGTTATTTTTCATTCCGACTTAGGTCAATAGAAGAAGACAGAGTGAGAATTAGCAATGCTTTAAGTTAGCTTAAAGCTAAGTGCTAAGTTAGTTTAGAACTTGTGTTAATTTAATAGGGGTCGATTTTTAGACCTCGTCGACCCCCAAAATCAGTTATCGTTTATATCGACCCCTAGAAACCCGATATCGACCCCAAGACCACTTTGGGAGTCCCTGTTCTAGAAGAATAATTCGATAGACATGTGGCATTAATCAACCTGCACCGAGCCAGCGTGGTGTGGATAACGGGTCAATCACCCTTGACTCAGGCTATGTCCCTGCAGTGGGACGTAAAAGAGTGTAATGATTAGGTGTCTAATCAAGTACCGTAAGAATCTAGTATTGTACTTGCACTACTAGTATTGTTTCTGATACTTATTTCTTGCCCATCACTAGTGATGTCAGTCTGATAAACGTCAACTGTGCATTCTGGCTGCACTATAATCTGTTGCACAGTTTACGTATTCCGTGACACCGATTTTATATTTTGTTACCTATTTGTCAGTTCTTCATTAGTTCGTGGTAGGTATTTTATTTATGTATAAAATATTTTATTACCTAGGTTTTAGAATGCAAACGAGTTTTTGCGGTTTAGGCTAGCAGGAATAGGTTTTTTAATTTATTTAAAACAACACCGATTTACTAATTTATTGTAAAAACGCCAAAAACATCTATTAGTTACAATTTTCCATGGAAAAAGTAATAATCTTGAAACGGTTTTGTTAATTATTTCGTGGTTTTATTTATGGTTCTCAGTATTATATGTATTTGTGGTATTATATGTATACATATACTACTGCGAATATACCTACTAAGTTTTAGAATGTCAACGGGATTTACGTTTAAAATGTATTCAATCCTAAATAATATTATACCTACCTACCAAAAATTGAGGTTTTTACCATAGTTGGGCAAAAATCATAATTTGCATCTACAGGGTTATCAGGATGAGATGTCCTAAACCGAAAGGGGGTCATCATTATAAATAACTTTTACTATGGGTCAACCCTTAAATTGAGAACAAATGAACCTTTTTAAATGGAACAGCTAATTTTTTTCGCGATTTCAGGGTGGGCTCCATAGTAATAGTTGTTCATCATGACGAGAACAATGACCTTCTACCGGCTTAGTATACCCTTTCCTGGTAGCCCTGTATTTACTTCCTCACTTGAAGCTGCGATATGAGAGAGATACACGAGAAATTCTAGAGAAAGCGTTGATCGCTTAAAAGCAACAGTACAATGAGGCCATCTAACTGTTTGCAGACAGAAGCTCAACTTACAATCAATCAAGTTAAAAGTTTGTTAGTGTGATGTTAGTTTTTTTTACTAGGGGACATAGAGAATCGTCTTCTTACGTACCTACTAGATGTGCCCCACGGTTTCAACCGCGATCGGTCACGGTTCAAAGCCGGATAAAGGTATGATCTAAAAACCTATGAAAATTGTGTTCAAATTCCAATTAGCCATTTGTAGTATTAGTCCGTTTGTAATTTAGTACGTAGTTGCATGTCGAAAGGCGGATTATGGCGTTCAATGTATTATTTTTAACATCTGTATTTTACCCGTAAACGCAACGAATGAGAATGAATTGAATTGAATTGAATTTTCTGAAACCCTGTTAAACTGTAAAAAAACATAACCGGTTGAGTAGTAACCGCGTGAAAACGTAACAAACAAACAAAATCACTTTCGCATTTACCTATAAAATCTTAGGATTAGGATTAAAAATTGTCACATCAGCTAAGTTAAGATTCAAACAAAAGTTAACATTGTTACAAATTGCTTTGTTACTTTTTATCCCTTTATGGCTTTACATTACGTTGTAAGAATATTAAAGATCGTGAGCCTACAAGTGCAGCACATGTATTAAAGCACGTGCCTCTAATATGACTCTGCAATGCTCTCTCCCTGCTCTTTAATGCCTGTCCTTGCACTTCAACTAGGTCGTGCAACGGTTGTTTGTTTGGCTTCCGAAGCTGCAGTAAGAAATACATACAGGCAGCGTTAAATAGCCTATTAGGAGGCCGAGTGCGAGCTTCTACCGGTAGTTGCCCCCACTGGATTTTGTCAGTGGCGCCACTGGCGCTATATGTTCCCGTGGTCTTAGTACCAATAGTCTCCGCCGCGCGCGCTGGTAACCAGTGGGGCAACTACCGGATAACTAACGTACTACCACCATGTACGAATCAAAATTGATTTTGTATAATTATGTATTCATTCGAAAACGATTTCGTTCGGATTCTAAAAATATATACGAATCTCAGTCCGTATATTCAAAGTTTTTAAACATTTTCATTCATTCAGTGATTGATTCTCCGGATGGGATTTATACTCGGATCCCTATTCCGAAATATATAAAAATAGGCCGAGAATCGAACAATTTGTGTTTGAAATTTGTAGAATCCGATCGGAAACGTTTCCGAAAAATTGTGAATCTCATTGTGGTGTATGGCTATGGTGCATACATTTACTTCAATTGATGTCATTGGTAACTTTAAATTTCTAATGATATTTAGATTTATCATGATCCAAGGTTCACGGTTTCAATGATACAAGCTGTCTAGTCACTTTTAATGGTTAATATAATACCTACCCTCAAAATGCTCTCTCGACGACACTGACTACATCACGAGTAAGTGTTGGTGACTGTATTTACAGTTCATTGTGTGAACATTTGTGCGTGTATATGTCATCTGCTACATGACTGCAGCCCAGTGTATGGCGACAGGCTCGCCCCCTGTCTCATTTGGGACTGAATATCTTCCGGCGAAGTGTGGGTGTTGTACACCTCTGCCAGCCCCCTCGAAGGAAAGGCGTGACGATAATTATGTATTAATATGTAGTAAATGTATGTCTGTACTTAATTACTTATAGATCACATGCGAAGATGCGAGAGATTTAATCATAATCAATGTTCCATATTAAAAAAATGTTAACATGAAATTGCACTTGCAAGTTTTAATTAATTACGATGCAAACGATCATCATTTTTTGGGGATCTGAACTCCGTATCTAGTAATTACTGACTGTGAATTGTTGCTCTCGAAGTTATCAGTGCATGAAAATTGTAAACGACCATCATTTCATATCAAGTTTCAAAATATGTAAATAAGCATTAGAGGTCATAAATGAGTGTAAACACAAGGTATTCAACAGGTAATGATTTTGATAAAGATCATTTCACACGATACACACTGTATTGTTTACACATAGTACTGTACTGTATTGTGGAATTTACAATAATATTGTGTAGAAGTAGAAACGATTATTTGCATTCGACCACTCACCAAGGGCCCGGAGATTCGAGATTTTGGATCAAGATTCGGAGATTTGAGATTTTCATCTCACCTTTTTTCGTCCTTGTTGCTCTCGTTCAAAACGTCATCGTCTGCGAGTGACCAAGATCAAATCTCATCTCATCTCACGCGTAGGAATATCCCTCCAGTTGGTTGTTGCATGTTGGTAAGCGACAATACAATAGCTTTTAGACACCATAAACTAAAAAAAACACAGAAAAGCATAAGAGACAGGTCCTAAGGCACAAAAAAGCGGTCTTATCACTATGTATAAAATGAGCAAAATAATTTTAACTCCAATAAACTTAAGCTACATAAAAATCTAAATTCTTAATACAAATAAAAATGAAAAACCGAAATAAATGGACGCGCATAACTTGTGAACGACTGCACTAAATCGCATAATTCTTTTTTTTTTTTGCGTTCCTCATTGTCAGGACAAGGTTTGTATAAAAGAAAATATAAAAAAATATTGTAGTGCGAAGTTCACCGGGTCAGCTAGTGATAGATAATTATTAAGAACAGTATTTGCCTGTACATAATGTTATGTAGGTATTGTGGTTGCAGATGAAGCAACTAAGTATACAAATGGTAGCATACAGTAAGTTTATTCGATTCAGAAGATTATAATCAACAAATAGGTACCTATCTGATTACATAGTAAGTACCACGATTTCATGATAAATTAAACGCAGTTGCACGACATAGTGTTGGTTGATATCCACCTATATACCTGGACAATACAATTGTACATTTTGAATCACCTAGTTCAAGGTTAGATGTCAGTTTATTACATTTTCAAGATATTTATTACAATGTTGAAATAATGAGCACCTACAACGACAAGGTAGGGTCATTACGCCGGATCGCGGCCCTGCGTTGTTTCGCGGCCTTTTAGAGGTCCAACCGTATAAATATTGCAATAATAAGAATTCTATCTCACTCTTGCCAACATGTTGTGGCACTTTAAACAGTTGGATAGTTGCAGAATGTAATGCCCATTCAAATAAGTCTGTTAGCCTAATCTATGTACCGGAAATAAATCATCCATTTTGCCGGCCGCGCTGTCAGCGCACATACGTACGCAAACCTGCACAAAAAATAGCAAACAGGTCCCGCTTCAAACGCAAGTATTTTAAGTTTACGACTACTTAGTTACTAGTGTGATTGTTTTTGAGTGATCATAGTTGTTTGTTTTATGTAATTTTGCATTTAATTCGAGAGTAATTTACTTTAATATCAGTTTAATTTGGTGGCCGCCAACCAACACAATAATTTTTAAGTAAAGTTGGTATACGGCCGGGTGGCCGCGGCACTAGCTCACTGAATGAAATAAGTTTGCTTTCTTTCCAATTATTAATGTAAATAAAGCTTCGCTTTGTGCAATTGTTTTTCATTATCGGGGTTGGTTTAAATGATATGTTTAGTTTACGGCCGCCAAAATATAATTATACCCATTTATAGCTTTAATGTGGCCGCAAACTAACACATGCTAACAAATCAAATCTGGTTCGCGGCCGTCCGAAAATCATATGAAAAATAGACGGCCGATATCTGATGATTTGAAAGTAGAGTGTCAGTGTCAGAGGTGTCAGTTTACGGCCACTTCTTTCACATGTTTGTTTCTGTTATTATTCCATTATTCTGTTATTTTACATTTTCACTCAGATTTGAATAACGGCCCTCTATGCACGGAACAGATACACCAAATCCAGGTCGCAGATGTACCTGGAAGTTTGGAAACTGATACCGAAGTGTATCACAGTGTACCACATAGTATCCCAAAAGAGCATTTGGGATCTGAAAATCGTGATACTGACTCAGTAATATTATCTCAAGTGTCAAATTTAAAAAGCAATTTGCCATTAAGTCCCGTTACTACCACAGAAAAATCGGACAACGAAAATGAAATTTGGTCATTTGGTGTCATTTGCCAGCAAAGGTCTCTGGATGATGTTACAATTATTCCAACTATAACAGAACATTAAGATTTTCGTGACGTTTTGTCAAAGAAATCATCATCTTCGACAATTACATCCGCATCCACCAACAACAAAATTTCAATAGATCTAAACACAGTATTCGAGCAACATCTGTATAAACCCCAACCTCTAGAAAAGTCGCAAACAAAACGTATCCAAGGCTCGTATTCCATATATTACAGGTTATAGAAATTGTCTTAGAATTTTGGCAGGAAATCGAGTGAATGGGGCCTTGCCTAGTTTTATGCACAGTGAGAATGTTTCTGAAAGAGCTTGCCTGGCTGTACATAGAGAGGTACATAGAGAGTGGTCCCCACTCTTACGAGTATGTATGGAAGTGAATGTAGGGTCTGGCAGAAGAAGCATGAAAGTAATGAATGCTGTAGAAATGAGAAGTTTGAGAAGTATAGCTGGAGTGATCCTGATGGATAAAATGAGAAACAACGACATTAAAAAACGTTGTGGTGTGGTAGAGGATGTAGTGGTAAAGATTAAGAAATGGATGCTGGATGATGGACACATTGAGAGAATGAATAAAAGGAGATTGACGAATCAGGTTTACATGGCGAGTGTGGATGGGCAGGGCAAGTCGGTCAGGGTCGATCTAGGCGCACGTATCTCGACCAAATTGAAGACGCTTAGAGAAAGGCCAGGTCAAGAGTACCGGTAACCGACAAGCGTGTATGAAAAGACTCATGAAAGTGGAAGAAGCAAAAGATGTGTGCCAGGATCGTAGCAAGTGGAGAGAAGTGTTCTCTGCCTACCCCTATGGGAAAGAGGCGTAATTATATGTATGTATAGAAATTGTTGAAGACTAATTACCAATATGTAGTTACTTTTAAGATGTTAATATTTAAAAATCTTGACTATTTAAAATACTAGTCTAATACAAGTTATAATAAGAACAAAATGTTAATATTAACCAAACTTAATTTGTTGCATTACAAATTGATTTTAAAATGCATTGTTTTATTTAATTATTTGTAAAGATAGCTATGTAATGTGTTTAATAACGAAAGAAGAATAAATGCAGTATTGATGAAAGAAAGTATAGTATGTTAGAAGTCTAGAAGAAGAATAAATGCATTTGTTAGAGGTTAAGAGTTTAGAGGAAGGAAAGAAAGAACAGGGGGAAGAATTGTTGCAGAAATTAAAGATGAAGGTGAGAAGAGAGGAGAAGGAAAATGCTGTAGATTAGGATACCTGAATGTGGAAATAAGAGATGTTAGAATAGTGAAGGTAATGTTAGGTTAGACCACAAGAAAGGGACGAATATTGAAGAGAATGTACTTTTTAAGAGTAAAGGCGTTCGAGTGATAATTGCGATTATATGCCAAATGATTTGGGAATTTATGATAGGACCATTATATGGTAAAAAGTGTACGAAATAGTAAAAAACTCTAAAAATTCGTAAGTCAATATTGTACGTAAAACTGGCGGCCGCGAACTAACTCTAGGGTGGCCGCGAACCGAAAAAAATGGCCGCCAACTGGCATTTTGAGTAAGTTTCAAGTAATTAATTATTTTAAAAAAATCTGTTACAATATTCCTCCAAGACTTGTTTCGAAAATTAACTTGATGATATCTGCTACGCCTACAAAAATAATCTGAACCAGAATTATGGACATTTCATATTAATTTCAAGGATCAAAGTTAGGAACTCGACTAAAAGGCCGCCAACCGGCGCAACGACCCTACATTAGCGGGTAGGTAGAGATCTAGAGATAGGTACATACTCAGATCAGACAATTGTCTGATCTGAGGGTACATATTTTTAGTTAGGTATCAATGGTTAAGAAGCAGAATAAAATGTATTGTAGGTATAATACTAGTTAAAGAAAGCATTATTGATCACTGTAACTAAAAATAAAATGTAGTGTAGGTAAGACAAGTAACATTATTTAAAAACAAACCCGGCTGCAAAATATTAATATCACTTCCACTATCAAGACGATTTAAAAAACACCTCACATATCGAAATCCATCAAGCTGTTTAGGATGTAAGGCGAGCCAAAGAAACTTCACACATTCATACCCACATACTTACCTACATACAAACACACGAAAAACATAACTCTCCTTACGCAATCGGTTAAAAATAAAACACGCTTTCCACTTCCTAGCTGCATCATCAGATGAGCTCCGAAATACCAAATTATAGTTCAGCTAACTACATATACTCGTATGTACCTACAAAATTTAATTTCGATACAACAATTAGAAGTGCACAGTTTAAAAAGACTCCTAAGATTTTATTAGAAGTTTAGAAGTTAAAAGTTACAGGTGAAGCTTATACAAAAGTCTGTTAAAATAGCAGCACTCTTTACTCTTATTTATCCATATTTTAATGTTTATGTATGTTAATTTCTTTAAAAAAGTTACCGAGTTTCATCTTATCGTATGAATTAGATAAGTTCCAGCGAGTTCCTCAACAAGACAAAACAGTGCATCAATCCACATAAATTAGGTAATATTGAAGCACAACACAAAAAATATACCTAAAAGTAAAAAAAAAAAAACAAATTTCACAAATTAAAAAAAAAAAAATGTTTAACAACAACGGAAAAATAACGCAGCTTAACAAGGATGAAACGACCTTAACATGGCAATTAAAAATAGATAACGACGTCGTTCGGTCTCACATAAAACACATTATTCAGATCTTCACGCATAAATCGTTGATGTCTCTTATTCTATAGAGTATTTACATAAGAACTGATAATGACGCCATAAACATAAATCCCGTATAAATACAAGTAATGATTTATTGACATGCTGTAAGTATATGGTTCTTAATAGTAAACAGATAGTTAAATCCGCGAAGATCATTTGGATCTTGCCAACTAAGGAGGTCACGGAGAATACCGACAGATAAATAACTTTGGGATGGCTGAATTGTGGGCAAACCATTTTTACCTTGATCACGAAACATGGACTCCAAATAAAGATTTCGCGAAGATATTCAAACATTTACCTTGCAATATTTTTCTGTAAAAAGAAATTAAAAATAATTTGCACTAGAATACAATATATTCATGTTTTTTTTATTGTTACAGTGCAAAAAAAGGTGGTAGTAAAAGGCGTGAACGGCAGATTCTCGTCAGGCCAGCTGGTAGCCATTATGGGACCTTCTGGAGCTGGCAAGAGCTCTCTACTTAACATCATATCAGGATACAGGTATGCGTGTTACTTTTAATTTAATTTTAACTTTATACTCCTGCTTTCGAGGCACCAGTTTCATAGAATATTTTATCATATTCGACTGCCATTAGTTTTCAATTCCTCTCAGTAAGATTGTACTAAGTACATGGTATTCTAACTTCGCAGGTCAGCAGGTGTAACAGGCGAGCTCCTAGTAAACGGCCAGCTGCGGGACGAGCAGCAGTTTCAAAGATTCTCCTGTTACATTACCCAAGAAGACCTGCTTCAGCCACTGTTGACTGTTAGAGAGGCCATGGATGTGGCAGCCAAACTTAAGCTTCCTAAAGGAGTGAAGGCACCCTCAGAAGAGATCCTTCAAGAGTTGGGTCTATTGGAGCACCAGAATACAAGGACTGATGAGCTGTCAGGAGGACAGAAGAAGAGGTACATTTAATGTGTAAATTTATTATGTTATGGTTGCTGCAGCCACTGCTCGCTTACGGATCGGGACACAAAGAAAAAAATACGTTAAGTAGAATGACCATATCATAATAACAATAAAATATATATTTAATCAGTATAGGAGTATAGCATTCCACCGCAGGTAAGTATGATATCCAACATCAGTGAATATAGTGCATTACGTAGTAACGTAGCCACATCTTCCTTTCTTGACGACTATTTGAAGATCACAGTCAACATCTTTTGATATTTAATCTGGATTACAGAAACAGGTAGTAATTGAACATAACCTTGGAAGACAAGAACATAGAAACAGTAAACAATACATTCTATTAACTGTAGGTACAGTTGAAAATTGTTATTAGAGGTCAGGCGTGCGACACTGTACCTACTGATTATTTTTTGCCTGATACGAGTAACTTACGTCGAGTATAGTTATTGTTGTTTTTTGACAATGTTGTTTAAAGCCATTTAAGGATATCTAAGGTATGTAGACATACGTACTATGTACACATTTGATAAAATGTCTACGTCTAAGCCACTAGACACTCGGAATTGTGTCCTCTAGGACATTGAACTTTTAGGGCACCTTGAACTAGTATGTAAATTTGAAAATAGTCAAAAAATAAATTGAGTGTATTGCATAAGTACGTCCTACGAAAACCAAATTAGACTGCTAAACTCAGGGGTAACAAAACTAACAAACCTGCCATTCCGAAAGGTGATGCGGGTATTACGCTAATTATCATATTCCCAGGGAAAAGTTAACGTTGGTGTTAGATACGAGTAGTCAGTTGTCAATAGCCTGACAATTAGGCCATGTTTGGTAAATTACACGCTGTGCCGCCGAATACGCGTAGAGAAAATAGGCAGGATCTTTGTTGGTACAACGATAAATGATCTTATTTACTTATTATTAGAGTTTTGCATTAGAATAATTAGGTTTATTTTGAATTCCATGATAATGTTGAGATGTCCGTTATGTATTAAAAATCCCCTGAAAATGCTACAAGATACGGCTCCTCAAAGCACACAATTACAATTCAATCTTTTTATCATTCCAAAATTCTTATTTTACAGGTTATCAATAGCCTTAGAGATGGTGAACAACCCACCAGTGTTTTTCCTGGACGAGCCAACGAGCGGTCTGGATAATGTGACTACGACCCAGTGTATCAAGCTGCTGAAGCAGCTGGCAAGGCAAGGCAGGACCGTCGTGTGCACGATACATCAACCTCCGGCATCACTTTTGGAGCTTTTCGATCAGGTAGGTGTTATTTATTGTTACTAGCCTGCACTGTCCCAGTGCAGGGCAAAGGCTTCTCTTCCATCCTTCCGTTCCTCTCTATTTTGTTCGACCTAGGTCCAATCCTTCAAATAGGAGTCGACTTCGTCTCCCCATCTCCTTTTGGGCCGTCCATGGAGTCTTTTGCCATCTCGTGAGTGCCACTGTGTCGTGATTTTGGACAAACAATCTTCTGACATACGGCTAACATTGGGTAGGTAGATGTATGATTTTTAAAATCGCTCTTGCCTCTTTCTAGGCTGCTTGAAGCCATCCTACCTTCCCTATGAAGACTCATAGCGAATGTAGTAAAAACCTGCCCTATCTGACACATTAGTATCTAAGTGTTAACTTGTAAATGCCATTTCTCGCATCTACCTATATTCTGATCACTCTCACTGATATATTTCACGTCGCATTAAAACTATAGCCATGATACCTATAGCGCTACTTTTTTCAAGTCAACCAAGTATTAAGTATTTTTTTAATAGTTATACTTATAGGTAGTAGGTACACACATACCCCTCCTTTTCAGAGACAGTTTAGCTGTAAATATATAACGGTAAGATATTATAGCTATCATGATATGGAGATAATCTTTAAGCCTTTTTAAGCACGATACGTAAGCTAATACGACTGATATAGGCAAATGACGCAAAACACGACATTTATGTCAAAATCGACTGGTTTTGCCATAAACCAAAATATTATGTAATTATTTATATTATTATTATTGAATGTCGTGTAGATTGATTGTGACGTCAAAATCACGTCCATCCACTATATTATCACAAAAACGTAGACGCAAGTTGAGTGATGACAAAAAACCATCAATGTAAGTAGGTACAAATTAAATAATAAATTTATGCAATTAAAAGGAAATAGGTAAGTGACACTGAGGCTATATGTTTAGCCTCTCATGTCAATGTCATTGTTGTATCCACCATTATTTTAATTAGGTAGGTACCACTTAACTTAGTGCACAAAAATTTAATTTTCAATTGTTATTCAAAGCTTTTCATACAGTAACATGAGGGCAGTTCAGCTAACCATAGCCGATACCTAACTTAACCGTCTGCCAGGAGCCACACATTGGTTCCAACGTTGGCCCCAGCGTTGGGAGGTAAGTTGGTGTTGTATTCACACATTAGCGATTATACTAGTTCTATCCCGTCTGCGCCAACGTGAAGACATCCGATACAGAAACTTTTATTACCTACTCTAAAAACTTACCTATATTTTGGTTAGGTACTGAAAAAAGTTACCAACAAAAGTGAATGATATTTATTACATTTTTTAATTGATACTAAGGACGAGGATCATATTCTCGCTCGATGTACACACCTGATGTACGTGGTAACGACTGAGCCAATCGCCAACGTGTGAACTGGGGACGGATCGCTAACGTTGGCGGAGGTTTCCATTGATAAAACAGACACGCGCCAGGCAACTACCAACGTTGGGGCCAAAGCCATTTCCCCCACGTTGGTCGTATGACGTTAGCGCCAACGTGTGGAGCCGGGGTTAATGTTACGTTAGCCATAAAAAACGGACGGGGAACGGCGCAGTATCACTAATGTCTCACAAAAGTGCCAGATCGACTAGATATCGATGACACGTTAGTGAAACATTAGTGTTACTGAGCCGTTCCGTTTATGAGGCCAACGCAACATCAACGGTTCAGTTTCAGTATCGGCTATGGTTAGCTGAATTGCCCACCAGAAAACTCTATATTGTATACAGCGAGTCTATGAAAGCAATTGATGTTGGAAATAATGATTCTTCCCAGTAAATACCTATGTAAATTATACCAATTCAATTGAAATGCTAATTGTTATAGAGATATAATGTCAATTGCAATTGTCATTAATGTACTAATATAACAATATGTCGATTGTCTAATATTTATTATCTAACAATGAGTATAAAAAGTTTAATTGTCTGTTAATTAATAGTGCTGTCCGGATTTTTTCTAGCGGTTCTTACAAGTAATTTATTCCATTGATATATTCCTGGGTTCAATTATGGTTAATTGTTGCATGATTAATACAGTTTGCTTACTAATTGGTTTTAATTTATTGTAATAGAGAAAATAGAGGAAAAATTATCTAGTGCCTACCTAGTTTAATTAATTAAGAGCTTTCATAGCAGAGCCGGGCTTTTAAAATCGGTGACACACATTGTAGATAAGATAGATACATAAATATGTAGATGTTTATGAGATATCTATGTATATGTATTACGCCGAAACACATGCAGGGGAAAAGCCTGTTAAATCAGCTTGCCTGTCAAATTATACAAGATTAATTTTACACTTTTTATGAAATATAAATATAGAGATAGATATTATTATTATCAAAATATTTATTTCGCTTCTCGTTTTTTAAGTTTTTTACAATAAATGGATATTAAAACAAGAACTTAAAAACTAAGATGCCGTCGGCAGCGGGGGAGGCCCAAGCTACCGGGTGGTTTGTTATTATTATTATTATGTATCATGTAGGGAGATTATGATAGGTGGATATAATAGTTATTTGTTATGCAAGGCTCCAAAGTTGTTTTTTGGCGCGAGTATTTGTATTGAAACCTGAGCAAGTGAAGGATTCTAGGGTTGAACCACGGGCGAAGCGAGAATCCTGAGCGTAGCGAGGGTTTCAAAAGAATAACTTTGCTGCCGAGCGAAACACATAACTTTTCACCTCTCAACTTTTTTCAACATTTATTTTTTACTGCGAGAAAAAAGATTTTTTTTTCACGCAGTCGTGCTGACGAGTGAGATCATTTTAAGGTTCGAAACTCTTTCCACGCTAGCGGATAAAACGCACTTTTGCATTCAGATTTCGAATGACAAACAGAATCTTTTCGAGCTGGTGAGGTGAATTGTTTTTTGTTATGTAACGCTGCAAAGTTGTTTTTTGGTAGCGAGGGTTTCAAAGGTACGAGACGATCAATAAATTTGCTCCCGAGCGAAACAACTTTTCTCATCACAACAGTTAGGATAAAATGAGACGTTTTTTTTAATGCCGTTGTCGTGCTGGCCAGTGCGATTATTCTTAATATTAGGTTGGCTTACTGACATTTGGCGGATTAGAATGGCTCAAATTTAAGAGACGATTACCAGCTTTCCACGCCAGTATGGATAAAGTACACTTTTGCACTCAGATTTCGAATAAAAAACAGAATCTTTCCGAGCTTGTGAAGTGAAAAATCATTTTCCTATCCAATACATGTTGCAGGAGCCATAATGCAAACATATCACAGCTTCACGAAAATTTATACCTAGATAGGTATTGCAATTTCCCACGCCCTCAAAAAAGTTAGTTATGAAGAGATTAAAAATAAATAAATGAATTCATCGCTTATTTCAAACAAAAACGTGTGTCTAAATATACTTATATACTTACTTTGTCGTAGTACCTACTGGTATTTATCAAGAGGACGTGGAATTAGCTGTTAGACTATTGTATTCTAGGTACTCGTGCTTACTTATAGATAAACCTAATGATTAGGACTAGACGATGCCTAGATTCTATGAGGATTAGTCGTTACAGCAACCACTTGAACAATAAAATATGGAGGGTCAAGGTAAGTTTCCATGACGCCTGACTAAGAAAAAAAGAGCATTTGCAGTTACACTAGATACTGCTAAGTACTCCAATCCTGCTATTGTTTTCTTGGAATTTTAAACCAATGCTGCACAATAAAGATACAAGTAAAGGTACAAGGTACGTAATTAAAGTACTAATCATGGTATTCTTTGAAATAATTTGCTTAGAATCAGCTTAGCCTTAGACCTTCCTAGCTTTGGTTAGTTACAATGATTTCAACCAGCATTAACACTTTGTATGCAAATTGTATTTAAAAAATATGCATATTTTATGCGTGACTAACTGTAAATAGTATTGATAATGACCTGAAACAGTTGTATTCAGACTTTCTAGACTTGTTTAATAGAGAAAGTATCGCTATCATTTAGTTAACGTCATTAATAGCAATCACCAGTTTATTTATTTCGTTTTTGAAGTGTAACTTCAATGTGACTTCCAACAAGGTTGCGTTAAACGTTTAACGCTTTTGGGGAGGGGAATAGAAAGCGACAGAGCGAGAGTGAATGCGTGGCACTCGAAAGCATTCGCGTAGTAAGAAATATACAGAAGTTTCACTTCTTCCTCGCGGAGGTACTCCATGCACAATTTTTGTTTCGAGTCCTGTGTCGTAGGAGTTAATGTGGGTTGATGATGATGGCTGGATATTCTTACCTACCAGCTTATTCATCATCATTAATCTCACATTGCTAACCGTATCCATCTCTTCTTGTACTCTCTTCACGGCCCTGTCCCTTCTCGTGCAGGGGCCCTATTCTTTCGCATGAGTTATTTTCTGGTCAATGCCTCTCTCGTTTGAAAAGTCATAGAAGAGAGAATAACCAAGATGACGTCTCACGCGTCAGAATAGAGCCAGATTCGACTTGCGATATTTATAATTTCTTCAACTCAACGAGGGTAATTAATCAGTTTATTAAAGAATAGGTAACAATTATTTTATAGTATTGTATTAATTAATTCCAGGTGTACGTGGTAGCTGACGGCCAATGCATCTACCAAGGCGACACCGGCGCTATGGTTCCTTACCTGCAGAGCGTAGGGCTCCCCTGTCCGAGGCATCATAATCCTGCTGATTTCAGTAAGTATCAAGCTGACTTCATGCTGATCCACTTACGAGCTGAGCGCCCGACAGCCTCGCAATGATATAAATGAAAAACGAACTTAAACTTTGCTGTTTGGTGTATAAACTCCTTTTTAGATCGTCTCGTCGAGCTGCTGCTGGTGCTGCTCGAGATTACAAAGTACAGTGGCCCTATTTGGAGATTTGAGATTTTCATCTCACCTTTTTTCGTCCTTGTTGCTCTCGTTTGAAACGTCGTAGGTGTGAGAGTGACCAAGATAAAATCTCATCTCATCTCACGCGCAGGAATAGCCCCCCAGGTCTTTTTTCAAAAAGCGGGAGGAAACGCCCGGGTGTCACCACTGCGTGGATCGCCCGGACGACACGGTAGAACATACGGTGGAGGTCTGCCCGGCTTGGGCGGAGCACCGCCGTGTCCTCACAGAGGCGATCGGCAGCAGCGACCTCTCGCGTCCGGCCCTGGTTCAGGCCACGGAGCGAGAGTGCATGGGAGGCCGTCACCTCCTTCTGCGAAGCAGTAATGCTCGCTAAGGAGGAGGCGGAACGTGTGAGGGTGAGGCAGGGTTCTCGCCCTCACGCCCTTAGTCGCGGCAGGAGACGCCCCGGGCGTCGGGAGTCACAAAGTGATTTCCAGCCACCGTAGGCGCGGGCCTGCGGACGGGGAGCGATGGGTAGCTCGCCGTCCGACAAGGACCAGGCCCGGGTCGACGGCGCGTTGTGTTTCACGCGCGCCTCAAAGAGATGTCAGCACCAACTGACGGGGTCCGTTAGGGCCAATGCTTGCCAGGGTTGCGAGTTTTTCGAAAGGGATATCGCGGCCCTGGCACACAGGTAATGGAAGAAACGCGGGTGGGTTTTAGTCAGTAGAAGTCTGACATGCCCTCCCGCTCAGCCCAGAGCGGGAGAAGTCATCTGATGATTTCCTACCCAAAAAAAAAAGGTCTTTTTTCAACCTCGTCAATTCATTTTTCTATGAGTTCTCAGTCTTTAAACATGATGCCACGTGTTTACTCTCTGAACGTTTGGACGAGACTAGAAGAAAGGGGGTACCTACATCGCTAGACTGTTTTGTCTGTTAGGACTGTTTTTAGCCGGTAGATCTTAGTCTGACTTGTCGCGTTGCGGTCTTGTAAGCATTAGACAGTTTTGTCTATGAGACGTTTTGTTTGAAGTTTGCGCGGTTTCACATTTTTAGTAAGTAAAGCAATAATCTGTCTTAAAACTGTCGTAACTTCAATGTGCCCTCATTTGTCTACTCATTTGTCGTATCCTCTCCATCCTAAGGTTGCCTGGAAGAGATCGCTTTTAGTGATAAGGCCGCCAGTTGTTACACTATTTAATAAGTTTTATCATTATTTTTCTCTTGTTGTTTTGTTATCTGTGGTGTGAACAATAAAGAATTTATCTATCTATCTTATCTATCCCTCAGTTTAAATGTCACAGTACGCGTATGATCATAATACCTGACAGAAGGTATCAAATAGGTCCTACACCAAATATCTTTGGAGTTTAAATGTTTTTTGCAAACTTTAGGTAGTTTTCTGCGGAAGTTTAACGACCTAATAACCGAGCATTTTATATTAAGATTAAATGCTCTGGGGCAGGTCGTTTTTAATGAACCAACGTACTCATTGTTTTATTACTTCGTTTTTCTTTGCAAAACAACTTGTCCCGGTCAAATGCGATCGTATCTTGATTACAAATCAGTGTACCTGCTTAGTTGTATTTCAAATTTATGCAAATTTAGTAAAAAGTTTGTGTCTAGACTTGGTATTTGGTCTGATAAGGTTAGTTGGCGACATTAAATTTCTGGCTTCTCTAGAATTACCAGACCAATTTAGGTGCATCGTTTTTTTGCTAAATCGGTGAAATAATCCAGTAGGTAGGTATAATTCTGATTCTGAAATATGATACAATCCATGTTTGATATGACATCTCATACACGACCAAAAAATAAGTTGTTATTTAGGTTTTCTTCAATTTAAAGCTATAGGTATGGTAAGACCTAAATTTATACTTATTTTTTGGTTAAGTTATATTTTTAGAATATGCAGATGTACTAAAAATATATTTTCGGCTGATGTTGATGTCATTAAAGAAAACAGAATTTATTGATAACTCAGTTACCTACAAGTCATATTTGAATCTTAATAATTAAAAATGGATGTCAGGACAATAATACATACCTAGTAGATAATTATGTCATAAGTATACAAATTATTCATTAATGTCATCATACCTTACCTACCAACCTAAAGAAAAAATATAAGTTCTTACTTTGTAAATGCTTTGTAATAAACTTTAATTAGTGATGGCAAAACCGCATATCAATTACCCTGTAATAGTCGTAAACAATATTTACTTATAAATAACGGTGTCACGGTAATTACAGTTAATACATCTGTCCACTTTTCTTTTACAGTAATAGAACTTACCGAAGACCAGAACAACGTTACTTTACTATCCAACGAAATTCTCAACGGCAAAGTATATAAATCAGCCAAACTCGAAACTACAAACGAACCACCAAGCAACAACATGCAACTCAAAATCTGCTACCAAATTGACGACAATGATATAGAAACTGAAATAATGTTGACCAACGAGAAATGTACATACAAAGTACCACAGTACCAGGAATCGAGTTCCATTAGTTCCCACTCGAGTGAAGCATCGCACGTTGACTCTTCTTCCGCCTGGATGAAGGTTCAAATTTCAACGGACTCGTGTGGGTATCCCACGTCCTTCTGTGAACAATTCACGACGTTGCTGTTCAGGATGATTAAGCAAATTTCGAGAAACCGGCAAGGTAAGATAACCTTTCATACTTTTTAACAATCTCTATAAAAAAAGTAGGTAGGTCCTTAAGAGAGATTTACCATTCGCATTTGTACTTCCCACGGCCTTTGGTCCCCAGAGAAAATTGCAATGTATAAAGTGTTTTGGAAATTCGAATTCAACTCCTAAAGGCATGAAGAAGCGCCTGATTCTAAAGAAGCGCCACTATTTCCATAAAATAATCTGCCTTTAGAAGAAATTGCAATGGCGTAAAGACAATCCAGTTTCCGTGAATATGTTACCATGTTCAACAATACAAAACAAAGCGAAACAATTGTTCGGTAGCATGCAAGGTGAGAATCAATATGCATTGAATTGACCTAGGTATTTCAAGTAAATAATATCATTACTCATTGGACAGGCGTTCAATTTGTTGAGTGATAAATTCAATGGCATATATAGGTACACGTTCTTCTAATCTGTTCATGGTTTCATGCTACTGTTTCTTTTTTTACAAATACTATGTCCTAGACCACAGATACTATGTCAGTCGGTAACATTGAAATTATGTCTTCCTCGTCATCATCACATAATGTTGATGACGATGACAAATGAGATGAATCCCTCCTCTTTCCACATTTTCGTAAAGCAGTGGATACTTTACCAGTGTCCACTACTTACTGTTACTTAGTGAAACTTCTAGTAGAGTTTTGTAGGGAACACAAAAAGTCACGTTTCCTAATGTTTGTATCATTTGCCCAGTGGACTCGTGCTCATTAACGAACCGGTAAAGGTTAATCCTTGTTACACTTAAAAACTCGAAGAATCACAAATTTTAGTAAATAATACAAAATCGTGTCGCCGCCAAAATCTTCTTTACTTACAAAAGCATATTTTTTTGTTTTGTCAGGTCTGTGGATCCAGCTGATCCACCACGTAATGTGCGGGGTTCTGATCGGGATATGTTTCTTCAACATGGCCAATGATGGCACGCAGATGTTCAACCACTTGAAACTCTGCGTCGGACTCGTCATATTCTTCGCGTACACGCAGATCATGGTGCCGGTACTAGTATGTAAGTATTGAACCCCCTTTTCGAACAACAGTCAATTGAACTGAACTTTTAAAGTAAGTATTTAAAACATCAAGAAGCGACACGAGTCTTGTTTCTAGTATACAACGCGTGGACCAAATACAATTACAAACAAACGAACGCTACACAGCTCAGTTACGTGACGTTAGAGCGAAAATACACTAAAGATTAAAAGGTCGCTGCATACATGACGGGATTTTACTTAGCCCGAACGGAACGGAGCAATTTTAAACATCGTTAATACAAAAGTACCTACAGTAGTAAAATATACGCGACGGGATCTCGGACGAGACGAGGCCCGCGCCGGACGGAGCGTGAAAAAACATCGTCGTGGACGGTTTTTACCACGTCCCGGCCGGCGCGGGCCCCCGCTTGCTCCGGAGAGTGGTGTAGTGAAGTGAGCTCCGTGTTTACATTGGCTTTGCGGAATTCTCACGGTGCGTATACGTTACAATCCCGTCCGGGCATTCACACTGTCACGTTCCGTCCCCGTCCCAAGTCCTCAAGAAATTTGAGTAGCGCGTTTTTATGGAAATTTCAGAGCTTTGCGGCTCTCTTAAATATGATCGAAGACATTCTTCATAAATAAATTATTCATAGATAAATCTAGTGCTACAGTAGGGAATGCAAATATAATAGTTAACATTTGTTTAGGGTCTAATACTAATACATGGTCACTGGTGTTGCCTTTATTCGGGAGAATCAAAAATTGAATTGAAACATCTTTCTTTCCTTTGATATTTTGTTTTATCTAACTTTGGCATGTTATTTCACGCGCACTGAGTTGCTAGTAAAATATACGATTGCTGATTTATGTGTAGTAGTCATGTACTATTGCTATGAAGGAAATTTAGCGCCTGAGCTATCTTTCATTTGAGCAATAAAACTTGTCTATTTTGTCAATACCTATGTAGCTATTAGCTTCAAATAAAATGTATACTTGTAATAAGCAATTTCTTTAAAATTGTGTACTTTTCGCATACAATAAGTGTCAATTTGATGCAATTCATTCACAATTTTAAAACCATTGGTTAGTTGAATTGGGGGCAGGTGGCCGGCTCTATCGGTTGCCTATTCTATCTACATCATCCTCATCTCATATATTTTTTTCCGATAAAAGACTTGGCTTTTGGCCCCTTGATGTTTAGCAATGATATTAATAGGGCCTTATCCTAGGCCCTATCAATATCACACAGCACACTAGGCACACCCTTGCCTAGAAGCGCCTAGAATAATACTGTTTACTTACCACTTACGTTGTTTCAGATCCCCAAGAAGTGAAGCTCGTTAAGAAGGAGCATTTCAACTGCTGGTACAGCCTCACCCCGTACTACGCTGCTCTAACCATCTCCAAGCTGCCAGTCCAAGTGTCGTTGAACATTCTCTTCTGCACCATCGTGTACTTCATGGCCGGAGTACCGTTCACCGTGTTACGGTTCACGGTGTTCTGTGTTGTGGGAAACGTCGTCTCGTTGGTCTCTGAGGGGATGGGCTTGATGATCGGATCTGTGTTTAGTATTAGGGTGAGTATTGAAATGATCTTCGCTTTTACCCGACCAGCAGAGCTAGCACAGGCCGGACACAAGTTATCTTGCCACCGTTTCTATCCTCGCTTAGATGTGTCAAAGCTAGAGTACGGATATGTTTGTCTCTTTCACGCGGGGAAAACATGGTGGAAAGACAATTTGTATTCGACCCGTGCTAGGCCAGCAGGAAAGGTTTATTTTTCGCTCGTATCTTAAATGTTTGTAAATTTCTTTATTACTTAGTATCTTCCAAAGGGCTGGAAGGATTTCGACAGTGTATCGTTATACTCGTCTTAAGAACCCAAGTGTCCTTAGATAGGTGTGCAGTCAGTCGGGTTTCTGTTTTTTTTTATCAAATCCACACAGTTCGGAGTTTTGGTTTGCGTTTCTGTACATCAGAATCGATTATTTTTGCCTGTTGAAGAGTTGGATCGATAGAATTCAAAAATATACTAGACTAGAATATGATATTATTGTAATTATTTCTGTGTACAGTTGTATTCACATCTTTTATTATGGACTTACCTACCTGACTACTACCATGACATCTTAATTCCATGATGGTTACGTTTTGTTTCCGACGCAGTTCGACCGCAAATTATATCGCCGCGCAATAAGGTTCATGCTCGCACAGCACAGGTCATCGGAAACAAAACGTAACCATAATGACAATAAGACGGCACGGGCCCAGAGCTAACTTTTTACTTTTTAATTTATTTTTGGACTAATTTTTCCTACTTTTTCCAGAACGGCTGCGCTATCGGTCCAGCTGCCATCGCACCGTTCCTGGGCCTCGGGATCTACGGCTTCGACTTCGCCCAACACATCCCACTTCTGATGAACATCCTCATGAAAACTTCCTTCATCCGCTGCGGCATTGTAGCCATGGTACTTACTATCTTCGGGTTCAACAGGAGTCCACTAGAATGCCCCGATGTATACTGCCACTTTGCTAAACCAGATGTTCTCATTAAATACTTGGATATTGAAACTACCACGGTGTGGTATGAAATTTTGATCATGGTTGGTCTTATGCTCTTATTCCGATCTGCATGCTTCTTGGGCCTTAGGTGGAGATTTGCAACGTGAGCATCAGTTTTATATTTATTGATTGTGATATTTATGTGTTTAGTACAAAGATATTTTGATGGCATGTGATACATTTAGGCTTAAGGTTTAGGTTTATGGATTTGTGCAGGGCTCGTATTCCAATATAATTTTTAGCTATCGCCTTGATAGATATAGCTATTTATCTAAAAATGATGGTGTTGTTATTGTTAATTACTTATAGGTTTTTCTTGCCCCAAACTTAGGCTGATTCTGTTTAATGTTAATATCGTAAGCATTTTAGTTACATTTACTTAGAAAGCTTTACTTTACTCTGATGAAAGGTAATCTCCGTTTTAACACCAAAATGTTGTAGAATATTTAGTACTTTTAGGTAATGTTATAGAAGGACAGAAAAGCTCTGAAATATATTAATATTCTTGCTTGTATGTTAGAAGGCAAATAAGTATATGCGAAGGTATGATTTTACTTAAACCGTATCCGATTTAAGATGCTTATAAGGTTACCGTTCGAAAAAAATGTTCGGGCGGATTCGAAGGACCAGAAATTTAGGTTTGCTCCCTACGACCACCACCAAAGTAGCCACCGTGGTGATCGTTAAGACAACGTTTTAATTTTTGTCCCAACTTCCGCCAGTGGGGCTCCTAGGACCATAAAAAAAATAACATTATTTTTAGCGTTTTGTCATTATAATGTAGTTATGTAGTAACAGTGTAAAAAAATATAAAAAATTAGTTTTCCATGTTAGTTCTATCAGTATGACTGTAGTTTGGCATGTGATGGCAGTTTAGTGGTGGTCGTTGGGAGTAAGCCGAAATTCAGACATGTATACGCTCAAACCCAGTAGGAACCAAACCCTGGTTCTGCGAATAAGGCCTCGCTAGCACTCGAGTTTTCACCCTTAGCATTTCACATTACAAGATATTATGTAGCATTCAATATAGGCGCGACTCAAGTCGCGAGCTATGTAAGAATGAGTGCATCGATACGCTACCTTATTGTGAGGTGATTAGTGCGTTATTCGCATGCAAGCGAGTTGCGTTATCGAGGTCGCACGGTTTCGGTCGCCTAAATCGAGCCTGCATCTTTGTGCTAGCCTTAATGGCCACTTGCACTAAATTTAAGAATTGCCTAAGTCCTTGATTAACTAGTTTTAAACTACTCCTAGCGAAATATTCGCTTATTAGGCACGTAAAGATTCTCCTAAGGAATGACTTAAGGTTCGTGTAAAAAAATGTTGATAGGAGCTACCCAAGAGTAGACTAAACTAGTTAAGCAAGAACGTAGGTCATTCCTTTATTTAGTGCAAATAGCCATTCGTGTGTTAGATCTGATATAGTCCGAAGGTCAATTTCTTGGTTGTACTTTCTAATTCACCAAAAACAAAATAATTATATAACATAAATACTGTGAGAGTAACAGCATGACTTTGTGTACCTATGATATAGGCAAGATTATAAGAATGTATACTCAAAATAGATATTTAGGTTAGGGTGCTCCTAGACCGGCCAAATTTTTACTGCAATTCTGACAATGCTGGCAATATTGCTGACTGTAGCCATCAGCCATGCTAGAAATGTATTGCTATATGGCCGGACCACACTCGAAATATTGTCACAATTGCCGGGACAGAATTACAGTGAGAATATTGCCCTTCTCAAGAGCATTCTTATATATTTAGGAGCACGTTATGTATTTTGGCCCAGTACAGTATCTAAAGAATATGTTCCTGTCAGTCATTAAAAGACAATTATTTTGTTCTGTGTATTCCTTACATATTTTGTAATGATGTCGCTTCAACGAAAACATTTGGCGAAGTACTTTTAGCATGTAGGAATATCTATTTATTTTGGCAAAAGCCTTTTTACAAGTTCGAACTTTATACTTTTTTTTAATAAATACTTAAACGATGTAATTATGACTTGTTTCATTTTTGGATAGTTTTTACCTTTTAGAATTTACTGTAACTAACTTTTTTTTTCTCCAAAAATATTTTATTTTAAAAAATATTTTGTGCTGAGATAAATTTAGAATAAAGGAGAATAGAATGTAAAATACCAGATATAAACTTTTATTGGACAAAAATAATGTACTTCCTTACATTAGTAAATACGTAATAATTTTCTTGTAAAATATGTAGTAGGTATCTAAAATAAATACCTATTTCTTCCCAGTACCTTTGTCCCTTCTCTTTTTGATGTGTTTTGGAGTTTTAGTTTTCCTTCTTTCAGCCTTTTCTTCTTTGATCGCCTTTTTCCGAGCCTTTTTGGTGTTCGGCGACTCGTCGCGAGGTCGGGCGCTCGGTTTGAATTTTGTCTCTGGAAACAACACATACATATATTGTGTAAGTATAATATTGTAGTATATGTATATGCAAAGAGGTCGGAGTTCGTAGCCTCTTTTAAGAAAGAAGCTGTTCGTCTTTTGTTTTTAGTTTTGACAGTTGTTGAGTTTTGTTTTTACAATAAAATGCTTTTATAATATATTAAAAGAATGTTTAAATACCCATTACAAACATAATAATTGGCGACGAGGATAAAAAAAACCAACGCAAAAACAAAAATTGCTACCCGAAATGAGTAATTTGGCGCTTTTCGGGGGCAACCTTGCATTCGACCACCGCAGTCAGGAGTGGAGTATTTTTTACAGCAGATTTGTGCAATTTTGTATTGCCAATGATGTAACCGCTGATAATGATAAAGCAGGATTGAAGCGACGAGCGTTTTTACTCACTGCTCTAGTAGAAAAAACATATCGCGTGGCAAGAGATTTGACTTTTCCAGGGGATCTAGAGAGCGTAGAGTTTTCGGTGTTAATAGAAAAATTGAATGAACATTTTACGCAGAAAAAAAGCTCTTTTGCGGAAAGATTCAATTTTTAAAAGCAAACGATTTCATGAAGGTTTTCCATCTACACGTTTGTAGTTTGGATTGTAATAAATTGAGCGTTGAGAAAGATACGTCAGAAGGGTTGTTAGAGAAATACTCCGAACTTTTTAGTGATGAATTAGGCAGGTTCAATAAATACAAAGTGAGTCTTAAAATGAAACCAGACGTTCAGTTGAAGTTCTGCAAACCACGTCCTGTTGCTTTGGAAGTGAAACCCTTAGTTGAGAAAGAACTAAACAGAATGTTAAAGTTGGGCATTTTGGAAAAAGTTGACCATTCGGATGTCGCGACACCTATTGTACCGGTTTTACGGCCTGACGGAGAGGTGAGAATATGTGGGGATTTTTCAGTGACTCTTAACAAGGGACTGTATCTGGATAATTATTCACTTCCACGCATAGAGGATTTGTTTGCTAAACTTCATGGAGGGGTGGAGTTTTCAAAACTTGATTTATCTAGAGCTTATAATCAATTGGAGCTTGATGAATCGAAGAAATTGACGTGTATTAACACGCACAAAGGTTTATATCGATACACCAGACTTGTGTTTGGATTGTCTAACGCTCCATTCATATTTCAACGCACTATGGAGCAATTACTTGGTGATATTGAAGGGGTATGTATTTATTTAGATGACATATTAATAACAGCTCCTGACAGGGCACTTCATTTACAACGATTGGAGTTAGTGCTGAGTAGGTTGCAGGAGGCTGGTATGCGGCTCAAGCGGGACAAATGTGAGTTGTTTAGGAAGTCAGTAGAATACCTAGGTTTTGTGATAGACAAAGATGGGCTTCATAAATCGATGCAAAAAGTAGAGGCGATTTTAAAATGTGTTCCACCAAAAAACACCACTGAACTAAAGTCATTTTTAGGCATGGTAAACTATTACAGATGTTTTGTCCCTCAAACTTCATCGGTTTTAAGGCCGTTATACTCTTTGTTAAAGAAAGGGGTCAAATGGTCGTGGGATAAAGAACAAAACGAAGCTTTCCGTAGAATCAAACAGGAGTTAGCGTCAGAGCGGGTTTTGGCGCACTATAACCCTGTATATCCCACTATTGTGACGTGTGACGCTGGTCCGTTTGGCCTGGGCGCCGTGTTGGCCCAGCGACAGCCCGACGGCAGCGAGCGTGCGGTCGCGTACGCGTCTCGTTCTCTCTCTAAGGCTGAAGTTAATTACGCGCAGATTCAGAAGGAAGCCACGGCAATTGTGTTTGCCATTAAGAAATTTCATCACTACCTTTATGGGCGATCGGTGCCTTTTATTCTTCGCACCGACCATAAGCCACTTTTGGCTATTTTCGGTAGTAAGAAAGGTGTACCTGTTTTGGCAGCTAATAGGTTGCAGCGAAATGCGTTGTTCTTGTCGGCGTATAATTTCGAAATCGAATATGTAAAAGCCGAAAATAATGTGGCAGATTTTTTATCACGTTCGATTGATGCTTTAATTGTAAATGAAGCCAAGGAGTGTGTGGACAAAACATCATATGTGAATTTTATTGGGGATTCGGTTTTACTTCCGATAACGTTAGATGACGTCAAAGAAAAGACAAAGCGCGATGAGAATTTGAAGCAGGTGAGTAGATTTACCAATATAGGTTGGCCTGCTAAAGTAGACGACCCAAATTTGAAACCTTTTTTCTTATGTCGTCATGAGTTGTCCGTCGAAAATGGTTGCATTATGCGAGGACATAAAGTAGTGATTCCGTCAGAGTTTAGGGAAAGACTTTTAGATGAACTGCACCGTTCTCATTTTGGGGTGGTAAGAACTAAGTCGGAGGCAAGATCTCGTATGTGGTGGCCAAATATCGACAGAGATATAGAAGACAAAATTGGTTCTTGTAATGTCTGTAACACATTGCGTAGCAATCCTCCACATGCTCCTCTTGCACCATGGCCATACCCGGAGCACCCTTGGGAGCGCGTCCATTTAGATATGTTTATGTTGACGGGCAAACAATATTTGGTTGCGATCGATGCATTTTCTAAGTGGGTTGAATGTTTTCCTATGCAAAAAACTGATAGCGATACTGTTATAAGCAAGTTAAGTGAGATGTTTAGCAGATACGGACTAGTGCGTACCTTGGTTACTGACAATGCATCAAACTTTTGTTCAAACGAATTTGAATCTTTTTGCGGTGTAAATGGTATTAAGCATTTGACGATTGCTCCTTATCATGCAGCATCAAATGGACAAGCAGAAAACATCGTTAAAACGGTTAAAAACGGTTTGAAAGCGATTCTAACTAGTGCCGATAGTCAAAAAGTTGTTTTGATGAAGTTAAATCAATTTTTGTTTGATTATAGGAACTCAATGCATCTAACTACGGGGTTTTCCCCGGCACAATTGATGTTAGGGAGACCTCTGCGGTGTCGACTCGACTTATTGAGAACATCTGAAGTTCCATTTTCATCATCGTCCACAACGGCTACTAACAATGTAATAGATAAACAGGCAACGGCAAGTAAGCAGTTTGGACAAAGGAAAGTAAATTTTTCTGTTGGAGATAATGTTTTAGTAAAGTATTATTTCAACAATGGTAATAAGCACACCTGGAAATGTGGGGTTATCAAAAGTTGTATTGGTTCTAGAATGTTTATTGTTTTTATACCGTTGCTAAATGTTACGGTCAAGAAGCATGTAGATCAGTTGCTGGCGTACAAGGGACGTTTGTCGGCGGAAAATGATGATCAAGACGATGTCAGTTGTTTTGGAGATTTTTCAAATTTGGAGCCGATTTCAGAATTAGGGACGACTGTACCGATTCCGCCTGCAACTCCTCCATCGCATCTCTCAATTACAATACAGACAGGTGATAGCTCACCGACTCCCATCAGTAGAGGCGAAACTGTAGAAGGGGAGGAAGGAGATGCAATTTCCGCACACGAAGCGATTTCTGGAGATGAATTTTTAGATGCTTCGTCATCTGCAGTTATCTCTAGTTCTGACAATGATCAAGGATCGCCAGAGCGACAACTTGTGCGCCGGTATCCTGTTAGGGGAACTAGAAACTTAGATGTAAATTACAAATTTTAATTGTAATAAGTTAATGGTAATTATTTTATTTGTTTTTAATTTGTTTGGGGAGGGATGTAGTATATGTATATGCAAAGAGGTCGGAGTTCGTAGCCTCTTTTAAGAAAGAAGCTGTTCGTCTTTTGTTTTTAGTTTTGACAGTTGTTGAGTTTTGTTTTTACAATAAAATGCTTTTATAATATTTAAAAGAATGTTTAAATACCCATTACAAACATAATAAATATACAAGCTTAAACCCAAATGCAGAGAGAGACTCACTCAATCCTTTTCATATTCTGCTAAATGAAAGGTATGCAAAAAAATCGTGAAAGAGGTCGGCATGAAAAAATATATTTACATACATACATATCATCACACCTTTCCCCACAAGGGGCTGGCAGAGGTGTACAACACCCACACTTCGCCGGACGATATTCAGTCCCCAATGTGACAGGGGGCGAGCCTGTCGCCATACACCGGGCTCAAGTTATGTAGCAGATGACCACATAATATGTATGTTCACACAAGCCAATTGGCCTTCGGCTGGATCCGAACCCATCATCCCTGGCTTGAGAGGCGAGTTTTCTCCGACTAGGCAATCATCGCTTCGCAAAATAGATTTGGTAAAGCTAACTGCAACTCATAGATGCATAGCACAAAAATTCTACCGGCTATTATCATTAAGAAAGCACAGAACTGCACACAAGACATTGACAGAATTGTGGCAACATCACAGATGCCATTTAAAAAATTGAAGATAAATGTGTTTATGCATACTATGTGCATGTATGTTCTAAATTACCTTTAGTAGCCTGAACTTTGCGACCTTAGAGTGTAGTGTCCAATGTCTAGAGTTCTACCATGTTGTTGGCTACATTTTGTATGCGAGTTTGCTTAATATGTTTGTTTAATAACATACTTCTTACCTGTTCTTTCGGGTAAAACTACAGGACAGTATGATAAGGACACAAATATTGATCAAACCTTCCTGTAATTCGTTATTCTGGTTAAAATGATGAACTACGACATTATTCAAGAACTTCATGTGAAATTAAAAAAGTAAATAATTTTTGTGTACACATACTATTGCCCTCTTCGTCTTCTTCATCAGAATTGGTTTCTGACCCACTCCCCGATATCCCATCATCTTGGAGAATATCTGGCCTGTCTGCAGTGCCTGTTAGATCTTCATTGAAGCCGGCAATCTTCTTGTAGGCGAGGTCATCTGTGTTACCAGTCTTCGCTTTGGTTATGTCTCGCTCATAGTTGATAACCTGATAATTAAGTTTCGGATTGTAAGTATAATTAAGCAAAATGACTTACTACTACATACTTTATGAGGCTATGGATAATGCTATAAAATTAAATTAATTTACAATTGGCCATCAACTTGCCTGATAGTATGCAATGTATTTTAATATTTATACAGCTTAATAACTAAATGTAAGGAAAAGCTTCACTAACGGAGATTGCCCATGACGTCTTTTTGTAGCAATGCAGACACAAAACAAACGAAAATAGCCACTAAACCAATGCAAAACTGTTGAAATTGTGTGTGAAATTAAAGAAAAAGGTAGCAATGCAGAATTGCGCTCACAAAATGTGCTTAACAAGTGGTTGTGAGTAATCTCTCTAAGATTTTTACTCTGTAAAGCAAATGTAGTCTGTAAATGTAGTTTTTACAAAGAATTGGTAATGTTACAGCTCTTAGTAAGTTAAAGAAAATGTTATGTTTATACCTCTGTTAACCTCTTAGGAATGTAGATATTCTTGAATGCCTCCTCTTCTATTTGCTCTTGAGCAGTCATTTCTTCCAAATCCCTTGAAGCAACTTTCTCCGAAAGCTTTTCCAAGCATTCTTCCAAATTGGATTCATTTATTGTTGCATCAGTTATGAAATCAAACAGCTCCTTTACCGTTAATGTTGCTACACCCTTTTTCCTAAAGAAATCCGATATGTTTGTGCAATCTTTTCTCAGGAATTCGAAAGCATGGGGATGGTCGTGTTCCACTGACTGTGATACGTCAATCACAACAACATTTCCTTGGTGATAGAGTAGATTGAACTCTGATAAATCTGCATGAACTAATTTACAGATATTGAACATTTTCCACATCATGACTACACACTCTCTGTATAAAGTTCTTGCTGTAGACTGAGATATCTCAACATCCTTTAACTTAGGAGACGGCCAGCCTTGATCACCCATGAATGACATAACTAGTACATGGCTACGGAGTATTATCGGTTCAGGGACATTGAGCTTAGCATTGTGCAAACGAACGAGATTTCTCATTTCTTTCTCAGCCCATGTACGCACCATTTTTCGCGGATTGGACCTGCAGTAACCATTTCTAAATCTGTACTCTCCGGACACATACTTGTCTCTGTCTTTAAATATGAGAATTGATGTTTTAAATATCTTCACTGCATAATCTCTTCCATCTTTTGATGTAGCATGATATACATTAGCTTCCTTGCCAGTAGATATACAGCCGTTGATCTCGTTGATGATGCCTCGATTTAGAAGCTTGAAAAGGATCATTTTGGTCCGAGGATCCATTACCTGCTCGGCTGTAGCTCGGTCATGTTTATCTTTATTTCTTACTCGTTCATTGTCCGATTTTCTGTCGTTCATGTCAAGAAACTTCTGCGCTTTAGGCTCGTAGCTATCAACATTGATTTTGTGAACATACTTTTTGAATAGTTTCTCTGTTGGTTGATAACTGCTGATTTTATTTGAAAGGGCTTGAGTATTGACATGATCCTTCTTAGATGGGTCGTGTGGGTCATCAGAGTCATAAAAGTACTCGTCAGAATCAATCCCGTCGTCTTCTTCTTCACTACTAAGGTGCTTGATTTCTGGCGCTTCTGCAAACTATTACAAAAGATAACATTACTAACTTTTGTATGATCGAAAGTAGGTTCTTTCGTGTTAATAATGATGTAATTATGTGCAATATTCTTTACAATAATTTCACAACCATTCAACACAATTTATTCTGAAAGAAATAAAAAAAAACCAATGTTTGGTAAAACTTACCCTGACAGTTTTAACCTTTACTGAGAGATCTTCCTCGTAATCGCTAAACTGGCCGTCCGCCATGATACTCGACAAGATTAGTACACTTTTCTTTTGAATATTAGAAAATTATTCTACAATGCACACAAAAACAATACACGTTAACCTCTCCAATAAGAGGCACAGCAATTCACGGCATGTGGATTGCGGTTTGACTTTGAAGTTTGATTGATTGATTGTCGTTCATGACTTTGACATTATTAATTTGGACACGGCCTGAAACATACCAACAGCGCCAACGACATTATTACACTGTAATTTTTTAATTTCCGCTCTATGTTACAAATATGAGAAAAACAAATTATAAAATGAATTTTTGTAGATTATAGTAATAATCAGAAACGATTAATGCACGTGATGAATTTCACGTTGTCAAATTGGTTTCATGGACAGACGATAAAAAATAAATTCTTTAATTGGTGCATTTCGGACAGTCCTTCATTGACATTGACATTTAAAAAATTGTGAAGTTGACATGGATGTATTATCTATACTTTTTTTAAAATTTGGTTCTACTTTATTCAACTATTTAACCATTGCATAAGCCAACTTGAGCTTAGCATGATGTTTAGAGCTCCGTGAGTTTCTCATGGCACAACTCTTTCATCTTGTGATCCCGATCTAATCTGCGTAGCGATCTGAGATAAAATAACGAAATGAGGGCAGACTTGAAAAATTGCCACAGTGCTGTTCGAACACTGTCGATTCCCTAAAATACATGAGATAGGTATTATTTACTCACCTACTATACGTGTGTAGGTACCCTGGTGTTATTATCGGAGTACCTACCAGTACTTATCTACCTGAGATAATTAAATAAACTTGTACGTTGAATTACAGAGCGGGGCGAATTGATTGATCCAATCATACAATTCAATGTCAATTGAAAGAATTGCGACTGTTCGTTTAGTAAATATTGCACGGATGCGATCGTTTATCTGAATTGAAATAGGTAGGTAGGTAGGTATGTATACTTACATAAATATTATTACCTACTCGTACCTACATAACAACCTAGGTATTTAGGTGCTCTACAACTCTACACGGCGGTATGTACTGAAGGTACATACGGTAGCTACATGTTTTCTAGCTTAACTGGAAGGTTGGGTAGTTAACTGTCCGAGCTGACTTTTAACAACAGCTTGGAACCTACGTAGTAAAAGTACCTAGTCATAGTAAAATACGTAGTTAACTAGGTAGGTACTCTGCTTATTTAAATTAAGTTAACCGTGCAGCCGAGGATAACCGAAACTGCTCACTTAGCTTTCCATTTACATTTGATCCATCCTACTCTTGAAAGTAGGTAAAGGATAAAATACTAAGTGACAAAGTTTAGGTCTAGCTCTATCTAGGTAGTGGTAGGTCCAGTCAATCGGCGGCAATCAGTCTACTACCTATTTAGCTAGGTAATAGTTTGCCTTGAAAGGAGACCTCGCATAGCTACAAAACTTCTAGCCTGATTTTGCTCATATTCAAACTTAAAAATCGTATTTGCAAGAACTTGTATTTGCATGCCTGTAAAATTTCATGAATATTGGATCATTGATACCTTCTTGACTGCCTCGGTGGCTCAGTAGGCAGTGACTCTGCTTTCTGAGCTTGGGGGCGTGAGTTCGATTCCCTAGGGCAAGCATTTATGTGATGAACATTTGTTGCTGAACAGGTCTGGGTGTTGATTATCTATCGAAGTATGTATTTATACATATAAATGTATGTATATCAGTCTCTGGTCGCTATAGTACAAACTTTGCTTAGTTTGGGGTCAGACGACCGTGTGTGCAAAGTGTTCCGATTTTTTGATAATTTTTTTGTCTCAAGATATCGACAAAAAAAATCCGAGATGTTCCAGTAGACTCTGAAATCTCGCGTTGCTCTGTCAACTAATGACTTTAGATGCTATTTAGATTTAAAACAGATAGTTAGTTACTGGTTGACTAAAAACAGTTTACAAATACCTAGTAGATATATTTATGTAGGTACATTCCTACCCATAGAGATTGTATTTACCATTCTCTACTATGTGATAATCCGAGAATATCTAGATTTTCCTGTTCTTTTCCTTTTCTTTGATACCTCTTTCCCAAGCGCTTTAAGCTAAGTATTTAATTAGTAATTACATAAATCAAGAGAATAACTTATGCATAAGGTAAATCTGAACCCGTACGGCCGTACAGCGCAAGGAAGGTATCAGCTGAAGCAGCTACTACGGGAAGCCCGCAAGGTTCCATAGTCCTCAGTTTTTCCTAGGCCAGCGAATAGATCATTGGGTAAAATACCCAGTCACAGATGAATCACTCACAGTACGAGTACAAATTACAAAATGCTCTAGAACTAGACGGGATCATTCCTGCGGTGTGACTTTGCAAATTTTAAGTACGGCTAAATTCGAAATACACAGTAGTAGAAAGGTAGGTACGAGTAAGTACAGTGCTCTTCGGAAAAAGCAAAAACACTCAGGTCATTCAGTTACAGTTTTAGTTCAGTTTCAAACGGTTTCCGTTTGTAAGGAGTTCTAGATACCTAAACCTTTTAACAGATTTCCAAAATGGAGATTTTCGATTTGACTGTATGTTGTAACATTTTTCTATGGAACTGCCACCATGGAACAGCTAATTTTGTTTTTAAAATGTTTTCTGGTAGTCTTACCGATCTCCCGAACTGGCTACATTGGCATTTATATGGCATTGGCTATTTGGCTATACATAGCCAAATAGCCAATGCCATATAATATATTTAGTATAACTATGCCAATACTATATAATATATATAGTATAGCTATTACATACCTTTTCGGTCTTACTACCTAGGAAAACTAGGTAGGTAAATGAGTACATAGTTTAATCTCATTTAATAAGGGTAGCCCCCCCTAGTGGGTTAATAGATCTCTGTTAACAAACATGTAAGTACTTACTTAGCTCAAATCATCGCATGCCGTCATAAATTGATTGATGCTTGTTCTCAATAATTATGCAGTTGACTCCTCCGCAATAAAGCCAGCTAAATTATGGGAAATACCTTCACCCGAGCTACAGTATTCTACCTCTAAAATTTTCCTTGTAAGCACAAAGCGTTCTGGTTCGTTTAGCTTCCCCAGAATGTAGTCGTCAGCGCTGACGCAAACTTACGTGTTAGTATTTTTCCTCTAAATGTTCTAGATTGCTTGGTGTTTTTGGAAATAAGTTTTTATCGTCATCAAAGTCGTCATCGAATGTAGGTACGGGTTCAGTTGTATTAGGACACAGCTTCTGATATGTGTACCTAGACGCGTTTTGCGACTTGATCTAAACATACTCGTACATCATTTAATAACATATCGTCCCGCCTTTCTCCCGAAGGGGCTGGCAGAGGTTAATACAACACCCACACTTCGCCGGACGATATTCAGTCCCAAATGTGACAGGGGGCGAGCCTGTCGCCATACACCGGGCTCCAATTATGTAGCAGATGACATACAATATGCACATATGCTCATACAATGAACAAATTGGTGCGTGCCGTCGGCGGCTGAGTTCGAACGCGCTCCCTTTGGCTTGGAGGCGGTCCTTCTCCCAACTAGGCTGCCATCGCTAATGATCTTGATCTAAAACTTTAGCTTTTGTAGTGTTACCTATATGGGTTGTATGCGGCACGTAGGTTACTTTTTTCGATGTGCTTGAAATTTTAATTTAGACCATATTAGCGACGGTACCGTGAACATTCCGTCAAAATTTTTGTATGTAACTGATGATGGCGAAAACTGCATTGAAAACCGTTGCGTGGTTTAGCAGTTAGCGGATACCTATAGAGATAGAAAGACATACTTTTGCAATAAGCTACTTTGTTTCATCCTGAAGAGAAGAAGAGATAGATATGTCGTCAGCTTTAATAAAGCCCGCACGAAGCGCTTTCAAAACTCCTTCCTAATCAGAACTGCCAAAGAGTGGAACGCACTTCCTGCCTCGGTGTTCCCCAGCATTAAATATAACCTGGGTCTCTTCAAGACAACAGTGAATAGGCACCTCATGGGCAAGCGTGCTTCATCTTAGACCGCATCGTCACTTTCCATCAGGTGTGTTGTGGTCAAACGTGGGCCTATTTATTCATAAAAAAAAAGAAATACATAGGTAAGTCTGCGGTTTTCTGTCTATGGTATAGATTTAGACAGATAAATTAGCATGATCATGATTCTAACTTTTTTCTCGAATTTCCTAATAATATTCTACGTCACTGTAGCTATTGCGTTAGTCTAAGGGTAAATATAGATACTCGTACCTAGCTATCCTAGCTGATATCACATCTGAATTATGGCATGTCATGCAATGCAAAATCACGCGGTTAAAAAAGTATTATTAGAAAACCAGCAACTTAAAATAATAGAAAAATTGTAAGACTAATGTGTAATAAATGAAGCCATCATAAATAAAAAAAAATAGTGATCAAATATTGCACGGTAACCATGGCTGGTTAGTCATAGAAATCGTATCATGCAGAAATTTTCCAATGCACGGGAATGAAAAGACGCGCAACGCTAAATGACTAGCAGTTTTTTACGCACCTTGTTATGTATGGTTACTTACAAGGGAAACTGTAAATGACCTAGGAACTTTTAGATAGATGTACTTAAAGAAACCTCTAAATGATAAAGCATCGGAAGGACGAACGGATCTAGGTACTAAGGTACAGTGCTGCCAGACAAATCCGTATATAGAGATTAATTAAAAACCACCGACTAATTTTCTAGATATTAAAAGGTATGCATTTTAAAAAGGGATGCACTACCTTGCATCCCGGTTATACTTGATATAGCAGCCGGGTATTTTATGAAACTTTTCATATTATCACATCAACAAAAAACATTAGACTTTAGCAAAATGTACCTAGGTACTTACTTGCTTTGAGATCATATTATGTAAATTTCTAAACCTAACATTATCTAGGTATGTTAGTTTTAGAAATTTACATGTATTGTAATTTTTAAATTTACATACATATTTAAATTTACATGTAGCCGGGTAGGTATTCTATGAAACTTTTTATTAAAACCAAATCATTAAAAAATATTAAACTACGTAATAGCAAAATGTACCTACTTACTTTAAGATCATAGGTAAATTTCCAAACCTAACTTATGTAAATATGATACAAGCAAGGGTTATTGGCAACAGATAACACAATATTAATTCGTTTTTTGTATGCATTTTGCAGTTGATTAGCCATGTAACAAAGGCCGTACTTTATGCTGACCTCGACGACGAGTTAATTAGCTTTGGTGTACAAAAAGTAACTGTTCACTCAAGGCAAATAAAAAAGGAAATGTCAGTGAAATTACCGAATCGAAGCGTGTAAATAACCCGTTATTTAAATTATTCTAGTCTAACATGCTTCCTAATGTCAAAAGTCCAACTTATATTTAACTAACTGTGACCCGCTGTTTCACCCGCGGTTAAAAAGTATCCTATGTGCTATTCCAGACTATGTACTCTTGCTCTGTGTAAAAATGTATCCAGATCAGTTTCGCCGTGGTTGAGTAACAAACACCCATACCTACATCTACCCAAACTCTCGCATGCAAACTATTAGTGTGATTTGATTATGTGTGTGATGTGGTGATTATTTTTGTAGGTAACTATAAAAAGTAGAGCAAGAGTTGGTGTGAAAATATTATTGAGTGAGTGACATACATTTTTGTGAAATACACATACACACATATTGCAATGTTGAAAGCTTAGCATGGTTTAGGTGTAACACTCACGGATTCCTTTTGAGCTCAATCGTATTTTTTTTTGTTCTCGTGTTTTAGGTACCTAGGTAACTACTTAGGTAACTTACATTGTATTGTTCAAGAAAATATTAACCAACAAAGCGCTGCTCATCTTACTGCTACAATCGCTTATCATGAAAGGAACCACCATTAATACGTAAATAGCGCACTTACAAACTTGCTATGGATAAATTTATAAAACATAGACATTAAATTTTATTTCGTTACGATCAATGAGAGAAAATCCTACTAATATTATAAACGCGAAAGTTTGTAAGAATGGATGAATAGATGGATGTTTGTTACTCTTTCACGGCTGAACGGCTGAATGATAGACCGGCTAGATGAAATTTGGCACATAGATAGATTATATAGTCTAGGATACTTTGTAACGCGGGGCGCAGCTAGTTATTAATAAAATCCAACCACTCAGCTCATAGGTTGGTATATAGGTAAGCCAAGTCATGTTCGAAATCAATGTAAATTGTTAAGAAAGCCTCCTCAACCTAATTTCTCAAATGCCCCTTGTAATGCGAAGTTAATCTTTATTGATTATCCTTTCAACAAGATAAAACCTCGTGATAATGATTGTTTACTTTTGTTTACAGATCAAGTGAGATTTGATCTTGAAACCTATATTAATTAAGCTGATTAGGTACCACTGATATCTACTGATTTGAACAGCTGATCAGGTACTAACCTACGTTCAGCCAAATTTAGCTTGGCGATTAATGCATTTAACCAGCAGTTAACCGTCCATTGTTTATATTTAACTTACTGATTTTGTCAAAAACAATTGGTTAAATATCAAATCAATAGTTTGCAAATATTGACTTTCAGGTGTTTATCGTTGAACTTTTATTTAAGAGTTGTCTCTTTATTCTACACACTACTTATATGCTATTTCAATTATTATTATAACAATTGAAAACGCCGGATAAAACAATTATTTGTTTACATTATAATAGAGCTAAGGCAACCTTAGTGAGTAAGCTGACGTAGGAGCGTTGTATTTAAGAAGGCTACGCAGCGATTGGCGAGCCAAAACCTCGGACCAGGGCTCGCGGCCGCCCGCAGCTGCCTTTTACTAAAACTAATTCAATGAAACTTTAATTTTCTTCAACGAAAGTGACACAAAGAGAAGATGCCTGCTGATTCAGATCTTATACTGCCGGGAGGCGAAGATATAGGGGTGGACAAGACCCTTTTTAAAAGTCTTCCGGAGAGATCGAAGCATGAGGATTTTTTGAGGAGAGCTGTGGACTTGTTGGTCGAGCGAGTCGTGTTTGGAAGGTCGCAGAGGTCTTCGAAGGTGGTGGAATGGGCAGCTCCTGAGGAGATCAAGAAGGTTATCGACTTGAAACCTCGCGATGGGCCCGTATCACACGACCAGCTTTTGGGACTTATGGCCGATGTAAGTAATTATTATTTAGTTGTTGTTTCACTACATTTAAATATTTCACACAATCAATTGCGTTCAAACTAAGGTTTTACAGTTTTACTAGTTAATTTCAATAATGTTGTATTAAAATGAATTAGATTTTAGCTCTATAATATTTATTAATGGTGAAAAAGTTCATCAGATTTAACCGACGAAAAACGGAGGAGGTTTTCAAGTCGACGCGTATATTTTTTTAATGTATTGCGTATAACTTTTTACAGAGTGATCTGATTTCGATAATTCTTTTTTTTTATGACAACTGGTCAAATATTTTTTAGTGTCATTAAGTATTTTACAGTTACTTATTTTCCTCTATTTTCGTATACCGGTCGAAAACATTGTAATGATGTCTCACTTGTAGAGTAATACCAAAACAAAACTAAAAGTTTGTTAATCTCAGATTGTCTCCTTAAAATTAAACTGAACATTGTCTTCAGGTTGCACGATACTCAGTCAACACTGGACACCCTTACTTCGTGAACCAACTCTTCTCATCAGTGGACCCGTACGGTTTGGTCGGTCAATGGCTGACAGACGCTCTCAACCCCAGCGTTTACACCTTCGAGGTGGCTCCAGTATTCACCCTCATGGAAGAAGAGGTTCTGAAGGAAATGAGATCGATCGTTGGTTGGAGAAACGGAGATGGAGACGGTATTTTCTGTCCTGGAGGATCAATTGCCAATGGATATGCTATTAGCTGCGCCAGGTTTTACTACTATCCGGATATTAAGGTAACCCTAATTATTACTTTTTGGATTCTGGAGTAATTTTGTGTCATGTGTAATTACCTACATCCCCAAATCAGTCAAATGTTCACAATTAACACAAAAGTATGGCACATGACGTGGCTAGGAGATTTTTTCGAGACAAACTAAAGTATCCTTAAGAGCTAGTACAGACACGGCAGGAACTGCGCGGTAGTAGTATTGTTGTCCTTGTTATTACTGGCATTCGACAAGGACAACAATACTACTACCGCGCGGTTCCCGCCGTGTCGGATTTAGCGCTAAGTATTTCCTTAAATCCATCTTTATCGAAGCTTGTGGTTTAATTTTATTTATTTTGCGGGACATAATATGAACCTTAGGTATTTGGACAAAAAATCACGAGGAAAAATCAATTGACAAAAAAATACGTCAGTCAAAGAAAGAGGTTCTTTGGTGGTTTAATATAAATTGCATTCAATTTTTGTATTGAGTAGGTAAAGTTTTATTTTTGTTCAAATTTTATTTTTAACTTTTTGACCTTAAAGTAGCCTTCAATTGAAGTCACAGAATATAATAGATTAATGATTTAATGAATTAAAGCACACGTTCTTCCGTAGTCTTGCATGCGCCAGATGTTTCCTGAATACTTTACTGGTAATGAGCGGTGCCGCGCATACAGGTCCCGTTCCGAAGACGGGTCTGAGCAGTAGCGCACTTATAGCGCCGCACTCAACTGCCGTCTTTGTACTTATTCACAAGTTTATTGCTAGAGTGAATAAGTTCCTTATAGGTCGTCGTGCTCCATCTTCGACTACAACTTCGCTTAACATCAGGCGAGTTGGTGGTCAAACGTCGACCTATTCTACATAAAAAAAAAAAAAAAAAAAAAAAAAATAATTACTGGGTTAAATTAGACCTGTATTTAAATTCAATAAAAAATGATGTAAAACGAGATATTTTACAACGTAGGTTGAAAAATTAGAATTAAATAGCAGTGATGAATTCTCGAGTGAATCGGTTTCTTCTAGGCAAGCGTGCTCCATCGTAGGCCACATCACTGCATATCATCAGGCATGTTGGCGGCCAAACGCAAGCCAAAATTAAGTAATAAAAAAAAGTATAAAAAACTAAATAATTATGTATTGATCAAAATACTGACTGATACAAGCAGGATTTATGCAAAATGATGCAAGCATTACTTTCCTATGCATTTTGATACACATATTGTGTATTAGACCAAAATAGTTTACCCTATCTCACATAAAATCGTTATAAACTAGTAAATCGACGTAGTGTGAATGTTTATTAGTTTAAGGTATTAGTTTCCCGATGTTAAGCATCGGGAAACTAATACCTTACTACGCATACTTTACTGATAATTAAAGTATTTAAATACGAAGATGTTAAATTCAAATGTATTAAAATGTACTAAAATCGGAAATTCTCTATTGCATTTTCGGAAGAATTTTGCATCTAAAATAAAAAAGAAATAAGTACTTAGGTACATACAATCGAATATTTGCAGAATTTCAATCGTATTATTAAGAGGCAATTATCCAAAATGCATTTACCCTGCAGACACTAATATTTTATAATAATCACGTAATTATCAAAGCCAATCTTCAACAATTTAATGAATGGTTGCGCATAAGGTTAAAATTTATACCTTGTAATGATTTAGCGATTAAGCTACCTAAATAGATCTAGCCAGTCTAGCTAATAAGCTAGATTGTCGGTTCTGTAGGAAGATATTGTACGATAGTTGCCTTAACCCCGATTTTATGATGATTATCGCGTGCTGCGATTTGTGAACCTTGGCTGTTAAGAATTGTGTATAGAACGGTTTTCGTGGAGTTTTGGTTTACCTAGGAAACAAGTATAAATTAAAAGTTAAAAAAACTCCCGAAACCGATTTTCTCAAAATTTAGCTAACAACACTCCCGTCTAATTTACCTTTCAAACAAGAAAAACAAAATTATAATCCATAATACAATGCCACAGACACACACATACAGACACGTCAAACCTATAACACCCTGTCCTTTTTGCTTCGGGGGTTTTAATTAGATAATTAGTACCTGGATGACCGAGCTTTGCTCGGTATTTTTTTTTTTAATTGTTTTTTTTGCAAAATAAACAATTGATTTTAGTCTAACCTCAAAGCAAACACTCATTGACTTCGTGTTACTTAACAACGCCATCTGCTGTTGTGTCGTTAAAGCAATTAGTTGCTTACAAAAAATAGTATTATTATTCGCCAATAGATGTCAGGAAGAGTCATATTTTTCAGTTGAGACTACTCAAACGCCCCCTTTTTGTTATTTTTCTTCCAAGTTTATGTTTAAGTTGATTATCGATAAAACACGAATAAAATGACATTTTCTAAAAATGATTCCTAGCTAGATCGATTTATCGCCCCCGAAACCCCCTATATACTAAATTGTATGAAAATCGTTGGAGCCGATTCCGAGATTCCAATTATATATATATATACAAGAATTGCTCATTCAAAAGATATAAGATTAATGAGATCGTGCATGACATTAACGCAAGACAGGCACTGGTACAAGGGAAATAAGCCTATACTATATCCAGTAGTTGGTCATACAGGCTGAAAAAAGATGATGATGATAAATAGGAAATAACCACTTGTGTTATTCGTTTGTAGATGAAAAATTCTGTTTGTAAAAAATCCATCTATCTATCTAACTTCTACGTTAATATTTCTATCCTATGGTTTAATTTTATTCTTGCCATTTCCCAACTGAACGGCTAATCTGGTTTAAAAAAATGAAGCAGCTTATGCAACAACATCCTTTATTAGAAACTAGCTGTTACCCGCGACTTCGTTCGCGTTTATTCAGAAAACAGTATTCAAAAACCTTTCTCATGTACACTGTAACTAATTATCAAATTTCATCAAGGTCCGATCAGCCGTTTAGCTGTGAAAAGCATACAGACAGACAGACTTACTTTCGGTTTTTATAATATTAGTACGGATGCGAAAGTATGCGTAAGTGTGTGTGTCTGTTTGATACGTCTTCATGCGCAAACGGGTAGGTGGATTTTAATGAAATTCGCTATGAAGGTAGCTTAGACCCCAGACTAACACTTTGGCTATTTTTTAACAACAAGTAAAACCGCAGGCCGCAGCTTGTTAAAAGATAAAGTGCAGTAAATTCCTGCAAATATTCTTACATAATTACGAAATTATTTAGAGAACCTTGACAATGGCCTTGACCTAGATAATTATGCTAAAATCTTTTGCTAATTATCTATTAGTGCTATCAACAGATTATTTATGTAACAATTTATTTTATGAATAAAATATGAGTTTGCAAAAGTGATGGTTTTTTAACGTGATACGATTTGTAATGCCAATTAGAATGCTACATTTTAATAATGCGAATTTTGTGTTATAGAATTTAATGTATGTTTTTTTTCTTATATGTAAACTTAGTTGAAGGATTACAGAGATCTATAGCTCAGATTGACAAATTAAGTACGTATAAGAAGAATCAATTATAAGTATCTAGTATCTTAGTATAAGTGTACCTACTAACGACACCTCAATCCAAAATCGGTCAAATTTTAAGTGATAGGACTTACACTCATTAAGTTATCTACATACACCCTTAAAACATTACCCTCTTTCACCAGCCGGGTGAAACATGCTTGTTTTGTTTGAGAAAAATGTCTCATTTACTATTTTACTCCGCTGCGTATAGAAGTTCGTTTCGCCATTTAACATTATTATGGCCATTGGCCTAGAAAACAATTGATTACTCGTATAAGAGATTTTGTTTTTGTGTTTTTCAAAATGTTTGTATGGAATTGTTCAAAACTCCAAATTCAAAAGAATTAGACAAGAAAGACAAGGTTTCTATTTTAGATTTCTAGGACCAATATTGACTATAATTTTACAACTAAAAGTGAACGGATAAACATTTTGCTCCCGTTATAAAAGTCTAAGGTTACGATAGTTAAATTACTCGAAGCGGATAATTTGAGCGAAACAATTTACTTTGCAATTGTAGCGTTAATTAAACACATTGACCTGTTCATGTTTTTTATTAACACTCACTGTTGAATTATTAATTGATTAACAATCATTGCCATTGACATAAATGGCATAACGAAATATTAAGTCTGGTAATACGAGTAAGCACTTATGTTAACTTTAATACTGTTTGTGTTTGTCAATAAATTATTTCGATTCTTCTTATTTTACTTTTGTTCTCTTGCTTGCTCGTAGATTAAAATACAATACAAAATCGTCAGCTTACGCCCAAAACTCTCTGAATTTACTACAGGTGTTGTTGTGTAATTTATAGTAAGTAAAATAAATAAGCCCATTTAGGCCCACTGGCAGAAGATATATGTACGGAGTTAAATTCCTAAACGAAGGGTTAATTAACTCTGAACTGTTTTTTAAGAAATCTCTTGTGTATTTCCGTTTTAACGTCCACCAAAGAATACCTATGGGTTCAATTACATTGAATTGCTATTAACCTAACCTCAATCAAATATTAATAGCTATACCTACTTGTCAAAATATTGAACTAATTTAATGAAACTTTATACAATCTGATATTTATAGCTTGCTGATGATCTTCCGCAAAGTAGGTAATACCTGATTCAATCAACTAATTTATTCAGAGTTAAAATGTTATTAATGTCACTCTAATACTGTAATAAAATGAGGGGTCAAAAATTCACCATACACCTACCTGTCACAATTAAACCTGCTATAACAAGAATTAATTAATGTTCTTAATCGGGTCCTTAAGCCTACGAGTATAACTAGTCCGTAATGTTAAATGTAGAGCTTAGATTAAATTGATAGGCATTAAATTAACCTGTGGTTAAGTCATTTCATTAGTAAGTAAGTATCTATCTATTAGACAGATCTACTACAGAACTAAACAGTACCTCCATAAATGTTCTTCTAATGATACTTAATTTAGAGACTAGTCTTGCGCTTTTTTTGCATTTTTAGGATTTTATTTAGTACTACTGTCTCGAGCAGTTTCCAGTGGGTAAACCCATAAACAAAATAGTTAAACTGTGTTACACATTCAAAATAAATGTTGTTCATTTTGTTACAGACCAAAGGAGTCTACGCAGTTCCTAGACTCGTTCTTTTCACATCGGAACTTGCTCACTACTCAACCAAAAAGATGGCTACCTTCATGGGCATCGGCAGCGACAACTGCATTTTAGTAAAAGCCGACCAACTTGGCAAAATGGACCCCCAAGACTTAGAAGCTAAGATAAACGACGCATTAGATGACGGAGCGACACCATTCTTAGTGACAGCTACCGCTGGCACTACGGTCTACGGAGCTTTCGACCCCTTGGCGCAAATTTCGTCTCTTTGCAAGAAGTACAACCTATGGTTACACGTCGACGCGGCGTGGGGTGGAGGCGCTTTGATGTCAAAGAAACATAGGCACCTCTTAAGTGGCATCGAGTTGTGAGTACCAGACTTGTTATTTTGTCCCTGTCGCACCAATTAGTTTGATTTGCGAGGGGAGCTATAATTGCGGCTGGCAGTCGGAAGTAACGAATGTAATTGTACTGTGAAGTCTGTGCTTGCTTTTGAAGTAGGAACTAGAGCTATAATGATGTTAATATCGCATGGTATTTAATATTGTCACTTTTTATTTACATCCTACTGAGTTTAAGTAGATGTACTCGTACCTTTAAGCGATTGAATAATAATACAATTTTCCTCAATTAAGCTCTTCCAATTTCTTCCCGTAAGCCAAATTCTTATTTTTTTCCACGTGTTTGCATTCAATTAAGGCCATTTCCTTTAAATGCGCGAATAAACCTCGCCCGAGCGCTAACGAGTGTCTACTTCCAGGGCCGACTCGGTGACGTGGAACCCTCACAAGCTCTTGGCGGCGCCGCAACAATGCTCCACCTTCCTAATTAGGCACAAGAACGTCCTCAAGGAAGCACACTCGTCCAACGCGAAGTATCTCTTCCAGAAGGACAAATTCTACGACACCTCGTACGATACTGGAGATAAACACATTCAGTGTGGAAGGAGAGCTGATGTTCTCAAATTCTGGTTCATGTGGAAAGCTAAAGGAACAGAAGGCTTCGAACAACACATCGATACCGTATTCGACAACGCTAAGCATTTTACCGATCTGATTCGCAACAGGGAAGGATACAAATTAGTGATCGAGAAACCCGAGTGCACTAACATCATGTTTTGGTACATACCGACGTGTTTGCGCGGATGCGAAAATGAGCCAGATTACAAAGAAAGATTAAACAAGGTTGCGCCGAAAATAAAGGAGCGTATGATAAAGGAAGGAAGCATGATGGTCACGTACCAACCTCAAGGTGACCTTGCCAATTTCTTCCGCATCGTTTTCCAAAACTCAGCTTTAGACCACAAAGATATGGTCTACTTTGCGAACGAGTTTGAACGCCTTGGTAGGGACATTGTTGTTTGAGTTCCTGTTTCACAATCTCTACATAAGTTTTTACTAACGGATAATGAAGGATAAGGAACCTTTCCTCTATTACATTGACATTATACCATAAGAATGGCAATTAAAATTACTAACAATAAATAAATGGAAGATATGTAGACACAAATTTTACATAAGTAACAAATATTGTTGGAACTCTAAATAGAAACTATTATGGGAATCAAGTATGTTAAGTTCCTTTACATCAATTCTTCAAATCATTTAAAACTTACGACAACGATTTAGTCCTTGCCTTTCGTAAATAAAACTTATCAGGAGATTGTGGTATCGGAAGTGAATTTTATTAATTTATACTGCACGTGTAACATTGTACAAAACATTGCATCATAAACAACCTGTGATTATGTTAAAATTTTTATTCGTATAGTAATTTTATTGTTTATTTAAACGAATTTTGTGATTTATTTTAACGGAAATTAAATTATATGTAAATAATTTTAACTATTATGGCGACATTTTTACTTCCCTTCCAACTAAAGTTAGTAAGTTATCTAGGGAACATTATTTATTTACCTTTCCAAATAGCATTTTGTAAACTTACACCTAGTTAGTCAATACCTAGCCTTATAATAAAATTATAACTAACAAAGTAAATAGAGTAGCTATTTACGGTTTAGTTTAATTTAACTTATATTTAAAATTCAGATCAACTTATCACATCTTCTCGGACGTCTTCAAGTGGCAACTCTTGAATGTTGAGCTGAAAATTACAATAAACATTTACAGTTAACTTGCGATAGTAAAAATAGTTCATCTTAGGAAAACTAACACCCATTTGCACTGAATATAAGAATTGCCTAAGTCCTTGCTTAACTAGTTTAATCTATCCCTAGCGAATTGTTCACTCGGACACAAATAGTAGAGAGTATCCAAAGGAATGGCTTAAGGATTTTGCAAGAAAATTTAGGTAGAAGCTAGGAGTAGTTCAAACTAGTTAATCAATTACTCAGGCAATTCTTATTCTTCTTCTTTCTTAATTATTATTTTCTTATTTTTCTTTCTTTCAATTATTTCTTCTTATTTTTTCTTATTATTCTTCTTTACTTTCTTCAGTGCAAACGGGTGTAAGTCTTTACGAGTGAGCTAATCTCACTCTGGGCCCTATATTCTGAATTTTGAGCTACAGTTTTCTTGGTCACTATTCAATAGGTCTAGTTAGAAAATTCATGAGAGTGAGACTGCCTAGGACAATACAAGGTTCAGCAGAATAAAAATACTAAACCCTTAGGCACTAAAAACTAGAGAGCGACCTTTCAGGTTGAGGCTAAGTAATGTTACTAGGATGACATACAAGATTCAGCCACTGCCATAATGCAAATTCTGATCCCTGACGTATCAGCTTGTCCCAATTTATAATTCAATAGCTCACGATGTCTGGTGATAAATCAAAGTATAGATAATGCATCTCTCTCTAGCCTGGCTAATGGATTTCCAGCAGATTAACGTCTGTTGTAATGACGTAGTGCGGTTACATTAATACTATACAGGACGGTAGATAATGACTACATAGGACAATGCGACCAATCTATCAGTAAAGCTGGTCAAATTAGGGAACTATACTTTTAAATTTAAGCTGTTAAAAAAGTGCGACAGTAGCCCCATGAATAATAAATTCGGGACACTTCCACACACGATCGCCTGACCCCAAACTAAGCAAAGCTTGTACTTTGGCGGCCAGAGACTGATATACATATTTAAATGTTTTTAAATACATGCTTAAATACATATTAACACCCAGACATAGAACAAACACAAATGTTCATCACATAAATGTTTGCCCTAGGTGGGAATCGAACCCACGCCCCCAAGCTCAGAATGCAGGTTCACTACCAACTGAGCCATCGAGGCAGTCATGGCAGATAGATGCATGATATGGACACATCGAATCGAGTTAGGAAAAAAGGTTGCATTTGTCATTTTTGTTATCGACCGACCGAGCGCCAGTAAACGAAGCGCTCTGCTTCAGTTTGGGAAAAATGCTTTTATTTCCGTCCGGTGTCTGTCCGGGTGTCTTCTTCTATAGGTCGAATTTCTCAAACGATTCTCATGAAATTTTGAAAGTAGGTTGGATAATTATATAGGTTAAAACTGATTTGAGAAAAAAAACCAAGTAGGAATTTTTTGTGGGTAATTTTTTTTCTCAAATCAGTTTTTGGATTACTTTCAAAACGATGGAGATTATAATTATTAAACATGCTCATTAAAAAACACGAGAAACGATTGATAAATGTGACCTGACCAAGAGGGGGATAGACGCCGGCCGAACGGATAAGCATTACCTATATACACAACGAAAGCATTTTCGAGAGGTATTCAGCTCACAGAGCTATAGAGAGCATAGTAGTTATTAGTATATATATATATGAAAACATGAATCCTAGAGCAGTTCTGGTCGATCAACCTAGAGGTAGATCAACCTCTGAAACCAATGAATTAACCTAGAGTTTGATCTACCTCAATAAAATTGTAAAGTGCCAACTAAAACCAAGTCAACATCAAATAGATTTTGGACTTGACTTTGCATCTCTACACCAAAGTAGCTATTAAAATATTCCTTACCAAAGTTTCATCGTCAGGAACTCTAGAGAGCAGATCCAGAATTTCGTTATTTGGAATTCTATTTGGCCTCAATATTTTCCTGGTAAATTTGTGGATACCTGAAAATGACAATTTATTTTATAAACGAAATACACACCGCGTCACATGAATAGGACCAGCATATTTTCCTTTGCTATCTAAGATATCAGGCAAAATAAATATATAATAATGATAGGTATAAACATCTTTAGGCACGTGAAGCTTAGCTAGAAACAATTGAACTTCTTAAGACTTAGCGAATCTTAGTGACAGTGCCGGTAGGTAATTATGACGCGTCACTTGAATACGACCATTAAATAAAACACAAAAAATTTTGCTATTGAATAATATTTATTTAAACAAATATTGATTAATAATTAAGGCTTTTTCCCTTTTTTTGGATTAAATCAAAAATCCTAGACGGCATTGAATCATAAAGACTTCTTATGTATTTAATCGGCAGTTTACTCCAACACTTTTTTATACCCTTCTCGAGATCTTGCTTATTGTTATATTGTTTGCCATTCTTATAAAGTACACGTGACAACCACCCCCATACATTTTCTATTATATTTAGGTCGGGGGAGAGTGATGGCCAGTCGAGAACATCGATATTATTTTGTTGAAACCATTGACGGACATCGTGTGCTCTGTGAATGCTGGCATTATCATGTTGGAAAATGAAACTTTTATCATCTGTGGCACGGCTAAATTTACATATTTCTTTTTTTAAAAGATTAATGTAGCTTCTAGAATTTTGTCTACCTTGTATCACCACTAAATCAATCGGTCCGTTGTAACATATTGCACCCCAGACCATTACTGAGCCTGCATCATTTCGCCGACGCGATAAAATGATTTCATTTTTTCGTAAATCATGAAAATAGTAAGAATACCCGTCAGGGCCATCCAAATTGAATTTTTTTTCATCACTAAATATAACTTTATACCACTCTTTAGTCCGATGCATATTGTTTCGAGCAAACTGAAGACGTTCCGTAAGGTGATGTTCTTTTAAACATGGCTTTCTCTTCATTTTCAAGCGTTTTAAATGTGGACAATTGCGTATAATCCTTTGAACAGTCCTCACAGATGCTTTAGTTCCAACATTATGGGCTATTTGCCTGGCTGTTAGCGTAGAATTCGACGCTTCACGTAATATTGCTCGGCGCTCTCTTTCAGTTGTAGCGAATTTGGTTCGGCCTTTGAATTTCTTACCATAATTTTCACGATCATCAAGAAAATTACTTATCACCTGGTGTGAACGCCCTATTCTTTTTGCAATTTTTCTTAAAGAATAGCCTTCTTCACAAAGAATTTTTATTTTTCCTATTTCCTCTGATGTCAAACACTTTTTCCGACCCATATTAAATAAAAAAATATTGTATCGTCACTACTTGATGTTGTTCACTCAAATATGCATAATACGTATGCACTGTGCTGTTTTTGTTTTACAACTGAGCCGCGCAGAGGGGGGGAAGTCATTGGTCGTATTCAAGTGACGCGACACGTTACCTACGTAAGCATCGTTCGCGGTGACACGCGGCGTTTAAGAAGTTCAATTGTTTCCAGCTAAGCTTCACGTGCCTAAAGATATTTATACGTACCATTATTATATATTTATTTTGTCTGATATGTTAGATAGCAAAGGAAAATATGCTGGTCCTATTCATGTGACGCGGTGTGTATTTATTTAGACATCGTCTCTAACATATTTAAACATGTTAACAGCCGGCATTATGCTGAGTTGGGGTCGTTTTGTGACCTTGGAGATTGTTTAATGTTTTTAATTTTAAAAGGTCACAAATACGAGTAAACTTTTTTTCTTTCTTCTTTTAAATGAAATATTTCCAAAATGTTATTTAACATATTGTCAAGCCTTTTCCCCGACGGGGCCGGCAGAGGCCTATAGCACCTACACTTCGCTGAACGATATTCGGTCCCAAATGTGACAAAGGGGGAGCCTGTCACCATGAACCGGTCTCCAGTTATGTGGCAGATGACACTTACGCTCTCAAATGAACAAATGGGTGCGTGCCTTCGGCTGGGATTGAACCCGCTCCCCTTTCTCTAGCTTAATGGGCGAGCCTTCTCCTCTAAGTTATCATCACTTCTTAAAAACGAAATTGAACTCACCCCAAATAATAAAAATATATTTCACGGGTATCAGGTACATTACGAAAGCAATTAGTGAGATTATGGCAATTGCCAAACAGCTCAAAAAGGGCACAGTAAAGTTGAACAGGCTGAAACAAAATAGCGTAATAAATAAACATACGTACAACGTACGAGTACATCTCTATTTGTTCAGTAAAGAGTGTTAAATTTTTTTCAGAATTATCAGAAAAGTATAATGAACTGTGACTATGGATCCAACCCTGAGATCACGAAAAAAAACAGCTTTTCCATACATTTTGTGAACGATCAATAAACTTTGAGGTTTTTTTGGTCATTTCTATAGGTTGGCTCCAAAGTAAAAGTTGTTCATAATGATGGGTACACTGACCGAAATGACAGTAGACTTTTTTTCGGTTTAATACACCCTTTCCAGATATCCCTTTATAATGTGGGAATACTTTTAGACTAAATGAAAATGCTTGAATGAAAAACAAAAATGTCAAATGAATTGTTAGCTTACTTTTTTATACATTCGCCGTAACTTGCAAACTTTCCAATGAAGTTTTGCACCGTCTGAACCATATCCGTCAAACTGTTCAGTTTCTGTCGCCACGAAGTTTTCTCTTCCTGAAATTAAAGACGAAATTTTAACTAAATTCTTCAAAACGCTACAGCAAGATAATGAGAATGAGTTTTATGAGAAGACAAGAGAAAAGATTTAAAAAACCTTTTGCATTAATAACATACAATGGTACCTTTTCTTTCTTGGGATCATTATATATTTCAACGGCTAATTCTGTGTCCACGTATTTTTTCCCTAAAAATAGATTGATTTTATTATTATTTTCATATTTCATACACATCATAAATGAACCAATAAAATACAACTTACAGTTTATTAAAACGTATTTCTGAGGCCTGTACCAAACAAATGGTACGAGAAAAAGTAGGGGTATCATCCATATTCTGAAAAACCAGCAGAATAGCAGCCACAACGTCAGAGCTATGACGTTTAATTTCTTGGATTCCCATTCAAACAGTGTTCTGAAAAATTTACAAGCAAAAGCTTACTCTAAGCTTTTACCGAGGGATTTTTTTTTGATCCGTGGCTTTTACATCTACCAAAAAAACCTAACGGATGTGGCAGACGACAAAGATATGTTTTGACTATTCTTTCTGTCAAATTTTGAACTTAATAATAAACAAAAAGACAAATTAACGACTATTCCATGCCTTCCACGTTTATAAATAAAGTAAGTAAATAATTTTACAGACGAAAACAATTTGCATTTCACACTTTGTAAAATAAAATTACTTACTTAATAACTCGAAAAGCGTTTAATACCCAATTGAAGACTGCTCTGGCTCGCGACAAGTGCCTGGCAAATATGTGTCGCTGCAGTTTTTCCTCCATCTCTAAGTATTTTACTTCTTTTGGATTTATTACGCGTACTGAAGCTCGGAGCTGGAAAGAGCAAGATATTAAATGAAACATCTTTCAAAAACTTCACTTATAATTACTGTCTTTTAAACTTATAGCCATGACAAAACTTGAAAATAAGTATGTACGAGTATACCTTTTGGGCATAACTTCAATGGTTGATCGTGTGTTATCAAAACGACTATACATACAAACTGATTTGGTTGTCATTTTGTTAACCAAATAAGACATTTGAAAATTTGAAAAGGTACTTACAACATTCCAAGTGATTCTCATTTCAAGTAATATCCTCGCATTGTTCCCTTTTGCTCGGTCTCTTTGAGTGACATCTTTGAGTGCGTACCATTTCTTCTCTCCATGGTTAATGTGTAGTAGTGGTATGGAGATTTTACCAACGTCTTCAGATTTTTTCTCATCGTGGACGGTAAGTTCCAATATTGAAGTGATGTCATTGACTGGACTGGAATGAAATGAAAACAATATGCTAATTCAATTGTATTTTCAAATTCAAATATTTTTATTTCGGATAACTTTCTACTAGATCCATGGTGTTAGTAAGAACTTACAAACTATATTAGTAGATTAAATTAAGTTGAAAATTAAAATATATTAAGCCAGATCCCTTCGCATATTAAGGCATTCCGTGCGGTCTGATAATCACCACTTGATCATCGTCCGCACGAAATGCCTCAACAGCGGTGCATGTGGATCTTCCGCTATAATTTTCAGGATGTTAACCCTTCTAATATTTTAATGCCCTGAGTGAATTTTAAGGTGACAAGGGACTGCTATTTGTTGAAGCACGTCTTCTTGCAAAAGTAGTACTGATAGAAATGTAATGGCAAGTCGTTGAAGTTCGTTTCAGTATTAAAGCACTGGCTGGCGTCTGTGTCTGTGTCTTCGATATAAAAAATATAAATGTCAATATTATAAGTTTTGATTATGTTAGTGCTTACAATGAAAATATTTTCATCCAGTTCGGATCATTCGTTTTGGATTCCGTTTGAGTTTGTAACCTTTCATTTCCAAGTTGTAGTATGCAGTATGTTTCGTTGCTGATGAGTCCTTTTGCTCCATACACTATTACGGAAAGATAACCTACATCCCCTGTGTCATTTTTCACGTGGTACCAGGCCTGAAATTTAATTGAAACGAATGTGAGGACCTGCACAATAATATATTAGTGCTATCTTTGTGTAAATGCTATTACTAACTGCGACCCACGGTGCCACCTGTGTTTAAAAAGTAGCCTATGTACTATATCTGTACCAGACTAGATCTCTGAGCCAAATTTGAACCAAATCTGTTCAGACCTAAACTTTCTCAATTTATAATATTAGTGTGGTGTTTAAAAATAGAATAAACTTTATTAATAATTATATTCTCACATATTTCTTTTTGACACTGGAAAGTAATTGTTTAGTTGCTTCGTAGTCATCGAGATCCACAAGTGTATTAACTAGAGCTGTTCCTGTTATAGTCAGTAGGATAAACAGTTCAGCCTTTCCCTCGTCACACTCCAAGTTGATTCGCAATCTGTGTGTTCTTTCTTTTTCTAATTCAGACAATCCTATTATACTCCTAGAACAAAAGACAAATACAAGATAAAAGTCATGTAAAAAAAGCATCCTGCACCCTTACCATGAGTTTTGATGGTTACGAAGACTTTTTCGTTTTCGTCTGGCTCCATACATTTTGATAAAGCACACCTGGCGGAAACGTTAAGGAACTAGGTTAAATGTTTGGAGCCAAACGAAAACGATTTTTTTTCGTTTGATATCAAATTCGCAGTAGGCCTGATCGTAGAGCGTTTTTATCTGGTTTATTCGCAAGGAACATAAGAATGTTGAGTAAATACCTTCCAATGAAGGAATCTTTATCCCAGAGCGTCATTTCCAGCATTTGTTCGTCGTAAACGTTGAGATTGAATAATTCCTGCCATTTCACCACTGAGTTGTTGCTTTTTGATAATTTAGATTTGTATTTTTCTCCACCCAACCTAGAAAGGATTAAGAAGACATTCCTCACAATTTTATAAAATTTAATGTAACTGATATGAACTAACTTTAAAAGTTAAATATTTGTTAAAAACAATAATCATATCCATTATAGTTCTCAGGGTTACTTTATTATTTAAAAATTCAAATTTATATTATTTTCTCAGTTTGCCCAGCGTTTGACCCGCGCTTAAAAAGTGTCCAAGTGCTATTCGAAAGTGCTAAGTGAAAGAGTAACAAACATCCATCCATCCATCCATCCATCCATCCATACATACAAACTTTCGCGTTTATAATATTAGTAGGAAATCTGTGCTTAATTTCATCCAGATCCGTTCAGCCGTTCTGGCGTGATTGAGTAACAAACATTCATCCAGTCAGTATGAAGTGTGACTTGAACCATTGACGTTGGTTAAAAAAAGTCGATTTATAAAATTAAAACTTAAATATTCTAACAGATAAAAAAATACACAAAAGTTTACCTAAAACGACAAAACAAGAAGCGGGGCTTGTCTTCAGAAATGTCGGTTTCCAAACCAGTGGCTTCTATAAGTGCGACGGTCAGTGTTGCCACTTTGATTCGCTTATTAATTCTTAAAACGTCTTGTTTTGTTGTGTTGCTCAAAACAAGCTGAAAACAATAGAAAATTTCTCATCTAGACAATAATCTACTAATCTACTCACTCACTAATCTAGTCACTTAGAGACCCACATGCAGAAGATACGGAGTTATATTCTGAAAAGCAGTGATAATTAACACAGAGTTAATATGTTATAAATGTCTCTCTGATATTGTGTTAACTCTTTTAAAAAGCTTTAAGATTTTAACTCTTGGTGGAGCAAGACGATATAATCACCTTAGCCTCTGATGACCATGCAGTTAACTCCGAGTTAAAAACATAACATGAGCTTCTGGAAGTTAATTACTATAGCCACTGCATTACCAACTGAGTCGTAGGGCCATAAACATCAATAGGGATATGAATGTGCAACGCGTCCTAACATGGTATCGAAAATCCGCTACCTTTAATAGAAAGAAAATATGTAGACATCTGATTTGAAACACAGTTTTGTAAAACAGTATTGAACGTTCGGCAAATGTGTTTTTAAATTCAAATTCAAAAGTACCTTTTCGACTCTTTCACGAGCTTCTTTCTTTTTTTCTTTTGCAATTTCTTTCCCTTTTATGATAGTTTCTTTTTCCTTACGTTTTTCTTTTCTTTTTTCTATAACATTCGACAAACGATCGCGGATTGATAGTTTTGTTCGAGGCGTGGATGGAATAGACCCGTCATCACTGTCTGCACCTACTTCGTTGATTCTGTAATAGTGACGCATTAGTAAACGGTTGGATACGAGTAGTATGCTCACGATAACAGTAAGTTTTATGATCACATCACAATTTTAAACTTATACACTTCACATGATCAACTACATATCGTCACACCTTTCCCCCGAAGGGGCTGGCAGAGGTGTACAACACCCACACTTCGCCGGGTGATATTCAGTCCCAAATGTGACAGGGGGCGAGCATGTCGCCATACACCGGGCTCTAGTTGTGTTTAGTAAATGACATTAAAAAAATACGCATTTATGTTCACACAATGAACAAATTGGTGCGTGCCTTCGGCTGGGTTCGAACCCGCTCCCTCTGGCTTGAAAGGCAGGCCTTCCCCAATTAGGCCCTTACAAAATAACTAACAACAAAATACTATTTTTGTTACCGGTTTACAGAACACTTGCGACAAAAAAAATATCTAGCTATTAACAGTTTTGTGAGTTTAATGTTAAAGCGTGACTTACGATTCAAGACTTATTCGTGAGAAGTTTTCACCAAAAAACTCGTTTTCGTTATTATCTCTCTCAACAATAATGTAATCTCCAACTAGTTCTGAAACGCTTGATTCTCTTTCAATCTCTTGATAGGTAGCGTTTGCTACCGTAACTTGTTCAACGATACCTGATTGTGTCAGAGAATGTCCGTCACTTTCAGTCTCATCTGATTCTCTGAGGTCAGAGGTACTGCAATGTTTTGGTACTTTATAGTCAAAGTCTTCACTCAAGTTTGATAGCGCATCAACAGACTTCGACTTTGCAATCTTCTTTTGCATCTTCTCATATTTGTGCTGAATATATTTTTCGTGGAATTTGAAAAAGTGTCTTTTTTTCGGTTCTACTACTTCAACCTTGTTATTTTCTTGCATTATTTTTCACAACACAGTTTTGCGATTATGTTGACCAAGCCAGTGATAAGGTAACACTGAAAATCGTTGTTCACTTGTCTGCCGTGATAACGTTATCGGCTCTTATTGATTATTTTAACTAATCTATTATCTTTTGTGTTTTTAGATATCCTTCTCTACCTGTTATGTTCAATACTAACGTAATATTTGTATTGCGAATGAAATGTTTCCGGGTGCCATGACTATTATGAACTCACATAGTGTTAATGTTATCAGGATTTCTAATCCCAGCTAAATATTTATAAATATATTTATATGGTGGACGTTAGGCTTGATTCAGACACTGATGGTAACTAAAATCTTCACTAATAAAATGTATGTGAGTTATTTGTAATACTAATTGCTATTTACGAATTTAATAAGTAAATGAATGAATACGTATATAACTTTCAGCTATCCTCAAAGTTTTCCTTCCCTAAAATATTATAATAATTGAAATAATATGAATACCAGTCCGTTCTGCTTTAGATTCATGAATTTATTGCGTGTCGTGCAACAAATTATAGCGTAGACGATTTCGCATGTAAATGTTTTGATTTTTTCTTTGTCGTCAGGATGTGAATTTATCTAAAGGGTCCGCCAGATAACTTTTTTTTTAATGCTATAAAAAAAAAACTACTGAATATTTTCTCAAATTTCGTACAATCCTTCTGGTTAATAATGAAATGAAAATAAATAATAAATCAGACATGAGCTGAGTATTACCATTCACGAAATAAGCACTAGCTGGAAAAAAAAACCCAATTATAACCTTATTAACCGGAAGGATTGTACTTTCAAATAAAAAAAGAAATTTGAGAAAATATTCAGTAGTTTTTTTTTTGCTTTAAAAAAAAAGTTATCTGGCGGACCCCTTAGAATCTTGATAATCACAGCTCTATTGTTCAAACTCTAAAATATATCAGGATAAGTTCTTTGTGTTAATATTAAGATATCTTATATGTGACACGTAAGTTATGTTTGGTTTTATCGATAAGCCTTCTAAGGATTTCTGTTTAAAGTTTACCGTTCGGCGAAAAATGTCAAGCGATTGTGTTAAACGTAAATAAACGGTGTTATTTTTTAATTGTAAGACCACAACACTCTGATCAACTCTATCTCTATCTTTCTAACTCAATCGTTCTAAGTACTTTTAAAAGATCAAACAATTAAATAATTAATTAACAAAATATTTATCCTACTTGATGTGCTGTCGTGATGTGATGACGTGCTTTTTTCTCGCTAAACGTTACAGATAGTTTTGATGTTATGCTAATTTGATGAAATGACGATAAGATGATTCTCACAAAAACCGGCCAACGACGCTTGCTTCCAATATCTTCCTTCCTTGCTTCCGATATAACACAATCTTCTTAAACTAATGTCAGACGTACTTTGAACTCAGAAAATTCCTCTTCGACCCGGTAAACTGTTTTGTTATATTTCCAACAAAATATAACAAAGTGCATGAGAAGCCGCGCCGTTTGTAAAACGGATGTAAGTTATGAGGCGTGGCGTGTAGCGCTCTGAGTTATGTCGAGCTTCACTTGGAGGACAGAGAAACTGCACAGAGTTTTGAGACTACAGTTTAATGCACAACCCTAACAAGTAACATTATTAAAAGAAAAACAAAAATCCGGCTGCCAAATGTTGTACCCTATGTCATTTTGACTATCAAGACGATTCAAATGACACCTCAAATGTCGGAATCGATGAAGCTTTTTAGTCTGTAGAGCGTGCTAAAGAAACCACATACAAACCCACATATACAGACACACAATCGAAAAACATAACTCTCCTTCTGGCGCAGTCGGCTAAAAACTAAATCTAAGGGCCACTTGCCAAAACATGCTCCGGATATTTTTTTAACTCGGCTGCTTATCGGAGGTTATACTCTTAAAAAAATCGTTTTGCGCGACCAAGAGATTTTTTTTAAAGACATTTCCATACATGGTCGCCTGACCCCAAACTAAGCAAAGCTTGTACTATGGCTGCCAGAGACTGATATACATACATAATAAATTTTTAAATATATCCATAATTCGATATTAAACACCCAGACATAGAACAAACACAAATTTTCACCACATAAATGTTTGTCCTAGGTGGGAATCGAACCCACGCCCCTAAGCTCAGAAGGCAGGTTCACTACCAACTGAGCCACCGAGCCAGTCAAACAAAACTTAAAAGCGAACATTGAGATACCACAATTTTAAAATGACATTTATAAGATTTTAAATCTGAGTTAATTAACCATGTGTTTAAGGATTTAACTCCGTATCTTCTGCGAGTGGGTCTAATGGTCACTTGCACTAAATAACGATAATAGCTAATATTTGTGTTGATATATTACAGGAAAGCAAGTGGAAACTCATGGCGTAGCTAGTATGGTACGCTATCTCTATTTTTCATTCAGCTGCACTGTAGTTAAGCTAAGTAGGACTAAATATCCGAACTTGTTTACAATCTTGTGTTTTTGATAATAATTATCTGATAAACTGCCTATGATGTTTCGAATATCTTCGAAAATGCACATTCTTGTGTTGATCTACTAGTGAAAATGTAACCTAGAGGTGTGGCCCACATGACGCCACCTCGACGTGGTCATGTGGGCCACGACCACGTCGAGGTGGCGTCGAGGCGACGTCGACACCGGGGACGCGCGCCGCGCATCTATTTTTAACAGACTTCCAAAAAGAGGATGTGCTCAAGTTAAATGTATGTTTTTTTTAATGGTACTTGATTACTCTCCGCCAAATGGTAGATCATACTTTATGACTCTTATCTTTGACTGCCTCGGTGGCTTAGTTGGTAGTGAACCTGCCTTCTGAGCTTGGGGGCGTGGGTTCGATTCCCGCCTAGGGCAAACATTTACGCGATGAACATTTGTGTTTGTTCTATGTCTGGGTGTTAATATGTATTTAAAAATATCCAAGCATATATATCAGTCTTTGGCAGCTATAGTACAAGCTTTGCTTAGTTTGGGGTCAGGCGACCGTGTGTGGAAGTGTCCCGAATTTATTATAATTTATTGTTATTTATTATTGGGTGGTCCCATATACATTTATCGAAATCGGTCAAGCATTTTTTATATGTGAACAAAAGTCTAAAAATTGTTTACATGGATGACGAATTCCAGGATGAGAAGTCGGTTTTTAAACTTTGCTTTTTATTATTATTTTGTTTAGTGAATGGGAGTTAGCCACAGATCATAGAAACTGACCGAGACGGTTGCGCTACGAAGTCGCGTCAGGGGCACGAGCTTCGACTTCGCCGCCAGTTAATCATTTCGTTTCATGTTGGTATGCATAGAAATATATGAAGGAATTATACACGCCCGGGCGTCGACTCCAGTAAGTGAGCACAAACATCGACATCGCGACGCTTTCAAGACGCCGCCTCGACTCCCGAGTGAGCTACGCGCCTTGCTATATCAAAAACGCAGCTGACGTTACTAAAAGCTTCTAGGTAAAACTATATCTGCACTGGGAAGCTATAAGATGTTTCTAAGTAAAACGTTATAGAATTCTGAATTTCTTTTATTAAACTTTTCAAGAAACTGTATAGTATGGACTTATAGCCAGAAAACTTTTCTAATCTGGACTGAAGAGTGGTTTATTTTAGCTTCGTTTTAAGTAAGTGTGGGACCTCTCTCTCTGGTCGATTCTTCATGACTGAAGAACACGACCACAATTTTGCGGCAACTAGCGGTTCGTCAGACTCCTCATCTTGTTCCGGTCTCGAGCACATTCGAACCAGTTCCTCAAACCTGGATGAGCTGCTCTGTTTCAGCTGGTGTGACCATCTCATCAGAGATCTACCACACAGTCTGTTGCCCTCTACGTTTGCACAGATGGTAAATACCTCCATGTTCTAAGTGTAGAGACAATTAAATATTGAGAAAATATTTAGAAGCGCACCTACGCTTCTAAATATCTTCTCAAGCTTAACTTGCCTTTCCAATTTTTACTAATTCTGTTTTATCGTGAGATATCTAGTAGATAAGAAAGCAGTTACGCGTTATATTATGAGTTAGTGACTCATACTTGGGTTTTATAAAAATAGATGTTATCAAACGTGCGGTCAACAAAACAGAGATTGCAGTAATGATTATGGTATGTAGTGGGTGGTACTAAGGGGTAATATTTTTCGGATGTGGATGTGGCTAAACATATGATGTAATCAGAAATCAGAATTTATTGATAACTCCTACAGTTACACGTAACAAATGTCACGTCGCGTGTACTAGCTCCGTGTCTTTACCCGCTGTCCCAGAAGTATACTGTTAATTTTTCATGACAGTCTAAACACAAAAATTCATGATAAACGGCATTGTTTTAAGACCCGTAGTATTTTTTTTTGTACGAAACAGAATATAGTTAGTACAGTCAATCTCAACACTAAATCTAACTTTATACTCACTCGTAAAGACATTAGGGACACTTTTTTGGGCATTACTTAGTATTTACTAAAAAAAAATTGTTTGTCTGTAAAGCCAGTTTACGGACGATAGTTTAAAGTGAAAACGTTAAAACAAAAGAAGAGTGGAAGAGAGATAGATGCGGCGCAAGCCGAACGCTCAAGCCGATCGTGCCTTTCGCTCGCTCATGTAGCGCTCTAGTTCCGATCGTAACGGGACAACGAGTCATCCTTTTTCATGCGTGCCGCCGGCGTTCATCGATTTATTAGACGTTTTACGTCAATAATTTGTCCACTTTTGTGTACAACGGGTTTCTTTGAGGTCAAAAAAATGAGCCCTGGTCATAGTGTGAAAGCTTAACAAACAAACTAATTTTTGCATTTATCGACCGAGTGAGCGTTAGCGAGCGAAGCGTCTCTGCTTCAGCTTCGACAAAAATGCTTATGTACCTATGTCCGAATTCTGTCTGGATCTCTGTCCGAATCTTTGACTCCCTCTACAGGTCGCACTTCTTAACCGATTCTCTTGAAATTTTGGATCTGGGTTAGAAATTTCCAAATACTGACACAGCAAAAACTATCTATTTTTTTATCAAACCTGCTATCAAAATTTCACGAGAATTGGTTGAGAAATGCGACCTGTATAAGAGGACAAACGTCGGCTGCGAGGTCAATAGCTCACAGTGTCACTATAATTATAATACTTATTATAGTTAGGGTTAGATTTATTATCGGATAAGAAAAAGGAAAGGATTAAGATTTTCCTATATGTAAATATCCTAAATGTTATACTAGCTGCGCCCTGTGGTTTCACCCACGGCTAAAAAGTATTCTAAATGTGCTATTCTAGACTATAATCTATCTCTGTGCTAAATTTCATCCAGATCTGTTCAGCCGTTCTGGCGTGAAAGAGTAACAAACATCCATCCATTTTTACAAACTTTCGCGTTTATAACATTATAGTAGGATTATTATATGTAACTATTATATATGTGACTTCATACTTAAGACTTGACCGATTTTGGATTGCGAGAAGTCGTTATACATTTCCTTGTAAAGAAATGTCACAGACTACACTTCGCAGTTGGATTTCATAACTAATAAATAGTAATAATAATTACCTAGTTCTAATCACACTAATATTTTAAATGCGAAAGTTTGGATGGATGTATGGATGGATCGATGGATGTTTGTTACTCAATCACGCCAGAACGGCTGAACGGATCTGGATGAAATTCGGCACAGAGATAGATTATGGTTTGGAATAGCACATACTCGTAGGATTATTTTCAACCGCTGATAAAACCGAGGGACACACAGCTTGTAATATAATAATGCGCATATAATCTTTTTTAAGTCCTATTCTGTACTAAACTAGATTATAAATATTCCTAAGTAAATATTATCTACTTAATATTTATGTACTTACTGATTATAAGATTATGACGTGTCGTATGTAACTCTTTTCAACTTCCAAAAATAAAATCAGTGATTCACTGATAGGCATTACCTTCTTACTAACTAGTTTTAAAGTTGATTAATTATTGATCGATTACTAGCATTGACTCATAAAATTTTAGTTCTAATTAGTCGAGGGCCCCCAATTCATTAAGTTGTGGAACATTTTTTGTTTGAATTAGCTCATCTAATACGCAATATGATAATCTCGTTGTATTTAGGCATTTTTTTACCGCGGGTAACACCGAAGGGCACAGGGAATTGTAAATGATTATTCAATCGTACTTATCGTGCCAAAGTGGGTTACATTACAACTTCGCCTGCTCAGAAATCAAAACACACAACACCGGGAGCATTAAAACTTTCCTTCTCCCAAACAACGTGTTTCGCTCAAAATCCAGATGAATTGCGAATTATAATGATTTAATATTTATTAAGGGTATACGTTTTGCACGCGGATTCGCTTGTTTAAATTAGGAGCTAGTAACAGTATAGATTTTCTAAGGCGTCCATTTATCTAATCAGTCTGTATTCAACTAAGTACTGATGGGTGCATGACACGAGATTACACCACATGTTTTGAGTGCCTAATGTTTTGTTGTCAAAATTCTTCAAGAATGTTTATCTTACTAACCAAAGGCATCAGTTGACTGGACTCACAAAAACTTTTATTCAGTTTGGTCACAATTCATCCGGGATTTGATGTAGTTTTACATACACATTTTTTTTTACTTATTTGACGGCACGCACCATTTTGTTCATTGTGTGAACATAGGTATATGCCTATTGTATGTGATCTGCTACATGACTGGAGCCCGGTGTATGGCGACAGACTCGCCCTCTGACACATGTGGGACTGAACTTCGCCCGACGAAGTGTGAGTGCTGTATTACACCTCTGTCAGCCTATTTGGGAAAAAAGCGTGACTATATGTTTATAGATGGATTTTTATTTAACTATTGTAATGACTTCTGAATAAACGATTTGACTTGTTATTTTAATTCACTTTTGTGACAAAATATTCATTATAATATATTGTATGCGTGATTCTGTGCATATTAATGATCTTAACTTTCATCGTTAGACTAACTACATTTAAGGAAGTATCTAGTAGCATTATTTTTAGTTCTTTATTTTCATTTATCAATTTTTATCAACACCACTTGACAGATATCGTAATTCACATGACATTTGTGTTGGTACCTACCATACATTTGTACGTAAATCATGCCGGTGTTATTCCCTGAGTGAAATTGAGGAAAAAGTATATATTTTTTAGGAAAAAGGTAATCATATCTACTAAGGATTATAAACAAAAGGTGACACAATCTAACCCCACTATATTTAATTTTGTACTAGTTATACTGTTGTTACTTCCTCAGATTTCAGCCACAGCGACTTTAGCCTCTCCAAGCCTTATGTACAATTGACTAGATTATTGTGTGCTCTTATACAAACAGCTTATGCATTATAGGGTCAACTGGGGCAAATGAATCATAGGGGCAATTGCGTCTTTCGAGGCGCCACCTACATCTTATTTTACCTTAAGTTGCAATAATCTGTACAAGATGACGTTAGAGCCTAAGTTGTGAAGGGTTTGTCAGTAATTCTCGATATATTTACTCCACTGACACATTTGCCCCCGTTGACCCTACACCTTATATCTCTGCAATGAAAGATCATGAACAGTTATGACAAGTATTGCTATCATTAACTCAATTATATAGTACGAGTATATTTGAGGGTTGGTAAGTTCATGTTTGTAGTTGCAGTAGTAGTTTTGTTACTTCTACTTTGTATTGTAACTTTTCTGTCACATTAACATGGCAACTTTTCTGCTACTTAATAGCTTAATACAGACAGATTCCCAAGCCAACTTCTCAGCACATAGTAGCGATATCTAGATGCCGATGCGGTTTCATCGGCGCGCACAACTTCCGAGTAAAGAGTAAAGTTTCATCGAACTTAGCCATTCGCAGATCCGACCAACTTTGCCAGAACTTATGCCGTGAATATAATTTAAAAATGACAGTCCCTCTTGGATTCCACATGGGCGGGCGTTCGTTGAAACGAGAGCAAAATTCAAAAGAACCCTAAGAGAGATCTTATTTGCTAGCTGCTACTATAAAATTGAGCGGGACTTGAATTTGAATCTGATGAAGTTTAACTGTAATGTCTTTTGGACATTTAAATTATCTCTATTGCCTACTCTACATTGATATGTTGATATTTGCAAACTGAGATTTGATAGTATTAGCGATCTTTGCCAATTACACGTTATACACAATGTATTAATTATGTATAACGTTAGTGTTAACGTTATACACGTGAAAGTTTGGATGGTTGTTTGTTACCTTATCCAGCCAGAACGGCTGAACGGATCTGGATAAAATTTGGCACAATACAGATAAATTATGGTCTGGAATTGCACATAGGATAAAATTTAACCGCGGGTAACAAAACCATGTAACCAAAACACCAACAACATACAGGGTGTCCAGTAATGGAACGATATCCCTGTAATGGTAGATAGCTCACATCGTGTCTAACTATTTGCCAAAATTTCGATTCCGTAAAAGTCCCTCCATTTTTGCATTAATGGTCGGATGCTCTACCTAACCCGTAGACGAAATTTCCCTCATATGTCAGGTGTGAACTTGCGTTATGTGCCATAAAAAAAAAGTTTTGAAGGAATGCTAAACAATTGTACCATTTTGAAATTGGCAGTAACTACGCAACTGTTTAAAACAAATGGCACGATCTTCTCAGTACATTTTTTTTATACCACAGGCTTCCAAAGTCATTTAAATAAATGTGCGTTATGTTTTTTGTAAAAATATGTTTTTTTTAATTTTCTTAACATCTTAAAACAGAAAAGTACAATGCATCAGATGAATACAGTATTCAATGGCAAATAAAAAAAAAACAGAGTTAAAAAAAGTCGTCATTTGTAGAAATGGCATAAAAAGCATTGGTCAAAATCGAATTTTTCGAAAAAATAAATAAAATTAACGATATCTCAAAAATGGAGGGACTTTTACGGAATCGAAATTTTGGCAAATAGTTAGACACGCTATGAGCTATCTGCCATTACAGGGATATCGTTCCATTACTGGACACCCTGTATAACGAAAACACTAACAACAAAAATTAGGCAACCGTAAAAAAGTGATTTCAAAAAACTTGGCTACCCGCCAGTTCCATCCACATTTTGCCACGAAACCGAGCCGGAAGCTTAGCTTTCACGACGTCATAAAAATTAGCTCTCAGGTGCACCCATTTCTGTACATGACCCATAAAAAATCCAATAAAGTATGGTATCTTTAATTCAATCAATACAAATAACTCTTTTGGGTCCCTCCATTTATCTGGACAGGCTTTGTAGGGCACTCATAAAAATTCTTCTCGCGGAGTACTGATCACAATTTGATTGCAAAGGTTCCTTGAGTCATGGGACACAGTGTAGTCTACGAAAGTGAGACGTAAAACTTTATGTGAATAACATACTCATAATATCGTTACGCCTTTTCCCAAAAAGGGGCTGGCAGAGATGCAATACAACACTCACACTTCGCCGGACGATATTCAGTCCCAAATGTGATAGGGGCGAGCCTGTCGCCATACACCGGGCTCCAGTCATGTACCAGATGACACACACATACGCACATACTAATTATGTTAACATAATGAACAAATTGGTGTGTGGCTGGAATCGAACTGCTGCTCCTTTTGTATGAATACTTTGAGAAATAAGTATCGGAATGTAGGACGACCTTCATAGCCTATAGTCGGAGTTCGATCGCTTTAAAAGCAGGAGGCCCCGGGTTTGATTCCTGGCCGGGTAGAATGATGAATTTAAATTTCTGTTCTGGGTCTGGGTGCTTGTTCATGCCTTGTGTGTGTTCCATGGAATCTCCGACATAGGGAATCCTAGGGAGAATGTTCTGGTCGAAAATAAAGAGGGTAGATCAAAATATTTTGTATGCATTTTCTATTTATCCTTATGTACTTACTTTTATTGTAAACTATAAATAAGGTTAACTATAACTAACTATTATAATGTATACCTACAGATCAACTAAACTAAGTAGCCTAAGATGAGAAAAGACTGAGTTCCACAGCACAGGACCTTCTAGTGTAGGACTCAGAGATCACATTTAAGCTTTGTAATATTTTTTTCGCTCAAATAAAGTTATTATTAATATTATTCAGACGTTACGGGGTTCGGAAAACAAACCTACTCACATGCACACAAACCATAGTACGTACAACATTTCTAACGTTTAAAGTTAATAAAAGACTTAGTTGCCACAGGAGATAATTTTTTTATTTTCTGTGCCCGGATCCGTTTCTGGGACTTACGTACGAACCCCAAAATTTACGACCCCTATCTACTTTTATTACGGATTGGACGAAAGAGTACAGATGTCCCTCTGATATTATATATTTTTGTACGCGTGAATGGTAAGAAGTTACTTTGAAAAAGGCTGCAGTTGACCGATTTAATAGAGCGCTCCTTTCTCAGCGCTTGCTGTTTTTCTAGTTTTCTATTACTTTACTTACTATCCTCAGATCAATCTTAAGGAAAAGATGGAACACTGCGTTATATCTCGCTGAAGCCACTTCTATTTCAATGTGTGTGCGTGGTAATGTTGCCATGAAAGACATTTACAATTGCACGAAAACTAATATTAATTCCCAAACTCTACGTTATCCATTTCCGTTCCAATATACAACCTTAGGAGATTATATATTTTAAAACTGCACATATTTGTAAGAGTTTAATGTTACGGCTTTTTCAAAATTGACTTGTAAAAAAACTGCACAGTTTTTAAAAAGAACCTCAAAATGTAGTCCTTATTAATTATAATGCACTATGTATATTTAAGTACACGAAATTAAACCATAAACCAATGCACATAATGTCGAGGTAAGAATGACCTAGCGAGTAGCGTAGCTTTTTTGTGTAAATAATAATAATAATAATCTTTTATTTCAAAAACTACATGGTAGATAAAAACTATCAGATACAAACATTTTTTTAGGAACAATAAAAGAATTTTGCCTGGCCTAGGTAGTCTTGTTTGTCAGGCGATAAATACGGCGTATAAATGTGCGAGTGTTGTGTACCTATACGACAGTAGCGTAGTTTTTGGATAGTTTTTGGATTCACTTAGATCATACGCCGTGCGCCATCTTATTCTCTAGATTGATCTGAGTTACTATCAAGAACACGGTACCAGAATCGCAACTTTTATTGACTTAAAGCGTGTACATACAGGGTGTTACAAAAACCCTGTTACATATCCGCGACGTGCGCATCCAGTACCGACTGGAGGATGCAAATATGCTGGTTTAAATTAAATATTGACATAATATGTCATAATATGTCAATTGTGATACAGATTTATTAACATTTTTGTAAAATTTCCTTTTTTTTCTTGTGTTATTAAACCGGTCATAACTCTTGCTATTTTAGGGTGATTTTTTTTTTGGTTATAAGTGTGTGTACATGCCATTCAATTGTACAACAGGGTTTTTGTAACATGCTGTATGTATATTTTGTAAGGTAAACGACCCAAACTGTGTCGCCTCTGATAGTAAGAAGATACTCTTCCCCGTTTTAAAAGATCAAATTCATGCACCAACTTTAAGTCATTGGCATCTTCATCCACCTGTCATTATTTATTTATATTAATGAAAATCAACAGCTGAAACATCTTACTACTAACTTTTAGCATCAGAGAGCTAATTATAGATTTTCACGATTAGTGACAGCTATTTTTATAAGTAAGGCCATGTAAGGCCATGATTATAAGTGTCATAAGTAATCTAGGTGTATTTGAACTAACACAAAACCTGTTGCAGATATTTTTCCTCTATCATACTTAGATACCATATAGGTATCAACTACTACTAATGATTTATAATTATTCACAAAACTTAATTCATAACATAACGTCACGCCTTTCCCCCGAGGGGGCTGGCAGCGGACGATATTCAGTCCCAAATGTGACAGGGGGCGAGCCTGCCGCCATACACCGGGCTCCATCATGTATAGCAGATGACATACAAGTTACAACCCGCACATACGTGTGTTCACACAATGAACAAATTGATGTATGCCGTCGGCTGGGTTTGAACCCGCTCCCTCTGGCTTGAGAGGCGGGCCCTCTTCAACTAGGCTATCATCGCTTAACAACTTAATTCATATACTTAGCAAAACCACTAAACAATGAAACTACTACCACAAATTTATCAAACGCTACTGGAAGTTTTTGGTAAGTACAAAAACTTATTGAAAGTTTTTAAGAGTTATTTTGAGCTACGCCCTTGCGTTCCTTCTCATAAATATTGTCATTTAGGGACTCATTTTTTAGTATTGCAAGGAAAAATTGGTTTGGTTGAAAGTCATGAACAAAAGTTTAAATAAGTACGATAACGGAAAGCTACATACAAGAAATTAAAATGACACTATTACTCATTTGTCGTTTCCTCTCCATCCTAAGGTTGCCTGGAAGAGATCGCGTTTAGTGATAAGGCCGCCAGTTGTTACACTATAGAATTAGTATTATTATAAATTATTTTCTTGTTTTTTGTTACTTGTGGTGTGAACAATAAATAGTTTATTTATCTATCTATCTATCTATTTATTAGTTGTTATTTTCTCATTTTTCTTAGAAATAAAACTTCATAGCTAAGAAGACCCTGCATACAAATATATCTCCAAGAGGCCCGTATAATAAAACCAAAGATTTTCCCAAGGGCGGGCGGCAGGTAAAGTGTCTCCGGCAGCGATTGCTTTTTGATTACACATCGGCTTGGCTCAGGATATTCGATTAAGAAATCGGTTTATACTCTCATATCGTTCAAAGGTTGATATCAAAGAAAATAACAGTAACATCAAACATCGCTGGGATGAAGTTGTGATCATTTTTTTTTTGTCACGTGCCTTATGGGGGTCATAAAATACGGAATTATGAGCATAAAAAAGTCTTCAATCGTTATGAGCTACCATATTCATACTGTAGTACTTTCAAAATCATTTTCATCACCAGTCCGTAAGTTTCCACGGCTGAATATAGAACTTTTATAATTTTTTTTATTCGGTACAATTCTCACACGGTCGCCTGACCCCAAACTAAGCAAACCTTGTACTATGGCAGCCAGAGACTTAATTATTAATACAAATAAAAACGGCAAAAAATGCTAGGCGTCGATCTCATTTTATCATAAAATATGATTTACGATTTTCAACTCTAAATAAAGCAGGTTACGTAAACGAATGTTTGGGTAGATAATCGTGGAATGTCCGAGCCTTAACTAATCTTATTTGGCCACTCTCACTCTTATGACTTTAAAAACGAGAGAGACAATGACCAAGGTAATACCTACCTCACGCATCAGAATATCAACTTGACCAAATGTCGGGATTTACTCGTACCAATCATATCCAAATATCACTTTTGAAAATTACAGCAATTAAAAGCAAGTAATTTAAGAGTCCGGTGACCTAACTAACTTCGGCCTAGTTGACCTAGACTAACTTTGCATTGGCTTAAGGTATTCTATAGCCACTTCGTCTAGAAGAAGAAGACGAGCGAAGAGAGCGAGTAATGATACTGACGAGCCTCTAAAGTTACCTACAGAGTGACAAAGTACAATTTCAATATTTTTTATGTCTTTTGCACTTCTGTAATCATTCTTAAGTAACTAAGAATTTCCCTTGTATTATGGATTCATTTAACAGCTAATGATGTAGACAACCTCCCTATGTAATGGAATTTTTAATTTGCTTTGTCTATCTATTGAATAAATCAGTCAAAAGTGACCCCTTAAAAATGCGGATATTTTTCATACCTCTATTTTCGCTTGAGAACATCTTAAATATACCAAGAAGATATTGTTAATTTAATTGTACGTGCTAAATTTCATCATAATCTGACAAATGGTTTTCAAGAAATTTGAGTAGCGCGTTTGTATGGAAATTTCAGAGCGTCGCGGCCCTCTTAACATAAAGGTATGTAGGTACTATTTAATAAGATAGTACAAGCCTTGCTTAGTTTGAGGTCGGACGACGGTCTGTGCCAGATATCCAGAATTCAAATAAAACTAGAATGCGGGGTGCAGCTGCACCGCGCAGTTTCACCCGGTCCCACAGGTCCGGTTAATTTTTTCGGGATTAAAAGTACCCTTTGTCCTTTTCTATACTCCAGACAACATGTTTGCAAAATTTCAAGACGATTGGTTCAGTAGTTGAGACGTGAAAGCGTTACAAACAAACAAACTCACTTTCGTATTTATAATATTAGTTACGATTAGGATTCATATAATTTACTTATTTAGTGTGTAGATTTTATATTTTTATTTTTATTACATTTTTATTTAATACAGAAGTTATTACAAATCTTCAAAAATCTATTTTATTAGGGTTCCGTATAATAGGTACTAGATCGCTTTGGATCGTCCTATTTACTTAACATATTCTTTCTATAAGAAAAAAAATTGTTTATCATGAACAGGAAAGAAATTTCGTAGAAATATAGCAACTTTATTTATTCTATTTTCATTACTAAGCGACTCATAATCTCTACTATTCTAAAAATAAAATGAAGTTTTGTGTTTATAAGTAAAAGTAAAATTTAAAATACTATTTGTTTACACATATCGTCACGCCTTTTCCCCGAAGGGGCTGGCAGAGGTGTAATACAACACCCACACTTCGCCAGACGATATTCAGTCCCAAATGTGACAGGGGGCGAGTCTGTCGCCATACACCGGGCTCCAATCATGTAGCAGATGACATACAATACTTACGTATGTTCACAAAATGAACAAATTGGTGCGAGCCGTCCGGCTGGGTTCGAACCCGCTCCCTCTGGCTTGAGAGGCGGGCCTTCTCCCAACTAGGCTGCCATCGCTTTTTTTACACTAATATTAAAAAAAGGTAAGATTTGTATTTTTGCATCTTTGTATGTTTGTAACGAATAAATTATTATTCAGAAACGACTGGTTCGATTTCAATAATTCTTGCACCATTACAAAGTTATATTATCATATAGATACATAATACGTTTTTTAAGGCAAAATCTGGGAACAGAGTTAAATTTTGAGTAAACCCGGAGATTGTAGCCAATAAGAAATTAGAAGGCGCCCACTAACCTACCTAACACAAAATCGAATTAATCCGCCCGGGCAACGATTCGAATGAGCATAATGAAGACGCAATTCGGAATTCGTAACAATTCCCAATTTAATTTCTTCTGATTGAGCAATCAAGTGTCGTCTGAAATTAATCTTTTAATGCCCCAATAGCAACCGGTGGTCGAGAGGGTAGATTTCCGATTCGTAGCCACATAATTTTCCTTAATAATTCTTAACTAAATTTCTGTATAGTCTAAACTGTCGCGGCGGGCAGAGAGCCTAAAACATGGCATAGGCATACATGTAACTTGCGTTTGTGTATTATTTTTTGAGGTGTCTCTACTTCAGAGGTTTGAACCCCATTATTCTGCGCTAAAAAACCGTAAATACTATATTCGTAGTAGGTTTGTAGCGTTATATTATTGTCACGATTTTAGAGCTAGTATATGACATACTAGTTGCGGCTTGCAGTTTTACCCGGGGTTAAAAAGTAGCCTTATCCAGGGTATAAGCTACCAAATAAAAATAAAAAATCCATACCAAATTTTATTAATATCCGTCCATCTGTTCGAGCGTGAAGAAGTAACAAACATACTTACATACTTACACAAACTTTCGCCTTTATAATATTAGTGTGATGTGATGATAGACAGGACTAGCGAGAACAAAAACTGTTAAATAACTTCGATAAGAAGTGGGTTCGTCAGCAGTATTGGTTAGTGGCATAAGGCTTTTCTGATATGTTAGTTTAACACGTTATTTATAAGATAACATATCGTCACATTTTTCCCCCGATGGGGCTGGCAGAGGTGTACAGCACCCACACTTTGCCGGACGATATTCAGTCTCAAATGTGACAGAGGGCGAGCGTGTTGCTATACACCGGGCTCCAGTCAAGCAATAGATAACATTAAATACGCACCTATATGTTCTAATAGTCTTATAATAAGACAATATATTATAATTGTAATATAATTCAAATTTAAAAAAATCCTCGTCATCGATTTTCATCAATGCCAATTTTCATCAAATATAGCTAAGACCAATCCCGATGTCTCGACTATTTACCTTTCAAACAAAAAAAAAACATATTGTTTTCTTATCGTTTAAAAAAACATTTTTTTTTCAGCCTGACACACACACAAACACAAACACACACACACGCACAGACACGTCAAACTTATCCCGTCGATTTTGCGTCGGGGATTAAACAAAATAAAAATAATAATAAGGTAATTAGGCAAGACATGTTATTTAGGAAAAAGTGAGAATTATCTTGTGGGTACATAGTATGTACCCACACTATACTAATATATACACTAATATATACACTACAAACACTCAGACCGACCACACCCACACTGACGTGCGTGACGTCAATATTCACTATCAGTGTTGTGTCAATAATGTCTTTTAATCACTTTGTTATAGAACTAAAAATAGCGAAGTAGGGCAAGGTATAACATTTTAGGAAGGTAACTATTTTTATATGTATGAATGAATTTGGCGTTTTAAATATTGAGTAAAACCAAGCCATGCCGTGAAATGACCTAGTCGTGTTTCGGGATGTAGTCCGGTGTAACCGTTCCGAAGACGGGTCTGAGCAGTAGCGCACTTGTAGCGCCTCACTCAACTGCCGTCTTTGTACTTCTTCACTCAATAAAACTTCAAGGCTATAGTGAATAAGTACCTCATAGGTCGTCGTGCTCCATCTTAGACCACAACGTCGCTTAACATCAGGCGAGTTGGTGGTCAAACGTCGACCTATTCTACATAAAAAAAAAAAAGAGTAGCTCTAACTAAACTATGAATCCTATCCTAAAATTATGAATGCGATAATCTGTGTTATTTGTTGACGATCAAATAGATTAAGAGCGTTTAACTGGCGTTATTGCTATCTCGCTCGCACAATTCAACGTTTCTGAAAATAAATAATGGCTGAGTTGGCGATTGAAAAATGTTGTCTGATAACTATTCAGTTTATAATATAACGGTTATTTTAAACTAATTTTAGTTTTCATACCTTTTTCTTAGACGCAGAAAAATATAATCAATTTTTTATTGTTTTTAATGTCCGATCTCTCCGTCCAATTGATAGGTATAGATGAATTCGGTAAAGAAGGAGATTACGTCCTGAATAATACGTCACTTTTTAACTGCGGGGAACACCGCGGGGGGAGTTGGTAAAATATAAGAAAAAAACCGATATACACATTTATACTTACGATACATACGATCCTCCTAATTAATCTATTTCAAACTGCTTAAATACAACATCAAAAGGTACCATGTTTTTTTATTTTTATTTTTTATTTTATTTATTAAACAACATTCACAGCCCTTAAAAAACAAAATACAACAGTAACAAACTAAACTTACAGCCAATAAAGAATGTATATTATATTAATGAATTAAATAATATGTGCAGTCGTGTGTGTGTGTGTGTATGTGTGAGAGAGAGAGTGTGTGTGAGGATGTATAAAAGTGTGAGAGTGGGATATATGAATATGATTATAATTATGAAATATCTGTGCCATGGATTAATTTGGTTATATCAAGTTTAAAAGCTCCTTTTTTTAAGTGAAAGATATCGGTATAGTTACAAAATTTTAGGTTATAGGTCCTATGTAGACGATTGATTATTGAATTTATATTAAAAGATATCATGTTGTTCCTGTACCATAATATGTCCTTTTCTGTAACCATGATCCAAAAAAAACAAGGTTTAGCATTCCGGGAGCAAACACGTGATGACGTCACTCGTCATCGTCATCCGTCTCTTTCGAACTATTTGTAAATGACATATTTCGCTCTTGCTTAAGCATCGATTGACGTCACTACGTGTTGCCCACGTGACCGCATTGCTATACCTGGCGGAGTATATTATTATATCATGTAAGGTATTACGGGTTCCGCGACGCTCTGAATTTTCCATAAAAACGCGCTTGTCAAATAACTTGGAAATCATTTGTTAAATTATGATGAAATTTGGCATGTACAATAAAATAAACTACATATATCTCCGCTCCTATGTTCTTAGTTTTTTTTTAATGTTCTCAAGAGAAAATAGAGTTATGAAAAATATCCGCATTTGAAAGGTAACCATTTTTGACTGATTTATTTAATAGATAGAGAAAGCAAATCAGAAACATCCCTTTACATAGGAAGGTTGTCTACACTATTAGCTTTTAAATTAATCCATATTAAAAAGGAAATTTTCAATTATTTAAGAATGATTAAGGAAGAAAGTCATATAAATGATTGAAATTGCTCCTTGTCACTCTGCAGATAACTTTAGAGTCTCGTTAGTATCTTAACGTGCTCTCTTTACTCGTTGTCTTCTTCTAGATGAATGGCAATAGAAAACCTTTAGCCAATACGAAGTTTGTCTAAAGTGGTCACCGGCCCTTAAGTCGTGAAAACGTAGCAAAAAAACAAACTTAAACTTTGGTATTTATAATATTATAATAATAAATCTGCGTCCCGCGGTTACTCGTAAGCACAGTACATAGTAACCGTTGTTTTTTTCGAAATGAAAGGTACCTATGTCCTTTTCAGTCTGTACCTATGACAACGTGTAGGATACAAAATTTTATGATGATCGGACGAGTAGTTAGGGCGTGAAAGCGTAACAAACGTCTAAACAAATAAACAAACTCACTTTCGCATTTCTATTATTAGTTAGGATAAGTAATTAATAATTTATTTATTTATCAAGATACGCCGACAGTGATCATATTACACCTTCAAAATTAAACTGCTAAATACGTGGAGCTGATATGAATGAACACTCTATAAAGGCGTATACAACATTTGCGTTATATAGTGGTTAAAAAAATCAACAATTTTATTAGAAATAAAAACCCTTAATAACTAATAGTAATTAGGTTATTCACATACGTTACTACAAATTAATATTCTGTACTCCCAGTATGTTAATGATTCTCTAGAATGCTCATTTGATGTGTTTATGATGTGATCAACCAAATAAAATTTTAACCGAATTTCAGCTCATTTTCAAAATCTACCTTGAAGGAATCTCGAATTTCCTTTCAAATAACTTCAATAACAGTTAGGGATCATATTTTGGTGTTGCCAGAAGGTAATTTAGCCCAAATAGAGGATTCCCTTTTAATACGGAGGATTTGGGCCTAAATTGAAACGTCTCGAGTTGCCTTCCCGGGATATAAAGTTAAGCAGTGAAGTTTAATTTTTAGGGGCAAAAGTAATCATGGAGGTATAATATAATGTAACTCGGTTTTAAGGTGTCCTTTATAAAGTAAACGATCTTATGAGACGTTCTTTGTAAAGAACATGGTTTATTAATTATTTTTGGACGTGTTTGTGCAGTAATGTTACTGGTGTGGTAGGAACATTTTAGAATACATTTGAAGGACTCAAAATAATAAAGAAGAATAAAAAAACCGACTCGCTTACGAAGAGTTCCGTACCATTATCTATACAACGGCAAACAAAAACACGTTTGTTTTAAGGGCGCTTCCCCTTAAATATTTATTTTATATTTTTTTTAGTAATTGTTCTAATAGCGACAGCTGAAATACATCATCTGTAAAAAAAATCAAAGCTCTACCTATCACGGTTCATGAGATACAGCGGAGTAACAAGGTCCAGTTTTACCCTAAAAGCAGTAAATGTAATAATAACGTTTTACAACCAACCAATTATTGGTTGGTTGTAAAAAACTGATGGTTGCTATAATTTTAACAATTATAGCAACCATCAGTATCCTTCATCCTCCTCCTCACATCCATACCATCCCATTTTTTTGAAATGTATTATACATGCCAAAGAGTGTTAGTTCGTTTGTTGGTTTATTTCCCTTTCACGCCTTAACTGCTCAAGCGATCATCATGTGTTTGCTAAATGATACACCTTGTTTTTTGGATCATGGGTAGGATAACTAAATGTAGTCCGTATCAAAAAATAGGAAAATAACATTCTGCACTATAAAATATTTGTAATCTTGATCTCTCGCCCGCGTGCACACACACGCTCACACACACACACTCACACTAACACACTAACACACACACACACACACACACACACACACACACACACACACACACACACACACACTCACACCTTCTGTTTTACCAGGCACATAACAAACTTAGGTTTATTAATGGGAGTAGCCACTGGCTACCGAAACACAGTTTTCACTAGTTCGGAGTCAGTGGATTCATATCTTATGTTGTACTTATTGTTCGTGCCTAAATAAAAATATTTGATTTGATATTTGATTTTGATTTGATTTGAATCTATTGTAACCAATAGATAAAGATAGCAACAAAAACAATGTAATTATTCAAATAGGTAAAAGCATTTTTTTTTGCCGACCTCCTCCTCCAATACTCCCGGACTATGCCTGGGACCTTTTTTTAGGTATTTTCATGTATCTATATTTATTTGAAAAGTTGAAAAAGATGATACATGAATTTTGAAAAATTTTTTTTTTAGTTTTACCGCAGATTTGTCACATTTTAGTAAAATTAATTAAATAAAGAAAAGTCTATTAATAATATTTGGTCGATATTAAGTTTGTTTCCATTATAATTTCACTTGCGTTCCTCTTTCCTAGTCCTACCATCCGCATTATATTTTATTTTTTAATTAATTTTTACATCTTACTATAACTATGATTGATTTACCTATATTTTAAAAAAATAGGTATTCAATTGGTTTTTTTATCTATCTATTTATTTTTATTTATTAGCTATTTTAATACAATATTCCAAAAATCTATTTCTTATATTTTTATCTAACATTATTTTACTTATATTTTCTGCTGTTATGCTCTCTCATGCTCTCTTATGCTCTATAATAAAAATCTGTAAGTAGATCCATAACATCAACCATGCTTTGTACTAGCTGGCGCTCGGAGTGAGCCATACGATAAACCACTGGTAAGGAGTCTTTGACATGAATTTCCATTTCCGCTACATTTGTGAATCCCAGGTCGTGCATGCCTGTTGAGGCAGTCTTTGTATTTACCAAGTAAGTCATGGCACCTGCGTTTCTGCTCGTCCGGTAATTGACTACCACATTTGGGGACGACCCGTGCAGGCAAGGTGATAATTGTCTCCTATATAGCAATAGTGACCAAAATAAAATCCATCTATTATTTATATAATAATAATAATAATAATAATACATTTTCAAGAATCAAGCCACAGGTAATTTGCAGGCCTTTACTGGTTTAATTTTGGGTCCAAAAGCTTGGCTTCAATTTGAAATGGCCAATGCGTGACATATCGTCACGCCTTTCCCCCGAGGGGGCTGGCAGAGGTATAATACAACACACTTCGCCGCACGATATTCAGTCTCAAATGTGACAGGGCGAGTCTGTCGCCATACACCGGGCTCCAGTCATGTAGCAGATGATATAGGTACGATACGCATATATGTTAGCACAATGAAGAAATTGGTGTGAGCCGTCGGCTTTCTGGCTTGAGAGGCGGGTTTTCTCCAATTAGGCTATCATCGCTTTTACTGTGTGACACATTGTCTTTATTATCCACTGCGTGTCCAAAGACTGATTCACACATTTCTGTTATAGCCCCTGATCTAGATTGGCGCAAACATGACCAAGGTGGCGGCATAAGACCACCGAACCCCAAAAGCTAAGATAAGAAATGATTGCGGCATTCACATGCGACTTCAAATTTAAATTTTCCAAGTTTTAAACTAATTTAATTTTAAGTTTTAAATATACTCACAAGACTAAGCAATTATTTTGCCTATATTACTCTGAAGGCTGTCTGAATAGTTCTAAACTAATAAACTAAACTATTACATAGTAATTATGATAATGAAATTATTTGCTTTAAATCACAAACTATTTTGGGCTTGATTAAAATTAAAGTAGTGAAATTGACTGTAATATGTCTATTAAGTATGTAGATACCAGCGGGTTTCAGAAGGTTAATGTTATATAAGTAAGTTGCAGGTCAACAATGGCGGAAATATTTTCATATAGGGTCAACTGGGGCAAATTCGTCTGTGAGACAATTGCGTCTTTCGAGAATTAATGACAAACTCTTCACAAATTAGGCGCCACCTACATCTTTTTTCTATCTTTAGTTGCAATAATCTGTACAAGATGGCGTTAGTTGCCTAATTTGTGTAAATTTAGTAATCTCTACCAAAGCTCTGAAATATCAGACTAAAGTTAAAATATCTTAGTCTTCAGTTGCTTAATTAACCAGACAAATTAATCCACCTAAACACTATACACTTTAATCGACCTAAACACTATACAATAAATTCAAAACACAGTAGAATCGAAACATTTTTCAAACAAATCGGTAGAAAAACTCTACCGACGACGTGACGTACAAATTCATCCCGAATTTCGGGCAACACTTGCGATGGCGTACAAAAAAGGCCAAACAATTTAATAGTTCTGTTGGGAAATTTCGTAGACGCAAAATGAAATAGAGGGAACAAAAACAAGGCAGGAGTGTATGACAAGGTAATACAACGAGTGAACATGGCGACACCGTATAGAGTTATTGCAGTATGGCAATTTAGTTTTTCGTTTTGAATGTCTTCAATCGTTTTCCCAAACCGCCCCTGGTTTTTAACAAACTTCCAAAAAAGAGAAGGTTTTCAATTCAACTGTATTTATATATGTATGTATATTATTATTTTTTGTATGTACTCGTATGTTACGCGATAACTCCACCAATTGTGAATCAATTTTAATGATTCTTTTATTGTTTGGTAGATCATACTTTAGAGGTAGTTCCATTCAAATTTTATCGAAATAGGTTAAGTAGTTTTTAAAATATCAACAAAAGTCTAAAAATTGTTTACATGCGTATATTCGTCATCGAATTACAGGATGGGAAGTAAATTTTTTAAGCTTTTTCTATAATTAGTGTCATAGCCTAACTTAATAAAATAATGGCATGATATTGATGTAAACTCTGAATCTTTGTTTCATAACAAGATAAGCCAATATAAGCAATATAAAATATAAAAAAAAACAGCTCAAAACAGTATCCGCGGTTAAGGTAAAGTGAGTTTAAGTGACTGAAATTAAACAACTAAAGGCAGACGGTAAGCGGTTTGGCAAACACGGTATAATTGAGTTACTGCATGTATTGTGTGATGTATGTGTTTTGTGAAGGCGTTATATCCGATTGTGTGCCATGACAAAGTTATGTACAGTGCAAGGGTGGAAGTTACTGAAATTTTGTAGTGCTGAATAAAACGTTGAGTACTGAGCACTCGGTTTTAGGATGTTTTTACTAAGGATATTCTTTTTATCCGACGACACAAGAAGGAAGGTTACGTTTTTCGAGTGTTTGTATGTATGTATGAAGTTTCTTCGGCACGCCCTATAGCCTGAAAAGCTTGATGCATTTCGACATGTGAGGTATCGTTTGAATCGTCTTGATAGTGGAAGTGACATAGGGTACAACACTTTGCAGCTGGGTTTTTATTTTAATAATAAATAATACTTACTTGTTACTTGTTGTTGTTCGTTTTTATCAAAAAGGAATTTATTTAGGAATATTGATCAGGAAATAGTTTGTATTAGCAATGTTTCCTAGAGCATATAGATTACATAATAATCGTAATCATAAATAGTTAATTTCAAAGCTGAAAACATGCTCCTGTTTTAAATGTTGGTCAAACATTGTGTGATGTCTCCAAAGTACAATAGAACATATTTTAATACAATATACGTTCTAGTACGCTGGACTTTATCGTACGCTGGACGTTTTCGGACACTAATAAATATGAAACACTGGACATCGTTGGACTGTCTGGATATAATAAGACATTAGACTTTTAGCAAACTAAACATTCTAGACTTAATAGGATACTGGACATTATCATGATCTAAAAGAACAAGGTCAGCATTCCGGGAGCAATTTCCAAATTCCTAATAGAGCCAACATAATTTCAACGGAAGTCCTAATGGACTTCCGTTTGTTAATATCGTGCAACAAAATTCCTGTGGCTGCATTAGCTGGTTTGTTAGATTGTTGCCGCCAATAACCAAGTTCAGATGAAGTTAGTCGGTCCTGCAGATTAGTTTGGATTGCTTCCCGTCTTCTTGTGACTTAGTTGACTAGATGTTAGGTCATTTAATGGTGTTCATGTTTTCCTCAAATTAATTTTCACAGTACTGTTCTTACATAGTTAAGGTAAGCTTGGACGAATGAGTGGTTCTTAGTAGACATACGAGTACATACATACATACTGTACAAATACCCAAGTACTATGTACTACGTATGGAAAGGACAACGGGCAAAATCACATGGACGTTGGTCCAAACTCCGGCAAGAATGACACTATAAGGAAATTGTATTAAACTATATATTGTATTGTAATTGTAGGTAAGGTTTATAATGGAAACTGACGTGGTTTTCACACATTATGATTACACGAGACGCAGCCGCGCGCGCGCACTCGCCCTGATGAAGACCGCCGAATGCGGTTGAAACTATAGTCGGAATAATCGACTAAATAGTACGTTAGTAATTCCCGTGTTTTAATCATAATGTAAGGTTTATAGGTTTTAGCATAATAAATCTCGCTGACATCGAACCTACAGTTTTGGAGATATTTTGTTTTGTATTGTAAATCCTACAATATTCGACACGCTCAACTGCGCGACACAAGAAGATGGCGTTCTCCTCTCGGTGCTTGGCTGTCAAAGAGTTTCCCACCATGCAGGTCCCGTCATCGTGATTCGTAACGTCACCATGGAGGTTTTGCTTAACATTTCTGATAAAAAAATAATATTTTCCTATTCTTAAAAATAAAACATATCGGTTTCCGTAAGTTCAATTTTACCGGTGTCGTACTTTTTTTAAATGCATAAAAATAATCTACCGAATGCGCCATGTGTCAACCCTGTAGGTAAACTTATATACTTTATTACGGTTTTTGACCAATTTGCCCATTGTCTTTTCAATGTTTATTACGTATACGTGTACTTTATTAACCCTCTTAGCGATAAACATAGTCTAGAACCCTGGAATAGTTAAAAGTGTTTTGCTTTTGTCTTTCTTTTACATTTTGTAACTCAACACTGACTAACTATTTTGAGGATTTACAACGGTCATTGCTAAAGGGATGAATGTCCAATACTTTTACCCGACCGCGCAAGAAGGAGGGTTATGTTTTTCGGGTGTATGTATATACGCCCTGCAGCTTAAATAGCTTCATGGATTTCGACGTGAGAGGTGTCATTTGAATCGTCTTAATAGTGGAAATGACATACGGTACAACATTTGGAGCCAAGTTTTTTTGTTTTTCTTTTAATAATGTTAATTGTAAACTATAGCGTTAAGTAGGTATAGTTTTGACAAATAAAGAAAGACAGCAAGTATGGACTTGCAAGGAAAACGGAGAGAAAATAAGGAAAATATATTTTTAAGTTGAAGTAAAAGATAACGGCAAAGGAATTAAAAAAGAACATTTTAGAAAGATTAAGCTGCTCTGTACCAAAGAGCAGGATCTAGTTGATTCGTGTCTAGAGTTTTATTGTTTGATTTCAGATAAAATCTGCTCTCATTAATTGCAACCATTGCAAAGCAAAAAACCAAAGAAATCTTAACAGAATTAAACTTATAGCAAAAGCTGAACGTTTATATTTTATTTAAACGTAGAACTAATCAAAACCGCAAACGAAAAGCTCCTGCAGAGGTGCTAGTTAATTGAATAGAATCAACTTCAATTTCACCGTGGGTTCCTAATTTCTTCAAAGAAGCTCCCTCTAGCGGTGGTCAGGCACCGAGCTGAAGCCAAGGGATTTCAGTTTCAATTAACTTTGGATCGGCTGCGGCTTAAAGATAGAATGTGTCCCGTTTAGTCTCCGGTGCAGTCGCTAGGGGAGTACTATGAATTAAAGGGGATAATTTGAAGTGTGGCGAGTTGGTAATAGACGGTCAAGTAACGAGCGAGAGTACTTACTACCTATACTTACTTACCTATAAGAAATAGCTCTTCCATGATCCTATGATTAAAAAAAAGGTAAAGCATTCAGCAAAAACATAAGTAACAATAATAATATATTATTAATAGACTCAAAATTACTTGGCTACATTCGTTTAAGAATTTGTTATTAATTATTTTTTGCTTTTCAGTTTTTTTGGCGGTTTAATTTTTTGATAAAAAGTTTTTATTTTATATTTTTTTGTACGTTGGTATATAAATATAATAGACTGACCGGTCTATAAGCTCAGCATTAAAATCTGTGAATCACCCCTATTTACCCACCCTTAGGGTAGATTTTTTTATTTCAAATTTACATGAGACCAATTGAAATGTCAGATAGATTTCGGCAGACACATTCATTGCCACTGACATCCCAAGTGTGTCCTTACGAATCCTTATCTCCATGCTGCAAGGCAAAATCGGAAAGCGCAGAACACAAACCTTATAAATATTTTATTATTATGTATATAGGGTGACATTGCTGGGCACCTCTACGGTACAGTCTCGGTTTGGGCTGTCGCCGAGGGAGGGGAGTCGAATTGCTCTGGCAGCCCAGAAGGGGTTTGCTCTAGGGCCCTAATTGGAAGGGTTGAAGTTACAGTTAAAGTTAGATTTTAACAATGACTCTACCGCTTTGATTGGAAAAGGAGTCAGAAGAACAGGCAAGAAACTGAGGGGCATAAACTGGTGGATTATTTAAAGTTAACTAACCGATCTTCTAACAGATCTTGGGAATCTTCAAGTTTCGAAGAATCGGTTTCTTTTAAGCAAGCGTGCTCCAGAATAAAATATAAATCGGATGAGATTTTAACATCGATGTCCCGAAATGTTAATCTCGCCAGTTATTAGCAGACTCCCTACAGATATTTACCTTTATACACCCTACAATCTTTACAAAGTACAGAAATAACATTAAATAGATTCTTTTGAACGGTACTTATTTGAATTGTACATTAGGATGAATAAAATCGTCGTCTGTTACGATTTGTGTAAAATAAGTCGACAGATATTTTTTGGAGGTTAGAATTTGTAAAGCCAAATACATATTTTGAAATAAATCGTTCATATCCTAACTAATATTATAAATGCGAAAGTGACTTTGTTTGTTTATTTGTAACGCTTTCACGTCTTAACTACTGAACCGATCATCATAAAATTGTGCATATAGATTGTCAGAGGTACAAAAAAGGATATAGAGTACTTTTTACCGCGGGGCTCAGCTAGTTATAATATATTTACGTATTACCTACTTACTTAAAACTCCGCTGATTTAATTAAAAATAAATTGATAAAAAGTACAGAAGCCAATTTCAAACGACTAACTAATAGAATTGCTAATTTTCTAATATTTAGCAACATCTCCAAATAGTTAGGTCACGTAGGTATTTGGTAAAATTTTCTAAGCTAAGAAGGTACTTCAGGAGGGCTTTTCCTACGCGTAAGATGAGATGAGATTTTATCTTGGTCATTCTCACATCTATGACGTTTCAAATGAGAACAACAAGGACGAAAGAGGGTGAGATGAAAATCTCAAATCTCCGAATAGGGCCCAGAAGCTTTCATTGAAGTCGCTGGTTTTTATTCAGTAGATCTATTTGTCGTTTAATTAATTTCGCGTAGTATTATTTTTTGACTATTTTGATACATTTTCTCAGAGCGTCTTTTTAAATATTGATCATTCGGGCTCCATACTTTGGCTCAAAAGTTGGTCTAGTCTCATTACCCGACTGCGCAAGAAGGAGGGTGATTCATTCACTTGACTTGGTTGAGGGCAGCCGCACGCAATGGTCATTCGCAAACCCATTACTCTTAATCGCTAATTATTGTTGTAATCCTTCACTAATTAGGTAATCTAAATGTCTGCATTATTAAAATAATGTGAAGTCAACACTGCAGTCCACTTATTTCCACGTTCCTGAAGTCTAACGCCCACCATAGATACCCGTGATGACGAGTTCACGGATCAAAGTCAAAGTCAAAGTCAAAATGTTTTTATTCAATTTAGGTATCAAAGATACACTTATGAACGTCAAAGTTATTTAAATTGACTCGACCGCCGCGATCAGAAATCAGACACAACACCTCGGCCTTACCCGACTTTCCCCGACATATATAATAACACCCAAACAAAGAAGAAGGACAAACGTTCATAGCATGAATATTTCCCCTAGGTGGTAATCGAACCCACGCACAAGCTCAGAAAGCAGGATCACTATCAACTGAGCCATCGAGGCACCGATAACATTAGGTAAGTACTTTAAGAGTCCCGCGACGACGCTCTGAAATTTCCATACAAACGCGCTTGTCAAATTTCTTGGAAACCATTTGTCAGATTATGATGAAATTTAGCGTTTACAATTAAATGAACTACATACTATATCTCCGCCTATGTCCTTGGTTTTTTTAAAAAAAAACGTCCTCAAGAGAAAATAGAGCTATGAAAAATATCCGCATTTGTAAGGGGTTACTTTTGACTGATTTATTCGATAGACAAAGAAAATCAGAAATCCCTTTACATAGAGAGGTTGTCTACATCATTAGCTTTTAAATGAGTCCATAATACAAGGGAAATTCTTAGTTATTTAAGAATGATTACAGAAGCGCAAAAGTCATAAAAAAATTAAATTGCACTTTGTCACTCTGTAGGTAACTTTAGAGGCTCGTCAGTATCATTATTCGCTCTCTTCGCTCGTAGTCTTCTTCTAGACGAAATGGCTATAGAAAACCTTAAGCCAATGCGAAGTTAGTCTAAACTGGTCGGACTCTTAAGTTTTCACGACTCGATTATTTCTCCAATCAACTCTTTATTAAATACTGTTCTAGAAAGAGTAGTTAAGTCGTGAGTTCCGTTCAGACTTTAAGTCAATAAATCCGCCAAGAGTTTTCTGTCCAAGCATTTCTTAAGAGTCTTTGATTTTTGTTTTTCTCAGGAAGCCGGTACAATCCGGCTTCCGGATTTTATATCCGCACCAGTTAAAGAGTGAAACTTAGATTTATATGAAATGAGATTTTTTTGAAGAAATTGGAGCTATTTGGTTTAGATATTTATATGTAACAAACTGTTGCCCGTAACTTCGTTCGCGTTTATTCAGAAAATAGTATCCATAAACCCTCCTCGTGATATACTGTGAGTAATTATCAAATTATGAATAATAATCCGTTACCAAAGAGATCAGAGCCCAACATTTAAAAAAATACTGGCTGGTTTTAAGCGAAGTTTTAATTTTAGATTTCAGTTGTTATTTTAGTACCAACTACGCAATATTCTGTGATATGTTCTGACGCATTTGGTAGGCGACGCGTTATTTTTCATTAATTTACAGATTTTCATGACAAAAAGATTTATTAATTTAGAAAAAAGTATTCAAAAACCTTCCTTGTGACATACTGCAACTATTGGGCAGTCAATTAAAATTTTTACTTTTGGTTTTGGATTATTTTGCTTTTGTTGTACAATACATGTGTATTATACACGTCTGCCAACCCTTTAGGGATTAGATTTGGGACGGAATCGTTGGCGAAGTGTGGGTGTTGTAAAAACAGACAACACACAACAAACACAACAACATGGGGTCAGTCTGTCGCCGTACCTACACTACAGCGAGTTCGCCTCGATGAGATCGAATGAGACATTGCATATATTTATTGTATTTTTATTTTTTATTTGTTTAAATTACCAAAATAATTAACAAACTACACTTATGAACTTGAATAAAATGATTTAGAAAAAAAACTTAATAAATTTGCTAATCCAAACATTGTACACAGCGTTGTTAAGATAACTCATATTTTCTTAATATAACGTCAGCTATTTAAATATTCGTACTAAGAAGTATTCGTTTTACATTTTACAAATTTAGATGAAAAGTATCAAGTTCGTCACATGCATCAGTACATAATAAATTATTAAGTAATTGGCATATACGATGTATATGCCAATTATTGAGAAGAGACATCTCAAAGCTAATGCTTGTAAGTAATTCCTCACTTAGCAAGCCGTTCACAATCTTGTGGAGAGAACACATATCAGCGATTTTACGTCGTTGTGTGAGGCTTTGGAAATTTAAATTATTTCCTGCAAAATTTCACGAAAATTAGATCAACAGTACTCTAGTATCGTCGGACAAATAAATGCCGAATTGCAGTAGTGGATTTTAGCGATAATTACATATTCCAATTTGCAGATAAATGTAAAAATTGGATAGTGTTGGCTGTAAGAGAGCCAATATCTTTTTTTCTATTGCACGGGCTTACCCACGCTAAATTAGCATACTGCAAATTAGATCGTATAATGACCTATTTAGAGACCTCATTTTCGCTTAAGCAGAGATCATCCAATTAAATAAATAAATAATAAATAACGTTTCATACTAATAGCTCCCCCCACTAGGTTTGCTTGTGTTGGGGATGCCATAGAACACACACAAAAACAGACATCTCACATCTACTAACATCCAGACCCAGAACAGATTTTAAAATTCATCATTTGAAAACCTGCCTGGCCGGGTATCGAACCCGGGACCCTCTGCTTCTAAAGCAGTCGAGCTCCGACTAGGCTAGGTGGTCTTCAATTTATACAAAAAAGAAAATATAAAATGTTTTTGAAGTGAAACTTCTTATGCGATTTCCAACAAAGTCAAAAATGTTTTATTCAATTTGGGTATCAAAGATACACATAATATGAACGTCAAAGTTTTTTTTTTAAAATAGACTCGACTGCTTTGTTCGGATAAAGAGCCTCTACTCAGAAGAACAGGCAAGGAACTGAGGGGCATCATGTTTTCAAAGAATTAATAAAGTACTGTCTCACAAATGTTGGAACCGCTGCCGAAGCCTAACACCAGTAGGATGTCACGTGATTTGCACCAGCCAGGGACCACGTGTGGGGTTTCATATTATGGGTACCTTCCCACGGACGAGAGTGACAGTCCCCAAAGTAAGGAGGGCAAATAGGTATTTGCCCTCCTTTGTACTCAATATAGGATGTAAAAGTAAAATGTGTGAAAAGCGACATCAATGAAAAGGTTGTGAAACATAACGAGTGACAAAGACATATGGAGGAAACGCACACACTGTAGCGATCCCACACGAGTATCGTACAGAAGTCCATGACAGAGGGATATCATACAGAATATAAGTTAAATTTATTTTCTAGTGGATTTTTAGGGTTCCCTCCCAAAAGGGTAAAATGGGACCCTATTTCTAACACTCCGCTGTACGACCATCTATCTATCTGTCTGTCCGTCTGTCACGAGGCTGTATCTTATGAACTATGTTAATTAGACAGTTGAAGTTTTCACAGATGATGTATTTCTGTTGCCGCTATAACAACAAATACAAGTATAAATTAAAAAATTAAAAACTCCCGAGACCAATTTTCATCAACACCGTTTTACATCAAACATTCATTTCAGAACACTCCCGACTAATTAATATATTTCAAACAAAGAAAAAAAAAATCGGTTCATTTGTTCGGGAGCTACGATGCCACACACACACTCTCTCACACACATACATACACATACACACACTTACATCACATACGTCAAACATGATTTTTTGCCGTTTTTATAGATACTGGTACAGAACCCTTCGTGCGCGAGTCAGACTCGCACTTGGCCGGTTTTTTTGTAGCGATCTGTCAATACCATTTCAGCTTCCTAGCAGCAGATAATCTAATTTCCGTTCATCAAGATACCGCGTCTGTGTTGGTTCATCCCGTCACAGCCCGACGCTGATTTCCCTGGAGTTAATATTCCACAAACAAGTCGCTTAGTATTATTGCAGAAGTATTTCACCGCGATTTTCATTACCGTAATGCGGAAGATGGAAGTTTTGGGGACAATGGAAGATTTTTCACGTAATTTGTCAAGGAGGTCGTATTTTTTAACAAGTCAATTGTGTGTACCGACATCAGCTTGCTCCGTGGAAAATAAGATTAAGTACTTCTTGTTGTTGCTTACAAGATTTTTTTGTTGTATTGACTCCTTGTTATTACTGTACTCCACTTCTCTACTTCGAATACAGTAGTAATACTTTTTTTAGAAACCATGTCGGAGTAACTGAGTTAAGTCGGACGTGAGTTTATTTTACTAGTTAATATACTCCAGTTTATTTTAATATTATTTATTTATTCAAAATTGCGTACAGCACCCTAACGGTCCAAAGACCAAGACGATGCCATAATAATTATAAAATCATAAAACCACCAAATATAAAATCATAAATAATGATGCTTTAACAATTTAGTTGTTTTTAACATTTTAGAATCATTGTTACGCGAAGTGTGGGTGATGTATTACACCTCGGCCAGCTCCATCGGGGGAAAGGCGTGACGCTATGTTTGTATGTAAGGCGATAGGCAACAGGCTCACCTCCGGTCACATTTGGGACTGAATATCGTCCGGCGAAGTGTAGTCTTGTATTACAGCTCTGCTAGCCCTCTCGGAAGAAAGGCGTGACGATGTCGTCACATGCACCTTTCCCTTACTTTACTTACTTATTACCTTAATGTAAGATCACATTACATTACATATGTAAGAGAGTCAGTTCTCATACTCGTATGTATTGACTTTAGGCATATTTTGACATATTTTCGAAACTGCAAAAGGGTCCACATATTAGTGCTCTGTCTGGGAGACTTAGTTCTGCTGCTTATGCGGTTCGTAAGATTAGGCAACTGACCGATATAGCTACAGCTCGGATGGTTTACGTTGCTTACTTCCACAGCATAATGTCAAATGGCATTTTGCTGTGGGGATCAGCTGCTGAAGTAGAGGCCATTTTTATTTTGCAAAAGCGAACGATCCGCGCTATCTACGGGATGAGTCCCCGCGAATCATTGAGAGATTTAAATATATTAATTTTACCTTCTTTGTATATCTATGAAAATGTTATGTACGTTCTCAAAATCTACATAAATTTAAATTGAACTGTGACTATCACAATAATAACACTAGAAATAAGGATGGGATAGCTGTACCGAGATTTAGACTGACTAAGTCAAATAAGTCATTTTTAGGCAACTGCGTTCGTTTTTACAATAAAATCCCGAAAAATATAACAGGGCTCACTGAGGGAAAATTCAACTCACATGTAAAAACTACATTAATGAAAAGAGGGTATAATAAGGATAAGAATTATTTAGAAGACAAAGATGTCTGGAGCCTTCCTACTACTAGTAAATACTAAACTCGAAACAACTGCAAGCCAAAATTTGTGAGACTGTAATATATTTATTATTTGAAAAAAAATAATGCCCCTCAGTTTCTTGCCTGTTCTTCTGAGTAGAGGTTCGTTATCCGAACAAGGCGGTCGAGTCTATTTAAAAAAAACTTTGACGTTCATAAGTGTATCTTTGATACCTAAATTGAATAAAAACATTTTGACTTTTTTAAGACAAACTGTGGCCCATTATGCTACTCCCCTAAACCTGGTACCTGTTCACCTAAAGAATTATCGAAAGGTACTTTAGGTATTGTTTTCATTTGCTTAAACATTTTTTATAATTCCAAATTTCCTTTCATAATGTACTACTTAAGTTTAGAGTGGTCACCACGGCGTCTAGCAGACTCTCAGGGACTTTAGAGCAGATTTCGAGACCAAACGGGAAAAGCAAGCTTAATTTGGACCGGACAAAGTTGTAAGAGGATTTCCTCGCAAACGTACTGAGTTGGGTATTGTATGGGGTTGTAGGGATGTGGTAAAGAGTGATTGGACCGGATAAAGTCGCAATAACTAGGTAATTGTTAACTAATAAATTTGTTAGTTGTTTGAATCAGGCGTTTCTTTGCCGAAGTTCATCTTCAAAATTGTTCAATCTCCGAACGCGTGTCAATGGGCCACGCGCTCGGAGAGTCAACACGTCCTGAGGATGCCTCGTGTGAAGCGAAACACGTGTCGACGAAGTGCTCGAGTTAAAGAGGAAATACACTAGATATATGCGCTGGATGCAGGCCGCTACCAACCGGTCTTATTGGAGGTCTATGGGGGAGGCCTATGTCCAGCAGTGGACGTCCTATGGCTGATGGATGGATGGATATTAGTTCAAGTAATAATTTTAATAAATTCCTTATTTATTATTTCTAGTTAAAACGTCTCTACCTATTTTGTTTTATTAAAACATTTTTTACTTGTGACTGTAACTGATAACCGAAAGATAAAGTAACATCAATCTGGATTGTTTTGGAAATATTTGGATTGTAATGATGCAATTGCTTTTTTTTTATAAAAATATTTATTTGGATTATAATATTTTATCGTTTCTTTATGATAATAAATGATTACATACGTGCCTCTGGAATTCGGAGATCCGAATCATGACATCTAAAAACATTTGTACTCACTTACATAAACAGAAGTGGCACCAAAAGTTTCATAAGTCGTAAATCACGTCAACGTCAAGTCACGTCAAATCCAACTAATAAAATACATTTTATTAGTTGGATTTGGCCCGTACCATGATCTAAATAACCTTCCTTCTTACGCAGTCGGCTAAAAATAAGGTCTAAGAATTCCGAGAGCCAACACTTAATGACGTCACTCGTTATCGTCTTCGTCTCTTTCGAAATATTTGTAAATGAGAAATTTCGGTCTTGCTTAAGCATCTATTGACGTCAGTACGTGTTGCCCACGTGATCATTATTGACTCGGAATGCTATAACTGACGGAGTATATTATTTTTATTATACTATGGCTCGTGCCAGAACTAAGTGCCCCTAATTGCCGCGAACCCCCGCGAGTTGTTTGTATTGGTTAATAATGGCTTTTTGACCAATAAGAACGACGTATCAGGGCAGAGCTGGCGTGAAGGTTATCCGATTATATTATTATATTTTTCATGTCGTTGGTGCTAAATATAGTCTAGTAAAATAATGATATTAAATACTGCTGAAGATAAATCAATCTCTGATTCTTGCCACATCACTAGTAGGTACTGACATTATTTTAAAGCCGTAGCCTGTATCATTACCGCACCCAGAAAAGCTTAAACTTCTGCTTCGTCCCATAATGTTACAAGTTCCTACGGCAATGTTTGTAGCAATCTACGTGTATGACAATAAGCACGGTTTTAAATTATTTTTTCCGCGCTTCACATCGGGCGATTGAATAAGCGATGATAGCCTAGTTGGAGAAGGCCTGCCTCTCAAGCCAGAAGAAGCGGGTTCGAACCCAGCCGACGGCACGCACCAATTTACTCATTGTGTGAACACATGTGCGTATTGTGTGTCATCTGCTATATGACTGGAGCCCGGTGTATGGCGACATGCTCGCCCCCTGTCACATTTGGGACTGAATAACGTCCTGAAAATGTGGGTGTTGTATTACACCTCTGCCAGCCTCCTCGGGAAGAGGCGTAACGATATGTTTCACATCGGGCGAGTTAGTTTAAAACGCAAGCCTAATTTTATTGCGACAAAATAATGCTAATGTGAAAAGCTTTTTTGTTTTTAACTTTATAAAATATAAAAAACTTACTTATTTCTAGAACTATCAGTGTTTTTTTAAGATACGAAAATCTTATCGCAAATTGCAAAACGTTTTCATTTTCGAGAAAGCATTGCAGGATATCTGGTATAGTTTTATCTCTTCTTTATTTTTTCCCCCTTTCTTTATTTAAGTATAGGTCTAGGGATATTTCTTTTGGCATTGTTTTTATGTTTAATTATTTCTACTTAGTTATTTTTAAAATGTGAAAAAAGCAGTAGAGCATCTTCAAGAATGTTAGAGGACAGTTGCTGCAGGTATGTTATTTTGTTGGATATTAACAATTAGATAAGTACAAGGTTTATATTTATTTAATACATTTTGACACACAAATACATACAAAAGGCTTATATTACTTAGAAGTCTTTTGTACTTGTAAAAATTTATGTGTGTTTGTGTATATTTTTCTTCAATGCGTTAGTGTATACTTTGTAGCTTTTGAGCTGGAGTTTGTGGCTACGCGTATCTACTTTCATAAGGCATACGAGGTCGTGGGCATTGGCTAGAGGTTCTACAAAACATCTTGATTTTTTTTATAGCATTCAATTAGTCGTTACTAGTAGGTAAGTAGGTAGGGCACATCACTCGTAGACCTCGATGGGGCAGAAAAAATCTGGAGTGGTGACCGCGAACCAGAAGACAGCGTGAATAGAATAGAATATAATATTTTTTATTGTCATTAAGAAACAGTTCCTGAACTAATTGCCCAATTTTAACTAAAAAAAGAAATAAGGTTGCTCCTATAATGGACTCGTGGAAAAGTAATTACAATAAGATTCAAAAGCATTTGGTAATACTATTGAAGTCTTAAGAACGGGTGACCTCCTAAGGTGGACCGACGATCTGGTAAGGGTCTCGTGAAACCGCTGGATGCGAGCTGCGCAAGACCTGTCGTTAAGAAGATCATTGGGGTGAGCCTGTGTCTAGCAGTGGACGTCTTCTAGGCTAAAATGATGATGATGATGATAACCCAAGTCAGTAAAAAAATATAAAGTAAAAGAGGGAGAGTGTCATCGACAGATGCAACATTAATAGGGCAGCGAGACGGAATGTCCTCGTAGCCCCGTCCCGACTTTAATAAGAAAACTTTTGTCCGATTGACGAACTTTGTCAACGGAAAAATTACTTTTCCTCAGACACCTGCGTTGTGGAACGAAGATGTATAAGTAGGAAAGTAGGTGCTTATCTATAGAACTTTTGAAGAAGGAACATTTTAAATTTGCAATCATTTTGAGCACAATAACATTTTCGTTTCGCTCATTCACATTTTCGTTAAACCCGATTTTAACAATTATGTCAAAGCTACTACGTAAGAGCAAGAGTAAGTAAGTTGTCTTACGTAATTGAACCGATGTGGCATTGGTGCAAATCTAGGCTAGTTTTGGGGCCAAGGCACCAATGTGTGCATGTCTTAGACACAAAGTCGATGTTTAGGGCAATGTGTCACGCAGTATGAGGTTCAAAATCTATTGGCCTTGTCAAACTGATGCCCGGCTTGGACCCAAAGTTAAACCAGTTTGAGATCGGGACATAACAAAATTAACTTGGGTGTAAGTTTTTGACATACATATTTTTGTTAAAAAAAAGGAAAGGTACGTAATAACAACAAAAAGGACAGAACTTTAGAGGTAGAATAGGAAGAGGAGGTCGTTCAGAGACTGAGCGGATGTTTGCGAACGTTCCCGTGTCTTTACACAAGCGGTGAACGAAAAGAGAAAAGGGATCGCCGCTGCCATATATGCCGTGAGTTTAACCCCATCCTATATAATAAAGGTTTTATAGAAAGAAAATGACAGAACTTTAGAGCAGTTCCGAGGCTGAATAGTTCCACAGTTCTGTCATTTTATTTCTTTTAAATTAGTAACACGATCGAAAAAAACTGTAGGTCATAACTATTTTGAGTCTTTTTATTTATTTCCATACAAACGCGCTTCTCAAATTTCTTGAAAACCATTTGTCAGATTATGATGAAATTTAGCATGTCCAAATTAATTAACAATATCTCCGCCCCTATGTTCTTGAATTTTTTTAAAAACATTCTCAAGCTAAAATAGAGCTATGAAAAATATCCGCTTTTTTAAGGGGTCACTTTTGACTGATTTATTCAATAGGTAGACAAAGCAAATAAAAAATTCCTTTACATAGGGAAGGTTGTCTACATCATTAGCTGTTAAATGAATCCAAAATACAAGGGAAATTCTTAGTTATTTAAGAATGATTACAGAAGTGCAAAAGTCATAAAAAAATTGAAATTGCACTTTGTCACTCGTTAGGTAACTTTAAAGGCTCGTCAGTATCATTACTCGCTCTCTTCGCTCTAGACGAAATGGCTATAGAATACCATAAGCCAATGCGAAGTTAGCCTAAAGTGGTCGCCGGACTCTTAAGAAGAATATGTGAAGAATTTAACCTAACTGCTTCCTTATAGCATTCGCGTGACCGAATGGGACACACCAGTAGCAATGCGTTTTGTTTGCAAATAGATAGGTACGTAGCACTAGTCTAGCTCGATCTAAAACCTAGGCTAGGTAAGTCATCATCTTCTTACGCTTATCCCACTACGGTAGGGTCGGTACTGTTTGTATTTACATGTACATATATTTCTATTTTATTTCTATAAATTTATATTTCTCCATTCGTCTCTATCATAGACATGTTCACCGACGAAACAACAATAACATTTTTCGCATAAAAGTCCTTGCCACGCTGCGAATCTGATAGTTAGGATATTTTATTTTGTATAATTTGTATGTCTGTGTTGTTTTGTATATTTGTATTGTATGTTTTTGGTTTTTTAAATTTTAATGTTTTGTTGTACTTAGTAATGTAATATTATTGTTGGTTGTAAACGTAATGATTGGGTGTTTTTAGTCCTTTTGTTGCATTTTAAATAAATAAATCTCAAAATTAACTTCCTTCACTCGATGATGATTGACGTCTCTCTCTCTCTCTCTCTCTCTTTCTCTCTCTCTCTCTCTCTCTCTCTTTCTCTCTCTCTCTCTCTCTCTCTCTCTCTCTCTCTCTCTCTCTCTCTCTCTCTTTCTCTCTCTCTCTCTCTCTCTGTGTGTGTGTGTGTGTGTGTGTGTGTGTGTGTGTGTGTGTGTCTGTGGCATCGTAGCTCCCGAACGGATAAACTGATTTTGTTTTTTTTTTCGTTGAAAGGTGAATTAGTCGGGAATTCTAAGTTATGATTATATAGTTTATGAAAAAATATTCTTATGTAATGATCGTTCGTCAGTTTCTCGTCTCTTGGCATCAAACGACCGCACCACGAGAGTCGATAATAAATGGGTGTCGCTAAGAAAATATGAGGCAGAATTTGAGGTAACACCAATATTATTTTAACTGGAACAAAGTTTAGGATTTTAGTAAATTGTAGTTGGTTTCAAGTAAAACAAATGGTGAACAAATTATAAAACTCAAACTCAAATATTTGAAACTAGTGCAACTGAGTAGGTACCTTCTGAAGCGCATTATTTCGGTTGCAACTGTTGGATGGTGCCATTGAAACGCTTCAGTCAACTCTTTGATTTGGAGGCTTACTGTTAAAAGTACAGGCGTGCACACAAGAGATGTAGAATTTAAATTTAAAATTATTTCCAGTTTCTTTTCTCAAATAATGATACTGGGACTAGATATATTTTGTGATAATTTGTTAGTGTACTTTTTATGAAGTAGGTAGTTTATTTTTTTAAATACTAACTGTTACCCGTGACTTTGTTCACGCCGAAAACTATAGCCGGAATAATCGACTAAATCGTATGTGAGTAATTATTATAATTCCCGTCGAAGTCATTATAATTCCCGTTCCGTAAAATCATAATGACTTCGTTCGCGTTTATTCAGAAAATAGGATCCAAAAACCTTTTGTGAAATGCTGTAACGAACTATCTTCTTCAAATCTTATTAAGATCCATTCAGACGTTTACCATGAGAAGCTTACATATACAGACACGCAGACAGAGTTACGTTCGATTTAATAATATTATTATGGATGAAGGACTTTAAAACTTTTGCTGCAGTAATTATCCTGGCAAAGCTGGTGTTTACTATCAAATAAATAACTAAGCATATTAATAAATAGTTGTAAAAAATACATTTTCTTTTTAATACAATTTTACACTTCTAAGACAAACAAAAATGTACATATCTTTTAGCATTTCCTCTATGGAAGGACTAACTCCCAAAACAAGGGTTTCTTACACCCAGTTTAGTTGTTAGTGCCAACAATAATATAATGTACTTTTCATAAATAAATAATTTTGAATTTGAACTTGAATTTTTGATTTTAAAGGAGGTGGTTGATTTTTTAATTTTCGTTAGGTACCTAATAATAACTCCATCATTTATAAACCGGATTTGGACAATTGAATTTTTTATTTCTAGGTAGTTTGAGGTAGTAACATACTTTTAAATTGATCCCGGTCTTTTTAAAAATCAGTTCGGATGATCGGAAATTGGTATTTAAAAAAAATATAGTTTATTTTATTTTGTTTGGGAAACGTAACAGTGCGAACAAACTATATAATTTAACAGTACTATAACTATGCATCAATTACACATTTCCACATATAGATGTCTATTTTACACCTTGTCTAATAATATAATATAATTTAAAAGATATTGCAACAAGAGAGAGAAAAGAAGAAATGGCCCATAAAACAGTCTAAGCCGCATCAAATCAGTTCTTTAGTTTTATAGTTCTATACTATAGTTTTTCTTTATATTCATAAAGAAAGTTTTGTTGGTGAATGTACTCGTACCTTCACAGAGAGCGGAGCTGCGATTGGCAGACTAATTGATTTCCACTCGCAGGCAGTCAGGTGAGATCGGCGTTTTAGCTTTGAAATGCTGCAGTGGCGAAATAATGAACGTCATAATGTTATTAGCTTGCATGGGTACGTACTTATATAGCACTTAGTGTGGAACTAAGTTCTACCAAAAATACACATAGTAAAACAAACAACCAACAATAATCTTGTTAACATTTGATTTGCTGTCGTCCGAACTGGGTTTAGTAAATAATTTTACGATTTTTGTTGATTTCTTAAAAACCGCTTGACCGATACAATTTATATGGCCACCACTGAAGTATAATATACTAAACAAAATTACCGAAATCGATTCATAATAAAAATTGGCTTATTAAATATAGTCGAATTTAAAACCTCTTCCTTTTTTGTCGGTTAAAAATGGTAGTGGTTTAAAACAAAGTCACTGGTAAAGATAACGATTAGCTTTTTCATACATACATACGAGTACATACATATAATCACGTCTTTTTCCATAGGGGTAGGCAGAGACCACTTCTCTCCACTTGCTACGATCTTGGCATACATCTTTCGCTTCTTCCACTTTCATGAGTCTTTTCATACAAGCTCGTCGGTTACGGGTACTCTTGACCTGGCCTTTCTTCATTTGATTAATTATTATAGGCTCGATGACATTGGGCTTTTCTACTCTCCGTCATCGTCAGCCGGCTTACTCGAAGCCAGCGATTTTATAATCTTCCACAAGCAGCTTGTAAGCATTCTACGAGACAAGTTGAAAACCGGGCTACTTAACTCGCTTTTCGCTGGCGTGTTGGCTTGAAAGCTGGTAAACTAGCCAGCATCCTGTGTCATCCATCATAGTTGCTTTTGATCTTGCTGCGAGTACCTCATTATTTAATTTGATTTAATTTTTATTGGTTATTTTTTAAAATAATAAATTTCCAATGTACATGTCAAAAACCTAACTACCAAAAATTACCTCTAGTCGTTCCTGATGCGAAAGGTCCAATTACAACCACGGCATTGTCGCGCTGGATTGCGATGGCCATCCTCTGTACCAGGAACGACCCGGAGCGGGAGTCACACCACCACGCGAGCCTTTTTTCCACTGTCCCTTATGAACTCACAAGCGTCACTGCCCAACCACTTTACCAGGTGGTAGGCCGTTTATGCAAGGTACGACTAGGTGGGTACCACCGCAGTGCCAGATATTCTGCCGCCAAATAGTTATACTCTGTTCCCGTTTGAAGGGCACTGTAGCTAGTGAAATTGCGTGAGACGTGAGTGAACGTGAGACTCAAGAACTGACGTCTCACAGTGATGAACGCAGTGCAGTGCAACCAATGACTTTGTAAATCAAAGCAATGGGTAGCACTGCAACTGTTATGGGCGGGCATGGCGCTTACCATCAGGTGAATGTCCAGCTCGTCTCATCACTTGTTTATATTAAATAAAACCGCTCATGGTCTCCACGGCGATCAGAACAAAGTGGTAAGCGGGTCCATGACGACGGCGTACTTTAGCTTCTTCTTTAAAGCTGGCGTCTTCTGTGGCGGCTGACGGGAAAAGTACGGTGCGACCCAAGTGACTGTCGGCAACAGTACAGACGCAAATAGCGTCCCAAGCTAAAAAATATTTAAAACTAGCTGATCCCGAAAACTTCGTACCGCCTAACAGTCAAATCTTTAATATATTTTATCTGGCAATTAAAAAAAAATCTCTGCGTAAGAACCATCCTCGTACTTCAAGGAATATTCTAAAAAAAATATTAGCGAATTCGGTACGGCAGTTCTCGAGATTTGCGCTTAGCAACACATTTAGCGATTTATTTGTATATTATAGGAATAGATAGACTAAATTAAATAACTTTTCACACTCATAGCTTCCCACTAGGACTTCCTGTTTCGGAGTTGCTATGGAATATACGCAAAGACAAGGACAACTATCACCCAGACTTAGTACAAATGATTAAATTCATCATTCATTCATCTGCCCGGCCGGGAATCGAACCCGGGACCTCCTGCTCTGCTTATAAAGCAGTCGAACCCCGACTAAGCTATGACGGTGTGTATTTGGTTGATGACAACTCGCTAGTGTTGGCTTTGGAGCAAATTGAAGTTTTTGTCTGAAAAAAGCCTGATTTTGTGAGCTGGTTCGATAATTATACAGTTTGTTTTGGGAATCGAACCTACTCACAAAATTTCAAGAGTTTTTCAATTTTAATTCATCGGTTAAGAAATGCGACCTGTAGAGGTAGACAAAGATTCGGACAGAGCTCCAGAGAGAATCCGGACATACGAAAGCATTATTGTCGAAGCTGGACCAGAGATGCTTCGCTCACTAACTCACTCGGTCGAAAAGGCAAGGGTTTTGAAATTTTATCCTTTTCAATTACAAATGTCTCAGTTTTTAATCCGGGAAACAAAGATTTAAATTCATTAAAATCCAGTTTGATTTTAATTCCAAATTCTAATCAAAACCGTAGTTTATCAATATGTTTGTAATCTGTAGTATTGTCTCCGGAACTATTGGTCCGATGTCATAACTACATTCTTTCATTTCAATACTAATAGAAAACTACATAACCACTGCTCGGTTTAAGCTAGAAAACGCAAGATTACGATTCCGATTAGTGTGCGTTGCAGTAGGGAGAAGGCCTCTCAAGCCAGAGGGAGCGGGTTCGGACCCAGTCGATGGCACGCACCAATTTGTTCATTGTATGAACATAAGTGCGTATTTAATGTCATCTGCATTACACAATTGGAGCCCGATGAATGGCGAGAGGCTCGCCCTCTGTCACATTTGGGACTGAATATCGTCCGGCGAAGTGTGGGTGTTATACACCTCTGCCAGCCCCTTCGGGGGAAAGGCATGACGATATGTTTATGCAGTAGGGAGTTTCCACACAAAGAATACTGCACGGCTCGAGTTGATACGGTGAAGATCACTTTCCGTGTTGATTTTTGTATTACGAGCTTTATTACCACAATGCTGGTTCAGTGCGGGTTGGTGGTTGTAGTTGTTATAGCAAGAAACAATTAAAAAAATGTTTTTATTGATGTGAAAACATTTATTTCGTTACAACTTAAATTGTATAAATACAGTCATTTTAAAGTGTTTAATACATATCTCGATGTGTACAGTACAGGACATCTGTAGTCATATTATGTTGGAACATTTGGAAATTGATAATTTTGGTTTATTGCAATATTTGATCATACTAAAGCAGGGTGGTTACATTTTTTGAATTGAATAATTAATTTATTCAATTCAAAAAATGTAACCACGCTGCTTACAGTTTCTTCCATTTTATTTGTATTGCAAAGTTGGTTGCCCATTTATAGGAGGCAAGTAAATATAATTATAATTAGAAAAAAATATATATGACAATGTTTATCAATTTTTGTGTAGGTTTATGTGAGTAATTGTGAATTTAAGCAAAAAAGTTATAGTTGTAGTTAATTCTACTTTATTTATATTTTAACAATCCTTGTTTGGTATTTTATGTCGTAGTGTTTATTAACGGTTTGGTTTTAAAACATTTTTATAAATAGTGTAAAATTATAATATAATTACAATAATCAAAATGACGACTAGTGCACTTAAATAAATTATTGGTAGAAAATACTTAACATAAGTACTAAACACGTTTATACCTAATAATTATATTTATTTGAATGTACCATAGCAAAAATCAGACTTGTAGAGTAAGAGTAGAGTTCAAATCAAAATAATTATATCAATTAATCGAATGGCACACAAGTTTTGATGCAAAATCTACTTAAGTATAGCAACTACTGAAAATGACTTAAATATCTGATTAAAATATGAACACAATTTAAATATATAAACTTAGTTATAGGTATACAATTATTGTCAAATTATACATTCCTATAAAAACTTACAATTCAAATATAAATACTTCGAAGTCAACTTAAAATACTTCAATTAAAGTAGATTTCTAAAGTAATATTATTTACAGTCTCAATTAATTAAGATCTTGAAATTGGATCACAAGTTTAACTTAGGTACTTAATTTTTAATTGAACTTTTCTTAGTCGCTCACGTTACTGACTTCAATTTAGTATAGTCACAAGTATCTCAATACAATACTGCGGACTTGTTGCTTGACTGGCTGGTAACCAGAATCGGCTTCATTTTGACTTTTCAGTTATACAAAAAAGGAGATTGCCCACGACCACTTTCTTAAGCGCGTTTTGGGATGGTACGAGTATTTACCCTGCAACTTAAACACGTTCATTTAGCAGCTGTTTTTCATTTGTTTTGCGTTTGCATCGCTACAAAAAGTGGTCGTAGACAATCTCCCTAAAGCCGCTTGTCAAGTTGCGTTACCATCACACCGTTTTAACTGTTTACTTGTGATTTACTTGTTAACTCATTGCTATTTCATCAATTAAGTCATTTCATGGGGATTTTTGTATGTAGGAGCTGAGAGAGTAAAAAAAGTCCGTCTAGACCTCCAGGGTCCAATCAAAATAGACTGGTTGTTTTTAATAATTATTTTGTTAATTATAAAATGTAAATGAAGAAACTAAGACCAATTTGAAGAGCTTTGACCCAAATCAGGAAAATCTAAATTATTTTGAAGTAGAAACGTGAGCAACTTTCAAAAGAAACTAAGTATAAATGTACTAAAAATTCAACATTAGTTCATAAACGTCGATACAAATATTTTATCTATTTACAAATCAAGCAGCGCAATATAAAGCGCTAAATATAATTACACTAAACATTCCCTTATTCACAAATGCTTTATAGCCTTCATCTTAGCTCAAATATTCTTGGTCATCTTTCCGCTCACAAATGTCACGTGCGTTAACGTCCCAAAGCACAAAATAGCTAATACGAGCCTACTAGGCGTTTATGAATAAAGTTATTTTAATTTTAAATGTAAGTCAAGTAGTAACTTTCAGTGGCTTAAGCTTACATGCTTATTATAATAGGAATCTCGACATCAAGCTTAGCAACTCAAATAATCTCAATTATAATTTGTTTTATTTCAATCACTACGTTGTTCCGCATCAATTAACCATTATGTACCAAAATCAATGAATTTTCTACTTGTCTATACTTGCCATGATTGAAAATTTCAAATGTATAGCAAATAACAAAATTAATAGAAGAAAAAGTCTTTTGATTTTACCTAATTTTCTCTAAATGGTTGAGCAAATATTTCGTTTAACAGTTGTTGGTACTCTTCAGCATTGTATAAATAATCTTCATCGTCTAACAAACTCGTGGAATTATATCTGTAAATATAAAAAGTGTCAATATAAATAAAAATATAATAAATTTACGGAATAATATTTGAAAAATAGGTCCGCGGATCTTACCTTGGGGCATGCCTTTTCCTGCGCACGCTAACACTTGAAGTGGCTTCTATACAAAGCACAGCAAAATGATTATTACAGGAGTACCTGCAAAATAAACCAAACATTCTTTTCACCACCTACAACTTGAAAAAACAATTCTATTTTAAACCATAACAGTTCTGTTGTTCTTTAAAAGCTTTTGATTGCTCGAATTACCTTTCTTGTGATAGAAGTTTGTGTGAAAAAAGAGATGCTGCCATTCCTTTTCTGTTTGGGTCGTTGTTCTGCCATTCATCACAGAAGGTGTCTAAGGCTCTTTCACCGCTGGCGTGGGATCCATGCCAAATTATTTTCTGTGGCCTGGTGAATAAAAGTTAGAGTTAAATAATAGATATCTATTTTTCTCTCTTTTTAACGCGAGACAAACAGATTGGCTGCTAACTGCTAAGATTAGTGTTAAGCTGGATGAGGGAGTTGTTGAAGTATCTCCATTGAATAAAGCAGTTCTTCTGGTTGCCTAGGTGTTTTAGGAGTGTGTTCATGAAGTGTGGTCACCGCAAACGCTGTCTATAAACATAACTGTAGAGGCATTGTCTTTATCGGTGTGTTGCTCTTATTTTTCTAGCTGATTGTCTCTAGCTGGCTACTGAAATGGAGCCGGTTGGTAGCTAAGAATAAACAATTTTTGTATTGTGTGCTTGCTGCACGATCAGTCTATATTGCCTGCTGTATAAATTATTTATGTTTATAAACTATCAAAGTAGTGATATAAATTGTGCATTTTGAAAAACTTTTACATTAGCAATATTATAAAATAGAAAGTATTGTAATAATAATGTTTTTTTATTTTCTGTTTATAAAATTAAATATTATATAATTATACAAAACAATAAGCATATCCTATGCTACTTACCAATGCGAATCAGTTAGAATATTTTTTCCGTTGAAGCTGTAGATTCTTGGACTTCCAGGCATTATTCCTCCGCTGCCGTCAAATATATCAGAGAACGCTTTGAAGATAACATCTCCTTGCACATTTACTACAGGTAAATGACGATCTGCGTATCGCACTGTGGAGTCTAGATTTTGTATTCTGTAAGATAATGGACCATTATTTAAACTTGAGATTAAATTAAAAGTATGCCATAAGGCAACCGTCTTAGCAACTACTTAAATATTTCAAATAAAATTAACTGCCCATCTAAAAATGCATTAAAAACCAACTAAGAAGTAGTCGATTTGAAGAAAACGAGTTGCAAAGATAAATATGAAAAACAGGTATAACATGGAGCAGTTAAGTACAGTAGTAGTCAATAATATTTTTGTGAAATGTGTTATTTTTGAGATGATATGAATTGAGGACTGAAAAAATAATAAACCTAATCGATTTTCGTAAAAAAAAGAAAAATCAGCTACGATAACACAAGTTCACATATTTGAAAAACGAGAAACGTTTAACAAAGCACTAAATAACCACGTCAGATGAAATAAGTACACGTGTTATCCCATACCTGCTGGTCAACAAAGCTCTGAAGGTTCCCCTGAGTCCTGACCGTCTCGCTTGTCTGTAGCAAGCGTAGTCCGCTCTTCTCACTCCATGCATGTTGCCTGATAGTGGCTCATTCAAAGCTGCTAATCGAAGCTGTGAAAACGAAGCCACTTCTTAGTATAATTATGTCTGAACAGAATTTTTTTGAAAAGGGTCCTTAAAGATCACTTCCTTAAGGTAATTAATGACTTTTGACTCGAGACTCTGCCTTTCTGAATGTTATTGTAGATCTCTTGAATAGCGAAAAAGATTAATTCTAACTTCTTTCATTCTGTTGGTCACATTCTCATGCTGAATCCTACTATCCTACCAATATTATAAATGCGAAAGTTTGTAAGAATGGATGGATGGATGGATGTACAAACATCCTTCCATCCATCCATTCTTGCAAATTATTACAAATACTATTCCTTTACGCCAGAACGGCTGAACAGATCTGGATGACATTTGGCTCAGAGATAGATTACACACATTGACACATCAGAGATAGATTTGGCACATAGGATACTTTTTAACTGCGGGTGAAACCGCGGGGCGCAGCTAGTCATTCATATTTTGAACCCAGAAATATTCCAAGGGACTTAAAAACTGCTAAAGAAGTATCTAGTTTCTTTATAACCTGCGAAATTCGTGTAAGTTTTAGATGGTCGGCATATACTTATACTACTAATTATACTTACACTAGGACCCGGCGATACTGCAGGTGAGTTCTCAACCAGGTTCGAGATAGGTGGTACGTGGACCAGACTAGCGGCGGGCAGAGGCGGCGTTACTGCTGCTGGCGTTGGTGCTGGCACGGACTGGGTCACAAGAGAACCCAACTGTTCGAATGGAGAACAAAGGTTGGTTTATTGTTATTGTTAATTTCTTTCTTTACTTTATAGACTGACTTTTGAATTTGATTTTTTGATGAGCATAGTGCCATCGGCCTGACATTATTTTGTAACCCTTTCTGGCACAAGATGCTTTTGCGGCTTCAACCTTCATTTTATTAACTTTTTGTTTCCATGTTGTATACAAATAAACTTTCTTCAGCTTTATCTTTAAAGTACTTATTTTTAATTTACTTTTTTTTTAAATTTATTAACGTATCAATTTATTTTTTAAATGAGCACAGATAAACTTGGGTTATCCAATGTTTTGTTATTTTTATGCTAAAGATTTGGCAAACAAGTATAGATACTGCCTGACACTCCTACTTTTATTATATAAATGCGTGTGAGTGTGTATGTGTTTTTTTTACTACTTAATAGGCTTGCGTTTGGCCATCAACATGCCTGATGATAAGCAGTGGTGCGGCCTACGATGGAGCACGCTTGCCTAGAAGAAACCGATTCACTCGAGACTTGAAGACACCCAGATTAAAAGTGTCAGGGAACCACACTCTGCGATGGCAGAGTATTCCACACTCTAGCGGTCCGTATGAGAACGTATGTGTTGGTTTGTTACTTGTTTATGCTCAAACGAGTAGACCGATTTGAATGAGATTTGTAACGGAGATAACTTATATCCTGGATTAACACATAGGCTACTTTGTATCCCGAAAAAATAACGGACCTTGTAGGTTAGCGCGTGAAATCGCGAGGCGCAGCTAGTAAGCAATATTTGTAACAATGCCGACCTTTAATTTTTGAAACCAAATCAGAAAGAAAACCAGAAAATCAAGTAGTTTCTGTAGGATTCTTGATATCAGCCGGCCGAATCAATTATCACAATAATGCTAAAATTAAAGCTTGGAGAGTTACTCAGCTGGTTCTCCAAGGTCTTCAATTTATTCACGTGCGTGTCTGTTGGAACATAAATGTATCTACTACACAATTTATACTTGTGTAACGTTTACATGACTATGCAATTTAAATTCAGATTTATTCAGATTTTTATTTAAAACCATTTATCACCGTGTTCAATTTATTCATTGTGTGAACATATGTATGTGCGTATTGTATGTCATCTGCTACATGACTGGAGCCCGGTGTATGGCGACAGGCTCGCGTCCTGTCACATTTGGAACTGAATGTCGTTTGGCGAAGTGTGGGTGTTGTATTACACCTCTGTCAGCCCCCTTGAGGGACAGGCGTGACGATATGTTAATATGTTTTTTTTTAATCTTATTCATTTTTTGTTTACAACATGTCACTCCCATTGCATTAACAAAACTATCAATAAAGCAATGGAAAAAATTAATAAAAAATAAATCGTAAACTAAAAAAAAAAAAAAGAATCACTTGAGGTGACTCACATTTGAGCAGATCTTCGTTCGCATCGGATCCGGGATCCGCGAATAATCAATTAAAACGCCCATCGTCCAGTCTGTTTTAAGTTAAGACTCACACATTTGAGTAGATCTTTGGTCGCATTGGAGCTGACTCACACATTTGAGAAGATCTTTCGTCGCACCGAGTTCCGCTAATAATTTATTAAAACGCCCAACATCCAGTCTGTTCCACCTGTCCTTGTCGATAAGTCACCTCAAGTGCCCGCCTCTCGTGCTGAAGGCGCGTACATTCAGTGAGTAGGTGATATACACCCTACACCACTCTACTATAAAGTGTTTTATGGCTTACCGATACGTACTGCCATCCAGAGTTGACTTTGACTAACAAAGCCTGTTCTTCTACAACATAAGCCAGAGCACCTACTGGGCTAGATGATGCTAACTGTGAAACAGAAATAACAGTTAAGTAAACGAGAATCGTTTCGAAAAAACATACACGAAGTTCATCCCGATTCTCCAACAATGGGCAGCAATAAACAAACAAATGAAAACCGTTTTCTTTCCATGACAAAGAATTTGCTTTTTTTTTCAAAATATTTTTTTAACCTTGTCAATAATTTTGTAACCTTACATTTGTCGATCATATATATATAGGTAGCTTACGAGTACATCAATTGAATTTGAGACGTGGTCATGTCGTCTTGCCCACCTGACATTAAATAGATAATTTAAACATTAAAATAGTCTCAACATAATAATAATAAATAATATCGGAACACTTATACACACGGTCGTCTGACCCCAAACTAAGCAAAGCTTGTACTATGGCGGCCAGAGACTGATATACGTACATATATATACTTTTTAAAATACATACTTAAATAAATAACTACCACCCAGACATAGAACAAACACATGTTTGCCCTAAATGGGAATCGAACCCACGCCCCTTAGCTCAGAAGGCAGATTTACTACCGACTGAGCCACCGAGGCAGTCAAATTTTACCCATTCATACTTTGATTGTTTGTCTTACCCTTAACATTTCTTCTGTAGTTTGGAACACCGCAGCGCCAGGAACTGTCGTTTTCCCACTACTCGATTCTTCTGAATGCTGACTATGTAAAGGTGGTGGTGCTAAAATACAATTCGTACAATATTTAAACCTATAAAAAAATTACAATGTGAACAAAACTACATCTAGCTGTTGCTTACTGTCAAGTTTTTCCAAAGTAGATAAAACAAACGTGGATACGTGGATTTTACATTTCCAATTGCTATTTAGGAAATGTATACATTTCCTAGGAAATGTGTCTAATTTCACTTGTTTTACACATTTCCGTGCGATTTTAGGAATTACATACATTTCCTAAGAATTGTATACAATGGCAGATTACATACATTTCCGGTAACAGATACAAAAAATTAAGAAGATTTAGTCTTGCTATCCCAAAAAAGTATTCTATGTATAGGTACATAGTATACTTTTTAGTTTAAATAGACTAAATCCATGTTATGTTATGCTAAAAATATACCTGTCTTTTTTATTGTGCATTAGCAAGGACATCGATGCTTTTAGCTGGTTTAGTTTAAGTCATCTTATGGACAGTAAAATGTCCGTAGAAACAGTAGAACGCGAGTAGCTTGATAACAAAAACCTCTAGAAAAAAGTCTTAGCAATAAATGCCTTACCATGTCTCTCTCGGTCCCTATCCTTAAGATCCCTCAGCTCTTTCAGAGCTTTGAGCTCGTCAAAGGAACTCTTCGCGCCTGCAATTTAGCAGCGTGAAAAAAGCATGGAACATCACAAACACGGCTTTTAGTGGTAATGATATAACACCATTAAACAGAGAGCGAAATGGACTCTTGGTAGATGTTGGATGACTTTTACAAAACATCCTAAAGGGAGGCACTCATAATATGCCAAGAAATGTGTACGCTCGTACAAGGGGTGAATACTTTTAATCATCTGATTACACCTGTTAAAAAACATCCTAATAAGATTATACACGCGAAAGTTTGTAAGAATGGATGGATGTCAGAGACCACTTCTCTCCACGTGCTACGATCCTGGCATACATCTTTCGCTTCTTCCACTTTCATGAGTCTTTTCATACAAGCTCGTCGGTTACGGCTCTTGACCTGGCCTTTCTTCATTTGTTTTATTATTATAGGCTCGATGACATTGGGCTTTTTTACTCGCCGTCATCATCAGCCGGATTACTCGAAGCCAGCGATTTTACAATCCGCTTGTAAACTCGCTCAGTCTCATAATATCGCTAGCCCACAAGCAGCTTGTAAGCAATCTACGAGACAAGTTGAAAACCGGGCTACTTAACTCGTTTTTCGCTGCCATGTTGGCTTGAAAGCTTGTAAACTAGCCAGCATCCTGTGTCATCCATCATAGTTGTTTTTGATCTTGCTGCGAGTACCTCATTATTTAATTTGATTAAATTTTTGTTGGTTATTTTTTAAAATAATAAATTTCCAATGCACATGTCAAAAACCTAACTACCAAAAATTACCTCTAGTCGTTCCTGATGCGAAAGGTCCAATTACAACCACGGCATTGTCGCGCTGGATTGCGATGGCCATCCTCTGTACCAGGAACGACCCGGAGCGGGAGTCACCACCCTACCACGTCACACCACCACGCGAGCCTTTTTTCCACTGTCCCTTATGAACTCACAAGCGTCACTGCCCAACCACTTTACCAGGTGGTAGGCCGTTTATGCAAGGTACGACTAGGTGGGTACCACCGCAGTGCCAGATATTCTGCCGCCAAATAGTTATACTCTGTTCCGGTTTGAAGGGCACTGTAGCTAGTGAAATTGCGTGAGACGTGAGTGAACTGACGTCTCACAGTGATGAACGCAGTGCAGTGCAACCAATGACTTTGTAAATCAAAGCAATGGGTAGCACTGCAACTGTTATGGGTTGACATGACGCTTATCATCAGGTGAATGTCCAGCTCGTCTCATCACTTGTTTATATTAAATAAAACCGCTCATGGTCTCCACGGCGATCAGAACAAAGTGGTAAGCGGGTCCATGACGACGGCGTACTTTAGCTTCTTCTTTAAGCTGGCGTCTTCTGTGGCGGCTGACGGGAAAAGTACGGTGCGACCCAAGTGACTGTCGGCAACAGTACAGACGCAAATAGCGTCCCAAGCTAAAAAATATTTAAAACTAGCTGATCCCGAAAACTTCGTACCGCCTAACAGTCAAATCTTTAATATATTTTATCTGGCAATTAAAAAAAAAAAAACTCTGCCTAAGAACCATCCTCGTACTTCAAGGAATATTCTAGAAAAGAGAATTCGGTTCGGCTGTTCTCGAGATTTGAGGTTAGCAACACATTTAGCGACTCATTTGTATATTATAAGGAATAGATAGATTAAATTAAATAACTTTTCACACTCATAGCTTTCATCATTCATTCATCTGCCCGGCCGGAAATCGAATCTGGGACCTCCTGCTCTGCTTATAAAGCAGTCGAACCCCGACTAAGCTATGACGATGCGTATTTATTTGGTTGATGGCAACTCGCTAGAGTGTTGGCTTTGATGTAATTGACCGAGTTTTAATGTTTCTATTCATATTTAGTACCTGTTGAATATTTTTCTGCATGAGTTTTACTATTACTTACTTACTAAAAAATAAATGCAACAAAAGTATACTTACTTATAAACTTGAAAAGGCAAGATGTCCGAAGTTTGGACCCTCAGTACTATTGTATTGAAACTACAATATTTTTTCTTTTTAACTATAAATTAACCAGGTTTTATTTCAGGATACAGTATTATGATATAATTCCAAATTTCAATCAAAACTGTAGCTTATAAATATGTTTGTAGTCTGTAGTATAATCTCCGGAACATTGCTCCAATGTTAAGAGCGTTGAACGGGCGTTATTGCTTTCTCGCTGACACAATTCAGCATTTTTAAATTATTGGGTGAACAATTGCAATTCTTTCTTCTTAATTAAACATTATTTTAATAGTGATAGAATACTACATAATCACTGCGTAGCACAGGCTGTAAGACGCAAGCTGAACCGTAGGTAGATGAGCTAGTTTTTTTTTTAATGTACCTACCATTGGTCGACGATTGACCACCAACTCGCCTGATGTTAAGCGAGGTCTAAGACGGAGCACGACGACCTTTAAGGTACTTATATTCATCACTCTAGCCTTGAAGTTTTTTAGAGTGAAAAAGTACAAAGACGGCAGTTGAGTGAGGCGCTACAAGTGCGCTACTGTGACCCGTCTTCGGAACGGTTACACCGTATTACATCTAGAAACACGACTAGGTCATTTCACGGCATGGCTTGGTCCGGTGGGTGGTAACTAGCCACGGCCAAAGCCTCCCACCAGAGTTTGCTACCCGGTTAGCACTATCCGGGGTCCACGTGTAGGGAATCAGAATAGAGTACACACCTACGGACGTGGGTAGCTCAGCTCCCAAAACGTAGTTTTCATAATCATCATTAGTCTTTTACACGGCACACTGTAGGAACCCTGACCTACCCTACGTCGAGGGTGATTGAGCCGTGATCTACTACACGGGATCAGTGCGGGTTGGTGGATGCAGATTTCATAAAGCAAGAATGAATTAAAAATTGTTTTATTGATGTGAAAACATTTATTTCGTTACAACTAAAATTGTATAAATACAGTCATTTTAAAGTGTTTAAATACGTATGTCGACAGTATGGGATGTACATGTGTACAGTATGGGACATCTGTAGTCATATTATGTTGAAACCTTTGGATCTTGTTAATTTTGGTTTATTGCAATATTTGATCATATTATTATCAGTTTAAAGCAGGATGGATACATTTTTAGAGAATTGAATTACTTAATTACAGTTTCTTCCATTTTATTATTAAATAAAAACGAGTGTGATTTATTAGTATTGCAAAGTTGGTTGCCCATTTAAAGGAGGCAAGTAAATATAATTATAATCAGAAAAAAATATATATGACAATGTTTATCAATTTTTGTTTATGTTTATGTGAGTGATTGTGAATTTAAGCAAAAAAGTTATAGTTGTAGTTAATTCTACTTTATTTATATTTTAACAATCTTTGTTTGGTATTTTATGTCGTAGTGTTTATTAACGGTTTGGTTTTAAAACATTTTTATAAATAGTGTAAAATTATAATATAATTACAATAATCAAAATGACGACTAGTGCACTTAAATAAATTATTGGTAGAAAATACTTAACATAAGTACTAAACACGTTTATACCTAATAATTATATTTATTTGAATGTACCATAGCAAAAATCAGACTTGTAGAGTAAGAGTAGAGTTCAAATCAAAATAATTATATCAATTAATCGAATGGCACACAAGTTTTGATGCAAAATCTACTTAAGTATAGCAACTACTGAAAATGACTTAAATATCTGATTAAAATATGAACACAATTTAAATATATAAACTTAGTTATAGGTAAGTATACAATTATTGTCAAATTATACATTCCTATAAAAACTTACAATTCAAATATAAATACTTCGAAGTCAACTTAAAATACTTCAATTAAAGTAGATTTCTAAAGTAATATTATTTACAGTCTCAATTAATTAAGATCTTGAAATTGGATCACAAGTTTAACTTAGGTACTTAATTTTTAGTTGAACTTTTCTTAGCGCTCACGTTACTGACTTCAATTTAGTATAGTCACAAGTATCTCAATACAATACTGCGGACTTGTTGCTTGACTGGCTGGTAACCAGAATCGGCTTCATTTTGACTTTTCAGTTATACAAAAAAGGAGATTGCCCACGACCACTTTCTTAAGCGCGTTTTGGGATGGTACGAGTATTTACCCTGCAACTTAAACACGTTCATTTAGCAGCTGTTTTTCATTTGTTTTGCGTTTGCATCGCTACAAAAAGTGGTCGTAGACAATCTCCCTAAAGCCGCTTGTCAAGTTGCGTTACCATCACACCGTTTTAACTGTTTACTTGTGATTTACTTGTTAACTCATTGCTATTTCATCAATTAAGTCATTTCATGGGGATTTTTGTATGTAGGAGCTGAGAGAGTAAAAAAAGTCCGTCTAGACCTCCAGGGTCCAATCAAAATAGACTGGTTGTTTTTAATAATTATTTTGTTAATTATAAAATGTAAATGAAGAAACTAAGACCAATTTGAAGAGCTTTGACCCAAATCAGGAAAATCTAAATTATTTTGAAGCAGAAACGTGAGCAACTTTCAAAAGAAACTAAGTATAGGTATGTACTAAAAATTCAACATTAGTTCATAAACGTCGATACAAATATTTTATCTATTTACAAATCAAGCAGCGCAATATAAAGCGCTAAATATAATTACACTAAACATTCCCTTATTCACAAATGCTTTATAGCCTTCATCTTAGCTCAAATATTCTTGGTCATCTTTCCGCTCACAAATGTCACGTGCGTTAACGTCCCAAAGCACAAAATAGCTAATACGAGCCTACTAGGCGTTTATGAATAAAGTTATTTTAATTTTAAATGTAAGTCAAGTAGTAACTTTCAGTGGCTTAAGCTTACATGCTTATTATAATAGGAATCTCGACATCAAGCTTAGCAACTCAAATAATCTCAATTATAATTTGTTTTATTTCAATCACTACGTTGTTCCGCATCAATTAACCATTATGTACCAAAATCAATGAATTTTCTACTTGTCTATACTTGCCATGATTGAAAATTTCAAATGTATAGCAAATAACAAAATTAATAGAAGAAAAAGTCTTTTGATTTTACCTAATTTTCTCTAAATGGTTGAGCAAATATTTCGTTTAACAGTTGTTGGTACTCTTCAGCATTGTATAAATAATCTTCATCGTCTAACAAACTCGTGGAATTATATCTGTAAATATAAAAAGTGTCAATATAAATAAAAATATAATAAATTTACGGAATAATATTTGAAAAATAGGTCCGCGGATCTTACCTTGGGGCATGCCTTTTCCTGCGCACGCTAACACTTGAAGTGGCTTCTATACAAAGCACAGCAAAATGATTATTACAGGAGTACCTGCAAAATAAACCAAACATTATTTTCACCATCTACAACTTGAAAAAACAATTCTAGTTTAAACCATAACAGTTCTGTTGTTCTTTAAAAGCTTTTGATTGCTTGAATTACCTTTCTTGTGATAGAAGTTTGTGTGAAAAAAGAGATGCTGCCATTCCTTTTCTGTTTGGATCGTTGTTCTGCCATTCATCACAGAAGGTGTCTAAGGCTCTTTCACCGCTGGCGTGGGATCCATGCCAAATTATTTTCTGTGGCCTGGTGAATAAAAGTTATAGTTAAATAATAGAAATCTATTTCTCTCTCTCTTTAACGCGAGACAAACAGATTGGCTGCTAACTGCTAAGATTAGTGTTAAGCTGGATGAGGGAGTTGTTGAAATATCTCCATTGAATAAAGCAGTTCTTCTGGTTGCCTAGGTGTTTTAGGAGTGTGTTCATGAAGTGTGGTCACCGCAAACGCTGTCTATAAACATAACAGTAGAGGCATTGTCTTTATCGGTGTGTTGCTCTTATTTTTCTAGCTGACTTTCTCTAGCCGGCTACTGAAATGGAGCCGGTTGGTAGCTAAGAATAAACAATTTTTGTATTGTGTGCTTGCTGCACGATGAGTTTATATTGTCTGCTGTATAAATTATTTATGTTTATAAACTAACAAAGTAGTGATATAAAATGTGCATTTATTGAAAACTTTTGCATTTGTAACATTATACATAAATTAGAAAGTATTAATAATATATTTTTTTCTTTTTTTAAAATTAAACAATACATATACAAAACAATTAGCATATTTTATGTTACTTACCAATGCGAATCAGTTAGAATATTTTTTCCGTTGAAGCTGTAGATTCTTGGACTTCCAGGCATTATTCCTCCGCTGCCGTCAAATATATCAGAGAATGCTTTGAAGATAACATCTCCTTGCACATTTACTACAGGTAAATGACGATCTGCGTATCGCACTGTGGAGTCTAGATTTTGTATTCTGTAAGATAATGGACCATTAGTTAAACTTCGGATTAAACTAAAAGTATGCCATAAGGCAACCGTTTTAGCAACTACTTGAATATTTCAAATAAAATTAGCTGCACATCTAAAAAATGCATTAAAAACCGACTAAGAAGTAGTCGATTTGAAGAAAACGAGTTGCAAAGATAAATATGAAAAACAGGTATAACATGGAGCAGTTAAGTACAGTAGTAGTCAATAATATTTTTGTGAAATGTGTTATTTTTGAGATGATAATGAATTGAGGACTGAAAAAATAATAAACCTAATCGATTTTCGTAAAAAAAAGAAAAATCAGCTACGATAACACAAGTTCACATATTTGAAAAACGAGAAACGTTTAACAAAGCACTAAATAACCACGTCAGATGAAATAAGTACACGTGTTATCCCATACCTGCTGGTCAACAAAGCTCTGAAGGTTCCCCTGAGTCCTGACCGTCTCGCTTGTCTGTAGCAAGCGTAGTCCGCTCTTCTCACTCCATGCATGTTGCCTGATAGTGGCTCATTCAAGGCTGCTAATCGAAGCTGTGAAAACGAAGCCACTTCTTAGTATATGTTTCAATAGAAATTTCTCGAAAAGGATCCTTAAGGATCATTCCCTTTCAGAATCTCATTGCAAATCTCTTGAATAGCGAAAAAGATTAATTCTAACTTCTTTCATTCTGTTGGTCACATTCTCATGCTGAATCCTACTCTCCTACCAATATTATAAACGCGAAAGTTTATAAGAATGGATGGATGGAAGGATGTTTGTACATCCATCCATCCATCCATCTATTCTTACAAATTATTACTTTTACTATTCCTTTACAGATCTGGATGACATTTGGCTCAGAGATAGATTACACACATTGACACATCAGAGATAGATTTGGCACATAGGATACTTTTTAACTGCGGGTGAAACCGCGGGGCGCAGCTAGTCATTCATATTTTGAAACCAGAAATATCCCAAGGGACTTAAAAATTGCTAAAGAAGTCTCTAGTTTCTTCATAACATGCGAAATCCGAGTGAGTTTTAGACAGCATATATTTATACCGCCTTATACTTATACTTACACTAGGACCCGGCGATACTGCAGGTGAGTTCTCAACCAGGTTCGAGATAGGTGGTACGTGGACCAGACTAGCGGCGGGCAGAGGCGGCGTTACTGCTGCTGGCGTTGGTGCTGGCACGGACTGGGTCACAAGAGAACCCAACTGTTCGAATGGAGAAGAAAGGTTGGTTTATTGTTATTGTTATTGTTAATTTGTTTCTTTTACTTTATAGACTGGCTATTGAAAATGATTTGTGATGAGCATAGTGCCATCGGCCAGACATTTGTAACCCTTTCCGGCACAAGATGCTTGTGCGGCTTCACCACTACATTTTAATAACTTTTTATTTCCATGTTGTATACAAATAAACTTTCTTCAGCTTTATCTTTATAGTACTTATTTTTAATTTACTTTTTTTTAAATTTATAAACATATCAATTTATTTATTAAATGAGCACAGATAAACTTGGGTTATCCAATGTTTTGTTATTTTTATGTTAAAGATTTGGCAAACAAGTATAGATACTGCCTGATACTGACTTGAGGACACCCAGATTATAAGTGTCAGGGAACACACACTCTGGCAGAGTATTCCACACTCTAGCGGTCCGTATGAGAACGTATGTGTTGGTTTGTTACTTGTTTATGCTCAAACGAGTAGACCGATTTGAATGAGATTTGTAACGGAGATAACTTATATCCTGGATTAACACATAGGCTACTTTGTATCCCGAAAAATAACGGACCTTGTAGGTTAGCGCGTGAAATCGCGAGGCGCAGCTAGTAAGCAATATTTGTAACAATGCCGACCTTTAATTTTTGAAACCAAATCAGAAAGAAAACCAGAAAATCAAGTAGTTTCTGTAGGATTCTTGATATCAGCCGGCCGAATCAATTATCACAATAATGCTAAAATTAAAGCTTGGAGAGTTACTCAGCTGGTTCTCCAAGGTCTTCAATTTATTCACGTGCGTGTCTGTTGGAACATAAATGTATCTACTACACAATTTATACTTGTGTAACGTTTACATGACTATGCAATTTAAATTCAGATTTATTCAGATTTTTATTTAAAACCATTTATCACCGTGTTCAATTTATTCATTGTGTGAACATATGTGTGTGCGTATTGTATGTCATCTGCTACATGACTGGAGCCCGGTGTATGGCGACAGGCTCGCGTCCTATCACATTTGGGACTGAATATCGTTAGGCGAAGTGTGGGTGTTGTATTACACCTCTGTCAGCCCCCTTGAGGGACAGGCGTGACGATATGTTAGTATGTTTTTTTTTTAATCTTATTCATTTTTTGTTTACAATATGTCACTGCCATTGCATTCACAAAACTATCAATAAAACAATGGAATAAATAATAATAATAATAAAAACATCGCAAACTAAAAAAAAAAGCATAAAAAATCACTTGAGGTGACTCACATTTGAAAAGATCTTTGGTCACATCGGAGCCGGGTTCCGCAAATAATTTATTAAAACGCCCAACATCCAGTCTGTTCCAGATAAGTCACCTCAAGTGCCCGCCTCTCGTGCTGAAGGCGCATACATTCAGTGAGTAGGTGATATTTACCCTACACCACTCTACTATAAAGTGTTTTATGGCTTACCGATACGTACTGCCATCCAGAGTTGACTTTGACTAACAAAGCCTGTTCTTCTACAACATAAGCCAGAGCACCTACTGGGCTAGATGATGCTAACTGTGAAACAGAAATAACAGTTAAGTAAACGAGAATCGTTTCGAAAAAACATACACGAAGTTCATCCCGATTCTCCAACAATGGGTAGCAATAAACAAACAAATGAAAACCGTTTTCTTTCCATGACAAAGAATTTGCTTTTTTTTTTCAAAATATTTTTTATAATAGCCTTGTCAATAATTTTGTAACCTTACATCTGTCGATCATATATACCTATATAGGTAGCTTACGAGTACATCAATTGAATTTGAGACGTGGTCATGTCGTCTTGCCCACCTGACATTAAATAGATAATTTAAACATTAAAATAGTCTCAACATAATAATAATAAATAATATTCGGAACACTTACACACACGGTCGTCTGACCCCAAACTAAGCAAAGCTTGTACTATGGCGGCCAGAGACTGATATACGTACATATATATACTTTTTAAAATACATACTTAAATAAATAACTACCACCCAGACATAGAAAAAACACATGTTTGCCCTAAATGGGAATCGAACCCACGCCCCTTAGCTCAGAAGGCAGATTTACTACCGACTGAGCCACCGAGGCAGTCAAATTTTACCCATTCATACTTTGATTGTTTGTCTTACCCTTAACATTTCTTCTGTAGTTTGGAACACCGCAGCGCCAGGAACTGTCGTTTTCCCACTACTCGATTCTTCTGAATGCTGACTATGTAAAGGTGGTGGTGCTAAAATACAATTCGTACAATATATTTTAAACCTATAAAAAAAATACAATGTGAAAAACTACATCTAGCTGTTGCTTACTGTCAAGTTTTTCCAAAGTAGATAAAACAAACGTGGATACGTGGATTTTACATTTCCAATTGCTCTTAGGAAATGTATACATTTCCTAGGAAATGTGTCTAATTTAATTTGTTTTACACATTTCCGTGCGATTTTAGGATTTACATACATTTCCTAAGAATTGTATACCTACAATGACGGATTACATACATTTCTGGTATCAGATACAAAAAATTAAGAAGATTTAGTCTACCTATCCCAAAAAAGTATTCTATGTAATACATAGTATACTTTTTAGTTTAAATAGACTAAATCCATGTTTTGTTATGTTAAAAATATACCTGTCTTTGTTATTGTGCATTAGCAAGGACATCGATGCTTTTAGCTGGTTTAGTTTAAGTCATTTTATGGACAGTAAAATGCCCGTAGAAACAGCAGAACGCGAGTAGCTTGATAACAAAAACCTCTAGAAAAAAGTCTTAGCAATAAATGCCTTACCATGTCTCTCTCGGTCCCTATCCTTAAGATCCCTCAGCTCTTTCAGAGCTTTGAGCTCGTCAAAGGAACTCTTCGCGCCTGCAATTTAGCAGCGTGAAAAAAAGCATGGAACATCACAAACACGGCTTTTAGTGGTAATGATATAACACCATTAAACAGAGAGCGAAATGGACTCTTGGTAGATGTTGGATGACTTTTACAAAACATCCTAAAGGGAGGCACTCGTAATATGCCAAGAAATGTGTACGCTCGTACAAGGGGTAAATATTTTTAATCTCATTTGATTAAGCCTGTTAAAAAACATCCTACTAATATTATACACGCGAAAGTTTGTAAGAATGGATGGATGGATGGATGGATGTTTGTTACTCTTTCACACAAGAACGGCTGAACAGATCTGGATTAAATTTGGCACAGAGATAGATTATAGTCTAGAATAGCGCACATAGGATACTTTCTAATCGCGGGTGAAACCGCGGGGCGCAGCTAATGTATAATGTAGTTACCAACCATTTCTATGTTACTTATTTTTGTACTTGATAATTATACATTTTATTAAAATACATTAAATAGGTGAATTAATTAGTGATTTTACACAGCCCAAAAACAATTACAAATATCAATTCAAGTAGAATGTAATTAAAATAGGTATTCTTACCAGGTCTTCCCGGTCTGTATCTAGGGCTTCCATGGATCGGCTGTTCCTCATGAAAACTGACTCCTGGTTCTCCTTTGGGGCCTACTATAGATACCCCTGGAGGCCCCGGAGGTCCAGGAGGCCCGGGAGGTCCAGGCAAGTATTGAAGGGCTTCGGAAGCGGCACCGGGAGGCCCCGGTTGACCTGCGGGTCCTTGGGGACCTGGCAAGCCGGGGATGCCATCAGAACCTCTGTCGCCTTTGTCTCCTTTGAACTGTCAAGCAAAGGAGTCCGCTGATTACTTTATATTAGTTCGTTAAATCGTGTCGTTTTTTTTAAAATCCTACTTCCTACTTAATATTATAAATACGAAAGTTTGTAAGAATGGATGTATGGGTGGATGTTTGTTACTCTTTCACGCCAGAACGGATGAACAGATCTCGATGAAATTTGGCACAGAGATAGATTATAGTCTAGAATAGCACATAGGATACTTTTTAATCCCGGGTGAAACTGCGGGGCGCAGCTAGTATCCTAATAAATCACAATTATAGGGATATGTAAAATGGTATAATCTAAATAGTTTATGTATTTAACACAGGCAAAACCGAAAACAGCAATATCTATCTAACAAAAAGGTGAAGTTATACCCAAGTGTGATTTGTGAAATTTCACTCTTTATTACGTCAGAGGCAAGAAAGTTTATTTTATGAAAGGAGTCCTTTAGGGACGTCCTGCTATAAAAACCCAGGAACTTAAGGGTTAAAGTGTTAGAAACTACCTTACCCTTTACTTACGACAAACTTAAAAGTTAGACGAAGCTGAGTTATAAGGAAAGGGTATTTTATATACTTGCTTCCTACTTAACCATTGCTACGCAAAAATTTGCCGCTAATTTTAGAAAACAACCCATTAACATTTGGCTGGTGGGTGGGTATAAAATAAGTTCTGTGTTTTAATACATTGTTTTTAGTTTAGCAGATACGATTGTCTTTAAGTAACTATTAATCTAAATAATACTAAAACTCTGATTTCTGATAAATCAATTAGAACACAATACAATTTACTTACCTAAAATATTTCATGACTTGTAGTCTTTGAGTCTCTAATGACGTACTCGTAAGCTGATAATATTAATATGATAACACAGACATTGTTCCACGATTATTATGTATGATATATTCATTACGTATTGTACGCTTGGATAGTCCACCGCATAAGTAGGCAATCATTCAGTCCATTGTAGTTAATTCGCGAAACGACTTCGTCGCATTGAGTCGCGTAGTGCTGTGCGTACGGAATGTTTCTGTATTTAGCAATCGTCGCGGTCGGCTTGTTCTACTGGTATGGAGTGAGAACATTTAGTTACTGGAAAAATAAGGGCATTAAACATGACGACCCTCTTCCCTTTGTCGGTAACAATATCAAACAATTCTTCCAGAAAGCTAGCATGTGCATGATGGCCACCGAAATGTACGAGAAATATCCGAACGAAAAGGTTGTTGGCTTTTACAGAGCCACCAGCCCGGAATTGGTTATTAGAGACCCGGATATAATAAAGCGGATTCTCGTCACGGATTTCCAATATTTCTATGCAAGGGGACTTAATCCGCACAAAACTGTTATAGAGCCTCTACTGAAAAATTTGTTTTTTGCTGATGGGGATTTGTGGAGACTTATACGTCAAAGATTTACTCCTGCTTTTAGTACGGGGAAATTAAAGGCTATGTTCCCGCTCATCACGGAGAGAGCTGAAAAACTGCAAATAATAACCGAGGATGTAGCAAAGAGAGAGTTTTATGACGTACGAGAGTTGATGGCGAGATATACGACTGATTTCATCGGTGCATGTGGTTTTGGCATCAACATCGACTCTTTGAACGATGAAGACTCGGAATTTAGGAAACTAGGCAAAAGAATATTTGAAAGAAGACCCCGCGATGCCATTTCGGCATCTTTAAAATTTATTTTTCCGGAATTGTGCAAAAACTTGACTTTTTTGACAAAAGAGTTGGAGATCACTATGCATCAATTGGTTCAAAGAGTACTCAAAGAAAGAAATTTCAAACCTTCGGGAAGAAACGATTTCATTGACTTGTTATTGGAGTTACAGGAAAAAGGAAAAATGATCGGGGAATCTATTGAGCAAAAAAATGCTGATGGTACTCCTAAGATTGTTGACTTGGAGTTGAGCGATGCGATAATGACAGCTCAAGTGTTTGTCTTCTTTGGAGCTGGCTTTGAAACATCATCGACTGCGTCAAGTTACACCTTACACCAACTGGCTTTCAACCCTGATTGCCAAGAAAAAGTCCAAAAAGAAATAGATACAGTTCTAGCTCGTCACAACGGCAAACTGACTTATGATGCAGTAAAAGAGATGACCTATTTAGAAATGGCTTTCTATGAATCCATGCGAATGTACCCTTCAGTTGGGTATTTGCTTAGGATGTGTACAATACCAGAATACACCATACCCGAGATTGACTTGACAATAAACGAAGGAGTGAAAGTTATGATACCGATTCAGGCAATTCACAGAGACCCTAAATACTTCAGAGAACCGGAAAAGTTTGACCCAGAAAGATTTAGTGATGGAGTTGCAAAGGATTACATTAGAAGATTTGTATTTTTACCTTTTGGAGAAGGGCCACGAGCATGTGTTGGTAAGTAAATTATCTTATTCCGCTATTGATAAATTGTGTTCGTATGGAATTTTGGAACGTTCCAAGATAAAAATGATTATGTCATCAAGATTATTTCGCTATTATCACACTGAAATAATATTATACGTACTGATTTCCTCATCGAAAAAATTTAAGAATTATTACGAAGGATTACCTCCAATACTTAATATTTCTAATATTTTCAGACACTAATATTAATAAATACCTATTCGTGATCAACGATTCTATTACTTAAACATGCTAGCTCTCGCTTAATAATGCTGGCAGTATTAGCACTATTGTAGGAACTTGGTGTTAGGCAAGAGATTTGGTGAAAAAAGAAAAAGAATTCATAAAATCGGTTCACAATTGATGAAAACATCAATGAACATACACAAAAAAAATCATACAGATGAACATTGAATTTCCTCTTGTTTCGAAATCGGTGAAAATGTATTAACCAAATTCGTGTCTTAACACTAATCCTTACTAATATTATTTAAACGAAATAGAGTTTGTGTGTTACGCTTTCACGCTCTAACTACTCAACCAGTCATCATGAAATTTTGCATACACGTTGTAAGAGGTGTATTACTATTTAGAAGATATAAACCTTTTATCCCGAAAAAAATAACGGTTCCTGTGGACCCGTGGATGAAATCACAGGATGCAGCTAATACTTACTTAGTAGAAAAGTCATAATCATTATTTTCTAGGAGCAAGACTTGGTCAAATGCAGAGTATGGCCGGCCTCGCAGCTGTTCTTCAGAAATATAGTGTAGAACCAGCAGCTTGCAGTCTCCAGAACCCCTTACCTGAACCCACAGGAATTGTTTCCGAAGGATTCGTTGGAGGTCTTCCACTCAAGATAAAAAAACGAGAGGTGAAAACGTGAACTTCATTGTTAAGTTAAATGAAGCTAATTTTACTACGTTAATACTACTTTTTGTTGCCAAGTTGAAGTTTATAACTGTCATAAAGACAAAGTTAAAAGGTCAAGGAAATATTTTAGGATGTAGACAAATTAACAGTGTAGGTAAGATATTTATAACTTTTTGTTACTTTTTGAGCGTCATTTAGTTTCCTGTATTCAAGTAGGTATGAATATTTTTAGGTTTAGGTGATATAGTTCGGATTTGGAACTAATGTATGAAAAAACCAAAACACTCTATTAAATACACATGGTATTTTGTAAGGTGTATGAAACACAGATTGTGTTATGTGTATTTACCACAGATTGTGGTTTGTACCGTCATATTTCACTAAGACCCGTGGTTCCGTTGAATAAATTTACGGATCAATTATTATAATTTTTTTAATATATTGTTTTATTAAGAAGCATCACTATCTTATTATTGGTATTTTGTATGGCAGAGAGTTTGATTATGGTAAATACAAATTTATTAATTTATAAACAATAAATACTTAAAGCATACTCTCTCAAAGACTGTTTATGATTATTTTGCTTTTAAAATTTATATATTTTAAGTTATAAAAAATATTTCACATTAATAGATTTAATTTACTTGTATGATTTTAAGATACTTACATTTTCAAATAGTTTACTTGATGTACTCGTAGGTTCAACACTTACCATAGACACATCCAAAATATTAACACCAGGGTCGCCTTTTTCGCCTTTTGGTCCAGCAGGCCCCGGTGTACCAGGGGCCCCCAATGTTCCAGGACGTCCCTGTAGTACCAATGTACAAATATTAGCTAAGTATGCATTATATCTACTGTTATTAATAAACAGTAAACATAAGGATCAACAAATTGTTTTCTATTTTACCTTGTTATTCTGATCAGTGTGCATTAGTAGAAGAAGAAAAACAGTAATTAATTAGTTTCATCTTATAAAGTTTAGACTAAATAGGATTATCGTTTCTAAATCGTGATACACAAAAGCATTTATAGACATATTATAAAATTAAAAGTATGTCAGTCCGTCTGTTCGTATGCTTTTCATGGTTAAACGGCTGAATGGATCTTGATGAAATTTGATAATTAGTTAGTGTCTCATGAGGAAGGTTTTTGGATACTTGTTGTGAATAAACGCGAACGAAGTCGCTGGTAAGGGCTAGTATATTAAATTAAAAAAAGCCTTATAATGACATAATTTTAGAGCTGGTTAATTTAGGTTAGGTTAGAAATATATTTACTAAGGAGAATAATTATATACAAAATTTACGACAAGAGCTTCAAAGACAAATGATAGGTAAACAAAAAAAAAACGTACCATCCATCCCGGTAAGCCAATATCGCCCTTTTCGCCGGGCTTTCCTGGAATACCCGGTGTACCTTGAAGACCTTGGAGACCTCGAGGGCCCTGAGGACCGGGTCTGCCTCTCCTACCTCTCAACCCTGTGTCACCCTTGTCTCCCTGTCAAAAAAAAAAAACTAAAATTCACAATCATAACGACAAAAATTTACAGGGCGACGTGGTTGGTAAACGACAAAGACATTGGAATAAAAATAAAATACAACAGACATCGAAATGAAGTTTTTTAAAGTATCTATTTCTTTTACTTAGTACTTGGCCATACTTATCTATAATTAGTCAGCATTTTCTTAGCTCTTACCTTGATTGTTATAATATCGGATCCAGAAGAACTGACACTAATAGGGCCTGGAGGGCCCCTTTCACCCCGGTCTCCTTTAAGACCGGTAGGCCCTGAAGGCCCCGCTACCCCAGGCATACCCGAGGGGCCGATGTCTCCTCGCTCGCCAGGCTTGCCATCTTTGCCTGGAAATCCTGGAGGCCCTTCTATACCGCGAGTTCCTTTTTCACCCTGAACAGAAATTAATAGTTTCGAGTTTAGTGTTTTTCTTTATTAATAAATAAAACTAAAATAGAAAAAAATAAAAATAAATAGAACTATTTATTAGGTATGTAGATCGTTGCGCCATGAATGAGTGTATCGTGCAATTTAATTTAATCACCTGTAACCAATGTTTGACTAATACTTTTTTTTTGGAAAAAAAGGATGCATTAATAAAACTTTTAGAGTATTAATATTAATAGTATAAGTAAAGTTATTAACCTTTTCCCCTTTGTCGCCTTTTGAACCAGCAACGTGCATTTGACCTGTGCAAATACAAACAATATATTATTATATTCTTATCCGAAACATTTTGGATAGTTTAATTTGTTTTTGTGCCGGGCTGGGGCCACGTTAATCGCTACAACGCGAATATTTACTGTATTGCAGAACATGGAAAAATAATATGTAAGTACTTTATTTAGCACGATGCCAGGACACTAAACCGATTAGTATCTCAAACACTGCGAATAATCGTGATGACAGCCATGCGATGTTTTGGAGTCGTGACGTATGGTACAGAGCAATATAGTCAGGGCCCCAGTATAAATGAAATTGTAAACTACATTACCTGATGCTGCAAAGTTGGGATCTTCAGGATTGAAAACACCGATTCCTGGGGGCCCCGGTGGTCCTGTATTTCCTTGTTCACCTAGCATAAGAAAAATCAAACTATTGTTAAAGTCAAACTCAGTATATCATTATTATACCTATACTTATATTATTGCTATCATATTTTTGTCCATTTGCTTCATTTTCTCGACTAATAATCATAAACGATCTTCTAAAAATGTTTCAAAGAAGAACATATAAACTAAAAAAAGCGGGAAAATCCATTAAACAAACTTTTTCACTTTCACTTTTAAAAAAATTTCGTTAGACTAATTAACTAACTTAACCTGAGCCATTCTGTCAATGATATAAAATACATAGGTAGGATTTTCTTTAGTACAAGCACCTTTTTCTCCTTTGTCAGCTGGTCTGCCATTAGCACCAGGCATTCCTGGCCTTCCATCATTACCTGGAGTACCTCTGTCACCTTTCATGCCTCGATCTCCTTGGGGCCCGGGATGACCCTAAAACAGTTAAGTAATTCGTACAAGTCGCTTAGGTCCAAAACCTACTACATTATTTTTTGAAATACTAGTATATGCATGAAAATTACTGTACTTTCGTAACAAAATGTACTGAAAAACAGGTATACTTAGTGGCTTATTTTATTAAAGAAATATTCTTAAAAGTCCTGAAAAATTAGTGATAACGATGATGTCAAAGGTTTAACTTAAAGTAAAATAATTACACGATCTCCCTTATTTCCGATCTGTCCAATTTGGCCCCTTTCGCCTTTGTGTCCCGGGAAGCCTCTTTCACCAGATGGCCCAACGGGGCCCGGCTGGCCAATGTCACCTTTGGGGCCCGGGGCCCCTGGTCTACCAATGGCCCCTCCATATGAGCCGAGGAGGGATTCCTAAGTATAAAACAAAAAGTAAGTATCACAATAACCCTTTATGAAAGTTAATGATTATCGGTCGCTTATCTTGTTTTTCACGTGCCTACTATCTTAATAAAATTAAGTATGGTAAGTATCGAAAATGTAGCGTACTTAATTACATGCACTTAGTGCGTGATTGTGAATTTCAGCACCTCATGATTACCCACATATACTTTCAACTACATCGCTTCTAGCCGTGGCTTTACTGATTTTTCAAAACCTGTCACTCAGTGAGCATCAGGGAGTGTGCACTGTGCAGTTATCTATTTAATTGGAAGAAAACAGAAACCAGTGGGTGACTATTTGTTCCAATTAGAAATTGTTTCTATACCCAAACTAATAAATATACAAACTTAGAAATATAGATAGCATGATGTAATTGAGGCAAATGCGTCTGTTGGGCAATTGTGTCTTTCGAGAATTACTGACAAACTCTACACAAATAAGGCACACCTACATCTTTTTACCTGACTGCGCAAGAAGGAGGGTTCTGTTTTTCGAGTGCATGTCTGTATGTATCTATGTGGGTATGAATGTATGTATGTATGAGGTTTCTTTGGCACGCCCCACACCCCAAACAGCTTCATGGATTTCGACATGTGAGGTGTCATTTGAATCGTCTTGATAGTAAAAGTGACATAGGGTACAACATTTTGCAGCCGGGTTTTTTCGTTTTTTTTTTAAATAATATTACTTGTTAATTGTTGTAAATATCTTTAGTTGCAATAATCTGTACAAGATGGCGTTAGTTGCTTAATTTGTGAAGGGTTTGTCAGTAATTCATGAAAGACGCAATTGCCCCACAGAAGAAATTTGCCTGAGTTGAGAAGAAGTTTGCCCTATAGTGCTACAAAGTTTTGTACACTCCGCACCGGGGTTAAAAATAACAACAATTTCAACTTATCTAATGCAATTTAAAATACGTATTCAAATACACAGGAGTGGAACTTGAAGCTCACAATTCCCTTATCTGGCCGTGTCATCGGCATAAATCAACGAGAACGAGCCACTTTCACACTTTTGTCACAGTGAATTGCTTTCAGTACATAAGCCTTTGAAAGATTGTTAACTTTTTACTATTTGTCATATTTAAATGTATGTACCAATTTATTTATTCATTTAGGTACTTGTGTATGTTTCTGACTGGGTAGTTTTTTTGTACTCGTATGTCTATGTAGGTGTTATTATGTAAGTTTATTAATATTCTCAAATTTGTAAGTACATTTTTTTTGCTATTCATTTTATTTTAGCACACACCACCGTCCATGCTTAATCGTAATGTTTTTATTTGTTGTCTGTAAGAAATCGCTTTTAAGCGATAATACCGTCCATTGCGCCTATATTTTTGAGTGTTTATTAAGATTTATTTTATATTTGGCGTCAATAACGAGTTTTTGTATTGTATTGTACATATTTATATTGTATAGCTTGTTAATTTTCAAAGGTTTGTGTGATACACAAAATAGCTTGCAATCACTAGATATGGAAAATTCTATAACGCATTCGCTTGACAAGATTTTGCTACAAACTAAGTTTGTATGAGAATGTTAACTTGAATGAATGAATGTTGACTGAGTCCGCAAACTAAGTTTGTATGAAAATGTTAACTAAGTGTGTCGTTTTTCGGTTGGATAATTTTTTGCTGCAAAGATTTTTTTGCCATCATTTTGGTAAGGTATCTTGTCAAAGAGTAGTGTCGAAGAACTGTAGTCAAAAATGTAAGTACGAGTACTTTACTGTTAAAATGCTTTTTTTTAATTAAACGATTTTGCGTTGAAACGTGTGCCTGATGATTAATTGTTTAAGGGCCCGGCGACCACTTTAGACTAACTTCACATTGGACGAACGTTTTCTGTTGCCTTTTCGTCTAGAAGAAGACGACAAGCAAAGAGAGCAAGTAAAGATACTGATGAGCCTCTAAAGTTATCTCCAGTGCAAACAAAGTGCATTTTTTTATGATTTTCGCATTTTTCTAATCATTCTTAAACAATTACAAATTTCCCTTGTATTATAGACTAGCTGCGCACCACGGTTTCACCCGCGGTTAAAAAGTATCCTATGTGCTATTCTAGACTATGATCTATCTCTGTGCTAAATTTCATCCAGATCTGTTCAGCCGTTCAGGCGTGAAAGAGTAACAAACATCCATCCATCCATCCGTCCATTCTCACAAACTTTCGCGTTGATAATATTAGTAGGATTAATTTAAAAGTTAATGATGTAAGCAACCTCCTTATCCTACTTCCTACTAATATTATAAACGCGAAAGTTTGTAAGAATGGATGGATGGATGGATGGATGTTTGTTACTCTTTCACGCCAGAACGGCTGAACAGATTTGGATGAAATTTGGCACAGAGATAGATTATAGTCTAGAATAGCACATAGGATACTTTTTAACCGCGGGTGAAACCACGGGGCGCAGCTAGTATGAAAATAAATTTTAGATTTGGTTTGTTTGTCTATTTTATCAATCACTTAAAAGTGAACCCTCACAAATGCGGATATTTTTCATAGCTCTATTTTATCTTGCCGACGTTTTTTGTTAAAAAACCAAGAACACAGGGGCGGAGATATAGTTTATTCAATTGTACATGCCAAATCTCATCATAATCTGACAAATGGTTTCCAAGAAATTTGACAAGCGCATTTGTATGAAAAATTCAGAGCGTCGCGGAACTCTTAAGGTCCAGTAAGAATCCCGAGGCTTACTGACAAAATCAACCAAAAGCGCAAGGAAAGCTACTGCAAAATTTGTACATCGTTCTTTTGTAAAAGTTTTCGAAGTGGTTTGTTTGCTAAAACGGGGCGCAGTTGCCTCGAAAAGGCTATTCGTTTCAGTCACAAACAAAGTGACTTGACAATGAAGAGGTAATCGACAACTGATCGATTCGCCTCTGGAATTTGGCTATTGACGTTTTAGACAATACCTACCCAGTACCCCTTTTACCTTTACGAAGTATCTGCTACGGAACAGTGAAAAGAGCGTATTGTGTTAGCACCTAAGTGAATCTGCATAATAAGCTACAGTAAAAAGCGTATTAGTACCTAGGTGAGTAAGAACTCAGTTTTTTTTGTGTTTCAGTGAGTGTATAGGAATGTTAAGCTAAAATTACACCAAGAAGACATTGTAAAGCTCTGTACAGAGTTAATTCCGTCACTGGCTTTACTTTGGCTGCAAAAATTAAAAGAAAATAAATACACATGGAGGTACATAATATGTGTTTTAGTACCTTTTCTTTAAATTTAAGTGACACTGTTGCCGGAAACAGTCAATGACGGAATGTTAGCTTTTGTTATTACGTTATGGCCTGCTAAATACATTAGCAGAAAATAAGATAATGATTTTGAAATATATTATATTTTGAAATTAGATCAAAAATTCAAGACTAAGTAAATACTTTGGTGGTATTTGACGCTTGAGAAAGGCTAATAATCCAAATTATTTTTTCTATCACAATTCATGATCTAATTTATTCATACCTAATCATTTAGCATGCCACGACACTACATGATGTTACCTTCATGTAAACTATAGCTTTTTGGCGCATTTTCATTATGCAAGTAGCTTGTGTGTGGACTGAATTTTACTTCAATATTTGTGTTATAAAGTCACATTTGCAAGGTGCTGGCTTTAAAATGAAAAAATATAAAGACGGACGTGATTTTGTGACTTCGTGAATCCATTTCTAAGAAAAAATGAGTTTATTGAAGCTTGTACACTGCGCCAATACCATGCGCATGTTATGACACTTAGGAAGGTAGACACTTAGGAAGGTAGACACTTAGGGTATAATTTTGCATTGCACTAATTACAAGGAGCAGCGGGCGAGAGCCAACAACTGCAATCCGTTCGAAATGTGGTAAACAAAGCGCACATAACCTAAGCAAGCGCCTCAACATGCGCATGTTCTCAGAGTCGTGTACAACTTCCATAAAGGTATAAAATAGCAACTCTTCAATTAGTTTACAAGGTTCAAAGTTAAAAAATCACGCTGCTCTGAAGCTCTCACCCGAAACTTACCTTGTAAATCTGTCTAGGTTTCCAGTTCGTCTAAATAAAAAGAAATGAATGGCATGATGAAAATGGTAAGTGGTTATAAATTAAAAGCTAAACTTATTAAAATGAAGCTTCTCTATTTTCTATTGGATACTAATACTTTAATTTACTGCGAGTATAAATTTCGTGAAACGCTCTACCGCTCACAAAGTAAAATTTACTGCAAAATTCTAATAAGCTTTTACTTATTAAAGTTAAATTATGCTTCTACAAATTATGATTGCTTTAATATATTAGCATCTTGAAGATGCTTATGCTTAAAATACTTTTTCATAAACTTAGTTAACTTTGTCATGTAATAAGAGCAAGCATTTAATTTACGTCGCAGATTTTCTATGAAACAACTTTTTTTTTTAAGGTTTACATTTTTCCAAACAAACATAGCTTACGCGTTGGAACCTACGACTGTACTAAGCATGGTTGTAGAACTTACTTCAAAGTTGCTGTAGTCAGAAGTGCCGGGAGCGCCAGGCGGCCCTGGCAGGCCAGGGCTGCCTGGTCGCCCGTCTACTCCGGCTTCCCCTTTGGGCCCTGGTACACCTTCAAATCCCCGAGCACCGGTGTCTCCCCTGTCACCTTTTTCCCCTCGGGGTCCCGTTGGCCCTCGCTCACCAGGCATTCCAGGCTGTCCCTGTGAAGTTCGATGCATACAATATGACGTGAAAGATTCGTGACGCTATGATAGATATACATACAGACATGTTACTGATGGTAAGTACTTAAGTGCATCATGGATTCATTCGTGTTTAGATACATTTCAAAGCATTTGAAGATTGATTCTTGTTGTAATTCAACAAAATACAACAAACAGTTACATATCTATCGTCGAATCTTAACAAACATCTTAATCTGAGTTCTTAATGGATGGTTGGCGATAGTAATTGTGTGCCCTTCTGCTCGCTCGTATGACGCAAGTAAGTTGGCGCAAGCTGGATGTCACGCAATTACCATTCACATTTAACTTATACCAATGAAACTCCTGTTTACTCTGCTATTAGTTTTCTTGTCTTCTATCACTTGTTCATGTTACTCACCACCATGCCCGGAGCGCCAGTTCTTCCGTCAGCACCCGTCAACCCGGCCGGTCCTGGAGGGCCCTTTAACTCGGGAGCAGTCTGCAGAAGTGCCAGGATGGTGCTGGAGTTACAACCGCACTGTCCTAGAGACGCGTAGTTCTCGCCGTAGATCTGCTGTAAAATACCAATATTATTAGGCTGAGGAAAAACTTTTTTATGGTAAATTTGTTCTGTTTCGCCCAATACAATAACCATCAAACCATGTCAGAGGTTTTCAGGCGGCCTTAAAACTTTGACACCAGGGCTAGATACTCGGCCTATACGAACTTACTTACCAATTTTTATTAATTAAATTCTTTAATAATGGTAAAAAAGAATTGCGACATGCACATGCTATTTGAACAGTATGCTGAAGTATCTTTAAGTTATTAGTGAGTAGACGATGAATCAATTTTTGTACAATTTCGATGCCATTCTAAACATAAATTGATTCTACTACCAATTTCTTCCATAGTTTACTAACCTTCACTGCGTACTTCTTTGAAAAATCCAGCAGCAAAACAGAAAGGAATGAGTTAGTGTATATCAATAATCAAAACTTTTTTAGGCTTACAATTTTAATTGCGTTTCTTAGACGAGCTTAACATATGGCATTAAATTCAGAAGCGTCATGAAATCGAAAAAAATACAAGTAAACCTCTCTGTTAACCAATAAATTTTATTTCATTTCCAGTCGGATTGACTTTCCATTGAACCTCATCTAACTAGCTAGCTAGTGACTCTGTGAACCGTAAAAAAGGTGAAAAATGGACTAATCAATTGAATTTCCAACGGACCATCGAAAGCTTGTAGACTACAAACTCAATTCCACCGACCGTCTTTATCACGAAAGTGGATAAGAGGAAACAAAAAGCGACGGAAAATATAGTTGAATCAGCAGAATTAGATTACTCAACGTCGTTACGTCGACAATTCTACTCAAAAACCTTCCCAAGAGCGCATCAATTGAATCGATACTGCGGAATCGAATACAGGGAGGCCGATGGCGTAATAAATTCTGTTACCAACCGTACCGGACGGTGTTGACTTTACCACTCTGCTGAATGTTATAGGCGAGAAGTAAAACTTCCCTCAAGCTTCAGGGATGGTAATTTCCAGAGACGAACGATGGTATTTACAAGTTACGAGGGTATTTTTATTGTATTCTGTTCGGATAAGATTCTGTTCAAGATTGTTCTTGAGTATCTACTTGAGAGTGTATAGTGCCCTTAAACCGTAGCTTTAGCTGCTGACTATCACCACATTTTTTTTTACAGATCTGCGAATCGTGGTCAAGGCAAAAAGGTAAGATGTTTCCTTACTTATTGACTTCTTGGAGTTGTTCCTTTTGCATTAGATAAGTATGAGTTGATTTTCGCGATACCGTGCAGTAAATTATAAAGAATTTCGAATTATCACAAGATAGTAGCTAATCCGTTGATACGAGTAAGTAATCAAAATAACCTTCTAACTTTGGCTCTAATCATACTGCAAGCGTTGCACAATCCTGTCAAATATTTCCAAAATACAATTTTATTTTTACCGTGAAAATGCGTTTATCATTCCTCTCAAATGGCCGCACACAGAGCAAAAAGTTGATTCAATGGCCTATTCAAGTCCTACGTATCATACAAGTATATTTTGTGGCCAGCAGAGTAGGCAGAGATAGTGCTATTATGGCTGTTTCGTGTGGTGTAAGATAGAAGAGGAAAAATTCTACGTGAAATATAGGTTTAGATGACGTACGTTTGCCGATTTCTATATTTGTCTCTTGAAATGCGTTACGTTTGATTCGTTTATAATTTTCATTTATTTTATTATTCACCATATTCGGAATTTCATTGGCTAACAGCGGGATCGTGGTGGAAATTAAAATAGTTTAATAGTCTTTTTCGATCCTCTGTGGAATCGAGATGAGAGACACAACTGAAATGCACCAAAAATACAATAGTGTTTTTATTTTATATATATGGCATTGATGACTTATTTGTTCTTAGATTTGATAATCAAGTAGGAGTTTTACATAACATATCGTCACGCCTTTCCCCGAGAGGGCTGGCAGAGGTGTAATACAACACCCACACTCCGCCGAACGATATTCAGTCCCAAATGTGACAGGGGGCGAGCCTGTCGCCATACACCGGGCGCCATTCATGTAGCAGATGACATACAATATTAAACGCACATATGTTTTTATTTTTTTTTTTATGTAGAATTGGTCGGCGTTGACCACTAACTCGCCAAATGTTAGGCGACGTTGTGTTCTAAGATGGAGCACGACGATCTATAAGGTACTTATTCACTCTAGCCTTGAAGTTTTGTAGAGTGAAGAAGTACAAAGACGGCAGTTGAGTGAGGCGCTACAAGTGCGCTACTGCTCAGACCCGTCTTCGGAACGGTTACACCGGACTACATCTAGAAACACGACTAGGTCATTTCACGGCATGGCTTGGTCCGGTGGGTGGTAACTAGCCACGGCCGAAGCCTCCCACTAGAGTTTGCTACCCGGTTAGCACTACTCGGGGACCACGTGTAGGGAATCAGAATCGAGTACACTCCTACGGACGTGGGTAGCTCAGCCCCCAAAATATGGTCACACAATGAACAATTTGGTGCGCGCCGTCGGCTGGGTTCGAACCCGCTCCCTCTGACTTGAGAAGCAGGACTTCTCCCACTAGGCTGTCATCGCTTTTTTTGTAATTGAAGATCTTAGTGCGAAAATAATATGAGTTTGTTGCGTTATCTTACAGTACCTCCTAAATAATATGAGTTTGTTGCGTTATCCTACAGTACCTCACTGTACACTTTTTAAGCAAACCGTTTAAATATAACATAAACAGGTATTACATTTTTATTATAACAGTATTTAAATTTTTTTAATATTACATACAATTATAATGTAGTTTATTATTACTCAGTGGAGAGTTAATGTACTGCAGTAAATAATTTAGTTTTTGTGTAGCTTTTTTGTTATTAAAGTCGGTTATAAATTAAAACAAAGCAATAAAGTAAAATACGACTTAGTGACTTACAACGCCTACTTGATAATACATATTAAACTAGCTGTCACCTCGCGACTTCGTTCGTGTTTATTATTTATATATACATATAAATATTATGAGCTGTCCTATCTGTTAAGTTAGATCGAATTGCACACGGTGTGCAAATTTGATTAAAATCGGTTAAGTAGTTTAGGAGTCTATACCGGACAAACAACGTGACACGTAATTTATATATATTAAGATTTTTTAAAGATTATAATTACCGGCCAAGATTAATAATTATACCTATAAGATTTTAAGTAGATACTTAAAAGTAAGAAAAAAATCATTTTAAATGTTTTTTTGCCAATCAATTAGTTTAAGATAATTATCGTCATTGACGACAGCACTTAATATCATTTAATCACCAATTGATAATATATTTATATCAATTTAATATCTTTTGGATTATGTCAGGATTATAAAGCAACAGTCATTCGAAGTACTGATTCCGGAACCCTACCTTTTACATATTTATTATTATGCAAATTATTAGCTACGATGACGTAGAGCGGTGATATAAAAATATCTCTAAACGGTGGACATGTATAATCTAGGATATCATTTTACACATCATTATGACCAACTCTTACCACCAACCCTGAAATAGGAAATAATATATCAGCTGTTCCATACAAAAAGTTCATTGATTTTCGACAAAATGCATAGAAGGCTACATAGTAAAAGGTGGTCACAATGCTGAGTAGGCACACTGCTATCACAGAATATATCCGTCGCCGTGGGAATCGAACCCACGCCCCAAAGTCAGAAGGCAGTCACTACCAACTGAGCCACCGAGCCACCAAATAATAAGTGAGCTCAGAAAGATCAAACCATCAAAGGGCTGGGGGCTACCTCGGTCAGGGAATTAGTAATGCTATTCAATGAGATCACGTTGCCAGCTTTCTGGCACTTTACTCACGGGTAGTGACATGAGTCCCGTTTTTAACTATAATATTTTATTAAGGTATGTAGGATTTAGCCTGACGCTAAAACGACGGGGTGTTATAAGTTTGACGTGTTTGTCTCAGTGCAGTCTGTGGCATTGTAGCTCCCGAACAGATGAACCGACTTTGATTTTTTTTGTTTGAAAGTTGAATTAGTCGGGACTGTTATAGTTATAAATAGCTATGTTTGAAGAAAAACGCGCGGTGTCGGGGGTTTCTTAAAATTTTAGTTCATACTTGTTATCTATAATATTTTATTCAGTTTTTCTTTGAATTTGTATAAATTTATCTAATCCATAAATTATTATTATATGTGATTTTAATTTTTTTTCGTTATATTATTGTCAGTGTATAAATAGGTTCTTCCTCTTCTTCTTCTTAGTCGGTATCTTTATTGATGAAGGTCGTGCCTAGTGTGATTGAGTGTTCATCAAACGATTTAGAAGACGACGATATCTAGAGCCTTCTACTTTCGCCAAGTAGCCACTAGAGTAGTATTTATAGATATTACCTAGTTGTAAGCCCAAATTTGTGAGACTGCTATTTATTCATTCTTTAAAAAAATAATGCCTCTCAGTTTCTTGCCTGTTCTTTTGAGTAGAGGTTCTTTATTCGAACAAGACTTAAAAAAAACTATTTAAAAAAACTTTGACGTTCATAAGTGTATCTTTGATACCTAAATTGAATAAAAGCATTTTGTCTTTGACTTTGACTTTTGGCATTGATACACTAAATAAGTTAATAGACTTAAAATTTTTCAACTTGGAATAAATTATTCCTGCTTTATCGCGCTCGCTTTTGTATTGGACCACACAAAAGGTGTGTTTGTTTCCCAGGGAGGCAGAAGCCCGCAGGTTAAATGAGAACCTTGTGGTCTAGACTTTACAAAGCTCACGTATGGGTGGTTTGTTGCCGGCTTCCGTGCTTATCCTGCGGCAGCCTACTTGTGTTGCAGGTAGGAGCTTAGAACAATGCTTAGCTAGACATTCTTCTTGTGGACTCAGATCAATCTAGAGGAAAAAAATGGAACACTGCGTTATATCTCGCTGAAGCCACTTCTTTTTCAATGTGTGTGCGAGGTAAGGTTGCCATGAAAAACATTTACAATTGCACGAAAACTAGGTAATATTAATTCCCAACCTCTACGTTAGCCGTTCCCATTTATGTACTTTATGTAACTTGCCACACTTTTGTAATGCACTATGTATTTTTAAGTACACGAAATTATACCATAAACCAATGTCCATAATGTCGAGGCAAGAATGACCAAGCGAGTAGCGAAGTTTTTTGCGTCAATGTGTGAGTGTTGTTTAACTATACGACAGTATCGTAGTTTTTGGATGGTTTTTGGCTTCACTTAGGTCATACGCCGTGCGTCATCTTATTCTCTACGTAGATCTGAGTTTGTAGATTTAAAAATAAAATTGACAGCCTTTTTAGTAGCGGCTGATTTTAACGGTCAGTTGAATAGTGCTACTATTCGTTTTCGGGATTAGAAAACGATAGCCTGAAAAAAGTTAAGCGTGTTTTAAAACCTAACAATTCTGCCTCGACTGATTTTGATTGACTATGGTTTTGATTGACTGCCTCGGTGGCTCAGTTGGTAGTGAACCTGCCTTCTAAGCCTGAGGGCATGGGTTCGATTCCCACCTAGGGCAAACATTTATGTGATGAACATTTGTGTTTGTTCTATGTCTGGGTGTTAATATGTATTTAAGTGTACTCGTATTTAAAAAATTAAAAGGATGTATATCAGTGTCTGGCCGCCATAGTACAAGCTTTGATTAGTTTGGGGTCAGGCGACCGTATGTGCAAGTGTCCCGAATACTAAGTCCTACTAAGTGTCCGGGACACTAAGCCTTTTAATAAATATATTAAAAGGCTTCTTTGTTTAGAAAATTCTGACTGGTGAAGAAAATGCCAAACATTATTTGCATGTCGATGGGATTCAAAAACATGAATAAGTATTGTACAAAAATATGTCAAGATGAGCAACACTCATCTCTTTAGCTAAAATCATGTTACCACAATAATGAACTAAAAAATGATTATTAGATTATAGGGACATTTTTGACCCACTTCTAATCCCACCAGAGCTGCGTGTCATTCTTAATATCAAATTATTATTTTTTTAGAAAATTAATAATGAACAAATAACACATCGTCACGCCTTCCCCCGAGGTTCTGGCAGAGGTGTAATACAACACCCACACTTCGCCAGACGATATTTCGTTCCACAAGTGACAGGGGGCGAGCCTGTCGCCATACAACGGGCTCCAGTCATGTCACAGATGACATACAATACGCACATACGAGTATGTACACACAATGAACAATTGGTGATACCGTCGGCTGGGTTTAAAACCGCTTCCTCTGGCTTTGGCGGGCCTTCTCCAACTAGGCTATCATCGCTTTTAATAATGATACAAATAAAAATGTATTGTGAAGGCTTACATCATCGCCCGATCCAGCCACTTCGGTGATAGTCCCAGGCGTCACCATCCCAGGAACTCCTGGGGGTCCAGGGGGCCCGGGTGGACCTCGTATAGACTCTCCAGGTGGACCCTAAACATGTATAAATACAGATTAATAAAGATACATAACAGTAAAACAAGGCATAAAAAATTTACACTCGTTTATTAAATATAGGTACCTAGGTACATACTTTTCCAAGTTTTCCTAAAAAAAACCTACTATTTTCTACTGGAAATAACATAACATACAAGTATTCACATCAAGTATTCATCATAAAGGCATATCTCACTAATAAAATTATACCTCACTAATAAGAATTGTAGCATCGGAATAGGTACTTTAACAGTGTTTTGTCTTTTCTTTCTTTAAATTTTTTAACTGGATTGAAAAGGCCAACATTCTGTACAACTATTTCAATGCTATACTAATGCTTATTATTAAACGCGATCAAATTTAATCAAATTCGAAGCCGTAGCAGACTTTCTAAAAAAAAAGAACAGGTACTCTTGACCTGGCCTTTCTTTAAGACGTCTTCAATTTGGTCGAGATACGTGCGCCTAGGTCGACCCTGACCGACTTGCCCATCCACACTCGCCATGTAAACCTGTCGTCAATCTCCTTTCATTCATTCTCTCAATGTGTCCAAACCATATCACCACATCCTCTACCACACCACAACGTTTTTTTTATGTCGTATATTAATAATAATATACTATAAACGTATGATTTTTTTAGGAAAACTGGAAGAGCGCAGAAACCGCGAGGCATACCTAATGAACTACCTACACATTATTTTAATCGCAACCCGTATTAAATCAAAAGGTCACAAAACAACAGCTTCACCTGTTTGTATAGTGTAAATTCATGACCCATAAAATTGTTTTAGGGGTTCTTTTGTAACAGTTGAAGAAAAAGGTATTAAAATGCAAATTGGGCGTTTTCACGGGCCCTTGTTTTAGGTGAATAAGTTGGTATTTTGAGACAAAACACCTTAATTAACTAGCACACAATAAATATACTGGCTGGAAGCAAATTAACTTTTGCTTAACGCCCGAATATTAAAGTCCGCTGTTTTTAACTCTCTTTATTCGCCTCCTTACTAATAAACGTTGTATAGCCTCGTAATAGTACAATATTGTGTATTTTTATTTTCTTTAATTTTTTAATTTAATCGAAAAAGTATACAACACACTCACACACTGTACTGTGAAATACTTTATAACTATTAAAAATGTTACATAACGTTTTTTAATAAGGAAGGCACTTAGTTGTTTTAATAGGCCAAATTGTTGAAAGAGATGGCTTTAATATAATTAATATCAACGCTTTGACGGTGTAGATTATGGTATTGTATTCAATACCAAAAGTAACAACAACAAAAAAAGTGGAAAAAACTCTTTGTAGTGCTTATTGGCCAGACTTTAAATTGGGTATTTTGTTGAATTTCAAACAATGCTCGCTCACAATAGGTTCATACGATATTTTATTTTTTCATTGGAATATATTTTTCATTGGATCCCGATCACTTTTGTTTTATTCTGAAATACAGCGTGTAAATGGTATTTGGATGGGATAATTTTACAATGGTTGGATATAGTAGATGGATGAAATTTTTTGTTGGGCTATATTTTTTATAACAGGCAACAAAATGTTTGGGCTGATCCGAATATTTTACTATGAATTTACATTTACAGCTGTACTATTTGGAAATGCAGTTATACATGCTATGCTATATATACCATAGTAAATGCCTGTTGGAAATTTAAGTGATCCCGTTGCTTGCAATTTCTGTTGTGAAATTTTAGAGTTTTGTCTAAATTTAATCTATAATTAATTAATAAGTATATTAAGGTGTAAAGTGGTAACATAAATGTAGGTCTGTTATTTGTATATAATATTGTTTTAAAATTTTATTTGTAGATATAATAAGATGATTTCTTGCCCTTGGTCCTCGTTCGCCTTTTTCGCCTCGAAGTCGCAACGGGTACCCTGCAATCAGTAAAACATTTGATGACTTGTCAGTTTACTTAAAAGACGATGGCAATAATAGTACCCACCCTAATCTATAATAACTGAAATCGAGTATTCCAAATACGATAAATAAATCGTTTAAGGTTAAACAAAAGCGTCCAGATAATCCAAAACACCCCCAAAATTTAAGGTCGTTAATTTTCACATGCACAAAATTATATTAACCATAAATTAACATTAATATACCGTCTAATCCTGGCGGCGGTGGCGGGAAAGGCGGGATGGTTCCGTACCTCCCCGACCCCTCGCCGTCCCCCTCTTCCTGGTCCACCTGTGTTTAACAATTAATTATACAGAGGGAACCCTAAACACGTTGAAATATTTACACGCGCCTGTTAAGGGCTGGGGCTCACTGAAGCTAAGAAAGAGCGAGAGATTGATGTAGTCAGAGAGGTAGAATAAAGTTTAAAATAAATTTAATTTTAATTTACGGTCATCAATGTCTAAAAATTTTACTGTAGCGAAACAAAAAAGGCTCTACACCGGCAATTTTAATTCAACATTAAATCGCTAATAAGACCAACAGAGTTACCGTAAACATCCGCTAGAGACACTAGCTTATGAAAAAAATTACGAAGCAATGTTAAAAAAAAAAATGCAATGTAAAAAATCATTATAATTGTTCTCTTAGACCAGTACTGAGTACTGGTTTTGTTAGCACGGAAAGCTACAATAACAAAACCACAACAGTTCTGTTGTTTCGTAATTATTGGCTTTCACGGTAACGTGCGTCGCAATGACATTATTCGTAGTCTGTTATTCGTAGTAACGTAATACAGCCATAACGAAATCATCTCAGCTTCAGTGTGACCCAGTCCTTACGTAACCCGCAATTAGCGCCTGTACCACCGAGCAAACATGATACGGATTTGTCTTTTGAATTATACTGGATTACGGAGGATAGACTAAACACACGTTCTCATGTACTTCCAGGGAGATGCTTTAATTATTGCATTAACTTGCAAGAATAGAATTAAGTACCCATGTACCCAGTAGGTATCTATAGATCCCCGTTTCTATAGATAGTAAATAGGTAGGACGGCGTTATATCATTGATTGCCCGTCGTCCAACCGCTTAGTTTTAGCCTAGTTTTAGCAGTAGGCTTAGTATGTGTTTAGTATAGTTATGTAAACTTTTTTCGTTTTCGTTTGGCTTTGGAAAACCTCTGGTGGAAACGTCCAGCGTAGCTCTGAATTTTCCATACAAACGTGCTTGTCGAATGTGACTTTTATAAAATTTTAACTCTGAGCTAATAAACCCTGCAAAGTTAACTCCGTATCTTCTGCAAATGAGCCGTATGTTAATAGACTCATGGGCAATTATTATTTTCCACAGCATTATAAGTAGCAGGTTTGTAAATCAATGGTAAAACAATAGCGATTGTTGTTGATTGTCTGTTTCTATAGGAATATCTAAACAGCTTTTTCTGCTACAAAGGGATATTATAGCGAGACGCTATCGTTGGTACCAGCCAAAGACTGTCTCTGTAGGAGAATGGACCAAAAGTTATTAAGAACAGGATTCATGATTGAGCGTCGTTTTAGCATATGGGTCGTAGTGACGTCAATCGATGCTTAAGTAAGACTGAAATTAGTCATTTATAATTAGTTCGAAAGAGACTGATGACGTCATTACGTGTTGGCTCCCGGAATGCTAAACCTCCTTGTTTTTTTGGATCATACCAAAAAATAGTTTATTCTGTTCTGTACAATCAATAGTAATCAAATCAATACTATGAAACAACATGTCAACGGTTACTTTCCTTACATAATTATAGGTAATTGTCAAGCTTCTATAAACTAATTTAGTACGCTAAAAAAATCAGATTGAGTATTTTGGTTTAGTAACAGATGTGAGTTAGTAATTTGTGTTAGCAGAAGCTGATATGAAAATCGTGATAGCATCTCGAAAACGTAACAATATCAATGTAAGCAAATTCCAGAAACTACTATAAAGTTAGTAGGAGTGTACGAGTTTGCCCAGTTTGTGTTTGATACTACAGTTGAACTTACACAATGCTATTTGGCTTGTATGGCACTGCAGTCCACTTGTGAACTACGAACTTGTCCTAATGTTATTTGTTCTAGCTCACCACAGTATGAACGGTAACTTTAGTTTATATATTTACTAGCTGCGCCCCGCGGTTAAAAAGTATCCTATGTGCTATTCTAGACTATAATCTATCTCTGTGCCAAATTTCATCCAGATTTGTTCAGCCGTTCTGGCGTGAAAGAGTAACAAACATCCATCCATTCTTACAAACTTTCGCGTTTATAATATTATATAGTAGGATTTTGTTCAATTTGTGCCTGACTACCGAAGGAGAAGAATGTTTTTCGAGCGTATAATATCTACATACATATGTCTACACATGTGCTTATACACACGTTCACGCACACCCGAACGTATCACGACCACTTTTTGAAGCGCGTTTTGGGAACGCGTCTGGGGAGCTTTAAACGCGTTTGCAACGCGCGTTTGCATCGCTACAAACGCGATGCTCGCGGGCGATGATAGAGTCAACCGGGGTGATCGCGTTATAATTTTTAACACTCAATTTTTAGAGCTAATCACTCGATGAGCAATTACATAACTAAGCAATATCTTTACAGGATGATGTGTCCATCAAAATAAAACGTCATCGATTTTATTATTTTTCGCCTATAATTTACAATTGTTCAATAGTGAAAGACGTGACTACAATCATTTTATCATAGATTTTTTTAAATGGCGGATTGTCTCGCTTCTTTTGCATTGTGTGATGCCACGTGAATATTTTTTCTATCTTCAGTTACAATAATCTGTACTAGATGACGTTATAGTTGCCTAATTTGTGAAGGGTTAGTCAGTACTTCTCGAAATACGTAATTACCCCACAGATGCATTTATACCAGTTGACCCAATATGACCTGCAACTGAAACACGCTCGTTTAGCAGCTGTTTTTCATTTGCTTCGCGTTCCAACGATACAAAAAGTGGTCGTGTGCAATCTCTCTATTAAGACCGATTTCGGATTGCAAAATGTCGTTAGATTCGTCTTTGTATCCGGAGTGTGATCATCAAACAGGTACAGTCAACAAACAGTGTAGTATAGTTAGAGTTTTGTTTTTCTTTTAATAATGACACTTGTTGTCGTTTGTATTGTAAAAGCTAATTTCGTCCAGGAATTCTCGTTTTACAAAGAAAATGTAATTCAGCGAACCCATGTCCTTTACATTGCTATTACTATCATGAAAATCTAGTAAATTGCAATGTTAATGAATTCAAGTTATGAGAAAAGGAAAGGGGAAAAAATGCTAAATTTGATACTGATACAACAGAACACCAGCAATTTTCTACCAAAATTTTCGTTTATATCACATTATCTACAAGTAATCTTACAGTTTTTGAAATACACGTTGATATTATATTATTATGTACATCATTTTCCCATGAAGCTTTTTCCAAATCCAAAAATATTTGACAGCTCCAAAACTGCTGCCAAATTTCTCACTAAAGTAATAACAAGAGACAAAAATAACTTTAGTGCTGCAAGATTAGTTTAACTAAATCCTATCCTACTAATATTTTAAACGCGAAAGTTTTTAAGAATGGATGGATGGATGTTTGTTACTCTTTCACGCCAGAACGGCTAAACAGATCTGGATGAAATTTGGCACAGAGATAGATTATAGTCTAGAATAGCACACTATACGCTAGGATACTTTTTAACCACGGGTGAAACTGCGGGGCGCAGGTAGTGAATATAATAAAAACCAGTATTGTTTCACACTAATAGGTTTCATACACTATCCACTGTGAGCAACAAAGTCGTTGCCATAGGTCCAAAAAAAACAATTTATAAAGTCTCTCGCGCTTTTAGTATAGACCAAACCCCTATAAATGCAATCCGATGCCAAGCTATCGAGTTTGTTTACAGTGACCAAGACTACTGTTTGTGCTTTGAATGTCAACGGGAATATTAACATTTCACCGTAAGGTTAATATTGGGTGTTCAGGGAATCAATATTTTGATGGCTCAAAGGAAGCTGGAACTGTTTGATGAGACTGTTTGGTTTGGGTATTAAAGTAGGAACTGTGTATAGGAAAATGTAAAATAGTGGCCCTTTACTGGCCCTCTCAATGTCCATTGGCTACATTATTAGAAAAACAGTAAACAAATATAATTAATTTAAAAAAAACCTACTGCGAAATGTAGCCTTTACCACTCGCCCAATAAACACGAATCTAACGATATAGGTATCATTAATCAAAATCAGTCAAACACTCTAAACCCTTTTGGCTTTGTCGCAGTTGGTTAATAAGGTAATCGAGTGCACCAGAACTGATCAGAACAAAACTGGCGCGTCCTCATGTCTCGTGACCCTGAAGTAACGTGAAGAAATGACCTGATTCTCAGTAATGTAAAAATAGCAGCTGCAACGAAACTATCTGAACTCGAAGACTCGAGCATGAATTATGCGAAAGGATACGACAAAAATTTGCTCTCGGATCAAGAACTTCTCGTTCTACTGTGAGACAGGATAGAAGCATCGATAAATTCTTAAACAGATGGAACGGATCTAAATGTAGATCGGAAACAGGGACGCTTTGTTTTCGATGTAGACTGACTGTCTATGCAGATGCTTACTGAATAGATATTTACAGTGAATAGGGTAAATCCCATTAAGTAAATTCAAACATGTAGGTCCTACATCGGAAAACACTGTTGTTGGCTAGCAACAAGAAACCGTTTTCATGGATGGAACCGTATTCATGGAAGAAAAAGTACAAAGGTCACTTAGATTAACTTTTTTTTACCCGACTGTGCAAGAAGGAGGGTTTTGTTTTTAGGGTTTATGTATGTATGTACGCTTAATGGTTTTCGACATGTGAGGTGTATATTGTCTTGTAGATGGTTTTTCAGCCATATTACGGAAACGTGTGGCTTCTCTGATGCGGCGGGTGCGCGGCAGTGGCAACAGCTACCTGTGTCTTATGGCAGATAGGAATGATGGACCGTTCCTTAAACACTTCTTGAAGACGCATGTGCTGCCGTGGCGACGCTGCCTTAAATAACTATAAATGTGGTTCTTTCTTTCTTTCAATTTATTAATTATTAGGTTATTTTATTTTCAATGGATATTTTAGTAGCTTAAGTTAGTTTTTATAATATTTTATTAATTTTTATTTTTATTTTATTTTATTTTATTTTTATTTTAATTTCAATTTTATTTTATCATTTGTATTAATTATTAATTTACGATTACGATTTAGATTAATTATTATGGATTTTTGATCTGAAATAAATATATACAATACAATACAATACAATAATGGAAGTGACATAGGGTACCTACGTTTTGCAGCCGGATTTTTTGTTTTTCTTTTAATAATGTTACTTGATTAATAAATTTTCTATTTAATTGTTCCGAAAAAACTCAAGTTAGAAGTGTTCTGAAACGTTTAAGGACCCAACTCAAAAAATTTAGAACAATCTTAAAAAATCTAGTCAAAAAGATCTTAAAACACGAATATAAAACAAGCCAATTTCACTTCACCAATTAAAGCTAACGAACTTCTTTTTATTTCTGCTGAGTTTTATTGCAATGGGCATTGTAATCTGGATGAGGCCGTTGGCTTTAGATTCAGTGCCGCTGTGTCAATGGCTTCAGAATAGGATAAAAGAGCGAAGTACTCAGACCGTGTACTGAGAAACGAGACAAATCGCTGCATCATTATTAGGGTCTACAGGGGCAAATGCGTCTATGGGGCAATTACGTCTTTCGAGAATTACTGACAAACTAACTTAAACTAGGCAACTAACGCCATCTTGTACAGATTATTACAACTAAAGATAAAAACAGATGTAGGTGGCGCCTAATTTGTGAAGGGTTTGTCAGTAATTCTTGAAAAACGCATTTGCCCAGTTGACCATATACCTACTCGTATGTAAGTGTCATAGTGCAGCGATGTGTCAAATCGATGCTGGGTTCACATTATTACATTTCATAGATATTGAACATCGTAGCTGTGTCATATACGAGTACGTGTGTCAGTCTTAACTTGCATGTAAATGAGTTTGCCGAACAATGTCTCTGACTCTGTCAGAGTAGAATCCGAACATAAGTAACCAACCAAAGTCGCTGCGTTTCCTCATATGAGACATTTATTGTCAAAGGTAGTTGTAGTTGCTATTATCCTAGTTGCAAGCTACAAATTAACTCTAAACTCGACTTCAACAGTCAACCAAGTAAAAATTTAATTTTTGTTGCAATGTTTGTGTTGTAATTGCATTGTGACATTATTTTTATTTTGACATCTTATAATATTTCTGACATTTATACCACTATTTTTATTTTATAATTGAATTACAATATTTTTATTTCGTTAAACTGTTATTTTTTTTTTTTAAATTATGATTAATGTTATAAAAAATCAATCTATTTCTAATATTGCTAATGTAACTGGTTTTTAATCGTGTTAGTAATAATAATAAATAAATAAATATATATTAGTGTGATTTGGAGTTTAATGGTCTACATTACAGCATGGATTTAGTCTAATAAAAGGGTCTAGTAAGGCTATAAGTTAATTCACCAAATATTTTTTTTGCGATATTTTGTTTATCCGTCCATTGTTGACATGTAACTTTTTGAATAGCTATCAAAAATATATGGTTCAAAAATTTAACTACCTTGTCTAATTTTGGAGCACTTTAGTCTGATTAAGCTTCAGTCAGAGTTACATCAATGTCCGCGTATCATTAAACATCAGGCCACCACATAGACGCTTACATATTGTTTATGTTCACCAACGTTTTTTGAAAAGTTATATCAGATACATTTAAGTTTGAAACTTATCATTCCGCAATAGCATTGATGACATTGCTAAAGTGTTTGAGCCCACTTAGGCATCGTGACAACGACACGATCACAGAGTGACTGACAGCGAAACAAGGCTTACACTTGACCTAAGCCTTGTTTTCAAGGTGCCATTTTGCGTATTGAGAATTTATATCTATATGTCGGAGAAATATCAGGAATCGGAAGCCGAGTTTTCACATCTCATCCCACTTTTGATATCGGAGTAATATCAGGAAATAGGAGGAGCCGAGCCTTCACATCCCAATCTCACTGATGTCGGAGAAACATAGGAAAGGCCGCCGCGCTGTGACTTTCCACTTGTGATGACGGGGAAAATCTAGTAGGCCGAGGTGTTGTGTCTGATTTCTCATCCGTGAACTCGCTATCATTTATGGTCGGCGTCAAACTTCAGGAACGTTGAAATAAGGGGACAGCATTGAAGGCTTTTCACTATTTTAATTATACAGTCACTTAGACTACTTATTTAGTGAATGATCACAAAGATAATTGGCGATTTAGAGTAATGGGTTTACGAATGACCATTGCGTGCGACCGCTTTCAGCCCAGTCCTGTCAAAACACTGACTGACAGACATGACGTTCGCCCGAAATCCCAAACGCAACTCCATTCGGTGTTAACCGCTCTAAATGACCATAAACAAATCGATTAATCGTCAAAAATAACAGAACAATAATACTATCGATTAACAACTCTCAAAATAAACTGATTTTCTTTATCCAATGATATCTCGCGCCGTCACGGCCATCCTGCATTTTCACACGTCCTCGGGTGAATAGTTCATCTCATCATCTGTGGACAATCATAAAAGTGCTCAAGTAACCACTTAACGCTCGGTCATTCTGACCGTCTCAAATCTACCTCCACAATTTCACAGAAAGCGAACACAGTTATGGGATAACACAAAACACAGTTAAACCCAATTCTACCAACCATAAACATCGTACCAGAGTATAATCGACTCTTCCAACAGTAACTTCATATTCGTTACCTATCCCCATAAATTGTCATGATAATTGAAATAAGCAACTTGACTTTTAGTGAAATAAATTGTATTGGGACCAATCGAATAATCGAGGCTAAAACTAAATTATTAATCATACATCCAATATTCCAAGAATTTAATCAAGCCACATTGAAAATCCAATGACGATACACATACGCGGTTTGGACTTATGAAAACTGCTGTGTCCAATTTCAAACGAATAACATGCCATTAAAGTTGTCACGTAGACTTGCCACACAGGCTAGGTCGTAACTCGTACTATGATGTTACACCGGGAGGAGTTTACTACATAGGCTTACCACACAGGCTAGGTCGTCACTCATACTATAATGCCACAAAAGTAGGGTTGCAACAAAGACTTGCCACACAAGCTTGCCACACAGGTTTGCCACACAGGCTTGCCACACAGGCTTGCCACACAGGCTTGCCACACAGGCTTGCTACACCGGCTTGCCACACAGGCTAGTGCCACATAGGATAGTACCTTGCAGATTAGTGCCACACAGGCGAGTGCCACACAGGCTATTGCCACACAGGCTATTACTACACAGGCTACTGTCCTACCGGCTACTGCCCTCCAGGCTTAGTTTTACCAAAAGCATTGACACTTAGTAAGTTATTTATTAACTGCATGACTCACATGTGCCGCAAGCGACAGTTTGACTAAACTGTTTGTGGGTATTTCTAAACTTTAAACAACTCCAATAGAAAATAGCACTCTGACATACATCGTTTACGAATATCAAACAAAATGAAAACTTCTCACCGGATTCAATTGCTACTCGTAGGTGATCAATGGCTGCTTCATAGTGCAGGGGCCCAATTCGGAGATAGGAGATTTTCATCTCATCTCGATCTCGATTCCTGGAAGTCTCCACTGCCTCCGACTACTCGAGACATCTCGCGCCCCAGCCATCGAGATTATCTCGATCAAGAGCGAATAGAATAAGGCATCTCGAATTCAGCCATTTTTTCGAGGTATGATGGAATCTCGAGTTGTAAGAATAGCCCTCCAGGCATTGACCGGATCTCGCACGTTGTTGCTGCTAATTTCGGTGCTCTTTTTCGATCAACGAGTGGCGATGTAACCTCGTTGCAGTAGTAACACGTAGGCGTCGACGTTTTGTTCGGTACACTGCTATCCTTCGTCTCTCGTTGTTTGTTAGTTGCGTCACATAGCATAGACTAGGTGTAATCAAACGCCGTCGAGATAATGCAGACGTCTACTCGATGCTCACTCTCTCATTGCCGCCCTGCTGCCCTTCATACACCACGAAGAAACAGTCCGCACACTCCACAATAATAGCACGTAGGGGCGACCCAATCAGCCATCTGTTGCTATGCCACTTCGCTTCCAGATCATTGCAGAATTTTAGCCAAAGACGGAGCCATATCTTGTTGCTGTGGACGTTATTCTCATCCCAATTCTGATGTCGGGGAAATGTAGGGAAATGAGGAGCCACGCCGTCGCATCTGATCCCACTTCTGATGTCGGAGTAATATCAGGAATCGGAAGCCGAGTTTTCACATCTCATCCCACTTTTGATATCGGAGTAATATCAGGAAATAGGAGGAGCCGAGCCTTCACATCCCAATCTCACTGATGTCGGAGAAACATAGGAAAGGCCGCCGCGCTGTGACTTTCCACTTGTGATGACGGGGAAAATCTAGTAGGCCGAGGTGTTGTGTCTGATTTCTCATCCGTGAACTCGCTATCATTTATGGTCGGCGTCAAACTTCAGGAACGTTGAAATAAGGGGACAGCATTGAAGGCTTTTCACTATTTTAATTATACAGTCACTTAGACTACTTATTTAGTGAATGATCACAAAGATAATTGGCGATTTAGAGTAATGGGTTTACGAATGACCATTGCGTGCGACCGCTTTCAGCCCAGTCCTGTCAAAACACTGACTGACAGACATGACGTTCGCCCGAAATCCCAAACGCAACTCCATTCGGTGTTAACCGCTCTAAATGACCATAAACAAATCGATTAATCGTCAAAAATAACAGAACAATAATACTATCGATTAACAACTCTCAAAATAAACTGATTTTCTTTATCCAATGATATCTCGCGCCGTCATATATGTATTTCTGCTCAAAGTAAATAAGTAAGTAAGCCAAAGACTTAACGCTTAGAATGCGATTTCCTTCTGGAATGTTGTAAGTCTATCAGAACCTATTTAACCAGTGTTTGTTACGGCGATTATGCCAGTTCTCCTTATCGCCCTCTATTATATTAAGCATACAATGGGAATGCGGATGACAGCACAATAAAGGGCAGAGATAACGGTGTAGTCTATAATATAGCGCTTTAGTTTTGAAATAAATACAAAATAACGAAACCTTAAAAAATGAATCTCCTCATACTTTCCAACTGTCCAATTTAAGATAGATAGTTTGTTAACCATCAGAAGAGGTCCTTTAAGCTCAATACATACTCAATAAATCTATTTAAACTCTTTTTACCCTTACCTTTAAAATTACTTATATCCTTATTATGTTTGCTAAGCGATTTTAGTAATCCCAATGTTCTTTAATTCTAAGTACCTTCTAAGACTAAATTGTTAGGACATTCACAGAGGCGTTGTTGATTGTTGTGAGAAGCGACGTCACAATGTGAGTTAACCTATTTCGTATGTTAAGTACTTATTCTTAATAGGTAGTGATAATGTTTTTTGTTAGTGAGAGCGTTATTAATGTCCTCTTGTTTGGCGGATATGCTTTACTTTGAAATAAAGAGATTGTAAAATCATTGCAAATGCTATTCTGCAATCCCTCTACTTATAAATGTCGTATAGCCTAGAAATAGTTAAATCGAGCTGTAATTTTTTTTCTCTAAAGTTTTTGAACTCAATTGAAGACACTAAAACTTGAGTAAAAAAACTGATTAACTATTTGGAGGCTATGTAAAGATATTAGTAATAGGGTAAGAGTTTTAAAAATATAATTGTTATACCTGTAACGAAATTAAATGTTACAATAATTGTAGCTATAGGTAGATTTTAAATTCCAGTTTATCATAAAATTAAATTGAACAACTGTTTTATTGTCAAAGTGAAAATATTCGAGTAATTAAGAAAAAAACAAGGTTTTTAAAACAATCAAAGTAAGGACGCGAAAATTAAAAGCTGAACCAAATACGAGTTACCAGTTCGAAATTGTAAAAACGTTTTCGCGTTTTCTTTTATTTTTGTTTAAGAAATTCAATCAGTCCCCGCCAAACAAAAGGGTTGTCAGTGAGAAGCAAACATAAAAATAAAAATGACAGTTTAATCACCAAGAAATTGTCAATGTCAATCTCCTCTCCGCTGCTGCCTTTACCAATTTCCTGTCAAAACGTTGAAAATTGTACATTTCTGTGGAACAGACAATGTTTTCCAATTCAGTCCATTGTCTTTTAATGTAAAAAAAAAAATCATTTTAATAAAGAATTATTGTCCAAGTTGACAGCCCTATTTATGAACCTTGAAGTATCTTTAAGATTGCGAAAAGGAAATTGAGTTACCAAAATTAGAATTACCCGAAACGAAAACATTAAAACGACATAAAGACTGAGAAATTTAATTTATCTTTATGGCTCTAACGTGAATTTAATACGAATATTGTCTTTTTCGATTCCAAAAATGATGTTCAAAGGATCATAGAATACGAAAATTAAACTTGAGAATGTTTCGATTAACTCTTTTCTTTCTAGTGAACTAAAAAATTTTTGTTGGAAAAAATATAAAATGAAGTTTTATATTAGGAATAGAGTAACAAAAATTAGAACTTAATTATTAAGAGTATATCGTACATAAAGGGTTTTGCTACCAAAACAAAACGATGCCCAAATCAATCAGGTAAACTGTGTTAACTAGTAATTTTGTACAAAACCATTGTTGCAAATTTGATGATATTACTAACTTTGTAAGTATTTTTGTAGATAACTTACCTCAAACGTGTTGACGCACTGCATTTCGGCTTGTGACGATGACCCGTAGAGCTTGAGTTCTTGAAAGGCACCCTGTATCACAACCAATGTTATCACACTGAAAAACCTTGGCATCTCGGCAGATAAGTTTCAACCGTTTTACGTTTCCATCGCTGGTTTTGACTGACTATTTTTCAACCGTTTCTATTCCATTAACTTCTACTGCTATACTAGTATTTCGCGAATTATTTTCGTTGATTTTTAAACCACACTTTTTATAAGTTAATTGGAGTCTTCAGAACAGACCACTTTCTATTATTGTAATTAAATCACTCATTTGAAGACTTAAATCTTCTGAATCCTTGCGAAAGTCTCATCGGCAAAGTTCACGAACCGCAATAAAAAAGTTATTAAGCTCTGAACCGGAATGCGAAAGCCACATGCGTACGCGCAGCACCCGTGTCAATCTGCGGATGCACCGGCTTGCACTAAAATACGCCGCCAGAACCGCATTAGACCAATATCTTAAGACCCTGGAATATGTTCCTTTTCCTTAGTATAAGAATCCAAGTAATATTGGACGAAAGACGATGGGGATAGCCTGAAGACTAAAATCAATAGACACCTGAAGGACCTGTATTTGTTTTAAAGTTCCAGTCAAGTTACGCTGGTTCGTCAGCAATTAGACACATAAAAAGTTGTTGATTTGTAACCTGTGTGCAAGCATTTCTATGCTTGTAATGTGACTGTTCGCAGCTCTTCAAGTTACGAGTACATTAGTGTGAAGACTTATCAGATTACTTAGACATATAGACACCTGTCTGTCATTGTGCGTCAGGACCCGGGGTCTGTTTTGATGACGAAACGTAGCGTTTGAGTGAATTATTGTGTTTTACAGACAGGATGGCATAATTTTGATCACGTCAGCTTGAATGATGGAAGCTCACATCCTGGTTTTGTTAAACGTTTATGCTTGAACCTGTCCGTAAATAAATTTAAATTTGGTTTAGCTATTTCGTACTTTTTTCAATGTACATTTATTAATCGAATATTTTAATACTGACTGTGAGAAAACTGTGAGATTGAAAAGTTGAAACAGCGTTTGTTAAAACGGGCTTCATTCACATTATGAACAGCAGTACCCTTTTAGTGCTTTATAGGAAATTTCGCATCGTCCTCCCATAACCATCATCAACCTTAATCCTAAAACAAAATAAGGTTCGAAAATGTCGGCTTTTCACAAAATCACCTATTATAACGCTGCTTCAGCAAACAGCCCAACACAACGCTCCAACCATGCGATGCGATAAAGGGCCTCAGAATTTCGATTCTCCAAAATGTTTTTAATTAAAAATACGGCCGAGTAAACTGAGTTTGTTGAGTCCCACCTCGATTTTCATGACACTGAAAGCCTGGCCTAAAAGTAATTTCGTGACCGCGGCCATTTTATTTTCTGGTACATGTGGAGGCGCCATCATTTTGTGGCGCTCAAGACAATAATTATTCGATAGCTCATTTATGAAACACTGCAAAACAAAAAAGGTGCAGTTTAAAGCAAAATTTAAGCTAAGCTAATATAGTTGAAAATTTTGGTAAAGTTTTCGTAAATGTGTGGTGTAGGTATCACTTTTGAGCGTCAATTAATCTAAAGCGGTGGGTGGCTAGGGACGAAACAAACACGTAGGTTTAGTTAAAGATAAATCTGTTTACTCAACCGTTGATGACAAGAAAAGTTTATAGCTATTAAAAAAAAAAAAAAAAAAAAACAAGGAAAGCAAGGACGCCATTCCACGACACAGTGACCTCGATATTTTTAGATTTTTTTTTATTAGTTCGACGTTAACATTTAGGTATGTCAACTAGCTTATCTGCACGCAGCTTCGCTCGCGTTTCATAGCATGTGGTACTCAGTGATTGTAATTAGTGGAAAAAAAGAGCATTAGATCCCTAAATAATCTCCTACATCCTACATCCAAACTTGGATCTGTTAGAAGTTCGGTTAGTTCACCCTAAATAATCAACCAGTTTATGCCCCTCAGTTTCTTGTTCTTCTGTTCCTGTTCTTCTGAGGTGCGGCTTCTTTTCAAACCACAAGACGGTAGAGCCATTCTTAAAATTTTACGTTAACTTCAACCGTCCCAAACATGGCCCAAGAGCAAACCCTTTCTGGGCTGCCAGGGCAATACGACTTCTCGGCGATAGCCCAAGCCGAGGTCCGTACCGTAGAGGTGTCCTTGAGCTAATAGCCCATAGTTTTAAGCATTCTTAAGGCTCTGAGCTATCTTCACTTGCCTAATGCCCTTGCCCGGTACGCTGTAGAGGCCTCAGTGGCGAACAGCATTAGTCATTAAAAAAAAGACATTCAAACTTTAGCTCTATAGAAATAGCAAGAGATGGATAAATCTCGATCAAGATATCCCATGTGATGCGCAAAGTATGGCCACAGTCGCTTGCAACCAACCTCTATTCAGTAACTGGTGAGTCTCGTCAATTCTATTTTACGGAAGCTTAGAGGCAGCTTCCTAGCGTTTGTCGTTCAGTATCGATTCCTCGTAGAATGTGCAATGCAATACGGTATTTCATTCAGGATTTCGTTGGGAACTGTGCTTTCTTGATACAAAGAGAGCTGATTTTTGAAATACTTTTATCACCCCTTTTAAAAAAGCTGCCAGACAAAATGTTTCAAATAATATAATTCTAAACTAAATTAATTAACATCGAAAGTTAGCAAAGTTTTAATTGTTTTTTAACTTTAGGTTCTTTAGATAATTTTTTGAGGAAATTGTAGGCTATATCGTTAGGTCATTTACGATTTCTTGCGTAAAGGTATTGTGTCTGATAAACTTTTTCTATAAAAATGAGAGGGTGCGAGAAAGCGGGTAGGATGTCCTGCTAGCACTTTGGTCCTCCGTGTTTTAACATGTTTTTAATGTTGTAATTACAAGTTTTCCGCTATTGCGGACACACACACTCGGAAAATATTCCGTGCTTTTCGTGGTGTACTTATACTATTCGCTTATCTCCAGTGCTCGAGTGTTTTCTCATTGATTGTCTTCATGTCAGCCTAATATGTGAAAAACTCTGTGTAGGTTTTCTTTATTTATTTGGAGTGTATGTATGTGTTATGTTGTATGTATGTAAAATATACAACTGGTGCGTAATGTTCCCACTGGCGAGCGATGGTTGTGTTAAGTATAGTGTCACTTGTTGATTATTTAGAGATTCCAAGGGAAACATTTGTAATTTTCAGCGCCTTTGTATCCTAAACTACCGAAAAGCGCCTTCTATGTATAGCTGATAAGACCACAGATAGATTACGTAACACAAACAAATACACACACAAAAAATAAAAACTACTAAGCTTGATTAGTTTTTATTAGTAGAACATGTTAAATAGAAAATTATAAATTTATGCAGTTTGCGGCAAGTTATTGCAGATGGCGTGACTGATAGAAAATGTATCGAGGGTTTTTTTTTTAAATTAAGTGGTAAGTACTAATTTAATCATTATTTTGGATTTATTGTTATTTTAGATCAATTATTTAAATCTGATGAGAGGGTAGCTGTCATAAATAATATCCAATTTAAAGATTTATAAATTTGTTTTCGTACAAACTAAATAATATAAAAAAAAATGTGAAAAAGAGTCTATTTCAAAACTCTACATTTAATATTACCCAAGTCCATTAAAATAAAGTGACGTATAAAAATAACACAATGTTTTATGATTTTATTTAAAAAAAGAAAATCGGCTAGTATTGGAAATATTGTTAACTCGTCTACCTGCATGGTTAAAATATTGAAGCCGGCACCGTTTTAAAGGGGCGTTGGGAACTGATGAAAAACTGGTTAGGCGTGGCTGTGCAAATGCTTGATAAATACGAGTACATTGGCAGGTCCAGTGAACAGTAAGGGCAGTAAACACTGGTGCATAATATATTTGCGAGAAGGTTTCCTAAATTGTAGAATATTATGTACAATTGTACATACACTCTAAGGCCAAAATTCACCGAAACTCGAACAAACGATAAAATTAACAGACTGTTCTTGACAGCTCTTAAAATAGTTAAAAGTCAACAATGGACAATTATACATTCTACCATACGCTCCGATTTCCCCACACTTTTAACTGCGCAGGAAAGGCTTGAACGCGGAATGCCGAGCGCGTGGTTGGTAAAACTGTACACCGCGCCAACCCCAAGGTATGGCTTGCGTGATTTTGACTTGATTGTTCAAGCCCGACCGCGACCGTCCTGACTGTGCGACCGCGAATCGTATCATCGCGCAATAAGGTTCATGGTCACGCAGCGTCAGAAAAAAAAACGTAACCATCATGGAAGTAAGATGTCATGGTAGGTTTCTTGCGCGTACTGTTTGTGCGTGTAATTGGGCGTTCAGTGTTCAAGCCAGGCCTGCGCAGTTAAAAGTGTGGGGAAGAAGCCGATGACTTCGACAAGAATGACGGACATATAGTCGGAATAATAGACTAAATCGTACGTGAGTAATTCCCGTGTTATAATTATAAAAATGTTTGTATCTGATAGTTTTTATCTTTACCGTGTACTTTTTGAAATAAAAATTTATTATTATTTATTTATTTATTATAATGTGCGAAAACCACGTCAGTTTCCAGCCTGGAGCCCGGTGTATGGCGACAAGCTCGCCCCCTGTCACATTTGGGACTGAATATCGTCCAGCGAAATGTGGGTGTTGTATTACACCTCTGCCAGCCCCCTCGGGGGAAAGGCGTGACGATATGTTATGTCTGATTTAATTAAATAAGGTTAAATAATTTGAAATCGGACTTGTAGTTTATGAGTTTATTCGTTACAAACATACAAACATAGAAATCTTTTCTCTTTACTCTCTATTAGTGTAGATGTACTGGGGTAGGTGTATATAGGCTGGGTAATTACAACATAAATACCATACTCTACTGCAGAGTTTCTCAAACGTTTTGCAGTCAAGGACCCCTTTCACAATTTAAACAATTCCAAGGAACCCCCGCTGGCAAAAAATATTTTTGGAAGCTGAGCCGAGCCGAGTGGTCGATATTAAACCAGCGCGCAGTGATTACGTATTGGATACTATTGAACTCACCACCCGACAACAACAATGCGCGTCTCTTCGAGTTTACTACACAATTTTCTAATAAATATGTTTACGGACTGACCAACTGCCGACCCCTGATACACATGCTACGGACCCCTAAAGTCCATGGACGCCACTTTCAGAAACCCTGCGTCCACATTAGTCCGTGGTTAAAAATGACTAGTGAAATTCTGTCAAAATATTTTTGACTAAAAATGTTACCTGCCGTGTCCGTACGTCAATTTGTCGCCTAAAATCCTAAAAGCTAACTGGCAAAATAAAGCTAATTTTTCTGCAGATGATTTATACGGGGCTGAACGGATTTCAGAATTTTGGGCGAAGGATAAAGTCATCACAAAGGGGTTGGCGTGTAAATAGAATTGATGGCTCGGATTTTTGAGCTTGAATGTGATTTAGATGGAATTTTAAATTTGTTGAAGTTTGTCATTTCACGCAGGTAGCATTCATACTCCACTTTTATTACTCAAAATATGCGTAGTGTGCATCATAATACAATAACGAAATAGATGTTCACCTGTGACAGTTCCTTCTTACATATAAACGTTGTTTAGCACCGGAATAGTTATACAGTGTTTTGTCTTTTTCTTCCTACTAAATCTTTAACCCGATCGAAAAGGACAAAACACTGTATTAATTGTTTCGAGGCTATGCAACGTTTATTAGTAAGGGGGGTAACTACGTATAACAAGCTGAAAAAAATACGCCTGTTTGTTATTAAGATTGAGATTTAAATGATGGATGATAGCTCGAGTATAGAAGTGCATGTCAACTCACCTTGCTTCCTGCTCGCTTTTCACTTTGACGAGGCATTTAATTTCACCCAAGGGTGTAATAATTTGTATCTAAGACGCGATGATGTTACTAATTTTAAATATTTGTGTATAATTTGATTGATTGATTGCAACAGCGGGGTATGGCTGAGACTGACGGAACATAACAATGGCGAGAGGTCGTGCGTTATCTACCCTCATTTTAATAACAGCCAAAAATATTGAAATTTAAATATATATTTTTTTTTAATATTGCCGCTAATTTTTGGCTACAAAAAATTATTATAATGAAACGTGGGCTTCAACAACACCTTATCTCTCTCTAAATAGCTAGCTTTAAGTGCAACTATGCAATGTTATGATACCTCTCTATATGTAGAATGTACGCACGAACACGCATTTGTTTCAGTTAGCCTATCACGAGCAATACACATTCTCTTGTACTTTAAGCAACATAAGAAGCAAAATAATAAAAGAAAAGCTGAGCCTTTTCCAGTACTTTAACCATGTAGAGTTATGCACGAACCAAACAAACCTTTAATCCCGTCCTGTAAATTATTTCGGTTACAAATAGATTTCAAAGCCATTAAATCTTTTACGAGCGCGACCACGCATCCCAAAAGTCGTCCGAAAGTCTTCACTTTACGACGCCTGTTATCATAACCAAAACACTACAAGCAATAACAATTTGCCCACAAGTGGAAGGATATAAGAGAGAACGTAGAGGAAGTACACGACTGTTAACCGGATAGCCGCTCGTTGAGAGAGTGTTAGGACTCCCTCAGGCCCTGGAGGGATCCGATACAGTGCTGAGGTATTTGAGTGGGTTTGTGTTTGCGAATTTTTGGGCATTTTTGCTAACATAAGTGGGTCATGTGGCAGGGGGATAGAAAATATTGTATACCTACAGGGTGATTGGAAACCAGACCTTATCCTTTCAAGGGGTGGTTCTACTAATCCAGGGTTATATTTTAAGCATTACCTACATTAATTCAGCAACAAAAAATAGTTCCGAGTTATTTCATATTTTTAACCGACGAAACGGAAGAGATTTATAAGTCGACGCGTAATATAGAAAACTCAAAAACGATTATTTTTTGTTAAATTTATTTAACGCTTTAAAGGTAGCCCAGGATGAGTATAGAAACACCTCTTGAAAGAATACGGTTTGCGTTGTGGATAATTTGTGTTTAGTTAAAATATAGCAAGCCTATGTGGTTTATAAAAGTACAATAGTGGTTTATAAAGATGCAAGCATCGGGAGCGCCACTGACGGTATTGATAAAATTACCTCACACCAAAGTTGCTGTGCGAAACTCATCTTTAACTGCAACTTGGCTTTTATTTAGCAAACAACAAGTGTAATAAACAAAGTTGACTTTAAAGAAGGACCTAGTTCCAGCCGCAGTAAACTTAAAACATGCCATTCTCAGCCATTCCAAGACACGAGAATGCCATTATAATTTTATAGGTCACATAGACTTCTTCCGTACTACCATCCAATACAAATTGAGCCATTACTCTCCCATCGGGCAATCGCTAGAAAGGTCAGAGTAATTTGGTGGCGAGTAATAATACTGTTACTTTTAAGAACGGTCGTTTAAGTGGAAAACTGCCGTTTTTACTATTTGCAGATGTGCTTGCGTTTTCATGTTGTTTACTTACCTGTTTTCTTGATGGCTTGTTTATTTCATTGTTTGTTATACAAGTAATTTAAATATGTATTAACAGATGTTACTGGTATGTCAAGTAGTGTCACGGGACCCTAACAGTTTAGGCACTAACCATTTTCAGTCGCATTTTTTAGTCGTATCTAACTTGTTTAATGCCAAGACAAACTTAAGAATAATGTAAAAACACAAATAGGTAAGTACAACTTATTAAATGAACGTATTTGCTGTTACATTTAGAAAGTTTTTTTTTTATATACATAGAATAGGTTGACGTTTGACCACCAATTCGTCTGATGTTAAGCGAAGTTGTGGTCTAAGATGTAAGTATTATTACTATTTTTAAGTAACTTAATAAATGAAACAGTAAATACGTTTAAAGGTAGTTTAAGGCCCGCATGCTAAAACGACGCTCAGTCTTGAACCTCGATTCAAAACTGGTTTTACCATACAGTAAAACAGTTTTTAAATCGAGACTCAAGACTGAGCTTCGTTTCAGCATGCAGACCTTAAAGTAGGTAGAAAAAAAGGTAAAGGTAGTAGAAGTGAGTAGGTAGGTACCTAATTCTTTTTTAATTACAAAAATACCTTTTTCTTCAACTGTCAAACTAAAGTCCAAAAACCAACCATCCAAGCATCGACCAGTTTTTATCTACATGACTGTAATACTTACGTGAACTACCTGAGGCGTCGACGTCCCTTTCTGTCCATTTGTGTTTTGATGGGTCAGCTTCTCCGCGGTCCCCACCGAGTGTGGTTTATACATGCTGTAGTACGATGACAACACGGCGAGAGTGATTCCTAACGTCACCAAGAGCACGAGCGAACACACGCACAGTTTAGACAACCTCGACACCACCATCGCCATCTTGAACTCGTATCACTCGCAGTTTACGTCCAAGATTTGGTGCACTTATTTTTAGTACAGTCTTCACTCTCCAGTTTATGCGTTTGTTCAATGTTAGTCTATTTGCAGTACGTTTAAAAAAAAACACTTTTTCTTATTTTATAATGGAAACTGTACGTTTTCACACATAATGTTCGCGACTCAAATGGTACGTGAGTAATTCCCGTTTTATATATCACTTTTTCTGCTTGTTGTTATTTAAAGCGTCGGTTTGCGTGCTACGGAAATCAATCAAGAAGATCGGTAAGATTGAAATTTTGGGGATGAGGAAAATTTGAATGTAAAAAGAAGAATATTGCGAAAGCTTTAATGCAAAATTCTAAGTTAGTCGGAGTGCTTGAATAATTGATTTATCAGATTTTTTTTCTTTGGAAAGTCCAAGAAGCGAAGTAGAGAAAGTCATCATAGTAGCGGGAGGGCCCGCTACTATGATTGACACTGACACTTGATGACTAACCCAGAATTAAAAATGAGAGTAAAAGAGTTTCCATCATCTGTCTTCCACCACAGGTCATCGAGGCAGACATTCCATCAGTATGTCGTCAGCTTTGAATAAAGCCCGCACGAAGTGTTTTCAAAACTCCTTCCTAAAAAGAACTGCCAAGGAGTGGAACGCACTTCCTGCCTCGGTGTTCCCCAGCAATAGATACAACCTGGGTCTAATCAAGACAAGAGTGAATAGGCACCTCATGGGCAAGCATGCTCCATCTTAGACCGCATCGTCACTTTCCATCAGGTGTGTTGTGGTCAAACGTGGGCTCATTCAATCATTAAAAAAAAAAGTTTCTTTACATAACACGTTTAGTTTTTATATTAGTCCATCCAATCACTATACCTTTAGAGTCTTTTAGTATAACACGAGTCGAAACAGCAGACATAAAATCTGTTTCTATAAATGACAGTTTCAAAGAAAATAAAGCTAAGCTAAGCCCACTTCGAGTTTTACAGATTCTAGCTAAGCTTTATGGAATGAGCTATTTTCCTACCCGATAAGAGCTATAAGAGCTTGGTAAAGCATTGAGGCTATTCTGGGTATTTTATTGCTTTGGTCCAGCGTTGCTGGATGTAAGAGCTATTTTATAAAATACCTACTTTCGTGAACTTTTTTCAATTTTGCTGCAAATCTGATAAGAGATTAAGTAGGCACATTATGCGATTGAATCATTTTTCGTTGAAACATTACTGACTTAAATGATGGAAAGAGTAAACTTTATTAAATTCACCTAAAGCCCAAATAAACTCTAAAGATTCTCTTTATTTTTACCTGACTACGCTGGAATGAGGGTTATGTTTTTCGTGTGTGTGTCGGCAAATATGTATGTGTGTATGAGGTTCTTTAGCACGCCCTCCAGCCTAAACAGCTTGATTGATTTAGGACGATAACAGCCTAGTTGGGAGAAGGCCCGCCTCTCAAGCCAGAGGGAGCGCGGGTTCGGACCCAGCCGACGGCACGCACCAATTTGTTCATTGTGTGAACGTATGTGCGTATTGTATGTCATCTGTTACATGACTGGAGCCCTTTGTATAGGGACAGGCTCGCCCCCTGTCACATTTGGGACTGAATATCGTCCGGCGAAGTGTGGGTGTTGTATTACACCTTTGCCAGCCCCCTCGGGGGAAAGGCGTGACGATATATTATGATTACGACATGTGAGGTATCATTTGAATCATCTTGGTAGTGGAAGTGACATAGGGTACAATATTTTGAAGCCGGGTTTTTGTTTTTTCTTTTAACAATGTTACTTGTTGATTTAACATTCTAAAATTACTGTTTGAATGATAAAAAAGTTAAGAGAGAAGGAGACAGTCGTACAAATAGGTTTGTGCAACCAACACTTGAATAAACTAATACCAGACCTATCAGATACTGAGACCCAGGTTGTATGAAATTCTGTGTTCGGTACTTCGAATTTCAGTTCGTTAAAATTCAATAAAGTTTGAATTACAATAGCACAGAATTTAATGAAAATCAAATCTCACAGACCAAACACAAACGGTATGGCTAAAGAGGGGTTAAAGCTGTCAAAGTCAGCTGCAGCGCAGGCAAAACAGAATTACCTCTATCATACCTGCCAAGCTCTACTCTTTGTTGTGGCTAACATTGTATGGGCAAAGAATTATTATCGCTTCTGTTTGAAAAAAAAAGAAGTTACCATGTTGACTGTAACGAGGTTTTTATGTTCTATTTTCCTGTGTCCAATAAATGCTTTGTCTCATTTTTTGAGTTTTGTACCCGAAGGGTAAAACGGACCTTATTATTAATTACTATTACTATTCAAAGTCAAGTCAAAGTCAAAATGTTTTTATTCAATTTATGTATCAAAGATACACTTATGGACGTCAAAGTTTTTTAAATAGACTCGACCGCCTTGTTCGGATAAAGAGCCTCTACTCAAAAGAACAGGCAAGATATTATATATAATATAATTATTTTTATAATATTTAATTAATATAATAATTATAATTATTACTAAGACTTTGCTGTCCGTTCGTCTGTCACTGTTTGAAATGGTTTGCAATAATCTGTATTTCCAACTAACTACAATCAGGGTGTCTTGTCTTATTGTGTTTTATCTTATTTTATTGTGATTATTTAATAAATAAATAAATAATCTTCAAGGCCAGAGTGGATAAGTACATTCTAAGTTTTCGTGCTACATCTTACGCCACAACTTCATTTCACATCAGACAAGTTGGTGGTTAAACGTCAACCTATATAAATTACCGATTTATATACCAGTGACTCTGTGAGCGGAAACCTACTTCGCGAAAACGCTTTCGTATGTCCATCCAGCTGTCTTTTGAAGATAACCTGATAGACTGACGGACATTTTTGCCAAAGCTGTAGCTGAGACACATCGCTCGCTAACACTTGCTCGGTCGATAAAATAAAGGTCAATTCCATTTTTTTAAATTAAAAAAGCTGTCAAAAACATCAATGTCCTGTTATATACAATTTATAAGTGTATTCTAATATTTACTAGCCCCGACAAACCAAGACAGTTAAAACCCGCTATCAGGACTATTATTTAATAGAAAGGCACTGGTATGAACACATTGATGAACTTAAGTATTTTTATTTTGTATCGTTTTAATTGCTATTCAATGCGCAGACACTTTAAGTTTGTAAAGAACATTATTATTTTGGCCAATGTCGAATTGATGGTCAAGTTACTCGTTAATAATTCGCACCGATTACTTACATACATTTTTGTAAATCTAACAGATACCTACCCACTAAATTTTCAAATTCCCACTGATAATCAAAAGTTCCCGACAGATAAACACAAATTCCCGATTCCGGGAGAGGTGTTATTCCAATTCGCCAATCCCGCGTGTGTTATTCCCATTTTGCGGGCATTATTCCCAATTCTTCGGGCGTTTATTCCCGATTCGGTGTTAGCGATGGGCATCACAAAGGAGTCAATGCGTAACATCGAAAAACTGGTGATGGATTAACTCCCAATCGATTTTCGGCGTCTCGACTTTTCTTCGAGTTTTTGTCCTTGGACAAGGAACCCTCGTCTAATCTTGTCTATTTCATCTTAGGTACTTCAGTTTAGGTGCCAAACTACTGGCTTCAGAATTTAGGAATTGTCAAAAAGTACTTTAGAAAATGCAAAGTAAGTACATAACCTTGGAAAGTTCAGTCATTAATTTTGTCGCATATGAAAGTGTATTCTTGTATGAAAGTTAAATCTATTTAGCCGTAAGTACTTCAGTAGGTGCCATACTACTGGCTTCAGAATTTAGGGATTGTCAAAAAGTACTTTAGAAAATCCAAAATACATAAGCTTAGAAAGTTCAGTCATTAATTTTGTCGCATATGAACGTGTGTTCTTGTATGAAAGTTATATATAAAAAAAATAACATTAAATACAGCAATAACTAACATCTAGCGTTGAACTAACTTGTAAATACATTTTAAGAAAATAAATTAAAATAATAATAAAAAAGGATGAGTTGAGTTTTTTTTTTGAGGATGATTTTATGAGGGATGTGTAAAGAACAAACCAAATTAACAGTACATGTTTTTTATTCAATGTAAGTTCTCTGATATTTAATTGACATACTAGCTGCGCACCGCGATGATACCCATGGTTAAAAAATAGACTACGTGTTAGTCCATGATATACGCTATCCTCCATATCATATTTAATCAAAATCAGCCCATCCGTTTGAGCGTGAAGAAGTAACAATCATACACACACAGACACGCACAAACTTTCGCCTTTATAATTATGTACAAGCTGCGCCTCGCATCGTTCCCGTGATTTAAAAATCGTATCTTACTTTCTATTCCATACTAAATCTATCTCTGTGCTGAATTTCATTTAGATCCGTTTAGCCGTTCGAGTGTAATTGAGTAACAAACATCCAACCATACATTCATCCAAACTTTTGCAATTTTAAATTTAGTGTGATGTTAAGAAGGATTTAAATGCAGACTCATCTTACAAAATATTTCAAGAGTAGCTTTATTTCATTGCTATGCATATATTTTTGATAAATTTGATCGAAAACAAGTCAATTTGCATAGTCAGCTGCATATAAAACGGCGGTTTTTAGCATAAAGCCGCAGGTTTTGAACATTCTATCAATTTTGATCCCACACACGCACTATGTTCCAAGACAGAAGAGCAAGTGAATATTCACTCTAATTCCTAGGCCAAAGAACTCAACGTCTCAATTCAAAGTAACAATTATAAAAGCTCCCGAAAGCACAAAATAAGTAGTACAAGTACAAAAGTAACGCTTCGGCAAAAAAAAAACTTGGTTTCGGTTGGTTAACTAAAATAACGCCACTTCTTTATGTGCCATAGGGTTTTTTTTGCTCTCATTAATATATTTAGTATTTGCGTTTGGTATTTTACGTATGGAGCGACAGTTCCTATACGGCACACGGGGTGTGGCCAATTATAAAAAGCGCCATCTAGTTCATTTGCTTCGAACTAAAACATATAACGGGGGGGTAACATCACTAGACAAAGATTTCTGGAGCCTTCCACTTCCACCAAGTAGTCACTAGTACATTGATATTACCTATTAAGCAATATTTTGTGAGACAGTATTTTTTTATTTTTGAAAAAAATATGCCTCTCAGTTTCTTGCCTGTTCTTCTGAGCAGTGGCTCTTTTTCCGAATAAGGCGGTCGAGTCTATTAAAAAACTTTGACGTTCATAACTTGACAAATCTTTGATAACCAATTGAATAAAGACATTTTGACTTTTGACTTTGACTTACCAGTCAATATACGAGTAAATGTTATTATAACTATTTATAGTACTATGAGATGTATGGATGAATGAGAAGGGATGAGATTCTGAAATGACGAGTGATAAAAACTAATGGAGAAAGTGTAGAATTACTGTACCGATTCCACCCGAATGGGATAAAGGTAGGAAGATTAAGACTATTTAGAGTGCATTCTGAAGCACAGTAGAATTTTTCTACTATGTCTGAAGCGTGTGAGCAGGAAGTTCTATCTATATTTATTGACAATCAACTGACTTGTTTGTAACGAAACGATTCAATCCTACGAAAAGGCCCTCGATATAGCCCATACTGGTTATATTGTAACTGCACTATCACACCCCGTATCGTGATTGGATTTTGGTCGAATTCGATTTCGATCTTCGGTGAAATGTGTCGTCGATCATATAAAAAGAAATCAGCTGGTTGGATTCGAATTTCAAATAGTTAATAGAATTATGTCGAAAACAGATTTAGTTTTGTAGGGTCTAAACCTGTTAAAAGTACTGTGATGCGTCATTAACTCTAAGGAGATGCAACTGAGAGACCAAACAGGGCGAAGTGTTTAGGTTGCGGGAAGTACCGTCAGACAGGTGGGTAAAGCAGGTAAACAAAGCCTTGGGCGTTTAACGGCGTGATGGAATGACAAAATTAATAGAATCGTAGGTACGAACGGACCGAGGCAGTCGGCATAAATCACTACCTTAGTAATAAACTGCATTAACTCAAAAATAATGTTTTGGGAAATACCGTTTATCGTCAGCTTACAACATGAGTTTAAGAGCGGTTTCCTAAAAACCTTTATTATTCAGTTTGTGTAGAGTATCACTAAGGTAGCGGTAAGTTTATGAAATAATTAATTATGAAGTTCCAAATATTTATTCCGCAATGAAAATGAAAACATTAAGTAGTAAACGTCAATTTTTCTCATTTAAGAAATGTTTTTTAGAAATATCCCCTTAAGAAATTGGTCCACTCCCAACTCCCAACTCTAAGGTAGGTATAAAAGGACTAGGTACCTATACTAAATATACCCTAGATTAATTACCAGTGAAGTAGGGATAGGGTCTTAATTCCAAAATGGGACAATGGAGACTTTGAATTAAGGACATAATTTCAAGGTTTCATAGCCCGTCTCCTAATTAAATAGTTACAGTGTTTTGTAGCCTGTTAAGTTTCATAATTCAAACGTAGGTTTTTCTGCATGTTAAAGTTAATTTAACTAAGTTTTGCTTACGGATCTCAAAGTTATGCTACAGACCATTAAAATTTGAATATTAAAGCCGTTAATATTAGTTATCTAAACTCACGCACAAGACAGAAAATAACAAGATATTCCAAACGAATTAGACAAAACGATTTCGCTCTAACACACGTGATACCTCTTTTGCCCGCCATTTGCAACCACAGATTAAAAACTAAAACGTCACTGTCACATGATTACGCGGGTAAAATGGCGCGTTCCGCTACACGCTGTGCTCTCTCGAAGGCAACTAAAATCTTGGGCATCAGCTGTTCAGCTCAGTCGATATCGTTGGCGACGTCTAGTCTCCGGATCTGACCCCGTTGTCTACAAGCCCAGTTTAGGGGAAGCGGAGGATCGGTCGATAGTATGGGGAAAATGCTAGGAATGGGATAGATTGTTACAACTCAGTTGCGCAATCAACTCGATTGATCTGTTCAGCGTCCAACGATTGTGTAGCAGTTGAATTAGAATCTAAGTAAGGATGTATGGGATGGGCAGTACACAAACTGATGGATAGGATGTTGAGCTCACGATGTTATTTCAAGCACTTATTAGCAGTTCAAAATCAAAATGATGGAATTAATCTACGAATGGTTGTCAGCTTTTAAAAAAAGTGCAATGGTGGCAAGTGGTTTCTCATCAGGGATTACGGTAGGAGCCTACGAAGTCGTGCATCAAGCTTTACAAAAGGAAAATTGACCGATTTACCGACCGTAGTATAGGCATATACTGCAAAAGTTAAGATTAGATTGTTAGTTAATAGCTTCTGATTCTAAGCCCCTATGGCCCGAGGTTAAACTATGCATGTCGGAGCAAACAAGCTCACTGCAGGACTTTACAAACAGTGCTCGTTCGGCGAACGAGGTTAACCCGAATTGGGTTGCAGGTGCAGTAGTGCAAGAGGAAATTATGAATTTTTACCCATGATGTAGTCGAGGACTTTTCATAATTGAAGAACCTGAGGCTTAACATGGTCCCAGAATTTTTCGTTGCACCATTTGTTTAGTTTATGTAAGCTAAAAGTATCCGTAAAGTTTAGATAGTGGAGTAATCTAAGCTGAGAGGAGGATTTTGTACCAAATTGCCAAATACTTAAAGTTTTTTTTTAAAATAAAAACAAACTTATAGATAAAATACTTATAGGTAATGGTATGTAGTTAGTATTTTAAAGGAAAAAAAAATACTTAAAAAAAAATGCTAGCAAATTTCTGTTGTACTGTATAATTATAAAACATTAGAAACGATGAGAACAGCTAGTCACATAATTAGCTAATCGTCTTCTCGGTCAATAATCTGCCCAAATTGTCAAAGTGCGGAAATCAAGTTGACGTTGAGACAAATTTGAACCCCGCTCTGCGTCATCCCTCAGCGCTATTCTGATCCGTGCGATATTGTCTCAGCATCTCGTATTCCCATGATTTTTGTAACGGGAGTGACAGTGACCAAGATAGTATAAGACGTCGCCAGAATGGGGTTGGCTATAAAATCAGAGCCAAGGTACTGCGGGAAGCGCCGGCGTCGGCCAGTCTGCGAGTCTGACCTCGTTATCTCTCGCGCTGCGAGTAGTAGACTACTACTGAATGTGTAAAAACATCTCGGATAATTTACTCAAAACGACTGTTAGCTCTAGCTAACAGTCGTTTTGAGTAAGGTGTTTTCACAGGTTTCCATAAATTTACAGTTTAAATGGTTTAGTTTTTTTACAGTTTAGTATTTACAGTTTAGGGTGTTGAAATTTATCAACACCCTAAATATAAACCGTAAAGCACCCTGTTTATGTATGTATTTTAAGTATGTTTTATCTTAATAAATAAAAATAACGTGTCACGTTGTTTGCCCGCTATAGACTCCTAAACTACTTAACCGATTTCAATCAACTTTGCACACCGTGTGCAGTTCGATCTAACTTAACAGAGATAGGATAGCTCACATATATATATATATATATATATATATATATATATATATACTAGCTGTCACCCCGCGACTTCGTTCGCGTTTATTATTTATTTATATATATATATTTAAACTATCCTATCTCTCAAGTTGGATCGAACTGCACATGGTGTGCGAATTTTATTTTAATCGGTTAAGTGGTTTAGGAGTTCATTGAGGACAAACATTGTGACACGAGATTTATATATATTAAGATATAAATAATAAAAGCGAACGAAGTCGCGGGGTGACAGCTAGTAATATATAAATGTATGTATATCAGTCTCTGGCAAAGTACAAGCTTTGCTTAGTTTGGGGTCAGAAGACCGTGTGTGCTAGTGTACAAAAAAAAAATGAGTTTGGTAATTTTGGCAATATACTAGACTGACAATAAGAGGAAGACACAGTGCAAATGAGATGATGTATGATAAAGCAATGCGTGCATTATGTATGGCATTTACCTATATTTATTTTCTGAATTTTGATAATAATTGTGTAAAATATTCAATCAAACCAATAAAAAAATACTGCGTCATGCTACAAATAATAACACTACACACATTTTTACACTAAACTTTGATTGCGAACATAGAATACACAAAATAAAACCTAGCATAAATTACTAAATTAGGTACTAACCATTGGCTCTTGACCTATAAAAATATTAAGGCTTATTTATCTACTTCGGATTAAAACTTTCTGAGCGGCGGTTCGCTTTTTTATCGCGTACGGAATTAGCCGCGAAGTGGATTTAATTTGTTACGGGTGTAAATCGTGTGGGGTCTTATTTAAGGCTGAACACTTGGGAGCTGGGGTAGCGGAAACGAAACACTTAGCGTATATTTTCAACCGACACCAAAAAAAAGTAGATTCTATGTTAGTCTGTTTGTTTTTTTTGTGTATGTTGTTTATCGATATTTTCACTAATTGTGAAACGATTTAAAAATATTTAATAATATTTTTTTTATTTCGAGGGTACTTATTCCCCCGAGGTGGTCTCCGTTTCAGCTCGGGCAAAAAACCTTTCGTATATCCGGATGTCCGGAAGTTCTTCTGTACAGGTCGCATTTCTCAACCGATGAAACTCTTGAAATTTTGTAAGTAAGTTCGATAATTGCATCATTTTATTTTTCGATTCAGTTTTTGTTCTTTTTACCAAATGGCCAAAATATGAGTAAGATAGACTAGCGAGCTCTTCAGGTCACAGAGCCTAAGTCACTTAATTTTAAAATCTAAAATGTATTTACTAGCGTTAAGTAATTCATCTCGATATTATCTCGATATTTTTGATTTATTCAAGATTTATCCAGCCCTTGTGTCTGGTAAACCTTTCTTAGTAGATAAGTTTAAACTTTAAAGCGTCCAAATTTCAAACCGCTGGTCCAAAAGCACGGCCTTAAGAATTTGGCGAGTGTAGAACGTATTTGAAATGAATAATAGAATCAGCTTACCGCGCAAGCGCCAGAGTTATGTGACCGTTATATCAACGTTGCCTACTACTCTCCGTCTTTGCAACCGGAAATTCTATAAGTGGACAGTCAAACTACGTATATATAGCACGTATATAAAATCTGCAAGACCAGATTGTTGTATTAGAAGTTCCAAAAGTACTCCCAAGTATCTCATGAAGAAGCATCCTCGTCATCATCATCATGTCAAGGCCTCCCCCAATGATCTCCACAAGGAACGGCCCTTCGCTGCCTGCATCCAGCGGTTTCCCGCAACCCTCACCAGAATGCCAGTTGACCTTACGTTGTATCTAAATATGAAGTAGCTTTCTTACTACAAGTATATAAATAAAAAAGTTCCCTATTATTATAGCTAAAGCGCTCTCGGAAAATCGCTCTCACATACAACTTATAAGACCTTGACTTCATCCACAACGTTAAATCTGTATTAACAGTCAATAAGTTTGTTTTGTCTGTTATATAGTTGACGCCTATTCAAAGCTCTCAGTAAAGCTTTCCTCTTTCCGTTGCTAGACAAGAAAATCTGTCCTTTTCTGTTGCTAGAGAAATAAAAAGCCTTTCTTTAAATAAATAAGATTTCTTTCCTAACGAATATCAAGTTCGTAGGCAAAAGAAATGGTTTGAATGATCAAAGAAATCAATGAATACGTCTCAATATACCTTTGAAGGGATTTGTATTTGTTCTATTCGCCGAAATAAATTGCCTACTTTCTCTACTATTTCCTGACCGGAAATAAGGAACCGAAACGAAATATTAGCATTTCTGCTAAGGTTTCTAATATCTTCTGTTTCATCGATGTTTAAGCAAGTGGAACTTTGTTCGACCGATATTGAACCTTATCTTCACTCACTTAAGGCACATGGTAAATGTGATCTAAAACAATTTCAATCTAAATTATATAGTGGAAATAATAATGATTACTCACAGATAAGATCGTAACTAACTAAATGATGACTTGAAAGTAAGTAAGTTTACTCGAAATCACTTGAAGATAATATTTAAAGTTACTGTTTTTTTTTTAAATTTGTAAACAAACAAAACGTGTTAACAAAATAAGTTAAACACTACACGTAACTGATCTCAAACACCAACCAGATTAAAGGACTTCACTAATAATGGTAAACAGATAACAAGAGCACTCGTAGCTTCGTAGCGCGTAGCACCGTAGCGGCTCTACGGCCTCGTCACGTCACGTCACGTCACTCAACGTCAACACGTGACATTAAACGTCACTGCCTATATACTATATTTTATAGCTATGACGTGCGGACGCCGCAACTGACCGATCTAGACTGAGATGTAGTTCACCCCACACTTGCCAAAATATTCTCCAGGATAAAAAGCACCATTGTATCACAAACAAGGTGAATTAAGTTAAGTGTTCGGGAAAGATCGAGGGCTGAGGTCTTAAGACGTTCTTTGCGAATGGAATTTGTAATGCTCCTGTCAAGTCAGAGCTTAAAATAGCAGCTTGAGAAGTTTTGCTGACAGAAGCCGTAAAGATTCCTAGCCAAGTTACAAGCATGGAAAACAAACGAGGAAAAGTAGCTCGTAAAAGTAAATACGAGTAGGTAGATTTTAAGATGAACTGAATTTCAAATGATTTTGGTACGTATGTACTTGTATATATCTTATAAATCAGTATAATAATAAGTTGGAAGAGATCGCTTTAAGTGATATGGCCGCAAGCTGTTCGACTATAGTTTGAAGTGACATTCTTTGTCTTTTTATGTATTGTCATTTCTGGTGTGTACAATTAAGAGTTGGTCTATCTACATAACATTCTAGAACTTTGAAGAGTATATAAATACATTTGTAGAATTAATATATGTACCTATTTAGTTAACCTATATATCACATCAGGATATATTATAATCTACTCATCTGAATATTAGTGAATGAAATCTTCGAGATTTTTGTTGCTTATCTTGTCAGTTTATAGTCAATGCTGATTTTGAATGTTTTATGAACACACCTACAATAACGTATTTATGAGCCAACAATTTTTTCCGCTCAAATGTATCTAGAATTTTGTTATGCAATGTAGAAGTCAATGTCAGCGACTTTGACCATGCATTAGGACCAAATCCAAATACACATAAGTACATCAAGATAGACACATACATTTAGATACAAAAACACACATATATCAAATGTATACAATATCCGTCAAAACAATGACTTTTTTTTTTATCTTTACGTTTTTATTTGTACACAACTTAAAATAAAAACAGAAAATTAAAGAAAACTTAAACTATTAACTAAAAACTAGAACTTATAATAACTAAAATAAATTACAAAAATTTAAACTAGAAGACCATTAGTGGAAGGAAAGGTCCCCAGAATGCTGGCGGCATTGCCACGTTGAATGGCAATGACTATTTTTTTCACGGCTACAGATCAAAGTCCGTATACACGCACCTTCTCTACATAGTATAAAACAAGACAGTCTGTCTCTCTGTCTGTATATCCGCTACCTCCTCCTAAGCTACGCAACGGATTTTTAATGCAATTTTCACCATAATTTAGATAATTATTCCATCCATCCATCCATCAGCCATAGGACGTCCACTGCTGGACATAGGCTCTAATGCCCGGTACGCTGTCGAGGCCTCAGTGGCCAACAGCATAGAGTCATCAAAAAAAAATGGACATAGGCCTCCCCCATAGATCTCCAATAAGACCGGTTCACTCTAGCCTTGAAGATACCCAGGTTATAGTTAAAACTATGTAATTAATGAACCTCCTGATAAAATTTTACGAGTATCGGTTGAGGAATGCGAGCTGTAGAGGAGACACACGTCGGCCGCGCCTACAGCTCACACAGCCACTAATTTTCCTTTTTTTTTCTTAAACTTTTTTTTACTAATAACAGACGTGAAAAGCCGAGGCAGGTCGCTAGTCCTACTAATATTATAAAGCGAAAGCTTGTAGGAATGGATGGATGGATGGATGGATGGATGGATGTTTGTTACTCTTTCACGCCAGAACGGCTGAACAGATCTGGATGAAATTTGTCACAGAGATAGATTATAGTCTAGAATAGCACATAGGATACTTTCTAACCGCGGGTGAAACCGCGAGGCGCAATTTGTACAGAATAAAGAAATTGTACTGTATAAACATGAATCATGAATGCGTGAAACAATTTACCACAGAAGCGTACCGTCACACGGGATTGAATACACAACGAGGTTGGAGCTGAGCTGATTAAAGTAACCTCGCTCGTCATCATCTATAGTAGTTGTGGAAACATCTAGACTCGAGCTTTAAAGTTAACTAGCTGTTTACCCCAAACTGTACCACGCAATCCTTATCCCTTCGACTGATTTTGCTCTAATTTACTATCAAAACTTGGTTTAGCGTAATTGTTTGAGTTTGATACTCAAAAAAATACTCAAGAAAGAAAAGCAAAACAGTAAACCAATTAATAAAATAAAAATAAAAATAAAATCTAATTTTTATTCAAATTAAAAAAATAACTAATTTAAATAATTTAATAATTGGGAAAATTAAAGCAATTTAATAAAAGTCCTGCAGAAGAGAGAAAGTGGAAAGTAAAAAAAAAAAACAAAAAACTTCTACATGTCAATATTAAACCACTGTGTTAAGCCAACACCCTACTTATATATTATCCTATTACAAACATTTATAATATTATATTTAAGGCAAAAGTTTGTGTGTGTGTGTTTGTTACTTCTTCACGTTCAAACGGATGGACAGATTTTGATGAAATTTGGTATGGAGATGAAGCTTATGTGTTAATTCATGATGGATTAACACATTGGCTACTTTTGAACGCCGGGTGATACTTCAAGGCGTAGCTGAAGCATAAAATCCAATACATTTTATTTTTGAAAAACTGTAAAGAAAATAAAAACTTAAAGAGTATTTTTGCTAGTTTGCATGAAAAGTTTCTTTACGAAATTCTTTTTTTTTTATGTACAATGTAAATGCAATGTAAATTTTGTACAACGCATGCCTAGTCCAGGCATGCGTTTGAGCACTGACTCACCCGATGAGAAGCGTCGACGTGATCGAAGGTGTAACACGCTTGCCTAATTCACTTTACTCTTGAACACAAGCGGATATTATTTGGTTGGAAAGACAGACACAGCCAACTAGCTCCACACTTCTGCAGTTCTTACAAGAAAATTTGACTTGAACTGTCTGTTTGTAGAGTCGTCGTTTGTGAGCACGTGCCGTCTGACTTCGAAGACGTAGCGACTGTATTGTAACTCAATAAATTAGTGACACTTACAAGATAAAAGCAATAAATTACTCACACAAAATCAATAAAGCTCTCTACCCGAGCTTTTATTGACTAGGATCATAAAAATGTTTCTAATAGTTTTTGTAATCTTTTTTTTATGTTGAATAGGTCGGCGTTTGACCACCAACTCGCCTGATGTTAAGCGACGTTGTGGTCTAAGATGGAGCACGACGACCTATAAGGTACTTATTCAGTCTAGCCTTGAAATTTTGTAGAGTGAATAAGTACAAAGACGGCAGTTGAGAGAGGCGTTACAAGTGCGCTACTGCTCAGACCCGTCTTCGAAACGGTTACACCGGACTACATCCCGAAACACGACTTTGTCATTTCACGGCATGGCTTGGTCCGGTGGGTGGTAACTAGCCACGGCCGAAGCCTCCCACCAGAGTTTGCTACCCAGTTAGCACTACCCGGGGATCACGTGTAGGGAATCAGAATAGAGCACAGTCCTGCGGACGTGGGTAGCTCAGCCCCAAAAATCATTCAGTCTATCAGAATCCTAACTAATTTTATGAATGCGATAGTAAGTTAGTTCGTTTGTTTGTTTGTCGAGCTTTTACGCTTCAACTGCTTAACAAGAAACTCACTCCTTGACAAGAAACTCACATGGAGGAAGCATATCTTCACTAAACGATTGGCAATGGGACAGCAGGTCAGAAAAATGTACTGGATGCTAAACAAAAAGTCCCAGCTATCACTGGAAAACAAACTACTGCTATATAAGTGCATAATCAAACCTGTTTGGTGCTATGGATTGCAACTATGGGGCACAGCAGCAAATTCAAATATCGAAATTCTGCAAAGATTTCAATCTAAAATGCTACGTATGATAACAAACGCACCATGGTATATAACAAATGACAGATTACATCATGACCTTAACATGAAAACTGTTAAGCAAGAAATAAGGGACAAAATAAACACTTATAAGGCCAGAATTGTTCACCATCCTAACATACTTGCAAAAAACCTCATGGATAAACCAACCACGCCACGAAGACTGAAACTAAAATACCCACAGGATCTATTAATATAGACTGAAAATAAAAAAGCGGACTTGCCAATGGGCAACTACCGCACAAGTCGGTTGCACAATTACCTACCTACTGCTGAATGTCTCGCCGATAGATTGCAGTAAAAAAAAAAAAAAAAACTGCTTAACCAATCGTCATGAAATTTTACGTACGTTGGCTTCTGTGGGTCCGTGGGTGAAACCCCGGGGGGCGGTCTATAGTAACAGTTTTTTAATCTTGCCTCAAGGATAAGTAAAAGTTCAATGACTTTTGTGCTATTCCGCCTTATTGGGGACTGTTTTCTTATTGTAGACTAGCTTCGCCCCGCGGTTAAAAAGTGTCGTATGTGCTATTCTAGCCTATAATCTATCTCTGTGCCAAATTTCATCCAGATCTGTTCAGCCGTTCTGGCGTGAAAGAGTTACAAAGATCCATCCATCCATCCATCCATGCATCCATTCTTACAAACTTTCTTGTTTATAATATTAGTAGGATTGAGACAAAAGTTCATTGACCCCTCGACCGTCTCATTAGGAGTTGTATACTTTGATCTCAAAAAAAATATTTTCTTAGTGCCCACCACCCATCTCCATTCGTACCATGATCAGACGAATAGATGCCAATTGCTTTTTATCGCGATACACAATAAAATAAATAAAAATAGGGATTCACAATAATTCGGAAACGCTTCCGTTCGTATTCTTAAAATTTTAAACTCTAATTCTTCGAAACTCCGTCCACATTTATGAGTTTCTAAACGTGATTCATTTTTCCGATCGGATTTATATTCGATTCCATATTCCAAAATCTGTAAAAGTAGACTGAGATTCGAACAATTTGAGTTTGAAATTTGTGGGATGCGATCGTAAAAGTTTCCAAATGATTGTGTATTGTACCTTTACCTAGGTCACCTTAAGGCGGATTGAGAAAGAGGTTGATGAACTTTTGCCTCAATCAATCAATCTCAATGCAGACACCAAAGTTATTCTACTGTCAAGCAGTGTGTGCATGCTCAATCTTCACAATACACAAGTATATAATATTTTTAAAGTCTCCTCAGACTAACTAGAAAACTCTAACTAACATTTTTATTTTACTTTCAGTTTTTCAGTTCGCTGTAAAACTTGACAATACGCTCCTCCTGAAAAGACTAGAATGCTGATTGTGAACTGAAATTTTCATAATACTCCTCCGTTGGAAAAGTTTTCGTTCATCTATCTTGTTTACTTTTATCTCGTTTTATAGGTTGTCGCAAAGAGAAGCCACGTGGCCAAGATTTGAACTAATGTATTGCTAGAGTATAGATTTCCAATCGCCATACAGATTATGGATTAGAAAGTCATTTGACAGTAGACAACTTATTAGATGTAGAATAGGTGAGATGTGGAATAAACAAATTTTATAGTACGAAAAAAAAATTTGACAGTCACTAAAAAAAACTCGTAAACATTATTATTATTATAGTTCAGCAAGCGCGCTGTGCCAAAATCTTATTGTCAAATTTTGTCATGTAAGGCGAGCCATATGCGTAACAATTTATTGACCGTTTGGTTACTATTCATTTAATTTTAATTTATTTATTTAGATAAGTATTAAGATTGCCAACGATTAATGTAAAAAGAAGTAGAAAAGAAACGTATATGAAAACTTTACGCAAGTTACATTTTTATGAATGAATTGAATTTTTATTAACCTTTCGACTTTTTAGTCTGAAGTGTCTCTGCGTGTGTGTGTCTGTGGCATCGTAGCTCCCGAACGGAGCTTTTTTGTTGAAGTTATACTTCTTTTGGCGCGATAGAGAAAAACGATGAGAGTGAATTTTTACGATGCGCGCGCACACCGACACCTAAATTCTACATCGTGAAGTTAGTTCTAGGTGGCATGAAAGTTGATAACTATGTTCAAGTTGTATATTCTAGTATTTTTATATTTAGAACACGTGTTTCGTAAGAGTACACTGAATAAATAAATATTATTTTGGTGTTTTTACTAAATCAATTTCATATACGACGGTGATAGTATTTACTAATAATTTATTATTTATAAGTATATCTATAAATATTGAATATTAGTGATAAAACTGATTTGAATAAACTGTTTTGAGTGCATTTATAGATTTGAGGTTAAGAAGTATAACTTCTAACGCGTGAACATACGAGTAAGTACACAAACTCTTTTTTGAAGGGTGAATTAGTCGGGACTGTTATTTGCTATGTTTGATGAAAATCGGTGTCGGGGGTTAACTAAGTTTTATAAATACTTGTTGTACAATATGATTGGCGTGATTCAATCATATTGTACAATAGAAATATTGAGCAAACTTATTTTAGGTTTAGAGAACAAGAAACGTGTAAAATATACGCCTGTTTCAAAAATTGTTGTCACTACTGTTACTTTTTGCCAGAACATTATGTCAAGTGTAAAGTATCCACATTTTTAATTAGGCTTAAACGAAGAAAATGTTAAGGCGCTACAACAGCGCCCCACCTCCCACGCCGGTTCTAGTCTGCGTCAGGCTGTAACGTATCTACTTTTTATGGTATATTCAAGGGGCGACGAGGCGTCATGATATCTAGTGGCGGCCGCCGGCGCCTGTCTGTCTGTAGTAAACAGTAAAATATAAACAACTTTAGTATAGGATAAGCAACATAGTTTTTAGAGGTCATTATGTAGGAGAGGTCGACGACTTTGTTTCATCTTCTGACATCATTAAACACGTAGTTCTCAAAACATCGATCTTATTGTGTGGTTTTAACTCGGTCGGTTTATTAGCCTAGCCCTCTGTTAATTCCTCTACATGATAATTAAAAAAAAAAGTATAAATTTGGTGAACTGAATTTGATGGAATTTAGCGATGCGTTAAATTATAACGACTCGACTGCCTCGGTGGCTCAGTTAGTAGTGAACCTGCCTTCTGAGCTTGGGGGCGTGGGTTCGATTCCCACCTAGGGCAAACATTCATGTGATGAATTTAAGTATTTAAGTATGTGTGATTGTCACACATTGTGTGTGAATGTTGTGAAGTGATTATCAATATAAGTATGTGTTTAAAAGATTCTATGTATGTATATCAGTCTCTGGCAGCCATAGTACAAGCTTTGCTTAGTTTGGGGTATGTAAGTGTCCCGAATTTATTTATTTATTTATTATTGTAAAGAACTGACTGTATTCATCATGTCAGCCGTAAGACACTACTGCTGGACAAAGGTCTCTACAACGACCGGTCCTGCGCTGCCTGCATCCAGCGGCATTCCGCGACCCTCTCCAGATCGTCAGTTCACCTTGTGGGAGGCCTTCCCACGCTGCGTTTTCCGGTTCGTGGTCGCCATTCGAGAATTTCTGCCCCAACGGCCGGCGGTTCTTTTTTTTTTATGGACAATAAGTCGGCCTTTGACCACCAACTCGCCTGATGTTAAGCGACGTTGTGGTTTAAGATGGAAAACGACGACCTATAAGGTACTTATTCACTCTAGCCTTGAAGTTTTGTAGAGTGAAGAAGTACAAAGACGGCAGTTGAGTGAGGCGCTACAAGTGCGCCACTGCTCATACCCGTCTTCGGAACGGTTACACCAGACTACATCCCGAAACATGACTAGGTCATTTCACGGCATGGCTTGGTTCTACGAGTGATGTGCCCTTCCCACTGCCACTGACTGAACTTCCAAAAAATGTGAAAAAATTGTCAAGATTTTAGCTAAAACTCTGTGGCACAACTTTACTAGTCTAATAACAACATAACTTAAAAACTCACGTATTCTAACCCAGAGATATTACAGAGTTATCTGTGTTATGTACAATTTTTATTCCGCAAATGATACGATTTTGTATCAGTTCAAAGTTTTAATCTTGTTCAAACCGATATAGAGTGGTTAGCACCGATTGAAAAACAAAACAAACATCGCACGTCCATCGTGAATACAGACAAGTTTTAACGCTACACTCATCACTTCGACAGCTTTTCAAAACGTTTACAAACATGACTCTTACGTGAATGACGACTGTAAGCTCCACTAAATAAGGGTGAATATGGTTTTTAGCAAGTTACAGGCTTGTTTTTGCGTGTGTTGTCATTATGGGGAGTGTAGAGTGTGTCTGAGTGCGTTTGAAATGTAACACCAAGACCCTCAAAATGTACTAAATATTCGTAATGGTGATAGCACACCAGCCCGATCACAGCGACATGTTATCTACAGTATGGAATTGAAATGGAAAATTATTTCGAATTTTTCAGTTTCCAAAATTTTCTTTGTATGGAAACTTACAAATTTATTCTCACTCCAAGTACTTATCATACTTAAAATTTTCAGTTTCTGGAAATAAAATGTCACTCGCTAGAAAGTCGAAATACTGTTTGACCTTTGGTTAACTGCAGTTTCTATTTTAATCTGAAGCTAAAAGTGTTTCGTCTTTATTTTGATTACTTAAAATAGCATATAACATAACATACTCGTATCGTCACGCCTTTCCCCCGAGGGGGCTGGCAGAGGTGTAATACAACACCCACATTTCGCCGGACGATATTCAGTCCCAAATGTGACAGGGGGCGAGCCTGTCGCCATACACCGGGCTCCAGTCATGTACGAGTAGCAATACAATACGCACAAATGTTCACACAATGAACAAATTGGTGTGTGCCGTTGGCTGGGTTCGAACCTGCTCCCTCTGGCTTGAGAGACGGACCTTCTCCCAACTAGGCTGCCATCGCTTAAAAATAGCAATTCTTATTTAGTGACTGAGCGAGCGCGAAGCGTATCCGTTTCACCTTGAGTAAAAATCCTTCGCCTCGGCTGTTCCCCTCTCGTATTTCTCAACCGATTTTCGTGAGATTTTGTGAGAAGGTTTGATAAAATTAAACAGTTTTTTTGTTGTTGTTAGTTTGTGCAATTTTTTCAAAATTGTGTTCGTAGACTCTTGAGGTATCCAGTTCACACAGGCACTAGTTTACACCGTCTGCCTTTCCCCCGAAAGGGTTGGCAGAGGTGTTATACAACACCCACACTTCGCCGGACGATATTTAGTCCCAAATGTGACAGGGGGCGAGCCTGTCGCCATACACCGGGCTCCAGTTATGTAGGAGATGACATACAATACGCACATATGTTCACACAATGAACAAATTGGTGCGTGCCGTCGGCTGGGTTCAAACCCGCTCCCTGGTGTGAACAATAAAGTGTTTATCTATCTATCTCCCTCTGGCTTGAGAGGTAGGCCTTCTCCCAACTAGGCTGCCATCGCTTTCAACGATACTAAAGCACTACTAGTTCAACGATAATAAAATGCTTGTCGCTGCGTAATGTAATGTGTTTAGGCCTTAACCTATTGAACTTCGAAAAGCCTTAACGAAGTATATACGAAACCACTTACGTGCTATATTTAAAAGGTCCCAAAGTACCATTGTCCGTGAAAAACTGAAACCGATGTTCAGAATCAAGTGCGGTAAAGTGTTTGAATATAGAATAGGCTAGCCTGGGTTTGATTGTAAGAGATTCCCGGTATCGGAAGCCAAGTATTTCATTCCGATTTTATTTTTGACGAATAATTGATGAGGCTAGAGATTTGCTTAGAAAAGTCTAGTCTAGTGTTGTTGTGGATTTTTTTTCCCGCTCCGATGACTTAGACTACTTGATGATCTTCTCGGAGATTTTTATTGGGGTTACATAGTAATTGACTGTTAATTATAGGATGAGTTCCGTAGCATTTTCAGAAGTAGCGTCTAAGTAAAGGAAGTCCAAGAACGAAGCTTTGTAAAGGAGGTTTCTGCATCGCGTTTGTTTAGCTCTTTTTGGCGTTGGTCGTGTTTGCACGTCTGTAGCGCTGCGGTATCACGTCTGTCGCTCGGTAAACGCGCGACTGTAGCGATGCAGTCGCAAAACAAACGAAAAACAGCTAGTAGCGCTGCACGTGAGCGATGGTATACGACTTCCGGGGTTATTCCTTCGCATGAGATGAGATGAGATTTTATCTTGGTCACTCTTACACCTATGACTATTCAAACGAGAGCAACAAAGATGAAAAAATGTGAGGTTGAATCTCACTCCGTAATAATAGCCCTCCTAGTTAAGCAGCGGTTTTCGTTTGCTTTGCGATTGTATCGCGTTTGCATCGCTACAAAAAGTCGTCGTAGGCTATGTCCCTAGCGGTATATCATTGAACTTGGTAAATCTAGCGGTGACCCAATATCATCGCTCGTCCGGGTCTTACGTACCAAAACTACAAAATATAAACGAATAGATTTGTGTTTTGTCCGAAATATCAAATAAAAAAGGTTACAAACAACATCAACGATAATAACTTAACATTGTGTTAGAATATTATTGCATTTGGTTTTATGGTGTGAAATTTTGCATTTGTAGTCATGTGCATCCTAACTAATGTTATAAATTCGAAAGTGAGTTTGTTTTTTTTTGTTTGTACTCGTAACGTTTTCACGTCTCAACTACTTAACCAATTGTCTTGAACTTTGCATACATGTTGTCTGGGGTACAGAAAAGGACTTAGGGTACTTTTTATCCCGAAAAAATAAACGGTTCCTGTGGGACCGCGGGTGAAACCGTGGGGCGCAGCTAGTATACAAAAAAGTCTAACTACATTATTGTAATTTTCATCTTCATGACTCGTGGTCAAATAGGACCATATTTTCCGCATGAAATTTTAAATAAAGCCTCCGGAACACTTCGCGAGTGCATTCATTTGAAATAAAAGCAGCACTGGTGTGCTCTAAAAGCTATGCAACATAGAAATATCTCACATTAGACCTTGAGCCTTAGAGATAAGGTCCAAAAAAATGTTGCGTACATTTTCTTCGACTTTACGTACAGCTGAATGGGACTCTATGTGCATTGAATTAACCTTTGAAAGGATTTTGGAGAACTTCGTGAGGCTTCATTGTAAGTATGTAGGTAACATACTTACTATCAAGCCTAGATATAGCAAATTATAACCAGCTTCCTATCTATCTATACTAATATTATAAAGAGGTAACATTTGTAAGTTTGTTTTTCGAGGGTAGTCTCCGAAACTACTAAACCGATTCTAAATTTATTTTTTATTTTTTATGTAGAGTAGGTCGGCGTTTGACCAGCAACTCGCCTGATGTTAAGCGACGGTGTGGTCTAAGATGGAGCACGACGACCTATGAGGTACTTATTCACCATAGCCTTGAAGTTTTGTAGAGTGAAGAAGTACAAAGACGGTAGTTGAGTGAGGCGTTACAAGTGCGCTACTGCTCAGACCCGTCTTCGGAACGGTTACACCGGACTACATCCCGAAACACGACTAGGTCATTTCACGGCATGGCTTGGTCCGGTGGGTGGTAACTAGCCACGGCCGAAGCCTCCCACCAGAGTTTTTTCACTAATGGCTCTGTGAACTGTAGACGACGTCGTTTGTCTCCACCACAAGTCGCATTCCTCAACCAATTCTCGTGGAACCTTGTGAGCAGGATCGACAATCATACAATTTGTTTTTGCTAAGTCCGTTTTTGAAAGTTTTCCAGAATGGCGGAGATATGATTTAAAAACAAACAAAAATAAAATCTCCGCCCTTTTTAAATCGGACATACGAAAGCATTTTGTCAAAGCTGAAGCAGAGAGACTTCGCTCACTACCGCTCGCTCGGTCGATTTTGTGATATCTCTTTACTTACACTATAGGATAGTATTTTTTTTTTTTTCTTTCCTTGTGCTTCTATAGTCTAATCTATAGTTTCTTGTGGTAAGCAACAAGAATGTTTCATGCTGACACCGGATATTGCTTAACCAAGATGTTTTCCTCTATTTTCTGGGGTAATCAGGTTCACTCGAGATAAGCTCCGTCTCTGCTTCTCTTATTAGAAATGTGATAAGAGTAAAAGTGACTGCGATAATTTTGAAAGCACCAAAACACTGTTTTACTTGCTAAAGGGTTGTTTGCTTACAATTTTTAAACGAAAATTATAAAATGGCAATCGCTCTACATTTCGTAAGTTTCTGTCAGTTTGTGTACTAAACCAACACTAGATCCTAATGGTATTCAGGTATTCAGAATTTGAAATATTCACATACAAATATTTGCATAGAATATGACTATTGAATAAATACGGCGAAGCTATTGAAGTGAAGTGGTTTAGGTCTTTGAAGTACTGTTGGAAAATGTTAAATACATTTTAGTGTGGAAACAACGTTTTACATTGTTTAAATTTGTTTGTGAAGTCCAATATTTTTAAACATTTATGAGTTGAAAATCTTAATAAAATAACGATTTAGCTAGTAATATAACGGTTATTTTAAAGTAATTTTAAAGTTTTCGTACATTTCTCTTAGACAGAGAAAAAGATCATCAAAAATTTAAAAACTTGAAAATCTTTTTCTCACTTTAAGAGAAAGGTATGAAAATTAAAATTACTTTAAAATAACCGTAACATTATTAGCTAAACAGTTATCATATAACAATTTTTAATTGTTAACCAAATCATGTTTTATTATTAACAAAGCTGAATTGTATGAGCGAGAGAGCAATAACACCCGTTCAACGCTCGTAATTAACACTGCTAAGTACGACTTTTCTCAGTACATTGACATGACGGCTGCCAAAGAATTCATTACCCGACTGCGCAAGAAGGAGGGTTGTTTTTCGAGTGTGTATGTATGTATATGTGGGTATGTGTGTATGAGGTTTCTTTGGCATGCCCTACAGCTTGCCATTTAATGCACAGCTGTTTTATGTACCTACTTAACCTTCTGGAGCTGACGTGGTAGTATGACAGACACCGCATAATCGAAAAACATCTCCAGCATCGGTATTTTTCAAAAGGGGAACCCCGCACTCACAGTACCTTCCTGTCGCGGTCTCGTGCGTGCATTAGTGAGCCGGGTGCTGTCGCAGCACGCCCACGCGTCGTGTACCGAGAGAGAGTGTCTACGAGTCAACCACGTCAGCGTTAAGGTATGTGTCTACTAAACAACCACGTCAGTTTAATTGTTATACATTCATAGTGTTTCCTAAACAACATATCAGTAACTATGTTTATTTTAGTTTAGTTTGTTTTTTGTGTTTTAGATGGCTCACTCAAGTTATAACCAAGAGGCATGTAGCTCTAAAAGATCGTCGTCTGGAGTTTTTAGAAGTCACGACGAGCAAATCTTACAGTGGTTAGAAGAGGAAAGCGAGCATGAGCTCAACGATGTAGACAATGTTGGCGATGACCCGGATTTTATACCTACCAGAAGTTCAGCACATCGAAGATGATGAAATCAATCAAATCAGTTGAGGCAGAGGATCTAGAAGAACCATGTGCAGAAGAGCAACTTGTTACAGACCGGTCTGAATACCATAAAGGTAAAAATGGGTTTATTTGGAATAAACAAGAGTGCCCCAGAACATCACGAATTGCAGCTCACAATATTATAAATTGCCAGGCCGCCAAAATGCTTAGAATTTTGAAGGCTATTTCGAATTTTGGTCCAAGCTTATTGACGATTCATTGTTGGAAGGTTTAGTGGCATACACAAATCAAAAACTCAATACATATCGAACCCGGTTCAAACAAAATACTAAGGTGGAACTTTTGGATAAAGATGTTACTGAAATGAAAGCGATTATAGGCCTTCTCTACTACTCGTCGGTATTCAAGTGTAATGACTCCGATCTGCGCATAATATTTGCCACTGATGGTACTGGCCATAAAAAAAAAAAATAATGAAATATCGATCTGTTCCTCCGAGTGGAAGGAAGCTGTGTTCAGTCTGTCCACCAAAAATAAAAAGAGTATCAAAATATCGTTGCTGTGATTGTTCGAAGCCGATTTGCCTACAATGCTCCAAGCCACTTTGTGAAGATTGCCAAAAAAAAGTGTGATTTTGAAGATGTGATTATTTTTTATTGAACCAATGAATGTTTTTCAATTTAAGGAGTCTAATTAGTATAAGCGTTAACTACAATTTAAGTATAGCATTTATTAAAAAAAAGTCAATGTTAATTATTTTTTTCACTTTAGAGTATAGATATCTGATTTTAAAGGCTAATTCTAGTAATATGAATAAAAATTATTTAAATCTACGTGCACTTTACTTTTGGTATTCTATTACTTTTAAGATACAAGATAAACCGTCAATAAATAGGTAATAATTAATACTATAGGCCTTGTCTTCAAAATAAAAAAGATATAGGCTGTCAAAATGGTGTCTGGTAGACTACCACGTCAGTGGAATTGTAAAAACTAGCGCACGTCAGTCGCAGAGGGTTAAGCATGACGAAACTCATTGTAGTAAAAGTAGTAATAACTGGAAGAACTAATCCCTAAGATACAGGTGGTTAATTTTACCTAGTTTGGGTATTAGCGCTCCAAAAAACAAGTGTCCTACTATGAGCAAATTAAGAATTTGAATTTGAATTTGAATTAAAGCTTGATGTAGGTATTTCGACTTGTGAGGTGTCATTAGAATCGTCTCGATTGTAGAAGTGACATCGGATAAAACATTTTGCAGCCGGGGTTTTTGCATTATTTTTTATATTGGTACTTGTTTTCTGTAGGGGGAGCGGGTTCGAACCCAGCCGACGGCACGCACCAATTTGTTCATTGTGTGAACATTTGTGAGCATTATATATGTCATCTGCTACATGACTGGAGCCCGGTGTATGGCGACAGGCTCGCCCCCTGTCTCATTTGGGAATGAATATCATCCGGCGAAGTGTGGGTGTTGTATTACACCTCTGCCAGTCCTCTCGGGGGAAAGGCGTGAAGATATGTTTACTGTACCTACCCTGTGCTTTCGAGACTTCATAGCAATGTTTGTGAATAAGAGGGTTAGTCCCCAACTTAGTGTTAACACGATTTTTTCTGTAGTCAATCAGTCTACTAGTTATGCTCGGACTTATAACCAAAATAATGTACAGCTTTAATATGCAAATCCGACCGAATCAGTACCAAATTTACCCCTAACTTTACCCGAGTTACCTGAAAACAGCGCCGCGACGAGGTCACGAAGACAAGAGACAGAAGACAAGACAAGAAGACAAGAGAGAGAAGACGAGGTCAACAGTTGGAAGGTAACATGATTCAACTTAAAAAGTTTGTTTTTGTTTGGGTTTCAAGAACTCAAAAGTCGAAAGGTTGGCGCCACTTTCTAACTTTTTGAATAATGGTTTTGTTTGCAATTTCAGAGTAAGCGATGAGTTAGATTTAGAAGAAATGAGATTATGATGTGGATCGTAACTTCTAAGTTTTAAACTCAACATAAAAAGAAGCTTATGGCGTTGTTTATCTATTCTCAGGTAAACTAAACTTTTTTGTTGAACTGTTGTATTTGAAATAATAATAATAATAATAATAAATAAATTCGGGACACTTCCACACACGGTCGCCTGACCCCAAACTAAGCAAAGCTTGTACTATGGCTGCCAGAGACTGATATACATACTTAGATATTTTTAAATACATACTTAAATAGATATTAACACCCAGACATAGAACAAACACAAATGTTCATCACATAAATGTTTGCCCTAGGTGGGAATCGAACCCACGCCCCCAAGCTCAGAAGGCAGGTTCACTACCAACTGAGCCATCGAGGCAGTCGATAAATGTTATTATAATATTACTAGCAGAGCCCCGCGGCTTCACCCGCGGTTAAAAAGTATCCTATGCGCTATTCTAGACTATAATCTATCTCCGTGCCAAATTTCATTCAGATCTGTTCAGCCGTTCTGGTTTGAAAGAGCAACAAACAGCCATCCATCGATCTATTCTTACAAACTTTCGCGTTTATAATATTATAGTAAGATGTGTTTTTAGGGTTCCGTACCTCAAAAGGAAAAAAACGGAACCTTTATTAACTGTTACTGTCTGTCAAGACCCTTTTTCTCAGAAAAGCGTGGAGGTATCAAGCTGAAATTCATATCAAGTACTTTACTAATTGGAGCTGTAAAAAAATCAAACTTCTAAGCCAACTCAATCAAAAAGTTATAGCCGTTTATGCTGAACATTTTTGACACTCACAAGGGAATCAAAACCGACAGGTTACTTCCCGTGAACTCAGAATCTTGAAATTTGGTGCGAAACAACTTAATATAATTATAACTACTATAAAAAAAAAATAGTTATTTTAAACTTACTACAATGTCCTGCGAACATGTTTGTACGGAACCCGCGGTGCGCGAGTCCAGCTCGCACTTGGCCGGATTTATATTTTTATAAATTACATCAGAAGTGGAGACTATTTTAGAGCTTGTACAAATGCTGAAAAATTAATGAAAATAACATCTGTAGGTATGTATCAAATGTTATTTACAAAACATTTTTACAAACTAGACTAAGCTTTGATAGTCCGTTTTTTAACTGGAGCAAAAGCCGCAAAGTGAAAGAAACTAACATAGTAAACCCCTTTTTGTTCATACACATAACTAATCCGCAGAACGGGTCCGTTCATCACGCATTGTTATCCGGAACATACGTTAGAACACTAAAAGTACTCAAGGAGATACGGATTGGGGCATTTGCCCCATTTGTTATGCATTGGTAGGAAATCAACCGTAAATGGCGTTTAACCATTTAATGACTAATCTAACATTATTTGTACACCTCACCTTGCATTGAACCCAAATAGATCCTTTTAGTTCATAAGTTTTGTAATATGTAGATGACTCTAGTAAAAATCAGTTCTTTTAACACGCGTTGACGAGATTCTCCGCAAATCTATCTGAACCAACTGTGGCGGCTGATATACCTAATATAATAAAATTCTTAGGTTGTTTCTTAGGTTTGCTTTATTTACATTAGCACCTTAAGTAACCTGTCCCTAAGCTTTAAAGTAGTACGCTAATCAGGAAAAGCGTGTTCAGATGGCCAACAGAAAACGAGTACGAAACCAGAGCTTAAAGTATGAGAAATAGAATTTTTCGCTTCTACGCAAATATTTACATTATTTATTCTTTACGTTTTCTTAAAAGAAAACCATTTTTTTAGAAACAAAAGAAAAGAGAGTTTGGAATATTTCTTGCTCCATCCTCTATTTTATCACCACGTCACATTGAAAGTGCATATGCCTGCAAGAGCACTCACACTAAATAATGTTTTTTTAAACAACTATAACACTTCCTTACTGCCCCTCTAAACCCCACCTGAGTGCGACCTCACAGCAGAATGTTGTTTATCTGTCTCCTAAAGGCTTTGTTTATACAGGCGAGCAATAAAATGGGACGCATGGCCGCATGGCCCGCACCCTCCGTAACGAGCGCCCAAATAAAGGGAGTGAAGTGTACACAAAATGCCTATAGATATTCGCTAACGTGCAAATGTTTGGAGAATATGCTAAAGTGTAAAATATGTCGCATCTTTTTTTATTTCAAAAATTACACTCCACGGACTGAACCCCGGGAACTGTGACTTTTGTTAACTTATATCTTAACTAGCTGCGCCCGGCGGTTAAAAAGTATCCTATGTGCTATTCTAGACTATAATCTATCTCTGTGCCAAATTCCATCTAGGTCTGTTCAGCCGTTCTGGCGTGAAAGAGTAACAAACATCCATCCATTCTTACAAACTTTCGCAATTATAATATTAGTAGGATTATTATTTAAGGAAAATACAGGTAGAGGGGGGTATGTCGCATTTTTACAACACTTTTTTGTGTTTATTCTAGAAATAATGGTATTATTTTTAAAGATTTTAAGACAGCATAACCGTTTGCTATGTTATTATAACAGATAAGTAAATTGATATGGAACAAGATGGCAAAGATACTCGTAGTAAGTAATAATTATTAACTTTTTTTTATTTGAGCTCGTTAATATTGTTCATTTCGTTTAAACGAATTTAAGTAATACTCGTACATTATACATTACGGAACGGCCGCTGCCTAAGAATCATCTGAAATATGTCCAAAGAGACATATTTCTAAAGGGACATATTTCTAGATCAAGAAAGACATCAATTGGAAAGACTTTAGATTCTTTCATCATGTCCAAGGAGACATCTCTCTAGATGATGGAAAAATCTGTAGCTAATCTATGTCACGACATACTACACACACGTATGCTACGATATGTTATGCCATTGCCTATCTGGCAATGGCATAACATATCGTCACGCCTTTCCCCCGAGGGGGCTGGCAGAGATGTACAACACCCACACTTCGCCGGACGATATTCAGTTCCTAATGTGACAAGGGGCGAGCTTGTCGCCATACATCGGGCTCCAGTCATGTAGCAGATGACAATGACATACAAAACGCACATAAATATGTTCACACAACGAACAAATTGGTGCATGCCGTTGGCTGGGTTTGAACCTGCTCCCTCTGGCTTGAGAGGCAGGCCTTCTCCAACTAGGCCATCATCGACTCGGCAATGGCAATAGGCAATAATCATGACGATGATGAATACAATACAGATTTTTTTTCCCTTGAATGTGATAAAAAGTAGATTTTAGTAAACGTTAAGGTTAACATCCTTTCAACCTAAATAATCAACAATACCTGCTAGGTATTCAGGTGTCTACTAAACTATTAGCTAGTAAAGCTAAGATGTATGTGGTATTATGTATTCTGAATACTAAAATATTTGGGATACCATTCCAAATATTTCCACGCAAGTAATAAATTCCCTCACTATTTGCTATTCCAATTATTTGGCCCTCATTGTTGTTGAAATTAATTGTCTTTCAACATCTTTTGTGTTTTAAACACTATTTAATGAAACACAGATTAAATAATACGTTAAAACAATAGCTACAAAGTGGTCAATTTATTCTGGAGTTTGATATAGCGGTTTAGTGTAATCTAAGGTACGTTTTACCTATCTGAGAGTAGATAAGTTTTCTTTTGAAATGCAAGTGCTGAAGTTTGGTTGGAAATAACATTTTTAATTACTTCTCATTCCCTAGCTTTTCTCCTCTCAACATGGTATAAAACAAAGTCGCTTTTCGTGTCTGAAATTAATGCGGTTTGCACCATCAGCTAGATACATTTTTCACGGAAGGTTACCTTATCGTGTGAAGGCGGGAGCGGACCGCTATAGTATTAAAGAACCTTTTAAATCTTTACAATTGAAAATGATTACGGTGAATTATAAATTTAATGAAATGAAAAAAAAAAAAAAAATTATTTTAAGATCTTCCTCTTTTAGTGCCATTCCAAAAAATATTATAAACGAAATATTTAGAAAATAGTAGATATAATGTACTAGAATTTTGCTCTAACGATGAACTGAAGTGTAAACTCATTGTGAAGTGGTAGAAGTCTACGAAGTTGTAGATCTTCGCACTTTTCCCGTAAACAACTTGTTAATTTTCCTAAATAAGTTGTTCCCCGGCAAGAAGGAAAGATACCCCAAGTTCGTGTAGTTTCTAACTTATAGGTGAGTTTCTTTATTAGAAGTTGCTAGTAGACGAGTACAAGCAAAGTTGTGTACTTTCTTGCTACGGTGTAACCAATTATTTAGTACGAAACGTAACTGTAGCGCGGGTGTAAATGTACCTATTTACTAGGTGTACCTAAAACCCTATAATAAAGGATGATAAGAAAATGTTTGATTTTCTTTCACGTATAATTAGTTGAATTAATTCGTTAAATTAAAATGATCACTGCTAAAAACTTTAAAGTCTTGATAAGAATGGTTCTAAAATCATCAGTCTTCTCTTAACAGAGACGACAGAATTAGACCAGATTTTTAACAGAATTAGCCTTAAAGTTTGGAGATTTTTTTGTATTTAATGACAAGATAACGGTTGAAAAATTGTCAGTCGTCGTTGAAAATAATTGGCATGCACTTTAATAATTATTTTAAGATAAATTCGCATATTATGGAATGTGAGATTACTTACATGAAAAGCGCCTCTTATAAGCGGACCAGCTTGACCCACGTAGAGCGTAGACGCCGAATCAAACACCAGCTCCAGCGGATTCCTCTTCACCACCACCGTGTCAAACTCATGGCAGTTGAGAAACAGCGTGACGTTCTCTGGCGTAACTCTCAACGCGAACCTGCTCCACTTCTTAGCAAACGACGGTACTACAAACGACGCAATGGTTTGCGAGAGAGCGTAAACATTCGGATCAGTGTACAGAAGAGATATGTTCATCAATCCTGGTCCAGAAGGTATCAGTTGAACGCCAAGCTGCACAACAGTCTCTAGAGGATTGACGACGGAGAATAAGAAGCCTCCTTCTTTGTTCGCAGGTCGAACAGTCGCAGTGATCGAGAAGTCGTCGTATAGTTTTTCGGGCATAAATAGTCGGTATGGGGATTTAATGTCGGATCCTGGCATCAAGCCGTAGGCGGGGAACCCGTCGAGCCCTTCATCGAAGTATTGAGTCTTGGGGTTGCTGAAAGGAACCCCAATGGCGTGAAGGAGGTCGTATTCGGGAATATCTGAAAACGAAAAAAAAAACAAAGTTGTCATTGACGAGTTATAAGAATCAAGCTTATTAAAATAATACAGAATAGAAAAGTGAAAAGACCAGGATTTTTAACAAAGTATAGCTTGCTAGGATTTCTTGTAGCTTTGTATCTAACTAAACCGAACTAAACTTAAATTTAAACTAGCTGCTCAGCTGATGTTTCTAAACGTGTGAATAAAACTATATATTATATTTCATACTGTTTATTATACTAAAGCTTCAATGAAACGAAAATAGTTCAACGAAAAAGCAATAAACAAACATACGAAATGAAACCTGACGATTTCCGTATCAACATAAAGAATATCCGGCCGCGGGCTATTCCTCTGACCGGTTAACTGTTTTCTGTGTTAATGCATGTCTTTCATAACAAATTCTTATATGAAACACGAAACTTATAGATGAAAAATTACATCATTATCATCACCATTTTCAACTCGTAAAACTACTGCTGAGGACAGGCTTCTCTTCTTCTACCCCACTCAACTCGAACCTGCGCCAATCTGTGCCCGTACCAGACACCTTATTGCGGTGATTTTTTGGGTTCAGCCGCCGACGCTGCGCGACCATGAACCTTATTGCGTGGAGATACTATTCGCGGTCGCGTAACGTCGGCGCCTGAACCTAAAAATCATCGCTATAAGATACCGGTACGGGACCTGGTTCAAGATCAATATACAATACCAATTCAGTCACGTAGACTCTAAAGCAAGCAAGCAAGTTCGTATAGGCCGAGTAGGTAGCCCTGATATCAGAGGACTCTGACGACTTCGCTTAATTTGCTGCTACTTCTACAAAAAGCTTTTGTAGCGTAATGCTATAAGTTTGACGTATGTGTGTGTGTGTGTGTGTGTGTGTGTGTGTGTGTGCGTGTGTGCTGTGGCATAGTAAATCTCGAAACCGTTTTTGGTTTTGATTTTTTTGTTTGTAAAGGTGAATTAGTCGGTAGTATTCTTAGCTATGTTTCATAAAAATCGACGTCGGACGTTTTTTAATTTTTTAATTAATATTTAGGAAATACGATAGTAGCTCCCCCACTTACTCTACGGATGAGTTGGTGGCTACTCCACTAAGCCTCGTCTCTACTGTGGGAATAGCATCGCAATCGCTTTAACAACGCCATTTAGTACCGCGCGGGAAAACGGTCGGGCGTTAATTGTCTCGGTTGCAGCTATCTGTATGAAAAGTGCGGCTGCAATAGCCGGTACTTTGTTCTGGCTCTCGATTTCAGCGGAATGAAGTGATTCTGTTGTTTGGTAACTATTAGGGCAGTGTGTTTTTACCAATACACGGTACGTGAAGTTACGCTGCAACTCGGCTTGAAAGTTTTTATCAATTGTGTTGGTACTATTTAATCATTATAACATCAGAAAATTTAATACCGCGCGGGAAACGCCGTGATGATCCTAAAGTCAATTTAAACAGGCCGAGTGACTAGCCCTATTGTCAGAGTTTATAAGGCCCTATAGACAGTAAGACAGTATTGTCGTAGAATGGCATGTCATGTCGACATGCGAATTTTAGAACATAAATATCTCTTTTCATAGTCAACTTACTGATGTGATATAAAACTTACCGTTTTGATATTTGGACGTGCCAAACAGTCCATCGTTCGCTGAGCATGTCGATAAACATAGCAGTAGGATGAGCAGCCAGCGAGCTCTGAAACAAAGAAAAAAATACTTTATTACTAAAAACCCTATATTAATAAAAAATTTAAGGCGAGTTCTGGTTGAAGTAAAGGTACCTTGTACCTTGGAACCCCTTGGTCAGTCTTGGTCTGACGACAAGCGACAGGTTGGTCTTACGCTGATACCCTGGTGCAAAGTGTCTAGAAAAAGACAAAGATGTCTAGAGCCTTCCACTTCCACCAAGTAGCCACTAGTACAATAGATATAACCTAGTTGTAAGCAAAAATTTGTGAGACAGTAATTTATATATTTAAAAAAAAATGCCTCTCAGTCTTGTCAGTTCATCTGAACTATTTTTCCGAACAAGGCGGTCGAGTCTATTATAAAACGTTGACATTCATAAACGTTTTTTTTTTTTTTTTTATTATCTATGCTGTTGGCCACTAAGGCCTCGACAGCGTACCGGGCATTAAACTTGTTTTAGCACTTTGGCTGCCTGTACTATATCTGCTTGACAGCGCGCGGCTGGGGCGGGTGCGGAGGCGGCTGCCAATACCAAGCGTCTCAAGTACGCTTGTTTGGAGTCAGCGTATGAATTCGTCCCTTTTGCCGTCGAGACAGCGTGTTCGTAGGGGTCCGATGCTAAAAAAATTGTGGCCGACTTAGGGCGTTGCCTGCGGAAATGTAGGGGAAATCCTCGCTGCGCATCTCCCTGGCGATACATCGGGGTAACGCCGCCAGCTTAATGGCCACTTTTGGTAGAGGCGTTCGGGATGGGAACTGAAGTTTTGTTGACTAGCGTATTTTATTTCAAATAAGTTTAAGTTAATTTGACTTTTTTTTTTAATTGAACAAATACTGGACTAATAACTATAAATCTTTATAAATAATAAAATGATGTTTAAATGATTTAAATACATTATTCAAAACACAGGCCCAAATGTGACAGGCTCGCCCCCTGTCATATTGTGGCGAAGTGTGGGTGTTGTATAACACCTCTGCCAGCCCCCTCGAGGGAAAGGATATGTTTAAAATACCTCAGTGTTTCAAATTAGTTTAGTTTGAAATACATACATTTTCGGGATATTTTTGCACACACGCTCGTCTCACCGCCCAAGCAACTGATGTACTTACAACACTATTTATTTTTAAATACACAATTAAATAGATTTTAACATCCAGACATAGAACAAACGCAAAATGTTCATCACTTGAATATTCACTAGGTGGAAATCGAACCTACACCCTCAAGACCCCTCAGATTCACTACAACTGAATCACCAAGTCATTCATGACAAAAGAACCTATACTCATGACTCAGCGTTCTGCCAATACCTAAATCATTACTCTCAGCATAATATACAACGCTAGCATATATGAGAAACGCTAGGCGTCAAAAATTAACGTTACTCCATGGTATAATAATATTATACTCCGCCAGGTATCGCATTCCGACCAAGTGGGCAACACGTAGTGACGTCAACCGATGCTTAAGCAGGACCGAATTAAGTAATTTGCAAATAGTTCGAAAAAGATGAACGACGATGACGAGTGACGTCATCACGTGTTTGCTCCCGGAATGGTACACCTTGTTTTTTTGGATCATGCGTAACTCTTTCATAAATTTCGATACAAAGCTTTATAGGTTAAAAGGTGACCTTTTTCGCCACAAAAAACTGACAAAGTTCGATCACAAATCGCGAACAGTTCGACGCAAACTCTTCATATGAAAACCCGGTTTAAATATACCGGATTTATGTATAGTTTCGGAGCAATGAGTCGGTTTGATCCGTCTGTCGTCAAACGTTCCGATCGGGAGAAACTCTGCCGGACATGGGATTAATAACGAAGAGGATGTGGCTCGGGCCAACTGGAATCGGATACTACGGTTGGATGTAGTTATGATCCAAAAAAACAAGGTTTAGGTTTCCTGGAGTAAACACGTATGACGTCACTCGTCAAACTCGTTATCGTCATCCATCTCTTAGGTGGCGCTTAATTTGTGAAGGGTTTGTCAGTAATTCTCGAAAGACGCAATTGCCCCACAGACTCATTTGCACCAGTTGACCCTAATTGTATAATTTTTTATATTGAAAACAAATTCAACGAACGTTAGTCAAAGTTTTTTGTTTTACTTTATCATCTCTGCAACTGCATTGAGCTCTAAGTAATTTGCACATAACACGCTGTCTATATTTCCGTCCGAACCAACTGAATTCCAATTAGATCCATTTAGACAGATGTACGGACGGAAAGAAAAAGTATCAATTTGCAATTCAGATCGTGTTTGGAACGGTTCGATTGAAGAGAGTCTTAATTGATACGAATATTGGCGAAAGCGTCGAACTTTTAACATTCAGTTTATATTTAGGATGCAGCCTGAAAATTCAATAATAGATTTTGGAAGTTGCGCGTGATGGATGAATTCGGCTATTTTTTTAATCAACAGGAGGGCTATTCCTGCGCGTGAGATGAGATGAGATTTTATCTTGGTCACTCTCACACCTATGACGTTTCAAACAAGAGCAACAAGGATAAAGAAAGATGAGATGAAAATCTCAAATCTCCGAATAGGGCCACAGTTGGCACTAAAAACGGACGGCCTAAAAACCAATTGATTAAGGGTTTACTGGTTCATTTAGTTCCATTTTGCAAACTATACCTACATACATAATCGTCACGCTTTTCCGTCGAAGGGGCTGCCAGGGGTGTACAGCACCCACACTTCACCGGGCGATATTTAGTCCCAAATGGTACAAGGGGCGAGCCTTTCGCCAAACACCGGGCTCCAGTTATGTAGCAGACGATATTATATACGCACATGATTATGTTCACACAATGAACAAATTGAGATCGAACCCGCTTTCTCAGGTTTGAGAGGCGAGCCTTTTTCAACTAGGTTATAATCGAATCAGTAAGAACCTGAAAAAACAGAGATCGATGCTTTTAATTCAGGTTTTTTATCATATACAAAATAAATATGGTCTCACTGTTAAACTAATTTTCACACATTGAATTTTTCTAACGTAAAACTATTTTTAAAACAGCTTGACCGATTATTCAATTAAAAAATCCGAAAGCATTTAAACATGACGACTATTTCACTTTATCTATACCTACAGCCTGAAGCGATGATAGCCTAGTCGGAAAAGACTCGCCTCTCAAGCCAGAGGGAGCGGGTATACGGACCCAGCCGAAGGCACGCACCAATTTGTTCACTGTGTGAACTTATGAGTTTGTACGGATCTGTCATCTGCTAAGTAACTGGAGCCCGGTGTATGGCGGCAGGCTCGCCCCCTGTCACGACGTGAGAGGCGCAAGGCGTGACAATAATTATGTTATACCTACCTACACTACATCTTTCAACATCTACGTTACACATACATCTACATCATCGTTCCGAAGACGGGTCTGAGCAGTGGCGCACTGGTAGCGCCTCACTCAACTGCCCTCTTTGTACTTCTTCACTCTACAAAACTTTAAGGCTAGAGTAAATAAGTACCTTATAGGTCGTCGTGTTCCATCTTAGACCACAACGTCGCTTAACATCAGGCGAGTTGGTGGTCAAACGTCGACCTATTCTACAGAAAAAAAAAAAAAAATCTTAATTGCAGACGTATTTCTAATCGTTATTTAACTCAAACTACAATAAGATAAATTAGACTGTAAATAACGCGAAGTAAAAGTCCTAATGAAATTACTTTCCGCTCTTCATACGAATATGTCAGTCTCGACTCAACTACAAAACACTGATATTAGATTCAAACAAAACTTTTCCTCAAACTTTAATTAGAGGCACGCTCGTTCTGAAACATGACAAAGTCTCAAATGACTTACTAGCTGCATCGCACGGTTTCCCCCGCGGTCCCACAGAAACCGCAATTTTTTTCGGGATAAAAAGTACCCTATGTCTTTTTTTGTATCCCGGACAACATGAATTCAAAATTTCATGATAACTGGTTGAGTAGTTAAGGCGTGAAAACGTAAGAAACAAACAAACAAACTCACTTTCACATTTATAATACTAGCTGTTGCCCGCAACTTCGTTCGCGTTTATTCAGAAAATAGTATCAAGGAACCTTCCTCGTGATAAACTCTAACTGTTTATCAAATTATGAATAATAATCCGTTACCAAAGAGATCTGTGTTTAACATTAAAAAAAACAAAAATACTGGCTGGTATTGAGCAAAGTTTTAATTTTAGTTGTCAGTTGTTATTTTGGTACCAACTACGTACTATTCTGTAATGTTGTCTGACGCATTTGATAAGCGGCGCGTTATCTTATATCTTTAAATGAGCAATTCTTGTATATATATATATATATATATAATTGGAATCTCGGAATCGGCTCCAACGATTTTCATACAATTTAGTATATAGCGGGTTTCGGGGGCGATAAATCGATCTAGCTAGGAATCATTTTTAGAAAATGTAATTTTATTCATGTTTTATCGATAAATCAATCTCAACTGAAAAATATGACTCTTCCTGACATCTATTGGCGAATAATAATACTATTTTTTGTGAGCAACTAATTGCTTTAACGACACAACAGCAGATGGCGTTGTTAAGTAACACGAAGTCAATGAGTGTTTGCTTTGAGGTTAGACTAAAATCAATTGTTTATTATCCAAAAAACACAATTAAAAAAAAAAAAAAATACCGAGCAAAGCTCGGCCATCCAGGTACTTTTTATTAATTTACAGAATTTCATGATCAAAAGATTTATTTATTTAGAAAAAAGGATCCACCTTCCTTGTGAACTACTCGTATTTATCTAATTCATGAAGATCCTTACTTAAGAAAAGCTTACAAACAGACAGACAGATAGAGTTACATTCGATTTTATAATTGGTAAGGATAAGTATAGTTAGGAAACTCATATACTCGTAGAAAGATCGCTTTGTTAGTTTCTTTTGTCGCTTGTCAAATAAGCTTAGGATTTTAACGCGCCTGGTTGAATTGGCAGAGAATGTTCTCGAAGCGTAACTTGCTCGCATTTTATTCGGGAGCTGGTAGCGAGGGGCGAAATAAAGATTTTTAGCAAAAGGCTTAAAAGGAAACTAAAGCAGCGAGGAATTTGAAAAATAGGTATTTGATGAAACTGTTGCCGTCGCGCTACGCCTGAACAAACGAGCTATCAATGTGTGAATAGTTTGTGTTTGTGTGCGTCTCAGATCAATGTAGGGAGTAAGATGGCGCACGGCGGATGATATAGGTGAAGCCGAAAACCATCCAAAAACTACGCACTGTCGTATATGTACACAACACGCACACATGGACGCAAAAAACTACGCTACTTGCTTGGTCATTCTTATCTCGACATTATGTGCATTGGTTTATGGTATAATTTCGTGTACATAAATAAACATAGAGGTTGTTTTTAAAAACTGTGCTGTTTTTTACAAGTCAACTTTGAGAAAGCTGTAACATTAAACTCTTACAAATATATGCAGTTTTAGAATATTAAATCTACTAAGGTATTGAAACGTAGAGCTTGGTTTTCGTGCAATTGTAAATGTTTTTCATGGCAACATTATCATGCGCACACGTTTAAAAAGATGTGGCTTCAGCTAGATGTTACGCACTGTTCCAACTTTTCCTCTAGGTTGATCTGAAGTGTGCGTAGAGTGTACTGAGGCCGTCCGGGCGCACCCCTCCCTCGCTTTTGAATGGAAAATCGCGTACTGTGATATACTAGTACAATACATACTCTTTGTAGAAACTATTTATTTCTTTTTTTATAAATGCCTTTTGGTACAAGAAGTCATTTTTAATCACTAGGTTTCACTCATCAATACCTATTGCTTGATTAGATTTCATTAAAATGACAATTACCTAACTGTTTAGAGAATAAGTATTATTTTGTGTAGTAATAATTGTTTTGTAGAAGATTGAATTGAATGGAGATAAAATATCCGAAATAACGTTTTTATTAATTTAATTAAATAACTTTTAAAGAGATCTGTAGAAGTTATTTAATTTAGCTTAGATTTGATACTTAAATGTATTTAAACTTTGAAAAGTAAATATTGTGCTGACAGACACAATATTGACTATAATTACATTTAACAATAACATTATTCAAACAACATCGTGTGGGCAAAATCAATTGATTACTAAACTGTTATTAGGAACGTGTGAACGATTGAAATATTATTCACGTTTATTCGCAAAACGCGTGGGCATTCTACCACATTTCCTAATAGTTATTAAGGCACAGTTGCTATGATAAGACGCTTCGATTTTTTTATAGGCATTAATTTTTAATTGGCATATAATTAAGTCTTTTTTTTTGTACCTACTTGTTACAAAATTGCCCATTGCGCCTATATTTTTGAGTGTTTAGATTTATTTTGTATTTGGTGTCAATAAAGAGTTTTGTATTGTTTTGCGTTTTTTTGTTATCTGAATGTATTAGGGTCAACTGGGGCAAATGTGTCTGTAGGGCTATTGCCCTACAGACACATTTGCCCCATTTACATTTGTTTGTCAGTAACTCTCGAAAGACGCTATTGCGTCTTTCGAGAGTTACTGACAATCCCTTCACAAATTGGGCGCCATCTACATCTTTGTTCTATCTTTAGTTGCAATAATCTGTACAAGATGGCGTTAGTTGCCTAATTTGTGAAGGGTTTGTAAGTAATTCTCGAAAGACACAATTGCCCCACAGACGTATTTGCCCCAGTTGACTCTATATGGAGAAGCTACTGGCTTCCGACACACAGCTTTGAATAGTTCGGGAGTCTCTGGAATCAAAAATACCCGTAAAAGTTTCTTTGTTTCCTACTTCCAAGTAATATTATAAACGCGAAAGTTTGTAAGAATGGATGGATGGATGGATGGATGTTTGTTACTCTCTCACGCCAGAACGACTAAACAGATCTTGATGAAATTTGGCACAGAGATATGTAGATTATAGGATACTTTTTAACCGCGGGTGAAACCGCCGGGCGCAGCTAGTGTCTCAATGAACCAGTGAATCTGTAGAATACCTCGCGAAAATGATATCGTATGTTCGGCCGACGTCTGTCCTTGTCTATAGGTCGCATTTCTACATCGATTATTGTGGAACACACGAGAACATTTTTGCTGAAGCTGAAGAAAAGACGCTTCGTTCGCTGTCGCTCGTTCTATCGAATATTTTGTAAGTTTGTCTTGTATTTGTTTTTTTCTTGGGGATGAATTCTGGCTGATTTAAGGGTGTTCCTTACGGCTTGGTTTGCACATTTTAATAATAGTCATGCAATTTAAAGTTTTAACTTATGTTGTGACAAATAGTTTTCAAACAAACAGTCGAACAGAATTTATCACGATATTCATTGGTTGAATAGTCGACCAAGCGCGCTTTAGCGAGCGAAGTGTCTATACTTCAGCTTCGACAAAATGCTTTCGTATATCTGAATTTCTTTCCGAATCTCTGTCTTGCTCTACAGGTTGCATTCCTATTATAATAATAGTTATCGTTTTTTTATAGATGGACAGTATTCAATAAGTTTTTGGGTATGCTTACTCGAAATATTAGACTAATAGTACCTGGATGACCGAGCTTTGCTCGGTATTTTTTTTTTAATTGTGTTTTTTGGAAAATAAACAATTGATCTTAGTCTAACCTCAAAGCAAACACTCATTGACTTCGTGTTACTTAACAACGCCATCTGCTGTTGTGTCGTTAAAGCAATTAGTTGCTCACAAAAAATAGTATTATTATTCGCCAATAGATGTCAGGAAGAGTCATATTTTTCAGTTGAGACTACTCAAACGCCTCCTTTTTGTTATTTTTCTTCCAAGTTTATGTTTAAGTTGATTATCGATAAAACACGAATAAAATGACATTTTCTAAAAATGATTCCTAGCTAGATCGATTTATCGCCCCCGAAACCCCCCACATACTAAATTGTATGAAAATCGTTGGAGCCGATTCCGAGATTCCAATTATATATACATATATATATATACAAGAATTGCTCATTTAAAGATATAAGATAAGATAAATATAGGTACTATAAATATTGGAGACAGTAAATAATTGTACTTAAATCACACAATATTTTTTAACATAACACAACATATCGTCACGACTTTCCCCCGAGGGGGTTCCAGAGGTGTAATACAACATCTACATTTCGCCGGACGATATTCAGTCCCAAATGTGACAGGGGTGAGCCTGTCGCCATACACCGGGCTCCAGTCATGTAGCAGATGACATACAATACGCACATAAATATGTTCACACAATGAACGAATTGGTGCGTGCCGTCGGCTGGGTTCGAATCCGCTCCCTCTGGCTTTGGAAGACCTTCTCCCAACTAGGCTGCCACCGCTATACATATATAATAATATAAGCACTTAAATACCTTCCTTATTTTTTTTAGTATTTTAAAAATATCATCGCCTTAATAAAACCCGCAATAACCTTTACCTTTTAACATCTGAAGACAGGTGATAATTTCAATTGATTAATAGATATATTTAAGCAGCAAATTACACAATTAAAATAATACTTTTTTAAAATGGTCATTCAGTTTACGACTTTAAACTTTTAAGATATTGATTACAAATTTATGAGGTGCACTATGATTTATGCATTTATGATTGGTTAAATTAATACGCTGTGCTGTTAAGGAGCACTTAAATAAAATTATCTCCAATATAATTTAGTAATTAGTGGTTGTAATTTTTAAGCTAGTCAGTATATTTCTTAAGTTAAGGGCCCTTTACATAACGGGTCTAGTTACGTAAGTTCGTGTTTCAACATTGCTAGTAAACTAATTTATAAAAAAAAACGACTAGGATTGGGTTGGGATTGAATTTTGTAAGCAATTTTTAGATTTCTGTTAATTTTTTTGGAACCGCTCGACCGATTTTGATAAAATTTAAATGGGAACCCTTTGAAACAAAAAAAAGATTCAGACGATATGAACTCTCCTCCTATTATGAAGTCGGCTAAATCCACAAACTGACCAAGTCGTAATTTTTTGTATAATATCTGTACATAGCATAAATAACGAGCATTTATCATTAAAAAACGTAACCCATAATTATGGCAGCCGGAGTACAAGCTTTGCTTAGTTTGGGGTTAGACGACCGTGTGTGAAAAATGAACTAAATTATTTATCACTAGCAAAAAGCTGCTTAAATAATTTGTAAGTTACCAGCCAAATTTTCAAATCATTAAGCGAATTAAATTAAAATACTCATCCCGCTTTGAAACCGACAAATACATTTTCGCAAGTAAATTTGTCAAATTTGTCCTCTATTCATAGCCAAGACCTCGTTACACGAGACCCGTATGAATAGACCATCGAACAACCCGTAAATTAATTGTGAGATGAACAAAAGTCGTCGGCCGAGGACGGTCAATCCATCAAAGTGTACGTTGAAGGAGGTTGGACAACGGTCCTCACGTCACTATGGCATTTCCTATTAGGCTGTAGGGTATTAATTGTTCGTGTTGTTAACATAGTATTTGTGATATTGGGTCTTGGGATAGGGTGAGAAAGATGAGGATTAGGAGCTACGTGTTTAGAACAATTTCGGTTTCATTCATTTTAACTAAGATGTTCTCTGGCTAGTTCTCAAGGCTCTATCAGAACGCTAAAGTGCCAAATTTAAACTCGCTAAAAGTATGCCTGTTTTTGTTACTACTGCGTACTAGACAAGGATATCAATACTTTTTGCTAGTTTAGATTGAGTAATTTAGCGTTCTGAATCAAACTAATATTATAAAATCAAAAGTTTTTGAGCGTATGTTTGTTCCGTCACGCTTAAACGGATAGACGGATTTTGTTGAAATTTGGTGTGAAGGTAGTCTAAAGTAGTAAAGTAGTAGGTAGTGTGAAGGTAATCTGGGTTAACACTTAAGCTACTTTTTAACCGCGGGCGGCACCGCGCGGCGCAACTAGTAAGCCATAAATTTAATCCAAAAATTTGGTTAATATTCAAATTTGATGAATTTGCAGTAAATGACGAACTTGAAGAAAAATAAAACTCTTATTCAGATTTAAGGTAGTTCCAACGCGACATAACTAAAAATAAATTCTTTACACGTAGATTTACTTCCAATTTTAACTATTTTAAGACAGCCTGACCGATAATTCAATTAGATAATCCGAAAAATGTAAATTTATATTCTGTTCCACAAACATTTACTCAAGCACGTGTCCCAATTAAGGTTCCTAATAAATTAATGCCACAGCAACGCAGCACTTTTTAAAACAATTCCTTGAATTCCAAACAGCGCTATTTCAATCAAACGAGATACTCGGAGATACATCAATGTTAAAACGTAGAAAGCAACGCCATTAAATCGAATTAGAGAATTTACGGCAAACGAAATGTATCGACCGAACAGTTTATTGCATTCTTCGGAATAAACTCGGTCATATATCATGCAGATAAGGGGCAGTTTAATTAATTTATCGATATGAGGAGGTCTAAGGTCCGTTGGAAAGTCGTTCATGAGAGCAGTGATAGTAAACAGATAGCATCAATTGTCGCCACGATTTTAATTTGGGTCAACAATAAGAGTCGTTCGACACGTATTCGGAAAACTACTACGAGTAGAAATAAGCAGTTGGCTCTAAGAACATTTTAAAATGCAAAGAACATTTTGCCGCAGTGGAAATTGTAAAAATTGTAGAATAACAAAATATAGTGAAATAGAAATTAGGAATTATAATTATTCAGCTCTTAACTCTCCTATATTGAGAATATGTCGTATGCATAACGAAGTCAATGATTCTTTAGTCATCTTTATATTTTTCACGACTCTTTGAACGTGTTTAAAAGTAAATTGATGAATTATTTAAATGGCTCTCTTCGGTGTAAATTAAATTTGGAATAATGTTTTTTTTTTTTCTCAATGCTTCAATTTTGTTTATCTAACTTACTGAATCTGAAAAACTTTTAAACAGACCCAGTACACTTAAAATAACTTTAGTAAATAAATGTAGAAATTGTAATACATCATTAAATGAAATATTGTGAACATGTGCACCAATTAGTTAAAGTAAATGAAAATTAATGTTGTAAATACCTATAATGGGTTTTCATTTCAGAACTCTGTAATATTAGTAAGTGTTTTCTTTTTTAATGTCTAAAATGTAAGCTGTTGGTATTTCTACCTAAATAAATAAATTTGGAAATCATTTGTTTGATTAGAAAATCATGGTCAGTTTGAAAATTGGTCTTGGTTTCATATCGGATATATGAATTTCGGACACTGTGTTTAACTTTTGAGAAAATGTTTTTTTTTTTGTAGAATAAGTCGGCATTTGACCACCAACTCGCCTGATGTTAAGCGACGTTGTGGTCTAAGATGGAGCACGACGACCTATAAGGTACTTATTCACTCTAGCCTTGAAGTTTTGTAGAGTGAAGAAGTACAAAGACTGCAGTTGAGTGAGGCCCTACAAGAGCGCCACTGCTCAAACCCGTCTTCGGAACGGTAACACCGGACTACATCCCGAAACACGACTAGGTTATTTCACGGCATGACTTGGTCCGGTTGAACCTACTATAACTACTACTAAGTACAATTGACTACTTTATAAGTACACTACACATCGCTATGATTAAAACATTCACTCATCATTTTCCTCGTCACCATCATCATCATCATTTCATCATCCTACCATTACTTTGTAGGTTCATTGTTACACATTTTTCTCACGCGCAAATGAGAGAACTGCATTATGCTTCAAGAATTATTACCTGAGGTGAAAGTTTTACTTTTTCTGCCTTGCCTTTGTATTTAGTTATTTATGATTATTGACCACAACCGTTACCATTGTCGATAATGACCCTAATCCCTTTTGACCTTTGACAGTTTTGAATCACGAAGAATCGACGGAATGAATTAATAACAGAACCTTCAAAGAAAAACTTTCATTCTTTTGAGTTGAAATGACATGAAAAGGTTATGGAATGTATTTATAGTGTCTTTAATAAAATATCAAACTGAGGGCCTCTTGCAAAAGCTTGGGTTATCTGTTTAACTCAGAGTTAAGTACTTATCAGAGGTTAAGCTGATAAATCGTTTTGATATACGATTAACAGCTTAGCGAAAGAAAGAAACGAAAGTTTTAAAGAAGCTAAACTTGATTTAACACAATATTAGATAACATAACATAACCTATCGTCACGCCTTTCCCCCGAGGGGGCTGGCAGAGGTGTACAACACCCACATTTCGCCGCACGATATTCAGTCCCAAATGTGCCAGCGGGTGGGCCTGTCGCCATACACCGGGCTCCAGCTGAGTAGCAGATGACATTAAATACGCACATATGTTCACATTATGAACAAATTGGTGCATGCCTTCGGCTGGGTCCGAACCCACTTCTTCTGGCTTGAGAGGCGAGTCTTCTCCGACTAGGCTATCATCGCTATCATCGCACAATAATTAGAGGGACATTAATAACATTTTAACTGTGAAGTAATTAACTCTGTGCTTAAGAATTTAACTCCGTATCTACAAGTGGGCCTAAATAGGATTGAAACTTACAGCGTACTCGTAATTCTACAATAGTCATTTAAAATTAGTCTGGTAATCAAAACTAAATACTCTTATGAATAGTTTTTTTTTTAATTTAACATATATGGTAACCTTTCGATTGAGTTACAAAAATAGCCACAACATCAAAATAAATTTAAAAAATTGATCATTAACATAATTTAACCACAAAAATACTAAAAAAACGCAATGGGCCTATCATTCCTCATATTGACACCAAAAATGCCACATCGCTAAACTTTACATATAGAGATCGATAAATTTAGCATATCTGAGATATTTAACATTTCGGAATCATAACTCGCGAGCTTTGAATTCGAAAACAATACCATAAGTATAATAAAATCCCACGCCTGATATGTGATATGAATGCTAATCAAATACTCGCTCGTTCAAAGGAAATATTCAAAATATTTGTTACTGTCTTAGATAAATCAAACTTATTAACATAAGAATGAAGTTTTGTGATTAAGTTATGAGATTAAATTCTATAGAGGCAATATTAACACACAGACTACACTATTGTACATGCGTAAATTTGTGTATTTGTATTTGCAATAAACAACATACATAAATACCTATTATAAGTAGGGTCAACTGGGGCAAATGCGTCTATGGAGCAATTGCGTCTTTCGAAAATTACTGACAAACCCTTCACAAATTAAGCGCCATCTTTTACTTATCTTTAGTTGTAATAATCTGTACAAGATGGCTGTTAGTCTGTTAGTTGCCTAATTTTTTACCCTATATATCTTTGATTAAAAAAAAACCCTTTTTGTATCAATTCACTTTAATTTTCACTTTGGTTGACATCTAGAATCTGTGTTATTATTCTGCTTCGACCTACACCAATTTCTAGCTGAAAGCTTTTCATTCGAATCACGCCCCATGGCCAGAGGGTAGACGACATTCATTACAACGCGGACGTACGTATTTGCAAAACGTTTTTCTATGTGCACGTGTTTAAACTGCAGTATCGTAGCCTTTCATTTTATGAAGGACCAACTATTAAGTTAGGCGCCTTAGATGAAGTTCTAAATTCTTTGGTGAGCACACACAGGCCACAGGTGAAGACCACAATTTGCTAGGCATTGCAGTCAGACGTCGTGATTGTGAATTTGTGACGTGTGATCGATTGGTCGGTTGGCACGACATGAGTGGGCAGTGGCCGCGACTATTTGTAACTTTTATGTTTTTACAGTGACGTTGCTGTAACTAACAGCTACCACAGGCTACATAGGTACGTATAAAATATGAAAAGCGATAGAAGCTGCAATAATCTCTGACCGCTGGTGACAGTTGCCGGTAAAGTCCCGTATGCGTCATTTATGTGAAATAACCATTTTGTACGAAACATGTTGAAACAAAAACCATGTTGTCTCATTTTATGATTGATATATATTTTTTTTTTTATCTAGAATAGGTCGACGTTTGACCACCAACTCGCCTGATGTTATGCGACATTGCGGTCTAACATGCTATCATTCTAGCCTTGAAGATACCTAGGTTATAGTTAGTTTGGAATACAGACGATGGCAAGGTGTTCCATACCCTAGCGGTTCGTATTAGGAAGTTCGTATTCGTATAATAGTGGAATAGTTTTTAAATAAGGATCAATTTGAGAGATATCTCTCAAATTGATCCTTATTTAAAACCTGTGAAGTAGGTATACCTTCCCTTAACCACCACAGAGTATCTACTCATCTTGTTTTGACGCTATTTTCGCACCTTAATTATTCTAATCCATTCAGCAGTTATTGACGTGATTGGGCAATGAATAATTCAGAGCAAAGTCTTCAGAATACGCTTTCAACAATTAATTTTATTAAAGTTGCGCACGTGGAGCGGTTTTAAACAGTAAACATAAACAGTAGCCACCTTCTCGACAAAACTGTACCAGTCTGTAAAAAGTACTCTGTAAAGTTAGCAGGAATAATAAACATAATATGAATATAATCTGACTTCTACGACCGCTATTCTATTAAATAATAGAATTAAAGTGCTTTGGTATGAATTTATTGAGAATAGAATGAAACCGTAGACACCGCTGGACTCTACGCAAAAGTTTAGTCGAATGCGTTGTGTAACTTTGGATACCGGAAATGGAATATCAGCTAGCGAGTGTTAGGTACAACTTTAAAATAACAAATCTAAAATTCACCTGTTAGTTTTGTGAGGCGGACGCTGCCGTCTACCTAAAATATTGAAACTAGTTTTTGGTGAGAACCGAAAAGGTGTTGTGGTAATTTTGTATTGTTTTCTAAATCTTGTGATTCTTCGAGTGTTAAAGTGTAATAATGGTAGATTTATTAACCTTTATCGGTTCGTTCACGTGCACGTGCATGAGTGTGGGCATTGCGAAACGTGACTTTTCGTGTTCTCTAAAAAATTTCTCCACTTTAAAGTTTCAGTAAAGTATCCATCACTTTACTGAAATGGGGAAAGGGGAAGAATTCATAATCGTCACCATCACCATATCATTATCACTCCATCATCTGTAAAAAAAAAACTTGACACTGGCAAATGCACAAGATGTGCCACGCCAAATTTCCCCTTGATAGGAGAGCAAAAAAACATTTTTTACTAATTGTTACTATAATTCGTGCTATAGAATACCTACTAATTTGAAAGCAAATCTCTGTAATAGTTTCTCATCTTTGACTACACTAGTAGTCTTCTTCTTCTAGCCAAGTATGTTCTATCGTTGATCGCATTATTAGTTAACTAGCTGCGCCCTGCGGTTTCACCCGCGGTTAAAAAGTATCCTATGTGCTATTCTAGACTATAATCTATCTCTGTGCCAAATTTCATCCAGATCTGTTCAGTCGTTCTGACGTGAAAGAGTAACAAACATCCATCCATCCATCCATACATACAAACTTTCGCGTTTATAATATTAGTAGGATAGGATATTAGGCCAGATAGCAGCCAAACAAAAGCCTGTTTTACTCGTATAGTTGTAGTAAGAAAGGCCTTACTGTTAAGTCTACTTGGGTAGGTAGGCAAGTGGTTACGACACAATTCATTTATCCTTTTACGTATATACTCGTACGTGTTTACTGCTTGCGATCTTTCGTGTAGACAGCGATGCCTGTCATGTGGAAGAGCGTTCAGTGAAACGTATTGACAGGTCACCTACCTGCTGACAAATATTCCTCCCGTCCTACACAATGTGAACTCATCCAGGCATTGACGACTGAATATTAATTAAACCAACCCCAGTATAAATACCGTAAATCTCATGATCTTAATCACATTCGATTTTCATCCCTTGAAATCTTAAGACACACAAATCTCAACCATGAAGATTGTAACCGTCACTGCTCTTTTTATCCTGGCTTTCTTTTCAACGACTCTAGCTGATAGCAGCTTCAGAATTTACTGTGGTCGAGAATTGGCGGATACGATGAGCAAGATCTGCATCTATAGTGAAGAAGTGAAGAGGACGGGTAACGAGATTGAGTATGGACGTGGATATGGTCAAAAGTTTGAATGGTACGGGCCCAGAGCTTACCACTCCTACAGCGGTCTGAAAGGAAAGAGGGGTATTATTGACGACTGCTGCTACCAGCCGTGCAGCATTGCTACACTTATGACTTACTGCTAATCGGAACAACGTGGATTTTCCGATTTTCCATTTACTATGACCTCACGCTTTGGGAAAATTCGCCGTAGATTCTTTTTAGGGACATTTTTATAGGACAAAATTATATGATTATACTAATATGTTAGATTTAAGCTAATAATAATTTTATTGTACAGATTGTCTATATTTTCATTGTGTAAGCATTAAGAATAACTTTTTAACTATCTACTTAAAGTAAATATTTATTCAACTGGTACTTTGCTTTTATTCTTAACTAGCAACCCGCTCCGGTTTTGTACGGTACCTAAATTTTTTTAGTGAAAAATGATCTACATTTTGGTGAAAACCGCATCAAAATCTGTTTGCGTGGTTAATGAGGAGTGAACGGATATACTAAATGTCAGAATGAGGTACAGACGAAGAAAGTGACTTTAATTTATAATAATCAAATGTAAAATGTTACGGGTAATGCTGAATACGAAGTACACCTAGGTTTATCCGGGTTACCTTAGCATTACCCAATTGTGTTGGGTAAAGTTCGAAGACTTTTTCGAAGACGAAGTTGAATTCGCAGTTTACCCTTAGGTCTACCCAACGCTGATTGAGTTATGTTAGAAAATCAAATTACCGATAAGTAGCTTGTAGTTTTATATAAATAATTAATTAAAGACGTCGGCCGAGGTTTACATAGATATCGAGCATAGAGCCACTAGTACCTCTGGAATATATAATGTGAAGATATTTTTTAATCCCTAACGTGTTTGTATGTGTGTGAATGTGCGTATGTGCGTTTGTCAGTGTATCTGTGTCTGTAGCATCGTAGCTCTCCTACAGATGAACCGATTCGATTTTGTTTTCTTGTTTGAAAGCTAAATTCGTTTTAACTTGTCGGGTTTTTTTTTATTTATTTCAAACTAGCTGTCACCCCGCGACTTCGTTCGCGTTTATTATTTATATATATATACATATGTGAGCTATCCTATCTATTAAGTTACATCAAACTGCACACGGTGTGCAAATTTGATTGAAATCGGTTAAGTAGTTTAGGAGTCTATAGCGGACAAACAACGTGACACGTAATTTATGTATATTAAGAAGATTGATCTCGTACTTAAAGCTTTGTTTCAATTAAATACTCAAAACAACATACAAACTCAAAATACTTCTATCTATGCATGAAACCAATAATAATCCCGATGACTAAAACAACCAATAACCACAACGCACTGTTCTCATTGAAATCGCTATAGTAATTGCTTGCACGATTTCGTGTTTATAACCGGTGTCAAGACGGCAACACCTCGTTCATAGGTTTATACTGAATTCTCTGTGTTCATACACCCATTACTGCTATGTAGCCAATTACTAACGATTGATTGACGTTTGCTCAGAATATACTTGCTGTGGAAATGAAATAAGCGTGCAATACAAATATAGGAAGAAATATGGCGCCACATAAAATTGTCGCGACAGTTTTATGACATACTAGCTGCACCCCGCGGTTTCACCCGCGGTTAAAAAGTATCCTATGTGCTATTCTAGACTATAATCTATCTCTGGGCCAAATTTCATCCAGATCTGTTTAGCCGTTCTGGCGTGAAAGAGTAACAAACATCCATTCATCCATCCATCCATCCATCCATCCATACATACAAACTTTCGCGTTTATAATATTAGTAGGACTAGCTGCACCCCGCGGTTTCACCCGCGGTTAAAAAGTGGTTGGTGAGACGAAAACATAGTAATCCGAGAGTAAATATTAGTTTTATACTTGGAATAAGACTTATTCTAGTTTGGTGAAATCAGGCCTAAGAAGTTTATTTTTAAAATCAAAACTAGTATTAATCTGTTAAGGCCATAACTGCATCTGTCACGACCACAAAATCTATCCTACTAATATTATAAACGCGAAAGTTTGTATGAATGGATGGATGGATGGATGGATGGATGTTTGTTACTCTTTCACGCCAGAACGGCTAAACAGATCTGAATGAAACTTAGCACAGAGATAGATTATAGTCTAGAATAGCACATAGGATACTTTTTAACCGCGGGTGAAACCGTGGGGCGCAGCTAGTACAAAATAAATTATTATGTACGTGTGAAAATGAGATCATTTAAAATAAATACTTACCTCTTAAACAAGTAAATAAAAATTGAATTCGTTACAAAAGTTATTGACTGCCTCGGTGGCTCAGTTGGTAGTGAACCTGCTTTCTGTGTTGGGGGGCCTGGGTTCGACTCCCATCCAGAACAAACATTAGTGTGATGAACATTTGTGTTTGTTCTGTCTGGGTGTTAAAATCTGTATAAGCATGTATTTAAAATAAAAATGTATGTAAATCAGTCAATGTCAGCCATAATATAAGCTTTGCTTAGTTTGGGGTCAGATGACCGTGTGTGCAACAAGTCCCAAATATTTATTTATTTATTTAAGAAATACTTCTTAGTCATGTTAATATAGTTTTCGGCAAAACAAATCGGTACGCTCGCTACGCTGCGTTGCGGTTATATTCCTTGCTAAAGATCGCATAATTGAATCAAAGTAAGTAGGTATCTCATTCATTCAAATTTAAAACTATGGTTTCTCCAGCATAATTAAAAAATCTGCGTCAAAATTATAGCAAAATAAGTAATCAGTTTTTAATAACGATCGAGTAACGACTAAGAAATATTAGTTGTTACTGTTAGACTGCCTCGGTGGCTCAGTTGGTAGTGAAGCTGCCTTCTAAGCTTTGGGGTGTGGGTTCGATTCCCACCTAGAACAAACATTCATGTGTTGAACATTTTGTGTTTGTGCTATATCTGGGTGTTAATATCTATTTATGTATGTATGTATTTAAAAATATATACGTGTGTTTATCAGTTCCTGGCAGCCATAGTACAAGCTTCGCTTAGTTTAGGGTCAGGCGACCCAGTGTGAAAAATGTCCCGAATTATTCAATTATGTTTACTTAAATTTTGTAACTTTTGCCTACTTGGTACTTACTAATACGGCATCATTTATTAGTGGCCTACAAATTATACTATTATAGTTGTCGTAGATATGTCTGATAGATTATAATTAATTCATTGTAATTATAACGTATTACAATATGTATAATTGCGTACAATATTTGCTTTTAATAATCAAACATCAACCTAATTAAGCTCTGTTAACCTAGTATTAAAATTTAATTTGCTGCTTACTAAAATGTTGAATATTATGAAATTGACGCTCCTTCTTACAACAAGCTAATTAGACAAGTTTGACAAGTTAGTGAGCGAAGCGTCTCTGTTTCAGCTTCGACAAAAATGCTTTCGTATGTCCGGATCTCTGTCTTCGTCTACAGTCCGTATTTCTTAACCTCTTCTTAATTCTCTTGAAACTTTGTGAGTACTTTTTCCAAAGCAAAAATCATATCTCCGCCATTTTGAAAAAAATCCAAACAATGCTTCAACTTTGTGAGTACTTTTTTTAAAACAAAAACCATTTTGAAAAAAATCCAAAGAATGCTTCGACAAAAAAAATCTACAGAATTTTCAAACCTGCTCACAAAATTTCAAGAGAATCGTTCCAGGGATGCGATCTATTATAGTTGAGGCTAGTTACCACCCACCGGGCCAAGCCATGCCGTGAAATGACCTAGTCGTGTTTCGGGATGTAGTCCGGTGTAACCGTTCCGAAGACGGGTCTGAGCAGTAGCGCACTTGTAGCGCCTCACTCAACTGCCGTCTTTGTACTTCTTCACTCTACAAAACTTCAAGGCTAGAGTGAGTAAGTACCTTATAGGTCGTCGTGCTCCATCTTAGACCACAACGTCGCTTAACATCAGGCGAGTTGGTGGTCAAAGGCCAACCTACTCCAATTTAAAAAAAAAAAAGGGACAGACGCCGATCGCGAGGTTTCCAGCTCACAGAGCCAGTAGTAATATACTAGCTGCGCCCTGCGATACCACATGCAATTAAAAAGCATCCTATTTGCAATTCCAGACTATCTACTATCACTATATAGAGATCTATCTCTGCCCCAAATTTCATCTAGTTCCGATAAGCCGTTCTGGCGTGATTAAGTAACAAACATCCATACATCCATTCATCCAACCATTCAAAATATTAGTGAGAAGACATTCATGTAAAATAAATGTACTCGTACTTTGGTGGAGTTAAAATTATTCACGTGCATTCAATAGAAAAATTCACAACGAATGGATTCGGCAGCTGAATGGCGTTCATTACGAATTCAATTTTTCTAATAAATATTGAATGATGTTAAATGTCGAATTGAATCTATTACTATTCAATTTGATGTATTTATGAATGACAGCTTGATTTGTTTGTGTAGTTACTAGTAACTGGCAAAACAAGAAAAATGTTAGCAAAGCTTATATCCAGTTATTATGGCTAAATATGGTGTGGGCGGTCTCGTTTGACTCTACGAAGCTCTCTGAGAGATCTATTCTGTATTGGAAAGCTTTAATATTAATAGAAACGGCTTTTCTAACTTCTCCTTTCAAGGTCTGAGCGTTAACCTGACCATGTTTTGATAATCTCAAAACACAACATAGACATAACATATCGTCACGCCTTTCCCCCGAGGAGCTGGCAGAGGTGTAATACAACACCCACATTTCGCCGGACGATATTCAGTCCCAAATGTGACAGGGGGCGAACCTGTCGCCATACACCGGGCTCCAGTCATGTAGCAGATGACACTCAAAAATGGACATAGTAATACAGTAAAGTTATGAGGTACCTAGTTAGGGTGCGTTTCGCAATAAACAAATATTTTGTGACATGTAACTTTTTAAGTTAAAATTTAAAAAAAAAAACGGCCAAATGCGAGTCGGACTCGCGCACAAGGGGTTCCGATATCGAATCTGCTCATTCACGAGAATCGGTTAAGAAATGCGACGTAGAGGAGAACATGCAGTCGGACATCCGGACTTACGAAAGCATTTTGCCCAATCTCAAACGGCGACACTTCGCTTTCGCTCTGCTAATGGTTTCTTCTTTATTTAAATTAGTCTATTTCATTGCATGTTAATTCATAGATGATCAAGAATATTCATCGCTCAATATTAGTGTCTGTTAGAATGACCTAAATATCTAACAGTAATTTACCTCTGTAAATAAACACTATTGAGTAGTCAAGGAATAAATCTCTACCATTTATGGCAGTTGTTAGTAGGAATGTTTATTGACACTTGCAATGTATTTATATGTACCTAAGTAATGGATTAATTATAGATGTTAGTCGTTCACTCCCTTACTATTAAAAGTTGTACAGCCTCGGAATAGGTATGTATACAGTGTTACTGGTAATCGTAGTTGGAGTTCAAAGAAGAGATAAGGTGAGAATATAAAATATAAAGAGCAAAACTAAATTTAAAAATATGCTCACCGTATGCAAAAGTCTGATATGGACATGTTAAGGGAAAATAAAGAGAAGTGGACGAAACTAGTAACGGAATGGTACCCGCGTGATAGTAAAAGAAAAAAAGGAAGACAAATAAAAAGTTGGGAAGACGACATGAAAAAGATAGCTAACAACAACAATATTCTAGAACAACATGGAAAGCCTTAGAGGAGGCCTTTGTCGAAGGACAAGCTGTAAATGAAAAACTGCCTGCCGATGTAACCAGCTAGAGGTTTAATGGTTAAACATAGTTAAGTAAACAATTTATGTTCGGGTATTGTCATACTTATAGACATAGTTGTTACAGCAATAAAGGCTTATTTTATTTTATTTTTATTAATGGTAATCAATTAGCATCATTTTAAGAGCATATTATGTTCACATCAAAACAAATAACATTTACTTATTCTACAGTTGTTCTTAAAACTCTACAAATTTTCCAAAAACTGTGTGTTAAGAGTTAATTACGTACTTTTTTAATTAGTGGCTTCTTCCCCTTATGGTTTTGGGGCAATTGTGTACATAATTACGTACATATGGACATATGGACCGGTCAAATTATTTTTTAAAATTTTGCATTAAAAAAACTATTCCGAGGCTATACCGCGTTTATTAGTAAATACTAAAGGACATCTAAGGAGAAAGGAGTAAATGTGCACTTTATTTAATAGTAGCTGTTATTCAAGATTCGTTCGTGTTTGTTTAGAACTAGCTTATCCCGCAAACTGCGTACCGCCTGACAGTCGATTCATTAATTTTCCCAGACATTTTTTAAAATGTACTCTATGGAAGAACCATCCTCGTACTTCAAGGAATATTTAAAAAAAAAAATTGCGAAATCGGTTGAGCTGTTTTCGAAATTTGCGCTTAGCAACACATTCAGCGATTCATTTTTATTTCATAGAAGATGACTAGCTGTTGCCCGTAACTTCGTTCGCGTTTATTCAGACAATAGTATCCATGAACCTTCCTCGTAATATACTGTGACTAATTATCAAATTATGAATAATAATCCATTATAAAAGAGATCAGAGTCCAACATTAAAAAAAAGAAACACTGGCTGGTTTTGAGCGTAGTTTTAATTTTAGGTGTCAGTTGTTATTTTAATACTAACTACGTACTATTCTGTGATGTTGTCTGGCGCATTTGGTAAGTGGCGCGTTATTTTTTCTTAATTTACAGAATTTCATGATAAAAAGATTTATTTATTCAGAAAAAAGTAGCTAAAAACCTTCCTTATAACATACTGCTATATATCAAATTTCATCAAGATACGTGCAGCCGCTCAGCCGTGAAAAGCCTACAAACAGACAGACAGACAGACAGAGTTACTTTCGATTTTATGATTGGTAAGGATAAGGATTATAGTATAGATCAGCTGCGTTGCGTAATTCTATCTACGATTATCAGTGGTCGTGAATTTCGTTTAGGCTGACAACGTCTAGTGTCCTAGAACGTCTAGTTTGACAAAACATTTTGGAGGAAAATAAGTAATATCCATATTTTTAGTAAGAATTACTTCCTTTCCAAGTTTTGTTAAGATAAAAAAGCCAAGCAGAAGATAAGCAGCCAAGAAAGACTCGAGAATACCAAATTACAGACAAAACTCCTTTTTCAAACTTTTAATAATAATAATCGTTCTATTAAAGTGTGACGTGAATATAAATATTATCATAATAATTATATTCTAAGTAGGCAAGGATAACATCATTATAATTTTTTTGTACTGTACTAAACTAGCATACTTATCACAGAAAATCAGTTAATGCAGCGTATAAAATATCTATTAGCTACTTATATCTTTTTTATGTTGGAAACAATTTACATTAACATTTATTAATAACGTCTAGCCGTTGCTAACAAAAGTATACCATCCATTTCTAAATCCGCCCATTTAACACCCCATTAACAATATTTTAACAGCATTTCACTAAATCAATACCTCCACTTCCCTAACAAGCCTCAAACGCGTCTGCAATCGTTGTCCTCATGAATTATTTAAACGACATTTTCCACTCAAGGGAAGAAAAAAGAGAAATGTCACCTACTAACATTCCCTACGAGGCAATGGAATAATGTTACATAATCATATACAGGCTGGAAAAGTGTTTTCCTTATTGATAAGGTAAAACAATGCCATAGACGATGCAGTAAAAAAAATGTTGATGACCCATGCACGATTATGAAGACACTAGCACAAGACACAGTCATAAACATACCTAACATAAACGTACATAAATCAATAAATAAATTAATACGTAAATTTAATGACAAATTTAATAGTAAAAAGGAATAGAGTCTACTTATAATGAGTCAGTTTGTAAAGTAGAACACTTTGAGTTGCTTTTTAAAACTATGAAGTGTTTGAGCACATCTAATATTAACTATAGGAGTGAGTTCCAGAGTCGCAGGGCTTCAGTAGTGAAGTAATACCGATTCGTAATTTCGTGTAAAACCAGGCCTTAACCGCAGATAACACTGCGGGGCACAGCTATAAGATTAAATAATTATTTTCCTAGAAAAGCCAAAATGAACTGGATGTTCAAGCCTGTAAAAAGTTTTAATACATAATTGCCTGTAGAGTTGAGCAATGAAGAATTTAACGGTGAAATGAAAATTTACCTACCTTTGTACAGTTTACAAGCAGACAGTGATTGTTGTCGGAGGCTTATGGTGCTGCAAACTATAATATTGACAAAATAAAAGTAGTCTCAGAATCTCTTGGATCGACACAGTCTACTATAAAATTGTTAAAGAAAAGTGCACATGTTAATGTGTGTTTGAAAATAGTTTGTATGCCGTTGACGTACTCTTCATAAAAGTTAGTAGGCCTTTTTTAGGTAGTAGCCTAGGTACTTAACTAAACAACGAACCGGCTAAAATGTAGAAACATTACAAGATCAGTAGGTAATCGCACCGCCACCGGGAAGACCGACGACGATGAAGACCTACCATGCACCGCCATTATAAACCCACGACCACTCTGTCAAGAGTGCTCTATTAAGAAGACCTATCTATAGGTATATATCATATCAGTCAGGAAGACGTCCGCTGCTGGACTTAGGCCTCCCACAATGATCTCCGCAACGACCGGTCCTGCGCTGCGTGCATCCAGCGGCTTCCCGGGACCCTCACCAGATCGTCAGTCCACATTGGGAGGTCTACCCACACTGGGTCTCCTGATTCGTGCTCGCCTCTCGAGAATCTTTCTGCCCCATCGACCGTCGGTTCTATGAGCGATGTGCCCTGACCACTGCCACTTCAGTTTTAAAATTTCGAGTTATGTCGGTTACGTTGGGTTGCCTGCAGATTTCGTCATTTCTGATTCGACCTCTCAGGGAAACTCTGAATCCGACCATAGCCTCTCTATTGCTCTGTGGGTGACCTGAAGTCTATAGGTAATTTTATGCAAATTATGTTTTCATGCTATAGGTAAGCCGGATGTTATGTAAATATCAAAATCTCGTGAGCTGTCTGTTCAAGGTGAGCTATTTCTATAATCAAAATAAGCATGTTTGAATATTTTGACGACCCGCCTAGTCGGAGTTCGGCTGCTTTATAAGCCGGAGGTCCCGGGCTCGATTCCCGGCCGAGGAAATGTTTAAATGATGAGTTGAAATATCTGCTCTGGGTTTGGGTGTTAGTTGTCCATGTCTTTCTGAGTTATGATCAAAAAAACAAAGTCTAGCATTCAGCAAACACATTTTTTTTTTCAAAATCAAATTTAACATAATGACGTCATCGTCATCCGTCTCTTTCGAACTTGTTGTAAATGACATATTGCGGTCTTGCTTTAGTCTATTGACGTCACTATGTTTTTCTGAATGCTGTAGCTGTAGGAATGTTATTATTTTACCATGGGTTTTCCACGGCTTCCCCGACACAGGGAATTGTAGTAGGGAGCTATGAGAGTAAAACGTATTTTTTTTATTGTTAGCCCAATTTTCTAGCCCGCTATAGGAGTGTCAAGATACTGTCAGATAATGAACTGCGTCCCTGCTCCAATCCTTCACCGCATGGCCGGTCGCTCAATGAGCTCTATAATTCCCGGATTCCCGCGTAAATTAAATAAAATTCCCGAACATTGTCGCGCTGATTGAATACTGCTGTTAATGCGAAATGTACTGCACCTTGTTAATGTTAAGCTGCTTAAATTACTTCGCTCGTTCGAGTCTTCAGCGAGAATAGGATGAGATGAGTGAGAAAATAGTAAAATAATTATGGTGGAACATTTTTTTTAAACCCTACATTATTATTTAATAGCTGCAGTTCATGATTTATCACGACATTATCGATTTTTGAAGTGAGACTTTTTATGCCACTTCCAACAAGGTTGCGTTAAACGTTTAACGCTACTGGAGAGGGGGAATAGAAGGAGACAGAGCGAGAGTGAATGCGTGGCACTCGAACGCATGCGCGTAGTATACCTGTTACAGGGCAGCGCGAGCCTTAGCATTGAGTAGCGTCCAATATTTCAACGCAAGAGGGAGAGAGAAAGAAAGATACACAGAAGTATCACTTCTTCGCGCGGAGGGACTCCACGCACTATTTTTTTTAAAGAGCACTTATCCGTTTTTATTTTAATTCCCGACGCAAAAACGACGCGGTGTTATAAGTTTGACTTGTCTCTATGTATGTGTATGTGTGTCTGTCTGTGACATCGTAGCTTAGTACATTGCTTAATTATTATTATTTATTTATTTTCTTTAGCACACACCACCGTCCATGCTTAATCTAATGTTTTTATTCCATCCAAAGGTTGTCTGGAAGAGATCGCTCTTAAGCGATAAGACCGCCCATTGCGCCTATATTTTTGAATGTTTAGTTTAGATTTATTTTGTATTTGGTGTCAATAAAGAGTTTTTGTATTGTATTGTATTATATTGTAGCTCCCGAACGGATGCATCAATTTTGATTTTGTTTTTTATATGTTTGAAAGGTGAATTAGTCGGGTGTGTTCTACGCTATTTTTGATGAAAATCTGTGTCGGAGGTTTTTTAAATATTGAATTTATACTTGGACTTTGTATCATAATGCAATTGCAATTGTATTGCACACTACATAGGTACGAGTATATTTGACTAGCAATATTTGAAAAAATACAAATACAATTTTAAGTTCGAAATAACATAACATTTATAGCATATCGTCACGCCTGTCCCCGAGGGGGCTGGCACACCCACACTTCGCCGGACGATATTCAGTCCCAAATGTGACAGGGGGCGAGCCTGTCGCCATACAGCGGGTTCCAGTCATGTAGCAGATGACAGACAATACGCACATATGTTCACACAATGAACAAATTGGTGCGTGCCGTCAGCTGGGTTCGAACCCGCTCCCTATGGCTTGAGAGCGGTTCTTTTCCGTGGTTCACCTATTTTGTCCACCTGGTGGACCACGGGTAAACATATTCTTCCGTGGTCCACCAGGTGAACTAAGTTGAACCATAGGAAATTATTATTTAACCGTGGTCCACCCTTGAGCACACAATCTTTTTGGTCTTTCGTTGTCGTGCTTCACTGTAATTGAATCTTTTCAAGTGCACCTCTTTTTCAAGAACTTACAACGTATTGTTTCTTTATCGTTTGACGATTAATCTTTGAGTATTTCCTGACCATCTAACAGAATTAGATGTGGTCTGTTTAATGAAATAGTGCTCCGTCCCTGATCGATTGTGAGTAAAATTAAATCTTATTAAAATGGGAGATACGCAAGACGAAGAAAGCGATTTGCACTATATTACCAGAAAGGGGGGCACTGTATTGGTGCATGATGTATATTTTTTCTACAGAGTCAAAACCTTTAAAAAAACCGCAGCGGTTTTATGGAGATGTGCGGAGTACAAAAAAAAGAAATGTACCGGAAATATAATATTATCGTTAAGGTAAGTCAACATTCAGGAAGTCCTGTTTCGTAAACCTCCACGCTCCTAGAACTTTTCAAATACAAAAATAAATTTTTACATTTTTAAAATCTTTCAGGATGGAAAGGTGACAAGAAAAAAAAATCATTCATGTGCATCTGATTTTTCTAAAATTGTGGTTGCAAATGAAATTGAATCTTTGAAAAACAAAGTCAAAAACACTGATTTGCCTTTAACACAACTTTATAAGGATAGTGTTGATATTTTAGAAAGTAAAGGATTGAACATGGTTACGCAAATACCGTCGTTTTCGAGCATACAACACGACTTATATACAATAAGAAATAAATCTTTAGGAGTTAAAAAAACTATTTATAGCGATTTTGAAGAAGTGGAAGTTCCCATCAAATTTGCACACTTGGTTTTGGCAAACTATTTTTATGAAGGATCGCGAATCATTGTCTTTTGTTCAAAAAGAGCTAGAAAGATCATTGCTGATGTTACTGAATATTTCGGTGATGCCACTTTTTCTTGTCCGAAACCATTCCAACAATTGTACATATTACATGGAGATATCGGAAATACTATAACGACTACAAAAGTTGTACCGCTGATATACGTATTGATGCCGAACAAAAAACAGGAATCATATTCGATTGTGTTCGATTTAATTAAATCAAAGTTACCAAATTTCAATCCTAAAACAATGCATCTTGATTTCGAGAAAGCCGTAAAAAATGCTATTTTATGCGCTTTTCCACATGTAACATTGCGCGGTTGTTTTTATCATTGGAAGAGGGCGATTTGGAAGAAGGCCAAAAAGTTAGGCTTAAAATCGAAAGGAGAAAAGCGGATCGCTGCATTAATTGCTGCTCTACCTTTGATACCCAATGAAAGCATCAAAGAAGGATTGGAGTATGTTAAATCTGAAAGCAGTGATAGCAAAAAAATGTTACTCTTCTTAAAGTACGTTGAAAGTTTTTGGCTGACTGATAAATTCAGTGAAATTTTGTGCGTATTTGGTGAAAGACACCGCACCAATAATAGTGTTCGAAATTGAATAAAGAAGTAAATAAAAGAAAACAACGGTAATAAATCTATTAAAAGGTTTAACAAAACTAGAAACATCAAGTTTCAAGACAAGATCGAAGAGAAGAAAAATATATATAGATAACGACGATGATATTCTGGGGATACAATTACAGTTAATAAATGGTGAAATTCCAATCAATTTCGCATTGGAGAAACTACGTTGAGAGCAATTTTAGTTTTAAGTAATCATCATTTTAATTGAAGTAAATTATTTCAATAAATGAATTTAAAAAAAAAATCATTCGGTATACTTCTTAATTTGTCGGGATCAATGTTGCATAGATTTAATCTAGCCAATGAAAAGAGGTGGACAATAGGCAATATATTTCAATAAAAATAATTTACGAGAGTTTAAGGTGGACCACGGAAGAATATGTTTACCCGTGGTCCACCAGGTGGACAAAATAGGTGAACCACAGGAAAGAACCGCTTGAGAGGCGGACCTTCTCCCAACTAGGCTGCCGTCGCTTATTTCGAATAAAACGTATTTCAGCATTTAAGTTCGAATATGAGTAAAATCGGACAGGGAGTTCTGGGGGAATGAGAGGTCTCAATTCAAAAAACAACTGCTAGTGTTGTATTAGTCTGAACGATATTTGTAAAGCGTGCTACAGATAGTAAGAGCTGTGATGTGATTTGAATTAATTTTATAGCCGTACAGAACAAGGCGTAGTAGGTACAGATGCAGCTGCTAAGGCAGCATAAGGCGAATTTCACACTGCCGCCGCAACCCACTGCGGTGTGCAGAGGAACCAAAATGAGCATAGCGATTTGCCGCACTGAGACGCAGTGTCAGTGCGTTATCCCTTGCGGTTTTTATATGCGATTCGAGATTTTACAGTCAAACTGAAATTCCGCATCGGCACATCAAAGCGGTTTCCGATACAGTGTGTTTTAAGCTTAACTTGCGTTCAACACTTCTTAAAGTTCTTTTTTTTACTGTAGAATAGATCGACGTTTGCCCACCAACTCGCCTGATGTTAAGCGACGTTGAGGTCTAAGATGGAGCACGACGACCTAGAAGGTACTTATTCACTCTAGTCTTGAAGATATCCAGGTTGCAGTTAGTCGTGGATACAGACGATGGCAAGGGTTCCATTCATTCAAGTTGTTCGTATCAGAAAGGTGGAGGCAAACCGTTTAGTATGAGTTGGTGGAATGTCGACTAAGTAGGGATGGTACGTTATGATAAATAAAATCAAATGTGCAGCCGTGCACCGCTAGTTCTCCAAAATCGAAAATAAAGCGATCCATAAACAGTTACCCAGAAAATATCAAAGAACAATGTTTTTGTAATAATAACTCATTTTTATGCGCGCGACACTTGCATACAAATGCTAAAAAGTAAGAAAAGGGCCTGGGAGCCCATTGTTTTCCCTGACTATCCACTATAAGCAGTAAGGTTACTACTAACTTTTACACGGGTAACTTTGTAACGGCACGCGGCAGGAAATTCGGAGTAAAATAGTAAAGAATACTTTTCCTACACGTATCTATATAGTCTTACTGACTGACTATGAGATATATTTAGTTTAATATAAATTCAATGAACGTGACACGACGTAAGCATACTATAAAGTGTTCATTCCAATGTTAGGGCCCATCAGGGCCTAGAGTAGAGTAGGTAGGTTTAGTTACTCTTTTAGATCTACTTATATTTATAACTAGCTGCTTTGCCCGCGGCTTTGCTCACGTTGTAGAGCCTATGTCAATCAGAAATAATGTAGCTTTCTGATGGTGAAAGAATTTTTGAAATCGGACCAGGAGTTTTTGAGTTAATTCGTTACAAACATACTTACATACAAGTCTTTCCTCTTTACAATATTAGTATACATAGATTTCAAGCTTCAATTCTTTCTCAAATTATGTTTTTGTATGTCTGAGAAACAGCAATGTAAATGAATAACGTTTCACACTCATATGTCCCGACTAGGTTTCCCTATTTCGGGGATGTCATGGAACATACACAAAGAAATACAAGTATAGTCTGTAATAATATATTGTCTCATCTATAATATAGACAATCAACACCCAGACCCAGTACAGATATCTAAACTAAGCTTATATTACACTTGGCTGAATTTAGTCATCTTAATTCAATTCTACTGAATTTAGTCCAGTAAATCGCATTCAGGAACCTAGTATCCTAAATTCAGAATTAAGGATCGCTTGTGGCTGACTGAATTAATTAGAAGCTTCGGAATTTAGATGACTGAATTCAGCCAAGTGTATAAAGCGCTTTAATCATTTTAAACATCAGCTCGGAATGAAACCCCGAATAGAATTGAACCCCGGAATATCCTACTTTGAACAACCTTAGACGACCCTTCTAGTTTAGTTAAAGTTCAGACTTAGACTATCTAAGACGGTTGTCAAAGATCGACGTGAAAAAATGATTCGTTTAGAAGCTCATACTGTTTTTGTCTGCACAGTGGTATCAATTTCTTGGTCGACGCTCTGCTTACAAAGCGGCGTGCTCTCATAACAAAACTTTTGAATACAAATTGTTCGGTTTTATTTGAGTGCCGAAAACACATACTTAATTAACGACGTGGTGGGTAAATGTGGGTACTTTGTATTTTACTTGCAAGCTGCTTCTGCGTGTTTGAAGTTTCTTTGATTTGTTTGTTTTGGGCAAGGTTTTTTTAAGATTGTAGGTATTTATTACGAGGTAGGTTCCGCGACGCTCTGAATTTTCCATATGAACGTGCTTTTCAAATTTCTTGGAAACCATTGGTCAGATTATGATGAAATTTGGCATGTATAATAATATTAACTATATCTCCGCCTCCATAATCTTGGTTTAAAAAAAACCGTTCTCAATTTATAATAGAGCTATGAAAAATATCCGTATTTGTAAGGGGTCACTTTTGACTGATTTTTATTTAATAGATATCATTACAAAGCAAATCAAAAATACCTTTACATGGAGAGGTTTTCTACATCAATAGCTTAAATATGTATATTTCTTAGCGTAAATATATTTATTAAATTAATTCTTATACAAGTTTTTTTCTCGTTATTTAATAATGATTAGAGAAGTGCAAAAGTCATAAAAAAAATTGAAATTACACTTTGTCACTCTGTAGATAACTATAGAGGCTCGTCAGTATCTTTACTTGCTCTCTTCGCTCGTAGTCTTCTTCTAGACGAAATGGCAATAGCCAATTAGTTTTGTTCAGTAGGCTTTAGCCAATACGAAGTTAGTCTAAAGTGGTCGCCTTGTGTTCAATTACTTAGTACTTTCCATAAAGATATACGTGCGTAGGTATTGATGAGTACTCAAAGTGCGTAAGCGATTAGATGAATTAATTGGGTGAGTATTCCGGGAGTTACTAATATGAGCTGCATCAAAAATAAGTTTCAAAATATTTCCTGTTGAACGTTATTATTTTCTAGTGATTTTTAAGTTTTATGCCTACACACATATTGTTGGTATTAGTGAGATCAGAATTCTTTATTGGTTAGACAAAATTAGCTTAACGAGGACAAGAATATTTCCGTAATATGTAGCATACTTCGTGCAGAACTATTTATGCATAAAAGGGTAGAGGGAGGCGGGAGAGAAGAAAGAGTAGGGCAATATTTATAAATAATATTAGAGTACCTGGATGACCGAGCTTTGCTCGGTATTTTTTATTTTTTTTAAATTTTGTTTTTTGGAAAATAAACTATTGATTTTAGTCTAACCTCAAAGCAAACACTCATTGACTTCGTGTTACTTAACAACGCCATCTGCTGTTGTGTCGTTAAAGCAATTAGTTGCTTACAAAAAATAGTATTATTATTCGCCAATAGATGTCAGGAAGAGTCATATTTGTCAGTTGAGACTACTCAAACGCCTCCTTTTTGTTATTTTTCTTCCAAGTTTATGTTTAAGTTGATTATCGATTTACTTTTAACGTGTTTCTTAAACGTGAAAGCCAAAATCACCGTGCTACTTGTAACACATGTGCGTACCATTAAGTATAATAAAGGTACTATCACACAAACATCCTGCTCATCGTAACAACAAAGCAATCGTTTTATTACCCTGTCGTAATCGTACTGTTTCGGTGGTCGCACTCAGAAAGGGTACGCTCCTAAATTGGTCAAGCCCTTCGAATGTCCCACTGAGCCGATTTTGAATATGGCCTTCTGTTCGAAGGTGAAACTGTTTTGCTATTCCGATCGTAATCATTGATAAGTAAATTAGACTACGATCCTTGCATACCGGTAGTGAGCTTAGCTTGGCTTAACCTTTTGTTATTGACGCGGGATTTATTTAGTATAGGGCAAAGAGCTAGAAATAACAGAATTGGAATTTGTATAGTTGCGAATAGTGGGACGGAATAAAAAGTGTCTGCGTTTCTTTTTAGAGAAAAAGAGGTGCGTGAGAAAAAGATGGCTAACTATATAGTGTAGAATTCTTATCTATGTCCAATTATAGGCTAAATATAGCTGCGCCCTGAAAAAAGTAGCCTGACTAAAATAAATAATCTATCTTAGTGCCAAACTTCACCCAGATTCGTTCAGCCTTTCTGGCGTGATTGAGTAATACACATTCATCCATCCATCGACATTTTGCACCTATAATATTATAGTGTGATAGATTAAATGTTAGATTAAATGTTAGATAGATAGATAAACGCTTTATTGTTCACACCACAGATAACAAAACAACAAGAGAAAAATAATGAAAAAACTTATTAAATAGTGTAACAACTGGCGGCCTTATCACTAAAAGCGATCTCTTCCAGGCAACCTCAGGATGGAGAGGATACGACAAATGAGTATGGGACAGGGTGTGCAAAAATAACTAAAATAAACAAAAGATTGATACAAAGAAACAACAAAACATCGAGTATTATACCTATACACCTACATAAACTATTTACATAAAACTAACATAAAAGTACATCATACTAATATAATACATTCTAGTAATTTAAATACCTATGGTTAATTTTTTTTAATTATAATGTTACTGTAAGAATAAAAAATATCAGACAGTAAGGTACAGTGAAATTAAAATCAGACCATTTATTTCGCACATTAGGTAACCCCCGAACCTCTACATAAATAAACTTACAAACTTTACCTCTTTATAAACTAACGGGTCTGTGAGATGTACAGACCTCGCTGCCGACGTTTGTCCTAGATAACCTAAAGATCGAAGATAATCGATTAAGCAATGCGTCCGGTGAAGAAAGACAAAAATCCGGACAGAGATCTTGGGTGTCTTCAAGTCTCGAGTGAATCGGTTTCTTCTAGGCAAGCGTGCTCCATCGTAGGCCACATCACTGCTTATCATCAGGCATGTTGGCGGCCAAACGCAAGCCTAATAAGTTATAAAAAAAGAGATCCGTGCAGAAATCCAGACAAAATTCGGACATACGCTTCGAGACGTTCAGTAACGCTCGCTTGGTCGATAAGTAAATAATAAACAATAATAAATTCGGGACACTTCCACACACGGTCGCCTGACCCCAAACTAAGCAAAGCTTGTACTATGGCTGCCAGAGACTGATATACATACTTAGATATTTTTAAATACATACTTAAACATTTATCAACACCCAGACATAGAACAAACACAAATGTTCATCACATAAATGTTTGCCCTAGGTGGGAATCGAACCCACACCCCCAAGTTCAGAAGGCAGGTTCACTACCAACTGAGCCACCGAGGTAGTCAAACAACAAGTGATACGTATAAACGTCCAGCGCATAACTGTTAAGTACCAAAGTATAGCAACATACTTTAGGTGTAGTAAGAAACACAGATTTATAGAACAAGCAACACGGCACGTACAAAACATTCGGCGCTAACTCTGGTGAAACTTGCGCCAGTTAGTGATAATTTACATTACAAAGTTAATAAAGACTAAGAAAATTATGAAAGTTTGAAACATTTTTCTTAAGGTTTAGTACTAGCACTATCACACTAATGTTTTGGGCTGCTCCTAACTCGTTTTTTTTATTATTATTTTTGTGTAGAATAGGTCGGCGTTTGACCACCAACTCGCCTGATGTTAAACGACGTTGTGGTCTAACATGGAGCACGACGACCTATAAGGTATTTATTCACTCTAGCCGTGAAGTTTTGTCTCTACAAAACTACAAGGCTAGAGTGAAGAAGTACAAAGTCGGTCTATGACGTCTCATGTTTAGTATTATTTTTTCCTAACTCAACCCATTTTATTACTTAACTAGTGGCTCTTTGAGCTGCTGATTTTGCGGCCACGTCTGTTCTCCTCTACAGGTCGCATTTCTCAACCGATTCTCGTGAAATTTTGTGGGTAGGATCGATAATTATACAGAGACCCGGACATACGAAACCATTTCTGTCGAAACTGAAGCATAGACGCTTCGCTTGCTAACGCTCGCTCGGTGGATAAATGCGAAAGTGAAAGATGAATGGATAGATGTTTGACGCCAAAATGGCTTTTTTTATATTTAGAATAGGCCGGCGTTTGACCACCAACTCGCCTGATAATCGAATTAAGTGACGTTGTGGTTTAAGATGGAGCACGACGACCTATAAGTTACTTATTCACTCTAGCCTTGAAGTTTTGTAGAGTGAAGAAGTACAAAAACGGCAGTTGAGTGACGCGCTACAAGTGCGCTACTGCTCAGACCCGTCTTCGGAACGGTTACACTGGACTACATCCCTGATCCTATATGGCTGAACGGATCTGGATGAAATTTAGCACAGAGATAGATTATAGTTTGAAATATCACACAGGTTACTTTTTAACCGTAGGGCTTAACTAGTATTAAATCATTTATATAAAACTAAATGACCTAGTTATTTGTAGAATAGATAATATAATTACACAATCTTGTTTACTAAGAAAATGTATCTAACTCCACATTAATAGTTTTTAATTAATATCGATTGTGTGATTTAAAAACTAAAGTTATAAACTAACCAATAACTCTACCTATCACCACGTAATAATTTTAAACTACAGACCAACACTAAATACTATTAGAAAATTCCTATTTATTTTATTTATTATTTATTTTATTCCAAAATAAAAGAATATTTTTTGTTGCTTTATAGCATCTAACTACACGTATACATCAAATTTGACATTGTGACTCCGTCACGTAGAAAACGAGAAACACAACAACATAACATACCGTCACGCCTTTTCCTCGGAGAAGATTGGTTGAGGTGTCAAAATAAATTGTTTTTGCTTGCAAGAAACAAACCATTGTCAAAACAAATTGTGCAGAACCAAAAGCTGCACAGACGCCCAAAAACTGCGATTGTAAAAAAATATTAATAACTTTACTAAAAACACTTTGCTGTTTTTTATGACATTAAGACCGAGACGAGCAATTTAATTTTCTGGCCTGGTAGTAAATGTCACGCTTGCCCATAACAATTCAGTGCCTCTAAAAATACAAAAATCCGGCACGGCATACACTGCAACCGTCACCCTGAGATATTAGATGTCAAATCACTATAATTATGCTCTGGAAATATTACCCTTCAATCAGCAGGCTAATTACGTATCTCACAACGGGCGTGCGACAGGCGTAAATTGCTATCAAACGTCACTTTTAGTATTATGTATCAGCGACTACAGACTACTCTTTCTGCTGCACATTAATTATCTGCTTAGCATCATCATTTCTCATACGGACTGCTAGAGTGTGGAATACTCTACCAGAGTGTGTGTTCCCTGACACTTATAATCTGGGTGTCTTCAAGTCTCGAGTAAATCGGTTTCTTCTAGGCAAGCGTGCTCCATCGTAGGCCGCATCACTGCTTGTCATCAGGCATGTTGGCGGCCAAACGCAAGCTATTAAGCAATTAAAACATTTAGTAATTCAAAGTCAAAGTCACCCTCACAAAGTTGGATCTATAAACGAATTGATTTCCATCTATGGCTGCCTTGTTGCTAGTGGCGCTGTTGATGGTAAAAATGAAGCGACGCAGGCGGGCAATAGACGGGCGATCGGCTTCCGTAATACGATTTTAGTGACATTTTGCGACTGATCACGTACGATTGCTGCCACTTTGCTACTGCTGTCACGTTGCTGTCACTATTGCATTTTTTATGTAATCGGCCTGCACAAACACAGTAATGTTTGAACACTATTGCTTGGTAGTTCTGTAAAAGAGTTCCACGCCTTTTTTTTACAACGGACTAGACACTGACTCGCTTGATGGGCAGCGTCGACGTGATCGAAGGCGTAACACGCTTGCCTATCAGATACCTATTCACTTTTTACTTCACTCTCCCGGATTGTATGTAGGTGGAAAGTGAGTTCGACACCTCTGCAGTTCTTACAAGAAAAGTTGACTTGAAGCGCTTAGGACTACTATAAATGTAACTATATTCATTTTCTCTATGTACGAGCAGGTTACTCGTTAAACTTCATAATTATAGCGTAGCGAATGTAAATAAATAATTAATAGGAAGCAATTTACGCTGTGCGGTTAACGCACCAAACGAACGCGTTACAAATTGAGAACATCAAGTTTCCGTATGTAATGTAAGGCGTACTCAGAATTCTATTTAGGGGTGCGGCAAAAGTAAAAATGCTTTTGTTGACTAACTGATCTTTGCATTAGTTAATGAATAAATTAAAAAGCTGCGAAGGTTCTGTCTAAGTCTAGCTAAAATTTAGTTTTCAACTTATTTTTTGCTGCCAGAACCCTATTGCCTTCCTATGCAAACTTATCATGCAGACCGATGTTCTGTCATTATTGACCGGAACCATTATTATTTTTACTTGAAAAACCTTCATTTTGTGCTACGAGTTAGGGACAAGACAGGGGCAGAAGCCCCACCTTGCCCTACCCCGGGTACGCCCATGTGGAATGTACATTAAAATTAACTCTCATTCGACCGCATAATGAAACCTGCATTAGTGCACTCGATTTTCATAATTGCAGGCCGTGCTGTTTGAACTTTACATACAATAGAGGTAGGAACTTGCTTAGAGACTAACTTTACCTAGGTATTAGATTAGAATGCCTTCTTGCACTTAATATAAGACTTATATAAGTCCTTGCTTAACTAGTTTGAACTACTCCTTGTTTTTTTTTGGGAGGTGGAAAATCTGCGATTGAGGGTCGTGTTTGGGCAGAGTGGGATTGCCTTGTTGGCGATCCAATAAAAACCACCTGGTGGCCAGCCTCAATGCATGTCAAGGGGTTCCAAGATCTCTTCTGAACGCACCGGTACCCTTCTCGCATCGTGCTCAGAGCACTGTCCCGGGGATGGCACCCACAGCCACGCACCGGCACCCTCGCGTGCTACGGCGATACCTACCAAAAGTGTCGCCGCCCTCCCGGAGTTTAAGCTACTCCTAGCTACTCCTACCTAAATTTTCTTTCACGAACCTTTAGCCATTCCTTAGGAGACTCAACTTTATGTTCCTGATAAGCAAATATTTCGCTAGAAGTAGTTTAAAATAGTATAGCAAGGACTTAGGTAAATCTTATATTCAGTACTGGTTGGCATAAAGTACATACCTACTTATCCTAAATACCTACATGACTGGAGCCCGGTGTATTGTCACATTTGGGACTGAATATCGTCCGGCGAAGTGTGGGTGTTGTATTACACCTCTGCCAGCCGCCTCGGGGGAAAGGCGTGACGATATGTTATATGCTTGCCTACCTAACCTATCATCATCAAACATTTTCCACCCACTGTTGTGTGACCAGAAGTCTCTTCTTCAGTCTAAACTAAACGCAGCTAAAAGCATCATGGTCAACGCTAGAAGATTGATAGCTTCTGGCTTAAATTGTAAATTGAATTTAAAGAATTTATGTTATATTGAATAACTATTTTTTTCATACATTTGAAAAAGAAACAACCAAGAAATAACAATCAATAAAAATCTTTAAGAAACTGACTTCCTGTCATCCCAATTGGATATTGTAAAACATTAGAACAATCTGTAAGTAAGTATTCAAATTTATCAAATAAAAAAAAAATCTAAATTGGTTCATAAATAACTGAGCTATTCGGTCAAAACATACAAAAAATACAACCGAATTGAAATTATCCTCTTTATTTTCCAAGTCGATTAAAAATTAAAAGTGTTGCCGGAACTCCCAATACTGAGAAAGTGTTATCATAACACTTTTTCATAACACTTTCTCAGTATTAATTTCTATGTAACACACGTGCATCCTTTGAACTGCAAAGCTATTACTCCGATGTTAACACGAGCCTAATGAACTGAGACAGTTTTAATCTAGCCTTCACTTAGTCACTTATGTTTCTATCCAGCCTAGGAAGACATAACTCTCATTTGAACCAGCGGTCGGCAACCCGCGGCCCGCAGGTCACATGTGGCCCTAGGCCCCTTCTCCTTGCGGCCCGCGAGTGTTTTGTAAAAAAAAAAACGGGACATTTAAACTAAGCAAGGCTTTTATTATGGCTGCCAAAGACAGATAAACATTGATTTTTAGAGACCAGATAATACCGACATAAATAAATATATACCTATGGTAAAATATGTATATATAGAAACCTATAGTACAATTTTTGAACAAGTGCGGCCCGTCACTTGTCTTGCTTATTTTGGCACTGTGCGGCCCTTGCCTGCCAAAAGGTTGCCGACCGCTGATTTAAATGGTTACTGAGTGAAAAATACGCTGACAGAACAATCCACACTTGTTGATTAGCAAAACGAACAAAGCTGCTGTGAGAAAAGATCAAGTCTAAGGGAGCTTTCAGAATTGAAAGTAAAGTGCCACTTTTTTGGTAGCGTCTCCAGTATTCTTTTGGTACAAAAATCCGGCTCGAAGGACCAATGTTGGAGACCTCGATAGTGGGAGAGTGGACTGTATATTTGATGTGAATTAAAATCTTCTGGTTACAGTAATGGTTTTATTTCTCTTATTGCACAACGTGTTATGGGTTACTTTAAAACTATGGTAGAACAAGGGGCGAGTGAAGTCCGAGCTAGCCAAGCTTACCAACCGAACTTGGTTGCTTGGGTTGCCAACAGTTTTCTCGTAAATGCTTTAGAAAGAGGGTAGTGTTTTGGGATTGTTTATGGAGGTACGTGTGTATGAATACGTGTGTGTATGTAAGATTTAAAGTCTTTGGAGGCCTCGTGAAGCTTAAAAAGCTTGACAGATTAAAGCGCGAGGTCAGCGAGGTGTCCTTATTTTTTTTTTAAATTCGTGGTATCTTAGGGCCGTATTCAAAAACGACGCTCAGTAATCAATCTCGATTAAAACTGTTTATAAGCATGGCAAAACCTGTTTTAAATCGAGATTCAAAACTGAGCGTCGTTTTAGCATGACTTTAGAGTACAATATAATATAGTCGAGTCCTTAAATACTGTTTAAAAAAATTTAAGCTTTATTTAATTCTCGTAGTTTATTTTCTAGTGAAAATTTTATTGGCAGTAATATTAGTCAATAAATAAAAATTAAAACGCTTTTCTTTTTGATTGCATTACAATATAATTAAGGTACACTATGCGGTTTCACCCGCAATCTTACATACGAACCGTTATTTTTTTCGGGATAAAAAGTACCCTATGTCCTTTTCTGTATCTCTGACAACGTGTTTGCAAAATTTCATGATGATCGGTTCAGTACTTAGAGCGTGAAAGCGTTACAAAAAACTCATACTCGCATTCCAAATATTAGTTAGGAATTCAATCCTATAAATGATAAAATAACATTACATATCGCCACGCCTTTCCCCCGAGGGGGCTGGCGGAGGTGTAATACAACACCCACACTTCGCCGGAAGATATTCACTAACAAAATGTGACAGGGGGCGAGCCTGTCGCCATATACCGGACTCCAGTCATATAGCAGCATACAATGCTCACATATTTGTACATATGTACTCGTATGTATGTTCACACGATGAACAAATTTGTACGTGTCGCCGGCTGGGTTCAAACCCGCTCCCCCTGGCTTGAGAGGCGGGCCTTCTCCAACTAGGCTATCATCTCTCTTAAATGATATAATGGCAATAAATTATATTAGTATGTACTTACATGAACTGAACTGAAGACTTAGTTGTATCCAATCAATTTTGTAATAAGACCTCAGGACTCTTGGATCATTAAAGTTAGTATGCGATGGTTACGATACAGCTTAATAATAATTGCTTTCCATAAAAACAAACAGTTCAACATAATTGACTACTAGCCAATTCATGTTACCCACACAAAGTATGTACCACGCAATTTAGATGCAGCTAAGTTACGAACATTAATTACTTTTGTTAAAAGCTTCTATTTAACTTGAAATGATCGTATATAAAGTAGATAAGTCGGTTTTTAAATTAGTTCTAAATGACGCGAGTAGTTGGTGCGAGTAGGATGACACGTGTTGATTATTTTTGTCAATACGCGTAGGAAATAGGGCTGCTAATCTGATCTGATGGTACCTTTCCTATAACGACATAATACAACCAGTGGCTCTTTGAGATGTACACTTCGCGGCCAATGTCTTCTCTACATGTCTCTTTCCTCAACCGATTCTCGTGAAATTTTGTGATTAGGTTTGATGTGATGATTTGATACCTTTTGCCGAGCCAGAATTTGTAAATTTTACAAAATGGCGGAGATATGTATTTTTTAATAAGTAGAAGAAGACCGTGTCCGATCCGGACAGAATTCGGACATACAAAAGCATTTTTGTCGAAGCTGAAGCATAGACTATAAATTCACTCGCCAACGCTCGTTCGTTCGATAAAAGTTTGTTAAAACATTTTTGTTTATTAACTTTTTTCAATCTAATCAAAAGCTTATGAAATGAATGATGCAACTTATAACGGCTTCACTGGTTTAGATTCAAAGCACACTTGTCAGCGGCTTCTTAAATCGAATGAAAGATAAAAGTCATCGGATATTTTCGCTGCGTTTTCAGATTGTATCTAAAAGGTTCTTAAAGAGTGCACTGTATGGAACAGTGTGAAGTGTTCAGACAAATTAAAGTCAGCTGCGGGCGCTGATTGCCGAGTGCACATTTAGATTTATATATGTGCACTAGCAGAGTTCCGCGGTTTCATTTGCAGATTCGCAGATTTAAAGCGAGTTACAATTTTCTGGGGAAAAGTTGGTTTGGTCGCGAAGTTTGTGTTTTTCTTTTTATGTGAATAAGTGTGCTTTTGACAACCAACTCGTGTTTTGGTAAGTGATGATGTGGTCAAAAATGAAGCGTTTAGACTTAGAAAATAGATTAGATAGTTATAATATGTATATGTGTATTATAGTTTGAGTTGTTTCATCATTTTCATTAAAGTTTGACGTCTCTCTCTCCCTCCCTCTCTCTCCCTCCCTCTCTCTCTCTCTCTCTCTGTGTGTGTGTGTGTGTGTTGTTGTCTTTGTTGTCTTGAGAATTATTTGGGAGTGTTCTTATAGCTATGTTTGAGGAAATCTGTGTCAGGGTTTTTTTTAATCCTTAATTTTTACTTGTTTACCTAAGATAAAAGTAGACAAAGCGTTACTTTAAAGTATAAGCTACCTACTTACCAAATACATTTAAATCTGCTCAGCCCTTACGAAAGTTATTGGCAACCGTTTAGTTTTTAATTTTTCAGAAAAAAAAATCAACAAACGGACATTCAAATTGAACGAGCTTTTCTATAAAACCATGGAGACGTTGATAAACGCGCGGAGGAGTCTTATTTGCATGCGCTGTAATGGAGCACCATTTGACTTCTGGCATTGCTAACCATTGGGGTTTGCAAGATTATATTTTGAGAAGAGACTGCATAGCTTTTTGCTCTACAAGTACCTATGTAATACATACGCCACTGGTACTGAATATAAGAATTGCTTAAGACCTTACTTAATTATTTTCAACTAGTCCGAACGAAATATTAGCTTATCGGGCACATAAAGTTAAGAGGGCCGCGACGCTCTGAAATTTCCACACAAACGCGCTACTCAAATTTCTTGAAAACCATATTTTATCAGATTATGATGAAATTTAGTATGTGCAATTAAATTAACAATATCTCCGCCTCTATGTTCTTGGTTTTTTTAAAAACGTTCTCAAGCGAAATTAGAGGTATAAAAAATATCCGCATTTTTAAGGGGTTACTTTTGACTGATTTATTTAATAGATAGACAAAGCAAATCATAAATTACATTACATAGGGAGGTTGTCTACATCATTAGCTGCTAAATGAATCCTACTAATATTATAAACGCAAAAGTTTGTATGTATGGATGGATGGATGGATGGATGTTTGTTACTCTTTCACGCCAGAACGGCTGAACAGATCTGGATGAAATTTGGCGCAGAGATAGATTATAGTCTAGAGTAGCACATAGGATATTTTTTAACCGCGGGGCGCAGCTAGTTATTTATAGTCCAGTGTTGCACCGCACACAAGCCACATTCTGAGCTTTTGACGTTTTCTCAGTCATTGTCTTTCTTGTTACAAAAGGCATGAGAGTGACTGATATATTGTCGCACGTGCTAGAAGAAGGGCGTGTAAACTGCACCGTGCGCGTCTCGGCTTACAATAAGTGGATAACCTTACCCGAGATGATGTTTCGAAATCAGGAAAAACGGCGACAGTGAAGGAAAAATTCAAAGGAAATATTCTGAAATTTTTCAAGAGTTTTTAAGTTTTTCTTTTAATAATGTTCCTTGTTAAGTTTGTTAACAAAGATTATGTTTTTAAATATTGGTACTTTTGCTTCTGTCATCGAATTTCATTGGGCTCTGATGCACATAGTAGTGTGCACCAGTGCCTAACCATTTTACCAAATCATAATTATAATTATATAATCATTGTAGAATATAAAACAAGTATAAATTAAAAATTAAAAAACCTCGGACTTTGATTTTCATAAAACATAGCTAAGAACACTCCCGACTAACTCACCTTACAAACAAAAAAAAAACAAAATCGGATGATCCGTTCGGGAGCTACGATGCCACACACACACACACACACACACACACACACGCGCGCGCGCGGAGTTCCCGCGGGGGAAGTAGAGGTTGGTGCCTGAGGAAGGTTTTGGTTGGTAGGGAAACTTATCGACACACCCAGGCAAGGCCTGGTAATGCGTAAGTGTATTTTTCTAAACCTCTGTTTCTACAGAACTCTACTTTCTACTATCATTGTGTGTGTTTTTTTTCTTCTGAAAAAAAACACACACAATGATAATGATGTTTACGTCTATGCTCCATACTTCAAATGTTAGTTTGCAGAAACCAGATCTGTAGCTTTCGTGTTCCCTTGATCATGTTGCTAATAGTTTAAACAAGTTATGTATAAGCCGCAGTAAATTCATACAAGTAAATTTACGTGAAATTATTAGTTCAAAGAAACACAATGCATCCTTTATGTGCCCGCCAAATAGACGCCCTACATTGTTGGCAAGCAGCATACGCAAATTTCCCGGTAGAATGGAAGCAGGGACGGAATCAGTACGTATTTTATAAAAATAATAATAAAGTTTATTTCAGAACAGTCATTCCATAGTATCATCACAAAATCATCAGAAATGTAAATTAAATTAAAAATTAAAAATCAAAACACAAAAATTAAATTAAAAATTACAAATATGCGAATAATCAATAAACAATAAAACATAATCATTACAAGTATACATAATCAAGTCAATACAATACAATCAAGTCAATACAATCAAGTCAATACAATCAAGTCAATACAATCAAGTCAGTTTATTATTTTAGGGATTAGTGAAAAGTTAAAAAAAAATCTAGAGACAGGTTGAATAAAACAATAGATCAACTGAATAGATAAATCTAAAAAAAGTTATTAGAAATGGCATTATCGTGGATTTAGAAAACAAAAATTGTTAAATGACAAAAAAAAACACTTAAAATTGAACACACAAAGAAAGAAAGCGGCCAAGTGCGAGTCCGACTCGTGCACTGAGGGTTCCATACAAACATATTCATGAGGAAATGGGTAGTAAGTTTAAAATTTTAAAATATTTTTTTTATGTGATGTAACTTAAAATGTATGCTTTCCGATGTTTCCTTTATATGTGCTATAAAACGTTGCTTCGTACCAAATTTCAAGATTCTGAGTTCACGGGAAGTACCCTGTAGGTTTAAATTCCCTTGCGAGTGTCAAAAATTAGCAGCATAAACGGCTGTATCTTTTGATTGAGTTGGCTTAGAAATTAGATTTTTTCACAGCTGCAAGGGACAGTAGAGTATTTTAATATGAACATCAGCATGATACCTCCACGCGCTCCTGAGAAAAAGGGCCTTGACAGACAGGCGGACAACCAAGTGATCCTATAAGGGTTCCGTTTTTTTTGAGGTCCTTTTGAGGTACGGAACCCTAAAATAGTAAAATAAGAGTTTTCTAACCTAAATGGTAGTAGGGGAAGTAATACAAAGTTGCCCTAAAGGCGTCCCTGTATTTACGAAAACAATGTAAATCACCCAGCCTTTCCGAGACTTGTATGGAACGTCACTATAAACAGACACCTCGAATTGGGTCTAACCGGGGATTCTTCAGTTCGCTACTGGGTTCCGTATTGTTAGGGAAATGGAGAAAAGCTGTGAAAGGTATTTTTTATTGAAATCTAAGAATCAGTTGCACCAACTAACTTTAACTATAACCAAAGCTGAACCAGCCCTAAAATCTCTAAGTTAAATAATTTAAGTCTTTAAGTGAAATTTTACGGCTCATTATGTTAATTTCACAATTTGATTATCGTAAAAAACGATACCAAAGCTTACCAAAGCGAAACTAGCCGTAAAGTCTCTAGTTAACCAAAGATTTTAAGCAACTCAGCCTTTGTGATTAAATAGTTATGGTCTTTGAATCACCCATATATGTATTTTTATGAAATGTACTAATGAGTGAACTTTTCTAGATTGACGAGTTTTATAATTTTTTTTGTCAACTCTCTCACTTCTATTGTGATGACTATGGAGCGATGGAAACAGAAGAAGCATTAAACGGAATAAAAGCCCTATGAAAATAGAATGACAAAAGAATTTGGGGTAACTGGGGCAAATGTGTCTGTGGGGCGTCTTTCGAGAATTACTGACAAAACCTTCACAAATTAGGCAGTTAACGCCATCTTGTACAGATTATTGCAACTAAAGATAGAAAAAGATGTAGGTGGCGCCTAATTTGTGAAGGGTTTTTCAGTAAATCTCGAAAGACGCAATTGCCCCACAGACGCATTTGACCCAGTTGTCACTGTACGTTAATGAAATTGTGATAAAAACGTAAAACTTTTCGGAACATCGTTTTGTAAAGTCGCGACCAATTTCAAAGTTCTAAGCTCGGTGTCAATCATTCAGTTAGTTATAATAGGATGTAAGTGTGTTTCAACACAAAAGTAACATTTTCAATTAAGAAAATTTTTTACGACTGTAAAAATTAGGACTAAAACAGAACTCTACTTTATCGTCATCAAAACTTCCTATTGTCTTAGTACAATTTATAATACGTCAGAAAAGCTGTCACAGGAGACAGGTAATTCCACGTGTCACCATTACCGTGACAATGGCGGCGTGTTTGTGACAGTCCATTACGCGAGACCTATCACACATGTGACAATGGTGGGTATCTATCACATTTATGAATAGCTGTTTGGTTTGGGTATAATTGTTTTGATAATGTTTTATAGCGTGAAAAGAAGACAACAGTGCTAATGTAATAATGGCCACTTGCACTGAATTTAAGAAATACCTAAATCCTTGCTTAACTAGTTTTAGACTAGCGAAACAACCAGGGCACATAATCGGGCACATAAAGTTAAGATTCGCGTAAGGAATGGTATCAAGTGGTTTTTGTGTGTAATGCGATTAATCGCCAATTTTGATTAGATTTTAATGGTTCTTTTGTTTGTTTGATTGATCATACTTTAGAGGTGATCTCATATAAATTTTGTCGAAATCAGTAAAGCAGTTTTTAAAATAATAACAAAAGTCTAAAAATTGTTCACATGGATGACGGAAAGCATATGAAATGCTTTGATTTTTGTTTTTTCTCTGTAGTATCGAATTTTTTCTAATCTACAATAGAGAAAATTGAACTTCTGTACAATTCTAACTACAATTCAATTCTACTTTCTATAGGGGAGCTAAAAAAAATTAAGGATGTTTTACAAAACGCGGTTAACTGGGGCAAATGCGTCTGTGTGGCAATAGCGTCTTTCGAGAATAGCTGACAAACCCTTCACAAATTAGGCAACTAACGCCATCTTGTACAGGTTATTGCAAACTAAAAATACATTAAAGATGTAGGTGGCGCCTAATTTGTGAAGGGTTTGTCAGCAATTATCGAAAGACGCAATTGCCCCACAGACGCATTTGCCCCAGTTGGCTCTACATGAATGATAGAGATACGTTCATACGACAGGAAAATACAGCACAAAGGCGAAGTGCACGCACCGATTCCATACTATTTGAAGTATCAGAGTAGCGCAAGTACAAAACTATTGGTATTAAAGTTCAAGCAACGACATTGATTTGTTGCGACCCGACCTCGACGTTAACTGATTTTAGTCAGAGTTTAGAAGCTTAGGGTTGTCAAATCGATGAGTTTGTTAACATGTTAGGCATTGACTGATACAGCGTAAAATAGTTAGTGACAAAAACCACAAACTTATCTGAAAATCAAAAACTACGCAAGAAGGAGGGTTACATGTTTTTCGAGTATATGTATGTATGTGGGTATGTATGTATGAGGTATCTTTGGCACGGTCTACAGCCTAAACAGCTTGATGTATTTCGACATGTGTGGTGACATTTGAATAATCTTGATAGTGGAAGTGACTTAAGGTACAACATTTTGCAGTCGGGTTTTTGTTTTTCTTTTAATTATAGTAATTGTTGTTTTTGTAGTGCAGTGGTGAAAAACGGAGGCGTTTAGGTTGCAGGTTACTAAAGCTGGTTTGTTGTCCATGCTTTGATTACATTATTTTTTGTTTTTAGGAAATATTTTTAATTTCAGAGAGTTTTTTTTCCTTAGCATAAAACTACAAGTAGGTAAACAGGAAAACCCGTTTTCAGAGGGTCCAAAGTAAACCAAAGAACCTTCATTAACTACAGTCATACTATTACACAAGCAAGATAAGTATTTAATGAGAAACCTTGTTCCCAGAAATGGTTGCATTAAAAAAAAACAACATTATCTTCTATTTCATTATATCATATATTACACAAGCAAGTATTAAATAAGAAATCCTATTCCTAGAAATTACAAGTTACATCACAAAAACATTATAATAGCTTCCATTATATTTCATTTTTGTACATTACTTTGCTAACCTAAAAAAATTAAAACACAACGTGACATCCCTAAAATTTGAGAGCGAAAATATTCTCAACTCTTGCAGCATTTTATTGTAAAGTCAAATAGTGCAAACGTGAATCACAAGTTGACTCAGAGAGACATAAATCAACCGCAATGGAGGCAGACTTGGCCACCAATTAGATATTCCTGAAGCGGCAGTTAAGATGAAAGGGTTAAAGTAACTTGCTTTCTGTAAATAGAAGTATAGTGTCGGTTTGCCAACTTTAGGATGGGTGTGACTTTTCGTGCGTCTGGCCAGAAGGAAGAAAGAAGAAGGAAGAATGTTTGTTGTGCATGGGTGTACTTAAGTTTAAGGAGTCTATGTTTGTACCTGTATGACCTTAAGCCTAATCGGTTTGTTTGACTTTGGACTGCTAGCTGTCATTAGATTAAGTAAGCGTCTAGAATCCAATGACAGCTAGCAAAAAAAAAAGGAATAATCAAAGGAGGATTTAAGTATCCTCCTTTAATTATTTCTTTTTTTCTTTAGCTAATTATAAGCTATACCTTGATTGGTTTAAGCGAACTTGGAATACCTTTTTCGTGAACTTTGTGCTAGACTTATTTTTTTTGTGTTTTAATTTCTTCGAATGCAATTATCAAAATTGTTTGCTCGTCTCAGTGACTGTCAAGTAGATAGAGCTCATAACCACACCGCTGTTACAAATTACTGTTGTAATTAAAAAAAAACAAAAAAGCACCTACAACAATCCAAAATCAAATCATAATAACATTGTAGTACGATTAGACTTGATTAATGATTATGTCTAATGACTACTTTCTCTTTGGTTGAAATATTGAAATACTACATCTGTGGTTAATGTATTATCTGTTCTATGATTATGCGCAGGCGCATCCGACACAGATTTATTTGGAAGTGCATCGAACAACTATAACGTACCGTTGTACAGTAAACGGCTGTTTATCAAGTCAAATCGTCTGTTGAAATACACGCGAAATTAACGTCTTTACTTAGAACGCAGCAGATTTATTTTAGCACTGCTATTTGTTTTGCTGTTATTTGTACAAAGCAACAAAGTGAATTGCGCATTAAAATTAGCATTATAAGACCAACTTGCAGAAGATACGGAGTTAATAATTAAGTCAGAGTTAAAATGTCAGAAGACTTAAAATCTCAGAGTTAATTGTTATAACATTTAACACATTTGTGTTAAACATTTTGAACATTTGTGTTTGTTCTATATCTGGGTGTTAATATTATGTATTTAAGTATGTATTTAAAAATATCTAAGTATGTATATCAGTCTCTGGCAGCCATAGAACAAGCTTTGCTTAGTTTGGGGTCAGGCGACCGTGTGTGGAAGTGTCCCGAATTTACTTATTTTATTATTTTTATTATTATTTTATATATGTCACTCTAATAATTATGTTAACTGAAGGTTAGGATCACTCTATTTATTGTGCTTACTTTTGGTGGCGCAAGACGATTTATTATCCTACTTCCTACTTCCTACTAAAATTATAAACGTGAAAGTTTGTAAGAATGGATGGATGGATGGATGGATGTTTGTTACTCTTTCATGCCAGAACGGCTGAACAGATCTGAATGAAATTTGGCTCAGAGATAGATTATAGTCTAGAATAGCACATAGGATTCAAACGCGGGTGAAACCGCGGGGCGAAGCTAGTTCACAATAAACTTGCAATAAACTTACAACAGTCAAACTTCACTTCATTAAATTGTACAAAATTCAAGAAAGTAAAAAAAACATCTTTCTTTGTAAGTACAAATTATATGTGTTTTTCTATTTTAAAGGGTTTTAGTTTCCGGCTGGTATAAAAATGGGGTTAACCAAAAATAATTTCATATCGCCACTTACACTTTAGCATTTCCAATGTCCAACTTCCATTTGCATTTTAAGATTGCTTATCAATTAAAAAACGATAAATTGTAAGCGCACGCGCAGCTACATTGCAGTATAGCTTTAGCTACTTGCGATTAGATCAAAAGTGTAATACTCGCTCTAATTGCCGCGGGCAATATTAATAAAACTATTTTTAGGTTTTTAGGCCAAGATGTAGATGAAATAGCGAACTTAGGCAAGTGAAAAGCTCAACGAATGTAAGTGCCTAAATCATAATTTTATCTCCTGAAAATGCTTTCGTAAAATGCATTTGACTTTGGCTAACTTCCGCTTTGGTAGGTATAGTAATAAGGATGGTTTGGTGTTTAGAAAATTGAGTTTTCAAAGTGTTGAGAGAAACATTGTGAAGCAGATAGAGATATAGGGTCAACTGGGGCAAATGCGTTTGTGGGGCAATTGCGTCTTTCGAGAATCACTGACAAACCCTTTACAAATTAGGCGCCACCTACATCTTTTTTATTTTTAATTGCAATAATCTGTACAAGATGTCGTTAGTGTCCTAATTTGTGAAGGGTTTATCAGTAATTCTCCAAAGACGCAAATGCCCTATAGACGTATTTGCCTTAGTTGACCCTATTATTTTTTAGCTTTGCTTACCTACTTACCTACTTAATTACTTATAGATAATATACAAAGAAATCAAAAAATAAATACACCTAACTAACGAAAGTATTGTATTGGAATCTGAACAAGGGTAAGTCGTGGTTATATTGTTTTAGTAGCAAATCACACTAATATTAAAAATGCAAAAGTTTGGATCAGTGGATGGATGGATGTTTGTTCCTCAATCGCGCCAGATTGGCTGTACGGGTCTGGATCAAATTTAGCACAGAGATAGATTATAGTCTGGAAAAGTACTTAAGGTACTTTTCAGCCACGGGTTAGGGCTAGCGGGTAACTAAGTGATATTTATTATTCTAATTATCCAAATACTAGCTGCGCCCCGCGGTTTCACACGTGGTCCCAAAGGAACCGTTATTTTTTTCGAGATAAAAATACCCTATGTCCTTTTCTGTACCCCAGACGTGTATGAAAAATTTCAAGACTGTAGGTTGAGACTGCAGTCTGTAGTCGATGAGACGTGAAAGCATTACAAAAAAAACAAATAAACAAACTCACTTTCGCATTTATAATATTATAGTTAGGATTTAATCTTTGAACAACAGTTAACTGGTTCACAGTTAACTCGTATTTTACACCAAAACATACGACTATTAATTAAATAGATGCCCAAATAGATAGACATGTATTTTCTAAGAAGACAATAATGACCACGTATAAAATCGCGATGTGGACCATTGATTAAACACAATGGGCCCTTATCGTATCTCATCGTGCCGGGCATCAATAGGCGTTTCCATGTACCCTACACCATCGATATCTGTGCCTTTCTGCTTTACATTGATCACTTTGTAAGAAATTGAAGAGATTGCTTGTAGAAAATAACGGCGATGGTTATGAATGTTTATTGATTTGGCGTCGATGTCGCTTAATGCAACGGAATTGATAAGGTTCTTTGTAACCTATTTGTTGTACTGACAATGGTATTAATGCAGTGAAATGAAAAAATATATATTAGCATTTATGTTCAATTGTTCAAATCAGACGTACCGCTTATGGAATTAACTGTGACGAATCTACATACACGTCTCTATTTTTTTCATAGCAACAATTGGCTAAGCTGTAAACTATTAAAATATCTTTGCAGCTGATGCCAAAGTTAACTAGCAAACGTGTGTATTAGAAAACATTGTGAGGAAACATGCTCTAGAATTAAAGATTTGAAAGACATGTGACATCCACCAACCCGCAGTAAGATAGCGTGGTGGTTATCAGCCTCAACCACCCTTAAATAAAAATAAGTCGGTGTCTCTGTGATTTGAACGTTAAGATTGTGATGATGAGGTATCTCCAAGTGTTTAAGACACTTGGAGATACCTCATCATCACAATCTCATTGGCTAGAAAGTTTACATATAATATGCTTAGAAGCAAATGCGCTACTGTCCTTTCCCTTAGATGCAAATTCACCACTGTCCAATGTCAGCTAGTCGCAGATTCACCACTGTCCAATGTAAGATGCAAAGTCACCACTATCATGTCTGTTTTATTGAGTTCTTGTTGAATTTATGTTAGTTAAGAATAGGATACACTATTGATTTCTTAAAACAGGTATTGCTAAAGACAATTGAATTGCATTGAGTTGCTTTGCCAAAGTTTCTCTGAATGACCTAAATACAATTTATAGATAGTAGCATATTTGATTTTAAACCCCTCTATGTAACCTTTTAGCCAATATTTATAGTTAAGGACATAAATATTAGTATTTTTTAAACAATAAAAATGCGTTTTCATTGATATAAAATATGACTTCCAAGTTTTCCAGGCATAATTTAAAAACCTGAAGTCAATACCTATTACCACCAAGCTGGCATTCTCTTCTCATGATAAGCACGTAAACAAGCTTTTGGTTTGCATTGTTTGATGATTCAAGATGTATCAAATTGTTTCTAAATTAATGCTCCTAAAATGCTATCATCCAATTAAATTGAACACGGCTAATACCACTCCAACTGATTGTTTAAAGGGTCCCCGATAATAGATCTTTTGTCCCAGGTCGCGCCCCTCAGTCCATTAGGTGCAACATTCCAAAAGTTTCCAACTTCTGAATAGAGTTTCCACCTAATTTCACAGCAAATAGAGCGAGTTTAAATTGTCTCTGATTCGGCGCTGTTGTTCCAATTTACATAATAATCGCTATCGCCACTTCATCGAACGATTTAATCGTCCATTGTTGGTCAAGAAATTGAGATGTTCAAGCGAATTTGGAGTTATGCTGTTGCCAATTTAGTGGGTGTTTCATTTTATTGTATTGCGGTTCGAAGAGCTTGTTTGGTTAATAAAATGATAAATTGTGTGATCGCAATGTGGAATTATTAAACAAGGACTGCCTCGGTGGCTCAGTTGGTGGTGAACCTGTCTTCTGGGCTTGGGGGCGTGGATCAGGTGACCGTGTGTGGAACTGTCCCGAATTTATACAATACAATACAATACAATACAATATATCTTTATTGCACACCAAAAACTACATGAAAATCTTAAAAACTAAAATAAATTTTTCGGCAGTACAAGGGCGACCTTATCGCCTAAAGCGATTTCTTCCAGGTAACCTTTGGATGGACAGGAACTTACAGAAATACGAAAAGGGTAGGTGGTGTACATAAAACTAAATTAAAATTTAAAAGATAATAATAAGTAATATTAATAATAAGTACCTACTTAAATAAATAATTATTATATTATTATTATCTATTTATGTATGTGTTTAAAAATATATATATATGTACGTAAATCAGTCTCTGGCAGCCACTATGGCTATGGCACAAGCTTTGCTTAGTTTGGGGTCACGCGACCGTTTGTGAAAATGTCCTGAATTTGTTTATTTCTTGAGTTGCATAATTACTCGTATTATCGGTTTCAGGTAAATCCGATTCGATACTTTTTATGATAGATACTAGCTGCGCCCCGATTATACAGCCGGTCTCACACGAAATGGTAATATTTTTAGGCATGTAAAGAAGATAATTTCCTTTCATGTCCTTTCTGTCCCTTTGTCCTTTTCTGTACCCCTGACAACGTGTTTGCAAAATTTCATGATGATCAGTTTTTTTTTTTTTTTTTTATAAGTCGGCGTTTGACCACCAACTCGCCTGATGTTAAGCGACGTTGTGGTCTAAGATGGAGCACGACGACCTATAAAGTACTCATTCACTCTAGCCTTAAATATTTGTAGAGTAAAGAAGCACAAAGACGGCAGTTGAGTGAGGCGCTACAAGTGCGCTACTGCTCAGACCCGTCTTCGGAACGGTTACACCGGACTACATCCCGAAACACGACTAGGTCATTTCACGGCATGGCTTGGTCCGGTGGGTGGTAACTAGCCACGGCCGAAGCCTCCCACCAGAGTTTGCTACCCGGTTAGCACTACCCGGGGACCACGTGTAGGGAATCAGAATAGAGTACACTCCTACGGACGTGGGTAGCTCAGCCCCCAAGCTCAGCTCAGTTGAGTTGTTAGAGCGTGAAAGCGTAACAAGCAAACTTACTTTCGCTTTTATAATATTAGTTAGGAACCTGGGATTAGGATTGGTTAGGATAGTTAGGACTTAGGACTAGGATTATAAAGTTAGAACTGCCTAAATCTAAAGTAAAGATCTCTAAGGGCCTATGATAATGATAATAAAACGAAAGTTAGGAATAGAATAATCCTACAATCCTAGCGCAAACGTATCAGCAAAGTCAAAGTCAAAGTCAAAATGTTTTTATTCAATTTAGGTATCAAAGATACACTTATGAACGTCAAAGTTATTTAAATAGACTCGACCGCCTTGTGCGGATAAAGAGCCTCTACTCAGAAGAACAGGCAAGAAACTGAGGGGCATTATTTTTTCAAATAATAGGTAATATCTATACATACTAGTGCTTACTTGGCGAAAGTGGAAGGTTCCAGACATCTTTGTCTAAATCAGCTAATAACTATATCTCCAGACAACCATACACACATAATAATCATGGATGTTTCCCATAGGGGTAGGCTGAGTCGACGTCTCTGCACTTGCTACGATCCTGGCATAACTTCTTCGGTTCTTCTCCTTCCATGAGTCTTTTCATACACGCTCGTCAGTTACGGGTACTCTTGACCTTTCTCTAAAACGTCTTGGATTTGGTCGAGATACCTTTGTCGAGATAACCCTTACCGACTTGACCATTTACACTCGCCTTTAAAATCTATTTGGTCAATCTTCTTTTTTTAGTATGCACAAAAATCTTAGGTAATTTTTCAATAAAAGTTGATCAAGCTAGAGCCACCACTAGCATTTTAACGAGCTTAAGCAACTTTACTTTCGTAGTAAATTTAACAACTTCATAATAAACTAAAACACAAGCAGTAAAAGTATATTATCTAAAAACAGCGTAATTTAATTAATATTATCTACTCGGGCATACGCAGTATAACCTTATTACCTAGTAGTTTTATGGTTAAATGTGAGGTTGCGTGGAGCGAATGTTTCGATATAATTATCGCCTACAAAATACCTCTAAAATACCATGCAACAGCTCATTAGCACAACAAAATTCTACTTCTGGTTATAAATTTTGCTTTGAGGCAACACATTTAGCCTATTGTAGAGATGTAGAGCTAGCAATTTAAAGCTTACCGTTCATAATCTTTTCTTTTTTTTACCTGACTGCGCTGCGATATTATCTATGTGTATGTAGGTATGTATGTATGTAAATAAATAATAAATACATTCGGGACACTTGCACAAACGGTCGCCTGACCCCAAACTAAGCAAAGCTTGTACTATGGCTGCCTGAGACTGATAAACATACTTAGATATTTTTAAATCCGTACTTAAATGAATTTATGAGGTTTCTTTGGTACGCCCTTCAGCCTAAACAGCTTCATTGATTTTGGCATGTGAGATATCATTTGAACCGTCTTGATATTGGAAGCGATATAGGGTACAACATTTTGCAATAGAGTTTTTTGTTTTTACAATACAATACAATACAAAAACTCTTTATTGACACCAAATACAAAATAAATCTAAACTAAACATTCAAAAATATAGGCGCAATGGGCGGTCTTATCGCTTAAGAGCGATCTCTTCCAGACAACCTTTGGATGGAATAAAAACATTATGATTAAGCATGGACGGTGGTGTGTGCTAAAGAAAATAAATAAACAATAATAATTAAGCAATGTACTTACAAATTTTTACTTGTTTAAAAAAGAAATAACGATGTTGTTATCACTTTAAGAAACAAAACTTTATGACAACACAAAGGAAAACTCCGAAAATTAATAAACATGTTTCGCTCATCGCTTAATTTAAAACCCACATTCATTCCACTTAAAGCAATAAATGACGAACAAATCGAGATAAAATAACACTTTCTCATTCCTTGGCTCATTGCCCAACTCCAGCGAAAACAAAAACTTTTCGATTCCAACACTCTTAGTGCGCATAATTTTGCAACCGCAATAACTTTAAAGAACAAAAAGTGGCGACTACCCGCAAATTTCACGATAATTAAAAACTCGTTGCGACAAACAGAAGGAGCGTAGGCTCCTGTCGTCGGGTTTTATGCAACTTTTGTGAACAATGCAGTCGTGAAGACACTTCTGAAAGCTTTGGATGCCAGTTACGTAACTTACCCGTGCTCGAGCTCGTTTTGAGGTAAACCCATTTCGGGTGATAGGTTATGTTATAACATAGAACTGCTCAAATAAAACAATAAAATCCCGAAAAATGTAACAGGGCTCACCGAGGGAAAATTCAAATCACATGTAAAAACTACATTAATGAAAAGAGGATATTATAAGGTTAAGAATTATTTAGAAGATAAAGATGTCTGGAGCCTTCCACTTCCGCCAAGTAGCCACTAGTGTTTATAGATATTACCTAGTTGTAAGCCAAAATTTGTGAGACTGTAATTTATTTATTATTTGAAAAAATAATGCCCCTCAGTTTCTTGCCTGTTCTTCTGAGTAGAGGCTTTTTATCCGAACAAGGCGGTCGAGTCTATTTAAATAACTTTGACGTTCATAAGTGTATCTTTGATACCTAAATTGAATAAAAACATTTTAATAAATAAATAAATTCGGGACACTTCCACACACGGTCGCCTGACCCCAAACTAAGCACTAATTTTGACTTTGACTTTCAAAGTATCGGGAAAATAATTATATAAGAAAACACAAAACATTATTTTTGACGAGCTTTTTGACTTGCGGTAAGGAGTGATTGCCACAAAAATTATGTTTCACACGTGAAATTAATCACTATGGAACCTACTAATATTATAAACGCGAAAGTTTGTAAGAATGGATGGATGGATGGATGTTTGTTTGTTACTCCTTCACGCCAGAAAGGCTCAACAGATCGGGATGAAATTTGGCACAGAGATAGATTATAGTCTAGAATAGCACAGAGGATACTTTTTAACTGTGGGTGAAACCGCGGGGCGCAGCTAGTATTTAATAGTTGTAGTAAACTGAGTAAACGGAATTGTTAATGTGTGTAGAAAAAATTATGTCCTAAATTTTTCGTGTACTTGTGAGTACCTCAGACTTCTAAAGTTCTCTTCCGTGGACAATTACTAATTTAACAAGTTCAAATACAAGAGACTCAAGAGACTGCCTCGGTGGCTCAGTTGGTAGTGAACCTGCCTTCTGAGCTTGGGGGCGTGGGTTCGATTCCCACCTAGGGCAAACATTTATGCGATGAACATTTGTGTTTGTTCTATGTCTGGGTGTTAATATGTATTTAAGTATGTATTTAAAAATATCTAAGTATGTATATCAGTCTCTGGCAGCCATAGTACAAGCTTTGCTTAGTTTGGGGTCAGGCGACCGTGTGTGGAAGTGTCCCGAATTTATTATTTATTTATTATATTTATTAAATTGTCAATTAAAAAAAACCCCGACACAATTTTTCATCCGACAAAATTTCCGACTAATAAATCTTTCAAAAAAAAAAAAAAAAATCAAAATCGGTTCATCCGTTCGGGAGCTACGATGCCACAGAATGACACACATACACAGACACGCCAAACATAAAACACCCCTTCATTTTTGCGTCGGGAGTTAAAACTCTTGTCAAAAATTCTAGGCAGTTTTTCATAGAAAGTACCTACATAGAGCTCATCTATTCTACTTTGGTTAGCACTCTGGCTGCAACAGCCGCGTATTTACTGCGAAGCGGCCGAAACAAAAACATTTGGCTTCTGGGATATCTCCGCATTGTTCCCGGAGCAAACTGTTCTGAACGTTTCTTGTTATCCGCACTGCAGTTACACCACACTGAATCAAGGCGATAGCTAAACGGCTCAATTGCCTTCCTCACTGAATTTTGGTATTTGTAGTTCTCTGCAAACAGTGAACTTACAACCACCATATCTCTAAAACCAATCGTCAGATTTTAATCATATTTGAACTTAAAAATCGAATTAAAATAAACTACTAGCCTACAAAATGTCAGGAAGATCGAAACAACGCTATTTAAGAGGGCCGCGACGCTCTGAAATTTCCATACAAACGCGCTTCTCAAATTTCTTGAAAACCATTTGTCAGATTATGATGAAATTTAGCATGTACAATTAAATTAACAATATCTCCGCCCCTATATTCTTGGTTTTTTAAAAAAAAAACGTCCTTAAGATAAAATAGAGCTATGAAAAATATCCGCATTTTTAAGGGGTCACTTTTGACTGATATATTCAATAGATAGACGAAGCAAATCAAAACTCCCTTTACATAAGGAGGTTGTCTACATCATTAGCTGTTAAATGAATCCATAATACAAGGGAAATTCTTAGTTATTTAAGAATGATTACAGAAGTGCAAAGGTCATAAAAAAAATTAAATTCCACTTTGTCACTCTGTAGGTAACTTTAAAGGCTCGTCAGTATCTTTACTTTGTCTCTTCGCTCGTCATCTTCTTCTAGACAAAATGGTTATGGAAAACCTTAAGCCAATGCGAAGTTAGTCTAAAGTGATCGCCGGACTCTTAAGTTATATTTAGACAAAATTAAATATACTAGTATAAACATAAATATACTAGTACTAACGGCGCCTTGTGGTTTTACCCGTCGTTCAAAAGTAGCCGACTTGTTAATCCTTACCAATATTAATGCTATCTCCATACTTACTAATTAATTAATCTTTATCAAACTTAATCAAAATCAGTCCATCCGTTTTAGCGTGAAGAAATAACAAACAAACACAGTAGGTTTTCGCATTTTAATATAAGTAGGATTTACTCGTACATGCTCGTACTTACGAGTATGTACAAAATGTCGACATGTCCCAGTGGGCTCTGATGGCAACTTGAACTAAATATAAGAATTGCCTAAGTCCTTGCATAACTAGTTTTTAACTACTCCAACGAAATTTTCGCTTATCGAGCACATAAATAATAAATAAATTTGGGACCGTCCCACACACGGTCGCCTGACCCCAAACTAAGACCCCAAACTATCTAACATACTTAGATTTTTTTAAATACTTACTTAAATACATATTAACACTCAGACATGGACCAAACACAAATGTTCATCACATAAATGTTTGCCATACCTAAGGAATGGCTAAAGGTTCGTTTAAACACTTTTAGGTAGGAGTAAATTAAACTAGTTAAGCAAGGACTTAGGCAATTCTTATGTTTAGTGCAAGTGGCCATGAGAATTTGAAGCCTTTACTGCATTCGTAGTACGTACCTATTCCTAAGTAGTCTTTTTTTATGTAGAATAGGTCGGCGTTTAACCACCAACTCGCCTGATGTTAAGCGACGTTGTGGTCTAAGATGGAGCACGACGACCTAGAAGGTACTTACTCACTCTAGCCTTGAAGTTTTGTAGAGTGAACAAGTACAAAGACGGCAGTTGAGTGAGGCTACAAGTGCTCAGACCCGTCTTCGGAACGGTTACACCGGACTACATCCCGAAACACGACTAGGTCAAAAAGTCCTACTAATATTATAAACGCGAAAGCTTGTAAGAATGGATGGATGGATGTTTGTTACTCTTTCACGCCAGAACGGCTGAACAGATCTGGATGAAATTTGGCACAGAGATAGAATATAGTCTAGAATAGCACATATGATACTTTTAAACCGCGGGTGAAACCGTAGGGCGCAGCTAGTCCTAAATACAAGTAGCACATAAATACAGTAGTTAGTGACCTAATAAGAGGATTAGCGATAATCTTTACTAGAGTGCCCATTATTTCGTTTATTGGCTTATCAACGACCATTCGAGTATGAATTATTCATAAACCTCTTGTTAACTGCTATAAAGTTAGCCGCCACCTGTTATAAATAACGAGCACTTTGCCGAAAGTTTATCAACTTTTAACTATCGACTTAAGAAAACGATAAACAATCAAATGTCGCGGTTTATAGCGATTGTTGCTCATGGCTTCTTCAGACTATGCTATATGTCACATTACAGCTATTTGTATTTATATAGCTTTGATTTTCTTTGCAGTGTCCTTATCCATGCATTATTTTATTTTTATCTTCATCATAGACTAGTTGCGCCTCACGGTTTCACTCGTGGTCCCACAGGAACCGTACATTTTTCCAAAAGTACCATATTATGTCCTTTTCTATACCTGCGACAACGTGTATGCAAATGTCAAGAGGTTTGAAAGGTGGAGTAGCTGAAGAGATGACACTACTCTTAGCCAGCAGCACGGTATTAACGGTGCGACACAGCTTATTGTTACAAAATAAAAAATGGTATATACAATAGAATTACAGTATTACTAAGTACCTATGAACCTATCCATATAAATTGTGTGTGATGTACAGCATGCTAGTTTTGGAGATGGTAATACTTATGTGTTGTTCTATTCGACAAAGTAAACAACTCTTAAAACATTTTTTTAAAATTCTAGAAAGAAAAAACAACACCCTTAAGCATTACTATTGCCAAAACAACAATTGTTGTTGTTGTGACAACGCTATTTGTGTGTGCGCAAGACAGGCGAGACGGTTAGCAGTGCGTGGAAAGCTAGCTTGCTTTATTACATTGCGATCTTAATGATGCAATGTTTTATAACACAGTCTGGAGAGACTTTTAACGCGATCGTGACAAAGTTGTCACTTTATATAAACGTCTGTCGCACATTTATCTTACGCTGACAACGCAACCAATGTCGGCAGCCAACAAGTATTAAAACTAAGCTCGCATTGCGCTATCAACTTCAATTATACCTACAAAATTAAACCTTATCTTATTGCATTAAGGATGAGAAGTGGCATTGCTAAGTGAGTACAGTTTATTCGGGACATAAATCTCGGCGTATGTCTTAAGTGGTGTAGTGGAGCCTTATTTGTTGCTACATCGTTGCTGGATAAATCTGAATAGTGAGGTCCCCATACGGCGTTGCAGCAATTTAATTAATAGAATGCCAGGGGTTTTATGCTGACATTTATACTAACATGCATTCAGTGCTCATGAGAGCATGTACTAATGCACTTGTACTTGTTAGTACAGAGATGTTATCTTTTCTATGGAGCTTAAAACAAACTTTTAACTTTAACTTTCGATAAGGAGAGCGGCATAATTAAAGATTAAATTTTGTGGAGACTTCTCTAGAGTGTTACATTTTTATAGTCTTTTTGTTCATCATACATTCACAATTATCAGTCTTAAATGATCAATTGCTAGGATTAGAACTCTCGATCATTGTCTTATCACGCATCTTCCCCGTGACAAACACATTCACTACTCCTAAAACTCGGCAGTGGTAGAAAATGATTTGAAAGGTGGCTTGAAAGATGATTTGAAAGGTGGCTTGAAAATAATCTTTCAATCTTGATATTAGGTATTACGAAACAATACGACGAGACTAACAAGACGCTCGCCTGGTGGTAAGCGCCACATTAGCCCAACGATCAATAAGCATAAAACATTACGCTTTTAATTTATAGTCCTTTCGTCAAAATAAATATCTTCAAGCCATTTTAATAATTATGTGCTCGAACACATGACACAAAAAAGTTGGTCTTGCATTCCGAGAGTTGACACACGACCACGTCACTTGCTATCGTCATCGTCTCTCTCAAACTTGTTGTAATTTACTTATTCCGGTCTTGCTTATGCATCGATTGACGACACTACGTGTCACCCATATGTCTTTTTTTGGTCTTGGAACGCGATAACTGGCTGAGTATGCTACAAAACCATGCTCGGACAGCATTAGGCACCTAAGAAAAGTTCAGAAACTCCGAAATAGCTCCAGCTCAGCGAAGATACCGCTGTACCGCAGCAGTTAGCCTAAAGCCGAGCTAACTCGCCCATTAGAAGCGCAACTTCATTAAGTTAAGTGCAAGTTTATTGCAAGGAAGAGCTTGAGCTTCGTGCTTCTGCATTGTGATCGTTTTCTTGGTCATAAGATGTTTAGCATCTTTGTATTTGGACCGTTGATTGGACAATTCTTGAGGCTATTCAACTTTTATTAGTAAGGGTGATAGCATGTACCAAACAAACATGCAAGCTGTAGCACATCTTGTATAGAAGTCTAGCTGCGCCCCGTGGTTCCACCCGCATTCCTACGCGGTACCGTAATTTTTTCAGGATAAAAAGTACCCTATGTCCTTTTCTGTACCCCTGACAATGTGTATGCAAAATTTCATGATAATCGATTCATTAGTTTAGGCGTGAATACGTAACAAACAAAGAACAAATTCACTTTCGCATTGATAAATATTAGTTAGGATACCTCTACTAACATTTCATACATTGCGTTTAAATCAAATTTCATTTTAACGATAGCATTATGAATCTATCACGACACTCCCGTCCAATGTATACGCGCTCGAGAAAACTACTAAGTGCTAGGAAGTTAGGAGTGAGAAGTCAAAAGGCCGTCCGATGTCGGAGGATGAAACCGAACTCTCTAAGTGCGTTTTAGGATAATGGGATTCAGCGAAAGTGAACTTTAGTACGAAAAGGCGATGGGAAAATCAGAAAAACACGTAGGTTAAGCTAGCTGATAGGAAACTTTTATCGACCGAACGAGCGTTAGTAAGCGAAGCGTCTCTGCTTTAGCTTTGACGAAAATGCTTTCGTATGTTTGTTTTCTATCCGGATCTCTGTCCGGATGTTTGTATTCCTCCATCGGTCGCATTTCTTAACCGATTCTCTTTAAATTTTGTGAGTAGGTTGGCGGAGATGGCAGGGAAAACAAAACATTTCATAACTCATCCATTCTAAAAAGCTTACAAAAACTGCCTAGACAAAAAAAAACTGTATAATGATCGAACCTGCTCACAAAATTTCACGAGAATCGGTTAAGGAATGCGACCTGGAGAGGAGAAAAACGTCGGCCGCGAGGTCTACAACTCACAGAGCCACTAGTTATAATAGATGGGCTTTGCAGTTTTACATGCGATTTTCAAAAAGAATGTAAATACGAGTACCTATTATAGATAGTTTTTTGCTGTGGAGATCAGCTGCTGAAGTAGAGGCCATTTTTATTTTGCAAAAGCGAGCGGTCCGCGCTATCTACGGAATGGGTCCCCGTGAATCATTAAGAGATTTATTTAAAGAAATAAATATATTAACTTTACCTTCTTTGTATATCTTTGAAAATATTATGCACGTTCGCAAAAATCTACATAAATTTAAATTGAACAGTGACTATCACAATTATAACACTAGAAATAAGGATAGGATAGCTGTACCGAGATTTAGACTGACTAAGTCAAAAAAGTCATTTTTAGGCAACTGCGTTAGTTTTTACAATAAAATCCCGAAAAATATAACGAGGGATGAGTGATAGAACCCGATAAATCGAAAAAAAACTAATTTTAGTTTAAAAGTCTGCTGTACCCAAAATCCTACGCTCTTTTTAGCTATAAAATCCAATAGGTCATTTTAAGGCTCAATACAAAAATATTCATTCCAAATAATCCAATAAGTGCTATTTTTTTATTTTATTTTAGGTTACAATACTGTAAAACAAGTTATACGAAAAAAAAAAGTTTTGTTTTGTGAAACAACCACAATACCCTACTTATAATCACCATATATGAAGGTAACGCTTATGGTCAAACTGGCTAATTTTGTTTATCGGAGTTTAACACTGAGGTAAATTTCCAAAAACTCGAAATTAAGCTAAAGTTAAAACCTATCAAATATAATTTTCGGGATATAGCTCTATGTGATTTTTTAAAAATACAACGCGTTTTAAAAATCTAAATCCAATAAGTATATTTAATGTGTTAAATAACTGAAAAATATCGTAAACAATCATATTATATTTACTTAATGGGTATTCGCACTATCCGGAATCAAGCGCTTTACTCAAACTCTTGTGATACAAAACCCAGTAAGGTGTCTTTGAGCTTTGCGCCCGTGACGTCATGCGAAGTGGAGCATCACCCGCCAATCGCAGCCGAGCGTCGCGCGCGATAATGCGCTAGATTTCGCGTGCGGGGCGGTCGGCTGCTGCAGTTGCATGATAACACGCGCCATGATTACGCGCCCCGTGGTTTTCTCTGCTAGTATTTTAAGCAAGGAGATGATTTTTTTTATTTAAAATTCACCTCCACGGACTCCGGGACTTTTGTTAACATAAATCTTTAATTATTATTTAAGGGGAATACAGGTAGAGGGGGGTTAGTTATTAAGTCTTAGTATAAGGTTAGGTTAAACGTTATCAGATTTACTTTTTGCATTGTGAGTAGGTACACCACGCAGACCGGCGACCCGCAAGCAGCACCCGATCACGAGTATGACGCATGTGCCAGTCAGAGTTGAAATTTTAAAGTAAGTACATAGAAAAAAACAGAAATAAATAGCTTCGACGTGAAAGAATTTAAATACAGTGAGATGATGGACCTGAAGAAGTTAAGTGCTCTCCTGATTAAGAATAAAAACAATGACAATAAAAACGAAACCGTAAACTGGCTTAAAATCAAAAGAATTCGATATGTAAAAGGAGATTTAAAGATTCACTACAGCTATATCCGTCAGTTGCCTAATCTTACGAACCGCATAAGCAGCAGAACTAAGTCTCCCAGACAGAGCATTAATATGTGGACCCCATTGCAGTTTGGAATCAATGCTTATACCCAAGAACACCTTCCCGATAGTGAAGCAGGTTGCCGGATTTTAAGGTAATCGTGTCCTCACCCTCTCTACGGACTTCGGATAACCCCACAATATCCCAGCGCAACCTACTCAACTCTTCCTCCAGCTCAGCAATCTTCTCGTCAGTCCTCATTGTGCGCACGTTTAGCGTTACCAGGGCCAGCCGTCGTTTGGTGTGATAGCCGTGCATCTGCCAGCGATTCTTAGCACCCCCTGCTCCGCCGTTACCGGGGCCGCTGTCGTAGCCCGGAATAGCGTCGCTGCTGGGGACTGGGGGCCTGGTCGTATTTGTGCTCGTCATTTAGGGGGGAGTTTGCCCGTAATCGCCACGCTGGGCAGGCGTGGTGGCGATCGCAGAAAAACGTAGCTTCGCGACAAGGATGCTGCTGCCCATCTCTGCCCTGTGCCATTTTAGCTACGTTTTATTTCGAATGGTTATACTGCCATTTGTCGGTTCCGCTGTACCTCAGTCGGCTCTTACGACGTTTGGTACTAGAGGGGGGTGCTATTCTACTCTGCCGGCACACCACGGCAACCGTCTAAAGCGAGCGGTCCGCGCTTTCTACGGAATGGGTCTTCGCGAATCATTGAGAGATTTATTAAAAGAAATAAATATATTAACTTTACCTTCTTTGTATATCTTTGAAAATATTATGTACGTACGCAAAAATCTACTTAGATATAAATTGAACTGTGACTATCACAATAATAACACTAGAAATAAGGATAGGATAGCTGTACCGAGATTTAGATTTGACTGCGTTCGTTTTTACAATAAAATCGAGAGAAAATTCAAATCACATGTAAAAACTACATTAATGAAAAAAGGGTATTATAAGGTTAAGAATTATTTAGAATATAAAGATGTCTGGAGCCTTCCACTTCCGCCAAGTAGCTACTAGTATTTATAGATATTACCTAGTTGTAAGCCAAAATTTGTGAGACTGTAATTTATTTATCATTTGAAAAAATAATGCCCCTCAGTTTCTTGCCTGTTCTTCTGAGTACAGGCTCTTTATCCAAACAAGGCAGTCGAGTCTATTTAAATAACTTTGACGTTCATAAGTGTATCTTTGATTCCTAAATTGAATAAAAACACTTTGACTTTGACTTTGAATCAAAAGGAAAATTCCGAAAATTGAGAATTTCTAAATATTTGACGAAAAAAACGAATACAAAAATGCAGTTGAAATCTACTTTTGGTAGTTGGCCACTACTTTTCGGCTGCAAAATTGAAATTGTTTTCCAAACTAACTAACTTTTACCAATTTTAATCATTCATATTCACCTAAATATTCTTAGTACGTACGGAACCCTCAGTGCACGAGTCTGACTTGCACTTGGTCGGTTATTTTTAAGCAATTAAGTAGATTTTAAGTTTGATTTTCATACTAATAAACTGTGTAATTGTAAAATTGTCTATTTTATTTTGTGATGTAATCCAATAAGCTCATCCTTTAATTTACTTGAATCTGTTTTTTTATAAAAGCTACATTACTACTTTTGGTAATCATGAATAATAATAAAATACAATATGTAATCTTCATAAATAGTTAAGAATTTACACATGGTTTTCACAGGAAATCATTTTTTTATTGGCAAGAAACTTTAACATGGAATATCTCGCAACTTACTTTTATGAATTTACCGGGTTTTATCACTCACCCCTCGATAACAGGGCTCACCGAAGGAAAATTCAAATCACATGTAAAAACTACATTAATGAAAAGAGGATATTATAAGGTTAAGAATTATTTAGAAGATAAAGATGTCTGGAGCCTTCCACTTCCGCCAAGTAGCCACTAGTATTTATAGATATTACCTAGTTGTAAGCCAAAATTTGTGAGACTGTAATTTATTTATTATTTGAAAAAATAATGCCCCTCAGTTTCTTGCCTGTTCTTCTGAGTAGAGGCTTTTTGTCCGAACAAGGCGGTCGAGTCAATTTAAATAACTTTGACGTTCATAAGTGTATCTTTGATACCTAAATTGTATAAAAACATTTTGACTTTGACTTTGAAAAAAACCCCGACGCAAAAACGCCGGGACGTTACAAGTTATAATTTAGACGTTATAAGTTAGACGTGTCAGTGTGTGTGTTTGTTTCTATAGGTGGCGGCGTAGCTCCCGAACTGTTGAACCGACTTTGATTTTGTTTTTTTTTTTTTGTTTGAAAAGTGAATTCGGGAATGTTTTTAGCTATGTTGGATGAAAATCGGTGTTGATGAAAATTGGTGTCGGGGGATTTTTAGTTTTTTTTTAAATTATATTTGTTTGCGTGACCAGCCTTAGTCTGTCAGGGTTATGAGGGCTCAGATTTGATATAACCATTGTCAATTTCGAACAAATAACTGTGACTAGAAATTTAACAAGTCATCCGATCTTAGGATTAGATGTTAAATTATAATTGTTACATTTTATGTAAACCACGGTCACAACATACATACATACACATCGTCACGCCTTTCCCCCGAGGGGCCTAGCAGATGTGTAATACAACACCCACACTTCGCCGAACGATATTCAGTCCCAAATGTGACAGGAGGGGAGTCATATAGCAGATGACACACAATACGCACATATGTTCACATAATGAACAAATTGGTGCGTGCCGTCGGCTGGGTTTGAACCCGCTCCCTCTGGCTTGAGAGCAGACCACGGTCACCCATCCTAAAAATAACCGGACTTAACGTTGCTTACATCGTAAAATTTAATGTCTCCTCTTCGGTCTATAGACACGACATAAGTACGAAGTTAAGTGCAAAATAAACCACGTTTTATTTTTCCGAACTTTTTTTATAGATTTCAATAAAACCGGCTAAAAATGCCATTCTTTGCTTTACCATCAAAGCTATGCATAATAAGCTAATAACAAACAATGCAAACGTGACTAGCATTCAAATAAAATACCTAGGTCGGGTGAAAGACATAAATATAAAAAGGTAATAAAATCATTTAAATCGAGCAATACAGATTCACGACAAATGACAGGAAACCAGTTACTTTAACGACTATTGACTATAATGTTACAATGTCTTTCAATTCTTGGATGGACAGTCAAGCTGGTAACACTTACGGTCGCATATCGTACATTGAAGGCAAAAGCGGGTTCGAACCCAGCCGACGGCACGTACCAATTTGTTTATTGTGTGAACATATGTGCGTATTGTATGTCATCATAATTTTCGGAATTTTCCTTTTGATTCAAAGTCAAAGTCAAAGTGTTTTTATTCAATTTAGGAATCAAAGATACACTTATGAACGTCAAAGTTATTTAAATAGACTCGACTGCCTTGTTTGGATAAAGAGCCTGTACTCAGAAGAACAGGCAAGAAACTGAGGGGCATTATTTTTTCAAATGATAAATAAATTACAGTCTCACAAATTTTGGCTTACAACTAGGTAATATCTATAAATACTAGTAGCTACTTGGCGGAAGTGGAAGGCTCCAGACATCTTTATATTCTAAATAATTCTTAACCTTATAATACCCTTTTTTCATTAATGTAGTTTTTACATGTGATTTGAATTTTCTCTCGATTTTATTGTAAAAACGAACGCAGTCAAATCTAAATCTCGGTACAGCTATCCTATCCTTATTTCTAGTGTTATTATTGTGATAGTCACAGTTCAATTTATATCTAAGTAGATTTTTGCGTACGTACATAATATTTTCAAAGATATACAAAGAAGGTAAAGTTAATATATTTATTTCTTTTAATAAATCTCTCAATGATTCGCGAAGACCCATTCCGTAGAAAGCGCGGACCGCTCGCTTTAGACGGTTGCCGTGGTGTGCCGGCAGAGTAGAATAGCACCCCCCTCTAGTACCAAACGTCGTAAGAGCCGACTGAGGTACAGCGGAACCGACAAATGGCAGTATAACCATTCGAAATAAAACGTAGCTAAAATGGCACAGGGCAGAGATGGGCAGCAGCATCCTTGTCGCGAAGCTACGTTTTTCTGCGATCGCCACCACGCCTGCCCAGCGTGGCGATTACGGGCAAACTCCCCCCTAAATGACGAGCACAAATACGACCAGGCCCCCAGTCCCCAGCAGCGACGCTATTCCGGGCTACGACAGCGGCCCCGGTAACGGCGGAGCAGGGGGTGCTAAGAATCGCTGGCAGATGCACGGCTATCACACCAAACGACGGCTGGCCCTGGTAACGCTAAACGTGCGCACAATGAGGACTGACGAGAAGATTGCTGAGCTGGAGGAAGAGTTGAGTAGGTTGCGCTGGGATATTGTGGGGTTATCCGAAGTCCGTAGAGAGGGTGAGGACACGATTACCTTAAAATCCGGCAACCTGCTTCACTATCGGGAAGGTGTTCTTGGGTATAAGCATTGATTCCAAACTGCAATGGGGTCCACATATTAATGCTCTGTCTGGGAGACTTAGTTCTGCTGCTTATGCGGTTCGTAAGATTAGGCAACTGACGGATATAGCTGTAGTGAATCTTTAAATCTCCTTTTACATATCGAATTCTTTTGATTTTAAGCCAGTTTACGGTTTCGTTTTTATTGTCATTGTTTTTATTCTTAATCAGGAGAGCACTTAACTTCTTCAGGTCCATCATCTCACTGTATTTAAATTCTTTCACGTCGAAGCTATTTATTTCTGTTTTTTTCTATGTACTTACTTTAAAATTTCAACTCTGACTGGCACATGCGTCATACTCGTGATCGGGTGCTGCTTGCGGGTCGCCGGTCTGCGTGGTGTACCTACTCACAATGCAAAAAGTAAATCTGATAACGTTTAACCTAACCTTATACTAAGACTTAATAACTAACCCCCCTCTACCTGTATTCCCCTTAAATAATAATTAAAGATTTATGTTAACAAAAGTCCCGGAGTCCGTGGAGGTGAATTTTAAATAAAAAAAATCATCTCCTTGCTTAAAATACTAGCAGAGAAAACCACGGGGCGCGTAATCATGGCGCGTGTTATCATGCAACTGCAGCAGCCGACCGCCCCGCACGCGAAATCTAGCGCATTATCGCGCGCGACGCTCGGCTGCGATTGGCGGGTGATGCTCCACTTCGCATGACGTCACGGGCGCAAAGCTCAAAGACACCTTACTGGGTTTTGTATCACAAGAGTTTGAGTAAAGCGCTTGATTCCGGATAGTGCGAATACCCATTAAGTAAATATAATATGATTGTTTACGATATTTTTCAGTTATTTAACACATTAAATATACTTATTGGATTTAGATTTTTAAAACGCGTTGTATTTTTAAAAAATCACATAGAGCTATATCCCGAAAATTATATTTGATAGGTTTTAACTTTAGCTTAATTTCGAGTTTTTGGAAATTTACCTCAGTGTTAAACTCCGATAAACAAAATTAGCCAGTTTGACCATAAGCGTTACCTTCATATATGGTGATTATAAGTAGGGTATTGTGGTTGTTTCACAAAACAAAACTTTTTTTTTTCGTATAACTTGTTTTACAGTATTGTAACCTAAAATAAAATAAAAAAATAGCACTTATTGGATTATTTGGAATGAATATTTTTGTATTGAGCCTTAAAATGACCTATTGGATTTTATAGCTAAAAAGAGCGTAGGATTTTGGGTACAGCAGACTTTTAAACTAAAATTAGTTTTTTTTCGATTTATCGGGTTCTATCACTCATCCCTCGTTATATTTTTCGGGATTTTATTGTAAAAACTAACGCAGTTGCCTAAAAATGACTTTTTTGACTTAGTCAGTCTAAATCTCGGTACAGCTATCCTATCCTTATTTCTAGTGTTATAATTGTGATAGTCACTGTTCAATTTAAATTTATGTAGATTTTTGCGAACGTGCATAATATTTTCAAAGATATACAAAGAAGGTAAAGTTAATATATTTATTTCTTTAAATAAATCTCTTAATGATTCACGGGGACCCATTCCGTAGATAGCGCGGACCGCTCGCTTTTGCAAAATAAAAATGGCCTCTACTTCAGCAGCTGATCTCCACAGCAAAAAACTATCTATAATAGGTACTCGTATTTACATTCTTTTTGAAAATCGCATGTAAAACTGCAAAGCCCATCTATTATAACTAGTGGCTCTGTGAGTTGTAGACCTCGCGGCCGACGTTTTTCTCCTCTCCAGGTCGCATTCCTTAACCGATTCTCGTGAAATTTTGTGAGCAGGTTCGATCATTATACAGTTTTTTTTTGTCTAGGCAGTTTTTGTAAGCTTTTTAGAATGGATGAGTTATGAAATGTTTTGTTTTCCCTGCCATCTCCGCCAACCTACTCACAAAATTTAAAGAGAATCGGTTAAGAAATGCGACCGATGGAGGAATACAAACATCCGGACAGAGATCCGGATAGAAAACAAACATACGAAAGCATTTTCGTCAAAGCTAAAGCAGAGACGCTTCGCTTACTAACGCTCGTTCGGTCGATAAAAGTTTCCTATCAGCTAGCTTAACCTACGTGTTTTTCTGATTTTCCCATCGCCTTTTCGTACTAAAGTTCACTTTCGCTGAATCCCATTATCCTAAAACGCACTTAGAGAGTTCGGTTTCATCCTCCGACATCGGACGGCCTTTTGACTTCTCACTCCTAACTTCCTAGCACTTAGTAGTTTTCTCGAGCGCGTATACATTGGACGGGAGTGTCGTGATAGATTCATAATGCTATCGTTAAAATGAAATTTGATTTAAACGCAATGTATGAAATGTTAGTAGAGGTATCCTAACTAATATTTATCAATGCGAAAGTGAATTTGTTCTTTGTTTGTTACGTATTCACGCCTAAACTAATGAATCGATTATCATGAAATTTTGCATACACATTGTCAGGGGTACAGAAAAGGACATAGGGTACTTTTTATCCTGAAAAAATTACGGTACCGCGTAGGAATGCGGGTGGAACCACGGGGCGCAGCTAGACTTCTATACAAGATGTGCTACAGCTTGCATGTTTGTTTGGTACATGCTATCACCCTTACTAATAAAAGTTGAATAGCCTCAAGAATTGTTTTACAGTGTTTTGTCTTTTTTCTTTCCTAAAAATTTATCAACTCAAGAAAAAAAAAACTCTGCCAGAGTGTGTGTTCCCTGACACTTATAATCTGGGTGTCTTCAAGTCTCGAGTGAATCGGTTTCTTCTAGGCAAGCGTGCTCGCATCACTGCTTATCATCAGGTATGTTGGCGGCCAAACGCAAGCCTATTAAGTAATAAAAAAAACTTGTACAATATTCCGAGGCAATACATCTTTTGTTGCTAAGGGAGTAAATGTGGAATTCGGTCAGGCTTGATAAAAGTATGTGATTCAACTTAAATACTAAACCTGCCTAACGAAGGCAAATTGACAAAGTCTGAAAAACCTAGGATCAGACTAAGTGAAATGTCTATTCCAGTTAGGTCCTATTTTCAGCTGACTATGACAGATTTCAGAGCTTTTCATTATGGATGTCTGTTGGTAATTTGGATTGTCACAGACACACACAGACACATTTGGATTATTTATTTCCTGTATTTGAGAATATAATTTTATTGTAATTTATTGAGAGCAAGTTGGCGTGGAAGTGGGAACACTCCGAAACTACCGAAATATGACGCAAAATAATCTAAAGATGGGCGATTATGTAGCCTTCAAAATAAAGATATATAATCACTTAAGGCCCCGGTTTACATTAAATTACAAAAAAACAAGTTTTTTTTGCGCCTAGTTTGATATGAAGAACCATGATGATCAGGTGCAAAAAATTCAGCTGGTAGAAGAAACAACCAACCAAAGTTTAGCCAAAGTATAATTTTGAAAATAATTCTTATTTTGGAAAAAAAAACTCTTAAAAAATCTAAAATATAAACTAATTAAAGAACGATGGCAGCCTAGTTGGGAGAAGGCCCGCCTCTCAAGCCAGAGGGAGCGGGTTCGAACCCAGCCGACGGCACGCAACAATTTGTTCACTGTGTGAACGTATTATGTGCGTATTGTATTATATGTTATCTGCTACATGACTGCCGGACGATATTCAGTCACATTTGGGACTGAATATTGTCCGGCGAAGTGTGGGTGTTGTATTACACCTCTGCCAGCCCCCTCGGGGGAAAGGCGTGACGATATGATATGTTAAAAAAACTATTGGAATGTAGTTTACTAAATTTTCAGCGATTACACCTTTTTTTTTTCGTTTATTAAATAGCCAGATTAGTTCTCTAAAGTTTAACCGAGCAACTTATTCTTATTTGTGTTCTTATTACGATTAATACCAATAAAAACGGCAAAAAAAAGGATTTCGTGTAGATAATTGTGGAACTGAGCCTTAAGTCAATGTTAATATTCTCGTGATGTCAATTATTTCTCTTCTCTTGAAAACCTCTTAGTAAATTACTCTACCTCTTATAATCACACAATTATCATGGGCGATTTTAATACCTGCTTACTTAAGAAAGATCATAGATCTAGAAGACTTGAGCTGCTGGCTACAGCTTTGAATCTTTCCATACTCCCTCTCAATGCTACTCATAATCCTCCAAACAGTATCCCCTCACTTCTTGATCTTATTCTGGTATCTTCTCCGAATCATGTCGCTAAACATGATCAGTGTGCTGCGGATGATATATCTCATCACGATTTAATTTTTTTATCATATAAAGTCCGCCCGCCTAAAGTTAAGCCCAAAATTCTTTTGATGCGCAGTTTTGGTAGTATGAACCTAGTCGATTTGCGCAAAGATGCTCTAGAATTAGATTGGTCGGATGTACTAAACGCTGTTAGTATGGATGACAAAATTTCTCATTTTAATCGCATTTTAAATAATCTATACGACATCCATGCTCCTATCCGCGCAGTTAAATTGAAACATGCACCGGCACCTTGGCTAAATGACGAAATACGTGTCCTTATGCACAAAAAACAAGTGGCTAAGAGTAAGCTCAAATATCGCAAATCGGGTGAGAATATTGACAAGTACATAAATCGCCGCAACGTCTGCAATAGAGCGTGTAGGGATGCACAACGCCGATACATCCATAAGTCCGTAGAAAACGAAGATCCAGCGAAAGTCTGGAAGTTTCTCAGATCTTTGGGAGTTGGTAAATCTCGTCAAGATACTCTTCAGAACAATTTGGACATAAACCTTCTAAATCAGCATTTTAGCTCGTCCTCAAATTTTGATGGACCAGTGAAGGCGGCTACTCTTAAATTTATTTCTTCTATTGTACCTCCCGATCATGACTCTTTTACTTTTAATCAATTTACCGCTTGTGATGTTAAGAAAAGTTTACAATCAATATCGTCTAATGCTGTTGGCAGTGATAGTATAAGTCGTAAAATGATCATTCCTATCCTGGAAGAAGTTGTTCCAGTCGTCCAATATCTCCTCAACTTCTCTATTTCCTCGGGCACGTTTCCAGTAATGTGGAAAGAAGCTCAAATTACACCGCTTCCCAAAAAATCGAATCCTGTTTCTTTTTCAGATTTCCGTCCAATCTCTATACTCCCCTTCCTGTCTAAAGTCTTAGAACGGCTTGTTCATCAACAATTTTCTTCCTTTCTACTCAAAAACAATCTCCTTAATCCATTCCAATCTGGTTTTCGCCACGGTCATAGCACCGTGACTGCTCTTACGAAAATCACCGACGACATAAGGGATGGTATTGGTCACGGTCGCCTGACTGTGCTATCGCTGCTGGATTTTAGCAATGCATTTAACAATGTCGACTTTGACGTCTTGTTAGCAATTTTCTGCTCTCTTAACATATCTCCAACGGTTATTGATTGGTTTCGAAGTTACCTGTTTGGACGTCGGCAGCGAATCCGTATCGATGAATCGCACTCCACTTGGTGCTATATTTCTGCCGGTGTTCCTCAGGGCGGCGTTTTATCTCCTCTTCTCTTTGCAATCTTTATAAATTCTATTTCTAAACAGCTGACTTCTTCCTATCACCTCTATGCGGACGATTTACAAATTTATACCCAAGCCCCTCTAGGGCAACTGCCTCAGGCGATTGAGTCTACTAACGCTGATTTAAGACGGATAAGTGACTGGAGCAGATCATACGGCCTTTCGGTAAATCCTGCCAAAACGAAGACAATCATTATTGGGAGTTCACGCATGATCTCTAAAATCGACTGGTTCCATTTACCTCAAGTGATCTTTGATGGAATCCCCATTCCTATTAGTGAAACGGTTAAAAATCTTGGAATAATATTAGATAGACAATTTTCTTGGAGCTCACAGTTAGCGGAAGTCAGTCGCAAAATCTTTGGTACAGCAGCTTCACTTAGGAGACTGCGGAATTTTCTTCCTATCACTACCAAAACTGCGCTTGTAAAATCTCTGCTCCTCCCGATATTGGACTACGCCGACGCCTGCTATCTGGATTTAACCGAAGAGCAACTTGACAAACTTGAACGTCTTCAAAATTACTGCATTCGTTTCATTTTCGGTTTAAGGAAATATGATCATGTTTCTGAATTCCGCCAAAAGCTCAAATGGTTACCTATCCGACTTCGCCGTAAAACTCACATCCTTTCCTTTCTTTTTAAAATTTTGTTTGTTCCCTCTACTCCACACTATCTTAAAGAGCGCTTTGAATTTACTCAAGGTCACTCTGGTACATTGAGAACCTCTCGTGCCCTTAAGTTGCAACTCCATTCCTGCTCCCACATCAATTTAACGTACAGTAAGGGTTTCACTGTGCAAGCTGCCCGGCTGTGGAATGAGTTGCCTGTTACCATTAGACAGGCTGAATCATTGCCTATTTTCAAAAATCTTATTTTTAAACATTATCTCTCTCTTTGTTAATTGGTACGTACATATATATATATATTATTTATATATATTTACAAACTATATATTAATTTATGTATTATATGTACCTAAAGGTATATGTGTAGATATATTTTTACTATATTTTATTTGTTTACTATTGTATTTATGTATGCCACCGACCGTTTGTCATATTTCGTTCTGTCCTGTCCATCCAAAGGTTGCCTGGAAGAAATCGCTTTAGGCGATAAGGCCGCCCTTGTACTGCCGAATGATATTTTATTGTTTAATATTTTCTTTATGTTTGTTTTACTTTGTATTTTTGGTGTGCAATAAAGATGTATTGTATTGTATTGTATTGTATTGTAATATAGCGTTGCAAATAAGTGAATCTAAACACCAAAGTCGTTGATAACCAGCAACAAGTCGACACTTTTTGTTATTTGTCAATGTCTATTTGCTTCAATGTCGGCGGTTTACAAAAAAAAAAAGCCGCAAACATCATGTCATTTGTGCAACTTGATTTCGTAGCTTTGGTGTGTAGACACCTTAAGTCTCACTTCTGCAGTAACTTTGCCTTAATCTGTGCCACTTAGCAATCTAAACTCATCACTCAACACGGCCAGCAGTGATTTTGTGGCACATGAATTAATAAACGGATCCAATAACGATCCCACATTCCGTTTGACCTCGATGAGCAAATACACAGGTTTGAATGGGCACTTGATTGCTTGTTTCACTACGATATAACCTGTGTAGTAATTTGCTCATATAAATATAGTTGTGGGGTAAAGTCGTCTATGAATTTTCCATCACTGGCTGCGCCTCGCGGCGTTAGCTGCGGTTAAAAAGTAGATTATATCCTATTCTTTTTTTTATTTTTTATGTAGAATAGGTCGACGTTTGACCACAAACTCGCTTCGTTGGACGATATTCAGTCCCAAATGTGACAGGGGGTGAGCCTGTCGCTATACATCGGGTCCGGGTGCTAGTAATGACATTCATATCGTCACGCCTTTCTCCCGAGGGGGCTGGCAGAGGTGTAATACAACACCCACACTTCGCCAGACGATATTCAGTCCCAAATGACAGATGACATTAAATACTCACATTCCTATTACGTTCACAAATAAATAAATTGGTGCGTGCTTTCGGCTGCCCGCACTTCCAGGCTTGAGAGGCTGGCTTATTTTCATAATAATACTAGTGAGTCTGTGAGGTATAGACCTCGCGGCCGACGTCTGTCCTCCTCTGCAGGTCGCATTCGGTTCGATAATTATACGAACCACTTTTGTCAAAGCTGAAACATAGACGCTTCGTTCGCTTAAAAACACTTTGTAACAGCGCAAAAATAGCATACTTTAAACTTAGTAAAATAGAAAGAGCGATGGCAGCCTAGTTGGGAGAAGGTTTGCCTCTCAAGCCGGATGGAGCGGGTTCGAACCCAGCCGACGGCACGCACCAATTTGTTCATTGTGTGATCATATGTGCGTATTGTATGTCATCTGCTACATGACTGAAGCCCGGTGTATGGCGACAGGCTCGCCCTCTGTCACATTTGGGACTGAATATCGTCCGGCGAAGTGTGGGTGTTGTATTACACCTCTGCCATACCCTCGGGGGCAAGACGTGACGATATGTATGTATGTAGTAAAATAGAATAAACTAACACATTGGCACATTCCAAACAAACGACAGAAAAAAAAAACAATAAACGTACCTAACATTACCACAATATTGAATGTGATAAAATTTTCATCACACCCAAACTGTTTAAATACAAACCCGGAAATTCCGGTAGTTTGCGAATGCATATGGGATTTAGGATTAATAATGTATTGAGTCCCTGGTTTACGTCGATTTATTGACAACGGATTTACGTGGAAATGTTATAAGTTTGAATAGTACCTACTCCGACATAGTAGTTATATTAGTAACAAGCTGCACCCCGCGGTTTCACCCGCGGTTAAAAAGTATCCTATGTGCTATTCTAGACTATAATCTATCTCTGTGCCAAATTTCATCCAGATCTGTTCAGCCGTTCTGGCGTGAAAGAGTAACAAACATCCATCCATCCGTCCATTCTTACAAACTTTCGCGTTTATAATATTAGTAGGATTTAGTATCATTGATTTAAAAGTAGTTATAAATTTTGACATCAAAACTTAATCATTATCGGCCTATCGGGTTGGAAGTTTTGATGCCATAGACAAACACACAGTGACACATACACAGACAAACACTTTAATACACTTTTCTAGTATACATTTATAGTATATAGTTTTCTAGTATATTTTACAGTGACACATACACAGACAAACACTTTAATACACTTTTCTAGTATACATTTATAGTTTATAGTTTTCTAGTATATTTTACAGTGACACATACACAGAAAACACTTTAATACACTTTTCTAGTATAAATTTATAGTATATAGTTTTCTAGTATATTTTACAGTGACACATACACAGACAAACACTTTAATACACTTTTCTAGTATACAATTATAGTTTATAGTTTTCTAGTATATTTTACAGTGACACAACACAGACAAACACTTTAATACACTTTTCTAGTATACTTAATGCATCCCTGATCACCTGGGTGATCCGGGTTAAACAAGTTTACTAAAAGTGCACTAAATGCACCCAGGTGATTAAACTCAGGTGAATTAAGTATTCGACGCGTCAAATACAGAGTCACAAGCTTTAAATGTACTTACATAAAACACACCTCTTTTACGTCAGGGGTTAAAATGGAAAGCTTGTCACGAATGGGAAAAAAATGTGACAGCAATAAATAAATAATAAAATCACGCCTCAATTTGTCACCGCGGTGACGAACGCACAGATCTCGGATGTAAAAGATCGACAGTGACAATTCGATAGTGATACAAAAAATCATTTGCGCATGCGTGAGTAAATTAGTGTTGTGAAAACTACCAATTATTTTATCGATTGACCAAAAATGGTCCTCCGAGTGCTTGTCGATAAATATAATCTTTCGCATACCAATTGAGTTTTATTTTGTTCCAAGTAACACTGCTACTGAGCTAGAAAAAATATAAACCATTAAACGGTGTTAAGCTAGGCGGAAGAGTTAGATATCAGTGTCACCATGTATCGAAATAAACATAAGAAAAGTAAATATTAATAAAATCAATATAATACTAGTAATTCGCTTCGAATTGTGACCCTTGTCCAATTTTACTCGTATTTGGATTAGGCTAAGTAAAGATACTTATTTTATTGATTATGTACATTTATTTATAATCAATTTATTTTTGCCTTATAATTTACATACATTACTCGTATTTATTTAAATTATTAACAGTTGGATGTCAAACATCCAAAATTTTTAAATTGAATTTATAATTATGACCAGAAATTGAAGGTACTTATATTCAAAAAAAAAATGTTTTAGGCCTCATTGCCAAGTACAAACTCGGAAGAATGTCAATTTACTATTGATAGCATTGATTCAAAAATGTATGTTTTGTTTTTGTACACATTATTATAATTATGTATTGCATTCATCGCCTAATGAACTTTGTTAAAAAAAAAAACTATCGATAATAATGACGTCATCATTTTATCCATCTCTGGTGAAAATCAAGCGTAAAGTAACTAATATTTGGATGCTGAATTTCATCATCAATTCTACTTTAATCTAGGAAATATAGTTAATACGAAGAAACGACAACAATATACCGCTGGTAAATCGGTTTTTGGAAACAATCTATGTTATGTTTTAGACAAAATTTAGACAAAAACATCACAATGGAATTTTCATATTTACCCATGAAACTACAAATTTTGTGGGTTACATTTTGGATTCACATCACAATCGCTAAACTCACAAGATGACATAACTGCATTTACTTACAATTGCTCTCTTTTGAGTCTATTTATAATTATTTTAGTAAAAATATAAATCATAGGAATTTCCGCGTGTTGCTTCGTTTCCCAGGTGCTTAGAATTATTGACTAACATTTTATTTGTAGGCGACCTCTTTCTCTCTTGTGGAGTTTACATTTCGATGGAGACTTCTCTGTCACACGCTTCGTTGGTTTTTTGCGAAGCAAAAAAAAAATCTTAAGTTTGTGGACGAACGCGATTTTTTGGCCTGTTGGTCCATATTGAATGCGTGACAGTAAAGACGAACGGGAAGAACAAAACTAAGGACGTAGAAAAGACGGGTCATAATAGATACAAGATACTTGTGTGTACTTAAGATTTCTTTTGTCATTCCCACTCTTAAGACAATCCTAATGAGAGAGACAGCGAGCTTTGACCATCTCTATCTTGACACCGTAAGTATATTTCTTGGTTTAATTTGTACTCTCTAAAAATTAACTGCAAGAAATATCTGCACAAGTGAAAATGGACGGACGATGCTTTCGTGTTAGCTTTTAGGGTCAGTAAAGAAGATTTATTTGAGACTTGAAATTATGCTTTAAATCATAATGTCCAATTGTCCATACGCCCAACGCTATTATGTGAGTTGAGTAATGAACAAAGATTGTGTCTCGAAAATCGCCTTGTCCTGCTGTCTAGTCTGAATTGCTTTGTATTTAAAGGTATGTATTTTCAAGCAATTTTTTTTTCAAACGAATCACGTTTCAGAACTAAGTCACACCAAGCATAACGGTATACAATGTGGTAGCCCTTAACGGTTTAAGTTGATTAATATACTGGCAAGCATTTTATGACGTCTATGTTTGGTGAGGTCGTAAAACATCGCCTTTGATTGCTGGAAGCTTACTTCCAGTCCTGTATATTGAGTGGGATATATAAATCTCGATAAACAGCTATAGCATAACTGACAAGAGAGCAGCAGATCGTAAACTGAAGAAGTGGCGGAAAAGTTATGTTACTAAGATCTTATTTTGAGACAGGTTGACTCTTATTATTAAGTATTTAAATAAATAAATAAATTCGGGACACTTCCACACACGGTCGCCTGACCCCAAACTAAGCAAAGCTTGTACTATGGCTGCCAGGGACTGAAATATACATACTTAAATATTTTTAAATACATACTTAAATAGATATTAACACCCAGACATAGAACAAACACAAATGTTCATCACATAAATGTTTGCCCTAGGTGGGAATGGAACCCACGCCCCCAAGCTCAGAAGGCAGGTTCACTACCAACCGAGCCACCAAGGCAATCAATTTTGTTTTATTTCATTCTTATAAAGACGTACCTCTAGCTAGATGCACATAAAACTCGATGTCGGATTGGTATTGCTTCAACTTGAGACGTTCAGTAAATTTTTCAATTAATTCTACGCAAACTATAATCATGAATGACGCAATAGCATTGCCTAGTTTTGGGGCGAATATGTATTGCAGTATGGTGTTTCAGAAAAATAATAACTAAACGGTATATTTAGTAATGTCAGCGTGGATTGATGCGCTGGATTGATATATCTGCTGATGATCGGTGAGTTAGAAGGATTAAAACACATACACAACGGTACATGGTATCGTGCCACGCTGCGGCAATGACGTCGTGCCACGATGCAACGTCGCGTCGCAAAAATCTACGACGTGGCTTAGAATTCAATTCCGTGGCACGTAGGAATAACTGAACAACTCGACTTGCATGATTTTTTTTTTATTGGCTTAAACGCTTCCTTCGTATGCGCTTTACTATGTATAAAAAAATCAGCCCGAAATATACAATAGTTTTAGAGCAATCGCGTTTTGTACATCTCGACACCCTTGCATTTTATGGTGTTTTACTTGATAAAACGACTTATCAAGTGTGTGTTTGCTTACTAATATTGACATCTTGAATTATCAACATCAACACATGTTCAAAATATTGAAGATCTCGACTTATACACCTAAGCCTTTTCTGCAAAAATTAATTTTAACTTGACAAATTGAGATGTCAAGCATAAGTTTGTGTATGAATAATTGTCATCTTGATTTATCAACTTACACTCACATCCAAAATACTGGATATCTCGACTTATACACATAGCCTGTTTCTGCCTCCATTGACAAATCGAGATGTCAAGTTATGGCAAGCCAAATATTTTTGTTTAAAAAGTGACATTATCACATGTTCACTTTTACCTTTGCCGTGGTGATTTAGTTTTCATCTGCAATAGCAAGATATCAAGTTGTTATCTACCCGAGCTGGATATTTTTTATGTACCTACTGGAGCCTAAACGCCAACAAACATGCCATGCAACAACGTGAAGTAAATATAAAAAATATATTATAATGCTGTACATTATTGGTGACTATTACTATCATTGGTGTACTATGTACCTACCTACATGCATACTTACACAAAAGATTCAAATCAATACAGGGTTGATTGATAGCGGGGCGCAAAGCCGTAAAGAGACGCTAGCATAGATCATTTAGACCCTTTAGAGCCATGGTGGTCTAAGACGAAGTCTGACAATTTTTTAAATCTGTGTTTTAAGGTTTTTGGGGAAAAACACCAATGATGGCCAATCAGAATAAGAAGTTCCTTTTTTTCACTTTATTTAATTAAAATAATAGTCATAGCACCGCGAGAATCCAACTAGAAAAGAAAGGAAAACCATTTAGAGTAGGAAAGGGTGTCAGACATGGAGACCCTCTACCTTCAAAACTATTCTCAGCGGTTGTCGAAACAATTTTTAGGAGACTAAACTGGGAAAACATCGGAATCACTGTCGACCGAGTCTCCCTAACACAATCGAGGTTCGCAGACGATATAATTATATATAATGTTATTTGCTGAAACACCTAAAAACATGTAGCAAATGATACTTGAACTAGCGGATGAAAGTAAGAAGAAAGGTTTAAAGTTGAACCCAGAGAAAACAAAGGTAAGGACAAATGGGAAGAAAACCACCATACATCTAGGAAATAACCAAATTGATTACACTGATGAATATATCTACCTGAGACAGCTAATAACACAAGAGGTCCCTATACGCAAAGAAGTTGACAAAAGAATAACAAATGGCTGAAAGAGATACTGGAGTCTGAGAGAAGCCATGGAAGATAAAACTCTTCACATTAATGTAAAGAAAAAACTTTTCAACACCTGCGTACTACCTGTTTTAATGTAAAATCAGAAGACTCAAATGGCAATGGGTAGGGCATATGATAAGAGGCCAAGAGAAATGGAGCAAAATTGTGACACGATGGTGCCCTAGGAGAAGAAAAAGGGGCAGACCACAGAAATGGTGGGATGATGACATTAGACAGGTAGCAGGAGTAACTTGGAATAGAGTGGCCCAAGATAGACAGGAATGAAAAAGGTTGGAGGAGATCTTTGCCGATTGGCAAACAGACCTACAAAAAATAATTAAGTATTAGAATAGATTAAGATTTACTACCAAAATATACTTGTAAATCCACACTCATAGTTTTTAGTTCTTAATACTTTGTAAATAGATACTAAGTTGGTCTGAATAAAGGGTTTTATTATTATTCATTAGCATTATTATTGATCGAAGTAATGTGTATGCAATCTAACAAAACATGTATTAAGCATGTGTGTCATCAGACATTTTTACAGATTTTTTACAGCCACTTAAGATTACGAAAATTTTCAAGGATTTTTTTAAAACGGTTTTTTGAAGTCGTTTAAAAAATAATTAGAAAAGCTTTTTAAATAAGACCTTTTATAAGTAGGTATTTATGTCTTGTAGTGTGTTTGATTAATATTTTCTTATTTGTAGAACTCAACGATTGCCAACTGTTGATTTCTCGGGATAATAAGTCTAGCCTATGTGTTAATTTAGTGTATACTCTAAATAATTCATTTTAATTAGAAACAAATGCGTTTCCATTGTGTTTTTCCCATATGTTTAAAAAATAATTTTAATAAGTTAGTGAAAACAGTTTTTAGATTATGTAAATGAGCGTATAATTCTAAAAAAAAATATATTTTAAATACTAAGACTTTTTTACATTTTGCATTATATGCTGTAAAGTAAGATATATCTTGTAAAGTAGTAATAATTACTTGACAAACTATATCTGTTTGAAGTTGTCATTGGTTTACTAATGAGAAATAATGCTTTTTCCATTGAAATAAATAGGGTAACCGATAAAAATGATCCGTACTCAGATGGTGAATAACTGGATAAATGTCCTTAAAAGCCAAAACTTGGTCTACAAGTCGAGTTATCAACTTATTCAAGGCATTTCAGCTGTTTGACAAGTCTATTATTATGTAAACTATAAGTTGTTTCGTTAAATTCTTGAAACCATACGAAAGAGGGCCTCAAGTAACCCTCAAAATAACTTTGACATCATCGTTTAACTAACTTACCGACTAAACAGAAAATGTCAAACTTTAAAATGGCTGCCCTGAAAAATTGACGTTTTTGCGATGTTCAGTTATTCCTGCGTGCCACGGAATTATTTGTATCACGGTACAATGCACGCAAGACACGACGTCATGTCCTGTGTCTTGTGTGTCGTGTCGTGTGTGTATGTGTTTTGGTTCTTCGGACGTACCTACATAAATGTGACTATGTTTCAGCACCCACCTGACATGTCATTTCAAATTTTATCCCGTGAAATTATATTGTTCACCATAAGACGTAGAGCTCAAAATTCAATGTTTTGTTTTTAGCCAAATATTGACCTTAACTGACATTTACAATTGACCACCAAAATAATAAATCTAGTTGCTCTACTTTTTTTTAGTCAATTTTAAGTTGGTTTAAAAGTGTGTCGTTGACCATAGGTAGAGTAGAGAGTAGAGTAGAGTGGTGGTAGAGTGAGAGTTGTCCTTTTTTATGCATTTTTAGTCTGCGCAACATTTGACTCGAGAAATGATTCACACTAGAAAGCATAGATTTTACTGCTCCATATTCTTTGAGTTTGAGTATCTTTCCTATTCAAGCGTAGGAAATCAGAAGTAGTCATGCATTGTTTTTATTGAAGCAGGGTGTAAAACGAAGTTTTCTTCTTTTATGTGTACTTACGAGTTCCGATCTGATGTGGAGATTTAAGATACCTCGTCCATATTATCAAAATAATTTTGCTTGAAAATACTTCTCGAAGAATTGTACTAACCTGAAACAAGAAAAAGGGGCCATTAGAAAATTCCTTGCAATTTAAAAGTAAAAGTAAGTAAGTTTAAGTAAGTATGTAAAAGTAAACGTACTGCAATCTCTTCATAGTATTATAAATAAAAGCTGTCCGCGTCTGTCTGTTTCTCTATCTGTCGGCTCACCCTAACGCACACGCAACGGATTAATACGGTTTTCGGCATAATTTCAATGATTTTTCTTGAAAGGTTTATATACCATCCAAAGCCGGGGCGGGTCGCTAGCTAGCTATAATATGTAATTTATATTACATTTATTTGGTACCATCTTATCAAAGAAGTGCAGCCCACGCTCTAAGACTGGCGTCGATTAATGATCGGTATATTTTATTTCACGATTTTATTCATAATCGATAAGTACATCAAAAGTATAGATTACACTGTTTTATAGAATCAATTAATCAAATAAATCCCTATGCCTTCTAATAAACTAAAGGTTTGGGCATACCTGCACCAAAATTGTAAACGAATAATTTTGTTAAATGTCATAACAAGAATTTGAAGACTATTAATGTGTATCTACAAGCAACACGTCGGATGTTAGTAATACGTTTAAAATTTTGTCGGATGTCTTATCAAATATTTAAATAATAGATTATGCTTACTAGCTATGCGTAGGTGTGGTTAGTAATTTCTATGAATATAAATTATTTTTAGAAGTACGATCATTTCTAACTAAAATAAATTCCTCTAAAGATACAACACGACTTGTCCGACAAAAGTAGAACTGAGAATTCTTGTCGCCTGCTTACTCTTACCAGCGTGAATTAGCCCTTAGGGACTTACAAACTTTGATTCATCGTCGAACATAAAACCGTAATAAAACTAATGATTGACAAATTACGAATAAGAAGATTGGGAACGGATATTCTATAAAGCGGGCCCTGAATTTTGAGATAAAGAATTTGTTGAGCTTTCTAAAGTATCTGTGAGATTATTGTCTTACTGTAATTGGATATTTTTAATACGTACGTACTTAATACATTCGATAGTTTTTTTTTTGTTTTTATTATTGGTGCTTAACGGTTTTGTTTTTTTTTTTAGACTAATGCAAGTAGAAGAAGCTATATATGTGTACCAGGATCATAGCGAGTGGAGAGAAGTGGTCTCTACTTACTATTACGGGAAATGGGCGTATAGGTACTCTGTTTTTAGTTACACCTGTTAAGATTTATCAATTACTCCTGCTTCAATTGAACTGAAACTGCTATTTCTTCACTTGAAACTGAAGCAATTAAATGTCATCCAAATCCAGCTGAATTCAAAACGTCTAAAGTTAAAACCAAGTCAGTTAAAAACGTTCTTCATTGCTCTATTTCCGAGCTTAAACTGAGACAAGATGTCTCGTCTAGCGTCTGACTTTTATTTCCAACAAAATCAAAGAAACCAGCGGAGCTACCGCGCAGAGTCATATTTCACTGCTGAAACAATAGAGTCTCAGAATCGTGTCAGCTATTTCTGGTGCAACATAAACATACTCCTCACCTACATTATAATAAACACTTCATCGCCTGTTAATACGGAGAGGAACTGAAGCACGAGTCCATTCTAAACACTTCCTCAGACTATGTAAATTAGCTGCACTCGCGGTTTTGCTCGTAGCTAAAAAAGTAGCTAAGTGCTATTTCAGACTATAATCTTTCTCTGTTCCAAATTCATGCAGCCGTTCTGCCATGGTAAATATAAGTACATGGCATTTCCATACATCACAACACATTAGCCAGTTCATTCCATAAGTATATAGGATTATTAAATCCCAAAGGGCAGAGCAAGAAGCATTGATAATGTTTTACAGCGTAAACTGAAGTCATCATCAACAATGGTGTAGCACGATTGAAACTGACATTCGACTATCGTTTAGTTTAGTAGCACTACATCCACCTTTACATTCAGTTCTCTTTTCTTTATTTTTTTTTCATTTTTTTACTGCCTAATAGGCTTGCGTTGGGCCGCCAACATGCCTGATGATAAGCAGTGATGCGGCCTACGATGGAGCATGTTTGCCTAGAAGAAATCGATTCACTCGAGACTTGAAGACACCCAGATTTTAAGTGTCAGGGAACACACACTCTAGCAGTCCGTAGGAGAAATGAGGAACCAAAGCGTTTCGTGCGTGATTAAAAAAAATGAAATTAAATGTATACTTCGCCGTCACTTTGAAGGAGCATACTAGGCTAAGGGCTAAGCACATAAAGTTACTTCAGCTCTGGAGCAGCAGAAAAAACTAGTATCAATTCACACCATGTGCATATGATTAATTCGAATAAAATGTAGAGTTAGGCAGATTATTAATATTGAAAAACATTTTGGCACAAATTGGTACCAAAAATTAAATACTTACAAGCAAGTTCAGGTAAACTTCATGAAACTGAACATAAACGATTCCAAACGTCTATCGTAATATTCTTAGGAAACGATATTACGATACGGGAAAGCCGATCTAGCGGAAAAGGAAAATATAAAAATAATAGACGTTTTTGAATTTCCTTTACTTACGTAGGGAATCGACTTCGAAACTCCAATAATACGGGCAGACAGAGAAAATGTTTACAAAACGAAACTCCCGACTGCTCCCGGGAGCTTTGAGAGAAATATAAGATGGCTTTACATTACGCTTTGCAATATCGAACTATATTTTGACATTATACAAAAAGAGCGTAGTTTAGCATACGAACGCATGGAAACGGGTAGATGCGACTGGCAAGGGACCGAAATGAGTTGTACCTATAATAAAAATCTTTTATTTTATTTTATTGCCTTAATGGGCTTGCGTTTGGCCGCCAACATGCCTGATGATAAGCAGTGTTGCGGTGAATGATGTTTGGAATATCCTCCTCTAGCATAAGGTTGTGTGATCTGTTTATGCTGAGGAGGATAATTCTCAGGTCGGAGAGACAGGAGCATAATACAATGCTCGGTTTCATTTAAAGTCCCTATTTGAGAACTCGAAACCACGTGTTGGTTTATGAAAAAAAACGAGACATGCTACAAATACCACCTATTTTTTTTCCATGAAAAAGAATTCAGTTCACAGGGCTTACTGCGAGTGTTAATAGTTAACGAAAACTTTTTTCGTTTTCGTTCGGCTCCATATATTTCACCTAGTGCCTTAACGTTTCCGCCAGGTGCGCTTTATTGAAATGTATGAAACAAAACGAAAAAAGTTTTCGTAACGTTTAAAACTCATGGTAAGGGTGCAGATTAGCAAACAACGCAAGCCCAGTGTAAATGGCACCTTAAAACGGCCCATCTTCGTTTTATTTAACTTGAATAAGGACTTGCTTAAATCATTTACGACTACTGTTTCTAACGTCATTCGCCATTTTGTTTCAATAGCTCGTTAAAGTGTTGAAAGTTTTACGAGTCCCTTGAGTAAGGAATGAGTCTGTTTCACAAAATATTTGCTTATTTTAGTGTCTTGTGTCTCATGTTCTGGAAATTTGTCATTTTGTTTACTAAATGCGTGTTATGTAGCTTTGTTTATATCACTAATTTGTTAGCAAATGTTGCATGTTCGTAAGGATAAATTGTTGTCTAGACTAATCAGAATCAGAATTAATTGATAGATACCTCCTAAAATATTTACACGTCACACTATTCTGTAAGTACCTACCACCTTTATGTAACCCGTAATCGTCCTACATCCCGAGCGATTACGGGCTCATCGCGGTCCTGTGCCCATCTTGTCCAAGTTCAACCTGCGACATTTAGTAAAATGTGCAGGAGGTCGACCAACGCTTCGTTTGCTGATACTTAGCCACCAATCCGTCAACATTTTAGTCCACCTGCCATCAATCCGCCTGGCAACATGTCCTACCCAACTCAATTTGAGTTTCGTGAACGTCTTCCCGATGTCACGAGCCTTGGTGCGACGTCGGATCTCGACATTTCTCACTCTTCTTCTCGGTCTTGTGACTCGATGCCGAGCATGGCGCGCTCCATGGCTCTTTGTGCTACTTGCATTTTGTGCACAGCCTTCTGTGGAAGCGTCCATGTCTCGGCACCGTACGCCATGGTGGGCAGGACACACTGGTTATAAAGGCGATTCTTCAGGCATTAATGTACACAATCTGATCAAAATTAAGTATACACATAGTTGACACACAGTTGATACAGTTTACTTTTTATTTCGCTGCGCACCATTTTCTTTTTTGCAGGCAAATTTAAATTCAGCCAGAAATTCATTAGGAAGTCGATTGAATCAGTTTTACAAAACTTGATTTTAATACTTGTCAAAACGGTTTATTCTTTTGTTGTTGTGGAGTTACCTACGCTAGATTTATTCCAAATCTCAGAGCTATTACAAAACTAAGTATAGTACGCTAAAGCAACAAACTACAAAAACAAAACTAACAACTCTCAAATAGAAACCCTTGCAAGCGCTCTTACGAATTTCCTTGAAAACATTTTCTCGGAATCTATATAACATAGTACAAGCACAAGGAAACGGTTAGCAAAAATGATGGCGTTCCTTTACACGAAAGTTGAACGTCTAAGACGTGGAGATTCCTTGTTGAGCTTCTTTAAAAGCTTTGAAATATCCCAAGCCGGAAGAGCGGTCAGAGCGAACTTCTGATCTAAAGCTTTGAGCCATTGCAGCCAGCTCGAATTGAATCTACAAATACAAGGATTTCGGTTTGCCAGGACTTTAATGCGATTTGAGAGGTATGGATATTCTTATGTAAGAGGCAAGGGATTTGGGTCAAGTTTCGTACTTATTATTCATTTTGTCTTTATTTTTATCGTGTATTTGCCTTTGTCGTTTCCTACGTTCCTTTGAATTCTGTGAAACATCTTAGAAGGGATTACAGAGCTTAATCCAGGAAAATGCGCTGAACCCTTTGTTGTGAAATAATTTTGAGTGGACTTTGTTTTATATTTTTCTTAGTCTGTTGAATTCTGTAGATATCTAAGTGTGTGTGTGTGTGTGTGTGGGTGTGTAAATAGTACCAACCATAGTAGTAAACCAACTAGTACAAAACTGTATACTGGGACTTATGAGCGTTTCTTGTTTATATAGATTAGGTCGGCGTTTGACCACCAACTCGCCTGATGTTATGCGACTTTGTAGTCTAAGATGGAGCACGACGACCTATAAGGTACTTATTCACTCTAGCCTTGAAGTTTTGTAAAGTGACAAAGTACAAAGACGGCAGTCGAGTGAAGCGCTACAAGTGCGCTGCTGATCGCTTTAGGCGATAAGGTCGCCCTTGTACTGCCAAAATTGTATTTTAGTTTTTAAGATTTTCATGTAGTTTTTGGTGTGCAATAAAGTAATATTGTATTGTATTGTTGCTAAGTAACTCCTTATTATTAGGAACGACCTTATTGTACAAATAAAACAGCAATGATCAGTTTTCAGTATTATAATTCGTAAGTTATTCCAATGTTTACATTTCACATCATGTCCGAGAAATCAATTTATTCGAAAACAATGCGTTTATTGCTTTACTAGATAGGTTTTTAATGCCTTACTGTTGATTTGCACGCAACCTCATCCGACTAAATAGGGACAGAATTCGTAAAGCTATAGGTAATATAACTGGTCACTGTCCCCTAAACAAACACTTGTTTAATATAGGTGTGACAGACAGCCCTCTTTGCATGGAAGCGGAGGAAACGCCACGGCATGTGCTTATGGAATGCACGAGCGTGGCCGATCAAAGGGCTCAGATCCTTCAATCTCCATCGTCGTTCTCGGAGGCTTGTAGCAGCCTGAATAGGTTGCTAACCTTCTGGGAGCACCTGGATTGGTTGGAGTGAGGGGAAAAGGAAAAAGAAACGTACACGCACAATGACCCAACCAAGTGGCTAAGTGCGGAAAATGCCCTGCCAAACAAATGCCTTACTGTACCTCAAATGTGTCACCAATGCTCACACGCATAATCAGTTTCTTTTCCCAACGTTTTCCGATGACTTCCATCCGCCGAATGCAGCTAGCCGACCACAACGCAAGTGTCCCCGCTCGTAAGGGTGGGGCAGATTAGTCAGCCTTTGTGTGGCCATTAAAATGAAACTAAAGTTAACGGAGATTGCTAACAGTATCATCTGCCTGTGGGCAAAACCTGTACTTCTTCGTAAAATAGCAGTTCCTTCAATTTCCAACACAAAACACCCGAAAATCAAACGCCTGTAAAGTGCTAAGTACATTCACGAAAGCTATAACAGAAGTAGGTGCTTTCTGGATTGCGCAGAACAACAATTTAGAACAACATAAATAGCTTCATGCTCTTTATTTGTTGTAAATTGTTTCCTCCACTCGATTGTATTTTGTTCGTGAAAAACCAATTTTCTTGTTTGTTTCGCAGCGCAATATTGTTATTGTAAAACTTTTCCCACGCTACAAGAGTCCCTAGGAACAACAACTGTACGAATTGTCACACGTGCAGTGCTCGGTCAAGTGGATTTTACGATTTCTTACGAGTTGTATCGAAATTGGAGAAACCTTTGGGCTTTGAGACTGTGTTGAGACTGGTTGGATGACTTAGAAATGTCATAAAATTAAATGTAAATAGACAGTTCAGTATTGTTACAAAATAGACAAATAAACTTTTCATTGCTCACACCAAAGTAGCAATGCAAAAAATACAGTGTTGTTTTTTTTTAATCTTGTTTATTATTTGGGTCTTTTGTTTAGAACATGTTAGCCCTATTGTATTAACAAAACTATTAATTAAATAAGGGAAACAAAGAATTGAGAACCTTCTCCATTTAGAAAGTCTGTAAAGGAAAAATCATACCACTTGAAACCATAGTGAGATAACTGGCGGCCTTATTCCTAAAAGCGATCTCTTCTAGGCCAAAAAAAAAAAAAAAAACAAAATAAATGTTTTTTACTAAGTTGCCAAGTTGCCAGGTACAGAGGCCCATAGAAAATAAATAACTTACAGACTAACATATAAGACGTATAAATTAAACATTTTAATAATCCCCAACAACGATTTTCATCAAACATACGTAGCTAAGAATACTCCCGACGATCGTACAAAATCGACCGTTCGGCAGCTACGACACACAACACACACACAAAGAGAGAGAGAGAGAGAGAGAGAGAGAGAGAGAGAGAGACACGTCAAACTTATAACGCCCTGTCGTTTTTGCGTCGGGTGTTAAAAATAAAAACTATAAAATAAAATCAGTCAAGTCAAAATCAGTCAAAATCAGTCAAGCACATTTTAACCGACGAAAGGAAAGAGGTTTTTACAAGTCGACGCGTATATTTTTTCTGCAAGTTTTGGTACACTTATTATACAGAGCGCCGTATCCTCCGGCACTTCACACTGGTGGCAGACCGGAGGTAGCTTATACCCTGGATAAACACATAAGCTACTTCTTAACTGCGGGTTGCACCGTGGAACAAGCGAAAGATGTATGCCAGGATCATAGCAAGTGGAGAGAAGTGGTTTCTGCCTACCCCTATGGGAAACAGGCGTGACCATATGTATGTTGCACCGTGGGATGAAGGTAGCTTGTAATATAAGTAAAATCTTACAAGAAATGGTCAAGCTGCAAGCACTAGCAAATCACTTCATATTGCTTACAACAGAATCGAGAACGAGCATTCGCTAACGATTGTTGTCCTTGTTCAAAATCGTAATACTGAATTGAAGTCGTTGTACTGATGAGCTTTACGTGTTGAGCTTAAATATTTACGAAAGAAAATGTAAGCACAAAACCTGAGTATATTGGAGGTAGAGCTCGTCATTTTGTCATTATGCTTCACTAGCTTCGCCCTATGGTTTCACTAGCGGTCCCAAAAGTATCGTAATTTTTTTTCGGGATTAAACTGTCCGACTTTCATCGTCCAATTTCTGTCCGTGTTCTGTGTACATCTCCGTCCGTCAATATCAGGCCGATATTAACGGACCGAAGTAGCATATTACTTATAAGCAGTTGCGCATTGCGTCCGATCAGTAAACGCGAACCAGTATCATTATTTAAAATATAAAAAAAAAACGGTTGCAAAATGTTGTATCCTATGTCACTTCCACTATCAAGACGATTCAAATGACACCTCACATGTCAACATCCATAAAGCTGTTTAGGCTGTAGGCTGTTTAGGCGTGCCAAAGAAACATCATACATACAAACATACACTCGAAAAATATAACCATCCTTCTTGCACAGTCTGGTAAAAACAAGAAAATCTTTATAAAATCGGATGGATAGGATGGATTGAGGTTGCACACTGATTCAAACTCTTTGCTCAGTGCGCAACCTCTCATGCAAATAGTTGGGTTTGGATTGGACGCAATGCAGAACTGCTATACGTGTCCAAATCTTCAAAGTATCCAAATTCGGTCAGAGTTTTTTTAGATCCGTATTTTCCCTGGTATCAACCAGGGAAAATACGGATACAATACAAATACAATACATCTTTATTGCACACCAAAAATACAAAGTAAAACAAACATAAAGTGAATATTAAAAATAAAATATAATTCGGCGGTACAAGGGCGGCCTTATCGCCTAAAGCGATTTCTTCCAGGCAACCTTTGGATGGACAGGACAGAACGAAATATGACAAACGTCGGTGGCATACATAAATACTAAATAATATATAAGCATATTGATAAAGTGCGGTAACGCTCTTATTGATTTCCATCCGAACCTTTGATACAAGTTCTTAAATAGACGGGTCTAATATACCAAAATGCCGATGTTCGTAAAGGTTAAAGAACCATAAGTAAATACCTATAACGAAATACAAAAATAGATCCAATATAAGAGTACCATCAGGTTCGAGAATCCAATATTTGTCCCTGTTTCAATATACACCAAAAAGCCAAGCAAAAAGTCGTAGCCGACACTGTAACTACTGATTACAGCCCGGAGGTATCGCTTACTGTGGTAACCATATTTCTGTTAAAAAATTTAGGATTTATCTCACAGCAAATACATGTAGTCTACCTAGAATAGTCTTAGTCGTGTTTCGGGATGTAGTCCGGTGTAACCGTTCCGAAGACGGGTCTGAGCAGTAGCGCACTTGTAGCGCCTCACTCAACTGCCGTCTTTGTACTTGTTCACTCTACAAAACTTCAAGGCTAGAGTGAATAAGTACCTTATAGGTCGTCGTGCACCATCTTAGACCACAACGTCGCTTAACATCAGGCGAGTTGGTGGTCAAACTACGACCTATTCTACATAAAAAAAAAAAACATTTGTACTGATGGAAAATGAGTTAATATTTCTTTCAAAAAGAAGTAGATTGGTACTCATAATTTGTCATAGCGTTGTGTGGAACTGTGGGCGTAAAGGAAGTTCTGTAACGGAGTTTTTTTAAAAAGTATCCACAATTACCACAACTCGTTCAATGAGGGTAATGGTGAAAATGAAGAACATGCCAGGCCAGGAGTGGGAACTCTACCTACTCATGATTATCATCTGCTGTCTTCCTAAAATTAATCTATGTAGGTCTAGTAAAGTAAAATAGGTCAAGCGATGATAGCCTCGTCGGAAAAGACTCGCCTCTCAAGTCAGAGGGAGCGGGTTCGAATCCAGCCGAAGGCAGGCACCAATTTGTTCATTGTGTGATCATTTGTGCGTATTTAATGTCATCTGCTACATAACTGGAGCACGGTGTCTAGCGACAGGCTCGCTAGACACCGGGACACCCCCCTGTCACATTTGGGACTGAATATCGTTCGAAAAAGTATAGGTGTCGTACGAGTGACGATACGTACTCGTATGTGAATGTAGGTCTAGTAAAAAAGTACTCCATCGTAAACCGCTTCATTGCTTATGAAGCGGTTTACGACGGCGATGGCGTGATGGGAGCCAAACGCAAGCCAATTTTTCAATAAAAAACTGTCTTTATTTTTATAACAATGGGAACGTGTGGTAGCCCTACAAGTACTTACTTTCAACCGTTTGTTCGGGCGACAAAACAAATATTTGCCTCGTTTAACCATGTGCCAGTCGAGACTACTCGAAGCGAAACCGGGCAGATGGCCTTTTCACTCAACCTTTACCTAGTTCACTTTCTCACACTTACTTTGTAATACAAGAAGGAAAAATCGGAAACGCTAAGAATTGTGTTTGAGAATTCAATTAGAGAATTGAAGGTGAAATGAACAAAATCAAAGTGGTGGTTCGTTTTTGGTGGTAATGAAAGATGAATATTCTTGAAATCCCAATGTTTTTGACATCCGATACAAATTGACATGATTGAAAACAATTGTTGTGAAGGGATGTAGTCCGGTGTAACCGTTCCGAAGACGGGTCTGAGCAGTAGCGCACTTGTAGCGCCTCACTCAACTGCCGTCTTTTTACTTCTTCACCTTTTACCTTTTTTTTTTTTTTTAACCTTTTTCACCATTTGAATAAAGTGATAATTTACTGAAACTTTAAGTACAGTTTTAAAGAGAAAACACGTAAAATCGCGTTTCTTATGTTTGTACGAGTATCAATTGCATACAGTTGTGCACGTTAACTAACCGATAACGATTAAAAATGCGTCCACCATTACTAAACTTTTTATAATATTCGAAGAATCATAAGTTTTAGAAAATAATACAAAATTACGACGTTACCTTTTTTTTTATGATTGAATGGGCCCACGTTTGACCACAACACACCTGATGGAAAGTGAGGATGCGGTCTAAGATGGAGCACGCTTGCCCATGAGGTGCCTATTCACTCTTGTCTTGAAGAGACCCAGGTTGTATCCATTGCTGGGGAACACTGAGCCTTTTTACCTTTTTAGTTCCTGAAATCAGACATTGATGCCCAAATGCACTCAATATAAAAAAATGCCTAAGTCCTTGCTAGCTAGCAAGGAGTAGTTTAAAATAGTTAAGCAAGGACTTAGCCATTTCTTTTATTCAGTGCAAGTAGGCATGAATTTCCGATTCTACCACAGACAAAAAAACATGTTGACTTTCAATTAACAATGATCAAAAGTAATTACTCACCTAACTTGCGGTTCTGTTACTAAACAGAACTAGCTTTGCTTAATATTACAACATTATAACAATGTTTTAATCAACTACTTCTGTATTATGGTCTAATCTTAGATTAAAACGCCTCCTCGTGATTCCATCTATCAAATATTCACCTTAAACAAAAGACTGAAGATTCCTCGCCGTAACCACTTTCGCGGCAAACATTTCGTCATAACTAATTACGAGACGCTATAAATTCTAGTGGGGTTTGTAAATACTGTGCTATCGCAGTGTAAGGCAGTTATAAAGTTATCAAAAACGTTAAAATTTGCAGAAATTGAAATAAACTTTTTTGTGTGATGTTTTGGGATCCACACTTTCTTTATTTCAACATTTTAAAAGATTCAACAGCTAATAAATACTAGCTGCGCTCAAGGTTAAAAAGTAACCTATGTTAACACATATCTTATATCTTTAAATGAGCAATTCTTGTATATATATATATATAATTGGAATCTCGGAATCGGCTCCAACGATTTTCATACAATTTAGTATATAGGGGGTTTCGGGGGCGATAAATCGATCTAGCTAGGAATCATTTTTAGAAAATGTCATTTTATTCGTGTTTTATCGATAATCAACTTAAACATAAACTTGGAAGAAAAATAACAAAAAGGAGGCGTTGACTCTTCCTGACATCTATTGGCGAATAATAATACTATTTTTTGTGAGCAACTAATTGCTTTAACGACACAACAGCAGATGGCGTTGTTAAGTAACACGAAGTCAATGAGTGTTTGCTTTGAGGTTAGACTAAAATCAAAGGTACTACATATAATATGAAAAAGTGAGTCTTTGTTCATTTTCTTTGTTTCTTTGTAACGCTTTCACGTCTGAACTACTCAACCGATCGTCTTAAAATTTTGCATACATGTTGTTTAGGGTACAGAAAAGAACATAGGGTACTTTTTATCCCGGAAAAATCAACGGTTCCTGTGGGACCGTGGATGAACCCACGGGTCGCAGCTAGTATAATATAATCCAGCATATAAGCTACCTCCGTACTTACCAAATGTTAACCCAATCCCTCCAACCGTTTGAGCGTAAAGAAGAAACACACACATACACATACATACAAATGTTTGCATTTATGATATAAAAGTAGAACTGTGTGAGTTGTAATAGAAAAAGAAGATAGCGTTGGGAATGTTTTCCAACTGCTTAAAAAAGGAACAAGCGAATTTATATAATATTTAAAATAGCTTAGCCATAAGTAATTGTTTATTTTATCCCGAAATAATAAACGATTCCTTATGGTAATGGCTGAAACGGCGGGCGTTACTCGTAATTATTAATGAATAACCTATTTAAGTCGCCAATAACACCTTTCTCAGTTTTACTAGGCGTTTCTTAGCATTTTCATCTAGACACCTACAGAAGAAAAAAGTGCTAAATGGAAATATTTAAATCCTTACTTCCTTACAAATTTTTAATAAAATCAAAACGAACTCTGTTTGTTTGTAGCCATTTTACAGCTAAACGGCTGCGCGGATCTTGATGAAGTTTGATAATTAGTTACAGCACATTACAAGGAAGGTTTTTGGTTACCATTTTCTAAATAAACGGGAATAAAGTCGCTAGTAACAGCTTACCTATATTATCAACATCATAGCTCACTATAAGAACAGCTAGTATACCTATATGTATCTTCAACATCATAGCTCATGAAAGGACCAAAAAATAATGTAGATTTTTGACAAGACCTCATAGGTACTGTCTTTATCACTATTTTGCTGTGAATCTCCCATCACAGATTAGGAGCTAGTTACTTCTCGTTGCAAGTTATTCGGGTTATCACGTCGGCATGTCTTGATGAGAATAAATGCCGCCGGTTGCCTGGGATCGTGATCATAACAAACAATAAAGACATTCTTTTTGGCTTGTCGGGATATTGTTAGGGTCTGTGATGTTGGTGCATTGGTTTCGTGGCTTTGACTTTTGCGAGCTAAGAAGATTGAAGTAATGAATTTCAATAATAAGGTTCTGAATTTTAAGTACAAAAAAGTTGAAATGAAATAAGTAAGTAGCTCGACAGTGTTGTGTGATTACTGACACCAAAACGTTTTCGATGTCTTGGTTTTTGATGTGTTGGTTTTTGATGTTGATAGAAAATACTTTAGGTCGCGTCGATAGCCAGAGAAGACTCGCCTCTCAAGTCAGAGGGAGCGGGTTCGGTTCCAGCCGAAGGCACGCAGGACCGGTCGTTGTGAAGATCATTGGGGAAGGCCTTTGTCCAGCAGTGGACGTCTCCCAGACTGACATGATGATGATCACTCACCCATAACTTTCAGTTAAGTTCCATAATGTGTATCACATTTAAAAGTCTGTGCAGGCTAAAATAAGTAAATAGGGTCAACTAGGGCAAACTGCGTCTTTCGAGAATTACTGACAAACCTTTTACAAATTAAGCGCAACCTACATCCATTTCCTATCTTTAGTTGCAATAATCTGTACAATATGGCATTAGTTGCCTAATTTGTGATGGGTTTGTCAGTAATTCTCGAATAACGCTATTGCCCCACAGACACATTTTCCCCAGTTGACCCTAAGTACTTATTCATTTAGAATATTACTAAAATGAAAAATCTTAAACAACTTTATTTTAAAAAATCCGAATTTAAAATTGTTCTTATTTCACTGATGCAAGGCTGTAAAGTGTCCTTAATTTCAAGCACTGTATCATTCCCCTTCAAAGCAGTTTCATAATCCTAATTAAAAGCGTTTACAGTCATTTAACGGGCCATAAACAATTCAAATTCCACGATTTTACAAACGACTTCAGGAATTAAGTCATTGAAATATAATTCTTAAGTACATAGCAGTAAGGTTTTCATACATATCGCATACCGTTCGTAAAAGGCGTCTGTAATGTTCAGCTTGCTCAATTTATTATGAGATAACAGTAGTGAGCTAAACATTAAACAATCTAAGCCAAAAAGTAAGGCTGTGAATTTATCGCTAATGAAAACAAATGAATTGATACGCTAAACGTAGGTATTGGTTAAAATGGAGATGCGAAGGCACAAAACTGTTAGATTTTGTTTCAAAGGGATGTAAGTAATTTTCATACATGATCTTTTTTGAGATGACATATCATAACATAACATTTAATATCGTCACGCTTTTCCCCCGACGGGGCTGGCAGAGGTGTAATCCAACACCCACACTTCGCCGGACGATATTCAGTCCCAAATGTGACAGGGGGCGAGCCTGTCGCCATACACCGGGCTCCAGTTATGTAGCAGATGACACACGATGACATACAATACGCACATATGCTCACACAATGAACAAATCGTGCCTTTTGCTCGCTCGTGTAGCGCTCTCGCTCCGATCAACCGAGCGAAACGGGACAATGAGTCATCCTTTTTCGTGCGTGCAGCCGGCGTTCATCGATTTAAAAAGCAAAAAAGCGATGGCAGCCTAGTTGGGAGAAGGCCCGACTCTCAAGCCAGCGGGAGCGGGCTCGGATCCAGCCGAAGGCACGCACCAATTTGTTCGTTGTGTGAACATCTGTGCGTATTGTATGTCATCTGCTACGAGTACATGACTGGAGCCCGGTGTATGGCGACTGAATCACATTACATTCAGGACTGAACATCGTCCGGCGAAATGTGGGTGTTGTACACCTCTGCCAGCCCCCTCGGGCGAAAAGGCGTGACAATATGTTATGATTAGGAATTTCTCAAATTCGGTACTACGTACGCATCGTTTATAGAAAACATTGTAAGTTGACTTACATTGTCCACTGGCTTTTGTCTTCCTTCCCATTCCCTTTGTTTTTTGCTAAAACAGTCCTTAACTTATGATACACTGTTGTTTACGATTTTTGTAGCGCCTTTCTTTTGTTGAAAAAGTCAGTGAGAAGTTGTAAGGAGTCAGTTAGCGTCCTTGGGGCATTTTATTTCCCCGCTGTGAAGTATTTAAGAAATGTTTATTTCTTTTATTGGCTTTTTTGGACTTCCTCGTTCTTTGAGTTTTATTGAATCGTCTGATCAGTGATACTTTACTTTTGAACAGTTAAACGTTAACTTTCCTTACATTGTTATGGAGGCGACGTTTATAATATTAAAAACGTGTTTTATATACATGATATAAGCCTATTTGTGTTTTTGTATTTCTCTGACTAAAGGTCGTAGCACACCATATCAACTCGGAAAGGAATCGTCGAGTCAGTTCCAAGCTAGGAAACAGTTTTTATTCAGTTTTCCATTAGTTAGATACCTTTTCAAACATTACATATTGTCACACCTCACCCTCGAAGGAGCTGGCAGAGTTGTTATACCCACACTTCGCTGGACGATATTCAGCCCCAAATATGTCAGCGGGCGAGTCTATCGCCATACACCGGGCTACAGTTATGTAGCAGATGACGTACGAGAATAATATATGTTCACACAATCAACGAATTGAAGCGTGCTGTCAGCTGGGTTTGGACTCGGTCTCTCTGGCTTGAGAGGCAGGCCTTCTCCGACTAGGCTATATAATTTTTGCATCGCTAGATAATTTTACACTGAAGGCTTATATGTACCTACCGTGCAAAGGCTAAAGAGGGTCGAGAGAGAGCTATTTTACATAATTAAATAGAATAATTTTCCTGAGTAACACACATTCATAATTTACTTTCCCATGCGTAAGTGTGAGTCCTAGTTCCTTTGATCCGTGATTAATATTTGTTTACCGCCTGATTTTCAGACCACTGGTTTTAGCATAGTAACTAATGAACGTGGAAAATGACGCAAACCAAATCTAGTTCGTACTAAAACCGAATTTAGATCAGATACGAGTCGTGAATCATCGGGATATGCCAATTAGGTTTCATAAGTTTCCGCTATTTCCGTGATGTATTGGACTGAATATTGACTCTTGAAAAGTTTCGGATTTCCGTGGTAGGGATTTTGGGCGGAATTAATTTGTTGCCAAGATTTAGAAATTTTTAGAATCTGTTTATGTATTTATAGGAATATTATTGGCATTAATGAAGAATGTTAATGTTACCATCATGTCAATGTTGACACATTTAAAGCTTAGTAATAATTTCACGACAGCCGTAAAAATTTGTTAGTGACTTTGCCATTCAACTTTAGGTCCTGATAATTATCGGAAAAGCCAAATTATTAAAAATGTTTTCGAAAGTGCATTTGAAAATTTAAAATGAAACATCTAAAATATTGCTCTTTTAAGAATAGATAATAACCTAATAGTTATTTGTTCACAAATATGTATGACGAATACCGTAACGGTAAGTCTATCAACCATTAGTAAAAAATTACGTTCCGTTAACTCGCGTCCAAACAAAAATACAATCCAATTAAAATCCGTTCGCTAATCATCTCATTACAAACGAAGTCGGCAAGAACATGATGTAGGCATCTATTGACCAACTCTATGATGTAGGCATCTATTGACCAACATCCCTCGGTCAGTTTACAAGCAAACAATTAACTGGCGGAAACGTCCAATTACTTTCGATCTTAGCACATCCCGCGTTTCCTGCATGATAAATGTCATGTTTATACGTCAATTTTGTCAAACGCCTACTTCACACACTAAAAAAATAGAGTTGCTATCGCGAACAAATTTTGTCGTATGGCTATCATTCACGCCGTAACAAGGGGCTATATATATTTTCGCGTGTTTTCGCGTTTCGCGAAAAGTGACTCCGCCGCTTTTATCTATACGAGTAGAACCTTATTTTTTTGATGATGCAATATTTAAATCAAAGCGTCTGTAGTCTTTCGAGTGCCTAAACACAGTGAGTAAGAGGCCAGCGCATCCTCGCGGCGTAACTGAGTCAGTTCGAGATGACAAGTCTAGTATGAAAATTATATTAAATATAGATACAAATATAATATAATTTAATATAATTAATAAATGATAATTAATGATTTAATAGAATTTTACCGTCATACAAACATGTGTAAAATCATAGGATTTCACACATGTTTATATGACGGTTGATTATTGTTATTGTTATTGTAGCGTTACATGATCGTGCTAGCCATTGTCCTAGGAGAGTGACAGTAAGCGAAAATGTCACGACGCAATGATATGCGAAACCAAAATATGTTTTTCATGTCGATGGCTATGCGTTTTGGGCATCAAAGGCGCACTTTACAAATACGCTACACTACCAGCCTGCAGTCTACACTCTAAAAAAAAAAACACGACCCAAAATTGGCATAAAATGCAGTTCTTATAATTATGTGGCACAAAGTAATGCAAAATAAATCAAATCAAATCAAATTTATTCATGAAAAGCTTACAAATTTTACTTACAGATAAACCTTAAAAATATAAGGGTAACATTTGTAAATTTGTCTTGTAGCACCTACACTTAGAACAAAAATATTCTTGTGCTGCAGGTGACTACATTCCTTCATTTTTTACAAAGTGTAGGCGTATGTACTATGTGTGTGCAAACTGTGAGTGCGTCAGTGTGTGTGTGTGTGTTTAAATATAATTTGGTTTTGGTTAATTGTTGTTTATGTACCTACTTGAAAGTGTTGCATCTTACCTTTTGGTATATCCTTAAGTTCCTTGATTAAAACTCAATTGCACTAACTGACAATACTGATCTTTAGTGTGTTTTCGCATAATATTATATTTTAGTTTTGGTTTTTCTGAGATCGTATAGCATTTCATCACTGTGTCGCATTTGTCGCTTTAGTAGGGCAATGTGTTTAACGCCACATGTAGATGTTAAGTAAACACACAAGCTTCAATTATTACGGTTAAATGCACTCTACAAGTTAGAACTGACCCAGAAAATAACATTTGATAATATATGAATATGAATGTTGGTAAATATTGGCCCATTTTTTTGGGTACCAGGTGATCATCTAGTTAGTTGGACAATTACAATTGAATGTAATGTCTAATAAGAGAATGAGTTACAACATTTCTGTTTTTGAAATTAATGCCATTTTACCTATATTATGACTAAATAGAAATTATGTGAAAATAATATTTACCTCCTACTTTTGGTAATTAATGTTTTGAGTTCCGATTTTTAGAATGTTTGTATTCACTTGGATTTTACAATACAAAACAATCCTAAACTCTTTATTGACATCAAATTAATTATAAAACCTACCTAAATATTCAAGTAAAAGTGCAAATAGCGATTTAATCTCTTTCAAGCGATCTCTTCCAGACAACCTTTGGACTTTTACGGTTATTAGATCAGACCTTTTTGTGTGACCTATGCATATGCATAGTTTACACAACAAGTGTGTGAATGTGCGTATGCAACATAACAAATGCCATTTTTGTAGCAAACAAGTTCGTAAAGGCCGAGTGGCTAGTCCTGATGTCAGAGTCACTAGGCCGCCCGATGGCCGCCGACATGGCTTGACGATTGTTGTCTTATAACAAACAACCGGGGCCTACAATTTAATGTGTCATCCGAGCCACGGTAGCGCTCAGTTATAAATGTCACCCGCGGTCACCTATTTTTGTACTAAGACCATGTCTATCTATAATGTGGATTAAATAAATATAAGTACCTACTTAATCTAAATAATTATCTCTTTATTATAATTTAAATAAATATAAAAGTGAGACTACTTGTATTAGTAACACTGTTAAATTTCATTAAATCTTAGACATAATTTTGCAAACACAATGCACTTTTTTTAATATCGTCATTTTCCTGTTATTATCTCACTGCTGGGTAGAGAGGCCTCTTGCTCCAGTTATTCAAATTCTTATCTCAGAAATTTCGATGATCAATAATTTTACTTTTTTATGTTCGTCCATTCTCATTATCAAAGTGAAATTTAATGAAAGGCGAATCTCATTGAAATCAAACATCTCGAACACTTGTGGAGATATTTTTAGAATTCACAATGATAAATCACGTTGTATGTTCCGATTAAGAATGAACCTTGAAGGCAGAAGTTTTATGAATGCCTTCTCAAGTGTTATTCCATACTTTCCCTTTTACGTCGAGGGCTTCAAACCAAAACCGCAAGCTTCCGGTACGATTCGATTGATGTGTCTAGTTAGTTGATAATCCTAACATATACACATATTTACACCTATCGTCACGCCTTTTTCCCGAAGGGACTGGCAGAGGTGTAAAATACCCACACTTCGCCTGACGATATTCAGTCCCAAATGTGACAGGAGTCGAGCCTGTCGCCATACACCGGTCTCCAGTCATGTAGCAGATGACATACAATACGCACATTATGTTCACATAATTAACAAATTGGTGCGTACCGTCGGCTGGGTTTGAACCCGCTCCCTCTGGGTTGAGAATAATCCTAACTAACTTGTTTGTTTGTAACGCTTTCACGTCTCAACTACTCAACCAATCATTTTGAAATTTTGCATACATGTTGTCTGGGGTACAGAAAAGGACATAGGGTACTTTTTATCCCGAAAAAAATTACGGCTCCTGTGAGACCGCGGGTGAACCGCGGGGCGCAGCTAGTATTTTATTAAATAGGAATACTGGATTATTTTCCAATTATGCTAAAAGTATGTAACCGATTTTTTTTATATTTATGCCATTAAATTTATTAATATAATAACTTATTAATATTTTTCCATGAAATTTATCAAAGCAAATACCTATTTATCTACTTTTTAAATAAATATTAAATAGGATAAAAATCAACCATTGATCGGATTATCCTACTAATATTATAAACGCGCCAATTTGTAAGTATGGATGGATGGATAGATGGATGGATGTTTGTTCTTTTACGCCAGAACGGCACAACAGTCTGGATGATTGACACAGCGATAGATTATAGTCTAGAATAGCATACGATACTTTTTAACCGCGGGTGAAACCGCCGGCACAGCTAGTCTTTCATATTTAAAAAATACACACCGATTTGAGTAACTTTCTTTTAGTCGGCTAACAATACACTACTTCGCAAAATCAAAGCAATTAAAAAGCTGGGCATAAACTTTTAATAGAAAGCGAATTCCAAATAAAACGGCCTATTCGCGAGCTATTCAAATGCAAAACAAATGAATCACACAACAATTTTAACCTCTCTAATAAATCATCGTTTACAATCCAGAGAATCTACTCATTTATTATTTTAAAATAGAAAACGCATCAGAAAATATTATCCGAACGCAGGTTCATGACACGAAATGGCTATAAATTAAACCAACGGTCCACAAATCATTTCTGTGGTTGACTAATTAACTCATGGAGTGAATTATATTTAGACTCGACGATAAAATGGACTCCGATTGTGATAGACTTCTTAGAAAGGAGATAATAATAGCCGCTACTAATTTTCTGATTTTGTAGAATTTCTTTGAACTTCGCTGATTGATTCTAAAGTAGCGTTTGTTCTTTGTTTGTGGTTGTTTTTATGGCAAAATTTTCGTAGCTCGTTGTTGGATTTTGACATAACAAAAATAACGTCAAAGGTGCCTTTACGTTACTCATAAACTAGCAGCTCAGCTCAGCTGAGCTTCAGCTCTGTGAACTGAACTCCTCGCGAGTCTGCTGTCTTTGCATATTTCGAAATGTCTGAAATATTTGCTGCTGGTGAGTATATGATTTGCTGATGGTGATTATTCTTACGTTTACAACCCCCATGTCTGCACCATTTTGAAATATTTACAAAAATGTCATTAACACGAAATTTCTATAAAATTATTATCGAATTTGTTCACAACATTTAATGGTTGAGAAATGCCGTTTGTGAAGGAAAACAGTTGGACAGACGCCGGATAAAGTTGAGCAGAGACGCTTCACGCGCGTTCAGTCAATAAATAATCATAAGCGGAGTCTTTGTGAAAAAAGTCGTATCTCTGTCAGATTTAGTTTAGCAGCTTCAGGCAGGTATAAAAACTAACTAACTATACAAATCCTACTAATATTATAGAGGCGAAAGTTTGTAAGAATGGATGGATGGATGGATGGATGTTTGTTACTCTTTCAAGCAAGAACGGCTGAACAGATCCGGCTGAAATTTGGCACAGAGATAGATTATAGTCTAGAATAGCACATAGGATACTTTTTAACCGCGGGTGAAACCGCGAGGCGCAGCTAGTACTATATAACTATATACTATAGGTAATCATTATTGAGCCCATGCACTTAAAAAAATACAAAAGAATCTGTTAAGAAATGCGACCTGTAGAGGAAGGCATTTTTGTCGAAACTGAAGCATAGACGCTTCGCTCGCGAACGCTCGCTCGGTCGATAAATGCGAAAGTTTGATAATTTATTTGTTTGTTTGTTATATATTTTTGTTATTATTATGTTGTTATTAGATTTTGTTTTTTTTGTTTTTTTTGTTTGTGTTGTATACTATAGCGATGGCAGCCTAGTTGGGGGAAGGTCTGCCTCTCAAGCCAGAGGGAGCGGGTTCGAACCCAGCCGACGGCACGCACCAATTTGTTCATTGTGTGAACATATGTGCGTATTGTATGTTACCTGCTACATGACTGGAGCCCAGTGAATGGCGACAGGCTTGCCCCCTGTCACATTTGGGACTGAATATCGTCCGGCGAAGTGTGGGTGTTGTATTACACCTCTGCCAGCCCCCTGAGGGGAAAGGCGTGACGATATGTTTGTTTTTTGTTACGTTTTCACAATTTCACTACTCAACCGATCTTCAAGAAATTGTGCATACATATTGCCAGGAGTCCAGAAAAGGAAGGACATAGAACACTATTCATCTCTAAAAAAATTAACAGTTCCCGTAATACCACGGAAGCCGTGGAACGCAGCTAGTCTTTTATTTTCTAATAGTAATTTAACATTAACTGAAATAACACCACTAATTGTTATAAAACAGATAAATAAGAGCTGAACGTGAGTTTGTTAACAATAAATCTATCCTTTGTTGTTTAGACAGAATGTCGAGCTTATTAGTTTTAGTTAGTGTGTATATCATTCATATTTATGATTTTATTTTTGGCTACAAGAAAGGGTTGGCTTTAAGACGATTGTTTGTAAAAATAAACTTAATGATTAATCTTTTTAATAGTGTACATGGGGAGAGTTTTACCCATGCACGAGTGGAATAGGGTAATAGGTTAATAAGAAGAGTGTATTTAAGTTTCTCAATTGACTTTGCTAAGCAGAGTTTTGGTCTTTTTTAAAAAAAGCTTCGCACGGTAAGTACCTATGAATAAACCTTACGTAAAAATAATGTAACTGATGGTGAAGTATACCACAAAATCCATGGCATGTTTTAGGAGGAGTTAGCGGACATAGAGACAGGGACGAACATACGCGGAAAACGACTTTGTTTTATACTAAATAGAGATTGACGTTCATTTTTGCACTTAGCTGCCTACTTGAATTATCTACTCACCTGTCTACTCAAATTTGAATTTGAATGTTTTATAAACCTAACTTTTAGCATCAGTCAAGAAAAAAGTAAAAAGTAAAGCTAGTATTCTCAAACTAGACCTGAGATACGAGTGGAAGACAATCAATCTCAATACCGAGCTCCTGGTATAATCCGATAGATTAACCTATCATTTGTTGAGTGTAGCTTAACTTATCGTCGAGATAGGTAACTCGCTCACTCATTACTTCGTATCTAAATTTATTCGCATCAATGCAGGCCTCGCTTTCAAAGCCAGTCAACGTATCGAATCGATCTTACTTGACTAATACATTTACAAGCTACCATGTACTCAGTATAGAGTGACTCATTTCTAGATGCTAGAAGTTTCTAGACTATTCTAGACAGGTGATGAAACATCATTAAATGTTTTTAGCTAATGTGTTTTTTTCTTTTTCAACATTAGGTAGCGACAGATTTTTCTAACACTAAATAAAAATCACCAAAAACCTTGTGTTGTGATGTTTTGTATCTATTTTAAAACGCTCTAATGACAACAACGTTTTGCTACTTATTTTCAGAAGATGTCCGAATTAACCATAAAGAGAAACGCTAAACGCCAAAAATTACAACACAAGTTATTTTGTCGATCGATATACCTACTACCGCATCATCAATTTTTCTGACTAATGTACATCGCACATTCGTTTGTAGTCCGTCTTCGAAGCATCGACCTTTCGAGCTACCTACCCTTGATTTCACGTGACAAAGACATGGGCACGTTACTATTCTTTAAGTGGTCTATTATTCCTCTAGTAAATTTAGTGAAAATACCTTTTTATTTACCCATAAATAGCGTTATAGCTGCTATTTCAAGTAGAATCCTGAATAACCCATAATGCTTCCGTCCACGGTGTCTCAGTTTATCGACCGCAGTAGTCTGTTTGAATAATTTATGTCAATTCCATTGGAAGCGAGTGCATCTCTAATAGAATTCTGCATGTCGGCTATTTAGGTGGTTTTACATAATACAAGAGCGTTTGTGCTAGCATTACTGTTAAATATCTGAGAACTGATGCGTTTCAACGAACGAAGATGCAATTTGGTGACGTCATGTTCGTTTTCGGTACACTTTTTTTGTCGGGATGACATCTGTCGACGCAGAGTGATTTGGTAGAATCTTTGTGTCAGCGAAATGTATTTTCGTAAAACTGACCTTTGTCAAAAAGTGCAGTAGATGAAACACTCTATCGGTGAAGGGAATTTCGACATATTGTTCATGGCTCCTGGCTATCAGTGTAAAATATATCTCTCAATTTAATATCCAATATCGGTTTCAAAAGCAGAAGACCGGCACTTGCAAGAAAGGTCCTACTCAACTGTGTCTGCAGACACATTTGTACTTCAGTCGCGGTTGGAACATTGTCGTGAACACTTGTGTCCTAGCGCAAATGTTCGCTCACTCTCACTCCATACTTGTTATCCGTGGGCGTTGTCACTACAGTTGGATAGTTCCGGAAGCATGTATTCGTGGAAACTCCAAGTCGACCGGAGTACAATATTACTGACTATTATGTTAGGGCGTCACCCTTCTACCATTTGAAATTGTCACTGGTAATATCAATGTTTTTTTTAAAACCTAAGTTTTATCTCAGCCCGCAATAGTTAACGACATCAACCCAATCGCCTCTAATCTAATTACACTGGATTGAAAAAGAGCGTTATCAATCTCTTCGCCCGAGAAACCTCTTAAAAAGCATTTTAAAAGTGAACATTAAATGGGCGGTGGAAAAGCGAGCGAGCATTTTGTTCGTAAAAATAGCTTGCTTTAAAAAAGTAAGGGGTTTCTTCAAAAAAAAAAAAACATTACTAGAGTGACTGACGCAATGTCTAATCGAAAGCTACGTACGGGCATAATTATACTTACTTTCAAATCATTTTATGGAACAGATTTTACTAATCAAAGCAACCAATTATCCATTTTTCAGGTGGACAACGTTTTCACCAACCACATGATTACACACAGACGCGTGACAAGGCAAATAAACACAGCACAAGTAGCGAATTTGTGGCTTGTGTTTTGAGAAGGCGTTGTTTAGAAAAATACCTCTTTTATGTAGTTATTCTAAGGACTTGAAGTTCGCCAACTTCAAGTAAGCCGTGTGTCACCTCCACCTACTTTACTTAACGTTTTGCCTCAAAGCTAGGGAATATTAAAGTCTCCTCTAAGAAAACAGTTCAGGTACTAACACTTTTCATGTAAATTAAGGTAAGTGAGGATTTATTAAAAGAAGATTTTCTCGATATAGCTCGAGTTTGAGATTTTAAGTAAGAAAGGAATAAAAAGAACTCTTGTCAATAGACAATTTTTATTTTGTGAGCAAAAAACAAGTAAGTATACAAAAAAAACAAATATAAACAAAAAAATAACAATAAAAATTAAAAACTATACGAAAACAATGTTTTTTGCCACAAACCGATTCCAACTCAGCAGAATAATACTTACACATAATTTTAGATTATGTGTATTATAGTATGTGAAATCTGAATCTAATTCTGAAATTTTGATGTGTATAATTACTTAAATGCGTTCATATTAATAAACAAATGAATAAAAAAATATTTATATACCGGTTAAAATAATGATTTTAACAGGTTAGACTTAAAAGCTAGAAATATTTGTGTAAGAAGTTATAATCGATAATCGTTCTTATTATGTAGCAGGTCTGGAACATACGATATAAATATCCGAGTGAGCGTGAAGCGCTAGAAAAGTGTCTCGGCTTGTCAGCCCGGTGGATGTCCGACTGTACTCCATTACAGGTCGCATTTCTCAACCGACTTTCGATATTTTGTGCGCAGGTTCGATAATAATTACTTAGATGGTTTTTTTTGTCGATTCAGTAACTTATTAGATTTTTTTTTATGTAGAATAGGTCGACGTTTGACCACCAACTCGCCTGATGTTAAGCGACGTTGTGGTCTAAGATGGAGCACGACGACCTAGAAGGTACCTATTCACTCTAGCCTTGAAGATACCCAGGTTATAGTTAGTCGGGAATAAAGACGATGATACAGATTACAGTCGGGGATACAGATATTTTTCAAAATGGCGGTGAAATGGGGGTCGAAAACAAACAAAATATAAATTTTAGCCATTTTTAAAATTCAAACAAAGACAAGAAAAACTCGAAAGCTGAAAACCTCGCGTGTCTGACGCGAGGTTTTCAGCTCACAAAGCCACTAGTAAATAATTATTATGTAGGGTCAACTGGGGTAAATGTGTCTGTGGGGAAATTGCGTCTTTCAAGAATACTGACCAACCCTTCACAAATTAGGCAACTAACGCCATCTTGTACAGATTATTGCAACTAAAGATAAAAAAGGTGAAGGTAGCGCCTAAATTGTGAAGGGTTTGTCAGAATGTCTCAAAAGACACATTTGCCCCATAGACGCATTTGCCCCAGTTGACCCTACTTCCTAACCTCAAATTTGTTGTGTTTGTTTAGTTTCCTAATTTACATCCTAACGGCTGTGTAGGCTTCGTTCCCAATAACAAAACAGTGAGCGGCGGACTGTTCGCTGACTGACTGAGTTGCGAACCGGGTGAATTAAATGTCGAGAGAGCAGCGAACTATAGTAAATTAGCCACGAAACGTACGCGAATTATTGCCAGAAAGTGACTTTTGCCAGAAAGTGACTTCGCCGGTGTAGTGAGCATACTTCACCGCCGACTGGAGCAAATTTTGCACGAAATTTTGCCGCAAATAAACCGTTAACTGAATGAGTCTGTAAGCAAAACGCCGCAAACTGCGTATAGTACGCGCTGTTTTAGTTTTTACTAACTAAAGGCAAACTTCGCCGGACGATATTCAGTCCCAAATGTGACAGGAGGCGAGCTTGTCGCCATACACCGAGCTCCAGTCATGTATCAGATGACATACAATCCGCACATGTTCACACAATGAACAAATTGGTGCATACCGTCGGCTGGGTTTGAATCCGCTCTCTATGGCTTGAGAGGCGGGCCTTCTCCAACTAGGCTACCGATTTTTTTCTGAAGCTAAAAAAATATTCAGTTTCTACTAAAATTTGTCTATGTCTATGATTCTTTCTAATCAAAAAAACAAATCATATAAATCAAAATAGCTCAATTTCCAAACTTCGCGTGGCGCTCTACTACGTAAGAAATTTGTTATTGAATCTTATCAGAAATACTTGATGAATAGATTGATATTATATCTACGTAAATTGATAAACAATGATTTCTGAAGTACAAGATATATTGATATTGAAGGCCTCTATGATTGCTTTTTGATTGAAATATGATGATTTAGCTACCGATATACTATTATATATCTACTTAAGTATTGTCTGATATAACGCTTTAGTTAGTTTTGAAAAATAAACAAAACTATTGAATAAAAGTATAGCTGCCATAGGAATACGAGCAAAAATACTAAGAAGTTAGGTACTTAAAATGAATAAAAGAACTTAGGAAAGTTTTGCAAGTTCCATTTACAGTGTTGAACAAACTAAATTTAAACGCCACCACCTCTATTCAAGGTAAACAAAATAGTTAATTGCCTACTATGCAAACCCATGCCTTAGAACAATACTGTGATACAGTACAGTAACTTTCTACAAGTAAGAAAAACTAAAGACAATGTACCTACGACCATTGTAGGTACTAAAGCTTTTTTGTGTAAGTTAGCTGTAGACAATAAAATAATAATTTCACTAGTGGGACATCTTTTTGCATTTCAAATTTCGGGTTCCAACATTAGAATGCACTCTAGACAAGCGTGAATAGGCGCCTCATGGGCTAGCATGCTCCATCTTAGACAGCATCTTCACTTTCCAACAGGTGTATTGTGGTCGAACGTAGGCCCATCCAGTCATTAAAAAATCGCTTGCTTCAACACTTGTGCTTTTACGCTTACTGCGAATGCTCGCAATATATTTGGATCAATAATGTTTGTAGATGATTCGATGACGGTCCCATGACTTCGTGTTTGCACTTCGTAGCGTTCGCCGCCCGATGGCGGTTTCGTTGACGCGCGATAAAGGTTTGGTTTAGAAATTTGCGAGTGTAGGAAAAAGGTATTTTTTTTTGCGTAGAGAAGAGGCCGTACGAATTCAGTCGAAATTCACGCGCAAGTTACGAAAGTAATTGTTCCTAGTGACCTTTCACAGGTTCGGTTAGTAACGTATTCATAAATAATCCAGTTAGTTTGTGACAATTTGTTCAAATGTATAAATTAAACTTAACTATTTAATTTGGCTTTACTCTGTCACTGTTACACACTACCACTGTGCACTATTCATGTAAATTAGGATGAGAAAGGTTCTATTCGTGACGCTTGGAAAGACTTTACCGAACAAAGCCTTTGTGCCGGCTTTACGGACTAAGTAAGGAATAATGAAAATGTGCGGAAAATCGACGGAAAAACGAGAAAAGCTCGAAAACGCTGATTTCAATATAGAGCTTAATCAGAACGTTTCAGTCCTTTGGTACATTATCGAGAGAGCTATCAAAAATCATTTTAGTTCTTAGAATAACCAGCTTAAAGACTAAACGAAAGTCGAGGAGTCACAACAAATGGTTTTCGCAAATCCAATGCCAATTCAAAATAATTATTGCTCGATACCGAATCAATAATTGAACTGCAATAAATAAGTCAATGTCATGAACTCTGAGAAACGGATACTAAGAGCTTTGAGTACTGTGGCAGATAAGTCATAAGAAGACGCAGTAGCGACCGATAAGGTTAACCCTGTCAATCCATTGATGGACGACTCCGTCTATCTTCATGATACCGTCGCTTTAAAAGGCAATGCAATGCAGACAGCCGTTTATACGATTACAGGCGGACCATTTAACTATGTCACTATGCTAGCCTAAATAAATAAATTCAAGTCCGTGCGTCTTCACGTCCATTCAAAGAAAGAACTTGTTGGCGATGCGCCAGCTTTTTGCTGCACTATAAGGCAGGATTGCTGTAAAAAAATACTTTAAGCGCTGCCATCTCTGGAGCAGTAATTGCTAGCTTTATGTTTATGGCTGACCACCCGGAAATTTCTAAATTCCTCGCAGGCCACAAACGAGTGTGATAAACTGTGATAGAACTTGATGGTTTTTGACGTTACGTGCAAATATACATTCAAAAGCTTCTTATCTCCACCGGGAAGCTCTAGAGCTCCCACGCGTAAATAAATTTGCTAAACATTCAAATGCGATTGAGGATTTGGGTGTTAATGGGGTTTCTAATAAGGCAAACGTGACATAAATCCCATAAAACATTGATATACAAATAGCCAAGTTAAGTTATTCTATTGCGTGGTGTTCGATTCTCATACTTATTATTCACTCAACACACCTATACATTTGATACTTTCCAACTTTAATTCGTGATGTCTTCACTATCATTCCAAATTCTAAAGCTATAAAAATTCGACAATCAAGAGCCGGTAACAATTAAGATGCCGTACAAAGATCGAATTCCTCGATTTAGTGTTCATTGAAGTTATGTTTAACAAACTTTCAAAGTGTCGGTGCAAGTAACGTTTGTTTGGCTTTCACATTTATTGGTGTAACAACACGCCCATCTTGAGCGAGCAATAAACCCTGATCGACGCTGATCCGTCCACTAACTGATCCAAAAATAACATCATCGAATACTGCGCTGGAGTCTCTGGAGTAATTAACGCGGCAGTATCCAAGCTTACGTTCCAAGCTGTTGTAAAAATTACTTTGAAAACATAATTTGCTATGAATAGACTACCTTCACTTTTTTTAATTTGTTAACATATTTAGTGAGTTTGTTTGTCATCTGCTACATGACTAGAGCCCGATATATGGCTACAGGCTCGCCCCCTGTCACATTTGGGACTGAATATCGTCCGGCGAAGTGTGGGTGTTATATTACACCTCTGCCAGCCCCTTCGGGGGAAGGCGTGACATTACTATGTTATTACATCTATGTATCTATCCAAATTTTCACATCAGATACCTACAAATTTTTGAATCAATTCATCAGTATTTTATACATAGAAAAAATGGAATGAGCTAACTAATGACGTAATTGAGAAAATAGGCGTTGAATGGCATAGTTACTATGGACAGTAGATAGTTAGTATGTCATTTAACGCCTGCCTATACAAATTTAACGTCACATGCATTGATCTACGTTACTGCTATATCACACTATAATATAGTTCCTCCATACGGAAATAGATCGGTGATACCAATGACACACTTCAGTAGCACTCGTGTCTGTTGTTTTTATTATGACTTCACTGGAATCGCTTGGGTGGTCTGCTTAATGTCTTTTAAACAATTCTTTAGAAAACTCGCTTCTGCTAATTTATAGTCAAAGTTCTTAAGTTAGTGATCTGGGTATTTAGAAGTTACTAGGGTCGGCTGGTAAGTTCTGAGTATTCGAGATTATCTTTGGTACCTGTCATCAACTCACTTTTGGGCTGAGATTCTGCTTATTTTTTTGTAACTTTGCAAAACTAAAACTAAGTTGTTTTTAATAAATAAATTGTTTTCAACGCCTTGCTTACTTTTGTTTTTTACCTAGGGAACATCCTTATTCAACTTTTAATGTTCTGAATTTCAAAAAACCCTTAATAAAAGTAATTTTCATGTACGAGTATGTCGTATTATTTAATAATGGAATAAGTACACATGATGTAATTCAATCCATTACTTTCGATATTTAATCAAGCTATCAACTGTTATACCAAAACAATCCTTTAAAAGTTATCGTAAGTGTCAACATTAATAATGAGTAATCGATGTAATAACTTGATGAATAATTCATTATCGAATTGTATCACAATCGATTTGTAATAATTATAGTCAGCTGTTTCCTACTCTTAATAAATAAAATAACGTTTTGAAAGTTATAGTGAGTACAAGCATCAATTTGGTGGGTATTGTTAAAGAATATTGTACTTAAGAGTCCGGCGACCTAACTAATTTCGACCTAGGCGACCTAGACTAACTTCGCATTGGCTTAAGGTTTCTATCGCCATTTCGTCTAGAAGAAGAAGACGAGTGAAGAGAGCGAGTAATGATATTGACGAGCCTCTAAACTTACCTACAGAGTGACAAAATGCAATTTCAATTTTTTTTATGACTTTTGCACTACTGTAATCATTCTTAAGTGACTAAGAATTTCCCTTGTATTATTGATTCATTTAACAGCTAATGATGTAGACAACCTCCCTATGTAATGGAGTTTTTGTTTTGCTTTGTCTACCTATTGAATAAATCACTCCAAAGTGACCCTTTAAAATGCGGATATTTTTCATAGCTCTATTTTCGCTTGCGAACGTTTTTAAAAAAAAAACAAGAACATAGGATCGAAGATATTGTTAATTTAATTGTACATGCTAAATTTCATCATAATCTGACAAACGGTTTTCAAGAAATTTGAGTAGCGCGTTTGTATGGAAATTTCAGAACGTCGCGGCCCTCTTAACTGTCATATCGATCCAGTCATGTGGTATCACTGCCCTTAGCACTATGTCAGTGACTTGTTGAATCGATATCTAATAGCTATTCGTAGTACATAGTCGGCGTTTATGGACGCTTTGCAGTCGACCTACTACCTATAATATTAAATAGATACCTACTATTCGTGGCTGCAGTTTCACCAGCACTGCCACAGAAACCATTAGATGTTTTTTTTTAGGTTTTTAAACATTTCGGTTTTTAGGTTTTCGGGATGAAAGGTACCTTATGTCCTTTTCTGTATTCCTGAGAACGTGTACGCAAAATTTTATGATAATCGGTTGAGTATATAGTTACGGCGTAAAAGCCTAGTAAATAAACAAACTCACTTTCTCATTTATAATAATAATACAAATAATAAAACATTTCTTTACAAAAATACAGCACATAAGCAAATTTATAATATATGTATCTGATACAGAGAAGAACCTAGAAAAATATGATCGGTGAGCCTCAAACCAGGCTAGGCCTGTATCTTGGGTACCTTGAGAACAGAGCATATATGATTTGATCTGCGCTGACAACATGGAATTACTAACCGTTAATAATAGTATGTATGTACATTGTTAGAACAGAATAAATTAATAAATCAATTAAAATCATTAATTTATTACTTTTTTATAAGTTTTTATAATATTAGTAGCTGGGCCCCGCGGTTTCACCAGCGGATAAAAAATATCCTATGTGCTATTCTAGACTATAATCTATCTTTGTGTCAAATTTCATCCAGATCTGTTCAGTCGTTCTGGCGTGAAAGAGTAACAAACATCCATCCATCCATTCTTACAAACTTTCGCGTTTATAATATTAGTAGGAAGGAAGTTAGGATGTACATTTAAACTTACGTCGTATAATTTGCTTTGAGCTTTCGCATAGATGATAAGGTACTCGTTAATAGGTAAGACGTACCTACATTTATTACTAGTATAAAAAATCGAGGCATTTACTTAATTAAATAATTTGGTGTGGCTGTGTTGGACTATAATAAAAACAAATATGGAGTGCTAAGCGTTAAATCATCTTTTTTTACATTCTTTAAGGCTTAGCAGGTGCTACTGCATACTTTTTGTTGAAAACAAAAATGATGTTCATTTTTTGTGACTAATATTTTGAGGATCCATAATTGAATGAAGATTGGTCACACAATTTTTTATGCTAATAAAAAAGAATCGTTAGTCGTCCCATTAAGAATTTAAACATCAAAACTCAATCTAATATACTTTTAAACATATTAAAAATCAAATTTAATCGAACCAAATGTTCTCTGAAATATTAACACCTCCCACGCAAACCCGTGTTTATTAACCGACAGCATTTAATATTTAGTTTTATCTGAGCATGTTTTCCGCAAAAGGCGAGTAAGGTGTCTTCAGACTACTCTATACCTATAGGTATCTATTGTCAACATAGTTTTATTTTCACCCAGTTTCAAGATGTTAAATTTTAGAGCAGCTTTAAAATGTATACAAGAGACATCTAAACTAATGATCGAAGTTGGTTCCTATGTCTTACGCTCTTGCTAGAGCGGTCTTTTTAGTAATGTGTTACATACGATAAAAGCAGATATAGACGAAAGCAGATAACAGATGTTATATGCTTCTGACTTAGTATATTACAAATGCAAAAGTAAGTTTGTTCAACTTTTTTGGTCGTTTTCACGTCTCATCCGAGCAGAATTCGATTATGCATACACGTTGTCAGGAGTACTAAAAAAGACATAAGGGTACTTTCTAACAGCAGGTAACACCGCGGAGTGCAGCTAGCAATCAAAAAATTACGGGAATGTTACGGGTTTAGAAGAACTAATCTTTTCGCTATCGCGTAAGTGTTCATACAAAATGTGCTGGTGATATTATAGAAGCTAAACGCAGGTACACAAAAGGCAAAATTGATTGCCTGTACCTAGTCCTAAAGTTTATTCCTACTCCTAAAAGTTAACTTTTTCAGTTATCCATTTTTCAGTTAGTTCTTTCAGTAGTACTAAAAAAAAACTTATGGAACCAGTTAGATTAAAAGAACCATGAGCAAAAGTAATTTCTCGTAGCGCTATTTATAGAACTTAGTAGACCCATAGGCAACAGATGAAAGCGCTTACCGCTTCGTTATTTTATGATTACCACGACGTACCACGCGTACCAGTAAGAGACACCCTCTTATGGTGGAAATTCCGCCAAAACGCTATAAGCGTTAAAAGTCAACTTTTTCTTGTAAGAACTGTAGAGGTGTGGAACTCGTTGCCTGCGTCTGTCTTTCCACCTAAATACAATCCGGGGTGTTCAAGAGTAAAGTGAATAGGTATCTCCTAGGCAAGCGTGTTACACCTTCGATCACGTCGACGCTTCCCATCAGGGGAGTCAGTGGACAAACGCATGCCCTAGTCTGTTTAAAAAAAAAAGGATGTGCCACAGTCACGTAGTCTGAGAACGCTTGAAGTCCAGCGCAGACGCGCCCGCGGCTTCATTTGAATAAACTGGAATAATTAATAGTAACTCTAAAGACAAAGAGGGCCGCTCTTCATGTAAATAAGAGCCCGTAGAATGTCATTTTTGCTTTGCAAACAGCTTAGTTGCAACAGTAATTGTTTTCGTTCAGCGACTTGGCGTTTTGATGAAGGAAAAATAGTCGCACTAAATACTATTTTTTTTTTTTTTATGTAGAATAGGTCGGCGTTTGACCACCAACTCGCCTGATGTTAAGCGACGTTGTGGTCTAAGATGGAGCACGACGACCTATACGGTACTTATTCACTCTAGCCTTGAAGTTTTGTAGAGTGAAGAAGTACAAAGACGGCAGTTGAGTGAGGCGCTAAAGTGCGCCACTGCTCAGACCCGTCTTCGGAACGGTTACACCGGACTACATCCCGAACCACGACTAGGTCATTTCACGGCATGGCTTGGTCCGGTGGGTGGTAACTAGCCACGGCCGAAGCCTCCCACCAGAGTTTGCTACCCGGTTAGCACTACCCGGGGACCACGTGTAGGGAATCAGAATAGAGTACACTCCTACGGACGTAGGTAGCTCAGCCCCCAAATGCCTAAATGCGATGGTTCTTGTCTTAGATAAATATACGCGTGACTACTCAAAGGGTTTTGTAAGAAAATTAGATGAACTCTTTTATTGTTCACACCAGAATTTACAAAACAGAAAATAACAATTCCTAAAATGTGTGTAAGAACTGGCTGTCTAATAGCTATGAGCGATCCTTCTTGGTAATCTCAGGATCAAGATGAACAGGTGGGCTATTCCTGCTCGTGAGATGAGATGAGATTTTATCTTGGTCACTCTCACACCTATGACGTTTCAAACGAGAGCAACAAGGACGAAAAAAGGTGAGATGAAAATCTCAAATCTCCGAATAGGGCCACTGGTAGGCTAAGACGGTATAGCACGAAAGATGATCCTTGACAAACTACGTGGTTCTACTTTCGTTGGTTTGATTTTTAGGATTTCTGATTTTTTGGTTTATGGGTCTATATTGAAATGTTCTTGAAATATTTTCCTACCACTCTTCTAAGTCTTATCTTTCGTGGCACGTACTTTATTAAAAGTGAAATATAATGTGTGAAAAAAAAAAACACTTTAAACTTTAATTAACACTGACGTAATATATATCCTAGGCTCTAATAAAACAAATTAATTAAAAAAATAGGATAGTTTTCATATAATAAGATTTTCTTTTCAAAATGCGAATAAAAGTCGTGATTAACTTTAAAATTGCCAGTTTGAATCTTGCCCCAGCATAATCGCTTAAAACTGGGAAACCAGTAAACAGACATCTAGTCAAACCGTAAAGCGTTCAACTACCTGCCCAGACCGTCGGAGTTATTAGCAATTCAGCAATACAAAACGTGTCCAGAATCGGAACGGTGGCGAAATTTCATTTAGCATCACTCAGCAGCGGACAGACGATTTGTCTTGTCATCCGAGTCATCTGCCTGTGAACTAATTTGAATTTGTAATTAAACTTCTGTATACTGGAGATAAGGACAAATTATAAAGGAGTGTTAGACTTTTGTTGTTAGATATTTGATAGAAACTTTCTTCTAATTTCACTTGTTTTTGCGCTCAGCAATTGTACCTGTAATCGTACATGTTTTTCGTACTTTTCGTGAATTTCATCTGAACCCTTTTAATTGTAGTAACAGACAACACAAACTTTTGTTTTCAGTTTGTCTTCTCATTACTTTCGCGGAGACGTATTATCTGCATTATTTGACCAAGATGGCATCGACCACCAAAAATCTCTTCGAGTACTTATCAGCATGATTTTATCACATTTAACCTAGACCTTATTTTTTTGAGTACGAGGACCAGCAAGAAGTTGTTATGTCGGCAAGCTATCAGTTACTTAGGTGTACACTACCTTTGTTACGGCCACACTAACAAGAATCGCCAATGCCCATCTTTGTGTGAATTATTCCAATGATTAATGCATTAATTTCAACGTGATAAATTGGATGCCCACACTGGAACGGTCTACGTCAATGCTCATTAATGTCATAGAGCAATGTTGATGCCGTTGTAAAATTAACGCGACACGTCATGGCCACACTAGCGTTTAACGTCCATCATCGCCATAATTATCGGTATTTCCCGTTAATGTGGCCGCGATATAAGGCCCAAGCAAGTATTTAAAACCCCATACACGATGTTCGTGTTAGAACTACATTTCATATTTGAAACTCCACGACTATTACAAAAATAGCACCATTTTATTCCAGAAGTTCAATGAAACTCTTGAGTGATTACGAGCACAAATCTGGAGGCGTTAAACTTTCTCGCCCTAAAAATAGTTTGGTATTAAATCAAACAAAAGACCGTTTGGCGCGCTGACAGAGACGGTGCATGTTGTTGTTAATATGACGCCGGTTTAGGCACTCACTACGGAAATAAATAGCAGTAAGGTACTCGTATCTAGAAGTATCTGCTTATATCTATGAGGAGCTCTACTTATTAACCTACTCGGCGTATAAATACGATGACTCCAAATTCATGACAAAAAAAACTCCAACTGTAAATGTAGTCGAGGAAAAACCAAAATTTTATTGAACAAACTGACGTGGTTTTCACACATTATGATTTATAAAACGGGAATTACTCATGTACATTGTACGACTATAGTTTCAACTGCGTTCGGCGGTCTTCGTCAAGGCGCACGCGGCAATCAAAAACTATAGTCGGAATAATCGACTAAATCGTACGTGAGTAATTCCCGTTTCATAAATCATAAAAACCAAAATCTTACACAATTTCTATTAACATTACACTTTGTTTAAAGCATTGTTTAATGCTTTAAAATTTCAGCTGAGTAGAGCAAAGTTTTAAAAATGACGCATCTCCAATGACAACGTATGTTGTTGTCTTGACGTGTAAACATAACTTTACAAAAAGTTGCAACGATGTGATGCACCATTTAAAAATGTACGAGATACGCTACTGCTTATCGAAACGTAGACTACAGTTCGTTCACCACAAAACTACTGCTAATTTAAAACATGAGAAATGTATGAATCAAGAAAAACAATGAAATCACGGTGATGTCAGCCCGCTCATAAAGATTATTAACACGAACTGTTGAAAACAAATAATACATTTAACGATTATTGGAAGCACTTTTTGCTTCACCTAATAAATACTCCCACTCAATATTGAGTCGATTTAAATAAGATTATGTTAAAAAAGCGACCCGCCTCAGATTTGTACGGTACCTTCCGTAAAAATCATCTAACTGATGGTGGAAACGGCATCAAAATCCATTGGGTGGTTTAAGAGGAATTGGCAAAAATACAGACAGAAAGAAGAACAGACGCGGAAAGCGACTATTTTTTAGACTATGTTGATAAAATATTGTAAAAGCATTTCTATTTAAAATGTATTTGAATTTGAACACGAAATTTAGCTTCCAAATTTTGATGTCAATAATTCAATCAAACCGCATTCTCAAACTCAATTCTGACCACAAAAGTTTTAAGTTCAAAACTACGAACATTTTCTACATTTACAGAAGTTTCACATAAAAACAAAGTAAGTAAATAACTAACTGAAGTCGGTAAGTAACAAGAGAAACTTAAAAACTTAAATGGTATCTTACTCGTCCAAGCTTATGGAATTTGTAAGCAAGTACCTAGACTCGTATAAGTAAAAAATTGAAATTATTCACAATTTAAATTATTTTAAATTTTAAATTAGAGTGTCTATCATTTTAATATGCGTAAGTTTTTAACACCCGACGCAAAAACGACGGGGTGTTAAGTTTAACGTCTCTATTTGTGTGTGTGTGTGTGTGTGTGTGTGTATGTGTGTACATGTGTGTGGCATCGTAGCTCCGGAACGGATGAACCGATTTTGGTTTTGTTTTTTTTTTATTGAAAGGTGGTTTAGTCGGGAGTGTTCTTAGTTTTGATGAAACTCGGTGTTGGGGGTTTTAATAAATTTTTAATCTATATTTAAATCTATAAGGTAAAATTGCAGGACTGCTGGAAATTAGGGCTCAATACAGTTAAATATGGAATCTTTATAAAATTGCCTTTATATTCTAGAGTATTCTTCCAATCTAATAAATCGATTATTCAGAGTATAAATATTGCAACATCAGTAATATTTGTTATCATAATAATCTTGAAAATTTTCGACCGAGCGAGCGTTAGCGAGCGAAGCGTCTATGCTTCAGTTGCGACAAAAATGCTTTCGTTTGTCCGAATTCTGTCTGGTTCTCTGTCCGAATTTCTGTCCCCCCTACTGAGCGCATTCCTTAACCGATTCTCTTCAAATTTTCAAACAAAATTACAAAACAATACAATATATCTTTATTGCACACCAAAAACTACATGGAAATCTTAAAAACTAAAATACATTTTTCGGCAGTACAAGGGCGACCTTATCGCCTAAAGCGATTTCTTCCAGGTAACCTTTGGATGGACAGGAAACTTACAAAAATTGAGTAGATTCAATATGGATTTTTTTAGAAATGTGACCTGCAGAGATGTCAGCAGCGAGATCTACAGTTCACAGAGCCACTTGTATATTATCTTCTCTGACACCGTACAAACCATAACTATATCTTTAGCACCTTAAGAGGGCCGCGGCGCTCTGAAATTTCCATACAAACGCGCTTTTTAAATTTCTTGAAAACCATTTGTCAGATTATGATGAAATTTAGCATGTACAATTAAATTAACAATATCTCCGCCCCTATGTTCTTGGTTTTTTAAAAAACGTTCGCAAGCGAAAATAGAGCTATGAAAAATATCCGCATTTGTAAGGGGTCACTTTTGACTGATTTATTTAATAGATAGACAAAGCAAATCAAAAATTCCATTACTTATGGAGGTTGTCTACATCATTAGCTTTTAAATGAATCCATAACACAAGGGACATTATTAGTTATTAAAGAATGATAAGAGAAGTGTAAAGGTTATAAATCAGAAAAAAAACCACTTTGTCACTCTGTAAGTAACTTTAAAGGCTCGTCAGTATCTTTACTTGCTCTCTTCGCTCGCCAATACGAAGTTAGTCTAACGTGGTCGCCGGACTCTTAACCGCCAAAACATCGCTTGATTAACTACTGCCCGATGAAGACAAATTGCTTCGAAAAGCGAAACCGAAAAATTCCCCACCTCATCAATCCCGCTTTAAAAGCTCGCTTTTAACATAAACCATCTAATGAGGCGTTTCACTTAAGTTTCAGATACTGTCACCTGCAGGGCCGTAAATACCCGTATCTTGAACACTTTCACTGACACACGCTAATTAAGATAGCAAGCAAGAATCTAGTTGGATGCAATCTTAGAACTGTTTTGTTTCAAAGCTGCTTGCAATTTTGCAGCGGCACCTTTATCCCGTGTTCATGTTCTTGTTCACACATACACACAAATCGTCACGCCTTTCCCCAGAAGGGGCTGGCAGAGGTGTACAACACCCAGATTTTGCCGGATGGTATTCAGTCCCAAAATGTGAAAGACACGAGCCTGTTGCCATACACCGGGTTCCAATTATGACGTAACAGATTACATAAAATACGCACATATGTTCACATAATGAACGAATTGATCCTTCGGGAGAGTCAGAACCTGCTCCCTATTGTTTGAGGGGTTAGCCTTCTCCGACTAGGCTATCATTCTTGTATTCAACTGCACGTAAGCTGCGCACCGCAGTGTTACCAGAGGCTGAAAAAAGACTCTGTTTCATTGACCCTGACAACGAGTATGCAAAACTTCATGGCGATCGGTCGAACAAACAAACTCACATTCATTTTCACTTTCGTATAATATTATTCAGTTAGTTAGTCCCAATCTTCAATTTTCAAAACCTTCGCTTCACTTATACAATAGTACGTAATATTTATATTAATCAAATGAGTATATAAATATTACGTATTAATAAACTTTAATCTTCATGAATATGGGGATTAAAATTTAAACTACTATTTTTTGAAGTGTAAAATTTCATTATTAAAACGAATAATCCTACTAATATTATAAACGCGAAAGTTTGTGAGAATGGATGGATGGATGGATGGATGGATGGATGTTTGTTACTCTTTCACGTCAGAACGTCTGAACAGATCTGGATGAAATTTGGCACAGAGATAGGTCATAGTCTAGAATAGCACTTATAATAATTTTTAACCGCGGGTGAAACCGCGGGGTGCAGCTAGTAAGATATATAATTATAATAAGAGACGGAGAAAAGGAAATCAATAATCGGCATAAACAAGCCTATTAGATGCTTAGCTCCACATGTAACGAAACTTCAGATGAAGGCCACAAATCAAAGATTTAATACACTTAGATAACGAAAGCATCACTAAAGGAATGTAAAGAAGTTGTTCGAAACACCAGTGTTAACATCAAAGGCGGTAAGATTTTCTCATTATAGTACACGAAATAGCGAAATAGGAGTCCATTAAAAATCTTAACAAACAAATCCGACTTTTGATCTCGCCCACACAAAATATCAAACAGGTAGAAAGCTCGAAAGCATTAATTCATTATTTTTCGAAATCATATTTGACATGAAACGATAAGGTGCGTGGGACAACAGTAATTTGTTATTTCGTTACGACACGCTTTGCAGTAAGTATACGACACGCTAGTACAGTTAATTTTTTGAGACGAATCAAAAGCATTTATCACTTTAACTATCTTTAACATATCGTCACACCTTTTCCCTCGAAGAGGCTGGCAGAGGTGTAATACAACACCCACACTTCGCCGGACGATATTCAGTCCTAAAATGTGACAGGGGGCGAGCCTGTCGCCATACACCGGGCTCCAGTCATGTAGCAGATGACATACCTACAATACGCACATATGTTCACACAATGAACAAATTGATACGTGCCGTCGGCTGGCTTGCCAAACCCGCTCCCTCTGGCTTGAGAGGCGGGCCTTTTTCAACTAGGCTATCATCGCTAATAGATAATTAATCGAAAATATATAGATAGATAAATTTAGCACTTAGAATGTTCAAGAGCTAATTGTGCACTTTGAGAATCCTGCACCTTCTGAATTATTTACCTTCTTTTTTTTTAATTAGAGTGTTCTTGTAGAAACGAACCTTACCTTCTTATATACCTACAAACTGATGGAAAATTATCATATTGTGAGCAAATGGAAGAGTAGTGAAATATGATGATAGAAATTAAGAACATAAAATTTGCTGTCAAGTTTTATTATTAACTCGTAGCATACAAAGACAAACACGAATAACATATTACTCATTTAACACTTGAATCTAAATATGACGCTGATCTACAATAAATCTTTCGTCCAGCAAAACAAAAAGGCCTCTGACTTACTCACGCGCAGTTCATCGCACAAATTAGAACTATGATAAAATCGTTGCTGATTTCACGTATCGAATTGCAATGAGTCAATAGTTCAGACTCGGAACAGTATTCTGGCATGTACAATGATATCTCGGTCCCTCTCACTCTTATACCTTTCCTAACGAGAGCGACAGTGACCGAAATAATATCGTGTGAACCAGAATAAGGCCCCAGATCTAGCTAGCTACGGTTCAATGACTTTTATCCAGTAATTAAAAAGTCATCAAACTGTGCGTCACAGGTACGAGGTCGTTATTTTGATAGCAAACCATAAAACTATTCGCACAGATTGCTCATGCAAAAATTGCTCGCAAAATAAACGGCGGGTAGTTTCAGTTTTATTTTTCAAATTGAGCGCTCTTCCGTAAATAGTGATATAATTTTTTGTAACAATGTCAAAAAGTTTGTTACATTTTATTGTTAGTGAAATCATCATTTAAAGTGGTTTGTTTTAATTTTCTGACAAAATTAAAGCATATACAAAAAATCACGAAGCACGAAAATTTGAAATTTTACATACATTTTACAAACTGCAGGCATCTATTAGTTTTAAAGTTATTTCTAGCCTCTTACATACATTGCTGGCATAAACTGGCCTTTTCCTTAATAAATAGCAATCAAGAGATGCAATTCTGTCTATTTCAACTGCAGTGTCATTCAGAACTATTCTAAATGAACTTTATGATACTTCATTGCACTCGTTTCATTCGTTAGGGTTGTTATATTAGTCTCAGACTAACTCAACATTTCATAATGATCTCTACAATATTTTTCAATGTACATGTTAAGTCTTTCGGTTTTACTTGCTATAAAGTCTAGCCTTTTCAGAGATCATAAAAATAATTACACAAAATTTTCAACTTATAAATTAAGCACTAAGAAGTAATGTCAGATCTAAATAGGTACTATCTTTATGTTCCACTAGAAGTGACTATGTTTTAACTGTAGCTCACAAAAAACAGCTTCATAAGTCGTATGGCATACTTTTGTTAAAAGAGTGCATACTTATGCGCGTCTGTCTTTCCAACTGAGATGTCTATAAGACTTGGCTAAAATTCTGCTAGTTTGTTGTGATTAGATTACAAACAAACATTTAAAACTTTCGTATTTATGCATACTTAACAATAATTATTTCAATTCTCAGAGCTACTAATTTCACTGCTTTAACACCAGTCGCAGCAGTAACGTCTAGTCTATTTCATTTCAGAAAACAGTCAAAATAACTACGATCATTTTCTATTCGCGTTCCTTTGACTGTTTAGTTTTAACTGAATATGATTCAACTTTGATCTACATTTATTATATTTGAAAGATGACCTTATTCAAAGTCTCTGCTAATAAAATTTTACGTTAATGGACAGCTAAAGGTTTTATTAGGTAGTTTCTTGTTTTGTGTTTTATTGCATCTCTATTTCAGTTTTGATGGAAATGTGACCAGTTTTCTATCTATCATTATGAATGGTTATTCTCATGTGAAATAAAAGATGGCTATATTTCTTAGTGCAAGAAATTATACAATTTTTTTGGCTTTAAAATGTTTAAAAATTAACAAAATATGTAGAGTAGGTATTCAGCGGCCCGGTGAAGTGACTTCAATTAAATGGCAGTAACAAAATAACTTACAAGTACTTATAAATGCGTGTAGTAAAAGCCATACCTTTTTTTGTACTTTAGAAAATTCCTACGGTCTACCCAAACATCACGTTCGTAGGCAAAAATTAAAATCGTCGTTCGTAAAAATCTTGTCAAGACCAAAATAATTATTGATTAATAAACTTACTACATAATTAGCAAAATATTGGTAAGAAATCTCAACAAAGCCTTTTTCTAAGTATAAAAATAATATACATCGCATTTGAATAACATATTTACATTAAGATATTAATGGCCACCTTTCCCCATAGAATTCGGAATGGCAATTATCGTTAATAGGAATAGAAAATGGCTCGTTTAACACCTTGTAAGATGTTATATAGTCATTAAGAGATTGTGCATTCACCTAATCTTGTCGTGATTGCTAATGTTTATTTTCTTGAGCTAATTAGTTTTCGAAACGCGTTAATGTGTCATGCAATTATATGAATGGAACTTTGCTTTGACTGATGCGTAGTATTTCATTAGAACGTCTTTTGAAATTTGTGTGTTTAAATTGTGAATTACTTGTATTTCATAATTAGTCATAGATGTTACAAAAAAATATTGGTTAGGTATTATTTTATAAAACAAAAAATGTAGACACTACAGACTTCTCCTACTAAGATTTATAACAGACCGCTTATCAAAATAACGCCCCATTTTAAAATAAAAAAAAAATAGCTTACCTTTAACGCCAAAAAGTTAACTTACGCTAAGTAAAACTTATTAAGGTGGGTTACAAAGCAATGCATATAAAAATCATAACGACTCTCAGCAAAGTGGTGTCACGCATGACGGCCTATGATTCTATAATTAGAAGCTTATCTTCATCAAAATGTAGATTGTTAAGATAAAAATCTGATTAAGTGCCTCACTTTAATCTAGTAAAATTAACTGCAGTGGCGCCGTCTACGCGTTATATTAATCCTATTACTTCCTATGAAGAAAAGGGCTGACGCGACACACGTTGACAAGACGTTATGGCTCGTTAACTTTGCTTGTTATAAGTTTATACGTCCTAGGGGTGCGCGGAATTTAAATTAACTCAAATAGAATTACTAATAGGCGAAGAGCTAGGTCACGAAAGTGCCTACTTACGGGTGTTTACGAGTAGCCGAGTGATTTTCAGCACGTTTGCTTGAGTTTTTGAATCGCGATTTAATATCTTGATCACGCATTGGGGCATTGGTATAGTGTACGACAGTTTTGGGTCAATCATAAAACGTTATGTTACGTTTCTTGACCATAGACTAATGATACATTATTTTTGATTTTTATATATTTGAATTATGAGACATTAGTTTTGACTATGCTTATCGAAGCATTTTTTTTAATTACATGCGCCTTTTGTCTTTTAAAAAAATATCTTGCTGCCCTCACATTGAACTCCACTGCAAAAGGAAGTGAGAACTCATAATCAGACAACTAAATCAAGACGCCACTTTAGTCTTCAATCAATGAAATCTCTTAGTTGTGATTGTTGTATTCTCAGCTCGGCTCGGCTCGGCTCTTCGGCTTTTCGGTTTCAATCACCAGTGCACCACCACCCAGCGAATTGTTCCGCTATTGTTACGCGGTAAAACTACGCTAGCTCTTAGTCTATAAGGGATGAATATTACTTGATATGAATATCTGAGTGAGTTATTATCGTGAAGATTGCGTGTAATCAAGCATGAGGCTTGATGTCAGAGCGAACGAAGCGGAGAGGTAATTGTGAATTCAAAGAAATTGTCTCTCGTCTCGCCCATTTCGCTCTGTCATTTGTACCGGGTTCAAAATTGCTTTTAGTTTTTGTAGTACGATAGGGTTGTTTAGTTTCATCATTTTTGTTAATACCAAGAATAACACAGGCTTCGCCTCTATGTTTATACATATATGTATGTTTGTTTGTTTACCTTTTTGTGACTAAATTGCTGAATTAGTATAGATGAAATCCGGCGAAAAATACAAGCTGCGCCCCGCGGTTTCACCCGCGGTTAAAAAGTATCCTATGTGCTATTCTAGACTATACTCTATCTCTGTGCAAAATTTCATCCAGATCTGTTCAGCCGTTCTGGCGTGAAAGAGTAACAAACATCCATCCATCCATCCATTCTTACAAACTTTTATAAAACGCTAAACGTTTATAATATTAGTAGGATGAGTAAAGTGAGTTGTTGCTGCTAATTTGATTTTAATGATTTTCATTTCGACTTGCTTACTTTTTTTACAGGTAAAAGTTTAAGCACTTATGTTGACACAATAAAGAAATTTAATATGCGTGCCATGACCAAACTGATCATTGGCCACTTAACCTTGTCGTATCTTATTACTTTTAAACTTCCGCGTACCGCCTTTCTTGAGAACTGAAATTGTAATCACATTTTATACGGACACATAAAAGGTCCGCCCACATTCTTAGCAATTATTTTGGACAAACGACTAAAATTCAGTCCTTACAATTTTATTACATTAGCTCTAGGGATATCCCAGTAAATATTTGTTAACATTTCATCTCTTTATAAGCCTCAAAGTAATTCTTTCTCGTCTTTATGTCTATTTTTCACTTTTTTACGACTAAAAAGCTATGCTTATTTTAATTAAATATTTAAGCAAAGTAATGTAAGTACCATGTGAAAAGAAATGCTTCTTTTAGGACAACCTATATTTAGTCACACACAATGATTCAAATCAGAAAATAAAAGGTAAAATGGGGGTAAAACGACAAATTGCATCTAGTATAAAATGGGCGTCCACAAATATCTGTCAGACGAACTAGGCTCATTCTCCCTTGAATCATCTACTATGGGACATTACAGCTGTCTCACAATTCACAGTCCGACGAGAGGAAGCATCGCCCATTCCCCTCACGTCCCCAGCAACCGACTGACTCATCCGGGCCCAACGTACGATAAATTTGAATTCTTACGACGACATTTTCTCCAAAATGAAGTAGTATACGCGTCGGCTTCATTACTATTTGCCAGGCGTCCGCCCAATCATGGCTAAATAAAAATGGAGCATGGATTTGCTCTGACGCGACCCAGTTGGAGATAAAAGAATCTTTTCCCAAGATAACGCAGTCGCGGGATTATAAGAAACCGTCTCTGTCACGTTGAAAGTTGGATTATGATGGCCTCGTAGCTCTGAATTGAACAATTTGTTGATGAAAATGTCAACTGCTTTGAAAAAGAAGCTCATAATATTGCACAAACACTTATTTGAAAAAAGGAATGAATCGTTTTCTTCAAATAAGCTTACCAAGCAAACATACTTGCTATAAGTACCTACACGCTATAAGGAAAAGCTACAGGACAATTTAATTTAATTTAAATCTACAAACACCTTTGTTATCCGTATATCAAGGTCACTGACCTGACAATAATGCACAAACATTCGCAAATATCTCTCTCTCTCACTCTTTCTGTAACAAATGATACTCTACCACGCTCTATAGTAAATCTTTAAGAACCCACGACATTTGCGACTTGGCAAAGGTAAAGTACTAAGTAACTGAAGCTTACACTTTGCCAGACAACAATAATGATGACAAATTGCATACAAAATGTCTGCAACTCTGCATACGATACGAAGCACAAATGAAGTGTTAATGAATTCAGATCATGACAACGTTCAATTGGGATTCAAGAAACGTATACTTGGTATGTACTATGAAAGTACTATCTTTGCTAATTGACCAAGACACAATGTACAATTGAGCAAAATGAATATTAATGTATCACAATAAAAACCAGTGAACTTGCATTTTTAGAAAAAAAGTAAAGTCGCTATCTGCTTTTATTAAAACAATTATGACTAAACAACCTGAATGTGAGAGCCTAAAACCAAACTCAATGACTGCTGTAGGACTTCTATGAAAGACATTTTTCTAGGAATGAAAGAACATAACATTTACTGGTTCAAAGTTTTGAAGCTGCTTTAACTAGTTTTTCGTGACAAAACGATTAGAACTATTATTATGACATATGTAATTACATTTATAAACAATTACATATATAACAAAACAATTGACATTTATTAACAATTACATATATAACAAAACAATTGACATTTATAAACTCTTGTATTTTTGTCATTTTTCGTCATGTGTAACTTTTGGGAGTTATCAATAAATTCTAATTTCTGATCAGCAAAACAAAATTACATATTTATTAGGTTATGCCATGAGATTCATTAACATTGCATAAGCTTCTAACTTCTGTTTTGAAATCTTCATCTTTTGTTTGAAGTAAACCTTTGTCCGACAAACAGCATTTTAATTTATAAATGTCATCAAAAGTGTGTTACTCGTATTTAAAATTTAATTAGAACAGGGGAGCAATTCAGTTATCCAATGCCGATGCTTTGCTGAACCGTTGACTTTGAGTTTGTCGTAAAAAACGCGGACAGGGATTGGCTCAGTATCACTAATGCCAGCTAAACTACTGGTGATACGTTTTTGAAGCATTACTGACACTGACCGGTTTCCCCGGCCGTTTTTTAAGGCTAACGCAATGTCAATGGTCCAGTTAAGCATCGGTTATGGCTAGCTGAATTGTCCCCCAGTTCTAATCCCGTTGTGTTCACATGCTGTTGTCGCATATTGTGCATACGCCATTAGCTTGTAATAGTTGGCGCGTGAAAATGTGTTGGAAATATTATGCAATGCAGATTTTAGAATTTGGAAAAGAATAACTGTTTAGGAACTTTTTTGTTCTTTTTTTAGACTTTTTAACGCTTTTTGCGAGGTATTGTCAGATTTATCTGTATATCTCGAATTGTTATTTCTATAAACATTTCTGAACTCTAAGTTCATCATCATCATCACTGTCTTATATATCGTTCATCCTTGATTAAGGGACGATATCGATAAGCAACTCTATGTTGCATACAGAAAGTCGAATTTTGGATTAAAAAAATATTTCGAGGTAAATTTTAGGACGTGCAATAAGCAACGCTGCGTTGCTTAAGCGAAGGTCGATTTTTGGAATTTTGTAAGTATGATATCCGACCGCTTGAAACGCACCATTATTTGGCAAGGGGTTGCCATTTTTTTCTTTTTGCTCTTCCTAGCCATTTTTGACAACTATCAAAGTGATCGCAGTTTTATTGATGAGAAGAAGAGGCATATCGTTACTAAGGTGACTCAAGAGTTGTTTTTTTTATTATCAGCATTACACAATTCTTAAGTCCTCCTTACTGCCTCAAAACATAAAATATGACTAAATAAGTGTTGCTTACCCACAAAGTAACAATTCCATGAAACTTACATAGTTTTACAGTCATATTTTACTACTTTTCCATACAATTTCTATGACATTTTAGTTGGCTAAAAGTCACAAATTCTCAACAATAGCGCTCAACATTTTAGAGATTTATTTGTTAACGTAAATTATGGTGATTTTTATTTTTAACTACAAGCTTTAACGATAAAGATAAGTGTGTTGCAGTGTTTAATGACACTGCCGTAAATATTATTTTGGTCGTTTACTTCCGGAAGCCGGTTTCTGATATTAATCTTATGAGATGGCTTTATGGTTACTTTTTCAATGTTTTTTGTTATCAGAATGATATCTAGCGCTATTTGCTTATCAAGTTTTGTGACCCTCACTTATCCATTTCTTATCTACACTAATGTTACAAAGAGGTGAAGTTTGTATGTTTGTATGTTAGTAATGTATAAAACATTGTGTATTTTGTTTGTTGTTGTTGTAGTGTTTTGTGCGGTGAAATAAATTGTTTCTTTCTTTCTTAGATGTAAGAACTAACTGGTTCGAATTTAAAGATCACCGAGAGCATAGAGATTACGAAACGTAAGCGAAGCCGCAGGCTACTGCTAGTAGGTAATCATACTAGCATATTTATAATATACTAGCTGCGCCCCGCGGTTTCACCCGCCGATAAAAAGTATCCTATGTGCTATTCTAGACTATAATCTATCTCTGTGCCAAATTTCATCTAGATTTGTTCAGTCGTTCTGGCGTGAAAAGGTAACAAACATCCATTCATCCATCCATTCTTACAAACTTTCGCGTTTATAATATTAGTAGGACTAGCTGCGCCCCGCGGTTTCACCCGCGGTTAAAAAGTATCCTATGTGCTATTCTAGACTATATTCTATCTCTGTGCCAAATTTCATACAGATCTATTCAGCCGTTCTGGCGTGAAAGAGTAACAAACATCCATCCATCCATCCATCCATCCATTCTTACAAATTTTCGCATTTATAATATTAGTAGGACATGCAAAAGTTTGTTTGTTTGTTACTTCTTCACGCTCAAACGGATAGATGGATTTAGATAAAATTCTACGGAAATAGCTGTGCCCTGGAATAACACATCGACTACGTTTTAACCGCGAGTAACACCATAGCGCGCAGCTGGTAAATGAGACCATACTGGCGGCAGTTGGGACAAAAATTAAAACCTTGTCCTAACGACCACCACTGGTGACTGTTTTAGTAGTGGTCGTTTAGAGCAAGCCGAAAGTAAGGCTAGAGCTACATTGTGTGACCAGATTCAGCTTATCACCTAGATAAGCTGAAATAGTACAAGCTAGTATCTAAGCGCTATCGTCTGATCATAGATCTATTATCACGCCATGAACATGTATTTATAATTGGTGGGCACTTGCAATTGACCGAGTCATCTATTTTTAAGGTTAGAACGGGTTACACCTCCACTTAATGCACACGTAAACATTAAAAATGACGCTAACTATCATTAAAGCGTCGTTTTACAAAATTACGGTAACAGGTGCTTTGACCACTGGTTAGAGTCATTTTAACTCAAACCTTACCTTTGACAACATTTTTTTTAATGTAATGAAACAATGCTTTATATTGAACAGATATTGTACATTATGCGTAATCGTTATTATTTAACATACATATGTTACATTATTGAGAGAATGGATTAAAGGCAATTGACAAAACAGATCTACAAGGCGAGTGTGAATGGCCAAGTTGATAAGGGTCGACCTAGGCGAAAGTTTCTTGATCAAGTCGAAGACGTTTTAAAGAAAGGCCAGGTCAGGAGTACCTGTAACCGACGAGCGTGTATGAAAATACTCATGGAAGTAGAAGAAGCGAAAGATGTATGCCAGGATCGTAGCAAGTGGAGAGAAGTGGTCTCTGCCTACCTCTATGGGAAACAGGCGTGAATATATTATGTTACATTAACATACTTAGCCATTTAAACCAACTCGCCCTTAATCAACAAAATTCTGAAAGCTCAATTTACTAATCGAAACTTGCTAAAATTACTGATGTCCTTGTCTAACAATAACAAAACAAGTCTGATCAGATCAGCCAATTAAAGCTTTGAGAATTGGTTCTATTTGGCTAACCAAGACGATATACTACTAAAAACTCTGAGAAGTCGGTTATTTTGTGATTACACACTCTGTCGAGTGTGTTCAAATTGGGGCCGCAAGACTTTCCACTGTTGCCTTAGATGTGACATTACAGATGATCCTAAACAAACGGACGATGGGAAAAGGGCTCATTAAGCGAACTGGGATTTATTCGAGCCACATGCCAAATTAGGCGAGAAAGGGACGCTTTCCACTGCTGTGATCCCGCAGTTATTTTGTAAGGGTTTTGTAATGTTTCTGTTGTTTTTGGAGACAATTTCTTGGAATTACGGCATTTAGATCAATATTTTCTTTATATTTTGGGTATTCAAATTTATTTTATATAGTGAACAAAACTTTAAAAATTATTAAGTTTGACTATTCAGACGTAGGGTCTACTGGGGCAAATGCGTCTGTGGGGCAATTGCGTCTTTCGAGAATTACTGACAATGAGAATGAAACTGAAAATGAAAATGTACTTAAAAGAAAATACTTGTAACTTTACTACCCAGTCAAGTGTATTTGTCTATATTTTTCACAAAAACAATATTAATAACTGAAAAGTGATAATTAGTTACTTTAGTACCTATCCACTTCTTTCTACACCCATCTTACTTCCTCGCTCAGTTAAGTCAATTGGTCTATATTCAAGAATGCCAAGTCCACATTAAGCTTCATCACAACATTGTTCCATATGACATGGGCCATATCATATCACGTCAATCATAATAAATTAATGACATGCAGAGTTCAAAACGTCTATCTGCCGTCGAGTAACGCTTCGTTTAAAGGTTAAGTTCAATTGTAGCATGTGACTGAGATCTAGAAGTAAAATTTCTTTGATTTAAAAATAATAAAGTTAGTTGATATTATCATTATTTCTATTATAGCACTAGAGATGAGACAACCAGTAGCGCATTTCTTGATAAGCGCCACGTTTTTGGTCATAGAATTTGTAGTATAATATTGACTATTTTTATAAGACATATTTTTGGAAACTTGCGTTGATAATTTAGTAGTATTTTTTTGACATTCATAAGTGCATATTACCAATTATTGTAACTATAAACTATATACATTTAAAACAATAAACTGAAACTGAAACTGATTTAACAGAATAATATATCGTAACCCCCGAAGGGAACACACTCGTATAATGACATTTTTAGTACCTTTCAAATCTGCTTGTCCCTGAAACCTTGATTCTTCGGTTGTAAAGTAAAAAAAAAATCTTTATTTTATGTACCCACTTACCTAATTTCACTAAAAGCATTACCCTTCCACCTGAAATACAATAGACTAGCTGCACCCCGCGGTTTCACCCGCGGTTAAAAAGTATCCTATGTTACTTCTAGTACCTCCCAGAATATGTGTACAAAGTTTCATGATGATTCGTCAAGTAGTTTTTGCGTGAAAGCGTAACAAACATCCACGCTTTCACATTTATAATATCACTAGCTGTCACCCCGCGACTGACGAAGAAGGACGAAGGACTGATGACCGATGGGGTCGAAAGGTCCTCGAATGGAGACCACGTTCCGGCAAGCGCAGCGTAGGACGTCCACCCACAAGGTGGACAGATGACCTTGTTAAGACCGCGCTGGATGCAGGCCGCTACCAACCGGTCTTATTGGATATCTATGGGGGAGGCCTATCGTCCAGCAGTGGACGTCCTATGGCTGATGGATGGATGAAGGATGACCCCGCGACTTCGTTCGCGTTTATTATTTTTATAAATATTTGTGAGCTATCCTATCTGTTAAGTTAGATCGAACTGCACACGGTGTGCAAATTTGATTGAAATCGGTTAAGTAGTTTAGGAGTCTATAGCGGACAAACAACGTGCGTGTCACGTTGTAATTTATAAATATTAAGATAGTAAGGGTAATATACCTACTCGTATGTATGAATGCTGGCTTTTACTTCGCACAGAAGCTGAGCATTGCCATTCAACGTGGCAATGCCGCCAGCATTCTGGGGACCTTTCCTGAAGGAAAGGTCCCCAAATTTGCCAGTTGAAACTAATGGTCTTTTAGTTTAAATTTTGGTAATTTATTTCGTTATTTTAAGTTCTAGTTTTTAGTTAATAGTTTAAGTTTTCTTTAGTTTTCTGTTTTTATTTTAAGTTGTGTACAAATAAATACACTATATGTAAGCAATAGTAACTCTTTGTCGGTTATACTCGTACCTATAGTTTGCAAATTATAATACTTCCGTGTTTTCCTTATTTTGTTTTATTTCCCTATTTTGATTGTCTCTACAAGGTTAGAATCGTTTATTTTTGGTTCAAAAATGCACTTATTTCATTGTGCAAATAAGAGTTGAGCAATAAGAAGGTTTAAGTATAACCTTATAAGCAATTTCTTTCCGAATTATATTAGCACGTCACTTCTTTTCCTCTAAAAGGGTTGGCAAAAGTATATTACAATATCCACTTTGCCTGACGATATTCAATCGAAAATGTGACTGGGGCGAGCCTGTCGCCATACACCGTGCACAACTTATAATAGCAAGTGAAATTAAATTAATTCCATTGAAACCAGTAAAACTCTTACAAAGTTGAGTGAAAAATAATACACACAAACTGTGCATTAGTAACTATATCATCAGCGTCATAAATCACAATGAACTAGCTTCTGGAATTACGTCATGTCTGTAACCTTTTCTCACACTATTTTGAGGAAAGTCACAGTCCATTTTACGAGCCGTACTTCTTACACGCGACGGGACACCAATACCTCGGTTATTAAATCTACTGCCGCGTCTAATCGGTCGCGTTATCCCGTGAAATGTGTGCTACGCCTTTTCTAAATGACAGTACGTAAGCTAAAGCGCACTTTCATTATCGCCTCGATGACTGCCTTGGTGGCTCAGACGGTAGTGACTCTGCCTCCTGCGCTTGAGGGTGTGGGTTCGATTCCCAACTAGGGCGAACATTTGTGTGATGAACATTTGTGTTTGATCTATGTCTGGGTGTTAAAATGTATTTAAAAATTTATATGTATATGTAAATCTACATCTCAGTCTCTGGCCACCATAGTACAAGCTTTGCTTAGTTTGGGGTCAGGCGACCGTGTGTGGAAAAAGTCCCGAATTATATGCGGCATTTTCTACTTAAGTATTTATTCAATTTGGTATAAAAACTTATGAACGTCAAAGTTATAAAATGACTCTATCGCCTTGTTCGTAAAAAGAGCCACTACCCAGATTCGCTGCGGACGACGCATGGAATAAGCACACTTTTGCACGGTTTATTGCGCTTGCGTGGCTGAAGTGATATAAAGATTTCATACGTTGCGATTTACATACCGTTGAATGTATAATTAACATCAAAGCATGGAAAGAATTGCTTTATAAGGAATTAAATAGTGCGCGTCAATCGCAATGCGTTTAATGCAACAAACAGCATTTACAAAGAGGTTTTTGTAAATTTGTGCTTAACACAACGGTGTGCTTTTCTTGGTTTTTCGAAGAAGCGTCAGTCTACTAGGTGAAGAGAGAGTGAGATAGAAAGAAAGAGATAAAGATAGCTAGGGAGTGCTAGAAAAAAGAGGTTGTAGAGCCCCTTCAATGAGAACAATGATAGTGCGTAAGTTTCTTTAATTCAGAATACGGAAACTATTATACGTAAGAAAAGTAGAGTTTCTAGGCTGTTGGCACAATTATAAATGTTCTATCAACGTAAAACGGAAGTGGCTACATTAGAGTCGGTGTAAGCTTCGTCACTGTTTATGTCTTCCACAGGAACATGAAATGTGTGTCTCGCTTCCTAGGGCAGTGATGCAATGTTTAATAACGTTCCCTGCTGCGAACACGTGTTCTAATTTCGATTTTGAGTGCAACGTGTCAAGGTTCGTTATCGCCTGTGAAACAGCTGCTAATTGCTAAATTACCTAGTAAAGTAGCCCATTGTAGCAAACTTTGAAAATTCGGAATAGGAATAAAGAGGGCGATATTTTTCTGGAACAAACCGTAAGACGTAAAAGGCCGATAGCCGTCACTGGTAAGGTCATCCTCATACATGCTGATACGTGGAAGTCTCGCGCCGTTTAATTCTCAGTTAGCTGTGGAATGGCTTCCGTTTTTTCTCCGAAGAACAGTCTCGGCTGCTTCAAACGAAGAGTGAATTAGGTCCTTAAAGTTGCACTTACAAGTTATTTTGTTACTAGCTGCGCCCCGCGGTTTTATCCGCGGTCTCACAGGAATCGTTATTTTTTTCGGGATAAAAAGTCCCCTATACCCTTTTCTGTGCCCCAGACAACGTGCATGCAAAATTTCAAGACTATAGGTTGAGTAGTTGAGACGTGAAAGCGTTACAAACAAACAAACAAACTCACTTTCGCATTTATAATATTAGTTAGGATAGGATACCAGCGACCCGCTCCGGCTTCTCCGCCCAGTTTTCAGAGTTAGCTATACTACAGACAGATAAACGCGGAAAACGACTTTGTTTTGTTCTATGTATGAAGTTCTATTGTATGTTTGTTGTATGTGATGTATGTGTATGTTTGTTGTATTAGAAGAGAAGATATGGAAGAAGCTAAGCGTTTGTCACGAACCATACAAATGCTAGACCAGAAGAGTTAATCGGCTTAATACACCTCGTGAGCGTTTAATTTTTACCTTTTCTAACTTACATTATTTATATTTATTTAAACGTGAAGACATTTTCTTTAAGAACTCCTCAGTTTCATAAAAGCATTCGTTCACTAACCATTTCTTCAACCGAGTACAAAACTGCCTGAATGGGAGTTCTACCAACTATTCTGGAAGAGAATTGAATATAGTTCAGCTTCTGAATTAATTTTGCAGGAGCTAAAGTGTACCTATGTCCCTAATCAGAATCACTAATATATTGTAAACATGTTTACCCAATTTGAATCTAATTAAATCAGCTGTTTTGTATTTTCCCGTACCTACCTATTTTATATTTTATTAGCGGACAAGTGCAGAGCATTGCCGCGCAGGATTTTTTATTCTGCACTGAGAAAAAAATGCTACGTAAATCATGAAACGCGCTGCGTACGTCTGGACAAAAACATACCACTCGTAAGCTTGTAAGCGTCTTCATGTTGCGTACGTAACAAGCATTACGTAGCCCGCTTCATGACAACTGTCATGATGCGAATTGGTGTTCCATACTTATCGTATTGACGCGGGTACATTACAGCTTGGAACCGCATACGTATGGATTGATGTTCCATACTTATCGTATTGACGGGGGTACATTACAGCTTGGAACCGCATACGTATGATACGGGTGTCTAGTACGTATGGATTGATGTTCCATACTTATCGTATTGACGGGGGTACATTACAGCTTGGAACCGCATACGTATGATACGGGTGTCTAGTACATATAGATTTATGTTTGGTAGTTATTGTAACGATGTGGGTACAATACAGCTTGGAACCGCATACGTATGATACGGGTGTCTAATACACACGGCATTATGTTTCATACTTATTTTAATGACGCGGTTACATTAGAGCTTGGAACCGCATAGGTGTTATAATGGTTCCTCGTACGTATGAACTTGTTTTTGAAATTTATCGTAATGGAGCGGCTACATTAGAGCTTGGAACCACATACGTATTATACTGGCGTCTTGTACGTATGAATCGGTGTTTGATACGTAACGTAATGACGCGGGTACTATACATTTTGGAACTACATAAGTATTCTACTGGTGTCGTGTACGTTTGGATTGGTGTTTGATACTTATCATAAATACTCGGTTACATTAGAGCTAAGAACCTCATACGTACTTTACTGGTGTCTCGTATATGCGGGTTGATGTCAGATACTTATTGAAATGACGCGGGTACATGACAGCTTGGAACTTCATGCGTTTGATATTAGTGTTTCGTACGTACACCTTGGTGTTTGATACATAACGTAATGGTACTGCTTTATTACAGTTTGATACTCCATACGAATGTACTGGTGTCTCTTACGCAACCTAATACGATTGCTACATTACAACTTGGCACGCCATACATATACCGGTTGTTCATCTAGACGACAGACATATTCTAGGATATCATAGTACTTATCATTTGAAAAAGTTTTACTAAAGAACCAACCCTAACATTCCAAAGAAAAAAAAATACTGTTTCATACATTTTGTCCAAAGTCAATGAATTTTTCTAAGGAACAGCAGATTTTTTTCGAGATTTCAGGGTGGGCCCCATAGTAAATGTTGTAAATGATGAGTACAATAATATCCCAAAATATATATGTCATCAACATGAACACACGGTATACGTGCGCCGTGCCTAGTTGTAATGTTGCAATCCTAGGTATTTGGTTGCGTATGAGAAACCAGTATATTAGCATGGGGTGTCAAACTGTAATAAAGCATTACGTTACGTTTCAAACACCAAGGCGTACGTACGAAACACCAGTATCAAACGTGTGAGGATCCAAGCTGTCATGTATCTGTGACATAATGATAAGTATCTGAAACACAAAAGAAGATTTCATTTAAATAGCATCGTGATTTAGTCTGTAACATTAAAATAAACTCGTTTATGAACAGTTAGATAGGTACGAACAAGTAGTACTTTTATACACAGCCAAACCAATTAACATCACACTTACTGGAATTATTAAGCACTTGTAAGCCTAAATATCTGGCTATAATAGAAATAAAAATAAAATTATATTATTAAAGGATTTATTCATAGAAAGCCATCACAGATCTCAGCACCCGAGGGTTTCTAAGCTGGCTGGTCCTTGAGGTTGCGTGCTGGTGGTATATTGATGTCAAATGGCAGCAGCATCAATCTGTAAAATTTGAATAACATCAATTTAGCCCATGTATTTACATAATCGATCAATAGTACCTAATATTTAAATATTGTCGTCTCACCTTTTCCCGAAGGGACTCGTAGAGGTGTATTACAACATCTACACTTTGCTGGACAATATTCAGTTCCAAAATTGACAGGGGGCGAGCCAGTAACATACATCGGGCTCAATTTATATAGCAGTTGACATTAAGTCGAATACGGTCCCGCTGGATTGAGAGGCAAGCGTTCTCCAACTAGGCTATCATCACTTTTTACTGTCAGATATACCATTATACATTTTTAAATAGTAATATAATTAAAGCTTTATTTGGTCTGACTGCAAATTACAGTACATATGTTTAATTATAAATCATGTATTAACGTACCATCTGCGACTGCGAATCTCTGGTAGTCAAGACATCTTGTTTTTTCAGGGTTATAGTCGAAAATAGGCTGTCGTCACTGTTCGGGTGCATACGACGAAACTCTTGCAACAGCTGTAAATAAAGAACATGTTGGTCTGTTATGGTGGTTTATTTTACATTAATTACCTATAATGTCTTAAATTAAAAAACCGACTTCCCGTCATCCCAATTGCATTTTGTAAACAATTTTTAGATAGGTATTTGTTGATTTTATAAAAACCGCAACCCAATTCCGATAAAATAATCACCTAAATCGATTCCTAATTGGCAGAGTAATCACGTAACATACACACAAAATCATACAGCCTTTTTGGCAGTCGGTTAAAAAGAAGTAAAAAATAAATACATCTTCAGTCATATCACAAAGAAGTAAAGATTTTGACTTTGTTTGTTGTGGGTTAATATCCAGAACTACTGGTCCGATTCAAAACTTAAAATATTCTTTCACCAATACAAAGCTACACTATTCCTGAGTAACATAAATATGACATTGCTTACAAGGTGGGAAAAGCTACAAGAAGCAGATGTGTGAAGCCAGGCGATAGAATTCCTCGGATTTCCCGGATTTTTCCATATGATTGTTAGGTTATTAGCCGACTAAGTTTCTTCTGTAACACTTCCGTCAGTAGCTTTTGTGTCCTCGTCAGTTTTCACGTAAAATTGCTCTTCAGAAGACCATCGTAGTTTGCCTGAAATGTAATAAAACTAGTCAACCGTGTGTAACGTGCACAGTAAAATTGTACACTACTAATGTTTTTAAGCTACACTCTTTATCAAACACCACTTTAACATATTAAGAGTTCATATGGTACTGTATGTGGTTCTTTTTTGTATTCTAAAACTGACAATTTAAGAGACTCTAAAAAAGTGGTTATCAATTCAACACATATGTGATAGGTAGGTACCAAGACAATAGGCTAGCTAGGCTGTAGGCTGTGATCGTAGATCGCACACTAACGTCGTTTTCATAATACTACAAAGATTTTTACGTAGGTACGTACACGCTTGATTTAATAAATAAACTTACCTTTAAATACTGTTACAAGATTGTCGCATCCCACGCGTTTTAAAACTCCTGCTACTGTCCGTGTCTGCGCCTGCGTCTGGCAGTTTTTTAAAACATGAAGTTGTAAAGACACAATGCAGGAACGATACGAGTAGGTAGCTGCTTTTCTAATTCGTTTAAAAGTTAATTCGTAAATTAATTTAATCCGACACAAATTGACAACACTCACAACATTATCTAAACATATCATGTCATTAATTTACCACAGGAAAACACTCTAAACTCTCACTCGTAGTTATTTGTTTGACCGTTCACGACTCGTTCACTACACAAGACTAGTGTTGCCACCTTGGTTTTTGAAAAGAGGCAGTCGGACAAGCTAGAAAGAGCTAGATTTAGCAAATTTTACCATATAAAGGGGTGCTAGAAAGGGTTAAAAATATAATCACAAATCATGGGGTTAAACATAGTTTATTTGAAACTTAGTTTTATTTATTTTTTTCAAATTTTGTAAAAAAAAATTTGTAAGAATAAGGTAAAATTTCGTATCGCTTGAAAAGGGTTAGATCACACATACCCTAGAGTCGAGAAGGAACAGATCAGTTTTGCCGCTCAGACAAAAAGAAGTCGCCAAAAATATGCAAATTTAGCTAATGTCGCAATTTTTTTTTCATGATATTGCATGACTAAAGACGAATTATTGACCAAGCAAAGCGAGATCTCAGAATCTACTGAGACCGTTTATAGGCCATGTTACTACCGGCTGTCTTACTAGTACCTAATAAGTACGCAGAATGTGTTTTTCCTCTGAAAAGATTTTGTCGTTGCACGCCTTGTTCATTTGCCAATAAAATTTATTTTAATTATTTTCCCACGCAGCGATGATATCTCAATGGATGAAGCGTTCAGCTGGTTTATGATCAGTATGACGTGGGTTCAAACTTCGACTCCCAACGATGAGCTTGAGAATTTCACGTCGTGCAATACATTACCGTGTCACCATTTTTTTTAATTTCCCTTCATTTTTTTATTTTTCAGTAATGGCAAACAAATTTTATGCATTCAGAATCATTGAGATATCTAGCTGATAGCTAAATAATCTAAAAAATTGCCAAAAACTGCCAAAAAAAAGCCAAATTGGCAACACCGCAAACGTGATAAAACAGGCTCCCGCCAAACAAGACTTACTCCTCCTAAGTACAAAATGCAAGCGCATATTTATGTACGTAGTCGCAAACAAGGATAACTCACAAACAAAATCAATACCTACCACGACGCAAAAAGGTCCCGTTTCTGCTGACATGGCCACGAGTTGCGAGGTTGCCGCACTTTTAGATGCTTAGACCTGAGTATTTATCAATCAGAGTATGCAGATTTTATTGAAAGTCCCCGTTAACGTGTAAATAAATACACCAAACAGAGTATAATTTGGGCTCCGAAAATCCTACACGGCAGAGCGTGCGGTGGAGCGCGGGAATGAGGCACGGGACTGTTTACCTATTAGGGATTTGTCTGAGGTTGTGGTGCATCTGTGATTTATGTTCTTATCTGATAATAATTATGAACTAATATTTGCAATTATTAACAGAGGCTATTTTAGGTTTACCGAGAACTCGAGTTTTACCGAGTACTTACTTATTGCTTTGCTTGGAATAGGTACCTACCTACCTATTGTCAGTTTGCATATTGAATTGAGAGGTAGTGAGAGCACTTACAATGTTTCTTTCTAAAGAAAAATAGGTAGATAAATATGTCATTTGTTTCGTGTAGGCCACAAGGACAAAGCCTCGGACAGAAGATCGTCTGTAATGATGTAGATGGGAGAACACAAAAATATAAATTTAGACTCCGACATAGATATACCTACCTACTGTTATAGCACCACAAACACAACCATCCCAACCGAAAAAGTTGAGGCATAGGTACTTAACAATATTTTCATATGACCTACCTATTTCTTTTGTTAATGTGCCGAGCGAGCGTAAGCGAGCAAAGCGTCTCTGCTTCAGCTTCGACAAAAATGCTTTCGTATGTCCGATTTTTGTCCGGATCTTTGTCTTCCAGTTCCGGTCACATTTTTTAAGCGATTCTCTTGACATAGTGGGAGTACGTTCGATAATTACGAGTATATAGTGTTTCTGTTGAGGTAGTTTTTAGGAGTTGAAAGATTTCCCGCAGGTCTTTACCTCTCGAGAGAAAGGCGTGAATATATGTCATAATTCTATTATGACATATATTCACGCCTTTCTCTCGAGGAGGCTGGCAGAGGTGTACAACACCCACACTTCGCCGGACGATATTCAGTCCCAAATCGAGCCTGTCGCCATACACCGGGCTCCAGTCGTGTAGCAGATGACATATACGCATATAGTACGCACATATGTTCACACAATGAACAAATTGGTGCGTGCCTTTGGCTGGGTCCGAACCCGCACCCTCTGACTTGAGAGGCGGGCCTTCTCCGGCTAGGCTATCATCGCTTTTATATAATTATGAACTAGGCGTATTCTATGCAAAATCCAAACGTTATTTATTACGGATTATTTTATCTAGTTACGAGTACGTCCGACCAATATGTATAATCCAGTCATGAGTAACAGGAGACGCTATCTTGTAAGCACATAGTGAATTTACATTTTAAACATAATAAGCGATTAACGCTTATTATGTTTAAAAAGTAGCCGCATACTTGTGTACGAGGTAATCAAGCCGGGTACGTAAATTCCTGTAGGAACACCATTAAGAATGATGCAGCATCCTTGTACGAGCTTCACTGAGTGACCGTTCTCGAGATGTATGACTCTTACTTGCGCATCAGTATGTATCTTCTTTAGTAAATATGCAACAACTAAATAACCTATGCAGTTCAAGTAGTACGTGTAAAATTGCAAGCTACGTGGTAATGGGCTTACGGAGAGCTACGTATACGTATCATTTTTTTCTCAGTGTGGGTGCCACTGAACTGTTATGCAAGCATGAGGCTTACCATCAAGTGAGCGACTTGCACTATAAATTATTGTTACAAAAAACAAACATAACTGCATAAAATTCAATTCAATATTCTGTGAAAAACTTCATCATCATCATCATGTCAGCCCGTTAGACGTCCAGTGCTGGACAAAGGCCTCCCCCAATGATCTCTACAACGACAAATCTTGTGCTGACGCATCCAGCGGTTTCTCGCGACCCTCGCCACAGCGTCGTTCCAACTTGTGCAGCCAAGCAAAAATTACCAACGTTTTTAATGATATTTTTTTTCGCTCCCGGTACATTAACACAGATAATGTTGTACGAGTATCACCAAAACAGTTTTTGTTGTTTGTGTAAAATGATTAAGAAATATGATGACTTTGAACCCTTTTCGGCCCCTTTTTTTAGAATATCAAATCCGAATAACCCCGTTAGAACAGCAAATCATTATTTATTTTATAACCTTTTAAACAAAATTAGATATAGTACCTACTAATGCTGAAAATGTATAAATGGTCGTAAACACGCATGTTATCTTGAGGAAAAAATCCGTTTTGCGTATTTAAAAACCAATAAAACTACGTTATTTGTTTGAATTGTTTTAGCTACAATTACATACCTCTCGTAGGTATGTAATCCATACATCCATAATAAAATGATCACATCAAACAATAAATGAGCTAATGTTTTGTAAAAGAGTAAAATCTGTTAAAACTTAGAAATTTTTCATAGATAGACAGTAGTAGACACGCGTATCAAGTTTTTTGGTTTTCCGTAATTTGGGCGTACGCTAAAATTTGCGCAGACGCGGATGCTCGTTGCGTGCGCCTGCGCTTCCGTTTGCCCGTCGTTAGCAGTGAGCAATGAGCAGTGCTACTTTTGTGATTTTACAAGCTTTTGCCAAACTTTACTTTCGTCTGTATCTTGGTGTGTTTACTACCAATCTTGCTACCTTTGAATCACTTTCCGGTGTTTGATTGAGCTGAAATTTATACACACCTTCGTAATTTAGATGACAATACTACTTCTAATAATTATGGTACTTAATTTAAAAGACTAATAAATTTTTCATCATCATCATCATGTCAGCCCGGGAGACGTCCACTGCTGGATAAAGGTCTCCCCCAAAGATCTCCACAACGACCGGTTCTGGGCTGCCTGCATCCAGCGGCTTCCCGCGACTCTCATCAAAACGTCAGTCCACCTTGCGGGGTTTGTCATTAAATGAATAAATTCGGGACACTTCCACACACGGTCGCCTGACACCAAACTAAGCAAAGCTTGTACTATGGCTGCCAGAGTATATACATACTTAAATATATTTAAATACATACTTAAATAGATACTAACACCCAGACAAAGAACAAACACAAATGTTCATCCAATAAATGTTTGCCCTAGGTGGGAATCGAACCCACGCACAGTGTGCGCTGTAGAACAAGCCAGGTGGACAAAAGTCGTAATCAAATTCCCGGAAATGAGTACTATGTACCTGTAAACAAAACCCCCAAACCCCCAATTCCAAGAACTATTTATGTCTAACATTCCATACTAATGAGTCATTGTTTATCAAAGTGAGCTAATGAGGTAAATGCAATTTTAAATATAGGTCAGTTGCATTTTAGCGACACTTTCACTAACACCTCATTGTGGCAGTTTTTAATTTTGTGGAAAGTTTAGTGATGGATTTCAATTCTGAAGGTATGTATATCAATATTTTATTATTAGAATCTTTTAATGAGCCTTAAAAATCATTTGAGTAGATTATCAACGAAAACACAAAAAAAAACATATTTTTTCTTTGATTTCAAACTTATCGAGTATGGGAAAAGCATGTATCCTCTTGTATCCAGGCTAATTTTTTTATATGTTTTAGCTGCATGACTATAGATTATTGTGACATATATTTTACGTAGCACAAATGAGTACAACTATTTTTTTTTCTCTTTTTTGCAGAAAAGCTTCACTCTATTAATAAAATAGAGTTTTTCGAAGAATGGCTTAGACACGAAAAATACGAAAGAAATGATCGTCTATTTGAATTTATTTCGTCTAAGTTTGAGTTTTCTGAAATTTCTGAAGATAGTCAAAGAGACATTAAGATGAAGTTAGCCAGTATTTCTTCAAAAATCGCTTCCAAATGGGTTTCTTCAGGAAAGTCAAGGGAGCGTTTTCTTATCAAGAATAAGTTGTGGCTAGAAGGCGAAGAGTTAGAGTTCTGCGTGCGGTCAATTCAACCGCAACCTTCTACCTCATCCACTGACCACTCTCGACCCGGAAGACCCAAAAAAGACTTCGAAGATTCGTCTTTCAAAACTAAAAAACGTAGACTTGAAGATTTAGTTTACTCGCGGAGTGTTGGCGAATTGATGACTGCTGCAGAAGTAGCTGCACGATCTACTGGACACAAAAACGTGTCCAAAAAGGACGTTGCCAGGGCTATAAAGGACATTGGCAAAAATCCGAGTTCTGCGAGTGTATGCATTAGCCTTCAACAACCCAGTGCTGTGCAGAATAATAGACCACTAAGTAGTGACGAGGCATTAGCCTACTATATAGACTCGACTCGAAGTCGACCACTCACTCCTATAAACAGACTAGGAAATGGACTATGAAGGTCGGGCACCATGTGTTTCCATCATATAATTGCATTGTTAAATCAAAAAAAGCACAAAAGGAGCACATTGTTGTGACACAATCTCGAGCAGAAATTGAGTTACAAGCTTTACTCAACAAAACAGCGGAACGGTGAATAGAAGCTCAGAAAGAAGTTGTCACAAGTGTGTTCCCCAATTCATCATTTACTCTTTTAAGTAAATGGGGTTATGACGGGAGTTCCGGTCATAGTGCTTACACACAGAGATTTGAGAACAGCGAAGACACTGATGAGTTCCTTTTTGTTTATTCGTTTGTTCCTCTTAGGTTAATCGACGAAGCTAACAATATCATCTCGCAAAATCCTCGTCCATCATCGACGATGTTATCGACCAAATAAATAAAGATTCAGAGAGCACAACACGAGGAAGTGCTCGCGTCAAGCCACGAAAGAGATTTGCTCAATATGTTGATTATAACATCTGATCCTCTGATCAACAGCCTGCGGGAAGTTCCAAAAAAAGTCGAATAAATTGTGTGCGGAGGTCCTAAAGCTCATTATAGCTCCTACTATAGAGCCTCGACTTCCACAGCAACTAAGACCTCCACAAAGTCAGGAAGACTATCTTGTATCGGAATCATCCGATACAGAATCCGATGATTCCGATATTGACAATTAGTTTTAATGTACCTGTAGTGTATTATATTACCTTTTAGTGTTAGTATTTGTAATTTTTGTAAATAATGTAATAGTCTAAGGTTGTACATATAATTAGCGGTAATATTTGTAGAGATTAAGGTAATTGTATTATTATTTCAGTATTTTTTTCTGTTTTATAATAGTGTAAATATAAAATATTTTTTTCTTATACATAAAACTATGTATTTTTTATTTTTTTTATTTTATATTATTATAATATATTTTCATGGTTCCGAAACAATGAAAATATATTTTTGTCCACCTGGCTTGTTCTACAGAGAACACTGTGCCACGCCCCCCAGCTCAGAAGGCAGGTTCACTACCAACTGAGCCACCGAGGCAGTCGATTACGGCACTTACCCTTCAATGTTATTAAATTATAACTTGCTTCAATTCAAAACAGTCACGACCGAAATCCTGAGCCTTTTCAAAGATGCTTCAATTTTTGACCGAGCGAGCGTTAGCGACCGAAGCGTCTATGCTTCAGCTTCAACAAAAATGCTTCCGTATGTCCCCAATCTATCTAGATCTCTGTCCGTAATGCTTCCGTATATCCCCAATCTATCTAGATCTCTGTCCGTAATGCTTCCGTATGTCCCCAATCTATCTAGATCTCTGTCCGTATATCTGTCCGGATCTCTGTCCGGATCTCTGTCTGGATCTCTGTCTTCCTCTACAGGCCGCATTTGCTAAACGATTCTCTTGTGATTTTGTGAGTATAGGTCCCAAAAAAAACATACCTCCGTCATTTTGAATAAATTCTTAAAACTGCCTGGACAAAAAACATTCTGTTTAGTTATCGATCCTGCTCACAAAATTTTACGAGAATCGTTAGAGGAATGCTACCCCTAGAAGAGGACAAAAGTCGGCTGCAAGGTCTGCAGCTCACAAAGCCACTATTGTCTTTATGTCGTTATTACCGGAATCTGCAATACTAGAATTTCCTTACACCTTGAAATTAATCATGTCATCATCATAAATGTAAATAAAGCAGATAGGTTTAACATAAGTCATAAGTTTGACATAACAATAATAGCCTCTTAATGAACTTCATTATCGTCTTCAAATATTGACTTTACATAATTTACATACTTACTACTATTTTTTTTAATCGTTATAATATTTGATTGCGTGGTTTATTTGTTAATGTATTGAAATTACGTTGAATGTATAATTTAAGATAATTTACTTGTAAGTTCAAAAAGTTTTACAAATAAAGCTTAAGATTCTTTTAAGAATCTTTTGCGATGCTAGGTTACAGTGTAACGCTTACCACGTTTGTATTTTTTTGTTTTCTTCTCTATCAGTTTGTTCGTTTGTCTGTTCGGTGCAATTGGTTGTTAATTTCTTTGTTACATATTTGGTGGATATCTGCCTCTGCGCAGTAATCAACACACCAAAGTCGCCGACAGCCGCCAGCATTTTATTATTTTGTCTTGATGTCAGTGGCTTTTTTGACGTACCTACTGGACACTACAGTGGCTTGTTTTTGTTAATTTGTGTATTGGTATTAAGTATTGTCACCGTCCTTGTAGTGTCTTGTGTGTCAGAATAAATGTATCTTTCTTTCTTTATTTCATAGAAATTAATCTGCATACATGATAATTATGATCTGTGCGACTTGATAACTTTAGTGTGCACTGTGCAGATTCCCTAAGAACCAAAGAGACATAGAAAGTAGGCATTCGCCTGAACCAATCAAGTTGAACTCACAAGTTGGAGTTACAAACAAATATGCAGCTAATGAGCCTAGTTACTCAAACAGATTATACTTACCTCTCCGAAGATTAACCATGAAAATTAAAAAAAAGTCTATTTTAAAAATCAATAAAAAGTTAGGCAGTCATTGCCGCTTTCTCACCAGTAATCCAAAAATAAAAATTACCGATCGTTATTTCTCAAAACTACTCGATTTTCTAATAACTCTTGCATTAATCACTTCTATATAACCCGTTTCCTTTTTATAGTTTCATTGAACTATTATTCTTGGCTCTGTTCTTCGTCCATTAAAATTCACAATCTACGTACACAAGCCTAAATACACACACATGCAAACAACACCACACAAACAGAAGCCTCTACGCGTACAGGCTTTGTTGTCATGGCAACTGACATGCGCAAAGAGGTCTGCCCATACATAAACAATGAATTTAGGTAATAAATGACTCTAGCTAGACCGTCCGGAGCCTTATTTGAATAAAAAAGAGGCAGCGAAATAAAACGGACTACATTACTATGTATCCAATAAATTTGAAGAAAAAGGACTGAAGAAAACGCCTTTTTCCTGATTAATGTTATCGAGCAAATACGTTCTTATACCTACTATATAGTTAGACAGAATTAATAAACAACGTTCACTATCAGCGTTAATTATTCCAGCGGAAAATAATCATTAATCAACAAAGGCCAATGACCAGAATAATCGAGTTAGTAATTGAAATCGATACAAATCAATTATTTATTATCTAAAAGCATCGCAATCGAGTTTGATTAAACGAGTTCGACGAAACAAATATTTACAAACACACAGAGCGTCGCAAGAAATTAAATTAATTAAACGTCTCCAATTCTCGATCAAAAATCTCATTACTCACCGAAAACACTCCATCGCCCCCGGGAATTGCGCCAAGTTACATTTTCGAATCATCCTCGATGCCTTTGAAGTTATAACATCACCAATATACGTTCCATTCATATAAACTTGTTAAAAACACTCAAAGAAAAACACCGGCTTTTCGTACTGTCAAAATCACGTGGTGGCTTCTCACTCACACACGCGCCACTGGGCGTAAGCGTGCAGCTTTTTCGCGGACGTTTAGCGCATGACATTGAAGCATTATACTCATGTAGCGGACTAGCCTCCCACACAGTTGGTGAAGAACTAAGCGCAAGTTGTCGAGGTGCACGTGGCCCGTAGCTTACCCGAACGGCCGCCCTTCCAAAGCGTCGTCCACACACTACGAATATCGACTTTCGCCCTAGCGCGCGACGACACCATTTCGCCCAAAAACGATGAGATGAGCTCGAATATGGGACGGCAGAGTATTTCCGTACTATCGCTAACAGTGTGCGTATTGCGTACAGTGGATACGAAAAGTGCATTTTGTTATCGTGCTTCGTCCTATTTTATAATAGAGGTATCCTGTGAGAGAAGTCTGATGCGGGGTTCTTTTCGCCGTGCGTATAAAAAAGGTGCGCATTCCATTGTTGTCGGCGAGGATATTGAAAAAGTTTCTAGTCGATGTAACGAGGCGGGGTCGTTTTGTATTGTTTTCAAAGGATTATACGGAACTTAGTGGGTAGCGAGTTTAATCTTCTTCGTTTCCTTTTTGTTTGGGAATGACTGGTCTGATGGTTTGTTTTGATAGTGTTGCAAGATAAAAATATATAACTTAGACCTACAGTGTAGAGGTCATGTAGAGTTACACTATAAATATTGATACAAAAACTTACTGGGTTTAAAAAGAAGTGTTGTAGACTTGTAGACGTTATTTTTACATATAAAAATGTTTTTAACTGTACCTATATAATATTACGTACCTATATATTTCTTTAAATCATCAGTTGTAATTATAGTTTATGTACGTTATTTTTACCTATAAAATGTTTTTATCTGTACCATAATATTACGTATCTATCCATTTCTTTAAATGATCAGTTGTAATTATAATTTATGTACAAAGTACATAAATATTATAAAAACACTAATTGGCGTAATATATTTCTTCTTTAATTATAAACAAACACGTAGAAATGCATAAAACCGACGTAATATTTACAAGTATTTACCTACAATCGGACAACAACAAATAATTGCATATCTGGCAACACCGTGTTGTTGAATCTTTTCGCTTTCATTCGTTCCACGCATTGAAAAGTTAAGGCAAATATTGACGTAACTCGTCAGTGTGAATAGTACTTATTGGAAACACGCATAATATTAACATCCATCGACTACAAATCCTCTAGACCAGACATCACCACTTAAAATTAGATAAAGATTAGGTAGAATGAAATCAACGATGACACCTATGTAGATCCTAGCATTCTAGATCTGGAAAATATGAAAGGTGTCATTTTAAGAGCTGTAAAAATCTTGAATGTTATATAATCGTAAATTCTTAAGGTACATAAATAAATATAAATAATAATATTCGGGACCCCAAACTAAGCAAAGCTTGTACTATGGCGGCCAGAGACTGATATACATACATTAATTTTATTTTTAAATATTTACTTAAATACATAATTAACACCCAGGCATAGAACAAACACAAATGTTCATCACATATACATATATATAGGTATAGGCTACAATTTATATCAAGATATTTATTTGTCTTCTTAATTTCTAAGTTTTTTACAATAAATGAATATAAAAAACAAATACTATAAAAAACTTAAAAACTAGGGTGCCGCCGGCAGCGGGGCGTGGCCCAAGCTACCGGTGGTTAGGGCTGCAGAGTGAGGAACCTCCTGACAATACGGCACGTGTCTAGGATCACTGCCTTTTGTATCTGGCCCTTGATCCAACCGTCTAACGAGAGCCTCGTGAGATGTTGGTCGAGGCTCTTCGCTATAAGACCGTTTACCGTGAAGACTATCGGGACAATGATCGTCGAGTCAACATCCCACATGGCGGTTACCTCGTGAGCCAAGTCAAGGTACTTGCTGAGTTTGTCCTTCTCGGCCTTCACGAGGTTCTCGTCATGTGGGATGGTGATGTCGACGAGCACTGCCCGGCGCTGGGACCGGTCGACCAGCACGATATCAGGCTTATTGGCAACAATAGTCCTGTCCGTGATGATAGAGCGGTCCCAGTAGAGCAAAGCACGGCCATTCTCGAGAACTGACGCTGGTGCGTACTTATAGTACGGCACCTCGGACTCGACAAGACCGTATTGAAGGGCAAGTTGCTGGTGGATGATCCTGGCTACTTGGTTGTGCCTGTGCAAGTACTCGCCGTTAGCAAGATGCGAACAACCGGAAATGATATGCCTGAGTGACTCTCCGGGACGGTGGCATGCCCGACAAATGTCGACCGTACCGTCCTTCAGGATATATTTCCGATAGTTGTTCGTTCGTTGTTTATATTATTATTAACACAGTAAATAAATATTTTTGCGATAACCTTATTTTTGCTCAAATGCTTACTTGTATTTATTTTGTACTTTACGTACTTGTTTCAGAAGTGTTGAATAAAAATATAATAAAACATACGAGTCAAAAGACAGTTTAATTTAACTTATCTTACTATGCGAAACTTTAAGAGTGTGTTTCTTCGTTACTTTTTGACGTGCAAAAATTCGGTGCAAAGGTATAGGCTCGATTAACAAAAAAAAAGTATCATATCTCCTTTTTTTGGATTTTAAAATTTGCTGCTAGGAGATACTAAATATTTCTCGTCATATAATCAACATACAAATGTCTCAAGCGATTCCTAGCTTTGCGGTGTCTAGCAAGGCCTAGTCAACGCGCATAATTTAACGATCGACCCGTAGGTCAGTAAGCCAAGCATTATGCTTTGGTAGATAATAGAGGTACCTGACAATAGGGGTCACTTCTGTGCGATAATGTACCTTGACTTCGCTTCTGTATTTTTGATGTATTTCGATTAGTTTTTATCTAAATGTCTGTTATATCTAGAGGTGTGTAGACCGTTTCGAATTCGAACCGCAATCTTGGGTCCTGACCTTAACTGTTTATATATATTTTTTCGTTTGGTGTTCATTCTTCTTTTAGGTAGTGATAAAAGTAATTTCTTGGTACGAGTAAGTAGGTATTTTTTGTTTTTGTTTTTTGGATTGAAAATTGTAATCTTAATGTAAGTGTGAGGATACTTTTTTAGGATCCTTTCAAATCAAAAATAATTTCCCAAATCGGTTTTTCAATCGGAGTTCTGAGGTATTTTCTTAGTCAGTTAAAAATTTGAAAGGCATTCAAATGTTTACAATACCAACACAACAAAATTACTGTCAATTCAATTGACAATAGGTATCTATAAACTATTCAGTCGATTGACATTTCTTTTGAGTTGAAAATGTAAATTGCACGATTCATGAGTTTCAAATACCTACATATCATTATACATATACATATGCTGCAAAAGGTCAATGCTTTGTACAACGATAATACTCTAATGTATAGATAGGTAAATATTAATAATTTGGTACCTATCATGACGCGGCGCTGATCAAGTTTCGACACACTTGACTGAATTTACCTCATGATCATGTAAATGGTGTAGATTTATAATTTTATTGATAAATTTAGGTAAACAGGAAAAAAAATAACTACGTCTACCTACGACTGTGTCTAGTTATATCTATGACTATGACTAGGTTGACTTGCTTACTTAAAATTTAGGCACATTCCAACTGAAAGTAGTCAAAGAATTTTTTTATTATTTTAGGATCAATTTCATCTTTGGCTCCACTGTCGCCGGCGACAGTGTCGTCGTTATACACCTACACACTCATGTACATTATTAGTTATAAGTAATAGTAACAGTTTATTATTAGTTATAAGTAAATAGTTATAGTAGTGTATAGTAATTATTAGTTATAATAATTGTATGTATAATTTATAAGTTTGTGTCCATTTTCTTTGAATTTGACCGGCGCCATTGTTGCTGGCGATACTGAAACCAATGTCGGAATGTTTATGGTTTAATAGCATTTTCTTCTTTAAATCTTATTTTACGTCCAACATTATGACTCGCACTACTCCCCAAAAAAAATATAAGTAATAATAAGTCATCAAGACCGGTTCAGTCGTTCATTTGCGAAGACGTGATCGAGTGTTCACGTCTTTGCAAATCTCTATCAGGAAATCAAGAAATCTCTATCTCTATCTAGAAATCTGTATCAGAGCTGCTTCTTCAACAGAACAGAATCTTACAGTCCTGTGAGTAGCGCTGCTGCGGTGCAGTTCACAATCATTCGGAAATGTTTCCGATCGGATCTTACAAATTTTAAACTCAAATTGTACGAATCTCAATCTACTTTCATACATTTTGGAATAGGGAATCGAGTACCTATAAATCCTATCAGAACAATTAATCACATTTAAAAACTTATTAATAAGGTTTATATTATTATGATATGATTTATATATTTTTAGAATCCGAACGGAAATGTTTTCAAATCATTGTAAATACTAGTGTAAACCATTTTTGTTGTTATAATTTTAAAGTTGTTAAAAACGCTCACTGATCCGCTAGTGTCACGTGAGTTAAAATCCTGCATCGCGGTGGCAAGATTCTCCGTGCATTAGCAGGCGTGAGGTTGTGCCGGAAATAAATTAATCTCAAATCTGAGCCCATATAAGGTGTTTTACTTGTAAACCCTAAAAATCCACCCCTAGGACGTTTGAAGTTTGTTCAATACCAATGACTCAACGTGATCACGCGAAGTTTTCCCGTCGGATAGCGTAATTCGATGGGATTTTTTAATGCATCTAATAAACTTGTATTCTCAATGTGATACAAAATTCTCAACTGCTCTAAAAGAAACCAGACTAATGCTTACCCCCAGGCAGCAATCCAGCAACTATCAATTCCACAATAAATCAAGGTGTCAACAAGTTGCCACTTTACTAGAATCAGTTCCTGTATTTACCCTGTCAACTATTTCGTATACAGAGTGGTTCTTCAAACGACGGACATATTCAAGACCTAGTTGCGACCCGCGGTGTTGCTTGCTGTTAAAAAGTAGCCCATTTGTGCTATTTCAGACTATAATCTTTCCTTGTGTCAAATATCTTTCAGATCCGTTCAGCCGTTCTGACGTGATTTAATGACAAACATCCGTATGATATTTGAAATTGAATCTATATTTACATGTTATATTTATATTATTGTTACGAGCGGGATTGGATAAAAGGAATGAAACGTCGATGTATCCGAAGATTCACTTTATTCACCAGTTACACACACACAAACACTGTTGTACTGCACTAGACACTTGCACTAAAACACTCTGAACACTTCTCGTACAATCACTTCGATGTTAACACTTTGAACGCGTAATCAAAACTGACTCCCGAGTCGTCGGTCGTCCGCGTATTTATACAATTTAAGATATCCAGAACATCCGATTAAACAATAGCGCAAACACACAAAAAGTTGTTTATCACGCGGAGCCACGCGTTCAATCTAGAACATTCGGATTCAAATAAACACCCATTATTAGATAGATAAAAACATCATAAAAACGGTGCAAAATAATTGCTTTCCAGAAAGATTTCTTTTGTTCCGGATTTAACAATGGAACGCGCGGCTCGAGCGGCTACTATTGTCTAATCTGCGTTACCTATCGGTAGTTGTAAACAACATCGCCACGGATTAGCGCATAGTTTCCGCGACTGGCGTAGCACTACCCCCTCCTGACACATGCTCGTCCCGAGCATCGTTAGTCCCGTGATATCGCGCCAGTCGATCAACGTGGACAATCTTAGGTGCGCCTCGCTGACCCTTCTGTATGCGATATGTGACGTCGTTGATTTTGGTCACCACACGGTATGGTCCATCCCATTTGGGTTGCAGCTTTGGAGATTTCCCTTTCTTGCGTACAGGATTATGAAGCCATACTAGCGATCCTTCATCAAACCCAGGGTCGTTGAACTTCCTGTCATATCGAGTCTTCATCTTTTCCGATGCTTGTTGGCCAGAATTTCTAACAAGTTCGTAGATGTCGTTCATCTTATTCCGTAGATCCCTGGCGTACTCGTTTATTGGTTGTGACGAGTCTGGTGGAATATCGGTTATTAAATCTGCAGGCAACCGCAACTCTCTTCCAAAGTTTGCAAAGGCAGGAGTGACGTTTGTGCTCTCGTGAACAGCACTACGGTACGATAGTAGAAATGGCTGGATGTGCTTGTCCCAATCTCGCTGATTGTTTTCGACCACTTTTGCTAGATGGGTCACAAGAGTGCGGTTGTACCGTTCCACCATTCCGTCGGACTGTGGGTGGTATGACGTAGTCCTTGTTTTGTGAGCACCCATCACTTGACATACTTCCTTAAACAGTTGAGATTCAAAATTCCTTCCCTGATCGCTGTGAATTTCCAGTGGTACTCCAAAACGGCAGAACACTTCATGCACTAATTTGTCGGCTATTGTAGGAGCCTCTTGATTTGGAATTGCGAAGACTTCTGGCCACTTGGTAAAATAGTCCATAACAACCACGAAGTACTTGTTGCCATTATCAGTGACAGGAAATGGGCCCGCCACGTCTAACGCTATTCGTTCCCATGGTGCTCCGACATTATACAGCTTCAATGCACCTCTGCTACGGGTGTGTGGGCCTTTCACTGCAGCACAGCTTGTACATTTTCGCACCCAGTCTTCTACGTCGTCTCTGCAATTGATCCAGTAAAATCGTTCTCGTATCTTTAGCAGCGTCCGTTTTACTCCCAGATGTCCTCCTGAATATCCATGGTACAGATGCAATACGTCAGATACCTTAGCTTTAGGCACAATCATTTGTAGATGATGTTTTCCCATTTGCGGCACAATACTCCTTCATGGATAAGAAGACTGTCCCATTGCGCCCAATAACTCTTCGTCGTTATACTCATGCCAGCCACATCACTCCAATTTGGTTTACAGGCACCAGACTCCATCCACTCGAAAATTGGCTTTATGTCTGTGTCATCTTGTTGTGCTATCTGGAGGGTTTGCTTCCATTCATCACTAAGATCTGTTTTGAGCATCCTGACGGGTACAGTTTCCTTAGACTCTTGCTTTAGACAATGCTTACAGTCTTCCGGGCAAGGCCTTCTAGACAATGCGTCCGCGTTACCATGTGCCCTGCCACTGCGATGCTCCACTTTAAAATCAAACTCCTGCAGCTGCTCAATCCATCTTGCTACTTGTCCTTCAGGGTCCTTGAATTGCAGCAACCAAGTTAATGCAGCGTGATCGGTCCTCAGGCGGAATTTTCTTCCCAGCAGGTATTTGCTAAAATGTCGCAAAGTCTTCACTACTGCCAGCAGTTCTCTCCTTGTCACGCAGTAATTCCTTTCTGGTTTGGATAAGGATTTGCTGTAGTAAGCTATCACAACCTCTTGATCTCCTTTTCGTTGTGATAGCACGCCGCCTATGCCAATATTACTGGCATCGGTGTCAACGATGAATTCATTCACGGTGTCTGGGAATCCAAGGATTGGTGTTTCACACAGATACTTCTTCAGTTCTCGGAAAGAGGTGTCGCAGTCTTCATCCCAGTGGAAGAGTCGTTTTTATTCAGTTAGTCTATGCAACGGTTTTGCTATATCAGAGAAGCTCTTCACAAATCGTCGGTAGTAAGAGCATAGACCCAAAAATGATCTGATTTCCTTCTTGTCTTTTGGAACCGGCCAATCTTTGACCGCGCTGATTTTCTCCGGATCTGTCCGCACACCATCTTCAGAAACTACATGGCCCAAAAAGTTAACTTGTCGTTTGAACAATGAGCATTTCTTCGGGCTCAACTTGAGGTTGGCTGCACGGATTTTCGTCAACACTAGTTCCAGGTTTCTGAGGTGGTCTTCAAAGGTTTTTCCCACAATTATGATGTCATCCAAGTAGACCAGGCAAGCGTCTCCAATCAACCCTGCAAGCACTAGCTCCATTAATCTTTCAAAAGTTGCAGGGGCATTGCACAATCCGAATGGCATCACATTGAATTGCCAAAGCCCTTTTCCCGTAGAAAATGCGGTTTTCTCTTTGTCTTTAGGGTCAATTTCCACTTGCCAGTAACCACTTTTCAAATCCAAGGTTGTGAACCACTTCATTCCCGTCAGCGTATCCAATGTGTCATCAATTCTGGGCAGAGGGTAACTGTCTTTCTTAGTTACATCATTAAGTCGTCGGTAGTCCACACAAAACCGCATACTGCCATCTTTCTTCTTTACTAGCACCACAGGAGAACACCATGGACTGGATGAGGGCTCGATGATCTCATTCTTCGCCATTTCTTCAATCATGGTCTCCACTTCCTTTTCCTTGGCAACTGGTATTCTTCGTGGCCGCTGGCGTATCGGTTGCTGGTCGCCTGTATTTATCGTGTGCTTAACTAGGCCGGTTTTTCCATTGTCCGCATCGGTCGAAGCAAATATATCGGCGTAATTTTGTAACATCTTCCTTGCCATTAAACGCTCCTTCCCAGTAAGATCTGTACAATCTTCTAAAAGTGTAGACACGTCGTAATTCTCACGAGGTATATTTTTGCTCGGTAGTTCTTGACATCCGCGCATCCAATCTACTTCCTCGCAAGTGCCCATTAGGGTTCCACCTTTTATGAGATGCTCCTCATTACTGGGATTCAATACACGCACTACGCCAGTATTAGTTGTCTTCACTAGAGTCCGTGCCACTATCCATGGATGATTATTTTCCAATTGTTCAATTAGCACACATCGTCGTTGGTGTCTTAGCTTTGGTGGTAGTCTCACTGCCACAATGGTTTCCGACTTCGGTGGAAGGATAGTCCTCCTCAGACAGTACACTTTTCCTGCTGTAGCACCTTCCATAAAGATCTCTTCAGATCTACACTTTAAGATTCCTTGATTGACATCGATCTCACAATGATGTTCTCGCATAAAGTCGAGTCCCAGAATGCAATCATCGACTATATCAGCCACAATAACTTTGTGTTGGAAATTTTCCTCACCTATCTTCAATGCCACTGATTCTTCGCCTCGGACGGGTATGTGCTGACCGGTTGCTGTCAGGAGTTGAACTTTGTTGCAGCCCCGAAAATCCTGAAGGCAACGTTTGGCAAATCGGGAACTGATCACTGTTCGAGATGCTCCAGTATCCAAAGTCAGCTTGCATGGTGTTCCATTAATTTCGCCTTTGATGATCAGGCTATTTCCATCTTGAACTTGTGAGATCGAAATCTTCGGGGCTTTTAAATCACCGGCCAGCACCCGCCCCTTGGTCCTGGCGTTTATTCGTTTCCCTGCTGCTGGGCGGCGTTATTATCCACTTTCTCCTCAATTTGACGATGGTCCCTCCTTTGCCGTGGCTTCGAACAGTTGCGCGATAGATGGCCTCTTTCGTCGCAGTTGTAGCATCTAGGGCTAAACCGGAAACGATTTTGGGATGTTTCGCTCACTTCCCTGATGCGTTGAGTTTCTCCCGTTGGATTTCGTACAGCTTCTACTTCTAAAGCGTGAGCTAAAGCGTCCTTCAGAGATTTGTGATGTCGAAGCTGTACTGCTACCCTCACTTCACTGTCACGTATTCCATCGGCGAATGCTTCAACCAGCTGCTCGTCGTTGGGTGTAGGTGAAGACTGGTGAGCCTTCCTAAATAGTTTTTCTATCTCGAGAGCCCACTCTTGCAGATTTTCTCGGCGGCCTTGAACTCTGTTTTTCATTTGTGCTCGAAAGACATGCTCTAGGTGTTCGTCTCCGTAACGACTTTCCAAAGTTTCTAGAAGCTTCTCATAAGTGACGTCCTTGCCCAGTGCTTCAAGTACAGTCAAGGCCTGGTCGCGGAGGCTTACTGTGAGAGCAGTCATGGCTTGATTCTTATTCCATCCATTGGCTTGGACGATAGCATCAAATTGGATTTTGTAAGCTGACCACGAGGAACTTCCGTCGAAAGGTGTAACCTTGAATCCATGTGTTACAGGTGCAGAAAACACAGGACCTGCTATTCCATCTGCAGACTTGAGAACATTTAAAGATTTTCTCACGTAGGCGATCTGTGTCTCAGCCTCAAAGATGCGAGTTGAGTGGTCCTTGATAGCGATGTCATGTTCCTTCACAGTAGTTTCATGCTGGTCAACTTTATTTTTTAACTCTTGAAATTCCATTCCAAAAGCCGTTCGCAGACTAGTCATCTCTTCTTTCAGTTGAAGGGCGTTTTCTTCCTTTCCTTCCTTCAGCTGGCGAGTAATTTCTTGTAGTTGACGAGCGTTCTGTTCTGCTCGACGACGAGCATTTTCCTCCATATTCTGAAACATTGTCATCAAGGCAGCCATATCGAATGAAGTTGGTGCCGCAGCTGCTACTGAAGCCGCTCCCAAATTCTCTGATGGATCGCCGGTTGCTGGTTCATTCATCAGTGACATCTGTGACTCAGTTTTACACTTCTGCAGGTGTCATCGATCGTTAAATTTGTAATACCTTGTGTTGTTTGTTCCATAATAAACGTATTATTATTATTATTATTATTCACATCAACCAATAACGAGTCGTTTCCAAACCGTCTCTGGTCAACGTCTTCTTGTCGCCGTGTCTGTTCCTCTAACCGGCGTGCCTCCTCTTGTCGGCGTTGGCTCCTGGTGCGAAGCGAATCGTCGTCGTGCGGAGTTATCGGCATTTTCCTTTTATCCCACTTCTGACACCAAATGTTACGAGCGGGATTGGATAAAAGGAATGAAACGTCGATGTATCCGAAGATTCACTTTATTCACCAGTTACACACACACAAACACTGTTGTACTACACTAGACACTTGCACTAAAACACTCTGAACACTTCTCGTACAATCACTTCGATGTTAACACTTTGAACGCGTAATCAAAACTGACTCCCGAGTCGTCGGTCGTCCGCGTATTTATACAATTTAAGATATCCAGAACATCCGATTAAACAATAGCGCAAACACACAAAAAGTTGTTTATCACGCGGAGCCACGCGTTCAATCTAGAACATTCGGATTCAAATAAACACCCATTATTAGATAGATAAAAACATCATAAAAACGGTGCAAAATAATTGCTTTCCAGAAAGATTTCTTTTGTTCCGGATTTAACAATGGAACGCGCGGCTCGAGCGGCTACTATTGTCTAATCTGCGTTACCTATCGGTAGTTGTAAACAACATCGCCACAGATTAGCGCATAGTTTCCGCGACTGGCGTAGCATTATATTTAATATTTGTTAATTAAAATTTTTTTTTTTTTTTCCGGTTCCGGTGCTTCACAAGTAAACACTTATCGTCGTTGCTCCCGAAAAAATATTGAAATACACTGGAAATACGCGCTAAATTTCACAATCAGTGCACAAATCCTGAAGAGCTGTACCAGACGGAAGATTTCAACTATAAATCACGAAGAAGAAGGGAAGACAAGGAACGTTCTCACGACTTGCATTTCTCGGAATTTCGTTATGAGGTTAGAATTTCAATTATAATCAGCGCGAAGCTAGCCACAAAGAGTAATACCAACTTAACAACAACAACATTATCCACTCGGTTGTCAAAGTCAACTCAACCTTGACAGCTGACACGGACAGTTGCATCTGACAGTATCTACGAGTGTTGCCATTGTAAAAGTATTGCCACTTCGAGAAATCTCCCGGAAATATGGAAAACAAAACCATGGAAATGTTACTTAGCAAAATCAAAGAGCAAATGGCATTACAAACTATTGAAATCACCGAGTCAGTTACAAAAAGTGTATCAAAGAATATGGATGAGAAACTGGCGGCTGTACTAGATGAAAATAAAAAATTGAAAACAAAAGTTGAAACCATGCAGCAAAAAATTAACTTTTTAGAAGACGAAAAGAGGAAAAACAATTTGATTCTCTTTGGCGTGAGTGAAACGGAGCAAAAAGGTTCTCTTATAGACTATATAATAAAAATCTTTGAAAAAGAAATAAAAGCATCAATTCAACCACATGAAATAAACCAAGCCCATAGACTAGGACCAAAAGGAGATAAGACACGTCCGATACTAGTTAGCTTGACGTCATCATGGAAAAGAAACCTCATTCTGAAAAGTAGAAATAAGTTCAGCCCCGGGATCTACATCAAGGAAGATTTTTCCAAAGAAACACTAGAAAAAAGGAAGGAGCTGACACCACTAATGTTACAAGAAAGACAAAAGGGCAAAATAGCTTTTATTAAGAAAGACAAACTGATCGTGAGGGACCCGTCAGAAGACAACCAAACGAAAAGAAAGAGAAACCAACTAGATTCCCCTACCAACTCACCAGATCAGCCATCTCAAACAGCGCCAAGAAAATTAAACAAAGTACAATTAGACAACTTTATAACACGGACCAGAGCAGCATCATTGTCTGATTCAAAAAACTACCAAGCGAGCGCATCGACATCCGGAAACAACAACAAAGCATAAATAAACAGTTACCAGATATAGAAATTAAGGCACCCCAATCCGGCCAGTCACCGTGGGGGAAGAAGACTACAACCTTTCAGCTTCAAAGGGGTAATAGCACCACCCAGCAACACCAGAAAACAGGAAAATCCCTTTACTACATTGCTTCATACAACACACTCACATTAAGAACCGAAGAAAGTCTGCAAGAACTCATAACGGCGTTAGAGAAAGTCAACTGGACCATCATCGGACTCAGCGAAGTTCGAAGATGTGGCGAAGCAGTGGAGGAGCATGACAAGTTTATATTTTGCTACAAGGGAGAAACACCAGGAAGACATGGAGTGGGCTTCATTATAAAAAAGGAAATGAAAGACCACATAGATGAATTCATTGGCGTAACAGAGCGCATAGCAATATTAAACTTGTCATTCGGTAAAGAGAAGTGGTCCATAGTTCAAATCTACTCTCCTACAGAACAATCTAGCAATACAGAAATCGACTCATTCTACTCTCAGTTAAACACTGCATTAAACGAACATACTTACAAAAATATAATAGTGATGGGAGATTTTAACGCAAGAGTAGGAAAGCGAAAAGAAGGAGAGGAAATTATAATGGGACCGTACAGCTATGGAAAAAGAACCAGAAATGGCGTTAAATTAGTTGAGCTGGCTTACGAATATAACCTAAAAATTCTTAATACTGAGTATAAAAACCGCAGTAGATGGACTTGGGTATCACCAAATGGAGTATACAAAAATGAAATAGACCATATCCTATCCAACAGAAGTAAACTATTTGAAGACTGCAGAAACGTCAAAAATATAAATTTCAACACCAATCACAGAATGATAAGAGCAAACCTGGCACTAAGTCAAGAAAAGAGACGCAGACCATTCCAAATACAACCACACAGTAAAAAACAAAATGCACAAACAACCGACGAACTGGGATGCCAGCTCCGAAACTTGGAAGAAACAACAGGGATGCTTAATCTACAAGACTATTACAATAAATTCAGCGAAACACTAAATAATGCAGCAAAATCAAGCACAAATCGCCCGGAAAATAGATATAGAAGTTCTGATATGTTACAAGACCTTATGAACAGAAGAGCGAAATTAATAAAAGGCAAGGAAAAAACAAAAGCAGTTAGAGCAGACATATCCAACTTAAGCAAACTGATAAAGTCAACAATGAGAGAAGATAGACAAACACACCGAATGAAAACCTTCGAGAACCATATAGCCAAGACTGGAGGCATTAAAAAAGCTTTAAAATCATTATCAGACAGAACCGAATGGATACCAAAGATACGAAATAAAAGCGGGAAATGTGAAACTAAACGACCAAACATACTTGCAACAGCAACAGAATTTTATCGGGATCTGTACACAGCAAGAAATACCTGCACAAAAACTGACTTGACAGGAGAAGAAGACAGCATACCAGAAATTCTGCCAAGGGAAGTGGAAAGAGCTATTGAAACACAAAAGAAGGATAAAGCTCCTGGACCCGACAATATCACCAACGAGTTCTTAATAGCGAACAAGGAAATAATAACGCAAAGCCTCACAAAATTATTTAACAATGTAATACATAGCGAATATATTCCTACACAATGGCTAACGTCTACAATAATTCTAATACACAAAAAAGGCGACAAGAACGACATAGGCAACTACAGGCCTATTAGTCTAATGTCCAACATATACAAAGTCTTTGCAAAAATAATTTTAAACCGCATAACAAAAAAACTGGATGAGAACCAGCCAAGAGAACAAGCCGGCTTTAGAAGTGGCTATTCAACACTAGACCACATTCATGTTGTTAAACAAATTGTTGAAAAAACAAACGAGTACAACATACCCTTTTACTGCTGCTTCATGGACTACAGCAAAGCGTTCGACTCACTGGAACATGGAAAAATTTGGCAAGCTCTCAAGAGGCAAGGTGTAGAAAAGAAATATATAAGAGTAATAAGAAATATATACCAGAACAGCTTGGCGAAAGTTAAACTGGAGAGGGAAGGAAAAGAAATAAGGATAGGCAGGGGAGTAAGACAGGGAGACCCCTTGTCGCCCAAGATGTTCTCGGCAGTTTTAGAAGAAATATTTCGCTCTCTAGACTGGGAGAATTACGGCCTGAACATAAACGGCGAGAAACTATCGCATTTGAGATTCGCGGATGACCTGATAATCCTGTCTAATACTCCAAGCGAACTGTCGAGGATGCTCCAAGACCTAGACAACGAAAGTAGGAAAACTGGTTTAGAAATGAACACTCAAAAAACAAAGGCTATGACAAACAGTGCAATGCAACCTATCACAATTAACAAGAACACAATCGAGTATGTTCCAGAATACACATACCTTGGCCAAGTCATCTCACCTACAGACCTAACGTCCAAAGAAATCGACACAAGAATAGGAAATGCTTGGAAGAGATACTGGACGTTCAAAGAAATCATGAAAAATAAGCAAATGAGTATACTAATTAAAAATAAGCTATACAATGCCTGTATACTACCAGTACTGACATATGGTTGTCAAACATGGGCCCCTACCAAAGCACACATCAAAAAGCTCGAAGTCTGCCAGAGGTCCATGGAGCGGAGTATGTTGGGAATACGGAGGTCGGATAGAGTAAGAAACACACATATAAGAAAGAGGACAAAAATTGAAAATGTCACATTTACAATTAGGAAAAATAAATGGAGATGGACAGGGCACACCCTCAGAGGCACGGAGAAATGGAACAAGTTAATAATACACTGGCACCCTAGAAATGGGAAACGCAGCAGAGGAAGACAGTCTAAAAGATGGGAGGACGACCTAAAACGGGTTGCCGGCAGCGCTTGGTCCAGAACAGCAAGGGATAGAGAAAAATGGAAGAAGCTGGAAGAGGCCTACGTCCTGATGGACGAACAGATTCACGACAACACAAGCGACTAATGTACTAAGTTAAAAATGTAAAATACGAATCTGAATAAAAGGCTATTATTATTATTATTATTATTATTATAATTAAAATTTTTGGTAGGCAAATATTTGGATAGCCAAATTTTACATTTATAATTTTATTGTTAGTGTGATTTTTTTATTACTGATAAGGATATCACACTCAATGTGAAAGTATTCATTTTGACCAACTTTTACTATAGGGTCAACACTAAAATCATGAAAACATATATCAGTATACAATTTTGTAGAGCTTAAAGGTTTTTTTTTTCTACGGAACAGTTATTTAATTTTCGAGATGTCATGGTTGTTAATTTAATAGAAGTTGGTCAAAATAATTAGTACAATGATATCCTACAATGTGTCCGTAATTTAAAGAAACACCCTGTATAACATTCATAGCTGGAACCTAGAAAGTGAACTGTTTCTGGCACTTTCAACTAATAAGATAATTGCTAGGCGCGTGGAATACTAATATGATCCAAGAATCTAGATTAAGTGGATAGGGCGCAGGCAAGAGCAATAATCTCATGAATTTACATATTAATTTCCTCGATTTATCCGTAAGATAACGCAATATCTGAAAGGACATTTACTAGTTTCTGTCAATTTGTCTTAAAGCAAATTGTGATGTCAAAACTTAATCGTAACACAACAAGATGTATGTATTTCTTTAGATTAGTTATAAGGAACCGATTAGATATAAGATACTCTATGAAATAAATTTTGTAGACTTTTTATCCTCTATGAAATATATTTTGTAGACTTTATAATATATGAACATATGTGCGTATTGTATGCCATCTGCTACGTCACTGGAGCCCGGTGTATGGCAACAGGCTCGCCCCCTGTCACATTTGGGACTGAATATCGTCCGGCGAAGTGTGGGTGCTGTACACCTCTGCCAGCCCCTTGGGGGAAAGGCGTGACGATATGCTTAATCCAAGCAAGCTGTGTAGATTTAAACTGAATTGAAATATGTAATTTTTTAATCAAACTAGTTGTGTTTCGTGGTGATACTTGTGGTTAAAAGTGTATGTGCTATTCTGGAGTATAATATCTCTGTGCCAAATTTCAGTCAGATCCATACCGACATTCTGATGTTTTTGTGGTGGTAGTGGTTTGAGTAACAAACATCCATCCAAACTTTCGCATTTATGATATTAATAGAGTGATTAATACTCGTTTAATTAATTTGTACTTGATATAATATTAATACTACATAACTTATATAGACTTGCTAAACTTTTTTTTTTTTTTTTTTTTTATGTAGAATAGTATGGCGTTTGACCACCAACTCGCCTGATGTTAAGCGACGTTGTGGTCTAAGATGGAGCACGACGACCTATAAAGTACTTATTCACTCTAGCCTTGAAGTTTACTAGAGTGAAGAAGTACAAAGACGGCAGTTGAGTGAGGCGCTACAAGTGCGCCACTGGTCAGACCCGTCTTCGGAACGGTTACACCGGACTACATCCCGAAACACGACTAGGTCATTTCACGGCATGGCTTGGTCCGGTGGGTGGTAACTAGCCACGGCCGAAGCCTCCCACCAGAGTTTGCTACCCGGTTAGCACTACCCGGGGACCACGTGTAGGGAATCAGAATAGAGTACACTCCTACGGACGTGGGTAGCTCAGCCCCCTAAATCATGATTGTGACGCATTCAGACCCGCATTGCGGTTGGGTGGAAATCGAAATCTAGAATCAAAATTCCCAATTCTTCCTATTCCCGCTAGAATTTAACTACAGATATTGGGTTTTGTTCTGTGCTAGGTAATTTCACAGTTAATTGAGCTCCGGTCACGAATTGGACAGTGATTTTAGTCGTTTTGGTGTGATTAGCGGTGCGATTGCTTAACGATGCAGTTGACTTTAGATTGATTGATTGGATTGCATAATTAAAATTATATTTTATTTTGTTGATAGGCTTGCGTTTGGCTGCCATGTTAAGAAACGATGCAGCCGGTGCAGAACGATATGCGCGCTTGCCAGGAAGATTGGATTCATTCGCAAAGTCGAGCTTTGAAGTCCAGTTTGAAACTATTATAGAGTAATAGTAGTTAAAAGCGATGGCAGCTTAGTTGGGAGAAGACCCGCCTCTCAAGCAACCAACGGCAACGGCCAACGGCACGCACCAATTTGTTCATTGTGTGAGCATGTCTGCTACATGACTGGAGCCGGGTGTATGGCGACAGGCTCGTCCCCTGTCACATTTGGGACTGAATATCGTCCGGCGAAGTGTAAGTGTTGTATTACACCTCTGCAAGCCCTCTCGGGGGAAAGGCGTGACGATATGTTATGTTATGGTATAGAGTAATAGTAAAGACTAATGATACTATGGTAAAATATACTCTTTTTTAGTAAAACTTACGCTATTATTGATGTACTTACCTTTTTCTCATGTCACATCTGTTAATGCGATGGTGATTTCCTATTATCAAAGCAGGTGCTTGTTTTCCAAACGAGGAATTAAAAGTAGTCTAGAAATGTTGTTAAATGTCACTTAATTTTTTCAAAACGTCTTAGCGAACTGTCAAATCTCACCCCATTTAGAATAGCGTAGCTAAGCTCTCAGAGTAAGAAAGTAAGTTTGACGTTGACAGGCGTAAAAAGCCAAAAATTTTAAGCATTTAATAGAAATACATATATAATTTATACCTTTAAACATTTTTGATAGTTCCGTTGAATTCGGTGTAAATATTTGTTTATAATCTATTTTTGACCAAGAAAATAATAAAATTGAAAAATAAAAAGAATAGGCCCAATAGCAGGCCCAAACATCATCTAAAAAACGCTGTTTGTGTTTACCGTTTTCATTGAAAATCTTCATCGACATCCAAAACAAAATATGACTTCATCAGAAAATTAAAATCTACATATTAGATGATAACGACCCATTCGCCGTGCTTTGACAAATCGTTACTATACTTTTAAAAACAAACATACATAATTAATAAGCAATATCATCCATAATCAATTAAGATATTTTAGAGTTTAAAAACGTTTTTTATGGAGATTTTAATTTACAAGTCTTAATTTTCGTAAAACTTGATAAGTTATTATGAAACAAAAAAATGTGGTAATTTAAGAATTTATCACTCTAGTAGTGTAGTATCTCTACAATGGTAATATGTAAATAAAGTGGTTTTAGGTATGTTTGAGTAATGTCAAAAAAAAAGTTTAATTTAATTCCAAATTTTTGTAAACAAGGTTCAGATTAATAATTTATGCCTAAACAGCCAACATAGCTAAATAGAAATAAAGCCTAAATAGCTAAACAGCCTAGACAGCCAAAGTAAATTTATTTTAGCAAAAAAATAAATTTGAATTTAAATTTAATTTCAAAGTTTGGTTTCATGTAGGAACATGCATTTTAGATTTATAAGAGGCTGCACTCAAACATACATTATCAGAAACAAACAAAAAAAGTTAGCATGCACTAAACTTCTACGATCGCAACTTTAAATGCACAGTCATTAAAGAAATAAATACTGAGGCGGTCTCTTTCAAGGTAAATACTATCAGCATGTTATTTATTATTTGCTATTGCATCTCTGGTATCTTGAATTAAACTTTTATTTTTATTTAATTGCGTATAATAGCATGCAGATGGCGCGTTTATGATAGTAGCATCTTGACACAAGAGCATTCTATGAATTAGTCCTTGTGTTATTTATTTTAGCGCAGAAAGCATTCTATGGAATATTTAGAAAGCTCTCACCAACTTCTCATAGTTACTAGTTAGCCTTTCACAAATTATCTGTGAATGGCAAAATATTACAAAATAAAAGCAAAGCAAGCGAGCTAAAGCCAGAAAAAGAAAGATTAAATCTCAAACAGAAAAAGCTAAAGAAATCGCTCCTATAGTTCAAAATCCTACCATTGGGAAATACGGTAACCCTGGACTTGGCAAAGGAAATACCCAAATCCTCATTTCGTCAGACACAAAGGCCTATTCCCAACGAGTCACAGGAACCGTTACACCCAATAAGCCCGCTAATTTGCGTAAACGGAGCCGAGCACCAATCGAACTCGTAATTAGCAGCCAGTGGAACAGCAAATTAAACGTCCCGATGCGTGATTTCTACGTAAAATGTACCTACACTACTTTACTAGTAAGTATGATAATATATTTTGCTTACAACATTAATAACATCACACTATGCGAATGTTTGCGGTTAAGTTTGTTTGTGAACCTCCGACGTAAAAACGACGGGGTGCTATAAGTTTGACGTGTCTGTGTGTGTGTGTGTGCGTGTGTATGTGTGTGTGTCTGTCTGTGGCATCGTAGCTCCCAAACGGATGAACCATTTTTTGTTTGTTTGAAAGGTGAATTAGTTCTATGTGTTCTTAGCTTATCGACGGTTTTTTAAACTTATCTTGTTACTTTTTTGGATAAAAATCGGGAGCTATGGAAGTAGCTATATTGCAGGTTAAGTTTTTTAATTTTTTATTGCATAATAGGCTTGCGTTTGGACGCCAACATGCCTGATGATAAGCAGTGATGCGGACTACGATGGAGCACGTTTGCCTAGAAGAAACAGATTCACTCGAGACTTGAAGACACCCAGATTATAAGTGTCAGGGAACACACACTCTGGCAGAGTATTCCACACTCTTATTATGAAATTTCATTCAGAATATTATGAAACTTGTTCTTCCTTATTGATCGAGCAAAGCCAGGTCTCAAAGTCTACTGTGTTAACTCGGCAGTACTTTGTTTGACAATAACTTGAGTATCGTTAGCTAAACCTCAATGAAATTTTGCAGGCAAGTTGTTGATAGAAATACAATTTTTGAGTTCAAATATGAACGAAATGTTTTAATAAATTATGGAGATATACGAGTTCTTTGTTCAAGGTGAACTAGTAGCTAGTTTACATCAAAGACAGTTTTAAGATCGGTATCAAAGTATATCTAACTTAGAAGTTAGAGTGTGGAATACTCTGCCAGAGTGTGTGTTCCCTGACACTTATAATCTGGGTGTCTTCAAGTCTCGGGTGAATCGTTTTCTACTTGGCAAGCGTGCTCCATCGTAGGCCGCATCACTGCTTATCATCAGGCATGTTGACGGACAAACGCAAGCCTATTAAGTAATATAAAAAAATAAACTTGTGCATACCTATACAGCGTGATAGGTACGAGTACCTAATCAAAATTCTCTTAAGGATTCATTGTACTAATCAATATGAACAACTTTTACTATGGGGCGAACTCCGAAATCGCGAAAAAAAATCAGCTGTTCCATACATTTTGTCTTAGGTGATTGAACTTTTTGTATGGAACAGCTGTTTTTTTTTCGCGATTACAGGATAGGCTTCATAGTAAAAGTTGTTCGTATTGATGAGTACAATGAACCCTTAAGAGGTTTTTGATTAGGTACCTATAACCCTGTATACTAGCCAATTTTGTTTTTGCCATTAACCACCAAAACAGTGTTCTAGAAATTACTTCAGCATTATAAATTAGTTTTACCAGTGTGGTCAATTTTAAAACGACATTGTTATTAATTAATTCTAGAAAAACCTTCAGGATAAACGGGATAAAGTACAAACAAATATAAACAAAGAAATCTACGAAGTAATGAAAAAAAAGTCAAGAAGATTCTGAGAAACAACAAAATGCGAAATTTTCACAAATTCGTTTATTATCCATTGGCATTCAAACCTCTTTTCCTTAATTTAAACTGTCTATCTAAGGCTGAAATTAAATTTAAAAGATTGCGTTAAAACGAGGTTCAGATTCCATAACACTCAAAGACTTTCTGTTTTTCCTTTTTAGAAACGCTTTTATTCATGTTACAGAAGTTTAAAATTCATTGAATTAAAGCCAGCCACATTAAAATTTTAACCGAAGTGTTTAAGAACTTATTACCTGAATGTCTATAAAATGAGGGTTTTTTTCATGTTGAAATTATACTTTATTTAAAAGAAAAACTAGTTTAAGCCACAATTATTGGCAAACGTATTTATTCTATTATGAATGTTTCAATATCGTCTGCTACATAACTGGGAGTCCGGTGTATATCAAAGTCAAAGTCAAAGTCAAAATGTTTTTACTCAATTTGGAAATCAAAGATACACTTATGAACGTCAGAGCTTTTTTTTAAATATACTCGACCGCCTTGTTCTGATAAAGAGCCTCTACTCAGAAAAACAGGCAGGAAACTGAGGGGCATTATTTTTTCAAAAGGCTTGCCATATTCGGGCGGCCCTGTCACATTTGGGATTGAATATCATCCGGCAAAGCGTGGGTATTGCAATACGCCTCTGCCACGCCCTTTTCGGGTAAAGGCGTGATGATTATGTCATGTTATGAATTTTTAATTTTGTCTTTTGAGACCATTTGACGAAATTCTGCCATAGAAATGGAACATTTCGGAGAAGATGGAAAAAGCTATGCGGATTGCTCTTTTAATAAAACTCCCAAGTTAAACGGCGATCAAGTTACAAAGATCCGTGAAACCGATATCAGGTCTGAAAAGAAGTAGGAAGACTTTGCAGCAATTACGAGTCTTACAAGTGAGGTAGCCGATAGTGAATTCAAAAGAACAAGTAATCGTATTAAAAGAGGGTTTTATAATGATGCAATCTGGGGATAAAAGTTCGAGAGCGTTTCAAAATGCCTTTTATTAAAAGTAAATAGATTGGAATTCAAGATTGGAACGGAGATTGAATCAAATGTGGGCATTCTGGAGAAATACGAGTGTATAAAGTTCTCTCTTTGAAATGGTTTGATTAAATTTTTGAATTATGCAGGTGGTGTGTTCGTAGGCAGCATGAAATTTTCAAATTTGTAATTCGAGCATGACTGACGATGCTTTCTTTTTACATTTGGTTTAAAAGAACTTTCCGGTTGCTAATAAACGTTGTGAAGCTTTCAAATAGTTATAACAGTATTTTGTCTTTTTCGATAGAGTTAAAAATTAAAATACAAAACACAGTAACTGTTTTGTGGCTATAATTATACGCAACGTTTTTTTTAGTAAAGCATTGAGTTTACAAAATTAAAGTCTGTATAAGGATAATTTTTTAATTATTTTTAATTTAAATTTGATAAGTATACGCAATATACTTATCAAATTTAAGAAATCTAAAAGGTTTTGTAAAAATATAAGTTCGCTAAAATTTATTTTGCAGTTGCTGAAAAAGAAACAATATTTCTCAATACCTGCAAAGTTGCTCACCGCCACAATATTTCGTAAAACCGGCAGAGGAACCTCCCCAGGCAACGATTAGCGTGGCCTACGTGGAAGTCGCTAAACAGACTCCAGACTCCGGACCCAAGTGGGTCGCTGCAAGTTCATTATGACCAAGTGGGGGTTCTCTGACACGGGTTCTCAGTGTGTCAACACAGACCATGAGCCTACTATATCCTGCCCTCAGTGCGTCAAAAGCTGCTTTCTGAGTGACCTGATGGAGGCCTCTTCTCTTGCAATAGCTGTCGCCGACTATTGGTCGGGGCACATTTAAATAAAAAAAATAAATACCATCGACACGAAGGCGAAGAAGAAGAATATCTGCAAACACTTTTACGATCGCATATTGGTAATGGATCGCAACGAAGCGTTGAACCTTAGTATCTTTAGATTGCAATTAAAGTTTATGGATTCATTAAACCAGTGCGATGTCTACTTGGAATAGTACCTACCACAATGATGCAGTGTAATGAAGTGCTGTAGGCTAAATCAAAATAAAATAGAAACGTAAAATAAAACTCAGTTTAATTAAATGACACTTCTTCCCACAGGCCCAATCGTTAAGTTTTGTGAAAAGCTAGCCTATTTACGAACCCAGAATTAAGTTCTGTACCAAATTTCCAAATTTCAATTATATCCGCTCCAATTGTGTGATTGAGTAGCAATCATTCAAAATACAAACTTTCACATCACATAACAAAAAATTGATCTAGTTGATTGAATCAGGCGTTACTTTGCGGAAGTTCATCTTCAAAATTGTTACTTGAACTAATATCTAGTGTAATTCCGCTTTAACGTCGCATTAAGTACATCAAGGAATATGAATTTTCTATTCTATTCTTAATCTAGAAAATTAATTTAATGACATTTACTAGAAAACTTCATACAAATTGATATTTGAATCTAATTTGAGCGTTATACAATTTGATATTTCAAGTAACGAATTTAACAGACCTAATTTAATGAAATCTACTAAAAAAACTTTATATAATTTGATATATGAAGCTAATTCAATAATGAATTTAACAAAAATAATGGTTTGAAATTTACAACAAAAAGTTATCGAAAAATTAATACAATTAAAAAATTATACAATAAAAAGCAATAAGAAATAAAATAAAAAATCAATTTTCTTCAAGCACTTCGTCGACACGTGTTTCGCCTCTCCACGAGGCATCCTCAGGACGTATTGACGCTCCGAGCGCGTGGCCACGCGCTTAAACGACGTTAAAGCGGAATTACACTAGATATTAGTTCAAGTAACAATTTTTAAAAAACTGATCATTTCACCTAATCAGATAGGTAGGATAGCAATTTCACAAAATCGCAAGGGTTAACATTACACAATTTCTAACTAGTCCTAATCCTAATCCTTCTTATCCTTCCTAACAAATATTACAAATGCGAAAGTCAGTTTGTTCGTTTGTTTCTTTGTTACTCTTTAACGCCTTAATTACTCAACTGATCATCTTGAAATTTTGCATACTCATTGTCAGGGGTGCAGAAATAGGGTAGGGTAGGGTAGGGTAGGGTAGGGTTTCATGCCTAAACAAAAAATTACGGTTCCCGGTGGACCGGATCAAACCGCGGAGCGCAGCTAGTTTATAATATAAATAGGATTAGCAGCTGGTAGCTTCAGAATGACAGACGAAACGGACAAGTTACGAGTACATGGAGGTTTCTTAAGATAGCAAGCCGTGTTCCACGCAAATTGGCTGACTGCGTTGACGTTTTTAACCAATTAAAGGAGTTAAACCTTAGTTCTAGAATTCCTAGATAATGGATCTTGACGAGACATGGAAGCTAGATTGCCCATACGATTAGTGCTGTAAGTTCCTTTCAAGGCGGAAAATACGATAGGTAGCACTCGCTAGGCAGAAGAATAGATATAGTCAGGGACTACAGGGTGGACAGAGGGGAAGAAGAAGAGGCACAATTCTCTGGTACACCGTTCCTTCAGTATCTGGCCCCAGTTTAGTAGGCACCATACATATCGTCACGCTTTTCCTGGACTGGCAGAGGTGTAACACAACACCCACACTTCGCCGGACGATATTCAGTCCCAAATGTGACAGGGGGCGAGCCTGTCGCCATACACCGGGCTCCAGTCATGTAGCAGATAACATACAATACGCACATATGAATATGTGCGTACATATGAATATGTGCGTATTCACACAATGAACAAATTTGTGCGTGCCGTCGGCTGGGTTCGAACCCGCTCCCTCTGGCTTAAGAGGCGGACCTTGTCCCAACTAAGCTGTCATCGCTCTGGGTAGTAAAATAAAAGGGAGTGCGTTCTTCCGTTTTATTTTAGGGGGGCTTTGGGTCCTCTCTTTCCTCCGTTTTCCTTGGTTTTTGGGTAAAGTTAACATTGCTGATACATCCCGATACTCAGAAAATAAAAATGTTGACGCTAAAACAGTCACTTATAAAAATCTTATTATTGGAAAGAAAGATAGGTACATAATTTAAGTATTTGTTTAGGTAATAAAGTATTTCCTTGTTCTTTAATATATATTTTTATTTTAAAATTACACTCCACGGACTCCGGGGATGATGTTTGTTAACATTAATCTTAATTATTATTTAAGGGGAATACAGATAGAGGGGGGAGGGATTATTAAGTCTTAATATGAGGTTAGGTTTTCAGATTTTCTTATTGCATTGTGAGTACACCACGAGCAGATCAGCGACCCGCAAGCAGCACCCGATCACGAGTACGACGCATGTGCCAGCCATCGCTCTCCTCCACCATATTTGAGGGAAAAGAATGACTCTACACACGACGCCACCGCAAGAAGGTGCCTTTGATAGTGAGCATGAATGCTCGAAATGTACCCACAATTTCTTTAAAACGCGAAATCATTACAATTTTTACTATCACAACATCATGGCCTCCTCCCGTCCCAGAGCCTCCATCACCACCGCGTTCCGATCTCTGAAGGCCATCTGCACGTGGGGTTCCTTGATATTCCTTGATCCTGGATTCCTTCTTTAAATTTAAGAGCGTAGCTTTTGTCTAAAGTATTTGACACAAGCTTAAATACTGTTAAGTCTATCTATACTATTACCGCAATGTTTACGAGATGTCGATAGAAATAGTCGTAAATGTGGTAAGTAAATAAGAGACGGTGACGTCACTACTAGTGCTACACGTAGGTCTTTAAACTGTAAACAAGGAGAGAAACAAAGAATATTATTATATAAACGTGTTTTATTGGCTAGAATTTACATCACATTTTTACCTTTTTGTTGTAATCTTCTTCGTCATGTCAATGATCTAATAATTTTATATTTTTTCTTCTAGTATTATAGAATTTAATTTGTTTTTTTGGTAAAAAAGAGAATTAGATAAATACTGGACGTTTAGCTCATTGGACATCTATTTTTACACATTGAATTTAATTACCTTCGATATTTTGGTAAGGAATATCCCAATTACTATTTTTTTTTAATGGAGATTTTAGACGAACACTAATATCGTCTCAAAAAACTTTAATGAATAATAAAATATATTTCTAAAGTTCTTAGAATCAATTACTTAGACTTAAAAATAACCAAAGCGTAAAATGGTCGTTGACTCAATCCACAATCTCTGTGTAAAGCCTGAAACTAATTTTGATACACACGACTGTAAAGTTTAACAAGCAAAAGTACTAACAAAGAAACACAATAGTGCGTCCTCAAGTGCATATCAAAGTTAAAACTTTAAACCACAGAAACTTATCATTGAGTGGTTCTTTAAATAAAGACTTTTAGAGACGTTGGTAAGCTTTTGAGTAAGTAAGCTCTTGCCCGGTGTTTGTTTCTTGGATTCGTTTTATCTCTTTGATAACCTTATCTATAATGCAGATGGGCTTAAAACTATTTTAGTGTTGTTTATTTGGTGCCACATCACGTTTGTCTTAGTCATGGAAATTTTCTTTCATATTGCAACGGTTTTTTATTTTGTTTAAGTTTGTAATATTTATCAATTTGATTTCCTTCTTTTTGTGGAGACATTTTCAATTTTATGTCTAGTGAAGAAAAATCTGCTAGAAATAATGTTTTGTTGTCGACCGAGCGAGCGTTAACGACTGAAGCGTCTATGCTTAAGCTTCGGCTAAAATGCACCCACGTCCGTAGGAGTATACTATATTCTGATTCCCTACATGACACGTGGTCCCCGGGTAGTGCTAACCGGATAGCAAACTCTGGTGGGAGGCTTCGGCCGTGGCTAGTTACCACCCACCGGACCAAGCCATGCCGTGAAATGACCGAGTCGTGTTTCGGGATGTAGTCCGGTGTAACCGTTCCGAAGACGGGTCTGAGCAGTAGCGCACTTGTAGCACCTCACTCAACTGCAGTCTTTGTACTTCTTCACTCTACAAAACTTCAAGGCTAGCGTGAATAAGTACCTTATAGGTCGTCGTGCTCCATCTTAGACCACAACGTCACTTAACATCATGCGAGTTGGTGGTCAAAAGCCGACCAATTCTACATAAAAAATAATAATATTGCTTTTGCCCGGCGTCTGTCCGCCTGTGTTCCTCTACAGGTAGCATTTTTCAACCGATTCTCTTTAAATTTTATGGGTAGTTTCGATAATGAAATAGTAAGTATATCAATAATTATAAAATAGACATGCAGAGGAGGACAGCCAGACAGACCCCGGCCGCGAGGTCTTCAGCTCACAGAGCTACAAGTATTAATTACTAGCTGCGCCCCGCGGTTTCACCCGCGGTTAAAAAGTATCCTATGTGCTATTCTAGACTATAATCTATCTCTGTGCCAAATTTCATTCAGATCTGTTTAGGCATTCTGTCGTGAAAGAGTAACAAACATCCATCCATCTATTCTTACAAACTTTCGCGTTTATAATATTAGTAGGATTTTGTATAATATATGTCAGGGAAAGTCGGGAAGGCCGAGGTGTCGTGTCTGATTTCTGATCCGTGAACTCGTCATCATGGTATATGGTGGGCGTTAGACTTCAGGAACGTTGAAATAAGTGGACTGCAGTGTTGACTTTACATTATTTTAATAATACAGACATATAAATCACTTAATTAGTGAAGGATTACAACAATAATTGGCGATTTAGAGTAATGGGTTTGCGAATGGCCATTGCGTGCGATTGCTTTCAACCAAGTCAAGTGAATCTGTGACTGACAGACATGACGTTCGCCCACCATCCCGAATGCAACTCCATTCGGTGTTAACCGCTCTAAATTACCATAAACATATTTAAAATAATAACAGATTAATAGTTAAAAATAACAAAACAACTCTCGAAATAAAATGATTTTCATTATTCAATGATGTCACGCTCCGTCATAAATACATCACATATTATTATAATATGTAATATGTAGCATGTAGCGGACCCTAAAATCAAAAGCATGTCATATGCAACAGAATTTTAATTAACGAACTACATAACACAATTTACGTTTGTTTACGTTTTACGTTTGTGTTACGTATTTTACGTTAACGTTTACAATATAATTTACATTTCATTTATAATTTCCAGCTTATGGTAATCTAGCTACGCTCTGCGGTTTCACCCGCAGTAAAAATTCTATGACCTATTCCAGACTATATTCTATCACTACTGAGCCAAATTTTATCCGGTTCCCTTCAGCCGTTGTCGTGATTGAGTAACAGACACCATAATATCCATCGATCCATACTATCACATTTGTAATATGGGTGAGGTTGTGGACATTACACTAAACTTTTAAAATATTTGTTTATGTAAATACGCAATCTTAATTTTACTAAATATTACAATGGAAATTGCTTGCGTTACCTTATTCTCCCTAGCCCTTTCTTCTATAAAACAACAAAGAGTACAAAAAAACGGCATCGTTTTGTGGTCAACATACCTACAACAGACACGAAACGCTTTGGTTCCTCATTTCTCATACGGACCGCTAGAGTGTGGAATACTCTGCCAGAGTGTGTGTTCCCTAACACTTATAATCTGGGTGTCTTCAAGTCTCGAGTGAATCGGTTTCTTCTAGGCAAGCGTGCTCCATCGTAGGCCGCATCACTGCTCATCATCAGGCATGTTGGCGGCCAAACGAAAGCCTATTTTGCAATAAGAAAAAAGGTTATACTTTACCTTGCCTTGTTGATACGAGTATTATACGAGTACAATCACACTTCGGAACTTCATACTAATAAAAGAATATTATTAAATGCAGAAGGTTGGATGGATGGACGAATGGAAGCATGTTGCTCAATCACGCCAGGACATCAGAGGGCCTACCATGGCACCTTATTGGCATGACCATTACGTTTGATTTCGACGCTGCGCGACCGCGAATCAAGTCACCGCGCACTTAAGCCTGGTTTATTTACACTTTAATTAGTGCGAGTGCAGGTGTGTAGTGCGAGTAGTGTCCGATTCACTGCGAGTGCAGGTGATTAGTGCAGGTGCAGGTGTGTAGTGCGAGTAGTGTCCAATTCACTGTTTCTGTCCAAGACGTGTTTAGTGGCAGGCACGCTGCGAGTGAGGGGGAAGGTAGGGCGCGCGGAGCGTGGCTACTCGCAGTCCACTCGCTAAAAAATAGAACACGCTTCTATTCACTTTACTACACAGCCAACTAATCACTTGCACTAATCAGTCGCTGTCCACACCTAGTCACTACGCACCTGCACTAATCACCTGCGCTCGCACTAATCAAAGTGTAAACCAGGCTTTAGGTCCATGGTAGCACGGTGTCGAAAACAAACGTAACTGGCAATAAAATGTCGTGGTAGGCCCATAGAATGGATCGGGATGCATGGTTAAACGCAGGTGAAACCGTGGATCGCAGCTAGTTCTTTTATACTGTTAAAAAAATACAAAATTTTAGCACCACTAATAAAATAAACAGAGGCCAAATGTTTTATCAAGGCCGGAAAGTAAGTCCGTAAAGGGACCTAGGCATTTTAGTAACAAAGTGCCGACAAATTGGCACTCCGCGGAGATTTTACTTTTATTATACAGACGCATCTGAAGTGGTACATCGCAGCATAATGGAAACAACGCGTAGGTTTTCCTGCGGTCCAAGTTAATGGATTTGCCTTTTACTAACAAGTATAAATAAATAAAAAATCCGACATCGATTTTCATCAACACTGATTTTCATCAAACATAGCTAAGAACACTAATTAACTCACCAACTAATTCACATTTTAAACAAAATTAAAATCAGTACATCCGTTCGCAAGCCACGATGACACAGACATGCACACACACACACACATTCAGACAGAAAGAGAGAGAGGGACTGACATAGTATAACACCTCACCGTTTTTGCGTCGGGGGCGTTTTAACCACAAAAAGAATTCGTAACTCCTCCTTAGCAGAAGTAGTTGTGCAAAAGGGAAAAAATAATTTTCCAGTTACATTGAAACGTAGCTATTTGAATGCCAGTTTTATTTCGTTGCACGGCACTTACATGTCACATTATTCATTCGCTTTGCATGTTTTTTACTATTTATTTTATTAAAGGAATACCAACTGTAAACATATTCAATATTTTACGTCAATTAAGCGTATTATTTAGTCAACTAGTATATTTATTTTATCTAAGCGTTAATTAGCATAATATCACCGCTATCTTCTGCACTATTATCTTAATATATATAAATCTCGTGTCACAATGTTTGTCCTCAATGAACTCCTAAACCACTTAACCGATTATAATAAAATTCGCACACCATGTGCAGTTCGATCCAACTTGAGAGATAGGATACTTTTGAACCGCGTGTGAAACCGCGGAGCGCAGCTAGTTAAGAAATAAATAATTGGGTAATCTACTGGTCCAATACTGGTCATGCTGACAGCCGATGTAAAATAAGTTTTTAATGATAGTTGATTGAATCAGGCGTTACATTGTGGAACTTCATCTTCAAACTGTTTCTTGAACCAATTTCCAGTGTATATCCGCCCCAACGTAGCATTAAGTACGTGGATGAAGCCACGCGCTCGGAGAGTCAACACATCCTGAGGATGCCTCGTGGAGAGGCGAAACACGTGCCGAAGAAGTACTCGAAGACTTAAAATTCACAAATTAATATTCTTCGACGTACATAATGCGACCGCAAACCGGAAATACACTAGAAATTGGTTCAAGAAACAGTTTAAGTTTTTAATGTAATACTATATTTCTTGACTTTTAATATTTCACAGTAAGTTTAGTTATGATACCAGTGATGGATTCAATGGTGCCAACTCTACCTGAGTGTGCTAAGGATAGAAAGAAGAAGATGACTATGTTTCTTGGTTTGTTTGTCATTCAGTCATGTCACAAAATATCAATAGGATGACAGCACGATGACAATGTCATTTTTTTGTCACAAATAATGTTAGAGATTGCGTGACAGGGAAAAAAACACACGAAAAAAAATATTGTTACTCACATATGTAAAATGTATTAGAAACTATTTTTCGAGCAGATAATACCGCAGCACGCAGCAAGTGAACGAATGAACGAATATAAATGAACGAATTTCAGCGTAAAACGTGTTTGTTAAATAACTTCCAAATTAGATAACTCCTACGCTGTTACTATGAAAGAACGTCTAAGTAATTCGTCATTTTGTCCTCTAAGATCTACAAACTCCCACACTTCAATAGGAGCTATTTTAATATTTATGAAGGGTATGTCTTCGAAGCATCTTCTACAGGCAAAATTATAATTGGTTTCTATGCTATTTCGAGTTCATCTCTTTTGAGTATTCTCTGAGGTAAACACTGTTGAGGAATTAACCTTTTCATTGAAAAATAATGTATTAAAAATAAAGATATAAAAAATAAAGTGCCCAATCAACTCATTGATATTCTGTAAGACTATTTTGTATTACATTCAAAATTCAAAACACAATACGGATTGGACACTTTTCATTGAAAATGTTGAAATCTAACTTACAACCTAAAATTCGAGAAGGCCGTTATATTATGAAATTTAATCTCCACCAAAATTTTATGTCAATAAAACAATTGACCCCTCAATAAATAAACGTTGTTTAGCCTAGGAATAGTTCTACAGTGTTTTGATATTTTTCTTTTACATTTTTAACTCGATTATAAATAACAAAACATTGTTAAATATCCGAGGCTTTACATATGTAGTTTGTAAATAAAAATCAATGTTTAGTTTGGTATCATCGTGTATGGTCAGTTTTATTAATTGGCCATTGCTAAAGTTTTAAGATGTTACGCACGTTACAAAAATAGTAGATAATTTAATATATTACCTACTATTTTTGTTACAAAAATAGTAGATAATTTAAAATATTACCTATTACAGGTTATTACAGGTTTTAAGATTGTTACGCACGTTACAAAAATACTAGATAATATAATATATTACCTACTATTTTTGTAAATACTTGTTTTTTTACTATTGCAAGCCGGGGAAGACCAGCGGTATAGTTTAGTTCCAAAGGATTAGAAGAAAAATGAACCAGAATCAGAATACTTTTATTGTGACAAAGTACACAGAAGAGGAAGACAAATAATAAATACACAAAAACAAATACAAATACATTGTCACAGAACCGGCCCCAAATCAGCATGTTGCTGATTGTACACAACCAGCGCTGGTTTTCTGTTGGGCCCGACAAGTGACGTCACGCGCGAAAAGTGTGCGCATACACATATAAACATCCACTTAAAAAAATACTCAAAATAACAACAAATATTCACAATAGAAAGAAATCGAAGAATACAATGATTACAACACTGCCTTCTGAGATACAGTTCTTACTAGTTCCGAGGGCAGAGTTAAAAATATTACTGTGCTTAAGAGACCGGCAAACACTTTAAACTAATTTCGCATTGGCTTAAGGTTTTCCATAGCCATTTCGTCTAGAAGAAGATGACGAGCGAGGAGAGCAAGTAAAGATACTAACGAGCCTTTAAAGTTACCTACAGAGTGACAAAGTGCAATTCTTTTTTACGACTTTTGCACTTCTCTAATCATTCTTAAATAACTATAAATGTCCCTTGTATTATGGATTCATTTAAAAGCCAATGATGCAGACAACCTCCCTATGTACAGGGATTTTTAATTGCTTTGTCTATCTATTGAATAAATCAGTCAAAAGTGACCCCTTACAAATGCGGACATTTTTCATAGCTCTGTTTTCGCTTAATAACGTTTTTTAAAAAAAACCAAGAACACACGGGCGGATATATTGTAAATTTTCTATCCATGCTAAGTTTCATCACAATCTGACAAACAGTTTTCAAGAAATTTAAGAAGCGCGTTTGTATGGAAATTTCAGAGCGTTGCGGGACTCTTAATATAACTGTTGTAGTTCTGAAATAAAACCACATACATGTAAGTAGGTTCTTTCAATATTCAAATTTTTAGCTGTAATTTTGAAACTTGGAAGTTATTTTATTTTTGGAATAGAATCATTTTACATTCTAAGTCTAGAATAATCTAATTCTAGAATAATTTTCAAATTTCATCAAGATCCGTTCAGCCGTGAAAACCTTACAAACAGACTGAGAGATAGCGTTCCTTTCTATTTTAGAAAATTAGTGTGTATCGTCACGCCATTCCTAGTTGAGGAGCTGGCAGAGGTATATTACAACACTCAAACTTTACCAGACGATATCCAGTCCCAAATGTGACGCGAGCCAGACTAGAAACAAAAATATTTATACAGTAGCTTCGTAAGCTTGTAATTTGGACCAACCCCCGAACCCTTGCGACAGCGACAACACCAGTGAGAGTAAAGCACTCGCCCGTACATAAGTTTCTTTGCGAAACAACGCAATTTCGCGTCACTTTTTATGTAACACATCGTTTTATCAAAGAACAGCCTGCTATGACTCGCGTTTTATGAGAAATTTCTTTCCGTTAAACACCCGTCGCGGAGTCAACTAGCGGAGCTGTTTTGTAGGAAAAATGTTTTTGTAGTTTTATGATTTATAAAACGGGAATTACTCACGTACGATTTAGTTGATTATTCCGACTATAGTCTCTGTGCTATGCAAAACGCAGCCTCACGCGCACTCGCCTTGATGAAGACCGCCGAATGCGGTTGAAACTATAGTCGGAATAATCGACTAAACCGAACGTAAGTAATTCCCGTTTCATAAATCACAATGCGTGAAAACCACGTCAGTTTCCATAATACAATTTTGTAGTTTTCTTTGATAGAGGCTTTTGTTTTACAACAGACTAGGCATGCGTTTGACCACTGACTCGCCTGATGGGAAGCGTGTACGCGATATGCCTTGCTTAGGTACCTATTCACTATACTCTTAAACACCCCCTGATTGTATTTAGGTGGAAAGACAGACGCAGGCAACGAGTTCCACACCTCTGCAGTTCTTACAAAAAGAAAGTTGACTTGAAACGCTTAGTGCGTTTTGGCGAAATTTCCACCATAAGAGAGGCTGATATGAATCTTGAATTTTCAGGAATCCGTGTTTTTTTTCTTAGGCAAACAAGCAGACAGTTCAAAAACCTGATAGTAAAACCTCACCGTCGCGGATACTTACAACACCGCAGGCGTTACGAATATGCCGCCTTTCAAGAACAATTTTACTCTATTTATAATATGCACCTAATAATTTTTTTTATGCAGTGACTGACTAGTTTTAGGTTGTAAACCAGCTTAAATAGAAAGGAAAAGAAAGGAAAAGAATTAATAGGTACATAACAAATTACCTAATTGATACTCACATTTGGGTAACTTTACAAGATGGTACGTGTTATATATATATATATATATATGGTTGTGTATAGGTACAGTTATCGCTAACAACCCACTTTAGTTCTACTAGTATTTATTTGATGCCACTTAGTGTGGAGTGCGCTTTAAAATTCTTGTTAACCAAGGAAGGCACTAGATGTTTAAACCCACAACCAAAATACTACGGATAGTGCGGATACTCTCCGAGTGAGAAACGTAATCGGCAACCGGCTACTTTTGTCCGGCTAGTTTGAAATTAAGGTAACTAAGAGATATCTAAGAGTTTCTGTCGTTTTTTTATGATTATTTTTTTAAAACGAATGTGTCTGTTTATGTAAATCTAGTAAGGTTTAAGTGTAAAACGTTTATAACCATATAATTAACAAATTTTTATACAAGGAAAAGACGTCGTAACTTCTAGAATCAAAAAAATATTATAGAAAATAATTACTTAGGGTCAATTGGGGGAAATGCGTCTGTGGGACAATTTCGTCTTTGATTACTGACAAACCCTTCACAAATTAGGCGTCACCTACATTTAAAAAAAAATCTTTAGTTGCAATAATCTGTACAAGATGGCGTTAGTTGCCTAATTTGTAAAGGCTTTGCTAGTAGTTCTCAAAAGACGGAGTTGCCCCTCAGACGCATTTGCCTCAGTTGACCCTACATAACATTTTAGATAAGGAAAAGGCATGGTATCTTCAAGGATCAAAAAAAATATCAAAAAAAAAAACTTCTTTTCGGAATCATATTATATTTTTTTGGCTTCTCGAGTATGCACGTGTAAAAATGTAACATGCCACATTTTTGCCACTATTTAGAAGCATTATTTTTTGCTCGAACAAATCTCAGGCAATCGGACTAAACAAATTACTTACCCCATCCCTACCACATACCTTGGTTATCATAGTTTATTTCGCACGCTGTTACCGAACGATACAAGCAACAATGTCCAGCATAAATTGAACCGCGTTGTCTTTTGCTGCCTTATATAGTTTACTGCGAAAAGGCAGCCGTTGCCAACAGCGTGTGTCTCAGTATGGTGGTTAGTTGTAAGCTCGTGCTAAGGAAACTGAGCTTTATGGCCGGCTGTGACCACATCGTCAGTAAACACGCCTGATGGTCGATTCTACGCTCCATACAACGACGAAACTGTTCCTTGATATCGGGTTCATTAGCGTATTTTTCTATCATTACACTACATATCGTCACGCTTTTCCACCGAAGGGGCTGGCAGAGGTGTAATACAATACCCTCACTTCACCGGACGATATTCAGTCGCAAATGTGACAGGGGTTGAGCCTGTCGCCTTACACCCGGGCTCCAGTCATGTAACAGATGACATACAATATGTACATAATAAATATAATGTTCACACAATAAATAAATTGGTGCGTGCCGTCGGCTGGGTTTGAACCTGCTCCCTCTGGCTTGAGAGGGCTTCTCCAACTGGGCTATCATCGTTTTCACACACACACACATCGCTTTCATCATGACACTAATGACACTAATATTCCTCTCCAATTTTTTCTCTGTCCCTTGAGTTTTTGACAAATCTTTTTACGACTTAAATTTAACCAATTTTGATATTTTGTAAAACAATACAATGACCAAACAGTATCTTAGTCCAAACTAAAAATCAAAAAAAGTAGAGCATTATTGTGAGTTAATGACACTAATTTTATAAGTGCGTAAGTTTGGATGGATGGATGTTTGTTACTCAATCACGCCAGGACAGCTGAACGGATCTAGATGAAATTTGACAAAGAGATAGAATATAGTCTGAAATAGCACATCGAATATTTCTTAACCATGAGTGAACCCGCGGGGCGCAGTTAGTAGGTACATTTTCTTAGGTAGTGCGCTCTATATTTATGGCACCATATTAATTAAGATCCAAAGTTTAGCATACATGTCATGTAAGTACGCAAGTTATTGTTGGAACGAACCATTTTTTCAAATATTACATTTCGTCAGGTTTTTCCGCCATAGAGGATAGCAGACGTGTACAACACCTACACTTCGCCGGGCGATATTCAGTCTCAAATGTGACAAGGGGCAACTCTGTCGTCATACACCGGACTCCAGTCATGTAGCAGATGACATACAAATATTAAAATGACTTTAAACATAGATGACAGGAAGTAATTTACAGTTTCGTCAAATGGACAACTGCAGCCACGGTTTTGCATATTCCATTACTCGGTATCCAAATTGAATGCTAGATCCGGATAGAATAGATCCGGTGATGGTTACATACATTTCATGTTGACCATCAATGAATTTGTTTCTGTGTCATGCATGCATGTGAGGCTGTAACAAAACTTTAGTAAAAATTTTACACGGCACCTATTCAAATCTTCTTCTTCTCCATATTAAACATATCATTGTTACGCGAGTCGCAGCCGATGAAGACACTAATCTGTGGAGATATATACGACTAGCATAGGTGTTAAAGATTATGCAGTACTAGTTAGATCGAGTCGCGCGTCCCATTGTTAAAAAAATCTTTCTGGATGGCAATATTTTGGGCACTGTTTTAAAATGTTTTTATCTAATGAATAATAGGGTATTATAATAAATTATTATATTATTATTTATTATTATTATTAATAGGGTATTTATTTGAAACTTTTGTACTGTCCGAATATTCTAGATTAAGCGCGTGGCTCCGGGAAATGAAACAACTTTTTGTGTTCTTGCGCTATTGTTTATTCGAATATTCTCGATCTATTATACCCGTTTATATACGCGGACGACCGACGGCTTGGCAGTCAGTTTTGATTACAGTGCAAGTGTCCACTGTAGTGTAACAGTGTATACTTGGTGAAGAGAGTGACTCTTCGGATACATCGACGTTTTTTTTTTATTATCTTTACCCACTTCGTAACAGTATAAAACAAAGGAGCTTTCCGTGTCTGTCTATTTCTCTGTCTGGATATCCGCTAACTATTCATAGACCACACAACGAATTTTGATGTAGTTTTCACCTTCAGTTAAACATGTAAGCCGATGGCGTTAGAGAGAAATTAATAATTAGCCAAGTCGTTTTTTTTAGTTCAAAGCGAATTAAACTAGATGGAGCTTTTCATAATTCTCCAAAGTCAGAACACGCCAGAAAATACTAGATACTTTATAGCTATAAAATAATCAATAACAGTCATCGAAAACTACGTTAAAAATGATAAGTACAAAATGTTCTGTCGTGACGTAGTTTTAAAAATTAGCTGAAGACCTCCAAGCCTAAGGAAAACACTGAAAAAAGCAACGCTCATCAAATGATAATGAAAGCAATTATACAGAAAAGTATGTTTGTTCAACGAATAGGTAAAGAGCAAAAATGTACAGTCCATTTTGAAAACGTCAGTGAACATTGTAATACTGTCAGCATTTTCGAATATCACGATGTCAATTTGGGAGACACTGATGGCGCGAGCTTGCTGTATAAAAAGGAACGCTGATGATTTTCAGTAACAAGATTTTCCAAAATTGAGCTTTATGCACAGGTCAGGCGAAATGTAAAGATCATTTTGCCAGTTTACGAATGAACCTTTTTATTTTTACAAGTTATATCTTTCCCTTTATACTTAACAATTTCGAAGTCAAAAAAGAGGGTATTGTTTAGCGTGGCCTAGCTCAGTGGCTTTTAGCTTTTATAAATAATATTAGTTAATTGACTATGAGAGCAAAAGGTTGAATAAATAATTACGTTTTCAGCATTATAACCACAACCGCCAAGCCAGGTCAGAGGCCTTCGAGCGGCCTAAACATTTGTTTTAAATTGACAACGAATAGTCGGTGTACAAAAGAGATCAATTTGAGGCAATTCATTGACAATTTTGAAACAATTGGTCCGTTTTTTCCATTCACTCATTTTCATTGTTTCAGTTGGGTTTTATTTGTAAGAAGTAATAACTAATTCCTAACTAAACCAAAAACCAAAAGTTAAGGCACAAAAAACAACATTTTAAATCCATAATTTTATAAATGTAAAAGTGAGTTTGTTTGTTTATTTGTTTGTTTGTAACGCTTTCACGTCTCAACTACTCAATCGATCGTCTTGAAATTTTGCAAACATGTTGTCTGGGGTACAGATAAGGACATAGGGTACTTTTTATTACGAAAAAAATTACATTTCCTGTGGGACCGCGGGTGAAACCGTAGGGCGTAGCTAGTATTATATAATTGAAAGTAGCTCTTGTCTGTCTGTTTTTGGCTTTTCACGGCTAAACAGTTGAATGGATCTTAATGTAATTCGATATTCAGTTACAGTATATTACGAGGAAGGTTTTTGGAGATAACCGCGAACGAAGTCGTGGGTAACAGCTAGTATACAATAAACAAAGGACGAACTTAAAATATCTCTCAAACAAACAAATTCCCCTGTTCACTGAGCAGAACATAGAAATGATGAACTTTAGACCTGAAGTGTCGTGGAAAATTCCCTCAAAGGAAAATTTACTTCCGTTGTCTACGTTGATAATACACACTGTTCTGTGCAAAGGAGCGTCAGTGCAAAGCGCAGAAAATGCAAGCTCTATTTTGGCGCCGGGCCACGTGAGCGCTTTTGTCTTTTAATTAGTTTTAAGATTTGTGAGCGGAAAAGTGTGAATTTATGAAAGTAAGACAATAAGGCATGTGTTTTGTGAAATGGTGGGTGGTTTTAATGAAAATTCTAGATTAACTCTAGCGTATTTAGCATGTTGGCATAATCTACGGTCTCTAGCACGGGTCGACAGTTCGCGGTAGTATACAGCAAAAAAATGTATTGCCTCTAATGTTGCGCTATAGGTTTTATTATAAAAATTGTTTCAGTATTATTGTGATTTTTGTGGCCCGGACAGTTCAGTGTATGTATATGATTTTTTATTTTGGAAACTGATGTAGTTTTCACTCATTATGATTTTATGATACGGGAGTTACTCACGTACGATGAAGTCGGTTATTCCGACTATAGTTTTGGTCGCATTCGGCGACCTTTTGCAAAGCGAAAGCACGCGCGAGGATGCGTCTCGCTTAGCATTGCTAAGCTCAGTGCTAAGCGAGAAGCAGCCGCGGGCGCGCACTAAACTATATTCGGAATAATCGACTTTATCGTACTTACTCGTACGTGAGTAATTCCCTTATCATAAAAAGTGAAAACTACGTCAGTTTCCATAATGAAAAAAGTTTCAGTATTTTTTACACTTTAGCAAAATATTTAAGCATAGAACTAGACAATGGAAAGGTAGTCTATAGGTAGTAATAAGATGAAGATAACCGAAATTGTCGATGATGATTTAAAACCTGTCATTATGTTGCAGATATTATCCCAAGTATCACATGAAATATTTCATAGACAAAGGGAAAAAAAACAGAATAACTCAGCGAATCCTGATTCATACAAAAAATTAAAATGCTCTGTCCAGCAGTATGACGAAATTAATAAATTATTATGAGAAGCGAATGGTGACACAATTACAGCGGACGTCGCGTCATCGGATTAATTCTGCTCGTAAAATGTATATTGTAGTTTAACAAGATAATAAATATACAGACTATGGGAGCTGAAGAACCAGGTCAGTCGGCATTCCTTTAAAATCTTAGACTTGATTAGTGATGAATGGAATTGTTGATAATAATAAATTGAAGAAGCGGAGTAATTCAAAAGAAGAGAACCATGCACACAACAAAAATAAAAAATAATGATGAACGCGGATTAACATGAACCATTGTGAAAGAGACCGAAAAGAAGATTATCTAGACCGAATAAAACAAAAGGGAACGATTTTAGACCAAACAAAAGAGATTAGAAGGTTTAGTCTTAGTTAAAGGATTCCAAGTCTGAATATTAAAAAAAGATATTGATAGATAAATGTACAGGCCGTTACAAAAACCCTGTTGTATCCGAGGTGCGCATCCAGTATCGACTGGAGGATGCAATTATGCTAGTTTAATTTTAATTTTGACTCTAAAAATTTTGAACACAGATTTTTTTTTGTAAAGCGTGAACGCAGACACTATTCGCGTTGGTTTTATTTGTTAACTATTCGTGTCGTACCGCTACTTTATTAAACTAAAAAGCCGCCAACATATGATACAGATTTGTTAAACATTTTATAATGTTTCTTTTTTTTTCTGCGTTCTTAAACCGGTCATAACTCTTGCTATTTTTAACTTAATTTTTTTTGGCATTTTTGTATGAATACTTTTAAGTGTGTATACATGCCCTTCAATTTTGATTGACTGCCTCGGTGGCTCAGTTGATAGTGAACCTGTCTTCTGAGATAGGGGGCGTGGGTTCGATTCCCACATAAGGCAAACATTCATGTGATAAACATTTTGTGTTTATTCTATGTCATACTTAAATACTAACATATTTAAGTATGTATTTAAAAATATATATGTATGTATAGTAGTCTCTGGCAGCCATATCACAAGCTTTATTTAGAATGGGGTTAGGCGACCGTGTGTGACAATGTGCAAAAAAATAAAATACAACAGGGTTTTTGTAACACGTTGTAGATATAAGAAGTTGGAGATACTATTGACAAAGTCTGTGAAAGGTGACCTGAGTTAAGGGGGTTATTTTAGATAGAAGATAATCCTAATCATAATACAAACTATCCTAACTATTATTATAAATGCTAAAGTGAGTGTGTTCGTTCGTTTGTTTGTTTGTAACGCTTTCACGTCTCAACTACTCAACCGATCATCTTGAAATTTTGCATACACGTTGTCGAGGGTATGGAAAAGGACATAGAGTACTTTGTATCCCAAAAAAATGAGCGGTTCCTGTGAAACCGCGAGGCGAAGCTAGTAATATTCTAAGGTCAGAGAAGCAGATGGCCAGTCTTATTGGGTCACGTACCGTACGTGTATTGATGTTGTGTTGATATATGAAACCAGTTATTTAGATAATTCCAAGTAGCCTTTAGTTCAGTTGAGAGAGCTTTATTACGAAAATCGCAAAGGCAATAATGTTAATGAAACCTAAAACCTTCTGCATAAAAGCTATATGGCTTATATCATGTAATTAACACATAATATGTAACACAACATAACAACATAATTATATCACCAAGAAACTTTCGTCGTATATGCCGATTGTCAATTTTATGCGTGCGCTATCACTTTACGATTTCCTGTGATAGCTATTATTTTATAGCCTTCGGTAAATTACGATGTCCTTTTCAACAACATTGTATAGAACTGCTAGATTTATTATTCTCAAAGCGTTGTAGTTGTATAAATAATGTCCCAATCCTTTTTATTCATTGTAGTAATGCTTAAATACTGAAATAGGTGCTAAATTGTTTACAAGCTGTCAGTAGGCACTGTTGATATGTCGCAGAACCGAACCGACGTACATACATAGAATAGGAGGCGCTGTTTCCACAAATGTGTACTTGTACGTGTACCTTGTACTGCCGAATGATATTTTATTTTTACTATTCTCTTTATGTTTGTTTTACTTTGTATTTTTGGTGTGCAATAAAGATGTATTGTATTGTATTGTATGTGTCAAAGTGTGTTCCGTTATTTATGTGAATTCTAATATAACTATGTAAGTATTCAAATAATTTAGAGACTGCATGGTAAAATTTTTTTTTTCGCCATTCATGCTTCTTTAGGTTTAAAGCTTTCGTATTGACTATGATGTGTTATTCAAAATGTTATGACATGTTATGACATTCTTATTCTCTTGTATTGTTTGACATTTATTGAACTGTGACATGTAACTATTGGAGTTATCAATACATTTTTGATTTCTGTTGACTTATCCTAGTTAAATGCTGACCTGGCTGGATCTATGCGACCATGCTTTTTTTTTATCTTTTGTCACATTCAAGTAGCTATTATCTTTTATAACTAAAACTAGAATATTTTTGCACGCCGCTACTTTAGTTCTCAGCCACCCATACCGGTTCTCTTTTTAGACAACTACTGCGTAAAATTGAATCATACTAACGTGCAAATATTAAAATTTACAACACACCGTACAATATGCAATTTATATGATAAACTGTATGGATTAAGGAAACGTTAAATATTGCTATAACTGCCTTTAACGGTTTGGTACGTGTTAAGGAATGTGTAATGACATGGTTTAGTAGTAATACCTCTGCTTGAAACGTGCTTTGAAAAGTTACACCTTATGGGAAGTTTCGATACTTAGGCTTCGTCCTGACTATGCAAATAGTGAGCGGCTGACTGATTGCTTTTTTTTAATTACTTAATAGGCTTGCGTTTGGCCTCTAACGTGTCTGATGATAAGCAGTGATGCGGCCTACGATGGAGCACGCTCGCCTAGAAGAAACCGATTCACTCGAGACTTGAAGACACCCAGATTATAAGTGTCAGGGAACACACACTCTGGCAGAGTATTCCACACTCTAGCGGTCCGTATGAGAAATGAAGAACTAAAGCGTTTCGTGCGTTTCGTGCTTCTACTTAATCAACCCTATTTTTTTTAATAGAGTGTCTTAACAACGCGTACAGCGGGCCTACCATGATATCTTACTGCCATGATGGTTACGTTTTAGTTGCGACGTTGCGGGACCATCTACCTTATTGCGTGGAGATACGATTTGCGGTCGAGCAGCGTCGAAAACAAAACGTAACAATCATGGAAATAACTGAAAGGCCACCTGTACGCAGTTTACCGGCAGCTTACTGTACTTACCAGCTGATTCACAGGAACAGCACTGAATTTACCTAGTCAGTGACAAAGTATTTTCGCTCACTATGCCAGCAAAGTCATTTTCCTCGGTGCACTATATAGCACTGAGTTTACCTATCCTACTAATATTATAAACGCGAAAGTTTGTATCTATGGATGGATGGATGTTTGGTACTCTTTCACGCCAGAACGGCTGAACAGATCTGGATAAAATTTGGCACAGATATAGATTATAGTCTAGAATAGCACATAGGATACTTTTTAACCGCGGGTGATACCGCGGGTGCAGCTTGTACTATATATACCCACTATACTTTCCCAAGAGTTCGCCACCGCTTCGCAATTAATTTGCTCTTAAATTTACGCTGGTTACCGATATTGAGTATGCCCGATTCGTCATTCAGAGATAGTCGACGGTTAGTCAGCCGCTGACAGTCGGGACGAAGCTTTAAGCATTTTACTGCCTATATACATTTATAGTTTCTGTACTTTAATGGTGAAATAGAGACTTCGTGGTAAAGTATCGTCGTATTTATTATTAGTATAGTTTTGATTTAATTGCAATAAATACAAATAACTATAAAATACTAGCTGACCTCGCGGACTTCATACCGCCTAACAGTCGATTCTTTAAGATTTTTTCAGGTCATGTTTAAAAATTTTCTCTGCGTAAGAACCATCTTCGTACTTCAAGGAACATTCCAAAAAAGAATAAGCGAAATCGGATTAGCTGTTCTCGAGATTGAGATAGATAGATAGATAGATAAACACTTTATTGTTTACACCAGAAATAAAAAACACAAAAGAACAGAACTTAAACAGAACAGAAATCTTAAACTGTAGTGTAACAACTGGCGACCTTATCACTAATAGCGATCTCTTCCAGGCAACCTTAGGATGGAGGGGATACTTATGAAAGAGTATGGGACATGGGTGTGCAAAAATTAACAAAAATAACAGTGTTGATACACCTACTTAAACTATTTGAATTATACTCACATAAACATGCAGGTCATAATTATAATACATTCTAATACTGAAAATATCTATAGATAATAAAATAAACTAATTGTTACATATAATATCACTAAAAGAAAGTAACATTATCAATTCAACAAGGCAATTTAGATAAATACATTTTTTTTTACGGCAGCCTTAAATGTAGGAGCATGTCTAGTAGCAACGGGCAGCTTGTTCCACAATTGAGATTTGCGCTTAGCAACACATTCAGCGGTGCATTTTTATATTTTCCAATAGGTTTAAATGCTCATTTTTCTCGTTAAAGAGAACGAACCTCAATAGAGTTTCCGCATCTGGCAGATTTTTTTGTTGTCAAATGAGAATCTTATTAAGTTAAGAGTAGAAAATCAACTGAACTGAAATAACACAATAAAAAGTAAATTTGCATCAAAGTCAAAGTCGAAGTCAAAACGTTTTTATTCAATTTGGATATCAAAGATACACTTATGAACGTCAAAGTTTTTTTTTTAATAGACTCGACCGCACAGTTCGGATAAAGAGCCTCTACTCAGAAGAACAGGCAATAGGCATAGTTTTGCAATGACTCCAAAGCCGATATCTTCAGTACAAACCATACCCTCCAAACTCAGAACTCTCTTAATATTTTACAATGCTCTTACTTCGAAGCTCAACACACTCCGTACAAAAGTAAGGACAATAAATCTTCTTGATCGTACGTACGGTTCTTACAGTCTGTCATACGGAGTTATAAATGATGCAGGATATTACCTGGCAAGGTATTGTTGGCAGAACGTGCTATTTCGGAATATCTCGAGCTATCTATAGATATTCCGGAGTAGCTATGCTGTGCCAGGAGTTCAGCTAATGTTCTCTTAATCTTACTCTAGTTAATAGAGATACGTTATAAATGAGATCTATGACGTTATGATTGCAATGTGAGTAGAATGTGTTCTACTTGTACCTATTATTATTATATTTATTTATATGTATTATTTTTATTTTTATTATATTGATGATTAAAAGTTTTTTTTTATGATTGAATGCCCATTCAATCATTAAACGTTTGACCACAACACACCTGATGGAAAGTGACGATGTGGTCTAAGATGGAGCACGCTTGTCCAGGAGGTGCCTATTCACTCTTGTTTTGAAGAGACCCAGGTTGTATCTGTTGCAGGGGAACACCGAACGAGTAATAACAGTAAGTTAGATCAGGGACTCGTTTTTTTTGTTCAAAGACCATCTTGAACAAAAAAAACGAGTCCCTCAGTTTCTTGTCTACTGAACTCTTCGGGGCAGTGACTTTTTTCCAAACAATTGTCCAACAAATTCCAGGCAATTTTTATAACTTTGACGTTCATATGTATATCATCGATACCCAAATGAATAAAAACGTTTGACATTGACTTTTGTCTTTGTACGCTTAGTCATATCGTCACGTCTTTCCCCCGAGGGGGCTGCCAGAGGTGTAATACAACACCCACACTTCGCCGGTCGATATTCAGTCCCAAATGTGACAAGGAGCAAACCTGCCGTCATACACCGGGCTCCAGTCATGTAGGAGATAATATACGAAACGATTTATAATTTCAAATATGTAGTATCAAATTTTGTTAATAGCTCAGCTGATGGCAAGTTAAGCAAACAAGTTCGTATAGGCTAAGTGGTTCGCCCTGATGTCGGAGTTTCTAGGCTAGCCGAGGGCCTCTTACATCGTCAGCAATAATGATAACACATTTATCTGAAACTAGCTGCTCCCCGCGGTTCCACCCGCGGTTAAAAAGTATCCTATGTGCTATTCTAGACTATAATCTATCTCTGTGCCAAATTTCATCCAGATCTGTTCAGCCGTTCTGGCGTGAAAGAGTAACAAACATACATCCATCCATCCATTCTTACAAATTCTATTCTTAATCCACGGTGCAAGCTTTAGCGAGGAAAGCGTCTAACCTTCAGCTTCGACAAAAATGCTGTTGTATGTCCAAATTCTGTCTGGATCTCTGTCCGAGTCTTTGTCTTCCTTTACAGGTTGTATTTCTTAAGAATGGAGGATGGAGGAAATATGATACTTTTTCCAAAAAACACGTGACTCCGCAATTTTGAAAAATTACCAAAAACTGACGACAAAAACAAATCTGTACAATTATCGAACCTGCTCACAATCGGTTGAGGAATACGACCTGGGGGGCTATTCCTGCGCGTGAGATGAGATTTTATCTTCGTCACTCTCACACCTATGACGTTTCAAACGAGAGCAACAAGGACGAAAAAAAGTGAGACGAAAATCTCAAATCTCCGAATAGGGCCACTGTAGAGGAGCACAAACGTCGGCCTAGACCTCAGCTCAGCACAGCTCCCAGAGCCACTAAAAGTATATGAGCCATTTTTTTTTCAAAAAAATTGTAATTTTTACAGAAAAACAATAAAACACGTGCCAACCTATTTTCACCCAAAACACTGCTAAATCATCCCTTCGTTATCAACTCGATTGCAATTAAGCATCGATAATTATGACTGAACGTACCCACTGGCACAGTTTGGAAATAAACGAGAGAGAATAATTAGTTCGAAACTAATGCGGTGCGATCTATCGATAGTCGATACGAGTATCGATGTATCGATACCAGTTGACCTATCAGTAAGGCTGGGAAACTATTGGGAGCGGCGAAAAGATGAGTGTTGTACGCGGAAAAAAAACACAATAAGATCACATCGATATGTAAATGAAGTGTTCCCATTGGTGCGTTTTACTTCGCACACTGCTTATCTACCTCTCTGGTGGACACGCACATCTCCGGTGGGCACGCAGCTTAAGCATTGAACTCGTTTGGAATTACAGCTTTTGGCTACCAAGTGTAGTTAGTTGGTCATTACTAGTAATTTATTTCAATCGACTCGAACAAGATGAAGCAGCATCGTTCAGTAGATAATAAATGACAGAGAGTAATTAGTACGTATTCGTAGCTACAGCGGCTCGCATCGATAAGTACAGTATCGATGTATCGGTCGCGGTCGGCCCATCATTAGACACTGGGCTCATTTCCAATTACAATCAAGGGGGTGACATTTAGCTGCTTTATCAGTAGGATAACTATTTACTATTATTCGACTCTACAAAACTATCCGAAGGTTGCCTGAAAGAAATCGCTACTACCGATAAGACCGACATGTCACGTTCTAATTAGTTCTAATTGATTTTCTTTCTTGTGTATACACTTTAAAATAAAGCGATGGTAGCTTGGTTGGGAGAAGGCTCGCCAGAGGGAGCGGGCTCAAACCCAGCCGACGGCATGAATTTGTTCATTGTGACAGGCTCATCCCCGTCACATTTGGGACTGAATATCGTCCGGCGAAGTGTGGGTGTTGTATTATACCTCTGCCAGCCCCCTCGGGGGAAAGGCGTGACGCTATGTTATGTTATGTAAACACTTTTAGAACACATAAATTACCTAAGTCTTTGCATAACTAGTTACTACTACTCCTAGCTAGCTCCTAAGTACCTTCATTTTCTTGCACGCACCTTTACCCATTCCTTAGGAGATTCTTAACTTTAAGTACCTACTCGATAAGCGAATAATTTTGCTAAGAGTATTAGTTTAAAATAGTTAAGCAAGGACTTGGAAAATTCTTATATTTAGTGCAACTGGGCATCAGAATCAGTATTGTCTGTAGTAATCTGTAGTGTGAATCCATCAAAATGAATATTAAGCTCATCTCTCATACATGGTCCTATACAAGTATCACAATCAATTTAGGACTACATTTAAAACAGCCACATTTATCCATTGTATGAATGACTGGATAATAAAAACGATGCCCTAATAAAAGGTAATAAAGGCTCATTTAGACATCCATTAAATCTAATTCGTAACAGGATCACCGTGACTACATTTAATGCGGTAAAAATGTGATTGATTACTGAGGGCATGACTGACTATTACTATTTAGGAGTAAAAAAAAATAGAGGCGAACAGTCACTTACAAAATAAATAATAAATCAATTCGGGACACTTCCACATACGGTCGCCTGACCCCAAACTAAGCAAAGCTTGTACTATGGCTGCCAGAGACTGATATACACACTTAGATATTTTTAAATACATTTTACCACCCAGACATACAACAAACACAAATGTTCATCGCATAAATGTTTGCCCTAGGTGGGAATCGAAACCACGCCCCCAAGCTCAGAAGGCAGGTTCACTACCAACTGAGCCACCGAGGCAGTCAAAAATCTTTAATATTCTACTATGCACCACTGACCGGAGACGGTTGCTGAGACCAACTGGGAGTACCTACTGTACTAATATTTTATATACATATCTTACAAGCGATGAAAAGCGATGATAGCCTAGCCGGAGAAGGCCGCCTCTCAAGCCAGAGGGAGCGGGTTCGGACCCAGCCGACGGCACGCATGTTCGTTCTGTGAACATATGTGCGTATTGTATGTCATCTGCTATAACTGGAGCCCTGTGTATGGCGACAGGCTCACCCTTGTCACATTAAGGACTGAATGTCTTCCGGCGCAGTGTGGGTGTTGTACACCTCTGCCAGCCCCCTCGGGAGGAAAGCGTGACGATATGTATGTATCTTACAAGTATAAATTAAAAACCAAAAAAACCTTCGACACCGATTTTCATCAACACCGATTTCCATCAAACATTGCTACGAACACTCCCGACTCATTCACCTTTTAAACAAAAAATAAAATAAAAAAATAATTATAATAAAAAGGTTCATCCGTATCCGTTATCCGTATATATCATACACACATACACACACACACACAAACACACACACAGAGACAAGTCAAACTTAAAACAACCCGTCGTTTTAGCGTGGGGGTTAAAAAAATGATTCAAAATATACCTAAAGCACTCTTTAGCATCACAAATTAGCACTACTGTGCTTTAAACAGGTCGCCTAACTGTATATAGGCACAGTTTTAATGTCCTGCAGGTCTTATAGCATAAGCATCGCGACAATGTTATGTCGACTGTTTTTATTGAGACAGAGGTATATTTACACGCAGCCTTGTCGCGTTCTCTCACGGCAAAAAGTGAGGACAAGAATTTTGTCGCGCATGCATGCTACGTCTGGAACAGCAGTTGTTGTTATACCATACTCAACGTCTTTAAATGGATAAAATTTCTGAATACAGGATAACCAGTACTTTATACAAAAGACAATGGGTAAAAATAAATGGGCGTTGGTCCAAACGCCCGCAGGGTTGACACTATAGCCAATTTGTAGGTAAGGCTAATAGGTTTTCGTAAAATAAATCTCGCTGAATTCGAATCCACAGTTTTGGAGATATTTTGTATTGTAGTCGTGATTTAATAAACCTTGTGAAAAGAAAATTAAAAGGGAAATTTAAGCCATTTACATAATATTCACCCACTCTCCCACTGCACCCACCATGCAGGTCAGGACGACATCGTGATTCGCGACGTTACCGTGGAAGTTAATTATTTTTCTACTACTATTCTTAAAAATAAATTTTATCGATTTCTGTAGGTTGAATTTTACTGGCGTCATACTTTTTTTTTAATGCATAAAAATAATATACCGAATGCGCTATGTGCCAACCCTGCGGGCAAACTTATATATTTTTTTGGACCAATTTGCCCATTGTCTTTTAGCGCAGTTCTATTGCGTCATACAAAATTAAAATTGGTAACACTACTTACATCTAGAACCAGAGACTGTGTGAATACACAAAACGTCTCATCACTATGCCCCGCTAACATCAACACCGTTAACATCGGTGCATGTCTAATCCATGACGTCATTAAGCACCTGCACCTACAAAAATATAGGCAGCCTTTTCCATAAAACATTTCCCTGCCCAGTAGATTTGCAATGTAAAGTCGGGATTATTTTGCAAAACAATGCAGGCGATGCCGCCTCCATATTTATTGTGCTTTCGTGGTTAGTAAAAGAACAATGAAATTAGTACGCGAGGGGTGGAATGATAGATTTAATCGGCCATTTTACGCTTGGGGTTTAGGGATGTGATGAAAATGGTATAGAAGGTCGCTGAATTATCGATAAAGGCTGAATTTTTCGTTATGCTTTAATTTCACCGACAGCAAAAGTTAAATAGTAAAATATTATGGATCGAAAATTCTGCCTAGTTTTCAGGGCTTATCCTATTACAATATTATACACGTATGAAATAAACATTCAAATTTAAATTCAACATTCAAATTTTTAATGGACAAACAACTTTGTTTTTTTTTATAATAGGTATTTTCCCCCTGAAAATAACTTTGCACTTATTTCATTAAATCTCATTCATTTATCCAATGACTTGCTTAACACTAAGTAACATTGATGTACTTGTCTCGACGCTGCATTCAGAAGTTAAATTTATTTATCAAATAAATTGGTCTTAGTCAATATTTAAGCCGGATCTTTACCTCATCTCTAGATACATTTAATCGACGATTTTACGCTTTTGACTCGATTGTAATGCGGTGCGTAAAATGCACCATCATGTCATATTTGATCGCTGATTTGTGACCGGGGTACGAAACGAGTGTTATTGGATTATTTTTATGGCAAGATCGCATTATATTACGTGGCGTGCAAAACCAAAAAAAGTTTTTTACTTTCGGTTTTTTTCTTTTGTTGACATAAAGCGTCTATGTTCGAAAAAATAGTAAGCCTGTCTATTCAAAACGCTAATTGCTAAATCTAAGCCAGCTAAAAATGTATATTTCTTTGTTATTGCTGCGTAAGCACTTCCCATTAGACAAAGACATCAATCATACTTTGATAAGTTTAGAAGTTTGGATTTAGCGTTTTATAAAGCCTAGTAGAGGTATAATTATTTTTTTGGTACTATAGTTTTTTTTTCTATTGGTTTACAGGGCGGTGTGCTCGTTATACTTACAAAAAACATTAAAAAAAAAGTAAGGGGTGATGTAAACGTAGAGACTTTAAGTCATGCTTTGTAGTTTTGTAGTATGTCTCATGATTTTTAAAATTATTTATTACTTATTTGCATTTTTCTGAGTCGCATAATAACGTTAACAGTTCATTTGGACAAAGGCAGTGCAGAAATTAAACTAAACGTAACTTCTTGAGATAAAAGTGGTTGCAATATTTTGAACTAGCTGCGCCCCGCGGTTTCACCCGCGGTTAAAAAGTATCCTATGTGCTATTCTAGACTATAATCTATCTCTGTGCTAAATTTCATCCAGATCTGTTCAGCTCAGCTGTTCAGGCGTGAAAGAGTAACAAACATCTATCCATCCATCCATCCATCCATCCATCCATACATTCTTACAAACTTTCGCGTTTATAATATTAGTAGGAAAATGCAACAAATCTCAGTGAGACTCTACCCTCATAATGCGGTTAACTGACAAGGCAGATGCGTTTAATTTTATTTCAATTTACAACCGCACGGTGCTTACTTTAGCAATGGAAATATTTACGGTTTTTATCCATGGTTTTGATTCGGATTATTCTTATCTGCTGTTACATTGTGATGTATCTGAGCTGAGTATTTTACGCTGCTTGAAAAATTGTTTTTATTACTTATTGATTTTTATGATTTTTAAAATTACTGATTTTTGATTTAATCGTCAAAAAGAAAGTAAATAAAAATACCTAATAACGTATAGTGGAATTGAGAACTTAATTTTTGGAAGTCGATTAAAAATGATCCATAGCTTTAAATTAATAAAACAATGTTTTTATTCCATCCAAAGGTTGTCAGGAAGAGATCGCTCTTAAGCGATACGACATTGTGCCTTTATTTTTGAGTGTTTAGTATTTTGTTTGTATTTGGTGTCAATAAAGAGTTTTTGTATTGTATTGTACTGTATTGTATTGTAATGTGCGTATTTAAAGGTTAAGTACCTTTAAATACGCACAAAAAAAAAAAAATAGCGATGATAACCTAGTTGAAGAAAGCTTTCGAGCCAGTGGGAGCGAGTTCGATCACAGCCAAAGGCACGCAAAAGCAAAGGCAAAAGGTATTTAATGTCATCGCGTCTTACGTCACGTAATGTCACCCATATTAGCGTTTTTTCTGTGGTGACAGCCTCGCTCTTGTCACATTTGGGACTGAATTTCGTCTGACGAAGTGTAGGTACTGTAATACACGTTTGTCAGCTTCTTCGGGTAAAAAGATGTAACGTTATTATGTAATGTTTTAAAAATTCTAAGTTGCAATACAATACAATACAATATAATACAATGCAATACACTACACTACACTACACTACTTTAGCTACCGGCTGCTCTGAGTAGGTAGGTAGCTGGAAGGAAAAACGATCCAGTGAACAATCTCAGCAAACCTGAAAGTTGCAGCCAGGCATAGACTTTCAAGAAAATTTCAAGACTTTTCAGAAATGTAATTTTGACTCTCTCCCTCTATAAAAAGTCTTTGTTTCTGAGATAAATATTTTTAGAAACAAATAAATTGCAATAAATATAACTAAAAAACTAGATAAAAATAAAAAGGTCTCACCGGTTTTGTTTTTTAAAGTTTTTTTTTTTTGCGTAAAATTAAAAACTTAGCCAAAAGTGAGTTTGTTCGTTTGTTTGTTATATTTCACGCCTCAACAATTCAACCGATCATCCTGAATTAATATTGCACACGCGTTGTCGTGGGTACAGTAAAGGACATAAGGATTACACTTCCCGTGGGACCGCGGGTGAAACCGCGGGATGCAGCTAGTTTTTTGCTAAGGAAAGGTAAACGTAAGGTAGATAAGGTAAGGTTTAACGTAAAAAGCAAGTAGGCATCTAGCAAGTTCGTATAGGCCAATTGGATAGCACTGATGTCGGAGTTTGGGGGCTGAGTCCATTGTCCACGTCCGTAGGAGTGTACTCTATTCTGATTCCCTACACGTGGTCCCCGGGTAGTGCTAACCGGGTAGCAAACTCTGGTGGGAGGCTTCGGCCGTGGCTAGTTACCACCCACCGGACCAAGCCATGTCGTGAAATGACCTAGTCGTGTTTCGGGATGTAGTCCGGTGTACCCGTTGCGAAAACGGGTCTGAGCAGTAGCGCACTTGTGGCGCCTCGCTCAACTGCCGTCTTTGTACTTGTTTACTCTACGAAGCTTCAAGGCTAGAGTGAATAGGTGCCTTATGGGTCGTCGTGCTCCATCTTAGACCACAACGTCGCTTAACACCAGGCGAGTTGGTGGTCAAACGCCGACTTATTGTACATAAAAAAAAAAAAAAAAAGTTTCTTATAGGCCGCCCAAAGACCTCTAATATGGCTTGACGATTGCTGTTGTTATAGAACAAATAACCGGGGCCTATAATTTAAGGTGTCATCCGAGCAACGGTAGCGCTCAGTCATAAATACCACCCGTGGTCACCCATCCTAGGACTGACCGTGTCGTTCGTTGCTTAACATCACTGTGATATGATTTGTCATCGGTCACAAACACTTTGTTCAGCTACGCTGTGAGCACTACGCTCCATTTACGTTACATTAGGCACGAGCTACGAATTTCTATTTCTTTAATTTATAAAATTAAAGACCTAAAATGTTCTATTTGCAGAGATGCAAATAAAATGCATGTAACCGTCCTCATGAATACGAAGAACATGTGTGCCCACATTATTATGCAAGCGTGCGAAGCATTGCACGCGCGTCGTTCGTCTCTCGGACGGTTGCATTATGGGAACTTTTAAAACTAGGTTTGTTCCTATAAAATTCTACGTTTATTAAAAAACGTGTAGGGACATGGAAAATGTACAGGATTGAGTTTTGATGCCGGATGTTATCAGAAATTGTATTATGTAACCATGATCAACATCAATCAAGTTATGAATTCAAGTTTTAGTATCCTAACTAATATTATAATTGCGAAAGAGAGTTTGTTCATTTGTTTGTAACGCTTTCACGTCTCAACTACTCAACTAATCGTCTTCAAATTTTGCATACACGTTGTCTGGGGTACAAAAAAGGACATAGGATACTTTTTATCCCGAAAAAAATAATGTTCCTGTGAGACCGCAGGTGAAACCGTGGGGCGTAGCTAGTTCTTAATACACACGAAAAATACATAACGAAAAAAAAAATTCTACGTAAGTAACTAACTTGTGGCTCTGTGAGCTATAGACCTCGCGGCTGACGTTTGTCTTCTCCTACAGGTCGCATTCTTGAACCGATTCTCGTGAAATTGTGAGAGCAGGTTCGACAACTATACAGAATTTCAAGAGGCTCGGTTAAGAAACGAGAAAGACAAAGAAAGAGGAAGACAGAGATCCGGACAGAAATCGGACATACGAAAGCATTTTTGTCGACCCTAGAGCAAGTATCCTTCTGGGCTGCCAGGACAATTCGACGCCCCTCCCTCGGCGACAGCCCAAGATCTCAGAGGTGCCCTTGTGCTCGTCGCCCATAGTTTAAGCATTTTAGAGGCTCTGCGCCATCTGCGATTGCCTAATGCCCGGTACGCTGTCGAGGCCTCAGTGGCAAACAGCATAAAAAAAATACGAAGCATAGACGCTTCATTCTCTAACGCTCGCTCAAGTTCAAAGTTCAGTATGTTAGACAGCGAAATGTTAGAGCAAAATAACAACAATCTCCTATTACACAACAGTCAATAAACGTAAATTTGTAAAGACGGCCATAATGAAAAACGCCTAGACTACGTAACAAAACGGTACTTTAATGATGTTGAAAATTAGTATGCAGAAAAGGGCTCCTACTTCAGCCAGACGTGAGGTCACATCGCATTAACAGTAAATATTTACAATACTCACTTAAACACAACGTCAAAGTAAATAATACTGGTCATAATGCAGTTTTACTACGCAATCATTTCACGGTGACGAACCGGTATTGAATGTTATTTAATCGTACAGCAAACAGCCATCTTTTTTAAGCAAAAATAATTAAGTGCTCACCAAAATATAAGCACAACAACACGAAGTTGTACCTAAGAAGTAGAAAAACCTGCACACTATTGGTTGACGTTGAGTGAGTGTTAGCGAACGAAGCGTCTAAGCTTCTGCTTCGACAAAAATGCTTTCGTATATATCTGAATTCCGGATCTCTGTCCTCGTCTACTATCCTACTATCCTACTAATATTATAAACGCGAAAGTTTGTAAGAATTGACGTTGAGTGAGTGTTAGCGAACGAAGCGTCTAAGCTTCTGCTTCGACAAAAATGCTTTCGTTTATCTGAATTCCTGATCTCTGTCCTCGTCTACTATTCTACTATCCTACTAATATTATAAACGCGAAAGTCTGTAAGAATTGACGTTGAGTGAGTATTAGCGAACGAAGCGTCTAATCTTCTGCTTCGACAAAAATGCTTTCGTATATCTGAATTCCGGATCTCTGTCCTCGTCTACTATCCTACTAATATTATAAACGCGAAAGTTTGTAAGAATAGACGGATGGATGGATGTTTGTCACTCTTTCACGCCAGAACGGGTGAACAGATCTGGATGAAATTTGGCACAAAGATAGATTATAGTCTAGAATAGCACATAGGATACTTTTCAACCGCGGGTGAAACCGCAAGGCGCAGCTAATGTGCTATCTAGACTATAATCTATCTCTGTGCCAAATTTCACCCAGATCTGGTCAACCGTTCTGGCGTGAAAGAGTAACAAACATCAATCCATCCATTGTCACAAACTTTCGCGTTTATAATATTATTGTAGGATAGGATTACATGTTTTTTTTTTTTTACAACAGACTAGGCATGCGTTTGACCACTTGACTCGCCTGATGGGAAGCGTCGACGTGATCGAAGGTGTAACACGCTTGCCTAGGAGATACCTATTCACTTTACTCTTAAACACCCCCGGATTGTATTTAGGTGGAAAGACAGACACAGGTAACGAGTTCCACACCTCTGCAGTTCTTACAAGAAAAGTTGACTTGAAACGCTTAGTGCGTTTTAGCGGAATTTCCACCATAAGAGGGTGTCTTTTACTGATGCGCCTATGCCATAGTACGTATTGTGCTTATTCACATAATTTCATAGTTCACGTTGACAGGTAGAACAATTCCCTAAAGTACAATTACAACCTTTGCAGCACGTCGTATTTATTTTGAAACTTGCAAAAACCAGTGTGACGGTTAAAATATTCAACATCGATCATATTTTTTCCGCTGCGCAGATTTGTAAATAAAGCGGGTAGGAAGCGAACAAAATAAATATTTATCAAAATAATTATTCGATGTGTAACCAATCATCTAGCGGGATTTATTGCATGCCAATTTTTGAAACGTTTTTGTTTTCCAATTTTTGTGGATGGAGTTGGCCAAACTAGCCAGCTCAATTCATAAATTTGGAGAGTCCGGCGACCTAACTAATTTCGACCTAGGCGACCTAGACTAAACTTCGCATTGGCTTAAGGTATTCTATCGCCATTTCGTCTAGAAGGAGAAGACGAGTGAAGAGAGCGAGTAATGATACTGACGAGCCTCTAAACTTATCTACAGAGTGACAAACTGCAATTTTTAATTTTTTTAATGACTTTTGCACTACTGTAATCATTCTTAAGTAACTAAGAATTTCCCTTGTATTATTGATTCATTTAACAGCTAATGATGTAGACAACCTCCCTACGTAATGGAATTTTTGATTTGCTTTGTCTACCTATTGAATAAATCAGTCACCTTAAAATGCGCATATTTTTTTATAGCTCTATTTTCGCTTGAGACCGTTTTTAAATTGCCTTGCATTTAAATAAATAATACTACATAATTTGACTAAGAACATGTTTCTTTAAAATTATGTCGCAATTTCCGATCTAATTTAGTAATTATCTACTACTACTGGAAGAGATCGCTTTTAGTGATAAGGTCGCCAGTTGTTACACTATATACTAAGTTTTATTATAATTTTTCTCTTGTCGTTTTGTTATTTGTGGTGTGAACAATAAAGAGTTTATCTAACTATCTAGCTATCTAATTTAGTAGTAGGTTCCAATAAAAAGTTATTGGAAACTACTCTTTTCTGCATTTTGAGAAAGGTACGTTTTGCTTATAGGGCGCGTTATGCAAAAGGGACTATCTGCGACGGACCGTTTCGTCAGTTAAAAAATACATAACACTGAATAATTATTTTGAGGCTATACAACGTTTATTAGAAATAAGGTATGTCTCTCTGTCTGTTATCTTTTATCTTTTTAAAATTAAGCAAAACAAAGATTCGTGCAAATTGTTGGAAGACGCAAATTATGTATAGTCAGTGGCATATAAACATATTATGATACAGTTCAAAGATAGTTTAGTAACGAGTATTTGATAGGCATTCGGCTGTCAATGTGACTATAGCTAAATTAAAATAGTATCAATAACACCTTTGAAAACCAAGTCAATTTTCATAAGACAATCGAATTAATTATATTGATTACTAGCTGCGCCCCGTGGTTTCACCCGCGGTCCCACAGGAACTGTTAATTTTTTCGGGATAAAAAGTACCCTATGTCCTTTTCTGTTCCTCAGACAATGTGTAATCAAAATTTCAAGAGTGTCGGTTGAGTAGTTGAGACGAAAAAGCGTTACAAATAAACAAACAAACAAAGAACGAACAACCTCACTTTCGCATTTGTATTATTAGTTAGGATTAGGATTACTCGTATTAAGATAAGTAATTAGGCAATATTGGGCTATGGGTAGATATTTTATTTTTCATACAGTGATTAAAATTAAAAAAAATGCTGGCAAATCCACAAGATACAATTTGAGTAACTAAATTTTACACAATGTTACGAAACAACTTAATTTCCCCACATCATTGAATCTAATTATGATTAACTGTAGTGTGTTATTATTGGCCTATATATTTAACCAATTCGTTCCACAGGGCCGTAGCCAGCGGTTTGATGAAGTGCCGACAAAAATGTAGAGTAGCGGCTTTTATTACTTCCTTAGTAGCTCACGTCATAGAAAGACGAGATTTTTGTGCTACTGTCTGTTGAGTGACACAGAAATATGACTAAAATATTATTTTTGAGTCGTAATTTGACTAAGCAAAATAAAGGTGTCAGGTTCTATTGGGATAAATCCGAATTGGCATGAATGTATGTCAGTTTAATTCATTGAATGAGGCACCGCGTTACTTTGCTAAAGTTTATCTTCAAAACTGTTTCTTCTACTCTTTAGTGTGTTAAATCTAGAGATTTTTGGTAAAGAAACAGGTTTTTGTGATAATATATTCGAAAATAACGTAAATATCGTTTTTATTATGGAAATTGACGTGGTTTTCACATATTATGATTTATGAAACGGGAATTACTCACGTACGATTTATTCGATTATTCCGACTATATGTAGTTTCAACCGCATTCGGCGGTCTTTATGAAGGCGAGTGCGCGCGCGCGGCTGCGTCTCGTCTAAATCGAACGTGAGTAATTCTCGTTTCATAAATCTTAAATATCGTTGATCAGATTTTCATGAAATTTTTACAATCCAATACAATACATCTTTATTGCACACCAAAAATACAAAGTAAATAAAACATAAAGTAAAAAAATTAAACAATAAAATATCATTCGGCAGTACAAGGTACAATTTTTGAAGCTAGTAATTAATTTTAGCACAAGCTTATGAAAGAAATTGAAGAGAATATTGCGGAGATAAAGCGGTCTCCAATTTCTGTTCTTAGCGAACAACAGAATTTAACAAGTAACATTTTTAAAAGAAAACAAAAAACCCGGCTGCAAAATGTTGTACCCCATGTCACTTTCACTATCAAGACGGCTCAAATGACACCTAACATGCCGAAATCCATCAAAGCTGTTTAGGCTGTAGGGGGTGCAAGAGAAACCTCATACATCCATATATACTACATACATACAAACATACACACATACCTACACATACAAACATACATACACTCGAAAAACATAACCCTCCTTCTTGTGCAGTCGGGTAAAAATGAATAGCGTTTTTCTTAAGCCTTAGTTTTGAGTAGGTACCTAATTGTAATTGATATATACTTCAGAATCGATTAAACGGAGAGATGGTGACTTTGCCAAAGAGCCTCACTGGAAAACAAGCGATGAGGGTTTTAAGCACTAAGCATTTTTGCTGAATTGGGTCCCTTTTCACACGAATCTTCCCTTTTTGTTGGTTGTAAGTATGTAATTGTTACTTAAATAGGTAATTATGGTATTTTATTAGTGTATCTCTTACTATGTTATAAATGTCTACATAACTCAACATAACAAAACGTCATATCATTCCCCCGTAGAGGCTGGCAGAGGTGCATAACACCCACACTTCGCCGGACGATATTCAGACCCAAATGTGACAGAGGGCGAGCCTGTCGCCATACACTGTCGGGCTCCAGCTATGTAGTAGATGACATTCAATACGCAACATGAAACGTTCACACACTGTACAAATTGTTGCGTGCCGTCGGCTGAGGCCGAACCCGCTTCCTCTGGCTTGAGAGGCGAGCCTTCTCCGACTAGGCTATCATCGCTTCTATGCAAATAAATGTTTCTATGTCTGTTATTTGCTGTCTTTCTTTCTTACATGTTTTCAAAATGGCAAAATTAGTGTTTGTATTATAAATGGCCGCAATTAATTAATTCGTTTCAAAAGAAAAATATCAACTCATTTAATTTCATTTTACTTATCTTTCAAACCAAATCAGCCATCATCATAATTTTCGTTATTTAAAAAGCTTTAAATTAAATAGTCGTCACTCTGAGATTTTTTATCTGTGCCTATTGCAAAGAACCATAAAAACTTCCTACAAAAATGTAACCCGACGTAGAGTAAAGCTTTATTACTTCCGTAGTCTACGGCCACCGTACCGGTCAAAATTCCGTTCATATTGCTAACCGTTCTTTCACTGAAGGATTTTCGCACTCTAGAACTAGGTGGCAGCACTGATACATAACCCAGAGTAAACGTTCTAAGATGTTTACAATCATTCGGAAGCGCTTCCGATCGGATCTCAAAAATTTCAAACTCGAATTGTTTGAATCTCAGTCTAGTTTTATAAATCTGGAAATCAATGAAAAATATTACAATTTGATTTTAATTTTGAGTAAAATCAGTTAGGAATGAATCACGTTTAAAAACTTATGAATGCGTACTGAGATTCGAATAATTCCATTTTAAAACTATTGGAATCTGAACGGAAATGTTTCCGAATGATTATAAATACCTATTATGACCCAATGACCTGTCAAAACTTATTCAAAATAAAAATAAAACAAGCAAATTGAGACATTTGACAACTCTTTGGGTTCTAATTTAAGCTAGCGTGCTCTGGCGGCAGTAAAAAACTAAAAATTTCGTTTAGTTTAGTTTTCAACTTGTTTTCCTTTTTTAAATCTGTTTAACTGACAAGCTCATTAGTGATATAATCACAGTCAAAATTCCTTTTCGCATTTTTTAACCAGTCGTTTGCCGTAATTTGTTTTGTTTCCATTTTTGCATTTGCAAAAAAAATACGTCGTTTTGACCCGACTGCGCAAGATACTATAATTATGTTTTTCGAATGTATGTATGTAAGTACATATCAATATACATATTTATGTGGTTATATATATGTATGAGGTTTCTTTGGCACGCCCTACAGCCTAAACAACTTGATGGATTTCGACATGTGAGGTGTCATTTGAACATTCTTGATAGTAGAAGTGACAAAGGGTATAATATTTTGTTTGTCTTTTAAAAATAATAATAATTTCACTTGTTTATTAGTAACGTAGTACTTTTTGATTTTGGTAATAAATTGATGGATTGTCTATAAGAAATCGCTGTTAAGCAATAAGACCGCCCATTGTTGTATTTGAGTGTTTAGTTTAGTTATTTATTGCATTTGATATCAATAAAGAGTTTTGTATTGTATTGATCCTGAAATTTTAAATAAGCTAATAAATCTTAAGTGAAATTAGGCTTAATGAGGACGACGATAAAGTCGCAATTTCCTAAGCAAGCTTGTAGCCACAAATTTGCCAACGTACAAAAACGTTACGAAATCAATTTCATCTCATCCATGCCATTAGAGTAGTGACCGAAAATGACCCTCAAATAATTGGGTCAATCCCATCGAAAACATGGTGCTGGATATCATAAATCATACGAAATTACACTGTCAATACACATAACTACCTACAGTCAGAAGAAACAACCCGTGAACTTGGGTAAAGGCCACTTCATATTGACAGCCAGTAAATTGGTACCTATGGCTACTTGTGCCATAGTAAAATGGTGATGCAAACTGATGGCATGATTGCAAAACATTCAGAGCATGGTGAATTGATTGAAGCAAGTGGTCAGTCTGGGTGTTAGTTGTCCTTGTCTTTGTGAATAATGGTTTTTGAAAATTAGTTTAGGGGGATTACCGTGGCAACTTATTGTCATGATTACTTTTTGTTCTCAACGCTGCGCGCCCGCGAATATAATAATAATAAAGTTTTTTTCATTCAAAGTTACAAAATACAGATAGGTACATACTTCTGGAGACTCTTTTTAGGCTAAAACTTGTGCTAAGAGCCCCCGCTCTTTCTTAATAGAGTACATCATTTTTTACAGGGCGTGAATGCGTGAGTGTGTGTGTGTATGTATGTGTGTGTGTATGGGTGTGTTTGTGTGTGTGTATGTGTGAGAGAGAAAGCGAATTTAGTATCGTATCGCGGTGCAGTAAGGTCCATGGTCACGCAGAGTCGAAAACAAAACGTAACCATCATGGCAATAAGATGTCATGATGGGCTCCCAGGAAAAGAATGTCTTAATATATCCGATAATGCTAATTGCCTTCCAGCGGGGTTGTCGTGGGCGATAATTCGCCCGATACATCGCCGAGTGACGAACTAACCGGTTACACTTGTCGCGATAGACCGAACTATTGCCAAAGGTCGCTAATGTAGTCGTAACATAACAGATAGGCACAGCATACTCCCTATTACATACAGATAGGGTACCTTAAGTCAGCTATAATACGACTTTACTACATAATAATTGGTTAGTTTATCAATTACAAACTATATAACATAACATAACATATCGTCACGCCTTTCCCCCGAGGGGGCTGGCAGAGATAGATAGATAGATAAACTCTTTATTGTTCACACCACAGATAACAGAACAACAAGAGAAAAATAATGATAAAACTTATTAAATAGTGTAACAACTGGCGGCCTTATCACTAAAAGCGATCTCTTCCAGGAAACCTTAGGATGGAGAGGATACGACAAATGAGTATGTAATACAACACTCACATTTCGCAATACGACGATATTCAGTGACAATATTCAGTCCCAAATGTGACAGGGGGCGAGCCTGTCGCCATACACCGGGCTCCAGTCATGTAGCAGATGACATACAATACGCACATATGTTCACACAATGAACAAATTGGTGCATGCTGTCGGCTGGGTTCGAACCCGCTCCCTCTGGCTTGAGAAGCGGACCTTCTCCCAACTAGGCTGCCATCGCTTACAAACTAAATAACAGCAGGAAAGTAGTTTGTAAGTTAGATAGCGCTTCTAATCAAATTTAAAGACAAGTTAGTGACTTTAATTCGTTTGTTACCCTTCTTTTTTTGTTGAGAAAAATTGAGAACAATGTGAAATGCAGTACTGTTGTTTATCAAAGCTAATCGACATGCACTGCAGTGTATACCATTTCACTTGCGTCGTTTACATTTTAAGTGCTTTTAGATGTTAGGTGGAACGTGTAAAGATGCTTAATTTGAAGCATCTTCGTATAATTCCAACATCGTCGTATAATTCTAACATCCTTAAATAATTTTAATTCAGAGTCTCTAATGTCTCAATCGGAGTCGACTTCATCTTGACATGTAAATTGTGAAGTATACTCCAAGCGTCAAAATGAAGCCGATTTCGATTACCAGTCAGTTAAGGCACTCGGGGCCTAATTTTTTGCGTAATGGCAATGGGTATCACGTGACATCCCGCTCGAGCCAACTACTAACGTCAAACAGTCGAGCGAGAGGACAGACACGATGACCGTTGTCATTACGCTAAAAAAATAAGATTCAGAGGACAGGGGGTCTACCATGACATCATATTGCCATGATGGTAATTGATTCCGAAGCTGCGCGAAAATGGACCTTATTGTGTGGCGATACGATAAGTGGTCGCACAGGCCCCAGGCACAGGTACATGCCCCTAGGTCTCTCATTATAAAACATTGTGAGCAAACCCAATTGTCGCAGTCAGTCTTTTATAGTAATCGACATGAAAAAAAAAGTCAAGAAAATATTTTAACTAATACATCTCCAGTGTGAATTTCCCTTTAATTGGTCGCTTACGTGTCAGGACTGACGGACAGCGCGACCACATTTCATGTAAATGATAGCTCGTGGTCCCAAATTAATGGTTAAACACGCCGGTGTACATAAATTATAATGTAAGCCCTCTTAAATGATTGCTGATTGATTTATTGTTTTTGTTGCAAGTTTGTGATAATTACAGTTTTTAAATTTAAGCTAAATAAAAGCATAATTTTAACTTCTATTTTTAGGCTACACGTCCACTGGGTTGAAATCGGAGCTTACGCAGTGTACGGATGTTATGCTTTAGGGTCAACTGGGGCAAATGCGTCTGTGGGGCAATTGCGTCTTTCGAGAATTACTGACAAACCTTTCACAAATTAGACGCCACCTACATCTTTTTTGTCCTGAGTTGCAATAATCTGTACAAGATGGCGTTAGTTGCCTAATTTGTGAAGGGTTTGTCGGTAATTCTTGAAAGACACATTTGCCCCAGTTGAATCTATATTGATTTCTATGGCGTAGATTTGCTGATCCAGTATTCGCAGTGCCATAGAAATCAATACAAAGCAACAAATCCGTACGCTGCGTACGCTCCGATTTTGACCCAGTGGACGCGTACCTTTATCCATTTACATACATATAATGTTATGTGTTTTTATTGGATACTTTTATAATCGATTAATTATTAATTTATTACGCCGACATTGAAGAATATTAATTTTTTTATCAAAACAATAATTTTGCCGAAACAGTTACATTAGGTACAATGCATTATTCGTGTGAAAACTTTTCTTAAATTCCCACGTTTACATGAAAATGGTAATAAAAAGTACTTACTATTTTATAACTAATAAGAACATCTTTATTGAAAATATATTTTTAAAGTTGTGGTCAAAACTGTTATGGTCTTTATAACGAACTTTCCAAATTATTTGTATGTGAACCTTAACCTAGTCCTACTTAAGTATGTCCACTAAGACTGTTTTTCTTCAACTTCTCGTTCTTAAAAAACATAACAAACAACACAATCAACATAACAAAGGACTACATTGTTTATGTGACTTACAGGAACTATCGATTATTTTGAGATCATGTTAGCCTGAAGCTTACTGTAGATGTAGCATAGCTCTTACCATTGTTACTCTCGAACAGGGTTTTATTTTTGTGAACTCAATGTGAGTTCTGGTTTACCCGGCAGTCATGCTTATCAGTACAACTGTACCTATTGAGGCATAGTTTGAATGGAGAAGTTGTATTGGCAAATCTTTTCGACTACAAATCTAAAAAAAAAAAGCGATGATAGCCTAGTTGGAGGAGGTCCGCCTCTCAAGCTAGAGAAAGCGGGTTCGATCCCAGCCGACGGCACGCACCAATTTGTACAGTGTGTGAACATAATAATTTATGTGCGTATTGTATTTTCATCTGCCACATGACTGGAGCCCGGTGCATGCGCGACAGGCTCACCCCCTGTCACATTTGGGACTGAATATCGTCCGGCGAAGTGTGGGTGTTGTATTTCACCTATGCCAGCCCTTTCGAAGGAAAGGGGTGATGAAATTGTGTTATGTTTTTTGGGGCTGAGCTACTACCCTCGTCCGTAGGAGTTTACTCTATTCTGATTCCCTACACGTGGTCCCCGGGTAGTGCTAACTAGGTAGCAAACTCTGGTGGCTTCGGCCGTGGCCAGTTACCACCCACCGGACCAAGCCATGCCGTGAAATGACCTAGTCGTGTTTCGGGATGTAGTCCGATGTAACCGTTCCAAAGACGGGTCTGAGCAGTAGCGCACTTGTAGCGCCTCACTCAACCGCCGTCTTTGTACTTGTTCACTCAACAAAAATTCAAGACTAGAGTGAAAAATTACCTTATAGGTCGTCGTGTTCCATCTTAGACCACAACGTCGATTAACATCAGGCGAGTTGGGGGTCAAACGCCGACCTATGTATTCTACATTAAAAAAAATGTCTCTTCTCTTTCCCCCCAACACCCTTGCATTTATAAATCTCTAAATATAATATATGCACCCTTGCATTTATTTAGAGATGGAAGCTAAATACCTAGTGAAAGTATTCGAGAATCCTTAGTAGCTAGGAACTCGATTAAGTTGCGTCCGACGATGTACCGATCTTATCATTTGATTAAGGCGCTCATAATAACACAGTTCGCTTTATTTATGGGAGCATCGTTTAAATTGCTCACAAATCGCTTCCAAATGCAGTCTGGCGCAAAAGAGAACCGACTTTGCAGTCCATTTATAAGCAGGCACGTTCGGAACAGTGGCGGTGGAACTGGCGCTTACTGTTATGGTATTGAATTGTTTGTATTGACTGACTATCATATACTTCTATTTTTTTTTAATAGTCGTTATTTTTAGTCTTATCACTTGTAGTTACACCAAGTTTTATTGCAATTAAAAAAGAAAGCAATGGCAGCCTAGTTGAGAGAAGGCCCGCCTCTCAAGCCAGAGGGAAGCGGGTTCGAACCCAACCGATGCACGCACCAATTTGTTCTTTGTATTGTATGTCATCTGCTACGTGAGGAGCCCCCTGTCACATTTAGGACTGAATATCGTCAAAGTCGGCGAAGTGTGGGTGTTGTATTACACCTCTAGCAGCCTCCTTGGGGGAAAGGCGTGACGATATGTTAGAACGATAGAAAACCCCAAAAATATTCTATAATACATTTGGTAAGAACTGCAAAAATCTTAAATGCCTAAAAATACCAATTTCTCGTGAAAAGTTAATCAATGCAATGAGAAAGTTTGACGCGTCGGTCTACTTTTCGTACGGTTTCCAAAATTGCTACAGGCACGTAATTTTTCTGTCGACGCGATCTTGCGAAGACTGTAATTTTTGTTTAACCGCATTGAAGAATGAAATTGAAGTAATGGAAGTGCGTTGATGCAATTTGCTGATCAGTGGTTATTCTCGAGTTTGCTATTGATTGAAATGATTGTCGAATTAATCGGGCGCGAGTGATGAATTATAAAAGAAAGGAAATTAAATAATTAAAAATAAATTCGGGACACTTCCACACACGGTCGCCTGACATCAAACTAAGCAAAGCTTGTACCTACTATGGCTGCCAGAGACTGATATACATACTTAGATATTTTTAAATACATACTTAAATAGATATTAACACCCAGACATAGAACAAACACTAATGTTCATCACATGAATGTTTGCCCTAGGTGGGAATCGAACCCACGCTCCCACGCTCAGAAGATATGTTCACTATCGACTGAGCCACTGAGGCAGTCAAATTAAATCAGTATAAAAAGCAAAGCTTGAAAACCCGACTTCCAATCCTGTAATTCGTCATCCATGTCAACAACAACAATTTTTAGAATTTTGTTGATATTTTAAAAACTGCTTGACCGATTTCGATAAAATTTATATGCGACCACTTCTAAAGTATGATCTACCAAACAAAAAAAGAATGGTTAAAATCGATTCACAATCAGCGGAAACATTGCGTAACATACTAGTAAATACAAAAAAAACATACAGTCAGATTGAGAACCTCCTTCTCCTTGGAGTTCGGTTAAGAATGTACACACATACAGATTACTATACACTCTTAGCTATATCTAAATAAAACTAGCTACGCCTCGAGGTTTCACTTGCGGTTAAACAGGGACCGTTTTTTTATCGGGATGAAAGGTACCCTGTGTCTTTATCTGTACTCCTAACAACGTGTTTGAAAATTTCATGTTGATCTGTTGAGTAATTAGGATGTGAAAGCCTAACAAGGAAACAATCAACTCACTTTTGAAAATTATAACTTTAATTAGTACTTAATACTTTAATTAACATAAGTATGCTTCGTTAAAAACAAGAAATAAAATTATGTAAAAACCATATCCACCTAGTACAACACCTTACCAAAATTGCGGGCATTGGCTATTAGCTAGTCACTTTCAAAATATCGAGAAAGAAATTGAAATGAATGTCAACAGCAATTAAATTAATATGCATCCATCTCAGCTGGCAGACGTCCAAAACTGCTGGACAAAAGCCTCCTCCAATGATCTCCAAAATGCCTTGGGCTACCAGCATTCAGCGGCTTCCCGCGACCCTCGCTAGATTATCAGTCCACCATGTTGAAGCCTTCCCACGCTGCGTCTTCCGGTTCATGGTTGCCCTTCGAGAACTTTCTCGCCTCATCTACGAGTGATGTATCTCCCATTCAGTGGCATTAATAAAATAAAAACTAATCTAATAGTTAGTAATCTAAATAAAAAGTTAATCTAAACCTAAGTAAGTACCCAATCAAATTGCTGGCCACATTGCCGAGTCGATTAGCACTAATTCTATAACGCAATGTCCCTTAGGTACATCCATAAACCAACACAGCTCACCAGCTCCCAACTTCTACTGGTAGTTATACACCACAAAACCAATTACGAAGACGGATTACGCGCTTGCAGAATTGAACCCCAATTTGTGAAGTGATATACTTTAATCCCGAATTACGCATGTCCAACGTACGTTCGAATGTCGGACCGATTAATGGGACGGAATTTGTAAAAGCTCTGTGTTGAGCCCGTGATGGGTGCTTTTGATTATGGGATAACGTGGCGCTGTGAATGTATGATAAAATGATGATACAATTATATGGGAAGTAAAACAAAGAAGTAAGTAAAGACTTTTAAGCCGAATGGGTAGCTCATGGTAGAGGATGTAGTGATAAAGATTAAGAAAAGGATGCTTACATATGTAGATGGTTTGGACACATTGAGAGAATGAATGAAAGGAGATTGACGAAACAGGTTGACATGGCGAGTGTGGATGGGCAAGTCGGTCAGGATCGACCTAGGTGCATGTATCTCGACCAAATTAAAGACGTCTTAAAGAAAGGCCACGTCAAGAGTACCCGTAACCGACGAGCGTGTATGAAAAGACTCATGAGAGTGGAAGAAGTGAAAGATGTATGCCAGGAGGTGGAGTGGAAGAGTGATGGAAGAGTGGTGGAAGTGGAGAGAAGTGGTCTCTGCCTACCCCCATGGGAAAGAGGCGTGATTATAGAGGTATGTATATGTATGTATGGGTAGCTTATGGTACAATGATATACTCCGCCAGGTATGGCATTCCGGTCACGTGGGCAACACGTAGTGACGTCAGTCGATGCTTAAGAAAGACCGAAATAAGTCATTTACAAAAAAGTGCGAAAGAGATGGATGACGATGCCGAGTGATGTAATACGTGTTTGCTCCTGGACTGCTAGACCTTGTTTTTTGGATCATAGGGTAGCTCTAGTTCTAGAGTTTTTCAACCGTCTGACCTCTGACATGACACAAGACTGACATTAGTAGTTGTTGAAGACAAACAGTCAGCCATATGAATTTACATGTCATCAGACTTACGGCAGTACTCAGTTGTAAATGCCACTCGTGGTCACTCAGTGATGACTGACCTTATCGTCCTTTGTTTAAGGTGAAAGGTAAGGTGCAGCAGCTGTCTCGCTCGCTCGCGACACAATTTTACTAGATTTTAGTCATTGAAAGTACTTTTGTTCGATTCGATTTAATTAAAAGTTTGAAACCAGTATTTCAAAGTACACAGAACAGTTCAGTTTTCAGAATATGGTAAATCAGTTACGAACTCCTGAGGACGTAATTGTAACGCTTTTACGTCTTAACCACTAAACCGATCATCAGGATTTTTTGTATATAGCTTGTCAGAGGTACAGAAAAGGACATAGGGTACTTTTTACTCCGGAAACGCAGGTGAAACCGCAGAGCGCATATAAAAACGGCAAAAAACACATTTGTTGTATGTGAGTTCCCTTAAATATTTATTTTATTTTGTTTTTAAGTATTTGTTGTTAGAGCGGAAACAGAAATACATCATCTGTGTAAATTTTTAACTGTCTAACTATCACGGTTAATGGATACAGCCTGGTGACAGATGAACAGACAGACAGACGGACGGTCAGCGAAGTCTTAGTAATAGGGTCCCGGAACCCTAAAAAAAGGACAGAGAAATGCTCAGTATCACTAATGTATCACAAACGTGACTACCGAAAACCATCACGAACGTGACTACCGAAAACCAGAGACTGCCGGTGACACCTTTGTGAAACATTTGTGATACTGAGCCGTTCCTCATCTGTTTGGCTAATGCAACATCAACGGTTCAGTTAAGTATTGGCTATGGTTAGCTGAATTGTCCCCCTGGTATCACTCAACTAATACCCAGTATTTACTTAATGTCACTTTGCATTCAAAACGACTATTTAAACAGGTCTGCACTATAACAAAATACTCGTCAAACAACCCGTAAGTATCGCCCCATCAAAGATTGGGAATTGACTGTTAATAGCCCAACTTTGGAGATTAAGCAAAGATAAATTAAAATTAATTGCTTCCAAAACTTGCCTGCAGCGAAACGTTGATTATTCTGAAGGGTTTAACACTTCACTTTCTGTTAGTCCCTTATTAATCTTGGGATGGATAGTGCGAAAATCATGAGGTAGAGACAAAGGCCTTCAATTAACATTACCACATAATTGGAAGATTATTTATAAGTCGAAGTGTACTACCTAAAAATAGCAACATAATAATTACCAAGGTATTACCATTACCAAGCGATGAGAATCAAAATTTAAAAAAAAAAACAAAAAAAATTGTAAGACGCAACTCAACCAATACTTTTATTAATGTCAATTAATAACGACAGTGGTCCGTCTGGAAGTAATAATGGTTTAAATACTTTATTTCTACTTGAATGATAATTATAATTCTTATATAAATACATACTTTCCTACATTCTTTCTAGATAGATAGATAAACACTTTATTGTTCACACCAGACAAACATCAACAAAAACAAAAGAACAGAAAAATCTTAAACTGTAGTGTAACAACTGGCGGCCTTATCACTAAGAGCGATCTCTTCCAGGATGGAGAGGATATTTATGAAAAAGTATGGGACATGGGTGTGCAAAAATTAACAAAAATAAGAGTGTTGATACACCTACTTTAACTATTTGAATTATACTTACATAAACATACATCTATATATATAAAATTCAAAGTCCTGACTGACTGACTGACTTATATATCAACGCACAGCCTAAACCGCTGGTCCTGGAAACATGAAATTTGGAGGATATGTTCTTTGTACAGTGTAGGCATCCACTAAGAAAGGATTTTTCGAAATTCCACCCCTAAGGGGGGGAAATAGGAGGTTCAAATTTGTATGAAACTTTTTATTCTCTGGATCGATTGACTCAAAAATTGGTACAAATACTCTTTAATTAAAATCATGAGACACGTGTATCACAGTTTTTCCAAAATCATCATCATCATCATCCACCGACAGAGTCTAATAGGGCTTCTTTTTACTCCGAAAACTTTGTTGAGAAAGTTATTAACTCACTACAAACGACGCTGTTATCATTCTTAGGGTTCCGTACTAAAATGGTGAAAGGAACCTTATCATGAAACTCCGATGTCTGTCTGTCTGTGAGCTGATTATCTTGGAAACTGTAATAGCTAGCAACTTGGAATTTGGCACAGATCTAGATAATAATAGATAGGTAGTAGCTACGTGTAGTAGGTAAAACGTCACGCCTTTACCCTAAGAGGTGTATTACAACACCCTCACTTCACCGGACGATATTCAGTCCAAAATGTAATTAGTAGCGAGCCTATCGCCATACGTACACCGGGCTCCAGTCATGTAGCAGATGACATTAAATACGAAGCTATCATTGCTTTTTCCATATCAATCTCCGTGTAAAATGTGTGAACTATATTGCTGACATTCTATCAAATTTCAAACCTACTTAATCAGTAAGGGAAAAATACAAGAATTAAGTCCAAGCCTGTCAGAAGATTACAAACGGCAAGTGAAGAGATTAGTATTAGGAAGACAAAACCTATTACGGGTTGTCTTTGCTTCGAAGGTCTTAACTAAAGGTCTGCCAGCACACTGACTGGTGTAGTCTTCGAATGAGTCTGTGTTTATGCTGAGGATTCCTCTAATATCTCTAACACCACCGTACTACCCCTTCGAGTTAAAAAGTGTGCAGTGAGTGAGTTTCCCCTCAAAGTCCTTTGCCATGACCATAAATAAATCTCAAGCCAAACTCATAATTGACTAAAATGCTTTTCACACGGTTAGTTATACGTGGCCTGCTACAGAGTAGGCTCAAGGAGCAGCCTGGTTTTTCTAAAAAAGAAAAAAAAAATAGGTTTTCGTTGTAAGCATTATTAATTGTCAATTATCTACTTTCGGTTGTCTTCTAATTTTATATTTTCACACACGCTTTAAGTTCTGTTGATACCATACTACTACTACTACTCCTACTTTTCTCATTCCAGAGATAGTTTAGTTAACTAAAGAACTTCGTCCATGTTGCTCTCCTTGGGATATTGTCAGTTTGTGTATTCAATTGAGAGCGAGTGTGATCGCTTATAATATTTATTTCTGAAATTAAAAACGTCATACATTTTCTGTAAGCCACGCGGGCGAAGCCGCGGGCAGAAGCTAGTGTCATAATAATATAATACATTCTAATACTTAAAATACCTATAGATAATAAAATATACTAATTGTTACATATAATATCACTAAAAGTAAGTAACATTAACAATTCAACAAGGGAATTTAGATAAATACATTTTTTTTTACGGTTTATTTAAACGTAGCAAGCGAGGGAGCATGTCTAGTATATTATCCATTTAGGTATATCTAGCTATATCATGTCGAACGTGAACAAGGTTAGGACAGTACTGGCATGAGTGGCGTACGAGAAGAAAGGCCTACGTTCAACAGTGGGCGATTACGGGCTGATGATGAGTTGTATGATGATGAGAGATGTCTTTATATCAACTAGTGGCTCTGTGAGCTGGACATCTCTATCCGTCTGTCCTCCCCTATAGATCCATTCCTCACCCAATTCTTGTGAAATTGTGTGAGCAGGTTCGATATTACAATTTTTTATTGTATTTGATCATTTTTCAAAATGGCAGAGATTTAATTATATAAAAAAAAAACTTCGCGATTACATACTGACAATATTTCAAGAGAATCTGTTCAGAAATGCGACCTGTAGAAGAAGACAAAGATCCGGAAAGAATTCGGACATCCGAAAGCATTTTTGTCGAACTAAAGCATAGACGCTTCGCTCGCCGACACTCGCTCGGTCGACCAGTCGACCAAAGCGTTTCGTGAATAATCTGTCAAGATGTTCAAACACTAACCACTCCCTTATTACGTAACTTTTCTGCTAATGGCCATCGCTTTCATCAAAGTTAGGCAGTGCTCAGTTTGGATTTCTAGAAGGCGAAAGCCTTCTAGAACCAGAACCAGGGTTTTACGTAATTGAGGCAATTTAATTCCTTGATAATAGTTATGTTCTCCTGTCATTGTAAGCATTTAAAGATGCAATGATTAAAAAAAAAAAACATCGCATTTGTGTGTGTGTGTGTGTTTGTTTGTGTGTTGTGTGTGTGTGAGAGAGTGTATATGTGTGTGTTTGTGTGTGTGTGAGAGAGAGTGTATGTGTGTGTGTGTTTTGTGTGTGTGAGAAAGAGTAAGTATGTGTGTATTTGTGTGTGTGTGTGAGAGAGAGTGAATGTGTGTGTGTGTGTGTGTATGCGTGTGTGGCATCGTAGCTCCCGAACGGATAAACGATGTAGATTTTTTTTTGTTTGAAAGGTGAATTAGTCGGGAATGTTCTTATCCATGTTTGATGAATACCGGTGTCGGGGTTTTTTTTAATTTTTACTGCTGTTCCATTCATTTTGTTCCATCAATTATCTTTTTGTTGCGAACAGCTGACTTTCGTTTTGCGATTTAAGGGTTAGTGCCATAGTAAAAATTGTCTGTGATGTAGTTATAGAGAGCTTGAAGGTTTTGAAATAAATTAAAAAAAAACAGCGGTGTATACTTTAAGTTAGACTGCCTCGGTGGCTCAGTTGGTAGTGAACCTGCCTTCTGAGCCTGGGAGCGTGGATTCGATTCCCATCTAGGGTAAACATTTATGTGATGAACATTTGTGTTTTATGTCTGGGTGTTTAAATATGTATTTCAAAATATATATACAAAATATGTATGTATGTTTGTCTGTTTCTGGAAGCCATAGTACAAGCTTTTCTTAGGTTGGGGTCAGACGACCGTGTGTGAAAAATGTTCCAATTTTTTTTTAAATTATTTGTCTGATACTCTAACTCTAACTATTTACAAATAAACAAACCAAACAAACATTTCTTAATGCACACCATTTCCATTTAACTGCATATTAAACCATCTCCGGGACATTATTGTCCCATAAAAGCTGCATTAACCATATTACGACTCAATTACAATCTTAAAGCGCCTGTTCAAGGAGTTGCCATTTTTCTTCCGAATCTCCCTCCCGAGACTGGAGATATTCTAAGTAAGCGTGGCGCCGCCACACGTGACTTTTAATTACTAATTTCACGGTCTTTGTTACCCCCTTGGGTAATAGGGGTATAAAATGGCCTACGATGGGGTACTGCGAAAGTGTGAAAGACTTGTATCGTTTTATTATCTGGTCATGGTTATAGAAAGTACTTTGAGCTGTCTTTCCGACTTAAAATTTGTATCTCTATATTATAACAACACTTATCGCCACGCTTTTCCCCCGAAGGGGCTGGCAGAGGTGCAATCAACACCCACACTTCGCCGGACGACATTCAATCCCAAATGTGGCAGGGGGCGAGCCATGTTTGAAAATGAGTCACTATTTCCTTTGGTCATCGCATCACGCGTGAACAGATGAAACATTTTCGCATTTTTTTGTTGTTGTTGTGTTTATTAATGCCAGGAGAAGGATTATACGAAAGAGAAAATTAAGATAGTATCCCGAAAAAAATAACGGTTCCTGTGGGATGCGGGTGAAACCACGGGGCACGGCTAGTAATCTATACTTATCGATGTTTCAGTAATTTTCTGGAAGAGAAAAAAGATTTTTTTAAGCAAAATCCTTAAAAATTAACTATGAACGTTTCTGGCCTATCAACATCATTATACATCGTGCTGGTTTTGTGTGAGTAATACTTAAGGGTCTAGATCTACCCGTCAAAGAGAAAAACTTTTACGCATAAGTTTTCAAACATTACACATCGTCACGCCTTTCCCCCGAAGGAGCAGGCAGAGGTTTATCACACCCACACTTTGCTGGACGATATTCAGTCCGGAATGTGACAGGGTCGAGCCTGTCGCAATAGGCTAGGCTATTATCGCTCTAATTAAGTTTTTAAAACACGAACAAAAATTCGAGTCTCCATACAAAAAATCACAAGCAATTGCGTGAAAAGACTTGATTTGTTTTCTAAAAAAATTTAATCTTGTTAAATTTAAAGTTGTTCACTTTTACGGGTGGAACAACACCCTAAACCAACACGTTGTATGTATATAGATCCCTCACATGAACACAAAAGATTTTATTGATTCCTAACATTGTATCATATCTGAAAATATTTATGAGATTTTCTTAAGTCTTTATGTTCGAGAACTATGAATAAAGTCGTTTCACAGTACCTTCCTTAGGGCGGAGAAGTTACGGGTCGTGACGTCATGCCTTATAAATCATATTTAATCGTTCGGGTTAGATGGCCTATGTAAAATGTGTATTACATGGGGCGTGCAGAGTTTCGTAGAGTAATATAGGCTGAGTTACAATTATTAAATTTCAACAGCTCTGGCGTGAGATACGGCGCTTCATGTTGCAGCTTTATGTTTTTGTGCAAAATGTACTCGTACTATCCGTATTCGGAACCAATTTATTTGCAAGTGCCTAAAATAGTGGAACAACTTTTATGGTGCTATGTTGTTACTGAAAAAAAAAAAAACTAGACCAGTTGAACTTGGCACGATGAATTTAACGTAATACAGAAGTAGCTTTGTGCGTCTTTCTGTGTGTTTATCATGTTTTTCCGACTAAACATATTACGTTCTTATTAGGATAAGATTATTTTTCATCGTTCTATGCTAATATTATACCAAGGTAACATTTGTGAGTTTGAAAGTTTATTTGTAAGAGCGGTAATCTCCGAATCTCCAATTTTTTTTTTAGAATCTGTTCAGTAACTACTGAACCGATTAAAAAAAAAACACTATGAGAAAGCTACATTATTCCTGAATGACATAATATGCTATGAAACGCGAGCGAAGCCACGGGCAAAAGAGACAGTTCTAGTAAAGTCTTAACATGTATAAATTACGTGTCATGTTGTTTGTCTTCTATAGACTCCTAAACTACTTAACCGATTTCAATCAAATTTGCTAACCGTGTGCAGTTCGATCTAACTTAATAGGATAGCTCACATAATATATATAAGTAATAAACGTGAACGAAGTCGCGGGGTGACAGCTAGTATACTGTATAACTTGCGCCCGGTGTGTAGAGTCGCCTCCTGTCACATTTTGAGACTGAATATCGTCCAGCAAAGTGACAGTTTTAGCAATACACTCTGGCAACCCTTTTGGGGGTAAGGCATAACGATATTATGTTAGATGCTGGAAAAACTGATAAACAACCAGATCAATTATTAAAAAAAAAAAACATTTTACACTTTCAATTATTAATACAAAATTTGGATGGATGGATGGGTTTTTGTTAAGCCAAAGCGGCTTAATGGATCAAGATGAAATTTGGCACAATAGATTATACTCTGGAACACCACATAGGAGGACTTGTAAATCGCGAGCAAAACCGCGGTGCGCAAATAGTGTAATTTAGAAATAAAAACAGTATTTCGTAAGAAAGCTCGTAATTACTATTTCCGTAACGCCTTCTGATTCCCACAGATTATTTTTATCCATTCTCTCCCAGTCGTTATTAATTTCATTACTTATCTATAACACAACACTCGTTACTAATAACTGAATTATTAAAGATTATTTACGGCATTAATACAGGCTGTGTTCTAATTCGGCGGTTGTTTGATCAATAAAACTATCCTTTGATAAATTATTAATAAGCCAGGAACGTCGCGACCACAATGTTAGCATTTGTGGATATTATCCATACTAATATTATAAGGAGAAAGTGATTTTGTCTGTTTGTCGCAATTCTTGGCTAGACATCCGTCTAGCCAAAAATTTCTTAAGAAAATTTGATGAGAAACTGCATAATAATAATAAATTCGGGATATTTTTCAGACACCGTCGTCTGATCCCAAACTAAGCAAATCTTGTACTATGGCTGCCAAAGACTGATATAGTTACTTGACTGCGCAAAAAAGAGTGTTATGTTTTTCGAGTGGATGTTTGTGAATATGTGTGTATAAGGTTTCTTTGGCACGCTTTACAGCCTAACAGTTTGATTGACATGTAACGTGTCATTTGAATCGTCTTAATAGTGTAATAAGTGTACCTATGTTTGATACCCAAATTGAATAAAAACATTTTGACTTTGACTTTAAATTTGAAATGACATATGGCACTTAATTTTGCAGCTGATTATTTTTTTGGTTTTTCTTTTAAATAATATAACTTTTTCAGTGCAAACTTAATTAGATATTAATAAGTATAAATACTTATCACACTGATGGTAATAAAATACGAATTCGGAATAGATAGGTAAGTATTTAAATGGTTTTGTCATAAACACATATGTATAGTTAACTAGCTGCGACCCGTAGTTCTACTCGCGGTCCCACTGTAACCGTATTTTTTTTTCAGACTGAAACATATCCAATATCAGTTTCAGGACCCCGAATAACGTATTTGCAAAATTGTATGATGATCGGTTGAGTACAAAAACGCAAAAGCGTAACAACATGCGAAGGAAGTCGAGGGTGACAGCTAGTAGCCATATAAATACTTATTATAAGTTATACATGTACATAATAGTATAAACAACGGGCTTAATATTGTCTTCTTGTTAATTACTAGCTACATTTACTGCCTTTAATGTGGTTTTCCGTATGAATTTAGTGAGCATCACCACGGACGATTTTAACGTTACCTACGTAGTAGGTAGTTACCTCGTAGTTTCCAAGCAACGCGCTTTACCGTTGTAATCCTTAAATTTTAATTTAATTTTTATTATTTTCAGAATTTCAAAAAGTAATGTATGAATTGTATGAACATTACAAACTCGCTCAATTTTTTTGTATTTAGTTATACTTACTATAATAAATAAAAGTATATTTATTATACAAAAAAAATGTGTCTTCCACTCTAACATAATATATTTCGAACTGTAAGTATGATTATACTGGATCAATGGTCAAGTACAAAAAAAAAATGATACAAAAATAAAATAAGTTTTTGGATTATCGGACCCGATTCAGGGTCCGGTACAATACAAATCTACAAAACATAACTCACTGGAATTCTAAATCTCGGTTATTATTTTCTTTGAATTCTTCTAAATATAAAATGTTGAAATGTTTTATCACCAAAATATGAGCGGTGCGAGGATATTGTGTAGTGAGAGAAAAACCCACTAATCAGAGTACTGAAGTTATTAAAAATAACAAATAAAGATGACAAATGAAGAGATCCCATTGGTGGATATTTTCGTCGCTGCCTATATTTATCTCTCCATCTCTCCACTAATATTTTAGTCAAAAAGTACCCTCAGATGAAAACATTCCAAAATTAAGTTTACTTTACTTATATCTAAAACGTGGTCCAGCTGTTTTAGCGCCCGCTCGGTTTTTGCTAAAATATCCTCATTGTAGTTTTTGTACACGGCCAGATGTTTCTCTTTTCTTGACAACAGCAAAAAACGTTTCTGTCGACATAAATTTTAGGCTTTTTCGGCGCGAATAAAAAGAAAAGGGCCTGAGTAAAATACAGGGTATAAAAACAAGATTCAGAATATAGAAACGTTATAAATAAACTAGAGACTTAAGAGACGTCAAACGTCACATGTCACAAGTCTATTCTTATTCCCTAATGTTTATATTTTAAGGGTCCCGCGACGCTCTGAAATTTCCATACAAACGCGCTTGTCAAATTTTTTGAAAACCATTCATCAGATTTTAATGAAAATTAGCATGTACAATTAAATGAACTATATCTCCGCCCCTATGTTCTTGGTTTTTTAAAAAAACGTCCTGGAGAGAAAATAGAGCTATGAAAATTATCTGCATTTTTAAGGGGTCACTTTTGACTGATTTATTCAATAGATAGACAAAGCAAACCAAAAATCCCTTTACATAGGGAACTTGTCTCCATCATTAGCTTTTAAATGAATCCATAATACAAGGGAAATTCTTAGTCACTTAAGAATGATTACAGTAGTGCAAAAGTCATAAAAAAAATTGAAATTGCACTTTGTCACTCTGTAGGTAAGTTTAGAGGCTCGTCAGTATCATTACTCGCTCTCTTCACTCGTCTTCTTCTTCTAGACGAAATGGCGATAGAATACCTTAAGCCAATGCGAAGTTAGTCTAGGTCGCCTAGGTCGAAATTAGTTAGGTCGCCGGACTCTTAAGACAGAATATTAAACCAGCTAAGAAGGAGCTGTCATGGTTTAGCTTATGTGTTAATCCGAAGTATAAGTAGGATTTCATCGAAATCCATTGAACCACTTCAGCTAGAAGAAGTTACAAACATTTACACCACTTACCTATCTCTCAGTCTAATTTTGGACCTAATGTTGCGTGTCCATAAGGATTAATTTTGTGTCTACACTGTTTCATACATTGTGTATTGTACATGGTTGTGAGTAATACATTTTATGTTTTCTTATCTTATCACAAAAACTTTCGCATTTATAATATTAGTGTGATGTAATTATTTTTTCGAAAGGATTTTAACATAATTTGGGAATTAATCTAATAAGGTGGTTAAATTATTGTACTTAGACTATCAAACGGTTTAATTACGATTGTATTTAAGGAAAATTATTCTTATATTATAACGGCTTTTGACTTTTCTATGAATAAAAATCAAATGATTCGATACGTATTTCATGAAATACTCGTAGTTAAAATTCAAGTAGGTATTTACGGTAATTGAAATTGATTGAACCTTGTCTATTACTGAATTTCTAATTTTGATCATTACTAATATCATGCAGTGGAAGTATTACCGAATTCCATTAGATAACAATTAGGTACACCTATATTAATATCCCTATCAAAAGTTTATGTAAATTTAGAATTCAGTAGAAAACTAAGTGCTGTGGAAAGCTAACCAAGCCTCAAACTATGCAGATAAACTGTAAAGTTTGTAAAAGAGAAGAGTTTTATGATGAAAATGTATCTACCATAATAAGTTGTATAATACACAAAGCGATGATAGCCTAGTTGGAGAAGGCCCGCGTCTCAAGCATGAGGGAGCGGGTTCGATCCCAGCCGACGGCACGCACCAATTTGAACAAGTTGAAACGTAAATGAACAAACAAACACAAATGAACAAATTGGTGCGTATTGTATGTCATCTGCTACATGACTGGAGCCCGGTGTATTGCGACAGGCTCGGCCCCTGTCACATGTCGGACTGAATATCGTTCGGAGAAGTATGGGTGTTGTATTACACCTCTGCCAGCCCCCTCGGGGGAAATGCGTGACGATATGTTTATGTATAATACACATACCCCTAAACGTGTACAGTGTACACCTACATATATGTAGGCTCAATTTTATTAGTTGTTACCTTGGTCGTTAGCCCGCATTTGAGGAAATCATCGCACGTGAGGTAACAAAGTTCGTCTTTTATACCTCGGTCGATATACAGCATGCGGGTATTGCCAGGAAGCGGTCTTGACTAATGGCATGAAAAAACACAAAATCTCTCGCACACCACATGCGGGCATTGAGGGTCCCATCGACTAATGAAAACGGCTCTCGCATGCGGGCCTCAACGACCAATGAAATTGAGCCTTTAGGGTTGCTTTGCTTATGATGTAACCAAACACCCTTGATGTTGCAGGTGTACAATTTTCATAGACAACGACTGGCTAGTTGGATGGAAGGGCCACTTCAAAGGGCATAGTAGACAGATCTGTACCTATTAATATACAGCTATCTTTGTTATTCCTGTATATTAGACAAGGACATTAATTTTTTCAAGTTTAAGTAAATTAAGCCTTCAGAATGTTATTATAGTGTCTGTTCAACTTTGTTGACTGCTCTTAGACACTTGAGAGTCGAGGTGACATCGAGGTGACGTCGAGGCGGCGTCAAGGCGGGCGCAGCGAAGTCGATCGAGACTCCACCGCTATTTTATAATTTTGTTTCACGTTGTATGCATTGAAGCTCACCAAAATTTGTCGTACGAAGACACAGGAAAGTTGTTTTTTTGTGTTTAATGTGTATGTTTAATTTTAAACTAACGAATCATATTTTATGGTTTAAAATTAATTAGAATTTTATTGAATTAGAATAAATGAGTATGCAATGATTATTTCAAGTTAAGTTTGCCGTATTATCGCCTGACAAACAAGACTACCTAGTTCAGGCAAAATTCTTTTATTGTTCCTAAAATAATTTTGTATCTGATAGTTTTATCTCTAACATGTAGTTTTTGTTCCATTTATATTTTATTTATTTATTACTACTGGAATGTGAGATAAGAAGCACAGACTTCTAGTGTCTTGACTTTAGTAATTGAGCACATCATCGACGTTGCTTCGACGTCGCCTCGACGCTGCATATCCACAAGAATAGTGCGAAGATGAGACGAGCGATGATGGCGCTTCATTTACACAGTGAAGTGACCCTATTAGTAGATATTTTCCTCCCACTATTCCGGTAAATAGCAGCCTTATTGTTTATAATATGGCACCTATAAAAGTTAGTAGTCGCCATGCGTTCGGATGATTAAATTTCGCAGCAGTTTAAAGTATGACCACACTTGGCTGTAAATTCGAGAGGCTGATTGGGGTTAACGTCACATAATTCGTCGAGCCCTCATTAGTCTATTTGCCAAACGCGAGGTTTCCGACTAAAACAACATGATGTTGAGCCAAATCCGCGTCATATCCAGTATAATTAGTGTGTTTATTATATTATGCGCTGTTGTAGCGGTTTTGGTTGCTTGTTTCTGCTCTACTGGTCTATGATGAAAATGAAATCGTTTATTTCAGTTGATGTATTTTCTACTATAGGTATAAGTGTATGCTACCTTATTCCAGTGGTGGATCCAGGATTTTGGTTCGAAGGTACTAGATACCGAGGGTAGGCTTAAAATTAAAATAAACCCTTAGCACTAACAAAGCAGACATTCTATACCATAATTGTGGACCTATTTGCTTTTGAGCGTGCTAACCCCCCCCCCCTCTCCCCTTCTTGAATTCGCTACTACTTTGTTCCTCCTGCTAGTAACATCAGGAATGTTTACTTCAGCTTCTTTACGTGCATGAATTTTTCATTAAGCAATTTACTGGTAGTGCTGGTACGTTCTAGATTATTCTGTATTACCAAAGACTAATGTTACAACTTAGATACAACAGTGTTAACCTAGGTTGGCTAAAAATGCACGCACCAGTTGAGTCACATTTCAATCCAGGAGACCGAAAACACTCTCTTTTGATTTTGATGAAACACCATGATGTTTTTTTTTAATATAGAATAGGTCGGCGTTTGACCACCAACTCGCCTGATGTTGAGCGACGTTGTGGTCTAAGATGGAGCACGACGACCTATAAGGTACTTATTCACTCTAGTCTTGAAGTTTTGTAGAGTGAAAAAGTACAAAGACGACAGTTGAGTGAGGCGCTACAAGTGCGCTACTGCTCAGACCCGTCTTCGGAACGGTTACACCGGACTACATCCCATGTCGTTGAAGATAGAAACAATAAGTGTTATTTTTAAAAGAACCGATCTTGTCATCCGAATTGAATGTTTTAAAAAACCGCTCGACCGATTTCGATAAAATTTAATTGGAATCAATTAGAATACATACCGTTTGAAACAAAACAAAAATCCGAATCGGTTCAAGTACCTTCGAGTAATCAGGAAACACATACATAAAAAAAAATCGACGACTTGATAACCTCATCATGAAGTCGGTTAAGATAAGCACAATATTACACACGTCACTGTTTGAGTGCATTTAAGAGAAATGTAACGCTTTTCGTGTAATAAACGAACTATACAAAAACTAGTGCTTATACGGAAAAAGATCATCTACTGCATCTTATTCTATCTTTATTGCAGGTAACAAAAACCTAAAGCGCCTGATTGAAACCGAATAGCAACGTTCTTACTTGACAAGAAATTCTCCTACGGGCTACATCAAACTAAACTCATTTATTTGAAACCGATTACAACCGTGTAACAAAGTTAGTTTCAGTTTAAACTGAAATTTCCCTGAATTTCCGGCTTTAGTTTAAAAGAAACTAATACCCCCGTGGAGCACATTTCCGAACTTTCCTACGAAAGAGCTAAGCACGAAATCTTTACGATACCACTGGGTTTTGCACCTCTGGTCTATTGTGTAACGAGTACGTAGTAGGTGAACTTGGTATGCAGCGAACGTTAGGTACTTCAAGATATAAGATTTTTAAGATACAAGATTAAAGTTTTGGAAAACATCATGACAAGGCTCTTAATTTAGCAATAAATCAACCTGACGTCACTATCTTGTGTCGGAAATAAGACCAAATCCTAACTTACACTTTTTTTTTTACAACAGACTAGGCATGCGTTTGACCACTGACTCGCCTGATGGGAAGCGTCGACGTGATCGAAGGTGTAACACGCTTGCGTAGGAGAGATACCTATTCACTTTACTCTTAAACACCCCCGGATTGTATTTAGGTGGAAAGACAGACACAAGCAACGAGTTCCACACCTCTGCAGTTCTTACAAGAAAAGTTGACTTGAAACGCTTAGTGCGTTTTAGCGGAATTTCCAACATAAGAGGGTCTTTTACTGGTGCGCCTGGTACAATTATACAAGAACGGCGATGGCTCGATCAGGTCGTGCAGTTCTTGTGCACACTCGCCGTAGTGTATTCTGTAGAATACCGACAGGCTGGCCACTTCACGCCGGTGTGACTAGCTCTGAAGTTTGGATTCAATCAACGAGTCATTGTTAATAAGCCGTTTGGCGCGTTTAGATATTTATAATCCTACTAATATTATAAACGCGAAAGTTTGTATGTATGGATGGATGTTTGTTACTCTTTCACGCTAGAACGGCTAAACAGATCTGGATGAAATTTGGCTCAGATATAGATTATAGTGTAGAATAGCACATAGGGTACTTTTAAACCGCGGGTGAAACCGCGGGGCGCAGCTAGTTATGATATAAAAATGCTTACTTAGATGAAAATATCTTTATCGTTCTTACCAACAATCACAAACAAAATGATAATGACGTAAAAACTTGCGTAACGGCTGGCAGCCTTAATAGTAAGAACGGTCTCTTCGTTTCTCTCTTTCTTTCTCTCTCTCTTTTCTCTCTTTCTTTCTCTTTTCCTTTCTTCTATTTTTAAGAAAATAATCTAAACACATAAATGCTAATAGAGAATCAGACAGTCTCATGAAGAAGATTTCATGCCTGCTTGGAATACCTACTTGGTAGCATAACTATACGTCCTAGTAGTTTACGTAGATTTTTTTAAGAACGTTTAAATAAAACATGTATTATGAAAGGAAAATATATTTCTATGCAAACTATTTCAGTTTCCCTTCTACCATAATTCCTTGCACTGCACCAACGTTTTGTTACTTCTCTGTAGAAAACGTTGGCCATAAAGTTTATTGTTCGCGTCAGTGCGGCGACGATTTATGTGATTATGACTTGTTGATTGGCCCATAGTTGTTGATAGATTGTTATAGAGCACGGAATTGTAAAGTGGGGTACCTATAGATTTTGTAGTGGTTTAAATTTAGAGCACACGCTAACGTGACTATTTCTACGCAATGATTTGGAGAACTTTACACTTGACTTTGGCGGTTTTTGAAGTGCATGCCCGATGTCGTTATAGTCTACCACCACATGCACAAGCTTCACTACACTTTTACGTAACATACGTAACTTATGTTGTTACGTGGCGTGTAACAGTACGCCACAAACTGTTTATATTTAACTGAGGCCTGCAACGTGCTGGTGTACCACCGGGTAATGACACGATCTTTTCGACTTGCCTACGCAAGCCAAAAAGTCATGCTGAGTGCACAAGCCGTGCCGTGGGATTGGCGCGGTGTAGAGTTATACCAACCACGCGCGCGGTGTTCCGTGCTCAAGCCTAGCCTGCGCTGTTAAAAGTGTGGTGAAGCTTGTGCGTGTGGTAAGCCTTTAATAGAGAGTACTCTGTGTAGCTACGATTCTAGCGCTAATGTTTCACCTACCAGTTTACTACCTTTCTTTCAGCAGTCAGCGTCTTCTGGCTGAGATGGTTGGTCTTAGAATTAAATTCAGAAACCAAATCGCTCTGTTTTTCTGTGTGTAGAATATTGGATAAGTATCTACTTCTTTTTCTACAAAAATAAATGCCAATCGAAAAATACCAAACTATCCATAAACGTTAACATTATCGACCGCGTTTTCCCATTACACAAACCCTGTTTGCGGGCAATTTTCGGAAGTACCAAATACACAATTTCACTCCGCACTTCGGGAGGTAACATGTCACAAACAACATAATATGCCATACGCGAAGTGACGTGAACACAAAAGATCCTATGAGTAGGGTAAACAGGGGAAATTGAATATTCAGTACCATAATCTGCCCCGAGGGTATATAAGGTGACTTTTGTTTCCTGTTTCAAGTTGTACTACCTGTTTGCTGGATAAGTTTTCACGTAATCACTTAGTAAGATAAGTTAGTAAGGTAACATTGAGTGAAATTGGAAATAATTTAGCGCTTGTCTGGTAGAAAATACTCTGCTCTGAGGAAGTCTTTTTACATTTAAACATACCTTAGTGTAAGTTTTTATTTTGTTCAGTTCCGCTATTTTCATTTTTGACACGATATCGCTGTTCAACTACTGACAATAGATAAAAAAAAAAAAAAATAACGAATTAACTCAGTCTAGGCGAAATAAAAAGCTTATATTTCGAACTTGAAAAAAAAACCTGTGACACAACAATATATTGTATAATCGATGTTTTTTTTAAAATTTATATGACTATCTTGATTGATCTTCGAAATTTACATAGATGAACACATTTCATCAATGTGTAGGTTAGGTTATCTTGGTAGTATCAACAGTATCAATTATCTGATTTTGCGTTTTTATGGAACACAGGCATTAACAAAAACTGACGTAAAAACAATCTGCTAATAATTAACTAAGTTTATTAATTAACAGCATTTTCTGTTTACTGAACAAGCATTGAAATAAGTTAGTCATTATCGACGAAGTTTTTCAATAAGTCCGATGGACTGTTCCCCGCGGCTTCCTTTAACGACAACATGGACCAAAATGACTAGCTAAATTAGAAATTTGTGCGGAATTTGCTAGCGGTTCGACAACTGATCATAATGAAGTTGAAAGGGCTTTTCAGATTATGCTACAATTGTATTGGATTGTTGTTTTACAGTTAAGATCACACTGCATCTCGGTTCACTCGCGCCGTTTGTCGCAATGGATCGCTAAGTATGAATGCGACTGTACAAAATCTTTGAAGAAAATCGTGTCTGTGATACTTGCAAGGTTAGAAAGAACCCCTATTCTAAAAGACAAGGGAATATATTAATGCTACATTAGAAACGTGAAAACCGAAAATAAAATGTTCTTTCAAATATCAATGGCTTTTCTCTTTATAAATAATACTAACAAATATTTTATATTCAAAAGTTAAGTGAAGTTGAAAGTTGAGACCGAATGGCTGAACGAATCTGGATGAATTTGCGACAGAGATAGATTATAGAAAAAGTAATAGCAAATAAGCTACTTTTTAAACGCAAGTAACATGGAGGTAGCAACTAATTCTCCATAAATTTAATAGCAGTTCCATCAAGCTCAGTATTGCGTTTCAGGCAGGAAGCTGTGTGACTGTATAGTGTAGGTAGAGTAGTCTGAACTGGTTTATGGTTTCAAAATTTTAATAAAGTTGCGCCGTGAAAATTTATGCCGATGTCCACGTTTTGGTTAATTAATTCACTGCAAAAGTTCGGGCGTGCCCGCTCGCTCAATTAAAACATAATGAGGTTGTCCTGAATAGTTATTTATTGTCTCATTACTTCCTTTAACGTTTTGTTGCAAGATTTTTGGGGGAAATTTGATTTTTTAGCTTGGTTTTTGGGTGTAAGAAACGGCATTGGCTATGGTCAGCCGCCATAAGTGTTACCGCCTGCCACCGCGTGGGGGAAGACCGTGGGAGGAGATGGTAACATATCTTGGTTAAGCAGGTTTCATAATACACTTTAATTAGGTAAGTAAATTTTTGGCGTTTGTTTAATCCTACTTAATTTATAATATTTTCAAGGCTAGAGTAAATAAGTACCTTATAGGTCGTCGTGCTCCATCTTAGACCACAACGTCGCTTAACATCAGGCAAGTTGGTGGTCAAACGCCGACCTATTCTACATAAAAAAAAAATTCAAGGTAAAAGTTTGTTTGTGTGTGTGTGTTTCTTTGTTACTCATTCACGCTCAAATAGATCGCAGGATTTCTATGAAATTTGGAATGGATATTGCTTATGGCTTTTTAAGGGAGTAAATGTCCTCATACTTCCCATTCGGGTTCGAGGTGACGAAAGTGCCCTGGATTAACATATAACTAGGTTACTTTTTAACCGTAGGTAACACTGCGAGGCGCAGCTAGTTTTAACATACATATTTTTGTTCGCACTCATACGGTTTATAGGTACATAACAATACAAGTGCTTTAGTGAAACTAGCTTTACGATTATGAATGTACCAAAGTTTCTTTCTTTTTAAAATTGTCTATTTATGACTTTTTGATACTGAAAACGCACTTACTACTTATTTACTTTTGTACTTACTTACTTATTTATTACTTTTTGATACTGAAATCGTGCATTTTTCTAGCATTAGATATAAAAGATCTTGCTCCTCTCTCTTCTTGCTCTCCCTAACCATCAGTATAGAATATGAACCTGATTTTTTTCATCATATCGATGCCATATATAACATAACATAACATATATCGTCACGCCTTTCCCCCGAGGGGGCTGGCAGAGGTGTAATACAACACCCACATTTCGCCGGACGATATTCAGTCCCAAATGTGACAGGGGGCGAGCCTGTCGCCATACACCGGGCTCAAGTCATGTAGCAGATGACATACAATACGCACATATGTTCACACAATGAGCAAATTGGTGCGTGCCGTCGGCTGGGTTCGAACCCGCTTCCTTTAGCTTGAGAGGCGGACCTTCTCCCAACTAGGCTGCCATTTGACTGCTCTTATTAAACAAAACAAGCAATAGAATGGTAGTTATATGTTATTCTATTATGAGGGCTTCGTATATCGAGTGTGTAGCTCATAAGCTAGCAAGGCTCAGCGTTAGCACCCACACTGCACACTGGTGCGAGCTCAAAAAAATTGGCAGCGTTTTTACCATGAGTCTTTTTGCCGGAAAAATGGTTTGTTTTAAAAGCTTTTTCGCATAGCCAACTTTTTGTTGAAACATTTCATGCCTATGAAAAAACTTTGACACGGGCCTATATTATATGGAGTTTTTGCCCAGTGATACGGATTATTCAGTTTTAGTGACGATAGATATGACAGTCAGATTTTTTTCTGTTACTTGATTGAGAAGTTTCACAGAAGTTTGATTGAAGTAATCATATCAACTTGTGTATCTTAAACCTTAATCGATCAAAAAGTTTCATCCATTGTTTACTAAATCGAATTTAAATAGATGACGAAGAGACACCATGAAATTGCCTCTGTCAGTTAAAAAAATTTAGGACATTTTTGCACACTCGGTCATCTGACCCCAAACTAAGCAAAGCTTGTGGTATGGCTGCCAGAGACTTAAATAAGTACATGCGTATTTTTTATTTTTAAATACTTACTTAAACAGACATTAACACCCAATGCAAACATAGAACTAACACTAGTGTTCATGAAAAGTCATGAATATTTGCCCTAGATGGGAATCAAACCCTCCCAAGTCAAGAGGCACTACCAACTAAGCCACCGAGGCAGTTATATTTATAAGTATATCGCTTACCATTATGTCTGTTGGTTTTCAGGTATCCATTATATAACTACAGGTTAACTGACAGCAGGTCTAGCTACTTACCCTATACGAACATATTTTTCTAACATATCGTCACGCCTTTCTCCCGAAGGGGCTAGCAGAGGTGTATACAACACCCACATTTCGCCGGCCGATATTCAGTCCCAAATGTGACAGGGGGCGAGCCTGTCGCTATACACCGGGCTTCAATCATGTAACAGATGACATACGCTATTATATATTATATGTTCATACAATGAACAAATTGGTGTGTGCCGTCAGCTGGGTTCGAACTCGCTCCCTCTGGCTTGGGAGGCAGGCGTTCTCCCAACTAGGCTGACATCGCTACCTAGCAACAGTAAAATAAAATATAGCAACATCTCCAAAAACCCTGAAGTTTTCAGTATAAAAGTCATCAATCAATTTTGAAGCGAAGAACTTATAACTTACCGATTCAGTGAAACTTCACCTAATCTCAAGTTTCATAACTTCCAACGATTGTTTTGAATAGCAATCTACCGTAACCACCGCCCTTAAAGCCAATGACTCAATTCAAAACTAAGATACGTTACTTGAACGTGATCTTACGGGTACTTGCTCTTTACCCCACCAATTATCCCCACTGGTAGAATAGCTGGTAGATAGTGGAATGTTTGAGTGGCGATCAGGAATAGGAAGACGCAGCGTGGGATGGCTTTTCACGGTGCATGCACATTTCAATACATTATCATACATAATAATTGTACATTTTATATAATAGATATAGTCCCGCCATTCCCCCGAAGGGGCTGGCAGAGTTGTGATACCTACACTTCGCCGGACGATATTCAGTCTCAAACGTGACAGGGGGCGAGCCATGTATGAAAATAAGTCACTATTTCCCTTGGTCATCGCATCACGCGTGAACAGATGGAACATTTTCGCTAAATTTTTGTTTGTTGTGTTTATTATTGCCAGGAGAAGGATCTTATGAAAGAAAAAATTAAGATATTATCTCGAAAAAAATAAAGGTTCCTGTGGGACGCGGGTGAAACCGCGGGGCACAGTAATCTATATTTATCGATGTCTCAGTAATTTTCTGAAAGAGAAAAAAAAAAGCAAAATGCCTCAAAGATCAACTAACTATACCATACATATATCGCCATACACCAGGCTCTAATCATGTAGCAGATTGACACCCCTGGCAGAAACATCAAGGAGCTAAGTTAAATGTACAGAGCCAAATGAAAATGATAAAGTTTACGTTAAATATCAAAACTCATACTAAGCTTACTGGCGAGGTTCGCGGGAAGCCGCTGGATGCAAGCACCGTAAGACTGGTAGTTGTGGAGATCATTGGTCCCCCAACGATCTCCACAACTACCGGCCTACGGGTCATTATACAGCAGTAGACGTCTTCCGCCTAAGATGAAAATGATGATGAGTGCGTAATCTTTAAAATGCTGTAGACGATTTCATTCTACTAATCCATTTAGGAGAGGCCAATTACGAAATAATCAATTAATTTATATTTAATTACCCTTCCTTCTAGCAGAAAGCCAATATCTTATAACCATCAGATAATATAGAAATTAGCACCATTTAAAATACTAGTGGGACAAACTTACCTTTTTAACATTCACCACTCGACTATGCTCCACCAGAGGGACATTTGGTGGTGTAAAGTTGAAGTACTTACCCGATCTAACATACAGAGTTAAAGTACTAACTACAATATCTATGGGAACCGCCATCCTCGTTCTAATCAAGGTAAACCCCCGGGTCCATAACTCGATCCAAGACGAGGACAGTTCAGGAACTCGATTATTACTCCCATAATACTTTAACAGCTTTTTATGGTCAATAAAGAACATGTTAATATTCAATACGAAGATTTTATAAGCGAAGTTTTCTCGTTAGTTCGCGAGCGCTTCGATACATGCGGGTTTTCTTGTACAAGGATAATAGTTCTTGTTGGTGTTACAGTATTGAAAAAGTTGGTCTAACAACTTATATGGCCGCTCTTGCAGTTTTGGTTAGGCTATGCGCTTTATAAGTACTCCTACTATTTGTTGTTGCAACAACAATGCCAATGAAAACTTCGTACTTTGGACGTAGTTCAAGGTTCATGTCTTTGGCGTGCTGTCTGGCTTTCACATTTCAAAATTTTTGAAGGTATGAAAAGATGTCCACTGAATATGTGAAAATTGGAATTGGTAGGTAACATTGCTGAGAACTTTACACTACAAAGGTTAAAAAAATGTTCTAAAGTTTTTTAGCTATAGGTAAAGAGATTTTATGTCAAGACATAAAATCCCTTTAAAAAAAGTGCCAAGTGCCTTTATAAAAGTACCAAGGCACTTTATATGTGTGAAAACTTTTTTAGGACAAAATGTATAGGTGTAAAGATGACATGGTGATTGTGTCATGTCATAGGATTCCGTTCACTTACATTATTTGAATACGGAAACCTAAAAAAGGTTATTTTTCAAAATTTACACCTATCCCTTTGAGCAATGAAGGTGGTATAGCCTCGAAATAATTAAACAGTGTTTTGTCATTTTCAAAAAATTAAAAGTAAGAATTAGACAAAACACTGTAACTATTTCGAGGTTACAAATGTTTATTATGGAAGGAGCTAATATCAGTTAATAACTTCAATATTATTTGACTTTAATACCTGAAGTTAAGTATGTAAATTATCGCAACGAATGCTTTAATACTCAGGCTACCAAGATACTTAGGCAAAATAGCTGTACTTGGATGGAATTTACATCCCTTGAAAACTCTACTTCATTACGAAAACAGTCCAAACAAAATAAGTAGGTAGATTAACGTCCACTCGAACTCACATACATATTTAAACACAACATTAATGTATTATAACTTTCGCCCGATCACGTACTTACACGGGCACAAATTCCAAGAAATTAACATAAACGAAATCCAAAACAAACTCCATAATTACTTGTCAAGTGAAATAAATTATTCAAAACAATTAGTAGGTTCTTCGATCAAACAGAAGAGTTTCGAAATTTTACAGAAAGCGGAAATGAAAGTTTCAGTTTTGGTTTGGTTTAAATTGTTAATTTATGCAGCTTTTGAAAACTTAAACTTAAATAATTTAATTTAATACGGTACATGTTGACGGTTAAACTGTTGATAAATTAAAACTAGCAGTGACTCACAGTGTTACTCGAGGTTTTAAGTACACCATGTGTTAAATACAGGGTAAAGGTAACGGTATCTATCTCCATTTACAATTTAATCAAAATTTGATCGCCCGTTTGAGCGTGAAGAAGGAACAAACAACCAAACAAAGTTTCGCATTTATAATAAAAGTAGGTAGAATTGAAATTCATTGAAAGTTCAATGAATATATATTTATTTATATGTATATATAAATCGTATTTTTCCGGTTCCGGTAGTCATATCGTAAACATCACAGTGTCGACGCTCCGAGAAATCAACTGAACATAAATAGAAAAACGCCACAGTTTCTCAAAAACATCACGACAAAACAAAAACAAAGTGAGAATTAAGTGTTGTTAATAACAAACAGCGCTTATGGTTGGATTTCACGACAATGAACAAGACAAAAAACCGAAGAACAAATTGAGGTTAGAAATTCCATCTGTGACAAACAACCAAGACTGTCAATACGTACGTCAAACCAACTGTCAACGTCACTTAAGTGTTGCTAACAAGTAAAATTAAAACTTCCAATTTAATACACACGTTCCGTTTCACGCAAAATATGGAAGATCAATTTCAACTTTTGTTCAATAAAATGAAAATTGAGATGGGAAAGCAAACAGTAGAATTAACTAATACAATTATGGAAAAAATAGATGAAAAATTAAAACCTGTACTAGAAGAAAATAAAAAGTTACAAATTAAAGTGGAAAACTTAGAAAAAAAAGTGGAATATTTGGAAAGAGATAAAAAAGCCAACAATATGGTAATTCATGGGTTAAAAGAGGGGGAAAAGTCGACATTAGAATTACTTAAAAAAGTGAAGGAATGTCTATTGCAAGAACTTGAGATAAATATAGATAACTGGGAAATAAATAAAATATATCGTATTGGGAAAACGGATAAAAATGGGAAACCGAGACCTACACTTCTTTCTTTAGTTAGTGGGTGGAAAAAGAACGAAATCATGAAGAACAAGAAAAAACTAAAGGAGATATATATATCCGAAGATTACTCAAAGGAAACCTTAGAAAAGAGGAAGGCCCTACAACCCCAGCTTATGGAAGAAAGGAAAAAAGGAAACTATGCCTTCATAAAGTATGACCAACTGATCGTGAAGGAAAACACTAATACTAAGGATAAAAGAAAAAGAGAGATATCCACCTCCCCACAAAATGATTCGCATCCAAAGAAACAGCAGACAATAAACCAATTAACAAGCAAAAGAATGAACGCATTTGATATGATGCGAGGTCGATCTCTATCTTACTCCGGAAACCCAGCTACAAAGGAACAATAGCAATCAAACACTGGTGATCGGAAAAAACAACTACATAACAAGCAGGACAACACAACAGAAACAAAATACCCTCCCCCAAGCCGACTGGTCCTCGTGGGGGAAAAAGACCACAACCCTCCAAAGACAGTCAAGCACGACTCGGATATAATTATACATAGCAACTTTTAATACAAGATCGTTACGAACTAGTGAAAAGCGCATTGAACTTGAACTAGCCATAGCAGAAATAAAATGGGACATCATAGGAATAAGTGAAATGAGAAGACATGGCGAAGGGATAGAAGACTATGGGGACTACATCTTACACTACAAAGGAGAGACACCAGGATTGTATGGTGTGGGCTTCTTAATTAAAAAGAAACTTGCACACAGAATCGAAGAAATCAAAGGGATATCTGAAAGAATAACAGTGTTAAATATAACATTACCCTTATATAAAAACGAAAAATGGTCCATCATACAAGCCTACTCACCAACGGAATCGGATAAGAAAGAAGATATAGTAAAAATCGAAAATTTGTATGAAGACTTACGAACAACTGTCACCAATTCTCACAAGAACACTATCCTAATGGGTGATTTCAATGGGCAAATAGGAACTTGTAAGAATAATGGAGAAGAATACACCGTAGGAAAATACGAACATGGCAAAAGAAGCAAAAATGGAGATAGATTAGTTACCTTGGCTTTAGAAAACAAACTTCGAATTCTCAATAATTTCTACAAGAAAAAGTCAACAAAGCAATGGACGTGGATTGCTCCGAACGGACTACATAAAAACGAAATTGATTTTATTATGACTAATAATCCCAAAATGATTCAAGATGTGTCAATAATACACAATCTGAACTTCTATTCGGACCATAATATGGTTCGTGCTAGACTGACCAGCACTCCTATAAAGAGAAAAAGGATGTATTATGATAGTTCTTCCCCTAAATACATCCAAAATTGCAACCAACTTACGTCTAGTTTCAGAGAATTTATAGGAAAAAACAAAGTAAACAATATACCAACTCAGGCCAAGTATGAACAATTTATTAACATCCTACAAAAAGAAAACAAGAATGTTAACACAACAAACAAAAAGGACATTTCTGATCAGACACAGCAACTGCTACAAGAAAGGAAAGAATTACTACAAAAGAAAGAAAACAAAAGAAACCGCGGTAAAATAGCAGAAATCAGCAAAAAGATCAATGAAAATTAAAGAAAAGATAAAAAACTAAAAAGGCAAAATACAGTGAAAAAACACATCGAGAAAACTGGTGGAACAAAAAAGGCTTATAAAGAGTTGAAGTCTATAAAAGAATGGATGCTAAAAACGAAAACTAAAGAAGGAAACTATACAAATAAAAGACTAGAAATACTTAAAACAGCTACAGACTATTACAGAAACTTGTATCAAAGTAAGAAACTAAAAGACGAGACAATTGAAGCAATCATTACAGACACGGAAACAACACCAAAAATACTAAAAGAAGAAACAATAAGAGCAATAAATACACAAAAAAGAGACAAGACTCCTGGAACCGACCAAATAACGAACGAACTACTAAAAGCTACCCTACCGATTATTGCCCCTATATTAACAGATATATTTAATGAAATTATAGAAACTGAAAATATTCCCACAGATTGGACCAAATCAACTATAATACTACTACATAAAAAAGGAGATAGAGGAGAAATAGGGAATTATCGCCCAATTAGCTTGATGTCAAATATTTATAAGGTCTTTTCTAAAATAATTTTATTTAGAATCACATCAATACTTGACGAAAACCAACCAAAAGAACAAGCGGGGTTTCGTAGCAAATACTCAACAGTAGATCATATACATGTTTTAAGACAAGTTCTACAGAAATACAATGAATACAATAAAAGTTATTATTTAGCCTTTGTAGACTACAACAAGGCCTTTGATTCATTAGAACATGAATACATCTGGGAAGCATTGCGTTCTCAAGGTATACAGGAAAAGTACATACGAATACTTAAGAAAATATACTCCAAAAGCACAGCCCAAATCAGGCTAGAAGCAACTGGAGAGGAGTTTCCTATAAAAAGGGGCGTTCGACAAGGCGACCCTATCTCACCTAAGTTGTTCTCGGCGGCTTTAGAGATGATATTTAAAAACCTAGATTGGAATAAAAACGGACTTAATATAAACGGTGAAAATCTGAACCACTTATGTTTCGCAGACGATCTAATTCTATTTTCAGAATGTCCGAAAATACTACAGCAAATGCTACAACAACTAGCAGATCAAAGCATAAAAGCAGGACTAACAATGAACACAACAAAAACTAAAATTATGACCAACGCTTCGCAGAAATGCAACATCATTATAAACATGGAAAACATAGAATACGTAGAGGAGTATATATACCTGGGGCAGATAATAGCCACACGAGATACGATGCAGAAAGAAATTGACAGAAGAATTGCCAATACATGGAAAAGATTTTGGTCTCTTAGCGAAATTATGAAAAACAAAGACATGCCAATTAAAGATAAAAGGAAAGTTTATAACATGTGCATCTTGCCATGTTTAACATATGGCTGTCAAACGTGGGCATTAACAGAGAAATTAACAAACAAAATAACTGTATGTCAAAATGGAATAGAGAGAAGTGTAATTGGAGTAAAAAGAAAAGACAAGGTAAGATTAAACAAAATTAGAAATGTTACTAAATTTAAAGATGTGAACAAAGTATGCAAAACACTAAAATGGAAATGGGCAGGACATATGTTGAGAGAGAAAAATGAGAAATGGACTAGAAAAATATCAGAGTGGTACCCCAGGGATGGCAAGAGAAGTAAAGGTAGACCAATTAAACGTTGGGAAGATGACCTCAAAAGAGTTGCTGGTCCAGAATGGATGAGAACTGCAAAATACAGAGATAGGTGGAAGTCTTTGGAGGAGGCCTTTGTCGAAAGACAAGCTGTTGATGAAAAAATAGATTATCAGTGATAAATACTTAGTAAATTGTAAATTGTACGTTTATAAACAGCAATAAAGGCTCATTTATTTATTTATTATATATATAAATCAGATCAACCTAAATAATAAGATGGTGCACGGCGTATGATTTAGGTGAAGCCAAAAACTATCCAAAAACTACGCTACTGTCACAACACGCACACATTGACGCAAAAAAAAACTACGCTACTCGCTTGGTCATTCTTACCTCGACATTATGAGCATTGGTTTATGGTATAAGGACCAGGACTACATTTTGATGATCTTTTTAAAAACTGTGCTGTTTTTAACAAGTCAATTTTGAAAAAGCCGTAGCATTAAACTCTTACAAATATGTATGTGCAGTTTTAGAATATTAAATCTATTATGGACATCTTGTACATATATCGGACCGGAAATGGCTAACGTAGAGATTGGGTTTTTTTTTTTATGCAATTGTTAATGTTTTTCATGGCAACATTAGCACGCACACAAGTTTAAAAAAAAGTGGCTTCAGCGAGATATACCTAACGCAGTGTTCCATCTTTTCCACTAAGTTGATCTGAGATGTTTATTTAGATCTGAAATAAAAAACATTTCCATTCCATTAATTAGCATCTCTAACTGTTAGTTTAAACTTTGTGAAAAGCTTTAATCCAGGCTTCTTTCTATTCAGTTCTACTAACTACCCAATTATTTTGTTTACAAGAAAACTTGAGTTAGTTTTTATCACAAAATGAAATGTTTTGCTTGTCAGGAGTAACAAGCTTATCGTGGATGTTTTATCGACCGAGCAACCGTTAGTGAGCGAAGCGTCTCTGCTTCAGCACCGACAAAAATGCTTCCGTATGTCCGGATCTCTGTTTTCTAATCTCCAAACATTTTTAAATTTCCAAACACTAACAATGTTAAAAAAATTGGTTGTCTGTCAAGTCGGTTTACTGACGATAGTTGAACGTGATAACGTGCTCACTCAAGTAGGAGAGAGACGGATGTCGAACGCTGCCGAACGCAAAAGCCGATTGTGCTTCTTTGTCGCTCGTTCCGCGCTCTCGCTTGCACTTCAAGCCTTATATGGAACGCCTCAGAGCGAGGTAACGCCGCATGAGTCATGTTTTTTCGTGCGTGCAGCCTGCTCTATCGAATTATAAGACGTTGTCACGTCAAAAACCGTATAATTATCGAACCTGCTCGCAAAATTTTACAAGATTCAATGCGATTAAGGTATGTGACATTTAGAGGCGGACAAACTCCGGTCGCGAGGTTTCCAGCTCACAGAGCCACTGGTTTTTATCATTATCATTTTTAAATGTATTTTTTTCAAATTAGCCCTTCTTCTTAATCGGGCACTCTTGGAAGAGTGGTCGTGGTCACTAAGATGGTGGTACCCTGGTACATGGTTGGTCTTCACCGTCGTCAGTCTTCCCGGCGGCGGTAACCACTGCTCTCGCAATGCTTCTCCATTTTAGCCGGTTCGTCGCATTACGAGAACACTCCGTCATGGAAGTGTTTGTGGCTGTCTTGATGAGATCCGTCCAGCGTGTAGGAGATCTGCCTCTACCTCTCTTTCCTGCTACCTGACCTTGGACTACCAATCTTTCCATTGAGTCTTCGTTTCTGGAGATGTGTGTTCTTAGTGACATTTAAAGAGAAATAAAATTTGATTCATGTTTTAATAATGGACTATGGCAGATTAGACGCCAAGGTAAGCCCAGCCAACTTTGTTCAGGGGGTTTATATAATGTAACCTTAAACCCTAACCATCCTAAGTTTTCCATTTCGGTATGTACAGAAACGTTACCCTTTAAAAAAATATTTGGTACCTAGAGCTTAGAAAATGATAGTGATATGATAATCCAGTATATGAGTAATTTTATTTCGTGTTCGCATAACGTGGCTGTCATTTCTTGACGTCATATAAATGAGTCGGTGGTGACTTGCCACTACCGTGATGGATTTTTAAATGCTGGCTACATTTTGGCGTCCATATACTTATAGACAGTACATCAAATCATAAGAATGGATGATTTATCTTTGGGCTAAAGGTATGTTTTACTTCAATGTTGACTGTCTCGGTGGCTCAGTTCGTAGTGAACCTGCCTGCTGAGCTTGGGGGTGTGGGTTAGATTCCCACCTAGGACAAACATTTATGTGATGAACATTTGTGTTTGTTCTATGTCTGGGTGTTAATATCTATTTAAGTATGTATTTAAAAATATCTAAGTATGTATATCAGTCTGCAACCATAGTGAAAGTTTTGCTTAGTTTGGGGTCAGGTGACTGTCTGTGGAAGTGTTCCGAATTTATTTATTATTTATATTTATTTATTTAATATAAAGTAAGCTGTAACAATTTTTCATGACCCATAACTTTGATATTTTTTATTTATAATGAAAATTAAGGTTGTGATATAACTACGTAATTAAATGATTACATATTTGAACGAGTGATGATAGCTTAGTCGGAGAAGGCTCGCTTCTCAAGCCAGAGGAACCGGGTTCGATCCCAGCCGAAAGAACTTACAAATTTGTTCTTTGTGGAAGCATATTTAAGTGCGTATTCAATGTCATCTGCTACATAACTGGAGCGCGTTGTGTGGCGACAGGCTTGTCTCTTGTCACATCTCGGACTAAATATCGTTCAGCGAGGTGTGGGTGTTGAATTACACCTCTGTCAGCCCCTTTGGGAGGAAAGGCGTGTCGATATGGTATTTACCGATAGAAGGAGTATGGATGAACTGCTTGAAAGATAGGAATGAGAAGGGAGTAAATTTGGAGATGACGTGTAACAGATGAATGAAGGGAACGTCGTGCGCCTACTGTACCGACCTCACCCAAGTGGGATAAGGCATGATTAAAAAAAACAAGGTTTAGTATTCCGGGAGAAAACACTTAATGACGTCACTCGTCATTGTCTTTCGTCTCTTTCGAGCTATTTGTAGATGAATTAATTCGGTCTTGCTTAAGCATCGATTGACGTCACTACGTGTTGCCCACGTGACTGGAATGCTATAACTGGCGGAGTATATTATTATACCACGGGATAAGGTTAGAAAATGACAGTTGATGTTAGATGTTTAATGACAGTTTTCTTTAAGGAATGAAATCTGTTTTTAAGGGGAATGCTGCTTTCTTTTAGGTGCTGCACACTTTCAATTTATAAAAATAGATAATTATTGTTTGTCATTCTACAGAAAAAATATCAAGTCAAAAATATTCAATTTGGGTTTCAAAGATACACTTATGAACGTCAAAGTTGAAGTTGCAAGTAACTGAGAGGTATATTTAAAAAAAAAAAATTACTGTCTCACAAATTTTTGCTTACAACTACTTCTCCACTACTCCAGACATCTTTGTCTTTTAAGTAATAGTTAACTTTATATATTTAATATCCTCTTTTCATTACTGCAGTTTTAACTTGGGATTTGAATTTTCCATCAGTGAGCCCTGTTATATTTATCGGGATTTTATTATAAAAACGAACGTAGTTGCATAAAAATGACTTATTTAACTTAGTCAGTCTAAACCTTGATACAGCTATCCCATCCTTATTTCTAGTGTTATTATTAATCAATCAATCAAGATACTGTTAATAAGTATATTGTGCATTAGCTTTAGGGCGGGGTAATTTATGAGTACGAATTCCGAGTACATACCTGTTTTATGCGAAAATGTCCGCGCCTTTTTTATTTTCCAAAATACCCTCGTCATTGCTATTATAAAGGGTTAAAATAAATGGCAAATGAGAGTAGGACTTGCCACAACTGAGCTTAATAACCACCTTTTTATGTCCTAAACTGGTGATAAAAGAAGACAAATAACGGCAAAATAAGGTTAATTGAACTTTCTTTCTAGTGAATAATCTAATAAGTAGCATTTATTCACCATTTCAATCCGTTGAACTGCTAACTTCATTTACAAGTTCAATGTCCAAAAACCCATTTTAATGCAGAAAAATCTCTGAAGCGAAATCAGGTTTTCCAACTCCGACCGCATCATCAAAAAACAATCTAACCGTTCATAATAAAAGAGGAACACTTCATAAAACGTGAACTGTGGCCGATTTAAATTTGCTCTCGCAGCGTGCTCTCGACTTTTGAAAGTCACTGGCAATAATTCATGTTACTGCAATCTTTATGGGATTTCTCTTTTTACCGGACATTTTTCTGGAATGTATCCTGGGCTATGAAGGGATATCACATTATGTTTCTGGCACTTTATGTTTTTTTGTAGTCGTCAAGACAATACTTTACAGACTGATACGTTTGGAATTTTAAAACTAGATTCTAGAACGAGAGTCAAACGGAATGGAGACGGTCTGGCTTGATGGCTAGCAAAATCCGCTGCCTATAAACAATTATATCTCTAGCGACGTTTTGAATACTTTGCGAGCCTGGAGAAGTATTTAAGATACCTTTAAAAACCCTTCTAGCTATAGCTTAGTATAAAGATCTTCGTCATTCAGCTAGTCCGTGGCACAAAGAAAGGATTACACTGAGCAGTATAAGAAGTCTGAGTCTGACCTTGCAAGGTCAGACACACAGACTTCTTATAGATTCATCGTAGATTCATCGTAGTCTTCGAACATTTAAAAGGAAAAAGGGACGGTACGATTACTTAATAATGGACAGCATAAATTAGGTGTATGCACATAATTCACCGGTCACTTCTCTGTAGTCACAAAAAAAACGCAACAGTGACAATTATTAGAACGAGGCAACCCTCGTTCTCGCTACAGTCATTGTAAGTCTCGTTAACTTTGTTATTGAAACATCTATCATAATACTGTCAACGCTTTGGATATATTCGGTCCACATGCTGTGTACTGTGTTGAAATTAGAATCTTACCGCTTCTTCCTTAAGAGTCCGGCGACCTAACTAACTTCGACCTAGGCGGCCTAGACTATCTTCGCATTGGCTTAAGGTATACTAAACTTACCTACAGAGTGACAAAGTGCGATTTAATTTTTTTTATGACTTTTGCACTTCTGTAATCATTCTTAAGTAACTAAGAATTTCCCTTGTTATATGGATTATTTAACAACTAATGATGTAGACAACCTCCCTATGTAAGGAATTTTTGATTTGCTTTGTCTACCTATTGAATAAATCAGTCAAAAGTGACCCCTTAAAAATGCGGACATTTTTCATAGCTCTATTTTAGCTTGAGAACATTAAAAAAAAAAAGCCAAGAACATAGGGGCGGAGATATTGTTAATTTAATTGTACATGCTAAATGTCATCATAATCTGACAAACGGTTTTCAAGAAATTTGAGTAGAGCGTTTGTATGGAAATTTCAGAACGTCGCGGCCCTCTTAAATTATTTTGATGATCGTAGTTATTACTTTCACTAAATACTTCTGAATCTTAACTGTTGATTGAATAATCTCAAACTTGCGTGTATATTCCATAAATGGTAGCTATTATACGTTGAAATTGTTTTAAATTGTAGGTAAGTAAAGTTCACCCCCATTTCAATAACAACGCAGATTAAAATCAAAGCCTCGAGTTCAAACTTCAAAACTCTTGATTGGTAGAAAAGATACTCATTTCTATTGAAATTTAGACGTTGCCATCTTACAAGAACCAGTAATATCTTCTACTTGAGCTCGTTTCATTGATTTATTCTAATTTTATACAGTTCATGGTTAATTTTGATGATATTGAACATTGAAGAGTTGTTTGGCTTCGCGAATCAATGAAGAGAGGGTTTATTAAATGTTGTATCACTACATAGTATAAAACAAAGTCGCTTTCTCTGTCCCTATGTGTTAAACCTTTAAAACTACGCAACGGATTTTGATGCGGTTTTTGTTATAGATAGAGTGATTCAAGAGGAAGGTTTATATGTATGATAACATCAATTAAATAGTGGAGAAATACTGTTATTTTTGAGATTTCTAATGCGATGTCGTTAATTATCAATTTTTTTCCGCTTACATTGCAAACGCAGGACGCTAAAGTTTGTAAGAACGGATGGATGAATGGATGTTTGTAACTCTTTCACGCCAGAACTGCTGAATAGATCTCGCACAGAGGTAGATATCTCACAGTATCTAGGATATATCTAGAATAGCACATAGGATACTTTTTAACCGCGGGTGAAACCGCGGGGCCCAGCTAGTACTATATAAAGCAAGAAGACTAAGATATTATGGAGCTATTATTATTACTACTATTTTTATTACTACATATATATTATGACGATATTATGGAGCAGAATATAGTTTAAAGTGTAGGTATCTAACTCAATCCTATCATTGCTATCATCTATTAAACTGTCAAGAGATCGGAGCACTGACAGCGCAGAAATCGGAATGGCACGCCCATATATTATTCCAAACACTATATTTCCGTGCATGCATTGAATGTCGTATTTTCAGGCCACAGTGACACAAGGCTCCAGTGTTTTACCAACATATCACAGCCACTGGAACAAGCCAAATTTACTCTTACGCTCTGAAATTTAAGATTGAGTTAGACGGTAACGTCAACGTGGTCCGTCATTATTTGACAAATGAGTTAAAGGTGACTTGCAAAATTTATCGTGGATTTTTTGCATTTAAACCCCACTTGACAAAGAGCGTGCGATAAATTCAAAGGGTGGCGATGGCTGACCCCGCCGCCGGGGTTTCAGGGAAGTGTCGGATTACATCAATTTTGGTGAAAACATTACAAGGTAGAGTGCCTGCGGGAAATAACCGGAAGATTTTACCGAGGGACAAAATACCTTTTTAAATGCTCGAGGCTGTAAAAAATAGTCGTTCAATAAACCTTAGTAAAACCGAATTTCGTTGGTTTCATACATGAGGATGAAAAAAAACATTTCACAAAGCCTTCATTTCTGAGCTGTCATGTTTCGAAATTGACGTCTTATACCCAAATAGCTCAGCCAAAATAGGTATCTTCGAGACGAAATTCCTAAATTAATGTTAAACTGTCGGGCACGTAATCTTGCGAAGGGTGACGTACCTAGCACCTCCTACAATAGGCCTGTCCCTTCATATTAAGGTCCTCAGACTGCTGGGATTATATAACTTGAGCAGTGGTGGTCAATCCGCGGTTCGCATTGCTTTTTACCCGACTACCAGGACGGGGTATGTTTAGCGCGTGTCTTATACGTAAATATAAATAAATAAATCCATTTATTTCAGAAATTTATGTTCGTATAGTTAGTACTTTTCATGCAGCTGGACGAGATTTCGATAGTTAAGGTATTGTTATATTCGTTTTTAAAACCCAAGTGTCATTAGATAGGTGTGCAGTCGGGTTTTTGTATTATCAGACACACTTGTTTCTTTGGTTGCTTGTTGAATAAGATTTCCTGTAGTTGAAATTTTATCATTGCCTGAGTTTGTTTGGTTGATTATATCATCAACAATTTAAACTCATAAAAGTGGATTTAAAAACTAACCGTAAGTACCAAATACTTACAAAGCAAGACAGCATTTCTTTTCATTTAGCTTAATAGGCGATTCAGGTTTCTGTTTACGAGTACCAAATTATCTTCTAGTCTAATTAATGAGAAAAATAACTAAATTTCTTTATTCAAAAGAAGCCATTACCAACAAAGACAGAAAGATTAAAGAATAACAAGCTTTAAGTCCCTTCATGTTAAATATTATTACAAAATAAGCTAACATTTATAAAGGTTGACCACATCTGAATTGGAGTAACGAAGGTCTTTCGCGACCTTTAAGCACTCCTGTGGGATGAAGTGATGGGATTATGTATTGATTAAATGGTCTGGTTTTACTGAGAGGCTTGCTAAGGCTTTTGCTACAGAGGTCAATTGGTTGGTGACGAAATTCTGCGTGATGAAAAGAAAAAGTACCTAAAATCATCGTGAAAGTTGTTTAATTAAATGCTTTCATACTATAGGACAATAGTAGCAAGTATTAAAAAAAATACTGTAAAATGCAAGAGGAACTCGAACTGTCACCACGCATTCCAAAATTTTACAAATTTACAACAATACAATTTATTACAATATTAATATCAATTTAAAAAAAAAACTATTTTGATATTCATAAAGAGGTAGCAGTAGCTTTATCAATAGGAGGCCATATAGAAAGAGCTACCATTACCTACCTACCTACTATTACTCGTATCTACATAGCTTATACCTTATACATATATGCCTTGGCTTACATACACACAAAATACCTCTCTTGCGTGAAAAAAATTCAAACGTAACCGTATTTTACAAGGAAAACTTTAAAACACGAACACGCTTCTAATTCAATCTTCCCGCATACCAGTATCAGGCATGCCGCGTTAAAATTTGAATATTTCATCCTTCTTCCGTTATTCGCCTCAATAACAATATTACGGTCCATTTTGTTTGCAAAGAAGGCTTCGACTTTGTTTTGTGTCGTATTGATTTGGGGAAGCTTCGCAAACACTTGAAAGCCTTTGTTACGTGAATACGCCGATGGCATTATGGTACGTACGGCTTTTGTAAACGAATACTTATTTTTAAAGGTTGCGGTTTGGGTCAGAAGGTAAGTATTTTAGTGAAGATCGTATTTTGGTACTGCTTGTTTATTATCAGAGTGTAGAGTGTGACAGGTAGGCCTTTGGGCAAGGATGGAGGCGGTTAAGTTTCTCGAGAACAAAAAAAAGCATTAATTTGTTGTTACCGTTTTCGTTTCTAAATTGAGATAACGCTGGAACAGACAAGAATTTTCAACAACCGATTTGTTATGCAATGAAACAACACTTTGTATTTAACAGGCGTTAGAAATTCTACGTAATTGTTATTATTTGACGTACCTACGTATGTTACGTTTACCAACCGTTTGAAACAACCGTCCTATAACCTACCAATTTATCTATCGACTTGTCGGTATACTTGTCCATTATTATATACGTTATTGTATTTACTACCATAACTAATATAATAAATTCCCCATCGAGTGTCCCCCTGAAGAGACATAAAGAAATCACACTAATAGCTATTAGAAATGCAAAAATTTGAATCCATGGATGGATATTTATTACTCAATCACACTAAAACGGCTGACTGTACTCTATTCTGATTCCCTACACCTGGTCCCTGGCTAGTGATAACCGGGTAGCAAACTCTGGTGGGAAGCTTCGGCCGTGGCTAGTCACCACCCACCGGACCAAGCCATGCCGTGAAATGACCTAGTCGTGTTTCGGGATGTAGTCCAGTGTAACCGTTCCGAAGACGGGTCTGAGCAGTGGCACACTTGTAGCGCCTCACTCAACTGCCGTCTTTGTACTTCTTCACTCTACAAAACTTCAATGCTAGAGTGAATACCTTATAGGTCGTCGTGCTCCATCTTAGACCACAACGTCGCTTAACATCAGGCGAGTTGGTGGTCAAACGCCGACCTATTCTACATAAAAAAATCTAAATATTGATAATAAAATAATGTCAAGTCCGGCTAGATCAGTTAGAAACATTATGGGAGTTATTAGTCAAATATAAACAGTAAATTCTATGACATGTAGTGTGGTCTAATACGAGTATGATGTTGTGTGGTAGTACATGGTGTATGGTGTAATATGTGATGTAGTGTACTCAAATAATAATGTAAATAATGTATGTTAATTAATGCATAAATTAAACTACCCAAATTAAACCCATACAACAAAATAATATCTTTTAAATTATTCATGACTAAATTATTTTTACAAAGTCATTGGTAAAATAAATACTCTTTGCTTCCTCAAACGGGTTAAATACATGAATGAACATTTGTTTCAGTCATGTATATAAATGATTGATGAAATGAGAAATAGTCATGAATGTACTGATTAAATTATTTATACAAAATTATTGGTAAGATAAATGCTCTTTGCTTCCTAAAACGGGTTGAATACGTGAATGGTCATTTGTTTCAGGCATGTATAAATGATTGATGAGTTGATGGACTCATGAAGGTACAGGTTAGCAGAAAACTTGCTGGCTCCGGTGAATATTCGAGACTTTATTTTACTTATGCACACACACTATCACACTAATATTATTCAGGCAAAAGTTTGTAAGTGTGTAAGTGTACATGTTTGTTACTTCTTCACGCTCAAACGGATGGATGGATTTTGATGATATTTGGTGTAGAGGTAATTTATACCCAGGATTAACACATAGGCGACTTTTAAACTGCACGTAAAACCACGAGGCGCAACTAGTATTATAAAAAAGCGAAAGTTTGTCTGTATACGTGCGTTTTTTTGTTTCTTCTTCACACTCAAACAGGTGGACGAAAATTGATGAAATTTGGTGTTGAGGTAGCTTGTATTCTGATAAAACACATAAGCTACTTTTTTACCGCGGGTGACGCTGCGGAGAGCAACTAGTACATACGTTTTTATTTAACGCTATTCCCATGTACCATTTCGTAGTAAGTTTGCGTCTACGACGTAGACAGTCGTTTGTAGAACAATCAAATGCTACGAAATCATAGATTTTAGAAAAAAAATAAAGGCTTTTGGATATTTTAAGTTTGATTTTGGATTCTACTCTCTATATCTTTTTAGGTTATCCCATATCAAATTAAAGTCTTAATTACTGGTATTGCATAGATAATACCTACCTATATTTAATTATATGTAAAAACTACTTGTTTTTGATAGAATTTAACATGTTGTTTGTAAGTCTTAAAGTTTCAGACATGTTGTACCTACATAAGTTCAAAAATTAAATAAGAATAAAAAAAGTCTAAAATTCACCATTTAAATTGAAAATGACGAAACGAAATTTTAAGGTCATTTGCTGAAGCTTGTGTTATATTTTTAACTCGGATTCAACTGCTGTAACAAATCATCAAATTTCGTCAAAATCCGTTTAGCCGTTGAAAGCCTACGAACAAATAAACAGACAGACAGAGTTACGTCCGATTGTACAATATTAGTATAGAATAGTAAGAATGACCAGAGACTATAATTATTAAAGGCTTCTGTCGCCGACTGCACACAAATGACGTGAAAAAGGAAAAACAGTATCATTACTGGCAGGCATCGTCATTAGTGGCGAGTGGATGCGTATCTGTTACGTGCTACTGATTGTGTTACATGCTACCTAAATGTATATTTTGAGGTATTAAGAATTTTGTTTTTATTCTGATACCTATTATATTATACGGGCTGTTTCTTTAACTGACTGACATATGCTACGGTATCGTTGAACTTGCCAATACGACCAATTTACCTACTATAGATTTACCATGGAGCCAAACCAGCTGTTCCATACAAAAAGTTAATTATATGGTTGTCAACCAGATGTATGGAACAGCTGTTCTTTTATCTTGATTTATTGGCTAGCTCTATAGTAAAAGTTGGCCATAATGATAAGTACAATGATATCCTACAATATTTTATGTTCGTCATTTAAAAATACACATACAAACATATAGTCACGCCTTTTTCCCGTAGGGGTGGCAGAGACCACTTCTCTCCACTTGCTACGATCCTGTCACACATCTTACGCTTTCTCTACTTCCATGAGTCCCTGCACACATGTTTGTCGGTTGCGGGTACTCCTGACCTGGCCTTTTTTTCGAAACGTCTTAGATTGGATCCTGATACGTTTTCCTAGGTCGCCTCTTACCAATTAGACCGAACGACTAGACACTGGCCTTGTAAATCTGTTTTGACAATCTTCTTCCATCCATTCTTTCAGTATGTCTAAACCATCTGAGCAACCCATTAAAGTTTTAAGATACACCGATATACAAATACATAATTTATATTAAAACATTATTCATTACTTAACATATATTTATCAGTTGATAAATTAAATAAAAAGTCAAAAAGTTTTTATTCAATTTAGGTATCAAAGATACACTTATGAACCTCTAAGTTTTTTTTTAAATAGACTCGACCGCTTTGCTCGGATAAAGAGCCTCTACTCAGGAGAACAGGCAAGAAACTGAGTGGCATTTTCTTTTAAAGAATAAATAATTTGTTTCACCTCTTTCTCCGTTTCTATACAAACATAAGATAAGAAATTTAAACGAAACTAAAAAAGTCAAAATATGAAAAAAACATTGTTTAGAAGCTTTTATTAAAGTCGCCTAAGCGAGACAGATTAAATTTCAAATACTTAGGCCAACTTGTAGAAACTACTGTTCTTAAACGCAGGGCTATTCAACTCAAGGGTTAAAATGTTATAAATGTCACTCTAATATCGTGTTAACTCAAGGGTAGCTTCGAACTCATGGTGGCGCAAGACAATGTATCGGCTTAACCTCTGATGGACAGATAACTCTAAGTTAAATAGATAACCCGAGCTTCTGCAAGTGGTCCTTAGAGATATTTCTATTCTTATAATGAAGCTCTTGAAAAAATAAACAAGAAATAGTTATTTTAGCTTATCAATACCATAGAGTAAATCAAATTCGATTCGTCGTATTGTGAACGTGGCCTCCGTTGTCGTCGCGACGCCACGCTCTGTCGTCGCACCCAATTTGCTTATGTAAATACGCAGTTTCCATTGTGACCTGAATAATTCATTGGCTAACGTTTGACTCCCAGTTTTGAAAATCAACAGAATGGGCCGCATCATCTGCACAAATATAAAGGAGACAAAATTGTAAAAGTTTAGGTACGAATCGTCATTTACAATCAACGACTTCGACCCGTTAGCGACCACGATCATGTATTTTTTTTTTTGAGAGATATTTGTAGCGCAAAAATTAGTCAAAAGACATTTTAAAAAATATAGACTAAACGGTAATAGTGCAGTTTGAATGGTGACTTTAGTAGTGTTTTTGCTAGCATTTAAATGACTAGACCCTCTATTTTGACGCGTGAGATACTATCTTGGTCACTCTCACTCGTGTAACTTTTCAATCTAAAGAAACAATGACATAAAATATCTCCTACGTTAGAATAGGGCCCTAAAATAACCACAATGCGTATGTAGCAAATACACCACAGATAGACGAAATCGCAAAATGACTTAAACCTTTAAGACAAGACCTTTCTTAATTTATCTCTGGTTCTGGGTTTTTGCTGTGGTTTTTACGAGTATATTGCAATTTCGATACAGTGAAACACACTAGAATAATATCACCGTGAAGCGTTAAAATAAATTTTTTTAATGATGAAAATGTCGCAAATAAAGTAATGTGGTCTTAATGACTTTCATACTTTTTATTTTCCAGTCGTTGTCGTTAATTATGAAGAAGATTGCACACGTACACATGGTACAAACATTTGTTGAGCCATGTTTTTGAGAATAAATGAGATTAATAAGCTAGCCATTTTCATCTGAAGCACAATAATTCATAAATTTTTTGGTTGACATTGATTTATTCAACAACAACGATATTCAAATAGTTCTTTGAGGACATTCGTGTTATCATGTGAAGATATTTACGGACGTCAGTTTTTCAGCAAGTTTAGTATAAAAAATGTGCAATGAAATGTATACAAGTAACTTCTGGATTTTTTACTTTATTGCGGTAGACGATAAAGTCCAAATTGATTTTTCTGGCGTTAACTTTTAGCATTCCCAAGGTAGGTCGATGTGGAGCGACCTTTCCGTCGGGTTTTTTGTTTATCTTGTAATTTAAATTTAGAAATTGGAATTGTTTGCTGTCAGTTAATAATTTTATGGCCCCTAAATTAATAATCGGTGACCCTAAAGTTTAATGTCGCATTAATCTTTTGTTAAATATTGAAGTATGAGAGTGGGTTTAAATTAATTTTAAAATTTGTCTTTCTCTGCGTACTCTTTAAACTTGAGCTACGCAATTTTAACTTTGGCTGAGCTGCTTAGGTTTCATCGAATATTATATTTAAACATTTCGCCAAGGTTAAGTATTTGAATTAAGGTTAAGTATTAGCATATTGAATTCATTTAATTAACCAGTTGATGTTGCGCTAGAGTTTTTAAAGTGAGGTTAAGATACTGTGTTTTTTTTCTGCCAATTATGTAATGACTAATGATTTACTATGTAATAGAAAGGCAGCCTAGCTGGGAGAAGGCCCGCCTCTCAAGCCAGAAGGAGCGAGTTCGAACCCAGCCGACGGCACGCACCAATTTGTTCATTGTGTGAGCATATGTGCGTATTGTATGCCATCTGCTACATGACTGGAGCCCGGTGTACGGCGACTGGCTCGCCCCGTCACATTTGGAACTGAATAACGTTCGGCGAAGTTTGGGTATTGTATTACACCTCTGCCAGCCCCCTCGGGGGAAAGGCGTGACGATATGTTATTTATTTACACGGATAGCTACTACAAATATGGACATAATTTTTTACTTACGCACCTCCGAATTCGGATTCTGACATTTTGCATGGAGGTTGCTCATTTAGAAAAATCTAAGCCCATCCTGTAACTCGTCATCCATGTAAACAGTTTTTAGACTTTTGTTGATTTTTTAAAGTGCTCGATATGAATTTTATCGAAATCGGTCGAGCAGTTTAAAGTATCTAAAGTATAATCTCTCAAACAAAAAAAGTCAACAATCGATTCACCCAGTCAAAAGTTATGAGGTAACAAACATAAAAAAAACATATAGTCGAATTGAGAACCTCCTCCTTTTTTGAAGTCGGTTAAAAATATGGAATGAAACCGTGAAGCGCTACTAGTTTAGAAAAAAATAGTTTTCTAGTGAGCCAAATATTTCTTACTAAAGTCTATCACAGAGTTACCGTATATCGGTACCACCTCATTATTTCTATTTTACAGTAAATAACTCCAGCAGCTCATTTTAAAACTCCTAAATATAAACCTCTCAAATACGCTTCTGAGTTACATTCTAACGCAGCGTATTCCGGTAGATTTAATTTACATCTGAAAACACGGACTTATTCTGGCGACAATTAGCCCCTTTTAAAAACCCCAACTACCCTCACGTCAATTAACATATCGGTATACGAGTTAATGCCATAACCGCACTACAAACGAGCAATAAAAACAAACAAATTCTATTAGGAACAGTTGCCACCCAAATTGAAATCCTCCGACCGAATTTACATACCGTATTAAGCTTTACACACGAACTTTCCACGGAAATGGTCGTTTAAATTGGCGGCAAAACAGATTCGAAACATCATTCGTTTTGAATATTGGCATCACGTAGCCTAACCCCTTCGGGGCGCGGCTATAGACGACGCAATACGAACCAAGGGGCTGAAGTGAAATAAAATCGTAGCTAGCGCTGTAATATCCCCAGACGGGGCCAATACAGGTATCTCCACTAAATTGGAACCCTTAAATAAAATGCTCGTATTTTATACGGTCTGTTCAGGCAACATTTTAGTAGTATAATAAAATTGCAGCGAAAGGCTTTGTTCGCCGTATAACAGGCGACGTCAATTCTGCTAGTACTACAGCTGTTTTGATAGAAGTTCTGTTTTCTGAATGGTTCTGAATATTGCGATACGTTTTGTTTTATTGTTTCGATTGTGTATGGAATAAGAAAACATCTTAATGTTTCGTGAAATATGGAAAGTCTTCAAAAATGATGAGTGATGATGACCAGGGTGGCTATTCCTGCGCGTGAGATGAGATGAGATTTTATCTTGGTCATTCTCACACCTATGACGTTTCAAACGAGAGCAACAAGGACGAAAAAAGGTGAGATGAAAATCTCAAATCTCCGAATATGGCCACTGTTTCGCTGGTTTATGATACTGATGATCTCTTTACTGCTTTTAAGAATGGAAGGCCCGCATGCTAAAACGACGCTCAGGGGGCTGTTCCTACGCGTAAAATGAGATAAGATTTTAACTTGGTCACTCTCACACCTATGACTATTCAAACGAGAGCAACAAGGACGAAAAATGGTGACATTGAATCTCACTCCGCAAAAATAAGCCTCCAGTCTTTAATCTCGGTTTAAAACTGGTTTTACCTAACATAAAGACAGTTTTTAATCGAGTTTCATGACTGAGCGTCGTTTTTGAATACGGCTGTAATACAACGAGCTGTCAAAATTAACAATTTAAAAAACCACGCCATGGCTAAGAATAATGATTTACTTATTTTTTTAACGGCTATTTTACTATTGTGGAGTTTAAGGAACGATTAAATTTATATAAAGCTATTAATTTATAAACTGACTTAAGCTTTTTAATTGTCGACAGACTAGACGTTTTACTACAGCTTACCTGATAGTAACCACACCTGATAGTACCTGTACACCACAAACTGGAGGAAGCATCGCGACATTGGTTCGACGATATTGTGAAGGTCGCGGGAAACCGCTGGATGCGGGCAGAGTGCAAGATCTGTCATCGTGGAGAACCTTAAGGGAGGCCTTTGTTCAGCAGTAGACGATTTTCAGATGACGATGCCTTGACTTGACTTGCTGACTCGGTTGCTGAGTTGGTAGTGAACCTGCCTTCTGAGCTTGGGGACGTGGGTTGGATTCCCACCTACGGCAAACATTCATGTGATGACCATTTGTTGAAGTAGGTATTTAAAAATAGATATTTATGTATGTATTAGTCTCTGGTATAGTACAAGCTTTGCTTAGTTTGGGGTCACGACCGTGTGCGAAAACGTCCCGAATTTATTTATTTGTTTGATTATCTGGTTAACCTTTTCGTGTCCTAAGCATTTCAACATCGAAAAACACCACCATTATCCCGGGCAGCCGGGTAAAAACCAATCGCTACAAATTCCACAACCAGAGATAGTTCTTTGAAACATTTCAACGAAGCCAAGTTCCATTTCACAACAGTGGAATTAAATTAAGTGGTAAATGTTTGGACCGTAATAATGTTTGTGTTCAGGGTTAGTAATTAACTAACGCGGCCGCAGCACTCACAGGGGAAATGGTAAATCATTTACTGGGCCCTTTGGACCACTATGGTAGTTGGTTGGTACTGTTCGTTAAGAGTCCGGCGACCTAAATAACTTCGACCTATGTCACCTAGACTAACTTCGCATTGGCTTAAGGTAATCTAAAGCCATTTCGTCTAGAAGAAGAAGACGAGCGAAGAGAGCGAGTAATGATATTGACGAGCCTCTAAAGTTACCTACAGAGTGACAAAGTGCAATTTCAATTTTTTTTATGACTTTTGCACTTCTGTAATCATTCTTATATAACTAAGAATTTTCCTTGTATTATGGATTCATTTAACAGCTAATGATGTAGACAACCTCCCTATGTAATGGAATTTTTGATTTGCTTTGTCTACCTATTGAATAAATCAGTCAAAAGTGACCCCTTAAAATGTGGATATTTTTCATAGCTTTATTTTTGCTTGAGAACGTTTTAAAAAAAACCAAGAACGGAGATATTGTTAATTTAATTGTAAATGCTAAATTTCATCATAATCTTACAAATGGTTTTCAAAACATTTAAGTAGCGCGTTCGTATGGAAATTTCAGAGCGTCGCGGCCCTCTTAAATAAAAAGACTTATTGCTGTCAAGACAGTGCTTGTTCCATGATTCTCAACTAAGCGGAGGGTTATTTGAGGTGCTTCTTTTCTTGTGAATGACTAATGCTGTTGGCCACTGAGGCCTCTACAGCGTACCGGGCGTAAGGCAAGCGCGGAGGGCGCAGGGCCTTGAGAGATTGGTTGCTTAAAAACTAAGGGCAATTAGCATAAGGGCACCACTAAGGTACTGACCTCGGCTTGGGCCGTCGCCGGGAGGGGGAGTCGATAGGGTATCAGATAGAGTTTTAGGGTATTAAAGCAATTTGAAGTCAAAATTTTCAGACATCATTAGAAGGGGATCTAAGGTAAGATTATAGGACCTACTGAAGTGTGGTGACGGTGGCAGTCGTGTCTTGTTTGCTTGTATGGCGTAATTAATTGTTGAGAGCGGGATGGCAAGCGATGACCATTGTTACTCGTACTATACTTAGAGAGTAAGGTTCCAAAGCGGGTAGCGTGACAAGTCTTCGACCTAGCAAAAGATGTACTGTAGTAACAAGTAACATTATTAGAAGAAAAACGAAAACCCGGCTGCAAAATGTTGTACCCTATGTCAATTTCACTATTAAGACGATTCAAATGACACCTATGATATATGTCGAAATCCATGAAGCTGTTTAGGCTGAAGGACGTGACGCCAAAGAAAAATCATACATACATACATATACTAGAAAAACATAATCCTCCTTCTTGCGCAGTCAGGACATAAGCTGAGTTTGCAAAGTAAACTCAGCTTATGTCGGTAAAGACTAAACCGACCTGGAATGACTAAGGCACGCAACATAAATTGAATGAAATTTATTTGATGAAATAGAACGTGGTTGAAAACTGGAATGTATTGAGTAAAACGGCAGAAAAAATAAGTTTTTTGGTTGAAAAACGTATTTTCGACAACTTACTAACCGCCGAACCGCTGACCAAAATGAACCCAAATACGGCCAATCTACTATTAACTATATAATAGTTCTTATGGTTACTTTTCTAGCCCAAAATTAGACAAGTTCCATGGTACCAAAATTATTTCATTGTCACTGAAAATACGCAAGTATACCAAATTTGAGTCCAATCGAATGTCAGGAAGTGGTTCTTATTTAATAACCAAGATTAGCCCTACACATACATACCTACTAACTAACTCTGTAAAAACTTGTAAAAGGGCTCATGATGATAATGATGACAGAATGTCTCCATAATATGGAATCATGAACTCATGACACTCATGAGACACACGAAAATGTTGACATTCTGACATATTATGTCACTAAGTCAGGATGTCAACATTTTCAACAGTCGCACACAACCCTCAATTCTATTTTGTTACAGAAAATTTGAGTCCAATCAAATGTCAGGAAGTGGTTCTAATGTATTAACCAAGATTTGACCCTAATACACCTACTAACTAACATAGCAAGACTTGTGAAAGGGCTCATGATGATAATAATGACATAATGTCTCCATAATATAAAATCATGAAACATCACCATGAAAATGGTAACGTTAGGGTCTAATCTTGGTAGCTATAAAATTAGAACAACTTCCTAAATTTCGATTGGACTCAAATTTGGTATATTTGCATATTTTCAGTGACAATTCTGACATATTATGTAACTATGTCAGAATGTCAACATTTTCATGAGTCGCACACAACCCTCAATTCTATTTTGTTACAGAACCAAAAGTTGTGTAAATTATTCATAGACGAGTTAATCCTAGGGCAGTAGTTAAGCGTATCGTACTCTATAGTTAGAATAGTAGGTACTAACTTAACTAAATTGAAATGGGAATCATTAAAAGTTGGTTTCGACTTTGTTCTACTCACTGTTGCTATATAATTATGCGTAAAATGTTACTTAGAGTACATAATAAATGAATTTATTTATTTACGTGATTTAAAAAAAAATGTCGGGACATTATTGATTTGATTTGATTGATGATTGTTGATGAAGGTTGTTATTTTTGTGACTTTAATGTATAACTAAACATAAAAGACCTGAAGTAAATACAAACAAAGTGTATTTGTGTCTATTTTATAATAAGTGTCTATTTGAACTAATCACAAAAGACCTGAAGTAAATACAAAGAAAGTGTATTTGTGTCTATTTTATAATAAGTGTCTAGTTGAACGGACATGCAACAACAACACAATGACATGACAACGTCGCTTAACATCAGGCGAGTTGGTGGTCAAACGCCGAACTATTCTACATAAAAAAAAAAATTCGGTTATCTAACAAAATACATATTGTTTTTTTTGCCAAAAATACTTTAATTAGACCACAAATTAATAATACTATTAGCTGAAAGAAATATTTTGTAACACAATTTCATAATTCAGGTCTGAAGGGGTTAAGTTTTTTTTTTGGGGGCTGAGCTACCCACGTCCGTAGGAGTGTACTCTAATCTGATTCCCTACACGTGGTCCCCGGGTAGTGCTAACCGGGTAGCAAACTCTGGTGGGAGGCTTCGGCCGTGGCTAGTTACCACCCACCGGACCAAGCCATGCCGTGAAATGACCTAGTCGTGTTTCGGAATGTAGTCCGGTGTAACCGTTCCGAAGACGGGTCTGAGCAGTAGCGCACTTGTAGCGCCTCACTCAACTGCCGTCTTTGTACTTCTTCACTCTGCAAAACTTCAAGGCTAGAGTGAATAAGTACCTTATAGGTCGTCGTGCTCCATCTTAGACCACAACGTCGCTTAACATCAGGCGAGTTGGTGGTCAAACGCCGTCCTATAATACATAAAAAAAAAAAAAGTTAAGAGCAGTGCTGCATTGCATGGAAACAAATTAACTTAAAAAAAAAATTTCTCTCACATAAACAAAGTTTTTCTTTCAAATAGAAGTACACTAGTCAACGCCTGAAAAACTTCCTTACAGCGCTCATGCCCGCACACAGACCATTTCCACCAATTTGCGTATGTAAATGGGTACCATAGCACTGAATAATCCAGCAGACACACCTCCGTGGAAAATCAACAGTTCTTTGTGAATCATAAATGAAACGGCCGCCCTTCCGAGCTCCACTTCGTTTGCATTGGACGTGTTGAAGCCGAATTTAGCCGTATTTTTGGTAGGAATTGGCTGATTTGCAAATATAACTAGATACTTACTCGGACCTAAAAAAACACAGATAGATTTGGGATTCATTAGGTAGCAACAACATTATGTACGGTCAACTGGGGAAAATGCGTCTGTGGGGCAATTGCGTCTTTCGCGAGTTATTGACAAGCCCTTCACAAATTAGGCGTCACCTACACATCTTATATTAGCTGCAATAATCTGTACAAGATGACATTAGTTGCCTAACTTGAGAAGGGTTTGCTAGTAATTCTCGACAGACGAAATTGCCCCACAGATACATTTGCCCCAGTTGACCCTACTTATCTGGTGTAATAATCACAAAATTTAAATACAAACATCCTTATTTAAAAACATTGTATATCTTCGGAATAGTTACACAGTTATAGTTATAGTTATTTTGTCTTTTACGATGGAGTTAAAAATTTCGAAGAAATAAAAAGACAAAATCTATTAAGCCCCTTAACAGATTTTGTCTTTTTATTTACACATTTACATGCAACACTTATTTGGAAAGGGAATAGAATGCATGCAGGAGCCGTTAACGAGCAATTAAAATAAAGTCGAGACTACAATAAGATCACAAACATACAAGCACAGTAAAAACGTAGAGCCCGTTTAATATTTCTACAACAGGATTTGTAACGTAACCACCCCAAGCCAAACCCAGAAAAAGAAAACAAACCATAATCACAAATACTACTAAAGCGAAACGATTGCCATGAATCGTTTCAGTGAAATAAGGCTACTTACAAAGAAATAGTGCCAAAACTGGAATTTATCAGCGTTGTGAGCATAAAATATGTCATATTGGTTTATCACTGTGTGAACAGGGCCTTTAACGGACCTTTTAGGGGTTTACAATAACCCCAGGCGGTTTCGGTTGAACGTTTTTGCCGGCAGGCTTATGATATTGCTAAAATCGAAAATGTAGACACGACCTTGTGTATTTTTGACGCTGAACCCAAAAATATGCGGTCCGTCCGACAATTCTAGTCTGTTCTGTTAGTCTGCCTAGTCTGTAATGTTCTGCCTACTTCTGGAAAAAATGAGCAATTTCTTACACGTTAAATCGTTATTTGCAAATCTGGGTTACAATGGAAAAGATTATTAAAGCCACGAAGTAATACAAATATTTACACAAAAAGACAAATAGTTTTATTAAACCAATCATCCAATCTATCCAGTTCATACTCGATACTGAACAAACAACGTTTATTTGAGTTAGACCAAAATCGTTGACCAAAATTTTGTCGAAACAATATGAATAACCAATATAGTTTAATCTTCTTTCCATTGAGCGATTAATATTCAACAACAGATAAAACTATCGGAAACTAGTAAATTGTAGTACTTAGTTAATAAACATAATATAAAGAATATTCTTAAAGTAGGTAGTGACCCTGCTTTCTGAGCTTGGATGCGTGGGTTCGATTCCCACCAAGGGCAAACATTTTTGTGATGAACATTAAATTTGTGTTTGCTCTATGTCTGGGTATTGATTATCCATCTAAGTATGTATTTATAAATATATATGTTTGTATATCAGTCTCTGGCAGCCATAGCACAAGCTTTGCTTAGTTTGGGGTCAGATGACCGTGTGTGCAAAATGTCCCAAATTTATTTATTATTGTTTATTTATTTAGGTAATTGCTTACTCGTTAGTAATGATAGTAAGATGTAATGACCAAATGGCTGGTGGTTACTTCAATCAGAGGTTAGAAGAAAATTTGTACGTTCCTTTTGAATTTCCGCGAGGTAATGTTTATAAGCCAAGTGATGTACGTGCGTAAGTGCGTAAGTGATGTAAGTGCCTTTATCAAATTAACAATTTGCAAGCGACCCAAAGCGAAGCGACTGCGCAGTGCTCTTGCCGCGAATTCGCAGGGGGCGCGTGGCGATTTCGCCGCGAAAACACCGCGGGCGCACACTGCATAGCGTGCTCTCCGCGATCTGCGCTGTCGATGCTATGTATACAGAATTGCGTCTTCGCAGCGACGCTTGTTGCGAATTCACAGTAAGAATCACGGCACACTCACCTCACATTGAACTCGTTCGCAAATCACCAGTGTAATAGCGAAAAGAAAAGCGTACAGCACTGCAATGCAATTTATCCATGACTGTTAATGACTATTAGCTTCTTTGATCATCTAATATATTAAATACCCAGCAAATTATAACAAAGATTTCCTTCACCAACAACTAAAACTTAGATTCAGACTCGCAATAGAAACTTCGCTACCTCGTCTCCAGTGAAGGAATACAAGCCAAACTGAAAGTTCTAAACTCGTCAATTCAATTTACGATTTAGCGCATCAGAGCGTTCTCCATATATAACCTGTGCATCAATAGACCGGGATTCGGAAGTTAGATCAGCGAATAGAAAATTACACAGAAAGATAGCTTCTAAGAACAAAAAACCTGAAGGTAGAAACAGATAGATGTACCTACCTCTGGCTTTGATGACAAGGCTCTAGAATATAATATATTCCATTCAATAGACTAATAGAGCATACATTTCTAAGTACCTAGCTAGTAAAACGTTGTATCATCTAAAAGAAAATCTGCTAAGATGAAAAATGTCTCTTGGCAAGAAGCAGTCCAGTCAAAAGAAAAGTAGGACCTTTTTTTATACATCCTGAGGTTTAATTTAAATGAAGACATACCACAAAATAGTGGTTCGAGGAGATCAATACAACGCTGTTTCAATGTTTCTTAGAAAGTTTTTTTTCTGTAGATTTTCTATTCAGAAGTAAGAATTCTCACGGTAACATCTTCCCAGTTTATAAATAGACATGAATAATGTATTTCAATACAAGATTTTGATTTCATAGTTGAAACTCGATGTTGGCTCCAAGTTTCGGTTTGTTAACCTGAAGTGCTCTGGGACTTTCCCAAAGCACTTTAGGTATCTTAAGAACTTAAGAGGAAGATACAATTACGTAGGTAAGATAAATAATTATACATTATAGAGATAATTTGTAGATAGCGCGTTACTAAATTTAGAAGCAAAAAAATCGATACCAAAAATAATATTTTACTGATATCGCATCCTTGTACCAAAAGTGATTAAGTCTAAAAGTTAAAAAAAGTATTTAAAAAGAAAAATGCACCTAAGCTTATAATAGAAGCCTTACATAGTTTTCTAGAACCTATAATCAAACTATAGATAAATTAATTACTAAGTACAGCGAACTAAGCAATTTTACCTCATCAACGCCAATTATCACCCGATCGGTGTCGATATTAGCGGCATTATGTCTCCTCACCTCATTTGCCAATTTTGCTGGCAACATGCGGGCTACTAATTAATCTACAATTTAGACTGCTGCGTACGTTAGTTTAGTTTTGGTCTAGGTACTTACTATAATTACTAAGATTATGGGTTTTGGTATAAACTACAGTACCTAATCGTACTTTATATTAAAGAAAATTATGCTTCGAAGAAGATTATATTTGACAAATAAATGTTCAATGAGACTCTCCTTTACGTCTTCTGACATTTTCTGTCCACAGAGTTAGAGGTTGTGGGATGTTTTTCATAACATAATCTAAGTAGGTAATTGTTATTGGATTGTAAATTCACCATCAGTCATCTCCATTTACCTATTTCTGTATAAGTAACAGAGTTAGCAAAAATACAAAACAAAAAAAAAACACCAGGTAATAAATTTCCGAACATGCAACAAAATTCAAGACTAAAATAAATTTAGAAACTCTCAAGACAAGCACGTTCAAAAACGAATGAGATTAAAGTTATTGGTCTTACGTTTACGTGTGCGAGGTTCAATTTCATAGTTTCTGAGACCTGCCCTGGTATATTATGTATGCTGGTAAACATGCTTTACTTACGTTGTGAGTATAGTGAGCGTCTGCCCAAATAAAATATCCATAGTCAGTAAGGACACATCCTAAGTTTCAAAGTTCCTATGATTATAATTAGGGATCTTTGCAAACGTTTTTGGCCGCAAGCCGATGCGTTGCGCTGGTCTGATCAGATCCGCACTACACTTGACACCTCCGTCTACGCTGTTAACGTCAACACCGTCAATTATAGGGTCATCAACTTTTTAAAAAGAAGATATAAAAGGGAATTTAAAACGACGATGACCATGTTTTGGCAAAAAAAAATAGTTTTGCCAAAAAAGCTTTATTACTTGCATGGTAAAACAATATTCTCCGCAAGGTATAGCATACAGAAACAAGTAGTGACGTCAACCGATTCTTAAACAAGACCGAAATAAGTATTTTACAACAAGTTCGAAAGAGACGAATGACGATGACGTCATTATGTGTTTGCTGAACTTTTTTTGCATCATGATTACTTGTACTGAAATACTTTACTGCCTTCAAAAAATAGCGTCAGAGATAAGTTGGCCTAAGTTCTGCATACCAAATGGTTTGGGATCGAAAACTTTGAGCGTTGCGGTGGTATGAGTAATGAAACTTGGCTCACGTGGGCTGTAAGTCCTCGTTAAGGACTTTTAAAAATATACGTGCCCAGTTTCGTTACCTGGGCCCGTACTGTGACATCTTATTATGATGATTTTAGGTTCAACTGCCGATGCTCCGCGACCGAGAATCGTATCGCCGCGCAATAAGGTTCATGGTCGCGCAGCTACGGCGGCTGAACCTAAAAATCATCGCACGGTAATCAAAATATCATGGTACGGGTTCTGTTCTGCTTGTTAGTAAAGTCTTATGGCCACTTGCACTGAATATAAGAATTGCTCAAGTCCTTGCTTAACTAGTCTTAAACTACTGTTAGCGAAATATTTGCTTATCGGGCACATAAAGTTAATATTCTCATAAGGAATGGTTGAAGGTTCTTGCAATAAATATTTGGTAGGAGCTAGCTAGGAGTAGTTTAAACTAGTTGACTTAAATATATTCAGTGCAAGTGGGCATTAGAGTTTAAAGTTGAATGTTAAGACATTTTTCCTGTCAAGTGGCCCTAGAAAAAATGCTATAGCTTTCTAACAATTATATTATATTTCTATACCATTGCTAGCTGCTGATTGGACGAATTGACTATTGACGATAAGGTATGTCCACACTATGCATTTTTATCTTCAATTTTCGTCTTCATCTTTCTATTCATCTTCCGTTTGGCGCTTTCAATAGTTGAATGCGTAAACGAACGCAACGTCAATATGGTCATTTAGTTCAGTCGTAGTTTCTGTCAGCTTTAGGAAACATGTGTGATGAGAATATTTTACTTGGTGGAAAAAGTGCGGCTTAAGTATTTGGTCATAAGAAATTCCAGAAAAAAGAGAACCAAGAGAAAGTTTTGGATACGAGGTTATTATAGTAATCGAAGTAACGTGATTTATTATTAGGATCCCAAAGTTGTGGGAAACTTCTATAGTCTTCAATAAACTTCAATGTATTATCTTTTTCTTCGTCCGCCATCTTGTTGTGGAACGCTTTGTGGCATAGAAATCCACTCAACGCGGGAAAACGTGTATCACAGCGCGCGCTTCGCTTTCAACTGTCATCGCGCATGCATTAGGGGCATGCCTCACTGTTGACGCATGCCCTTAATGAACAAAAAAAGGCACAGTGTGGACATACCTTAGGATCACGTGACATTTACACAACTCATACTTTGTCCAATAAGCAACCGATATTCGAGCGTCAGCGACTACCTCTTGAAATACTCGTATAATGGTTAAAAAGCGAATGCTACTAATCTAGGGTGCGTTCAAACCTCTCGATATCTTTATGTCAACAATATAGATCAGATTTTTTTAAATGATTTAATGGGCACACTTTATTTTATGTAGAATTATTCGGCGTTTGACCACCAACTCGCTTGATGTTAAGCGACGTTGTGGTCTAAGATGGAGCATGACGACCTATAAGGTACTTATTCACTCTAGCCTTGAAGTTTTGTAGAGTGAACAAGTACAAAGACGGCAGTTGAGTGAGGCGCTACAAGTGCGCTACTGCAACTTACTACAACACACCTGATGGAAAGTGACGATGCGGTCTAAGATGGAGGACGCTGGCCCATGAGGTACCTATTCACTCTTGTCTTGATTAGACCCAGGTTGTATCTATTGCTGGTGATCCGAGGCAGGAAGTGCGTTCCACTCCTTGGCAGTTCTTATTAGGAAGGAGTTCTGAAAGCGCTTTGTGCGGCTCAGCTTTCAGCTTTATTAAAGCTGACGACATATGAATACAATCTCTGCCTCGATGACCTGTGGCGGAAGTCAGATGATATAATCAGCTCGTGTAGTTCTTTTACATATTCTCCAAAATGGAGGCGGTAGAAAATGTATGTATAGTAATAATAAGGTTTAGAGTAATCATAAACTTTATGATTTCTAACCATTTAGCAAAACGCAGAATTTCCAGTAAAGCAATCAATTCAATAAATATTTACATTATGTAATGAATTTGATGGCCACCGCAACGAGGCCCGTTGCCTATACGAATACTATAAGGCCGGTTTCACTATCGCTATATTATAACATTAAGACAGCTTTTTTTTACATCGGACTAGGCATACGTTTGACCACTGACTCGCCAGATGCAAAGCGACGACGTGATCAAAGGTGTAACACGTTTGCCTAGGAAATATCTATTCAATTATCTCTAGAACGTCTCTGGATTGTTTTTGAGTGGAAAAATAGACGCAGGCAATCCACACCTCTGCAGTTCTTATAAAAAAAGTGGATTTAAAACACTCAATGCGCTTAGATAGAATTTCCACCATGAGAAGATGTCTTTGATTGGTGCATGTGTTATGTAGAAGAACGGTGATGGCTAGATAAGGTCACGCAGTTGTTGTGCACACTCACTATAGTGTGTAATCATGTGTGTAGTGTACTCTGTAAAATACTGACAGACTGGCCACCTCTCGCCGTGTGAGACAAGCTGTGAAAGCTTAGATTTGACCAACGAGTTGTGGACAATTGGACATAGGCATCTTCATATTTTGGTGAATAAAACAGTTTCTGGGGAACAACGGCTGCAGCAGCGGTACGCATCTAGTTAGATTAGATTAGTAAATATCCGTTACTTATCCACCAGTTAAAATTTATTCAGCTTTTATGAACACGAAAGCCAATACTATTATTAATTTTCTATGCCTGTACGGTACCGCAAATTTTACGGTACGCAAGAGAATGTTACGGTTATGAATTCCTTTGTTTACGGTTATGGCTTGCCAAGTGTTGCCGTTTTTGAGGTAATTTTCCGTACCTGAGTTACCTTAAAAGCAGAATATGCTATAATAAGCAACGAAAATAAAAAAATACTACACATTTACACAAGTTACTACTGTTGATGGTAAGGCAAAGTCAATTAAATGCTTTTTTTTTCGTTTCAATAAATACATTAAATTGGCGTAAAAACTTTGAAAAACACACTTTTACTATCGTATTTTTTAAAGCTATACTAAATAAATACATAAATATTCGGGATACTTGTACACACGGTCGTCTGACCCCAAACTAAGCATACCTTGTAGGTACTATGGCTACCAGAGATTGATACACATCAATTTATATTTTTAATACATACTTAAATAGATAGTAACACCCAGACATAGAACAAACACAAATGTTCATCACATAAATGTTAGGCGGGAATCGAACCCACGCCCCCAAGCTCACAAGGCATGTTCACTACGAACTGAGCCACCGAGGGAGTCAAAATATACCTACTGTTACTCGATACAGTTGCATAGATAGACGCACACCAAGTTGTCTATATTGTTTGTTTGTAAAAAATAAATAAAAAAAATGAATAAAAAAATACACATCAAAAATTACCGCCGTTTTGCTTCCGTCAATTGTTTGCTATGGGTTTTTATACCTGCAAGAAATGACTTTATTTTTATTATTATTATAATCTGCATACTACATTAACTTTTTTTTTTTTTTAAGTCGCCCTCAGATGGCGCTAGTACCTAGTACCAAAACTCAGTTAAATTGACAAATAAACGCAATAACGCCAACTTTCCAAACGCGAAACATTATTTTTGCAGAATGTTTATACTGAAAAAATAGAAATTCACATATTTGTGACGTGCACGCCTACAAAAACTATGAACGGGAAACCGAAAAAGTTGTTACATAAACATTTTTATTTAACCCAAAAACATAACCCATTTTCTGGGTATGTACTTTAATAGATTCAACATTGAACAGGGAAACTAAAAGCGAGTGGGTGAACCTTTGATCGAGTTGGACGAATTTAAACCGATCATAATACTAGCTTCGTAACCCCGGGCGGGTCCGAAAGTAATCAATCATAAGTACACCTACATTAGATGATTTATGACTCACAACAGCTGCATGATTTCAGCTGGAACAACCCTTTTCTTTTGAAACTCTTTGAATAAGTAAGGTTTTGTTTGAGAAATTTCCTTTACCACCTTCCGTTTCCTTCCGATGACAAAGTGAGAATGATCGGCGATAGCGAAAGTGTAAGAACTTGATTATTGTTGTGTAAGGATATAATGTAAGGCAGTGAAAAGAAGGAACAAGTAACATTATTAAAAGGGAAACAAAAAAAACCCGGCTGCAAAATGTTGTACCCTATGTTACTTCTACTATCAAGGCTATTCAAATGACACTTCACATGTCAAAATCCATCAAGCTGTTTAGGATGTAGGGCGTGCCAAAGAAACCTTATGCATACATACCCACATCCATACATATATGACGGCGCGTGACATCTTTAGATAAAGAAAATCAGTTTAATTTGAGAGTTGTTAATCGATGGTATTATTGTTTTGGCATTTTTGACGATTAATCAATTTGGGTAATTTAGAGTGGTTAACACCGAATGGAGTTGCATTTGGGATGGCGGGCGAACGTCATGTCTGTCAGTCAGTGGTTGACTTGATTTTGGTTGAGGGCGGTCGCACGAAATGGTCATTCGCAAACCCATTACTCTAAATCGCCAAATATCATTTAAATCGTTCACTAATTAAGTAATCTAAGTGATTGTATAATTAAAATAATGTAAATTCGACACTGCAGTCCACTTATTTCAACGTTCCTGAAGTCTAACCCCCACCATTGATACCCGTGATAACGAGATCACGGATTAGAAATAAGACACGACACCTCGGCCTACCCGACTTTCCCCGTCATCAGAAGTGAGATGTGACGGCTCGGCTCCTTCCCGAATTTCCCCGACATATTGTATATACACACGAAAAATAACCCTCCTTCTTACGCAGTCAGGTAAAAAGAAAGCGCCGCGGCGGCCGATGCTCTGCAGTTGATTTTGAAATTGAGTTACCGACCGATACATTACGAAAAACGCTGGAGGCATGCATAATGACGTCTAACTTTAACTGGGGTTTTTTTACTTATATACCAACAGTGCAGAAAATACAAATATGCAAAAATGTTCAATAACATACATAAATACATACATATAATCACGCCTCTTTCCCATAGGGTAGGCATACACCACTTCTCTCCACTTGCTACGATCCTGGTATACATCTTTCGCTTCTACCACTTTCATGAGTCTTTTCATACACGCTCGTCGGTTACGGGTACTCTTGACCTGGCCTTTCTTTAAGACGTCTTCAATTTGGCCAAGATACGTGCGCCTAGGTCGACCCAGACCGACTTGCCCATCCACACTCGTCATGTAAACCTATTTCGTCAATCTCCTTTCATTCATTCAATAACCATAAGACATAATATCCAGTTTACAAATTGACAATAGTCCCCGCACTGTCGCGCGACTGTAGCCTATTCCTAAAAGTATGATTGAAGAGGACAAAATACTGTTAAGTTAGGTATTACAAAAATACATGTGCATGTACATACATGCACATATATTTTTGTTCACACACAAATTTACGTTATGTTTGTGTGCACACACATGTGTGTGCACGCTCGTTTGTGTGTGTGTATTATTAAGATATTACGAAAATACGTGTACGTGCAAAATAGCAATTAGTTGGGCAGCCATTTCTTAAAAAATGAGCGCTTTGCGAAAAAACATTAGGCCACATTTTAAACAGACAAACTTGATACATTTCATACTAAGTGCATGCTAACTGCTTGCTCGTCACGTAGTTCATGCTCGGTGGCCATTATATTTTAAGTACTTATTATTGTTAGTCCGTTGTTGATTAGTGTAACCCAACAAGCTTGTAACCCTGAGAGAGAAATTTCTGTTCTGTTCGATTCCGGAACAAATAAATGATTTTGCACATATACTTAATCCGAATTCAAAAAGACTATTTGCCAACCTGTAATTACCTGTTTATTGATCATTTAATTACGAGACATTAATTCGATATCGATCAAATTTTGAACAATGTAGGTATCAATGTCCCATCACTTATGACCTTGCAAAGCGCGTTAACTTTTTTCGGAAATTGATGGAATCGATTTCAAGCAAATTATTATTTATTTTTGTAAGTATACCTCTATTCACTAAACGCACGCAGTGTTCACTTATAGAAGATCGTATTTTACTAATATTAAAATAAGGTTGAATTATAGACGTACATACGCACACATATGTACATCCATACATACATTATACATACACACACATGCACACACTTTTTTTTTATGAACGGCCAGTCAACGAAAAAAAGGAACCAAAAAAACTTAGAAAGTATTTGTGCACTAAATTGACGTCCTAAAAGGAACGGTATAATAAAGGTAGGTTGACTTACAAATTTGGGCTATACCGCCTTCTAGTCTCAAAATTTTCCACCATCATCGTCAAACGTAACCAAAGAGTTCACAGAGTATGCAGCCCACTTTACCAACGACTGACTCCAGCCGCCGACTCATGCATATTACACGGTTGATGCGCCCAGCTCACCGGAATTTACCTTCAGAAAATTTGCTGGAATTTACTGGTTTGCTTCCTTGGCAGTTTGAGGGTAGATGGGAAAAATGAAGCGCAGCGCAGAGGTTCTCGCGTTGTTTTAAGATATCTCTGCTTTATGGTCAATCGTGATTTTTCGAAATGAAAGCGTAATATTATGCTTATACCGGTCATTTCAACTACTTACCTACATTAGATATGTTTTCAATATCTTACTTAATTTATCAGTCCGTTTAACTGGCTTTTGCCAGTTAAGCGGACGGAATCAATTTTTGCAGAAAATTGAGAAACTTACAAGAAAAGCACTTCTTTCTAATTATCATAAATATTCCTTCAATCTTTAGCAAAGTACAAAATGAAATAAGTATTAAAAAAAATTCATTACAGCAGCTTGTTCTATTTGAGTAGAAATAGTCAAAACAACAGTCATAACGGTACATTTACTTCCATTATTTTTCTCTAAAACTTCTAAAGGTTTACTTGGGTAAATAAACTTTCGAATTCGTCGAATTACGAAGTGGTATTACCTAAAATTGTTTCAGGGCGTTTCAAAATATTTTCCTTGCCTACATTAACATTCATTAACCTGTTTTCTGTACAGGTAGAAACTCATTTTGTGGGAGAAACTTTCCCGAATCGATCTAAAGCATGAATAAAGGATCAAACGATTTAGTAAACTTTTCTTATTGTACTATACCAATTTTGTGATGCCAAAAGAAATTGTATTGGAGTTGCCAAGAGTTTCTATTAGGTCTAATACAATTGAATGGGATACGAAATTAGTTGAAATAATGAAAAAAGATAAACTTATTTTCAGTATTTTTTTGAACGAGCCGTTGCCTTTGAAAAACTGATTTAAAATAAACTTATAAACTTTTTGATGTGAAAGTAAAAAATATCCTAACTAATATTATTCATGCAAAAGTAAGTTTGTTTGTTTGTAACGCTTTCACACCCTAACTAATCAACCGATTATCAGAAATGTTGCATACACGTTGTCTGAGATACAGAAAATGACATAGGGTATTTTTTATCCCGAAAATACAAACGGTTCCTGTGGGACTGCGGGTGAAACCGCGGGGTGCAGCTAGTAAAATATAAAAAAGGGTGGGAAAATTGCTAATGGCTTGGCATTGTACTGTATTTCGTGTACATTATATGTACACATTTTGTACATATAATGTGTACATATTTGTACATATTTTGTACATTATATGTTGTGTATTGTAACACATCTTACAACTAGGGCGAAAGAGACGATGACGAATGACGTCATACGTGTTTGCACCCGGAATGTTTTGTTTTTTTTTGATCATGGTAAAAACAAACAAAACCAGAAAAAATAAGTAACAGACAAATTTTGACGAAGCGTTCTCAGAGAACAAAATTAAAACAAATGTGCGCGACATCGCGAAAGCTCCAACTTTCAAAGATTAATTCGATAACAATGGAAATGTTTCTCGTATTTTACCCTAATGTATCTTATTAATCTGAGTCGTTAATAAAAGCGCACGTTATTTTGTTATTTATCGGGGGGCCTCAAGATATTGCCACGTTCATTAATCTCGTGGATTCTTGAAGGAAATCCCGCAAAAAGCATTGTTACTCTAATGATAAATGTGAGGTAGAGCCACAGTTACCTGTTAGCAGTACGACAACTAAAGCATTTTTACCTCTGCCTCAGAGCTTGGCGTATACGTGAGTTTACGTGCCATATTGCAGGACAAAAAAAAGACAAAAAACAAGCGATGATAGCCTAGTTGGAGAAGGCCCGCCCCTCAAGCCTGAGGGAGCGGGTATGAACCCAGCCGACGTATGTGCGATTGTATGTCATTTGCTACATAACTGGAGCCCGGTGTATGGCGACAGGCTCGCCCCTGTCACATTTGGGACTAAATATCGTTCGGCGAAGTGTGGGTGTTGTATTACACCTCTGCCAGCCCCCTCGGGGGAAAGGCGTGACGATATGTTATTGTAAGACAATATTCTTTTTTCATATTGACCGTACATATCAAAATGACCTACATCAAAATAAGAATAAGAATCAAATGGTTAAGTGCAGAAAATGCTCCTCTAAATAAACAAGCGAAAATCGTAAGTAAGTAAATAAGTTTTACCTTAATAAATAATAAATATTGTTAAACTTGAAACAAAAAATAAAATTTTGGAAAAACCAACAATATACTATAAATGCAACATAAGAGCGTATTTGGCACGGCCAAACTGCCAACCAATACATTCGACAGGAAAATAAATCCCTCTTCCTCTTCTTGATTCGACCGATTTCATCTAAATGTGAAAGCAGACTTACTGCTTATACTGTGACGCTAAGGCTGAGTTTTCCGTCTCTTTTCAGTCCTTCAGAGTTTCAACCGCAGCTGCGTTTTTAAGGTGTAATTTATCTATGATGGTTCGGACACTTTTATCATTTACGTCCTAGGTGAGAAATTGGAGTATAACATATTTTCATGCTTTATTTTTGTATATATGGAAGATTGATTAATGAAAAAGTAACAATACAGATGAAATGCATCACAAAACCATTTATTTATATTTATATACCATACAATACTTCTTTATTGCACACCAAAAATACAAACGCTCGCCTCTCAAGCTAGAGGGAGCGGGTTCAAAACCCAGCCGACGGCATGCACCAATTTGTTCATTGTGTTAACATATGTGCGTATTGTATATCATCTGCTACATGACTGGGGCCCGGTGTATGGCGACAGGCTCGCCCCCTGTCATATTTAGGACTGAATATCGTCCGGCGAAGTGTGGGTGCTGTACACCTCTGCCAGCTCCCTCGGGGGAAATGCGTGACGATATGTTATGTTGTAAAAATACAAAATAAAGACAAAAAAGACAAAATATTTCGGAAGAATAAGGGCAGTCTTTTTGCTTGAAGCGATTTCTTCCAGGAAACTTTTGGATGAAAAACAGTCGGTAGCACATAAAGATTAGACAACGGGAAGATACAGTTACGTTTGTGACATCGTACATCACATAAAAAAGAGGGACCCTTCTTGTATTTAAATCTGTTATTCAATATTAAAAAAAAAAAAACTAACTTGTAATTCTAATCCAAACTTTTCAACTAACTATCATAAATTTTGCAACACACGTTGTCAGGGGTACAGAAAGGGACATAGGTTGCTCCCCCGCGGGTTCCCGCCTTGTCGTGGCGGGGGGGCTCAGTAGCCGTGGCCTCGGCAACCACGGTGAAGCCAAGAGGAATCCGAGGTGGGGCCGCTTCTTGGGGCTTTTAGCCCAAAGCCCATTTGGAAGCGGCCCAAAGTAGGGTGTGGGTCTGTATGACTTGTCTGCAGACCCACAACTGAGGCGGGGTGCAGTGCCGCATAGGCGAGGCTGCAGCCGAAGGCTGGGGGCCGCGGCGGGAGAGGACTGTTGGTGTGTCGTTGCCACTTTCCCTACCTTCCGCGGCCCAAACGGGGTCGCTACCGTTTGATGGCGGACGCGGTGGGGCCGCAGAGGAAGAGGCGTGTCGGTGTATCGTTGCCGCTCTCCCTATCCTCTGCGGCCGAAGTGGCAGGCGGCGGGGCCACTCATCTGACCCGTCGCATGGGGATCATGGGCACCTAGACATGGGTGCTGTCTAGCGCCCACGGGCAAATTGGTCCCCGAGGTGGTGGATGATGACGATGTGTCTGGTGTTCGGCACATCGTCATCGAGAGGGAGAGAGCGCAAGCTCGAGGAGGTGCTCGAAGGAGCTGGCGCTGTCGGGGCTGCGGAGGAGTCCGAAAGCGTACCCGTTGCCCCGACATTTTGCGCCGAGGTGGAACACCCTTGGGTTTTTAGTGGGTAGGCCGTCAGTGGCGGGATTCCCACATAACCACTCTGTGCCCACACCCGGGGCTGTTGGTGGTATCCATAAAGGATTTTCCCAAGGTGAAAAAAAAAAAAAAAAAAAAAAGGGACATAGGTTACCTTCCATCCCAAAAAAAACATATCCTGTAGGACCGCGGGTGAAACAGCGGGGCGCAACTAGTGATAGCTTAGTAATTTTTTTTGTGACGCTTTTCCATCTTAACTAATCATCATGAAATTAAGCATACAATTTGTCAGTCGTACAAAAAGTATAAAGGGTACCTTTTGCGGGTACTACCATAGGCACAATAAACTGCAACACTAACAGATTTAAAAAATATGGCCTAGTTTTTCCACTAAAAGCACATAAACACTCGCATTACCTTATGATTTTAACCAGCTCGTAAAAGCATACACAAAGGAATCGATTAAAAGCTTTAATGCTCGGTGTTTCAACAGTAAAAAAAGCTTTGTCGTGTTTTAACCAAACAATATAACAATATGGACAATTCAATTATTATGTAACGCGTCTTATGGCTTACGGTAGAGCTTATTTATAAATGCTACCCGCTATCACCCATTCGTAGCCTGTCTCTAATTTATGCCTAATTTCAGTGCTCACAGTACCTATAAACCCACCGTCATGCGCCCACCGTCATGCGATTTGCGAACGATTTCAAAGCGAGGCAAGTGCGCAAGAAACTCGCTGCGAGTTCGCAACGAGTTCGCAGCGATCACGCCGCGATGACGCCAGAATTTTAGAAGATGCTACTTAGTAACTATTTAATAATCTGTGGCTGCGCGCTGCAGAGCGTCATCGTAGCGTGATCGCCGCGCGCTTATCTCCAACTCGCGGCGAGCTCGTTTCGCTTTGAAATCGCTCGCAAATCGCCAGTGTGATAGAGCTCTTAGTAATACGAGTACCTAGTGAAGTTACGCTACGTTTGCTGCAACTATCCCAAAGATTTTCTCTAAGACTCTGTTTGTATTTTTCTTCTTCCTATTTTTCTATCTTCTATTTTCCACCACCGTTTGTTCCCAACTGAAGACATTAAAAAACCTTATCAATGATTTTCCTGCCCACTTCCTTAATCACGCTTCCTCGGTGACGGACCTCCATCCAACGAACAATGTAGCTATTAACTTAATCGCAACCGTTTTCCCCCATGAATGAGACATTACAGGATATCTATCGAATTGCGTCGGTTAGTCTGTCTGTCAGTAGTGGGATTTTTTTGTAATTGGCTTTGTACAAGATTTTCTGGTGCTGTTGTTTTGGATGTTACTTGTGTGATAATTACACCATTGTTCACGTTTTTTTCCGTTTCGAATTTTTTCGTTTTCGAATTCCGTTCGAAAATTTAGATGTGTCAAATCTGTAATGAAAACTGAGTGAATGATATCGGTTGTCAGTAACTTTGGTATTTTCATGACCATTTCAGGACCGTCAAGACAGGTGTGTCAGGTGATACAAATAAGTATGTATTGATTAATTCGTTGAACATAAAGAACATTGATTTCGTGTGGTTTGATTGGTCTAATTCTAAAGTATTAATATTTAATGTCGTACCGTTTTGTATGTTTTTTTAATGTAAAAGATTTTTGTAATGCTTTCATATAATGACAAAAAAATTGAAATTATTTTGTTGTTCAGATTTGCATCCATCCAATTACATCAATATTCAATGTATTATTATAATCTACTGATTCCAGTTAAATACAATAGAGTCGTAAATAAAAAGTTAAAACCAAAATTGAATGAAATTAAAAAAATATTTATAAAACATAATTAAATGAAGTTAAAATAAAATTAACTTGAGCGGAAATAAATTAAATGTTATGCATAACTAAAAATTAAAGTTGGACAATGAATGCGTAACGCGCTTTAGTTACGATTGAGGTAAATAAAATAATGACAGCGTGAAGAGACCGTAGCTTTAAAAAAAAGTGCTTACGATAATTATATTTCAATGATTTTGAAACTATGAACAAAACCGCGTGCAGTAGCGAGCTAGCAGTCAAAATACCACGATTTGCTCGTGCATAAATGTGATTACGGTGCATAATTTCACGTTTGTGTCCCATACCGCAAAATGAACAGGCTATTTTGTACACATTGTCGATATAAAGGGACTTTTGTTTTTAAATTTTGTACCGTAATATTTGGAATTTTGGTTGCAGGTATATTTTGGATTACATTTTGTATACTTACCTATATTCTATACTAGCGGTTTCCCGCGGTTTTAACTGCAGTTAAAAAGTATGCTATGTGCTATTCTAGACTATAGTCTGTCTCTGTGCCAAATTTCATCCAGATCTGTTCAGCCGTTGTGGCGTGAAAGAGTAACAAACATCCATTCATGCTTACAAACTTTCGCGTTTATAATATTATACTAGTTGCGCCCCGTGGTTTCACCCGCGGTTAAAAAGTATCCTATGTGCTATTCTAGATTTTTTTTAAAATAATAGGTACCCTATGTTACTTCTAGTACCTCCAAGAATATGTGTACAAAGTTTCATGATGATTCGTCAGTAGTTTTTGCGTGAAAGCGTAACAAACATCCACGCTTTCACATTTATTTTATAACTAGCTGCGCCCCGCGGTTTCACCCGCGGTTAAAAAGTGTATCCTAAATGCTATTCTAGACTGTAATCTATCTCTGTGCCAAATTTCATCCAGATCTGTTCAGCCGTTCTTGCGTGAAAGAGTAACAAACATCCATACATCCATTCTTACAAACTTTCGCCTTTATAATATTAGTAGGAAGGATATTAGTAAGGATAGTAGGATAGGATAGCATAATTTACATTATAATATTTTTATTTATACCTACAAGTATACGTATACCTCGTGGGAAAAAATGAACTCTCATGACTTTTTAAAAAAATATTTTGAGTAAAAAGGAATATAAGTATATAAAAAAAAACATTAAGAAGGTCTTCAATCAAGAGGAAAAACAAAAATATTGGGTTTTTGCGTTTGAAAAGAGCTTACATTTATTTAAGAGCGTTTTAATTAATCGACGAAACGAGCTTTAGAACACTTCAAATATTAAGAAAATAGTTCGAAATCTTTTCATGATATCAAAGAAAACATTAGGGACCGCTCAAGTAGAAAAGTTGCCAGCAATTATAATTTTAAAGTTGAGTGGTTTCAAATTAAATTTCTTAAAGGGCTGAGTCGCTTTCTACACAGACTCGGCTATGAGCTTGTATAATGAAAATGAGAAATATATAATTATGTGCTACGATACAAAATCCAATTTGTGAATTTTTTGTGCGAACTGGCATAACATATCGTCACGCCTTTCCCCCGAGGGGGCTGGCAGAGGTTGCAAAACAACACCCACACTTCGCCGGACGATATTCAGTTCCAAATGCGACAGGGGGTGAGCCTATCGCCAGACACCGGGCTCATACATATGTTCACACAATCAACAAATTGGTGCGTGCCGTCGGCTGGGTTCGTACCCGCTCCCTCTGACTTGAGAGGCAGGCCTTCTCCAACTAGGCTGTCTTTGCGAATTGACGTAAAGAAAAGATTATTTTATAGGTGTATGCTACGGCTACATTAGCGGATTTCGGCGATAATTCGGGCTATCGCGACAAGTGTAGCCGGTTAGTTCGTCACTCGACGATATATCGGGTGAATCATCGCCCACGTCATCTCCGTAGAAAAGCAACGAGTTGACCGTTGATATATACAAGAACATCGCCGCTAACCGATAGCAATGATTTTCGCGCGACAAGGCGACATGAATCATCGCTCGCTATTTTGTCTAACCATTGGCAATAATTATTTTCGGGGAACTTGATTCATTCCACAGTAACTGCGCAATGGATTGTCATTTCACATCATTTATTTATGGCTAGCTGCGCCCCGCGGTCTCACCCGCTGTCCCACAGGAACTGTTTATTTTTTCGGGATAAAAAGTACTTTATGTCCTTTTCGTTATCCCATACAACGTGTATGCAAAATTTCATGATGATCGGTTGACTAGTTAGGGCGTAAAAGTGTTACAAACAAACAAACGAACAAACAAACTCACTTTCGCAAAATATTATAAATATTAGTTAGGATGCTACATTAGCGGCCTTCGGCGATAATTCGGGCTGTCGCAGTAAGCCGGTTAGTTCGTCACTCGGCGATGTATCGAGCGAATTATCACTCACGTCAACTCCGCAGAAAAGCGATGAGTTGAACGCTGATATAGACAAGAACATTGCTGATAAACGATAACGATGTTTTAGCGCGACAGCCCGTTACGAATTATTGCGCACTAAAAAAAAAACATAAAACTACATAATTATACATAATATATACTCGTACAAGACTAGCTGTTGCCCGCAACTTCGTTCGTGTTTATTCAGAAAATAGTATTCATAAACCCTCCTCTTCATATACTGTAACTAATTATCAAATTATGAATAACAATCTGCGCCTGCGGTTTCACCCGCGATTAAAAAGTATCCTATGTGCTATTCTAGACTATAATCTATCTCTATGCCAAATTTCATCCAGATCTGTTCAGCCGTTCTGGCGTGAAAGAGTAACAAACATCCATCCATCCATCCATCCATTCTTACAAACTTTCGCGTTTATAATATTAGTAGGATAGTAGGAAGTAGGATAATAATCGGTTAACAAAGAGTACAGAGTCCAGCATTAAAAAAAAATACTGCCTGGTTTTGAGCGGAGTATTAATTTTAGTTGTCAGTTATTTTAGTACCAACTACGTACTATTCTGTGGTGTTGTCTGAGGCATAAGGTAAGCGGCTCATTATTTTTTATTAATTTACAGAATTTCAGTACATAAAGGTTTATTTAATCAGAAAAAAATATCCAAACCCCTTCCTTGTGACACACTGTAACTATTTATCTAATTTCATCAAGATACATTCAGCCGTTTAGCTGTGAAAAGCCTACAAACAGACAGACGGACAGAGTTATTTTCGATTTTATAATTAGTAAGGATAAGGATAAGTAAGTACCTATTACATGTAAGTTCAAGCAAAAAGCGTAAAAGTATTAAAAACTCCACTTACACCACCAAAATTAGTACTACTTTTTCACTTTAAACGTCGAATTATCCGCTAAAAGCGCTAAAAGAGATTAAAAGCAATCAATTTTAGAAGATCCAAAAAAGAAAACGAAAAGTATTTAATTAAACGTTTGGATCTTGCGAAGTCTTTTCTAAATAAATAGCTCAAAGCGTCCTTTGCAAGTCGCTGTATCTATCAAGCCCGTCTCTGTGAACAATTTTATTGCAACTTCCATTTAATTTTATAGTGTAGAATCACCCATGTTTTTTTGGAGAGATTGACCATGAAATTATATAGGTGCTAGAAAGTATGTAGATCTACCTTTGTGCTAATATAAAACCTTTTTTTTATAATTTTATATCAACTAGTCAAGTGCAAGTCGAACTCGCGCATGAAGGGTTCCGTAACATCCTACTATCCTATCCTACTAATTTAATAAACGCGAAAGTTTGTAAGAATGGATGGATGGATGTTTGTTACTCTTTCACGCCAAAACGGCTCAACAGATCTGGATGAAATTTGGCACAAAGATAGATTATAGTCTAGAATAGCACATAGGATACTTTTTAACCGCGGGTAAAACCGCGGGGCGCAGCTATTTATCTATAAAAACGCCAAAAAAATGTTTTTTGGCGTTTTTATTGGAGCCCCCTTATATTTTTATTTTATTCTGTTTTTTTGAAATTTGTTGTTATAGCGGGAACAGAAATACATCATCTGTGAAAATTTCAACTGTCTAACTATCATGGTCTAAAAGATACAGCCTGGTGACAGACGCACGGACAGCGGAGTCTTATTAATAGGATGCCATTTTACCCTTCAGGTACGTAACCCTAAAAACGTCAGCATATACGAATTTACTAATGAAATTGAACATTCATATATGGGTATTCACGTTAATAGTATGATGGCAACTGTTTAAGAAAACTACGCAATTCTTTTTCTTCTTCTTAGAACTTCTTTTTTGAACTAGGGTTGAAATTGGTCATTTGCTTATTAAACCACACTGCATTAAAGCGGGCTGCGGATTTAGCTAGTTCTTAGTCGTTTAAACCTGTTTAAGCTTACAGTTTTCCTAGTATATGCACTGTAACTTTAAAACCACAAGTTAGGTACCGTACATTTTATTTTACTGCGAAAAAAATGCTTTACTAAAAACGAGCCACTTCCGGTCACCCATCCAAAAATTTTCTTAATCTTACTTTTCTGATAGATTATAACCGCCTAGTTGAGTTTCGTCCGGAGTCAGTGAGTACATTAATACTCATAAAACCTTTGCTCAGAGTACCCAAGTTTCTGAGATTATGCGCTGCCAAGTATGCCTGTGGTGAATATTTCGGAATCCCCTCCAAGCTAAAGGGCTTATTAAGGCTGTGTACCCACTAGAGATGTGCGAGGCAAATGAGCAGTGAGCGAGGAAAAAACTAACCAATAGGATCTCTTCATCTATGCAGGCTTCCCGACACTGTCTAAGAGCTCATTTCCATATTATACAAGCTTGCATGGATCTCTTATACTGTCCGCTTTGACGCTCCTTTTTACCGAGCTACCTCCATCTTCTTCTCCTTCTTTTCCGAAGGTCTTTCCACTGAGGTACAAACATGAAGTCTTATAAAAGGGTGTCAACCCTTTTATAAGACTTCAAGGGTTGACACCCTTTTATAAGACTTCACAGTCTTAAACAGTCATAGTTTCAAAGTCAATAGATCTTCAATCAATAATTCAATCAATAGGTCGTCAAAAAGATTTCATGTTTGTAAAAACATACAATTTTATTTTAAGGGTCGGCAACGTATCACCAGCACCACTAAATGTTGCAGGTCGCCTTTGGCGGCGATTACCGGTTACCAGTCTGTCCGTCTGCTATCAAGCAGACTGACAATCATGCCACCTTTTAATAAAACAAGAACACGATGAAGTGATCCTTTCGGTGATTATTTTCTTTTCAAACCGGTCTCCCTCACACACCGGTGGATACGTAACCTAACGCTGAGGAATTCCAATGTCCCCTCTTTGAGTAGACAGGTAAGGGACCCAGGATACAAAGGACCATCCATTATATTGAAGGGGGCACGTCTTGTTAGCATAATAATTTCGTCAAAACCTTCATAACCTCGTTTTGACAAATGTTTAAGGGTTGCGCTAAAAATACACGGAGTCTCGAGTGGCTTGGCCTGAATTTTGGTTCTGGTTGACTTTATTCAGTTTGGTTAGCTTATTAGGTTTGTTGGTTTTTAGAAAGGTTGAGGAAGTAGATAAAGGTAAGTAGGTAATAATTTTATTAAAATAACAATAATTTGTTATTATAATAACAATAATTTGTTATTGTTAAATGTTATGTTATTTTGTTACCTATATGGTATGCCTACACATTCCAACACTAGCAATTTTTATTCAGCCAATATTTTCCGGACGATAAAGCACCCTTAAATTTGATAACCTGCTTACCCTCTATAACGAAGTCTGGGCTATCTATTTCAAGAGCGGAAGTGCTGACCTTCTCTCGTTTACTTATAGACTAACTCGTGTATCTAGGTAAAATGAATTAAACCCTGACGTCAAAGCCTAAAATAACTAACTACAAACTACCTTAACTAAACTATTATATGGTACCTTTGAAGCTATTTGATTGTTACCAGTAGAACTACAGCGGGGCAATTTATCTAATCATAACTGATGATGATTATGTAAACTACTTCTGAAGGAAAGGCATTCAAAACATCCTAAAATTTATGTAAATGTAAACCACTAATGCTTCTAATAATCCAAGCCATGTACAGTATGTGGGTAATTTCAGTGTGAATCGAATGGACATCAAGATCAATACGACAGAAAGACGCCAAAGAAAAACAATTTGAGATCCGTCCACATCCGTGCTCCAGCGAAAAGTGCCGCTTGGCAGGGCGGGTGACTCAGGCGCTACTCCACTGATTTCATTTGACAGTTCGCTCGGAAAACGTCACACAACAGAGCATAGACTGCATTTTTTTGTATGTGCTAAGTTGCTAACAATTATCATAAATCTTTAAATGAGCAATTCTTGTATATAATTGTATATAATTGGAATCTCGGAATCGGCTCCAACGATTTTCATACAATTTAGTATATAGGGGGTTTCGGGGGCGATAAATCGATCTAGCTAGGAATCATTTTTAGAAAATGTCATTTTATTCGTGTTTTATCGATAATCAACTGAAACATAAACTTGGAAGAAAAATAACAAAAAGGAGGCGTTTGAGTAGTCTCAACTGAAAAATATGACTCTTCCTGACATCTATTGGCGAATAATAATACTATTTTTTGTGAGCAACTAATTGCTTTAACGACACAACAGCAGATGGCGTTGTTAAGTACCACGAAGTCAATGAGTGTGCTTTGAGGTTAGACTAAAATCAATTGTTTATTTTCCAAAAAAACACAATTAAAAAAAAAAATAATACCGAGCAAAGATCGGTCATCCAGGTACTGATGCTTAACTGAAACTTTGATGTTGCATTCCAAAAACAAAAAAGCTAACAAGCAACGACTCAGTAGCGTTAACGTTTCACAAACGTGTCACTGGTAACCCAGCTGGTACGTTTGTGAGACATTAGTGATAAACTGAGCCGTTACCCGTACGATTTTGAAGACAAACGCAACATCAACGGTTCAGTGAAGCATCAGCTAAGGTTAGCTGAATTATCCCGCTGGTTACCGTATAATAAAATAAATTGCTCTTGATAGGTACTATAAGTAGGACTATGACAAAAGAAATTTGACATTGAACTGCTGTTCGGATTACGGGAAAAAATATAGGTCTTACCATTAGGAGTAAAGTAGAGCTACGAGCAATCAATGACTAATATTAACCGATGGCCCCGATGACAGGAACGAGCAACGGCCTCCATAATCCGTCTTTTGTGCGCCGAACAAAGCGTTACGTCACTATATTGATGATGTATTAGACCTACGTCAGCAACATGTTGATTATTAATTACATTTACATGGAACCGTCTATGAAACTTGAGCTACAGTGTGTGCCTACAAACGGCAAGTGACACGAGGTTAAGTTAATTGAGACATGCTTAGGCCCATATATACAGACATACATATTATGATACTAGCTGCGCCCTGCGGTTTTACCCGCGGTTAAAAAGTATCCTATGTGCTATGCTAGACTATAATCTATCTCTATTCTAAATTTCATCCAGATCTGTTCAGCCGTTCTGGCGTGAAAGAGTAACAAACATCCATCCATCCATCCATCCATTCTTACAAACTTTCGCGTTTATAATATTAGCAGGAAGGATAGTCACGCCTCTTTTAGGGCAAGCAAAAAGTAAAGACTACTTCTCGACTTACTGGCATATATCTTTAGCGTCTTCTACTTTCATGAGTCCAATTTACCAAAAACATTAGATTACATTCAAACTATTTTGAACATATCGTCACGCCTTTCCCCCGAGGGGGCTGGCCGAGGTGTAATACAACACCCACACTTCGCCGGACGATATTCAGTCCCAAATGTGACAGAGGGCGAGCCTGTCGCCATACACTGGGCTCCAGTCATGTAGCAGATGACATACAATACGCACATATGTTCACACAATGAACAAATAGGTGCGTGCCATCGGCTGGGTTTGAACCTGCTCCCCCTGGCTTTGAATGTCTAATAATTGAACAACATTGAAATGTTTAATAATTTTGGATGTCGTACAACCTTGTATTTTATTTAAAAACAAAAAGGGACTTTAAGTTATCGCAATTTTATTGACCGAGCGAGACGAGGTCTCAGGGTCTAATGGGACATCTCGGCATTTGTTTGTTCAACGATGACTTGAGTATCATTGATCTGGATGACTTGATGACTTGACGATTCGATGACTTGAGTCTCGTTGATTCAATCTTCATAAACTTTTGCATGCCAATATTTCGAACGAATACATTTTTGAGTTTGAGCATGAGTGAAATCGGACGGAGTCATGAAGTTATCTTCATTATTATTATCATATTTTATTATAATTATATTATTATTCATAATTATATTTATTCATCATTATCCGACGTTTCCATTCGAGGCAAACTACTTGCTCGTTTGAACTATTTCTTTGACCAGTTTGGTTGTTAGTGCCAAAAATAATTTAATGTACGTACTTTTCATAATTAAATTATTTTTTAATTTGAATTTCTGAGGCCACTACTAGGTTTCTATGAATATTACAGACGTCATATAGGTAAAGTTCTGGTGTAATATTTAAGTACCTGGATGTCCGAGCTTTGCTCGGTATTTTTTTTTTAATTGTGTTTTTTGGAAAATAAACAATTGATTTTAGTCTAACCTCAAAGCAAACACTCATTGACTTCGTGTTACTTAACAACGCCATCTGCTGTTGTGTCGTTAAAGCAATTAGTTGCTTTGCTCACAAAAAATAGTATTATTATTCGCCAATAGATGTCAGGAAGAGTCATATTCAAACACTCATTGACTTCGTGTTACTTAACAACGCCATCTGCTGTTGTGTCGTTAAAGCAATTAGTTGCTTTGCTCATAAAAAATAGTATTATTATTCGCCAATAGATGTCAGGAAGAGTCATATTTTTCAGTTGAGACTACTCAAACGCCTCCTTTTTGTTATTTTTCTTCCAAGTTGATTATCGATAAAACACGAATAAAATGACATTTTCTAAAAATGATTCCTAGCTAGATCGATTTATCGCCCCCGAAACCCCCTATATACTAAATTGTATGAAAATCGTTAGAGCCGATTCCGAGATTCCAATTATATATATATATATATACAAGAATTGCTCATTTAAAGATATAAGATAAGATTTATTTTTCCGTATAAAACTTCCTTTTCCTATAAATTTAAAATTCAATTTCAACGAAATTGTGAGGTTACTATGTTATGTATTCCCCATTTGTACCTATGTGCAAGCATACCTATAAATATAGAAAATGAGTTTAGTGCATTTTTGTTGAAGAATTGAAGAAGATTGAAAGAAATGAAGTTTACTGATATAACTTTGAGAAAAAAAGAACCAAGGATTTAATTTATCGTCACATTAGTGTTTAGTTTAGCTTGCAGCTGTAGCTGGTTAATTGCATAGATGACTTAAAAAGGAACAATTATGTTTTCAGCCTTCATTAGACCCAGACATCTGTTAGCGAACCAACGTTCATTGTTTTATACTTTTGTAAAACACAACAAAGTTTTAAAAATCGTCACGCCTTTCCCCCAGGAGGCTGGCAAAGGTATACAACACCCACACTTCGCCGCACGATATTCAGTCCCAAATGTGACAGGGGGCGAGCTTGTCGCCATACACCGGGCTCCAGTCATGTAGCAGATGATAAACATGTATAGTACGCACATACATATGTTTACACAATGAACAAATTAGTGTGTGCCTTCGGCTCGGTCCGAACCCGCTACCTTTGGCTTGAGAGGCGGGCCTTCTCCGGTTAGGCTATATTAATTTAAAAATTATGACCATTAAATTAGATACTACAGACAGAAATACTATTATAAAACCTACATACACAAAAAAGCTTTCACTAAAACTTTTCAGACATCCATTAGAATAAATATGACAAAATCATAAACCAATTCTCCATTGAACCCTAAAATACATCTCGCACTTTGCTTACCAAAAATAATTTTACCATTTTCATGCAATTTAAAATGCACGAGCATTACCGTCCGTCTAGTATGAGCTGACAAGATAACGCCATTATTGCTCTACGTCCAGTAAACATTGAATTTTTATTTATGAATCGTGTTTTAAGCCCGTTTTAGCTATCTTTAGACTAGACTAGCTAGACTGGCTAGACTTTGTAGTTCTGTCACTCGCGAATTTTAACATTAGTGGACGATAAAAATTATGTGGAGTTTTAAGAAGTATACATTAAAAATTAAAAAATATCCTGACACCGATTCTCATTAAACATAGCTAAGAACCTTACCGATTAATTCACCTATCAAACAAAAAACACAAAATCAAAATCAGTTCAATCGAAGGAGCTACGATGCAACAGACACACACACACACACACACACGCGCACACATACTCACATAGACACGTCAAACTTATAAATACAGCTAAATGCTACAATACTATAGACACAAACACACACACAAACACACACGAACACACACACAGAGAGAGAGAGAGAGAGAGCCAGAGACACATCAAACTTATAACATCCTGTCATTTTTGCGTCGGGAGTTAAAAAGTAAAAAGGCATGTCATGTTTTGTATCTGATGAATTGAAATAAGAATCTATGTATGTAAATAACATACACGCTGAAAATTTAAAGAGAGACACTCGTTTTGGTAATTTTTTTCTTTGTCAGGTTTTAAATAATTATCACTCTCAAAGAGACGCTAAAATGAGATGTGAGAAAATACATTATAAGCTATTCGAACCCGATTTTGCTAAATTAAATAAGAATGAATGAGTGAATGTAAAATATAAATAGAACGGTATCTTGCAATCTACGACCTTACTCGCTAAATAGATTCTGACAGTTTCAGACCTAATTACTAAGACTGAACCTTTGTTTTACCGCCTCATGTAAAATTACTTTCATTTTACTGCTAGTTTTAGCTAAAGCTTAGGTGATTTTGGGAACCTAAATTGGAGGTTTTCTCCCTAATTGGTAGTTACCTAGTTTTTATGTTGTTAAACAAGCGTTTACGCCACTGTTTATTCTGTTATAATATTTCTTAGTACCTGGATGGCCGAGCTTTGCTCGGTTGTGTTTTTTGGATAATAAACAATTGATTTTAGTCTAACCTCAAAGCAAACACTCATTGACTTCGTGTTACTTAACAACGCCATCTGCTGTTGTGTCGTTAAAGCAATTAGTTGCTCACAAAAAATAGTAGTATTATTATTCGCCAATAGATGTCAGGAAGAGTCATATTTTTCAGTTGAGATTGATTATCGATAAAACACGAATAAAATGATATTTTCTAAAAATGATTCCTAGCTAGATCGATTTATCGCCCCCGAAACCCCCTATATACTAATTTGTATGAAAATCGTTGGAGCCGATTCCGAGATTCCAATTATATATATATATATATATACAAGAATTGCTCATTTAAAGGTATAAGATATACTACACTCCGGTAAGGTTACAAAATAAGTTAATGAAATCAGATGTAAATGTAATGTATGTAGTTATGCAGGGCTAGAGGTAACTCACCAACAACCTCCTAAGGATTCATTGTACTCATCAATACTAATATATAATATTATAAATGTGAAAGCGTGGATGTTTGTTACGCTTTCACGCAAAAACTACTTGACGAATCATCATGAAACTTTGTACACATATTCTGGGAGGTATTAGAAGTAACATAGGGTACTTTTAGTTTCCGAAAAAATAAACAGTTCCAACAGAACCGCGGGTGAAGCCACGGGGTGCAGCTAGTATGAAATACTTTTACTAAATGGATGGATGTTTGTTACTCTTTCACGCCAGAACGGCTGAACAGATCTGGATGAAATTTGGCACAGAGATGGATTATAGTCTGGAATAGCACATAGGATACTTTTTAACCGCGGGTGAAACCGCGGGGCGCAGTAAGTATGAAATGCTTTTACTAAATGGATGGATGTTTGTTACTCTTTCACGCCAGAACGGCTGAACAGATCCGGATGAAATTTGGCACAGAGATGGATTATAGTCTAGAATAGCACATATGACACTTTTATCTGCGGGTGAAACCTCGGGGTGCAGCTAGTATATTATTTTTGTTATGTAACCAATCTATCGACAGCATTCATTGAGTTGAGAGTTACTGTTATGTTAAAGCACTACGAGCGGTCGTGGTCAAATCGTGTGTCAGAAAACCGCAGGTGAGGCAAATTTGGAAATGAGGGTGTCGGTCCGTTTCAGCACTTTAGTCTAACTTTATATTGGCTAATAGTAGATTAGTAGCCAAGGGCTGTAAGGCATCAATTGCAGCCCGAGATATTTAGGCGCACGAGCGCAGCGAGGGCGCTTATAGTTCGAGGGTGCAATTGATGCTTACACCCGAGCTAACTACTCTGCTTTACATCTCGATTGTGAGGTAAGTAGAAAAAAACCGGCATTACAAGAATAAAACATTTTATTAGTTAATAAAAGTAAATAAGTATAGTACTCATAGTACGCTATAGTACTCATAGTTGCTTTTAACATTGAATAAATGCACCACAAACTAGATGGCTGCAGCTTTTTTGATAGTTCACTAAAGTATGTTAAGAATACAGTCTCAGATAAAAACTTTACTCGTTTTTCTTTTCGCCACTTCATGAACTCGTCGTAAGTTTTCAAATATCTCTCTTTAGAACTTTCAGGCAAAATATTGTTAATTGCTGCTTCAGCTTCCATTTTCATTGAATCGGGAGTACAGCTTATATCATCATCACTTGCAGAACTCATGTTTTTTTCCTAATTAGCACGTAATTATAAAAAAAAAACCCAAAACAATATTTAAAGTGAAAGTTTTCTATTCCCGCCTTTTTTCATCTTTATTTAAAATTATTTTTTTCAAGAACGAAATTGAGCGAAGCTCAATTTCGTTCGATATTTAAAATTGATGACCTCTTTTGTCATTGGGCTGAATGCATGATGTCTATTGCCAGTATGATGGTTAGATGTACGCGAACTTTTTGAAAGAGTGACTTTTTTATTCATTACTTACCGCCCTAGGGCTTTTCTAGCTACATTATTACCCTAGAGCGCTAATTGGTCACCTACAAGCCCCATTTGGGAGTAATAAAGACCTACTTACCGAATATGAGAGATGTAAAGGTTTTTTATTGCCATTTCGACGAGAAGAAGACGATGAGCGAAGATAGCAAGCAAAGATACTGACGAGCCTCGAACGTTTTTATGACTTTTGCACTTCTCTAATAATTCTTAAATAACAAAAAAATCCCTTGTTTATTATTAATTATTATTTAAAATTTAAATTAAAATTAATTTCAAATTAAATTAATTAATTCAGAGCGGAACCCTTAAGGGAACTGTTTTACAAATAAAGAATACTGGAAGAGATCGCTTTTAGTGATAAGGCCGCCAGTTGTTACACTATTTAATAAGTTATATCATTATTTTTCTGTTGTTGTTTTGTTATCTGTGGTGTGAACAATAAAGAGTTTATCTATCTATCTATCTATACTCTACATGTGTGAAATTGGAGGAGTTGAGAAGTATCTTCATAGGAGCCTTAGACCAAGAATTGCATAGCATATCGTGGAGCCTTTCCTCAAAGGGGCTGACAGAGGTGTATTGAAACACCCATACTTCACCGGACGATTTTTATTTCTAGATATAGCAGATGACAATAAATAAGGACATAAAATGTTACACACACACACATACATCAAATTGGTGTGTGTCTGTGTGTGTGCAAGTCTTCTCTAACCAGGGGGGCTATTCCTGCGCGTGAGATGAGATGAGATTTTATCTTGATCACTCTCACACCTATGACGTTTCAAAAGAGAGCAACAAGGACGAAAAAAGGTGAGATGAAAATCTCAAATATCCAAATAGGGCCACAGGCTAGACTAATGTTGACTAATGTTGACAAATTAAAAAAATAATTATCAAAATCTAGACTACAATGTAAAAATATTATACGTGATCACACATAAAAAAAAAATTATATACACGCGTCGACTTGTAAACCTCCTCTGTTTCTTCGGTTAAGAAAATACGGACGTCGTTTCTACGTACTTCTTTAGAAGTAGGTACGAAGTGTAAGAAGAAGGACGACTTAAGAGTTAGTTGTTGGGTTGTGCTTAAACCACAACTCAGACACATGGTTAATGTCATCAAGATAGAAGCTAGACAGATAATAATGCTGTTTTACGAAAAGTTTTTTTTTCCATACATAAATACACGGATACCTACATTATATACACGTATAATATTATATTATGTATCCTATATTGATGAATTAGAAAAAAAACTTTTCTATATACGTAAAACATTTAGGTAAAAATAATTCCAGGACAAATAAGGATAAAAGCCACAAGAAAATGTACTTAACTCACGTAACATTCTTCTCTAGACTCCAACAAAATATTATCCGTCTTTCAATTTCCACACTCCAGGGACCCTATTCGGAGATTTGAAATTCTCATCTCACCTTCTTTCGTCCTTGTTGCTCTCATTTAAAACGTCATAGGTGTGAGAGTGACCAAGATAAAATCTCATCTCATCTCACGCGCAGGAATAGCCCCCCAGATCAATTCCCCCGAACAGTTACAAATGGGTATCTACCAATGCTAGATTTTTCTAAGACCCTAATACTCATTACTGGTTACACCGGCAAAGACTGACTCGTAAAAGCCAAGAACTTAATTAACGTCCCGGCAGGCTTACTCGCATTTATTTTGGCGCGAATTTGGTCCCGGCAATAAAAATAAACAATGAAAAGCGTTCAGGTGTGCCTGCAACGTGTAGGTTTTTTATAGCAGCTGCGAGAGTGTCTTAATTAAACGGAATTGCTGAGCAGTTTTGTTGAGGACACGTGTTTTGAGCTGATGACGGTGAGTAACAAACGCTTCTTGTGCTGAGAATGACTTTTTATATGGCAAATGCACAAGACGTGCGTCGCCAAATTGCCCTGGATGGGAGAGCAAAAAAAAACTGACTTTATATTTGACTGACCAAAAAAGGTCATAGGTTTGCAGGATCATATCTTTCGTGGTTTATAAGGCCCGTATGTCATGAATATCGATTTAAAGCTGTTTTTAACATAAACCATCACGCCTTTGCTAGCTGAAGTGTAATACAACACCCACTCACTCTTCGCCGGACGACATTCAGTCTCAATTGTGACAGGGGGCGAGCCTGTCGTAATAACGCTTCTTGTGCAGAGAATGAGTTTTTGTTTGACTGACCAAAAAGGTCATAAGTTTGCAGGATCATGTCTTTCGTTGTTTATAAGGCCCGTATGCTAAAACGACGCTCAGTCATGAATCGCGATTTAAAGCTGTTTTTAAAGTATCGTTACGCCTTTCCCCGAAGGGGCTGGCAGAAGTGTAATACAACACCTACTCTTCGCCGGACGACATTCAATCCCAAATGTCACAGGGGGCGAGCCTGTACATACACCGGGCTTAAGTTATGTAGCAGATGATATGTGTGTACATAATTATGTTCACACAATTAACAAATTCCTCGTTCCCTCTGGCTTGAGAGGCGGGCCTTCTCCAACTAGGCTATCATAGCTCTTAGCGATTATCACCATAGCTGTTTTTATGTATGGTATGTATATACCTACAAGTTTTAAATCGAAATTCATGACCGAGCGCGTTTTAGCATACGAGCCTTAGTCTATGTTTATATTAGTTATATTCGTACCTATAGAACTTCTTAATCTACGATCGCGTGACGGAGGTAAGTTGGAATGATAGAACTAAACAATCAGATCAAACTGCGGTTGTTGATGTAGAACAGGGCGCATTTCCGTAAACCACTTGAACATACATATTTTAACTGGTTCAGCATCTGAATAGGATTCTTACATTGCTCGAAAAGTCAGACAGTTTTTTTAGTTCTATTCTTTTGCATTGAAAGTGATCACAACATTGAATGGAATGGTAATAGAATTCGCAAAAAACTGAGTAAATCTAAGTGAGGAAATGAAACTGAGTAGTTAAGTTAAATGTTTAGCGAAGATAAAGTGCAATAGATAGATAGATAAACACTTTATTGTTCACACAAACTATACAAATAAACACAACAGAAATAACAAAACAACAGGACATAAAACTTAAACTGTAACAACTGGCGGCCTTATCACTAAGAGCGATCTTTTCCAGGCAACCTTAGGATGGAGAGGATACATATGAAAGAGTATGGGACAGGGTGTGCAAAAAAACAAAATAAAAATTATTAACAAAATAAGAGCCAGTGTTATATACACCTACTTAGACTATTGAATTATACTTACATAAACATACATGTCATACAAATTTATTACATTCTAATACTTAAAATACCTAATAGTTAATAAAATAGGTATACCTAGTATTTAGAACATAATACCATTTATGAACTACATTTTAATGGTATCTAACATTTTGAGACCATTTTTCATACAAAAAATCCTAACTCAACTTTCCAATCAAAATAATATTACAGAATAAATAAAAGTAAAAATTATAATAAAAGCGAATGGGACTTTGTTTGTTTAATTGTTATGTTTTCACTCCGCTGTCGCCACCAGGAGTACAGAAACCGACATAGAATAAATTTTAGCCGAAGGTAACACCGCGAGACGCAGCTAGTGCTACTACAAATCTGCCAAGTAGCGAAAAAATACCCGAAACAATACCGCAACACAAAACATTAAAGCAAACTGTTATAAGAAAAAAATTAGGTGTACTTAGGTAATTATTTAGTTGTAGATTAGTTTAGAAAATATGTGCAACTAAATTGACGTCACTAAAAAGCAAAAATAAAATGATTCCACGAAATTTATTTCAAAATATTCAAGTCAAACAGTTACTATTAGAATAGACACAGAACAGCGTGCATGCAACGTATTCACAGAGATAAACCTAGTTCATTGAACTTGTAACTCCGTCAAACAGTCGAAACTTGGCTCACGTCTCCTGTCGCGTCGCTTTGAGCCATTTTGACGAGCCACAACTCACGCGAACTTGTCTAGCAGAGTCGACACTCAAAACGACTCAAACTGTCGTTAGCGGCGTCAACCAATCGAGGCATCTGTGCTGTGAATCACGTCACTCTTTGAAACGACGCGACGTTGACGCGACGAGACGCGATGAGCTAGCTAGCTGCTACTGCGATTTGTAACAGCTGAGGGCTAAGGTTTTTGGTGAGTATTTGGGATTCACACGATTCATTTTTGAGTGGAATCTTGTGTAACTTTGAAGATTGTGGCCTTACGATGTAAGGCCTGACTTTGGCTGGTTCAATTTTATTCATATCAGTACTCGTATTTGGGTAATAATTGAAGAGTTAATAAGTTGTTTAATAATTGTTTAATAACATCTTCAGATCCATAATTACACCAGTGGACATTTTGACGGTCTCAAAATAAATAGGGCATAAATAGGTGAACAGAATATACTTATAGCATAGATATATTTGATAAAAAAATTATTATCGAAATTCAAATCATACGCACCCTACTGCATACACGGAATTTCAATGAATTCGTAGCGCGATTCCATTCTTTGAAACCGGCTGACAGCTTGACTCATGCACGAGCCGACTTGGCCTCCTTGCCATCCTTTCGCAACGCACGATCCCGCTCGTGCATCGGCCCGCCTGCACCCCGCACTCTCTGATAAGTTAATATTCTTGTGTATGACTTTTTTGTTCCACTTACAGAACATGCATATCATTTTCGAGACAGTAAAAAAAGTCAACAAGTAAGTAAACATTTTGTCCAAAATATATTTGACTGTGCGTGATCTCTCTAACACTAAATCTATCTGTGAAATTTAAGGTCGCCTGGAAGAGATCGCTTTTAGTGATAAGGCCGCCAGTTGTTACACTATCCATCCATCCTTCAGCCATAGGACGTCCACTGCTGGACATAGGCCTCCCCCATAGATCTCCAATAAGACCGGTTGGTAGCGGCCTGCATCCAGCGCGATCCTGCGGTCTTGACAAAGTCATCAGTCCACCTACACACACACTATATAATAAGTTTTATTATAATTTTTCTCTTGTTGTTTTGTTAATTTTGGTGTGAACAATAAAGAGTTAAATTATCTATCTATTATGGCCATTATCGGTTCTTTGGGAATTACAACTATAGTTACGTCCGGCTATTTCATCATCATTAATCTTTCTACTCTTATCCTACTTAGGTAAATAATCTCTGTATAGTATGCACGTTTTCTCCATCCGCCTCTATCATTCGTCATTTCTGAATCTACTCTCTTTCTATTCAAGGCGCCTTCACACAGTTTGACCATGCGTTTGACATCAATATTATATCTAAAGTGAATATGTAAACTACTAACAATATTTCCGTGAAACTTTCCACCATATAACTCGTACATTAGCCCGTTACATCCTAACAAACACATTACATTCGACCGCAACGTGACACACTCATTCGCGGCGGGTAGCCATTTGAATGGCGTTCAAAATCAACTATTGCCAAGCCACATTGAAACGCTGCCTTTATTATACTGTCTGTGACAAACGACGCAGCGCAATATTATTTCCGGATAATATGAAATTCAACCCTATTTTACGTTTACTGTACACTATCATTTTAAATGTGCTTTTGACCAATATTGAGGTGAGACTTATTTACGTTTTGAATTGCATGGTTGGTTTTTATGGGCTCAGATTATTTAAATCAATGATTTATGTTAAATTACAACAAAATGTTTATTGCTACTGTTTCTAAGCGACATTTTAAACTTTAGTGACCATAGGAATTAGTACGACAATAAGTGTTTTAAACTGTAAAAGCACACGCAAATCTCCTTCCATTCCTTATTTAGGCCAGATAAAAAAAAAACTTCCGAAACATAGAAAGGAAACTCTAATTTAAAGTAGCGTAAAGTAGACACCATATTTACATGGAAGGCAGAATATTCCTGACAAATGCAATGACCGCAGCTAACGCGACCGCGAAATGAGACTCATTTCAATCAAAAGCAGCATGGCATTTGAATGGCGTTGGCAATCAACTTTTGTCAAGCCACAGAGAAATTCTGCGTTTATTGTGACCTGCCAGTGACAATGCTGGGTCTGCATTACTGTGAAATTTACAGATATTTTCCGTTACTTTATAAATGGCATTGGCAATGACAAGCGCTCTAGGGAAAGAAAGAGATATACGAGTAAAAGACTAGCTGCGCCCCGCGTTTTCACCGGCGGTTAAAAAGTATCCTACATGCTATTCTAGACTAAATATCTCTGTGCCAAATTTCATCCAGATCTGTTGAGGCGTTCTGGTGTGAAAGAGTAACAAACATCCATCCATCCATCCATCCATTCTTATAAACTTTCGCGTTAATAATATTAGTAGGATTAGGCCAGAGTCAAGCCGATAAAAGAAGTTTTAATTAACTTTCAAAACTGTTGTTGACTTTTTATTTGCTGTTTTTTATTTCTATTTGTTGGTTCGTTTGTTGTTTAAACAACAAAAAAGTCTAAAGTCTTTTTTTAAATTACCAAAACAGTAAGAATTGAATCTTTATAATAATTACGTTAATAAAGCTGTACATTAGGCACGACTAAAAGCTCTAATCTTTGCCTAATAAATTGACAAAAACAGAAACAGATAAGTAGTCACTAAGGCTGATGTAACAAATAAATCTTTACTAACAACATTATTAATTGTTAATCGCTCCAAACTTGTCAAAATTCATTACCTATTTCAAAAAGCGAATACTTCATCAGAATCTGTGTATATTTAAGTAAACAAATATTAATACTTACCTATTCCACAGTTGTAGGTACAACTGTACAAGTTAGTATGTACAGTTCAATAAAACAGCAGTAGAAGTTCTCAAAGCGTTCGTGCTCGTGAATGTGACAGGGTTGTAATTGTAATTTTGCACGTTTCCTCTTGTCGCGAGCATTGTCTTTGAGAGCATCATGTTATGAGTTCCCTTTTGCTACTTGAATTTTGCCTTTATGCCATTGTATGTGTCAGGTTTTATTAGACGTGGGACAAACGTTGGCGGGATATTGTATCTTCTAAATTCTAATGCCTTGAGTGGTAGTGACTTTTCCGGATTTGAAAAATCATTTGTTTATATTTTTTGTTGTTGATAGAGATTTAGGTTTGCCTAGTAGTGTCTAATAAATAGTTATGGAGAGTGTTGGGGGAGGCCTTTGTCCAGCAGAGACGGGTTTTGGGTGAAATGATGATGATGACCTATATTTTTGTTAGTAATTTTATTACAGAAGGGTATTTCAATTTCGATATTAATTTTCAAATTTTTTAACAAAATATATCGTCACGCCTTTCCCTCGAGAGGGCTGACAGAGGTGTAATACAACACCTTCGCTTTAGAGTTTTAGAGATCGCTTTTAGTGATAAGGCCGCCAGTTGTTACACTATTTAATAAGTTTTATCATTATTTTTCTCTTGTTGTTTTGTTATCTGTGGTGTGAACAATAAAGAGTTTATCTATCTATCTATCTACACTTCGCCAAACGATATTTAGTTCTAAATGTGATAGGGGGCAAGCCTGTCACCATAACCTGGGCTCTAGCCATGTAGCAGATGACATACATTTTTTTTAAGTAAATATAAAATTCGGTTTTGTAAGTACTATCTTATAAACTATTTTAGTAATTTTTAAAATTCTTGTTTTCCATGTATTCCGACGTAAAAAACAAATAGGAAAACAAGCTAAAATTTTTGTGGTTTACAAAACCAGTTGAAAAAGTACAGCCTTTTTGTTAACACATTTTTTTCTGTTTTCTCTTAAATATTAACTTTCTGGCTATTATATTTATAAAAATAAAAAAATAATTTTAACGTCTGTAGCTCAGTTCATAAGGCTCACAGAATTATAAAAAATAAAGTAGAATGTTCACGACGAGTGCATTGCTTAGATAAAAGCTGGTTCTAAGAAAATCCCGGACACCAAAAGGCGGAAAATAATAAACCTCCTTTGTAGCGGCAGATAAGGGAGCAAATTAAAAAGTTTTGTTAAGAACCTTACAGCTAATTAAAATTACTTAACGTTAATCTCCTAAGTAGAGATTACACGAACCGTGTTACACAGAAACTTTAACTTAGATAAGTTGTGGAGCTTAAGAGTTGTAACTTGAGTTTCGTGGTAGGCATGATACAGAATTGATTATACCTACAGCGTGGGAACAATCTAAAGCCTGTACTCACAAATTGGGATAAATGGAGGAAACGTAGGTTTTGTACCGAACGTCGTCATCGACACTTGTATGTTTCACCTTAAGGCCCGGTATTACACGAAATCAACGAAAATGTTGTGACGAACGAACGTAACGAACATGTATTTTTTTTTGCTCCTAGTTTGATATGAAGCATCGTGATGATCAGGTGCAAAAAATACAGCTGTGAAAACTATTTCTGAAGGAAGGGTATTCAAAAACAAATAATATAAGTATTTCTAATAATCCAAACCATGTACAATTTGTGGGTAATTTTAGTATGAATCGAATGAACACCAAGATCAATACGACAGAAAGACGCCAAAGAAAAACAATACGAGATCCATCCACTTCCGTGCTCCAGCGAAAATTGCCGGTTGGGCGGGGCGGGTGACTCAGGCGCTACTCCAGTGACATTCCTTTGACAGTTCGCTCTGAAAACATCACACAGCACGAGCAAAGACTGATTTTTTTGTATGTGTTGCTAACAGCTGGTAAAAAAACAACTAAAATCAGTTTAACCAAAGCTGAATTTTGAAAATCGTTTTCATTTTGAAAGAAAATAATCACAAAAAGTATCATCTTAAAAAACTGTTAGTTCTCTAAATTTTGCAACAATTTTTTTCCGATTATTGAATAGCCAGATTTTTAGTTCCCTATAATTTAACCGAGTAACTTTTTCTTTATTGTGTTCTTATTACGACTAATACCAATATAAACGGATAAAAACGTAATTCTAGGCGCCGATTTCATTTTACCAACAAAAATTATTTACGATTTTCAGCTCTACATTAGGCGACTTAAGTAAACGTGTGTGTAGGTAGATAATCGTGATATAACCGAGCCTTAACTATGAAGCTTAAACGAATTCCTGAAGCGAATTCCAGTCTTTTCGACATATTTTGTTTTCAGAGCTGATAAGCAGTTGACTGTAAGGAACTAATCGTACCAAGCGCTTGCCAACCTCCCACTGCACCCGCTGCAAACGCTTGTTATTTTCCATTGCTTGCAATTTCATACATATTCTAAAGAAACGTGAAGCGCAGCGGTAGTTTATTTGTCTTTAGTTTGGATCACTAGTCACTTAAGAAATACGACATTTGATGCGCAATAGTTGTACTCAGAGATGACAGCCTAGTTAGGAAAAGGCCCACCCTTGCAAGCCAGAGGAAACGGGTTCGAACCCAGCCAACGGCACGCACCAATTTCTTCATTGTGTGAACATAATGTGCGTATTGTATGTCACCTGCTACATGACTGGAGCCCGGTATTTGGCTGCAGGCTCGCCCCCTGTCACATTTGGAACTGAATATCATCCTGCAAAGTGTGGGTGTTGCATTACACCTCTGCCAACCCTTTCCAATTACCAATTAAAAACCATTATAATTATACCTACCAAAGTAGAGAGTAGCGAGCGTGTGTATCAGCTTAAGAAACTGTGTTCATCCAGTGTTGCATATTGCATACACATGAAACCCTCCAGGCAAGTAGCTCCATGTTGCCTGAGCACACTTATTACCTGCCTTCGACGAGCTTGTATGCAGCAGCCTCGATCTAAATCGTTTACATAGCTCACTTAGTGTTTGTATGTGCATCGCACACGAGAGAGGCTGACGTAATGTAGAACGCATAAAATATATTATTCTGTGCATATTTTGTTTGTTGCATATTCAGTTTGCATATTTAAACCAAAGAGTATGTAATATAGGATTTAAACCTGTTCAAATGTTTAATGTAGACTTTTTTTTAAAGATTATATCAGTTTACAGCTTTGAATAAAACTTCCTTGGTTCGTCATCAAGAAAAAAATGCTATCGCTAAAATGACTGCAAACCACAGACATATAATACAGTAGCAGACTAAACATTAGGTATTTATCAGCGTGGTATGAAAACACACATAGACATGTAGCTTAGAAGGGGCCGCATTAAGGATGTTCGTTGTTCCTTGTTTGTAATCCAGATTATAAGACTGGTGATCTGTGAAGATTTTATGTTCTCCAAGTAAGCCTAAGTCTAATAATTGCCCACTGGTTTTTAGGCGGTTATAGGTTTAAATGGCTTATTTTCAAAGTACTCCATTCTTTTGTTTAAAAAAGATAAGATTTTTATACTTTCATTCGCAAATTGCTCCACAGAATTATTACTAAAAATATTTTATTTTAAAATGCTGTTTTCATGTTTCGTTTTACTCCACGGCTATCTGGGATCATTTTTAAGTACTTCAGGATCTAGTTATAGGTAACGTAGAAATTAATTTTAAAGTACACATACAACACTCGTTTATTTGTTTTGGAATAATACAATTGTATTATCTTAGGTCATAATTAGACAAAACTGTTATACCTACTTAAAAGGGGAGTGACTAAATACTTTTATATATGGTTACTTACTTCCTTCTGCAGCTATAGGCAATTCAAACAAAGTAGGAATTGTTCCAGGACGGAATCTTGTACGAAAATTACTGAAATCAAGCCAGTGCTTTGAGTACAGTACACTAGCCAAACTGGGTTGTCAATCCTGGATCTTCATGCTTTTTTTTATTCAGGCATTCCACTACTTTTATTCGTTGAATATCTGGAACAAAGGTTATACTCGTATGTGACTCAGTCAATATCTTTCAATTAGACATCTTTCAGCCTATATTTACTCTATCCAAAGTAAAGGTTTGACACTAAGCAAGCAATTCGTATAACCCGAGTGGCAAGTCCTGATGTCAGAGTTTCTAGGCCGCCCAGTGGCCTCTGGCATGGCTGATACTGACCAATGGACAAAGGAAAAGTTAAGCAATCCTTTTATTTATTCGTTATTCGTCATTCGTTCGTTATTCGTCTATGTTATCAACTTTATTCCTATAGATTCACAATCCGCTCCCTGTTTTTGTAAATGGTACTTGAGCTGTCAAATTTTGTCCCACCCCCATTAATTTTACTTATTACGCTCTTATTACTCTAATTCAAATAAAAAAACACTAACAAATAGCAACTAAGATAGATTATCCGCGAAAGAAACCCTTTGGTTTGAACATATATTTAAATTTCTTGGAGAAAACAAATAGAATTCTAAGAGCAAAAATGCAACCATCAAACTCACCGATAGAAAGAAAATCCAATGGATGTTTTGCTGTATGAAGCACTTTCACATCGGTATGCACTGCACTCTACCATGTTCACCGATTTTCTTGTAATAAAATCATCAAAAAAGCTATATTTTGTTACTAAAATAAATGTCATCAAACCAACCAAACTTTCACGTGCTGTTGTCATGACAACCATCCTAAGATATACATGGCGGCATGGCTACGGATGGTCTCTTGTGTATGTGTGAGATCATGTTGCAATAGGTAAGTGAAAGAGATACCATTACTGAATTGTTACTGAGGAATGAAAAGGATAAACTGATTATCTATATGTATAATAATAACTAGCAATTTATGTTTCGTCTGCTACTGTATTATATGTCTGTGCTGCAAACATAATTGATTGATTGCCTTGAGGTTTTAAGTACCTTTAGGTATATTAGTTAGTTAAAAATATAAAATTATAATCAAATGGGTAAATACCCTATTATTATAATCATATTATTTTCACATATATATTTTTAGAAGCGATGATAGCCTAGTCGGAGAAGGCCGGCTCTCAAGCCAGAGAGAGCGGGTTCGGACCCAGCCGAAGGCACGTACTAATTTGTTCATTGTGTGAATAATATTATGAGCGTATTTAATGTCATCTGCTACATGAATGGAGCCTGGTGTATGGCGACAGGCTCGCCCCTGTCACATTTGGGAGTGAATATCGTCTGGCGAAGTGTGGGTATAGTACACCTCTGCCAGCTTCTTCGGGGGAAACGCGTGACAATATGTTTATATATTTTTTATACGTTAAAAAAAATTAGCGGTGGAGAATTCAAAAATAAATAAATAATAAAATATTTGTTTGCTGACAACTAAAATTAAAACTGCTCAAAGCCAGCCAGTATTTTTTTTAATGTTGGACTCTGATCTCTTTGGTAACGGATTATCCTACTAATATTATAAACGCGAAAGTTTGTAAGAAAGGATGGATGGATGGATCGATGGATGTTTGTTACTCTTTCACGCCAGAACGGCTGAACAGATCTGGATGAAATTTGGCACAGATATAGATTATAGTCTAGAATAGCAGATAACTTAATCTAATTTAACCGCGGGTGAAACAGCGGGGCGCAGCTAGTTATTCATAATTTGATAATTCGTTACAGTAGGTATATCACGAGGAGGATTTATGCATACTATTTATTCGTTACAGTAGGTATTTCACGAGGAGGGTTAATGGATACTATTTTCTTAATAAACGCGAACGAAGTTGTGAGCAACAGATAGTAATAAATAAACGAGCAAACAAAGTCACTTTTATATTAATAGTTAGGATTAAGGTGACAGGTAAGAAAGGGATTAGGGTGAGAGACCGCACGTTACACAATTCTATTTTTAGCTAAGTCGTTCAAAATCATACGCTTACATGCGATCTATTAAAAACTAACCATTACAGCCTATCTTGAAAATAAACTTAACCTTGCTAAGTGCAGCCTTGCTTCAATTTAGATGCCAGGCGCCTGGAAAATTGATTGTAAATAACTTTAGACCGGAACAGAGTAGATTAGGTATCTGAAATTGCTAACAAAAAGACGAGGGTATGGGGCATGATAAATTGCTTTACGGTCTATTTTCAGCAATTTTAGTTTAAAATTTGGATGGAATAATCTAGCTAAGGAACAATATCAAATTTTGGTATTGGCTTGTACTTGTTTAACCGACTGAGTGAGCGTCAGCAAGCGAAGCGTCTCTGCTTCAGCATTGATAAAAATGCTTTCGTACGTCTGGATCTCTGTCTTCGTCTACAGCTCGTAGTTCTTACAAAAAACGAATCTCCTACATTTAAAAAAATTCCAAACCTTTTTTTTTTTACAATAAGTCGTCGTTTGACCACCAACTCGCCTGATGTTAAGCGACGTTGTGGTCTAAGATGGAGCACGACGACCTATAAGGCACTTATTCACTCTAGCCTTGAAGTTTTGTAGAGTGAAGAAGTACAAAGACGGTAGTTGAGTGAGGCGCTACAACTGCGCTACTGCTCAGACCCGTCTTCGGAACGGTTACACCGGACTACATCCCGAAACACGACTAGGTCATTTCACGGCATGGCTTGGTCCGGTGGGTGGTAACTAGTCACGGCCGAAGCCTCCCACCAGAGTTTGCTACCCGATTAGCACTACCCGGGGACCACGTGTAGGGAATCAGAATAGAGTACACTCCTACGGACGTGGATAGCTCAACCCCCAAAACTATAAACTAACTCGGCAAAAAAACTATGTAGGTATCCCTGCTCATCTGCACCTACACCTGCTCACCAAATTTAACGAAAATCAGTTGAGGATTGCAACCTGGAGGGCTATTCTTACGGAGTGAGATTCAATCTCACCATGCTGCGTCCTTGTTGCTCTCGTTTGAATAGTCATAGGTGTGAGAGTGACCAAAATAAAATCTCATCTTAACTCACGCGTAGGAATAGCCCTACTGTACAGGAAGACAGACGCCGCCGGTCGCGAGGTCTCCAGCTCACAGAGTCACTATCATAGTAATTTAATATGGGTCATCATTATCATGGTTATTATTCACTACTGCTCGACTTAAGTCTACATCATTGTGTTTTGCTCTATGTAGGCGTAAAAAGACTGCACTATACCCCCTTAGGAATAAACTAGAGTGAATAAGTATCTTCTAGGTCGTCGTGCTCCATCTTAGACCACAACGTCGCTTAACACCAGGCGAGTTGGTGGTCAAACGTCGACATGTTCTAAATAAAAAAAAAAAAACATTTTACAGCTTCAGAATAGTATACAGTGTTTTGTTTTTTTTCGATCGAGTTAAGAAATGTATATGAAAGAAAAAGACACAAAACTGTAAAACTATTCAGAGGCTATAATATAACGTTTATTGTTAAGGTAGTAGGTATTTAATTTCTGTGATATTATCGTTTATGCTTCTTTAGTGCTATATGTACTTCAGCGAGACGGGGAATTATGTATGATCTCCCAGCGAGTTGTATAGCCAGTGATTTAAAACTCGCTGACTCGAACATAACGTCACGCCTTTCCCCGGAAGGGGCTGGCAGAGGCGTAATACAACACCCACACTTTGCCGGACGATATTCAGTCCCAAATGTGACAGGAGGCGAGCCTGTCGCCATACACCGGACTCCAAACATGTAGCAAATCACATACAATACGCACATATGCTCATACAATGAACAAATTGGTGCGTGCCGTTGGCTGGGTTCGAACCCGCTCCCTCTGGCTTGAGAGGCGGGCCTCCTCCCAACTAGGCTGACATCGCTTTTTCTCGCTTACTCTAATGCCATGGTAATATTTTATAGGTGCGTTCAAAAATGGTCAGCGGAAAAGTTAGTGCTCTTATAAGTTAGAATCAACTTAATAAACTGAAGAAACTGAAACTGCCTGTTTTTTACAATCTTTAAGCTGCGTCAGTAAATTTGGTTGTCTGTCGAATATGGTCTATAAACACTTCCTTACGGAATTGGCTAGTCATTTTATACCCAGTTTATACCAAAAGTCCAAAACTCGAACTGGATACGGTCTATTCAACGGAAAAGCCGTCACAAGGAGCATTTGCTGACATTGGTCTTTTTCAATGGACCGATATAATCCAATTTGCGTGCGCCCATGCGCTCGTGAGCCGCATCTAACTCGTAGGTACTATTCTCGATTTTTGACGTTTTGGATTAGCCCAGTTGCTACATTCCAGTACTGAAATTTAGTTTTATGTGTAGACAGTGTAGGCGTTTTTGGTCAAATAGTCAAATTAATTAGTCGAAGGAACTTTGACTAGAGTATCATAAGTCATATTAGACGTGTCTCCCTGTAAATGACTTTTTAGTAAATATATTAAATTTACTATTTTGTTATTGTAAGGTCGTTGGTTGACCTGAAATGTAAAAATAAATAAATAAATAATATTTTTGTACAGACGAGGTGATATTGAATGGCAAAGAATGTATAAACATAAAATTTACCGGTACGTCTACATAACAATATCTCGGTAAACTTCTTGACATTAATACGGAGAATAAAAACGATATGATACATCCTTCATAATGAGTTTCTAGCCGTCTAGCGAATTACTGAGTGAAGTTAAGTAAGGTAACTCAACTAAAATGAATCTTTTCAACGAAAAGTGGAGACATCTCCAGTACGTAGTTACTAGTTACTCAAATATATGAGCTACTAAATTAGATCAGATCATTGAAACCAGATTATTGAAGCATTCGAGCGACTTACCCAGTATGCACTTGAATGGTCAAGCTGCTTGATCAGTTTAAGCTACTGGTTGAAGGCAACAACCATGTGTAGTTTGGTAGAACGCGCTGTTTGATTTGATTTCGCAGTTGAGAGCGAAAAACGCTTTTAGGACGCCGCCGCTGCGGTGCTCGGTGTAAAACCGGAATAAATGCAATTGCAAAAACTATTCGGACATCCGGACGTTTTTCATGACGAAAAGTTTTACCAATATAGGTACATTTTTGCTTAAATTTCAAGCCAAATTCTTTGACGTATGTACAATTCTTATTTGTTATGGCGTGTTTAGATAATGCTTAATTTGACAACCAATAATGACGATTTCAGATTGCTTGCTTTCTATACAAACTGACTACCTTGGTACCATCGACATAATAAAAAATCTACTAATATTATAAACGCGAAAGTTTGTAAAAATGGATGGATGGATGGATGTTTGTTACTCTTTCACGCCAGAACGGCTGAACAGATCTGGACTAAATTTGGCACAGAGATAGGTTATAGTCTAGAATAGCACATAGGATACTTTTTAACCGCGGGTGAAACCGCGGGACGGAGTTAGTGGTTTTATAAAAATGATTTAACAACGCGATTACACCTTCCGACGCAACGTAGCGAGGAACAGCGAGATAATAATAAACGTCTTTTAAATAAAATAAATAAATAAATTCGGTACACTTCCACACACGGTCGCCTGACACCAAACTAAGCAAAGCTTGTACTATGGCTGCCAGAGACTGATATACATACTTAGATATTTTTAAATACATACTTAAATAGATATTAACACCCAGACATACAACAAACTGACTGCCTCGGTGGCTCAGTTAGTAGTGAACCTGCCTTCTGAGCTTGGGGGCGTGGGTTCGATTCCCACCTAGGGCAAACATTTATGTGATGAACATTTATGTTTGTTCTATGTCTGGGTGTTGATATGTATTTAAGTATGTATTTAAAAATATCTAAGTATGTATATCAGTCTCTGGCAGCATTGCTTAGTTTGGGGTCAGGCGACCGTGTGTGGAAGTGTCCCGAATTTATTATTATTATTATTAAACACTAATGTTCATCACATGAATGTTTGCCCTTGATGGGAATCGACCCCACGCACCCAAGCTCAGAAGGCAGGTTCACTACCAACTGAGCCACCGAGGCAGTCGGCAGTGGCAGTCTTATCTATGTACGTACTCGTATCTGTCAACTTTCCCGAGATAAATATTCAAGCAAAAATCCACAGGTCTTGGTTTCATCTATATTAACAGCACGTATGTTGACGAAGACGCCGCAGTTTGGAATTCCTCGCCTGGCTTCGTCGCTACCCGCCGGAGTGCCTCGTAATCGCTATGTCTTTGACGCGCTCTGGTATTTCATAGCAAGTCTATTCATGTAATTAGCATTTACTTTACCTATCCTATATACTATAATACACGACTTAAGGCAGTTAATGGGGCATGTTTATTTTATTTCATTTATTTAAACACAAAACAGAGTACAGTCATATACAAAGTAGTAAATAGGAAAAAAAAGCCAGAGCTGGACCATACTCCAAAACTAGTGCAAATACAAAATTAGTGGCAGACAAAAATCATATAAAATAAACAATATCAGCTAATACAAACATATTTTAAAACTAAAATATAAAACATAAGAGAAAAATTAAATAAAATGTTTTAAATTTAATTGAAAGTAAATCCAAATTAAATTTAAAACAAATTCATACCCAAAGTAATTTTAATTTAAAACAATTTAAATTTAAAGTAATTTAAATTTGAGACTTAAAATTAAGCAAATAAGAAATTTGATTATAAATAATAAAAAATACTTTTTTAGATCCTGTATTACATAGATAAAGTTTAGATCCTGTATTACACGAAATCACCAAAACAAGGTTTATTTTTTGCGCCTACTTTGATATGAAGAATTATGATGATCAGGTGCAAAAAAAATATAGCTGGTAGAAGAAACAACCAACCAAAGCTTAACCGAAGACAATTTTGAAAATCATTCTCATTTTGGACAAAAAATAATCACAAAAAGTATCTTCTTAAAAAACTATCGGAACGTAGTTCTCTAAATTTTTTTCAGCGATTACATCACAATTTTTTCGATTTTTAAATAGCCAGATAAGTTCTCTTAAGTTTAACCGAGCTAATTATTCTTATTTTTGTTCTTATTACGATTAATACCAATAAAACGACAAAAAAAAAATTCTAGGCGCCGATCTCATTTGACCATCAAAAATGATTGACGATTTTCAACTCTAAGTAAAGCTGGTTACGTAAACGTATGTGCAGGTAGGCAGGTAGTGCAATAAGATTATTTTCGGTATTCAGAGCTAGATCTTCTGCTACTTTGTCAAGGCCTCAACTTATATAAATGTTCCTGTCCATTCAGGTTGCCTGGAAGAGATCGCTTTGAGCGATAAATCCGCCCATTAAAAACTTAGTTAAGCCTTATTTAAGTACTATTGTAATTATTTTATGTTTTTAATAAAGAGTTGTTGTTGTTGTACTTTGACGTTATTGGCATTAATACACTCGTTTCGCTCTGGTTTTACCCGCTATTATACTGGAACCATATTTATTTCTAAAAAGTCTTAAAAAGTCTATGCTAATTCAAAGTAGGTTAAGTATTAAGTATACTTCCTTCCCAAATTACATTCATATCTATTAGAGCGTTTAACGCGGTATATTGTAAGCAATCTAATACTTTGCAGCCGTTTTGGGTTCGTTCTGCTAAAAAGTCGTACTGCAATAGACTCTTTAATTCAACTTAGCTTCCCTAATGTAAAGTTTACAGCCTGTTTGCATTTCTGTAGTTCTCCTACAAGTCCTCAATAGGCTCTTTGAATTAAGATTTCGTAAACTAAAGTAAGCATACTTTATTTTGCTTTCCATTAATCAAAAATATTTTATTTTCCACACGAGTAAGTCCCGCCATCCATACAGCAACGTCACTTTACGACTGCCATACAACATTTCGGTCATGTGAAATATTACTATTGTTTTACCTATGTGGGGAATCGTAAATTTTGGACAATAAAGTTGGCATGCATCAAACATTTCTACCGCGGCTACTATGTTGACAAATGGGGCTCAGTAACATGTTCTAACAAAGTAATGTTCTTAGTATTTTACGTTTTGATGTGGAGCCTCAATAAAAAATAAGTAAGAGCCTTTTCAGGTATTAGAATCTAAATTAAAAAAAAAACCCGATACTGATTTTTATCAAACATAGCAGAATATTTTTGACTATTTCAGCTTGCAAAACAAAAAAAAAACGAAATCAAAATTGCTTTATTCATTCGGGAGCTATGATCCTATAGACAGACACACACATTCACACAGACACGTCAAACTTATAACATCCCGTCGTTTTTACAACGGTCAAAAAAAGCTTTAGTCCATTGATATCTCTAGAAAATGTCAAATTTCTGTCACTTAAAGTGTAAGTTGTGTTGGAACTCCTCTAGCCTGTCATTTACAAAAGTCTCTGCAGTACTGACGTCTTAGTTTTACATTTCGAGAGGTTCTATTAGAAACAAGTTATAAACAACAATTTCTCGTTTTGTTTGTTTAAAAATAACCTCAAAAGTTAACCTTGCTGAAAACTCAGACCGCCTCTATTCGAACCTAACTTTGTAGAGCACTGTCAAAGAGTTTTTAAAAAGTTTCTGAAACACTGAACAAAGCTCTACCTGCTCTAGAGTTCTAAAAATAAACACGGTGCTGTTTGCGTGACAAGGGCGCTTAGAAACTTCTACAAGGTCTAGTTTCTAGTGTTTGTTATGAAAAATCTAGAAAAAATACCCGAGCAAGATTTGTTAATCACATATACTCTTTTTATGATTTAAGCAAAACGGTATTGAATAAACAAGTTGAAATAAATCCCCTCTAGTTTTATAAACGTAAATTATAATTTTTTTTTGCCCAGTGGCATCCGCGTAGCAACGTGCAATTAACAATATAACATAGTAACTTGCTCAAATTATAGGTTCATTGATCTTTGCTTTCACGTAGCAGGTGTGCATACTTGACGTAGTACTTACTCGTACGTAGCAAGCGCGTGAGTTAAACGTACCTTGCGCGTAGCGTGAGCGTAGCACACATAGACACACGTAGACTCGTAGCCGTAGACTAAGAACCTGTCATTAGCTTTGACGATCATGCCACCATCAAGTCTGAATACATCTTACCATGTTATTCAAACAGGAGGTAACTTACAAAAAAAATATATTTAAATTATGTCAATCCCGAAGCACTCCATTTCACACATTTAACGTTTATGACGTCATACTTTCCATCGTAAAAAATGCATATCTAAGCCATTAGGGGTGCACGCGAAGTGGCCTCACCTTCTGCTGTCCCAGTTTGGAGGTGAAAGAATGAAAGAAATTTTATCGTCGAATACATAATTATATGCTAAAAAGCCAGTACTCGTGAGCCTATAAGATTTAAAGTTTTTGTTACTTATACGCTGGTAACAAAGGCTTCAAATGTAGTAAACCGAAAAAGTAGGTGAACCTGCCTTCTGAGCTTCGTACGTGGGTTTGGTACTTGTTCATTCTCTGTGTGTTAATATCCACTTAAGGATCCATGTTTTAATGTGTACGTGAATTTAAACTACTTAAGCGAGGGTAAGAAAAGAAAGAAAAAAAGATACATTTATTTTGAGACACAAGACACTACAAAGTCGGTAACAATACATAGTACCAATAGACAGATTAAAGATACAGAGCAATCACTGTAGTGTCCAGTGCGTCAAAACAGGTTAGTGTTCAGGAATCATGCTGAAAATTTCTTCTCAACGCTGATTTTCAGCACGGACCTTGATCAGCATTGATTTGATTGGGTATCAGTTAGGTTTTGTTTTTCTCCGTCATTCAGGAATTTGGCGTCGCACGTCTTGTACATTTGCCAAATGTCGAGTTAATATGGTTTTTCGCAGATGATGATGAGCTGATGATGACGATGATGAACCTCTCCTTACCCCATTTTAAACTGGTGGAAAGTTTACTGAAACTTAATTGGGGTTTGTAGAGAACGCAAAAAGTCGCGTTTTGCAATGTTCCTGTTATTTGCCTACACTCGTGCACGTTAACGAACCGATAAAGGTTAAAAATCCACTATTATTACACTTCAACATTCAAACAATCAAAAGTTATTGAAAATTTTACAAAATCACGACGCCACCTTGTCAGTTTTCCGCCAAAAACCTCTCTCTTGGGTTTTATTTAAGCACCGGCTAAATAGTTTTCTTTTGCTATTTCTTAAGGTCAATATTTTACGTAAATTAAGTTGGACAGCCTACCAGTTTGTTAAAGCTTATTATTGATTGAGAGACCAACTAGCTTCATAAACATTTATAAAAACAAACTACTTATTTAAACAAGTAACATTTATAAGATAAAAAAAAAACCCCGACTGCAATTAATTGTACTTTATGTCACTTCCGCTATCAAGACAATTCATTTCACTTCAATTTATGCTGTAGGTCGTGCAATAGAAATCTCATACATGCATGCATACATATATACCCACATATATACATACATACTTACGTACAAACACACACTCGAAAAACACAACTCTCCTTCTTGCGCAGTCGGGTAAATTTGCAATCGTAAATCTCGCCTAAATTGCACGACTGAAGTATTACTGACAAAAATCAATGTCATGCCGTGTGGTCATGTCATTGAAACTCCGGCTTGCACTTATATGTAGTAGAAAGACAGCACGGCCTCCTTATCGGATCAGAAGATATTTTCATACCTACTCGATCAAGTAAATCTGGGCATTCAACTGCGCCATTTGCTATCTTAATTAATAGGGAATGTGTCTCCTCTTAGATGAGATAAAAACTACGTTAGATACAGGAAGAATGAAAAAATATGAACGAATGAATGAATGTGTAAAATAATATTATGTACAAAACTATATGATTGAAGTTGTATGAATAGAAAATAAGGTTTTACCTCTGTATGCATGTATGGGATTCATGGAGAAGAAGCGAAAAATGTGTGCCAGGATCATAGCAAGTGGAGAGAAGTAGTATCTGCTTACCCCTACGGAAAAAAGGCGTGCCTAATATTATAAACGCGAAAGTTTGTAAGAATGGATGGATGGATGGATACTTGTTACTCTGGATGAAATTTGGCACAGAGATAGATTATAGCCTAGAATAGCACATAGAATACATTTTAACCACGGTTGAAAGCGCGGGGTGCAGCTAGTATGTAAATATGTATGTATGCATAACACACCTCTGAAATTTTAAAAGCATGTCTACAGAATCTTACCACACGCATGTCTCAACATTCACTGCACTGCTTATCAATTATAAACATTGAAAATGCATTTAATTATCATGCTCTCAGCATTATTACACAGTTAATTATACAACCAGATTGCCAGTTCATTACCTTTCCACAGACGCTAGTACATAAGTACAGTCGGAAACAAAATATCTCTGAAAACTCGGAGTGAATTTACCAGCTGAAAATTTCAGTAGAAATAATTATACTAGTGCGGTACAGTGGCTTGTGTGCGGCTTCGCTGAGGCTTAAGACACGTAATTTGAAAGTGCACTGGGCATTTTAGTGTGCAATATTCATATTTAAAATAATGACAGCATTCTGAAATGAGAGACATTATTATGGCGTAAAACTAAGTAGGGTTTTGTGTGGTGCTTTGAGTAAAGAAATAATGGGTTGTGCTCGACAAATGTAAGGCCAAAAAGAGATTATAAATGTATGTTAGCACCTAGAACATGAAAACCTAATTTTAGAATCAGGTTAGTCTAGAATCAGGGTAAGTCAGAGTCACAAAATAGGTGATATCTTCCGAATATTATGAATCCGGATTGCGGGAGTATTTCAGCGAGTATGTAATATGTATGTGTTTGTTAATCTGCATGCTGAAATATATCTGCAGATATATATCCTTTATTAATTAAGTTTTAGGTTTCTTTTTATGCCAAAAAACTTGTGTGAATAAAACGACTGCTCAGAAACCTATCATATAGTATTCGTTACAAAGTTAATAATCCCAATGTTGATACCAGGGTTTCTTAACAACAAAACTGTGTGTTTCACTAATAAAATCAATATTCTAGCTCAACATAATTATTAACTAACAACAAGCAAGCAAGGTAACGTAATCATACCTGAGTGTAGCGCAAAAAGGACCTATCCATTAAATTTTCTACAGTCCCTAGTTTATTATACCAAGTATACAGTGTGTAAGTAAACATATAGGTTCGTTAATACCCTTCTAAAGCACAATGTCCACAGACCGTCGGAAACTTGGGCGTTATTAATTCCCATTTTCCATTAAAACCTAACACGTAGCAAAACCGTGCGTCCTTCGGTTTCTACGTAAAACCTAAATAGAGATGGACAGTGTAAAGTAATACAATCGAATTCAACCGTCATGAAAAGCTAAAAAAAAGCAGTTTTGTTTATCAATTTAACTTGGCACTTTAAATTATTAGAATAGTGAGCCCGCTCCTTCATCAGAATTATTTATATAATTTTATTTTTGAGTTAACAATAAACATCCTAAGGATAATAAACATTGATTCGCAATTATTTATTATATTTGAATCGAGCGATTAAAAACCATGAGAAACATGGTGTTCAAGAGTAAAGTGAATAGGTATCTCTTAGGCAAGCATGTCCTGTCGACACTTCCCATCAGGCGAGTCAGTGGTCAAATGCATGCCTAGTCAGTGGTAAAAAAATCCAAAAAAAAAATTTTAGGCTCGTGGAAACTTTTAAAACTAACTTCGCATTGGCTAAAGCTCTTCTATTGCCATTTCATCTAGATGGGAAAACAAGCGAAGAGAGCAACACAAGATACTGATGAGCCTCTAAAGTTATCTACAGAGTGACAAATTGCAATTTCAACCAATCTGATGAATAGTTTCCAAGAAATTCGCCAAACGCGTTTGTATGGAAATTTCAGAACTTCGACTACCCTTAATTAAGTCACTTTGCTATCATAATAACGGCTTTAAGTTCAGATTGCAATTGAATAACCGTCACCAAATTGCCGCGAATTCCAATAAACGTATGACCAACCTTATCGAACGTTTCGAACAATTAGGTTTGTGTGTTTGAAAGCACCCATCTCTAAACCTAGCACCTTTAATTTACTCGAAATCCCTTTTAATATGACGAACGGCACGTCCTCGTTTCCATGACCCGTGTTTTATTACGCGGATTATTTTAACACATGGTGAGGCCAAAAAAGCCTCTCACTGTGACAACTTGGACAATGATTTAATGAGCCTAAACCGGCCTGCGTTCTTGTCATTTTAATACGCTCGCCTGTTTTGTGTACTGTTTGTTACACTAATTGGGCTTGTCCTTTTGAAGATTTCGGGTTGGGTAACGTGGAAATTTATGGTAATTTTGCTATGAGCTGCTGCAGTAAAATTCGGAGAAGCATCTTCTTAAAAAGAGAAGTGGAGTTTTGTGGCAAAACCTACTCGTTTAAAAGAAGTAGGTAGATATAACCCGGTATTTAATAGTTATACGCGTACAGTACATGCATTATGCAAGGTATAATAGTATAGTTTTTTACAAGCTTTTATTTAACTTGCAATGTACTCGTACATAATTATGTATGTATAGACCTATGTATGTTTGTTTGGGTGGAATCTTGCAACTCAATTTTGAAGCAGATATCCTCATTCGATTGAGATGAAATTTTGTATAGGTACACGTTTAGTTTGGATTACAATGCATGGTTAATTGTGTGATGCCATACTAGATCCAACATGGTACAACACCCAGACAAGTTATTTTAATGTACTCCTACAAAATGAGTATCAACTAATGTAAGGGCTTGCTGAGAGTAGCTCGAAAAATAATATTTTTAGCAATAAAAGTTTGTTTTGTAAAACGGACAGAAGTCGGAGACAGAGAGATGTGTGGGTTTATGTTTCAGCGAATGTCTGTATTGCAACGACCTTTAATTATTAATAAATCTTATTTTAAATTAAATTTCTAGGTCCACTCATAAACCTTGTTAGTTGGTTAGCTGGTTGTAGATTGACTCTGCATGGGATATTTTCATCCTATTGTTTTTTGGTCAGGGCCACAAGAAAAAACGCGTGAAACAAGCAAGACCCAAGGAGATTAGCTAGAGTGTACTGTCTCGGACTACTTTCATGAGTGTGCAGCCAGCACCAACTATCGGTTGTAATTGCTTCCCATCACGCGAATCAGTGGTCACACGCATGCCTAATCCGTACTAAAAATAAAAAGTAAGTGACTCTAATCAAATCTTTTTCAAATTATGTTAATTTTGTTAACTGATTATTTGTCATTTTCAAATGGTTAAGAGCTAATTTGGTACTCAAATTGATACTACACTTACATTCGACTTAGTCAGTTACATTACCTAGGTAATGTGTTATGTTGCGTACAGACCAAAGCCAATGAAGGCCAACTATATGCTACGTCTCGTTTTATTGAAACGGAACGGGACGCAGCGCATTTGGCATTCGTTGGCTTGGTGTGTATCCAGCATTTCAGTAAACTAGAGTGCGTCGACCTCATTTTAACAAATTACCAGCCAGTGACTCGACGATTCTACTCTTTTTATTTTTCAGACACAAAAACTGTGTCAAAAATAGCATGACGCAATTGTACTTTTATGATGGATGATCATAATATTGTAATTTACCATTAAAGAACCTACTAATATCGTGTTCTGGCCTTAGAAAAAGGTTCTGGCCTACCATGACAGTTACGTTTTGTTTTGGACGCTGCGCGACCATGAACCTTATTAGGCAGCGATACGACTTGCAGTCGCTCAGCGTCGATAACAAAACGTTACAATCATGACAATATGATATCATAGTAGGCCACTATTGGCCTCCGATACTAACCTCCGCATTCACAAGCATTACTTAACTTCAGAAGTAAATGTTAAGTAGGTACGACTTTTCTCAGAACATTGATATGACAGCGGAATACATTTTCTAAACTCTGTGGGTTTGAGCGCTCATAGTAATGCTTGTGAATACGGGGATAAGAAGCGTCGCTTCTCAAAGTTATCTGTCTCAAAGTTTATCCAAGATTTTACTTTAAGTATTACCATTACAAAACGGCTGAGGCAGAAAGATTCACGGGTGGCGACCATGAACCGAAGGCTCGGCGATGGAAGGCCTCCAGCCAAGGTGGACTGACGATCTGGAAGGCTATTCCTACGCGTGAGATGAGGTGATAATTGATATTTGTCACTCTCACACCTATGACGTTTGAAATGAGAGCAACAAGGACGAGAAAAGGTGAGATAAAAATCTCAAATCTCCGAATAGGGTCCCTGGTGAGGGACGCGGGAAGCCGATGTATAAGAGCAGCGCAGGTACAGTCGTTGTGGAGATCAGTGGGGGAGGTCTTTGTCCGGCGGTGGACGTCTTACGGGTTGACACGATGATTACCTTAAGTTACTGAAAGTCTTGAGGTCTTAGTCCTTAAGAATAATTATATAACGAAATAATCAGACCCTTAAACTAATTTTTAGTCCACCCAAAGGCTTTTTTTAGTATTTTAATTTCCCCAATGTGGCCAGCATTTCGGGTGTTATGGCTATTGATAATGGCTTGTTAGATTAGCTTTTTAGGTTAGGTATTTTAATTTAGTTTATTTGAGTTTAACTTGTGTCCAAAGCAACAAATTCTCATACATTTTTTCTATTTTTTTTAAATAAATAGGTAGGTACTTACTTCCATATCGTAACGCCTTTTCGTCCGAAGGGGTTGTGGGCAGAGTTGTATTGCGACACCCACACTTCGCCAGACGATATTGAGTTTCAAATGTGACAGAAGACGAGCATGTCACCACACACCAGGAACAAGTTAAATGGCAGATGAATAAAACAAACTACATTTTAATATCAAAAAATCTTTATTTTCAAAACAATGTGTACTTCGGCAAGTACAATAAAATTTACCTAGCGTTCGTTTTAACAATGAAAAATTACAATTAACTTGACACTTACATTATTACAAGTTAGAATTACTAAACAAAATATATATTCTCTAAGGCCCACTTGCAGAAAACAAGGAGTTAAATTCTCAAATGCAGGGCTAATTAACTCAGTGTTAAAATGTTTTATTAGTATGTCACTCAAATAATGTAATAACTCAAGGGTAGCTTCAAACTCTTGGTGGGGCGAGACGATTTATCAGTTTAAGGGGTATGGTAAGGCTTGGCAGCTATCTCGCTCGCGCGCTTCACTATTAAACTAGATTTAATAAAAAAATTATAGTATGTTTTTGATACATTTTCCTTAGTGATGACTTTAAAACCATGTTACAATGTGTTCAGAACCATTTTCATGTACATATTTTTATGGGTGGTCTTGATGACTTTAAAACCATGTTACAATGTGTTAAGAACCATTTTCATGTACATATTTATAATGGGTGTTCAGAGAAACGTTAACACGTAATTTTTTACGTGTTTCATATGTTTTGAGTCTTGAGCGAGCGAGATAGCTAAGAAGCCTAACTGTACCTCTTAACTGTTAAAAAAGATACTAGTTGAAAAGATAACCAGAGTTTCTGCAAGTGAGCTTAAATAAAATCAGATTTAGGAATGATGTAAAAAAAAATTGGAATAAAATTTAGTAGATATTTAAATAGAGATTAATTTACATTATTTTGAATAACACATAAAAACTCCTGTTAATACTAACCGCTTAAGCTATTTCGTTTATTGTTAAATACATAATAACCTGCAATTAAGAAAAACTATACAAACCGCAATAAAGTTAAAAACAAGACGGTATACTACTGCATAGCGAAAATAACTTTTGGAAAGGCAGTAGGGATTCATTGTCATTATCTAATCATAAATATTTAACAATTAAAAGTAAAGGTAGAATATACAATACAATACAATAAATTTATATTTACACTTTTTACGACACGACAGTAAGATTAAAGCCAATTATTTACAAACCTACTGAGAAATTTACTGAGATCGTAATGTTTTTCCGACTTCATAGTATTTTAATTTAAGAAATGCATTCTAATGGTTTCGCAGTTTTCTCAGCCTGAGAAGGATAGCAGAAATACTATGTAAGCAGCTGTACAGTACTTTATGGTTATGGTACAATACTACAGCACATAGTATTGATGCATCCGATAGACACTGTAGTACCCAATATTTGCAATTCCGTTGATACATCCCAGAATCTGCGTTCATACATTCTCAGATCCGCGAGTGTGTTTTCGGAGTTTTTATAAAATCGGATACTGCAGTATCCGGCGCTGTATCAAAGAGTGTATAGCATTTTTACTTGCAAAAACGCAAATTGTAACATGAAATCAACATTTTGTGAAAAAGGAACTCCAGCGAGAACTTCGAAAATTTCGCAAAAAAATCATAACAAAATCATCATTGTTTGACATCTTTCAGAAGATTTTTTTGACGTATAATTTATTGGAGCGTGTTCAAAAGTGATCGTCTAAAATGTTGTTTTTTGCTTTACCCACTGGTTGTTAGTTAAAATGACTGAATTTTCACCCCTTTACAAATCAGCGTTGAAATAACGCTTCGGAATAATTGTACTTAGTGTTATGTCTTTTTCTTTCGTTTAAGAGTCCGGCGACCACTTTAGACTAACTTCGCATTGGCTTAAGGTTTTCCATAGCCATTTCGTCTAGAAGAAGATGACGAGCGAAGAGAGCAACTAAAGAAACTGACGAGCCTTTAAAGTTACCTTCAGAGTGACAAAGTGCAATTTTTTTAATGACTTTTGCACTTCTCTAATCGTTCATAAATAACTAAGAATGTCCCTCGTAATATTATTTTTCATTTAGAAGCTAATGATGTAGACAACCTCCCTATGTAAAGGGATTTTTGGTTTGCTTAGTTTATCTATTGAATAAATCAGTCAAAAGTGAACCCTTACAAATGCGAATTTTTTCCTATCTCTATTTTCGCTTGAGAACGTTTTTTAAAAAAACTAAGAGCATAGGGGCGGTGATATTGTTAATTTAATTGTACATACTAAATTTCATCATAATCAACAAATGGTTTTAAAAAAATTTGAGAAGCGCGTTTGTATGGAAATTTCAGAGCGTCGCGGGATCCATAAATGTTTAACTCGATCGAAAAAGCAAAACACTGTACAACTATTCCGAGGCAACGTTTATTAGTAAAGAGACTCAAGTTGTCGGACCACGTGTTCGTAGAGTCAGTATGTGTTGTAAGATAATGTTCTTAAGAATACTATTTAGTCGGAAAAACCTAAGCATGTGTTTAGTTTTCGTTTGTTCAATTGATTATATTGTCGATATGTTCCACCCGAATCATTGCTTTAAGAGAATTTTATCTACATACAGTTTATTTACAGTCTTCACTTCCTTATTTACTAGAATTAGAAATAACTACAAATTCAACGTCTATAAATTTTGACTAGTTTCATTTCGTTTCTCTTCGATATCTCTTAAGATTTTTTCAGTAGTTCGAAATCTGGAAATAAAAATACATTTATTTGAAAAGTTGAGTTGTTTTTCAAATAATTAATTAAGCAACCCTAACAGCTGTTCCGTTAAAATTGACGTAACATTTTCCATGAATACTTTTTGTTACAGTGAACATTTAAAGGCGTGCATAGACTCTAGATACAATCACTGGCCTAGTTTGCGTAGTGTAGTCCGAGAGATAACGACCAAAATGTTTTTTGGACTGCCATACAACACTGATGTAAATCACGCTGTGAAAAAAAACACGGCGTGCCGAGAGGAAATCACTGCGCAAACGGCGTGCCATAGTGCTACCGTGCCCGACATCATTGTAACAAATTCCTGATGTGGCCAGCGGACCATATCGAATGAGGATGCTCGAGAGGCCGCCGGCGCGAGCCGGGCTGGAACTCGCGCCCTCCAAATCGCCCTGGGGGCACTGATCCCCCAGCGTCCAGCCTCGGCAAAGAGGTTTGCCTCGAGGCCGAACCCAAACTCCCCCTAGCAAGGGAGGGAGAAGAACCCTCAGTCAGTCCGACATCATACTCCTATAGAGATCCATACAACACTCACAACCGTGCATATGTACGGTAAATTAACCGTAGCTTTTCACGGCAGAAAAACGTGCGTGTACAAGAGGCTTTATAAAGCTTTGGCCGTAAAGCAACGACACTGCTTTTGGTCCTTATCTCTCTTCCTATAATGAATGGCTATACACATTAAAAATTAAAAACATGGATTTTTACTATAACATTTTAGGAAGTGTTTTTACACGAAATTTCTTGAACTTCTGTCCTAAATAAAAAAGTGCAGTGAGCTACAATGAATTATATGATCTGAAAATTAGTTTTCATTTTTGTACAGAATACACCCTATTACATAGATGCATTTTTGTGATAATTTTCACTTACTTGGATCGTTTTTTTCTTCTGACTGTATCTACCGGCGTCGCTTCCACACATAAAACTATTAGTTTACTACTGCATGAGTATCTGAAACAACATCAATTTTTATTTATTTTATTTGTTTATTTATGTACTGCCATTTTGTACAATGCATGACTAGGCGAAAGTGTCATTACATATTAATGTAGGTATTTCATCGATTACTTTTTTTTTTCCAGCTCCATCATTCTCATCATAATTGCAGTAGAAAGATGTCTAATAGATTACAATACTACATAACTAATAGATACAATGGACATAGGCAATGGATGAACGGTGATTGGGTGGTGGCAGTTATAGCTGGCCTTATTTTCTAACCGTGATGACAATCAAATGGTCATCGCGTGTCATCCTGCTCGCACCATCTGCTCCCATCACACGAGCAAGCGTGAGGGCACACGATGACCATTGATATTACGCCTACAAAATAAGGGAGCAGGTCTTGTGTTGGCTCGACCTAAGACTTACATTAAGGTTTAAGATCTTCTTGCAGAAATGATGATGATAAAGGCCTAACACATTCCAATTTTGAAAATCGTGAAGCAGTACTATAATACTTACGTTTCTTGATCTAAAAGCTTGTTGGAGCGCAGCGAGGACGCAAGCCCGTATTTGTCCGGGCTACTGCTGTGCCATGCGTCACAGTACGCGTCCATGGCAGGCTCGCCGTTAGGGCTAGCTCCGTGCCAAACGGCTTTTGTTGGCCTGATGAGAAATAGAATGCACATCAATAAAACTGACAAGCATCGTGAAGAAAACAACATAGCCTTACGCCTTGTCCACACCGACTCGACACTATAGTTGGCGTCGTATAAAAAGAACGCTGGAAGAAAGTGGACGGGGTGTGTATTGGCGTGTGAGTACACGTGCTCACGAAAGTACTAGGTCTATTAATTATATTTTTGAGCTAGGCTTTCGTTCTCGGGCTTCATATTTTTAGGTTATTGATAGGTATTTCACACCTCATACCACCAAATAAAACGATGAATCGCCTAATGCACAGCTTGACTGCCAGCGTTTTCTTTACATAACGCGACCTTTACGCGGTAGTGACATTCGGGTATGTCACATTTCGCTCTATCTGTCTGTGATTTCCTTATAACTGCATCTCTGTCTGTATAGTTTTGCTGAGGCACCATTCGTACGCCGCGTTGCGCGTTGGTGTGAAATCACGATGTAGTAGGAAACTTCCTAATGTCGACCGAGGGTTTGAAATTGACGTTTCGTGTACCTATGTAGGTAAGTTCAGGAATGAAGATGTTGTCGACGAGATGGCATCAATAAGTGAATAGAACATTCGAGGAAATGAACTTTCAGCGCATTTAAATGAAATAAGCGCTAAACTTTTTAAGTGCTGACAAACCTAGCTGGCAGGAAACTGAAAATTGAATGAATCAGACGCTCGACAAAATTGCTGCCTTTTTAAAAATTTAATTTAATTTCACTCTATTTACCCCATTTATTTAATTGTTTAATTTTATTTTATTCAATCTATTCAATTTAATTTAATTCTTGTTTTATATTTTATTTCTGACCATTGTATTTTAATTTTAATCATTAGATAGGTAATTCATTTAATAATAATTAATAATTAACGAAATAATTTGATGGATGCAAATCTGAAAATGTACAATTTCATTTCATTTTAAAACGTATATAGTCGGATAGTCTGACGAAATTGGCATTAATTTGGTTAACCATGCTACCCCTGTTATCGCTAATACCAAGCGGTTAACGATGTTTGAAAACCAGTATCCAATCTAGGCTAAGCGTTTTATCAACTCGAATCATCTACATGAAAAATAGCTATGATCATCAGATTAAATTTAATAACAACAAATTGCCGGCAGTTTTCAGCGAATTCGGTGTGTAGACTTCCCTTAAATGTGTTTAAGGCACATTTAAGGGAAGTCTACACACCGAATTCGCTGAAAACTGCCGGCAATTTGTTGTTGGCGACGGCGATTGGCGGCTTTATTTTAGTAAAAAACAAGCGATGGCAACCTAGTGAAGCGATGGCAGCCTAGTTGGGAGAAGGTCCGCCTCTCAAGCTAGAGAGAGCGCGTTCGAACCCAGCCGACGGCACGCACCAATTTGTTCATTGTGTGAACATATGTGCGTATTGTATGTCATCTGCTACATGACTGGAGCCCGGTGTATGGCGACAGGCTCAACCCCTGTCACATTTGGGACTGAATATCGTCCGGCGAAATGTGGGTGTTGTATTACACCTCTGCCAGCCCCCTCGGGGGAAAGGCGTGACGATATGTTATGTAAAAAACAATCCGCACGCAGCGTGTCATGTTTACGATTTGTTTTTTTTTTTTTAATTTAAGGAGTTGTCAAAGTCAAATTGATTTTATTCAATTTGGGTATCAAAGATACACTGATGAATTTAATTTTTTTTCAAATAGACTCGACCGCCTTGTTCGGATAAAGAGCCTCTACTCAGAAGAACAGGCAAGAAACTGAGGGGTGATATTAAGGCTTCTTAATATAACGAAATGTCTGCGGTTGTCAGCGGTTTTGATGTGTAGACTCCCTTAGATTCTATACAACACTCACTAAATCATTTTAACGCCACCTCATTGCCACGAAATAAGATCAAAGAGAGCTAAGAGTATGAAATTTCTCCATATTTTATCATTTACTCAACAAGGTTTAGTCTTTTAGCTGTCTCTAAATTGTACTAAGTCTAACAACAAAGCCTTAGATCTCAGGAGACAATTAATAAAGTTTAATCTAGTTATTATACTCTTTGCTCTGTTTATGCATAAACTTTATTACGAGTTTGGTAATTATTCTTAGACGTTAGAAGCATTTTGGTGAATTACCCTTTCAAGCCGAAAATTTTGCCTGTGAAAAGTTGACAAGGAGAATGGAGATCAAAGCGATGCCGTTTTTTTTATAATCGGCCTTTTAATTTTTGTGGTGCTGAAGGAAGGGTTGATACTGTTGGTAAATTGTTTTTGATTATCACAAAATAATAAGAGGAAAATACTTTCATCGTGTTTTAAGAGCTTTGTGGAAAAAAACTGGATAAAAGCTCGTGAAATTTCTCTTGTGTAATGGTGAAATGCGGGTAATGGATAATAAAATTAAACTTCGTTGTTCTGAGTATAAACCTACCTATATAAGGGTTAAGTATATTTTTGCTAATTATATTTTTGTACTTTCCATTCTTGTTTTAATTAAAAAAGGATTTAACTTGTGTCCAAAACAATGGTGAACAAATAATGGTTTACCATTACCGTGTTTATAACAACATGGCTTTTTTTAGCTTACAGACAATGTTTCCTGTGTAAATATTTTTTGTTTAATGTTAGCTATTGAACAATACACACAGAGTAGATTCCGAATTTTAGGCCCGCATGCTAGAGCCACGCTCAGTCTTGAATCTCGATTTAAAACTAGTTTTACCATACATACATAAAAAACAGTTGTAAATCCAGATTCATGACGAAGCGCCGTTTTTGAATACCGTCTTTAATTTAACTTCTAAAAAAATGTATGTTTGAAATTTGTTTAAAGAAAATTTGGGAAAAAAAATTCAGTAGATTCTCACCCAACAACCATCATGGAATTATAAAATTGTTGTAAAAGGAGAGTGAAACTTTGATAAAGCATCCGGAACAAAACCGTGTTCCTTAGTTATCTGTTATAATTGTGAAATGGAAATTAAAGAGTTAGAAAGACACATTTATATTTAGTTGCTACGATGACAGACAACCACTAGAAAACAAGTGCATATGTTTTAAAAACGGGAGTGAAGTAAGACCTTACCATAATACAAAAAATCTAGGGCAAGCATTCCGGCCGCCAACACGTGATGACGTCATTCGTCATCGTTACCGTCTCTTTCGAACTTGCTGTAAATGACTTATTTCGGTCTTGCATAAGCATCGATTGACGTCACTACGTGTAGCCCATGTGACCACATTTGACTCTGAATGCTATGCCTGGCGGAGTATATCATTATACCAAGGAGCTTACCATCCAGGATCCATGAGAACATTCTGGCCACTGAAGCTGTAAATCCGCGGCGCATGAGCGAACAACGCTCCGGAGCCGTCAAACATTTCACCCCAGGAGTTGAAGAGCACGTCTCCTCGTGTATTGACTACAGGGATCTCTCGGTCCACCCAACTGACTATCGAGTCTATAGTTTGGACCCTGGTGAAAGAAAACGTATGATAACAGATCAAAGCAAAAAGAACACCTTAAACAAGTAACATTATTAAAAGGTAAACAAAAAACCCGACTGTAAAATGTAGTTTGACACTCCAGATAATTATAACTAACATGTTGTACTCTATGCCACTTCCACTATCAAGACGATTCAAATGACACCTCACATGTCGAAATCCATCAAGCTGTTTAGGCTGTAGGGTATGCCAAAGAAACCTCATGCATACATACAAACACTTGAAAAACACAACCCTTCTTCTGCGCAGTCGGTTAAAAAACCACGAGTTTCCGCAGTCTCACATTGCTCCAAGGTTAGCTTGGCCCAAACTTTCTTAGCTTAGCATACCTAGTAACCGTAGCTTCAATTTAAAATGACCAATATTGAGCCCTATTACTGCGTAATTGCGGAACTTCAATTACAATTTTGTGTCCAAAATTGGTGATATACATTGGTCTCTTAGCCCCAAGACCTCAAGATTGGTGCAAAATTAAATATGACCAATCTGTGGCCACGGCAAGAGAGGTAGAGAAGCAGTGTTTCGTTTAAATGTCAAAGGTCAAAGTATAGAAGGGACCAATGAAAACAACACACCAGCATAGTCATAGCCAAATTCACAATCATAAACGTTTCGAGTCCAAAAATTTTAAACTCAATTTTTTCGAATCTCAGTTCGCATTCGTAAGTTTTTAAACATGATTCATTCTTTCGATCAAATTTAAATGCTACATTGTTTATTTAAATGATAAATACTCAATTCCTTATTCCATTCCAACGTTTATAAAAGTAGAATGAGATTAAAACCATTTGAGTTTGAAGTTTGTAGAATCTGATCGGAAACGTTTCCGAATGATTTTGAATAGCACCGCTGAACTGTTTCTTGTAGCGATATTGATTTTATCACTAATAATTTAACCGCTGCCGCTTTGCAAACCGCACAAATGTTAAACGTGATTAATCTATGAAAATAAATAACATTTCTATTTAGACACAATTTTGACTTATGAAGTTCTAGTAAGAAAGTCCAGCAGTATATCCTATCCTACTATCCTATCCTACTAATATTATAAACGCGAAAGTTTGTAAGAATGGATGGATGGATGTTTGTTACTCTTTCACGCCAAAACGGCTGAACAGATCTGGATGAAATTTGGCACAGAGATAGATTATAGTCTAGAATAGCACATTGAATACTTTGTAACCGCGGGTGAAACCGCAGGGCGCAGCTATTACACTCATATTTTGACAAATAAACAGCCATGCTGGCCAAAACCTCTCAGTGGATGGTACATAATCACTTGCAATGTCAAAAAAACCTACTTAACTCAACAAACAGTCAGATTTCTACCCTAATACCAAGTATTCCTCCAATTCTGTACACGACAACCAAAAATAGTCCAGTAATCCGCTTACCTAGAAGATATAAAAGCTCGAAAAGTGCCGTCCAAATTAGCTCTCTGCGCTTGCCGGCGGCACTCGTAATTCGAGGTGCTGACTCCGTGCATGTCGCCAGTATGTGGTTCGTTTAGTGCCGCCAGTCGGAGCTGGGGAAATAACGGGCGTTACTTCCAGAGCGCAGTCTCTGGGATTCAGTGGTGCTAAGAAACCCGTATTGCTTTTTTATGGAAACTTGCGTTGTTTTGACTTGTGTTGGCCTAGTTTTGTTGGGTTTTCTTAAGAGTGATTGTTTAGAGTTAAGAGAGAATAGTATAAAAATTATAATTATTCATTAATATTATTAAATTATAAGAATTATTCAATAGTAATGCAATCTGCGACGTGAGACACATCAGCCGTGAAGTCTTCACTTACTAACTGAGTTTTGTTTCATTTAAGTTTTGAATAAACGTTGTACATAATAGCCTTGAAATAGTCGGTCGAAGTGTTTTTCGATCGAATTAAATATTTAAATCAGAGAAAAAAGCAAAACACTGTACTTATTTATAACTACTTCGAAGCTATACAACGTCAATTATTTAGAGGGTATTCCATTCTAAGATTATTCAAATGTTTAATAATAAGGAAGGTTAAAGTTATAAGCCGAAAAACTAGAAAACAAAAGGATAATGAAGGTCCACCACCAACCATGAACAACGTCAGTGTCCATAATACGTTAGATATATTTAGATGTAAAATTATTATAAACATACTTGTTCACCTTAAATAAATCACAAAAATATAAAACTTACCACAGGTCCCTCAACAGCTGGATTCTTATGATGCACTAAGCTAGAAGTTTCTAGAATATTCTGCAGAGGCGTCCTCGTCGGACCATTTGAAGGCGGAGTGTGTATCGCCAGCAAAGATCCCATCTGTACAAAAAAACCTTCTAAATTATTCAACCCAACCCCAAAACCTATTTCAGCTCCAAAGAATACTGAATATTTATAACATCAATTTCAGTGTAACCCCCAATTGAAGCTAAAACATCTAGTTTTATTACCAATACCTCGTTAAGATCAAGAATATTAACTTGGACTTTAAACTTTTGGGATAGAATCGAGTTTGCTTTCAAAGATTAAATTTTCCTGAAAAAATACCACTCCAAGATATGCCCTGAGGGTGGGCAATAAGTTCCAATTAAATAACTCAGGACTTAATAAAAGAGGCTATTCCCGATACGGCCGCTTTTTGCAAAGGTCTGTTTAGCGATGATTTTTACCGTTGATTAAAAATTTAATATCTACCATAATCCTTGTTAATTTCGTTGAAAGCAACGTTTATAAATACGTTTTTGAAATCGGCTAGTTTAATTATCTTTCAGAGATTTAACATGCTACTTCGAACATAGGATAAATTTAGACAGTAAATAAACTTGTATATTATGTAACATTATTTTTAGATAGACTTACTCGTAAGTAAATGTGAAAAAACGCTGAAAAGCAAAGAGGATCGAAAATATTATTTAAAGCTACTCGTAGGTCATTTGAAAAGGTAATGTTTTGTGGGGCAGTCTGAACATAAGGTACTAAAGTAAAGGTCGACATTCGATGAAGCATCTTGATTGGATTGACAAAATCTCGGCTAACAACCTGACATGTACAGGGGGGTTATTCCTGCGCGTGAGATGAGATGAGATTTTATCTTGGTCACTCTCACACCTATGACGTTTCAAACGAGAGCAACAAAGACGAAAACAAGTGAGATGAAAATCTCAAATCTCCGAATAGGGCCCCAAGCACAACGAGTTTTGCAGTGATACTAAAGATCGATCGCAACACATCGCCACAAAAACAGTCCGAACAGTCTTACTGCCTCATTTCTGCACTAGACCGTACCACTCAGTGACATTACTGAAATTAAAAACATATTTCACTCACCGCTACGTACTGCCACCCGTTGTTGACGCGGACCAACAGAGCTTGTTCTTGAATGACGTACGCTAACGTGCCCAGTGGGCTGTTGGTGCCGAGCTGTGGACATAATTGACACGTAATTATAGTGAACAATGACCACGGACATGAGAAACTATAAAGTGGATTGAAAATGGCCGCACATGCAAGGGACCGAATGAAAAGTTGGAAGTGGTAATTATGGTGGTGGGTTGGTGTGAAATGTGGAGTGGTGATTATGATTTTGTTTGTGACTTTTTCTCTTTGATTTATAGATGTAGTCAAGATATTTTGATTATTAATAACCTTAACGTTTGTATGCCCGCAAGATGTTTAAAATTTCTACGTTTATAAAGTTTAAGTAATTTGTTTAGGATAAAATATTGTTAGAATAGAGACGCCATTCATCAAGGCACCTTGCCCTACCGCTCGAGTTCTATAAAGTCAGACGGCTCACCAGCACCGCCCTCTTTTCTGCTTTCTTCCGACAAGTCGTGTATATTGCTTCTTTTGATTAATCAATCTCGCTATTTGCTGAGTTTATTAAAGTATTTCAATAATTTATAACGCTGTTTTCCATTGTCAATTTTGTTAGTGACATTATTTGGAAACAGCTAATAATATAATAATATGAATAGTTCTGTCTCTGAGCTGAAACCCTCACGGTCGGTTTCTTCTTCTATAGGTCGCATTTCTCAAGTGATTCTCTTGAAATGTAATGGGTAGGTTTGATCATTACTTAGGTTTTTTTGTCGATTAATTTTTTTTACCAATATTTTAAAGTTGGAGAGATATGATTTTTATAACGTAAAAAAATATACATCTCCGCCAGACAGATGCCGGCCACACGAAAACCTTTTTTTTTTTTCGAGGCTGAGGCATAGACGCTTCGCTAACTAACGCTAGCTCGGTGAATTATACTAAAAGTACTCACTCGTAACAACGAATCCGTTGTTTTGAAAAGAATTGTACCAACAATTGCTCTACCATCTTCGTCATCTTCAAAATCGGTATTTTCTCCAACCGGATCTAATGGGTCACGATATCCTATGGCACAATATTAAAATTAAATAAGTAGGTTTTTTATTACTCACACAAGATTAATTTTGCAAAAAATTATTTAAGTAGTACAAGCATAAGTACTTACCGAATAAATCTTGTCTGTATTGAACTATCTGATTCAAATTTCTTAAGATTTGCATTGGATCCCGTGGTTTACCTGTTGGACAAAATACATGTGAACAACGCAGCAAAAAAAAATTGCAGCGCAAAATAACCCGGACTTTCAATTTAACCCACAACAGGAAACAGGGTCACACAAATTTAAACCGAAACCGAAACCGTTCGAAATACATCTACGTGGAACCGCCGTCAATACCAACCGACCACAAAAATCCATTAATTTTGTCCACATCGAAAATCACAGCGAGCCACTGTGCGTATTAACCCACCTGCGCCTTCGCGCCTGACTCCGGGACTATCGGTCAATGTATCTGCTGTCACGTCGTTTGGGTAGAGTATGGGAGTCCCCGGTGGACCTGGGGGGCCTGGGGGCCCTGGTACAGAGATGTATTGGATCGTGTTTGATGGGGCCCCCGGCGGTCCCGGGGGGCCTCTAGGGCCGTCCTTCCCAGCGATACCGGGCGTGCCGTCGTAACCCCGCTCGCCTTTCTCACCTTTAACCTGTATCAAATTGATTAGGGTTCCGTTATGACCAGTTATCGTTTATGAACATGAAAACAACTTTAGAGGCCATTTAATAAATTCATTTGGGGCACATACTTACGTAGCATTAACTATTTACTCAGACCAATTTCGCAGCTTTGTTACGTAATTACATAACACGTCCTATTCAGATCGATAAATTACTAAATCTAAAAAAGCTAAAAATATACCTATCTTTGTCATTGCTGCGTATTAGACTAAGACGTCAATACTTTTAGCTAGTTTCGATTTAGCTTAATTAGCTTAGATTTATATTTTAGATTTCGATTAGGGCCTAATGACGCTTTGAAAAACTTTTCGGTATTTTTATCCTCTAATCAAAATTTACGTTAGGTTAGGTTAATTTAACGTTACGTTAATAGCATAGTAGTAAGCTATGTTTATTTAATTTTCATCAATCAACTGGTAACAACGTTGCGAAAAACAAGAAGAGAGATTTCACAGGCCGATTCTCGAAAAGTCGAGATCATTTCTGTCCTTTACTCCTACGTCAATCTTAATAGAATTGACAGGTTACAAAAACAATGCTGCTTGAGAATAGGCTCACAATAATATTATTTCTTTCTGAGATTATTAAACTCTAGCTAGACTGACGTCTTACATGCTCGTGTATTTCTGAGAAACTATTATTTTATCGTTCTACTCACTTTGAAAAGGAAAAACATTATAATGATGTAAGAAAATTTCTCAAGCGTATTCTTGCGTATTTCTGAGTAATATTCTTAGTAAGAAAATGGAGAGTGAAAATACTTAAAATAGAGTTACGTAAATACGCCTTAATTTTTTACTTTTGGTATGCTACTATTATGTAATGATAAAAGTTTTCTACAAAAAAAATCTAAATGAAGACATTATAAAAATACTCGAGAAGCTTTTGAAAAATTCCCAGTTTACTACGGAACTCCAAATTTGAGACATCAGTTTTTTATTGGCAAAAAGAGTACTTCATGAGAGCCTGTTTTATGTGCAAAATGTTGTATGTCCATGTAGCTCTTGCTCGTGCGTGACGTCACCTGCCGGCCGCAACGGAAGACCAGCGCTGGTTGGACAAAACCAGCACCATGCTGAGTTGCGGCCGGTTTGTGGCAAAAAGCCAAGTTTCCACCTTTTTTTTAGTTAAGTTTTTTTTGTCTGTATTCTGTGTGGTTTTTGCCACAAATAAATTATTGTCTATTGTCTATTGTCAAAATGGGAAATTTTAGGTCGATAGATGTATGTACTTATGAAGTAAAAGCCTGTGATCCTTAGCTTTCAGATTATAAAGAATTCCTCTTTTGAATGAAGAATAATCATACTAATTTGGGATAATGTTTTGATACACAAAGGGTTTTTACATAGAAAAATGTAGACCTAAATCAGCCTAATTATACTCGTACTTACTAATAATTTGATATAATATTTATTTTGATAATTGTATGTTACTTTTACAATTTTCAATTCTTAGAACATGTTGCTTGGACCTACTTGCTTTAAGATTCTACTTGCTTCTACATTAATATTTATCAAGTTAAGATAGGTTTTCTTAGTGAAGCAAATTGCATGAATGTTACATAGGGCTGTTTTCATACAGAAATAGGGAAACAAAAGAAGCTAATGAACGAACCGCAACGCCCCTCAGGTGAATAGGTTTTGTTCTAGGCTGTGGTAAAGTTAGATTATTCTCAGCTTGGGTGCTGATTTTTAGCCGGATAGCCAGCTTCCGGTTAAAAGTTTCTTCTACCAATTGGAATGTATCTCTATAATATAATGTAGTATCAGCGACGAATGCACCGTGAGCGACGCATTCAGCGGAAGTCATAATAAGTACTTAGATATCTACAACATATTTTGTAATATCTAAGCTGTGCATAATTATATGGATAAGTTTTGGGTGTTACTAGTGTTAATTCGCTAGTATTCAGAAATCATCTTGAGCTAGTAATTTGAAATAGAGCTGTATTAGCTGTGCTTAGTAAATAGTATGCTTGCGCGGCAATTTTATATATCTCTTGCATTTTTTAGAAATTAATAACAGTTGGCAGCAAATTAAGCAGTTAATATTGACAGCAGTTCTAAATGAAGAAAATAGTTTTTTAATTCCTTTTTTTTGTTTTTTTTTTTATGGTTCAGTTGTTAAAAAGGAACAGACATTTATTTAAAAGACAAAAAAACTATTGTTAGTGAATAGTTCAATAGACAAAAAACAAAACAATGTTTTGATAAAATCTCATTTTCTGATAGCTATCGACAAACTTAATATTTTTATTTATGTTAGTAAAGATTAAAACTGCTAATTTACATGATAAGAACTAAAATGTTTTCTTAGGACGGACTGAAAATAGGCTGAATAACTCGCTATAGTAAGCCGGAATGATAATTATGCCGGCTACCCAACCCCTACGTTTACATGTCTGTTTATTCAACGGGCTAAGTTATTCGAGCGCTTAATTAACCTGCAATGTAACTGAAGTATTAGAAATTACCTTTTCCAGGTTCAGAGGGCTAAGTCCGGGGTCGCCTTTTTCACCTTTCTGTCCTGGAGGGCCCGGCTGCCCCGACGCGCCTGGCGGTCCCTGAGAAAATTTATTATTAACTCACTTAACTACGTCAAGCGGTTTTTGCGCGATATTTCATTTTTTAACACATATCGCCATTTTTTCCCTCCAAAGCAAACCCTTTATGTGTACCGATACAGCTCTGCTAAGCTATTAGCAGAGCTGTATTGTAACATCCACACTTTGCCGGACGATGTTCAGTCCGAAATGTGACAGGGGGCGAAACTGTCGCTAAGAACCAGGCTATTATAATTAGATGTCTTTCTACAACGTGCTGGCTTAATACTTCAGGGTATTGTTGTCCCCGTAAAAGTGAACAACTTTCAGAACATCAGTTTTTAAAATTCGAAAGAAAAAGAATCGAGTCTCCATACAAAATAACTTGTCGCGTGATCAATTTTGTATGAAGACTTTAGTTTTTTTTTAGAATTTTGCAAACTAATGTCCTAAAAGTTGTTCACTTTGACGAGTAAAATAACACCCTCAAGTATTACTTCACCCAAAATCAGCATCCTGTATAGTATACATAAATAGTCAGATCATTATAATACCTATACCTAGGTACTTAAGTAAGTAGGTATGCGAGAATAGGTAAATATATTTCAAATTCTACGAGTAACAGAAGGGAGAAGACGATTTTGTATTCACAAGGCGTTTTGCACTTACACGTTTTTATGATCATGGAGAATACTTTTGAATTCTATATTTCTTTTTACGTAGACATCATTATACTAGGAAAAACAGCCTTTGTCGTCTAAGCAAATGAAATGAGTTCTAGGAAAAAATGAAAAGTTGAAAACAAGAAGTCTTTAGTAAGTTTTTAGTATTGCTTTTAAGTTAAAAGGACCTTAATGAGTTTTTTTTTGGCTTTATTTTTATTGCGAGCCTTTTTAAACCTTGACGCTAAAACGGTGGGGTGTTATAAGTTTGACGCGTATTTGTGTGTGTGTGTGTCTGTCTGTCTATAATTCGTCGAGAATGTTCTTAGCTATGTTTGATGAAAATCGGTGTTGGGGGTATTTAAATTTTAAATTTATTAATGAGCTTATATAACTGCTTATGACACTCGTTGCCAAAATATATAAGTGGTCCGTTTTAAAACTAAACCGGTTTTCAACCACTTGCCGGCATCCGATTGTGCTGAAGTTTGGCATATTATGACATTATCATGGCATTATCTGATTCTTGTATTTTTGACATTTTTATTTTTATTGTTTATTTTTGTACTTACTGACATTCTAATTTCGTCCATTCTAGTTTATTAATTCACAATGTATTTCTATTATTCTGTTAATTACGAATGTGGTGCAATTTATAATGATAATAATGTGACTTTTACTCTGATTATTTAATTTAAACTTGTATGAGTCTAGGATACTCGATGAATAAATGATTTATTATTTATTATTATTATTATAGGTACTTAGGTATGCAAGTTAGATGACGATGTAATATTATGAATACTAAAACTATGCTAAAATACTATAAAAACTTGTTTCGAAAATCTTTTTTTTTAAGAAACTTATTAACATCGCTAAAGTTTTATTTATCAGATTTAAATCTAAATACGCAAACAACAAGCGAGTACGAAAAATCCGTCATGTCAGCACGAAAAAGCAATTGTTTCCGCGCAATCCCTAAGGAGATTGTTTATCATACCGTCCATCCTGGTAATCCGATATCGCCGGAAGGTCCGTTCGTGCCTGGGGTCCCAGGGGGCCCCGGCAGGCCAGGCGGGCCCCGCGGCCCAGGTGGGCCCGGGTGGCCCCGCTTGCCCCGCGGTCCGGATTCACCCTTATCGCCCTGTTTATAAAAACAGAATCTAAATAAGGTCTGGGAATTTTATGACGGTCCGTAGGTACGTAATTTTGGTCGATATTCATGATCGGCGAGGTTGATATTTGAGTGGATAAAGGAAAAGGGAATCAGAGATGTTTTGAGGGAAATCTTGATGAGGATTTTACCGAGCGTAGCTTTTATGTTGATAATAATGCTTAGGTTCTGAATAAAGTACCTACTTACTTTTTTTCCATAAAATTTGTAGGTAAGTAATCATGTTATTGTAGGTCAATGGTACGAGTATTCATCTAAAACAAATTAAATTGAAACTATCTTTTTTACTTAAAATTTGACTTAGACAATTTAATTACAATTCCTTCAAATAAACTTTACAATTATAAGGTAAAAATTAAAAGTGACTTATTATTTATGTATATTGAAAAAAAAAACGTTCAAAATAATTATACATCGGCAGGTTCATTCACAACTTCTAAGAGCATCTAATCATAAAACTTTACCTTTGTCAGTATCAAAGCTTCATCCCTTGATATGGCGACAGGGCCAGGTGGACCCGGTTCGCCCCTGTCTCCTTTAGACCCAACGGGACCAAGCAATCCTTGTGTCCCGGGCAGGCCGGATGGTCCAATGTCCCCTCTCTCGCCGGGCTTCCCGTCGGTACCAGGAAACCCTTGTGGTCCTTCCATTCCTCTGGTACCTTTTTCACCCTTTAAAATATACAGAGGTTAGTCTTGAAAAATTATACTCAAGACTTGTAACTAATTTATTCCTGAAGTAGAAGAGCTGGCAAAGAGTTCGGAGTTTGTAGAAGGCAATAATTTTTTCACTGATAAAACTTTACATACTTTCAATAACCTCCTAAAAGGGCATCGAACCTCAGTAGTTGCCAGCAATCCGTGTCCGCCATTTTAAAAAACATAAGTTTTGGCCAGTACCATACACAACCTACTATCAAAACTCATGCTTACCATGAGCTTTAAAAGTTACGTGAACTTTTTCGTTTTTCGTTTGGCTTCATACATTTCAATAAAGCGCCACTGGCGGAAACATTAAGGAACTAAGTTAAATGTTTGGGGCCAAACGAAAACGAAAAAAGTTTACGTTACCTTAACAAAACTTATGGTAAGGGCATTAACCGAAAGAGTTATTACAAACAAAAAATATAGTGATGAAATATCGTAAGTGATACACTTATTTCGAATAAATGAAATAAGAACATGACGTGAAATAGTTGATTGAATCAGGCGTTACTTTGCGGAAGTTCATCTTCAAAATTGTTACTTGAACTAATATCTAGTGTAATTCCGCTTTAACGTCGCATTAAGTACATCAAGGAATATGAATTTTCTATTCTATTCTTAATTTAGAATTTAAAAAAATAATTTAATGACATTTACTAGAAAACTTCATACAAATTGATATTTGAATCTAATTTAAACGTTATACAATTTGATATTTCAACTAACGAATTTAACAGACCTAATTTAATGAAATCTACTAGAAAACTTTATACATTTTGATATATAAAGCTAATTCAATAAGAAAATTAACAGAAATAATGTTATGAAATTTACAACAAAATTTTATCGAAAAATTAATACAATTAAAAAATTATACAATAAAAAAGCAATTAAAAAATAAATAAAAAATTCCTATTCTTCGAGCACTTCGTCGACACGTGTTTCGCCTCTCCACGAGGCATCTTCAGGACGTGTTGACTCTCCGAGCGCGTGGCCGAGCGTGGTTCTCGGCCACGTAGTTTTCTAGTAAATTCTTTTCTAGTATTTTCTAGTAAGTTTTCTAGTAAATGTCATTACATTATTTTTTAAAATTCTAAATTAAGAATAGAATAGAAAATTCATATTCCTTGATGTACTTAATGCGACGTTAAAGCGGAATTACACTAGATATTAGTTCAAGTAACAATTTTGAACATGACGTGAAGTTGGAGCTCATTGAATTTGCTTTTTCAGATGCACTTAGGGAAAATTCTAGAACAATATCTTATTTAATATTTGTACTTAGTTGCTTAACCACAAATAAAACAGCTCTTTATTAAAATATAGCCATAGCGAAGCATATTATGTTATTCTACGCAGTGGCGTTGTGATCAATCAACCCCTTATTGATTGGCAGTCCGACAAGTAAATACTAACAAGTGAGGCAAGGTTAGGACGGAGACACACGATCAACAAAATTGTTTGCTGTTTGTTGTTTGATCCGTTGCGACAACAATGTTAGTATATTAAATTTGACCTACACAATTTAATTATGCCTGTGATATTTATCAATCTAATCTTCGTGTGGAACGTTTTGACATAAAATTTGATTACCCAAGATCCTACTAATATTATAAACGCGAAAGTTTGTAAGAATGGATGTATGGATGTTTGTTACTCTTTCACGCCAGAACGGCTGAACAGATCTGGATGAAATTTGGCACAGAGATAGATTATAGTCTAGAATAGCACATAGGATTTTTTAACCGCACACTTTTTAACCGCGGGTGAAACCGCGGGGCGCAGCTAGTAGATAATATGGCTGTTTAATATTATTTTTACACCTACTAAACTAGCTCTAATTTGATTGAAAACTTTTTACTTATCGTCAACAATGTTGGTTTTAAATTTTAATAAAAATGTTAGCTATTGGAATTATAGTCAAGACCAAAGATTGATATTGTTGAATACATGCTCTATTCAAATGTTTGCTTTACCACACGCAACACCTTAACATTCTCTTACCAAGTTTGTTGATATTCGATCGTGTGTACTCAGCTTAACAAGCAAACAGCCGTGTTTAGGTATATTTGTTGGGGCCCTTACAAATAAGTTAGAAAGCAATAAATCAAGTAATACCAGTCTTACTTAAATGAATAGAGGAAAAAGTAATAGCTCCGCTATTTTCGATTTCGTATTTTCCCGTCTTAGTTCAAAATAGAAGTCTTTCATTTCACCATCGTTAGGAAAAACCCTTGTAAGATTACGACTTCAAATTATTTTTTACCCTAAAATGTTTTTTCGATATTATATTACACTGTTTAGCCAGAGATTGGTTTACAAAGGATTTTCTTTTAACCATGCCGAGTTTTATTTTAATTATAGGGATGGGTTTGAAAGTAAATGTTTCGGTGGCCATTATTATAAGGGTTTTTAGGAATGTAATGACGATTGACGAAGTAATTGATATATAAATAATAACAATAAAGGCCTAGGATAAACCTGACATAAAAAAAACAAATTATAAATAATAAACAGAGCTCAAGTCAGTCTCCGCGGGTAAAGTACCCAAAAGGCTGGCAATGTTACCTCGCTAATTCTCTGACCGAGGTAAGCACCAGCCCTTTGGTCGTTTGTTCTCTCTATCAGACGCTTTGACAGCACATTGAAGAGCAACCATGCGCTTGGACCCAAAGGGCCCAAAGTTTCTACCCCAAAAGGCAGAATATGTATCCATCACCGAAGGATTCATATTTCCGCCTCTTGTGGGTTTCCGCCGTTACTGCCGTCACCCCCGCCGTCCTGGAGGTAGATTTTACGATGTGCGATGACGCTAGTGTGTCGACGCATGTGGTATCTCACACTAGTGGCCTACCATGACTCCAGGGAATCTCATTTCGTCAGGTCTCTTACCATCATCGCGTGCGATACCTTTCGGCTCAAGTACGGCTGATCTGAATTCCCGTCATGAGAACTGGGTTTTGAAAAAAGGGACAAATGTGCAAGTGGATGTAATAGTTTACCAAATCGATTCACAACGATGGAGTTTTACGGTAACAAACATAAATAATAAAACCGAATCGACAACCTTTTTTGAAGTTGAAGTTTTGAAACAAATTAGTTTTTTCAATGGGTATTTTATTTTTTCAAAAAATATATAAATAATAAATAGATATTTTAGTATGGAAACTGACGTGGTTTTCACGTATTATGATTTTAACACGGGAATTACTCGTACGTACGATTTAGTCGATTATTCCGACTATATGTAGTTATTTATGTGTGCACTGTGCTATGCGAGACGCAGCCGCGCGCGCGCACTCGCCCTGATAATGAGCGCCAAATGCGGTTGATAGGTATTTAAAAAAAAAAAAAGTCAGAAAATAAAACTGCTATGAATTAATCATACCTTTTCTCCTCTTTCTCCATGATCTCCTTTTACAATCTTTAGTAGATCTGTCTCTGTAACAAACAATGAGAATTAACGAACAATTAAATAACATTACTTACTCTGAAACAAACAATAAGATTTGATAAACAAGTCAACAACATTAAGGTTAATAAAAATCGTGTTGTAACTGTCATAGTTAATTGTAAGTCAATCATAATTATCCCACTAATTATTAAGGCTCGTGGGATTATAACAGCAAGTGTGGCTTCTTCATTTCCTCATACTTAATTGCCATCACTGAAGGTCCTTCACTTCCCTTGAACTTATACCTCTGACAATCAGCCCTTACTCACGCTTGAGACGCTTTGTTTTAGGGAAATTAATAACTCCCTTAAAAAAATGTTTAGAAAAACTAAAAAATTGTCACACAGGGAGCGCATGCAAAGCAATACTACTGAAAATAGGCCGGAAAACACGGATAACCAAATTATGATGATCTTGATGCGTATTCCGAGAAGATTAGTTCAAAATATGTGGTGGTGGACAGGAGGAAATGAGCAGAATTTTCATTTTAAATAAATTTTAAAAATGAAATAAATTCTTATTATACTTAGGAACCTATTTTACTCATTAAACTTAATATGTACCGATTATCGTAATATTGTTTGAGCAGGTTCGATAATTATAGTTATACAGATTTTTTTTATTGATCCTTTCTTTTGATGTTTTTCAAAACAGCGAAGATATTATTTTTTTGTTAGCAGACTCAGAATAGACGCCGGAAATATAAAAGCTTCGCTCGCTCGGTCAAATAACCCTATTTTATTAATAACACGTATTAACGAAATCAATTACATATAAATGTAGCTATTTAGGCTAGGGGCTATTTCACTCAATTGACTACTAACAACGCCAAATGACGTACTCATTAACAGTATCATTAATCAGAATTAACTAGCAGTAGCATTAACTACTTACCAAATATCATGTGATAATAGGTCGCTTTATTCAATAAAACGTATTCAGGAATTCATTAAAAGGGGGCTCGGAAAAGCTTTTTGACAAAAGACAACTTAGACAAAAAATAATAATAGACAAATCGAAATTATTTTACCAAGACTTTTATAAGACAGAGTATTTGATAGATAGTTGAATACGTGAGACGTAAAAAGAGAGGTATTTTATAAAGAGAGTCATTACGAGATCGCGTTGTGTTCAAAATATTTGATTCTTTAGCTATTGTTATCCTCTAGAGATTCTTAATTACAATAGGTTCTTACGCTGGACGAACTTAATATCTGACTGCGCCTTATGTGAAAATTTTGGTAGCCTTTAATTAAAAAAATAATCTAGTTTTTGTCATAAATATTTTGTCAACTTATCCCGCGGCCTCTTCCTGAATACGCCCACATTTCGATTATTCATCAACCATAGAACTAATTAGTGGGTTACATGTAAACGACAAGCTATTGTACGGTAAATTATCTTGTAATTATTGATTAACATCGAGATTAATCAACGGGAGAAACCTAATACCTTACACGGGGATAGATTTTGGGAGAGCGCAAGTAGGTACTTATCTTAATCTTTAGAGATCGTTTAGGCAGACGTGAGGCATTGCGCGGAGCGTGCAGCGTTGTATCGAGCGGGTAAATTAAAAAAAAAACCCATCCTTATGTACCGCTATTAAATAATCAGCACGATGCAAGAGAATTACATTGTTAGCAGGGATATAAATGACTTGCATTTATGACGTGCTAAGTTAGCTATTAGATAATACTGCTTGATATGACATGTTCAAATTTCAGTTCGAATTGCGAATAAATTAATATGAATACTCTTTGAAAAAATAAAATAAAGAATAATAATTATTAAAAAAAAAATGTAAGTAAGTGTAAGTAATGACAATGGTCATCGCTCGTATGACACGACTAGTTGCCGCGAGCTGTATGAGGCTGTATAAGGCCCCAGGTTAAATCTAATTTTTTTAAACGTTGACGTGCGTTCTTTTCGTTTGTTTTTCGACGCGAGGCTGCACGAGCCGCGTAACTCCACGCATCTCCTTGAACGCGGCCTTAGGTAGCTGGTATAGTTAGGGATTATATTTAGTTCCAAGAGGGATGTAATTTGCTTAATAGTAAATGAGGAGTTGTATAAATTATATTGTATTATTAGTCATTCATTAAGTATCTATATTTGGAAAAAGTTCAAAATTTAGGTAGTGGGTACCTGTCTGTGTTACAAGGTAAATGTCACAAAATTTAGGGCGTTAATTAACCGCCAAAAAAAATCAAAGCGAAGGTCTTAGTTTTTGGGGGAAAATTAGGATATGCATTATGAAATTATTTTATATCATAAAATTAGCAATATTAGCGTATGTGTAGTTTGTCCGAAGTGTAGTTTGTTAGTTAGAAGCGTTGGCAGCCTAGTTGGGAGAATGCCTGCCTCTCAAGCCAGAGGGAGCGAGTTCGAACCCAGCCGACGGCACGTACCAATTTGTTCATTGTGTGAACATATGTGCGTATTGTGTGTCATCTGCTACATAACTGGAGCCTGGTGTATGGCGACAGGATCGCCCCCTGTCACATTTGGGACTGAATATCGTCCGGTGAAGTGTGTGTGTTGTATCGCACCTCTGCCAGCCCCCTCGGGGGAAAGGCGTGACGATATGCTATGTATGTATGTAGTTTGTCCAATGAAATTTTGATAACTGCGATAAGTACTGCGATTGCTCCATTCTTCATAAAATAATACAGTCAAGTAGGTAGTCCATGCAAATACAATTTTCGAATACATAACATAACATATCGTCACGCTTTTCCCCCGAAGGCGCTAGCAGAGATGGTTAAAACACCCACACTTCGCCGGACGATATTCAATCCCAAATGTGACAGGGACGACAAAACAAAAAACACAGATATGAAACGGATTTGAGAATTAAATATAGATTTGTGAAAAATATCTTACGGTGTAGAAATGGCCGTGCTTACCAAGAAAAAGGAATTATTTAGTGTGTTACGCTTAATCGAAGGGTTCTGCTATAAAATTTAATTACCTGGCTTTGCAATGTCGGTTAGCACTGAATTTTCTGATACCGTCGGAGCTGGAACTCCTGGAGGGCCGGGAAGACCTCGACCACCTGCGATAAAAATTAATTTTAGTTATTTTATAATTACTTAATAGGTTTTTTTTTCTATAAATGTGTTTGTTGGGTCAGTCTTTCTTAAAAAAATAAGTAATTCAAATATATTTGTATCCGGTACGAGTGCTATATACTTACCATAATAATTATTAACTAAAATTTTCATTATTTATTTCCTAAGTACACTACAATTTTTTTTTTCGTGAATTGAAAAAATGAAACACATCGAACTCCGGAAACACAATTTATCCAACCCGGTGTTAATACAGAAATAAAAAAAATCCCAAGTCGATCATAAAAAGAAAGAGCATTAATAAATAAACTGAGCGCGAATACAGAACCAATTCGAAGGGTCCGGCGTAGAAATAAAGATTTTCCAAATCGTTGCTACGGACCCCTAAAAATCTTGCAAACGTGTTCTGCGAGTAGGTATAAATATGGGTCATAGTGTTACATAAAATTTGATGGTTGAGTAAGTTTTGGTACCTTTTTCACCCTTTTCGGCTGGGCGTCCGTGCGCGCCAGGCGAGCCTGGCAGGCCGTCGCGGCCTGCTGGACCCCGCTCGCCTTTAACGCCATGAGGGCCTCTTAGACCCACGTATCCCTGTAACATAGTTACTTGTTACAAACAGGTCAAAGGTGACACAGCCTTACGAGGGTCAAACCGTCGCTTATTGCGTTAGAACCAAGTTTGGTACAGGCCTGCTAAATTAGCGACGCGAAGGTCCAAGGAGTTTGTTTTGATTTAGAGAACCTTTGTCGTGAAATGCTGTTTTTATGGTAATGGTTATGGCTTTGTGAGCATGTGCTATAAAAAGTAAAGGTAAAGGTGAAATAAAAATGAGGAGATAATGCTGTTTGGCCTTTATGGCGAGGTCAAGTGAATTTAACAAGGGACAACGACACTTATGTCGATTTTGTAATGTTGCTTATAACTTGACATACTAGTAGATTCTGTTTCTTTTTAGAAGGTCAAGTAGGTAAACTAACTGGAAAGTAACTGTTTTTACCTGGTAAGGTAACTGGATAAGGCAAGTATTTTTATCTGGTTAGGTTACTGGCTAAGGTAACTGTTTTTAACTGGCTAAGGTAATTGTTTTTAGCTGGTAAGGTAACTGGCTAAGGTAACTGTTTTTAACTAAGGTAATTGTTTTTAGCTGGTAAGGTAACTGGCTAAGGTAACTGTTTTAGCTGGTAAGGTGATTGTTTTTGGCTGGCTAAGGTAACTGTTTTTAGCTGGTAAGGTAATTGGCTAAGTTAACTGTTTTAACTGGCTAAGGTAATTGTTTTTGACTGGTAAGGTAACTGGCTAAGGTAACAGTTTTTCTTCTTTTCCTTTCTTCTTAGACTTGGCCAGAAGGGATAGCAGTTAACTAAAGCAGTCACAGAATCGTGCCAGCAGAATGAAAATCGAGAATAATAAATAAATAAATTCGGGACACTTCCACCCACGGTCGTCTGACCCCAAACTAAGCAAAGCTTGTACTATGGCTACCAGAGACTGATATACATACTTAGATATTTTTAAATACACACTTAAATAGATTTTAACACGCAGACATAGAACAAATACAAATGATCATCACATAAATATTTGGCCCAGGTGGGAATCGAACCCACGCCCTCAAGCTCAGAATAGAGCATACCTTCATTTCGGTGGTCGGATGCCATGACGAGATTGTTATACTGAGCCATTGTTATAGCGGTAAGAAAGTACATACTTAATGAGACAGGAACAAGATCGAAAAGGTTGCACACAAAAAATACCCATATTTCAGCAATTGTTCGTTTATCAAATTATAACATTGTAATTTTCAAATAATTTTCATTAAAAATGTCGTTGGCCCAACCAACGCACCAAATAACTACGAAATTACCACAAAATCGAAGGTTACTTGACAGCTACTTATTTATTCAGATCACGAGTTCAATTATGCAGCAATTCAAACACGCTACGATGTCAAGCAAGATCAAAACTAACATAGGTACTATTTCGATCAATAAATATGCTGCTAGTAGTTAGGCTTTGTTATGTGTTTAATCGACTTCAAAAAAGAAGAGGTTCTCAACAGAACATAACATATCGTCACACCTTTCTCTTGAAGGGACTGGCAGAGGTTGTACAAAACTCACACGTCATACTGGACGATAATTATTCAGGTTATCAAATTGGTTGAAGTTTCTTTTTTGATTTTACTGTTTGTTGAGTAACTCAGAACGCTGCCATTAAAACAAATTTAAAAAAACATTTTTATTGAAATCGATATTATACTTTCAGATTGGTTAAATTTTTGCCAAAATCCAGTGAATATTGTGTGAATTAGGAAGTCTTTTTTTTAATAATTTTATGGGAGAGAAATATTTGCGAGAAACCCGGCTGCTGCAGCTGCTACTAGCAAATTATTCGGGGTATTTGGGATATAACCCAAAAATACCCTCTCAATGGCCAACATTGGTGGTTGAAAGACGGCTCCGGGATCTCCAGAAGAATACGTCTGAGCAGTGGAGTCATGTAGGCCTATCTATAATGCTATAACTTATCTCAATCAAACTTATAATCAAACTTATCAAATTATGTATTGCTATCCATTGCAGCAAGTTGTGTGATGCTCTAAAACTTGAGGAAGTACGGTTAACGCAGCTATTTTGCAGTGTAGTCACTTCCTTAACTCTACTAAAATATGGCTATCTATAAACCTTTTATTCTTCAGTAAAAACTTAGCATAGAGAAAGAAAACATAGTAGAAGAAAGTAATTTTGGTATGTTCGTGTGGGTTGAGTGGCAAGCCATGAAATATTTCCATGAAAACTGATTTATAGAGTAGCACCCAGGATTTTTGCCATCTGAATTATCTAACTATTTTACTATAAATTTAAGACAGCCGTAGGTTCTTGATATACCTAAGTGCGCCTTCTCAAAATGATTTCCACTGTTACATGATTATATCAAATTCATTGATATACCACACACAAAAACTCAAACACTCAACCAAGCTTGACAAACAATTTTGCCCTAATCATGCTCAAGTTAAACTCACCCGCTCGCCTTTGTCGCCTTTAGGCCCATGTAAGCCTCTTTCACCCTTGCTGCCTTGGTACCCCCTCTCGCCTTGGGGCCCAGGTAGTCCCATCAGACCCCTCTCGCCCAGGGGCCCCTGTATCCCTGGATTACTGGACCCGTATAATCCGGATGATTCCTGTGAGAGTAACTATGATTAAGTATCGGGATACGTTACTGTTCGTAACGCGTTGGAGCGGACGTGTCGTCTGAATCATGGGCGGCGATGAATAGTTAATTATTTTTTTTATTACAACAGACTAGGCATGCGTTTGACCACTGACTCTCCTGATGGGAAACGTCGACGTGATCGAACGTGTAACACGCTTGCCTAGGAGATACCTATTCACTTTCCTCTTAAACATTTATTTATCATTTATGACGTAAACTATAATCTGAACAACCAAACCCTTGTCCAATTTAATATAAGCCTGGTAAAGGAACGAAAATGAATAGAAGTAGTCAAATCACTAATTGTCATCTTTTATTTTTAATATTGTTGTTGAATAAAGCTTACTTGTTTCAGTTAGGTTTAGTCAATTATTTCCAAACATTTTTAATGCCATATTGCAACAAATGTATTTTGCGAAATCGTTCTTTTGAAACGCCACCGTTTACGTCAATGACAGCATTAGTACACTTAAACACCGTATTCACAAGCGTTACTTAAGTAAATAAATGCTAAGTATCTACGACCTTTTTCAGTACATTGCCATGACAGCTGCCAAACAGTGTCTGTATACCCTGTGCGAACGAGATATCATAGTAATATCAGAGAATAAAGGGGATGAGTAGATGTAGGTTAAGGTAAACCCTAAGAAGGTAAGACGAAAGTGACCTTACCAAAGTCACTTTTAATTACAACTTTTAATACTTACAAATATTTATAACAATTGTTTAGTAGTAGATTTAGATTTAGTAGTACACGAAACATTCGCGTCATCAGAAATAACGTAACGGGTCATGTGTAAATGTAACAGTTCAAATTCGAACAATATATAAGTGCGGGAAGAGACACGAGCAACAGTGTAGTTCTCAAAATGTTGGTAAAACAACCTTGTTATACCCTTTACTCTGTATAGTGCTATGAATGATACCACTTTACAGGGTTATCAAGAAAGGGTATATTATGATCATTTTCCTCACATACCTAATTTTCGAATTTGAACTGTTACATTTCCACGTGACCCCTTACGTTATTTCTGATGACGCAAATTCTTCGTGAACCCGTTTTCTAATAACCCTGTATGGTGTCATGTAGATTTCTCGATTTCAAGGTTGATTCCATAGTAGAAATTGATCATCATCATCATCATCATTCATAATGATGAGTACAATGAACACCTTTTGGCTTAATAAACCCTATATTGATAGCCCTGTATAGGTATGTTGACACTACCTATATGTTTAGTGGTGAATGCGGAGACAGCCGACAAAATTAGAACCCAAAGAAATTATATAGGTATCTTTTTTTTTATCTAGAATAGGTCGACGTTTGACCATCAACTCGCCTGATGTTAAGCGACATTGTGGTCTAAGATGGAGCACGACGACCTAGAAGGTACTTATTCACTCTAGCCTTGAAGATACCCAGGTTATAGTTAGTCGGGAATACAGACGATGGCAAGGTGTTCCATACCCTAACGGTTCGTATTAGGAAGGTGGAGGCAAACCGTTTAGTACGAGTTGGTGGAATGTCGAATGAAATGTATATACACAATATTAAATAAAAATAATAATAAATAAATTCGGGACACTTCCACACACGGTCGCCTGACCCCAAACTAAGCAAAGCTTGTACTATGGCTGCCAGAGACTGATATACATACTTAAATATTTTTAAATGCATACTTAAATATATACTAACACCCAGACATAGAACAAACACAAATGTTCATCACATAAATGTTTGCCCTAGATGGGAATGGAACCCACGTCCCCCAGCTCAGAAGGCTCTACCAACTGAGCCACCGAGGCAGTCGGATCAAAACCACAAATTGCGTGCAAATGAAGTCCGCACAACTTGATCGGTCATCGTAAGGCTTCTCACACTGCGGGTGTCTTTTTTATAGGCTACTTAGTAACGTGGAAAGAGATACAAATGGCCTGACAGACCCTTGCGTGACTTGTTGGTACCGCGATGGATGTTAACGACACGATTCTACTTCGAATTTACCGGTCTGGATGGTGAAATAAAAGGAACCAGCTGCTATAGATTTTATCGTTGACGTAAAGTATGTTTGTGGTGTATTTATGTTCATTGCTCGATGGTAAACAATGAGACTTGTAAGACACTGAAGCATTATTTTGTACTCATGCTTTGTCGTAAATCAAAATTTGTATTTTTAGGTCTTGTTAATATTTTTTTTTTTTTCAAATAGATAATAACAAAGACTGGGCAACCAAAGCCGAAGACCAGGCAGTCGGAAAGGAATATTTTTTTCCCCAGTGTCCCACTACTGTAGTATACGCTCATATGTTCACACAATGAACAAATTGGTGCGTGTTGTCGGCTGGGTTCGAACACGCTCTCTCCGGGTTGAGAGGCGAGCTTTCTCCAACTATCGCGTTTTCAGGGAAAAACTAGACTTTCTATATTTTAGAAAAAATATAGTAACGAAACAGCGTTATGAGTAACTAGCAAAATGTGAAAATATACTAGGTACTTGCTTAAATCTGTACAAGTAAACAAGTTTTTCTGAGTAGGTAGGTACTCAGAACCGTTCGCACCACCAATCTTCCAAGCTCCTTCGTTTCTGCTTCAGAGGCTAGAAAGTTAATTTTCCCGGCTACATTTCGTATAAAAAACTCCCGTGGCAGCTTATTAAAGCCTTTGATATTTAGCCAGGTTACTTTATTAAGTTTTATGTCTCTGCGGCACTCCAATGAACGTAAAACTAAATGCCACGAAAATGACAAGAATCACGTGATAGGACGTTATGAGGACGTATTGTTTTATTATACTAGACGTGTTTTACGGCCTTCTTTATTCTTGTTTCTTAGTGTTTGTGACAAATAACAAGAACCTTGCATTTTCAGGTCGAAAAAGCTTCTTGTTCCATATTTAAAACACTTGAAAATTAAAAACCTAAAACAGTGAGACTTTTTTTTAACAAATGCATCAAAGCTTAGCTACTACAGCTACTAGGCTACTGGTAGGGTTAATTGGGGCAAATACGTCTGTGGGGCAATTGCGTCTTTCGAGAATTACTGACAAGCTATTCACAAATTATGCATCTTTTTACATTTCACCTACATCTTTTTCTAACTTTAGTTGCAATAATCTGTACAAGATGGCGTTACTTGCCTAATTTGTGAAGGGTTTGTCAGTAATTCTCGAAAGATGCAATTGCCTCATTGACGCATTTGCCCCAGTTGACCCTATTTGTTTAAAGCTTATTGAGACTGCGAGATCTTTATGTGCTTAGCAACATGTTTGTTCTCTCATCTTAAATGATAGTTTCTGACTAGAAAATGCCTTCTAAAATCTTAATCTGTCAAGTTTATTTTTGTGCGCCATAAGCAGTGTACCGTAAATAACCGGAAAGTGTTTACCTATTGCTATAACTTTTCAGTTATACTAACCTTTTTAGTATTCACTAACGAGGAAAATAGCACGAAAATTACCACACTTGTAACTGGTATCATTATCATGTTACCGTTATCAGATACCGTGCAAGCGAGTTGAAATCAATCTAGCTATCTTTACCCGTATTAACGACCTAAGTTTGCACGCTAACCAACGATGTAATTTTCAGGTTAAGCTCTTCGTCTACTTACAAGCTTTGTGTCCGATCTCCTAGCAATGAAACTTTCATTATAAATAAATCAAAAATGAACCTAATGTTTTGTGATATAAAATCCTTTTAGATTGTCTTTTTTAGAGCGAGCAGTGCGCGAGCTACCCGCTGTCAGCAGTTCTCGCTGGAAGCTCAGCAAGTCTTTCTAAAATAAACTTTATGTCACAGAACAATAAGTTCATTTTTCTTGTATACCTACCATTGCAAGGCGGTTGGGCTGAGCTTGTAAGTGAACGATAGCTTTCGATGGACTGCTTTGGCCGCAGTACTTGCCAAAACTTGTGCTACTTTATTTTTAAAGAAAATCTAAGGTAAAAGTTTACTGAATTTTGACAAGCTGAAGCAGTAACAAGCCGTTTTGATTTTTAACCGACGAAAACGGAGGAGGTTAGCAAGTCGATGCGGATTTTTTTATGTAGTCTGATTTTGATAACACTCGTATTAACACCTTGTTAATTGAATTAATGTCTACCACAGACAGTTAGATAAATAATTTTGTTTGATAAATAATTTAGTAAATCTTGTGGTCTAAAAATAATTTAAATATGCGATAAATTAATATGTGAAACTAAATCTAGACTTTCTTTTTTCCATTAAACTAGTCTCTGTTTGATATATCCACAAATAGAATTATTGAATTTCTATTGACAGAATAACCTTTACCAAATCTCTTGAGATGCCTAGTTATCAATATTTACGCAACATATCTCAATTATATAAGGGGCAAGGCAGACAGAAAAGAACGTACGACGAGAATGAGACACGGACGGCGTCCCTTCAATGTACAGACCTACTAATACAGAAGAACTAAAGACGATTTCAGGAGACAGGTTAAGAAGTGGTTGATGAAAGAGTGTTTTTAAGAAAACAATGATGATTATTAAATAAAATGACTTGTTGCTTACATTTTGATAATTGGACTTGCATTTTTATTAATTATTTAGTTCATGTACGACTACTGTCGCTAATGGCAGAACATTAGCTTTAAACTTTATTGAACCCATTGACATGCAAATAAAATGATTTGATTTACTTTCTTAGCTACGATATTTTTTTAATGTAGAATAGGTCGGCGTTTTATCACCAACTCGCTTGATGTTAAGCGATGTTGTGGTCTGAGATGGAGCACGACGACCTATAAGGTATTCACTCTAGCCTTGAAGTTTTGTAGAGTGAAGAAGTACAGAGATACATATATGTGTATGTGTTTCTTATTAGTAAGATGTATGCACCACACATACATCTTACACAGAACACATACAGAGAAGCTGGCGTGTAGAAATGAGACGTTTCTCGTTTTTTTGAAAGTGCAATGTCTCCGCGTCGTTCTTGTTTCGTCCTCGGCTCACATCTTTTCTATCTAGCCAGCGCCTAAGGTGACTGAAAAAACCTTTCAAGTTACGTCATTATTCTTGACAAATACTGTAAAGCTATTTATCTTGGAGCTAAGGCTGCCTCCACACGTGTTATTGAATCCTCTGAAGCTACGTTTCACAAACAGAGACTATCTATTTATTGTCACGAGAATAAAATATCGTGCAGCCGTTTTTGAGTAAATACAAACATAATATTAAACACACACACAAATATAAAATATTAACTAACTAGCTTCTGCTCACGGCTTTGCCTGCGCAGTCTACAGGAAACAAATGACGTATTTCTCTTCAGAAACAAACATTATGAGTGTTTTCATTAATATATTAAATTAATTACGTAATGTGGTTTTCTAGCGAAACAAGTTTAAGTACGTAGCTATCAAGAATGATTCTAGTCTACTAGTTTCTATGTATTTGTATGAGATACGTTCCATAGCAAATGACGTGAAGCGAACGATACATCTTATATACATAGGAACATAGAAACCAGTAGTGCCGCGACTACCACATCATCTCCTACTGTCGTCTGCGGACTACGTCTACGGCGTCTACGGACTTATACCTTTATAACGAAATAACCTTTGAGTATCAATACTCTTGAGATTAAAGGATTAAGTCTTCTTAGAAGGTTATTTTCGATAAAAAGCTAAAAGTACCTATCTAAAAGTATTTGTACAATGGTGACCCTCGACTGAACTTTTTGTATTGTTAAGTATTGTAAGTTTGAAAAGGTCAAGCGAACTTTACCCAACAATATAACATATTTTATACTAGTATGTCTGCTATACAAACATTGAAGATAATAAGATATCTCTTTGAATGTGTTGCTAGATGTGTACGAAGTCATGTCAAATAAATACCAAGCTTATTAAAGAGGTTTATGCTCTAGAGGTCTCCAGTCTAGACTTTGAGGTAAATTATTAACGAGAAATGTGTAAGCACTCTTCAACTAGGACTTTTTGTACTCATCCACTACTTCAAGTTTTATTAAGTGTTCTTTTTACACAACTCAAATTGAATTAGCGTTAGTGAGTCAATAGGAGTCAAGTGTTCAAAAATCGTTTTAAAAAGAACGTTACAAAATCTTAAGTGGTGAAAAAGAGCAAAAAGAGAAAGATCACACAGACATAGAGTACTTATCAAGATATACATTTAGTTATAGAGCTTACTGTTTGTATTTAGATATTGTAAATATTGTGTTGCAATCTGTGCATAATAACAAAGATGACATTATTGCATTTCGTAAAAATATGAATCAATGATTCATGAATTCATGATCCTACTCGTACCGCTAAGATGCCATCAAATAGTTTTTTATAAATAAATAGGTTATAAGGAATCTAAATACGTACTACTAGAGCCGACGTCACTGGTCCTGGTGGTCCAGGTGGTCCCTGTGGCCCAACCAGACCAGGTGTTCCGTCCAGGCCAGGCTCCCCTTTAGGCCCAGGTTGACCTTCAGGGCCGGGCGTGCCAGTCTCCCCTCGTTCGCCCCTGTCGCCTTTCGGACCAGGCGGGCCGACTGGTCCAGGCTCACCGATTTGACCCTGCAAATGAACAACGTTATAGTGTTTGTTGCTGTGACAGAATATGGATTTACATAATTATATAATAATCACGCCTCTTTCTCATAGGGGTAGGCAGAGACCACTTCTCTCCACTTACTACGTTCCTGGCATACATCTTTCGCTTTTTCTACTTTCATGAGTTTTTCACCCTCGCTCGCTCGGCTTGACCTGGACTTCCTTTAAAACTAACGTACTACAAAATGTGGTATGTTTTATGTTTGTTGTTATATGTTATATATATGTAGTGGTTGATAATTCATCTACTTTCTTTACAAGAGCTCCCAGGATTCAGATCCAGGCCTTGTCAGATATTTCCTAGGGAGTTTGTAGTGGTTTTATTTGTAGTGTTTTACAAAGTAAAAAAGTTATTGCACCTTTACTGGTCGCATGTATGCAAAAAAAGCTTAAACTTATGCGACAAAATAAACAAATTCATGTTGATCACTTTGTCATCATATTTCATACAAAAATATCGCTCGTTCAACTTTCAGACCCTGTTTAGACAACACAATGTGGTAACCTTTGTAATCTTTCGTGTACTGAGACCGTAGATATGCCTACATTCTACAATATTGTTCTACAAACTACCCTTTGAACGGAAAACGTATTAGGCTCATAAAATATTTATACGCCGTTAACGTGGGCTTTTTATTTTGCACACTTTGAGCGAAAAATTAGTTGCCGAGGCTCGCCGGCTTATGATTTCCCCTGACACCAACCTGCCTGCCTTTTTATTAGTTATTGTGTTTGTCACGGAATTATATTAATCTTACTGTTTTTCCGGGTGCTCCTGTGGTCCCATCTGCGCCTGTCGGTCCTTGGGGACCGGGCATCCCTTTGAGCTCCGGCATCACTTCCAGAATTTGGGAGATGTCGGTGAGACTGCATCTGCATTGGCCTTGGACCTGATCAATCAAAAAAGGCAAGTAAATAAATAAAAGTTTGAATAGGGTCAACTGGGGGCAAATGTATCTGTGCGGCAATGTCGTCTTTTGAGAATTACTGACAAACCCTTCCCAAATTAGGCGCCACCTTCAGCTTTTTTGTATCTTTAGTTGCAATAATCTGCACAAGATAGCGTTAGTTGCCTAACTTGTGAAGGGTTTCTCAATAATTCTCGCAAGATGCAATTGCCCTACAGACGCATTTGCCTCAGTTGACTTATAAATATAAATTAAAACACTGAGTAATTTATTTTATTTTATTTATTTTTAATATAACGTCACGTGACGTACGTCGTTTCGAGTCGCGTTTATAACTACCAAGAATACAAGACTAGACTTGAAGTTATAAATTATTCCTGTAGTAATCATCACGTTAGGGAATTAACAGCTGGTCAACAGCTACGCAAATGCCTAGACAAAAAACGTATTACCTCTCCAAAAAAATATTTAAAAACTACTTTAACTACAAAGAATGTACACTGTGTACATTCTTTGATACCTTTTGGCCTTTAAGTAAATCGATAGTAAACGGATAACGATTGGAAACATTATACTCAATAATTAGTAGGTAGATAATAAAGGTCAATTATCAACTCAATAAAGTCATAAGTATATTCGTATTAAACCTATTGATAGCATAAAAATAGCTATCATAGACGTATTACGAAGAATACGCGTTACCAGAATTTGTTCAATGATGCTTATTCAAAAGAAACAGAGAAAAATGGTACAAACTGTTATTTTTAGCAATTTTCTTATCAATCAGAATGCTTTACCTAATATTTTAAAGACTTCAAGCTTGTACCGGAGTTCTTTCACTAGCTGTGCTCTGCAGCCTCATCCGCGGTTAAATCTTATTAATTCCTATCTGTTAAGTCTGTGTCTAATTATTAAAGCCTATCTGTTATCACTACATAGTATAAAACAAAGTCGCTTTCTCTGTCCCTATGTCGCTTTGTATGCTTAAATCTTTAAAACTGCGCAACGGATTTTGATGCGGTTTTTTTTAATAGATAGAGTGATTTAAGAGGAAGGTTTATATGTGTAATAACATCCATTAAATAGTGGATAAATACTGTTATTTTGGAGGTTTCTAATGTGATGTCGTTAATTATCATTTTTTTTCCGCTTACATTGCAAACGCAGGCTGAACCCTACGAGATTTATCAAAATAATGTACTAATTATTTGTACACATTGAAAAGGTCTACAGAAAACTCTGCGATGGTATATGTCTATCTCTTATGGATATCCCACAACAACATTTTTTTGTTTATACCCGTGCGAAGCCAGAGCGGGCCGCTATGTTTTTATATACAACGTTCACAGTTTTTCTGTAGTGTATTTAGTATCAGCATTGCACCCGTGCGAAGCCGGGGCGGGTTGCTAGTTATAGACTATAATATATTTCTGTGTAAAATTTTAAACCGCGGTTATCCTACTAATCCTACTAATATTATAAACACGAAAGTTTGTAAGAATGGATGGATGGATGGATGGATGTTTGTTACTTTTCCACGCCAGAACGGCTGAACAGATCTGGATGAAACTTGGCACAGAGATAGATTATAGTCTAGAATAGCACATAGGATACTTTTTAACCGCGGGTGAAACCGTGGGGCGCAGCTATATAAAAGTTTTTATATTAAAGTGTGACTTGTGAAAATACTTCAGGAAAAGTTAAATAATATTAATTTAGTACTATACGTATTTTTAATCTGCTGTACGGTATTCTAACTAAGCATATACTTAATTTCAATTTTGAACCCGTTTGCTTTATCAACATACCACACTCGGATTGTACAAAATCCCCACGTACCTATCTATACAAAAGGCCTTTAGAAATATTCCCAAAAGCGGCCAAATGCGAGCAGATAATCTTGTGAATAGCACGCGGACTCCATTCCCTCTAGTTTCACTGTACTGTATTAAGTATACTTTGGTACTGTAGGAAGACCTTCTCATTCACGCTATACACCGAGCCATGTTTAGGAATGGCCATTTTAATGCAAAATAATGGAATCCCTTCCGAAGGTTGCCCCAATTTTCTTGCAAGCTGTATGAGGATTTGAGTATGAATATTGAAATGTGTTTTGGAAGGGTTCATAATTCGGTATTGAGTCGACTTTGAAATGAAATCTGATATTGTAGTAGGTAATTAAAATTATCGTACGTTTATTACCCGACTGCGCAAGAAGGAGGGTTATGTTTTTTGAGTGTGTGTATTGTTTGACACGCCCTACAACCTAAACAGCTTGATGGATTTCGACATGTGAGGTGTCATTTGAATCGTCTTGATAGAGACATAGGGTATAATATTTTGCAGCCGGGTCTTTTAATAATGTTACTTGTCTTTATCACGATTTAAAAAAAATTAGACGTTTTGAGTGATGGAAATCATAATCCTTACCAATTTTAAAATGGGAACGTGAGTTTCTTTATGATTTATGATTTAAAACACGGGAATTACTCACGTACGATTCAGTCGATTATTCCGACTAAAGTTTCAACCGCATTCGGCGGTCTTCATCAGGGCGAGTGCGCGCGCGCGGCTGCGTCTCGCATAGCACTGAGTTACTTTGTTTATTTGTTAAGCTTTCACGCCTTAACTACTCAAGCGATCATCATGAAACTTTGCAGACACGTTGTCAAGGGTACAGAAAAGAACATTAGATATCATATGGATATGGAATACCGAAAACGGCTCCTGTGGCACCAATGCCATAACCGCGCTAGTTATCAATATTTAAATGTATTATGAACTCAAAGTCAAAGTCAAAAGATACACTTATGAACGTCAAAATTGTTTAAAACGTCAAATAAGACAGAGGCAAATATTTAAAACTATTATGAACTCAAAGTCAAAGGCAAAAGATACACTTATGAACGTCAAAGTTGTTTGAACGTCAAACATACAGAGGCAGCCTAGCGCTAGCCGGCTAGACTCGACCGCTTTGTTGAGTTACTACTCAGAAAAATAGGCAAGAAACTACGGATTTTTTTTAAAAAATAAATTGTTGTCTATGACTAGCATTTTCGTCACAATTTTGAATCGAAGAGATTAACGAAAGCGTAGAATTTAAATTATTTTAAACTTATTATCTTATTGGTAGGATATCTCGTAGATTGGTACCTACGAGACTTCCTTGCATAAGTTATCTCTATTATGTTAATTGTCATTTTTAAAACTGCAAGTGGAATAAAAAATCCTGCCAAGTATTTTGACTTTTATCGAATAATTAAGTCAAATATACATCAAATAATTAAATAGAATATCCAACATTCAGTTAATTATTTTGATGAATCCTATTACTAGCTTTGACACATTCCTATTATGGTTTCAGATCACGATCGCTTAATTGTATTATGGTCATTGGGTCAGTTATATGCACGAGTGGACCTCAAACGGATGACCAACTGACTGCTGGTAGGTAAATTGGCGTAAGGACTTCCACACATCAAAGGTGTTGATTACACTGGTGAGGATCGTTTTCTATGTTGAAATCGATAGCAGAGTTGATACTAGATTAATGATATTTGAAGCTGATTTGATGATTAGTTTAGATGTTGATTAGTTGAGATGTTAATTATTAGAGATGTGGATAACTTTGGTATTATCTTGGTACATTTTGTGTGCGTGTACTTCTCGTATGACAACCAAAATAGTTAGAACTCTAGTAGGTTTTGTAATCATATTTTTTTCTGTGTAAATAATATTGTCAGTAGCTGTTTTTTTATTAGTAGGTGTTATAAGTTTGACGTGTATGTGTGTATATGTGTCTGTTTGTAGCATCGTAGCTTCCGATCGGATGAACCGATTTTGAAATATATTTTTTTTTAGTTTAAAAGGTGAATTAGTCGGGGGTGGTCTTAGCTACGAAACCGGAGTAGGAGGTTTTTAAAATTTTTAATTTACATAATACTTGTCTTTAAGTAAATTTTGGAGTTTTATTTCCTATGGAATCCTAAAAGTCAGTAAGTAGGTGATCTACGTAAGGTTTTTCTAAAAACATTGAAAATAATTGTTTTGCTGAAATATGCATAAAAAAATTGTGAAGCCGTACTCCATGTGCGTTACGGTTAATAAAATAACTTTTTAATTAATAACTAGGTGCGCCCCGCGGCGTGACGCGCTGTTAAGTAACCTACTTGCTAATGCATCCAGGGTATAAGCCACCTCCTTAGCAAATTTCATCAAATTCGTCAATCCGTCCATCCGTTTGAGCGTGAAAAAGTAACAAGCTTTTCACTCACAAACCTTCGCCTTCGTAATATTATTGTGATGTTTTTATTTATTTTCAGCTAACTTTAGCTATGTGTCATTTCAAAAACTTTCGTTATAATTTAACGCATTTCCCAAAATAATCTACTTGATTTTGCAGCTACAAACATACATTATGCCAGCCACATTTTGCCAAAGTTTGCGTTAGAAATTCAAGTTGAATGTTTGGAACAGAGCCCTGCTAGAGGACATTGGACGTGTGGTGAAATACCGCGTGACCCAAGAGTTGCGCCACATGGACTGCTAATGAGGAAACTTTTTCTTTTGTAAGTTGAATTGTTTCTGCAAATGGACGGTCATCAATGCAGGAGTAGCAACGTAGTAACATGGCAAAAGAATTTGAAAAACTAATGTTTAACCACTATAATTTCACGCTTGTTTATTTCAGAACTGGTGTTTTTTTTATGTAGAGTAGGTCGGCGTTTGACCACCAACTCGCCTGATGTTAAGCGACGTTGTGGTCTAAGACGGAGCAAGACGACCTATAAGGTACTTATTCACTCTAGCCTTGAAGTTTTGTAGAGTGAAAAAGTACAAAGACGGCAGTTGAGTGAGGCGCTACAAGTGCGCTATTGCTCAGACCCGTCTTCGGAACGGTTCAAAATTCAAAATTCAAAATGGATTTATTCATTGGACATAATTACATGCACTTAGAATCACAATAGGTACAACGTACCTATATAATATATATAATATATATAATCGGAATAGGTTACAACGGACTACACCCCGAAACACGACTAGGTTATTTCACGGCATGGCTTGGTCCGGTGGGTGGTAACTAGCCGCGGCCGAAGCCTCCCAAACAGAGTTTGCTACCCGGTTAGCACTACCCGCGGACCACGTGTAGGGAATCAAAATAGAGTACACTCCTACGGACGTGGGTAGCTCAGCCCCCCAAAAAACAATGGTGTTGTGTAATACAATAATTAACGAATTATTCTTGGAATATCATGTATTTGTATTTAATTTTGCTCATGTATCAAGGACTGGCAGCAAGTACTCATAAATTGTGAATTGATCGTTTATCCTGAAAAAGATCAAAGATTGACGCTAAATTAGCGTACTTACGTTAATTAGCTATTATCTGTGCTTTGTTAAGGCCCCGTAGTACACGAAATCACCAAACACAAGTATTTTGTTTGCGCCTAGTTTGATATGAAGATTTGTGATGATCAGATGCAAAAAATACAGCGAGTAGAAGAAACAACCAAGTAAAATTTAACCGAAGTACAATTGGATACAGTTAAGCATAGTTAGTCCAAGCGCCATTTTCGTTTTTTTGGGAAATTACATAAACGCGTTTTTATTGGCAGGAGGTTTGCATTTGTATCGTCTGAAAGTAAATCTATTTATATCGAAGCTTCTATTTGTAATTTAACATATTACAAGAAAAAAACACAAAATAAGTATTTATTTTGGAAGATATAGCTAAAATGCACTTGGACTCTCAATAAATATGATGTTCTCATTTTGCAAAACGAGTCCAAGGGCCATAAATAGCTAAAAATGCACGTGAACTCGCAACAATATGCTGTTCTCATTTTGCAAAACGAGTCCAAGGGACATTAATGTCCATTTCCTATCGATTAAATCCGTGGCACGTAGGAATAACTGAACAACTCGACTTGCATGATTTTTTTTTATTGGCTTAAACGCTTCCTTCGTATGCGCTTTACTATGTATAAAAAAATCAGCCCGAAATATACAATAGTTTTAGAGCAATCGCGTTTTGTACATCTCGACACCCTTGCATTTTGTGGTGTTTTACTTGATAAAACGACTTATCAAGTGTGTGTTTGCTTACTAATATTGACATCTTGAATTATCAACATCAACACATGTTCAAAATATTGAAGATCTCGACTTATACACCTAAGCCTTTTCTGCAAAAAATAATTTTAACTTGACAAATTTAGATGTCAAGCATAAGTTTGTGTATGAATAATTGTCATCTTGATTTATCAACTTACACTCACATCCAAAATACTGGATATCTCGACTTATACACATAGCCTGTTTCTGCCTCCATTAACAAATCGAGATGTCAAGTTATGGCAAGCCAAATATTTTTGTTTAAAAAGTGACATTATCACATGTTCACTTTTACCTTTGCCGTGGTGATTTAGTTTTCATCTGCAATAGCAAGATATCAAGTTGTTATCTACCCGAGCTGGATATTTTTTATGTTCCTACTGGAGCCTAAACGCCAACAAACATGCCATGCAACAACGTGAAGTAAATATAAAAAATATATTATAATGCTCTACATTATTGGTGACTATTACTATCATTGGTGTACTATGTACGAGTACCTACCTACATGCATACTTACACAAAAGATTCAAATCAATACAGGGTTGATTGATAGCGGGGTGCAAAGCCGTAAAGAGACGCTAGCATAGATCATTTAGACCCTTTAGAGCCATGGTTGTCTAAGACGAAGTCTGACAATTTTTTAAATCTGTGTTTTAAGGTTTTTGGGAAAAACACCAATGATGGCCAATCAGAATAAGAAGTTCCTTTTTTTTCACTTTATTTAATTTAAATAATAGTCATAGCACCGCGAGAATCCAACTAGAAAAGAAAGGTAAACCATTTAGAGTAGGAAAGGGTGTCAGACATGGAGACCCTCTACCTCTAAAACTATTCTCAGCGGTTGTCGAAACAATCTTTAGAAGACTTTACTGGGAAAACCTCGGAATCACTGTCGGAGGTTCGCAGACGATATATATATAATGTTATTTGCTGAAACACCTAAAAACAAATAGAAAATGATACTTGAACTAGCGGATGAAAGTGAGAAGAAAGGTTTAAAGTTGAACCTAGAGAAAACAAAGGTAAGGACAAACGGGAAGAAAACCACCATACATCTAGGAAATAACCAAATTGATTACAGTGATGAATATATCTACCTGAGACAGCTAATAACACAAGAGGTCCCTATACGCAAAGAAGTTGACAGAAGAATAACAAATGGCTGAAAGAGATACTGGAGTCTGAGAGAAGCCATGGAAGATAAAACTCTTCACATTAATGTAAAGAAAAAACTTTTCAACACCTGCGTACTACCTGTTTTAATGTAAAATCAGAAGACTCAAATGGCAATGGGCAGGGCATATGATAAGAGGCCAAGAGAAATGGAGCAAAATTGTGACACGATGGTGCCCTAGGAAAAGGAAAAGGGGCAGACCACAGAAAAGGTGGGATGATGACATTAGACAGGTAGCAGGAGTAACTTGGAATAGAGTGGCCCAAGATAGACAGGAATGAAAAAGGTTGGAGGAGATCTTTGCCGATTGGCAAACAGACCTACAAAAAATAATTAAGTATTATAATAGATTAAGATTAGTTTAACTACCAAAATATACTTGTAAATCCACAGTCATAGTTTTTAGTTTTTAATACTTTGTAAATAGATACTAAGTTGGTCTGAATAAAGGGTTTTATTATTATTTATTAATATTATTATTGATCGAAGTAATGTGTAAGCAATCTAACAAAACATGTATTAAGCATGTGTGTCATTAGACATTTTTACAGATTTTTTACAGCCACTTAAGATTACAAAAATTTTCAAAGATTTTTTAAAACGGTTTTTTGAAGTCGTTTAAAATAATAATTAGAAAAGCTTTTTTAAATAAGACCTTTTATAAGTAGGTATTTATGTCTTGTAGTGTGTTTGATTAATATTTTCTTATTTGTAGAACTCAACGATTGCCAACTGTTGATTTCTCGGGATAATAAGTCTAGCCTATGTGTTAATTTAGTGTATACTCTAAATAATACATTTTAATTAGAAACAAATGTGTTTCCATTGTGTTTTTCCCATATGTTTTAAAAATAATTTTAATAAGTTAGTGAAAATAGTTTTTAGATTATGTAAATGAGCGTATAATTCCAAAAAAAAAATATTTTAAATACTAAGACTTTTATTACATTTTGCATTATATGCTGAAAAGTATGATATATCTTGTAAAGTAGTAATAATTACTTGACAAACTATATCTGTTTGAAGTTGTCATTGGTTTACTAATGAGAAATAATGCTTTTTCCATTGAAATAACTAAGGTAACCGATAAAAATGATCCGTACTCAGATGGTGAATAACTGGATAAATGTCCTTAAAAGCCAAAACTTGGTCTACAAGTCGAGTTATCAACTTATTCAAGGCATTTCAGCAGTTGTCAAACTGCTGAAATGTCTATTATTATGTAAACTATAAGTTGTTTCGTTAAATTCTTGAAACCATACGAAAGAGCGTCTCAAGTAACCCTCAAAATAACTTTGACATCATCGTTTAACTAACTTACCGACTAAACAGAAAATGTCAAACTTTAAAATGGCTGCCCTGAAAAATTGACGTTTTTGCGATGTTCAGTTATTCCTGCGTGCCACGGAAATAAAAAATATATATTTTTCCATACTTGCTTAGCATCATAAATTGGTAGATGATAATGAGGACTGAGAAAAATAAATGAAAAGCTATGAAAATGGCATGTCTGCAATATTACAGACAGGATAATATCAACTAATATTAATATTAACCATAATATTAACTTAGACGGACAGATGTTTGATGATAAGACAGATGTTTGATGAGAACATATCGAGTAAGATAGAGTAGGTAGATACTAAATCTACTCTAGACATGATCTGGATCAAAATCTAAATGTACATTAAAACCTTCAATATAATCATCAATCGTGTCGTCTGAAATCATTTTTTTTATAAAATGACATAGCGTTTAAATCTTCCAATTTTTTTCTGAAACAGGCTTTCCTGTAGCCCAAAGCGTTACCATTTATTTAAAACATTAGTGTCCTCTTCTACCTTTTTTCTCTCTCTACATCAATTTCTACGCTTTCTTCCTCTTCTACACTTGTCTCGACATTTATTTTTAATGTATGATCTTTTTTTAGGCCTCCATCAGGTCACTTAGAGAGCAGCTTTTGTGGCACTGAGGGCAGGACATTGGATGTCCCATGGTTTGTGTTGCGTCGCAGCCACACTCGTGAGAACCCATGTCAGAGAACCCCCACTTGCTCATGTTGAACTTGCAGCGAAGTCTGTTTAGCGAGTTCCACGTGGGCTACGTCAAGTCGTTGCCTGGGGGGAGTTCCTCTGCCGGTTTTACGAACTCTTGTGATGGTGCGCACCTTTCCAGCCACAGTTTGTAGCAGGACTCTCGGGGATGGGTGGGTAACGCCTTTGTGGAACTGAGAAAACCTTTGCGACTCTTGAGGCGGTTGACCGGGGGGTAAAAAACTGTAGAGTGGGTGTCTTGGGTTTTGTTCTTGCTTATATTTTTAGTAGAGCAATCGACTGCTCTGCGGAATTTTAGGGGAACAATGCCGGCAAGAGGGTAAAAAGATTTTAGGTGTGTATGATTTTAGGGTAAAAAGATTTAGGGTGGGTTTCAAGCAGCCAGTTATTTTCTGCATGTTTCATTGAGTGCAACATCTACTTCCTTAGCATGGGAGGAACGGTGTCACACTGGACACGCGTATTTCCCAGCTGAGAAACTGGTGCTAGCCTGGATGTGCGCAGTACTTGAGGTGAGGTGCCTCATGAGGTGGAAATGAGGCGGGAGAGTAAATTGTTCCTGGTAACTTTTAATTTTGTTTTCATACAGTGCTCTTTGTAAGTCAGTGGCCTGTCATGTTTTACTCTTAGGTTGGTTGGGCTGTAACAGTGCTTTATAGCGATGTCTCGCCAGGATATGTAGAGTGAGCGTCCGCCTTGACGGTTTCGGAGATGGAAGGCGCATGACTGGATCTTGGACGGATTTGGTCGTTAGCTATTCTCGTCGTAGTATTTCCTGATGTCTTCCAGGGGGCTCCTGTGAGTATCATCTCATTTTATTCTTATTATTATTCGAGGTGAGGGCGTTAAGTCCTGCACTGATCGCAGTCCCACTTGGGGTGTTTTGTGCATTTCCCCCTGCCAGCACTTACCCGAGCCAACCCAACTCCTTAAAATACCGGAGTGAAGCTCTGGGGCGCTGGCATAGTTGCTCCAGTGGCGTAGATAGTAATCAAATAATATACCTTTGCCGCTGCTGAGTCATTTCTAATTGTGGCGGCAGGGAGAGAAGGAAGTGAGTAGTTAACTTCAACTATTTTTATGCATCACAAGCCTATGCGACATATGCTTGGATTATTGGGTTACGTTTGGAATCAAACTTACGTTTCTAGTTCTGCAAAACTAGTCCAAGTAACAAACAATTGTCGCGTGGACTACTTATGCATAACACTACGTCGTTTGGGCTTGTAATGTATAAATGGAAATGTGTTTTCTTATTATACAATTTGGTTGTTATTTTTAAATTGGTTATTGGACTTGTGTTGCGTATCGAAATATACCATTTGCTATAGAAGGCGCTTGGACGGGGTATCAAAAAATACCACTTAAGAGTTCAACTGCTACAAGAGTGCTTTTTCTATGGCTAAATTATGCCCTAAGGATTACAAAAATGCAAAAAAATCAAAAAATGGAATTTGGCGCTTGGACTCGTTATGCTTAACTGTATCCAATTTTGAAAATCATTCTCATTTTGGAAAAAAAGAAACCAAAAAACTATCGGAACGTAGTTCTCTAAATTTTCAGCGATTACACCAATTTTTTTTTATTATTCAATAACCAGATTAGTTCTCTAAAGTTTAACCGAGCAACATATTCTTATTTGTATTCTTTTTACTATTAAAACCAATAAAAACGGCAAAAAAATGTATTTCTAATCACCGATCTCATTTTACCATCAAATGTGATTTACGATTTTCAACTCTAAATGGAGCGGGTTACGTAAACGTATGTGAGGGTAGATAATCGTGGAATGACCGAGCCTTAAGTCTTTTACAAAGTCCTTAATTCCAGACTCCATTTAACGCCATTTTATGAAGCTTTACGTTTCGTTTTATAAAGTTGAAACAAAACGAAACTCAGCGCATCCGTTGGCCTTCCACTTGGTCTGAACCCCGCATAAGTCAAAGCCAATTTTTAAAACTTTTCCACGGAACCGCAAGATCGAAACCTATAAATTCACAAACGCGATTGAGGTAAAACTCGGAAAGAATTTACCGGTGTACAAAATCGAGTGCGTGCTTGGACGTGACGGGGGTGACAACTCTGAAGCGAATACGTCAACAGTATTCAGTTTCGCAGTACTGTAGATCATAAATGTCATAACATAGTCATTGATTTTCCATGGTCTTATTGGTAAGTTCTACTGCAGATGTTTTCTTAGTTTTTCGATCTATAACTGACGTTTAAAATGGACAATATTATGGTCAAAGCCATCAGATCAACCCCTGAATTTGGTATGCTTAAACGTCTTTTTATCAATCGACAAAGGACATCCACTGCTGGTAAAGAACCAAGCTGAAAGCTTGATTGCTAAAGAATTTGTTTTATGACATTCAAGATTGTTCTAAATAAATTGAGAGACTATTGAGTTCTTATTTGATATGAAATTTCTTAATTTTTTAACTTTCTTGTTGTAACATATGTAACTCTTGAGAGTGACATATTTTAGTATTTGATAGTAGTAGTTTAGCAGTAGAACTATTACTATGTGATAGGTCCACAGACAACAAAATATGTTTATTCAAGAGTTCACAGTATCTAGTGCAGTAATTTGAAAGGCGCATTGCGGATGTAATTTCGTTTTTCTTTTTAAATGTTTCCAAATTTAAATTTCACTCTGGTTGCTATCATAAACTTTAACAGCGGCCGGTTCGTTCAGTCTGATTTCATATTTCTTTTATTGAAATATTATTGTATTGAAAAGCACCCCAATAACTTATTATGGGCATCACGCATTGCTAGTACCTACTACTCATAATGTTGTCAAAAAGTAATTAAAGTTTCTAATTACTTTTCTTTTGTTTTGTTCTTGTTTGTATTATGAAGTTGGTGTACTGCATTTTAGAGTGAGTTAAAAGCAAGTCGTCGGCGGTGATATCCGGTGGATCACTGGAATCTTGACCCACTTTTGGGCCATGTGTCTCACGGCAAAAGCGAATGTGAAACAACCGGAAGCTGTATTTGTCCGACGTGGATAAATTTATCAGTGGTTTTGGTGGTCTCGTTTTTTGAATAAACATGCTTAATCCGATTGTAGTGTGTCTAAATTAATTGCCAACTCAATTATTTACGATCAACTTGTACTGCTAGGAAATTAAAGGTCTTATATAAATTAACGCAAAAAAAGGTTGGCCATGCAACTTGTTATAAATGCAAGCAAAAAATGAAATATAAAACCCTATATTTCTGAACGTAAACATATTTTGATTCTTTTAACATCCATACACTTTAATGTTGAACACAGCATGCTTACTCGTAAATACTCAGTGTTAACTTCGTGTTAGAATAATTTAATCTTATATTTTATGTCAGAACACAGAAAGAGAACCATACTGTATTTTGAGTGTTTTATATAGAGGTAGATTCAGATTACGCAAAGAACTTCAAGCTGCAGTTTTATTTCAAAATTTGATCTATAGGTTTGTTACCGATTTTAAAGCGTAGCATCGCCTCTCTATCCCACGTAGGCGAGTGTCCTCGTCACGTCCACAATACTTAGACGCCGGGATTGTGCCGGAAACTTGGTAATCCAACTTCGAGGTAATTTGTTGTTGTGAGAACGGGATTATGGAGCTCTAACTATAGCTACCTGGCTAATTTTTGTACGCATCTAATGCTTTGTTTGTTTCGCCATTCATTCGGAAAGTTTTGGATATAAATTAGAAGAATGTTTCGGAGTTAAACGTAAAGAATTGTAATTAGCTAAAGAAAGAAGGAATCTAATCTTGTTAGAATGTTACGTGATTTGCTTACAAATTAACGTTGTAAATATACCTTAATTATAGGTAATACAGATGTTATAAATAAAAATTTAAAAAAAACCCCTGATAGCGATATTCATCAACACCGATTTACATCAAATATAGCTAAGAACACTCCCGACCATTCAAACAAAAAAAAAAACACACACACAAACAAACACACACATATGCACACTCACCCACACACATACACGTACAACTTATAACACCCCGTCGTTTTTGTGTCGGGGGTTAAAGAATGCAAAACAGTACTTGATCGGTTGAGGCTAGTTGATCAAATCTCATTTGATCAGTGCGGGTCACTTTTAGTAATTGGTATTAAAAACTCGATATAAGAAGTAAAAATAGCTTCAATAAAATACTTACACCATCTCCTTTATCACCAACGTAAACTGAAATAAAAAGTATAATAATGATATTAGGAACATTAACGCTATAGAGAATGATAGATAACAAAGTTTTGTAGGAACCACTAAAACGTAGATAGTCCATTACTTTAATCCCTTTAATAACGTCTAAGATAATCATGTACCCTATTCTAAGTGTAACAAATTAGTCGCGTCACTGATTTGTTAAGTCCAAAATCCTTCCAGTAAGCAATATACTCTCACACCATTATTTCACTAAAACGACCCGCTGTAAGTACAGCGAAAGCCTGAGGGACTCACAGAAACGTAACGCTTCCAAAGAAAAAAGACGTAACTACATACGTCTTCGTCGTTTCCTTCGTCTTTATTCAACTGGTGATGCGATTGGGAATAAGAGCGTAACTACATGGTTCCTGTAAAGGTTTACGTCTTTTTTCTACGGAGTTCGAAATGTGTCAAGCGTGATTGATGTATTGTAATGTACTTACAAGGCGACGAATGCGACACGACCGGCAGTCTGTTTTCTTCGGGATTTACCTAAAAATAAAGGAAAAAAGTGTTGCAGAAGTGTGTAAAATAATATGTATCTACTTAGAGTAAGTACAGAATAAAACTAATCAAACAATTTATAAGTACAGGTAAACGTTAAGTAACCCGTTGTCCTAGATGAAAGAAAAACGCAGCAACGTGATGCGACCCGACACGATTAGACGCGATGTGAAAATATCATGTAGCCATTGTACGTATGTTTGTGAGGCTTACGTGGCCAACGTAGGCCACATAATGGAAGTACAATGACTACTTGGTATTTTCGCGTCGTGTCAAATCGCGTTGGGCTACGTAGGCCACACACACACGTACAACGAGTACATAATAGATATTTTTGCGTCAATTCGAATCGCGTCGCGTCGCGTTGTCGCGTTTGTCCTTCACTTAGGACAACGGGTAAAGTTGATACTTTTAGTAAAAAAAAAAAGAAAAAATGTTCATCAATTTACTTTAAAAATTTTGTTCTTCATTTGTTGGTTTCGGTGATTTTCCTTTCAATAAAATATCTAACCGAGGAAAAGCCTTAAATGTTCGGTCGTTTCCTAAGAGAAAATTAACGAGTTTGACCTTTGAACTTTCCAATTGTATCACACTGTTGTTTTTTTTAGTAGGTAAGTATTTTTCTATTCCAAAGTTTGATAACTTATATGTACATATATAAGCAAGTCCTGAATACGAGGACTGCTTAAAATTGATAAAGCAAAGGTCGCAAGAAGGCTGAAGAAGAAAATAATAAGATCTTGAGACAATTTGTAGATATTTCTCAATATAGACACCGGTACTTAATACCAAGCATCGAAATAAGCTTTTGTCAAAAGCCGGGTCTCTACTGACCGAGCATGCCTCGCGAGGAAAGCTTCTATCTCAGTCTGGAGCGTGGTAAGCTTAGCAGCCAGAGTGAGATGGAAGCGCGCCTCGCGAGGCATCTCGTTCAGTGAAGATCCAACTTATGGGTACATACATTTGGGTACATGGGGTTCTAGACGGGCCATTTTTTATTGCAATTCTGGTCGGGGAATACTGACAAATTGTCAGCTGCAGCAAGGCCATCATTAGCCATGCTACAAAGGTATGACTGTCGCAATATTGCCAGGTCTGTATTGCAGTTAAAATCTGCACCCCAAAGTTTGGCGCACATTGGCTAAGGTTAGATGTTCTTACGAAAGATGGACTAAGACTGACCGCGAAGTATCAAGAAATGCATAGTGTAATGCTTCGAGGTTACAATATATACGATTTGATAGATTTTGACACAAAATATTCATTGATAAAAATATCCTGTCCGTGGCCAGTTAAAACTCACCAAGTGTTTTCCATATGAGTTTGTACCTACCTAGTTCCCTACAAAAAAACCCTCTAACTTAGGAAAGTAGAATAAAATCGATTCAATGAAATAACCACTTTCAGTAGAATACCGACGACAATCTATTAAAAGATAATAATATAAGTTTCCTACGATCCGCTTGTTATCGATTACTGCTGACTAGCCCTTCTAAGAAACTAAAAGTAATATTTATTTTAACAAGCATTTTGTGTGCGGTCCATATCAAATTAGAGACTGATTACCTTAATTTTCATCATAGTAGGTAATCTTTATTCATTTTCTGCTCATTAAAACAGTAACAATTAAAAACGTTAGCTATATGCCTATGGCTTTGCTTACATTTAATAGATTATGGTATTCAGGGATTGTAGAAAAAATTTAAAGTAATATTGAAAGAATTTTCATTGAAAGATTTTTTCTAACTAGGACCTGAAGTTCAACAAACATGCAAACTTTACCTCTTTTTTTTGTGTAGATTTGCGGAAATATTGTTATTATGATAAGTATATCTGAAAACGTATACCAATCCAAAATTTCAAACAAATGTAGTTACATTGAATGCAAATTTCATGTGTAACAAACAAACGAACAAACTCAATTTCGCATTTAAATATTAGTTAGGATATTCATATCGAGTCAGAATTCCAAATTAATTTTTGTTGTAAGAATCAAATATCCATCGAGCAATATTACCATCCCTAATTACCTTTCTTAAAAAAACACTCGGTATCTCATTACAGAAATTTCAAAGATAGGTTCTACGTCTAAATAAATCTCTCTTCGTAAAATGAATTTCCATTTATTAATTACTTTATATTTGTTCGGGGCTCTGATCATGAATTATCAGGAGATTTTACGACGTTCGTTCGAAAGCTGCTTTCAGAGGAATCGTTTTGTGTTTTACAGGCCAATAAATTCTGAGATATGGTTTTATTTCTTCGCGTTGTGAATAAAGCTTCTTATTTCTTAAACTGAGTGCTTCAAGACGTTAAATACGAGTACTATAGGTACCGTCTGTAGCCTAAGCTGTGAGCAAAAATATAAGGCCTACTCGCTGAAGATACGGATTTAAATTCTTAAACGCAGTGCTAATTAGCTCAGCGCTAAAACGTTATAAATAGAACCTACTCTAGTAAATGTTATAACTGTGACTCTTGTATTGTATAACTAAGGCCCTGCGTCATCTGCGCTTGCCTAATGCCCGGTACGCTATAGAGGCCTCAGTGGCTAAAGCATTAGGTATTTAAAAAAAACTAGTATTGTGTTAACTCAAGGTTAGCTTCTAACTCTGATGGCGCAAGACAATTTATCAGTTCAACTTCTGATGAGTTAACTTCGAGCTAAAAAGATAACCCGAGCTTTTGCTAGTGGCCCTAACAATTTTAGTATGCTAGTGAATTTAGCGTTCTGTCGTATACCTTTGCTTGGTGTAGGGCATCCCTACACTATGTTACCACACTAGACAAATTAAGAGACCAGCGGCGGTGCTATATTCACAATCATTCGGAAACGATCGGATCCCACAAATTCCAAATACAAATTGTTCGAATCTCAGTCTACTTTTATAACTTTTGAAATAGGGAATCGAGTATAAATCCTATCGGAAGAATGAATCACGTCTAAAAACTTACGAGTATGAATATGATTCTGACTGAGATTCGAATGACTTGAGTATGAAATTTTTGGAATCCGAACGGAAACATTTCCGAATGATAGTGAATACCTATGCTGTTATCATAACAAATTGGAAACCAAGCACTGTGACACTCTCAAATATTAAAAGTGTGTCCTTGTTTTTGGCCGTACAGACTCAAAAAAGGAAGCAAAGCTCTATAACGAAACGGCCTAAGGTAAAAATAAGCCTATCGCTTAATTATGACAACAGATTTTTTTGTGAAAAAAAAAAAACATGTTACGTGTATGATTACTAGTCATGGCTCTATGAGCTGGAGACCTCGCGGTCAGCGTTTGTCTTCCTCACAAAATTTCAAAGGAATCGTTTAATCGTTTAAGAAATGCTACCTGTAGATGAAGACAAAAATCCGGACAGAGATCCAGCCAGAATTCGAACATACGAAAGCATTTTTGTCGAAGCTAAAGCTTAGACGCTTCGCTAGCTCACGCTCGCTCGGTCGACTAGCTGCGCCCCGTGATTTCACCCGCTATTCCAGACTATAATCTATTTTTGTGTCAAATTTCTTCCAGATCTGTTCATCCTTGTTCATCCTGGCGTGATTGAGTAACAAACATCTATCCATTATAATAATAATATAATATTCGGGACACTTGTATACACGGTCGTCTGAGCAAAGCTTGTACTATGGCGGCCAGAGACTGATATACATACATACATTTATAATTTTAAAAACATACTTTTATACATAATTAACACCCAGACATAGAACAAAAACAAATGTTCATCACATGAATGTTTGCCCTAGGTGGGGATCGAACCCGCGCCCCTAGCTCGGAAGGCAGGTTCACTACTGACTGAGCCACCGAGGCATTCATCCAAACTTCTGCTTGTATAATATCAGTGTGATAGCACTCAGAACATACTCGTCTGCGAAAGCTTATTCTGAGTAGTCGTGTAAAAAGACTTAAACAAAATAAACGAAGTATCATTCCCATTTAATATTTCATAAATCATAGTCAAAGTGTCTTTCAAACGATTGGAATTACATGGCGGCATTCGACAGCAGCCTAATGAGAGGTTCTCGTGACTGAAGGCATTCAGTTTTGGTTGTTAGTATTATTTTAACGAAAATGTAGTGGGGATTAGGTTTGTAATTTACAAGCCACTACGAATAAAGTATCAAAATTGTTTGCACGCTTTTCGGATTGTAGCAAGAATATGGCGAGTAAGACAATGTACTTAACATCGAAATAAAATAAGGAAGAAACAGTACGAGTCTAATTTCTAGTACACAGCGCGTGGACCCAATATTACTTCAAGCAACGGACACTACACAGCGCTGGAGACAGTACATATTATGTTACTTGTATCAAAAAATAAGATAAAGAGACGTATTAAGAGACTACTATAGCGAGAAAGAGACAAGACTAATGATCACTGTTGCAACTGATTGCGTTTGTTTATGATTACGGTGAATTGTGTGTGGCGCCTAATTTATGAGGTTCACTTTTAGGTTTTTGGACCGTCTCCCTTATATTCGATCAAAGGTTAAACTATCATAAATAGTAATGAAAAACATTGAAAGAAGAGGTTAAACATGATTACATTTGAACTTTTACAGTTTTATTCCAAAACACCGTTTAATTTTAGTACTAGGTTTACTTTAAGCCATGGACTAACATAAACGTTATTACAAAACAAAGTTTTTCACTTAACCACGGATTTTCTATGGTCTAAAGTTAACCGAAACCCCTTAGTTTATCTTTGGACTAACTTCGGTACTAAATAGAATTTAAGGTTATAAATTCTTTTAATTGGCGTCTTTGAAGTCTTTATTGATACAAATAGTTAAAAATGAATTTAAACATGATTGACATGATGGATTTAGATGATTTGGACATGTCAGAGACGTCACGTCAACCTGATAGACTTCGTGATGACGAAGTCTATCAGGATATATAGGATATATAGGATTCACACGATGGTGTGAATCCTTTCGAATTGACTGACGAAGAATTCAGATACAAATATAGGTTTACTAGCTGCGCCCCGCGGTTTCACCCGTGGTTTAAAAGTATCCAATGTGCTATTCTAGACTATAATTTATCTCTGTGCCAAATTTCATCTAGATCTGTTCACCCGTTCTGGCGTGAAAGAGTAACAAACATCCATCCATCCTTATAAACTTTCGCGTTTATAATATTAGTAGGACAAAACGCTTTAGCGAAAAAATAGTGGATGTTTTACGTGAGGGTCTGACCCACGGTCCTTTTTTTTTTTAAATCATGTTAAAATAATTTAGGGATTTTTGCCAATACTGGCATGCTAATCCCATCATACCCTAAACTTATACACTTCAACGAAATTGAGAAAAAAAACTTAAAAGAGGACCTCGCCGCGCCCACGCAGTGACGATCGGCGGAGACGATCACCGATGCCGAATAGATCAGGAGCTCGCAGGCCAGCACCGCGCGGCCGCGACGAGATCTAGTCAGGCCGACTGTGCCCCTAAGAAACTAATAAATTAAGTATGTCGAAACATCTCGTACACTCTAACCGCGGCCTCAGAAGCTGGAACTGCTAGGATATGAGTAAATACACCCTTAACATATCAAGCTCAGGTCCCGCATCAATAAACTTCTTTCATTTTTGTTTCGGACACATTCCATCAGCAAATGGTAGGTATCTTCAGAACCACACATTTCACAATTTGGTGAATCTTCTACCCACGATCCTTAAGGAAAGATAGATAAATAGAAAACAAAAGCAAGAAATACAAAACATACTTACTTGAAATGTTCGTCCACTCTTTTACTTTCAGCATTTTTGCTGAAGTTTTTGTTGATCTGTCTTCTATTATGGCTCATCACAGACCAATGAGCTATCGCAATATTTCCTATAAGTAAATAATAAGAACGTTGGCACTAATCGAAACAAGGATGATAGATACAATGCAATAAAATCAACTTTGAATTCTTCCTAACTTTCTCTTCGGAACTCCAATTTTCACCCCTTTTCTTTTTTGGAGGCTCCATTTCCATAATTTTTAGTCCTTTAGATACTTTGCACGAAGCAGTACAATAGTGCAATTGTTATTTATTTGTGCGTTAGACACGGCATAATAGTTATTAGTCTATTACAAAATAAATATATATTTGAACTTCTTCAATTACGCGCCACCATCCGCCACCATGACATGCGCCATTTTTCTACGTGAGAATTTTGGCATCGCACGTCCTTGTATTAATCCATGAACTTGAAAAGCACATAAAATGGAAACATAAGTTTGTTTATTAGAATAAATCTTAAACAAACAACAATCTACGATATTTGGCTGTATTCTTACATATTTATTTACGCATTCCTGTGTTAGTCTTAGATTTGTAATAGGAACATATTTTAAACCTGGTATTAACTTTAATACTTACCGTAACAATCGTGATGAATGGGAAGTTTTGGCGGGAACCGAAAAGATGGTGTCGTGTTTTTGTATTATTTTCTAAAACTTGTGATTCTTCGAGTGTTAAAGTGTAATAATGGTGGATTATTAACGTTTACCGGTTCGTCAACGTGCACGAGTATGGGCAAATGATACAAACATTGCGAAACGCAATTTTTCGTGTTCTCTACAAAACTTCACTTAAAGTTTCAGTAAAGTATCCATAACTTTACTGGAATGGGGAAAGGGGAGGGATTCATCGTCTTCATCATCACCTTATCATCATCATCCCATCATCTGTTACTGAAGGAAAAAATATTACTAAGTTAGGCATTAAGGACTTTGTATCCAGTTGCCAATAAATTTAAAAAAAAAAACGTAACAATCGTAGATCTGTTAGTCCTGGTTTAAACCTGGAACTAATGTTTTGGAATAAGACCGTTACAGTTGTAAAAAATATATTTCATTGAGTATATCATTGTTATATTAATCCTAAAAAAACACAGTTTTTAGTCGTGAATTTAAATTGAAAATCATTTTTTAAATGTAAACTGTATTCGCAAAACCAGGAATCGGTTTTATTACCCACATGAACCGAATTAAAGCACGTCATAATGGTCTTGCTTCCGCCAAATTAGCTGTTGAAATGAAACCGATACGAACTGCACTTGTAATCACATTTACAAGCTTTTTAATTGTTTTGTGGTTTGTTATAAAGGTACTTAACAGAGCAAGGTTTAATTTTGATTACTTTTTTTTTTAATTAACAAATACTGACTTAACGAGCTTGAAGCGCGAGCGAAGTGTCTACGTTTCAGCGTGGGTAAAATACTTTCGTATGTCCGGATGTCAGGCTGTTTTCCTCCACTTACATTTTTCAAACCCAGAGAGTGTTTCTCGTTTCGTGAACAGATTTTAATTTATCTATTTAGTTATTTAGATTTTTTTCGAAATGGCGGATATGATTTTAAACCATGTTTTAGGCAAAATAAAGTTGAAATTATCACTTTAGAAACAATAACTCGGTAAATATCAATACTCTAGCAATTTATTGTAAGCAATTAACATTGATAGCTGGGATCGAACCCGCTTCCTCTGGCTTGAGAGGCGAGCCTTCTCCAACTCGGCTATCATCGCTTCACCTAGATATAACTAGAAAATTACCTAATAATACGAGAAAAGTGCGTTGCAAACTGTACTTCTACAAACAACGAAATTAGCGACAGTAATTATAGGTACGTGTCACTCCTGACGATGAGATAGGGCTGCTGTCCTCAACGTGAGAAGGATAATCCGACTCGAAATAAATTGTTTATGAAGTTAAAAGATTTTAATGATGGCTGAGAGCTCGAGTGGTAGAAAAAGTATGCCAACTAACCTTGCCTCCCACCTTCCCACCTTTCCCTCGCTTCCCACCGACTGTTGTCATAGTTTTGGATTAGAACGCGATGATTTTAGGTACAAGTTAAATGTTTTATGTAAGTAATTGATGTTCACAACAGCGGCATAACAATGGCGAGAGGTCGTGCGCTATCTACCTTCATTTTGCTAACAGCCAAAATAATAAAGAAAATAAATATTTTTACCTACACAACACTGTCATTATTTTTTTACTATGTGTGTTATGATGAAATGGGTATTATATTATGGGGCTTCAACAAAAAGCCACTAGTTTTAGTAGCCCACACAACGCTCTGCTGCTAAGCAAATATAGATCCTATGAACAAGGTACTTTTTATAAGGCTTTTGCACTGAAACAACATTAGAAACGTGATAGCATGGTAAAATAAGATACTTAGCCAGATATAGCATTCCGGTCATGTGGGCAACACGTAGTGACGTCATCGATGCTTAAGCAAGACGGAAATAAGTAATTTACAAATAGTGCGAAAGAGACGGATGACGATGACGAGTGACGTCATTGCGTGTTTGCTGTCGGAATACTAGACCTTGTTTTTTTGAATCATGGGTGACAGTAAATAAGGTGTTGACTACATATATTTCTCTGTAAATCAGGTTTTACATCTAAAAAGTTTGATGTGGATTTTTTTAAATTACTTTTAATTAATAGGCTTGCGTTTGGCCGCCAACATGCCTGATGATAAGCAGTGATGCGGCCTACGATGGAGCACGCTTGCCTAGAAGAAACCGATTCACTCGAGACACCCAGATTATAAGTGTCAGGGAACACACACTCTGGCAGAGTATTGCACACTCTAGCGGAATTATTAATTATTAACTTTGCTTCCAATCTTTCCAATTTCGTAATTGATCTCTAACCTAAAACTTAATAACATTATCACTCCATAAAAATCTAAATTTGCCATGAATAAGCACAACTAGTTAAAAATGTTGTGAAAAATATATAAATGAATCAAAAGATATCTTAACATTAAAGAAAATGTATAACCATAATGTTCCAATCAAAAGATACCTAATGTTAAAATAATTGCTTTGGGCATCAATATTGGCGTTGTTTAGGGGTGCTCCTATACCTACGGGCGATATTTTACTGCAATACTGGCAATATTGCCGACTGTAGCCTGGGGGCTATTTCTGCGCGTGAGATAAGATGAGATTTTATCTTGGTCACTCTCACACCTATGACGTTTCAAACGAGAGCAATAAGGGCGAAAAAAGGTGAGATGAAAATTTCAAATCTCCGAATAGGGCCCCTGGCCATCATCAGCAATGCTAGAAATATTATGACTATAGTGGCCGGGGCATACTGAAATTTTTATCGCAAAATTGCAGTATCGCAGTAAAAATACCGCCCGTCTGGAGCACCCTTATACAGAGGTCGATAGAGTCACTTTCTGTAGTACTTCATTAGTTGAAATCCAATATTATTTTAAAAGTTTTGACCCTCGAGGCAAGAGCTATGTAAGCTAGTAAATAATTAGTTTAAAATGTTATTTGGTTTATTTTGTGTAATTATAGATTCACGAGACTTGTTTGTGCCTATTCGTATGATACTTATATTATGGGCTAGTGCTTACCTCGGCCAGAAAATTAACGTTCGTGTTCAACGAGGTAACACCTTGCCAGTCTTTTGGATACTTTACCATAGTAAAAAGTGACTTGAGCTCTGCCCCTCAGTTTCTTGCCTGTTCTTCTGAGGTAAGGCTCCCTCCTTTTCCGAACAAGGCGGTCGAGTCATTGTTAAAAATCAATCTTTAACTTTAACTTGAACCGTCTCAATTAGGGCCATTGTGTAAACCCCTTCTGGGTTGCCAGGGCAATTCGACTCTCTCCCTCGGCGGCGGCCCAAGCCGAGGCCATACCGTAGAGGTTCCTTTGAGCTAGTCGCCCATAAGCATTATTAAGGCCCTGCGCCATCAGCACTTGCCTAATACCCGGTACGCTATCGAAACCTCAGTGGCCAACAGCATAAAGTCATTAAAATAATGACTTGATCTTTTTTTTTATCTGCAATCTCTAAAGTATAGAGATTTTTACTTGACACTTGATGTTTTTCGTGACATAAATTGATACCGAGATCCACTAGATCCGTTTGCTTGTTACGCGTTCAGGCATCATCATGAAGTTTTGTATACACGTTGTCAAGGCACAGAAAAACATATAGGTTCCTGTGTGGTTCCTGTGACTCTGCGGATTGCAGCTAGAAAGTAAAAAGATTGTAAATTTTAACAAACATAAATAGTGATTCTGGTAGCGTTTTACTCACAAAAGTGATGATAGCCTAGTCGGAGAAGACCTGCCTCTCAAGCCAGAGGGAGTGGGTTCGAACCCAGCCGACGGCACGCACCAATTTGTTCATTGTGTGAACATAATTATATGCGTATTTAATGTCATCTGCTACATGACTGGAGCCCGGTGTATGGCAACAAGCTCGCCCCCTATCACATTTGGGACTGAATATAGTCCGGCGAAGTGTGGACGTTGTACACCTCTGCCGGCCTCTTCGGGGAAAAGGCGTGACGATATGTTATGTTTTGTATGTTATTTTACTCAACGGTTTGGTAATTTTCATCAAACATAAGTATTATGGAAAGTCTGAACTCAAAAGAAAAGAAAAAGAAATAAGTTATGTTTACATTTGTAACACTATCCTAATAGCCAAATAGCGTGTTTAAGGCAAATAGGAAATTAGTTTTAATTATAATCATCAAAATAATAGTGTTTCTTTCAAGAGACTGATTAACATTTCTCTTTGAATTAAGCACTTAAGGAATTTTTTTTAATTTATTTTGGATGTTAATTGGCGTTACCATAAACGTTTTGAACGTTTACATGAACTTTATGTGAATGGCCAATTTATTTTTTTCTACCAATTCAAATTGTCAAATAAACAACAAAAGAAAATACATAAAAATAAGTATGAATTTCAGAACGTATAAATGACTTTTCATTCATAATGATAAGAACTAACAAGTTACGTTCGGTTTAAGGGTTCCGCGACGCTCTGAATTTTGCATACAAACGCGCTTATCAACCTTTTTGTAAACCATTTGTCAGATTATGTTGAAATATGGCATGTAAAATTAAATGAACTATTTCTCCGCCCCTATGTTTTTGGTTGTTTTAAAAAACGTCCTCATAAGAAAATACATAGAGCTATGAAAATTTTTCGCATTTGTTTTGACTGATTTATTTTATAGACAGACAAAGCAAATCAAAAATACCTTTATGTAAGGAGGTCACTTACATCATTAGCTTTCAAATCAATCCATAATACAAGAAAAAAATCTTACTAATTTAAGAATGATTAGAGAAGTGCAAAAGTCATAAAAAAATATTGAAATTGCACTTTGTCACTCTGTAGATAACTTTAGCGGCTCGTCAGTATTCTTATTTGCTCTATTCGCTCATCGCCTCCTTCTAGATGAAAATGGCAACAGAATACCCGAAGTTAGTCTAAACTGGTCACCGGACTCCTAACACACCTTTCCTAAGCCGTCTATTCCGATCCGTTCCGTTCCGTAACCTTGTATTGTTGTGCAGAATTGCCAGCAACATCTTTCAACAAGATTCCGAAAATATGAAAGTAAAAACAACGGCACAAGCACAAGTTTTGCACTTACCCGAAAACTATACAAAGCATACATAGCAGATTGTTTCAATTTCGACTCGACCGTGCCTGTCCACATGAATTATTTATTTGTATGGAGAAGCCTCGAAGGAGTCTTTGCTCGGATAGTCTCTTGGCGTGACTTGACTCTGAGGAAAAGGTGCAAAGGAGGCTCTATTTGTTCTGTTCAGTCAAGCTTTTTAGAAGAAAGGGGAAATAGGAAAAAAGGGTTGGTATAAATATTGTGGTTGAAAATAGACCATGCGCTTTGTCTGCATTATGCACGGAAAAAAATGGTTTAGTTGTGGCAACTAAATCTGTTTTGCTGCCTATGTCTTAGCTGCTGCACCAAATATCTTCGAAACACTGGCAAAGTTTTGTTGACTACGACGAAGACTGCTTAGCTACTATTCAAAATAAAATTTTGCTAGGAGAATCACACTCAAGTTGCAGTTACTGCAAATTACTTAAATGAGTTTACTAAATTTGTTATCTATATAAACAAAACAAATTCGAATGTTTCAATTAGCTATCAGAGCAAAATATTTTAACTACTTTAGGATAAAATATTTACCTGCTATTGCTAATTGTTAAGATTGTTAGCAACTACTGCTCAGTATTGTTAAGATTGTTAGCTGCAACAGCTAAATTCGTTCAGGTAAAAACAATTTGCTACGCTAACAAAAAACTTAGCTGTCCCTATAGTTTGAAAGGATCTTTGCTACTACAACTAAAATTTAGTAACAGCAGCTAATATTTTTTTTCCGTGTGTACTTACCAACTCTAGTATAAATACTTTTTCTGTGTTTTTTATTTGTTTCATTGGTTTTTTACTATTTAAGGAAATGTATGTATATTATTTGACTGCCTCGGTGGCTCAGTTGGTAGTGAACCTGCCTTCTGAGTTTGGGGGCGTGGGTTCGATTCCCACCTAGGGCAAACATTTATGCGATGAACATTTGTGTTTGTTCTATGTCTGGGTGTTAATATGTATTTAAGTATGTATTTAAAAATATCTAAGTATGTATATCAGTCTCTGGCAGCCATAGTACAAGCTTTGCTTAGTTTGGGGTCAGGCGACCGTGTGTGGAAGTGTCCCGAATTTATTTATTTATTTATTATTTATTATGCAGCGATGGCAGCCTAGTTGGGAGAAGGCCCGCCTCTCAAGCCAGAAGGAGCGGGTTCGACCCCAGCCGACGGCACCAATTTGTTCATTGTGTGAACCAATGTGCGTATTGTATGTCATCTGCTACATGATTGGAACCCGGTGTATGGCGACAGGCTCGCCCCCTGTCACATTTGGGGCTGAATATCAAGATGCATTTTGTATCCTACAGGAACAGTTAGATTTTCCGAGATAAAAACCTATATGTTATAGGATTATCCAGGATATTTGCTATCTCCATATAAAATTTCGTTGAAATTAATTCAACCGTTAGAGCGTCATAAAGTAACAAACACACACACATACACACATCCACACTCACACTTACAAATCACTTTCGTCTTTATAATATTATATAGTGTTATATATCTCTAGAGCCTGTATGAAAACGGAAGCTTATTTCGTAGGCTGTGGTCTGGCGCTTTATGTTAAGACCTCGGCACCTACCATCACTAAAACACACATCCCACACACATGACCTAACAGCACACTGGTCTTGAAAGAAAGAGCAGTTGTCACTGGACTTACCGGCAAAGCACTGTGTGAAACGTTAGCTTCCACGCTAACATTACGGATATTTACTTAGTCACCTAAAAATCAAAGGATAAACAGTAAACAGTAATTGAATTTGTTTAGACATACTTTCATTCTAACGTAATAGCCTCGGATTTGTTATTCTGTCTTTTATTTTTCATTTAAATTTTTAACTCGATCGAAAAAGACAAAACACTGTATAACTATTTCTAGGCTTACAACGTTTATTAGTAAGTATTATAACTTTAATAGAATTGATAATTTTAATTAATGCCAATTAATCGTAATGTGCAAACGACATTAAACTTTAATAGCTTCCAATACAGTCCACATTAAACGAGAACCACAAACTTCGACACATAAAATTTGCCATTTTTAATAACCTTAAAACATACGAGTTTTTACGTCCCGGAAAACTTTTTTAATACCTTTATGTTAATTAAAAATTTGCTTTTATTCGAAAATGCGGCCGAGTGCGGTCAGCATACGAAATTTTAACTTTTTTAAGTGTGAAAACACGGTCAGGATGCTTGTTTCATTATTGTTATCTGGGGTTATAATCTGTGGTGTTCTAGAAAAGGTTCAACGAACGTACTGATTATGTTCCACAAAATTAGTTAAACTACAAGATAATTAGGTGAGCGTGATTGTGTGGACCTGTGTAAAGCTGATTTTTAACCTCCAACGAAAAAACGACGGGGTGTTATAAGCTTGACGCGTCTCTCTCTCTCTCTGTGTGTGTGTGTGTGTGTGTGTCTGTGGCATCGTAGCTCCCGAACGGATGAAGCGATTTTTTTTATTTCATAGGTGAATAAGTCGGGAGTGTTCTTAGCTATGTTTGATGAAAATTGGTGTTGATGAAAATCGATGTCTAAGGTTTTTTAATGTTTTATTCAAACTTATGTACATTTTGTAGATTAGATATTAGATATTTATGTAGTTACTAGCTGCGCCCCACGGTTCCACCCGCGGTTAAAAAGTATCCTATGTGCTATTCTAGACTATAATCTATCTCTGTGCCAAATTTCATCCAGATCTGTTCAGCCGGTCTGGCTAGAAAGAGTAACAAACATCCATCCATCCATCCATTCTTACAAACTTTCGCGTTTATAATATTAGTAGGATTAGATATTTATGTAGATTTTTCCAGAATGATATGGATAGAGTAGGATCATCATCATCATCTCAATCGGAAGACGTCCTGGACAAAGGCCTCCTCTAATAATCTCCACAATAACCAGCCTTTGTTTGCTTGCAACCAGAAGCTTTGATTATCATCAGATCGGCAATCCACCTTTCAAGGGACCTTCTCGCGTGGTCATAGTATATAATAGGATACCTCAAATCTTTGCTTATATGTACCTCTTTCAAATTAATGGCAATTTTGATAAAATAATCTATCAAGAAGATACCAACTTTGATACTTACCAACTGCAAGGCAATAATTATACAACGTGTTGCTTTATATTGGCACTGAATTTGAAGAAGTTGTTATACTCCACTTAACTAGCAGACCACGAATACCTTGAAATGGAGAAAACAAAAACACTATATCGTCGACAAAATGTATGGATCAGCTGATTATTTTTTCTATTTTAATGTTGCCCCATTGCATCGTGCTTTGCTAGTGGAGTATCTGCTAGTAACTACCTCTTCCAGTTGAGCGGGAATGCAAAGCAACACTTTGTAAACACATAGGTACAATAAAAGTATCTAACTCAATACAATAAACAATATCCTACCTAAGAAAATGATAGGTATATAAGAATTAAGAACTCACCGCTCGATGAGTAACAAATGACGTTCTTCCTTGCAGCCTCGCGCTGACCTTCGCCGGAGAATCTTCATCTTCCCTCCTGGGGTCGAACCACCCGAAGGCAGCGCCCACCACCAGCACAGCTCCAAGTATCATCAGGGCAAGGATTCCACCAATCGCAGCTTTCGTCGTCTGAGATATCACCATAGCCATTTTGAAAATTCACTATCACCTCATTGTACACAATCACTCCTAAGTCCGATTTGGATTGTACTTAAGACACATCACTTTTGGTACTTTTTTCTTTTCTTACATCATTACTTTGTTTTCACCATGTTTTCGCGGGAGCTTAGGTCCGACTGAGTTAATTATTTAGGAAAATAAAACAATTTTCACGTCTTTTTAGTTTGATCTGCAATGATAAAAAAACTTAGTAATTATTCATGTGAGTACATATTGTGTAGCTTAGTTAGTAACTTACAGGCACAAGCTGTTTGAAGAAGAGATAAGTAACTAAAATTGCCTTTTTTTTTTTTACTTACCAATTAAGAGGGAAATTAACTAACTGCCCATTAACCAAATTAGTGGGCAGTTAGTTTTCTCATTCAAAACTATATGAAATAGAGATTCATTTATTTTAAACATTTGTAACATGCTAATGTCATTGTCCCTTTTAGAATCACGTACCATGCAGATGCATTACCAGTGTTGCAGTAGGTACCTGTTGTAAATCTTACCATGAAACGTACCTACCAACTGATAAATTTTGTAACACTACAGAGAGGTAGAGGTATACAGATATATAGAAAGATAGATGGAGAAGGCTTCCACGCTACATAAAAGAAGGGATTTGCTATTTTTCAATTTCCCTTTCGGATGAAAATACACCGTGAGTTTTCTCTCACAAAAGGGTGTCTCTTATAAAATGCTAGAGTTAAAATTATGTTTGACAAATTTTAAAGAAAAGAGATCTCCAATTCATTTTCAAAGAATGTTTACATAATTAATTTTTTACAGATTCTGAAAACCCAAATAAATTAAATTGTAGAAAAGAAAATATGAATACATAAAATATTATTAAGTTTAGTTTTGAACACGTTTATTAAACACTAGCTTTTTGCTCGCGGGTTTGCTAGCATTTTACAATAATAGTATAGAAGTATGGCTACAGAAGTATAAATGTCTTATCCCGACCAGATCGTTTAAAAGAAAGGATCGGTCCCCGTAACCGACGAGCGTGTATAAAATACTCATGCATGAAGGAAGTAGAAGAAGCGAAAGATGTGTGCCAGGATCGTAGCAAGGAGAGAGAGGTGGTGTCTGATGTCTACTGTCTACCCTTACGGCAAAAGACGTGCTCATTATGCATGTATGTATGTATGAATGTTTTTCGCTCTAAGCTTTCATCATTTTTTACACTTCTTAATGATTCGAATTTTTATAATTTTATTTATTATGAAGAGGTCTTTTTATCTATATTCGACCGTATACGGAGACACTCACAAAGCGAAACCCCATAGATTTTTATAGCTTCTGACGCAGAAAATATACGACAGGTCACGTTCTCTTCAGCTTTTATGTATGACAAGTATGACGTCCTCCCCTATTTCGGCAGATTGATTTACATGAGGCTTACATAACTTACAGTCAGGTAACATTTATTTGGTTCCGTATGTCCCTGCAGTGCGGAGATGAGAGCAGACTGAATAAGCTGTGAAAGAAAATATACGGACAAGTGCTTGAGACATATTGCCTAAAATAGACACAGTTCCATCCTAGCGTTTGTCCAACGCGATCGTGAACGCCAAAAAAGTTTTGCTAGTACAAATAATCATAACTGTCAAGCAGCTTTCCCACCCATGGTAAAATAATATACTCCGCCAGGTATGGCATTCCGAGTGCAAATTAATCACGTGGACACTACCTTTAAGGAAACTTTAAGGAATACCTGCTGGGTTAATTTGAAAATTGCCTCAAAATTTTATCAAAATCACTCTAGTCGTTTTGTTGGCCCTATGGAATTACACGTCGATTTTTATAGATACATAATTAATGATTGCTACTCTGTGACTTTAAAGATATTTTTATAAACGCTTAAGATATTTATTAAATTTAATTTTATGTTTTTTTTATTGATTTAGAAAGACTTGATAAATTTTTTCAATGATTTTATAAGTACGCAGCATAACAGACAATCTATCCAACATACGCTGGAAATGGTGACTTTACTGAAATACTTTGACATTACATTTAATGAAACTCTAATTAATGGGTAGAAATATATTGTTAGTTTTTAAAAAGCCATCGATTTCGATTTCTAGATGGCGCAAGTACATTTTTTTAACGTAACTAATAGATTGAGCCTTTACTTAAAAATTGTTCCATAGAATGTTCGAGGTCTGAATAATCGACCGAGCAAGCGTTAGCGAGCGAAGCGTCTTGGCTTCAGCTCCGGCAAAAATGCTTGGCTGAATTCTGTCTGAATTTGTCCGGACCTTTGTCTTCCTCTACAGTTCGTATTTCTAAAACGATTCTTGTGAAAAGTCAGTTTTTGTAATTTTTATAAATCATCCCTCTGCAATTTTAAAATTGCCAAAAACTGACCCGGCAAAGTCAAAGTCAAAGTCAAAAGGTTTTTATTCAATTTAGGTATCAAAGATACACTTATGAACGTCAAAGTTATTTAAATAGACTCGACCGCCTTGTTCGAACAAAAGCCTCTACTCAGAAGAACAGGCAAGAAACTGAGGGGCATTATTTTTTCAAAAAACAACCTGTTGATCGAACCTGCTCATGAAATTTCACAAGAATCAGTTAAGGAATGCGACCTGTTTAGAAAGACAAACGTCGGCCACGAGGTCTACAGCTGATAGAGCTAGTAGTAAATTTATATATGTACCTAAATAAAATATAATCTGAACAGTCATTGTTTTTGTTCACTACACAGTAACAACACACCAGCAGTAGCATAACTTGAATACTGGATGATTTTATTAACAAGCGCATTGCGGGTAAAACTATGAAAAGCAAGCTCTGGAGGCTATTGTGTAACTGTGATACATCTGTTGGATAACTAGGCGTCTTGGGAATCACACCAGCTTTCGAGTGTTACGTGAGTCAAATTTTGAAAAGATTTAGTTTGGATCCGAAACAAGCTAAATTGTTTGTTATTGTTTCATTTGTAAATCTTATAAGTATACTCATGATCGGGTGCTGCTTGCAGTCGCTGGTCTGCTCGTGGTGTACTCACAATGCAATAATAAGTGATAACTTTTAACCTAATTTTAGATTAAGACTCAACAACAAACCCCCCTGTACCTGTATTCCACTTAAATAATAATAATTAAGATATCTGTTAACAAAAGTCACGGTCCCCGGAGTCCGTAGTTTTTTTTTTTAAATCTTATAATGTAATGTAATGTAATGTTTTTTGAATAATAGTGACTTAAACATTTTATTTAATACCTACTAAACTATTTATAGAATGAGTCTAACGGTATGCACACATTGGCCTCTTCTTCATTCATTCTTCATTTCTTGATGCGTGAGATGTTTCTTGATCACTTTTGCACTTATGACTTTTCAAACAAAAGAGACCAAAAAATATCTTACTCGTAAGAATAGGGCTCACTGTGGGACATGCGTCTGCGATAGCTTGACGACTCGACGCAACGACAGGCTTTTCATAAAAGTCAAGACATTTTTTTGTCATTGTCTAACTCGTTTCAAAAGTCATAGGAGTGAGCGTGACCAAGAAACATCTCGCGCGTCAAGATTATAGTCCCGACGTTTGAGTTTCCCAATTATGAACCTTTATAAAGGCATTTTGTTTAACATAGAGTTCAAAACATTTTAAAATATTATTTAAGCCCCAACAATACAGTCACGCCCTCAACCCCATTTTACATGCAACGCAACAATCGGCCATACAAAAGTCATTGTCATGGCATCTGGGTTATCGAGTCCTTTACAATGCCCGTCGAATACTGTCACACTCTTTCCGGTGGCTTTATAATACAATGTAATAATATTATATACTCGTACGTATACAAATGCATTAAATATACGACAGGTATTGCAGTTTCTGATGTTTGACGTAGACTACTAAAAATAATACTGAAATATTTCGGTTGTATGTTTAAATGTTAAGAGGGCCGCGACGTACTGAAATTTCCATACAAACGCACTACTGAAATTTCTTGAAAACCGTTTGTCAGATTATGATGAAATTTAGCATGTACAATTGAATTAACAATATCTTCGCCCCTATGTTCTTGTTTTTTTTTTAAAAACGTTCTCAAGCGAAAATAGAGCTATTTTTCATAGCTCTATTTTCGCTCCGTATATTCCGCTGCATCCGCATTTTAAGGGGTCACTTTTGACTGATTTATTCAATAGGTAGACAAAGCAAATCAAAAATTCCATTACATAGGGAGGTTGTCTACATCATTAGCTGTTAAATGAATCAATAATACAAGGGAAATTCTTAGTTACTTAAGAATGATTATGGTAGTGCAAAAGTCATAAAAAAAAATTTAATTGCACTTTGTCACTCTGTAGGTAAGTTTAGAGGCTCGTCAGGCATCATTACTCGCTCTCTTCACTCGTCTTATTCTTCTAGACGAAATGGCGATAGAATACCTTAAGCCAATGCGAAGTTAGTCTAGGTCGCCTAGGTCGAAATTAGTTAGGTCGCCGGACTCTTAAATGGTCGGTTGTAGCCTTAAAATATGGAAATAGATGAAAAGAACAGCTTAATATAAGTAGCTTTTCCGTACTTAGCATTGTGTACGACATACCATGACAGACCTAGATCTGCATGATTTAATACGCTATGCTGTTATTAGCTTCATTTGTGTGCTAAACTTTTAAGTAAATGTCCAATTAACAAATTTCATAATGTATCGTACAGTATTTAGTTTACAATAATAATTTTTACAAGTAATTTCTAACCTACTTTTAATTGTCGTGTCGAAATGAAACTTTGTGTGCTTGTTTAATGAATATTATTATGTTATTACGTAGTTCATATTTAGGAGCTGACTTGATGATGGTAGCCAGGAAGTTAAAAGCGTATCTCCTAGTTTTTCGTATCTTAAACTATAAGTGATGCTAGTTTGGTGTTCATACACTGTTCTTGTTATTGTTAAGAATAGTATTGTGTTGTTTTGGTTACTAAATTGTTTTTACCTACATTTAAGATGTTGTGTGACGACGAACTACCTAATTTACTTATACGATGTATTCTCATGTAAGTGATGTAATAATCTTTAATGAGAATAAATGTCTTTAAACCTATACCATTCACTAATAGAATGCAACGTCGAGAGGACTCCTTGTCTAAAAAACTGTTTTTTTTTTTACGAAAACATCTTTTGCCAATAAAAACATTCAAAGAAACTTGAATGTAGCACGAAGGAATTATTTTATTTACTAGAACGTATACTTCGTTAAAATGTGGTGCTGGCTCCAATTGCCCGACAGACACTTCAATGCAGACGTATTTGAAGAGACTGAAACTAAAAAGGCAAAGATTGAGCATAGAGTTGCCCTGGGAGAGGCTCTGGGGAGGATGATGTTTCGTGATTGGTTTGTTATTATTTGCTCTCTTACTAATAAACGTTGTATAACCTTGGAATAGGCACCTATACAATGTTTTGTTTTTTCGTTACTTTTAAATTTTTTATTGATCGATAAAAATCTATGAAGAATCGATGATAGCCTATCTGGAGAAGGCCCGCCTCTCAAGCCAAAGGGACTGGGTTCAAACCCAGCCGACGGCACGCACCAATATTTTGTTCAATGTTTGAACATATGTGCGTATTGTATGTCATGCGTGTTGAATGTATTTGTATGCGTAGTGTATGAGTCATGCTAATGGCGGCAGGCACGCCGTCTGTCAAATTTGGGACTGAATATCGTCCGGCGAAGTGTGAGTGTTGTATTACACCTCTTCCAGCCTCCTTGGGGGAAAAGTCGTGACGATATGTTATGTTATGCTATTAACACTACAGTACACGCGCCCATTTTTTTTACACGAATACACGCGTGGCCTACTATAGTAGACCATTTTAAAATGGCTGTTAATTTTTTTTTATTGAATGTATGAATAAAAACACAATTGAAGTGAAATATTTATTGTTTATTTTAAACATTTAACATACTTTAAATACCTTAGATAGTAGGAACTGTAAAATATATGCAACTAAACAAACTTATAAGAAAATTTAAGATAAATGACACCGTTGAGATCAATGTTCAGAATTTTTTTTTCTTCTTATATTTACATGATTATTTTTTTATGTTTCGTAGTATTCAGGACATATTACACCCTGGTGATCAGAGCAAATCCATTTGTTGCACGTTTTTCACCACTTTTTAGTTGACCGATTTCGGGCTCTTGAGCAGAGTGCGCATGGACCAGCTTTTCCCATTTTTTGTGTGGTATCGTGCTGTACGGCTTGAAGTGTATCGAAAAGCGTTTCTATTCTCAATGTCAGCTGTCCCGGAACTGTTTCTATTGTTGCTCAACGTGTCCTTCGCATTTTTATGCGAGTCTTGCGAACCTTTTGGGTCTGTTGGTCTTATACGAAAATTTTGAATTCGAGTTCGCGTTGACGGAGGCGATTCTTTGCTCCAAGTGGTACCATTGACAGATTTATGAGTTCCACTTTGACACTTCCACTTGAAAGTTCTGAGACTGGAATTTCACTATCTGAAATATCTTCCGAGTCGTCAAATTCTTCTGTTTCTACTGATTGGGTACTTATTTGATTCATGAACTAAACCCTGTAGGTCTGTCAAACAGACTTACAAGGTTTAGTTTCTGCATCATTCTCTTCTCTCTCGATACCTTCATCATCACCAACACCAGTTCTGTTTCCATCAGCCATCTCTCCACTTGTGCTATTTGTTTTTCATTTATGATGAAATTGGGGATAAATCTGCAAAAAACATATAAATAAAAACCTAATACCTATTTCAATGTATTTACACATTTAAATATACATTAAAATAATAGTAAATTTAGTATAAAAACCTAATAAACTTAAAATAAAATAAAAGTTACTTACCTAAATTTGGTACGCCAATACTCGCGCGGACTACTATGGTAGGCCCGCGATTTTAGAGCCTAATTGCACAAACGTGTGTACGCGCATACGTCACGCGTGTCTTTGACCTGTTGACAAATTTAATGAACGAGGCTTACCTGGAATCGGGACTCTCTAACTCTCAAAACTTATAAGATATTGAGAATAATGTTACCCTGGTCTACTATAGTAGGCCGCGCGTGTACTGTAGTGTTAAGATCAATTGAGTTCTAAACTTTACAAGAAAGAAAAAGACAAAACACTGTATAACTATTTCGAGGGTATTCAAAGTTTATTAATAAGGGATTTGCAGTTAATTTCTGTATTTTCTCAATAACAAAAGAGAAAAGGAACGATTACTTTACTATCTGCGTCAAAACAATTGCATTCAAGAACTTGCACTTTGACGTCAATTGCATTGAAACTACTCAGCTTAAGTGAAGATTTAGCATTGCAATAGTACGGGTAGCATCGTCTCGTCGAAACGATGCCGCAGCCTAGTTAACTAACTCCCTCAGCTTTCATTGTTTCGCGAACTAGTTGGTAGGTAATTATTGTGTAGTTGTATTTAGCTGTTAGACTACTGTCTATATTAGTTTTAATCTTTTGAGCTGATGTGAACTGCAAGAACGTACGAGTATCAGAAGCCGGGGCTAAATAAGTGGCTAAACATCGATTTCCAATAAGTCCAATGACATCTATTTTATAGAAATTCTGATTGCATTCAACCCACTGTTTTTAATACTGCCAGTTATCATTAAAATTATTGTGTGATGAAGAGTGTGTGTGTGTGTGCGCGTGTGTCAGTGTGCCTGTCTCGGGCATCGTAGGTTCCGAATGAATGAACCAATTTAAGTTTTGTTTTTTTTTTTTTGTTAGAAAGGTGAATTCGTTGGGAGTGTTCTCAGCTATGTTTGATGAAAATCGGTATCGGGGATTTTATAAATTTTGAAATGTCTACTTGTTTCACTGAAAACTAGACTGATACTGATAAAAGGAAAAATAAAGAGCTAATAAGGGACAAGGAGGATATGAGGATTTAGAAGACTAAGGGCAGTGGAGGTGAAAAGTTGAGAATGGCTAATCCTAATCCCACCACTACGTAGTGTAAAACTAATTACTGTAGAACCGGTCTGAACCGATGTTCCTGGAAGGTGAGACGGCGCCATTGTGTCTACGCATGTTGCATCCCACACCAATAACTGACGCACCTTCCAAGGTATAAGAGTCATCCCGAAAACCTCAAACGGTGCAAGTATGCACATCTTGACCGGTTGTACATGTTTGCTCCGTTTGGGGTAGAGACGATGGGTCCGTGGGGGCCGGCCGCTTTGGGGCTTTTTCGTGACCTGGCCAGGCGATTGGTGGAAGCGTCGGCTGTCCAGACTGCTGGCTTTTACTTCGCACAGAAGCTAAGCATTGCCATTCAACGTGGCAATGCCGCCAGCATTCTGGGGACCTTTCCTTCCACTAATGGTCTTTTAGTTTAAATTTTTGTGATTTATTTTAGTTATAGTTTTTAGTTAATAGTTTAAGTTTTCTTTAATTTTCTGTTTTTATTTTAAGTTGTGTACAAATAAATGAAATTAACAGAATAATTACTGTAGAATAATAATTATATTTACATTTAGTACGAGTATATTGTATTTGATACAAGTAACATTAACGCATTAAATCGAATAAAGAGAGTTCTACTTGAGATATAGTCATCGTTTCAGACATACTTGAGAGCGAGACCCTAGACAAAAGAGAGAGATCAAAGACTGGACTGATAAAAAACAAATTTCTAATTTGTATGACACATGTTTTAGAATTTAACTTCCACAAACTGACACAAAGGATTATTGGATATTTGTAATATGATAGTTGTTTACAATGTTTGAAACGCGTTAGTTTCTATGCGGACTATCTGGTGCGTGTTTAATTTCACGTTACCGCATCCTTTATTAATGTCGTGTAGATAGAATAGAATAGAGAATAGAATAGATAGTGGTATTAAATGTATGCAAAACATGCGAGTACCTATTACTTATTAGGAAAATTATACTTATTTCTTTCTCTTAAAGTTTTCCTCAACCGAATCGAAGCCGATTTAAAGAAAGGCCAAAGCTGTAGAAACCGACGAGCGTGTATGAAAAGACTCATGGAAGTAAATAGAAAAGTGAAAGTTGTGAGCCAGGATCGTAGCAAGTAGAGTCCTTTAAGGTCGGCAACGTATCTGTGATGCCCCTGTGATGGTACCTATGTTACCTATAGGAAACGGTGATCGCTTAACATCAAGCGGCCCGTTAGCTTGTTTCCTAGCTATGACATAAAGAAAATAGTGAAAAGAAGTAGTCTCTGCCTTCGTCCAATAGACAATAGACAATTTTTATTTTGTGAGCAAAAAACAAGTAAGTATACAAAAAAACAAATATCAACAAAAAATAACAATAAAAATTAAAAAAAATACAAACAATGTTTTTTGCCACAAACCGATTCCAACTCAGCGTAATGCCGGCTATAGCAGCCAGCGCTGGTCTTCCGTTGGAACCGGCTGTGACGTCACCCACGAATCAAATCGGGCACAGTACGCGACTAAATACATATTATTAATTAAACTAATAAAACCAAAATACTGACTAATAACATTTTAAATAGATAGGTGCGTATATATACATACATAAATAAAATGACGTTCTATGTAATAAAAACAATAATGTCAATATTACACATATACCCATATGTGTAACATTGACCTAAAAAGCACTGGTGTCCGTTCTTAGCAGCTGTTCTCCGCCTTTTTGGTGATCAAAAATAAATTTCTTTAGTTTAGTTTAAATCTAAAAGCTTTTAGATTTAAAAATTTAGATTTGACGTCCCTAGAATGCGCGCGACAAAACTCGGCACTTTTTGTCATGTGTGAACATGACAAGGCTAAGTCTAAACTATAGCATTCCGGTCACGTGGGTAACACGTAGTGACGTCAATCGATGCTTAAGCAAGACCGAAATAAGTAATTTACAAATGGTTCGAAGAAGACGGATAACGATGACGAGTGACGTCATTACGTGTTTTCCCCCAGAATGCTAGACCTTGTTTTTTGGATCATGATCTAAACATACGGCTGTCTTGATAAAAGAGTCGACACACCGTTGTCGCGTTGCGCATGCTAGGCCTGCTGGTATGCTACTTTGGAAAAAAGGCGTATTTTATCTCCCTACTAGCAGTGTCCTGCTTTTGTACCCGTGGTTAAAAAGATTCCAATGTGTGCAACCACTTCGATTTCAAAATTGTAACAAGGTACAGGATCTACACAAAACTTGTATGCTATAGGTTATTATTTAAACGTGAACAAACTCAGGAACGGATTTTTATAAAATTTGGCATCTACCTTATGCTTTGGATTAATTAACAGATTGGCCACTTTTTAATCGCATTTGTCTAATATTAGTAAGACAAGCGGTCATTGTATTATGTATTACTAGCTGCGCCCCGCGGTTTCACCATCGGTTAAAAAGTATCCTATGTGCTGTTCTAGACTTTAATCTATCTCTGTGCCAAATTTCATCCAGATCTGTTCAGCCGTTCTGCCATGAAAAGGAACCAACAAACATCCATCCATCCATTCTTACAAACTTTCGCATTTATAACATTAAGTAGGATTACCCACTAGCTGAGCTTGCGTGCTAAAATTTGATAGTGTAATAACTGTGAGACAGCAATCAATTGTTTTTCTATTGCACGGTCTTAGCCACGCCTCAGAATGTTTTACTCAGAATTTATCGACAAACTAAATTCAAGTGCGGCTGCCAAATTACACATCAACTAACGCTTAACAACCGAGTTACTTTACGTACGTAATCAACCTGAACTGCAGGTAACATTTGACATAACCAGCTTATTACTCCTAAGTGCTACAAGCTACGCTAAGTATGTTGATGCATGGAGAAATCGTAAGCAGGAACTAAGTTCAATTTCCGTCTTAAACTTGAACAGGGCTTTTGTACAAATTACAAATGCTCGTAGTCAATTCAGAAACAACAATAATGTTTGCATCATACTAGTTGCAGACGTTCTGAAACATTCATGGAACGATTACCTGACAACTTTCGATTTTAGATTTTGTTTATTAGTGGACTCTAATATTAAAATAATGTTTCAGAAAGACTCAAGTGCAATCAAATTTGGAATGTTTTATGGTATTATTTGAGTAGATAAATGTACTCGTATGTACTTCAAATCTAACATTTTAAAAGTGAGCTTCAGTAGTGATTCGATTTATTTACACTTACGAACAACAAATTATTCCATACTCTGCACACCTATGAAACAGGGTGCGTGGAACTATTCCTAAATAAGCATTATTAACTTTAGTTCGCGACCGAGTATAATTCCGCCCTAGCCCGCCCTGAACGGAACTGCAAAGCTTATTGAATTCTTCCAGTTTACCCTACCAAGTGCCCCTTTTGGTGGGGGCGTAGTAAATAGTTAAAAATGGTGTGGGCCAGTTTGTTCAACTATTCAATATAAAGGGGGCAAAACACACTAGAAGTTATGAAATGTTTTATTTATTCTGCCTTTTCAGGGTGGTATTATTAGATTTAATAAAAAAAGGTTTATCACATCACACTGCATCATCATACTACACCCTATTATATTAATTACACTATCACACTTATTATACCAATTGCCCTAATCACACGAATGATATTATAAAATTGAACGTTTGTGAGTGTGTAAGTGTATGTTTGTTACTTCTACACGCTCAACAAACAGCTTTACCAATTTTAATGAAATTTGGTGTGGAGGTAGCTGACACCCTTTTTTTTTTTTTTTTTTCTCCTTGGGAAAATCCTTTATGGATACCACCAACAGCCCCGGGTGCGGGCACAGAGCGGTTATGTGGGAATCCCGCCACTGACGGCCTACCCACTAAAAACCCAAGGGTGTTCCACCTCGGCGCAAAATGTCGGGGCAACGGGTACGCTTCCGGACTCCTCCGCAGCCCCGACAGCACCAGCCCCTTCGGGCACCACCTCGAGCTTGCGCTCTCTCCCTCTCGATGACGATGTGTCGAACACCAGACACATCGTCATCATCCACCTCCTCGGGGACCAATTTTGCCCGTGGGCACCAACCAGCACCCGTGCCTAGGCGCCCATGGTCCCCATGCGACGGGTCAGATGAGTGGCCCCGCCGCCTGCCACTTCGGCCGCAGAGGATAGGGAGAGCGGCAACGACACACCGACACGCCTCTTCCTCTGCGGCCCCACCGCGTCCGCCATCAAAACGGTGGCAACCCCGTTTGGGCCGCGGAAGGTAGGGAAAGTGGCAACGACACACCAACAGTCCTCTCCCGCCGCGGCCCCCAGCCTTCGGTTGCAGTGTCGCACACGCGACACTGCACCCCGCCTCAGTTGTGGGTCTGCCCATACAGACCCACACTCTACTTAGGCCGCTTCCATGTGGGCTTTGGAGCTAAAAGCCCTAAGAAGCGGCCCCACCTCGGATTCCTCTTGGCTTCACCGTGGTTGACGAAGCCACGGCTACTGAGCCCCCCCGCCACGACAAGGCGGGAACCCTCGGGGGAGAGGTAGCTGACACCCTGAGTTAACACATATGCTACTTTTAAACCGCATGGCGTAACTAGTGAAAGAGATTTATATTTAGTAGCTCGCCTCAGCTAAATGGAGGGCAAAGTTAGTTAGTCTCTTCGATAAGGTAACAAAACCGCACTAAACGTCACATCAATAACGCGTGGAAGTGCTACAACCACTACTAGTCAAGTTCAAACTAAATCTTTGCCAAAGTTGCAACGTCCCACTAAACCCTACCCCGGAAAAACTTGGTAGGGCAAAGTGGAAGTACCTACCCAGCTTATTACGTAACGCGCAACTGCTGCTAATTGCGTAACAGTTTGTCAAAGCGTGCGTCAGTTCACGGCATGCCGTAATTACGGTACCGTACGTTCTTTGCATTTCAATTACTATGTGGAAGCCCTAAAGCTTCGGTGCAATTTCGTGGCAGTAATAGGATTGTTTTGATATTTTAAGTTAAACGTTATTTTAACTTACTAATAAACTTTGTTTACCCGCGGAATAGTCATACAGTGTTTTGTTTTTTCTTTCTTAACATTTTTAACTTTTTTTTATTATAACTTAATAGGCTTGCGTTTGGCCGCCAACATGCCTGATGAAAAGCAGTAATGCGGCCTACGATGGAGCACGCTTGCCTAGAAGAAACCAATTCACTCGAGACTTGAAGACACCCAGATTACAAGTGTCAGGGAACACACACTCTGGCAGAGTATTCCACACTCTAGCGGTCCGTATGAGAAATGAGGAACCAAAGCTTTAAGCGTAAAAGACAAAACACTGTATAAATATTCCAGGGCTGTATAATGTTTATTAGTAAAGGAGAATTTGTTTGCGCGGTGGTTTTAGACGGCGATTTCGAGACCACAGTAAACAAAAAAGAGTGAGGTAGAGTAAGGAAGACTACCATGGCATGGCACCATCCACAGCCGGGACTAAAGAGAGAGAAGAGATTAAAATAGAGTTTGTCCAGCAGACATTGATTTTAAATTAGTTCGGATGAACTATTCGGTAGTTTCTCGTGCCAGCAATCGATCTTATAATCGGTAGTATAAAAGCTTTTAGACTTAAACTAAATAAATTTATTTTTGATCACCAAAAAGGCAAAGAACAGCTGAGAACAGACACCAGTGCTTTTTAGGTCAATGTTATACCTACTTTTTACCTACATTATTGTTTATATTACCTGTAACCTCATTTTATGCATGTATGTATGTATACGCACCCATCTATTTAATATGTTATTTAGTCATTATTTTAGTTCTATTAGCCTAGTTAATAATATGTATTTAGTTGTACTGTGGCCGCCTTGAATCGTGGGTGACGTCACAGCTGGTTCCAACGGAAGACCAGCGCTGGCTGCTACAGCCGGCATTATGCTGAGTTGGAACCAGTTTGTGTCAAAAAACATTGTTTGTATAGTTTTAAATTTTTCATTGTTATTATTCGTTTATATTTGTTTTTTGTATGCTTACTTGTATTTTTCTCACAAAAAAAAGTTAAATATTGTCTATTGTCTATCTTTGATTAAATTGGAACCCTAAAAGAAAGAAGAAAAACAATTTCGAATAGTTTTTATAGCATAGGTAATTAAAATAAATAAATTGTAGTATCCATAGGAAAACATTAAAATAAATGTTCTAACTAGAACCGTATATACAAAATATTATTGTAATAGTCCATGGTTCCGACTTTTAGGGACACTGGTCACTGAACCAAAAATACCATCGCAAAGTAACCGTGTCGTGACTTGCTTGAATATTAGCCACGAAATTCTGCACAAATATTTTTATTCGAAAAACGACCTTGTCTGTCTTCTACTAATTGTATTGAAACGCAAGCCGAGGTAGCCTACAGCAGAGTACGATAAATCAATTAAAACAAGACATTACGGTTTAAAATTAATTATAAAGTCTCACCATTATCATCATCCACAATATTTCTTATTTCGCTGCTAGATAAAGTCCATCTCGTTTTATTCCATCTGCCTCTGCCCTTATTTAGTTGTTTGACTCGAAATAATAACCAGCTCATCTACTTATCTTACCTACCCCTTGATGGCTCGTTTCGAGCAAAAAACAATTTCGCGAAATGCTTTATAAGATGTACAGACCTACTAAAATATAGTTTGTTTGCCTCGTTTTAGTATGCTAAAGAAAACGTTGTGAAAATGAGAACAACATTGTTAACGTAACGTTGCATAAAACTGCGTAGTTAAAATAATAATTAGTTTTAAAATTGTATCAAAAACTCATGACGTCGTCCATCACAATTTAAAAAAATATAAAAAAATAGATAAACGTAGTATAGCCTCGCAATTTTGTCTTTGTCTTTCTTTAAAGAAAACGAATTTGATCGTAAAAGACAAAACACTGTATAACTATGCTGAGGCTATATAACGTTTATTATGTAGTATAAGGGCTTCAATTTACGTAAACTCTATAACCTACTCTACTCAATTTTTAAATAAAATCACGAAACAACGATTTATAGATATTATCCTCATTGACTTTCATACAAAGGCTGACTTTTACCACCACTTAATCGTGCCTAGACATTTTGATAGATTGCCACAGTATAGGCTGAGGGAAAGATGAGAGGGGGTGCCTCAGTCACGAATAGTGAGGTGAAAAGACGTAAACATTAGAGCACCCTTCTCGTTGACATTAAGTGTAAGACTGGCGTAGGCTCGGGCTTAGGGCGCTCTTTCACCCTGCGGCTACATTAATGGGATTCGGCGAATATTCGCTGTTACAGAATGGAATCTGATCAAAGTAAGCCATAGAATCAAGGTGAGGTGATTATGAATGGTGTTTGAATTGAAGTACACTATTAGTTCACCCCGGTATTCATGTAATACAAAGGAGATTTGTTCTGGTTGACTCTAAGACCTTCGATTGTTGCTTGTGAGAGTTAGCTCTCTATATTATACATATTCACAACAGTAAAATTCATAACAGAAAAACAAAAACCCGGCTGCAAAGTATTGTAACCTATGTCACTTCCAATATCTAGACGATTTAAATGACATCTCACATGTCGAAATCGGTCAAGCTGTTTGGGCTGTAGAGCGTGCCAAAGAAACCCCTATACATACATACACTTGAAAAACGCAGTCCGGTTCTTGCGCAGTCGGGTAAAAATAGTGTCAAATTTTGCTTTTCACTGACATATTATTAAACAATGATGTGAACAAATCCTGCCAACAAGTTTCCTATGCGACATCCCGAAGTCTGTAGTATACTAAGGCCTTAGCTCTAGCAGACATTCGTCAATGACCCACGGAAGTTCTTACGAAGATCTGGCAGACAATGTAACTGCGGGTTTATAGCTGAAGTGTGATTTTTTTTTTTTACGCATCAGACATTATTTTGTCAATGACTCACGGAAGTCCATACGGAGATCTGGCAGACAATGTAACTGCGGGTTTATAGCTGAAGTGTGATTTTTTTTTTAAACGTCAGACATTTGTTATTGGCCCACGGAACTCCTAACTAAGACCTGTCAGACAGTGTAACTGCAGGCTTAAAGCTGGAGTGTAAATATATTTTTTTTACGCATCAGACATTTGTCAATGACTCATGGATATCCATACGGAGATCTGGCAGACAATGTAACTGCGGGTTTATGGCTGAAGTGTAATTTTTTTTTAAACGTCAGACATTTGTTAATGACCCACGGAACTCCTTACTAAGATCTGTCAGACAGTGTAACTGCAGGTTTATAGCTGGAGTGTGAATACTTTTTTTACGCATCAGACATTTGTCAATGACTCATGGAAGTCCATACGGAGATCTGGCAGACAATTATGCTTAAAAAAATAGTTACATCTGCCATTGACTGCCCAGATTTGCTTAGTAGAATTAACATACTCGCCCCCACTCCACCTTGCCGTGGGCCTGTCTCCCTATTTCGTCCTTTGCGATCAGCGACTAACTATCGACGAAACAGTTTTATCGTGCGTGCTAGCACTACTTTCAACAAAGTATGTAAAAATCCTGAACTCGATATTGATATCTTTTTCTTAAGTATATCTACTATTAGGAAGCGATTAAGCGACAATTTTTTCGATAAATTTAACCTGTGATACAAATAAAATTTCTTGTATTTTCTTTTAGTTAGTGAGTACTGATATTATGCTTTATCTATCTATTTTTCTTTAGATAAAAAAAATATTTTTTTAGTTCATTCTTTTTTCAAAATCTATTATTTTGCGTTGTTTACTATTTCATTCTTTTGTTACGTCTACCTCAATTCTATTTATTTAATCATTCTATTTGTGCGTCAATTCCTTTTTTTCTATTATATTTCTTAGAAGTGTCTCCCTATAAATGACTTTTTTAGTAAATATATTAAATTTACTATTCTGTTATTGTAAGGTCGTTGGTTGACCTGAAATGTAAAAATAAAATAAAATAAATAAACAATGTAACTGCGGGTTTATAGCTGAAGTGTGAATTTTTTTTTAAACGTCAGGCATTTGTTAATGGCCCACAGAACTCCTAACTAAGATCTGTCAGGCAGTGTAACTGCAGGCTTATAGCTGGAGTGTAAATATATTTTTTTTACGCATCAGACATTTGTCAATGACTCATGGAAGTCCATACGGAGATCTGGCAGACAATGTAACTGCGGGTTTATAGCTGAAGTGTAAAATTTTTTAAACGTCAGACATTTTGTTAATGACCCACGGAACTCCTTACCAAGATCTGTCAGACAGTGTAACTGCAGGCTTATAGCTGAAGTGTAAATATATTTTTTTTACGCATCAGACATTTGTCAATGACTCATGGAAGTCCATACGGAGATCTGGCAGACAATGTAACTGCGGGTTTATAGCTGAAGTGTAATTTTTTTTAAACGTCAGACATTTGTTAATGACCCACGGAACTCCTTACTAAGATCTGTCAGACAGTGTAACTGCAGGTTTATAGCTGGAGTGTGAATACTTTTTTTACGCATCAGACATTTGTCAATGACTCATGGAAGTCCATACGGAAATCTGGCAGACAATGTATGTCTGCGGGTTTATAGCTGAAGTGTAAATTTTTTTAAGCGTCAGACATTTGTTAATGACCCACGGAACTCCTTACTAAGATCTGTCAGACAGTGTAACTGCAGGCTTATAGCTGAAGTGTAAATTTTTTTTTACGCGTAAAAGTGGGTGCGAGGCCTTTGAAGTGCGTGTGAAGTGGAGCTTTGTTTGTAAGCGAGAATGAAAGCGTGACATTGAATTATTAATGTGATATGCCTGCTCAGGTATACGATACTACAGGGTAATGTGTTTGTACTGCCTGAACGTATGTACTTAATGAGGTGAACTTTGAAGCGCGTGTTCTGATATTGTCTTGGTGTATTTTTGGGTAAATGCCATTTAGTCGAAGAACGATTGAATGTGTTTATTCTCCAGAATTAAAAAGAAATTGATAGCTTTCTGTGTACAAACTAAGCCAACGAATGCCAAAGAATATGCTACGTCCCGTTTCGTTTCAATAAAATAAAACGAGATGCAGCATATCGTAGACCTTTGTTTGCTTTGGTCTGTATGCAGTTTAAGTTTCAGTTTAACGAAACTTCTAAATGGGATTTTCGAAGTTAAAAAAAAACTGACGCGAACTTAAAATCTCACTAATAAAAAATAATTAAACGACATGTTGTGCTCTGATTTTTTAAAGGCGTTTATGTAGAATTTATAATTTACTAGCTTTACAACTTTGTTCGCGTTTATTCAGAAAATAGTAAGTACTCAAAAACCATCCTCGTGAAATACTGTAACTAATTATCAAACTTCATCAAGATCCCTTCAGCTGATTAGCAGTGAAAAGCCTACAAATAGGCAGACAGACAGAGTAACTTTTGATTTTATAATATTAGTATGGATGATTTGATTTGATTTGATTTGTATGGATGGATTTAGCTACCGCCACTCAGGGTATCCTACCGCGGTGGCTAGTGACTCTAATTAAAATTTCCTTTCTATTTGTATTTTTTAAAATGATTGTAATGTACATATAAAATACATTGTACTTACCTACTTCTTTTTAAAGCAGTCAAATAAAACACACACTGACACAAATCACATCGGGTCTCGACCTTCCAGCAGCCTTAAAATCAATTTTAATCTTAGTCTCGTTTAACAATAGTTTCAGACTAGGTATACCTAAAAGTATTTTTACTTTACTTTCTCTGTTTTTTCTTTGGCTTGAAAACTTTTAAACCAATGTCAATTTTTTTCAGCTCACAACATACCCAGTCACACAATAAGTTTAACATACTATATCGGCACGCCTTTCCCTCTAAGGGGCTGGCAGAGGTGTAATACAACACCCGCACTTCGCCAGACGATACTCAGTCCCAAATGTGACATGAGGCGAGCCTGACGCCATACACCGGGCTCATGTAGCAGATGACAAACAATGCGCACATACAATACAATATGTTCACACAATGAACAAATTGGTGCGTGCCGTCGGCTGGGTTCGAATCCGCTGCCCCTGGCGAGCCTTCTCCAACTAGGCTATCATCGCTATATTCGCACAATAAGTTTAGACAACCTAAAATATTTATTCGTTTCCAAATAAATAAAAAGGTCAAGACTAGGGTTAAGTTTCAATGAAATATTGATACGCAGTTTGTTACAGCAGACGCGCCAAGGTCATCCGGGATTCATGTGCTCATTCTGTCATATTGCGTTACATATGGAGTACATATTTCTTGGCAGAAATCTGATCGTGGTGTCTCGTTTATCTGACATATCGTAAAGAGGAATTTAGCCTGCGAGCTAGCGAGGAATACGAGCAATGCGTGAGGAAAAACCCACCAATAGGATATCTTTGCTGTTTTAAATGAAGTGTTTCTATTATTGGTGGGTGTTTTCCTTGTTGATCATTTTTCTTGCACATCTACAGTGGCTTACTTGTACATTACGGTATTACACAGCCTTACGCATGTCAATTTCTGTCATACAATATAGAAAGAAAGAAAGAAAGAAGAAAGAAAAAAAGTTTATTTGTGACCTTTTAAAATTAAAAACATTAAGGCAATTGTACAATCTACAAGGGCACAAAACGGCCCCAACTCAGCATAAAGCCAACTGTTAACCGGCGCTGGTCTTCAGTTGGAACCGCTTGGTGATGTCACGGTACAAGACATACACAGTACACACTACAAAATGATAATAAATAAAACACAAAAAGATAATGACAAAAACTATCAATAAACTACAACAACACAAAATAATAATAATAACACAAAATAAACTACAAATATGGTAAAAACGTACCATGTCACTTGGTAATTCGATTTAAAGGAGCTGTAAGGTGCTGGTTGATTTTCGCGCGTATTTCCTGCGGTATAAATTGATCCGTTTAAACTTGTAACGGTACCAACTTCGTATACTCGCAAATATAAATAACTTTATATAGAAACTAAATTCAAAATAAATAAAAGATAGGTTCCTAGTACTTATTTACATCTAACTAGTTAGATTCACAATTAATTAATCCATAATTCTAACCATTCAAAATAAATATTACGATAGTAGTAAAATCCATAGATTAATGCAGAACATAATCATCTATTTTACTTATAGTAGTCGGGTAAAGAAAATACCTACCGGAGGCTCGGCCGGCGCGTGATTCTCAGAATTCTATAATTAGCCACGAGATAAGCTAACTGGTGGTGGTGTGAGTAGCAAGGAAGTGTGTGTAGCTGAGATAGTGTGAGAAGATGTGTCAGTGTGGGTAGGCCGGGCGGCATGCGGGTGTAGGTAGGCGAAGGCGAGCGAAGGGGGAAAAAGCCGCCGGGCCAGGCAGTCAGTTGAGAACAGCCGGCCGCACCGGTAAGGAAGGGAGACGGCTAGCAATTTCTGCAATGCAGGGTCTCGGGAAGCCTGAGAAGTTAAATAACTGTTCGAAATTTAAATTCACGCGTTGAACTCTATTCTAGTGGATTGTTTGAGCTGGTACAAATCGTATTTAGTTCAGTAAGAGCGTTTGTCATGTTCTCTCTCGAGTAACAGACTAGCACAAGCGCTCTGACAATTCCCCTAGGTTAGAAATTAAATAACTGTTCGAAATTTAAACTCACGCGTGGAATTCTATTCTAGTGGATTGTTTGAGCTGGTACATATCGTATTAAGTTCAATAGGGGCGTTTGTCATGTTCTCACTGGAGTAACAGACTAGCACAAACGCCCTGACAATTCTTGGGTTAGAATTTAAATACCGAATGAAAAGTACATGAAAGTAGGGCCTTAGGAGAACTCCCGGCCGCACCGTCAGGTCCAGGGGGTTGAGATCTCAACGGCGGACGAACATCAGCTACGGACGAAAGAAGCGTGTATCCAGTGGTTCGACGTGCTCGTAGGAATCCCGAGGGCGGTAGGCTTCAGCGGTCGGCCAGTGATCACACCGGCAACGGTTTATTCAGGAACTGTTTTATATTATTTATTTTAACTATTGATTTTGATTGAGTTGTGTGTTCATATTTATAGCAAATTGTGTACCCGACAGCGGCGGGCATCCGCTGGGGTTTTTCATAGTCCCGGGTTCGATTCCTGGCCAGCGGTTGTTTGCGTAATAATATTTAATGGCTGTTCTGGGGATTGGTTGTTCTTTGATCATATCTGTGTGTTTGTATTTATAGCAAACTGTGTACATGACAGCGGCGGCCATCCGCTGGGGTTTTCCATAGTCCCGGGTTCGATTCCTGGCCAGCGGTTGTTTGCGTAATAATATTTAATGGCTGTTCTGGGGATTGGTTGTTCTTTGATCATATCTGTGTGTTTGTATTTATAGCAAACTGTGTACATGACAGCGGCGGCCATCCGCTGGGGTTTTCCATAGTCCCGGGTTCGATTCCTGGCCAGCTGTTGGTTGCGTAATAACATTTAATGGCTGTTCTGGGTCTGGTTGTTCTTATATCATATTTGTGTGTTCATACTTATAGTAAATTGTGATTATTTGTGTACACGACAGCGGCGGCCATCCGCTGGGGTTTTCCATAGTCCCGGATTCGATTCCTGGCCAGCTGTTGTTTGCGTAATAACATTTAATGGCTGTTCTGGGTTTTGTTGTTCTTTGATCATATTTGTGTGTCTATTTTAAAGTATCTGTAAGTGTTTAAATTCGTACGACGGTTTCGGGTTCGACTACCGGAAACTGTCGATTTGTGTGCATGTAAAGAAATAAGGCACGTTACGTAGACTAATTACGTAGTTTTAGACGTAACATCGGAGTGACAATTAATACTACTTAATGGTCCGGCTTCGGTTAGGCTTTCTGTAAGCCCCGGCGAAGTCGCGACTTTCGAAGGTCAGTATTTAACGTAAATTAAGTTGGATAGCCAACCAGGTTGTTGAAGGATTATTATCGATTGAGAAACCAACTAGATTAATGAATCATTATCTTAATTTATTTACTAAAGTGAGGTAAACCGTAGGCTAGCCAAGCTTTACATATTTACTAATAGAAAACGTATTTCTAAACCAACTTCTTCACAAGGAAGTTACTTATACTTCTTCAACTTGAAGGTCTAAGTTGTTATTCAATTATAATAATTATACTGGTAATCGTTTGAACGGTGCATGGAGCGAGAGTCTTCGTAGGTTAGCTAACTTTCATAGGAAGGGAGGCGCTTACATATGTCTCGTTTCAGTGGTTACGGGTGTAGTAAATTCATTTTATGGTCAGGCTATTTTGAACTAGCTTTGGCGAGGGATCATGCCACAAGTTACTCATTTTACCTTGCTATATTAGCTATAGGTATGTTTAGATTTGGACCGTCAATTTGAAGTTATAACGCGAGGATTATATACTTCACTGCACTGAGTATGTGTTGAACTTGGCTGTCTGACTCAAAACTAATCAAACTATATAGCTAAGTTATTTTGCCGTGACACGCTAGTTGGTCGCTCATCATAGCTTACTATATTGACTTAGGTAGGGAATGGGCGAGTGCCTCAAAAGGGTGACCTTGGTCGAAAGACCTCGGAGTGATCCCATGTAAACCGTGTTGTTGTGTGACTTTCACACAGCAACACAATCCCGAACGGAGTTAATGCGCTTAGTACGGATTGAAGACGATTAGCTGCCAGGTGTCGTAATCGATTGTCAAGCACGGATGGCGGGGTGCTGACCATAGCTTTCCACTAAACTAGGTGCTTTAACATGGTTCAAAGTAGGTTAAATCATTCTACATGACAACTTCAGTAGGTTCTATAATAAGTCGTAAAATTCGTTCTAACAATCTACTTCTTGTATCTAATCTTATAACACATAATAATACCATACTCACGTATTACAATAATATACTTGTATTCATTTCTATATAGGTAAACCGACGGAAGTAGTTATATTCTAAGCGTTGACAATTTTGGTAGGATACGTCAGAAATCTCTCAGCGTCCGCGTAATCATTACACAAGCGAAATTAGTTAGGAAATGCGTTTGCTCATACTTATTCTAAAACTTAGGTTCTACGTTCACAACGTAAGGTTTATTTCCACTAGACAATCACTTGGCCAATTCATGTAGATAATCGTTAAAGATATTTAATTAAACATACATCTTATAAAAAGCGGATAAAATTAAATTATTAATTTCAAAAAAAAAACGTAATATTAGGTAGGACGGTTACAGTTATATGCATTATATATTATTTTATGTTATTTATGTAAGTATATAGGGAGGGGTATGGTTAGGTGTAAGGGGGTTGTTACATTTTGGTGCCGTGACCAGGATGATTTTATAGATATTCGTAGGAACTTCACGTAATTTTAATCACATTTTCATTTATATTTATTTATAATATTATTTTATTTTAAGTATTTTTAATTCCAAATAATTCATTATTCACGTAGTGTATTCGTTTAGTGTCAAAAATAATCATTGCAACTAAATTACAAAATGACAAGTAAAACCGCGGGGCGAGCCTTGTTATCGTTATCGTCGTAGTGTGGCTATTGTTATCTTTGTTAAAGTTCTCGGAAGGCAGCCGGTACTAAGATGCGACGGTGAATGTATGCTCATTATGTGAAATTCTTAATTCTTCGCTTAAATACCTAGTTTCATAAATCTCATTTTCTACATAAATCTTCTTTGTTTTAAAATTTTAAAATTCTAGGATAGTTATACTTGCGTTAAAACATAAACGTGTGATAGTGTCGGTATCGGACTTTTTACTTAAAATCTAAGTAGGTGCGCAAGAATTTATCACACATTTAACAAAATTAAATAATTAGGGTGCGTATTTCGGGTTTTATACCATGATTAGGATTCGTATTACGTGTGTCATTTCAATGTCAATTTCACATCATGCAAAATATTTTCATTTACCAGGGAGGCTACATTTCTCGTTAAACATTGGTAAATGGCTTATTTAGCGTTATGAGAAATACGTAGAATTAAAGGGAATGGGGTCGTATACATTTTATTAAGAAAGTAAGAAGGTTTTAGTTTTTATATTTATTAATTAGGAATAGGTATACTAGTTTAATAGTGTTCAAGGTCACTTGGACACATTTTGCTTTTCGTGAAATGGAAACGAGGATATGTATGAGCAAACCAAAAAAAAAAAAAAAAAAGAACTACACCTTATTTTAGGGTAGGTACACGGTTATTTTAAATAGTGAACTCTAGCGAAAAATATACAAGTTGGTTTTAACGGAGTGTATTACATACATATACTAAATTAGGGTGCGTGTAGATAAATAGTTTGGCAAACGTTTAAGAAAATTATGTTTAATAAATTTATTTTATTACGTTTAACAAATTATCGGCCAAGAGTAACATCAGGGTGCAGCTAGTAAGTTGTAATTGACTTTTAGGATTTTACTATATTGATTCTCTGTGTGTATATTTAGCGGAAAAAATAGTCGAGAGTTGATTGCTTCGCCGGTGACACAGGTGCCCAATGGTTTTAATTGTGTAAGTGGGTAGATAAAATTGTTTCATTTTTTTTGTTCGATGTCGATGTTTTGGGCATATTAATTTTATTTTAAGTCTTGCATTGGGTAATTAAGTGACATGGCATGTGTGGATATTTAAGACGAATTAATACAATGTCCATTGAGTATGGCGGTAAATTGGAGCGACATGAATTCTTCAATATTCTTAAACAATGGGGTCGATTTGGAGGTTTAGTAATAATGCGGAACTATTTAGAGAGTAAGTATGACGGTAAATTGGGGAGTTTAATTCGTCAATGTTCTAATACTGTGGGGTCGATTTGAGGGTTTCTTTTAGTAATAATGCGGAACAGTTTAGAACGTAAGTACGACGGTAAATTTGAGCGGTTTAAATTCGTCAATATTCTTAAACTTTGGGGTCGGAAGTATTATTTTTAGTCATAAGTCGGGACGGTTGAATTATGGTAAAATGAATGAATTCATGGCTTTGACTAATGAAGCGGATTGATGTTAGACGTTATTAAAACAATATGGTGGTCGTTTAACTAGGAATCTAGCTTTTACTTGCGGAAGTTTTTAAGATTGAAACGATCATTATTATTCACTATTTATTATTAAATTACCAAGTATGAAATTTTAATTATTTGTTCGGTTAAATTGAGGACAAGAGGAGACGAGGCGTTGTCGGGACATTCGTAAGGTAGTTAACGTAATGGGGCTAGTGCAAATTCGTTCGTCACTAGTATCTATGAGTGTTGATGTAGTCTTAGAATGGGTTGCGAGGCAGCGTAAAGGGTGCCCTGAAAGTGTGAATGATTTGTCAGGTATTGTAGAATGATGATGGATAAAAAGAGATGTATGAAATTTACGATTTGTAAGGGGTTTTAAGGTACAGCAGCATCGGAACTTGGGACGAGTTGTCGATTGCAGGGTTTAACAATACACTTCACAAACGATTCAGTATGAATAAGGGGTTTGGCGATAGGTTAAGTCAGAAGACGTTTACCCCGTTGATGTTGGACATCGGTTTATATTGGATCCTTACTTACACGCAGTTCCACAAGATGGATTTCCACAAATTCCCCACACTTACAAGCGCCAATCAGTGGTAGTCAACTTTTTGGTTCGATATCTATGAGCTCAGATCCTGAGGGGCCCTAACGGAGTATTGTAGTTTGCTCTAGGATTAGGATCAAGGTAAGGAGTGAGATTAAATTCCTGTTCAAATCACATGAGGCTGAACTGGGCGGGAAAGCGATCTCACTGTTCTTATAACGACTTGACTCACAACCAAGTTCCTTTGCCGAGGTCAATTTATCTTGCGGATGAAAATACTCTTTTACATATGGTACACGGAGTTGCTCTTGACTCGTGCCTTTTAGGTGAATACTTCATGATTGGTTTAAATACACTCCACATATAGTGTTAGGAAATGAACACGCATTCTTTAACACGTTTAGGTTTTATTGTTGAAACTTGTTTATTGACAATGAGGACTTGCACTTTTATCAAGTATGAGGGAATTTAGTTAAATTTTATTTTTGTCATTTATATTTGTAAACATGTTAAGCAATTTTTTTAAATTTACTCCGATTAGAATCATCTTGTAAATTTAAGGGGTCGAATGTAACGGTACCAACTTCGTATACTCGCAAATATAAATAACTTTATATAGAAACTAAATTCAAAATAAATAAAAGATAGGTTCCTAGTACTTATTTACATCTAACTAGTTAGATTCACAATTAATTAATCCATAATTCTAACCATTCAAAATAAATATTACGATAGTAGTAAAATCCATAGATTAATGCAGAACATAATCATCTATTTTACTTATAGTAGTCGGGTAAAGAAAATACCTACCGGAGGCTCGGCCGGCGCGTGATTCTCAGAATTCTATAATTAGCCACGAGATAAGCTAACTGGTGGTGGTGTGAGTAGCAAGGAAGTGTGTGTAGCTGAGATAGTGTGAGAAGATGTGTCAGTGTGGGTAGGCCGGGCGGCATGCGGGTGTAGGTAGGCGAAGGCGAGCGAAGGGGGAAAAAGCCGCCGGGCCAGGCAGTCAGTTGAGAACAGCCGGCCGCACCGGTAAGGAAGGGAGACGGCTAGCAATTTCTGCAATGCAGGGTCTCGGGAAGCCTGAGAAGTTAAATAACTGTTCGAAATTTAAATTCACGCGTTGAACTCTATTCTAGTGGATTGTTTGAGCTGGTACAAATCGTATTTAGTTCAGTAAGAGCGTTTGTCATGTTCTCTCTCGAGTAACAGACTAGCACAAGCGCTCTGACAATTCCCCTAGGTTAGAAATTAAATAACTGTTCGAAATTTAAACTCACGCGTGGAATTCTATTCTAGTGGATTGTTTGAGCTGGTACATATCGTATTAAGTTCAATAGGGGCGTTTGTCATGTTCTCACTGGAGTAACAGACTAGCACAAACGCCCTGACAATTCTTGGGTTAGAATTTAAATACCGAATGAAAAGTACATGAAAGTAGGGCCTTAGGAGAACTCCCGGCCGCACCGTCAGGTCCAGGGGGTTGAGATCTCAACGGCGGACGAACATCAGCTACGGACGAAAGAAGCGTGTATCCAGTGGTTCGACGTGCTCGTAGGAATCCCGAGGGCGGTAGGCTTCAGCGGTCGGCCAGTGATCACACCGGCAACGGTTTATTCAGGAACTGTTTTATATTATTTATTTTAACTATTGATTTTGATTGAGTTGTGTGTTCATATTTATAGCAAATTGTGTACCCGACAGCGGCGGGCATCCGCTGGGGTTTTTCATAGTCCCGGGTTCGATTCCTGGCCAGCGGTTGTTTGCGTAATAATATTTAATGGCTGTTCTGGGGATTGGTTGTTCTTTGATCATATCTGTGTGTTTGTATTTATAGCAAACTGTGTACATGACAGCGGCGGCCATCCGCTGGGGTTTTCCATAGTCCCGGGTTCGATTCCTGGCCAGCGGTTGTTTGCGTAATAATATTTAATGGCTGTTCTGGGGATTGGTTGTTCTTTGATCATATCTGTGTGTTTGTATTTATAGCAAACTGTGTACATGACAGCGGCGGCCATCCGCTGGGGTTTTCCATAGTCCCGGGTTCGATTCCTGGCCAGCTGTTGGTTGCGTAATAACATTTAATGGCTGTTCTGGGTCTGGTTGTTCTTATATCATATTTGTGTGTTCATACTTATAGTAAATTGTGATTATTTGTGTACACGACAGCGGCGGCCATCCGCTGGGGTTTTCCATAGTCCCGGGTTCGATTCCTGGCCAGCTGTTGTTTGCGTAATAACATTTAATGGCTGTTCTGGGTTTTGTTGTTCTTTGATCATATTTGTGTGTCTATTTTAAAGTATCTGTAAGTGTTTAAATTCGTACGACGGTTTCGGGTTCGACTACCGGAAACTGTCGATTTGTGTGCATGTAAAGAAATAAGGCACGTTACGTAGACTAATTACGTAGTTTTAGACGTAACATCGGAGTGACAATTAATACTACTTAATGGTCCGGCTTCGGTTAGGCTTTCTGTAAGCCCCGGCGAAGTCGCGACTTTCGAAGGTCAGTATTTAACGTAAATTAAGTTGGATAGCCAACCAGGTTGTTGAAGGATTATTATCGATTGAGAAACCAACTAGATTAATGAATCATTATCTTAATTTATTTACTAAAGTGAGGTAAACCGTAGGCTAGCCAAGCTTTACATATTTACTAATAGAAAACGTATTTCTAAACCAACTTCTTCACAAGGAAGTTACTTATACTTCTTCAACTTGAAGGTCTAAGTTGTTATTCAATTATAATAATTATACTGGTAATCGTTTGAACGGTGCATGGAGCGAGAGTCTTCGTAGGTTAGCTAACTTTCATAGGAAGGGAGGCGCTTACATATGTCTCGTTTCAGTGGTTACGGGTGTAGTAAATTCATTTTATGGTCAGGCTATTTTGAACTAGCTTTGGCGAGGGATCATGCCACAAGTTACTCATTTTACCTTGCTATATTAGCTATAGGTATGTTTAGATTTGGACCGTCAATTTGAAGTTATAACGCGAGGATTATATACTTCACTGCACTGAGTATGTGTTGAACTTGGCTGTCTGACTCAAAACTAATCAAACTATATAGCTAAGTTATTTTGCCGTGACACGCTAGTTGGTCGCTCATCATAGCTTACTATATTGACTTAGGTAGGGAATGGGCGAGTGCCTCAAAAGGGTGACCTTGGTCGAAAGACCTCGGAGTGATCCCATGTAAACCGTGTTGTTGTGTGACTTTCACACAGCAACACAATCCCGAACGGAGTTAATGCGCTTAGTACGGATTGAAGACGATTAGCTGCCAGGTGTCGTAATCGATTGTCAAGCACGGATGGCGGGGTGCTGACCATAGCTTTCCACTAAACTAGGTGCTTTAACATGGTTCAAAGTAGGTTAAATCATTCTACATGACAACTTCAGTAGGTTCTATAATAAGTCGTAAAATTCGTTCTAACAATCTACTTCTTGTATCTAATCTTATAACACATAATAATACCATACTCACGTATTACAATAATATACTTGTATTCATTTCTATATAGGTAAACCGACGGAAGTAGTTATATTCTAAGCGTTGACAATTTTGGTAGGATACGTCAGAAATCTCTCAGCGTCCGCGTAATCATTACACAAGCGAAATTAGTTAGGAAATGCGTTTGCTCATACTTATTCTAAAACTTAGGTTCTACGTTCACAACGTAAGGTTTATTTCCACTAGACAATCACTTGGCCAATTCATGTAGATAATCGTTAAAGATATTTAATTAAACATACATCTTATAAAAAGCGGATAAAATTAAATTATTAATTTCAAAAAAAAAACGTAATATTAGGTAGGACGGTTACAGTTATATGCATTATATATTATTTTATGTTATTTATGTAAGTATATAGGGAGGGGTATGGTTAGGTGTAAGGGGGTTGTTACATTTTGGTGCCGTGACCAGGATGATTTTATAGATATTCGTAGGAACTTCACGTAATTTTAATCACATTTTCATTTATATTTATTTATAATATTATTTTATTTTAAGTATTTTTAATTCCAAATAATTCATTATTCACGTAGTGTATTCGTTTAGTGTCAAAAATAATCATTGCAACTAAATTACAAAATGACAAGTAAAACCGCGGGGCGAGCCTTGTTATCGTTATCGTCGTAGTGTGGCTATTGTTATCTTTGTTAAAGTTCTCGGAAGGCAGCCGGTACTAAGATGCGACGGTGAATGTATGCTCATTATGTGAAATTCTTAATTCTTCGCTTAAATACCTAGTTTCATAAATCTCATTTTCTACATAAATCTTCTTTGTTTTAAAATTTTAAAATTCTAGGATAGTTATACTTGCGTTAAAACATAAACGTGTGATAGTGTCGGTATCGGACTTTTTACTTAAAATCTAAGTAGGTGCGCAAGAATTTATCACACATTTAACAAAATTAAATAATTAGGGTGCGTATTTCGGGTTTTATACCATGATTAGGATTCGTATTACGTGTGTCATTTCAATGTCAATTTCACATCATGCAAAATATTTTCATTTACCAGGGAGGCTACATTTCTCGTTAAACATTGGTAAATGGCTTATTTAGCGTTATGAGAAATACGTAGAATTAAAGGGAATGGGGTCGTATACATTTTATTAAGAAAGTAAGAAGGTTTTAGTTTTTATATTTATTAATTAGGAATAGGTATACTAGTTTAATAGTGTTCAAGGTCACTTGGACACATTTTGCTGTTCGTGAAATGGAAACGAGGATATGTATGAGCAAACGAAAAAAAAAAAAAAAAAAGAACTACACCTTATTTTAGGGTAGGTACACGGTTATTTTAAATAGTGAACTCTAGCGAAAAATATACAAGTTGGTTTTAACGGAGTGTATTACATACATATACTAAATTAGGGTGCGTGTAGATAAATAGTTTGGCAAACGTTTAAGAAAATTATGTTTAATAAATTTATTTTATTACGTTTAACAAATTATCGGCCAAGAGTAACATCAGGGTGCAGCTAGTAAGTTGTAATTGACTTTTAGGATTTTACTATATTGATTCTCTGTGTGTATATTTAGCGGAAAAAATAGTCGAGAGTTGATTGCTTCGCCGGTGACACAGGTGCCCAATGGTTTTAATTGTGTAAGTGGGTAGATAAAATTGTTTCATTTTTTTTGTTCGATGTCGATGTTTTGGGCATATTAATTTTATTTTAAGTCTTGCATTGGGTAATTAAGTGACATGGCATGTGTGGATATTTAAGACGAATTAATACAATGTCCATTGAGTATGGCGGTAAATTGGAGCGACATGAATTCTTCAATATTCTTAAACAATGGGGTCGATTTGGAGGTTTAGTAATAATGCGGAACTATTTAGAGAGTAAGTATGACGGTAAATTGGGGAGTTTAATTCGTCAATGTTCTAATACTGTGGGGTCGATTTGAGGGTTTCTTTTAGTAATAATGCGGAACAGTTTAGAACGTAAGTACGACGGTAAATTTGAGCGGTTTAAATTCGTCAATATTCTTAAACTTTGGGGTCGGAAGTATTATTTTTAGTCATAAGTCGGGACGGTTGAATTATGGTAAAATGAATGAATTCATGGCTTTGACTAATGAAGCGGATTGATGTTAGACGTTATTAAAACAATATGGTGGTCGTTTAACTAGGAATCTAGCTTTTACTTGCGGAAGTTTTTAAGATTGAAACGATCATTATTATTCACTATTTATTATTAAATTACCAAGTATGAAATTTTAATTATTTGTTCGGTTAAATTGAGGACAAGAGGAGACGAGGCGTTGTCGGGACATTCGTAAGGTAGTTAACGTAATGGGGCTAGTGCAAATTCGTTCGTCACTAGTATCTATGAGTGTTGATGTAGTCTTAGAATGGGTTGCGAGGCAGCGTAAAGGGTGCCCTGAAAGTGTGAATGATTTGTCAGGTATTGTAGAATGATGATGGATAAAAAGAGATGTATGAAATTTACGATTTGTAAGGGGTTTTAAGGTACAGCAGCATCGGAACTTGGGACGAGTTGTCGATTGCAGGGTTTAACAATACACTTCACAAACGATTCAGTATGAATAAGGGGTTTGGCGATAGGTTAAGTCAGAAGACGTTTACCCCGTTGATGTTGGACATCGGTTTATATTGGATCCTTACTTACACGCAGTTCCACAAGATGGATTTCCACAAATTCCCCACACTTACAAGCGCCAATCAGTGGTAGTCAACTTTTTGGTTCGATATCTATGAGCTCAGATCCTGAGGGGCCCTAACGGAGTATTGTAGTTTGCTCTAGGATTAGGATCAAGGTAAGGAGTGAGATTAAATTCCTGTTCAAATCACATGAGGCTGAACTGGGCGGGAAAGCGATCTCACTGTTCTTATAACGACTTGACTCACAACCAAGTTCCTTTGCCGAGGTCAATTTATCTTGCGGATGAAAATACTCTTTTACATATGGTACACGGAGTTGCTCTTGACTCGTGCCTTTTAGGTGAATACTTCATGATTGGTTTAAATACACTCCACATATAGTGTTAGGAAATGAACACGCATTCTTTAACACGTTTAGGTTTTATTGTTGAAACTTGTTTATTGACAATGAGGACTTGCACTTTTATCAAGTATGAGGGAATTTAGTTAAATTTTATTTTTGTCATTTATATTTGTAAACATGTTAAGCAATTTTTTTAAATTTACTCCGATTAGAATCATCTTGTAAATTTAAGGGGTCGAATGTAACGGTACCAACTTCGTATACTCGCAAATATAAATAACTTTATATAGAAACTAAATTCAAAATAAATAAAAGATAGGTTCCTAGTACTTATTTACATCTAACTAGTTAGATTCACAATTAATTAATCCATAATTCTAACCATTCAAAATAAATATTACGATAGTAGTAAAATCCATAGATTAATGCAGAACATAATCATCTATTTTACTTATAGTAGTCGGGTAAAGAAAATACCTACCGGAGGCTCGGCCGGCGCGTGATTCTCAGAATTCTATAATTAGCCACGAGATAAGCTAACTGGTGGTGGTGTGAGTAGCAAGGAAGTGTGTGTAGCTGAGATAGTGTGAGAAGATGTGTCAGTGTGGGTAGGCCGGGCGGCATGCGGGTGTAGGTAGGCGAAGGCGAGCGAAGGGGGAAAAAGCCGCCGGGCCAGGCAGTCAGTTGAGAACAGCCGGCCGCACCGGTAAGGAAGGGAGACGGCTAGCAATTTCTGCAATGCAGGGTCTCGGGAAGCCTGAGAAGTTAAATAACTGTTCGAAATTTAAATTCACGCGTTGAACTCTATTCTAGTGGATTGTTTGAGCTGGTACAAATCGTATTTAGTTCAGTAAGAGCGTTTGTCATGTTCTCTCTCGAGTAACAGACTAGCACAAGCGCTCTGACAATTCCCCTAGGTTAGAAATTAAATAACTGTTCGAAATTTAAACTCACGCGTGGAATTCTATTCTAGTGGATTGTTTGAGCTGGTACATATCGTATTAAGTTCAATAGGGGCGTTTGTCATGTTCTCACTGGAGTAACAGACTAGCACAAACGCCCTGACAATTCTTGGGTTAGAATTTAAATACCGAATGAAAAGTACATGAAAGTAGGGCCTTAGGAGAACTCCCGGCCGCACCGTCAGGTCCAGGGGGTTGAGATCTCAACGGCGGACGAACATCAGCTACGGACGAAAGAAGCGTGTATCCAGTGGTTCGACGTGCTCGTAGGAATCCCGAGGGCGGTAGGCTTCAGCGGTCGGCCAGTGATCACACCGGCAACGGTTTATTCAGGAACTGTTTTATATTATTTATTTTAACTATTGATTTTGATTGAGTTGTGTGTTCATATTTATAGCAAATTGTGTACCCGACAGCGGCGGGCATCCGCTGGGGTTTTTCATAGTCCCGGGTTCGATTCCTGGCCAGCGGTTGTTTGCGTAATAATATTTAATGGCTGTTCTGGGGATTGGTTGTTCTTTGATCATATCTGTGTGTTTGTATTTATAGCAAACTGTGTACATGACAGCGGCGGCCATCCGCTGGGGTTTTCCATAGTCCCGGGTTCGATTCCTGGCCAGCGGTTGTTTGCGTAATAATATTTAATGGCTGTTCTGGGGATTGGTTGTTCTTTGATCATATCTGTGTGTTTGTATTTATAGCAAACTGTGTACATGACAGCGGCGGCCATCCGCTGGGGTTTTCCATAGTCCCGGGTTCGATTCCTGGCCAGCTGTTGGTTGCGTAATAACATTTAATGGCTGTTCTGGGTCTGGTTGTTCTTATATCATATTTGTGTGTTCATACTTATAGTAAATTGTGATTATTTGTGTACACGACAGCGGCGGCCATCCGCTGGGGTTTTCCATAGTCCCGGGTTCGATTCCTGGCCAGCTGTTGTTTGCGTAATAACATTTAATGGCTGTTCTGGGTTTTGTTGTTCTTTGATCATATTTGTGTGTCTATTTTAAAGTATCTGTAAGTGTTTAAATTCGTACGACGGTTTCGGGTTCGACTACCGGAAACTGTCGATTTGTGTGCATGTAAAGAAATAAGGCACGTTACGTAGACTAATTACGTAGTTTTAGACGTAACATCGGAGTGACAATTAATACTACTTAATGGTCCGGCTTCGGTTAGGCTTTCTGTAAGCCCCGGCGAAGTCGCGACTTTCGAAGGTCAGTATTTAACGTAAATTAAGTTGGATAGCCAACCAGGTTGTTGAAGGATTATTATCGATTGAGAAACCAACTAGATTAATGAATCATTATCTTAATTTATTTACTAAAGTGAGGTAAACCGTAGGCTAGCCAAGCTTTACATATTTACTAATAGAAAACGTATTTCTAAACCAACTTCTTCACAAGGAAGTTACTTATACTTCTTCAACTTGAAGGTCTAAGTTGTTATTCAATTATAATAATTATACTGGTAATCGTTTGAACGGTGCATGGAGCGAGAGTCTTCGTAGGTTAGCTAACTTTCATAGGAAGGGAGGCGCTTACATATGTCTCGTTTCAGTGGTTACGGGTGTAGTAAATTCATTTTATGGTCAGGCTATTTTGAACTAGCTTTGGCGAGGGATCATGCCACAAGTTACTCATTTTACCTTGCTATATTAGCTATAGGTATGTTTAGATTTGGACCGTCAATTTGAAGTTATAACGCGAGGATTATATACTTCACTGCACTGAGTATGTGTTGAACTTGGCTGTCTGACTCAAAACTAATCAAACTATATAGCTAAGTTATTTTGCCGTGACACGCTAGTTGGTCGCTCATCATAGCTTACTATATTGACTTAGGTAGGGAATGGGCGAGTGCCTCAAAAGGGTGACCTTGGTCGAAAGACCTCGGAGTGATCCCATGTAAACCGTGTTGTTGTGTGACTTTCACACAGCAACACAATCCCGAACGGAGTTAATGCGCTTAGTACGGATTGAAGACGATTAGCTGCCAGGTGTCGTAATCGATTGTCAAGCACGGATGGCGGGGTGCTGACCATAGCTTTCCACTAAACTAGGTGCTTTAACATGGTTCAAAGTAGGTTAAATCATTCTACATGACAACTTCAGTAGGTTCTATAATAAGTCGTAAAATTCGTTCTAACAATCTACTTCTTGTATCTAATCTTATAACACATAATAATACCATACTCACGTATTACAATAATATACTTGTATTCATTTCTATATAGGTAAACCGACGGAAGTAGTTATATTCTAAGCGTTGACAATTTTGGTAGGATACGTCAGAAATCTCTCAGCGTCCGCGTAATCATTACACAAGCGAAATTAGTTAGGAAATGCGTTTGCTCATACTTATTCTAAAACTTAGGTTCTACGTTCACAACGTAAGGTTTATTTCCACTAGACAATCACTTGGCCAATTCATGTAGATAATCGTTAAAGATATTTAATTAAACATACATCTTATAAAAAGCGGATAAAATTAAATTATTAATTTCAAAAAAAAAACGTAATATTAGGTAGGACGGTTACAGTTATATGCATTATATATTATTTTATGTTATTTATGTAAGTATATAGGGAGGGGTATGGTTAGGTGTAAGGGGGTTGTTACAAACTGCCCTTAAAACTCTTGAAACCAATCATAACGATATATTTAGAGTAATAGTACTTATGAATTTGATTTGTTTTGACAATTAATACTTACTTATTTTATTACCAATACTAAAATCACAAACCAATACTAGAATACAATAACTCGAATTAATACTTTAAGGGATCCGCGACGCTCTGAATTTTACATACAAACGCGCTTGTTTAATTTATTGAAAACCATTGATCAGATTATGTTGAAATTTGGTGTGTACAAATAAATTAATTATATCTCCATTATATCTCTTTCTTTTCTAAGTCTACGGGTTCCTTCTTTGCAAGTTATTAATCAACTTACTTATCGTATCAAAAATATAGAAGACACGTAAATCCTGAGGTCGAATAACGGAAATTCATGAAGGGAACTCACGCAAGCGTCCAATTAATAGCGTAGTGATTGAAAACCGATAAAAAACCGTTTACGTCGAGTCAATAGATTGAGTAAATACTCGGGGGTGATAACAAATTAATACAAACAAAAGAAATTGTTGTACAAACAAACAATACACACGCTTTTTATATCCGGACATGGTTTTGTTACACATTTTCTAATGCTCTTACACTGTTTTTGTTATCTGTGATTTAAGCCCAATGAAAAACTGAAAATATTACGGTTTTAATATTAATTTAAAATGTGACATTAGCCTATTCGGAGAGAGCTCGTCTCTCATGCCAGAGGGAGCGGGTTTGATCCCAGCCGAAGGCACGCACCAACTTGTACATATTTAGACCATAATTAAAAAAAAAAATCGGGACACTTCCACACACGGTCGCCTGACCCCAAACTAAGCTAAGCTTGTACTATGGCTGCTAGAGACTGACATACATACTTAGATATTTTTAAATACATACTTAAATAGATATTGACACCCAGACATAGAATAAATACAAATGATCATTACATAAATGTTTTGCCTTAGGTGGGAATCGAACCCACGCCCCCAAGCTCAGGAGGCAGGTTCACTACCAACTGAGCCACCGGGCAGTCTACCTAAATTATGTGTGTATGTCATCTGCTACGTAACTGGAGCCCGGTATTTATTGAGACAGACTCATTTTCTATCACTTTTGGGAATGAATATCGTCCAGAAAAGTATAGGTGTTTTAATAGACCTCTCCCAGCTCCTTAGAGAAAAAGACGTGTCAATGCTATATTTATATGTGTGTGTTTCAACATAAAATAAATGTATGCACATTGCAGGACACTTGTTGACAGGCTTGTTGCAAATTGTTTCTTATTTTCGATTCTTCTGTACGGCGTGGATACCATATCTATATTATTTACATCTCTATAGATAAATAGATATTTGGGATAGAATCTAATACCAAAATATATGAGCAACTACTTGGAGGCCTTTGAAGTCTAGGTGTATAGAAAAACCTATAAAATATCGTGAACAACAACCAGGTAAGAGATCAAACTGTCAGGAAACGCTAATTACTGCAATTTGCGTTTCCTTACAGTTTGATCTCTTCACAAATACAAATAGAATTAATTTATTTGGGTATAAAAAACATTTGACAATTTCAAATTTGATTCCAGAGTCTTCCAAACTAGTCGGAGACTGTGTGTCGGGAGCCAGTGGCTTCTCCAAATTAAACGCTAATTACTGCAATTTGCGTTTCCTTACAGTTTGATCTCTTCACAAATACAAATAGAATTAATTTATTTGAGTATACAAAACATTTGACAATTTCAAATTTCATTCCAGAGGCTCCCAAACTAGTCGGAGACTGTGTGTCGGGAGCCAGTGGCTTCTCCAAATTAAACAAATTGGTCCAAATTAAAACTTTGGTCACATAATACGTAACAAGCAGCAAATACGACCTGTTCCGACTCATAATCCAGGGGAAATTCAGGGTGAACAACCGCCTGAAAGAAGGCTTACTTCGAGCTTAAGAATCTCCGGACGTGGTCCAACCTTAGTGCTAGATCCCTACTCCACGTTGCTTAGTTCAAGATAAGGATAGATCTTATAATAGCCAGCGTCCGGTAAGAGATAAATACAACGCTTCCAAAGGAAAAAGAATAGGTTCAACTGGGGCAAATTCGTCTGTGGGGCAATTGCGTCTATCGAGAATAACTGACAAACGTTTCACAAATTGGGCGCCATCTACATCATTTTTTAATGTTTAGTTTCAATAATCTGTACAAGATGGCGTTAGTTGCTTAACTTGTAAAGGGTTTGTCAGTAATTCTCAAAAGACACAATTGCTTCACTGACGCATTTGCCCCAGTTAACCCTTCTTTATAAGCCACTCACTAGTTAAAGAAGGTCCTGGGAAATAACAAGCAAGAAAAGTAAGCGTCAATAATACGACTGAGCTCAGCTTAACTGGTTTATTTCATCACGTCTTTGTGAATTATTTAAACGCAAATGAGTTTTTGTGTTTTAAATTAATTATTATTATACTTGTGTTCGAGGTAATTTGGATTGTGGTGAGAAAAACGTGAAACATGTATTTGTGGAATAACGACAAAATTAATTACGTGCGTTACTCTTTTCATTGCTAACTTACTTAGTCGTGGATTGACTGCAATTTTATTAGGTAAATAAAAAAAAATTGCACCACTAATTCTATACCGGCGTGCCACTTCACGCCGGTATAGAACGCAGTCTGTCGGTATTCTACAGTACGGCGAGTGTGCATAAGAACTGCACGACCTGATCCAGCCATCCCCGTTCTTTTATAATTGTACCAGGCGCACCAGTAAGAGACACCCTCTTATGGTGGAAATTCCGCCAAAACGTACTAAGCGTTTCAAGTCAACTTTTCTTGTAAGAAAACTGGAACTGTGGAACTCGTTGCCTGCGTCTATCTTTCCACATAAATACAATCCGGGGGTGTTTCAGAGTAAAGTGAATAGTTATCTCCCAGGCAAGCGTGTTACACCTTCGATTACGTTAACACGAAGTCAGTTACGCACGCCTAGTCTGTAGTGAAATGAATATTTTTTTTACGTAGTCAACCAAAAATAATACTAAATCTAACTTCGGTCGTAGATTGGCTACAGTACTTAAATAAATAAAAATAGCTAGCTTCGCCCCGCGGGTTCACCCGCAATCGCACAGTAACCGTTAATTTCTCCGGGCAAGAGTACCCTATGTCCTTTTTCTATACCCCTGACATGCACAATGCAAAACACACGCACAATGCAAATGCACACGCGCATGCAAATAATGTCATGTTCAGTTGAGTGGAAAAACAAACAAATAAATAAACTTATATATTATTTATTTTACTACTTTCTTTCTCTCTTTTTTAAAGTCCCGTGCGTCTCAGAAAGTTAGTGCTGAAAACCAGCGCTGCTAAGAAATTAGCAGCACCATTGCTGACCACTAACATTTTTTGTCGCATTGGACACTACAGCGACAACTGAAACTTTAATCGTCACTTTAATCGAAGACTGAAGAGTTTTTACGGCGAAAATCGGCTGCATAACCGAAGACCATCAAGGAATATAACCTGCAGAGGGCCATCAGAGATCGGAACGCGGTGGTGATGGAGGCTCTGAGTCGGGAGGAGGCCATGATGTTATGTTGATAAAAATTGTAATAATTTCGCGTTTTATAGAAATTGTGAGTCCATCTCGAGCATTCATGCTCACTATCGAAGGCACCTTCTTGCAGTGGCGTCGTGTGTCGGGTCGTTCTCTTCCCTCAAATATATTTGAGGAGAGCGATGGCTGGCACACGTGTCATACTCGTGATCGGGTGCTGCTTGCGGGTCGCTGGTGTGCTCGTGGTGTACTCACAATGCAATAAGTAAATCTGATAACCTTTAACCTAACCTTAGATTAAGACTTAATAACTAACCCCCCTCTACCTGTATTCCCCTTAAATAATAATTAAAGATTTATGTTATGTTAACAAAAGTCACGGTCCCCGGAGTCCGTGGAGTGTAAAATTTAAAAAAAAACTTTAATCATCTAAATATTTGTCTGTCTTAATGTAAGTATAGTAGAATTTATTATATTTTTGTCTGTTAATGATTTATTGTGTATTTTATTTGCTGCTGTTGTAGTGTTATGTGCGTTAAAATAAATTGTTTCTTTCTGTTTTTTTTTTCTTCATTTATAATATTAGTTAGGATGGGACTTAGACCTTCTAAACAAGGATAGGATTAGAATCAAACCTTTTTTTTTTACCTTCACAAACAAAACCAAACTCAACCCTCCCCAACACTTGCCATTCAAAAGTGAGTCTTAAGAATTTAAATACATACCTACATTCCTAAAGAAAAAGAGCCAAGTCTCATCAAAAGTTTTCGAGTAAGTTAACCGTGTTCGCCGTGTCTTCCGTAATGGAATAGAATGTTTAACTAGGAAAACTTGTTACACTGATGCGCAACTGACTAAATTAAACATAGGCACATAATTGGGCACATGAAAAACGCGTATACGCGTTTTTCCGACTTCCCGTCACCCATGGAAACAATTTTTAGACTTTTGTTGATATTTTGTTGTTTTTTATGTATGTCCATCTGTGTTTTTGCCAATATTAAACCGATATAATAAAATATTTTGTTAATAAAGCTTGAAGCTTGAAGGACCACCTAGGAAGTAAACCCTTACTTCCTAGATGGTCCCATATAAATTTTATCGCAATCAGTTAAGCGAATTTTAAAATATCAACATAAGTCTAAAAATTGTGTCTATGGTTTTTGGTAGATCATACTTTATAGGTGGTCTCATATAAATTTTATTAAAATCGGTCAAGTAGTTTTAAAAATTTCAACAAAATTCCAAAAATTATTTACATGGATGACGGCCTGACGAGCAGTCGGTTTTTTACCCGACTGCGCAAGGAGGGTTTTGTTATTCGAGTGTTTATATGTATGCAAGTGGGTATTATGTATGAGGTTTCTTTGGCACGCCCTACACCTTAAACAGCTTAATGGATTTCGACATGTGAGGTGTCATTTGAATCGCCTTGATAGTGAAAGTGACATAGGATACAACATTTTGCATTCGTGTTTTTTGTTTTTCTTTCAATAATGTTACTTGTTTTAAAATATGGCGCTGACGTCAACAAGAATAGCCACCGTCGGAATGTGTCACTAAAAATCCTAAAACGAACTAGATTTTAACCGTTAGCTAAATTCTCTACTCTTTTCTTTCACGACGTCAAAGTACCAAGAAATAATGCTTGTTTCGCTAAATACACGAGGAAACTGGAATTACTTTTCTTTTTATAAACGTTACGTTACCAAGCCTAAATAGGTGGAATTTTATTGGACTTACAAATGGGAAAAGTTCTTTTTGTTTGTTTAAAAATATGTGGAGATGGCCGATTTCAAAGGAAAGAATTTGAACGTTAACAAGTATTTTTGGAGAACTTTCAATTAAATGCTTGATACGTTGTTTTATTCTGCTTTGCGTTTATTTGGTTTCGGAATGTAATGGTCTGAATCAGCAAAAAAATAAATAACGCAGAATGAATTGAAATGAAATTATTTTTCTTCTAGACTAGCTGTTACCTGCGACTTTGTTTGCTTTTATTCAGAAAACAGTTTGCATAAACCTTTCTTGTGAAACACTTTAACTAATTATCAAACTTCATTAAGATCTGTTCAGATGTTTAGCCGTATAAAGCCTAGAAACAGACACACACACGGAGTTTGATTTTACAATATTAAGGATAGATCATTATATTATCCTTTTGCTCTATGTCTGGGTGTTAATATCTATTTAAATATGAATTTAAAAATATATGTGTATTGTATGTACAAATATCAGTCTCTACCAGCCATAGTACAAGCTTTGCTTAGTTTGGGATTAGACGACCGTTTATGATAATGACCCTAATGTATTATAGTTAATTATTATATTAAAAAATAACAATAAAAAGATTTTAACTAGGAAATAAAAATAAAAATTATGGAGCCCGGTGAATGGTGACAGGCTCACCGCCTGTCACATTTGGGACTGAATATCGTCCTGCGAAGTGTGGGTGTTGTATTACACCTCTGCCAACCCTTTCAGGGAAAGCCGTGATGATAGGTATGAAAATGTCCGTGTTTGACCACCAACTCGCATGTTGGTAACCAACGATGTTGTCGAAGAAGTCTGCACACTTACCGGGTAAGCAATAAACGTTGTATAGCCCCGGAAAAGTAAAACAGTGTTTTCTTTTTTCTTTTTTTTTAAATTTTCTAACTCGATAGATAAAACACTGTTAACAACAACGTTTGCTAAGGGGTTAGAAGATATCCATTTACTCTGCTATGATTAAGTTTAACTAGAATTTTTACCCGACTGCGCAAGATGAAGGGTTATGTTTTTCGAATTTATGTATGTAAGTATGTGTGTATGTATGTATGTATGAGGTTTCTTTGGCAAGCCCTACAGCCTAAACAGCTTGATGGATTTCGACATGTGAGCCATGTGAGGTGTCATTTGAATCGTCTTGATAGTGAAAGTGACATAGGGTACAACACTTTGCAGCCGGCTTTTGTTTTTATTATTTATAGAAGCCAATAAATCTACTGAAGTTCCCAAGCACATCCACGTAGAGGATATTGACTAGACTTCTATCTATCCCGGAACATGACAATATTTGCAGGGCAGAAACAAACGACCGCCTTTTTATGAATTCTACTTACAGAAAGTTTTTTCTCGTTTTACTGAAGAAAACACATTATGTACGTACACACAGTATGGGTGGAGCAAAAGAATAAATACTGTTATTTATGTATTCCCTCTCCTAGGTGGTGGAGTCAGCCATTCTTATTTTTCTGCTCTATTTTTCTCTATCCTAGACACCGTCTCCAAAAACCTCACACTCATTGTTGACATCAAAAAAGGATAAAAAAAAATTCAAAACGGACTATTCTGTAAAAGTTTCGAGTGCTTACACATAAAAAAATAAAAAATCGCAGGATTTGTAAGCCTTCTCCATTTTTTATTATGGAAACTGACGTGGTTTTCACACATTATGATATGCTATGCGAGACGCAGCCGCGCGCGCGCACTCGCCCTGATGAAGACCGCCGAATGCGGTTGAAACTATAGTCGGAATAATCGACTGAATCGTACGTGAGTAATTTCCCGTGTTTTAAATCATAATGTCCTTCTCCATTTCATCGGTTAAAAATAGGAAGTACAATTTTAAACACATACTTACATTTTGCATGTTTGCTTTTCGAATAAGTATAATATTTGTTTAAGTTAGCAACTATGATAAAAAAGTACACAAACTATGATAAAAAATCTTCCATACACTAATCTAATGACTCTAATGAGAGTACATTCAGTTTATATCCCAAGAGAAAAGAAAACATGTTTTTTGTACTTTGTTCCATACTGATCGTTTCTGTATGCTTTGAAACAGAGGCCGTATGTTGCCTCTTCACTTTATTTTTCTCATACATTGTGTTGTGGGTTGGTGCCGGTTTCTTCCCTTTGTGCGAGAAACGATTTAAAATTGAAATGGAGTTTCTTGAGGATGTGTGAATATTTTACTTATTGTTTTTTGTTGGGTTCAATTGACCTATACCTTCACCTACGTATAAAATGTTATACGAGTATACATGGAATGTATGGGATATTAATACAAGAAAGGGCTTTTACTTTAAGAGGGTCAACTAGTAGGTTGATACGTTCTACCTGTAATGGACAGAAATGAAGACAATGGTTGTTGTATGAGTTTTTTTTTTAATGACTAATGCCGATGTCCACTGAGGCCTCTACAGCGTACCGGGTATAAGGCGAGCCCAGATCACGATTTCTTTAAAACGTGGGTGACTAGCGCAACGGCAAAAGCACCTCTGCGGGAAGGACTTCGGCTTGAGCTGTCACTGGAGAAGGGGGGTCTTATTGCCCTGGCAATCCATAAAGGATTTACTCTTGGGCATCACTTGGGTGAGCTGTTTGACTACGTGGAGAGAAGGTAACCTATCTTCTACCAGATCCTGGATGTCTTTGACCTCGCCGGTGCGGTCAGTGTATGATTATATGCTTTTCGTAACTGGCGCCTATACCAAAAACTGAATACTTCCTGGGGGCTCTTCTTGCGCGTGAGATGAGATTTTATCTTGGTCACTCTCACACCTATGAAGTTTCAAACGAGAGCAACCAGGACGAAAAAAGGTGAGATGAAAATCTCAAATCTCCGGATAGGGCCACTGTTGCCTGGAGGGTCGGTGAATAAGCCTAAAATCGCTCAGTAGGTTTATAACGAGCTATGATTAATTAATTATACAAATTATAATACAAATAATTTAATTACGCAAATAACACAAGAAACGATAGCTGATTGGATGAATAGTGCTGCTTACTACCATGCACTACCATAACTGCAGTTATAATAATAAATATAACCATTTATTAATAGTAAGTTACAAACATTTTTTCTTTTAGTTTACTTATTTTAGAATTGACAAGTTTTAAAGAGACGTATTCTAAAGTAGTGGACATAAATCGGCTAACGTAACCAGGGTCATATCTCACTAAAGCCAACACACACACACTGAACATACTGAAGTCAAAAGCTGAAAGCGTAAAGTCGAAGATTGAGTGGTCGTGCCATGGAAAAGGTTTAGCAGTGGAAAGATAAAGTCTGATTATGATAATAGTCATAATCAGTCTGATTATGATAATAGTGTATAAATAGTGAGAGCACAAATAATAAGCAAAATTTCGACTTAAATTTTAAGTTAAGTAATAATAATAATAATAGGGCCAGATACAAAAGGCAGTGATCCTAGACACGTGCCGTATTGTCAGGAGGTTCCTCAGTCTGCAGCCCTAACCACCGGTAGCTTGGGCCTCGCCCCGCTGCCGGCGGCACCCTAGTTTTTAAGTTTTTATAGTAAGTATTTGTTTGTTTTTTCATTTTTTGTAAATAACTTGGAAATTAAGATGAAAAATAAATATCTTGGAATAATAATAATATTCGAGACACTTACACACACGGTCGTCTGACCCCAAACTAAGCAAAGCTTGTGCTATGGCGGCCAAAGACTGATATACATACATATAAATATTTTTAAATACATACTAAAATAGATAATTAACACCCAGACATAGAACAAACACAAATGTTCATCACATGAATATTTGCCCTAGGTAGGAATCGAACCCACGCCCTCTAGCTCAGAAGGCAGGTTCACTACTGACTGAGCCATCGAGGCGGGCCTTCTCCAACTAGGCTATCATGGCAAGGTTTTCACCAAAGAAGCATATAATGTTTTCAGGTAACCTTCATAACCTTCATTAGAAGACATGCGAGGATAATGATCACTTTGTACGTGCGATACTCCTACACAGAGGTTTTTACGGTTTACTTTTTGTACATAGTAATATAGCAGCATAGCCTACAAAAACGATTAGACTTAAACAGAGCTACGAGTATAAGCTTGGGTGTATTTAGGTGAAGTTACTAATAGGATAAGTAATCATCATTCTGAACAACTTTGAACACTAAATTTAGCCTTTTTTCTGACATAACGAAAAAGTATCTGTTCTCTTTGAATTTAAAACAAAGCTCAATGCTAAGTGTTGATTACCGAGTCCCCATTGACTGAGCATGCTTCGCGATGCACAATTTTATTCTATCTCTTTTTTTTTTTTTTTTTTTTTTTTTTTATGTAGAATAGGTCGGCATTTGATCACAAACTCGCCTGATGTTAAGCGACGTTGTGGTCTAAGATGGAGCACGACGACCTATAAGGCACTTATTCACTCTAGCCTTGAAGTTTTGCAGAGCGAAGAAGTACAAAGACGGCAGATGAGTGAAGCGCTACAAGTGCGCTACTGCTCAGACCCGTCTTCGGAACGGTTACACCGGACTACATCCCGAAACACGACTAAGTCATTTCACGGCATGGCTTGGTCCGGTGGGTGGTAACTAGCCACGGCCGAAGCCTCCCACCAGAGTTTGCTACCCGGTTAGCACTACCCGGAGACCACGTGTAGGGAATCACAATAGAGTACACTCCTACGGACGTGGGTAGCTCAGCCCCCTAAATGGAGCGTGGCATGCTAAACAGCTAAAGCGAGATAGAATTGTACATCGCTAGACATGCTCGGTTAAGAAACGTGCTTCGAGAGACATGCTCGGTCAGTAGGGACACAGCAATTGACATACTTAAGTAATTAGAGAGCATATTTTCTAACTTTTTTTTTTTTGGATGACTCTATGCTGTTGGCCACTGAGGCCTCGACAGCGTACCGTGCATTAGGCAAGCGCAGTAGTGACTCGACCGCCTTGTTCGGAAAGGGGCATATTTTCTAACATTTAAAGAGTCATTTAATACCAAAGTTTGCCGACACAGCCCGCCGACGTAACGTGTGTGGCTTGATTTCTTTAGAAATTTGACTACCACCGATATACCAATTTTTTTTTCAATTTCGATGATGACTGTCTCTGTCGTCTAATTTGATTTGAAAACTCCCTTATCCTTAATACTTTCTAGGAAATGCTGATAAAAGCAAAGTCATTGTTACAAAATTGAGACCAAATTTGAATCGATTTAACTCTTTCTCTTGAATAATCTTATCGCGTATTCACATACGAGTGGCACGAGTGGTACCACTGCCGCGTATATTTGCATCGAGCGATTGCATCTCTCTCGAAGTACGTCTGAAAGCAGGAATCGATCTAAAGTGACTTATGGAGACCGGAAGCTATTGTAATAGAACATCAGCATGAATACTCGTACGTCTTCGAATTGGTTTTCGATAGTTTGTATGCTTATTGTTGCAGCTATCGGTTTTACGTGCTCCTCAACTCCCCCATTTTTTCTATTGTTTAATAGTAGATACTTTTGGTAGGTATGATTTTTTTTCTGTAAGTCAAAGTATAACTCTTTGTTTGCTGTTTGCTAGTTACAATGCTGATTAAACAATTCTCAATAATAAGCACAAAGAAATTTACGATTTACCTACACTTATCGAAATGTTAAATTTATGTTTTTTGATTTTGTTTATTGTATATTTATTTTATTTTCCTATAAAAAAAATACCAAAAAAAAAATTTTTGTCAAAAATCCGTTTAGTCCTATGTAAAAAAGCAAACTCTTTTCACATTAACAATACTTGGCTTATGGACATCCTAGTCGAATAGGTAGCACATTTGCATCGACCGATCTCGTCTTGATAGATGTAATACTCGTATTCCTATCCTAAAACTATAAATTGTACAGAGACTCAGTTTCAAGAAACTTCCAGTAGGTAATGGTCAAATGGGGATCAATTTTTTAACACTACAAAACTGTTGACATGTAGATAAAAAAAGCTGTAGCAGTAAATACATGAAGTCTAAGAATCATGAAGTTTTTAAGGACTAAAGTGACATAATATTGCCAATGAATTTGTCATTCATTTTGTTAGTATTTGATTAAAATATCATCCTTTGCAAGCTCGAATTAGACATGTCTCAGTCTTATTGCCATTCAGAGTTATCTTTCTGCAACTATCTTTTCTGTGTCAATAATCTGCACGTATCGAATCTCCAGTCGGCGGATCGGTCGGCCGATAAGAAACAAAGTTATTGGTCGGCCGAAATTGTAAGGCGATCCATCGGTTCGCCGATTGGTGGTGTGTTATCTGTTTGACTCTGGTACTATTTTCAACCCCGTTGAAATGTGGGTGTTATAAGTTTGACGTGTGTGTGTATGTGTGTGTGTGTGTGTGTGTTTCAGTAGCACCGTAGCTCCTGAACGGATGAACCGATTCAGAATTTTTTGTTTTGTTTGAAAGGTGAATTAGTCGGGAGTGTTCTTATTTACATTTGTTTGATGAAAATCGGTGTTGATGAAAATTGGTATCGGGGATTTTTTAAATTTTAATTTATGCTCGTTTTATACGAAGTGAAAATACATACTCATACACATTATTAATACAGTTATAAATTGATAAGGTTATACCAAATACTATTTTACGGGTACACAGTCATACAATTTACGTTACAAACTCATAAACAGTTTGATCGTAACTTTAATAGAATACTGGCCATTCAAAGCGACAATGATTTCCAACTGACCTCTATAGCTGTAAATCATAGTCCCTATTTGAAAGGCTAGTATATTCAGATACATACCTCGGTGCCTATGTCTGCCTCGGTGGCTCAGTTGGTAGTGAACCTGCCATCTAAGCTAGGGGGCGTGGGTTCAATTCCCACCTAGGGCAAACATTCATGAGATGAACATTAATTGTGTTTGGTTTATGTGTGGGTGCTAATTATCTATTTAGGTATGTATTTAAAAAACATAAATGTTTTTATATCAGTCTTTGGCCGCCATAGTACAAGCTTTGCTTAGTTAGGGGTCAGACGACCGTGTGTGTAAGTGTCCCGAATATTATTATTATTCCAAGATATTTATTTTTCATCCTAATTTATAAGTTTTTACAAAAAATGAAAAAACAAACAAATACTATAAAAAAACTTAAAATTAGGGTGCCGCCAGCAGCGAGGCGAGGCCCAAGCTACCAGTGGTTTGGGCTGTAGACTGAGGAACCTCCTCACAATACGGCGCGTGTCTAGGATCACTGCCTTTTTGTATCTGGCCCTTGATCCAACCGTCTAACGACAGCCTCTTGAGATGTTGGTCGAGGCTCTTCGCTATGAGACCGTTTACCGTGACGACAATCGGGACAATGATCGTCGAGTCAACATCCCACATGGCGGTTACCTCGTGAGCCAAGTCAAGGTACTTGCTGAGTTTGTCGTTCTCGGCCTTCACGAGGTTCTCGTCATGTGGGATGGTGATATCGACGAGCACTGCCCGGCGCTGAGACCGGTCGACCATCACGATATCAGGCTTATTGGCAACAATAGTCCTGTCCGTGATGATAGAGCGGTTCCAGTAGAGCAAAGCACGGCCATTCTCGAGAACTGACGCTGGTGTGTACTTATAGTACGGCACCTCGGACTCGACAAGACCGTATTGAAGGGCAAGTTGCTGATAGATGATCCTGGCTACTTGGTTGTGCCTATGCAAGTACTCGCCGTTAGCAAGATGCGAATTGATAAATTAATTAATAAATAAATAATTACGAGTATTATTATTATATTGACCTAAACTTTATAGGTTGAGTAGGATGGAGAGCCTTTCTTTCGTGTAATTATTCCGCTTTTTCAGGATTGCTAAATTTTGTATTAGATAATGATTTAGTATGTTACTTTTAAAAATCGAATTTTAAGTAATCGATTTTTAATCAAATGTTTAGTAACAAATCCTGTAAAAATTCGGCTAAAAAGCCGTACTTTTCATTCCATACTTTCTTAGCTTATAGCCAGAAAAAGTTAACTTTTATCCGAATGTGTTGATCGCTAGTTATAACACACTTACAAACTTACATATTTGGGAATAGCCTTTCGGGAATATCATGACATACGGATAAAAATACGTATAAATAGTGTAAAAGTAGTGTAAGTGTAATAGTGTAAAATACGTGGGATACAAATAACAAATACCTAGAACTACACCAGATATTTAGTCAAACGAAATTGAGATGCCATTTAAAACAGCCGTTCAAAGCTCAAAACAGTCCGCCGGAAATCGAACACAAAACCCCTTGTAAAGCTCTATCGGTCATCTAATACATACTGAAAATGGCGTGCAGAAACTGTAGTACAGCACTATTTACGGTATTAGGTAGTTTGCTCAATAACAACAACTATACATTAATGTTGGAGGTTATACAGCGTTAAATAACCTATACTAACTGTTTAACTTGTTTACTTATTGACTTATATAGCCAGTTGTACTATATATAAAAATTGCCTAAATCCTTAACTACTAAACGACTCCTAGCGAAATATTCGCTTATTAGGCAGTTTGTCGGTATTTTACAGAGTACACTACGGCAAGTGCGCACAACAACTGCATGAACTTATCCAGCCATCACCGTTCTTCTACAATTGCACCAGGCGCACCAATCAGAGACACCCTCTCGTAGTAGAAATTCCGTCTAAGCGAACTAAGAGTTTCAAATCCACTTTTCTTATAAGAAATGCAGAGGTCTGGAACTCCTAGTATCTATTTTCCCACCCCATTACATTGAATAGGTATCTCCTAGGTTACACGTTTTACGGTTACGCGTTACATCTTCGATCACGTCATCGCTTCCCATCAGGCGAGTCTGTGGGAAATATGCCTAGTCCGATGTAAAAAAAAACATATTGTTAAGATTTTCCTAAGGAATAACTTAAGGTTCGCGTATTTTTTTTAGGTAGGAGCTAGTTATGCGTAGATAAGCTAGGACTTAGGCAGTTTTTAAATTTAGTTCAAGTGGCCAATAGAGTTTCTTATTAATATTTGTAATTTAAAAATGTATGCTAGTCAGTAAGTTATTTATTAATATGAGCCACTAGTTGCCTGGAATTTCTTTGAAGATAGAAACTCATTTATTTAGTAAACGTGTTTTTTTTAGCCGACGTCAGGAGGAGGTTCTTTGTTAAGAGGTCGCAATATTTTTTTTTTCAAATGTATACTCATCGATTACTACTCGATTGATCCGATTTGGGAAATCCTTTTTTGTTTTTGTTTTGAAGGGTATTTTTATTTCTATACTTCTCAGGACTTTAAATTTAATTACAACGGTCGAGCAATTTTTTTTCAAAATCCAATTCGGATCACGGGAAGTTGGTCTATTTATGTCAAAAGATTTTTTCTTACTAGATTGAAAGAGAGAAAACAGTAAGGGGGTCGGCCTATCCAAATTGAGGGTGTTCACAATAGCTTTAACAAGCTACTTACATTTCCAAAATCCATCTGTAGCGTACTGTTATGTTCCGGAAGGCGTGAGAATCAGCTAAGAAACTTTACTAACTCATTAAACATTGACAATGTGCTGAGAGAAAGAAAACCCAATCTTCCGATTGCCCATAACTGTTATTGCGACCCTTATTTTTATGTTGTGCGATGGGAACTGTATGTTCAGTGGTGCTTTGATGGGTATATAGAGTGCTAGCTGAGTTCCGCGGTGTTATTCGCGGTGAAAAAGAGCCATGTGTAAATCCAGCTACCTGTATTCCGAATTTGATCAAAGGCAGTCAATTCGTTTGAGTGTGAAGAAGTAACAAACACAAACACACACACACGCGCTCACAAACTTTCGCCTAAAAAAACCCGACTTTCGGGTAAAAACCCGACTGATCAAGAAGTAGTATGCAAGTGTGTGGGTATGTATGTATGAGGTTTCTTTGGCATGCCATACAGTCTAAACTGATTGATGGATTTCGACATGTGAGGTGTCATTTGAATCGTCTTGAAAGTGGAAGTGACATAGGGTAAAACATTTTGCAGTCGGGTTTTTTTTGTTTTCCTGTGAATAATGTCACTTGTTTTGTCTACCTTTTAATAATGATACTTGTTTGTAATATAAATAGGACGTGGGACTATCTCATATTTTATTCAGATACATACCTCGGTGCCAATGTCTGCCTTGGTTACTCAGTCGGTAGTGAACCTGCCTTCTGAGCTAGGAGGCGTGGGTTCGATTCCCACCTAGGGCAAACATTTATGTGAATTCATATTTATACGATGAACATTTGTTTGTTCTATGTATAGGTCTTAATTATCTATTTAGCTATGTATTTAAAAATAGTGTTAGCAACACATACAAAAGAATGCAGTCTATGGTCTGCTGTGTGACGTTTTGCGAGCTAACTGTCAAAGGAATGTATTGAATGAATGATTGAATGAATGTAGCGTAAGGAATGAAGGAGTAGCGCCTGAGTCGCCCGCCCCGTCCAACCGGCACTTCTCGCTGGAACACGGAAGAGGACGGACCTCGTAGTGTTTTTCTTGGGTGTCTTTCTGTAGTATTGATCTCGGTGTCCATTAGATTCATATTGGAATTACCTACATATTGTACATGGTTTGGATTATTAGAAGTATTAGTTGTTTACATTTACATTAAGGTAGTTTTAAATACCGTCCCTTCAGAAATAGTTTACAATAGATATGTACATCAGTCTTTAGCCGCCATAGTACAAGCTTTGCTTAGTTTACAAGTCTTAAAAAATTAGAAATCGCCCATCGAGCCATACTAAAAATATCCAATTTTAAACCACACCTTTATCCCACTACAGATCTCTATAAAGAATCTAAAGTCCTAACTGTCCGACAAGTATTCATACTCCAGGTCATTCCGATTCAGCACACGAAAGTTCTTCCTCAACCAAAGCACGATAAACATAAAAGACGCAGAGATAAAATTTATAAACCATAATAAAACCCGTACAGTTTTTGCAAGACGTTTCACAAACTACTCGTACCTAGGTCCCTTCCTGTACAACAAAATTTGCCCTAACGATTCAATGACTGCCTCGGTGGCTCAGTTGGTAGTGAACCTGCCTTCTGAGCTTGGGGGCGTGGGTTCGATTCCCACCTAGGGCAAACATTTATGCGATGAACATTTGTGTTTGTTCTATGTCTGGGTGTTAATATGTGTTTAAGTATGTATTTAAAAATATCTAAGTATGTATATCAGTCTCTGGCAGCCATAGTACAAGCTTTGCTTAGTATGGGGTCAGGCGACCGTGTGTGGAAGTGTCCCGAATTTATTTTTATTTTTTTTAAATGCCCGCTCTTAACTTTTTTCAATGCAAGCTAAAAGTAATTGATATTCTAAAGAACTTTGATTACGACAATACAGAGAATCTCTTTACGACCCCCCATTAATTGATTGCTACCTGACTACTGAAAGTTTTTAAAATTTAGGTAACTATATTTTTACATGTAATTTTATGCATCTGTGTATAACATACAAATATATTTCATTTATTTAAGATCATTACATCGACATACACATATTGATTTCTCGCCCGCGTACACGCACACACACACACGCACACCATCTGTTTTACCAGGCACATAACAAACTTAGGTTTATTAATGGGAGTAGCCACTGGCTACCGAAACACAGTTTTCACTAGTTCGGAGTCAGTGGATTCATATCATATGTTGTACTTATTGTTTGTGCTAAAATAAAAAATATTTGATTTGATTTTGATTTGATTTGGGGTCAGACAACCGTGTGTGCAAGTGCCCCGAATATTATGATTATTATTATAGAAACTAAACATAAAAGTAACATTATAAAAATAAATTGCTAAACATAATTACTCATACGAAATATAATACCTAGTTAAGTATGAAGAATTTTAGTAGCACGCACGTTATCTTTCATAATTGGTTTTATTTAATTAAAACTATCTGAACTTCGAGTTGCTTTTTGCCTTAACGTAATATTATTTTTAATGAGACAGCCGACCTAGAAAATTAACGATTCAAAGTATGTTTCTAAATTAAACGACTCGACTCTCATCAAAAGTTTTGATTTTTTTAAGTTGGCAGTACTTAATGTGATTATGTTATGATTATCTTATGTTAATTTCTTTTATTATATCATATTAATAGATTTAGTTAAAGAATAATAGATTTCTATAATAACAATTATTTGCATACTAATATCATAACATCGAAAGTTACTCTGTCTGTCTGTCTATATTTTTATGTTTTTCACGGACAACGTCTAATAAATCGATTAACGCCGGCTGCACGCCCGAAAAAGAATCTCATTGTCCTATTGTAACGTTACGAGCGAGAGCGCCACACGAGCGAGCGAAAGGCACGATCGGCTTGCGTCGCATCTATCTCTCTTCCACTCATTTATTATGACGTTGTCACTTTAAACTATCGTCCGTAAACCGAATTTGCAAACAACAAACCTGTTTGGAAGTCGCGGGTAACAGCTAGTATTAAACAACGAGGATGCACGTTAATATTGTTTTATTTATTACTGTATCCACGTTCTCAGGGGTACCAAAAAGGACATAGTGTACTTCTAGACGCAGGTAACACCACGAGCGCTGCTAGTAATTAAATAAATTAATATATTTCCAAAGCAGCTTAGAAATATAACACACAAAAAACAAATGAGGACCACTTATTGAATCGCATCTGCATCTGAAACGCGTTGGCATCGAAACTTTTACTTTGATTTTGACAGCTCCGCGTTGGTTAAGCGGCTGTTACCCGACTGCGTAAGAAGGAAGGTTTCGAGGGAGTGGTTTTCGAATGTTTGTATGTAAGTATGTATGTATGTGGGTATGTTTGTATGTATGAGGTTTTTTTGGCACGCCCTACAGCCTAAATAGCTTCATGGATTTCAAAATATGAGATGTCATTTGAACAGTCTTGATAGTGGAAATGACATAGGGTCCAACATTTTGCAGCCGGGTGTTCGTTGTTCAATTCCATATGTGCGTATTGTATGTCATCTGACATGAATGGAGCCCGGTGTAAGGCGACAGGCTCACCCCCTGTCACATTTGGGACTGAATATCATACGGCAAAGTATAGGTGTTGTATTACACCTCTGCCAGCCCCCTCGGGGGAGAGGCGTGATGATATGTGTATGTGTTTAATAATGTTGTTTGTTTTGCGTCTGCACCGCTACAAGAAGTCGTCGCGGCCTAAGACTCTCTGTGGGATAATTCAAACGTTTCCAAAACTTGTAATGTCCCATGGGTGATTTCAATATGTTGTGCAATGGTACTATCAGATCTGTGTTCAATGTTGTCCGACGGAATCATTCGGATTGGCTGTGGGCGTAAAGTTTTATGGAAGGTTTCAGTTTGGATCGTTTATTGTAACGTGTTGCTTAATAGTTAGTACAAGCTTTTCTTAGTTTGGGGTCAGACGACCGTGTGTGCAATATCTGACTCTCAGTCTGACTGCAATATCTGAATATGTAATCTGACTGCCTGGGTGGCTCAGTTGGTAGTGAACCTGTCTTCTGAGCTTGGGGACGTGGGTTCGATTCCCACCTTGGGCAAACATTCATGTGATGAACATTTGTGTTTGTTCTATGTCTGGGTGTTAATATCTATTTAAGTATGTATTTAAAAATATCTAAGTATATATATATATATATATCAGTCTCTGGCAGCCATAGTACAAGCTTTGCTTAGTTTGGGGTCAGGCGACCGTGTGTGGAAGTGTAAAAAAATATCCCCGATTTTTTTTTTATTTGATTTATTTAGTTTTGGTTTGATAGAAATAGAAAGTGTAGTATTGAAAGCAAACACAGACGTAGCTTATCAGACTACTAATCACCCGACTTCGGCGAAGCGAAAAGGTGGGCTTTGTTTTTCATCCGACTTCCAAAAACGGAGGTTCTCAATTCGACTATATGTTTTTTTTATATGTAACGCAATTACTTCGCCAATTATGAATTGATTTTATTAATTATTTTTGGTTTGGATCAGATCATATTATATTTTGGAGATGGTGGCATATAAATTTTATTGAAATCAGTTTAACAGGTTAGAAAACTGTTAAACTGATTTTAATAAAATTTATTTAACTTTACCAAAAGTCTGAAATTGTTATCATAGATGACGAATTACTGGATGGGAAGTCGGTTTTTTAAGCTAAGCTTTTTATATTATCATCATCATGACTAGGTAAGTACGAGTACTTCATAAGTCATTGGTATTCATTAAATGATTGACACATTGCTTATCTTCTTCTTCTTAATATATATACATTACGTGTCACGTTGTTTGTCCGCTATAGACTCCTAAACTACTTAACCGATTTCAATCAAATTTGCACACCGTGTACAGTTTGATCTAACTTAACAGATAGGATAGCTCACATATACATATATATTATATTTAAATAATAAACGCGAACGAAGTCGCGGGGTGACAGCTAGTAAGGTAATATATTTAAATTTCCGAGCTAAATTAAAACTAGTTTTAAATTGAATTTTATCGTTTGGGAGTTTTGGGGTTTGTGTATTATGATAAACAAGCTGCGCCCTGCGGTTTCACCCGCGGTTAAAAATCCCATGTGCTATTCTAGACTATCTATCTCTGTGCCATATTTCATCCAGATTTGTTCAGCCGTTCTGGCGTGAAAGAGTAACAAACATCCATCCATCCATCCATTCTTACAAACTTTCGCGTTAAAATATTTGTAGGATTGTGTATGTGATAGTTCTATTAAGAATAATAAATCAATAATAAACAAATTAATAAACCAGTCATATTTCCAACCTGCTTTATGCAAGAATTAAGATCCAATTTTTATTTCATATAATTAGCTACAGCTATATTTATAGCTAGCAGCCAATAAACGTTGTAGGGCATCTGAATTATAAATAAATAAATACATAAATTTGGGACACTTCCACACACGGTCGCCTGACCCCAAACTAAGCAAAGCTTGTACTATAGCTGCCAGAGACTGATATACATACTTAAATATTTTTAAATACATACTTATATAGATATTAACTCCCAGACATAGAACAAACACAAATGTTCATCACATATATGTTTGCCCTAGGTGGGAATCGAACCCACGCCCCCAAGCTCAGAAGGCAGGTTCACTACCAACAGAGCCACCGAGGCAGTCGTATTGATATATAATTTGAACTTGATCGAAAAAAAAAGCACTGTATCTCTAAGTAATATATTAAAATGTCTATGATAATTATGCAATCCTTACTATATTTATCAAATAAAATACAACGAAAGGTAAAACAAACAAAGCTTAACCTGCCGTCAAACGTAAATTCGATGTGTGTATAAGGGCCACTCCACACGAGGCAACCAACTTCAACCACACGCCACGTCAATAGTTACAAAAGACCGAATCTATTTTTTCAAGTTAAAACAACAAACAAGCTAAACGAAAACACTAGAAATGGCAATATCTTGTAACATCAAAGCAAACATTGTTAGCTCAACGGGGACAACGATTGATGTTATTTCGTTACGAACTGGTAAAATTTGTCGTATAAAACAAATATTGAGGACCATATTTATTTATTTTCCTATTTTGATATTTATGTTTTTTCTTGAATATCTGAGAAACAATACTCATACTCATACTCATTTATTTATACGATTAGTATACGTCAAAGGCTAAAAATCAATTCATTTACAATCGTAATAATAAAAAATTAATTAATTTACAATCGTAGTAATAAAAAAAATATAATTGAATTAATATAGTAAATGTCATAAAATAATAATAATATTCAATTTAATAAATTATTAGGTATCTTAGGATTTCATTTTTCGTATTAAGAATTCTTTTTCAATGTCATAGAACGCTTGACTAATCAGCCAGCTTTTCAGTAAAACTAACATAACATAACATGTCGTCTCGCCTTTCCCCCGAAGGGGCTGACAGAAGTGTATTAGAACACCCACACTTCGCCATTCGAGTTGTCAAAAACGGTCGGTTAAAAATTTTATCGTTAGTTTAAATTGTGGTGAACTTCAGCTTAAATATCTCACACACAACATTTTAAAAATAATAATGTATTTCTCAATTATTCTCAATAATCGAACAAACACCCCTATCTCAGAAGGCAGGTTCACTACCGACTGAGCCACCGAGGCAGTCAGATAATAATTATGTATATAATTCAACATAATATGGCTTTTAATATGCTAGTTTAAACATGTTGTTACAAAAACCCTGTTATACCTGCGTACGCATCCAGCATCGACTGAAGGATGCAATTATGCAGGTATAAATTAAAAATCGACTCTAAAAATTTTGCATACACATCGCGGTTCGCTCTCCTAAAATCGCGAACGCAGCCACTAATCGCGTCGGTTTTATTTCTAAACTATTCGCGTCGTGCTTTTACTTTCTTAGAATAAAAGCCGCCACATGATACAGATACGTAAACATTTTTGAAAAAAAAAAAAAATTTTTTCTTGCGTTCTTAAACCGGTCATAATTTTTGCAATGTTTAACGTGCATTTTTTTTGGTATATTTTTGCATGAATACTCATAATATGTACACTTATAAAGTATCCTATGTGCTATACCAGACTCACTGTCTCTCTTGTTGTATACTTAAAGGGCATGTACACACGTACATGCCCTTTAAGTATACAACAAGGTTTTTATAACATGTTGTGTAGTCTTAGCATAAGTTTCAGGCCTCCTGAAGGCGTAATGTCAATTCATCTTTAGATTCCTTAAAGATTCAGTCAAAGCTACGCCAGGCTGTTTTTATCTCACTTGAGCCTTGAAAATTTAATTTCCAATTTCAAGAGAAGCTGAAACCAAGACGGAAATCATAGAACGTAGAGTTTTTGTAAGTGCGGTGATAAAGAAGGACTGAAAGAAATTTAGGTAAAATTTACCTACATTAAAATAATCTGAGGAGATGGTCATTCGTATTTTCTTATTTTCAGGGAATATGAGAGCTTTTTTCTATTATTGCCTGTAAGAGTGAAAACATTTAAGTTGCGCAATGTAATTCCTCTTGGCTCACAGTGGAGGCGTAAAAGTAGTGGATGACCGGAGCAACCAGCTATTTTAGAAAAACACTTTAATAACGTTTTTTTTTTAATATCAAGATATATTTCACCTTCCTATTCCATTATTAAAACCAGGGAAATTGAATAATTAATTTATTAAAATATTCGTCAAATCACGAATCACCACCAGGTGATCCTGATTCTTGAATAATAAAAATCCACAAGCATGCTTTTGGTTAACCTACATTTAACGTAAAACTCTCTTTTACGATAGGAATCTATTTAAAAATTAATACGAAACCCTAAAAGCTTACGAACTTAAGGGTGTTTGTTAAACACATTTCGGTATTTCCGAGTAACTAACTGCAACATGTCGTAGTCATTTTATGTAATTTATTGGTCACAAATATACTTTTTTTTTTAACATGGGATTCTTCGAAAGGCCTGTCAAAGAGTCTTTACGGGTCTGAAACGTATTTGTGATTGACTCTGGTGTTACACCTATCCATAGACTACGCTTACTGTCCGGCTGCCCGCTAGCTTAATTGCCACCTATGGCATAAAAACAAATACATAAATAAGGATGTTTCTCCAAGCATAGTTTTTTAAATATATTATTTTGGGGATTAACTCACTGTGCGATTATCCCTAGCCCCATGTCAAATCGTACATAAAACAATACAAAAGAACTGGAGTCCTTATATACTCAACTTTATGTAAGACTAATATAGTGTAACTATAGTCCAATGCGGGCTATACTCTAACTGTGCAAGTCTTGGTCATCGGCCTTTCTTTGCACCGGTCGAGTAGTCATTTGGCATACAAGGTCTTTGCTGCATCATACATGAGTACAGTCAGAATTTATTCAAACATTCCAACATTTTGTGAGTTATGTCATAACTAGCTGCAACCCACGGTTTTGCCCGCGGTTTGAAAAGTATCCTATGTGACCAAATGTCATTGAAAAGTACCAAATGTGTATTGAAAAGTACCAGACTCACTGTCTCTCTCTATCTTTGTGTTAAATTTCAACCAGATCTGTCGAGCCGTCCTGGCGTGATTGTGTAAGATCCATCCACCCACCTAAACTTTCACAATTATAATAATAAAAGACTAAGTGTGATGTGATTTGCTTGTGAACATACGTGGTTTCATTAGACATTGTCTAATTATATACAGATTAGATACATTCATACATATTAGAACCATAGTTTATGTTCAAGCTTTTTTTTAAATTGAATAGTTCGAAGTTTGACCACCAGCTCGCCTAATGCAAAGCGACGTTGTGACCTACGATCAAGCACGAAGACCTAGAAGTACCTAGAGGTACTTATTCCATCTAGACTTTAAGATACACAGATCCTAGTTATCTTGTCTACATTTAAACAACAGATTTAACTATCAACAACCTCAACAATAAAAGCAAAAACGCCAATGAATACGCTCGTTGCAAACCGGAAAGCACAAGGGCGGAAAACGTGGAGATTGTGCCGGTCCGGAATCGGCAGATTCGCGCTTTAGTATTGAAATTTAAATTTGCAATTTTCAAAGGCTGCCTTTGAAAAGGACAGACCAATTCAAAGCGTGTCATTTCTATCATTGTGTAGAGATTGAAATAATACTATTTTAAATTATCGTTGAACACTGAAATTATAATAGCGAAAAATATTGTGTTGATGTGTGTTTGTTCGTTATTATAACTCATTACATATTATAAGTTATTATATTATTGATGAAATTTATAGATAGATTATAATATTAATTTTAGAAGCTATGCTTTGCCCTTAAATTGTTTATGGCATAGTATGATGAGCGAGTGAAACCACAAAGTGCCGTTAGTGAGGGACATAATTAATTATGCGCGCAATTTAATTGCCTAAAATAAAATTCAGAGGAGATAAAAAATCAAAATCAAAATTAAGACTGACCTAAAACCAAAGCCCACACCATCTAATTGAATTGCCGAACGAAATGTATTTAAAGATAGGATAAGCAAACTAGGGTGAGTTTAAAACGGCTAATAACTAGAATTCCGCGAAAGCCTTCCGTTATCTTAACAGACCATTAGTTACAAGCGCTTAACGTTCAAATAAAACCAAGTCGAAGCTACACAATTTACATTCACATTTAACTTTACCTTTTGGCAACCGAATTTTATTTATAAACAGTTTTTTTAATTTTATTTTGCACTTAAACACTGCACCAATAAAGTCGTTTCACGTTACAAGTCGCGCGGCGATCGCGTCCGCTTTCGTTTTGAGACTAGCTTGGGCAACGTGTTTCGTAGCGCCCGTAGCGCTCTCGTAGCGCTCGCGTGTGGCCGGCTACGGCGCCGCGGTGGTACTGGCTGGCTACGCGGCTACGCGGGCGCGCTACAATCCACGCTCTACAGTTCAGATTATTACTCGTCGCACAGATTCTACAATCAATAGCCTAGTATAGTTAGTGTTTTTCAATAATTGAAACTTGAGGTGAATTATTTATGAGAATTGAGATTTGTTTGGATATTTCGTCAGGTTGGTATCCAATATGTAAATAAGTTACTAACGTCTTTTTACTTAAAGACTCAATTTTTTTTTTTAATTTAAAAAGTTATTTTTTACATGATAATAAATACTTAGCTAGCGTTAGTGTGTTACTTAGCATAAACTCCTAGCAGTGCAAGACGGTACAAAATCGCTCATACAAAACTGTTAACATCCAATTTACAAAAGAAAAAGAAACATTTAAAGGTTGAAGCCTGACATCAAATTGTATTTTTGATTTGTGTAAAATTGTGGTGTTCTATTTCATGTACCTACTGTATGCGATACAAATCATCTTATTGTGCATTAAACGAATTTCTAGCACCAAGAATGATAAGAAGACATTTTAATTTAAACTTTCTTTGCCATGTTTTTGTCAACAAGGCTAACAAGGGCTTTTATCAAAAGGTATTTCGAGTATAAATTAAAGCAGACAAACCTTATTAATTTTAATTTATGAATTAATTAAACGGAACAAAAGAGCACAGATTACTTGAAAAATAGCAACATTTCTCTGAATCAGTTTTCCTTATTAATTTGTTTACCGTTCTGTTGTAATGAATTTGATTTTGGATCTTGCTATAATATGACTACAATTCATAATTGTACTAGCTGTCACCCCGCGACTTCGTTCGCGTTTATTATTTATATATATGTGAGCTATCCTATCTGTTAAGTTAGATCGAACTGCACACGGTGTGCAAATTTGATTGAAATCGGTTAAGTAGTCTAGGAGTCTATAGCGGACAAACAACGTGACACGTAATTTATATAAATATTATAAGAAGATTGTTATTTTTGGAGAGATTTTAGAAGAAATATTTTATATTTTTAGCGCGACAACGCGACACGAATTAAGCGTCAAACACACAGAGGCGGCCTGGCGCGGCGGCTGACAGAGCGGCCAGTTGTATTTCATTGAAATGTATGGGAGTCTTCACACACGCGCGGCCACCACGCGGCTTGCAGGCGGCTGGCCGCGCGTCGGAAACATTTTTGGGGTTCCGTACCCTAACGTTGTAAACGGAACCATATTATTAAGCTTACGCCCTCTGTCCGTCCCTTCGTCTGATTGCCTGTCCTTCAAAGACAGACGGATGAGTGAGAGACATGAGGTGATGGTCAGTTATCTTTGTTTGAAATAAAAAAACGAGACATTTTTGCACACACAGTCATCTGACCCCAAACTAAGCAAAGCTCGTAATTTGGCTGCCAGAGACTGAAATACGTACATAATATTTATTTTTTTAAAAGTACTATAATATATATCAAGTTACGTTTGTGGAAAGATAACTGTAAAAGTTTAGGTAATTACTAATTGCGCAAGACTCTAGTATTGTCTAATTTTCGATACCAACCTTGTACTCTTGTATTTTATTTGGTATGCTGGAACGGAACCCTTAGTGCGCGAGCCCGGCTTGCACTTGACCACTTATTACAACAAGCTACGTCAGCCGCGGATACCGCGTAGAAATGGGATTAAACGTTAAAAAAAAATAAACTGATAACTGTTAAAAAACATTTTGATTAAATGTTTAAAATAATTATCATGTTGTTTAAAATTTCTTGGTCGATAAATCAACGTTTCTTTAAATATTTATATTTAGGCATAATATGGCATACTTAAGTTAAATAAGGGTGAGAACTGTTTGTCCTAGACAAACCCCATTGGTTTTAAGGGCATATTTAGTTTAAATTGTAATTAAATTTATGTTAATAATAAAATAAAACAAATAATAATTATAACAACAATTCGAAGACTTTTGTGGCCCAATCAATGAATGATGTACCAATATTCTCATAGATGACGTTAAATTCTAAGAAATGCAAACCGGAAATTGGATTTATCGATTAACGTTTTGAAGAATATTTTTTAACGATGTTAATGTTATATTTTTTCAACGCGTTAATTTAACTGAATAAAATTATTCATTGCTCATCTCTAGTACCGCGTTGACAAATGGTGAATGACGTTTAATGTTGCCACTTTAGCACTTTTCGGGCTAGATCTAGCATTTTTAATTTTGTCTTTTTGTAATAATTTATAAGTTGTCAAAAAAAGCAGATGTCAATCAGCCATCAACTTGCTCTACTTCAGCCAGTAGATATTATTTTAAGAAGATTTTGATGAAGATTCCGACTTTTAACAATTTAATAATAACTTAGTTTTTCGACCGAGCGAGCGTTAGTAAGCGAAGCGTCTATGCTTCGACAAAAGTACTTTCGTATGTCCAAATTCCGCACCTTAGTCTTTGTCTACAGGTCGCATTTCTTAACCGATTCTTTTGAAACTTTGTGAGTAGGTTCGATGATTTTTTCGAATCATATCTTCGCTATTTTGAAAATTCCAAGAACTGTCTCGACGCAAATAAAATCGGCATAATTATCAAACCTGCTCACAAAATTTTACGAGAATCGGTTGAAAAATGCAACTTGCAGCCGAGACAGACTTAGCCTCGAGCTCTACAGCTTACAGAGCCACTAGCATTAGTTTGTTACATTTTCTGAAACTACTTATTTTAATAAATAAATAAATACTTGGAAAAAGTAGTGGTCCTTAAAATAAATATTCAAAACATGCCAACAAACAACAAAACTGATGTCATGATATCATGCCTCCTACCTTGTTTAACCTATGCATGTCAAACTTGGAAATTTACGTCCAACTTAACCTGCCAACGCGGAATAGATAGCGTATGCTCAATATTAAAAATATGCAAAAAATTCGTCACACAAAAATTAGAGAAACCACCAAAGTGACGAACTAAAATGGAAGCGGGCTGGGCACGTAGCGAGGCTAAAGGACGAGAGATGGACCAACAGGCTAACAACGTGGAAGGGTCCAATCGGCAAACGTCTCAAAGGCAGACCCACATGAGATGGGCAGACGAGTACGAGACTAGACTGATAATAATAGCTGGTACCTGCTGGCCGCAAATAGCTCAAGACAGAGACACATGGTATTCTTTAGAGGAGGCCTCCACCTTCATTGGAGGAGGGGTTCAGGCAAACAAACTTCAATATTATTATCTAGAATTAATTGTTTTTTTTTTCAAAAATAAGTGAAATACGTGTAAATAACATCTTTTTTTTCTCTTTCTTTAAGCTTTGTGTGCATCTTAGTTTGTGCATGGATTAAAAGGCTTTTTATTATATACCTAGTAAAAAAAAAAATACCTACTTTCAGAGATCAGACCCGACTCACCAGACATACTGGAAGTTTGTGAGATTTCTGTAATCCGGCAAGACGAACACCATGCCCAACCTCGTCCGACCGAAATATAACGTGTTCGATTGGGGGATAGTAGTTACGTATCGGTTTGTGGGTTGTCTTCTTGATTTCGTCATTTGTTGTCAACGACAATACATCTTAACTTTGGCAACTTTAGTAACTTAGCCACAGAAATATTGTATAATTTTTTTTATTGAAAATTTATGTAAGTACTTACCTACATAAAATAACAAAACAACTATATTTATTCGATATGATTAATTTGCGCCGGGGCTGGGTTAATTTTGTATGGATCGTGATCATTCTTCGAAAATCAATTTGTAAGTAATGTATTTGTAATTGCCCGAAATATACCTATGTAAATGCGAACACAAAGTGCAGATTTTCCCCCGTTAAAAGTGTTTATTTTTTAGTCTCTTTTTTCTAGCACCACTTTTGATGCTAAACTTTGGTATATCTAGCCCGTTCTACCTTGTCCAACTAGGCCTTTTCAAAACCCAATGTGGCAACACTGCTGACGCTTCCGGCCGCCTCTGTCAATGGCCGCGGCAGTGTGTTGTCGCCGCGGCTGGAGCTGCGGCTGACAGTCAGTGACAGTAGGCCGCCTTGTCAGGCCGCCTCTGTCTGTTTGACGCTTTATCGCGCGCTAATGTAACCCCAGCTTATCTAATGGTTTAATATTTAATTAAGTTTATAACAAAAAAAATTGAGATCTTTTTTCACACAACTGAGCACTGCGCAAGTGTAAATACCTGAAACAGAACGTGCCTAGAAGAGATCGCTTTTGGCAATAAGCCCACCAGTTAACTCGTAGTTTTAAAGTGCTATTTATTTTAGTTTAAACTTTTTGGTGTGAAGAATGATATTTTCTAACAGATATAGTGTACGAGCGATGATAACCTAGTTGGAGAAGGCCCGCCTCTCAAGCCAAAGGGAGCGGGTTCAAGCCCAGCCGACGTGACGGCACGCACGAATTTGTTCATTGTGTGAACATATAGCATATTATATGTTATCTGCTAAATGACTGGAGCCCGGTGTATGGCAACAGGCCCCCCTGTCACATTTGGGACGGAATACCGTCCGGCGAAGTGTGGGTATTGTATTACACATCTGCCAGCCCCCTCGGGGAAAAGTCGTGATGATATGTATGTATGTGTGCAGATAGTGTGCAATAGGCTTTACGAACAAATTACAATTCCGTCATAAACAAAACTTTGCCCGTCTCACCTTAGAAAATTTAATAGATCCAAGAAAAAAACGGAATATAAATTCCTGCCTCCCAAAAGCTTTGGGCAGAGCAAATCTTGAAGTTAAACCACATTCTATAAAAAGATAAGATGGAAAAAGGCCCGTACTCAGTGAGTTTCGAAGTATGATCACAAAAAGTCGAATACAAATCTAAGGAGAGGAAGATTTATGAGTGACCTTTCAATCAGCTTTATGGAGATAGAGCCAGTTTAGTTAATAATGATTTGGAAGCGGACGATATTGTTAAAATTGCGGATTAAACTTAGAAGAAGTTTGAGATTTCTTCAAGTTACGAATGAATTAGTTTCTTCTAGGTCCCAGTCCCAAATGTGACAGGGGCCGAGCCTTTTGCCATACACCGGGCTCCAGTCATGTAGCAGATGACAAACAATACGCACTATGTTGACACAATGAACAAATTGGTGCGTGCCGTCGGCTTGGTTTGAACCCGCTCCCTCTGGCCTAAGAGGCGAACCTTCTCCAACTAGGCTATCATCGCTTCATAGTTGGAACAGTTGATAGTAATACAGTTGTTAGTAATATTAACTTTGAGTTAACACAATATTACATAACATAACATATCGTCACGCCTTTCCCCCGAAGGGCCAGGCAGAGGTGTAATACAACACCCACACTTCGCCACACTTTAACACAATATTAGAGTGACATCAATAACATTTCGACTCTAAGTGGATTAACCCTGCGTTTAAGAATTTAATAGACTCAATAAACTCTGCAAGTAGACCTTTTAGATTAAAAAAAAAAATCAGCAAGCGCTATAACTATGCTCCCTATAAACTGAGCCGACATTGCAAAACAAAGCACCTCTGACTGTCGAAACTTCCAGAAAAACAATTAGCAAATCGCTGCTAAATACTACACGGATGCATCAAACTTTTAACCGTTCTCAAGTTCGGAGTTGTGCGGAGTGTTGCAAATTGTTTTCCATTTGCTATTTTTAGTGGGCCCGTTTGGAACTTTAAATTGGTACCAGTAAGACTTCCTGGGTAAAGCGGGCTTGCAGTTTATATTTGAAGCTCTGAGGATTGCGAGGTATAGATTGTTGTTGGTGAATTAAGAAAATTGGTGCAATAAACTGGTTTAAGAAGCACTTAGGTAAATTTTTCCTCTACGCTAAATTTTAAGGATTTACCTTGAGATGCTTATTTATTGTTGGGTATATTTTTTGCATGTATTTAGAAAACGTGTTTTGTTAATAATTGTACTGTACTGATACTTATCATATTTCTATTATGGATGCGAAGTTTTGTGTGTTTGTTTGTTTCTTGTTCAGGCTCAAATGGATGGACGTATCTTGTAGTAATTTAGTACGGAGGTAAGCTAGTTATATCATAATTTAAGCTACATTGCTTATCTTCGGAACATCTATTGGACTGTGAGACAAATTGAATGATCTGTCAAGTTTTCTAGGACCATAAATTTGGAAACAGATAGGTTGTAATCTCTTATTTACGCCGTCGTCCGCTTACATCAGCGCCATCATGAACTTATTAAAGAAATGTACTGCTGTGGTATTTTTCTTTTGCTAACGTACGCTGGCGTTTGTTTCCGATAAGAATGTTGACACTGAAGTCAGATAGAGTATTTTTTTTTAACATAGTACGCTTGCGTTTGGCCGCCAACATGCCAGATGATAAGCAGTGATGCGGCCTACGAGTACGATGGAGCACGCTTGCCTAGAAGAAACCGATTGACTCGAGACTTGAAGAAAAAAAAGAGAAACTTGAAGACACTCAGATTGTTTTAACATAAAAGAGGAGATTATAGCTCCTCTATATACTCGTATATTTTATGATTTACTCCCACTTAACATTAGATGTGCTCAATCACGTCATAGTTTTAAAACGCAGCTCAAAGTATTCTACCTTTCCAAACTGGCTCATTATAAGTAGCCTTGATTCATTTTTACTATCTGTCATATTTGAATGTACATATTAGTATATTTATTGATGTAGGTACTTGTGTATGTCTATGACTGGGTAGTTAATTTGTATATTTAGTAATTACTTATGTAGGTATTAGTATCTGTAAGTTTATTATAATTCTCAAATTTGTAAGTTTATTTTTTCTTTAGCATACACCACCGTCCATGCTTAATCATAATGTTTTTATCCCATCCAAAGGTTGACTGGAAGAGATCGCTATTAAGCGATAAGACCGCCCATTGCACCTATATTTTTGAGTGTTTAGTTTAGATTTATTTTGTATTTGGTGTCAATAAAGAGTTTTTGTATTGTATTGTTTTGCATAGCTTTACAGGTACTTTCACAAAACGATGCACAAAAAGGTATCCAATCTCAACTCAGACTTTTAAATAAAACAATAAAAACGTAGCCAAACTTGTTTCACGCCAAGGAAATCTTGGCAGTACAGCATTAAGAATGTAAAGGCAAAATCTCATTAAACGAGCCTTTCGAAAGTGTGGGTCTAGTTACAGACGTTAAGGTCCGCTTCCTCGCCGGATTTCTGCTATGAACAACCATTTTATCCGAACTGGGCCATCATCGCTACAGTCCCCGTGAAACTAAGGAAATTATAACACATTTTACAGGGATACTTGCTCAGATGTTGAGATTTGCTAGAAAAGACATTAGCTATATGGAATTAAAATGTTTCTTAATTCGTGGTAAGAAATAATACATATCGTCACACCTATCCCCCGAAAGGGCTGGGAAGACTGTCCGGCGAAGTGTTGGTGTTGTACCACTACAACACCAACACTTCGCCGGACGATGTTCAATCCCAAATATGACAATATGACGCAGCGTAGGCAATAAAACGTAACTACATAACATATCGTCACACCTTTCCCCCGAAAGCTGAGGTGTAATACAACACCCACATTTCACCGGACGATATTCAGTCCCAAATGTGACAGGAGGCGAGCCTGTCGCCATACACCGGGCTCCAGTTATGTAGCAAATATGTTAAATACGCACATGGCTTGAGAGGCGAGCCTTTTCCGACTAGGCTATCATAGCTCCTAGAAATCCAGAATCCAGGAACAATAAATGTACTAGTAAACGACATTACCATAAAACCCTCCCAAAATGTTTTTAAAATAAAAAAGTATCTGAAAAATTTTTTAGGTAGTAATAAAATCCCTTTTAGGTTTCCTTTCCTTTTTTAGGTACCATTTCTAAACAAAAACCGTTTTTAACTGATTGCTAAGCACGAAAGGGCTAACAAAAATGTTACCAAAATTCTGGTACGTATGTAAGTACATATAAATATTTATGAAAATTCGACTTGTTTTCTTTATCGCACTTTTATTAATGAAGTTTATGATTCCTATAATATCGATGTATTTAGTTTAAATAGATTAAAATCATCCCTATTTTGAAGGCATTTCTAGTTCAAGACATCAAGCGAACGTCTCAGCTTCTCGCCTTCGCAAATAAACGTCGGTAATCTCGTCCCCTATTCTGGAGAGTTACATAACGTTGCGGTATTGGAGACACCAATATATTGCACAGACTGTTATGTTACTATTAGTTTTAACAAGTATTCTTAGGCAGAAAGGCAAAGTATGAGACTGGCCAAAAAAGTGATCCCTAAATAGATGACACTGCCAATAGGGGCTTACTTTTTCTTTTTTTTTTTTATTGGCAACTGGATACAAAGTCCTTAATGCGTAACTTAGTAATAATTTTTCCTTCACTAACAGATGATGGGATGATGATGATGAGGTGATGATGAAGACGATGAATCCCTCCCCTTTCCCCATTCCAGTAAAGTTATGGATACTTTAGTGAAACTTTAAGTGAAGTTTTGTAGAGAACACGAAAAGTCGCGTTTCGCAAAGTTTGTATCATTTGCCCACAGTCGTGCACGTTGACGAACCGGTAAACGTTAATAATCCACCATTATATCACTTTAACACTCGAAGAATCACAAGTTTTAGAAAATAATACAAAATCACGGCACCATCTTTTCGGTTCCCGCCAAAAACTCCTATAGGGGCTTACGATGACGTATCATTGCCATGAGGGTTACGTTTTAATTTCAACGATGACAGCCTAGTTGGAGAAGGCCCGGCTCTAAAGCCAGAGGGAGCGGGTTCAAACCCAGCTGACGGCACGTATCAATTTGTTCATTGTGTGAACATATGTGCGTATTGCATGTCATCTGCTACATGACTGGAGTCCGGTGTATGGCGACAGGCTCGCCTCCTGTCACATTTGGGACTGAATATCGTCCGGTGAAGTGTGGGTGTTGTATCACACCTCTGCTTTCGGAGGAAAGGTGTGACGATATGTTATGTAGTTACGTTTTATTGTCGCCGCTGCGTGACCACGAATCGTATCGCCGTGCTATAAGGTTCATTATCGCGCAGCTTCAACAAAAAACGGAACTATCATGGCAAAATGATGTCATGGTAGGCTCCCAGGACTGAAAAGGATGGCAAGCTAAACAGAAGACCCAGAGAAGACTCAGCTGTCGGTAGAAAAGGGTTGGTGATGATAAACTGGTAGTTTCTTAGAAATCAGAAATCAGAATTTTTGTTTTTTTTTTTTTACGTACAATAGGTCGGCGTTTGACCACCAACTCGCCTGATGTTAAGCGACGTTGTGGTTTAAGATGGAGCACGACAACCAATAAGGTACTTATTCACTCTAGCCTTGAAGTTTTGTAAAGTGAAGAAGTACAAAGACGGCAGTTGAGTGAGGCGCTACAAGTGCGCCACTGCTCAGACCCGTCTTCGGAACGGTTACACCGGACTACATCCCGAAACACGACTAGGTCGTTTCACGGCATGGCTTGGTCCGGTGGGTGGTAACTAGCTACGGCCGAAGCCTCCCACCAGAGTTTGCTACCCGGTTAGCACTACCCGGGGACCACGTGTAGGGAATCAGAATACAGTACACTCCTACGGACGTGGGTAGCTCAGCCCCCAATAGTTACACAATAAATCCAATAGTTACACGTTCGATAAATGTCAAAAGTTTATACAAGAGTTTATGTCAAAACAGTAATTACATATATTATATTATGTCAAATGAAATAAATAATTAATGTCAACAAAATAAATGGCATACCTACCTATTATTCTTAATAACATAACTATCATTATAAAAAAAAAAAAAAAAATTCTCTTCTCTCATTTAAAAAAAGTCTCTTATTTTAAGTAAGATTCAAGGTCATAGAACAGATTATCGAGTAACCAAGCTATTGTTAGCTATTGTTAATTCAGTTAAAATATATGATAAAATTAATAAATACATTCGGGACACTTCCACACACGGTCGCCTGACCCCAAACTAAGCAAAGCTTGTACTATGGCTGCCAGAGACTGATATACATACTTAGATAATTTTAAATACATACTTAAATAGACATTAACACCCAGACATAGAACAAACACAAATGTTCATCACATAAATGTTTGCCCTAGGTGGGAATCGAACCCACGCCCCCAAGCTAAATACATACATAAATACATATTAATTATTTTGGAAAATTGCGTTCGATTTTCGGAAGGTCTACAAAGGATCTCTCAGGGCGTCTCTCTTCTCACAAGATGTTATGAAATACCCATGGGAATTTACAGTCTAGTAAATACATAATTTTAATTATAATTTTATTAGAAACTCCAAAAAGTATTAGGAAATACCCCTCCTACTTATAAAGGGTTATAGGTAACTCACCAAAAACCTCTTAAGGGTTCATTGTACTCATCAATATGAACAACTTTTAATATGAAGCCAATCCTGTAATCGCGAAAAAAAGAACAGCTGTTCCATACAAAAAGTTCAATCACCTGAGACAAAATGTATGGAACAGCTGATTTTTTTTCGCGATTTCAGAGTTTGCACCGTAGTAAAAGTTGTTCATATTGATGAGTACATTGAACCCTCAAGAGGTTTTTGGTGAGATACCTATAACCCTGTAAATATACTACTAGCTGCGCCCCGCGGTTTCACCTGCAGCCTCACTGGACCCGTCATTTTTTCGGGATGAAATGTTATCATTTGTCATTTCCTGTGCCTTTACGTGTTTGCAAAATTTCATGATTATCGATTGAGTAGTTAGGAGTAATTAGGGTGTAAAAACGTAACAAACAAATAAATAAACTCACTTTTTTCATACATTAATTAGGACTGGGATTACTTTTTTTTTTTTTTATGTAGAATAGGTCGGCGTTTGACCACCAACTCGCCTGATGTTAAGCGACGTTGTGGTCTAAGATGGAGCACGACGACCTATAAGGTGCTTATTCACTCTAGCTTTGAAGTTTTGTAGAGTGAAGAAGTACAAAGACGGCAGTTGAGTGAGGCGCTACAAGTGCGCCACTGCTCAGACCCGTCTTCGGAACGGTTACACCGGAGTACATCCCGAAACACGACTAGGTCATTTCACGGCATGGCTTGGTCCGGTGGGTTGTAACTAGCCTCGGCCGAAGCCTCCCACCAGAGTTTGCTACCCGGTTAGCACTACCCGGGGACCACGTGTAGGGAATCAGAATAGAGTACACTCCTACGGACGTGGGTAGCTCAGCCCCCACTTGGGTACTTGGAAGAGATCCCTGTTATTTTATATTTATTGAGATAAGTGACGTGTAACTGTAGGAGTTATCAATAAATGTTGATTTCTAATTTAAGTAGTTACACTAGTTTTAGCTAAGCGTTATTACTCTTTGTTTTGTTATTTCTAGTGAGAAAAATAATGCGATTTTGTAAATTCTATCTACTTTTGCTTTAGCAAAATACCTATGCAATCAATCGTTATTTCTATTCAAAATCTACATGACAAAAGCAACATATTCATTCAGTTTCTCTCAATCACTACCATTCCGCGCAACGATTGGTCGACCACAATATAACGGAAAGTCGTCAAGTGATATACAATAGTTTCAATCTGCAAAAAGGTCTACCAGGAAGAGTTGTCGAATATCCTTTCATTCCCCAGAGACAGAATTTAATATCGTAAATATTAGACCCCAAAAATAACAATGTATTTCTTTCGGTTGCCGAATTTTTGTGCTTTATTAACTTGTGCGAGAAAATAACAGATTTTGTATGTTAAATATTCATTGGGTTCGGTTGTTTTTGTTATTGTATTGGAAGGTTGGATAGTTTTTTTGTGTAGTAGTTTTCATGTGAATGGTTTGCTTGTTTTTTAGCCTAGAAGTAGAATCCTTCCTACTAATATTATAAACGCGAAAGTTTGTAAGAATGGATGTATGGATGTTTGTGACTCTTTCACGCCAGAACGGCTGAACAAATCTGGATGAAATTTGGCACAGAGATAGATTATAGTCTAGAATAGCACATAGAATACTTTTTAACCGCGGGTGAAACCGCGGGGCGCAGCTAGTACTTAATATTTTTCAGGCGTATTTTAGCATGTCAGGATGTTTGTAATAGCGATGATAGCCTAGTTGAAGGCTCGCATCTCCAGCCAGAGGGAGCGGGTTCCATCCCAGCCGAAGGCGAGCACCAATTTGTTAATTGTGTGAACATTGAACATTATGTTATTATTATTTATTGTCATGTGCCACATATCTGGAGGCCGGTGTATGGTGACAGGCTCGCCCCTGTCACATTTGGGAAATGAAACATCGTCCGGCGAAGTGTGGGTGTTGTAATACACTTTTGAGGGAACAAATTACGATATGTATTCATGCTGTATGTGCATAATGTAGGTGTGTGTGTATGTCAGTAAGTATGGACGTATGTAAGTAAAGTAGTTTGAAATGTACAGTAGTTAATGTTACAAGTGAATTTTACAAGCGCACCATGCTATGCGGTTTCTACTCGTTTCCCATTCAACAATGAAGAATTAACCGTGACCACAACCGGCGACCAATTAAGTTCCGGCTTTGATTTCATGAATAATTGAATGAGTTCAATGAAACTGGTCTTTTAATTTCCGATTGTAGTATTGTTTTGTGTTTTTTGTAAATTTGAAATGACTGTGTTGTATTTTACACATAAGTAAAATATTGACAACATATTTTTAAGTGCAATTTAAGCGAAATAGTCAAAGTCAAAGTCAAAGTCAAAATATTTATTCACTTAAATAGGGTAAGTACATAAAGTTCTTCAATATATAATTTAGTTCTGCCTATTTGTCAGATAACCTGACATGTGAATATGTTAAAATTAATATATTATAATCGAAATATTAGTTTATTAAAATTATTAAAGTTATGTCAGTCAAAATCAAATTTAAAAATTATATAATATTATTGAATTTATTTATTTTATATATAGTATTCTAAATTAAATCTTATATTAGGTAACAATATTATTTTAAAAAGTATTTAATATATACTTTAAATATTAGCTAAAATATTTTTACTATGATTCTAATAGAGGGTGGAGCAATAAGGATGACACGGACGACACGGGTAGTCTTCGTGTGGGTGAGCGTGGTGACAACTGAGCGCTACCGTGGCTTGGAAGAGACGTAAAATCTAAGACCCTGATTGTTTGTTCTATAACAATAACCATCAAGCCATGACAGAGGCTTTCGGGTGGCCTAGAAACTCTCACATGAAGCCCTCACGTGAAAGTTTCTAGCCACTCAACCTATACGAACTTGCTTGCTAGTGAGTCAGTATATCTTTATTTAACAGATTAATATGAACAGTTTCGTTCAACAATAGTTTGGTTATTTCGTTTTTTTTTATGTAACTAGTCTGGCCATAATATTGTTACAATACAAACTCCTTCGTTTATTTTTTTTTCTGCATTTAAATTTGGAATGCGTTTAACATTTATACTTTTGTTAAGACTTCTAACTTTTATTGACATTACATTACTGTATAAAAAAAATGCATTTTCATTTGTAACGGAAATTATATAATTATATATACATAATTATTACTAGGCAGTTTTGTATGTTTAAGCGTAAACTGTTGTAAAACTTCTCCTCGTACGCAAATGCGCAAGCGGCGCAAGACGAACGCTCAAGCCGGTCATGCCTATAGCTCGCTCGTGTAGCGCTCTCGCTCCGATCGACTAAGCGTAACGGGACAACGAGTCATCCTTTTTCGTGCGTGCAGCCGGCGTTCATCGATTTATTAGACGTTGTCCGTCAAAAATGGATCTCAATAAAATGCTTTTATAATTAACTCGTTTTTTATTTTGAGAATGCATATTCATTTGTCATTCATTATCCGTAAACCTAATAATTATAAAACAAAACTATTTGGTTCATTATTTCTAAAAGTTCCAAACGAATCATACATATCCTATCCTACTAATATTATAAACGCGAAAGTTTGTAAGAATGGATGTATGTTTGTGACTCTTTCACGCCAGAACGGCTGAACAAATCTGGATGAAATTTGGCACAGAGATAGATTATAGTCTAGAATAGCACATATGATACTTTTTAACCGCGGGGCGCAGTTAGTAACATTATAAACGCGAAAGTTTGTAAGAATGGATGGATGGATGTATGTATGTTTGTGACTCTTTCACGCCAGAACGTCTGAACAGATCTGGGTGAAATTTGGCACAGAAATAGATTATAGTCTAGAATAGCACATAGGATAGGATTTTTTAATCGCGGGTGAAACCGCGGGGCGCAACTAGTACATACATATAATCACTTTCCCATAGGGGTAGGTTTCCCATAGGGGGGGTACAACCGAATCATGATAGATAGATAGATAGATAGATAAACTCTTTACTCTTTATTGTTTGTTTTTATTGTCATACTGTATAAACTGACGTTATGTTCGACGTTACGTCGAATATTGATGACAAAGTGTCTGTTGCAGAAGGTTAAGATTTACCTTAACCTACTCCTAGAAGTTGTCGTCAATAAAACCAATATCCTTTAATAACGTGGCAAACAAAGTTCATCTTCATTACCAAAGAAACGCCTATTAATTTTAGTAATTATTAAATTTATACCAAGCTGATACTTCAGTCTAATAACCCCAGCGGGAATCCCTTTGCAATTAACGTCGAATAAGGGCTGCTAAATACTTTGGCTGTATCTGCGAGATCAGAGGTTGTGATATCGCTACGTTATTGTGGGGCACTGGGAATTGAACCTAAATGGATATTTCTACGAAATAGTAATAGCTTTGGAACACTAATTACGATATGATTCATTTTACGTTACGTGTTAATAGGCTGCTGAAATTGCCTGTAACTATGTAAAGTATGTTACGTGTAAGTTGCTATGACGTGAAAATAAATTCTTCGTGTTTTGATTCAACTCTTTTTTAACCCCGATGCAAAAACGACTGGGTGGTATAAGCTTGAGATCTCTCTCTCTCTCTCTCTCTCTCTAAAAATATTATGAGTTAATATTATTAAGTAGAGCCAATTCCTAACTATTATTAGTATCTCTGAGCTGTAGACCTCGCGACCGACATCTGTGCTACTCTCTACAGGAGGGCTATTCCTGCGCGTGAGATGAGATGAGATTTTATCTTGGTCACTCTCACACCTATGACGTTTCAAACGAGGGCAACAAGGCCGAAAAAAGATGAGATGAAAATCTCAAATCTCCGAATAGGGCCACTGGTCGCATTCATCAACCGATTTTCGGGAAGTTTTGTGAGCAGGTTTGATAATTACACTTTTTTTTTGCCGAGACAGTTTTTGGAAATTCAAAAACAAATCATATCTTGCCATTTTGAATGTTCAAGAGAATCTGTTAAGAAATGTGACATGTAGAGAAAGACAGAGATCCGGACAACATCCGGACAGATGTACTGACAGAATTCCGATAAACGAAAGCGCAGTTTCGTCAATACTGAAGCATAGACACTTCGCTCGTTAACGCTGGCTCGCTGGCTCTATCAATTTTAAATGCGAAAGTGAGTCTGTTAATTTATTTATTTGTTACGATTTCGTTCGTTCGTCTCTTAAGGTTAATGCTGAAAATCAGCGCTGGAAAGAAATTTTCAGCATTATAGCTGAGCATTGACCTTTTTTGACGTACTGGACACTACAGTGACAGCACTGTTTTCGTTAATTTGTGTATTGGTATTAAGTATTGTCACCGTCTTTGTAGTGTCTTGTGTGTCAAAATAAATGTATCTTTTTTTCTTTCTTTCTATTCAACTGATCATCATGAAGTTTTGCATACTGATTTGTCAGAAGTACAGAAAATGACATTTTTACTTTTAATCCTAGACCGCGGGTGAAACCACGGAGAATATCTAGTTAATTAATAAAGTAAAGAAGTTAAAAAAAATAAAAATGATTTAGGATGATTTCAACATATCGTCACGCTTTTCCCCCGAGGGGGCTGGCAGAGGAGTTTTACAACACCCACACTTCGCCGGATGATATTCAGTCCCAAATGCGATAGAGATCAACTTGTCGTCATACACTGGGCTCCAGTTATATAGCAGATGAATGACATACAATACGCACACATGTTTACACAATGAACAAATTGATGCGTGCCGTCTGGGTTTGAACCCGCTCCCTCTGGCTTGAGAGGCGGGCTTACTCCAACTAGGCTATCAAATGAATGAATGATTTCAAACTACTAAATCATGCGTTTGATATATGCGTTTTAAGCATATGGTAAAATGGGGTAAGTGTTTATATTAGAAAGTTCAGATTGAAAGATTGCTGTGGCGGTTCTTGCTGCTGAGAGCCGGAACAGATGCCGGAACATCGAACAGGAAAAGCTGATATCCAGACGGGTCACGATCCAATATTGGAGAATCGACGCAAGAAGGTGTATGTAAGAAGATTGTTTACATATACCTATTGTACATGGATATATCCTAAGTTCCTAACCAATATTAAAAATGCGAAAGTAAGTTTTTTCGTTTGTTTGTTTGTAACGCTTTCACGCCCTAACTAATCAATCGATCATCATGAAATTTTGCATACACGTTGTCTGGGATACAGAAAAGAATATATGGTACTTTTTATCCCGAAAAAAGAAACAGTTCCTATAGGACCGCGGGTAAAACCGCGGGGCGCAGCTAGTATAATTATTATATAGTTAGAAACAAACAAATACAGTACAATCTTTACTTGTACGTTGTTTGATTTAGAGTTTCTAAACTTTTGGCAATATTTATAACACAAAAATAAAAATAAAATGTAGGTATTAAGAGGGCCGCGACGTTCTGAAATTTCCATACAAACGCACTACTGAAATTTCTTGAAAAGCGTTTGTCAGATTATGATGAAATTTAGCATGTACAATTAAATTAACTATATCTTCGCCCCTATGTTCTTGGTTTTTTTTTAAAACATTCTCAAGCGAAAATAGAGCTATGAAAAATATCCGCATTTTAAGGGGTCACTTTTGACTGATTTATTCAATAGGTAGACAAAGCAAATCAAAAATTCCATTACATAGGGAGGTTGTCTACATCATTAGCTGTTAAATAAATCAATAATATAAGGGCAATTCTTAGTTACTTAAGAATGATTACGGTAGTGCAAAAGTCATAAAAAAAATTAAATTGCACTTTGTCACTCTGTAGGTAAGTTTAGAGGCTCGTCAGGTATCATTACTCGCTCTCTTCACTCGTCTTCTTCTTCTAGACGAAATGGCGATAGAATACCTTAAGCCAATGCGAAGTTAGTCTAGGTCGCCTAGGTCGGAATTAGTTAGGTCGCCGGACTCTTAACTTGCTATTAAATACACGAAGGGAGTCTAATTCCTTCTAATTGTTTTTGATATCTGTAATTGTACTGGGTATACTATGGGACTGGCATAGTCAGTACTGACCAAATGTCCCTTAAATACAGTAGATTAAAAAAAACTTGCTATTATATAGTAACCAAATTATGAACCAGAGACAAAATCTAAGCCGCGTATAATTGCCGGAGGTAATCAACACCTCTGCTCATGAATAAAAAAATCAGCGCCAGAAATGAAGCACTCAAATATTCAACAACATTTATTATGGACGGGCAGATAAAAAAAAAATAATTCACAAAATTAAGCAGTTACCCCGGACCACTTAAAATTCATTTCTGCCCGAAAAAGTTTCCTCCGAAATTTCATACTGAACTGAAGAAAAGAAACACAAGTTCGGGGTCAGAACCCGGACTTGAACGGTTATAACAAATTTAATAAGACTGCTCTTAGACAGGATTTCTTTAAATATTTCAGTTGAATATGCAAATGACTGAAAGAAAGTTATAATCTTTGTTGAATAATGAAATTTTAATTAATTCGTCTCTCGATAAGGGTCGAACGAACCAATTTTGCAGCGTTTCAAAATGATTGAGAAGTGAAATTTGTAGTGAGCTTTTGCAGGCATTCAATGTTTTTTTTTATTTTTTGTTGACAGAGACTTTAATCAAAACTTTGAATGGTAAATTATTGGTGTTTACCAATAATTTACCATTCTTTCATTGTGTATTGTAGTTTTACAATACTTAAATCAAAATTTATTGAAATAATTACGAATCAAATTTTCACGTAAAAGAACTCGAACTGGGGCTCTATTCGGAGATTTGAAATTTTCATCTCACCTTTTTTTGTCCTTCTTGCTCTCGTTTGAAACGTCATAGGTGTGAGAGTGACCAAGATAAAATCTCATCTCATCTCACGCGTAGGAATAGCCCCTCTGGACTCTCATCGATACATAATAATTATTTTAGATAAATGCAAAAGTTTTGTGTTTGTGTGTTCATCTCTACACAAGTTAGAAACGGCTAAATTAATTTAGATTTAATTTTTGGCAAAGAGGAAGCAAAGACGCTTGATTAACATTGGCTAATTTTTATCTTGTCAGAATTGGTCGATGCAAATGCGAAACGCTGATTTAAACACATCTATCTAAATACATCATCACAATCATCACTGGCCAAACAATATCTACATAATATGCTCAACGACATCTACTAAATAAACCACAATCTCAGGATAAGAACCTAAATAATAATTCATTTAAACCGCTCGACGGCGCCCCAAGAAATATGTACACATTTTAACAATATAAGTAATAAACCTAGTATTGTGCAAATATAAATAGCTGTAGCTAGTAGGCATTATCATCACTTCGCTCTTATCGCAAAGACGTTGGTACTACACGCTTCTTACATACTTTATCCTCAATGTTCCAGCGATTTATTTCCGCAGATACTCTGAAAAAGAATCAATCATAACATCAACAGAGCCGTTCCGTGGCTCCATAATAATTGAAGGGAAAATCCCCGACAGATAGGCTTCTTGGAACTTTTAAAGGACTTGTCAACCGCCCGATAGCTCGACAATGATTGATGCATTGAGATGAACAAAGTGAAAATGTCACGTATATTGTTATACCGCCTCTTGGGCTCTACGAAAAAAGTTGAAAGACTCAGCGTATCTTCGCGAGAATTGCCGTCCCTTAGAGGCTTTAAAGAAACGCTATAACTGCTATAGCTCACTTTATTTCGCGATTTAAAATTGAAAACACGTCTCTAGACAGTTTAAAGCTGTTTTCAAGCGGCGTCTCCGCTTCGGGCTTGAATTGTTGGACGCGTTACAACTTGAGAAAGTTTGCGAAGAAAAATTCCTCATCGTAGGATTTAATGACCCAACATTATTTTTCCGCCAAAAATCCCCATTAATATCGTTACTTGACTCGAAAAAGATGAATGGGGTGTAGATAAAATAAAATATATATTAGGGTCCATAAAACTGACGGGGTTTGTCGACTGTGGGTGTTTTATTGAATGTAGGTCATGGAATGTAGGATTGACTTATAATGCTGGTTGTATTTTAATTTTTCTTTAGGGACCTTTTGCGATTGTGAGATACGATCGGCTATTATTTTTGTACATGCTCATCCAATGCGGATTAACTCATAGAAAAAGGAAAAGATGCCACCGTGGCTGACATCGGCATATTGTGTTCATTTGTTAAAATGCTTAGTTTGGGCCACCTAGTTAAATGCTTAGTTTGTTTAAAGTTGCATCTGTGTCGGGAGTAAGCAAGAAAAAAAGATTTTCATTAAAAATTTTAAGGAGCAAATGACGTCACACACACAAAATAAAGCTAAACGAGTACTTTAAAGATTTGTTCTTACTTTTCTAACTACTAATGTTTATAATGATCTTATTTTGTGTTATTAATGTATTTGCAGTACTTAACGTTTTTATATGACAAATCCAGTACTCCATTACATTATAATTGTTATGTCGTTTGTTTTTTATGAGAGTTTCATCCAATACAGCAACACATCACTTCGCGGGCCATGATGAACCATACTATAAATTATACTCGAAAATACTTCACGAAATTCCACACCATATCTGCTTCCAGTCCCTAGACATTTCCTACCCAAATTTAGGGCATTTTCGCAGTTTTCTTCTAAAACATTACCCTTTGCAATTACGTCTCTGAGAATTTATAGAGCAATAACGATATAATGACGGAAATGATACCGTGTAAGACGCATATATTAAAATTAACGCCCTAAGGGTAGAAGGGATGGCCTGGGATAAATTACTACGAAATAAGGGTATGTTTTGTTCCTATTGTAATTATATTGTGTTCAGTTCAAGCCGTTTGATGAGGATCCAGGATAAGGGATGCAAGGAAAGGAAAGTCGAACAATAGCTTTGTACTAAATACGTGTGTTTAGGTAGACTTACTTAGCTGACATTATGATGCGTAGTGTAAGTATAAGCCAAAGTAAGCTTTCATAAAGCACGGACACACTTGGACTTTTAATTTAATTTTTGGTAACGGAATGCAGCTTAATCTCTTTAATTATTTCCCTCTAGTTATTCAATTTTATTCTTTAATGGATACCTATTTAATATGAGTTATATTTGTTATGTTGATTATTGTAAGCGTTCAAGACAACTTATATTGTACAAAATGCTAGCTCCGAACCCTAAGATACCGGCTGAGCCGAATTCGGGGCTCACAGGCTTTACTGAATGCTTTGTAAATTTATCCGCATTTGATTTGATTTTGGTTTGACTACCTACTTATATCGGTGGATCATCCTTGAATTCCCAAACTACCGTATTCACATTCTACGAGCGATCGAAGGCACAGGGTACAGAGAATGTATGGCAGCTGTCATGTGAATGTACTTGGAAAGTACGTAAGTAAAGTAATTTGCAATTAAGATTTTTTTTACTTACCGTTGTTTTTCTATGAAAACAGCTGTAAGCAATCTTGAAAAAAAAAATAGTTAAATGTTTTAAAAATCGTTTTTTAGAATATAATTTTAGATAAATTTGAGAGAAAAAAATTTAGTCTCTTTACAAAATTGACCATGTGCCTAATTTGTATGGATATTCTGTAATTGTTTTTTTCCAATTTAGATAACTTGTTTTTTTTTTTTAAAGTTATTCACTTAAAGGCTAGACCAACACCTTAAATATTACTATACTCTTTTGCAACACGCTGTTTTATAAAAGAGATTGCTTAGGTAAGCTTAGGCTATCTTTTAGTGAGTACTATTTTTTGCTATAAACTTTTTCTAGTCTTACTCTTTCTTGGAAGCTTTCAGGTTGCTTTCAGAACACATTACTAGGCTGTTGACTTTTTATAAATTTTTAAGTTCTAATTTGAAACTTTTACTCAGAAAATTCTATTAGGGCCAGAATTAATCGGAACTGTGTGTAACTAGTCTGGATTGAAATGGCTAATTTGTAAATCAAAGAAAAAAAAAAACAATTATTAATTGCCGCCATTGAAACCCATGAACATGTTTTTCCTATAAACCATAAAATATATTTCTGTAAATAAAGAAAAAAAGTTGAAATAATATTAACCGCAGCGCAATAACAAAACATTTTTATCTTCCACTTCTTGTTTTTTTTTTTTGTCAAAAAAAGGGTTGCGTAAAAACAAAAGACATGGCACAAGAAGAAACAAAATAACGGTTATGATTATGGCCACTAAAAAAGATTGCAGAATCGTGAAGACGTAAAACAAAGCTTCAGACCTGCAAAATAAAAATATGTTCAATGGATACAATACAGTTTTTATGTTATGCCATATAAGCCTTACAGACGTCATCAAAATAATGTTAGATGTTGAAACATATTTTATGTAACGATTAAAGGGTAATTTAATTTGAACCCAACTGCTCTAAAATAAGATAGATATTTCTTTTCGGGATGCATGCATAACTGTATTTTTAAGCGACCAGCAATTTAGCTAACCTTAGCCGACCATAGCCAATTCAACTAACATAGCAGAATGTTGACGTTACGTTAGCTTTAAAAAACGAACGGGTCCGGAGAACGCCTCACCAATATCTCACTTTGCAAGCTGGACTACCGGTGCCACGTTTGTGAAACATTTGTGATACTAAGCCGCTCCCCGTCTGTTTGCTTATGACAAACACAACTTCAGCTACGGCTCAGTTAAGCATCGACTTTGGATAGTTGAATTACCCTCAGTTGTAGCCATTACGCCTTAACAGATGTTAATATACAAATGTAACATACAAACACGAGGTGTCGAAACATAATCGTATCGTTTAATTTATGTAATTTCTTATTCCCACTAAACCATACTCGTAAGTCAAAAAGTTTGAACAATATTCGTCTACTAGTTTTAGAGGGAATTGTAGGGAATAATTATATACGAGGAAATAATTTACGAGAAATAATAATATATTTAGCTACGCTCCACGAGTTCACCCGCGATCTCACCAAAGCCGTTATTTTTTTCGGGATGAGAGGTGTATACTTTTATAGACCGCTAGCAACATCTATGTAACATTTTCTGATAATCGGTTATGTAGTTGAGGCGTAAATGCGTAACTAACAAACAGACTCACTATCGTTTTTCAATAAATAAATAAATATTCGGAACACATGCACACACGGTCGTCTGACCACAAACTAAGCCAAGCTTGTACTATGGCGGCCAGAGACTGATATACATACCATACTCATATATTTTTAAATACATACTTATTTAATTACATACATTATATACTTATAAACACCCAGACTAGAACAAGCACAAATGTTCATCACATAAATGTTTGCTCTAGATGGGAATCGAACTCACGCCACAAGCTCAGAAAGCAGATTCACTACCAACTGAGTCACCGAGGCAGTCAAAATATTAGTTAGGATTAGGTTTAAACAAAATCATCAATTCCAAGTACAAATAAATCTGCAAAATGTAGAGCATCACAAAAAAGTATAAAATACCTCAGAATACCCCTCCTAACTGTTTGCGTGTATGCAAAACTCAGTCACATTCGTATATCAAACTCAGCACCCCGTTAAGATTCTTGATCAAGATTTAATACCCGAGCAGCGTCACGATTATGGAACTCCCATAAACAATCCAAGTCAAGCCTTTCGTTCCAAACAAGTTCCTACTTGTAACGAAAATGTACCGAATTGTAAACGTACATGTACAAAATGTACCGAATTGTAAACGTACATGTACAAAATGTACTAAATTGTAAATGTTCATGTACCAAGTTGTAAATTAAACTCTGTGCACTCTCAATGCTGGGTGACTGTTAATCTGTGTTTAAGCCTCACTAACAACTGGGCTGCTTAGTATGTGACTCGTACGCTATTAGGGATGTCGAAAGTATTCGGCGTAAATTATACGGCTTCCGGCTTAATTTGATATCTGCTCAGTCAATGATTTATTTTTCAGACAAAATGTATTGTTTCAGATAAAAGCAATAGCAGCCTAGTTGGGAGAAGGTCCGCCTCTCAAGCCAGAGAGAGCGGGTTCGAACTCAGCCGACGGCACGCAATTGTGTGAACATATGTGCGTATTGTATGTCATCTGCTACATGACTGGAGCCCGATGTATGGCAACAGGCTCGCTCCCTGTCCCATTTGGGACTGAATATCGTCCGGCGAAATGTAGGTGTTGTATTACACCTCTGCCAGCCCCCTCGGTGGAAGGGCGTGACGATTTGTTATGTTATGTTACATAATGTAAAGAAAAACACCTATAGCTCGACACCTGTGTTGAATGATAGCAAACAGTTTTTTAATTTCTTTATTATACTAAAGTACTGATAATAAACTAAAGTGGTGGTATTCTTCATGTTAAAGTCAAAAAATGTATGTTTGAAAACCTTTCAAGTTTTTCGTAGCATCCTGTTAGTAGCCGTTTTTGCAAAATCTAGAAGAAACATATCATTTTAAAAAAAGTCCATCTTAAACGCACATTAGAAATGTCTAAACACATGTTTCTTAAAACATTTTCCGGCTAATCAGTAATCGGCACATTTCTATCGTTATTAATACTTCGTTTAGCCAAAGCTTTGTTTCCGAGCAAAACTGTGTTTAGCATGAGTTGGTTTTGCGAAATGCACTGTTCGCGAGTGTGAGAGCACTTCGATGAATTGAGGATTGCTAAAGTTTGCTTTTTGGTTAGCTTAGAGCCAGTTTTAAGCCAATACAACATCGTAAAATTACAGTTTCAGAGCGTACAACGTATTTAGTCTTTTAGGATATTAGTCCATAAATAATAGTAGTCACAAAATGTGTCTTGTTATTACAAGTAAAGTATACAAGGAAAAGTATGGTATAAAAGAAGAAAAAAAAGGGAAGGCCAGGAAGATTTTTCTTTTCAACTAGGCATGCCCAAATACTAGACTGTAGTTGAAAACAACAACAAACATCGAACATCGTTGCTTAACAACTATGTTAATGATGCGGCCTACGGTGGAGCTCGCTTGCCTACAGGAAAAATTAGGTAGGAAAAAAGAAAAAAATGGTAAGACCAGGATGAACTTTTTTTGCTAAACTAGGCTTGCGCAAATGCTAGACTGTAGTTGAAAACAACAACAAACATCGAACATTGTTGAACTTAACAACTATGTTAAGTGACGATGTGGTCTACAGTATAACACGCTTGCCTGGGAGAAACCAGATCAGATTCACTCGAGACTTGGAGACACCCTAGATTATAACTATCAGGGAACACTCACTCAAGCAGAACATTTATGGTCAAATGAAAGAGAAAGCAGATGCAACGTCGTACAAGGTGGTAAAACATAGTATGGTAGAAGACCAATTCATATAATCTGGGTGTCTTCAAGTCTCGGGTGTATCGGATTCTTCTAGGCAAGCGTGCTCCATTGTAGGCCGCATCACTGCTTATCATCAGGCATGTTGGCGGCCAAACGCAAGCCTATTAAGTTATAAAAAAAATATATATATATATATATATATATTTAGCCAAACAAGATAGCTCTACAAACAAGAGCAACGCAAATCATAAATCATTTCAATAATCAATTCAATCAATGAACGGACGAAACGAATGTATTATGATATATTTTAAATTTCTGATTTTTGATGCAAATACTATTATATAATTAAGTTAGAAATAGTTAATTTTAGAATCCCTACGGAGGAGTTAAACTGTTCATGCCAGTACTTGCTTCCATCATTTCCCCAACTTGCTGGACGTTCAGACTTCCAACTACAGTTCCTACAGTTTGCTGTCAAACTTGTTTCAATTTAAACAACTAGCTACCTTTAGGTTGTTAGTGTAAAATTGTTTAACATTACGTATATTTTTAATTTAGGTAAAATTTTAAGTTGTTACCCGTGGTAAAAAGTACCATAGGTCATTTTCTGTCTTTCTGTTTCTTTTGACAAAGTGTGTGTATGGAAAATTTCTTGACGCTTTCGTAACAAGTCATCGACCAAACAAACTTACTTTCTCATTTATAATATTAGAGCTAGCAAGGATAAAGATTTTATTATGAGACCAAATTAAAAAAAATATATATTTTGTATAATATGAATTGTTAGTGACTAAATCTAACATTACTCTGTTTCAACTCAAAATAATAATTAATCCTACTTACTATTTACACAAAAAGAAAAAACTTTCTTTATTCTTCGAGTTTTTCATTTCTTTTCAAGTGACCCAGATGCTAAGTTTGCTCATTAGATACTGTATTGTAAAGCTGCAGCTATTTTTTTTTAAATCTTTCCTTAAAACAAGTAACATTATTTAGAGAAAAACAAAAAACCTGACTGCAAAATGTTGCCTACCTTATGTCACTTTTACTATCAAGACGAATCAAATGACACTTCACATGTCGAAATCCATCAAGCTGTTCAGGCTGTTGGGCGTGCCAAAGAAACCTCATTCATTCATACCCACTTACTAATACTACTAAATACTTCCTAAGCCTTCTTCTTGCGCAGTCGGGTAAAAATAATAGTATAACCTAAATTCTAAACGTGATCGCTAATAAAAAACTCGAAAAGTAAGCTAAAGTCTTATTCATCCGATTTGGAAAGTCAATTTTTTTTTTTATAGAATAGGTCGGCGTTTGACCACCAACTCGCCTGATGTTAAGCGACGTTGTGGTCTAAGATGGAGCACGACGACCTATAAGGTACTTATTCACTCTAGCCTTGAAGTTTTACAAAGTGAAGAAGTACTCGTAGAATATACTCGTATTTACTATCTACTATATTTACTTCCAAGTCAAGTTAGCTGGGCTCACCTGCGGGAACTGGCTTTTCACCTAAACCACCATAAGTGCACCATTACCAACATAAAATAGGTACTTCAGTTGCCGTTATGCCCTCGCTATGCTCTCAAAGATTCTTCTCAAGAACGTAGAACCAATTATAGTACAAGTCAAAGGCTAGTTGTGCCCGCTCAGGAACGTATTCAATAGAGAAGGTGCTTACCTACAAGATTGTTTTTTGAATTTTTTCATCTTCATACTCGTATTGAATCAGGATATTATGGTATAAGAATGACGGATATAGAAAAATGTATTAAAATGGCGTTGAAATTTATGTAAATTTAACTATCAGACAAATACTAAAAATGTACAAATAAATACTGTGGCTGTGTTTGGAAAAGTGTTAAAGAATTGCAAGTTCTAAAATCCCTGCAATCTTGATATCGAGAAAGTGATACTACTCAATCGCTTATTTTTTAGAGGTTCGACCTTTTTTACTGTGCACAAATCATGTACCTAATATGTATAATGTAAATCAGTCGAACCACGAGAAATTTCTACGTTCATGGTGATACCTAATTCATTTTTAACCGACTTCTAAAAAGGAGTAGGTTCTCAATTTGACTGTATGTTTTTCATAACTTTTTGTTGTAAATAATATACGAGTATGTTAAGCGATTACTCCGTCAATCGGGAATCAATTTTAATAATTTTTTGTTTGGTAGATTTCATCAAAGATTTAATCAAAATCGGTCAAGCAGTTTTTAAAATATCAACAAAAGTCTAAAAATTGTTACATAGATGACGGGAAGTCAGTTTTTTAGCCTTTGCTTTCGATATTATATTTCTACAGGTTTTCATACTTCTACCTACAACTTTACTACGTAAGTATATACAATATATTGTACTAGTCGATAAATCTAATTCAGTGGAACTAAAAATAATAAAACCAGTTGATGGCGTATGCAAAAAATATGTTGTTGGTACGGTAAGACGAGGTAAGTAGGTATAAGCTTAGAACTGACGGTTCAAAATTCACTGTCAAATTAGAGAATAAAAGGGGATTCCTTGGTATAATAATACTTCGCCAGGTATAGTATTCGTATTCAGCAACACGTAGAGACGTTGCTAATGCTAGAGCAAGACCGAAATAATCCATTTACAACCAGTTCGAAAGAGATGGATGACGATGACGACATTAAGCGTTTTCTGAATACTAGACCTTGTTTTTTATGATTATAAGGTACTCAAAGTAATAACCAACCATGGACAATAGAATTAACTATCAACTTTATGGTTCTTTTGACATAAAAGTGTATGCTTTTTGAGCGCAATATTTTCGTGAAAGAACAAATAGAAATAATAATGTCAACGGAGTATTTATGGTCTGTGGATGTTGCTGACCCGATGGGAGTTTCTCGAGTAGCTGACACGGCTCATTGCGCCGGATGAGGAATTAATTAAAAAGACATTTATAAGTGCATTAAAAGTTCTTCGTCTTCTTGGGAATTAAGCCTTTGTCCGTCAACTCGGCGAAAGTGAATCTTTTTTTGAGATGGATGGTTTGCCCGACGTTTCTAAGCCGGAAAAAAGCTGAGTTTGAGCTTTGTTCAAAATATTCGCTGGTAATTTGTGATTTTTTTCTGCAATTTCGGGCGTTGGCATTTAGGTGTGATTGTGATTTTTTTCCCCTAATGTACCTATATTTTAGGAAAGAAGTATTTTTGTCTTTTTGTTTGATTGGCGTTACTCAAGGAAGTATTTTTTCTTTTTCAGCTCAACTTTTCATAAAATAACGCTTAGGTCTCATAGGTTCTTCTAGGTTTGCGTTTTAATATATCTAATAAAATTAAATGTAAAAATCCCCCGACAGCGATTTTCATCAACACCGATTTTCATCAAACAAAGCTTTTCAGCTGTTTGATGGAAATCGGTGTTCCCGACTAAGGCACCAAACAAAAAAAATCTAAATGGGAAAAACAAAACTAACACACGGTACACACACACAGAGAGACACGTCAAACTTCTAACATGACGGGGCATGTTTGCGTGGGGGGTTGTCAAAGTCAAAGTTTTTATTACGCACTATGGTAATTGTTGCATGAATTCACAAGATCTTAAAAGTTTTATTTTAGGTGTCTCATAAATAAACCTATTAGAGTATTGCAATGTTAGGTGGAGTGGGCCCGCTTATTCTTTAATAATTAAATGTTTATCTTCGAGATATTCTTCTAATTTATAATAGCATTTAGGTATTAATAGATGTGCCCCGCGGTTAAAAAGTATCCTATGTGCTATTCTAGATTATAATCTATATCTGTGCCAAATTTCATCCAGATCTGTTCAGCCGTTCTGGCGTGAAAGAGTAACAAACATCCATCCATCCATCCATCCATCTATCGATTCTTACAAATTTTCGCGTTTATAATATTAGTTGGACAAATACATAAATTAAAGGCAAGTTGTTTGCTTCTAGAGGCAAGTTGTAGGCGAAGGTGAATTTACTTACAAAACAGAAAAAACATTATCAATTCAGTTTCCAAAAACTGTACCATAGCTACGTCTAACCATTGTAACAGAATCACGAGCGTTTTCTGTCCAAGCCAATCATTTCCGCGCACGGTGTACCGAAAATTCAGTTGCCTCTCCGATTTCAGCTAACCTGACTATTTCCACCACTGTCTATCTATCTCTATTTGACTTCAAACAAATGAAAAGGATGGTGGGAGCTTTCGGAGTGAAATTCGACGCCAGCTTTGCACAGCGCTGGTCATCGTGGGTTGGTGGAAAAGCAAAATTCAGGATCTAAAGTCGATTGCAGGTGGCAGTGTCTTGATTAACCGTTGAACATAGGGCATTGAAATCCTTTGTTACCTTTGTACGAACTTAAATAGTAGTTACGCTTGATTGGATATTTGTTACAAAACTACATTTTGGGCATGATCTAAATGGAACAAGGTCTAGCATTCAGCAAACACATAATGACGTCACCGTCATCCGTCTCGTTCGCACGCTTTGTAAATGACTTATTTCGGTCTTGCTTAAGCATCGTTTGACGTCACTACGTGCTTCTGAATGCTTTACTTGGCGAAGTATATTATTATACCATGGTTTTGGGTAACTTTAATATTATTTCGTCAAAGTATAGGAAAGTTAAATCACGCTGAAGCTCTTGTGTGTTGTGTTGCACGCCTGGATGAGCAATTTGAACGCCTATACGTAATTATTAGTTAGGCTTTGCTGTAAGTGCTTTTTCAAGTCTCTACCTATATTTTAATGATCCACCTAAATGTTTAAGAGTGTTTAAGAGTAAAGTGAATAGGTATCTCCTAGGCAAGCGTGTTATACCTTCGGTCACGTCGACGCTTCCCATCAGGCGAGTCAGTGGTGAAACGCATGCCTAGCTTGTTGTAAAAAAAAAACAATTATTAATGCTCTATGAGCTGGAGACCTCGCTTCTGGCGTCTGTCGTCCTCTACGGGTTGCATTTCTCAAGCGATTATCGTGAAAATTTGTGAGCCAAAATTTCCAAAAACGGCCTCAGCAAATAAAATCTTTAAGTTGTCGAACCTGCTTACAAAGTTTCCGATCTGTAGACGAAGAAAGAGATCCAGACAGAATTTGGACAGAAATTCGGACATCTTTTTCTTCTTAGTCGCGCACTCTTGGCAAAGTGGTCGTGGTTGTGCAAATGGTACAAGGTTCCTCGCTGTCTTCTTCCCTCCCCAGGGCTGCCGCTCTATTGTTATTATAATTCGGACATAGGAAAGTATTTTAGTCGAAACTGAAGTAGAGACTCTTCGCCCAAACGCGAACGCTCACTCGGTCGACTACTCGTTGCTTCGACCGGCGTTTTATCGACAAATTTTATTAAATGATTAAACTATAATAAAGCTTAAACAATTATACGCATTCGGGTCATTTTTGCACACGGTCGTCTGACCCTAAGCTAAGCAAAGCTTTTAGGTACTATGACCGATAGAGACTGATATATACCTCTACATATTTACATAATTGTTATAGAACTTAGTTGTTTAGTTATAACTAATAAGGCTTAGTCGTCAGGTAGTGTACAGGTTTGACCTACACAGCGGAGTGGCACAAGGTTTACCACTCGTGATGGCAATGAGGAAAGCCTGAAGAAATTACGAGTACAATATTTAATTACTGGACTCTGGTTGCGGTTCGTGTATTGCTTTAAATACGTACTTATTTTAGATATTAACATTCAGACACAGTACAAACAAATGGTTATCACACGAATGTGTGCCGTAGGTGGGAATCGAACCCGCGCCTCAAACTCAGAAAGCAGGTTCGCCAACCAACCACCTGAGCCCAACTGAGCGACCGAAACAGTCAGACTAATTCCAAACAATCCAAAAGGTACTATTTTCAGAGCTTAATGTAGTAAATTAAAAATTTAAGCCTAGCACTTAGTTCACTGCTTCAATAACGGAACAAAAAACGCTAAAACAAACCAAACGAAACTGCATCGAGACTGGGACTTCGGCTTTATGCAGCTAACAGCTTTGTTCCAAAAAAAATTATCAAGTTGCCTGCACAAAAAATCTAAAAGTGGCGATACCAACTCAAATATTTTTTCCTGGTTCATTGTGTCAATTAAGATCAAGTTCGACCACAATTATTTCTATGATTACTATGGTAAATGGTAATCGATTGTCCGTCCAACCATTTCGATTTGTTTTTACCTCTACTAGGTTTGAATAAATAAATTGATTTGATAAAAATGTTTCAAATTTATGTAACGTAATGTATGAAACAGACCTACTAAATCGACGATGTTAAAAGAAAATGCATTGACAAAATATCTTACATGATTTGATTGTAGTTTCGTAAAAGTGTATCAATTTTCTTTCGACTGGTAGCCCCGTGCAAACCCGGTATTAGTAGCACGCCGGTTCTGAATTCACAAAATGGCCAATTTTTTCACCCTTTTTCGTTGCAACCGAAGTCGGTAGTTCGCAAGATAATGGGCAACCAGGTTGTAAATCTTGCTTAATGGTGTAAAAATAAACAAAGGATCTTCTACTACTCGCTGGTTCTTTGATTGTTGTTTTTGTGTCGTTGACGAAGCAGTATAATAGAAAAATTAATTAAATGTTATAATGAAATGAAATTGTTTATTTCCAGATTTGCATCCATCAAATTATTCCATTAATTAAATCACTAAAATACAATATTCACTAAAATACAATATTCAGAAATAGAATATAAAACAATAATTAAATAGATCGAATAAAATAAAATTGAACAATCAAATAAATGGAGTAAAATTGAATGAAATTAAATTAAATTTTTAAATGAATAATTAAAACAATTAAAACTAGGCAATGGGCGCGTGATATGCTCTCCATGTGCGATGTAGAGGACTGGCGACCCAGTCGCGCACTGCCTCCACCAGTGCGTTGTCGGAGCGGTGCAGGGACCCTATTCGGAGATTTGAGATTCTCATCTCACCTTTTTTCGTCCTTGTTGCTCTCATTTAAAACGTCATAGGTGTGAGAGTGACCAAGATAAAATCTCATCTCATCTCACGCGCAGGAATAGCCCCCCAGGACGGCGCGCGGCGGCCGACCGGCTCCGCAGCAGCGCCTGCCAGCAGGGCGCGCGCCCCGCGGCGAACATGCCGCTCGCGCTGCACCACCGCGCACGCCGGAACATCGCTTTACGTTATAGTTACGTTGTGGTTGATGACGATGTGTTTAGTGTTCGATATATCGTCATTGTGAGGAAGAGCGTACATCGTCATGGTGAGGAAGAGCGTAAGCTCGAGGAGAGGCTGGCGCTGTCGGGGCCGCGGTCGTGTGCGAGAGCATTCGCGTTGTCTCAAAATTCTGCGTGGAGGTGGAACACCCTTGGGTTTTTAGTGGGTAGGCAATTAGTGGCGGGAGTCCCACATAACCACTTTGTGCTCGTCCCGGAGCTATTGGTGGTATCCGTTAAGGATTTTCCCAAGGTGAAATAAATTAAAATTAGTCAATTTTTTTTTTGTTAACAATATCACTTCCAAAATTACATAGCGGAATGCATTCGAAGTCAGTAAACGCCTCGTCCAATTAGCTAATTTAAAGATTAACTTATGAATGCTAGTTAGGTAAGTACTTAAATTTAAGTGACGTTGGCACACAACAGAACCTACATGATATTTTCATAAGTTGTGGTGTCTAAGTAGGTACATACATCATATTTTTGTAAGGTACATACACCATAAGCATATGTACATACACGATGCTTATATTAATAGGTTAAAAGCTATTCAGGAATAACATAAGAGACACTTGCAGACAACTATGTATGAAGCCAGATGTAAAAGGCAACATATGCTCCCCCCTCCGGAATAGATGTCAGATTGCAGATATAGGAATGTTAATGAAAACAGCGCAGTCTCAAATTGATTCACCTGAACTCCTCTCCAAGGTAAGTATAATAACTTCCTCACGCTCTCATAGACACCAAAAACTGTTAAATGTCCCTTATGTACTACCAACTATAGAAAACATTATTTCTTTGTCAGATCCACTTCCACTATTAATAACATATAATTTTTATTTCTGGCTACATTAAATACACATTACAATCATTAAAAAAAAATTACAAATAAAAAGGAAATTTTAATTAGGGTCACTAGCCACCGCGGTAGGATACCCTGAGTGGTGGTAGCTAGTAAACTTCCTGGGAACATTTTTTTATCAATTACATTATTTTACAGATTTACATATTCAATTTTATAATTTTAGAGTAATTAATTCAATTTGCTGATGGTGAATTAGTAATTAATAAATAAGCATATTTCAATCATTTTCCATAAAACTACATTCACAAAAACCAACCAATAAAAATAACACATTATTACTACAATTAAAATTAAAAATCCGTCGTTCAACCGACTGAGGTGACAACGGTAGTTGTCTCTATGTGTATGTGTGGGAGAGTGTGTGTTAAGCTGAATGTGTGCGGTGTTATGTGTTTGTGTGGGTATTCAACTTGTGTGTGTCTATTCTATTATTCTTATAAAATCTTCTGTTTCCTTATAGTTACGGCCTGTTAGATAATTAATAACTTTCTTCTTACAGTTATGTCTGTTGTCATGCATTATGTCTAGTTCTCTATTTATTTTGTTATTTATGTAGGTACCTCTGAATATGTAGCTTCTGTGTCCTATTTGAGTATTCACTCTGGGCAGACGCCAGAGGGGTTTCCGTCGCATCACTGGTCTATCTGGTCTCACTTGAGTATTTATTGCTGTTCTATGAAATCTCAGTGTTGTCTCACATGGACTTGCCTGAGTTTGACCTTTTCAACTCACCGGTACACAAAGTTCGCAATTCCTTGACTAATACTTGGTTTGACGGCGCCTAGCCAGACCCATAAGGGCTTTTCACAGAAAACCCCTTATGGGTCTGGTTTTGATTTTTATAATTATTGTTAAAAAGTTGTGTACTTAAATTAGATTAAATTTATTACTAAATTAAATTAGACAATCTTTTTTTCTAATTTACTAAAATTACTGTATGTATAACACAATATATTTTCCAAAAATAAATAAATAAATTAAATAAATATTTTTCGTATTGCGTAAACATTAAATGACTTTTATTGATCTAAACAACGTTTAGGAGTAAGATCCTTAGAGTCCCTGCAGACTGCAGAGTTTCTATCGGCCGGTAGTATTATTTGGTTGGCTACATTGGCTTCAAACTAGCACTAGAATCCCCATCCGACTAAACTATTGACCAATAGAAATCTGCGGATTTTTTTATACAGTTTTAATTGGTTAATCCCTTATGTATATAATTATGTATATCCAGTATGTTGTTTGTGTTATTTCACTGAATGCTTGTCAGTTTTTGCACTATTTTTTCTGTGTTATCTGGCAGCGACTAACTCAGTTTTAAAATGTCCTTGATTCACAAAAAAGTCTTCAGTTTACAATCCAACGGTTCGGAAATAATACTCCCATTTTATGTAACTGCTGTTTCCGGGAAGTTAACTTTTGTCGCAGTTTTTGCAATTATTTCGGATTCATTTTCGAGAAAATTACACAAATGTTACAGTAAAATATTAATTAGGCGAAGATTTTGCTAGTAGATTAATCTAGATCACATTATACAGCAAACCAAATCTTTACCATATTTAAGTATAATTTCTATACTATATTTAAGTAATTATGCTTCATATTGGCATGCTTGAAATCACTAAGCAAGTTTACCTATAAAAACCAAATAGCAGTAATCAATACGAACGAACGATGAAAGAACTCTTTTACTTAGAGTTTGGAAAAAACAATTTTCTGTGGATGTATTCATATTGAAAGATCCATCATATGACAATAATCACATTTGTATTGGCGTCCAGGACCGCGTCCCATACATTTTTGGCCATTCTCCTTTAACAAAATGGTAAGCAAAAAAGTTTGACAGCGTTGCATTTCAAGACGGGCGGCTCGAACAAAGATACAACGAGACAAAGTTACTCGAAAATCGCCGGACTCATTATACTGGGTCTCATCTCTTCTGAACACCAAAGTTTTCCCTTTCAAAGCCGCAGCCAGCATAAGAAAGTTACAGGACCAGCTGCAGGATTCTTGCCAAGTAATTATACGTATTCCACTTCGGTAAGCCTTTGAATTTTTAAAAGTTTCACCCACTCACCATAATTGGTGTCTTGATTTAAGGAGCTCAGATTTTACTTTTTTTAAATCTTAGTAGTTGCATTACTTACCTACTTTGACTACCCCGGTGATCAATTTGGTTGGAAAACATTCATTCATGAGCAATCATTGTGTTGAGATGATGTTGTTGAGAATGTCTGGGTAGTATCGTTATATGTATGTTCTGTGGTCTGGGTGTTAAGCATGCAGTTGGGACATCAGGTTTGTGACTTTTTTTGCTTTTTACCTATTTCCTTTTAGGTTCGCCCTATGTACTTTACTTTGGAACTTTAGTAACTTTTAATAACTCTTCGATCAGACACCTTAATAGAATTTGATTGAGCATAAAATTAGGTCATTTTGTGATTTTTGTTCAAAAACAAATTAGAGTTCCCTCTCGTCTACTTTAAGTACTCTACCTTATTAGAGATTGAAAACCAAATAATTCGTTTGATCAAATGCTAACTTTGCATTATACTAACTAGGTCATCTCAACGTCAATGACTAAAAGTTTGAACAAAATTTCAACTGAAATCACATACAAACCAATCTTATGACCCACTCACGGTCCTACAGAAACCGTTTTTTTTTTCGGGACAATAAAGTACACTATGTTCTTTTCTGTACACCTAACAACGTGTACGCAAAATTTCACGACCATCGGTTGAGCAGTTGAGGCGTGAAAGCATAACCAACAAAATCACATTCACAAATAAAAACTGCGTCCCGCAGTTTCATCTACGCTCTCACAGAAAGCGTTATTTATTCGGGATAAAAACTACCGTACGTCTTTTTTGGACTAATAACAACGTGCAGAACGTGCAAAATTTCATGACTATTAGTTCTTATGTTGAGGTGTGAAAGCGTAACAAACAAACGAAGAAACTAACTCACTTCGTATTTATAATATTAGTTAGGATTAGGCTAGCAACACAACACTAACATTTTCCCCCATTAGCCTCCACGTGTCTCTAGCTAGCTAGTTTCGAAGGAAATTGGAGCAGCCAGCCCTCTGGTACGTGCCTAAACTGCCAACGGTATAAATATAATGGGAGGACTAATTCCAGCAGTGATTGACGCGCGAGCCAGCCCGTGAAATGAGTTTGCGAGACCTCGCGAATGTTTAAACGTTTGGTAAGTGATCAATTGGGACAATGCTATTATTAGGGATGCTGTTAATCGATAAAAAAACAGCTGCTCCATATACGAGTATTTTTTCTGACGCGCGACGGCCAACGAACTTTTTCTAAGGAACAGCGGTTTTTTTTTTCGATGTCTGGGTTGGTCGTTTAGTAAAAGTTGTAAAAGTGATAAGTACAATGATCCCCTTTCAGCTCAGTAGGTAAACAATTTCCTGCCAACCCAGTAAAATGTAAATAAAACCTAAAAATAATGTTTGTAGGCACACACGTATTATTTTTGTAAACCCAATTGTCTTTTTTACCCGACTGCGCAAGAAGGAGGATTATGTTTTTCGAGTGTATGTGAGTATATATGTATGTATGTATGTAAGTATGTATGTATGTACGTATGTACTCGTATGTACGACTATGTCTGGTATGTATTTATGTATGTACTCGTATGTGCGTATGTATGAGGATTCTTTGGCACGCCCTACAGCCTAAACAGCTTGATAGATTTCGACATGTGAGGTGTCATTTCAATCGTTTGGAATTGTCTTGAAGTGGAAGTGACATGGGGTATAATATTTTGCAGCCGAGTTTTTGTTTTTCTTTTAACAATGTTACTTGTTCATATCTTTGGTTAGTTCCCGCTGCTGGTTCCTTCTTAGCTTTATCCTCGTGGGGAAACTGGTAGTCATCTCTTCGACGTCCCTAAGACTGTCATAAGGGAAAGGAATGCTGATGGCTTTTGTTTGCTTGATGGGATAATGACCCTTATTCAGTGATAATAACGTTTCGAAAACGTTCAACTCTTTTAACTACTCATAAACTAAGTAGTACTCAGTTCGGCTCAAACTGACCCCCTTAACCAATTTTGCACATATTCGAACTCAAAATTTGGATTTTATTGTATTGTTGTGAATTATACTTGCTGTCTCATGTTATCGTCGAACGAATTTATTAAGTACTAGCTGACTCCGCGAACTTCTTACCTCCTAACAGTTAAAGTTAAGTTCATTAAAAAAATTCAGGCAATTTTTAAAATTTTTCTCTGCGTACGAACCATCCTCGTACATCAAAGAATATTCTAAAAAAAGAATTAGCAAGATCGGTACAGCTGTTCTCGAGGTTTGCGTTTTGCAACCATAGACCGGTCTAAGTTAGCAATACAAAAAATACAAAATACAAAAATATTTATTAACCTTATCACACAATATACAACATAAAGTTTAGCAATAGTCCCCGCACTAGGGCCAGCCTGTATCGCGGGAGACTGTAGCCGATTACATAATGAATGAGTGAAGAGGACTAACTACTATTAAGTTTAAACAAAAGAATACGCGTGTGAGTGTGTGTGTGTGTGTGTGTGTGCGTGTGTGTGTGTGTGTGAGTGTGAGTGTATGTGTCTGTGAGTGAGTTTACATAAAGCAAAAAGTGTGCGAATGGGTATTGATACGTGTTGATTTTATTTATTAAAAGTTGGTAATACAGATACTTCACGTCTGAATGACAAACAGGGCCTCTGTAGCATCGTAGTCTAACGTGAGGAGCCATTTCTTCACCTTCTCTTTAGCGCCATAAATTGAGCTACCGCCAAGATTACAGAGCAATACATTCAGCGATTCATTTTTACATTATAGAAAACAAATGCTATCTTAGTCAAATATTTTGTCTCAGTTTAGACCTCGCCTTGCACAATACTCATAAATAGTTTTCAAATCTGAAAATATTTACAAGTTTTCAACGCTTTTCACAAAATCAAACACTTTTATTTTTGGTTGTGATAGACAGCCTAAAAATTGAACTGTCTGTCTGTCTGTCACAAACAACTGAAAAATACGCGTATTGATTTTTTGTATTAGATTACACTAATACTCGTATTATAAATGCGAAAGTTTGGATGCATGGATGGATGTTTGTTAATTAATCACGCCAGAACGGCTAAACGGATCTGTATGAAATTTAGAACAAAAATGGATTATAGCCGGGAACAGCACCTAGGATACTTTTAACCGCGAGCAAAACCGTAAAATATTTCTGTAAAAAATATTTTTACCGTATTTCCCCATTTAATAGTCGATAAGCACGCATTTTCAGAATGAAGTAGGTATCTTTACAACATACCAACATGAACTTTCACGCTATAGAAATAACTCTTATCCACTATTTTAGTACGGAACCCTAAAACATTGGGCCAGTATATTCTGATTTTATGATGGTTGTATTTCACACCTGGAAACAAATAGAAAACATACCAACTAAAAAGCAGAACATCAATTCAGGACATCTTGTGATAGCGGTAAAAATGTGAAAATACCTATGTGAAAAAGAAATGGAATGAAAAACTTTCTCAGAGAAAAAGACGTTTTAGGAAAATCTGGACATAAGAAAAACATTGTTATTTTCTCTTTCATCTCGATTGTAATACAATTATCCTATAACAACGTATATATGAAAACATCTTCAATTACATCCAAGCTCGGACCTTCGTAATGACCAATCCCAGGCCCTGATTCAATCCATTAGCAGATTGGGTTTGGTAATTTCTTTACTATCACGCCTTACATCTGTTGGAGCTGTGGCTCTCAAATTGTAGATTGACAGATAATTTTTTGCTCTAGAATACCTAGAGTTTGAGACTAATGACAAATTTTATTTTACTTACCAAAAGCTACTTACTTCAATCTAGTTCGTAAGGCTAGGTTAGACGATAATTTGAATACTAGTAGTTCTGTCAGCTCTAGATCTCACAAAAACGTAAAAAAAACTTAAATTTCACGAGAAACGGTTGACAAATGCGACCATATTTGTTTTTCTCAATACTCAATAATTTATTGCTTCCATTATGGTACCATGCAGTTCTTAAAGGTAAATCATATAAAATTGTATCACGTAATGACCCTGATAGGGTGTGGCAACATTGTTCGGAGTTTTTCTATTAAATACTTGTCGGCTATGAATTCGTCTGGAGTATAAAAACATTTTTTGATCAATATTTATTTATGTTTTAGCGTTTTAGTAAATTTGACCTCATCTTCTATGTTTTTTAACTGTTAAGGTAATTAATTATAAATTTTAATAGCCATTGGGTTTGGGCCGGAACCATGTATTTTTTATCTGGAGGTTGGCAAAATTAGTTTATGTTTGCAGTTAGATCTTAACTGACCAGTACAGGTATTCACAATTATTCGGAAACGTTTCCGTTCGGATATCAAATATTTTAAGCTCAAATTATTCGAATCTCAGTCCGCATTCATAAGTTTTTAAACGTGATTCTTTCTTCCGATCACACTTTATACTCGAATCCAAAATTTATAAAAGTAGACTGAGATTCGAACAATTTGAGTTTGAAATTTCTGGGATCCGATCGGAAACGTTTCCGAATGATTCTGGATATGGGTGCTGAGAAGAAAACAGCGAGACATCTAAAAATACGAAAGCATTTATGCCCAAACTGAAATAGAGACGCTTTGATTGCGCTTGACGTTTGCTTGCTCTGTCAAACTTGGTCAAATATAATTCTTGATGAAAAAATTAGTTTCTCCATCATAACTAAGAAGAGAGGGGTTCCTCACTCATCCTATGACGTCTCATGCTTCTCCTTATTTGTTCCTAACTCAACCGATTTATATTCCCATCTCATCCGACAGCAATGCCTGCGCTCAGCTGTAGACTACTGCGGACAATGGCAATAATACTGATACTACTTTCTTTGCCTGCTTCAAATTCAATAGTATTTATTTTTGGAAGTATTGATATTCATTTAGAAACGACACTTAATTTAATGTAACCATTAGTCGAATTCTGGACATTATTAAGCTTCTTTCAGAGGACTACATTTAGCCTGTTTCTTGGTCAATTTTTTTGCTTTTAGTAGCTCCTAACTACCAAGTAATAGCAGTTGTATTTGTTGATCGATATTGTCGTTGAGTATCCTACATTAGGTTTTCTGATATATTTTTTTATTCTAGATCTTGTGTACAATTCCATTTCTACAGTTAGTTGTGGGGTTTCCAAATAAAATACCAAATAGGTAAGTAATAGATCTTTTGTTAGTATATTTTTTTTACCGATAGGGATGTTAACCTAATTGGAAAAGGCTCACCTCTCAAGTCAAAGAGACGGCCTTCGATCCCGCCTGAAGGCACGCACCAATTTGTTCATTGTGTGAACATAATCACATCACATTTTATAACGCTTTTCACCCTAGGTAGGCAGAGGAGTAATACAACACCCACACTTCGTCGGTAGATTTTCAGTCCCAAATGGGACAAAGAGCGAGCCTGTCGCCATACACCGGGTGCCGGTCATGTAACAGATAACATACAATACGCACAAATGTTCACACAATGAACAAATTGGTGCGTGCCGTCGTCTGAGTTCAAACCCGCTCCCTCTGCCTTGAGAGGTGGGCCTTCTCCAACTAGGCTATCATCGCTTTTGAACGCGCGTAAACATAATGTGCGCATTCATTGTCATGTGCTAGGTATGTAGTATGTAGGTAGTACATAACTGAAGCGGTGTATGGCAACAGGCTCGTCCCCATCACATTTGGGACTGATCGTCACTCGTTCGGCGAAGTGAGGGTGGTCTACAGCACATACAGCCTCTTTGGGGAAAAGGCATAACGATATATTTTTACCGCAAGATGTACCTCAAACTTCATATGATGCCAAATTTCTAAGTAGGAACATTGGCTAGACCTTGAACAGAAGTTTGGCAACTACTGCGTTAGAGGGACAGGAAACACCACACGTGATTATGGCCCATTTGTGTTTCGGGTATCTCCGTTACAGATCGGCAATTGTCGTCCCAAAACTGTCTAGGGACCGGTTATCTGATTCGTGGCAAATGCAAGAATTGCCCCGATAATGGGGGCAATAAATTCAGACCTCTATCAACGGTGTCTTGTTTCACGTCATTTTTCTTGGGAATGGTCTGGAAAGTGGTATCGATGATTTGCCTTTAGGTATTTTTGCTACGGTTATGTGGTATTTCTGAGACTTAGGATTTTTATATAATAAATGTAATAGATTCTTAAGCAACATGTATTTAGATTCATTTTATATAATCGATAGTAAATCTGTCTGTCTGTTTGTAAGTTTGTTTGTTCGGCTCTGCAAAATACCAGCTTCAAGCATTGGACTCAGTTGATCGACGCGCCATTAGATTAATCAATGACCAGGCGCTGGTAAAGAGTTGTTAATTTGAAATCAATTCAAAAGAGTCAATAAAACCCTCTGTTTTTTTAACTTTATTACAAACAGTTACATTTGGGTTCAATTTCAATAACACATTAAAATTTAACCAATTATTAACCCTAATGACACCAGCACGAAATTCCAACTCCTGCCATAAAATTGTACAGAGAACCGTATTTATACTCGTTCATTTCAGTTGGGACCAAGCATTTATTACGGCTACCAAGCGACAAATTCACTTGATTAAAGTATCTACTTTATACTATATCTGATTGTTACAATTTGCAATCCAAAAGTCAATTATGTTTATGAGTCTTGTTTAGAGCTTTAATAGCCAATTTAGGATTCGAATTGGTACAAATTTGCATTTTAAAATTTTGACGAAATTAGGATAGATCTTTCTGCTGTAGTCGACGTAATTGGGTTGAATAACAAGAGGTTTACTTAAATTAGATTTAGTAGACTAGGGTTAGGTTTGAGAAGGCGTGTTGATAAATGGCTTACATTTTTAATCCATAAGTGACTTAAATATTTTATGACTATGACGTGACTTTGCTATTTATATAAAACATAAGAACGAAAGGGACAGAAGACCAGTAGGCAAATTAGGCAATTCAGCTAATCATTGCCGATGCTTAACTGAACCTTTGAAATCAAACTCATTTAAAAAAAGGGAGGTATGAGTAATACTTTAATGTATTCGAATTGTACTGTTAATTCAGTAATGTACCTATTAGTTAGTATAAAGTAGTAGTTGTATCATGAATTAGAATTTAGAAAATAGTTAATTATAGTTTTAAGTTTCAATGTACATTTTCTAAGCTGTGTACGGTCATTAATTAATTAATTGGACTATAGGTTCAAATTTCTACATTTTATTTAAGTTGGTACCTACATTTGTCATAGCCTATTATAGTCTGTTACCGAACCAATTCAAATAAAATAAAATACTGAGCCGTTCCCGTTTTATTTTTTATGACAACCGCAAAATCAACAACCATCATCTTCATATGACAGAATCACAGTCAATCAAATCACAATTTTACAATTCATATGTTTTTTCAGAAAGAAACTTAAAATAATTATTTTGTTAATTCCTACACAATTAGTATAGTCACTGTGATAGCTAAGCCAAATAACCCGAAAGGTCACTCTGAAATGTCAGCAATTTTACGCACTCCTTACCTAACAATAAAACTAATTAGCCAACCTAACTAAACAGCGCACAATCGGCGCCTCATTTCACGCCCATGTCAATCACAGTTCACAGCCAAAATTAGTCGATTCAGTATCTAGTTGGTATTCCTCTCACGCTCTACAGGACTCACAGGACCGGGGTCAATTTCCTTTGGAGCCAACAGCTTGCCTGTCGAGCGTTTACGTGCCAACGAATGTGTCCAGTAAAACGAACAAGATTCTTCATACGGAATGGGGAAGGTTTTCAGATGTTTGACGAGAGACGAGAGGGATGATTTCGTTACTTATTTATAGGACTGTTGCTTTCTTTGTCAAACCGCCTCATGTTGATCTAATATGAGTTTGAGTGCGTAGGTATCTCGTCGTATGTATGTAAAACCTCGGATGAGTTGTATCAAGCTTTGTTTTTTCCTAAAACCTGTAAACCTGTTTTTAAGTGTCAGAACCTCCTTTCAGTGCCCTGCATGTACATTTATAAAATGGCTAAATTTGTGAAATGTAACCCATCATTATTTACTGCTTTTGATAACTGCAACAAGAACACAGGGGCGAAGATATTGTTAATTTACTTGTACATGTTAAATTTCATCATAACCTGACAAATGGTTTTCAAGAAATTTGAGTAGCGCGTTTGTATGAAAATTTCAGAGCGTCGCGGCCCTCTTAACTGTGAATAGAGGAAGACTTTTAGTGATTTGATTAAATATATAAATCATCTAATTTTTCGCACAATTTTGCACCAAACATAAAACCTATTTTCAAGATTTTATAACTGGATATTTTCAAGTAAAAACTGGAGCTAAACCCGTGAATTCTTTTCAGAACCATAAAAACAGCGTTCCTAATCTCAAATTATGAATTAGCCGTCCTGTTAGACGCATGGCATAGCCTGAATAAACGGAAAGATCATCGCAATTTGCGGACAAAAGCGCTTAGCGCGTTTCGAATGTAAAACAGGCAGTTTTTTAATTATTTCCCTTGCCTTGTTATGTTTATATTTCCTCCGGTATCCATTGTTTGCGAAGGACTCGAAATGAAACTGGTTTTAGGCTTAAGATTTAAAATCGGAGTTTTGTTTGCGTTTTTCGAAGGAAAATACTTGACTGAGCTACGATGTTTGGAGGATTTTGCGAAATTACCGTGTTTTAGTGCTGTTTTTATTATGCTATATCAAATCTAAGAAGATTTTAGGTTTAAATTGGGTACTTTTGTTTTAGGTAGATGGATAAACTTTTTGTTCTTCTTACTAGAAATTATAAACAAATACTTTTTTTTATTTTTTTATGTAGAATAGGTCAGCGTTTGATTGGTGGTCAAACGCTGACCTATTCTATCTAGTAAATAGTTCTGTAAAAGTTATCTCTATTCTATTCGAAAAACACAGAACTGCCATGCATTGTGCTTCATACAATGGTTTTTGTTGTTATGAAGTTAACAGGCAGGGCATTATGCGAGTAAATCTTGTAATTTTCATTTTAAAGTTGTGAAACAGTGAAAGAGTGGCCGTTTTTTTTAAATAGGACACAGAAAGTATACAAGTAAGTTTTCATACTCATATTTTCTCACTAGGTTTCCCTGTGTCGCACATGCCATGTACCAAACTAGGACATGGACAACTAGCAACCAAGAACAGATCAAGCACAGATCAAGATCTTAATGTTCGAATTCAACATTCGAACATTAACTTCCGAGTATTCTTATAACATTTACTTATGATGATATTTTGTGTGTATTTCGAAAGATATACATCAATGATCACATCGACTACCAACCACTACCAATCGAAGTCGGAACATTAATTAATCGATTTAATGAGATGTAAATGTTCTGATTCTGATTGTTAATTGGGTTTATTCCCTTGTTGACCTAAGTGCACTAAGTATTTTTTTCTCGGTTAAATTCACCTTGGAATTCGTGCACCTGGCTGATATCTTTGTATACGTGTCATGACAATCACGACACAAAAAAACCTAGTAGGGAGCCATGAGTTTTAAACGTTACAAATCTATTTAAAGACCTTGGTCTGCCTCGGTGGCTCAGTTAGTAGTGACCTTAGGGGCGTGGGTTCGATTCCCACCTAGGGCAAACATTCAGATAATGAACATTTGTGTTTGTTCTATGTCTGGGTGTTCTATTTAAGTGTGTATTTAAAATATCTTAGTATGTATATCAGTATCTGGCAGCCATAGTACAAGCTTTGCTTAGTTTGGGGTCAGGCGACCGTGTGTTAAAATGTTAAAAGAAGGCGAAAGTTGTGTGGGTTTGTTTGTTATATCTTCACACTAATACGGACACGGATACGGACGAATTTTGATGAAACTTGGTGTGAAAATAGCTCATTCCCTGTGGTAACATATCTCATAGGCATGTACATGTATGTATTTAACAGTGAGTAACACCGCGCTACACAACTAGTTTTTTTATTTTTTCAAAGTAACCATATCGTTTTCTAAGACTAACAAAACTTAAAAACATCATAAAAATAGTTTTAACAAAAAGTACAACAGACGTTTATTCTCATTTGAGTTCAAAAATAAATCATTACAAAATTAATCACAAATCTTTTAAACACAGCTTGCTTCGCTGGACAGCCATTTCTCTTCTCAAAAAATACAAATTCAAGACGTAAGCTGTACAGAATTATTCGAAAAGTTTCATGATAAAAAAGTTCTGAAGTCGTTTTTGAAAGAATATTCTTTTAACGATCCTTAGTCGAGAGATAATTTTCCATTATGCTACTTACAAAAAACTTGCAATTCGGTGGCGAATATTTTAAAAAAATACTCTCATTTGATTTACAAGCGTCGTGTTTCAAATAGGATTGTGATTTTATTATAGTTTTCAAAAGATTGTGAAGTTGTGCTTGAATGAGATTTTAGGGCTTTAGAATTTTCAGCCTATTCTTTTGTAGAGGTTTTGAATTAAATTTATCAGCTTTTATTGTAATTCGTATGGCTGTTATTTAAGTAGTGAACTGTGGTCTAAAGACCGCGCGAAAGCGTAAACAAATCATATCTCCGCCATTTTTATGTATTTAAAATCATAAAAATTACACAACATAACATATCGTCACGCCTTTCCCCGAAGAGACTGGCATAGGTGTTCAACACCCATACTTCGCCGGACGATATTCAGTCCCAAATGTGACAGTGGGCGAACCTTTCGCCATACACCGGGCTCCAGTTGAAGAGCAGATGACATTAAAAATGACATACTCGTAAAATAGTACTCAATAATACAACGTGTTCTTTTGCATTCCCGTAGAATCTGTAGAAATAGATAATTATATTCCTCTAGCAGAGCACGAATAAACTATAGTGCTACCTTGAAATCGAACAAAAAAAGCAGTTTCATACATTTTGTCGACGACCATTGAACTTTTTGTATGTAACAGATTTTTTTTCTCGATTTCAAGGTTGCCCTATAGTTTATTCGAGCTTTGCTAAAGGAGTACGAGTATACCTACCTCTTCAAATTATGTGGAAATGCAAAACAACACGTAGTGTAGCGAACCTGCTCGCAAAATTTTACAAGAATCGGTTAATAAATGTGACTTGTACCTAGAGGAGAAAAGCCAAACATCCGGATACGCGAAAGTATTTTTGCCTAAACGGTTATGCTTCGTTCGAGTTTAACTTAACTTTAACTATAACTACTTTTCACTACTTAAAAGGTAATTCTTTATTTTTATTTTATCATATCCTAAGTATAAATAAGGTTTTTGACTGTAAAAAATATTTAAATCTTTTACAAACTCTGGCCATCCAGTTTAAATTCAAAACCTATCCAGTTCTCAGCGTTGAAACTAATTTCCCGGTTGACTGGTGCTATTCTCGCACCGCTAACTTCACTGCAAAGTGATTTTCTTAGAGCAACGTAAGGGGTGGCAGTTGCGTGCCTACGTGATGTCCATGTCTGTCAGGGGTGAGAGGTGAAGCAGGGCGCGTGGATAAATGTTGTTATTTCAATCTCATTTCAATGAACTGAATACTTTTAACTATCCAAGAAAGAGGGTAATTTTGAATGTGTGTGTGAGAACGTAAGTGTGTATACATATATGTGTGTTATCTAATCTCTATGTGGGATCGTATATCTCTATCTTTATGATTTACAGATTGTCTATTTTACCCTGCTTATTACATTTTTATATCTTTGTAGTGGTGTACTACAAAGAAATAAAAATTGCAGCGTGGTTTCGGCGGATCGACACATTCAGTGTGTAAAACTCCCTTAGGACGAGTGATGAGCAAGTGAAATTACGTCAGTTCTAGAGCCCTCATCAAAAATTACAGATCTTTAATAATATGTAAATCAAATCACTCATTTCGTGCTAAAATCCCATTAAGTAAATGGAAAATAACTGTCAGTCTTGTTCTTGGAACCGAAACGAGACGACACCTTGAGTGATAGTCGCAGGATTCGTGTCGCATTACACTAGAACGTTATTTTTCTTCTTAAAATACGTGGCGCAGTGCGTCAGTCAATCAGTCTAACAAGTTATGAACTCTGTTGCTGAAAACTTGCATGGTTTCAACTTGCAACAAATTTTGACTAATTTACGAGTATAACGCCAGTTGGATCTGAACTAAGTAGTTGGATTAGTAAATATAGTAATCCAACTACTAAGTAGTAGTTTTACTATATTTACAAAAACAAAAAAATATATTTGTACTTAACCTATTTATAGATATTATTAGTCCTATTTATAGATTTTAAAGTTATCGTTGTCACACTGCTATTATAAATGCAAAAGTGCTTATGTTTGTTGCTTTCTAAATCTTAAGCAAAGGCTCACTGGACTTGAGCGAATGAGATGAAGAAAGCTTACATAGGTACGTACGTGTCATTGTTTTTCGCTGTACAATTATTCGGGTATAATAATTCGGAAAAGCGCAGTTAGTCTCATAAATCGTATTTTTTTTTTCGGAAAACATACAGTGTTATGTACCAAGATTACTAAAAAATTAAATAGTTAGACACCATTTATCTGTTTTCGGATATTGAAACATTTTTTTTTTGTTATGCTCATGAGAGAAGAGAAACGTCATTATTACACTAAAAATGCTCAAAATGTCATGCTAAAATGTCAGGGGTCTCCCTGACTGTATTTTTGTGTGCCACAAAACCAGTTTTTAGCTATCTTTTGTCTAATTGAGTTCAGGAATGTGTTGAACAGATCAAAGTCGGGAAAGTCGACCAGTTTGTTGACGGAGTTAGATGCTCATAAAAAGAAAGAGTTTCGACTATATTTAGTCGTACTACAGGGTACATGTAAGGATTTAGGATGTCTTGTAGCTATTCTAGGGACGTTTAAATTTATGTTAGAGAGGAGATGTGGAGAGTCATCATGACTTTGCGCTATTTTAGATAAAAATAAGATATCAGCTATTTTTAGTCTCTCACGAAGTGGTAGCATGTGATGTCTCCTGCATCTCGCCTCATAATCATTGTCATATTTTATTTATTTTATATGCCCTTAGTTTACTGACTTTCATCGTACTTTTTCTGTGGCATTGTCATATCGTAAAAGCAAACCCATAAAATATATCTAGCATTTGAATTAACAAAGTACAGATAGAAGACATTTGAAACACGGTTTTATAATATTAATGCTATTAAAATTACATGCATATTTCATACATAATTGAATCTGTGATAAAACAGAAGAATTGCTTTAAATTATGATATTCATTGTACGGTAAAAAGAAACGTTAAATTTGAAATGAATGTACATTTTTATCTTAAAAATTAATTGCATTAATTATCTTAGACTACGAGTACATTACTTATAATAATTTGTTAGTTGATTTTCATAACTATTCTTCATGCAAAATCTTCTTTTCAACCAACGCAAGGTTATTATGTTTTATCTCACTGCCCAAAAAGAGGGTAGGTAATGCTGTAAGTATGTCATAATTATCCTACTATTATAAACGCGAAAGCTTGTAAGAATGGATGGATGGATCCATCCAGATGTTTGTAACTCTTTCAAGCCAGAACGGCTGAACAGATCAAGGTGAACTTTGGAACAGAGATAGATTATAGTCTAGAATAGCACATTTGTTACTTTTTAAACGCGGGTGAAACCGCGGGGTGCATCTAGTGTTATATATATTTGACCATGGGTTAATTATGATAATTATTGTGAGGATTGTGAGAAGTCGTGAGATTTTCTTTGAAGTGTCTAAGAGTAGTTAATTCGCAGTCAGGTTTTTGTTTTTTTTTCCACACTTGATTTTTGATGGGATTTCTTAAGAGGGCCGCGACGCTCTGAAATTTCCACATAAACGCGCTACTCAAATTTCTTGAAAACCATTTCTCAGATTATGGTGAAATTTAGCATGTACAATTAAATTATCAATATCTCCGCCCCTATATTTTTGATTTTTTTTTAAAAACGTTATCAAGCTTAAATAGAGGTATAAAAAATATCCGCATTTTAAGGGATCACTTTTGACTGGTTTATTCAATAGATAGACAAAGCAAATCATGATTTCCATTACATAGGGAGGCTGTCTAAATCATTAGCTGTTAAATGAATCCATAATACAAGGGAAATTCTTAGTTACTTAAGAATTATTACAGAAGTGCAAAAGTCAATAAAAAAATTGAAATTGCACTTTGTCACTCTGTAGGTAAGTTTAGAGGCTCGTCAGTATTATTAACTCGCTCTCTTCACTCTTCTTCTTCTTCTAGACGAAATGGCTATAGAATACCTTAAGCCAATGCGAAGTTAGTCTTGGTCGCCTAGATCGAAGTTAGTTAGGTCGCCGGACTCATAAATTGCTAAACAATATAACAGAAAACTTTACTAAAAAAGTACAGGTCGTGATATATCCACCCCCAGCTCGTAAAAACCGTATTTTTTAAGTACTCACATTCAATCCCGGAATCGGGAACACTTTGTAGATAAAGTAGGTATTTTCTAACGCTCCTTCCGAGTTGTTACTGCGCAACAAATTAACTGAACTTTATGACTGCTCTTACAATTTACGGTACCTCTTATTTTATTTCCTTAAAAAATATTTAGGTCAGGAGAGAGAAAAGGTGGTTGTATGTTATTTTTATGCAGTCTTAAATTTTAAAGATGATTTTGTATTTTACTATTGTAAAGAGTGCATAGCGCGCAAGATGCGCGGCAAGTACAGCACACGCATGACGCATATTTCCTGCGGCTACCACGCGCGAATTGTTTGCTGTTACAACCATAATGATATCTCCAAACACATTTGGAGAGACCATTATGGTTGTTTGGTTAAAGCTTGAAAATAGTTACCACCCACCGGACCAAGCCATGCCGTGAAATGACCTAGTCGTGTTTCGGGATGTAGTCCGGTGTAACCGTTCCGAAGACGGGTCTGAGCAGTAGCGCACTTGGAGCGTCTCACTCAACTGCCGTCTTTGTACTTCTTCACTCTACAAAACTTTAAGGCTAGAGTGGATAAGTACCTTATAGGTCGTCGTGCTCTATCTTAGACCACAACGTCGCTTAACATCAGGCGAGTTGGTGGTCAAACGCCGACCTATTCTACATAAAAAAAAAAAATCTAACTAGTATAAAATTGAAATTTAACAATCCCCCGATACCAATTTTTCATGAAACATAATAGCTAAAAACACTCCCAACCAATTCACCTTTCAAACAAACAAAACTAATAACTAATAATATACCTAAATAAATAACTAATAAACCCAAAACAGATATTGAAATGAATCATTCAAACATCTGCTCGCGCGAACGAAATCGAACCAGGTATCCCTGCTCGTAACCCTGACACGCTACCATCTAAGCCAAGAAGCTCGAAATAGATACACAAAACAAGTAAACAGGTATATCAGCTAGTAAAATATATGAGCTTGCTTTTCGTAGTATGAAATAGAACTCTGCGCCACCTTGATAAATCAAAGTCACTACTCCTTCCTATCTTGATGTTTCATGAAGTCTGGTGAATAGATCATTATTCATGCAGTCTTGACAATCTTGAAACTGGAGTCTATTCTAGAGTTTCTACAAAATAAAGATTTTCATCATTTTTTTTTTACTACGGACTAGGCATGCGTTTGACCACTGACTCGCCTGATGGGAAGCGACGACGTGAAGGTGGAACACGCTTGCCTAGGAGATACCTATTAACAGTTTTCTTGAACATTGTATTTATAGGTATTTTCCGCCAACAGCTTATTTTTAAGTATTGTTTTTTTATTCAGACAGACAGCTGCGTTAAAAAAATAGCAACTTTTTTTATAATCTTCGGCGTATAACTTGACTTAATTTAAGCTGCGTTAAAAAAATAGCAACTTTTTTTATAATCTTCGGCGTATAACTTGACTTAATTTAGACAGAAGAAGATGGATGAAATCAGCAAAGTCGTCTCAACTTATAACATGACTAAGGAAAATAGAGATTCAATTTTCTATATTAAGGAGAATATTTTTTTAATGTACGTAAGTAAAAATACATTGTATAAGTATGGTAATGAATATCTTTTAATTTTTTCATTAACTTCGACTTAACAGCCAAACATTACATTACAAATTTGAATAATTTTTTTACGACTAAAAGTAATTATCAACCTAGAGAATAAGATGGCGCACGGCACGGCGTATTATTTAGGTGAAGCCAAAAACCACCCAAAAACTACGCTACTGTCGTATATCTACACAACACGCACACATTGACACAAAAAAACTACACTACTCGCTTGATCATTCTTACCTCGACATCATGTGCATTGGTTTATGGTATAATTTCGTGTACATAAATATACATAGTCCATTATAAAAGTGTGGCCAGGACTGCAGTTTGAGCTTCTTTTTAAAAACTGTGCAGTTTTTTTACAAGTCAATTTTGAAAAAGCCGTAACATTAAACTCTTACACATATACGTGCAGTTTTAGAATATTAATTCTACTAAGGTTGTATATTGGAACAGAACTTGACTTGAATTGACTAACGTAGGGTTTAGGAATTAATATTAGTTTTCGTGCAATTGTAAATGTTTTTCATGGCAACATTACCACGCACACAAGTTTAAAAGCGAAGTGGCTTCAGCGAGATATAACGCAGTGTTTCGAATAACGAATTATTTTCATGAATAGCGATGGCAGCCTAGTTGGGAGAAGACCCGACTCTCAAGCCAGAGGGAGCGGGTTCGAAACCAGCCGACGGCACGCACCAATTTGTTCATTGTGTGAACATAATTTTGTGCGTATTGTATGTCATCTGCTACATTACTGGAGCCCGGTGTATGGCGAAAGGCTCGCCCCCTGTCACATTTGGGACTGAATATCGTCAGGCGAAGTGTGGGTATTACACCTCTGCCAGCCCCCTTGGGGGAAAGGCGTGACGATATGTATGTATTCATCTTTTCCTCTAGGTTGATCTGAGGGTAATACTTAGATTTTTTTTTGCAATCCTCTACTTTTGAGTTGTACTTCACGATTAAAAATATATGGGAAAACGTAATATCAACGTTGTGAAGTGAAACAGTTTCCGTTCGAATAGCATCAATGGCTGCCCATAAATACACGATTCACTTCCTTCGCTTTCGACAATAAATAAAATCACGATATCGAGCTTAATATCGGAAAATCAAACCACATTTACAACAGCATACAGGTAGAGATGCATTGAAATACATTTTAGTAAGTATCGATAAGATTTTGGAATCGGTTGTATGACGTGATCGATTTAAAATTATAGCTTCTTTATGTTGTACAAGCTGGGCCCCGCGGTCTCACCCGCAGTTAAAAAGTCTATCCTATGTGCTATTCTAGACTATAATCTATCTCTATGCCAAATTTCATCCAGATTTGTTCAGCCGTTCTGGCGTGAAAGAGTAACAAACATCCATCCATCAATCCATCCATTCTTACAAACATTCGCATTTATGATATTAGCAGGAAGTAGGATTATGAAAATGGATTAGTTATTTTCTGTTTATTAGTCAATGGTTGTTATATTGTTTGTAGGTTTATTGCAGTTAAAAAAAAATTGATTAACCTATAAATTTACTCTTTTAACCGACTTCCAATAAGGAGGAGGTATTCAATTCGAATGTATGTTATTTTTTGTAAGTATGTTAAGTAGATTTTAATGATTCTTTTATGGTTTGGTAGATTTGAGGTGGTCGCATTTTTGATCGAAATCGGTCAAGCAGTTTTTAAAATATCGACAAAAGTCTGAAGTCGAAGTCGAAGTCGATTTTAGCTTCGCTTTTTATATTATATTATTATCTTACGACAAAAATGAATTTTACAAAACTTTAATAACTGACGAACTCACTGACTAACATTTAATAACTAACAAAATGAACAGTAAAAAAGAAAAACATAACTGACTTTTCATATTTAATCAATTCACGTAACTTGCATAAAAAGTGAAATTAAAATATAGAGCTATATTATACTCGTAGATATTCGTGAACTCCCGGCGAAATTATCGATATAAATCGTTCCACCTGCATGCAATATTTACAGAGATATCGTTGCGATATCGGATGTGAATCGTAAATCGACGATACAACTTCGAATTGAAATTGGTCGGAAATTAATGTTAGTCGGTTACACGAGCTCCCTGTGTCGGAAATACGTGTAGTTTTAGTTAGTGGCTTATTGTCAATGGGTGTTACGAATTTTAACATAGTCAAAGATATGAGTTTCTAGATAAACCAGAAATATAGGCAAGCGTAACGGGAGAGCATGTAGCTGTTTTACCAGGACGAGCACGGTGCTAAGTTCTCTGATTTGTTCCTCTGGCCTCCATTCAAAGTCAAAGTCAAAGTCAAAATATTTTTATTCAATTGGGCTTCAATTGGACATTTATAAATATTTAAATAAATAATTAATAAATATTCGGGACACTTGAACACACGGTCGTCGGACCCCAAACTAAGCAAAGCTTGTACTATGGCGGCCAGAGACTGATATACATACTTATATACTTTTAAATACATACTTAAATAGATATAAACACCCAGACATAGAACAAACACAAATATTCATCACATGAGTGTTTGCCCTAGGTGAGAATCGAACCCACGCCCCCTAGCTCAGAAGGCAGGTTCACTACTGACTGAGCCACCGAGGCAGTCAAACTTAAGAACATCAAAGATTTTTAATAGACTCGACCGCCTTGTTCGGAAAAAGAGCCACTACTCAAAAGAACAGGCAAGAAACTGGCATTATAATTATTATTATTGTTTAAATATATAAATTATTGTGTGACACATTTTGGCTTACAACTAGGTATTATAATATTATATCTATGTACTAGTGGCTACTTGCCGGAAGTGGTAGGCTCCAGATATTTTTGTCTTCTAAATAATTGTTAGCCTTGTAATATAGTTTATACATCTGATTTGAATTTTCCTTTAGTGCTAAGGAAGGCCTCCAAGGGGGTTTTAGTAGGTGCATGCCTAAATAAACCCGGTTGCACCCTATGATAGCCGGGGATATGATATCTTTCGAAGATCAACCAAAAATATCAATATTCATCTTCGTAGCATCTTAATCTATGTCACAAGAGCCTCTACTACGAGTATAAGCGAATTGCCACAAAACTAAAACAAAACACGGTACGCTATCCATGCTGGAACGCTGGAACATTTTTCAGAGCAATTAGTGTAGTCCCATAAATAATCTTATTTATGCTACAAGAGCTTCTGTAAACGTATTGCCACAGAACTAAAACGAAATACAGTACCCTAAGGAGATTTCCACACATGTTGACGCCAACGCCACCGAGGGTGTGCGTGAAGACGAGCCATAGTACTGTCGTGGAGAGGCGTTGTCGTTGAGTGGCACCACTTGTTAGTACATAAACTGGGACACTTCGATACAACATGAAAACGAGCTTCTACGTACCATCGTATTAGTATGAATGGAAAAGTATATCACACTATCACACCACACTATAATATTACTAGCTGCACCCCGCGGTTTCACCCGCGGTTTTAAAGTATCCTATGTGCTATTCTTATTATAATAATTCTAGTCTGCGCTAGGTGGCGCTGCGCACGCTAGATCATCTTTCGAAAGCTCCGTAAAAGATAAATCAAAATTATAAGTCTCAGTGCACCAAAACTGTTAAAAACAGTGAAAATAGTTCACCAATACGGTATTGTTTTCAAGGAAAACTGAGAAGAAGCAAAAACTCACCGATCAGCTGTTCAATAAAACAACAAGACCTAACATCGAGACAAGTTTTGCCCAGAAACAAACACTAAAACAAACACTGTGAGTAAAAACGTCCTCTACACTACAACACTACACTAATATTCTGAACACACGCCAAAAACTTAATAACTGGATTTAAAAACGCTTACAGAAATTATTTTACACAATAATGGGAACTGATTATTGAAAACTGTTACATTGTTACATTTTGGTGTTCATCATACCCACCTAACTTATTTAAATTGGCGTTTGTTTGAAAATAGATCTGCTTTACCGTCCATGCTACCTTAACATACTGACTTCACAATAGAAAAATAAAACAGTCACGCCATCTACAAAATTGGCCCATAATTACAATCATTAAAACTACGAGGTTCAAATAAAAGTCAAGCAGACATCGACAATTAGAACCCCGCTCGATACAAAACGCTCTAGTCTCTTGATACTCCACGAGAGCACCAGTAGTAGGCACACAGACAGAGGGCGCTAGTAGTAACAACACTGACAAGGTTCGAATAGTAGTCACCCATACACAACGACTTACACAGTAATTTAATACAAGACCATCTTTAATATAAGCAACATAGTGGGCGCCCGTAGTTGACACACCGAGGGTGGTACGAGTAAAAATAATATCTACAAGTACGCTATTTACTTATTAAACGCAGCATTTATAAACTTATTAAACGCAGCAAAAATGTCTGAGAATATCTTAGAAATGCTTAAAACTTTACGTGGGCAGATCAAGGAAGACACTGAACGAAGCCTAAAACAGGTGGAAGAAAATATAACACATAGAATCTATGAAAAAATTGAAGAAAAATTTAACAAATTTGAAACAGACATAATCGAAATTAAGAAAACACAAGAAGAACAGGAAAGAAGACTGGATGATCTGGATAAGAAGCAACGGCATAGAAACTTGATTTTCTTTGGCATTGCAGAGGAAGAAAATAATTATTCGGAGCTTGAGGACCTGATGATCGGAATTATTAATCACAACATGGAGGTGGAATGCAATAAGAACGATATCGAGTTTGTAGGCAGAATGGGAAAGAAGAATGCAAAACCAAGACCTATAAGGCTAGCTCTGACAACATATGGCAAAAAAATTGCCATATTGAAACAAAAACCAAAAGAAAACACTCAGTGGTACATCAAAGAAGATTTTCCGCCGAAAATTCTACAAAAGAGGAAAGAACTCCAAGAAGAAGTGAGGAAATTAAGAGATGAAGGAATAAAAGCGGTGATAAAATATGACAAAATAATAACTTTGACAAACAACACTACACCTAAAAATAACACTCAAACAAACAACAAAAGGAAACTTTCAGTAACGCCAGAAGGAAAAGGGGGACATATTAATGCAGAACAGAAGAAACCTTACAAACAATTACAAAAAAACACTGGATCACATAGCATCACATCCTACATGCACAACCCTAGCAAACAACAAACCAAACCATCACAAACACAGACAGTAAGAACTAATAATCTAAATGACAAAACAGAAACACGAACAAAAAACTAAATAAACAAGCTCCTCCAAGCCGGCCGGTCACCGTGGAGGAAAAGGACCAAAACCCCCCAGATCAAAACACACACACAAATAAACAGAAAGAAAGAGAAAATCTACTACATATAGCAAGCTTAAATGTAAGAACTCTCCTAGCTGAAAGCAGATTGACAGAACTGACATACGGCTTAAGAAATGTGAAATGGGATATCCTTGGACTATGTGAAGTGAGAAGAGAAAAAGAAGTTATAGAGGAATACTCAGAGTTTATCCTATTTCATAGCTACGCATTCAAAAGTAGGAATGGAGTAGGTCTTCTAATCAAAAAGTACTTGAAAGACCAAATAAGTAAGTTCGAAACTCTCTCAGACAGAGTGATATTGATGGAGATAAAGTTAGACAATCAAAACTGGACTATCATTCAGACTTACGCACCAACAGAAAAATGCTCCAAGGAGGCACTGACAGATTTCTATGATACCCTTGGAAAAGCCATAGCTGGTTCAGGTTCATCCAATGTGATCGTAATGGGCGACTTTAATGCTCAGATTGGAATGATGCAACATGGTGAAGAAGTTGTCTTTGGAAAGTTTTCGCACGGCAAAAGAAGTAAACATGGAAAAAACCTCATAGAATTTGCCCTTGAGAACAATTTGAAGATAGCTAACACTATTAATAAGAGAGAAAAAAACAGGACATGGACATGGAAAACACCTAATGACAAATACTACAATGAAATTGACTTTATTCTGACCAACAAACCACACCAAATAAAATATTTTGACGTTATAAAACCCGACTTCTTTACAGACCACAGAATGGTGCGGTGCCAACTAACACTAAAAAACTCAAGGAAAGTTAAGCAATCGATGCAACACAGTCTAAGAAACATCCCGGAGCTGACAGAAGAGGAAAAGGATAAGCTGGATGCAAGATTCCAAAAAGCTTTGGAAAATAACAATGACATACAAACACAATACAATAAATTACAAGAAGAAATAAATCTTACACTAAAAGAAATCCCACAAATAAGAAAGACCCAACGAAATAAAATAAGCAAAGCTACAGAAATCTTACTGGAAGAACGAAGGAGGCTATATAAAGAATAACGTAACAAAGAAAACAGAACTAAAATCACAAACATTAGCAAAAAAATAAACAGAATGATCACCAAAGACAAAAAACAACATAGACAGGAAACTTTTGAAAAATTCATAAAAAACACTGGAGCAGTAAAAAAAGCGTACAAAGAATTAAACAACAAAAAGGAATGGACAGCAAATCTTAAAACAAAAACCAAAGCTACAGTCACAAAAAGACCAGAAATAATTGACGAAGCAACAACATTTTATAGCGAATTATATGCGACGAAACAAACACCAAATCGAAACACAGATGAAAATATCATAAGCAGAGACAGCACGAATTTACCAGAAATACTGAAGAGTGAGATAGAATATGCCATCAAAACTCAAAAAAATGAAAAAGCTCCAGGTGACGATCAAATTACAAACGAAGTGTTAAAATCACTGATAGATCCTTTACTACCTTCACTTCAGAGACTCTTTGACAACATTTTGAAAAACGGACAATCACCAGAGGACTGGAGTAAGTCAACTACGATACTCCTGCACAAAAAAGGAGACAGAAGTGAACTGGGAAACTATAGACCAATTAGTCTGATGTCAAATCTGTATAAGATATTTTCAAAAATAATTCTAAATCGCATCACACCTATCCTAGATGAAAATCAACCACAGGAACAAGCGGGATTTAGAAAAAAATTCTCAACAGTTGATCACATTCAAGTTGTAACACAAATTGTTAACAAATGCAGAGAATATAACATGGGACTCTACATGGGTTTCATAGATTTTACGAAAGCATTCGATTCACTTGAGCATAACGCTATTTGGCAAGCACTACGGGAACAAGGAATAGAAGAAGGATACATCAATATTCTCCATAACATTTACTCGAAAGGCTCTTCAAAAATACGTCTGGAAAGAGATGGGCAATACTTCCCTATTAAAAAAGGAGTACGACAAGGGGATCCACTGTCACCAAAAATCTTTTGTTCTGTGTTGGAAATGATTTTTAGAAACATGGACTGGCAAAACAAAGGAATAAAAATAAATGGAGAATACCTTAGCCATTTGAGATTTGCTGACGACATCGTGATATTCGCAAATTCTCCACATAATCTCGAACAAATGCTGAAAGATCTCACCTTAGAAAGCAAGAAAGTCGGACTAGCACTAAATGCAACAAAGACAAAAATTATGACAAACGGAAAGGAAGAGACCATATTAGTAGAACAGGAAGAAATAGAATATGTGAGTGAATACACGTACCTTGGACAATCAATAGCATTTGAAGACCATACTGCAAAGGAAATAGATAGAAGAACAGCGATAGCATGGAAGAAGTACTGGGGAATGAAAGAAATAATGAAGAGCAAAGATATTAATATGACAATTAAGAGAAAAGTTTATAACGTTGCCATACTACCATCCCTCATATACGGCTGCCAGACTTGGGCTTTAAGGAAAGAGGATGAAAACAAGCTAGCGGTGTGTCAACGAAAAATGGAAAGGAGTATGTTAGGGATAAGGCTGTCGGACCAAGTAAGCAATATAGCAATCAGACAAAAGACTAAAATAAGAGACATAATCGAAACTATCAGAATACTGAAATGGAACTGGGCAGGACATATATGTAGAATGGACAATTGTAGATGGACGAAGAAGATAATAGAATGGGTACCGAGAGGAGAAAGGAGAAATAGAGGAAGACCACATAGACGCTGGGAAGACATCTTCAACCAAAGACTGGGAATAGAGTGGAGGAGAAAAGCAATAGACAGAAAAAACTGGACAAAACTGGGGGAGGCCTACGCCAAGGAGGCGACATCTACACATGACAATGGACATTTATAATTAATTAATTGAAATTAAGTGTAATTGAAATAAAGGCTTTTTTACTTTTACTTTTTACTTTTATGTGCTATTCTAACATCCACCCATCCATCCATCCATTCTTACAAACTTTCGCGTTTATAATATTAGTAGGAGTAGGATAAAAGCGAAAGTTTGTGAGTGTATAAGTGTGTTTACTTTATTTATTTATTTATTAGGTCCTTACGTATGAAATTAGCGTTTTGGCGTACTGATCAATTTGATCTGAAATATCTCCTCTTTGGTTAAGAATTCGAAATTCAAATTAATAAATTCATTTAGCTGGTTCTTTTTTCTTTGGAATACAGTCATTCATGTGTTATTTTCCTCATTATTTTTTCTTTGGCGTCGCTTATTACCGCGCAATGGAAAACATGAAATATCGGTATATTTACGAGTACGAGTTCTACCGTGGCACCAGTGCTGCAGAAACAGCTCGAAGAATTAATGATGTGTACGGCGCTGGTGTCGCTAAAGACAGCATGGTACGTTTTTGGTTTCAACGTTTTCGTTCTGGAAATTTCGACCTTAAGAACCAACCCCGTGGACGGCCGGAGATCAAAGTGAAAAACGAAGAATTAAAGGCTATTGTGGAAGCGGATCCATCACAAAGCACTTCAGAGATAGCAGCAGGCTTCGGGGTAAGTGACAAAACTGTATTAATCCACTTGAAGCAAATCGGGAAAGTAAAAAAACTCGAACGATGGGTACCTCATGAATTGAGTGAATCGAACTTGCAAACACAGGTCGCCTGCTGTGTTACTTTGCTCAACCGACACAATAATGAAGTGATTTTAAATCGAATCATTACTTGTGATGAAAAGTGGATATTGTACGATAATCGAAAGCGCTCATCGCAATGGCTGAACCCTGGAGACCCAGCCAAATCCTGCCCTAAACGAAAATTGACTCAGAAAAAGTTACTTGTAAGTGTTTGGTGGACTAGCGCCGGTGTCGTTCACTACAGCTTTCTTAAATCTGGCCAAACGATTACGACAGATATCTATTGTCAGCAACTGCAAACCATGAAGGAAGAACTAGCTGTTAAACAACCGAGATTGGTCAATCGCTCTAGGCCACTGCTGCTTCACGACAACGCAAGACCACACACTGCACAACAAACAACCACTAAGTTAGCTGAGCTACAATTGGAATGTCTGCGACATCGACCGTACTCCCCGGGCTTTGCTCCAACAGATTACCATTTCTTCCAGAACTTGGACAACTTCTTACAAGGAAAAAAATTCCACTCCGATGCAGCAGTCCAAACCGCCTTCAAAGAGTTTATTGATTCTCGCCCCCATGGTTTTTATAGTAAAGGGATCAATGAACTACCCATAAGATGGCAAAAGTGCATAGATAACAACGGTGCATACTTTGATTAATTAAATATATTTTACAAAAAAAAATCGACTTTTTATTCCTCCCGTACAAAACGCCAATTTCATACGTAAGGACCTAATATTTATTGTTACATTAACTTACAAAAACTAACAGTTTGCACCAAATCGTTTTTGTGTCAAACTTATGAATAAAAACACACATCTGGTAAGTGTCTAACGCAATTTAGCAACATAATACGGTTTCCCGAGAAGAACAAATCGAGATCAGGCTGGCGGGCAAGCAGGTCATTAAGTAGTGTGCGTGCGTGAGTTTATATGTTTGTTACTTCTTCACACTCAAACGGTTTGACTAATTTTAACGAAGCTTGGTATGGAAGTAGCTGATACACTGGATTAATACACAGACTAACTTTTATCTCAAAAATTCAAGTATTTCCTCGGCAATTTAAACTGCGGTTCAGACCGCGGGCCGCAGCTAGTTCATAGCCTAAAAATTAAAATCACAGCACGACCTTCCTCGTTATCCGGTAATCCGAAAACAGAATGTTTAATTACGAAAAATGATTCAGTAAGAGTCCCGAATTCGCTTCCAGTTTTCACAATGAGTGCTTAATGGGCGGGGATTATAGGCTTTCATCACTGTATTTCGGAAAAACGTCACTTGAATAATATACGCGCCCCGGGAGAGCATCCATTTAGATTGCGGGCTGATAAATACTGAATCTGGTCGTGTCATTTGGACAGTGGATAGTAAAAATTATACTTAGTAACAGAGGATTAAGGTGCAAAGTGGAAAGGGATAGAGTTAAGTATGTCTACAGAGGATTGTGTTTTTTTTTTCTGAAATGAAATGTGCTTGCTATTAATACTTACTTTATTATAATATTAAGTAACTGTAATATTACGAGTAAGTACTTTCAATGGTTTTAATTCTATCTAAAACGAATAATTCTTATTCTACTGAAAGGCAATTAACATTTTGCTCTTTTTAATTATAGAAAAATGGTTTTAAATTTAAATGGTTTTAAGGGCTGGATATGATGACTGCAATGCCTCCGTTTATGTTAACTCGTTACATTTATTTACTGCATACGTTATTTACAGTTATTCCATACTACAGTTACTCCATACGATATTAACAGTTATTCCATACTACAGTTACTCCATACGTTATTTACAGTTATTCCATACTACAGTTACTCCATACGTTATTTACAGTTGTTCCACACTACAGTAACTCCATGCGTTATTTACAGTTACACTTCACTACAGTTACTCCACACGTTATTTACAGTTAGTCCTTACTACAGTTACTCCGCACCGTATTTACCGTTACTTCCCATATTTGTCTACCAATATTGTTGATTCCACATTATTTGTTTCCATCAGGTAACGGAAGGATTTGTCGCGACCCAGATAATGTAATTAAACGTGATGTTTAAACAATTATGCAAATTCAAGCGTAGCAAAACTTCACCGAAAGGTCTCATTATCAAGGGTTGTCGCAGGATTGAAACGGGTAGAACGGTTAGAGCAATTAACTATGGTAAAGAGAATTGCGTTTATGTCTTCTATTTGTGAGAGTTTGTATTTTGTTGTAGATATAAATAAATAATAAATAAAACAAATATTCGGGACACTCGCACACACTGTTGTCTGACCCCATGTTAAGCAATCCTTGTACTATGGCTGCCAGAGATTGATATACATACATTTATATGTTTAAATACATATTGTCACGCCTTTCCCCCGAGGGGTTCGCAGAGGTGTAATACAACACCCACACTTCGCTGGAAGATATTCAATCCCAAATGCGACAGGGAGCGAGTCTGCCGCTATACACGGGGCTCCAGTTATATAGCTGATGTCTTACAATACGCACATATTTTCACACATTGATAAATTGGTGCGTGCCGTCGGCTTGAACCCGCTCCCTCTGGTTTGAGAGGCGGGCCTTCTCCAACTAGGCTATCATCGCATCGCTATGTTTAAACATACATAAATGAGTATAATTAGTTTGGAAGATAATTTAGGTAATTTTTTTACATAATAGATTATACTTTTTTTTCAACAGGAAACAACAAAATATACAGATATAGAAAAAAAAAAGAAAAACAGGTTTTTTTAAATTTATTTTTTTAATGTAGAATAGGTCGGCGTTTGACCACCAACTCGTCTGATGTTAAGCGACGTTGTGGTCTAAGATGGAACAAGACGACATAAAAGGGACTTATTCACTCTAGCCTTGAAGTTTTGTAGAGTGAAGAAGTACAAAGACAGCAGTTGAGTGAGACGCTACAAGAGCGCTACTGCTCAGACCCGTCTTCGGAACGGTTACACCGGACTACATCCCGAAAAACGACTAGGTCATTTTACGGCATGGCTTGGTCCGGTGGGTGGTAACTAGCCACGGCCAAAGCCTCCCACCAGAGTTTGCTACCCGGTTAGCACTAGCCGGGGACCACGTTTAGGGAACCAGAATAGAGTACACTCCTACGGACGTGGGTAGCTCAGCCCCCAAGACAAGTTTCCTGCCACAAACCGGCTCTAACTCGCTTTTGCTATTGACCGAGCCAAGCGAGGTCTCAGTCTACTGGGACGTCTCAGAATTTGTTTGACGACGATAACTTGAGTATTGGTAATCCAATCTTCATAAAATTTTAGAACCAAGTAGTTCATGCAATTTCAAATTCGAAATTGAGTGTAATCGGACTAAAAGTTTGACGTTATTATGACGTTCATAAGTGTAGTGTTCTAGTCTTTGATACCCAATTGCATAAAAACATTTTGTCTTTGACTTTGACTTTGATAGGAATATTTGAGGTATCTGTTCGAGCCTATCTACGGATTGCTGAGTACGTTTATTGTATTCTGTTGAAGGTAAGGCAATGAAAAATAAGGCATACTCTTCTCTTCTTTTTTTTATTTTATTTTGATGGTCGTTTGATTTTAATGGGAAGTTCGGATGTATTAAAAATTACACTATTACAAAGTGTGAGTTTACATACTACATTGGTTTGACACCACACACTACATTAAGGGACAACGTTTCACTAATAGCGCGAAAGTAGAATTTTAAACAGTTTTTTTTTTTTTTGTTTTATAGGCTAGATCGGGTAATATATTGTGTATGATAATAGAATTTGTAGTTATCTTAGACTATTTCTCTCTCTTAGTTAGTTTACAGACAAATTTGATAAATACACACCTAATTACTCAAAAAGGTCAATAAACACTTCAATTGTCAGGTTATCGGTTAAATGACCTATTAGAGCAGTCTGGTGCATTGCTGTTTCCTATTTCTGTAAAATATCGAAATATCTACGATTGGCGCAAATTTTATCAATCCTTAATTCAGCTATTCTGTCTAGCGCCAAAAACAAAAAAAATAAATATATGTATTTCCCGCCATTTCGAAACGTTTCACCTTAAAGCTATCGAGGAGTCAGGCGTCGTCGTCGCATGGCTTAGCGCTGCCACCTGAGCCATCAACATGGTTGTGACGTCACATGCTAAACATCTCCCAAAGGTCTTTCTACATTATCCTAGTTCTTCTATCAAAAGGTTGAGACAGATGGATGGAATGTGAGCATGAATACGAATACTTTCGTTTAACTCTCTCCCTTCCCGTTTGTTCTGAATTTCAATGTATTATAAATAGAAGTTTTTAATACGTTCCCGACGAAGTTTAAGCGGGTTTTCAGATTTTCAGCCAGTGTTTTGCCAAATTTTTTTTTTAATGTTTATACAAACAAAACATTACATTTTACGGTTAGTAGAGCTTTACGGTATGATTGTTTTTGTGGAAAAAAGCTGATGAAATAGTTTTTTTTTTGTAAAATATTTTTACAACCTTTTTTAATATTGTACATGACATCGAATTTTTAACATTAAAGTTTTATGAATGTGCTTCAATAATGTGTGACATAATGTGTGAATTATTGGGTAAAAGTATAATTTAGAGTTTTCCGTACGTAGTAAGCTTTTTAAAACAATACTGCTAAGCTCATTTTGATAAAATTTTGCAAAAGCGTAGTTTGTGTTTCGAGAACTGACAAATTATGCATACCTACTCTTTACCGGAAAATAAATATAACTGGGAAACCGCTAGTAAACTGCAGAACGCTGCTAGCTGTAAAATGAACACTTTCTAACAAGTATTTCAACCGACACGGGCAAAACAGCGGTATTTTTACTATGTAAAGCTACAACAAGCTATATGTCCATATAACAAGGATCTACCAATTCCAGAAACACAGAGCTAAAAAATTCATACCTACCCCCGTTGAAACAAATGACCACCATGAATCAGCCGGATATTCTTGATCTTCCGTCTCACTGGCTTAATATTCTGCTTTTTCCATTCTCATTTCACTGGATTAATATCTGATTTTTTCCATTCTACTCATTTACTTTTTGATTTATGCACGGGTTCATTTTCTTTCTGTGATATATTTTAGCTGCATTTCATATTTTATCAATCTTCAATCAGTTTCCGGTTAAGCAGAAATTATCAAGCTTGAATGTTAAGCTACAAGCAATAAGATAGGCTTATATTCAAACATAATTATATGACAAATAGGGAGATGCCGAAAGAAAAATGGAATGGAAACAAAAAAGCCAGTTTTTAGATTAGTACTAAAAAAATGGTATCTAGAGTAAAAAACAGATCTTGAACTAAAACAAGGTTAATTCTAATGTAACTCTGCTAAATCAGCCAAAATTATCATCGAATTCACTGCTACAACGCAAAGCTACGAAACTGCTACGGGTTTAGCAGTAAGTGCTACGTACATTTTATGTAGGTCTACATCGTAGCTAAGTGCTTTGTACGTAGAGATCTTCAAAGCCAAAGCTTAGGTTACGTATAAAATCATGCTTATTGAATTTTCTTTCTGCTGCTACGGCTACATTAGCAGCCTTCGGCGATTATTCGGGTTAGCGTGACAAGCCGATTATTTTGTCACTCGGCAAAGTACCAGGCGAATTATCGCCCACATCAACTCTGCAGAAAGGCGACAAGTTAACCGCTAATTTAGACAAGAAAATCGCCGAAAATCAATTCGATCATTTTAGCGCGGCAACTCGACACGAATTATCGCGAGCTAATGTAGCCGTACCATTACAATTAAGTCACTACTATCTTACGGCAGTAACATTGAGGCCTTAAACGAAAGTACCAGAGTACTTCTAGTACAACAAGCTAGTTGTTCGCCTCGAAAGGACCTAACAAATATCTATCACATGTCTACACTCTCTCCTACTCATTTTCTAACTAAATCTAAATTGTATTTGCATGAGCTACTAGCCTGCGAAATTTCGTGAAGATTGGATTAACCATAGTCAAGGTATTGTCGAACAAACAAATACCGAAGTGTCCCAGTTCACTTTGAGAGCTCGCTTCACTCAATAAACTAATATTTTGCGTCTCATGCAGAGAACTGCATTCGGTTCACTGTTGACGGTTTAGCTGAGAAGTAAATATAAGTAATGGTATGATTCCAAACTCCGCTGCATGCACCAGTGCTGCTGCAGCACTACTGGTCCCCATATTACTCGTATCTCTATGAGTTTATATGAGATTACGTTCCGAGCTACGCAGCAATATCTATGTCGCCCCATCACCGCTGAGACAGACCAGTAGTTTCTTGTCTGCCGCAACAGCGATCATACGCAGGTACGTGAAAAAGATAAATTTCTTTTCAAACGATATAAATAAGAGTTGGTAATCAATCGATATCTTGTCAACTCAAAGCAAATGAAATATACAGCAACGCATCACCACGAACAGCGCAACACTGCTGCCCTACTTGGAATCAGCACGGCAGTCAGCTTTGCTGCGCAGCACCACAGTGGCAGCACTGCTGCATGCAGTGGAGTTTGGAATTGTACCTATTTTTTATTTATTTTTTTGTAGAATCGGTCGACGTTTGACAACCAACTTGCCTGATGTTGAGCTTCATACAGGTTAAGAAGCTGACGCGGTGTGAAGTACAGCCTGACCTTACACAGAACTCCAAGCTTTTTCGCGGCCAGCTTGGCTTTGGACTCCAGGCACCAAAATTAAGCGTGGAAGAGAGGGTGAGACCTAATAGCTCCAGTTGGCTTGACAATTCTACAGGCACGCCCTATAAACAAAGTCAAATGAAAACACGTTTAAAAAACTAAAGTTGTCTCACGAGACTGTGTTCTCATTAAGAGTGACCCTCAACATTGACGATGCATCGAACCTAAACGTTACCATTTCCGTTCCTAATTGGGAAACTTTCCTAAGTTACCTTTTTTATTGTCTCTGGCGGGTGGCCATTGTTCAAAGCAAAGTAAATTTATTTAGATCATACGCAGGTACGTGAAAAAGATAAATTTCTTTTCAAACGATATAAATAAGAGTTGGTAATCAATCGATATCTTGTCAACTCAAAGCAAATGAAATATACAGCAACGCATCACCACGAACAGCGCAACACTGCTGCCCTACTTGGAATCAGCACGGCAGTCAGCTTTGCTGCGCAGCACCACAGTGGCAGCACTGCTGCATGCAGTGGAGTTTGGAATTGTACCTATTTTTTATTTATTTTTTTGTAGAATCGGTCGACGTTTGACAACCAACTTGCCTGATGTTGAGCTTCATACAGGTTAAGAAGCTGACGCGGTGTGAAGTACAGCCTGACCTTACACAGAACTCCAAGCTTTTTCGCGGCCAGCTTGGCTTTGGACTCCAGGCACCAAAATTAAGCGTGGAAGAGAGGGTGAGACCTAATAGCTCCAGTTGGCTTGACAATTCTACAGGCACGCCCTATAAACAAAGTCAAATGAAAACACGTTTAAAAAACTAAAGTTGTCTCACGAGACTGTGTTCTCATTAAGAGTGACCCTCAACATTGACGATGCATCGAACCTAAACGTTACCATTTCCGTTCCTAATTGGGAAACTTTCCTAAGTTACCTTTTTTATTGTCTCTGGCGGGTGGCCATTGTTCAAAGCAAAGTAAATTTTAGCATTCCCCCATCCCGACAATTATAAAAGTTTTAATTGCTCGTACTTCTCTAATTACAAAAAATACAGTCTCATGACCGAAAGAAATATTAAAAGAACTTTTGTAAAAAGTCGATTTGTAACGATCTCGATTGGCGTCGAGTGCGAACTTTCGTGATTTGTAGTGCAATTAATTTTTTAATCGGCTGGGATTGCTTTTGTGCTGAATTTTTCTGTAGGTATAATTAAGGAAATTCGTTAAGCTTTTTTCGAGTTAATTTTAAATAATGTGCCAAGTCGATAAGTTGGGTTTAAAGAATGTATAAAGAAAGTGCGCTAGTACAGCTAACATTATTTGATTTTTTTCTATCAGTGAAAATGCATTTATTACGTGCATAGGATGTAGATAGTTATTTGTTATGCAAGGCTGCAAAGTTGTTTTTTGGCACGATTACTAGTATGAGTAAGCGAGGGTTTGAAAAGTACAAGCTATCGGATAACTTTGCTGCCGAGCGAAACACACAACTTTTCACCTCACTACAGAGAGGAAAATCATGTGTTTTTTTTTTCATGTAGTCGTGCTGGCCAGTGCTATTATTCTAAGGTGTGAATTGTAATTTTTGAACTCCAAAAATGATTTCCATGCTAGCGGATAAAATGCACTTTTGCACTCAGATTTCGAATGATAAACAGAATCTTACCCGAGCTTATGAGGTGAAAAAAAATTACCTCTATATGAAACAGTAAGTAGTTTCCAGGCTCTTTACTTGTTGTTGTTTTTTTTTCTTAACGTTCCATCACATCTTTTGTTTACTGAAAAAAAATATTTTGTCGACCAATCTATGTTTGCTTTTAATAAAAGTAATTACCAATTTAGATGAATTTAAGAGAACTAAATGCAAAACATAGTTATTGGGCGTTCACTTCACTTTTTTGAGTTAGCGAATGACGTCAGTGAACGTGATTATGAAACAAATAATATTATAAATAAAAACAAAAATCCGGCTGCAAAAATGTGTACCCTATGGCACTTCCACTATCAAGACGATTCAAATGACAACTCACATGTCGAAATACATCAAGCTGTTTAGGCTGTAGGGCGTGCCAAAGAAACCTCATACATAAATACATACACTAGAAAAACATAACCTTTCTCCTTGCGCAGTCTGGCAAAAGTGAAGTTAAAAAATATTGTACCCAGCATTAATTTGTAACTTGTTTTTTTTAATTTTAGGCAATATATACTTTTTTATTTATTTATTTATTTATTATTTAAAAGCCCAATAACTAAGTACACACTATCATAGTGTTCAGCGTTAGACATCTTCTGGCTGAAATGATAATGATGGTAATGATGGTGAGGTATGACTTAATATTAAGCTCTAAAGAGAGGTCTATAACGATAAAAATATTATGTTGATCATCTTACTTCCCACTTATATTATGTAGACTAGAGTTTTTTGTGTGTGTGTGTGTGTGTGTGACAAGGAGGGTGGGGGGGTTGCTTATTACTTCTTCACGCTCAAACACATAGACGAATTCGTAAGAAATTTGGAATGGACGTAGCTTTAGCGTATGGATTTCTGCATGCCTATATTTAACCGCGGTGGACACCGCAAGGCGCAGCTAGTATAAGCATAATTTTCGGCAGTATTCTTTCTTTCTATTTACAACAAACACCTTATTACGAATAAAATCCACTTAAACTGTGTCAAAGGCAAAAGGCCATTCCTTTCCGGATCCCCCGTCACGAACAGTTGATACTTTATTTTGTTCGTAAAAACTAAGCGTCTTCAGAAGCGTTTGCATACTGTTTATAAAAGAATCACTTCTACTTAGGACTGCAATACATTGAGTATAACTATCACAATTACATTTTATCATTGTGTGTTGCAGTCTTTAACCAAAACAAAATGCAAGGACGGACCCACAAGAAGCGTATTTTTCACAAACATCGTCACGCCATTTCCCCGAGGGGGCTGACAGAGGTGTACAACACCCACACTTTGCCGGACGATATTCAGTCCCTAATGTGACAGAGGGCGAGCCTATAGCCATACACCGGGCTCCAATCATGTAGCAGATGACATACAATACGCACATATGTTTACACAACGAAGAAATATGTTATGTATTAAATAAATGTGTTATGCATTTCGGCGAGTGTGCGTTGGAACTGCATGACCTACTGGTCGTATATGAAAAGTATTAAATAAAACACTCGATTGGTGAGTTTACTTAAAATTAAGAGTTGAGTGGTATGTCACCAACTTAACCACGCAAACTGAGCGAAATCTGAAAGTGTCAGCAGTAAAAGTTCTTTGAAATCTTCTATCTCTCGTGTTAGTGACGTAGCTTTTCATTCCCTGCGACAAGGTTCCGACCTCCGACTCTTTGGCGGCTTTTGTACGCTTAGAACAGGTCTTGTGAGAGATCACAGATTAAGCTCCATGGAGATAGCACAACAACGACTAACATGGTTAAAAATATTCAGCTCAATTATTATTAGTGGCTCTACAAACTGAAGACCTCGCGAGTTTGTAACCCCCATAACTTCAGCATATTAAAAAAAATCCGCAAACTGAATCGACAAAAAAACTACATATTTCATTTTAATAAATAATAAATATAAATTCGGGACACTTCCACACACGGTCGCCTGACCCCAAACTAAGCAAAGCTTGTACTATGGCTGCCAGAGACTGATACACATACTTAGATATTTTTAAATACATACTCAAATACATAATAACACCCAGACATAGAACAAACACAAATGTTCATCACTTAAATGTTTGCCCTAAGTGGGAATCGAATCCACGCCCCCAAGCTCAGACGGCAGGTTCACTACCAACTGAGCCACCGAGCCTGTCTCTTCACCTTATTTAGGTTTATTATTAAACCTGCTCACAACATTTTACAAAAATCGGTTGAGAAATGCGACCTGTATAAGAGGACACCTGGACAGACACCGACTGGGCGGACATACGAACCGTTAATTTTTAGTTATAATAAGTAGCATATAAATTATTATTATGTGTTAGTCCAGGTCATAAACTTCTTCTATGGCAAAAAGTTTTTTGAATTTTCATCTTTTTACTTTGATTTGTATGGAGTATGATGAGGCATACTTATCTGGGAGTGCTGTTAACTTATTCAAGCGAATTACAATTTTATTGAGGCTTATAAATTTAATATGATATTCGAAGACATCCTTCCAAACCAAATAGAGTAAGTATGCTAGTTAATTAATGTACGAAGGTACCTTATATTAAGCGGTCCGCAAATGGCTTTTGATGTGAGCATTTACGATTCCTATCAAGTCCCAAATTAATATATTAAATTGGAATAGGCACAGAAGCTTCAGAAGTGCTGAGAATTATTTTATATCATAGAATTAACTCGCAGAATATATTTCTATTATAAAACTCTTTTTTACGTAAGAAATCTATTGAAATAAAGAAATAAATCTACCTAAGTAACTTATAAATAAGGCCTCATTTCCAATTTAAGTAGGTATAAAAATTATTGGCCACGAATTTAAAATCAACAGTAACCAACTTTTAAACTTTTTAAACCAACACGCTTCAAAATTCTTAAAAGGTTTTATAAGTCACCGACGCTTTCAAAAGCATTGCGCAAATACACGTTGAAAACCCCTGAGCTATTCAATCTGAGCATTCTCAAGGCTTCAACATAGATTTATGAAGAAATTAGAATCGCTACGTGACCCACTATTTGACATTCAGGATTTCCTACAAAAGGTTAGAATGCGTCGGTGTTCAGAATTTAGAACACGTTCAAACAGACTGCGCTCCCCAAGGAGTCTATTTCCACAAATATTGGTCTGCATTACTCTAGCGATTCTAATATCTATGTAGATGTAAATTTCGGTAATAGAATCCGAAATGCGGAGTCCTCGAGTCGTCAGATCAAATGAAGTGTATTAATTGGGTCGTTATACGTTTTTCTTGGAAATCACGGTGTTGTTTGCTGAATAATAATGTAGGTTCTGTAGCATTACGTGCTCTAGACGTGAGTAGGTGTTTGTAAAACTTCATTGGTGGCGAGTTTTGTATTGATCTTTAGGTTTCTAAGTATTTTGTATTGATCTTCAGGTTTCAGTATGTGTGTTCTTCATGAGCAAGAGCTCCCTGTAAGCATGTAAGCTTTGTAATTCGAGATCACATAATTAACCATATTATTTGGAAGAGGTCGGTATGAAAGTCCTTGACTGAGACAACGATCACTGAGCTTTGAAAATGTATTTTGTTTGATTTGATGAACATCCGAACAAATGAATGAAGTAATAGTACATTTAGAGGCAAGTTTAATTGGATAAAAAATTATTATTATTTAACATACTTAGCATTTTCATCATATCGTCACGCCTTTCCCCCGAGGAAGCTGGCAGAGGTGTAATACAGCATCCACACTTCGCCGGACAATATTTAGTCCTAAACGTGACAGGGGGCGAGCCTGTCGCCATACACCGGGCTCCAATCATGTAGCAGATGACATACAATACGCACAAATATTCACACAATGAACAAATTGGTGCGTGCCTTCGGCTGGGTTCGAACATGCTCCTTCTGGCGTGAGAGGCAGGCCTTCTCCAACTAGGCTGTCATCGCTTACGTCAACTTAGCATTTTGTACATACATAAACGGATAGATAAATGTAAAATGTATTTCATCCTACACTACGTGTTGCCTCAGCCTTAAAAGCCTGAACTAAAGATCTGCCACCATAACCCATAAATCCTAATTTACTGAACTGTTTTTAACATAGTTAGTTAAACGTGAACTAACCCAGAGTTAGCTCACGGAGCGGCCTGCTGATATAAACAAAAAATGTTGTTTACAAAGAAATACTGTTTTGCACATTATTAATTTTACTATCCACCTTTGGTTTTTCTAATTTAATTTTTTCACATGCTTTGAGTTCTGTTGATACCAAACCACTCATTCCAGAGATTAATTTAGTTTGCTAACCGGAGAACTTCGTCTTTGTTGCTCTGTTTGTGATATTGTCAGTTTGTATATTCAATTAAGATCCCTTTTAATGTGTCTCTCTTAAAGTGTGACCGCTTAAAATGTTTATTTCTGAAGAAAAACTTGTCAAAAATTTGTCCTGTAGGCTACGTGGCCGAAGCCGAGCGCAGTTGCTTGTTACTCTATAAATTGGTTGCTCACTGTACTATGTATATTGTTTTTACCTTTTTTTTTTGTTTTTTTCGACATAGAACTAACAAGCTGGGCTTGGGCAGCCAAGTTTTTTTTACTACCTTTGCTACCTAACTAAAATGAATGCCTAGTAGCTACCTAACTAAAAATTTGTAACGATGTTGCTTTTTACCGACTAAAAATTAATCTTTTATTAAGTAAGCCACTTCTCTACTGACAAACAGAACCATAATCTAGACTAGCTAAGTAGGTAGGTACATTAACATGACTGAGCTGGTTTGTAGCCAGCGAAATTAGTGTCGCATGCATAAGGAATAGACTTTCCGTCTCCCCTCTGTGATAAACGGAATGTAATATCTGTTGAACTGTCGCAAATTGCCTTTATTATTCTCAACTAATGATATTGGAATATGATAACAAAAGATAGTTCCATATTATTCCGTATTACTATCTGCGCTCCGAGGTTTCACCCAAAGTTAAAAATATCATAATTATGTGCTATTTCTGACTATAACTATGTATGTATCTCTGTGCCTGATTTTATCTAGGCCTGTTCATCCTTTCTGGTGTGATTTAGTAACAAACATCCATACATCTATTAAATTTTCGCTTTTAAAGTATTTGTGAGAAGATAAAATAGGTACCTACTAACTACTACTAGGTTAATACTGTCTAATTTACTTTAAAAAAATGATTGTCTGTAAAGTCGGTTTAAAGTACGACAGTTTCACGTGACAACGTCATAGCAAAACATTAATGAAATCTTCTCCTCGGACGCATAAGCCAGTCAAAGCAGTCAAGGCAAAGGCAAGCCGAAGGCTCAAGCCAATCGTGCCTCTCGCTCTAGCGAGCGTAACGGGACACTTTTTTGTGCGTGCAGCCGGCGTTTATCGATTTATTAGACGTTGTCACGTCAAAAATATAAGGACTAAAGTAATTTATTATAAACTATTTACTGGGTGATTTCATACTGTTCCTCAAAACTATTAGACACGACGCCAACGGTACATAAGAAGGACGAGGCTATCCCAAGCCGAGAAACATCGTCAGCTAAATATGTTGTACCGAAAAGTGATCCTTCGGTCTTTACAATACTTTAATTTAAGAGTCCGGTGACAAATTTAGACTAACTTCGCATTGGTTAAAGGTTTTTATTGCCATTTTGCCTAGAAGAAGACAACAAGCGAGTAGAGCAAGTAAAGATACTGATGAACCTCTAAAGTTATCTACAGAATGACAAAGTGCAATTTCAATCGTTTTAATGACTTTTGCACTTCTCTAATCATTCTTAAATGAATAAATATGTCCCTTGTGTTATGGATTAATTTGAAAGCTAAAGATGAAGATGTAGACAACCTTCTTATGCAAAGCGATTTTTTATTTGCTTTGTCTATCTATCAGATGGATCAGTCAAAAGTGACCCCTACAAATGCGGATATTTATCACAGCTCTATTTTCTCTAAAGAACGTTTTTAAAAAAAACAATAACATAGGGGCGGAGATATTGTTAATTTTATTGTACATGCCAAATTCAATCAAAATCTGACAAATGGTTTTCAAGAAATTTGATGAGCGCGTTTGGTTTGGTCCGAGTTTGGTTTCAATTTGAAATGACCAATATTAAACACAATATTGACCAATATTATTAATTAGACTTAGATTGGTGCAAATATCTAGCCGAACTAAAGTCAAGTTTTTAAAGGCCTAGCCTTTGAAAAGTTACACGGTCTTTGATCTGCTTCGATCGATTTCAAATGTTAAAGACAGAAAATACAAACACAAGTTAACTACTCCAAGACCAAACATCTACTATTATGAGGGAAAATACAGAAAAAAACAGACAAAACACTGTTTACTCACAAAAACTTCGTTGATTAATACAACGAAAAATACAGAAATACAGCACAAAGACGCTTCTTGACCTCATACAAGTAATTAACAAGACAAGGATGATAAATAGATCAAAGAAACTGAGCTCAAAAGATTCCACTTTTTCCTTATGACACCAAAACAAAATTAAATTAAACAATATCATGGAATCTTGGAAATTGAAATCTAAAAGAAATTAATGGTCAATTACCCTAAGGAAATTTTAGCAGCATATTTAAGAAATACGATTTCTGGATGCGCATGAAAAAAAAAAGTACCTACTTATAACGAAAGTTACTTTCGACCGAGTGAGCTTTGGCGAGCTAAGCGTCTCTGTTTTAGCTTCGACAAAAATGCTTTCGGATGTCCGAATCTCTGTCTTCGTCTACTTCTACTGCGTCGGACTGATACTCTCGACGCTGTATAATTATCGAACCTGCTCAGAAAATGTTAGGATAATCGGTTCAGCAATGCGATCTGTAGAGGAGGCCAGACGTCGGCCGCGAGTTCTACAGCTCATAGAGTCAGTGTTGAATAGCTTCAAAGGTGGGCACTAGGCGCCCCGCGATTTCACCCAATATCCATTTTTTTTTTAATAATGCCTCTCAGTTTCTGGCCTGTTTAAGATTTAAGGTCGTAGCACACATATCAACACGGAACGTGATCGTCACGTATCAACTCGAGCCGTGCAGTATTATTTGTATGAAACTCCATCGTAGGCCGCATCACTGCTTATCATCAGGCATGTTGGCGGCCAAACGCAAGCCTATTTAGTAAAAAAAAAATATGAAAAACTCCCTACTGCAACGCACACCAATCGGAATCGTAACATAATCTCCTAACCTTGGTAAAATAAAGCGATATGGCGACGATCCTTTTCCAAGATGATATATGAGCTACGAACTTTAGTCTACCTATTGTTGCTAACAAACTACGTACAATTTCAACTGTTCAACTGAATACTTAGCTCGGTACTTAGATTAAATTATAACACCAATTCTCATGACGCCACAGTCAATATGCTTCAAGACAGCTCGAGTTTCCTTTGATAATTCGACTCTCGAAAGACGCACAAGCACAGTGCAAACGTTTACTGATACGAAGGTACGTAACGTAGGTAATGATATGTCAACAGCCGTTGACCTACTTCAAGTAGTTGTTCTATGTCACATTCAATCTGGCTAAGACAGTGTTTTAAAGACTCCAGTTGTTACCCGCGCTTCGTTTGCGTTTATTCAGAAAATGGTCTCTAAAAATCTTCCTCGTTACTAAAACTAATTATCAATTTTAGCCGTAAAAAGCCTACAAACAGACAGACAGACAGATTTACTTTCGATTTTACAATATTAGCAAAGAAGTAAGGATTGTAAAATTTCATTGGAAATGAATTTCTAACGGTCCTGTCATCAAAATGAATGCGACAAGGTCGCTCTTGTACTGCCGAATTTTGTATTGATTTGTTAGAAGGCATTTTAATTTGTATTTTAAGTAAGTGTACGATAAAGTATATAATTGTATTGTTTTGTAATAAAAGTTCTGTACGTTTCAAGCCCTCCCATATCGGCGGCCTTCCCAAAAAGGTATTTCTTTGACTTTGGGTCTTATTAACTAGTTATTCGCTCCGAACTGTGACCTTGCGAACCATTAGTTAACTGTTCACATTCCTTGTGATTATGCTCATAATATTCGAATTTTAAAATTGTGTGTCACCTGATTTTTTTCTTGTACAATTTGATGAAGATCGCACCAACGGTATTCTGCGTGAAATAGAAAACTGTTGAATGGAAACACCACATTAATTATCTTCCGTTGAACAAGGAATTTATCCAACCTACGAGTACATTACGTGTCCTTCCACCTAACTATTCACTTATCTTACCTCAGCTAACCTAACCTATACCATGTTACCTAACCTAGCAAGCTTGTATATTGTGCGCTTGCAAAGTCTGGCACTTGAGTCTGGTGAGAAGGCTCACTTGAAAGCCGTCTGACTGCTACACTCGGGTTTGAACTGCAATTCTTTTGTTTCCAGGTTTGAAGGCGGTGTGAATGTATTTGTAGATGTATGTATTTGTAGGTGTATGTTTGTAGAGATATGTATTTGTATATGTGTGTATTATATATGGATGATTATGGTCGGATAATTGAATACAAGAGTAATACTGTTGTGTTGCTTTAAGTTACGCAGTTTGCGCTTTGTTTTGGATTTGTGGAAATTAATGTTTCACATAATATTAGTATTGTAGTAGATGTATTTAACTTTTGTATTGTGAGTAACTTTGGTAAGTTGAAAAAGTATGCGTGCGGATAGATTTGTAATTTTACGTAAGTACGTATGCTCTACATTTTCAAACGCACTGGCTGTCAATAAAATGTTGTTGTGTTGTGTAACTGGTTGTCAATAAAACCTTTTTTTTTACTTTTCTAGAAAAGTAAAAAAATAGAGACAATAAAACATGACAAAACAAATAAAAGTTTTCATCCAACCATTGATTTAGAAATACTCCGACAAAATTGGAAGTAGGTAAGTCAAAGTATCCATGATAAAAAGTTGATAAAAAAACTTAGGGTCCTGGGACGCACAGTTTTTTCTGTCAATAACTATGATTTGAGTTCCGTATTAATAAAAAAAACGAAGCCCTAACCTAATGAGTGTTGAATTTTCCACTCCGCATGATATTATCATTAAATGCCAACCCTAAAATGTGCCTCTCAGTTGTCTGTTCTTCTGGGCAGTGACTCTTTTTCAGGGGGGCTATTCCTGCGCGTGAGATGAGATGAGATTTTATCTTGGTCACTCTCACACCTATGACGTTTCAAATGAGAGCAAAAAGGACGAGAAAAAGTGAGATGAAAATCTCAAATCTCCGAATAGGGTCCCAGAACAAGGTCGTAGACTCATTTTTATAAATTTGACGTTCTTTTGTGTATTTTCGATACCCAATTGAATAAAGACATGTTATTTGATTTGAATGGTTACCGGTTATATGTAATTTTGCTGCGATCCTCAGCCACAACCGTTTCAAAGACGGGTCTGAGCAGTAGCGCACTTGTAGCGCCTCACTCAACTGCCGTCTTTGTACTTCTTCACTCTACAAAACTTCAAGGCTAGAGTGAATAAGTACCTTATAGGTCGTCGTGCTCCATCTTAGACCACAACGTCGCGTAACATCAGGCGAGTTGGTGGTCAAACGCTGAACAATTCTGCATTTAAAAAAAAAGAGGAAGAATTGAACCTTAATCTGTCTCGGTTTATGTCATATCCTACTTCCTACTAATATTATAAACGTGAAAGTTTGTAAGAATGGATGGATGGATGGATGTTTGTTACTCTTTCACGCCAGAACGGCTGAACAGATCTGGATGAAATTTGGCACAGACATAGATTATAGTCTAGAATAGCACATAGGATACTTTAAAACAGCTGGTGAAACCGCGGGGCGCAGCTAGTATTGTATATAGCTGTGTGGTTGCAAATTAATGAGGTTTTAGATAAGTTTAATTTGTTATATAGGTAGGCTTACCAAAATAAATTTTGCGTAATGCAAAGATTAAATAAGTGATGACGGAACCCTGGTCGTAATAGCAGAACTTACTTCCCTGAGTAACTGTTAATAATTTAAAACTTTTTCTAAGAAACTTGTTGACCTTTTAAAAGGCGAACCTAGAAAGTAATTCTGTATCGGAAAAGAGCTCGAAGTAGTCTAGAGAGACTTTCAAGAAAAGTCTCGATTATAGTTCGGATTGAAATTAAAGAGTGAAATAATAATTGGACTTTATACTTGATGATGACAAAAATTATATAATAATCCCAATCCTAACTTTTTTTTATTGGGGACACATGGTCGTCTGACCCCAAACTAAGCACAGCTTGCACTATGGCGGCCTGAATGTTTGCCCTAGGTGGGAATCGAACCCACGCCTCCTAACTAAGAAGGCAGGTTCACTACCGACTGAGCCACCGAGGCAGTCCATGCACTATAATAAATATGAAAGTGAGCTTGATCGTTTGTTTCTTTGTACATTTGTTTGTTTGGAACGCCTCTACGACTTAACTACTCAACCGATCGTCTTGAAATACACGTCAAACGCATTGTCTGGGGTACAGAAAAGGACATAGGGTACATACATACATTTTATCCCGAAAAAATTAACGGTTCCTGTGGGACCGCGGGTGAAACCACCGGGCGCAGCTAGTATTAGATAAAATAAAAAAAATGGATACGTGTTTGTTACTCAATCACGCAGGAACAACCAAGGGTACAAAAAAGCGGCGTCGTTGTATGGTCGACATACCTACAACACGCATGAAACGTTTTGGTTTCTCATTTCTCATACGGACCGCTAGAGTGTGGAATACTCTGCCAGAGTGTGTGTTCCCGACACTTATAATCTGGGTGTCTTCAAGTCTCGAGTGAATCGGTTTCTTCTAGGCAAGCGTGCTCCATCGTAGGCCGCATCAGGTAGCATCAGGCATGTTGGCGGCCAAACGCAAGCCTATCCTATTAATATTATAAACGCGAAAGTTTGTAAGAATGGATGGATGGATGGATGGATGGATGGATGGATGGATGGATGGATGGATGGATGTTTGTTACTCTTTCACGCCAGAACGGCTGAACAGATCTGGATGAAATTTGGCACAGAGATAGATTATAGTCTAGAATAGCACACACAATAGGATTTTTTAACCGCGGGTGAAACCGCGTGGAGCAGCTTGTTAAGTAATAAAAAAAAGAACAGGTGAACGGATCTGGATAAAATTGGCACAGAGATCGATTGTAATCTCGAATACCACATGGGATTTTTATGGCACTTTTTAAATGCGGCTATCACCTCGGGGCATAGCTAGTGTAAGACAAAAATAAAGTTATTCATGTGTTTAATTTAATCCACTAAAAGTAAAGGTGCAAACAAAACTTTTTCAGAAGTGATCACAGTCGAATAAGTTGAGAAAACGGATTGAAATCTGAATCACTTGGAGCAGGAATTCTGCAGAACTTTATTCCAAAGTTAGACTTCGAAAGAATTCCTGTACCTCTTTCTTCTTTATTAACAGAGTGGGCCGTAACCCAAATAGTCTGGAAGCTGGTATTAGCTTTTGTTACTCGTAGTATTACCTGCAGTTAAAAAATAGTATATGTGTAAATGCAGTGTCAGCTACCTCCATACCAAATTAAATGAAAATTGGTCCAGCCATTTTAGGTAGAACAATTAGTGAGTGAACAATCAATCATCCCCTGTTTTATGGGACCCTTTTGGAAGTATTTGCTTTTTACTAAAAAAGAATTATCAAAATCAGATCACTCTGTAAAAAGTTATGTTAAAAGTTACATGAAAAAAAAAGAACGAATTAACGAATTATTATTGAACGAAATTTGCAACGAATTAACTCTAAAACTACCGGTCCGATTTCTAAAATTTTTTCACCATTAGAAAGCTACATTATTCCTTATTGACATCGGGTATAAAACGTGAGCGAAGCCGCGGGCGAAACAGCTAGTAATAAATAATCGCGTTGACTTCCTCCTCCGTTTCGGCGGTTAAAAATAGGTGTTGTTTTGTCGTTTTGATTCGTAATTAAACCTGACAGTGGTCATGAAACTAAAACGAAATATTACCCCATTTCAATAGAGTTTGGAATTCGAATTTGTTTTGTAGTTTTTTTACTTGTTTCCATTAAAATTCTTCGAATAACGACTTATTTTTAAATTATTCACCAACGCGTTACAATACCTCTGTAGAACTATATTGTTTAGAATTATAATTTGTTGGTAACTGGCGTATTTTTACACATTTAGTTTAAATTTTACCATGATTAACAGCGATGATAGCCTTGTTGGAGAAGGCCCGCCTCTCAAGCCAGAGGGAGCGGGTTCGAACCCAGCGGACGATTTGTTCATTGTGTGAACATACTCGTATGAACATAAGTAACTCGGATTTTCTATTGACACCCGTCCGCCCACACGTGTTCCTGCTACACACTCGTCGTTGAACTTTTGCATGTCGGGTGCCAATACTATCATATTGAGACAGGTATACAGTCAGATTATTAAATTCTATGAAATATTTATAAGCAGAAAACATCTAAACAACATGTAACTTAACATAACATATCGTCTCGCCTTTCCCCCGAAGGGCTTGGCAGAGGTGTACAACGCTCATACTTCGCTGGACGATATTCAGTCCCAAATGTGACAGGGGGCAAGCTTGTCGCCATACACCAGGCTCCAATCTCGTAGCAGATGACGTATAATACGAACATAATTATGTTCGTATATATGTTCGTATTGTACGTCATCTGCTACATGATTGGAGCCTGGTTCAACGACGAGTGTGTAGCAGGACACGTTACTTAAAATAAATAATTCCCCTTTTATTAAAATGAAAAATAACGCTTCACGCTAATTTAAAGCTCTGCTTTAAATTATATATCTGTTTCTAAAAGCCATGGAACACACACAAAAACATTAAATAAAATAAATACATTCGGGACTTCCACATGCACACGGTCGCCTGACCCCAAAATAAACAAACCTTGTACTATGGCTGCCAGAGACTGATATACATACATACATGTTTTAAATACATACATAGATAGATATTTAACACCCAGACATGTGTAGAACAAACACAAATGTTCATCATCAGTTTGATTCTTTACTCTTTTTTTTTTTATAAAGAATAGGTCAACATTTGACCACCAACTCGCCTGATGTGAAGCGACATTGTGGCCTAAGATGAAGCACGAAGACCTAGTAGGTACTTATTCACTCTGGCTTTGAAGATACCTAGTTTGTAGTTAGTCGGAAAAACAGATGGTGGCAAACGATTCCAGTCCCTAGCCGTTCGTATTAAGAAGGTGGAGGCGAACCGCTTAGTACGAGTAGGTGGTATATCGACTAAGTAGGGATGATACTTATACTCATTAGACAAAAACATCCTCATCATCTTGAGCCAGAACTGAACTGACCTTTCTTGATAGTCTCGACGAATTCGTTATGTATGGTCAAATGGGGCAATTGCGTCTGTTTGGCAATTGCGTCTTTCGAGAATTACTGACAAACCCTTCACAAATTAGGCAACTAACGCCATCTTGTACAGATTATTGCAACTAATGATAGAAAAAAGTTGTAAGTGGCACCTAATTTGTGAAGGGTTTGTTTATTATATTTTTTATTTTATGTAGAATAGGTCGTCGTTTGACCACCAACTCGCCTGATGTTAAGCGACGTTGTGGTCTAAGATGAAGCACGACGACCTATAAGGCACTTATTCACTCTAGCCTTGAAGTTTTGTAGAGTGTAGAAGTACAAAGACGGCAGTTGAGTGAGGCGCTATAAGTACGCTACTGCTCAGACCCGTCTTCGGAACGGTTACACCGGACTTCATCCCGAAACACGACTAGGTCATTTCACGGTATGGCTTGGTCCGGTGGGTGGTAACTAGCCACGGCCGAAGCCTCCCACCAGAGTTTGCTACCCGGTTAGCACTACCCGCGGACCACGTGTAGGGAATCAGAATAGAGTACACTCCTACGGACGTGGGTAGCTCAGCCCCCAAAAAATATTTAAAGATCTCCTTATATAAGTGCACCAACGTTCCGGACAACGGCTAGGCCCGTATTTATTCACAGCTTTCAGTACACAGCTGAATTGTAGACGTAGCGATTCCAGCGTAAACTTTGCACAGCCTGCAATAGTCCGGTTTCCAGCTCTTTGCTTAAAAGTACACTTCCGTGCATCGCGACTGATTGCAGCCGCGCTTGATCGCGTGCGACAGACGCGTCTGTCTACGCGCGCGATGTACGTGACTGTACTCGCATTAGGAAAATGTATGGAGCCGTTTTCGAGGTCTGGGTTAAATGCCCGTACAAGTATCTGTCGCAACCTCGGAAGCAGCGCCATACATTTTCATATTGCGACTACAGTCGCATCGACCGCGATGCACGGAAGTGTACCTTAAAACAACCGATGTTTATACCGACGTTTCGGTTATGCCAGGTCAAGCGCTAAAAAACAATTTAAGTTGTTTACTTAAACTTGGTGCTATTAATCAAATTATGTTTGAAAGTATTTTTGTGGAATCATCTGTGAAAGGTTGCTTAAAAAAAAAGAGTTAAATCTTTCTCCAAGCTGAACTGAATCCTTCAAAATTCATAATTTGAAACTTATTCAACCAGATTTTGATCATAAAACTAACTTTTAAAGTACTCGGTATTTTCGGGATTTTGAGCTTTTAAAGAAGCGATAATGGCCTAGTTGGAGAAGCCCGCCTCTCAAGCTAGAGGGAGCGGGTTCAAACCCAGCAGACGGCACGCACCCAATTTGTTCATTGTGTGAACATTTAATTTTGTGCGTAGTGTATGTCATCTGATACATTTATTTATTTATTTATTATTACTAACACGATCAAAAACCAGTTACATTAGCAATATCAGAAATAGATTGATTTTATATAATATTAACGGAAAAAAAAAAAAAAAAAAAAAAAAAAAAAAAAAAATTGTACTTAATTCAATTATAAAATAAAAATAGTGGTATAAATGTCAGAAATATTATAAGATGTCAAAATAAAAATAATGTCACAATGCAATAACAATACAAACATTGCAACAAAACACAATTATGTTAAGGGTGGTATACATGTCAAAAATATGTTAAGTTATGTGTCAAAATACTAATAATGTCAAAAATGTCAAATAAATAACAGTATACATGTCCAAAAAAGAAAATAAAAATAATAATAATAATATCTGTTACCAAAAATCAAAATCACACTGACACAAGTACTCCCATTCATCATCATCATTCAGCTCCTTCCTCCCACTGGCTCTCGCCTCACAGTACTCCAGACAGTTCGATTGGATGCTCTTCCATTCATCCGCAAACAAGTCACAATGCGGTGCCCAGGCCAGGAGGCTGTTGAACGCAGTCAAAGAGCGTAGGATAGGAGAGTACCCTTGGGCTACCGTGCGAGCTGAGGGCACAGCAAACAGCTGTGGTTGGCCGCGGCGGCGGCTGCTGTCGGGGACACGGAGGCGGGTAAGCTCTTCAAGTAGGTCCGGGGCATCAATCTTACCATGTAGGATTTTACACATTACCATAAGCTGGTTATGGGCTCGCCGAACTTCTAATGAGTTATAACCTAGGCACCCTAATAGGAAGTTGGTCGGGTACATGTATGGATAATACCCGTACTGACGTTTATATAGGAAGCGAAGGAAGGCCTTTTGTACTTTCTCCAAAGAAAGAGCTAGGGTTTTCTCATGGGGATGCCATACTGATGAGCTTGCCTCGACCTTACTACGCACAAGAGCACCAAAAATTAACTTAATAACGTAGGTTCTCTGAAAGTCCCTTGAGTTTCTTAACACAAACCCCAGTCTTTTATAAGATTCTTTCGCAAGGGCAATAATGTGGTCGTTAAAAGTAAGTTTTTGGTCGAAGGTGACTCCCAGGTCTTTTACCGTGTTAGATTTAGTAATCTCATAAGAGCCCAGTTGATATCGGAATTCAACGTAGTGTCGCCTTCGGGTGAACGTCATGGCTTGGCATTTTAATGGATTAAATTCCATTTTATTTTCAGATGCCCAGTCACAAACTGCATCCACATCACGTTGTAGGTTGAGGCAATCTTCTACGGATTTTATTTCTTTGATTAATTTCAAGTCGTCTGCGTATAAGAGGCATTTAGAATGCCTTACTGCATCGGGAAGATCGTTAACCATTAGAAGGAAAAGGAGAGGTCCGAGAATGGAACCCTGGCTGACCCCAGACCGTGTATGATAGGGAGTAGAGTCATATACACCTAATCTCACAAACTGTTGCCGGTCTCTGAGGTAATCGGCAATAAATCTCAGCAGCCCAGGAGCGAAGCCGAGAGCATTTAATTTAATGAGTAGCTGGTCATTATTTACTCTATCGAAAGCTTTACGAAAATCAAAGTAGAGAACGTCAACCTGGCTACTACTATCTAACTTGGCTGAAATGAAATTTGTCACTTGTAGGAGATTTGTATCTACCGATCTTTTTCTCCTGAACCCGTGTTGTTCGTTGCACAAATATTGCTCCACCTGTCTGTAAATCTCTTTGTGGATCACTTTTTCGAAGGCCTTTGCTGGAGACGATAGAATAGCTATGGGTCTGTACTCCGTAACACATGATTTGTCAGATCCTTTGGGAATGGGCGTCACTCTTGATAGTTTCCACTGTCTAGGGTAAATACCTGTGGCCAGTGCTACGTTAAATATATGACAAAGAGGCTGAACCATGAATTTTAAGCCTTGTTTCAGAAACCACGGCGGAACGCAGTCGGGACCTACTGAACTATTTGACTTAATTCGTTGAATACCAGAAGCGACTTCGTAAGGAGCTAGGCTATTTATGTTAACATAGTTTGTAAAACTAGTCCTGTCGAGAGAGGCAGCGTGCGTCGAGTCTAATTGAGGTATATCCGGTAAGAAAACGCTTGCGAAGAAATCTGCGAAAGCCTCAGAGGCTTCTGCACCACTAAGATTACATCCTTTGTATGTAACGCAAGGTTCAAAGCCACCTTTGGAACGCAAACTTGACACATGCTGCCAAAAAGCACGAGGGTTTGCAGCAATATTGTCTTCTACAGTTTTAAGATAAGAGTCATGGGAGGACGATATACGAAGTTTTAATGAGGCTCGCAGATCAGAGAACGCTTTATAGTCTGCGTCGCAATTAGTCCGTCGCCAAGTACCATGTAGTCTTAATTTAAGCTTAGTATCTCTAATAATGTCGCTCGTAAACCAGACCGGGTAACGACTACCCGTTGATTTTTTACGGCGTTTTTTAGGAATGCAAATGTCAAAAATATTGTAAATTATATCATAAAAATTATCAGTACACACTTGGACGATACATGACTGGAGCTCGATGTATAGCGACAGGCTCGCCCCCTGTAACATTTGGGACAGAATATCGTCCGGCGAAGTGTGGGTGTTGTATTACATCTCTGCCAGCCCCCTCGGGGGAAAGGCGTGACGATATGACGGTGACGGTATTTATTTTTGACTCTGCCATTGAGATAGATTCTATCTAAATAAGAGCGATAGGTCAACTCTTACTCACTGACCAAACACACGAAATCTCGAAAACTTTGATCTCCAAAGCTGAAGTTTGGCAAGTAGGTACTTACCCAGCTTATAGGTAGAAGGCGTCAGCTAAGAACGGGTTTTGCGACAGGTCCGAATCAACGGGGTCCGCGGGTCAAACTGCTGGCCGCAGCTCTAGAATTTCTATGAAAACTAGATGTATAGATAGCTCTATCTACGAGAACAAACAATACACAAACATTATAAAGCGTCAAAGTGGGAAATTTACAAGGATGTAAGAACGTTACGCATGACCTAAAACCACCTAAAGGAAACGCAAAACGAGACCCCTATCATAAAAATACTTACTTTTATGTGACATAATAGGGATGTTTTAGTCACAACTCTCGCGAAAGCTACGCAAAAGAGAATGCAATTCCGCGAACGCTTGAAAAAACGGTTAGGTGTAATACAATTCCTTTGCGGAAATAACTACGCAGTAAAAAGATTAGGTTTTCTATGAATGTGCAATGTATGTTTGTTGTTTACAAACCGCGTAACTCGTTTTCATTCATTTATCGTTTTGACTCAAAGAAATGAATTTGTGAAACGGCTTCAAGGTTTGCCTAAACGCGTTTCAAGGAAATAGAGTTTAACTGATTTCGCAAAGGATGAGGTTCTAAGGATACGGTGATGTTTATCTGTGTGTATTTTTTGTTTGTAAAGATAACTTAGCGTTCCTTGTCCGTAATATTATTCAACCGTCCGTAATTTTTTTTGTTTTATCTCAAGTACTCTAAGAAAATACTCTAGATGAGTAATTGCTGCTTTTTTCAAGTAGGTCGGTGCCCACATATTTTTTAGTTTCACAAGCACTGCTTAGATCGCTAGAATTAGTTTAAATTTTAGAAGAAAAACAATTTTTTAAACGTACGGATTTTTTCTTTTATTATTTATGCCTTTTTCTTTTGACAGGTAGAAAATCTGCTACCAGATCAGATGGACCCTCAACTGCGATTGATGGTCGAGTATGTGAGTCATTGTGGTCAATTAGCGACCCACTAAAAACCACCTGGTGGCCAACCTCGATGCATGTCCAGGGGTTCCGGGGTCTCCATACGAAACGCACCGGCACCCCTCTCGCATCGTGCTTAGAGCATTGGCCCGGGAATTATTGTATGACTAGAGTAATTTTGAAGCTTCAGAGCTTATCACACCGTCGTGAAGTGGCCAGTCTGTCGGTATTCTACAGAATACACTACGGCGAGTGTGCACAAGAACTGCACGATCTGATCCAGCCATCGCCGTTCTTTTATAATTGTACCAGGCGCACCGGTAACAGACACACTGTTATGGTGGAAATTCCGCCAAAACGCACTAAGCGTTTCAAGTCAACTTTTCTTGTAAGAACTACAGAGGTGTGGAACTCGTTGCTTGCGTCTATTTTTCCACCTAAATACAATCCGGGGGTGTTTAAGAGTAGAGTGAATAGGTATGTCCTAGGCAAGCGTGTTGAACCTTGGATCACATCAACGCTTCCCATCAGGCCGTTTCGTAATAATTTTCTTTTACTTGAAGTTCTCGCGCAGAACCTCTAAATGATTATTACGTAAAAACAAAACGACGTCTCTACCATTCGTAAAAGATATGACAACAATTGTGTAAAAGGAAAACAGTCTAAGCAAGTACCATACTTCAAATAATGTCTGAGATTTGTCAATAGGGTTCACATTTGTCAGAAAAAATAACATGTTTCTAAATTGATGTTTTTGAAGTTTCACATGGTAGGTTATAAATATATTTTGAATACTCTATATGTACGAGTAAATCGATCTATGCAGTTTGAAATTGTTCTAACAAAAACAACTATTTACAAAAATAAAGACTTTTACGAAAACCAATCCTACTCTTTTATTATGTTAACACAACACGTTGACATCAATTAATGAATGCGCCTTCGCCCTCAATAGGATTTCAAAAGCATAGCTTACATTTTTCTTCAAAAGGGTTAAATTAGAAAATCCTTTCGTGGCAAAAAGTTTAAATAGGCACTTAATGCGATTGGGTTCAAAGAATTCGTGCTAATGTTAAACGGAATCTGGACAATCTGAGAGATTCTATTAGTTCCGGATTTCTTCCAAACTTCAATGATTTCCAGACAGATTCGTGCTTGCTTGGGAATTTCGGACGTCCGCCAAAGATTTTATTACGGCATTTAAGGAAATTTGTAATAAGTTTTGTTTTTCCTATAAACCTACAAACAAATTTACAAGTAAGGAGGAACGGGGTAAGGAATGATGAATTATAGGCAATGAGGATTTCATGTATAAACTATTAAGTTTTTCAATACTTTGTGTCATAAAATGTATATATTTTACGAAATAAATAATTAAAAATGTTTGAACACTTACGTCGACGTTTGTAATTCAAAGAATGATGATGCCCATTATGTCTTAACATTTGTGAAGTAGGTATAGTATTTATTAATGCTTCAAGACCAGTAATTGTGGAGATCATTTGGGAAGACCTTTGTCCAGCAGTGGACGTCTTTGAGCTGCGATGATTAATGTTTCTACTCCGTGCGAATTGCAGTTGGTTGTAAATGAAATAAAAAGTAGCATCTAACCAGCGGCCTAGCTAAACTCTGAGTGTCAAAGTAAGTATAGACTAGTGGACTAACTAGGCTAATGGATAAAAGTGGATTTTTTACGGTTTACGGTTTTTGCGGAGTTGAGCCAAATATTGTCATTTGGCACCCCGAGCCACGAGGCACCAAGCATCGCCAGTCTAGAATCGGGATTAGAAATTAACGATCCTTGCTGAAACATTTGCATTCAACCAGATTTGAGAAGAAAATACACATTGACTTGGTATCCTTAATGATGAGACTCTCTTGAATTAAAGCTCTCAAAATGTATTCCAACCTTGTTACTTGTCCAAAGGAATTCGGTAATAAAACCGTCCAAGTCCTTTCGTAACAACATACAAACTAATGTGGCCATGCTAAATGATCTCCTCAGGTTCGAAGACACATTCCGCGCGTCCCGCAGCAGTTACGAATGATGGTCATAAATCGAGGGCCGTTCTTAGGAGACATTTGTCCGGCTGACTGCTGGAATGGTGTGCACCCTCGCATCTTACGTAACAGGCTGTAGATAGTCTATTATTTGTAGAAAGTTACGGTAAAGTGAAAGAGAATGTCAGGGATTTTGTTTTTGGCAGTCATTTGTTATAGGCATTTGGCCGCTATCTTGCTTGACGTTTTGAAATAATGCAGTCAATGAAACACGCTTGCCTAGAAGAAAGTGTTTGACTAAAGACTTGAAGACTACTAGATTCTAACTATAGCAGAACACCCACTCAGAAAAAGCATTCCTTCCACATTCTAGAGTTTGTTTCACACTAGGAAATTGAGTGTGTAAAGCCTATAATATCCACGTCGGTGAAATATCAGATAACTACACAGATGTAAAAGCAATCTCAGCATTTTGCTTAGTCTATGATTGTTTAGAACCAAGATCCAATCAAGAAAGTTCTTACTAAGCAGCAGAACAAATATTTAATTCACTACTAAGATTGACCCAGAACAAATTTCTTTTACTAATTACATTAACATTTGAGTTTACAAGCAAACAGCGGAGAACTCTATATTGCAGTAGCAGAGTTCACTTTCATAGAAACATAACAAACAATTAAATACAATTTTTTTATACTTCATAAACAATGCTAGTTTTTTGGTAACCTAACCTTTTGCTTAACCTAACTGTTATCAAAAAACTAGCAATGTTTATTTAGTTGAGTTTGATTTGACATAAATTATGGAGAAATAATTAAGGAAAATAAAATATAATGATGGTACACTAGCGCGAAAAAAAACCGTTGAAACGCTCCGTTGCGAGAGAGATGCTCAGGGCGGGCGGGGTGAGTAAATACTTTCCGCAAAGTAAAAGATATGTATGCTTAGTGGCTTACGAATATTTTGCTATTTCTAGAATGTACCTAACCCATACGTTTACACAAAGCTTTTTATGAGACAAACAGTTTTAGATTTATTGATGTAATTTATCATGTACCTACCTTATCAATACACTTTGTTTTTAAAATCACGATCTTGGCTACTGCCGTCAACCTAATTCTGCCAGACGGCCGTCGTTAATTGCCAAGCGAATTTTCCACTGCTTGAATTCCACTCACGTGCCCAATAAACTACTGGAGGCATTTAGCAGAATGGTCTGTTCTAAACAGTTGTACAACGCTCTCTGGTAACGTATCTGGCGGAGTTATAGTCGCTATTGGCTGAATACCTAACCATAAGAACATTTTGGCACGTTCTAGAGCTTTCCAGAACATTACACCGTATTTCTAGTACCTACAATATTATTGTTCTTTTTTTTAATCAAAATTTATTATAAGGTTTTGCACGGTACAAGGTATTGCACGATACACGCTGCAGATTGTGTAGAATAAGAAAAGTCATTAGTCACCTATGGTTCTCAGTCATACCATGCCTAACTACTCCTAGTTAGGTGTAAATTGAATTGATTGACAGAAAATCAGAAAAAATAATTTTAAACAGAAATCTGATTGTGACGTCTCCCGATTGAAATGATGATGCCAGAAACCGAAGGAGATAAATATATTAAAACAACCAAGTAGATATTTACCTATTCAGAGACATTGATTCTGAATAAAATTTAATGAAAATCTGTTTAAAAATTAGCAAATCGAATTCCTCTGTATTTGAAGCATCATTTCAATCAATTGTATAGAGATACTTATCCACTTCAGCCTATTAAAATTAAATAGTCAATGGTCAAACTCCAATTTTGGCATGCACAAAACTGTGGCACCGATTAATTCCAATAAACAATAATTGCATTTCATCAGCTCTGTAAACTATATCGTTTATTCAATCTACCATCAATTTGCACACCATAAGCTGACCGTGAAACACGCATTAATTTAGTTTAGCCGAATTAATCTAAGCCATACACGTACATACATGCCAGACGGTAAATCAAATTGGCCTGTGACAAGCCCGTGTCAGTATGTGGGCTGCGGAATATCCGATGTTGGTGGAATGACCATTGACCAACTCATTTGCAATTGAGCTAGGACCTCATTTACTAAGGGTAATGGCAATAGTCATCTTGTGACATCAACAGCTGCTTGCGTCATGCGAGCGAGTGTATGATGACCATTATCATCAAAGTCAAAGTCAAAGTCAAAATGTTTTTATTCAATTTAGATATCAAAGATACACTTATGAACGTCAAAGTTATTTAAATAGACTCGACCGCCTTGTTCGGACAAAAAGCCTCTACTCAGAAGAACAGGCAAGAAACTGAGCATCACGCTTACATACTCGTAAAACAAGGGGCTGATTGACGTTTCATATTTTATTAGCCCAGTAGTTTATAACGGGAATGTTCTTAGCTATGTTTGATAAAAATTAGTGTCGGGGGTTTTTTAATTCATACTTGTTATCTTTCACCATCTATATCACTGAATATTTTCGAAAGCGTAACCGTTTTGACTAATGTACAGCTTAGAGTTAACAGCTCGTGACTTCTTGTTAGTTACATGTCATACATATCGTCACGCCTTTCCCCCGAGAGAGCTGGCAGAGGTGTAATACAACACCCACATTTCGCCGGACTTTTCTTGTTAGTTAATAAAATGTTAACTTACTATTAACTAAGGCTTATTAGAAACTAGTCTAGATATTTTATAAGATAAACATTAGTGACAATAACAATAACCCAATGAGTTTCATGATTTTTGTAATTATTACTATTCTAATAAATGCTATGCCTATTTAACACTTCTGTCTTAAGCCCTAGAACACCGGTGGTGTCTTAGTTCTAATTTATCAGGCTATCCTGCCTGATCTTCTGAGTAGAGGCTTTTTGTCCGAACAAGGCGGTCGAGTCTATTTAAATAACTTTGACGTTCATAAGTGTATCTTTGATACCTAAATTGAATAAAAACATTTTGACTTTGACTTTTGACTTTATCAAATCAAAACCGACAAAAAAAAAACAAATCACTCCCACATAATCGTAAATTGTAATTGATCATCACTTTTGCTCACAATTCTGGCGCCACCAACTATCCTCGCATGGCTTTCCCATTAGGTCATAGTGTTCTATTAGCGTGTCAGTCCGCGGCAATGTGGACATACAGACGAATCAGCAGGCACAGGCGGACCCAATGCCACCGGCTGATTGTGTCAGATGGACAGATCGGGCAGTGAATGGCTGCGTCAATAGCGTTTCAATAAACCGTTTGATTAGAACGATCGGTTGGTTTCAGTGTTTTGCTTTAAACTGGAATCAGGTTTCTTTGATTTTACATTTTTACTTCTAGTTTCGAATTACCATGCTCAAACTGAATTATGAGTGTAGGTGTACAATAAAGTGAGTTCCTATTGATTGTGTGTCATTTTTTTTATTTTCTGATCGTCTCTGATGCTGTTTAATTATATTCTTGTACAAGCAACCAAAATTTACAATTTAATGCGCCGTCCAAAAGACAGCAACGTTCTACCAAACACGCCACTATTGATCACTTCGATATACCGATCACAGAATATTGTACCTGCCTGTATTATAAATACCTATGTAAGTATTTAGTACGATAATGACGATCGTTACGCATCCCATCAGCCATTGTAATTAGTTTTAACTTTAAAATAATTAGGTAATAATATCATAACTATAATATTATAAATGCGAAAGTGAGTTTGTTCGTTTGTTTATTTGTTTGTAACGCTTTCACGTCTTAACTACTCAACGGACAGTCTTGGAATTTTGCATACACGTTGTCTGGGGTACAGAAAAGGATTTATAGTAGGTACTTTTATCCCAAAAAAAAAAAACGGTTCCTGTGGAACCGCAGGGCTCAGCTAGTTTAAAAATAAATTAAATTAAAATATCAATTCAATCGGTTCAAGATATTATTATTATGGTAGGACTTTAGAATAGTGCCAATCGATTTAAGGGGGGAGGTGGGGGGGAGAGGGTAGGGGGGGAGGGGTAGACCCTTCCCCTAAAGGGGGGAGTTGCGGAAACCCCCCCTTCCAGAGATATGAGCATTTTTATGTTGCAACATAACCTCACTTTTTTTCGCTTTTCGATGTTTATTTTAGGTCTAGTTTAGGTCTGTTTCACTTTATTTAACAGAATATTTCAGAGCACTTCGCCGGCCGCTGCCGCGGCACGCTCGCTACGCTCGCTCGGCTCGTGCGTTGTTTTTCATGTTCTAACATAACCTAACCAAACCAATTTTTTTCTAGAAGCAATTTCGACATTAGCTAGTTTGGGTCTGTTTCACTTTATTTAACAGAATATTTCAGAGCACTTCGCCGGCCGCTGCCGCGGCACGCTCGCTTCGCTCGCTCGGCTCGTGCGTTGTTTTTCGTGTTCTAACCTAACCTAACCTAACCAATTTTTTTCTAAATGCAATTTCGATGGCTAATGATGTTTTGGCATATGATAATTACGCCTCACAATGATGATAACAAAACACCTAACCTAACGTTACATGATATGACAGCACAGAAAGTGGCGTCTATTACGTTCCTTTTTTACAAGTTTGTTAAGTCCTAATAAAAAATAAAAAAATTAAAAACTTGGTTATTTTAAATAAAAATAAGGGTTTTTGATAAAGAAAACGTTATTTATAATGAATAATACGATAAACCATATAAATAAATAAAAAATAGCCGTGTTTCTAATTTTTATGTAGTGCGACATGTTTTTCAACTTTCGTAGAACGTATAACGGACCGCTCAGTTTCGAAACCTATGTTATAAACTGTAAATTTAAGGTTAATTTTTCGATTTTCAATAATTAATATCTCGAAAAGTATAAGTTTCCGCAAGTTAGCACTTTACAGGAAGCCTTCTTATAATAAGACCTATCTGTAAAAAAAACATGAACCGTGAAATCGATTGGCACTATTCTAAAGTCAAGCCATTATTATTTCTATTAAAATTGAGTTACAAGATTCCACCCGAACACACATACATTGCAAGTTAAATAAAGCTCGTAAAAAAATACAGTGTGTTGATATAAACATGATTAACAGCTCCCTAAGTACCTACTTATTATACAACAATCTCAAATTCCCATACAGTTTATCACAGTCAACATTCGCGTCATAGTTTGACAAACAACAGCTCTTCGTCCAGCACGTCCTATTGGACGTGCTCATCTCATTTGTCTAACAAGCGACACTCACTTTATTATAAGCTCATCCACATGCAACATTTGTCATACGAACCGTATCATAAACCCAAACAGAATCATTTACAACCTAATTCCCCAAACATCTTAAGCACAGATTATTGAAGAGAGAGAGAGGGAGTGCTTTGGAAAAAGTCCACCCGAAGTCTGCCTAGCTATTTTACTCTACAGCATAGGTATTCACAATAATTCGGAAACGTTTCCGTTCGGATTGCAAAACAATTAAACTTAAATTATTCGAATCTCAGTCCGTATTCATTAGTTTTTAAGCGTAATTTATTCTTCCAATCTGATTTATACTCGATTCCCTAGTTCAAAATGTGCAAAAGTAGACTGAAATTCGAACAATTTGAGTTTGAAGTTTGTCGGATCCGATCGGAAACGTTTCTGAATGTTTGTGAATAGCACCGCAGGTCGCACTTCTCAACCGTTTCTCTTGAAATTTTGTGAGTAGGTAAAAATAATTAATATATAATATTTATATTAATATTTATATTTATATAATATTTATATTATTTATTATAAATTATATATTAATATATAATTTTATAATAAATAATATTTAATAAATAATTATGTAAAAAAAAATTTTGAGTAACTTTTTGGAAATTGTTTATAAGTAATTATCAAATCTACTCACATAATTTTCAGGGAATCGGTTGAAAAATGCGACTCGTAGAGTAAGGCAGCCAGACAGACGCTGGCCGCGAGATCTTCAGCTCACAGAGTCATTAGAATATTGCAAAAATAAATTCAAATGTTTGCATGAAGTTGTACATCTGTCGTTTTATATAGCCAGTCGTAAATGCAGCTAACCACCATTATTACCTCACATCCCAAGGTAGTTGTCAAGCCATGACTGATGGACTGCCCAAACCAGGAACTAGGAGAAATGAGCAGCGACGGCGAAGAAATTGCGTTATTAATATTTAACATCTGCAATTTATTATTTCTAAAAATGACACAAGAAGACTATAATTATTGCCATTACCCTTAGTAAATAAGGCCCTAGCTCAATTGCAAATGAGATGGTCAATGGTCATTCCATCAACATCGGATATTCCGCAGCCCACATACTGACACGGGCTTGTCACAGGCCAATTTGATTTACCGTCTGAACCTGATTTACCTGTCATTAGAATATTGCAAAAATAAATTCAAATGTTTTTCATGAAGTTGTACATCTGTCGTTTTACATAGCCAGTCGTAAATGCAGCTAACCACCATTATTACCTCACATCCCAAGGTAGTTGTCAAGCCATGACTGATGGACTGCCCAAACCAGGAACTAGGAGAAATGAGCAGGGACGGCGAAGAAATTGCGTTATTAATATTTAACATCTGCAATTTATTATTTCTAAAAATAAAGCCAATATTTCGCCCGTTGGGGAGTAAAGTGGCGAACATCATCGAAAAATACTGGATGTTTGTGATGATGATTGTTGGATGGAGTGGTGAAGAAATAAGATGCTTTTTAATCATAACTTATATTATAAATGCGAAAGTGAGTTTGTTCGGTTAGTTGTTTGTTTTCTTAATAATAATAATACCTAGTAGTAGAAATACCTAAAAGAAATTTGACACGGGCAAGCGGGCTCTGTCTTAGACCGCATCGTCACTTTCCATCAGGTAAGTTGAAGTCAAGTGTAGACCCATTTAGTCACGAAAAAAAGATTCTTAACATAACATAATTATCGTCTCGCCTTTCCCCCAAAGGGGCTGTAAGAGATGTAATATAACACCTACACTTCGCCGGACGATATTCAGTCCCAAATGCGACAGCGGGCGAGCCTGTCGCCACACAACGGGCTCCAATCATGTAGCAGATGACATATAATACGCACATAATTATGTTCACACAATGAACAAATTGAAACAAAAAAAAATACAATGAAACAAACAAATTACAACAAAAGAATTCAGGTAAAAATAATTTCAAAACTCTTCAACTGAAATTTATTAGCGAACGCAATTACTATAATGAAAATGTTAATTTTGATAAACTCACCGTAGTACCTAGACGTCACTTAATTCAGCTCCCGCTTATGACCAAAAGGTGGTCACGGTTACTGCCGCGTACAAACTACCTTAGTTAGCTTGGCGCTAGAATAAATGTATGAACGTTAGCACACAGCTTAATGACTGATCTTGGACCAATAAGCACGGACGAGAACCATCAAAAAATGACAAGCAAGCAAGTCCAGTTGCTAGCTCTGATGTCAGAGTGAGACAGTTTAGGCAACTTACAAGGAAGCCATGGTACAAGCTTTGCTTAGTTTGGGGTTAGGCGACCGTGTGTAAAAATGTCCCGAATTCTTTATTCATTTAATGTGACTAAAAAAATTGCTGATTGAATCAGGCGTTCCTTTGCGTATGTTCATCTTTAAAACTGTTACTTGAACCAATCTCTAGTGCATATCCGCTCTAACTTCGCATTAAAAACGTCAAGGAGTTTCATTTTGGAATACTTTGAATTAATTTAGTGAAATTTACAAAAAAAGATTTTAAACAGATTGATATTTGAAGGTAATTTAAACTTTATAAAATTTGTTAATTGAAGCTAATTTAATAAAAAATTGAACCTGACAGACATAATATAATGAAATCTGCTAGATACTTTACATAATTTGAGATTAGATAATTTAATAAAGAATTTAACAGAACGAATGTATTGAAAGTTACAAAAAAATTTGATCAAAAATTAAAAATAGTTACAATGCAAAAATTATATTATGATAAACAAGAAAAAAAATTACAATAACAAGAAATAAAAAACCCTTATTCCTCAAGCTCTTCGTTGACTCGTTTTCGCCTCTCCACAAGGCATCCTCAGGACGTGTTGACTCTCCGAGCGCGTGGCCGCTATATTCCTGTATGATATTTAGAAATAGAAAATCTCACCTCAAACTGATGACATAACAGTTCAATTTAAGGTGTTTAGAAAGGTAAAACCATGAACATCGTATCGTGTCCTGCCATTTATTAATCCAATAACAAAATGTTTGGACGCTGCCGTTGGCCAGGAATAATGTTTGAGCTGTGTAGCTTATATGTTTCAAGGTAGGTAGTTGCTACTAGGTATATACGAGTAATTATAATTCCCACTTAGAGCATTACTAAGTACTGTTATAAAGATTCTGGAGGTGGAAATTGTTTACTTTTTGGTGTTGGAACTTTTCGCGCATAAATAATCTTTATTCCTGTAATTTTGTATAGTGAGCGGGAGAAAATATTAAATATGTACCTATTATCGTTGTTTATATTATAACGTAGATGATAAGCGTTACAAAAGATATAGCTAATATGTTGGCTGAATGAATGAATGAATTGACTGCCTCGGTGGCTCAGTCGGTAGTGAACCTGCCTTCTGATCCTCGGGGGGCGTGGGTTCGATTTCCACCTAGGGCAAACATTCATGTTGTGTATATTTGTGTTTGTTCTATGTCTGGGTGTTAATAGTATATTTATGTATGTATTTAAAAATAAATTAGTATATATACCAGTCTCTGACTGCCATAGTACAAGCTTTCCTTAGTTTGGGCTCAGACGACCGAGTGTGCAAGTGTCCAAAATTATTATTTATTTTCATATTATTATGTAGGTACCTAAGTCTATGCCTAAATTACCTGTTAAAATATGATCAGTGTTTAGGCCACAGTGGCGGCTGTGGTGGCTGTGATGTCTTCAGTGTTTCTGGACCGTGGTCCGAAGTGGCCTGAATAGTTTTGATTATTACTTATTCAAAAAGAGTTTTTTGCAAAATCTTTGGCACACGCTTAGTAGGCAAATCTATTTCCGTTTATGGTTTGCTACATTTTGATGTGACATTACCACATCGCTGAACAACTCAGATTTTTCCTTACCTTTCTTTTTTATCAGTATAATATTTCTCGATGGCAGCGAAAAGCGATGTCAGCCTAGTTGGTAGAAGGTCCGCCTCTCAAGCCAGAGTGAGCGGGTTCGAACCCAGCCGACGGCACGCACCAATTTGTTCATTGTGTGAACATATCTGTGTATTGTATGACTGGACTGGAGCCCGGTGTGTGGCGACAGGCTCGCCCCCTGTCACATTTGGGACTGAATATCGTCCGGCGAAATGTGGGTGTTGTATTACACCTCTGCCAGCCAACTCGGGGAAAAGGCGTGACGATATGTATGTTAAATTATATTTTTGTGCGAACAGTAATAATGCCATTCATTTTATTATTTTTTTGTATTATTAAATAAAATAAAATGTAAACCTAGTCCCAATTAATACAAAACCTAACTGTGACAACTGGGTCCCATAATTCGATACTGTGGATACTTGTGTATCTGTACTGTGGGCGGCAAACACAATGTCAAATCATCTTGACGTTACGCGACATTTTTATTCGCAAAGCTTCAAATGTTGAGTCTTGTAGCAAGTAGCGGGCTTGAAAATTTGTCAGGTCACATTTTATTTCTTAGGTGACAACACGATGAAATGTGAACCCTATGACGTGTTGCACATAGCAAAGTTTCCAATCACAAACTTCGAATACTATGTATGGTCAACGCGACGTAGGTATTTAATATTTGACTCTACGTACCTAAAACTATGTATATACGGCTCACATTTTACTGCCTTGCTTTTGGTCGACTTGGCACGGCAAAGGCCAGTGTAACATGTATCACCCCTACTTTGTTATAACTTGTTTTAAGGGGTAGCCGAAACGTTACGGAGTGCCGAGAAATTTTCATATACATTGATGCCCTCGTATATTCATTGCTCCTAACGGACGGTTTATCTAATTATGCAAAACATGGTCGAGTTTGTTCGTAGTTTACCTTGTACCGAAAACTCGACGCAAACCGTGAAATAATAAACGAAAATTTCCCTTGGAGCTATAGGTGGTTGGAGGTTGCGACAAGTAAGCAAATTGCTATAGAGTTAATGAATAATTTAGTGTGTAAAAATGATTTAATAGACTTAAATTAGATAGGTACCCTTAACTACACGAGTATATAAACAGATATACATATACAAATCGTCACGTTTTTCCTCCGAAGGGGCTGACAGAGGTGTACAACATCCACACCTTGCCGGACGATATTGAGTCAAAAATATGACAGAGGGTGAGCCTGTCATCATACACCTCTCTGATGACATTAAATACGCACAAATGTTTACACATTGAACAAATTGGTACGTGCTTTCGGCTGGGTCCGAACCCGCCCCCTCTGGCTTGAGAGGCGAGCCTTTTCCGAATATCATCAATGTACATTATTGCACAAACTAATTCATTAGCAAAAATAAACTTGAGCCTGTTTCTCACCTTTTAAGGCGGAGACTGAAGGGTTACAGTTTTTTTTAAAGAATAAGTCAACATTTGACTACCAACTCGCCTGATGTGAAGCGACATTGTGGCCTAAGATGAAGCACGAAGACCCAGTAGGTACTTAGTTAGTAGTTCGACAATCGTGGCGAGCTTGAATACGTAACGACGACGATACGACGGCCTCAGATCAACTAGAATATCAGATGGCGCACGGCGTTTGATTTAGGTGAAGCCAAGAACCATCCAAAAACTACGCTACTGTCGTATATGTACACAACACTCACACATTGACGCAAAAAAACTACGCTACTCGCTTCGTCAGTACTAACCTGGACGTCACGCTGAGAACATACAAAAAAATTCTGGAACGATGCCGTCATGTGCTGGAATAATTTTCCATGTGTAAGTATTGTTAATAACATCTCAATATATTATAGTAAACAGCATTGTTTTAGGTTATAATTTCGGATACCTATATTTACATAGTGTTTTTTTTTTATTTTATTGGCAACTGGATACAAAGTCCTTAATGCCATTTTAGGACTTGACAATGACATAACATGAATTTGTGGAATGTCGTGCAGTGTTGTCATAATCGCATTTTTTTCTCCAAACTATTATTTTAAATCCTAAGACTTTTTTAGGTTCCCAATTAAGATTGAAAAACGACATTAAAAGAATGGGTGGTTGCCATACAAAAAAGTCGAAATGATCAAAAATGGCAATCATCAAAAAGAGATGTTGTCTTTTCAGACCATTTTAATGAAAGAGACTTTTACCTGACCAAGCTTGGCCTTCGCCGTCTGAAAAGGACTGCGTATCCCATCAGGGTAAGTTTTAATTTTTTACCAACGAAATGTTGTTTTAATTCAACGCGTATATTTTTTTTTTTCTAATTACGTATTATGGTTCCATACTCAAGGGGTGCTACCAGAACCCTAATACTAAGTCTACTATATTGCCTTCCGTTGAATAATTTAAATAAATCTTTATTTCAAAACTGTCGTCCAGTTTAGGTATTATGATTAAGGTATGATGATGATTTTTTGGCAATTGATATTTGGCAAACATTTGATTAATTAACCTGGGAACTATTACATGAATTCAGTGGAATGCGGATACATACGTTGGAAAACTACAATACTCAGGGTAATTTTTTTTTTCATGGCAACACTTCCACAGCACACATGTAACAAGAAGTGGCTTCACCTACATCATACGCCGTGCGCCATCTGATATTCTAGTTGATCTGAGACGACGGCGAACGGCTTGCCGCGAGCAAATTTAAATACGAGGCTCGAAGCGAGCGTGTTTCAGGGTTTGCGAAAAAAACGACACGATTGCGTGCTTGCAACGAGCCGTTCGGCTTATTAAATTAAGACAGCGAATTGTTACGACAAAACGATTTTTTTTAAATGTAGAATAGCTCGGCGTTTGACCACCAACTCGCCTGATGTTAAGCGAGATTGTGGTCTAAGATGGAGCAGGACGACCTATAAGGTACTTATTCAGTCTAGCTTTGAAGTTTTGTAGAGTGAAGAAGTACAAGGACGGCAGTTGAGTGAGGCGTTACAAGTGCGCTACTGCTCAGACCCGTGTTCGGAACGGTTACGGTACACGTAAGTAATCGATACGTTACGAGGTTCGGCTTCAGTCTCTGCCCTTACATTCTTCTACAGTTTATTTGCTTAATAATAATGGTTAATTGTCATTAATACAAATATGTCTATAATATGTCAATAAGCATGTTATTATAGGTCGTGGAGCGTATTTCCATAATATGTATTTATAATTTTAAATATTTATTTTACTGTACTACTAATTTATTATTCTTCTTAGTGTTTGCGTGTTCTTCTTATCTAAAGTGTATCTATTCGTGAGAACCTATTATGTCATGGACATGGAACGCGAAAGAAGGAGCCTGTCCATACGGTGTAACATGCTCGCGCGCCGTTTTTCCAGCTGCAACGCAGACGTAAAAATAACACTTTTTAAGGCGTACTGTCTGTGCTTATACACCTGTCAGATAAGGACCAAGTACACACGCAAAACGTGTCATACCATAAGGGTGCAATACAATGATGCTTTTCGCATCCTCATGAAGAAACCGCGTTATTGCAGCGCGTCGAGCATGTTCGCCGATGCACGGGTTCCGGATTTCTTTGCCGTCATCAGATCTAGAGTGGCATCCTTCTGGGCTGGGTTGAGATGTTCGAAGAACGGCATACTGCAATGCCTGGGGGACTACCTTGGTAGCCCGATTTTTAAATTATGGATGTTAGTGCACCAGAGCGCGAACCGGAAATAAGACTGTGATATATATTTTATTTATCACAAATTTATTTTAGAATTGTTTATACAACTTTTCTTTTGTACTTTTATAAATTACTAGCTGCGCCCCGCGGTTTCACCCGCGGTTAAAAAGTATCCTATGTGCTATTCTAGACTATAATCTATCTCTGTGCCAAATTTCATCCAGATCTGTTCAGCCGTTCTGGCGTGAAAGAGTAACAAACATCCATTCTTACAAACTTTCGCGTTTATAATATTAGTAGGATGTTTAGATGTTTAATGTACGAGTATGGGTTATTGCCTGAAATAAAAATTATTATTATTATCTATCCATAGTTTATTTAATTGTATATTTTAATGTAAGTAGCTGTTGGTTCTCCTATTATATAAATAAATAAATTATCATAATACGATTGTAATCTATCTCTGTGTCAAGTTTTGGTACAGAGATAGATTATAGTCTGGAATAGGTCTTAGAGTACTTTTTAACAGCAGGTAGCCTTTAAAGTTTTTATTAATATTTTATAGCCCAAAATCCTGGATCCATCACTGATTTATTAAAAACGTTTAAAAATAGTATTTCAACAGTGTTAAAGTGCTTTGTCGAATAGTCCCGCGGATTCCATTATGTATTGGGAACTAAGTTGGAAACGGAAATAGCTAATTCTATTTTAAAGTGTCTGCTAGTCCCACATTTCTATCTGCTTTTAGTGTTAATGGAGTTTGTTACCAGGTTTTGGTAGACTAAAAATATGATAATTACCTACTACAGTTCGTTAAACATAGCTGGATTCGCGGGACAGCCATCAAGTTGACATAATTTTCATACATCAAATGTCATTTTGACATTAAATGGCATACATTAAATTTTCAATGTATGACATTCATTCATTTGATGTATGAAAATTATGTCAACTTGATGGCTGTGCCACTCATCAAGCTAATTTTAAAAACTATAACTGCGCACCGCGGTGAGACTCGCGGTTTGACGTTCATAAGTGTATCTTTGATACCTAAATTGAAAAAAACATTTTGACTTTGACTTTGACTTTGTTAAAAAACTTCCAGTGTCCAGTAGAAGTCTGACATGCCCTCCCGCTCAGCCCAGAGCGGGAGAAGTCATCTGATGATTTCCCACCCAAAAAAAAAAAAAAAAAAAGTGTGCTATTCTAGCATATGCTAGAATAACGAGAATAGCGAGAAATATGCTAGAGACGAGAGCTCTTTAGCATATACTTCGCCATGTCGTCCAGCCGTTCCGGCGTGATTGAGTTACAAACATCCCCAGGTCCATCCAAACTTTCACATCCTAACTATCCTATTTAATATTATTAATGCGAAAGTGAGTTTGCTCGTTTGTTTGTAACGCTTCTACGCATTAACTACTCAACCTTCCATCATGAAATTTTGCATACACGTTGTCGGGGGTATTGAAAAGGGTCCGAAGACGGGTCTGAGCAGTAGCGCACTTGTAGCGCCTCACTCAACTGCCGGCTTTGTGCTTCTGCACTCTACAAAACTTCAAGGCTAGAGTGAACAAGTACCTCATAGGTCGTCGTGCTCCATCTTAGGCCACAACGTCGCTTAACATCAGGCGAGTTGGTGATCAAACGTCGACCCATTCTACATAAAAATAATAATAATAATAATAATAATTAAAATAATATTGATTCCCTGGAGTCATGGTAGGCCACTGGTGTGGGATGCCACATGCGTCGACACACTGGCGGCATCCCATGTATCATCTACCTCCAGGACGGCGGGAGCGGCGGCAACATCGGCGGAAACCCTCAAGAGGCGGAAATATGAATCCCTCGGTGATGGATACATATTTCTGCCTTTTGGGGTAGAAACTTTGGACCCTTAGGGTCCAAGCGCATGGTTGCTCTTCAATGAGCTGTCAAAGCGGCTGATAGAGAGAACAAACGACCAAAGGGCTGGTGCTTACCTCGGTCAGCGAATTAGCATTGCTATTCAGCGAGGTAACGTTGCCAGCCTTTTGGGTACTTTACCCGCGGATACTGACTTGAGCTCTGTTTATTATTTGTAATTTTTGTTTGGTTTATTTTAGGCTTATATTGTTAGTAGCTAGTTATTTTAATAAAAATAATAATAATAATATCCCGTAAAAATGTATGGTTCCAGTGGGACCGCAGGTGAAACCGCAGGGCACAGCAAGTTTATTGACCAAGCGATAGCGAGCAAAGCGTCTATGTTTCAACTTCGACAAATATAATTAATTTCGTTTGTCCGATTTCTGTCCAGATCTCCGTCCGGATCTCTGTCCAGATTTCTGTCTGGATCTTTGTCCTTTGTATGTCTATTTTGAAAAAAACCTAACAACTGCCTCGACAACAAAAAATCTATAAAATAATCGAACCTACTCACAAAATTTCAAGAGAATCGGTTAAGAAATGCGACCTGTATATGAAGACAAACGACAGGCGCGAGTTCTACAAATTACAGAGACTTAGTGTGATTATTTAATATTAGTGTGATTTATGCAATAATACAAAAATATTAGGTGACTGGCTAGGCTAGTGATTATAATTAGCAAGCAAGCTCGTTTATGCCTAGTAGCTAGCCTTGATGCCAGTTTGTAGGCCACCCAAAGGCCTTTAATATGGTTTTATGATTGTTGTTGTAAAAGAAATAACTGTGGTCTACAATTTAACGTGTCATCTGAGCCACGGTAGCGCTCAGTTCTAAATGCTACCCGCGGTCACCCATACGGAGCCTGACTGTTGTCACCCGCTGCTTAGGATCGATGATCTACGCTAGTCCATCTACGCTATAAACAGCTATACTACGTACATACATATAGTAACGCTTTACTCCGAAGAGGCTGGCAGATATGTACATCACCCACACTTTGCTGGACGATATTCAGTCCCAAATGTGACAAGGGGCGAGCCTGTCGTCATACACCGGGCTCCAGATAGATAGCACACAATGAAAAAATCCGAACCTGCACCCTCTGGCTTGAGAGGTGGGTCCTATAGGCTATGAATGAAACTCTACTATACTAATTAAATAGAAAATTAAACAATGAATGAATAAGGACAGTGTTTGGCTAGACATAAGACAAATCTGTGCACATGAAAACTCCAAAACACAGCACTTTTATTTCGATTTTTTTTTGGCAAAAACATGATAATGAACTGCCAACTTTTTCAACTACGCCGGAATATCAAACCAATCAATTTTGTAAAGTTTATAAAATTGGCCTTTGAAAATGATGACCTGCCCACTGGGCCTGTGTCACTAGCTATTAAGTACAAGATGGATGGTTCGGACGTCTCTTTATCTAGTTTGATTGATTATAAGATTGATTGGCTATGAAGCTTCAGTTTTTACGGAGACTTTTAATGTAACTAACTCTAAGGTAAAGTGAGTTCGTTTAAGTGCCTGAAGATTTGTTAATTAGTACCACGTAGAGCTTATTGCTCGTTTGAACGTCTTTGTTAGTTGAAGTTCAAGACAAATAACAAGGACATGCAATTTGACATGTCGTTTTGTACAAAATAGTGCTGCGTTGTGAATTACATTCGTGGCCACCCATCCAAACACTGACTAGACGATTCCAATATTACTGGGCTGTAGAACTGCGCCAGAGCTTTCCCTGTAAGAAGCTAAAGGCCCAGCCACACGCTCAGTCTTACTTGAACAAATACCAATTTGCACAAGCAAACGTGTATTGTGCGTTAAGACAGCAACACGGTATACCGCACCAATGACATGCACAAACAAATGCAGAAATTCTTAGCGCATGCAAAACGCTGCATGTAGCCGGGCTGGAAACTGCACATGCAAATCGCTGTCGTGTGGACACCGTACAAGCGCATCATGTTATTTGTGTATTTCCGCTCTGACATCGCGTTAAGTACGTCAAAGTATATGATTTTTTTTATCTTGGAATGAATTTAATGAAATTTACTAGAAAACTTTATACAATTTGATTTTTGAAGCCAATTCGAACTTTTATACAATTTGATATTGAAGCTAATTTGATAAATAATTGAACAGAACTAATGTAATTAACAACAAAAATTTTTGATCAAAAATTAAATACAATGAATAAATCATATATTTCCTCATCATGTATTTACGTCAGAGCGGAAATACACTGGAAATTGGTTCAAGAAAAGTTTTGAAGATGAACTTCTGCAAAGTAACGCCTGATTCAATCAACTATGTTATTTATGCTTGCTTTTGCACTAATTCTTTGCGCATGCAAGTCACTGCGTGTAGCCAAGCCTTTAGAAATCTTGAAACCACCTGACAATTATCTATAAAGTTTCGCTCATAAAATACAACTAGACAGTTAAGTAATTGTTACTAAATGACAGTAAAAAAATGTCCAATAAAACTAAAATTAATACAGCACGCCAGCATAATCTTGATATCCAAATTAATAGGTTCGGTTAAGCACGAAACTCCAAGTTTGAATTTCTGAATCGTGACTGAAAATCACGAGTATCGCTTACACCAATTAAACTAAATGAACAGTTTCATAATCGCGACTTTCGAATCGAAATTATTGTTGAATTCAATTAAACTTTACTCCCTTTGTAGCTTGTCAAACGATATCAAGTTTACTGACTTGGAGCATAAGAGCCAATATCGGTTAGTAGTGCAGTTAGATGTTAAGTGGCAAGAGTAATATGTAGATATATAGAGTAGTTTAGTACAGAGATTAAATTTTTAAATGAAATCTGTCAAATATTACTGAAAAAAAACTTAAAAATTTTAAGCAAATAGGTAGGCATCCATATTTGTCTGGTTTTTTTTTCTTTTATTAATTCATTTTTTTATTTAGTGTAGATAGCTGTGATATAGTTTTTTTTAAATAAAATCCATTTCAATCAATTCAATAACGATAGTGATTTTGTTCGAGTATTACTACAAACATAACTCAACCAAGATTAATAAATAAATAAATACAAGACACTTCCACACACAGTCGCCTGACCCCAAACTAATCAAAGCTTGTATTATGACTGCCAGAGACCGATATACAAACTTAGATATTTTTAAAAACTTACTTAAATAGATATTAACACCCAGACATAGAAAAAACACAAATGTTCATCACATAAATGTTTGCCCTAGGTGGGAATCAAACCCACGCCCCCAAGTTCAGAAGGCAGGTTCACTACCAACTGAGCCACCGAGGCAGTCAAACCTCCTCTATAAGTAAAGATTATAATTATCTCCTCTATAAGTTAACAACCTATCTCCTTCCTCACAGTTGATGGAAAAAATACCCAAAGCCAAGTTTAAAAATAAAAAACCTGATTGCTGTAGTAAAAGTAGCATTACCTAATTCTAACCCAACCCAAGCTCTGTAGAGATTACACAATGTTCATTTACCAATTTGCGAGCAATTAAAGTCCAATATAACTATTTGCTAATTATCCCAGAGAAATGGTCCCATGTAATGGGTATTTCTAATCCATTACCTAACGTTTCCCGGATTTCAGTTGCTTAAGTAACTAATGTCATTAGAAACTTACATAGCTATAAATGTTTCAAACGTATTCTGTGACGAAAACGCTGTATTTTAGTCAATCACCATCATGTCAGCCTGTAAGACTTGACTGTCTTTATCCACTGCTGGAAGCAAGTCCTTCCGCAATGATCTCTCCAACACCGGTCTGACGCTTGCCATATCCAGCGGCTTCCTGCGAACGTCACCAGATCGTCGGTCCACCTTGTGGCATAATAGGGAAACCAAAATTGGAAATCAAGTGTTTTTCTGAGAGTTTTGTCAATTACAATTAATATTTGACAGTTAATAGACTTATCCCCCTCACACTATGGATCTCCTCTGTTCCTACGAGTAGCACAACGCCGGTAAAAAGCGAATGAAGCAATGAATTGATTGAAAATAAATAAATACATTTGGGACACTTTCACACACGGTCGCCTGACCCCAAACTAAGCAAAGTTTGTACTATGGCTGCCAGAGACTGGTATACATACATATATACATATTTTTAATTACATACTTAAATAGATACTAACACTCAAACATAGAAAAAACACTAATGTTCATCACATTGATGTTTGCTCTAGGTGGGAATCGAACCCACGCCCCCACGCTCAGAAGACAGGTTCACTGAGCCACCGAGGCAGTTTCTACTTCTATTTATTTCTACTTCTCTAATTGGTGGGACCCAATTAGAGAAGTAGAAATTCTTGAATGACGGTCTATAGGACGACTCATATGCGTAGGTCCTTCTTAGTTTTAATCCTTAGTATGTTAAGTACGTAGGTGATCCTCAGTATAATAGGTGATCCTTATAAGTAATCACTAAGGATCACCTACGCATATTCTCCTAAAGTCTGAAATCCATCCGCCTTCTCGTCATATCACGCCTGAATAAGCGACAGGTGACAGGCCCACATTGAACAATGGACATCACATATTTGTTAGACAAAAACATGGAATGTATTGAATTTTTCATATATTCTGTAATATCGCACTCTCGCTCCGTTTCAATTTTATTTTGCTTCCGAACAGCGCGAGGCCCTGTGGGAACACATCGGAAATATATTGTAAAACTGTACTAGCTACTTTTAAATTGTGTCGCGTATTTTGTAGCAGTTTATGGAGTTTGCTTTTCCTGTACTTTGTATTATTGTAATAATTTATTTAAAGAAAGGAAGTTTTAGACTTTTGGAAGAACTTTTTAAACTTTACGTACATAGAGAATTTTGTTTGAATTACGATCTGATAGATCGTCTTATCGTCAGAAAAAAAAATTAGAGTCGAATTGATAATCTCCGCCTTTTTGGAAGTCGGTTCAAAGTAAATGGGATACCTGCATAGACATGGATAGTCAGTCTTGTTAAATTTTATATATGTTATTTAAAAAGTTCTCGAAGGAATACAGCTGTAAGTACACAATATAAGTAAGTACAAGTTTTTTTATAGCAATTAGGAGAGAAATATTAAAGTAGGAACAATACAACTTAGTAGTACTTACCTATCGTAGTATTGTGATGGTAAAATCCTATATAGATACCTATTGAGAATACTCTTTTAAATTAAAATTAAGCTAGTTAAATTTAAGATGTAAACCTTAATGTAAATAATTTAAACATAGTTTTTAAGAAATTCATATAGCACGCCCGCGATGGCCAAACTGTTGAAACTCTAAACCACTAAATTAAGAAAAGTTTATGTACATAAACAGTTTAAGCAAAAAAAAAGTTATTTATTCTATTTTATGACCAATAGAATAGAATACTTTTATAATATATCCACTAACAAAAATCTACTAAGGACTACTTTCTATTTGATAGTTTGGAAAAACGCTTAGAAAGTGTTACTAAAACTAAATTTCAGTTACATATTTCTCACCAAACATGCTAAATATTCACGGAGACTAGCACAGTCAAGTGAAATTTACGGTCTAAATTAGCCTACCGTAGACTGCAATAAATTAACATACGAAACTCATAAGTTAAAATGATGCCCTTGGCACGTAAGCTCATTGCTAGAAACGGTACCAGTCTCTGGAACGTCTTTGAAAATAATTTCGAGTTCAAAATTATAATTTAGAGTGTTTGTTGCATACCTACTCATGAATTAGACATTTTATAACAGACGCTTTAGATGTGTTACAATTTTGATATTCGAGTAGTTGGTCTTAATAGATCAAAGTATAGTAACTTTATTAACTTAGGCCCGTATTCTAAAACGTTCAGTAATTAATCTTGATTTCAAAAATGGTTTTACCATATTTAAAAACAGCTTTAAATCGAAATTCATGATTGAGCGCCGTTTTAGCATACGGGCCTCATTATAAGCCTTAATTTACTTTCAGCATAAGTTTTTAGTTTTTTAAAGTAAAGGACGCATTTTTTTTATTTTTCTAACCTCGTGAATATCTTCACAACTCCTTAACTTTGCCCCTTTTTAAAACTTAAAAATAATATTTCGATGTACTTCCTACTAGCTTGTAATATGTCATGACGATCAAATTAGCGGTAGGTACCTACTTAGGTAAGTACTCAAGTCGTCGTCGGACAAATAATAATTGTATTCACATGCCGATTGTTCCCATCAGAAGCCATAAAGGTGCCTACACACCAAAGTCGACGACAGCCGATTGATATCGGTAGATACGTTTTTTGAAATCAGCGGTCATATTAAAAAAAAAAATCAAGCCACACTCAGTCGGCGGGCTGTCTCGGTCGGTTGGCGACTTTGATGTGTACTTCAGGCCAGATGACCTTAGGCAAGAGGTTTTTTTTTAATGACTCTATGCTGTTGGCCACTGAGGTCTTGACAGCGTACCGGGGATTAGGCAAGCGAATAGGGTGCAGGGCCCTTAATAATGCTTACTACTATGGGCGACGAGCGTAAGGGCACCTCTAAGGTACGACTTCGCCTTAGGCTGTCGCCGATGGAGGGGCGGTTAATCAAGAGACTATCCCATTGTTGTGTTTATGAAACTAACATCTTGAGAACAATTATTTTGACTCATCCAGTACAACAGTCTCCTTGTGAAACTTAGAACATGATCGTGTGCTTACGTTGTGAGCAATATTGCAATTTTGATGTCTCAGGCGCACTTATGGGCCACTGAGCAACGATTAAACTGACATAGTTGGCTTAACTTCAATTTTCACTTACAATACAGGTATAAGACGTAAACAAAACACAATCTTGAAAGCTGAATTATTTTTTTTTATTTTAAATAAAACCTTTAAGATTGCAATCAATGGTTTATTTAATTCCGGAATGGACAAAACAATAAAATTCTGAAACCATAAACGTCAAATTATAGTCACGTCTTTTCTCTCAAGGGAGGCAGAGACCACTTCTCTCCAGTTGCTACGATCCTGGCATTAAAACTTATGTAGTAACATACCATACTTTGCTAAGTCATATTTTCGTTTTTTTTTTTTGTTATATGTCGTAAATGTAGGTAAATGTCGAGTAGATAACTAAGCAATAGTTAAAAGTCTACCAATCTGATACCCGTAAATTATGCGTCAAGTTGCATCTCTATCCCAAATCTTTGTAAAACACGAATAAAATTGTTCTGAATGGGTAATTTTGACCAACTGAACCCACAAAACACGCTGTGAACCTGTTAACCGAAGCCTGATGCCTCAACTTGGACAGTAAAACGTTCGATAACAATTCGATTGGACCATGAATGGGGTTTCTTTCTTTAACTACCAGCTTTATTCGATTCGACTAACGATTTGTGAAATATTTGAAGTGACTTGAAGGTTTAAAAAGATATCAGATTTACGAACGCTAAATTAAGATTTCAAGAATTTCATGGCTGCAATGAGCCATCGTAACTTTGATTTTAATAATAGGTCCTTACGTATGAAATTGGCGTTTTGTACGGGAGGAATAAAAAGTCGATTTTTTTTTGTAAAATATATTTAATTAATCAAAGTATGCATCGTTGTTATCTATGCACTTTTGCCATCTTATGTGTAGTTCATTGATCCCTTTACTATAAAAACCATGGGGGCGAGAATCAATAAACTCTTTGAAGGCGGTTTGGACTGCTGCATCGGAGTGGAATTTTTTTCCTTGTAAGAAGTTGTCCAAATTCCGGAAGAAATGGTAATCTGTTGGAGCAAGGTCCGGGGAGTACGGTGGATGTCGCAGACATTCCAATTGTATCTCAGCTAACTTAGTGGTTGTTTGTTGTGCAGTGTGTGGTCTTGCGTTTTTTTTTTTTTTTTTTTTTTTTTTTTATGTAGAATAGGTCGGCTTTTGACCACCAACTCGCCTGATGTTAAGCGACGTTGTGGTCTAAGATGGAGCACGACGACCTATAAGGTACTTATTCACTCTAGCCTTGAAGTTTTGTAGAGTGAAGAAGTACAAAGACGGCAGTTGAGTGAGGCGCTGCAAGTGCGCCACTGCTCAGACCCGTCTTCGGAACGGTTACACCGGACTACATCCCGAAACACGACTGAACTTGCGTTGTCGTGAAGCAGCAGTGGCCTAGAGCGATTGACCAATCTCGGTTGTTTAACAGCTAGTTCTTCCTTCATGGTTTGCAGTTGCTGACAATAGATATCTGCCGTAATCGTTTGGCCAGATTTAAGAAAGCTGTAGTGAACGACACCGGCGCTAGTCCACCAAACACTTACAAGTAACTTTTTCTGAGTCAATTTTCGTTTAGGGCAGGATTTGGCTGGGTCTCCAGGGTTCAGCCATTGCGATGAGCGCTTTCGATTATCGTACAATATCCACTTTTCATCACAAGTAATGATTCGATTTAAAATCCCTTCATTATTGTGTCGGTTGAGCAAAGTAACACAGCAGGCAACCCGTGTTTGCAAGTTCGATTCACTCAATGTGGTGCTAACTAGCGTCTCTCCTTACGTGGTCTTGGTCAGTTTTAATATTATACACCCAAGTCATAATTTTCTGTTTTTATTTTAAGTTGTGTACAAACAAATACTTACACAGCTATGGTTATAAAAAAAAATGTCATAGGCAAGAGATTTTTTTCGGATAAGATCTTCTCCGAGAAAGTCTTTCGGGGTGATTGAGTGAAAGTGTCTTAGAAAGAACGTTCTTTGATTATGAAAAAGCGCTGAATCATCACGAATTGGTTTGAACAGTTTAAAATAAAACCAAGAAGTTTGTAATTCCAATGGTTAAAGTCATAAAACCCCAGCTCGAGATTTTATTGGTCGTTTTGAAGCGCTAAAATAAAAGTAATTTGACGAAAACTTAGTTTAGTTGCTTAATACTTTGGTGATTGCCAGAGAAAATTATTATCGCTAGTAAAATTTTAAAAAAAATCCTTAACGAACATCCTGAATGAAAATTAGGATAACCATTTTTTTTAATTGATAGGTTTGGTGTTTGACCACTGCTTAGAGAGTAACAAGGGTCGCTGTTGTTGAAGATGGTAAGCTTGTTGAATAGAAACTGCATGGCTATTATCCCATGTATTCACAAACATTACTTGAAATAACTGTGCTTTGTGATGAGAGTGTGAGTGTGACGTTTCTTATTAAGTATATTAACATGACATCTCTCACACACTCTACGTACCCTGTGCGTTCGAGCGCACTGTGAGACCTTTTTGTAATAATTATTTGTAAATACTGGCGGAGTTGAAAATGGACTGCTCGTCGTCGTTAGATACTGTGTTGATGTGATAAATTTTCAGTTTGAGGATGGTACAAATAGCCAGTAAGCCGGGTCTTAGAAAACGTCCACCACACGTTACAATGTGGATGTAAAAGAAGATCATTATTAAAAGAAAACAAAAAACCCGTCTGAAAATGTTGTCACTTTTAATTAATCTATATATATAAAATTCAAAGTCCTGACTGACTGACTGACTGATATATCAACGCACAGCCTAAACCACTGGTCCTAGAAACATGAAATTTGGAGGATATGTTCTTTGTACAGTGTAGGCATCCACTAAGAAAGGGTTTTTCGAAATACTACCCCTAAGGGGAGGAAATGGGGGGTTCAAATTTCTTTGAAACTTTTTTTTCTCTGGGTCGATTGACTCAAAAATTGGTACAAATACTCTTCAATTAAAATTATGAGACACGTATATCACAGTTTTTCCAAAATCATCATCATCATCATCCACTTCTTTTTCTTCTTTTTACTCCGAAAACTTTGTTGAGGAAGTTATTAACCCACTACAAATGACGCTTTTATCATTCTTAGGGTTCTGTACTAAAATGGTGAAAGGAACCTTATCATGAAACTCCGATGTCTGTCTGTCTGTGAGCTGATTATCTTGGAAACTGTAATAGCCAGCAACTTGCAATTTGGCACAGATCTAGATAACGGTAGTAGCTACGTATAGTAGGTAAAACGTCACGCCTTTACCCTAAGAGGTGTATTACAACACCCTCACTTCGCCGAACGATATTCAGTCCAAAATGTAATAAGTAGCGAGCCTACCGCCATACATCGGGCTCCAGTCATGTAGCAGATGACATTAAATACGAAGCTATAATTGCTTTTTCCATATGAATCTCCGTGTAAAATATGTGAACTATATTGCTGACATTCTATCAGACTTCAAACCTACTTAATCAGTAAGGGAAAGCCAGGGAAGTCCAAGCCTGTCAGAAGATTACAAACGGCAAGTGAAGAGATTTTCTGTCAATAAAGATCAGGTAGATGAGCTAGGAGATGAAATTTATAATTATGTCTGTCTGATCTTAGAAGCAGTATTTAGTAAAAAATAGACGAAGTCAATAGAAGAAGCTGCTTTAGTATTAGGAAGACAAAACCTACTACGGGTTGTCTTTGCTTCGAAGGTCTAAACTAAAGGTCTGCCAGCATACTGACTGGTGTAGTTTCCGAATGAGTCTGTGTTTATGCTGAGGATTCCTCTAATATCTCTAACACCACCGAACTACCCCTTCGAGTTAAAAAGAGTGCAGTTTCCCCTCAAAGTCTGCTTTGCCATGACCATAAATAAATTTCAAGCCAACTCATAATTGACTAAAATGCTTTTAAAATTATATTTATGCTATAAAAATTATAAGCTCATGGAGCAGCCAAGTGTTTCTAAAAAAGATTAAAATTATAATTAGGTTTTCGTTGTAAACATTATTAATTGTTAATTATCTACTTTCGGTTGTCTTCTAATTTTATCTTTTCACACACGATTTAAGTTCTGTTGATACTATAGTACTACTACTTTTCTCATTCCAGAGATAGTTTAGTTAACTAAAGAACTTCGTCCATATTGCTCTGCTTGGGATATTGTCAGTTTGTGTATTCAATTGAAAGCGAGTGTGACCGCTTATAATATTTGTTTGTGAAGATAAAAACGTCATACATTTTCTGTAAGCCACGCGGGCGAAGCCGCGGGCAGAAGCTAGTCTACTATAAAGACGATTCAAATGACACCTAACATGTCGAAATCTATCAAGCTGGTTAAGCTGTAGGGCGTGCCAAAGAAACCTCAAACACTCGAAAAACATAACTTTTCTTCTTGCGCAGCCGGGTAAAAAGGGTTTACAAGTTTTTACAGAGTTTAGTTTATAGAGTACTGAAAATAACACTTTACTTTTGTAAAATTCTTAGGTAAAATCACACAACGTCAAAACCTTCAGTCCGTTAATTACGCATCTAAACTCCAGTCCAAATTAGTAGTACCAATTATTTACGAAACCAACCACTTAATCAACATTAACTTAGTAATGAGCTATAGAAGGAGGAAATTACCTGCTTAACTTATAACGATCTTGTTTACGTCACAGTTATCGTTAACAGGTTTATTATTCTGGGGAAGTTGACTTTATATCAAAGAGACTTCACAATAAAGGAAAGCTAAGGCTTTTGCCCATTAGTGAATCGACCCCTAACAAATTTGTGGAGTAGTCAACTCGCCAACTAAATCTCTGACTTTGGGTGAATTGATCCCTAAACATTTTTTTTTAATGCAGCATAGGTCGGCGTTTGACCACCAACTCGCCTGATGTTAGGCGACGTTGTGGTCTAAGATGGAGCACGACGACCTATAAGGTACTTATTCACTCCAGCCTTGAAGTTTTGTAGAGTGAAGAAGTACAAAGACGGCAGTTGAGCGAGGCGCTACAAGTGCGCTAGTGCTCAGACCCGTCTTCGGAACGGTTACACTGGACTACATCCTGAAACACGACTAGGTCATTTCACGGCATGGCTTGGTCCGGTAGATGGTATCTAGCCACGGCCGAAGCCTCCCACCAGAGTTTGCTACCCGGTTAGCACACACGGGGACCACGTGTAGGGAATCAAAATAGCGTACACTCCTACGGACGTAGGGTAGCTCAGCCTCCAAAACACATTTTTGAGGAGTGGTCAACTCACCTGAAGTTGAGTTTTTAATGTTGGTCCTGAGCCATAAATTTTAATATGGGAAGGCCGTTTAAATAGGGTAAGGTCCGAAGCAGGCGGCCAATACACTGGACTATAGCTGAATAGCCTAGTAGGAATGAATTGATCGTATTGCGATTTAACTTTAATGGCATATAGTTTTGGTGTACCTTCAATTTGCTCTACTTACAGGGTATTTCTAAAATAACTTAGTCACTCTTGCACCTATTTATAATTAAACAAAACAAAAAGTCAAAATGTTTTTATTCAATTGGGTATCAGAGAAACACTTTCGAACGTCAAAGTTGCATGCAAAGGAAAAAGAGCCACTATTCAGAAGAACAGGCAAGAAATTAAGGGGCATTTATTATTTATTTTATTCAAAAACAACTTAAATTTTGGCTTGCAACTAGATCAAACCATATTATTTCTATGTACTAGTAGAAGTAGAGGCTACTTGGTAGAAGTGGAAGGCTCCAGACCTCTGTGTCTTCTAAATATAGTTAGTTGGTACTTATTACTACACTATCGCATTAGGTATACCTGTAATGATAGCTGTAAGTTGTGAAACAAATAAATAAATAAAATAATTGTTAGTCTTATAATATCCTCATTTCGTTAATGTCAATACAAACGCCTCATCTGGAACTAGCATATTCGAATGCACTTATAATGTACTTACTGAGCATATCTGAACTAATTCTTCGCTAGGGAGGTATAATATATCTACTCACTTCGCCCCATACACCTCTCTCGTACGTTTTTCAACTACAGTGGAAACTTGTTTTTTGTTTATACTATGGGTTCAAAGGCTTTTGTTTGCTCTAGTTTTTATTTTTCTAAGCGTTTCCACTATAGCTAGAGCATTAAGCTAACCCAAAATTGTGCCGAAAAACTAATTTCCAACACAATAGTTGATACACCTACTCGGATCCCGCTACGTGGTCAGCCGTTCCCGGCTAACTAGCCGAAGGTAGAGCAAACTTGCGAGGAGTTTGTTTTTTAGTTAATTAGTGGCAAAGACAAACAGCGGTTGCCGTAGTTGCCAAGTTGCAGCTAACTGGGGTACGGTTTGGGGACGGAGGATGCATTTTGATGGTTCACATCTCCTAAGAAAACCAAATTAGGTAAGTATCTTACTTATTTGTGCCATATTAGGTGTCAAGCAAATAGAACGGTCGTCTGACGGTTAGCAATCTATTAGCCTATATTTGTCTGAAATCAAGTAAATCAATTTGTTTTAAAAAATACTAACTACAACCCGCAGTTTTACGGTCTAAGACCTTTACTTTTTTCGCAATGAAAAGTACCCTATATCCTTTTCTGTACCCCTGACATCGTCATGCAACATTTCATGATGATTGGTTAGTTAGCGTGAAAGCGTAACTAACAAACAAACTCACTTTTACATTACATATCAGTGAGAATGTCTCTTAAAAGCTGAACTGCGATTCAAAAAAAGTTAGCAAAGAACCTATGAATAGTTGTAGAAATCTTAGCTGCATTACAGTTAGAACTCTACTTGCAGCTTAATTGCTAATTATCGTCACGCCTTTCCCCCGAGGGGGCTGGCAGAGGTGTAATACAACACCCACACTTCGCCGGACGATATTCAGTCCCAGTCATGTGACAGGGGGCGAGCCTGTCACCATATACCGGGCTCCAGTCATGTAGCAGATGACATAAAATGCACATATGTTCACACAATGAACAAATTGGTGCGTTCGAACCCGCTCCCTCTGGCTTCAGAGGCGGACCTTCTCTCAACTAGGCTGCCATCGCCTAATTATATCTGTACATAAACTGTTTCTAGGCTGTGTGTCCGTTAAGGATAAAAACTATTTCAATCTATATTTTATTTATCTATTTATCCCATTATTTCAATTGATTAAATTAATTAAGTAATTCAAGCTTCTATCCAAACACACACACCCGAAATATACAAACTTATACTAGTGTGATGTGAAAGTATGTTAATTATGTTTTGTGAAGTAATTAGTTATGTATAATTTTAACGTTGCCTTCTCTCTCTCATTTATATTTTCCACCTCGGAAAATCCAACAGAATTTGAATACAAATAAGTTATCTGACACAGACGAGACGCTGAAAACGAGTGGCTGCAAGAAAGCAGACGAATCTGCATTTGCATCAACATTTCATGTAACAAAGCGAGACTATCTCACTCATTATACTCAAAGTGCTGTCTGAAGTACATGCAGACAATTACGAAACTGTAAAAACAGTAAGGGAGTCGACACACTTTAGTCGCCGAAAGAAATCAAGCTGCACTCGCCGTGTCGGTGAGCTGTGTCGGCGGGTTGGCGAATTTGGTTTGGTGAACGCCCTAAAAGACCTCTGTAAAAAACGTGTTAGTATACTACTCTTCTATATTAAATTGTTTTCTACTGTATTGTCCAAACAAACTATTAGTAAATATAATGCCTGAGGCCTTCGGGTGGTTTTAAAACTGTGACGTCAGTCAGGACCGGTGGTCTTCTTGGCCTATATCAACTTACTTTTTTACCATTTACGATTAAAAAACTTTTATATTGAAAATACAAAAAATAGAGACAAAGCCTCAGTGTTCAAAAACACTGGACGTAGTTATATAATGATGGCTCGTTACTAAGTGAATCTACACACCAAAGTCGCCGACAGCCGCTGACATGATGTCGTCGAGCTGCGTCGGTGAGTCGGCAACTTTGGTAAATAAGTAAGACTCCTTTACAAACAAACTTAGCTTACATAGTTGCTGGGTTTCCTGCTCATAGAATAAACTGTCGTAAAGTAGAATCGGCCATACTGCACACTTGACGCCTCGCCAATCGTATTTACAATTTTGTTATTTTGAATGTATGACCAAATAGCTAGGCAACGCTATTTAGGCATTGGTGCGCTAAGCAACCAAATTTTTGGGTTAAATTCAGTGTCGACAGTCTCTCACTGTTTTTATGTTGGACAATTACTCCGTATTACGTACCTCTCATTGTACCAATGGGTTGAATAAGAAAAGTTCCAGCGCAGATGCTTTGACGAAAGTTTAACTCGAAACAAAGTTTATTTGAACGCGAGTAACCACCTTTGTCAGGAATGGGGAATACATGGATCTTGTTAACAGTAGAATGTCGTATATAAACAATGAATGAATTGAATACAAATTTATAGTTTTTAGGTATTAGTTGTAATCAATGATTATGTGTAGACTGACTTGATTGCTGTTGCTATCAAGCCAGTCAGTTTGCTTTTAGCGAACATTTTTCAATTTTGCTAAAGGCGCTTCGTATCTAGAGTCAGGGTTTTTGTCCATCAAATCAACCAATCACCATCAAATCGGGACAGCCCGCATTATTTTCAAAGTTTTGCAAGCAATACTGATTAGAAGAACATTCATTTTAAATAAAAAAAATTGGTTGCCTGTAAAGTCGGTATACGGGCGAAAGTTTTACGTGACAACGACTTTTTATGTCTGTCTCTCTCGCTCTTAGGCGGGCTAACCATGCCCGAGTGGAAGGGACGCGTGCCTCTCACTCGCTCTCATTGTGAGCGCATAACGTGAGCGGAGCGTAACGCATTTTCTTGAAGTGTCACCCGGCAAACCAATTTATGAGACGTTGTCACGTCAAAATATTGCTTAGGATCAATTTCAAAATTCTTTATTCCATTTAGTAGGTAATTTTGTCAGTGACTGGTCAACACAACGCACAACATTCTTGCAAAAAAACTCTTCTTTGCCAACTTTTACACGAGATAGCTTGCACTATTCTACTCTCGTGAATATCTATCGATATTTGCAAAGTTTTCGCGCAAATTAATAAATTTCAAACAGTTACTACCGCAAATAGTAGTCCACTCAATCTTTAGCAAGTACTGTTCCCGCCGGGTTCAAAGTGATGCCTCTCTGAGAGATTGTGGATTTCCGGAAAGCTTTGAGATACTTTAGAAGAACTTTTAACGTAAATATCGAGTAAACGGTAGAGAAACAGTAGCATATTATGTCTGAAACTCGTCAATTTTGTTTTAAATAAAATAATGTTTCGTTATTGTTATGCTGTTGTTCTTTGACTAATTCATGATCCAAAAAAACAAGGTGTATCATTTAGCAAACACGTAATGACACCATCGTCAGCCGTCTCTTTTGAACTTATTATAAATGACCTGATTTTATTTTATTTTATTTGAATTGGTTCGGTAACAGACTATAGGCCACACACATATATATATATATAACACATAAAGGTGCCACCTTAAATTATATGCATAAAATTTTAACCTATAGTGCAAATATGACCGTACATAGCTTTTAAAATGTATGTACATTGAAACTAAAAACTATAATTAACCATTTACTAAATTCTAATTCATGATAGGCTACTTACTAATACATTACTTAATTAAGTTATTTAAAAAATATTTGAAAGTTACTAAACTACACGAAAATATGTCTCTGGTCCCGCTTAGATAGTTATAGGTGCGGCACATCCTGACTACAGGACTGTTCCGCGAGACATTATTGTATGCAGGTGGTATGCTAAATAGCTGAACATTTTTAAGCAGCTCACTACTAAACGCACCATTGACAATTTTGAATAAGGTACACAAATCTGTGACAGTTCTTCGGCTTTTGAGTCTCTTTATTTTAAATTTGTTTAACCGGTCAGGATATTCCTCTAACTTTCGCCTTATACCAAGTCTAACACAGTGATCGCAAGAATCTACGCTGAATGCCCTCAATTCAGTCTACGTGAGTGTATTCGCGGTCTTGCTTTAGCATCGATTGACATCATTACGTGTTACTGAATTCTATACCGGGCGTAGTATAATATTATTAACTTTGGACTAATCTGCTTACTGCAAAATAGTTTTGACAATCGTAGAGATCTGTCAAAAACTTTTTGTTTTTAAATTGGCTAAAGGGGCAGACCCTTTGGGTTTTGGAGCTGTCAAAAACTTATGTACCAAGTTAATGGACCCTCTTCATTATCGGCGATCAAAGACGTTTACCCGTGAGAAATGATTATGTGGAGAGCTTACTACTCTATAATCACCGATTGTTTTCTGTTCATTCTCTATGTGATCAGACAATTAACGATCATCGCCGATTGTGAAGAAGAGACTTTACTTTAGACTTTACCCAAAAAAGGAAAATTGAGCAATGATTTAAAATTTAGCAATAATAAGAAGAAGAAGAAATTAGGTATAGACATCCTCTTCAGAGCCCCAAAACACTTCAATCCAGGCTTTTATGCCTAGTTTGAGGTTCGCCGGTAATAATTTTATGGCAAATGTTTTTCTAGAAATAATTTAAGCATTGTGTTTCATTGTTTCATTGTGAAAAAGGAGACATTTAGATCACTCCCACTGCTTTAGATTACTTTATACTTTAGAATCACCTCCTTTGGCTCAGTATCATCAAGAGTTATTCATATTCATATTCATTTTATTCATAAAATGTAATTTTACATGTCAATTTAAAAAAAAAATACAATCAATGTATAATAAAATAAATCAGTAAAAATGTCAAATTCAAAAATTACACAACACAAGAACACACAACTAAACTAAAAATTTTAAGAATTAAAATTATTAATAGAATCATATGTCCGAGTTTATACAAATTCATGAAAATTATAAAAAGCTTGCTCAATGAGCCATTTTTTAAGTCTGGTTTTAAAAGATTGCAAGCTAATAGCTGCAGTAACATCGTCTGGCAGGTTGTTGTAGACTGTTATTTCCTACAAGTAGCCTAAACACTCCTACTTATATACCGAGTCTTAAGCGCTTAACACTCTAGTGTAATAAAACAAACAAAAACAATAGAAAACGAAACAGGACTGGGCACGTAAAAAGCGATGCCTGTGAACCATAAAATCCAAACAAATCGCATTATCCAGTGCACGAGTTATCCCTAATTACACAATAGCACCGGTGCGGTGGTGGCGAGTTTAATCCTCTCTTTGTTCAAGCAAACACTCCCTCAGGAGTTGGGAACTCGGACCATGTGTAGTGTGTTTCTTTGAGCTCAACCAACGACTTTCTACTCTGCAGACATGTACATCTTACTGATAAACGTTGTTTAGCCTCGGAATAGTTATACAATGTACTGTCTTTATCTTTCTTTTAAATTTTTGAATTCGAAGGAAAAAGACAAGAACACTGTATTATTTAGAGGCCTTACAGCATTTACAATACAATACAATATAACTTTATTGCACACCTAAAAACTACATGAAAATCTTAAAAACTAAAATACATTTTTTGGCAGTACAAGGCGTTTCTTAAAGAGATAGACTACATTGTAATGCTTATTCGCAATAAGTAGTTCCTATAGCTGAGCTTTGAAAAGAGAGATTGATAACTACAACAATTGATGTTCCAAGACATCCTATGCTAGAAGCTAGTGGTTCTGTGAGCTGAAAACCTCGCGGCTGGCTTGCAAAAGGCCCGCCTCTCAAGCCAGAGGAAGCGGGTTCAAACCCAATCGACGGCACGCACCAATTTGTTCATTGTGTGAATATATGTGCGTACATTTTTGCCGAAGCTAAAGCATTAACGCATCACTAGCTAATGCTCGCTATGTCAATAAAACTACAGTTTAACGAGTCACGCGACATATGGCAGTGTTCAGTTTTTACCTCACTCCTAAATAGTTATCTCAAAACTGACTGCATGTTTGGTTAGTTGATTCTTGCTTTACAATTTCAGTGCTGACAGTTGAGATTAATAGCATATAAATCATATTTCAGGTATGCTAATAGATAAGATGAAAGTGGACTACTTGTCTACGCGAATCGATATCAGAACGTATTGATTGACAAACATTAGCAAGAAAGCGCCAATGCGCTGTCTGAAAGTGTTTTCCTTCTACCAGGCGTCATTAAGACGATTTCATTGGTTTTAACTATTCTGTTCAGTATGCGATCTAGGTGCATGAGCTTAGAATGAACTTGATTACGGATTTCAGAGGTCGAAGCGCTAAGTAAGCTTTGGTGCAGCGGACAGAAGCATTTGTGACCCTTATCCGCAATAGAGCGCTCTGCAGAGAGCATTTTTGAGTCTTGGTGCCGTTTTATCATTTTATCCTGAGATAATTTGCATCTTGAGGGTGTACCAAAGGTAAAATAGAACGTTCAATGCAACGCTGAAATGAAGCTCTAAGCCACTCGCCACATACGTATAGGTATGTATATATCCATAATTTTATAATTTTTACCTAGAATAAATTGTTTAAAAGTATAAGACTGCCACTCAGAAGTCATAGTTCTGGATTTGCTAGTCCCTAGTTCGCTTAGTTTAAAAAAGTTAACTTAATAACATAAACATAACATAACAAATCGTTACGCCTTCCTATCAAAGGGGCTGGCAGAGGTATACAATACCTACACTTCAGACATTTTCAGTCTCGAATGTGACAGGAGGCGAGTCTGTCGCCATACACCGGGCTCCAGTTACGTATCAGATGACATACAATACGCACATACGTTCACACAATGAACAAATTGGTGCGTACCTTCGGCTGGGCCCGCTCTCTTTGGCTTGAGAGGTGAGTCTTGTCCAACTAGGCTATCATCGCTTGAATGACAATGGGTATATCGACAAAATAAATGAACTAGCACTCAAACGAATCAATAAACCAACACAACACAAGGCCTCGTTCAAGGAGACGCGGAGCGTTGCGCGGCGTTTTTAGCGTCGCGTTAGGCGTTAAAGTTACCCGTGCTGATCTGCCCACGCTTATCTCTGGTTCGCGCAGGTAGCCGCTACACAAACCAAGCAGGTATAAGCAGAGTCCGCTCGTTGTTTCCTTGCAGATAAAGTAAGAAATGGCGTGGCACCCCACAAGCACTGTACGGTGCAGGTCAGAACTAAATGACGTATGAGAGCGTTCTCATAAAGCGTGTTTCACACTTTTTTTCCCCTCATTTTCTTGCTTTTTCTAGTTTCTTTATAAAACCATGTTGTATGCCAATAAATCATTTTTATCTTTATCTTTATCTGGAAGGTGAGGCTCCCTTTCCGAAAAAGGCGGTAAGTCATTGTTAAAATCTAACTTTAACTCTAACTTCAACTGTCCCAATTAGCGCCCTAGAGCAAACCTATTTTGGGCTGCTAGGGCAATTTGACTCCCCTCCCTCGACAGTCCAAGCCGAGGCCGTATCGTAGAGGTGCCCTTGAGCTAGTCGCCCATAGCTCTAAGCATTATTAAGGCCCTGCGCTATCTGCGATTGCCTAGTACCCAACACGCTTCAGACAGAAACAACAGCATAGAGTCATTAAAAAAAAGGTGGTTTATTGTTTAATTCTTTTGAGCCGCGCGACGCGACGCTGCACGCGCCGGACAAAACTCCACGTCTCCCAGAAGTAAGCCTAAAACTGTCATATACATCATCATCAAACGATACTAACCTCAATACAAATAGGTGTGAACGGAGTCAATCAAAAAACGATCGATCAAAAGTAACCCAATTTGGTCTATAATGAAATAATAAACATTTTGGTAATAAATAACTTGTTAATTGGCGTAGGAAAGGAAGAGTGGCCTATTCAACGCCCTCATGTTCTCGAAGATATACTCAACATAAATGTGGAAATAAATACACGTTTCTAGATAGCGTATTTTCAGTATACACCCTGTATACTGAACTAGGTAACTCACCAAAAATCTCTTAAGGGTTTATTATACCCATCAATATGAACAACCTTTACTATGAAGCCAATCCTGTAATCGCGAAAAAAAAAACAGCTGTCCCATACAAAAAGTTCAATCACCTGAGACAAATGTATAGAGCAGCCACAGATCTAGGATGTAAAAGATCGACAGTGACAATTCGATAGTGATACAAAAAAACATTTGCGCATGCGTGAGTAAATTAGTGTTGTGAAAAGTACTTATTAATTTATCGATTGACCAAAAATGGTCCTCCGGGTGCTTGTCGATAAATATAATCTTTCGCATACCAATTGAGTTGTTTTTTGTTCCAAGTAACACCGCTGCTGAGCTAAAATGAATATTAATCACTAAATGGGTGCTAAGCTAGGCGGAAGAGTTAGATATCAGTGTCACCATGTATCTAAATTAACATAAGAAAGTAAATAATAAGATCAATATCTATCTATCCTAGTAATTCGCTTCGAATTGTGACCCTTGACCAATTTTACTCGTATACGGATTAGGATAAGTAATGACACTTATCTCATTGGTTTTGTACATTTATTTATAATTTACATATATATTATTTAATTAAATTAAATATAATTAAATTAGACTTGGATGTAAGACACCCAAAATGTGTAAATTGAATTAAAAATGATGATCAGAAATTGAAGGTACATACTTATATTTAATACAAAAATGTTTTACGCCTCATCATTCAGTACAAACTCGGTAGAATGTCAATTTACTTTTGATCGCATTGATTCAAAAATGTATGCTTTGTTTATGGATTGCACCCATCGCCTACCTAATGAACTTTGATAAAAACTATCGATAATAATGACGTCATCTTTTTATCCATCTCTAGTGAAAATCGAGCATAAACTAACTAATATTTTAATGCTGAATTTCATCACCAATTCTGCTTTCATCTAGGAAATATAGATGTTACGAAGAAACGACAACAACATACCGCTGCTGGTAAATCGGTTTTTGGAACCAATTTATGTTATCTCTTAGACAAAATTTAGACAAAAACATCACAATGGAATTTTCATATTTACTCATGAAACGACAAATTTTGTGGGTTACATCTTGGATTCACATCACAATTGCTAAACTCACAAGATGACATAACTGCATTTAGTTACAATTGCTCTCTTTTGAGTCTATTGTTAATTATTTCAGTAAAAATATAAATCATAGGAATTTTCGCGTGCTCCCAGGTGGCTCGCTGTCATTAATGACAAAAGAATTATTGACTAACATTTTATTTGTAGGCGACCTCTTTCTCTCTTGTGGAGTTTACATTTCGATGGAGACTTCTCTGTCCCACGCTTCGTTGGTCTTTTGCGAAGCAAAAAAAAATCTTAGGTCTGTGAGAGCAGCTGATTTTATTTCGCGATTTCAGAGTTTGCACCATAGTAGAAGTTGTTCATATTGATGAGTCAAATGAACCCTTAAGAGGTTTTTGGTAAGGTACCTATAACATTTTTACAAAATAGATAACAGTACAAGGTTAATTTGGTTAAACATAATTTTTAATCAAATGTGAAGTTTATTTTTACTGTACTATTTGCTGCTTATCTAATACAATTATAATTTTATTATGCACTAAGTATATTTGAATACAAACAACTAAGATGTATGAATACATACTTTTTTTACTTTCCTATTGATGCAATCGACGTAAAATGGGTTACAAGACAATTTAACCGTAAAATAGAGATAAAAATAATTATTTTGTTACAAAAAGTGAAGCAGATAAATCATTGTATGGTCCTTAAAAAATAATGCTTTTTAAAAAAGCAAATTATGAATGAGATTTAATAATGCATTTTACAAACTTCACAATGTTTTTTACAAACTTAACATGCACTGACCGGCAATAAAGTCAACATAGTTCCTGTCACAATGACAATGTTTTCATTTTGCAAAATTACTGTATGGTACAACCAATATAATTATGTATTAATATACCATGGGTATCGATCCATCATTGATAAAAAATTGGGTTGTTCCTTATTCATCCTATGACGTCTCACCCCACGTCTTATTTTTTTCCTAACTCATCCCATGTCTATTCTCAACTCATCTTTCATATTTTTCTAAGCAATGTTTGAATTAGCTTTTTTCACTGTAACGTTAAAAATAAATTTCCTACATTTCTATGAGAAACTCAGCCGGACGGTATACCAAAGCTCCAATTCAACACGAAAACGAAGTAATATTTCAATCTTTCCGAAACACCATTGAATTGCTGATATATTGATGTCGATTGCACCAATTTCTAAGTCCGGACTTAAGTGTTTAGTGACTATTGAACTAGTTCGAGCTTTGTGGGCGTCTGAAAGGAAAGTTATGGTTTCCGCACTTGGAACCCCGGTCATATGTGAGACTTTACTATTGCATTCAAAGTTTATTGGTAAGCTGAGTTTTGGCTGAGTAAAAATGTTGGTGGAATTATGTACACAAATAGACCTATTTTTTTTTCGGTACTTACTTTCATTTTCATAATATTTGCAAATAAATGACTTATTTAGATACAGGTAAATATTAAGTAAGCATTGACTGAGTATTTATTTTTTAATCGGGGTTGTTATTAATTGTTTAGGTATTTGGCGCGATGATAGCCTAGTTGAAGGCCCGCCTCTCAAGCCAGAGGGAGCGGGTTCGATCCCAGGCAACGGCATGCACCAATTTGTCCATTGTGTTAACATATGTGCGTATTGTATGTCATCTGCTACATGACTGGTCGCTGAGCCCGGTGTATCAACATGCTTGCCCCCCTGTCACATTTGGGACTGACTATGGTCCGGCAAAGTGTAGGTGTTGTATTACACTTCTGCCACTCCCATTGGGGGAAAGGCTTATTTAATATTTTTAGAGGTTTGAAAATAACCCATGTTCTGTGCAAAAGCACAGAACATGGGTTATTTTGTAAAGTAAATTCCAGTTTTTTCATCTACCTACCGTTTACACAACCTTGAGTAACTACTTAATAGTTATTTGTTAGTAAGGCAGCAAAGTTGTTTTTTGGCGCGATTACTTGTATTGAAACCTGAGCAAGTGAAGAAGTCCAGGATTTTAATACAGAATCCTGAGCGTAGCGAAGATTTTAAAGATACGAGATGCAGAATTATTGTGCTGCTGAGCGGAAGACACTACTTTTAACCTCACTAAAAATTAAAATTTATTGAATAAATCGGTTCGAATTTCAAAAATATTTGCCATGCACGGATAAAATGCACTTTTGCACTCAGATTTGGAATAATAAACAGAACCTTTAAAACTGAAAACTATGGTGAGTAAGGTAAAATTCATTTTTCTTTTGCTTTATCAAGTCTATGTAAGTACGAGTATATCTCTCGTTGGTCTGCCAAGTCCTTTCTTAGCTCATATAAATCCTCAAATAAAACACATCACTCTTGCTAGCAGTTCTTAGTTCAATGGCAACACATTAATTCTAGAGGTGTAATTCCTTCAAATGGCTACTTGTATGGTTGCCACGATAATGTTTTATAATGTTATTTGCAGTTTTATTTAGCAAAATTCTTGCAAAATAAATAAAATTTACTTAAAATGTCGGTCACTAATCTGTCTAATAAATATTAGCAGTATATTCTGTAAAAATATACTGCATATTTGCAAAAACGATGTGTACTTTAGAAATTTTAATGAAAATATCAAATATGGATAGAATAGAAAATATGGATGATATTTTTTTTTATTCTAATACCTGAAAATCGGTCGGAAAATATTCAAGACTTCAATGATACCTATCCCTTATCATGTATAACTAAATCTATAATTAAATATGCGAAAGTGAGATTGTTCGTTGTCAGGAGTACCTACAGGAAAGGACTAAAATCCCAAAAAAATATTTGTTGTTTAAGGACCGCGGGTTAAACAATAGAGACAATAGACAATAGACAAATATTTATTTGTAGCAAAAACATACAAAAACAAAATACAAATTACACAATAATAATAAAAAAGAACAAAGCTTTTGCCACAAACCGGTCCCAACTCAGCATAATGCCGGCTGCTGTAGACAACCAGCGCTGGTCTTCCGTTGGAACCGGCAGGTGACGTCACGTACGGATGCGCGTAATATAATAACGGCAAAATAATAAAAAATAAATCAATTACATTAAAATAGGACTTACTTAAACACTAAAAGTACTGCCCTTGTACTGCCGAATTATATTTTATTTTTAATATTCTCTATAGGTTTGTTTTACTTTGTATTTTTGGTGTGCAATAAAGATGTATTGTATTGTATTGTATTGTATTGTATTGTATTGTATTGTATTGTATTGTATTGTATTGTATTGTATTGTATTGTATTGTATTGTATTGTATTGTATTGTATTGTATTGTATTGTATTGTATTGTATTGTATTGTATTGTATTGCATTATATTGTAAAAGACGCAAACAAACTTGAAAACCGCAGGTAGTACGAGTAGCAAGTTTAACATAATTGTTCGTTAATTGAGAAAACCATCGCATCGGACTTGATACTACAGTGTGCACAAAAAGCTCAATCGCTGTTGTGTTAAGGCCCCGTATTACATCACCATCAAATATTTTTTTTTGCGCAAGTTTGATATGAAGGATTATGATGATCAGGTGCAAAAAATTACAGCCGGTAGAAGAAACAACTAACTAAAGTTACAAGATGTACAATTACAGCTACCGTTACAAAAAGTACAATTTTAAAAATCATTCTTATTTTGGAAAAAAAATTACATAAATTATCTTCTTAAAAAAGCTATCGTAACGTAGTTCTCTAAATTTTCAGCAATTACACCACATTCTTTTTTCGATTAATAAATAGCCAGATTAGTTCTCTAAAGTTTAAACGAGCAACTTATTCTTATTTGTGTTCTTATTGCGATGAATACCAATAAAAACGGCAAAAAATGTATACATTTTTTGTCTATGTATACATATTTCTATGTATACATATTTCTAGGTGCCGATCACATTTTACCATCCTAAATGATTGGCAATTTTCAACTCTAAATAAAGTAGTTACGTAAACTTATGTGTGGGCAGATAATTGTGGAATGACCGAGCCTTTACTCCTTGCATGTACAGTGGCCGTGATGGTCCCTTCGCACCGACGCTCTGGAATCGTGTGCCCTGTTGCACGAAGGGGCCACGATTACTCTTTTCGATAAAGAGCTAGCACACAGCGTCGCTGTGAAGGGACCATCACGGCCACTGCATTTGCAAGAAGTTAACAGAACAGCTGGTCCTCAGATCCACTATACACTTTTAGGGTACCGTACCAAAACCATATGTAATAACTCTGTTTAAAACTGAGCTAAGTGTCAACCCTAACGTCTCCAGACGTAGGTCACGTTAGTATTCCGGCTTCGTAGTGCGCACAAAACGTTTATAGGTCTTCTTTAATGACCTATTTCGTACCTAGAAGGTACCTACTTGTAGGTAGATGAAGTGATGCTATTGCATCATTAGCTTGTTTATACATGACTAGCTGTTTTGCTCGCGGCTTCGCTCGCGTTTTATATTCTATGTCACTCAGGAATAATGTAGCTATTAAATGTTGAAAGATTTGTTTAAATCGGACCAGTAGTTTTTGAATTAAATTGTTACAAACATACAAAATATATTTGTACATATGTCATCTGCTACATGACTGGAGCCCGGGGTTTGGCGACAGGCTCGCCCCCTGTCACATTTGGAACTGAACATCGTCCGGCGAAATGTGGGTGTTGTACACCTCTGCCAGCCCCACAGAGCCCTCTCGGGGGAAAGGCGTGACGATATGTATGTATGTTTACACACAAAAATATGGTCGATTTAAATACTACACTTTTTACTAATTTTGCTATTTCTTTTTTAGCTCTGTGTGAGCTGAAAACCATGTGAAAACGTAAAAATTGAGGTACAAAAATATATTTAATTCCTCTTAGCCTCTGAATCGGGGCAAAAAATGAGGGCCAAGAGAAACAACCTTAAAAAACATAATTTTATCTCAATTTAAAAAATACTGAAAAACGGAATCGGAAAAATGACTAAGTAATTGTTTTTAATTATCGAACCAGCTCTTCACAATATTTTACGAGATTCGGTGAGATTTGCTTTCTGTGAAGAAGAACAGCCGGAAATGCAAAAGCATTTTCCAAGCTAAAAAAGGGGCACGCTTCATCAGTGTTGTGCGCTTCCTCGGTCTACTCATTAGTAGATAAAACATTAACAAACGAAAACAACCCCATAAACAAGTAACATTATTAAAAGAAAAACAAATAAAGCCAGCTGCAAAATGTTGGACCCTATGGCACTCCCACTATCAAGACGATTCAAATGACACCTCACATGTCCAAATCCATAGAGCTGATAAGGCTGTAAGGCGTGTTAAAGAAACCTCATACATACATACCCCCATATATACATACATACACTCGAAAAACATTACCCTCTTTCTTGCGCAGTCGGGTAAAAAGTACTCATTCTCTATAGAATGAGTACTTTTTACTTTTTACTCTATAGAATGAGTACTTTTTACCCGACTGTTTGTTTGTTTCTATAAACCTTAAAATTAAAGAACACTTGGAAAGAAAAAACACCAATACATAGAAATACATGCCATCCTTTTTTTTATTGATTTATTAACACAGTATCAAAGAGTATTCCCAGTGAGAGAGTCACTGTGAATCCCTACAAAATCCCGCCATTGAAAAATGTTTTTAGCACCAACAGCTGTCAATTACGTATTTTTTCGTTCGACATTTGAAATGTTCCTGTGTTTTTCGTGTTCAATTATTATGATTCGAAATTGACGTGAATTTCGATATCCGGGTTCCGGATTCCGGATCTAATAGAGCTCCGGGCGCGAAATACGAAACTGGCCGGATTGGGTTTTGTTATGCATTTCAGGTTGAATTGATGGAGTAACTGAATTTGGAACAAAAGAGAAGGCAGATGTTATGTATGATGGGATGTAGTCCGGTGTAACCGTTCCGAAGACGGGTCTGAGCAGTAGCGCGCTTGTAGCTCCTCACTCAACTGCCGTCTTTGTACTTCTTCACTCTACAAAACTTCAATGCTAGAGTGAATAAGTACCCTATAGGTCGTCGTGCTCCATCTTAGACCACAACGTCGCTTAACATCAGGCGAGTTGGTGGTCAAACGCCGACCTATTTTACATAAAAAAAAAAAAAAAAATGTACCATGATCCAAAAAAACAAGGTCTAGCATTCCGGTAGCAAACACGCAATGACGTCACTCGTCATCGTCATCCGTCTCTTTCGAACTATTTGGAAATGACTTATTTCGGTCTTGCTTATGCATCGATTGACGTCACTACGTGTTTCTGAACGCTATACCTGGCGGAGTATATTATTAAACCATGATATTTAGTATGTGTACTTACCGACCACAGAATATGCCCTATTATGTTACCGACACACTTGAAATTTGTAAAATCGGGGATTTTAATTCGTAGGTGTTCTTAAACAAAGGGTTCATTAACCCAGAGTTAAAATGCTATAAAATGTGTGAGCGCGCGTTAGCAAATGATGCGTTTGTGCTTCAGCTTTGACAAAAATGTTTTCGGATGTTAAATTCTATCTGGATCTCAGTCTTCCTCTACAGATCGATTCTTTTGAAATTTTTGAATATGAAATTTCCAAAAACTGACTCCACAATCAAAACTGTCCAATTATCGAATCTCACAAAACTTCACGAAAATCGGTTAAGGAATGCGACCTGAAGAGAAGGGACAGACGTCAGATGCAAGGTCTACAGCTCACAGAGTCAGTAGTGTGTAAAATGTGCTAACTCAAGTCTGTAAACTGTGTAAAATGTTCTAACTCAGTTTCAGTTTAACCTCTGATGAGCAGTCAACTCTGTGTTAAAAAGAAAGCTTCGAGCTTCTGCAAATCGATAGCTTCAGGTTAAGTAGGTACTGAATTGCGTTTCGATCCAAATTTATTATACCTTTAAACGTATCATTTCGGTTACTTACCTATAAAACCCTCAAAAATATTCGTAACAAAGTTCCATTTATTCAAATACTCCTTACCTCAACTGGGAGTACATTGTACGGAATAGGTTTCCTTTAGTAAATACAATGTTTAGGATAAGGTAAATATACGATACTTTTCCTTCGTACTTAAAGTGTTTTGTTATCACCAACAAGTCTAGGCTGTTGCCTGGACTGGAGCACATATTGCCTTCCCCAGAATATGAGGGAAAATTCCGTGAAAAATTATCTAACTACTGGTGAAAACCGCATCAAAATCCGTTGCGTGGTGTAGGAGGAGTTAGCGGATATAAGAAAAAAAAAGAGTGCGTGAAGTCCCTCCGCGTGGATGAAGTGAAATTTATCTATATCTTTTTTACTACGCGCATGCGTTCGAGTGCCACGCATTGACTCTCGCTCCATCTCTTTCTATTCCCCCTCCCCAGGAGCGTTAAACGTTTTACGCAACCATGTTGGAAGTCGCATTAGAAGGTTCACTTCAAAAGGAAACAGAGAGACGCGAAGAGCGACTTTTATACTATGCAGAAATTGAGAAGAAGAGGCCATGCAGAAGACTGCAGTCGTTTATACACAGAGACCATAATATAATAACCAGTAGACAGCTTGTAATTATTACCACTTGAGAAAATAATACGTCAAAAGCGTCAGAGCAAAAACTCTGCCGGTCGTCTCTAATTAGCGGATTGCTTTGATAAATTTTCAGTTGTCCAATCTAATCGCAATCGCACTCGTCTTGCGCCCGACTGCACAATCTACTGATTTCATTATCTTTGTTTTGTGGCATAGAATATAAACAAGTAATTATAATGTTACACTCAATGCAAGTTGTTCAATGTTACACTCAATGCAAGTTAAAAGCAAAACGAGGAACTTTAATGTGTTAAAATTACACAAATATCACCGCGTTTTACTCGTATATGTCTAATAATGTGTTTAGGGACTGATTTAAAAATAAATATTAGAAGCAAAAAAAGATAGCAGAGCGTGGTTTCGATCCACGGACCTCTGGGTTATGGGCCCAGCACGCTTCCACTGCGCCACTCTGCTACATTTCAGCTCTGCGAAATTATGGACAAGTAGCTCAAGTACTGAATAGTACGTCAAGAAAAAAATATTTGTTAGGAAAATGTGACATAACAAGTACATGTAAGCCGTGTTATAATAATAGTACCTGGATGGCCGAGCTTTGCTCGGTATTTTTTTTTATTTTTTTTTTTGTGTTTTTTGGATAATAAACAATTGATTTTAATCTAACCTCAAAGCAAACACTCATTGACTTCGTGTTACTTAACAACGCCATCTGCTGTTGTGTCGTTAAAGCAATTAGTTGCTCACAAAAAATAGTAGTATTATTATTCGCCAATAGATGTCAGGAAGAGTCATATTTTTCAGTTGAGATTGATTATCGATAAAACACGAATAAAATGATATTTTCTAAAAATGATTCCTAGCTAGATCGATTTATCGCCCCCGAAACCCCCTATATACTAATTTGTATGAAAATCGTTGGAGCCGATTCCGAGATTCCAATTATATATATATATATATATACAAGAATTGCTCATTTAAAGGTATATAAGATATGATACTCCGCCAGGTATAGCATTCCGAGTCAAAAATGGTCACGTTCGCAACACGTAGTGACATCAATCGATGCTTATGCAGTACCGAAATAAGTCATTTACAAATAGTTCGAAAGCGACGGATGACGATGACGAATGACGTCATAACGTGTTGGCTTCCGGAATGCTGGACCTTGTCCAGGTTTCATGTTTTTGTCCTCCTTCGGCCTCACAAAGTTTTAACTTTGGTTCCAAGCTTGGCTTCCATATGAAATTGCCAAAATGCGAGACACATTGGCTTTATTTTCAATTTTGTGTTCAAAGACACAAAATACATATTGGTGTGTATTGACCCCAAGACTTAGGTTGGTGCAGATATGACCAATGTCTGGCCATCTATAGATCGAATCGTCATCGCGCTGAGGGTAGTTTTCGAATAGATAAAATTATCTCTACCTACCACATTTCTGGAGCAATCATATTTCGTCTAACTTCATAATTTGTACCTTAATTTTCTTGAGAGCTTCACGTTTCTCGGTAACTTGTGCCTAACTTTCATTAGACATTAGACAATCGGCCTAGCCAGCGTACAGATTACTCCACAAGTCCTTAGTAACTAAAGACCAAGCTGCAGATTATTTAGGAGTTATTACAAGTAATAACACAGCTTATGTAACAATTGTTATCAGGAAAAAGCTCGTTCTGTTCGCAGCCTTCGAGAAGCTTCCGAAGTTAGACAAGAACCTTATTAGTAACTAGCTACTCGTAGGTACAAGTTTTGCACCGTATGCTGTAGCCGGTGATAGTTGGACCATTTAATTAAAGTTGAGGGATATTACTCATACTAAAAACGACTGCAAACGACGGACTTGGCGGCGAGCCCTTAAAAAGTGAGAGAAGGAGTAAAAGTATAATCGAAAGATCGACCAAGCGTTGGCGAGCGAAGCTTCTATGCTTCAGCTTTGACAAAAATGCTTTCGTATTTCCAAACTCTGTCCGGATCTCTGTCTTCCTCTACTGGTCACATTCCTTAAGAGTCCGGCGACCTAACTAACTTCGACCTAGGCGACCTAGACTAACTTCGCATTCGCTTAATGTATTCTATAGCCATTTCGTCTAGAAGAAGAAGACAAGCGAAGAGAGCGAGTAATGATACTGACGAGCCTTTAAACTTAATACCTGCAGAGTGACAAAGTACAAAATTTTTTTTATGTCTTTTGCACTACTGTAATTATACTTAAGTAACTAAGAATTTCTTTTGTATTATTAATTTATTTAACAGCCAATGATGTAGAAAACCTGCCTATGTAATGGAATTTTTGATTTGCTTTGTATACCTATTGAATAAATCAGTCAAAAGTGACCCCTTTAAAATGCGGATAATTTTCATAGCTCTATTTTCGCTTGAGAACGTTTAAAAAAAACCAAGAACATAGGGGCGGAGATATTGTTAATTTAATTGTACATGCTAAATTTCATCATAATCTGACAAACGGTTTTCAAAAAATTTGAGTAGCGCGTTTGTATGGAAATTTCAGAACGTCGCGGCCCTCTTAACCAATCCTCGTGAAATTTTGTGAGTAGGTTTGATAATTATACATCATTTTTTTGCCGAGTCATTTCACAAAATTAATTGGTTAAAAAATGCGACCAGAAGAGGGAGAGAGAATTCCGCATAGAGATCCGGACAGCATTTGAAAATACGAAAGCATTTACGAAATACGAAATACGCTAAAGACAGACGTCGGCTCCGAGGTCTACACAGCTCACAGATCCACTAGCTCTATATGAGTTAGAGTGAGAGAAATACTTTTTTGTCGACAAGAGTCTGTCGTGTGCGTTTGAGGGAAAGCTTTAAATCTTCCGACATAAAAAGTAAATTACGAACTAGAATAGATTTACAAGCCTGGATGTCTATTTCAGGCCCAGACTAAATAGAGAGAATTCTGTGATTGTAAGTAGATACTAACTTGTGTTGTTACAAATTTTACTCCTCTATAGAATTGGCTATTCAAATATCGTCACTCAAACTTAAAACTAATAGCTTTTTGACAATTATTTTTACATACGATTAAGTCGGTTATTCCGACTATAGTTAGCTCTTAAGCCAATTAGCTATCTCAATTCTTTGAAAGAGTTGTGCGGTTAATAGCGTATCAAATACATTAGCACTACGTTTGAGTCATTAGCGTCAAGTAAGGGCGTCATCACTTCTACATCACCATGTCATCACCCATGAATAATATAATAATACACCTATTCTCTCATCAGACTAGATCATCGGCGTCTTATTTGAGTATGGCTGTGGAACTGTGAGCTGTTTATTTACTTAGCTATCAGCGATCTCTCAATAGGTGAGCGATTCCGTGAAGCGGAGGGTGGCAAAATGCAGTTTACTAGGGCTACCATTTTTGTGTTTTCTTAGGACATTTTGTTTTTGCAACTGTAACTGTAACGAGTATATTGTCATATTTCATATTTTGCCTGGAAAACATTGGTAGTGCTTACTAAAGTCAAAAGAAGTATAATATTATTGTCAGTCAGTTAGGACTGGGCGTACAGCAGTGTAATTTTTCTAAGAGGCTTAGCTAAATAGAATTATATTAATTGGATTGGATTTAACCTCTCTAAACTTCATCGTAATCATTCTAATCTTAATTAATATTACAATTAAAAAAGGGAGTTTGTTCGTTTGTTTGTTTCTTACGCTTTACGTCTAACTGCTCAAGCGATTGTCATGAAATTGCATACACGTTGTCAAGGGTACTAGGTCACTATATAAATATCCAAAAAACACCCACATTAAAATTATATTCTTAATCTAATCATGAAATTGCATACACGTTGTCAGGTCACTATATAAATTGACAAAAAACAACCACATTAATATTATATTCTTAATCTAAATTTTTAGCAACAACGTTATTATTAGCTGATGATCATAAGATTATTCGTATAAAATTTTGCGTTAGTAATTTATTTCATTAATTTAAACCGAAGCAAAAATAATTTTAGGTCTGTGTTTGAATTGAACCCCTGATTCCGAAACACTTTGAATCCCGAAATTCCAAATCAATTCTTGGTAACCCCAAGCCTATTTATCATTCCGCGCTGAAGTCAATTAGTACCCTTCTAAGAAGCTCGACGTGTTAATTAGTTTCTCCGATGCCGATTCAGAGCTGAGCAGAAGACTGAAGAATTCAAAAGAGTAAACTTGAAGTAGATTACAGCTTGATTGGGGTTTATAAGTGTTAAATGTCTTATCTTACATACCAGCTGCCTGCCGCGGCTTCACCTAGTAAACTTGTATCTAACTAGGGGATCTACTGTTGCATTCGTTTTCAAACGAATCTATCTTTACAAACGCTAACGCTGAAACTACAGTTGCTGATAGGATGACATTTGAACTGGTATTAATGTCACATTTTATTTATGATTGAATGGGCCCACGTTTGACCACAACACGCCTGATGGAAAGTGACGATGTAGTCTAAGATGGAGCACGCTTGCCCATGAGGTGCCTATTCACTCTTGTCTTGAAGAGACACAGGTTGTATCTATTGCTGGCGAACACCGAGGCAGGAAGTGCGTTCCACTCCTTGGCAGTTCTTATTAGGAAGGAGTTTTGAAAGCACTTAGTGCGGGCTATATCGTTTTTTCGTGATAATATATAATAATTTCTTAATGTGTATGTATATTTGTATGATATGCGTTGCGCAGTGAGCGACGTAAAGATAGCTTCATCTACCGCTAGCATCATGTCGCTCGCTGCGAAACGTATCTCATGCATACATACAAACCAGAAGTGTCGTTGTCTGCTGCTGCCGTCTGCGGACAGAATTCGGACATACGAAAGCATTTTTGTCGAAGCTGAAGCTTAGACGCTTCGCTCGTTTACGCTCGCTCGGTCGATCAGCTGCCTCCATGCGATCAAAATCTGTTTAATATTCCTTTCCGCGTGATTAAGCATTCAAACATTCAAACATCCCAACAAACAAACTTTCACATATGTATGTATCTATAAAATTTTACAGATTGATCATCTGAAGAATGACGTAATGCCACTGCCCATAGAATGTAGTCGGCGTGTAGTCTCAAATTTAATAAAATGATTAGTTAAAATGTGCTTTGTCCAAATCATCGTTGATGAGCTTTGGTCAGCCACAAAGATAATTTAGGGATGAGTGTCATACGAGAAAGAAAAACTTTTTTTGAAAGATTTCTTTTGATTACAAACAGTCGGATGGTAAATTAAACAGTAGGTTACTCCTATTAAGTTAAGAATAACCTGGTGAAAACCGTACGCAACTATTAAATTGTTTTCTGGCGTAAATTTTTACGCTGGTGGAATGTTAGTCTTATTTAATACCTATCTATCCAGTACTTAATGATTTGCCTAATATCAGACTACCCATTGCATCATTAAATTTAACAGAATTTAATGTGTTTTAGAGTCCACATGCCATCCACAATTTACTACCAATCCTAATCTTAACTACTCAACCAATCACCATGAAATTTTCACGTTGTCAGGGGTACAGAAAAGGAAAGGGGTTTAAGGTTTAAGTTTAAGGGGTATATCAAGGGAGGGGGGGCTTAAAAACCGCAGGGCGCAGCTAGTGTTGATAACATACATATCATCACGCCTTGCCCCCGAGGGGGCTGGCAGAGATGCAATACAACACCCACATTTCGCCGGACGATATTCAGTCCCAAATGTGACAGGGGGCGAGCCTGTCGCCATACACCGGGCTCTAGTCATGTAATAGATAACATACAATCCGCACATATGCTCACACAATGAACAAATTGGTGCGTGCCGTCGGCTGGGTTCGAACCCGCTCCCTCTGGCTTGAGAGGCTGGCCTTCTCCCAACTAGGCTGCCATCTCTTGATTTAAAAAAAAAATTACGGACAAATGCCTGCCAAATTAATTCAGCGCCATTATCAACATGGAACACTTTACCCAAACTCTAAGCACGTAATAAGGATCGGTTTCAAACAGTCTGCAACACAATCGGTTCCTATCTCGGTTGACCTAAGCACCGAAATTCCATTCCAACTTAGCACTACGTTAACAACCAAGCTACCTCGTGCAGAAGCTAGGCAGAATTAGCATAAGCAATAAAACTTTATGTGAAACACCGCTGGACATGGAACTGTAACGGTGAGACACAGACGAAACTGTTTTAGGACGTAATTTGACTAAACGGCTAAGCAAGCCTGATCTATGTATGTTCAAATTTCATTCCTAAGCTATACATCTATCAATAAAAGATAGTGCGGGTGAGATTAGAGACTTTTTTTACTCTTAAAAGATGCCGCGATTTGCAAATCATGACTTAAAATACAGCACCCTAAATCTCACTACACTAAAATATGGAATCATCAATGAGTGTAATAAATTAAGCAATAAACAAAATAAATACGGCTGTCACCCGCACCATGCTACATTGAACAAAGTATAATCGTGTCTAGTCTAGAAATTGTAGTCTCAAGATATAGATTTAATGGAAAAAATAACTCTAATGCTATATGTGATTTCCGTCTTACAAATATTTTTAGCTCCTCAAAATTGGCGGCTTATGCTGTCATGGGTCACAAAAATACAAAACCTTCAAGCCTCTCTTATATTCAGATATTACCCTACTTCGAAGCAGTCTGATAAAATAAGGTTTTTGTTTTAGTTCTAGTTGCTTTTCAGTACGCTGATCAAAGGCTGCCAAAAGCGACTGCTGGCAGGCGCTGCTGCAGAGCCGGTCGGCCGCCGCGCGCGCCGCTCTCGAGGGCTATTCCTACGCGTGAGATGCGATAAGATTTTATATTGGTCACTCTCACACCTATGACGTTTCAAACGAGAGCAACAAGGACGAAAACAGGGGAGACGAAAATCTCAAATGTCCGAATTGGGCCCCTGTACCGCTCTGCACTCCGCACTGGTGGAGGCAGTGCGACTCGGACTCCAGTCCCCTACTACACTGGATGTAGAGGAGTATCACAAGCTCATAACCTAATTTATTATTATTTTTCTATCTTATTAATTTTCTTAGTTATTTTATTTTGTACCTTCTTAACATGGATGTTTAAAATAAAAACATTTTTTTTTTTTAATTTCAAAGAACCTATAAAAACGGCTTGAAAGGACATTTACAGTATTACATTAACTTTTATCATTACAGTTTATAGCAATAGCTTCAATTAAAACTAGAAATGTTATGTTATTGTTAAACCATTCCATGTTCATTTATTCCGCGGTTCAAAGCACTCACTACGTATGGAATTTTAGGAAACGCATACGGATCCACACGTGCAGGTGTGGAAATGGCAAATTAATCTAGGTTATGAATGGCTTGATGATAATTTAGGATTATGTGCTTAATTAAGAATGGAATAGAGTTAATATTCTGTACTAGACTTGTGTTTGTGAATACTCCATGTACGATCATTTATCAACTTGTTCTATAAAACCTGTACTACGTTAGTAGATGTAAGTATAAGAGTAGAAATATCAACGATAGTGTAATCTTTGATTAAGTAATGCGTCGATTTATTTCATGGTTTTATTTTAGCTACATTGGAGTTTTGTTGGAAGAGTAACGTAATAATAAAAATAAAGAGTTCTGCTTCTGATATAAATTTTAATGTTTTATTATAATAATTATGTTTTGTTATCTTTCTTCGTTGGTACCTACTTAATTCTTAGGACTCATTTTGAGTATTTATAACCTGGGTATTCAGTTTATTATTATTGCCCTGCAATTACGCATAAAATACTAAAATAACATTGACATGACGTTTAACAATAACATTTTATAGTAAAATAAATCGCATACCTGAAATTCCTTTATTAAATTATGTCACCTAATTTAACGCAAATGACAATTAGTACTTACTTATCCTAATCCTAACCAATGTTATAAATGCGAAAGTGAGTTTGTTTGTTTGTTTATTTGTTTGTAACGCTTTCACATGTCGATTACTCAACAGAACGTCTTTGAATGTAGCATACACGTTGTCTGGGGTTTAACGTGTTGGGTTTGACGTTGTGACGTGTAACTATTGGAGTTATCAATAATTCTGATTTCTGATTTCAGCAAAGGACATAGGGTACTTGTTATCCCTAAAAAATTAACCGTTCTTGTGGGACCTCGAGTGAAACTGCGGGGCGCAGATAGTGCTATATTTATTGAATAGGTAGGTATCTTTATAAATAGCACAATTAATTTTGATTTTCCTTATTTTACGTACAAGGTATAAATAGTTAAAATAGGTAGTCTATAGAGCGTATAGAATTGCTGTTGTCCAAGCAGTAAAACTTGTGATTTACGGTAACATCGATCGAAAAGCGGTTACAGGGTTAGCCGGATCGACACTAAGCTGAAAGGAGCTCATTGTACCTAATATCATTACAAAGAATGTTGGCCAGTTCCATGTGTTTACTGTGCCATTCCTTGCACTCAGTCTTGAAACAGGTAAGAAAATTCTGACTTTCCGCAACTTCGTTAGAAGAACTTTTCTGTATTCGTAAAAAAAAAAAAAATGGTTTTACAGAAAAAAAAACACTTAACACATTAAACATACATTCATACAAACAATTTGTACACTTCAAATAGAAAAAAACGGGAGCATCATACTTGATTTTTACTAAATACTTTTGTCATATTTTCACTTTAATACCGCTCAACGCAAATAAAAGACATTTGACATACCGATCCGTGTTCATAAATTTATTTGACAAAATCTTCTTTGTATCGAACCTCTAAATGTTATACCAATATTTGATTTAATATAATCTTCAGGTGAAATAACATCAGTTAACATAGCATTATGAAATACCCTTCCCTTTAGCTTAGCATAACCGTTTCATATAGCCCAGTCTCAATACTACTACTATAAAAATAAAATGCAAGTCATATTATGCTAATACTGTTGACCAAAGTTAATGTAATATTAAACTTATACAGAGGCCATGAGTTCGAAAGAGTAAATGGTCGCTGTTTTGTCGTGCAAATACCTTTGCATGATATTCTGGTTCAAACAAATTGAGACCAATTTGTGCAACTAAGTTAGGAATAAATTAGTTTAATCTGACTTGCGCCTATTAATTTTGTATAAAGTTTTCAAGCCGTGTGAATTTACATTTCCTATTACACTAACTACTTTTTGGTTGAGTTGGAGTTTTAGTCGTCAAAATGAAGATCGAAGATTTTAGTACAATTTTTCCAACGCTTTGATCTTAAAATGTCAAAGCTTTTAATGTCATCTGCTACATAGGTAACTGGAGTCCGGTGTATGGCGACAGGCGCCCCCCTGTCACATTTGGAATTGAATATCGTGTAAATTAAATATCAGCGAAGTGTGGGTGTTTTACACCTCTGCCAGCCCTTTCGGGGTAAAGGCGTGACGATATGTTATGCTATGTTATGTTATGATCTTGAAATAAGTATATAGTACAACTTTTTAAAATTCACAGAAAAAAAAATTCTCTTCGGCCACGTATTTACAAAACCGGAAACTTGTAACTAGTTACGTCAGAAGATAAATCTTTGTTATACGATACTATCATCTGTTCCATGCATTTAAGTCGCAGACCAATGATCTTTTTCTATAAAACAGCCGATCCTTTTTCGCGAATTTTCCAAAGTTGTAGGACAAAAGTAGTTTGTTTTGATCTACACATGGACATGCATGTTTACATATAAACTGTTTTTTTTTTTCAAAAATTATACTCACTTGTAGTTATAATTAACAAACATAAACAATTACACACTCACAAACTTTCGCTTTTATAATATTAGTGTGATTGATTTATTTCTTTAATGACCCTGCAAATTAATCACATCACATCTAATTTATTTATAGTGCTTATGTAAACCAAAATATCCTTATACTTACGTAAACCAAACTCAGGTAAATACATGTAGGTACTTAGTAGATAAGCAACACATGCTTACAAAGTTACTCATGGTCATTGTCATAATTATTTATGTCATAAAACCTAGGTATGGACATTTATTAAAATAGTACGATTATCCTGTATATTGCTGTCAACTTCTAAGAATCTTCTAATTAATATTGTGGTACTAAGATTGCATTTTTTATACTATTTTCCGCAAACCAACTTCTTTCAATATAATTGACGTTTAATACTACGACTAAGTGACTACTAAAAATTGTCATATGTCAGTGCCTATTTTTATAAATATATTTTATAAATGATAGACCGACAGATTTAGGGGGCTGAGGTACCCACGTCCGGAGTGTACTCTATTCTGATTCCCTACACGTGGTCCCCGGGTAGTGCTAACCGGGTAGCAAAGTCTGGTGGGAGGCTTCGGCCGTGGCTAGTTACCACCCACCGGACCAAGCCATATCGTGAAATGACCTAGTCGTGTTTCGGGATGAAGTCCGGTGTAACCGTTCCGAAGACGGGTCTGAGCAGTAGCGCACTTGTAGCGCCTCACTCAACTGCCGTCTTTGTACTTCTTCACTCTACAAAACTTCAAGGCTAGAGTGAATAAGTACTAAGATAGGTCGTCGTGCTCCATTAAGATGGAGCCTCGCCTTTTTTTTTTTTTTTTGTTAAGGGGGAGGTAAATGCCCTCGCATTTCCCTTCCGCCGCAAGGGGTGACGGAAGGGGGTATGTGGGAATCGAACCCACTAAACTCCTCCCCCGGGAGCAGTCCTCCGCCAAGGTGGGGTGAGATAGGGTCGATGGAGCCTCGCCTCTGTTAAGCGATGTTAAGCCTTATGTTATGTTATGTTAAGCCTTATGTTACTCGCCTGATGTTAAGCGACGTTGTGGTGGTCAAATGCCGACCTACTCTACATAAAAAAAATTTAAAAAAAGACGAGGCAGGCAGGTTACTCACTAGGGGGCTTAGCACGAGTTTTGATGGGTAACGAAAACTTTTTTCGTTTAGTTTTGCTCCATACATTTCACCTAGTTCCTTAACATTTCTGCCAGGTGCGCTGTTTTGAATTGTATTGAGCCAAACGAAAACAAAAAATGTTTTTGTAACCGTCAAAACTCATGCTAGGGGTACAGTTATATCTAAGAAGTAACGACCATCTTACAAAAACTGCCTTCAAATTGTCCTAGCCATTGGTTTTTAAAACTCGACTGCCTCAGTGGCTCAGTTGGTAGTGAACCTGCCTTCTGAGCTTGAGGGCGTGGGTTCGATTCCCACCTAGGGCAAACATTCATGTGATGAACATTTGTGTTTGTTCTATGTCTGGGTGTTAATATCTATTTAAGTATGTATTTAAAAATATCTAAGTATGTATATCAGTCTCTGGCCGCCATAGTACAAGGTTTGCTTAGTTTGGGGTCAGGCGACCGTGTGTGCAAGTGTCCCGAATTTATTTATTATTTATATGTCGGGGAAACATAGAGAAATAGGAAGCCGAGTTTTCACATCTCACTCCTGATGTCGGAGAAAGCAGGGAAAGGAAGCCGAAGTATCTCTCATCAGTCTCATCCCAGTTCTGATGTCGGGGTAATGTAGGAAATAGGAGCCACGCCGTCGCATCTGATCACACTGATGTCGGAGAAACATAGGAAAGGCCGCCGCGCTGTGACTTTCCACTTGTGATGACGGGGAAAATCTAGTAGGCCGAGGTGTTGTGTCTGATTTCTCATCCGTGAACTCGCTATCATTTATGGTCGGCGTCAAACTTCAGGAACGTTGAAATAAGGGGACAGCATTGAAGGCTTTTCACTATTTTAATTATACAGTCACATAGACTACTTATTTAGTGAATGATCACAAAGATAGTTGGCGATTTAGAGTAATGGGTTTACGAATGACCATTGCGTGCGACCGCTTTCAGCCCAGACCTGTCAACCACTGACTGACAGACATGACGTTCGCCCGAAATCCCAAACGCAACTCCATTCGGTGTTAACCGCTCTAAATTACCATAAACAAATCGATTAATCGTCATAAACCACAGATTAAAACTACCGATTAACAACTCTCAAACTGATTTTCTTTATCCAATGATATCTCGCGCCGTCACGGCCATCCTGCATTTTCACACGTCCTCGGGTGAATAGTTCATCTCATCATCTGTGGACAATCATAAAAGTGCTCAAGTAACCACTTAACGCTCGGTCATTCTGACCGTCTCAAATCTAACTCCACAATTTCACAGAAAGCGAACACAGTTATGGGATAACACAAAACACAGTTAAACCCAATTCTACCAACCATATACATCGTACCAGAGTATAATCGACTCTTCCAACAGTAACTTCATATTCGTTACCTATCCCCATAAATTGTCATGATAATTGAAATAAGCAACTTGACTTTTAGTGAAATAAATTGTATTGGGACCAATCGAATAATCGAGGCTAAAACTAAATTATTAATCATACATCCCATGTTCCAAGAATTTAATCAAGCCACATTGAAAATCCAATGACGGTACACATACGCGGTTTGGACTTATGAAAACTGCTGTGTCCAATTTCAACCGAATAACATGCCATTTAAAGTTGTCACTTAGACTTGCCACACAGGCTAGGTCCCTCAGGGTGACAACGACAACTTCCCAGGGTAAAACTTCCTAGATTGACAACTTCCGAAAACGACAACTTTCGAAAGTGACAACATCCTAAATTGTCATCTACCTAAATTGACAACCGTCAAAATTATGATCTTCCTGAAACGACAACGCGTATTCTCGACCCTTTTTTTAAATAACTGCTGCAGACTGTACTTTCATTCGTTTTTGTCCTTTGTACCACTTCATTTGTATGTAGTGTATCAACAAACTAACAAACAATTCATATCACATCACACATGTAGTGCACTTTACTTTTCTCGAAATGTTACTTTCTCAATTGCCTCATTGAAACTCTATGACAAAGGTGCTATTGCGTTTTTTAAACTTTTTTAAAGTATGTCAGCTTGACAATCCTAAAATGCAAATAGTGTTGATTCCTTTCATTATTATTAATGAATTTCATAAAATCACAAAAAGGGAAAGACTTTTTGTTATGTAATGGGTACAAATACAATTTCATAAAATTTAACAATAACAACACAACTGTATGGAGATGTGCTAATAGGGATTTGTGTAGTGCAACTCTAACTTTAAATAGTACGAAAGTCAACATTTTACGAGATTTTTTAATTTTACTCGTACTTTAATGTTACACCGGGCGGAGTTTACTACATAGGCTTACCACACAGGCTAGGTATCGTCACTCAGACTATAATGCAACAAAAGTAAGGTTATCAAAGACTTGCCACACAGACTTGCCACACAGGCTTGCCACACAGGCTTGCCACACAAGCTTGCCACACAGGCTGGAGCCACATAAGACAGTACCATGTAGATTAGTGCCACACAGGCTATTGCCACACAGGCGAGTGTCACACAGGCTATTGCCACACAGGCTATTGCCACACAGGCTATTTCCACACAGGCGAGTGCCACACAGGCGAGTGCCACACAGGCTGTTGCCACACAGGCTGTTGCCACACAGGCTGTTGCCACACAGGCTGTTGCCACACAGGCGAGTGCCACACAGGCTATTGCCACACAGGCTACTGTCCTACCGGCTACTGCCCCTCAGGCTTAGTGTTATCAAAAGCATTGACACTAAATAAGTTATCTATTGACTGCATGACTCGTCTGTGTGTGCCGTAATCGGCACATTCTGACCAAACTGTTTGTGGGTATTTTCAAACTTTAAACAACTCCAATAGAAAATAACACTCTGACATACATCGTTTACGAATATCAAATAAAATGAAAACTTCTCACCGGATTCAATTGCTACTCGTAGGTGATCAATGGCTGCTTCATAGTGCAGGGGCCCAATTCGGAGATAGGAGATTTTCATCTCATCTCGATCTCGATTCCTGGAAGTCTCCACTGCCTCCGACTACTCGAGACATCTCGCGCCCCAGCCATCGAGATTATCTCGATCTAGAGCAACTTGAATAAGGCATCTCGAATTCAGCCATTTTTTTTCGGGGTATGATGGAATCTCGAGTTGTAAGAATAGCCCTCCATGCATTGACCGGATCTCGCACGTTGCTGCTGCTAATTTTGGTGCCCTTTTTCGATCAACGAGTGGCGATGTAACCTCGTTGCAGTAGTAACACGTAGGCGTCGACGTTTTGTTCGGTACACTGCTATCCTTCGTCTCTCGTTGTTTGTTAGTTGCGTCACATAGCATAGACTAGGTGTAATCAAACGCCGTCGAGATAATGCAGACGTCTACTCGATGCTCACTCTCTCATTGCCGTTCTGCTGCACTTTATGCACCACGAAGAAACAGTCCGCACACTCCACAATAATAGCACGTACACAGTTTTCTCAGTGTAGGGGCGACCCTATCAGCCATCTGTTGCTATGCCACTTCGCTTCCAGATCATTGCAAAATTGTAGCCAAAGACGGAACCATATCTTGTTGCTGTGGACGTTATTCTTATCCCAATTTTGATATCGGGGAAAGAGAGCGGTGGTCCTCGTCATCATCTTCAGCACTCATCTTGTTAACTGTGGGCATTAGTCTTATCCCAATTCTGATGTCGGGGAAACATAGAGAAATAGGAAGCCGAGTTTTCACATCTCACTCCTGATGTCGGAGAAAGCAGGGAAAGGAAGCCGAAGTATCTCTCATCAGTCTCATCCCAGTTCTGATGTCGGGGTAATGTAGGAAATAGGAGCCGTCGCATCTGATCACACTGATGTCGGAGAAACATAGGAAAGGCCGCCGCGCTGTGACTTTCCACTTGTGATGACGGGGAAAATCTAGTAGGCCGAGGTGTTGTGTCTGATTTCTCATCCGTGAACTCGCTATCATTTATGGTCGGCGTCAAACTTCAGGAACGTTGAAATAAGGGGACAGCATTGAAGGCTTTTCACTATTTTAATTATACAGTCACATAGACTACTTATTTAGTGAATGATCACAAAGATAGTTGGCGATTTAGAGTAATGGGTTTACGAATGACCATTGCGTGCGACCGCTTTCAGCCCAGACCTGTCAACCACTGACTGACAGACATGACGTTCGCCCGAAATCCCAAACGCAACTCCATTCGGTGTTAACCGCTCTAAATTACCATAAACAAATCGATTAATCGTCATAAACCACAGATTAAAACTACCGATTAACAACTCTCAAACTGATTTTCTTTATCCAATGATATCTCGCGCCGTCATATATATCTATTTTAATTGTTAATGAATTGCCTGAAATTGGCAGTTTTTGTTCGCCAGAAGTGTTAAAAATAGACAATTCATTAACAATTTAAAAACAATGGCTTATTAGACCTGAGGGCCTGGAGGCCTACCACGATATGTTATTGCCGTGAAGTGATTTTTTTTTTTTTTAGTTACACTCCACGGACTCCGGGGACCGTGACTTTTAATTATTATTTAGAGGAATACAGGTAGAGGGGGGTTAGTTATTAATACATTTTCTCTTGACGCTGAGCAACTGTGAGTCGTATCGACGCACAATAAGGTGCATAATAAGCACGGTGTCGAAAACGAAACATAACCATCGTGACAATAAGATCCCTGTCAGTGTTGTCGTTAAAAAAATAATAGATCCATAAATAAATAAATAAAAACTATCCATAAATTAGAAACAAAAATGGGTTTTTCCTTACTCATAAAAGGTATTAAATTAAAAAATGCGATGACAGCCTAGTTGGAGAAGGCCCGCCTCTCAAGCCAGAGGAAGCGGGTTTAAACGCAGCCGACGGCACGCAACAATTTGTTCATTGTGTGAACATAATATGTGCGTATTGTATGTCATCTGCTACATGACTGGAGCACGATGTATGACTACAGGCTCGCCCCCTGTCACATTTGGGACTGAATATCGTCCAGCGAAGTGTGGGTGTGCCCCTACACCTCTGCCAGCCCCGTCGGGGGAAAAGGCGTGACGATATGTATGTTTAAATTTTGACCTGTTAGGTGCTTTTTAACAAAAAAAATACCCTCAGAGCTTTAAATGTCAGAAATTATACCTATGTGAAATTACGAAACTTTTCCTTAGAGCTTGTGCATGAAAACAGTTTTATCTAACACCATTTCAGTTCCGCAGTCTGCATCTATTGTTGTCCTGCATTAGTTTCATCAAAAGTTAAACTTTAATTTTAACCCATTTAAAAATTCAAAACCATTCTGAAAGTTTTTATCAGTGGAAATGCAGCAAACCTGAGAATAGCCGGACCGGGTTTTGGCAATCGAACTGGTAGGAAAAAGTGATTTATTTGCCTACAGACACCAGCACCTGGCAGTCTATAAAATGAAAATCAATTTGAAATTCTAGCTCATGAAGAATAGAGTCTCATTTTCTGTGTAAAGTTGCAAGAAAGTCAGTGCAAGTAGTATTGACCTGACCTACAAGACTCATTCATTTATTCAGTCTTTCGTATCTACAAGAGGTGCCTTCCCCTGCAGGATGTAAATTAGAATGTTGGGTTCGAGAAACCTTTTCAAAATTTATTGCAAAAGCTAAAGATGGCAACGGTTCAAGACGTAATTTTGTAGAATTGTTACGATCACTGTTTATTCACATTTTTGTTCATTCTTTTGCTCTCAGAAAAGTGCGAGAGCAACTAAGAAAAAACAACTTGAATGATTGCATTCAGATCAAACAATACCAGAGAAGGCTTAAGCCAAAGTGAACATTGCAACGAATCGGTTTCATCTACCACAAAACTTAACTAATATCATAGTACATTATTAATACTAATATCGACGGCCTCGGTGGCTCAGTTGGTAGTAAACCTGCCTTCTGAGTTTGGGGGCGTGCGTCCTTTTCCCACTGAGGGCAATTATTCATGTAATGAACCTTTGTGGTTGTTCTGTTTATGTGTAATTATCAATCCTGCTCACAAAGATTTACGAGAACCGGTTGAGGAATGCGACCTGTAGATGAAGACAAAGATCCAGACAGAATTCGGGCATACGAAAGCATGTTTGTCAAAGCTGAAGCATAGACGTTTCGCTCTCTAACGCTGGCTCGGTCTATTGGTCTACTGGATCCAGTACTAAAAAATGTAGTTGCAATTGCATCACATTCCTAGCTAGGTTTTAGGCACAGCTGTGTCTATGTTTGTTGCGTTGAACGTTTAGAAAGGAACACTGAACAGGTATTCTGCCCACGCCTCGATTATCATTGGATAACCGGCCCTTTTTATGACCCATGCTTGTCTGAGGACAATTTAGTACGAAGACAGTTGTCTTGTTAGATTTGCATTGAAATAGTCAGACTCTAGATTTATCTTCACTAGTTTTATGACCAGTGGCCTTATTCTGAGATTTAAGCTTTTCATCTCACTTTTTTTCGTCCTTGTTGCTCACGTTTGAAACGTCATAGGTGTGAGAGTGACCAAGATATAATCTCATCTCATTGCACGCGCAGGAATAGCCACCCATCAGGCCTAGCATGCGCGACAAAGGTATGTCGACTCTTTTTATCGAGACAGACATATGTTTGCACATAGCCTTGTCACGTTCTCTCATAACAAAAGAAGAATTTTGTTGCGCGCACATGCCATGGGTGCTAGTGAGTCAAATGGACGAGATTGGTACAGGATGAGATGAGTGGCTGGCAAGGTAAGAGGCCTATGTTTATCATTGGGTGATTACAAGCAATTATGATGATAATTTTTTTAGCATTATGCATGACGAGCTCGAGATAAACAATGGAGCAACATCGATTAGGAGTCAGACTGCAATTTTTTTTTTTTTTTGGCCGAAGTTTAGTGTAGCTGGGCTAGTTTGTGGCCGATACTGCATCGCTGTAATGTGCGTATTTGCATTTCTCTTCATGCTGATTAAGAAACCAACTAAACCAGCGGTCGACAACCTTTTGGCAGGCAAGGGCCGCACATTGCCAAAATAAGCAAGAGACGGACCGCACTTGTTAAAAAAAAATTACAATAGGTTTATAACCATACATATTTTACCATAGGTATCTATTTATTTATGTAGGTATTAACGGATCTCTAAAAATCAATGTTTATCTGTCTCTGGCAGCTATAATAAAAGCCTTGCTTAGTTTGGGGCAAACGACGTGTGAGCAAAATGTCCCGATATTTTTATTTATTTACAAAACCCTCGTGGGCCGCAAGAAGGAGGGCCGAGGGCCGCATGTGGCCCGCGGGCCGCGGGTTGCCGACTGCTGAACTAAACTATCTGCTGATAGAAAGTCTGCATTCGGCGTTGAATTTTACAATGCGGGAATGGCTCTTTCAAGTAATTGTTCAAAGATTTAAACAAAACAACGCTAGTAGGTAAATCATGAGAGAGATATGGTATTTTTGTTGATTGAATCAGGCGTTTTGCGGAAGTTCATCTTTAAAAGCTGTATTTCAACAAAATTTAAACTCTAATTTGTCGATACTTTTTGTCTGTGTTAAAAAAAAAAAACTGTTTTGGATATCTATTATACTTTCTTCTCATCTATAAATTCCACTGACCAATAAATAAATAAGTAGTGCTATTTAACTGGACTTTCCCAAACGATCAATATTAACTACATTGAGTAAGCGGAAAACTACTTGATAAACCTGATGCAAGCACTTGATTACCATGGGGTTACGAACTTGAATAAATCAGTTGATTGAATGGCTCAATTTACATTTTAATGATAGTAAATCATAATAATGTTAAGACTTTCACTGACGTTATCGACAGTAAAAGAATAACAGTTTTATTGGATAGCAATGGAAAATGCTTCGAAAAAAAGTTACATTATTATATGAAAAACAAAAACCCGGCTGCAAAATGTTATATCCTGTCACTTCCTCTGTCAAGACGTTTTAAATGACACCTCACATATCGAAATCCATCGAGCTGTTTAGGCTGTAGAGAGTGCCAAAGAAACCTCAGAAACATATGTACATACAAGTATATTATTATAAAAAAATACAAATACATATTAAAACAGTTCGTATTTCCGATTGTTAAATGATTGACCAAAACTACTTGTCACACCCAGCACACGTACGAGTAACATAGACAATAAAAATAAAACCTAGTCAAATAACAAAATATTGAGTTACCGACTCAAATCGGACGTGAGTAATTCCCATTTTATAAAATCATAATACTGGATAATTGATTGATAAAACAGTTGGTTATGTACAATACCTATACTTACTTATATAATTATGGAATCTGACGTGGTTTTCACACATTATAATTTTAAGCGACGGGAATTACTACGTACGATTAAGTCTATTATTCGGAATGTTTATCGGATATACGTAATAGTCGACCAAATTGTACGTGAGTAATTCCCGACTCATAAAATACCTGTACTTACTTACAAGTAAGAAGGTATCGTACAAAAAATGATCAAATAGGTACCTACTATAATTGTTGCGTGGCCCAGTATTACACGAAATCACCAAAAACAAGTATTATGTTTGCGCCTAGTTTGATGTGAAGAATTATGATGATCAGGTGCAAAAAAATACAGCTGGTAGAAGAAACAACCAACTAAAGTTCAACCGAAGTACGATTTTCATCAAAAATCATTCTCATTTTGGAAAAAAAAATCTCAAAACGTATCTTCAAAACCTATCGCAACATACTTCTCTAAATTTTTAACTATTACACCACATTTTTTGTTGATTAATACCCGAAAGAGTTTAACCAAGCAACTTATTCTTTTTTGTGTTTTTATTACGATTAATACCAATAAAAACGGCAAAAAATATTTTTAGGTGTCGATCTCATTTTACCATCAAATATGATTTACGATTTTCAACTCTAAATAAAGCGTACATATAAAACATATACGTATGTGTCGGTAGGTAATCGTGGAATAAACGAGCCTTAAATAGTTTTTAGTACTATCTAGTTAGAGTTGACTATCTTTCTGGAGTGCAGCGCTACATTTTTATCTTCTTCACCGTACGTACATACTCGTAGTTCCGTAGCAACATACCTATACAGGATGACGAATCCAAAACAAATACCGACCACCGCCAGCTGCTTGTGATTTATTTATAATAGACATCCGTCCTCTACGCTCCCACAAAAACACTTGAACTAAAACCGACACAAGATTATAAAATAATCAACAATTCTCATAAAACTTCAAGCCTGGAGTGAATAATTACCCTAAAGGTCGTCGTGCTCCATCTTAGACTACAACGTCGCTAAACATCAGGCGAGTTGGTGGTCAAACGCCGACCTATTCTACGTACAAAATAATAATAAAGTTTCACACCCATAGCGTCCCCTTCATATTATTACTACCTTAGAAACCTTAGGGAATTCTAGTACCTACTAAATTTTATGGCAATGCAACGGATTGCCATAAAATTTAGTACTAGAATTCCCTCTGCCTGGAACGCCATGGAATACACAAAGAAACAAAGACAACTAGCACTGGCAAGGCACACTTGCTGGGTCCAGACCCAGTACAGAATATTCATCATTCAAATATCCATCTTCAGAAATCGAAACCGGGACCTAATTTTTTTTTTTAAAATATAGGCCTAGGCACTATGTACACTACGTAGACAGGACTATGTACATTTTTTTTATTGCATAATAGGCTTGTGTTTGGCCACTAACATGCCTGATGATAAACAGTGATGCGGCCTACGAAGGAGCACGCTTGCCTAGAAGAAACCGATTCACTCGAGACTTGAAGACACCCAGATTATAAGTATCAGGGAACACACACTCTGGCAGAGTATTCCACACTCTAGCGGTCCGTAATAAGGTATGAGAAGCCAAAGCGTTTCGTGCGCGTAGGTATGTCGACCATAAAACGGTGCCGTTTTTTTGTACCCTTGGTTGTTTTATAGTAGAACGGGCTAGGGAGAATAAGGTCATGCAAACCAGATGCACACTCCCCGAAATGTATCCGATAGAAAACCGATAGACTAGCAACCTTGCGCCGATGATCCAAACTTTGAAGTTTAATCTGGACAAGGGAGTCGTTGCCAATGAGCTTCTTCGCACGTTTCTCGATGGACTCCAACGCCTCTAGCTGTAGCCTACACTACGTAGACAGGACTATGTAGACAGGTACAGATATTATTTCAAAAAACCAATCAAGCAAGCAAATTTGCTAGCGTATTCTCAGCTACGTACTATTAAATATAAGTAAATAAAACATTCCAAATTCGTCTTATCTAGCAATATATCAAACAAACCAAATCGACCGACGCTAGTAGATATTTTATTAGCAAAATCATCGGTCCGGCCTCCTTAATAAACCGGACGACTGAACAAATAAATCTATTTTGCTACTAAACAGAGCTTCGGAAAGATAGAACCGTATTAAAATATAAAAGCTCATCCAAACGAATTATTATTATCTAAACAAAACTATTTTAAGTAAATTGCCGTTTTTCTTTAATTTGATGTTGTAAAATTTTTCAACATCAAACTAAAGAAAAAGGGGCTTAGCATTAATTGTCGATCAAGCAAGCGTTAGTGAGCGAAGCGTATATATATGCTTCAGCGTATGTCCGAATTCTGTTTTGATTTCTGTCTGGATCTTTTTCCGGATCTCTGTCATCTTATCAAAATCGCATTTCTTAACCGATTCTCTTGAAATTTTGCAAGTAGGTTCAATAATTGCTTCCATAGATTTTTTCCAAAAAAAGTCGTAGCTCCGCCAATTTAAAAAAAATATCCAAAAACCTGACTCGACAAAAAGTCTGTAATAATTACCGAACCTACTCACAAAATTTTAGAAGAATCGGTTGAGAAATATGACCTGTAGACCTATAGAGGAGGACACATCGGCCATGAGGTCTGCAGCTCACAAAACCATTAGTTTTAACTAAGTAGAATTATTTACTCTATGGAACACATATCTTTGTTCACCTCTGTTTATTGTGTACCTACAGATATATATTTAGAGTCGGTCACGCAATACCGTCTACTAACCGTTGACTGGATAGTGGATCCACGTAAATTGTTCCTAGATTCATGAGCGTACTAAGGTATTGACTAAGGACGCAGTAGCAATGTGGGTTCTTAATGTGCAGGGGGATTAGCTATGAGATTAAATGTATCTTTTGACAGCGTGCTTATGCTTATCCATAAGTGTGTGTTCTTCTGTGAGCGTTGATTCCATTTTGGTCACTTGTGTCTTGACTATATTATGTATTGAGCCTTTATCATGGGAGTCTGAACCTGCCAGTCGCTTAGAATGGAGACAAAAATTGCAATCAAATGGATTTGCATTTGAAAGCAAACGAAGGTGTGATCTTCACTCCAAGCGAGAACAACTGAAAGAAACCGCCTTCTAACAATACCAACAATTACGTCAATAACGTCCTCATATGTGGCTTTTGTTCTCGAACATTTACTGCAAGAATTTGGGTATATCAGCCATGTGAGGAAGCACAATCAGTATCCTCCCAGCAACAGCAATTGGTGGCCGTAGCCGAAATCGGCTTTGGCATAACAAACAAACAGATGAATTTTTAATTTTTTTACGCTTTTTATTGTAATCAAACGAAAATACTTTTTGGTAATATAATTTGGAACAAATCATACGTAAGTATTTCCGTTTGATTAAAACCAAATCTGACAAAACTATGTCCGTTTTTTTAAACTGAAGAGCTGTTTTAAATGTTATGCAGGATGTTGAAAGTTGTTGCAGCCCGCATCGCGTCTAACAACGACGTGCAGAATGCTAGACAGGATGGTGTGTGAGCTACATCCTGCTTCGCAGTCCTGCGGAATGCAGACTGCGGACTGCGGACTGCAAGGCAGGATAGTGAATGGTTCACTTTACTTACCATAACTGGAAAAGAACTCGAATTTATTATACAGACAATCTAAAGCATGTTCAAGAGTCAGAAACTCAACCAATTTTTTCTTCTAAAATAAGAGATAAATAGTTTTTATTTCATTTTGTATTTCGACTTATGGGGCATTATTACACCCCTACCGCCCCCTATCCTTATTACGTCCATGACTAGATTTTATGTAGTTAACTGGAGGAAATCACTTTTCTAATGGAACGTGAGCGATAAGCCGGATTGGATGTAAGGGGTGAAACGCCTATTAAAACCTGAGATTAAAATTGTATGTGATGGGTTAATTAGGCAGGAGGTGTGAGATAAAGGTAATTTAATTTTATTAATGAACTCGAGTTATGGAATATTTTACGAGTTCTGTTATGAGGTATCTTATTTTAATAGGAATGCTGAGTACATTACTTTTATATATATAGTACATTACTTTTATATATATAGTACATTACTTTTATATATATAGTAGTTTATATAGTAACATCGTCACTGCTATGTAGGACTGACTGTGGTTACTTTCGAGTTCTCGTTGTAGCTTTGAATATCACTAGTTTAGGATAAAATAGCCGTTAATTAAAAATTACAGGTTTAATATTTATTAAACCTGTAATACTTTTTCTTTATAAGTTAATAGGCTTGCGTTTGACCGCCAACATGCCTGATGATAAGCAGTGATGCGGCCTACGATGGAGCACGCTTGCCTAGAAGAAACCGATTCACTCGAGACTTGAAGACACCCAGATCATAAGTGTCAGGGAACACACACTCTGGCAGAGTATTCGACTCTATTTTAATCTTATTAATATATTGAGGGTAAAATAATATATGCACACAAGGTATATACGTATTTATCCTACCACATATATAATTATATGGTAAGGTATATACCATATGGTAGGGTAGGGTTAGGGTTCCTATCCACTAAAAGGTGAACGATGCGAGGGTGCGTAGCGAGGAAACAATCTACCAACTAGTGGGTCTGTGAGTTGGAGACCTGACGGCTGACGTCTGTCCTCCTCTACAGGTGGTTCTCAACAAAATTTCAAAAGAATCGACCCATAGAGGAAGAGGGAAATCCGGACGGGATCTAGACATACGAAATCGTTTTTGTCGAAGCTGAAGCACAGACGCTTCGCTCGCAAACGCTTGCTCAGTCGATAAAATCAATGAATAAATAATAAAAAAAAGATGATAAACTAAGTGGTCTTATTGGCCAATTTCTTTCTACAAATACAAATACAAATACAAATATATTTATTATCAAACCATTTGCACAATTCACAAACACTGTGGACCCCGCACTTGGAAAACCCAGTATCGCGGGCGTCCACTTGAACGTCTTTACACAAAAATTAATGGCAGACTAAAACAAAGTAAAATTTAGAAATTTAAAGACAAATTTGAATTAAAATGAAATAAAATAAAATAGGACTGACAATTTGAAAGATAAACAGGGTGATTGTGAGTGTGTGTGAGTGTATGTGTGTGTGAGTGTATGTGTGTTCTTGCTATACACATCCTCACACCGTTCATCTTTTGATGAAAAAACTACCATAAGCCGTGAATAGCATTAATACAGTAATGTTAAGTTAGTTTAGTTAGTAAGAGAACTATGAAAAACAATGAAAATGTGAGTGCTTATAGCATAGCGATAGAGAGCTGTAAAAACTGACAAAAAAGTATCATTAATGAATTGTAGGAAAGACATACATATCGTCACGCCTTTTCCCTCGAGGGGGCTGGCAGAGGTGTAATACAACACCCACACTTCGCCGGTCGATATTCAGCCCCAATTGTGACAGGGGTCGAGCCTGTCGCCATACGCCGGGCTGTCATGTAGCAGATGACATACAATATGCACATATATGTTCGCACAATGAACAAATTGGTGCGTGCTGTCCGCTGGGTTTGAACCCGTTTTCTCTGACTTGAGAGGCGGAGCTTCTTCAACTAGGCTGTCATCGCTTTTTTTGGAAAAACATAAATCAGAAGGAATTAAATGACAAAAATGATAATAGAGATAAATGAAAAAACGTGTGGTTTGTACTGATTTTATTGAAGTAGGGTAAGGGCACGAAAAAAGATCATGAAAGACAAAATAAAGTTCAAAATAGGTCAGAGATTTAAATATAAACAAGTAGATAGATAGATAGATAAACACTTTATTGTTCACACCAGAAATAACAAAACGAAAGAGAACAGAAAAAAATTAAACTGTTGTGTAACAACTGGCGACCTTATCACAAAGAGCGATCTCTTCGAGGCAACCTTAGGATGGAGAGGGTGCGTATGAAAGAGTATGGTACGAGTACATGGGTGTGTAAAAATGAGCAAAAATAAAAAATGATATTTTTAACAAAAATAAGAGAATATACACCGACTGAAACTATTTAAATTATACTTACATAAACATACATGTCATACTAATATAATACATTCGAACACTTAAAATACCTATAGTTAATAAAATATACTATTTATTACAATAAAGTACCATGACAAGTAAGTAGTTAACGGAAAAAAACTACCGAAAAACCGTAGTCTACTCCAGTATAGGTTCGCGTGTGAGGTTTCGGTCAATTATTATCCTTATATTCATTTCTATTTTTACTTAGGAAGTATCTTAGGTATATAAATAACACATCAGTATTTCATCATTTCACAATTTTTAAATACACATTTCGCCAACGAAAAGTTATTTATATTTTAAAACCGAACTTTAGGCAATGGCTTTTCATGAAACGAATTTTGAGCTAAATTTTAACCAAAAAGCACTTAAAATTCGGACGTTGTCATTTGACAGGCAGGCTGAATGACGTGTATGGTCTGTGCCTTTTCATGCGTTTAAAAAAGTTGAAATTATTTGGCAAGGTACTCCGAGTATTCATGTGTCAGTGATTTTGCAAAAATGTGAGTTAGGTGTAGGGTTTCAAAATAATGTCTTCTGTCTGCTAATAAATCTCGAAAAGATTTATTTTTGAAAACAAAATAATATTATGTCTGTCACCTGTCACGTTTATTTAGACAAACATCAGTATGACGGTTACAGAAACAATTTATGTTATTGTTGCTTTAGTCAAGTTCCAGAACTGTTTTTCTTATGTTTTTCAATAAATAAAATACAATTCCCAATTTATAGTTTAGTGAATATAGCACTAACTCTCCTCAAGGCCAAAAGTACGTATAATCCACAGACCTAAGATTTTTTTTGCTTCGCAAAAGACCAACGAAGCGTGGGACAGAGAAGTCTCCATCGAAATGTAAACTCCACAAGAGAGAAAGAGGTCGCCTACAAATAAAATGTTAGTCAATAATTCTTTCGTCATTAATGACAGCGCGCCACCTGGGAGCACGCGAAAATTCCTATGATTTATATTTTTACTAAAATAATTATAAATAGACTCAAAAAAGAGCTATTGTGACTAAATGCAGTTATGTCATCTTGTGAGTAAAGCAATTGTGATGTGAATCCAAGATGTAACCCACAAAATTTGTCGTTTCATGGGTAAATATGAAAATTCCATTGTGATCTTTTTGTCTAAATTTTGTCTAAAACATAACATAAATTGGTTCCAAAAACCGATTTACCAGCGGTATGTTGTTGTCGTTTCTTCGTAACATCTATATTTCCTAGATGAAAGCAGAATTGGTGATGAAATTCAGCATTAAAATATTAGTTAGTTTACGCTCGATTTTCACTAGAGATGGATAAAAAGATGACGTCATTATTATCGATAGTTTTTATCAAAGTTCATTAGGTAGGCGATGGGTGCAATACATAAACAAAGCATACATTTTTAAATCAATGCCATCAAAAGTAAATTGACATTTTTCCGAGTTTGTACTGAATGATGAGGCGTAAAACATTTTTGTATTAAATATAAGTATGTACCTTCAATTTCTGATCATCATTTTTAATTCAATTTACACATTTAGGGTGTCTTACATCCAAGTCTAATTTAATTATATTTAATTTAATTAAATAATAAATATGTAAATTATAAATAAATGTACAAAACATAAGTATCATTACTTATCCTAATCCATATACGAGTAAAATTGGTCAGGGGTCACAATTTGAAGCGAATTACTAGGATAGTATTATATTGATCTTATTATTTACTTTTCTTATGTTGATTTAGATACATGGTGACACTGATATCTAACTCTTCCGCCTAGCTTAACACCCGTTTAGTGATTAATATTCATTTTAGCTCAGCAGCGGTGTTACTTGGAACAAAAAACAACTCAATTGGTATGCGAAAGATTATATTTATCGACAAGCACCCGGAGGACCATTTTTGGTCAATCGATAAATTAATAAGTACTTTTCACAACACTAATTTACTCACGCATGCGCAAATGTTTTTTTGTATCACTATCGAATTGTCACTGTCGATCTTTTACATCCTAGATCTGTGGTATAATCAACAATTCAGCGTTGTAATCCTAAGATTCAATAGATTAACATTGACATACTATAATATCTCAGTTTGTTGATCATAAACAAGTCACGATTCAATCTGCAGTTATTGTTGCGTTAAAAGTCGGTAGCAATATCAGTAATTGATCTAAATATATTGATTTAAACCATATGATTAGGTCATTTAGGTATTGATTGCAGTTACTCTATATTTTTTCTTTGGTAATAGGCTTGCACTTAGTCGGCATCTAATGCGGCTTACGATGGAGAACGCTTGCTTAGAAGAAACAGATTGACTCGAAACTTGAATCGAATTGACACCTAGATTATTACCAACGGGGAACAGCCACTCAGGCAAAGCATTCCACACTCTAGTTACTCTAAATAGTCGCCCAAAAAGTCTCTACCAAATCACAATGGACCTCTTTAGGGTTCCGCAGTAAACTAATGAACCGTTTACTTAATAAACTTTTGAGCGTTTTGGTATGACAATATTCCAAAAGCATCTTCATAACTACAGTGTCGCGTCATCCGCGTCATTTAACTTCTTCATACGTGGAATTTTATTGTTTTGTTTATCCGTATAATTTATTAATAATAATAGAGTATTGATCACCAACCTTTACTAACTTACATCACTACTCCATGTTAAACTATAAAATTTAGTTGTAAACACGTCCCATGATGTCATTCGCCGCACCCTAATTGACACCAGCCAGTGCAAAAATATAATGAAGACATGTCACTTCTAACAACTGACAAATGGAAGTTACGGTCCAATTTTTTAAGACATTGATTGCACTTAATAATCAGCCTTAGATCTATTAAAAAATATAAAAAATAGGCCACGTCAACGAATAGGGATATCCATGTTATGAGATCGAGGTCGTTTTCTACAGAACCAATTAAAGCGAGACGAATTGACGTATCATTCATGTCTCCGAGGATTTTTAGAGATCCCTTGGGATGGAAAAAGTGAACAAGTTTTTTTTTAAAGAACCCAATTAAAATGTAGTATAAAAGATTCAGGACACAGAAATAGAGATAACCTAACTAGGGTCTTCCATGCCGAACTGTTTTTAGGCTTTAAGCAGACGGTCATGATAAAACAGATAAAAATACATAGAAATATAAAATCATACACATATTTTGGGACAGCCGTTTTTCTTTTCTGGAATAATTACTTAGGTACAAGTAAACTGCCAGGCGCTTTGTAAATTGGTCTTGTTTGTAAGCTTGCGTGACTCGTTTGAAAAGCTTTTCTAAACGTCAGCGTGTCTATCGTATGTAATTTAAAGCAGGCCACCACCGTTAAATTAATTATGCATTTTATTTACTAGCGAACCTAATTGGAACTATACTAGAACGATTTTTTAATGGTAGTGGTGAGAAATTAAAATACGAGATTACATGTGGAAGTGTCCCGAATTTATTTATTTATTTATTTACATAATCTAAATATGTCTGAATATAAATTAATTATTAGTGAAATTAAAAACTTTTGGAGAACACTACAAAATAAAATATAATAATTGTGGACATTTCTATTAAATTATACTGAATGGTAAAATTTGTAAGCAATTGTTTAAGTTTGATAAATTATAATTAAGCGGACTTGCATTAAATTCAGGAGATAAGTATATTTCTTCTTTAGTAATCTAATGGGCTTGTAATACATCCAAAAAACATACGGTTACTAACGAGACATTTCTGAATTTATTGAAGATGCTAGTGATTACTAGCAAAACATGACACAATAATGGCTACTTGCACTAAATTTAAGAATTGCCTAAGTCCTTGCCTAGTTTGATCTACTGCTAGCCCCTAGCTAAAGAAAATTACACGAACTTTAAGCCAAGCCTTAGGTTTTTTTGAAGTTATACTTCTTTTGGCGCGATAGAGAAAAATTATGAGAGTGAATTTTTACGATGTGCGCGCACACCGACACCTAAGTTCTACATCGTGAAGTTAGTTCTTGGTGGCATGAAAATTGATAACTATGTTCAAGTTGTATATTCTAGTATTTTCATATTTAGAACACGTATTTCGTAAGAGTACAATTAAACAGTGAATAAATAAATATTATTTTGGTGTTTTTATTAAATCAATTTCATATACGACGGTGATAGTATTTACTAATAATTTATTATTTATTAGTAAATCTATATATATTGAATATTAGTGATAAAACTGATTTGAATAAACAGTTTTGAGTGCATTTATAGATTTGAGGTTAAGAAGTATAACTTCTAACGCGTGTACATAAGTACTGTACTCCTTTTTTTTAAACTGATGTGTCCGTTAAGCGAATATTTCCCTAGGAATAGTTTAAGACTAGTTAAGAAAAGACTTAGGCATTTCTTTTATTTAGTGCAAGTAGCCATACTACTTAATATTAATAACAAAATATTACAAACATATCGTCACGCCTTTCCGATGTAATACAACGCCCACACTTCGCCGGATGATATTCAGTCCCAAATGTGACAGGAGGCGAGCCTGTCACCATACACCGGGCTCCAGTCATGTAGCAGATGACATACAATACGCACATAATTATGTTCACACAATGAACAAATTGGTGCGTGCCGTCGGCGTCGGCTGTGTTTGAACCCACTCCCTCTTGCTTGAGAGGCGGGTCTTCTCCAACTAGGCTATGATCGCTTTTTAATATTGGGTTATATTTGTTTCTGAATATTAATATTGGGTTTATATATTTTATCTGGCGGTGGAATTAAAAACATTGTGGATGACAGTAATGATGACACGAGTATTACCGCTACTGAAATAATAGGTTCTAAAATAACATATGACATTAGTACACACATACTAGAGGTACAAACGAAATTAAATGCAATTTTGTATTGTAAAGTTACATTATCAATACTTTTTGTACGAGACCATTAGAACACACTTATTGTTATAAACCTAAAGTTTAATTCAATTAGTGACATCAGTATCATATTCGTTCCATGGTTAGTACAATAGCAAATAAAAAGATGACGTTGAAATTAATGATGTATTACAAATTAATGTCATCATTGTAATATATTATGACACAATCGGTTTATTTTATGCAATGCCTTAATCCATTGTTAACTTTGTTTCAATGTTTTCATAACATATCGTCACGCCTTTCCCCCGAAGGGTCTGGTAGAGATGTACAACACACACTTCGCCGGACGACATTCAGTCTCAAATGTGACAGGGGGCGAGCCTGTCACCATACACCGGGCTCCAGTTGTGTATAGCAGATGGCATTAAAATTTAAATGTTATTTCAATGTTTTCAGATGCAGTTTTTTGTCAAAGTCAAAGTCAAAATGTTTGTATTCAATTTAGGTATCAAAGATACACTTATGAACGTCAAAGTTAAATTCCCACCACCCTCCCCAACACCCTTTTCTTAGTACATACGCAGGAAGAAAAGGAGACCCTCAAAAGTCAAGGGTATGGGGGAGGCGCAGGGTCACGCATCCTAACCATCCACGAAGCTCAGGGGCTAACGTACGAGTCGGTTATCGCCATAAAGACCAAGCCCAAAATGAAGCTGCATGAGAGCGTGTCCCACGCAGTCGTCGCAATATCACGGCACACCGGGACTTTCACCTACTACGCCGATGACATCGAAGACGATGCCATCAGCCGGTTTTTACGGCGAGCATCGGCTGCATCACCGAAGACCATCAAGGAATATAACCTGCAGATGGCCATCAGAGATCGGAACGCGGTAGTGATGGAGGCTCTGAGTCGGGAGGAGGCCATGATGTAATATTAATTGTTATAAAAATTGTAATAATTTCTGTTCTCGTTATAGTTTTTATTTTGTTTACGTTTTATATAAATTGTGGGTCCATCTCGAGCATTTATGCTCACTATCGAAGGCACCTTCTTGCGGTGGCGTCGTGTGTCGGGTCGTTCTCTTCCCTCAAATATGGTTGAGGAGAGCGATGGCTGGCACATGCGTCATACTCGTGATCGGGTGCTGCTTGCGGGTCGCTGCTCTGCTCGTGGTGTACTCACAATGCATTAAGTAAATCTGAAAACCTTTAACCTAACCTTAGATTAAGACTGAATAACTAACCCCCCTCTACCTGTATTTCCCTTAAATAATAAGTACCTGGATGGCCGAGCTTTGCTCGGTATTTTTTTTTTTTTTTAATTGTGTTTTTTGGATAATAAACAATTGATTTTAGTCTCACCTCAAAGCAAACACTCATTGACTTCGTGTTACTTAACAACGCCATCTGCTGTTGTGTCGTTAAAGCAATTAGTTGCTCACAAAAAATAGTAGTATTATTATTCGCCAATAGATGTCAGGAAGAGTCATATTTTTCAGTTGAGATTGATTATCGATAAAACACGAATAAAATGATATTTTAAAAAAATGATTCCTAGCTAGATCGATTTATCGCCCCCGAAACCCCAATACTAAATTGTATGAAAATCGTTGGAGCCGATTTCGAGATTCCAATTATATATATATATCGATGGTTTCCAGCCAAAAGGTGATAAGCGACATTTTTTGGCAAATGGACTTATATATATGGTTGGAATCGTCTTTTTTTTCTGCGTCGAATGGTCTAGGTGACATGTCTCTAGGAGCAACTTTGATGTCGCTTAGGCGGTAGAAAAATCAGCGATTTTAGCAATTTTTTTCGTTATAAACGCCAGAAATTTTACACTTTTTCCTTTTTTGGGGGTTACTCAAACATTTTTTTTTAAGAAAAGGAACTTACGCTATTAGAGCTTTCTGTTACGTTTTATTGTTTGTACCTTAACTAATTTTAGCTGGAAGTAAACATTCACAAATTTGCGTTTACGTTTATTAGCCTCTCAATAATTTGTTTTGTTATTCCGTTTAGTACTTTTTGCCTGTTATTTCGAAGACTATATTTTGTCGTTTATAGCTATTAGGCCGCATTTTTAAGCCTTCATTTGGTGTTTAGGGTGTCATTCCCCGATAATAAATAATTAGCCAATTGGCGGTTACTACATAATGCACTTACAAATATTTCACAATAGTTTGTCGCTTATCCCATTTTTCCCTCCCGATACTTAAATAATTTTGGCGCTTAGATAAAAAAGTAGGTCTAAAAGGTATCGGCATTTGTCGTTTACCTATTCAAAAATAATTGAAAATGTCGGGTACCTACATCGGTTTTTTGGAACTACGTGAGCAAGCGCCACGCGCTCTCGCGAGCCATTTTGACGCGTAATATTTTTTTTTTTGTTTTATGATAGATTTCTCATCAGGTAAGTGAAGTTAATGTTTTTTATACATTTTTACTAAAGTTATTCCATCGAAGTACAATCTAAAACTAAACTGTCTCCACCGGCATGTTATAAATTTCAGCTACCTATGTCTAAAGCAAAACACGATGATTTACTTAAACTTTGTCGAACTAATGTGATTCCTCCTATTTTTCATAACGAATATAACAGTCTTACGGGTTCTAACAATGTTAAGGATACACTTCCTGAGACTGATGTCGAAGATGTTAATGTAGGATAAGTGGTAATTTTAGAAGTCCTTACAATGATACTGTGGTTGACATTTCGTAATATTTATAAAAAAAGTCGAAGACATAAGACGTTTATTGTGATAAATTGTTCGCTAATTTTAAGATAACATTTTTTTTTTCATTTTAACTTGCTTGTACTTTTGTAAGCTTACATTTTACAAAGTAGATCGATGAACATTTGTACTCAATTTGACATTTCAAAATGTTGTACGCTGTTCTATGCTGATTCGATCTCTGTAACTGTACGTTATAATTTATAGTAATTAATAGTAATAAGAGATTTTATTACGAATGTTTTTTAGTAAGTAATTAATATATTACATTTTATTAGCATGTGCCAAACGTCAATTAATACAGACTGATTCGATTCCTACAAGTCTGTTGTTTTAATCTTTAATTACTCCGAGACAAACCTGAAATCGTTTCAACACGTAATTAAATTAAGGAAGAATTAGCACATTGAAAATACACTGCAGACAAACTATTCTCATTCAAAATTGAACTTAATACAATTTTGCACTTTGTCAATTTGTATTCAATAGTTGGTTGTCCCATATTTCTCTAATTTTATTTCTCAAAAACTTAAACTTATGCCATTTTTCTTCAATTTAAATGATACATGAAATGCAGTTACGCAAGTTTTGCTGGAAATGCCTGATCATGTTTATTGATTTACGAAATTTTGGCTGTTTGTAAAATTAAGACCTACTGGGATAAGCGACAATAAATAATGTTTGCAGGCTGAATTTCAAAAAAGTAATGATGCCATTCAATAGAAACATTAAATACTATAATATAGCAACATTTCCAGCTTTTCGGAAGCTATACTACGTTTTTTATGGCCATTTTTAATTATTTTTTAACTTTAAATCACTCTCCTGTAAAGTTTGTATAGTGGCGCTTATCACCTTTTGGCTGGAAGCCATCGATATATATACAAGAATTGCTCATTTAAAGGTATAAGATTTATGATTTATGTTAAAAAAAGTCACGGTCCCCGGAATCCGTGGAGTGTAATTTTTTAAATAAAAAAAAAAAAAACGTCAAAGTTATTTAAATAGACTCGACCGCCTTGTTCGGATAAAGGGCCTCTACTCAGAAGAACAGGCAAGAAACTGAACTTTGTGTTTTAAAATCATCGGACTACAAGGAAATTCATGGAAATAATGTCTGTCTTCCTCTATAAGTCGCAATACTCAACCGATTCTCGTGAAATTTTGTGAGGAGGTTCGATAATTGTACAGAATTTGCGGAGTTAGTTTTTGGATTTTTTTTTAATATTGCGGAGATATGGTTTTTTTCGATCGAAAAATTCAAAAATTTCATTTGAATCGATTAAGAAATGCGAACTGTTGACAGTTGATTTCGTTTTTGGACTTTTTGAAAAAATGTGGAGATATGATTTTTTTCGATCGAACTCAAAAATTTCATGAAAATTGATTAAGAAATACGACCTGTTGAGGAAGACAGAGATCCAGACATTAAGACATATGAAAGCATTTTTGTCTAAGCTGAAGCTTATAGACGCTTTGCTCGCTAACGCTTGCTCGGTCAATAAAATTAAATAAAAAAAATTGTTGTTTTTATTAAGTTTACAATATAGTTGTTTTCATTAAGTTTACAATATAGTTGTTTTTATTAAGAGTCCGGCGACCACTTTAGACTAACTTTTTTAGACCACTTTTTTTAAGACTTTTGCACCTCTGTACTCATTCTTAAATAACTAAGAATTTCCCTTGTATTGTAGATTCATTTAACAGCTAATGATGTAGACAACCTCCCTATGTAATGTAATTTTTGATTTGCTTTGTCTACCTATTGAATAAATCAGTCAAAAGTGACCCCTTAAAAATGCGGATATTTTTCATAGCTCTATTTTCGCTTGAGAACGTTTTTAAAAAAAAACCAAGAACATAGGGGCGATGATATTGTTAATTTAATTGTACATGCTAAATTTCATCATAATCTGACAAACGGTTTTCAAGAAATTTCGTTTGTATGGAAATTTCAGAACGTCGCGGCCCTCTTAAGTTTAAATAGCAAGTGTTACTAAATATTTCATGAAGTTTCCTGTCCATAACGTATTTTTTATAAAACCATGATTTTAATTTTAACATAGATTCTGGTTTTCACTGCACCATTCGGAAAACCACATTGTATTTTGGCTTTATAGGTTAATGGTATTTAACGGTTAATTAGGTACCTAAATGTAGTGGTTGTTGCTTTGCAAATATGGTAAAAAGGAAAAAAAAACACGTACCTACATTACCATCCGAATGCCTTTACAGTATAGTAAGATGGAATTGAAAAGTTAATGTTGCAAAAGTCCTCATTCAAAACTAACTTTAGGGAAAAAACACTAACTTCATTTTCGTCTGTTTGCTGTTCAAAGCTTTTTTATGCCTAGGTAAGTACATATATTATCTGTCTTAGTTCTGACCGTAACATAACTTAGGACATCGTCAACCTTTCCTCCTAAAAGGCTGGCAAAGGCGTGTTACAACACCCACACTTCACCGGACGATATTCAATAATATTGACTATTGTTGTGACCAATGACATCACATTATGGCTAAGACCAGAATCGATTGGTTGCGACGGTTATGTGCAATAATTACAAAACACATGCTTCCCATAATTATCGTTTTCAAATCTCAGATCAACTAAAGTTGATCTGAGTTCCAAATTTACGTTTTCAATAATTAGCCTCAACTAGAAAAACGAATTTTGCTTCCCCACAAAATTACACTACATTTCCAAAGAAATCTATTTCAGTGCACGTCTCTGATTGTAATAAATTGCAAATCGTGTATGCTCGCGAATATTTTAACGCCGATGCCGCCACACACGTGGTGACGACAACTCAAAAATAGCAAGTCTAAAATAAATCTTAAATAAACCGGTCAATGTCACTAATAGATAGATTTTCAAAGCATAGTGAGAATGTTTTGTTTGCTAACGAATTGTTTTGTTCTTTGCGCTTAGAAAAATCCTTTTTCATTTCTCTGTTGTTTTGATGTGTAAGTAGTTTATTAGAGAAGTAGTTGTCTAGTTAAACCTAATATAGGTTTTAAGACAACTATTTAACTATAATTCAATTGTTATATGTATAATTAAATAAATAAATAATAATAAAAATAATCTGATTATTGGGTTGAAAATGCTGCTTCCCTCCATAGAGAGGAAAAAACTCATACAAATTTCTTCCCACCTAAGGGCCGGAATGAACTTTAAAAATAGAACTGCTGTCAGCTTTAAAGAGTTTTATGTACAAAAAAAACTAATTTAAAAAAATGCTGCGGCCATGTGACTTTCTAAACAGCCAGTGTGAACTTAGCGCAAACTTCTTTGAGCAGAATAAGCCGCAATAATTACGCGGTGAGTTCCATATTTAAAATTTAAAAAGTCGACATAAATTGGCGGGATACTAATCTGTTATGTGTATGTGACGGAATTCAAATAAATAGGTAATAATCTTTAAATAGGTATGTACTACAATATTTTTTTTAACATTTTAAATAATAATATATACTATTTCATTTATTTGGAAAATACACTAATAAGCTAAGATAGTAATACAAGATTTAATTTGTTTCGTCATTAAATATGTCAAAATGTTAAATTAAATAAGTACTAAACAATACAATACAATGTAGTCTAGTCACTCGAATTTCACTTCCCATCCCGAACGCCTCCTCTTCCGAAAGTGCCCATTAAGCTGGCGGCATTTCCCCGCTGTATCGCCAGGGAGATACGCTGGGCAAGAAATTGCCCCGATCGAGGATTTCCCCTACGTTCAATATTTTTTTTTTTACATATTATCAATAAATAGTTTAGATAAACAACTAGTTTATCTAAACTATTTATTTTCCTCATATTCGAAATTAAAAGTAGGTAGAGTGTTTAACACTGTTAAAAGAATCAATTCTTTCTCGTGAATTGATTCTTTTGACTCTCGGTTAGGAATCTGCTATTACTTCTGTCTTTTCTTAGTTTTTATTAGATGTGCCCCGCGCTTTTTAACCTGCAGTTAAATGTTGTTTAAATGTTGCATTCTATGTGCTATTCCAGACTATAATCAATCTCTGCGCCAAATTTCATCCAGGTCTGTTCAGCCGTTCTGGCGTGGCGTTATTGAGTAACAAACACCAATACATCCAAACTCCATTTGAGACATTTTGCACACACGGTCATCTGACCCCAAACTAAGCAAAGTTTGTACTATGGCTGCCAGAGACTGATATACTTACATTATTTTATATTGTATACTTTTAAAAACATACTTATTTAGATATTAACACCCAGAAATAGAACAAACACAGATTTTCACTATGTATATTTATGTAGACGAAATTATACCATAGACCAATTTACATTATGGTGAGGTAAAAATGACCAAGCGAGTAGCGTAGTTTTTTTTGCGTCAATATGTGAGTGTTGTGTACCTATACGACAGTAGCGTAGTTTTTGGATGGTTTTTGGCTTCACCTAGATCATACGCCGTGCGCCATCTTATTTTCTAGGTTAATCTGATTCTGGCTTTTGATTTGTCACTATCACTGTCACTATCAAAAACAGCTGTCCCATAAAAAAAAACATTCCTCGACGAAATGTATGGAACAGCTGATTTTGTTTTCACGATTTCAGTGTTGGTTCCGTAATCAAAACATTGGTTGTAATGGTGAGTACAATAATATTTTATGCAAAAATCCGTCCGTCGATTAGAGAACTACCCACAAAAAAAAAACTACTTAGGAACATAGGTCGTACTTTTACCTACAAAATTGCATAACATGGGTTGTTTGTTTGTTGGTTTAGCGGGACATTTTCCGCACTTAGCCACTTGGCTGGGCCTTTGTACCTGAAGTCTACTTCTCTGCCCTTCCTCTCACTCACACTACACATAACATAGGTATTACATAACCAAAGGATACGAATTTTCTTTTAATCAAGTAACATTAAAAGAAAAACAAAAAACTCGGCTGCAAAACATTGTACCCTATGTCACTTTCACTATCAAGACGATTCAAATGACGACTCACACTTCGAAATACACCAAGCTGTTTAGGCTGTCCCAAATTAACCTCTTACACCAAAACAAAAAACAAAACCCTCCTTCTTGCGTAGTCGGTTAAAAAAAAATAGGATCAAAATAGGCATTTATAATAGTTAAGTTATTTCACTTTCACACACTTCAGTTATTTTCACTCCATTATGTCGTATGGCCTATTGCTGTGGGGAAATGCAGCTGACGCAAATAGTATATTTGTTCTACAAAAGAGGGCTGTCAGAGCAATTTATAAGCTAGGATCTACGGAATCGCTTAGAAAAGTTTTTGCACAAGCAAAAATATTAACTTTGCCAAGTTTGTATATTTTCTTAAATATTATGTATGTACGCAAAAACTTACATAGATTCCCCACAAGAAGCGATACCTATGACCACAACTTTACGACAAGGAACAAGTCTAAACTTGTTCTGCCAATTACTAGATTAGCCAAAACTGGCAACTCCTTTGTTAAGAAGAGTTTGACGGAGTTTTGGCGGGAACCGAAAAGATGGTGTCGTGTTTTTGTATTATTTTCTAAAACTTGTGATTCTTCGAGTGTTAAATTGTAATAATGGTGGATTATTAACGTTTACCGGTTCGTCAACGTGCACGAGTGTGGGCAAATGATACAAACATCGCGAAACGCGATTTTTCGTGTTCTCTACAAAGTTCACTTAAAGTTTCAGTAAAGTATCCATAACTTTACTGGAATGGGAAAAGGGGAGGGATTCATCGTCTTCATCATCACCTCATCATCATCATCCCATCATCTGTTACTGAAGGAAAAATTATTACTAAGAATCCGACTGAAGGACGAGTATCCATGGTCATGAATAAATTATAAAAAAAAAAAAAAAAAAAGAAGAGTTTGACATTCTACAATTTACTACCTGTTAGCTTACTAAATAAAAATGAGACAACTTTCAAATATATATTAAAAAATTTCTTGACCCAAAAGGGCTATTATAAAATTAGTGATTTTACTAGTGACAAAGCTTCATTGCGCAAGTTATGTACATAAGTTATGTTCACACTTGTTTCATTTTTATTTTTATTTATGACATTCTTGACATCTGTTGATTTAAATTTGTTTTTAAATTTCAATTTACACCATTTAATTTAATTTGACATGTTCTATTTTTATATTTATTTTTGTTGTGCTTTTTAATGTTTAATTTTATATATCATTATTTTATTTTCGATTAATTATAATTTTGGCAATTTTTGTATTCTGACATATCATAAGTGTACTCTGATGTACCTATTTGAAATAAATATTTGAATTTGAATTTAAAATTTTAGCCATAGAATAGGAAATTCCAGAACCTAACTGGCCTAACCTAACGTATTAGGAAATCCCAAACTGTACGTGTTATCTTAATTGAAATAAATAAATATATAAATATTAGGTACACTTGCACACACGGTCGCCTGACCCCAAACTAAGCAAAGCTTGTACTATGGCGGCCAAAGACTGATATACATACATCATTAATTGAACGACATGAATCGAAAGCTTCAGTTTGTAGAGCTGTCCGCACCTTGTCGTTTAGCGTCTGGACCCAGCCATAGGTAATAAACGACTGGCTCCGCTCCATGTCTCTTTTGTCACCAGCCTGGCAATGACAATAAAATCATTAGACCGCCAATAAATTTCACTTTACAAATAGCTCAATGCCGCACTTGTCTTCACCGTCTACCACATAGTACAATGTCTAACATTTATTTTTTATGTTAACTCATAAATAACATAATTGTGTGATGCAAAGAACATTCTTAGAACCTACTTATAATTCCTGAAGTTAAAGGTTAATCTACACATTTTAGTTTTACTGAGTAATGTTGCAAATAAACTGTAGTGGCTGGGAGGTCTCGCGGCTAAAAAAATATCATGTCTCCGCAATATTGTGTATATTTTTCGAACATGCTCACAAAATTTCACGAGAATCGGTGGAGAAACAGTCGGACAGAAATTCGGACATACGAAAGCATTTTTGCCAAAACTGAAGCATAGACGCTTCGGTCGCTAGCGCTCGGTCGTCCGAAAATAGTCTACAAAATAAGGAAGTTAATGTAGGCTGAGCCCGGTCTAGGTTCAAGGCCTTTGGGTTTCAAAGCCAAAGTCAAAGTCAAAATGTTTTTATTCAATTTAGGTATCAAAGATACACTTATGAACGTCAAAGTTTTTAAATAGACTCGACCGCCTTGTTCGGATAAAGAGCCTCTACTCAGAAGAACAGGCAAGAAACTGAGGGGCATTATTTTTTCAAATAATAAATAAATTACAGTCTCACAAATTTTGGCTTACAACTAGGTAATATCTATACATACTAGTGGCTACTTTGTTTATTTGTTTAATATAGGGTTAGTTATTTTAGTAGACACCTCGTTGATTTGCGAATAAATTACAGGTACCTATTTTAAAACCTACTTTTTATAATGATGATTTTTCACTCCTTAGATAGAAAACATGAGCCAAAGACTAGATAAGACAAAGGCTGACAACAGGACGAAGACAACAACACAAAAGTACAAAAAAAGTTAAAAATAATGTAGTAATTTATGTAATAGTAAGCACAAAGATTTCATTTACCAAAGATAAAAACAAAACTCTCTTGGTTAATTCCTTGCTCTCCAAGATAGGTATTATAATAGTTTATACATTCACAACCATCTCTTTTTAAATTTGGTTTTCGAAAACGCACAGTAGTTGAGAGTGGGACTAGGGTCAGCATCAGCCCTTCTTCATCAGTTCTTCTTCTTCAGAATGCTTGCTTAGTAATAGGTATATGAACGGGGCACTATTCATGAACAAGCACTACGTTCCTGTATCAGGAATAATTAGTCCCTATTTCCATTCCATTTTCCTATTAATTATTACCTAATTCCATTCCAAGCTTTGACAGCTTTATGTACTCTGACAAAACCGGCAAAAATCCAGAAATTAGGTCCACTCGACAGTCGGTGAATCGCTGTTGTCATGCGCGCACGCATCCGTACAGAAACCTGTCTCTGAGCTCGCGATGTTTTCTGTGAACACGTGAACCTACATTGTTATTTACATAAATATCTGTGATTATGAGTTTTGTTGTGTTGTGATTTAGAGTTAATTATTTTAGCTGCAATATGAAGTGCATTTTGTAAGTATTGTTTTTTTTTTAAATCATTTTTTTCTTTAATAATCCCAACAATATTTTTATTTGAAAACTAAAATTATTTTGTATTGAATTGTGAGAGTGATAAAATAGTGTTAATATATTTTATAATTCAGATAACAATATACTATGTAACAGAAAGAATTAATTGTGTAAACACACTGCGGAAAGAGTAAGAACAGTATCAACAAGCAAGATTACCTCATCATGCTCTATCAATATACCATTCGTAATAATAACCAAGTTTTGACAAACATAACAAAACACATCAAACAATTAATGAGTATAATGAGTACCTAAATGATTATTTTTAATATAAAACGAGTTTTCAACTTTACAATAAATTTATCAGCTACTTATTTCGTTTCAGAAATTAGAAAAATAATTTTAACAGTGTCGGTCGTAGAGGCAAGTTGAAAATTTGTCAAAATCACTTTTGTTGAAACCTCACATTACTTGACTTAATTATTCAATACTTAATGTCAAGGTATGTTTATGCTCCACACTTTATTACAGGTGTAATAAACACATCAATTAGTTAAGCAATCTAATTACAATGATTTATTACTATAAACAACATCAGTGACAAATTTAAAATTTTTAAGGCTGTCAGTTTATTTTTAAATGATTGATTAGCAGTAACTATACTATTGCTGTCAATGTTGATACACACCTTGATTTTTTTTGAAGTGAAGTGTTTTTGAAATTATTTTAAACCAATAGCTATAGTACCTACCAAAATGTAAACATATCCACACTATTCGAACATGCCAGTTCCTATAATTTGATAATTTGGTATGAAACTTAACATTCTACTAATTCTACGAGTCAGGTATTAAACTAACGGAGCACTAGAATATCACAACAAAGATAATTATATAAATTACTACTGAGATAAGCAATGTCTGACATAACGTCAAAGCCCACTAGTTTCGCGATTGAGCTATCAATATAGTTGCTCAATACGATATTAAAGCCAGTTCGGGTTGGAAAGGTTCATAGCAAATAAACATGCCTTTGAGTCTAATACATTTTAGACTAGCTGTTACCCACGACTTCATTCGCGTTTATGATAAATATATAATCAGAAAATAGTATCCAAAAGCCTTCCTCATAGTATAATGTTACTAATATTCAAATTTCATCAAGATTCGTTCAGCCACTTAGCCATAAAAAGCCTACAAACAGATGGACAGAATTACTTTTGATTTAAAAAATAAGTGTAAATGTGACTGTAAGACAAAAAACAAAACTTATTTCCATCATAATTTTTACTAATGAAAATAAAAAAACAAAATTATGAAGTAGTAGCATATTTTATCGTTTAATAAAATCTACTTTACGAATTACTTCGTAACTACACCAAACCACCACCAAACAACTTACTTTAACCACCTTTTTACTTTTACCAAAAAAGTTTAGTCTTTTATTCAAAGGTTTCAAGAACAGAATAATTATCTTAGATAATAGATTTTGTTCTAGATAATAATGAGCTTTCTGGCTAGATAGCTTTCGTGACCTGAATAATATTGTGAGCTGTGATCACACAAAATATTTAGGTATGAATAGCTGCTTACATAAAAATAGGTTTGTTCAAAACATCAACAGACACAAGTTTCGGCCTTAATCTCATACCTACTATACCTACAATTTTGAGATACACACAAATACATTCGTTGTTAAATAAATTCAAGTTGTTTTCAAGTCAAGACTGTTTTGAGTAAAACTGTTTGAAACAAATATATTTTTATCGTTTTGAAAATGTTTGATCGGCGAAGGTCCTAAAGTCTTTCTATTATGAATTGTGTATTTAAATTTCGATATAAACTTAAAATTTATTTCCTTTAAAATTAAATTTTAATTCTTACATTTTGTTTACCTATAGTGCCTATAGTAAACAAAATGTCGACTGATTTCTCGAACGCAACTTACCAACAAACCTCTTAGGTCTAGTTTGTTAATTATCGTACACTATGAAAACGGTAATAAAACAAGACAAACAGATATAAATACCGTTTTCGTTTGCAAGTATTATTTCAGGCCAAACATAAAGTTAATTAAGTACTTGTCTAGTGCCATAAAAGGGGTTTCAACAACTCTAGCTTTTAAATTGGCAACTGGCTTCTTTTGTAACCAATAAAGTCACGTAGATGGCATTACATTAAGTTTATTGTTCTAGAAATCTCTTCAGACGATTAGATGATAACGTAGCTTGATCTTGAAATAATTCAATGTGAAACATTCTTTTATTAGGATAGAAAAGACATTAACCAAAGTCATAAGGTCAATCACACTGAACAAGAATAAATTTTATTCAACTCTGCACTCATAAAAATGTAATGTCTTCGAAACACCACAAAACATGCTATCCATTAGCCTTAGCAATAGGTTTAAAATAGAAGATGACAAGACTAGTCAACGAGTAGAGCATCAAATCATATTTACTTGCAAAATAATCTTAACTGTAAACGATTATCTACAGAATATCTATGGAAAGGCATGTCATAATAAGTTTATAAAACCACACCTGAAATTTTTTGTGAAAGAGTTCGCAAAGTATTATTCAACGAAAGATAAAGTTAAATCTAGCAATATTATAACCAAGAGGCTATTTTAAATTGTAGCACCTTAATGACGAGAAAAAACTTAATTTGGAATTATAGATCTATGGTCTAGATTCTCCTTTACAGGGTTATTAGGAAAGGGTATTACTAAGTCAAAAAGTAGCCTAATAAAAAAATCATTATCGTTGAAACTCATGGAAAAGCTGATTTCAGGGTTACCCCCTTAGTTAAACTATTCATAATTAAAAGTACAATGACCTCCTAACGGCTTAGTACATCCTTTCCTAAAACCCACATAATTGGTGAATTGCACAGATTAAAATTGACGTAAAAATTGTGTCAACACAAACTTTTTGGTATATTTGTCTACAAGTAAACATAATCCCAATCCGATTATGAGGCATAAACATTTCAGTTTTCGTTAAATTTAAGATTTCATTTTCGAACGAAATTCAAAATTTCCCAATAACCGTCAGTGTCAGTTAAAGAGCCAAGCAGTTTGTGTTGTGCTAAAAATTTACGAATATACGTGACAAAATGCAATAACAGGTTTAAGGTCTTGATACACACAGATAAGTAGAAAAAACTACAAGATATACTGAGGTACAAGGTATAGTCGAGCCAATTTTGAAAATGAAAGTTCGTTATGTATAAAAGTCATATAAGGAAATTGAGAACGATTATTTTTCTGTTTAAAAAAATATGTTCATCATTACCAAATTAATAAAAAAAAATGTTAATTACCTCGTCAATTCGATCGTAAACGAATGAACATGACCATAAATCATGTTATAATTAAAACTGCATTGAAGCATCAATAAGCAGGAATGCAAATAAGTATGCAAATAAACTATGTTCCAGAATTTTAAATGCTTTATCCTGCCAACATAAATTTGTTGCCTGATGTTTTTACGATATTGTAAAAAGATGTTGCCATCAATTTTTCTTGCCAACATATTTTCACATCTCATCAAGAGTAATATGAAGAATTGTACGAAGGACATTTGTTGTTTGTAATATCTTTTTAAGACATTCTTAATAAAAAATGTCAATACCATCCATGAATGCGAATATTAATATTTTATGATGTTTGTTAAATAGTTTATTAACGACCTAACAAATGTTATATTTTGTTAGTGAAACCAAGGTTTTTTTAGGTAAGAGTGTGCTGATCATTTTATGTACTTGCGATAATAATTTCATGGACGAGATTTGCTCAGAAAGGAATAAGTAGCGTACAAAAAGAGAGGCCCACCTTCAGCAGGTAATTACAGCCTGATAATAATGATGTTTGCAGACTTTACATAATGTCATTATCATTTATTTGATCAAATAGGACTCTTATCTTCTACTTTTCAAAATTGCTCATCGTTTTTCGTCACCGTTGAGTCACCAACTGATAGTGTCGTATAAGTTTGTGGAATATAACAAAATTTTCAATATCGTAGGTGTCTTCGCGTCAGATGTATGTTATTGGTGTAAAACGTGACTTTACCTGGTGTCGGTTGCCAATGTTCTCAAAACGGAACATGGAAAGATTGACGTCACAACTCAAGTGTTAAATGCTGGGTCTGAGATTCGTGCTTTGCAAATTTGGCTGTATTCGTATTTGGGGTCATTTTGACGATGAAGAACCTACCTATAATTATAAAAAAAAAAGGATTTTTATTTGTTTTGTTTTTATTTTGTACTAGCTGCGCCCTGCGGTTTCACTCGCGGTTAAAAAGTATCCTATGTACTATTCTAGACTATAGATTATAGTCTCTGTGCCAAATTTCATCCAGATCTGTTCAGCCGTTCTGGCGTGAAAGAGTAACAAACATCCATACATCCATACATACAAACTTTCGCGTTTATAATATTGGTAGGATGGTTTTGTACTGTTATGCAAGGCGTGTGCTCACTATGAGTAATAGCAACAAAGCCAACTTAAAAAAAAAACACTATCCATATAAATTAAAAGCTATTAGGTAAGCACTGTGTTGCTTTTTACTGAATATTTTTTTTTTTACTGAATTTGTATATTTTCACTAGCGTCTGCCCGCGGCTTCGCCCGCGTGGCTTACAGAAAATGTATGACGTTTTTAACTTCAGAAATAAATATTATAAGCGGTCACACCCGCTCTCAATTGAATACACAAACTGACAATATCCCAAGCAGAGCAATATGGACGAAGTTCTTTAGAGTTAACTAAACTATCTCTGGAATGAGAAAAGTAGGAGTAGTAGTAGTAGTACCTAGTAGTATGGTATCAACAGAACTTAAAGCGTGTGTGAAAAGATAAAATTAGAAGACAACCGAAAGTAGATAATTGACAATTAATAATGTTTACAACGAAAACCAATTTTTTTTTCTGTTTTGAAAAACCAGCCTGCTCCATGAGCTTACTCTGTAGCAGGCCACGTATAACTAACCGTGTGAAAAGCATTTTAGTCAATTATGAGTTTGGCTTGAGATTTATTTATGGTCATGGCAAAGCAGACTTTTAGGGGAAACTGCACTCTTTTTAACTCGAAGGGGTAGTTCGGTGGTGTTAGAGATATTAGGGGAATCCTCAGCATAAACACAGTCAATCGACCCAGAGAATAAAAAGTTTCATAGAAATTTGAACCCCCCTTTTCCCCCTCTTAGGGGTAGTATTTCGAAAAACCCTTTCTTAGTGGATGCCTACACTGTACAAAGAACATATCCTCCAAATTTCATGTTTCTAGGACCAGCGGTTTAGGCTGTGCGTTGATATATAAGTCAGTCAGTCAGTCAGTCAGTCAGTCAGGACTTTGAATTTTATAAATATAGATTGTTCAAAGAAATCTTTGTTCTACTTTTTTCTATTAAACTTTTAACTTTTCCTGGATACATTTTTTTTTCCTATAGCTGGCTAATATATCTATTAAGGTTGACGTCTTCTAAGGATTGAAAACGAAAGTAACTTTGCGAATAACAACAGGTTTTGAAGATGTGATGTTTTGTTATTTCAACTGGAATTTGCTCAGACTGGTTTGCTTTGATTTTTTTCATTTGTTTTATATTCATCGGATTTTTGTAACATTTGTTTTTGTTAATAACAACTTTCTACCAACTGTAGCTTCGTTCTAGACTTCATATTTACATTTGTAGTAATAAAGTTTAACAAGAGTCATTTATATGAAAAAAAATTGAGTGATATGGTTGAGAAATGCGACCCGTGGAGGGGACAGCCGGACAGAAGCCATCCACGACGCGCGAGGTCCTTACAGAGCCCCTAATGTAAAGCTTTTGCATTTCTTCTGTGTAGTACAACACACACAGTATACGACCCAACAACTAAATAGTCTTTTTGCGAAAGTTAATAAAACTAAAAAATATGAAACGAAAATATTCAAAACGGAGTGATCTCTCTAAAGTGAGAATGTTGTTTTTTTTCTAAAAAAAAAGACATTTTTTTTTAAACCTTTCCAAAATTTTGTTAACTGAAATTGATTAAATCCAAACCAATTGTGATTGCAAATGGTACATAATGAAAGAATGCCTCCAAAGACTCTTGACCGGTTAAGTATAGCAAAAACACACGAGTAAACACAGCACCGCTAAACGAATGTATCAATCATCTTAACCTAAAATTACGCCGGAACTGATAATGAATTACAGTCAATGACCTGTGTTACTTAAAATCACTCTATCACACCCATTTTTTATCTACACAGTAGATTATGTCGATTTAGGAAATAATGTCAAGTACTTTCCAAACCTATGCTTTACCTTCTTGCAGTAACTATTTGCTATGTACCTACTCTATTTTGTGTAATGTTTAACATCAATTCTTATAATAATTCAATTTAATAAATTCCAAAAAAGTTTGTAACATTTTTTTGAGAAGTCTTTCTTATTCGTTAGTAGTTCGATATCATTAATGACATTATCAATAATGATTAACAATCTAAAGATAATTCTGAAATTTTACTAATAAAAAAACAATTAGGCCCGCATGCTAAAACGACGCTTAGTCTTGAATTTCGATTTATAACTTTTTTTATGTAAGGTAAATATAAAAACAGTTTTAAATCGAGATTCAGGAATTTTTGAATACGTCGTTTTTGAATACGGCCCTAAATATATTAATTGGTCATGTAGTTAATTCATGTCTTTGTAAGATATCGTAATAATATAAAACATAAACAAAAAATTAGGTAAGTACACATTAAAAACAGAGCTAAAGTCATTATCCGCGGGTCAAGTACCCAAAAAACTGGCAATGTTATCTTGTTGAATGGCAATATTAATTTTCTTCTGATAAATTTTTAGAAATCGATTACATTTAACTGTTGAAATCTTGAACACTATTAATTAAGCGGCTCTTTGTAAGTTGTCATCATTAAAGTCTATAATTAACAATTGGTACAGCAATTTTAAAACCACGAGTGTCTAAAAGTTATTTTGGCGGTTTGCCAGCATGGTTATCCCTTAACCTTTATTACAATTTACAAGACATCAAACGATGTGTCGGATTTAATTCTAGTTTTTAGTGATGGTAAATTAGACAATAAGTGTTGAAACATTATTAATAATCAAATGTTTTTGACTCTACATTACAAACATTATTAGTTCGTTTCGAACAAAGACCTAGCATATTATTATCTCCGTAACGCCTTGTGCGATTTTGCTCATATTTTAGTTTTTTTTTTTACTACTGATTCGCCAGATGGGAAGCGTCGACGTAATCGAAAGTGTAACACGCTTGCCTATGAGATACTTATTCACTTTACTCTTGAACACCCCCGGATTGCATTTAGGTGGAAAGACAGACGCAGGTAACGAGTTGCACACCTCTGCAGTTCTTACAAGAAAAGTTGACTTGAAACGCTTAGTGTGCTTTGGCGAAATTTCCACCATATGAGGGTGTAATTTATGGTGGAATATTGTGTGGCGCCAGGTACATATTGTATTTGCACGAATTACATGACTGCAACATTTCATGGAGATCGGATAAACAATATTCGAGTTATCGTAGGATAAGCATTTATGCCCATTTGTTCTGACTCTTGGACCTCGTTTCGCTCAGTCGGACTCGTGCTAAAGAAAAAAGAAATAATTTAATAGTAATATCAAAATGATTGTAAATGTTGGTTGAATATTGAAAAATAGAGAACGGCACGAGTGTGCATGGTTATAGCGAAAGAATCGACCAAATAAGGTATGGATGAACCACGTAAAAGACAACACGAATAGAAAGAAAGAAAAGAAATAATTTATTTTGAATAAATTATTATGAAGAAAACATATTTACAGTACCGAACCTACATACATGGAATATAGGTAGGAAGCTAATGATGATTTATCTAGAACTAGTCCACCTAACAAACTTTGCAATAAAATAAGCATAACAGCGGAAGCAGTAGCTAAGCGAAGCTGAATAGTCATGCCTTATCTCAGACATGCCGCCCATCAGGATGTTAGACTATCGTGTTTCTAAACACTAATCGGGTATGGATGACAGAGACGTGATTTATCCCCCGTGACAGTAATAGGTCACGTTTCGATCATATCAAGTGCTTATTTATTTGATTCATAGACAAGTGATGGAGTGGAATCTAAATAAAGCATTCGGTGACCTGTCAAAGTTATTGAGTGACATTTGCAAAGGAACAAAAGGAGTGATAGATCAATTATTTCTAAACAGTAAGCCAAGATGCTAGATTTTGCTTAACGGTAGTGCAAAACGATGTTTCTACCAGGATCCAAAGAAATAAGGTCTAGCTTTCCAAGAGTACAACTACAACACTCATCGTCAGCGTCTCTCTCGAACTTTTAGCAAATTCCTTCCTCCGGTCTCGCTTATGCATCGATTGACGTCAGTGCCTGTCACCCACGTGACCTTTTTTTTGCCTGGCGTCAATTCCCCATGGTTTCAATAATCGTCAAATTTGACGTTTGCCGTCAACAAAATCAGCGTTGACGATCCTAAAAGTCAAACCCATGCGTTATACCCTCAAAACAATAACTATAGCAATTAGTTATTGTTCTGAGATTATACCTACCTATTTGACATTTTATGACAGAATCACATTTTTTAAGACAATCATGTGCTTGAGCGATTGAGCTTAAGCGGTTTTACATGTACAGATTTGCGGTAAAATAAAATTTTGCCGACTCCAACCTCTAAGTGCTATTGCTATCTTTATTTTGTCCCGCTCAAATATTGCAATAAAATACAGACATTCGAATAGCTGCGTAAAATTTTCATTCAATTGAACAAGCGATTTAAAATTCTCTAGCAAAAGCTGATCGCAAAGCAGTTCATGTGAGTCGATTTCTATAACTCCCTTTTTACTTGAAACAATTATTTCAAACTTGATTTGAATTTTAAAATAAAAATTATAAAAGTACTTAAGTTTACTTTACGTAGTAAAAAATAAACTGACAATAATGAAGAGAATCATAAAAATGGTATCTTAAAAGTGTTGATTGGTAAAGCAGCTGATATTATCCACAAATGCGATGGTTTAAAGGAACATAAGTACACTAAGATTAGCTTATCAAATTAGGCACTTATGGCAAATGAGTCTTAAGTATCCCGAAGCTTAAGCCATTTCATACAAGACGTATCTACTATGGTCTATTCATTAAATAAAGTACTCATCCAATTTTGTTGAAAATTGGGAAATACCTATAATATTTAAATTGAAACATTTTTTAAATGCTTCAGTTTTTTGAAACCGAATAAGTACAAAAAGAGATATATTTTTTTCAGTTTAAAAAGAGCATATCATTTGTCGTAATTCGTATTTACAATTCAATAAGAGTACGATAGTGAACGAAAGTGTAACACGCTTGCCTAGGAGATACCTATTCACTACACACCAGGATTGTAATGAATTGTTTATGTTCTTGCTCAACTAGTTTTTAATTACTCCTAGCGAAATATTCGCTTATCGGGCACATAAAGTTAAGATTCTTCTAAGGAATGATTTAAGGTTCGTATTTTTTTATAATTTACAATACAATGTTACTTTATTGCACACCAAAAACTACATGAAAATCTTAAAATCTAAAATACATTTTTCGGCAGTACAAGGGCGACCTTATCGCCTAAAGCGATTTCTTCCAGGTAACCTTTGGATGGACAGGAACTTATGGAAATACGAAAAGGGTAGGTGGTGTACGTAAAACTAAATTAAAATTTTAGAAAAATAATAATATTAAAACGAAGTACTTAAACGGGCCCTCCCTCTGCCAACAGGCTTTTAGATTAGTTCTAGTTTTTAGTTAATATTTTAAGTTTTTTTTTTTTAAACATAAATGTGTTTTATGGCATAAGTAATGATAAATAAATTGAATAAAATCACAGACAGATATATTCTGAGATTAGTATTTAAATAAATATCCAAAAATAAATAAATAATTAATATAATAAATTAATAAATTTAGGAAATAAGTACAAGTACTTAGGCAATTATTATAGTAAAAGTGAGCATTAGACCTCGCCGTCGTCGCTAGATCACTAAGTACATACAAGTTCTATCTATATACAACGAAGATGTTATCAAGCTTACGTTTCATGAACTTTACTTAACCCTGTTTCTCAAAGAATTTATAGATGCTATCATTATTAATGAAGGGAAATGTTTCACGTCGTTTTCCTAGGTCATTCAAGAATCTCTTATCGTTTCGAAGAATATTCTGATTAATGGCTATTTTATCAGTCATTATATGATCGCTTTGCTATACAGGGTGTAAGCTGGAAAAGGTGTCAGCGTCAGGTTATGGAACGGATATTAAAAAAAAAAATAACGTTATTTGATGAAGAAATGTATGTTGTACATATATTTCGTGGCTTCAAGTTTGTTTTAATTTTTTCTGCCGGAAGACATCCACTGCTATCCAAAGGCCTCCTCCAACGATTCTACGATGGCCAGACCATCGTAGAAATCGTTGAAGCTTCCTATATCCTGCGGCTTCCCACAACTCTCACAAGATTGTGGTTCTACCTAGAATGTATAGTATAATGTAGGATTTCCAATTTTTTATGCCATTTTTATGCCGCTAATACGTAACTGCCGCCGCTCCGCAGCCGTTGATCGCATCTCTTTTTTTTAAAACACCCTGTATAATTATGATCGACAGTATCTATTCGTGACACAAAGACGCCACTTTGTCGAAGCCCTGCCCATTGTCTGTGACACTAATGTCTTATAAATAATACTTAATGGCGAAGATATCATGACGCGATAACTTTCTGTTTTATTGAAATGAAATGATGAATGGGAAATAAGGGAATTTCTGTTTAATTTATACAGTGCTTAATTGCATGGAAACGATATAGAAAATATGTGCAGATTTGTTAGCAATATCTATTTTGAAACCCCCACGAAAAAACGACGGGGTGTTATAGATAGAAAAGAAAGAAAGTTTATTTGTGACTACTACATTTAAAATTAAAAACATTAAGGCAATTGTACTATCTACAAGGTCACGAAACGACCCCAACTCAGCATAATGCCGGCTGTTAACCGGCGCTGGTCTTCCGTTTGACATGTTGGTGTGTGTGTGTGTGTGTGTGTGTGTGTGAGAGAGAGAGAGAGAGAGTGCGTGGGAGTGTGTGTGGCATCGTAGCTGCGGAACGGACGAACCGATTTTGATTTGTTTGTTTGCAAGTTGGATTAGTTGGGCGAGTTCTAAGCTATGTTTCAAAATCGTTTTTTTTTTAATCGGTCTCGGGGTTTTTTAAGTTTTTAACCCTTAAGCAGGCCGCGGACGTATGCTTCCCACATAGATTTTTCGATGCCTTAGCCAGGTTTTGGCAACGAAAAGCCCACAATCTGTCAAAATTTAATCATAAATATGTACTCTGTGGTTCCGATTAGCAAACTCTGTGTATACGAACGAATGGTACACTTGACAGCCATTTGAGTTTTGAGTGTCCGGTACAACAGTGTTTTTGTGTGACTGTCCAAGTTTTATTTAGATTATGCCGAAACAAAGAAAGGTAAGTCGTGCAATTTTTTGATATATTAGAAATTTTTAATTTTTCTATCAAGATTTACATTATTATATTTCTAGTTGATTTCTTGCTAAATTGTCTAAAATAAGGCAAATAACAATGTGGGGAACATGTGACCATAGCCTGTTGAGTCGAACTAATTTGTGGGAGCTATTTAACCATTGCCTGTTCAAATTTATCAACTTTTATATATATACTAGCCTTTTCACCCGACATTGTTAACATTCATTTCTTTTTCATTAAGTAAAACATTAATAATAAATAAATAATTCATATTTACACTATATTTTTTTACTTCACGCAAATAACCTAAACTAACAAAAAAAAAATAACCTAAAAAAAAAATATGAACAAACAAACATTCGACATTTATATATAGTTATCACATAAATTGTAGTCTCTACCCAGGCAATGGGATTATGTTTTCCCACATTTTTTTTCAGGCTTTTCAGGCTTTTTCAAAAAAATTGTTGATAAGGAATCATACACGGCGCTACTCAAAGCCTAAATCCATTTACACCACTTTATTTCTTGCAGCGGTTCTTCGGGGCCTGTTTAAGGGTTAATTTATACTTGTTATAGGTAACTACTTATGTAGCTCATTTCGCCGCGATAATGCTCGTATTTCATAGCACTCAGTGATAATGCTGCTCCCTTTTATTGAAAGAATTTTTTAAATTTGACTAGTGTTCAGGAGAGTCTGAATGTAGTATTTGCTAACTGCGCCCCGCGGTTTTAGCCGCGCTTCCACAGGGACAACAACAACAACAACTCTTTATTAAAAACATAAAATAATTACAATAATACAATCAATTAAATTAATTACAATTACAAAATCGTTTTTTTAGCCGCGCTTCCACAGGGACAACAACAACAACAACAATAACTCTTTATTAAAAACATAAAATAATTACAATAATACAATCAATTAAATTAATTACAATTACAAAATCGTTTTTTTAGCCGCGCTTCCACAGGGACAACAACAACAACAACAATAACTCTTTATTAAAAACATAAAATAATTACAATAAAACAATCAATTAAATTAATTACAATTACAAAATCGTTTTTTTAGCCGCGCTTCCACAGGGACAACAACAACAACAACAACAACTCTTTATTAAAAACATAAAATAATTACAATAATACAATCAATTAAATTAATTACAATTACAAAATCGTTTTTTTAGCCGCGCTTCCACAGGGACAACAACAACAACAACAATAACTCTTTATTAAAAACATAAAATAATTACAATAATACAATCAATTAAATTAATTACAATTACAAAATCGTTTTTTTAGCCACGCTTCCACAGGGACAACAACAACAACAACAACAACTCTTTATTAAAAACATAAAATAATTACAATAAAACAATCAATTAAATTAATTACAATTACAAAATCGTTTTTTTAGCCACGCTTCCACAGGGACAACAACAACAACAACAACAACTCTTTATTAAAAACATAAAATAATTACAATAATACAATCAATTAAATTAATTACAATTACAAAATCATTTTTTTAGCCGCGCTTCCACAGGGACAACAACAACAACTCTTTATTAAAAACATAAAACAATTACAATAATACTTAAATAAGGCTTAACTAAGTTTTTAATGGGCGGCCTATCGCTCAAAGCGATCTCTTCCAGGCAACCTGAATGGACAGGAACATTTATATAAGTTGAGGCCTTGAAAGTTCTAATTCATAATTTTACAAGACGTAAAAAATAATAAGATAAAAATAATAAATATTTATACATTTGTAAAGGTATTCATAAATATACATACATAATATATTTATATAAATAATAAAAATACACAAAAAAATTCTAATAAGTAGACGAAATAAATTTAATATAAATACTTTTAAAATGTTTAAAAATAAATGTCACTAATATATAAATAAATACATAGTGCGACTTTTGTGACATACATATCTTACTATCTTTCAAAACGGCTATTGTTTTGAAAGATAGTGAGCCTTGACACGACTCTTAAAGACACAGGGACTGTTATTTTTTCAGGATGAAAGGTATCCTATATCCTTTTAAGTACTAACAACAAAGTGTTTGCAAAATTTGATGACGAACAGGTGCGTCGTGATACGAAACAAACTCACTTTCGCATTTATAATATTAGCTAGGATTCGGATAAAATTCGCATAAATTGGATTTTTTATAAATAGTTTGATTTAATGGTATCGAATTATCTAAGATTCAATTGGAAAAAAGCCCGGGAATTTTCTTAATATTAGATCTTATTTCGTGTTTTCCAAACTATTTTTATTCTCAAAGCTTAGATTCTTAAATTAGATAAGAAGAAAATAACGAACAAAACTAAACTAAATAGAATGGAGGAAGCAGAAAAAAACCATTTTGCTATCAGTTTTTATCTATATCAGGATTTTTTCGTTAGGTTGTCTACCGTTTAAGACATTTTTGGTAACTCGAGGTAGGTAGAGTTCGTTGATGTTTAGATTGACCGATAAGAAAAATACGTCCTTGGTGATAAGACGAGATCAATTATTATCAGTTACAAAGGAAATTAAAATCATGCTATGCAAACATTTATCGGTTGGTATATAAGTATACAAGCTGCGCCCCGCGGTTGCACCTGTGGTTTTAAAAGTATTCTATGGATTATTTTAGATATAAATCTATCCCTGTGCAAAATTTCATGCAGATCCGTTCAGCCGTTCTGGCATGATTGAGCAACAAACATCCATACAACCATCCATACATTCATCCAAACTTTCGTATTTATAATATTAGTAAGATTAACTCCCGTTTTCACAAACAAATATTAACTATTAGAGCTCGAACGCACAGATACAGCACCGATATGGTAAGTATTTTTTTTTTTCGATGGGGTGTTGAAAATGTATGGCAAATGTAATGTCAAGGTTTTTGCTTATGTAAAATAGTTCGACGTTTGACCACCAACTCGCCTGACGTTAAGCGACGTTGTGGTCTAAGATGGAGCACGACGACCTATGAGGTACTTGTTCAATCTAGCCTTGAAGTTTTGTAGAGTGAAGAAGTACAAAGACGGCAGTTGAGTGAGGCGCTACAAGTGCGCCACTGCTCAGACCCGTCTTCGGAACGGTTACACCGGACTACATCCCGAAACTCGACTAGGTCATTTCACGGCATTTTTTTTTTTGACACTTTCACACACGGTCGCCTGACCCCAAACTAAGCAAAGCTTGCACTATGGCTGCCGGGGACTGATATACTTACACACTTAGATATTTTTAAATACATACTTAAATAGATATCAACACCCAGACATAGAACAAACACAAATGTTCACCACATAATTGTTTGCCCTACATGGGAATCGAATCCACGCCCCCAAGCTCAGTTGGCAAGTTCACTACCAACTGAGCCACCGAGGCAGTCAATTGATTTTAATGATTATTCTTTTGTTTGGTAGATCATACTTTAGAGGTGGACCTAAATAAATTTTATCAAAACCGATCAAGCTGTTTTAAAAATATTATCCAAAGTCAATAAATTGTTTACATGGATGACAGGAAGTCGGTTTTTAAGCGTTTTTTTTTTATTCCTTGAACGCTTGGCCTATATCCAAATTAAAATCATAGAGACGATACTATGCTTTTAGTCGGAAGTAGACGTCAATGCAATCATAATGTTTACTTCTTTATACATCTGTGGATCGATAAAAACGGAAGCCTGTTTATCAATTTTCAATGTCTGGGTTTTACCACCTTGGTTTTTGATGAGAGCATTGATGTAGTACAATCTATCGGCTTCTCTGACTCACACACACCATAAAATAATATATCCCTCTGTCTATTTTTCAAATAATTCAGAAAAATGCCCGAACTGAAATATCGAAAGTTTCAAGTCGTGGAAATGCCTGTTTGGTTATAAGTAGAACTAGATATTTTATAACTAAATATTTGGGACATTTTGCTCACACGGTCATCTAAACCTCAAACTAAGCAAAGCTTGTACAATGGCTGCCATAGAGACTGATGACATGACATGCATTTATATTTTTAAATAGGTACATACTTAGACTTAGAACAAACACAAATGTTCATCGCATGAATGTTTTTCTAGGTGGGAATCGAACCCACGCCCCCCCCGCTCAGAAGGCAGGTTCACTACCAACTGAGCCACCGAGATAATCAAAATTATTTATTTTGTAGCTCATCACTGGAAAAGATAGCTTTCAACAATACGCGGCCGGTAGTTAGAATACTTTTAGGGATTTTTTTGTTACACCAACACAGTCGACGGCACGCACCAATTTGTTCATTGTGTGAACATATTAATACTATGTGCGTATAAGTCATCTGCTACATGGTTGGAGTCCGGTGTATGGCGACAGGCTCGCCCCTGTCATATTTGGGACTGAATATCGTCCGGTGAAGTGTGGGTATTGTATTACACCTCTGCTAGCCCCTTGGGGTATAGGCGTCATGATATGTTATGATTTTTATATTTCATATTGTTTAAGTATTTTTCTTGTTTTCTTTCTTTTTTAAAGGACAGTGCATGGATGTATGACCGTACGTCACTCGCCATAAAGGATAACACTGAAAATCAGCGTCACAGTAATCTGTGGCAATAGGCTGAGTGTTGTCTTTTTTGGCTTTACCGCACACGCAACTAAATTTATTACCTATTAGTTTAGTTAATTTAATATTTTTTTTTTTTTTTTATAATTATGTATATTGTATATCTTTGATATTCATCATTTTTGTCAAAATGTATCTATTGTATAAGTGTGTGTGGTGTAAGCCAAATAAATATTTTTCTTTCTTTCTTTCTTTATTTTATGTTTTTTTATTATACAGAAATAAATAAAATTGGAAGACTCAGTCAAGTCTGTCTTTCATGGCAGTTATAGTAAACGGGACCCAACTATTATAGTATATAAACTATAAGTGTGATTACGTCAGCAGTGATATAAATAGGGATGGGAAAATGACAGTTTTATTACCGTAACAAAGTAGCATAGTATTTCTTAGGGTTCCGTACCCAAAGGGTAAAACGGAGCCCTATTACTAAGACTCCACTGTCCGTCCTGTCTGTCCATCTGTCACCAGGCTGTAGTTCATGAACCGTGATAGTTAGAGAGTTGAAATTTTCACAGATGATGTATTTCTGTTGCCTCTATATCAACAAATACTAAAATTCTTAATAAAATAAATATTTAAGCATGCTCTCGTACAATACAACATACATGACTTGACTTGACATGACTTTTGCCGTTTTTATAGATAGTACGGAACTCTTCGTGCGCGAGTCCGAGTTGCACTTGACCGGTTTTAGGTATTTTAATTCGAAGAATAGTAGGTATGAGCTTTAGCAATAAAAATAACCTGTCCACTTATCCAGAGATTATCTCTCCATAACTACTTAGTTGGAAATAAATTAGTCTGCATTTAATTTAATGCCAGTTTAAAAGCCAAATGGAGCGATAAAACTTTTCTAGATTTTATGGATATTAATACTAATTGGTACCTACTTTTAGTTCAAGTTTTAGTTAAAATAGGCTTTCGTTCGATTACCCCTAATGGAGTGATGTGGAATAGGATAAAGCAGGCTGCCTAGAATTAAATCTAGATGTAAAGTCAATCCACACTTGTTTTTTTTTCCAGATTTGCATCGGTCAAATTATTTGATTATTAAATACTAGCTGCGCCCCGCGATTTCAACCGCAGTTAAAAAGTATCCTAAGTGCTATTCTAGACTATATAATCTATCTCGGTGCCAAATTTCATACAGATCTGTTCAGCCGTTCTGGCGTGAAAGAGTAACAAACATCCACCCATCCATTCTTACAAACATTCGCGTTTATAATAATTATCAGTAAGTAGAAGTAGGACAAAATAATCTACCGTTTTAAATTAAAATACAAAAGTCATAAATAAAAAGTTCAAACAAGAATCGAATTAAATAACATTTAATAAATCGAATAAAATAAATAAAATTGAATAAAATAAAATTAACTACACTGAGGATTATTTGGTTTAACTTTAAGCAAAAATATAGAAAAGTTAAGCACTGAATAGTTACAAAACAATACAAAAACTCTTTATTGACACCAAATACAATATAAATCTAAACTAAACACTTAGAAACCTAGGTGCAATGGGCGGTCTTAGCGCTTAAGAGCGATCTCTTTAAGACAACCTACAAAATTAACAATAGATGCAGAACAAACTTTAAACTTTACTTGTGCAAACCAAGCAAAAATTGAATGAAAAACTTGACTAATTTACCGAGCGAGTTCGAAGCACGAGCGAAGCGTCTCCGTTTCAGGTTGGGCAAACCTTTTTTTTAATATCTGGCAGATACCTGGCTATTCTGGCATTTATTGGTACCTCAACCTAGATTTTATTGTCAATTCAGTTTTTGATTTTCTTTTTTCGGAGCAAATGGAATTTGAAAACATTAAAAAAACGTGTTTCAGCCATTTCGAGGTATGCAAACAAAAATTCGAGGAAGTTTGAATTCGTCTGCACAAAATGTCTTAAACCAAGGTAAATACTACCTAATGTTTTTAAGATTTAGTTTATAATTTTTGTTATGTTAGTATAAGGTGTGGATTTTTGTTGTCCGAAATAAATAAATTATTATTATTATTATTATTAAAAAAAACACTCGCGGCGACTCAAAGTCAAAGTCAAAATGTTTTTATTCTATTGGTTATCAAAGATAGACTTATGAACAATTATTAACTTAAGAACAAAGTTTTAACAGGCAAGAAACTGAGAGGCATTATTTTTTTCAATAAAATAAATAAATAACTGCCTTACAAATTTTTGCTTATAACTAGGTAATATCTATGTACTAGTGGCTACTTGTAGTTGTCTTCTATTTAATTATAAACTTTATATTATCTTCTTTTCATTAATCTTTCTATATTTTTCGGGATTTTATTGTAAAAACGAACGCAGTTACCTAAAAATGACTTATTTGGCTTAGTCAGGCTAAATCTCGGTATAGCTATCCTATCCTTATTTCTAGGTTATTATTATGATAGTCACAGTTCAATTTAAATTTATGTATATTTTTACTAACGTACATAATAATTTCAAAGATATACAAAGAAGGTAAAGTTATTATATTTATTTTTTGTAAATAAATCTCTCAATGATTCGCGGGGACCCATCTCGTACACAGCGCGGACCGCTCGCTTTTGCAAAATAAAAATGGTCTCTACATCAGCAGCTGTACCCCACAGCAAAATGCCATATGACATTATGCTGTGGAAGTAAACAAAGTAAACCAACTCACAGAGCCGCACTACCAAGAGTAGTAAGATCTTCAATGCCTATTGTGCATACTATTAAGTGCTAAAATTGCGTAACAAGTTACAAAAGTTGCTTGACTTCGTTGGACAATTGGACAATCCATCACAAATTATGACCATAAAATCATCAAACCATTTCCATAGAATTTATCAAAACCGAAAACGTAATATTTACTAAGTTCATTCGCGTCCAGTCAATCAATCTTGCAATGTGTTGAGTCGAAAAGTAAACATTTATTTTGCCTTCCTACTTTGCCAAACTAGCTTTTACTACCTCGTGCTAAGAGTTTTATTTGAGTAGCCAGATTGTATGCTTTCTTGAGTGCGGTATCATTGTTGACTCGAGATTTCGGCACGTTCGACAACCCTCTTGCCTACTGTTTGACTTTAGAAGTGTGTCGAATCAAATTTTATACTTCTGAGGTGTTCTGTGAATTCAAAATTATTTCGTGAAACCTCGGAGACTCGTCAAGATCCTTGGGATTATGAATTTATTCTTTTCTCTTGTAAAAGTTGTAGGTAATTTGGGAGGTAGACAAAAGTTAAAGCAACTAAAGTGAGGCTTTTCTTTTTGTTTTTAGAGACATTAAAATAACGTCTTTTCCTAAACTACATTAGGTCGATTCAGGGACGAACGATGTTTTTAACTGTTGTCACTGTCACTCCTAAAAAAGAATTCTAGTGTATTTAGTATCCTATGATCTAGCCATTATAATAATTTTAACCATAGTATAGGTATGTTATTTTAAAAGTAGAAAACGCGACAATTTTATAAACGGCTTGATGGTAGGACTAATACAAGTGCCATAACCGTTTTTGACGTGACAACGTCTAATAAATCGATGAACGCCAATTGGACACACGAAAAAGGATGACTCGTCCCGTTACGCTCATTGTAACGTTATGATTGGAGCGAGAGCGCTACACGAACGAGCAACAGGCACGATCGGGTTAAGCGATCCCATCTATCTCTCTTCCACTCGATTAGCCTACTTGTCCGAGGAGATTTCATCAATGTTTTGTTATGACGTTGTCACGCTAAACTATCGTCCGGAAACCGACTTTAAAGACAACCAATTTTTAAAAGTTCTTCACCAAACGTCACCCTGTTCTCAACAAGCCGGCTTTCAAAAATGGTAACCAAAATAGGAGGAGAAACTAAAAACCGGTCACAACCAAATATGCAATGCAAATTCATGTGGAACAAGGACCAGCCGCGCGTTGACTGCACCCTACGCTACGTTGTGTTTTTGGCTGTATAGTAGACTTTTTTTCGACCGTTTTAATGAAACAAAATACTTGGTTTGAGCTTAGCTGAAACAAAATGTCAGTAGAGGAGGCCTACCATAACATGTTATTGCCTGACATGATACCTAACATGATAGTTATGTTTTGTTTTTGACGCTGTGCGATCACGAATCGTATCGGCGTGAAATAAGGTCCATGTTTGCGCAGCATCGAAAAAAAAACGTAACCATCATGGCAATAAGATTCATGGTAGATCCTCAAGAGTTAATATAGATGGAAAATGTATAAGTACATAAACAGTCTGCTATTTTTTAAGAGTCCCGCGACGCTCTGAAATTTCCATTCAAAAGCGCTTCTCAAATTTCTTGAAAACCATTTGCCAGTTTATGATGAAATTTAGCATGTACAATTAAATTAGCAATATCTCAGCCCCTATGTTCTTGGTTTTTTTTTAAAACGTTCTCAAGTGAAAATACAGCTATGAAAAATATCCGCATTTGTAAGGGGTCACTTTTGACTGATTTATTCTATAGATAGACAAAGCAAATCAAAAATCACATTACATAGGGAGATTATCTACATCATCAGCTTTTAAATGAATCCATAACACAAGGGACATTCTTAGTTATTTAAGAATGATTAGAGATGTGCAAAAGTAAAAAAAAAAGCACTTTGTCACTCTGTAGGTAACATTAAAGGCTCCTCAGTATCTTTACGTGCTCTTTTCACTCGTCATCTTCTTCTAGATGAAATGGCTATGGAAAACCTTAAGCCAATGCAAAGTTAGTCTAAAGTGGTCGCCGGACTCTTATGTTAAAGTCCAAAAGTCCATACAGAACAAATTGGCGTTTAACATTTTTTATCGACTATAACCTGTGTGCCGTTAATCCGATCTTGTTGATATTATGTAGGCCAACGATTCATTCAAATAAAATTTGAAAATTCAAAATGTGGAATAGCCCTAATAATAATAATTGTAAAGTTATAAAAAGCGCGTTTACGAGGTCAAGTTCAAGCTCATAACTAAATTCAAGAAATTCGTAAAAAAAATCCGTGCGTTGGCGTTCGTTGGCTTGATGTGTGTGTAACATTAATTTGTAATTTGTTTTTTTTTTAATTTTAGGCAATAAGTAAATACTTTTTTTTTTAATTTATTTAAAAAACATAGCTTAACTATTGACGTACAAATAGAAAGACGCCGAAGGCTTCTGAACGTACAAAATACGCTGACATAAAGGATTTTCCACTTAATTAATAAGCAGTGCAAATGAACCTGAACTTACATCTAGGCAATTAAGCATTAGGTTAGGCAAGAATTCACAGATTTGAAAGCTAAGCAATGAGTAATGTTTACTATCACAGAATAGTAATCGTTTTGAAGAAAGTGCATTGGATGTAACCGATGTGCTTTACCGAATAAATAATTTCTAGCCAAGATTTGTATTCAAGTAAACTATAGTTCTAGTCACATTTGCTTGCAACAAAATTGCAACCATATTGGTTAGTTTTACCTTCAATTCTGTATATTACTTTCTTACTATTTCGTCTACTTATTAGTATTTTTTTTATTATTTATAAATTTATAAATATACTAGCTGTAACCCGCGACTTCGTTCGCGTTTATTATTTATATATATATATATGTGTGAGCTATCCTATCTGTTAAGTTAGATTGAACTGCACACGGTGTGCAAATTTCATTGAAATCGGTTAAGTAGTTAGAGTACATAGCGGACAAACAACGTAACACGTAATTTTTAATTATAATTATATTAAGTTTTTTTTTTTTGTTATGGACAAAAAGTCAGCGTTTGACCACCAACTCGCCTGATGTTAAGCGACGTTGTGGTCTAAGATGGAGCACGACGACCTATAAGGTACTTATTCACTCTAGCCTTAAAGTTTTGTAGAGTGAAGAAGTACAAAAATGGCAGTTGAGTGAGGCGCTACAAGTGCACTACTGCTCAGACCCGTCTTGGGAACGGTTACACCGGACTACATCCCGTACAGATTACACTGAGATTACAGGAGCCACTGGCTCCTGACACACAGTCTCTGACTAGTTTGGGAGCCTCTGGAATCAAATTTGAAATTGTCACATGTTTTTATACCCAAATAAATTATTTATATTTGTAGAAAAAAAAAAAAAAAAAAAAAAAAAAAGATTACAGATTATTTAAATCGTATTATTTTTTACGTCTTGCACAATTATGTTTGTATGACATTCAAGGCCTCTATTTATGTGAATATTCCTGTCCATACAGGTTGCCTGGAAGAGATCGCTTTGAGCGATAAGGCCGCACATTAAAAACTTAGTAAAGCCTTATTTAAGTACTATTGTAATTATTTTATGTTCTTAATAAAGAGTTGTTGTTGTTGTTTTTGTTGTATTACCTACATTAGCTGTTACCTACGATTTTGCTAAAGTTTATTCAGAAAATAGTATCTAAAAACTTTTCACTAAATATATTATAACTCATTATCATATTTCATTAAGATCCATTCAGCCGTTTAGTCGTGAAAAGCCGTGAACAGACAGCTATTTACGATTTTAAAATATTGGTGGTGTAGATATAATATAAGATATGTAGATATATAAGCCTGCCTCGGTGGCTCAGTCGGTAGTGAACCTACCTTCTGAGCTAGGGGGCGTGGGTTCAATTCCCACCTAGGGCAAACATTCATGTGATGAACATTTGTGTTTGTTCTATGTCTGGGTGTTAATTATCTATTTATGTATTTATTCAAAAATATATATGTATGTATATCAGTCTCTGGCTGCCATAGTACAAGCTTTGCTTAGTTTGTGGTCAGACGACCGTGTGTACAAGTGTCCCGAATATAAAAAAAAGGAAAGATATCATCGTCACGCCTTTCTCCGGAATAGGCTGGCGAGGTGTACAACACTCACAACAAAAATGTCGACAAAAACATCTAGTTAAATCTAAATTTAAACTCATCCAACTTATAATATAAATTCACCTCTGCTAACCGTTGTTTTCAGACTCAAATAGCGCACTATTGTTCCCAACTAGCATTCTCGTTTCTAGCGCTCTGTACAGTGGAATAATCAAACATTTGTCTAGAAACCAGACCCCTAACGGTGCGCTGATTAGCAAGCTTAGTAACTCTAGACGAAATTCCTAAAGGTGGTACATAGCAGTATACTAGAGCCAGACACTTGCAGTTTACATGCTAATGTTATGATTACACACACTTTTGCATTCGTAATACTAGTAGCGTATCGCGATTTCATTCGCTAGTAAACAACAATTGTAAATTTTTAACCGACTTCAAAAAACGAAGAGGTTCTCAATTCGACTGTTTAGTTTTCTTTTTAATGTATCTTACGTGATTACTCGGCCGATTATGAATCGATTTTAATGATTCTTTTTTTGTTTGGTAGATCATACTTTAGAGGTTCCAAATTTTGTCAAAATCGGTCACGCAGTTTTTTAAATATCAACAAGAGTCTAAAAATTGTTTACGTGAATGACGGGAAGCTTGCTTTTGAAATACTAAAAAATAGTTTATGTATCAATCTAAGAGCGATGGCAGCCTAGTTGGGAGAAGGTCCGCCTCTCAAGCCAGAGGGAGCGGGTTCGAACCGAGCCCACGGCACGCACCAATTTATTAATTGTGTGAACATAATTATGTGCGTATTGTATGTCATCTGCTACATGACTGGAGCCCGGTGTATGGCGACAGGCTCGCCCCCTGTCACATTTGGGACTGAATATCGTCCGGCGAAATGTGGGTGTTGTATTACACCACCCTCGGGGGAAAGGCGTGACGATATGTTATGTTATCAATCTAGGACGTAAGCTAAACCTTTACCAAATGTTGTCCTAATTCATTAAACCGTTTAAAATAAATTTAAATTGGAACGAACATACACACACACAATACTGTTGTGTAGTAGAACCTAGAAGTGCTTCAGATTTTAAAACGGGCATAGAGTAAACAGCTGTTAGTGGAATAGCATGTACTTTGACACTCTTTTATTATCGTAATTTGAGTTTGAGATTAGGCTAGGTGATTTTAGAATATTTTACAGAAAAAGTATACAGAAATAAATAAATATTCAGGACACGGGACCCGGGTTCAGGTCGTCTGACCTCAAACTATGCAAACTTATACTATGGTGGTCAGAGACTGATAAACATACGTATATTAAATATATTTTTACACACATACTTATCTAAGTATGTGTGTTTGTCTGGGTGTTAATATGTAGATAATTATTAACACCCAGACATAGAACAAACACAAATGTTTATCACATAAGTGGTTGCCCTAGAGAGGTATCGAACCCACGCTCCGAAGCTCAAAAGGCAGGTCCACTACCAACTGAGCCACCGAAGCAGTAAAAAAATAAAGATTAATCCCTAATGTTATCTCACTTCAGAATATCTACATTTACACGTTATTCTTATTCACACCACCCTTTATGTAAATATACTCGTAGATGTATAAATATACCTCTACATTTATATAAATTTAGTTAAGATACGTATTTTATATTTTTGTATTAATGTAATCTTTTTGTTATCCAAACCAAGTAAAAAACTGTCCCTTGTAATACAGGCTCTGATGAGTCCTAGTACATAATAATCATAAACTTTTAACAAGTAATGTATTAAAAAAAAATGTTACCAACACGATTGTAATCTCGAAAATAAACTTATTTTTATTATTATTTTAAGCAATTGATTATACTTTCTTCCGCCATTTTTTGAAGATAAATAGCATCCATTAAATTGGCAATAAATGGCTGAAACACTTTAAGCCTAGTCAAATAAGTCACAGTAGCGCAATAGGATGTAATAGTCCTCCTTTATTCACCAATGTCTAACGGTGTGTTCCAGTAGCCTCACTTGAAAGCCTGTTGACAATGCTTTTACGTATACTTATTATCTTATCTTATCTTAATATATATAAATCTCGTGTCACAATGTTTGTCCTCAATGAACTCCTAAACCACTTAACCGATTATAATAAAATTCGCACACCATGTGCAGTTCGATCCAACTTGAGAGATAGGATACTTTTTAACCGCGTGTGAAACCGCGGAGCGCAGCTAGTAATATATATAAATTACGTGTCACGTTGTTTGTCCGCTATAGACTCCTAAACTACTTAACCGATTTCAATCAAATTTGCACACCGTGTGCAGTTCGATCTAACTTAACAGATAGGATAGCTCACATTCTTCTTAATTTATATAAATTACGTGTCACGTTGTTTGTCCGCTATAGACTCCTAAACTACTTAACCGATTTCAATCAAATTTGCACACTGTGTGCAGTTCGATCTAACTTAACAGATAGGATAGCTCACATTTATATATATATAAATAATAAACGCGAACGAAGTCGCGGGGTGACAGCTAGTTATATATACTTTTTATCTTTTACCTTGCTCTCACTTATTTTTAAACTCAACAATAAGACTTGCGCTTATCTGCCACCTCACCTGATGATAAGCAATGCCAATGATGCGGCTTACGATGGAGCCAGCTTGACTAGAAGAAATATTAAATCCTAACTAATATCATAAATGCGAAATTGAGTTTGTTCGTTTGTTTGTTTGTTTGCTTGTAACGCTTTAACGTCTTAACTTTGCAACCGATCATGTTGAAATTTTGCATACACGTTGTCGGGGTTACGGAAAAGGACATAGGGAATTTTTATCTCGAAAACAATAACGGTTAATGTGGGGCCGCGGGTGAAACCGCGGGGCGCAGCTAGTAATAAAGAAATATTTGGGACAAATGCACACACTGTCGTGTGGCCCCAAACTAAGCGAAGCTTGTACTATGGGAGCCAGAGACTGATATACATACACATATGTTTTAAATACATACTTAAATAGATATGAACACCCAGACATAGAACAAACACAAATGTTCATCACATAAATATTTGCCTTAGGTGGGAATCGAACTCACGCCCCCAAGCTCCAAAAGGCAGGTTCACTACTCAGTGAGCCACCGAGGTAGTAAAAAAATATAATAAAATTGATCTAAATATTAAACTTAGTATGAGATAAGCTGTTTAACTTCTACCTTTTTCAAATTATTATAAAATATACAATTATAGAATTCCTTTCGTCTAATAAATGCTTTGAAGTATTACCTCAGAATTACCATTCAATACTACATTACCTTATTTGGCTGATGTCCAACTTACGCGTTGACATAAATTACTTGAGTGTTGTTTGTGACTCATAAAAGTAGATAATGTCCAGGTATATCTTTTTATTGAGTAAGCGTCTTAGCTTCGACAAAAATGCTTTCGTATGTCCGAATTCTGTCTGGATCTCTCTTCGGATCTTCAGTCTTTCTCTACAGGGGCCCTATTCGGAGATTTGAGATTTTCATCTCACCTTTTTTCGTCCTTGTTGCTCTCGTTTGAAATGTCATAGGTGTGAGAGTGACCAAGATAAAATCTTATCTCATCTCACGCGTAGGAATAGCCCTCCAGGTCGCATTTATTAACCGATTGTCTTAAAATTTTGTGAGAAGGTTCGATAATTGTAAGTATATATTCTATTTGCCAAGTCAGTTGTTATAAATTATCAACAAAAAAAGTTATTTATACAAAAAAAATCTCTTATTTCTTTTAAAATTTCCAAAAACTGATTTTGTACAATAAATTCTGTGTAACTGTTTTTAAATTATAAAGAGCTTCCTAAAAGAAAATCTGATACCTTTTTTAAATGTTCATGAAGCAAACTTGACGAATAAAAACATAATCTTCTGCTTTAAGTAGCTAATTAGCAAATTGATCAATTCATTTTAAATATTTCCTCCAATAAATAACGTTATCTTTCTAGTAAAATTATAGCATGTTTTACCCTATTATTTAAAAATAATGTCAATGAATCGATTAATACTGTCCAAACGTATATTTGTACCTAGAAACTTATTTTAAATTCGCATAAAAAATATTTTTATAATAACACGTTTTTGATCACGTCAGATCTCGTTATCCTTATCAATTTATAGATCCAGTTAAACCTTCTAGGTGTTGACGACGGTAGTTTACATCATAATCGGTCTATACTTATGCCAATCAGCTTTATGTATGCGAACCACATCGCTAGTGGTGACTAAGATACTGAGATTACTGTAAATTGTGCTTAGCGATTTGTATGCTTCGATTTTGTAGTTTTCGGATATTTATAGCATTTTGCTTGAATTCCAATTTGTGCTAAGTATAACATTGTTTTGTTAACACTTAACTGCGCATCGTTCTTCTTCTTCTACCTACTCTGCGATGTTGAAAATAAAATGACAACCAATTAATTGTGTTTGAACATTTGTGTTTGTTCTATGTCTGGGTGTTTAAATGTATTTAAGTATGTATTTAAAAATACCTAAGTATGTATATCAGTCCCTGGCAGCCATTGTACAAGCTTTGCTTAGTTTGGGGTCAGGCGAGCGTGTGTGGAAGTGTCCCGAATTTATTAATTTATCATTCATTTTATTTATTTATATATTTATTATGCCCGTTTGATTATGCCATTCGTCTTAGCTCTTTACCAATTTATAACTGAAAAAATTGGCTTCTTCTCAAGATCTAGTAGCTGTACTTTCGCTTTATTCCTTGTCTTTTTATTCTCTCTTTGTCTTTCTCTCTTTCTCTTTTGTCTATTCGATACTTACTAATTTAGTTTCTCAGCCTTTTTAGGGTTTCTCGTTTATGTTTTTCTTTCTTCATAAAACTGTTTTTAGAACTTCCTTTAAAATTATGTTTTAACCTAAATTAAATTGACTAAGTACCTACTAAGCTAAAATTATAACTAACTAACACATAACAGCATTATTTTAAAACAAAATCATTATTGTTTTCTTGAGAAAGCTTGTCCTAATTTTAGATATTACAAAAAATTTATAGAGACAGCGGCCAAACCAAGAAATTACGAAACAAATTTCCTAGTGATAGATTAATTGTTTCGGAGCCAAAACTAAAAGAAAAAAAAAATTCTTTATCGACAGTAACAGAAATCAAGAAGCCCGTAAAGATAAAGAAAATATTATACCAAAATTCCATTTGTCCTTTTACCTAGGCTAGATGCCAAAACTTGTAATTTAAGATGAACTGATCTGTGAAAATTGATTGGAGCCTGAATAAATTTGGCATTATTCCAGAATAACATCTCACATGTTTTTTTCGTTCGCAAGTACTTGATAAAAATTGGGTATTTCTCAGCGATATTTCCTGACGAATGCATAAAGACACAGAAATAGACAATGTCTAGTACAGTTTTTACATACATTTATTTGAGGAAAATTCATTAAATCTTGAATTTTTTGTAAGACGTCAATTTCTAAATCCTACTTAATATTATAAACGCGAAAGTTTGTAAGAATGGATGAATGGATGGATGGATGGATGGAAATTTGTTACTCTTTCACGCCAGAACGGCTGAACAGATCTTGATAAAATTTGGCACAGAGATAGATTATAGTCTAGAATAGCACATAGGATACTTTTCAACCGCGGGTGAAACCGCAGGGCGCAGCTAGTATTATTATAAACGCGAAAGTTTGTAGGAATGGCTGGATGAATGAATGTTTGTTACTCTTTCACGCCAGAACGGCTGAACTGATCTGGATGAAATTTGGCACAGAGACAGACTTATGAACTGCAGGTGAAACCGCGGGGCGCAGCTAGTATATAAATAAATTTGGTTAAGGCCCAGGTCTCGTTTTATTTTAACGTTCATCATCCACAGTCTTCTTTAAAACACTGCTGAGTATCTATGGACCTCTCTCATATTTCACATCATTATGTTATTTACATAGTTAATCGTTACATAGCTGATTTAATTTTAGTTAAGTTGTCATCTATCAAAATTATCAAAACACGTCACGTTTATGTATCCATGCTTTGTCAACTATTGAAAATTTATTGCGTTAATTTGCATATAAATTGCTATTTTGCACACCTTATTGCCCATTCTTTTCTGTGTTTGATATAAAAGAACGCGTTATTCGCATACCAATATGTTACCACACATCATCATCGACATTAAACGCTATGGGGACTGTTCGTGGATCAAGCAAATGTTTGGGAAATTGTTTAAGGTCCGGTTTTACACGAAATCAACGAAAACAAGTATTTTGTTTGCGCCTAGTTTGATATTAGGAATTGTGATGATCGGATGCAAAAAGAAAATACGGCTGGTGGAAAAAACAACCAAAATCAATTTTATCGAAGCAGGATTTTGACAATCATTCTCATTTTTAACAAAAAAAATCACAAAACGTATCTACTTAAAAAACTGTGTGAGAAATGAAAGTTACAAAAACTGAAACATAAAAATGCTGTTTTTTTATAAATTATTATTAAATAGCCAGATTAGTTCTCTAAAGTTTAACCGAGTAACTTATTCATACTTATGTTCTTATTACGATTAATACAAATAAAAACGACAAAAAAATGTAACTCTAGGCGCCAATCTCATTTTACCATCAAATAAGATAGGTATGCGATTTTCAATTCTAATTAAAGCGGCTTAAACAAACGTGTGTGAGGGTAGATAATCGTGCTATGACCAAGCCCAAAAAAATACAAGTTAGAACTCTATTGGTACGATGCTGGTAGTAACATCTAAATGAATCGACTATTGATTGCCTCGGTGGCTCAGTTGGTACTGACTAGTGAACCTGCCTTCTGAGCGTGGGGGCGTGGGTTCGATTCTCACCTAGGGCACTCACTCTGGCAGCCATAGTACAAGCTTTGCTTAGTTTGGTGTCAGGCGACCGTGTGTGGAAGTGTCCCAAATTTATTATTTTATTATTAATTTATTAGCACATTAGGCACATCAAAACCGTCATCACAACCCGTCCGAAACCTTCCTATACCTAATAATGTCGACGGTCAATTGTATTGTGCGTCCTGCATAAAAATACAATCCGGGCCCTGTGGGGTGTTCATGAGTAAAGTGAATAAGTATCTCCTACGCAAGCGTGTCACACCTTCGATCACGTCAACGCTTCCCACCAGGCGAGTCAGTGGTCAAACGCATGCCTAGTCTATTATTAAAAAAAAACTGCATCCGAATATTTAAAAGAAAATTTGGTTTTTGAGCCACATTCGTGTCATAACCGACAAAGCCAGGTTTGCCATTGACGAAAACGTCAAGAAGGACGATAGATACATTGGGCACATTCTTACATTTTTAGTCTTTGCTGCACTGCTTGTTAACCTATTAGAATGGTAAACAATTATCACATCACATTAATTTTGTAAGGGCGAAAGTTTGTGAGTGTATATGTTTGTTACTTCTTCTCGCTCAAACGCGTAAAGGGACTTTGATGAAATTTAATATGGAGGTAGCTTATACCCAGGATTAACACATAGGCTACTTTTAACCCGTGGCGCAACTAGTGTATACCTAGTTACATTAATATCGTTAATGCGAAAGTTTGGATGGATACTATTACTAGTATATGGATGTATGGATGTTTGTTACTCAATCACGCTAGAATGGCTTAACGGATCTGGATGAAATTTGGCACATATATTCATTATAATCTGGAGTAGCACATAGGCTACTTGTTATCCGCGCACCTATGTAGTTTAAATTAATTTTTGCCTCTCAAAAAATTGGTTTTACCATGAAAAACAGTTTTTAGTCGGGAATCATGACCAAGCGCCGTTTCTGAATATGGCTCTTAGAATAGAGAATATTATACTAGTATAGGTATAACTTGTTTATGCTCCTATACATACGCCCAATCCCAAAAAGCTGTACATTTTTAACACTTTATTTAGTAGCTTCACTAAATTTAATCCAAAATCTAAATACTTGCAAGTCTTGCGCCATCTCATAAACGTTTATTATGCTAAGCTTACATTGTGATTCTGCGACAAAAATAGTATGGAAACTGGAACTAGCCACGGTCTAGATTTAAATTTATTCAGGCATAAAATACACTGCAGTGATCCGAGAGACGCATACTCCATTTGTCTCTTGTCATAAAACTAATTTTATTTTAGTTGATACCTACTGTCTGACACTTGTAAGTCAAGGCTAGGTAAAATGAGACAGACTTACGACTTCGTCTTTGTGTTTGATTGTAGGAAGAGCTTTATTCAAAGAAAGAAAAAGGATCCCTTTGTTCTATGAATATGACACACTTATTTCCGAATAATTGAAGATTTTGCCAAGATTTTACTTTTCAAATATACTGTGTGTGTACTCTGTACTCTTTCACACAACAAACATAAGGTAAAAGGGGGAGTAGTTGACACATAGGTCGGAATGGGCAACTTTGGAACTGTGTAGTGTGACCAAAATTGCATAATGTAATAAATCATTATATGTTCCTAATGAATTGGTGTTTTGTAGATTTTTGCATTGTAATCAATAATATCGTAAGTGAAAGTAAAAAAAAAATATGCTACACACTGATCAAAATATCAAATGCATTAGTTGTTGACATACCAAAAATTGGTTGGTTTGGGAAGTTGACACTATTGTTTCAATACTTGACACTTAATAAAACAATTTAGATAAAAGCATAAATTAGCTTTATTTATGAACTAATTAAAGAATGGAACAACAAATAGACAGACTCTTACTTGTCAAGATTATAATTAAATCTTAAAAATAGCAGTCAAGAAGCAGGAAAACAGTCTTTAGCTGCAATCAAATTGTTGGAATCCTTTAACAAATCAAAATATCAATACTAAAAGTAGTATTTTTATTCTGATTTTCCTCTTTCTTTTCTTTTCTTTTTTGAATATTTTCGTTGTTATTTTGTTCTTTATCTTCTTTTTCTTTCTTCTTTTTTGCATATACTGACACGGATTATATGACATAGAACTAACCACAGCTGGCACTTTTTCTTTTGGTCGTTTCTTAATGGAGCTAGGTTTTGTATCCGGCCGAAACAAAACTCTTTTAAATGGCGAAGAATTTGGCCATCAATAACTGTTTTAGCTAGAGTTGAGTGTGATGACACGAGTACAGAGACGGTGTATGATTCGTTACTTGTGTTTGGCAACATGATAGACCCTACTTGTGCTTGTTGGGTGCAAAGCACTGGATCAGGTTAAACATAATGTACCAAGGTGCATTATGTTTTTTTACAGCTGTTGCAACTGGCATTCCTCTTCTAACTACATCTTCAACAGCATTCAGCATATTCTTTTCAGGATACTGTAGCATCTTGCCCTTGATGGTCAGCATCGTTTTCCAAGGAATAGAAAATATTATGTAGGTAGTACTTGACACCATATGTATGCATAGTTGACATCCCTGTCAAGTATTGGTTCTAGTGATAGTAGCTAGACGTACTATATACAGAAATGATCGTCACCGTACACACATTACTATCATCATGCAATTTGGACTTATACTTAAAAAACCAGTAGTTGACATGGATGTCAATTACTACAGATATTGAAAATTTCGTAACTAGTAATTGACACACGCAAAAATAATTAAATCCATCATATTCACAAGGTTGGAAGTGGAACCCAAGCAATAAACAATTCATGAATAATAACATTATGCAAAAACTAAATGAGTATTTTACAAAGTAAATACAAAAATGTGACTGATTGTAAACTCACTCACCTCTTTCAACTCTGTTAGAAATTATTAATAATTTACGTTTCTCGCACACGCACGCAGAAAAACACACGCCGTTAAGAAATGGCGCAATCAATTTTACCAATTTACAAAAAAATATGTACTCTGATACATTACCTGTCGAACGGGTGCGTTTACATGACCTATTCTAATAAAAGAGTGTCTTCAAATCTATCCAAAGTTGAAGGTGTCAACTATTACCCCTATGTCAACTAAGCCCACGGTTACCTTACCGAAATATAAATAGAAAAATAAAATCTAGATGTTCTCAGATAGCTGACCGTGAGTAGCATTTACAAAGAGCACTGATGTCAGTTGAGCAACTTGTTAAATTGTAGGTTCCAGTTGTTTGTCCTATAACGACAGCTATAGTCAAGTATGGTCCCTTCGAGCGGCTTAAAAACTCTCACAGGGCTGGCTCTCAGCCTACGAAAACTTTAAATTAGCTCGTTTTGTCTTTTCCTTCTTTTCATATGTCTGTCAATTTAAAGCTCGTATGGGTTAAGCTTATTTCTCCACCGGTCAACTTTGCGACCTTTGAAACTGTGAAGGCGAACTGTGAATGTGAACTGTGGGGCAAGCTTTGGGCCGTCTCTGCCTAGCTCTTCTGTCATTCATTACTCTTGTCCTTGACATTGTTTTATTTATTATTTCAGCCATAATTGTCCTACAGATCTCTCTCAATTTATTTTCAGTTTAGTCAATCTTAGGCCAGCACCGTCCGACTCCAATACGAAGCGCCTAAACATGGCGTCCTGTCTTTTTCGAACCTCCCGAGTTGGTCACGCACGTCAGGGTTCGACAGTCTGTTGTATCTCTTTAACTTCTTCAAAGAAGAAACGAATCTCCGTAAACAGATTACTTAAAATGAGCTTGAAATGAGCTTGAAACATCCTTTTCTCACTTAGTCTTACACGAAGCTCCGGAAATTCGTCAACACATTAGGGGCAAATTGATAACGCGTCGGATTTCCAGCGGAGTCAATGCGATAATTACGAGATAGGCTGAGTCGTTATGTTTGTACGGTGGCCATGATTGCTGAGAGAATGTTTGGACGGAATTTCGCTATGGTTTTGGTTTAAAATTGCGTTGTTTTGGATTAGACTTCAGTACAACATACAACTTATCATGGCAGGAAGGCAGTGACAGAGACTGACGCTGGGCTGTAAAAAATGGCGCACTAAATGGAAATACTAATGTCATGCTACATAATTTTCTGGAGCCCGAAATGTGGTGACAGACTCAGGGAACGAGCCTGTCATATTTGTTACTGAATAACGTCCAGCGAAGTCTGCGCGTTGCAATACATCTTTGCAAACCCCTCGGGGAAAAGAAGTGACGATATTATGTTGTGAAGAGCATGTATATATATTTACTCAGTATTCAGCAGTGGATAAAAAATGGTTGATAATGATGATGAAGATATTACGTACCGAAGATAATACCTCAGGACGTGACACACTTCATTCTGTAACTCCCTAGAAAATAAAACTTGCTGGCACAATTATGACCAGGGTGTCTATCACACACCTTGACAATACTACAGAGAACATGACCTACACCATAATCCAAAAAAACAAGGTTTAGCATTCAGCAAACACCTAGTGACGTCATCTTCATCCGTCTCTTTCGAACTTGTTGTAAATGACTTATTTCGGTCTTGCTTATGCATCGATTGATGTCACTACGTGTTGCTGAATGCTATACCTGGCGGAGTATAATATTATACCATGACCTACACAACGAGTTTCTAGTTCTAACATTACGTAAGTGTACCTGCCTAACATTTAAAATGTAACAGCCTTAGAAATAAAGTTTTAAAACATGTGTACACACATTGTGTAACACAAAAGCTGAAAAATAAAAATATTTTTGACTTAAACGTTGTGTACAGTTCGTGTACAGATGTAACAAAATCAAAGGAAAATAAACATTCGTTAAACGGCCGGGTACCCTTGTTTAGCGGGTGTGTACGGGGTCAAGATGGCGGATTTCACTATAACAGCTGATCTACACTCAGTAACTATGATAGAAACTGTGTCATGTATTTCTATTGTCAAACTAAAAAAGTTTTTAGTTGGTATTGTGACATTAGACACATTGTAGTGTTGACATTGATTGTTCCGTTCAGAAATTTGTTGTTAGTCTCCCACTATAACAAAAAGAAAATGTTTTCCTCTAAAATAGTTTATTACGACGAATTTTGGACAAGAGATTCAAAAAACAACATAGTTTATTAATATTACTTTCCTAAAACGTAAATTGTACGTGCAATATTAAAAATTAAGGAGCTCTCTTATAAAATAATCACTAAAAAACTATTTGGACGAAAAAGTTTCTAAACGAATTTACCAAAAGTTGCCAGACGAAAAAGAAAAAAGTGTTATGCATGTGTGTAAATACCCAATGCCGATTCACACTTTATTGCTCAAACAATAGTTACACGTTTGTGTAGCGCTATTTACTGACTACTCAATGTCTAACTGAACATTGGTTTAGCAGATGTTTATGCATTTTTTTATTTCTAAGGCTGTATGTGAATAAGTCGGTCTTATTTGACAAGTTCATAAATCTCTGCGATTATTTTATCCATTCACTTGTAAAGAATAAGGTTCGAAATCAGACATCTGAGAAAATGGCCGTAATTTAATCATAACTTTGCAAAGTTTTCTAAACTTAACAAAATATTAATAATAATAATTTCTGGACACTTCCACACAACGGTCGCCTGACCCCAAACTAAGCAAAGCTTATACTATGGCTGCCACAGACTGATATACATACTTAGATATATTTAAATATATACTTAAATACATATTAACACCCAGACAGAGAACAAACACAAATGTTCATCATATAAATGTTTGCCCTAGGTGGGAATCGAACCCACGCCCCCAAGCTCAGAAGGCAGGTTCACTACCGAGGCAGTCAAATAACCTAGTCAATAAACTTAGCTTCTGCTACAATTACAGTTGCAGCCGCTTTAGTTACAAATGACCTGTAATTGTGTTATCTTGAGAGTATTAGCAATTGATTGTAAATCAATACGTCAATTAAACTAGCCAACTGTAAACGTTGAGATAAAAATGGAGTAAAATAATAAATGAAATATAAATTAAGGAACACTAAGTACTTGTAAAAGCTTAGTTTAACTTTTAATTGTGTGTTATTAGTATGACGGGTGTCACTAAGACATATAACAAACACTAATGTTCATCACATGAATGTTTGCCCTAGGTGGGAATCGAACCCACGCCTTCACGCTCAACATAAACGTGTCCTTACAGAAATTGACATTACTTAACGCTCTTCACCGCATCTTCAGCACGTGAACCCAAACATTTCGCCCTTATTATTTTTCCGCTGTTACCCCTCAGACTCCATAATGACTTGTTGTGTACACAAGATAGCGTACGGATTCTATTGAAGCCCCCTGACGATGCGGAATCAATATACTGCGCTGAAAGAACTCGGTATCCATTGTCATATCTCTCCTTCCATCCGCGACTAACGTTTTTCCGATAACTGGTATACTTTAAAGTGCATTCAAGTTGTTTTATATTTTATACGGTGCTCTCTGATGTGCGCTGTGAGTTTTGTAGGACGTATGTTTCTTACGAGCGATGGCAGCCTAGTTGGGAGAAGGTCCGCCTCTCAAGCCAGAGGGAGCGGGGTTCGAACCCAGCCGACGGCACGCACCAATTTGTTCATTGTGTGAACATAATTATGTGCGTATTGTATGTCATCTGCTACATGACTGGAGCCCGGTGTATGGTGACAGGCTCGCCATACACCGCTGTCACATTTGGGACTGAATATCGTCCGGCGAAATGTGGGTGTTGTATTACACCTCTACCAGCCCCCTTGGGGGAAAGGCGTGACGATATGTTATGTTATGTTTCTTACTAGCTGCGTTTGCCGTTTTTTTCGCTTTCGTTTATTTTACAGCACCAACTAAACTTGTTTACGACGCGGTCATACCACGATTTTTCACCCTTACACACGTTTACGTAAGCCTTCATTAAGCTTCATTTAGAGTTGAAAATCGTAAATCATATTTGATATTTGATGGTAAAATGAGATCGGCGCCTTGAAATACATTTCTTTTTCGTTTTTATTTGTATTATTCGTAATAAGAACACAACGGTCAAATTTTAGAGAACTAATCTGGCTATTTAATAATTAAAAAAAATATATAATCGCTGAAAATTTAAAGAAGTACGTGCCGATAGTTTTTTTAAGAAGATTTTATTTGTGGTTTTTTTATTTCAAAATGAGAATGATTTTCAATTTCGTACTTCTGTTAAACTGTTGTTTGTTTTTCTTCTACCAGCTGTATTTTTCTCCTGATCATCAGAATTCTTCTTATCAAACTAGGCGCTGAAAAAATACTTGTTTTCGTTGATTTCGTGTAATACCAGGCCTTAAGTTCTTGCTGATTGCATCGATGGGTCAGTTCGTAGTGAACCTGCCTTCTGAGCTTCGGGGTGTGTATTCGACTCCCACTTTCCCTTCAAATTCAGACGGAGTGCGAGCCCGACTGGCTCACCTCCGTTTCCGCGCCCTCCGGAGCGGGAGAGAGAGAGGATCCCTTTCTCTCTCCCGCTCCTCGGTCTCTCTCTGCGACATCACCTCCTCGCAGAAAGAGACTATAACCCCCCAGCAGTTTAAATGTCCGTGCTTGAACCATTTCTAAGGTACCTATATTGTTGAAAATAACTTAACCGTTACCGTAAATCTTTGTTCAGACACGCTCTAAATTAAACTCTAAAAATAGCCAGGCGTCAACAACCTAAGGTGTTCAGTACTAGGAATACATAAATCAAAACAGAACGCACGTCGTTAATTTCATTGGCTTCCAGGTAATTAAATACGATAGGTTTCTCTAGCAATTAATAAGCTCGTTGCACAATTGCACATTCACATAGCAATAATATGTTATTGATTATAAGATCCAGTTATGTAACAATGTTTTATAGAATACCAGCTGCGTTCCGTGGTTTCAGTCTCACTTGAATCGGTCATTTTTTTTTATTTTATAAAAGGTACCTTGTCCGTTTTTGTACCCCTGACAAAGTGTACCTTTACAAAATTTCGTGATCGTATGAATCGGTTGAGTAGTTCAGGTTTGAAAGCATACAAATAAACAAACGAACAAACTCACTTTCGCATATAAAAGAATAAAAAATAAAATAAAATAATATTACGATATTTTGTAAATCGTTGCGTAAAACAAAGTTTGTGGTTATTTCAAATACGTATGAATACTTACTGGTAATATGAGCAATACATGAGCGACCGTTAATTTAAAAAAAAATTCTAATTCTGAACAACAAAAAACTGCAAAATTTCTGAAAAGTCATTAAGTTATTACTTAAAAGTGGTAACGTATCATAATTACGGTGCTAAATAAAAGTTAACATTTATGTGTTAAAAACCTCTTTACAATCATACCTAAGAACACTTTTAATCGAGTCGTCTAACAAATAAAAAACAACCAAAATCGTTTTTCCACTTATAGCACCTCAGTTTACGCCACGGGAAAAAAAACAAAATTCTTATTATGCTAATATACGCAGACTTAGCGCCTGTCAATCCCGCCGGTTAATAACACATATTACTAGCACTTGCCTGTTTTACCGTCAACAAGAAATAACCGTTTATGGAAATTGTAACGACGTCTAACCATAGAATAAATAATAGGTACTACGTCTGTCGAGCGCTTACCACGAGTACAATTTTTTGTAATGATTATCCTAATCCTATCCCATCCTTATACTAATTCTAATCTTATCCTAATCCTAACTAATCCTAATTCTAACATCCTTTTATAATTAACTAGCTGCGCCCCGCGGTTTCACTCGCGGTTAAAAAGTGCTATTCCTCCTATGTGCTATTCTAGACTATAATCTATCTCTGTGCTAAATTTCATCCAGATCTGTTCAGCCGTTCTGGCGTGAAAGAGTAACAAACATCCATCCATCCATCCATACAAACTTTCGCTTTTATAATATTAGTAGGATAGGATATTATAAATGCAAAAGTGAGTTTGTTTGTTACGCTTTCGATTAAGTTGGTAGTAAATAGGATCAGGGGGCCTACCTACTTTTTTTGTCGACGCTGCTCGACCGCGAATCTTATCGCCGCGCAATAAGGTTCATGGTTGCGCAGTGTCGAAATCAAAACATAACCATCATGGTATAAGATGTCATGGTGATAATTAAATATAGCGCAGTTAAGGAATTGCTGCAACGTTGCAACCATGTGATTGAAAATGACGGTAGTAAACCCAGAACTGGTTACCATTCAGTAAAGCGTAAAGACCCTGTTAAAGGTGTGATTATAGTTAACCACCTTGTGGTTAACCTGTATTTAAATACTTGTGAAGTGTTTTAGAGTCAGACAAGCTGATTGGTGGTGTTGGATTTCTTGGGAATGTAAATTGATTATAAATTACGTTTACGCAAAAAAAAACCAACATATCAGAATCAGATCAAAATCAGGTGTTCACTTTGGTAAGTGTCAACTTCGATCATATCTAAGGGAGAAACGGTACGAAAACCTAAAAATGGGCCGCATAAAATTAAATTAGGTGCATGCACACAATTCACCATAGTCACAAACAAACGCAACCAGTCGCAACGGAGATAATTACTGTTGTCTCGTTCTCGCTATAGTCTCTTGTCTCTTGTACGTCTCTCTGTCTTCGTTATTGATACACGTAACATAATACATACTGGCAACAGAACTGTGTAGTGTCCGTTAGCTTGTAGTTGTATTGGGTCCACGCACGTACTAGAAATTAAGACTCGTGCCGCTTCTTCTTAGTGTCAATGACATATTTGCAAAATCAGTTTTTTTGTAAACTTAATAGGCTTGCGCTTGGCCGCCAACATGCAAAGAAGATAAGCAGTGATGCGGCCTACGATGAAGCACGCTTGCCTAGAAAAAAACCGATTCACTCGAGATTTGAAGACACCCAGATTATAATTGTCAGGGAACACACAGTCTGGCAGAGTATTCTTTATTTCAGGATTTGTCCCATAGTAAAAGTTATTCATAATTGAGTACATACACCTATTTTTAGCTAATTAACCTTAATACTCGTAGCCCTGTAGATAAAACCGATGTTTAAGTAAATAAACTAATTTATTCAAGATTATTTCATATTAACCGCAAAGAAGACGTAAAGGTTTTCATGAAAAAATTTAATTCAACTCAATTGCATCTCATTTCACATTAAGTGATGCAACCAACTGAATCGTTGAGATTAAACATGGTATTTTCAACTTTATGCCCATGCGATAAAGCTCATGTTTTTTAACTAAGATGCTTGATTATTATAAGTCTTGTTGCATTGGATAGAGTTATTAATAACGGTATCAAGTAATTGCTTACGATATTGGTTCCGCGAAATTTATTATAAATGTATGTACCTACTGTCAAAGGAAATTTAAATAAAATCCCGTACTTACTATTTATCTAGTGGCTCTGTGGGTTGTAGCTGTGTGTGTGTGTCTCTATAAGTCGCATTCCTCAACTGATTCTCGTGAAATTTTGTAAGCAGGTTCGATAATTATATAGATTTAGATATAGATGATATAGATTTTGGGGGCTGAGCTACCCACGTCCGTAGGAGTGTACTCTATCCTGATTCCCTACACGTGGTCCCCGGGTAGTGGTAACCGGGTAGCAAACTCTGGTGGGAGGCTTCGGCCGTGGCTAGTTACCACCCACCGGACCAAGTCATGCCGTAAAATGACCTAGTCGTGTTTCGGGATGTAGTCCGGTGTAACAGTTCCGAAGACGGGTCTGAGCAGTAGCGCACTTGTAGCGCCTCACTCAACTGCCGTCTTTGTACTTCTTCACTCTACAAAACTTCAAGGCTAGAGTGAATAAGTACCTTATAGGTCGTCGTGCTCCATCTTAGACCACAACGTCGCTTAACATTAGGCGAGTTGGTGGTCAAATGCCGACCTCTACAAAAAAATAAAAAGATTTATTTTTTCAAGTCAGCTCTTGGATTTTTTTTTCAAAATGACTGAATTAGTATGTTTTGCCTGCCTCGGTGGCTCAGTTGGGAGTGAACCTGCCTTCTGAGTATGGGGGCGTGGGTTCGATTCGTACCTAGGGCAAACATTCATGTGATCAACATTTGTGTTTGTGTTACGTCTGGGTGTTAATATCTATTTAAGTATGAATTTAAAAATATCTAAGTACTATGTATATCAGTCTCTGGCAGCCATAGTACAAGCTTTGCTTAGTTTGGGGTCAGGCGACCGTGTGTGGAAGTGTCCCGAATTTATTTATTTATTTATATTATTTTTTTTGGATAACATTTTATTTAGAAATGCGTCTTGTAGAAGAAGACAAAGACCCGGACGGAGATCCAGACAGAAATCCAGACAAAATTCGGACAACATGTTTGTCAAAGCTGAAGCATAGACGCTTCGCTCGCTGACGCTCGGTCAATATACGTTGTATAGACTCCAAATAGACCGCGAGGCGTCGCTCCGCTTAACGGTGTTAGCCGCGGCAAAAAGTATCTTAAACACTGTTCCAGACTATGATGTATCCTGCCAGGGTTGTGAGTTGTCCGAAAGGGATATCGTGGCCCTGGCGCACAGGCAATGGAAGGAACACGGGTGGGTTTTAGTCCGTAAAAGTCTGACACGCCCTCCCGCTCAGCCCAGAGCGGGAGAAGTCATTTGATGATTTCCCACCAAAAAAAAAACTTTGATCTATCTCTGTTCCGAATTTCATCCATATCCGTTCATGCGTGATTGAGTAACACACATCCACACATCCATCCAAACTTTCGAATTAACGAAATCAATAATTCGATAAACCTACTTACTTTTACCTAATAACAAATGTCACACAATTGATGTACAATAAAAAATACCCACATTATCATATTTCGCGTTTTGTATCACATTTTCTTCAATATTCGAAAACATTTTAGCCATACATATTAAATTACATTGAGGGAGCGTTACAAAGCTGATTTAATTACCTCTTCCGATATCCTATCCTAACTAATATTATAAATGCGAATGTGAGTTTGTTTGTTTGTAACGCTTTCACGTCTCAACTGATCAACTGATCGTCTTCAAATTAAGCACGTGTATGCTTAATTTCAAGACGATGTTTGGAGTACAGAAAAGGACATAGGGTACTTTTCATCCCGAAAAAATTAACGGTTAAACCGCGGGTGAAACCGAGGGTCGCAGCTAGTACCTAATAAATATCAAACAAGAACAAGAAATTTCCATTCGATTAGCTTTCGCGACGCCATGCGTCATTATAGTAACCCGATACCACATTCCATACACGGTGTTTTGTACCGCGCTACCCTTTAATCTTAGAGTGACAGCCTCTAAGGTAATGTATTAAATTATGCTTGCTCAATGATCTTTACTGTAGTTATTTAGGTTTATGTCTGTCTCAAAGTCGGTCATGATTAAAAAGTAATTTGAAATTCGTATTTGAAGCAGTAGGATATGTGGATATGATTTTTTTACCCGATTGCTCAAGAAGTAGGGTTGTGATTTTCAAGTGTATGTATGAGGTTTCTTTGGCTCGCCCTACGGCGTAAACAGCTTGATAGATTTCGACATGTGAGGTGTCATTTGATTCGTCTTGATAGTGGAAGTGACATAGGGTACAATATTCTAATTATATATTAATTATCCGGAGTGTCAGACTATATTTTGCAGGTAGGTTTTTTTGTTTACCCTTTAAAAATGTAACGTGTTAACTCATAAGTTTTCAATGTGAAAAAAGCGATGATAGCCTAGTTGGAGAAAGCCCGCCTATCAAGCCCGAGGGAGCTGGTTCAAACCTAGGCGACGGCACGCACCAATTTGTTCATTGTGTAAACATATGTGCGTATTGTATGTCATCTGCTACATGACTGGAGCCCGGTGTATGGTGACAGGCTCGCCCCCTGTCACATTTGGGACTGAATATCGTCCGGCCAGTTGTGGGTGTTGTATTACACCTCTACCAGCCTCCTCGGGAGAAAGGCGTGACGATATATGTATACAATGAGGTTTTGATGAAATTACACTTCGCTTAGAAGATTAAGGGCTGTAGCTTTGACAGACTTATCTTATTAGGAACACTTAGGGTTAAATGTAGGCGCCATCTCTATTTCTGTGACGACACAGAATAAGTAACAATAGGTACAAGTAACGAAAATCTTACCGCAAACTTAAGGCCCGGTAACACACGAAATCAACGGAAACAAGTATTTTGTTTGCGCCTAGTTTGATATATTATGAAGAGTTGTGATGATCAGGTGTAAAAAATACAGCTTTTAGAAAAAAAAAAAATCAGTTAAACAGAAAAAGAGTTTAGAAAATCATTCTCATTTTGGAATTTTTTTTTACAAAAAGTAACTTCTTAAAAACTATTTCATTTAGGTACAACACATTATTTTTCGATTGTTTTAATAGCCAGATTAGTTCTCTAAAGTTTAAACGAGCAACTTATTTTCATTTGTGTTCTTATTACGATGGATACCAATGAAAACGGCAAAAAAAAATTCTAGGCGCCGATCTCATTTTGCCATCACATAACGATATCCGATTTTCAACTCTAAATGAAACAGCTTAAGTGCGTATACCTACATTCATGGTATACTAATATACTCCGTCAGGTATAGCATTTCGGTCACGTGGGCAACACGTAGTGACGTCATTCGTTGCATAAGCAAGACCAAATTAAGTCATTTATTAATAGTTCGAAAGAGACGGATGACGAGTGACGTCATTACGTGTTTGCTCCCGGAATGCCAGACCTTGTGTTTTTTGATCATGCCTACACTGAAATTCAACTGCTGTATTTAGCTAACATCAAAAGAGGACGTTCATGTAATTTAATTTTGAACGTTCGCGTGGCTCGTGTTAAAGTAGGGAATGGCTAATAATGTAATATTAAATTATGGTTGCTGGTCATCTCAGCCCGGAAGACGTTACATGTCGTATGATTGAATGACGTAATGCTAATTATGTAAAGGGCCAACGTTTCACTTATGGCGCGAAATTTGAATTTTAAACAGTTTTTTTTGCTTTTGTAGCTAGATCGGGTAACTATTGTACATGCTAATAGAATTTGCGATGATCTTAGGCTGTTTCTCTCGTTATTTAACAGACAAATTTTGACAAATATGCACCTGATTACTGAAAAAGTTCAATAAAAACTTCAATCGTCATTTTGATAATTTTGATGATTCTTTTAAAATGTTCTAAAATATTGGAAGTTTTTGGATATTATTCATGAGATCATTCCGAAAATAAACCCGTGTGTCACCTTTCAATGGCTTCATCCAAACAAGTTGGTCACACTGTACAAAATAAAACTGTCCGACAAATAGCTACTAAACGTCAAAATTTATGTCCAGCAATTTTCGACCACATGACTGGCGACCCCGACATAATATTCTAGTATCATCACACAAGTGACAGTAAAATTCCTGTTAGCCACTAGTCAAACTAATGACGTATAATTTATGTACTCATGTCAAACAAGCCGCTCTTGAAAGTCACATCTCACTTTCAAAATAAACAAAAAAGTTCGTCTAAAAATGAAATCCATTCATACAAACGGTAGACGGCGGTACTCAACAAACGCTGACAGTGGGAACTAGTGATGGGGTGATTAGCACTAGAATTTAACACTTAACATGTGAAAACACAAAGCGTCTAACTAGTTTAGTATAATTATGAATTAAATAGGCTTGTGAACAAACACTGCGAAAGCAAAACAATAGACAAAAACACAGATCAAGTTTAGTAATACTCAAAACTGATTTACAACAACTGTTTTGTTTGATTGAGCGAATGAAACAAATCGTACTCGTACCTATTCGTTCAAAAGCAATGACTAATTTTTAAAACGTAAACTAAATTTTGTCATAATGTTTTTTTTTTGTTTTGCCCGTAGGGCAGGCTAAAGCCTACATGGCCATACCGCCTTGTCATCCGTTTGATTTTTGTACATGGGTTATTAAATCAAGATGAAGATGATATAAGAGAGGGTAATGAAAGATGAGATGAATCCATCCCCTTTTCCCATTTTAGTAAAGCCGTGGATACTTTACTGAAACTTGAAGTCGAGTTTTGTAGAGAACACGATAAGTAGCATTTCCTTATGTTTGTATCATTTGCCCACACTCGTGCACATTAACGAACCGGCAAAGGTTAATAATCCACAATTATTACACTCTGACACTCGAAGAATCACAAGTTTTAGGAAATAATACAAAATCACGACACTATCTTTCCGTTCCCGCCAAAAACCTCCTTTGCCATAATGATTTTTAAACATTTTTTAGTTAGGTACATTTCTTGCATTTCAATTTAACGAATTTACTTTATTAGAAGAGTTTGTATAACTATAGAAGTAGATAACAAACACAAAGTGCGATATCTTAAAATTCGATTTATAAGTTTTTTTTTTCAATTCAATGTCAGCCATCACTAGTGAGAACTATTCTGGGTCACGGAAACTGACCCAGTTACAAATGATCTGGCTGCTTTGCCATACGGAACTGGAAGCACTAAGTTAGATGACGCGAAATTGGCAAACTCACCTGATGCGGGGTAATAGTGGTATAAGGAATGGATTGGATCCTGGCTTCGTATTACGTATTATACCTACGATTTGAAATTAGAATGTTATGAGTCCGTTTCAATCCGTTTTAGTTGTAATTTTGATTCTGCGATTTTGTGAGGGTCGCGTATAGCTGCCTGATGCCAGTAGCTTAAGATCAGTCATTGTGAAGATTTTTGGGGGCTTTCGGTTGAGATGATAATTTGATGATTATGCAATTTTGATCCAGTTCAAACTTAAGAATATGATGAACGGTAAATGGTAAAACGGTAAGGACAATATCTAAAAAACGTACAGTACAACACGGTTTATTTTAAGCTTATTACTGCTCACTTCCGAAGTAGCATATTTTTACACACTGCTATGTACAGATTTTATTTTACTCGTGATAAAAACTAGATAGATGTCAATTGTCCACAAAACCACAATATTTTAACAAGTAACATTATAAAAAGAAAAACAAAATCCCGGTTGCAAAATGTCACTTCCACTATCAAGAATGAAATGACACCTTACACGTCGAAATCCATGAAGCTGTTTAGGCTGAGGGCGTGTCAAAGAAACCTCATTCATACATACCCACATTCATACGTACATACACACATACGTATACACTCGAAAAACATAACCCTCCTCCTGCGCAGTCGAGTAAAAACTAACCGCAAACTAATTCCAGGAAAGCCTTTTCCCAGCAGAGTGATTCACTGTACGATTTTCAAGTAGTAATGAAAACTTTACACGCGGCGAGCTGTTAGTTTTGATCTAGATCATTCGAGAAGTTTCCAGTTCTATAAAAGCTAAATATTTTGGGACATCACATTTTGGTGTCGCAGATGCTGTAACCGCATTAACAGATGTTTTAACGATAGTTTACTATTTGACGTCTATACTTGCGACTATAGTCCTACTCTTACTAATATTATAAACGCGAAAGTTTGTAAGAACGGATGGATGGATGTTTGTAACTCTTTCACGCCAGAACGGTTGAACAGATGGACAAAATTTGGCACAGAGATATATTATAGTCTAAAATAGCACATAGGATACTTTTTAAGCAGGGGTGAAACCGCGGGGCGCAGCTTGTAGCAACTAAATGTAATGTTATTAACATTAACTTTCTGCATAAACATTGAATAAAAATTTCGATAAAAAAAATTATAAAACACGAAAATAACAATAAAAATCCCCAAAATAACATAATGAAGAATAGTTAAGTAATTGGATGGATTAAAATCTGTTTTTTTTATTATAGATACTAGCTGTTTCCCGCGACTTCGTTCGCGTTCATTCAGAAAATAGTATCAGAAAACCTTCCTCGTGATATACTGTAACTAATTATCAAATTTCATCAAAATCCGTTCAGCAGTTTAGCCGTGAAAAGCCTACAAACAGACAGACAGATAGTTATTTACGAGTTTACAAGATCAAGGATGCGAGCACTAGCATTTAAACTGATATTTGAAATCGACAAAACCGGTAATTTCCATACAAATTTGTCAATTTAGTCGATGTGAAACGTCAGTTTAAATGTCCGTGCTCGTACCCCAGTATAGATTAATAATTGCTTTGACATAATTAAATTATTTACACAGCTGCTCATTTTCACTTAGTAAATCGAGTGTATCGCCAAATATTATACTTGCTAAAGTTATATCATTAGCAAACATTCGTTTTTGAAGTGAAACTTCTAATGCGACAAGGTTGCGTTAAACGTTTAACGCTTCTGGGGAGGGGGAATAGAAAGGGACAGAGCGAGAGTGAATGCGCTGCACTCGAACGCATACGCGTAGTATACCTGTTACATTATACATTGCCAGCGCGAGCGTTGGCAACAAGTAGCATCCAATATTCCAACGCAAGAGGGAGAGAGAAATAATGGTACGAATACACAGAAGTATCACTTCCGCGCGAAGGGACTCCACGTACTATTTTTTGTTTAATTGACAGAGCGTCAGCGAGCTGTCAGAGTCGACTGGGTCAAACTGGATAAAATTATGCAAGCAAGTAGATCATGCAAATACAATTTTTTTATTCAAGTCAAAGTCAAAGACAAAATGTTTTTATTCAATTTAGATATCAAAGATACACTTATGAACGTCAAAGTTATTTAAATAGACTCGACCGCCTTGTTCGGATAAAGAGCCTCTACTCAGAAGAACAGGCAAGAAACTGAGGTGCATTATTTTTTCAAATAATAAATAAATTACAGTCTCACAAATTTTGGCTTACAACTAGGTAATATCTATAAATACTAGTGGCTACTTGGCGGAAGTGGAAGGCTTCAGACATCTTTATCTTCTAAATAATTCTTAACATTATAATACCCTCTTTTCATTAATGTAGTTTTTACATGTGATTTAAATTTTCCCTCAGTGAGCCCTGTTATTCAAGCTTGGGCTAAATTGGACGAGTGATTATGAATATTCGCGGTCTCCGTTCGAGGCGATTATCTACTAGTATTCGACCGAGCAAGCGCTAGCGAGCAAAGAGTCTATGCTTTAACTTCGACAAAAATGCTTTCGTTTATCCGAATTTTGTCTAGATTTCTTTCTGGATCTCTGTCGGGATCTCCGGATCTTTGGGCAGATCTCTGTCTTCCTCTAGAGTTCGCATTTCTTAACCAATTCGGAGATCTATTTGAAAAAAATTAAAATAGATCTCCGAATCGGATTTTTATCATCCTCGATATATCATCATAATTATTATCATCGAATTTTTATTACCTCCGCCAATATAAAGAAAATCCTAAAATTGACTCTACAAAAAAATGTTTAGTTTTCGAACCTGCTCACAAAATTTCACGGAAATCGGTTTGAGTATGCGACCTTTAGAATAAGGGCAGACGTCGACAGCTCTCAAAGCCTCTAGTATTTAGTTAGACTAGTTTTACGGCCTCTATTATCTGTCATCTGTTGATGTCGTCTGTTGTATGTCATCTGCTACATGATTGGAGCCCGGTGTATGGCGACAGACTCGCCCCCTGTCACATTTGGGACTGAATATCGTCCGACGAAGTGTGGGTGTTGTATTACACCTCTGCCAGCCCCCTAGGGGGAAAAGCGTGACGATATGTTTTGTTATGTTATTATATGTCATAAAATATTTGGTGAAAAATATTCGAGACGTGTGCTAGCAATTTGTTACCCGTATTTTAATTTCAATTTACAAGTTTGAACAAGATTTTTACAAACGCTTTAACTAAATAAAGCGCTTTTAAAATCTAGTTCGACTTAGAATTCAGTACGCGTATATCTAGGTTAAATAAATACCTTTATTATATGGTTGGTTTGATATGTTTTAGCGGTGAGTTCAATTCAAATCCGTTTTTCTGTAAATATTTAGTTACCAAATTAGTGTTGACCTAAAATGAGCTTGATTTGAATTCATTTACGTTAAACCTATACCTACTTATACTATATGCGTTTTAATTAAACATGTGAAGAAATTTGAAAGTGAGTATTTTTTTTTTGTTAGCGTATAACATAACATATCGTCACGCCTTTCCCCCGAAGGGACTGGCAGAGGTGTACAACACCAACACTTCGCCGGACGATATTCAGTCCCAACTGCGGCAGTGGGCGAGCCTGTCGCCATACACCGGGTTCCAGTTACGTAGCTTAAGACATTAAAAGCGCATATAATGTTCATAAGTACAATGAACAACTTCTGCTGGGTCCCAAGCCGCTCCCTCTGGCTTGAGAGGCGCGTCATCTCCGACTAAGCTATCATCGACTATTCTTTTTTCATAAGCTTGAAAACTATCATTACTTACTGTGTTTAACTAAAAAAAACTTTTTTTTTTGTTTTTGCTAAAACTTCTTTGTCAACAATATATTATATAAGTTATAGCGGTTTCTGACATAAATTCAGAGTTAAATTTTGCAATAGACAATGCAAATTATTCTTTGGCTGGCAGGAATTTAACCTGCGCTGCGTGGAAACGCCTCCATTGAATTGCCAATAATGCTACGATCACCCACCTGCAAAATTCTTGAATTGTCTATTGCAGCATTTGCAGCTACCCAAGCTGTTTCTTAGGACTTTGATCATTTATAAAAGACTATCTGCGCCCCGCGGTTTCACACGCGGTTGAAACGGAACCGTTATTTTTTTCAGGATACATACATACATACATTCCGTCACGCCTTTCCCCCGAAGGGGCTGGCAGAGGTGTAATACAACACCGACAATTTGCCGGACGATATTCAGTCCCAAATGTGACAGGAAGCGAGCCCGTCGCCAATCGCTTTAACCGGGCTCTAGTCATGCAGCAGATGACATACAATACGCACATATGTTCACACAATAAACAAATTGGTGCGTGCCGTCTGCTGGGTTCGAACCCGCTCCCTCTGGCTCGCCTCTCTATCACCGTTTCAGGATCTACCTATATAGTACCATAATATGTATTTTTCAATACCCCTGACACGTTATGCAATATTTCAAGATGATCGGTTGAGTAGGTGAGACGTAAAAGCTTTACTTACAAACAAACAAACAAACCTTAAATCTTTAATCTTTTAATATGTATACTTTCGATAGACTGAAGCATAACTTCTCCATGTCTAATGTACCTAATTGCAACTTTTAATTATTGCTTTATTATTAATTTGGAATGTTTTGTTTTAGTTTTTAGTTTTCATATTTATTCATTCTTCTACATACAAATCTAACCTCATGTAATCGAAGGTCACTGAATTTCACAACACAGGACTCCCCTAGCGTGAGATTCAGGGATTTATCTACTAATATTAGTCAACAAGATTCAGTTACTAACTTTAATCTGTAAGCACTGTATCTTTTGTTCAATAAATTATTATTATTATCAAACAAACTCACTTTCACATTTATTGTATTGGTTAGGATGAGGATTAAGATAATTAAGATTCGAGATTTTATCAAATTTGTTTAAATTAAGAGAAGCCTCTACGCATAAATAGAATAGAAAAAAGCTGTCCATAAGAAAAATAACGGTTCACTGCGGGTGAAACCGTGGGGCACAATAAATAAAAATATATTTAGTACCTACGAGCCAATAAGTAACAAACAGAACATTTTTAGACAAGAATTCATCACTGAAGTAAGAATAAAATTTAAATAAAATCCGACTATTATTATTGTATCTAAGAACACTCTCGAAGAAATCACCATTCAAATAAACAAAAGAGCAAACCAAAATCGATCTATCTATTTGCATGATCCAAAAAAACAAGGTCTAGCATTCCAGGAGCAAACACGCAATGACGTCACTCGTCATCGTCATCCGTCTCTTTCGAGCTTGTTGTAAATGACTTTTTCGGTCTTGCTTAAGCATCGGTTGACGTCACTACGTGTTACCCATGTGACCGGATTGCTTATATTATTGTACCATGGTCTCTAAAAGTTTATATGAGACTAGCTGTCACCCCGCGACTTCGTTCGCGTTTATTATTTATAAATATATATATATATATTAGGGTGTCCCTTATATGGCAAAAAAAAATTTTTTTTAGAATTTCGAAACGCATACCCTCCAATTTTTTTATAAATGCTAAAATGTACTTAAATATGAAATTTCATATCTGTAGCATGATTGCAACCCGTGCCGACCGAGCTCTAAAGTTTAATAAAAAATGGTGTTTTGGTCAGACATTTTGGTTTGATCCAAAACTAATTAAAATGCAACAAATGAAGTAAATATGAGTAAAACTAAAAAAATATCAATACAAACATTTATTCAAATACAAATTATGATAATAATGAATTAGGGTAACTTCTCTTTAGTGTAGTTTTTTTACAGTCTGGATACAGATTTCTATGTTCCTGAACACAACGCAACAAAAACTGTTTTTGCTCTTCTTCAGCCGTGATAAGACCATTAAAATCTTGCATTAATTTAACAGCTCTTTCAGCAGTGTCATTTACGACCTTCAAACGACTTAATCGTTTTCTAGCTTCCAAAAAAGCAGGATTGTCACCCCACGAAGATACGTCTTCCCGAAGAAAACTGTCGTCGATCTGTAGTCGAGATAGAAATCGTTTGCTTCTTTGAGTCACAAAATCATCCAGCGTCATATCTGAAATGAAGAAAAAACCATTAAAATAAGCAAAAACTAAACCACAAAACTTTGAAAAAGAAACAAGAAAATATTAAGTACTTACCAAACAAATTTTGCGTAATTTCTTCCTTCGATGGGACATAGCGTTTAGAGGAATCTGAACTTTCGTCTCTGTTTAAATTATTAATCATTTTTGTCTTGGTTTTGGTATCAACTTCTTCATCAAAGAGTGATAACATGACTGTTTCTTCACACAAATACCATAAATGATGAATAAACTTGCTTATGGATGCCTTGGAACTTGTCGCGTCTACTTTTTCATATTCTTTTAAAGCTTTCAAAAAGGACAAGTCTTGGTTAGGTGCTTTAACTGCCATTGTACATTCGAGCCAAGGTTTGGTATACAAGGTGACGATAAATAAACAAACATCTTGTAGAGCATTTTTGTCCTTTGCAGTAATTTTAAGTTGCGATTGAAGCAAACATATTTTTATAGAATAGATTGCTCTCGCCATCCATCGCGCTTGATGCAAAGCTCCGGGGGGCCTGAGTTTTAGTTTATTCTCTGTGTCTCCTCCTAAGAACACAACGCATAGTTCAACCAATTCGCGGTAATCGTCTCTAACAAAAGATTTTTCCAGTTCAGTCTTATAAAAAGTTAACAAAGATGTAATGTTTGTCTTAGCAATATGTGCTTTAACGAAATTTAGAGGTGACTCAATGTTATCAGTGTTAATATTTTTCCAATTATCTCTTAACTTTTTGAAAATTGGAATATCTGGGCTACTTGTAATATGTTTTACCTTGGTTTCAAAAACAGCTTTAAGGACCAACTCATAAACATGATGACGACAAGCAAAAAGCAGCAATTCCCTTTCTAAAGTCTGCTCCAAAATAGCACAAGCTCCATTGAAACGGCCAGTATTGGAAGCTGTTGTATCGCAGCACATTATCTGTACTTTGTCATGGAGGGTCCAGTCAAAGAGAGCAGTTGAAATGGCTTTAGCTTGATGTTTTCCAGAAGAACTCTCTAATTTCGGTACTGCAAGAAGCTGTTCTCTATCGTCAAATGAAGCAATAATTGGCAAGCGTTCTTCTTTTGAACTTCGTACATCCAATCCAGGTAATAGTTTTCCATCCCAATGAACTGTGACTACGTCAGGCAAATTATTCTGGAAGTCAGTTTTTATTGCTTCTGCCCTGGATTTTCTCGCTTGAGTACGAACTCGCTGAATCGAGGATTTGTTTATAGGGAAATCATCGCTGTTCAGACCAAGCGCTTCTACAACCGCATGGAGAATGTAAACTGAGTCCCTTATGCTTAATTGGCATCGATCTAAAGCTGCTACCAGTTTAGGAGTTATTAAACTTTTCGTGCCTCTTTTAAAACTTTTTTCAGGGCAAGGAATCTGAGTACTAAGTTCAGAGTTCGAAATCTGTTCCTCATCCGAATTCTCAAGACATTCCAAGTTATCTATCGAAGAAGTAGATGCAACAGCCAATAACTCTTTTTGTTTTACCTTTCTTTCCTCTTCTTCCAATCGTCTTTGCCTAACTCGTTCTTCTTTCTCCGCCAATTTTTTGTCGATTCCACCTAAGCATCCCGGTCGACCTGGCTCTCTCTGTTTCCTTAAGAAATCTTTGTCTTCCTCTATCTTCATTCTGTCAAAGGCATCTGCATGTGCAATATCAAATAAGTTATCAAGGTCTTTTACAAAATTATTTTCACGATTCTTGAAAGTCAACTGAGTTTTCTTACAGTTTTTTTGCAGCTCCCTCCAAACATGATATAAATCAACAAGTTTCTTCACGCAGTTAGGGATTGCCTTCGTAGGAATTCTGGCTTTTTCCCAAAATATAATGCACTCTCTTATAACAAGATTCGCACTTTCACTAACAGTCAGCTTGACTTCACGAATATTGTAAAATAAAACGGTGAGAACTTGTCGATGAGATGGTAATTTTGCACCATTTATCTGGTGGCTTGGCAGTCCGATAAGGAAAATATTTTGTTTATCACGTCGTAATTCCACAGACATTTTCACAAAATAAACAACAACGCACTAAAAATGTTAGAAATCACTTATGAAATGACAATTGAAACTCGCAGTAACAGGTCGCCGCGCTGCTCCCGCGCAACTTGTATGGACAAGTTAAAAACTCAAGTCGGCACGGGTTATCGTTCATTAATCGGGCTAATATTTATTTCTAGACTATATTAGGTCCATACGAAACTTTTTAGAAGGTATGCGTAAAAATATATTGAAGTTGAATTTCAAGGGACACCCTAATATATATAAATATATTTAAACTATCCTATCTCTCAAGTTGGATCGAACTGCACATGGTGTGCGAATTTTATTATAATCGATTAAGTGGTTTAGGAGTTCATTGAGGACAAACATTGTGACACGAGATTTATATATATTAAGATTATATTCCGAGCTACGCAGCAATGTATATTGCCACATAATTATGAATGTTAAATGCCACAGACTGACACAACATATACATAAATATGCACACATACAAAATACACACAAAACACACTTTAAACGTATAACGTCTGTCTTTTGCGTCAAGGTTTAAAAATAATTAGCCTAACAGAACTTCACAAACACAAAGAGATAAATACTGCAAAATAACTTAACCATTGTAACCTGTGCGTTATAAATTAATACCTTTCACACAAACCACACACGAATATGTAATTTAATTTAACATGAAAGCAATTCCATGTAATTCTATGAGTAAAATATAAGCTTGTTGAGACACAATTTACGTTTTACATACAGTTTGTATGCGCCTATATGAAGGGGACTAATTCACCACAGACTAGCTTAATGTTATTTATAAAACACTGCATTCGTACAGAAAGCAAAATATTTTATTTAGGTTAATTTAGTCTGTGACTGCCAGGATGTTTCTCAATATAGGCTCATTTGAACTCATGTTACGACACTTAGCAGTAAGAGAAGACAATTATTGGACAATAGTTATTGAGTAATTCAACCTGCATTGGTCAGTCTCGGAATAGTTTCACACTCTTTTGTCTTTTTTTGGCGAAACAATGTACAATTATTCCAAGGTTGAACAACGTTTATTGCTAAGAGAGATCGTGTTTCACAAATGTAGATGGATGACTGTTGGATGATAGTAAACACAACCACGAATAAATGTATCCAACAGTTTAGTAGACGTGTTCTAGATTGTGAGAAAGATAAAAATATACAAATTCAACAATTCTATTGAGAGAGAGATAACGACATGTCTGCAAAATTTCAGATCAGATCAGATCAACCTAGAGAATAAGATGGCGCACGGCGTATGATCTAAGTAAAGCCAAAAACCATCCAAAAACTACGCTACTGTCGTATTTATACACAACACGCACATATTGACGCAAAAAAAACTACGCCACTCGCTTGGTCATTCTTACCTCGACATTATGTGCATTGGTTTATGGTATAATTTCGTGTACATAAATATACATAGTGCATTATAAAAGTGTGGCCAGGACTACATTTTGAGCTTCTTTTTAAAAACTGTGCAGTTTTTTTACAAGTCAGTTTTGAAAAAGCCGTAACATTAAACTCTTACAAATATGTGCAGTTTTAGAATATTAAATCTACTAAAGTTGTATATTGGAACGGATATGGCTAACGTAGAGTTTGGGAATTAATATTAGTTTTCGTGCAATTGTAAATGTATTTCATGGCAACATTACCACGTGCACACGTTTAAAAAGAAGTGGCTTCAGCGAGATATTACGCAGTGTTTCACCTTTTCCTCTAGGTTGATCTGAGGTGTTAACGTTGAAATTTCTTCACTAAAGTTTCAGTAACGTATACTCGTATTCATCCATACTTACTAATATCATAAAATCAAAAGTAACTTGGTCTATCTGTCTATTTGTAGGCTTTTTACGGCTAAATGGCTAAGCGGATCTTAATGAAATTTGATAATTAGTTAGAATATTTCACATCGTCACGCCTTTCCCCCGAATCTATTCAGTCCCAAATGCGACAGGGAGCGAGCCTGTCGCCATACACCGAGCTCCAGTCATGTAGCAGATGACATACCATACGCACATATTATGATCACACAATGAACAAGTTGGTGCGTGCCGTCGGCTGGGTTCGAACCCGCTCCCTCTGCTTGAGAGGCGGACCTTCTCCCAACTAGGATATCATCGCTTTTTTTCGTGATCAAAACTAGCAGAGTGAAGTCGTCATAACACATCATACATTTTACGTAAGTGCTAGCCGGTTCATCCTTAACTTTTTTTTTTGCAAAATAGCTTCGATCAATAATGGACAAAATAGGCTTGCGTTTGGCCGCCAGCATGCCTGATGATAAGCAGTGATGCGGCCTACGATAGAGCACGCTTGCCTAGGAGAAACCGATTCACTCGAGACTTGAAGACACCCAGATTATAAGTGGAAACACACGCTCTGGCAGAGTATTCCACACTCTAACGTTCTTTGGAAGATATGACGAGCGTTTCGTGCGTGTTGTGCAACCAGCTGTTATCCGCGACTTCGTTAACGTTTATTTAGAAAATAGTATCCAAAAACTTTCCTCGTGATATACTGTAACTAATTATCAATCTTCATGTGATCCGTTTAACCGTTTAGCCGTGAAAAGCCTACAAACAGAGAGATAAACAAAGTTACTTTTGATTTTATAAATATTAGTGTGGAATGGAAGTGTATTTTTTTTTAATGTAGAATAGGTCGGCGTTTGACCACCAACTTGCCTGATGTTGAGCGACGTTGTGGTCTAAGATGGAGCACCACGACCTATAAGGTACTTATTCACTCTAGCTTTGAAGTTTTGTAGAGTGAAGAAGTACAAATACGGCAGTTGAGTGAGGCGCTACAAGTGCGCTACTGCTCAGACCCGTCTTCCGAACGGTTACATCGGACTACATCCCGAAACACGACTAGGTCATTTCACGGCATGACTTGGTCCGGTGGGTGGAAGCCTCCCACCAGAGTTTGCTACCCGGTTAGCACTACCCGGGGACCACGTGTAGGGAAACAGAATAGAGTACACTCCTAAAAAGACGTGGGTAGCTCAGCCCCCATGGAATGGAAGTATATGGAAGTATGGATATGAATTCTTTATTGTAATTTCTTGTTGCAATCCCATACTGTAGTGACTCTGTATCATACAAGGTTCAAACCAAATTGATGGTAACGAGACGCGATAAGACGTTTGACGTGCCAGTAATTTTGGCATTCACGACACGTTCCAACTGAAAGGATCTGTAATTAGAACCGGTAGTGATTCTACCGCGGATTGTAATTATATATTTACGAAGCGGAGTTTGGAAAGCTTTTACGGAAATGATAAGTATTGATTTGGAACCGATAAGACATTACTATTATTTGAAGATTTGCTGCTACAAAGGTTCATTACATTTACAGTTTTTAACAACAACATTAAATTTACAGTTTTTTGTTTGAGAAATTGGATTTTGTTATTGGGTGTATGTTTACAGGGTTATTAAGAAAGAGGATATTGATGTTTAGGAAAGAGTAAAATGCTGTTCTATCCATTTTTCGACAATTAATAAACTTGTTATTTTTTCGTAACTTTTGGGTTGTCTGCATAGTAGTTGTATTTATATTGATGTGTAAAATGACCCCCATTCGGGTTAGTACACCCTTTCCTGATAACCCTGTATTTTTATGTTCTCATGTCACTCGCTGTCATAACGGCTTGACAGGTCTTGGAGCTGTCTCTTTATGCGATATGTCATTGTCACATTTTGAAGTCTGTTTTAACTTGTCGCTTCATTGATAGCGCTATTTTTTATAACAATGTATGTTGCAATAACATTGCTATCTGCAATGTACTAAGCGGCGCCCATACTCTGGCGCCAGCAGATGACTCACTGACACCAGTGACACACAAAAAGCTACTGTAAACATAAACACAACAAAGTTTATATTCCATCGACAAATTCTCACTCATTGTCCAAACATCGTGCTTCCGAGTCTTTAAAATAAACAATTCAATTTATGGCGACTTCATTAATTGAATGAAAGCTTACAAACGTAATTGTAAATTTTGAAGATGCTTTAGTGGAATAACAAAGAAAATTCGTTGTATTGGTAAGTATTTATTATGAAGGAAATACCCTCAAAGATTTCACTGAGATAACTTAAATATTTAAATAATTTTACAAGGCTTGCTATTAAATTTCATTGTGAAGCAAATGTGGCCTCTATGCAAGTTGTGTTAGAACATCTTTTCTTGATGACTGTATGTGAGCTTTAGATAAAATTTGGGCTTGGTTTTAACTAAGTACAATTTGTAGGATTAAAAATAACCTATCTCTATCTTACTCAATAAGCGCTGTTTAGCCTCGAAATGGTATTACATGTGTTTTTCTCTCTTTTTATCTCGATTGAAATAAATAAAACACTGTATAACTACTTCGAGGCTATACAGCGTTAATTAGTAAAGGAGTATATTTTTAAATGGCAGTGATTATTCGAAGAACAGTGATCAAATATTATGTCGAAAATCCAGATTAGAATAGATTAGTGGCTCTATGAAATGTAGACCTTGCGATCAACGTCTGTCCTCCACAGCAGGTCGTATTCCTCAACCGATTCTCGTGAAATTTTGTGAGCATATCTAAATAAATTTTTTCTATGTCAGTTTTAGAAATTTGTTTTAAATTCATATCTCCACCTCTCTATTCTTTTGTTCGAAAATTTCCAAAAACTGACTTGACTTAAAGTTTTAATTTATTATTGAACCTACTCACAAAATTTCAAGAAATTCGGTTAAGAAATGCGACCTGACTGAGATTTGAACAGAATTCGGACATAAATTTTACTGTGTCACTTTTCAATTCAATCATTGGTTTAATTTTATGAAATACTATGTTTAACACAATGTATAGCAACTAGCTACCCGCTCTGGCAAAAAAATATAAGTTAGACAGACGCGGAAAGCGACTTTGTCATATAACTGTGAAGGTATAATAATACAGATATAGATTATTTTCCGTGTTAACCGCCTTAAGGTTTTTAAGAGTCGTTCTGCGATCCAATTCTATCAGACTTTCATGGACCACAAACTTCAGCGGATGTAATGGTTCTCCTAAACACATTTGTCTCAGTCTAGACCCTTTCTTGACAGGTCAGGCACCAACTGGGACCCTTTGAGGCTTTTATATGGGCCTAGAATTGTATCCAGATGTTTTAGTAAGATATGCGGTTGGTGGAATGGCATGCGTCTGCTTTGTCAGTTGAATTAATTGAAATTTTAGGAACCGCTAACAGGAAAGTAAGTAATTTAGTATACCTACTGGGTAAGACCAACGAGCTAAGGGTGTAGTTAGCGAAACAGTAACATTTTTAAAAGAAAAACAAAAACCCGACTGCAAAATGTTGTACTATAAGTCACTTCCACTATCAAGACAATTCAAATCTTATATCTTTAAATGAGCAATTCTTGTATGTTTATATATATAATTGGAATCTCGGAATCGGCTCCAACGATTTTCATACAATTCAGTGTATGGGGGGTTTCGGGGGCGATAAATCGATCTAGCTAGGAATCAGTTTTAGAAAATGTCATTTTATTCGTGTTTTATCGATAATCAACTTAAACATAAACTTGGAAGAAAAATAACAAAAAGGAGGCGTACTACTCAATAGTCTCAACTGAAAAATATGACTCTTCCTGACATCTATTGGCGAATAATAATACTATTTTTTGTGAGCAACTAATTGCTTTAACGACACAACAGCAGATGGCGTTGTTAAGTAACACGAAGTCAATGAGTGTTTGCTTTGAGGTTAGACTAAAATCAATTGTTTATTTTCCAAAAAACCCAATTAAAAAAAAAACCGAGCAAAGCTCGGTCATCCAGGTACTGACACCTTACATGTCGAAATCCATAGAACTGTTTGGGCTGTAGGGCGTGCCATAAAAATCTCATACATACATATCCACATACATACTTACTTATATATACTCGAGAAACAAAACCCTTGCGCAGTCGGATAAAATATGTACCTATCACGTACCTACCTATGAAATTTCTCACCATTCTATATAACCATTACCATAGGATCAGACATGAATCAGACCTGAAAGAAATAATTACAAAAGAAATAAAATCCTAAGTTGACATTTGTCATTTTGTCAATGTAAAAGCGATGGCAGCCTAGTTGGGAGAAGGTCCGCCTCTCAAGCCAGAGAGAGTGGGTTCGGACCCAGACGAAGGCACGCACCAATTGGTTCATTGTGTGAACATATGTGCGTATTGTATGTCATCTGCTACATGACTTTAGCCCGGTGCATGGCGACAGGCTTGCACCCTGTCACATTTGGGACTGAATATCTTCCGGAAAAATGTGGGTGCCAGCCCCCTCGGGGGAAAGGCGTGACGACGTGTTATGTCGATGTAATTTTATACACTACTGTTTTTTTGTTGCGATTTTGAGGTTAGTCTCATACTAAATTGGTTCAGAACTATGAGTAAACTAATGAGAAAAAAAAAATAAGAACCTGTGAGCATCTATCTAATCAATAATTCTCATTGAAACTTGGGTAGGCTGTTCCCTATTGGTTTTTGTATGGTAAACGTTTAACCTAAACTGTCAAACTGTCTTACCTTTCCGCCAGTTAAAATGTACCTAGACCAAGTATAGGAGAGTTTTAAAACGGCCATTCGATGTGTTAACCCTTCTCCGCCGCACTTGACAGTTTCCAGAACTCGTGATCCCCAAAGGAATGAAAAATGGCGTAATAGTTTGTGAAACTTTCGAAATTGGAATAGTTTGCGCTAGTTGCGATTGGTCCAAACGGCCAGTGTCATATAAAAAGTTAACTAGACTTCTTCACAACTGACCTGCTTAGTTTTTCTATTTGGAATGAGAATTTACAATGACAAACCTATTTCGTATTGTTATTTGAAGTTGTAGAATCCACGGCGTTTCTATAATGTTGAAACGTTAATATAACACCCAGTTACACAAAGAAAAACACGAATGCCCCATAACTTAACACAAACGATTTTATTAATTAAAATAATTTGCATATGACAACTTTAGCTTTAGTAAATAAAGTTCCATTATCCAAACCAAAAATGTGATAGATTGCTTCGTTTGACGCTTCGATTATTTAAAATTAAAGAACCATTAAAATGGAGACAAAAATTGCTTTCTGCGACAAGTTAATGGAAGAATTTTTAATGACAGCTTTAAAAGTTAAAGTTCGTTTTTTCAACTATCTGTAAGAGTTACATTGAAAACTTGACCAAAACCTTTTAGTACATTTGAAACCCACTAAATTCTTACATTTAAATACTTAAGGGTCCCGCGACCACTTTACACTAACTTCGCATTGGCTAAAGGTTTTCTATTGCCATTTCGTCTAGAAGAAGACGATGAGTGAAAAGAGCAAGGAAAGATACTGATGAGCCTCTTATGTTATCTACAGAGTGACAAAGTGCCATTTCAATCGTTTTTATGATTTTTGCACTTCTCTTATCATTTTTTTTTTCCCCTCGTATTTTGTATTAATTTATAAGCTAATAATGTAGACAACCTCCCCATGTAAAGGAATATTTGATTTGCTTTGTATATCTATTAAAATTGTTAAATAAATCAGTCTAAATGACTCCTTACAAATGCGGATTTTTTTCATAGCTCTATTTTTTCTTGAGGACGTTTTTAAAAAAACCAAGAACATAGGGGCGGAGATTATAGCATAATTATCTAATTGTACATGCCAAATTTCATCATGATCTGACAAATGGTTTCCAAGAAATTTGACAAGCGCGTTTGTATGGAAAAATAATACCCCACAGTGTCTTGCCTGTTCTTCTGAGTAGAGGCTCTTTATCCGAACAAGGCGGTCGAGTCTATTTAAAACAAAATTGACGTTCATAAGTGTATCTTTGATACCCAAATTGAATAAAAACATTTTGACTTTTTTTTTTACTTTTTAATCAGAGCGTCGCTGAACCCTTAATTATTAAATGCTGTTTTAAGAACTTCATACACTAATAATTTATTTTGTTTGTTTCAGATGTGTTACCGTTTTCACACTACTAGTTGTAAGGACCAAACAATCAATTCCCAGTAAGTATTTTGCCATTTCTCAGTTACTTTTTTATGTGTGAAGTTTTTTCTGTTTGCAAAGACGTATGGTATAAACTATTTCTGAAGGGAGGGTATTCAAAACATTCTTAATGTAAACCACTAATACTCCTAATAATCCAAACCATGTACAATATGTGGGTAATTTCAGTATGAATCGAATGGACACCAAGATCAATACGACAGAAAGACCCCAAAGAAAAACAATACGAGGTCCGTCCTCTTCCGTGCTCTAGCGAAAAGTGCCGGTTGGCGGGGTCAGCGACTCAGGCGTTACCCCACTGACATTTCTTTGACAGTTCGCTCGCAAAACGTCACACAGCAGAGCATAGACTGCATTTGTTTTATGTGTTGCTAACAAAGCAAAGCTTAAAAACCGACTTTCCGTCAGGCCGTCATCCATGCAAACAGTTTTTAGATTTTTGTTGATATTTAAAAAAATGCTTGACCGATTTCGATACAATTTATATGGGACCACTTTTATAATAACTCTCTAATAAGTCAAAATCATGGGACAGCAGCTAAATTCTTGGAGCAGGGCCATTGCAATGATTTTAGTTTCAACTGCCAATTCTGCGGTATACCAATAAACCCTACAATGCTTTTACTAATTATAAAATCGAAAGTACCTCTGTCTGTCTGTCTGTTTGTAGGCTTTTCACGACTAAACGGCTGAACGTTTCTTGATGAAATTTGATAAATAGTTGCAGTATGTCACAAGGAAGGTTTTTGGATATTTACTTACTTTTTTCTAAATACATAAATAAATCTTTTTTGTATTTCTTTCATGAAATTCTGAAATTTAGTAAAAAATTACGCGCCGCTTACCAAATGCGTCAGACAACATCACAGAATAGTCATAACTTCAAAAACAGCCAGTATTTTTTTAAATGTTGGATTCTAATCTCTTTGGTGACGGATTATTATTTATAATTTGATAATTAATTGGTTACAGTTTTACGAGGAGAGTTTATGGATACTATTTTCTGAACAAACGCGAAAAAAGTTGTGGCCAGCAGCTAGTAATACAATATAAACCCTATTGGGCGGCGATACGATTTGCGGTCGCTCAGCTTAACCTAAAAATCATCGTAATAAGCTGTCAGCAAGGTACGGGCCCTGAGCCAATACGAAGGTCATTATCCTAATATTGGTATCTTCCCCTTCGGTATCCTCAAATATTTTATCTGGATACGTTTGTTTACACAATGGTGTTTGGTTTTCATTTAATTTGCTCCCGAAACTACCGTGACGGGAGCCATTACCACTCGATCAAGATTAGCTAAAGCAGCTGCCACTAATACAAGGGTGGGTCTTGGTGCCTCGTTTAAATTGAAGAGTTACTTGATTAGGCACTTGGCATATGCTGGCAGACTCGCACGCTTACTGGTTCACTCCCTCTTCCGTGTCTTTTCATTGTACAAACACAATATAAAACATAATTGGTTTTAACACCACTATAAATTTTTTTTATGGTGAAGATTTCGTTCTAAATTGGGTAGCTTCTCATACAGATTTAAACTGAGACTGGAATTACGAGTAAGATACTGACAAGGCTAATTACGGTTTTTGATTGGAGTACCTAACAAAGACCACCGCATGCTACACTGCTGTTGTAAATGCCACTCTATGACACATCTATAGACCGCCTTACTGAAGGTTATCAGACCAACAACTGTTAGCCGCACCTTTAGATTTTTTTGTTTAAATTAATCGAGTAACATAAATTTTCAACATTACTCCTCTTCTTCTCGTTCTTAACAGGGCTGTCGAGACTCTATTAGACTTACTTACTTTCAAAATGTCAATGTTCGGTGTTTTTTTTTGTTGTAGTTTTTACTATTAACTGGAACGGTCACAACAGAGCACGACCAATGGATAGGGTGTTACTAATTCTGCAATTTGTTTGCTTCCACTTTGACAAACGGCGGTAGATAAGAATTTCGTGTTAATGGAGATATTTGTGTTTTAAAAGTATGTATAGGATTAGTGAACTGTTTCGTTTAAGCTAGCTAGGCATGCCATGATAGTCCTATTATATCAATGCTCCAATTCTAAACTACCTACAACTATCTTACCAATAAAACTTTTATAGCCTCGGAATAGATATATTATGTTTATATAATATTTGTATTTACGCTTTTAAATGTTTTCTTTCTTTTAAATTTTCAACTCAATCGAAGAAGCTAAACATTGTACAATAAAATTATTTACAACGTTTACTAGTAAGGAGGTTATAGTAAGCAAGGTAAAGGAGTTTTTAGTTTCTATAGTTTGTAGATAAAGATATTCTTCAGTCATATCGACTTTACTTTCAGCTTTTACTCTTTTTAGTAATCTAATATATATAAATTTTCAATGTCTTTTTGATTGCGATCCATTAGAAGCGGATAGGAAAAATTTTAGTTTTATAAAATTCAAAATACATAGTTTACGTATATTTCTAATCTATCTATCTTACTACGACTATGGGCTATGCTATCAAAATTTATAAATAGTTAACCTGTTCAAATATCCAAATCTTTGTGTGAAAATGTTAGGTATACATACCTTACTTAAGTCACCTGTAACCTGTTAATTCTCACTGCTTTTTTTTTCAACTAAATTATCTACTTTTTTTCTTTGCAGGTGTTATAAATCTTTTACCCATCGGTGACATACTAGACGACTATTCTGATAATAAACCTGTAATGGATGATACAGCCGAAGAAATGTCCTGGGACTTTACTGGAGTCCATACAAGAATACCAATAGACAAACTGGCTGCGTTCAACGGCATGCCTGCACTCGTTGGCAAAAACATCTCCAGCCCATACATCATTCATATGAAATTCAAACTAACAAGAGCAGCGACTAGCTCCATATTTTCACTGGAAGAAGGCTCTACAGTGACAACGATGGTACTAATTGAACCAGCAGGACCTGGTTTTATGAGAATAATATTAGTATTATTAGGAATTGAAGAAGTGAGCTTTAATTTCCCAATAGAAATGAACACTTGGACTAATGTATTGCTGTTTGTAAAAGAAAAAGAAGTATCGATCTTCAATGATTGTGAACCTCAAGAGACAAAGGCTGTTCCTGGAAAGAAGCAGTTAACAATTCCTGCCAAAGACGGTTTTTTGGTTTTGGGAAAAACGGCAAAGTACTCTGCATTTGACGAATTTGAGGTGAGTCATGTTGTGTAGTTTTACTTATTTAGCCCCTGACGTGTCTTTCTGTGGCATCGTAGCTTCCGAACGGATTAACAGATTTTTATTTTGTTTTTTTTTTTGTTTGAAAGGTGAATTAGTCGGTAGTGTTTCTAAACTACGTTTGATGAAAATCGATGTCGGGTTTCTTGCATTTTTTATTTATACTTGTTTCTAACTAAGTATTAAAATGACATGCTGTCTTTAATAGTTCTCATATCTACTTAAGTACATTGAAAATATAAACCATCTGTTCGATGTTTCTAATGTTTTTTAAAAGATAAAGATGTCTGGAGCCTTCCACTTCCGCCAAGTAGCCACTAGTATTTATATATACTCGTATTACCTAGTTGTAAGCCACAATTTGTGAGACTGTAAATTGTTTATTATTTGAAAAAATAATGCCCCTCAGTTTCTTGCCTGTTCTTCTGAGTAGAGCTCTTTATCCGGACAAGGCGGTCGAGTCTATTTAAATAACTTTGACGTTCATAAGTGTATCTTTGATACCTAAATTGAATAAAAACATTTAAAAAAATAACATTAGCTGTTAACTGCGATTTCCTTCGCGTTTATTCAGAAAATAGTATTCAAAACCTTTTTCGTGATATACTGTAACTAATTATCACATTTCATCAAGATCTGTTCAGCCGTGTAGCCGTGAAAAGCCTACAAGCAGTCAGAGTTACTTTCAATGTTATAAAATTAGTGTGGATGTGACTATGCGTACATGACACACTCGACATCTGTTGAAGTTGACCTTATGAGTTGTTGCAAGGAACAATTGAAGGTAACCTGGTTCTGGAATTCAAGCATCATAAAATTAACATCTACAAGCGCCAAACGTTTAAAAGCGTCGAGCTTTGAGATGATTAATCGTTCTTATGACCTTTGTCTGTGTAATCCAAGATTTGCATTCCTGTGACCTTGGCGAATCTAAACACGCATTGTGTTTTTGTTTGGTATATTTTGGTTGCTCGTGTTTTTTAAATTGTTATAGGTGCCTACTTATTTTAATTTGTTTATAACATCTACGCGTGAAATCGTGATATTGTTTTATACTAGCTAAATATTCGGGTTTAAGATTTCGGGGTTCAGACTCGAGTTTCGGGGTTCGAGTTTTTAGCTTTTCGTATAAAAATATTGAATTACTCATTGACCGCTGAAACACTATGACTGACTAACACTATGACTTACTAAATACAATCTTAATTTCCAATATGGTTGTCAACTAGAAACGTAAATCCAGCTTTAATGGACATAATTATTGTGACAATGAAAATGTTGGCGATGGCAGCCTAGTTGGGAGAAGGCCCGCCAGAGGGAGCGGGTTCGGTCGAGCCCAGTCAACGGCACGCACCAATTTGTTCATTGTGTGAACATAATTATGTGCGTATGGTATGTCATCTGCTACATGGCCGGAGGCCGGTGTATGGCGACAGGCTCGCCCCCTGTCACATTTGGGACTGAATATCGTCCGGCAAAGTGTGGGTGTTGTATTACACCTCAGCCAGCCCCTTCGGGCAAAGGCGTGACGATATGTTGTGCAATGAAAATGTTTAGAAATGAAAAATATCCGTCAGATTTTAGTCATTTTAGAACCAAATTTGTAAACGAGGGCTGACGCAACAGCTCGTCGTCTCAAATATGTTGCAAAGGAAATGGTCACGAATTTATTCACTAGTTTAGGATAATCAGGCGTACCTACATGGATCAGATAAAAAAGCTAGTGGCTCTAGGAGCTGAAGAGCTGTGAGCTGTGAGCTTCACGGCCGGCGTCTGTCTGGCTGTCTACCTCCACAGATCGCATTTCTGCTCTTACTCGTAGTTGCTCTTAGTTGCTTATGCCCTTAGTTTTTTTTATAAACGTCCTCAAGAGAAAATAGAGCCATAAAAAAATTTCGCATTTGTAAGGGGTCACTTTTGACTGATTTATGCAATAGATAGACAAATCAAATCGAAAATCCCTTTACAATAGAGAGGTTGCCTACATCATTAGCTTTTAAATGAGTCCATAATACAAGGGAAATTCTTAGTTATTTAAGAATAATTACAGAAGTGCAAAAGTCATAAAAAAAATAGAAATTGCACTTTGTCACTCTGCAGGTAACTTTAGAGGCTCGTCAGTATCATTACTTGCTCTCTTCGCTCGTAGTCTTCTTCTAGACGAAACGGCTATAGAAAACCTTAAGCCAATGCGGAGTTATTCTAAAGTGATTTCCGGACTTTTAAATAGACTCGACCGCCTTGTTTTGATAAAGAGCCTCTACTCAGAAGAACAGGCAAGATCAAGATTATCACTCACATCACAGTAAACTCGTATCATCAATTAGCCAAATTTTGCAGTAATGAGAGTCTCATTAAGTAGTGAGGGCGTTGTTTGCCGACTTCACTTCCGCTGCTATCTCGAAGGTCGCGACCGGCGCTGTATCACAATAATTGTGTTTCATTATCATGTATCACGATTCACAAATAGGTCTGACTCAATTGCCGGCGGGAAAGCTCGCGCTTATGTCATAATTATGATATACGAGCATCCAGATAACGGAATAAGGTCAAGTGAATACCTACATTTTTTGCAAATGTAGATCAATTACGATAATAATAATGTTATTATAATACTAGCTCTGTTTGCTGCTTCGATCGCGTCTATGGCTTTCAGTGATATAGTTGCTTTCTATTAGTGAAATACACACATACATATCGTCATGCCTTTCCCCCAAGGGGGCTGGCAGAGGTGTGATACAGCACCCACACTTCGCCGGACGATATTCAGTCCCAAATGTGACAGGGGGCGAGCCTGTCACCATACACTGGGCTCCAGTCATAGAGCAGATGACATACAATACGCACATATATTATGTTCACACAATGAACAAATTGGTGCGTGCCGTCGGCTGGGTTTGTACCCGCTCCCTCTGGCTTGAGAGGCGGGCCTTCTCCAACTAGGCTATTATCGCTTATTATTAACTATACATCGATATTTATAATTGTGTCCTACGTACTAGACTATTATATAATATAATATTAGCTATCTTCCACTGCACTGTACTGCAATCCGTACACTTTAGATTAGTGTAGCTCCGACACGCACGCAGTGTGGTTGTATACGGAGTGAGAAAACTGTGATCTAGCGGTGCATGTTTTATTAGGATTGTTAGGCGAAATAATGAATGTTTAGCGCTGCAGCAAACCTGTGGCCCTATTCGGTGATTCGAGATTTTCATCTCACCTTATTCCGTCCTTATTGCTCTTGTTTGAATAGTCATAGGTGTGAGAGTGATCAAGATAAAATCTCATCTCATCTCACGCGCAGGAATAGCCCCCCTGTAGTAAGTCTACGCGAACATTCCCTGCTGTCATCAAGTTACGTGACTTGTTTTGTTTGGAACAGCGTCTCTAGTACGTAGTACCTAAACTCGTATCTTAATGGTGATTTTTTTTTTAAATCAGACTTGTATTTTCTGAGGTTACACTCTACAAATACAAAGGAGTCTATATGTCAAAGTCACCGACAGCCGCCGAAATGATGATAACCACAGACCTAAGATTTTTTTTTGCTTCGCAAATGACCAACGAAGCGTGGGACAGAGAAGTCTCCATCGAAATGTAAACTCCACAAGAGAGAAAGAGGTCGCCTACAAATAAAATGTTAGTCAATAATTCTTTTGTCATTAATGACAGCGCGCCACCTGGGAACACGCGAAAATTCCTATGATTTATATTTTTACTAAAATAATTATAAATAGACTCAAAAGAGAGCAATTGTAACTAAATGCAGTTATGTCATCTTGTGAGTTTAGCAATTGTGATGTGAATCCAAGATGTAACCCACAAAATTTGTCGTTTCATGGGTAAATATGAAAATTCCATTGTGATGTTTTGTCTAAAACATAACATAAATTGGTTCCAAAAACCGATTTACCAGCGGTATGTTGTTGTCGTTTCTTCGTAACATCTATATTTCCTAGATGGAAGCAGAATTGGTGATGAAATTCAGCATTAAAATATTAGTTAGTTTACGCTCGATTTTCACTAGAGATGGATAAAAAGATGACGTCATTATTATCGATAGTTTTTATCAAAGTTCATTAGGTAGGCGATGGGTGCAATACATAAACAAAGCATACATTTTTGAATCAATGCCATCAAAAGTAAATTGACATTCTTCCGAGTTTGTACTGAATGATGAGGCGTAAAACATTTTTGTATTAAATATAAGTACTTATGTACCTTCAATTTCTGATCATCATTTTTAATTCAATTTACACATTTTGGGTGTCTTACATCCAAGTCTAATTTAATTATATTTAATTAAATTAAATAATATAAATGTTAATTATAAATAAATGTACAAAACCAATGAGATAAGTATCATTACTTATCCTAATCCGTATTCGAGTAAATTTGGTCAAGGGTCACAATTCGAAGCGAATTACTAGGATAGTATTATGTTGATCTTATTATTTACTTTTCTTATGTTAATTTAGATACATGGTGACACTGATATCTAACTCTTCCGCCTAGCTTAACACCCGTTTAGTGATTAATATTCATTTTAGCTCAGCAGCGGTGTTATACTTGGAACAAAAAACAACTCAATTGGTATGCGAAAGATTATTATTTATCGACAAGCACCCGGGGGACCATTTTTGGTCAATCGATAAATTAATAAGTAAGTACTTTTCACAACACTAATTTACTCACGCATGCGCAAATGTTTTTTTGTATCACTATCGAATTGTCACTGTCGATCTTTTACATCCTAGATCTGTGATGATAACTATGTTTCTGGATGTCGTCAGCCATCGTTAAGTCGGTGGGTTGCGTCGCCCAGTCAGCAACATTGGTGTTTGGACTGCTTAAAGACTATATTTTTAACCTCCGACGCAAAAACGACGGGGTGTTAAAAGTTTAACGTACCTGTGGCATCGTAACTCCCGAACGGATGAACCGATTCTGATTTTGTTTATTTTCTATGAAATGTGAATTAGTCGGGAGTGTTCTAAGTTTGATGAAAATCGGTGTTGACTAAAAACGGTGTCGAGGGATTTCTAGTTTTTTCAATATACAAATATACTTACAATAAATAAATAATTTCGGGACACATCCACACACGGTCGCCTGACCCCAAACTAAGCAAAGCTTGTACTATGGCTGCCAGAGACTGACATACATACTTAGATATTTTTAAATACATACTTAAATAGATATTAACACCCAGACATAGAACAAGCACAAATGTTCGTCACATAAATGATTGCCCTAGGTGGGAATCGAACCCACGCCCCCAAGCTCAGAAGGCAAGTTCACTACCAACTGAGCCACCGAGGCAGCCAGATAAATTCTATGTATCCTATATGTTATATATGTATCCTTATTAAATAATAAGGATACATTTTTAGTCTTATAATGCTTAAATGATACAATGTAACGAAAAACATATTTCATACACAGACAGACACTGTAACTAAGCATATATCAAAACGTAGAGATCTTCGAACATTATAATCTAATTTGTGGTATTACGTAACTACGTTACGAGCTACAGTTAATAATTGTTACTTTATGATATTTTAATAATAAATACCACTACCGTAATATCCTATTAACAATTGTTTACCAAGCAAGCGCCATGTTCTTACATGTGTTACTATATTTATTACTACTGCTAATTCCTCTGACTCCTATTTATCGCTTTGTAGTTTACATTTCAATTGGAGCTAAATTATTTTACTATTGTCGAGGATATTAATAATAAGGAGTTATAATTGCTGTTATTACATTTACTTAGCATTATGTCTGACTAGCTGCGCCCAGCGGTTTCACCGGCGGTTAAAAATTATACTATGTGCTATTCTAGATTATAATATTTGTGCAAAACTTCATCCAGATCTGTTCAGCCGTTCTGGCGTGAAAGAGTAACAAACATTCATCTATCCGTTCTTACAAACTTTCGCGTTTATAATATTAGTAGGATAGGATGACACGTATAATATTACAAAGAGCTTCTCTGAAACTAATAATACCATTGAGATAAAAATACTACGTAACTACTAGAGTAGCTGTTCCAAATAAAAAAGGTTACGACTTGGTGATAGTGGAACCCGCCTGCGTGGGCTGACTACAAGTTTGCTGCAGCGCTAAAACATTCGCTATGTCGTCCAACAAATTAAAACGTGTAGCGCTAGATCGCGGTTTTCTCGCTCAGTACACAACCACACGGCGTGCGAGTTCAAACCACACTAATGCAAGGTGTAGGGTTTGAAGTACAGTGCAGTGGACGAAAGTCAATGTTCGCATGAAATCAATTAAGTACGTAGTACATTTATTTTATCGATGACTGACTGATACGATTTAAAAAAAAAACACAAATAGAAAGCTAGAGTCTACAAAACCACTAAGTGAAATAGGTTGAAAAAAGCAAAGCAATTTTTTTTATAAAAAAATAGGATGTCAAAAAAAGCATTTTTGTTTTACAAGAGAACTACACCCCACGGTCTCATCAGCGGTCCCATGGGAATAGCTATTTTTTTCGGGATGAAAGGTACCTTTAAATATCCCTTTTCTTTACCCTGGACAACTATGTATGCTAAATTTCATAAAGATTGGTCAAGTAGTTGAGACGTGAAAGCGTAACAAACTCACTTTAGTAAAATAATAAAAACATTCGCATTTATAATATTAGTTAGGATTTATTTTTAAAAGTGTTCAGTGTTTTTGCATATTGGTACCGACTGTTTAGTCTTGTCTATGCTTTCAGGTCCAAATACAAAGCAAAATGCTTCTTGAAAGCCTTCTCCGTCTTGAACTATTGACCAAGTAGCAAGTATTCCGCCAAGTAGCCACTAGTATTTATAGATATTACCTAGTTGTAATCCAAAATTTGTGAGACTGTAATTTATTTATTCTTTAAAAAAATAATGCCCCTTGGTTAGAGTTAGTCTGAGTACTGAGTTACTGAGTCTCTTTATCCGAAAAAGGCGGTGAAGTCTATTTTAAAAAAAAACTTTGACGTTCATTAGTGTATCTTTGATAATTTAATAAAAACATTTTGACTTTGACTTTTGACTTTGAAAAGCTTGCTTATTTTTAAGGCCGTCACAAACGATGAAGATTCTATAATATACAAAATAGTCTTATCCCTGCGACATTGTCTTCAAAATGTATTATCTATTGGCATATATATAAATTAACATAAACCTGCGTTTAGTACGCTCGCTCAGCAGCCTAACTAATATTTTAAATGCGAAAGTGACTTTGTTTATTTGTTTGTTTGTAACGCACGCGTCAACTACTCAACCGATCATCATGTAATTTTGCATAAACGTTGTCAAGGGTACAGAAAAGGACATAGGATGCTTTAGAGCCGCGGGCAAGACCGCGGGGCGCAGCTAGTTTTAAAATAAAGGCACTTTAAATCCTACTCCTACTAATATTATAAACGCGAAAGTTTGTAAGAATGGATGGATGTTTGTTACTCTTTTGTTTGTTTGTTACTCTTTACAGATCTGGATGAAATTTGGCACAGAGATAGATTATAGTCTAGAATAGCACGTAGAATACTTTTTAACCGCGGGGCGCAGCTTGTATAATATAATATTTTCACAATTTCGCCAACTATATTGTGAAATATGGTCTAAAATGCCTACTATACCCACATACCTACTATTATGGCATCTTTATCGTATGTGACGGGCTTTAGATCTTAGATACACGGTCAAATTGAGTAATGACAAGTCTTGCAGAACATGTTAGGTACCTACATGTTGCTTAACAACTTCTAATGCGATTTGAAGCTACGGACTTGAACACACTCTTCGTGTTTATAGACAATGTCGTCTGACAAACAAAAGATTTCGCCGCGAAATGTAAACAATGCGATCATCAAATGGGACAATCTATAAAGGTAGTATAAATAGTATAAGTAGTATAGTATAGGTAGCATAAGTAGGTAGTATAAAGGTAGTATACGGAGATACAGCCTCGGGGCCTCTACAAGAGAGGACCCCCACAATAGAGATTAAAAAAATACTTTAAGAGATTTTTACTTTAATACCTACTTGTACAAGTATGAGTTGAATAATTTAATTTGCTTTTGCAATAAATAAAATTACAATATATTTTTGAATGATTTTTCATTTTATTCAAGTTATAATTAAAGACCTTCACTTTTATTTTTGGCCTAGGGCCTCCACACCTCTAAATCCGGCTATAGTAAATATTATTTTTGAAATCGAATCTAAACGGACAATGTTTGCTGGTGCGAATTATTGTGGCCAATTAGGACGTCGTCTAAAAGCATTATCAAATATGTTGACTAGAGGACATGTTCCATATATTTTGATTTTATCCTTTTTTCATTTTAGAATTGGCTACACACACGTACAACTCGTTCATTCATTCATTTATTGGCAATTTATACGTGTTTTTGTATTTTATTTATCATTTATTTTATTATGTATTGTGGTAGATATAGGTATTGTAAGTACCTACATAAATAGTAGGACAGTAGAATAGTAATTGTCATCGGTTATCTCAAGGAACAAACGTCGGGTATGCGAGCATGAGACAGCGAAACGTTGACCGAAATGTAAATTCTGAATTCTGCACCCCTTGACAAGCTGAGAAAAAACACGTGCGTCCTTTATTTTAGCCAGCTCAGGAGGACAATTCAGCTAACCTTAGCCAATTCTTAACTAAACCATTGACGCTGCGTTAGCTTTTAAAAATATGGACAAGCAATTACGGCTCAATAGCACTAATGTCTACTGAGCCAAAAGCTCAGCAGAGCAAAGCTCCAGCTGGATTACCGGTGACACGTTTGTGAGAAATTAGTGATGACAAACGTCAACGGTTTAGTAAAAAAATGAGTTTTTGGCGCGAACTGAAAAGATGGTATCGTGATTATGTATTATTTTCAAAAACTTGTGATTCTTCGAGTGTTAAAGTGTAATAATGGTGGATTATTGACCTTTATCTTTACCTTTAATAATGGTAGATTATTAAACTTTACCGGTTCGTTAACGCGCACGAGTGTGGGAAAATGATAAAAAAATTAGACAATGATACTTTTTGTGTTATCTACAAAACTCGACTTAAAGTTTCATTAAAGTATTTAATTTTACGGGTTTATTGAAATGTAATGGGGGAGGGATTCATCTCATCTTTTATCACTCTCTCTTCTATCATCTTCATCTTAGATTCAACAACTCATGTACGACATCATACGGATGACTAGGCGGTATGGCCATGTTGCCCTAGCCTGCCCTACGGCCAAACAAAAAAAAAATGAAACATTGACGCAGTGCCCCTATTCGGAGATTTGAGATTTTCATGTCATCTTTTTTCGTCCTTGTTGCTCTCGTTTGAAACGTCATAGGTGTGAGAGTGACCAAGATAAAATCTCATCTCATCTCACGCGCAGGAGTAGCCCTCCTGGTTAGTTCAATTGCCCCCCAGGGAACAGAGGTCAGCCGGGAAAGTTTACAAGTTATTAAACAGAGGTTAAAACTTGTTATTGTAATTCTTTGTGGAACTCTAAGTAAGACTCAGTTCTTGAGGTGAGTACGAAAATACTTCAGAAAAGCACAAGTATTTACAAAACGTTTTGATGGAAACATTGTGGTTGGTTTGCTGTATTTCTCGCATCAAATTTAACTTATTATTGAAGAAGTTAGTTCTAAATTTAGAATACTTTTTCAAATATTTTCATAACTTTTTCAGTTTGTAGCATGAAATTACATTAAAATTTCCAAGCACATAGAATAAGTTAAAATGTTTTATCGGACAGAAGGAAATCAGGCACTAATCTACATCTACACTAATATTATAAAGAGGAAAGATTTGTATTTATATAAGTATGTTTGTAACGAATTAATTCATAAACGACTCGTCTGATTTCAAAAATTCTTTCGCCATTAAAAAGCTACATTTTCCCTGAGTGACATAGGCTATAATATAATGCGAGCGAAGTCACACACAAAACAGCTAGTTTTTTTTTAATAACATGTTCATAATTGACCGAACAAGCAGTTATGCTTCAGCTTCGACAAAAATGCTTTAGTATGTCCGAATTCTAGACAGAATTCGGACATACTAAAGCATTTTTGTCGATCTGATCTGAGAGATCTGCCAGACGGCAGATCTCTGTCTGGACCTCTGTCCAGATCTCAGTCTTCAAATGGCGGATATACGTATTTGTTTTTTTTTTTGCATATTTTTCCATTTTGCCAAATTTCCAAAAAAATAATAGATAAAAAAGATCAATCCTGCTCACGAGAATCGGTTGAAGAATGCGACCTGTAGAGTAGCACAGACGTCGGCTGCGAGGTCTACAGCTCACAGAGGTACTAGTAACAAAATTGTAATAACTCAATGAAAACAATTGTTTTTTTTTGCCTAGGATCATACGATCCTATAGCAAAATATGTATTAAGACCATCGGTGTAAACAAAATTAATCATTTTTTTTTATTTACACACGTAACTACAAACAAAAGATACAAAAAATTATACATCAGTAAAACTATAACTTGCAGATATAAAACTAGAACTTAAATTGCAGAATTAATGTGTCGTTAACAATAATTATCAATGAGCTTAAATCGTTTTTTTTTTAAATTTCATCACTTCGTTCTTTCCCAACTTAAAAAAAAAATAACTTTCTTCTTCACCTTGGGAAAATCCTTTATCCAGTAGTTGTACCACTGGTAGATAGATATATTGGTAGATAGATATACCAGCGCGCGCGGCGGAGACTATTGGTACTAAGACCACGGGAATATATTTACTTATGTAAATATTTTTTTTTATAAAGCGCCAGTGGCGCGCACTGATTTGATTTTAAAATTTCTTTATTAACAAACACATACAGGGTTACTGGTAATTCGACCTATTCCTGGTAATGGGTTATAGGGGGGATAAAAACAAATTAATTTGACCCCGAAACCCCCTATCCAAAAATCAACCATTTCTGAGATAAATGATATCAAAGTTTTTTTTAATTTATCGAGGTTAGGTTACTTAAAAATTCATCATAAAAAAAATAGATGGTTTTGAACAATGTTTTTTTTTATTTTTACATAGCAGGGACATAATGCAATCATTATGAGTAAAAAAACCAGCACTAGGTGTCTTTATCAGATAATACCAGACGGAAACATCGAAAAAAATTGTTAATTGTGACTAATAGGTTATCTTTGATTGACAATTAACAAAAAAAACGCCAACACACTTGGCGTGCAGATTATTTAAAAAACTACTACATACTTTTAGCTTTCTAATGAGATATTAAAACTTAACATCGGTCATAGGGTTTAAGAAAAAAATGCTTTACAAAATTGTCTAGGTATAAATTTCGTGGAAACGTTTTTATTACCTGTTTGAAATTACGTTCGGGCACCCGTCAACAAATACAGAATAAGGAACCTTATTAACTGCCGTAAATGATGATTGTTTTGTCGGCATGTTTCGAGGGATCACAAGCAAAAAATTCTCGGATTTTTTTACAAAGCACTGCCGCGTAAACTAGATCATTAGTATGTAGAGTTAGTCGGTTCATACTTCTTGTAATATTGTTCAGACGTGTTTTCTCTTGTTTTTGCGATCCAATTTTTGACTTGGCTTGATATCGGACTCTGATTTTTCTTACAATTTGTGACTTGGGTTGTGAACTGGTTTTGCGATCGACTGCTTTATCGACGACTTGGCGTGTTAAAGGACTTGTGGTGAAGTTTTCATCATGACCGGACGTAATCGAAGTAGTTCGACCCAACAATATTCCAACGAAGAATCCGCCGATATTTTGTTCTGCGACGGCTATTGCGCAGGTGACTCTGCAGCAGCTCGCCGTGAATACCTTCGGCGGTTCCCTAATCGCCGTAGACCCAATGTGAGCGTTTTTGATGGAGAAATCAATCTACTTCGATTACGTCCGGTCATGATGAAAACTTCACCACAAGTCCTTTAACACGCCAAGTCGTCGATAAAGCAGTCGATCGCAAAACCAGTTCACAACCCAAGTCACAAATTGTAAGAAAAATCAGAGTCCGACATCAAGTCAAGTCAAAAATTGGATCGCAAAAACAAGAGAAAACACGTCTGAACAATACAAGAAGTGTGAACCGACTAACTCTACATACTAATGATCTAGTTTACGCGGCAGTGCTTTGTAAAAAAATCCGAGAATTTTTTGCTTGTGATCCCTCGAAACATGCCGACAAAACAATCATCATTTACAGCAGTTAATAAGGTTCCTTATTCTGTATTTGTTGACGGGTGCCCGAACGTAATTTCAAGCAGGTAATAAAAACGTTTCCACGAAATTTATACCTAGACGATTTTGTAAAGCATTTTTTTCTTAAACCCTATGACCGATGTTAAGTTTTAATACCTCATTAGAAAGCTAAAAGTATGTAGTAGTTTTTTAAATAATCTGCACGCCAAGTGTGTTGGCGTTTTTTTTGTTAATTGTCAATCAAAGATAACCTATTAGTCACAATTAACAATTTTTTTCGATGTTTCCGTCTGGTATTATCTGATAAAGACACCTAGTGCTGGTTTTTTTACTCATAATGATTGCATTATGTCCCTGATATGTAAAAATAAAAAAAAACATTGTTCAAAACCATCTATTTTTTTTATGATGAATTTTTAAGTAACCTAACCTCGATAAATTAAAAAAAAACTTTGATATCATTTATCTCAGAAATGGTTGATTTTTGGATAGGGGGTTTCGGGGTCAAATTAATTTGTTTTTATCCCCCCTATAACCCATTACCAGGAATAGGTCGAATTACCAGTAACCCTGTATAAATAATTTTGTACACTCAGCGTTAGAGACTAAGACACAAGTAAACAAATTAAAAGTTATTTTGTAGGCTAGGACCGCCTTTTAATTAGTTCTTAATTGCTAAACTTAAATGTTATGATAAAAGACAGTTCTTATTAAATCATAAATGTGGGTAGTTAGCAAAAACAACATGAGCAAGGATTACACACTACTATGGCTGTTTCGTATGTTTATGACATTACAAGATAGGTATTTTATACCACTGCACTGATAACATCAGGGACCTTATGATTAATATTTAGATCGCACATTAACAATATAGTGAAAAATATCAATCATTAGCTAAATTGTAAAATAGCGAAATGTTCCAAAAACTATACTAATATTATGAAGTTAACTATTTATTTTGCAGCTAACAATATATTTTGTTAATTTTATTTTGTTTATTTAAATTAATTTATAGGGTAGAATATAATTTTGCAAGTTCAAGTCATTGACGGAAACAAGAATACGCAAACCGGCTGCTGCCGCTTAGCCAAACAATAATGACGCTTATTCGCAGCGAGTGAGGGGCAATTCATGCATTTGTCGTCCGCAAGATAAGGTGATCAGGACGAGGTCATTCGAACAATAAGTAGTGATGTGGTAATCTATATGTTTTGTACTTATCGATATACGGAAGATTGTGATGTTGGCTTTGACCGAGTGACCGAGTTTGACTAACTTATTTAGGTGTTTTAGCTTGATTTTATGATAAAAAATTTTCGTAAGTTTTAAACTATATTGTTTAAGGGTTGGGAGGTTTATAAATTCATGAAGTCGATGTAAGTTTGTTCGGAAAGGGGTATTATAACATATTTTGAGGGCTTTATTTTGGATGACTTGAATTTTTAAGTAGTTTGAGTCGCAAGTAGCGTTCCACACCGGGGAAGCGTACGTTAGGCAAGGCCTAATAAGGGTGGTGTATATACGCATTTTAAACCTCGAGCTAAGCTTTGTTTTTCTGTTAAAAATTGGGCTAAGTGCATCCATGGCTTTTAAGGCCTTTGACCTAATGTAGTTGACGTGGTGTGACCAGTGGATTTTACTATCTAGTACTACCCCTAGGTATTTTTTTTTTTTTTTTTTACACTTCCACACACGGTCGCCTGACCCCAAACTAAGCAAAGCTTGTACTATGGCTGCCAGAGACTGATATACATACTTAGATATTTTTAAATACATACTTAAATACATATTAACACCCAGACATAGACCAAACACAAATGTTCATCGCATAAATGTTTGCCCTAGGTGGGAATCGAACCCACGCCCCCAAGCTCGGAAGGCAGGTTCACTACCAACTGAGCCACCGAGGCAGTCTAGTACACCATTCTATATCATAGCTATTTATTTTTAAACGTCTTAGGGGCATTTTGCGAGCCCTCGTAAATAGGATGGCTTCAGTCTTGGTGTCATTGAGCTTAAGTTTCCAGTTATTAAAAAAGTCTTGTAAGTTATTTAACGAAAGCTGGAGTCTACTTATGATTAGGTCAGTGTCTTTAGAGGAAGTGAATGAGGCTGTATCGTCCGCAAAACATGCTATTTTTGTGCGTGTTTGGATTGGAATATCATTGAGGTACAATAAAAACAGGTAGGGACCCAATACTGAGCCCTGCGGCACCCCTGCTGGGACGCTACGCGGCTCAGAGGAAACATTGTTGACACTTACGGTGAATTGGCGGTCGCACAAGTAAGATGAGATTAATTTAACTAAGTTAATGTTAATTTTGTTGAGGAAGAGTTTATGTAAAAGGCCAGCGTGCCAAACGGTATCAAAAGCCTTTTCAATGTCTAGTAGGAACATGCCGGTGGATTGGTTAAGATTTAGATGATGAGCTATATGTTCTGTTACTCGCACAAGCTGTTGCACAGTCGAGTGTTGTTCACGGAATCCAAATTGCTCGTTAATTAAGAGTGGCGCGCACTGACAAAATCCTGCCTTAACTAAGGGTTTATGGATACCACCAACAACCCCGGGTGCGGGCACAGAGTGGTTATGTGGGAATCCCGCCACAAAAAACTAACCTTCACCTAACCTTAAACTAACATGGGGTTCTACAAAAGGGCTGTCAATAGAGTCCTTATAGGTCGGCAACGTATCTGTAATGCCCTGGTATTATAAGTATCCATTGGCATCGGTGATCGCTTACCATCAGGTGGCCAGTTAGCTTGCTTGCCACCTATGGCCTAAAAAACCTATAATTTGTTTAGAAACTTATATTAAGCTCTATAACGTAACCTTTAACAAAACTACCAACGAAACTCGCTCTAAAAATATCTTACCACAAATAAACCTAGTTTTGAATAGTGGAAAATCGTACTCAGAGCGAGTTGCTCACTAACTCGGCGTGAAATATGAGGGACGTGCGAGATTATGATAAGGCTTTAGCCCACTAAATCATTGGATTTCACGGTTGAGAACTGAGGCAAATTTAAGGAGGATCCAGTTGGATACCGCACTCTTGTGAGGTAGTTGTTTCACAGTTGCGAATCTTTGCAAGTTGTGGACTTAAGAGACTGTCCTTAAAAATAAGCTTTTTTGGTTCCTCATTTCTCATAAGGACCGCTAGAGTGTGGAATACTCTGCCAGAGTGTGTGTTCCCTGACACTTATAATCTGGGTATCTTCAAGTCTCGAGTGAATCGGTTTCTTCTAGGCAAGCGTGCTCCATCGTAGGCCGCATCACTGCTTATCATCAGGCATGTTGGCGGCCAAACGCAAGCCTATTAAGTAATAAAAAAAAAAAAAAGCTTCTATTTTTTGACAGGTTTAATGAGAGTTTTATTTTGTCCAATTAACACTTTTAATCCAGTTTCGTATGTTGATCCAATTTAACTTAACTTTCTTATGCTTGATTGTTCATCAGAGTCAATATCATTATCAACGCCAATAATTTACAGCTAGATCTTTATTCGAAATCTCTTCCAAGCCATGTCAGTAAGGTATTCGCAGTTAGGTGGGTATAAAATCGCTCTCCGAATATAGTACTGGGTGTTCCACATTACTTTTGCTGACACTCGGTTCTTACTTAAGACTTAGATACTTCGAGTCCACTAAACTATAAAAGCGTATTTGTCTATACTATTTCTAAGTGCTACTTCGCTAGACTTCTCTTACTGTTTCCTATTGCACAGCAATGCGCGTGTAGCACAGGCGTGTGGAGATCACTACCTATCGAAACGGTGAAATTGTTACGTGATTTGGAAACATAATGCTCTGGTGGTAAGCCACTTGTGATTGCTTGTAATTGGTTTAGGCTCTAGTCTAGAATCATCGGAACATGTTTGAATAAATGTGCTCTTCTACCTTTTATTTCCACCACTGTTGTATTCCTTCACTTCCTTTGGATTTGCTTATTATTAGGATTTCTCAATCCCCCTTATTTGTCATATACATCATGCATTAGTGTCATGTCAATCAACACGTCTAATTATTTGGGTTCAGCACCAAATATTTACACGTATTTTTAGCAAATAAATTGAAGTCTATTTTTGGAGACATTTCAACTCCTTCGAAACAAAATCTTGCGAAGCTAACGACGTGTCTTAAGCTTTACAAATAATTTAAAAATTTGTACGCAACATATGAAAATTACACGTTAAACGTGTCAGAACATATTACATAGGTACTTAAATATAGTAAAACTCGTACATCATTTTGTCTCTAAATTAAAATGCCACATGTTTATGACATGAACATGATTGGGCTCTTCCAAACAACCATCAGGTTACTAAAGTAGATTGGACATTATTTGCAATAATTTACAACGTGCTGGAAGATCCCAAGAGCGGTTTTTTGGTAATAAATCTTCAGTTAACGAGACATGAACTAGAATGAGATCACGTTTAGCGTTGGTGTCGTAGCTTTAACATGTGCAAGCTAATGACGGTGGATATACGTTTGCTTAGCTTTTAGTTGCAATAAAGTGAGAACCACTCACAGTTGCTCTTGCATCTTGAATACGGTCCGTGTGCTATCGGATAGTCCGCTTTCATCGGAAATACAGGGTGTTACAAAATCCCTATTGTATTCGTGAAGTGCGCATCTAGTATCGACTGGAGGATACAATTATGCTACTTTAAATTAAATATTGACTTTAAAAAAATTACACACATCGCACTCCGCCATCCTAAAAGCATGAACGCAGACACTAATCGCGTCGAGTTTTTTTTTTATGATTGATTGGGCCCACGTTTGACCACAACACAGCTGATGGAAAGTGACGATGCGGTCTAAGATGGAGCACGCTTGCCCATGAGGTGCCTATTTATTTGCTACTTTCTTAGAATATAAAGCCGCCAACATTTTAATACAGATTTGTTAACATTTCTGTGAAATTTGTTTTCACTATTTTGGCACTAATTTTGGCAAAAACTCCTTGTTATTTTGACCGTATTTTTTTTTTGTATTTTTGCATGAATACACACACACACACCCACACACACACACATAGAGACGCGTCAAAGTTATAACACCCCGTCGTGTTTGCTTCGGAGGTTAAAAAACAGAGATGTTTGTCACTTACTTTCGGATAATTTTACTAACAATAGTACTAAGTATCAGCCGTAGGAAACGGACTAGGTATAGATAATAGTAGCAATTTTTTTAATCAAAGATACGAGTATCGTTGAGAAAGCTTATAGATAAAACTAGATAACTTCATTCGGATCCAAAAGAATTTTAAAACAACTTTAAAAAAGCTATCTCTGTGTTGTCGAGCTTAGTCTGTTTCCACTGTGAGTGCGTTTTCTTTATCCTGCAGGTTGAAAAACATAAACTTTTTTGTTTCCTAGACACGGTAAAAAGCTGCAAACAGTCTTGTTTCAGAAAAAAATGGCTGAGAAAACTGATTTTGTAGGTATTACGAAATGTTTTTGCCTGTATTTTTCTACAGCTTTTTAGACGTAAGACACAGAGCGATAATGGGGTTGATAATAGATTGCTTAAACTTTAGTTAGATCAACATAGAATAATATACGAAAACTAATCGACCGAGCGAGCGTAAGGTGAGCGAAGCATCTCTACTTCTGCTTCGACATGTTCGTAGTCCTCGATCCAGATCTCGATCCTCGTGTCCAGATCTCTGTCTTCGTCTACAGGTCGGCAAAGAAAACTCACATTTTTTTTTTTTTTATTAAACAACATTCACAGCCCTTAAAAAACAAAATACAACAGTAACAAACTAAACTTAGCCAATAAAGAATGTATATTATATTAATGAATCAAATAATATGTGCAGTCGTGTGTGTGTGTGTGTGTGTGTGAGAGAGAGAGAGAGAGAGAGAGAGAGAGAGAGAGAGAGAGTGGATGTGTAAAAGTGTGAGTGTGGGATGATTTAACGAGATTCGGTTGAGAAATGCGAACTGTAGAGGAGGACAGACTCCGGTCGCGAGGTTTCAGTGAACCTGCCTTCTGAGCTTGGGGCCGTGGGTTCTATTCCCACCTAAGACAAACATTTATGTGATGAACATTTCTGTTTGTTCTATGGCTGGGTGTTGATATGTATTTAAATATGTATTTCAAAATATCTAAGTATGTATATCAGTCTCTGGCAGCCATAGTACAAGCTTTGCTTAGTTTGGGGTCAGGCGACCGTGTGTGGAAGTGTCCCGAATTTATTTATTTTTTATTTATTTATTTATTTACATCTAAACTTAGAACCGATAGTACCAAACGAATACACATTTACATTTCCAGTCCCTTTTTTAGCTCGATGTAAAAAATTGGTTGCCTGTAAAGTCGGTATACGGGCGAAAGTTTTACGTGACAACGACAGGGACGCGTGCCTTTCACTTTTTATGTCTGTCTCTCTCGCTCTTAGGCGGGCTAACCATGCCCGAGTGGAAGGGACGCGTGCCTCTCACTCGCTCTCATTGTGAGCGCATAACGTGAGCGGAGCATAACGCAGTTTCTTGAAGTGTCACCCGGCAAACCGTTGTCACGTCAAAATGTCAGCAACAAAACCAAACTTAAAAGAAATATTACACAACCAAAACCAATAAAAAAGATCTAATACAATTGACAGTCTTATCACAATACTCTTTAATAGCCCATGCGTAAGGACAATAAATAACCAACTCAAATGTAGCCTAATAAATCGCTCCCACATTTCTGGAACAAGCGTATTAGCAATACATTAAGATGGCCCCGTCTCGATAAGAGACGTCCTGTCCAAGTGTCCAACCATCCGTACAAAGGTTTTTGCAAAACACGAAAAACAGAGATATGGGGGATTGTTAGTTCCATCGTACTTAGTGTTTTAATTCAAAGTCAAAGTCAAAATATTTTTATTCTAATTGGGTATTAAAGATACACTTGTGAACGTCAAAGTTATTTTAGACTCTACCACCTTGTTTGAAAAAGAGCCGCTACGCAGAACAGGCAAGAAATTGAGAGGCATTTTTTTTAATTCATTTTTTTTTAATTGGTAAAAGAATATGGATTTTGAAACTATGTAAATTATTCTAAGTTAGCTACGCCCTGCAGTTTTACTCACAGCTCCACAGGAACTTGAATTTTTTTAAATATAAAATGTACCCTATGTCCAGTTTGGTACCTTTGATAAAGTTTATACATATGTATATGATGATGATCGGTTGAGTAGTTGAAGCGTAAAAACGTTACAAACAAACAAACAATCGAACTTACTTTCGCATTTATAATTATTAGTTAGGATTTGGATTGTTTTAGAGCAATTTATTCCCTCTAGTTTGCCCTATCTTAGGCATCGTTTCTCGTAACCTCACCATTTCTCATATCTCATATCTTTTAGCACCTACCTATATTTTCTCACCAAGTCGGAAAACGCATACGTACCATCCCTACTTAGTCGACCTTCCACCAACTCGTACTAAACGGTTTGCTTCCACCTTTCTGATACGAACCACTAAGGAATGAAACACCTTGCCATCATCTGTATTCCCTACTAACTACAGCCTGGGTATCTTCAAGGCTAGAGTGGATAAGTACCTTCTAGGTCGTCGTGCTCAATTATAGACCACAACGTCGCTTAACATCAGGCGAGTTGGTGGTCAAACGTCGACCTGTTCTACATAAAAAAACCTTGCCTTGGATCATTCTCTGGATCCATTTTCGGAAAGTTAAAGTACGTAGTAGGTAGTAAGGCTGTGATGCCAATATAGTCAAGTAAAACGGAGGTCACGTTTACTTGACTATATTGGCATCACAGCCTGGTCTCCTGGAACATCTTCTAAATTCTAATTTCTGATTACTCTATTCTGACGCGTAAGATATTATCCTGGGCCGCGCCGCGGTTCTAATAAGCAATTGTTTTTAAATTGTTAATTCATGGTCCATTTTTGACACTTCTGGCATACAAGTGTGAATTTGAGGCAATTCATTAACAATTGGTTAGCAGAATTGGCGGGCTGGTCACTCACACTTTCATGACTTTTTTAACGAGAGAGACAATGACCAAGATAATATCTCGGGCATAGTTTACGATGCTTAATATTGGAGATGCCACACACGCCTAGGTTTCCTCGCATGTATTCATTAGATATATATATAGAATAGAATAGAATAGAAAGACAATATTTTTCAACTTGCGAATGATTTTTGACGAAATCCCGAGCACGATTTGAACTTGGTTTAATTTTCATTTATAGGGGAAACTCATTAAATCAATTGTTTCTTTGAATACTCCAAAGGAAGTTAGAACCAAACGTAAACGGGCCTCGCTGCGGAACTCTTCTGAAATCCTTTCAAAGAGGTTTCGACCACTGTTTGAAGTTTAGTTTGGTACAAGCTAAAGAAAATTGTACTGAATAAAATACTACGTTCAATACTACGCCAAATTCTGAAGGTTTAATTGAGTTTTTAACTTGCTAAAACTAATGATATCCTTGGCTAATAGACAGTAAGTTTGAAAGACACAAATGACAAAGATAACTTTTTCTTGATAAGTAAGTAAATTATCTGCAAACATCAGAATTATGTGTAGTCTATTATGTGTACAAATTGGAACATGAAAACGAGTACCAAAATTTGTAAAAAGCAAACTATACATTCACTATCATCGATCTAGTTTAAATTGAATATAGTTTCTAGTTTCAATTGAAGATCGAAGACCTCCATTTTTTATGTTGAAAAATTGGTTATTGAGTTATTGCGGTCATTATACGAGTAATATTATCCAATTTGCAGTGAGCTAGGGGAGCGTGCTAAAATTGGATGGAGTAACAGCTAGACAGTTAAATCCAACTTCTATTGCACGGGCCCCCACGCTAAGTTAGCATACTGCAAATTGGAAAATATATTGACCGCCTAACATAACTCTTAATCAATTTCAATTTACATAAAAACTTTGGAGATCGTCGATCTTCAAATAAAACTAGACCGCTTTATAAACGCTTTCTGTTCTACTTTGGGCCAATCAAAACATTCGAAACTTTCTATCTATAAGCTCAGGTAAAGGACTAGTTTTTGTCCTTCCAAGACGTGACTAAGGTATTACAATTTGTTGTGTTTAACGACTTAGGATTCTGAGAGGTTGGTTTTAGCTATTGAAACTGGAAAAGCCTATTTTAGTCACGTCTTTCCGAAGTAGGTTTTAGAAGCGTCCTGGACGTGGACGTAACGTTGTTTGAGAAGTTGGTCGTAGTAAACATAAACCTATTCATCAGAAAAAAATGTTGAAAATTACTGATAGGGTCAACTGGGGTAAATGCGTCTGGGAGGCAATTGCGTCTTTCGAGAATTACTGACAAACCCTTCACAAATTAGGCAACCAACGCCATCTTGTATAGATTATTGCATCTTTACCAGGTACGACTAGGTGGGTACCACCGCAATGCCAGATATTCTGCCGTTGATATAGTTATGCGTAAGCTGACGCTTACGCATAACTATTATATTTATTTATTTTTATTACTCTGTTCCGGTTTGAAGGGCACTGTAGCTAGTGAAATTACTGGGCACATGAGACTCAAGAACTCAAGTCTCACAGTGATGAGCGCAGTGCAGTGCAACCAATGACTTTGTAAATCAAAGCAACGGGTATTACTGCAACTGTTATGGGCTGGCATGACGCTTACCATCAGATGAATGTCCAGTTATTTACGTTTAAAAAAATCTAAAGATAAGAAAAAGATTTAAGTGGCGCCTAATTTGTGAAGGGTATGTCAGTAATTCTCGAAAGACGCAATTACCCTACAGACGCATTTGCCCCAGTTGACCCTATCAGTAATTTTACCATTATTTTCTGTTGAACTTCTGGTTCATGTTTACTACGACTAACTTCTCAAAAAACATTACGTCCATCTTCACCACATTGACGAAATACTTACGTATTTTTCTATAATTTTCCTTGGCCTTTATTATGTTTGAATATTATTTTTTAAATTACTGTTTTTTTTTAACAATAGCTAGATATTATGATACAAGAAAACAACGTAAGTAATTCGATATTCGAGTATTTATGATTTTCCTAAAATTTTACCTACTGAATCATGGAGATAATATTTTTATTCAGTGCCATTCGTAAACAAAGTTTCTACCTGTAAAATGTTTTGGCTTACTGCGTCTTTGTTTTGCTTTTACACTTGCCTTTTCCTAGAATTTTACCAGTATAACATTATTGTTATTCATTACCAATATTCTATGAAAATATTTTTGTACTTTTTTTGTAGAACATAATCTAATGTTTTTATTTACATAGATAGAAAAGTTAAAAAAAAAATTAACTTATAAAAAAAAAACAAAAATTGTGTCCGTTATGAGACTAAAGAGAAACTCAGCATCGCCAAAAACTTCTGTTGCAATTTCTTCTAGAATAGGCGACCCATAAACAGATCAAGAAAAGTCTATTGTACAGGTTTAGGCCTCAAAGATTTACATTATCTACCTAGTGTAGAAAAGTATAATTTTCCCCAAAAGTCTTTGAATCCTACCATTTTAGAGCTTCAAGCTAGTCCATTGAAGGAGGCGACCAGATTGTATGTAATATTGTCCCATTGAAACCGCCGCCACAAATAAGAAACGGATACGGTGGCAAGAAAATTGGATTTTCTTTTGAGTCCCGACCACTATAAAATTGAAACTGTCTGGGTTTCGCGCTTTTGTACCAGATGCAGTATAATCGGGTATTAAGTTAGTTTCGAGGTGTTGCAAGTTTATTTTTCTTATGCGAATTAAATTATGCGATGAACATTTGTGCTTGTTCTATGTCTGGGTGTTATTATGTATTTAAGTATGTATTTAAAAATATCTAAGTATGTATATCAGTCTCTGGCAGCCATAGTACAAGCTTTGCTTAGTTTGGGATCAGGCGACCGTGTGTGGAAGTGTCCCGAATTTATTTATTTATTTATATCCTACGTTTCATAACGTAATTCGTGTTTGAGTTATAGAGACCATACCTTACGCAATCTTTAGTTCTAAAATCCTAAAATATAATAACGATGTAAGCTGTTTTGCAACAAATTAAGTAACAAAACGGTCTAAGAAATTCACACACGAATAAAAATTCGGAATGTCATTTTATCGCAGACAGCCAGGCACAGTGAAGCGTACTTCCTACCCACTCCGGTGAATTCTAGGAAATCATCCTATTACGAGCTATTGTGGGAATAATCCACTCCAGACGTCTGTACGAGAGGATATTATCATGTCAAGTTACTTTTAGCTCAAATCCTAAATAAATAAAATGTTACAGAATTCGTTTTAAAATTTATCATTCAAACACAAGTTATTTTTATTGAGCAACACAAAATAACTACAATAAACTTAAATAAGATCAAATTGCAAATATAAAGCAAACTATACTCGTACTAAACTAACAAATAACTTTAATAAATGTAAAAATCTTAATCGAATAAGACGCTACCAGCTGTCATACAAACATATTATGCTCGATCGAGAATTGAACCCAGGACCTCATGCTTTTTAAGTAGCCGCACTGCCGACTAGGCCAAGCAAGTCGTCAAAAAATACCTACATGCTTTGGAAAGGCTCCTTTGGGACTTATGTAAGCCCAATCTCGATAAAGTTTTTTTTATTCTATACTAGCAGCGCCCTGCGGTTTTACCCGCAGTTAAAAGTAGCCTATGTACCAGCTATAAGCTATGTACCCGCTATAAGCTATGTATTTTGGTAGCTTATACCAGGGTATAAGCTACCTCCACACCAAATTTCATCAAAATCCGTCCATCCGTTTGAGCGTGAAGAAGTAACAAACACACACATTTACGCACTCACAAACTTTCGCCCTTTATAATATTAGTGTGATTATATATTTCATTTCAATTCTGTATAATATACCTTAGTTAAAATTTAATTAGTTTCTAAGTAAGGCTTCGCCCTGATTAAGCAAACTGTGGGCAGTCGACTCTGAGCCGCGTTTTGGGCATATTCAATGTTTCAGCAAGCAGCGAACAGTAGCAAACAAAATGTGATTGTTACTGGCAATCTGTAGAATAGAATACCTAGGCAATGTATTGTATAGAATATCTAAAACGTTAAGGTAATGTATGAAATATTAACGTGTAATGTATTAATGTGACATGTAACTATTGGAGTTATCAATAAATTCTGATCTTTGATTTCTGATTTCTGGTTTATTTTAAACTTTGCCTAGGTATTCTATACAGTACCGGATGCGCAGCCGGCAATGTGTGATAAAGAAGAGAATAGGGAAGGGTAACATTCGAGTAGGGGAGGTTTCGGGTTGTTACATAAACATATCGTCACGCCTTTCCCCCGAAGGGGCTGACAGAGGTGTACAACACCCACACTTCGCCGGACGATATTCAGTCCCACATGTGACAGGGGGCGAGCATGTCGCCATACACCGGGCTCCATACTCGGGCAGTTGTGTAAAGCAGCAGATGACATTAAATACGCACTTATGTTCACACAATGAACAAATTGGTGCGTGCCTTCGGCTGGGTCTGAACCCGCTCCCTCTGGCTTTGAGAAGCGGGCTTCTCCAACTAGGCTATCATCGCTTCTTCATCCGGTTGTTATAAAAAAATATACCACAAAGGCTAAGGTGGGAGCGAAGTGAAGCGGAGCTCCCGCCTTAGACGACTTATACATTGCCTAGGTATTGATAGATAGATAGATAGATAGATAAACTCTTTATTGTTCACTCCACAGATAACAAAACAACAAGAGAAAAATAATGATAAAACGTATTAAATAGTGTAACAACTGGCGGCCTTATCACTAAAAGCGATCTCTTCCAGGCAACCTTACTATTACAACCTTAAGTATTTTATATAATACCAGATTGCCGGTAACATGATCACTAAATGAGTCGGCAAGCGATACACAGCAACCTGCGTACAGTACGCACTGTTCGGACACTTCATTTAAAATAATACATTAGGATGGGGTGGCTAACTGTGAGGCAATCAGTCAGCCGCTCACAGTTAGAAGCCTAAACTTAAAGTTAGCAATTACTTGTAGGTAAGTAAATGCCTTTTTTTTCTGAATTTCCATTGTTCATTAAAACAAAAGACGCAAGATTTGAGGGCGTAACGGAGTACTAATTTCAAATTTTAAACTTCGTTTTATCATTAATTTAGAGGTCAGAATTTCATCGTTAATTTTAGGGTTTTGATATTCGTAATTAAAACGCGCACCGCTTGTTAAAATTAATTTTAGATTTTGAAAGAAAAGACTTGCCAGGGTTTACAGTGAAAAAAAAAAGATTTTTTAATCCAACCACCGAGAGTAGACAGGTATAGATAAAGCTCAAGATGTACATATAACTATATTTAACTTTTTTAAAGGTAATATTTAACATATCTAACATAACATTTCGTTACGCCTTTCCTCCGAAAGGGCTGGCAAAGGTATATACAGCATCCACACTTCACCGGACGATATTTAGTTCTGAATGTGAAAGATGGCAAGCCTGTCGGTATAAACCAGGCACCAGTTATGTAGCAGATGACATTGCAATACGCACATAATAATTTCACCCAATGAATAAAGAGCGTGCCCTTGGCTGGGATCGAACCCGCTTCTTCTGGCTTGAGATGCGAGCCTTTCCAACTAGGTTATCATCGCCTTTTTTAATGGTATTGCATACTTACCATTTAAATTTTGCTGCAATATGATAGTATCGCAATGTCAAAAATATTTTCATAGCAAACCTTTGCAAATGTATATTTATGAAGCCGTTAAAACATATTTTAAATTTGCTTCTCCAATAGTAGAAGCATATTTTACAGTTTGAAAAATGACTCTGACGTAGGTTGGATGTGGGAGGTATATGATAGGTGTCACGATGAAATATTAACTTTTCAGTACCGCACTGAGATAATGGATGAAAGTGATATTACGACAGAAAACTGCAATTTCTTAAAATGCAATTGCTTTTGCCTGCACCTGAAGTTGGATGGGTGACCGCGGGTGGCATTTACAACTGAACGTTACCGTGGATCGAATGACACATTAAATTGTAGCCCCGGTTGTTTGTTCTATGACAACAATCGTCAAGCCATGTCAGAGGCCATCGGGCGGCCTAGAAACTCTGACATCAGGGCTCGCCATTCGGCCTGTATGAACTTGTTGCTTTGACCAGAAATTGCGCCAGTTTTGAAGTTTAGCGATGTTGAGATGATGATGATGGTAAGTTGAGAGAAGGCTGCTTCTCAAGCCAGAGGGTGTGGGATCGATCCCAGCCGGAAGCACACACCAACTTGATGTGTAAACAAAATGTACAAATTTAATGTCATCAGTCTGCTAGATTACTTGAGCCCGGTGTATGGCGACAGGTTCGCCCCTAATCACTTTTGGGACTGAATATCGTCCGTCGAAGTATGGGTGTAGCAATACATCTCTGCCAACTCTTTTGGGGGAACGGCGGGACGATATGTTTTGCAATGTTTTAAAATAGGATGTAGGGGTAGGTAGGGTAAATGAGTTCACTAATAAAAACACCATGAGTGCCATGGGCTATGAAACGGGAACAAAGCCGCGGGCAGATATTGCTAAAACAATGCTCCACACAAAAATAAGCGTAAAAGCTTTCTAAAAATAAAAATAAAATGTGTGTGGATACCCTCGTGTCGCCGCGTTTCTGTGTATCTTTCTTATTACGCACATGTGTTTGAGTGTCACGCATTCACTCTTGCCCTGTCTCTTTCTATTCCTCCTCCCCAGGAGCGTTAAACGTTTAACGCAACCTTGTTGGAAGTCGCATTAGAAGTTTCACTTCAAAAACCCACCATAAACAAGTTCATTATTTATTGGTACAAATGCTGCTTTATTCGGCCAGAATGTCAGTGCGAAACTCAAACAAAGAGCCGAAAACGCAAACTTTGATAATACATCACACTGTCACAACCATTGCCTTCCGTCACAAAAAATATGAAAATTAAAAAAGAGATACATTCCTCAAAAAAGTTGCAAAAAACTTGGCCGCAACAAAAAGGGAACTTTCTAAGCGCGAGCCGTGGAAAGTGCGGGGCGGCACTTGAGGACGGCATTCAAACGTTGCTGGTGATGTATCTCTGGATGTATTGCCGTACTTTTTGTTAAAGTTTACAGTTTTACGCGTAATGGCGCGGACATACCTTCACTACGCGCGACTACGAATAAAAGGAATTCCCGCGCGCCAGGCCTTCATAAAAAAAACGTGCTAACGCCATTGGGCACATTAATCTAGATTTGTCCTCGTTTGCGAACTTCAAAAAAAAAAGGAAAATCAAAACTATCTTTTTATGATTGTGTAAATGTTTGGGTTTGAAGTTTTCTTAAATATTTTAACTAGCTTTTCGCCTGCGGCACCGTTCGCATTTCATAGCCAACTTTGGAATAATGTAGCTTTCTAACAGTAAAATTTTTTTTTGGATTGGGTTTAGGAGTTTCGGAGATTACCCCTAACAAAATATGTACAGACAAACTTACAAACTCACAAAATGTTACCTCTTAATAATATAAGTCAAAGTAGATAAAGATTAAAAAATACTTATTTATATAATTATATCTCTCTATCTTATTTGTTATAGTCTTCGATATATTTTTTAATTTTACAAAAAACCTAACAGACAGACAGTTTAACAGGATAGCTACTAACAAAGCTACTTTTACATCAACTGAGATGCGTCTAAAATTTGCTATTGACTGAGTGAGTCAGCTTCAGCTACGGCAAAAATGTTTTCGTATGTCCGAATTTTGTCTGGATTTCTGTCTGGATCTCTGTCCGGATTATTGTCTTCCTCTACCTCTGCAGGTCATATTTTTGAACCGATTCTCTTGAAATTTTGTAAGTAGGCACGATAATTATACAAATCACTAGCTGCGCCCCGCGGTTTCACCCGCAGTTAGAAAGTATCCTATGTGCTATTCTAGACTATAATCTATCTCTGGGCCAAATTTCATCCAGATCTGTTCAGCCGGTCTGGCGTTAAAGAGTAACAAACATCCATCCATCTATCCATTCTTACAAACTTTCGCGTTTATAATATTAGTAGGATAGGATATCTCCGCAAATTTGAAAAAAAAAAAAAAATTGGCTAAGCAAAAAAAAGTGTAATTTTCAAATCTGCTCACAAAATCTTACGAGAATCGGTTGAGGAATTCGACCTGCAGAGGAGAGAAACGTCGGCTGCGAGTCTACAGCTCAAAGAACCACTAGTTTTATTGGACCTCTCATGTGACAAAGTAAAGCCCTTCTCACTATGTAGTCATTTTCATCGTCGAAGTGTATTCGTAGCTTAAAATTTATGGGTAGGGAGCGCACTTACAAATTAGCGGGCGCGGTGGCTTCACACCTGGACGGGTCTATACAATACACAGGACCAGTCGAGCGTTAAACCTGGGATGGTTAGGAGGAGATAAACGATCGTCAACTATAGCTTTTTTCGCATTTTTACTTAGATTGTTTTATGTAGGAATTTAAAAAAAAACCTATGTGCTATACACACATAAATGTTGATGTAGATTCGTTTTTAAGATTTTCCGTGTAGTTTTTAGTGTACAATAAATTTGTATTGTATCGTGCTGTCTGAATACATACATACCTACTATACTAGTAGTAACTACGTAATAATAAAAAGAAGGACCAACTGGTAACCCCCTCACATCGTCTCGTTAAGTCGAGGAGGTCAGTGTATATTTTAGGGCCGGCGGTCTAAAACCGTATACCAACCTCCGTTCGGGATGCGCCTTCTACCGCGTGCTTCAAAACCAAGCTGAGAGCTTGGTTACTAGAAATATGTTTTATGACATTGAAGCTTATTTTAAAATAAGAGATTTTTGAACTATTATTATTTTGTTTAATAATAGCTATACACAATATTTCACAATTTTTATTATACTTAACTGTATAATGAAATTAATGAAATATTTTAAATTTGACATAATTCTCAATTATTATTGTTCTGACATTCGTTTTGAATTATAAATATTCAAATGTGACGTGTAGCTATAGGAGTTATCAATAAATTCTGATTTCTGATTTTTGATATAATCACACCTCGTTTCCTTAAGGGTAGGCAGAAACCACTTCTCCCCACTTGCTACGATCCTGGCACACATCTTTCGCTTCTTCCACTTCCGTGAGTCTTTTCATACACGCTCATAGCTCAAACCTGTGGCACATAGGTACCATTGGTTTGAATCGATTTCGTATGTTTCAAATCTATAGATTTTGAAGTTAGGGGTTTCGGCCTTAGTTTTAAAAATTAGACCAATGAAACTTAGATTATCTGATATGTACTTTTCCTAAATAAATGTATAAGCAAGTTTCTTATGATGTCCGCAAGATGGATGGATGGATGTATGTGCTTTTACTCAATCACGCTGAACCGGCTGAACGGATCGATATCAAATTGGTCCAGAAATAGATTACAGATCAAATAACAGCACACATAATACTTTTCACCCTCGAGTAATAATACCCCAGGGCGCAGCTAGTCAAACATTCCCTTAGCAATAATAAAAATTGTATAACTTCGAAATAGTTTCAGTCTTTTGTCTATTTCGATCGAGTTTAAAAATGTAAAAGAAAGAAACACACAAAACACTGTACCATAACTATTCCGAGACTATTCATCAATTACTAATAAATGGGACGGAGATGAGCTCACTAAAGCCATTTATTAAACAAGTAACATCATTAAAAGAAAAACAAATAACCCAGCTGCAAAATGTTGTATCACTTCCACTATCAAGACGATTCAAATGACACCTCACATGTCGAAATCCATCAAGCTGTTTATGCTGTAGGGCGTGCCAAAGAAACCTCAAACATACATACACTAAACTTGAAAAACATAATACTTCTTAGGCTGCAGGGCGTGCCAATGAAACCTCATACATACATACATACATACCCACATACATACACTTTAAAAAAAACCCTCCTGCTTGCATAGTCGGGTAAACGTAAAAGTACTATTGCAAACAGAAACTCTAAGCGTGTTCAAGATAATTCTACTATTATTTGCCATGACACAAACACTGCATCATATAAAAGTCCTGTCGCTATGACGAGATGAATGGACAGCTCAGTGCAGTTTTGAAACTGTAGAAACTGAGCTTTTAAAATATTTCTGTGCATCTGTCAGAAAATTGTTGTTGTTGAATGAACTATTTTAAACAAAAGCTTTCTTTCGACTTTTCTTTTACCGAGATAACGTTAGCGGGTGAAACATCTCTGCTTCAGCTTACGCAATAATGATTTCGCGCGTCCGTACGGCGGACGTCTGTCTGGCTGTTCTCCTCTACGAGTTGCATTTTTCAACCGATTCTCTTGAAATTTTGTGAGCAGGTGCAGGAGTGCAACCTGTAGAGGAAGACAAAAAACCCGGACATAGATCCAGACAGGATTCGTACATACAAAAGCATTTTTGTCGAAGCTGAAGTATGAAAGCTTCGCTCACTAACGCTCGCGGTCGATTAGGGTGAGGGTAATAGCACACGTCAATGAGTCGCTCTAAGTTGTTATTTTTTTCAAAATTGACACTTTCCTTTCGCGTTCACAAAAAGCCTTGCCTTCTAAAAGTTAGATTCTAAATCATTAACCCCCTTACTGATTTTGATTTTTAAAAAAGTTCTTTATTAACTTAACAATTAAACACTTACAAAACAGACACAGTCTATTAATGTAGCTAGTAATGGCTATTTAAATTAACTATTAGGCTAAATTCGCCTATTTAAGTCATTTAATAACAACAAGTTAAATTTTAATTTATAGTAAAACATAGATGTTACGTGTATCTAAGGTATACAGTTCATGATAGTACGAGTAGGTCTGTTATTAGTCTTTTGTGCCAGACTCATTTTTAAACATTTTATCCCCCCTTACTAATAAACGTTGTATAACTTCTGAATAGTTAAACAGTATTTAGTTTTTTTCTTTTCCTTAAATTTTTAACTTGTTCTTAAATGACAAAACGCTGTGTAACTATTCTTTAGTATCCCGAAACATGGCTAATGCTGAAGTTCAGGCTGATATACCGGAACCAGAACATGATTATGAGTTGCGTGATCGTAAGGATTTGAAACTTAGAGCCTACGAGCGTATCAAACTATACCCTAAAGTTCCAATTGAACCTTCTGCGTATGAAAAACAAGAGCTACAGCCGCCCGTGGATCCTGCAAGATGGAAGAAAGCCTCCGGAAATGGGCAGTGAGATGCGCGCCAACTACAAAGTTCCTCTCTGTGAGCTGTAGCTTGCGACCAACGTCTGTACTCCTCTACAAGTCGCATTCCTCAACCGATTCTCGTGAAATTTTGTGAGCAGGTTCGATAATTATGCAGTTATTTTTCCAAGTCAGTTTTTGTATATTTCTCAAAATTGTTAAAATTATATCTCTGCTGTTTTAAAAATGTCTAAAAACTGACTCGACAATAAAATCTATATAATTATTACACCTACTCAAAAAATTTCAAGAGAATAGGTTAAGAAATCGACCTGTAGAGAAAGACAGAAATTTTACATCTGGACAGAGATTTGGAAAGAAAACCAGACAGAATTCAGTACAAAGGATAGTTGTCGAAGATAGAAAGATAAACTCTTTATTGTTCACACCACAGATAACAAAACAACAAAATAATGGTAAAACGTATTAAATAGTGTAACAACTGGCGGCCTTATCACTAAAAGCGATCTCTTTCAGGCAACCTTAGGATGGATTCGAAGCTGAAGCGAAACGTTTAGCTCGCCAACGCTAGCTCGGTCAATTAAGGGAATATAAAGTTTATTCGGTTATTACATTGTTGTATTAAAAACAAACAAATTAAAGTTCAGCTCAGTGATTTTTGTTTGTGTTTGTACCCGAACACAATTTATCATTATTACTAACATAATTTATTATGCAAAATAACATTCCTACGCCTTTTCATGTTTAATTAGTCTAAATGTTTTCATTCAGAACTTTGACTGTATGTGGGCGTAGCCCATAGACACTTTCAACTCAAATATTGTAATAGGTTACTTATCTGTGGGGCTATTCCTACGCGTGAGATGAGATGAGATTTTATCTTGGTCACTTTCACACCTATGACGTTTCGAACGAGAGCAACAAGGACGAGAAATGGTGAGATGAAAATCTCAAATCTCCGAATAGGGCCCCTGGTGCTTGAAATCTTCGAACTTTCTCGTTCATTGTTTTATAGACTTACTATCCGCACCCTGCGGCTTTGCCCGCTGCTAAAGAGTACTTTATTCTTTTTTTGTACTCCTGACGAAGTGTATGCAAAACAAACTCTTAGCATGAAAGGCTTTGGTTCCTCATTTCTCATACGGACCGCTAGAGTGTGGAATACTCTGCCAGAGTGTGTGTTCCCCGTAACTTATAATTACACCCAGATTATAGGGTGTCCTCAAGCCTCGAGTGAATCGGTTTCTTCTAGGCAAGCGTGCTCCATCGTAGGCCGCATCACTGCTTATCATCAGGCATGTTGGCGGCCAAGCGTAAGCTTTTAAAGTAATAATTTAAAAAAAACGCATTTATCATATTGATTTAGGTCTAGCTGCGTCTCGCAGTGTCACCCGCGGTTAAAAAGTAGCCTATGTGTTAATCTCGGGTATAAGCTACCTCCATACAAAATTTCATCAAAATCCATCCATCTGTTAGTAGGATTAGGACTAGCTGGAACCCGCGGTTGCACCCGCTGTCGTTTAACGAAATAAAAAGTATACACATCATTATTAGACATAGTAAACTTATTATATTATTCCTATTCTACGGTAGAAGGTAATAATATAATAATAATAATAAAATATAATAATAATATAATAGGTAATATTTCAATGAAATCTATGACTTTTAGACCTACTAAGTATGAACTGCATGTATTTTTTGTATTTACGACGATTTGACTAAATCTTTCCCCATGGCCCGAATATAAGTGTTAACCCGAACAAATTTGCGTAATTATGCTGATAGCACAGCATGCTTTCATCATAATTGATAGCAACAGCATGGGTTCCGTACACAAGATCATTATTTTGGTATCAAACATAAAGACTACCAAGTCTTTACAGAGAGTACTTCAAAGTACGTGGTCCTTACAGAATCTAGCAAAGAAGTTCTAAGAACATTTTCTACTCAGAAAAGATAGTTTCGCCGATGAATAGCCGGGAATTCGGAACGTTTCGCGCTAGGTCGGGTAATATCCGTTGTGTCATAACTTCGCAGCTGCTTCGGATCCACTTCCTCTGCCCATTGAATTGGGAAGATATGGATGCGAAACAGAATTTTGGTAGCCATTCTGACTACAGAAAATATGAATGTTAGATTCTGATCTGAAATCTTGAAAAAAATCAGCTGTTTCATTACATTTCGTCGAGGTTGAACGATTTTTTAATGGACCAGCTGTATTTTTTTGGGATTCTATTGTTGGTCCCATAATAAAAGTTGATCGTAATGATGAGTACAACGACATGCTAGAAAATTTCCGTTGTTTAAAGAAACACCCTATATGCAGAAAGCGTAGGGAAACCTTTACCCGGCGCGCTAGGCCGGCAATAATATTGTAAGCCGGAACGACCTTTGCCGAAGCAGTCGGAGCTAGCAGGTATTAGCGTAACGCCGACCTGCATTGCAATCTCGAACTCCCCTCCATCCGTCATTACATCAAATTTCTCTCCCGGCGCTATTTCGATAGAGCCCCCCACCACCCCAACCCTCTTGTCACTCATACCGTGGACTACTCCGTAGCTCCCACAGACCCTCCCCCTCTCCGCAGTCGCCCTTGAAACATTCTAGGCGACCCGGACGACCCCATCGCCGTGCCCTAGAGCAAGCCTCTTCTGGGCTGCCAGGGCAATTCGATGCCCTGGTAAAAAACAAAAAACGACTTATGCCGGCGGCATGAGGGCCGCGGCATCTGCGGCCTACGTCACTACGTTATGAAAGCCGGCGGGCAACTGAGCGAGCGAACATAAAGTGCCGGAAATTCGTGTCGGGGAGAGCGCGCGTGCGCAACCCGCCGGCACGATTATCGCAAAACAAGCCCATACGAGCAGGCGGGCCGGGTTCGGTGTGAATAGGCCTTAATACTTACATAAAAACACATTTATTTTATAACGATATTCCTATCCATATAATGTACCAACCTACCTACAGATTTGTGCTGAGCTGTCATTATTTTGTAAATAAAAACATATTGTCACGCCTTTCCCCAGAGGGGACTGGCAGAGGTGTAATACAACACCCACACTTCTTCGGATGATATTCAGTCCCAAATGTGACAGGGGGGAGCCTGTCGCCATACACCGGGCTCCAGTCATGTAGCAGCTGACATACAATACTCACATATGTTCACGCAATGAACAAATTGGTGCGTGCCATCGGCTGGGTTTGAACCCGCTCCGTCTGGCTTGAGAGGCGGGCCTTCTCCAACTAGGCTATCATCGTTTCTCCTATCTGTAAATAAAAAGTAGACATGTAAAGCTTGGACTCGGTGTATTACCTAATAAAGTGTCCAGGCCAAACTTCAAAGTTTGGATCATCGGCGCAAGGTTGCTAGTCTATCGGTTTTTTATCGGATACATTTCGGGGAGTGTGCATCTGGTTTGCATGACCTTATTCTTCCTAGCCCGTTCTTCTATAAAAAAACCAAGAGTACGAAAAAGCGGCATCGTTTTATGGTTGACATACCTACAACACGCACGAAACGCTTTGGTTCCTCATTTCTCATACGGACCGCTAGAGTGTGGAATACTCTGCCAGAGTGTGTGTTCCCGACACTTATAATCTGGGTGTCTTCAAGTCTCGAGTGAATCGGTTTCTTCTAGGCAAGCGTACTCCATCGTAGGCCGCATCAGGTAGCATCAGGCATGTTGGCGGCCAAACGCAAGCCTATTATGTAATAAAAAATAAAATAAAAGTGTACATAACATTTAAAGATAAACTGAATAGACGTAGAAAACCATCAATCGTCTAATAAGTTTTCAATCAATATATACTCGTCGTTTTTTAATTTTTTCCAGGTGCCAGTTTTTAAGTCATCCAAGGAAATCGTAAAACTTTTATTGCTTCTTAATAGTTTTATAGGATCGCTTAAAAACAATTTAATGCAAAAACAATAGCTGTAGGTATTATTGTTTGTATTTTTGGCACGTCCGTTTTAGGACTTTACGTTTCGCAGACAGCGTTTTAGAATTGGTAATATCTAGTATTGTGAATTTGCATTCAAAACGGTTCTCTGGGTGTTTTGTGGTTGTGAGCAAGATTTAATGTGTGGTTCTTTGGAAACAACGATAAATCGTGGCCAATCAATGAATGAGCCTTGTGAAAAGATTGTAGATAAAAGTTGTCACAGTAAGTTTACGGTGCCAAAATGCTGTGCTTGAATATTTTTAGTTTACGTGAAGTGAATACAATATTTTCTTTCATGTAATAAGAATATTTACCTACCCAGACTACTCAGATTTTAGTGAGAAGGATCGTTTTTTTTTTTTTTATCAATTACAAAATCGATTAATGTGTATTATTTTTATTTTTTTTTACTTCCATAAAACTTTTTAAATAATTTTAGATTAAATGGTAATCTTGATCCTAATATAATATATTTAAAAAGATAATAAATAAATTAAAAAGATAATTAAAAAAATAAATAAAAAACATAAATTTCATAAAACTATTTAGGTAAGTATTTGTCAATCCTAATCCTCATCTAAATATAATAAATGCGAAAGTCCGTTTGTTTGTTTATTTGTTTGTTTGTAACTCTTTCACGTCTCAACTGCTCAACCGATTGTCTTGAAATGTTGTATACCTTCACGTTGTCTGGGGTACAACAGAAAAGGACATAGGATACTTTTATTTCGAAAAAATTAACCGTTCCTATGGGACCGCTGGTGAAATCGCGGGGCGCAGCTGGTATAAATAAATAAATATATAAAAGTAAATAAATAAAATTGGCCTATAAAATTTTTGCAAACATATCCATGAACCACAGTCCCGTACTCACTCATCTTCCTACTCCACGTCAAAGCAACATCCCTTTCCAAAAGCGAGGTGTTAGGCTCCGTTCAGAATCAGGCTGCGGTGGAACTGTACAGTACAGTGAGTTTGTAATGTACTTAGTCACTCGCCTTGTCGCCTACAAGCTGTTACTGATGGCGCGATTATGCAAGAGGACTGTGGAGGACTTATTTCCAATGACTAACAGATTGTATAGAACTTTGTCATTATAGTAATTACGTTGGAGTCTGGTCGGAAAGAGAACTATCGTAGCAATAACAGGAACTAACGTTTAAAAAAAATACAACATACCTATAATATAAAGAATGATTAAGCACAGCGATCGACGCCCCCAAGTCACGCAACAGTTCTATTTTCTACGTTTTTTGTTTTCTCAGTAAATTTTGTAGATCACATCTAAACATCTGTAGGTATAGATGGCATTATTTTGTATTTTAAGGTTAAGAATTTTGGTTTGAAAATAATTTTATTGTACACTGTTTTAAGGCCTAGACCCTCACATAGACGCTTACATAGAAGTATTTTCGCTTCTGCATAAGAGATCCGTTAAAGTATTTAGTAACTCACTTATTTTACACGTCTTATTATTTTTTATAAAGCCTGCTATTCTGAGTTTTTAGCTATGTAAAACTATTTACACAAACGAGTAAACAATGGAAAAACCGCAGCTTTAAGCTGTTGAACAAATTTTTAGAAACAAAAACTACGTGTAGTTCAGGTGCATGGATTTTGCAAACCAATTTTCGGTCTATGAAAAGTTTGCACCTGCAACGAGTAACGTTTTAACGAATTTTCGGGAATTTTCGAGACTTTACCATCAAGCTCACTTTATGGAAAAATCTCGTATAACCGTGCCGAAGTCAAATTTTCACGGCGAAACGCGTTTCCACAACATTGGGAGAATCTTTTATATTCTATTTTCCTACATCGCTGACGGTAAATTTGGGATACTCAATAACTTGAGTAGATTTTGCGGTGATTTTTTAGAACCTTATTCGCGTCTCTCAAATTATAATACGAAGCAATTTGTTTTTACAGTCGCTATGAATTTTACGTGTCCCAATTAATTTGTAAATTGAATTTGAAACATAAATCTTGAATTTATTAGCCAGGTATACCTACTTAAACTTAAATTTATTAAATTTATTTTAAAGTTTTACCATAATCAGAATAGTCTTGATACCCGCGCAATATTATCGTTGTCGTTTTTTGAGGGAGACACAAGACTTCAATAATATTACCAAATGCTTTTGTAACTTATTGTAATTACTTTTCGACGAGTAATTTTTAGTTAAATTGGTTAAGGAACTGTTACTTAATGACAATAAAAAATGTTCTATTCTATGCTATTCATAAGTAGGGCATTGGGTTTGCGAAAAATTAAAAAAAAATGATCGTTGATTTACGAATCGATCCAAGTACGTAGTGGAAAAACAATACAAAATATTGAGGAAAAAATCAAAGGCCGTTTTCATTGAGAAACAATGCTATTCCCAATAGCTGTTCGACGTCTCACTATGACGAAAAAATATAGGCACCATTATTGACATACAAGCTTTTTTCTAACTGTACTAAAGTGATCGAGTATCTTTTTATGGAAATTTTATTAGAAAAGAAAAACTCTCCTCTAGTAAAATGCTCCTGAATGCGGTTGAAACTACATAGTCGGAGTGACCAACTTGAATGGTACGTGAACAAGTATCATTATTTAAAAACAACTTGGCTATGAGATGTAGGCCTATTGACACTAGCGCAAAAAAGACAAATCTAACGTCATAATTTAATTTATCAAAATCAGCTCAGCCGTTCACTAGCTACGAGGGAACATAACGAACATACCTACATACAGTACATACACGTCAAACACAATACATACCCATATCTTTTTGGCTTCGCTACAGTCAGGTAAAGATCGTCACATTTTAAAATTATCCGTCACAAAAGTGGAAACAAGCCCCCAGTTTCATTAAAGCAGGGTTCATATCGTCACAAAGATGACTGCCGTCATATTTTTAATCTCCTACCCGAACAATAAAGTGCGGCATCGCGCGTCGCTGCAGAATATGTCTTTACAGAGCTTACCTCATTTCTTCGTGAGCCTAGATCAGCTGCTCTGTAGCTTTTATTTTTGAAAATATTGAAGCAAGTTGCTCTAGAAAAAGAAAATCTATTGCTCTGTTTAGCTACAGATAGAACTAGAACAGCTAGGCTCGGCTTATCGTTTGTATACTATTAGAAACTTTGGGATTGTATTTAACGAATGTGGAACGTATTGATTGTCATTATGTGTTTTTCATTGAATATTTTCTTTTTATAAATAAAAAGCGATGATAGCCTAGTTGGAGAAGGCCTCTCAAGCCAGAGGGAGCGGGTTCTAACTCAGCCGACGGCACGCACCAATTTGTTAATTGTGTAATATACATATGTGCGTATAGTATGTCATCTGCTACATGACTGGAGCCCGGTGTATGGCGACAGGCTCGCCCTCTGTAACATTTGGGACTGAATGTCGTCCGGCGAAGTGAGGGTATTGCATTACACCTCAGCCAGCCCCCTCGGGGGAAAGGCGTGTAGATATGTTATGACGATGTAAATAAAGTACCTGTTTTAATTATTATTTTCCACATTAATATGATTATCAGCAGCCTATCGAATGTTGGTTCGCTGCTGAACGTAGGCCTCTCTCAATGAATATGACATGGCACCATTTCTTTTTATTTGGGTACGCATCCACTTATCACCAACCTTTTGACGCAGCTATATTATTATTATTTTCACACCACCTGCTCGGCAATGACCAATTACATGTCACGTAGTCTCAACGTAAAGCAAGGCATTCCCTCCCAAAGGAGATAAAGCTGTATGAAACTCCCAAAGGAGCTTTCGAGCAAAGAGGTTAAAATTGAATGAAATCTCAGCATACGAGCACTTTAAGATGAGTTTATTCGAAAATTTAACTGGCCACCAAGCAAAAACAAAAGAACGCAGCTGGACCATGAGCTCCACGAAATTTAAAAAAAAAGACAGTGTTTGGTGTAACATGTTTTCACAGTTCCTTTTTACTGCCTCGCAGAAGGTGTGAAAAGTAGAGTATTCACCTCTGGGAAAAAGCAGTGTCTTTGTCTTGGGCGGCTCGAACCCTTCGCTTCACTGAGGACCCTAAAGAACTCCCTCGCTTTGCTCGGGAATTCACTCTAGAGTCCCTCGTTTCGCCCGCGACGTTTGACACTGTTTGGTTCCCTCGGTGCATAATCTACTATTTTTAACAAGAAATAATAAATATTTTTTTGTTACAGGGTTCCATCCAGGAGATAACATTACATGCGGATGCTGACGATACACATAAGATGCTCATCTGTGCTAGCGTAAGTTTATCCTTTTGAAAACATTTTAGGACATTTTAAAAACATTCACCCTTAATTATTAACGTTTTTTGTAAGTATAGGTTTGGAAATTGTTTTACAGTGTTTTGTCTTTTTCTATCGAATAAAAAATTAATAAGACAAAACACTTCCTAAATTATTTGATTCAGAGACTATACAAAGTTCATTAGCAAGGGAGTCAATGGTTATTGATTGTAGGATTACATATCCTTCAAGTTGGACTAAGGAGTATTTAGTCCAAACTTAGTCGATTTTGTTTTTTTTTTTTAATCTTAATACTTGTTTTGTCTGTGTAGTAAAAATTGACTTTAGAATAATGACGGAGAAATGTAAGTAAAGTAGATGTTATATAAACTACCAAGACACACACTTTTAATGAGTAGGTTATATTTACTGTAATGGTTAATAGTTATTTAGTTTTGAAACTAATATTACAATCGTTTGGATGTTATTGTTATATGGTATGTTGTTTTATTTGTCACTAAGTAGATTATTAGCATGTCAGTTTTTATTAATATTATCATTATTAATATGGGATATATTAGATTTATTAAACAGTTTATATTTTCTTCTCTTCTATATGAAATTTAAAAAAAAAAACAAATTATGATGAAACTTAATTATTTTTATTTAAACTTTTTTTTTCAGAAAAATGAAACGAATATAATTGATCGTTTATTATCTTTGAATACCACCGTTAGTATACTTTTGTCTCTTTCGGGTCTTTTTTTTCTTAATTGCTTTCTGCGGCTCTTAAATTATTTTTATTCCGTACCCGGGCTTCTATTATTGTGATTATAAATCTATTTGGCTATCAAAATTTAAATAAGTGAGTACCAACATTATTTAGTTCAAAAATATTGTTTTCAATAGTAGTTTGGTTCGTCCGGCAAAGTGTGGGTGTTGCAATACACCTCTGCCAGCCCCTTCGGGAGAAAGGAGTTAAGATGTTTCCTGTTAAAAATAGTTGCTAAAAAAAACTTTTTTTTTTACTTTAATATTAAAATTTTATTTTTTTGACTAAATGTTGGAACTCCTTATGCACTGTTTCGGCAAAATTGGTATGACAATTTTCTTCTAATTATCCTGCCTAAATTATGTTAACATTTATCATGTAAATTTTATCCTAAAAACGTTTCTACATGCAGCCTTGATTTGACGTCTATTCTATATTATGTACTCTCTATTTATACAACACATATAATCTATTATATCAATCTACATTAATAGTATTATTATTGTATCTATAATTATTATTTGTAAATTTATTTCGTGTTCGCTTGTGTTCTTATTACATGGAACTCTAATTATTAAGTAAATAAAATTATAAAGTTAAGTCTTATTGTCGACTTATTATTAGTACGGACTACTGAGAAGCGCTTTTTGACACTTTTTAGGGTTTCGTCCTTTTATGTTTTTAATAATCTCTAGCTTGCAAAAACCATGTGATTTGAATGCATTGTCTTCTAACAAAAAGTGAATCATAATTATCTGTTAAAAAGATAAATATGGCTTACTTTTACTTTTATGTCTGTGACGCTTGTATAATTAACAACGACCATTATTTCTTTCGTAGACAGATTACGATACCGACTACCCAACAACAGTAAGTTTTTAAGTGTTCATTTAATTAATTTTAGAAGTAGTTGTAGATTTTTAGACTAATTTTATTATGTTATACCGAGTTATTGTGGAAGAGAATTTATGCTAACAAAAAAAAAACTTACAACAAAAAGTTTGGACTACCTTAAAATCGTCCACAACCTACTTTTCCTAAAACCAAAATTGATAAATATCAAAGTTCTATAAATTTATCAGTCAAATTTGTTAAAGCAGTTCTAAGGTTGATAAAGGGTTATCGGTATAGAGTGTACTGAGCCAAAAGGAGGTCATTGTACTCATCATTAAGAACAACCTTTACTATAGAGCCAACCCAAAATCTCGAAAATTCAATACAATAAGTTCATTGGTCGTCGACAAATGTTTGTATGAAACAACTGTCATTTTTTTTTTTCGATTTCAGGGTTGACTCCATAGTAGAAGTTATTCATAATGATGAGCACAATGACCCCCTATCGGTTTTGTACCCCCTTTCCTGATAACCTTATTTCAAAAAAAGTTGTTCGTAATGATAAGTACAATCAACTACTTTGTCTTAGCATAGCCTTTCAGAATAACTATTTGTGGTCATATTTCGTAGATAATGTTGAACAGCACATTTTCTACATAAACGTGGACTGTTGAAACTGTATACTATTTTACAAAAAAAGTATAACTTGACATGTAGTTTCATTTGAGAAAAAATAGTACCTCAAAGCAAATAATATTATGTAATTTTTAGGTACTAAATTCATAAACTTTTTTCTACTAACGAAATTTAATAACAAGAACCTAATTGGCTTTTATTATTTCAATTAACAAAAACAATTAATTTTCTAGGACGAATTAGAACCAGAAAATATAGTAAGTTGGAACAAAATTTCTTCTTTTTTTCTTTGATTGGTTCAAAAGCTTTTTTTTTATATTTACTAGTGGACTTGCTTTTGCTTTGCATTGTAAATAATTAATGTACTAAAATAGCACTGGGTTTATTACATTATGTAGTAACAAAATTAGGTATGGCAATTTTTTCCATCGTCAGACAAGATTTAACGAAAGCAAAACATACAAATGGCTTTTGTATCTTGTACTGGCTGTTTGTTGCTTGTAAATTCATCTGACGATTGGAAAAAATACGAGAAAAATAAATAAATAACATCCAAAAAATACTTTTAGATGCGAGGAGATGGAGGAAGTTTTGATATGGATGCAACAACAGGTGAGTATTATGTCTACATCATAATATCTTTAGTGATAACTAGCAGACCTAGCGAACTTCTTACCGCCGTTACTTCGTAATTTTTTCTTTAAATTGTTGTGTTTTCTTTTGTACAATTACACTGGCCTACAAAAAAAAATGTTTTGGTGCAGCTCTGTTCGCATCTGTAGGCGGTAAGGTAGTATGAACTACATTGCTGCTACTATAGATGTCAGCTGACAGCTCTGGGTTACCTACAATTCTTATTTTAATTTTTTTACGGTTTTATTCAAAATCAGTCCATGTTATAACTACTTTTATGACATTAATCGTATACATTTATCAATTATCATTTTTGCAAGTAATAAATTATTAAAGTTGCATTAACGATCCTGATATGTTTTGTTACATAATATGCGGTGAGTATATAATGAAAAATCAACGGAAACCGATTAATGACACGGTAATTCGCCTGTATTCTGTATACTTTCTTCCTCATGAACAAGAGCTGCTATGAAAAATGTGACTAGTTTTCTCGTATCAGCTCACAAAATATACCCAAAATCAGGTCTAAAATCTTAGGCACCATAATGAGTGTAGGCCAGTGTAATTGTCCAACGACAATAAAGAAAGCAAAAAAAAAACAATTTAGTGCAGTTGTTCGCAAGTTATGCGCGAACATACATTTCGGCGATTTATTTATACAGGGTGTTACAAAAACCCTGTTGTATCCGCGACGTGCGCATCCAGTAACGACTGGAAGATGCAATTATGCTAGTTTAAATTAAATAATGACAAAAAAAAAATTTTTTTCTGGCTCCGCCCTTCTAGTAGCGCGAACGCAGCCACATATTGTGTCGGTTATATTTGTAAACTATTCGCGTCATGCTACTTTCTTAGAATAAAAGCAGCCAACAAAAGATACAGATTTGTTAACATTTTGTGAAATTTCCTTTTTTTTTCTTGGGTTCTTACACCGGTCATAACTCTTGCTATTTTTAACGTGCATTTTTTTTTTGGTATTTCTGCATGAACACTCATAGGTGTGTATACATGCCCTTTAATTATACAACAGGGTTTTTGTAACATGGTGTATAGATTACCCTAACTCTACCTTACGACCAGATCATTTTGAATTTTAACGTTTTCACGGTCCATCGTTTTGCTTTAAGTTTTGCAACAAAAGCATTCTACGAAGCCAACCTTGCTACACCGCCAGCGTAAAATATACTAGTATTTTGTCCCGAAAGCGGATAATGAATTCATAAACTACTTGCCTGCAAAATTTCATTGAGCTGAGGGGGCTCACCACAGGATTTGATAGTGAACGAAAACTTTTTCTTTTTCGTTTGGCTCCATACATTTGGCCTAGTTTCTTAACGTTTCCGCCAGGGGCGCTTTATTGAAATGTATGTAGCCAAACGAAAACGAAAAAAATATGATTAATAACCTCTTGGAACTCTGTTTCAGCTATGCCCTTCAGCTATACTGAAAAAGGTGACAAAGGTGACGTAGGCGACAGAGGCGAAAGAGGTTTTAAAGGAGAAAAGGGTGAGAAAGGCTCAACTGGCTTGAAAGTAAGCATCAAAGTAATTATAAACACCAATACGTTTAAAACCAAAACTTTTTAAAAGGTTATAACTCTTACTGATTATTATAGGGGGAGCCAGGAGAATCTATAAAAGGTGATGTGGGCCCCATCGGGCCCCCAGGGCTAGAAGGTATACAGGGCAGACGAGGAGAAGAAGGAGTAAGTACAACAAGCGTAAAAAAGTATTATATTTAAGGAAATATTTCAAAAATAAATAAATTGTTTTATCACTATGTTAATTCTTTGAGTAACCACAAAATTAATGTGAACTAACGATGTGTTTCACAAAATTCCAAAATAAAGTAAAAGTAATACTTATTTGATTTTTGCTTCCACGATAGATACAAGTTTGAATCATAATGTAAAACTGTTTTTTTTTTTTTTTTTCTAGAAATGTGAATGTTCAGAGAGCGTCGTATCAACTCTACTCAGAACGATGCCTGAAATGAGAGGCCCGCCTGGTGAACGAGGTCAAACAGGAGTGGAAGGTCCTCGAGGTTTAACTGGTCCAACGGTAAATACCTACAAATTTACTTTAATTCGATTTAGGAACATAAAGTCCTGCTCTTATGTGCTTCCAATATACGGAAGATTTTCAGTCAGCCATTGTCAGCCCACTCTAACACTATAGAATAATAGAAACTACCTTTAGATAAAACTGTTGGTACGTTGGTGCTGTGCTGGTGTTAAAGCAGCAATAACTTGTCGCATTTTTTTTCAGCCGCTTTCTTCAACTTCAACTTCGTAATTTTTCAACATTCTATTTAACAGCACTAATTTATGTTTTCTTAGGGTGTACAAGGGCTGCAAGGCGAAAGGGGTCCTCAGGGGTTAAGAGGTGAAACAGGAGAACGAGGCGATGATGGAAGACCAGGACGAGATGGCGAACCTGGCTTAAATGGTGAACCAGGTCAGGATGGAGCACCTGGGCCACCTGGACTTCAAGGGATAGCTGGTCCGCCGGGGCCACCTGGTATTGGATACGTGGTAAGTATTAGACGGAGATGAAAGTAAACAGCATGCGGTATCAATAAATTAAAATGCTCATAACAAAATGAAAAAAAAATGTGATAGTGCAATGATAGTGATACATAGTGCAATGGACTCCATGAATGGAGGGAATGCAAAACAACACCTATTTCTTTTTAATATTCGTGATGCTAATTTAGAAGTTAAATATTTACTGAATGTAGAAATTCTCATAATTAATTTTAATAGGAAACAGAAGATGATAGAAAGTTAAGAGAAATTCCGGGAGAAAAGGGAGACCAAGGACCACAAGGACCACCTGGACCACGAGGGCCCAGAGGCGATAGAGGTGAAAGGGGTGAAAAGGGTGAACAAGGCCTTCGAGGTGAAAAAGGTGATCAGGTAAATACTTAACAAGATTCAAAGAATTTCATGCAAATCAAAATGAATAGTTATTGTATTTTAGTCATACTTCTAAAATACAAGAATTATTCATTTTGAAGTTTTGTGATTTTTTATGACGTTCTAAGGGAAAGTTAGACTTTTATTAAATAGCTGTCGACATAAAAATCAGTACTTTGAATTGACACTTTGCGTTTGATATCATGTCAATTTCATGAAACTAAATAATAATTAACAGGGTCACAAAGGGCATGAAGGTCAAAGAGGTGTAAAAGGAGACACTGGCGAAGCAGGCAAAGATGGCTTATCAGGGATTCCTGGTAATCATGGAAGAGACGGCGAAAGAGGAGAAAAGGGTAAATTATTTTAAACATTTACTTGTATTATTCCAGTTGATACCAGATTTACTTTGGAGAAACTGAGAAGCTTATCAATTTATTCCGTGTATTATTGTAAAACTGTTTTACTCTTTGACAGGTGATCGAGGTGACAAAGGATCGCCAGGACTGCCAGGAATATCAGCAAGCATAACTGAATTGTTAGATACTGATATGGATCCTCCCGAAAGTAAGTGAAGACATGATGGTTCTTTAGTTCACATATTATCAAAAACTGTGCTTTCTGTTGACGACCTTGAAGTGTTGCTGAAGAAAACACTATGCAGCGAAGCAAAGTATCATATGAAGGAAAAGTTTTTTATTTACTTTAGGCTTTTTTGTCTTCGACTCGTTATATTTACACTCGCGCTTTCAAATAAAAAATCTGTAGTCATTGCGCCAATCAGCGTATTTCAACAGCCTTGCTGAGCTAGTTCTAATTCCATAATAGCCAAGCAAACATTTAAAATCACACTGTCACCATTAAGCTTTGGCCAAACACCATCTTACTCTATTGTCTCTACTGAGGTCACAACTGTTGCATTAATAACTCTAAAATTTCTAAAAGTTACCAACATTGTTCCAACAAATCCAATAACATTTAACATACTGCCAATAGCTGATGCTAAATCGATACAAAATTCAACCCTCATCCGAACAATTTACTGTTTATCCATACCTTTCCATTCTAGTCCTGAGATAGATAACCTGAATAAATTTCAATATCAAACGAGTTTTTCTGGTCACGTAAATGTAATAACGTAAGTAAGTAGATTGAATCCCCAAACATTTTTGGTACTGTTGCCTCTATTGGCTTTGATCCTTATCCTGACTCAACGCTGCTACAGTGTATTATTTAACAGTATGACATAATCATACAAAATTACACAAAAAATACCCCAACTAACTCAAATCAATCATCTTAGTTCTTGACGTGTCTTATCTTTTGAGTATATCGTCAAGGAAAAGTTTGTTTTGGTAAGCCATGGACAAATTTTGATAAAATGTGTTTGGGGTTGCTTGGGAATAAATTCACATTTTTAGTGTAGTTAGTAATATTCATTTTAGTTGGTTAGTAACATTCATTTCATTGAAATTAAATTGCCTCTAGAAATTTCTAAGATTCGGACAATGGTTTGTAAAATGGTTTACCTACGAGTACCTGTAAGTTGTATAACAATTATTTTGTTTTACTTTAATTTATTTTATTTTATACAATGAAAAAGAAATTAAAAAAATGATCTGAATCATGACTCAGGCAAAATATATGTGAAAACAGAGAGTGATGTTCTCTCACTAGCGACATTATATTTAATCTAATTACAAAATTGCTTTAGTTTGACTGTGGCTACGATATAATCCGTTGTATTTTGAAAGGTTGGCTATCTCTGTCCTTTTTCAATCAAATAATATAAAAGAGATAAAGGGCATCTGATACAAATATATATCTACAATTCCAAGGTATGTCTGTCTATGTATGCAACGTGCCGTTGGCTTTGTCATTTTTTGGTCGAACAAAACGCATTTGGGATTCCTGTTATCTAAATCACTTTCATTTTGTTTTATCTCTTTTGTTTTATTTTTCTCTAAAAATATTTCTTTTATTCTTGATGACAAGGTTTTAGAAGGTAGTTCAACAATGTTCTTTTTTTCTAATAGTAAGTGAGTACACAGGTTTTCCATTTGAAGGATTTCGTTTGACCCTTTAGGTAATGGATAGCTTTCATAAGATTGAGATCTTTATATGCCTTTTCAAATTTCAGATGCGCAAATAGTGGAAAAATTGAGAGGTTTCAAGGGAGATATGGGAACGCCCGGTGAAAAGGTATAAAAGGTTTATGTATAACTACCTGCGATCCACGGTGTTATCCGCTATTAAAAATATGTTATACTAGCTGTCACCCCGCGACTTCGTTCGCGTTTATTATTTATATATATAAATGTGAGCTATCCTATCTGTTAAGTTAGATCGAACTGCACACGGTGTGCAAATTTCATTGAAATCGGTTAAGTAGTTTAGGAGTCTATAGCGGACAAACAACGTGACACGTAATTTATATATATTAAGAAGAAAGATGTAAATCCTGGGTATAAGCTACCTCCATACCAAATTTTATCAAAATTCGTCCATCCGTTTGAGCGTGAAGAAGTAACAAACAAACACACACGCTCACAAACTTTGGCCTATATGTAATAGTCGAGCTGAAAGCGCCCCGCGGTTTCACCCGCGTTTACAAAATACACTATGTGCTATTCCAGACTTTACAACCTATCTCTGTGCCACATTTCATCGTGATCCATTCAGCCGTTCTAGCGTGATTGAGTACAAACATCCAAACATCCATCTATCCATCCAAACTTTCACATTTATAATATTACAATCAAACGTAGGTTTACAAAGAAAACGATGTTCAGATTTTAACGATGTTGTTATGTTGTCTTTTTTGTCATGAAGATATTTCTTAGTAATTCCAAATGTCGTAATTTCATTAGTAGAGAGACTCTTACATAGCTATAAAAAACTAGGAGGTACCTATGAAAATATTTAGTGATAAACCACTTGACTTAAAACATTTTCTCTTCTAATAGGGAAAGAAAGGAGATCAAGGCGTATCTGGGACTCCCGGTGAACCTGGTAAGGATGGTCAAGATGGTGAAAGAGGACGCGAAGGTCCACAAGGACCGAAAGGAGACATAGGTCCTGTCGGTCCGGCGGGACTCAAAGGAGACACAGGAGAACCAGGACCACCAGGCTTAGTACCAGCTTCTGCCATCGCTCTTATGAAGGTAAACTATCTGCAAAATCACCAACACTAATAAGAATGCTAATTCTATAGCCATCTTACACCGGTTTTGCTTCCATAGTTTTTTGCCGTACATAAAACTTTTCTTTGAAGCAAAAAGAGTACAGTCTCGGCTCGGCTTGTACAGAGTAATTCTTATCCGTAGAGCCTGCTTGAAATGAATATGATTTACTATACGTAGTTTTAATGTATTATATGGCATAATGCAGTGGTATTTGTAGCGGCAATTTTTTTTAGCTAGATTCCTTATTTTTTGCTTTTAGTATGTACCATTTATATAGCTATTAGCTGTTACCTGCAACTTTTATTCAAAAAATAGTACCCAAAACTTCCTCGTGACAAACCAACTAATTATCAAATTTTATCAAGATCTGTTCAGCCGTTTAGCCGCGAAAAACCCTCAAACAGACAGACAGACCGAGTTACTTTTGATTTTAAAATATCAGTGTGGATAATGCAGTGCTATTTGTAAATCTTAGTGTAAAAAATTTTATAGCTAAAAAAACGTGAATCTCTATTTCTTGCTTTTAGTAAAAATAATGAATAAACTAGGGACACTTCCACACACGGTCACTTGACACCAAACTAAGCAAAGCTTGTACCATGGCTGCCAGAGACTGATATACCATACTTAGATATTTTTAAATGCATACTTAAATAGATAAATACTTATACGTACATACTTGTTTTTTTTTCTATCTATAATTATTGTTATTATTTTCTGAAGGGTTCCAAAGGCATTCGTGGACCACAGGGGCCTAGAGGAGACAAAGGCCCCAAGGGAAATACAGGAAATCGGGGAGCAGCAGGAAAACCTGGTGCTAAAGGTGTCAGAGGAAGTATAGGACCAGCGGGACCTGTGGTAAGAGCAATGTTAATTACGACTTAGTTCATATGCCTAATTGGCGACTGCAGATTACTTAAACGACATCATCTTATAAGAGTAGCAAAATTATGAAAAAAAAATACTAACCAAGATTTATGTAGAATTTAACAGTCGGTATTACTTATTAGCTATCAGTAAACGTAAAACAAACCTAGAACATGCAAATCGTGTTTAAACAACAAATCCGATACTTTCTATCTTTCTAGATCTTTCTACTTTAGTTAAGAATGAAGTAATTAAATCACAAATAGTGGTATACACATTTTGTTATGTCTAAGTAAATCGTCACTAAAGCACAAAGTTCGATTATTCAACAGTCTTATTAGCTAACATGAGATTCATCTTATTCATAAATCTTATTTTCAAGGGACCCATGGGACCATCCGGTTACAATGGAACTAATGGCGAAAAGGGAGAAAAAGGGGAATGTTTAGTGCCAACTATCGATTATAGCAAGGTAAGTACCGTGTGGTTGTCAAACAAATGGCTTGTGGGTAATTTTGGTCAATAGCTGGATCATTACTAACAGACAAGCTTCTATCTCAGTCTGGAGCTTGGGAAGCCTAGCAGCCAGAGCGAGATCGAAGAGTGCCTCGCGAGGCATGCTCGGTCAGTGGAGACCTGGCTATTTCAAATTGGTCATATTAATATATGACCAATACAGTTACGTCGCATACAGCTCGGTTGGGCCGCTTTCGGGAAGCTAGAAGACGTGCTCAGGGCTCGAAAGATACCGCAGTGCCTGAAAACCAAGCTTTACAACCAATGTGTTCTGCCCATAATGACTTATGGTGCCGAAACATGGACGCTAACAAAAGAGGCTGTTAACAAAATGAGAGTTGCACAAAGGGCAATGGAGCGTGCCATGCTAGGTATCAGTCTTAGAGACAAAGTCCGAAATACGGAAATACGACGGAGGACGAAAGTCACGGACGTCGGAAACCTTATAATGAGACTGAAGTGGCGCTGGGCAGGACACGTGGCTAGGTGTGGTGATGGCAGGTGGAGTAGAGCCCTGACAGAGTGGTTACCGATAGCAGACAAGCGCTCCGTCGGCAGACAACCGGCACGATGGGTCGACGACATCAGACCCATCGCGGGTCATGCGTGGATGAGATTGGCACAGGAAAAGGAACAATGGCGCGGGGCGGAGGAGGCCTATACCCAGCAGTGGGTCGATACGGGCTGATAATGATGATGATGATGTATACAGTTAAGACTTAGATGTATTTGAAAGAAAATCTAGTAGTTCGCCTTGAGCTGCGACGTAGAGGCCGATTTTACTCATATTCAAATTTAACAATTTTAATTCAGTAAACTTCTTCGTTTTCAAATTTAATGATGATCAGATCAACAGTAACTAAAGCTCGTCTCATTCAACCAGTTCAACCCGCCATTTTCAATACACATGCAAATGCCGACTTGTCGCATTAGACCCTGAGAGCCCACTCCTCTTAATCAAAACTTGACTTCTTTCAGATGAGAGGTGATAAAGGAGATCGTGGAGACCGAGGCGCTCCTGGAAGCCCTGGCCCGGTAGGACCATCAGGGCAATGTAATGCGTGTAACCAAATTTCTACTGCCGAGTCTATACCTGGGCCACCTGGACCACCTGGCCCCCCGGGTCCAGCCGGCATGCCAGGCACCTCCGTCACTGGCCCGAAAGGCGAACCTGGTAGTATTTTTACTCAAGTGCCTGAGCGACCACGGTCAGACTATCCAGGTAAATTTTATTATCCAATCTCACCATAACTACATTATATAAAGAAATTAATACTACACATGTTACTCAGTCACACACACCACATATTTGTTTAGACATACTTTTATCTAAAATTTTACATCAGTCATAGTAATTAATACTTCATAATGCAAAAGTTTGTGAGTTTGTTTATGTGTTGGTCTGCTACTTTTTCACGCTCAAACAGCTGAATGGATTTGGATGAAATTTGGTACGGAAGAAGCTTATGCTCCAGAAAACACAAGTGCTACTTTTAATCTTGAAAAATTAACGGTTGCTGTGGAACAGCCATCCAGTGAAACCTAGTTCTCGGAAGATATTCATGCAACTATCCCTCTTTTACAGATTTTGACATTAATGACGAAATTGTCCATACAAGCACCATCATGTTCAAGAATATAGAAGTGTTAATTAAGGTATTTATTTCTTCTCTAATAAGTATTATTACACCTATAACACTATCTAATAAGGCATTTATTATATTTGCTTTGGTGTTATAACATTTTGTTAGGGTGGTAAAACAGTTCAGGCTTAACAGTTGTTTTCCATAAATATCTGAATTGAATACTTCATTTTATCCAAACGTTCAATCTCTCTAATAACCATTTACTTAAACGTTTAATTCTATAACACGACATCATTTGGACGTAAATTTCAAAAGGTACGTCCCTTCGCTGTATCATATTTGTATAAACCCTTAAACATTATCTTTATACTAACCTTTGGCTTATAAAATATGTACATAATTGTGTTCCTCCTTCACAGAGAACTTTAAAAACTCCTCTGGGAACATTGGCGTACGTTCTACAGGAGAATGTATTGTTGATAAGGGTCAGAATGGGCTGGCAATATGTTCAGGTGTGTGCAAATTTATTATATTCTTTATTATTAAAGCTGGTGTGTGTTTTTCCTCTATAAGACAATTTTAGGGTGATTTACTTTTGAAATAGACTCGTTATTTGAGTTTTGTTAATGAGTTTGAATTTGAAAATTTTTTGGCATGGTTTTTTTTTATTCAACTAAATTATTTCTTAGCTTCCCTATACCATCATTAACAATATCTTCGATGAAGTTAGGTCCACCAGCGGCCTTATTGTACTTATAGCTGATTAGTTACCGGTATAAGCTTCATTTTGACAAACTACGTCTAAGGCATCTCTTAAACAGTCGCGTCCTGCAGTGGCAGCCCATTGGCCAACAGTGACCACCATGACATCTTAGTCAAAATGGAGCCAATTCTGAATACCTGTTATTACTCGTTATTTTTCACCAGCAGGGTCCTTGTTGCCAGACGATAAGGCCGATGTTGCTAAAAAATTAACGAACAAGTCACTCACCGAAATGTTAGCGTCAAGCTCATTGTCACATACAATTCAAAACGTCAACAACTCACAGCTTTGCACGACACTGTCCTTTCTTGTCATTTAATTTACGCTTTAAATTTTAGATGACACATATGCTTCCTCATACAATGCCTACGACTACCAAGCCTGTACGTAATCAAGCGATAAGTATTTTAAATATAACTTTTTATGTAATTATACTTATCAATATTATATTATTATTATTATAAATTAAATTATTTACAATCCATGGTAAATTTTGGTCCTAGTCAATACACATCCACGAGTATAGCGAACAAAGTGCCTCATTAACTGCATCTGCCATGTTCCAATGAGACGTCAAATCACTGTAACACGGAATGTCGGGTCAGAAACCCTATTACGACGCGTGCGATATTATGTCGGCACTTTTTCACTCGTGTCTTTATTTATTAGAAAGATAGAGACCAAGCAAATATTGTACGCATCAGAATAAAACTGCAGACCAGTTAAGTCTCTATTATAGTGGATATCTGGACTATTTATTAATCGAAAAATGAACTGTGTAATATGATAAACTTACATTAAAATCCGCATCGGGTACCTATTGTAGAAGAGGCTAGTGTAGGACTCTTCATTATTTTACTCTAAAATATTTTTCAGTTGGGATCTCTGATGAGAGCACCTTTGACTACTCGGCCACGGTCTGTTCCAGTGCCTATGCCAGTTCCCCATTTAGCAGTAAGTAATTTGTGTATAATTATTATAGTCATATGCTATACCCACTTATTATTAGCACAACAAAATTTAATTTCCTTTAGAATTTTGTGTGCCAGTTTAAATTTGCAAAGTATGTCACACCCGAGCCCCAAGTTACAAGCCTCGAGCTTAGTTTTGGGCTCACCGTCACAGCAATTCCGTGTCTTACACATTCATTATAGTTTTGTTGTCCCATGCATAGAATGTAAGTTCCTGTTAAGTTTCTTTCGTTAGTAAAATTGTATCTTTATCTTACATTATCTTACATCACATCGTACTCGTACCTATCGTACGTATCGTACATCTTTATGTACATTCATAGATACATAGCTTGGAATATTTATTAAAATATAATCAGCGCTTGCCTAATGCCCAGCACGTTGTAGAGGCCTGAGTGGCCAACAGCATTAAGTCATTAAAAAAAAAACATGATGTATGTAAACATAATTACTTGTATGATTTATTGGAACAACACCTTGTTTCCAGATACGCATGGCGGCACTGAACGATCCATATTCAGGTTTCATCTCAACGGGTGGCAAGCGAGGCCACCACGCGGCAGATTACATGTGTAATCAGTCAAAAGGCAACTTCCGTGCTTTTTTGACCAACAGGTAAAAAAAAAACAGTAAAAAAAAACGATTACTAAATGATCTAAATGTGCGGGGCAGCCAGCGCAGCCAACTAGCTTAATTATCCATAGAGTTAACAGCCCAATATTTTGAATAAACGGCACCGTTTGACTAGTGGCCTGATAATATTCAGCTATTCAATCAAATAGCTAGGCATAAAGACTCGGACCGGCAACGTTGACTACTTGCCTAGCCTAATCATTCATCATCATCAGGAGGTTTCAGGTTGTTGTGGAAAAAATAACCACAAAGGCAGCAGCTCTGCTTCCGCTAGCCTTCTTACCTAACCGTATCCAAGTCAGATTGGTTTTGATAGAGGAATTGGGCAGCAGAGGTTTCGGATTGTAATAATATTATATCCATTAAAATTGTGTTTCGTTTCACAAATTATCATAATTACCATTGGCATTTTTTAATCATTTACTCAAAACACGTTTTTTCGGTGACAAGTTAGTATTTTTGTCAAGTCACCTTTTGTATGAATAGCCTGAGCACCAGCTAGCCAGTTTCTTAAATGTTATATTAGACGTTACGGCTAAATATTAATTAGAGAGCTAGTTGAAGCTAGTAGGCTGTTTATTGAAAGGCTGATTAAGCAAGTTGGCTGCGACATATACTTTATTTTATTTCATTTTATTTGGAAAACCAAACAGCCTGCTTAAACGTAAAAACATACAATAATACTAACACAGGCCAAATTTAGGTTACCACTTATAAATGAAATATATAGAAATATAGATGAAAGAACAAAATGGTTAAAGTACCCGGAGAACTTTAAGTTGATGCTGAACATGAACTTGCTCAAGACAAAAAATAGTGACGCTTTTAATATCAGAGGTCAGAACACGGTTTGTGTCGCTGCGCCAACAAAGTTAGTTTAATTAAATAATGTAGTCTTTAACACCCCGGACATAAAGATGAATTTAACGATCACCCTAAAGTAAAATGTCATATTCTTATATAAAATGTAACTTTTTCTTCTTACTTTCAGTATATTAGACGCGAAGTCTTTGGTGAACGAAAAGGACAGAAAACTTCCAGTAACAAACCTCAAAGGAGAGCTACTGTTTGAGTCGTGGGAGAGTATGTTCAACGGCTCAGAAGCCAAGTTTGTTCAGCCGGACGTCAATATCTACAGTTTTGACATGAAAAATGTTTTGATAGACGAACACTGGTAAGTGAAATTTGTAAACAAGATGCTGGCTTTATTTTTAGTAACACTTAATAGTGTTTTTATATCCGTGAAAGTGGACAATTTTTAGAACACAAGTTTGCTGAATTCGAAAGAAATTTATCGAGTCGTTATACAAAATAATTGATATTGAATAGTATTTTAAAAAATTCAACCTTTCTTACGTGAAAGATTAACTAATAAACTCGAGTGATTTATTTAGGCCATTGACAAAATAGTTTTAGGTCTATTCAACAGTCAATCCAAAAAAACTGACACTTAAAACATAAGACAACTTAACTTTTGGGTGCCTATTTTACTCGTGGATTCCTTTATAATCGTAGACTAATACTCTGTTTTTTTTAAACGTAATACATGTTTTATTGATGTTTAAATAGATTTATGTTGTTGTGAATTATATAAAAAGAAAAAATGCGTTTATTGACTGATATTTATTTCTTGATTTCCAGGCCCAACAAAGTTGTTTGGCACGGCAGTAGTTCGCGAGGCATACGACAGGAACATTATTTCTGCAAAGAATGGGAGAGTAATGATCGTGGAGACTATGGATTTGCCTCATCTCTGGAATCAGGGAGACTATTGGGGCAAGAAATGTTAGTATTCTCAAACTCATTATTTTGACGTGACAACGTCTAATAAATACGAGTAGATGAACGCCGGCTGCACGCACGAAAAAGGATGACTCTTTGTCCTGTTACGCGCATTGTCTCGTTACACGTTGTTTTAAGGTTACGATCGGAGCGAAAGCGCTACACGAGCGATTTATTCCTAAACGTATGCAAGCATTTCATCAATGTTTTGTTATGACGTTGTCACGTTATACTATCTTCCGTAAACCGAATTTAAAGGCAACGATTTTTTTTAATTTAAGCTGTTGTGTTCCACGTCGAAGGTTAGGTCAAAAGAGCCAGAGGAGGTCGAACGTATTCCTTCTTAATTTTTGTTTACATTCTAAACCAAGTCGTTCAAAGCGATGGGATGGGCATCCGGTTGCTTTGAACGGCTCATCATTATACGATTTTATCCGAGGTAGATTTTCGAACAAACACTCCGTAAAGACCTTCAATTTTCAGTTTAGATGTATTCTGTTTTACTGACCTTCCACTTGAGTCAGATTTCTATTTCTGTTTTGACTCGCTACGCTCTTAGACGCAATTTTATGTATTTATTCCCAGAACATACTTCGTTGCTACTAATCCATAATTATTTATATGCTTATATTTTTTAAAGAAAACGAACTAAGTAGAAATCTTTCAGGCTGACAACGTTCAATGTCCTAGAATGTCTAGTTTGCTAAAACGTCCAATGTTTTATTACTTCCAGTTCAATAATGTGCAGTATCTCTTAAGGCTCGGTTATTCCACGATTATCTGCCCGAACAAACGTTTACTTAAGCCGCTTCAGTTAGAGTTGAAAATCGTAAATCATGTTTGATGGTAAAATGAACTAAACTGAGATCGGCGCCTAGAAATACAGTTTTTTTCCCGTTTTTATTGGTACTAATCGTAATAAGAACAAATAAGAATAAGTTGCTCGGTTAAACTTTAGAGAACACTAATCTGCCTCTTAAATAACCGAAAAAAAAAAATTAGAGAATTACGTTTAAACTGTTTTTTTTAAGAAGATACTATTTGCGACTTTATTTTTCCAAAATTAGAATGATTTTCAAAATTCTACTTCAGTTAAACTGATTTTGGTTGTTTTTTCTACCACCTATATTTGTTTGCATCTGATCATCACAGTTCTCCATATCAAACTAGGCGTAAACAAAATACTTGTTTTCGTTGATTTCGTGGAATACCAGACCTTAAGTGTTTTATTTATTTCCAGGCTCAGCTGTGATAATAAGTTTATAGTCCTGTGTGTGGAAGTGTCAGCGTCAAAGCGTAAAACGCAAACGATACAACCGCTGGATTCTACACCGCCGCGAAGAAGGCATTCCGGGTAAGTTTAAACTTTTAATATCGAAAACTAAATGAAATTAAAAACACATTCTATAGAATGAAAAATAGTACGCGTTTTGTAGGTTTTATTCTGCAAACTGCTAAACTGACACTTAATAAAAAGCAAAGCATAAAGAACCGACTTCCCGTCATCCATATAAACAATTTTTTAAACTTTTGTTGATATTTTAAATCTCATTGTCCGATTTTGATTTTAAATGGCACCTCCTCTAATAACCTACCAAACAAAAATAATCATAAAAATCAATTCATATTTGGCGTGGGAAACGCGCTACTTACATACAAAAAAAAACATGCAGACGAATTGTGAACCTCTTCCTTTTTTGAAATCGGTAAAAATAATAATTACCCACTGTATTTTTTTTTATGGACAATAAGTCGGCGTTTGACCACCAACTCGCCTGATGTTAAGCGACGTTGTGGTCTAAGATGGAGCACGACGACCTATAAGGTACTTATTCACTCTAGCCTTGAAGTTTTGTAGAGTGAAGAAGTACAAAGACGGCAGTTGAGTGAGGCGCTACAAGTGCGCTACTGCTCAGACCCGTCTTCGGAACGGTTACACCGGACTACATCCCGAAACACGACTAGGTCATTTCACGGCATGGCTTGGTCCGGTGGGTGGTAACTAGCCACGGCCGAAACCTTCCACCAGAAATTATTAATGTAATATTTTGCGAGCCGTGGATTTTTTTAAATAAATAAAATGTAAATAAAAAGTTAAATAAAAAGTATTTTCGTCTTCTCTATTCTAAAAATTAAACGCAGTTTGTTAGTCAGCACATCACTTAAAAGCAACTAGACTGTTTTGAATTGGACTCCAATCTCACGTCCAACTAGCGAAGCCGAAAACCAAACGAGATAGTTTTAGACTTTAGAACGGGTGATACAAAGTTTGAGGCATCCAGTTCGTTTTTAATTTAATGAATTTTATTTTATTTGTTTTTCTTTTTTTCAGGAGCAGAAATTATGTTTGTTTTTAATTTAATGAGTTTCATTTATTTATTTTCAGGAGTAGAAATTACGGAAATAATTACGAGAGTAATTACATCAGAGGATAATTACTACGAGTACAACTACACCAGTCAACTTACGGGTTTAATTTAATTTTAAACGGAAAGTTTACGACGGAGAAAGGTTCAAGTGCTTTACGTATTTTTTTTATCTAGTTCAAGATAAAAAAACAATGATTCGACTAAAATAACTTATTTTACTACTATTATAAATAATACGTATTGTGTGTGATTGTAGGAATAAATTGCAATTATTTCATAGATTAGTCATTTTTTATACTTTTTTATTTACTTATTTATTTTTAATTAGGCATTTTATCACATTTTGATGACAAAATAAAATAGTGATTGTAAATCATGGCTATGGATTCATGAATTGTTAAGTTAATTTAAAGTAGGTACCAAATTAAAAAAGAGCTTGAGAGTAATGTTATGTGTCATGTTTTAGTTTTAAGTGAAATAAGATTACTTAGTTTTTTTTATTACTTTTACTTTGATAACGGAGCGATGATTACGTTTATCGCTACGTCCTATTTAACACGTTCAATGCAACCAAGATTTTTTGCATAGTTTTGCGCATGCCGCTTATACTCGTAAAAAGTTTGGACACTCTAAATACTCTGAGCAAATCGTGTGTTCTGCCAGCACAGTAATAAAATGTAATATAACACTCAGGGCATTTTAATGGCACATGTTAAAGCGTACTGTCAATTTTCTCTACTGGACCATCTCGGCTCCTGAAAATAAAATTATAGAGCGTGGCTCTAGACCAGTTATGACCATAAATATAGAACACCAGTGGCGTAGATCAAAATGCAGATAGTAAGAAACTCGCCAATTAAAAATACGTTGTATTAATTGTTTTTTTGTAGGATATTAATGTACGTTATACATAAAAAGTTGGTAGACAATTTTGTTGAAAGTATTTTTACTCGACTGCCCAAAGTAGTATTTTTGGGTATAGGTATATAATGTTTAAGGTAAGCTTGTCAGTAGGTATGTAAGTATATATTTCTCTGTTCCGTGACCTACCGTCTAAATGGCTTGACCAAATTGTAGTAATTGTTGTGTAAGGGAGTTGTAAACACCAAAGTCGACAGCCACCGACATGTCTCCATCTCATGATTGTCTACACTAATATTATTAAAAGGAAAGATTTGTATCTTTTTATGTTTGTAACGAGTAAACTCAAAAACTACCGAACCGATTTCAAAAAATTTTTCACCATTAGAGAGGCACATTATCCCTGAGTGACATAGGCTATGAAACACGACCGAAACCGTGGGCAAGGAGCTAGTTATTTGTATGATGGCTTGTTGTCGACGTCTTTATTTCAGAAGAAATTAAACTTCCAATTCATGAGTGCGACTTGAATTATTTTCAATTAAAGCCGCCAACTTAAATACCCAAGACAAAAAAAAAATGTCGGCTGTCGGCAGCTGTCCACTACTTTGGTGTGTAGACTCGCTTAGATTCGGGGTTGTGTTTGAAATGTCAACAAACAATAAAAAGTCGGATATTTTTTTTTCTTATAATGATGTAAACAATTTGTTACACTTGTTATTGGAGTACAGGATTAATGTTGCTTACACAATTGCTTACAAAATACATGTTGCCATACATGTCGCATTTAAAATATTTTAATAGTTAATATTTAATGAATTTTTATTTTTTTGTATTTTTAAAGTAATTATGATTCTAAGTCAGTACAATCATTAGTGCTAAGTGAACAAATTTCATGAACAAATGCATTATGTTAGTTCTTATTGCTATAAAACCTACGCAATATATTCAATACTGTTATTCCTAACTATTATTATTTCAAAACGCTTAGGTAATTATTTAATGTAAAAAATATTGTACTTGATAGTCATATAATGATTTTGTGAATTTCGAACCCGTTATCTAAACTTTTGTGACAATTATACGCATATGTTGAAGCTTATAATCATGTCAAATTTTAGTTGATCGAACCAGGCATTACATTGCGGAAGTTCATCTTCAAAGCTGTTTTTTTAACGAATTTCTGGTGTGTTTCTGCTTCAACGTCACATTAAATACACCAAGGAATATGGATGACAATAAAAAATAATAATTTAAAATAAAGTATAATAAAAAATCGTATTCTTTATTTTTATATCACTTTCGCGGACATACACTAGAGATTCGTTGAAAAACAGTCAGAAAATTGTGTCAAGAATGCTTAAAGAAATATACCAACAAGCTTTCGATAGTGCCATAGTATCTATTACTGTTTTGTCAAAAAACGAATAAATACCATTTGATTTATACGAACTTTTATTTAAACATTCCTAAAACATGTTTATATTGTACAATAAAAACTCCATAAATTACAGATTCGGACTCCAAACTACATTCGGTGTATTGCACGAATGTACTTATTTGTTGAGAAAGTTTCATCGTCGATATTAAATCCTTCGACCAATGACATGTCTAACAAACAGCGCACAAAACTTTTTGTGCTGTAGCACATGTTACTGCTGAAGTTTTTTTCTTACCGCTTATTGGCACTTTTTTATCCGACGAAACGGAGGAGGTTTACTAGTTGACACCTATCCATCAGCCACAGGACGTCCACTGCTGGACATAGGCCTCTCCATAGATCTTCAATAAGACCGGTTGGTAGCGGCCTGCATCCAGCGCGATCCTGCGCTCTTGACAAGGTCATCCATCCACCTTGTGGGTGGATGTCCTACGCTGCGCTTGCCGATACGTGGTCTCCACTCGACCCAAATATGGTCGAGTTGACACCTATAAATTTATATTTTTTTTAACACGCATAATTTTTTACAGTGTTACTGAAGAACTTTTTCAATCTTAACTATATAACTATTAACTAACTCATAATAGCTATCTCATAACTATTTTTAATAACTCTTATTTTATTGGAAAGGGTAAGCTCCAATAAATTTGAAAAAAAATCGAACCCCAAAAGATAGGAAAACAAGGGATGATTGATTGTTCACTCACTGATTGTAATGTACACATAACTTAGTAGTCCGAATCTGTTAATTCTTTTTTTATTGGATAGGGTATATACCTCAAAGTTGGTCTCATATAAATTTAGAAAAAAAACCTACATTAAAGGTGGGAAAATAGAGTTGATTTACAGTCGTAGATTTGAATACTAAGAGTAGACCTGTCAGTCACTTGTGTGCAGACCTCTTAATGTTTGCAGGTAGCTATTTTACTAGTTATCAAAAATTAAGCATGTAGTAATTATAGAAGATCATAGAATAACACAAAAAAATCCAACTACTATTATAAACGCGAAAGTTTGTAAGAATGGATGGATGGATAGATGGATGGATGTTTGTTGCTCTTTCACGCCAGAACGGCTGAACAGATCTGGATGAAATTTGGTAAAGAGATAGATTATAGTCTAGAATAGCACATAGGATACTTTTTAACCGCAGGTGAAACCGCGGGGCGCAGCTAGTATTAAATAAAAACTACTTAGCAAAAATTAATTAATTTAACCTTATTAACTAAGTTCTTAAACTAATGTAATTTTGAGTCTTTTTTACTATATTTACATTATTATTTATTTTTAGTATGGCTTGTGATTGAAAATGGAATTAAATAAATCCCTCCTCAGTAGATACCTAAAACAAACAAACAATTCAAGAACATTCCAGCATTACTTCTAAAAATGGCCAAGCTAGACATAATTATGAATGGTTTAATTCCCATTGCATTTGGCGAGCTCTCAAACTGCACCCATTAGCACATTATGGACCTACTAAGTAAGCACTCAAGTCTGAACCGGCCTCATTAGCTCTAACCGAAGACAGTAACCGCTTCGATTGCTTCCCAACTGTCTACTGTAATCTGATTTTGAAATTAGGTTACCATCTCTACTGACTAGTGCAGGCGTATCACTGGAAGACTTGAGTCATACGAAGATGTACCAAAGACAACCGTAGCATAGACAACCATTGTAAGAATTGGTAAGAATTTGAAGAGTTTTGTCTCAAATAATGTAGGTAAGTATGATGAAGTGGATTATGTATGTAGCTACTTATATACCTCACACAAACAGTACATAGTCATCATAACTTGTCTTAAAATATTTCTTGTCCAATTTTAAATAATTTTGTTAAAACCAGGTCTCATTATATTTAGTAGTTTTGGAGTTTTTTTTCCTTTTGGCATGTCTACATTGTATTTTTAATTATTACTAGTATTATTTTGTTTTCATTATTATTGTTTCTTTATTTTTTTTTCTTCCCAGTCTAGATTTAGAACTAACATAATCAAATAAAGTTTAGTATTTTATCTAGTAAAAATATAATATGTTTTAGTAATAAGTTCAAAATTTGGAGGTATTTTGTTAAATTGGAGAAGCCACTGGCTCCTGACACACAGTCTCTGACTAGTTTGGGAGCCTCTGGAATCAAATTTGAAATTGTGACATGTATTTATACCCAAATAAATTATTTGTATTTGTATTTGTATATGCATAAAAGTCTATGAAGCTACAGTTAGAGAATTAGGTCATTATTTAGGTATGAAGGAGTAAAAATACGTAGTTAATCTGAAGTACATAACATATCGTCACACCTTTCCCTCGAAGGGTATGGCAGAGGTTTACAATACCCATACTTCACTGGACGATATTCAGCCAAAATGTGAAACACTGGGCACTTTCGGCAAACACTGGGCTTCAGTTACGTAGCAGTTGACGACCAATACGCACATTTGTTCACACAATGAACAAATTGGTGCGTGTCTTCGGCTGGGTCTGAACCCGCTCCTTCTGGCTTGAGAGGGGAGCCTTCTCTAACTAGGCTATCATCGCTTTCATTTTATATTTATTTGAAGTAATGTAATTAAGTAATAACTTTTGCAACGATTGGTTTTGGAATTGTCCCTGCTGACCAAAAGCAAACGCAAGACGCTAAATTTCGTTGCTTAGAAGAACCCTAGGTAGAAATTCAGAGCTTGCACTTACAATATTTAAAACCTTCTGACGCAATACATTTAATTTACTAATTCGTGAGAATTGTTTATTGCTCAAATAAAGTTAAATTATGATTATGAAACTAACAAAAACAGATATAACATAGCAAAAGCATACTGAAACATAACAAGAACGTAGATTAGCGTAATTATTGGAATAGATAATATTGTTTTAGCAGTTAGTTCATATTGAACAGCTCTAGAACTGCACCGAGCTCATTTGCAATAAGAACCATTGCAATGAGCATCGTAAAGACACGATCACACTAGCGTGCAATTTGAGGAAATTCTTTTTTTTTTTAGTGGCTTCTGCCCCTTAGGGTTTTGGGGCAATTTTGCCATCAACAGTGAGGAAATTCTTATTTTGAACTATGTTGGACTCCGCGTTCTTATCCGCAGTTAAAAAGTACTTTATGTGTTACACCTTATTTACAAACTATTTCCTACAAGCTGCGCCTCGCGGCTTCAGCCGCAGTTTAAAAATATCCTATGTGCTATTCTAGACTATAATCTAGCTCTGTGTCAAATTTCATCCAGATCTGTTCAGCCGTTCTGGCGTGAAACAGTAACAAACATCCATCCATCCATTCTTACAAACTTTCGCGTTTATAAAAACAATAAAAAAAAGAGTCATTTATTGCAGGTATAAAAACACCCGTAGGCAAACAATTGAATTAGCTTAAAATTAGATTAAATTTAGGTTTAAAGGGTTTTAAGTTTTATTTTATAATATTAGTAGGATTAAATTTATGTAGGAAATAAGATTATCGTGATTATTATAGTAACAAAGGCAATCAGAGATCGAACCAATTCGCTAATAAAATAAAATAAGTAAAGTACGAGTAATTTAGGCCAAGTGGCTAACTGTAGTGTCAAAGTATTTATCTGACCAGAAAACCTCTGACAAGCCCACTGTCAACAAGTAAGACAAGTTTGTAATGTTTTATTCAAAAGATAATATAATTTATAGAAGATATAGTTTAGAAATTATTTTGAAATTTAATTTTACAACTTATTTTTCTAAAATAAATATTATATAAACATTATTATTGACATTTTATTTTACAATTCAATGTTGAATTATTATTATTGACTTGTCGTGATTTTCACTTATTTCATATTAACTAATGTAATTGGCATGTTGCCGTTTTAGTTAGATAGTATACAATTAAAAGATATATTTTATCGCGTCACGTCGCATCGTGTCGTACCTACGCTTAGTGTGATCGGACCTTAATGCAACTCGGCCAGAGTTAGGAAACTTCACCTGCGCTAGATTGCTTAGTATCCAGTCAATTAGTGCTGCTTCTGAAATATGTTTATTAATCTATCGAATTTGTAATTTTCTCATTTCACTGGTTTTGCCGGTGGAATAATGCTCAGGCCTGATGGTATTTTAATGTTTTCACCTTTTTGTATGACATGACATCTACCTCTTCCTCGACCGAGCGAGCGTTAGCAAGCTCAGCCTCTATGTTTCAGCTTCGGCAAAAATGCTTACATATTTGACTGCCTCGGTGGCTCAGTTGGTAGTGAACCTACCTTCTGAGCGTGGGGGCGTGGGTTCGATTCCCACCTAGGGCAAACATTCATGTGATGAACATTAGTGTTTGTTCTATGTCTGGGCGTTAATATCTATTTAAGTATGTATTTCAAAATATATAAGTAATTATATCAGTCTCTGGCAGCCATAGTACAAGTTTTGCTTAGTTTGGGGTCAGGCGACCGTATGTGAAAGTGTCCCGAATTTATTTTATTTATTATTTTGTTATGTCCGGCGTCGGTCCGAATTCTGTCCGGCTGTCTTCCTCTACAGTTCTTTAAAAAAAAAACAAATCCAAAAGCTGAGTCAACAAAAAAATAACTAGATTTCTAAAATCTGTTCGGTAACAATACAATGCCAAAAGAAGATAAAAGCGAATTCGCCTAGCGTATTTTCAACAATTCTAAGGCGAACTAAGTCATAGGTAAAGCTAGTAAATTAGTTAAATAGATGCTAAACACAAAACATCAACTCAGAACTCAAAATGAACTAAAACCAATCTTAATAAACCTGCATAGCGAACCGCACACTAAATTCGACGTGGAAAAGCAGTAAATAATGGTTGAAGTAAAAATGCCTGAACATTTTAATATGCTCCCTGAATGAAAATCTACAGGTCGGCTAGTTTCTTTACGCTACTTACAGTTTTCGATCATAAAGTAGCAATTAGTCGAGTCGAGTCGAGAAGCGATTGTCTCGAATTCAAACCAATCTGAATTGAATTTTGACTTTAAAAAATTTTTAAGATTTTTGTTGATTTTCTAAAAACCGCTCTACCTGATTCGATAACATTTGTGTGAAACCACTGGGAAGTATCCTTACCTTTTCAAACACACAAAAAATCTAAACCGGTTCAGGCCTCTTCGAGTAATCGCTAAACATACATAAAAAAGATTCCGACAAATTCAGAACCTCCTCTTTTTCGAAGTCTGTTATGCATTAGTCAGTATGGATGGATATACGAAAGGTACCCATGAAAATCGAGTTCCAACAGTAGGCCAGCCTTCACAGATTTGGCGCGGATCCAGCCACCAATCTTCTTAGCAATACTTGGCTCTGTATTATTGCAGGACAAAACATAAATATGAAGTTAGACGCAGTCTGCGAGCGAACAATGGCTAGTTTTATAGTTATACTAGCTGCGCCCCGCGGTTTCACCCGCGGTTATCCTATGTGCTATCCTAGACTATAATCTATCTCTGTGCCAAATTTCATCCAGATCTGTTAAGCCGTTCTGGCGTGAAAGAGTAACAAACATCCATCCATCCATCCATCCATCCATCCATCCATCCATCCATCCATCCATCCATTCTTACAAACCTTCGCGTTTATAATATTAGTAGGATGGTTAACTGGTACAAATGCGTCTGTGGGCTAATTACGTCTTTCGAGAATTACTGACAAACCCTTTACAAATTAGGCAGCTAACGCCATCTAGTACAGTTCGTAGTTACAATAATCTGTGCTAGAGTTTGTCAGTAATTCTTGAAAGACGCAAATGCCCCTCTGACGCAATTGTAACAGCTGACCGTAAATGAGTATAAATTTAAGTAAAATTAAAATATGTAAAAATATTAGTGTGGTATTAAGGGGCTGGTAATGATGATGATGATATATAGTTGTAAGTAGGCACATAATACAAATCACACGTATTTGTTGCTGTATGTGTGAAGTGTGGGTGTTGTGTTACACCTCTGCCAGCCCCTTTCGAGGGAGAGGCCTGATGATATGTTAGGTTATTTGTTATTGCTCTATATTTTCGACCAAGCGAGCGTTATCGAGCGAAGCTACTCTGCTTTAGTTTCTGCTTAGCTTTCGTATGCTTTCGCCCGGGTATGTCCGGCTTTTCTCCTATGTAAGTAGCATTTTTCAATCGATTCTCGTGAAATTTTGTAAGCAGTGTCGAAAATTAATAGATTTTTTAGTATCGAGTTTTCGAGTTCTTTTAGTTATCGAGATTATCCATTTTTTGACGTGACAACGTCTTATAATTCGATAGAGCCGGCTGCACGCACGATAAAACATGACTCATGCGGCGTTACCTCGCTCTGAGGCGTTCCATGTAAGGCTTGAAGTGCAAGCGAGAGCGCGGAACGAGCGACAAAGAAGCACAATCGGCCTTTGCGTTCGGAAGCGTTCGACATCCGTCTCTCTCCTACTTGAGTGAGCACGTTGTCACGTTCAACTATCGTCAGTAAACCGACTTTACAGACAACCAATTTTTTTAATGGTTTATTTTGATTAATTTTCAAATTATATTATTTTAGGTGTTCGCGAGGTATTCAGCTCGCAGAACCACTAGTACCTACTCGTACCAGTGCTCAGCATAATTTCTAACAAAATTACATTACTAGAAATAACGGTTTGTATTCATTCGATAGAAAAATATGAAAAACGCTTCTATCGGGCGAAAATTTAAAAAATAATAACAACGCTTAAGAAATAATCACTTGAATAATTAAAATATTTACTTAGTTTTGAAAAACTGTTATTTTAACTTTTTAATTTTCCGTGAATTTACCTCAAGGGTCCGGCGATCACTATAGACTAACTTCGAATTTGCTAAAGGTTTTTAATTGGCATGTCGCCTAGAAGACGACGAGCGAAGAAAGCAAGTAAAGATACTGACGAGCCTTTAAAGTTATCTACAGAGTGACAAAGTGCAATTTCAATAATTTTATGACTTTTGCACTTCTCTAATCATTCTTAAATAACGAAAAATTTTCCTTGTTTTATAATTTTTTTTTTTTTTCGAAGACGGGGCTGAGAAGTAGCGCACTCGTAGCGCCTCACTCAACTGCCGTCTTTGTACTTCTTCACTCTACAAAACTTGGCTAGAGTGAATAAGTACCTTATAGGTCGTCGTGCTCCATCTTAGACCATAACGTCGCTTAACATCAGGCGAGTTAATGGTCAAACGCCGACCTATTGTATTTAAAAACAAAAAAAAAATTAAAAGCTAATGATGTAGACAACCTTCCTATGTAAAGGGATTTTTGATTAGCTTTGTCTATCTTTTAAATAAATCAGTCAAAAGTAACCCCTAACAAATACTGATATTTTTCATAGCTCTATTTTCTTTTAGAACATTTTTTTTAAACCAAGAAATTACAAATACCCACTGATATTTTTCATAGCTTTTTTTTTTAGAACGTTTTTTTTCTAAACCAAGAATTTAGGGGTACATGCCAAATTTCATTATAATCTGACAAATGCTTACCAGAAAATTTGACAACCGTGGTTGTATCGAAAATGTTTAGTGAACGTTTTTTATGTAACCTCTTAGTATATTAGATTGGATAGAATAGATGTAGATTCCTCTTTTCACGTGTCCTCATTAAGGGAAAGGCGAAAACTAAAATATTTAGACCAAACTAATGCCATAATAACTAGAAGGAACTTTTCTCATTATTTATTAATATGAAGCTGGACGAAACGAACCAAAAGTCTACACTAAACTGTGCTGAACTAAAACTTTTTTAATAACGATGCGACAGAGTTTAATTTTGTATTTTTTGGTATTTAAAAAAGGAACCCTAAAAATAAGATGGTTAGGTAAAAAGTACTTCCTTTTTACCCGACTGGGTAAGATGGAGGGTTATGTTTTTCTAGTGTATGTATGTAAGTATGTTTGTATGAGGTTTCTTTGGCAAGCCCTACAGCCTAAACAGGCTCATAGATTTCGACATGTGAGGTAGGTATCATTTCAATCGTTTTAATATTTCTGTTTTTTGTTTTTCTTTTAATAAAGTTACTTGTGGCTTTAACTTAACTTGCTTGATTTTAAAAATATTTTAACTAATGTTTTTATCGTTTCTTGACGTGATTTTACTTTTTCGTCTTTATTATGGTAAATACTCCTTACGTATGAAATTGGCGTTTTGTCGTACTGATCAATTTGATCTGAAATATCTCCTCTTTGGTTAAGAATTCGAAATTCAAATTAATAAATTCATTTAGCTGGTTTTTTTTTCTTTGGAATACAGTCATTCATTTGTTATTTTCCTCATTATTTTTTCTTTGGCGTCGCTTATTACCGCGCAATGGAAAACATGAAATATCGGTATATTTACGAGTACGAGTTCTACCGTGGCACCAGTGCTGCAGAAGCAGCTCGAAGAATTAATGATGTGTACGGCGCTGGTGTCGCTAAAGACAGCATGGTACGTTTTTGGTTTCAACGTTTTCGTTCTGGAAATGTCGACCTTAAGAACCAACCCCGTGGACGGCCGGAGATCAAAGTGAAAAACGAAGAATTAAAGGCTATTGTGGAAGCGGATCCATCACAAAGCACTTCAGAGATAGCAGCAGGCTTCGGGGTAAGTGACAAAACTGTATTAATCCACTTGAAGCAAATCGGGAAAGTAAAAAAACTCGAACGATGGGTACCTCATGAATTGAGTGAATCGAACTTGCAAACACGGGTCGTCTGTTGTGTTACTTTGCTCAACCGACACAATAATGAAGGGATTTTAAATCGAATCATTACTTGTGATGAAAAGTGGATATTGTACGATAATCGAAAGCGCTCATCGCAATGGCTGAACCCTGGAGACCCAGCCAAATCCTGCCCTAAACGAAAATTGACTCAGAAAAAGTTACTTGTAAGTGTTTGGTGGACTAGCGCCGGTGTCGTTCACTACAGCTTTCTTAAATCTGGCCAAACGATTACGGCAGATATCTATTGTCAGCAACTGCAAACCATGAAGGAAGAACTATCTGTTAAACAACCGAGATTGGTCAATCGCTCTAGGCCACTGCTGCTTCACGACAACGCAAGACCACACACTGCATAACAAACAACCACTAAGTTAGCTGAGCTACAATTGGAATGTCTGCGACATCCACCGTACTCCCCGGACCTTGCTCCAACAGATTACCATTTCTTCCGGAATTTGGACAACTTCTTACAAGGAAAAAAATTCCACTCCGATGCAGCAGTCCAAACCGCCTTCAAAGAGTTTATTGATTCTCGCCCCCATGGTTTTTATAGTAAAGGGATCAATGAACTACCCATAAGATGGCAAAAGTGCATAGATAACAACGGTGCATACTTTGATTAATTAAATATATTTTACAAAAAAAAAACGACTTTTTATTCCTCCCGTACAAAACGCCAATTTCATACGTAAGGACCTAATACTATTATATTTATTTGTTGGCCAAGTGAGCATTAACGAGCGACGCGTCTTTGCTTCAGCTTCGACAAAAATGCTTACGTGTGTCCGAATTCTGTCCGGATCTCTGTCCGGGTCTCTGCTTTCCTCTACAGGTCGTATTATTTAAGCGATTTTCTTGAAATTTTTTGAGCAGGTTCTATAATTATTTATTGGTTTTTTTTTTGCCGCGTGAGTTCCTGTGTGCTTTTTCAGACTTTAATCTATCTCTGTGCCAAATTGGTTCCAGATCTATTCAGCCTTTTTGCCTTGATGAGTAACAAGTATCTGTCTAATTCAATTAATTTTTTTTTATTCAGTCCACAGGATATTTCAAACACTTAGAACTTCGATTTTAACTATCGTTTTACAAACTTTCGCCTTTATAATATTTTTAAGTACCCAGGTTTTTTTTTATGTACAATAGGTCGGCATTTGACTACCAACTCGCCTGATGTTAAACGACGTTGTGGTCTAAGATGGCGCACGACAACCTATAAGGTACTTATTCACTCTAGCTTTGAAGTTTTGTAGAGTGAAGAAGTACAAAGACGGCAGTTGAGTGAGGCGCTACAAGTGCGCTACTGCTCAGACCCGTCTTCGGGACGGTTACACCGGACTACATCCCGAAACACGACTACGTCATTTCACGGCATGGCTTGGTCCGGTGTGTGGTAATTAGCCACGACCGACGCCTCCCACCAGAGTTTGCTACCCGGTTAGCACTACCCGGGGACCACGTGTAAGGAATCAGAATAGAGTACACTCTTAGGGACGTGGGTAGCTCAGCCCCCTACCTAGATTAGATACCTATTAACACAAATCCTAATCCTATCCTAATACTAACTAAAATTAGATGTGAAAGTCAGTCTCAATTACTCAACCGATCATCATTGAACTTTGCATACACCTTGCCATGAGTTTATAATGTGTATTAGGGTACATTTTAAGATTTTAAGATTACTGGACGAAGCTAGTAAAATATTAACAGAATTTTATTCAAAGTATTTTCGTGTTCAACTGTTCACCTTCGTTTGGCAATCCACTACAACCTAAGCTCCCCAAGTTCTTGAATACCTGTTTAACATTATTCAAGTTAACTCCAGATTGGATAATATAGATTAACCTTAATTGGCTCCGATTCATCGAGCTCCTAATTGGAATCGGCAACGCGGTGATAACAAGAAGTTTCCATGATTTTGCGAAAGTTACCAATTACTTGCTTCGTCTAATGTCTGTAATATTTTTTGTAACATAACTGACTATTTTGCTTTACGATAGATCATCAATTAGGTAGATAGGTAGGTAGTTCGGTAGTTAGGAAGGTAGTTAGCTAGTTACGTAGGAAGGTAGATAGGTAGGTAGGCTTAGATTTAGGATTACTTTAACGTTTATTTGACTAAAAACTTAGTAATATTATGTTAGCAACACATATAAAAAAATGCATGTCTATGCTCTGCTGTGTGACGTTTTCCGAGTGAGTTGTCAAAGGAATGTCAGTAGAGTGGCGTCTGAGTCGCCCGCCCCGCCCAACCGGCACTTCTCGCTTTGCTTCTCGCTGTAGCACGGAAGAGGATGGACCTCGTATTGTTTTTTCTTGGGTGTCTTTCTGTCGTATTGATCTTGGTGTCCATACTGAAATTACCCACATATTTTACATGGTTTGGATTATTAGAAGTATTAGCTGTTTACATTTACATTTATGTGGTTTTGAATACCGTCTCTTCAGAAATAGTTTACATAAACGAAAGCATTTTTGTCAAAGCTGAAACATAGACGCTTCACTCGCTATCGCTCGCTTGGTTATTAACATATCGTCACGCTTTTTCTCCCAAAGAGGTTGGAAGAGGTGTATAACAACACCTATACTTCACCAGACGATATTTACTCCCAAATGTCACAGAGGGCGAGTCTGTCGCCAAACCGAGCGCAAAATATATGACTAAAAACGAACTTAATTTATTATTTTACTAATGAGCAAATAGGCGAGTGCCTTTTTATTTATTTATTTATTAAAACCAGTTGCATTAGCAATATTAGAAGTTGATTGAGTCTATATAATAATAATTTTAATTTAAAAACATTAAATTTCAACGAAATCAAAATATTGTAATTCCATTATAAAATAAAAATAGTGGTACAAGTGTTAGAAATATTATAAGATGTCAAAATAAAAATAATGTCAGAATGCTATTATATTAATGGTGGTATACATGTCAAAAATATGTTAAGTAATGTGTCAAAATACTAATAAGTTTACTTTGGCTGAAACGAACCCGTACTCTCGGATTTAAGCTTAACCTTTTCTCCTAACTACGAGTAGGATATCACCACACAAAATAAACTGGATAATAAATTAATCTTTAAATAGGTACTGTTATTGTGACTTTTCACAATAACAGTTCAAAAACCCAAAATTCTACGTTTACCCGACTGCACAAAAAGGAGGGTGTCGGTTTTTACGTACTGGAGGAAGTGCAAGTAGGTAATACACCGTCTGAAATTCCGAACGCAGCGCCGCTGGCTGGTCCTATATCATATTCTTCGCGACAACGTTGAACGATGCTCTAATATCCGGGGAGGAATGGCATGTCAGGATCGAATGCAAGAGCCTAAATTTGGGGAAACGAAATTGTACCGGAGCATTCAGAAAATGCATTTCATAACGTTCTTTTAGGAAAAATTCGCTTGTTCTTGTTACTTAGTAACATTGGCTCTAAATATCTACGTACTTATTCGTTTGTGACAGAACATATAAAGAATAAATGCTCAGCTCAGATCAACCTAGAGGAAAAGATGGAACACTACGTTACATACACATATTATTATGTCGCTGAAGCCACTTCTTTTTAAACTCGTGTAATGTAATGTAATGTTGCCATGACAAACATTTAAAATTGCACGAAAACTAATATTAATTCCCAAACTCTACGTTAGCCATTTCCGTTCCAATATACAACCTTAGTAAATTTAATATACTAAAACTGCACATATTTGTAAGAGTTTAATGTTACGGCTTTTTCAAAGTTGACTTTTTAAAAAGAAACTCAAAATGTCGTCCTGTCCACACTTTTATAATGCACTATGTATATTTATGTACATGAAATTATACCATAAACCAATGCACATAATTACCAAGCGAGTAGCGTAGTTTTTTGCGTCAATGTGTGCGTGTTGTGTACATATACGACAGTATCGTAGTTTTTGGATGGTTTTTGGCTTCACCTTAATCATACGCCGTGCGCCATTTTATTCTCTAGGTTGATCTAAGATGCTCAGGGGAACAATTCAGCTAGCCATAACCGATGCTTAACTGAACCGTTAACGTTGCGTTACCCTTAAAAACGGACAGGGAACCGCTCAGTATCAATGTTTCAAAAACGTATCACCAATAGCTTAGCTTGCACATTTGTGAGACATTAGTGAAACTGAGCCGATCCCGTCCGGTTTTTTACGACAAACGCTAAGGCAACGGTTCAGTAAAGCATCAGCTTGGGTTAGCTGAATTGGCCCCCAGATCTCTAATCTGAGGGGCAATTCAACTAACCATAACCGATACTTAAGAGTCCGGCGACCTAACTAATTTCGACCTAGGCGACCTAGAATAACTTCGCATTGGCTTAAGGTATTCTTTCGCCATTTCGTCTAAAACAAGAAGACGAGTGAAGAAAGCGAGTAATGATACCTGACGAGCCTCTAAACTTACCTACAGAGTGACAAAGTGCAATTTCATTTTTTTTAATGACTTTTGCACTACCGTAATCATTCTTAGGTAACTAAGAATTTCCCTTTTATTATTGATTCATTTAACTGCTAATGATGTAGACAACCTCTCTATGTAATGGAATTTTTGATTTGCTTTGTCTACCTATTGAATAAATCAGTCAAAAGTGACCCCTTAAAATGCGGATATTTTTCATAGCTCTATTTTCGGTTGAGAACGTTTTTAAAAAAAACCGAGAACATAAGGGCGAAGATTTAGATAATTTAATTGTACATGCTAAATTTCATCATAATCTGACAAACGGTTTTCAAGAAATTTCAGTAGTGCGTTTGTATGGAAATTTCAGAACGTCGCGGCCCTCTTAACCGAAACGTTGATGTTGCCGTTTTTACTAAAAAAAAAAAGGGACTAGCAACGGCTCATTAACGCAAACGTTTCACAAACGTGTCAACGGTAGTCCAGCTAGTACCTACGCTTGGGAGACTTTAGTGATATCCGATATTTTATGACAAACGCAACACCGACGGTTTAGTTAAGCATCGGCTGAGTTTAGCTGAATTGCCACCCTCAAGACAAGACAGTCAGTTAGCAACTTTACCTCTTAGGTTGTAGAGAATGTAGTCCCAGTATGCCACACTTCATCAATGTATGTAAAACTTAAAAAAAAATCATGCATAGCGGCACTGTTGAGTAAGTATTTTTCGAGTGTGGCATACCGGGACTAGTGCATAGCGGAACGAACCCGAATCATCAGCGTACCTGAAATTTTTTTTTTTTTTTTTTTTTTTATGTAAAATAGGTCGGCGTTTGACCACCAACTCGCCTGATGTTAAGCGACGTTGTGGTCTAAGATGGAGCACGACGACCTATAGGGTACTTATTCACTCTAGCATTGAAGTTTTGTAAAGTGAAGAAGTACAAAGACGGCAGTTGAGTGAGGAGCTACAAGCGCGCTACTGCTCAGACCCGTCTTCAGAACGGATAGAGCTTTGTTTACGAAACAACAAAATAAGAGTCATGTTTTAAGCACCTAGTCAAGTCGTCTCATGTACAAACACCCTACGACTTAGGTATACCGCTTGAATCATTGCGATAGAAAAAAGATATTTTGTTTAGTCAAAGATATTTTGTTTGTATATCAAAATTATAGTTGCTCAAAGTTGCATAAAAAGAAGGCGTTGATAAAGTAAGCAAGCTAGTTCGTATAGGCCTAATAGCTAGCCCTAATGTCAGAGTCTCTGGGCCGCCCGATGGCCTCTGAAATCGTCAAGGCGTTGATGGAACACCAGAAAACTACAATTTTTTTTATCTATATAAAGCGATGTAAGAATAAGTTTTAAGCCTGTATAATGTTCGAGAAGCTCGTATATCAAGTCCCTTGTGACAGCATTGAGCGATGCCATAATATCCGGTAAGGAATGGCGTGAAGAGATGCCCGGATAGAATGCAAGTGAGCCGGATCGATGATAAAAATGCAAGATTTTAGGAATACATTAAGGCAAACGAGAAATATAACCGTCAGTCGAGCGGTGCCTTGTAACTCAAATCCATAAAAAAAATTAGTTGTCTGTAAAGTCGGTTTGCGGACAATAGTTTAACGTGACAACGTCATAACAAAATATTGATGAAGTTATTGCATACTTTTATGATTAATCGCTCGTGTAGCGCTCTCGCTCCGATCTTAACGAGACAACGAGCGTAACGGGACAATGAGTCATTATTTTTCGTGCGTGCAGCCGGCGTTCATCGATTTATTAGACGTTGTCACGTCAAAAATTAAATATAACCTCAAGAATGGAGGATAAAAACAATCTTGTAATTTTAACCAGATCTAGGTGCGAACACGGACATTTAAACTGTCGTTTCAAATCGACTAAATCGACAAATTTGAATGAAAATTATCGATTTTGACAATTTGAACATAACATATCTTCACGCCTTTTCCCCGAGGGGGCTGGCAGAGGTGTACAACACCCACACTTCGTCGGACGATTACGTACGTTACGACGACTAAATACGATGCCAGCACACGTTGAATACTTGAGTTACCTAATTGACTGCGAGAGCTTAATTATAGTCATGCAGACAATCATCACTGCGAGATACTATTCTCTCAATTTCTAACTTTATTGAACAAAATATTATAAGATATGTAATACATATACTTATATTCTACCCGAAATAGATATTTTGCAAACGTCGCTAAGCAAGACGCGGAAAAGAATTTATCAGACGTCGAAATATCAGGAATCAATTCAAATATTCAATGCTCATACACTAGAAAAGGTTGGAAATATTTCAAATCTGCCATTTTGAAATGGAAATACATACGTGGGAGCATTATTTCAATGTCTGATTCTAGTACTTGATGAATGAGATATCGATGACATAAAAATTTTTAGGGATTTTAAAGTACGAAATTCTTTTTATTTTTAAATGTGTAAAGCTCTGAGTGGTTCGACATAATATTTTTTGATTTATTCAAACTTTAACAAATTTATTCAAATTTATTCAAAATATTAAACGTAATAGAAAGCAGGATAAAAAGAAAAGAAAAATAAGACTAAACACATGGACGATGGAAAAGAAGGAAAAAAGCAACCGAAAGGAGTGTTTAAAAAAAAGGAAGTACTCGTACCTACTTAATTCAGACTAGACTGCCTCAATGGCTCAGTTACTAGTGATGACTTCTAATCTTGGGGGGAATGGGTTCGATTTCCACCTTTATCAATCTCTGGCAGCCATAGCTTTCCTTGCTTACCGTGTGTGAAAAATGGTACGAATTTAATTATTTAGTTACTTGTTTTTCGCAGTAAACCTTAAATTAAAAAAGAAAAAGTAAATAAACAATCAAATAAACATAGGTAACAAAAACTATCCCACTCTACTCTACTCTACTTATTTATAATTCGACATTGCGATGGAATATATTCGTTGAGTACCCATTTTTACCAACGACGCAAAAACGAAGGGGTGTTATAAGTTTGTCGTGTCTGTGGCATCGTAGCTCCCGAACGGATGAACCGATTTTGATTTTGTTTTTTTTTTTTGAAAGTTTTAGTTTGAAAGCTAAATTAATCGGGAGTGTGCTTGGCTATGTTGAATGAAAATCGGTGTCGGAGGTTATTTAAATTAAATTTATTACAATGCAACATGTACCTAGAGTTAAGATATTATGTTCACTACAATATCTGTAATGTGCCTTAAAAAATAATCGTTTCATTAACCAATCAATTATCTTGTTCAAATTAATAAAAGGCTACAAGAGGCTGAAAATAATTTCACAAAAGACTACTCGTAGCTCAATTTAGCAAACGACATCGCAATTAGTGCGATAGCCACTGCAAGTTTAACTAAACGTACCAGACGAGCCGTAATAAACTGGAGGACGGGTAATTTGTACAACTCCCCTCTTCTTTTTCACTGTCAGGAGAATTTCTGTAAACACGATGTTGTCTTATTATTCTGCTATTTTTTTTAATGCACAGTTTTAAGGTATTATTCCGCAGGCAACCGCAGACATGTCGCCGCGACACTAATGGTTTCTTTGCCCTATGAGATACATTCCGCAGCGAGCGACATGAAGCGAGCAGTACACGCAAGCGACACATCGCAGACCAGTGGCCCTATTCGGAGATTTGAAATTCTCATCTCACCTTTTTTCATCCTCGTTGCTCTCGTTTGAAACGTCATAGGTGTGAGAGTGACCAAGATAAAATCTCATCTCATCTCACGTGTAGGAATAGCCCCCCAGCGGTGCTATTCACAATCATTTGGAAACGTTTCCGATCGGATCCCACAAATTTCAAACTTAAATTGTTTGAATCTCAGTCTACTTTGATACATTTTGGAATAGGTAATCGAGTATAAATCCGATCGGAATAAAAAATCACGTTTATAAATTTATGAATACGGACTGAGAATCGAATAATAATTATAGGAATACGAACGGAAACGTTTCCGGATCATTGTGAATACCTATGCAGCAGTGTTGTCGACGGCAACAGACGACAGCAGCAGACGACAGCAGCAGGCAACATGTCGCCGCCACATATCGCGGCGACATGTCGCCTGCTGCTGTCGTCTGCGGTCGGGTGCGGAATGATACCTTTAGTTCTTGGTGTACTGAGTTCTAATTCTTAGTTACTTAGTTCTTCTTATGGCGGAAATTCCGCCAAAACGCACTAAGCGTTTCAAGTCAACTTTTTTTGTAAGAACTCGTTGCCTGCGTCTGTCTCTCTCCACCTAAATACAATCCGGGAGTGTTTAAGAGTAAAGTGAATAGGTATCTCCTAGGCAAGCGTGTTACACCTTCGATCACGTCGACGCTTCCCATCAGGCGAGTCAGTGGTCAAACGCATGCTTAGTTTGTTGTAAAAAAAAACAAAACGTCTTCCGTGGTTAGCCAAGTCTACAGCAAGTCGTTTCCGACTGAGTGCTACCGTGATTAGGGTGACTCTTATAATTGTAGGTCACGGTTGTTGTTGTTTTACAGAAACTGAGGCTTACAATTTTAAGCTATTAATCCGTGTCAGAGGCCCTCGGAAGGTCTTAAACACTGATGTTTTGTTTAGCCACTAGATGTATTTGTTCTTCTCGGGAAACCGTATTATGTTGCTAAATTGCGTTAGACACTTACCAGATGTGTGTTTTTATTCATAAGTTTGACACAAAAACGATTTGGTGCAAACTGTTAGTTTTTGTAAGTTATTGTAATAATAAATAAATAAACAAATAAATAAATAAACAAACAAATAAATAAATAAATAAGAAATTACATTTGATAAGATGATTAAGATACACAAAATCAAATCGACAAAAATCGGGATTTTAGTGTGTAGTTAAGTTAGTCAAATATCAATTAAAAAAGTAGGAAGTGTACTAATTCTAAAATAAGTACACTTACTATAGATACACAAAATTAATTTTGCCATAAGTTGCCATACTATGCCAAACTACGACAGTTCTAACAGAACATAACATATCGTCACGGCTTTCCCCGAGGAGGCTGACAGAGGTGTAATAAAACACCCACACTTCGCCAGACGATATTCAGTCCCAAATGTGACAAGGGGCGAGCCTGTCACCATACACTGGGCTCCAGTCATGTAGCAGATGACATACAATACGCACACAGTTCACACAATGACCAAATTGGTGCGTGCCGTCGGCTGGATTTGAACCCGCTTCCTCTGGCTTAAGAGGCGGGCTTTCTCCAGCTATCTCTCTATTCTATCAATGGTATCTATTTCCCCTACCTTTAATTAAACGAATCTATCTACAAATGTATACAATATGTAGCTACATAGAACGTTAGACCATGATCCTGTAGATACACATCTTATCTAGGAAATAGCAGATCGTTCCGCCAGTTTGTATTTTCAGTTAAATTTTCTTCGCTCCAAAAGGAAAGATCTCAGAATATTTCTGGAGACAATTCCTTGAAATTCCTTGATCACTGAAGCGGATGCCATTAATTAAAACAGGTACAAATACAGCGATCAAAGAGAGAATTAAGTTCCAGTATTGAATTTAAATAAATAGTAAACAAATGAATAAATAAATTCGGGACACTTGCACACACAGTCGCCTGACCCCAAACTAAGCAAAGCTTGTACTATCAGCTGCTAGAGACTGATATACATACATATATATTTTTAAATAGAAATTAACACAAAGACATGGAACAAACACAAATGTTCATCACATGAATATTTGCTCTAGGTGGGAATCGAACCCACGCCCCCAGGCTCAGAAGGCATGTTCACTCACCACCAACTGAGCCACCGAGGCAGTCTAATTTAATTAGTCATTTACTTATTTTAATACGAGATGCTGCTTCTGTTGTTAATAAAAATATACCTATCTACTATCAGCAATTACAAGGAATTTATATTATACTAGCTGTCACCCCGCGACTTCGTTCGCGTTTATTATTTAATTTTATATATATATATATATAAAATAATTAATAATTAATAATATAATTAATTATTAATTATTAATTAATAATTATTAATTATTAAATATATAATTAATAATATTAATATTAATATAATTTTAAACTATATATATATATATATATATATATATATATATATATATATAGTTAAAATATAGATAGTTTAAAATATAGATTAGTAGATAGTTTAAATATATATATATTAAATAAATATATAAATAAAAAATTAAATATATATTTAATATATATATATATATATATATATATATATATATAGTTAAAATATAGATAGTTTAAAATATAGATTAGTAGATAGTTTAAATATATATATATTTAAACTATCCTATCTCTCAAGTTGGATCGAACTGCACATGGTGTGCGAATTTTATTATAATCGGTTAAGTGGTTTAGGAGTTCATTGAGGACAAACATTGTGACACGAGATTTATATATGTTAAGATTATTATAACTCCAAGTATTCATTAGTTGGTTTTCTACATGTTGCAAAAAAACTAGTTCTAGCGTTCCGGGAGCCAACACCTGATGACGTCATTCGTCATCTTCTCCTTCGAGCTTGTTGTAAATGACTTATTTCGGTCTTGCTTTAGCATCGGTTGATGTCTCTGCGACAACGTAACCATTTTTGACTCGGAATGCTATACTTGGCGGAGTCAATAGTCAGTACCATGATTTTCTATAACAATATTTATGGCTAAGACAACTGAAATTGAAATAGGTAGAGCAATACTGCAATATGTATGGAGTAATGCAGCGTCAAGTACAGTCGCCGTCGTATTACGGCTGGTATGAGTAATCTATTGGCTAACAGCAACAAAAAATATTGTTACTTGAACTAATATCTAGTGTAATTCCGCATTAACGTCGCATTAAGGAATATGAATTTTCTACTCTATTCTTAATTTAGAATTTAAAAAAAAAAAAAAAATGATATTTACTAGAAAACTTCATACTAAATTGATATTTGAATCTAATTTAAACGTTATACAATTTGATATTTCAACTAACGAATTTAACAGACCTAATTTAATGAAATCTACTAAAAACTTTAAACAATTTGATATAGAAGCTAATTCAATAAGGAAATTAACAGAAATAATGTTATGAAATTGACAACAAAATTTTTATCGAAAAATTAATACAATTAAAGAATTATACAATAAAAAAGCAATTAAAACAATAAAATAAAAAATCCCTATTCTTCAAGCACTTCCGAAGTGCTTGAAGTGCCGAAGTGCTTTTTATTTTACAATTTTGAAGATGAACTTCCGCAAAGTAACGCCTGATTCAATCAACTAACAAAAAATTTAACACATAAAAATAGAACTTAGGCCGCGTGTTTACTATACAAACTGAGTAAAATAGAGTATTTACAACGTTAAAAATGGCATCATTCGGTCGCATCGCGTGGCACGAAGCAGTATATGAATTGCTTTTATGATTATTCATTTGAAATCATCCTTAATATAAGAACCGGAACGCAGTACGTTTACTTCTAATTCATTCCAAACGTTGTAAGTATCACAACACTGGCAAAAAGCGCCCTGTTTTTGTCTCCTGCAGTTAAGCGTTCTTTGGATCCGGGCCAAATTTAACCGCAACTTGCCAGCAGCTTATAACTTAACTATCGTAGCTTAACAAATATCTGGAATACTTGCTAAGTTACTAAATACCCCGTTGGGGTTTGTTTGTGGTTTGCAACTGGTCCATTTGAAGGTGGAACTTTCTGTTTCTGCTTTGTGTTTTTATAAGCACGGCTTGCGAATTGAATTACGCATATTTATTTATGAAAAACTTGCTTTTAGAAATAACCTCCCATTCCAGACAAGGCGGTCGGAGTCATTATTAAAAATCAATCTTTAACTTCAACCGTCCCAATTAGGGCCTTGAGCAAACCCCTTCTGGGCTGCCAGGGCAATTTAACTCCCCTCCCTCGGCGACAGCCCAAGCTGAGGCCGTACCGTAACCCTTGAGCTAGTCGCCCGTAGTTATAAGCAGTATTTAAGGCCCGGTACGCTGTCGAGGCCTCAGTGGCCAATAGCATAGAGTCATTTAAAAAAAACATCGTCATCACCATATCAGCCCGGAAGACGTTAACAACGACCGGTCCTGTGTTGCCCGCATCCAGCGGCTTCTCACGTCTCTCGCCAGATCGTCAGTCCACCTTGAGGGAAGCCTTCCTACGCTGTGTCTTCCGGTTCATGGCCACTCGAAAATCTTTCTGCCCCATCGGCCGTCGGTTCTACGAGCGATGTGCCCTGCCCACTGCCACTTCAGTTTGGTAATTCTTCGGGCTTTATCGGTTAGTTTAGTCGGCTTACCTGCTGATTTCTTCATTTCTTATTCGATATCGCAGGGAAACTCCGAAAATAGCAATCTACATTGCTCTTTGGGTGACCTGAAACCAAATAACCTTATTTAAGGCTTTCTTTCCAAAACCACGATGACAAGATTAGACCAAACCGATAGACTTTATCAGTTTATTCAGTTTTCATAAAACACTTCGTCCAAGTTTCTAAAGATGGCAGATACCGTCTAATTTAAGGGTCGGTTACGCTCGGTTGCTTTGAAGTTTTAAAGGCTTGTTTACATCATGCGCTTCGACAGCGGTGCGGCAAAATACCTACATTCGTGCGGTTTTGCTTCAGAGTTCACTATGCAGTATATAAGTGCAAGAAAATGCCACAGGCTCTCCGACACAGCATAGATGTTGAACTTGCGGCCATAGCGACACGAAACGAGGGAAGATTCTCGCCAGGTGGATACCACATTTTGCTTGACATACCTGTAGCTACTCGTAATTGTAGCGCCAAGTATACCTATTGATATAAGACCTGAATTACTCAGAAGTAATGTAAGGCGAAGGCACGATGCAGGCGCGAAACCACCTCTTACTTATTATGGAAACTGACGTGGTTTTCACACATTATGATTTATGAAACAGGAATTACTCACGTACGATTTAGTCGATTATTCCGACAACCGCATTCGGCAGTCTTCATACTTGTTCATACCAAACTTATGTACCTAAGCGACGCGTCATGCGCCGTGCCTTTGGCTAATGACGCGAACGCCCGCGAAAGTGTTCCTACTGGATGTTGACTGCTTTTTGACTAATAAGAACGAAATCGACTGCACTTTCGCGTTCTTTCACGGCAATAGTCTGGTACGGCTTTAAGGTCACTTCTGTGTTATTCAAGCTATGGTCACGCCGCCACGCCGCTGCGACACCGCACTGCCAGCCCGTCTCGCCTTAGCCGCTCTCACATCGTGTGGCTGGACGCTAAGTTACACTAAAGTTTAGAACCGGCGCCGGTAGCTTGTTTACGTAGGTAATGTTGCAAACTACGGACGAAAGTTCGTGCGGTATTATTTTGATCAAGATTGATAATAATTCGTAGTAAAGTGAATTATAGTTGTTAACTTTTGGCGGAGGTAAGCAGTAGAAAGCTAAGTTCGAGTTAGGAAAAAAAACAACGTTGAGTATGATTCATTTTAATAAAAAAGTAAGTTTGAGTAATAGGTTTACGTTTAATATTTTATTGATTTTTTTTTAATACGTTTCTAAATGTACATTATGACAAGTACACTGTTCCTACAAAAATAAAGTTAAATAATAAATTAATTAGTTAATTAATTTTATATTTTTTAAAATTATTATTGTATGATGGCTGCCTAGTTGGGAGAAGGCCCGCCTCTCAAGACAAAGGGAGCGAGTTCGAACCCAGCCAACGGCAAGCACCAATTTATTCTATGTGTGAGCATATGTGCGTATTGTATGTCATCTGCTACATAACTGGAGCCCGGTGTATGGCGACAGGCTCGCCCCTGTCACATTTGGGACTGGATATCGTCCCGCGAATTGTGGGTGTTGTATTACACCTCTGCCAGCCCCCTCGGTGGAGAGGTGTGACGATATGTTATTAGCACACTAGAACTAATAGTGATTATTTAAAATTATTTGTTCTACAGAATCAATCGATTTTACTGTAAGTGATATTTAGTCAATTATGTTTTTACGTCACTATAATAATTGCCATTTTTTATTACTTTTCATGATGATTTTAGTAATTAAATGAACAAAAGTTACATTTACAATAATATCAAGTAAGTAAGTCATTCTAGAAATAGTTGACCTTTAAAGATCATTTAGAAAATAGTTGACCTTTAAATGAAATCGTTCAACCGTGTCACGGTCCACGAGGTAAGTGAGTGATGTAGGTAAGAAAGACATTTTCAGTTTATTTTTGGATAAAAAAAATCATTTTCGTAAGTGCTTTCACAAAGTAGAGGAAACAATACCAACAACAGCATATTCTGTTTTTTTTTAACAGATTTTTAGCAAACTCCAGAGTTCTTACTTTAAAGATACATATAAGGCTTCGTCCTAACTAGCAAACTGTGAGCTGACTGTACGCTGACTGATTCTGACTTGCGAATCAGACAAAACTCAATGTTGAGGAAGCAACAAGCGACACACTACAAGCTGCATAAAGTACACGCTGTTCGGACACTCCATTTAAAATCTTAAAATAAAAAAAGCTTTAAATTTTAAAAGAAACTGTTTATTTCTGGGTGTTCATATCTATTTAAGTATGTATTTAATTGCCTCGTCGGCTCAGTTGGTAGCGAACCTGCCTTCTGAGCTTGGGGGCGTGGGTTCGATTCCCACTTAGGTCAAACATATAAGTGACGAACATTTGTGTTTGTTCTATGTCTGGATGTTAAATATTTATTCAGGTATGTATTTTAAAATATTTATGTTTACATATCAGTCTCTGACAGCCATAGTACAAGCTTTGCTTAGTTTGGGATCAGGCGACCGTGTGTGAAATCCTAAATTTGTTATTATTTTGGTGACTAACTTTACTGGAAGCACACAGTCAGCCGCTCACATTGTGCTTAGTCAGGACGAAGCCTTCGATATTAATAATTCTTTAAATTATGATCGGGTATACTTTGCAGATATTGCCTTAAAAATACTTAGTAAAACAGTTAATCAATCCAGTCAAGATTTGACAATATAATTTTATTTATATGACTCTACACCCTTGACTCGATATTCCTAACTAAGTAAGTATATGGGCACTTGGTAAATGTTTATTCATCACGTCTTTATATTGAATTTGGTTACTTTTTTTTTGCAAAAATAATTATGCAGTAGGTACACTGAATACACGAACTTGATAGGTAATCATTTTGGCTTCAATTGACCTTGTTCACTTGAACAGAAACCTTGTTGATTTATTCATTCACAAGTGAACATCTGCCATCTCTAGAGGTATATTACAATAAATAAAATATAAGAAAACAAAACGAACATTATGCATCGCAATAACATACTGAGCTGTAATAAACTAGTGGATATCGGAATCCAATATGCAAATATTCGTACCCAAAAATCACAAGGGTAAAATAAAAAGAGAAAAGATACAGAAAATATGATAATCAAATGTACTGAAGTCGGCATTGTATCAAATGCTGGGAAAAATTGTTGGGTGAAAAAAGTTTTTGGTTTACGAGAAGTTTTTTCTTAGCATAGAGGGGGACGGCGACCAATACTTATTTTGTTTTTGGCCAACTGCCCAAAGGAGAGTATTTCGGGCATAAGGCGCAAATTATACAGGCCGGACGTAATGCGAGAAAGCGACGCGGACACAGTTCAGGCGCGGTGCTGTTTTATAACATGTTCAAATAAAATATAATTATGAAAGCGACATGTTTTTAACCCCCGACACAAAAACGACGGGTGTGTTTGTGTGTGTGTGTGTGTGTGTGTGTGTGGCATCGTAGCTCCCGAACGGCTGAACCGATTTTGATCTTAATTTTTTGTTTGAAAGGTGAACTGGTCGGGCGAGTTTTTAGCTATATGTTTGATTAAAATCGGTATCGGGGGTTTTTAAATTTTGAATTTATCATACATGACTGCGCATGATATGGTTAAATAATAAAAATCGGTTTAGTAAAATTTTTAATATTTTATAATTACACACAAGTGACGTAGCGCACACACAGTCACACAATGCAGTTCAAAGTTTTCACGCTAGAAACCGTGTCCGCAGCACGTCATCCTTGCCTTACGTCCGGTCCATATAATTTGCACCTATAATAATTAGTATGCATGTTTGTTTGTATTTAGCTATGTGACCTCATAATAACCCATATAGCTTGATCAATTTCAAAAATCAGTTCGATCACAGTCAGTCAGCCAGTCTTAGCGTTCAAGCCGTTTGAGAATAAAAAAATTAAAAAGCCTGGAAATTAAGTTGGCGTTCGTTAACATGTCGAAATACATCAAGCTGTTTAGGCTGTAGTACTTGCCAAAGAAACCTCATAAATACATACCTACTTACATACATACAAACATACACAATACATGTCGAAATACATCAAGCTGTTTAGGCTATAGTACGTACCAAAGACACCTCATAAATACATACCCACATACCTACTTGCATACATACAAACATACACATGTCGAAATACATCAAGCTGTTTAGGCTGTAGTACGTGCCAAAGAAACCTCATACATACTTACATGCATACAAACATACACATGTCGAAATACATCAAGCTGTTTAGGCTGTAGTACGTGCCAAAGAAACCTCATAAATACATACCTACAAACGTTATACCCTACCTACTTACATACATACGTACATGAATACACTATAAAAACATAACCCTCCTTCTTGCGTGGGTTAAAACAAGTAATTTCCGTACTAAAACTACGTTTTTATGTGACTTTACAGTCAGCAATAGTACATTTTTGAGGTACAAAGTAACTTCGAAAGTACTGAAACTTTATTGGCCGTCTATTATTACTATCTGCAGTTCCATGCAGTAAAGCATGATGAAAAATTCGTAGTTTTAGTTGACATAGTAGGTTTTTAAAGCGTACCTATAATCTTGTTTATACTGCTGGGGAATAAAAAAATCAATTTAGTTCAGTCACATATGCACTGGTTTTATTGCATTCTTTATTATCAGTCTCGATAATGTAATGTTCACATTTTTTAACACTAAATTTACTGGAATAGGTTTTATGTTAAAATCCAATGCAAAAGTCGAAAATTTTAATAGAAATCTATTTTCTGACCGAGGAAAAAGAAAGTATTAGAGTCTACTAGGAAAACTTTTTATTTGTATTTCTGTTGTATATTATCCCCTAAATATACCTACTAATAAAATATTCTGAGGCCAAACTATTTGGCCTCAGAATAGTTTTAGTTTGGGGGCTGAGCTACCCCACGTCCGTAGGAGTGTACTCTGTTCTGATTCCCTACACGTGGTCCCCGGGTAGTGCTAACCGGGTAGCAAACTCTGGTGGGAGGCTTCGGCCGTGGCTAGTTACCACCCACCGGACCAAGCCATGTCGTGAAATGACCTAGTCGTGTTTCGGGATGTAGTCCGGTTTAACCGTGCCGATGACGGGTCTGAGCAGTAGCGCACTTGTAGCGCCTCACTCAACTGCCGTCTTTGTACTTCTTTACTCTATAAAACTTCATGGCTAGAGTGAATAAGTACCTTTTAGGTCGTCGTGCTCTATCTTAGACCACAACGTCGTTTAACATCAGGCGAGTTAGTGGTCAAACGCCGACCTATTCTAAATAAAAAAAAAAAGTGTTTTGTCTTTTTTATTCTCTTAAACTTTTAACTCGATCGAAAAAGACTTAAACATTGTAAAACTTTTTTCCGAGACAACGTTTAATAGAGAGGTAAGGGGTACAGTACAACGGTACTGTACTGCAATACAGTAACGTACGTGTACAGTAATCTGCAAAATATCGAATTAGAACTAGAACTAAGTTGATAAAGGAATAATGCTAAATGGATATAATTAATTAGAATGGTTGCAAGGTTCAAATTGGTGGCGAACCACTATTCTTAAAATGATTAATGTTGTTCTGGTTCGCGTAATTATTAGTTCGATTAGTCCGTTACTTTGTACTTCTGTGTGTGTAATACCAGTAATACATCACAAAAATGGCACATAGCGGGAATGAGGGTATCGGCATCCATCTTGTGTGGACAGATCATTAAGAGCAGGACCGGGAACAACTGACGACGGCTGGTGCCGGACGTGTTAGGTCGCCAAAATGCTGCTTCAAGCTTTCCGTGGGAATGACAAGTCTAAACCTAAACATTTAAGGCCAAGTCTAAGGCCAAATCTAGGTCTAAGTCTATTATCAAAAGTTTTTCTAATCCAACTATACAGTAAAAGGTAATTTATTAGGTAGTAAGGTTATTAGGGTAAAAAAAATGATCGGATTTCATGTCAACAAAACTGTGCAAATGTGTACAAAACTGAGCAAGGGCAAACTTTGAATTTGGATTATTAAAAGTGTCGGATCTAATTAAATGTTATGATAGATATTGAATGTTTACAAATACCTATGGGTGCTCTTTTCAAAGCAAGCGTCGCCTAGTAGGCAAGCTCGCCTTGCCTTATCTTGCATCTCTTAAATGAGTTGAAATGAAACGCGAAGACAATATAATTGTGTTATTATATAGCCACTAAAAAAAGTTTTAAATGATGCATTTGTACATTGTCATAGCTTCCTAAAACATCTAACCCAACCTGCACCTGCAACAATTACATTTACAAAAATTTGCATCATCATTATCAATTCTCAACAAGAAAATTACATAACATATCGTCACGCCTTTCCCCCGGGGGGGCTGGCAGAGGTGAAATACAACATCGACACTTCCCCGGTCCCAAATGTGACAGGGGGCAAGCCTGTCACCATACACAGGGTTCCAGTCATGTAGATGACATACAATACGCACATTTGTACACACAATGAACAAATTGTTGCATGCTGCGTTGAATCCGCTCAAGAAAAGTTGCGTCAGACAAAAAGCAGTTAAATAAGGGAAAAAAATGTTTGCAGCATTTTAGTCTCGGTGAGGTGTTAATGGGTTATCGGAGCAGTCCCTCGTAATTTCTCTAATGTTTAGGCTATTAGAGTGGAGCTTACCATTGAAACGGTCACCTTTCAATAGTTGCTTTGCCAACACTGTAATCTGACTTAACTTCGAAACAGTGGATGTGGTTTACTTGTTATTTTAACAAGTTGTTTTTCACGCGTTTTTGTAAATCTACGAGTTATTAAGCTGCGCCCTTTGGTGTTATACCCGTCGATAAAAGTATGCATGTGTTAATCGATGGTATAAGCTATCTTCACACCAAATTAAATCTAAATCTATCCATCCGTTTCAGCGTGAAGAAGTAAAAACAAACACGCACAACTAGAAATTTTCGCCTTTATAATAATATTATAAATGCAAAAGTAATTTATTTCAAAGTCAAAGTCAAAATGTTTTTATTCAATTTGGATATCAAAGATGAACAAAAACGATGTTCGTTTGTTTGTTTATTACGCCTAGCACTTCACAACTGATCATCATGAAATTTTGCTTACACGTTGTCTATGGGAACGAAAAGGACACAGTACTTCATATCCCAGGACCGCGAGTGAAACCACGAGGCGCAGCTAGTATACTATAATCCATCTCTGACGCAAATTTTATCCAGATTCGTTTAACCGTTCCGGCGTTAAGTAACAAACTCGAATGAACTCTCGCATTTATAATTTTAGTGTGAAGTAGTAATGATTTGATTTGCTAAGACCTCACGCTTATCTCCACAACCCTCAGGCCAATTTGCTACAAATAAGAACTTTTTCTTTTATTGAAATTAAGAAACTTCGAGCAGCAAAATTTAAAACAATTCAAACATTGTTGTTGTGCAAATACATCAAGCAAACTTTATAAACTTCAAGCTTCAGTGGGTATTTCAGAAATACCAATTAGCGAAATCATTATTAACATAATTGACTATCTATTCGTCGAACCATAATTATTAAAAAAAAAATTATATTGTTCCACAAAATGTCCTGCATGAAGCATACAACAATAATTGTGGTCAGCAATTGAGAAATATTTTATCCAATATAACATTAAATCATGGCAGTTCGTCCATAATCGTTCATCCATTCATTTGCAAAATTAAATAAATTAAGCATTCGAACAAACCGTAATACACGATGGGATAACGTTTAAACTGATGCCCTATTTATCAACAAAAGAATTGGAGCTACACGGAAACAATTTATTCAGGAATAAATATGCATCAGAGTATGTAAGCTCCAACAGAAATACTCTACGAAAAGAGGTAATTTTTGCGTAGAGCATGCGTTATTAATACTCCAAAATCTAAAGGCTCAATTTCATTAGTCGTTGGAGCTCGCATTCGGTTGCTATCGCATGTGGGTGGGTATGTATGGGTGTGAGTGGTATGGTACATGCCATAGCGCCTGCATGCCAGGGTCGTTTTAATTAGTCGATAAAGTCCGCATGCGATATGTGAGAGATGTTTTGTTCTCGCATGTAGGTTTAAGTTGTGTAAGTGTAGGTTTAAGTTGTGTGTTAAAAACAAAATTTGTCGACAATTTGACATTTCCGCTAGAAACAAGTAACATAAGAAAAACAAAAACCAGGTTGCAAAATGTTGTACCCTATGTCACTTCCACTATCAAGATGATTCAAATGACACCCTACATGTCGAAATCTATCCAGCTGATTATGCTGTAGAGCATGCCAAAGCAACCTCATACATCCCTACATACGCTCGAAAACATAGCCAAAGGAGGTTATGTTTTCGATGTAGAGTCAGGTAAAAACAGTTTTGTCGATTCAAAACTCCATAATTTTTAATTTTTGGTAAACAAAAACCTTTAAATGTCAAATTTATCTCATAAAAAGTTTTCCGATTTATAGGCTAACGAGATTTCCTTCCCTCAATTCCTAGAACTGCCACCAATTTGGCTACTGTTACAACATCGGTACAGCCAGCGGGCATTTTGGGCATACGTCCGAAAAATTCAATTTTAATTTTTACACCGCAATGAAAACGCGTCACGTAGGTATTTGTTACGTATTTTTATTGTGTTGTGTACAATATAAAACTCGAGGTAATTTTGTTATGTATGTGGCTTTATTGTTAAGAGTAGATTAGACTGATAATTTTCATTTTCCTCATTCATTACCTATCTTTGTTTCATGATTATCATCATCTATGATTCAAAAATGTCACATTATGTGGCACCTCTTGATCTGCAGTACTCACTAGATGCGTTAAGCAGTATCTAATGCTACAGTATGAGATGCTGATGGTGCTCTTTAGAGCATATTACGTTGTAGAGCATTTTACGTTGGAGAGCAGCTTGCAATACATCTTACTTTAGATATACAGCGTATTACGATTCAAAGCAGCTTGTAATACAAAACATCTTACGATGGAGCAGCTTACGATACAAACGATCTTACGATATATGTGATTTATAATTATTTTTTAGCTTATGATACAGGACATCTTACGATACCTATAGAACATAATAATGTTAGTAATAAATATATATAGCATCTGAAAATATATTTCATCCTGCTATGTAAAGCATATTACGACACAGATGATTCTTATGACACGCAAAATAATACGCGTCGCATATACTCGTAGCACCTTATCTTACAGTTTAGAGCATAATAATATTACGACACATAGCAGTCTTACTACACGCAGAATAATACGCGTCGCATATAGCACCTTATCTTATGATTTAGAGCATAATAATATTGCGACACAGATCAGTCTTATGACATATAATACGCGTCGCATATAGAACCTATCTTACGAATTAGAGCATAATAATATTACGACACAGAGCAGTCTTACGACACGCAGAATGATACGCGTTGCATATAGCACCTTTAAGCATATAGCAGCTTATCTTACGATTTAGAGCATAATTATATTACGACACAGAGCAGAGTCTCATGACATATAATACGCGTCGCATATAGAACCTATCTTACGAATTAGAGCATAATAATATTACGACACAGAGCAGTCTTATGACACGCAGAATGATACGCGTTGCATATAGCACCTTTAAGCATGTAGCAGCTTATCTTACGATTTAGAGCATAATTATATTACGACACAGAGCAGTCTTACAACACGCAGAATAATACGCGTCGCATATAGCGCTTTATTTTACGATTTATGTAGTATGTAGTCCGGTGTAACCGCTAAGAAGACGGGTCTGAGCAGTAGCGCACTTGTAGCGCCTCACTCAACTGCCGTCTTTGTGCTTCTTCACTCTACAAAACTTCAAGGCTAGAGTAAATAAGTACCTTATAGGTCGTCGTGCTCCATCTTAGACCACAACGTCGCTTAACATCAGGCGATTTGGTGGTTAAACGCCGACCTATATTCTATATTAAAAAAAAAAAAGATTTAGAGCATAATAATATTACGACTCAGAGCAGAGTCTTATGACATGCAGAATAATACGTGTCGCATATAGAACCTATCTTACGAATTAGAGCATTATAATATTACGACACAGAGCAGTCTTATGACACGCAGAATAATACGCGTCGCATATACAAGTAGCACCTTTAAGTGGATATTGGTCTACAAAGAGGCCAGACGTTGATTGATGAAGCGGGTCACACGTTTGGCTCCAATAAGCTCGGGCGCACTTTTTGCGATAATGTAAGGCTTTAACGATTTTTCGTAGAAACTTAGTATAAGTTATGTCATTAGGAAATGCTGTTAATGTTTTGCGCTCACCTATTTACGTTTTTACGTAGAATTGGTCGTGTTGGGCATTTTTTTGTAATAGTAGATTGTTGTACAAAGGGATAAAATGACCCATTATACAGAGTGTTACAAAAACCCGGTTGCATAATTGAAGGGCATCTACACACACTTATAAGTATTCATGCAAAAATACCAAAAAATGCACATTAAAAATAGTAAGAGTTATGACAGTTTTAAGAACACAAGAAAAAATGGAAATTTTACAAAAATGTTAACAAATCTGTATCATATGTTGGCGGCTTTTATTCTTAGAAAGTAGCGGCATGACGGGAATAGTTTACAAATAAAACCGACGCGATTAGTGGCTGCGTTCACGCTTTAGGAGGGCGGAGCGCGATGTGTGTTCAACATTTTTAACAGTCAATAATTATTTTAAAGTAGCATAATTGCATCCTCTAGTCGATACTGGAAGCGCACTTCGCAGATACAACAGGGTTTTTGTAACACCCTGTATACAAGATAGTTTTACTCCGGAGCTTTAGTGAGTCGCTTTCAGTTCCATTTTGAGGAAAAAAAAAACTTTTTCGCTCAGAGCAAAATAAGCTGTTTTATCCTTCGCTCTGGTACGCTACTACAATGACGGACTTTTTGAGCAAGAGAAGTACAAAAATATTTTATTACTAGCTGTCACCCCGCGACTTCGTTCGCGTTTATTATTTATATATTTATAAATGTACATATATATATATGTGAGCTATCCTATCTATTAAGTTAGATCGAACTGCACACGGTATGCAAATTTGATTGAAATCGGTTTAGTAGTTTAGGAGTCTATAGCGGACAAACAACGTGACACGTAATTTATATATATTAAGAAGAAGAAGATGAACAAGCATAAAATATTTTTAAATATCCCTAAAATTACTGAAATCTGGAAAATAGATGATGTAAGGATAGTTCAAAATAATGAAGACACCCCACTAATTTTTTCTCGACCGAGCGAGAACTAGCGAGCGAAGCGTCTCTGCCTCAGCTTCGAACAAAATGCTTTCGTATAAAACTCTGTCTTCGTCTACAGGTCGCCTTTGATTCTCTTGAAACTTAAATCATATCTCTGCCATTTTGAAAAATTTCCAAAAACTGCCTAGACAAACAAAATCTGTATAATTTCGAACCTTCTCAGGAAATTTCACGAGAATCGGTTGAGGAATGCAACCTGTAGAGGAGAACATACGTCAGCTGCAAGCCACTAGTTTTATTTTCATCATTAGCTTCTAGGATTTTTTTTTTATGTAGAATAGGTTGGCGTTTGACCACCAACTCGCCTGATGTTAAGCGACGTTGTGGTCTAAGATGGAGCACGACGACCTATAAGGTACTTATTCACTCTAGCCTTGAAGTTTTGTAGAGTGAAGAAGTACAAAGACGGCAGTTGAGTGATTTTCGGGATTGGTTATTTGTTTTATCTGGGTTTTGTCTGAGTGTTAATGTGTATTTATGTATGTATTTAAAAATATCTAAGTATCTATATCAGTCTCTGGCAGCCATAGGACAAGCTTTGCTTAGTTTGGGGTCAGGCGACCGTGTGTGGAAGTGTCCCGAATTTTTTTTTTTCTTTTTTGTGTTTCTAGAGTTTTCTACTTGCCAATCTGTTGAAAACATCTTTTAGCCAAAATAAAAACAAAAACTTCAATACGCTCACAGAAACAATCCGTAAAACGAGGAAATTGACCGTGAATTTTTCCAAAAGGGAACTGACAGGCTGTCTGCAATAAAAAAGGGTTCCTTGTTTTTCATTACACAATCCTTTTCAGCTAATAAGGGTTCTACCTACTTCGTCGCTCTTGATACTTTACAGACAAACAGTAACTCACATACTTTTTATTAAACCTTTAAAATTTTCTCTCTTGTATTTCAGTCCTAGCCTATCTAAGAACCTACGTATTTGAATATAGGGTCAACTGGGGCAAATGCGTCTATGGGGCAATTACGTCTTTCAAGAATTACTGACAAACCATTCACAAATCAGGCGCCAGCTACATCTATTTTTCTATCTATAGTTACAATAATCTGTACAAGATAACGTTAGTTGCCTGATTTATAGTTTGTCAGTAATTCTCGAAAGACGCAATTGCCCCACAGACGCATTTGCCCCAGTAGACCCTACATCTACTTTTATTTTTCTTCCATATGACAAGGTGGTTATCTCTAGAAACACGACAATCTGATCATGATTAATGTAATCATGATTAATGTAATAATGATTAATGTAATCATGATTAATGTAATCATGATTAATGTAATAATGATTAATGTAATCATGATTAATGTAATCATGATTAATGTAATCATGATTAATGTAATAATGATTAATGTAATCATGATTAATGTAATCATGATTAATGTAATCATGATCATTGAGGTTTCTTAGCTGTGGCTTATCATTTTCAACTTCTGACCCCAATCAACTAATGTGGTTACCGCACGTTCCTCTATACGTCTGTGTCATACGTCATAACTGAATAGGTAAACTCCCTATAAGATTACCACATTAGTCGATTGGGGTCAAAAGTGAAAATATTAAGCCACAGCTAAGAAACCTCAGTGATCATGATTAAGGTGTATGGTAAAATTTTAGAAAATATTTTTGATAAATTTACCTCTATCAATGCAATGAAAACAGTATTACAAAGTATTTTTCATGTTAATATTTATAACGAGTGCTGAGAAAAACGTAAATACGTATTTTTATGGGGTTACGTTTTTCTAAGTAAAAACTAATAGCCTAATCATTGTTATTTGCAGTATGTTTTTAACCCCCGACAAAAAATACGACGGAGTAAGTATGAGTAAGTTTGACGTGTCTTTGGCAATAAATATATTTAAATTTCATTTCATTCCTTTCATTTCATTTCATTTCTCTGTCTGTGTGTGTATGTATGTGTGTGCGTGTGAGTGTGCGTGCGTGCGCGCGCGTTTGGGTGTATGTGTTAGTGTCTGTGCAGCTCCCCAACGGATGAACCGATTCTGATTTTGATTTTTTCTTTTGCTTAATCGGTGTTGGGGTTTTTTTTAATTTTTTTATTAAAAATTCTGCTTTTATTAACCAACATTAGAACATTTTAGATCCAAACGCGTTACTGTTAGCATAAGAGCTAATAAGCCAGCCTCTTTATCAATTCCCGCTTCAGACTTACCTCAATGAAACGGTTCTGGGATGGGTATACCTACTCTCGTATACACTCGATACCCGAATTCATGGACCTCTGGCATTTTGATAACCTTTGATGTGTACTTAAGTGAGTGTGTACTCAAGTCGTTAATATTAGGATGACCGAGCATTTAGGGTATTTGAAGTGTTCGGCTAATTTTAGACTGAAGAGTGTCAGATATTCTCAGATCAACTAGAATATCAGATGGCGCACGGCGTTTGATTTAGGTGAAGCCAAGAACCATCAAAAAACTACGCTACTGTCGTATATGTACACAACACTCACACATTGACGCAAAAAAACTACGCTACTCGCTTCGTCAGTACTAACCTGGACGTCACGCTGAGAACATACAAAAAAATTCTGGAACGATGCCGTCATGTGCTGTGAAATCCGATGGAATAATTTTCCATGTGTAAATATTGTTATTATCATCTCATTAAATAGTAAACAGCATTGTTTTAGGTTACAATTTCGGATACTTAAATTTACATGGTGCTTTTTTTTATTTTATTGGCAACTGGATACAAAGTCCATAATGCCATTTTAGGACTTGACAATGACATTACATGAATTTGTGGAATGTCGTGCAGTGTTGTCATAATCGCATTTTTTTCTCCAAAATATTATTTTAAATCCTAAGACTTTTATAGGTTCCCAATTAAGATTGAAAAAGCGACATTAAAAGAATGGGTATATACAAAAAAGTCAAAATGATCAAAAATGGCAATCATCAAAAAGAGATGTTGTCTTTTCAGACCATTTTAATAAAAGAGACTTTTACCTGACCAAGCTTGGCCTTCGCCGTCTGAAAAGGACTGCGTATCCCATCAGGGTAAGTTTTAATTTTTTACCAACGAAAAGTTGTTTTCAATTCAACGCGTATAATTTTTTTTTTCTGATTACGTATTATGGTTCCATACTCAAGGGGTGCTACCAGAACCCTAATACTAAGTCTACTATATTGCCTTCCGTTGAATAATTTAAAAAAATCTTTATTTCAAAACTGTCGTCCAGTTTAGGTATTATGATTAAGGTATGATGATGATTTTTTGGCAATTGATATTTGGCAAACATTTGATTAATTAACCTGGGAACTATTACATGAATTCAGTGGAATGCGGATACATACGTTGGAAAACTACAATACTCAGGGTAATTTTTTTTTTATGGCAACACTTCCACAGCACACATGTAACAAGAAGTGGCTTCACCTACATCATACGCCGTGCGCCATCTGATATTCTAGTTGATCTGAGCAGATATTATAATCTGGATCTGACTCTGAGTAGGGCTACGTAGGCAGTAATTATAATTGACCCACACGTCAACCTGAAATACGCACACACACTCACGACAAGCTGAAACATAAATTACTAATTTTTGTGTCAATTTGTATGATTGCTTATACCTAACTACTTATTTTTTGTTCCGATTTCTTAATTTCTAAGCTGTTTTCTGTGTTGAACTTATCTTTTTTAAACGCTACATTTAAACGGTTCTTAATTAGCAGTGAAAACGTATTAACGTGAAAAATAAACTGTAATAGAGAGACTGAATTGGCTACTATTGTATTTACGACTATTATCCTATTTTAAATAGTAATATTATTAGTAATTTATACTAATATTATAAATTTGAAAGTAAAGTTCTTCGTTCGTTTATGTGGTACAAAGTAACGCCTTACCAAACGTTCACGCCTTAAGTACGAAACCGATCATTGTGGAATTTTGCTTAAACGTTGCAAGGGTACAGAAAAAAGCATAGGCACACCTATCATCTAAAAAAAATTGGTTAGTGTGGGACTGTGGGTGAACCCACGGGCAGGGCTAGTTTATCTTATCTTATATCTTTAAATGAGCAATTCTTGTATATATATATATAATTGGAATCTCGGAATCGGCTCCAACGATTTTCATACAATTTAGTATATAGGGGGTTTCGGGGGCGATAAATCGATCTAGCTAGGAATCATTTTTAGAAAATGTCATTTTATTCGTGTTTTATCGATAATCAACTTAAACATAAACTTGGAAGAAAAATAACAAAAAGGAGGCGTTTGAGTAGTCTCAACTGAAAAATATGACTCTTTCTGACATCTATTGGCAAATAATAATACTATTTTTTGTGAGCAACTAATTGCTTTAACGACACAACAGCAGATGACGTTGTTAAGTAACACGAAGTCAATGAGTGTTTGCTTTGAGGTTAGACTAAAATCAATTGTTTATTTTCCAAAAAACACAATTAAAAAAAATAAAAATACCGAGCAAAGCTCGGTCATCCCGGTACTTAAAATATTAACTACGCTCCGCGGTTCCACCATTTTTTTTTTTCAAAATAAACAATACCATTTTTTTACCCCCGACATCGTGCATGCAAAATTTCAAGGTGATTGATTAAGTAGTTAGGGCATGAAAGCGTTACAAATAAACAAACGTACAAACTCACTTTCATATCCTAACTTCCTAATCCAAACTAATATTATAAATCATCTAGTTGCGATGTGATAGCATCTGGTTTGCATGACCTTATTCTCCCTAGCCCGTTCTTCCATAAAACAACCAAGAGTACGAAAAAGCGGCATCGTTTTATGGTTGACATACCTACAACACGCACGAAACGCTTTGATTTCTCATTTCTCATACGGACCGCAAGAGTGTGGAATACTCTGCCAGACTGTGTGTTCCCTGACACTTATAATCTGGGTGTCTTCAAGTCTCGAGTGAATCGGTTTCTTCTAGGCAAGCGTGCTCCATCGTAGGCCGCAACACTGCTTATCATCAGGCATGTTGGCGGCCAAACGCAAGCCTATTATGTAATAATAAAAAAAAAATGCGAAAGTTAGTTAATTTGTTTGTTTGTAACGCTTTCAGCTCTCAACTACTCAACCATCATCATTAAATTTTGCATACATGTTGACGGGGGTACTAAAAAGGACATAGGGTATTTTTTTATCTCGAAAACATTAACAGTTCCTGTGGGAACGCGGGTGGAACCGCGGGTCACAGTTAGTTTATAATATAGGGTCAGCTGGGGCAAATGCGTCTGCGGGGCAATTGCGTCTTTCAAGAATTACTGACAAACCCTTCAAAAATTAGGCAACAAGCGCCATCTTGTACAGATTATTACAACTAAAGATTTAAAAAAGATGTAGGTGGCGGCTTGTTTGTGAAGGGTTTGTCAGTAATTCTCGAAAGACGCAATTGCCCCAGTTGACCCTTCCTTAAATTATAGTTAGGAAGTTAGGATAGGTTTAGTGTGATGTATTAACAAGTTGCTGTCTGTATAGCTCTAAAAGCGATTAATAAATTGCTCTAATTATCTAATTACTCTACTATATGCCTCTCTTGCATAATTTACATACCATTCATATTAAAACGAAAATGAGTAAAAATCTCGTGTAGTCTAACAAAACTTTTGAAACCTCTTTAGCACTTTACCAAATTTATTTTTGTCCCTAAGTAATTGATGTTTATAATGGAAACACGTTTTGCTTTCATCCGAAAAGAGGAACAAATTCATTTGATCGTAACAAATAACACGTAAGGTTGATACATACGAAGTGTTATGAGGTTCTGTATCTTGTTTCTAGACATGCTTAGGAATAAGAAGAAACTATAACTAATGACGTGCGTATTTGTAACTAATGACTCCCCCAGCTTTGCACTGACCTAGAAACCTTCCCTGAAAAAATATTTAATTGATGATTAGAACCGCATCAAAATCCGTTGACGCGGTTCAAAATCAGAGAGAATAAATCATAGAGTATATGTATATCTCTAACATCTCTTAAACCAAACAGACTCAGACAGACGCAAAAAGCGACTTTTTATATTATGTAGAAATTTGCAATTGGACAACGACTTTAATAATTTGAAACAGGTACAAATTGATTTTCAAGTACACTATTTGTACATGTACTAATAAAACTACTTTTTTTGAGTTGCAAATACGCTGTAATTGACCACAACAATTGTTATTGCCCAAGACTAAATACAATCGCTACCCATATACGTTATACAAAAAGTTCTAAGTCATTTCTTATTTCTATCTCATGACACTCTCACTGAAACTGACACGAGAGAGATGGAAACAAAAACAACGTCGAACACTCTAAAATCAAAAATGAAGCAGAAAATATGAACACGAAATATCGAATACATAAAATATTCCAGTCAAATACCCACTTAATTCCAACAAAGCACTGGCCTAAAACACGCCGCACTTCAGAAAACAATTGCTAAGATTCCCGCATAAACTCGGGGCTCGTAAACGCGCCGTTTTAATGTTGTTCCCAAAGAACTCTAAAACAGCAAAAGGAGGAGGAGTTCAATTTATCTATGTCAACCCCTCAAGAGGCAGACACCGTGAAATCTCGACTCCATTAAAATTGTATTCGTATTTTATTTATGCCAGGTATTCTACAATTTTGATGGTGAAATAAATTGGGGCGTTCCGAAATTTCTTTAATATAATTTCTGAGTTTGATGTCACTCATTTTTTAGGTGAAAATATTCGTCTGTCAATCAAGACAAAGTGATAAAAGATTTACGTGTGGTGCGATTTACATTTGTTATTTACTGCATCACATCACACTAATATTTTAAAGGCGAAAGTTTGTGAGTGTGTTTGTTACTTCTTCACGCTCAAACGGATGTCCGGATTTTGATAAAATTTGGTACGGAAGTAGCTTATACCTTGGATTGATACATAGGCTACTTTTTAACCACGGGTAAAACCGCAAGGCGCTGCTAGCAACAAATAAAAGTAAATTAAAAATAAATACATCAACATTTAACACGTATTGTATGTCTTGAAAGGAGCTTACTATAGAAATGATCCTGTTAAGTAAGGATTTCATACCACACACACACATACTCAAGGGCTCATAACCCAGCCGATCGCAAAAGGACGGGAAAATTACAAAAAAAAACATTATTCACGATTCACTTGTAAAATATGCTTTATAAAACATTTAATACAATCAAAATGTGAATATTATAGTAATATCCGTTTGGGGTATAGACGATGGGTTCGTGGGGCCGGCCGCTTTGAGGCTTTTTCGTGACCTGGCCAGGCGATTGGTGGAAGCGTCGGGTGTCCAGAATGCTGGCTTTTACTTCGCACAGAAGCTGAGCATTGCCATTCAAAGTGGCAATGCCGCCAGCATTCTGGGGACCTTTCCTTCCACTAATGGTCTTTTAGTTTAAATTTTTGTGATTTATTTCGTTTTTTTAAGTTCTAGTTTTTAGTTCATAGTTTAAGTTTTCTTTAATTTTCTGTTTTTATTTTGAGTTGTGTACAAATAAATACCTAATATAAATGTGAATGTGTTATTCTAACAAACTTTGCTCATTAAGTTGCGCTAAGTTTGCTAAGTGCTCGTTAAATAAACAACAGTTACGAATATTTGAAATATTTCCAAATTAATTCCCAGCAGCAAACGGTTTGTGTCAGTTCACCCCAAGTTCGTGCAGACGACACCAAAACATAAATTCAAGTGCAAGTGTAGCATCTTAACGTTAATTAAGGTAAGAACGGACTGGGACAAATTGAGATAAATTATTTGGTAGACATTGGGCCAAAATAATCGGCCGTGAGAACGATAGCGAGCGACGCATCTATACTTCAGCTTCGACAAAAATGCTTTTGTATGTCCGATTTCTGTCCAGCGATGCTATTCGGAAACGTTTCCGATCGGATCCTAGAAATTTCAAACTCAAATTGTTCGAATCTCAGTCTACTTTTATACATTTTGGAATAGGGAAACAAGTATAAATCCGATCGGAAGAATTAGTCACGTTTAAAAACTTATGAATATAGACTGAGATTCGAATAATTTAGGCTTACATTTTTGAAATCCGAACGGAAACGTTTCCGAATGGTTGTGAATAGCCCTGCAGATCTCCGTCTGGATCTCTGTCCAGGGACCCTATTCGGAGATTTGAGATATTCATCTCACTTTTTTTCGTCCTTGTTGCTCTCGTTTGAAACGTCATAGGTGTGAGAGTGACCAAGATAAAATCTCATCTCATCTCACGCGCAGGAATAGCCCTCCAGACCTTTGACTTCCTCTACAGGCCGAATTTCTTGACCGATTTTCTTGAAAATTTGTGAGCAGGTTCGCAACTGTTGGTGGGTGCCCTGCTCACAAAATTTCACGAGAATCGGTTCAAGAATGCGAACCTCCAGAGGAAGACCAATCAGCCACGAGCTTTACAGCTAACAGAGTCACTAGTAAAATAATGTACTGGCTCATTTGGCCGTGGTTTTGCTCGCGTTTGATAGCTTACTTTACTCAGTGATAATGTATCAGTGTTAATAATCAGTCTTAGATTTTTTTAAATCGAACCAGTAGCATTTTTTTTTTAAATAAATTCGGGACACTTCCACACACGGTCGCCTGATACCAAACTAAGCAAAGCTTGTACTATGGCTGCCAGAGACTGATATACATACTTAGATATTTTTAAATACATACTTAAATATATATTAACACCCAGACATAGAACAAACACTAATGTTCATCACATTAATGTTTGTCCTAGGTGGGAATCGAACCCACGCCCCCACGCTCAGAAGGCGGGTTCACTACCAACAGAGCCACCGAGGCAGTTGAGGAGATTATTTTATTTATCCGAAACAGAAACAGAAACATCCGCACTCTACCTCTTCACGAATTATTAAAATATAACTATATTATATAGTGTATATTAAAAGTTATTAAAAGTTACTAGCTAATAATTAATGCAATATTTAATTGATTTAGTACTTTTGAGTTGTTAGTCAACTTGAATGCGAAGAATTCGGCTGCGCGGTCGAGACGCTGCCTTCCATATGTAAGGCATTTGAGTTTTGGTAAAACTACCAAATTAAGAACTAAGTTTTTTAATTGGTAGGTCAAATTTAACTGGTCTTTACTTTTATACTGTCTGCCACCGATTATGGAGCCGTTGTAACATTTAACTATTATGAGTTGAAGGAAACTCAAGGCAGGTCAAATAGAACTAGAACCAGCCAGTTTTTTAAGAAGGTGTTATTGCTTTATTTCTAACAAGCTGCGCCCCGCGTTTTCACCCGCGGTTAAAAATCCTATGTGCTTTTCTAGACTATAATCCATCTCTGTGCCAAATTTCATCCAGATCTGTTCAGCCGTTCTGGCGTTCCATCCATTCTTACAAACTTTTGCTTTTATAATATTAGTAGGATAGATTTAAATTTTTTATTGTTTATAATGTTCGACCATCTTTGCTTTTTCAAACAACAAATTGTACTAAGAATTTACATTCCTGAAGAAGTCGTGAGAAGCCGACCAGTACGACAGTTGGGACAAAAATAAAATATTGTTCTACCGACCTCCACTGGTGGCCGTTTTTGTGGTGGTCTTTGGGAGTAAGCCTCTTCAAGGACTGTAGTTTCGAACAAGGCCATTGTTCTCAATCAAATTTTCCTAATTCACTGAAACCTGATGTAATCATACCCTTAAGAGGGTGCAGGTAAACTGCAAGGTCTGGCCAATTAATAATACTCGGCCAGATGTTGTCCAACTTTTGAACTCCGAAACTGTACGCCGTTTACCCTAAACTTAACGGCCGTTGTTCTTGTTCATTATGAACGGAAGGAACGACGTCGCAGGTTTTTAGGATGTGAGAATTCGAATAGCTCGTTAAGTTTGCTGTTTTATTTGTTGAGAAAGGGTTAAGATGTTTCCATATAAAATTACGAGCTACAATACTGCAAAGTGTAGAGGGAAGTTTTCTCGACCTACAGAAGAACGAATAGTGTAGGCAGTGTTCAAGGCTTCACTTAAGTACTTACTTAGTTAATTTATACAAGTCGTGAAAAGATTTATGTACGTTTAAGTTGTTAATAAAATAAATTAAGTCATGAAAACAAAAATAAAGCTAATTTCATTACCTAACTTTCAACTTAGGAAAATGTAAGGTTCCTTTGATTCAAGAACTCCTAAGTTTTTCTATGTTTGTTCATTTTTACAGGAGACAGTGGACAGCACTTCTTACTTGCATCATTAAACAAGAAATTAGAACGCATTTTTGATAACATGTCCATATTTTCATAAACAAAAATCGAACGATCGCCTAATTTTCAAACTGTACTTAGTTGAAAATAAAATTAATAAAAAAAAAAAAATTTAAAATTATAGCTAAATTAATAATCTGCCTCAACTAAAATTCAGTGTCATCTATAACTTCTCTATCTGAAAGAATGAACCACATTCCATAGATCTGTAGTCTGTAACTAAAACAAATGAAAACGGATTTTCAAACGGACACGTTCAGACATAATTCTTAGCGGGTTCATTTGGCTTGTTAATTGAAAAAAGTAGAGCCTGATAATCCGTCGTACTGCAATGCGGAGCGGGTACTGAGCTCTGTAATTACGACTAACGAGAATGCAACACGAAATACTATTTTGAAAAGCTTGTTCTTGAAAATCTTGACAATAACTCACTAGATAATATTATAAACGCGAAAGTGAGTTTGTTTGCTACGCTTTTACGCCTTAAAAAAATCGTGAAAACTGAAAAGAAATTTCAGCAACTGAAACTGCGAAACACTTCTATCTCTTCAACAAAATACTTTCGACGAATCAACTCGTAACAGAAAAACTGATGCAAAAATGCAGAATAATTGGAATTGGAATTTGTGACTTGAAAAGGCAAGTTTTCATCACAGTACAGGTTACCTCTGCCGGATTTATTAGTACGATACTGAATCCTACTAAACCGTTTCAATGTCGTTTTACTATCGTCCCTCTGATCAGAGTAACTCCCCGTAGTCAGCAGGATTTGTGAATAAGCCAGCGCTCTGTTCTATTTGTTGCCAGATACCCGCGCTTGGCCTAACTAGTGCTTTTGGGGTTTATTGAAAAATGCGGTTTTGGCGTGCACTTGTAACCTTTATTACGTGGAAACAGCGTGAGTTTTGTGTTTTGGGTGTGATTCAGATCAGTTTGTATATCGGTCAGGTTTTAAGGGGGCGGTATTAAATGCGGTATTATAATTAACGGTATTATAATGCAATAATGCAGCACTGGACTAGGCTGCATGTTGAGCACTCTGGATCCAAACCTAAATTTAGACTGCGCTAAGATTATAATTTTGTTTTGTTCCATTTTTATTTTATTTAACAATTTTTTTTTTATTTTTTTTTACTATTTTTATTGTTTTTATTTTATTGACTGGACTGATTTTTATTGATTTTAGTGATTGTAATTTTTAATTTGATGTGACATTAATTTTGTAATTTTGTATTTGATTTTAATTTTGATTATTTATGATAAAATATGATTATGTGATTATGTGAAATACGACTATGGACTGGTTCTGAAATAAATGATTTTTAATTTAATTTAATTTAATTAAACACTCACACTAGATAGGTATACTAAAGTGGGATTAACCCAGTTTAGTAGCGGGTGTTAGGGATACTAAGCTAAAAAACAGGTGTAAGAACTTAACATAACATACATATACATATCGTCTCAATAATACAACACCCACACTTTGCCGTAAGAACTTATCTTTCTGAATAGGTTTTACTAAGGGACTAATCCCGAAAAAAACAGCTGTTTCATAGAAAAATGTCATTGACACGCGGTATTTCAGGGTTGGGCCATAGAAAAAGTTTTTGAACTTTTTCTATAAAAACAGCTGTTCCATACCTTTTTGATGTGTCAATGACATTTTTCTATGAAACAGGTGTTTTTTTTCGTGATTGGTCCCTTAGTATAAACTATTCAGAAAGATAAGTTCTTACGGCGATGTGTGGGTTTGAGACGATTTACGAGTATATACGGATATGTATGTTATGTTAAGTTCTTACACGTGTTTTCGGCTAAGTACCATCTCTTAATACCCGTAACCCAGTAGAGCTAGTCTAAACCAACTTAGATTCATCATAAATCTACCTATCTATTGTTACTTTGAGCATAAATACATACAAATAGCGTCTTAGCCCAGTTTTGAATCCAACACTGGGGACAGTTTGCATTGTAGTTGTTATTGTATTTGTTCTCTGAACTAAGAACGTATCCGACGCTTTGCCTCCCTACTTCTGTGTTTGGTTACCTGGATTATGTAAGACATTTGTTTTGGGAACTGGTAGAGTTTCTTAGGTTTTGTTTATAGCTGCAAAAGATTTAGTTTTCTATGATTTTGATTTAGTTTAGTGACGCATTTTTCTTTTTGTGTTGAAGGCTAACTGTGAGCAGATTATAAAAGTAGAGTATGGTGTTTAGTGGCGTGCTTTGAAACCAACTGGCTCTGACAGCATGTCCATGTAACCTAGGGAGCAATTCAATCATCAGTGATTTTAAGCCGTTGCTGGTACGTCTTTACGGCTATACTATCGTAACGTCAACGGTTTAATTATGCAACTGCTTGGTTAGCTGAATAGCCCCCTACAAAGCTCCAGCCAGAATCAAAATCTACCCCTAAAAATGTATTTAGGTTGTAACAGCACGAAAAATTTACACGCGCACACCGCTGATATTACATTACCAAAATTATATTTTCCTTAGCATAAGAGCTATAATATCCACAATTTAAACGACACGATACACGAAGCATACGTTAGCCCGCTTCAAGCTTCACTGAGCAATTTTCCGGACAATTTCAAGAGATAAATTTAGAAAACGCTATTTTTAAAATTTCGCCGGTGATTTTTCGGCTTCTACGCTGCTTCAGTGACGGATGCTCGAATCTTTTAGGAAGAATGCTGGGAGAGAAAGTCTTTTGGGTCAGTGGTTATCTAGACAGTAAAAGAGCTAAATGTGTCGAGAAATTAGGGATTTAAAGTACGCAGTTCAAACTATTCGATCGGAAAAATTGATGACACGGTCTTGAACTATAATAGGTTTTAGGCAAAAATCTTGGGACCGCTTACTCACTCTGTCTAGAAAGTTTTACGAGTTTCTCACGAATCAAAGTATTTTCACACAAATATATATATATATTTTTATCGACGTATGGATCTCCAATGAAGTCCAAGAATGAAAGGTCCTATTGTGGGGTCATTTATTTAGTTTAAACTTTAAAGCCTAATGAAAAAAATATTGATTTTAAATAAAATTATTGAAAAAAAATTGCCTATTGAAATACAACGTGTAGGTTTTTGGTATAAGGGTGATGTTGTTCTATTTGTCAAAGTAAACCGTAATTATTCCAATTTCCAATTTCTTGGGAATAATTTGCAATTTGCTCACTCAACTGCCGTCTTTGTTCTTCTTCACTCAAAAACTTCAAGGCTAGAGAGAATAAGTGCCTCATGGGTCGTCGTGCTCCATCTTAGACCACAACGTCGCTTAACATCAGGCGAGTTGATGGTCAAACGCCGAAAACTATTCTACATAAAAAAAAAAAAAAAAAATCCCAAGAAAATAATCGAGTCTCCATACAAAATAACTAGCCATATGATACATTTCGTATGAAGACATCTTTTTTTCTCAAATTTTTGCATAATTTTGTTCTAAAAGTTGTTCACTTTGACGGATAGACACCCTTAGGTATGACTTCACTCAAAACCAGTACAGTAACTTTTTACAGTTCCACAAAACTATATAAAAAAACTTTCAAGTAAGCTTTTTTCTGATAATTTATACTACTTAGTAGCTCCTTTGAGCTGTAAAGCTCGCGGCTGACGTATGTATTCTTCTACAAGTCGCATTCATGAACTTTTGAAAAAAAATTGTGAGCTGGTTCTAGAATTATACAGATATGTATTATGAATCGTACAGTTTTAGATTTTTTTTCAAAATGGCGTAGATAAATATAGTTCCTTTTTTGGAAAAAAAAAAGTAGAGATCAAACAAAGATCCAAAATTTTTAACAAATATCCAAGATTTTTAACAAAGATCCCGACAGAGATCAGGGGGGCTATTCCTGCACGTGAGATGAGATGAGATTATATCTTGGTCACTCTCACACCTATGACGTTTCAAACGAGAGCAACAAGGACGAAAAAAGGTGAGATGAAAATCTTTAAATCTCCGAATAGGGCCACTGGACAAAGATCCGGACAGACATCGGACATACGAAAGCATTTTTGTCGAAGCTTAAGCATAGACGCTTCGCTTGCTATCGCTCACTCGGTCGAATATAGCAACGCTGTTATCTAAAACTGAAAAAGCTAAAAACAAATATAAAAAAAACAACAACAACAACAACTCTTTATTAAAAACATAAAATAATTACAATAGTACTTAAATAAGGCTTAACTAAGTTTTTAATGGGCGGCCTTATCGCTCAAAGCGATCTCTTCCAGGCAACCTGAATGGGCAGGAACATTTATATAATAGAGGCCTTGAAAGTTATAAAACATAATTTTACAAGACAAAAAGTAATTAGATAAAAAAAAAAAATATCAATAATAATTAAAAAAAAACTATGTAAAACAAACAATCTGAAATATTTCAACAAAATGGTCATTATTTTCATTTTGGTTGTGCTTTTTTTCAGTCTTAAAACCTGTTTATTTTTACAAGGTAAGATATCTTCCTTAAGTTTAAGGTGTGTTTTATTTTAGGCTGTGCAATCTCACGGAATCGCTTTATAAATCTTTAAGTCACTGGGGTCGGTTATCTTCCCCTTTATGGTAACCGTTGGGGTGGAAAACATGCTTTTATTTTACAAGTTGGTTAAGTTATTTTACTGTAATCAGTGTTGTTACAAAATAAGTGCCGAAATTAGTTAAACTGCTACGTTGGTTAAATATTAATTTACATTTTTGGGTAGGTTCTCTATATTCGTTCGATTTTATTGGTGGATAGTTAACATAATTACGCGTTTGTTGTAAAAATTAAAAGAGGTATGGTTTATACATTTTTGGTACTTACTTAAGTATATTTTGTTTAACCATCAACCAATAAATTTGAGAGATGAAATCTCAATTAGAAAAACACTTTTTATTAGTCATGCATGACATGCAACACTTGCTGTTCATTAGTCGTGAAATAAGATGCGACAAAAATCAACGTGAAATAGCTGGCTAAAGATGCCTAGCCCCTGACAAATTTGTGACCGAGTATCGTCCAGCGAAGTGTAGGTATTGTAATACACATCTCCCAACCCCTCCAGGGAAAACGGCGTGACAATATGCTATGTCATACCTATTAGGCTTGATAATGTATGGTTTACTAAAAATACTAAGCTCCAATAAAAACACTCTAAATAAAACAACAATAGAATCGGTATTTGTTATACCATAACTATGTCGAATGCTCATACATTCAACGCAATTAAAATTTTAATTAGCTAAACAAAAAAATCAACCTCGTTACCCAATTTTTCTAACACCTTTTAAACCAACTAACGGTCCACAGAGCTTTGGTGAATACCATTTCTAACTCTGTTCTTGTAATACGTTTGAGAAAAATTTAACCTGAGAACGTACAAAAAAGTCCCTACACTTTAAATACGTCCTCTCACTCCGATAGTGAATCAGCGCCCTACATCAGTATTGTAAAGATCTATTGAAAAACTAGCTTCTATAACGCAAACAACACATATTATTTCTACCCTTTCTATTCCCTTTAGAAATAAACTTTTAGCTCATGACTTTAAGGCTTACATTTGAAAGGCAAGTCCCCAGACCTCATTTCTAGTTAGGAATGGAAACGGCCAAGGAGATCGGTCATTGGGCCTTTTCAGTTCGACGTCGTTTGTAACGTAATCGCAACTCTAGAAGGAATGGTATTCTTTGTACGGTATTTTCTTACATTCCGACTTGAAATCTTTATTACGAGGAATAAAGTAGAAAGTAATATCGATAAACAAGGGCAATGTGGATTTTTGTTAAACATTTCTTAATATTATGCAATAGGAATTCTAGTGTGATTCTATTTATTTTTAAATTTAATTTAGTTTATTTTAATTAAAATTTAATGTTAGCAATTTTAATATTATGTAAGCGCGCGACCACTCTACTTTGGTAATGCTTTGATCGGACCCCAAGATACCATACGAGTTTGGGGCCCTCAGCGTATACAACTTGCCTATGTACTATTCGCTAAATAAAGAAATTTGATTTGATTTGATTTTGATACTTATTAACAAACCAACATTATTACATAAAGCTAAAAGCAATTGCTTCAGTATTTCTGTCTACCTAGTCATTTGCCGAAGTTACTAGGAGCTCTCAATTGTCCAGTTTATGCTTGTTTTCTATCATTAGAGTACCCTGTACCTACCCCTTCTAAAACACTACTTATCACGTAAAATTGTATCAAGGTCACTTTAGCCGATTATTGTAAAAAGCTACTTTCGCTTAAAAAGCCTAATTGTCAGCTTCATATCCTGTCAAAAAGGTTTGCATGAAAAATGTCGACTAACTAACTAACTAACGCCTCATTATAGCAGTTTCATCGCGTCTGCAATCACACATCTGTCATTGTAGACGTTGCAAGCACTACAAAGGCTCTCAACTAGCCAATCAGTAATCAACGACACAAAGAACGTACGACACACGTCGTGTAATGCCGACTATTGGCGACGATTGCCGAGCATTGCCGAGTGTGCTGACGGCAAATGAGCCCGACCATTTTAGGGCGTCAAAAGGGTAAGTGTGAAATGAGCACTACATGCTGATTCAAAGAGTTAGATCGTAGATGTGTGTTTTATGTTTTTTTGTCATATTGATGGTGGAAGTGTAGATATTTTTGGTAAGTATGCTTTACTTTGGAAGTGCTCTACGAACGGTGTCTACATCCACCGAAAGCAATCGTATATTTTCTGTGTTGAGGAATTTTGCGATCAAAATTAGGAGGAGCGATAAATCTTATAATCTTATGTATAAAAATTACTTTAAGAAAGAGTGAAGAGAAATAATTTTAAGGTATAGGCTGATTTTCTAATCGACGAAACAAATAAATAGCCTTTAAATCAAATAACGCGTTTTACTTGGCTTTTAGTAAGTAAAAATAAAAAAATAGGATCATTTTTTAAATTTCTACATTTTTAAAGATTTTTTTTTCCCGGTTCCCGGGAACGAAGAAAGTCCGGGAAAAACAAAACCCAAACCAGAACCGACGCAGATGACCCAGCAAAAGAGCGGCCTAGACCCAGCGGTGAAATAAATATAAGGCTGTGAATAAGGATAATGAAAACGATTATTGTGGTATGTTAGAAAATAAGAAGTAGAGAAAACATTAACCCCCTTCCTAATAAACATTGTAGATAGCCGAGTAATAGATATTCACAGTTTTGTCAGTACACTTTTTTTTTTGTGAATGACTAATGCTGTTGGCCACTGAGGCCTCTAGAGCGTATCGAACGTAAGGCAAGCGCGGAGGGCGCAGGGCCTTATAAGGGCGTAGGGCCTTGTCAGCACACTGTTACACTGTTTTACTCTTTTTTTCACTTTTTATTTTTTTATTCAAGTGGGTATAATGCAAGTATGTATAATAACTGATTATCTTTTAGAATTTTCAAGTATAATTGCATACTTATAATGGAGCTAATTCCGATTCCAATAATAGGCCCGCATGTTAAATCGACGCTCAGTCTTGAATCTCGATTTAAACTGGTTTTACCATCCATAAAAACAGATTTAAATCGAGATTCAAGACTGGGGATCGTTTTTGAATACGGTCCTAAATGTGTTTATCTTCTTGGCTCACAGAGTGAAATACCCTGACAATTGTTGAACAGTTTTAATTGTTTCAATATACTACCGTACATACATGTTAGGTACTCAGTATAGTCTTCATGACACCTAGTTCAGTTAGTTTTATTTTAATATCACCAGTATAATTATGATTTTATGAAACGGGAATTACTCGCGGCTGCAAAGCACAATTTTATTGTGCTATTCGAGACGCAGCCGCGCGCGAGCACTAGCCTAGATAAAGACCGCCGGATGCGGTTAAAACTATAGTCAGAATAATCGACTAAATCGTACGTGAGTAACTCCCGTTTCATAAAATCATAATCTGTGAAGACCACGTCGGTTTTACCCACATACCAGTGGCCCTATTCGGAGATTTGAGATTTTCATCTCACCTTTTTTCATCCTTGTTGCTCATGTTTGAAACGTCATAGGTGTGAGAGTGACCAAGATAAAATCTCATCTCATCTCACGCGCAGGAATAGCCCCCCAGGGACCCTATTCGGAGATTTGAGATTCTCATCTCACCATTTTGCGTCCTTGTTGCTCTAGTTTGAAACGTCATAGCAGTGAGAGGGACCAAAATAAAATCTCATCTCATCTCACGCGTAGAAATAGCCCTCCTGGTACGTAGTTCCCTATACCTGGTACATCCAGTATCCAGTTCCCTAACATCATTGGTGCGTTGTTTATTGGCAGTAACTCTGTAGCACGTGCGTAGGGAATACAGTTAAAGGCTCAGTTGGCAGTCTAACTCACAAGCAACGATAGCGACCACGACGGCTAAATTAAAACGACTCTGGCTGCTTTAATTGAGACCAATGGAGCTGGTCTTTTAAATTATACCAGGTTTCGTACATGGATAACTTTTTTGGAATTCAGATTGAGTTTTTCAAGACGAGCGAGGTAAAGTTTGGAGTCTAAGGGATTCATGCTGTATTTATGTTTGTTTGTCGACAACTTGGATACAAAGGAGTTGATCCGATTTTAATGAAATCTGGTATAAAAGTCTGCATGTAGCTTGTGAAAATACTTTTTTAAATATGAGCTAAATTATTGGATGGGTTGTAAAATATAGGAATCGAGAAGATGAAGGTAGAGATTTGTTTTTAAATCTATCTTTGATTCTCTGGCCAAAAGCGATTGTAAAAACAGTCATGTTTGCACGATCTTGCTACAGGGTCAACTGGGGCAAATGCGTCTGTGGGGCAATTGCGCCTTTAGGGAATTACTAAAAAGCCCTTCACAAATTAGGCGCCACCTACATCATTTTTCTATCTTTAGTTGCAATAATCTGTACAAGATGGCGTTAGTTGCCAAATTAGTGAAGAGTTTGTCAGTAACTCTCAAAAGACACAATTGCCCCAAACGCAATTGTACCAGTTGACCCTACATAATGACGTGCGTAGTCCTGATACGTCATGATAACCGTCATATTTGCCCGTCGCAAATAATGAACAAGCATCGGTTGCTCCACAATCAAAAGCCCGACCACCGCCCTACCGGGACCGAGCATTGTCTGAATTTGTTACTTCATTCGTCATCGGCACAATTTGCGAGAGAACCTTGCACACATGTTACAAGGGTCCGGTTGTATTGATTGAACCGTTCTCGTAGTAAGGTTGAGGGTTGCTAGGGTTTCAAACGTTGGGAAGTCAATTTGCGCTGTGATTGAATGGTAGGAAAATTAATAACGGTAAAGTTTTTAGGAAGGTATTTTGGAATCAAGTATAGGATATTAGTTACAGAGAATATGTTATAAAACGAATGTATCTTCGGAAAAGTCTTTTAATAGTCTGAAAATGTATACCTATTAACTATAAGTATATGTTTGTATTTATTTATTTATTGTGTATGTATTTATTTATATATTAGTGACATTTATTTTTAAACATTTTTAAAGTATTTATATTATATTTATTTCGTCTACTTATTAGTATTTATTTGTGTATTTTTATTATTTTTATCTTATTATTTTTTACGTCTTGTAAAATTATGTATTAGATTATTACTATTGTATTAGTATTAGAACTTTCAAGGCCTCAACTTATATAAATGTTCCTGTCCATTCAGGTTGCCTGGAAGAGATCGCTTTGAGCGATAAGGCCGCCCATTAAAAACTTAGTTAAGCCTTATTTAAGTACTATTGTAATTATTTTATGTTTTTAATAAAGAGTTGTTGTTGTTGTTGTTGTATAAGTACTCTATTTTAAATTGAATTATAGGATTGCGCTAGGCTGCCATCTCGGCCATGATGTGGCCTATGATGGAGCATGCTTGCCTAGAAGAAACTGATTCACTTGATACTTGTAAAGTTGGAAAGTCCAGTTTATATATATATAAACTGGACTTATTTATATAGATATAACTTTTTTTTTATATTACTTTTTATAGTTCATTTAGCTGCGCCCCGTGGTTTCACCTGCGGTTAAAAAGTATCCTATGTGCTATTCTAGACTATACTCTATCTCTGTGCCAAATTTCATCCAGATCTGTTCAGCCGTTCTGGCGTGAAAGAGTAACAAACATCCATCCATTCATACATACAAACTTTCGCGTTTATTATATTAGTAGGATTATTCCGAGGATATAAAACGTAGGTACCCTTAGCAATAAACGTTGTATCCTCGGAATAGTTAGGCAGTGTTTTGTCTTTTTCTATCTTTTTAAATGACTTCCAAACAGGAGGAGGTTCTATGTTCGTCTGTATGTATTTTTTTTTGTGTATTTTCATCGATTTTTCGACAATTAAAAAACGATTTAAAAAAAAAAGTTTGAAAGGGTATACTCCAAAGGTCAAAGGGTAGCTCCAAATCGGTCAAGCAGTTTTTGAAATATCAACAAAAGTCTAAAAATTCTGTACTTGGATGATGGGAAGTCGGTTTTTAAGATTTGTTTTTTTTATATTATACATTTTAAAACTCGATCGCAAAAAACAATACGGTGTATAACTATTCTAAGGCTATACAACGTTTATTGCTAAGGGACCAAGACTATTACTATGGGGAAACTCCCAGGTAGAGGATTTCATACTCTAACTAGGTTTGGAGGCGGTTCACACAATGTAAGTGGAATCAAGAGCTTCGTGCTGTTTTTTTGGTATGTCAACCATTATAAAGATATCTACTTATACAGGGTTATCGGTATAGGGTGTACAAAGCCAAAAGGGGGTCATTGTACTCATCGTTATGAACAACTTTTACCATGGGATTTTGGGTTGGATCCATCATAAAAGTTACAATACAATATATCTTTATTGCACACCAAAAACTACATGAAAATCTTAAAAACTAAAATACATTTTTCGGCAGTACAAGGGCGACCTTATCGCCTAAAGCGATTTCTTCCAGGTAACCTTTGGATGGACAGGAACTTACAGAAATACGAAAAGGGTAGGTGGTGTACATAAAACTAAATTAAAATATAAAAGATAATATAAGTAATATTAATAATAAGTACCTACTTAAATAAATAACCAAAAATAAATATAATATATATGAATAATTATAAATAAATATAATAAAATATCAATACAAATATATAAATTAGTATTATGCGTACCGAATTAGCAAAGAGCTAAATAATAGTTAAAAACGAGATTTTTAAAAATGGGCAGTGATTGGGCCTGTCTTATGCCAACAGGCAGCTCATTCCATAGCTTGACAGCTTGCACAGTAAGCCCTTTACTATAAGTTAAATAGTTGTTTATAATGATGAGTATAATGACCCCCTTAAGGCTTTGTACACCCTGTACCGATAACCCTGTAAACTTAACTTTTTAATGTACATACTTACATACTTTTCGTTACCTATGCTACCTTAGTACCTAAATACTAAGAAATAGTTATCTAAACTCTGCAGGCATGCCACATAAACAAGCAACATGGCAAATTTTCTTAGTACAAAACCTGTAAAACTCTTGAATATCAAATTATAATCATTTTTAAATTATCAAAAATAATTACGACTTTATTTCCATGACCCTAAGGATCTCACTTATTTACGTCTCATTTTTTGTAATCATAAAACAGCCGAAGTATAATATCCCCTTAACACCTGGAAACTTCTTCCGTTGCGCAATATTAAAAGCCATCTAAAAAGCTCGAAGGCTAATAAGAATATTCAATGAACTAGCCATTTTAAATTCACGAGACTACATTAACTCCAGTCTCAGGGGTAAACAAAATAAGGTAAAAGAAAACAAAAAACAGACCTAAAGTCAGCTCTATTTGCTAGAAACTGGCTGGAACTTTGCTGTTGAGGGGTAAATAGACTTGTTATAATGAAAGTTTATTGGCACAGGGAAGTAAAATCAAACAGAATAGTCGATCGGTCAATAGATGAAAGTTTTGACCTATCCGGGGTGCATTCTAACAATAAATGTAATGTAGACATCTTTTGCAAGCTACTGCTCCGCAAAGCATACTTTTTCATTAGACTCAACTCAATTTTTACCTACATGATACTCGTAGCCTAGTTGGAGAGACCCTCCTATCAAGCCAGACGGAGTGGGTTCGAACCCAGCTGACGGCACGCACCAATTTGTCACTGTCACATTTGGGACTGAATATCGTCCGGCGAAGTGTGGTATTACACTTCTGCCAGCCGCCTTCGGGGGAAGGCGTGACAATAAAATTAATATACCTCTAGACCAAGAAGGTATAATAATTATTTTAGTCGAGAGATGGGCCTAACAATTATTGTTAGGCCCATCTCTCGACTCCCAGCTTTACCTTCCAACAATACCCTCTCAGTCACCACGGCAAAATGTATTTTTCGTAATGATTCCTGTGGACTCAAAAACGGCTAGAGCAATTTTGATGAACTTTTAGGCAATTCTTTACCCAACGCCTGTGCGTAAAGTTTAGTAACTCAAAAATAAGGGACGGGTAGTGTAGTATATAATGTATAATTATTATAAAATTTGGACCACAACTATTTCGCTCAAAAGAATGTTATCTCAGATTCAAATGAGTAAAAATGATAAGTTATTCTAGATGGCATCAGCCATACTATTTGAATCTAATTAAAACATTATTGAAGCTAGCAACAGAATTTAATTTACAACTACTTTACATTAGTTGCATTTGATTTAAATATTTTTGTGCAATGCAAATGAAGCCAGCGTTGCTGCTTTTTTGGACTGACTCTTAAAATATTCGAGAAGAATAAAACTAGTGGTCAAATACCTACGTATAAATCGTCAACATTACATTTTTTTTCGTCCCACTTCAGGGATACCATGATAAAATAATATACTCCGTGTGTAGCATTCCAGTCACGTGGGCAACACATAGTGACGTCAATCGATGCTGAAGGGGAGTTTTGGCGGGAACCGAAAAGATGGTGTCGTGTTTTTGTATTATTTTCTAAAACTTGTGATTCTTCGAGTGTTAAAGTGTAATAATGGTGGATTATTAACGTTTACCGGTTCGTCAACGTGCACGAGTGTGGGCAAATGATACAAACATCGCGAAACGCGATTTTTCGTGTTCTCTACAAAACTTCACTACTGAAACTTCAGTTTCAGTAAAGTATCCATAACTTTACTGGAATGGGGAAAGGGGAGGGATTCATCGTCTTCATCATCACCTCATCATCATCATCTCATCATCTGTTACTGAAGGAAAAAATTTTACTAAGTTAGGCATGAAGGACTTTGTATCCAGTTGCCAATAAATAAAAAAAAAAAAAAAAAAAACAATCGATGCTTAAGAAAGATCGAATTAAGTCATTTACAAATAGTTCGAAAGAGACGGATGACGATGACAATTGACGTAATTATGTGTTGCTCCCAGAATGCTAGACCTTGTTTTTTTGGATCATAAATACCAACTTATCCTACGTAGAGGATACTTGATGTTAGTGAGCATATAAACCTGTCTGATGTTATTTGATTATTTTTAATGATGTTTGTTACTTAGCTCTAAAACAGATGAAAGGATTTCGAAGAACTTGGGTAGGTGTTGTACTATGTATATTTCCAATTTCAAAAAGAAACGCAGAAATTAACAACTAAAAATTTCTGCGTAAAATTGTAGGCAGATCTAATAAATTAAGAATGAAATAGAGCCTTAAAAGATACATCTATATTAATAGGTATTTACCTACTTTTTTGTACAATTAGACCGGTGGTCCTCGTATTACAATATGAATGCAAACCAGGTAATAGTGAACACGTGCAGCACGTGTAGAAAGTCTCTAAAGTACTCTAGTGATGAAAAACTATGTTTTACCAGCCTGGAGATGTCATTATAGACATCCTTCCTAAAATGCCTTTTGTTGCATTTGTGAAACACGGTAACAAGTGACGGTAACACATAACACATGCTGCCTCAGTGCGAGTTGGTGGATGTCCACATGTCTTTCGAATTATACTTCTTAGGACATGTCCGTTTACTCACGTGTTAAATGTATTGGATAAAAATGTATTAAAATATCCTAACTCTTTTCTCTCATTTGCGATTATACCGTATCAAGTCACTTCCGGTCTTTCAATAAAACGATAGAAATAACTGCAGTAATAATCTGTCTATATAATTATGTCTATGAAAATCGATGTCTGTATCTAAATATGTTTTCCTGATAGAAAAAGCTCAATAGGTACATGGAGTCTATGGACAACATGACAATGTTTTCTATGGACTTCAAAATGGCTAGAGTGACAGATTTCGACGAAGTATACTGTGCAATCTTCATATAAGTCCAGCGGGTGATTCTCTGAAGTATGGTAGCGATCAAATCAAAAGAGCGAGCGCAGCTAATGAAAAAAAATATAGCTACAAGTATTTATTAAAAATTTAAAAAACCCCTGACGCTGGTTTTGATCAACATCGATTTTTATCAAACATAGTTAACAACACTACCGCCCGACCAATTCACCATTCAAACAAAAAAAAACGAAATCAAAATCGCTTCATCCGTTCGGGAGCTATGATGCCACAGATAAACACATACACACAGTCACGTCAAATTTATAACACCCCGTCGTTTTTGCGTCGGGAGGTTAAAAAAGTGTGGATTAAAAGTTCAATCAGTTTAATCCAAGTCTCAGGACGTCTAGATTTCGCAAGTGGCTAAGTCAAAAATTCATAAAACGACATAACGTAATCACATTTTGTCTTTTGCAAAATCTAGTTTCAACCAAGATCCTTTTAAACTTAAATAAATACAATTTGAGCGAACATTTCACCAGACTGCTCTGCTAATTAAGCAGATCGCCTGGGACTGACGACAAATCTACTATTAATTCTACCTTGTCTAATGAACATTCACAATTTCGTTTTATTCTTTTTTACCAAAGTTTTGCTCTAAATGTTAGTGAGCATCTAAATCTGTCTGATGTTATTTGATTATTTTTTTGATTATTTATTTTACGAAATAAATATTATAAATAAATAAAAATAAAAATATTTGTAATGATGTTTGTAACTTTGTTCCAAAGCAGATAAAAGAATAACTAACCCCCCTCTACCTGTATTCCCCTTAGGTAATAATTAAAGATTTATGTTAACAAAAGTCACGGTCCCCGGAGTCCGTGGAGTGTAATTTTTTAAATAAAAAAAAACAGATAAAATGATTTCGAAGAACTTGGGTACGTGTTATCATGTGTATATTTCCAGATCCTCAAAATAACTACTTGTTATTTTTAAACTGGAAATGTCTGCGTAAAATAATAGGCAGAGCTAGTAAATTAGGAATGTAAATAGAGCCTTAAAAGAGAAATCTATTTTAATAGGTATTTCATATAATAGGTACCTTATTTTTTGTACAATGAGACCGATGGTCTACGTATTATATTAGGATGCGAATCTGTGAATAGTGAATACAAAAAACATGCAGCGCGTTTAGAGAGTATAGGTAGTATAGTTATACTGTATACACAACAAATTGGAGTAGAGTATAGTATACACAAGAAACATGCAGCACGTCTAGAGAGAATACCGCTACTCTATCCTAGAAAAACTATGCTTTAACAGCCCAGAGACGTTTTTTTTATGTACAATAGGTTGGCGTTTGACCATCAACTCGCCTGATGTTAAGCAACGTTGTGGTCTAAGATGGAGCACGACGACCTATAAGGTACTTATTCACTCTAGCCTTGAAGTTTTGTAGAGTGAAGAAGTACAAAGACGGCAGTTGAGTGAGGCGCTACAAGTGCGCTACTGCTCAGACCCGTCTTCGGAACGGTTACACCGGACTACATCCCGAAACACGACTAGGTCATTTCACGGCATGGCTTGGTCCGGTGGGTGGTAACTAGCCACGGCCGAAGCCTCCCACCAGAGTTTGCTACCCGGTTAGCACTACCCGGGGACCGCGTGTAGGGAATCAAAATAGAGTACACTCCTACGGACGTGGGTAGCTCAGCCCCCACGTCTTTGTAGATATCCTTCTTAAAGGACATGCTGTACTGAAAAAATGATAAAATCTCCCACAAACGCATAGTTCAACGGCGTAGTGGCACTTCTATCATAAAAAAACTGCCAAGTGCGAGTCGGACTCAAGCACGACGGATTCCGTACCATTATCTATCAAAACGGCAAAAAAACACGTTTTTTGTGTGGGAGCCCAGTTAAATATGTTTTTTATCGTATTGTATTCTGTTTTTTAGTATTTGTTGTTATAGCCGCAACAGAAGTACATCATCTGTGTAATTTTGAACTGTCCAACTATGACAGTTCATGAGATATAGCCTGGTAACAGACGAAAAGACAGACAAACAGACAGACAGCAGAGTGTTAGTTATAGGGTCCCGTTTTAGACAAAGACAAATAGACAAATATTTATTTGTAGCAAAAACAAAAAGGTACAATTACCCTTTTTTAGGTTACCCTTGAGGTTTTTACCCTTTTAGGTACGGAACCCTAAAAACAGTGTTCAAGATGTCAATAGAAATGTGTAATTCTGTGAACTGCTTATTCAATAGGACCATGTGCTTGTATCTATTACAAAAAATGGAAACTCCTTATTGGCCGCTCTCGAAACTCTCATTCACCCACACATCTTCATTACGGTGATGTGCACAAATAAAACTAACTGGCAACACTAATCGCGGAAACAGTCGACTGTTACAAATTGTATGGGTTAACGAGCGGGCGGAGGATTCGTATAATTAATGGTATTCTACGTTATCAAGGAGATGTTTGTTCTTCGAATACTTGCAAGAATTGCTACAGTAAAAAAAATTTCGTTCGTTGAAGAAATTATCTTCCCCCTTTTACAGCTCGGCCACGGCTCTTGGTTTGCCCGGCATTGGTGTGGCCAGTGGCGCGGTTACGGAAGGAGGAGGTGGCTTCGTGGCACGATTCTAAGACATCACTAGTAAACGTTGTGTAGCCTCAGAATAGTTATACAGTGTTTTATCTTTTTATTTTTATTAACCCTTTGAAAAAGGGAAAATACTGTAAACCCATTCTGAATTCATTTATTAGGCACGTTTCGTAGTAAGGGAAAAAGTCAGGGAAGAGCGTGATAGCCTAGTTGGAGAAGACCCGCCTCTCAAGCCAGAAGGAGCAGGTTCGGACCCAGCCGACAGCACACACCAATTTGTTCGTTGTGTGATTTGCGTATCTAATGTTATCTGCTAAAAATCTGGAGCCCCGTATTTGGCGATAAGCTTGCCCCTTGTCATATTTGGGACTGAATATCATTCATTCGGCGAAGTGTGTTGTAGCTAAGTTGGCTAGTTGGCGCGTGGATGCGGATAAACATTATATTCACCTAATTTACTTTATTTAGATTGCTAAAGCTAACATTTTCTTATTTTATTTAAATAGTCGAAACATTCAGGTAATTAGTAAGTAATTAGGTATTAGACAGCAGCAAACAACAGACAAAAAACTAATTTAAAATGTGAAGAACTTTCACTGCAAAGGTTTTGTTGTTTCAGTTGTTTGTTTACAGTCTCATTCATATTAAAATACAAAATAACATTAACATAGGAACAAATTATGTATAAATTCTAATTTGGATAAATACTAAGGTACTCGTACGTAAATAAATTAGCATAATGTAAGGTATGTTATAAAACTTACTAATATAATTAGAACAAAATATTTACACAATTCTTTTCCCGGTGATTCTTCATTAACGCTGTCATAGTAAAGTTTCAAAAGAGAAGTTCCACATGTCTTAGGCACTTGTCCATCTGCCAGCGATGAGCGATTAGCAAGTAAATAGGGAAAAATCCTCTCACATCTTATGAGGTAATTGAAAAATTAACCATAATCTAAAATACAATATCGCATAATATTAAGGCGACCCTGACTTGTCTGTTGATAAACCATTTTGTATTGGCTATTATTTGGCCATGGTAATATTGTTAATTTGTCAATGAAGTCGAAAATCGCTCAAGCGTTTGAATTTGAATTAAACTAGCTCTAACCGTCGAACCTATATCTCACGAGCTTAACTCGTAGACTGATATCAACATCGGAACGATCGCGCGCCAGACACCCAACACGTACGAATTATCTCTCCACACAGGGAAGATTGGACGAACCATAGGAGAGTTGAGTGATAGTATAGTGCCGGCCTTAAACACTCGCTGGGTGAGTTAGCAAGCAGCTAGTATGAAGTGTTATGTACTCATTTATTTACTCACTAAACTCGCTCATTGCCGGCGGTAGGACAAGAGCCTAAATCACTTTCCGCTTACATTTGACCATTAATTCAAGTTACAACATCGGCTAAAGACTAGATAACTTAGTTTTCCTCAAGCCATCTAAACGTTTAAATTAATAAATTATATTTATTACTGAGCCTCTCTTAGGGATTTACGCTGGAACTTCATAAAATGCTGATGAAAAATGAATTAACAAAGTGCTTTCAACGACCCTTGAGGTCCGCAAAAATTTAATTATCTAAGTAAATAGGTAGGTGCGTAAAGTTTTGAGGACGTAAATTGTGTTTTCGGTGTAACTTAAAAGCTTAGATACCGAAATTCTGTTGGATTTTAAGCAAAAATGATCTCTTGCTTAATATTATAGACTAAGCGCCCATACTGCCAATATTCTTATTTCGTAAAGGCGGAGACTGGCTGAAGCTAAGTCTCGTAACGTATCTATAGTACCTACTCGTATGGTTTTGACGTAACAGACCGTATTTTTTTTTAAATTTAATGACTAAATGCTGTTGGCCACTGAGGCCTCGACAGCGTACTGGGCATTAGGCAAGCGCAGATGGCGCAGGGCCTTAAATAATGCTTACCGCTATGGGCGACGAGCGTAAGGGCACCTCTGAGGTACGGCCTCAGAGGTGGATTGTCCTCAGAGGTGGGGTGTCGAATTGCCCTGGCAGCCCAGAAGGGGTTTGCTCTAGGGCCCTAATTGGGAAGGTTGCAGTTACAGTTATAAAATAAAATATTTTTTAGCAAAGACTCGACCACCTTGTTAGGAAAGGGAGCCTCACCTCAAGGTAGATTTACACCAAACGAGCGAATGCTCATTCTATCCCCACTACATCAAATTCTTCAAGTCTAAACAGGCGTAGAGCATTCTTTCGTTGTTCTTAGTGCGTTCGCAAAGATTCTATAGAATATTCTAAGAATGCTCTTGTTCTAGCTCTAGCTCTGTGTTTGTTTGATGTAAATGGATACGTCTAGCTTTCGTTTACACTAAAAGATTACGAAAGAATGCTCTTGTTCTTGCTCTAGCTCTATGTTCGTTTGATGTAAATCGACCTTCAGAAGAATATGCAAGATATCAAATCAAAGAGTCGAGCCTTCGCTGCAAGCACGCAAACCGATCGGCTTATTTGCGAACCCTTTGAAGCGAGCTCGCTGCCACTCCCGAATCAAGTTGCTCTTGGCGAGCCGTTTGCTGCGAGCGCTGTATATTGCCGTTGCGTATCACGGTTCTTCGCGACTGCCAAACTGTTAAGGTCGGTTTTCATTAAATGAACATAGAGCTAGAGCTAGAACAAGAGCATTCTTTCGTAATCTTTTAGTGTAAACAAAAGATAGATCGAATGTTCTTTGCTCATTTGAGTCAATTCTGTGGTTGATGTTGGTAGTGCTTCGCTGTCTGATTCTGACAGCAATATCATTATTGCAAGTGCTGCATTTATTATTTTGAAACAAAAACTCAAAAATAAAAGAAGGACGAGACGTTGGTGGGTTACAAATTTAATGCAACGCAGAACACTGGCTAATGTAGGTGAAACAATGACGGATATGCAAAAACAAGAAGAAAGTGGTCAATACCAAAACTATTGTAGAATGGCCGCGGAGGATTTTGATTATTTACTTTTTCAGCGACAATATTCGGAAATTCTATCATTAATAAACATTTTTTCTGAGACCAATCCATAATTTAATCGATAAGATATGTTAACAATCACTAGAACACAAGAACGCTTTGATGAGACCGCTCAGTGGCGCGAGCACGTCCGAACACGCTAGAATGCTCTAAGCAACTGTTCTCTCGCTCTTGCGCCGTTTACATCGACCGAGCGAGCATTCTTAGAATATTCTATAGAATCTTTGCGAACGCACTAAGAACAACGAAATAATGCTCTACGCCTGTGTACACTTGAAGAATTTGATGTAGGGAGGATAGAATGAGCATTCGCTCGTTAGGTGTAAATCGACCTTTACACATGCACGATACACGAACACGATGCGTAACTACGAAACACTTTCAGTCAGTCTTCGCTATCAATGAGCCAGTTTTAGCAGTGAGAGCCTAATATTATAACCATCATAATATTATTTCCTTCTCTATTAGGTTTTTTTTTCAGGTAAAACACAACAAGTTTGTAGCACCATGGGTATAGAACTTCGGTGATCTCGTAGTTTACATCATTCGTAGCTTCCGTAGTTACTGTGTTAGCTACAGCTTTTCTAAAAGTCATAAAACTCTTCATATTGAAGTCATCAATAAAGTTAGATGGTTTCAAGTGGTGGATACGTAGTAATAAATGCTGTAAAATACAGATAAATACAGTTATTTTGATAATTATGCTGTGTATAGTAACTGAATCGTCGATTTAATACTGTGAAACGTGCTCTACATATAATATAATTATGTTTGTATGAATCTTATAAAAAAACCACTCTATTTATAACATAAAAGTGTTAAATACAGTGGATTTCGGGTATAACGACAATGAAGGGACCACTCTATTTTCGACGTTATATCCGGAAGTCGTTACAGGCAAAGGTAAAGAGATACAGACACGTACACATGTGTAGTTTAGCGTCTCGCAGCCATACTTATTCAAAAGTTTACTAAACCCAGTTGCTACTCAGAATATCACTTTGTAACTAAACCATAAAAGCTCCGAAAGGTACACGCTTCACTACCTACTTAGATGATATCTATAAACAAAAGGTAAAGGTCTCCACACTTGCTGACCATCTGTGTGCAATGGATGTAAGCAAAAGATAAGAAATGTTTGTGAAAGAAAAAAATCTTTGTGTCTTTGGCGGCCGACTCCGGTCGCAATATCTGCATGGGATGTCTAGGAATTGTTACAAATGATTCATTAAAAACAGTCGCTACACCCGACCTCGGCGTTACATCCAAAGTCGCTATAGCCACATGAATTTTGTACTAAAGTATGCTTTAAATTTAAGGGACTTTGAATTAACGTCGCTATAGGTAAATGGTCGCTACAACCAAGGTCGTAATAAATGAAATCTACTGTACTTCATAAGTCCAAATTACAAAATAATATATTTATTATTCAAAATGATGATAGACAAACAAGTTGATTCGATTTAAAATCTTTACTTTCTATTCTTTAGGTTCTGTACCTACTAAGCATCCATTTAAACTAATGGCTCTCAAAATATTCTTTAAAATAAGCTCACAAGAAATAAAAAATTAAAATCAAGGTGGTTTTTTTTTTAGCACCTCCACTCACTGAAGTGAAGAGGTAATCTCTACTTTAAGATATTTGAGTAACCAACTAATTTTGTTTACTTAGCGACCCAAACCATCTCCTGGTCTCCGATAATAAAAAGCTCTACTCTTATTTTGTATCAATAATCATACCTTTGGCAATATTACTATTATTTTGGACTGCCTCGGTGGCTCAGTTGGTAGAGAACCTGCCTTCTATATCAGTCTCTTACAGCTCTATGGCTGCCAGAGACTGATATACATTATTACAAATACAAATACAAAAATATTTATTAACCTTATCACACAATATACAACATAAAGTTTAGCAATAGTCCCCGCACTAGGGCCAGCCTGTATCGCGGGAGACTAGCCGATTCCATAATGAATGAGTGAAGAGGACTAACTACTATTAAGTTTAAACAAAAGAATACGCACGCGCGCGCGCGCGCGTGTTTGTGTGTGTGTGAGTGTGTGTGGGTGGGTGGGTGTGTGGGTGTGTGTGTGTGGTTTTTTTTTCACCTTCTCTTTAACGCCATAAATTGAGCTACCGCTAATTTTATTGTACTATTACCGTGTGTGGAAGTGTCATGAAATTTATTTATTTATTAGGGTCATCATCATATTCCTGCCCTTATCCCGCTCAGGTGGACTCGGTTCAATATGTACACTTTCCTCATTTGTCTCTATCATTCGTCATCTCAGAAATACTCGTAATTCCATTCTCATTAATATCCTGTTTACCGCTCCATACTTTTTTCGGTCGTCTTCTACTGCTATAGCCAATATTAGGGTTGCTATACCTAATTGCTTACCTAAATGGATAGATTAAGTGAGAATAGTGGGTACTAATCCTAACGGCACGCGCGAAACTACGTCAACTGCGCTAGCCCAATATAACATACGTGAATTAAAACAGGATAGACCGTACTAAATCAAAATGTAACTATACATAAGCCTATAAACAAAAGTTTTAGCTACAGCTCATTTCCAGTAAATTTGGTAGAAGCTATTTCCCGTGGCGCTTACTGCGTGAATGATGGTCGACTTTACTCACAAAGTATTGTTTCTTATTCTAGTTATTTACAGACAAAACTGAGATTGATAACTTCATTAAATAGGAATAAAAATTATACAAAGTTACTCCTGTAATACTACAGTTCGTCAACCACTCATGGCTTTTAATCAAACGCACAACTTAGTCATCTCAAATGTCAATTTTATTATAAAAAGTATTTGTTCTCTTCCAAACGACCTAACGGCCAACGCCTCGTGTACCTACTGAATACTACTCCCACAAATCTGTCAACGATTTACCCTTATATTCAAAAAACAATACTTTGGTAAGAGCTAAGTACAACCTTTCTCAGTACATTAACATGACAGCTGCTATACATTTTCTGTGCCCTGCGCGTTTGAGCGCAAAATGGTAATGTTTGTAAATACGAGGGCTTGTCCATCTGTCTTCACTGTGCCTGGCAACGACGATTATAGCGCACAAGAAGAGAGGCTTAAGCTTATCAGTGGTTGATTATGGACTTCTTGCAATATAATGATGAGAATAATATTGATTTGGGTTCGGTTTTGCTGACTAATAAACAGACACAAAGGCCATTTCGTCATGTTTCGATAATGTAACGATATTTTACGACTGCCATCGCTTTATTGGGAGTATAAAGATCAATTGACTATACTATAATCTGGGGTTTATGACATCGTAAAAACTATTTAGTTTGCCTAAGATACATAAATCATATACTACAACTAAATAGCACTGTCTGAAGTCAAGTCGTGAAAACGTTATCTAATTACTAGAAGCAGAAAACAGCAAGATTTTTAATTTCAATTCAAATTAAAAAAAATTACCTACCTGTTATTAGATTTATAAAACGGGAATTACTCACGTATATACGATTTGAGTCTGTTATTCCAGTTAAAGTATTGTTATAGTACGTGAGCAATTCCCGTTTTATAAAATCATAAGAATAATTGTGTGAAAACTACATCAGTTTCTATAATAGAATTATCTATGCTTTATCTCTTCCAAACTAGCCTAGTTTAAATCAAATATCCTAACCTATATGGATGGATGGACGGATGGATGTTTGTTACTCTTTCACGCCAGAACGGCTGAACAGATCTGGATGAAATTTGACACAGAGATAGATAATAGTCTAGAATAGCACATAGGATACTTTTTAACCACGGGTGAAACCGCGGGGCGCAGCTAGTAATAAATAAAGTCAACTTAAACTAAGACACGGTTCAGGCATCGAAATTCCCTAATCTAGGGACCAACCAAGGGTAAAACCTAAATACCTACTTTGAGGTAAACTCTAGGTTACGTTTAATGACCTAGCATTACATCCCTAGACTCTACGAAGGAAAACATTGATCTTTACTATTACAACTAAAACAGACTTCCCAAGCGGAGCCAGGAGGGGGGTGGGGGCTTAAAGAATCAAGCTCCCCAAAAGTAAGGGTTCGTCCTTTCTAAGCAAACTGTGAGCGAATGACTGCCTCCAGTTACTAAGAGTCAATCAGCGGACAATCGGTCGCTCACAGTTGCTTAATTAGGACGAAGTCTAATTTCAAACTCTACAACAGTCTAAAATGCCTGACTTTTGACTAGTTTTATGTTTGTTTACCCACCTTGATAAAAGTTTACCCTATCTTTATTACCGAATATTATTCCCATAGCGTACAGCTTCGTCAAGTCCCCCCCTCCCTTCCAACCAAAATCCTGGCTCCGCCACTGACAGACTCCAACTACTTAATATTTATTACATACGTAGAAACAGTTAGAGTAGCTGAAGTAGTTTTCAGCGTGTTAGGAATTCCCGGTAATTTATTGCTCGACTGTATATTTATTGAAATACTAGCAGCGTTCCGTGGTTTCGCTCACAATCTAAGTAGAATCGTATAATATTTTTCTGGGTTAAAAAATGATTTTGTGTAAAATCTAACTCCATACCAAATTTCTATAAGTTAAGCCGTTTCGAACTTACTCTAACATACAAACTTTGACATTTGTAAAAGGTAATGTGAGGTAATGTGAGCTGCGCACAGAGATATTGCTCGGAAATTTTATCACTTAGGTACTAATTTTTATATGCTAATATAAGTTTAAAAAGATATCATTGTCTCCCCACTTAATATATAGATACTTTCCTCTTTCCCCTAACTTCTTACAGTTTTTTTTATCCTGATTCAGCACTGTCTAGTTTTCACTAAGCTCCAAATAAATAGCAGACGCACATACTCGTATGTTGACAAATGGACAAATTGGCAAGTGCCTTCGGCTGTGATCGAACCTGCGCTCTCTGGCTTGAGAAGCAAGCCTTCTTCCAAACTATGATAATCATTTAGGTAGGTAAATACATTTCAGTTTCGGGAACGGTTTCAGAACTGAGCTTCAGTTCTGTCAGACCGGCTATAAGCAAGTTTGCAACAAGCAAGAAACAGCGTCAGTTTGCGTTGCCAAGTTCGGTAGACAGATTACTCGATATAACTCGCAGATTTGCAAACTGGTGAAATCGATTGAAAACAACCGAATTAGCTAAAACAAGGCTTTCTATAGAGTTAGAAGCTTTCCCTTTACTAATAAATGTGTTTGCCTCAGAATAGTTATACAGTATTTTGTACTATATAATCATATTGACACGCCTTTCGTGGACTGACAGAATATACAACACCCTCACTTCGCCTAATAAATTCAGTCCCTAATGTGACAGGGGGCGAGCCTGTCGCCATTCACCGGGATCCAGTTATGTAGCAGATGTAGACAATACGAACATGTATGTTAACACAATAAACAAATTGGTGCGTTTCATCGGCTGGGTTTGAACCCGCTCCCTCTGACTTGAGAGGCGGGCCTTCTCCAGCTAGGCTATCATTCCTTAATTTTGTACTTTATCTTTCTTCTAAACTAGAAACTTGAACGCAAAAGACAAAACACTGTATAACCTTTCCAAGACTTACGATGATTATTAATAATATATATTTAAATAAATAATAATGTCTACATCTGATAATGACTCCCAATTACTAAATCGCTTCATGACTGAATAATAATATCATAATAATAATAATAATATCAGGACACTTACACACACGGTCGTCTGACCCCAAACTAAGCAAAGCTTGTATTATGGCTGCCAGAGACTGATATAAATACATATATATTTTTAAATACATACTTAAATAGATATTTACACCCAGACATAGAACAAACACAAATGTTCATCGCATAAATGTTTGCCCTAGGTGGGAATCGAACCCACGCCCCCAAGCTCAGAAGGCAGGTTCACTACCAACTCGACGTGACTACATCATGTTATCTTATATCTTTAAATGAGCAATTCTTGTATATATAGGTATATATATAATTGGAATCTCGGAATCGGCTGCAACGATTTTCATACAATTTAGTATATTGGGGGTTTCGGGGGCGATAAATCGATCTAGCTAGGAATCATTTTTAGAAAATGTCATTTTATTCGTGTTTTATCGATAATCAACTTAAACATAAACTTGGAAGAAAAATAACAAAAAGGAGGCGTTTGAGTAGTCTCAACTGAAAAATATGACTCATCCTGACATCTATTGGCGAATAATAATACTATTTTTTGTGAACTAATTGCTTTAACTACACAACAGCAGATGGCGTTGTTAAGTAACACGAAGTCAATGAGTGTTTGCTTAGGGGTTAGACTAAAATCAATTGTTTATTTAAAAAATAAAAAATAACGAGCAAAGCTCGGTCATCCAGGTACTGTCCATTTATATTACGATTGAACTAGACCTTCATATCATCAAATAGTGTTACGACTATGTTCGTAAAACAATGAATACTGAAGGAGATTAGTGTTTGTTCAACTTAACAGTGTTTAACCAGTTCAGTAGATAGATTACTCTTAAAATCTCCAGTGAATCCGTTTCTTATAGGCATCATTCATATAGGCATATGCGCGAGACTATCAAGCAGGAAGTCTGTAGTTAAACATAAGCTCATTATCGTTCTCTACACAAAAATGAAAAAATTAAACTAAAACCTTTGAATCGGTGTTGAGGCGATGCACTATCGTGCATTCCAATTTAGTGCTTGTTTAAATAATAAATTAATTGCCTAATTTATTTAGTGCTCATTAACTTGTATTTAAAAATATATTTGTATGGATATCAGTCTCTGGCTACCATAGTACAAGCTTTGCTTAGTTTGGGGTCGGACGAACATGTGTGCAAGTGTCCCGAATATAATTTATATTCATATTATTATTTAGCTTGCAATATTATAGACTTTAAGGGGTCCACACTAAAATAAAATAAGGAAATTCGAAAGCAACCCGCATAACCGGTTTCAATCAAAATTAACCGAACCAAATAGATGGGTGAGATGTTGAGTTAGAACTTACCATCAGAACACTTCTAACTAATAAAGTTCCGTAACTTGTATCTTACATAATATTAGCAAACTTACTCCTACACCCATTTCCTTAACACGTAACTCTTATTCCGACGTATAAAAGAACTGATTTGGCCAAATTCCAGTTTAGTGGACACAGAATTTCGCAGGAAATTTTGCAGAATAAGTTTTCCATTACAATTATTAAATAAGCCACTGTTGGAGCTAGTGGGAAACTTTAAAGTTATTTTAAAGACACGGGTGGGTGCAACTTTTACTATGAATATTAGAAAGTTTTAAGTATTAAGATTTATGTTTTATTGGAACTTGGGGGAAGAGAGCTTCAAGTTGTATTTTAGATGTTAGTGGGCCATTTTTACACTAGACTAGGTAATTAGGACAGACTTTTGATGGTTTATTGTAAGATGATGTGAAATTTAAATTAATTTTATAAAATCAACTTGTAAATCTCAAGGGCATGTAAGCATAATGTCTATGCTTAAAATAAATGATCTTGGAGTGAAACGTATGAGTGAAAGATACGCCTGCAGTGAATTTAGTCAAGTATGAAAGAGATGTAAAACCGGAATAGTGTGAAAGAGATAAGTAATAGAATAATAGGATAGGTAGGAATGAAAGAAAGAATAAGGAGTACTTTTATGAGTATATAGAGTAAAATGGACGTCAGCCTTTTATTAGTCGACAAATTACATTATATTCATCTTATGCGAACATTTTCGCCTAAGGTCTGTAGTAGAGTAGTAAGGTTATCCTGTATAGTCAAAATCTTTTAACAAAACATACCGTCATGCTTTCCCCTGATACCCTATCACAGCAGAGGTAATATAGCAGAGGTGTTTTACAACACTCACACTTCGCCGGACGATATTCATTCCCAAATGTGACAGGGGTGAGCCTGTCACCATACACCGTGCTTATGTACCCATAGCAGATGACATTAAATTGTCTTAAAATCTTTTATTAAATTGATATTTAAAAGTCACGATTTAGCATAAGAAATTAATAGTAGGTAATTTTGAGTTCAGTCTCTACGTACAATTTTTTACATTACATTATTTTATAGTACATTACATTGCATAACATTGCATTGCATTGCATTACATTACATTACATTACATTACAACACATTACATTACAATACATACATCCATTACATTTTTTTCTTATCTTTACCATTTATCTACCAGTATTGAGTCTATATAGTATCTGAGTATTAAATATTTTTCATTTTCAAATTAATATTTTTAGAAAAGTGCGTAATTGAACTTGAAACCATTGAAACCCACAAAATTCCCGGTATGCAATTACATTCAGTACCGTTTATGCCACAAATATTCCGCCAGATTCTCATCCCATCCACAACACCGCAAGAAACGTTTCTTTTATTACGAATGCTGTGCGAGGCGAAAGTAAACACAATATGGGTCGGATATGAAATGAGTCTTCGTTCTAACGGTGGCTTCCTACTGCAAGGACAAACAAAGCTATAACCATTATCTAACAAGGAACTTTTGTGGAAACAAAAAAATTTAGTATCCTAATTATTTTTTTATAGGTATAACATCGACCAAGCAAGCGTTGGTGAGAGGGGCGTCTCTGCTTCAGCTTCGACAAAAATTCTTTCGTATCTCCAAATTCTGTCGAGATCTTTGTCTTCCTCAACAGGTTACTCTGCAGGATTTCAAATATAACTCATAGTTAGCTAGTTAGTCAAATATAAGTCATAGTCCGTTTTTCAAAAAAAATGGCCTAAGCCATTTTGAAAAAAATCCAAAAACTGACTGCAAAAAAAAATCTGTAAAATTATCGAACCTGTTCAGAAAATTTCGAGAGAATCGGTTAAGAAATACGTCTTGTACAGGAAGACAAACATAGGCCGTGAGATCTAACAGCTCACCTAACCACTATGACACATTAGAAAGCTAACGAAATGTAAACTGACGGCTGTTGAACTATAAAATAAACCAATCATAATTAAAACTAATCAACCCAGCGAAGCGTCTATGCTTAAGCTTCATCTATGCTTAAGTCGCATTTCTCAATGGGACCTGTGTATAGGAGGACAGAAGTCGGTCGAGAGGTCTTCAGCTCATAAAGCCACTCATTTAGTACTCTATGTCAACGCTATGTCTATGTTAGCTGACGTAGAGTACTTTTTATCACGAAAAAATTAACGAATCCACAGTTGTACTAATGGCTGTTGAACTATAAAGTAAACCAAGGACCGCTGTCGTTCCGCCACTGCGTTGCTAGTATAATATTTAGGTAGTATTTTTTTTTTTTTTCGTAGAATAGGTCGGCGTTTGACCACCAACTCGCCTGATGTTAAGCGACGTTGTGGTCTAAGATGGAGCTATACCCATTTCATAATAAAATATAGGCACACATTGTATTTTTTTTTTAATGTAGAATAGGTCGGCGTTTGACTACCAACTCGCCTGATATTAAGTGACGTTGTGGTTTAAGATGGAGCACGACGACCTGTACGGTACTTATTCATTCTAGCCTTGAAGTTTTATAGAGTGAATAAGTACAAAGACGGCAGTTGAGCAAGGTGCTACAAGTGCGCTACGCTCAGACCCGTCTTCGGAACGGTTACACCGGACTACATCCCGAAACATGCGACTAGGTCATTTCACGGTATAGGGTAATATATGTTTGTGTTGGTGTGGGAGAGTATGTAGTGGAGCGACTACCCTATATGTATCACTCTCACTAATTATGTATTACTATTGCTGACTCCAAAATGTGGTAAATGAAAAACCTCATGGTTTGGTCCGGTGGGTGGAAACTAGCCACGGTCGAAGCCTCCCACCAGAGTTTGCTACCCGGTTAGCACTACCCGGGACCACGTGTAGGGAATCAGATTAGAGTACACTCCTACGGACGTGGGTAGCTCAAATCTTATCTTATCCACTTATAAAGCCAAAAATCTCGTATATTCACGTCAGATTCAAATTCAGATTCAGATTATTTATTGCCATAAGCTGTACAGTACAAATTATGTTACAAAACACAATACTGCATTAGGTACATAGTTCTACGGACCCATCGGTAGGTAGTAGGTACTATGTCGAAATGCACCTTACATTACTGAAAAGTTTTTGCAATCTCATAAAGTTTCTCGCTAAAGGTACGATTCTTACAGGTTATGAAAATTAACACCTTGCTAATTTTCATAACACTTTCAGGGTTATTACTCGTTAACAGTTAGTTACAAGTCCCATAAGCAAGCTGTCAGTGCTTTTCCTCCCTTTATTTCTCCTAGCAAAACTTTTTATGCCTGACTCCTTTAAAACTCAAAAAAATTCATCTTAGAATAATTCGATGTCAACAGAATTTCGAGTTACTGATTTTAGCAATGATAGCCTAGTTGCCTGCCTCTCAAGCCAGAGGTAGCAGGTTCAAATCCAGCCGACGGCACGCACCAATTTGTTCATTATGTGAACATATTCGTATGTGCGTATTGTATGTCATGTGCTACATGACTGGAGCTCGGTGTATGGCGTCAGGCTCGCCCCTTGGCACATTTGGGACTGAATATCGTCCGGCGAAATGTGGGTCTTGTATTACACCTCTGCCAGCCCTCTCGGGGAAAGGCGTGACGATATGTCTATGTCTATGAAATTAGGGGTAGCGTGTTTTAGAAATGCAGTGATAATACTCCACGTGGTTTAGCGCAAGAGTAACAAGGTCCTAGGCCGGATGCAATCGCTTCCAAGCGATTGTTTTTTAGAATCGCTAACGCTCGAACGGCAGCTGCTGATTGGCCAAACGAATACGAGCTTTCATTTTCAACAAACATTGTCTGTTAACGCAGCTTATCGTGGTTCACATACAATATACACACATATCGTCACGCCTTTCCTCTGAGGTGCCTGCAGAGGTGTAATACAACACCCACCTTCCGCTATTCGATTTTCAGTCCCTAATGTGACACCCCTGTCACCATACACTCCGGTGTATGGTGACAAGTTCCCCCGAACTTGTCACCATACACCGAGCTTCAGTCATGTAGCAGATGACATACAATTCGCACATTGTTTTCACAAGGAACAGTTTGGTGCGTGCGCGTAATACAAGAGACTGGGTTTGAACCTGATCCCTGAGGCTTGAGAGACGGGCCTTCTCCAACTAGCCTATTATCGCTTGTCGTAGTACACCATCCTAAATGTAATACAAGAGACTGGGTTTGAACCTAATCCCTGAGGCTTGAGAGGCGGGCCTTTTCCAACTAGTCTATTATCGCTTGTCGTAGTACACCATCCTAAATGTAATACAAGAGACTGGGTTTGAACCTAATCCCTGTGGCTTGAGATGCGGGCCTTCTCCAACTAGCCTATTATCGCTTGTCGTAGTACACCATCCTAAATGTAATACAGGAGACTGGCTCATTTCCCCAGCATTGCTAGTAGACGGAGCAAATAACGATATAATTATAAGATCGCGCTTCTTGACGGATCGCGTTCATACTCCACGTTTTTATGACGCTATTCCTTCATATTTTTCTCTTCAGGATGGGTCTCAAAAATTATATAATGAAAATAGCGATGGAATTAACGTTGTAAGTATTCGGTTATCTTTATTTGGCGATACAAGAATAGAGGAATAGTTGACTCCGAATTTTATTTTATTTCATGATAGTAGCAAGTAACATTGTTGAAAGAAAAACAAAATCCGGGCTGCAAAATATTGTGTCATTTTAATCGTCTTGATAGTGGAAGTGATATGTCACTCACATATCGAAATCCATGAAGCTGTTTAGGCTGTAAGGCGTACCAAAGAAACCTCATACATACATACATAAATATCCACATACACACATGCTTACACTCGAAAAACATAACCCTTCTTCTTGCGCAGTCCGGTAAAAAGGAATTTCAATGCTCTAGATTTTTTTTTGTTTGAAAACTCAATTATTGTTATACCGTTGAATGTTCAATTTCAAAGATATTGTTCAATGGTATGCTGAATAACTTTTGCCAATATTTTTTGCGGTTTCACGGAATTGTATTCTAGGTTATTTCAATTATTTTCCTAAACATTAATATTACAGTATTGCTGATAAAACAGAACTAAAGTCACAAAGAGCCTCGTAAATAGCATACAAATGAAAGACCAAGATTTAATTAATTTAATTTATTTCCATTCGTTTCTAAAATTACAATAACAAATACGTAATATTTCCCAAAGATGAAAACATTTAATACTATAGAATCCAAACTAACGCCTACTTACATACAATAAATACAATATCATATTTTATATACTTTCTTATAATTATATAATATTGAAAAAAAAAAACCTTAGAGACTAGTCAGAAAAATAATTAAGTATAATTATAAGAGAAATTCTGATTAACGTGTTATAATGTAGCTGAACGTTAGAAAGCAAGTTTTTTTGTATTTTATTGGAAAGGTATATGATATCACAGCTATTAAATTTAATTATTTACAATTAAACATTTTTATTCTATTTGTTAATAACTGCGTATTTAAATTTATTAATAGGGCACATAATGTTAAAACAACTACGTTTTGGTGTAAAGCTAAATAAAACTAGTGGCAAATTAAGTTTAATTTATGAAAAAAAGGATTACAGGAATGTACTCAATAATTATTTCGTTTCAATGACGCAATGCTTAAAATCTAAAAAAATGCAAAATTTTAAAATGTTCCCTAACAGATATGAAACGGTCAAATAATTATCTGATTACGTATTCAAAATTCCTTCAACGTATGGCAGGAGAAATTTTAACAAAAATTTTTAACAAAGATACCGTTTTCTATTTAAGCAAAATGCTCCAACGGGTACATCCCTCAACATACAGGTACATACAACATATTTACTTTCTCTAACCAAAATTTCGGCATTCGCACAAAGACAGTCGGGGCATTCAGATAGGATAATGATAGAGAGTTGAGTACTTTGTTCAGTATGAATACGAATTGTACATGTAGGGATTTAATCATACTATAATTTCCAACAAGACTTTTATTCCAAATTTAAATATCTGACATAGTGGCCTGCACTATTGTCATAATGTAGCTTTGAAGGGTTGGTTATGTTCACATAATCTGGAAAGTAGATTTGTATTTTTTTAGAACTTCTCCAATTCTGAGCCATCATATCATTGTGATTGCTATGACCCATCTGTCTAATGCGTGCATGATCAGTATAATAATTTCTCGGCTGTATAAAAACTATAATAAAACTGTTAACCTACAAAAATGGCGTATATCTAGGTCCTAGTAAGCATCGGTCAATCGTGATATTTATCAGGTAGTTCCTAATTAGAATCGGGTTGACCATGATATTTATCGGCTATTTCCTAGTTAGTATCGGGACGACTATTTATCGGTATTTTCTAGTAAATATCGGGTTGACCGTGATTTTATTGGCTAGTTTCTAGTTAGTGTCGGGTTGACCATGCTATTTATCGGCTATTTCCTAGTTAGTATCGGGTTGGCCATAATATTTATCGGCTAGTTCCTAGTAAGCATCGGGTTGATCATGATATTGGCGAGCGCGTTGCGCCGTTTGCGCCATGCGCCAGCGCCTTGCGCGTGGTACTGCAGCTGGCGATACCATGTGCGTGTGCGGGAGTTCTCCTCCGCCTGAAATGAAAGGAAAATCTTGTTATGATAAAAAATATTTACGTATGTACTATTTAACTTTTCAATGAAGAGAAATCGTAACTATGGAAATACCTGATTGAAGGGGACTTGAAAGATGAAATTGGACATCATCAAATTACGAGTGGATCTATTAGCGGATTGATTTTTTTGCCTTACTTTCTAAGTTATTAAAATACAGAATGAATACATTTTATCAGGAATAACGTAAATTCTATTCTATATCTTTACTCGGCTGAAACCCTTTCTATAATTTCTAAAGAAAACAAATAAATCTTAGTCTATATTTAGAAATGGACTAAAGACTTAAAGGTCAAGAAGCTTATTATTATTCAATAAATTTTTTTGGATGTAAAACTTCTTGTCTATTGTTTGAAATCAGCCTAAAACCAACCTTAAAAATATAAGAATCCTTCGTTGTGATCTCGTGGACCTCGAAGAAGTGCTCGGGCTCGTGGTCAGCTGCGACCACACACCGGTCCAGGAACAGCGGCTCTCTCTGCAGCGTGTACCGACCAGCCTTCTCCCGCACCAGGAGTAGGGCGGCTTCCCTGACGCCGCTGCGAGCGAAGAGTTCACCTTCCTTCTCCCTGGCTTCGCGGTCGCGCGCTTCACGAACCTCGCGGATCTCGGTCGTTTTGTGTGTCGTTGTTGGCTGGGGATTGTGTACATAAGAATTTTGAGTTAATCAAGAATGATAGAAGTTAGGTAGCTAAAGACCTCCAGGATATTGAATTTGAAGCTTGAAATGTATTGAAAGGAAGAGAGATGTTTCTTGGTTTCTCTCACTCCTATGACTATTGAAACGAGAGAGACAAAGACAAAAAATATCTCGACTTGTAAGTAAGAATAGCCCTTCAGGGGTCCTAGATGTGTGGCTATCGCTTTCAAACGATTATATTTCTACAATAGCTAACGTTCGAACATCAGCTGTTGATTAGCCGATATTCGAGCGATTCGAGCTACATTAATGTCACGTCGCCTTATTGTTAATTCGTTCAGTCAGTAGCTAACATTTGATTGTTAGCAATCGCTGATGCAGAAATAGAATAGCTTGAAAGCGATTTCAATTTCTCTAGGGGCCGCAGGTCTCGGTTTGGATCGCTGCGCCAAATAAAGATTAGTTTTAACATGTCAGAATTCTCAAAAACCAACGTAGGTAGATACTTAAGGAAATTCACACCGCAACTGCATCGTCCCCGAATTTTGTGGGTAGCACCTAATCCGATCATAAAATTTTACGACTCCAAAAGGCTGTTCCAGTACACGCATGACGCTTATTACGACCTCAGTATTGTTAATTACTAAGTTTATTGCAAACAGTGGCAGCTATAAAATATACGTGAAATATTTATACAGCTAGGTAATATAATACAACATACATAATATATTTTTATATAGGGTGCTTCTTTAAGCGACGAACATATTCTAGGATATCATTGTACTCATCAATATGACCAACTTTTACTTTGGGGCCAACTCTGAAATCGCAAAAAAAAAAACAGCTGTTTCATACAAACAGTTCATTGATCATCGACAAAATGTATGGAACTGCTGTTTTTTGTCTGAATTTCAAGGTTAGGCCCATCAATTGTGAGCAACTTTTACTAGTTGGTCACAATTGAGTTCATGATATGTCCGTTGTATAAAGTAAACACAGGGTGTATACTGATATACGAAATACGAGTAGGGTTTCTTTTTATTCACCTAAAACCTGTTACAGGTTCCCGTACATCATGCTACGAGTATCCTTACAACTTTAGTTCAACAACTTTTGATAAATAATTTAAAATTGCCAAGTTTTGTTTTGTACAAAAACATGTAACAAAAGTTGTTAAGTATGTTATACGAAATTTGCCTGCGAGAGGTTTTATGTGTTAAAAATAAACCTGTATTCATACATACATACATACATACAAGTCGAGTACATAAAATATCTTACCTTTCCGTTGGTTACCAAAAGAGCGTTGATGGGCGTCAGCTTTATAGTGCGCCCTTTCCGCCAGTTGTTGTCATTGGGCTGCGTGAACAGCAGCTTTCCTTCCATTGCGAACCTTGTGAATAAGAAAACAGAGTTTATATTCAGATAGCAAACTTTTCTTTTGGGGTTGTATTTGTCATAGATACCTCAATTTAGAATGTGATACTCAGTGAAATCAAAGTTTAGTAGGTACTCTGGAATTTGTAAATATGCAATCGGTTACGCGATGCATGCGGGCAGTCTCGTTTGACACTTGTGTCAAAATAGATAAAATAGAATCAGTGGCGGATTAAGCGAGCGCGGGGCCCGTAGCAAATGTGAAGGGGCCCTTGACCCTAGACCCCTGACTTGGACCTAGTTGGTTGCCCACCAAAACCCCCCATTTCCTCTGAAAATATTTTGGTGTTGCCAAGTATGGTCAGCGCTTTTTTTACTCTATTTTGAGAAATTTTGCGCCGCATGTCTTCTATTACCGCATGTACTTAGAAAATAGTTATTAGTAGAGGGCTTTTTTAGTTTTCGTTTTTCGCGTGGGGCCCGTAGCATTTGCCGCGGCCTGCTATGTGGCAAATCCGGCACTTAAATCACATCTTAATAAGTTTCATTTAAAAAAAAATACGCTCAGACAGAGATGAGTGGGTGGGTGAGTGAGTGATGAGTGACTCTATTGCGCGCGGGGCCCGTAGCAATTCCTACTATTGCTTTGTAGTTAATCCGGCACTGAATAGAATAAATATAAAGAATAGAATAAATAGATAGTTAACACGCCTATCTTTCGTGCAGTTATCCGAAAGATATACGTGTTAATTATCTTGACCTTACTGTCAAATGAGCTGGTTTAGCCACTGAAGCAACTTTGAATTTATTACGTATTAACATTCCTATTATTTTACACTATCGCTAGGTACATTCCTATTATTTTACCATGATGAATTGTATTGAATAAGATCTTTTTCTAAATAATTGACATGTAATATTTTTTGTTATGAATATAGGTTATGATTAAGACTATGCTATAGCTGTGGTCTAACCATATCAGGATGAATAATGTGAGTCTAACACTTTGAGTCAATATTAAAAACAGTTAATAATGTCTAATTATGTACACACCGTTTGATCAGCACAAGTCCATACGTTTTGTATACCTACTCAGAATACCAATAAAAAAAATCATACATATTGCTGAAAATCAGTTTACCAAAGCTCTTTTCAAGTGGCGAAGCTCAACCCCCACGGGAAAGTGTTTAGTTTTTCTATTTATCCATCGGCCAATGCAATTATGTGGCCCTTTTAAATCCCGAGGTAACGATAATGATTTTAACAATTAAATTAAAATGAACGCGGCAAATGTACCGAACGGTAATTAGAATGAACGTATCTTCTTCGAAATAAAGGAATTTCATTGAGACTTTTTATTGCACTACGAAATTTATTCAGCCAAGCTACTGACGAATTTAATTTCATTCTGAATTCGGTCAGTGGCCATTATTGCATCCAAGCCATATATTTCGTGTTCTGCTCTACCGTAGTTACGTGTGATAAATTTTGAGCTCCGAGAGCTAAAATATTAATTTAGCACTAAACTTTATTACTCGCATCAAAGACCATATAACCAGTTGACAGATCATATCAATTACCTTTGCATCCAAATTTTATGGGTGAGTTTGAAGCTTTATGCTTCAAACGTCGTCTATTTAATCATTTATAATCGCCCGTCACTTCGATCCGACCATACTTTTGCTTAGTACTTATAAACTTATTAAACCGCCCAATGGTTTTCGCACATACCGCGTTCTTCAACTAGCATAAGATGTATTTTTTTGCATACGCCATCAACTGCTTATATTATTTTTTCTCGCATAGAAATCCAGCTTATTACTCTAGCACTCGTCTTTATACCTCGTCCAATTTCGCAAACATTGCTAAATCAAAATTATATTAAATTGAAAACTATAAAATTGCAGTAAAAAAAAATACGCGCGCATTTGTGTAGTGATCAAAAACGTAATGTATGTTATATAGGAAGCCGTAAATAGCTCGAATTTGATTGCGCAAATTCGTGCACATTTCGCCCTTCTAAGTCAACATTTTAGTCCACATAAAAAGTGGGGTTGCGAGGCTTATAAAACCCTTTTAGTAATCCAGTTTACCCAACGTTTAGAACTCGTAAAGTGTGTCGTTTTAATTCTGCAAGCGCTCATGGCCGTTTCCGATGCTTTTATCGTCTCATAACATATTTTTAAAACGTTATAGATAACAGTAATGCTTGGAAGAATTTTCACAGCAATATCCATTTAAAGGTTTAATTATTACTGTCTTGTATTTGTTTCGAGCCATAAAGAGCTGAAAAGATAGAATAGATATTGCTTTCTAGGCACTAAAGCGACAATTATCAAAGTAATGGTACAGATTTAAAGTAGGAAGAACACAACTTTTAACTATAACTGACTAACGTAATAATTACGTCTTACGTTTAGTAACGTAACCACAAATAATTACAAATTGTGTGATAATTTAATACAGAAACATCTATGTTTTTTAACAACAAAGACTTTTCTGTAAAATGAAACAAATTTTTAAAAAAAAAGTCAGAAATCTAATTTTAACCACTCCCAATTGACCGAATTTAATCATAGATTCAAATCAAAGACAAAAAATCTGAAATCCAAATATGAAGAAGAAATGTCGATGAATTTTAATTTATCATATAATAGGTTTTTTTTTATACCTGGCGTCATCATGATTCCAGTCCAGCACGTCCACCGCCATCTTCCGCAGCCTGATGTCGGCAACATGCAGGTCGTGGGCCGTCCGCCTGGCCACAGCCAGTCGTCTCCACAACGGGACGTCTCTGGCTGCGGCAGCGGCTGCCGCAGCTGCTGCGTTGATCTCCTCCAATCGGGACTCGACGCAGCGCTGAGCCGCTTTTACGTCGTCACGCTCGGTAGCGCAAGCGGCGGTTGAGCGGTACAGTCGCGAGAGAAGAAGGGGATATTTTGTCACGCGTTGTACTGGCACCTGGAATTTAAAATGTATTTCGTTAGTAACACAATAATGCCTACCATCTCAGACGGAAGACGTCCATTGATGAACAAAGGCGAGGATTTCCACGATGGCAGGTCTTGCATCATCCACATCTAACGGGTTCCCCGCATTTTTCACTGTTCGTCATAATCAGAATGCTTCGCGAAGCCAATTTTTGCACATTGTTTTATAAATCTGATTGAAGTTGTTAATAGGAATGATTAGCAACTCTGTGGCAAGTAATTTTAACACAAACATTCGTTTAAATAAAATTAAACGAAACAAAATCCAGCTACATGTAGCTTTGGCACTTACCATGAGAAAAGAGTTCAAATTCATTCTCCTTAGCACGGCATTTTCCATCTGCGAGACGCGCAAGAATATCCTCAATAGCTCCTTCTCTTTCTCTAGGCCGGCTAAGAGAAGAGCGGCCCCGGCTTGTTTTACACAGTAAGATTGGAAGGCAGTCAGCATACCAGAACATTCTAGAAGGATCTTCCCTACATTAACGGTCAGAAGGTCCTGAAAAAATGTAATGCAATTTTTAAAGCTAAACGTCACATTAAATAAAAACATTTATTGTAAAATAGTCAAACAAAAACAAGACAGCCGTTTTATTTTTAATAGTTACCTCGTCTCCTTGATCTACAGCAATCTCAAGCATATCTCTCAATTTTTCAGACAAGACTTGATTATTCTCAATAAGCTCTTCTACATTCAAAAATATTGCACTGAGCTGCTCTTGAGTCAACAGACCAGCAACCAACATAGGCTTGTAGAATTCTTCTAGAATAATCTGCAAATCTCTTCCATATTTCTCTTCTGTTTCGACTATCTCTGTAATTATTTCTTTCCGCTCTGCTCGTTTTTTGGCACATTTTCGGCACACTAATGGCGCATAAGTTGACCCTGAAATCACATAATAGATAAAACATTGTTTATATTCTATTAATACAATAAACACAGCATTAGCATCAATATTTTACCTTGCTCTGTTAATTGAGTTTCAACAGTAGTGTCACAGTCTTCACACAAATGTATCGGAGTGTCTTTGTCACTGATGGTACATGGCAAAGTCTTTCCTTGTAATCGACTTCTTGAAGATTTACTCGTCTCTGAACCAACACCAGAGTCATTTCTCTCAATTTCTGCAGATGTCTTCTTACAGACAACAGCTTTTTCTAATGTTTCGTGGTGAATAATAAGAGAGTTATCTTCACTAGAATCAGATGCATTTGAAAGCTGACTTGTATTACTACTCAGGTGGGAATCAATAATAACTCTTTTTATTTGTTTGTTTTTGGATTCGTCTGAAGACGCGTCATTTTCGTTTGCATAATTCGTTACATACGTTTCTTCATCGTCGATTCCTCTTTCTTTAGCATCAACTAAGTAGGATAGGATATCATACTTTGATGCTCCTTCAAATATCGACCGTGATCCACTACGTTTTTCATCATCCAAAATCATTAGTGAGTTTGGTGGTGGATTTATAGGTAAAGGTGGTGGCATATCTCCAATTTCTTCGTAAATAGGATCGGGGTTTAAACGTATAGATTCGTAGTGGTGATCATCGTTTGCCACTTCAATATCACATAAAGCAGCATCAACTAGCATTTGGTAGAATTTGGACCTCGTTGAATTTGTGTCGTCTTCTGTAGACAGCTCACTTGCCGAAGCATTATAACAGTCGGACATGGGTTCGAGATCTGAAAAAACTCCTTGTGCACCGCTCTCGTACTCCATACTTTCATAGGGAGCAGAGCAGCTATTTTCTTCATTGTCTTGATTTGCGGATGAGTCATGTTTTACGGGTTCTCCATCTTTAGCTCTATTATCATTCTTTGGTTTCACAAATTCTTTACTGTTCCTATCTTTACATGCATCTTCTTTCATGTTTTTCAAAGAGCTTTCAATCAATTTTTCTATAGTAACTTCATTGCTGTCTGTCCCTTCGAGATTTTTTGTTTCTTGGAGTTTTATCAACGAGTTTTCTATTAGTTTTTTAACTAAACTTGAATCCAAGCCTTCTGCTAAATGACCAAAGAAAGGATCATCAAAGAGTTTTGTCACAAAGTTTTCCGGCTGTTTTTTGATATGAATGCTATTTAACTGTCTACTTTGAGAAACCAAATCAGTTTTACCACAAACGTGTGGCACCAAATTTCTTTTTACAGCTTCTACAGGATCTTGAAGTATCAAAGAAATATCTTTTGAACTGTTTCTCGTCAACGAGTCGCTAGCGCTGTCGTTAGCACTTTGTGCGTAATATTCCTCATACGTGTTTGCTTCAGAAGCTTTTTCTGATTCGTTTGACAAAATAGCTCCAATGTAGATTTGACTCTTAGATTTGACTGTTTCTTTTTTAGGAGAGCCAACACTAATAGTCACCGTGGTTCCTGTTTGATATGTGTTGCAGGCATTACCACAATCATCATTTACAACCACAGAGGATAGATAGATGGGTGTGTCACTGCTGACGTTCATTGTTGAGTAACACTCATTGCCACTGATTTGTATGGATGTTTTTCTAGGCTCATCCTCAGATGATCTCATTACACCAGAAGCTCCAATGAGTTCTTCATTGTCAGAATCGAATTGCTTTACTCGCAGAATAGTTTTTTGTTCATAGTCATTTGCGTCTGACCATTCATCACTTGTGGAACTGCATGAGTTAGTTCGGACAAATCGTGTTTTAACATAATTATGTTTTTTAGATTTCCGCTCTTTCATACGTCTGGGTGGTGGCTCTGGCGATTCTGATAACCCTCTCCGAAGATTGTTCAGAATATTTCTCGTAATGTCACTGCTGTCACTTAAATTACCAGACTCCATATTATCGTTAAATAAAATAGTTTTATTTTCTTGTAATTTAGTTGTTGGTTGATTGCTTTCATACTGATTTGGTAACAAAATTTCACTTTCATTGACAGTTGTAAGAAAAACTTGACTTGTATGACCATGTTTTGTTTTAGGTCTCAGTGCCATTGTATCTAAAAACTTTGGAGGATCTACTGATAAAATTGATGTGATTCTCTCGGATTCTGATCGACGTAACACCGGTATCTTGGGAATGTTATTATCTGAAACAGTAAAACAAAACGTTTGATGAAATTCATCAAAAAAATATAATACTTAATAATATAAGTGGAATAACTAAAGATTTTTACATACCTTCTTTTGTAGAGTAGGTCTTTACAGGATCGCAACTTTTATCTTCAGTATTTTCAACCCCTTCCTCTGAAATTTCTTCAACTACAATCGTAGGTTGATTGTTGTAAGATGTTATGTCTTCGTTTGTTTGAATGTCTCCATTTTGAAGTTTATCCTCACGTACTTCTTGAGTTGTCAAATCAGTCAATTCTTCAGTTTCTGTTTTAGTTAAACTGTTACTGACTACATCGCCTTCGGCTGCAACTTCATCTTCAATATCAAAAACTGGATTTGGTGATTTAACTTCTCTGACAATGTTTTGTTCTAAGTTAAACTCAGCAGTATATATAACTTTTGTTTCTTCATTACTTTCAACCAAAAATTGCACGCGTTTTCGTTGTAGTATATTATGTGAAATTAAACCTTTTTCTTTAGGTTTAGGCAAATAAAACAAAGAAGAGTTAACACGTTTATTGTCATGTGAAGCGTCAGATGTTTCCGTTTTGGCCATAAATTCCACTGTATCGTAGTTTCTAGGCTTCTTCAGAATCGATTTTATTGTATCGTTATTCTGATTTTTGTATTTATAGTTTCTCAATGTGTCATTATTTGATTTTCTATTGTTTCTTTCCGGCAATCGCTGATTATTATCACTCTCACTATCGTCATCAGTTTTCAAATTTCTTGTTCTACGAGGAGGCCTTTTAGGAGAGACGCTTTTCTGCTTTGTACGGTTTGTGGTGGAAACGTTTACTATTTTTTTACTAGAATTCTTACTCAACGAGCCTGTTTTTTTAATTTCACTTTTAATATTTGGTAATGATACAGATGGAGACAGTTCTTGAGCTTTTAACTCGTAGTTTTTGAGATCATAGTTAACAGTGTCATACGTTGACAGCTCTCCTTCATTGCAAGTATTTGATTCATCAGATACTCTTATTCTTTGTCCTCCAATAGCTTTGACATTAGAGTCAGATTTGGACTTGCTAAGCGATTTACAATTTTTTAACGATTCTTGAAATACGTCACCAAATTCATCATCAAATTCAAATTCAACTAATGACTTTGAGTTACCGCTTGATTTAACTAAATCGTACGGATTTATGTCACAAGATAAAATTGATTTCTTCGAGTCACTTGAGTTAGATTCCTCTTCTACCCATATTTCATTGACCCTACTGACAGACTTACTTCTCCCTTTATTAAGTGGAACTTCCGGGCTTGGTCTTTTAGTTTTTATTCGACATGGACTTATGCTTTTGGCTCTTGATCTTGTCGTAGCAAACTGACTGCCGATTCGTGCTTCATGAGGAGGAGCAAGTCTACTTCTTCGCATTAAATCGTATGGATCTTGGTCTCCATTAGGTTTGAGGATGGAAGGTCTGGACTTTGAACCATGAACCCTTACAGTTCCTGCTCTCAGCAAGCCAGACTCGCGACTTACTTGCGGTCCTCTAACTGTACCGCCCACGAGCAATCGCGGGCTATCAGTCAGAGTCAACGGCAAACGAGATCCCTTGCATTTCTTACATATACTGACTTTGGTTGAGCTGGTTTTCTTTGTACCGTTCAGATACTCAGGACAGGAACATAGTATAACTGCATAGTTGTGTGGCGTTGGCTTTTGAGGAGTACTTATGAGCACAGGACCTGATACTTCTGGGTACGCTTGGAAAACGCTAGGTCTCACAGGTGGGGTCGGGGTCCTTACTGATCCGTACAGCCAGGTCTCTGCGTACTTCATCGACTTGGACAAAGCGGATCCTCCTGGACCACTGATAGTTCCGTACATATACGGGCTCTCCGGCGACTTCTCTGAAGTCTTCGGGCTCCCTGACGTGTTCAGTTTCAGCTTCGATGACCATTTCTTCGGGCGCGTACTTTCCGGTGTGTCGTAAATCTGAAAAGAAAATAAACTTAGTTAGTCGTAAAACTCGCAGGCTTTTTAACTTGCAAATCAAAATGACATTAACGACACCGTTTAAAAGTTAGCCATGAAAGAGCAACAAAAAGATCCCTCACAAACTTTGGTCCAGAAAGTCTTCATCTAAAGACATTTTGTTTACTAACTCGCGTTCGCGCTCTAAAGAGCTTTTTCATGCAAATATTTTTAGCCTATTTACAAAGTCGTCTCGATACTTGACAGCTTAATCTTGTCATACAATATTTTGTATTCGCCCTTCGTGTCTCGGGAATATAAAATCGCTAGAGGCTTTTCTAATATTGTGCCTATATTTAAAACTTTCGAGACCATTATCATTTTAGACTATTAATATAAACTCTGAGATAAAAGCCATTAATGTCCTAGTAATATATTTAGCTCAATAAGAGCTACTTGCAGCTTAGCTTATCTTTTCGACTTGGAGTTGACTGAGATCAGAAGTTAATTTGATAAATCGTCTCGAGTTAGTTTTAGAGTTAACCTTGAGTTAACACAAAAAAAATGACATCCATACTATTATAAATCTGAGTTAAACTCTTAAACCTTCCTTCCTCTAAAACCGAGCGTTTAATAATTTAACTTAGTATCTTTTGCAAGTGATTCGTAAAAAAATATTGAGTCTCATAAAAATCGAATGATATTTAAAAACAAAACTAAAAGCAATTTCGTTAAAATGAGTTCTATCTAACAAATAAAACTCATTAAATTGATGTTCAAGTCATTTAAAAACTTACGTTGCTAATGAACTTCCAAATGAAGATGAAGTCCTAAAAAGTAATTTGTTAGTTCTTTAATGTCTCAATGTATGTTTTTAGAACTCAATTTAAAGGGAAAAAAGCTATTCGTTAAAGATTTTCTTTTGACCTCAAATCTCCAAATGATGTCTGTTAATTTACTTTCTAAGTTATAAATAATTGATAGTATATTTTATCATCATAATTAAATATCGTACAAAAACATACCCAAACCATTATTTTTGTTTACGCATACCAGTATCAAAGTAAACATGTTTTTGATTGTCTAACGCAAAACTCTGGAATACGTTCAAAGAAAAATAGAATACATCATAATATTACCACAATTTCAGTTATTTTACCAATTCTCCTTTCGTAGAATATGGATTTAAATATTCCAAAAACAAACCGGAGTTTCTCAATATTTATTCGGAGTTAGAGTTATTTTATTTAAGCAAAACTTGGCTTCTGAATAAAGTTTCAAAACAGCTTCGAGGAGAATGTATTCAAAATTTTCAGGATTACAGTCGAGAGTTCAAAGTTGAAACTTAATGTTGAGTAAACAAAAACTACTTCAGAGTAGTTGCACGTAAAAGCTGCCATTGTTCGAAATTGAAATTAAAAAAATATTATTTTTTTATGGTTTAGCCTCCTACTATATTATATATCCTACTAATATTATAAACGCGAAAGTTTGTAAGAATGGATGTATGGATGTTTGTTACTCTTTCACGCCAGAACGGCTGAATGGATCTGGATGAAATTTGGCACAGAGATAGATTATAGTCTAGAATGGCACATAGGATACTTTTTAACAGCGGGTGAAACCGCGGGGCGCAGCTAGTATATTATATATTAGAAACGCGAAAGTTTGTAAGAATGGATGGATGGATGGATGGATGTTTGATACTCTTTCACGCCAGAACGGCTTAACAGATCTGGATGAAATTTGGCACAGAGATAGATTATAGTCTAGAATAACACATATATAGGCTACTTTTTAACCGCGGGTGAAACCGCGGAGCGCAGCTCGTAATTTCCTATAAATAGATCTAACTAAATCGAACTAAAAAAAAATACTTGTAGGAACATTTACGAGTATCAGCAGTTTGTTCTTCTAACTCAGATCAATCTAGAGGAAAAGATGGAACGCTGCGTTATATCTCGCTAAAGCCACTTCTTTTTCAATTTTTGTGCGTGGTAATGTTGCCATGTAAAACATTTACAATTGCACGAAAACTAATATTAATTCCCAAACTCTGCGTTAGCCATTTCCGTTCCAATATACAACCTTAGGACATTTAATATTTTAAAACAGCACATATTTGTAAGAGTTTAATCTTACGGCTTTTTCAAAATTGACTTGAAAAAACACTGCACAGTTTTAAAAAGAACCTCATATTGTAGTCCTGGCAACACTTTTATAATGCACTATGTAAGTATGTATGTAAAGTAAGTAAATAATTAAGTAATTTTATTATTCTCTAGGTTGATCTGAGACTTCTAACAAACCAATCAAATCAAATCGCGTAAGCATTCACTACCAAATTAGTTGTCATTCATACTTATTGCTGTGGTCTGTAATCCTAGGCAACCGTTCTCGTGTGACCGCCAAGGCATTTGATACCTCTGGCCTTAGATACGCAACCTACTTGGAAATACGCAGGCTATCAAGATCTAGGAATGATACGCGGATTGGGTTTCTTTGTCCATAATAAGCTGGATAATATTGATCGTAAAGCTAAGTATGCCAGACCATTGCCGCGCGTTAGTGTTCCTATTGGCTGCTACGGCAAAGAAACACTGACTTTTGAAGGAGCACAACTTTATAACAACATACCCTCACGCATAAAAAAATTAAACTCTTTCAACGTCTTCAAAAAGCAATTAGCTCTATCTGATAGCCGATCACAGTCTTCTAAGCAAATGAATACGTTGAGAGGGCTGGTAGCCTTGCTAGATACGACGACATTATTATTTTATTGATTTTTAATATTGTTCTCAAGTGATTAATTTGTAATGTCTTTATTGACAATAAATGTCTTTAAACCTTTAACCTTTTTAACCGACTAGATTAGGACGGAGTAGGATGTTCTCAATTTGGTTGTATTGACCAATAGAAAAGGCGTATTCGCTTATTCGCTACAAAATTCTGGAATTATATATTAATGTATGAAAAGACTCATGGAAGTAGAAGACGGGAAGATGTGTGTCACGATCCAAGCAAGTGGAGAGAAGTAGTATCTGCCTACCCCTACGGGAAAAAGATGTGTTGTGCATGTATGAAACTATTTATGTATGTACATATGCTATGTAAAATATGCCTTTCACGCTTAGTCAACCAAAACCATCACGAAACTTTGGATACATACTTGTTGTCCGGGATACAGAGGATATTAATATAGGATACCTTTAATCCCAAAAATAAAACGGTTCCTGTAGGACCGCAGGAGAATCCGCAAAGTGCAGCTGGTATATACAGTTACAGTTACATTTTTGGTATTAATAATTTTTCACTAAATAATAATAATAGCACTACTCATAATAAAAACGACGTTCTACTGGTTCAACGTTTTTACATAATCCTAACTAATATTATAAATGAAAGTGAGTTTGTTCGTTTGTTTGTTTGTAACGCTTTCGCGTCTCAACTACTCAACCGACCACAGACCTAAGATTTTTTTTTGCTTCGCTACCGACAGCCTTGAAATTCTGCATACACGTTGTCTGGGGTACAGAAAAGGATATAGGGTACTTTTTATTCTAAATAAATAAACGATTCCTGTAGGACCGCGGGTGAACCAACGGAGCGCAGCTAGTTTTTAATAATTTCAAATTTACAAAATGTACCTGGTATTTTATCTTGTTTCAATGCCAGAATAATAAAATTATTCCTTTACTTACCAAAAACACTAATATTACGTCATTTTCACTTAACAACTTGATTACAAAATATCCAAACACCGTTCAACACAATAAACCTTAACAGGAGTACCCCAATAGAATAAAGAATCTATTTCCGTAACAAGTATTCTATCAGAAACATCAGTTTGTTATCCCCCAAAACAACCGGAAACATCATAAAGTGCGGGTATTTGGTATCCTGCGGGATTTCCTGCACAACGGGGTTTCCCTGTCACTCTTTTGCCATACTTCACAAGAAAATATCATTACACAAATTAATGAGATCCGAGTAAAAAGGCCGTGGTTTTTTTTCAAGAGTTATGGTTTCTGCTCTTTGTTCTTTGTTGTTTTTCAAGAGGTATGTTTTCTGAATTTTTTGTTGTTGTTGCCTGCTCAAATATTGTGTACTAGCTGCGCCCCGCCGTTTTGCCCGTGGTCTCATAGGAATCGTTTTTTTTTTTTAAAATAGAAAATACTCTTTACTTCTGAATACATGTTAGCAAAATTTCATGATGATCTGTTGAGTAGTTAAGGCGTCAAAGCGTAACAAAGATACGAATAAACTCATTTTCACATGTTTATTTATATTAGTCATACTATAATATCGAAGCTACTAGCTACGTTCCGCGGATTCACCCGCTACTCTACAAGATCTGATAATAGTAAAATTAAAAAAAAAAAACGGTTTACCTGTTCGGGAGCTACGATGTCACAGAAAGACCACACACACACAGATACGTCAAACTTAAAAAACTCCGTCTTTTTGTGTTGGGGGTTAAAAAATAAAAAGTTGACTGTTTGTATTTAAAATAACATATCGTTACGCCTTTCCCCCGAGGGGGCTGGCAGAGGTGTAATACCCACACTTCGCCGGACGATATTCAGTCCCAAATGTGACAGGGGGTGAGCCTGTCGCTATACACCGGGCTCCAGTTCATATAGCAGATGACACACAATACGCACATATGTTCGCACAATGAACAAATTGGTGCGTGCCGTCGGCTGGTTTCGAACCCGCTCCCTCTGGCTTGAGAGGCGGGCCTTCTCCCAACTAGGCTGCCATCGCTTTATGTATTTACGTATGTTTATATACACCCAAATCCGCTACCCTCAGCTTGCAAAAGTTACTAACACATACATACTCACACATTTGCGAAAGTTTGTGAGAGGGTGAGTAAGTTTACGTGTCATGTCAGATATAATCGAAACTACAATCACAATATTCGACTCTAACTATATGTATATAACTAAGTATTCTCGATGCAGATGGAAAAGGAGACTTTAAAACAGAATAAGCAGAAGACAAGTATAAATTAAAAATAAAATAATTTTCATCAAACGTAGCTAAATTCAAAAATCAAAATTGGTTCATTCGTCCGGGAGCTACGATGCCGACACACACACATACACAGACAGACACACAGAGACACGTCCAACTTATAACAACAGATGCGGGAGTTCGATTAGTTACGCATGTGATGGAAGCTTGGGAGAGTTCACAGGATGCCATCGGTGTCTTTTGTGATCTTTCCAAAGCGTTTGATTGTGTAGAACACCGCACCTTGATCCGTAAATTACACCACTACGGAATTCGTGGAATCGCTCTAAATCTTGTCGAGTCATATTTAACTGATAGACAACAAAAAGTGGGAATTAATGGCGTCACATCTTCCGGATCTTTAGTTACAATGGGAGTACCACAAGGTTCTATCTTAGGCCCGTTCTTATTTTTGGCGTATATAAATGATTTGCCGTATATGGTTAAGGACCTTACAGACATAGTTCTATTTGCTGATGATACATCTCTTATTTTTAGAACAGATAGGAAAGATAGTGAACTTGTGCATGTGAACAACGTACTGACTATTATTTCGAGATGGTTCGCTGCGAACAATTTGTTACTAAATGCAAAAAAAAACTAAGTGTTTAAAGTTTTCCATGCCTAATGTTAGATATATAGAACCAAACGTAATGCTTGAGGGCGATAAACTTAACATAGACAAGGCGACGGTGTTCCTGGGTATAAGCATTGATTCCAAACTGCAATGGGGTCCACATATTAGTGCTCTGTCTGGGAGACTTAGTTCTGCTGCTTATGCGGTTCGCAAGATTAGGCAACTGACGGATATAGCTACAGCTCGGATGGTTTACTTTGCTTACTTCCACAGCATAATGTCATATGGCATTTTGCTGTGGGGATCAGCTGCTGAAGTGGAGGCCATTTTTATTTTGCAAAAGCGAGCGGTCCGCGCTATCTACGGAATGGGTCCCCGTGAATCATTGAGAGATTTATTTAAAGAAATAAATATTTTAACTTTACCTTCTTTATATATCTTTGAAAATATTATGCACGTTCGCAAAAATCTACATAAATTTAAATTGAACAGTGACTATCACAATTATAACACTAGAAATAAGGATAGGATAGCTGTACAGAGATTTAGACTGACTAAGTCAAGAAAGTCATTTTTAGGCAACTGCGTTAGTTTTTACAATAAAATCCCGAAAAATATAACAGGGCTCACCGAGGGAAAATTCAAATCACATGTAAAAACTACATTAATGAAAAGAGGATATTATAAGGTTAAGAATTATTTAGAAGATAAAGATGTCTGGAGCCTTCCACTTCCGCCAAGTAGCCACTAATATTTATAGATATTACCTAGTTGTAAGCCAAAATTTGTGAGACTAATTTATTTATTATTTGAAAAAATAATGCCCCTCAGTTTCTTGCCTGTTCTTCTGAGTAGAGGCTTTTTATCCGAACAAGGCGGTCGAGTCTATTTAAATAACTTTGACGTTCATAAGTGTATCTTTGATACCTAAATTGAATAAAAACATTTTGACTTTGACTTTGACTTTATAACACTTCGTCGTTTGTGCGTCGGGTTAGTCTTGCGCAGTTGGGTAAAAAACAGGACTAAAATAGTACAAGTTGACAAAAAATAAAAACTATTTTTAGGCTACGACCCCATTAAGCAAACTGTGAGCGTCTGACTGTCCGCTGACTGACTTTGAGTCGCGTATTGGGCAAACTCAATGTTGAACAAAGCAAGCGGCAAGCTATAGCAGACAAAATGCGAATCATCGCTCGTCAGCAAGCGATACGTTTCAATCTGCTTACAGTACGCGCTGGGGTCCATGGCATCAAATTGCCCCGATATGGTTACGTTTCGATTTCGACGCTGCAGGACCGCGAATCGTATTCCGCGCAATAAGGTCCACGGTCGCGCAGCGTCGTAAACATAACGTAACCATCATGGCAATTAGACGTCATGGTGGACCCCATTCGGGCTTACTATAATAAATAATAATAATAAATTTAATATTCGGGACACTTACACACACGGTCGTCTGACCCCAAACTAAGCAAAGCTTGTACTATGGCGGCCAGAGACTGATATACATACTTATATAATTTAAATACATACTTATATAGTAGATTAACACCCAGACATAGAACAAACACAAAATCACATGAATGTTTGCCCTAGGTGGGAATCGAACCCACGCCCCCTAGCTCGGAAGGCAGGTTCACTACCGACTGAGCCACCGAGGTAGTCAAACTGGAGGCAAACATTCAGCCGATTTCTGCTTAGTTAAGACGAAAACTTACATCTACAAACAAAATGTGTCAAAACCACATCAGTTACCTACTTATCTCTATAAACCTCTCACTGGCTTGTTACCAACGACCACCACCAAAACAGTCACCAGTAGTAGTCGTTAGGACAAAGTTTTTTATCCCTTATTTTATTTGTAATCAACTGTGTATATGTTAATTCTGTTGTTTGTCAATAAATTATTTTTGTTTTTTTTTATTAATTCTGATTTATGATTTCAAAAACTAGTTGTATGAAATAACGAGCCCCACTGGCGACAGTTGGGACAAAAATTAAAAATTGTTCTAACGACCACCACTGGCGGCCATTTTGGTAGTGCTCGTTGGGAGTAAGCCATCTCACTCACATCCGTATCACTACTAAGGAAACTCGATAAATGGCAAGTTTCAGATTAAACTTTGTTAAGAGGTTGTCCGAGCCCTCTGTTCCGGTCTTATAAGTACGTCAGAAATGTTTGGAAGGGTTGTTTCTTTTACTTTTGTTCGGACTTTTAAACTTTCGTCTGTTTGGGTTTTCTGATCTGGGTAAGTTAGGGTGGGTGAAAATAATCTTATGGTATACACTAGCGACCAGCTCCGGCTTTGCACGGAATTTATGAACATTCCGTGAAAAATTATCTAAGTAATGGTAAAATCTAATTAAAATCTGTTGCGTGCTTTAGAAGGAGTTATCGGATATGTCGGATGGAGAGAACATCTAATCTAATTATTTATATCCTTGCTAATATTAAAAACGCCAAAGTTTGTTTGTTGCGATTTCATATTTGTACATAGTCTAGCCATAAATATTGTTACAATACAAACTCCTTCGTTTATTTTTTTTTCTGCATTTAAATTTGGAATGCATTTATTATGTTGAAAACTACAATCAATTTCCCGTTATTTCACATATATTTTTCGTGATTATTATTAAATTTACAACATGGGATGGGGTGTCAAAGATAACAGGATTGCAGTGATTGCGTTGCACGAAAGGGGTATGGAACCGTCGGTCATTTTCAAGACTCTTCAAAATCTTGGTATAAGCCGTATGTTCGTATATCGTAGTATCGACAGATATAACGACTCTTCCTCTGTTGAAAACCATAAATAATCGGGGCAGCCGCGTGCGATGAGAACTACTAAGGCTGTTAATGCTGTTAAAGCCAGAATTCCCAAAAAACCCAATGAGGAAACAAACAATCTTATCGCGAGAAATGAAGATACCCGCTAGGACTCTATCGCGTATAATAAAACAAGACCTGAAGCTTGGTGATTATCACCGATATACAGGACATGTCCTTAATCAATCGCTGCAGTTAAAGAGAGTGGATAGATCAAAACGTCATCTACCCCGTTACGCAGGTGAAAGTTACAGAAATATTATTTTTACCGACGAAAAAATTTACACGATAGAAGAGCACTACAACAAGCAAAACGACAAAGTGTACGCTCACAGCTCTAAAGAAGCTACGGAAGTGGTTGGAAAGGTACAGGGTGGTCATCACCCTGCGTCAGTCATAGTTTGGTGGGGGGTATCCTATCATGGCGTCACAAAGCTTCATTTTTGAGAAAAAGGGGTGAAAACTTTAGTCAAGGTGTATCAAGAGATCGTCTTAGATGGTGCTGTAAAACCCCTTAGTAATACACTTTTTAAAAATCCACCGTGGAGTTTCCAACAAGACTCTGCACCTGGTCACAAGGCGCGAACTACCCAAGCCTGGCTGGAAGCCAATGTTCCGGACTTTATAAGGGCTGAAGACTGGCCCTCTTCTAGCCCAGATCTAAACCCCCTGGACTACAAATTATGGTCAGTTTTAGAGGGCATGGCCAGCCCTAAACGACACGCCGACATAGAGTCACTTAAGAAATCTTTGAAGCAAGCAGTGGCTAAATTTCCTATGGAAACAGTCCGTATATCCATAGATTCTTGGCCAGACCGACTAAAGACCTGTATCAAGGCCAAAGGTGGTCATTTAAAAAAAAAAAAATAGTTATATTTTTGTTAGGACTTCAATACATGTGTACATATAATTTTTATTAACATTACATTACTGTATAAAAAAATAAATGCATTTTCATTTGTAACAGAACTTATGGCTAGACTAGGTATTATACTTTAATTTATTCCAAACCAGCGTTACCCGCGATTTTGTTTGTGATTACTCGGAAAATAGTATCCTAAATCCCTCCTCGTGATATACTGTAACTAATTATCAAATTTCATCAAGATCTGCTCAGCCTACAAACAGACAGACAGACAGAGTTAGTTCCAATTTTATAATATTAGTATGGTTAGATTTACAAGCGATGACAGCCTAGTTGGAGAAGGCCTGCCTTTCAAGCCAGAGGGAGCGGGTTCGAACCCAGCCGACGCCACGCACCAATTTGTTTATTGTGTGAACATATGTGCGTATTGTATGCCATCTGCTACATGACTGGAGCCCGGTGTATGGCGACAGGCTCGGCCCCTCATCACATCACATTTAGGACTGTATAGCGTCCGGCGAAGTATGGGTGTTGTATTACACCTCTGCCAGCCCCTTCGGGGGAAAGGCGTGACCATTATGTTATGGTATGGTTATTATTTATCTATTTTCCAATTAAATGCAGTTTGTGCTGTACAAACAAAAGGTTACCAGAGCCTAGTGTGAATATTGTACAAATATTTACTCGCGCAACATTTTGACCCATAAAACCTGCCATGCAAGCATTTTTAGTTGGCGTGCTATGTTTGGGTGCAATCGAAAAAGCGCTTCAACACGAGTATTGTTAAATCGAAGTTTTTCACGAAGTGCTTACGAGCTTGTTTTAGCGTAATTTTTTTTACCTCTTCACGGCCACACAGATAGAGGAATTTGGATGACATTTAGTATGGAAATAAGTTGCAAATCTTAAATTACCAGACTATGTTGTGTCGCGAAAAAATTAACGGTTTCTGTGTGACAGCGAGTGAAACTGCGGGGCAAAGCTAGTCACTCTACCTCTAGCTCTAAGGTTGCCTGGAAGAGATCGCTTTTAGTGATAAGGCCGCCAGTTGTTACACTATTGAATAAGATTTATCATTATTTTTCTGTTGTTGTTTTGTTATCTGTGGTGTGAACAATAAAGAGTTTATCTATCTATCTATCTAGCTCTATTTCTCTCTCTAACTCTACTCTACTTGAACTCTACCTAATTTACATATTTAATTTCGCACCCTTCATAGTATTCTATTATCAGCTTTCTTATGTCTCATCTTTCGTAGTTCTCTCTATAACCTCTCTATTACACAAAATCAATCCAGAACTGAATAAATCCAGAACATTTATAACGCAAGCCATGAATAATTTATCCACCTGATATCACGGAAACAATAAACGCGTAGATAGCAAACAGCATAGCACAGCTATTCCCAAAGTTTGTCAAATTATAAACATAAAACATAACACTTTTACTTTCCCCGAGGAGGCTGGCAGAGGCGTAATACAACACCCACACTTCGCCGGACGATACTCAGTCCCAAATGTGACAGGGGACGTGCCTGTCGCCATTCACCGGGCTCCAGTCATATAGCAGATGACATATATACGCACATATTTATGTTCAAACAATGAACAAATTGGGGCATGCCGTCGGCTGGGTTTGAACCCGCTCCGTCTGGCTTGAGAGGCGGGCTTTCTCCAACTAGGCTATGTTCTGGGGTATTTTTATAAACTTATACTTGTTATATACAAGTCTCGAGTGAATCGGTTTCTTCTAGGCAAGCGTGCTCCATCGTAGGCCGCATCACTGCTTATCATCAGGCATGTTGGCAGCCAAACGCAAGCCTATTCTTAATATATATAAATCTCGTGTCACAATGTTTGTCCTCAATGAACTCCTAAACCACTTAACCGATTATAATAAAATTCGCACACCATGTGCAGTTCGATCCAACTTGAGAGATAGGATGGTTTAAATCTCAAATTATAGTCGCAATTTTAATTTATTGCTAATTAAACGCGAACGAAGTCGCGGGGTGACAGCTAGTTAGGTAATAAAAAAATATATACACGTATACTTGAGTCCCAAATTTGGACGTTTTTGTTAGGGTATGTCACATTTTAGTCAACTTTGGGAACCACCAGCCTAGTCTATAAACAACCAACACGTTTCCATTCCAATCCATTCCTGCACTTTCAACCACCTTTCAATTGAGATTTCCCGGCGTCACGTTACGGTAACCTTAGAACACAGTGCAGGGGATTTAGTTAACAAACTTGGTGTTTACTTAAATCCACTTACTAATTAACGTTGTAAAACATCGGAAATAGTTTTACAGTGTTCTGTCTTTTTCTTTCTACTAAATTTTAACTCGATCATAAAAGTCATAATCCTGTGTAACTATTCTAAAGCTATTTAACGTTTATTTTGACGCGATTATTGTTTTAAAATTGAGGTTACATCACAACATTTGACTGCTGGACGTGTCGTGGAGAATTAGTAACTATTTTAAAGTGCTGGTTTCTTAGAACAGTCTCACGCAACAATAAATTTACTGTTTTTTTTTTAAGTAGAGTAGATGACAATTGGCTCCATAGGAACAAATGCTTTAATCCTTGTTCCTAGCATTTTGTGACGTTTTTTTTTCATGTTAATTTTTTTTTAAACTTTTAGTTCTTGACTCCAACGTCTATTTCATGTTAATTTTTTTAAGAACATTTAGTTCTTGACCTAACCAACGTCCCTATGTTCTTGTTCTATTTAATAACTGAAATAAAACTTGAAAATATGATTTAAAGTTTTCTTCCACAACGTTCCAGAGATCTTATGAACCGCGTAGAATCGAAAACATCGAACCCATAAAAAATATGTATGCGAAAAAAATAAATTCGCATACATATCTCAAATATTGGAATTTAAAATGAAGCATTTACCCGATCAACCGCAGATAAACTCGTTAAAGGAAAAAAAAAAAATTAATCGAACCCGCCGAACCGAAAAACAAGTTACATTTACATCTGTTGACCGAACGGAAATGTTGTTATTCGTGCTATTTCGTCCGACACGTTATTTTTTTTCACACAAAAAGTGGAGTTTGCACTGGCAAGCCCTCGACGCTTTTTGTACAAGTCCAGGCACAGATAGTCCCATCAGTGTCAAAAGCGTTCACTCTATTTTCATTTTTATCCAATTCTAAAATCCTCTTCCCTCCGGACCTCACTTGAGAGTAGACGTGCACAAGATTTTATTTTTCGTATTTTTCAACATTTAAATACAAAATTAATAAACTTATAAACAGTGTAAAGACCAGGAGAACAGAAAGTACGAAGAGGTGGGCACTTAGTAAAACTACACGGACGGACCGGACACCTGTTGCATCAACACAAGTAAGCAACGCATACTATACCGCTGTGAATCACTACACGACGCGTCACCGCTCCGCCCACCACCGTACGCACCGCCCCCTGCCTGCCGGCGCCCGCGCCGCAAAACTGGTTTGCCAACTCCTTTGCTCCGCTGAGAGCCTAGTACCAGTGCGCGTAGTTGGTATAACGATACACTTTGAATCACGGTGCGTAACCCTGCTAACTGCTCTGCACGCCCCCTGCAGTCCGTCTACTTCGGAACTTTTTGACTCCATGTTTTAATGCGATCCTAGTACCAGAGCTAGCTTGAGGAAACAACTGAACCCAACCGTCACGTTCAATACGAAATCTTAGCTGCAAAACTCGGACTGGGATATTTACACCTTGCTTGTCTGAGTTCCTGGTATATGATTGTGACCCTGGAGTAACTTCAAATCTAACTTACCTTTGCACCGTGCTACCACAGAAGACTATTAGGTACTCCTCTTGTTTCTGCAATACTCGTGACGGTATTTGACTAAAACTGCTATAAATATGCCACTCAAACGTACACCGCCATCTAAACATAGAGATTCACCGTCACCAACCAAGTTTGCAACACCTCTACAGCAATATTCTTCCGAGACTAATATCTCTGAAGTTGGGCAAGAGGCGGGAATGAGTGCTGCTTCTTCTGTGAGTAATCTTAGTATGATATCTTCGGCTAGCAAAGGTGTTACAAGGAAAAATGCTTCAGCTAAACGCAAGCGTGCTGAAGCCCAGAACTCTGGAGCCGAAACCGATGATATCAGTAAAGCAGAGATTAAAGAAATGATACAGGCTCTACAGAAACAGCAGGATGTCAAGTTTGAGGTAGTGCTTAGCTCAATTAGTGACGTCAAAACTTCTCTAGAATTTATGTCCTCTAAATATGATGAAGCGCTCCAGAGGATTGACATACTGGAAAAGGAGAGGAAAAATGACAAAAGCTATATACAACAACTAGAAAACAGACTTGAAATCCAGGACCGGAATGCTCGGAGTACCAGTATCGAAATGAGAAATATACCACAGAATCCTAATGAAACCAAAGACGATCTTATGAAGGTAATGAATAGCGTAGCGGAGCTTTTTAACATTTCTCTCGGAGGTAATACAATTAAAGATATTTACCGGGTAAACACGAAAGCTGCGGTAAAGCCAATAATAGCTGATTTTACCACAGTTGTAATGAAAGATAAGTTCTTGAGCTCCTTCAAAACATACAACAAAATGCATCATCAAGGCAGATTAAACACGACCAACATTATTGCTGGAGGGCCTAACATACCAATTTATATCTCAGAAAACCTCACGCAACGTGAACGCAAACTATTCTTTCTGGCTCGAGAGTTTTCGAAGAGCTGTGGATATTCCTTTTGCTGGACATCTTTTGGACGCATATTCCTTCGAAAGAAAGAGGGCTCGCCTCAAATTCGAATATTTGCCGAAGCTGATCTTGACAAGCTAAGAGATAAATGACTGAATCTAACAAAGCAGCACAAGTCTGTCGTTATAAATACAGTTCATAGCCTACTAGTAATAATATTGTTTAACTTAATAATTTATATTTGCACATCTTTTGTTAATTTTAGTAAAATGTTTCATGTACCACACCAAGACTACACTATTTCTATACACTCTACCAATCAGACAAAACACACAAAATCAACCACACAAGCATACATTACATTTCCATACATAGACCAATCTCCCTATTATACAGTGATTACAAATATTAAAAACTATAATCCTTACATATACAAGTATGTGTTCAAAACAACATCATATATTATTTTAGTTCACCGCAAATTTATTTATTTAATACACCGATTTAATACCATTTTTGCCACTTACAATCAAATGTTCATATACCTAAGCAAATGCATAACTGCGTTAACTCTTTACACAAATGCAATAAATATTCTATGTACTAGAAGCAAACAAAAAACTTATTCTATGAATCTTCTTGCATATGAAAACCGTACCACTCAGCACACAAATTATAAATATCCTTATTTAAAAATAGTTTCATCATGCTTGACATAATAAATAATAACCTTTTACAGGACCTAGACAAACCTGACGCTGTTGATTGTAGACGCACATATGATCCTTCAAAATGCTCACAGCTCTTAAAATACAAAAAGAATAGTAATACAACCAATAAAATTACAATAATAACACAGAATATTCGAAGCATTCATCAAAACTTAGACAAATTTCTCGTGTACTTAAGCAGTTTTGATATACCATTAGATATAATTGTACTAACAGAATGTTGGACTTCTAAATATGACCCTCCGCCGATTTCTGATTATAACTTATTTTTCACCAAACGCAATTACAACCAAAATGATGGAGTAGTTGCTTACGTACACAAACGACATAGTGCCAATGCAAGTGAGTCTTTGTTACCAGAAGGAAATTTCTTGATACTTGAAATAAATAACACTTTTTCCTTAGTTTGTACATATCGACCATGCGCGTTTTCCAACCCAACTAGCTATTTTAGTTCCCTAGATAGTATACTCCAAACCCTGAAAATAAAGCATAATATCATACTTACCGGTGATATGAATGTTAATATTTTACCAGGCCCAACTGTTTCTGGATTTGGTTCAGAATATCTAAATTTAATGGCATCCCACAGCCTGGTACAAGGGGTTACCTTACCTACTAGAGACGCCTCATGTCTTGACCATTTTATGATTAAAACACAACACACATGGCAAACCTTAGTTTTTGGTGACTTCACAGACCATTCGTCAATTCTTCTGCACATTAATGATATGGTGAGCAACGCAGCTGACAAAAATAAAACCACATTCAAACCAGTAACTAACCTTAATGCTGTTAGAGAAATATTATCACAATACTGCTGGAATGAATATTATGCAATAACAGACGTCAACAATGCTGCGAAAACATTAATAGGAAACATCCAAGAAGTCATACAAAAAAATACAACAACAAAACATATCTCCAACAAAGATAGGCCACTTAAACCATGGATCAACTCTAGTCTGATAAGATGTATCAGACATAGAAATCATTTACAAAAGAAATGGAAGGCATCCCCAGACCAAATTGAATTACGCACTAAATTTATACAATATCGAAATGCTTGTAACAAACTAATCAAAACAGTTAAAAATAATTACTACAAATCTAAATTAGAGAAGGCTCGAGGTAATGTTAAGGATACGTGGAAAGCTATAAAAGAAATTTCCAACTATGGCCAAAATAAAAGCGAATCAGTTAGCCTACTTAATACTAGGGATAACCCTATTGACTCTCTGAACGAAGTTAATACTTTTTTTACATCTATTGGACAAGAACTAGCCAATATTACATTAAAAAAACTAAATAAAACCGACATTGAACTCGCGGCAAAAACCAGTAAATATTCCTCCTCGCCTGTTGGATCAGTTTCTCTTTTCCTAACAGATGCCATCGAAGTTTCTAGTGTTATTTCAGGTTTAAAAACGAATAGTGCCCCTGGTTGGGATAGTATAACATCTACCATACTAAAGCTGTGTTCACAATCTCTAGCTGAACCAATTGCCCATCTTTGTAATCTAAGTCTCAGCAAGGGTGAATTCCCTTCTATACTAAAAAAAGCTATAGTCTGCCCTATATTCAAGGCCGGTGATAAAATGCTTGCTTCCAACTACAGGCCCATTTCACTTCTGCCCACTCTTTCCAAAATTATAGAAAAAATTGCAAACAAAAGACTTATTTCATACCTGGAAAACAACTGCATTCTGGCTGCCAATCAGTATGGCTTCCGCTCTGGAAAGTCCACTGACGACGCTGTGCTGCAGTTAACATCGTTAGTTACAAAATACCTAGACATGGGTGAGAGAACTGTAGGTATATTCTTAGACTTGCAAAAAGCTTTTGATACCGTATCTATCCCGATACTTCTAGCGCGCCTACAGGCAGTCGGATTGAGAGGTTGTGTGTTTGAATGGTTTAAAGATTACCTAGTCGATCGTCAACAACAGGTTAAGATTGACCAATATCAGAGTGACGAAGCTATTTGTAAGTATGGTGTACCTCAAGGCAGTACATTAGGGCCAACTTTGTTTTTAATATATATAAATGAATTGTGTAAAATGAAATTACTGAATGCAGACATACTCATGTTTGCAGACGACACCGTACTCCTTTTCCATGGATCAAATTGGTCTAATGTATGCCAGCTGGCAGAGGATGGACTAGCCTGTGTCACATCTTGGCTAGAAGACAATCTTTTATCGCTTAATACGTCAAAAACTAAATACATGTGTTTTAAAAAAACGGAAAGAACAAAGTTACCTACGGATTTTGATATTCATGTTCACACCTTCCCGTGTAATCGATCTTCGTCTAATCGTATATATTGTGCATGCAACACCCTTGACCGCGTGGATACCATAAAGTACTTAGGAGTTATCATGGATCACAAAATGACTTGGAGTCCACACATACATACAATTTCGAAACGAATAAGAAAATTCATTTTCGTCTTTAAGCTAATTCGCCCTGTGGCAGACAAGAAGTTACTGCTAGAGACTTATAAAGCTCTTTGCGAGTGTATTATAGGTTATTGTATCTGCTCATGGGGAGGCGCAGCTAAAACACACATGATTGAGGTGGAGCGTGCACAACGCGCTCTACTAAAAGTTATATTATTTTTACCTTTCAGATTTCCCACTACTGAACTGTATAACATTTGCAAAGTAGCTTCTGTTAGAAAAATATTCGCATACCAATGTATACGAAGGTATCATAGAGGTACAGAGCCTACCGTCAGCAACAAAAGACGTGACAAATACCCAGTACCCGGATACAAGTCTGCTCTTTCATGGAGACACTATAACCATATGGCCCCTATATTCTATAACTTGCTTAGGACACAATTTCAAATAAACAATTTACATTCACACAAACTAAAAGCAACTATTTACGAATGGCTTCAACGGTATGATTACAAATCTTTAGAAACCATACTAATGAAAGTGAACTAAAGTCAAGTCAACCATGGATTCATGTATGAATAACACACTCAATTAACCAAACTCACGTACACACATTTATCATACAATTTCATAGTCATTCAACACACGCTGCCACTACATGAACTCATAAATCTTCGCACACGTACAACTCTACTCACACCACACTTAAACTACACCCTAAATAACTGAACACATCAATAATTGTAAACATATATATATTTATGTATGTATCTACTATGTATTTCTCATACTATATTGAATCATAGAAATAGTACCTCTAAATTGTAATATGTACCTAGTTTTGGGAAGGCACTGGCTGCTGCAACACAGCTCACGCTACGGCAGCAGACAGGGTCCTAATGTAAAATTGTGTACATGTATTGAAACAAATAAACATTTTGTATTTTGTATTTGTATTTGTATTTGTAAAGCTTAAAGTAGCGCGCGCGATTTTGACAGGTGGAATCCCTTGGTGAGTACGAAATGTTACAAAATCGGAATGATAAAATAATAGTAGGCTGGGTGGTACTGTCAGGTTTTATTACTTGCAGAGAGAAGGTTACAAAAAAACAAAGATAGAATAGATGATGCGTTTCAGATGGTATTTAGTTGTATTTAGCTGTTGATGTAGGCATTTAGCTTTAGACTAAAAGTTAAAGGTGTATGTCGAACACACAAATACTTACTCACACCGAATTACAGTCTAATCATTAAAAGTCAATCGTCCGAATGCGTGACGTTTCGCTCACGCACAGCTAGTTTTGTATGGAAACGAAACTCTATCTCGATTTCTGCTCCAAATATTTAGCTAGTAACTAAACTAGACTATGTCTCCCGAACTATGACTTCAGTGAATGCTCCCCATGCTCGCAACTAGGCAGTATTTTCATTACGTACCGGAATATTTTCATGCAGTTAAGAAATTCTAGGGCAATATTAAACTTGGAATATGTAGCCAAGTAATAAATACTGATTAAAAAGGAAACGTAATAAAACTACGTGATAAATCTTGGGAATAGTTAGTTCCATATATTCACTACCTTCATGAAAGTTTGAATTTTATAGCGTGCGCAGCAAAGCGTGTATAGGACAAAATTAAAAAGTTTTAACGCTTATACTTAAAGAATCACATGAAGATTTCTGTAGGAGATGCCATGAAACATAAAACGACCAAGATAAGAAGAACTAATACGCTTAGACTCCGAGCAGATATTTAAAATTCATTATTCAAACAACTAGCCGGGCGGGAATAATACCTGGGACCTCGTGCTTTTAAAACAGACACACTACCATTGTGGCTGTCATATCCACCTCTGTTGACAAACATAACATATCGCCACGCCTTTCCCCGAGGGGCTGGCAGAGGTGTAATACAACGCTCACACTTCGTCGGACGATATTCAGTCCCAAATGTGACAGGGGGCGAGCCTGTCGCCATACACCGGGCTCCAGTAATGTAGCAGATGACATACAATACGCACATATGTGGACATGTCCTAGAATTAATGATTCTAAAGACTTTTGGCATCCACCAACCCGCTCTGAGCCAGCGTGGTGGATTACGGCTGAATCAATCTCGATGTAGGATAGGTCGGTCCCTGCAGTAGGACGTTAAAGACTGTATTAATTATTATGATGCACCCAAGTTTGTTGGCTCAGCAACCTTAGCCGTGTCTGATAGTCATTTATACTATGTTTCAAATTTATATTTATTTTTGTAGGGCTTTTTTAATGTTTAATTTTATTTAATTCTATTTTATTTTCATTGAATTTTAATTTTGACAAATTTTGTTTTCTGACATATCATACGAGTAAGTGTACCTACTCTTATGTGCCCATTTGAAATAAAAATTTGAATTTAACGGTACTTTTGAGCTGCGCGTAACACCGCTAGGTAACTACGAGTAGTTTATGATCAAACACTTGAAGAATATTTAACCTTCTAGGTATTTTCTTTTCAAAAGTTGATAGTCTCTTAGTCATAAAAGATACAAATAAAAGATTTCAAAGAAAAGGTTTCTGTACAGGGAATACATACTATTACCCACTCACGAATAATTCAAACCTAATTTCTTAGAAAATCTCAATCTACTCGTAATAGTTCAAGAGTACTGCGAAGCCTTGATCAAAGATAAGCAAACATCAAATACACAAGTAACCTCAGAATCGTTACTATGTGTTTAGTTTGAACTATAAAGTGGCCTGAGCAAAGAATTCTTAGAAGGCACAGAGCTTCTTTGGATAGGTTTAGAGTAAAATGAAACAGTACCATAACTTTATGCAAACGCCTCGAGCAAAGTAAAAGCAACTTGTTATGCCTCGAGTTGATAGTGCAACTTACTTAGTGGAATTGCTCAACTGTTTTTGCTTTTAAGAAAAACAACAGCCAATTCAGTTTCCAGAAAAGATCACAAACAAGCCAGATTTATTTTGGTAGTTTTTTTTTTTTTTTTTTTCAAAAACTTATCACCCACTAACTCGACCGTGATTTCTGTTACCTGGTATCTTATTTATTATTATTTAAGGGGAATACAGGTAGAGGGGGGTTAGTTGTTAAGTCTTAATCTGAGGTTAGGTTAAAGGTTACCACTTCTTGCTAAATTGTGAGTACACCACGAGTAGACCCGATCACGAGTATGACGCATAGACTTTGGTAGTTAGTGGACATTAAAGCCTTCATTGTTACCATTAGAAACATCAAACTACTCAACACCTACCTACCTATAACAACACGTACAGCCTATCTCTCTATAAAGACATACACACACATATAGGCGTTTTTATTCGATTTTCATCAGGGACCACCCCATCCATTTGTTGATGAGTTGTAGATTCAATGAGATTTCTGACGAGAGTATTTTTTGGAGTTTGATTTCCATTAAACCTGAAGAAAAACACATTCATGCCTTATTTACCGACTTCCAAAAAAGAGGAGGTTTTCAATTCGACTGTATGCTTTTTTTTATTTAGTACTAGCTGCGCCCTGCGGTTTCACCTGCGGTTAAAAAGTATCCTATGTGCTATTCTAGACTATAATCTATCTCTGTGCCAAATTTCATTCAGATCTGTTTAGCCGTTCTGGCGTGAAAGAGTAACAAATATCCATCCATCCATCCATACATACAAACTTTCGCGTTTATAATATTAAGTAAGAAGTAGGATGTATGTCACGCGATTACTCCTTCTATTGTGAAACGATTTTAATGTTTTTTTTTTGGTTGGTAGATCATACTTTAGAGGTGGTTCCATATAATTTGTATCGAAATCGCTCAAGAAGTTTTCAAAATACCAACTAATATCTAAAAATTGTTTACATGGATTACGACCTGGCGGAAAGTCGGTTTTTCAAGCTTTGCTTTTTATATTAGCGAAGGCAACCTAGTTGGGAGAAGGCCAGCCTCTCAAGCCAGAGGGAGTAGCTTCGAACCCAGCCGACGGCACGCTCCAATTTGTTCATTGTTTGAACATAATATATGTGCGTATTGTATGTCATTTGCTACATGACTGAAGCCCGGTGAATGGCGACAGGCTCGCCCCCTGTCACATTTGGGACTGAATATCGTCCGGCGAAGTGTGGGTGTTGTATTACACCTCTGCCAGCCCTCTCGGGGGAAAGGCGTGACGATATGTTATGCTTTTAACATTAGGTATTATTTTAAAAGGCCGATACAAAAGAAAGGCTGAAATTAGTTTCAACCACTCACTTGACACTTACTATCTACAAATTAATACCTTGCAAATTAATACCTTCGATTAGACATTCCCTGATAAATGATGCGGTTGTCCTTATTTCGTAGTCCTTAAGTCGCGAGTGAATCAGTTTCTTCTTGATAAGCATGCCCCATTTCGGGTCAGATGCAAGCCAGCAAAATCAGTCAAGCGCAAATGATATTAAGGAAAGCAGTATAAAACAAAACCGGCGTCAGGCTGGTGAATGATTAATTACAAATGTAATCATTTCTCACGCAACGTACACGAAACTCCAAACAAGATTTCCTAAGTAAAGGTCCGAATTCACAAACACAACCTTATCCTGCGCAAATGTTTACCCTCAACCGATACGGGAGGTAATTCTTGATGTAGGTATGTTATTAAAAGAAAAGAAAAGAAAGATTAATAGACGTACTCTCTATTCGGGATTTCTGAATTATTTTCTTTTTAGAACAGCGCTAGGATGTTTGTTTTCAATTCTGATGAACTATTTAAAATCAAAATGAATTTCAGCATTGCAGTTAAAAATAATAATTAAATAATAAATTCGGGACATTGTCACACACGGTCGCCTGACCCCAAACTAAGCAAAGCTTGTACTATGGCTGCCAGGGACTGATATACATACTTAGATATTTTAACACAAACTTAAATAGATAATAACACCCAGACATAGAACAAACACAAATGTTCACCACATAAATGTTTGCTCTAGGTGGGAATCGAACCCACGCCCCCAAGCTCAAAAGGCAGGTTCACTACCAACTGAGCCACCGAGGCAGTCATCGCCATTTGATATCTTTTTATTATTCAGCACTTCTTTGTGGCTGTTTAGTTATTTTCATTTCATTATTATCTCTGCTCTCACGAATTGAGGTGGCTACAGCATATATTCCATATTTTTCTCTACCTACTCTTATCACTTGCACATTCACCTTCTTCACACTCATATCCTCTTTGACACACTGTTTAGTTTTTGAAGTTATACTTCTTTTGGCGCGATAGAGAAAAATGATGAGAGTGAATTTTTACGATGCGCGCGCACACCGACACCTAAATTCTACATTGTGAAGTTAGTTCTAGGTGGCATGAAAATTGACAACTATGTTCAAGTTGTATACTCTAGTATTTTTATATTTAGAACACGTGTTTCGTAGGAGTACAATTAAACAGTGAATAAATAAATATTATTTTGGTGTTTTTATTAAATCAATTTCATATACGACGGTGATAGTATTTACCAATAATTTATTATTTATTAGTATATCTATATATATTGAATTTTAGTGATAAAACTGATTCGAATAAACTGTTTTGAGTGCATTTATAGATTTGAGGTTAAGGAGTATAACTTCTAACGCGTGTACATAAGTACACACACTCTTTTTTTTTCATAGTTGCACTTACATTTTCATTTTGTTGACCCCGGTTAGTCGAAATGAAAATTTATAGACCTACTCGTAGCAAAAGAGCAGAGCTGCCGATTCATCAAAGAAAATATTCAAGGTCAAGAAGTTGCCAGGAATTAAACAAGCACTTCCCTATTTTTTGTAAAGTCCCCCAATGCAAGGCAAACAAGTTATAAGTGGAATAGTTGTGTAACGGCCCCATACAAGGATATTATTCCAAAAGTAACAGAAAGTTTGGTTGGGGTTGCCCGGTTTGGGAGTTTTCCTTTAACTTGGAGTGTGGCGTATGCTAGAAGCCGAGAGAATTTTTCCGAAGTTTTTTTTTTATTAATCTACCTAGCTACTTTGGGCGTTTGTCATTCGAAATGGAGATTCCCTTAAAAAATGTCCGATTAAATTAAAATACCGTAATATTGCTTATTAACCGACTTCAGGAAGGCTATTCTTGACCCGTGAGATGAGATTTGGTCACTTTCACTCCTAAGACTTTTGAAATAAGAAAGACAAAGACCGGCATTTAACTCGAATTCTTGGAATGGGGCCCCGGGATGAGATTCTCAATTCGTCGGAATCTTTTATTTTTAGTAGACGGTCAATACATTTGTAGTATACATCACAATACAGAATATTTAAACGAAAAGTTAAAATGATACATTGCGGAAACATGCATGATAGCCATAGTGACAGTTCAAGATTCATTCAAATTATGGATCAACATACATTTTGAGTGCGGTTTGATCAAATTTAAATTAAGCACCATAATTAAATTATCTCCCATCACTTGTACCACAACCCATGAGATGATCCCGACGATTTCTTGTCACGACCCGTTAAAATTTTATTGAATGCCTCTTTTATGTTTGGGCGTACAGAATCCAGACCTTATTGCTCGAAACTCACTATCAGCCAATACAAAAAATACCAGAACGAATCAGCTTAATAAAATTACTAAAAAAATAATTAATAAATGTTTTATCTTACTTTTAAATGTCTTGAATCTTAGTAAAGTAATTGCAAAACAGTTTTTTTGCTATTTGGTATGGTCGTAGTGAGTTTAAACCTTCAGCATGTGAGGTGTAAAATAGCTTTATTTTATGTACGTGAAGCCGTAAATTTTCGAGTGGATTTTTTATTCGGGTGATTTTTTTCCACTCTGTACCACTGGACGGAAATAACGTATAAAGCGTTAAAAGTTCTATCTGTGAGTAACGAATTTCGCTTTTATGTTTATTTCGCTCAACTTTCGTATTTAGACATTTATGGTGGAGTTAAGATGGAAAAGTAGGTGAGTGTAGTTAAAGCCGATTTCGTATTAATTGGGCTTAGTAAAGAAGATTTAACGATTTGAGATTTGACGTAAAGGATGTAGAGTTTCTGTAAATTGTTTCTTTAGATTAAGGTGACGTCATACTGGTTTTAGATTTACCCCTTACCAATAAACGTTATAGATCCTCGAAATAGTTAGACAGTGTTTTACGATCGAGTTAAAAACATTGAAATAAACAAAAAGACACCTATTCCGAGGCAACGTTTATGATTTGGGTCAGCTGGGGCAAATACGTCTGTGGGGGCAATTGCGCCTTTAAGACTTCGATTTGTGACAAATCTTTCATAAATTAGGCAACTAACGCCATCTTGTACGCCATGTTGTAGATTATTGCAACTAGAGATAGAAAAACGATGTAGCTGGCGCCTTATTTGTGAAGGGTTTGTCAGTAATTCTCGAAAGACACAATTGCCCCACAGATATGTGCCGCAGTTGACCCTATGTAAGTAAACCAGATGTAATTCATCCACAACTGCCGTTGAAAATTAATGCTAAGTATTACTTACCATGTTGCTTTTTTGACTAAAAAATTTTATATTCATGAACTTGGAAACATACCTGAAACAAATAACATTGGAAATTAGTGTCTCTACAAACTTTGCATTGTAATCATGTACGAGTAAGTATACTTCCATCAACATTTTTAGGAGGCTTGCGCATAGTAAATTGATATATTTCTTTCATTCAAGGTTAAAGAGACAAATTCAATTGAACTGGCAAATATACATATTTCTACTCATAAGTATTCATTCCCTAGCCTTCGTGCATTCCCTAGCATGTGGTAATGCTAAATAATAGTATCTTACAGAACGAATCGAAAATCTAAACTTTTCAATTGAACCAAACGCACGGATGCAATCGAGTCAAACTTTTGCACGGTGAACTATAACTTATGAGTTTCCTGAAACTGTACCGCTCCAAAGAATGTAAATTGAATGCACTCCAGAACAAAAGTTGCAATCAACTTGATGATATTGAACCTTATTGCTTTCGCATTAAGTTCTTTGTGCCCAATAAATCTCCAGAGAGTTCGATTGTGTTGCTATTTGTTTATTTCGACTCTCGAATTTCGTTCAGCATTTCGGTCACGAGCTGAGCAATGAGCATGAAATATTCATTCTGGGCTTTAAGTGTGCGTCATTTGTCTTGTTTAGAAAGATAAAATCACTTGAATGGATCTGGAATTGGCTTGGTTTCGATTCAAATTGCGTTGACCATGGACTTACAGCTCGAGTCTTTCTTACAAGAGGACCACTTTGTATAAATGAGATTAGTTCTAGCTAACAAAGCTGAAAAGATAGCTTCAATGCCGTATTTTGCTTTCTATGGCTAAATTAAATTTGGATTAGGTCTAGTGAACAGAAGTATAGATATTCCGAAAACGACGACAACAGAAGTCGACAAGTCTAATCTATTTAATAACATTCAGACAAAAAAATGTACTACATTAAGTTGTGCATCATTTTCGATGCTGATGTGGTCTAAATATCTGATGTCTGATCTGATATCTGAAATATGCAAGTAAGTTCCTCGAGTATAAAACTAAAATTAGCACTAAAAATAACTTTGAAAAATGTATTCTCTAATGGGGTTAAAAGGGAACGGTGCGAGGTTGAAAATCGAGCTGCACAAAGTCTCAGGCATCAGCTGGAAAGCGTGAAAAACTTTACTGCAGACATCATACCTACCCAGATCAATTACATGCTTTCAGCTAATCTAAATAATATGTTCAACAAGTGTTACTCAAATCAAAGTAACAATATTTTGAAGGTAAGTAAAACAAAACACCATAATCCAAAAAAAACAAAAGTCTAGCATTCCGAGAGCAAACACATAATGACGTCACTCGACATCGTCATCCGTCTCTTTCGAACTATTTGTAAATGGATTAACTCGGTCTTGCTTAAGCGTCGATTGACGTCACTACGTGTTGCCCATGTGACCGGAATGTGACCTTGCGGGGTATATTATTATACCATGCAAAACACCACCAAATTCCATAAAATTCTAAAGGTCGGTATAAATACCTACCGACAATTACTTCAGGCGGTCTCATAAAGTTTTATCTCGAAGACGAGGTGCTAAAACCAAATTAATTTATTAACCGGTGTGAAGTTGGCAGCCAACTTTAGCAGCCAAGTAATCCGACCAAATTAGAGAGACTTTTTGCCAAAATAATTAGGACCCTTTGTTCACTGAAATCCTATATAAATTGATTATCTATACCTTAAAAAATATCAAGACACTTCAATAAACACATCTAAAAAATAAAACGTTGGTAAAGAAAAAATTTAGGACAAATGATGGCTGCTGGCAAATCAAGACCGCCCTACGCTTAGTAGGCCAACGAAATTTTCAGGCACGCTAAGCACAATGTCTAGGCTATCGAATAAGTATCATTTCAGCCTGGCTAAATGCCTGCTAGAGCCTCCAACGGTCATACGAAATGAAGTATTTGAAACTTGTCACCAAAATCAGATACCGCGGTGGAATTCGACCAGTGGGACGGCTAGCAAGGGGATGAATGCTATGCCATAGCATCAGTTACCTTCTAAACTATCTGAAAAATCCTGAAAAAACCTGGCTAAATGATTCACTGAATCTGAAATGACTCTATGAAACATTTTCAACTTTTTTTCTAACCAGCATGTTCTCAAATAAAGTACCCTTAGACGGAAAAGTTGGACACAGCCTTCCATTTTTCTGAAACTTTACATATCTGGCTACAAAATAATATAAAACACAGCCTGGCTGAAGCTCAAAACCAGAAGAAAATCGATGCCTGAAATTCCGTAGTAGCAAATAAAATTCTGACCCAAGTTGGCTGCTGGCGAATCACGGTCGCCCTACGCTTACAGTAGCAACAAAACTTTCAGGATCGATAAGCTAAATGTCTAGGCTATCGAATAAATACCATTTCAGCCCGGCTAAACGCCTGCTAGAGCCTCCAACTGTCATACGAAATGAAGTTTTTTAAACTTGTCACCAAAATCAGATACCGCGGTGGATTTCGACCAGTGGGACGGCTAGCAAGGAGATGAATGCTATATCATAGCATCAGAAACCCTCTAAACTATCTGAAAAATCCTGAAAGAACCTGGCTAAATGATTCACTGAACCTGAAATGACTCTATGAAACATTTTCAACTTTTTTTCTAACCAGCATGTTCTCAAATAAAGTACCCTTAGACGGAAAAGTTGGACACAGCCTTTCATTTTTCTGAAATTCTACATATCTGGCTACAAAATAATATAAAACACAGCCTGGCTGAAGCTCAAATCCAGAAGAAAATCGATGCCTGAAATTCCGTAGTAGCAAAAATGATTCTGCCCCAAGTTGGCTGCTGGCGAATCACGGTCGCCCTACGCTTACACTGGTAGAAAAACTTTCAAGTTCGATAAGCTAAATGTCTAGGCTATCGAATAAATACCATTTCAGCCCGGCTAAACGCCTGCTAGAGCCTCCAACTGTCATACGAAATGAAGTTTTTTAAACTTGTCACCAAAATCAGATACCGCGGTGGATTTCGACCAGTGGGCCGGCTAGCAAGGAGATGAATGCTATATCATAGCATCAGAAACCCTCTAAACTATCTGAAAAATCCTGAAAGAACCTGGCTAAATGATTCACTGAACCTGAAATGACTCTATGAAACATTTTCAACTTTTTTTCTAACCAGCATGTTCTCAAATAAAGTACCCTTAGACGGAAAAGTTGGACACAGCCTTTCATTTTTCTGAAATTCTACATATCTGGCTACAAAATAATATAAAACACAGCCTGGCTGAAGCTCAAATCCAGAAGAAAATCGATGCCTGAAATTCCGTAGTAGCAAAAATGATTCTGCCCCAAGTTGGCTGCTGGCGAATCACGGTCGCCCTACGCTTACACTGGTAGAAAAACTTTCAAGTTCGATAAGCTAAATGTCTAGGCTATCGAATAAATACCATTTCAGCCCGGCTAAACGCCTGCTAGAGCCTCCAACTGTCATACGAAATGAAGTATTTGAAACTTGTCACCAAAATCAGATACCGAGGTGGAATTCGACCAGTGGGACGGCTAGCAAGGGGATGAATGCTATGCCATAGCATCAGTTACCTTCTAAACTATCTGAAAAATCCTGAAAGAACCTGGCTAAATGATTCACTGAACCTGAAATGACTCTATGAATCATTTTCAACTTTTTTTCTAACCAGCATGTTCTCAAATAAAGTACCCTTAGACGGAAAAGTTGGACACAGCCTTTCATTTTTCTGAAATTCTACATATCTGGCTTCAAAATAATATAAAACACAGCCTGGCTGAAGCTCAAATCCAGAAGAAAATCGATGCCTGAAATTCCATAGTAGCAAAAATGATTCTGCCCCAAGTTGACTGCTGGCGAATCACGGTCGCCCTACGCTTACTGTGGTAGAAAAACTTTCAAGTTCGATAAGCTAAATGTCTAGGCTATCGAATAAATACCATTTCAGCCCGGCTAAACGCCTGCTAGAGCCTCCAACTGTCATACGAAATGAAGTTTTTTAAACTTGTCACCAAAATCAGATACCGCGGTGGATTTCGACCAGTGGGACGGCTAGCAAGGAGATGAATGCTATATCATAGCATCAGAATCCCTCTAAACTATCTGAAAAATCCTGAATGAACCTGGCTAAATGATTCACTGAACCTGAAATGACTCTATGAAATATTTTCAACTTTTTTTCTAACCAGCATGTTCTCAAATAAAGTACCCTTAGACGGAAAAGTTGGACACAGCCTTTAATTTTTCTGAAACTTTACATATCTGGCTACAAAATAATATAAAACACAGCCTGGCTGAAGCTCAAAACCAGAAGAAAATCGATGCCTGAAATTCCGTAGTAGCAAATAAAATTCTGACCCAAGTTGGCTGCTGGCGAATCGCGGTCGCCCTACGCTTACAGTAGCAACAAAATTTTCAGGATCGATAAGCTAAATGTCTAGGCTATCGAATAAATACCATTTCAGCCCGGCTAAACGCCTGCTAGAGCCTCCAACTGTCATACGAAATGAAGTATTTGAAACTTGTCACCAAAATCAGATACCGCGGTGGATTTCGACCAGTGGGACGGCTAGCAAGGGGATGAATGCTATGCCATAGCATCAGTTACCTTCTAAACAATCTGAAAAATCCTGAAAGAACCTGGCTAAATGATTCACTGAACCTGAAATGACTCTATGAAACATTTTCAACTTTTTTTGTAACCAGCATGTTCTCAAATAAAGTACCCTTAGTAAAGTACCCTTAGGTCAGAATTTTATTTGCTACTACGGAATTTCATGCATCGATTTTCTTCTGGTTTTGAGCTTCAGCCAGGCTGTGTTTTATATTATTTTGTAGCCAGATATGTAAAGTTTCAGAAAAATGAAAGGCTGTGTCCAACTTTTCCGTCTAAGGGTACTTTATTTGAGAACATGCTGGTTAGAAAAAAAGTTGAAAATGTTTCATAGAGTCATTTCAGGTTCAGGGAATCATTTAGCCAGGTTCTTTCAGGATTTTTCAGATAGTTTAGAAGGTAACTGATGCTATGGCATAGCATTCATCCCCTTGCTAGCCGTCCCACTGGTCGAATTCCACCGCGGTATCTGATTTTGGTGACAAGTTTCAAATACTTCATTTCGTATGACAGTTGGAGGCTCTAGCAGGCGTTTAGCCGGGCTGAAATGGTATTTATTCGATAGCCTAGACATTTAGCTTATCGATCCTGAAAGTTTTGTTGCTACTGTAAGCGTAGGGCGACCGTGATTCGCCAGCAGCCAACTTGGGTCAGAATTTTATTTGCTACTACGGAATTTCAGGCATCGATTTTCTTCTGGTTTTGAGCTTCAGCCAGGCTGTGTTTTATATTATTTTGTAGCCAGATATGTAAGGTTTCAGAAAAATGAAAGGCTGTGTCCAACTTTTCCGTCTAAGGGTACTTTATTTGAGAACATGCTGGTTAGAAAAAAAGTTGAAAATGTTTCATAGAGTCGTTTCAGGTTCAGTGAATCATTTAGCCAGGTTCTTTCAGGATTTTTCAGATAGTTTAGAAGGTAACTGATGCTATGGCATAGCATTCATCCCCTTGCTAGCCGTCCCACTGGTCGAATTCCACCGCGGTATCTGATTTTGGTGACAAGTTTCAAATACTTCATTTCGTATGACAGTTGGAGGCTCTAGGAGGCGTTTAGCCGGGCTGAAATGGTATTTATTCGATAGCCTAGACATTTAGCTCATCGAACTTGAAAGTTTTTCTACCACTGTAAGCGTAGGGCGACCGTGATTCGCCAGCAGCCAACTTGGGTCAGAATTTTATTTGCTACTACGGAATTTCAGGCATCGATTTTCTTCTGGTTTTGAGCTTCAGCCAGGCTGTGTTTTATATTATTTTGTAGCCAGATATGTAAAGTTTCAGAAAAATGAAAGGCTGTGTCCAACTTTTCCGTCTAAGGGTACTTTATTTGAGAACATGCTGGTTAGAAAAAAAGTTGAAAATGTTTCATAGAGTCATTTCAGGTTCAGTGAATCATTTAGCCAGGTTCTTTCAGGATTTTTCAGATAGTTTAGAAGGTAACTGATGCTATGGCATAGCATTCATCCCCTTGCTAGCCGTCCCACTGGTCGAATTCCACCGCGGTATCTGATTTTGGTGACAAGTTTCAAATACTTCATTTCGTATGACCGTTGGAGGCTCTAGCAGGCATTTAGCCAGGCTGAAATGATACTTATTCGATAGCCTAGACATTGTGCTTAGCGTGCCTGAAAATTTCGTTGGCCTACTAAGCGTAGGGCGGTCTTGATTCGCCAGCAGCCATCATTTGTCCTAAATTTTTTCTTTACTAACGTTTTATTTTTTAGATGTGTTTATTGAAGAGTCTTAATATTTTTTAAGGTATAGATAATCAATTTATATCGGATTTCAGTGAACAAAGGGTCCTAATTACTTTGGCAAAAATGTCTCTCTAATTTGGTCGGATTACTTGGCTGCTAAAGTTGGCTGCCAACTTCACACCGGTAATTTATTAAGGTTTCGTCGCCGTCGCAATCATAATAGGCACTACTCGTACTAATTCGATAGCGTCTCTCGCCTTCTCCCAAATTGCCAATTTCTCAACAATTTTTCTCGACTCAATTTCTGACTGTGGAACGTGACAAATGCCTTTGAATAAATTTCGCCTCCGTCGAAATAGCACTTGGAATATTTTGATCTAAAGACGAAGTTGTTGATCCGTAATTGATTCGATACAGATGTCGTTGAGTGCCCTTGGGACTTTTTTTTAATTACGGTCCTTGGATGTCGTATAACGTACAATAAAAGCGTTACTCTTTTTCGTGTCCCTTTGAGTTATTTTTTTGGAAATATGGTTAACAATAAATGTCTGGTGTATTTAAAGAGAGCCAGTAAAATGTTGCTTAAGATTTAGTTATTATGACACAATAGGACACTTTTCAGGTGGACTTAATATTCTACCCCATGGCATTAATACTGCCATAGACTTGGGAAACATGATGCTTCTCGTTTTGATACTCTTGTCTATACGTCTTGGTCGCCACATCTCTGTATTCCTCCTTCTATTATAATTAGCGTTAAACTGTAGGCCTCGGTTGTTTGTTCTTTCAACAATCGTCAAGTCATGCCAGAGCCCTTGGGGCGGCCTAGAAACTCTGATTGATACAGAGCTAGCCAGTCGGCCTATAAGAACATGCTTATCGTCACGCCTTTCGTGCTGCCCGGCTTGATAGGCGGGCCTTCTCCGGCTAGGCATCATCGCTTTTTTACATGAACATGCATGCATGCATAATTAACTCTCTTTTCTATTTTTACTCATGGCTCTTTATGGCTAAAAAAAATAAAAAATACACCTACTTTCATACACGGTGTTAAACGGTTTTGATATGCGACAACAGGGCACGCGATCAAATTCAAAATGGCCTGCAATATATCAACCGTAATCCCAACTATGTCCACGCTACTTGAACAGCTACATTATGATGCCTTGAAGGGGCTTAACGTTACTGCTGTGCTAATACAAATTAGCTTTTTGTAAAGAATTGCAATTTGTATGAAGAAATATCAGGCAATATTGAATATACATGAAGTGAAGGTTACGTAAATTCGGTAGTTTTCCAGATGGTAATGGATGGAAACGAATACCTACCAACGACTTTAGTTGAGATGACATGCTTTGCCAAAGGCCTGTCCTTATATTGTACAAGACTACTAATGATGATGATGATGATGATGGCTGAGGATTTTATACGTAACTTTACTGAATAAACGCTAATTTAATCAAATGTAACGGACTGTAGATACAGCAAAACTCACAACTATTCAACAACAGCATGCTTTCAAGTCAGAGGGAGCGGGTTCAAGCCCAGCTGACGGCACACACCAATTTGTAGATTTGTGAACGTATTAAAATCTGCGTATTTAATGACATTTAAAGCCCGGTGTATAGCAACAGGCTCGCCCTTGTCACTTTTAGAACTGAATACGTCTGGCGAAGTGTGTGTGTCGTAATATACCTCTGCCAGCCCTTTTGGGGGAAAGGTGTGACGCTATGTTGTGTATAAATTCTGCAAAAGGATTCGTTAAATCTCTCTTCTCGTCTTCTTCTTTCATTAAATTAAATTAATGAAATTATAATTATATTGGGGGCTGAGCTACCCACGTCCGTAGGAGTGTACTCTATTCTGATTCCCTACACGTGGTCCCCCGGGTAGTGCTAACCAGGTAGCAAACTCTGGTGGGAGGCTTCGGCCGTGGCTAGTTACCACCCACTGGACCAAGCCATGCCGTAAAATGACCTAGTCGTGTTTCGGGATGTAGTTCGGTGTAACCGTTCCGAAGACGGGTCTGAGCAGTAGCGCACTTGTAGCGCCTCACTCAACTGCCGTCTTTGTACTTCTTCACTCTAGTAAACCTGAAGGCTAGAGTGAATAAGTACCTTATAGGTCGTCGTGCTCCATCTTAGACCACAACGTCGCTTAACATCAGGCGAGTTGGTGGTCAAACGCCGACCTATTCAACATAAAAAAAAACCCCAAATGGCGGTGGGGCCAGTCTTCCTCACATTTCTCTTCCACTAAACAAATATTAATAAAGCGCTACAATCTCCAACGTAGCATTAACTTCATCGCAGTCAATCGAAACGTTAATAGCTTCCTACAGCAGAAATAGTTCGATTAGCTCCATTGATACAAGTTAGTACAAAAACGCAAATAATCGTCCAACTTTCGTTCGATCTAAAAACTGCGCATCTGTTGCCTTCCGCCGTCGGGTCGTCGGTTCAACTTCCTGCACTTTCCACTAGAGATGTACGAGTATGATGGGTTATTGGAAAACTATCCGGCTAGTTTTTACTTTGCTTCCTTATGACATAATTGCAAATGTCAGTTGACGTTGACAATAAAACTTATACGAGCACAAAGTTTGAATACGAAAAACCTTGATGTCGGTGTAGAGTAAGTGTGCTAACGAATATTAGTGATGCGAAAGTAAGTTTGTTCGTTTGTTTGTTTGTTCTGCTTTCAGGCTTTAACTAATTAACCGATCATCATGAAATTTTGTATTCGTTGTAAATTTTGTAACGTGTAACATAATGGTTGTCTGGGGTACAGAAAAGGACATAAAGTATCTTTCACCCCGAAAATATAAACGGTTTCTGTGAAACCAAACAAGTCCAGTCGTCATTTCGACTTTTCATCGATTTACTTATTAATTCAAGTTATTTTCATTGAGTTACGAAAGCTCATTGGTTACTTTACAATAGTTGACAACACTATATACGCGTCGACTTGTAAACCTCCTCCGTTTCGTCGGTTAAAAAGGCGTGCACTTCGCTTAACACTTTGCTAGCAAACGCTGCCTGCCTGCACTGAGCCAATAAATACAGATCCGGCTAAAACAGATCTCTCCACATCTCTTCCAAGTATAATGTTGCCATCAAAGCAACGTGCGAACATAGTTGATGTTGGTAAAATGATGAATGGACTATAATTGTTAGATTGGAACTGCTACCCCATCTGTGGTTTTATTGCCGATGAATGCAGGAAACGGCGTTATTGAATACAGTTTTGTGTGATGTGGCTGTAATAGTTCTACTTGCTTGTTAATAGTAGTTTAAGGCTTTCGTTTTTGATTGATGTCTTTCTAAAGAATTTGCTATCGGATTTATGAGGTTACATTCGGTGTAACCTTTACTTGATCACAATGTTGCTTAACTTTATGGTTTAAACACTTAGGTACTTAGTGCAGTAAAAAGCAAGCAAGTTCGTATAGGCCGAGTGAGACCAAACGCCTCTGATAGGGCTTGACGATTGTTGTTATGGAAAAAACAACCGGGGCCTACAATTTAACGTGCCATTCGAGCCACGTTGCGCTCAGTTGTATACGCCACCCATGCACGGTCACCCATCCTAGGCCTGACCGTGTCGTTCGTTACAGTGCAAGGGATGAAGCAGGGTCGTGTCGAAAAGTATTGGTAATAATTTTTGTTATCCATCCATGTACCTATGTATTATTTTTTAAACTATACCTAGGAACACGCCCTTGTCAAGTTTCCAATTATCCATTTATGTGGGTGATTGGGTCTCTTCAGTTGTATTTAGACTGTTTTTGTATTTTTCTTTCTCTAACAAAATGTACTAGTTAGAATTTTAAAAATAAAAGATACTGAAAGTAATACAAGACTTTTAGTACACTCTTAAGAAATCTTTAGTAAAAAAACAAAAAACAAATATTTAGTCATTAAAAAGAAACAAAAGAAAACTTAATAAATAAACGGTTCACTATTGAAAACAATCGAGCTCTCAACTTGAGAGAAAGCTCCCAAACTAACTTGTTAATGTAACTATTACCTAATTGCCATTATTTAGCCCCAATCTGGGTCCACTCCGAAACAATGAAGCTACCTGCATTGTTTAGCTTTCATTAGATGTATGGCAATAAACAAAGGAATTAGTTCGTTAGATCGTATTGTTTGTAGTTAACGCAATTATAACTATAGTTAATTTCAACTTTCGGCTCAAATTTATCGAAGTAGATTATTATCATGTTGTAGGTATTATAGAATATTAGCTGCTTCGATTCAAAGGTAGCCTGTGTTAACACAAGCTATAAGGTACATCCAGGTTATAAGGTACTCCCAAACTATTTACTATTACGTTTGGATTAAATTCATCCAAATCTGTACATCTGTTTAAGTGTGAAGAAGTGACAAACAAACACACACACACAAACACACGCACACAGGCGCACGCACAACAAATAGAGACAGAAAGAAACTTTAGCTTTTCAAACATCATCAACTCACTTTCATACTTCGTTTCTCATCGGTAATTACTTGGTGTTTTTGTTGCAAATAAACAGATTGTTTTATGTAATTTTATAGATTTTTAATAAACAAAAATAACAAGACCAAATGTGATGTTCAGACACAATTGATTTGTTATCTGTGGTTTCTTTGATACGGCATTATGATCATTAGTGCTTGTTATTGGAAATATTATTTGTCAACGAAATTTCTAACAAGGTTTTAGAGCAAGTAGTAGTTTTGATTTCAGTAATGGTTTTCTAAGAATAACTAAAGAATTGCTGCGAAGAAATGTATTATTAGAAATGTACATTTGTCTATGAAAAAACGTAAGCTCTCGTTTTTAGCTTCTTCTCTACCTCTGTATGTTATAAAATAAAGTCGCTCTTCGTGTCTTCTGTCCCTCTTTCTATCTGTATATCTGCTAAGTACTTCTAAACCACGCAACGAATTTTGATGTGGTTTTCACTATTGGTTAGATAAAATTTTTCAAGGAAGATTATTTTAAAGATGCCGAGCGAAGCCAGAGCGAGTCGCTAGTAGGGTATAAATAAGAATCAATAGAAGTAAGCACTAACAAGCCATTTAGCTGTCATTAACTAAAAAGCGATGATAGCCTAGTTGGAGATGGCCCGCCTGTCAAGCCAAAGGGAGCGGGTTCGGACCCAGCCACCGGCACGCACCAATTTGTTCATTGTGTGAACATATGTGCGTATTCAATGTTATCTGCTTCGTAACTGGAGCCCGGTGTATGGCGACAGGCTCGCCCCTGTCACATTTGGCACTGAATATCGTCCGGCGAAGTGTGGGTGTTGTACAGTTCGAGGGAAAGGCTTGACAATATATGTTATGTATGTTGACAAAAAGATACTAAGTATAGAAACATTGTATAACTTTGCATAAATAACATCAAGTTTCAGATCAATCAATGTGTCACATTGACACTTATGTATTCCTATTTTAGGCTACGACTCTAATTCTAAATTCGCCTAACTCTAGCCCATCAGAATATTAAGTCGGTCGCTCTCACTCTCAAGACTTTTCCAACAAGAAAGACAGGGACAGAGATAACATTGAACGCGCTAGAAAAGCCAACAGTCTTCGTGACTACTGTCCATTAGAGCCGTGAACTTAGGTCACGTTTATACAAGTGTTGGCACTCGGCTGCGGCCATATTTCACGCTTTAATCGTACATGTAATGCATAGCAAATTAAACGGTAGAAAATGTGAGGAAATGTGTCCGATTGAAGATTTATGATGTGGTTATTTAGCAACTATGTAACTAAACAGAAAAGCAAAAGCAGACCAACCATGTTATTAAAACTCGGGTACGTTTTAAAATGAACAAAGTCAAAATGACCAAAATCGAAACGACAAAGTTCAAATTGACCAAAATCATCAAGTCTGCGTGCTTCTTCTTCGACTACATCGTTGCTTACCAGCAGGCGAGTTGGTGGTCGGACTTAAGCATCTCAAACTAACACTATGATTTATTTGTTAAAAGTTTAATTTTTAACCAACTTCCAAAACGGAGGAGGTTTTCAATTCGACTATAAGCTTTTTTTTTGTCTCTACTCCGCCAATAGTGAATCGACTTTAATGATTCTTTATTTGTTTGGTAGATCATATTTCAGAGGTGGTTCCAAATATATTTTATCGAAATCAGTCAAGCAGTTTTTAAAATATCAACAAAAGCAAAAAATTGTTTACATCGATAATGGGAAGAGTTTTTTTTTTTATTAGGCATGAACTCCCGAGACGTTGGCATACCTACTGCAAGTCTTTGTTTCCCAGAATTCTTCTATTGAAATAAACTACAACTCTGCAAAATTTCATGTAGATCGGAAGAACGTTATTTAAATTATCGTCAGCCAAAAAAAATTTTAAGTAGTCGTTCAGTAAAGTTTTAGTCTGTTCTAAATCTTTTAGATTTAGAACAGACTAAAACCCAAAAGAAATTAGATTAAAAAACTCTTCTAAATAATTTGCTTTTAAATGGATCCTTTTCGTAAAACTAAAAATATTTCAATTCGGAGATATTTTTACCGATCGGCGTCAATTCAAAGACTCTTGGAATTTATTCTAGATATTTCTAAAAGCTTGTTTTTTGTAAAAGAAATTGGAACATTTTGATTTTTTTCAAAATATTTTTGTTGTTTCTAAGACTCTTAAATGATTACCAAAATGATTGTACTTACTTAGTAAAAAAAATGCTATGGTTAATGTTTAAAATTCCTAATTTGACTTTACAACAAATTTTTAAAACGTAGTAATAACATTTTTTTTGGATAAAAAAATTAGAATTAAAAATAATCTATAAAGAAAAATGCAGCCATCGTTTATTCAAAATTTGTAAAAAGGCAAATCTTTCCCTAGTCACACAAAAACAACATAATCATCCATCTCCTATTTAAGTCAACTTTTTAAAATATAAGACATTAAAGCATTAAAATTGAAAAAGCTAACCTTAAATTGAAGTTACTTCGTTACTTCTCACGTGAGAAGGATTTACTGCCTGCAGAGAGGAGATACGTACACTTTCAGAGAAAAAATAAGCTTGCATACGAAAGTAGCCATTTGGAAAATGCACATGTCGAGTGAGATAATTCGTTATTTCAAAAGTTACTTATGAGAAACTAGATATGTCAAACATTTTAAACGAGATTTCTGTTTGGGCTGGATGAGAAATACTTTTTGGAGACTAAATCTGGGTCAAAAAATATAAAAGCTAAAACAAATATCAAACAAAAAATTTAAAATCGAATTTTTGCGAGTTTTTGATTGATAGATTTGATTTTGATGAAATTTGGAACGGAGATAGCTTTAATTCTAGATTTTCACATATTAAGCTACTTTTTTCCCAGAGGTTCTCTGGGAAAAAATGCTGTCCGGAGCGCAGATAGTAAGCTGCGCTTCACGCTGTCACAAAAAAAAACTATGACAAAAAATAAACCAGGCAATAAAAGAAGCATTTCCAGAGTTAACTGTCGCTTGATTTAAAGAAAACCCTGCCACGATAGATAGAGGATTTATTTTTAATTATCAAGACAACGCCGGACAATGCTCTGCACAGCTTAACTAGAGTTCTAGAGCAACGTGAGAGCTAATATCGTAGAGTTATCTCTACATCGGTCTGAGATTGCGCACATTATGAAGTCTGTTGTCGAGTCTTTAATGATAGAGCTTTTATACAGGTGGAGTAACAGCAATGGTTGCATTAAGTGTAGTACTGTTTTGATACAGTTATAATGTTGTTGATAATATCGTTGTATTTAGTTTGCTTATGCCATAGATGGCAAACGAGCAGACGCTTGATGAATGGTAAGTGAACTCCGTCCTACCTACAACATTGGAAGCATTACAGATACCTCTAACTGACTGAACAATTGAAAATGCAGTAGTTGAGATGAATTTGCTTTGCATAAGAAAATAAACGTTCAGATCGCGGTTCCATCCTATTCTTAATAAAAATATTATTATATAAAAAAAATATTCTTAAAGACACTATTACATGTTAAAACGTACATTAAAGCCACCTTGCAGCTACGTTACTAAGTTAGTTAGCTAGTCTATTTTTCTTCAAAAGACTCGGTTCTGAGCGACATGGCCCTAAGCCTCCACATAACAAGTCTAACGAGCTTACGTGAACTTAGCTCCAAGTGCTAATGTAACTTAACCCCACTTAGTGCTGTACTCAAGTTAATAAATTTCCTGGCTCCGACTCAACTTTTAACTCGGTTTAGTTAGCTGCGTTCTACGGTTTCACTCACGATACTTTCCTCGTACTCTGCCCCGGAAAAGTGAGGTTCTATTTTTGGAGACGAAAACTAGTTTTTTTAAATTTATTTATACATCAAGAGTACGAGAGACACAAGTTAGCATAATAGTGAGAATAAAATTATAACAAAACAAATCGCATTAAAATTTAAGTCACATCAAAGTTTGCGAGTGAGTGTATGTGTTTACTTGTTACTTATTTTCTCAAGCAGTTTCAAACGAATTTGAGTTAAATTTAGAATAGAGATAGTACGAGTATATATTCTCAATTAACTCATAGTTTTTTAAACATATCATCACGCCTTTCCCCCGAGGGGGCTGGCAGAGGTGTAATACAACACCCACATTTCGCCGGACGATATTCAGTCCCAAATGTGACGGGGCGAGTCTGTCGCCATACACCGGGCTCCAGTCATGTAGCAGATGACATACAATACGCACATATGATCACACAATGAACAAATAAGTAACATAATAAGTTGATCTGAGCTATATCTTGAAACCTCGTTTGCGCTCGTTCATTAAGAGGGCCGCGACGCTCTGAAATTTCCATACAAACGCGCTACTCAAATTTCTTTAAAACCATTTGTCAGATTATGATGAAATTTAGCATGTACAATTAAATGAACTATACCTCCGCCCCTATGTTCTTGGTTTTTTTTTAAAAACGTTCTCAAGCTAAAATAGAGCTATGAAAAATATCCGCATTTTTAAGGGGTCACTTTTGACTGATTTATTCAATAGGTAGACAAAGCAAATCAAAAATTCCATTACATAGGGAGGTTGTCTACATCATTAGCTGTTAAATAAATCCATAATACAAGGGAATTTCTTAGTTATTTAAGAATGATTACAGAAGTGCAAAAATCATAAAAAAAATTGAAATTGCACTTTGTCACTCTGTAGGTAACTTTAGAGGCTCGTCAGTATCATTACTCGCTCTCTTCGCTCGTCTTCTTCTTCTAGACGAAATGGCTATAGAATACCTTAAGCCAATGCGAAGTTAGTCTAAAGTGGTCGCCGGACTCTTAAGATACGCTAGGTCAATTAGTTGTTTCAAATTTCACTTCTATACAACAGAGTGATTGAATGAACATATATGAAACAACACGGTCTCAACAGCAGGTCTATTAGCACGAACACGGAGGGTAACTTACTCAAGTTAACTTCGCGTGAGTTACTCGTACGCGGTTTCATTGTTGATTAAATTTTCCGTTGTCTAAGGCTCTTGATTGGTTATTGTGTGATGAGAAGGGAAACTTATCATTATTGAGTAACAAAGGAACTAGTAAGGGAGGATAAAATCCATTCTTAGAGTTATATGATGAATAGCTGCGAGAGAGTTTTTTCAACGCTTTAACAAAAATAGCGATGATAGCGTAGTTGGAGAACGCCCGCCTCTCAAGCCAGCGGGAGCCGGTTCAAATCCAGCCGACGGCGAGCAGCAATTTGTTCATTGTGTGACCATAATTATGTGCGATGTATGTCATCTGCAACATGACTGGAACACGGTGTATGGCAACAGGTTCCCTTGTCATAGTGGGACTGAATATCGTATGGTGAAGTGTGGATGTTGTATTACACATCTGCCAGCCCCCTTGAGGGAAAGGCGTGACGATATTTACATGTATGTCCGAAACAGAACTTTTGAATTTCAATACTTTCACTCCCATTTCGGAAACTGAACGGATATGGATATTTCATTATTTTCCACAAATAAATATAGTCAATGCATGCAGTTAAGATACATTTTCAAACGTAAAAAATGTAAGATACCTAGTATGAGTGCTTACCTAAAGTTATTTATTTTTTCCATCTGAAAATTCGATTCTACTAAATAACAGAGAGCCTGAGCCCATCAATTTAACGAGCTCACATTATGTGATACTTAGTTCTAATCTTTACTGTTTCTATCTTACTTTCTGCTAATTTGTTAAAATGTGTAAACTTCGACCATTCAAACTTAGATACCTTCAACTATTCTCGTATAATTCTAAATTGCTTTAATTTGGAAACTTGAAATCTTTAACAACCCCTAAAACAAAAACAATGGTATTGTTAACTATTACTTATACTAAATTGAAACGTTTAGTCTAAAAGTACAAATTACCAGATAAATGGCCTCGATTTCTTTGTCAACGAACTAAACGAAATTTTGTGTTATCGCTATCTTTTACTAATTGAAACACAAGAAAGAGACAGCAAAAATTTTAAGTACTGTCAAATAAGTCACAATTTAGATTTCCGTACAAGTTTAGTCAGGTAAGAAAAGTGTCACTTTTCTTCGCGGCCTAATTTTGGCAGCAGTAAAATTCATGCTGTCTCTTTCATAAGTTTTCATTAGTAAAAGATAGCGATTGCACTAAGTATTGTTTAGTGAGTTGATAATAGAATCAATACCAATGTATCAAACGTTATCTCAAAAGAGCGTGTACAATAATAATAAACATAACCGTTGAAAGGCTTTAAGCAATGAGAGAAACGAAGTCATTGAAATAAGGGAATTCAGGAAATTTTGATATTTTGAGTCTTATTCCGCGGAGATAAAGAAGCAAGTTTTTGGTAGCAGGAGGATGGCTACAGAGAGTTGCTAATCGTCTTGACATAGGCATAGCATTTATAAAAACCACACCATTCCAACATTGAATTACCTTTGAGATTCTATCTCATTTGCGTAATTGTTGGAGGTACTTTACGAAATGCCAAAGATGCTGCATTCCATAGTACGTAAATGAGTTACAGTGGAAAACTGAGTTTGGCCTCGGCAGATGCAGAGCCTTTGTTTGGGTAAATGCTGTGTTTCATACCATAGGCTCTTTAAGATAGCTAGTTTACCTATGCAGTTCGATTTAGTCCACTTCACATACATTATTGAGCATTCATAATGAAATAGCAAGTAAAAATTAAAAAAATAAAAAACCCTCAACATCTATTTTCTTCTAGCATAGCTACTCGTAAGAACGCTCCCGACTAAAACACCTTTGAAACAAAAAAAAAACAAATTCGGTTCATCCATTCGGGAGCTGGGGGGCTATTCCTGCGCGTGAGATGAGATGAGATTTTATCTTGGTCACTCTCACACATGACGTTTCGAACGAGAGCAACAAGGACAAAAAAGGTGAGATGAAAATCTCAAATCTCCGAATAGGGCCACTGCTATGCCGCAGATAGATAGACACACTCACACAGACACGTCAAACTTATAACACCCCGTAGTTTTTGCGTCGGGGCTCAGAAATAAAAGAAACGGCAGTATTGCCCACACTCAAAATAATGCTAGAACTCTAACGTTGCCACTCAAATCAAAATCGGTTAAGGCATTCAGATAGGTATATGTAAGTCATTTATCTATCTCCTTTTGCGTTACAAACGTGTCTTAATCGACTAATGTTAGTTTGGTACAAAGCCTGATAGCCTAGTTGGAGAAGGCCCGCCTTTCAAGCCAGAGGGCGCGGGTTCAAACCTAGCCGACGCGACGGCACGCACCAATTTGTTCGTTGTGGGAACATGTTATGTGCGTGTTGCATGTCATCTGCTACATGACTGGAGCCCGGTGTATGGCGACAAGCTCGCCCCCTGTCACATTTGGGACTATATATCGTCGGGCGAAGTGTGGGTGTTGTATTACACCTCTGCCAGCCTCCTCGGGGGAAAGGTGTGACGATATGTTATGTATGTTACGTTAGGGTATATAATAAGTCAAAACAAAAAAGGGGTTGTTAAGCAAAATCCTACCCAAAAAGCAAAATTATGCACTTTTAAACATAAAGCACCAAATAAACGCTGCAAAATAAAATGGTACGACCCCATCTTACAAGAAAAGACGACCAAAATATTCCAAAAGAGAAAACGGCGCGAACAACGATTTAACAGAGCCATATATCTTTAAAAATGACTGTTACAAATAGCAATTACCTCGAAAACAGGCCGCATCTAATCCTCTCTAATAATAAAGAAATATGTCGGTCGGTACAGACTCCAACGTTTACCAACACCCTTTCATTCGTCGAAAGGGGTTAGAGCAAATAGAATGACGATATTTACTTGTGCTAGCTGAAAATAGGAGTTCAAATTGCTGTCGAAAATTCAGCTCCAATTATGTTTCTAGACAACATGACTGATGGAATGTAAGAATGAAACACGGACTATCGCAGAATGAGGTTTATTACTTATGTCACTGAGCTAGTTAACAACTGGAGGGTAGATGAAAATAATGTAGTCTACCCCCATCTTATCTAATACATTACATTTTCCTCCTTCTAATATTACAGCAACAAACGAATATAAACTAAATAAACAAATGAATTGCAGTGTTAAGTTCACTTACGTACCTATCTAATCTAACAAAGGATTTTTAACATGTTAAAGGAACATTACGTAAAACATACTTATTATGCCCAATATTAATATTATTTTCGCGTACACAATAATAGTTAACTAACGGATAATGAGATAACAACAGTAAAGTTGTATTACTTTTTATGTTCAATACAAAACTTTGGCTATTTCCTATTGCGTGGTCTTAATGTCATAGTCATAGGTAGAAGTTTCCGGCAAGCTCGGCGTTGGCGCGTCACGAGCCGGTCTGGAGTCCCCACTGGCACGACCGGAGAGGCCGGCGTGTGCGCGGGCGACCTACTCGTACCGCTCGGCTCGCCATCGCCAGACATGGACGATGGCGATTGTACCAGTGGGGTGGAACAACCCTCACCCGTACTAGCATCTAGGTTTTCTTCGTCCGGCGATGGTCGAGTCACACAAGCTAAAGAATGACGTGATTTACGCGGGTTTTTGTGCAACAATTGATCGACATGCTTATTAGCGACTTTACTATTGTCCGTTTTAACAACGAATGAAACGGGCCCGGTCTGACCTAACACTATCCCGTCCTTCCACTTAACATCCTTATCCGCGTAATTGCGTACGAGTACCGCGTCTCCGGGCGCGATGTCACGCGACACGCCCCCGCGCCGCTCCTCCTGTGCGCGCTGCTTTTCGCGTACCAGCTCGCCCGTGCTAGGCCGCAGCAGGTCAAGCCTACCTCGCAAGCGGCGTCCTAATAGCGCCACGGCGGGCTCTTTTTGTGTCGTGCAATGTTCAGTGTTCCTATAAGTAAACAAAAATTTGCAAAGGGCCGCGTCATAATCTTCGTTTTCTACTGTCGCCTTTTTAAGTACCTGTTTAACTGACCGTACGGCATTTTCAGCGGCGCCGTTACTCGACGGGTGATATGGGGCAACTAGGGTGCGCTTGATGCCATTTATTTCTAAATATGACAAGTATTGCTGCGAAGTAAAAGGGGGCCCGTTGTCGCTTACAATACATTTCGGAAGACCGAAACGAGAAAATACTTTTCGGAAAACGTCTATTACCGCCGCTGCCGTCGTAGTCGGAACACGTTCCACTTCTAACCATTTACTGTTTGCATCGAGTATAATCATATAATATTTATTTTTATAAGGCCCCAGGAAATCAACGTTGAGGCGTGTCCACGGCTCCGAGGGCCAAGGCCAAGAGTGCAGCGGCGCGGGTGGCGGCTGATCGCGCTGCGACGAACACGCGCTGCATTCGCGGCATATCTTCTCAATATCGGTATCTAAACCTTCCCACCATAAATAATTGCGAGAGAGCTGCTTCATTTTGACAACACCTAAATGCCCACTGTGCAATTCTCGCAGTACTGTTGCTCTGAGGCTGGTGGGTATAACTACTCGATAGCCCCATACCAGGCAACCATGTTCTAAAAACATATTGTCCTTTTTTGGAAAAAATGCTCTGTCGCTATCGTTCTGCGAACGTTCCGGCCAACCAAATTTAATGTATCCTACAATCTTGTTTAAATGTGGATCTTTCACAGTTTCGGTTTTAACTTCATTAAATGTTACCGGCATTTTATCTTCAATGAAGTTTAAATAACTTCCTTCCAATATTTCACTATCATGCCCTTTCTTAACAGTCCGCTCGAGCGGTAAACGCGATAAAGCGTCTGCAAACACATTCCTAGCCGACGGAATAAACTCGATGTCGAAATTGTACGCGGCTAACCGTACCGCATATCGTTGTAAACGGCTCGCGGCCGTCTGTGGTATACCTTTATTTTTACCAAATATATAACTTAGCGCTCGATGGTCACTGCGCAGCAAAAAATGTCGCCCGTACAAGTACTGGTGGTGCTTAGTCACCCCGAACACGATCGCTAGTGCTTCCTTATCTAACTGTGAGTAGTTGAGCTCGTGCGAGTTTAGCGTGCGCGACGCACAGCTGACCGCGCGCTCCGAACCGTCCGGATAACGATGCCACAGAACCGCGCCGAGGCCGTAAGCGGAACTATCGACCGAGAGGATCAATGGTAAGCCCGGATCGTAATGCGCCAACACCGGACCGACACTCAACATCTTTTTGATTTCATTAAAAGCTAATTCACATTCTTCGCTCCACTGCCATCTGGCATTTTTCTTAAGCAACTCATACAAAGGTTTCAATATATCGCTAATGTTGGCACAGAACTTTGCGTAAAAATTTACGAGCCCTAAAAAGCTTTTAAGTTGAGTGACGTCTTTGGGCGTCGGCGCCGCTACAATGGCTTCAACTTTCTTATCATCGGCATGTAACCCGTCCTTATCTATGCGGTAACCTAAATAGGTGACGCTGTGTTTAAAAAATTCACATTTGGACAGATTTACTCTTAAACCAGCGGCACTCAATCGGCTTAAAACGGCTCGCAAATTTTCAAGGTTACTGGCCTTATCTATACCGGCACAACATATGTCGTCTTGAAACACTACCGTAAACGGCAAGCCACTGAGTATTTCTTCTATCATCTTTTGGAAATTTTCGGGAATACATTTAATACCGAAAGGTACGCGTTTGTAAACAAAAGTACCTACATGCGTGGTGATTGCCGTCATCGGTTGTGACTCATCTGTCAAAAGTACCTGCTGATAAGCATGGGACAAATCTAATTTTGAAAATAGCACCCCTCCGGCGAGTGTAGCAAATATTTCTTCGATACGCGGAAGTGGATAATGAAAATCCTTCAACTTTGGGTTGATAGTGATTTTATAATCGCCGCAGATACGGATATCACCATTTTTTTTAACAACAACCACTATAGGCGTTCCATAATCCGAGCGATCTACTTTGTAAACAACCCCTTGACGCTGTAATCTTTCCAACTCTGACTCGACCGGGGCTCGCATAGCGAGCGGCAGCGGTCGAGCTTTTACAAAGACCGGCGTGTCGTCTGCCAAATGTAATTGCATGCGAGCTGTACAAGTCCCAAGACCATCAGCGAATACTTCTGGAAATTCTTTACGTAAACTTTCAACCGATTCATCACAAGCATCTGTTAAACTATAACAATCGTTGACATTGACGCCTAGCATTCTTATCCACATTCTACCCATCAGGGGTGGGCCACCGTTTTCTATGATAAACAATTGCAATGTTTGTGACCGCGAAGCGTATGTTACTTGTACCTCAATGAAACCTATCGGCTTAATAACATCTCCGGTGTAAGACTTCAATGTCAACGCTTTCTTTTGTAACGGTAAATGCTGAAACAATTTATCATAACACGCTTTCGACACAGCGGAAAATTTGCAACCAGTGTCCACTTCGAACCTTAATGAATGCTTCTCGACCGTCAAACCGACATAATAGGGGTCATCTTCAATATCACACGATAAATTGTAAAAGTTCATGCCATCATCATCGGAATCAGAGTCAACTAAAAAAAACTGACCTTTTGCCGCTCGCGAAGAGTCCGACCCGCGATTACCTTCGTACTTACGGCACATCACTTTTAAATGACCTTTGTCACCACACCGATCACAATTATAATTTTTGAACCGGCACTTGGCCCCCGCGTGCCCGTCCTTGCCGCATCGCGGGCACGGGCGGCGCGGTGCCGCTGCCGCGGCGGGCGCCCCCTGCGCCGCCGCTGATGCCGCTGGCTGAGCGCGGCGAGGCCCGCGCGCCCACGCCGTGCCCACGCGATGCAGGCCCTCGGCAGCGGGCGCGCCGCCGCCGGCGCCTGCGCTGCCGCTCACCGCCGCCGTCGCCGCGTGCCTGTCGGCCGCCTCCAACGCCAGCGCAAGCTCGACAGCTCGCTTATAATCCAGCTCGCGCTCGGCAAAAAGCCTGGATCTCATATCCTCGTGGTGGAGACCCGAAACGAACTGATCCCTCAAGTTGACCTCTAGCGAAGCCCCGAAGTTGCAAGTTTTCGCTAGATGTTTCAAACTCTGTAGGTATTCGTTGACGGCCTCTCCTGCCGCTTGCTTCCGTTGCCGAAACACATGTCGTTCTGCGATTTCCGATCTTTGCGGCTCGAGATGCTGTTTCATAATAGTCTCAAGTTCGTCGAACGTTTTTGATTCCGGCAAAGCCGGTGCACATAAATCACACATAAGCTCGTAACACGTAATTCCGACATGAGTAACTAACGTGGCCACGTGTAACTCGGCCGCTATGCTATTTAACGCTATAAACTGTTTTATCCGCCTACAATACGCATCCCAATTATGAGTACCGATCTCAAACACTTCGATTTTGCCTATAGGCATAATTACAAGCACTGATTAAACGTAAATTCGAATTCAATACGGCTGCGCCAAATGGAATGTAAGAATGAAACACGGACTATCGCAGAATGAGGTTTATTACTTATGTCACTGAGCTAGTTAACAACTGGAGGGTAGATGAAAATAATGTAGTCTACCCCCATCTTATCTAATACATTACAACTGACAGAATCAAAGTCAATGAAATTGTTCTCAAATACATTCAAGCATTTACATAGACAAAGAAAGATCCGGTTTTATAGACTGTTAAGTTACGTTAGGGACTATGTAACTACATAGTTAAAAACACGAAGCGAAAGGATTCGAAATGAAGGGTGGGGGTGACTAACCCATTCTTCCATTTGCTCACCTCTTTGCTGATAAACATTGTATAGCCTAAGAATAGCTTTAGTGTTTTGTCTTTTTCTTTTGTTAAAATTTTTGAGCTCGTTCGAAAACGACAAAACACTATATAACTATTCGGACGTTTTATAACGTTCTTTAGTAATGGGTTTGTGTGTACATCGTTGTACACCATAATCACTTTATATTATTTAAAGGCTCAAGCCAAAAGCATACTGACAAAAAATTATTAATCACAAGTAGTAGTTAGTTAATTCTTAAATTACAAAACTGCAGTTTAATCTATTAGGAGTGGAAAAGTTGCGTAACCTACTAAAATTATATAAACGTGAAAGTTTGTAATAATGGATGAATGGATGATGGATGAATGTTTGTTACTCTTTCACGCCAGAACAGCTGAACATATCTGGATGAAATTTGGCACAGATAATAACTATATAGAATAGCACATAGGATACTGTTTAACCGCGGGTCAAACCGCGTGGAAACAGCTACTTCATTAATACATTATAATAACAACAAAAGTGATATCATACTCATTTTTTGTTGACCGCTTCATCTTGGGCAAAACAATTTCGTACGTCTGCCCGGCGGATGTCCGGCTCTTCTCATCTACAGGGCATTTCTCAAACTTTGCGAAATTTTGCGATCAGCAGGGTTATTCACAACCATTCGGAAACGTTTCATTCAACTGCAGGTTCCAAAATTAATCTGTTTTTTTTTGTCAATTCAGTTTTTGGAAATAGACTCGCGAGGTAGCTTACGGAACTAGTAATGTTTATTCCAATCGAAAATCTAAGTAAGTAAATAATCCTTACGATCGTTCTAACTCCACCGTGTCCTTGCTCCACAAAAATCCGCGAGCAATCTCCGTTGCCATGGCAACCGTAAAATTTATTGCAACAATAAAATGCGGGATTCCACTTCGCCCCGGCTAAAAGCACACCGCTGAATTGTTCGAGGTGAGGTCGTATTGCTAGTACCTATTGCAGTAGAATGAATTCTTTACCTTGTAACAGTTGTATATACGGTTGTACGAAGCTCGGTGTAGAATGAGTTGAAAAAGTCCTGGTTGCAATGTCTCTTTTGTATGGGGTTTACCATAGACATGTAATAGGTAGTGGGTGTTCTGTGGGCTTTACTTAGCGTTTTAGGGTTTTGTAGCCAATTTAAAAGTAGTAAATCTTTAAGGGAAAATGTGACGGTTCTAGTGCAGTGGAAATTTTTGCAGTATTCGTCACTCCTTGTGAGGTGACTTCACTGGAGAATGTTCATTACTTATACGTAATCATTAGTAAAAAAACCGGCCAAGTGCGAGTCGGCATCGCGCACGAAGGGTTCCGTTCCATTATCTATAAGAACGGCAAAAAAACGCGTTTTTTGTATGGGAGGTATTAAGATACTAAGAAATTGATTTCATTGTTTTTTAGTATTTTTTGTTATAGCGGCAACAGAAATACCTACATCATCTGTGAAATTTTCAACTGTAACTATCACGTTCCATGAGATACATGCTGGTGACAGATGAACTGACAGACGGACGGACAGCGGAGTCTTAGTAATAGGGTCCCATTTCACCCGTAAAAAAGATAGACTTTTCGACCTAATGCGTCTGGGATATTCTTCTATCGACTTGCAAGGAGTCCTTCTTCAAACTATGTGTTTGTTATAACATAAAATAGTACTTGAGCAAATGAAACCTGTACAAGAATCATTATCCGTTAAAGTCATTCAAACGAGGTGCTGAAGAGCAGTCGTTAGTTCACATAGCTTTTATTACTAGTGTGTTTACGCCTTAACCGCAAGCCCCTACTAAGAAATTTGCACGAATGATTTGACTGCAAAATTGTATGAAATTTAAATAGTATTTAATACTTAAACTATAGATACTTACAATATTTCGTTCTAAGTTAAAATTATTCGCTAGATTATTTTTACATGCGGATAGTAGGAGAAAGGCAATTGGTACAATTTTAATGCGCTTCTTTTAAGGTACAATCTTTCAAAGTCAAAGTCAAAATGTTGTTATTCAATTTGGGTATCAAAGATACACTCATGAACGTCAAAGTTTTATAATAAACTCGACCGCCTTGTTCGGAAAAAGAGCCACTACTCAAAAGAACAGGCAAGAAACTAAGAGGCATTTTAGGTATATTTCTTTTTAAATAAATAAATTACTGTCTCACAAATTTTTGCTTACAACTAGATAATAAATATTTATTGTACTAGTGGCTACTTAGAGGAAATGGAAAGCTCCAGACATCTTTATCTTCTAAATAATTGTTCTTATTTTATTAGCCCGATAAGTCATTCACTAGGAGTGATTTAAAACTAGATAAGCAAGGACTTATGCAATTCTTACCTTTTTTGCCAGTGGCAATAAGTGTTATATCTATTTTGACCACCCCTCAAAGTTCTGGGGGGCTATTCCTGCGCGTGAGATGAGATGAGATTTTATCTTGGTCACTCTCACATCTATGACGTTTCAAACGAGAGCAACAAGGACGAAAAAAAGTGGGATGAAAATCTCAAATCTCCGAATAGGGTCCCAGGCCTTAAACGTACTTACTAACTCTATACATATTTGCTCTTTGTAGAATAAAGTTTAAAATTTTGGTTTTTGTTTCAATTTAAGATTTGTCGAAGTAATTTTTATAATATCACCAAAGACATCAACTCATTATTTGCACGCTTTCAGACTCCGCCAAAACGCACTAAGCGTTTAAGTCACTTTTCTTGTAAGAACTGCAAAGGTGTGGAACTCGTTGCCTGCGTCTGTCTTTCCACCTAAATACAATCCGAGGGTGTTTAAGAGTAAACTGAAAAGGTATCTCCTAGGCAAAGCGTGTTACGACTTCGATCCCGTCGACGCTTCCCATCAGGCGAGTCAGTAGTCAAACGCATGCCTAGTCTGTTGTAAATAAAAAGAGATTTTCTCAGCTACAAAGCTAGCAGTGGCTTTCGAGTACCCCTAGTAGGGGCTTAGTCTATCACGGCAGTTTTTATGGTAAACATCTGTCTAAGTACGTCATTAAAGGTGTTTATAAAGCAAGGAGGGCAATATGAAGACATGATCTCCAACGGGATACCGACCGTGTTTAGTTTGCGGTATTATGATATGGCTGGATGATGGAGCAGCGGTTTTACTTGATAATGGTATAAGAAGTATTAAATATAAGTAACATTATTACAAGAGAAAAACAAAAAACCGGGTGCTAAATGTTGTTCCGTTACTTCCACTATCAAGACGATTCAAATGACACCTCGTATGTCACAATACTGTAATACTAATGAAGCTGTTTAGGCTTTAGGGCGTGCCAAAGAAACCTCATACATACCTACATATATACATACATAAATATATAGATACATACAATATACACACAGTCAAAAAACATAACCCTCCTTCTTGCGCAGTCGGGTAACAACCAATAAGAAGGAACTAATCAGCCAAGATACCTAAAATCTAAGGATAGTTCAAAAAGTAGTCAGAAACAGAAGTAATGTAGTGTCAATCAAAAATATAGAAAGCATTCTGTGTATGGGTACATAATGTATACCTCAAAGTTGCGCTTCACGGTGTTACCCACGGTTTAAAAGTAGCCTAAAATGCCTATCTGCTATTCTAGACCATAATCTATGTATTTCTGTGCCAAATTTCATCCAAATTTGTTCAATCGTCCTGACGTGATTGGGTAACTAAAATCCATTAACCCATACTTTTTTTGGCATATATAATATTAGAGGGATTCATTCAAATTTGTTTAGACGATATTACGCTAAGATGTTTTTATTTTACAATCGAAGTGTTAACACTGGTCCAGTATTAATACAATCTAACACGTCTCCGAATAACACAACCGACATTACATTCTACATCAAGCTGTTTCCCCTAAAATCATACTAAGCAATTTTCAATAACACTCACCAAAAGAGCCTAAGGCAATAAAACAATCTGGTCCCCATATTTTTAAAACGCAAAATATCAGGGTGAAATGCTTCCGAACAACAAAAGCTGTCTCTTAAAACCCAATTAGGGTTATCTCATGCGCAAAATCTACGATAACGCAGCATCCGATTTGCCGAATCGACGCGTGTACAATACCTTTACATTTCCGCAAACAATAACCTTTTAGCAGTTTTGGCGCTTACAACCTTCCTTTCTAACTTGGTAAAATGGACTGTATTTGTAAAACTCTAGAGCGCCATTTCATTTGGAGCGGAAAGTAGGGTTCTTTGTTAAATGATATTTTGTAGAAACGCGAATGGGACGAGTGTAATTGCTTCGTAAAGCCAATTTTATCTTTTGTGCTTCATGTCGCTGTTATTCAGTTTGAGAGGCATCCTTATAAATGGTTTTGAACTTTATTTTAGATTAGTGCGTAATAGTTATTAAAATGCCACGTATGATAAAAATAACTTAAACTATTATAATTAGTTTTAAACATGACTATTGGCGACTTGCACTGTATATTTAAGAATTGCCTAAGTCCTCGCTTATTAGTTTTAAACAAGTCTTAGCAAAATATTCGCTTAAAGGGCACATACGGTTAGGATTCTTCTAAGAAATGGCTTAAGGTTCGCGTACAAAATAGGTAGGAGCTAGCTAGGGGTAGATATAACTAGTAAAGCAAAGACTAAGGCAATTCTTATATACAGGGTTATAACTAACCAAAAACATCTTAACGGTTAATTGTACTCATCAATATGAACAACTTTTACTATGAAGCCAATCCTGAAATCGCGAAAAAAAAACAGCTGTTCCATACAAACAGTTCATTGGCCTGCGACAAAATGTATGAAACAGCTGATTTTTTTTTCGCGTTTACAGAGTTCGCCCCATAGTAAAAGATGTTCAAATTGATGAGTACCCAAAAACCTCTCAGATGAATGTAAGTTACATATAACCATGTATAGTGCAAGTGGCCATATTACCCATACCTAACTATATGTGAATCTGATGATCTACTTAAACATAAATTAATAACAAAATTATAAATAACAAACAGAGCTCAAATCAGTATCCGCGGGTAGAATATACAAAAGGCTCGCAACGTTACCTTGTTGAATAGCAAATTAGAGAAAACAATTAATTCGCTGTATTATAAGTTCAATAACTTTGTTTAAGGAAGTACTTTACTAATTATAATTTGTCGAAAAACATAAACATTAATAAGAAAGTATAACGTTTTTCACCGCTTTCTCAAATCCATATAAACCAATAATTTAAAAACCGTAACCGGTCACACTTTGATTAAACCGGTTCTTTTTTATGAAAAGGCAATTATCTGACGACGAGAGTATAATAATTTCCGGTAGAGTACGAAATAACGAAGTTTGGTTTGCTCAGTCCTGTTATTATGTAAAGCGTGGTTGTAACACGCGATGTTGTAAATAACTTATTCCGAACAAGTGGTTGATGTTTCAAAGAGAATTGTTTTTTAATGATTTTACATGCAAGAAGTAACATTTAACTTGCTCTAGGCGTTCTACTACTAATAAAATTGTGTTCTTGCGTTTTTCTGTGTTATGTGTTTTGGGGTATTAACACATTTCTTTACATTTTAAATGTATTAATTACTAGTTAAGCACCGCGGTATTACCCGTGTTTCCAAAGTAATCGTTTATTTTTTCGGTATGAAAGGCAGCCTAATCAGCCTATGTCTTTTTCTGTACCCCCGACGACATTTACTTATGCAAAATTACATTATGATCGGTCGAGTAGTTAAGGCATGAAAGCATTATAAACAAACAAATATAAAACGTACAACCTCATTTTCGCTTTTATGATAATAGTAATATTTACGGTTTATTTAAATTTATTTTTAAAGTAACATAAATAAAACCAAAAGGCATGATTATGCTAAGCTACTTAATAAACTTGAACTTATATTAAACCTGCAGAAACAATACCGGTATTAAGACTGTTCATTTGAACGTCACATGGCAAAACAGGCTCCCCAATAATGAAGTAAGTGAATACGGCGCGAAAATGCGGGAATCTCGGCATATTTTCCTTTCATCATATTAATTACGGGCAGATGGGATCGTCTAATTTCCCCGTGTTCCCGGAAATCACGTTATCGCTGTGTGATGGATTATTTTCACAGATTCTTTGTTGTACCGCTTTTATTTGACACCTTATCGGTCCTCTCTCGTAGATGAATTAAATTGAGTAATTATAGCATCTTTTTGTTTTACCTATTTTTGTTAAGTACATATCCAGTTTATTTGTTACAAACATTTACCATTTTAAGCTGGAGATAATCGTCAGAACTAATAAATAAGTTGACTTTATAGAAGTAAATTATAAACAAAATTCAATTGAAATACATACTTGTAACGAGTCAGACGAGCTTTCGTTAACATTCACAAATATCCGAATTGTACTTAACTTGATTAACTAATCAGAAATATTATTAACTTATTGAACAGCTAATTGAATAATTACTATTGATATTTAATTAAATTCTAAGTAGGTATTTATATTAACCAAACAGAATTTAAAGTTTAAACAATAATTTATGTGTTAAAATAGAATAAATGAAAATACTTTCAACATAAATGGAATTAAAAAGACAAGATAATACGAGATCAAGCACAATTCATTTAATGTTTTACAAATAAATAAATATAAATTAACAGCCAAGATTGTTTGTTTAATAGAGTCCCAAATTGAAGACCGCAAACTATGTTATTTTATTCATTTCAAAAGTAAAATTTATGATGTCGCTTGAAAGCTTTAAAGATAAACAACCGAGGTTTTGTGAAAACATTTGGGTTTACCTACCTGGCATGTTTCAAGTGGGACACTCGAAGCAAATATGCGACTCGGCATACTTAACCGATTTGGCGACATGGCGCCTAATTAAAAGGTGCCGCCAGGCACATTTTATGCTCCACCGACACGTTTTTGTGCCAGCTGGCATGCCACCAGGCACAATTTGTGCTAGTCCGACACGTTTTAATTACCCGACACGTTTCAAGTGGTTGAATACAATAAAACCAAAGGCCGCGAGGGCTCGTGATGATTCTTAGCTCGTCCGTTCTGAGAGTAAGTTGCGTGGTCCGATTCTCACCATTTCACGATTTACCAAATAAATCTCTGCTCATCCGGTTATTCATTTAATTGGATTTTTCAAGGTTTAAAAGTAGGTCTCACAGAGATTTGATTGTTATAGGCAATCAGGGTAGTGGGAAACTGGGGTCTTTTGATTTGGTAGTGAATCGAGAATCTGACCAAGTATACACTCCAGTCTTTTAACTGTACATTGATAGAACAAGCCACCTGGTGCTTGTTCGGTTTTATTGCAGTGACGATGTGGTCGTTATCCTGGCTAACAAAGGTCCAGCACTGTGATAATCCTATCCCTGGGTTTTATAGTTAGGTTCAGAAGTTGAGACGCTTCTGGAAAGGAGGTTCTTTATCCACTTAAATGTGGAACCTTCTCGTTCAGGTCTCCGTTTGGGTACATGGTTGCCTCTTGTCTGGTTAGTGATTAGTAGATTGACTTCATCGATCTGCCCTATCATGTCCTGGGACAACTAACCTGGGAGTGTAATCATGGATCGAAACGCCCCATGGCGGTGTAGGGTGAATGTCTGTTGAGGTCGGGCGCTATGGCCAAAAACAGAGGTTCGTAGGGATGTTAGGGGCTGAAGGTTCGAAGGAGTTTGCCACTCCAGACTTATAGTGGGTTATTGTAGTTGGCAGAGTAACTTGAGCGTGGGAGAAATGCCATACTTAGAGGGGCTGGGGTAACAAGATGAGATATTCTATCTCAGGGGGTAGTGGGATATAGCTTTTAGACTAGGGACGTCATTTACGTGTAGGTCTCTGTAGGTAATCACTTTTCATTCATGTGATGTCGAAACCCATCACCAAAATCTTGAGAAATTTAGTAGGTCTGTGGGAATAGGAAATAAATAATAAAATCTAAAAGTTAGGCGAGGTTTGAATTGTCGCGATACGTTTTTGAGTTAGGAAAGATGTGGTAAACGTTTACTAAACGCTTAGTAGTTAAAAACTCTACAAATTTGCTTAAAGATGGCTTAATTTAGTAGAAATATTTAAAAGTAACAATGTAAAATCAATCTAAAATTCAGTATGAAATTTAACGTTGTTATCTTATTTCTGTAGGCTCCTAAATTTCGGTTATTTAAGGAGATTTTGTTAATAGTACGGACTTTAATTTGTATCAAACATTAGGTTAATAATAAATCGATAGAAAAACGAAAGTTTAGTTAAGATTTCTACTTAACAAATATAGTCTAATAGGAATAAATCTATGATCTTCAATCATTTAAGTTTTTAGAAAAGTTTGAGACTTCTAGCGACAATGTAGAATCAAACTAAGATTCAAAGTTGCCATTTTGTTTTGTATGTTCTTGAACTCATGATATTTAAGGAGATTTTGACGAACTTCAATTCTATCTCAATTAAATAATAAAGTCGATAGAAAGACGTAAAGTTATTTGTTTGTAAATTCATACAAGATATTCAATTTTATTGAAATTATTTTATGCCTACTTCACTCTGTTGCAGAAATTTAATGTTCAAAGATAAATAATATTTTCTAAACATAATGGGTCATAAAATAAGATTACCATTTGTTTGAAGGAGTTTATTAGTTGATTATAATAACGTCATTCGAATTGAAAGGCGTAATCAATCAGATTAATTTTGAATTTATTTTAAAAAGGTCAATAAGAACATTGATTTTCATTTTTTTATATTTAAAAGGAAAGTATCATAAGGGTAAAAGTCCTTTATTTGTTTCTGCAGAAGGTCTATTATTGAAATGGACGCTTGATAAATTAAATGTACGAGAATTTAAAAGAAATATTAAAGAGTTGTAAAATGTTTATCTGAACGCAATAGTTCTAAAGCATTTTAGATCAAATAGAGATCACCTAAGTTTGTGAATAAAATAAGACAAGCTTATATTAAAAATCTACCAAAAATAAATGGTATCCATCTTCATAGACTTGATTAAAATAATCATTGGAATATAATATAAAACAGTTCTGGTTTGTAGAATCTATATAAGGTCAAGCAAAGCAGTACCTTGTTAGTGCCCTTCCTATAGAAAGGCGGGAATCTGACACTTCAAATTAGCTTTTACTTTCTAGAACTTGTTGAATTCAAATTGTCTCCCAAAAAGGCGAAACATATTTGTATTCTCACCTCATACTAAGATAAATAATTCAATCTTCGAATTTTTAATACAGTTTGTCTGATTTTATTGTTAGAATAAATTATTCACATTTTTGTTCGAATATGCAGAAATTCTCAAAGTAATAAAGCATTGTAAGATTGAAGTGTAAATTCATTTTAAATTATTAAATTCTTTATTTTTCAGTAGGATAGGGATTAGAGGTAGGACGGGGTAGTTCCTATAGAGACTCTCTCGAATTCGAAAGATCGGATTCGGTAGATTCTCGCAATTAAAACAGGGGTTTTGCTAAAAAATTATGTCCTCTCTGTCTTTTAGTATACTTGTGACGTATAATTAGTAAATACGACGATAAGATGTCATATTTACGAATATTATTACAGGATGTCACTTTGGGGGTCCCCTTATGTATTAAATTACATAATAGAAGGAGGACGAAAGTCCAAGTCTGGATGTCGATTTTGACTAGCTAGTGCGGGGAGGGGCACTACTCATTGCCTTCAACAAATTATGTATTTTAATATCTTAATTTTTTAATACCTAAAACTCTAAATTACTGAAATAAAAAAATAAAATCTTATTAGAAAAATCTTAAATTCTCATTAGAAAATTCCCTATGAAATCGAAAGTTCTTGAATGAAAGGGAATTTGCGGATTTAAAACCAGTAGACACGTACACCATATAAGAATATTTTTTTAAAGTTATTTGATTCAGGAATACTTATGAGAGGTTGTTATAGATTTACAGTATAGGTTACGAATTTAATAATTATAATTTTTATGTTAGAAATAGGTAGATTAATAGAGACTTAATTCGTACAGTTCAGTATTTCTTGTTAGATTCCATAGATATAAAGTAAAATAATTGTAGGTAAATTCATTAAATAGGTATAAGTACATCCCAATTACGTTAACTTGCGGTTAAGACGGATCACAACGAAGGGTTTACATTAGACGAATCACTGGCCAAAACAAAACAAAACTATTAATTTTAAAAGACGAAATGTTGACGAGTTTTTTAGAACATATTAAAATTTCTAGTAAATAATATTTATTTTAAATACGTAGATAGTTAAGTACTATAAGGACGCGCGGTAGGATACATATATATTGTAAGGGGGGGGTTACAATTAGATTGTGCCATGACCAGGATATGTACAGTTTTTGTTATTTATGTAGGTATTAGTTATCAAAGTATTAATTTTATGTAAAACGTTCAGATAGGCGGGTAAAATTTATAAGTGTTGCCGTTATGATGATTTCGAATCAAGCTTTAGAATCAGATGTTTTATTTTTAAATAGGGTTCATTTAGTTCCAGTAAAGCAAAACAAAATATGCATTTAAATAAACTTAAGATTACAATGTCTAACATGTGTGTGTCCTTCAACAAAAAAAACCACTTGGTTGTAGTTAATTTGAGCCTGCCACTTTTGAATAGAAATTTATTACCTAAGCGAATAAAAAAAGGTCTACTCTCGAAAGAAGTAATTTTTGTTAGAACTTTAAACAACAGAATAAGCAGTAACAGAGTCTCACGATATGTGAAAATAAATAAGAGTACACTTATTCTCTAATTAAAACATCGGTAATCATTGATAGCGTGATTCAATAACATAATATTTAATTGATGTATAACTGTAATCACTAAATAGGTTTGGACATTAGTTTTATTTTCTTTAGGTTCACTAAATCATTTTAGAGCTTAGTTCACTTTTAAAATTATTTTTACAGTTAAAAGAAGCAGTTTGTATTTTCTAGTTTTTGTTTAGTTCCAAGCTAGATAATTTTTAAACTTTGATCATTTGAATTTAAATTCTGTTATTAATTTTTCTGTGCAGTATTCCTTTTTATTGTGCGTTATGCGACAACAATATCGGTCGGCAAAATTTAGGATTGTGCTTTGGAATGATTTGCATAACATTTATTAGTTACAAAATCAATGTACATTATTTGGTGGTTTCATTCTTAAAAAAAAAAACAATATAGGTTTATAAGTTTTATATTTTAATTTCTAAAATTTTAGTAAAAATACAAAGGTTATAAATAAATATGAAACACGATTTACACTTACATTTTACATAGCTAATATAATATGATCAGAAAGACTAGGAATTAGAAATGTGTGACATTAAATCAAAATATATTCAAACTATTAATGTCCACTTTATTTTAAAATTAAATCTTTAATTTTATGTTATCTGGTTTAATTCAATATTGTCATGTTCATTCTAGAATTTACTAAAGCGGTTGTAAAGCTTAACAACCCTAATGACATTCACGTACTTTAACCTCTTCAGTCTAATCATTTTCATCTGTTAACACTGCAATGCATTTAAGACTAAAAACTATGCGTGTGAAGAGCTTGGTTAAAATTGCCTCTTGACGCATTTGAGTACATTTTTTGTTATGAAATAGCACAGAAGTGTACCTTGTTTATTTCAAACATAACGATGTATGGCATTTTGGGTTATTTGTTTGAGATTAGAGTTCTAACATGGAAGCGATCAGTCACCATTTGTTAGTTCTATTTTGAGATTTTTTTTAATAGTGACATTTTATTTTATTATGACTGTTCATATTAACTTGAGAATACTTCACACAAACTTTAAAATAATTACTAATTGTTTACACAGTAAGAAAAAAAAGGGTATCATTTAAATTGACGGTCAATTCGAAGCGGAGTAGGAAGTTTCAAACAGTAGGTAGGAAGATCGAATTATTTTAAAGTAGGTTGTAATATAGGTTTAATAATAATGTACCCGGAAGTCTTAAGCTAACGGGACAATTTGTTGTCGAGTGAAATGGATTCGAGTAATTGGGATGTACTTATTTACAAGTTAGTTTTATTATTCTGCTTAATGACTTTTGCGTTAGGTATTCGAAAGTAGTTCAAAGTGTTCAAGTAGTCCAAAATGTTTAAATTTTAACAGAACCATTCCTTCCAACCAGAACCAGTTTCGCGGAAAGTTCAATACAATTAATTTATCACGTTATTATGAAGAAAGAGTGTAATGAATGAACGAGAACCAGGATCGGAAACAGTAAAACTAAGGCGATAGAAAGAAAATATTGAACTAAGTTAAAAATTTTGCTACCATAGAAATTTAAGATTAAAATGCTGCAGTATCTTGTACCATGTAAATTCAGTAAAATAATCAGTTATACAATTGTAAGCGTAAAAAAAAAAAATGTAGTAGTAGTCCAGCAATTTCTTTAAACAGAGATGACATTTGTTACATTTTCCAGTGTAGTTTAGTGTAGTTCTTAGTTAAATACCAAGATTAATTATTGTAGTACATTATCGTTATTGTTATTGAAATATTTGTGAGTTAAGAATATTACACATAATTATAATTATCTGAAAAAAAAAATGCTAAAAAAAAAATATAAAAAGAAAGAAAAAAAATAATAAAAAAAAAGAAGAAAAAAAAAGATGCTAAAAAAAAGAAAAAAAAAAAAAAAGGAAAAGAAAATGAAAAAAAAAAGAATGCTAAAAAATATATATTAAAAAAAAAACAAAAGAAAGAAAAAAAAAAAGAAAAGAAATTAGAATTTAGTGTAACTATTTAGAATTAAGGAATTAAAACAAAAAAACAAGGTGTTTTATATTATGAGCTTTTCTTATGTATGTGTATCTACTCCGTTGATACCACAAAATGTTGATACTAACTACCATCTACCTACCAAACCTACTTGATTATATGCGTTTTAATAGATATATTTATTTGTCAGTGAAGAGACAAAAGAAAAGGCATTTGGACGACAGAACACAATCATCAACCCAAAATGAGAAAAATAAATATTGAAGAAGATACAGACTCAACATACTTAGAGATAAGACATACTTAACATACTTAATTGAACACTGGTAATAACAATTGACTATTCGAATAAATTACATGTTAAAATATTTTGTAGCACGAATGTTACTTAGGCACTTGGACAATATTTCGGTGTAAGATTTGGTAAAATAATCTTTTTCATTTGAATAAAAAAAACACCAGTTATTAGTAATACATATTATGTTATAGTCATAACTTAATCATCAATATTTCAGAATAAGTGAAAAAAAAAATGTATATTATATGTTTAAATTACTAGTTTTTCGATCTTGACCAGATATACAAAGATTCTTGTAAGTCCTGTAATCATACTAAACTCAAATGTCACATATGTATAAGTCTATGGTAGCAAACTATTTACATTAGTTCTAAGTATTAATAAAAATAAAAATAAAAAGGTTTCTTAATTATCGAATAATACAAATTCGATTTTAATACTTGTCATTGAGAAAATATTCTTACGCCGAGTGTTTTGACTGTTTTTGAAACACAATTATTTTAAGCTTAATAACGTATCGTATTTAGTATGTATAATAAAAAAAAAATTACACTCTCTGTTCATATTTTGTGGAGTCTGCTTTTTGCTTCATATAAAAAAAAATGTACAAACAAAAATAAATAATACTTAATACATTAAATTCCAAACGCAACGCATAACTGTAATATAATTTACTTTCGCTTTTACAACGAAGGGTGAGAAACGGTCAAAACGAAACACATTGTTCCTAGCAAAAAACATGTGTTGAATAAAATTAGCGACCACCATTAAAATAGTCCTTATGCAGTTTGGTAGTAAAACAAAACTGGACAAAGAGAGAGTTATTCGTGGGTTCAGTTTTGTAAAGCGATAAAGTTCTCTTATTCTAGAAGTTTTGTTAGAAGTTTCATACGTTGATTTTAAATATGTTATAAAATTATAAATGGTTAATAACAAGACTAATTTATTAATTCTAAGGTTCATGCTTATTAAATTCACTCATGTATCTTCAATCTTGATCGGTAATTAGAATTATAAAATACTAAATTCGAAGGATCGTAAAGGGCTGGAAAACTAGTAATTGTATTGTCGGTGGTGCAGGGAATCGTGTCTTTAGGTATGATTAACAAATATTTTCTAATAGGATATTGCACAGTCGTAACTAAAGACTGATTCTTTTCTTAGTGATTTTTGCCCATAAAAACCCATCTGTAAGTGTTTCTATTGTAAAACAAAAAAAAATAAAAACACTTTTGTATTTTGAAGCAGGCAAAAGAGTTCTATTTGAAGCAGAAAAAAAAAGAGTACTTACCATATGGAAGCAATTAAAATTTTGTTGGATGCTTGGGTCAACTAAATATCAGCAGTAAACGTCTTAAATATTTGTATCAGTTAGGGGTGGCACTTTTTAATTATGTGACATAGTTTGATAATAATATGTGTTCTTGTTACGTGGTTGTTTTAATTATTGAATTGTTTTGTACGTGAGATAATTTTATTTGGAATTTTACATTATTTGTGTGCTTAGTCTCATATTAAAATTTGTTTTAGAATCAGTAAATATGTACTTATTAAAGTCTAGTTTGCTTTGATATTTACTGAATTTAGTTGATATGAACAACGTTAATGTTATAGGGGGTATAAAAAAAATTAAGAGCTGAAAGTATATAACCTATATTCATTAATATTAATATTCATTTTAATCTTTTAAATTTTAGAGTATCAAATTATTCCGAGATAGTTTTAACTTCATACTAGAATTTATAAAAATGGTTTTGAAGTTTTGACAACCCTAACGAATTCAAACTAGCCACTTCACTTCATCTGTAGACGCCTCGGGTCACTGCGACACAATAAATTATGCGTGTGAAACCCTTAGCCAAAATTGCATTTTAACACAGACAATTTTTTTTTCTACATCGATCGTGAGACGTTCGATATTCAGTAATATAAACTAATTACGTATATTTGTGAGTGTGTGAAGGTAATTTCGACTTGTAAATTAAAGGGGGTATATTACAAAATTTGTTTGTTTCTTATCCTGAAAGCAATGGTGTGTCGTTAAGTTGGCGTGAAATACAATAAAAGGGGTTCAGAAAGTATTATGGAAAGTAATGAATATTATAATTTATTAAATAACTCTTGAACAAATTTTGAATGAAACGGTGAATGAACTGATTTGTTCAGTGACATTCCATACACATACACATTGTGTATGGAAGATCATTGGATTTGTACGAAACTGGTGCGCATGTGTTAATTGATCAATTCTTGTTTATAAGGGATTTAACGAAATAACATTGTTGAGGGTGGGGAATGATTTGTCGAGTTTAATGTTTTGGCAAAACACATAATATCAGAATAGACCTTACAAAGGAGAACTTTAGGAGCTAGGTTACATTATCATACTATCAATCATATATCATTATGATTTTTGTAAGGTCTCACACTATACAAAGTAGGAAAATCCGATTTAATACACTCTACATTCTCCAATTAAAAATAATTAGAATTTTACTTTTGGCCTCTGCTGAAATATTATTGCTATCCGGATTGTTATGTTTTTCACCTTGGAAATAGTTCCTGAAAATTGGGAAGGGTACGATGATGTCTCTTAGCAAGCGAAAAATAGGGTTGAGAAGAGAAGTCAGAGTACAATCACTAGGATTGACTTCAATTACACAGGAGTTCCTTGGCAAACGACGGTTTTTTCTGTGATAACCAGAACTATCTTTATAGTTTGAAGTATTGTAGAAGCATGGGTCTGAAGTACTAAGATGATTATTTTTAAGTGGTTTAAAAACACATCTAAGGACTTATTGTGATAGGAAAAAGAAGACACATATATACACATCTTTGACACATAATAACATTGGTAAAACATAAACCTTGACAGATAAAATTTGTAATTTTGAATAAATGAAATTATTATTACACGGATATTTGTGAAATAAATTTAAAATTTATTATTGAAAAATTTACTCCGTTTAACACATAACGTTACTACATAAATTTTAGGGGGTACTGTAACGAGTCAGACGAGCTTTCGTTAACATTCACAAATATCCGAATTGTACTTAACTTGATTAACTAATCAGAAATATTATTAACTTATTGAACAGCTAATTGAATAATTACTATTGATATTTAATTAAATTCTAAGTAGGTATTTATATTAACCAAACAGAATTTAAAGTTTAAACAATAATTTATGTGTTAAAATAGAATAAATGAAAATACTTTCAACATAAATGGAATTAAAAAGACAAGATAATACGAGATCAAGCACAATTCATTTAATGTTTTACAAATAAATAAATATAAATTAACAGCCAAGATTGTTTGTTTAATAGAGTCCCAAATTGAAGACCGCAAACTATGTTATTTTATTCATTTCAAAAGTAAAATTTATGATGTCGCTTGAAAGCTTTAAAGATAAACAACCGAGGTTTTGTGAAAACATTTGGGTTTACCTACCTGGCATGTTTCAAGTGGGACACTCGAAGCAAATATGCGACTCGGCATACTTAACCGATTTGGCGACATGGCGCCTAATTAAAAGGTGCCGCCAGGCACATTTTATGCTCCACCGACACGTTTTTGTGCCAGCTGGCATGCCACCAGGCACAATTTGTGCTAGTCCGACACGTTTTAATTACCCGACACGTTTCAAGTGGTTGAATACAATAAAACCAAAGGCCGCGAGGGCTCGTGATGATTCTTAGCTCGTCCGTTCTGAGAGTAAGTTGCGTGGTCCGATTCTCACCATTTCACGATTTACCAAATAAATCTCTGCTCATCCGGTTATTCATTTAATTGGATTTTTCAAGGTTTAAAAGTAGGTCTCACAGAGATTTGATTGTTATAGGCAATCAGGGTAGTGGGAAACTGGGGTCTTTTGATTTGGTAGTGAATCGAGAATCTGACCAAGTATACACTCCAGTCTTTTAACTGTACATTGATAGAACAAGCCACCTGGTGCTTGTTCGGTTTTATTGCAGTGACGATGTGGTCGTTATCCTGGCTAACAAAGGTCCAGCACTGTGATAATCCTATCCCTGGGTTTTATAGTTAGGTTCAGAAGTTGAGACGCTTCTGGAAAGGAGGTTCTTTATCCACTTAAATGTGGAACCTTCTCGTTCAGGTCTCCGTTTGGGTACATGGTTGCCTCTTGTCTGGTTAGTGATTAGTAGATTGACTTCATCGATCTGCCCTATCATGTCCTGGGACAACTAACCTGGGAGTGTAATCATGGATCGAAACGCCCCATGGCGGTGTAGGGTGAATGTCTGTTGAGGTCGGGCGCTATGGCCAAAAACAGAGGTTCGTAGGGATGTTAGGGGCTGAAGGTTCGAAGGAGTTTGCCACTCCAGACTTATAGTGGGTTATTGTAGTTGGCAGAGTAACTTGAGCGTGGGAGAAATGCCATACTTAGAGGGGCTGGGGTAACAAGATGAGATATTCTATCTCAGGGGGTAGTGGGATATAGCTTTTAGACTAGGGACGTCATTTACGTGTAGGTCTCTGTAGGTAATCACTTTTCATTCATGTGATGTCGAAACCCATCACCAAAATCTTGAGAAATTTAGTAGGTCTGTGGGAATAGGAAATAAATAATAAAATCTAAAAGTTAGGCGAGGTTTGAATTGTCGCGATACGTTTTTGAGTTAGGAAAGATGTGGTAAACGTTTACTAAACGCTTAGTAGTTAAAAACTCTACAAATTTGCTTAAAGATGGCTTAATTTAGTAGAAATATTTAAAAGTAACAATGTAAAATCAATCTAAAATTCAGTATGAAATTTAACGTTGTTATCTTATTTCTGTAGGCTCCTAAATTTCGGTTATTTAAGGAGATTTTGTTAATAGTACGGACTTTAATTTGTATCAAACATTAGGTTAATAATAAATCGATAGAAAAACGAAAGTTTAGTTAAGATTTCTACTTAACAAATATAGTCTAATAGGAATAAATCTATGATCTTCAATCATTTAAGTTTTTAGAAAAGTTTGAGACTTCTAGCGACAATGTAGAATCAAACTAAGATTCAAAGTTGCCATTTTGTTTTGTATGTTCTTGAACTCATGATATTTAAGGAGATTTTGACGAACTTCAATTCTATCTCAATTAAATAATAAAGTCGATAGAAAGACGTAAAGTTATTTGTTTGTAAATTCATACAAGATATTCAATTTTATTGAAATTATTTTATGCCTACTTCACTCTGTTGCAGAAATTTAATGTTCAAAGATAAATAATATTTTCTAAACATAATGGGTCATAAAATAAGATTACCATTTGTTTGAAGGAGTTTATTAGTTGATTATAATAACGTCATTCGAATTGAAAGGCGTAATCAATCAGATTAATTTTGAATTTATTTTAAAAAGGTCAATAAGAACATTGATTTTCATTTTTTTATATTTAAAAGGAAAGTATCATAAGGGTAAAAGTCCTTTATTTGTTTCTGCAGAAGGTCTATTATTGAAATGGACGCTTGATAAATTAAATGTACGAGAATTTAAAAGAAATATTAAAGAGTTGTAAAATGTTTATCTGAACGCAATAGTTCTAAAGCATTTTAGATCAAATAGAGATCACCTAAGTTTGTGAATAAAATAAGACAAGCTTATATTAAAAATCTACCAAAAATAAATGGTATCCATCTTCATAGACTTGATTAAAATAATCATTGGAATATAATATAAAACAGTTCTGGTTTGTAGAATCTATATAAGGTCAAGCAAAGCAGTACCTTGTTAGTGCCCTTCCTATAGAAAGGCGGGAATCTGACACTTCAAATTAGCTTTTACTTTCTAGAACTTGTTGAATTCAAATTGTCTCCCAAAAAGGCGAAACATATTTGTATTCTCACCTCATACTAAGATAAATAATTCAATCTTCGAATTTTTAATACAGTTTGTCTGATTTTATTGTTAGAATAAATTATTCACATTTTTGTTCGAATATGCAGAAATTCTCAAAGTAATAAAGCATTGTAAGATTGAAGTGTAAATTCATTTTAAATTATTAAATTCTTTATTTTTCAGTAGGATAGGGATTAGAGGTAGGACGGGGTAGTTCCTATAGAGACTCTCTCGAATTCGAAAGATCGGATTCGGTAGATTCTCGCAATTAAAACAGGGGTTTTGCTAAAAAATTATGTCCTCTCTGTCTTTTAGTATACTTGTGACGTATAATTAGTAAATACGACGATAAGATGTCATATTTACGAATATTATTACAGGATGTCACTTTGGGGGTCCCCTTATGTATTAAATTACATAATAGAAGGAGGACGAAAGTCCAAGTCTGGATGTCGATTTTGACTAGCTAGTGCGGGGAGGGGCACTACTCATTGCCTTCAACAAATTATGTATTTTAATATCTTAATTTTTTAATACCTAAAACTCTAAATTACTGAAATAAAAAAATAAAATCTTATTAGAAAAATCTTAAATTCTCATTAGAAAATTCCCTATGAAATCGAAAGTTCTTGAATGAAAGGGAATTTGCGGATTTAAAACCAGTAGACACGTACACCATATAAGAATATTTTTTTAAAGTTATTTGATTCAGGAATACTTATGAGAGGTTGTTATAGATTTACAGTATAGGTTACGAATTTAATAATTATAATTTTTATGTTAGAAATAGGTAGATTAATAGAGACTTAATTCGTACAGTTCAGTATTTCTTGTTAGATTCCATAGATATAAAGTAAAATAATTGTAGGTAAATTCATTAAATAGGTATAAGTACATCCCAATTACGTTAACTTGCGGTTAAGACGGATCACAACGAAGGGTTTACATTAGACGAATCACTGGCCAAAACAAAACAAAACTATTAATTTTAAAAGACGAAATGTTGACGAGTTTTTTAGAACATATTAAAATTTCTAGTAAATAATATTTATTTTAAATACGTAGATAGTTAAGTACTATAAGGACGCGCGGTAGGATACATATATATTGTAAGGGGGAGGTTACATACTTAGTTAGGTATGTAATCTTATCAATAAATCATCAACATAATCAGCTTTTCTCTTTCTCATCACATACAATCATTTAATGTTAAAACAATAAGATTTAATTTGCAAGTACATTTAGCACCACCTTGGTCCTTGGGCTGTTAGGGCAAAAATAAATAATGTTTTCTCCTACAGAATTAATTAATTAATTTAAATATTGCGGAGTACACATTGCCTACAAAGTGACAGGTGTAAAACCAGCCTGTAATTCAAACCAAACTAGACTTAAACTAAAATTAAACATGTAAACTTAATGCTTAAGCCACTTCCAGTTTGAGTCGGCTCTCATTATTAAATTAATTGTTAAAGTTTCCGTAAGTTGAAGAAGCTTGTTATGTAATTCAACTTGAAATGGTTAGTAGTTTTCATTTTCAACGGAATTGTTGTACTTGCAAGTAAATTAAGCCAAAATTCGTATTTTGTGTCCACTATTAGGAATAATTGAAAACCCTTAACATTATTAGGTATTTTACCAAATGACCACGACGAGATTCCAATGTATCAGCAAAATTGTGTAAATATTTGTTTAAAAAAACTGCGGCTAAGATGAAATCGCTCAGACTCATTCGTGTCTTATAAATATATTTTTTTGCAGAATTGAGACGTCTTGGTTTTTCCAGCTTATACTTGACATATTTATTAATTTAGCGAGCGTTAGCGCTCGAGCGGAGAGAGACGGAGACGGAGACGCTTCGGTCTGCTTTTCCGCTTATCTTTGGTCTCCGCTCCGCGTCTCCGTTTTAGCTTGAGCAAAAACGGTTTCATATATGTCCGGATGTCTGGTGGATTTCTGGCTGGCTCTACAGGCTGCAGTTCTCTCACAAGTAAGCTTTCGTATGTCTGAATTCTGTCTGGTTTTCTTTCCAGATCTCTGTCCGGTTCTCTGTCTTCCTCTACACATCGATTCTTCATCGATTTCTTAACCAATTCTCGTGAAATTTTGTGAGCAGGTTCGAAATTTCCATACAAACGCGCTTGTCAAAATTTCTTGGAAACCATTTGTCAGATTATGATGAAATTTAGCATGTACAATTAAATGAACTATATCTCCGCCCCTATGTTCTTGGTTTTTTTTTAAAAACGTCCTCAAAAGAATATAGAGCTATGAAACATATCCGCATTTTTAAGGGGTCACTTTTGACTGATTTATTCAATAAATAGACAAAGCAAATCAAAAATCCCTTTACATAGGGAGGTTGTCTACATCATTAGCTTGTAAATAAATCCATAATACAAGGAAAACTCTTTGTTATTTAAGAATTATTACAGAAGTGCAAAAGTAATAAAAAAAAATGAAATTGTACTTTGTCACTCTATAGGTAACTTTAGAGGCTCGTCAGAGTCGTCAGTATCATTATTCGCTCGTCGTCTTCTTCTAGACGAAATGCCTATAGAATACCTTAAGCCAATGCGAAGTTAGTCTAAAGTGGTCGCCGGACTCTTAATATGGTTTTTTTATCGATTAAGTTTTTCTAAATACATATTTCTAAATGGCGGAGAAATGGTTGGTTGGTTAGTTGGAAACCGATTTAGCATAAAGTGAATGCCTAGACGCGTTTGCAGCATTCCACTAGGAAAGTGAATATCTCGTGGCATTCCAGTTCGTTATGCAAGTATGCAGTTAATTTGCCGAGCGACTCCTGATGTTTATGACGGCGATACTATTGACTTGACTCTCGAACTCAAATCACTTGGGAATTATTTGTTGAGGGCGGTACGGACGCCAACCCAAAGGAGCGCATTGTACACATCATTATAAAGAACTTTTTTCTTCGGTATCAAATTTGAAATCGCAAGGAAAAAAATAAGGTTGTTTTATTCATATTCATGATTGGGATTGACATTCTTCAATTGAACAACATTATTTTTTTATTTGTGCTATTTTACAGATGACCTTAAAAGAGACTAAAGTCTTCATAACATTACTCATGATCCAAATACATAGTCATTATTGGAATCGATTCTATTGTACAAACCTAACATTCCAAACTTAACATTTCTAAAACTATTATCATATTTTTGACACACGTTAAAATGAAAAACGTAACGCAATTTAGTCCCGTCAGTTTAGTGAGACCCACCAAGAGATCGATTTAACGAAACCATTATTTCCAACGCAACATATTTTTCTATTTAATTCTATTCGCAAGAATAGAATTGATAAGTTATGATATTTATAAGTATTGGTCATTGTCTCTCTCGTTTGAGAAGTATCATATCATCCTATAAATGCGAAAGTGTGTTTGATTGTTTGTTTGTTTGTAACGCTTTCACGCCCTATCTTATCAACCGATAATCATGAAATTTTGCATACACGTTGTGTGGGGTACAGAAATGGACATAGGGTACTTTTTATCCCGAAAAAATTAACAGTTCCTGTGGGACCGCGGGTGAAACCGCGGGGCGTAGCTAGTAGTATCATAGGATTGAGAGTGACCAAGATAAATCTCATGCGCAAAATTAAGGCCCAATTTCGATTCCATTCTCATTACTTTCAGCTTCTCTGATTCCGAGATGGCAGTAGCCTTACATCGGAACCGAGTTACGGAAAACTAATAACTATCGATTCCAGATCGGTATCGAGAACATGTAGTAACCGGTTCGCATTACAGTCTCTGACCTTATTCCGGGAGTCGTGATGTTAAACCGATCTCGAAGCAGACTACCAATGAAACCGATCGGCAAACAAAGAGGGAACCTCGAACTGAATGTAAGGTTAAATTCGATTCTGTACATTCGAATGTTACTTTGTATTTCGAGCGCGAATTATTTTCGTTTACCATTTTGCTTTTAATACAAAACGTAGCTTTTCTTTGTTAATTTTGCTAAAGTGAGGCACGAACTCTATTCTGAATTTCTAAAGTGTTCAGTTCAAGAACGTATTTTCTTTTCTATAAATACTTACTAATATTATAAAATCGAAAGTAATTATGGCTGTCTGTTTGTAGGCTTTTCACGGCTAAACGGCTAGACAGATCTTAAAAGAAATTTCATAATTGGATACAGTATCTTACGGAATATAGGAATATTTTTGGATACTATTTTCTGAATAAACGCGAAAGAAGTCGCGGGTAACAGCTAGTGGTATTTTTTTTTTAATTAATTAAATTTTAATTTGCTTTTTTAAACAGCAATCCTACTAATATTATAAACGCGAAAGTTTGTATGTATGGATGGATGGATGAATGGATGGATGTTTGTTACTCTTTCACGCCAGAACGGCTGAACAGATCTGGATGAAATTTGGCACAGAGATAGATTATAGTCTAGAATAGCATATAGGATACTTTGTAACCGCGGGTGAAACCGCAGGGCGCAGCTAGTGCAAAATAAAATGTCGCTTAATCTCGACAAAATCTTATAATATTAAAATTTCGTCTATGGTCTGAACAAAATCGATTTTCATCGTTCATGACTGAGCGTAGTTTTATCATGCGGGCCTAAGGGCTGCATTCTAAAACGACGCTTAGTCATGACTCACGATTCAAAACTAGTCTTAGTATCTATAGTAAAAAGGTTTTAAATCGAGATTCATGGAGCGTTGTTTGAGCGTGCAGCATTAAAATCTCGATTCGCTCGATCAAAAAATAAAATAACGTACGATTCTATGAAATCTTTGGGACACAGACTCACTTTAGACAACTAAATATTTAAAAATGTGTACCTAATGGCAATAACGTTACTGAGTAGTAAATTCAATTTGTTACCTTTGATAGAATCAAATTTACAGCTGCCAATTTCTTTTTGCTTCATTTATTTATGCAGTTCACTAAATTTGATAAAATTCAAAGGTAAAATATTGAAATTTTGTTCTTCTTCATTTATCTTTGACAACTTTAATGTTGATTCTCATCATTCTAGTTTTGTTTCAGTACATTTCTTGTTGAATAGTTATTTTGATTGGTTATTCGTTTGAAGCTAGACAATCAAAGTTTTCTTAGAACTTTCAAAGTCAAAGTCAGAGTCAAAATGTTTTTATTCAATTTAGGTATCAAAGATACACACTATGAACGTCAAAGTTTTTTTAAAATAGACTCGACCGTTTGTTCGTATAAAGAGCCTCTACTCAGAAGAACAGACAAGAAACTGAGAGGATTTTTATATAAATAAATTATATAAATTACTGTCTCACTAATTTTGGCTCACAACTAGGTAATATCTATACATACTAGTGGTAGTTTTTCTTAGACAATTTTTGAACAGAAAAATAAATAAATTTAAGGGCGCTCTAGACGGGCCATATTTTTACTTCAAAACTGGCCCTGCTATACTGGCTCGGCAATACTGCGACACTATTCTGAGAGTGGCCAGGGGGGGGGGCTATTCCTGCGCGTGAGATGAGATGAGATTTTATCTTGGTCACTATCACACCTATGACGTTTCAAACGAGAGCAACAAGGACGAAAAACAATGAGATGAAAATCTCAAATCTCCGAATAGGGCCACTGGTCATATTGTCATACATAGTAGTACTAGTAGTAGTGTCATACATACTATACATGTATCATGTACTACTGTATCATGGGCATGGCATGGTATAGGTGTTTGTTACGCAATCAAGCCAGAACGGCTAAACATCTGTTTAGCCCAGATCTCTGGGGGCTTTCCACGAGCTTTGATAGTCAACGAAAACTTTTTTCGTTTTCGTTTGGCTCCATACATTTAGCCTAGTTATTAACGTTTCCGCCAGGGGCGCTTCAAGGACATGTATGGAGCCAATGACTACGGGTTACACATCTGTGTATGGAGCGAAACGAAAACGAAAACGGTTTTCGTAACTAACAAAACGAATCGTAAACCCCCTGAATGAAATTTGGCCCAGCGATAGATTTATCTACTACTTTATAACCACGGGTGAAACCGCGGGGCGCAGATAGTAAGCTACGAGCAAAATTACCTCCATCATTAAAATTATCATAATGAAACAAATAGGCATGTGAAATTTATTTTTGGTCGTGTAAAATTACGAAATGTCACGTCGACGAAATTTCGCATTCAATGCTTATGCGATGATAATTAACCTATTAATTAATTAAATGCAGCAATAAGCCAATTCTAGCTGACTGGGGTATTTTTAAATGCGATAAATATTTCATACTAGCTGCGCCCTGCGGTTTCACCCGCGGTCAAAAAGTATCCTATGTGCTATTCTACACTAATAATCTATCTCTGTGCCAAATTTCATCCAGATCTGTTCAGCCGTTATAGCGTGAAAGAGTAACAAACATCCATTCATCCATCCATCCATACATACAAACTTTCGCGTTCATAATATTAGTAGATGGGTGCCAAGTAGTTTTACCACTCTACCACACTGACAATAACATTAAAATATTATTTACTTCTGATTATTTGATGCAGATAAGCTACTTAACATAATCGACCGAGCGAGCGTTAGCGACCGAAGCGTATCGACGCTTCGCTGAAGCATCAAATGTCCGATGTCTGATGTCCGAACAAGGCGGTCGAGTCTATTTAAATAACTTTGACGTTCATAAGTGTATCTTTAATACCTAAATTGAACAAAAACATTTTGACTTTGACTTTGACTTTGACATAGGCTTCAGCTTCAACAAAATGCTTTTGTATGTCTGGAATCTCTCCGGATTTCTGTTTTCCTCTACAGGGGGGCTATTCCTGCGCGTGAAATGAGATGAGATTTTATCTTGGTCACTCTCACACCTATGACATTTTAAATGAGAGCAACAAGGACGAAAGAAGGTGAGATGAGAATTTCAAATCTCCGAATAGGGTCCCAGGTTGCACTTCTCAACCGATTCTCTTGGAATTTTGTGAGTTGGTTCGAAAATTATATAGAATTTTGATGTCCAATAATTTTTTGGACAGTTTCAAAATGGCGGAGATTTGTTTTTTTTTAAATTATGTTTGTGACGGGCGTTATTTAAAAACTGTTGGTACGCCATGTATCGTTACGCCTGAATACGTTTTACGTAGCATACATCATACATCAACTTCAAAATATCTTCACCTATTTCATTTTGACAACACAATTTAGAGCTTTGACGTATTTAAACATTAGTAAGATTTAATTCAGATAATGAAGAGCTTGCGCACGCTTGGCTTTAATAACAGAAACTAAACACATCCAAGGCACTTAGGTACATAGGTACTTGTAGTAGATAAGCTAAAAAACCCCTAAGGTCTTTCTTTAACTTCGATTCGGTTTGAAAGTGAAACAGAAACTGATATCATAGAACCTAACCTTACAAACAGATTAGTTCCTTGTCAAAGTATGTAATCTAACTCTTGCTTTCCACAATGTTATCAATGATACTTTGCTCTAAAGTGACAAGGTTCCATGGTGTTTCTATTAGGTTCTGGTTAGGTCTTGGTTTTCACTTTTCTTGCAGTTTCCAGTGGCATTCTTCGACATACAAAAGTATCAGAATTTCCTTCCCACGATGGTTTTGAGATGAGATTTGTGCAAGTTAATTATAGGTGACAATAGAAGTTGTTATAGGTAGGCATAATTTTCATAGTTCGCGTGAAGGAGATGTTGATTTTAAATGATTGAAGAAAATTGAAAGTTGTAGACAAGATCTTTCGATGTTAAGTTTGTACTTAGTTACGTTTTTACTTTCGATTTGAGTAGATAAGTGTCTACTTAACAACTATTAAATGTTTACGATTTTATATACGACCAGCCCCAGCTACCTGCTTTGCACGGTACCCATAAAACTTCCATGACAAATTATCTAATTGATGGAGAAAACCGCATAAAAATCTGTTGTGTGGTTTTTAGGAGGAGATAGACAGAGTGTCTCTCTGTCTATCTGTTAACTCATTTTGAAGACGTAACGACTTAAAGACTTAAGAAACAAATAAAAATTAAAAACTCCCGACACCGTAGACCACAATGTCGCTTAACATCAGGCGAGTTGGTGGTCAAACGTCGACCTATTCTAGATAAAAAAAAAAAAAAAAAAAAAACCGTTTTTCATAAACATAGCTAACAACACTCCTCAGTCCCCACTAATTCACCTTTTAAACAAAGAAAACAAAATCAAAATCGGTTCATCCGTTCGGGAGTAACAATCTGCGGCATCGTCAGTCAGTCAGTCAGACACACACATACACACACTTATTTTATTTTTTTAAATAAAAAACGAAGCCCCGTCGGTTTTGCGTCGGGGGTTAAAAACCGACTTTGTTTTACTTACACTAGAAAAAAACAGCAGTTCTATACATTTTGTCGACGATCAACACACTTTTTAGAAAGATACACCCTAGTATTATACTTAAGGAGTGATGTGTTTTCCTATTTACCAGTTCGCTAGTACAAACACTTCTGGACACCTCCATGAATAATAGCTGGACGTCTCCCCGCTAGGGTGATACACCTAGTAGGGCATGTAAGTGACATTTTGCATAATGTCAACAAAATTACTTGCAGCGGTAAAATGGCGCTAGCTTCACTGTGGCAGTTGCGGTTTTGTATGTGGTCCTGTTGTTGTTAAGGGAATCATCATTATTATTACAGTTTTGTACGTCCCACTGCAGGGACACCGAACTACCCTACGTCGAGGCCGAAATCCACTACGCTGGTAAGGTGCGGGTCGGTGGATGTCACATGTCCGAGAACTATTCATTCTAAGGAACGCTGTTACCCTGATCGAACAAGGTCTAGCCTTCAGCAAACACGTAATGACGTCATCGTCATCCGTCTCTTTCAAACTCATTGTAAATGACTTATTTCGGTCTTGCTTAAGCATCGATTGACGTCACTACGTGTTGCTAAATGCCATACCTAGCGGAGTACATGATTATACCATGGTTTTACATTAAAACTCGATAATATACCTTGTTTACATGTAGGTACGTATCAAAATATCAGAGAGAGTAGGATATACGTTTTGGCTTTTCTACGAAGGTATTGTCCAATTTCGATTTGACGTAGTACTTAGGCAAAATTACATTCTACTTTATCTGATACAAATATATACCTTTTTAAGGCTTAAGTTTAAAGTAAGTAAGCAAGGACAACAAAATCCACAATTTGGTTGAACTTGCATTTTAGTAACTTGTAAAATCACAAATTTCCTATTCCGAACGCTAAACTATGTAGCTAAAATATACCTGTCTTTGTTATTTGCTTTGTATTAGATAAAGGCATCAATACTTTTAGCTAGTTTGGATTTAGGAGTTAAGCGTTCTGAAAAGAACCTATTGTTGCTGGGATTAAAGGCACATTTTAGTCGATCCTTTACTCAACAAAGCAATGTACACACGTCTAGCCGTGACGTCAGCAAACACGGCAATGTTTGGTGTAGCGATGGACTCGTAATGATTTATGCTTGTATCTCCTGTACTACACACACTCAACTGTCAAGCAATCATAGAACACTAAGAATTAGGAGTTAGAGGAAAATATCTCAACATCTATATTTTGTGTATCTTCTATTGGCTCTTCTAGTGCAAGTGATTTTGGCGTTACTTTCCCCATTTTTGTAATAAGTTTTCACAGTTAATAACGCGTTGTTATTTTGAAAATTGCTCCATTCTTCATTTTTTTTTTTTGTAGTTTTGCCCGTTGGCAGGCTAAAGCCAACATTGCCATACCACCTTGTCATCCGTATCCGTTTTTCTCACATGAATTGCTAAATCTAAGATGATGATGATAGAGGAAATACTTTACTGAAACTTTAAGTCGAGTTTTGTAGAAACCATTAAAAGTGGCATTCCATAATGTTTGTATTATTTTTCCACTCTCGTGCAAGTTAACAAACCGGCAAAGGTTAATAATCCACATTTATTACACTTTAACACTCGAAGAATCACAAGTTTTAGAAAAAATACAAAATCATGACACTTTTGGTTTCCGCCAAAAACTCCTCCATTTTTCATCGGAATAAACATAATATGTGACAGCTGACAAGTTTTAAAATTGCTAGATGCACGAAAATATTAAAATTCAAAATTTAAAAAGTGGACTCCTACTGAGCCCCCCTTTACAAACAGAAAGACATACAGACACGAAACGCGACTTTGGTGTAGATATAAGGATAGAGAAGAAGTGATAGATAGAAATAACTCCATATTAATTAGTTCGATAGCATAAAGTTTAAATAGGTAAACATACGGAATTCTAGAAACCAATCAGAGAGCTAATTTATGCTGTGAAATTGTTTGTTTATGTATGTATAATATAGTACTATTTAAGTAAGTACTAACTCTTGTTTTAGTATGCTCTGATTCTGATAATCAGAACTCTAGTTAGTGTTGAACTTCGATTTGAATATCTAAACATTTCCTTCGGAACAATAATTTTCATACACGTGTAGTTTTCGCTTTAGGACCTACCTAGTACCTGCCTACACTTACAACAACTTCATTAGGTAGAGGTACTTAATTTATCTAAGCATACTTATTAGCTTCTTTTTAAACTCAAAGCGTACTAAAATAATTTGAAGGCGTTCGCGGGAAAAGTTTCAATTACCTAATTACCCAGCTACCTATCAATTCGAAAAAAATATAATATATTTTACGCTACTCTATTACTTACGCGATAAGTCATACTTGTTTTTTTTTTTAACATTTAAAGAAACATTTAAATTATTTAAATTAACGCCATCTATCCTACTGTGTGTGAACTACTTACCCTTTGAGTGGCGTAACACGAGGGGTCGAGACCGCCCCCTGGGCGGAACATCGCCGCGCTGACTGCTGCCATCTGGCGGCTACCTCAGCTTACCCTTCCACCGCGACATCGCTCTGTAGACAAGAGAAAAATGAGTTTAGTACTGCTGGATGACCATAGATGGTGTGAAAAGTCTGTTAGCCAAAATTTTCTTTCGCCGTCATCGCCGGCTAAGAGCCTTTGGGGCATTACACCTTTAGGGTGGTTAACCAAAAAGGTTTTTTAATTGGCTTCTGCCATTTATGGTTTTGGGGCAATTCTGCCATCAACAGTGAGGTAATACCTATGTAACAAGCCATGTTATGATTGACCAAATCTTTTACACAAAATATAGACGCCTACTTACTTAATTAGCTACCTTCTTTAAGATTGTTTTGACCTTTAATGGTCAAAAGTCAAAACAGCAAAGCGCATGTAGAGCGCAACTTGTTATTTTAATTATTTCCTGGTGGAAGTTATAATCAACTTTACTAACTTGAGATATCCTGCTGCGCTTCCTTTACAGATTAATAACATAATAGTCATAACAGTATGGTCATAACGGCTGTTGTGTTCATAATATCCTCACTAATTAATGACCTAGGTTACACAAACATTATAAAGAAGTAAGTTTACGTTTAGGATTGGATTAATTGTAGGGGTAATCTCCGGAACTACTGAGGGCCAGCACGGGTCGAAAGCAAATTATCCGCGATTAAATGTGACAAAACTAAAATGCTGGTATTATGCTTGTCTCTTACTCGTAGGATTAAAACAGTAGAAAGAAAATTTGTTGTCTCTGTGCTAGCTCTGCTGATTTAATTTTGAAAATTAGATATCTCTATTCACTTGAAAACTACACAATAACTTTAGTGCCCATGTTAGGACACGTAAAAAATGTATTTATAGTAAAACAACATTTTATAGTAAAACAACATTTTTGTTTTACTATAAATACACAAGTAGGTTCTTATTTGGATATAAATTGTACATTAAAAAAAATCTCCCGACAAGCCTAGCTAAAGACTAAGAACCATCTTGATCACATCAGCTTTAAAAAGTTTCAAACAGAGAAAACCGCATCAAAATCGGTTGGGAGTGATGTTCTAGACAGACACAGACACACGTCAAACTCTTAACTCCCTTCTTTTTGAGTCGGGTTAAAAGAAAGAAATTGTCACTGCGGCATTGTTCTTGTGCCTTGAATAAAACTCCTTGAATCGGGGAACAAACGCTGGTTAAATTAACTGAACCAGTCTATTAGTGCGAGACTGTCGAGGCTGACAGCGGTCATGAGTTGGTCATTTACGAACGCCGACGCAAGGTCTAGTTCGAAGGTTCATATTGAATAGAAAGGTCTATCTAAAGGTCTAACTGTCGCGCTATCAGAAGCGGGATTTGTCTACTCTTTATGAAAGTCAAGTAAATTTAAACCTTAATTAAAACTGCACCAAGAGTATAGGTAGATAAGGTAGGTTTTTAAGTAAGTAGGTACTCACTAGATAACTTTTTTTCCTGACTGCGCAAGGAGGGTTATGCTTGTCGAGTATATTTAGGTATCTATTTATGTGTGTATGTATGTATGTGGGTTTGTATGTTTGTAAGAAGTTTCTTTGGCACGCCCTACAGCCTAAACAGCTTGATGGATTTCGACATGTGAGGTGTCATTTGAATCGTCTTGATAGTGGAAGTAACATAGGGTACATTTTGCAGCCTGGTTTTTTGTTTTTCTAATAATAATATTACTTGTTTTTTAATAAACTTTACATAGGATTAACTACCTAACTAATGCGAAAGGCAACGTGAATGAAAAGAGAGTAAATTTAAGGAGGTATGAGTTATACAGTATGACATGTGATAGAGACGGATAATAAAAAATGAAATGACCCTACACCGGGCCTAGCACAGGCCGTGAAGAATAAAATTTACACCGATTTTATCCATTCTTAGATGTGAAAAAGCTAGAATACAGATACGTTTGTCTCGTTCTCACAGGATAAAAGCGGATAAAAGAAAATTTGTCTCCGCTCCGTGCTAGCCCTGCAGGAGATAGACAAAGTAGTAAAATTATCACAAATCTCCATAAGTAGGTAATTATTTTAGAAGATACCCTACCTATTTTTGAAAGGTAACTACAGAAGCCCTTTAAGCAATCGATTTGCTACTATTTTTTTCACTACAAACAGCCTCCAGTTGTTTGCCGCGTTGATGCGCGCGCGCAGCGTCACTGCACTCCGTGTCGTTGACCCCGTTTCCTACCTCCGGTAGATAGGTACTTCTACAGTGTGATTACGCTTACATGAAGTCTATGGTATTAATATTAAATTCAATTTCAATATTTTTTTCATAAGTCCAAATAAAAATAAATTGACAGGCAATCTTAGCTGTCTAGTCTAGCCGGCTTGGTCCCATTTCGGACACTATCCAAAACAGGACTTTTATACTTGAATACTATTTCCACCCCCATTTTGGATACTGAACGGAAGTGCCAAAAATGCTTGGGTGACATAATAACATAGCTGAATCTGGCTAGGCTGGGCCGAGAGCAATGATTACTGCAATCCTATTGGATTGCAGTAATCATTGCTCTCGGCCCAGTCTAGATATTTAAAAAAAAAGGTTGTATTCAATAGAATGCAACCTTTGTTTTTTCTGGTCACCAAGAAGTAAAATTTTTTTAGAATCCTACTGACACTTATTTATTCCATCATCATTAAAAAATATGTATTAATTATTATTATTAAGTACGTAAGTACTAAGTAAATATTTTTGAGCAGATTCAATAACTATTATTATGGGTTTTTTTTAAACTCAGATTTGCTTGAAAATGTAAAAAAAAACAGCTTCTTCGAAATATGCATAGACCGAGTCGCGAGGTCTTCGGCTTCCGCTCACAGACTACAGATTCACAAGTTTATTCTATGCTTACCTAGCAGCATAGAATTTACATCGTAGCTGTAAAAAAATATAGCTCATCGTCTTATCGTGGTCAAACTATCTCAACAGGTGAGTAAGTACTCAAGACAATTCCCACAGGCTGTAATTGCATGTCATGTGTGTACATAAACACACTGTATGGCACAGATTATACACTAGTTACTATAACAATAGAAGCTTGCATTGCGTAGGGTTATAGTTGTCAATGTTGTGGTTAAAGTCCCATTAGTGAATACTGGGAACAAAAACAGTTTCTACTAACCAATTGTCAGTTACTACCAACCAACCCAACCCCCCGTCCCCGTCCCGTCCCCCCCAATTCTACTAAAGCTTTGGTTTCCTAGGAAAGCGGTGCCGTCATATAGCGGCCTTAATATTACGGACGTAAAAAGGCGGCCGTCTTGACGGTGACGACATGTGGAAAGTTCCACGGCCGTTTTAACGCACCGCCAGTAATTTTTTTTAACCAATTGTCAATTACTACCAACCAACCCCTCCAATTCTACTAACCAATTGTTTCATAATTGTTAATGAATTGCCTCAAATTGACACTTTTTGTACGCCCAGAAGTGTCAAAAATAGACCATTCATTAACAATTTAAAAGGCCCAGGGACCCTATTCGGAGATTTGAGATTTTCATCTCACTTCTTTGCGTCCTTGTTGCTCTCGTTTGAAACGTCATAAGTATGAGAGTGACCAAGATAAAATCTCATCTCATCTCACGCGCAGGAATAGCCCCCCAGTAGATTTGTTTTGCCTAGAAAAGTGCTAAGTTTTTAAAAACAGACTTTTTTGAAAACCTTTGCATAAGAAAACAAGCTAGGCAAAATTTCCAACTGAAAATAAGAACCGTGAAACCATTTCTAATATAAATACGTATTATAAGTATATATAAATAATATATAAATTGATTTAAATATAACTAGTCGCTTTGTGAACTGTAGGCCTCGCGGCCGACGGCTGTCCTCAACTTCAGGTCGCACTCCTCAACTGATTCTCGTGATATTTTGTGAGCAGTTCTATAGTTCTATAGTTTGTTTTGAGTCAGTGTTTGGGTTTTTTCGAAATGACAGAGATGATATTTTTTGGAAAAAAATACCAACACAAAATTTCAAGAAAATCAGTTAAGAAATGCGACCTGTAGAGAAAGACAGAGATCAGGACATACGAAAGCATTTTTGTCGAAGCTGAAGCATATTATTACACGCTTCGTTCGCTAACGCTCGCTCGGTCGATTATATAGGTACTTACTTTAATAAGTAGGTACAAACCTACCTACTCAAGCAAAATAAAAACATGTCCTACATTCTCGTGTGAGTTTGTTCCATGTCCTGCATATGTACTCGTGTGAGTTATAATTTAAAAGACTAACATTCATAAATAAAGCAATTGTATTTTTTCCCCTCAATCCGTACGTTTTCAAAATAGTCCACTAAGAATTACAAAGAACTAGGCTGGGAACGACCAAACTACCGGTAGTTAAAGCTTCATCTTACCTGTAGGGCTATTCCTACGCGTGAGATGAGATGAGATTTTATCTTGGTCACTTTCACACCTATGGCGTTTCAAACGAGAGCAACAAAGACGAAAAAGGTGAGATGAAAATATCAAATCTCCGAATAGGGCCACTGGTGCCGCCGGCAGTGGAGAACGACCAAACTACCGGTAGTTAAAGCTTCATCTTACCTTGGCCCTACCATGAAATCTTAGTGCCATGATAGTTACGTTTCGTTTTCGACACTACACGACCATGAACCTTATTGCGCGGCGTTACGACTCGCGGTCGCGCAGCGTCGGTAACTAAAAGTCCGGCGACTACTTTAGACTAACTTCGCATTGGCTTAAGGTTTTCTATAGCCATTTCGTCTAGAAGAAGACTACGAGCGAAGAGAGCAAGTAATGATACTGACGAGCTTCTAAAGTTACCTACAGAGTGACAAAGTGCAATTTCAATTTTTTTTATGACTTTCGCACTTCTGTAATCATTCTTGAATAACTAAGAATATCCCTTGTATTATGGACTCATTTAAAAGTTAATGATGTAGACAACCTCCCTATGTAAAGGGATTTTGATTTGCTTTGTCTATCTATTGTATAAATCAGTCAAAAGTGACCCCTTACAACTGCGGATATTTTTCATAGCTCTATTTTTATCTAGAGGTCGTTATTTAAAAAAACAAAGAACATAGAGGCGGAGATATAGTTCATTTAATTGTACATGCTAAATTTCATCATAATCTGACAAATGGTTTTCAAGAAATTTGACAATCGCGCTTGCATGGAAATTTTAGATGAGATTTTCAGGTAGGTCCCCTGAGCAAACTGTGAGCGGCTGACATGTTTACCTCCAGTTCGCCACCCTATTATATTTTTAAATCTATAAAGTTTCTGAACAGCGAGAACTGAGTACGCGCGTACTCAGTTTTTAGGGTACGGCTTAATGACGAGCGACTGATTCGGGGATAAGCTTACCCGAGTGCGCAAGAAGGAGGGTTGTTTTTCGAATGTATGTCTGAAGTTTCTTTGGCACGTCCTACAGCCAAAACAGCTTGATGGATTTCGACATGTATTGTGAGGTGTCATTTGAATTGTCTTGATAGTGGAAATGACATAGGGTACAACATTTTGCAGCCGGGTTTCATGTTTCTGTTTTAATAATGCTACTTGTTGTTTATTAGCGATGATAGCCTAGTTGGAGAAGGCCTGCCTCTCAAGCCAGGGGGAGCGGGATCGAACCCAGCCGACGGCACGCATCAATTTGTTCATTGTATGAACATATGTGCGTATTGTATGTCATCTGCTACATGACTGGAGCACGGTGTAAGGCGACAGGCTCGCCCCCTGTCACATTTGGGACTGAATATCGTCCGGCGAAGTGTGGGTGTTGTATTACACCTCTGTCAGTCCCCTCGGGGGTAAGGCGTGACGATATGTATGTTGTTTGTTACAGTTCGCCGCCTGCTTATATTAACATTGAGTTTGCCCAATTACGCGACTGAGTCAACCAGCGAACAGCCAGTCGCTCACATTTTGCTTTTTTAGGAAACCTATGACAAAACAAGTCAGTATCATCTGACCGCCTTCTACTTCTGGCCCTTGACCCGACCAACTAACCAGACCCTCTCAATCTCTGTTTCTTTATCATTAAAGAATGACCCAAATTCACTTGACCAGCTCTAGATAAACAAGCCAATAATAAGTAATATTTATAGAATTATGAGCGTTGCCTTCAAACGTATGGAAAGGACCTTGCACCTGCCTCATATGGCGGCGACGCAACGCCTGCAGCAGTATATCAATTTAGCACAAGTTGGTTGTACAACTTCAATATCGTGGACACGACTTTGGCACGATTTTGGCTTATGGACACGAGTTAATCATGACGTAAAAAAGGTCAAAATTAAAATTTGGAAATGTGTTTACTTTTCAACATGACCAAAAACAAAGTCCTTGGTCAGGATACACGACAATAGTTGACACTAGACCCTTACCCCTTCGCAATAAACGTTGTATGGCCTCGGATTATGGTAAGGTATGGATTAAGGTAAACAGTGCTTTGTCATTTTCTTTCTTGATAATTTTGGAACTCGATCGAAAAAGACAAAAGACTATGTAATTGTTCCGAGGCTATACGATGACGTCATTAAGTGTTTGCTGAATGCTAGACCTTGTTTTTTGGATCATGAGCCATACAGCATTTTTTGCTAACGGAATAACATACAATTATATCGCAGCCAAATAGTAGAATCCGCGGTTTTACAAAATTTTACATCGAGATTTGAGTGTCTACGGTGCCTGTGTCCGCTCTCGTACGGTGTTGCTTGACATTAGTGTCGAGTTTCATTGTGTATCGTGACCATTATACGATGCTCACACTGCTCTGCGCTACACAACAAAATCGAGATCTGCGAACGAGAATCGCCTTAACGTTTTGAGCCAAGTTGTGATACTGATTTCATCTACACAAACATTATTACTTACTTTTTATTATAATTATTGTAAGGTAACCTCGAGTGCGCCGTAATTTCTACGTTTAGCGTCGTATCTTTCCGGAAGGCTGGATTAGATGTAATGCAATTATGTTTTTGTACTCACTGCACCTCAATGGCGCAAGATAGAATTAAGTCAGAAGGTTTACTCTTGATTCGATAAATGCTCTTTCTACAAAGTAAATAAACCTTGTTTTCTTCATAAATCGTTGAAGAAAATTACAAATCCTGAGACGCAAGCGGAGGAGCGTTATTTGTTTGTGTATATCTGTTTTGTTGTGTGTATCAAGCCGTCTTGTGACATCCTGAAAGACGGTGCTTACATCATACAGACATACAATACAAAGAACAGAACCAATTCCGATAATTGGGTAAAAAATTTACCTACTTAAAAATTTTTAGACATCGATTGTCATCAAATATAGCTAAAACACTTCCGACTCACTCACCATGTATACAAAAAAAATTATGTGATCAGAGCACCTGATCCGTGGTAGATGCCCTTTTATAGCGTTGTGATTCAAAACAACTTAAGTTTGAAAGAAAACTTGATAACAAGTTCCTTCTGTTCAACTACCTAAAAAAGATTTGGAAATAATGTCACAGCCGTAATATCCAAATGGAATTCAAATGAAACCGAAAAGTAGGTTCCAAAAGTGTACAATCATCTCAATCTGACAAATAACATGATTACTTGATCGCCGACCTCGAACGACGCTGATGACAAAGTAAGTGAAAGTACACCCAAAATGTACATAAATAAGAATGAATCATAACTTTAAAGCAAAAGTGTTTGATATTTGTAGAAAATTGCTCGTCACTTGCAAGTTTTGACCTAGAAACTACAAAGAGTTTTGATTTGATTGAGGAAGTCTTGGTCGGTAAATCAACTTATCTGTTTAAGTAGTAATTAGTAACAGTTGTAGAAACTGCTTTCATAGTTACGTTTAAACTACTGGTTTAAAAGGGACTATGTAGTACGTGAGTTGTTTTATTTGGAAAAAAGACTTGTTATTTTCATTTATCAATAGGCCTGCGCTTGGCCGCTATCTGCCTGATGTTGAGCAAATATGCGGCATACGATCGAGCACATAGAAGAATCAATTCACTGAGGGCTGGGAGCTTACCGCAAGTTTTGATAATCAACGAAAACTTTTTTCGTTTTCGCTCGGCTCCATACATTTAACCTAGTTCCTCCAGGAACTAGGACAGGATTTCTCGACACAGGCTTTGCCTAGTGAGGAAACTGTTGTTAATTTACTTCTTTTTAAAAAACTCCTATGCATGTTATATTACTACCAAGTTTTATAATTTACGAGTATGTGTATTTTTCTTATATCATATATAGTACCTATGTATATTGCAGCTAATAAACATTTTCATTTTAATTTTTTCATTTTCATTTAGTCCCTTAACGTTTCCGCCAGGGGCCCTTTATTGAAATGTATGGAGCCAAACGAAAACGAAAAAGGTTTTCGTAATGATCAAACTCATGGTAAGGGCCCTGAAGAGACCCGGATAAACCGGATAAATGGCATGGATAAAGAGGTTGAAAACTTCCGGAAGCATGAAATTGATGCCTGGCATGAATTTTCTCAATATAGAGAGGAGTGGCACTTTTTAGTATCTGACCGTTAGACCAGACCAAGACATGGTTTAGGTCACCGCACCACAGAAAAAAAATGGTCACCAATCCACATAACAAAAAGTGAATGTGTACTATAAGAAGACGTTAAAATGCATATTCTTTTACGTTTTAACACTTTTTTCAAACATCTAGAAAAAAATGTACCAACGTAACTCAAGTGCATGCAAACGGTTGAATGCTCACATTAATGATAGACCAGCAAAAAACTAAGTGCGCACTTAGGTAACATCCTTTCTATATTATGAAGTACCTAATGATAGGCTGACCTTTGCAGTTCAAGGAAATGTCTAATGAAGTGGGCAAATTGATTTGCGAACAAAGATGGGAACCGAAGTCATACAAGATATTGAATATTAATTTCCTTTTCTACAGTGTTCTAATGTACCTTTTTTGGTATTATCGTTACTTAGTTTGACTTATTAAATGTCTGGCCCGTAATAGGTACGGCCGAACGACTGACTACCTTAAAAAAAGGAAGGATAAAAGAAATAAAGCCGAAGAAGATCAATACAAGTATAATACTAGCTAAGCCCCGCGGTTTCACCCGTAGGTAAAAAGTCCTATGTACATTTTAATCTACATCTGTGCCAAATGTCATCCAGATCTGTCCAGCCGTTTTAGCGTGTTTAAGTAACAAACATCCATACAAACTTCTGCAATTTATTTTAGTAAGATGTGATATTGTAAGTAACTAACTTAAAATAGGTTTTAGGCGACGTAGATACGATTATGTAGATACGTCAGTTGGGTTATTAAAATCCTAAATTAAATTATTAAAAACATCGACACGCCATGCGCTAGTGAAAAACAAGAAAGCTACATAATTACTTTCCACATACTTTTTGCTACAAGCTACATATTTTTTTACACCCACAGACTTACTTTCCAATAGATGTGAGATCCACCTTACTTAGTGGTCTATATACATAAAAGTGTCCTTGAAAAATCCAAAAATGTACGTCATATCATTTCTACTTCAAAAATGGGCGCGTCTACCATAACTGCATCCCACCGTCAAACTTGCTTAAAAGTTGCTATACGGAAAGCGGCATGAAGTCATAAAATTGTCCTTTTAAAAGTGAAGCGAGCGTGGGCTATAGGGCAAACTTTCTGCAACCTACATTATCGTATCTCGTGCAACATCTGGGGGCATTCAACGACATCTTTTTGCCAATAATAGTTACGTTATGTTGTCAACGCTGAGCGACCACGAATCGTATTGCTGCGCAATAAGGTTCATGGTCGCGCAGCATCGAAAAAAAAACGTAACCATCATGACAATATGACGATGCCTCGGTGACTCAGTCGGTAGTGAAGCTACCTTCTGAGCTAGGGGGCGTGGGTTCGATTCTCACCTAGGGCAAACATTCATGTGATGAATATTTGTGTTTGTTCTATGTCTGGGTGTTTATCTCTATTTAAGTATGTATTTAAAAATATAAGTACGTATATCAGTCTCTGGCCGCCATAGTACAAGCTTTGCTTAGTTTGGGGTCAGACGACCGTGTGTTCAAGTTTCCCGAACATTTATTTATTATTTATTTATTTAATAAGATGTGGTAGGCTCCCTGCACACGCGCCCATTACATGACTATCTGATATGGAAACATGGGACAAACGTTTGTACAGCAAGTGTTCCGATTTTCTATGGGAAATGAGGGCAAGACTGGTGAGAGAAAATGGAGCACCCAAGACAGAGATAAATGTATAGTAAAGCCTTTACTTAGTTCAGCTTTGAACCACGAAACATTAATTTATAACAAACAATCTGCGCCTCGCGGTTTCACCCGCGGTTAAAAAGTATCCTATGTGCTATTCTAGACTATAATCTATCTCTGTGCCAAATTTCATCTAGATCTGTTCAGCCGTTCTGACGTGAAAGAGTAACAAACATACATCCATCCGTCCATCCATTCTTACAAACTTTCGCGTTGTTAATATTAGTAGGATATATTAAAACAATTTTAACTGAGTATCAATTCATGTCAATAACAAAAAAAAATAGTAAAACAATTATCTAAATAAGATCTAAACATTAAACAACCCACCCCTAACCGATTCTGGTGCAAAGGTGCCCCTAACGCTAGCCGCATCACCTCGTTGAATGGCAATCGCTAACCTCTAACATCAGGAACGATAACGAATAATACAAAATTATTTTCAAGCTTTTATTTAACTGGTCTTGGTAGTCAATTTCTTATCGAGAAATCTAAATATTCCATGACATGACACTAAGATTTTCTAAAAATCTTTCACACTATTTTTTAAGCCGAAGTGTATGTAAAATAAAACTTTATTTGGGGTAGCTACTTTTTATAATTTGGACACTTACCTACTAGTTTTACAATTATGGTTTAGAATTTGTCCAACAAGCTCTGCACAAAACCCATCCGTATATTTCGAACCAGACCAATTGTAGGGGCGCGCCCACAGCCAAATGCACAAAGACGTTGCGGATGTAAAGCAGCGTTTACACAACACGAGCGAGCGAGTAACTGAATAACAGTACAAAAATTCAAACACACTGTGTGGTCAGCTCAAGTATATACACCAGTGTTAATTGTGTTCTAAATCCATCGTCTTTGACCAAATTTGACTTGATATCAAATGACGGTCCGATTGAAGATGCGAACCTTACTGCCAAGCTTTATCTTGGACAGATGACAAGTCACGGTGCGATTGAAGAATGGCGAACAGTGAAACTGCCAGAACTCAGGATCGATACTTAGTGACATATTATGAGGTGAAATTTCCAAGAGCTGGATCTACACCGTGTATCTCTTAATGGTGGACATATTCTAGAATATCATTTTTCTGATCTTTATGACCAACTTTTACTACGAGGCCAACCCTTAAAATGGCGACATAAAGTCAGCTGTTCCATACAAAAAGGTTCATAAATCGTCGTCTAAATGTTTGAAGCAGCTGATATTTTTTTCTCGATTTCATAGTTCGCTTCATAGTACAAGTTAGTCATAATGATGATTTAAATGATATCCTAGTATAATATATTCATCGTTTAACGTATTCATAAGGATATTTAAAATGTAATAGTTTTTAAATAGGGGCATGGAGCCTTTAGTAGGCACTCAGCACCCCTGGCGGGATCTCTTAGTTACTCTGACATTTTTTCCAGACAAGTTCCAAAATCCTTCAGCTCTATGCGAGTTATTGTAACCTTGCCTCTATTTTTTGGGCCAACTTGACCGGTATAAATTGTAATACTGTGCGTTTACTTAACTCAAATTAACCCAATGTCCCTAAATAGCATTTGAAAATATTTGCATAAACATCCATTTAAAAAACCATCCATACTTACTTAATAACAGTCTATAGGCTACCAATGTTTATACCGTCCTGTTGGAAAACATCATTTTACAAATTTAGACACATAAAAAGGTAAAACCATCAATTTAAAAGCAGCTCATCAACAGCCGACGCGTCACGGTCAATACATCGTCCCTCGTAACACGTACCTAAGGCCCTACGCTAACTAATGCACCGGAACCAAGCATTTTCACTAAAAACTACATTAACAGTCTACATACAACAAGTGCTACTTTCTATAGAAACGCGACACATGGTAATGTCCTCGTTTGAACGTATAAAATTAAGCCTTAGTAACACATGATAGAGCTTGAAATTGTGTAAAGATTTGAAGAGTTAGTAGCGTACGCGTATTAGGTAATATTAGACACGGTTGTTGGCCAACTTATTTATGGAGCTGAATGGGGAGCCACTGTCGTATTTTTTAACTGAACAGGTAGATTATTTTAGTACTCTCATTTGGCCTGCTGTCCAGACAAGTTGGTTGTGGTTAAGAATGCAAGTCATGTTACAATGGCAAGTGTCGTGTTAATATTTTGAAGTGGGTGGTCACTGTTACTGTCAAAGAAAACGGATGAGTAAAACTGGTTATTTTTGTAACCGGAAACAAACTGAAAGTTATAATTTTGTAATTGACCAAGTTTTCGGTTTTAGTAGTTCGACACAAACGTCTACAGGGCGTCATAAGCTTATTTCAAACTTTTTTTTTCAAATTTTTTTGTTCTGAAAAATATCTCAAGCTGCTTAAAATTTGCCCTTAAGAAATTTATCTTTACCTCTAACAGAAAATGTATGGTATTAACTGGACTTAATATAAGAATTGGCTCCTCAATCATTAACACCATGAGTTGCAGATTTAATCATCTATTCTGTATTCTTTCTCTATTGAGAAGAATAAATTTGTATATATTGAATTTGCAATGGAAAAACGGAAAGCTAGGAAGTTCGGGTTGAAGTTTCTTCTCTTGAAGTTAGGGTTCCATGGGCTAGCCAAGATGAAGTTGATTATGTTTGAAGTTTCAGGGACCATATTAGTTAGGTTAGTATGTACGTATTATTTTCTCGTCAGTGTGTCCTCAAAACTTGAAATACATAATACTGAATTCTCTGAATCTAATTTTGACCTATTTTTTTGGGATTTAAAATAACATCATAGAAAGAAATTAAACAGGAGAAATTAAACAGATAGGTCTTGACTCTGGAATAAACATATTTTGGTATTCAATTTTTATACTTTCTTCAATAAAAGTACCTACTCCGTACTCTACTCACTAATTTACAATTAAATACTTTTTAAAAAGAATAGATTGGAACACTATCGTTCCGCATACAGCTCTGCCTTGACCGCGTTTTTTCTTAGAAAAAAATGTTAGAATAGGCCAATGAGCTGCCTTCTACGGCGGAGACACGTCTGGGGGACAATTCAGCTAACCACAGACGAGACTGAACTCAACCGTTGACGTTGCGTTAGCCTTAAAAAAATGGACAAGGCACGACTAAGTATCAGTAATGTGTCACAAACGTGCCAGCTGGACATGTTTGTGAAACTTGTGATACTATTGCGTTCATCATCCGTTTTTTTAAGGCTAACGCAATGTCAACGGTTCAGATAAGCATCGGCTATGGTTAGCTGAATGGCCCCCCGTTCGTAATTGGCAAGCAGATTAGAAATTACTTGATTGATTGCAGTTCGTTAGCTAGACGCTGCTCACAATGGCTTCTGAGCAACGGCTTGTTCAGATAAAGTTGGGTTTTCTTGGGGTGTAACAGTTTGTTAAAATGTAGTGAATTGAGTGATATTAACCAAGGCCGAAAGTATAAAATTAGTGGCGCAGTTTCAACCTTTTTTCAATAAAAACATAAATAACACTGATACTCATACTCTTTGTCGATAATTTTTTAGACGAAGCTTATTTGGTAGCGCGTCTGCTTCGTTTGTTTGTCAAACAATGACATAAAAGAGAAGGTTCTCAATTCGACTGTATGTTATTTTTTATGTACGTTACGCGTGTTTTTTTTTATTTAGTAGTTCATACTTTAGAGGAATTATAATGTGTAATGTAATGAATTTCTATAAAATTTATATGGTGGTTACCATATAAATTTTATAGAAATCAGTCAAGCAAATTTCAAAATATTTATAAAAGCAAATTTTAAAATTTAAAAAAATTGTTTACATGGATGGCGAATTACAGGATGGGATGTCGGTTTTTTATGCTTTACGTTACGTAATGTTAAGCTACTAAATTAATATCGTTTATAAAGTTAGTATTAAAAAAGTTTAAAATTTAGTATGTAGTTAGAATTTAGTAGTTTAAAAATTAGTATTTAAAAGTAGTTTTAAAATTAGTATCGACTATGGTTAGCTGAATTACCCTAGTACTTACTCACCCTAGTATATTATCAAGATAGCATCGCACTTCAATCATATCGATGAAAATCCCGCTAATTTCAAATCAATTTCGATTTAATTCCGGAAGTCATCGGCACACTGGTCTTGCAGTGCAATCGAGCGCTTCCCATTCGAGTTTGATGTGAGAACCCGTAGTACTGGTTCTAACTACCAGTTAGATTGATTGAGAAATATGATGAGAACGAGTTTCCCAGGGATCTTCGGATCTTGTCAAGAACTATTAACTAATCTATTGGATATCAGATATGTAGTAACTTTTATCGATTAACTGGGAGGCTTTTCCTGCGCGTGAGATGAGACGAGATTTTATCTTGGTCACTCTCGCACCTATGACGTTTCAAACGAGAGCAACAAGGACGAAAAAAGGTGAGATGAAAATCTGAAATCTCCGAATAGGGCCACTAGTACTTTCAACTTGTATAATCATTGATTGCTACAAGAGATGTAAGTATCTGTAGAAATCCGATCGGGATATGGATATAAATTTTTTGTTTGCGATATCTATTCTAGAGCGTTATTTTATTTTAGTCAATATCAAATGTTAATTTGTAACCAATTTTGTGAATATTTTTATCTGAGTAGAAAGTCCTTCATCTTTATTATTTTATATTAATCAACATTTTTAGTATTAGTAACTTGGCACGGAAGACAGTTGGTAGAGGTGGAGCGCTCGGCGAGAATCTATATACTCTCTTCTCCTAATTCTACTCTGATAGAATTATGAGATAACATAATGGCGATGTAAGTATAAAAAGTAAAATGATAAGGAAATTGCCTCATAATTACAGTACTATGTCAGTGATGTTGTAATATCGACTTGATTTAGTTATTATAAGATTATCTCGATAAATGAATAGGCATCCGCTTGGCAACATTTTTCCTAAGAGCTTACATAAGCCAATCACTGTTCAAGGGTAAGGGTAACTGTTACTGTTACAGTTCCACTGTGACCAGTTATTTGTTAAGGTGCGATTTTGTTGCAGTGACATTGTAACATGGTACAAGCAGTTATGTACCATGTTACAATGTTACTGCAATAAAATCGCGCTTACTTGCTATGCTTACCTAGTATGCTTACTTCTCAGTAGAAGTGAGCAGATGAAATAACATATCGTCACGCCTTTCTCTCCAAGAGGATGACGAAGAAATCATTAAAATAATACCTCTACCATTTCTTTGCCTTGAAAAAAAAAACTACCTTTCTTTGCCTACCCCAATACTTTTGATGGTATTTAGAAACTTTTATAGTCAAATACCAAAAGTTGCGATGCTATTTTCAACGGCAGCAAAAATCTTAAAATAGTTCACTCACAATTATTGTAACATACCACAACGCTACAACATAAAATGTTGTCTAGGTATAATCGATCCTTTATCTATGTCAGCGAAGCGTGATCGTAATCGATATCAGCTCACGTACGACTCGAGTAAATGATCGACACCGGAGATGTAGGAAACGCACTGATTGACGCCGGTTTCTAATCGAGATACGTTAGCGCCACTTATCGAGAAAATCGATTTTAATTTTCCTTTTAGAAAATCGATGCTGTAAAGATAGGTTAGACTTAGAGATGCTACGGCAGATTATCGTGACGGGAGATTTTCATCGTGATAATGAACTTTGCGGACGTCACTAAAATCTTATACCTAACAGAGTAGTTTTTATGGGACTAAAGACGTAAAACTAATATTAATTCGGTGCTAAAGGCACAGACATAATTATGTAGGTAGGTATACTTGTACAAACTCACCTGGTACCTACAACTACGTCCCTACTTACTGTGAAGACTGATCACTATTAGAGAAATAAAAGAAATATTTATAACATCAATAATGGCGATTATAAACCATAACTTTTTTGTCTTTTGTTTAATAAAATATTGCATTACTTTTTAGAACATAAATAAAAATATTTATCTTTTTTATGATTTTGAGAATAAAAATACCTACCTATATTTAATTCTGTCCCCCTAATACCGATAAGACAGATAAAACATTAAGAAGCTGAATAAAGTTCGAACTGTCCCCTCACCGCTAACAGGGGGACAGATCAAACTTTTTTGTCCCCCCATGGGGACAAAGCAGGGTGACAGATCGGAATAATTCAAAATGAAAATGATTGTTAGGACTATTACCTACGCGAATGTACACGCACGATGAATGCACTATTTCACAATTCAACACGGCATTTATGCCTTTAAAAAAATACTGTTTTCGCAGCACAATTAACTTTCCAATTGATCGAATCACTTTGATTGTTCCACTTGCCCTGTATTCGAGAAATATTTGGTACTAAATCACTTTTTCAATAAATAACAGTGTTCAATCTTTATCTTCGCAACATCGCGTCAAAGATTGCGAAATGGTGCGTTTAATTTGAATGCGTACGAAAATACAGCTCGTTAAACTCGAGGCCGGTCGTGTAGAGAAAAAATACAATCACAGGTTGACCGCGACCCAAAACAGCGCATTATGACGCCGGCATCGGTGCCGCCGAAACAGAGGTCGCCACTCGCTAACACTTTTGTGTCTGACTAGTTAGTCAGAGCCACATAATGTTAGATTAGTTATAGGGTCAACTGGTACAAATGCGTCTGTGGGGCAATTGCGTCTGTCGAGAATTACTGACAAACCCTTTACAAGTTACTAAATACCTAAATAATTTTGAGTCGGCGCCAAACAAGCAAATTAGCTAATTACGTAAAGCGTGATGAGCAGCGGCGGTGTAAGTATACCTAAGTTTGGCGCCGACTCAAAATTACTTACTTATACATCTTACATTAGTTTAAGAACTTGATTATAAGGGTTAAATACTTTGCAGTTTTTTCGGCGGTTTAATTTTTTGTTAAAGAGTTTTGTCCACAACTTTTCTTTTTTAATACCAACACAAAAGTTGCTTGTTTATATCAAAGTTTATAGTGTGTTAGGACTGGCAGATCTATTTCTGGTCCTTCGAGCCGGGTAATGCATTTAATCAGCGAGAGGCAGGGATGGAACCCGAAACATGCCTGCCTAGAAGTCGAACAGGCCACATAAATAAAGCAAAACTTAACAAACCGACTTCCCATCCTGTAATTCGTTATCTATGTAAACAAGTTTTAAACTTTTGTTGATATTTTAAAAACTGCTTGACCGATTTCGATAAAAATTGGATCCATCTATAAAGTATGATCTACCAAACCGAAAAAATCCAAAATCCAAACCAAATCGTCATCAGAAATCGGTTCATAAACGACGAAGTTATCCGCGAACAAACATAAAAAAAGCAAATATACGGTCGAATTGAGAACCCTCTCCTTTTTGTAGTCGGTTAAACTGTCAGTAAACTAGATAAATACGGACCCGACGGTGATTTTTAGCTTCTGAATCAAGTACTAGATTTCAAAACTTTTTAGCGATGAACTACAAAAGTCTGTACTTTGTAGTTAGCTTGAGCCAATCCTACTAATATTATAAACGCGAAAGTTTGTAAGAATGGATGGATGGAAGGATGGATGTTTGTTACTCTGTCACGCCAGAACGGCTGATCAGATCTGGATGAAATTTGGCACAGAGATAGATTATAGTCTAGAATAGCACATAGGATACTTTTTACTTCAGCCAAGTAGCCACTAGTATGTATAGATATTACCTAGTTGTAAGCCAAAATTCGTGAGACTGTAATTTTTTTATTATTTGAAAAACGAATGCCCCTCAGTTTCTTGCCTGTTCTTCTGAGTAGAGGCTCTTTATTTTGAGCTAAATTGAATAAAAACATTTTGACCTTTATTTTGACTTTAACCGCGGGTGAAACCGCGGGGCGCAGCTAGTTATGTCACATTTCTGTCGCCATTTTGATGGCTGCACATGCTATCTACGTCGTGACTCGTGACTAAGCAGAAGCTCACATTTGTCAAGTTACCCTAAATAGTCTGCCCCAATTCGACCATCTTTACATCGTAATCGATGACGCAACTTCGATGTAAAGATCTATAAGACTTGTGAAATGCCTTTTTGGATTAGGAAAGGCTGACAGCTGTTCAATTAGCTGATCATGGCTGGATTGATGAGAAAATGCTGGTTGCGGATTACAGAACGTTAGTAATTTCCTCTGCAGCAAAACAAAACGAAAAAAGAGACAATCAGGTTTTTGTAAATTGACCTTTTGAGGGCAAATTGCGTGAGTTTGAATTTTAGTATGCTTGAATGAAGCCGACTGTAATATTTTTGGAAGCAAAACAGTTTTAGACGGTAACAGCAGGTATTCAGCAGTAACCGATTTAGCCAAAAACGTTGAAAATTTGTACGTTTTATGACATCTCAAAAGAAAACTAAACTAAGAGGTAAGTAATAACATAACTAAGTAAACAAATTTTAGCCAAATCAATCCCAAACCTCACATGTAAAAATTAAATTGAAACTTGTTCTTAGCGTGAATGCTAAAGATGATAAATTACAAAAGCATAATCCTATCGTAATCCTTCCTAATCTTAATTCTAATCCTAATCCTAACTAACATTATAACCGTTCCGAAGACGGGTCTGAGCAGTAGCGCACTTGTAGCGCCTCACTCAACTGCCGTCTTTGTACTTCTGCACTCTACAAAACTTCGAGAATGAATAAGTACCTCATAGGTCGTCGTCACGTCCTCGTGCTCCATCTTAGACCACAACGTCGCTTAACATCAGACGAGTTGGTGGTCAAACGCCAACCTATTCTACATTTAAGAAAAATGCAAAGTGAGTTAGTATATTTGTTTGTAACTCTTTCACGCCCTAACTACTCAACCGATCGTCATAAAATTTTGTAACACGTTGTCTGGAATACAGAAAAGGACATAGGGTAGTTTTGATCCCGAAAAATTAACGGTTCCTTGGGACCGCGGGTGAAATCGCGGGGCACAGCTAGTACTCAGTTCTTATTAAGAAATCATTACATAAATTACATTTCCGTAACAATTTCATTTCGACTCTCAATCTCAATACTGTCTTGACACATTCTTTGTATGGCGAAACAGACTAACTATCATGTTTCAAAGCAGATAAGCAGCAGATTTCATAGTCCTAACAGCTCACGTCGACACGTACTAATACGAGTAGTTTGCAAGCAGGATTATGCTAGTACGTTTTATTATGGACACGTCTGAGACGACACTTTTACGACATTGTTTTTATTTTCCCACGTTGTTAGGCGTTATGACATTTTTGTCGGTAGGTACTAGCAAAAATAAAAGGCTTAAAAGACAATTTTTTTGGGTCTTTGTAAATAAAATTACGATATAACAAAGCATAAAGTTGATCAGCCAATAATTTGTTAATTTAATAGGGACTTTTAATCACCACGTTGGCAGCTCCATCATCAAACTTGTGTTTAAAATATTATTTAGAGGAAAGCTTTTCTTAACAAAATAAATGAGAAAACACAACTGTTCCTAAAAAGACAACTATATCAAAAACACTGCTATTCTAAAAACAGGACTGTCCTAAAACACGGCTGTTAGAAAACCCGACTGTTTCCAAACCCCGCTGTTCCAAAACACCGCTGTTCGCAAACCCCGCTGTTCCAAAACACCGCTGTGCCATAACCCCGCTGTTCCAAAACACCGCAGTTCCAAAACACGGCTGTTCTATTGTACTATTGTATGTTACTATTGTTTTAGTATTATAACTTTCAAGGCCTCAACTTATATAAATGTTCCTGTCCATTCAGGTTGCCTGGAAGAGATCGCTTTGAGCGATAAGGCCGCCCATTAAAAACTTAGTTAAGCCTTATTTAAGTACTATTGTAATTATTTTATGTTTTTAATAAAGAGTTGTTGTTGTTGTTGTTCTAAAAACACGACAAAATAAAACATAACTGTACCTAAATAGGATTGTTCCACAAACACGACTGTTAGAATAACGATAATCCTGAGTGTCCTACTATAATAATGATCAATTAATGCATAACTTAGCACTTCCTAAAGAGGAACTAAATGCTTAATAACTCGTATTACCATTGCCCCACTTAAAATTGACGACCGACAACCTCAAAACGAGGCATAAACTTAATATAACTTTTCCTATACTTAGATGCGCGCACTCTACGCAATCTTACAGAATAGAGTTATTAAACTTAAAGTTGCGCAAGAGTCTAATTACTTGCACAAGTGGAGTGAAACCTTCACACACGGTGGGCCCACGTGTGTCTGTCAAATGATGTTTGGTTAACGAAGTTTTATGAATGGAAGTTGATCGGAGACCATTTGCTAACCTACGAAACGGAGGAGGTTTACAAGTAGACACGTACCTATATATTTTTTTAATCAGTTTTTTTTAAGAATGGCTAGACATAGTAATTACTGCCAGAAAGACACCAGAGAATGTTCAATGTGAATGTGACATGACAAATTCTGTTCTTATTAACTATCAGCTCCCGCGACTTTCGTTCACGTTTATTCAGAAAATAGCACCTTCCTCTTGAAATATTGTAACTAATTTTCAAATTTCATCAAGATTCGTTCAGTCGTGAAAAGCTTACAACAGACAAACAGACAAGCAGACCAAGTTACTTTCGATTTATGGATCTGGAAATCCTTGTCCAAAAATATATTTTTCAACCCTATACCTAATAAGCCTTCTGCATTATCTAATTACTTATTAATTTATTTTTACAGCGATGATAGCCTAGTCGGAGAAGACTCTCCTCTCAAGCCAGAAGGAGCGGGTTCAGACCCAGCCGAAGGCACGCACCATTTTGTCCATTGTGTGAACATATTTTAGTGCGTATTTAATGTCTACCGGAGCCCGGTGTCGCCATATAGGCTCGCCTCCTATTACATTTGGAATTTATAAACCTTCGACGAAGTATGGGTGCTGAACACCTCTGCCAGCTCCTTCAGGGGAAAGGCGTCACAATATGTATGTTATGTTATGCATTTTTACAAATGTTAATGTAAAGTGCCCTCATTCGAATCTAATAAGTCATTCAAAATTAATGACTAATCGATCATCAGCTAGACAATCGTTGGCTTATACAAGCATGGTCATGACTAATGAGCATTATTCATTTTGTCTCATTGTGATTCGATGTTTTGATCGTTAACCGATCGATCGGTTTTTACGGTCAGTTAACGGTACAGCATCGTTAACCCGACTCGGCACGGTATTGATTTCGGACGAGATGAAATTCGACCGATAAATTCGTAATTATCGATCTTTGGAAATTATGGGGTGTGAGATATCGAATCGACGAAGCCGAATGAAACGGCTTGTAACCTTTTTAATTTTGTGTTAATTCTATTTGGAGCAAATTTGATTTTTGAAGCTATTTCAAGCCTTTTCTTGCTGACATTTTACGATATAGCACGTTGATGAGCATTTTATTATTTGTGTAACCTCAGCTTAACTTTTTTAAAGTTTCCAGCCAGCCAGCTTACCTGATGTTAAGCAATGCAGCAATGATTGCAATGACTGCCTAAAATAATCAAATTCACTCGAGACTTAAAGACACCCATACCCATATTTTTATACGCTCAAGATGTTTCTTGGTCACTCTCACTCCTATGACTTTTCAAGCGAGAGAGACAATGACCAAAAAATTCTGACTGGTGGGAATTACCCCATGATCTATGTTAACTTTACCTACCATGTTTTTTGAACAACGAGTTCGTTTAAAAGATTACTACTAATAATAATAATAAATAATAAATTCGGGACACTTCCACACACGGTCGCCTGACCCCAAACTAAGCAAAGCTTGTACTATGGCTGCCAGGGACTGATATACATAGATACATATTTTTAAATACATACTTAAATACATATTAACACCCAGACATAGAACAAACACAAATGTTCATCGCATAAATGTTTGCCCTAGGTGGGAATCGAACCCACGCCCCCAAGCTCAGAAGGCAGGTACACTACCAACTGAGCCACCGAGGCCATACTTTCCTTGTTACTCTCACATAGACAAAACAATGACAGTGACAGAATCAAGTCGATCGCTCTCTTTGCTCTAGATTTCTCACTGATTTTGCGTGTCAAAAAGCAATAAACTGTCAAAAGCCAATAAATATGACAGTACTATTTACTGCTATTTTATGGCTCAACTAACCAAGCGTCTAGAATCTAGTGCCTCAGCTCTTCAATAGCCATTGTGTAGTCAAGAAAATCCTTTCTAGAGGGATACGTTGATCTACAGGGTTATCAGGAAAGGGTGCACTAAGCCGAAAGGGAGTTGTTGTACTTCTATTTTATTTTGAACAATTTTTGCTATGGGCCAGCCCTGAAATCGAGACAAAGAAACAGCTGTTCCATATATTTCATCGACGATCTATAAACTTTTTATATGGAACAGCTAGTTTTTATTTTATTTTAGGGTAGTGTGACAGACTCACCCCTTATACATTTGGGACTGAATATCGTCTGGCTAAGTATTGTAATACACTTCTACCAGCCCCTTAGGGAGCTAGGCGTCAAGATATGTAATTATGTTTTTTCAGGGTTGGCTCTATAGTAAAATTGGTTCATAATTATGACCTCCTTTCGTTCTATACCCTTTCCTGATAACCCTCTATAAACCAGTGTTTAGTTATAGCAGTTTCCTCGTACCAGTATTAGGTCAGTGTTTATAAGCCATAGACGTAAAGCGGAGCCATTAGAGACGGCTAACTGTTTGTGTGACCGGTAGTTGGTAGGAAAAAGTTGGGGTGTGGCGTAAGTTACAGGAGACGTGCATTTAACTAATATGAAAAGCAAACCTTAAAAAACCGTCTTCCCGTAAACCATATCAACAATTTTTAGACTTAGTTAATATTTTTAAAACTGCTTGCACCGATTTCGAATAAATAAAATCTATATGATACCATCTCTAAGCATGATCTACCAAACAAAAAAAAAGAATCATTTATCTATTTTAATTATTAATTATAATCTATTCATAATTGACAAAAATAACATACAGATGAATTGAAAACCTCCTCTTTTTTTAATTTGGTCCAAATCGGTCCAGTGATTTTGTAAATAATAATAAAGGGGTCACGAGGCCCCAGTCCAAAGCCAACTACTATAATTTAAAGTTTACTAGCAGTACCTCTGACTTCGTTCGCGTTTGTTCAGAAAATAGTATCCAGAATGCTTCCGCATAATTAGTTATCAAATTTCATCAAGATCCGTTCAGCCGTTTAGCCGTAAAAAGCCTACAAACAGACAGACAGACAGAGTTACTGTCGATTGTATAATTCACAAATTCCCTTCACAATCCCTTACAACAACCTTTCACAAATTAGGCAACTAACGCCATCTTGTACAGATTATTTATTTGCAATTACACGTTTGAGTACAAATTACGCGCAAAATTCCATAGTTAGTCGCCTGCAGAGAGCTTATAACAAAAGGTTTAGTAAGACAGACATCTTTCATAGTACAAAGGGAGTCTTTAAAAGTGAGGTATACAAGGTTATGAGGAGGATTCTATTTAGGAATTATCCATTGATTATTGGTTTAACCCTCATACATTATATGCTATACTATTCTATCATTATTATTATGTATTATCAGTTTTAATATTATACAACATTCAGCAATATCGTAGAAATTATACATTTATTTATTTATTTTATTTTATATCTGTGCAATACTCATACACATACAATAAGGCACGCGCACACACACACGCACACACACACTTAAATAATTATGTCATGTTATTATTATTCACATGAGCGACTGTATGTTTTACCAAAAACTTAAATAATGTAAATCCGTAATTGGCCTTAAGTCATATTTTTAAGAATTATTGTATTTAACTAAGGGCTGTGGATTTTGTTTACCAAATAAAATAAAAAATAATAATAAATAAATTATTGCAACTAAAGATAGAAAAATAATGTAGCTGGCGCGTAATTTGTTAAGGGTTTGTAAGTAATTATCGAAAGACGCAATTGCCCCACAGTTGACCCTAGATGTTATAACAAGTTTACGATCTCTTATGCCTTATACCACACTTCTAAGCTCCATGGTGCCTATACTCGGCCCTAATTAATGTACGGTCTTGGTCTTACTGACAGCTGACGATGTCGGCCCTTATACGAGGACGTCTCGGCAGTTTTTACACCGGGCAGTCTGAGACAAGCCTACATTGTAGCCTGTATGTGGCTTAGGCACGCAGCTTTTTGCTTCCTTTACTTCCACGGGGATTTCTTGTAAGAAAGAACACTGGTTTGGATAGAGTTTACTTATAAGAAGTTATACTAACATGATAAAGAAGTAAGGTTTGTAAATTTGTGTGCATAGATCATGTCTGGAAATATAATTGGTCCAATTAAAAAAAACCGTTAGATAAAGTAGACGCATTTTTTTTTGTTTCAATGTTACTTTTCCAATCCTCAACTGCTGAGCACAACTCTAACAAGACTTGAACTTACACACAATGGATTACCGATAGTGGCCATAGAAATACCACTTGAGGCCACGACAATCTTTGAACTAATACATTTTGTACGGCATCAACACACATTACGCTGTTGAGTGGCCGCTTCCAAGCCACAGGCTGCAAAAGTGGCCAGCGCTCGCCACATATGACTACGCTTAGTGGCCGCCACCACCAACGTGCGGCTGCTCTAAAATGCATATTAAATGTACTACACGTAGCGTAATACAAACATGGATGCACATGTATAATTGAGTATTGTTTCTCGTAGCCCAGTTATGAATCAGAGCGGAGTACGTCTGCTCACTCGGGTTTGGAGGCTGCGGTTGTGAATATTATGTTACGTTGTCAATGCTTTAATTAACTTTTCTTTGTTTTGTGTTACAGTAATTTAATTTGATGAAATGTAGGTATATTCTATTCGCGTCATTCTGAGAGCTGAAACGTTGTTAAGAGCTACATTAAATGTTTAAATTTAATGTTGTTTTTTGTATATACTACTACAACAGTACTAGTGCTTAATTTTCATGATAACACGACATATTTTAATTGTACAAATCAGGTTAGAGTGTAGCATCATAAAAAAATAGTAGAGATATAATAGTAGATATACTCAAAAATATTACTTACAGATAAGTAGTTCACAGCACAAAACTTAGTAGTGATCAACCTAAAGGGAATTAACTACGAGAATGTTGAGGCGGTGGAAAAACTTTGGAAGCGTCAATAGCTCATTGACTTTACCTGAAACAAAAAAAAACAAACGGTTAACAAAATACGTACAAAAAAATTAAGGCCAATCTTAATCCCTAAGTTAAATACACTTTCAGTCTTTCATACCTTAACTACTAAACCGATTATCATGACATTTTACATACCTACATGTTGTCAGGGGTAGAGATAAGAAAATAAAAGACATAATTAAATAAAATTTAAATTATTTCGTTAAAAAGTTAAATTTTTCAGAATGAAATGTACCCCACATTTCATTCTGAAAAATTTAACTTTTTTAAATTTATTTAAATTTAAAGGTTCCTGAATAATCTTGTTTAGTGTATTTTATCATCTTGGTTGGATATTTATAGTCTGGTTAACTAACAGCCATATAATATTTCATTCACTTTTACCTTTCATTGTCACCCAACCACTACAGGGAGCCATTCATCAAAGTGTTTAATTAAAGCCTATATACAACCAACAAAACTATTCATGAGCGTGGCGGAGCCACTGTCGAATTTTCACATCAAAACTAGCAACAGCTTGTTAAACATTAATAGTTACTTCTTCTAGCCAACTGTAGACATAAGTTGGTCTTTGTACAAGATGTTTTCTGCGTTTGTTATGTAACTTACGTAAAGCTGTAAAACTATTTATTAGCGTGTTATGTACTTTTGTTTTCACTGACAGATTTATACAGCTGGTTATTAAATGTGAGTGTAATTAAGAAATACGGCTTATTTTAATTACTGCCTGCGGATAAGCATGTTTTAACTATTATTAAGATCTTAGATGACATTGCTAAGTGTATATAGGTATCTTTATAGGTAGTATGTTAAAAAAGTAGTGACGATGCTGTCAGTACTTAAAATAGCTAGAAATAACTGCAAGCAGGGATTGCAATCCCTAGGATCCCGCTATCTCTATGATAGCGATCCCGGATTCATTATCGTTTTAAGCTTTTTGGGATCCCGCAAGCGAGAACTGCGTGACTTATTTCAAATTTGTTATTTTACTTTAATTCACTATATTTACTTTAATTCACTTAGTAGCCCACTTTGCGACGCGACGATTTGGGTTTATGTGTTTATTTATCACTAGCTGCGCCCGCGGTTTCACCCGCGGTTAAGAACGTATCCTATGTACTATTCTAGACTACAATCTATCTCTGTGCCAAATTTCATCCAGATCTGTTAAGCCGTTCTGGCGTGAAAGAGTAACAAACATCCATCCATTCTTACAAACTTTCGCGTTTATTATATTAAGTAGGATGTAGGTAGAGATAGAGGTATCATTGAAGAAAAAGCCTATTCAGCCGCTAGCTGCATGATCATGTAGTTCTGTTAGTAGTAGGAAGATCCGCTGGATCCCATTGGATTGAAAGCCAATCTAGCAAAAATCCCGCGTGATCAAAAATGATGGAATATTTCAATCCCTAGCTCAAGCCTAGTTTGTTAGTTGCATGTTTAATCCTACTCATTTACCTTATCTAGAATCTAGTGACACAAAATATTTTATGTGTGTACCTAATAAAAGGCGATGCTTTGAAAAAAGCACGCAATCTTGTTACAATCGACAACAACTCTACCAAACGACGAATTCATTCAGAAAACTACGCCGACGACAAAATTGAACCATAATGTACCGAAATAAGACTGATATGTACTTTTGCAAGTGATAAATAAAAACCGAGATACAATATCACACGCGATGTCAATTCGAGAGTTCGATACAAAAATAATATAGGATTCATATAACTGGGCGCGTTCACGCAATCAATGCTATAAAATGCGAAACGAATTGTTTTTGGCCAAAAATAAAATGTTTTTACATCATTTTCCCATTTATCTGCAGCTATTTTTGGTTTGGTACAATTTACGTGCCATTTTCAGTTGTGACGCAGTTTCAGCACGATGCAGAATGACGTTACATAGTCCCACAATCGGATCCCCTGGTCGGTGGAAATAAACCCGAAAGTCGAGGTCAAAAGCGTAAGCAAAAATCAACTTGATTCTTTTCCAAATTATCTCTAAGGAATTAATTTAACTATGAACTTAAGAATATACAGGGTTTTAGGTAACTCACCAAAAACCTCTTAAGAGTTCATTGTACTCATCAATTTGAACAACTTTTACTATAAACCCAATCCTGAAATCACGAAAAAAAAACAGCTGTTCCATGCAAAAAGTTCAATCACCTGAGACAAAATGTATGGAACAGCTGATTTTTATTCGCGATTTCAGAGTTCACCTTTTAGTAAAAGTTGTACATACTGATGAATACAATGAACCCTTAAGAGGTTTTTGGTAAGGTACCTATAACGCTGTATATATCTGTAAGTATATTCTTCTGTATGAAGCTAAGTCTACATAGTATAAAGCTAAGTCGTGTTCCGCGTGTCTGTATATCCGCTAACCCCTCCTATACCACGCAACGAATTTTAAGCGGGTTTTATCATCAGCTTTTTTTTTTACGGAAGATTTATTGGTTCCGTGCGAAGCCAGGGCGGGTCACTAGTAGAATAATAAAATATCGGCCTTACAAAGAATAAAACATTATAAAATGGAGCGAATGCAAAATATTCTTCTAGAACTTCAAAATGATACCCATTTGATTCTCATTTCTATTGTAGTAGCTATAAGACTCAATCTTAATTTTAACAAAATCTAACAGTATAGAAAATTGAAGCCTTTGACCGCAAGCAATCTCTGAAATGTTCTTATCACACGCTCAAATCTGGTGTAAAACAATCATGCGCACGATTAGCACCCAGCACTTTATAGAATTTCACCTTTGTTGTGCACAAAAGAAAAACTTTCTCCGATTTGAAATAATCGCTCTAAATTGAATTTATTTGAGTCGTGCGTTGCTAGATGGCGTTGCGCAAGACGTAAGCAGGTCGCGGCGCAGACGCAGCCTCGAGCCTTTATGTCAATACTAACAGTAACTAAACTAACTCCCGTATTAACAAACATTACATAAGATAGTAAATGATAAGTGCGACCATTTTCAGTACATTGACAACAGCTGCCACACATTTTCTGTACGTACCCTGTGCGTACGAGAGCTCATAGTAATGTTTTCGAATACAGTGGTTTGACTCCTGCATACATTTTTTTTACACTTAATATTATTAGTAAGATTTATTCTTAGATTATTATTAGATTAGTCATTTTACAGAAGACAAAAATCTTTGTTACTTAAGTTAATTCAGATAATTTAGTTAACCGAGGCAAAAATACAAAAAAAAACCTGCAAAAACAAGAAAAATTAGAGAAAAGATTATTATTTTATGTAAATATGTATGTATAACTGAATAAAAAAATAAGTAAAATTTTAGCAGGTCAGAATAAAATTTCGTGCAAATAATATATCTTTTGAAGATTTAGTGCTTAAATAAATTTAAGGAACGCACAAATACGAGTAATCTAGCTCCATGTACATTTATTTTCTTAATCTATTTAGTTAAGTAAGAACTTTAAAAGTTTACCTTTGAATAAACTCTCTAATTTTGTATTAAGAGACCATACTGCTGTAATCTTCTTTGAAGGATTTGTTAACTTATCTCGACCATAGTATCTGAACGGTGGTTAACAAACTTAACGGTATTCTGTGTAGTTTGTGTGCCCAGAACACAGAATATGCAGCAGTACCAGGATTTGAATCTAGGAAGTGTGATGGTATCGATATGAAAATTATTGGCCTAGACTTTCTTGAAACATTTTAGCAGAAATTTATTGAATGGTGTTGTGTAGATTATTGGCTGAATGGAGCGGAGGTCTAGGAGTCGTTAGCTTAGATTCTTGGTTAATGGGCTTCTTGGGCTAGTTGTCACAATTTTGCCAATGTCCGTTTTATTCTCATAGACTTCTTGGAGCATTGAATTACTAAAAAAATTTTACGGTATTTTTGTAATTTTAATCAGACGAGTTGGTGGTCAAACAGTGACCTATTCTATAGAAATCCTAACTATAATCCTATCCTAATTCTAACTAATGCGATGGTAATATTATCCTATCCTACTAATATTATAAACGTGAAAGTTTGTATGTATGGATGGATGGATGGATGTATGAATGTTTGTTACTCTTTCACGCCAGGACGGATGAACAGATCTGGATGAAATTTGGCACAAAGATAGATTATAGTCTAGAATAGCACATAGGATACTTTTTAACCGCGGGTGAAACCGCAGGGCGCATCTAGTGATTTATAAATGCGATGTGAGTTTGTTTGTTCTTGCGCTTTCACGTCTCGACTACTCACGTCATAAAATTTTGCAACGTACACGTAGTCAGAGCCTCCATTCTACCAAGCAATTAATTGCTTTTAAATTGTTAATGAAATATCTTTTTTGACATTTGAGGCAATTCATTAACAATTTTGAAACAATTGCTTAGTAGAATTGGGGGGCAGGGGTAGGTAAAGTAACGTGCATAGTACACAGTAAAGGACATAGGGTACTTTTTAGCCGCGGGCAACAATGCAGGCGCAGCTAGTAAAAATAAGTGCGAAAGTGAGTTTGTTTGTTACACTTTCACGCTTTAACTACACAGCCGATCATCATACAATTTTGCATAGCGCATGTTGCCAAAACAAAAAAGGATAAAGGGTGCAACTTGGTAAACCTAGGTAGAATTCGCGTTCTAGACTTTAGTTTAATACTAGCTACGGGAGGAAGGCTTCCCGAAAAAAGCAAAGGTTCCTAAGTGACCGCGCGAAACCGCGAAGCGTAGCTAGTATTAAACTAAAGTCTAGAACGCGAATTGTACCTAGGTTTACCAAGTTGCTAAATTCTCACTTATATTAGCGTCTTATACAATACTTCTATTCTACACGCACAAGTACTTAACATGCTCCCTGTTTTTCATCATTAGCCGATTCATTCTCAAAGAACAATAGGTGCTAACTGCTTGCAAACAGTATTGTAGAATGTTCGGTGAAAGCAGTGGGAATACAGAGCTGTAGAAATCAGTTAATAATACCTGTGTAGTGTATATAAGGTAAGGTATACAAAATATACCTTTTTTTTTTATATAGAATAGGTCGGCGTTTGACCACCAACTCGCCTGATGTTAAGCGACGTTGTGGTCTAAGATGGAGCACGACGACCTATAAGGTACTTATTCACTCTAGCCTTGAAGTTTTGTAGAGTGAAGAAGTACAAAGACGGCAGTTGAGTGAGGCGCTACAAGTGCGCCACTGCTCAGACCCGTCTTCGGAACGGTTACACCGGACTACATCCCGAAACACGACTAGGTCATTTCACGGCATGGCTTGGTCCGGTGGGTGGTAACTAGCCGCGGCCGAAGCCTCCCACCAGAGTTTGCTACCCGGTTAGCACTACCCGGGGACCACGTGTAGGGAATCAGAATAGAGTACACTCCTACGGACGTGGGTAGCTCAGCCCCCAAACCATTAGCTGTGCCCTGTGATTTTACCCGTGGTCTTACAGGACCCATGTTTTTTTTTTGATGAAAGGTACCCTATATCCTTCTCTTTATTAGAAATTAGAAATTGCAGATATATATAATATTCAGGACACTTGCACACACGGTCGTCTGACCCCAAACTAAGCAAAGCTTGTGCTATGGCAGCCAGAGACTGATATACACACATACATATTTTATTTAAATACATACTTAAATAGATTATTAACACCCAAACATAGAACAAACACAAATGTTCATCACATGAATGTTTACCCTAGGTGGGAATCGAACCCACGCCCCCTAGTTCAGAAGGCAGGTCACTACCGACTGAGCCACCGAGGCAGTCGAAACAATGTATTTCTGACAACGTTTATGCAAAATTTCATAGTGATCGGTTGATCAGTTAATGCGTAAAAGCATATCAAACAAATATTAGAAAATTAGGATGTCATCTGTGCTATCGATCTACTGCTCAATTATAATTATAATTATAATGCTCTTTCGTCTGCTGTATGCCTCTCATTATTTTCAGTTTTTGCTTATCTCATTGTCATCCCCCAGACTCTTAAACTACACAAGTAATTATTAATCTAAGTCTTGGCTTTGACATCATCAACTAGGCTTGTGATCTTCAAACTGGCTTTTTTGTTTGACTCTAGCAATTTACTCGAAGATACATTCTAATAACAAAAACATTTTTATCTAGGGACAGTGAGAGGATGAGTTGAAATAAACTTAAGCAATTATGGTTTCTATTGGATTTCGTTTAAGATCAAAATGTGTCTGAAACCAGCCCAGTTATACTCGTGCAAAGAATTCATGTGAACTCAATCCTGCCGCCAACGATCTTACAATCTCAACTCAACGTGAGATCTCGACCCGATTAAAGAGCGATTAAGCCAGCTAGTCATCTTAGATAAGACGATTGCTATCGCCTATCGGCTTAGTTTATAGTTTAACTCTATAAATAACTTCTCGATCGAGAAACCCATAGTTATTATGGGCAAATGTTTTCGATTTCAAGTTGTAAGTGCGTTGACAGTCGATAAAAACGGTATAAATATCGACGTAGCGGTTTTACCGAGGCTTAACGTAATAGGTACTTTCACTTTTATTTTGCATTTATGATAAAGTGTTATCTTTAACAGATGGTAAACAAGGACGGGGTTTGATGTTGGGAAAATGCTTTTCAACACCATTTCACATATTTTACATTCAGTAGCAAATGCCGTTAAATAATATATATATTTTTTTTAATATTCGTAAAAAAATTAATGAGAGACGTTTTGACAACAACTCACCATAATGTTAGATCCAGGAATTTGGTTGGGGGCTTGACTTAGATAAGGGTAACCTTTATCAAGGATGTTAATCACAAACGCACCAAAAAAAACAGATTTTCGACTATTGTACAGTTTGAATTAGGTACTTTTGGGGACTCCCTTATAGAGAACCTTCTAGTGTGCTTTGCCATAATATTAGATGATGGTTTGCAATAAACAGGTATTCTCTACCGAGACTGGTCGACACTGAACAAGCCTAGCGACACGCTGTAATAGATATTTTGCCCTACATATGTAACGTATTGTCAACACAATCCTACTGTCACTATCCGGTCTCTATTTCTAAAACCTAACAACTTTCACTACAAACCTTCTCGTATAGAAACTAACTCGATATGTTAACTCTCTTAGTTATGTTCCAATTAAAGTTAATCTTAACCGTAAAAGTAGTAATTTGTTTACGCAAGGCGATCGTGAATTCGTGACTCATGCCTTTAACTAAGGGCACAGGATAAATTAGCTAAGGGATAAAGTGCTAGTCTTAGCAATTAATTAATTAGATACTTGAGCTTAGCTTTATTGTGATTTGTTACAGTGACTGCATGATTGCATCTTCGCTAGATGCACAGATATGGTCACATTTTGGACAGGCGAATTGAGTTTGCGAAGATCTCGTTTATCTAACTGTCTTTTGTATATTGTACACTTCATTCTGCCTAAAAATCACTTCACACTAGAAATAATTACTTTAAATTATAAAATAATCAAAACAAAATTCAGAAATGCTCATTCATTCAATATTTAAAGCTTCTGCTCTGCTACTGTTATCATCTCACGACAAGACATATTATGCCCTCGTACGACATGTATTTCAGCAAATAAACAATTTAATTTGACTTTGATTTCTATTTTATTCCATCAATGACCTTCTCGGTCTTTCCCGTCCTCTTTTTTCTTCATAAACGCTATTCGAATAATTTTAATGCTCAAACAAAATACATCCAGTATGATACAAATAACCCCTGGCTCGGCAACAGATTATTCATTCTATTCGAATTCAATAAAGCTGATTCTGATTCCAATTCAATTTCTCACAATCAAGCCGCAATTTATCCTGTATTTACAGAGCCTGTTCCTATTGCTCGTCTATTCATGCATTAAAGTGTCTTAGCTTTGATTACACATTAATATCAATGGCATACACCGTTATCTGTACAGGCGCTTTGATAGGATCTACAAATTTTGTAGTTGAGTCTGGGAAATGGCACGTCGTTTAAGTGTTGCGATTAAACTGCAATTAAGGCTGGTCTTTTTTGTGAATGACCAAAGCGTTGGCCACTGAGGCATATACGGAATATACGCCTATACAGCGTAAATACTGTACGTTGGGGAAATGCAGATGACACAGAAGTTTTTGAGGCTGGCCTGGAGCGTTTACAGTTATAGCTTAATTTTTGAAAAAGTACGTTTTAGAAAACTGCATAAATTTGGCAATTTTATGATGTTTAAACATGACCACACTAATATTACTAGTGTTTCAGTGAGATCAAGACCTCGCGACCGGCGTCTGTCCTCTTCTACAGGTCGAATTTCTCAACCGATTCTCGTGAAATTTTGTGAGTAGTTTCGATAATTAAGCATATACAATTTGAGAGCTGTAGAGGAAGACAACCGGACAAAATTCGGACAGAAATCCGGACAAACCAGAAGCTGAAGCATAGACGCTTCGCTCGCTAACGCCCGCTCGGTCGACGAAAACGAAAGTTTGGATGGATGTAATTAATATAATGTAATTAATATTAATTATAAGTATTAATATAATGTAATTAATATCTAGTGTAATTCCGCTTTAAAGCGGAATTACACTGTGTAATTTGTGTAAAATTACAAGTTTGTGTGTCCTTGTGAATGTGTGTCCGAGCGTGTTTGTTACTATTACATGCTCAAACGGATTGACGGATTCAGATGAAATTTAGTATGGAGGTAGCTTGTACCCTGGATTAAAACATAGGCTACTTTTTATTCGCGGGTAGCACCGCGGGGCGCAGCTAGTAAGATAGTTAAACTATACAGGGTTTGTCAGTAATTGTATGCACGGTAATTAGGGGCTATTGTATCATTTTAATAAATTGCAATGACTATGAAACCTGATATATTGGGATCTAAAAAAAACCGGTTCCTAATGGTTTCGATTGGTGGTCGGTTTGATACAGTTTTTAAGGCTTATTTTGTGATTTCAGTGTTTAAAGTTATTTCTGGTGACAAAGATTTACTTCAAAGTAAATATTGTAAAGCATCCCGTGTTGTTGTCTTGGTTATCTTGTACATACATACAAAATATACAGGGTTATAGGTAACTCACCAAAAACCTCTTAAGGGTTCATTGTACTCATCAATATGAACAACTTTTACTATGAACTCGATCCTGTAATCGCGAAAAAAAACCAGCTGTTACATACAAAAAGTTCAATCACCTGAGACAAAATGTATGGAACAGCTGATTTTTTTTTCGCGATTTCAGAGTTCGCCCCATTGTAAAAGTTGTTCATATTGATGAGTAAAATGAACCCTTAAAAGGTTTTTGATGAGGTACTTAGAACCCTGTATAATCACGCTTCTTTCTCATAGGGGTAGGCAGAGACCTCTTCTGTCCACTTGCTACGATACTGGCTTTCGCTTCTTCCAGTTCCATGTGTTTTATTGAGGTAATTTTGGACTATGATTTAAATTCAAAATTACCCATCTGCGTCCCGTCATCTCCATTCAGTATCCGTTTCACATTGTTTCGCTTAAAGGCGAGCCTGGCCAGAAAACGTCTAGCAAGAATCAACTTTCCTCTAAGATAAACCATGGTTTTTATTGTGTAAAAAATATATGTTATTCTCGAGCATGTTTATAAGTGGAATCATAAATCTGATACATGTTATGAATAACTTCACTTGATAGAAAAAAAATCCAAAGTCACCTCTATTTGGTATTTTAAATACGATTTGCGACTTCATTGTTACAAATCATATAGCTTTTTTAATTTTTTTTACGAATTACAACGCAATAAACAAGTGGAATCATTAATAAAAATGTTAAAAAGTTAATATGGTAATTTTATATGATTTTTTTATCATGAATTCATGGTAAAAAGACGCGTTTACGTGACCGCCAGTCCGCTCGCAGACCCCGTCGACGCCGGACGTGTGCCAAATTTTTGTGTCTCCGCAGTGCCGCACACACCAACACTAACCAAGCTTTTAGTTTTACCATAATGGGTAACAAACACAATAAAAGAAAAAAATGCTCAAGTCTGGCTTTTAGAAAATCGTACGAGTCAAGGAGCAAACGTCGGTAAGTAGATAAACTTCTACTAGACTAAGTTGGTAATCATTGTTTTTATTTACTAGAATCGACATTTCTTGCATTGCTTTTGTAGTCAGATGATGAACAACAAATCGATGAGTACCTACTTATATTCGTTTTAGTACTCATCATCATATACACTTTTTTGTCTCCTTACGTGTATTCAGGATGTAAATACCCGGCCTAGTGGTATACCTACTAGTGATATTTATGTAGTTATACCTACCTACAGTTACAGTTTTTTTTTTACAGATTACTACATGAAAATGTAACAAACTCCAATGACATTGGAATTGACGAAACGTAAGTACATAACTACCTTTTGTAACATGCAGGGTGGCGGATCTTCGCTAAGTTTTGACTATACAGGATGTTAGGTAAGATACGGGACGACGTTCATACTTTCATTTTAACTGAGCAATCTGAACTGCACAACGAGTAAATACCCGTCCTAGTGGCATACCAGTGATATTTATATTTATATAGTTATACCTTACCTATCTTACAGTTTTGTTTTTTTTTTCAGAAGAGTATTACAACTAAATGTAATAAACTCCGATGACATTGGAATTGACGAAACGTAAGTACCTACCTACCTTTTGTAACATGCAGGGCGGCGGATCTTCGCTAAGTTTTAACTATACAGGATGTTAGGTAAGATACGGGACGACGTTCACACTTTCATTTTTACTGAGCAATCTGAACTGCACAACGAGTAAATACCCGGCCCAGTGGTATATCTAGTAGTGATATTTACGTAGTTATACTTACCTACATGAATACTTATCTTCGTTTTTTTTTTGCAGAAGAGTACTTCAAGAGAATGTAATAAACTCTGATGACATTGCAATTGACGAAACGTAAGTACCTACCTTCTTTTTGTAACATGCAAGGTGGCGGATCTTCGCTAAGTTTTGACTGTACTGTATGTATGTAAATTATATAGGGTGTTAGGTGAGATAGGGGACGTCGTTCATACTTTCATACTTTTATTTTTGACTGAACAATCTGTACTACACGAGTGTTTGGTAGCGTTATAGCCGTATGATTTGAACACATCTAGGCCTGATTAGTACTGCAACGTGATTTTGGCTGTTTTGAAGAAAACTCGTAAAGTTGTATATTCGTTTTTAACGATTAGCGAAAATCGAGCATTTCGGTAAATCTTGTAAGTACGGCATTTATAAACCTACGACTGGTATGGATGTGTTCGTCGTTGCCTTTGAAATTCGAAACTGCCGGTTGTAAGAAGCGATAGCGGGGACAGGCGAAGCTATGTATATACGTCACAAAGATGGCCGCCGACCGTTGTAGATTATTGCTTATATCTCGAGTTCTATCTCATCAAATCAGTTGTTTGAGGTGTCATTTGAAAGCTCATTTATTTATAATGTAGTTGTTATATAATTATGTACATACATATCAACAAGCTTGAACGACAGCTTCCGTGCGCGAGTCCGACTCGAACTTGGTCGGTTTTTTATAATTTTTATATTTTGAACTTTTGGACATCATACTTATAAATATTTATTTTTATTTTGTTTTAGGCACGTGGATGACATTGACCCTGTTTCACTCAGCGTGGTCATCATCCTGCGTCAGTCATGGTTTGGTGGGGGGTATCCTATCACGGCGTCACAAAGCTTAGTTTTTGTGAAAAGGGGGTTAAAACTTCTGCCAAAGTGTATCAAGAGACCGTCTTATATGGTGTTGAACAACCCCTTAGCAATACACTTTTTAAAAATCTACCGTGGAGTTTCCAACTAGACTCTGCACATGGTCACAAGGCGCGAACTACCCAAGCCTGGCTGGAAGCCAATGTTCCGGACTTTATTAGGGCTGAAGACTGGCTCTCTGGCCCAGATCAAAACCCCCTGGACTACAAATTATGGTCAGGTTTAGAGGGCATGGCCTGCTCTAAACGACACGCCGACATAGAGTCACTTAAGAAATCTTTGAAGCAAGCAGTGGCTAAATTTCCCATGGAAACAGTCCGTAAATCCATAGATTCTTGGCCAGACCGACTAAAGGCCTCTATCAAGGCCAAATATGGTAATTTTGAATAAAATAATAGTTATATTTTTGTTAAGACTTCAATACATATGTAAATATAACTTTTATTAACATTACATTACTGTATAAAAAAATAAATGCATTTTCATTTGTAACAGAACTTATGGCTAGACATGCATACATATCGTCACGCTTTTCCCCGAGGGGGCTGGCAGAGGTGTAATACAACACCCACATTTCGCCGGACGATATTCAGTCCCAAATGTGACAGGGGGCGAGCCTGTCGCCATACACCGGGCTCCAGTTATGTAGCAGATGACACACAATACGCACATATGTTCACACAATGAACAAATTGGTGCGTGCCGTCGGCTGGGTTCGAACCCAGCAGAGCAAAATTGCCACTCCCAATTAGGTTGCCATCGATTCTACAACTATATCACAGAACAAATAATAATACTACGTACCTATAGCTCAATTGTATATATAAATGTAAATATTGTGAATGTATATTTTTGTATTGGATGTTTTGTTAGTACTAGCAGAATGTCCGCCACTTCGTACCTAGGGTATGTATACAGGGAGTTAGTGGACCCCTCTCGAAAACGAAAACTGGGAATAGTGGTGGGGATTACTAATACAAAGCGACTAAAAAAAACGCCAAAAAAAGGTTTTTTTTTTAAACTTAAAATCTGATATTTTAACATCGACACAAGTTATACAAGCTTTAAAGAGCTAGTTTAAACATCAATTACCAAAAAAAAAAAATTTACCTTAACGGCAATGTAATACAAATGACTGACAGCTGACGCTAGAGGTGAACGCCCGCACACAGCTGCGCGCGGTCGCGACCTCGCAAAGAGCCGCGCCAACCCCCCCCCCGCCGCGCGCCCGCCGCTGTCTCGGCGCGCGCGCGGGCCGCGGCGGCGCGGTACGAGACGTCCTCCCGCCATTCGTACAGATCTAACTACCTACGTGGCTATTGCATTCTCTTCGGTAATTGCCTAAATCACGTTCGGTTCAAACTGTCCTACGGCTGGAGATGGGCCATGAGATATGAGCCATCTTCTCATTGTGAGAAGCTTAAGGCACACAAGTCGTAAGTGTCCACAACGCTGGTCCAATGAGTTGTTCGTTGGTAAACTTCACAAAGAACTCTCAGGCATCCCATTTTCGCACAATGTTTTTCTTCAGCGTTTACAGCTGTCAGCAATCAACAATACGCACTAACTTCGAAATGATTCAAACCTTGGGACCTGCGGATTAAAAATCCAATGGTCTCAACTTCCAACCCAACCCAACTAGGTCCGCCTGCGCCGTCACTTACAAAATGTTTCACTTTGAAATTTAAAAAGACATAGCTTCAATACTTTCTCATAACATGAATTTGTAGGCTTGTGAATTGTGATCTTATTGCCTCGGATTCAAAATCACGACGACACGCACGCACAGTACATTCATCTTTTCGCTCGCGCTATACTCGTACCTACAAAGCCAAAGCTGCTGCCGCGCGCCGGCCGGCGGCACAGAAAGATCGCACTGTCCTTCGGCGCGCGCGGCTTTCTTTGTCGGTCGCGATAGACACGCGCTTGTGTGCGTAATAGACATAAACACATTTAGGGTGCGTTTTCACTGTTTTCACAAGTTAAAATGTACTGTCTTTACCTTTACAATTTCAATTTTATTTCTTTACCTACTAAAAATGTAGCTAACTTTTTAGGATTCCGTACTGTCATGTATTAAACAGATCTACAATATCTTGAAGCTTCTAAATTATTGCATTAAAAAGGCAAAAGCAGAACACAGAGAGAGGACTCCAACACACCCTAGAGTGTAACTCTAGGGTGTGTTGGAGTCCCACACACTGCCTGACTCCCCCCGAGATTGTGAGAGATGCTAATGCATTTTCTCTACATAAGACTACTCTGTAAGAAGCGTGATGTGATGTCCCTGGTATTAAAGGTATCCTTAGGCAACGGTGAACACTTACCATCAGGCAACCTGTTAGTTTGTTTGCCAATTATGGCACAAAAAAATGTAGTGTGGCAGTTACCCGGGCTCATCGCCACGCCGCGCCACCGCACGTAACACCTTGCTTCCACATTTTATCAACGATTTCAATTAGGTAACCTAATGTGATTAGTCTAAACGCACCTTAATTTGCGGGACCGCTTCCGAAATCCGACTTCCGACCCAGCAGGGCTATTCACAACCATTCGGAAGCGTTTCCGTTCGGATTTCAAAAATTGTAAACCTAAATTATTCGAATTTCAGTCTATATTCATAAGTTTTTAGACGTGATTAATTCTTCAGATCGGATTGATACTTGATTTCCTATTCCAAAATGTATATAAGGAGACTGAGATTCGAACAATTTGAGTTTGAAATTTGTGGGATCCGATCGGAAACGTTTCCGAATGATTGTGAATAGCACCGCAGAAGGCGAATGAAAACACAGACTAGGTAAGTGATTTTGTAAGATCGGGAGTGCGAGTTTGAGCCCTATCTCACACATCTGCGATTAGGTAAAGCATTTTAAACCGATTGATTGAATTCAACCTACCTATTACCTACCTACCTAGTAGATAATAACTTCTACCGATTTGAATCACGCGTCGCACACCGCGCGCCGCGCGGTGCGTCGTCGCACTTTCGGTAGGTACTGGCGCCGACCATTGACCCCCGCGATATAAACGCGTTACATTGCTGGTTTGCAAATTTCTAAAAGTTTAAAATAACAGTTATATGGCTAATAGTTAGTGGTTTCGGGTTGTGTATAGATAGTATAATAACGGCGTTTCGGCTTCGAGAACGGTCTCCTTACACCCTGTATATCCGGTATAAGTTTACTCGATTCTTTCATAATTATTGTTCAAAATTATATCTGAATCGTGTAGTTTTTTAACTTTGTAACATTTAACAAACCATACAATATTATTAGTACGCACCTAATGGTAAAGTAAGGTAATTAAAATTGTTATTACCATTGTTATACAATATTTCCAAAAATAATGAAATTTACTATGTTGTATTATTTAATGAATACCGGTAGTTACACAATCATTCCAACACCCTGTATAAATATTTGTCCTATAATAACAAGTTGCCTATGTGTCAATCCAGGGCATAAGCTAACTCCGTTCCAAATATGATCCTCATCCGTCTAGCCGTTTAGGTGTGAATAAGTGAAATACGAGTAAGTACCTAACTTCCACACACAATCGCAATCTTTTGTATTTATGAGTGTGAAGTGTGATAAAATGGAAATATGACACTACCGGTAAAATGAAACTAATGCCACGACTGCTCACACATCAAAAATACAACAACTCGTGGACATGAGATTGGTTGTACCTATATTGGCTTGAACGGCATTTTTTAGATTTTTTTTTGTTTGGCATCAAATAAAAATGTTCATAAAATGGATGAGTACAATGACGGACGGATTATTTTATCGATTTCCTAAAAATGGGTGTTTAGGTACTCGATACCATAACGTGACTGACGGGTGAAAGACGTGCGCGCGGCGCATCGCACACAACTTTTGTGTCGCGTGAATGAATACGTCGCGCTCCCAAAAAGTGCGGCCTGAGGTAGAGTAAAATACCTAAAGTTCTGGGAAAGCCTCGCCTTAAACAAACTGGACCGGATAGCTCCTATAGACCGGAACCCATTGTTTTGATGCATCACAATGTCTCTGTACACAATGATTGACCGGCTGACACACAGTCGATTTAAAGAATTTGTAAATATTTTTATCCTTAATCATATTACTCTACATTCCAAATTAACAGTTTTCGATTCATTCAAAATTATCAATTAACGATTTGTCAAATTCATTCAATTCAAAGTTAATGTTTGTGCACGCTTTTGTTGTTTTTGATGCTACTTTGCTGTACTCGTTTAAGGCACGCGCCAATTTGTTCATTATGTGAACATTTATTATGTGTATATTAAATGTCATCTACTACACATGGAGCCGACATTTGGGATGGCGACAGGCTCGCCGCCTGTCACATTTGGGACTGAATATCCCCCGTTGAAGTGTGGGTGTTGTAATACACCTCTGCTTTGATTACGTCCGTTTGAATTGACCCAAGACCTCTCCCAGAAAACTTTCATTCATCAACCATCATTCTTAAACAGCAATTAGCAACGTGTATTCCATGAAATTAAATTAACCCAGTATGTATGTGTTGTCATTTTTAAGTGTAGCAAACAACGAGATGTAAAATATCGTTTGATTTGTATAAGTCATAAACATTAAAAATGTGATATTAGATGATCTGACTAAGTATAAGTTAAGTACGAAATATCTCAATCATAAGCTCATTTTGCGATCGGTATTTTCCCAACTGTATTATAATTTAATATACTTATCTTAGTCCATGTTTCGCTCCAGTAACTGGACCAGCAGACTCTATAGACCGGAACTCTTTGTTTCGGTACACTACAATGTCCGTGCAGTTGACCGGCTGACACACTGACGCGAGCTCTCAGTTTGTTGCGGGCCTTGAAATTTGAATTACTTGGCTCGTTATTTGGAAAATCTGAGGGACTTCAGCAAGTTTGCTTCTAAGGAAGTACTTCGTTTAGTCTGTTCACGGAGTTGAGCTAATAGGTAAATAAGGAACGGAATGTCATTGGTCGTAGGTAACGGAATTAGGGGCGTTCAGATTGCAACACTAACACGTGCATGTATAAAAAAAGTCTTTGGCTACTTTGATACAGCTGTAATCTCTTTTTACCTAGATATATTTTATTAACATACATATCGTCACGCCTTTCCCCCGAGGGGGCTGGCAGAGGTGTAATACAACACCCACACTTCGCCGGACGATATTCAGTCTTAAATGTGACAGGGGGCGAGCCTGTCGCCATACACTGGGCTCCAGTCACGTAGCAGATGATATACAATACGGACATATGTTCACACAATGAACAAATTGATTCGTGCCGTTGGCTGGGTTCGAACCCGCTCCCTCTGGCTTGAGAGGCAGGCCTTCTCCAACTAGGCTGTCATCGCTTCACTTTATTCGTCATTTAAATTTAATGTGACCAAATACTTCGCTAGGAGTAATTTAAAATAGTTAAGCAAGGATTTAGGCAATTCTTATATTCAGTGCCAGTAAGCATCAGTGTTCCTACTTAAGATACTGTTAGCTACATTCACCGTTTCCAAATACTTGTTTTTTAGCCCACCGTAAAAACGTCGTAAATATGTATTTAGGAAAATAAATTCAGAAAAGTCGAGTTTTTTGTACCTAAATATTATGTGAATACATAATTATGTATCTATGCTTTGACACGTTTTCGCATAGAATGCTTTTCATCAGCGAGAAATTGACAAGCACTAACACAACAAATTATTGTTATATTAGCCTGCTATGTGTCACTGTTCTGAAAATACCTCTCTTCCCTCCTTAATTCCTGGTCTCCTTGTTCTTTGCTTTCCTTTTCGTGAGCGTCGAGCTCTTTCCTACTCTTTCTGGGTTGGCTTTCAGGACCCAGTCAGAGGGGGCCTCGTAAGACATTCGGCAGACGTGTCCAGCCCAATTACAAATAAATTAAATCGCTTCAATTAAATAGTTTTTTGTTACAACATAACATATTGTCCCTTTCCCCCGAAAGGGCAGGCAGAGGTTTACAACACCTACACTTCGCCGGACGATATTCAGTCACAAATGTGACAGGGGGTGAGCCTGTCACCATACACCGGTCTTCAGTTACGTAGCAGATGACATTGTTATTTGTTATACAATAAACGAATCCCACCTAACGTTATTTTAACTACTTACTCAATTTCTACCCGAAAATCAAAATAACCAAAGATTAAGTAACTTTAAGTAAATCGCAATAGAGAATAGATTTACAAGTAAGTATAGAACTACTAACTTACCTGTTAAGCCGATTGGAGGCGTTAGCATCGCATTTACTAAACCAAAGTATTCGCTTCCTATTGAATATTTTAGTTCCCTATTTGTCCAACTCTACACCTACGAGTATGTTGGTCAACTCTCGCTCTATATTTCCCAACAGAACCTAGAGCTCCGTTACTCGCTCTCGAAACGCTAAGTCGGAACGACCTACTTGTGGCTTTACATATCAATAGGAGACAAAACTCTGCCGTCGGACAACACTAACAATTAGTGTAGGTCAACCAGACCGGACTACACGAGTGACATAGACAACTGTGTCAAACAATAGTTCAGGGCTGCCATACATCTCAAACATCAAAACAATTGGTTAATATTATTTTCACTAATTTTTAACGTTGAATATTGTTTTCAATACATATGTATAATACAAGTACATTACGAATCTGCAGCTTTTCTCTTTTGTTTTATTAGTTAACCTAGTTATTTTTTTTGCTAATTACACCAATTAAACTTTTATTTCTAATTTAAATCATTTTGTTCCAGCCATTTAATTTTGTAAGAAACAGTTGGCTTTACAAACTTTATCAACTGCACTAAAATAAAGAAGAATATTCGACCAACCCTAACAGATGATTGATATTTGAACTAATACTGTTTGAACAGACTGTGTGAGAGAGAGTCGCTGATCTTTCTATTCCTTAGTCTTTGATTTGGACAAGACAATGAGTTCGAAGAACCTTCGATTGGTGAAAGTACTTATCTATATATATTAGGTATATTAATAGCTACCTACAATGTATTAAATCTAGATACCTATTAGAGGTTCGGAGAGATTAGACATCGCAAGAAACTTTACGACGCATTGTTTGATTTGAAAGTCTTTATCAATTTCATCTACGCCACGAAAGGTATAACAATATAACTTTATTATTAAACTCAATGGTGTTAGCAACTAAAGCAACTCCTACTTTTTGCCTGCTACTGTGCATCCAACTTAACTACTGTTTCAGCCCCGCTCCGTTCCTGCATTCAACCCGTGCCCGTTCCACTCCCATAACGCTGCCGGTCCGTGCCTGCCTCACTTTATTACGCTACCGTTCCGTTCCTATGCATGGTCTTATCCCATGCCGATTCTCACTTTATTTTAAAAAGAAAATATTTAGACTACTACCGGAACTACTTTAGAATAACAATTTAAAAGCTTTGCTTTTTTTCGTCTTTTGATAGCTTTTTCACCTTCTTATACAGCATAACTTCTGCCTTTCGCGTTTAGTTGGTCTAGAAATGTTTTTTCAGTCTTTATCGCCCTCTATTATGGTCTTTATCGGTTTATTTAAGTATTTGATACTGGACAAAGTTTATTTTGTAAAGGAACTAAACGTTACATTTTCTAAAAACTAATAAGGTGTGGCGAGTCGTGATAGCTGCACTAGACACGACAACCTTGTGTTTGTATCTAGTTTTACTTCCTACTCATAATCATGTACCTTTTTATCTCTATATACCTCAGTTAAACTAGTATTTCTTCTATTGTTCAGTTTTTTATAAACAAGGAATTTGATATTTAATTCTACAGTACGTTCCTGGTTGTTATCATGAGGTCTATTACTAAGGTATTTATCACGTTTGGCAGTTATTAATTTAAGTAATTTACATATGATTTTCTTGCGGGTTATTATAGTGTTATTGTGGTAATTATTTGCATCTGTGACCTTTGTATGTTTGAGGTGTAATAAAATTGGTTAATCATAATGTAATTGTATATATTAAACTATGAAACTGGGGTCAAGCAAAAGCCTACCTATTCGTATACATTTATGACAGTAATTTGTACTCATGGGGTGCGCTGAGGTTATACTAGTTGTACTATAAAGCTATTTAAAGAGTGAAAATGCATGTTTATTTCGTGTCATTTTAGAATATTAATAAAACAACACTATGAAATTGTATTACTAAGAAAAGTGTCCTTGACTAAAAGCAACAAGTAAGTAGGTACTTAGAACAGAGAATTTTCAAAGTAAAACTCAACCTAACCCTATTTTTGAACTAACATAACCTAACAAAGATTAAGTAAATATTCTCAAGTGGTGACTACGAACCGGAAGACGCAGCGTGAGAAGACTCCAGCGAGGTGGAGTGACGATCTGGTGAGGGTTGCTGGATGCGGGCAGCTCAGGACCGGTCGTTGTGGAGATTATTCGGGACACTTGCACACACGGTCGCCTGACCCCAAACTAAGCAAGTATATTGGGGAAGGCCTTTGTCCAGCAGTAGGTGTAGGTCTTACGAATTTATATGATGATAACCTAACAAGTGTACATAGTGATATATGTATGTAATAATTAGTATATTTTATTAACTATAGGTATTTTAAGTACTAGAATGTATTATATTAGTATGATGTACTTTTATGTAAGTTTTATGTAAATAGTTTATGTAGGTGTATATTTTATGTGTATATATTTGTTGTTTCTTTGGATCAATCTTATGTTTGTTTTAGTTATTTTTGCACGCCCTGACCCATACTCATTTGTCGTATCCTCTCCATCCTAAGGTTGCCTGGAAGAGATCGCTTTTAGTGATAAAGCCGCCAGTTGTTACACTATTTAATAAGTTTTATCATTATTTTTCTCTTGTTGTTTTGTTATCTGTGGTGTGAACAATAAAGAGTTTATCTATCTATCTATCTATCTATCAAGTGTCAATCACCGACCAAAATATGTGGCTACATAATCAGCAAGCAAACCATAGTTTGCCACCAAAGGAAAGCTCTGTAAAACTAAATGAGAGCAGAGCAGTAAGTAACACAATTCCCTCCAATATTACACAATTTTCTCAAAGCATATCGTGCCAAAGTTTCGTCACTGGCGTCTCACGCCTAACGAAAGGGAAAGCCTAAGCGTGTTATTAATTACGACTCTTCAAATTATTTAAGACGCAATGGCGCAACACTTTCCTTTTGTAAGTCATAATCTCAACTATTGTGTTCTGGGAACTGTTGAAAAAGAGCTCGATCTGTGCTTTCATCTTTTGTGGGCTTTTCACACAGTAGCTGTTTCGTGACTGCATAAACAAAGACATTCTGAGCCTACAGATGTTATTCCCACCCTCTCACTCTCATTGAGAAAGAAATGAGAATGAAGAAGACAGAATCCATGTCGAATACGCCAGAATTGCTAGCCAGCTCCGTTTCTTTAATTTTGTGGCGCAAAACGGCTTAGTTGAGGATTAACAGTTTCGTAAGCTGATGTTTTTCATTGGATAATGCCTCATAGAGTCTTTGTTTATGGTTGTTACTTAACTGTGATGTTATAATTACGTTTCTGACTTCTCTAAGTAGGTAGGTACGTATAATACTCGTAGTGTCTTCAAACTTTGAAATGTAACTGCTTGGCAAGATGCGGTTAGTTAAGATGGTGTAAGTTGGTACAGATTTATGGTTGCAATTAACGTTGCAATGGAATTAAATTATTTTACTAGCCTGTGAGCTGTCTCTACCTGTCTGTAGTTCTCTACTGGTCGCATACCTCAACCGATTCTCGTAAAGTTTTGTGAGCAGGTTCGCAAATTATTTTCCGAGGTAGTTTTTGGTTTTTTTTCAAAATTGCAGAGATATGTTTGTTTGGAAAAAAAATACATATCTCTGTCTTAATTATGGACAGACATCCAGACAAAATTCGGACATATAAAAGCATTTTTGTAGAAGCTGAATCATAGACGCTTCGCTTGCTAACGCTGGCTCACGCAAACGCGCCTAAAATTATTTTTTTTATAATTTAAGGGTATTTTTTTGATTTGAAGTCGTCATTGTTATCTACAGCCTTCTTTATACTTCACTACACCCACCACTGCTATATAGGCCTCTCGTTTACTGTTGCAACTGCCAAGATAATATAAAATATGGCTACTAAATAATAGTTTTAAGTAAGCCCTAACGAAGCACTTACCTACTTTTTACCCAACTGCGCAAGAAGGAGGGTTATGTTTTTCGAGTGTATGTATGTATATAAGTATGTATGTATTTGTTTATGTGTGTATTTATGAGGTTTCTTTGGCACGCCCTAAGGCTTAAACAGCTATTTCGACGTACGAGGTGTCATTTGAATCGTCTTGATAGTGGAAGTGACATAGGCTACAAAATTTTGCATCCGGGTTTTTTATTTTTCTTTTTATAATGTAACTTTTTACTAATATCAGGTCTCGAACTAGAAGATAACTCAATTATCTATGCAAATAAATATCATCTTCTTAGCCTTAAATCATCGAATACATAATTCATCAATGTGTCCAATTTAGCGTCATCGTTTAACACATTCGAGTGAAAAACTTGTAAGAATTTACGACTACATCCACGCAGTTAATATCAGAAGATCAACTATAAAATATATACATGACGTATTTTTATAAACAGTAGCGAAGTTTTATACAAACACACATTGACAAAAGACAACCTAAGGGCCGTATTCAGAAACGGCGCTGGGTCATGAATCTAGATTTAAAACTGTTTTTATGCATGGCAAAAGTTCTAAATCTAGTATCAAAACTGGGCGTAGTTTTAGCATACGGGTCTAAGACAACTGACTTGAGATCCGATCTAAAATGTACTTTCTTTGTTACAGGTTAAATGTGCTTTTGGTAGAGGCTCTTGGTAATGGTTAATTGAAATACTCTAATTTATCCAAATTTTTATAATAGATCGCAGTATTTTTCTACTTCGCATTTCTTGCCTGCCTTGCTTTAAACTATTTTCCTATTGTGGTTTTAAATATTTTGTGTGTCTTTAACTAAACTTAATAGACAGTAGAAATTTCAACGAATACCTGGTAGGTATTCGTTGAAAACCTATCCGTTAAAACTTATGATAACTGCGTTGCGTTCTACAAGTGTTGAAACGCAACATCAACATCACAGTATCACACTAAAATTATAAAGGCAAAAGTTTGTGAGCATGTCTGTATGTTTGTTACTTCATCACACTCAAGCGGATGGACGAATTTTGAAGAAATTTAGGTTTAAGGTAGCTTAAGTACCAAGTCAGAACATAATGAAACGCAATGCTTCAATCCCCATCTCTAGATAATATTATTATACCTCTATGAGTCGAGGACTAGTTTTTGCTACTTTCGTATCGACGTGGCACCGACAAGTATGTCTCAAGACAAGGTTCCACATGATTTACGGCATATAGAAACCTCAATGGCTTTCTATCTTAGATGCGTGAATGAACTATTTATAAAGCTAATATTTATTATCTGCTATTGCTTTTATGAATTAACGCACGCTGTGTATTAATTCGCGCATTCTTAACATTTAGTTTCCTTTTACCTACCAAAAAACAAAAAAGGAACATCAACGGTGAACAATTTTTAAAATTTTCCGAACAAAGCGGTCAAGTCTATTACAAAACTTTGACGTTCATAAGTGTATCTTTGATACCCAAATTAAATAAAAACATTTTGACTTTGAATCGATACGTAACTGAAATTAAGCATTGGCTAAGATTAACTTAATTTTCCCTCTGATCTGCGTGTGGGTCTATCGTATTATATTATTTCATTGATATTTTTCTTACAATTTTTATATGTATATTACGCGACTACTGCGCTAATTGAGTAGATCGATTTTGATGATTTTTTTGTTTGGTAGATCATACTTTAGAGGTAGCTCCATATATATTTTATAGAAATCGTTCAAGCAGTTTTTAAAATATCTACAAAAGTCTAAACAAAGTTCACATTGATGACGAATTACAGGATGAGAAGTCGGTTTTTTGGGCTTTACTCACTGTATTATTTCAACGGAATTTAACACTGTCACTAAGTTTTTAGCTTAAAAGTTGGTGGAAATTGGAAACCAGTATTATAGTTCTACAAGATTTGAGAGAGTGTCAACTTTAATCGTTAATTTGTTGAAAATATTAAAATCACGGGTCGAATTTAGACCCGATTGACACAAGATTAATGCTGATGTAATCATTAGACCGAGAAAGGTATCTAGTTGTTATTTTGATGTTGTATACTGAGTTGAGATGATGCTTAGAGTTGTTAGTTGTTAGGTAGCCATACCTATCAACCGAGCTGGTTGGAAATATAAGGTTGTCATCAAAGTCTGAAGCATCGTCAAAATAACTCCTAAGACAATGCTCGTAAAACTGTAGACAACTGTTGACGAATAGCTAAATTAACATGTCTGCTAATTAGCTTTTCCATTTAGCAGTATTTTTTTATTATCTTGAACAATAGTTTCATCATACCTTTAGCGAGTGTAATACCAAACAGACAATAAAGTAGAATGGTTATAACGTATAACTATAAATACGAGTGATTTACTTTGAGTGAGTTAATTACTTTCGCTTAGTCACTCTGAGTTGTGACTTTAGCGCTGTCACTTTCAGTTACAATAACAAATGTTTTATTTAGTTTGTTATTTTTAGCAGACGTAGATATTTATAATTTTACTAGCTACGCCCCGCGGTTTCACGCGCAGTCTCACGGGAACCATTAATTGTTTCGGGATAGAAAGTACCCTATGTCCTTTTCTGTGACTCAGACGTGTCTGCAAAATTTCAGGTAGATCGGTTGAGTAAATAGAACGTGAAAGCGTTACAAACAAACAAACGAACAAACTCCCTTTCGCATTTATAAAATTAGTTAGGATAAGGATTTTTTTAATGTTATACAAAATATTAGAATGTGTGTTGTGTAATAAAATACCTACACCTTTTTTCGAACATGATATAAGTAGCTTAATATTTCTTATTGTGGAAAAAAAATATGATAAGTAAATAATTTAGATTGTAACATTAGAAATTTTAATGAAATGTCGTAAGTCGTAACAGATAAATTTAAAAATGCTTCTACTTTAAAATAAAATAGCATAGGCATAGTATTTAGACTGAACTGAAATTCAGAAACTTGTTTGGTATGCATTGTTTAGGTCGTAAAATTGTAAATTGTAAATAGGTAGTAAGTAACTAGTTAGTTACTACCCATTACAATAGTGGTGGTAAAATTATAAATAGGTAGTTACTTACTACCATTTACAATAAAATTAAATAAGTTAAATAATAAATAAGTAATAAAGTAAAATTGTAAATAGGTAGTTACTCATTACCTATTTACAATTTAACACCACGTACTGGTGTAGCAGTCGTTACAACAATCTGAACTATTTAAAATACAATAGCTAAATTAACTAGTACAAAGAGTTCGCTCAAGGCGTTGAACTATACCCAATTGATTGCATATCATTTAATTTCATGCACAAAATAATAGAGTAGAACCTTTGTTGTGAACGCATACAACCTTGTCGCAATAAAATAAATACTATAATTTTGGTTACGACTCCAACTTAGATCGTACAACGTACTACGTTTCTCATAGCCTATATGTAGGGCAAAATAACCTGTAGCGGACAAGCATGTATGACTCGTATTATGAGCAGACTCATGGAAGTAGATGAAGCGAAAGATGTGTGCCACGATCGTAGCAAGTGGAGAGAAATGATAACTGCTCCTCCGGGAAAGAGGCGTGATTGGATGTATGTATGTGGTCCATGATAATACTTATATTCCTCTGTCTGCCGATAATACTAAATTTAACTATTAAGACAGGTACCTAATTACGAATTGAGACATGGTAGACATTTAAATGTTAACTATATATACTTACCAGGTACAGCGCCCAACAGCTAGCACTATGTCGAAAGGTACAATTATCTAATCCGGCACGAGCTATTGTTTATTGTGACTTATGAATACATTGTCTGAATTAATTAATTTGTCTTTATGATTATCGTGGTAAGGAATAAAATTGAATCTAATCAAAACAATAGCTATTACAGCCGTTGTGAACTCAATTACCTTTTTAAATCTTAGAAAAGTTACTGGCAAATATGTCACTAAAATTTGATAGAATTAAGTAAGAAGATGTAAAATCCACACACTTTAGAGACACTCAAATGTATCCACACTAATATGTGAAATCGAAAGTAACTCTATCTGCCTGTCCGTTTATATGCTTTTCACTGGGAAACGAATGAATGGTTCTAGACGAGATTTGATCTACATTAAGATTTTTTTATAGTATTTTCTGAATAAACGAGGACAAAGTCGTGGGCAATAGCTAGTAGTATATAAAAGGAGAACTAAACTAGTCAGTTAGTATAATACGCCTATTTTAAATAAGAAGTAACATATTATTAATATTGTTCGTCAAAAATATGTAGAATTCGACAACGGTCTCTGCACTCAAGGATTTGTCACAGTTTTCGGTTTTGGTATCAGTTATCCCCGTTGTGTAATAGGACAAACAACCACTAAAACCGTAAAACTGTGAAGATAATGACCATTACAATTCGACTTTCGTATTAACAAAATGTGTGTATCAATTTTTGAATTGATATTATGAAGGAGCAAAGCCATTTGCACTCGGAAAGGCTCGATCGCTATGCGCGGGCGCAAAGGCCACGTTTCTCGCCCGTTACGATATCCCAAATGTCAGAATCGTGATTTTTGTCAAGAAACATTTCGCAAACCCGACCATACTTGTAGACCTTTGTATGATTCACTTGCGTGTAAGCGGTGTTAGTAGACGAATTTTCACAATAGCTCTAAATAGAGTTGATTGAAGGTCGCTTTTGCAATGTTATCTTTTAAATTGTAAATGGATGTGGCTATTCTTTTTTAACATCTTATCGTTAGGCCACCTACTCACTTGATATCCTCACTTCTCCTTCACTCCTCTCTCTACTCCTTTGCATGTTGTTAAAGAATCATGTTCTTTGTGAAGAAATGTATTCCTAAACTTAGCTTCGAGCGGTAACGCCATACTGTATGGTACCTACGCACAATAAATCTTGAACTAGGCTCTAGTTTAGGATTTTTTGATGGCATGGGATTTATTGAATGATGATGAAAGCTGTTATCGACTACACGTATCTCGCAAATGCGTTATTCCAGGCCCCCAATTCTACTAACCTATTTAGTTCTAATTGTTAATAAATTGCCTCAAATTTACACTTTTTGTATGAGAGAAGTGTCAAAAATAGACAATTCAATAATAACTTAAAAACAATTGCTTAGTAGAATCGAAGCTGATTGACATTCCGATTGTACATAAAATGGAATAGGTTTTTTTTACAAGTAACAAAATTGATGTGTGTAAGAATCTTCGAATGTTCACGACTGACGTTGACTGCGATAGTAAAAATAAAAACTCAATTTAATATTATGATGAACATCTAGCGACAAAACCTGAATCGGAAGGTAGTAGTCGATTAAATTTCACGTCATAACCATAAACTGCTCATCTTAGAAAACTTCTAACCGCTCCCACGTTTAAAATCCATTGCTATCACGGCAGTAAGAGCCCCATCATGTAAATGCAAATCCAAAGTTCCGTGTATAACCAGGCAGCATCAAAATCAAATTGAAACTAGGAAAATCTTGCCGCAACATAGTGCAAGCGGAACTTATCGCAACTACCAAAGCTACTAATGAAGAAAAATTAGCTTATGGCGTTTTAATGGTAAAACAATAAGTCACAAAACAACACAAGTCAACTTTTGCAAGTTTACTTGCAAGTCTAACATCCGTTCTAGAGGTAACCGCGGAGGCCAGGAGACTAATGCACTTATAATAGTACTATTACACACAGAATATGGAAGAGTCAGTCAAGGGGAAAGTAGGTAAGGTAGTTTAAATTAGACCTAAATCGCTTATGGAAGATGATGCAGAAATAGAAGTTGCTGGTAATAATCTATGCAAAAAGGTTTCTGTTACTGTGAATAGTGAAAATGAAACCAGCACATAATAATATAGTACGGTCTGTACGGTAGAGTATAAGTAAGACCATTTAGTAAGTTCTTTTCATTATTTGACTGAACGTTACTAAAAGTAAAATGTACATGTAACAAGGTCTAGATTTCAATATTCTGCTTCAATATTGTAGAATTAGGTAAAGTTTAGGACATTAAACAAAAAAAAACTATATAATAAAAACTATGAACTCGTTAAGAAGATTTCAATATGATTGATTCCGAAAGAGGTCATCAACATTATGAAATGAGAAAAAAACAGAGGATTGACAATGAAAACACAATGTAGAGATCTTGAGACGAGATTAAGAGGATGTCCATTTAAAGAGACATTCAGCTGCAAGTAATGATTTTACTCATAAAGCTTTTGTTATAATGGACTTGGGTATTGAGTTTAAGGAATCCAAATCAGTCACGATTGACCTCACTTTGCGGAAGAAAAGTACTTTGTTTCATTGCTATCGATCAATGGTCCGACACGATTTTTTGCTCCATTTATTTTATGGGTTTTTGCGTTTTGTTTGAAGGTCTGTTTTAGTTGCTATTTGATTTAATTTGAAAGTTAAAAGTTACTCTACTAAATGATTTTACAAAATATTGTTGTTTTGTCGTTTCCAAATATAGTCTTTAGTAATTTTATTATTGACAACTCAAATTCTGATGAGTTCTCTATTCAACATTGGTTTTCTTAGAATACTTACTCTTCTATCTACTTACTAGATAACTTACTCCGATCTTCGTCTTTTACCTAGAAGCTGTCATTACAATATTCAAATGAATTTTCAGGGTGTCCTACATTTGCTGATTTGTGGTATATAATAATATTTACTCTACAATACGTCTACCTCAATTACAGTTATACCTATAGGTTCTAGGACAATTATAAATAACAAACCTACTTCCATTTCAGCTTGCTAATGTGCTATTTTGGAAACGAAGTTAGAAAGCTTTAAAAATTTACAGTAAATTTCACATTTTTCTCCTTTTAGGGTAAATCCACTATGACTCACCAAACCAAACGTTTCTATTAAAAGATTTGTATGTTCAGGATTCTTTACCTGTAACAAACAAAATGGTTAGCGATAACATACAAATGATCAAGTCACGCGAGGTTTAGCAATACATGATGGTATAGCATTAGAATGAGACAATGTCAGCGTTTATAAAGACATAATCAATGGGGTGGTTAACTGAATGTGTTACTAAACGTTTGTTAAACTATCAAGTTATCAACCGCTAATTGGGTACATTGTCAGCCGTCTTGTCAGCCAGAGGTCAAACTTCAGCGATGTTTCTCATAAAACGTACGAGTTAGAAAGCGTAATATTGGTTATAGCTATTATGATGATACGCACTCTTGTATATAGACTCTTTTCTCTCCAATCCTCTCTTCTCCTCTTTTCTTGTCAAATTATTTCTTTTCTAAAGATATAAAGATTGATGAAAGTATAAGGTCTCCATTACTTAGTTATATATTTTTTCAATACAACCAAAAATTATCATTTTTGTGCTGCTAATCTTTCCAAAAAATAATTTATCATAAATATCATTTAACATCCTACCAATTTCCACTTCCTATTATTTTTAGAATTCCATACCCAAAGAGTAAAACAGGACCCTATTACTAAAACTACGCTGGCCGTCTGTCTGCCTGTCTGCCCTTCTGTCACCAGACAGTACCTCATTAACCGTGATAGTTAGACAGTTGAATTTTTCTCAGATTATGTATTTCTGTTGCCGCTAAGACAGCAGATACTAAAAAACAGAATAAAATTATTATTTAAGGGGGCTCCCCTTTTTTTTATAGATATGGTACGGAGCCCTTCGTGCACGATTCCAACACGCACTTGAGCGGTTTTTTTTTATATCGACAACCGCCGTTTTCTCTGTCAACAAATCTGAAATTTAGATTTTTTGTAATACCGTACATCCTTTTATTTACTCCGCTCGTTATCATAAGCTTCCTTGAAGTATTCGTGTCGTCCCCAAAAACTGAAACCGTCATAAAAATTACCGTTTCCCCCAATGTTTAACGGTTACATCGGCTCACTTTTTAACGGTAACATCCTTGACTTTTACTGATTGTATTAGCATTTACCAGTTCGGGAATAAATAACGTTCCAACCGAATTGTCCTAAACTCTCGAGTCACGAAACACGATTGTGTTTTTTTGCCTTTAATGCATGATGTGACCTTGGTGTCGTATTTTCAAACGAAAGGCTATTTCGGTTGCTAAATTACTATAAATTAGACCATAAAAAGTTATATGTGACGTGAGCGATTTGTTAAGCAATTTGTCTTGTAAAATGTCACTTTTCCGTTCTCTTTTAGTTGTTACTACATCGTTTACGTTATTGTTGCCTATTTCTGTATCGCTGGAACTAGGCAGCCTAACTTCGAAACTAACCGCGATTTCGACAGCTGTTTGCTTAACTTGATGTTGGGTATACTTTTACTTATTTGAATTGAACTTTAAATGGTGCTTAGAGTTATCTTGGTTCTAATCTTTTCGTAACGTTTTGCATAGACTATGTACGTAGATTATACAATTAACGCAATCAATTACAAACATCTTTTGAGTACACGTTACAATGAAAATAAACTAAAAATTAAAAATACTTAGACAATTACCTTTCGTAAAGCTTGACACATTTCTATTGAACATAGTATGTAGAACATATTATATAAGGGTAGGCCCTTATATTTAATTCTGAAGTAGTTACACCATATAACTATCAGAAACAAAATGCACCTACGTAGAAGCACACAGAAGCAATAAGAATGTTAAATGTCTACGTAATCATCATTTACAAAAAGAAGAAGTCAAAACACGTCAATAGATTTAAAATCACTCAACACTAATCTAAAACGGATAGCCTGTCAAGCATAGCCAAGTTCAATTAATTGTTTCACATTCAAGTCAGCGAACACTTTCTCGCGTAGTATTAGATGTTGACAGATCATTATGCAAAACGCAATCTGGATATCTATCTATCTACATTACTGTCGACAACTGTTGCAGGAAGGTTTGCTGTGGGAAATATTATGTTTCTTAATGAAATGAAGACCGTCTCAGTTTACAAGTTGCGAGAATTTGTATAGGCTAGATTTCTTAGCCGGCTAGGCGACTGTCCAAGAAAGGTGATGTTGTCTGTTCCTATGTGATATCCTGACGTGTAACTAAAGTTTATAAACGACTTGGCTGATTTTGGATTGTGAGGTGTCATTTAGACTCGTCTTTATATATCTGGAGTGTCGTGAACGTGAACTACATTTTGGAGTCGGAGTTTTGCTTAATTTTACCAAGGGATATGTGGAAATTTTTGGAGATTGCTAAAGGTATTCCAGTTGAAAGGTATTTAAGCTTTTCCAACCAGACAGACAGGGACAGATAATTTCGCATCTATGTGCCAGAATAGGGTATGCGCTATTCTCAGCGTTGGTGATAGTGTCAACCTCATTTAAATTTTAAATGAACAAGAATTTCTCAAGATTTATTAATGACATTGATTGATTAGTCTTAATTCTAAATTATAACTGTTTTCCGAGCATTAATGAGCTCTGAATAGCTTTATTAATGCTAAGAGAGAATAAAACAACTATATTTTTCAAACAGTTTATCACAAGACGTGTGAACGTTTTATCGTGTTGACGCTTTCTATGTTGGCGAACGGGGTGAATTCTGCTCATGTATTTTCTAAACTAAAATTAACAGCCCTAAAATGTCACTACATTACAGTAGGTACATTAGACTTAACAAGTATTTAACGTCATTATGTTAAACAGTGTAAACATTAACTACGATTTTTAAAGCAGTAAATATGAACATACTTTCAGTTACTAAAAAAAAACAAGTAAGTTCATCGTTGGTGGTCTACTTATAAAACTCAAATGCTTAAATAAATATAAAAATTCAGATATCCACTTCATTTTAAATTTAAACATCAATGCCGACAAATAGATTGGAAGTAAAATGCATAAAATTAACTGCCATCTTAGTTGGCCACGGCCTGATAAAGTAGCGGTTCAGTGGGAATCGCATGTTCAAAATTGGCGAGCATAAATAATTTAGATCTTAATTTTATAGATAACTGTTCAGTTCTCATCTAGGTCGTGTCCCCGACTAACTGTTTCTGATAATTTTGATAATTTGACGTCTTTTGGTTTGGATGGTTGGTTAGGTTACCATACCGAAGTAGTTACCAGGAGTTTTACTTAAAATAAAAGAACAAGTGAATTTACCTAATAATTATTTTTAAATAAAATATGATTATGACTTAGTGTCTACATTAAACTAATCTGACATCAGGATTAATATTATCTACGTCTTTTTTCATTTTAAAAAAGGATGGCAACAGTTTTTAATGTTGTGAATGTCAAATTTAGTTTATGGTCATACAGAATCCACGTTGTTAGCCCGTATCTAACTGTCTGTAATTATATTACTAAAATAGTATATTATAAAAATAGTATATTATAACAAATTATTGAGATTTTTTTATTCCAAAAAACTGGAAAAACAAATATGTCACGTGAAAACTTACGAAGAGCAACTATTTCGATATGAAAAAAAATTGAACTTCTAATTTGTATGACATAAAAAGGCTGGTTTAGAACCAGAAATTCACCTATTCAGAGCTACTCATAAATAATACAGGTCACGTGGCCACTTGACTTGAATCACGTGTGGTTTAAACAAATTGATAATATGAATGACCCAACACACTACCATGGCAATACGCAAGCAATGGAATGTCTGAACGTAAAGAAAAGTTGTCGCAAACGAAAATGTTTTGCCTCTAAATGACGTTTCAATTGTTTTTCATTTTCGACATTGACGTCATGCAGTTAACGACAGCGTTGCAAAAACAAAAGAAAATAGGTACCTACTATTATTAATTATTTTTAAACTTAAAAATAATATGACAAAAGTATTTTTTTACGTATTGGTATAAATAATATAACATAGGTAGGAACAGAGGTAAGTTATAGAGTCAGACTAAAGACAGAATGGCTTAATTGTATAAAATACATCATTCGATTGGGAGTGAATTCAGATTGATGAGTGATTGAGACGAACAATAACATATGTTCAAGGCCAGAGTAAACGAGTACCATCCAAGTCTTCGTGCTTCATCTCTGGCCACAGTGTCGCTATACATCAGGCAAGTTGGTGGTAAAATTTCGACCTAAAATAAATTATCTTTAAAATATAAATATTATCTATAAGCGATGATAGCTTAGTTGGAGAAGGCCCGCCTCTCAAGCCAGAGAGAGCGGGTTCAAACCAAGCCGAGGGCACGCACATGGCATCTGCTGCATGACCAGAGCCCGGTGTATGGCGAAAAAAACAAATATGAATTGTCTATTGACTAGGCTATTCGTCAAGTCGATAGACTAGGCACTAGACCCTCGTCTGTTATCTCGACGTGCTATTTATATGTGACTGAACATAACTCTGCGACGTCCCACATTCCATTTGACATGCGATTATGATAGTTTTTGCGTAGAGACCATGTCAAAGAATTCCATCGTCATTACAGCGCTATTTTAGTACGAGGTTCGTGTAGGGCTCGATTTGTGCTAGCTTGCTTTAAAAGTGGAGGTTACGTTTTGTTGTAGTGTTTTCTGTCGCTAGAACGCTCTATGCAAGGCTAAACTGGTCTTAGGGGTCCAGCTACCACTAAAAACTAACTTGGCACATTGGCACGCATTGGCTTAAGGTTTTCTAATGCCATTTCGTCTAGAAGAAGACGACGAGCGAAGAGAGCAGGTAAAGATATTGACGGCCCTCTAAAGATAGTCAGAGTCATATAGTGCAATTTCATTCATTATTATGACTTTTTCATGTCCCTAACCTTTCTTATATAACTAATAAAATCACTTGTATTATGTATTTATTTAAAAGCTAATGATGTAGACAACCTCACTATGTTAAGGATTTTTTGTTTTTTTTTTGTCTATCTATTAAATAAATCAGTCCAAAGTGACCCCTTACAAATGCGTATATTATTCATAGGTCTATTTCCTCTAGAAGACGTTATTTTAAAAAAACTAAGAACATAGGGGTGGAGATATAGTTCATTTCATTATGCATGCCAAACTTCATCATAATCTGACAAATGGTTTCCAAGAAATTTGACAAACGCGTTTGTATGAAAAATTCAGAGCATCGCGGAACCACTTACAACTGTCAAACGTGTCAAGTTGCAAGTACTTTTTTTTATAACCTACGTTTTGACAGCTCATCGGATCTGACGTCCGATGGATATCCAGATGATAGGGAATTATTTGTTACTACAAATGTCCATTTCACAATTTTTTTCTACCAAAGCATACATATACATAAATGAGAAATTAACTTCGATCACATGTACCATAAACTATTTTGATAGAAATAAATAATATGTTACTACCCCGAACGTTACATATTCTACTGTTTTTTTTTTTGTTTTTTAAGTAGGCAATGTTGGGAAAACGATGGTGGTCTGATTAGTCGGACTTGCTTTAGTTATTATTCTATGAGTCGGACAAAGCCGTCGGACCACGTGTTCAGAGGGATAATGTTGACCCAGTTAACTTATTATTGCCATACACTAACAGGATCATATTATTATGTTTAGTTACTTATTACATGTTTATAAGACCTGCATGAATAAATCCTACTAATATTATAAACGCGAAAGTTTGTAAGAATGGATGGATGGATGGATGTTTGTTACTCTTTCACGCCAGAACGGCTGAACAGATCTGGATGAAATTTGGCACAGAGATAGATTATAGTCTAGAATAACATATAGGATACTTTTTAACTGCGGGTAAAACCGCGGGGCGCAGCTAGTAATTAATATAACATAACATATCGTCACGCCTTTCCCCCGAAGGGCTGGCAGAGGTGTAGTACAACACTCACACTTCGCCGGACGATGTTCAGTCCCAAATGTGAAAGGTGACGAGCCTGTCGTTATACACCGGGCTCCAGTAATGTTTAAGTCAGTAATTAATATAAGCTATATATATTTGAGTAATGAGTATTGACTTTGATGTATTTGTATCGCTAAGCATACATCAAAGTCTCATGAACTGTGTTTCTTTCCTAGTACGAATCCCTAAAACGTGAGCGAAACAAACATCCTAAAATTTCAATTAATTATCATCAGTCGTGCATTCATGGCATGTCTGTCAATGATACGCAAGGCCAACGCATCCTCAGGCCTTGCTGAAGCGCCGGCGCCGGACCGTGGATCCGGAGTATTGTCCAAACTGCACCATTGTGAATGGGAGGCTGAATGGGATTGGAAAGTACAAGAACTGATTTATGACACACTAGCGACCTGCCCTGGCTTCGCACGTTGTCTATAAACCTTACGTGAAAAATTATCTAACCGATGGTGAAGACTGCATCAAATCCGTTGTGTGGTTCAGTTAGCGAAATATAGGATGGAAAGACAGACACAGAAAGTTACTTTATTTTATACTAACTGCGCCCCGTGGTTTCACTCGCGGTTAAAAAGTACCTAGACTGTGCTATTCTAGACTATAATCTATCTCTATACCAAATTTCATCCAGATCTGTTCAACCATTCTGGCGTGAAAGACTAACAAACATCTATCCATTCTTACAAACTTTCGAGTTTATAATATTAGTAGGACTATGTAGAGATACGTTTAAAGCTTTGTCTTTGCCAGCGTTGCCAGACATCTCAATTTTAACGGGGCTGTCCCGATTTTTAGCCCAAAATAATGTCCTGCGCCAGACAGGCTCAACACTTTTTAGAGATCGCAGTTATTGTTATTAGTATTCGTTTTTTTTTTATCATTATAGTAGACTTAATTTTAGAATTCAAACGAAGAAGTAAGGAATATAAATAGTATTTCCGTTTTTTTTTTCTTAAAAGCAACTTGCATATAACTTGCAATAGCAAGTCTTCGAATCTTTGAATATTTTTACGCAAAATGTTTCGAAATCCTGCTCCGCCCAAAAAAATCTGGCAGCGCTGATCTGTGATCCTAGGAATGAGCCCTGAGGTTGTAAAAAGGAGCTTCGCTACACAAAAGCTGATATCATCAGTAGAGGTCATTGACATTGGATAAAACTGGTTTAGAACAGCTGATTTGTGTTTTGCAAGAGCCATAGTTTAGTTGTTGACCAGGAGGTCTACCATGACATCTTATTGACATGATCTTTGTTTTGTTTTCGATATTGCGTGACTATGGACCTTATTGCGCGGCGATACGATTCATCATTAAAAATTAGATGTCATGATGGGCCTCCAGAATCTTTATTACCATTATAAAGTAAGTACAGCAAGCTGCTGACAGTTCTTTTCTAAAAATTCCAACAAAATGTTAACCGAATGCACTGAAAACTGATAAAATGCTAAATATCGACCTGATCCAGCCATCACCGTTTTTTTATAATTGTACCAGGCGCACCAGTAAGAGACACCCTCGTATGGTGGTAATTCCGCCAAAACGCACTAAGCGTTTGAAGTCAACTTTTCTTGTAAGAACTGCAGAGGTGTAGAACTCGTTGCCTGCGTCTGTCTTTCCACCTATATACAATTCGGGGGTGTTTAAGAGTAAAGTGAATAGGTATCTCCTAGGCAAGCGTGTTACACCTTCGATCACGTCGACGCTTCCCATCAGGCGAGTCAGTGGTCAAACGTATGCCTAGATTGTTGTAAAAAAAATACATTTATAAACATGTATGACGGCGCGTGACATCAATAAATAATGAAAATCGACGACGCTGTCCCCTTATTTTAACGTTCCTGAAGTTTGACGCCGACCATAGACGCTCGTGATAGCGAGTTCACGGATCAGAAATCAGATACAACACCTCGGCCTTCCTGACTTTCCCCGTTATCAGAAGTGGGATGTCACAGCGCGGCAGCCTTTCCTACTTTCCCCGTTATGTGTATATTTATTATTTAGCAATAATTATAGGTAAGTATGTGAAGTACTTTTTAACGCTGATTGTCCTTTATGACAATTTACCTTGAGACTATTGGACCATCTTAAAGCATCATCATATTGCAGTTCAGCTCTAATTTGATGACGTGGTCAGTAGGTGTGAAAACAATTGTAACCTTCTCACATCCATACATGGCACATACTAAGTTTTTCATATTTACGACATAGAAACCTTCAATCACTTATCACAGTTGATGTGTTTAATAGTTGCTACGAGTAAATTGCTATCTTCTACGGGTATTTTCTAAAGACACCTACTTAGCAAGTTTTTAATTTTCACGGGTTAATGTAAAATTAAGTTTGCTCATAAAGTGATCATATCAAAGTACCATAAATAGTAATACATACTCAATATTACTGAAGTGAAAATGTAGTTTTACTTTACTACTCATATATCGAAGAACAAAAAAAAATGTTGAGGTCTATAGAGCATTAAATCGGCTCTACAAGTCCTAATGCGCGTGAATCACGAACGCAAATTTTGCCTGCGAATGGTGAATGGAGCTAAAATAAAATTATGGCAACATAACTTTAATAATAATTATAATTATAATTAAACTTTATTTCAGACTATCCATAATACACTGTAAAAGAATGAATTAAAAAAGAAGAATATTAAGATTAATAATATTAGGTGGCTTATTAGTATTTATTTTGTGTATTTTTTATTATTTTTATCTTATTATTTTTACGTCTTGTAAAATTATGTATTAGATTATTACTATTGTATTAGTATTAGAGTTTTCAAGGCCTCAACTTTTATAAATGTTCCTGTCCATTCAGGTTGCCTGGAAGAGATCCATTAAAAATCCCATTAAAAACTTAGTTAAGCCTTATTTAAGTACTATTGTAATTATTTTATGTTTTTAATAAAGAGTTGTTGTTGTTGTTGTTGTTGGTGGCAATACCCAGCCATTGTCGGTACGTTGCAGACCGCAGCAGGCGAGCTGCCAGTCTCCTAATAATGCAGTTTTTACACCTGTCGACCCTGGACATGAATGAGGCGATCCGTTTGCGCTGAATCGCGTTGAGTGTATCGACGCGAGCATCGAAGAACATTCCGGACGCACTACAGCTCCGCGAAAACCCCATCAGTTGCCTTAAGATGTTATTGTATGCCACTCTGATGGAATTTAAGAAACAGGAACCTCTAGCAATAAACGACCTCAGCGTAAAACGGAGTACACGCTAGACTTCTGCCCATTGAATTATTAATGCGTGCATTACTATCAAGTTTGTACTACGATGTAAATCAAATACAAATTAGCTACGTAATTGATGTAACATGCTATAACAGCACATAATTGATCAATTAACACTCCAACATGTAAGGCATACATGAATTTATATTAAAATGTTAATAAATTCAGGAAAGTATGAAAGCAATGGTTTTGACTATGATTGATGTTTCAATACTTTTTTTTGTAAATAAGTCTAATGTCAATTATGAATTTATGTGTAGGAAAAATTCTATAGTAGCCATTCCAATGTTTTTTTTCCTGACAGAGCAGTAAATAATAATTACAGGCATTTCTGTAAACATTTTGTTCAGGTTGCGGACCATACAATAAGGAAACACGGAATTGCAAATGCCATCCATCAAGTTACTTAAACTAAGTATGATTATGCTATAGTACTTGAACTTACTTAAACTATAGTATGATTATACTGTAGTACTTAAACTTACTTAAACTATAGTATAATTATACTATAGTACTTAAACTTACTTAAACTCAGCATGATTATAAACTTAACTTACTTGTAGCTTGGGGGCGTAGGTTCGATTCCCACCTAGGGAAAACATTTATGTGATGAACATTTGTGTTTGTTCTATGTCTGGGTGTTGATATGTATTTAAGTATGTATTTAAAAATATCTAAGTATGTATACCAGTCTCTGGCAGCCATAGTACAAGCTTTGCTTAGTTTGGGGTCAGGCGACCGTGTGTGGAAATGTCCCGAATTTATTATTATTATTATTAAACTAAGTATGATTATGCTATAGTACTTCAACTTACTTAAACTTTAGTATGGTTATACTGTAGTTAAAGAAAAAACAAAAATAAACGAAAAAAGCACCAGTTGAAAATTATGCGATTGCATAACATCCAATTCGCAAATTGGTGTTATTTTTTCGCACATACATCCGGAGGGCTATTTTTATAGGTCATCATATTTTTTGTCACTGTCTCTTTCGTTTCAAAAGTCATAGGAGTGAGAGGGACTTATAAATATTTCGCGCCTCAATGATAGTGGCCTGGTGAATGCGCAGCCTAAAACTTGGCGCCTACATCTTCGTTTCTTCTTTATCTCTTCTCTACATTCTATCTACTATTATTATAAACGTGAAAGTTTGTAAGAATGGATGGATGGATAGATGCATGTTTGTTACTCTTTCACGCCAGAACGGCCGAACAGATCTGGATGAAATTTGGCACAGAGATAGATTATAGTCTAGAATAGCACATAAGATACTTTTTAACCGCGGGTGAAACCGCGGAGTGCAGTTAGTAAAATTATAAAACAAAGTCTCTTTCCGCGTTGGTCTGTATTATATCGCGCGGTTATGCATATCCGCTAACTCCTCCTAAACCACACAACTAATTTTGATGTGATTTTTACCATCAGCTAGATTTTTTTTTACGAAAAGTTCATAGTACTGTTCGATAAAAATTACTCAGGCTTAGATAAAAATTATTCAGATAACGTTCTTTTCGACTTTCAACTTTTTGCTCAAGATATTTGCGATCTTGACAAAGTGAAAAGTATTTTTGAGGCAGACGGTGCGCCGGAAGTAATAAGGACGTAAACTTTAAAGTTTACATCGGCCTGCGAATTACATACGTACGTAGTCGGTCAATATTATTTGATGTGAGACGTAAAATGGTGAAAGTATTGAAGTGGTATCGAGCGTTGAGAGTGAGGACGTAATTTTGTTTATTGCTGAGCCTACGTCATCTTTCTGTCGGTCTGTGCATGATCAAAAACAGGGTCTGGCATTCCGGAAGCAAACACGTAATGACGACACTCGTCATCATCATCCATCCCTTTCGAACTATTTGTAAATGACTTATTTCGGTCTTGCTTAGGCATCGATTGACGTCAATAGGTGTTGCCCACGTGACCGGAATGCTATACCTGGCGGAGTATACCTGGCTGGTATAGTGGCCAGTCAGCCAGTGTCTCTGTCTATTTATTTATTTATTTATTTTTGGAAAACATACAGTGTTATCCATACTGTAATAGTAAATTAGAAAAATAGATTGACTAATTTACTATTACAGTACGCACCATTAATTAGTTTTCACATTCCGTTCTTTTACAATTGTACCAAGCGCACCAGTAAGAGACACCCTCTCATGGTGGAAATTCCGCCAAAACGCACTAAGCGTTTCAAGTCAACTTTTCTTGTAAGAACTGCAGAGGTGTGGAACTCGTTGCCTGCGTCTGTCTTTCCACCTAAATACAATCCGGGGGTGTTTAAGAGTAAAGTGAATAGGTATCTCCTAGGCAAGCGTGTTACACCTTCGATCACGGCAACGCTTCCCATCAGGCGAGTCAGTGGTCAAACGCATGCCTAGTATGTTATAAAAAAAAAAAAAAAAAAACATATACTTAGATTCTAAGTACACAACTTGTTTACTATCAATGTAGAAATCAAAACCAATCAAAACTAGTCCTCCAAGGGGTTATATATAAGAAGCTAAGAGCCGCCGTCAAACCAAATATTACTCATGGAATTGCGAACTTTGTATACCGGTGAGTTGAAAAGGTCAAACTCAGATAAGTCCATGCTATTTATAGTGGAAGTGGATCTGACAAAGAATGAATTTCTTCTATAGTTGGTAGCACATTGGGGGACATTTAAAAGTTTTTGGTGCCTACGAGATCGTGAGGGTGTTATTATACCTATCTTGGAGAGGAGTTCAGGTGAATCAATTTGAGACTGCATTATTTTCATTAACATTACTACATCTGCAATCTCACGTCTTTTCCGTAGGGGTAGCATATGTTGCCTTTTACATCTAGCTTCATAGTTGTCGTCATATATTTTGCATTTGTACTGTAGGTGTCTCTCTATCTGTCTGTTTCTAAGAGGAAGAGTTCTTGAAGACCTTTTAAGAACTTTTTCTCTCTCTCTTTTTCTCTTAAGGGTACATTCTAATCATCAATATGAACAACTTTAACTACGGAGCCAACTCTGAAATCGAAAAAGAAAATTGGCTGTTCCTTAAATTTTTTCTCAGGCCAATGAGTTTTTTGTATGAAACAGCTGTTTTTTTTTGAGATTTCAGGATTGGCTTCATAGCAAAAGTTAAAACATAAAAGTTATAACATAATTGAGGAGTACAATGAACCCTTAAGAGGTTTTTGGTGAGTTACCCAAAACCCTGTACCTGTCCCACCTTTTCGTATCAGAATTTTACCTTTGGAACCGTAAAAAGTAGCTGATACATAAATAAATTTCCACATTTCTAAACAAATCATTAAAAACAAGTGAAAAAGGGCAGTCCCCAAACGTGTTTTATTAACGTTTTCTGTTTGCTCTATCGTAAAAACTGTAGTAAGCACAGTTACACACAAATGTTAAACTTGGTGAGATCATAGTATAAACACTAAAAACAAATAATTACAATCGGTCAAGCATGAATCGGCTTGATAACTTAGGTACAGAACCCTCTGTACGCGATCTGACTCGCATTAGAATGTCTTATTTTTTGTGTTGGTTGACATTTGATCGCAGCTCAGTGACACATGACTTCTGGTGAACAAATATAAATAAAATTTTAAAACCCCTGACACTGATTTTCAACGATTCAACGATTTTTTTCAAACATAGCTCACTCCCGACTAATTCACCTCTCAAACAAAACAAAAAAACAAAATACAAAATCTGTTAATCCGTTCGGGAGCTACAATGCCACAGACAGACACACATACACACACACACACACACACACACACACACAGGTCAAACTTATAACACCCCACCGTTTTTACGTCGGGAGCTAAAAATAGAACCAATCCGTCAGAATTAAAAACATTTGCCGCTTTGGAAATATTTACAAAGACTTACAACACTTTTAACTTGACTTTTGACTTACTTAGTTGCTAGATACGTTAGTTCTAAGAATATAAAGAAGCACGATGAAAGATTATCATAATTATCGTCTTCCACAACGTCTCATAAACTGCTACCTAATCTGTGGTACCTACATATTACCAACAAAGTTGATGGGAATATTAAAACCAACACTGATACTCCCTAAACGGCGTTACACGTAACAGCTGTTATTACTGTTGGCGCGAAACTCGATCTTATTTCATGGCCCGCCATTAAAGCCATAATGAGCGAATTATGCTTCACCTTGTTGCACGTATCGTGTTTTCATCATGAAGGGCCCACTCTAAAATAAACATTACAAAACTGTAGGGACGAAAGTTTAAAAAAATGGGCAAGCAATTTCGTATTTTAACTATTTGATGTAAGAATCAAATTGCTCCGACTGCAAAGATAGAGCAATTCGATTGAAAAAATATCGATTACGATGATCGTACCAATTCGATTGCAAAACGGAGGCTTTGTTCCATTGTTTGGAAACTGGGTGGTCGGTGTTCCAAATTCAAATTCGATTAGGCGGATTTTCATTTTGGAATCTATTGCGCAATGACAGTGACATTTCTCTAGCTGTTTCGAAAAAAACGATGCTCTAAAAAACTAATGGTTTTAGTTTTTTTTTTTTTCGAAATTTACCACTAAGCGTATCATATTATAAATAAATAATTACTACACAAAGCTTATTTATTGGCGCTTGCTCGTCTTGTTTTTGTAATACGCTACTTGGACTGGTTTTTGCGTTGAAAAAACTAAATTAAGGCTATTAATAACATTTCTTTAGCACGAATACCTTACTAATTTACGCCAAATGAGTTTTATAAAATATGTAGGATACATAACTGAAGCCCGGTGTATGGCGACAGGCCTGACTCCTGTCACATTTAGGACTGAATATCGTCTGACGAATTGTGGCTGTTGTATTACACCTCTGCTAGCCCCTCGGGGGAAACGCGTGACGATACGACGATATGACATGACGATATGTAATGTAGTAAGCAATTGTAAAATCCATTAACATTATCAGTTCGTAATAAGAAAGCATCTGTTTTTGTTGTTAAATACCAAAGCATTTTTTTTTGTACCTGATAAAATGAGATATTTAATCGATACAAAACAAAACAATAGCTACCTTTTTCACTCTATTGCCAGGGCTAGTACTTTGGTTTTTACTAACAACTTTCGAAAATCATTCTTTCTTCTATTTAAATCTTTAAAAAGATTCGTGGTTTTTTTTTTTAAATCTTGTGGCAGTGGTTTTCCTATATACTTTTTAAAAGTAAAAATGTAGTCAACTTTTTTCGTTATCGTTTTGGATCCTTTTCCTGCTTTTAACCATAGTTCCTTATCGTTTCCACCAGTGGCGCTTTATTGAAATATATTCGAAGTCAGACAGAAAAAAAGTTAACCTTACTATCTCATGGTAACGGTGCGTTGGTAAGTGGTACTAAACGGGAGTATACAAAAAAAGGAGAAAATCAGTTTAATAGCATTTTTCTAACTAGTAACATTGTTAAAATAAAAACAAAAAACCCGCCTGCAAAATGTTGTACCCTACGTCACATCCACCATAAAGACGATTCAAATGAAACCTCACATTTCGAAATCCATCAAGCTGTATAGGCTGTAGGGCGTGCCGAAGAAACCTCATACATACATACCCATATACATACCTTCATACACACATACACTCGAAAAACATAACCCTCCTTCTTGCGCAGTCGAGTAAAAAGTCGAATTTCTTAGAGTTCCCAACATAATTTTAATGTAAAGAGGAAATAAAATAAAAGTCAGTAAACGGAAAGTCTAGACCGTCATAAATTACCTAATAATTCTACCCCACGGGTGAAATAAGTTAAATCTTAACATGTGTAAATTACTAATGGAAACCAGTACGACTTTGACCTCAGAGACCTCATGTAACGAACCGGCTCTGAAAATCGGTGCCAATGCCGTCGGGAAAGAAAAAAAAATAGCGCTACAGCAACAAATTTATCTGTGCTGGTGGCTAAATGTAGGAACTAAATTTTTCACAGAATCCTGCCACTTACGTTTTGAAAATGCTATGGTGGCTTACCCACTCATTTATACAGATACCGTGGACTGTGGGCGGCTTTTTTTAATTCTTATTTTTCTGGCAAGTAAACAAATAAACCGGACTGTGACATGTAGCGACCTTTTAAATCTGGTTGTATTTTTTTTTTGCAATCGATTGCAACGTTTTTGGAGGTCTTTAATGCATTATTAATTTATATTTCTTGCGGGAGGTTTTCGTATCTACCTGTAAAATCTATAGATACGAAAGATAGGTCTAGTAGACCTAAATAATATAACATTTTGGCAATATCAAAATAACTTACGAAAATAATTGTATTTTTATTAAGTAGGGTCAGCTGGGGCAAATGCGTCTGTGGGGCAATTGCGTCTTTCGAGAATTACTGACACACCCTTCACAAATTAGGCGCCACCTACATATTTAGTTGTAATTAGTTTGACTGCCTCGGTGGCTCAGTTGGTAGTGAACCTGCCTTCTGAGCTTGGGGGCGTGGGTTCGATTCCCACCTAGGGCAAACATTTATGTGATGAACATTTGTGTTTGTTCTATGTCTGGGTGTTAATATCTATTTAAGTATGTATTTAAAAATATCTAAGTATGTGTATCAGTCTCTGGCAGCCATAGTACAAGCTTTGCTTAGTTTGGGGTCAGGCGACCGTGTGTGGAAGTGTTCCGAATTTATTTATTTATTTAATAATCTGCCTAATAGATTAGCTAGTTGCCTAATTTGAAATGGGTTTGTCAGTAATTCTCGAAAGACGCCATTGCCCACAGACGCATTTGCCCCAGTTGACCCTACTTCATTCTTATTAACTTAAAAAACAAAAACAAAATGACAATTTAAAGTTTAGTTGAAATAGTGACACTATCGACAAGACAGAATTACCAACAACATACATATCATCATGCCTTTCCCCTAAATGCGATAAAAAATAGCGAAGGCAGCATAGTTGGGAGAAGGTCCGCCTCTCAAGCCAGAGGGAGCGGGTTCGAACCCAGCCGACGACACGCACCAATTTGTTCATTATTCATATTGTATGTCATCTGCTACATGACTGGAGCCCGGTGTATGGCGACAGACTCGCCCCCTGTCACATTTGTGACTGAATATCGTCCGGCGGAATGTGGGTGTTGTATTACACCTCTGCCAGCCCCCTCGGGGAAAGGCGTGACGATATGTTTATGTTTATGTATGCTTTCCCCTAAACAGGCTGGCAGAGAGGCCGTACCATATTCAGTTCCAAATGTGACAGAGGGAGAGCTTGCTTCCAACAACATCTTTTATTCAAATTCATATTTTAAATATTCTAGCAATACTCGTAGTTTAGCAACCCTGTAATTAGCCTGCAACGTGCACTAACGCATCGTTCATGCAATAAGTTCAGCTGAGCCGTGAGAATCTCTTGCATAATGAGTAGAAACAGCCGTTAATGAGTATAGAAATACTTGCACTTCCTGATCTAACGACCGCAGAACGATAGGATATAAATTATAGGGGTTTTTATTATGTAGAGGAGACTATTTCACAGCCACCTCTCTCTTCAGAGCAACTTCTAAAACGAGACTGCAGTTCCTTGTGCAGCTCTTTTTAAGATTGCAAAGAACAAAAGAGTGCTCTTTAACATACTCGTAGGCTCAAAGTTCGTAGGCCACCGAAAGCCTCTAACACGTCATTATGGGGTTGTTCATCAAATTCGTAGTACATATTTGGACAAAATTTATTTTGCGCTCACTACCTATCTGGCTTCAATTTAATGGTTAATCAAAAAGTCTTGAGATGATAATTATGATGCTAGTCGTCCAAATCTTTGGGTGTATTTTAAGATAAGGTATCATATCCCAGACAAAGAAAAACTTAATAGGGTGTTATGAGGGCGGTGAAACGGTATTGAAAACAACTTTTCAACTGTATATATTAAAAGTGATTAAGCAGATCATAAAATCTCACATGACATTCCAATCACTCACAATGTGGAACCAAATTTTTAAAACACTAATGATGGGAACAAAAAATATTTTGTAATTCAACCTCACGCATGCTATAAATTCATGTCTCATGCTTATTTAACTCTTTTTTGCTGTCCAAAGAAAAACAAATATTCAATTATGTGTTAAAATAAACACTTAGGCCTCGTTTAAGGAGACGCGGGGCGCTGGGCGGCGAGTGCAGCGTCACGTCGTGCGGCTCAAAAAACATAACAAAATAACATATAGCATATCGTCACGCCTTTCCCCCCCAGGGGCTGACAGAGGTGTATAACACCCACACTATTCAGTATTAAAATGACACAGGGGGCGAGCCTGTCGCCATGCAACGGGCTCCAGTTAGGTAGCAGATGACATTAAATACGCACATATAGGTACTCGTATATTCACACATTGACCAATTGGTACGTGCCTTCGGTTGGTAACAAAATTAAACACGCTCGAAAAAGCGAAAGCTCTCATACATTAGCATAGGCGAAACGTCTGTGCTTCAGCTACGGAAAAACTGTTTTCGTTTGTGGTCACATTTTGATTTTGTTTTTTTTTTTTAATGGCGGAGTTCTTCGGCTTCCAGAGCTAGAGAGAGAGAGTATTATGTTTGTTTTGCCCGCGCGACGCGTTGCTGCACGCGCCGCGCAACGCCCGCGACTCCCTAAACATGAGTTCTAAAAGTATTGACGCAATTCCATTGGTTTCTAATTACCAGGCGTCAGGGTTGCTTTTTTCAATGCAATGTATGCGGAAGTTAGTTGGGCTAACTACTATTGCTATTTAGTTTACAATCAATAATAATTGGTACTGTATTACTAACTACAAGCTCGTTGGCAATCGACTAAATACAGATAGATATTATGCAGTATACAAACATTGAGGGAGCTTTTCCACCAAAATATGGGCATTGCGAGGATGTGTAGCGAGGCAAAATTCCACCAGTGGGATCTCTTCATTTATCGTCTTCGTATATTTATTTTATTTACTTTAGTAATCTTATTGGTGAATTTTTCAATCGGTATACTCATTCTCGCGCCGTTCGTCTTTAGATGGAAAGGCAACTTAGAGCTGGCAAAATAGCGGGCAATAATATTTTTAGGGTAAAAAGAAACCCTTATGGTGAGAATCCGATATCTATCTGTCTGTCAGTGCTGATTATTTTTCCCAAAATGCCCCTTTGTTGTATAACTTAGAATAGGAGTAGTAAATCCGTGTTGTATCATTTCCTCTCTTTGTAATTTTGAACTGGACTGAAAAAGACAAAAGACAGAGTAACTATTTCAAGCCTACACCCTTCGATGGACGAGTATGTACATCGATGGATAGGGTATAGGACGCATTTAGACCTATACCTAAAGGTGGCGATATATTTGAACTCAGCGTTCGTTTTAAGTCTATAGTCAGAAGCGAATACTAAGACTGATGAAAAATGTTAGTTAACTTGACAATGAGGTCAACACTGAACAATAATATTATTTTCAGAGGTGACTGACGGACAGTGATTAGGACTTTATTGTTAGCACTTAGACATCATTATGTAGTGTGTACATCTTTTGTTAGGACAGAGTTATGGTAATTTCCCATAATTTTCTCTAGCTGTGAAAAATTGGAAATCATCTCATTTGACATGGTTTTCATACTAATTCTGAGCTTTAAAACAGTGGAACGGATCGTCTCATTTTGTTTTGCGCAATACTTTTTCTTCTTCTGCTTTTGTTTAAACTGGGTTTTATTGAACTCTTGTTACTTTAAACGAGTTAATACAGTGAGAGATTCTAAAGTATTTCTCAAATTAAACTAAGTTAAATTATAACAATTTTGTAAGGTTAAAGTTAGACCTAAGTTCACTTGAACTCATTAGTTCTATAAACACTAACTCATTTTTTCTAAAATAATAACTACCGAACTGCAATGGTTATTCTTATTCCTAATAAGTTGTTTTCATACGGTAGAATAGTAATACAAATCAATAGGTATACCATGTTAAATTATTTTGACTGCCTCGGTGGCTCAGTTGGTAGTGAACCTGCTTCCTGCTGCTTGGGGGCGTGGGTTCGATTCCCACCTAGTGCAAACATTTATGTGATGAACATTTGTGTTTGTTCTTTATCTGGGTATTAATATCTATTTATGTATGCATTTAAAAACATTTATATGTGTATATTTATCAGTCTCTGGCAGCCATAGTACAAGTTTTGCTTAGTTTGGGGTCAGAAGAGCGTGTGTGAAAATGTCCTTTATTTTATTTAATATTGTGACCTCTTGCACTAAAATGGAATAATAATTATAACAGTTTCGCTACCTGACCAAAAATCTGGTGCATGTCAAAAATACCTGACCAAAAATAAGCTGACAAAAATGGATGTCGTGTTTGAGATTTAAAAAAAACAATGGCACCTACACCAACAATACTTGCCGACGGCTATAACCTAGTAACGGCATACGTTCAGACTTAAAACTATATTTGGTAAGAATATATTAAACGTGGCGCAAATACAGATAGCCTAGCCACATGTCCAATTTCACAATGCATGAAACAATAAAACGTAAGAAAAAATGAGCTTTACTCCAAAAGGATACAGTTTAAAATCGCAGTAAGATCATTCGACAGGTGGTTTGCAACGTTTTTAGGGCAAGAAGATGGAATCTCTAATCTAAATATGGCAACGGCGAATTAAATATGCTCAGGTTAGTCAAATATTTAAGTGCATTCTTAGGAATGTATTATGCAAAGGTTTACTTAAAAGACGAGACACAAAGGCGTCGTATCTACTTAAATGTATCTAAGCGAAACTAATCCAAGGCCTATAAAAGTATTTGCATCACTTTTCAATTTCACAATTAATAAAGTTATGTGTCCATTAATTTTAAATTATCTAAACTAAGATGAAACAAAACTGACACCATTTATAAACCGCAGTGTCGAAAACATCATAAAAGATTAAAATAATAAGAAAGTCAAGCTCACACTTAAAGAAATACGAAATGAAACAGACCAATAAATAGATGCATATCAATTAATAGTTCTCTTGATTACTATGAGAAGCGGAAACATGAATGGAAATCAAATTAAATCAGTAAACACTGGGAAGACGATAAATCACGAACGACACAAAGTTTCTCCATTCGACGGTCAGCCTGACCGAGACCTAATCTTACATAATGCTAATATAATGTTACAATAATGTTACATTGGCGAAAGCCACAGGTGTTAGATAGTTCACACAGAAAAATATAAACAGTAGTACAACTCTTATACTCAAACAAACTCCTTCAGATCCAATGCTATTACATTTTTGAACATTTTACCCGAGTCATAAACCAACCTTAAAGGAAATCAATATAAACAAACACTTAAAAAATTTCGTGTGGAGAAAGCATTACACCGTAGGTGACTTTGTAAAAAAAGGAATGCATGGCGGGATATTGACATGGCTGCGATAAGTAATAAAATCTTATTTAAGTTCTTTAAGTTCATTGTGATAGTTTTATTTTATTTTATTGTTATTTTATTTAAATTGTTTTAAATGACCAGCTGACGTGCATTGTAAAATTTATAAATTTTGTGTAGTTTTATAAGACATATTTTTGGCAACTTGTATTGATAATTTATTAGTATTTTTTGACGTTCAAAAGTTATATTACCAATTATTGTACCAATCATTGTAACTATATCTATTTGATACAATAAATTGAATTGAATGATTTGAAGCTAGTCCGGCGACCACTTTAGACAAACATTTCGTCTGGAAGGAGAGAGCAAAGAGAGCCAGTAAAGATACTGATGAGTCTCTAGAGTTATCTATAGAGTAATAAATTGAATTTTTTACCATTTACTACGACTTTCGTACTTAACCAATCATTCTTATAACACTAAGAATTTCTCTTGTATTATGGAATAATTTAAAAGCTAATGATGTAGGCAACCTCCTTATGCAAAGGGATTTTGATTTGCCTTGTCTAACAATCAAATAAATCGGTCAAAACTGACTTCTTACAAATGCAGATATATTTAATAACTCTATTTTCTCTTAAAAGACGTTTTCGCTTGCTAGTGTATTACTTCATTGCAGTCTCTCAGAGGGGCAGGGGTGGATGAATGAAACGTTACTTTCACATTCGATATTATATTTTCCTACGATACTCTACATTGGTCAAGTGGGCAGGGAAGACTGAGCGGTGTACATGTGCGCCGCTGCATCTCGCCTACGTTGCATTATTACATTGTAGCGCACACCGCTACAACGTTTTAAAAAAAAACAAGAACATAGGGGCGGAGATATAGTTCATTTAATTGTACTTGCCAAATTTCAAGAAAATCTGACAAATGGTTTCCAAGAAATTTGAAAAGTGCGTGTGTATGGAAAATTCAGAGTACGAGTATATCGGTACCCTTAAGAAGCACAGTACAACTTTTATTAGTCTTAAGTATGAAGCAATTTCTTGCTGACAACAAACTCAACAAATGGATACTTTGTCTACTGCCAAGTTCAGTATACTATGCTGGTGTCATACCGTCTTTGCATATCCGCCGGCCAATTTCGAATTTCACCGTGATGGACCGGTTTAATCGATTCGAATGCAGCCTCTCTCGATTAAGATACCGATTTACTGATTACATCGATTTCTGTTATACAATAAGGATGAATACAATGGAATTATAGATGACACGGTCATCTTGATTATGCGAAGGCTGACATTAGAGTAATAACGTCTTTTATTAACAGTTGGTAGGAATTTAAATAAAACGTTACTGGGGAAGATGGTTATGTAATAAAATAGAATAAAAAATAATGGATATAAAGATAATGTATATGCTTATAATGTCAGTAATAATCATTGCAATTAAAATCGTCATCTCGATGGGAAAGCGGTTACAGTGAGCTTGAGTTTTTAAATTACTTCTAGACTCGCACCTCGTCATCGCCACCGTGCCTCTTGAACTTGTTGTAAATTACGTATTCTGGTCTTGCTTACACTTCGACTGACGTCACTGCGTGTCGTCTGCGTGACATTTTTGTCTTGGAACGCTATAATACCTGGTGGAGTATTATACGATGGTCGTAGCCTAACATTTTGTTTGTCCTCTTATATCGTGTGTTGTCTATTTTTCATTACGTAGTACGCTGAAGAGGTTAGTTGATAAGATTGCAAACTTATTATAATTTCTTAAGTTCGTAGAGGTACTTGGGCTACTTGGATTGTATGAAAAGAATACACACAATCACCACTTTGATGACTGCGTGGGCGCACAAACTGGTGGCTTAATTCACGAGTTACTTAAGTCTGAATCAAAATTTGTCATTTGCGGAATTCGATACAAAAAAAATAATTTCCACACCTACTTACCGAATACCTACTGATATTTATCGGTTGGTTGAATAAACAACAGGATTATCAAGCGTAAGTAGGTAACTTTTAAGCCACCATAGCCATTCCCCTCAGTTTCTTGCCTGTTCTTCTGACTGAGGCTCCCTTTCCGAACAAGGCGGTCGAGTCATCGTTGATAATAATTTTATTTTATTTTTAACCGTAACTTCAACCGTCCCAATTAGGGCCCTAGAGCAAGCTCCTTTTGGGCTGCCAGGGCATTTCGACGCCCCTCCCTCGGCGACAGCCCAAGCCGAGGCTGTACCTTAGAGGTGCCTTTGCGCTCGTCACCCTTAGTCGTCAAAAAAAAACCACCATAGTTATTAACGTTGCATAGCCTCGGAATAGTGACAGTCTTTTGTCTTTTACGATCGACTTCAAAGCTTCAAAAGAAATAAAAAGACAAAACACTGTAAGTATACCTATACAAAGTTTATTGGTAAGGAGGAAGGAGTTTAACAGCATTTAGCAGCTGCAAAATCATCTGACCGTCTCCACAAAACATCTTGCAAAATAAAACACATAATCCTAAAAGGTAGGCAGTTAGGTACAAACGAGTTAAATCTCGTTCGATTCTGAGCTCGGTCAGTGAACCCTCGGACCACGCCTTACGGACTCGGTCAGACCAAGATGCCTTTCTTTTCCGTAATTATTGAGATTTTCTTTTGTTTTCTGAAGAGGGTCGATAAACTTGTAAGTTCGATGACAAATTAAAAGCCAATACGTACATTTAGGTAATGATGTTACGTAGTTCCTACCTGCGAATTATAAGCCTGCTAAATTTTCTTACATTCAGTTGTATGGTTCAGAAATAATACAAATTTATCCTATAAATTTTAATCGACTAACTAATAAATTTTGATCGGGCTTTAGGGAGCGAAGCGTCTCAAGCTGCGACAAAAATGCTTTCATATGTCAGTTTCCTCTCCGGATCTCTCTCCGAATGTCAGTCTGGATCTTTGTCATCCTCTACAGGTCGTTCTTAATCAATTACCTTTAAAAATTGAAAAAGTTTTGTTAGGACAAACGTCAGCCGCGAGATTCACAGCTCACAAAGCCATTAGTAAATGATAAGTACACAATTTCACTGACATAACATTTTTATTACTGTTCCCAACTGCAAGTAAATATTATGTTTTAAACAATACTATAATTACCATGTCTAAAATGCTATTAACTATTAAGGGCAGGGCTATGGTATTTAAAATACCCGTAAAACGTCCGTATCCGGTGGTCCAAGGACATACAAGCTCACGTATAATGATACAATCAACTTCCTTAGTGAAAACACTTGCCATATGTTTCGAAACACAATGACTCATGTTTTGGGGCTGATGTGTACAAAAAGATAGAACTTGGTTGAATCAAACATATTTTTAGACAAGTGACTCTGTGGTTTTTCTTTAGATCATACCAGAGATAAGTAAACCAGTAGACCAAAATGTTTTTAAAATTGCGCACTGCGATGATGGCGCGCAGAGCTTTTCATAGTAATGTTAAGTAATGTCTATTCTATTCTAATAAATTAATTGCGCTTCAAAAGATTTCTGATTGGAAGGTCCAAAATTAATTGATGCAATCCGCACTTAGATTAGCATAAGAAATAGGAATAGACAATTCAACTGACTTTTACCCGACTGCGCAAGTTTATGCTGCGTCTGCGCACGGGTTATGTTTTTCGAGTGTGTTGTATTTAAAGTATTTTTATATATGGATGTGGATATGTTTGTATGTATGTATGAGGTTTCTTTGGCACGTCCTACAGCCTAAACAGCTTGATGGTTTTCGACAAGTGAGATGTCATTTGAATCGTCTTGATAGTGGAAGTGACATACAATATTTTGCAGCCAAATTTTTGTTTTTCTGTCAATAATGTTACTTGTTATGAACTTAATTTCACGTAGTAAAAAAAATAAACTGTTTAAATTCACTTTACTTGAAAAAATTGAACCGAAATTAAACGAGCCATAAAAATTAATTCACTCCTACCTTCTCATGTGAACTGTTGATAAGAATACAACAGAACATTGCCCTCCTTACAATATAATTAGGGTAAATAGGTACATTCCACAGCACCTGTTTCCATAATGAAATATAATACAAAATGGTAAAGATGGAGGACAAGATTAGAAGTAAGGTTAAAATTTTCCACTCAAGTAAAACGTACCTAAAAGTAAGCTCATTTTGTCGGTTGGATGACCTTTGGATGGAATTAATTTTGAATTTAAGCAACATCTAATGCTAATGTTCGAATCAGTAATGACTTCATAAGTTTTGGTGTTTCATTTGCTTGGTTTAAACCTACGCGATGTTTATGTACTCCTGGTACAATTCTCAAATATAATATCTCATAATATTTTCATCTAAGTATATGTATTATTTTTTTTACTTTAGGTATCTATTCAAAACTTAGTTTTATTATCAGTTTGAGTAAATTTAGTACGGCAAAGTAGCCAAAAACCGTTATGACGACATCTGTTTAGTTTTCCAGCTATTCTTTAGAATATGTTGATTTTACCGAGATGAAAGGTAGCATAGCTCTTTATCCCAGGTTTACACTCTCCATTTCAAATTTCACTCAAAACTTTTGAGCTTTTTTGACTTGAAGAAGTAACAAACATACAAATCATGCGTACTCATTTGCTCACACACTCATTCAATCTAAATTTTGTACACATTACTTGCAGTTCAATTCATCTCAATTTTATTTAACCAATGTTTTCTGATTTTATAGCGCCAATTGAATAATAAGTAGGTATATCAGTCGTTGTAGGCATGTTTACATAAGTGTTTTGTTTTTATTAATTATTAACAAGTGTAAATTTTATTGCAGAGTGAGCAATAAAGAGCAAAAAACGAACCAATAAAGTAAACATAATAAATTAATTGATAGCATTTATGAATAGTGTCTAATGGATTTGCCATTTACTGATACTCATGAAAATTAAGGTTGCCATTTTACAATGTACCTTGCTTTATAGGTAAGTGTGTTTAATACTGAGTGTGTCGAGTAAACAAGATTATTCTGTTGACCTTTCGGTTTTAGTGCAATAAAACCATTAGTTTTACCAAAACCGCTCGCAAATTATGTGATTCTCTAGTTATTTCAATGCTAATTTTAATAGTTTTGGATACCATCTGTTGCAAATTTTTATTCTTGGCTAATTTTGCTAGTGAATATTTTTTTAGGGGTTTTGAACAATGTGTAAAGAGTATTTAAAAAATGGGTCGTAATTTTGTATTTGTTGTTGTAGAGACATCGTATTTCAGAGAGCGAAGAATGTATTACCGAAGAAAATGGGAAAATAAGTGCGGACAGATTAGAGTGAGTACCTAGCGTAGAACGGTCAAAGAAGATTGACTTAGATAGTCTTTTTAGGTAAAAAAAGATCTGAATAATCAAAAGGAATCTCGAATCAAATTAATGGTAAATATTATTGAAAACAGCTTATTCACATGCAGTAGGTAAATAGGCATGTATATAAATTAGAGGAAAGGCCTAAAATAATAATGATTCTAAAATAACTTTAAGAAAAAACAAAACTAACCTTTAGTATTAACGTAGCTCTTCAAAACCATGTAACAGCAGTCTGTGAACAAAAAGAATTCATTAATAACAATGTTTACAAACATTTCGCGCATTAGACGCACCTACCTAAATGCTCAGATAATGTTCAAAACTATTTAGAGTTGCGTAACATAACGCTATTAAAAATCGCTTAAATGTTGCTTGTAACAACATAAACAGTACCGCCCACATACGGAAGTCTATAGATTAAAGAAATTAAATAACGTATTAACCAACGAAAGTGAAAATAACGAAAGTAAGAGGTGATCAAACGAGACGGGTTCATCGGCGGCGGCCATCTTGACGAAATCTTGCATACGACATGAGTTTAAATGTTAAAATTAATATGGAAGAGGGCGCTGTTGATGTTACTATGTTTCTCTCATTTTAACACTAGGGAGAAAATAAAGATAACAGCTGTAGTTCTACTTTTGACGAATTTATTAATTAGTCGAAATAGTAGTCTTCATAAAATAACTGAGTACTTATTTATGAGCTTTTACCAACGTACTTAATATTCACTATGGTTTATTTTATCCTTTACCAAAATAAGTTACAATTGTACAAAAAAAAATATTAGTTTTGAAAAATTGTATATTTTTCAATAAAAACTCGTCCTATTTAGGTATTTTGTCTTTTTCCTTCTTTTACATTTTTAACTTGATCGAAATAGACAAAACACTGAACAACTATTCCGAGGCTATGCAACGTTTATTAATAAGTGGGTTAATGTGTAAATAGTAAATGTATGTGTTTAGCAAATAGCAAAAACTGCAGTTCTCACGCAATCATAACTATTATTGTAAATGCGAAAGTTTGTAAGTGTGTTGTTTGTCACCTACTTCTTCACGGTTTAAACTTCACTTAGAATTTGAGTATTTTTTTGGAATGACAGATTCTATTTCACACAGACAAAATTAAGGTTTTATAAAATCGGGTGCCACCGCGTGCCGCACCTAGTTTCCGAATTAAGCCATTGTTTCGCTTCCGGATACCGGTGCCGGAAATTAATGCTTTTTATGCACGTTTTAGCGCAAGTGACGTTCGAATTCGTAACTTTATGACTTGATCTTTTTACCGAATAGTGAACCGAGGTGTTTCCCATGCGGTCCACTGACTCCAGCGTAATTAGTAGTCTGCTCGCGTATTTGATGCTCACAAAAAAGGTAAGCATAACGGATAAGGATGAGAGCATGATGTTTAGCCAGTTATGTACCGGTCAAGAATAAATTAAACTACGTTTTTTTAATACTTTTACAGTTTGAATGACTTTGTAGCGTTGATGAGCGAGGAAACCAGGTATGGTGCCAGCTGAATTTATATTGCGGTTACAGCACAAAGTCTGAACGGTTTCATGTTTGAAAACAATTATAATCTAAGGCTTTGTCCTAACTCAGCAAACTGTGAACGGCTAACTGTTTGCTTAGAGCCACCCTATAGGTATGTTTCATATGAAATGTTCTAACAGCGCATACTGTACGCAGTTTGCGGTGTCTCGCTTGCTGCCTCATTCAGCGAGTGAGCGATTCGCATTTTGTTTTCTACAGTTTGCCGTTTACTCTACATCAAGCTTGAACAATAAGCGACTTAGCGTCAGCCAGCGGACAGTCTCGCTCACAGTTTGGTTAGTTAAGACGAAGCCTAACGATTCTAGCTCGAAGGCATGATCTTCGAACCTGTTAAGACTAGGAAGTGCATTCCAGTTCTAGCAACACCTAAATAACTATTTTAATATTGCTGACCAATTGCGAATTGCATAACTTCATCGATTGGCTCCATGCCTTAGGTGATGCCAGATGCAATACAGCAGGTGCAAATTTAGCAGTTATATAACTATGTAACGACGTTTCAGTGATTATTTTTAGCGTCGAATAACTGTTATAACAATTAAGTTGTGTAATCGTTTTGTGTAGACGTAAACGATTGATGAATGAAGGCAGGTTGCACGCTGGACGTTTCAATAGCTTTTTTGTGATAGCCTTGCGTCTGACCGTTACCTATGCGGTCTATGATGGAGCATGCTTGCCTACAAGAAACTAATTAACTAGTGACTTGAACACACTTAGACTGCAATCGCTAGAACTGCCTCGCATGCTAATAATAATCTTTTCCTAAAAATACGCCACATATTACGGCCGATGGGGCAGAAAAATTCTCGAGGGGCGACCAAACCGGAAGACGCAGCGTGGGAAGGCCTGGACTGGTGGTGGACACCATACAAGGTGGACTAACGTTCTGGTGAGGGTCGCGGGTAGCCGCTGGATGCGGGCAGCGCAGGAACTGTCGTTATTGAGATCTTTGGAGGAGGCATTTGTTCAACAGAGTGGACGTCATCCGGCTGAAATGCTGATGATGATGCCAAATAATTTAATGAACTATCAGGAACACACGTAACATATTGTATTCCAATCTAGCAGCTTGCAAAATAAAAATATATTTGCAAGTAAGTATATATTTTACCGTTTCACACAATAACAAGTTCAAAAGAAATTCTTATTTAATGAGGTTTGTTTTGCCTTCACATCCAGCGATTCATGCATGTTTTGTTTTACTAGTTTCTAAAAATGTGTTTCACAAAATGTAGCAAACTGCAACTCTAATGTTCTAGTATCAGTTGTACTTATTTTAATTTTTTACATCATTAGTTTCTATTGTATTGTTTGCAAGTCTAGAAGGTTACAGTTCAAGAATTAAATAGTTACTCCGGACGGTGCTTGTTTTAATATGAGCTAATTCGATTAAAATTGTTACTTTTACTATTCAGTGGTAGGTAACCTAACGAAAGCCAGTTAGTAAATCTATCCCTGACTCGCTCATTTGTTATTAAAATGAGCTAGACAGAGCCAGCCTCGCTTTCGTCCACTCGCTGAATATTCAAAACCACGAGAAGATTTAAACCTAATTTGTAAAGGGCTGCTGTGCTTTAGAAAACTGCTTATATACGAGCTGCGAGCCAATTCTCCGGCGATATTATTTTTGTCACCCGTTAACTCTTATGGAAATAGACGTAAGAGTAATAGAATAGAATCAGACATAAATCTAAAATCAGCACGTCAACGTCAACGTAGAACCTATACATCTGAATATTCTAAATACATCAGCCATAAGTTTTGTATAAGTTCCTAGCCTACAAATCATGTCGTGTTCTAAAAGGTAAGCTTTTGAAACACATGCACTATCTCTCTATGCATAGCAATGCATGGCATGCTTAATACTAATCAAATTCATATACCTAGGTGGAATGGCATGCCAAATCGGAGTATAAGTCGATGCAATTTTGATGATTGAAATCCCTAAAACCTACGTGACAAACCAACTAGAAACAACAAAGAATAAAGCAGTATGGAGAAAGAAAATAGAGAGAAATTTAGCAATCAATGCAGACATTCCTTCACCGAATCTATAAACTGTAACAGCAGACATGAACTCATTTATCAAACACATACGCATTCTCACGGTGGATCACGAGCTTTAGACGTAACGGATGATATCATGATAGATAAGCCACATTGGATTCAACTTGGGTCCAAGCTTGGCATGAACTTTATTGGCATATGAAATGGCAAATATTGAACCTTATTACAGCGTGGCACCATGGAAGCGATAATAGCCTAGTTGGAGAAGGCCCGTCTCTCAAGCCAGAGGGAGCGGGTTCAAACCCAGCCGACGGCACGCACTAACTTGTTCATTGTGTGAACATATATGCGTATTGTATGTCATCTGCTACATGACTGGAGCCCGGTGTATGGCGACAGGCCCGCCCCCTGTCACATTTGGGACTGAATTTCGTCCGGCGAAGTGTGGGTGTTGTATTACACCTCTGCCAGCCCCCTTGGGGAAAGGCGTGACGATATGACTATATGACACATTGGCTTCAAAATCAACTTTGTAAAGAATGAAACACACATTGGTGGCTTGGCCCCAAGACCTGATTGGAACAAACATGACAAATGTGAGAGCGCGGTATAAAGACTTAAGTACTCTCCACACTACCAGCCATTTATAACTTTGAATAATGTTAGTTACAATACTCGCCAGACTGTTATGAAAGCTTGACGAATGTATAGGTAGTCGCAATTCGCAAGGTGTTTCGCTAAGCATTACGCTCATTCATGTTCCGTTTTTGGGTAGCCATCTTTGTCTAAGTTTTTTTTGTTATGATCTAACAGCAAAGCATTTTTGTGATAGGAATTTAGTGCTTAGAAGATTAAGACTACAGACTGCGTTACTAGTTAGTTAATCGCGCTATTAAATTAATCTGTAGTTTTAGAGCTATGAAATTAAGCTGAAGTACATTATCTTTAGATTCCGTTCTTATTTATTCAACTATTTGCTTCCTACATCCATTGTGAAGGTACAAACAAACGACATTTCTTTGAAATGGTATTTAAAACGGTACAGACAAAGGTACACACGCACCGTCTCATTAGTATGGGACCTCTGTATCGTGGTAACCTCTGGCATCTGCCACCTGTGGTATTGTGTTGTCGTGGATAGGTAGTTACTGTTGGAGCCGTGAAGAGTAAGAAAATGATTTCAGCCTAAGGTTTCGTTTCTTTTTTTTTTACAATTCCACACACGGTCGCCTGACCCCAAACTAAGCAAAGCTTGTACTATGACAGCCAGAGACTGATATACATACTCAGATAGATATTAACACCCAGACATAGAACAAACACTAATATTCATCACATGAATGTTTGCCTTAAGTGGGAATCGAACCCACGCCCCCAAGCTCAGAAGGCAGGTTCACTACCGACTGACCCACCGAGGCAGTCAAATTTCTTTGAATAATAAATTAATATTTTAAAAAACCCCAGTTACCGGTTTTCATTGAATATAGCTAAGAACACTCCCTACTAATTCACCTTTCAAACAAAAGTAACAAAATCAAAATCAGTTCATCCGTTTGGGAGCTACCATGCCACAGACAAACACACAGACACACACAACAAGTCAAACTTATAACACCCCATCATATTTGCGTCGGGGGGTTCAAATAAATGAAGAGTATTTTTTGTCACCTAGTTCAAAGTACGAGTAAGTTTGGAAGTATTAGTATTAGTAGAAGTGTCAAAGCTGTAGCTCTGTGTGTTGCCTACGGCCCTATTCTGACGCGTAACGTTTTACCTTGGTCATTGTCTCTCTCGTTTGAAAAGTCACAAGAGTTTGAGTGACAATCACTCAGAATAGAATTTTGTTCCCTAATTTGATGAAGTTTTACTATGAAAACGCTAATGGTTTTTTATGTTGGTTTAATTTACAGTTACTTTGGATAAGCGATGGCAGCCTAGTTGCAAGAAGGCCCGCCTCTCAAGCCAGAGGGAGCGGGTTCGAACCCAGCCGACGGCATGCACCAAATGGTTCATTGTATATGTGCATATTGTTGCTACATGACTGGAGCCCGGTGTATGGCGACAGGCTCGCCCCCTGTCACATTTGGGACTGAATATCGTCCGGTGATGTGTGCGTGTTGTATCACACCTCTGCCAGCTGCTTCGGGGGAAAGGCGTGACGATATGCATGTACTTTGGATTCCTGGTTAAGAATTTTTGAAATCATTTAAAACTTCTAATAGTGACTTCAAATAGTGACAGTTCTGCGCTTTTATTATCCTCAGCGTATAATTACAATTAGCTTGCTCAGATTAATTGTGAAATTAATCATCAAAATCAGTCGATTAATTACGAAGAAAGCGTAAGTCAACATCATTCATGATAGAAAGTAACTTGACCATCCAAAAGAGTATATCACAACTTATTAATTTAAAATAAAAACAAAAGCTTTCATTGACAACAAGTATGTTATATATATATAATACCTACCCTAATCAAAATAAAGTTCTCCCATCTCATGCCAATCTTTCAAAGCGACAAGACAAGCTCTTTCATTCATCAACCTTTGCCATCAATCACGTCGTTTTTTTTTATTTTATATAGAATAGGTCGGCGTTTGACCACCAACTCGCCTGATGTTAAGCGACGTTGTGGTCTAAGATGGAGCACGACGACCTATAAGGTACTTATTCACTCTAGCCTCGAAGTTTTGTAGAGTGGAGAAGTACAAAGACGGCAGTTGAGTGAGGCGCTACAAGTGCGCTACTGCTCACTTGGAACTGACCATTACTCCGTCATACCAACAAAACACAAGAAAGTCAATCACTTTCCTTTATACTCTTGGATGTGGTAAATCGAGAGTCACTTTACCACATCCAAGAGTAGCTGAGGAGTTCGTCACTCCGCGTCACTACACCGTTGCGCAATTGATACTCTCACAGGTCTATTGTGACATGGGAACACGAGCTTTCTATGCTATGTAAAAAATAGTGTAATGCTACAAGCGATTGAGCGAGTAAACTGTTGTCTGCTGTCTGTGGTATGTGTACTCAAAAATGCCGTAACACGAGCTTGTTCGAATACCGACTCCTTCTAAGAAGAGTTGTTTAAGTTATAACATTTATAATTGAAAACGATTTTACTTAGATACGTGAAATTAAATTTGGTGGCTAAAATTAAAATGATTAGCTTAATAAATGCGGGTTGCTTTTTGCCGTACGGTTAGTCGCTTCACAAATCACCTCACCAAGCTGCATTGCTAGCCCATTTACACAGTTGACTAAATTCGCATGCAGCTCGGTCATTCGCCCTTGCGAAACACTCCTTAATGCGGCCGGTGATCGCCTGCAACTGATCGTTTACACAGTCGATTTTAGTCACCAGCCGCATGCGACCGGTCGCTTCGCGGCCAAAGTCGAATGTTAGCCAACTTTGGGGCTAGCGGCTTTAGTCACTTGCGATCTAGCCAAATTACCATTTAGACGGTCGACTCTCGCCGTGCGGCAAAAATCGCTCGGCTTTAGTCACCAGTGTAAGCCCCATATTACGCTTTACGCTTGCCCAAAAAAATTTAGTGCTTCTCAGAATAGATAAAAATCGGTTTCTTTTGAAAAGTAATTTCCTTGGAAACATAGCCCTTAAATCCGAACACACAATAATGTTTGCACACTAGTTAAAAGTCATTACTAATCGAGTCACGGCCTATGTTACATGACGTGACGAAGAGATAGCTTTTTTTCACAACAGACTAGGCATGCGTTTGACCACTGACTCGACTGATGGGAAGCGTCGACGTGATCGAAGGTGTAACACGCTTGCCTAGGAGATACCTATTTACTTTACTCTTAAACACCCCTGGGGGGCTATACCAACGCGTGAGAAGAGATGAGATTTTATCTTGGTCACTCTCACACCTATGACTATTCAAATGAGAGCAACAAGGACAAAAAATGGTGAGATGAAAATCTCAAATCTCTGAATACGGCCCCTGGATTGTATTTAGGTGGAAAGCTACAAATGAAACTGACATAAAGAATATCTACTAGTACCTACCGAATGAATAACGTTTATTTACGATCAAAATGAGCGATTCGAAACAAAAAACATGGTCAAACAACCTTGACTGGACATTGGACACACGCCTCTAATTGATAACAGCCTTAAAATTTAAAAGTAAGTATGTCAAAGTCAACAAAGCATTATTCACACCGACCGTCAGAGAAACTAATGACTTCGTAGTTTTTATCATATACGTGAAGACAGTAGATTTTATTTCGTAAAAACCCACTACCAAAACCAGCGCTTAGAAGAATAATTAATCAATCAATTTTACAAATACTTTTAAATTTATAAAATTTTTACAAACCTTTGTGAAATTGATAGATTCGTGTTTCTAAGTTTGGTTTCGTTTGGCTTCAGATATCATTATGTTTAGTACTAGTAGATGAAATATATAAATATTTAAAAAATAGGTTAAAAAAATATGACAAATTACTCTACCAACTAAGTTATGATAGTCTTAAGTTCAAACTCAGTTTTGGTTAGAAAACTTTGCAAACACACTTTGCCCTAGATCCTCTTACTTGAGTCGTTTCTTTTCTAAATGAGGGTCAATACCAACAACTTCGATTATTTCCTCTAATAATCGTCATTTTATTTACTTTATCATCTTTATTTCAGGCAGTAGTTGAAAGTAGAAAAACAATACAGGCCCATTTTATAAATACCTAATGGTCTTTCGCCAAAGTTTTCTATCCTTGCCCTTGGTAATAAAAGAAATAGTCATTTTTCCACCAGCGTACCAAATTACTCATTTTCTATAGCTTCCTTACTACGCCAATAACGTATTCATGCCACGTACAAAACTTGTAGGTATAAAAATATGAAGCTATCCAAAAGGAATGACAAACAAACAGAAGTATTTTTATTGTGTAACAAATTATACGAAGGCAATGTCAAACTTTACCGAAGTGCGTCTTTGAAGCCACTTGTATCAACAGTAACGACGTAGCAGTGAGCGTCGCACCTGACTTGGAGTCTTTCAAATTTGTTTATAGCTTGTTTTAGTTTTAATTTTATTGGAATACTGAAAGTTTTATATTGAAGCCATATTCAACAGGTGTCACAGGGAATGGGCTAAAATGAGGAAGCGGGTTCAAACCCTGACGACGGCACGCACCAATTTGTTCATGTACAACATATTATGTATGTGCGTATGTATGTCATCTACTACATGACTGGAGGCCAGTGTATGGCGACAGGCTAGCACATCACATTTGGGACTGAATATCGTCCGGCGAAGTGTGGGTGTTGTATTAAACCTCTGCCAGAAAATCAGAATCCTATCTTATCCTACTCTCCTACTTCCTCTCCTACTAATATTAACGCGAAAGTTTTTAAGAATGGATGGATGGATGGATGTTTGTTACTCTTTTACACCAGAACGGCTAAACAGATCTGGATGAAATTTGGCATAGAGATAGATTATAGTCTAGAATAGCACATAGGATACTTTTTAACTGCGGGTGAAACCGCGAGGCACAGTTAGTAGAATAATAAATTAATAATATTTATTAATACTCTATATACATATTAACACGGATTCATTTGTCGGTTTATCGATAAATCACGTCTAACCATTGATATCGAAATTAATCGAGTTGATATCGAGTTGTTTTCGAATAAAATCATGCGCTAACGTGCCGGTATGCGAGTCGAATGAGAATGTTTCCGTCAGTATCAAATTGGATATTTTGGGCCGCATTCAAAAACGACGCTTAGTCATGAATAGTAAAATGTAGTAAAACTAGTTTTAAATAGAGATTCGCGAATGAGCGTTGTTTTTGAATGCAGCTCTTAGTTTAGGAAATGAACTGTTTTAGGGCCGCATTAAATAACGAAGCTTAGTCATGATTAGTAAAATTTAGTAAACTACTTTTAAATAGAGATTCATGACTGAACGTCGTTTTGGAATGCAGCCCTTAGTTTAGGAAATGAAATATTATAATACCTATAAGCAGAAATGAGTTTCCTCCAAAAAAAGCAGTAGGTATTTAGAAAAAAAAATGGATTCTGATGTGATTATCGTTACTTGCATACATTTTTATGCAGATTATATAGTACTAGCTGCGCCCTGCGGTTTCACCCGCAGTCCCGCAGGAACGGTTAATTTTTTCGGGATAAAAAGTACCCTACGTCCTTTTCTGTACCCCAGACAACGTGTACGCAAAATTTCAAGACCATCGGTTGAGCAGTTGAGACGTGAAAGCGTTACAAACAAACAAACAAACAAACTCACTTCCGCATTCAATCAATCAATTGAATTCAATCAAACGCATGCATTCAATCAATTAATCAATCAATAAGCCTTTTATCCTGAACCTTCAATTTCTAGAGAAACCGTTAAGCTTTACAGAATGTCTCTCAGTTCAGTGTGCCTCTTGGCATAGGCCTCCTCTAACTTCTTCTACTACTTTCTATCTCTAGCCACTCTTCTCCTGTTGAAACCTGCAGTTAATTTTATTTCATCTACCCATCTCTTCCCTTGCCTTCCTCTATTCCTTCTACCATCTCTATTTTAGTTAGGGTTCATTAATGTATGTAAAGGTAAGACTCACTTACATATTTCACTTGTGGTGAAATCGTTACATAAAAATGAGCAGGGGGGGCTATTCCTGAGCGTGAGATGAGATGAGATTTTATCTTGGTCACTCTCACACCTGTGACGTTTCAAACGAGAGCAACAAGGACGAGAAATAGTGAGATGAGAATATCAAATCTCTGAATAGGGTTCCAAATCATTGACGCCTTTGTAGATTGTCATTCAATTTGCAGCGACACGATTGCAGAACAAAGCGATTAACCGAAAATCAAGACATTAGCAACCAAAGGGTTTAAGTAATACCCAATAAATGTACTTAACTTTTCCAGCTGTTCAACTTTCATTGGCGATTTAACCAAATTTAATCCGCACAATACCTAGTTTCACATGCTTTCTATTCCACGTCCGCGTGTGCGCGTGTCGATAATACGTTTGACACTTTAATAGTATTTATAATGTGACAATGAACATTATAGACAAGGTGGTAAGATCGTGAATAGTGTAGTAACAAGTAACATTGTTAAAAGAAAAACAAAAAAAAACCGGCTGCAAAATGTTGTACCTTGTGTGACTTCCACTATCAAGACGATTCAAATGACACCTCACATGTCGAAATCCATCTAGCTGTTTAGGCTGTAGGGCGTGCCAAAGAAACCTTATACACACACATAATTATATACATACATAAATGCACTCGAAAAACATAGCCCTCTTTCTTGTGCAGCCTGGTGAAAAGAAATTTCTTCACCCGATAAATTTAAAATAAAAAAAACCCCTGACAAGATAAGAACACTCTACACTAATTCATATTTCAAACAAAAAAAAAACAAAATCGGTCGTTTGTGAGCTACGATGCCACACATACACACACACACACACACACACACACACATACACAGGCTCGTGTAAATTCTAACACCCCGTTGTTTTTGCGTTGGGGGTTAAAAATAGAATGTAAATGACGAGTATTTTACTCCCCATATACTCGTATTACAGCGAGAAGTCTTGTCGAAACTCAGAAACTTATAACAACATCACACATTTAACTTAGAGAAACCTGTCTGTAGGGCGCTTTACAATCGATTTGATTCAGCTGTTGGGCACAAGTTTTAATTTTTATAGTATTGTCCATTAAAATCAATAAAATTATTATTCATTTTATATAATTTGTAAGAATTCATCTAGTGTCATGTTCATCAAAAATACAGTGCTATAAAATCAAACTCCAATTTACTAACTTCTCAAATTCAATTTCGCATATACTTATCATAACATACCTACATAACATATCGTCACGCCTTTCCCCCGAAAGGGCTGGCAAAGGTGTAATACAACACCTACAACACCCACACTTCGGCGGACGATATTCAGTCCCAAATGTGACAGGGGGCGAGCCTGTCGCCATACACCGGTCTCCAGTCATGTAGCAAATGACATACAACACGCACATAAATGTTCACACAATGAAAAAATTGGTGCGTGCCGTCGGCTGGGTTCGAGCCCACTCCCTCTGGCTTGAGAGGCTTTTGCTATACTTACTTATCATATAGCAAAATTAAATTGGACATGATTATGTATGCTCTTTTTAGGCTTTCTTGAACTACAATTACAATTTTACCTGAACTTTAAAAAGAAATTACCTCAACGAGATTTTAATTCCATACAAGACTATACCTATTTCGTAACGAGTGACATTTCACTGACACATAAACCACGAAAATACAAAAGATTTGCACGCAATTTTTCTCCAATTATCCACCTTATTATTGTTATATATTCTACTTGCCTTCACATTTACATTAATTTGAAAAAGATTGGACCAAAACGCTAGAAAATAACAGTCATTGTTACAACATCTTTAATAAAGTCAAAGTTCGTGTAAGAAATTCTCGGGTAAGTTATACATAATTACCAGTCTTGCGTAATCGTGAGTGTAAAAGTCAATTTTAAATGCGTTTTCGGATGACAGCCAGACAGCACTTGAAAATTCATGTTGCCGAGGTTATTACTTAAGTAATTATTATTTATAGATGTATATTGCTTGTAATTAATCAAATTCGCTTTGCCTTAGCCTAAGATGTACATCCGTGAGTATGTAGAATGTTAAATGTCGGTGATAGTAATTATGCTAAGCAAAATTATCTTTAATCGTTTTAGCCGATTGCTTTTACAGCACGTATACGCGTACAGAACGACAGACATTTCCCTTAACTAATAAACTTTGGACAGACTCAGGATAGTGATCACTGATTTGTCTTTTTACAATTTGTAAATTTTAAGCTTTATCGAAAACGATAAAACATTGTACCTACATATTATAACTATTCCGAGGCCATACAAAATTATCGAACCTGCTTAAAAATTTGACAAACCGGTTGAGAAATGTAACCTGTAGATGAGAACAGCTGGACATTTTCCGGGCATACGAAAGCATTGCCCAAGGGGAAAAGGAGAAGCTTCGCGGTCGTTCGGTCAAAAACGAGATTTGACATATCGTCACGCCTTTCCCCCGAGGGGGCTGGCAGAGGTGTAATTCAACACCCACATTTCGCCGGACGATATTCAGTCCCAAATGTGACAGGGGGCGAGCCTGTCGCCATACATGCTCCAGTCATGTAGCAGATGACATACAATACGCACATATGATCACACAATGAACAAATTCGAGTTCGAACCCACTCCCTCTGGCTTGAGAGGCGGACCTTCTCCCAACTAGGCTGCCATCGCTATTATTATTATTATCGCTAGATTTTGCAGCTAAATTTATAACCCATTCACCGGACTATCCAAAACGAACAGCCCACCTGTGCGTCTGATCAAGACCTATAGAATATGCCTGTGGTCCCACGACTAGACTGGCCCGCTCTAAATCCACCAAACGATATTCCACTACCGGTCGCACTAATTAACAACATCTAAGTATGGTCCGTGAATAAGTAAATCTGCGTATGAGCAGGTCAGGCCTACACTTCTCTATCTATAGAGTCAACTGGGGCAAATGCGTCTTTCGAGAATTACTGACAAACCCTTCCCAAATTAGTCTGCTAACGCCATCTTGTACAGATTATTGCTACTAAAGATAGAAAAAAGACGTAGATGACGCCTCATTTGCTTAATGAAGCCTGCTAGATGAACATTTAGAAGTGGTTTCAATTATTTATTTTTTTACAACTGACTAGGCATGTGTTTGACCACTGACTCGCTTGATAGGAAGCGTCGACGTGATCGAAGGTGTAACACGCTTGCCTAGGAGATACCTATTCACTTTACTCTTAAACTGCCCCGGATTGTATTTAAGTATTTTAGAAAGATAGACGCAGGCAACGAGTTCCACACCTCTGCAGTTCCTAGAAGAAAACTTGACTTGAAACGCTTAGTGCGTTTTGGTGGAATTTCCACCATAAGAGGGTGGTGTCTCTTACTGGTGCGCCTGGTACAATTATAAAATAACGGTGATGGCTGATCACAGATCATTTCATAGAAACTAAAGGTAGCTCTGTGTATCTCTGTGGTTTAAATAATAGAATGAATTAATAATCATACTAATATAATAAAGGCGAAAGTTTGTGAGTGTGTGTAAATGTGTACGAGTATGCTTGTTATTTATAAAACTTCACAAAAAAAATATAATTATACAGAAATAAGACAAAAAACTTAGAAAAATCAACTTTTGGAAACCGTTTGTTAAATATCGAAATATCTCAATGTATTAAACTCAATCATAGCAAGGTTTGTATCAAGTAGAACACTTTTAAGATGCAACTATGAACCCAAATTGAACCAATCCAACCCAAAATCGATTTATAAATAAACATCAAGTAAACTTTCAAGATTGGGCTATAAACATTAATTTAATCGTCTAATGATTTTTTTCCTTCACATTTCCAATACAAAATTAATACCGTTAACAGCTATTAGTACAGGAAGTACATTAAGGTTAAAGTGATCTAAAAACTTGACGTTCAAAGTAAACTATTCTAGTGGAACAGTATCGTGAGAAGACCTCTAAATGAACTCGAATTTCAACTTGTAAACTTGTTTGGCGTCATTAAATCACTTCAGATATAAAATTGTTAAACAATTTGTAGGCAGATGGCAGACTTTGAAATACTTCCATACATAATGTATCCTTTGTAGACCAAATGGATGTACAAGCTGTAAAAGTAGATGCGAATATTGCCACAGCACGAGTAGTTATACTGCAGATCCAGATTTTATCCTAGTAATTATAACTGAAAGTACTACCAATATATTTTAATCCTTTGAAATTGTAAAAACTGTAATTTTTAATCTAGTTAGTTTTTAGGGTTTTGTACCTTTAAGGGTAAAATGGGACCCTATTACTAAAACTCCGCTGTCCTTCCGTCTTTCCATCTGTCATCAGGCTGTACCTCATAAACTGTTATAGTTAGACAGTTCAAATTATCACTCATAATGTATTTCTGTTGCCGCTACAACAACAAATACTAAAAAATAGAGTAAAATAGATATTTTAGAGGGGGGGGGCTAACAGACATGATTTTTGCCGTTTTTACAATGGTATGGAACCCTTCGTGTGCAAGTTCGACTCGCACTTGGCAGGTTTTTTAATTCAAAGCTGTTATCCATCACGAATCACACACTATTTCAATTTGTTTGAGTTGTTGTTGTATTAAAATTAGCTCTAATGATTACTACTCTAAAAAAAACTATTGTTATTCTTCAAAGAATTTAAAAGACAGACTACATAATTGATTACTAGCATTCGCTATGTTAATACTGATAGACAGCTAGCAAACACTTTATTAACATTTCCTTAGACCAGCGCTTTTACCTAAGCTATCCATATTCTAGACGTGACTGGACTTCTAATCAATAACACAAAAGACGACAGCGAACAGTCCACTGAAGAGTAAACAAAGAAGTACCGCTTGTGACAAACAATTACTTATTTTCTACAAACACGAAAAAGACCTACTAATGGTGAAACTAGAAAGCCATCTTCCTATTCTCACGAAGAGACATTGAAGCGGAAACTATGTAGATAAATTAGTAAGTTAACATGACTGATGGGACGTTTTCGCATGTTAAAAGTTTTTTGGCTTCGCTTACATGATGCTTACTAGATTATCGTACAATCTGTGCGTGAGTGCGTGATTTTGCTTATCTTGGTACGCCTCGTTTTTGGAATTGAAGAGATGCGTGGAATTTTAAGGTGTATTGTTACTTACTTGGACGGACAAGTGTTTAGTAGAATTGTGGTTCTGGTAGTATTAAAAGAGGATGAGTTTACGAAGGATGAGTTCGCGAAGGATGAGTTCACGAAGGATGAGTTCGCGAAGGATGAGTTCAGGAAGGAAGAGTTTACGAAGCGTGAGTTCACGAAGGATAAGCTCACGAAGGATGAGTTCAGGAAAGAAGAGTTTACGGAGGATGAGTTCGCAAAGAATGGGTTCACGAAGGATGAGTTTGCGAAGAATGGGTTCACGAAGGATGAGTTCGCGAAGGATGAGTTTACGAAGGATGAGTTCACGAAGGATGAGTTCGCGAAGGATGAGTTCAGGAAGGATGAGTTTACGAAGGATGAGTTCGCGAAGAATGGGTTCACGAAGGATGAGTTCACGAAGGATGAGTTCAGGAAGGATGAATAAGGAACAACCCGTATTTGGCTTTGGTAGTTTAAGAACCTTTAAGAATTACTTTAGGCTATAATTGTTTCGTAAAAACATTACCACCTGCTCACAAAATTCCACGAGAATCAGTTAAGGAATGCGACCTGTAAAGGAGACAGACAGCGGCCGCGAGGACTCCAGCTCACAGCTCCACTAATAGTATAGAGGCAGATGACACAGTAAAAGAGAGGCCTAGCAGTAGAATAAAGACTGCGAACGATGAAGATGATGATCACGTAGACTAAGTCGAAGACGGGTCTGAGCAGTAGTGCACTTATAGCGCCTCACTCAACTGCCGTCTTTGTACTTCTTCACTCTACAAAACTTCAAGGCTAGAGTGAATAAGTACCTTATAGGTCGTCGTGCTTCATCTTAGACCACAACGTCGCTTAACATCAGGCGACAGACAGACGACAGTGGTCAAACGCAAAAAAAAAAAAAAAACTCAAAGTCATGCTTCAACGGATATTCAAAAACAATAACCATAAATCTCCAAAAGATAAAGGAGATTCTTATTTTGCAAGTTTCTCATAACTCGTCACAGTAGGTCAAGATTAATTACGAAATCGATCGAAATACATTATTAATTAACTAGAAGTTTATTTCTGTTGTCGAACTTTATTAATTGGGATGTCAGCCATGAATTTTACTTGATGTTGAAAATATATTTTGAAATATATAATATTTATTTATCATAGGGTCAACTGGGGTATTTGGATCACCGCTGGGTCCGTATTTATCTAGTTTACTGACATTATATTTATCTAGTATACTGTCCATCCCTGTGTTTTGTTGATTAAGGCGAGGCTTTCCCAGAACTTTAGGTATTTTACTCTACCTCAGGCCGCACTTTTTGGGAGCGCGACGTATTCATTCACGCGACACAAAAGTTGTGTGCGATGCGCCGCGCGCACGTCTTTCACCCGTCAGTCACGTTATGGTATCGAGTACCTAAACACCCATTTTTAGGAAATCGATAAAATAATCCGTCCGTCATTGTACTCATCCATTTTATGAACATTTTTTGAACAAAAAAAAATCTAAAAAATGCCGTTCAAGCCAATATAGGTAGGTACAACCAATCTCATGTCCACGAGTTGTTGTATTTTTGATGTGTGAGCAGTCGTGGCATTAGTTTCATTTTACCGGTAGTGTCATATTTCCATTTTATCACACTTCACACTCATAAATACAAAAGATTGCGATTGTGTATGGAAGTTAGGTACTTACTCGTATTTCACTTATTCACACCTAAACGGCTAGACGGGTGAGGATCATATTTGGAACGGAGTTAGCTTATGCCCTGGATTGACACATAGGCAACTTGTTATCCTTATTAGGACAAATATTTATACAGGGTGTTGGAATGATTGTGTAACTACCGGTTTTCATTAAATAATACAACATAGTAAATTTCATTATTTTTGGGTATATTGTATAACCATGGTAATAACAATTTTAATTACCTTACTTTACCATTAGATGCGTACTAATAATACTGTATGGTTTGTTAAATGTTACAAAGTTAAAAAACTACACGATTCAGATATAATTTTGAACAATAATTATGAAAGAATCGAGTAAACTTATACCGGATTTATAGGTATAAGTTATAGGTATATAGGTATAAGTTATAGGTATATAGTTTATAGGTATATAATACATACCCTGGGTACGAAGTGGCGGACATTCTGCTAGTACTAACAAAACATCCAATACAAAAATATACATTCACAATATTTACATTTATATATACAATTGAGCTATAGGTACGTAGTATTATTATTTGTTCTGTGATATAGTTGTAGAATCGATGGCAGCCTAGTTGGGAGTGGCAATTTTGCTCTGCTGGGTTCGAACCCAGCCGACGGCACGCACCAATTTGTTCATTGTGTGAACATATGTGCGTATTGTGTGTCATCTGCTACAGAACTGGAGCCCGGTGTATGGCGACAGGCTCGCCCCCTGTCACATTTGGGACTGAATATCGTCCGGCGAAATGTGGGTGTTGTATTACACCTCTGCCAGCCCCCTCGGGGAAAAGCGTGACGATATGTATGCATGTCTAGCCATAAGTTCTGTTACAAATGAAAATGCATTTATTTTTTTATACAGTACATATGTATTGAAGTCTTAACAAAAATATAACTATTATTTTATTCAAAATTACCACATTTGGCCTTGATAGAGGCCTTTAGTCGGTCTGGCCAAGAATCTATGGATTTACGGACTGTTTCCATGGGAAATTTAGCCACTGCTTGCTTCAAAGATTTCTTAAGTGACTCTATGTCGGCGTGTCGTTTAGAGCAGGCCATGCCCTCTAAACCTGACCATAATTTGTAGTCCAGGGGGTTTTGATCTGGGCTAGAGGAGGGCCAGTCTTCAGCCCTTATAAAGTCCGGAACATTGGCTTCCAGCCAGGCTTGGGTAGTTCGCGCCTTGCGACCATGTGCAGAGTCTAGTTGAAAACTCCACGGTAGATTTTTAAAAAGTGTATTGCTAAGGGGTTGTACAACACCATATAAGACGGTCTCTTGATACACTTTGGCAGAAGTTTTAACCCCCTTTTCACAAAAACTAAGCTTTGTGACGCCGTGATAGGATACCCCCCACCAAACCATGACTGACGCAGGATGATGACCACGCTGAGTGAAACAGGGTCAATGTCATCCACGTGCCTAAAACAAAATAAAAATAAATATTTATAAGTATGATGTCCAAAAGTTCAAAATATAACCATACTCGCGCACGGAAGCTGTCGTTCAAGCTTGTTGATATGTATGTACATAATTATATAACAACTACATTATAAATAAATGAGCTTTCAAATGACACCTCAAACAACTGATTTGATGAGATAGAACTCGAGATATAAGCAATAATCTACAACGGTCGGCGGCCATCTTTGTGACGTATATACATAGCTTCGCCTGTCCCCGCTATCGCTTCTTACAACCGGCAGTTCGAATTTCAAAGGCAACGACGAACACATCCATACCAGTCGTAGGTTTATAAAAGCCGTACTTACAAGATTTACCGAAATGCTCGATTTTCGCTAATCGTTAAAAACGAATATACAACTTTACCAGTTTTCTTCAAAACAGCCAAAATCACGTTGCAGTACTAATCAGGCCTAGATGTGTTCAAATCATACGGCTATAACTCAAACGCTACCAAACACTCGTGTAGTACAGATTGTTCAGTCAAAAATGAAAGTATGAACGACGTCCCCTATCTCACCTAACACCCTATATAATTTACATACATACAGTACAGTCAAAACTTAGCGAAGATCCGCCACCTTGCATGTTACAAAAAGAAGGTAGGTGCTTACGTTTCGTCAATTGCAATGTCATCAGAGTTTATTACATTCTCTTGAAGTACTCTTCTGCAAAAAAAAAAACGAAGATAAGTATTCATGTAGGTAAGTATAACTACGTAAATATCACTACTAGATATACCACTAGGCCGGGTATTTACTCGTTGTGCAGTTCAGATTGCTCAGTAAAAATGAAAGTATGAACGTCGTCCCGTATCTTACCTAACATCCTGTATAGTTAAAACTTAGCGAAGATCCGCCGCCCTGCATGTTACAAAAGGTAGGTAGGTTCTTACGTTTTCAATTCCAATGTCATCGGAGTTTATTACATTTAGTTGTAGTACTCTTCTGAAAAAAAAAACAAAACTGTAAGATAGGTATTCGTGTAAGTAGGTATAACTATATAAATATAAATATCACTGGTATGCCACTAGGTCGGGTATTTACTCGTTGTGCAGTTCAGATTGCTCAGTAAAAATGAAAGTATGAACGTCGTCCCGTATCTCACCTAACATCCTACATACCTATATAGTCAAAACTTAGCGAAGATCCGCAGCCCTGCATGTTACAAAAGGTAGGTAGGTACTTACGTTTCGTCAATTCCAATGTCATCGGAGTTTATTAAATTTGGTTGTAGTACTCTTCTGAAAAAAAAAACAAAACTGTAAGATAGGTATTCGTGTAAGTAGGTATAACTATATAAATATAAATATCACTGGTATGCCACTAGGGCGGGTATTTACTCGTTGTGCAGTTTAGAATGCTCAGGAAAAATGAAAGTATGAACGTCGCTCCGTATCCGCATCTCACAAGTTGTCTGGGTGAAATAATAAATGGTGACCGACATAGTCAAAACTTCGCAGAACACCCGCCTCCCTGCGTGGTACAAAAGGTAGGTAGGTACTTACGTTTCGTCAATTCCAAAGTCATTGGAGTTTGTTACGTAGTAGTCTTCTGCAAAAAAAAACTAACTGTAGGTAGGTATAACTACATAAATATCACTAGTAGGTATACCACTAGGCCGGGTATTTACATCGTGAATACACGTAACGAGACAAAAAAGTATCTATGATGATGAGTATGATATTTGAAAACACTAAAACGAATATAAGTAGGTACTAATAGATTTGTTGATACATCATCTGACTACAAAAAGCAATGCAAGAAATGTCGATTCTAGTAAATAAAAACAATGATTACCAATTTAATCTAGTAGAAGTTTATCTACTTACCGACGTTTGCTCCTTGACTCGTACGATTTTCTAAAAGCCAGACTTGAGCATTTTTTTCGTTTATTATGTTTGTTACCCATTATTTATGGCAAAACTAAATGCTTGGTTGGTGTTGGTGTGTGCGGCACTGCGGAGATCACAAAAATTTGGCACACGTCCGGCGTCGACGGGGTCTGCGGGCGGACTGGCGGTCACGCAAACGTGCCTTTTTACCATGAATTCGTGATAAAAAAATCATATAAAATTACCATGTTAACTTTTTAACATTTTTATTTATGATTCCATTTTTTTATTGCATTGTAATTCGTAAAAAAAATAAAAAAGCAATATGATTTGCAAAAATGAAGTCGCAAATCGTGTTTAAAATACCAAATAGAGGTGACTTTGGATTTTTTTTCTATCGAGTGAAGTTATTCATAACATGTATCAGATTTATGATTCCACTTATAAACATGCTTAAGAATAACATATTTTTTTTTACACAGTAAAAACCATGGTTTATCTTAGAGGAAAGTTGATTCTTGCTAGACGTTTTCTGGCCAGGCTCGCCTTAAATGTATTACCCGGGTCAAAGGTCCAGAAATAAGTCTGACAGTCCTAACACATTATAAACCTTTATTTCAACAAACAACGTTTGTGCTAGCACGTACCTTTTATCAGTAAAGTATCGGCATAAAAGGTGTGTAAGGTCAACTGGTACAAATGCGTCTGTGGGGCAATTGCGTCTTTCGAGAATTACTGACAAACCCTTCACAAATTAGGCGCCACCTACATTTTTTTTCTATCCTTAGTTGCAATTATCTGTACAAGATGGCGTTAGTTACCTAATTTGTAAAGGATATGTCTGTAATTCTCGAAAGACACAATTGCCCCCCAGACGATTTTGCCCCAGTTGACCCTACCTTCAATAATCTTGTAGGTATTATAATATTCATCATATATGTTTCGATAGGGCAGCTATTATCTGTAATGTTGCTAAATTACTTTGTTGCTTCATTAGAAGACCTTGCAAACGAAATCGTTTAATTATTTACAAATTTCACAGGTTTTTTTTTTGTTTTGAAAATAATTTTGTTATTAGCTGAAAGTTAACATTTTAATTTCACAAAGCAAGAGTTTAGCAATATTTCGTTTTATTTTTATTCAGAAATATTCCGTTCGTTTTCTATTTCCATCACACTCACGCTAAAATTTTTAATGCGAAAGGTTATGTCGCGCTTGAACGGCTGAACGGAATCTGGATGAAATTTGGCACAGAGATAGATTTTAGTCTGGAATAGCAAATAGGTTACTTTTTACTGCGTGAAAAACCACGACGCGCAAGTTCTTCATATTTGTTATTCACAGCTTAAATGATAGCAAATGTTAATTCATCATCCTAAAATGTATGGTTGAATGATCCTACTGCCAAGAAAATGACTTTTATCCCTTGATATTTTCATCTGCTTTAATTCTGTGCAAGGAGGTCCAATATTGCTAAAATTGTCTATCTATCTCACTTCCACTCTCTTTTTTAATCAACCAAACAACCTTAAACGTATTTCGCTTAAATTATTCCGATACCTATTTTGGATAAAAATATTATTACAAACACAATTTTAATGTCAATGCAAAAATAGATCCTATTCATAAATTTTACGAATCACTTGAACAAGTAAATATATATTTCAATGTAGGCATAATAAACAAGAATTTGCAAATCACGCTAAATAACAAACGCGACGGTGTTCGATCGGGTGAAATGAGAAAATCAATGAATGCTCTTACATAAACATTATGTACATGACACATGTTTATGTAAATCTAAAATTATTTATTCGCAGCAAAACACACACACACTTTACAGTTAGTTATTTTAATTGCCGCTATTAATTTGTATTGTTATTTATTTTGATAATAGCAGTAATTATAATGAACAGGTTCTTTTTCTTTGTAGCGATGAAAATGGTTATAATTACTATGCGCATAGTAATGCTATGGACTTTAATAATAGTTAACGTGATTTTATATTTTATTGTTGTGATATTAATACTTATTAATGATATAAATATAAATTATACGCTACAACAATCGCATTAAGAACTATCTTTTTAGGTTTTTTAACTGAATTCAAAAAGGAGGAGGTTCTCAATTCGCCGAAATCTTTCGAAGACGCCTTAACCATAGTTTGGATAATTCTTATTTGTTTTGAGGGGTGTACCTACTTCCCAAGTGGTTTCAATTAAATTGTATCTAAATGGATCAAGCGGTTTTAAAAAATCATAAAATTGTGTACAAAATCTAGTTCGGATGACGGAAATAGTTTTTAAAAATTTTAAAAGACATTTTGTTAATCTTTAAGACAAAATGTGTGCAATAATTTTCTATTTTAACTTCTTATTCAGCATGAAGTTTCCGTCATAATAGATATGCAGTTATACAGTCCACTAGGATATCGATACTCTGCTGTGTAAAGTCGATTTCTAAGGAATCGAGTATCTAGACTATCGATATCTCGTTACAGGAATCGATGGACCGTAAAGCGTCGAGGTCGTATAGAAATGTCGCGGCGCCAGCGAGCCGTTGATATTTAAAAATGGAATATTGCGTTCGAATTTCAAATCAGGGTCAAAGGAATATTTTTTTATAGCACAAGACAGTGTGGTGATGTAACAATTTAAGAAAAGTTACCTAACAAACCACTTTAGTTAAATCTGTTCAGTGTGCATTCCTGTCTACATACCTACGTCATTTTATAGAATTTTAACACAAATATTCAAAGGAAAGACAGGTCTTGACTTAAAAGTCACGGTCAATCTTTTCAAAAGATTTTCTCTAAATCTATTTATATTAAGAAAACGAATGACTATGTCTTCTCACAAAATAACCTTAAAGAACCGTCAATCAAGACTGTTTAACATATAACTTTGGAATCAAATAAATTAATTATAAATTCAATTGATTACAGCTTTCACCTTGACATAGCGTCTTATAAGGCTTCAACATATTGCCTAATTAGATATTTAATAGCTTTTATAGTCCAATTAAGAACTAAATGACTTAAATGGTAAACAAAACAATAGAATTGCAATGCGAAAACAATCACTGACATTGACACTCGACTGAATCCGGATCTAAAACTGGCAACACTGGACCAAGAACTGGTAATATTCATCGTTGATCTTGATAAAGGTTTTAGCGCGGATATTGTTGCTAACGAAAAGTTTAATGAGGAATAATGTTCCGTGTCTCGATAACTGGCACAATACACATTTGTGTGATAGCCAATTAAGAAAGGGAAAAAAAAACGTGTAAAGACACACGAATGACACAGAGCTTTTGAATTAAATTAATTTGAAGAACGCTTTAGATGTCTTCGCCGGCGTAATATTATAATTATTAATGTGAAAGGAAGTTTATTTCAAGGGAGTCAAGGGTACAGAAAAGGACATAGGGTAAAAAAAAATACATGCATTATGAATACCATCGTCACAATCGTAAAAATCGGATATTTGGTATTGATTTAAATTTTACAACAAATTTTAACATATTTTGATTTATCAAATATGTCAAAAAGCGTTATTACAAATTTGTGATTAAGCCTGAATCTGTTCAGATAATGATTTAAAAAAAACTTACGCGGAACTAAATGTGACTGTAACAGGCTTACAAAGTGTTTTTTTTATCATTCAGAATCACAAAACCTCTTATGTAACAGTTGGTTGTAATATTCTACTATGTAAGAGGTGGGTGCGGTCAAGAACGCTGACGGGTCTTGTTTTCATAAGGCCACGGTGAACTGTGAAAGCTGATAACTGATTTTTAATAACTTCATATCTGTGAACGGCTTTCTACTGTTGGTTTCTCAGAGATTCAGGTTTATTATCGTTTATTGCCCTTGAAGTTATTTATTGGAAAATGTGCAATTGGACAGGCTGGTTAAATGTTGCATTTTGACAAAAAAGCCTTTTGAAGCTATTAACGCTTCTTACAGCTAAATAAAATTAAAATGTAACTTACGGTCATTGTCATAAATCGGTCTAATGTTGAACGTTGGTCTGTCTCAAGGCACGCTACTCAGCTTTTCATCTTTAACGATATATTCATCTACAGCGTTAGAAAATTTTAAGCTTCATTCAAGTATTATTTTAAAGCCCATTCAACTTTAATCACCTATAAATATTCAACAGGTTTATTCAATGAAGTACAAGCATTTAGTAACTTTACAGACAGTAATGATGATAATCTTCTTAGAACTCATAATTCCGGTGAAGCAAGGAAATTAATATCTAACATAATGACTACTTATGCAGAAATGTAGAGAAATAATGTGCAAATGCAGACAACACACAGCAAGCATAATTTTCTAATGAAAACGATACGCCGCATTCTGTTTCACATGACAATAAAACGCTTACAACGCGTAGGAAATTTCCATCGGATTGCAGTCAAAATGAAATTTAATTTTATAACAGTAATAAACTTTAGAAAAGGTACAGTAATGTTGATTAGAATCATTTGGGTCCAAGTGACGAAAGTGCAATGATTTCGAATTTGCTCTTAGATAATAAAGTCAAAATAAAATGGACACAATGTTCATAATTATTGTTGTTAAGCCTTTATTGTCTGAGTCTAGTTTCTTAAGAGATTTTTTAAATGTCCATGATGTTGTCTTTGCTCAGAGCATTGGGAGACGCAAAGGCCTCCTCCAGTCTTCTCCATTCATCTCTGTCTCTAGCGATTCTTGTCCGAAATGGCCCCGCTAGTGCTCTTATTTCCTCTGTCCATCGTCGAGCTTGTGCATCTCTTTTTCTCTCTGTGTTTCGATCACTTTCGTCCTAGTCCACTTTGCAGTATTTTCTATTAGCATGTGTCCAGTTCATTTCCATTTCAGTGTCTTTGTCATCACTACAACATCCTCTATCTTGGTTCTTTTTCTTATGTCTGTGGTTCGAATCCTGTCTAAAAGTTTTAGGCTTAGTATGGTTCTCTCCATACGTCGTTGGCATGTTTTTAGTTTTTGTATGTTTTTCTGATACATTGCCCAAGTCTGACACCCATATGATAAGCATGGGAGGACGCAAATGTCAAGAAGTTTCCTTTTTGCCGTAGTGGGTTAGCTGTCATTGATACTGATAAAGTTTGCAGTTGAAAAGCTACAAATACAGTTTTCTCTTTAAGATATCACCGCCAAGATAACCTCAAAACAATGTTCATAAACAAGTCGTAAAAGGAAAGGACATTGACTCTACAAAACGTGTAATAATAACCATTATTAAGACTGCCTCCATTTCAAAAACGTTTAATATCAAAACTTGTAAAATATGTCATCGCACCTTCAAAGTAATTCCATAAGAACATTTTACAAGCTCTTAAATGTTTCATAAAGCACAGAATGCCACAAGCCACAATAGGCGCTACCAAGTTGAATTACACCATTACAAAAACAAAGTACGATCCCGCCAAGGAATTTTAAAGCAAAGTATAATTCTTAAACTAGGCCATACGGGTCTATCTGTTGATCTTCATCATACCGCAAATGTATGAAGTTAAATAATGGAGGAAAAGTAAAATAAAGGTAAAATATAGTACAATAAAATATTCCATGCACGCATCAAAACTGGTCGGGGTCCTTGACTTTTGCTCGCAAAGAACGCAAGTTACACAATATTGTAAATAAGAGATAGCTGGGAAATAAATATTTATCGGGTTGTCTAAATATAAAACTTTCACACGGTGAATAAATTTCGCTCGAAGACCAATCAAACTTGAACTTCTAATGAATACAAGATAACGGTGACGAAAAACTCATTTCGTAGTTTTAGATTGCACTTGGATAATTCTCGGATCGGTCACACTGAACGGGCAACGACCTAGCACGAAATCTAACAATTTTCCACTTCGAGAGCCATTTCGAAAACATCTGGCTGGCATACAAAGCAAATTAATAGTACAATTCTTCTCGACCCTATTACTGGAGCTATAAAATCTATTATCGATCCTAAAAAACGTAAAACTATATTTGTGTTTCTCAGCCGTGGTCCGCTGACTTGTTAAAACGTTTGTCTAACGAAATTGTTTAGCACTGTTAAAGTACTTTCTGATGCTTTTGTTGTCTCCGACACTTTTTGTTTTTCTGTATTCAATTGAACAGCTGAAACTAGTTCTTTTTAAGAACCTAATACAGAGAAAACCGAAACCATGGTCATTGGTTAATTAATAGTCACATCACGTAGGTATATCTTTTGTACCGACAGGTTCTTTTCAACGAACCGCTTTCAATGGTTTTATATTCTACAGATGGGTATGTATTGTAATATTTTAAAATTTTGGACTTGTTCCGGGCTCTATTATTTTACCTCTTTTCTTGTCTTGTCTTTTATTACTTGCTAAAAATAAATTACTTATTTCAAAAAATTAAAATCAATTTGATAATAACTACGTTCGAATAATTTGTACCTTCACTTTCACACATTTTGATTTATCCAATCTTCATCAAGTTTCACTTGCGAGATTTTAATTGACAAACGTTAAATTTTATGCAAACAATCAACACGATGTTCGGATGAATGGCTAGTGAGGTCTCAACGGTACGATCGGTTTCATCTGAATACCTGAGGTCTAGCTTATTGGTAAACACAATTCTTGTAAAATCAGTATTCTAGCCAGAAAAGCAAACTCTAACTTTCTTAATTTAGCGGTCAATTTATTTATTTATTATCATGTATACGAAATCCTTATAATAAACTTTCTGTATCTAGGTACAAAAAAACATTCACTACAAACATTTAAAAAAATGGTTTTTAAAGTTTCGTTTTCTGAATTCTTTAATACTGTTCGTTCATGTTAATTCATCCTAATAGCTCTAACTTCAATTTCATTTCAAGAACACAGTTTTCTGTGTAATACAAGTTTACAAGTCTTGTAATTATCAGTATAGCGTCCAGTAGTAGGTCTAGATTCCATCACGGGTAAGCCTCAATAGTTTTTGCTTCAAGTTTCTCTTTTAGTTCTTTTATAGAACTCTTTATGGTGGTGGTAATTAGACGTTTATTTGCTTAACCGGGTTCTTGTTTATGTTTGTTGGTTTGTTTACGGTGCGTTTGTTTCCATCAGTCGCCAGTTTTATTACCACTTTCTTGATTGGCTGAGAATTTGTTACTTCGATGCGTTGCGGTTATTTGCAGTGTTTGAAAATTGTCGAGCATTTTTATAGCGCATGATTTTAATAGTAAGCAATGAATTATTATCACCTTGCAAATATGCAGGTGTGCATGAAATTATGTGCTGGTTGCGATTTTCTTTGAATTTTTATGTTTTCTCAATGATATAGTCTGGCTTATATATTTTTATGACTTTCGTGATTTCAATCTTCAAAGCCAAATTACGTACACTGTTTTTACCTGTTAACTTAGTTTCTTTTTATTTTTTTGTTTAATCTTTATTCTGTGTGTATATATTTATTCTGTGTGTTTTTTGCTACAAATAAATGTCTGTCTATGTCTATGTCTATGTCAATCTTGCATGGTTTTTGAATGAAGTTGAATAATAATAATAAATTATGTTAAAAATATTACCAACATTTTGTATTCTAGTCTGTTCTGAAGATGTAACAAAAAATTATTATGTATTATTATGACGTCATGTTTTATCGAAATTCATACCAACTGCACTATTGACCACAAAAGGCCAAAACTGTCAAACAAATTAATTACCTATTTCAAAAATATTTTGGCATTATTTGCACACAATTTTCAGTATTGTATCTGTTCACAAACTCAAGTTGTTGCCGATAATTAGCCGGTATTTTTCCGCGAAGCTATTGTCTATCTCAGCAAGAATCTTTTGTTGCAACACACTTTAAACGTCTCAAAATATTGTTCACGGTTTCGCAATTGCAGTCTCTTTTGTTATCAAATTTTTAGAATCGATGATACCGGTTACTGTTTTCTATACTTAGAGAGAAAACAGACAATATGAATAAAGTTAGCTAAAAATTGAGCGAAAAGATTTATTTCTTCCTTCTCAAGCAACCTGCAAATTTCTACAAAAAAAATCGTATTTATGCGTAGTTATTATTTTTTTATTTCTCAGTCAGATTTATTAGTAAGTGCCAGTTTGTTAAGGTTATATTATCTAATATTCTTGATAAATACATACATATCGCCACGTCACGGCAGAGGTGTGATACAACACCCACATTACGCCGGACGATATTCAGTCCCAAATGTGACAGGGGGCGAGTCTGTCGCCATACACCGGGCTCCAGTCATGTAGCAGATGACATACAATACGCACATATGTTCACACAATGAACAAGTTGGTGCGTGCCGTCGGCTGGGTTCGAACCCGCTCGCTCTGGCTTGAGAGGCGGACCTTCTCCCAACTAGGCTGCCATCGCTTCTTGATAAATAAGTAAACTGTTTTCTATTTACATTTGGCTTTCATACCCCTGCGATACAGGTATTCTCATACCTAGTGCAGGGACCACAAGCAAAACTAATTTAGCTTAGGGTAATTTGAAAATATTTAAGAATACATTCTCTACTTAGGCATCCTCAATTTGGGGATAAAATTCTATCCAACCTCTGAGGCTATACAAAATTGTTTACTAAGTAATATAAATATAAGCTATTTTAGAGACCTTCGGGTGTTCTAAGCCCTGTGACACCAGGGCCAGCTACTCGGCCTGAACGAACTTACTAATACTGTAACTAATACCAAACTATTGCATGGCAGAAAACAAACCAAAGCCAAGAACGAGTACCTAATGCGGAAATGAAATGAAAATAGACAAAGCCAAAGTTTTCCCACTTTTTAATAAAAGTTTACCCAACGTTACCAACGACCTTCCACAGCGGCAAATAAATGTGATATATTGACAAATTTATTCGTGTTAAGGTGTTGTAACCGCTCACCTACCAGAAAATAAAGTAAGAATTTAGTTTCTAAGTTTCTTAAACAGAGAAATTGATAAAAAGTATGTTCTGTGAGTGTTTATTTTCTTATTTTTTGGAGAAATAACGAAATATTCATTATTTTGATTGTGATTTTAATTAGAAAAAAACACTAATAGAAAGCTTAGTGTCAAAAGAAGTAGCTAAAAAGAAGTAGTAGATTACAGGATTGGCTTCATAGTAAAAGTTGTTCATATTGATGAGTACAATGAACCCTTAAGAGGTTTATGGTGAGTTACCTATAACCCTGTATTTATAAAGGAAAGTCATATGCATAGGTAGGCCACATAAAACTTGTTTGTCACCCATGAAAATATAGCGTAACCTTGTGGTTCCGTGGCCTTCCAAAAATATTCATCACCCTTTCCGTGCTTTGGTGTTATAACCGCAGATCGACGAAATAAAGTTAGAATTGTGTCATGGGCGATAATCGGTTGTGCAACGAGTGTCGCGGTTCCCATATACATACTGACACGCTATTATAAGATAATTGAGTTGGTTTTAAAGATAATAAACAGGCTCGGATAAGGTGTACAGTTTTAACATAAAACTGCGTAACTTGGCCCCCAGTGAGGGCGATAAGTTGTGGCCAAGAGCAACAACTCACTATTTCTTTGATGTTCAAATTATTTTTATCCCTTAGCTTGTTTTTAGTTTTTAATGGCACAATTCGTTGTGAAGTAAAACGTGAAATTTACTGAATTTTGACTGCCTCGGTGGCTCAGTTGGTAGTGAACCTGCCTTCTGAGCTGGGGGGCGTGGGTTCGATTCCCACCTAGGGCAAACATTTATGCGATGAACATTTGTGTTTGTTCTATGTCTGGGTGTAAATATCTCTTTAAGTATGTATTTAAAAATATATATGTATTTATATGTCTCTGGCAGCCATAGTACAAGCTTTGCTTAGTTTGGGGTCAGACGACCGTGTGTCTAAGTGTCCTGATACTTTGTCTTTGGCCTGATAACTTGGCCCCCAGTGGGGCGAAAACTTGAGCCAAAAGGAACAACAGCAAACCACTATTTTTTTGATGTTCAAATTATGTACTTTTATTACTTAACTTGTTTTTATATTTAAAAAACACGACATTTTTTTAAGGTTATAATCAATTGTGAAGTAAAACATGATACAATTTGATAAATCTCAGCCCAGTTCACTCTAAGTAAGATAAAAATTCCCAAAGCCTTACGTGGACATTTCACTTCTCAAAATGAAACACTCATTTTATTTTAGTTAGGTATAGTATTCAGGGTAGATTATGTGACTATTATTTCATCTTCATACGTTTACCAAATTTACGCTACAATTTCTAACATACCGCATCCAATGCAGCGTCGCATCAACGTCGTCATCTCATCTCCCCTTGAATGCTAAAAGAAATCTCGCGCGCACGCAAAGTTTTCACGTAAGTACACGTCTTGCTATAAGTACTCGTTATACGTATATGGCTGGCGAGTTTGTTGACTCGATTTTCACAATGCAGGCGATTGATTAGGCGAGAGAGTTTTGCATCTCTTGGTTTTTGCTGGACTGCTCTAAAGGTATTTTTCAAATGTATAGTGACAGTTTGATTTCTACCTTATTCTTAACTATATAGATTGACTATTGTTTGCGTTTGTATTGAAACAGTTACAAGTGATAATTTGGTATGTTAGACACTATTTTGTGTTATCAATTTTTTTATTTTTTTTTACAGAACTAATTACCCCAATACCCACAACTTTAAACCCAATTAAAATTAATACCCAACTTCTTTTTTAATAACATCTGTTATGCATAATTTATGATGTATCATTTCAATAACATTTTCAAATCATTTAGATTATCAAATCTCTTTTCCGATGAATCTAAACCGATATAAATTTTATAGGACTATTAAATGCAGTTATCTCGATCAGAATAGCCATCGACCATTAGGCACGACAGCTACTTTTAGCTCAACATTCCTGCCTCAAAAAGACTCGCAACCTGCTTCACTGGAGGCACAATCTAAGAAGACTTGAAGCGAAACCTGTCTGTTACGAATCAGGTTGTTTTAACAATGGCACTTGATGGCCGCTCGACAAGACTATTTGACGAGACTAAGGTCACAGAACAATGATCATCAGAGTGATTGCAGCTACATTCACACGTATTACTGGTGCATTTCCTGGCTCTCGCGAGATTGATCGAGGTCGTTTCAAATAATGATAACGCTTCATACTCATAGATCCTACTGCATTAGGTTATTTTTTCTGTGTCAGGGATATCATGGAATAAACGCAAATACACATGCCAACCACAACTAACACCCTGACCCAGAGCAGATATTTAAATTCGTCTTTCAAATATCTTCTCGAAAGAATACTAGGAATAAATCATTTGCACTACAGACTAGACTAGAAGGATCATCAACTAAGCTAGAACTCTTAAAGTTTCGTTTGCCCGATTTTTTGATTGCACGAAAGCTTTAAGAAATTATTGAAATTTGTTTATGGTTTTGTCTCTCCGTAGTTCATTTCTGTAGCTCGCTATTAGTGTTGCTGACAAAGGCGAACAGAATTGATGACCAGATTTTAGACAGGTTTTGGAATACTTATTATACTTGTTGACTGCTGGTGAACGCAAAAACAAAAAAAAACACGAATACTTTGCATAGGCTAAAGATTGTCTATTACCATTTCAACTAAAAGGAGACGACATGTTTCAAATTGAAATTCTGATTTGTTGAGGAATCGTGTCTTTCCTAATTGTATATTAATCGTCAGACTCGCAATATTACAAAATTCGCATAATGTTCTCATCTTATCAATATTACGTTTAATAGCAGCTTAAATAATTCGTAGATCCATAGAAAGCCATTTCGATAGTCCGCAGACGGGCTTTCGAAAATTTCACCAGATGCCGTAACTGGCTATTGTAGGTATCGTGTCACGTGCGTGTGCAATAGGACCATAAAAGTGTTATAAATGTATTGTCGCAAAATATAACCAGCATGGCAAAACGTGGGTCAAGTTTTTAGGAAGCATACTTCGACCAAGTAATAGAAAGATAATAATAACAGGTAAAAGTTGACTGGGTTTTCCTGATTTGCTCTAACGTGACATGTACGAATTCTTGGCAACAACTTTTTGTCGCGAACATAAACGCATAAGAACATAAAATTGTCTAAATGAATGAAGCTAAATAATAATGCTCAATGTAACGAAAACACCGGTTTCTACTCAAGTTCTTTTTGTTAGTCGAGATGAGCTCCAAGCAAGTTTTGAAACTAATCTAATAATATACTAATCATAGACCAAGACATAGAACGCGGTAGATTTGGCGATGATGGTAAAATTTGTCTCATTGAATAAACAGCCTGCAGTATGGAGTGCCCTTATACGATGTTGATTCTTTCTTGAGACAGATTGTAATGATTCCGTCTATATTGAGATTCTTTGTCAATAATGGGAAATGACGTGCGTACACGATATGGCACTGAAAATAAATGTCTGCGCAATAAAAAAGCGCTAGCGACTTTTTTGATAAATGCTCGAATCCAAGTATAGATCGTTTTCAGTAGATAATTTACGACATCACATAAAGATGCCGATCATAACTAAAATTATAGCAGACTAGACTGCCCACAGTTTGTTTGTTTTATAGCCTTCTAGACTTTTTCATAGTTATGATAAATTTAAAAATTTAAAAAAGAAAAAGTTAAAACACTGTGTAAGTATTTTGAGTATACGACTACAACGCTTAATAGTTAGGAGGCTAATGTTTGTGTAGCTTACTACATATAAGAGAAAGATTTTCTTAAGTCGAACCATTAGTTCAAGTATTAGGTTACACCTTACAATTACGCACATTGATGCAAAATGTATGAACTTAACTTCTGATATTTGTTGACACTTTTGTTGTTGAGACTTAACATGGATCAAATAGGTGAGCGTCAAGATGAACATTACTAACTTTCTTTAACCTTCATCCGAATAAGGCATGTGTAGGACGATAAGCTTCATGACTATGACTAGCTGGTCAGCATTCCACTTACATTTGGTTTAATCGGCCAAAACATGACCTTCTAATATCATTATACCAATACCGCGTGGGTGTGCATCTGCAGCTACAGGTACAAGCAATGCCGAAGAATGTGACAAGTGAACGAACCACTTTTGTGAACAACACTGCATACATTAGGCATGCATGACTGGACGGCTTCGACGAGATCTTAGTTGTAGCTCCGTGTGTAGATGCCAGTAAAGAAAAAATCGAGGAGAGAACAATAATGTTCTGAATGAAATAAATGTTTACATTACTACTGACTGGTGATTGAATCTCTGATTATCACGAATGCGGATTTAGGAAAGTGGTTCAAGTAACTGAAACAACACACGATTTACTAGAATAAAAGTGCTCTTGGGACCACTATCCTAAATTTGAATTCGAAAATTCTTAATCGAAATGTCAGTTCAAATGTTCATTTCGTTGAATGTTCCTATTAATTGATAATGATATGATTATTATAATATTCAGTCAAATTTTTCGTCCAGACAGTAAAGAAAGTCGATTTTCAAAAGATTCTGATTTCTCTACTTCACCCACTAATGTTATTTATTTCGTCTGGGAATGACAAAGTGAATTAAATTATATATGCAATTCTGCATAATATTATATACAAAAGTCATCCAAAACATGCATTAGTAAAAAGCACCCAAACATGCATTTGCTAAACTAGACCAGTCACACCGAAACACAGTGGCACAGTTAACCAGACAAAATGCTTAGACAAATGTATTTTAATTTATCATTCTCTAAAAGTTTAATTAAAAATTACTGGTAATCTATTTCCGACGTTCTAATGACTTGTAGGCTGTTCAATTTGATTCTCATCCATTTTTCAAACGATAACGGAAGACGATATTTAACATTCCAAATAGGTATGAATTAAGAAAGTGAGTCAAAACTCTTGAGTCAATACGAAAAAAGTGTGTTGGGAAAAGACCTTGACTGGCATTTATTAACGTCATTAAACTTAAATGCCACTGCACATGTTTAGTTACTTCATAAAATGTTGGTTAGCGGGTCACGCATGCAAGTTAACGACTTTAAGCTTATAGCCATTGATGATCAAATTAGAACCACGTACACACTTAGTTTAAAAAACGATTCAAAGGTCTCGAATCTATTGGGACAACTCAGCATTTGTTTGCAGCATGTATGCTTTATATTTGTCCGAAGATGGCTTGAATATGGTTCTTTCTATCTGTATACGTTTTGCAAGTGATAAGTTCATTCAAATACAATTTTTACGAACCCAGCCGACGGCACGCACCAATTTGTTCATTGTGTGAGCATACGTGCGTATTGTATGTCATCTGCTACATGATTGGAGCCCGATGCATGGCGACAGGCTCGCCCCCTGTCACATTTGGGACTGAATATCGTCCGGCGTGTGGGTGTTGTATAACACCTCTGCCAGCCCCTTCGGGGGAAAGGCGTGACGATGTTTATGTAAATACAATTTTTAAGTTCGAATATAAGCATTATCGGCCGAGGAATTGTGGAGGCGTAGGAGGGGGTTGAGAGGTCTCAGTTCGCTATAATAATCCTAACTAATATTATAAAGGGTCCGCCAGATAACTTTTTTTTAAATGCTAATAAAAACTACTGAATATTTCCTCAAATTTCTTTTTTTAATTGAAAGTACAATCCTTACGGTTAATAATGAAAATTAATTTCATTCAAACGGCTGCCTCGGCTGGCCATGCAGTAGCCTACACGATCGGTCCAATTTTTAAGCACATTATCGATTGTGTGCAGCAGTATTTCTAATTAATTAAGATTAATGGCTTCACGAATATTGTCTTTTAAACCTATCAACCTTTTAACCTGTTCTTCTGAGTAGAGGCTTTTTATCCGAACAAGGCGGTCGAGTCTATTTAAATAACTTTGACGTTCATAATTGTATCTTTGATACCTAAATTGAATAAAAACATTTTGACTTTGACTTTGACCTTTAACCTATTATTAACCTTATTAACCGGAAGGATTGTACTTTCAAATAAAAAAGAAAAATGAGATTTTTTTTATAGCATTTTCAAATAAAAAAGTTATCTGGCGGACCCTTTACATGCGAAAGTGAGTTTTGAGTTTGTTTGTTTACTCAATTTCTCAACCGATCATTGATTTTTTGCATACAAGCACGTTATCAGGGGTAAGTTACATTTTAGTCCGAAAAAAGATTCCTGTGGGACCGTAGGTGCAGCTAAGTAGTTTATTTTACGTGTCTACTGATGAAGCGTGCATTTTTACGTTTAATTAAAATGTGGTAAGTAAATCTTTTCATAATAGATAAGAACATAATAGTGACTAACATTCCTAACAATGAGTATGTGAGTAATAAAAAAAGAAAACCTAGTCATTATAAAGGTAACCCAAGGTCTTGAGAGGAAAACAACAATGGATGAAGTATCGCTTACTCGCTAAGGCTGCAGAATCGGTAAAACCCCAATCGTTGAATGTTTATTTTATGCTATTGTTTATGATAATAAACTGCATTTAATTCCTTACAATGACCTATCACGAATACTGTTTTTGCCACAATCTGCTCATGTAGGTTCAAAATTTTGATATCGTCTTCTAATTTTCCTATTTTATAATTTCAATATTTAGTCTAATTTTTCCATTTGTTTTTACAACTTTAAACTAAAAACAGACAAAAAGTCTGCATAAGTCTGCATAAAAAAAGTTGTAATTCCTTACAATGACCTATCACGAATACTGTTTTTGCCACAATCTGCTCATGTAGGTTCAAAATTTGGATATCATCTTCTAATCTTCCTTTTGCATAATTTCAATATTTAGTCTAACTTTTCCTTTTGTTTTTGCAACTTTAAACTATTTGTTGGTAGCAGACTCATAATAAAAGACTTGTTCACTAGTAAAGTTGATCAAAACTATCCAATGATAATAATGTTTTTATTCCAACCAAAGGTTGTCTGGAAGAGATCGCTCTTAAGCGATAAGACCGCCCATTGCGTCTAAATTTTTGAGTGTTTTTTTTTATTTATTTTGTATTTGGTGTCAATAAAGAGTTTTTGTATTGTAATAATTTCAATACAGAGTCAAAAGAAGATGCGTTATTAAGTCACCCAAACCTTTGCACTAAAAGATGCCCAAAGCAAAACTTAAGTCATGTAACAAGGTCTCTAGGACATCACGTAAGTGTACAACAATTTCCATACAAATTACGGGCACTTTCGAAATGTACATTGAAATTCGGCAGCGTGGGCTATTTTAAAACACCATTGTGTGGGCACTGAACCGCGAAACCTGCGGTTGGGTTTTTGTAACTATGTGACGATTTGCTTCACCAAAACCACCTGAAACGTGTACAAATTCAATCTCCACAGGTCTAGTTTCATAATCACTATTATTGTTATCTTTTGGCCTATATTCCGTAATATTATTAAGACAAGCTTTTAAATTCAACACAATTAACTTTAAAGTAGTATAAATTTTTTCTTTGTATTTTTTTTTTTAATTTTAATATCCTTATCATCTTGTGATTGATTAAGTCAACTAATCTCAGTAGTTACAGATTTCTCTATAACGTAGGTTATAATTATAACAAGGTTATATTACAACGATTTTAATAAGAGAGATATTTAACTATCGGATTCATATAGCGTCCAAGACCTTGGACCGCCGAGTACATTTTACTCAATACTTACAAATTATTTTGTAAAAACATATTTGGTCAACAATATTATACAAAAAAAAATTCCTTTCTTTGACATCTAATCGTCAACTTATTAACAACTGAAGCTCTTAACACAAAACACTGGACACCGCTTCGATGTACGGTGATGCGGGTTTTTTTTGACTATAACTGTGAACTTTCGATTTGTTTAGACAAAATATATGCCCAAAGATCTTTTAGTGCAAAGGTTCAGGTGACTTAATAACGCATCTTCCTACTGCACTGTAGACTCTGTATTGAAATAAATATTTATCATTGGATAAGTTTTGATCAACTTTACTAGTGAACAAGCCCTTTATTTGAAGTCTGCGACCAACAATTAGTTTACAGTTGCAAAAACAAAAGGAAAAGTTTTGATTTCTTTTTTTTTCATTGACTCCTGCACTGTAGACTCTGTATTGAAATAAATATTTATCATTGGATAAGTTTTGATCAACTTTACTAGTGAACAAGCCCTTTATTTGAAGTCTGCGACCAACAATTAGTTTACAGTTGCAAAAACAAAAGGAAAAGTTTTGATTTCTTTTTTTTTCATTGACTCCTGCACTGTAGACTCTGTATTGAAATAAATATTTATCATTGGACAAGTTTTGATCAACTTTACTAGTGAACAAGCCCTTTATTTGAAGTCTGCGACCAACGATTAGTTTACAGTTGCAAAAACAAAAGGAAAAGTTTTGATTTCTTTTTTTTTCATTGACTCCTGCACTGTAGACTCTGTATTGAAATAAATATTTATCATTGGACAAGTTTTGATCAACTTTACTAGTGAACAAGCCCTTTATTTGAAGTCTGCGACCAACGATTAGTTTACAGTTGCAATAACAAAAGGAAAAGTTTTGATTTCTTTTTTTTTCATTGACTCCTGCACTGTAGACTCTGTATTGAAATAAATATTTATCATTGGATAAGTTTTGGTCAACTTTACTAGTGAACAAGCCCTTTATTTGAAGTCTGCGACCAACAATTAGTTTACAGTTGCAAAAACAAAAGGAAAAGTTTTGATTTCTTTTTTTTTCATTGACTCCTAAACGTAAATTTATTAACAATTGAGGCTCAAAACACACTGCACTGGACACCACTCCGGTGTGCGGTAATGCTGAACTATAACTGTAAACTCTCAATTTGTATACAAAAACCGCAGTGTCTAACACACTGATACCGCGACTCCGTACAGAGAACCACCATGCAAATTTCCATCACTCCGCACACCGCAGCCGGATGCAGCGGCAGTTTGTGTTATCCTCCTAAGTATGTCTAGGTCTAAACATTAGTAATTGTATTATCTAACAGTGTCACAACTGTGCCAAGAAACCTGACATCATGTCGTGTCGTAGGTCAAAACATTGCTTTATATCTCTCACTCTCTAAACCAATTTTATCCGTTTGCTTGTCAAGCTCTAATTTATTTGTTTGTGATTGAAATTAGGAGTTATAGTGGATATTTTATTGCCAAACAACAGGTTTTCTGTTTTAATTATGGGTTCGGAAAAAATCTAAATTCATTCTTCTTTTTAAATATTATATTTAGTCATCTTTTTTCATCATTTTAGTCATCATTTAGTTTAGTCATCTAAATATAATATTAAAAAAATAAAAGAATGAATTTAGATTTTTTCGGAGCCCTTAAATACATTTTTAAATAAAAGAAGTATCTTTATTTAAGATACTTTTCAAACAATTTAATATTCTGAATGGTAAGGAACACATTTAGGATGTATTCAAACTTTTTAAATCTACTTATTATAAAATATTTTTTGAATTGCAAAAATGTCTCTCAAAATCGAACTCATAGTAGGTATATCTAAATATTTTGGATAATTTTGCAATACCTATTGAACGCCTTAACCAATTAGGTAACCATTATGCTCCGAATAAATAAAATATTAACCATTCAAATGAAAACGTTTGCAGACAAAAAAGTTGCTATACTCGTAGGAAAAAAAAAACTCACAAAAACTTCAGATTTTCTGCTGTAAAATTTAGTTAAAACCGGTTTTTAAGTTGTTTTAATTTCAATACAACTGTTATTAGCATTGCATTTTTAGCAATAACGTAGGAACATTTGCCTCCCAATTGTCTTAACCGATTGCTTTTGAATTATTAATCAATTGCCCCAAATTGACACTTTTTGAATGCCAGAACTTCAAAAATAGACAATTTATTAATTTAAATTGTTACGTAGAATTGAGCGCATTTACATTTTTTTTTTTCTTTTTTTTCCAGCCTGTAAATGTAAACCAGCCTCCTTTGTTGCATCATTTGCCCTCTGTTAGTCACGACAGTAACTGGGTTGCCATTTACTTACATTTACATGGAACCATGGAGGTGAATAAATTGAAATCCGGTTTTAAAATAAGCCAACATTAAATTATCTGAGAGACAGTAATTGATTTTTATTGACAAAGATTTAACATAATATAAAATTCTTGATATCGTGTAGGTAATTATTTATCAAATCTGAGAAATATTTTCACTTGTACCAGACTAATTAATGTCAGTTGAGCTAATTATAATTATTATTTCGAATAAGTCTAAAATGTTTTTATGAATCAAATATTTAGTTAACGCTATTTTTTTAGCAGGTAATTTGAAGGCTTCTTTGGCTTACTTAATTTAAACTATTTGAAATGTTTGATGTCTTTGTCTAATATACAGCAATAATAAAGATACCTATACTATTTCAGTATGGATCTGTCAACCAAAGTCGTCAGAATTGAGCCTAATGGAAATGTAAATTTAATAAATAACCTTATGATTCTATCCATGACTAAAATATCACAAAAACATGACTAAGCTTACTGACGTCACTGTAACTGTGCTTTAGAAAAGGTTATTGGGTGCATATATTTGTCCAAGTAGGTATGTAAATAGTTCGAAGAGACCTAAAGGCTTTATTCAGGCGCGTGCAATATGTATCGGTCACTCTCACTCTCGTTAAAAAAGTCATAAAAGTGAGAGAGACCGAATAGATAGAATAATTTCACATGCACAAGAATAATGCTCCAGCGTTTTAGGTAATATGATATATACCTGCTTATAGCCTAGATATAAAACATAAGAATCTTCTATTTTAGGAGATTGTTTGGAAATAGTTTATAGACGTAATAAAATAGATTTATATATAACTATAGACCGAATGCATAATTAACATTTTATGAGTTTTTCATTTATATTTTAATGTTTCATTTAAAATTATTAGATATCTCTAAAATCTATATCTATAGGTTCAGCTGCTACAAATGCGTCTGGGGGGCAATTGCGTCTTTCGAGAGTTGACAAGTCCTTCACAAATTAGGCGCCTACATCTTTTTACTATCTTTAGTTACAACAATCAGTATTATGTAGATTTTCGTTGTTTTAAAATAACATAATATGCATAACATATCGTCACGTGTTCCTATAAAGGAGCTTCGCCGGACAATCAGTCCCAAATGTGACAGGAGGCGAGCCTGTTGCCATACACCGGGCTCCTGTTACGTAGCAGATGACATTATAATACGCACATATTGTGTAAACAACACAATTAACAAATTGGTGCGAGCATTCGGGTGGGTCCGAACCCGCTCTGTCTGGCTTGAGAGGCGGCCTTTTTCGACTAGGCTATCATCGCTTATCTATCTGTTTTAAAATATATCTTAATCATGTCCAATGATAAAAGTAACCTGTAAATAATTAGGCTATTAAAATGTTTTTAATTTTATTTGATTGTTTGCCTAAATTTGAAATATTCAAAAATTGTTAAGCCAATTTATATAGAACTATGGAATTCTTTGATTTTCTCATTGACAACGTTTTATATAGTTTTGAATCTTTACTACATTTTTTACAGCGAAATACAATCGCAATTTTTTTATATTTATATACGTAAGCTTAAAAATATATTTTAACTAGCTATAATAAAACCACATGTTGGACTTTTGTCGATGGAAATACTTATACTTACCTACAACGGCGAGGCTTGAAAATTGCACATAATTTTCCTTAAGGTTAACCACCAAATTACCGTTGAGATCATGGTAATCTTATAAATGCGTAATAACTGCTTATTGCATATTAAGTCTGACATAATAAAATTGTTTAAAAAAGTCATTAAGATGCGATTTGGTCATATAAACTGTCCCAGCTCAATTTATTTTTTTACGAAAATGAAACACATTTCTGGTTTTGGAAACAATCGGATCGAGTCACTGCCACTTAAAAATTTGTATTGCACCACTTTCAATCGCCGCATGCTATTAAAAACCTACTAAGTTTTACCGAACAGTGAAATATCCATCACTAGCTGCGCTCTGCTGTTTGACCCGCGCTTAAAAAGTATACAAATTTCAAATTTATTTATTATTAATTTCAAATTTATTTATTTAATAAAGAAGAAAAGTACATACAGACAGGTTGACTTAAAATAGGATTAAGTAAATCAACTAGCACTGAACTAAAGGTTGACAGTGGGTCCCAAACTAAGCTCTAGGCCTGTATCTTGGGGCTCGGTTTACATTCTATATGCTATTTGCAGACTACAATCTATCTCCGTGCCAAATTTCTTCCAGACCAGTTCTGTCATTCTGGCGTGATTGAGTAACAAACATCCATCCATACATCCATCCAAACTTTCGCATTTAAAATATTTCTGTGAAGTGTGATAGATAGTTAGTTATTTCGTTTTGTCGTGACACGGAATATAAAAAATCTATATTTGGAGGTGATTGGTGCATTCGCGCGGTGACTGTAAGCCAAGTAGCGAGCGAGGCTGTGCCGAGGTCGAACGAGGGCCAACTGCCCGCTCCAATACATTTTAACTTTTATAGAAGTCACGACTATGGATGCATGGAGGCGTTGCTAACAATTTATAGGCATACCTTTAGTTGGCTTGGCTTTAGCACGCTTTCTACCGTACTGAATTATTGGCGTACGTTCTCTAGTCTATCATTGTTTTAGAACTCCGTGCGGTATGTCTTAGAATGAATTTAATCTGCGTAGAGAATAGTACGAGTGGTACGAGATTTATTAATTACATCTAGGTTTTGATTTAGTGTTGTTTTAATTGCATTGGCTATGCTTACTCTACTCCATTAACATGAAAAAGAAGACATCCTATGTTGATGTTGTTTTTGGCGCTAATGTTTAATTTTTCAAAGGATAGTAAAATTGTAGGACTAGGGATATTTGGAGGCTTTAGAAACGTTTATTTTGTGAACGTATGTGCGTATTGTATATCACCTGCTACATGACTGGAGCCCGGAGCATGGCGACAGACCTGCCCACGGTCACATTTGGGACTGAATATCGTCCGACGAAGTATGGGTGTTGTATCACACCTCTGCCAGCCCCCTCGGGGGAAAGGCGTAACGGTATGTTTTATGTAGATGTTTAATTAATTTTAACAAGAAAAAAATGAACCAGTCTGCGTCCTATTCTAAAATGCTATTAATTTTTCATCTCTTCTAGTTTTGATGTTTTTATAGGTGCCACTTCTTGAGACATATTTCCAACTTTTCTTGCTAGAATAATGTTGTCTTTAGTAACGATCTTTCTATCAGCTTGTAACTGTTAAATTTGCCGATTACCGCTATTTGACCAGTCGTACGAAATCCTGTTTAGTACCACCCCAACTTTTATGGTTTCTAGTTTGTATATCATGATCAGACGAGACGTATGAAAGTTCGTGAGTGTTTGTTCCCACACAATTCCGTAATGGCTAACAGGTTTGCTTAATCTTGGCGTGATACAAAGCATCAATTTTGTATGGAAAATAAGGTTAAATATCTTACTTTTTATTCCAGAATACATATATCAAGTTTCTGTGGGACGCAAAAATCCTACACACTAGCGGCACTTAGGCTTCGTCCTGACTAAGATTACTGTGAGCGGCTGACTGTCAGGTGGCTGACTCTGAGTAGCGTATTGGGAATACTCAATGTTGAGCAAGTAGCGAGCTGTAGCAAACAAAACGCGGCACAGCCATTCGCCAGCAAGCGATCCGTCGCAAATTGAGTTTGCGTGTACTTAGTATCCGCTGTTCGGACACTCCTTTTTAAATACATTACTAATAAACGGTAACCAACTGGAGCTAAGCAGTCAGCTGCTCACAGTTTGCTCAGTCAGAACGATGCCTAAATGCCGCTAGTTCTGTTAATTTTTTACATGCATTAAAACCACACATCTGTATATTTCTTTAGCCATTTGGCACAAAAGAGGAGCTCGATTCGTTTTTATTTTCAACCTTGAAACTGAATTCAAGAGGCTTGCATACATTAAAGAATCGTTATTTTGTTTATTTTATATTTTTAATTGGCCAAGCTGCTTTAAAGTTATTTCTAGGTTAAGTATTTATGTTTGTACCTACCAAATTGTGGCGGGTCCCCGATGGCACTTAATTAAAGGCAGGCTATAAAGAGGTATTTTGTAAAATTAAGCCTTGAGGCTGTTCGAAAAGTGGTACTGGCTGCATGTTTGGAATTAAACTACATTCATCCTTAGTGGGCACGAATTGGGCACGAAGTTATTTTGAGAAAGCCAAATTCAGAGTACCTGGGACCTGCTCAAAGGTGAGGTAGTTGAGTAGTTGTTTTTTTCGGTTTTAGTAATGTCGCGTGTGGCGATTAAAATGTTTTTTTTTTCTTTTTATAATTTACAAGCACAGGGCACAGGGATGTGGCAAGTGTCATCTCTTCTCTACATCTCTAGAAAAAAAACATTTAACCTCGTGTATGGAACAGCTGATTTTGTTTTTACTATTTCAGTGTTGGTCCTATAGCAAAAGTTGATCTTAATTATATGCACAATTAAATCCTAGAATAAGAAGGAACTCCCAATATAAATCAATTCGCATTGCAAATGTAAGTCCAGCCCATCAGACAAAGAAAGGTCTCCTTGTTCCAATTACAAAGCCGTGGGCGGCTGGACAGCACGTGGGCAGCATCACGACTCGCAGTAGGGCATGGGAAATGCAGCCGATTTATCAAGTAATATGGTGAATCATAAGCAGTGAAACACCGTGATTGAAAGGTTTTTGATGATGGACATAAAATAGCACTAAGTATTTATTATTTTTTATTCAGCAATAGGCTAGCAGTTTACCGCAATCTCGCCTGATGATAAGCAATGATTCGGCCTACGACGGAGTAGGCTTACCTCCTCCGACAGAGTAGAAGTGGAAGAAACCAATTCACTCGAGACTTGAAGACTCGAGAAACACACATTCTGTCAGATGACAGACCATCTAGCGGTCTGCAGAATAAAAGTGAAATCAAAGAGTTTCGTGCAGTTTATAGGTACATAAATCAACCAAAAAACGATGCCGCTTTTTTGTACCCTTGGTCGTTCTGTGAAAAAATGGGCTAGCTGGCTGGTGTCAATTTTGTTAAACTAATTTCTAAGCAATGTGACCAATGTGTCACAAAGACAGTGACAAAATGTACTTTTCATAAAAAAAAAAAAAAAAATGTACTTACTTAAACTATTTGCATCTCTTAGCACATTTTAAGGGCAAAAGATTATGGAGATATTAATATGGAGATCCACTCCTCAACCTCTCAACTTCCAACTCCTCATCAATACCATTTTTAAGTTCCAATATAATCGAGCAAAAGATTATAGAGATATTAATATGGGGGTCAACTCTTCAACCTCTCAACTCAACTCCTCAACCGATCATCATGTTTTGCAAACAGGTACATGTAAATGTATGTTATTAGGGGTACAGAAAAGGAGTACCCGAAAATATTGATGGTTCCCGTGGAACAACGGTTGAAACCACGAAACGCAGCTATTAATAAATAAACTATTCAGCTGGTTTTTATGCTCTTGGAAACTGTTATCATTTATCAACCTTGATCGTAGTGAGACGCAGTTTGTCACTGTGTAACTGTAGAAAACCTTTCAATGTTGCCGATTTCTTTGTTCCATCATAATTAAGTTAGGTTCCGTCATAGTTAAGAAACACCTGAATCTACGTATCCTGTCACAATTACATTTACTTGAAAACAGTTGAGGACATTGTTTTCATTGTTTTCAAGAGTAAGTAGTAAGAGTAAGTAAGAGTGTTGGTGGTTTCCAAATTTTTAAGTGTTCGACTAACTGTCAGACAATATTTTTTTGTTTTTTGGCCAGTGTTAAACCTTTTTTGGAAAGTTTATCGTTTTGTTTTCATGGAACTACGATATACTATGTTCTGGAGATGACCGTTATATATTGCGAAGATCTATCAGCCACGTAATAGTAGCGCAAATGTCACATGCTAAAAAATAAAAATTATTTGTGTTGACCCATGCGTTCCAAAGCACATTTACGTTTAACAATATATCCGTGGCACGCAGGAATAACTGAACATCGCAAAAACGTCAATTTTTCAGGGCAGCCATTTTAAAGTTTGACATTTTCTGTTTAGTCGGTAAGTTAGTTTAACGATGATGTCAAAGTTATTTTGAGGGTTACTTGAGGCCCTCTTTCGTATGGTTTCAAGAATTTAACGAAACAACTTATAGTTTACATAATAATAGACTTGTCAAACAGCTGAAATGCCTTGAATAAGTTGATAACTCGACTTGTAGACCAAGTTTTGGCTTTTAAGGACATTTATCCAGTTATTCACCATCTGAGTACGGATCATTTTTATCGGTTACCCTATTTATTTCAATGGAAAAAGCATTATTTCTCATTAGTAAATCAATGACAACTTTAAACAGATATAGTTTGTCAAGTAATTATTACTACTTTACAAGATATATCTTACTTTTCAGCATATATTAATGCAAAATGTAAAAAAAGTCTTAGTATTTAAAATATATTTTTTTTAGAATTATACGCTCATTTACATAATCTAAAAACTGTTTTCACTAAGTTATTAAAATTATTTTTTAAACATATGGGAAAAACACAATGGAAACGCATTTGTTTCTAATTAAAATGAATTATTTAGAGTATACACTAAATTAACACATAGGCTAGACTTATTATCCCGAGAAATCAACAGTTGGCAATCGTTGAGTTCTACAAATAAGAAAATATTAATCAAACACACTACAAGACATAAATACCTACTTATAAAAGGTCTTATTTAAAAAGCTTTTCTAATTATTATTTTAAACGACTTCAAAAAACCGTTTTAAAAAAATCTTTGAAAATTTTCGTAATCTTAAGTGGCTGTAAAAAATCTGTAAAAATGTCTGATGACACACATGCTTAATACATGTTTTGTTAGATTGCTTACACATTACTTCGATCAATAATAATACTAATGAATAATAATAAAACCCTTTATTCAGACCAACTTAGTATCTATTTACAAAGTATTAAGAACTAAAAACTATGAGTGTGGATTTACAAGTATATTTTGGTAGTAAATCTTAATCTATTCTAATACTTAATTATTTTTTGTAGGTCTGTTTGCCAATCGGCAAAGATCTCCTCCAACCTTTTTCATTCCTGTCTATCTTGGGCCACTCTATTCCAAGTTACTCCTGCTACCTGTCTAATGTCATCATCCCACCATTTCTGTGGTCTACCCCTTTTCCTTCTCCTAGGGCACCATCGTGTCACAATTTTGCTCCATTTCTCTTGGCCTCTTATCATATGCCCTACCCATTGCCATTTGATTCTTCTGATTTTACATTAAAACAGGTAGTACGCAGGTGTTGAAAAGTTTTTTTTTTATACATTAATGTGAAGAGTTTTATCTTCCATGGCTTCTCTCAGACTCCAGTATCTCTTTCAGCCATTTGTTATTCTTCTGTCAACTTCTTTGCGTATAGGGACCTCTTGTGTTATTAGCTGTCTCAGGTAGATATATTCATCAGTGTAATCAATTTGGTTATTTCCTAGATGTATGGTGGTTTTCTTCCCATTTGTCCTTACCTTTGTTTTCTCTGGGTTCAACTTTAAACCTTTCTTCTCACTTTCATCCGCTAGTTCAAGTATCATTTGCTACATGTTTTTAGGTGTTTCAGCAAATAACATTATATATATATATCATCTGCGAACCTCGATTGTGTTAGGGAGACTCGGTCGACAGTGATTCCGATGTTTTCCCAGTTAAGTCTCCTAAAGATTGTTTCGACAACCGCTGAGAATAGTTTTGGAGGTAGAGGGTCTCCATGTCTGACACCCTTTCCTACTCTAAATGGTTTACCTTTCTTTTCTAGTTGGATTCTCGCGGTGCTATGACTATTATTTTAATTAAATAAAGTGAAAAAAGGAACTTCTTATTGAATGAAACTTCTTATTGAATGATTGGCCATCATTGGTGTTTTTCCCCAAAAACCTTAAAACACAGATTTAAAAAATTGTCAGACTTCGTCTTAGACAACCATGGCTCTAAAGGGTCTAAATGATCTATGCTAGCGTCTCTTTACGGCTTTGCACCCCGCTATCAATCAACCCTGTATTGATTTGAATCTTTTGTGTAAGTATGAATGTGGGTAGGTACATAGTACACCAATGATAGTAATAGTCACCAATAATGTACAGCATTATAATATATTTTTATACTTACTTCACGTTGTTGCATGGCATGTTTGTTGGCGTTTAGGCTCCAGTAGGTACATAAAAAATATCCAGCTCGGGTAGATAACAACTTGATATCTTGCTATTGCAGATGAAAACTAAATCACCACGGCAAAGGTAAAAGTGAACATGTGATAATGTCACTTTTTAAACAAAAATATTTGGCTTGCCATAACTTGACATCTCGATTTGTCAATGGAGGCAGAAACAGGCTATGTGTATAAGTCGAGATATCCAGTATTTTGGATGTGAGTGTAAGTTGATAAATCAAGATGACAATTATTCATACACAAACTTATGCTTGACATCTCAATTTGTCAAGTTAAAGTTAATTTTTGCAGAAAAGGCTTAGGTGTATAAGTCGAGATCTTCAATATTTTGAACATGTGTTGATGTTGATAATTCAAGATGTCAATATTAGTAAGCAAACACACACTTGATAAGTCGTTTTATCAAGTAAAACACCATAAAATGCAAGGGTGTCGAGATGTACAAAACGCGATTGCTCTAAAACTATTGTATATTTCGGGCTGATTTTTTTATACATAGTAAAGCGCATACGAAGGAAGCGTTTAAGCTAATAAAAAAAAAATCATGCAAGTCGAGTTGTTCAGTTATTCCTACGTGCCACGGATATGATCATCATTTATATACATTAAACAAAGATATATACCTATAGATAAATATACCTATAGGTAGATATACCTGGCTCAATAGGTCTATATACCTGTAGGCTATAGGTATATAGACCTATTGAGCCAGCGATTAGTAAATTGGTAAAGTTAAGATTTTAAGATTTTAAATTGAACTTAATAAATATAATTTACACCTGGAATCTATTCATATATTGGTAAAGTTAAGTTAGGTAACTTAATCGATACGGAACCTCACAGAAACTGCGCCATCTTTTGTTCATAGTTACATAGTTCTTAATACAGAAATCTTGTTCTTTGAAAAAAATTAACGCTATCTTGTCGGCTCACGAAATTCCAAGTTAACCGAGGTTGTAAACTTGAGGGTAGAAGCAAATATTTGACAAACGCGTCACTATCTAAAACGTACAGATAGAAACATGTATGTACAAGATTAATCTGGAGTAGGGTTGGCAGTAATCATTACTTTAAAATATTCAAGATTTTCTGTAACTAACTAATTACATCGGATAACTCTTGGCTCAGCAAGAGCAAAATTTCAACAAGACCTAATAAAGAATAAATAGAGAAACACTACATACTTACAATCCTAAATAGGAACAACTTTTCCAAAGACGCCTAAACATATGCTGTAGAAAATTACTAACCTCTATCTACATATCGTCACGCCTTTCCACCGAGGGGGCTGGCAGAGGCGTAATACAACACCCACACTTCGCCGGACGATATTCAGTCCCAAATGTGACAGGGGACAAATACAAAGTGTTAAAACATAAATACATTTTTAAGAAATGTTCCGGTTTTTTTTTAAATTGGTTATTTAATTGACATAACCATTAATGAACATTGTGTACCTACATAACAAGAAATACATAGACCCGAATCGAACATAGATCCTCCTCCTCCTTTAATCAGTTTAAAAACTACTCTATGGCAACCCTGCAAGCATAACACAAGGAAAGCAAGGCAATAACATCATCCTCTATAAATATATCCGTATACAGTTACGTTTCAAAGACTGTAAAATAATACAAAACCACGTATGAACGTAGGAGCAAAAAACATTGTCTTTGTGTTTGAAACGTTTTTGTTGTGAACTTACGCTATTTGGCAATTAGCGGTTAAATAAAATTTGTTAGTAATGGTTTTAGGTGAGTATAGCCTAGAAGTACATGTGTACATACGAGTCACTATTCAAAAAAATGGGTTGTTTTTTTTTACCTTAAAATAAAACTTAGACATACTTGAGTTTCGGTAGTGGTGCCCTAATAAGAAATGCTCAGGCGGATATGTACGTTTAGCGCACAAGTTCTAACATGATTCTAACAGATTCGATTTTTAGGTGGGTGATGCTTCAGAGCTGCTCAAAGTTTTAGCAGACTTCAAAAGAAACAGTTTGTGTAACGGGAAGTAATTTTTTTAATTCGATTTATTGTAGTCAATAAGTACAAGTAAGTGTTCTAGTCTATACTCATCTTGAAAACATTACCTATTTAGATCTGTTTACGTTTCTTGACCCCTATCTTCTATTAGAATTAGCCGTGGTTTATAAGACCTACTAAACTATACCGATAAAGATACGAGTAAGCACAACATACATAAGTTTATATAAAACCCTTTATAAAGCTTACATCATTATTAAATTTACTGAAACTACTAAGAGGTTGGAAGGTTACACAGGTTTACACAAAAGATTTTGACATTGGAACAACATGAAATATTTTCGACGTAATAATTAATTCTTAATAAATTTCTTTGTGCCATCGCCTCATTGGTTTAAGTTTGGGCCTAAGCTTGGCTTCAATATTTGCCAATATTGAACCTTATTACTACGTGACATTGGCTTCAAAATCCACTTTGTGTCCAAAGACACGATACACACATTGGTGTCTTGGTATAAGACCTAGATTAGTGCAAATATGACTATTTCGTGGCTGCGGCATTATACTTAGGTCCACACCGTCTATCCGTGCTGAGGTAATGTCCTACTAAATCATTTATCCTTAGGAGGAAAACGGGAGAGCAATTATTAGAAACTTTGGGATAGAAGAAAAAAACCTTTATTTTTCGTTGTTGCTTTTTGTAATGTACACATCCATAGCTAAGCACTGACATTTTAGAGTGGTCACAGCAAGCTGTACCTGTTCTTGACCTTTCTAATACAAAGGTTACCTATCTCACTGCAGTCGAGGACTAATGTATAAGGACCTATCATAAAATTAAATCAATTTGCTTTGATTAATGTGCGCTTTTATGGCAAAACTAGCTGAAGACAAATTAGTGTCTGACTCATCTCTGGTGGAGATGGTTTTTGTACAATGTATAAAAAGTTCGGAGTTATCATACGATCTTAGAATTTATTTAGAAATGCACGCATTTAACATCAAGTATTTAAAAAAGTAGCTTGTTGAGGTTTGCTCGTTATTATGACATATTCCATCTAGGCTTTTCTGCTAAGGGGTAAGACGGGAAAAAAAGATTTCATCTTTCTGGTTTTGAGTTTCTTTAGAAATAATGTAGCAATTAACTGTTCTTCCCCTGCTCGTAAGTACTAAAACATAAATATCGTCACGCCTTTCCCCGAAGGCAGAGGCGTATTTTTTTTTTTTTTTTTAATGTAGAATAGGTCGGCGTTTGACCACCAACTCGCCTGATGTTAAGCGATGTTGTGGTCTAAGATGGAGCACGACGACCTAGTAGGTACTTATTCACTCTAGCCTTGAAGCTTTGTAGAGTGAAGAAGTACAAAGACGGCGGCAGTTGAGTGAGGCGCTCCAAGTGCGCTACTGCTCAGACCAGTCTTCGGAACGGTTACTCCGGACCACATCCCGAAACACGAATAGGTCATTTCACGGCATGGCTTGGTCCGGTGGGTGGTAACTAGCCACGGCCGAACCAGAGTTTGCTACCCGGTTAGCACTACCCGGGGACCACGTGTAGGGAATCAGAATAGAGTATACTCCTACGGACATGGGTAGCTCAGCCCCAAAAAAAAAATTAAAGCCTGAAATACTAAAAGTAAATAAATAGTGTCAGTTTAAACAGTGTACATTTTTCAATGTTGATATTTTAAGTGGTCGTTTTAGATTAAACTAAACAATACAGAAAAATACTGTTCGCCGACTTCGTGATTTTCATTGTTTACTACGGTCTCTAGCTAAAAAGTTTTCTCTCTATCTTGATTTAAGAATCCATGTAACGTTCAAATTATGTAACAGTCGTCAACATAATGCATAAAAGCTTCACTAAAGCATAGTTCAAAAGAACTTTAAAAAGTCAAAGAGCAAGGACGGCAGAAGTATTTATTTGAGAATTATTCCAAGAAGGCAAGTTGATGATACAATATTGCCAGAGTGATATCATAAACATTATAAAAATGTTCGAAAATGTATTTTGTTAGGATTTATAACTGTATTTTCAAAATTTACTCAAAAAAAAAGACAAGTTATTTATCTTTATAGATTTATCGCATTAAGAGTCCGGCGACCACTTTAGACTAACTTCGCATTGGCTTAAGGTTTTCTATAGCCATCTCTCACATAATGATACTGACGAGCGTGTAAAGTTACCTAGAGAGTGACAAAGTGCAATATCATTTTTTTCTATGACTTTTGCACTTCTCTAATCATTCTTAAATTACTAAAAAAAAATCTTGTATTATGGATTCATTCAAAAGCTAATGATGTAGACAACCTCTCTATGTAAAGGGATTTTTGATTTGCTTTGTCTATCTATTGAATAAATCTGTCAAAAGTGACCCCTTACAAATGCGGGTATTTTTCATAGTTCTATTTCCTCTTGAGGAGGTTTTTTAAAAAAACCAAGAACATAGGGGCGGAGATATAGTTCATTTAATTGTACTTGCCAAATTTCATCATAATCTGATGAACGGTTTCCAAGAAATTTGACAAGCGCGTTTGTATGAAATTTCAGAGCGTCGCGGGACCCTTAAATACTTTTAATTGAATGAGAAGGGAGTTAATTTAGATTTGACGAGTTATACAGTCCAACGGGAAAAATATCTTACACACTGTACCGACCGACCACACAAGCGGGATTGACTTAGTTTTTTTTTACTACGGCAACACCAAATTTCAAAGCTTATCGTAGAAAGCCCACAATGTTTGCACTCTCATAAACATATACCTTGTCACGGCACCCCGTGTATACGTAATATATTTAACTTGATAACAATGTTTAGTGTTATTCTGGTTTTCAAGATAGTATGTGAACACGAAGGCACCATTGTTATGTAGATTCCCCTTCACAATTTGTGGAGCGTTTTCTTTTATCGAGCGATTCTATTCTTTGTGGTCGTTTTATGCAGTTTCAATGAAAACTAGAACCAACTAGGTTTTTTAAAATATTTTGAATGCTTAGAAAGAATGACAAATATAAACATTACTAGCTGCGCCCCGCAGTTTCACCCGCGGTCCCACAGGTACAGTTTTTTCGGGATAAAAAGTACCCTATGTCATTTTCCGTACCCCCGACAACGTGTATGCAAAATTTTAAGATGATCGGCTGAGTAATTGAGACGTGAAAGCGTTACCAACAAACTCACTTTCATATTTAAAACATTATTTAGGATAAGTATTATTAACTGTAGATTAAATTATTATTGAGTGAAGTAAGATTTTAGAATCCACTGAGACTGTTCGGCGTTTCTTACATAGAAACGCCGAACAGTCTCGGTGGATTCTGTTTGTTACCATGTTTATCTGTCTAACCACAACCAAAGTATCGTTATCCGATTTAAAGAAATTTTGCAGTCAAGTAGTTTATTCCATAACAATTTTTAAATTTAAATTTTAGCCACATGCTACTACAAACTACAAGCTACTCATGAACCTACTTTCGCCTAATTTCCAAAGTATAAAAAAGGATCCATTATATATCTAATGTACTTACACCAATTTGCTACCATTTGATCTATTTACTATTTCATTAACACAACTGTTGGTCAGGAATACTAACAAAGAGACTGAGATGGAAACAGAACAGCTTAGAGATCAAGACAAGGACAGAAGAACAAAGAGACAGACTTTCGCGTTTATAGACGTATTAAATACTCACGATTCAATAAAATAAAATACAATAGAGCCCGCTTTATCACGCGCCCTAGCCTATCTCCTATTATTGCACTCAAGTTGGAAAGTATAAAATTGCCTCACAAATAAAACGGCATTTGTTATCTAATGCATTTCACTTGCTGGATAAACGTAGCGATAGAGTTGCTTTAACTTATTTCATGACAGTATGGCGTCATGGTCTGTCGGTAAGATTGCGTAGTTCTAAAAGAAGTAATGAAATTCTGCTATAGTCATGCTAATTTTATGCAAAAGTAGCCTCTGTTTGTGTGTCACATCTGCGTTGTTATTCTTTGGCAATTTTTGTTGTACTTTTTTTTTAATTTGAAATCTTTGCTGCCAGTTATAATTTTACTTTTTCAGATTAGAACTTCTTGTAGTGAGATTCTAATTGCAAAAAAAAAGTGGAAAATTGAAATCTATAAGAACCTGGTGTTTTAATGTAATTACACAATTCTAATTTTGAAAGTTGAGTTAAAATTTAGTGTTGTGTATTCGAATTATTAATAGTTATCCATCGATAGAAATAGTGCAGTTTATGAACAAAATTGATTTCGATCAATTGCGAAGGTAAATTTATTCTAAACAGTAGCTCTGCACACGAGTATCGTATGAGATGAGTCAGAGACCTTTTCACCCGGCTTTTGTTTATTCTGGACGCAAATCCGTTCCGACGCAGTTTTCCCCAACATTTCGTTATCCGAAAAACTACTAAGTATTCCACCACCATATATTCCGTTTGAATATTCATAGATTCAAGAATGCCTCAGAATTTATAATTTTGTAACGTTTAGTTGAAATCACGAGTCGTAATGTTAGAAACTTGTTTAGTTTAATATTTTATACGTTATCTTATTAGCATTACATTAAAAATTCTTCACACCTACCAATAAGAAGAATCCTGTTGTGATTCTTAATTTTTAATTTTTAAACTAAACTCGCATCTGTGTTCAACTTGTAAAAATTTCTGGCGTTAATTTTAAGAAGTTAAATAAGCTTTAAGTAATCTTAAGTAGGTAGTTTAAGTGGGAACCGCTAATGAAATGCTAATAAAACATCCGGCAACCGATAAGAGTATTTAGAGAGCTTTCTCTCCCGCCAAAGTTATACAACAATCATAACTGTAAACATCCGATCTTACCTCTTCTTAGGCAAGTCCGTTAAAATTCCAGCACACAGCTTTTAAAATACACTAACACTTCGATTTTAGCGAGTCGATCGACCGTCGGATCACTGCACCGTTATTCACGTCATATGTGTGTCAAAGAAAAATTCTCACATGAGATATGGACACGAGTCAACAGTCGAACACAAGCACAGCACTAGTTGTTTTTTTGAAAAAAAAAATCACGAACACAATAGTTGTAGTTTTGAATTTGGAACGTGGACGGTGCAGTTGGTGCACTATGGAGGGTAGGCGGTTGGTTTGCGCGCGCGTCTGTGGTCGGTGGACTGGCGCAAGCGTCGTGCCGCCACTCTCTCTCAGAGTTGACTGGCGCGCCGCCTTCACCTTTGCCGAGCGGTTTCGCAATCTCAGCGGTTTCCTTGCAGATATCTTGTTGCATGGCAACTGTTGTTGTTTTTTTACCATAGAAGCCGCAATAGCCAGGATGTGTGGTTTGTTTTACGATTCGATGGTGCTTTGGGGTTTTGATTGAGGGGAGTAAAACATGATTTTTTACCGCACGCCGCGCTCTGACAGCCATAAAAAGTTTCAACAAAAACGCTATGTGAAAATAAATTGAGTATTACTTACATTCATGAATAAAAACATGAAGAATACAAGTAAGTATTTGTACATCTTTATTTCTACAATACTATTTTTATGGAGTTTTGCTTGAACCGATTTTTATTTTTATTATATTTTTACTTTAATAGTTTTGATAATAAAAGCTACGCAATAATGATGTTTTTGCCGTTGTTCTTTCAAATTCAAACTGCATTCTCTTGATAGAATCGAACCCGGAACTGACAGCGCAGATGCATCCACTGAACCAAAACAGGTTATAACTTTTATCTGCAACAAAGAACCTACTGTGAGTACAAAACGAGTCTGATACATTTATATGCTTTTTTGATGCGTTCATAAAACTTTTATGATCAAAATCATATCTACATGGCATTGTCGCGGTTTATCTATAAATTTTATTTACATACTTGTGACGTCATCAAGTCTTTAATAGATTGAACTCTGACTTCTCTTTTGAAGATTGAAAAGCTTTTAGTAAGTTTTCGAACTTGTAGAACCAGTATATAATAATAAAGGCTGATATTTTCAAAAGTATATGATTTACGTAAAAGTATAATTTGATTTTTAAGAGACACTTCGAGCTATTAAACTTCTTCTACTTACGCCTTAAAGCCTTTTCACACTCACGCGCAAATCAATCGCGAAGCCGCGAGCCACCCGCGGCCTATGAGTGTGGAACCGATTCGCATATGTATATTCTTCGCTGCTTCACGTTCCTTCGCGTCTCGTCCCCGTGTTTTGTCGGTATTTTGGACCATGCGAAGAGTTCTAGATGGACTATACGCGAACCTCTGCAAATAAAAGAATAAGAATAAAAATAGTTTATTGACAAACACAACATAATTCAATTATACACTTTATACTATTACAGACTATATATAAACAGATAGAAGTGTTTGGCAATAGGAGTAAGCTCAGCGTTGTACTGTGCAAACAAGTTTGCACTTGTTTGCACAGAGCTGGTTTTCAGCTTACTCCATTGCTCGAGCTTAGGTGTTGGTCGAGCGGAAAAATTAGTAATAAGCGGCACCATAAATTAAATTACACTAAAGTGGTATGGAGCAATCGATACAAAAAATAAAGAAAAGAAAAAGAAAAAAGACTTCATCATCAGACTTATTGTGAAAGTAAATGTGGGGGTGAGTGTGTGCATGTGTGTGTGTGTGTGTGTGTGTGAGGGAGTGAAAGTGAGTGTGGAGTGTGGGTAATAGCGTGCATGTTTGTATAATGGAGGGTGTGATGGGTTTGTATGAGGCAAGGGGGTGTTTGTTGAATGGTTGGATAGATGGGGTGTACTGTATATGTTGCTTTATTTAAAGGTTGCTTCAAACATTTTTTTGGATCGTTGTTGTAGAAGATTTTTGTATTTGACCCTAAAAAGATTTGAACTGATCTTTATCCTCATGGGAGGCGGGATATTGTTCCAGATTTTAGACGCACTATATTTAAAGCAACCCTTAAATCGAGCGGTCTTGTGTTGAGGTATTTTTAAAGCTAATCAATCAAATCAAATGTTAATCTGTGGTACTTTTGACATTGTTCGCACCGCGATCCCCGGCCGCGAATCACGCCGTGATATGCGTGCGAGTGTAGAAACGTCTAGTACGTAGCATAACTACATATTTCCTAACTAGCTATGCTCCGCGGTGTCACCCGCGGTTCCACAGGAACCGTAATTTTTTTCAGGATAAAAAAATTAACGGTTTCTTTTATGTACCTCCGACAACGTGTATGCAAAATAATGATCGGTTAAGTAGTTAGAGCGTGAAAGCGTAATAAACATCCAAACCAACAAACAAACTCACTTTCATATTTTTAATATTAGTTAGGATAGAATACTTATAAATAGGATAACTAGGAATGTAAATTACAAACACCTTTAAATACGAGTACATATACAAATACGCAAGTAGAGGTAAGAAGTTACAGAAGTATTGTATCATTGGGTTTACGAGTACGTGGTGAAACCACAATTTACTAGTAGGTATCAGTGAAAATGGTGAAACAGATACCAATGCCGAGCACGAAGGCACGAAGTCGAGATATCGAGGATTACATTTACACTTCGGCCAAGGCCGCGCGTTGAAGTCTTTTGTATGACAGTTAGCGTGCAACGTGTTAAAAAGTTGGACTAAGTAATTGCTTTTGTTAGGCGGTAGTTCTAAGCAACTTGTGTTCTTTATTGGGTCAGAGTAGTTGGAACTTCTAGTTTATTGCAGGTGTGATTGCAAGTTACATCCCTTTCAGAAACTTGACTTGAAAATAACTTGCAAGTTGTCTAAATATGGCAGGAATATTTACAATCAACAATGTCTTAAGAAATCGAAATAGAAAAGGTCAATTTAAAGAAATATTCTTATAATAAGTAACAAATCTGTTTTTCAATAAGCTTGGAAGACTAGATTTTTCGACAATAGGTAAAAAAAAACAGTAAGCACCTAATAACAATGTTTAAGGAAAAAAAAATATTTATGGCTTCTCACTGTGTCTATATGCCTTCCGTGAAATATTATTTAACTGATGGTGAAAAACCACACCATAATCCGTTGCGCTGTTTAGAAGTTTGTGGATATGCAGATAGAAAGACAGACAAAAGCGAAAAGCGACTATATTTTTTACTAGCTGCGCCCCGCGATTTTACCCGCGGTTAAAAAGTATCCCATGTGCTATTTTATACTATAATCTATCTCTGTGCCAAATTTCATCCAGAGCTGTTCAATCGTTCTGGCGTGAAAGAGTAACAAGCATCCATCCATCCATTCTTACAAAGTTTCGCGTTTTTAATATTAAGTAGGACTGTGTAGATAAATTGATTGATGAGACAGATACATTGTAGGGATTGATGCTTCAGCATTCAGAAACTTTCACTAGGTCTCATCAGAACCGAGTACTTTTCACTCTGTTTTTAACTCCAAAAACCTCAATGAAACAATGATTTACGTAATATTATCTAACATTACAAAAGCGGCCCTTAAAATATCTCGACATTTCCCACGGGCATGCTTAACATTGCCATCTTTCACCCGCGAATTAACTTCCTAAAACAATGCAAAAACGCAACGAAAGCAGTTTCTTTTCCCATAGCATTTACGTAAACTTTGTAAACAAATACTCTTTATTACGCAACTTTTCATTATTGTTGTACAGGATTCCACGAAACGGTGGTAACCCGAAAAGTTCATTAAACTCATTATTAAAATTGAAGAAAAATATAGTAATGCTAGCGCACAGTAAATCAGTTTGCACTACACAATAATATTGCATTTATTGATGCTTGCAAGTTGGTGTAATGTTTTATAGAACCCCCAATTCGTCCGTCTCTCGAAACCTCTCAAGTACAAGTAAAACACTTGAACATGTAAAAAAAAAATCTTTAATTCGGGTAATTCCCATATTGTGGTAAACATACAGTTTAATTCAATTTCAATTTCCATTTCAAAGCATTTTCATCATTGTGAAAAACTTGGTATACCTAGATACCTTGATAAACTCTGGTATACCTTTCGTCCTGTCTATGGTGCAGATAATATCTATCTGCTATCTATGGTATATATGTATATTGAACCACGCATCGGATTTTGATGCAAATTTCACCATCAATTAGATATTAGATATTTTTTTACGGAAGGTTTATTGGTAACGTCCGAAGCCAAGGCGGGACGGTAGTAGTTTTCTAATAAAATCATTTTTTTACCGGTTTAAGAACTACGATGCCTTACACGTTAGCTTATGCCTAATTATATTTATGACACACCTCTGATGGTGTCGGATAAAAAAGAAACACAAACATTATACCTACATAATTAAAATTTACTTACTTACATTTTACCACTTTGTCGCATTGGCTGCTACACGTGTTTTAATCGGGTATAAATAAATAAATATTCTACTACTACTTACTAGGTGAGCACTCTTATTCCTTACGTCCATAACGTAGAAGTCTCTTGAACGCGCTATCCACGAATCGCTGCAAACATAGCTGAATGAGTCATTAATTATATACCTGTAATAGCTACACGCTAATGTAGGTCTTACATTAGTGGTAAGTATCTATTTAAGTATTTGTGATCACTTGAGCCTGTGACGGATGTTACGTCTACCGTTGCATGCGAAATTATACCCTTCATCAGCTTATGTAGGTCTCGAAAACACGCGATGTCTGATAGAAATGCGTGGCGAAATCGAAAGTTGGTCTCGCTACGCTTTTGGATAAGTACATTAGTACATCGATGTACATTAAGTAAATCGGCTCCTTGCATGATTTACTGTAGAAGTGTAGTCAATACTCTCGTAATACCAATCGGTATTTTTTCACTTGCCAGCAATCTGCATGGTCCGCCCCGGGAACGGCACGGCACGGCAACGCATAATGCGAAATGTATGTCACGTTTTTCCACCTACGGTGGCTGCAACGGCACAGCGCCATGTGGGGCTATTCCTACGCGTGAGATGAGATGAGATTTTATCTTGGTCACTTTCACACCTATGACGTTTCAAACGAGAGCAACAAAGACGAAAAAAAGTGAGATGAAAATCTCAAATCTCCGAATAGGGATGCCATCGGCAAAATGCCGTGCCGGGCATGGCGGGTCGGGCCGGTCCGGGCTGGTCCGGGCTGGTCCGGGCTGGCTAGTGGAAAAAAGCCAATTCTATAATACTTGCAGTGTAAAAGTTGCACGTTGGAAATGTATTTAAAGAAAGAAATAATGTTCAATATTTATTTGACATAATAACGGTTGCAATAAATAGTTAAAAGTACGTAAATAAGTATCAAATCACACGAAAAACAAATTAAGTACGAAGTCAATTTGCGTCAAATAGGACCATAATTAAATAAATTACATTGATGGCTCATGTATAACGTGACCATACGTCCCGCTTTGGGCGGGGCAGTCCCGTTTTCAGGCTGTCTGTTCCGCTGTCCCCAGCCAGAGGAAAATCGTCCCGCTTTTGCAAATAGACAGCAAGATCAAACATTTTACCGATTATTTCTGCAATCGCAACGCGTAGCGGAAGCGCCTGCGAAAAACGCCCGCAGCGAAACTCAAATAAAAATCATTTAAGTACTTTCTAAAAAAAAATCTACTTACTATTTAGTGTTATTAATGTTCTAATAAACCCTAGCAGAACACCAAAAAACATTTTTGTTTTGGCTTTTGTCCGTTGGTGTCCCACTTTGATGAAAAAAATAAATGGTCAGGTAACTCTTGCGGCTAAATTTGCTACGATTCGCGATTCACTTAAGCATGCGTACTGTTCGTTGCGGACCTATTATTATGAGCTATGGCATGAGGGGGTAAGTCTATGATTTGTTAATTGTCAATTATTTAATAATGGATAGGGGTCCCATTCAACAACAATTGACAATTGAAAAATCTCTGCATAAACGCTGAGTGCCTGGTACACAGCGCTGTGGTACGCTAGGTTTTGAAGTATTTATTTATAGGCGCATCATGATAATTCAATTTGATACTAACGTGTGAGGTATCATTGTCGTGTATTCAGGTCGATCGTAACGCGAGATGGGCACGGACAGTACTGGCATAGAATATACGATATAACAGAACGCAACTTCAAAACGACGCAAAAAAGTTCATAACACAGGTTTATTCAAAGTCAAATGTTCCATAGACCTATTTCTTTGGCTTGACGAATCATCTAAGAATCAATTTTTAGAAAAATCAATCATTTTCCATGATACTTATTCTAAACCACAGTAACAATACCACATACCTACCTTTAAATCTTCTGTCAAAGTTTTTAGTTGTAAATTCTACTCGTGGTCAATCCAAAGACTAATCGGGTTGAGACTCGCGAGTGACTACAGTAAATATATTATTATTAAGTGGATAGTTAAGCTACGCCGCTAGCGCCTCTTTAATTCATTCTCATTTCATTACAGATGTGCTACTGTACGTAATTATATTTGTACTGCGACGGTGACGTGTCGGTGTTGTCGGCGGCGTCGCATCCGTGCGGACGACTATCTCGTACGTGCCCATTGTTACATGCGACACGAAAAACTGTAACCTGAACAGGAAGCAAACAGGAGCCCTATCCTGTTGCGTACTTTTTATATGATCTTGCTTAACTGTGTCGAAAGGAAAAGGAAACAAACAGAGGCCTTATCCTGGTGCGTACTTTCTAAATGATCTTGTTTAACTGAGTCGAAAATGTTGACATTAATGACAACAGGAATGACCCAGTACGAACACTTAGCATAAAAAATACAGCTCAGTGCTACCATGGATCGGATAACATGTTAAACCGTTGTTTCTCCTATAACAACAAGCCAGGGGCCTTCGGGCAGACCAAAAACTCTGATACCAGCCTCAATACTCCCTCACTACCTCACTATACAGTCTCGACTTCATTTTCTTACTAAACTCGTATCTTGCTACGCATGGGGAATACTCTGCCTGAGTGTGTGTTCCCTGATACTTATAATCTGGGTGTCTTCAAGTCTCGAGTGAGTTGGTTTCTTCTAGGAAAGCGTGCTCCATCGTATGCCGCATCACTAATTAGCATCAGGCATGTTAACGGCTAAACGCAAATCTATTTGGCAATAAAAATAAATTGAATCCTCCGACACTCTGCACTCTATACATTCCTATTTTTTTTTTTTAGTGTAGTATTGCAAAGCTGTCAAAATCTGTAGTAGAAACTTTTTATTAAAGCCCCATCCAAGGGAATTTGGCGTTGCACGTCTTGTGCATTTGCCAGTGTTAAATTAATAATTATATAATTTGCAGATGATGAGGATTATGAATCCCTCCCCTTTCTCCATTTCAGTAAATTGATGGATACTTTACTGAAAAAATGGAGTTTTGTAGAGAACACGAAAAGTCACGTTTCGCAATGTTTGTATCATCTGCGCACTCTCGTGCACGTTAACGAACCGATAAAGGTTAATAATCCACCATCCACTTAAACACTCAAAGAAAAACAAGATTTAGAAAATAATTTACGACACACGAACAAAATTACGACAACACCTTTTCGGTTCCGCCAAAACATTCTTGAACCTTCTATAGGAAAATTCTAAATAGAACCATCAGACAGACGTCAGACGGTCATACAAAATAAGTAAATTATTTCCGTCGTTTAAAAGCCCATTCACCATCCTGCCTTGCAGTCCGCCTTGCAGGACTACAAAGCAGGATGCAGCTCACATACCATCCTGCCTAGCATCTAGTCATCTAGTCATCCTGCATGTCGTTGCTGGATGCAATGCAGGCTGCGACTTCATTCACCATCCTGCATGAAGCAGCAGTCCTGCACGGCGGACTGCAAGGCAGGATGGTGAATGGTTACCTTTACCGAACACCCTGAATAAGTATTTTTGCCGTATAAGTATGGAAACGTGACTTGTTAAATGATGGTCTATCGCCGTTCACCGCAGCATTGAACAAGCATCTGTTCATACTCTCAGTTACATAATAATAAAAACATTTTACTCATAGTACCAAGCTGAAGCTATACAACCACCTTTTCCAAAATGAAAGACCTCTCCACACCTCTAGTATTTAGGCATTATATAGTTCTGTATTGATTGGTTTACGTTCAACAATCTCTACTTTAGAAAGACCTCTGATTTCGTAAAAATTATAAAATTAAATAGATCTTTTAAAACTGGTAACTTTTGCTTACTTAACAAAAAGTTCTGTTAAAAACAGGAAACGCAGAATAGTTTTTTATATTCTTCAGTTTTCAAGGATAATCCATTAGGAGAACTTTTTTGTTAAGACAGATATCTTCTTTTATAATATCCAATTGGTTCAATCTCAGATAAAAACCTCTTTGTCAATATGATTGTGCTTACCAGGAAAGAAGGTGCCAAAAATATCATGCAGCTTTAATTTTTTTTTTTTCAAATATGGAATTGACTTCGGTGTTTTAGGTAGTTAGGTACATCACTGAAAATCAAATTAACTTATTTTTGTTTGAACTAAAAAAATTGAATTTAGAACGTTTGTGAAATATTTGACAGCAACTAGAGATAAGCAGCTGTACTTTTTTAGAATAAAACGTGATTATCGATTGGAAATTTCAATATCGATTATGTAATGCAGATTGCAGAGTCAAGTTAGTTGCATTATAATGATAGGACATTAGTGCCTAGTGTTGCCACTTGATGTTATCAACGCTTCCGACAGAATTAAGTAATTTCGAATTACACAAACATAGAAGCACTTTACTTATCAAGAGTTTATTTTTATCATGAACAGATCCACATTTGGTTACCAAATTTCTTAGTAGGTAAAGTAAATTAAAAAAATATTGAACATTAGATTAAGTTTACATCAGATTAAAAAACAAGAAGAAGCTTAGATGGAATACACATGCTGGAGTGTTTGTGTAGCGAGCCCCAAACTCGGCTAGGCCTTTCTCTTGGGCCCATAGTCTAGCGTTACCAAATACATTTTGCTGCGCGGTTTATTGTTAGGTAAATAAATTAAATACATTAGCTACATATACCTCACATTGTTTCATGTAGGTAGTATAAACCCTGATAACATTATTATTCCTATTAAATGCCTTGAAGCCTTTGTCCAGCAGTGGATGTCTCCCGGGCTGACATGACGATGATGTTATTCTTTTGTTTATAATCACTCACGTGAACCTTATAGAATTTATTTATGTATCTATCGCTTACCTACTATCTAAAATAATGCGGACGTAGTCCAACCGAAAAGCAAAGTCAACAATGTACTCACCTAGTCAAAAAATAAACACTTATCTCGACTGTTCATACAAATATGTCTAAAAATAATAGCTGTAGTTGGTGGGCAGTGGTCAGCGATGCACAGTGGGCGCACGGCGCGCCTCGCGTGAGGTCACTCGCATTCCTAACTCGATCTACGAAAACAATCACCTTTAGCTATATTGACAAACACTGGACACAGATAGTACCACGATAAACCATATGTGTAACAAAAATTTGAAACAAATATGGTAAAACTAAGTAGGCATAACGAGGAAGATTTTCATTACTAGTTATTCACAGCGATAGCTTTTTCCAGACATGCCCAAATCTTCCATTTTTTTTACATTTTCGGCCTCTTGCCACAACTCTATGGAGGAAATATTAAATTGTTCGTCAACAAATAACGATACAAAGCCGTACAAATAGCCATTAACAAGTATCATTATACTAAAATCAAATATGACTGCTAAAATAACCATAGCCTATGACACTTTTGCAAGACTCCAACGACATTTCATTCCCAAAATCGGTTTAACCGTTTAGTAGTTACGAGAGTACATAGAGACGGACAATAATTAGGTACGTAATAGTAGATAATATATTGGATTGAGGGAGTTAAGCAGTGTCTTATGTCACGGGCGGCTTATTAAATCCTGAGCGTAACGGAAGACTCTAGAGTTAACTCCCGAGTGCAGCGAGGGAGTTCCAATATAACGCCCGAGCGAGAGAGGGAATTATGTAGAATCCAGAGTGAAGCGAGGGGTTCAAGCCGCCCAAGAAGAAAACACTGCTTTATCGCAATCGCAAAGGTGAAAACTCTACTTTTCACACCTTCTGCGAAGCAATAAAAAAGAACTGAGAAAATATGTTTATACGTCAAATACCGTTTTTGTGGATGTGTTTTTCTAATTGAACACATCAATTTAGCAGATACTTGCCGAAGTTCAGTCTCTCATAAGCTGCATAGAGAAGATCAAGGAATATTATTTCAGATCTGCCGACTTTCCCAACAGTTCATTATTTCATAAGAAATTTTCAACGCTTTCATTCTTTATCCATAATTCTGAGTTTCTTTCCAATTTCCAATTTTATTGATAAATATTTGCACAATGAAATGCGTGACTGTTCTAAGGTACGTTTCACGAAATTTTGTTATTTTTTCTGATTTGCTTAGGTTTTCCCTTGAAATCATCAATGACAACTTAGTTTTATGTAGAAACATAGCTTTTACTGTCTATATGCGTACTAGTTAAGAGTCCGGCGACCACTTTAGACTAACTTCGCATTGGCTTAAGGTATCCTATAGCCATTTCGTCTAGAAAAAGACTACGAGCGAAGAGGGCCAGTAATGATACTGATAAACCTCTAAAGTTACCTACAGAGTGACAGCGTACAATTTCAATTTTTTTAATGACTTTTGCACGTCTGTAATCATTCTTAAATAACTAAGAATTTCCCTTGTATTTTCAATTCATTTAAAAGTTAATGATGTAGACAACCTCCCTATCTAAAGGGATTTTTGATTAGCTTTGTCTATCTATTGAATAAATCAGTCAAAAGTGACCCCTAATGCGGATATTTTTCATAGTTCTATTTTCTCTTAAGGACGTTTTTTTTTAAAAAAAACAAGAACATAGGAGAGGAGATACAGTTCATTTAATTGTATGTGCTAAAGTTCATCATAATCTGACAAATGGTTTCCAAGAAATTTGAGAAGCGCGTTTGTATGGAAATTTCAGAGCGTCGCGGGACCCTTAAACGTTAATTAGTTTTTAGGGTTTTCACACATTAGCTGGAGACAACCACGACCAATGGTCGTTTTACTAGCGACGGATACGGTAGCGAGTACGGCGGTACGGTACGGATTAAAATAATATAACATTTCCACCAAAAACTTAAAACCGTATAGAAGTTGGTCGGCGAAACCACTGACCATGATAAATTGACATGGGTTTGAGTTGGACCATAGTCTAGCACTCGATAATAATTTCTAATATCTATCACTTTCTTTCTTCCTACTACTAATATTATAAACGCGAAAGTTTGTAAGAATGGATGGATGGATGTTTGTTACTCTTTCACGCCAGAACGGCTGAACAGATCTTAATGAAATTTGGCTCGGAGGTAGATTATAGTCTAGAATAGCACATAGGATACTTTTTAACTGCGGGTGAAACCGCGGGTGGAGCTAGTATGAAATATTTTCTGGATTGAGATACCAAATCTCGAGCGCGAGAGAATATGACCCTTGGTAGGAATTCCGAACTCGTTCTCAATTCAGTGCCATTTGTTAATTAACGTGACATGAGGTAAGTAAGTTAAATTACAGGATCGTGTCAGATTGACGGTAATTGAAGAGACCTTAATTAATCACCTTGGTCCGAAGATAATGCGCTTATACCTTTTATTAGCCATCTATATTTATTATGTTTATTTTTATCTAACTAATCTATACTTATCTACTACATCTTTAAAATGACAGTCATAAGCTAATTCAGATTTTATTAGAACATGGTTTATTCAACAATAAGTTTGAAAAACTGCATGCCACGAACGACTGCCATAAAAATGTCATGACATTCGTTTAACTTTTCTGAAACAGAAAAGTTATCAAGCAGAGAAATTAAAAGTTGTTGTTCTTTTAATAAAACGCTACCTCCACCTCTCAGCTAGGGTCCTGTGTCCTGCCCCTGGGAAGAACCCGCAGGACAAATTGTTAGGTCATTACACACTGTTAAAGTTTGCGTCAGTTCGCCGCTATAGGCTGCAAGGGGCGTGTTACTGACGCCGAATACAAAAGAAAAATAACGTTCTATATTCAAAATCAGTTGTCTATAAAAAGTTAGCAGAGGAACCAAAAAGTTTACGTGTCAAAAATGAAATGCGCGCCATATCGTGTTTGAGTGTCTTTTGTTTTTTATTTTGGTAACGTGATCTTGTGTTTAGTGATTCAAATGTTATTTTTAGTGATTTCCTAGGTGATACCTATATTGTGTAAGTACCAATCTTATTGTAGATCAACTTATGTGGATTGAAAAGCAATGCGTTTCACATTTGCCATAGTACTCAGAGTTTTATCGTACTATTTGTTGTTGTAGTTACATTACTAAAATAAAATATTCGTATGCTTACACAGAAGTTTGTAGAAATATCAAAGAACAAAATCTTTTCGTTTCGTTCGTTTCTGCTATTAGGAGTAACCGTAGAATAGGTATTTAAAATTTAAAACAAAATCATTAAGTAGGTAAGTTTTATATTCAGCTTAGAGATAATCCTAAAAGCATTTTTGGCCACTGGGTAATAAAATTTGAATTTTAATGTTATACCTCAGATCAACTAGAATATCAGATGGCGCACGGCGTATGATGTAGGTGAAGCCACTTCTTGTTACATGTGTGCTGTGGAAGTGTTGCCATGAAAAAAAAAAATACCCTGAGTATTGTAGTTTTCCAACGTATGTATCCGCATTCCACTGAATTCATGTAATAGTTCCCAGGTTAATTAATCAAATGTTTGCCAAATATCAATTGCCAAAAAATCATCATCATACCTTAATCATAATACCTAAACAGGACGACAGTTTTGAAATAAAGATTTTTTTAAATTATTCAACGGAAGGCAATATAGTAGACTTAGTATTAGGGTTCTGGTAGCTCCCCTTGAGTATGGAACCATAATACGTAATCAGAAAAAAAAAATTATGCGCGTTGAATTGAAAACAACTTTTCGTTGGTAAAAAATTAAAACTTACCCTGATGGGATACGCAGTCCTTTTCAGACGGCGAAGGTCAAGCTTGGTCAGGTAAAAGTCTCTTTCATTAAAATGGTCTGAAAAGACAACATCTCTTTTTGATGGTTGCCATTTTTGATCATTTCGACTTTTTTGTATGGCAACCACCCATTCTTTTAATGTCGCTTTTTCAATCTTAATTTTTTGCGTCAATGTGTGAGTGTTGTGTACATATACGACAGTAGCGTAGTTTTTGGATGGTTCTTGGCTTCACCTAAATCAAACGCCGTGCGCCATCTGATATTCTAGTTGATCTGAGTGTTATACCTACTAAAATAACGCTATTCTTTAAAATGCTAATACATTTGTTAGGTACATACTCGTAGATACCACTGTTTAGTTAACTTAAAATATTTAAAGTCACTCATCTACCACTGTAACCTAGAAGGTAAAAACCTAACTAACCAATTTCACAACCCATTCTTTATTATTATGTAAATTCAGTCAAACACGAGCTGTCAAACCAAAGCCGCATCTTTAGACAAAAGCGGTTACTTGAGCCAATTTAGCCTGGCAACCTCTGCCACCATAACCTGACCCCTACGACACCGATACATTTTGAGGTGAGGTCACAAGTATCGCGGATGCAGTGTAACACGCGAATGTCGCGTCGGCGCGTCATCGTCGTCACGACATGACCACACATTTTGTCGTTGGAAATCTCATTAAAAAAAAAAAAAAAAAAGTGAGAATCAAGAATTAATGTAGTTTAGTATTGTTGTTCTTCCACTATTTTACATGAGTCAATTAAACTGTTGGCCACTACTGCTTGGCCTTTCTTATTCACATTGGTCATACTTCAAAAATAACCATGGTAGAGAGATGGAACAGTTTTTTCGTAGTACTTAGTGAATAGAATAGAATAGAATAGAATATTTTTATTGCATAAACTGTAGCTGTATTGACAGAGTAGCTAAGCGCATCATAGCTCTCGCCTAGATAAGATAACAGGCCGAACATGGGAAGTAGTAACTGTCTCGTCTCGTCGTTTTATAATGCCTTCCCGCCTAATATTTGACTTCACCCTTAAATTCGAATATAAAACGATTCTGGCCTAAAGCAGTTCAACTTATAATGGTTCAATAACACAAACTCACCGCAAAAACCATTATCGTTTGACCTTAGCAATTTCGATACCCTTGTATGAAATTGCCTAGCAAGAGAGTCCAATTTAAACTGGTGCACGACAGCCGGCCTATAGCACAACACTGACTCTTATTTCCGCTCAATTTCAAAGGCATAAAACGTATTTGCCAATTTGAACTGTATTGTCCTACGGCAAGGTGTAATTTTGGGAGTATTTACTGGAAACGGAAAAGATTTTTGAGCAATTTGCTGGCACTTAAAGAGTTAGTAAACTAATAACAGCAACGTGGAGGCAACGTGGTCTATAGAAGATTGTAATTGGCTAAAAACTTGAGTGAACCATGAATTTCGGTTCAGTTTGTGAAACTTACCTACCTAATTTGTAGCGTTCCTCAATCTACAACGTTGGTACCTAAACTGCTAAGAAACATTTATATCCTAGCCTAGATCTGTATTTCGTTATAAAGCGTTGCAACCTGCCCCCAGTTGTTTTTAAATTACAAATACAAATAATTTATTTCAAAAAAATTGATTATGAATTGCCTCAAATTGACATTTTTTGTATGCCACAAGTGTCAAAAATAGACAATTAATTACAAATATTATAATTAATAACAATTGTTTAGTAGAATCGAGGCACTGGTACAGTTAGAATATAGACATTGTATAATAAAATTGTTCTACGAGTATAAACAAGTTATGCAGAAAATACTACGCTACTAGTTTTAAAACCAAAAAGAATTGTTTTAAAAATAGCCGGCGACAACATCCTAAAGCAACTCTTGAAGAGAGTGAAACTCCTCATGATGATAATTCTATACTCGTAAAAGGCAATCCAAGTCTATTATAATAATTATAAAACCTGTACAAAAACGTTTCAAACACAGTCATAACTCCCAACTAGGATTCCCTGTGTGGGATGAAATGGAACACACTAAAGCAAGGACAACTAACAGGCAGACCCAGACCAGATATTTAAATTATTCATCATTCAACCATCTGCCCGGCCGGAAATAGAACCCTTCTGCTTATTTATATATATTTGTATATGTACATATCGTCACGCCTTTCCCCCAAGGGAGCCGGCAGAGGTGTAATACAACACCCACACTTCGCCGGACGATATTCAGTCCTAAATATGACAGGGGACGAGCCTGTCGCCATACACCGGGCTCCAGTTATGTGCCAGGTGCGTGCCTTTGACTGGGATCAAACCAGCTCCCTCTGGCTTAAGAGGCGGGCCTTCTCCTACTAGGCTGTCATCGCTTTCATCTTTAAAACATCTGCCCTGCCGGGAACAGAATCCGGGAACTTCTGTTTATAAAGCAGTCGAATTTCGACTAGTCTTGTACCCTACAAGACTAGCCGAAACTAGTTTGTGTGACGTGTAACTAAAAGGATTTTCAATAAATTCTGATTTCTGTTTTCATGCCATTGATGTCATCAAAAATAACAATAATAATCAACAAATTTGTTTACAGATAAATGAACTCAAAAGAGCAAAATGGGAGAATTGTGCCAAAGAAGAGGAATAGGCTTTACCTTAATTTTAATTTTATACGGAACAGCTGATGTTCAATCCAGTTTGCCTGTCGATTTGGCGTCTGAAGAAAAAGGTATAGCAATTACTTCGTTTTATCTTTCTAGACATACAAATGATGGTAATCTACATGATGGCAAACTACAGAGTCTGCCCATCTTATTTTATATGATACAGAAAAACATGACAATATAACGTTGTTTATTCACGGAATAGTTATACAGTATACACAGTTTTACCACAAAAGATTTAAGCAAGCGTTAAACAAAAATGATACCAATTATAAAACATACTTGTTCTAGACAGCAAGTCTAAAACAAGTGCTATTGGTATAATTTTTGCTCAACAGATGTTTGTCTTTGTTGTATTTGTTGTTTGTTTGTGTTTCGTCTTTTTTACCCGAATTAAAAAATTTAAAGAAAGGATAAGACAAAAACACTGTAAAACTATTCCGAGGATAAAAAATGTTTATTAGTAAAAGGGTTAGTATCTAGTCACTTTTCCTTTACAAATGTCTCTTTCTCCCTATTTTCTCTCTTTCTTTCTCTTCCTGACTATGTATTTCACATGGTTTTAAGAAAAACCAATGTATGATTCTCATATTAAATATTGTATATTCTGTATGTATGATAGTAATGATATTCTGTTTCAGTCTTACCAGCTACAACATTATCACAAACGTTTACATCCACAACCGTGGCCACAAACGTGTCATCGACATCCACATACTCGACAATAATACCGCCTGTACCACCGAGCGACAGACACAGGTTCCTGACATTCGCCGAGTCTGGTCATCATCAGACCTTCATGTTTGCTAAGGACAACACTTACATACAACTTGATGGAGATATCATACAAAGGTTCCAACTGAGGTGGGGAAACGTCCTTTTGACTTCATAAAGACTTGTGCTTAACTAATGTTTCAGGGATGTATGCAGATGCAATTACGATTTAGATATTGCTGTTAGCAGGTCTAGATAACACTGCAACTGTTACACTGTAGTTCTTACAAAAATGTACACGTTTTGTCTGACGCATCATATATATTGCATTACTAAAATATGTAATCATAATTTTGAAACGACAATGAAATTATAGTCTAAACAATAAGCCAGTCATGTGCAATGTTAATTGTCATGGAATAATCATCAAACAAGAACAAATTGTGAAACTGTTCCAGCTCAGCTACATAAATCAAGAGGTCTCTATTTTCAGATTATGCCGAGAAATCTCCTTTAAGTTTCGTACTCGGCTTCCCCACGGCCTGTTAGTATACCATAATGTTAAAAATCCTGTCTTCAAAATGCAACCGTACGCACTTTATGTCATTGTGGAGAAAGGTGAACTAAAAGGTAAATACAAATGCTCTGCCAGAGTGTGTGTTCCCTGACATTTATAATCTGGGTGTCTTCAAGTCTCGAGTAAATCGGTTTCTTTTAGGCAAGCGTGCTCCATCGTAGGCCGCATCACTGCTTATCGTCAGGCATGTTGGGGGCCAAACGCAAGCCTATTAAGTAATAAAACAATATATATGTACTAAAAACATTTTAGAACAACCCGCAGCATTTGACTGTATCCTTACTTTTCTTTCAGTTGTTCACGTATTTGGTAAACACCTAACTTCTGTGACAGTGGGTAGAGCACTCAATAGAGACCAATGGCATAGTGTAGTCGTCACAATTGACGTTCACGGAGCAAGGCTTATAGCTAAGGTGGACCACCTTAAAGAAGAGGTGTATCTCAAGGTAATACTTTGAGACCAGTGTTATTTATGTTATACGGTTTGAAATCTGATGTGTTTGTTTTATTTCAGGGCCTCAGTTTCGATACAAATTACGGTATTACAGACAATTTGACGTCTGTCATCCTTATTGGAGGTAAGTACAACATCATCGCCCAAACTTTCTGGAAATAAACTATGACTTACTAAGCCCACAAACACACAGGATAAAAATTATCTTTTGTCCGTCTACAGTCGTTACTTTCTTGCCCTTTATCGAGATCAGATCAGCTCAATTCAATTATAAAAAGGCAACAAGACTGAAAATATTAAAGTACACTATACTAGCTCTTTTACCCGCGGCTTTTCGCGTTTCATATGTTACCCACAAATGTTACCTCTTTATAATTTCAGTTTGGATTTTGAGATTTTCGATCTCCACCTGATCGATTCAAGAATTCGATTGATCTATCGTTTAATTTTCCAGGATTAAGCTCTGAAGAAAAACTCCATGGAGTAAAGTACATTATAGAGTCTTTCGTTGGCTGCATAAGTGACATGGTCCTTAGCTCAGGGAAGGCTGCTTCTGACCTCCTGCCCATAGTGCCTCTGATTGCTACAAAACACGAGAACGTCCATAAAGGATGTATAGACAAATGTAGGACGATGGAAAATCTGTGTTTTGAAGGATCTAGGTGTATCAATGAGTACAACGGATATAGGTGCGATTGTTTTGGGACTTTGTATGAAGAACAGCTTTGCGATGTTTATAGTAAGTATCCACTGTTGCATTAAATGATAAAAACTTTGATAATTGTCTGAAATAGTAATATTGGCTATGCTACAAGCCCAAACATAGACTAAAAGTACCTAAATATTGATTTGAAATGATAACAGTTACAATGAATAATAAAAGTATAGCACTTAAACATAAACTGATTGTCATATCAACTATTAACAAACTTCCTGTAAAAAGGAACTCATCCCAGAATAAATGCTGAGTGCCTAATCTGTTGCGACACAAGTTGCCAAATATTTTAATTTGTTCCTCATTTCTTACTCCCCATAATACGTCATTGTTCACATTTTTCAAAATTATCACTTTTACGTTCAAATCCTTGGTTCAAGCAGAATAGACAGAATGCTTTTGTCAGGGTCCGCCACTGAGTCGAATTGAGTGTATAAGCACACGCAATCTCTCGCCGCGAGCGCTGGGGCATATACATATGCCCGGCACTCCGAGCTAGCAGCCCAACATTTCGAAAAGGTAGATCAAAAAAATACTACCTTTTTTAAAATGTTGGGCTGTCTTGTGTAAGATGGCACGGAGAAATCTCTACATAGTATAAAAAGAAGTCGCTTTCCGCGTCTATCTGTATATCCGCTAACTTCTCCTTAATCTTATTATTATTCTTATCGTTCCTGTTTTAATGTCTACCTAAAAGTGTCTCCTGGTAACTTCGCGACGAGCCCCAAGATACAGGCCTAGAGCTTAGTTTGGGACTCACTGTCAACATTTAGTTCAGTACTAGTTTATTTAGTTAATCATATTTAAGAACCTGCCTGTATGTACTTTTCTTTCTTAATAAATAAATTTGATTTTTATCACTCAACGGATTTTGATGCGGTTTTTACTAGCACTAAAAGTATATCTTTTACAATAATTGGATAATTTTTCGCGGAAGGTTTATAGATACCGTGCAAAGCCAGAGCGGGTCGCTAGTTCATAATTAATACGTTTACTTCGTGTATTTAAACCAGGTCAATGGTATTATTTGTTTTAATGCTTTTTCTTACAAAACACTCAAATAAGTAAGGCCAATCAAATATCGTTTAAGCTTTCTCATACAAAAGCTCGACATTACATTACGATGTAATGTCGAGCTTTTGTAAAAGTAAAGCAATAAACGCCAACTCAGAATCAGTACACTACGGCCCTCATGCTAAAACCACGCTCAGTCTTGAATCTCGATTTAAAACTGGTTTTACCATACATAAAAGCCAAGCGACGTTTCTGAATACGGCCCCAGAACTCCATTACTAAATTAGAGCACGATAAAGAAACTTTATCGTCACTTTCAATGATAAAAACAATCACTACACTTTTACATAACCCGATATTTTGGGAAATAATTAAACTCTTGCGCAAATCTTTGATAGCGGCCGCGCTGGTTTTTGTTTTAATTTTATCGGGCGGCTAAAGCTCGATACAGACTCGGTAATTTTAAACTGGGTATAATTGAAGAAAACCTTTTCATTAGCTTTAAGTGTAGGCATACACATAAAGCACTCTCCACATACCCACGCATATGTGGAGAGTACAAAATAATATTCAGTATCAGGTAAAGCTCTTAAAAAAAATAGTCCGTGGAGTCCCTCCGTGCGGAAGAAGTGAAACTTCGTAATGTGGAATTGAAAATAGGAAGGGGTCACGCTTGGTCTCGCTTTGTCTCTTTCTATTCCCCCTCACCAGGAGAGTTGAACGTTTAACGCAACAGTGCTTTTATACCCCCTCCATGGTAGCATTAAACGTTTAACGCAACCTTTTTGGAAGTCGCATTAGAAGTTTCACTTCAACAAATTTACTAACAACTGTCCATCTTATTACCGTCTACCATGTTAAAATCAACCTTCTCTTCCATTTCCTAAAAACTTTTGATTTTACCGAAAGTCAACATGAATTATACTTTCTTACTAAGTAACTACCTACTTCTTAATTGTAGCAATACTATAACTAAAAAATCGAAAACTACGCGCCTATTGCCTAACAAATCCATACAACTGTAGGTATTGAACAAACTTTCACTCTCGCAAAAAAAAAAAGAGAATCGTGAACACTAAAGTGATTATATTTTAGTGTCTAACAGCCTAATCATCGATTTGAAACGGTAGCTGTAAAAACTTGCTAAGTGATATAATGCTTAGAACCCACTTTGCTACTTTCTGGTTTTCATAAAAAACGCGTTGGCGCTAAATTAAATCATCATCACAGCACTATTATGTCAATGTTAATGAATTCATTAAATATCTAAGGCTCGTTTAGGGAGACGCGGGGTAACCCGCGGCGCGTGCAGCGTCGCGTTGCGCGGGCAAGTCAATCAATGGTAATGGATGAAGCCAGGTCCAGACTATTTCCGCGAACCCTTGCGTATGCACCGTTACGCAGTTCTTACTGGTCAAAAACTTTTTAACAGCCAACAGGATCACTTTTGCGGGCGTTCGGGCCAATAATCTGGTTCCGGCTTAAGAGTGTTCATGTAGAAGAGTGTTGATGTGCGTTCTATAATTATATCTTGTTTTGTTTTACGAACCGATATGACGCTACAAGCGCCGCGCAACGCCCCGCGTTCCCCTAAAGAAGGCCTAAGTGATCAGATCTTCTGTTTATTACGTTTTCGATTCTATTGAATATTAATCGATACTTTATAAATCGATTACAGCTGCAACGATACTAACACTTCGTGGGTCGAGTTACGTTTCGTATCGAGTTTACGATTGGAAAGACCGAGTGCATTCGACGAATACGAGGGTCAGCCTGCATTTTAAGGTAAATTTCGTAATTTTCATATACGTACCTACATACAGACACACCTACACGATTAGTACGACTGTAGATAAATTGAGAAATATTACAGACTAGCTGCGCCCCACGGTTTCACCCGCGGTTAAAAAGTATCCTATGTGCTATTCTAGACTATTATATAATCTATCTTTGTGCCAAATTTCATGCAGATCTGTTCAGCCGTTCTGGCGTGAAAGAGTAACAAACATCCATCCATCCATCCATTCTTACAAACTTTCGCGTTTATAATATTAAGTAGGATTTGTTATAAATAAATCCAATTTGTTGTATTTTGCAATTTAATTTGTAATTGTAGTAATCCAATCCAATAAAAAATCCAATTTGTAGGTACATAGATTTATCACTACTAAACTATAATTTCAAACTCAGTAGGCACAGAATCAAAATTTGTTTTGTATTCATTACACAAGTTTCCATAAATTGTAGAATTAATATACTTTTGTACCTACTGCTTAAAAACCCCGCTCTTTACCCTATTACATTATATAGAAAATGACAGGTACTCAGAATTACCTCTATAACATTCCGCAACGCTTCATCAATATGACATGTTATACTTAGTAAAATATCTCAAAAAAACTCAGGTCACAATAATTATTAAAAATCTTATCCAACATTGTACTTACTACAAGAAGCAGAATGTAAGCCGTACGAGTAATTAAGTTCATCAATAAAATCTGAGTCTTTAAGATTTCTCAAGTTCCGGTTTAAGCGAGCTTGTCCCGAATTATAACAAGCGTTATTACGGAAGTGCACTTCGTTATTACCAGCCTTTACGTAGATAAGAGATATCCTCTTACCTAGCTGTGCTAGATTGTAATCAAAACTGCGGTAAATTCTGTAACTCATGAAACTAAGGAAGTATATTTTAAAGGTGTTTAATACGCTTGTGTTGAAGATTCCAATGCTTTAGACAGAAGTATCCAAGGTTTTAATTTCGTTAAATATCAAGTTAAGTTTGAGCTGAAGCTCTTGTGACAATGATAAGAACCTAAGGAAATATAGATAGCGATTCTTTCTTAGGTTTACCAGAAAATTTTAGCATCATTTTCTACTTTTTATTAGAAGTCTTAGTCTTTCTTTCCCAGAATACAATATATTAAATTAATGGGTTAAATTATTCTATTATATAAGGTTTAAAAATACTTTCTTATCTAGTGACTAGTTCTACATTTTTGTTGACCGAACTTTATTGATCAATAAAATAATCGTCCTAATAACGTGCACATTCTACCCCCATATCTTCGATCCAAATATGTCCCCTCTGACTAATACACACTGGAACTATTTCGAAACTATTCAACGTTTATTAGTTACGTTTATTTGTAAGTAGTAGTTCTTGTCCAGACTTCATGGAAATACCGAACAAGGACATTCGAGTTTAATTAAAAAGAAAAAATATTCCGAAATACAATACTCGTACTTCATTGCAACTGAATTAAACAGGTCATCAAGTTTTTGTCATTGTAATTTTGCGCAAGAAATAAAAAACCAATACGCGTGATATTTATACCAAACCAATTTAATTTCTGCCAATTAAGATGTTAATAATGATTGGAAAAGGTTTCGACAACAATAATCGGAGTTATTCCAATAAAAATAAATAACTGACACCTATGCATAGAGAACAAAAATGCTCTTGACATTATTCAGTTGTATCATCGTCATACAACTGAATAATGTCAAGAGTATTTTTGACATTGTTCAGTTGTATCATCGTCATACAACTGAAAAATGTCAAGAGTATTATTCAGTCGTATTACCAGTAAAAAATCAATCATATTCACAGACAAGGTTCGACGACTCAGCATTATTCTACGCAAGTGGACAAATCGACGACAAACACCATTACATAGCTCTCTCTATACACCAAGAAAAAGTGGCAATACAAATAGACTTAGGCGACGGAGCGGTAGAAGACTATCTAGGCGAAAAGGTCAATAACAACATGTGGCATAATCTCACAGTTATCCTACAAGAGAAAACAGTCATTGTTTACATAGATGACATAACTGAAGCGTATGAACTGCCAGGAGATGCAAAATACGTTTGCATAGACCCAGAAATTTACATCTGCGGCGGACCTGACCTCCATAAAATGAAAGGATTGAAATCCTTTAACAACTTCGCTGGTAATCTTAAATATGTGTACTATAACGACGTATCAATACTGTACGAGCTAAAGCAGCACAATCCTAAGGTCCATTACATTGGCGCTTTAGACGCAGAGTTTGAGGACATAGATATTGAAGTGATACCGATCACGTATCCATTTGCAACTTCCCATATTTGGTGGCCGCTGAATCAAAGCTTGAGTATAAACCTGATATTTGACTTTAAAACTAGCAAGAATATGGCGGTGCTCGCTTACAGTCAGATAACATCTGGACAAGGTTATTGGGAGGTAAGTTATATGATAATTAGAAACGAGTTGTGGACGCATGATCATATCAAGGAAAATTGTTATTGAGAAATCAAAACAAACTTTAGATTTAGTTGCATTTAAATTAATGTTATGAATATGCATGATGTGTGCTGGAATGCTTTATTTGTTACTGTTACGTCTAATTTAATGTGTACTTAACTAAAATCATTACCAGATTAAAGACATTGATACTGTCATTGAATCTTTAGCCGAGAATATCAATTAAGTAGTTTCATATTCATAATCTTTTACTAGGTTCGTGATATTATCATACTTACTTTGATTATACACAAGTGCCCTAACCAGTAGACGTTGTTATACAGTGTTTTGTCTTTTTCGATTGAGTCAAAAAATTTAATGACAGAAAAAGACAAAACTCTGTATAACTATTCCGAGGCTGTATAAAACGTTTATTAGAATTATAAGATTTCAAAATTTCTGCGAGCTCAGTTAAAGAATGCATTTCGTGTTGCATAGAAAGCTGACACATTACCACAATATCCATAATATAATTATGTAGAGAAAGAAAAGTCTGAAAATTCAATTTCCTAGAGGGATATAAGTAAAGGTGAATAAGTGTTATTGCCTGCTAGGCTAAATTTACGAGTAAGTTTACTACTAAAGTAAGACTACTAACATTGACTAATATAATTCTACTACTAAGTACAAACCTACAACCTTTTCAAGAGAGATAATGTACAATGTAATAAAATATAAATAATTGTAATTATAACTAAGTTATAAACTTCTGTCGTTTAGTTATGATTATTCTAACAATTTATATTATTTCATTCGGAGTATAATTTAATGTATAACTTGCAACAAGCAGTGTTTAATGTCAAGTGACCTTCTCTATATTAGATTACATTATGTCCTGTATTACAATATTTATGTTCACAAATGATGCGTTAATTGAAAATTGATGTTAATGATCCAGTCTAGACATGGTAATTAAGTATTTTGAATTCGCACTAACATCATTAATAAAACCTTTATATGGATATTTTGTAATCTAAACTTTTTATCTTTGCCAACGAAAAATCTTTTAGCTTAATTAAGTATATTAATCACTAACTATGAAAAGGTTGCTTAGATGTAAATTGAAAAGGCTCGGTAAAAGCACGCGTGCGTAATAGCTCGGATAATGAGCCTAAAACTGATGTGATAAAGTGCCTTTTACGAACGTGTGTGATGAAAAAATACTAGCTGGCACCACGCGGTTAAAAGTAGCCTATTAGCACATAGGCTACTATAATCCATCTCTAGTTCCATATATCTGTACCACTATAAACTCTAAACTACATATATCTGTGTTCATCTTGATCCGTTCAGCCGTTCTGTCGTGATTGAGTCCCAAACATCTGTCTAAACTTTTGCAATAAAATATATGATAAATATATGATAGTGTGATAACGATCTTTCTCATCTGATTTTAAGTGAGCAAAGTATTAACTTTAGGATTGATTAAGAAACTTCAGAACACTAAAAAAACATACTAACACTATTTTCAGATTCGAATGGTAAAAGAAGAAATCCGCTTTGAGCTTGTGCCAGATGTGGGCAAAAACGTGACTGTACTGAAGTCTGTGAAGTTCAACGTCAGCAATGATTGGCACACTGTCGAGCTGGACTACAGGAAGGGCAGGATCAAACTCACCGTGGATTATCACAATAAGCATGCCCAGATGTTTGGTAAGAATAGAAAATTACTGCTGATAAAGTCATCATATACCAATTTAATATAAATTGCGCTACCGACTTATGGTCCAACCACTGTATGTAGCTCGGGGAGGAAATTCCGTTTGAGGCGAGTAAAACTACTTGGGGGGCTATTCCTAAGCGTGAGATGAGATAAGATTTTATCTTGGTCACTCTCAGACCTATTACTATTCAAACAAGAGCAACAAGGACGAAAAATTGTGAGATTGAATCTCACTTCTTAGGAATAGCCCTCATGGCGCTGTATGTCATTAAATCAGTCAATTGTGCTGAATTTCGCCAAAAAACCCATAGATCAAGCCATATTGTATATGAGAACATTATCATGGACCACACCTCAAAGGGAGGGCCCACAGGTCGGCAGAATACGTCCGACCTGTGCCGGACGAAATACTAGTATCTTCATAGGTGCTTACTGATGTTTCAATAAATAAACTCTTTACAACCTCATGCTGCATCATTCTACAAGAATGTAAAGTATAATTTATACCTTAATGTCGTAAACAAATTATTAAAAGTGATAAAATCACACAAACAACCTGACACTTAATAAAAAAACATAAATCTAAAAACTTAACTGCAGTTTTAATTACTACACTAACGCGTCTACAGGTTTGGACTTTGAGTTGCAAGATAAGATCGTCATCGGAAGCGGTGGCCTCAAGTCAGCTAATCTTGGTCTCATTGGCTGCATGAGGAACATCAAAATAAACGGACTTCTCATCGAACCAAGGTATAGTACGACTGCCTTGTTATCTAACTTACTGGTCAGTTAAATCGGCTTCATTTTGACACTTGAAGTTTAAGCTGTGTGTCAACTTGTGTTGTGGGTCAACTTCCTCCATGTCTAGCCGAAATGTCTCTCTACATCAGACCAACGAAGACTTGACATTTATGCAGTTGTCCGACCGCCGTCGATGTACGGCGAGTAACGAGTAGATTAACGAGTACAACAAATGTGTAAGACACTCGCTCAGTGAGTTGGCGAGCATCGCCAAGCGACTGTTTTACATACATTTATTTACTCGCTACTCGCTAATCAACATCGGTTGGACAACTGCCTTTATCAATACACTTCAATGAAACCATCATCTGGTTTAGACGCAGTGGTCAAGTTATCTTAAAGTAAGAATAAAATTTCGCCATGTCCTTGTCCATCTTTGTGTATCTGTGTGTCATCGTTTTATTTTTCCAAACAACAAATTCAAATAAGAAAAATATATTTGAATTTGTTAATTTGCAGAAATAAAGGTACATACAGGATAGTTGGTGATAAAAAGAGTCTCACTAGGTATAATCACCCCTATGGAGCGTGCAAAAGTTAGGAAATAGTAAAAAGTATATAAGTAAAAGTATAAAAGTATAGGTAAAAGTTAGTATAACCTAATAGCTTTCTCGTCATGTTAGCGCGATTCAAAATGAGCTTTCAAACATATGCTCATAGATTTAGATACGAATATTAGTGGGCAAACCAATCTAAATGGTAATTACTCGTACGTGCCTAATTCCATTCGGAATCCAAGTGGAATTTGTTTGAGAGCCTATCTCAAATTAGTGCTGTTTGTTCCTATTCATCTTCAGTTTCTTACTTCTTGAATTAATGTATAGTTTTAGAAACTCGATGACGTTGACTGACACGGGTGTTTTCTCTATCCTAAAGGTCAGGATGTTAAATTACTGACGGATCTTACAATGTTATGGACGAGCGAATACTGTTTTATACCCAGGGCTATTAAATGAAACTTAAATGCTAATAACCATTGATTGTGGTCGAAATGGTATTCCTACGTCGCTAACAGTATTTATGGAGCTTGTTAGCTCATTATTCCTTTGAAATCATTGTAACTATTTAAAATTCTTAATCACTGACTCGTATTAACCCAAAAAAAATAATTTTAAATTGGTTTATCAAGAAATATCCACCTAGTATGGTCTACATCCACATTGTGGAATGTTAAAAACTCGTTTTTTGGTGGTAAATACATAATCAAAATGATAACATATCGTCGCGCCTTTCCCCCGAGAGGGCTGGCAGAGGTGTAATACAACACCCACACTTCGGCGGACGATATTCAGTCCCAAATGTAACAGGGGCGGGCCTGTCGCCATACACCGGGCTCCAGGCATGTAGCAGATGACATACAATAACAAATTGGTGCGTGCCGTCAGCTGGTTTCGAACCCACTCCTACTGGCTTGAGAGGCGGACCTAGGCTGCCATCAACTAGGCTGCCATCGCTTTTTTTTATAAAATGATACCGTTGTTTAATTAATTCTTTAATAGCTAAAACGGCAAAATGCCAGTTATATTAGCTAATTTAAATTAGTCAAAATAACAGCTATGGGTTTCCAAAATTATTAAGCAATTCCACTGACATAGGTATGACATTCTTCCATTGCCATGTTGCTAAAAACTAAACTGAGGATGAGCACTACTCCTCCATCTAATTTCAATAAACGCCATAATCAACTGCATTGGACAGATCGAATAAAAACTCCAATATTCATTTTATTAAATTCAAATATTCAAATTCAACTCATTTGCCTTTTAAAATGCTCCTTATTTTTGATAGACCGCATACTTGAGTGTGCTGAGTCTGATTCAATTGAACTCGATTGCAATTGACGTTGATCGAGTTTACTGCAAAATAGTCACTCAGATTTTCCTCTTAGCGATATCGAATACTCAAATAAGCTATTAAATTTTCAGATTTGTGATAAACACCGAAAGAGTGGTTGGTGAAGTGGCTATAGACGACTGTCGCTACGTGGACCCTTGCACCAGACCCAACACGTGCGAACATGGGGGCATATGCTCTATTAGAGAGGATAGAGTCATTTGCATTTGCGATAATACAGGTCGGTTGACTTTTCCATCTTCATCAATTACCTTCTTCTGCTGAGTATAATCCTCGTATTCACAAACATTACTTAAGTAAATGCTAAGTACAATCTTTCTCAGTCAAAGTCAAAGTCAAAATGTTTTTATTCAATTTAGGTATCAAAGATACACGTCATGAACACGTTATGAACGTCAAAAGTACATTGACATGGTACATGGACATTGGTACAATGCCTTACTGCCTGTAATGTTAGTAAATATGGGGGTCTCCTCTTTAGTGTGCCATCGTTTCTAGTAGATACTGTACCAGTTTTATGCAATGCCTTTTTGTTTACTTACCTATGTGATATTACTGTCAGTGCTTAGTGTTTATATTATTTTTCAGTCTTTGCTGGATTATCCTGTACGTTTCTCGAGATAAAATAAATACTATGTGACATTCCAGCCTTTCTATAATTGTCCTTATTGCATCAAATCAGAATGATCCGTTGGTATGTCTTGACTGACGCCTGACGGAAATGAAGTACAGAGTCACTGTTCGCTAGTATTAGATTAGCTTTTAGCAGGATACGTTTTCTAAGGAGTTTAGCAATGATCAGTGGCTTACTCTCACATAAATTTATATCTACCAGGTTACATAGGTGAAAACTGCCACTTTGCTACGTTCCGCAAGACTTGTGAAGAGCTAGCTCTCCTAGGCTACACTAGGAACGACGTCTACCTCATAGATATAGACGGGAATGGAAGATTCCCGCCTGCTCACGTGAAGTGCGAGTTCCAAATAGAAGCAGACTCCTCTACGACTGTAGTGGAACACAACCTGCCGAGTCAAGTGGTAAATATGATTGAAATAATTTTACTTTTAGAAAAACTGAATCGCCTTCTAAAATTTAAGAAATTGACAATTACAAAGCAAAATGTTTGCAAGTTTTCAAATATCAAATGGATTGATATTTCCCCTGGTTTTTGGCTGGCTGGTTTGGCTAAAGGGCTGGTGTTCCGGCGCTTCTGGGAAGCGACACACTCCCTAGTTGGCAATGCCTTGCTTTACGTTGAGACTACGTATTAGGTAATTGGTAATTGTCGAGCAGGAAATAAATAATAATATTCTGAATAATAATCTAGGTAATTTGAATAGTTTTGTTTTATTGACATTTATGAAAGAACGTCGCACTTGCTTGCTCAAATCAGCACCTTCTATGCCTTTTAATTAGTCTCGATACAAAAGGTTCTTACCGACTTAAAACAAACTAAGCCTTACAATCCTGAAATTTGTGTATTCCAGGACGTCCGTTCAGCTTCGGGCCAAGACTTCAGTTTCAAGATCAAGTACCGTGAGTTCACAGCGGAAATGCTCCAAGAGCTGATATCCCATTCGCTGTTCTGCCGCCAGTACATAAAGTACGACTGCAACATGGCCCCTTTGGAACTACATAGCTCGACCTGGTTCATGTCTTCTTCTAATGATACTGTTGACTTCTTGGGGAATGTTAAAAGGTAATGTCACACTGTCGTTTTCCTTTCAGCCGGATCACAGCTTTTTATCTGTTCCATAAAATTGTGTAGTGATAACAACCTGAATAGTTTTTGAATACCCCATATCAAAACCACAAACTTTTTAAGAACCTAAGTCATCACCTATCATGTAGGTTCGAGTTCTTAAACCTCCTTATCCAAGGTGCTGGTGTTGGGTTTCTTTTGCACTTCCGCCAAGTAGCCACTAGTATTTATAGATATTACCTAGTTGTAAGCCAAAATTTGTGAGACTGTAATTTAAATATTATTTAAAAAAATAATGCCCCTCATTTACTTGCCTGTTCTTCTGAGTAGAGGCTCTTTATGCGAACAAGGCGGACGAGTCTATTTAAAAAAAACTTTGATGTTCATAAGTGTATCTTTGATAAGTACCTAAATTGAATAAAAAAAATTTGGACTTTGACTTGACTTAACTTATGTTCTAAAACTTGTTCACTTTGACGGGTACAAAAACACCCTTAAGAAGTACTACACCCAAAACCAGAGCTTTGTATAGTCCTTGAATGTGTACAATTACGTAGCTGTACTTAAAAATACCTTTATAAAATCTAAAAAACTCAGACTTGAGCCTCAAGTTTGCATATTAGCTGATTTGCAATCCTTTAAAAAATTCTTACAACATTTTTAGAGGCTACTGCCCTTGCGGAGTGAACGCCACCTGCGTAAACCCGACCCAGTCTTGCAACTGCGACGCCAACGAAGCCGGGAAATGGCTCTCAGACGAGGGCATCCTCGTCAACCCTCGCAGTCTCGGCATCACGGAGATGTTCTTCCTGCAACAGAAAGACTTGACTGAGGAAGCTCAGGGAAGGATCACTTTGGGCCCGCTCGAGTGTGTTGAAACGAGTTAGTGTCATTTTCTTTTTTTTGTATTCCGTATTATACATGTTCAAGTTTGTTGTTTACTAAAGTATTTACTTAGAATATATTATATACTAGCTGTCACCCCGCGACTTCGTTCGCGTTTATTATTTATATATACATTTGTGAGCTATCCTATCTGTAAAGTTAGATCGAACTGCACACGGTGTGCAAATTTGATTGAAATCGGTTAAGTAGTTTAGGAGTCTATAGCGGACAAACAACGTGACACGTAATTTATATATATTAAGATAGTACTAGCTGCGCCTCGCGGTTTTACCCGCGGTTAAAAAGTATCCTATGTGCTATTCTAGACTATGATCTATCTCTGTGCCAAATTTCGTCCAGATCTGTTCAGCCGTTCTAGCGTGAAAGAGTAACAAATTTGAGATTCATCCATCCATCCATTCTTACAAACTTTCGCGTTTATAATATTAGTAGGAATTAAAAAGACTAGTAGATTCTTGCTCAAGATAGCTAAGACATTCTCATCTTTTAAGCTCATTTAGCAAATTCTTTATTTCTTCAAATACTTTTATCAAACTGGTTGTGGTATCAACACTTCGGAGCAATTATCAGACTAACATTTGAAACTAATTCACTGCATTCTCTAGAATATTTCTTTTTTTTGGAAATAAGCAACTTCTAATTTTCTAACAAAACCTGACAAATGTTAGTTAATTCTCTGTTTATTAATATAAGGGCTATTAACTATCATAAAAATAGTTAAATATTTACTTACATACTTAGTTGTTTGTGAATTACAGCTCCTTTCATAAATCCAACAACCTAATCATTAAATAGGTTTTTATGGAAAGCATTTCTATTAATCTTTAACCAATTCTCGTTCGCAGACACACAGCGCTACGTAGTAACCTTCACAACATCTCAGTCCTACATCGAAGTGCCAGGCTGGAGAAAAGGTGACATAGCCTTCAGTTTCAGAACGACCGGTACCAGCGCCATATTGCTGTTCCAGCCGCCGATCCGACCTAACTACCCTTCGTTCATGGTCGCTCTGACCAGTGGTGAGTCGTCGACATACATAGGTTTTCTGCTATATTTTGTCAACTGGTTCAACTTTACCATCTAACTATATAGGCAATCATTGCATCTGATACATCTGATAAGAAATGATGTAGTTGAAGGTACTTTACCACGTTTATCTACATCTTGTTGGTTTTTTTCTCAACCCTATACATTTATTCTTCATAGACTGAGATTGCCTATTCAGTATGCATAGGTACTTTCAGTACATATAGGTACTTTCTGTATATTTAGGTACTTTATGAATACTAAAAAAATGTTCATTTATAGAACACGAACTAACTTTCAACTTCACCCTAAACACGGGCACCACTCGGAAGCTGGTCATCAACTCCAAGCGAAAGCTGAACGGCGGCGAATGGCACAAGATCTGGATCGATTACAACTTCTACCACGTCCGGTTTATGTTGAACACTGAGTACCAGATGCTCAACCTACTGTTGGAGGAAGAATTTGGGCCGTTTGAGGGGTCTATGTTTATTGGAGGAGCTACGGCGTACGTATTTTGTTTGGTTTGATGTTGATTTTGTCTTATAATTTTGAAGTCTTGCAAGGTATCGTTTATTTCAAATTTTGACGCAGCAATTGATTTCTTTACTGCATTTAAAGTATTGTCCTTCTTCAATAAATTTTATTTCATCTTGTAGAGAGCACTTGAAAAAGTCAGCAGTGAACCAAGGGCTCATTGGCTGCTTCAGAGGCTTGGTTGTCAATGGAGAGGTTCTAGATATCTACAGTTACATGTCTGTCCATCTGTCTGAAATCATAAAGGACTGCAAACCATCCTGTGTGCCTAACCCTTGTCAGAACAGAGCTATTTGTAAGGAGCTCTGGTCTACTTATGAGTGTATTTGTAAAAATCCTTGGGCTCATTTGGGATCACATTGCGAAGAAAGTAAGTAAATATTTAATATTTGATCTTCAAATAATTGCTTTCTTGCATTAAAATGAGTGTTTTAAAAACCAAAAATGTAAAAACTGTAATGCTGGCATTTATTTCGGCCATAAATTGAGCACTGCCATCCAGCGTGGCAATGCTGCCAGCATTCTGGGCACCTTTCCCTCTGCCAACGGCCTTTTAGATTAAAATATAGTTTTATGTAAAACTGGTTATAATTAGATTATAACGAAACAACAAATAAACAACATAAAATAATAAAAACAATATTTAAAAAGGTTAAGTAGTTAAATATGGAAAGAAAGAACGACATTTTAAAAGGGAATGAATGAGAAACAAGGTTTCAAAGATAGAGAAGATAACAAAATTAAAATAAGTGATATTTTTCAGATATCAACGAAAAAGCTTTAACATTTCAAACGAAAGATGCTTACCTAAAGAAGAACTACCTAGTAGACAACGCTACCGATGCAGAAAAACACAGACTAAAGAAAATGATGACAGAAAACGTTCTCATGAATCTCCGAACTTACGACGACAACTCCCTAGTATTATACGCTAACGACAATTTAAACAACTTCATACATCTATTCATACATAATGGAACAAAAATTATATATCTATTTAACAATGAAGACGAAATTGTACAAATGAATGTTACGTACGGTAGTATTAGCAAAGGAGACAGCGTTCAAATAGCTATAATACGGACAGAAAATACGACAACTCTACATGTCAACGAAAAGAATACAACAATTGACAGAGTAGCTAAGATGTTAACGAATTACACGAATAAACCTTGGATTAATCCTGAACTAGGTAAGTTAATAAATACAGTGAAGTGAATAGACGATTTGATATACTTAGTGTCAAATACGACAATGTAACATTCTTATGTATCTGATACATAAATAAACCACATAAGTAATAATCAAGCAAAAAAAATAGTAGAACATGAATTTGACAAGAATGGGATAAATTCAACAATATAATAATTTGACCGCGCTAGCGGTGATTCTTATAATTGTTTGGCAATCAACTAAAAGTTAAAATAGGTTAATAATTATCGTAAATCGTTTTTGGGGGCTGAGCTACCCACGTCCGTAGGAGTGTACTCTATTCTGATTCCCTACACGTGGTCCCCGGGTAGTGCTAACTCGGTAGCAAACTCTGGTGGGAGGCTTCGGCCGTGGCTAGTTACCACCCACCGGACCAAGCCATGCCGTGAAATTACCTAGTCGTGTTTCGGGATGTACTCTGGTATAACCGTTCCGAAGACGGGTCTGTGCAGTAGCGCACTTGTAGCGCCTCACTCAACTGCCGTCTTTGTACTTCTTCACTCTACAAAACTTTAAGGCTAGAGTGAATAAGTACCTTATAGGTAGTCGTGCTCCATCTTAGACCACAACGTCGCTTAACATCAGGCGAGTTGGTGGTCAAACGTCGAACTATTCTACATAAAAAAAAAAAAGTTATCATAATTAATTTGGTGCTTTATAAATTGTTGTTAAAGTGTATGGGATGCGGACTGTACGAATATAATTATACATCCATACTAATATTATAACATCGAAAGATGACTCTGTCTGTCTGTTTGTATGCTTTTCACGTCTAAACAGCTGAACGGATCTTGATGAAATTTTAATAATCAGTTACAGTATATCACGAGGAAGGTTTTTGAATACCATTTCCTGAATAAACGCGAACAAAGTCGCGTGTGACAGCTAGTAATTATATATAATATATTAACTAGCTGCACCCCGCAGTTTCACCCGCGGTCCCACAGGATCCCTTAAAGTTTTCGGGATAAAAAGTACCCTATGTCCTTTTCTGTACCCCAGACAACATGTATGCAAAATTTCAAGAAAATCAGTTGAGTAGTTGAGACGTGGAAGCGTTACAAACAAACAAACAAACTCACTTTCTCAAGAAGATCAGTTGAGTAGTTGAGACGTGAAAGCGTTACGAACAAACAGACAAACTCACTTTCGCAAGAAGATCAGTTGAGTAGTTGAGACGTGAAAGCGTTACAAACAAACTGACTTTCGCAAGAAGATCAGTTGAGTAGTTGAGACGTGAAAGCGTTCCAAACAAACTGACTTTCGCAAGAAGATCAGTTGAGTAGTTGAGACGTGAAAGCGTTACAAACAAACTGACTTTCGCAAGAAGATCAGTTGAGTAGTTGAGACGTGAAAGCGTTACAAACAAACTGACTTTCGCAAGAAGATCAGTTGAGTAGTTGAGACGTGAAAGCGTTACAAACAAACTGACTTTCGCAAGAAGATCAATTGAGTAGTTGAGACATGAAAGCGTTACAAACAAACTGACTTTCGCATTTACAATATTAGTTAGGCTTCATGAAATTTCCAGAAGTAATCCGCCCTCAAAGGCCGCCCGCCCCTCCGACGGACTACTTCCAAATGAACCTGGGCGGCTTCGACCCCGACTCGCTGCACGAGGCGGCGCGCGCCGCGCTGCTGCCGCAGGGCGGGTACGTGGGCTGCGTGCGCGGCCTCAAGATAGCCGACCACGTCGTCGACTTGCCGAAGAAGGCGCACCAGAACATTGAGGAAGGTATTTTAACTGATCTAAATGCTTACTTATTTGTTTATTTGTAGAAGAACCAATAAAAATAAACTATGGAAAGCCAATAATAGATTCTCACGAACACTTTAGATAAGAAGTTTTCACACGTTTTAAAGAAAGGCCAGGTCAGGAGTACCCGTAACCGACGAGCGTGTATGAAAAGACTCGTGGAAGTAGAAGAAGCGAAAGATGTATGCCAGGATCGTAGCAAGTGGAGAGAAGTGGTCTCTGCCCACCCCTATCGGAAACAGGTGTGACTATATGTATGTATGTTGATAAGAAGAACACGCAAACACTAAGAAGAATAATAAATATGTATTTAGTAAAGTATTATGAATATAACAATTTAAAATTAAATATATTTTTTAACATAAATAAAGTCTTTATTGTACACACCAGAGATAACGAAACAAAAAAATATGCAGACAAGACATAAAATATAAACATATCGTCACGCCTTTCCCCCAAAGGGGCTGGAAGAGGTGTAATTCAAAACCCACACTTCGCCGGACGATATTCAGTCCCAAATATGACAGGGGGTGAGAATGTCACCATACACCCCAGTCTGATGCCGTCTGATGGGTTTGAACACGCTCCCTCTGGTTAGAGAGGTGGGCCTTCTCTAACTAGGCTATCATCGCTTAGAATATAAAATAAATGCAATATGGATGATTTTAATTACTTGTATTAAAGTATCTGAAATAGGTCTCTTGAGATTTTTCTCTAATAATTTAAACTGTATGTACTCACAATCAAAATGACGATAATCGTGACATTTTTAAATTGATCCCAATTATTGTTTCCCAAAAAGATCTAAATAACGTTGCAAATGAAGATAAAGCAATAGTGCAGGGAGATCTATATTCTGAGAAAGCACAAGCCGTTTTCATCTAACACGTTAACATTGACATCGCTGAAACTAAAGACATTTCAGAACTACCAGGCGTCTTACCAGAATGCAACATGAAATGCGACTCGGAGCCTTGCAAGAACGGCGGAGTTTGCACTGAAAACTTCACCAACCAAGAGAGTAGCTGTGATTGTGAACTCACCAGCTACTACGGAGAGTATTGTATGGAAGAGAAAGGAGCTGACTTTACTGGAGAGAGCATATTGCAAAGAAAGTTTGTCCTAGATGTTCCTATTACTAAGGTAAAGAATATTGAGCTGTTAAGAAAAGCTGAGTTTGCAATTTTGTTTAAGCTGAATGACATTTTCGATGAACGTCTTAATCCTAGTATTAAAATAAAAATAATACCATTGATAAATCTCATTGAAAATCTAAAAAGGGTGTTGATTTCAGGTCAAGATAAAGCTAGCGTTTTCAAGCAATGATCTTCGACAAAAGAACACCGTATTGCTTTTAGTGCAAACAGAGAATAAGTAAGCACTTCTGTTTTATTGATATTTATTTAAACAAACAGTTAAAATTTCATTTATGAATTACTGTTAGTACGAGACGATAATAATAATGTTTTGACGTTTTAGGAGAAGCTATTATCTTCTAGTAGCTATAACTCAAGATGGATATCTGAAATTTGAAGAAGATAGAGAAGAATCTGCATATGGGGCCGAGTTCAAAAATAGGAACTTTTTAAATGGTAAGATTTCTAAAATAAAAAGTTACAATAGTATTTTTCTTAGTGTAAATGGTATTACTTAATGCATAAAATGACACTATTTAATGCTGATCTAAAGATTATATAAGAACAAAAGGCTTTATTTTAATTTATTACAGGTGCCCGTCATACAGTTTACTACACTAGAATAGGCCAAGAAGCGACTCTTCTAATTGACAGAATAGAAGTTCCGCTGGAGAAGCTAACATCGCAAGGTCCTTGGGAGGTTTTTGATGTGGGGTCCAATGAGGTCCAGATAGGAGGCCTCAACACTACTGATCCAAGGCTGAAAATTTACAAAGGGTACAATGGATGCCTTTCTAGTAAGTATGATGAGAAAATTATAAAAAGCTCTCCATCCAATCTATGAGAGTCCTCAGATAGCTGAATTTATTGTGTCTCAGGTTTAAACCGAAGACGTCGAAGTAAAATCGTGTTCAGTCAAACCCGACTTTACTGAATAACTTAATAGGGTAGGTATTATTTCACAAAATTGTCTTTATTGTAGAAAGAAAAACATGACCTGATAATTTTATTTAACACAGGGAAATCACAGTGGAGTTCATGATAACTATTTTCATGTTTTAGATATCTTCGTAGAAATAAACGATTACGTAATGAAACCTCTAGAAGAATACATGCTGTTTACTCGTTCTGACTCTGAAAAGGTTAATGCCGTAAACGCCCAAGGAGTTAGGAGTGCACAATGCTCGGCCGATTTCGATGAGGCTTATTGGCCGGAGCATAATCAACTTGGTGCGACTCATAATGGAAGCTTTCTCATTGTAAGTTTCTATAATTTTCTAAGATAAGCCGATATCTGAGATATTTTAGGGTATTTGTTTAAACATTAGTATGTTTCTAACTAGATAAATAACCCCAAGATTTGAAATAGAAGTAGAGGAAGACAACCAAAAGTAAGAAAGAGAAAAATAGACAGCAAGGAACACTGAATCTGAATATAAACAAGACGAACTAATTTAAATGATAATCTTATAATGGTTTTGATTACGTTTTTGATTGGCTGAGGCCACAAAAGTCACCTCATGCGATATTGGGGTCTTAACATTAAAGTCTTTTGGTCTTATGTTTGCTGACTTGAGCTAGGGTTCACTCTTCTTTGATTAGCATCACGGTACGATCTCGAGCTGGAGTGGAATCCAGTTTTATCTAATCAGTGTGATGTCAGCATCATTCCTTCCAGAGCGTGGACAAGACCTGGGTGGAGGACCCTCCCTCCAGGATCCCTTACGACTCGCTCCACCAGCAGCCCGACGCGGAGGAGGAAAACACTGACAAGTTCTTCATAGCTCTGATCGTCGGTTTCCTTTTAGGGCTGTGCTTTATTGGATACCACGTGAGTATGGCTGACTAGGCCTAAGTTATTGTATTTTGACCAAATTTTTAAAATCTTTTAGCAGTTGTAGCGTCAATCTATACCTCCTATGAACCAATTGAAGTTTCGTAGGCCTTTCGTAAATTTTAAGAGTCAGTCAAATGTAATGACTTTTCAGTACATACAGTACCTACCTACAAGTACCATACAGTACATACAGTACCTACCACTGACCAAGTACTAATTACGCTTACCAAAATTGTTTGCAGATGTGGCGAACGAATAAATCGCACAAGCTCAAGTTAGAAAAAGAGACGGACGAAAAGATATTGAGAAGTAAGGAGATAGCACTGCAATACCAGGAACCAAGCGTGTCCTTCTTGCAGGTGAAATCTACAACCAAACTTTGTCTGCTTTCCTCTTGTTGTATACTTACCTTATTGATACGAACCTACCTACCTACGAAGTTTGATCGGCACACCTTAAAGTCGTAGGACCAAATAAAGGTCTCTGCCCACTACACAGTATCATACTATGACCGTGCTATGAACGTGTCAGACAAAAAAATATTCTCTGTATTAAAAAGTATGAGACCATGCCCACTAGCCCGTTCCGTTACCGACCAGCACCGTAGCGTGCCATGCACGGAGCGGCAAGTATTGTCGGCGAGAATATTTTGCCGGTGGCGATACGCTCTGTGCATGACACGCGACGTTGCCACACCGATACACTAGGCTTTGATACGTTATTGATACGCTCTAGTGGGCATAGTAGAGCGTATCGTGTTGCTTGTCGTGTCTGATACGTTCATAGCACGGTCATGGTATGATACGTTGTAGTGGGTAGAGTCCTTAACTCGTACCAAAATGTCAGCCAAAACCATGTTGTACCTACTTCTAACAAACTCAGAACTTATTCTGCGTTACTGAGTGGCACAAACAGAATTTTCGTATGAAATTGAATTTAGCGTATCGGCGTACGCGACTCGCATCACAACTTTAAGAGTCCGGCGACCACTTTAGACTAACTTTACATTGGCTTAAGGTTATTCTATTTCCATTTCGTTTAGAAGAAGAAGACGAGCGAAGAGAGCGAGTAATGATACCGACGAGCCTCTAAAGTTACCTACAGAGTGACAAAGTGCAATTTCAATGTTTTTTATGACTTTTAAGAACGATACAGAAGTGCAAAAGTCATAAAAATTCAAATTCAATGAACAAAAATACAGAAATTCAATATGAAAAAGAAATGTAGACAACCGGGAGGTTGTCAATCAAAAATTCCATTACATAGGGATATGTAATGGAATTTTTGATTTTCTTTGTCTACCTATTGAATAAATCGGTCAAAAGTGACCCCTTAAAAATGCGGATATTTTTCATAGCTCTATTTTCGCTTGAGAACGTTTTTAAAAAAAGCCAAGAACATAGGGGCGGAGATATTGTTAATTTAATTGTACATGCTAAATTTCATCATAATCTGACAAATGGTTTTCAAGAAATTTGAGTAGCGCGTTTGTATGGAAATTTCAGAGCGTTGCGGCCCTTTTAACTAAACAAGATAAAATCATCTTCCTACCGTTATCGTACTCAGATGGAGTCGATACAATATGTACACCTTCTTCGTTCGTCTCTTTCACTCGTCATCTCAGAATTAATTCCCTTCTCATTCACGTCCTCTTTCACGCCGTTTATTCATACGTTCTTTGGTCGCCCACTTCCGCTATTAAAACCCTTCACACTCAACTGCATCATCCGTTTTGTAATGTGGTCCTTCTCTCTTTGCATGACATGCACGTACCACGAGACTTCACGAGAGACGATGACTTTTAGACTTTTCTGTCACTGGGTTAACAAATTAATTACCTCAAATTTTAGATGACTAAAGATAAAGAAGACGGCAACCAAGAGGGCGATAAAAAAACGAACGGAGTGACCATAGATGGAGTGCCAACTATCATAATAGAGGTGCCTGAGGAAAACCCTGTCAGTAGACGGGGGTCCTTGCGGTTCAGAGGTTGGTAAACTAAACACACATGTCAAAGTAAGTGCAAAAATACATCGTCAAGGTATTTATTATACCTTATCGTTATCAACAAATAATAATAATATTAGAGAGCAACAAGGACGAAAAAAGATGAGATGAAAATCTCGAACCTCCGAATAGGGCCCCTGTACAATACATGTTGTTGTTTTTTGTTTTTTTTTTATGCTGCAGCTACACATTGTTCATATTTGCTATCTAAGTCTTGAGGTTAAGACACCAATGTGTGTATCAGTCTTTTGACACAAAGTTGATACTGAAGCTGTGTCATGGAGGAATAAGGTTCACAATTAGCCTTTGAAATTGAAGCCCAGCTTGGTGTACCGAAAATTTAAAAAAATAAATTAGAAAATAAAAAAAAGAATCTAATTTATTAATTTAGAAAATAAAAAAAATGCTTTCACAAAAAGATAAACTAATGTCAAACCTTGCCACATTAAAATTAAAAACTAAAATCAATACCAACTTTTAAAATTGGTCCTGATATTACAGACATGGTGGAAAAAGAACGAGTTTGGGAGCCGTTAGAAGAAAAAGATGAAACGATTGAGAACGAAGAAGAAGAAACTAACCATCGCGAAGATGACGAGCGCGAGAGTAGCGACGAAGATACACCAAACGCAGACGCGGTATAAACTAATACCTACCCCTAATTAATGAGCAGTGGATTTCGGGCTTTGCTAACAGATGGCGCTATTACAGATTTTAGTAAAATCTCGTTCTCGTTATTTGTCATACGTCAAATGTCAGTTTGACATTTTATGTATGACAAATATGTCCTCTTGATGGCTATCCCGCAAATCAAGTCTATCGAACTATTGGCCACCGTTCTAAACGTTTAGAACGCTCTATTTAAAAAATATAAATGTTACACAAGTATCACACAATATAGAAAAAGGATGACTCATTGTCCCGTTACGCTCGGTCGATCGGAGCGAGAGCGCTACACGAGCAAGCGACAGGCACGATCGACTTGAGCGTTCAACTTGTGCCGCATCTCTCTTCCACTCGATTAGCTTAAGCGTCCGAGGAGAATATTTCATCAATGTTTTGTTATGACGTTGTCACGTTAAACTATCGTCCGTAAACCGACTTTATAGAGAACCAATTTTTTTTTCAGGACGAAATTCAAGACACTCGCCGAGGGTCACGGGGTCCCCCGACATTGATGACAGCAACACAATTGCCCTTTAAAATAGATGAAGACGGCTCTAACGAACTGCTTGCTTCTACCGCATAAAAAACTATTATAGTTACCTTCACCTACATTAGTAAAAATATTTTGTAATAAGTGGTGTTTTTATTTTACTTTAGAAAGAAAAGATCACACGTATGTACCTACTCAATTATTTTAGTTATAGAATAGCTGGATCAAAATCTAAATAGGTAGGCGTTCAATCTTGTCACTCAGTCACTCAGGGAAGTTGCCACGTTTATAATTATATTATTTATTCAAAAATGTAACTTACGAACTAGTATACCCAATCATTACATTATTTACAGCATAGGTCTAAAATAAATTAAAAAAATTACAAACAAGATTAACAATATATGTATAAGTACTAACACAGATATTGAAATAAAATATACTTACAAAAAAAGAAACGAACAATAATATTAAAGAAAAAACAAACCGAAACAATAATAATACAATATAAAAATCGTACTTTATATGTACGTACTCGCAATATGGCAATGACTTTTTTGCAAATGATTTTAGTTCGTCGGCGAAAATGTCTACTTGTGGGTGAGAGGCACTGAGAGCGTAGGTGTTGTTGCGCGCGGTAGATGGGGGATTGCTGCCGTGCCACCGTGCGGGCTGGTGCCGGCGCAAAACGTGGGAGACTCACTCCTAGCACACCGTGGATACCGCTACGGGATCTAGTGCGCTGTGGCCCTATTCGGAGATTTGAGATTTTCATCTCACCCTTTGTCGTCCTTGTTGCTCTCGTTTAGCCGCGTTCCTTAACGTATCTGCCAGGGCTGCTTTATTTAAATTATAATTAAAAAAAATCTTTATTTGCCAAAAGGTTACAAGCATCTTTCTTGTAACCCCTGCACTAGAGAATCCTGTATCGCAGGGGCGAATTTCAAATCTCCGAATAGGGCCCCTGGTACGAGTTACAAAAGCCAAACGAAAACGAAAAAATTGATTGTCTTTATAGGCGGTTTACAGACGACAGTTTAACGTCTCGTCATAACAAAAGAAGAGTCTGTCGTACGTACTGGATATAAATCTAAACAATAACTTTTTTTTTATAAAAATTATTTTACTGGCAGCACTTTTAAATTTTGACAGCAAATCGGAGTTTTGGCGGGAACCGAAAATATGGTGTCGTGTTTTTGTATTAATTTCTAAAACTTGTGATTCTTCGAGTGTTAAATTGTAATAATGGTGGATTATTAACGTTTACCGGTTCGTCAACGTGCACGAGTGTGGGCAAATGATACAAACATCGCGAAACGCGATTTTTCGTGTTCTCTACAAAACTTCACTTAAAGTTTCAGTAAAGTATCCATAACTTTACTGGAATGGGAAAAGGGGAGGGATTCATCGTCTTCATCATCACCTCATCATCATCATCCCATCATCTGTTACTGAAGGAAAAATTATTACTAAGAATCCGACTGAAGGACGAGTATCCATGGTCATGAATAAATTATAAAAAAAAAAAAATTGACAGCAAATCATAAGCAAAAAAGTCTATGTTGTCAAAGTTGTCTATGGCGGGTCGTTTTTAATTTCGGAAGGAAGTAAAATTTGTCAAAACATGGACGAGAACGAAAAAGCAAAAATAGCAGCCTTGCCTTCCCAACTGCTTGTGACCACAGTATGTCATCCTATGGAATATGCGAAAGTTCTCATTCAACTCGGCTTCGAGCCCCTTCCGCCGCGCCGGTCGACCACCCTCTTCGGACGCCCTGCCATGATATTACCTAACGTTTTCCAATACATCAGACACATCAAGAATCAAGAAGGATTCCTCGGCTGCTACAAGGGTTTGTCGGCCAGGCTGCTTGGATTAATCGCTTCCAGCCAGCTCTCCATGAAAGTGATCTCTGCATCAGGCATTGACCTACCTGAGATTGATGACCCCCCAAACATTATAAACGATGAAGAGCCTAAGCCCGAAGACTACATCAAGCTCGGCCGCCGCGGTATGGTCATGCACATCGCTTCGAACGTAGTCGCATATCCATTCCACGTAGTTTCAGTCAGAATGATGGCCTCTTTTATTGGGAAAGAGGAGAATTATTCCTCCTTAATTGGAGCAATTGTTTCCATCTACAGAGATGACGGGATTCTTGGCTTCTTCCATGGATTCATTCCTAGACTGCTGGGAGATTTGACATGTATAGCCACTACTGGTATTTTGGCCTATTATGTGAACAAATATTTGGTCAAGACTAAGGACTTACGATACTACACAGTGCCGCTGCTAACTTTCGTGACGAGTACCCTGACTTATCCACTGGTGGTGGTATCAACTTGCATGGCGGTGGCTGGCTGCAGCTTACAAGCCGGCAACCCTCCTGCAATGCCTTTATACCCATCGTGGCAATCTTGCTGGAGGGAATTGCTTAGAAATAAGCAGCATAAACGTGGATCCTCCCTAATCTTTAGGTACTACATTGCACCAGTGGGCGCACTTGCTCTACAGTAGACATTCACACAAACATTTGCATTTATGTATTGCGTTTATTTCTTCTAAGTGTTGTAATGTTCCACCAAAGTAGATTCAATTCAATTTCTAAAGGAGTCAACATTTAAAATGATTGTAAATAATTAGTATAAAATGGTGTACCATGTGAATATTGTTTTGCTAGATTGTTGTGTCAAGGTGTGGTTATATTGAAATAAATATATTTTATTCGTTTATTAGATATGCATTTTCATTATGATACACAAAAAAGTATATTTACTGCTTTAGAAGTTTTGTATAATCAATTTAAATGATAAGAATTTGTTATCATTTGATAAAACAAAAAAAGTAATGCTGTTTAGGGTGTTTATTTTAATTTAGCTAAAGTCTGTGCTTTAACAAACTTATCAACTAGTTCTTTCTTCAGCATGCCTATAGCTCTTCTATAAAGCAAAGATGTCATAGCTGGAGATCCCAGGTCTGTTTCAAATTTTATGTAATCCATCCAAATCTGAACATTATCAGTTCCATGGTGCATGACTGCACAGTCGTAACACTTCCTTATACTCTTTACATTGGGTTTGTCTTGTTCTTTTTCAATATCTATCATGACTTGGTTGACTTCTATTTGAGTGGGTGGAGTTCTGATGAGATCTTCGTATAAATCCCTGGCAGCTTTCAGGCCGTTGTGATTATACATCTTCTGCAGGAGCTTCGGTTTCACTTCCAATAGAACAGCATTTTCGCAGTTTTGGAACTTGTTATGTAGAATTTTAAGCTGTAAGTAAAATAATCTTATAAAATTAATGTGAAATATTAAAGATTTCTTGATCTTGCTATAATTATGTAGTATTTATATTGATAAATCATCATCTGCGGCCTTCTTTATTTTACTGCTGGGTATGGAGAGGGCTCTCTTAGAAAGCCATCTGCCTCTTTTATAAAGTCCTGGGCGGAATGGTTACAGGTTTGACCAGTGACCTGTACAATGCTATTGACTTGTCTCACAGACATTAATTTAGACAATAATATGTAATTAAAGCTTATTGGATAGGTAATTTAAACTTACAGTAGCATTTGTTTTAGCATTATCCAACATCAGATTATAAAGGTGCATAGCATCTTGAGACTTCAAAGCTTTTGTTGCGTCTTGAAGAACAGCTAACATCTTCTTTTCATCAGGTTTGCTGAGCAAGATTTTCTCTTGCCAAACCGACCTGACTTGGGAATTCCTTTTCAATGCCGAATCTAGAAGCTAAACAAGTTAGGTATTGTTATTTCATATTTATGTATTTCATCATCTATTCTTTATCTTTTTTTTTATATCTGAATTTTGTTTACTATGATTAAAAGTAACAATTTTCATCATCATATTTTATCAGGTTGTATCATTGTGCTTGGTAGGTATGAGTATCAGGTATCCACTACCTAATACCTATTACTTACTTATAATATAACTAGCAGTGACCCGTGGTTAAAAAGTATGCTATTCCAGACTATAATAATACTCTGTGCGAAGTTCAATTCAGATCCGTTCTGGCGACATTGAGTAAAAAACCAACTTTTTGATTTATAATAGTAGCAGTAAGAAGACGAATCTATCGACAACTCGCAGTCCAAAATCCGTCAAGCCATTACTACTAAAGGTCGGATCAGACCAAACGGAAAAATGCTCGAGCAATTTTTGACATCATTGAAGAATGAACCCTTATAGTCAAAAATACAAAATCGTATAAACAGCCTAACAGAGAAGTCAGTGTCGCCTCGATATTTTAAGATTTTGTATTTAAACTATGGTTCATTTCTCAATTTCGACGTCAAAAATTGCTCGAGCATTATAACGTTCGGTCTGAAGGTCTAAACTGACCGACGTAGTTAGTCACACATCTTGAGCAGATAGTCTGAGTCTGAAAAATTAGTAAAGTGGGCAAAATTAATTAAACACCAACCTCCATGAGCTCCTCATTAGTCATTTCGCCCTCTAATTTGAGCATATCAATGCCAAATGCGTACATTTCATCAGTTAGCAGACCACTCTCGTGGCCATACATCCATGCATGTTTTACAGCCTTCAGCTTTTGACTATCTGAGCACGTTCTGTCATCTAAGCTGAGAAGATTGTGGATGTATTTCGTGCATAGCTTTTGATCTGGAAACTAAACATTTAAACTAGTTAGGTAAGTTAACTCCAATTAATATACTTGGTTAAGTCTTATAACAAATTTGACGTGATCATGCCAGCCCGGAAGACGTCCACTGCTTGACAAAGGCCTCCTCCTTATGATCTCCACAACGACCGGTCTAGCGCTGCTCGCATCCAGCGGATTCCCGCGACTCTCGCCAGATCGTTGGTCCACCTTGTGGGAGACCTTTGCACCCTGCGTCTTCCGATTCGTGGTCGCCACTCGAGAATCTGCCCCATCGGCCGTCGGATCTACGAGCGATGTGCCCTGCCGACTGCCACTTTAGTTTTGCAATTCTTCGGGCTATGTCGATTACTTTGGTTCGCCTGCGGTTTTCGACATTTCTGATTCGATCTCGCAGGGAAACCAAAACAAAAAAATATATATAATAACTTGATGTTATCTGAGACATCGTTCGCGTTTATTTAGAAAATAATATCTGAAAACCTTTCTCGTGAAATACTGTAACTACCTAATAATAACATTTCATCAAGATCTGTTCAGCCGTGAAAAGCCTACAAACAGACAGACAGAGTTACTTTAGACTTAAAAATATTAGTATGGATAATATTAATAATATGCCAGCATGGTGGATGAAGGCTCAATCGTCTCTGATTGTTTTTTGATTCTATCCCAATGATTTCTTTATACTTTTGAGTATATTTATACTGATAAGTCAAACAAGCTCATCAACAAGGCGCCTATTATGAGATGAGTGAAAGATTGAGTAATTTGCATGATGGGCCACCGGCAACAACAAGTAGCGTTAGAGCAAATACTAGTAGTACTATTATTTATTCTATGGTTTAAGTAGGGAATAGTGATAATTAATTAAAACCGCTGGCCCCCTCGGTGTACTTTTGGTACGGCTACGCGGCGCATTTTAGCTGTGTAGCTTCGTTTTTTTGATAACGTGGGTCTATGTTTCCACTGCAGCACACGCTTTACGACTATGACCAACTGTAGCGTAGAACAGTTTTGAATCATACGCCAGGCATCGCTTCTCCGCCCGTCGCACTTCCCGCAGTTTAGCTACGTAGATTTCGTGTACCGCGTGCATAGCGTTGACCGCGTTGAGATGCGTGGGTGCCTTATTAGGGCAAGCCACGCGTGTAGCAATGACGTCATCAATCTTGTATTTAGGTGTAGCGTGTTAGTGGGTTGCAGTGGACGCTACCACATACATTTTCTTGCAAAGCGAAGCTAGAAACGCGTGCGTAGCCTCTCCGTGCGCCGTGGTGGGCCAGCAGCTTAAAGCCTAACCGAGTAGTATTTGTGGTTTTATTATAACTTTTTTAATTTAGTTTATTATGTTTACCTTCTGCAATGCTTCTTCATAAACTCCAATAACGTTGTTCAGTGATTCAGGTAAATTACAATCTTCTACAAATTCTTCAATCTCTTCCCAATGGCAGCCCTAAAATAAACATATTATTATAATTACGGAGACTTAAAACATGACTTAAATGCATTAAGTTTTATTTTAAATATTAGGTATCAAACTTTGGCTTATTTAAGATTGAAACCAACTGAGATGATTTTATACAGGGTGGTTGCGGTTATACGTATACAGCACTAGCTGCGCCCCGCTGTTTAAATTCCCGCTAGAATACTTAACTTTTCAGAATAAAAGTTAGCCTATGTGTTAATCCAGAGTGTTAGATACGTCTACTTTTCATCAAAACTACTCCACCCATTTGAGCGTGAAGAAGTAACAATCATACATACTCAGGAACTTTCGCCTTTATAATATTAATTAAATGTGATGTGATGTGATTAATTAATATACTAACTTCCAACTCTTTTGATGCAATATAAGCCCAGACTTCTTTATTTTCCCTTTTGGACCAAATCTCCTGCTTTATAGAGTCTCTGATTTCTCCCTCAACTTCATATTTGAAGCAGAGGTCGAACAATTTGAATAGGAAGTTGATGTCGGTGATGTTTTTGACGGCATTCCTCCAAATGATGTCTGCTCTTTTGATTTGTTTTTCCTGGAACAAGGTTTTTATTTGCCTTTACAATAAGAATTCTGCTATTAAACTATTAAATTTGTGGATGTTTAGTTATTGAATATTAAAATTTTCAATTTACTTTCAATATTCAGCTAAACTGTGACGCACACAACTTTAGCTTTCACTTTTAAAACTATAAATGATCCAAGGTTGTTATATAAACTTGTGGCATAAATGTAATCCAACATAGAATTAATAATTTGACAATTGCCAAGGGACAACTAGGTTCAAACATTAAGTTCCAGCATTTGATAGTTCTTACTAAATCATTTAGTGTGAAAAAAAATGCTTCACACTAAGAGAAGAAGAATCCAAAGTAAGATCTATAAAACTTTAAATAGCTAGGTACCTTATCCTCTTCAGTCTCTGTACTGAAGCTCAACACAATAAGTTCCATTTTGAACATCTCTAAGTACAATACATCAGAGTCTGGGTGCCTTTGAAGACCTTTGAGTAGGAAACTACGGGCAGTTTCCATGTTGTTTTGTTCTTCACTCTCCCATTTGCTTGCCAGCTGCCACATCTTTGGTTTGTCTCCGTGAATCTAAAATAAATAATTGCAAAAAAAATACTACATGATTCTTAGATACCAGGTTTTATATCACTGCTGTTTATCCACCAGTGGATCCAGGGAGAGGCTAAGGGCCTTAAGGCTCGACCACCAAGATATCTAATTCACACTTTACAACAGTCAAAAATGTCTGTTTCTTAGTGTTTTTGTGTTAGCCTACCTTAGTGTTTTTGTGTTAGTCTTTGTGCAACCACAAAAGTCACGCTCATGGGCGAACCCGTGGAGCGGGTATATGAAGCTCGAAACTTAGGCTTAATAATGGATTGTGAACTTCGGTATGAAAAGCACATAGCTAATTGCTTAAAAAATTGCTTTTATAAGTTAAAATTATTATACAAAATTCGACCTTTTTTGAAAGAAGACCTACGTATTCAATTAACCGAGTCTCTTATATTATCAAAACTAAACTATGTAGACACAGTTTTTGGTCCTAGGCTATTAGCTAAAACTAACAGTCTAATACAAAGGGTTCAGAATGCCTGTGCCCGTTTCTGTTTCGATATTCCGTTTAGGTCGCATGTGACCCCATTTCTAAACAAGCATAAACTGCTCAAAATGTTGCATCGCCGTAAACTGCACCTGGCATGTCTCATGTTTGGCGTCATTAATTACAAATCTCCGACTTATCTGTACGAGAAGTTGTCGTGGAAGTCTGGTAGGCAGCCCGCCCGCCAATGCTCGACGCAGCTCACAACACAGCGGCACAGTTCGGCCGCTTTTAGAGGTAGTTTCCGCTATGCTGCGTCGAAGTGTTGGAACAATATTCCACCGCCAATAAGGAACTTGCATTGTCTAAATAGTTTTAGATCAAAACTCAAGACACTACTTTATGAACACCAGAAGGGCGAGGAACACCTCAAACATGACACCAGTTGTTTGTGAATTTTCGTGGTTAATGTGTTTTTATTTTTTGTGTGTATACCTAATATGTGATGTGATTATGATGTGTTAGTTATGTTCGTTTTGTATTATTTAAATTTTCAAGTTTGTTTGCGTCTGTTAGTGTTTAAGTAAATCCTATTTTAATGTAATTAATGTAATTGATCTGTTTTTTATTATTTTTGCTTTGTATTTTTATTATTATATTACGCGTCGTCCGTGCGTGACGTCACCTGCCGGTTCCAACGGAAGACCAGCGCCGGTTGTCTACAGCAGCCGGCATTATGCTGAGTTGGGACCGGTTTGTGGCAAAAACTTTGTTCTTTTTTTTATAATTGTGTAATTTTTATTTTGTTTGTGTATGTTTTTGCTACAAATAAATATATGTCTATGTCTATGTCTATGATACCTTGAAAAGTTACCCTCAGCTAGACCTCGTGATAAGAACACAAAATATACCAATGCACTACAAACTATTATGAGTAGTGATATCTTTATATGTATCCTGAGAATTAGTCTCACCTGCAACATTTCTCCAATAATACCAGAAATGGCTGATGTGAACCCAACACTCCTACAGAATTTGATATATTCAAAATATATTTCAACATCATTCTGAAACCTGTATATAAACTGCTTGAAAACTCTGTTCAATCGTTTGCTTATCGCATACTCTATGTCTTTCTTTTTCTCAGTTAGTTTTGCAGTTTTACGTCTCACAGCTATGTCCTCGAGTAAAGCCAGTTCATATGCTATGTATTGGACATAGTCATCTTTCTGTTTGACTCTCCGCTGTATGTGGTATTCAAACTCTTTACGTTTTCGGGATATTTCTCTGCAAAGGCAAAAAAATAAAGAAGTAAACAATGAACCTAACCTTACTTTTAATCTTAGAAATTAACAGAAACAGGAATAACAGGTGGTAAAAAAAACTTACAGTACCAGTACTATAAGCATGAAATGTAGCAGTGTACGTGTACTGTGATGTTAAATATTTGTTTTTTATCTATTAAAGATCTAAACAAGAAAAATATAATGTAAACATACCTTATTTCTTCATCGTTGTAGAGATCAGTTCTTCTCATTTGCTCCAGCTCATTTATCATTGCCTCGATACGTTGGTTTACTTGTTCAGCCATGGTAGTAAAGTTTTATTAAATCCTTTAATGAAAACTTGCACAAATTGATTTTATTTTATGTTCCAAAACCTTAAACAACTTCAAAAACTTGTGCCGAACGAACTTTAATTTTGAGGTTATTTTGATTTTGTTTTTACACTTGAAATTGACATTTGTTCTTGACGTGATTTTGACATCCCTAGTTATCTTGCTTTTTTTTTGCACTTGGCTTAAAATGGGTCTTAGCATTTTTTTAAACAACTTTTTTCAACTTGGCTTTTGCCGCGCCTTAACATACAGCGTTCGAGCAACACGGGACTTCCGCCGCAGTGAAACATACACCACAATCCGTTGTTAGAACAATATTATTATGAGGAACAAGAGGTAGTAAGAAGAAAAAAAATAGAGACTGAGCGTAGACAGAGAGTTCATTCTGTCTATGGACTGAATGAAATTACCCGTAAAAAAACTAAGTTACCGAAATTACTTAGTGACTAGAGTAAATGACTTTTGTGTGGGAATGGGATTAAAGAAGTAAGTAGTTTTTGGCATTTGGTAAAAAATATTTTGCACTTCTGAACGGGCAATCTAATCCTAATATCGTTACCACACGACTCACTTAGTATGCGCAGGTGATAGTTGTGGCTTTATTGTCCCTAGCACAAGTTTGTAAGCCATGCCACAACAAATTTACATGAATTTCAACAATCTACTTATTACCAGCTGCATTTTTATGGGTTTTGCACTGTTTGAAGTCTACCACTCCACTCTAAACCCGTGGACATTGTGAGCAGTCACTTGAGCCAGACCATTCTTCACTTTGCTTTGCAAATGCTGATGATTCGAGTCATTGATTAAGATTAGGCAGATTAGGTATCGGTAAGAGATTAGTTTTCAACCTTGAATGTACAGGGGGGCTATTCCTGGGGGGCTATTCTTGTGAGTGAGATGAGATGAGATTTTATATTGGTCTCTCTCACACCTATGACGTTTGAAACGAGAGCAACAAGGACGCAAAATGGTGAGATGAGAATCTCTAATCTCCGAATAGGGTCCCAGATTATAGATGAAAAAAACGAACAAGATAATAATAATTAATAATTTTATTGCAAATATGCATATTTTTAGTCGCTTGTATGAAAATATACCTACTTAACTGTTATATTAAATTAAATAATTTTATAAAGTACGGTGGATTGAAGATTACTGTGGTAGATAAATTTTTATTTCTTACTTAGCATAAAATGTGACTCGTTTTTGTTCAAGACACACAAAGTAAAAATTCGACAATGCATATTTTTTTATCAGTATATAATTATCTCTTCAGTGTAGCCGTTTTGTGGAGTATAACTTTAATTTCATCCAACACCATTTAAAGCCGGAATCAGACTATTGCCGCGAAAATGTTCCTATTGGTTGCTAAAAGCTTTTTGATAGATAGCTAAACTCTTTATTGCTCACACCAGAAATAACAAAATACAAAGAAAACAAGAGAAATAATCGTGTCACTCAGTCTATAATGTAACAACTGACGGCCTTATCACTAAAAGCGATCTCTTGCAGGCAACCCAAAATTACACTTAATTAATACGAGGCAGGGTGTGCAAAATTAACATAAATAATAATAAGATTGATATTAATAACAAAAAAACAAGTGTCAGAAACTCCTACATAAACTATTTAAATTATACTAATAATAATAATTAGTATTCATAATTTTATTATAATTTGACTAATAGAAACGGCGTATCGGCGTGTTTGCGGAAATAGTCTGATGCCGGATTTATGATACTTATATTACACATACAAGTAAGCATAGGCAGACCAATTTGTTTTGTATTTAAAATTAGCTTTCATTTGAACACATCTTGCATAGTGTTACTATTAAGGCTGTATAGAAAAGCACACGTTTAACTCAAATGACCTGTATAGGCGACAAGCGAGCGAAGCGTCTATGCCTACGGACATAGGTGAGCATTATTTTCAAAGATTCAGCAGAGACGCTTCGCTCGCTAAGGACGTATTCAAGTAGAATGCAGGTTAACCGAGAAGCGGTGCTATTCACAATCATTCTAAAACGTTTCCGAGCGGGTCCCACAAATTTCAAACTCAAATTGTTCGAATCTAAGTCTATTTTTGCACATTTTGGTATAGGGAATCGAGTATAAATGCGATCGGAAGAATGAACCACTTTTAAAAACATGAATATAGACTGATTCGCATAATTTGAGTTTAAAATTTTCTGAATCCGAACGGAAATGTCTGCCCGCACTTATCGGCGCAGGGACCCTATTCGGAAGTTTGAGATTCTCATCTCACCATTTTGCGTCCTTGTTGCTCTAGTTTGAAACGTCATAGGTGTGAGAGTGACCAAGATAAAATCTCATCTCATCTCACGCGCAGGAATAGCCCCCCAGGTCCGCGCGAAGGTAACCGCTACACAAAGTAACCGGATATATGCAGGGGTCGCGCCTTGTTCTCTTGCTCATAAAGTAACAAATGGCGTGACAGCCCAACAGCGCTGAGCAGCGCTGGGGGGCTATTCCTGCGCGTGAGATGAGATGAGATTTTATCTTGGTCACTGTCACACCTATGACGTTTCAAACGAGAGCAACAAGGACGAAAAAAAGTGAGATGAAAATCTCAAATCTCCGAATAGGGCCACTGGTCGAAACTTCTCGGCGCAGGGGGGCTATTCTTGCGCGTGAGATGAGATGAGATTTCATCTTGGTCACTCTCACACCTATGACGTTTCAAATGAGAGCAACAAGGACGATAAAATGTGAGATGAGAATCTCAAATCTCCGAATAGGGTCCCAGGTCGGCACTGGTTCGCGCTGGTTCGACACAAAGTATGCAAATTCCCTGCGCTGACCCGCGCCGATAAGCGCGCATAAACCAGCGCGAGCAACCCTCTTTTCTACTCGAATACGCCCTAGCGCTTGCTTGGTTAATAAGTAATAAGGGTCGTATTAAAAAACGACGCTCAGTCACGTATCTCGATTTAAAACTGTTTTTATGTATGGTAAAACCAGTTTTAAATCGAGATTCTGGACTGAGCATCATTTTAGCATGCGGGCCTTAGAAACTCTCCAAGATTTGAAGCCACCTAAATTGTACTGCGACTATTAAAAACAGACTCCGGCCATGTGTCAAGTAAATAATTATCGAAACAGATAGGTCTGCTTGTACCTACTCTACATTCCAACTCGAAATAATATACATACATTTTAAATAAGTACCTAACTTATGTACACTTAGATTAGTTTAGTTAACAAAAATAACGAAACACACTACCAGCCATTGGATTGGTCTGAAAATCGCGTACACTGCGACAAGGGTTCGCTTAAAGTATATGTATATTTATGAAATGACAAAATTTGTGAAATGTATCCCATCATTATTTACTACTTTTGATAACTGCATCAAAAGAACAGACACTCATATAAAACTCAACATGCCCAGCGTCAGATTGAAATACTGCAATACTGCATTTCCATGGCACCTCTCCTTTATAATTCCCTTTTAAACCGAATAGTAGATTTGCCTTTTAACAAATTTAGTACAGAACTGAAAAAGAGGCTGGTGACCGAAAGTTTCTACACAAAAAAAGAATTCTTGGACAAAGCATCATGTCGTTGCCATATTTAGCACGATAAATATTAAGTTTTTTGCCAATATTCTCATTATTTTTTTTAAATAAGTATTTATATATTTCTATTTGACATTTAATTTCATAACATTTTATTGACATAATTAATTTGCACACCTAATGTGAGGTAGTTATTGGCTGATCAAACCTAAATTATGAACATTGTAACCCATTGACGAGCAAATTTTTGGGGGCTGAGCTACTCACGTCCGTAGGAGTGTACTCTGTTCTGATTCCCTTCACGTGGTCCCCGGGTAGTGCTAACCGGGTAGCAAACTCTAGTGGGAGGCTTCGACCGTGGCTAGTTACCACCCACCGGACCAAGCCATGCCGTGAAATGACCTAGTCGTGTTTAGGGATGTAGTCCGGTGTAACCGTTCCGAAGACGGGTCTGAGCAGTAGCGCACTTGTAGCGCCTCACTCAACTGCCGTCTTTGTACTTCTTCACTCTAGTAAACTTCAAGGCTAGAGTGAATAAGTACCTTATAGGTCGTCGTGCTCCATCTTAGACCACAACGTCGCTTAACATCAGGCGAGTTGGTGGTCAAACGTCGACCTATTTATTCTACATAAAAAAAAAAGAAATTGAATTGAATTAAAGTGTAGGCGAGGGCGCTGATGGAGCGAGCTGATGTTACGTTTTGTCTCATAATTGGAAAAAAAATATAGTTCCAATTTTGAGCAATTTAATTATTATAACCGATGATAGCCTAGTTGGAGAAGGCCCGCCTCTCAAGCCAGTGGGAGCGGGTTCAAACCCAGCCGACGGCACGCACCAATTTGTTCATTGTGTAAACATATGTGCGTATTGTATGTCATCTGCTACTTGACTGAAGCCCGGTGTATGGCGACAGGCTCGCCCCCTGTCACATTTGGGACTAAATATCGTCCGGCGAAGTGTCGGTGTTGTATTACACCTCTGCCAGCCCCCTCGAGGGAAAGGCGTGGCGATATGTAATGTCATTATTATAATCCATGTCGTAGCGTGCGCATGTTTTGTAATACTGTACACCGTTATTAATTTTTCACGCATCACCTAGCAGTAAACTTAATCAAACCCTTCTCCCCGTGCTCTATAACTCCTCTCTCTTTGAAACAATTGAGCCACGTCTTAGAAAACTGCTTCAAACTTTCTCTTTCTTCGTCCGATTTTGACACTGGGGTGACGTTAATTTCGGGTAAGCATCTCCCGAAGTCGACAGCGGGTAGCCACACTTGGAAGTCTGAATCTGGGGAGTATTTGAATATGTCCTGGCAACCCTCGAGGTTGATTTGCGGCACGGGAGGTTGTCGCTGAAGTAGTTTCTTCAGCGTGATGAATGTGAGGTTATTATCCTTGAGGGTTATCGATTGAATGTGCTTAGCGCGCCCGATCGATCTGTGAAAGAAAAAAAAGTTTGAAATTAAGTGAGGGTAGATTTGGTTTTAAAAACATTCGCGCTGCGAAACTAAATCGTATATTGTAACCGACTTATAGATTTGCAGTTGCGTGGTCGGAGCCACTGTCGATTTTCCTGACCATAACCAACAGTCACGCGTTAACTTATTCTAGGTTCTCTCATTTGACCATCTCTATAGATAACTTTGTAACACTTAAGTCGTATGATAGGTGTTTTCTTACCTGTATATCCTCATAAACTGTCCATCGACCAGTTTACAATTTGACAGCGCAAATCTCCTCAGCTTCAAATCTCTCGCGGAGTCCAAGAAGGTCGCTATACACCCGACCACGTTTCCCCCCACTCCAACGTAATCCATCTCCAGGTCGACTATTAAATTCGGATTCAAAGCTATCATTAAACAACTAATCACTGGAATTTTAACTTCATTATTACTAATATCTATCGATTCTATATTATCGAAACTTAGCTTAGTCGCTTCTACAACTGCGTTTTCAGTTATTCTACAGTTGTTTAGCTTCAAGACTTTTAATTTGACATGCTGGCTTATTTGCGCAACGTGCTTGAAACCCTCGTCTGATATTGGATTGGAACACAAGTAGAGTTCCTCCAAAGATTGGCAGACTGGCCTTGTAGCTTTCTCGAAGAGGTTTAATAAAGCTTTCGTTCCTTCGTGAGTTATGTTGTTTCTGCTGATGTCTAGATGCGTCAAATGCTTCATGGTACAGATGCATTCTGTGAGGTGCTTGACGCCCGCGTCTCCTATGTTGTTGTCAGGGATCATGACGGCGGTAATGTGGGTTTGGTGCGTGAGGGCGCGGAATAAGGGTCGTATTTGCGATGACGTGAGCGTTTTTACGCCGAGGGACAAGCGGTGCGTGGTGTGGCTTCTGCCGACGGCCTGTTGGATCTCTTCGCATGGCGCTGGAAGTAAATAGTATATAAATATAAATAGGAAAACAAATAGTTTAAAAAGTTAGTAAGAAGTTGTTTTTAAGGTTTTGTAGTAAACACTTTTAACAAAGTAACACTTATAGTTTTGTCGTCTATTTGTATTATTTTTACGTATCTCGTATCGAGATCACAACCAATACTTTTTGAAAATAGGCCAGGTTAGGAGTACCCGTAACCGACGAGCATGTATGAAGGGACAAATGGAAGTACACGAAGGGAAAGATGTGTGCCAAGATCGTAGCAAGTGGAGAGAAGTGGTCTCTGCCTACCCCTACACGAAAAAGGCGTCACTATGTATGTATGTATGTAGTAATAGATGCCTGGCGGTTACCACGTCATTTTTTCAATAAGTTAAATCCTGGTTTAAAGCTAAACTATTTTAGACACTCAAAGCCATTGCGCCTATTCCGCGTGAAGAAGTATGAAACAACCACATCCACTTACATTCAAAATTTTGCGTGTTTAATATTAGTATGATTAGTTTTACCGCGGATTCGTCTGTGTAGTGAACGAAACATTCACTAATGTATAGGTATGGCGTAAGTATTTCTATATTGTGGTTTTTGGCGTAAGCTATGTCCCTATCGGATTTTATTCAAGTAGTAAACAAACACACAAACTTTAGCATTCAGGGCCCGAACCGTGACATCTACTTCCATCTTACTACACGGCGCGACCATGGACCTTATTGCGCGGCGATACGATTCACGGTCGCGCACCATCATGGCGTTACATAACATTGTAAAGAAAAAAAAAGTATCATAACCCTGCATAATAAAAAGTAGGGATAACATTATATAATAAAAAATTACCAAATAAAAAAAACCATCATGGCAATAAGACATCATGTTACGGGCCCAGGTATTTACTTTAAAAAAGTAGGATTTGTTGCCGATATGTTTACTACACTACGATTACGTATGCTGCATTTTGGTCTAGATAACTAACAAGTACTTAAAAGTTAATTCGGAAAAGCATATGTATTTGCCGGGTGGTATAAATAAGCGTGCCTGCACTTTATCAGCGATTAGATTATCGAGAGCGCAGCCAGGAATTTGATCAGGGGACAGCTGGGTATCGTCACGTAAAAAAACTGAAAGAAAGTGCACGGGGTGTGTTGCGTAGCTTGACTGCCAGCGTTCTTTTTACATGACGTGAACTATAAGCGCAGGTGGCGCAGGGCCTTTAGATTTTGGATTGATAGAATAGAATAGAAAAGTTTATTGTCAGAAAGTCACACTCATAGATAGAGATGAGCCATAGCATCAATTGAAAGTTTCTGGCTTTAGCTGATAGAATTTCAATGTCAACGAGTTAAATGCGCCCGACTGCGCAAAAAGGAGGGTTATGTTTTTCGAATGCTTGTACATACACTCGAACTCGTTTCTTTGGCACACTCTTCAGTCTAAACAGCTTGATGGATTTCGGCATGTGAGGTGTAATTTGAATCATCTTGACAGTGGAAGTGACATAGAGTACAACATTTTACAGAATGGTTTTTGTTTTTTTTTATATTAATGTTATTTGTTGTAATGCCCGCTACGCTGTAGAGGCTGCAGTGCAACAGCCGCAGCATCAGTCAGTCAAAAATACTCACAAACTCCAAGCGCCTCACAGCACTCCAAGTATCTCTCCTCAGCCGGTGATGCCTTCCAGTGGGTGATGGAAGTCTTCAGCTCGGGAGACGAGAGGACTAAACTCAGAGGGTCGTCTTCTGACAAAATTGCACCGTCTGACGTCATCAAGCTGAAGACTGGACGGACGCCTGTCATTCTGGTGAAGATGTTTGAGCCAGATTAAATAACTGTTCATTGTTCACATTAGAAATTATAGATGTAAGAAACCTGTAAACCACCTAAGATCTGGCAAAACTGAAAAAAAAATGCCATGAGCTTCCAGTCAGCTTCGAATGTACCACCTAAGATCTGGCAAAACGGAAAAAAATAGCCATTAGCGTCACGTCTGCAAGCTGACTGGAAGCTAATGGCATTTTTTTTATTTTATTTTTGAGAAAAATTGCCATAAGCGTCCAGTCAGCTTGCAGACTTGACGCCAATGGCAATTTTTTTCAGTAAAATTATTCTAACACAGTCGAAAATACTCGTATCTAGTCCGATTTACAACATAACTCTACAGATAACAGCAACACTCTTAAGTACCGGGGGACTACCTACTAATAAGATGTCATGTCGTTTTCGTCGTGTTTGTCGTTTTGTTTTCGACGCTGCGCGATCATGAACCTTATTGCGCAGAGATACAATTCGCGGTCGCGCAGCGTCGAAAACAAAACGTAACCATCATGACAATACGATGTCATGATAGGCACCCTGCAGGCCTAGCATATGCAACGAGACAACGGTATGTAGACTCTTTTTATCGAGACAGACGTATGTTTACACATAGCCTTGTCACGCTCTCGTACGACAAAATGACGAGTTAATTTTGTCGCCTGCGCATGCTATTAGGGCTGGTCATGATGATGATAATACAAAATGATATTATAAAACTTACTTGTAATATCTGGATTTAACTTCCTCAACCAGCCAGCTGATTGTCAACTTGTTAATCGTGTCCAACTTCAATGATATCAGAAACACTTTGTCTTCTACTTGTACCTTCACCGCAGCCGGCGGCAAAATTTGCGTCTGCACCGGCCGACCGTTCTTACTCGACTGAACTATATTTATTGGTTGAATGACGTTCATTGGCTGAACTATACTCGGGTTCATGTTAAAGTTGAAACCATCGTTCTGTCCAAAGTTCTCTCCTGAAGGTTTTCTTGAAAAGCCTACGCCAAAATTTTCACCAGAACCTTTCCTTGGAAGGCTTTTACCGAAATGTCTTGCAGCGAATTCGTTGTCACTGCCGCTGTTGCTCGACTGATCGAAATCTTCTCTTTGTCTTTGGAAACCTGCTTTTAGTAACGTGCTTTGACGTTTCCAACGCCTTCTCATGCCGTCTCGACTATCGCCTGGTTTTATTAATTCTTTCGCTATGTTTCTCATTGATTCTGAAGGATTCACTTTTGGCCGAACGTTTTCGTTTCGCTGGAAATGATCAGAGTCGGAGCTGTTTTCGCTTATATCTATCACGTCGCTGATTCTTTTAGTTGCCTTTGTAGTTTTCATTAAATTTTTGTTACTTTCCACGAGTGGCTCTGTTATTTGATTTATACTATGTACTGATTCTTTTATAGTTTCATATGAAGGTTTCTTTGCAACGACAGATGTTAATGGATCGCTTAATTTTCTTTTTTTATTCTTGTTTACTCCTAGATCGTCGTCCAGCCAATCATCGTCAATTTCGTCAGGGTCTAACAGAGCCGGTTTAGGTTTTTTCTTTAGATCCACTTCGGGTAGGTCACAAGTATTTCTGTTTCTAAGTGCAGATATAGCATTTCTATATTCATTTACACTCGCATCTCTCTTGTTTGCTAATTTGTTAGGTCTATCATCTATTGAGTCGTTGGAATCATCTGATGGAAATGCTAGTTGTTGTTTCACATTTTGAGATATATTTATTTCATCATCATCATCGCTATCATCATTAATTACATTTCTCCTTAATGCTGGAGAATTTAATTTCTTCTTTGACGAAGACAGTTTGGAAGTACTGGGTGGAGATATATCTTTTGTCGTTTTTATTGGTGTTTTAGATTTTGACCTATTTAAGTTTGAATCGGTAGTATTTGTCTTGTCGATTAAGTTGTGGATTTTGTTGCATATGTTGTTGTATAGTATTTCCTCGTCGTTAGTGAGTATGGTGCCTGCGCGCCATTTTTGTAGGACATATAGGGGAGTCTCCCCAAAGTCAGTTTTGAGTGATGGTATAGCTCCTTTTTCGAGTAACAGTTGTACTACGTCTAAGTGACCGTTGCTTGCGGCATCGTATAGGGGTGTAATACCTGAAATTTGTAGGGTAAAATGATTGAATCTCTGTATTGATTGGTTAGGTACAAAATTGTTTACGGGATAGTTGTTTTCAAATAAATTAGTGACTAAAATAAATAAAACAGAAAATCAATGTTTAGATTTGAAATGTGATAGCAAATGTGGCGCATTACAACCAATCGGACGCTTCATTAGAATAATTTCTTGTAGATCGTGTTAGGAGAATAATGCCAAATTATGACTACACGAACTGCGCCCCGCGGTTTCACCCGCGGTTAAAAAGAATTTTCATCCAGATCTGTTCTGGCGTGAAAGAGTAACAAACATCCATCCATCCATCCATCCATCCATTTTTACAAACTTTCGCGTTTATAATATTAGTAGGATAGGATATATTTTACTCTGCTTACAGGTTGGCAAAAAAGAGTAGAAAAAAATGGGGGCGCCACTATATAATTATCCCACTGTGTTGTTCATACAACAAACATAATCTTCCGACTTATTTGGAAGGCGTTGCCTGCTACATAAAAAATAGTTCCGTGTTAAGACGCTATTGCCAAGCTAAGTAGAAAAATCATAGGGCGCACTTTTAGCTCGGTGGTCGGGAGCCATTATAAAGGCGGTTACAAGTCATTAGAGAGCGACACAGGAGTGCTGGCACCGTACTTTCGATCAGCAAACTGACGCTTCAAATCGACTAAATCCAGCAGGTCTTGCATGCGCAAAGCGACAATGATTTGTCGATTCTTTTTATCTAGACAGACGTATGTTAACGCATAGCCTTTTTATGTTCTCGCATGACAAAAAATGACAAGAAGAATTTTGTCGCGCGTTTGGTACGGGTGCAGGGCCAGAAATAATGGCGCCCTAAAAAGATGACTTGCACTTAAAACTGAGCTGAATATGATTGATGAAGATAAAATAAGTGAAAAAACCGTCGCAGTTCGATTCTCCCCTATCGTTGTCGTTGGCCTATACTCAACAGTTAGAAGACAAAGATATCTGGAGCCTTTCACTTCTGTCAAGTAGCCACTAGTACATAGATATAATATGATATTACCTAGTTGTTACCCAAAATTTGTGATACAGTTCTCTAATTACTTTATGAAAAAAAAGCCCGTTAGTCTGTTTTTCTGAGTAGTGGCTCTTGTTCCGAACAAGGCGGTCGAGTCTATTGGAAGTCAAAGCCAAAATGTTTTTACTCAATTTGGGTATCAAAGATACACTTGTGACGTCAAAGTTTTTTTTTTTTAAATAGACTCGACCGCCTTGTTCGGATAAAGAGCCTCTACTCAGAAGAACAGACTATATTATTAAACTTTGACGTTCATAAGTGTATCTTTGATACCCAAATTGAGAAAAAACATTTGACTCTGACTTCACTCTTCACTCTAGTAAACTTCAAGGCTAGAGTGAATAAGTACCTTATAGGTCGTCGTGCTCCATCTTAGACCACAACGTCGCTTAACATCAGGCGAGTTGGTGGTCAAACGCCGACCTATTTACATAAAAAAAAAAAACAAAAAAAAAAGATAGACAATTAAACAGACATGAACAAACCGTCACAGTTGGATCCTCCCCTGTCGTTGACGTTGGCTCCGTGGTGTATCAGCATGTTCGCTATCTCCCCGTGCCCGTGTATGCAGGCCTCGTGCAGCGGCAGCCAGCCCGCGTTGTCTCTGATGTTGACGGGGTGACCCTTGGCTAGTAAACGCTCTACCAGCAGCTTATTGCCTGATATTGATGCCTGGGAATTAACAAGTATTATATAGGCAAGATATATCTTACTCATATAATAGATGGCAGTTGAGTGAGGCGCTACAAGTGCGCTACTGCTCAGACCCGTCTTCGGAACGGTTACACCGGCCTACATCCCGAAACACGACTAGGTCATTTCACGGCATGGCTTGGTCCGGTGGGTGGTAACTAGCCACGGCCGAAGCCTCCCACCAGAAAATTCAGCCGTTCTGGCGTGAAAGAGTAACAAGCATCCATCCATCCGTCCATTCTTACAAACTTTTGCGTTTATAATATTAGTAGGATATGGGTACCAGCACTGCTGCGTGCAGCGGAGTTCGGAATCATACCTTTACTGTGAGTGACGACACAGTAAGTCAGATAAGTACTTACAACATGTAGCTGTGTCTCTCCTTTCATGTTCTTCTTGATCGCGAACCCTTTCCCTCTTCTTCTGGATTCACGCTTAGTCTCTGCGACATCCTCTTCGTTTGTGTCAGAAAGATCTGCAAACATACGTCAATCACGATTCTTATGACATTCATATTATTATCTCCGATTTCCTGCCTCTTTATGATGTCTCTGACTGACATATTCTATACATTGTCCTCATCAACGTCATGGAGCGAACCCTGAACACGAGAAAAAAAATCCAGCTGTTCCCATACATTTTGCTTTAAAACAGGACTACCTAGTTCAGGCAAAATTATTTTATTGTTCCTACATTTTTTTCTACATTCCAAATTTTTTTTTTTATAGTTTTTATCATTACCATGTAGTTTTTGAAATAAAAATTTATTAATATTATTATTTTGTATCGTTCAATGAACTTTATATGGAACAGCTGATTTTTTTCACAATTTCAGGGTTGGCCCATGGTAAAAGCTGGTCATAATGACGAGTACAATGATATCCTAGAATATGTCAGTGGAATACATATAAATGAGTGACGATTGTATGTCTTTTCACACAGCAACAAAATAATGGTATGACATGATTTCTCGCTCGCTCGCGACACGACATCATTGTATTAAAATTGTAAGATGTATTTTTGATAAAAGGACATTGTGCAAAATTAAATAGACGTTGTTCCAAACGCCAGCAGGATTGACACTATGGGCAATTTGTAGGTAAGGTTATAGGTATTCGCATAATTAATCTAGCTGAAAACGAACCCACAGTTTTGGAGATACTTTGTATTGTATTGTAAATCCTACAATGTCCGACACGCTCAAACATCGAGGCAAAATTACAAAAAAAAAATTTTTATTTTATACCTAACTAGCTGCGCCCCGCGTTTTCACCCGCGGTTAAAAAGTATCCTATGTGCTATTCTAGACTGTAATCTATCTCTGTGCCAAATTTCATCCAGATCTGTTCAGCCGTTCTGACGTGAAAGAGTACAAACTTTTTACAAACTTTCGCGTTTATAATATTAGTAGGATATAATAGTGTCGCGAGCGAGCGAGATAGCTGCCGCACCTTCTCATACACCTTAAGAGGGCCGCGACGCTCAGAAATTTCCATACAAACGCGCTACTAAAATTTCTTGAAAACCATTTGTCAGATTATGATGAAATTTAGCATGTACAATTAAATTAACAATATCTTCGCCCTTATGTTCTTGGTTTTTTTTTTAAAACGTTCTCAAGCTAAAATAGAGATATGAAAAAATCCGCATTTTAAGGGGTCACTTTTGACTGATTTATTCAATAGATAGACAAAGCAAATCATAAATTCCATTACATAGGGAGGTTGTCTACATCATTGGCTGTTAAATGAATCTATAATACAAGGGAAATTCTTAGTTACTTAAGAATGAATACAGAAGTGCAGTAGCATAAAAAAAATTGAAATTGCACTTTATCACTCTGTAGGTAACTTTAGAGGCTCGTCAGTATCATCACTCGCCCTCTTCGCTCGTCTTCTTCTAGACGAAATGGCTATAGAATGCCTTAAGCCATTGCGAAGTTAGTCTAGGTCGCCTAGGTCGAAGTTAGTTGGGTCGCCGGACTCTTAAAGGTACTTTTATTTATGATGGAAGCAAATAGTCTTGCACTGATGCCATACATAAGGTGGTAACGAAGGGTATGTATCACCTGTAAGATCTTCCAAGCAGACATCATCCCCGATATGCGTTGTGTCCTCCTCTCCACCCCCCGCAGAGCTCTGGTCATTTTCAGAATTCTCCACATTGTCCAAATTGCTGCAGCCGAGGGTTTGCAGTTCATACTTGGTGTTTTCCATTTTATCCGTCTCACCATACTCTTCTTGATACTTGAGGAGATTCTTTGTTATGCGTATCTCGTATTTTCGCTTGTTCCAGTCACTTGCCTAAAGTAAAAATATCAAATTACTAGCTGCGCCCCGCGGTTTTTCCCGCGGTCTCACAGGAAACGTTAATTTTATCGGGATAAAAAGTATCATATGACACTTTATGTACTCGTGACATGAACCAATGAAATTGCATACATGTTGTATGCAATTTCATGATGATCATTTAAGTAGTTAGGGCCTGAAAGAGTAACAAACAAATAAAAAAAAACCAACAAACTCACTTTCGTATTTACAAAATTATTTAGGATTAAGATTAGAATAGAGAATTAGAATAGAGACAAGAAATCTGATTATGGCTTTCGGGCTGATTGCAGATAGAAAAAAATATATTTAAAAAAAAAAAAAAAAAGATTAGAATAGGTGCGGTGCGATTAGACTCGCAATTTCTAATTTTTTTCGGTAGAAAAGTGCTGCTATCTTAGATCAAGATTGGCACAGCCCAAAATTTAGGTATCACGTCCATAATTCGACTACTCAAATGACACTCTCTGATGATTCATTTAGACTTCAGTATTTCTAGTATTAACAAGCCTAAATTTAAATTAATAAAAATCCCTTCACAAACTTCTGGTCAAATTTTTATCATACACCACAATCAAACCTGATTTAATTGGAGAAATTGTAACAATCATAATAAGTACTAATTAGTTTCATAAATGCGAAAGAGAGTTAGTTTGCTTCGTATGCTCTCACGCCTTAACAACTCAACCGATCATCAAAATTGTTACTTGAACTAATTTCATCTTAGATACATATCTAGTAATTCCGCTTTAACGTCGCATTAAGTACATCAAGGAATATGAATTTTCTACTCTATTCTTAATTTAGAATTTAAAAAAATAATTTAATTACATTTACTAGAAAACTTCATACAAATTGATATTTGAATCTAATTTAACGTTATACAATTTGATATTTCAACTAACGAATTTAACAGACCTAATTTAATTAAATCTACTAAAAAACTTTATACAATTTGATATATGACGCTAATTCAATAATGAAATTAACAGAAATCATAGCTACAGAAAAGGACATAAGGAAATTTCTTTTTGTCCCGAAAAACAATAACAGTTCATGATGCCGCCGGTGAAACCGCGGGAAGTAGCTAGTATTATCATAATAGTGTGTGTGTGTGCTTCTTAAATATTTCAATTTATTTCAATAGGCGAAAACTGTTAAATGGTGTATAATTATTTAGTATGTTTGTTATCTTGTTACTTTTCACTGTATGTTTTCCGAATAAAAAAAAAAACTTCAAATCAATCAATCAATAAAATTATCAAAGTCAAACACATCACCCTTGCTTTGTTCTATCATAAATTATAAGTATACTTACAGCTTTCCTAGCATCCAAACAAGCTTTCTCCACTTGGTCATAAGGTTTCTTAGCCAAGAACAGAGTCTCGGCTATATTGAACAAGGTGGTGTAGGCTTCTTTCGGGACGTCCTTGATGAGTTCGTATTCTTTATCATAGTAGTACAGAGCTTCGTTGTAAGCGCCCATGTCTTTGTACGTTTGGTATAAGCTGAAATAATTTTACACTTTACCAATTCACACAAGATCAATGGATTACACTTCATTGTAAACAAGGAGCGCCACGTGATGCCACTAGCTTATTTCATTGGGTTTTAACTTGTTATTTAAAAAGCCTATATTATTGATATTTAAAAATTGTATGACATCTGCTACATGACTGGAGCCCGGTGTATGGCGACAGGCTCGCCCCCTGCCACATTTGGGACTGAATATCGTCCGGCGAGGTGTGGGTGATGTATTACACCTCTGTCAGCTCCTTCGGGGGGCGTGACGATATAAATGATAGGTCAAAAAGTCAATCCAGGATTAGGTTTTTTTTGTTTATGTAGAATAGGTCGGCGTTTGACCACCAACTCGCCTGATGTTAAGCGACGTTGTGGTCTAAGATGGAGCACGACAACCTATAAGGTACTTATTCACTCTAGCCTTGAAGTTTTGTCGAGTGAAGAAGTACAAAGAGGGCAGTTGATAAGGCGCTACAAGTGCGCTACTGCTCAGACCCGTCTTCGGAACGGTTACACCGGACTACATCCCGAAACACGACTAGGTCGTGTTGTTGTGTTATTTTTCCTATTTGTTTATTAATTATTAATGTATGTGACTTTGTATGTATGTGATATTTTATACCGTTCGTGGCTCAACAAAGGCACGATCACACAGCACGATCATGGGCGTACCCACGGTCCAACCCTGGTCCCTGTCTCGATGCTCAACATATTAGTTTTTTAAGTAAAAATGAATGGTTGCAGACAACAATGACCGAAAATCGGCTTCCGCATGATTTAGACCAAACTATTGAAATATAAAGATGAGTAAGTTTATAAAAATAATTTTTAAATTCGTACTATGTAACTACCTACTTGTTAGCACATTTACTTCTGCCGTATGCCTAAAAAAATCTGGGTACGCCAATGAGCAAGAGCTATCACTGTAACCACTGGCCGCCCGTGTATACCTCCCCACTGCGTGTGATCTACCACACGCAGTAGGGAGGCATACACGGGGACGGATCGTGCTCCTGCGCAAAGCATAATAAAGTGAAGGCCAGCTTTCAACTCACATTGTCACATCAAATCGGCAGAACTGGTCTGGCTGTCGGTGAGAACTTTGATATGACTACATAACTCTGTGTACACCCACCTTGATTTTATGTGTGTAGGATTTTATAGAAACCATAGAATATTGTGCTTATGAAGAATATTTTTTGTAGATTTTTTTTAGGAAATCATTTTTTTTTTAATTTTTACCTCACATAAATAGGTATAAGCGTCTTCCCACAGTCCCCGGCCAGCTCAGCATGCTCTAGCATCTTGAGGTAATACTCCACCGACCCGCCGTAGTTCTTAACATGGCATGCTCCATCTCCTAGCTTTTCATACAGCTTTTTGAAGGTTCCGTGGTCTGATGGGTCGGTGGATATGAGCAGATCTTCTGTATAGCACATTGCGGCCACTGGAATATGTGGATTTTGGACAGATTAACTCTCGACTCGAGCGGTTCTCGAGCGAGCGACTCGAGCGACTTCGAACGAGCGGCTCGGCTCGCTGGACTGGTACGCAAACACGATACGAGAAATCGATATGTTACGAAGAAATGCTCAAATCACTCTACACCTTTAGGAGTACCAATATGTTGTAATGAATTAAAAACTACTTATAATTAGTTAGTTAGAAATGTAGATAGCGATAATAGCCTAGTTGGAGAAGGCCCGCCTCTCAGGCCAGAGGGAGCGGGTTCAAACCCAGCCTGCATATTCAACTTGTTCATTGTGTGAACATATGTGCGTATTGTATGTCATCTGCTACATGACTGGAGCCTGGTGTATGGTGACAGGCTCGCCCCTTGTCATATTTATGACTGAATATCTTACGGCGAAGTGTCGGTGTTGTATTACACCCCTGCCAGCCCCCTCGGGGAATAGGCGTGACAATATGTAATTTAAGAATTCAAGAAGTTAGCACAAGAAATAATGACTTATGAATGATAACTTACCAACTCTCAAATTGGATTCTATATTTTCTCTTTCGTCTTCATCAGGGGTCTTCAGTTTCCACGCCTTAAGCAGCACTTGTTTGGCGCTTTGGTAATCTGACATTTTGCAGAGTATGTCAGCTTTTGACGACAATGTTTCACACATTTTTAAAACCTGTAAAAAGTATTGTAAACATCATCAATAAATATACATTACATAGCAAAAATTTTTAGAGGCTGAATAAAAAGTAGGTATGAGTAAAATTGTGGCAATGCAACCAGTAAATAAAACTCACATCATAAGTATCATATTATAATCCCACCTCTTTCCCATAGGGTTAGGTAGAGACTTATTCTTTCCACTTGCTACAATTCTAGCATACACTTTCAATTCTTCCACTTCCATGAGTCTTTTCATACACACTCATAACTACATACATGCACATAAATAAAACTTGAGTGAAGTTAATATTGTTACTGGATTTATTTTTACAAAGCATAGTTGAGGCAAAGATGTTTTAAGCCACTATACCTTGATTTATCAGGTCTTTTTGTAGTTGAAGATATGCCAACAACATTATAGTACATGTCACATAAAAAGAATGCTGGCGGGCAAGCTGTGCATTAGACGATTTGCTGGTCTATTTGGACATATTAGGTACCTACCAATAACCAATATACAAAGCCAAATACTTTCATACCTAACCTCCCTCCCTACTAATAACCAAATATTTTTGTGCGCAAGTATAAAATAAAATGCTGGAAGAAAAAGATGTGCGTGGGTACAATGTGCGCCCCCTTTCTTCAAGTGTTTATTTATATGAATCAAACTTTACCTAGATAAAATTTTAATAAGTCTGAAATAAATAATGGAACCCTACTCTTTAGATATAATCAAATTGAACATAGAGCACACAAATTCTTACCTTATCTTCCAGTCTACTGGCTACCTCCAAAGCCTTATTCAAGCAACTCAAAGATTTGGAATAATCTTTTTTCTTATTGGCATGCAACAATGCCTGAGTCGTATAACAGTTATGAAGTACTTCAAACAGGTCTTGATTGGAGCATATTGTAATAGCCTTGCTGATGCAATCTATGGCTTTGTCGAGGTAGCCGAGATGCTCTTCGACTACTCCAATGTTGAGGAGTAAGCGCGCTCTCATATCCATCAGTTCATGCTTATTTATCTTACCATTTAACCTGAAATTTTGTGAAAACTCTAGTTCAACAAGGGGTCTCACTGCACGCACAAAGAGCATATTCATACAAATACTGGCTCTATGAGCTATGGACTCTTTGACATGTATCCTATATATGTCCTGATAAACAAGCAACAGATAGACAGTAATACCTTCACAGACTTTGTGTTGCTTAATTATTAAAAAGAGTGTTATAAAGTAATGCTATTAAGATGGAGAATGTTTTACTTACTTTTCACACAGCACCAAGCTTTTCATAAAAGCTTTCTCAGCCGCCTTCAGTGAGGTCTTAGCTTCAGCATCATCAGTAGAGCTCTGGCCTTGTAGTAAGTATATTCTACCGAGTGTCGCCATAGCTCTCTGCTCTTCTACTAGGTTTTGAAGTTCTTTTGCTACAGCTGCAATAAATTTAATAAAATTAGCAGTAAAGTCTAAGATTAGCATTTCTTACAAAAATATACATAAATATACTTTTATACACTAATAATTTTGTTTTCAGGGTTTGTAGTAGTAGACCAGATTGATATGTCAATAATTACTGTTCTTACCTAAATGTCGTTCCTCATACTTCAAAGCTTTGTCGAATTCTGCTTGTAACATGTACATTTCACCAATCATCCTGTTGCAAGTCCCCCATTCCATACGAAGTCCCAATTCTTTACAAATTGACGCTTCATTTTTATACTCGTCCAAAGCATCGCCGTACCGATTGTGCTTATAGTAAAACGTTGCCAAATCATTGCAGGCTTCAGCAAAAGCGCGTCTGTTGCTGCCATTGAGAGCTTTCTTTTTCCGACGAATTAATTCTGTAATATTGTTGAATAGTTGTGATTAAATTTGTAACCTCAAAAACTTAACATTAGTAAAGTACTAGAACATAGTGATCTTTGTTATTGCACTAACTTTCTTCTTCCATTTTTGTATGCGAATTTTTTTCGCATCACATTAATTGAAAATAAAACAATAATTTCTTAAAAACTTTCCGATTAAATGCAGTAAACAAAGGCGCGAAGCTGTTTTTTTAAACATGACACTTGGTAATTGTTTTGTAAATAAAATGTGAAATGTCAATGACACTAGTCATTATTCATATGTAGTCACTGTCAATTTAGTATTTCCATTAAAAAAAACAATTTAGTTTATCAAAATCAGTGCTGCCATCTGTTTTGAACCGAAACTGCTGAGTGCCGACATCAGTTTCAGTTCAAAGCAGATGGCGGCACTGTTTTTGCTTTTGGTAAAATTGCAATTTTTTTGGCGGGAACTGAAAAGGTGGCGTCAAAATATTGTATTATATTTATAAATCTCGTGTCACAATGTTTGTCCTCAATGAACTCCTAAACCACTTAACCGATTATAATAAAATTCGCACACCATGTGCAGTTCGATCCAACTTGAGAGATAGGTTAGTTTAAATCTCAAATTATAGTCGTAATTTTAATTTATTGCTAATTAAACGCGAACAAAGTCGCGGGGTGACAGCTAGTTGTATTATATGGTGCTAAATAACCTTTACCTTTTTATTGTGCCCTAATGTGGACAAATGATACAAACATTAGGAAACATGACGTGTTATATAAATAAGTCTTGAACAAAAATCGACTTGACTTTGTATCCAGTTGCCAATAAAATTAAAAAAAAACCCCAGAAGCAGTATTCGTCAAATAAAATCTGGTCACACTGGTGGAGAGAGGGGTCATTGGGAGTTTTGGCGGGAACCGAAAAGATGGTGTCGTGTTTTTGTATTATTTTCTAAAACTTGTGATTCTTCGAGTGTTAAATTGTAATAATGGTGGATTATTAACGTTTACCGGTTCGTCAACGTGCACGAGTGTGGGCAAATGATACAAACATCGCGAAACGCGATTTTTCGTGTTCTCTACAAAACTTCACTTAAAGTTTCAGTAAAGTATCCATAACTTTACTGGAATGGGAAAAGGGGAGGGATTCATCGTCTTCATCATCATCACCTCATCATCATCATCCCATCATCTGTTACTGAAGGAAAAATTATTACTAAGAATCCGACTGAAGGACTAGTATCCATGGTCATGAATAAATTAATAAAAAAAAAAAAAGAGGGGTCATTGAACGTGGGGTTTGTCGATGTCGATTGAATTTGTGTACAAGTTATTTTGTTAAGTTGAGTGTTTTACTGACTGAAATCATAATAGTAACTTTATTTTTCTTGTAGAGTTTTTAATTTCCTATCTGCATCACAAGTTTAATAATTCTAGCAGTACCTACATTTCGTGAGCCGCGGCGATTTCAAACCGGAATCTGTGAGTTTAATATTTTGAGTTTTCTCTGCATGATTCTGAAAATATTGCTTGATTTTTATTACAAACCTTTAAACTTCACATTTAGTAAGAGCCAGATACCTACCTAAACGTTACTAGACAAAAATTATACTGCTTCGTAAACATCGCTTAAAACTCCCAACTATAAGGCAAACATCGACTAGTTTCGTAAGTATACTGTGTAGGATCTACAGAAACAAATAATTAATTTAGCTAGAATCCTGTTACACACAATGCTAGTGATAAATTCAGAGGCCCTAGTTCATTTAACTTGCTGGTAGATTACCTACATTCTATAAAACATCTACACTAAATTTATCACATCTAAACTAACTCTGTCTGGTTGTAGGCTGTTGAGATGGGGGCAATAAGTCCAGCACTGACTCCCTTTGAGGTGTATTGTGAATTTCCCCCTACCCACTAACCGAGCCAACCCAACTCCTTGAAATATTGGAGTAAGGCTCCGGGGTGGTGGCTCCAGTGGGGCTGATGGTAGTGTGAGCAGCACATGATATGCACAGTAGCATGTACATTTACTAAATTATTATTTTTGAAGATACTTACCAACATAAACCACCAATCGCTTACATTAAGTTACATTACAAACACAGAATATTCCCTACTAAGTCTATTATTGCAAAATGTAACACCTATATTTATAATTAACTAGCTGTCACCCCGCGACTTCGTTCGCGTTTATTATTTATATGTATAAATATATAAATTTAAACTATCCTATCTCTCAAGTTGGATCGAACTGCACATGGTGTGCGAATTTTATTATAATCGGTTAAGTGGTTTAGGAGTTCATTGAGGACAAACATTGTGACACGAGATTTATATATATTAAGATTTGTACTTATATATTTTTTAATAGCAAACTACATTACAGTAGTTTTACATTTACATTACATAATAACAGTTAATAAACTTATAAATCTTATATCTTTAAATGAGCAATTCTTGTATATATATATATATAATTATAATTGGAATCTCGGAATCGGCTCCAACGATTTTCATACAATTTAATTTATAGGGGGTTTCGGGGGCGATAAATCGATCTAGCTAGGAATCATTTTTAGAAAATGTCATTTTATTCGTGTTTTATCGATAATCAATCTCAACTGAAAAATATGACTCTTCCTGACATCTATTGGCGAATAATAATACTATTTTTTGTGAGCAACTAATTGCTATAACGACACAACAGCAGATGGCATTGTTAAGTAACACGAAGTCAATGAGTGTTTGCTTTGAGGTTAGACTAAAATCAATTGTTTATTATCCAAAAAACACAATTAAAAAATTAAAAAAAATACCGAGCTTAGCTCGGCCATCCAGGTACTAACTAATAGTAAATAATATAGTTACCTATGTAGTGGGGAAAGCCACAAATCATAAGACAGAAAATGAATCTACTCATACTTACGAGTATATTTAGACAGATTGTCCTGTCCCTATATTGATAAATATTAAGTCTCCACATAGTACATACGTAGGTATACTATATAAATGAAACAATCGATTTCCGCGTCTGTCTGTTTCTATCTGTATATCCGCTAACTCCTCGGATTTTGATTTGTTCACCGGATTTCACCATCAGTCAGATAATTTTTCAGATAATTTTTTTTGGGAGGTGGTGGTCACGACCCTCAGACATGAGGACTGCGACTTGAGGAGGAGGCAGATAATTTTTCACGGAAGGTTTATAGATACCGTATTATTATTTTTCTTTAGTACACACCACCATCCATGCTAAATCATGTTTTTATTCCATCCAAAGGTTGTCTGGAAGAGATCGCTTAAGCGATAAGACCGCCCATTGCGCCTTTATTTTTGAGTGTTTCGTTTAGATTTATTTGTACCTATTTGGTGTCAATAAAGAGTTTTTGTATTGTATTGCATTGTGCGAAGCCAGGGCGTATCGTTAGTATGTTGACATGAAATGGTCTGCTACAGAAAATCCGAGCTGCAGCTTTTGACAACAATTTAATTACCTGCAGTGGACTGATGCGTGACGACGGCAAAAGACCCGACGGGATGACTCTTATACCTTGGAAGGTGGGTCAGCCATTGGTGTGGGATGCAACATGCGTAGACACAATGGCGCCGTCTCACCTTCCAGGAACATCGGTTCAGGCCGGCGCTGCCGCCGCTCAAGCCGAAAACCTCAAGCGGCGCAAGTATGCACATCTTGACCGGGTGTACATGTTTGCTCCGTTTGGGGTAGAGACGATGGGTCCGTGGGGGCCGGCCGCTTTGGGGCTTTTTCGTGACCTGGCCAGGCGATTGGTGGAAGCGTCGGGTGTCCAGAATGCTGGCTTTTACTTTGCACAGAAGCTGAGCATTGCCATTCAACGTGGCAATGCCGCCAGCATTCTGGGGACCTTTCCTTCCACTAATGGTCTTTTAGTTTAAATTTTTGTGATTTATTTAGTTTTTTTTTTTTCTAGTTTTTAGTTAATAGTTTAAGTTTTCTTTAATTTTCTGTTATTATTTTAAGTTGTGTACAAATAAATCATAACATTTATTTCCCAATCATTACCTGCAGTGGAATAAGTTAACTGCTAAAGATAGTAATAACCATGATCCAAAAAAACAAGGTCTAGCATTCCGGAAGCAAACACGTAATGACGTCACTCGTCATCGTTATCCGTCTCTTTCGAACCATTTTTAAATTACTTATTTCGGTCTTGCTTAGGCATCGATTGACGGCACTACGTGTTGCTCACGTGACCGGAATGCTATACCTGGCGGAGTATATTATTATACCATGATTAAAACGAAAAACATATTTAAATCAAAGACTTTTTCAACTGTAGATTAGTAAAAGTATAAGTACCAATAAATACGCGTAAAATTAGGTAAATAACCAGCCATCCTTTCCCACAAACATTACATAATGCATAGTAACACATTCTTAGCGAGGCGAGTGCGACGCGGCGGCGCCCCGGCCGGCGCCGACCTTCTGAATAGGGGTATACACTGCGACCAACTTATCTTTGGAGTTGGGCAAACGAGGCAGCTAAAGTTTTCCTTAGAAAGCTTTGTTAAGAGAAAACGATACTGGCTCCACCACTCGGCTCTAATAATAAGTTGGCTTTCCTGTACCCTCGAGCCGTCATGATTGTTACGCACTAATAAATGCGTGGGGCATGAGGAATTGCACAAATAGTTCTGGTTCAATTGCTGTTCTCTTTGGTACAGACCCGGAAAACTAGGTGGGCTGGTTGTGGACTATAGTTTGGTCCCAGGATAAAACATAAGCTAACATAGTAGCTGCGCTCTGCGGTTTCACCTGCGGTCCCGCGGGAACAGTTACATTTTGTGGGATAAAACTTACCCTATGACCTTTTCTGTATTACCTCTAAAAATGTAAATGCAAAATTTGATGATGATCGATTGAGTAAGGCGTGAAAGTATAACAAACGAACAAACTTACTTTCGCATTTATAATATTAGATAGGATAGGACTATGGTACAAAGGATATTGCAATAACGCTGTAGGGACCTAATGTATGATGTAACAATATGGATTCTGTAGTAGGTAGGCCTGCTGAGTGAAAATTTCATCGACAAGCTAAAAATGAAATTAGATTTTGTAATTAGAATATTTTTGTAGGCAAGTGAGTCAAAGTGGCGAAATACGAAGCGACGAATGTCGTGCGAGGCTAATGGAAAAAGCACTAAAAATTCTAATTCTGAGTTGCACTGCAAAAGTGTTTCTTCCAAAAGAACACTGTTAAACAAACTCGCAAAAGCTTTAAATTAACAGGCTCGAAAACAAAGATAATAAATAAATAAATATTCGGGACACTTGAACACACGGTCGTCTGACCCCAAACTAAGCAAAGCTTGTACTATGGCGGCCAGAGACTGATATACATACTTATATACTTTTAAATACATACTTAAATAGATATTAACACCCAGACATAGAACAAACACAAATATTCATCACATGAATGTTTGCCCTAGGTGGGAATCGAACCCACGCCCCCTAGCTCAGAAGGCAGGTTAACTGCCGACTGAGCCACCGAGGCAGTCATCAAGTCAGATGAGACCAAAGAAACCACAAGCAGGACCTATGCTTCTTTAAAATTCTTTTAAGGGATTTTAGAGTTCAAAAACTATTTAAAGTAATACCTACCTATTGCATTTTCACCATTATGACCATTGTGCTAAAGAAGTAACTTGATTGAATGATGATAATAACTAGGACCGGGTCGATCACAAGACTCGTAAATCTGTCGGCCCTCGTAAAAAATTAGGCAATTTAAATACACATCTACGAGGATGCCTCAGAAGAAATCGTGTTTACTAAGCCATAAAACAATTTACCAAAGCGATATTGGACATCACAGCGCTTGCTGAAATAGAATTTGAGTTTCTCTAAAAATAAATATCCATTCCCGCTTAGGACATGTCTTCAAAGCGAACATCACCAGGTGATACACGCTTCGCTACCGTCACGAAATCGGTCGACGAACCGGCAAATGTAGGGCAAGAAACCATTTCCCGAACGTAGGTTTATTCGTCTCAGAAAATATGCAACCTGCATTTTTCAATCTATCACACGAGTGCTAGTGATATACGATTCGACGAAGACTTTCTATGGAATGCATAATAAATTCACAGCGTAACCGTAGAGATCAGTGAAATGAGCGTGACGATTGCTACTAAAATTTGCAGCGATTACGGAAAGTGTTAATGCGACCGGTCGAATGAGAGCCGCGACTTTTGGTTCGAGCTACTTGAATGTGGAATGAATGCGAGATCTCTCAACAATGGATGCGTGGGCATTGATTCACGTCGCGTTCAAATGTTGCATTCGCGGAACGCATTTCGCACCACGAGTTGAGCGGAGAAGTTCTCGAACGGGACCAAGATTCCGGTTCTAATTAGAGCCGGGTGAATCAGCGCACCGGTGTATGTTAATTTGCCTCAAATTCGCGTTAAATCTAACGGGTCGAGTTGTGGAAGGCCGCAAGACGTTGATAATGCCAGTGCTTATTTCGCTCAAGCTAGTTAAGTGAATTCGGTACAAATTTGCCAGCTATTATAGCTTGTTTTGCTATTCCTTATTCTTGAGGACCTTCTTAAAAGAGTCTATGTTTGTTTGTTGTCATGAGGGCTATGTTATATATTTCACTAATTTAATATTTCCAGGGTATGCTATCGTAAGCACATTTGCCCCGTTATATTTTTAGTACCAATTTATGGGCGGCGAGCGAAGGGGGTAGTTATCTTGCTCAACCCCAAGCTAAGGGTGACCTATTTACCCCATCGCTGTATAATCTGTACATTAATATCTGGAAATAAATGGCTGTAAACGCACGAACGCTTGCCGTGCCCCATGGCGCAATGTTTGTTCAATACTGTCCCAAATTCTAAATATACTATTCCTGTGTTTGTATTAACTGGGGTCATAAATCTATAACTAATCTATCGAGAACGCTGCAGTACAATGAATCTTTCAACGAAACCACTGACGACTGGTTTCTTACGCAATTGGTAATAGTTCCGGAGTCGACTTGTAAGTCGTAACGTACTCGCTGTAAGAAGCTGACACTTGTGTTTGAAAGCTTTGACTGATGATGCGTCTCGGACATTAGCGTTATCAACAAACACACACGCAGTAGAAAGTTCTCAGCACATTACAGACGAAATATTGTTTAAAAACGTAAGCGCAACTCCAACACAGCTGAGTCAGACAGCGACTTTAATAAAGAACTTTGATTTGCTTGTTTTCCACGCTTCTCGAAATAGTCTGATAAAATTGCAGCGAAGAGCGGCTCGTGCGGATGCAATTCCGCTTATTTTGTTACCGACTGCGATACACCCAAAATAACGTTATGGATCAACGGCCTCGGCAACTCAATGGTTTTATTATAGACCTCATCTGTTATGCATTTGGAGGAGTCCAATCACGAAGCGGGTCTGTAAGCGAAAATCGTTACCGGTCGCTGAATGTGGGCCGCAGGGCGAAAGCGCAGGTGGAAGATAGGAAATAGCTTTTGTCTCTACCCAGATTCTGTCATGTAAAAATAGCGAGATCGAAACCGGAAAGCTTCGTCCAACGATTCAAGTTGTACCAAATGTCCAGTCAGTAATATAATCCAAAATATAACCATTGCATCGAACATCCTTTTGATTTGAGGATATTTATTTCGTACACGTACTCAGCATAATTTCGTAATCAAGCGACGTTATCGTTTCGTGCTCATCGTAACGACTTGGTCCAGTATTTTCACTTAGATCATAATCTCAAAGCGGGTTCGTAAAAAGAAAAACAAATAGGCTCAGTTGAAAGTTTATAGCCTCATGCGCCTACGCAGGTCTTTATCACGACCATCTACTTACTTTAATCGGATAATTCGTTTCGAAACGTCTTACGCGAATCATCTAGTAGTTGCATTATTATATATATAATTTATTCAACGGCTTTCGTAAGGATACAGTCGGTGGATTACGAAAGAACCGTGGCTTGTCATCGGTGTCTGTGCTCGGGTCGTCCCACGCGCATGGCGTTCATGAATTAACATTGAAAGTTTTATGCTTTTGCATACCTAGTTCTCGATTGTGAGCACGATAACAACCCGTGCTGAATTTTTATAAGTTCCAAGCAAATGTATGAAGGAGACAACAGTCATATTGCTTGGCTTCATTTGATCTTCTTATTCTTGAATATTAAAGTTGACAAAGTAAGGACCAGTTGGCACTTAAACAATAAGGCTTCTCATAAAGTTGTTAATTCTAGAGGTAATTCACCGAGCATCTGTGCTGGCAGGAGCGGTGCGCATTCGGTTCGAATTTGACTCTGTAATTATTCAACGAGCTAAACTTTGCCCACAAACTTACTGTTCTCGGCTCTAACCTCTAAACTCTAGGCGCTTGTTGAGGTCACCTCAGACTACGCTTCGTCAACTCGCCTACTTATTAACACGTGCAACCTATATATCTAAAAGAAATTCCAAGAGGAAATCTTTTGTCCAGAAAACTCCGTTGCGAAAACTTTCTAAGAATAGGGATTTGAGTTCCGAAACTTCACCAGCTAATTTGGACGAAAAGTTACGCAAACAAGTTTAAAAATACGTTTTGCTGGCAGTGGCAGGACAAGATCGAAGATAATAGGGCAATGTTCCCTGTTACCAAAAACGGTTCGATGTCGTCAGACCTCCAATTCTGGTTTAATGAATTCGGAACCTCGTTGCATGCACAGTACCATAACGTTTAACATACCACATTGCTTACGCAAAAGTATCTAGTCCATTGGTTTTACAGGTTATATTTCATGAAGGATTACGTTGTACCGTATAATCTTGACTGATCAGCTATTTTTCATTCTTACGTACACTTAATGTGCTATTCCATTACGAATATGCGATAAATAAGGTTATACTTGCTCGTTAAACTGGTTTTAAATAAGCTTTCGTGATTAACCCTCTCGAAGGATAGGACGTAGGACTAGATAATCTTGGTAAATAACTTCTCCGAGTAATTGAAAACGTTAGTGAATTTGCTCTATAGCACTTTTCGCTCTATAGTCTCGAAGAACAAGTTAGTACTTTTTCTTCTTGATTCGTGTACTTATGTATATGTATTTGTATGCGACAGCGACAATTCAGGTACGGCTATTCTGATTTTTGTGCCATTTAGTAATCAAGAAAATAACACAAATAAAAATTGTAATTTCGAAAAAAAAAACAATCGGTAGAAATGTTGTGAAGATACAGCGGGGGCGAGGTCATAGTTCAGGTACAAAAAGCTAGTGAGAGTGAAGTCAATTTAGCTAAAGACTACTAAATGCGCTAAAAATAAAGCCTCCATTTTAATCGGAGTAACAATACTGGTTAGTTCTATCTCTAAAACCTTCATAATCGACATCGATGTATCTACTACCGGAACAATGGAACGCCCATCCTTGAAATTGGGGTTATTAGACTGATGACCGGAGTGAACTCCTTTGGGGGTGATTAATACCCACTGAATGAGAATGGCCGTTGTAATGGTCATGACACCGGAACGGAGTTAAAGGTTATTTAAGACCATGTCGACGGCGACGCCTTCACTAATGAGTCGTCATCGAGAAAAAGTTACTTAAATGGTGAGCAATTCATTTCCAAACCACCAGACATGCAAGCAGTTTATGACAGAATAATTTTGGTATTAGTCAACAGTGTTACGTATCTATTAGTTTGAATGTCGGAGCAAAGTAAAGTCGTTCAGATCTTAAAGGCGCATCTGGCAGCCATTTCCTCAAATGCAAATTCTGGATCGGGCTAAGTTTTGCAGTACATTGAAAACTGCACAGATGGTGGCATTGTATCGTTCACATATTGCTCCCAGTTAATTCAGCAATAGTTTAATTTATGAAAACCCTAACAAATACAATTACATTTTCTTCATCTAATGAACGTTATGTTAGACTGTCTGTTTTATTTATCTGTATTGTCAGACTTTATTAAAAGAGTTGTTACCAAAATGTGTTCGACACCAGAAAATTGGTAATTTTATTGCTTGTTCCTCTTTAGTTCCAACTAAGCCGATAGCTAAGTAGGATGTTGTAAGCTTCGCGAGTTTTTCTCTACCAGCCTGTTATTCAGTGGGGATTTTGGCGCCCAACGTGGTTCCAAGTGTTGGCTTGGAAAATTAAAAGATCAGTTTATTCTGTTCTAAATCCCTGCTGGCGCTACATTGTGCAGCGGCTGCGATCGCAACTACAGATAGCATAATCCATTAACCGCCGTGCCAGTAACATCGTTACGTTTCGGCTCCAAATTTACATAGAGACCGATGGAAATGTATTTTTCATTCACGTTTAAATTCTATGCTGATTTTGTTTTCGCAGTGGCCATATTTTGTCTAGTGTTGAAGAGTTCCATTGCCGACTTATTTGATATTTCATTGATTTTGGGTTCGTTGCTCATGATTTGCGGAGCGTGAAATTGTAGTTTTGTATGCGTCGCGTACTAGCTGGCATTGTTTTCTTCTATTGTGCTTGATCGGATATGTGTGTCGGTTCAGTGTTCAAGCGGCTTACTTTAGTTAAATACGTACGGTATAATACACCGTATGTAAAAGCAAGGCCATTCAAGTTCACGCCACATAATCATTATCCTACACCAATTCCAAGACTCTCATCATTATGTCATCAAAATCATAATTTACAGACCTCGTTCATGTTAAAGCATTATTTTTGAAATGTTCCTGAATTTGAAAGCCAAATTAATTTTGCCATTGTGCAAAATCGAAAGTTTGAAAGCTCTCACTAGGCACAGTTGAGTGTGCTGTCGTCGGCAAGAGGGCGTTGAAACCAGGCTCGGCTCGGGCGAGGTGATTCTACTGGGTCACGGGTTCAATGCGGGTCAAGGAGCTTCGTAACTTTGAATTAAACATTAGAAATTAGACTGAAATTAGAGCTGTTTGTTAGATTTCAGGCTTATTTATTACTAGCTCTTTTGCCATTTGATATTGATTTTAAGTTTTTTGAAATGATCTGTGGAAATTTGGTAATGGTAGTAAATCGATGTTTGGAATTTTGATGTTAAAATTGAATTAAAATGATATGAATTCCTACGTTGGTTTGTTGTGAATTTAGCCAGTCGGGAGAAATTATACCTACCGGTTTATAACTTACAGATAAAATATGTATGAAGTAGAATACAAGGAAAACAAGAGCAACGATACTGTTTTATGTCTATAACTATATTAATGATTCATTAATCAAACCAATAAATCACGTTACCTATAGGAAAAAACGGTTAATTTAAACCTAAAATATGCGCAAAAAAACCCCAAATAAATTCAGAAATCATTAGCATCCTGAATTGTTTTTGAAGCCAGTCCTGCTAATTTATATGGAACACTGCGAAGCAGATCGCCACCAACCTGTAATTAGACCAATTATTGCCCCGAGCCTCCGTTTGACACGATCGGAATTAAATTTCGCCTACCGGTGAAATTTCCGCTCATATTGTACCTCAAAATGAAACGTCAGCCACAAACCCCGATGCCCAATTTACCAACATTCGTTACACTTAACACATCGCTACTTGCCTGTTTATTTTCAGAATAAAATCGATAAACGTTTCTGTATCTGCCCGTGTTACTTTCGAGAATATTCATCCTTAATTCAGAGGTACACGCCCTGAGCCTATTGAGACATGACAAATGTGTTAGTGAACTCATATCTTATTAAGCAAGGTCGTTCTCGCCTGCGAGATAATGTCTTGACCGAGAATGTAACCAGTCTAGACTGAGAAGCTAAGCTAGCGTGTTTAATGAAATCTACTATTCGCCAGTGCTTACTAATCCCCGGCGTATGCTGTCGAAAGCTTTCGAAATACAACATGTATTGCGATAACGAACGGTCTTTCTCTTAATCCGAGCTAAATTAAGTTGCAAATTTAGTGCATTTCGCAAATGCTAAGATTTGCACAAACATTTAATTTTATTTTCTTTTGTTCAAGCTCTGGGATAGCTACAAAAGACATTCAAGAATTCAGTTCCATGTTCCTCTATGATTTTAGGTCACAAACAATGGTCTCGTTTGAGTAGTCACAGCTGAGGCATACTAGGCTCCCATAACGCAGCAGCCAGGTGCAGGCGAAGTTTTTGCCGCGAGCGTTGCTCACTGGGTCAACAGGTTCGCTCGAGTACCAGCTCAGAGACGCAAAGTCTCTCAGCCACTTACTTAGCGGTTTCACGTATGCTGCACACATAGCAACGTCACGCTGGATTCAGTTCTTTAAGAGGCATTATAGCCGAGCTATGGAGCGCGTTCAGTTTTGTGCTCGTTAAAGTTTTCATTTTTCTTTTGAGCTAGTTGTCAGGCCGACAACGTCCCTGACCGGATATTCCATAATCTATTGTTTATTTTAGTTGTCTGTCTGAGAATTCTGTCTTTATTTCTTTACTTGTTAGCACTTTGTATTCTACTTGCCGTTTCTTTGTTGCGGTGCGTTTTCTTAAGGTTGATTAAAAGTTCCGGTATCGATTGCCACCACAGTATGAATTGTACTAAAACTGTGAGCTGTGTTTAATTTGGAACAAGTTGAGAATACTGCGTTGGCTCGCTCCACGGTATTGATTTTTGTTATTTGCATCCTGTCTGCTCCGTTATACATCTACAGGCTATTGTTGCGAGTGGACATTATTATGGCTAGATTTTGGGAATATGATACATATCTCGGTTCATTAGCCTTAAAGCCAATATGCCTACTAGGCCTATTGTCTACTAGGCGAAATTATCTTCCGAATATCTTCATGAATGTTGTTTATCAGTATGGTGAAATATTAGACCTCATTGTTTTACTCACCAAGGAGCTCGGTGATTGACATTATCATAACAAAAGTATTTGTATCAGCATTACAAAAGTTATTTGTCTTACTATGTTATTGCGTATGGCATCATACAGCCTTCATGTAACTATACACGTGACAACATCTCTTAGAGATACTTTGTTCTATTTATAAGCTGGGATACCAAACTTTCTATACATGTAAACAAACGCTGGAGTGTTTATGCCACTGCTATTTCGAAAGCTACCTGACACACCACTTCGTTGTCTGGAAATAGTCGTTCACGTGTGCCGTGAACTGCTGTGTATTTGGGTCGAGTCCGCTTTACAATTATCTTGCCGATGCCTCGTTTCGTCACCCATAAAACCACATTATATGACGGGAGTGGCTCTGCCATGATATGATTTGAATTCCTTGCCTTTATGTCCCATATTAACATTTATCAAGTTTGTGATTTAGTATGAGAATTTGGAGCGAGCTATTCCCTTTTCCATCGACCGTGACATCATGAGTTTTCCGAGGTCAGTGCTCCGAAGGAATCTTTTAAACTTTTAGTAACAATGGGTATAAGTTTTATGGATTTTTCTTTTATGAACATTAAATTAATTACTTACTTTTTTGCTTGTCACTGATTCTATTTTTGTCGAATATTCTGTATAAAACTACGTCAATAGAGAATTAATGAATGTTCATATTCCTGGTCATGTAAATAATAACACTGCAGCTCATTATTTAGATATCCATTAAACTCGGGGGTTTTCATTAAACCGATCCTTCCCTTAACTTATATAGGGCTGACATAATCTCCTTAGTGGCACTTTGATGGTATCGCCTCCTGTCTTGAGTAAATTGAGTAATTACCGTCTGAGATTACGCTGTAATTTTAGAGGAAGCAGTAGAGTATCGGTAGATATATCAAAATAACCTACTTAATATCTAAAGGCTATACCTGTAAGCTATAAGTTACCATAATTGATTAAGACAATAGTTATGACTTTATTGACGTCCTACGCCATCTCATCTCGGGCACAGAATAGACACAGTAATTTCCGCGCCTTCACATTTGTTATTTACTCATATAACAAATTTTCTTAATATATTCTTCGTGTTATTCACCCTTTTTGCGTTCATTTCTGGACATGAACCTGGCCCATTCTCCTCCATGGTGCACCATGCTACCGTGGCCTTTCACGCATGACGCGTGACCTGCGTGCCTTCGTTTGTAGTTAACCCAGCGTTTATCTTTCACTACACTTCTTCTTCTCTACGTTCTAGTTTGGATTACCACAAAATTACAATGGCTTTTACTAACATTGTATCTTTGCAGCATTTAATTCAAAGTTTTACCAATACGTCTAGACAACTGTATATAATATGACGTTCGTCCTTTTAAAGATCCACAGGTTCAGTACCCCGTCTGTGCCCTTTACCTTAGTTCATTGAATGAACGGGCCGTTAGTTTCTCTTAAAACTCACTTATTTATTGGTGTTGACTCCAAAATTTATTAAGTACTTCAAGAAAATTGCCGCTCGCCTCGTGATTTTAATATCTGTCACTCTTTTCAGTCGAAATTTTCTATTTGTAAAATGCCCAGGACTAATGGACTAGATTTAGCGAATAAAAAACTAGTTGGCATCGAATTTCTTTGCATAATTCCATAGTTAAAGTAAAATATTATAGGTATGTATCAACTAATTTCGCGCGCTAATATTATGAGATTAAATAAACAACGAGTTTAAGAGATTAAACCCGTAATAGGTACTAGTTTAGTTAGCTAAATCCGTCTTTAAATTTTAATCATGCAACTTATAAATATAATCCTAAGCCGTAGTTAGCATAATTTGTGAGTTAGCAAACGTTAACTATTTAGTTATTTACTCGAGAGCTTTGAGACCAATTAAATATTCAATGCCGAGTATAGTGCGTTCGCTCCGGCATACTAAGATGGTATCAAAACGACGACCCTCAAGAACATTGAACCAGCGATTATACCGTAAGTGGCTCTAAAACCGAAATGCGATTAGTTAATTGACAATGAAATAAAGATTACCAATACTCAAACCGTGTAATTGGTAATAAAGTAAAATGCTTGAAGAAACCCGTCACGGGACGTTATAGAATTTGGATACTTGGTTTTGTTGCGTTTAAGCCACGTCCGCGTACCTATCGTGAACGTAATGTGATCTCATACGAATAAAAAAATACGACATTGACCATTTGGCTGTCGATATTGATGGTTGACTATTTGATCATCAGCACATATTGTATAATTACGCCTATGTATATTTTCATTTATGTTTCAAGCTATATTATTTTCTAGATGTCTCTTAAATTGATTGCGTGTTTTTGAATTCTTTTCTTAAACCTTGCATTGCATATCATGATAGGTTTCTTTCTCGTGTATCTAGTACATGGAATATCGTAGTTCTGAATCGCGCTTCTTTTAATAATCATAAATTACTTATTCATCATTCATTCATTCCACATTCACAATTACCATAGTTTATTGAATAGGTATAAATATCCGAGAAGACTGCGCTTAATAGTTATCAGCGTTTTCAAATGGTTTAATTATTCAATGACATATTTCGACATTTGAGTTACAAATTCTCAACTTTTAAACGGGAACTTTTATCTGAAGTTTGGAAAGAAACTAAATAAAATAAGAAATTCCTTTTACAAATAAAATATTCTTTACGTAAAGTACGAAACCGGGACTAAGAGCTATATTTACTCTTTTGAAGAATTCTAAGATCTCATGGCTGAAAACGAGTAAGTACAGCGAAATGATATTAGACAAACTTATTCTCATTGAATTATAGTCGCAAAATTTAAAACTACAGAGGTACACAATGGATCTAATTTGTAAGTCAAAGACAAGTCCTTGGTTCTGCAAAAGCACGACCATTTAATGCAAAGGACCCTTGTTTCTCTGCTGAGGAAGATTTCTTAAATCAAAAAGGTTTTGCGTCTTTTAGTTTTTCTGCACCATTTCCTAACTAAGTATGGCTATTACGAACAGTGGGTCTTTGAAAGTGCTTGACTATTAGTGTTTTCAATTTTTTAAACGATTTCAAAAATTCTCGACTAGAGACCTAAACTTACCCGTGGTGTAGTATCCCGTTTGTTTTATGCTATGGTAAACCCTGATATTTTATTAGGGACCTAAAGAAATAAAATATTCCAATAAAATTTCAAATTTCATCAGGAAACTCAATAAGATTGAGTGCTAAGTGCTAAACGTGAATGAAGTAAGCGATAAGGATGAAAATAAATCAAGCAGTCATTGCAAGACACTTCAGACTGGAGTAATTGGGTCAATCCTAGGGAAGTGAACGATAGTGAGACGAGATAGTTGCCGAGATCCGATCCGGAAGGAGACTCCACGGAGACTGAGAATGAAGCCAATAAAGGGAAAATTGCACGTAAACAATACTAAAGATGACAAACGATGTCGTTCTTTTGTTATGATTAGGCATGGGACTATTTATGTGTGAATATATAAAGTGAAGTATGCCTATGAATAAAAATCCGGCAGGGACAAGTCTGATTTGAGAGTGATACTGACTACTTAGATACTGGACTGGAATAAATCTTTGTTAATATTGCTTGCATCATACACCTGATGTATTACTAGCGCGACATATAGACAGTATTATATTTCATTTCACTATAATCTACATTTCGAAAGCACATTCTCGTTTTTATGTTACGTTATTCAATGTATTATCTTTATTGCCTTCTATGACTCTCGAATTACACGCATACATCATGCAATGGAAATTGTCTTGTTGCGTATCCATTCTTTAACAAGGCTTATTCATCTTTCCTCACAACGCACATAACACTAAACGTTTATATTGTATTAACCTTTAAATTTAATAATAACTTTAAAATATTCCACTACTATTAAGCCGCGTAACAATTTCCTTTGCCGAAAATTAATATGACCTAGCCTAGCTATCTCTACAAACAAGAACGAAATTAACCACCTGAGAGAAATTTGTAGCTCGCTACAAATACATTTTCTAAATGAATACACGAGGCAGGGAGTCGAAACTAGGGAAAGAATCAATACACATGATGGAACGTTCGGCAAAGATAAAGGCGCAGCCACACACGCCGTATCGCAATAAATCTTCCTTATGTTTGCTAACCAAATGTCGCTTGGAAATACAACAAGCAAATTTCGGACGTCGCGACCGACACGCTTGTGGCGTCCGGGTGTGGCCCTCGTATATTTTTATTGCCTCACTTTGTCGGTGTTAGAGACACTAACTTTCGCGTAACGTGTTCTTTGCTTATTTTCTCGTTGTTGACTAAAACATATTATTATTAATAAATAATATAATAACATATTCTTCACTACATTTAATTTTAAGAAATTAGCCTCATAAATAAAAATACACATAATACATATATGCTTACTTATTCTGCCCCCTATGCTTTCTTAAAAATAAATCATTTCTTTAAGGCTTGAACCAATAGCTCCTGAGCCATATATAGTTTTGAAGCTAGTTTTAGTTTTCATAATGAAAAAGCAAATCCGAGCAGTGACTATGAATTTGGCGAATATGCATTCAAAAGTATCTAGAAATTTAAATTAAAAAGCTTGCGGAGGAGTCACGAAACGAATTTCATTTCAAACTCAAGCTCAACGATGCTACTTCTAAAGAGTAAAATTAAACGATCAAGAGGAGCAACAAAAGCTTCGCCGAGCTTGTAGACACCCGTGACTTAATTTATTGCCGTTTCGGTGCCATCTGCGTCAGATTCTCTATTCAAGTAATGACTGGACGTGAGTCAATAACGTTGAATGATTTACATTGTTCCCCGTCTCTCGGCCTTTTTAAACCGCAGTCCCTTTTGGAGACGTTTCAGACGTTGCTCTCGTTAAACTCTCAGCTGTAGCATTCCTCAATTTAAATTATTACAAATCGTATTCAGCTTAATGATCTCTCGATTGCCTGTGAGCTGGAAATGGAGTTGCCGGTTGACTGAACACTTAAATTTTATGATACTGCTTACATGAATCAGCTACAGTGCATTCATTAAACGGCACATGAGCTTTTTTTACTGTTTCCCATGACTAAGGTATTGTCTCGGAGTTGGTTTTACGATAGCATTATGTTTTACGATTTAACTTAGGTCAAATTGGTATTTAGCTGGCTTCATTACTGGCGTATGTTGTAAATATCGAAAATAGATCAAATCTCAGCGTACCCCTAGAACCAACTGGTGATATATTTCTGTACTGGATTGAGTTTAATTTTATACAACTTCTAAGTACACTGCGTAAATTCCTACTAACATTATAAACGCGAAAGTTTGTAAGAATGGATGGATGCATGGATGAATTGGATGGATGTTTGTTACTTTTTCACGCCAGAACGGCTGAACAGATCTGGATGAAATTTGGAACTGAGATAGATTATAGTCTAGAAGAGCACATAGGATACTTTTGAACCGCGTGTGAAACCGCGGGGCGCATCTAGTAAAATTAATAAATGATAGTTTAACATAGAATTATTGGTGGCCATGACCACCCATCATTCAAAGTTTAAATCATTATTAGTCAAATACCTATTTTTTTTACTTAATATACCTGGTAATGTACCTAAATGCTTAAAAGATATCTCCGTCTAAAGTTCACTAAAGCCACTTCTTTTCCACTTAAAACCGCTTTCCAAGTGTCATTGAAAGTCCCCTTTTCAGATTAAATACATAAAAAACACATTTATGTTCTCGAAATCCAATATAATTAGTTTGACGCGGAAATCAGTGTTTAATCTATTATACTGTTGCTATTTTGTTTAAGATTAAATTTGATGCCTTGAATATTTTTGTACATCAAGTAGAATAAAACAAACACTTTACTTAAACCAGAATTCAGATGAACACATAATATTCGGAATTCGGATTAAATCAAAGGAAACTAAACATGGTTCCAACCAAACGTTTTATTTATTTCCTTCTTTGTATAGCCACGTCTGTTTATTTTTGTTAGTCGCTTTGTCAATACACATCTGTTTCGGTAGCCCCTTTATGGCCAGGCAATGAATCTATTCCAAATGCCTCGACTGTTTCTAAGGTTTGATTCGAATTCTGATCATCGATTAAATTGAAGATATTCAGAGTTCATTCATCTTGTTCAGTTTTTGAATTGCTATCTTGAGTTTTGTATACATTCGTTATCATATCAGCGAGTGACACAGACAGGGCTGGTTCGACGCCAGTGCCTAGCGGTCGACGCGCCCCCCACTGTGTTCCCCCCTCGCCTCTCGCTCTACCTCCCCTTACTGATGCAGTCTCGATTGAATGCTCGCGGAGTCCGCACGTGTCTCTCTGCCGTGTAAAGCTTTCGTGATCGAGCTTTGTTAAACAAATTTTACAATTATGTGCTATTTCTTTTCATATACAAGCTATTCAAGCAACTGATTATTGTAAATGATTGTGTGATCATCCTCAGATACTTTTCAAAGTGATTGTTAACTGTAGTGTCGGCATCGTTTATTTTAACTAAGTTCGTGACAGTGCTTACATTAGTCTACGGGATGCTTCTGCTGCATTAGGATTTGCTTAACTATTCAGGTTTGTCTTTTTATTCTGCTTTGTTAAGTGTATTACATATTAAATATTGCTCATTCATTAGTAATTATATTCTCATCAAGTAGGTACCTACTATTCTAACGGTTATTTTAGGATTATGATAATTACATAATTATAATTAACTTTCTCAATTTCTCTGCTAATGATTGGTATGGCGTCCAAATAGATATTTTATTGATGTTTACTATGCTACTATGTATTCTAGAGCCTGCTGAGTTTACGATTCCATTGCTATAAATTTTAGAGACCACTTTAAATAAGCTGACGGCACATTTCTTGATGATATAAATATTTAATTATCCCACGATTCAATGAAAGGAGGGCGAGTCCCGTATGAGGGAAGGAGACAGCGACATGCGTACAGAAGAGGGGTTGCCAACTTCATAACTAAGAGGGACTCCTATTCTGTGTGAATATATTTAGGTTGTTCAATTAATTTGAAATTTCGAGAAAAACCTTCGAAACTTTACGAATGGCAATTATCTAAAGTTTAAGTAATTCTACCATTTAGCTAATTACGGCAACGGTGAGTTCGTTAGGAATGTACTTGAATTTCGTAGAAATTGTTGCTTGAAAGTCTAAAGTATCTGACGCTTGACTGTAATAAGAGCTGCTAAAATACCTTTGCGATTCAGTTATTTTGTTTTTATTTTCCGTACAATTCAAAACGATGATGTCGATGTCGTCCCAAACAAGTTTCAACAAGCCCAAATAGGCTCCGTCAAGCTCCGCGTTATCGCTCTTTATCTTGGGGTCTCCAATGAAATGCCGTTATCTCTAAATCTTTCTCATTGAATAACCCGAGCTACACACATCAAACTTAATTTAATTACCAGGAATGATGTAAGCTCACAAATTAGACGTATTTGGTCGCTCAAATTGCAGTTACTTTCTACTTAGACAATGCTCTCCTTTCACGCACTCGTTTTATATTTCTCTCGGCGAATGTTGAATCACATTCTGCAAGCATTAATTTTAGACGATTTGTTTCTCAAATGTCCGCACTTATTTGATCACGCTTTCTACGTACAAATTTTCTCTCGTCGACGTTTCATTATTACGTTCTGCATTGTTTACTTTAATGTCTAAATTCAATTAGACTGGAATATGTTTTTTTAACTATCTGCTACACTATTATCACCATTGTCACTGAAGATACAACAGTATAAATAATATACAGTATATCATTGTAAATTCGTACCTATTCCATTGATAGATAAATTGTTATTAATATATTTGGGAATTAAAGACAAGTTTTTCTCATGAATCAATGTTTTTAATAATAACAACATACAAATGTTTGGATAACATTACGTAATGCTCGAGATAGCCATCGCGCGACCCTTCGAGAATTTGTCGTTGATTGTATGGTAATAACGTCCTTGCATTACCAGATTCGTGCGTTCATTTATGGCCACGAAAGTGCTCATAAGCCGATATTGCAACAGTGGGCAGTGGTCCGTCCAACGCTCACACATTAAACGAGATGAGAGCGTCCGGTGACCTAGCACGGGTCACAGGCTGTCAATTCGATACAATAACTCTTTATCATCGTTTGCACTTAATACCACATCGCTTTAATACGAGTGTCAAGAGATCAAGAACGATTCTATCAAGCTCTGCCTGATTGAGCTTTGATTAAAAATGTTAACCTAGAATTTTGAAGTGGCATGGTCGTAATTTATTCAATGACGCTCTATTATTATCTAAACGCGTTATGACCATCGCAGGCAGTTTGTCGTATGCTCTGTAGCAATTTGCCTTATTGTCCGCAGCAGAGCTATCACTTATACTCGTTGTAATGTGGAGGACACTGACCCGCTTCGATCTCGAAGTTCCGATTTGTGACCAGCGTTGACATCACTCTTATCTACATTGAATATCACACGATATATTATTTATCTTGACTTTGGTATGTTGACAATAACACATATTATACTTACAGTATCTCAGTATTAATCCAAAATGTAGGTCCGGCATAGTTATGAAGCCAGATTTGAATTTTAAATGGATGCTTTGGAGATGAATCACGTTTTGATTTAAACCAGCCATTACTTACGGAGGTTTCCTGGGAGGAAACTCTACTCTACCAACTTTGTTTAAGTTCGGTTTTCATTGCTTTAATTGAAAGCAGTAGAACATTTTGTTTCACTAATCAATTAAATCTGATGTAGGTGCTTACTGAAAGCCTATTCAAATTGACTCGCTTTAAGATACTTGGCCTAATAATTTCACTTTCACTTTTAATTTATTGTAATGCGAAGTCTAATTTCAATAAATCGATGTAGGCAGATATCTCTTGAATGTTGTTCGACTTGTTAAGAGCTTAACCAGTTGGAGAATTTTATCTGGCACCAAATTGAACTAATGTATTTGGGTTAACGATGTTTATTGTATAAATACGAAACACTTTTTGATTTGACTAGATGTGATTGACTACATTCATTCGTTGTAGGTCGCTTTTTCTACCGCCTTGCTTGGATTCCTCGTTTTTTCGTAGCTCGCCTGTCATTGATGTTTTATTCATAATCCAACGTTCCGTCTCCTCGTGCATATTAGTTCTTCAAGCATTCATAATTACATCTGGGAAATGCGCATCTAACAATCGGATCAAAGGCCGGTGACCTGTCTCCGGGCTCATACAGACCCATTGAATCGGTGTTTGTCATTAATATTTATGGGCTCCACACTTTTCCAGCCAGCGCAGCGCTTCAGGGAAGCAGGCGCTTGAGTGTGTTTGTCCATTATACCATCCACCGTTAATGTCTGTCCAAAACCATTTCTCATAATTGGCTATACCTTTTTATGTGAGTGTTTATCATTTAAAAATTAATTCGTTGCCACGATCACTTATTGTTATCCCGTTACATCAATAATGATGAGGTTATGTTCAAAGTAGGACAGCTCAGACTGTTATCCCAAAGTAGTCTATGTTTTAGTGATCCATGCAGATTGCACATGCACTGAATCTGCCGTGGCTCGCTTCAATCTTGCAAGGAATTAGATGGATGTGCGCTCTGTTTTGGAAGCGATTTTATCCAGTTCAACGAAATTTCTAAACCGAGATATGGTGTGATCGATGTACCTAATATGAGTGACTATTATTCAAAAACTAAATACTAGAAACTTTGACATCAGGGCTTGCCACTCAGCCTATACGAACTTGTTTGCTTTACTCAATACCTAATCGATTCATTTTCGGAAGGTACCTATGTACTTAAATGTAGTCTTTTTACTAAAAGAAACCATTCATTTGATAGAAACATGAAGGACTTGTTTTGATTTCCTGGAAACGGACATGACATGACCACCGGATGCTATCAAGGATCAAGCTGTCAACATGGTGTAGTCTTCACTAAGCCTTGTCATTCATTCATTTAAATAAAAGTGTGTAGTGTGCGTGTAATTACTAAAGTACTTTTCTCTCCGAATTAAATCTGTTTTGATAAGAATACATTTAAATTTCAGTACTTAATATAGACCAATTCTAAAACATAATTACGTCCCGTCACAAAAAGCCAATATCGTGATTTGTTTTACATTACAGTTGTCAAAAGATTTTTAACACACAATTAACTACATCGCATTCTATTGGCGAAATCACAATAGCACAAGCAATCAGCTGATGAAGATGTCAAGATAAGTACTGACAACGTTGTTGGACTTGATACTTCTTGCTCAAGAAAATAGCGACATAGAACACATTGAGATGTGTTTTATTTTATTCCAATAGTGACTTTGAAAGTAAATATTTAATTAAAGTTCTAACGAGAACTCAACTCTTTTGAACTAGTTGTTGCTGTCACGCAGGAAGAGCACAGTGCAGTAAAACGCGCACGTCAAGTAAAGATTAAAATAAATTAAACAAAAGAAAAGCGAATCAGATACACGGATGAACGTTGCGCTCCGTAAGCAGCAAAATAGTGAAACAAATGTAATTAAGGTAATTTTTGTCGTGACTCTATTAGGTACAGGAAAAGGTTTTCCGTGTGTCGATGTCGACGGAAGCAAAGCCACTGATAGCTTCTACACGAGAGGTTCAGGAGATTACAGACATTATAAACACTTGTTGATTGCGGGTCGGTGATGACTTTCGGAACTAAGAACGATTAGGCTGTGCGGCTGTTGTAATCTTCTCACATAAATATAGTGCTGAGGAGGTCGATGGAACTAGACACTTTGATGCAAAATCAACGACTCTTTTGCCACCGTGTCAAGGTTTAGTTGAAATTCGAAATAAAAAGCATTAAACACAAAAAACTCCTTCAAAACTGTTTCTTGAACCAATTTCTAGTGTATTTCCGCTCTAACGTCGCATTAAGTACGTCAAAGAATATTAATTTGTGAAATGTTATTCTACGAGTACTTCTTCGACACGTGTTTCGTCTGTCCACGAGTCCAGAGAGTCAACACGTCCTGAGGCATCCTCAGGACGTGTTGACTCTCTGAGCGCGTGGCTGAGAAATTGGTTCAAGAAACAGTTTTGAAGATGAAAAAATGAATTCCGCAAAGTAACGCCTGATACAATCTACTAACAAAAAACCCCTTTTTAACAAACGTTTAATGGTCTCGGAATGGTTAAATAGTACTTAGTTTTATTTGTTTCTTTAAAAAAATGGCTTATTTAGGCGTAGAAATTGAAAAGTCTAAACGTTGTGTGTATAAAGTAAATGTAATAAGAAGGCAAAAAGTCGTGGCACTAGGCCACGATTAACGCTTGTGACATTTAACTAACATTACCAAAATATCACTATCATGTTATTTTAAAGGTGAAACGCATCTTGACCGGAGAAGAACTCGCTAAGTGGAACAGCTGACATTAATATGATTTCTAACATTGTCCTTGATGTATCGTAATGTATTATGTACTTCATAAGGGGTGGTCCTTTAATCCGTTGATCTAATGACTGGCTATCATAAAACATAGTGATTGGTCATTCAAAGGGCTCATATCTAATCCTAAATTAAAAGCAATTAACGCCCGGCAGTCAGCTATTAGTTAATCTGCTCCATCATCGCTCAGCAATAAAATTGTAGCTTACACGGGATTACCAGAACATGGTGGTAGCATAGCTTATGCGGGTTAGGATATTGCCTATAAACAAGATTATGTTTAGAATAACATTCTGCTGGCTTTATGGTTTGTTTTGGTCTGCCGTAAGGTTTTCGTGAAATATTGTTATTCTGTTAATTGATGCTTAACAACAGGTTTAACTCCATCATCGGGTGGTTAATGTATTACTGCTGTCATCACAGATTTTTTTGTGTTGCTCGTCTATTTTTGTGCTGGATTTCGTGTTACCTTTAGTGACTGTAACTAAAAGCTGTCGCGAAAGGTTTATTAGAGTTTATTGACCACGGTCCTATTATTTTTCTTTGTAAGTAACATTTACGTCTGTATGAAGCTTGTAGCACGAAAGCTTCGTCCACAAAGCGTCATTAACGGTGCGTGACCGTGCTGTCTCGAGCTAAAAGCATTGACCCATCGCGCCTGCCTCTACAATTCAATTACATTTCCAGCCTACTCAGGGCCTTCCGATGATATTGAGCAATATTCAAATTATCTACATTAGCCATTTGCTTCGCGCCATACGTACATAAATCTCTTCGAAACGTTCCAACTCTGTGACTTATTGCTACCACTTACAGCACTCGTCGAAGGCATAAAACCATTACGCCTTTTAAGAGTTAACTACCGGATCTCTGCAACGTAAAGCTGTTTTATCCTGAGCATTTTATTGTATTAACGTGTTCGATGTTAAAATGTGCGTTATAAATCAGAGGATAGGAGAGTCGTGTCGAAAAGGGTTCGTATTTTCTTTCAATATATCATTTCGGGTAACATCAAAGACCTTTAGCCGGACCTTCACAAAAGAATCTAGTCCGACGATGCTGTATTTAATAGTTACTTTATTAGGATGTCAACACGAAAATACTCGTTCCATTCCAGTAACCGTCTCATATCCGTAGTACAATGCGCTTGGTACAGTTTCTTTTTATACATTTCCAGTCTGAGAATTTGTGTAAACAAATTCAAAGTCAAGGATCGTGATGTAGCTACTTATCTGACGGAAACGGACGACTTTGGAGCAGTAAAACTGGAGTCGCCTCAACGGTACCTTGATAAAACACCATAAACCCGGAATGGCAGCGAGTCTCCAATGTTTGTGGTGCGCTGACCTCCAATAGCCGTTACCCGAATACTGATCAAATCTTTTCACACGAACTTGATTAAAAAATAAAAACAGTCGCCTGTCTTTGATACAATAGCTATACAAAGAGATCTGCTATTATCGAAAACAGTTAACCAGTAAGTCTTCCAAACAATAGCTGGCTCATAGATGCTATTAACAACTTACACAATCTTTTGTTGGCCAAAGATATCTAAGGCTATTTCACTCGATCGAGTGTGACGGTTTAATCCGATAGCAAGACCTTTTACGAAACCTAATTTAGCTATTGTTTTCTATGTTCTGTAGTTTTTGTCAGGTGTGCCGTTAACAATTACCACTATTACCAACTATTATTATTAACGTGGCTAGTTACCACCCACCGGACCAAGCCATGCCGTGAAATGACCTAGTCGTGTTTCGGGATGTAGTCCGGTGTAATCGTTCCGAAGACGGATCTGAGCAGTAGCGCACTTGTAGCGCCTCACTCAACTGCCGTCATTGTACGTTCTACAAAACTTCAAGGCTAGAGTGAATAAGTACCTTATAGGTCGTCGTGCTCCATCTTAGACAACGTCGCTTAACATCAGGCGAGTGGATGGTCAAACGCCGACCTATTCTAAAAAAAATAAAAAAATACCACTGATAACGGCTCTGGGTTTTGTGGAATTATGTTATTGTCATGTGTAATGGAATAGTGGTTAACTAATATGTAAGCTCTGCTTATAGTTAGAGCAATTAAGGAAAATAATAGAATCTACGTTAGTAACTACTAGTGGCTCTGTGTAAGCTGAAGACCTCGCAGCCAGACTTCTTCTATAGAGGAAGACCTTTGTCTTCCTCTATCTTTGTCTTCTTCTATAGAGGAAGACCTTTGTCTTCCTCTATAGAAGAAGATCTGTAGTAGAAGACAGCCGGACATACGAAAGCATTTATGCCGAAGCTGAAGCATCCTACTAATATTATAAACGCGAAAGTTTGTAAGAATGGATGGATGGATGTTTGTTACTCTTTCACGACAGAACGGCTGAACAGATCTGTAAATTTGGCACAGAGATAGATTATAGTCTATAATAGCACATAGGATACTTTTTAACCGCGGGTGAAACCGCGGGGCGCAGCTTGTAGGCGATAAAGTTAGCAGTTCATTCATTCGCAAATAGTTAGGTGTCAGGTTGAATCACGCAATAATTATCAAGTGGGTACGTCTAGACTACATTGATCGTTTGTCAGTAGTCACGACTCACGGCACTTTAATGAGTCACCAAATAACCCACATCAGTTCAATAAATTAGAACTCACCTTTGAGCATGTTTTATTTTGCAACCACCTAACACAATGTATTTATGTTACAGGTACGAGTTATGTAAACCCGACAACCGGTAAGGAACCATATTCTAACTAAAAATAAACTTCTGTTGAATTTCTCTGAGAAGTTTTTATGAATTTGTTTTGTTGAATACACAATACGCACAGTTTACGAGTTTGAATAACAATACACGAAGCATACGGCTAAATAATAATGTGGTTTAGGCAATTGTGCAAAATTAAAATAGAGAGTCCGATCTAGATAATCAATCATTTGGGAGTGATCAAGACGTTTTAAACTTAGTTAACTCCACAAGTTATTTATCACTTTATTGATTTTTCATTGTATTAAATTGCCTTGTTTCTTTCTGTTCGTATCTGAGACAATTTACATAATTAAAGAAACCTAATATTAAAAGTTTTTATGAGTATCTTTAAGAGGGCCGCGACGCTCTGAAATTTCCATACAAACTCGCTACTCAAATTTCTTAAAAACCATTTGTCAGATTATGATGAAATTTAGCATGTACAATTAATGTTATGTTAAATTAACAATATCTCCGCTAAGATGTTCTTGGTTTTTTAAAAAAAAAAACGTTCACAAGCGAAAATAGAGCTATGAAAAATATACGCATTTTAAGGGGTCACTTTTGACTGATTTATTCAATATAATATACAACATAATATACTACAATAGGTAGACAAAGCAAATCAAAAATTCCATTACATAGGGAGGTTGTCTACATCATTAGCTGTTAAATGAATCCATAATACAAGGGAAATTCTTAGTTATTTAAGAATGATTACAGAAGTGCAAAAGTAAAAAAAAAAATTGAAATTGCACCTTGTCACTCTGTAGGTAACTTTAGAGGCTCGTCAGTATCATTACTCGCTCTCTACGCTCGTCTTCTTCTTCTAGATTAAATGGCTATAGAATACCTTTAAGCCAATGCGAAGTTAATCTAAAGTGGTCGCCGCACTCTTAATCATCCTTAGTTACATAATACTAATTGGTGTATCTGCAGGTTTAATTCACAATGTTTAAGTGCCAAGCATTTCGTCAGTCATAATCATCAGCTTCTTCGCACTAACGACTTTTTGTAGTTTTATTTTCACATTATATTCACATAATATCCTCATTGTCTCTAATCTGTATTATTTCTGTGGCTCCCGCCGGGGTGAAAGTTATTTAATATCTCAGATTTGTGACGTAAGACCTGTGTCGGTGGTAATTAAAGCGCTTTTGAGATAATGTGTCTCTAATTAAGTTTGGGGTGTTGTTCTCGACCTGTTGAGAGTTAGATCAAAGGATGTTGACTGATGAGACTTGACGTGCTTGAATGTTTTGTTTTTGACTTGTTTTTGCTAGTATCTTTTGTCGTTGTGTTGTAACGTCATCTGCTAATTATCCACGCTCATTTTATTTGGCTATTTAATTTTCACAAGTTGTTTCGTTTTTTGTAGTTAAGTTTGAGTCCTATTTCATTTGTTTCGAGAAACAAAATGTTAACTGAGAATAAATACTACTAGGTATATATTGCAACAGAATATTTCTATCAGTTCTCTCCAACATCTCTAATATAGCAGACACACATAAACGTTGTGACTTTAAACAACGTAGAAAAAGGTTTCACGGCTTTGAGTCGAGTTAACGAGCCATACGATATTTTATTGCTATGTTTTTGTGGCAAGGGCTCGTATATCGTGCTTTCTTTATCTACTTGCGTAGGTAATGGTAACTTTCCTTCTCGAATAAAAATTTAATCATAATTTTTTATTCATTCTAGATCTATACGCGTTTTAAAATGTTTTTTCACATATGCATAAGGTTAATGACGATGAACGCTGGCGTAACAATAGATATTCTTGTTATTTATTTTGGGATGAAAACGTCGAGCTTACTTGTAAATGAAGACGTTTAACTATTTCTTGAATACGCACGCTATACTAAGAGAAACAAAGCTAAAGTAATATTTACATTAGCATTAGTCAGAATTTAGTGAAGAGTTCAGAAAATAGGTAGGAGGTTTAAGAGAAAGTGGCGTGCTCAAAGCTCGAGTGTGTTATCTTGTTCTGACTGACTTTCAATCAACTTTGCCAAACTCGATCGAAGACTTTAGCACTTTCAATCTCTTTGTCCTTTAAAACTGGTATTAGCATACCTACTGATATAAATTATTAAGTGCCTTGATAAGCTTAACGACCCCAAAGTAAAAACTTATATCAAATTTGAAGCCAATGTAGATCAACGACCTTCCGACCCAGCAATCGATTATAATTATAACCCACGGGCTTTACGATTTATTGGAACGAATGTTAACTTACAAATGACGGTTCTGTGGATGACCACAATGATTTCGGTAAGCGCCCACTTCCTTTGCACAGTTTAGTACTTTCATCCGACTGCCCGGAACAATAACCCCAAATTCTTTTCTTTCATGTCAATGGTCCGGAAGGAGAGTTGTATTTTAGCGATTGTATGTAAGGCAGTAAGTTATGTATGTGTGCACAGTGCACACATATAGCTGTTCTTTTATCTGGTCTACTGCCTAAAATAGCTCAGCCGATTTTGTAGCGCGAAGTGTGTTTCAATTCATTTTCGTGTCCGGAGCAACGTTCATTTTATCTGGATCTAGCTGTTACCCGCGACTTCGTTCACGTTTATTCAGAAAATAGTATCCAAAAACCTACTTCGTGATATTCTACAACTATCTATCAAACATCAAGATCCGTTCAGTCGTTTAACAGTGAAAAGCTTACAAACAGATAGACAGAGTTACTTTCCATTTTATAATATTAGTGTGGACCAGGGAAAACCAACATCGATATCGGATAAAGTACATAAAAAGCCTTTAAGACTTCATTTCATCACACCCTTTCTCGCATCAGGCACATTACTCATAATACCATCAGTAATTACGGGACCCCTGATCGAATCTCACAAATACAATGAACGGTCAAATTCGACATTTCAACAATAGCATGGCGTCCCGCTGCTGTTGGGGCAGTTGCGATAATAATTGCAGTTATTATGCCACAGACTGCTGTGCCATTAGATCGTCTCAATGACCGGGAACCATGCGATCCGTGTGTAGAGAACAGGCGAGATTCTCACGTCTGTTACACTTCACTCGGTAAACTGAAAGACGGGGACGATGTAACAAGCATTAATGTCAAGTGGGATATAAGTGGTTAAATTGCCTTGTACTGATTTTTCTTTCCTCTTTGCTGTCGAAGTTTGCTACTTGAATGAGTTTAATAATGTTTACGTGAGTGGATTGTTTACAATAGCTTATTATAATTATAAGCATAACTTGCAAATTGTAATACGAATCTCTAAGAAGTATGCTCTTGCTATTAAATAATAATTCAAACGCCAATTTAAACTCATGTCATAACTAATTTTTAAGCATTTATTTTTATTTAATTATGTATTCAGTTGATTATAAATGAAATATTAAAGTTTCAATAAAACTTTAAAACAGATCTTTAGTAAAACAGATGTTTAGGGTTAAAATCCTCATAAATACATCCAGTGCTGTTTGCAGCTTTCTAACTCGAACATAATTACGCGAAATCGCTACAATTTCCCATAAATAAAGGTACACGTACAATTCTGTAATAATTTACCAGTTTGCAAAGTAATAACAAGGTACACGTGTCCAGTCCAGTGTGAACGAAATTATTGTACAATTGCGAGGGCAACAAAGGAAAATGAAATAACCCAATGTGGGAACTTTCCTTGGCAACAACTTCGCCTTGATTTTGATGTTAGAACTCTGTTAACAAACCTTTTTAAGAATTACCGCGAATTCAACTGGCTCTCGTCAAATTTCTAATACAGATTTACTAGACATCAAAGGGTTAATATTGTGAGTTGTGATATTTGATAAAGTTTCTCAGTCGTCAAATGTCAGGCTTTGTAAGACTCTTGCTAAGCATTAAATTAGATTCTACAAACTGACTTAGCAGCTCTCTCTCCACCTCTCCCCCTCTCTTACTCTTACTCTCTCTCTTTCTTTTCAACTGTGTACCTCCAAAATGGTGAGGACAGTTATTCTTTTTTTTTCTCCTCCACTTTGCTCTTTTCTCGTCTTTCAAACCGGGCAAATATGGAAGGCCAGCACCGTTAAACTTTCCAAAGCCCAAAGGGACATATTTACTAGAAATTCGAGAAGCAAAAAGGTCACATCGACCGACCCAGATTTGACGTCTTAAGTCCGATTACTTGGAACCTTTCCATACAGTGAGTACACGGTTTGAATGATTAATAAAAATGTCCCAGATGAACTTGTGAAAACCGTGTTTTCATTCAAACGTCAAAGCAAAAAGCTTTCGCACCTTGAACACTCCCATCTGCTAATGAATCATCTGACTCTAAATAGTATAAAAGGTCACAACTTCAGTTTTAAAAAGAAAAAAAGTTCCACACCTTCACTTTCAAAGTGACTAATTTGTCGTCAAGCTTGTGGTTGTTTATAAACACCACAAGTTCTATTAAGTTGCTGTTGTGTCAGCAAAACCATTTTTGAGAGTTACAATATGTAGTTACATCTTTTAAAAACATGCTTCCGTACGTACATTTGAAATGATGTGTGCGGAAAATGTTAGTAGAATTTCCCTATTTCATTAGGTTTCGGCCACGGTTTCAACTACACTGCTATTGTGGCAAGCTAAATGAGTATTGCGAAACTGACCTAAGCTAAGACCTGCTATAATATTGGTTGTACCGCTTCGTCTAGCAGCAGTGCGGTAATCGTCGAATAGCACAACATAATCCGCAGACTCCACTGCATTCTTTTTCAAACATACTGGCTAGCGGTCGTTGCGATTTCTGCTCTTTATGGCACGTGAAGTTAACTCCATTCCTTAGTACTTTTCACATCTGTATTACGTCTAGACTCTAACCCCTCAGTTTCTTGCCTGTTCTTCTGAGTAGAGGCTTTTTGTCCGAACAAGGCGGTCGAGTCTATTTAAATAACTTTGACGTTCATAAGTGTATCTTTGATATCTAAATTGAATAAAAACATTTTGACTTTGACTTTGACTTTAACCTATTCTGGGTTTGGAGAGTGGCTTTAGCAATATTATTCTCTTGATCCTGTTTCGCAACACATGGGGGAACAGTGCCCGTGAGATTAATAAAAGCGTTGGTCTCGCACAAAACCTGCGCTCCTGCCACTCTGGCCCTTTGACAACGCGGGGTTGAACTGTTTTCCTTGACTCCCTGGCGACGCTCTCGTATAACATTTTCCGGTCCTGCATTTTTAAAATTCATTCGTCGAGGAAACACATTATTATTACGGTGCTTCAAGATAATTTAAAGAATTGTAGACATTACGCATTTGAATGCGGTGTGTTTATTCTTCGCGCAAATTGCTTCGTTGACTTTGTTATTATTATACACTTTCCACTGTTGAAAGTTTACATTATAGTCCGATCAGCTAATCCAGTTTTCAGTACTATGCAACATGAAGCTATATCACACGATCGCGTGTTGTTACGCAGACTTCTCACATCTATGATTCCTCGTAAGACGAGCTGGGGAATGTCTATCGTTCTAACTGTGAACGCAAGTTATTTGCAGTGATTCCAGATGTTCCTTTACTCCTTTAGCAGAGGGGAGCAAAATAGTACTCGATTCGATATTGCATCTACATTCGTCTAAGTTTAAATCCGATGCCATTCTGGGGATAAGTAAATAATTTTCGCTCCGTTGCGAGTTTAAATTACAGTTGAAATAGCTGACACCCGTTTCTTCGAGGATTTATTAACCGAACAGTGGAGAAATAAATGTATTTCGATTTCACCAGAAATATGCTCCAAGAATAAGTGGCAAGTATACTCGTAGCTATTAAGAAATATAGAGATTTCTCGAATGTAGCATTTTTCTCGTGTCACGACACAGCTGTTGCCTGATTATGTCCACCTGTGCTATTAATATCGAGTTACCAAGAAAATATCAGTTGGGAACGGGCGCCTTGCATTATGGCCAGGGCAGTTGGTGTGTACTGTGTAGAGAGTGGATAGCCGGTAATCTGTCGTCTCACAGAGTGTAATTGAGCGTATGAACGTGTCGCTGCCCGCCTGTGTCCACTCTCTGGGAAAGGATTTCACAGGGCTGCCTCCAATGGCTCCGTAATTAAATACAATGCTATACTGTATCTCAAGAATGTTACTTCTGACTTTTTCGTCGTAGTGTTTCTTCGCTCTGATTGGTTTCATTTAACGCGTTTGTTTTTATGTACTTACCTATTTTGCTCTCATATTCTGGCTTCAGGGAATCTTGGTAATAATGACAGCTCAACGTACTGCCTTAACATTTTTTGTAGAATTACGAAAAACCGGCTACCTTTCAAAACGACCAAAACTTCTGCTCCTTATCACTATTTTGATAGTCAAATGTACTCTATGTAATCTACAATTGAATGTATGTTAAACAATTAAATTAACAGATTACAGAATTTCGGATTAGATTGTGTAAAGTGCATTAACTCGTCACTGATAATGATAAGTGATAACCCTGATTGGTAAACAAATTATTATGCACGACAACTGCAAAAAGCGGCGCAGCGTATAACCAGGTAACACTTGGAACAAGGTATATGGTCAGTACAGCTAGACCATTTTGTCACAGTAACGTTTAGAACTTCCCCATATATTTATTTACTAACTGTTGCCCGCAACTTCGTTCGCGTTTATTCAGAAAGTTGTATCCATAAACCCTCCTCGTAATATACTGTAACTTATTATCAAATTATGAATAAAAATCCGTTACCAAAGAGATCAGAGTCCAACATTAAAAAAAAACTGGCTGGTTTTAAACGGAGTTATAATTTTAGTTGTTATTTTAGTACCAACTATGTATTATTCTGTGATGTTGTCTGACGCATTTGGTAAGCGGCGCGTTATTTCTTATTAATTTACAGAATTGTATGACAAAAAGATTTATTTTATTCAGAAAAAAGTATCCAAATTCCTTGTGACATACTGCAACTATTTATAAAATTTCATCAAGATACGTTCAGCCGTTTAGCCGTGAAAAGCCTACAAACAGACAGATAGAGTTACTTTCGATTTTATAATTAGGATAAATATATAAGGATAATGTTAAATATACTTATTGTAGTTCATGACGTCGCGCGGATTACCTCATCTCACCTATATTTTTCAAATGAGTCATTTATATTAGTATATGTGCTTTGCTTAGGCAATTATTCACGCATTGGTTACGGGTTCGATCCCAGCCGAAGGCATGCACCAATTCGTTCATTTGTGAACATTATGTGCTTAATAGCGTATTTAATGTCATCATTATCTGCGATACATATAACTGGTGCCCGGTGTATGGCGACAGATGTGACTGAGTATCGTCCGGCGAAGCGTGGGTTTTGTAATACATATCTAATAATGCACTGATTGCAACCAATGCAGGTTGCATTGGTTGCAATCAGTGCATTGCTCAAAATTAAGCTTTGTGAAAATTAGTACCTACTTTGACATCAATAGCTTAAATGAATAGTCATCTGCAGTTTCACATAATAACTATCGAATTATAAAAAATAAAACTAACAATTCCACATTACATTCCAATCGTAATGTTTGATAATAACCAACGGCACGTGCGGAACGATCACGTTGCTCGGTCGTCCTTCAGACTGCTTCACGGCAAGCGTTTTAGTACTTGCAGGCACGTAGTTGAGAGCAGACTCCCTTAACTGTAAACATCTGCAGCTGTTTGTAGCTTTACAGGTGTTGTGATATTACTTGGACGAATAAAAAACGTCATGTTCCTTAGTAAAGTGTGAGCGAACATAACATTACTAAACGGCTGCCTTTTTACCAGAGATGAGCTATGCTACGTTGCTTGCTATGGATGCGTTTGATATTCACAAATCATAGTCATCGCGCTGCTCCTCATATCATCCTTTCTACTATCGATGCATCGCATAGCTCGAGCTGGGAATCTTCCTTGCACAGCTACTTCTAGGCGGCGTATCTTCATAGCTCATCTTACTCGCTCCGCTACATAACTTAGCATCTGTGGAAGCAGTCACATACATACCCCAAAGGGTATATAAATTAAAAAAAAAAAAATCCCCGACACCTATTACCTCAAAACATAGCTTAGAACACTCCCGACTAATTCAACTTTCAAATAATAAAATCGGTTCATCCGTTCGGGAGCTGCGATGCCACACACACACACACACATGGGCATGCATAGCTGCAAAACAAATCTCTGGTGGAAAATCAGTCTACAACTATAGGTAACAGTAACACGACTGTTTTGAGAAAACAGCTTCGAGTTAAGAGAAACTAAGGAAGCTTGAAGAAGAAGGCGAGTTTTGATGTAAAAGAAACTGAAGCCTGTTAGAGAAACACGCTTCACTTGTTTAGTTTGAAGAATTGGATTCCATTGTTGAAATATTATGATTTCATTTACTCGGATACCTTTTGTCCACCGTTAATATTTATTTTCATAACATATCGTCACGCCTTTCCCCCGAGGGGGCTGGCAGAGGTGTAATACAACACCGACACTTCGCCAGACGATATTCGGTCATAAATGTGACAGGGGGCAAGCCTGTCGCCATACACCGGGCTCGAGTCATGGGGGGCTATTCCTGCGCGTGAGATGAGATGAGATTGCATCTTGGTTACTCTCACACCTATGACGTTTCAAACGAGAGCAACAAGGACAAAAAAAATTGAGATGAAAATCTCAAATCTCCGAATAGGGTCCCTGTAGCAGATGACATACAATACGCACACATGTTCACATAATGAACGAATTGGTGCGTGCCGCTGGGTTCGAACCCGCTCCCTCTGGCTTGAGGCAGGCCTTCTCCAACTAGGCTGTCATCGCTTCGTTATTTATTCTTCGTTTGTTATTTATTTACACACGATGTTATTTCAAGAAAGTTAAATATGACTATGGGTATAACATTATGTACTGTCAGATTATTCTCAGCATGGTACTTCGAAGAACTCGTAATCTTTACCTGTAATGAAACCTCTGGCGCTATACGATCTCATATATTATTTTATTTGATTCAAGGCTCGTTTTATTCCTGTAAAATATTTAAGGACCCTTGCAGTGTTTCCGTGGATTGGTTGGCAGCCATAAACATCTTTGGATATGTGTTTCGTAAAATGATAAGCGATCGTGGGTAGGAAGGTTCTGCCAGCACCCACATAGCCATTGTTGTACAGGTTTGAATATTTATATTCGAGCAATTCAAGTTTTTCGTCTTTTGTTTGAATTCCTAAAGCTTGTCTCTGCTGCTTTCTGTACTACATACTCTTATACCTTAACGTGTTGAATAGAGAGACAGTCTTCCTTTGAAGCAACATGATGTAGTCTCTGACTTTGAACACCATTGTTCTTAGTCAAAGGACTGTAAAAATATCCGCTAACAACATGACTTCGTTTTTCCTATACTCAGTACAAAGGGACGAAGATCTTATGACCCATATTGAGCTAGATGTAGCTTTGAGACAGAGTGGCTGTAAAAGAATATATAATATAAGTATGATCCTTATCTTGTTATCGTATACTATACCGTACTATACCGTACCGTACCGGACTATACCGTAGTAGTATTATTTATTATGTGACCAAACTATATCTTGATAATGTGATCGCATTCAGATATGAACTTTACGATGATTAATATCGTTTAGCAAGATTTATTACTTAAAATTAGAAAGCAGTTCTCATATTTCAACGCTTTCTTTCTTTTTTGATCTAGTTCTAGTTTCTACATAGAATATAACATATCCAGCGTTAAAATAAAATTTACTTAATTAAAATCCTAAGTAGTTTCTTATTAATTTGCATAAAATGCTTACAAAAATGTTAATTAAACTAACTGTTGTAATCTGCATAATTAATACGTGTTAGTGAATCTAAAGATTCTTATTCATCTACCGTGTGCAAAATAGCCTCGAACGTATCACGATATTCATGATCCGTTTACAATATTAACTTAATATTACCGAAGTATTTACTTCCGCTACAATTATAAATTCAATGTATTGCCTTACACTGGGATTTACACTTAGGGGAAATAAAATATGCCCCGCAGTTTCTTGCCTGTTCTTCTGAGTAGTGGCTCTCTTTTTCCGAACAAGGCGGTAGAATCCTTTTAGAACTTTGACGTTCACAAGTGTATCTTGGATACCTAATGACAGTCCCATTAGATTTATAGGTCCATGTCGATACCCAATTGAATAAAAACATTTTGACTTTGTCTTAGACTGAGACTGACTGAGTTGGCAATTGTAAAATACTAGCAACCCGCCCCGGTTTCGCGCAGTACCTAACTAAACCTTCCTAAATAAACTTCCCTGAAAAAATATCTAACGGTAGTGATAACCGCATCAAAATCCTTTTAGAGGTTTAGGAGTTAGCGGATACACAGACAGATGAACAAACAGACGCTGACTTTGATTTGATTAATGCTATGTAGAGATATATAGAGAAAGAGAAATATTCGTAAAGTACAGATAAATTAGCCTACTATATAATCCTTTGAAACGGACTTAAAAATGTTTTATTTGAATCTTTCCTAATCTAGACTTGTGATTAGTATTACCTAGGCATAAATATTCACAGTAATCCTTTAATAACCGCCGCTTTTGTTCGCTACAGTTGATACAATTCTGGGAATCTTACAATTATAGTATTAGTAACATTACTTTCATGTTCGTGTCCTGATCTTGGCTATTCCGGAATATAAAACCGATTTCCGTAATTTGAGATCTCAATAGCCCCGTGAATAGAGACATCAGTGTCTACTAATTTATTGGAAAATCATGCTCTTTAACTTCTGTCGTTTTGATTAATGTTATTTTTCCATGAAGTGACTCGGCTCTCATTAATGTTACATATCGTCACGCCTTTCCCCCGAGGGGGCTGGCAGAGGTGTAATACAACACCCACATTTCGCCGGACGATATTCAGTCACAAATGTGACAGGGGGTGAGCCTGTCGCCATACACCGGGCTTCAGTCATGTAACAGATGACATACAATACGCACATACGAGTATGTTCACACAATGAACGAATTGGTGCGTGCCGTCGGCTGAGTTCGAACCCGCTCCCTCTGACTTGAGAGGCGGACCTTCTCCCAACTAGGCTGCCATCGCAAATATAACGTAATATTAAACACCTTCCATTAGGTAGGCAGCACGGTAGAGCTACCTGTAATTCTGTATTCCGATTGTTCTCATCTATTGTATTACCTGACTCGTGATTATCATTTACATTCCCATGCAGTATGTGTGAGCCTTACATGCGATTATCGTGCGATTGTTACGTCCGTGGCCCTGGTGTTACTCACAGTAATCAACCGCTTCGGTCACGGTTTCTAATAAAACGGTTTAACTTCGCCCCTGCCTTACTATTTTCTTGGCGGCTTGTTTTTCCGCGTCGATTTCCTGTTGTTAACGGCACGATTCGATCATTAAATTGATAACGTCTATCGATTGTTATCGTACATCAATACGATCTCGATCTCGATTAATGAAAAGAGGGTATTCTATGGTTAAGACTTATTTAGAAGACAACGATGTCTGGAGCCTTCCACTTCCGCCAAGTAGCCACTAGTGTGTATAAATATTACCTAGTCGTAAGCCAAAATTTGTGAGACAGTAATTTATTTATTCCTTGACAAAATAATGCCTCTCAGTTTCTTGCCTGTTCTTCTGAGTAGAGGCTCTTTAACCGAACAAGGCGGTCGAGTCTCTTTAAAAAAAACTTTGACGTTTATAAGCGTATCTTTGATACCCAAATTGAATAAAAACATTTTGACTTTGACTTTGATTTGTTATTTTCTGTAATAAGCTGGCTACGTGGCTATGTTAAATGTCAACATTATCATCATGATATCACTTCTCAAGCCAATATCGACTTAAGTTATTCTCGTTTCGAGAACATCATCAATAAACATCCAAAACATCTTCCGAGGGGTCTCTATTAAAATTCCTGACGAGTAAATCCGTTACGTTTCGCAACCTCCTTACGTTATATTTGTTTTTTTTTTCTTCTTTAACATTCCAAAGGTGTGCCCAACTGGGGCGTATGAAATGTTCTCAAAAGCTCTCCAGAGTCCGACAATAGGGTGTTTTATGTTCAGAACTATACGTAGCCCCAAGTGTTATACACAGTATATTTTGAAGCATGCTTTTCATGATAGTCTGAAATGTATTTACATATGCGGTGGTTGAAGCTTGCTCGAATAGGGATTCGGTATATTTAGAATGGATTCCGAGGGACTAGCGGTGGAGAACCTTTGGGATATTTATAGATGTCAGTTGGAGAAAACGCTCAAATAAATAAAAAATAACGTTGAAGATTGAAGACCAAACTTTGACAGGAACCTTGCATTTCGTCTACTTATTTTTACTTTTTAACCGATTTCCAAAAAAGAGGAAGTTGTCAATTCGACTGTATGTATGTATTTTGTATTTATGTTAAGCGTTACTCCGTCAATTGTGAATCGATTTCCATGATTCTTTTTTTGTTTGGTAGTTCATACTTTAAAGGTATGGCATATGAATTTTATCAAAATCAGTCTAGCAGTTTTTAAAATACTCGTATCAACAAAAATCTAAAAATTGTTTACATGCATGACGCGGCGGCCTGACGGAAGTCGGTTTTTTAAGCTTTTCTTTTTATATTATTTCAAAATTAATTTAATTTAATTTCTTTTTAAATTATTTAATATATTAAATATGTTATCCCACTTTAATTCATATCCAGAGTACAACATAAATATTAAGTATACCTACTACATTAAAGCAGTCCCACTGGATGTCGACCCAAAAAGGTGTGAAAGAGGATTATGTGTGAGAACTGAGAAGGGAGTGAATTCAGAAATGACAGATAGAAAAATACAAGCTGTACCGACCCTACCAACTATGATAAGGGCAAGATAATGATGATGGAAGGTCTCTAACCTTTCAAATAAATCACATTTGTCATGAAACATTTCAGATTAACAGTTTCCCTGCGTAGACTTTCCTATTTTCTTTCTCTACTTGTCACTTTCCAGTCACGTTACCGACGAATAATTTAGGCACGCACATAAAAAGTTCAACACCCCTGGAAGGTACAAGGAACCTATAGAAATTTAATCAGTAATCACATAGCGTGAAGTCTTTGGGGAAACAATAGAGAGTGCTCGTACCTATTTGCGTAAGAGGGTGCGATTTATACCAAACTTAAATTACACTATTTTTACCCGACTTCAAAAATCAGGTGTTTTTGAAAAGTGTGTTACCGCATAGCTCCGTCATTTATGAACCAACTAGCTGCGCCCCGCGGTTTTACCCGCGGTTCCGGAGTAAAAAGTATAGTAAGTATGTCCTTTTTTGTACCTCTGACAATCTATAGCGATCTATACACGCACCAATTTGTTCATTGTGTGAACATATATGCGTATTGTATGTCATCTGCTACATGTTTGAAGCCCGGTGCATGGCGACAGGCTCGCCCCTGTCACATTTAGGACTGAATATCGTCCGGCGAAGTGTGGGTGTTGTATTACAGCACTGCCGGCCCCCTCGGGGGAAAGGCGTGACGATATGCTATGACAATTTAAATGCGAATGTTTATGATGATTGGTTCAGTAGTTAAGACGTAGTTAAGTAAAGACGTAAGTAGAAGAGCGTTACAAACAAACAAACGAACAAACTTACTTTCGCATTTATAATTTATTAGCTGCTCCCCGCGGTTATAAAGTATCCTATGTGCTATTCTTGACTAAAATCTATCTCTGTGCCAAATTTCATCCAGATTTGTTCAGCCGTTCTGGCGTGAAAGAGTAACAAACATCCATCCATACATACAAACTTTCGCGTTTATAATATTAGTAGGATGAACCGATGAACAGGTTGGGAAAACTCTTTTTTTTACCTTGATTTTTGGTCATTTTTTTTCAAAATCGAAATCAGTTTTTTTTAAATCAATTTATTGTGTTGAGTTAATACGAGTATATCTATATATATAAAATTCAAAGTCCTGACTGACTGACTGACTGATATATCAACGCACAGCCTAAACCGCTGGTCCTAGAAACATGAAACTTGGAGGATATGTTCTTTGTACAGTGTAGGCATCCACTAAGAAAGGATTTCTCGAAATTCCCCCTCTAAAGGGGGGAAAGGAGGGGTTCAAATTTGTATGAAACTTTTTATTCTCTGGGTCAATTGACTCAAAAATTGGTACAAATACTCTTCAATTAAAATCATGAGACACGTGTATCACAGTTTTTCCAAAATCATCATCATTATCATCCACCAACAGCGTCGAATTGGCCTTCTTTTAAATCTAAAAAAATTGCTGAGAAAGTACAAACCTACTACAAACGACGCTGTTATCATTCTTAGGGTTTCGTACTAAAATGGGGAAAGGAACCTTATCATGAAATTCCGATCTCTGTCTGTCTGTATGTCTGTGAGCTGATTATCTTAGAAACTTTAATAGCTAGAGACTTGAAATTTGCCACAAAACTAGATAACGATAGGAGGATTAGAGTATGTTAAAGGTGTATAAAAAAGTGTATGTAGGTAGTTGGGGTATGAAAGAGAGATTATAAAAAGAAACCCTTGCAATATAGTCATGTGTGGTATCATTTGAAAGGTCTTAACTTAAGCATTTAAAATAGCTTGTATGCAATTTTCTGTTTGTAATATTTTTTTAATTTAGCGTTATAACATCTTTCACTTCGAGGTTTTTGAGGATCCTCTAGGTATCTGTAGTCGGCACCCCATAGTTATATTTGTTATGTTATGTTTTTGATAATTTAACCGTTCCGTGTTGAGAGTGTTACGACCGAGTTCTTGCAACTTTGGCGTGATTATTTGAATAATGTAAAACAGAGAATTTTACCAAAACTATTTTATATTCCGAAGACCTTTCGTGCTTTGTATGGCAGGAAAAGGAGAAACTTGTTGAAATTGAGAAAAAATTAAGCTCTAGATAGAGTATAGTATCTAAATACAGTTCACCCGTATAACACCGAGTATTAGGTACCATCTTCGCTCACTTCGGCACAAGATTAGTGGCCTATCATCCCACGACGATTTTCCTGTCAACGGCGTATTTCATCCAAACTTTCAATAGCTTTCATGACACGTGACTTGCTGGTGGACGACAAATATTGGGATTCTATCTTAAAGGAAGCAGCCTTATGTGAATAACATAACATATCGTCACGCTTTCCCCCCTAAGAGGTGTATTACAACATCCATACTACGCCGGACGATATTCAGTCCAAAATGTAATAAGGGGCGAGCCTGTCGCCATACACCGGGCTCCAGTCATGTCGCAAATGACATTAAATACGAACATATTATGTTCACTCAATTACTAAATTGCTGGTGCCTTCGGCTGGGATTGAACCCGCCTCTTCTGCCCTGAAAAGCGAGCGTTCTTCAACTAGGCTATCATTGCATATGAATCTCCGTGTATAAAATGTGTGAACTATATTTCTGACATTCTATCATATTTCAAATCTACTTAACCAGTAAGGGAAAAATACAAGAATTAGAAACGGCAGGTGGAGAGATTTTCTGTCAATAGAGGTCAAGTAGATGAGCTAGAAGATGAAATTTATAATTAGTGTCTATCTGATTTTAGAAGATTATTATTAGATTAGATTTATAAGATTAGATTATTAAGTATTTAGTAAAAGTAGAAGTCAATAGAAACCCCTACAATACGGGTTGCCTTTGCTTCAAAGGTCCTAACTACAGGTCTGCCATCATACTGACTGGTGTGGTTTCCGAATTAGTGTTTGTTTATGCTGAGGATTCTTCTAATATCTCTAACACCACCGAACTACCTCTTCGATTTAAAAAGAGTGCAGTTTCCCCTCCAAGTCTGGTTTGACATAACCATAAATAAATCTCAAGCCAAACTCATAATTTACTGAAATGCTTTTCACACGGTTAGTTATACGTGGCCTGCTACAGAGTAGGTAAGCTCACGGAGAAGCATGGTGTTTCTAAGAAATAAAAAATATGGTTTAGAAAGAAATACAGAAGTAGGTTTTTGTTGTAAACAATATTAATTTTCAATGATCTACTTTTGGTTGTCTCCTAATTTTATCTTATCACACACCCTTTAAGTTCTGTTGATACCATACTACTACTACTACTCTCATTCCAGAGATAGTTTAGTTCACTAAAGAACTTCGTCCTTATTGCTCTGTTTGGGATATTGTCAGTTTGTGTATTCAGTTAAGAGCGACTTTGACCGCTTAAAATATTTATTTCTCAAGATAAAAACGTCATTCATTTCCTGTAAGCCACGCGGGCGAAGCCGCGGGCAGAAGCTAGTATAATTATATTATACTTACCCTATATTGTTTTATAGAACAGATATTTTTTTTTATAGTTTCCGCTTGCCTTATCAGATTTTGCATTTATAAATTGATTTCATCAACTGTTTTGGTGTAGATAGCATCTTATCTAAAACCGCCAAAGCGATTTATTATGTATCAATAAATATCTTGTATGTTTTTTATCTTATTTTATAACTGCATTAAGTATGATTGTACGTTATTCATTGATAAAGATTGAAATGGTAGGGCATGGTTTGTTAACGCCATTCAAAACCGTTCTCCGTTTTTATAATTGTACCAGGCGCACCAGTAAGAGACATTCTCATAAGGTGGAAATTCCGCCAAAACGCACTAAGCGTTTCAAGTCAACTTTTCTCGTAAGAACTGCAGAGGTGTGGAACTCGTTGCCTGCGTCTGTCTTTTCGCCTAAATACAATGCGAGGGTGTTTAAGAGTAAAGTGAATAGGTATCTCCTAGGCAAGTGTGTTACACCTTCGATCACGTCGACGCTTCCCATCAGGCGAGTAAGTGGTCAGACGCATGCCTAGTCTGTTGTAAAAAAAAAAACAAATAGATAGACAAACAAATAGTAAATATAATATATCATCACGCTTTTCCTCCCGAAAAATTTGGCAGAAGTGTACTACGCCCACACTTCGCCGGACTATATTCAGGCCCAAATGTGACAGGGGCCCAGACTGTCGCTATACACCGGGCCCCAGTTATAACGTAGTACTATTATTTATTATGTGGTTATGTAGCAGATGATTAGACTAAATAAGCACAATATGAGCACAAAATGAACATCTGGAATCGAACCCGCACCCTTTGGCTTGAGAGGAACTTAGGACCGCACACTAAAACGACGCCCAGTCATGAATCTCGGTTTAAAACTGATTTTTATGTATGTCAAACCCAGTCTTAAATCTTAAATGTGGTAAACAGTTAAACAGACTAAAAAACATTATGATTTATGAAACAGGAATTACTCACGTACGATTTAGTCGATTATCCCGACTATAGTTTCAACCATAAATCCTAATGTGAGAAAACCACGTCAGTTCCTAACTAAACAATTTTAAAATCGCAAGTTCAATGCCAAGTTTTTTTTTTTCGGAAGTGCATATATAGTGCCCTCTTTATAAAACGTTAGTTTCTTCGCTTGATTCATTCCAGCATTCCAATTACAACGATCGCACGTGTTCATTGATTTACATATGGTGATATAACCGCTTGCTTATTTTTATTAACCACAAGTACCTATTATACAACATCAGCCGGCCGACCTAGCAGGTGTCGTCAACCGGACGGATATGAGCCCGGGGTGTGGTCGGAAACTATAAATTTCAAAACTGGCTCCAAACTACAATTTGTTTAATTAAGCAGGTGTCTAGAACTGCACTAATGTAATAAAGAAGAATAAAGGAGCGATGTTCGTCTGTGACCTTGCTCAAGGCGATGTCTCGAAATGCGTCGTTAAGGCTAGGTTGTGAGATTTTAGCTTGTCAAAAACTGGCTTATGATTGAGAGTAACTTTTAAGTAATAAATGATTCTAAAGGCCCATCCACACGCTCTATCTGACTTGCACAATTTCTAATGTGCGTTAAGAAGGCAAAACAGTATGTTACCGCACAAATGGCTTGCTCAATACGCACACGCTTGCACAAACTAAATCACAAATTGTTTGCGTATGCATGACACTGCGTGTAGCCGGGCCGGGGACTCGCTACATTGTTTTGCGCAAACTGCGCACGCAAGTCGCTGTCGTGTGGACACCGCACAAGTGCACCATGTTATTTGCGCAATCTGTTTGCGGCTACAAGTCGCTGTGTGTAGCCGGACTTTATAGTTTTCTACTATTTTTATGAAAATGTTGTCATACAGTTAGAGCTAAGGCAACAAAGCCCAAGCTAAGATTGTAGAAATTAAGAAAGGCCCTCGCTTAAGAGTTCCGCGACGCTCTGAATTTTCCAAACAAACGCGCTTCTCAATTTTTTTTGAAACCATTTGTCAGATTATGACGAAATTTGGCAAATACAACTCTATGAACTACATATATCTCCGCCCCTATGTTCTTGGTTTTTTTTAATGTCCTTAAGATAAATTAGAGCTATGTAAAATATCCGCATTTTTAAGGGGTCACTTTTGACTAATTTATTTAATAGATTGACAAAGCAAATTAAAAACCCCTTTACATAGGAAGGTGGTCTACATCATTAGCTTTAAAATTAATTCATAATACAAAGGAAATTATTAGTTATTTAAGAATGATTAGAGAAGTGCTGTCATAAAAAAAATTGAAATTGCACTTTGTCACTCTGTACATAACTTTAGAGGCTTATCAGTATCTTTACTTGCCCTCTTCGCTTGTCGTCTCGTTCTAGATGAAATGGCAATAGAAAACCTTCAGCCAATCCGAAGTTAATCTAAAGTGGTCGCCGGATCCTTAAAGTTTATTTTCTTGGACTAACGCACTCGTTAGTATTTTTACAGCGGCTTAAACGAGGTGTCTTCAACGAAAATGTCTAATTACCGTTCCCTAACTGTCTTTTTCTCAAGCTTCTTTGAAATTAAACTCTCGACTATTACAGTGGGGTTCCTTTCTCAAAATAAACTCTCTTTGTGAAACGAGAATCTGCTACGCTACGAGAAATTTAAAATGTACTTTCTTAATATGCAAATTGTCTTGGACATATTTGTTTGGCCTGTTCCAGCTAATCCCAAAAATAATAGGATTTTTGGTCTTGCTATTTCGTTGAAAGAACAAGTACGTCTTTTTTTGCCAGAAAATAAAATAGATAGATAAACTCTTTATTGTTCACACCAGAAATTACAAAACATAAAAAGAAAAATATCATTTTAACTATAGTGTACCAACTGGCGGCCTTCCATACAACTTGAAGATAGAGATGATGCGACGAATGAGTACTTATGGGACAGAGTGAAATCATCATCATCCCTAACAACAATTACCTAAACGTCTTCTAATGTTATGAATACATTAAACGCAATATCCCAAGAACTGTGTGTCACTGAAAAAAGTCCCTTTGCTGCAGGTAATTCCGAAATCAGAAATCAGAATTTATTGATAACTCCTATAGTTACACGTCACAGTTGAATATTTATAGTTAAAAACGAATGTCAGAACAATAATAATTGATAATTATGTCAAATATAAAAATAATTCATTAATGTCATAATACAGTTTTAGTATAGTAAAAATAGTTAAATACTATTTATAGCTATTATTATACAAAATAACTAGCTGTCACCCCGCGACTTCGTTCGCGTTTTGAGCTATCCTATCTCTCAAGTTGGATCGAACTGCACATGGTGTGCGAATTTTATTATAATCGGTTAAGTGGTTTAGGAGTTCATTGAGGACAAACATTGTGACACGAGATTTATAATATATTAAGATAATAGTTCAAAAATCGCTTATTTTTCCTTTAGCTCTCCGAATCTGCATACCAAAAAACTAGTAAAAGTAGCATCCCCTGGCGCGGGTAGTTAGTCAAGTCCGTAACGTAACGAGGCAATAAATTACACGACACTGCCAGTTCTTCGCTTGTTACCTGTTCTGGAGAGTATACAGAACAACTACTTGCCTAGAGTGTTAACTGTCTCTGAGATAATACATCCGGAACTTTGAGACTTTATGGTCATGAGCTCTTCAACTTTCTGACGTCATCTAGCCTTTAAAATGGTTAACGGCACTTTGACGTAAACATCACCTCAATGCATACATTACAATTTCACTGCATGAAAATACTTTGAACTGTATGAGAAATGTTAGCTATTACTCTAATTACGTGGGTAAATGCTCTGAAATATCATCGACCATGGATTAAGTTTATAGAAAAGACATCGCCACCGCGCGAGGAGGCGGCGGTTAGCGTTTTCAGGCATTCTGGCAATCGAGCGCGCTACGGGCGGCTGTATATTGAGAGATAATATTGTTAATGTGAGAGTAATAAACTACTTGTAGCTATCAAGAACTGTATTTTCTTTTACTATGTTTCGTTTGATGTTACATTGTTTTTATGGGTTGAATCTTAGGATGTAGCTTAAAAGGTACGAGTATGTCGTCATAAAAACACTTCTGTGGTGATTATGAATACTTAATACCTTCATCATACGGAGTAGGAACCCCAATAGTATTTACCGTTCAAAGTTACATCCAATATTCGAAAGGCAAAGTTATTTCGTTCTAAAAACAAATACGCGTCCCCATTCCCGTAGCGTGGCATCGCAACAGACGTTCCCTATGTGGTTCGTTATAAACCCCCAAATTGCCGCATCAAGGAGAAATAAAAGTACCTCATATCCACGGTTGAATTCATCGAGTCACGTACACGTGTAGGCAGATATATGGGGATCCAACAAAATGTAGATCGACCTGATAAATATGGAATAATGCATCCAGTGGAAATGACACGTTAAAATAATGCCAACCGCATTACCCGCTATGAATGTTTACTCAATGGCAATCGGTAATGAACTGATTAATACGCCAGTGCTTCAGATATCGGTAGCGCGGTATTTAATCAATGTCGGAAAGTTTCTGATATGCCCTCCAGCAGTCGTGTTAGCCCTATTCGTCAAAGTTTGAAACAGTCGCTAATTGTTTCTGGAAGAAGCGAGTAATTATTGTGTTGAGTGTGGCCTGAGCGGGGTCGGGAAGTAGGCTACGCAGCCGTGAGGCGACGGAACTCGTCAGCCGGGAAGCCCTGCGTATCGATCGTTCGCGCCCCACGCGCTATGACCATCGGCGACAGGAGGGCGTCCTTCCCGTAAACACTCAGCTCGTTCCCAGTCCGACATGTGTACTGCTAAAACTACTCGAGACAGATAAGCTCACTATCTTGACTGTAAAGACTAACCACGAACGGTTCTAAGCTTTCATTCCTTGCTCAAATTTCACCTGCAAGAAATGTTCAGGAACCCATAAACATTTTGCATTGAAAGTGTTATTTGCTTGGCATAATGCAATGAAATTGCGTAAATAGATGAATAAGCGAGAACTGTTTCTCAAGCAATTTTATGATTGCGAAATACGAATACTTTGCAGATAAAGTCGGCAGTGAACCACCATTGTTATTACCTGGCCTACGTTTATCTCATATTTCAATGGACATTATTTTGGTTAACTTTAATCGAGATGGACAGAGGAAAGCTGAACCCGGAGACAATCTCTTTAATGGATCGTTGTTTTTATTGACACAGCAGTTTTCCGGTTACTTCACAGATTTGTCCTAGTTCGCCGTCCTCTGTTTTCAATACAAACATTGCTTAGTCGAGTTTGGACATAAACATCCCGTCCGAATAAAGGAAGTGGGCTAAACAAATTAAAGTTTAATCACTTAACGATTAAATCTCTTTGCTGGTTCATTTTATTACTCTGCCTTCTTCATCCACAATGTAATAGTGTTTCTTGTAGCTACTGTAATGGGGTTCACCTTTGTTTATACAACACACTTCTCATGCAGGCGCATTGTTATCTATCCTGCGCTACCCTTTGTGTTCCTCAAGCTGAGCTGTGTTGATGTTTCTCGAAAGGCATAAACAAGATAAAGTGCTTTTACATCACCAGCGTCTCACACCCTGTAGATCTACAAAGACAGGTTTACAAGCAGACTCCCTTGGGTCAATACGGATTGGCAAAGCTAGAGTGGCAAGAAATAGTGTTAAAGGGAAATGCCTAAAATACGTAACTTACGTGGGAATAGAGATTCAATGCATAAGATAGGATGATTACACCTATTACCTGATAATAAATATTACTTTCTTTTAAAATAAAAGCTTGCATACCTGTAACATTTTAAAAACAAATACCTTCGAGTACGTAGCTACGTAGTTAGCCTTCTAATCAGACTATTCATAGTTCAGTAAATTATTTACCGTTGTTTGCCACGGCAAAACGGTCCAAAACAATTGTTTCGAGGAACGAAACTTCGCCCGGAAGCTGGTATTTCAATGGAATCTGTAATGGCACCTAGTCTTCGCTGTAATCTGTTCCATTGTTTGGCCGCCATTGTCACATTCGATATTATACGTTGGTACGTTTGCGTTCTGGAACACCGACAGGGTATTGCTACCAATTGTCATTGGGGACGCATTATAAACAGAGCTTGGTACTATTTACTGTATACTAGAAAGTGGTCAGCAAACTCTAGTGATCAGATCTAATCGATTAAACTATTGGCGGAGTGAAACTGTTTGATTCTAAAGGTTAACTCTGTATTTGCGTAGGCCCAAAATATCCAGACGGTTCCAGTACAACAATGATTGCCATTTTGAATCTTCTACTGATTACATTAATTGACCTTCACTTTAATTATGGCTTCACAAGTTATATCACAAATGATTGCAAATGTCCTTCTTAATTCTTACTTCTTCAATTTTCCAAGTCATAACTAATTAAGGCTAATTACTTACGGCGAAATTAGCAAGGACATTAACTGAAGGTTACATAATGTTAATTATGCTAGCATTTCGTTCTACGTTGTTTAAAACTTTTCCTGTTCTGACACTAGGTATACTCGTAGTATTTTCCTGACATACATTTATAAATATTTTAAATAACAATCAAATGTGTTTTATGTAAAAAAAAAACATTTTCATTATGTTTCCTTGAATCCATGAATTGTATAGGTAGAAAGAGTTCTAGAGCGTAACTTTACTTATACTGAAAGATGTAGTGTACAATCTATCCATTGTTTAATAACCGTCGGAGTAAACGTATTCAAGTGACAACATACGAAAATGTATCGATATCTACAGATTGCACTGAGTGTCTTGCTCTGCGATGATAGCATAGTTGGAGAAGGCCCGCCTCTCAAGCCAGAGGGAGCGGGTTCAAACCCAGCCGACGGCACGCACCAATTAGTTCATTGTGTGAACATATGTGTGTATTGAATGTCATCTGCTACATGACTGGAGCCCGGTGTATGGCGACAGGCTCGCCCCCCCCCCTGTCACATTTAGGACTGAATATTGTCCGGTAAAGTGTGGGTGGTGGTGGTGTATTACACCTCTGCCAGCCTCCTCGGGGGAAAGGCGTTACGATATGTCTTGCTCTGGGAAAGGCTTTTGCTCAGCAATGGCGATGATGATAATTGTAGAACTCCACATTTAGAATAAATAATTTGACTGGTAATATCATGATTTGGCTCTAATTTACAAAGTGCATTGTACTTTTAATAATCATAAACTATTATCATTTACGCCACAAAACAGTGGATGTCGTGTGTCGTCGTCCGTCGCTGTCAGAAACCTTGTCTGTCTTACAGCAGCGGTTTCCGGCGGATAGCGTCTGGCTGGGCCTCCTTCGCAGCGCCTTTCGTGCACAGCGTTTTAATAAACCTCATTACATGCTCAATGGATTTTGCTCTCCGAATCTACTTTTGCAATGAAAATTCTAGAGGCTTTTAGAAATTCTCAATTGTTTGTTTCGCCCAACGGTTTTTTATGCTTCTGTTTTCATTCCGATCTTCGTCACGGTTTTTCCGTTTTATTATTATAAGCAATTATATTATTGTTGTTTAACATTCAAGGCATTCAACATTCTGCCAGTATTATAATAATAATCACCTGAATAATATTTCTGCGTTGTTTTGCTTATGTTTTGACTGGTATAACTTCTTTGTTTCCAGGCGAATTTGTATGTTAGTACATGTTTTTATATAATGTTCTCATTACATCAACATCATCCAAGTAATCTTACCCTTACGGAAGTGGTTTATCTACATCATTTTGCACTCATCGTTGCCTTGTTTAACCACTACGCGACATTAAGCTTCCTTCAGACCTTCCTTGTTCAACGTAATCATTAACACGCTCTAATGATTTCATTGACTGATAAGTCTATAATTGGTTTCATACATACCTACCTTCGCATATTCATCAGTTTCATCACGTCTACTGAATATTATAAAATAAACACTAGCTATTCTGACGGATTATACTCGTATGAATAATGAGACAATTTCGCTTAATCAAAAGCGCGTCACCTGAAATAATATTACTTCTCATAAACTTTCCTTTCGAAAATGTATTGAGAGAATCTTGTAAGTTTCTTGCCAGCTAAAAGCTTTCAGTATTTTGTAATTTTCTAAAACAGTGGTAAAGTGCTCTCAAATTAAGCTTATTTGTCTTCATATTTTTTTACTCTATGAATAATATGTCTGAGATGTCACGCTGGAAAGTATATTGCCCTTTGTCAATGATTAATTATTGCAGTACTTCGTAGTTAAAGACAAAAAAATTGTGTACATTATTAAGTTTATGGTCTTAGTATTTAGTAAGACAGTTTTCTTTCCAATATTATAGGTATAGTTACTCTAATATTTTGTTTTGAATCACCAGTACAGCCTGAAACCTAAAATCTCTCACATTTGACGCCGTTTCCCATGTTATTCTCTTGCCTTTTCAATAGATGATACCAAAATCATAACAACATTCAACTACGTCCAAACCAAACCCATACCATCCCATTGTCTCGTCATTTCCACAGCTGTACCGCGTCTCGTACGTATCATTGTCAAGTTCAACATAACTGACGTGTGTGGACTAACAAACAATATCAGTTTGAATGTTTGAAAATTCATCGAAATAGAACCGACACAACATTATATGAACGCTTAGTTTTGGTTTTTAAAACAACGTTGTCTGCTGCTATTGGTACTTTAAAAAATGGGTTTAAGTTTGATGTTAAAATTGAGGAAATTGTTGCAATTGTTTGCCTCTTTGTAACATAATAGTTAGATTCTCATAGGTTAGACTATACGATTGTCTTGACGGTTGTTCTAAATACAGGCTTAGCCGAGTCTATAATGATCATAACAAGTATGTGATTATTTACGATAAAATAGGGTCTCCTAAGTAATTATGTGTCGTTCGTGCAGGTTTTCTAAAGACGAACAGTTCTCATATTTCTTCCTGTACTTGTGGTTTGGCGCAAGGCTTCAAGTCTTTACAATAGCTTCAACTTGATTCTATGGGATATCAGTTTACACGCGTAGAGTTTAATATATTTATCTACTAACCGTAGTTCTTGTTACCTTACCTCAAAGTAAATTAACGTAACTTTTAATTTTGACGTAGATACATAATTACCATAAAATACAGGAAAATCCAAAGTACTATTTGCGTCAGGCTCAAATTTAGATTGTTCTTTAAATTTAACCATTATAAGTTATTAAGTCACTTTTATTATTAAATGGTTAATAACTGTCACCTTCTGAGCTCGTGACGTGATGGGACCTTTTCAACAAATCGTTGCCTGTGATTTATAGTAGCACCTGATTGTATTCGGTTCAATCGCGATTCAGACCTCGCATTTGTCTTCGCAAATCGCTTTGCGGAAAAAGTGTAGGTGCTTTCTATATAGATTTGTGTTTCAAGTTCAAGATTCCACTCGGGTTTATTGACCGGCCTCGGAGCACGCGCGAAGAAGCGAACGAATTAGGTTTACTACAAAAACGCCATTCCCCCAAAATTGCAGTTTATTTGCAAACGAAACGAGACTAGTTTCACGATTGTAAAATTTAAATGAATGATTCTTTGAGATGTTTTCGTTTTATTTAGCTCTGTTTTCGTAGAGCTCTTTTACAATTTTGCTATAATATTGATTATTATTTTCTTATCGTAAGCGTTCCTGTTTGGACGAGGTTTACGTTAAGCCCTTTTATTGCTCTCTGTGGGTCTGCAATCGGTTCCGACATAAATTCAGATTTGATGTTAATCTCCGATTTCAGTACCCAATCTATGCGTTGTTGGTTTTGGTTTGTTGATATCTACTGTTTAATTGGAAATTTTAAATTGCGTTTGCTTTTGTACTGTTTGATGCTCTATACCTATGTTAATTAAAGCCTTAAGGAATAAAACAAACATCAGCATTATCATAATCATTTTATTTTATAACGAGGCGCAAGCCTCTTTTCAGCTATGTAATTCTCGGCTTCACAATACAGAGCATGGAGGATCTCAAAAGATTAGAAGAATACGACTACGCAAAACCTCATTTCCATATTTTAAACCGGTCTAAATGTTGTTAAAGCCATTTGAATGGTTGTTTCGCGTACATTTTGGCAGTAGTGCCGGCCGGCTTTGGGGGAACAATGGTTCCATGGTGGTCTTATTGATTGGCAGCAACAGGTGGTTGGGGCGCCCCTCCCTTGCGTCTCTGAAGTAGAACCTTTACTTTCTTCTTTGTTAATATACTAAATTTAACACTTTAATTATTACCAAATCTGGAATAGCTTTGTCATTAACTTACCAATCAATAAGCCGACTTGGTCTTTGACTACGTTTTCTTTTGTGACAACGTTTTCATTATCGAATGTTGATTGATAAATTCTCCGGAAACTTCTTAAAAATACAAAGCTTTGTAAAACAAACCTGATACTAAGACTTAATGATTTCCTTACCTTTGATTTAATGCCCTTCACAAAAACATTTTCGACGTTTTCGTTTACGGAATCCTCATTATTATTTTAATTACGGTTGGAATAAACAATAATTAAGCTCGACACGTAATATTTCACGTAAATAAGGACATATTTGTTTATGAAACCTTCCCATTTCTTAATTAAATTTCGCAAAACTTGGAACGAATTTCCCTTAGCTGTAATCGTTATTTACTCAAGTGGGTTTCTATATGACTGACTTCTGTATCACCGGTTAATCTTGTATGAAATGGTTGTAGTTTCGCACTCAATTTCGTTCAGTTGCAATTGATGAACAGTGAACAAGTTCTTTACAAATCATTGGCGTACGTTTACTCTTTTACTTAAATTTATGAATGTTATATTTTGTTTATGAATATTGAAATCGAATTAAATCGTAGCATACAACGAATGCGAGAACAAATCTAACCATAGTTCTGCCTCAAAATGATTGAGCTTTTACACCGGTGTTTCTGTTACCAGTGAATCGATTGTTGCCACATCGTCCTGCTGCAATTTATCGATAACACGTAGCTATATATTTGAGCCGGCCACCCTTCCTACTTCCCTGTCGACAAGATGGTTGTGACAAAGAAATATGTTCTGTTTGTTGCTACGTCTTTTATTGTCGTTTGTCGTCCCAAACTTATTTGTACCAGCTTGTTTGATTTCTGTTTCATTACCTTTTTTGCGTTGACGGTATTTCATTAAAGCTGTACGAGTATAGTAGGTACTACTACTACACTTTGTCTATGGTTTTAACTCAACGGTTTAAGCCAAATGGCTTAAAATCAAATTACTGTTTGCGTAATTGAGCCTGCATTTGCACCCTAAGTTTTGCTAAGTTACTAAAATCCTTATTCAGTACAAAATCAATTGTAACACTATCACAAGTCTGTCAATCTGCTTCTAGGCTTTTCGCGGCTAAACAGCTGAACGGATCTTAATGAAATTTTATAATTAGTTACAGTATTTCACGAGGAAGGTTTTTCGATACCTTCTTCTGAATAAATACGAACGAAGTCGCGGGTAACAACTAGTATTTAGATAGGGTAGAGCCAGGTTGTGTCAGCCAGTGCCAGGTTTTGCAGTGCACAACGATCAGTGTCAAAATTAAAGTTTTTACGTAGGTACTTAACTTTAAAAAATTGAAACTTTAAAGGTAAATATTTACCGCTGCTCTGGCAGTTAATTGAAAATATGAATTTTGTGTTAAAAACAAACTTTCCCGTACTTCGATAGAAATTTAAACGGGCTTTGAAATTCGGGATGAAGGTAAAGTTCTGCTTGTTCCCTAAACAAATCAATTAGAAACTTTCTGTTCATGGTACAGGTGTGTTTATGGCAAATTAAAAAAAGGCCGATATGGTAATCCATCGTAATATCAACATTGCTTTTCTTATCATGTCATTTATCATCTAAGTAGAAGAAGTAGGATGCGTTAAATGCTTTTTCCGAGAATTTAAATGAAATTACGGATTATGAGATAAATCCAAGGTACAGTCCAAGGATTGTGTTATAGATAAGGCCGACCTTCGTACATGATACATGTTTGTGTTATTGTTTGACTGAAATACCAATATCTACGTAGCTTAGATAAAGGTCGACGATATCGTAACCATCACAGGTCAAAAACTGGACTTTTTGAGTCCAAGTTATCCAGCCCAGGATCAAGGCATACAAAGAGAGAGTTCTTCAAGTCAGAAGTGTCTGTAGAAAATGAATTTGTGAATCATAGATTCAAAATGGTTTGACGTCTCTTTTCTACAATTTATTTTCATGTTATAGTCATAGTTTAGCTTCTTTTGCTTTTGTTAGTCTCAAACAATATTTTATTACATGAATGATTGAGTTTTTCTAATTATTTTTTCTACTCAGATGTAAGTATCCTATAATATCTTCAACTTGTATATTCCTTTATTTATATTTTTTTCTATGGCTAAAGATAAATCAAAATTTATTTACGGCCCTACACAAACCCCTTTGATTTTTTTACATTCTTTGTCAACGCATTATTTTAATATCAATATAACTTTTTCGATCGTTCACGCAATTTATAATTATCTATCAAACAATTAGACAAAACTAAAAAACAGTATAAATTTACACTTGTATATTGAGTACATTACATTATATTTGAAGTCGATAATTGGACTAAAACATAATCTTTCACATAGATCGATGTAAAACATGATAGTCATTCTAAACCTTCGATAAACAACTAAGTACGTAACTAATCGAAATTACGAACGTAATAATTAGGATTCTAAGAATCGAAGGTAACATTACTTGATCAGATAAGTCTTAATCCGCGGATAATAGCGTTATTTGTGCTATTGATGATAACAGAGATAACGGCAATAATCTCAATGACTGATCTGTAATTTGTTCAATTTTTAATTCTAATCATGATAATATGAGCTCTGATAAACATGCATTAGAAATCAAACCATAGGATAAAGGTATCGCAATCTTATTTACTAGGGAATTGAAAAAGACACGACTGAAAAGCATCCGGCGCAATGAAAAGATTCTATAAATACGGGTCGTACCAGACCCACTTCTGAATCGGTCCGTGTTTTTGGAAGTTATTTTTTTTATCTTGAATAGGTCGGCGTTTGACCACGTTGTGGTCTAAGATGGAGCACGACGACCTATTAGGTACTTATTCACTCTAGCCTTGAAGTTTTGTTGAGTGAAGAAGTACAAAAGCGGCAGTTGAGTAAGGCGCTACAAGTGCGCTACTGCTCAGACCCGTCTTCCGAACGGTTACACCGGACTACATCTCGAAACACGACTAGGTCATTTCACGGCATGGCTTGGTCCGGTGGGTGGTAACTAGCCACGGCCGAAGCCTCCCACCAGAGTTTGCTACCCGCTTAGCACTACCCGGGGACCACGTGCAGGGAATCAGAATAGAGTACACTCCTACGGACGTGGATAGCTCAGCCCCCAACAATGATAGAATAGATTATGATAGAATAGAGGGCAGATGGGTCATATAAAACAGAAAAAAACATAACTTACCTCTTTACCTAATCATCTATAAGCAGTATGCCTGGAACCACTGATTCAAAGCCTCAAAGTCTTATTCTAGTCTGAAATCCAATCTACTTGGTTAATTAAAAAAGTCAAATCAGACAATATGCCATTAATCTAAATCAGGGATCTGAACTAAAGAAAACTAATCATTCATTCAATAAGTACCTTCTAGGTCTTCGTGTTCCATCCATCTAGGTACGTCCCAGCGTTGCTTAACTTAAGGCGAGTTGGTGATCAAACTTTGATGTGTTCGAGAAAAATAAATTCATACACCGTGTGTCTTAAAAAGCTGGACATATTCTAGGATATCACTGTACATGTAGCGATGGCAGCCTAGTTGGAAGAAGGTCCGCCTCTCAAGCCAGAGAGAGCGGGTTCGAACTCAGCCGACGACGGCACGCACCAATTTGTTCATTGTGTGAACACATGTGCGTATTGTATGTCATCAGCTACATGACTGGAGCCCGGTGTATGGCGACAGGCTCGCCCCCTATCACATTTGCGACTGAATATCGTCCGGCGAAATGTGGGTGTTGTATTACACCTCTGCCAGGCCCCTCGGGGGAAAGGCGTGACGATATGTATGTATCATTGTACTCATCATTTTGACCAACTTTTACTATGGAGCCTAGATTATTTTTTTAAATCAAATCTTTGCAATTTTGTCAGACGACAGACTTTGGCCGCGAGGTCTACAGCTTATACTATACTATACTTACGAGTATATATAGCTACTAGTTTATATGTACTGTTTCAAAATTATCAGCTGTGGATAAATTTAAAGTGGAACTATGTAAGTCTGTTATCATTGCAATTAAGTGCAACTGTATTTCAATGTATAATAAACAGTTAGGTAAGCAAAACAAAGCTGTTATCGCACAGTTTATCGAACTGGCTAATATAGGAACACAGTATGTTCATTAACGTTGATTGATAAGAGATGATGGTGCGCTTTTAACCCTCTGGCTAGGGGTGTCGAAATTAATCGTGCCAATAAATTATTAAATCCATCAGCAATCAAAATCGGGGCGGGAGATATTTTGTCATAACGGTATTTAGATATGGTGAAGTGATTGGAAATTTGAAAAAATGAGATAAGGCTAAAATTGTGTAATTGGTGGCTGTAATTTGTGCGCTCAAACTGGCTAACAATAATATTCAATATATTATTGTTAGACAGATCTAGCACAGTTTGAGCGCACAATTTTCAAAGCGCAAAGAGTAAGAGTCCCAAATTTTCAAAGCATACATACTTGCAAATAATCACGTCTCTTTCCTATAGGGGTAGAAATTGACTTCTCTACTTGCTACGATCCTGGCATACATCCAAATATAGTGGAGCAAAGGAGCATAATCCACATAACTTCTGTTTTAATAAAATGATTCTGACGTGTTCGTAACTGCACTGCGAGTAGGATAATTTTATAACTATAATAATTTCTAAAAAGGGAAAACCGTACATACATACCTATACAGGTTAATTACGAATAAGGAGAAGTAATGTATAGCCCAACCTTGGTAATTTGTGATAATTCGAATTCTGCCATTAGTCCACAAAATTATCAATAAAAACTTGAAAGGAAATGAGACATTTGCAACACATTTGGCCACTTGCACTAAATATAAGAATTGCCTAAATCTTTATATTCAAAATAAAGCAAAATATTCGCCTATCGGGCACACAAATTTAAGATTCTCTTAAAGAATGGCTTAAGGTTCGTGTAAAAAATAGCCAGCTAGGAGTAGATTTGGGGGCTGAGCTACCCACGTCCGTAGGAGTGTACTCTATTCTGATTCCCTACACGTGGTCCCCGGGTAGTGCTAACCGGGTAGCAAACTCTGGCTTCGGCCGTGGCTAGTTACCACCCACCGGACCAAGCCATACGTGAAATGACCTAGTTGTGTTTCGGGATGTCCGGTGTAACCGTTCCGAAGACGGGTCTGAGCAGTAGCGCACTTGTAGCGCCTCACTCAACTGCCGTCTTTGTACTTCTTCACTCTACAAAACTTCAAGGCTAGAGTGAATAAGTACCTTATAGGACGTCGTGCTCCATCTTAGACCACAACGTCGCTTAACATCAGGCGAGTTGGTGGTCAAACGGTGACCTATTGACAATAAATAAAATAAGATTAAACTAGTTTAGCAAGGACTTAGGCAATTCTTATATTTAGTGCAAGTGGCCAATTGTCTTCTAGATTTACGATGCACAGAAAGGAAAACTAAAACAAATTACGCTAAAGTTAAAAAATAATTACTTGCAATTTTTCCCCTAAAGCTATAAACTTTGTATAGCCCCAGAATAGCTACAGTCTTTTGCTTTTTCGATCGAGTTTAAAAAAGTAAAGAAAGAAAAAGACAAAACACTGTAAAACTATTTCGAGGCTTATACAACGTTTATTGCCAAGGAGGCTTATGTTCTAAAATTTTACATGGCTATTATTTGTTTAACCGTCCATTGTTGACATGTTACTTATTGAATAACTGTCAAAAACAGACCGTTAAAAATGTTATCCCCTTGTAAAGTTACGGTACACATTGGTCTAGATTTGACAAACCATTCCTACAACAAATCATAGATTCCCATCCTCGATCCTATATCGATCCTACTTACTAGAAAAGCTATAACAACCCATTACACATGCTACAAGTAAATCTCATTACGCCACGTGAGTATTTCATAATAATGCGTAGTTCTTATCACTATTCTGATATCTTTATTAGTTTAACCCAATTTTTGGTAGGTTTGACTACGTTTACCATTTACGAAAATCACGTGCGCAAAGAGGTCTTTTTTAACAGACTTTAAAAAGGAGGAGGTTCTCAACTCTGTTGTATTTTTTTGTTTGTTTATTACCCCATAACTTCGTGAACAAATTTTTTTATTTTTTTATTTGAAAGGATATGCTTACATATTGCGATCCCATTCTTTACAAAATTTCATTCGAATGTCGAGAAGTTGGTTTTTTATTTTGAAAGATTATGTATGGCTTAACCACTCTTACCATAACACGGGCACATAGAGGTCTACACTAACAGTGTAAATACAGATTTGATTTTATTAAAACGCGTTTGTTTAGTTTGGAAATTACTTCATGTATATGTTGAATTGACAATTTTGTTCTTTATCGAGATAATATTTTTTTTATTTTTTATAAATTATAATATTGCGTATCATCGTTGGCGTTGTAGATACTTAGTAGAACTTACCTATTATGGTACTTTTAAACGACTTCCAAAAAGGAGGAGGTTCTCAATTCGACTGCATGTTTTTTAATAATTTTTAAGTATGTTACGCGATTACTCCGCCAATTAAGAATCAATGTTAATGATTATTTTTTTGTTTGGTACAACATCTAGGTGGTCCCATATAAATTTTATCGAAATCGCCAAGCATTTTTTTAATATTAACCTATGTCTAAAAATTATTTACATAGTAATAATTTTATTTTAATTTATACTATTAATTTTTAAGTAATTTATGATACCTGATATACCTTATTGATGTTATAGTAGGTAATTACGCGAAAACATTTAGCTACAGATCGACCAACATATCTATAGATTTGGCAAAATGATGGAACTAAAGGTTTTCGACAGATGGCCGTCAGTTTTGTTAATTAAATACAGGATGGTGGCGCCCTCATTCAATTCTGCAGATAAGCTGGTAAAACTGTAACTGCAGCCAAGGCTTTTTATGAAATCATAAAGTGATGCCAGGATTTTGTATCCAACGTAACGGACCACCGCAGGCTGTTTTAATTCAAACTAACTTTGACGGATCGCTCACAAATTCTCAAACTTAAGTTATCTAAGACCGTTGTTTTGGTAAATAATATAGTTCTGGTTGACAGCTTGACGGGCAGGTTGTGACCCGCCTAAACCTAGTGATTTAGGTTTAGGCGGGTTTGACTGACCTCCATTCATCCTTGCCTCAAACGGGATATGTTAGTCATACGAATGTGGCGGGTCTTCGTATGACTCACCGAAATCTGACCAAGCAGCTTGAAATTGAACCAATTTCGATTGTTTCCTGTACTTGGACAAAAGTAGTACTTACACATTATCCCTATGGAAGCGTGTATGCTTCAACTACGGCAAAAATGCGTATGTCCGTCTGTCCGAATTTTGTCTGGTTAAATGTCATCTGCTACATGATTTGAGCTCGATGTATACAGGATCGCCCCCTGTCACATTTGGGACTGAATATCGTCAGGCGAAGTGTGGGTGTTATATAACATCTCTGCCAGCCCCTTCGGGGGAATTGCGTAACGATACACCTTCCTTTACAGGCCGTTTTCTCAATTAAAAAAAAAACAAAAACTGAATGTTAAAAAAAAATAGTAACTATGTATAATTAATGTCGAACCTGCTCACAAAATTTCGCGAGAATCTGTTGAGAAATGCGATCTGTAGAAGAGTATAGACACCGCGCTGGCCGCGAGATCTTCAGCTGACAGAGCCACAAGTATTTCACAGCCACGCCATCTTGTTTGATTGCGTTGTCTCATTTGGACAAAAAATAATTAGTTCTTGCAAATAAAGTGTTTTTTTCTCTTTCTCTCCAGCTGTGGCTTGGCGCGGCGTAGACGGCGGGCCGCGCCATGGGTAACAAGTGCTGCAGCCGCCGCCATGATCCAGACCAAAGACCAGTGGGTACGTCCCCTCCAAGTATGTATTCCTCTGTGACGACTTCTGTGCCTTACCTGCTTAACTAGATCAATCCAGCTGTACGCTAGAGGGTTCAAGTCTAGTTGCATTCCTAAATTCCTGCTGAAGATTTAAAAGCTAGAAAGCAATTTGATCAGGTTGTTCAGAGTTTGTAAGTCCCATAATCATGTGTGCGTAAAAATTTGTGATATTGAAATTATAAACACCATTTTCGCAAACCAAAAATAGTCTTCTACAATCTACATTACTTTGAAGACATGTAGCCCATAAATTGTTTTTATGATACCTAAAAATCAGTGCAATCCTTTCTTCAAGATGGAATTGTCAGAAATCCAATATTGCGATGATTGATGGACTCTGTAAGGGTTATGACGATAATATTATCGGATAAATGTCGTCTTGGGATCGACGTCAAAGACGATATGAGAGCTATACATTCAGGAGTAAAAATCGCGAGAGACGCAAATTTTTTACAAAACATCTTGAGCTGACAAAGTTTTATGACAGTGATCGTAACAACACTAATTTCTCATATTTGCCTAATCCAATCTTACTTGAAATTAGTCTGAGTTTTTTCAACTAACGTTACTCATTTGCTAGTTTAGTACTACCGTGTCGAAGTTACCCATTTTAGTGTATTTTTATCCCCGCACTTAAGTTTTTGCGGCCAAAACTCTGATCATTGGCTTTCAGGCAAACTCTTTTTATACCATCAACCGGAGCCATAATTCTTGAATACGTACAACAATAGCGTAGATTTTTTCGCACGATACTAAAGTTGCCCATTACCAGTAATTTACATGCATTTGTTACTGCTCCTCGAACGTTCGACTGCGAAAATACGTACGCTTTATTACTCTGTCACCGTAAAAGTGCTGTTCCTTTAAAACGGCTATGCGTATTTTTATCTATTGGCAGTTTATTACCACAAGGTACCGTTTCGAAGTTTTATATGGACTTAGCAGCCGACGCCTATAAGTTTTGAGGTCGTATCTATTGTTTAGAAACAATATTAATTGCACATCAATGGCGGTATGAATCGAATTGGATTGCGCTAGATTCAATGATAGTGCTGCTATATTAATTGGCTTCTTGTATTATTAGCCTTGACAGTTTTTAAGATCGTGCTAAGTCAATAGTGCTTTAGCAGTTTTTCCTTTCTGGTCATGTTTCGCAGATGGTGGTGGGATCAGTCTTTTTGTCGATACTTTTAATTATGTACTTCGATTTGTTTGACATCGTCCCCAGGTAGCTGGCATTCCCGTAAATACTAAGGCCTGAATTATACAGGCCGGCCATAGAGCGAAGATGCGGCGTGGAGCCGCTTTAAGACTTGTTTATACAAAATGGGAGAAAGCGACGTGTTTTTTCACACACGTGTCCATGCCGGCCGCATCCTCGCCTTACGTCCGACCTGTATAATTCATGCCTTAGCACTTACATATCTCCTCCTTATTTTGGGTTTGCTATGAATCTTGGAAAGCCCTTTTGTCTGCTCATGTAGTACCTACCATTTAATGAAAACTGTACTTAGCTAAACATTCATAGTAAACATCTTCTCGAATGTTCCAGTCTACCCGGCGTACAAGAACGAGTCGGGGTTCACCACATGCCCGACGTCTAACGACAACCGGTATACCAGCGAACCTGCAAACCCTCGCGCGCTTCGCCCGCCGGCCGACATCGTGCGCTTACGGAACCCTGGCAAATTAAGTAAGTATACATCCCCTGATGTATACTTACAGGAAAGCCAGCTGGCATCCACACTAAGAAATAATCGAGGTAAGGATCGCTGCAGCGCGACGTAAGGTTTGCTACATGTGCGACATGAGGTTCGCTACATACGCAACGCAAGGTTTGTTTTAAGGGCAACGTACGATTCATTTCACGCCCAAAATAAGGTTAAGCACATGCCCAACGTTTTCGCTACACCCTTTACGATTTTTGTTTGGGATCCACCACCATCTAAATCCAACGGTCACCTCTCTCACAACCGATTCCTCCTCTGCAATACCAATTCGAGCCGTTTAGGTGCCTTTCGGTTCAGATTTTAGTCTACTCTCTCCAGTTTACGTGAAAGAAACTAACAAACCTCTAACATTTATTCTTTACCTATCTTTCCAGGTATAACGAACGGCGGCCGACGAGTCGTGAAAGCGCTATGCGCGTACACGGCGCGAGCCAACTCGGACATCTCGTTCCGCAAAGGCGACCGCATGGAGGTCCTGAACGACGCGGAGACGGACTGGTGGACGGTGCTGCACCTCACCACGCGGCGAGAGGGGCTCGTGCCGGTCAACTTCGTGGCTGAGGAGACCTCGGTCGAGTGCGAGGAGTGAGTATTGCGTCATTGATACACAACTAATGCAGGAAGGAGTGCTCCTAGACGGGACATATTTTACTGCAATGCTGGCCCGGCAATATTGCGAGTGTTTTGAGTGTGGCCCGGCCATTCTAGGATGGCTGATCATGGCCGTGCTACAGTCAGTAATGTTAAGACAAAATTTTGAGGATGGGCCGGACATATATCTACCTATTAGTCATATATTTTTAGCATGGTTGATGATGGCCGGACTACAGTCGTCAATATTTCAGCAACACATTGCAATAAAATATGGTCCGTCTAGGAGCAGCCTAAGACAAAGGTTTTGGGGGTAGTTGTCTTGGCAACTTTGGTAAGGGTTATCAACATTGTCCTAATTAAGGCGCCGGTACTACAGCGAGCGGTCCAGTCTAGTAGTTTCAAGTTCACGGGACTTACAGAGACTGTCGCTGTCAAACCGCTCCTGTGACGGCGATTCAACGCCAAGGCATTGCGTGCATTACAATTTCAATGACGACAGATCGCAAAACTTTCGCCGCTATACCTACTTAAAATCAGTTGTAATAGAGATTCATGACTGAGCATCGTTTTAGAATGCGGTCTTAGGACTGGGATTATCCTCTTCATATTTATAACTGTTGGAAGGGTATATCTAAATAATGACTATCAGTTCCAAATTAACTTGGCTATTGTGGAATGTCTTTCTTTTTACTAACGAAGTTGAAATATACTAACAAATAACTACTAACACAAGCATGTACGACGTACGTTCGATAAGCTAATCTACGCTAAAAACTGCAATTCAACTTCCTCTAGCAAGAAGTGACATGCGAAAACGAGACAAAGCACGTTTTCTACGGAAACAAGCAAGGACGTCTGGATACGACTAGACAGTACTCCTCGAAAAACAGTACACAATTTCCGTATTGATTGATGCTAACACTTCTTTCTCTAGGATAAAATCTACCAGCCAATTAATAGCCAGTACGTGTATTTCGATGATACCAGCTTACTAACCTTACACTTCGCAGAGCCAACTGTTACTATCGCTGTATCTACGCTACGGGGCCGTCAAAAACCGGTGGTGGCATACACCCACAATACCCCACTAACCACGAACTTTCTGCTAAAGGCAACCATCATGTTGCAGTTGGTTCTTCCCCCACGTGTCAAGAAAGGAAGCTGACAAGCTACTGCTGGCTGACAACAACCCCCGAGGGACGTTCTTGGTCCGACCAGCGGAGCACAATCCTCACGGGTTCAGCCTCAGCGTCAAGGACTGGGAAGAAGGACGGGGGTACCACGTGAAGCATTATAAGATCAAGCCGCTGGACAATGGAGGGTTTTACATAGCAACAAATCAGACGTTTCCAAGCTTGCCGGCGTTGGTTATGTCGTATACGAGTGAGTTGATTGGTTTTTAGCTTTCTCTATTGTAGATTGCTTTTGTTGATGGATAAGGCTTTGCTGTGTGTTCACCAGCTTGTACGACTTTGAAGGCGCTGAACAAATAACATCACTAATTGAAAAAAAAAACAAAAAATTAAAGATTATTGCACTGCTTATCTTATTGATTTAAGCAAATAATATTGCTTTTTTTTAAATAATCTTTATTATTAAAACTTTATTCCTATTGATAATTAACTCGCCTTCCTTTTTACACACAACTTTTTCATTGAAGCTACAGAGGCAACTGAGAACCTCACTTCCGCTGATTTCTTAAGGCCCGGCTACACGCTCAATCTTACTTTCACAACTTCCAATTTGCACAAGCAAACATGTGCGTTATGACGGCAAAACGATATACCGTACTAATGGCACAAAACGATATACTTATTGCACATGCAAGACGATGCATGTAGCTGGACCAGGATTTTGCGCATGCAAATCGCTGTCATATGGACAATGCACCGCAAATAAAAAGCGCATCATATTATTTGTGCCAACTATTGCACAAATCGCTGCGTGAAGCTGGGCCTTTAGCGGTTAAATACGAAGGTAGTTGGCGGATTAAAATTTTATTGGCAATTAAAATTTTTAGAGGCTTCTACGAGCTAACTTCCACTATAACTCTCTCTCTCTCTTTCTCTCTATCTCCCTTTCTCTATATCTTCTCATTACATTCTTAGAGGCGTCTGCGAGCTAACTTCCTATAACTCTCTCTCTCTCTCTCTCTGCCTGTCTTTATATTTCCACATCTTAGGCTCTTGGACTTAAGCAAGCCTAATCCAGACAGCTTTTAACAGAACTCATCTCTAGACTCCCATTAACCCAATTAGACAACGCTATCTCAATAAAAGATATTAACACGTTTCCAGAGAACGCCTTAGGGCTCTGCCACGTGCTCGCGCGGCCGTGCCCGAAGCCCGAGCCACAGATGTGGGACCTGGGACCGGAGCTGAGGGACCAGTGGGAGATACCCCGGACAGAGATACAGCTCATCAGGAAACTGGGGCAGGGGAACTTTGGAGAAGTCTACTATGGGAAATGGCGGAATAACATTGAGGTAAGGACTGGCAGGGAAACTGTTTTCAGAAGTGGGATTAAATGTTGATTCGGTAGTCAATTTTATATTATTGTTTCCTTTGGAGTTAATCTTCCAACAAGGTTGCGTTAAATGTTTAACGCTCCTGGGGAGGGGGAATAGAAAGAAACAGAGCGAGAGTGAATGCGTGGCACTCGAACACATGCGCGTAGTATACCAGTTACAGGCCAGCGCGAGCGTTAGCAACGAGCATCCAATATTCCAACGTAAGAGGGAAAGAAATATACACAGAAGTTTCACTTCTTCCGCGCGGAGGGACTCCACGCACAATTTTTTCATTTCTTTTGCTTTGGCCGTAAAAATTGGAGTTTGCTTTTAGAGGAAACTTGATTTTCAGAAGTGGGATAATAATGTTAAGTCTATTTTTCCAAAGTAGGTAGTATCTTAGTGTAGGGTCTTTTATTTGGATAAAATACAGTTTGAGACAGCCATACTACAGAATAGTATAAAGAAGCACAACAACCGCTAGCTAAACTGTATTTTTAATAATCTACAAAAATAGGAATGGGAATTCGCGACAAAGAGAATCCATGAGAGAGCACATAATATTAGTAGGAAGTAGGATTAGTAGGATTGTATAAAGTAAAACCAACCAAGTTCGTATAGGCTGAGAAGCTAGCCCAGCAGACCTAGCATGCAAAAAGCGACGACGCCGACGGTATTTCGACTCTTTTATCGAGACAGACGTATGTTTTTACGTAGCCTTGTCACGTTCTCACACGACAAAAAGTGACGAGAATAATTTTGCCGCGCGCGCATGCTAGGCTTGCTGATGTGAGAGTTTCTAGGCCGCCCGAAGGTATCTGACATGGCTTAACTGTTGCTGTTACAGAACAAGCAATTCTAATTTAACGTGACATCCGAGCCACGCGCTCAATTGTGTTTTTAAGCAGAAGGAAATAACCTAATGTTTACATTCCAGGTGGCTGTGAAGACCCTGCGTGAAGGCACGATGTCCACCCAGGCTTTCCTCCAAGAAGCAGCTATCATGAAGAAGTTCCGCCACAAGCGGCTCGTCGCGCTCTACGCGGTCTGCTCTCACCAGGAACCAGTCTACATCGTACAAGAGTACATGACCAAAGGTTCCCTCCTAGAATTCCTCAGAAACGGAGAGGGGAAGTTCCTCCAATTCGAGGACCTAGTCTACGTCGCAGCTCAAGTCGCCTCCGGAATGGAGTACCTAGAATCTAAAATGTTGATACACAGAGACTTAGCCGCTAGGAACGTGTTAATAGGTGAAAATAACGTCGCTAAAATATGTGACTTTGGGCTCGCTCGGGTCATAGAAGATAATGAGTACTGTCCGAAGCAGGGGTCGCGGTTCCCTGTTAAGTGGACGGCGCCCGAAGCCATCATCTATGGGAGGTTCTCGATAAAGAGCGACGTTTGGTCGTACGGTATACTGCTAATGGAACTGTTCACGTTTGGCCAGATACCGTACCCGGGCTTGCACGGGAAAGACGTCATTGAGCAAGTGGAAAGAGGGTACAGAATGCCGAAACCGGTGGGGCATTACCTCCCCGACGATATATACAGACTGATGCTGCAGTGTTGGGACGCGATACCCGAGAAGCGACCGACTTTCGAATTCCTGAACCACTATTTCGAATCGTTCACGGTGACCAGTGAAATGCCGTACAGAGAAGTGCAAGACTAGTGCTGTGATATAGAGATGTAAAGTGCGAAGTGTAGGGTCCTCTTAGCTAATCGGGGAGAGCGTTGCGTGCGTGACGTCATCGCGGACGTTGGACAAATCGAATCATTTTATGATACCGCTCTGAAATAGATTTGACGATAATAAAAATAGTATAGTTTCTGACTCAAAACTAAAGTCAATTTATTAACCACAAGAACGTGCATTCAATGGAATAGCATTTGGACTTTTTGCCTGACTACGGTAAAGCAAAAAAGAGGGTTCTGTTTTTTTTCTAAAAGCTATAAACAACCTTCATTAAAATACCATTTTAGCACAAGTTTTTTTCAGATACTAATGTTCTGTAATGACGTTAACACGCACGCAATTGCAAATTCCACGTTTTTAGTATTTTTATACTCAAAGTTAATTAACAAAAACGTTACAGGAACGCGTGAGCTTCTTTATTGGTCGACGGCTTTTTCAAATTCTTATTTTGTGTTTGACATTTTATATAAACCGACGAATGGTACGTTCTTACAGAATTATGAATGAATCCATTGCAATATGAATTACCCTTTACGCAATAGTCAGCTAGAAACATAGATTACCCTCTACAGATACAAAATCTTAGACCCGACGCAGTTACAAATTTTGAGAAAAGCGCGGGTTGCGGGGACACAGAATTTGAAAGATATTGTAAGATTTTTTTCATAGGTGCATTCGGTTCGAGTACGGAATCTACAGAGGGTAAACTATGTTTAATTATGTGTGAATTACAAATCATGTATGCTAAGTCCATTGAAATTAAAAAATAAGTATTTATAGACGTAAAATATCACTTTCTATATTGTTTGTAGCTCTTAAGCACAAGTAGTTTTGTTGCGTTTTGTACAAAGAAATTGTTCTCTACGACTTAAGCAATAAGGTTTAAAATCGACACGATATTTTCATATTCTAAACTGAGATGTGATATACATAATTATTTAGTTGTCATATCACATAAGGCCCGACACTGTAGAATGAAGATCTCGAGTCCCTTCATTGACAGCATATTTTTTTTCATTTAAAATCTAAATGCAATCATTGCTCTGTTTTTACTGTGGCATGGTGCGGTTGACATGACAGTCATATTTATTCCGTTAATTTACTATCTAATAATTTACTATAGGTACATATTATTATCCTATAATAATATAAAAAGCAAAGCTTAAAAAACCGACTTCCCATTTAAACAATTTTTAGACTTTTGTTGATATTTCAAAAAATGCTTGACCGATTTCGATAAAAAATTATATGGGACCACCTCTAAAGTATGATCTACCAAACAAAAAAATCATTAAAATCGATTCATAATTGGCGGAGTAAACGCGTAACATACTTATAAAAAAAAGAGACCGACGAATTGAGAACCTCCTCCTTTTTTTGAAGTCGGTTAAACATGATTCCGTATTAGTGCAGTGATATTTAGGGTGCCGCTGAAGTTTTAGTGTTGTTTTAAGTCGTGATTTAAAAATCTCGGGAACTTATAAACGTGAAAACGATTTGTCTAATGTCACCCGCATCATGTTACAATTAAAATAATATAATTATAACCGAAAATTTCAACCTTTCAAATGCTACTTCCTTTGCAATACATGCCCTCATTTTAAATGATTTCAATTGTTTTCCTCTAACCACTCGTATAGAAATTTGTCACTAATGAAAGCGTACGATCTTTACTTCTGGGGTTTCCCATATTAACAAGGAGAAATTGATAATTTAATTTTTGTATTTGAACATTTTGACACGTGAAAATGTTTCTATACTGCTGTTATGTGTAGCCATTGGCATCCATGGCCCGTTTAATAAAACAAACTAATCTAAAGGAGTCAACTCACCAAAGTTGCCAACACAGCACGGCGACCTAAAATTTTGAAGACGGCGCCGGCTTTGTTTCAAAGGAAGCCCTGCGGTTAAAAAGATTCCTGTGTTATTCCGGACATTGTATCAAATTTAATCCAGATCCGTTCGTCGTTCTGGCGTAATTGTGTAACAAACATCCAAACATCCATCCATCCACACATCCATTATAATATTAGTGAGAAGAAATAAACTCGGCCGTTTTGCGAAATAAAGTCTCCAACTTCAAGTCGCCGGGCCGAGTCAGCGGCGTCGGTGTGTAGACTCATTAAAACTGCAACCATAGTATAGAAATTTTGATAGATGTCGCTAGACCATAGTCGCACTGCTCCCTAGTATACGCGCGCGACTAAATTCTTCTCGTCTCTTTTTGTCTTGGGAGAACGTGACAAGGCTATGTGTAAACATACGTCTGTCTCGATAAAAATAGTCTACTTACCGCTGTCGCGTTTCGTGTGCTAGGCCTGCTGGTTTATAAAGAAAAAAATCTACGAACATTTAATGTACTCATGTACACACACATGCGGTTTTAATCAGGCTTCCAGCTTAACTGAACCTGCACCAAGAATTAAAAGCTTCAAATTGTAACAAATATTTTTCTTTCTTCGAACGGGAAGAGCCATTCTGGCTTTTATGAAAATGGATTCTTTGCTATTTAATTAACAGTAAACAGTCTAGTTTCAAGGCTCTGTTAGCTAATTATTTCAGTTTGCAAATTATAAAATCTAATAAAATAAATACATTATTTTCTTCGTCTAAAATAATTATAGGAAGCGAAAAGTTGCAGATTGGTTTTCATAAAATAAAGTTGAGTTAATTTAAGTTTTAGTTTATGGTCAATATTATTTATCAAGCAAGGAGCATCAATGCTGTCCATCTGTACCCTTCATGTAAAGAGAAAGACAAATAAACTAGCTTTAGGACCATATACCAAAGAGTTATTTGTACATTAAGAGCGGACGGTAGTTGTAGAAAGAATCGTATTTAATTTATAGTTATAGTATATTGTGACCTGTATATTGTTATTTTGACCAATATTCTCCCGGCGACCTGCTACAGTCGAAATTTAAAAGTTGTAAAAAAAACTCAAAATTTACTCAATACTTTTTGGTTTCGACTGTGGCCATGTGTTTAAATTATTATGGAAATGTTATGAATGAACGAATTGTAATTTTGACTGATTGAAAGCTGGTAGCGCTGGTAGTAAGGTAACATGACAAGTTGAGCAAACATTAACCCTCTTGCTAATAAAAGTTTATAGCCTCTGAATAGTCATTCACCCCCTTAACAATAAACGTATAGAATCGGAAGAGTAATACAGTGTTTTGTCTTTTTTGATTGAGTATAAAAAATAAAAAAAAATAAAAAGACAAAACATTTTAAGCATACCGAGGCTATACAACGTTTATTGCTGTTTTCCTTTACTTTTTTTTAAATTTTGATTTCTGTCGAAAACACTAAAAACTGAAAAAATATTCCGAAACTACGTTTATTAGTAAGGGGGTCATTCTCGACCTGCCGGCCGCTAAATACTCGATCGATCGTTCGGTCGGTTACTAAATGGGAATGTTTATCTCTGTTCACTGCCTAAAAGTATTACTATGCTTTACCTTTTTAATCTTTTTGTCCTAGAAAATTGTAAAAAGCCAATAAAAATAGTGTCTTAATACATTCCAGATATTCAAAACACGTTAAATTTGAACACTTTTGTATGAAAAATGTTTAGATTTTTAAGATTTTGTACATACAATCAAAAAATAAATGTCATTGATATAAATAAAGTATTTTATTTTTGTAGGCGTGTACCTATAATAACATCAAAATCAGCATAATAACATAAATTAAAATAAATGTAAAATCACATGATTTAAAATACACTTTCAGTGCCCTGAGGCTGCACCCAATCATTGTCTTACAACAACACACACACACACACACACATGCATGTCATGTCTGTATAGTGTCAAATTTCGTATATCACAATACAAAATACATGGAATTAAATCTATTATACAATAAATGCTATCCAGTTTCAAACATTTGGTATGTACCTGTCCTACTCCATGCCACCATCCATCTTGTTTTGATTCTATCCGAAGGTTGACTGGAAGACATTGCTTTTAAAGCGCCTGTTACACGATGGACAACCGCGTCGGACCGAGGGTGGCCTTGGTCGGCGACTATTTGGAAATTTGGCTGTAAACCGCCTTTGACACGGTAGTAAACCACTAATGTCGCCTCTGTCGGGATGCTGTCGATCGTGTAGCAGGCGCTTAGGCGATAAGACTGCCCATTGCTCTGGTGCTCCTAGACGGACCATATTCGCACTGCAATACTGGCCCAGCAATATTTTGAGCGTGGCCCGGCCATATTTTAAGTTCGGCCGGGTCATTTATTCATACATTTCGAGCATAGCCGACGGCCGGGCTATGCTAATATTGCCAGTATTGCCAGGTGAGTATTGCAGTAAAAATATGGCCTGTCTGAAAGCGCCCTAAGATTATAAATAACCGTATATACTTAAAAGATTGTTTAAGTGATACTTATTTATCATCATCATGTTATCAATATGTTTTTAGCTACACTTACTGCGTATTCAGTTACATAATTTCTAAATTTTTGTTATGTGCGCATTATTTGTTCCTAGTACGAGTAGTTCCAATAGCTGAAGTTAATAAAGTAATATCAGACGGTTCACTCGAATGAATGTTTACTCGAGTGAATGCTTCATTCTTCTTTTATTCCATGTTCACACGGTTTAAGCGCTTACTACACTTTGCGATCTGTAGTCTGTCTGGCCCTCTGTGGCCCTATTCGGAGATTTGAGATTTTCATCTCACCTTTTTTCCTCCTTGTTGCTCTCGTTTGAAACGTCATAGGTGTGAGAGTGACCAAGATAAAATCTCATCTCATCTCACGCGCAGGAATAGCCCCCGTGTTTTTGACGCGTGAGATGAGATTGGTCTCCTCCTGTCTTGATTTGTCACAACTCATATGACCTTTCAAACGAGAGACAAAAACCAGAAAATATCTCTAATTGTAAGAATAGGGTCCTTGGCTGCATACTAGGTAATGTATAGATACTCTTTTGAAGATAATAGAAGGCGCGAACTAGACTCCAGACGAGACGACCTTAAAAATAGACCGCCTTCAAGTATTGTCTACAATTAACGGTACCTTAACATATGCGCAAACATATGCTCATGGGCGTACCCAGGGGGGGGGGGCAGGGGAGGGCAGCTGCCCCCCCTTGAAAATCTCGCAGAACATGTATGAACTCGCCTAATTACTAATTAAAGTGTAAACGGGTTATGCTATAACTTTTAAATAAACCGCGCAGTAGACACTGACAAAATGCACGATGCAATAGGGACCTTGCATCCAAATTTTAATGACATGCACAGAGGATGGCCACCGAGGGAGTTTTAGTGGGTCAATCCCCACATAACCCGGATGCACCCCAATAACATCCGGGCATCTTTTTTAGAAAATCCCCCCCCCCCCCCCCTCAACAAAAACAAAAAAAGGTGTGTTTATGTAGTGTGTATGACAAAACAGCCGCGGACGACCCGACCTAAAAAATCTGACTTGCCCCCTCCTACGCCAGAAGCTGGGTACGCCCATGCATATGCTACACGCATATGTTTGCTCACTTTTAAAGTCAAGATAGGGTGTACCAGTGGTACCAGTCACATGAAGGCACGCGAACGAAACCTTCCTCTGCCATAGCAGAGACTGGTCGCCGTAGCCGAAATCGGCGAGGAACCATAGATAGAGATTAGGTAATCCTACTAATATTATAAACGCGAAAGTTTGTAAGAATGGATGGATGGATGTTTGTTACTCTTTCACGCCAGAACGGCTGAACAGATCTGGATAAAATTTGGCACAGAGATAGATTATAGTCTAGAATAACACATAGGATACTTTTTAACCGCGGGTGAAACCGCGGGGCTCAGCTAGATATAATAAGAGATATAGCAGAAGAGAGAGAACAGAAGAGAGATATAGCATTCAGCAACAAGAAGCCAATGGATGCTAAAGCAAGACCGAAATAAGTCATTTACAATAAGTTCGAGAGAGACGGATAACGATGATGTCACGTGTTCGCTGAATGCTAGACCTTATTATTTTGGATCATGGCTCAAGGCAGCCTCACTCCGAGCCGTGCATTTGATGGAGACGGGCGTGTCGCCGTGGATCGCAATAGACCGCTGTTAAACTTATGAAATTATATGACTGTTACCGTGTTCTCTGGGATCCGTTATAAAAAAAATTACGATTATCCACCATCGATGCTTCCGTTTTTGCATAGCTTTTTGTTGGTTTCTCTTTTTTTAATTATGGTTATTGCTATTAAAGCAGCAGCTACTCAACGTACGTCTGGTGCCATCGCGTTTGGCTTCAAACTGCGCACGTTCTGGATCAAGCTGAGGTGCCACTAGTCGTTGCCTCAGAGCGAGCTGCCTTACACTGAGGCTGTTTGCTTTAAGTCGAGACTGCTCGACCAGAGCGTGCCTCTAGCGGATACCCAGCTCCTAATGAACGTTCTGTTTTCAATCCGTTTAATTTTTGGTTTATTCGGAGCGCGACCGTAGAAACTATTATCTATTCTGTGACGCGAGTGAAAGATGCGAATGCAGAAGTGCAACATAGTTCGATCTGGATGGCTATTCTTACACGTGAGATGAGATGAGATTTTATCTTGGTCACTCTCACACCTATGACGTTTCAAACGAGAGCAACAAGGGCGAAAAAAGGAGAGATGAAAATCTCCAAATCTCCGAATAGGGCCACTGGAGGGCTATTCCTACGCGTGAGATGAGATGAGATTTTATCTTGGTCACTCTCACACCTATGACGTTTCAATCGAGAGCAACAAGGACGAAAATAGGTGAGATGAAAATCTCAAATCTCCGAATAGAGCCACTGTTCGCTAGTGAATTCATTCAAGGCTCTTGTTTCATTTTGCGTTCAGACATTACAATTCGATTGAATGGTGCCGAATGAAAGGCGAAAATTGACGAAAAATGAAGCGTCTGATATCAACTCAATTGCCGCGCCAGCGCGACTTCTTTTACGCACTCTTTCAAATTTCAACAAAAAACTGGCTTGCTACCTATATTCGTTCGCCAATTACAATGGTAGTCTAATAAGTGCCTTAAATTCACAAAAATATGCGTAAAACTAGATAAAAGTAAATAGGCTATACAATTCAATATTTGTCTGATATTCATCTAACTGTCTATATATCTTAGTAACCTAATAATTGAGCTATCTACTTCTATACCGTATCAGAATACATTTTGGTTTTAATCCTTAAATACCTATACTCTGAACTGTAATAGCTATTCATATATTGCCAACATCTTTGGATAGGCATTGGAACATATCCTGGATTCTTTTTGCTATAGTGATTTAAATATATTGCCAGTACTACTAGAAGTCCAGACCACACGTATCTGGAAATAGAAAGGAAATAATTAATAAAATAATAATAAATCATTATTGTAGACTAATGTGACTATTGTATTGTTATTGAATTGATTTAAGAAGCGATGACAGCCTAATTGGAGAAGGCCTGCCTCTTAAGCCAGGGGGTGCGGGTTCGAATCCAGCCGACGGCACGCACCAATTTGTTCATTGTGTGAATATATGTGCGTATTGTATGACATCTGCTGCATGACTGGAGCCCGGTGTATGGCGACAGGCTCGCCCCCTGTCACATTTGGGACTGAATATCGTGCGCCCAAGTGTGGGTGTTGTATTACACCTCTGCCAGCCCCCTCGGGGGAAAGGCGTGACGATATTTTGTATATTGTTATTGTGTATTGAAGAAATAACAATTGCAAACTTTTTGTAGTTTGTCCCTTTTTATATTGTGTTGTGTACAAAATAATAATACGAGTACACTTCTTGTTTGAAGACAGCTTTTTTTTTTAGTTAGGCATCGCACATGGTTTGCAATTTAAGTAGCTAATGTCAATGTACTAATGTTAACTACATGCTAATGTTACTACATTTTGTAGAAAAACCAGTCACACAAGAAACTTTTTGAATAAACCAGCCATAAAAGTAATTTACAGGAAAAACACCAGTCACAGAAATAACTTGCTGTTAAACCAGTAGTTCATAGAGTTCATAGTAGTAACTTATTGAAACAACAAATCATAATAGTAACATAACACATTGTCACACCTTTCCCCCGAAGGGGCTGGCAGAGGTGTACAACACTACACTAACTGATGATATTTAGTCCTATATGTGACTGGGGGCGAGCCTGTCGCCATACACCAGGCTCCATTTACGTAGCAGATGACATTAAAATATGCACATAGGTTCACACAATTAACAAATTGGTGAGTGCCTTTGGGTCCGAACCCGCTTTCTCCGGCTTGACAGGCAATATTAACATAATGAAACAACAAACCATGAGAGTAACTTATTGGGACAATCCTTCCTACTAATATTATAAACGCGAAAGTTTGTAAGAATGGATGGATGGATGGATGGATATTTGTTACTCTTTCACGCCAGAACGGCTGAACAGATCTGGATGAAATTTGGCACAGAGATAGATTATAGTCTAGAATAGCACATAGGCTACTTTTTAAACGCGGGTGAAACCGCGGGGCGCAGCTAGTAGATCATAAAACTAAGTTGAAACAACCAGTCATGAAAGTAACTCACTGGAAGACAAACGGCTTGCTGAACAGCAGGAAGGATATGATGATAGAGACTGCCTTCCGCATGGTGGTAACTGTGACGGCGACCGTGGCGCCCGATATCCTCACCAGCGTCAGCACCGCCTGCAGCCCGCAGTACCCGCTCACACTCAGCAGGAGTACATTGGTGTAAATTGTTAAGGAGTCCTGAAAATACAACAGGCAAAAAATATATTCAAAAACAGCAGATTTATTAAAAGTACTAAAACACTATTATAATGTGGGCTTAGATCACTTCGGGATTATAACGATCAAGCTGTTTAGGCTGTAATAGGTCGCAATGAAAATGAGTATTATTATATGTATATTAAAAACAGCAGATTTATTAAAAGTACTAAAACACTATTCATGTGGGCTTAGATCACTTCGGGATTATAACGATCAAGCTGCTTAGGCTTTAGTAGGTGGCAATGAAAATGAGTAGTAGATTATAACATTTCGTCACGCCTTTCCCCCTAAGGAGCTGGCAGAAGTGTAATACAACACCCACACTTCGCCGGACGGTATTCAGTCCCAAATGTGACAGGGGGCGAGCCTGTCGCCATACACCGGGCTCCAGTCAGCAGATGAGATACAATACGCACATATTTTATGTTCACACAATGAACAAATTGGTGCGTGCCGTCGTCGGCTAGGTTCGAACCCGGTCCGTCTGGCTTGAGAGGCGGGCCTTCTCGGCATTAGTAGATTATAGTAGTTGATTATACATTTAACCTAGTTCCTTAACGTTTCCGCCAGGTGCGCTTTAATGAAATGTATGAAGCCAAACAAAACGAAAAAATCTTTTTAGAAAATATCAAAACTCGCCGTAAGGGTGCAGGAGTACAGAAAAGGCCATAGGGTGCATTCCCCAATACAGTTTGATTCTGAAAAAATTACAGGTTCTGTGGGATTGCAGGTAAAACCACAGACCCCAGCTAGTTTCTTAATAAATGCTTAATAATTAATGCTCACCGTACTGCAGTACACAATACCATCCCTTAAAACACCACTCGCCCCCGTTATCACAACTAAGTAAACGCATGCTATGGCGTACGAGAAAAATACAACTTCATTGTTAGACGCCTGGTGCTGCTTCATAGCCTTCTCTTGCACATTGCCGATAATGGCATCGCAGAGCAAAGCCATGGATATTACCAGAACGCCAATGGCATCAAAGTTTGGAGATGTTTGTGAATCAGCTGCAATATAAAAAACTTTTTTGTAACCCATGCTTTAATTGAAATTAAAGAAATATTCTTCTATGCTATATACAGTGTAACTACAACTCACCAAGCAAAAAAAAACCCAGGATTATTTTAAATTTATTTATTTTATTATAGGCAAGCAGCCTAGGGCTAATGTGCCTATATCACACTGTTGAATTAAAATTGTCTAAATTCACTACATGCTTACACACAGTTATTGTTTATTTCCAAGTTTAAATGTTTGTCAGAAACATTAGCTTTGGGTGCAAGCAGCCATTAAGCCGGTTCTTAAATGCATTGATGGATTTAACAGTGATCACATCCTCAGGCAACTTATTCTGTGAACTACTCTGATGCTGAGAATGTGGCAAGCAGTATTTGTGTTGGCTGACACATGCTTGATCTTCATGCTATGGTTTCATTCATTGTGTTTAAACAATTAACTATTTTACTAGTTATAATATAGTGTGGTGCAGTTAACACTGTTTATGCTTAGCACAGTAGTATTTTGTATTCTTACCTAATGTAAACATAGTCAATCCAATGCACATTAACACGGCTGTAGCATAGTCTAAGAACCCATACTTCTTGTTTAATATGATGATGCTCCCAATCATCACTGGAATGAGTTTGCAGCTCTTAAATATCAGCTGTGTGGGGTAGTTGAGGAAGCTCAGAGCGAGGTTTGAAAACGCCATAGTACCTAGAGTTAAAGCCGCTAGTAGGGCATAGGTTCTGATTGGAACTCTGAAAAATAAAGAGTACTTGAGTACTTGTTATGACTACTATAATATTAAAATGTTTTGCTATTATACTAGCTGTAATTTTTTTATATTTGATGTTCGATCTTATGTGATGTGTGTGTGTGATCAATGATGAATCAATATGATAATGATTTTTAAACACATTTAGCTTGGAGTGGCAAGTGGCTCAGAGGATGCTGCCAAAACACTGTCAGTTGCTTAAATCAGAATCAGAATTAGAAATATTGGCAACATGCTTTCAATGAGATTGGCAATACATAGATGACAAATATTTTAGAGTAATCTATACTGTTTAATTTGAGTATCTATGTCAAAATAAAAGATGCTATAGGCATTTGCTTGTTGCTCATAATAGGATATCAATATTTCAATAAACAATACTTACTTCCGTTGTATGGGATTTCTTATCAACGACTCAACATAGCTGAGTGCTGTTGTTATCAGAAACTGTACTAGAGTAATATAAAAACTGACGGGCTTTACTTCAGGTTTGGCGAATATCAATTCTACAAAATATCCGTATGCCAGATAGCATATTAGGACAAAGACTGTGGAGCATATAAACTGTGTCAATTGACTGTATGGTGTCAGATTAAAGCATAGTATGTTGATTTCGGCTTTAGGATCATCTTTCTTATTGGGATTGTTGATACTAATAACAGTATCTTTGGGTAAATCCATTATGTACCAGGTTCAATAGAGTTCAGGCTATGATGACATAGTGGAAACTTCTGAAAGAATCAGACACATTATTATTTTATGCGTTAAAAAAGCGCCTAATTTTCATGCATGTTTGTACATTTAGATTATTATGTTCATTTTATTTTACTCTAAGGCCTTTAAATATTTAGCAAAGATGCGATAGCAAGTAAAGATGACGTAGCTCGCCGTGCTACGTGTATTTGGCAATGTTTCAGAGTATGTAGTTATAAATTTAAAGTACATAATAATTTTCACACGTAATCAATATTTAGCACCGGTACATCTGTTATAAAAATAACAAATAGGTACTTACTTACGCACAATTTGAAATGTAAATTCCAAGAATTAATGAACAATTCATGCAGATGTATTTGGATTTTTTTAATTAAGCATTTAATTCTATTATCTAGTTATACAAGTTCAATTCAAGTTTCAAAAAATTCAACAAAATATTATAAATAGGGAGAGCGTTTTTTTCACGACATTGGCATGTCTGGGCTGTCTGGCACAACATTACAGCCCAGCCATGTACGTACGTATTACGTGACAATTGACATGGCTTCGTATGTTCGTATTAAACATGCACTGACTGTGCAAAGGTGTGCCGGAGATTATGCACACCAACTTTTGTACTACACTGTTCCTTGTACATTACATGGCATCGTATGCTTGCTGTACAAAACGTAGACGGATTTGAAGAGGATGTGCAAAATTGCCCGTACAAAATGTTTTACTCTCTCACACCTATGACGTTTCAAACGAGAGCAACAAGGACGAAAAAAAGTGAGATGAAAATCTTAAATCTCCGAATAGGGCAGGGGGGCTATTCCTGTGCGTGAGATGAGATGAGATTTTATCTTGGTCACTCTCACACCTATGACGTTTCAAACGAGAGCAACAAGGACGAGAATAGGTGAGATGAAAATCTTAAATCTCCGAATAGGGTCCCAGGGCTACTGTGGTATTGCTAGTGACCGGGGAAGCCATAAAGTACGACCATAAATAATATCCGGCCCAATTTTATTAGCCCGTTATGTAAATTGTACATCGCTTCGTATACTCGGGCTGTACCACAGATTTCAATACAGTAGGAAGTATTGAGAGCTGTACAACCAAATGATGTCGGTTGTAAACATAGTCAAAGGATCTCTTTCCACGGTCGTGAAGGACTCGACACACCGACTAACGACAAATAATTTATGGATGACTAAGCCGTATGGCCTCAAGGCTTTAGCGTACCCGATGGATAGGAGAAACTTACAAAAAAGCAAACTCGCCGTTGTCAAGTCAACTTGTCAAACAAAGAAAGGAAAGGAATTGGCACTTGTTCTGTTCGCTTTTGCTCAGTTTTCTACAAAATTCTGTTGTATTTAGTGTTGTTTTTAATCCCATATGCGACAGTACGTGTTTCAGAACTTTCAGACGCTTAACTCATATGCTACATTCTCAAAAAAAGTTATTTGCGACCGATTCAGTAGTGAATCAACTTTCATTTTTCAGATAATATAATCAACCAGACAAACTGGATTGAAGACAATGATGGATTCGGACTCGTCCGGTGCGGACTTCTGTCGATTTTGCCGCTCAGAGGCATCATCCGACCGGCCCCTATACCACCCCTGCATCTGCACAGGGTCGATAAAGTGGATTCATCAAGAATGTCTCGTGCAATGGATGCGTTACTCCCGGAAGGAAATCTGCGAATTATGCGGACATCGTTTCTCGTTTATGCCGATTTATTCGCCGGACATGCCTCGGAGGTTGCCAATCCGCGATGTAGTCGGTGGCCTCGTTACATCCGTGGCGTCGGCTGTGAAAGACTGGCTGCACTACACGCTCGTGGCTCTAGCGTGGCTCGGCATAGTACCTCTCACCGCCTGTAGGACGTATCGTTGCCTGTTCTCTGGGTCACTCGACCCAGTTATTTCACTGCCATTCGACATTGTCTCTGCTGAAAATCTTGCAAAAGATGTGTTTTCTGGCTGCTTTGTTGTGACTTGTACTCTATTCTCATTCATTGGTCTTGTGTGGTTGAGAGAACAAATCATGCATGGTGGGGGGCCGGACTGGATGGAAAGAGAAAACTTGCCGGCCCCAGCACCAGAAGATGTAGCATTGCCCGATAATAACAATGAGAGAGTGAATGAGGATGTGGGGGAAGACTTGGCAGCAAGAGAAGAGGGTAATAATGCTGGAGGGGGGGAAGATCCTTTAGTAGGAGATGAAGATTGGAGAAACCCAATGGAATGGGATCGTGCCGCAGCTGAAGAGCTGACATGGGCTCGCCTGTTGGGGCTTGATGGCTCTATGGTGTTTCTGGAGCATGTCTTCTGGGTGGTTTCTCTAAACACACTATTTATCGTCATTTTTGCATTTTGTCCATATCACATTGGGAAGTTGGGGACAGCAATGGCAGGTGTATCAGCAGAAGGTCCATTTGTAGGACCACTGACTGCTTTAGCTGGCTATGTTCTGGTGGGGGGGATACTGGCAATACTACACGCAGTGGCCTCCTTGCTACGTCTCCGTAGTGCCAAGAAAGCTCTCGGTTTCTGCTATGTTGTTGTGAAAGTTGCCCTGCTGTCTGTTGTTGAGGTAAGCCATGTTCTGAATTTTAAATTTTGAAATGTTATCCATACACATTCTATCCTACCTATGTTATAAATGTGAAAATTTGTGTACTTGTTTCTTCTTGACACACAAATGGATGGATGTATTTTGAGGAAACTTTGTTTGGAGGTAGCTTAAAATACCATTTTACCATGCGTAAACGCATGGTAAAATTAAGACAGGCAGTTTTAGGAAAAAGTACATAAGAATGAATGAATGATGAATTTTGATGAAAATTATGTCACTGGTACACTATCCAGTAATCTATATTAAAATTGAAATTGTTAACCTTTGCTGTTGTCTGACTGCCGGTAATGAGTGAGTAAATGAAGATATGTAAAACATTCACTTGGTGATACTCACCAACTCCCAGTGAGTGTTTCATATGCATTTATTTATCTCTCATCAATGGAGGTCAGACCAGACAACTGCTTTATAGTGTGCACTGTTATTTGATCGAAAGTATGAAAAATTTAAATTCTATCTCTATAAACATGAGCAACTTAGCTCTCCTTGGGACAGAATTTTTAAAATTGTGAGAGACAAGTGAATGCATAACAGATATTGCCAGTATAGCTTTAATATGTCAAATGCATAAAAGATAACCATTGCTTTCAGATACTGTGTAAATCATCTGTCATGTATTATGCCAAGTACCATAAAAAACACTGGTTATCAACACTGGAAAATGATGTGGCCTAATTTGATAACATAAAGTGATTGAAATGTAGGCATATTTATTATAAGTAGAGATCTGATATTCATTTACATACTTAAATATTTATCTAAAGTTCACTTTTGCTGCCGAAAGATAAGAAAGTATGGAAGTGGCTTCTAATTTATTTATTTAGTTTTTCAATTGACATGTTTCATGAAACTTTGACACTTATATTTTTGATGAATGTCTTTATTTTGAAATTGAATTTGAGTATAAAATTGCTGTAAAAGTAAAGGAATCTGAAAGAAAATATATTTTAATACTTAATCCAGTGATTCTGGAATGTGGGATTTTTCAATCAAAGAAGAGCTTTCCATACTCTTCAACCCATGAAGGCTAGGTTCATATGTATCTGTTTCGTCTGATTATCTGATCTCCAATTATTAAGCACATAGATAAAATTGATTACTGCCAATATTTTTAAATAGTAGATACCTAGTTAATACCCAGGTTATTGAACCATGTATAGTTTCGAACTGAACTTAACCTTCTGTTTTCCATGTAGGTAGAATGTTTCTACTCAATTGAATGAATAGTTCAATAAATAACAATCAATATGAGACAAACAACATACATTTTTGTACATTATTAGATTGCTTTGAATATGTTAACATAATCTCATGAAAGCATTGAACTCTGATTTTTAAACAAAACAACACATAAATCATGAATTGTAATGTTGAACTAGTGTTAATAAATGCAAAGAAATAATGTCTGAAAGATTTTAATAAATTGAAATTAGGTTTAAAGTGCAGATATTTCGCGCCATAGATTACACATATCGCACATTTGTTTTAGAGAAAATAAAATCTTTACTAAAAGGATCTATATGGTTCCTTGTATTACTCTCTAAACTTCACTCATCTACAGACAGAACAGAATTTTTATCAGCTTTTTCATTTTAGCTTTAATATGAGAAAATACTTTAAGCTGTCACTATATATGTAAAATAACTGAAATACTGCATTTTTTTTTGTAAATATGTATTGAAATGAGACATGCATTAGCTAGTAGCAAATGATAATAACTCAACTCTGCAGCCCTAACCACCGGTAGCTGGGGCCTCGTCCTGCTGCCGGTGGCACTCTAGTTTTCCAAAATTGTGGAGATATGATTTAAAAAAAACTATTTTATAAAATTATCAAACCTACTCACAAAGTATCAAAAGAATCGGTTAAGAAATGCGACCAGTAGACGAAGACAAAGATCCGGGGACAGAATTCGGACATTCTAAAGCTTTTTTGTCGAAGCTTTAGCATACACGTTTCGCTCGCTCGGTTGATAATTACGAAAGTGAGTTTGTTTGTTACGTTCTCGCGTTTCAACTACTCAACCAATCGCCATGAAATTTTGCATACACGTCAGGGGTCAGAAAAGGACATAGAAATAATCGACTCGAAATAATTAACGATTCCTTTGGGACCACGGGTGAAATAATAATAATATAATAAATAATAATAAATTCGGGACACTTCCACACACGGTCGCCTGACCCCAAACTAAGCAAAGCTTGTACTATGGCTGCCAGAGACTGATATACATACTTAGATATTTTAAAATACATATACATAAATACATATTAACACCCAGACATAGAACAAACACAAATGTTCATCACATAAATGTTTGCCCTAGATGGGAATCGAACCCACACCCCAAGCTCAGAAGGCAGGTTCACTACCAACTGAGCCACCGAGGCAGTCAAATCGCGGTGCGCAGCTAGTATACGAGTATTATAATATTGTAAAAAAACGTAAATAATAGGAAATATTTTTCCAGATCGGAGTAATCCCCCTCGTTTGCGGCTGGTGGCTCGACCTCTGCTCACTGTCCATGTTCGACGCGACCCTCAAGGACCGCGAGGCGAGCTTGCAAGCCGCGCCGTGGACCCTCATGTTCATACACTGGCTGGTCGGAATGGTCTACGTTTACTACTTCGCCTCCTTCATATTGCTACTGAGAGAGGTGCTGAGGCCAGGCGTGCTTTGGTTCTTGAAGAATTTAAATGATCCCGACTTTAGTCCTGTACAGGTGTGTGATTTATTTGTTATAAGGAAAATCAACAGCTAAAAATATCTTATGACAAACTCTTAATAACTAGCAAGCTATTATAGATTTTCAAATTTGCGACAGCCTAATAGAGCATGATTTCAGTAGTACTAGCTAGAGTCTTGCCCCTTAGCAAACTTTGGATAGCCTCGGAATAGTAATACAGTGTTTTGTCTTTTTTTTTCTTTTACATTTTAGAACTCGGATCGAAAAAGATTCTAGAACTATTCCGAGGCTTTAAAACGTTTATTGCTAACGGGGTTAAAGTGTTGCTATGTTTTATGAATGTTTTAACAAAGATTAAAAAAAATTTTTTTTTGGAAAAGATGCTAGATATATATAGTAAACGCTTAGAATTGAAAAATATTCGACATGCTAAGTGTTCTGGGTGCGCCGTAGACTCTCATGTACAAACGCTATTAATGTCGTACCATCAAACAAAATTACCTACTCATGGTCGTAAATCCTTATATTATGGACGTTCTTCTGTAACGTTTTGACCTAAAAGTGTTTCTCGAAGGAATCGGTCTCTTCTAGGGGCGCTTCATCGTAGATCATATCATAACTTTACGTAAGAGAGACGGCGCCTAAACGCAAGTATAATTATATTTTTTCTCGTCGCATCGTGCAAGAATATAAGTAGGTAATCAGTCTTTCATTAATAGCAAGTGACGGTTCTCGAACTTTCTCTGCAAAAATAGGCTACATAAGCCATGTGAGAACACACCATCTACGCTTACTAAATGCTTCTACATATGTATTAGCAAACAGAAGCGTTTTGGCTCGGCTCGGGACATAACAGAAAATGCTCGAGCAATGTCGACGTCATTGGCAAATGAACACCATAGACTAATATACAAAATCGCATAGTTTCGATTATGGTGATCAAAGTCAAAATGTTTTTAGTCAATTTGGGTATCAAAGATACACTTATGAACGTCAAAGTTATTTATATAGACTCGACTGCCTTGTTCGAATAAAGAGCCTCTACTCAGAAGAACAGGCAAGAAACTGAGGGGCATTATTTTTTCAAATAATAAATAAATTACAGTCTCACAAATTTTGGCTTACAACTAGGTAATATGTATCTATAAATAGGTAGGTGATATGGTTCATTTATCAATGACGTCAAGAAGTGTGCGACAATTTTCCTCTTCGTCTGAGCCTAGTCTCTAGTCTAGTCTTCCTAGCTGATTTCGTCCACGCCAACGCTAGGAAGACATCATCATCAGTATTAAATAAAATAATGTATTCTAATTTTCTTCTTCTTAATTATCTTCAGGAAATGATCCACCTATCAGTGTGGTCGCACATCCGACGGCTCGTAGTCTCGGCTATGATATTCGGCACGGCCGTACTCTTCATGTTGTGGCTGCCCATACGTGTGATAAAACATACGCTGCCCGGGTTCCTTCCTTACGCCGTCGCTGTACACGCCGACACGCCGGTCAACGAACTCAGCTTGGAACTTTTGCTACTGCAGGTAAGAAAAAAAATACCCTCAAAGAGCGATAAAATACAAACAAGTCATTTTTGCCTAGCATGATTGGCTAAACATGTTGGCCAAAAAGGATTTGTTGCGAAATTTGGTAGGTTATTAAAATTTAGTCTGTATATTAAAATATAGGTTGTTTGGACTTAGTATAGATTATGGACTCATTCACACAGGCACGTCTTTCCCCCGAGGGGGCTGGGAGAGGTGTACCTACTTGTATATACGTATCACAGTATGTGTGTGTGTGTCACGTATTATACAACAAAGTGTTCAGTCCCACATGTGACAGGAGGCGAGTCGGTCGCCATACACCGGGCTCCAGTAAATTAATATAATAAAAAAAAAAAATGCAGCAGCAGGCATAAAAGAAGGCAATACAAAAAGATTGTTTTGGATGCGTCCAAATTATTATTTATTATAACTAAAGTCACTCGACATGCCTGAAGAATTTCGAAATTGAGGTAGCAGTGGGCTGGGCACATCGCTCGTAGAACCTACGGCCGATGGGGCAGAAAGATTCTCGAGTGACGACCACGAGCTAGAAGACAGAGCGTGGGAAGGTCTCCCACAAGGTGGACTAACGATCTGCGGTGCTATTCACAATAATTCGGAAACGTTTCCGATCGGATCCCAGAAATTGTAAACTCAAATTGTTAGAATCTCAGTCTACTTTTATACATTTCGGACTAGGGAATCAAGTATAAATCCGATTGGAAGAATTATTCACGTTTAAAAACTTATGAATATAGACTGAGATTCGAGTAATTTAGGTTTAAAATTTTTTAAATCCGTGAAACGTTTCCGAATGGTTGTGAATAGCCCTGCTGATGAGGGTCGCGGGAAGCCGCTGAATGCTGGTGGCTGGATAGTCGTTAGGGGAGGCTTTTGTCCAGCAGTGGACATCTCCCGGGCTAACATAATGATGATGATGATGATGACGTAAATTAGTTCACTATTCTTTCACAACTGACTCTGTCAGCTGATTGGCTCGGCAGACCTTTTCACCTTTTTAATATTACCTGCAAAACCCTAAAACCCCGACGGGTTAATGGAACCAGTGATCGTGACTATCAACTAGCATAATCATAATAGAGCATTGTTTTCATGGTAAACTATTATCATAGACCGTTTGAGGTCCTTGAAAAACTAGAATAATGATATAATGACCTTAAAACAAAACTAATTAGCAATGAAAATTTTGATTGTGTTCAGTTAATTGCTCCGTTTTAGTAGGTTGTCCGTTTGGATTGTTTTAGAATTAGTCATTATTGAACTGGCAAATTATTTCTTGCTATAAGGCAAGTTTCCCCCCAAACAACATTAAAAAAAAAATATTCTACCAGACTTCCAGACTTTCTTTACCATATTCTCAAATGACATTCCGATATGAACCTTCCAGAAGTATTAAATCATATCTGTAGATTTTTTTTAAATTGAAATTTTAAAATTCAAACAAAATCAAATTGAATCAAAATTATACATTTATGATGATGAAACGATTTTAGGACGATGATGAAATTATTGTTGGCACTAAAAACCAAACTTGGTGTGAGAAATCCGTGTTTTGGGAGTTAGTCCTTCCATAGAGTTGCTAAAAGATGTATTTTTGTCTGTCTTAGAAGTGTAAAATTGTATAATTGGGTAAATTGATTCAAAATATGTCTCTATAAAAAATGAATCACTATTTCCCTTGGTCATCGCACCACGCGTGAGCAAATGGAACATTTTCGTTTTTTTTTTTTTGGTTTTGAGTAATATTGCCAGGAAAAGGACCTTATGAAAAAAAAAGTAACGGTTCCTGTGGGACGCGGGTGAAATCGCGGGGCACAGCTAGTTATAGTATAAATTAATATTAAAATTGTAAGTTCGTTTAAAGTTTGGTTACCAAGTTTGGTTTTTAGTGCCAACAAAAATTTTTCGCCAGAGGGCGCTGCACTGCACTATATATCGGCTCCGTGTTAAATATTATTTAAAAATCAAAGTGTTTTGTTTTTGCCCTGGAGGAGTTTAATTTGTGTTAAGACCGCATCGATTCATAAGTGGTGTCGTTAGCAAGACAAAATAAACAGTAGGTACATACTCCGCTAAATTGAAGAAAATGTTCCATCGGATTTATATGTAAAATCACTGCCAAACGGGAGTGGAAACTAAATAAGTGATTTTAAAATGACCGTGTAATAATAGTGACAAAATCGTGCAATTTTTATTTGTGAAAACAGTGTAATTTTTAAATTGCAATAACCGCCAACGCATTACGCGGCATTCATTAGAATGACCTTTGGACCCGCTTGACATTGTTCCACGCAACGTCTCGCTACACGGCCACAGAAGAAGCGATAGTACTCCGCACGGCGACGCAAGCACACTGGACCACCTGTTGCTTCTAACTAAAGTAACCAAGTAAATTCGCCAGTACGATTAAAGCTATCGTGGCTGAACGGTTACAACTACCGGGTTAAAAGACTAGATGCACCGAGTTCGAAACTCAACAAGACCATTATTTTTGTAACAAAAAATAGGATTATGCAGCATAATATAATGGATAGCAGTATGAACAACATCACGTTTAGAAAACCGCAAAGGACTAGTTCATTGAATGACATCACAACACTGACTAGCCACTCCACATTACTAGAAACGACTGTCCTAAGCCTGCCGAACACATCTATAGATGCAATGAAAGAACTTCACGACACTATAAATACACTAAGAGAGAAATTAGAATCAGCCAATACTGAGATAGATAAGTTAAGCCTAGAAAATTCAAGATTATTAAAAGATGTAGAAAAATCAAACAAAATCATAGAACTGTATAAAAAAGTGGGAACATCAGAGGCCATATGTACACCTCAGTCAGTTAGGAAGCTCAGATCTAAAGAGAGAAGAAATAGCAACCCCGTGTACATTCCATTTAATACACCAGTAAAATGTGTGAAATCACCCCTCAAGTCAGATAAATCCTTCGATGTTCTACAAAAAGAGGATTTAGAAATAAAGCACAAAGATTCGACAACTACCCAAAAGACGACAGCCAAGATCAACCAAGCAAAACAGCAAGACATTCAAGTCCACAAGTCACCAGGTACGAAGCACATCAAGAGGCGTATTATAATTGTTGCTGATCAGCAAGGTCGACATCTACGTACAGCGCTGCAAACATTAGTCGGCCCAGAATATACTGTAGAATGCATTTTTAAGCCAGGAGCAAGATTTTGTGACTTGTTATCGAGTCATGAAGCTGAACTACGGACCCTACGTAATAACGACTATGTTATTCTGTTAGGTGGAACAAACGACACGAGCCCATATGGGTTCCAGGGTCACTTGTGTAGGTTTTTAAGTAACATCAACAACCCTAACGTAATTATATGTCAGACACCGTATAATGCGGCACTATGTATAGACAAAATGAATGACAATTTGAAATGTATCTGTCATAAATTTGACAATGCACACTTTATAGACATGTGTTACAGTAGGTACGTACCGAGGAAGAATCAAATTTTGCGCCACGTAGTTACAAATATTCTAAGAGATGTGATACGTTTAGATTATAGATATAAATTGAATAAACAAAATACCAACAACTCAATTCTCAACGCTTCAAACCACACAAAATACCTACTGACAGATAAGAGCACTCAAACAGAGAAATTAATCTACAAAAGCATCACAGACACACAGACAAACGTAGCACAGGTTGAAAATGTAGGAAACAACGGACTTTTTCGTGTCTAGCTCAATAAACATAATGCATCAAAATATTAATGGTTTAATTAGTAAAATGGAAAATTTAACTATTTGTTTAGATGAATTACACAGTAGCAACAATTTTGTCGACGCAGTGTGCATTACTGAGCATAACATGATAGATAGCGACTCCTCCTCTATTAATATACCAAATTATATCATTGCATCTAAGTCATGTAGGCACAATAGAGCTGGAGGTTCATGCATAATGGTATATAATTTACATAAATATAGGATTCTGCCTGAGGTTAACTCATTAAGTGTCACAAATATACTTGAATGCTGCGCAATCGAATTGACAGAGCATAAAACTATAGTAATCTGTGTCTATAGATCTCCGAGAACGAAAAAATCAACTAGAGATCAATTTTTTTATAAACTAAAAGAGATATTGGATGCTACTTGCTATAAAAACAAAAAGGTTATTCTTTGTGGAGACTTCAACATAAATATTTTAAAAGACGAGCCATATGTGAGACAGTTTAAAGATATTTTATCACGCTTTAATCTTAAATTGAGCGTGAATCAACCTACGAGGCCTCAGAGCATGACCTGCCTTGACAATATTGCGCATAATGTTAAGGGTGGCAAAACCGATGTCATAGAATTTGCTCTATCTGACCATATTGCTCAAATTTTTAAGTGCCCAGTAAAGAGAAGCTATTACATCGGCCATTTCTTTAAATTTAAAAGAGATTATTGCAAAGGCAACGTAGACAAATTTATGGAATGTCTCAATAGTCTATCTTTTTACGAAGTTTACAATAGAAACGATGCAAATGCAGCTTATAATGAGTTTATCGATTTGTTTCAATTGTTTTACAACTTATGTTTCCCTACTATACGAGTAAAGATTCCTTTAACAAAACGACCCAAATGGTTAAGCAAAGGTATAAAGGTCTGTACAAAACGAAAAAGATTACTTTTATGGAAGTTTAGGCACTCGCCAAACAAAACAAATAGGGATGCTTTCAAAACGTACTCTGCAAGACTCAAATTAGTAATAAAGCAGACACAAAAAGCACAAAATAACTACTATATAGAGCAATCTAGCAATAAGTCTAAAGCAGTTTGGGACACAATAAATAAATATAAACAATACAATACTAAAGATGACATAACACATATTAACGTGAACGGTAAAAAAATCTTTGATCCAAAGAAAATTGCGGAAAGCTTTAATAAATTTTTTATTGACGAAATCGAAAAAAACGTTAGTCACAATAGTATTGCAATAACATTAAAATATTCTAAATCGAATTCCTGCTTCCTAGAACCTACAAGTGATGATGAAATAGAAAGAATTATCCAATCTTTAAAAAACATAAATAGCACTGGCTATGACGAGATCGCAACAAAAATAGTAAAGATAACATCTAGAGCTATTTCACCGATACTTAGCCATATTATTAATAAAAGCATAGAGACTGGTAGTTTTCCCGATAAATTAAAAACCTCTATCGTAGTACCTCTTTTTAAAAAAGAGGATAAGGAAAATATGAGCTTTTATAGACCCATTGCACTTATACCAATACTTTTAAAAGTATTTGAAAAAGTCATTCATAGGCGCTTAAATAGGTATTTTGAAAGAAATAACATTTTCACTCCAGAGCAAGCTGGTTTTCGTAAAGAAAAATCCATTGATTTAGCAATTCTAAACTTTCTAGAAAAGGTTTATAATGGACTCGACAACAAAAAAAGAGTCACGGCGCTTTACATGGACATGACGAAGGCATTTGACTATGTAGACCACAATATTTTAATTAAGAAGCTTGAAAATTATGGCATAAGAGGCAATGTTCTGAATCTAATAGAATCATATCTGACAAATAGGTTACAGTATACGGAAATAAAGAGATTGAATACTGAAACAAAGGAAGAAAATAAATACTTGTCGGAATCTAGGGAGGTGAAATATGGAATGCCACAAGGCAGTATATTAAGGACCCTTATTATTTTTAGTATATATAAATGATCTCCCCAGCACCATTAACCACCCGATGGTCATGTTTGCTGATGACAGCACTGCCATTTTCACCGACCACAAAAACAGCGACCATGAAAATGATATAAATAATTCTGTAGAAGCAATAATTGACTGGCTAAATAAGAATAATCTAAAAATTAATCTTGACAAAACACACATAATGACATTCAAAAATAAAAATACTAATTTTGACATATTGAACATAAACTATAATGGTAAGCATATTGACGAAATCTCGACAACTAAATTTTTAGGCATTCATATTGACTCAAATTTATCCTGGAAAACGCAAGTTGCGTGTGTGTGCGCAAAGTTAAACCAATTTTCATATGCATTATACATGCTACGGAAATTAGCGAATGAGAAAACGTTGTTGAGTGCTTATCATGCTTTTGTAGGTTCCACACTCAAATATGGAGTACTTGCATGGGCTAACTCCGTGGAGAAACTGTCAGTCCTCATAGCTCAAAAAAAATGCATTCGTGCAATATGTGGATTGAAGCGAAGAGACTCTTGCAAACCATATTTCAAAAAGCTGAAACTTTTGACTCTTCCTTCTATTTATATTTTTGAATCAGCTCTAATTGTCAAGAAAAATTTAAGTAACTATGAGATAATGAGACCTTATCAAGTAAGAGACATAAAAATAGACTGCGTGAACCATACCGCAGAACAGCTTTATACAGTGACAGCACATTTATTATGAGATGTGCTATCTACAATAAACTACCGCAAAGTATAAAGGAAATAAATAATATTGACATTTTCAAATTTAGGCTTAAGAATTTATTAATTGACAAAACTTATTATTCCATCAATGAATTCCTAAATGACATGTTGAAATGATGTAATATTTTTTTATTTTTTTACTGACATTGAATGAATGTAATAATATAATGTGATATGTACACTTAATGATAACAATTTATAAAAAAATGCATGCCCTGGTGCTAGAGCACGGTGAGACTAAACATTGTTAAATTATAATCTATACCAACCCTTGTTTCTGCATTAAAATATTTTGAATTTGAATTTGAATTTGAAACAATAATTTCATCATCGTCCTAAAATCGTTTCATCATCATAAATGTAAAAGTAATTTTGATTCAATTTGATTTTGTTTGAATTTTAAAATTTCAATTTAAAAAAAATCTACAGATATGATTTAATACTTCTGGAAGGTTCATATCGGAATGTCATTTGAGAATATGGTAAAGAAAGTCTGGTAGAATATTTTTTTTTAATGTTGTTTGGGGGGAAACTTGCCTTATTTGTCAATAACAGTTGGTTCAAGGTCAAGGTCAATCTACTGGGACAAATCGGCATATGTTTGTCTGACTATTACTTTACTACTGTTGATATGATGTTCCTAAAATGATTTGCACACAACATGTACTCCTTCCAGCGCTCACATAAAATACTCTCATGAAACAGGCACTGACGTATAAAACCCGCACCGATGCACAATTGCAAACCCCCAGGTGAGCCTATCAGTAACAACCACCGATGCATACCCCTAGGTGATCATACCAGTAACAGGCGCTGATTTTCATGAACAGGTGATCCTACCAGCGCTTCTCGAGCAGTCGCACACGCGCACGTGGCTGAAGGCGGGGCTGCGTGCGTGGTGCGCGTGCGCAGCGGGCGCGCTCGGGCTGCGCTCGTACCTGCTGGGCGAGGCGCGGCACAGCGAGTCGCACCCGCCGCCGCACCCGCCGCACCAGCTCGGAGCTGCGCATCAGGTGAACTATAAATAAAAAAAATTAAATTTTCAGCATTATAGCTGAGCATTGACCTTTTTTGACGTACTGGACACTACAGTGACAGCACTGTTTTGTTAATTTGTGTATTGGTATTAAGTATTGTCACCGTCTTTGTAGTGTCTTGTGTGTCAAAATAAATGTATCTTTCTTTTTCTTTTTCTTTTCTATACGACTATCTAACGCCGCGCACGTGGCTGATTTTTTTTAAATATTTTTTTATGTAGAATAGGTCGGCGTTTGACCACCAACTCGCCTGATGTTAAGCGACGTTGTAGTCTAAGATGGAGCACGACGACCTATAAGGTACTTATTCACTCTAGCAATGAACTTGTGAATAAGTACAAAGACGGCAGATAGCGGGGCTGCGCTCCTGCCAATTCCTTCCCTATTCCTACAATTCGAGATATTCCAGATATTTTCTGGTCTTTGTCTCTCTCCTTTGATATGTCATAGAAGTGGAAGTGAGTCAAGAGTAGGGGGCCAAGGCTGCGCTGAGCAAAGGTTTTTAATCCGGCGGTAAAACTTTGTATAACTACTGGCTCTGCTAGCTGAAGACCTTGCGGTCGGCGTCTGTCCGGCTGTCCTCGACTACAGGCCGTATTTTTCAACTGATTTTGTGAAGTTTTGTCGGTGTAAGCAGGTACGATACATGCTCATGTCATGAGCAGGTATCCTACTTGGAATGATCCTCATTTCCAGGAATGATACCTCATTTCATGAGAGTCAGTTAAAAAATACGACCTGAAGAAAAGACAGCCGGAAAGACCGACAGACGCCGGACGAACATACGAAAGCATTTTTGCCGAAGTTGATAGCAGAGATGCTTGCTGACGCTCGCTGGTTTGAATAGATTTTGGCAGCGGGATGAACAGCAATACTAGACAAGGGACAACTGTACCGCTTGAACATGTTTTTTAAAGGTATCTAAACACCTGAAATGTCTATTAACTCGTAGCAGCAACCGTGTTCAGAGTGAGCGAGAAGCATTAGTAATTTTTAGATATGTTTAAGAGATGAGAACGTCTCTTAAAATATTTGGCTGAATGGAGCTTTCTATGCAGACAGACATTTCAGACAATTATAAAAGTAAAAAAGCGTTTAATCTTGTCGTTCTGGTATTCCATACAAGTGTTGCTATCTCCAGGCGCTGATGCGTCGCGACGGTCCGGCGGGTTTCGAGCCGTACGTGCGCGTATCTTGGTTCCCGCTGCGGCTCGGCGCGTTGCTGGCCCTGGTGTCAGTCTCACTGGTGATGGCGAGTGCGTTGACGCTGGTGAGTTTTTTTTGTACATTTTTAAATTTCTGCTCATGCTGAGCAAAAGTTTCTTCCAATTTCTTCCAGCTTTGTATATCCTGTGTGAGAACCGTCCAATCCTTTTAAACCACTTAATTAAAAAAAAACTAAATTGTTTGGTCATAAAATAGTGAATATGTTGTTACCATACCTGTTGTTACTGTCAAAATATCTGTTACAAACCCGTCTTCTGATGAAATTGATTCCTTAATAATTGAATTGTCAACAGGTGATACCAGTAGCAATAGGTAGAAAAGTAATGGCACTTTGGTTGCCGAAAGCTTCGGAAGGAGTGCACGAACTTTACACTGCAGCATGCGGTAAGTGTCATAAACCTACTCAAAAGGTTATTGGTGTTGTCACCATAATGGTTATTATGGTGAGACTCCGATGTCTGTGTGTTAGAGTCGGTATCTCAGAAACTAAAAGTTAGCGTTAGATAGCCTAGCTATCTAACTGGCTGACTGTTACACATTCACCGTCCACGACCAGAACGTGACTAGGTGTAAGGGATAGAGGATCGTTAGGATCGTCACTAAGAACTACACACACTACACAGAAAGCTGCCCTTTAGAAGTCAAATCAGAAACAACTTCTAGATGCATCGCATACATCACCATGCATACAAAAAGTGCTATGTAGCCTCGATAGGCTTTGCAGTTGCACCCTCGTCTTGGCCACAAGCGAACGCTCACAGGTCCCGCGTAATCAACTCCGCAAGACTTAAAAGGTTGGCTAGGCAGTTCAGTCTTGCTGCAGGAATCTGTCCCATAAATAGTGTCCTATTCGCTCGTGATATTCTCAAGCATATAACGCATTCTGTATAATGCTTCTTAACTAGTTTGCGAGCTCGAATAATCCAGTATGTGCCTCTGAAGTGATTCAACTTAAGTTGTGTCCGCCGTGCAAGGTTTTACAATGGTAAAACCCTTATGGTGAGGCACTGATGTCAGTCTGTCTGTAAATGTCAGCGTTGCTTATTTTTTATGTTGCCTGTTGGGTATGTACATTTTTTCGATTCAGATACCAGGATAGCAGAAATAAGAAAGGTTTATAGTTTTCTAAATGAGTCTTTGTGCATTTGCCTGCCGACAAAGTAGCAATATCCGCAAGAGATTTCCAGGAATCTGTCACAAAATCGCTGCGTAGACGTAGCGTCGATTTCGGGTTTAATTTTCTACGAAAGTATGCCTTTAATTCAAGGGACGTAAATTTGACGTCGCTAAAACCAAAAAGTCGTTACAACCGAAGTCGTTACTAATGAAATCCATTGTAATAACAAAAGGGTCTCGAATGGTATAAACCAATTACGAAATAATGTATTTTTTCATACATGTTAACGTCGTACACAAATTGAACATACACACAAACTTTTGCCTTTAGTAAAAGTAGGAAAAAATGGTCATACACAGTTTTTCTAAAACGCGACGACACTGATGCCACGCGGCGAGTTGCGGATTTGCGTTTTGACATAGACATAGACAGACATTTATTTGTGGCAAAAAACACACAGAATAAAAATATACACACAGAATACAGATAAAAAAAAAAGAAATTAAGTAAACAGGTAAAAACAGAGTACGTATTGTTGTGGCTTTTTGCCACAAACCAGCCGCAACTCAGCATGGTGCTGGTCGTGTCCAACCAGCGCTGGTCTTCCGCTGCGAGCGGCAGGTGACGTCACGCACGAGCAAGAGTGAGCGAAGAGCAGACAGCGAGCGAGTCCGTTCTGAACTAGTCGGTGCAGGCCTTGCGCAGCGGACTCTTTTCTTTTTACTCGCTCAATCCCCCCGCGCTTCTCGCCTCCCGCAGCTACGCGCCGGCTGGCGCTCGTATCACCGCATTGTTGTTTGGTATGGCAGTCGAGTAAAACTAAACTAAACTCGTTCTCTGTGGAAATTATCTTATTCGTTTTTCATTTCTCATTTTCCGTTCAGCTCAGTCCGCTCATTTCTCTATCTCAGTTTCGTTTTGCAGTGGAAATCAAATGACCAACTCTTCGTTGGTGGAAACGCAAACCTCTTTCATTAAAAAGGAGTCCGTTCCGCCTAACCATTTTCCGCACATTACCCTTTCGCAGTTGAAACCGGGCTCTACTGCTTAGTTTAGAGGTAATGTGTTGGTGCGTGTTGCAGGCATGTACGTGTGCTGGGCCGTGGGGCGCGGCGGCACGCTGGCGGCGGGCTGGGCGCGCGCGGGGCGCGGCGCGCTGGTGGCGCGCGCGGCGCTGTGGGCGCGCCGCGGGGCGCGCGCCGCGCTGGCCGCGCTCGCGCTGCTCGGCCTCGTGCCGCTCATGTTCGGCCTGCTGCTCGAGCTGGTACATAATTATACACTTTTTGACGTGACAACGTCTTATAAATTGGTTTGCCGGGTGACACTTCAAGAAACTGCGTTACGCTCCGCTCACGTTATGCGCTCACAATGAGAGCGAGTGAGAGGCACGCCCGCGAGGTTAGCCCGCCTAAGAGCGAGAGAGACAGACATAAAAAGTCGTTGTCACGTAAAACTTTCGCCCGTATACCGACTTTACAGGCAACCAATTTTTTTCATGTAGAATAGGTCGGCGTTTGACCATTAACTCGCCTGATGTTAAGCGACGTTATGGTCTAAGATGGAGCACGACGACCTATAAGATACTTATTCACTCTAGCCTTGACGTGTTGTTGAGTGAAGAAGTACAAAGACGGCAGTTGAGTGAGGCGCTACTAGTGCGCTACTGCTCAGACCCGTCTTCGGAACACACTACACTGAACATTTATTTATTTATTTATATCAATTTCACAAAACTTACAGTTTATAAAAACCAAAACGTTTTGAGTTAAGAGTCCGGCGACCTAACTAACTTCGACCTAGGCGACCTAGACTAACTTCGCATTGGCTTAAGGTATTCTATAGCCATTTCGTCTGGAAAAAGAAGACGAGCGAAGAGAGCGAGTAATGATACTGACGAGCCTCTAAAGTTATCTACAGAGTGACAAAGTGCAATTTCAATTATTTTAATGACTTTTGCACTTCTGTAACCATTCTTAAGTAACTAAGAATCTCCCTTGTATTATGGATTCATTTAACAGCTAATAATGTAGACAACCTCCCTATGTAATGGAATTTTTGATTTGATTTGTCTACCTATTTAATAAATCAGTCAAAAGTGACCCCTTATAAATGCGGATATTTTTCATACCTCTATTTTCGCTTGAGAACGAAAAAAAACCAAGAACATAGGGGTGGAGATGTTGTTAATTTAATTGTACATGCTAAATTTCATCATAATCTGACAAACGGTTTTCAAGAAATTTGAGTAGCGCGTTTGTATGGAAATTTCAGAACGTCGCGGCCTTCTTAAGCTAGGTACATATCACACATCACAATTTCGATTTGTAGCTAAAATGGCACATAACATATTGAATGATACTATTGACATTAGAGTAAATAAGTCTACGTCAGGCTGTTGAGCGATTAAGTCATTAAGCAAAGTGAGTGCGTGGTGTGTGGGTGCATACCGCGGGGTGTCCGTGCGCGGGGGCCTCTGTCTCCGGCCGGGCCGCGCCGCTCCTGATCCACCACATTCAACGCACACAGAGACAAATCAGTTGGATTATCGATTCTGTTATTCATAAGTCGATAGTAGTGAACAATAAGCGCACACTTTCGCCGCTATTCGAGTGTATTCACACCTACCATCCTCGACACAAATAGATGGATATAGACACGTCGGGTAGTACCCATTCGACGCGCATTTGTCCAGCAGGCACTGGTACTCACTAGCTCTCCCCTGCAGGTGCTGGTGATCCCGCTGCGCGTGCCTCTGGAGCAGTCGCCGGTGCTGTTCGTGTGGCAGGACTGGGCGCTGGGCGTGCTCTACACGAAGATAGTCTGCGCGCTCACCATGATGGGGCCGGACTGGAGCATGCGCCGCGCGATAGAGAAGGCCTACAGAGACGGGATTAGAGAGATGGATCTCAAGTGAGTTGGGCTTGGTGGGGTTTGTGATGAAAGGGGGTGTGTGATGATAGAAAAATTTAATTCAAGTTGAACAATAGACATCAAATGTACATGATTTAAAGTTGTGAACAATTAAAATTACCAATATTTGGATAAATAGACGAAACAGATTTGAAATTAGGTCAACAGACTTGAAGTTAATGATTTAAGATAAAGGACACCTCATGTGATACATGATTTTACGACGGCTTGAAAGAAAGGGAAGTTGGGAATAAATTGTAAAGCTCAAGAAAACGCACCTTAACAAAACAAAACTTAAAGATATATAATTGAGAATACATTGCTTTAGACTTACTTAGTTTATCTAAGTACTCAAGCTGAAAATGTTCCCCTAAATTTCAGGTTCATCCTAACATCAGTGGCCGCACCAATCGTGTGCTGGCTCGGCCTCGCTCTAGCGGTGCCGTACGCCTTCGCTCACAGCATCGCGCCGCTGGTCGTGACGTCACCCACGCAGCGCAACCTGCTGGCGAGGCGGGTCTACCCCGCGCTGCTGCTCATAGCTGTGCTCGCCGCCGGAGCTGTCTTCCAGGTGAGAGAGAGAGAGAGCGCATCGCGCCGCTCGTTGTGACGTCACCACGCAGCGCAACCTGCTGGCGAGGAGGGTCTACCCCGCGCTGCTGCTCATAGCTGTGCTCGCCGCCGGAGCTGTCTTCCAGGTGAGAGAGAGAGAGAGCGCATCGCGCCGCTCGTTGTGACGTCACCACGCAGCGCAACCTGCTGGCGAGGAGGGTCTACCCCGCGCTGCTGCTCATAGCTGTGCTCGCCGCCGGAGCTGTCTTCCAGGTGAGAGAGAGAGAGAGCGCATCGCGCCGCTCGTTGTGACGTCACCACGCAGCGCAACCTGCTGGCGAGGAGGGTCTACCCCGCGCTGCTGCAAGGGAAGAACGGAGAGAGATAAACGAAACTATTGAATTATGTGAGCGACAAAACTTAGCAAGAATTTAAGCAGGGCAAAATTCAATTAATGAGAAATGATTCATAGTGAAAAATAATTTTACCTTACGCGGTTTGGCAGAGTTGTGTAACTATAACATGTATTTAACAGTTACACAACTGAGATAAATAAATAACAATAAATAGATGACATGACAAAGATGATGTAAACGAAAAAAGAGGTTAAACAAGAATGAGTTTGAACCTTTTTTTAAAACAACATCTTTTCCGTCCACAGATACGCCAGTTCCGCAAGCTGTACGAGCACATAAAGAACGACAAATATCTAGTCGGCCAGCGACTAGTGAACTACGACCACCGGCGACAGAAGCAGCAAGCTGTCACCGCGCCGCGCTGACTGCGGCCCTGGCGTCAGAGAGACACTCTCTATACATACTACCTACATACTACTTAATTAGCGACCCGCTACAAGCCAGAAATGTCTACATCTCCTTTACATATTTTCAACGTTTTTCAAAGATAAAATCACATCGCTGAGTTGGAATGAAAATAAAAAAACGAAATAAATAAATAATAGGCATTATCTTTAAGGTGGACACTGACTTGGGCCTTTCGTAGAAACGTGTAAAGTAAAGAAAGAACCTTTTTTTTATTAACAACGACAAAAAATTAACAAGTAAACAAGAATACAGATACAGACAATCATTGTTAAATGGCGTATCAAGTTCGCGTATCGAGTTTGCGTATCAATTTACCGAGCCAAGCCGCTAGTAGGTTTTTCGTGGAGGCATATAAAAAAAATAATACCTACTCTAAATTATTTCAGCATTTATTATATATTAGAAGAAACCAAATACGCTACTGCGGCATTCTAAAGTATGCCGACCGTTTGTAAACGGACGAGTTATACAATTTTCCTGCGACACACGATACGTTACGATGATAACAATCAGTCTTCACCCTTAGAATAACATTACGAATAGTCAAATTTTAAAGTAGGTACTTTAAAGTAGTATCTATGTTGATGTTTTTTTTTAAGTATCGCCCAAATAGAAAAATAAATACCATCCAATTTATTTGTAAATACTTTTAATGTAAAAGAAAATGCTTGTTATTTTTTGTTAAAAACTAAAATTTATAAGAGACACCAAGACAAGTTACTAGTAAAATTATTATTAATGTTAAAACTTATTATAGGATTTTTTGTTTAGTTTCAACTCGGTGATTTTTTTTTCATCTTAACAAAATGGCAAAAATATGTGAAGAGATATGTCGAAAAGCGGGCTCTTAATGGTCATTGCACACTACTCGGCTACGGAGCGACTAAGGTAATGGAAACAAGGAAATTTCCGTACGGAAAGCGCGTTCTATCCGTCGCGTAATCATAAAGCGTAACAACATAATTAGCGCAACTTTTAAAACTACATTTAAAACGAATGCTCCAAAAATGGCAACAAAAGCACAGCTGACTAAAGTGCGTCATTGTTTTATGTGCCATTTGCTGAGGAAGAAGCGTACGGAAAAAGCTCTCCGTTAAACGTCGCTAAAGAGAGATGGAGATATCTCTCATGCTGCGATTTCAGAAATGCACAGTAGTTAAATAAAATAGAATAATAAAGTAATTGGAATAGAATACAATAGTAATTAGAATAAAGTAGTGCGTGTCGATCGCAATAATTTCCACATAAAACAAAATTTTATTTTAAGGAAGCTCATTCGCGCATTTGAAATAAAATCGTAATGGTACAATAATATGGTTGTTTTTGTAAAAAGTCGTTTATTTGAAAATCAATCCATATTTTTTGTAAGTACTCGGTTTTATTGGTGATTTTGGATTTAGATTGTTTTACAAATCGTACTTTCCGTACGGAATATTTCGATGTTTGTCGTTGACATAAACCCCGTATTTTTAGTTGTCATCTGTTGTAAACTGTAACTCGACCCTTAGGGCTCATATGCTGAAACGCGCTCAGTCAAAAATTTCGATTTAAAACTGGTTTTAACATAACATATCGTCACGCCTTTCCCCCGGAGGGACTGGCAGAGGTGTAATACAGCACCCACAATTCGCCGGACGATATTCAGTCCCTAATGGGACAGGGGACGAGCCTGTTGCCGTACACCGGGCTCCAGTCATGTAGCAGATGACATACAATACGCACATATGCTCACACAATGAACAAATTGGTGCGTGCCGTCGGCTGGGTTCGAACCCGCTCCCTCTGGCTTAAGAGGCGGACCTTCTGCCAACTAGGCTGCCATCGCTTCTTTACTGGTTTTATGAATGGTAAAACCAGTTCTAAATCATGATTCATGACAGCGTCCTTTTAGCATGCAGGCCTTAATCCCAGTGTTAGTAGTCAAAAACGGGCCAAAATTTGTATTTAATTATGAGCACGTTGAACAAAACACGTGCCCTTAATAAATGTTGTAAAGCTTCAGAATAGTTATACAGTGTTTTGTCTCTTTCGATGGAGTTAAAAAAAAATTAAGAAAGAAAAAGATAAAACACTGTAAAACTAAGGATGAAGGTTAGACGGGAGAATTATGAGGTAAGCTAGTAAAATGGGGTAAAAGTAAACCATTGCAATTTGAGCTCTGTGTCTTGTTTCGTAGATCAGAATTTGAAATGGCAAACACTTGAAACGTGGTTGAAATGCCCTCTGCATTTGAAATTAAAATATTGTAATTTCAGGTATATGCGACATGAAATAAGGCTCACATTCCAATGCTTTGCCTTTAGTCGTCGTAGCGAGTGCTACTTAGATCATTCTTCATCCGTCTATTAGTGCAATGTACTGTAAAGTCTCTTGAGAGCTTCCACTAACTAAATAATTTTCTAAAACTTGAGTACTTCTTAAGTCGTTTTTTTTTAAATCTAAATGCTTTTTCTAGTTTCGTGCATTCCGGCTTTCTAAGTTTTTAACCGACAAAACGAACAAACAAAAGGAAGTTCTCAATTCGGTGGGTTGGTTTTTGGTATTCTTTAATGTTCATCTTATATGATTGTGATTTAGGGCAGCTGTCAAGGGACTTAGTACCTTAATTTTAAAATCAAACGAAACGATTTGTTTTTTCTTGTTATTTTACTCTTGAAAATACTCTGAAAAAAAAAAACAATTTTGTACACTTAGTTTACTAAAGTAGAGAACAATGGCGAACTCCCATACTTTTATGGCAGTAAAAAAATGGCGTCTTTAAATATATATAAAAAACCGCTAGTAATTTAGCGTCAACATTTTTAGATTGTTAGTCTAAGAATTTTTTTATCGAGGAAACCAGAATAAATTGTTATTAGGCTTCGAAGTTTTGTAGGTTATATTACTGTTACCTTAAAAAGTCAGAGATTCCAATTATTTTATTGGCCTAATTAACTAGATACACATGTAATTATGAGTGATAACCATAATTACATATATTCAATTAGTTGGTGTATACTTTCATTTCCGTTTCTTACTGCTAAAAGTAAAAAGTACGTTTGACGTACCGAACGAGAAACCGGAAACGTCTTTGTAATAATATTTGTTTCAACTGGGAGGCTGCAGCTATCTTGGCTATATCGCTTCGTCATTGTATACTTAATTGTTGTGCTCTTTTATTATATATTTAAATAGTTAAACACAAAACAGCACAAAAACACAAGAAAATACTAATAGAAAATATCACAATGAGCCCGCCAAAAGTTCATCGCCATATTAGCCAAGGCCCAAAGTGAAAAAGTAATTTTATAAAATTTGAAGGCTGGTAAAACGGAATCATTGCTGAAGGAAATGAAGTTGCATTTTAATGATTTTTTTAAACATGTTTTTATTCTGGCCTTTAGTTGCTGTTATGTTTAGTTGAAAAAACGTAGCATTTTTTTTATCTAAGTTCTGTGAAAAAATATTTTAAGACGCTCCAAGATTTGTCGCTAAAAATTTCGTCATTGTTCTTTATGAATTGACTCGGCAAAGAATCATACTAATATTTGAATGCTTAAGTAAGTCTGTTTGTTTTAATTTACACGATTCGAACAGTTAAGTACTGAAAAGATAAAATAGACGATCTTCATGCAGTATAAGAGATACCGTCTTTTCTTTCAAACTGTCCAAACATGGCGTCTTTCAACCAATCACAGCTCTGGATTTCCTCGCCAGTGATCATCATTGGTTGCTGGTCCGCCAAGTTTGTTTACATAATTTGACATCTAAAAAAACGACTTGTAGTGCAAGGGGAAGTCGGGGTAAAATAATGAGACATAGGATACTTTTCATCCCAGGAAAAGCGAGGAATTCAAGAAAAACGCTACTCGCACTTAGCTGTATCAAACAAATAGACAAAATTCGCATTCATATTATCAGTATGATAATAAATTGAACAACCTAAAAAGGTGGCATGTTTATAAATGTGAATCAAATTGAAAGATATTATTGTTGTAAAATGAAATACTGTAATGAAATGCTCCAACTCGATTGTGACTCGCTGACAAGCGCGCTAAGCAACAATATCGATTGATTCTGGCCTTATACGAATTTAGAAATCCTTTGCTGTGAACTTTATGAATCGGTTTGTTTTTAGATCGACAAAAGATTACTGTTAGGCCTTGGTCCGACCGCTGGCGAATTAGCGTATTATCGGCTATTTTCTGGCTCGAGAAACGTACAATAGATTTAGATTCAATGTGAATAAAAGAGACACGTATATTAATAGTTGATCTCTGACTGTTTACACGGCCGGCGAGAACTCGCTCAACTAGTTTTTTGCAATACTCGCCGAGCAAGTCTCGCTCGGCGTACAGCGACAAAACTGTCTGAACTATACACTTGCTTCTCGCTAACTAGTTTCTAGATGCTCGCTTTGCTACTCGTTCATCGCTGGCGGTGAGACAAGTGCCTTATTCGATAAAACTTGAAGCAATAAAGACATGAACTCAATGCAAATCGATGTTTAGGCGATTCGATAGATTTAGGACAACTTCCATGTTCCATACGCTTAAATATTTTAGAATTTTGTAAAGTCAGGTCTCTAAAATTTGTTGACGCGCAGAACTGTGTCATCGCAAAGTGTATGTACGAGTCAGGGGGCCTATTCCTACAAGTGAGATGAGATGAGATTTTATCTTGGTCACTCTCACACCTATGACGTTTCAAACGAGAGGAACAAGGACGAAAGAAAGTGAGATGAAAATCTCAAATCTCCGAATAAAGCCACAGGCCGCAATTGCTTCCAAGCCATTCTATCTCTACAATCGAACACGCTTGAACACTTGGTTCAGGGGCCCTATTCGGAGATTTGAGATTTTCATCTCACTTTTTTTCATCCTTGTTGCTCTTGTTTGAAACGTCATATGTGTAAAAGTGACCAATATAAAATCTCATCTCATCTCACGCGTAGGAATAGCCCCACAGGAGCTTTATTCCTGCCAGTCGAGATATTTTTTTATCATTGTCTCTCTCGATTGAAAAGTCATAGGAGTGAGAGTGACAAAGAAACATCTCGAGCGTCAATAATAGAGTTTCTGATTGGACGAGTTGAGAACAAAATCACGCTACATTTCTGTGGCTCGTAATTCGTCCAATCAGCTGGTAACGTTTCGGGTATCGTTTTCGTTTGTAGAAATGGAATCGTTTAGTAGCAAATGTAAACTGTCTAGGGCCCCTGGATTGCGATGTGAATACCACTAACAAAGCAAGTACCACTAATTACATATGTAGAGATGACTAAACGAGGGAATTAAGTAAATATTTTTAGGGTAATTAATTTTATTAGTAGTACTACTGAGGTGAGTTACCTCTGTTACTACCAGAAGAAAGAAACGGTAGGATAACAGGCAATCAAGAGTTGTACTTGTATTAATTCTAAAGCGTCTCCCAGACAGATGCGGCCTGCGGTGGCGGTCAATGGGCTGCCACCGCAGCCTGCGTCTGTCTGGGAGATGTCTTACGGTAAGGCAGTTGTACCAAAGATTTTCAAAACTAAAGCTCGACATCGACGCGCCGAAAACAAATAAACTGCAGGACTTAGCATACCTAAGCGAGAAACACGCTAATAATTCGAGCATTTGAGTAATGATTCGTAAGTGTATACAATGATGGTTGTTTATATAAAAATCAATCCACAATGTTAATACCGTCTTATTGGTCATGTCGAATTTAATTTTTAAAATCTTAGGTTTGCGCTGTAAAATTTTGGGGTCGCAACGGAAAATCTGAGGGTCGCATTGAAAAAGGTTGCATGTGAAATCTAATAGGCCTACATACGCTCCAATTTCCCCACACTTTTAACTGTGCGCACTTAACTGAGCCGTGTGGTTACGAAACGATCGGCTCAGTTAAGTACGCGCAGGCCGCATTCTTGTCGAAGTCGTCGGCGTCTTCCTCAGATTTAACTGTGCAGGCCCGGCTCGAATACTGAACGCCTAACCACACGCACAAACAAGTACGCGGGCTGGGCTTGCGTAGTCAAGTCGAAACCGCGGCCGCGATGCCGTGCGGTTGTCGCGGTGTACAGTTGAACAACCACACGCTACGGAGTTGTGTTCAAGCCTGGTCGTAGCAGTTAAAAGTGTGGTTAAATTCGAGCGTATGGTAGGCCCATTATAATTATACAGGGTTATTAGTACCTAATCAAATACCTCTGAAGGGTTCATTGTACTCATCAATACGAACAACTTTTACTATGAAGCCAATCCTGTAATCGCGAAAAAAAACAGCTGTTCCATACAAAAAGTTCAATCACCTGAGACAAAATGTATGGAACAGCTGATTTTTTTTTCGCGATTCGGAGTTCGCCCCATAGTAAAAGTTGTTCATATTGATGAGTACAATGAACCCTCAAGAGGTTTTTGGTTAGGTACCAATAACGCTGCATAGAGTCGCTTTAAGTAACTTGGTTTTGTAAAGTAAGGCATTTCGGTGGTTGTTTGCTATTAGTACTATAGGAATTTTGAATGTGTTAAAAATTTAATTAAAAGGAGTCTCCATTTCGTTGTACCAACAATAAATATATTTTTTAAAGTAAACGGGAGAAAAAGGAAGCTTGCTATATTAGGATATACCTAGATACCAATAAAAATGATTTATAAACGTATTTTTTTAATTAATTAAGATATTCGGGACATATTTCACACATACATATACAAAATATATTTTAAATACATAATTAACTAGGTATTATCACATAGACATAGAACAAACACAAATTTTCATCACATAAATGTTTGCCCTAGGTGGGAATCGAACCCACGCCCCAAGCTTAGAAGGGGGGTTCACTACCAACTAAGCCATCGAGGCAGTGTTAGGACATTATGTTTTGACACAGTTTCTTCAGTTAATAATTTTTATAGATTCGGCTAAACGTCTCTTTATGCACCATAATTTGATATCTACCTCTTGAATGAGTCACTCGACCTGTCAAACGTAACTACCGCTACCACCTTGGAGGTAGACTCAAATCGTGGACTGAGAATGAACAGATAGACAAGGCAATAGCGTATGCAAAAGAAATAGCTATAGTCGAGGTACTTCACATAAACGACGTGTTGGTTGGGCACAAACGTAGACTAACTTTGTGCCCAACAAACGAAAATATGTATACCATGACAGAGACAAAAAAATACATTGTCATCTCTGTCACTCTTATTGAGTACTGTGTTTAGCGATCCCTATCGAACATAGTATTATTACAACCTTGTCAAGTCTATTAATTCTCAGTCTACGACTAAAATATTGGCTTTTTCTGTGCTATGACATTCAGTTTTTTTCTCAGTCATCCAATTGTTCAGTTAGAGTTTGTAAGTGGACGTCGTGAAAAAAGAGTGGAGTTAAGTTAGTTAGTATGTATATAGTATGAGTGTGGAATACTCTGCCAGAGTGTGTGTTCCCTGACACTTATAATCTGGGTGTCTTCAAGTCTCGAGTGAATCGGTTTCTTCTAGGCAAGCGTGCTTCATCGTAGGCCGCATCACTGCTTTTAATCAGGCATGTTGGCGGCCAAATGCAAGCCTATGTGGCCTAGGCCCACAATACCGAAGCTCACCGATTTTACCGGAACCTCCACTCTTTTTCGACTTGCAAATAGAAAAAACTTGTTCCTTCAAATTCGAAGTCAAAGTCAAAATGTTTTTATGTAATTTGGGTATCAAAGAAACACTTATGAACGTCAAAGTTTTTTTTAAAAATAGACTTGACCGCCTTGTTCGGATAAAGAGCAACTAGGTATTCCGAAAAACAGGCATACTTGCCTGAGGCATACGAAAAACAGGCATACTGAGGGTCATTATGTTTTCAAAGAATAAATAAATTACTGTTTACCTTTTATTATAACTATGGCTTGTAAATAAACTGACAATCATAAAAGACATCTACCTGATTCACCTGGCGAAAGGATCTCTGCTTTATTATATTTCGTTATCATTTGAGTTTCTGTTGATTGTATTTTGTTTTGTAATGTTTAATTAGGATTATTTATTATTATATTTTTGTAAAAATCGGTACGATGGCTATATTTGGGATGAGATCTTCATTTATAAGTGTAGAAGTGTTTTTGTAAAAAGTGATCAGCAAATTTTAATTATTATATCTACTTACTTCTTAGTGTAAAAAATTGCTTACTTTTGTCTAAAGAAAAATCGGTTGAAATACACTAGCCGATGACGCGTCTTTAGTTAATTTAGTCACCTAAGCCTGCGTTTCCACTGGGGTTGAGCTGGGCGGAGCGGTGCATATTGACCAATCGCAATGCTCGAAATCTTTGCTGTACTTCAGCCGAAGCATTGTGATTGGTCAATTAAGCTCCGCTCCGCTCAGATCAGCTTCAGTTGAAACGTAGTCTTACTTGTAGTCAATACTTGCATTATACCTGTGACATTATCGTTAATTTTTCTGTACAATTTCTTGAACTAAACTAATTTTGACGGTTCTAAAATTGTTGCCAGTGTTTTTTAATATTGTTTTAAATGATAAGGGAATTAAGATAAAATAATATTTAGTTTAGTTATGTCAGATTAGTTGACTGACTGTTACAACAGAATTGAGGTCAATGATAGTTTCAGAGTGCTTAGTGTGAGTTGCTCAAAGTAAATCGAATAACTTTACTACAGCGTAAACGAGTTTACGTCACACGGATCGACAATCGAAAACGAGCAAGTGTGAGTGCCAATCGAGCTTGTCACTCGATTCGCGTAAATTCACCGTGAAAAAGTAAATATTTCATGTCAATGTTGGCAGTAAACAAAAAACTCGCATTTACGATTGCGGTTTCTCATTACTCCCACTAGGTGGCGCTTTTTAATTTTCATACAAATTGGAGTTACTTTTACGCGATCGAAAAGTAAGAAAAACTCACACTACGCACTCTGTTTTATAAATTTTCATTCACATCATACCGTGCCCGGTGTTTGCAAATTCTCTTATGTGTTTTACGATTTAGGGCTCATATTTCAGTGTCAAGGTACGTACCGGCTTAAACGGGGCCCGGTGTAATGTGAATAAAGCTTTGATGTTTAAACATAAGTTGCTACTAATTTACACTATCTTGTAACATAGCATGGGGACGTAAAGCGTTAATGTACGTAAAGCGATACAATTTAAAAATGTTTGAATACGTACAAGGTTAAACGGAGATGTATGTAGTATAATACTAAAGATGCGAGCACGGACATTTAAACTGACGTTTCAAATCGGCAATTTTCATTCAAATTTGTCGAATTAGTCGATTTGAAACGTCAGTTTAAATGTCCGTGCTCGCACCAAGTCTACTTCCCTTCACTAATAAATGGTGTATAACCCTGGAATAGTTATTCAGTGCTTTGTATTTTTTCATCGAAATATAAAAAAAAAAGTCGTTCGTTAGTTAAGGCAAGGGTACATAACATTTTCATTATTTTGATTTTGAACAACCTTTAATGGCAAAAAAAAAGATTTATATTTATACTAAACAAAAGTATGGAACGCACCTGTTTTTGCGATTTCGGTGTTGGTCTATAAATCACCGAGCGAAGTGTCTATGCTTCAGCTTCTGTGCCATGATGCCGTAGCAGCCCTCTTCAGAATCCGACCACATTATTACAATGTCGGAATTGTCGAAGACACGTTTGCTTTTACGGGTAGGTCTTTTCTTCGTGTTTAGAGCTATTGTTGTGTATAGGGATATTTCTTCAGAATCCGAGTCACCTTTTGAGAGCTCAGCCTGTATTGTGTTCAGTACGCCGATTGTTTTGATATCGTCTTTCTTGTACTGAATTTTTAATGCCTGCAGCTTCTGTGCCATGTTGCCGCAGCAGTCCTCTTCAGAAGACGACATTATTATAATTTTGGAATTGTCGAAGACACGTTTGCTTTTACGGGTAGGTCTTTTCTTCGTGTTTAGAGTGTATAGGGATATTTCTTCAGAATCCGAGTCATCTTATGAGAGCTCAGCCTGTATTGTGTTCAGTACGACGATTGTTTTGATATCGTCTTCCTTGTATTGTTTTGTTAACGGCTGCAGCTTCTGTACCATGTTGCTGTAGAAGTCCTCTTCGTAATCCGATGGCATTGGTTTTTTTAAAATATTTATTTATAATTTCAAATATTTAATTATACGAAAGCTGAAGCAGATACACTTTGCTCGCTAACGCTCGCTCGGTAGATGATTTATAGACCAACACCGAAATCGCAAATACAGGTGTTTCATATTTTTGTTTAGTCAAAGTCAAAAGTCAAAATATTTATTCACTTAAATAGAGTAAGTACATACAGTTCTTCAATATATAATTTAGTTCTGCCTATTTGTCAGATAACCTGACATGTGAATATGTTACAATTAATTTAATTATAAATATTAATATATTAAAACGATTTAAGTTATGTCAGTCAATTCAAGTCAAATTTAAAAATTATATAATATTATACCTACTAGCTGTCACCCCGCGACTTCGTTCGCGTTTATTATTTATAAATATATATAAATATATGTGAGCTATCCTATCTGTTAGGTTAGATCGAACTGCACACGGTGTGCAAATTTGATTGAAATCGGTTAAGTAGTTTGGGAGTCTATAGCGGACAAACAACGTGACACGTAATTTATATATATAAAGATTATTGAATTTATTTAGTTTATCTATAGTATTCTAAATTAAATCATTTAGTATGTATAAATATGTCATAAATTTTAGTGTAAATAAATCTTTTTATTGGAACAGCTTTTTTGCCATTTCAGGTTGTTTCAATAGGGAACTTGCATGATTTTTGAATTGAGAAAAAACAAGTTAATAGGTCAATAAATAATGTAGTGAGATGTACTTTAAGCCAATGTTTATTAAAAACCAATTTATTTTGAATAAAATATTTTAATTACAAATTACGTCAAACGGAACGTAATTTCTTCACCAATAAGCTCGCAGTGACGTTATTTCATTAAGCAGGTGCTAACAACTACGTGAAAACAGGTGTAAATTTTCGAAGATTTTCCTAAAATCCACATCAAATGGAAAAAGTTTTTATAGAAGCAGATTCGCGGAACCTTCCTCAGGTTGATGGATATGGTGCGATGCTTTTTCATTGGTAACTCCAACTTCTCGAGCGTGGAGACTAAAGGACAATAACTCGATTAGCATTATCTTGACTGGTTGACGGATAATCCATAATGGTATCCTAATCCTAAGTAACGTTATAAATGCGAAAGTGAGTTCGTTTGTTTGTTTGTAACGCGTCTCAACTACTTAACCGATCGTCTTGAAATCTTGCAAACACATCATCTATATATCATCTATATATCATCACATCATCTATATATCATCTCGTAAATTCAAAATACCGATATCTAATTGAAATACATCCGTTTGATAAAATCATCAGAGGTATAACAATCAAAACAAATACAATTCATTTGATCGAATTTTAAAGTATTAATTACGACATCATAATAATGTCGTCGGATTCTGAAGAGAACTGCTACGGCAACATTGCATAGAAGCTCGTTACACATCCATGCACCGCCTAAATCGTTGACACGTACTCCGGGGAACGAGACCTTTGTTAACATAAATCTTTAATTATTATTTAAGGGGAATACAGGTAGAGGGAGGTTAGTTATTTAGTCTTAATCTAAGGTTAGGTTAAAGGTTATCAAAGTTACTTATTACATTGTGAGTACACCACGAGCAGACCAGCGACCCGCAAGCAGCACCCGATCACGAGTATGACACATGCCAGCCATCCCTCTCCTCAACCATATTTGAGGGAAGAGAACGACCCGACACACGACGCCGCCGCAAGAAGGTGCCTTCGATAGTGAGCATGAATGCTCGAGATGGACCCACACAATTTGTATTAACAAAACATCATGGCCTCCTCCCGACTCAGAGACTCCATCACCACCGCGTTCCGATCTCTGATGGCCATCTATCTAATCTATTTCTAATCTAATTCATCCAATCTGATGTATTTTAAGTAGTTTTATGATTAAACTATTTATTATACAGTGCCCGCAAGCTTTTATTGTTTTCCGTTGGCTCGGCATCGGGAGGGGGATGTTTTGGGATTGTTTTAAACAAGTACCTCACTAAGGGCCACTTATAGAAGGACATACCTAATTAATTTAATAAACGAAAGGTTAATTAACTGAGAGTTCAAATTTCACTAACTCCTGTGGCGCAAGACGATTTATCAGTTTAATCTCTGATGAGCAGTCAACTCCAAGTTAAAAAGGCAACCTGAGCTTCTGCAAGGGGCCCTAAATATTTAGTGTGTGAAAATTTATGAAATAAATCAATAATTTTGAATTATAGGTAGTAGTTGTGTATGATATAAAATTAGAAGGTATTTAGCACGTGTAAATTTAACTTTCTTTTACATTATTTTGCGTCATCAGGATTTAAGAGTCCGACGACCTAACTAACTTCGCCCTAGGCGACCTAACTTCGCATTGGCTTAAGGTATACTTACTATAGCCATTTCGTCTAGTAGAAGAAGACGAGCGAAGAGAGCGAGTGATGATACTGACGAGCCTCTAAACTTACCTACAGAGTGACAAAGTGCAATTTCATTTTTTTTTATGACTTTTGCACTTCTGTAATCATTCTTAAGTAACTAAGAATTTCCCTTGTATTATGGATTAATTTGACAGCTAATGATGTATACAACCTCGCTATGTAATGGAATTCATGATTTGTTTTTTATCTATCTATTGAATAAATCAGTCAAAAGTGACCCTTTAAAATGCGGATATTTTTCATACCTCTATTTTAGCTTGAGAACGTTTTAAAAAAAAACAAGAACATAGGGGCGGAGATATTGTTAATTTAATTGTACATGCTAAATTTCATCATAATCTGACAAACGGTTTTCAAGAAATTTGAGTAGCGCGTTTATATGGAAATTTCAGAGCTTCGCGGCCCTCTTAAGAGTGAGTGTGTATAAGTCGTACATAAACTTACACGTAACATTTTTAAATCTTATTAAGTAAAAAAAATGTGACCTGAAAAATTACATTTTTTATTAAAAAAAAAGATTCATTTACTGAATGTCTCTATAAAAGGTATATTTTAAAAGCACAGTGGGGCTATTCCTGCGCGTGAGATGAGATGAGATTTTATCTTGGTCACTTTCACACCTATGACGTTTCAAACGAGAGCAACAAAGACGAAAAAAGTAAAAAGAAAATCTTAAATCTCCGAATAGGGCCACAGGCCACACTCAAAATATTGTCCCAATATTGCCGGGCCTTTCTTGCAGTAAATATATGGCTCTTCTAGGAGTACCCATTCCCACATTTTATAGTTTTTACATTTGCTAGGATGTTATGTGTCATATGTACATAGACATAGGCGTTCAGACCTAAATCTAATAACCCCGTTAGCAACAAACGATGTACGTATAGCCTCGGAATAGTTATAGTGTTGTGTGTTCTTCTTTCTCTTAAATTTTTAAACTCGATCGAAAAAGACAAAAGAACTTTGTAGCTATTCCGAGGACTTACAACGTTTATTGCTATTTAACTACGTTTTTTCGCGAGATTTATGGTTCGCTTTCATAGCAGAAGTTTTTAATAATGACAAGTACAATGAGGTGCTTTCGGTTTTGTACACGTTTCCTGTTACCCTAAACCTTATAGAAGCTTTTATTTAAAAAAAAACTTAATAGGCTTGCGTTTGGCCGTCAACATGCCTGGGGGGCTATTCCTACACGTGAGATGAGATGAGATTTTATCTTGGTCACTCTCACACCTATGACGTTTCAAACGAGAGCAACAAGGACGAAAAAAGGTGAGATGAGAATTTCAAATCTCCGAATAGGGCCACTGATGATAAGCAGTGATGCGGCCTACGATGGAGCACGCTTGCCTAGAAGAAACCGATTCACTCGAGACTTGAAGACACCCAGATTATAAGTATCAGGGAACACACACTCAGGCAGAGTATTCCACACTCTAGCGGTCCGTATAAGGAAAGAAGGACCAAAGCGTTTTGTGCGTGTTGTTGGTATGTCAACCATAAAACGATGCCGCTTTTTCGTACTCTTGGTTGTTTTATAAAAGAACGGGCTAGGGAGAATAAGGTCATGCAAACCAGATGCACATTCACCGAAATGTATCCGATAAAAAGCGATAGACTAGCAACCTTGCGCCGATGATCTAGACTTTGAAGTTTGGTCTGGACAAGGGAGTCGTTGCCAATGAGCTTCTTCGCACGAAAGAAGGAAAAAAAAAGCTATGGGAAACAATTGCCAGATATGAGGGCGATTTTTATTAAATAACTGGATTAATGCACACTTGCACTAAATATAAGAATTGCCTAAGTTTTTGCTTGACTTGATTAATCTAAGCATAATAATATCTATTCTAGCGAAATATTCGCTTATCGGGCATATAAAGCTAAGTGTCTCCTAAGAATTAAAATTGATGTAAGAGGTATGTAAAGTTTAAAATGTAGTTAAGTAAGAGTTATGTGAAGTTTAAAATGTATGTAAGAGTTATGTAAAGTTTAAACTAATTAAGCAAGGACTTAGGCAATTCTTATATTCAGTTCTATTAAGACTATTTCAGACTATTAAGCTATTTAGATCATGTACCTAAATAATACTTTGAGAGTTCCGCGACGCTCTGAATTTTTCATTCAAACGCGCTTTTCAAATTTCTTCGAAATCATTTGTCAGACACAGAATATGCCCTATTACATAGGTCTTGTCAGATTATCATGAAATTTGGCATGTAGGGACAATTAAACGAACTGTAGCTCCGCACCTAATTCTTGACATTAAAAAAAAAAAGTCCAAGATACAATATAGCTACGAAAATTATTGTATTTGTAAGAGGTCACTTTTGACTGATTTATTTAATAGACAGAAAACAAATCCAAAGTCCCTTTACAGAGGGAGGTTGTCTAGATCCTAAGCATTCAAAGTAATCCGTAATAGGTACCTACAAGGGAAATTTTTAGTTTTTTAAGAATGATTAGATAAGTGCAAAAGTCATAAAAAAATATTGAAATTGCACTTTGCACTGTAGACAACTGTAGAGGGACGTCAGTATCTTTACTTGCTCTCTTCGCTCGTCGTCTTCTTAATAAATCAGATTAAGCCACCTATTTGTAAACAAATAAAGGTTATGAAAATACTAAGATTGTTTTATTACTTTACCTACTTACTACAATATGTTAGGCCGTAGGTAAGTACCTACCTACATTTTCAGGAATAGTTTATCTACAGGGCCATATTTTTAACCCCCGACGCAAAAACGACGCAGTGTTATAAGTTTGACGTGTCAAACGTGTATGTGTGGGTGTGTCTGCTGTGGCATCGTAGCTCCCGAATGGATGAACCGATTTTGATTTTTTTGTTTGAAAGGTGAACTAATGGGAAGTTTTCTTAGCTTAGCGGAGGGGTTTGTAAATGTATCTTGTATCAAAAACTTTTTGCATAGTTTCGGTAGGTGCATTATACAACAGCATTTTGGAGAATTTGCTTGCGCTGCGAGATTTTATAACTTTGTAAGCCTAAACACCTACTTTAGCGCATTCGAGAGTTAAATTAAATGTTTATTAATTGAAGCGTCTTCGTGGTTTATCTATGGTAGGTATAACTAAAAATAATCTATGAAAGTAATACCACTTATTAGACCCTTTAGGCCTAAATAAATATGATTTTGCATACCTACGTTACATACTCATACTTCAAGTAGGTAGTTAGTTTAATTGTGATTTTAGGATTCTACGCCTACATGCCTACTTTTATGCGTAGGTAAAAGGTCGCTTAAGAAATTCGAGTAGGGAAAGGGTTCATTTTCAGTTTCTAAACATTTGAGAAATAGGTCATTTTGAAATCTGGAGTAGGGTACGTAGAAATTCTACACTAATAGGTCTACCCATCTCCGGAACTACAGATCCGATTTAGAAAAACCTTTTTTACACCACCTGGGGGGCTATTCCTGCGCGTGAGATGAGATGAGATTTTATCTTCGTCACGCTCACGCCTATGACGTTTCAAACGAGAGCAACAAGGACGAAAAAGGTGAGATGAAAATCTCAAATCTCCGAATAGGGCCCCTGCTCGACAAAGACCAATTATATAACACGTAGTCTCAACGTAAAGCAAAGGCATTGCCGCCGGAGATAAAGTTGTATGAAAATCTCGAGGGAGTTTTCGAGCAAAGAGGTTAAAATTGAATGAAAACTCAGCATACGGGCATTGTAAGAAGAGTTTATTCAAATATTTAACTGGCCACTAAAATAAAAATGAACAAAACAAAAGACGGTGTTTGGTGTAACATATTTTCACAGTTCCTTTTATTGTCTCGCAGAAGGTGTGAAAAGTAGAGTAGGTATTCACCTCTGGGATAAACCAGTGTCTTGGGCGGTTTGTACCCCTCGCTTCACTCAGGACTCTTAAAAACTCCCTCGCTGCGCTCGGGTGTTAACTGTAGAGTCCCTAGTTACGCTCAAAGACCAATAAGCCACTTACTACATAAGATACTGCTTTGTCCCCTCGGTGCTTAATCTACTATTATCTACCTACATAATGTATTTTTTTAACTTGGCTATTGCCTGTTTGGTAAATGATATGGCTACACAACCACTGCACAGATAACTGGTTGGTACCTATTTTAATGCGCACAATCCAAATTTTTTTTTTGTGCATCTGAGGCCTCTACAGCGTACCGGGAGTTAGGCAAGCGTAGGGGGCGCACACAGACATCCAAGGCGCAGTACCTTTAGAATAGATAGCGAGTAGGTCAAGGGCACTTCTACGGTACGGACCTCGGCTTGGGCTGTCGCCGGGGAGGAGTCGAATTGCCCTAGCAACCCAGAAGGGGTTTGTTCTTGGGCCCTATTTGGTTGAACAGGATGGCTACCTATTTAAAGAAAATCTTACCTCTTTGAACTGATCCCGAGAGTCCTCGGGTGAGAGGTGGGAGAGAGGTTGGTGCATGATACGTCTTTATAATGTCTTTGGAAACCGGCGCATATACTTACCTACCAAAAACTGAATACCTACTTCCTGTTGCCTTGAGTTGCCAGGGTGGCCGATGTGACGACGGCTATGGGGTCATCCGGGTCGCCTAAGATGTTTAAAGGGCATCTACGAAGTAGGTAGTTCGCGGTTCGGACGACATGGGGAATGGGTTTGTGAGGTATCAAAGGGCTAACACTACGGAGGCGTAGGTCACGACTGGGCTGATGCACGTTTTGTAAAGTCTCACCTTAACCACGCGTGCCTATACGAGTATATAGGAAGTGGTCGAGTCGGCCTGAGAAGGAGGCCGCTCGGTTTCGGACTATCTGGATTTGCTTCGAGAAGGTGCGTCACCTGTCAAGGGTCACGCCAAGGTACTTCGTGGAGCAAGTCTGTAGGATAGGCTGGTCGTGGAGCTCCACAAGCTCACGGGGGCCGGTTTAGTGGGGTAAAAGTATACTGCTGCATTTTTGTCGGAATTGACTGTGATGGCCCACTTCTTGAAACAGTCACCTAAAATTCAAATCCAAAGATAATCAAAAAAATAATAAAAGATAAATAAATAATAAGGTAATTGACTGCCTCGGTGGCTCAGTCGGTAGTGAACCTGCCTTCTGAGCTTGGGGGCGTGGGTTCGATTCCCACCTAGGGCAAACGTTTATGTGATGAACATTTGTGTTTGTTCTATGTCTGGGTGTTAATATCTATTTAAGTATTTATTTAAAAATATCTAAGTATGTATATCAGTCTCTGACAGCCATAGTACAAGCTTTGCTTAGTTTGGGGTCAGGCGACTGTGTGTGGAAGTGTCCCGAATGTATTTATTTATTTTATGTTAATCGCTAACAATCAAAAAATTTTTTTTTGGTTTTCTTGTATAAGTACTAGTCGTAAAAACCAAGAAATCAAGAATGTCGTCTCTGCAAGGCTGGCACTAAATACCGACAATATCGTTCTATACGAGCATGCGAATGTGCTGTTTACCGCTGATATTAAATATTTTTCATCATATCGTGCGTTAAGTTTATGGATGAGTGAACTAAGCTGTCGCGTCTAATGAAGTCGGTTTACGTATGGCTTGTACAGACTTTTCAAGTTGAGAGAAAAAGTCAGGAGTTATATCACGTGTGTGAAAGAGAAAACAATAGCCAAAGAAACGATGGAGAAGCATGAGAACTGTGAGCCACTTATTTCGCTAAACTAATACCGCGCCGGGAAGAAAAGTTCTTGTAGATTCACTGGATTAGCAAAGGACGTGCGCGCTTAGTGTCTATTTATACTTACTTACTAGCTTATAATAAGTATTTTCATCGTACTCTACTTATTTTACTAATATATCTATTACCTACTCTCTATATTCGAAATCATTATTTACATGGGCAAAAGTTGTATCAAATAGGGTCAACTGGTACAAATGCGTCTGTGGGGCAATTGTGTCTATAGATAATTACTGACAATCTTTTTTCTATCTTTAGTTACAATAATCTGTATCCGATGGCGTTAGTTGCGTAATTTGTGAAGGGGTTGTCAGTAATTATCGAAAGACGTAATTGCCATACAGACGCATTTGTACCAGTTGACCCTACCTACATTTATTTTTCAAAAATCGATTTATAAAATTTGCGCGCATTCCCCGATAATTTTTGAAATAGCTTGTCGAGTGTAAATCATCCGCACAGACAGCGCTTTAAAGGTCGATTTACACCAAACGAGCGAATGCTCATTCTATCCCCACTACATCAAATTCTTCAAGTGTAAACAGGCGTAGAGCATTTTTTCGTTGTTCTTAGTGCGTTCGCAAAGATTCTATAGAATATGTGTTTGTTTGTTGTAAATGGATACGTCTAGCTTTTGTTTACTCTAAAAGATTACGAAAGAATGCGCTTGTTCTAGCTCTATGTTCGTTTGATGTAAATCGACCTTTAGACACATGCGCTGAATTCATATCACCCGGCTCCGTGGTTTTATAACATTAAATCGGTCACGTTGGTTATAAAGTGGTGAGCCGGATCGTTTGTTTTGCTATAAATCTGCTGGAAAGTCGCATTTATTAAACGCTTTATTGGAGCATTTTCAAGCGAGATTCGCATTTTATGTGGAGATGATACTTTTCCAAACTCGCGTAAATCAACCTATATAAGTACCTATTTCCTTTGCGTACCCACCTATCTGTACATGGTTATCGGGATAGTGAGTAGGGTTTACTAGGTAAACCCTACCTACCCTACCTGAGTACCAAAGGTACTCATCATTATGTTACTTTTTTACTAAAAAGCCAATCCCAAATCGCGAAAAAAATATCAGCTCTTCCAAATAAAAAGTTGATCGTGTACAAAATGTATGAAGAAGCATTTTTTTTTTCACGTTTTCAGAGTTGGCCCCAAAGTTAAAGAAAAGTTCAGCTTGGTACACTAATTTCTGATAACCCTGTAAATATGTACCTACGAATGTATGTAGCTGTAGAAAAACAATGGTCCCAATTTTTATGTGTTAGAACAAAGAACAGTTAGATAGACCTATAGATAGATATTTAAAATGTCTATTGATTAGGCCAAAGGCATCCTATTGTGTTCGTAGATATGTAGGTGGATAGCAAGCAAAAGGTCTTCGGATTCCTTAGAAGGATGGACCTAGGTAGGTAGGTAGAGGTTTTTGTCTCATCATCATTAACATCATCAGGCTGTAATAGGCCTCATCTCGTACGCCACTTATACCGGTCCTTTGCCAATCTTGTCAAGGTTCGACCCACGAGGTTTACAACATCGTCTACCTAACGTGCTGCATGGAGGTCGACCATACTCGTAACTCCTTGTATGCCGATACGCGGCCGATCACCAATCCGTCAACATTTTAGAACTGCCACCACTCTGCCTGGCGACATGTCCATCTACTCCTTTTTAGATTCGTGATCGTCATCCGGACACGACGTCATGAACCTTGTTGCGACGTCAGATCTCGATATTTCTTCCTTGGTGCTCAGATCAACCTAGTGAATAAGATGGCGCACGGCGTATGATTTAGGTGAAGCCGAAAAACATCCAAAAGCTACGCTACTTTCGTATATGTACAAAACACGCACACTTTGACGCAAAAAAACTACGCTACTCGCTTGGTCATTCTTACCTCGACATTATTTGCATTGATTTAAGGTATAATTTCGTGCACATAAATATACATAGTACATTATAAAAGTGTGGCCAGGACTACATTTTGAGGTTCTTTTTAAAAACTGTGCAGTTTTTTTACAAGTCAATTTTGAAAAAGCCGTAACATTAAACTCTTACAAATATGTGCAGTTTTAAAATATTAAATCTACTAAGATTGTATATTGGAACTGAAATGGCTAACGTAGAGTTTGGAAATTAATATTAGTTTTCGTGCAATTGTAAATGTTTTTCATGGCAACATTTCCACGCATACAAGTTTAAAAAAGAAGTGGCTTCAGCGAGATATAACGCATTGTTCCATCTTTTCCTATAAGTTGATCTGAGCCTCGGTCTTGTAACTTGATGCCTAGCATACCTATATGGCGCCGGTTTTTGTCTAGATCTTTGTTATTTGTATTTACGTAAGATATTTTTTTCTAACCTACTTTTTGTTTAGCTATGTGATAGGCACATAACATTAACCATATTATTTTATAAATTCTGAAAATCCTTTCAGCTTACAAAGTGTTTTATGAGGCAGCCGGACGCAGTGGCGGCGCCCCCCGCGGTGTAATGACTTAGCAGGCGCCCCGTATTAGCACTTTTGCAACGAAATGGATAAACAACCACCTGCCGGGCACATTCTGTATAAATCAGCTTTAATACTTAGGTACTAAGCTACCACCAAAACCTAAATAATGCTACGTGGAAAATGCTACGTGTACATAATAAAGAAGCAGTGAAAGTGCATTCAGATTTATTTTGCTAAACGATTGCTTTCTCAACTATGTTTCGTACATTGGGGTCAGCTTAAGGCCTCGTCCTAACTAAGCAGACTGTGAGCAGCTCACCGTTTGCCTCCAGTCCGCCATCCAAGGTATATATTTTATTTATTTATTTATTTATTTATTAAGATAAGCCAACAGCGCACATATTAAACATACAAAAAATATTATCATGGTTTCTATCTGATACATGCGCCAATTATAGGCATACACAACTTTTTCTACAATTTGCTTGCGTGTAAGACTAAATTTAAAAACTAATTAACGACAAATACAGTTAAATAAAAAACAAATAAAAAAAAGAGAGTAATGGAAATAAAAATTCAGTACTTATCCTACGGATCTAGCACTTCGGCAACTTCCTTCTTGAAATGTCTCAAGGAGCCAGAGAAAATATCCACATTACTACTAACGTCATTGTAAAAAGAGCACATGCGCACCATTGGTGAATTTAAACCAAGATTAGTTCGGCAGAAAGTACGACTTAAAGGTTTATTTATTTTGTTTCTGGGGTAACGAAGCGGCACGCGTAGTTTTACGTTTTCGATCAAATATGGGCTGTCGATGTCACCGTGAATGACCTTGTGCAGAAAATGTAAATCGCATTATTTACGTCTCACTCGAAGCGAAAACATTTCGAAAAACGCTAGGCGACTGTTATAGTCAATCCTGTGGGATATGCCGCTACTGGAAAACGCAAGTGATCTGGTAAAGGCACGCTGTAGGCTCTCGATGCGCTGGGAATGACAAATGTATAGAGGGTTCCAAGCAGAAGAAGCAAATTCAAGATGACTTCGGACAAGTGAATTGTATAGTAGTTTTTTGGTGTTAACACTGCGGAAGCTTTTGAGTTACGGTTTATAAACCCAATCATTTGAGCAGACTTTTTTACTATTGCATCGATGTGCGGTCTAAAGGTTAGCTTCTTATCAATTATAACTCCCAAGTCACGTATTTCATCGACTTCCTCAAGACCAATTCCTCCAAGTGTGTAAGTACATCTTCGGACATTCTTTTTTCTAGTAAATTTTATGCAAAAACACTTTTTGGAGTTTAGGAACATTTTGTTTTGATCACACCACAACTTAATATTATGAATATCGCTCTGTACCAGTTTAAAGTCATCTAATGTATTCACAACCCTGAATATCTTTAGGTCATCTGCAAATAAACTGTAATTACAGTGCTTTATTTGTTTAATGATGTCATTAATAAATATTGAGAATAGCACCGGCCCTAGGATCGATCCCTGAGGTACTCCAGATTCAGCTGCATACAACTTCGATTCATAGCCGTTGATTACAACGGATTGAAGTCTATCCTCGAGATAAGATTTAAACCAATTAAGAAATTGACCGTGAACACCGATGTGCTCGAGCTTATTCAGAAGAATAGGGTGGCAAACTTTATCAAAAGCACTGCTGAAATCAGTGTATATTGCATCTATCTCACGTCCTCGGTCAATTTCTGTTTTAAAGTTTCATATTTTAAATGAAGTGTCCGACCAGCGCATACCGAGTAGTACTCAGTACCTATGTGCTGTTCGTACTAAGTATAGAGTGGCGAACTGCAGGCAAATAGTCAAGTTTGCTTAGTTTTAAGACGTACCTATCTACTTGTGTTTTCCACTTTGCTATATCGTCGACATCGTTTTCCAGAACCTTTCGATCGCTATTTCATATTTATTTTTATATCAATGACTAGTATTTTGGGCGGTGCGCGGGCCGCAAGCGGGCCGCGTTTGTGGGTGCCCTGAAGTCGGGGTGCCCTGAAGTTGGGGTGCCCTGAAGTTGATTGTGTGTGGATGTACTCGACCGCTGCAAGGCTCGGCCTTCGGCCTCGCCTTGCACCGTTCGAGTACTGCTGCTCGGCCTTCGGCCTCGCAGCTGGGGCTCGGCCTTCGGCCTCGTATCTGTGGGCTCGGCCTACGGCCTCGCGATTGGGGGCTCGGCCTTCGGCCTCGCTAATGTGACCTATTCGACTTCAAATTTAGTTGTACTCGAACGCTGCAAGGCTCGGCCTTCGGCCTCGCCTTGCACCGTTCGAGTACAGCTGCTCGGCCTTCGGCCTCGCAGCTGGGGCTCGGCCTACGGCCTCGCATCGGTGGGCTCGGCCTGCGGCCTCGCGATTGGGGGCTCGGCCTTCGGCCTCGCTAATGTGACCTATTCGACTTCAAATTTAGTTGTACTCGAACGCTGCAAGGCTCGGCCTTCGGCCTCGCACCTGGGGCTCGGCCTTCGGCCTCGCGGGTGTGATGCGAGGCCTGCGGCCTCGCCCAATTCGCTCGGAAGCGACCCCCAAAATGTATGAAAAAAATCGAATATTTTGAAATTAGGCCGCCATTTTGAATCCGCCATCTTGGATTTTTATGACCCACACCTGGTAGCCCCCCTGATTTCCTATAACATTTGTTCAAGCAGACTATCTAAAACTTTAACCGTTTCCGAGATATAGGTGTTTCAATATTGTATGGAATTTTTTTTTTTTATGGCGGCCATTTTTTTTTTGATTTCTCGTGAAAGTTCCCAAGGTTTGCTGAAATATTAGTTCAAGTGCTTTAGTAAAAATATGCACCGTTTCCGAGATACCAGGGCATACCACCATCAGGGTTTGACTTTTCGCCAATTTCGGATTTTTCCCGGGCCCTCTGAGCCGACCCCTACACGACCCCATATTCACTTTTCCCCCCCTACCCCTCCTTATACCCTTTAGGTTTCTCTATGTCAGTGAGTCAGTGAGTGAGTCAGTGGTAGTTTAACTTTATATAGTATGACTAGTATTTTGGGCGGTGCGCGGGCCGCAAGCGGCCCGCGTTTGTGGGTGCCCTGAAGTCGGGGTGCCCTGAAGTTGGGGTGCCCTGAAGTTGAGGTGCCCTGAAGTTGATTGTGTGTGGTTGTACTCGACCGCTGCAAGGCTCGGCCTTCGGCCTCGCCTTGCACCGTTCGAGTACTGCTGCTCGGCCTTCGGCCTCGCAGCTGTGGCTCGGCCTTCGGCCTCGCATCTGTGGGCTCGGCCTTCGGCCTCGCAAGTGTGACCTATCCGGCTTCGAATATAGTTGTACTCGAACGCTGCAAGGCTCGGCCTCCGGCCTCGCCTGGCACCGTTCGAGTACTGCTGCTCGGCCTTCGGCCTCGCAGCTGGGGCTCGGCCTACGGCCTCGCATCGGTGGGCTCGGCCTGCGGCCTCGCGATTGGGGGCTCGGCCTTCGGCCTCGCCTGTTCGACTTCGAATATAGTTATACTCGACCGCTGCAAGGCTCGGCCTTCGGCCTCGCCTTGCACCGTTCGGGTGGTGCTGCTCGGCCTTCGGCCTCGCAGCTGGGGCTCGGCCCCCGGCCTCGCGTTGGTGGGCTCAGCCTTCGGCCTCGCAAGTATCTGCGATAAGTCATTCTGCGGCGACCCCTAAAATGTATAAAAAAAATCGAGCAATATGGCAGCTATGTTAATTTTTTTTTTTTTCAAAATTTATTTTCCTAATTGAAATCGGGGTCCCCAAAAACCCCCAGATACAAAAAATCAGACCTCTCCGACCATTTTGAAATTTAGCCGCCATCTTGGTTTTTTTTTATCCCCACCTGGTAGCCCTTCTAATTCCCTATAACATTTGTTCAAACGCACTCCCTATAAAACTTAACGTTTCCGAGTTATTCACGTATCAATTTTGTATGGAGAATTTTTTTTTGTATGGGAGTCATGTTTTTTCTTATTTCTCCTGAAAGGTCCCAAGAGTTGCTAAAATATTAGTTCAAGCGCTCTACCAAAAATAAGCACCGTTTCTGAGATACCAGGGCATACCACCATCAGAGTAGGTAATTGTTCCAATTTCGGATTTTCTTCGGAGACTGTGAAACACCCCTTATACGACCTTATATTCACTTTTCCCCCCCACCCCCCCTTGTACCCTTTAGGTTTCGCCGTGTATGGAAAAATTTGAATGTATGGCAGCCATATTAAAAAAAACACTTTTTCAAAATTTTATTTCAGAAATGGAATCAGATACCCCAAAAACCCCCGGATGCAAAAAATCAGACCTCTCGGACCCTTATGAAATTTGGCCGCCATTTTGAATCCGCCATCTTGGATTTTTATGACCCCCACCTGGTAGCCCCCCCGATCCCCTATGACATTTGTTCAAGCAGACTATCTAAAACTTTAACCGTTTCCGAGTTATTCACGTTTCAATTTTGTATGGGTTTTTTTTTTTTGTATGGCGGCCATCTTTTTTTTTTTTGCTTCTGAAAATTCCCAAGATTGCCTTCATTTTTAGTTCAAGTGCTTTCGTAAAAATGTTTTTGGTTTCCGAGATACGGGGGCATACCACCATCAGGGTAGGGAGAAGTTCCAATTTCGGATTTTTCCCGGGCCCTCTGACCCAACCCCTACACGACCCCATATCCACTTTTCCCCTCCCACCCCCGGAAGTACCCTTAAGGTTTCTCTATGTCAGTCAGTCAGTCAGTCAGTGGTAGTTTAACTTTATATAGTGTAAAACTAGTATTTTGGGCGGTGCGCGGGCCGCAAGCGGCCCGCGTTTGTGGGTGCCCTGAAGTCGGGGTGCCCTGAAGTTGGGGTGCCCTGAAGTTGATTGTGTGTGGTTGTACTCGACCGCTGCAAGGCTCGGCCTTCGGCCTCGCCTTGCACCGTTCGAGTACTGCTGCTCGGCCTTCGGCCTCGCAGCTGGGACTCGGCCTTCGGCCTCGCAGCTGTGGCTCGGCCTTCGGCCTCGCGTCTGTGGGCTCGGCCTTCGGCCTCGCGAGTGTGTCCTATCCGGCTTCGAATTTGGTTGTACTCGAACGCTGCAAGGCTCGGCCTAAGGCTCGGCCTCCGGCCTCGCCTTGCACCGTTCGAGTACTGCTGCTCGGCCTTCGGCCTCGCAGTTGGAGCTCGGCCTACGGCCTCGCATCGGTGGGCTCGGCCTGCGGCCTCGCCTGTTCGACTTCGAATATAGTTATACTCGACCGCTGCAAGGCTCGGCCTTCGGCCTCGCCTTGCACCGTTCGACTGCTGCTGCTCGGCCTTCGGCCTCGCAGCTGGGGCTCGGCCTCCGGCCTCGCAAGTATCTGCGAAAAGTCATTCTGCGGCGACCCCTAAAATGTATGAAAAAAATCGAGCAATATGGCAGCTATGTTAATTTTTTTTTTTTTCAAAATTTATTTTCATAACTGGAATCGGGGTCCCCAAAAACCCCCAGATACAAAAAATCAGACCTCTCCGACCATTTTGAAATTTGGCCGCCATCTTGGTTTTTTTTATCCCCACCTGGTAGCCCTTCTAATTCCCTATGACATTTGTTCAAACGCACTCCCTATAAAACTTAACGTTTCCGAGTTATTCACGTATCAATTTTGTATGGAGAATTTTTTTTTTGTATAGGAGTCATGTTTTTTCTTATTTCTCCTGAAAGGTCCCAAGAGTTGCTAAAATATTAGTTCAAGCGCTCTACCAAAAATAAGCACCGTTTCTGAGATACCAGGGCATACCACCATCAGAGTAGGTAATTGTTCCAATTTCGGATTTTCTTCGGAGACTGTGAAACACCCCTTATACGACCGTATATTCACTTTTCCCCCCCCCACCCCCCCATGTACCCTTTAGGTTTCGCCGTGTATGGAAAAATTTGAATGTATGGCAGCCATATTAAAAAAAACACTTTTTCAAAATTTTATTTCAGAAATAGAATCAGACACCCTAAAAACCCCCGGATGCAAAAAATCAGACCTCTCGGACCATTATGAAATTTGGCCGCCATTTTGAATCCGCCATCTTGGATTTTTATGACCCCCACCTGGTAGCCCCCCCGATTCCCTATGACTTTTGTTCAAGCAGACTATCTAAAACTTTAACCGTTTCCGAGTTATTCACGTTTCAATTTTGTATGGAATTTTTTTTTTTGTATGGCGGCCATCTTTTTTTTTATTGCTTCTGAAAATTCCCAAGATTGCCTTCATTTTTAGTTCAAGTGCTTTAGTAAATTTTTTTTGGTTTCCGAGATACGAGGGCATACCACCATCAGGGTTCCACTTTTCGCCAATGTCAGATTTTTCCCGGGCCCTCTGAACCAACCCCTACACGACCCCATACTCACTTTTCCCCCACCACCCCTCCTTATACCCTTTAGGTTTCTCTATGTCAGTGAGTCAGTGGTAGTTTAACTTTATAGTAGTATGATGATGATGATGATACTACAGTAGAATACCTATAATACCTATATTATAGTAGGTAGGGAGAAACTGAGTTTTTCATTTGCTTTTTGTCAGAATTTAAGCGCTGGCCAGACAGAAAGGACGTGGGACGCGGACGAGACACGGACAGAGCGGAGACATGACTGTCGCCTTCATACGAGAACCGTCGCGTCCGCGCCCTATCTGCGTCTCGTCTTCTCTCTGCGTGTTGCTTCGCTTCTCTTCTATAAATTTTGTATGTAAGTACATTGAAGGGACGCCGCCGCGTCTGTGTCCCGTTATCAGTCTCTCCTTACTGTCTGTCCTGCCGCTAAGGATTAGAAAAATTTACGCCAAATAATAAAACCACACGGGTTCCACTGAGTTATAGCAGTGCACAGCGTCGTCATCTTGGGCCCATAAGCCTAGTAATTCCGCCAACTCGCTGTTCTCTTCAAAAAGATACGCAAAATGGATGTGACCCAACATGCCTAACAAATTGGGCGCCCAGAGCTCGTCGGTCGCAGTAATAATTCAGGATTACGCGAGAATGGCCACATACAGCGGTGCGGATTAGCGACGAGCTCAGGACGAGGTTTCTGTACACACCTGCAATTTTTTAATGGCATTTCACAGTAGGTTAAAGAGGATTCCGTGTGGAATCCACTTTGAATATTTACTGGTTGACAAGGAAAAACCATGCCTAATGTTATTTATGTGTAAATGTTATCCTGTCTGTAAATAATAAATATATTAAAAATGTTCCCACGTTCAACTCTAGTAGCATTGTATTGCAATGTGTTTTGGATATAAATGAGGTTGATGTGCCTATTGTTAACACCTTACGACTTCTATAGGCGATGTTTGGTTAATTTATTTGTCTTTACATTTATTATTTTTTCGTGCCATCCGACAACAATACGGTAGCGCTCACGCCTCACTTACAAAAATCAAAACCCGCACAAATTTAAACCGTACTAGAGCTAAACTGGGATCGCTAATGAGATCTTTTATTTTGTAAAGAACTCATTAATATCATTGAAGATCTACTCACACGTCAAATTCAGCAACGATTGGAATTGGTAGGCATTAATTTAGGCAAAGTACATACTTCAAAACTTATGAGAGAAAATTCCAAAGCCGCAAATACTTCAAAAGCGATCGACCAAACCGCAAATTTATCCACAATGGAATTTCAGAACAAATACGGGAGGATGAGCAGAGATCTACAAACAGTAGGGGCACATGGGTGGTCCGTGGGCGGCTGGAGTGAGGGCTCCGGCTGTCGTTTACAGATCCCTGGAGGGCGTCGGCACAGGCAGCGGCCATGTGGCAGGTGTCACCGTGGCACGCGAGGATGCCGGTGCGTGGCTGTGGGTGCCAGTGCAGAGCACTGTCCCGGGAAGAATACGATGAAACACGATGCGAGACACACTGGTGCGTTCCGTATGGAGACCTCAGAACCTCTAGACAGGCTGGTCACCAGGTGGTTTTTAGTGGATCGCCAATTTCGGCTCAAACTGCCCAAATGCGACTCTCAATCGTGGTTGGGAGGTCTGGTAGCAGATTTTTCACCCGTTAACCACTGTTCAATGGTGCGCAATAATTACTTGCCAATGAGGCAATGAAATCAAGAGTCGGGAGATACGGTAAACGGAGGATTATTGAAGTGATGAAGACTTCTAATGCAACTTCCAACAAGGTTGCGTTAAATGTTCAACGCTCCGATGCGATCGATTGTGAATTGTAAGCAATGCTAATAAAGTTTGTCTTAAATAAACAATATGATTTCACTAAAAATCAATTTCTACCCCTTCCTTTTTTCATTTCCATATTACGAAGTTTCAACTCTTTCGCGTGGAGGGACTCCACGCACTATTTTTTTCTAGCGACCCGCCCAGGCTTCGCGCGGTATCATACACTTTTTGTGAAAAATTATCTAGCTGAGTTTGCGAAGTTTAGGAGGAGTTAGTGGATATACAGACAGATAGTCAGACAGTGACTTTTTATATACTGTGTGGAGATAGAGAAGAAGATGATAAAAATGTTATTTAAAAACATACCTACTTTAAGTAAGTAGGTATTGCTATACGCACTTACTTAAAGTATGTATGTTTTGTTTTTGTAGGCTTGAACTTTGATGAAATAATATATTCGCGAAAGAATTGTGAACGACGTCGACGATATTGTAAATGTCACGGGTCGAACCTGGACGAGATTGGCACAGGGCCGGGATAAGTGGCGTAGGAGAAGAGAGGCCTATGCTCAGCAGTGGGCGATTACGGGCTGATGATGATGATGATGAAGAATTGTGAAGGTGAAATAAACCTTACGCATGTGTTCTTGGATGGGATTCACGTGGACTCGTCTGAGTTGATTGACACATTTTCCTTGAAAGTTAGTTTTCGGTACCGCTACCTATTTCTTATTGAGACAAAAAATAAAATCGGAAAATATCTACCTACCTACATATATTTCAGGGTTGCAATACTGTGCTGCATTTTATAGGCAAAATAAAGGCCTAAAAGTCCTTACTGCTCCCGTGCTTGATTTGGGTATGGGTACTCATGTCATATTCATTTCGGGATTATATTCGTCGCAGCTATTATCCAGAAATGAGAGCTCCAGAAAAACAAACGGCAGCTTTCAGGCTCGGGATGAGCGAGCGATGGAATAAAGTCATTTTCTTCATCGGATTTCTGTTGTTTGATTTCGTAAATCAAATCTTAAACTCAGATTAAGCTAGAGGTAAAGATGGAACACTGCGTTATATCTCGCTGAAACAACTTCTTTTTAAACTAGTGTGCGTGGTAATGTTGCCATGAAAAACATTTACAATTGCACGAAAACTAATATTAATTCCCAAACTCTACGTTAGCCATTTCCGTTCCAATATACAACCTTAGTAGATTTAATACTCTAAAACTGCACATATTTGTAAGAGTTTAATGTTACGGCTTTTTCAAAATTGGCTTGTAAAAAACCTGCAGACTTTTTAAAAAAAACCTCAAAATGTAGCCCTGGCCACACTTTTATAATGCACTATGTATATTTATGTACACTAAATTAAACTATAAACCAATGCACATAATGTCGAGGTCAGAATGACCAAGCGAGTAGCGTAGTTTTTTTGCATCAATGTGTGCGTGTTGTGTACATATACGACAGTAAGGTAGTTTTTGGATGGTTTTTGGCTTCACCTAAATCATACGCCGTGCGCCATTTTATTATCTGAGCCCTTGAAATGTGGCTGTATAACATCCGAATTAGGCACCTACTTATTTAAATAATAAACTGATGTTAGGTAAGATGTTAGGTAAATAAATCAGCCTCTCAAAGATTTTTGTAGTCTGAATACTGAAATAAACTGAAATCATAACAATAAATCCGGTTACCGCGACTGTAAACTTGATTTATCTTGCTTGTTGTATACTCACTAACATTAACTTGATGTAAACCCACTCACCAGATTTATGTAATAATGGAGAACTTGCATGAATTCTTTTTCAGTTTATCGTAAAGACTAATGTTTCAAATAAACATATCAAAAAGAAAAACGTTAAAAGTGCAGAAAAAATTTACCTACAACCCTGATTTTAAATTTAAATTTCTAGAGTCCGCGTCAAAAAGCAGGGTCACGTGTCGAGCATAATATCTATGGCATGACAACAGTTCTTCGTGGTCAATAATTAGGGCTGATGCTCACAACGGCGGGGCACGTGACGACGACGCGGCTAAGGACGTTTATCCCGGACAAATATTTTTTTACTTTATTTCAATGAAGTGTGCACTGTCTGACTGTGTGAAAAGTTCCGTAGTGTTAATTAGCGTGTTTACCACATAAGAGGTGGTTCATATCGTTATAAACTGTAACCACTCGTTTAAACTGAAGACATTAAAGTTCAATTTATCTTTGTTAAAACTACTTTTTAATCATAATAATAATTCTTTTATAATAATTATTTATATAACTTCAATAATAACTTTTATAATAATAATAAAATAATAATAATTCTTTATTTACCCACATTAAGTTAGAGTTAGATAGAATAGAATATTATATAGATAGATAGAATATAGATAGATATAATTTTTATGAACAGTCGCTACTAACTAGATTAAAAAATTAAATAATTAAGACATTAAAAAATACACAAGTTAGTTGTGATACTTTTAATTAGCCATATGTAAATTAGTTATACCTACTATTAATGTTTTTTAAGTAGCTGTTAATTTTCTAAAGAAAATAAAACAACAAAAGTAAATAAATGTGTACAATAAAGTGAGATAGAAATGAGTAAGCTACAGATGTTATTGTTTCTGCGACTACACCTGCGTCCTCAGAGTTTATCTAGATAGATGTTGTGACGCACTCCAGGGGGGCTATTCCTGGCCGTGAGATGAGATGAGATTTTATCTTGGTCACTCTCACACCTATGACGATTCAAACGAGAGTAACAAGGACGAAAAAAGGTGAGATGAAAATCTCAAATCTCCGAATAGGGCCCCAGTCTAGCCTTCATAACGACTCAAGAAATTAGAACAAACGGGAATCGAGTCTAATACAAAAACAAAGTAAAAAATTAACTATACGAAGTTTGCTTAAATATACAAATGATGAATTTGGCAAAGATCATTAAAATCTAAACGCTATAGGTAGTACTTATTTATTAATTAATTACTAAATTAATTTAACAGTGGCGGAACCAGAATGTTGGTTTAGGTGGGTTATGGTAGGTAGCTTAGCTCCCCCCTAAATACGCTAGTGATTGAAAACTGCACGTAACGGAACCTCATATTTATACACATACTTACATGCTATACATAGTACATATTATTTAGTCATAGCAAATTCTTCTGGCAGTTTTAATTACCATTAAAATCGTCTTTACTTATGTTCTGAAATCTCCACACCATGCAAATGTGTTCTGAGCTGCTAAACCAATAGACGGTCCTAAGCAAAGTTTAAAGCAAACATCGTACCACCAAATAAATTTACCGTAATAGACTGTAAACGTTCTCCTAATATTTTCCCTTAAAGTTATGAATTTACAATTCTCGCACCCTTGTCACCCTTAATTAACAGTCGGTCATGTTTATTCATTACGCTGCCGACGGTGTTTTAAAAACTCTTGAGAGCTCAGCAGTTGGTAAATTGCTTTTGCTGAAGCGGCGTGCTGAGAGCTTCGGTGTGTTCTATTGGAGATCCTGAAGCTGTGAATCAAGCTTGAAGGCAGGCCACTGGGGCTTCTAGTGGGTATAATTCTACATAACCCGGCTGCATCTGAAAGAAGTCGAGTATTTTGCTTAGATTCCGTCTCCAACCGTAAATAAGTTTTTTTTTTATTGCTTAATGGTCTTGCGTATGGCCGCTAACATGCCTGATGATAAGCAGTGATGCGGCCTAAGATGGAGCATGCTTGACTAGAAGAAACCGATTCACTCGAGACTTGAAGACACCCAGATTATAAGTGTCAGGGAACATTCCAATTCAAGGAAGTTCCAATTGAATTCAACATTTATAACAACGATTGTTAAACAGCAACGTTCCATTTACTGCTACGCTACAGCTTTGGTTGGCGTTTGAAATTTACTGCAATAACGAATTCAACACAGTTTAATCGAAGTTGGACTACAATTGGAAACTAACCGCAACCAAACCTTAGCCGTTCGCAGCAATTTAAAAGAGCGCGATTGGTTGAATAACATCCTCAGGTGTAACTAAGTAATAAATATATCGTCAACTGGAAATAAGAAAATCGTAGGCAGGTATATTTATTAGTTATCATGGTTTTCATTCCATTTCATTTCCATGGTTTTAAATAAAATCTGCTGACCCATCAGTGGTCCTGATTAAAAGCACATAGCATACCCACAGTGAGTCTAAAAGTATTTTTGTTATTAATAGAAAGGGCAAGACATTTCGAACTAAACAATTTTAAATAGGTAACTAGCGACCCGCCCCGGCTGCGCATGGAACCTAAACTTTCCGTGAAAAATGTTCAAACTGATGGTGAAAACCGCATAATAAAATCCGTTCGCGTGGTTTTTAAGGAGTAAGCGCATATGATAGGAGTAGGTACATCCGCTTACTTTTTTTTTTAATGACTAATGCTGTTGGCCACTGAGGCCTAGCGCAACGGGCATTAGGCAAGCGCAGATGATGCAGGGCCTTAAGTATACCTAAAGCAATGGGCGACTAGCTTAAATACCAGTACGGTACGGCCTCGGCTTGGGCTGTCGCCGTGAAAGTGGAGTCTAATGACCCTGACAGCCCAGAAGGGGTTTGCTCTAGGGCCCTAATTGGGACGGTTGCAGCTAAAGTTAAAGTTAGATTTTAACTATGACTCTACCGCCTTGTTCGGAAAAGGAGCCTCACCACGAAGAACAGGCAAGAAACTGAGGGGCAATATCCGCTTACTCCGTCTGTCTGTATCTTGATGACGGTATCTACATTACTTAATAGAGAGACAGTCAGATGCGGTAAGCAACTTTATTTTATAATACAGTGAAACCTGGATAAGTGAGAAACCTCTATTATTGAGAGTTGCAATGAGGTCCCGGTTTTTTTCATTAAATTACCTCTGTTAATGGGACTTTTTAAACCTGGTTAAATGAGCATTGAATTCTAAGAGTTTTTTCGATGTCTATTATAATTGAGACTCTATAGCTCAATTACCTGTATACGTGAGACAAATTAATCAGGTTTTGACACGTTTTGACATGTTTGTTTACATACATTTCGCGTCGTCTTTCGAGCGTTCTTTGTTTGTAAGTGCTATCTCAGGTTTTGTTCCTAAAAACAAGGGAATAAAAGTGTTTATTCCCATTTAATTCATAACACCAAAAATACGCATTTTTATTAACATTTCCAACTCTAAAAATGGAATAACGGCACATTTCGACCTCTGTAAGCGGGGGGCCTCTGTAAATGAGACGACTATAATTTTAAACCTGCTTAATTGGAAAACTGGATTATTGGACACTCTCAATAATTGGTACAAATGTCTTGGTCCCTTGAGATCCCAATTAACCAGGTTTCACTGTATGTACAGAGATTTGTAAACCTAGCAGAACAGAACAATAGTCTACAATTTCTATCTAGAAAAGCCTTGACTATAATAAAATCTTAAACTACAAACTTTTATTGATAAAACTGCAAATTGCCGGCCGTTTCTGTTGCAACTCGTTATCTTATATTGCTTTGAAGTTATAACGAGAAAAGTGAAAGTACTCGTTGCGTTCCGTGGTTTCACCTTCGTTCCCACGGAGATAATGTAATTTTTCGGAACATAAAGAAGACTATAATTTTGCATTTTGGACTGAATCGTCCGGCAAATGTGCAAAAATAGGTGTTGTAATACACCTCTGCCAACCCCTTCGGGGAAAAGGGCGTGAATGTTATGTTATGTTAAAAAGTAGACTATACCTACTTATAAATTTATATGTATGTAAGCTACTTTAGTGCCAAATTTTACTCAAATTAGTTGAGCCGTTTTAGCGTGCTGAAATAAGAAAATACACTTCAAAAGACATTAACACCCAGACATAGAACAAACACAAACGATAATCACATTTCATGAATGTTTGCTCTAGGTGGGAATCGAACCCACGCCCCAAGCTCACAATCACCTACACCTACATATCGTCACGTCTTTCCCCCGAGGAGGCTGGCAGAGGTGTACAGCACCCACACTTCGCCGAACGATATTCAGTCCCAAATGTGACAGAGGGGGAGGCCGTCGCCATACACCAGGCTCCAGTTATGTGTAGCAGATGACTTAACAATACACACACATATAGAACACACATAGAACAAATTGGTGCGTGCCTTCGGCTGGGTTTAAATCCGCTCCCTCTGGCTTGAGAGGTGGGCCTTCTCCGACTAGTCTATCATCGCTTTTTACCACCCACACCTATATACCTTCTTCTAAATACATATAAATTACGTGTCACGTTGTTTGTCCGCTATAGACTCGTAAACTACTAAACTACTTAACCGATTTCAATCAAATTTGCACACCGTGTGCAGTTCGATCTAACTTAACAGATAGCTCACATGTATAAATATTAATAATAAACGTACGAAGTCGCGGGGTGACAGCTAGTATTATAATAGGTACTTATACTTAGAATATCTTATAACAAGTTATAAGACACCGCTCAATCTCTATCGCACCTGAAAGCGATGCAGCCAACAAAGCAGAAAATTTCTCGACACTTGACTGGAAAATTGCCAGAATAGGGATGAGGTAATATAGTTATCGGGAAATACCGACGTGTCGGCGAAAAGAACCACTTACTTTTCGTATCTATTTTCCGGTTCTATCTAGCTGTGACAGATAATATTAACTCTTTGAGTTCAGCTGGCATTTTGTGAGATCCCCTACGGTTGATTCATGGCTAGTTGCGAAGCGTGGTGTTACTTTTTTTTTTTTTTTTTATGGACAAAAAGTCGGCGTTTGACCACCAACTCGCCTGATGTTAAGCGACGTTGTGGTCTAAGATGAAGCACGACGACCTATAAGGTACTTATTCACTCTAGCCTTGAAGTTTTGTAGAGTGAAGAAGTACAAAGACGGCAGTTGAGTGAGGCGCTACAAGTGCGCCACTGCTCAGACCCGTCTTCGGAACGGTTACACCGGACTACATCCCGAAACACGACTAGGTCATTTCACGGCATTGCTTGGTCCGGTGGGTGGTAACTAGCCACGGCCGAAGCCTCCCACCAGAGTTTGCTACCCGGTTAGCACTACCCGGGGACCACGTGTAGGGAATCAGAATAGAGTACACTCCTACGGACGTGGGTAGCTCAGCCCCCAAAACTCGCGGTTAATCTTTATTACTAATTATAAAATCGAAAGCAAAAGTAACTTTTTTTTTAATTTATTCATTTCGTAAAAAATATACATTTTAAAACACAAAGTATTGAAAAACTTAACAGTTTGTATCAATACCCTTATCGCTACACGCTATATACAATTCTTTGTGCAAACTAAACTCTGTCTGTCTGTTTGTAGGGTTTCACGGCTAAACAACTGAACGTATCTTGATGAAATTTGATAAATAGTTGCAGTATGTCACCAGCAAGGTTTTTGGATACTTTTTTCTGAATAAACAAATCTGTTTGTCATGAAATTCTGTGAATTAATAAAAAATAACGCGCCGCTTACCAAATGCGTCAGACAACATCACAGAATAGTACGTAGTTAGTACTAAAGTAACAACTGACAACTAAAATTAATACTCCGCTCAAAACCAGCCAGTTTTTTTTTAATGTTGGACTCTGATCTCTTTGGTAACGGATTTTTATTCATAATTTTATAAATAGTTACATTTTATCACGAGGAGGGTTTATTGATACTATTTTCTGAAAAAACGCGAACGAAGTTGCGAGCAACAGCTAGTAAGTCTATATAAGCATTAATTTGGGGTTTAAATGAACGCTGTTTTTTCATTTTTTCCAAATTTCATCCAAATTCGTTCATCTGTTTGATCATGACGAAGTAACATACAAACATACACAAACTTTCGCCTTTTCCAGTGACTCGCCATAGATTTACACAGTACCTGTAAAACTATCGCGAAAAATGGATTTAACTGATGGTGAAAACCGCATCAAAATCCACTGCGTAGTTTAGAAGGAGTTGGCGGATAAACAGACAGACAGAAAGATGGAAAGACGCGGAAAGCGATTTTGTTTTATACTATTTAGAGAAGAAAAGTGTATAGGACTAGCCGTTGCCCGTGACTTCGTTTATTTGGTTCGTTTTGATAGCCTCGGTGAATCAGTCGGTAGTGAACCTGCCTTCTGAGCTAGGGGCGTGGGTTCGATTCTCACCTAGGAAAACATTCATGTGATGAACATTAGTGTTTTTTCTATGTCTGGGTCTCAATTATCTATTAGATATGTATTTAAAAATATATACTTACGCATGCATATCAGTATAAAAATAAATAAATAAATAAATATCTCAGCAGCGCACTACTCGCCATAGGCACAGACTCCTACCTTTAAAACGAGCACTTGCGAAATCCACTAAATTGACTCATATCATGGGCACTAGTATTTACAATAGACTCCCCGTAGATATTATTGAGGCGTCCAACCTAACTTTATTTAAGACTAATGGCTGTATAGTCAAGCGTTCTATGACATTGAAAAAGAATTCTTAATCCGAAAAATGATATCCTAGGATAACTAATTTATTAAATTGAAAATTATTATTATTTTATGATATTTACTAAACGAATTCAATTATTTTTTTATTATTACGATTGTAAATTGATTGTTTTTTAGCTTTTGACTTATACTAATCGTATAAATAAATGAGCATGAGTATAAGTATAATATAACTGTGATATCTGATTTCCAAACGAATAATTTATCACGTAATTATTCTGAAAAATGTATTTTATGTGAGATTTTGTAATAATTTGAGTTCCTTTTAAAACTAAGTTTACAATTATTGGTGAATAATTGATTTATTTTTAGATGCCTTGCTTAGAGTTTTTTTTATATGAACTGTCCCACGCGAGACATTTAGTATCAGCTCAAACTCTGGACAATTCTTCCGGAGAAACTTCTTATAAAGTTTTATCAAGATCAGCCAATCAGTCGAGGAAATGGTACAATCGGACAGACAGAGTTACTTTCGCTATAACTATATTAGTGTGGATTTTCCTGTTTTACAAGGGATAAAAATACCTTCCTCACTCCTACACTTCCATAATGCACGCTAACGAATTTCGTCACGATGGGTTTAGTTATTTCGATAAATAAAAATAGAAGGGAGTCATACAGATAGACAAGTATCAATATTAAAAGATGACAAAAAACCCGTCTGCAAAATGTCACTTCCACTATCAAGACGATTCAAATGACACCTCACATATCGAAATCCATCAAGCTGTTTAGGCTGTAGGGCGTGCCAAAGTAACCTCATACATTCATAAATAGCCACATACATACATACAGACACTCAAGAAGCATAACCCTCCTTCTCGCGCAGTAAAAAATGTTCATATAAATTAAGGATGTAAGTATTCAAGAATGTTATAGCTATATCTACGCCTCGCGGATTTCCTCCGGGCCTCGATTCTGCTAAGCCAGTCAGTCGCCCTAACGCGCGTATCGTGCAACGGTTGACCAGAGACGGAGAGATGTTTTTAATATTTATTTAATTCTTACAGGGGTTTCGTGGACCCCTAGGGTTCCGCGGAACACACTTTGAGTATGGCCGTGCTAAGAAATTGTTTATAAATTTTCAATGCATTATCTATTTTTGACAATTCTGCCACAAAAAGTATCATTTTTAGGGATAACAATTCAAATTAATTATTTAGCAGAATTTGGGGGCCGTTATCTTACAAGAATCGTTAAGCCTATGTTTTTTTAATCTAGAGTCAAAGCTATTTTTATCGTAAATTTCACTCAAATCAATTAAGCCGTCAGCGTAATTGAATAACAAAAAATCACATACACTAACACTCAAACTTTCGTATTTATAATCTTACTAGCTGCGCCCCGCAGTTTCACCCGCGGTCTCACAGAAACTGTTATTTTTTTTGGGATAAAAACTACCCTATGTCCCTATCTGTAAAAATTAAGACGATCGGTTGAGTAGAACCCTTAAATTGGTAGTGTGATACGGGTAAGACGTTAACTTTGAAAAAATCTGCTGTCTGTTTTTAATAAGAAATTGTACCATTATTTGCGGGAGTAGGATGGTAACATCATTATTTGGTAGAAAAAAAAATCCATATAGCAACATCTCAATCAGCTGTGATAATCGGCAAGATGGCTCCGAAGCGGCTGGCTGCGCTCGCGCCACGGGTAAGTTTATTTATTGTTTTAGTGATCATTATGTGAGAGTTTGGTGGTTGATTGGCTTTATATATATTGGAATCATCATAAAAAATAACAACGAGCAGTTTTAGTATAAATAAACCGCATAATAGCCATTTTATAAGCTTGAAGGGTTGTATGTACTACCGGTATCCCGTTGTCAATTGGTGGGTAAACTATAAAAATAAACTTCGTCATATCCGTAGTACATTACCAAGAGAGTTATAAGTAAGCTTCGTCATACCCATAGTACATTGCCAAATAGTCAAAAAATTCACCCATCCTTTTTAAAATATTTTTTTCGATATGAATGTGTTTTTTTTGGTGATTGTATAGCATGTTTTTATTTTGTTTGCTACAGTCTATGAACCTGACCCGATCACACAAGATTTTGGCTTTAGTTCCTGCACAAAATGCTTGCTCTGGTGATAGTTCTGCTTCTGATGACGAGCTTGATTGCATTCCACCAACGCCATCATACGTTAGTTCCGATCCACCATCTTTGAACTCGTCTTTTGAACGCCTAAACCTTCTGCAGACTGACTCTGATAATGATTCTGAACGCACTAACCTTGGCAATATACCACTAACACCAACATTTCAAGAGGTTTTCCCTTCTCCTTCAACTAACAATTACGATGCTATACCTACACTCAACTCAATTCAAACATTGCCTCCAGCATCAGTAGAACCACTATCTTCCCCGGTTCCCAGTACGTCGAAAACTGCACCTAGGCCGATCACTAGATCTAAGCGCAAGAAGACTACCAGTCATACAAAAGTAGTCAAGAAATCGAAATTGTCCCTGAAGTATAACTGGAAAAAGACCGGTTTTCTTCATAAAGCTACCATGGACGAAGAATTACACAAACTTCACAAAACACAAAACGAAACGGTGTTGGAATATTTTTATTCTTTTTTCACACAAGACATCATCGAAGACATCGTTCACAATACAAACTTATACTCGGTCCAACAGCACGGCAGGTCTATACAAGTGACAAAAGAAGAGCTGGAAAGATTTCTGGCAATTAAAATCATGATGAGCGTAGTTCGAATGCCAGCATATGTAGATTACTGGGCTAGAAAAACCAGATTTGCTCCAATTGCCGATGAAATGCCCTTGAAACGCTACCAACAGATACGACGCCATATTCATTTTGTGGACAACAGTATAGAGACCGAAGACAGGTATTTCAAAATTCGTCCTGTCATGGAAAAAATACGACAAAATTTTTTGCGAATAGAAGAAGAAGGACAGTATTCCATTGACGAAATGATGATGCCGTACAAGGGCACGAAAGCTGGAAAAAGAAGGCAGTATATAAAAAACAAACCTAAAAAATGGGGGTTCAAAAACTTTGTGCGCGCTGGTGTATCGGGTCTCATATATGATTTTGTCATGTATGCCGGTGATGATACGTTTCGCAATCACACATTTACAGAAAAAGAAGCCTCACTTGGTGTTGGAGGAATGGTAGTAGTGGCATTGTGTAAAACTATAAACCAAAAACCATCCATTGTATATGCAGACAACTTTTTTACCTCGCCTGAGTTGGTATACTTGCTGCGAGCAGAATATGGCGTATTTAGCCTAGGGACGATAAGAACAAACAGGCTAAGGGGTTGTCAAGACATAATACCATCTGACAAAGACATGAAGAAAAAGAAAAGGGGCTACAGTTCACAAGTTGTCTGCAACCAAAACAAGCTAGCAGTCGTGAAATGGAACGACAATAAGGTGGTAACCCTGATCAGTTCTTTCGTGGACTCCTACCCAATTGAAAAAATTAGACGATACACTAAAGAAAATAAAGCCAAAGTTGAAGTTGACTGCCCGCAATTGGTAAAACAGTACAATAGGCATATGGGGGGAGTTGATTTGGCAGATATGCTAATATCTTTGTATCGAACTCCCTTCAAGAGCCGACGATGGTATACGGGAATATTTGCGCAGTTATTGGATATGTGTATAAACAACGGGTGGCTATTGTACAAGCGAGATGGAAAACAGAAGAAGACTTTGAAGGAGTTTCGGGTGGAGTTATTTGACGCACTGTGTCGTACGAACAAGTCTCCTAAATATCAACAAAGCACGGACAAGATGAAGGATGGAAAAAAAATCCAAAATCCCACGATCTCGAGACCAGGAGACAGTGTTAGGTACGATGCATTTGGTCATTTCCCAGATTGTACCGACAAGCAATCCCGCTGCAGGTTTTGCAAAGCAGGCAAAACTAAAATATATTGCTTGAAATGCAACATGCATTTGTGTTTCACCACAGGTGAAACTAAAAGAAACTGTTTTCTTGAATTTCACACCAAGTAAACATATTTTAAGTTAATTAATAAAAAAATATTGATACATAGTGTTTCATTCATATTATGGCAATGTCATACTCGTAGTACACACTAGGGCTTACGTATTTTGTATTGTAGTTATTAACGTCATACCCGTAGCACATACATTTTCACGAAAACTGTAAATACTAGATTTTTTTTTCCATTTTTTATAACCCTCTAGGACTACAATGAAACAGGAAAAAACTAAAGAAAAACGTATTTCAGAAAAAAAACTTTTTGTTAATTTAAGGGTTAAGACGTGAAAGCTTTACAAACCAACAAATAAAGAAACTCACTTTCGCATTAATAATATAAGTTAGGATTTTTTTTTTTTTTTTTTTTATTTAAAAAATTACACTCCACGGACTCCGGGGACCGTGACTTTTTTTAACATAAATCTTAAATTATTATTTAAGCGAAATACAGGTAGAGGGGGGTTAGTTATTAAGTCTTAATCTAAGGTTAGGTTAAAGGTTTTCAGATTTACTTAATGCATTGTGAGTTCACCACGAGCAGACCAGCGACCCGCAAGCAGCACCCGATCACGAGTATGACGCATGTGCCAGCCATCGCTCTCCTCAACCATATTTGAGGGAAGAGAACGACCCGACACACGACGCCGCCGCAAGAAGGTGCCTTCGATAGTGAGCATGAATGCTCGAGATGGACCCACAATTTATATAAAACGATAACAAAAATAAAAACTATAACGAGAACAGAAATTATTACAATTTTTTTTTTTTTTTAAGTTAGGATTAGGATACTCGGATATACACTAGCTGTTATACGCGACTGTTCGCGTTTATTCAGAAAATAGTCTAAAAGTCTAAAATCCAAAGACCTTCCTCTGGATATACTGTAACTAATTATTAAATTTTATCAAAAACCGTTCAGCCGTTTAGCCGAGAAAGGCCTACAAACATACAGAGCTATTTTCTATTTATAATATTAGTATGGATGATCAAATATTACCATGATCTAGGGCCGTATTCAAAAACGACGCTCAGTCGTGAAACTCGATTTAAAATTATAATAATAATTTTAAATAAAGATTCACGACTACGACCCCCTACGCAAAAACTGGGGTGTTATAAGTTTGACGTCTCTCTCTCTCTCTCTCTCTCTCTCTCTCTCTCTCTCTCTCTCTCTCTCCTCTCTCTCTCTCCCTCTCTGTGTGTGTGTGTGTCTGTCTGTGGAGTCGTAGCTCCCGAACGGATGCACATATTTTGATTTTGTTTTCTGTTTGATGAAAGCTGAATTATTATTAGTCGGGAGTGTTTTTACTCGTAGCTATGTTTAATGAAATCGGTGTCGGATGTTATTTCAATTTTTAATCTACCCATACTTGTTATGTTTGGTAAAACCAGTTTTAAAAATATTCAGTACGGAGCTTCGTTTTGACATGCAAGCCTAGTGTGATTGAATGAGGTACTATACTTATAGGGAACAAAATATTTCTAAGAAAAGCCAGTATTTGTACTTCCTAAACTCCTCAAATGCCGTTCTACAAAGGAAACGTAAATAAATTAAGCAGCGCCACGTTTTGCTGACAAATGAAAAATTAACACAAACTGACTTGAAACGGAACTCTCATTTGAAAAAGTTTGTTATTCGTTTGTACAAATTAAACCTTTAATTAATTGTAAAGTTGATTTCAAAAACAAATATGTATTTAAGGCCCAGGCCCCATTTTTTCTTTCTTCATCATCCATCCATCCATCCATCAGTCATAGGACGTCCACTGCTGGACATAGGCCTCCCCCATAGATCTCCAATAAGACCAGTTGGTAGCGGCCTGCATCCAGCGCGATCCTGCGGCCTTGACAAGGTCATCCTTCCACCTTGTGGGTGGTCGTCCTACGCTGCGCTTGCCGGTACGTGGTCTCCACTCGAGAACATTTCAAAAATACAAAGTAATGCAAACAAAGAAAATATTTAAAAAAAATATCATTCAGCAGTACAAGGGCGGCTTTATCGCCTAAAGCGATTTCTTCCAGGCAACCTTTGGATGTTATTCCGTAGACTGTTATCAGAAATTGTCAATAACCATGCTTTACTATTCTTAAAAAAGTTTATTTGTTATGACAAAAAAAATACATGGCGAATTTTAATTTTAATTAGTCAAAAACCTTTTTTAAAACATCTTCTCTTCACTATGCTTAATTATTTTAGTCCATGACTGTTCACACATATCGTCTTTTTATAAGAAAATAAAAACATTGAAAAGCACATACCTATTTAAATCAGGGCTCTAAATGACAATAACGTGGATTCAAACAAACAGGAACGACAGGAACGCGCAAAGCTCAGGACTCAACCATTAAACTATTAGCATTAAATTAACTATCATTTGTTAGGGAAATGAATCAAGTTTTGTTTTGTAATGTAGAGAACCCGCTTGCGAGAAGTTCATGATAAACTAGATACGCTCCACGTTGTTACCTGCGGGTACACAGATGCTGATGCGCTATTCCAGACTTTAATCTGTCTCTGTGCCAAATTTCATCCAGATCCATTCAGCCGTTCTGGCCCGATTGAGTAACAAACATCCATCTTCCATCTTTAACTTAACCAACTTTAGCATCTGTAACATCATAGTAGGGTTGAAAATAATCCTGTATGGGTCTAATTCATCAAATAGATTGCTGGAGACGTTTCTTAGCCGTGCTTTCGTGACAAATGGTACGTCCCCATAGTGGCGATATTAATGGTGTGGCGGACAGCGGCGCAACAGATATCTGTTGCTGCAGTATTATACGGGCTGCCAGCATTGTCTTCTCCCAGATTTTAGGGAGATTTTGGCCGGAAATATTAAGACCGTTAAGATGATTTTAGTGCGAAAACTATGTGTATATTGACCATTTCAATTGAATAATGACACCTGAGAATGATTTCATTTTATGATTCAAAATTATGTTACTAGTTAATGAAAAACAATTAAATCTTGTTAAAAACGTAAGACTATTAAAACAAAGCAATGATACACATATGAGAATAGCAATTCAAATATCAACTTTTGCTAGATACGAGTAGATGCTAGATACGAGTAAAACACTTTATTTTAAAAACATAATCTATCGTAAACTTACTATAAACTTTTAAAGTAGTAAAACAAAAGTTGTTAGCATGATGCTCTTTATCGTGACGAGGCAGCTGGGCGAATTTACATCCTACTTTATTATTCATATGAATTAAGGGTAATTTAGGACGCAGCTGGTATCCCAGGCTCTCGTAGCTCGTCGCCAGTTCTACGCGACGCCTCAGACGGTTCACTCGCGAGCTACGCCGTAGCGCTACGAATCGCTACGACCACGCGGTTACGACCTACGAGAAAATTAAACAATTTTTTTTCTATTTTAATTAGAAACGACATTTTGTTGGTAAATTATTGCTGAAGCCGGTTTTTTTCCTTGACGTTAAATTAGAAACATGAAATTCTAATGTAATAGCGTTATTTAAAGCTGAAGAAACGAGCTGTTATTTTTTTTTAAAAACCCATAAAGATAATAAATTTTACGTGCACCGCGGAATCTTTTGTGAATTTCATTTGAACGCGGTCGCTTTCATTTCTCTTTCATAGATTTTATTTCGCGTCGAGTGCAGTGTGACGTTTGTTCCGTTTTAAAACGTTGTACGAGCTTGAGTGTTATTTTTGTGAGAAAAACATAGTTATATTTTCTTCTTGACCATTACGTAAGTGAAGTAAACATAAAGTCTAACAGGATGTAAAAGTGGCATTGAGGCTCTTACATGGGGTTGAAAGTTTAGGGTCCAGGGAGATCAGTGCCATTTAATAACCTCTAATAACCGAATACCTCTATTCAGGCCTTGCCCAAATAATTAGTATTGAAATTCAATGTGGCAATACAAACAGCGTTTTGAGTGCGATGCCTACTGCTGGTGGTTTGTTAAAGATTATCTTTAACCAATAATTAATAATTCTGCCAGTGTGTGTGTTTCCTGACACTTATAATCTGGGTGTCTTCAAGTCTCGAGTGAATCGGTTCCTTCTAGGCAAGCGTGCTCCATCGTAGGCCGCATCACTGCTTATCATCAGGCATGTTGGCGGCCAAACGCAAGCCTATTATATAATAAAAAAAAAATCATTTTTGATTGTATTCTAGTCAAGAAAAATTAAATATAGTTAAGTATAAAAATACAAAGAATACGTTAGATACGTTCATCAGAATTATATTTGCTACGCTTTGCACGTCTATGCCACTCGGGCATAATGTAGCTTTCTAGTAGTAAAATAATTTTTAGAATGGGTTCCGTAGTTTCGGAGATTTATCCCTACAAACAAACTTACAAACTCAAAAATGTTCCTCTTTACTACTACTCGTAGTAGTATTAATAGCTTTTGTTAAGCCATATTTCTGTCACATGTTACACGTTGATATAGGTATGTGAGTGACAGGGATAATTTCAATTATGATTGCTATTTATTTACTCTTAGAACCAGAAAAAATAAACTAGTTAAAAACATATCATCACGCTTTTCCCCCGAAGGGGCTGGCAGAGGTGGGCAACGGCCACACTTCGCCGGATGATATTCAGTCCCAAATGTAACAGGGAGCGAGCCTGTAGCCATACACCAGGCTCAAGTAATGTAGCAGGTGACAAGCAATACCCATATTAGTTCACACAATCGTGCCGTCCGCTGGGATTAAACCCGCTCCATTGAGAGGCGGGCCTTCTCCGACTAAGCTATCATCGTTCTAGATAAATATGTAAGCAAATATGTAAACTAGCTCATCTGGCTGCAGTTTCAAATCAAATCAAATCGAATATGCTTATTTTGGCACAAACAGTGAGTACAACATGTAATATGAATCCACTGAATCCGAATTAGTTTACACTGTGTTTTGGTAGCTCGCTCGCTTTTGATGTTTCATATCCATTTCACTTAGTGGCATTAGTGAAATATTATTTATATGACAGACCACTAGTACTGTAAACAACCCTTTTTACAAGCATACAAGGCTTTATTACGTTACCTTTTTGTTTGGTTTCGAAAATACTACATAATATTAAGGTTAACTTAGGATCGAAAGTAAAGAGAGAAATAGAGTTGGCCATAAATAAAGAAATCACAATATACGAGAGATATTTTCGGATATATGAAAGGCGCGGGACAAAAAACGGTGAGATATATCCCAAGGTAAGAAGGTAAAGTTTTCAAGATTGTAGTTCGAGAGGCAGCGATTATTTAAATTGGGATCTAGAAAATGCTAGCATTTAATTTTAAGCAAGTTTCTCACTTATTATTTAATGGTGTAAACTTAGTTAAATCACGTTACTTTAACGTCACTTCAGCTTTTTTTGCTTCCAAATACAATAATATCTGGTAGTAATGGCGTTTACTGTTGACAGCCCGCAAGATCCACTTTATGTCGCTGTGCACTTGCGTAGGTACTCAACAGTAGGTAGTGTATTTCACCCAGTTTACTTGAAGTAGATACAAGGAAAGTAGTGAGTATCCACTGACTACTTTCCTTGTATCTTAAAAAGAAAAGTTTAAAAAAGTTGTTAGATTTAGAGTGCACTTAAAATACTCAAACAGACATGAGTCAAATTTACCGTCACCTCTCTGACTACAAAGCTATCCGAGCTTACCTTTTTCACCGTAATATGGATATATTAGAAAGCGCACGAGTGGAATGTAGCGAGAGATATTGTTAAAGGTGTTTGCTTCTACGAAAACTAGGAAATACGGGAAATGGCCACTTTTGCCTATTTCCAAATAGGACGAGTTTGGGATTTACGCATTATTCCTTTTGGTGGCTTGCTGTTTTGCCATAACTATATCTAGTTTCTGAAAAAGAAGGAATTTATAAAAACGATACATTTTTAGAGTTTGGATCTTTTCCTTTAACATATTTTTCATGTTAAATAGATACGGTTTTATCTACCTACCTTTTTCACGGTCGAGATCGGTCCCTTAATCACATTACATCATTCTGCTTCATTTCACTCTAATTCTTTATAAATTAATTCAAATCCATTATAAACTCGAGAATATGTAATTAATATACCTGCCTGTTTATACGAATGAATTTTCGCTCCCTATTAAAGAAATCATCTCGATGGTTTTGACATTTTTCCTTAAGCCATACCTGTCAAAAATTGTCGTAAAAACGTTGTTACGAAATGTAAAGGGGCCCCTGAAATTGATCTTGATTGATTTGACACAAAGAATGACGAGGAAAAGTAGCCTATAACATTATGAATAAGTGTTAAAAGTAGCCTATGACATTGTGAATAAGTGGTAAAACTACAGTTAGTGTCCAATACTGACCCTGATTTAAAAAAATAGGTATCGGAAATTTTACCACCTGTAAAAGTGATAGGACCACTATTCATTCCACCAGCTTCTGAGCGTTATCATTATTTTGTTTATTTTTGTTTGTTTATTATTAATTTGTAATTTCAAGTGTAAATAGGAAAACATATATAGGTTGTATCATATTACATATTGTGATTGTGATTGGTCATCTTTTAGTGATTTTTGCCTCGTCACCAAAAAAAGTAACGCTGCGTTTCCAATAAAGCGTAGCTGAGCGAAACGGAGCTCAGTTTGAACATAATTGACCAATACAATGCTTCCACCGAAGTGGAGCGGAGATTTAGAGCGTTGTGATTGGTCAACCCACGCAACACTAAGGTCCGCTTTACTCAGCTCCGCGTCAATGGGAACGCAGAGTTACGGCTTCTTTTTGAGACAAGAGATATCTTATCTTATATCTTTAAATGAGCAATTCTTGTATATATATATAAAATTGGAATCTCGGAATCGGCTCCAACGATTTTCATACAATTTAGTATATAGGGGGTTTCGGGGGCGATAAATCGATCTAGCTAGGAATCATTTTTAGAAAATGACATTTTATTCGTGTTTTATCGATAATCAACTTAAACATAAACTTGGAAGAAAAATATCAAAAAGGAGGCGTTTCAGTAGTTTCAACTGAAAAATATGACTCTTCCTGACATCTATTGGCGAATAATAATACTATGTTTTGTGAGCAACTAATTGCTTTAACGACACAACAGCAGATGGCGTTGTTAAGTAACACGAAGTCAATGAGTGTTTGCTTTGAGGTTAGACTAAAATCGTTGTTTATTTTCTAAAAAACACAATTAAAAAAAAAAAAATACCGAGCAAAGCTCGGTCATCCAGGTACTTTTTTTTAAAAGACACCAGGCTGCATTGGGGTGCATCCACATTATGTGGGGTGTTGACCCGCAAAAACTCCATGGTGGCCAGTCTCTGTGCTCGACTGAGGGCTACAATGCAAAAAGGCTAAAAAGACTCAAGTAAAGGAAATGAATGTTCGTAGCAGAATTCTTGCCATAAAAAGCCTGTTAGTAATCAACACATTTCATCCCGTGTCCGTTTCAGTGAATCCGTGTAATCGAATGAGTAGCAATTGCATTTCCGAGTGATCGAGTCCCCTCGACCGGATTTCGTCGTATCGCCTTATGAATATATAAAGACCCATGTCTATGATTGCTTTATACTACACTTAACAATTATTAAGCTTTATTTTGAATCTACCAATAAATGATGTATTAGCATCGGAATAGAATAGAAAATCGGATAGAAATAGAATCTACAGTATTTTGTCTGGTTCGATCAAGTTTAACTTTTCCGAGGCTATTTTACTTAAACAGCTTATTGCTAAGGGGAAAATTATTTCTCTGTATAATAATTGGGGATAATTGTTTCAGTAAGACGTAAGACGAGTTTTGTCTGTTTTTCTTTAACTAATCAAATCCTATTGTGTAAAATTAATGAGATATCAAGAAAATTTGGAGCAAAATAAATAATTTAATCAAGTCATTTGTTCAGAGCCGTTCCAATTAAATTTCATCACCACAATAAACTTATTTACGATAAATAATATTCCAGGTCTTAATTATTACGAGTTCTCTCCGCAGTGATTGTAAATGGATTCACAACACAAAATCGTTGATTAATTTTGAGTGAAATCATTAATTTTATTAATTACTCAAGTTAATTAAAACTGCTTCATTGCTGGAGGCAAAGGGCCCACGAAATAAGTTGACAAACAATGGAAAATAACGAGGTCGAAAAATATCGTGATTTCGTAGATTGCTCCCGAAAATTTCATTATTTTGTTATTTTCCTACCTGACGGTAGGTTAGGTTATATACTGGGTTATCAGGAAAGGGAGTACTAAGCTGAAAGGCAGTCATTTTACTCGTTATAATGAACAACTTTTACTATAGGCCAACCCTCAAATCGAGAAAAAAAAAGCTGTATCATACATTTTGTCGACGATGAATGAACTTTTTAAAACCAAATTTTTTGTGCGAATACAGGGCTGGCTCCATAGTAAAAGTTGTTCGTAACGATGAGTACAATGGCCCCCTTTCGGCTAGTACACTCTGTACAATACACACACGGTTTGTAAATCTGAAAGTTATTCGATATGTAGGTTTGCTGTTCGGTTTTGTTTATATTTATTTTGTAGGGTTCCAAAATAAACTAAGAAACCCTAGGATACCGGATATAGGATAAGGATACCTAGTTTCAGCTGTCGGTCTGTTTGTCGTTATGTGATGTCTGTTTGTCGTATTTTGACATTGAACTTTTATCTATTTAGATACAAAACTTTTCTGTTATGGTGTGTGACCATGGGTACCACCAAACAATATCTGTGCAAAATGATATCGTATCTATTCGGTAGTATTACATCAATGGATTACAGTGCACCCTCGTAATATGCGTTTACAATCTTATCGTCAAAGTATTGAATAATGAATAGATAGTGAAATAAATGCGTATATTATTTAAAAGCAGGGTACCGTTTGACCGCTATCTGACAGGAACAGAACATTTCAAATCGGGGATAAAAAGTTTATGTGTATTTGGGACGTAAGCTTCACCCAACTTTTACTCAAATCTGTTACCGAGTGTTTAGGAATACACATTTGTCACATTTACACACTATACTCTACAGTTTTATTTAATGAAGTAAGTACATTTGGATTTAAAGGAAGGTATATAAATGAATGGCACTTTTGGGTTTTCATTAACGAAAATTAGTCGTAATGATTTTTCACATTTTGGCTTGTGGGGCTTGAGTCCCTTACTTGACTTCCTGAATCCGCTAGTATATACTAGTATACCTATTTATTTTTAGGGTTCCGTACCCAAAAGATAAAACGGGACTCTATTACTAAGACTCCGCTGTCCGTCCGTCTATCTGTCCGTCTGTCACCAGGCTGTATCTCATGAACCGTGATAGTTAGACAGTTAAAATAGTCAAATAGTCACAGATGATGTATTTCTGTTGCTGCTATAACAACAAATGCTAAAAAGCGTTTTTTTTTTTAAGTTATTAACATATTACATATGCATTAAAATACAACTCTGCCAAACTGCTTAGCAGTTTGTAAGCTTTTAATGAGGCTCCTACATATACAACAAACGACATGTTTTGCCGATTATATAGATAATGGTACGGAACCCTTCGTGCGCGAGTCCGACTTGGACTTGGACGGTATTTTGGAAGGTTTACAAGGGTCTTTCAATGCCTGTAATTTCCGACATTGTCCGTTATTCTTCGATAGCATGTTAGCAAGTACGTCCTAATTACGTCGAAAATAGTAACGATCTTGCTTGTAAGTTAATTTGAGTCGTAGGTAGGTATAATAAGCAGTTTTATTTCGGTACTGTATTATTTGATTTCTAATTAGACCTAGAAACAGACCTTTTACTTAGCAGCACGAGAAATATAAAACATTAAGGTGTTTATGAGTAATATCCAAAACACTTTATACTAAATAGCAGCACTGGAACGTAAATTTAATTAAAAAAAACTTAGTTTTGTCAGAACTTAGTACAATTTAACACTTAAAATAATACAGAAGAAGTATTTATTTGTACACAACTTAAAATAAAAACAAAAAATTAAAGAAAACTAATAACTAATAATAATACACAAATATTAAATTAATTAATAAAAAAATTCGGGACACTTCCACACACGGTCGCCTGACCCCAAGCTAAGCAAAGCTTGTACTATGGCTGCCAGAGACTGAGATACATACTTAGATATGTTTAAATACATAATACTTAGCAGTTCTTTAAACCTAAAATTTAACAAAAGCGCTGGCGGCAGAAAAAAAGACAAAGACTCAACTGGATGGAGTACTAAATGGATAGGCTTTAATCCTGGTCGAATACTTAGCAGTTCTTTAAACCTAAAATTTAACAAAAGCGCTGGCGGCAGAAAAAAAGACAAAGACTCAACTGGATGGAGTACTAAATGGATAGGAACTACAAAATAATGTCACATCACACTGATGTAACTATAGTGACCCTGTGAACTGTAGACCTCGCGGCCGACGTTTGTCCTCCTATACAGGTCACATTTCAACCGATTCTCGTGAAATATTGTCAGCAGGTTCAATAACTTTACTGATTTTTCTTTTGCTGAATCAGCTTTTGGAAGTTATTCAAAATGATGTAGATACATATTTATGATGTTTTTTTGATATAAAATCGTATCTCCGCAATTCTGTATAATTATCGAACTATTAACAAAATTTATAGAGAATCGGGTAAGAAATGCGACCTGTAGAGGAAGGCAAAGATTCGGACAGAATTCGGACATACTCGTACGAAAGCATTTTAAATATACAGATTTTTGCCGAATCAGTTTGTGGAAATTTTTCAAAATATTTATCCAAAAAAAACATATCTCCGCAAATCCGTATAATTATTGAACCTGCTCACAAATTTTCAAGAGAATCGGGTAAGAAATGCGACCTGTGGAGGAAGACAAAGATTCGGACAGAAATTCAGCCAGAATTCGGACATACTCGTACGAAAGTATTTTTGTCTAAGCTGGAGCATAGACGCTTCGTTCATTAACGGTCGCTCTGTCGTTAAATTGAAAGGCTAGGATGGATGGACGTTTCTTACTCAACCACGCCAGAACGGCTGAACAGATCTGCATAAAATTTGGCACAGAGATAGATTATAGCCTGGAATAGCATACAGGATACTTTTTAACCACCGGGTAACACCGCAGGGCGCAGCTAGTCCTACTATAATATTATAAACGCGAAAGTTTGTAAGAATGGATGGATGGATGGGTGTTTGTTACTCTTTCACGCCAAAACGGCTGAACAGACCTAGATGAAATTTGGCACAGAGATAGATTATAGCCTGGAATAGCATACAGACTACTTTTTAACCGCCGGGTAACACCGCAGGGCGCAGCTAGTCCTACAAATATTATGAACGCGAAAGTTTGTAAGAATGGATGGATGGATGGATGTTTGTTACTCTTTCACGCCAAAACGGCTGAACAGACCTAGATGAAATTTGGCACAGAGATAGATTATAGTCTAAAATAGCATAAAGGCTATTTTTTAACCTCGAGTAGCACCGCAGGGCGCAGTAGTACATACATGAAAGATCACATTGTATCAATAGTAGTAGTAACCATAGTAAGTATATAGGTAAGTAGATAGATATGCTAATCTATCAAAATATTTCAAACTGGTCGATATTAATATCCGTAAAAGTCATTAGGTAATTGATTCCGCTTACAGAGAGTAACTTAACTAATAATAGAGCGATACGAATACACTTATACAAGAGCTCCATAAACAGTAAACGACTTTTCGTCGGTTAAACGAATACCCATCCTACTAATATTATAAAGGCGAAAGTTTGTAAGAATGGATGTATGGATGTTTGTTACTCTTTCACGCAAGAACGGCTGAACAAATCTGGATGAAATTTGGCACAGAGATAGTAACCGCGGGTGAAACCGCCGGGCGCAGCTAGTGGTAGAATAATATACTCAAAATACCTATATTTTTTGTTTTTTACTCGTTATCAGTCCATCTCTGTAAATCGAATTATTTAGAAGACAAAGATGTCTGGAGCCTTTCACTTCCGCCAAGTAGCAAGTACATAGATAAAATATGTTATTACCTAGTTGTAAGCCAAAATTTGTGAGACAGTTTTAATTATTTATTGTGTGAAAAAAAAAAAAAACGCCCCTTAGTTTCTTGTCTGTTCTTCTGAGTAGTGGCTCTTCCGAACAAGGCAGTCGAGTCTATTATAAAACTTTGACGTTCATAACCTTTGATAACTAATTGAATAACAACATTTTGACTTTGACTTTTGACTTTGACGTCACGTGTCGCCAAAAAGGAATTAAATCAATTGCCAAGAAATTAGAGAATTCCTAAGTAGTGCCGAACTATATTATTAGGACATTGGTAGTATGTCCCTCCAATCCAAGTTTCAAATTTCATTAAGATCCGTTCAGCCGTTTACTTTCGATTTTATTATATCAGTAATGATATGATATGGATATGGATGACTACTTGATGCCCTCATGTCAGACTGCCAGCGCAACGTACACATGGTGCGACAAGGAATGGTTAGAAACCGTAGCTAGCTGATTTCTGTTGTCAAAGTCAAAGTCAAAATGTCAAAGTCGAACCTCCGAAGCTCAGTCGAAGCTCTTTTTCTAGATGTGCAAACTGAAAACCCACGCACTATACATAGGTTATTGAAACATACATTTGTACCTATGTACAAATAACTTATAGGTCCGCCTCATATTTGTGTTCAGTAACTCAACTCACATCCCACGGGAAATCAAACAACGTTTGACTGGCAGAGGTGCTCAACTTTCCCATAATTAAATTCATAAGGAAAACAAAGACGCCAGGTGTTGTGAACCTGGAGAGAGTTGTGCCTACTTTGTTAAGAAAGGGGAAATGAACCGAGACCTTTTAGTAATGGGTTGGAGCGACGGGGAATCTGCAGATTTGGAAATTACTCTTACTATAAGGAAAATGTGGCGCTGAGTTTAAGGGATGATCTATGCAACCCATAGTGTTTATACCTGTGGGATTTTCTTTTATTTTATAGCACGTGCAACTGCCAAACATTCTAATTTTAAATGTAGTGAAAAATCAAACATGACTTGATAGGATTCGGTAGGAATCATGATCTAAACAAGTAAGAAAACCAAAAACCCGCCTGCAAAATGTTGTACCCTATGTCATTTATACTATCAAGACGATTCAAATGAGACCTCACATGTTGAAATCCATCAAGCTGTTTAGGCTGCATACGGGTTGCCAATGAAACCTCATACATACATGCATACCCACATACATACATACATACATACACTCGAAAAACATAACCCTGCTTCTGGCGAAATCAGGTAAAAACAAAGGTCTAGCTAGAGCGTTCCGGGAGACACCCAACTACGTCACTCGTCATTGTGTCTCTCGGACTGGTTGTAAATTACTTATTCCAGTCTTGCTTACGCATCGATTGACGTAAGTGCGTGTCACCCACTTGACCTTTTTTTTTGTCTCGGACACTATACCTGGCGGAGTAGGGTAGACCGAGGCGAATTGGATCATTAAAAAAATATATATGTCGGGGAAAGTCAGGTATGCGCCGAGACGTCACATCTCACTTCTGATGACGGAGAAAGTCGGATAGGCCGAGGTGTCGTGTCTGATTTCTGAACCGTCAACTCTTCATCACGGGTGTCTATAGTGGGCGTTAGACTTCAGGAACGTTGAAATAAGTGGACTGCAGTGTTAACTTTACATTATTTTAATAATGCAGACATTAGATTAATTAGTGAAGGATTAAAATTATAATTGGCGATTTAAGGTAATGGGTTTGCAAATTACCATTGCGTGCGACTGTCTTCAGTCAAGTCAAGTCAACCACTGACTGACAGACATGACGTTCGCCCGCCATCCCAAACACAACTCCATTCGGTGGTAACTGCTCTAAATTACCATAAATAAATCGATTAATCGTCAAAAACAACAGAATAATACTATCGATTAACAACTCTCCAACTGATTATTATTTATTGATGTCATATATATTTGTCACATAATTATAATTATTATATCATGGTAGGAACTATCTCAGCATCGTAGCTTAGCTTTACTAAGACTATAAGTTAGTTGTCAAGTCAAGGGTATAGAGCTAAGGTGTCGCTGAAAGCAGTTTAAGTAGACCTGAATAAGTAATACCATTATGACCAGTAGCGGATCTAGGAGAAAGGCTAAGAGCCCCAACCCGCTTCCAAAAGCTTCAAGATTCACAATGGTTAACCCTTGTGTACCTCGAAGCTTGAGGCTAAGGGCCCCAAGCCACTCCAAAAGCTTCTAGGTACACTATGGTGAACTATTTTGTACCTAGAAACTTTTAGTAAATAAATACTGTGTGCCTATTTAGTATTTACTTGATAAAGCCTACAAATACCCTGAGCTGTGTCAAGCATCTACTGTTTTTGATTTGAGAGGGCCTAAACCGAAATCCTAGATCCATCACTGAACGTGTCTGTTTCCTTGGGGAATTTTTGATGTTTCCTCTTAATAAACAACGAGATGTTCGATGTTGATTTTATTATAAATCGAATATAAATAGTCGCCTGTTTTCAATCAGCTTATAGATTTTTTCCTCCAGTAAGTCGATTTTAATGAGTTTGAAAATCTTTGTTGATCTTTTTGTTTTAGAGCTCTTTTATTTTTATTTGGAGAATAGCTATTTAAAATTAAGATAAAATCAATGAAAGGATCGGCAGTTCTTTTTACTCAACTACTCAGAAAGAAGGAAAGTTGATTGCGTGCATGGTATGATAATATACTCCGCCAGGTACAGCATTCCGGTCACGCGGGCAACACGTAGTGACGTCAATAGCATAAGCAAAACCGAAATAAGCCATTTACAAATAGTTCAAAAGAGAGAGATGACGATGACGAGTGACGTCATTATGTGTTTGCTCCCGGAATGTTAGACCTTTTTTGGATCATGATTGCGTGTAGGTATGAGTTCATCTCTTTTTTGGATCATGATTGCGTGTAGGTATGAGTTCATCTCTTTTTTGGATCATGATTGCGTGTAGGTATGAGTTCATCTCTTTTTTGGATCATGATTGCGTGTAGGTATGAGTTCATCTCTTTTTTGGATCATGATTGCGTGTAGGTATGAGTTCATCTCTTTTTTGGATCATGATTGCGTGTAGGTATGAGTTCATCTCTTTTTTGGATCATGATTGCGTGTAGGTATGAGTTCATCTCTTTTTTGGATCATGATTGCGTGTAGGTATGAGTTCATCTCTTTTGTTTTCAAGGATTGTTATAGGCAAAATTTTGCATTCGGTTTCTTTTTAATAGGACCGCCATTCGTTTCGAATACTTCAAACAATTTCCACTTTAAAAATCACTTTTAAAGTTTAACTGTTTTAATCTTAAACAAAATATTACACGGAATTGTCACGAAAACATAACGTAGAGAGTGGTTAGTAAAAGTAGTCGAAGAAACTGTTGCAAGATTTGAAACAAACATACGAGGGATGCTAATTAAAACATGTGATAAATGAAATGAAACAAACTGATTATTTTTAATTAACTTCACGAGAAACGTTTAACCGAAGTTCAGAACTGTCTTTGATGTCACTTCTACGATTGCTAACAAAGTTCTTGACACGTTCCGGGAACCATTTAGTTTGAAGCCTTCAGCGAATTCCTCGGAATTCCCGACCCCTCACGTCTGGAGACACCCGATCATTTCGATTACACTTTCTGAGCAAACATTATCTTTATAGTGAACGTTTTAGACGATTCTTTGACGTCTAGAAGACCTAGAGATAATCAAAAAGCATGACCTTATGTAAAAGCAGTAAAGACCATTCTTGAACTTAACTAGTATTTTGACCAGTCAAGGCAGTAAAGGTTTATTTTGTTACTAAACGACTAGTATAAATCCGAGTTATAAAAATTAAGTGCCCATTGTATCTAACGAACGCAAGATCATAGGATCATATCGCAGGGCTGTTGAATATTATTAATTTAATCAACACTACACTGTTATTAGCCTTTTCTATGAGTTATAAAATAAGGGGTTAACATGGGCAAATTTATAGGTTATAATAATATACATAAATTATAACAATATAAATAAAACACACTGTGAAATTAGGTATAAAACTAAATAGCCTACAACATGACACGAAAATTTTCACGTTTCGCTTAAAGTAGCCAGATGACTTAATTATACCTACTAATTGCTTCAAAAAATAATTCAAAAAGAATGTGTACTATACAGGGAGTTAGGAAAACCCTGTTAATTGATGATGATCCGTTCCGAAGACGGGTCTGAGGAGTAGCGCACTTGTAGCGCCTCACTCAACTGCCGTCTTTGTACTTCTTCACTCTAAACTTCAAGCCTAGAGTGAATAAGTACCTTATAGGTCGTCGTGTTCCACCTTAGACCACAACGTCGCTTAACATCAGGCGAGTTGGTGGTCAAACGCCGACCTATTGTACATAAAAAAAAATGACAATAATGACCCTCCTGATAATTGATGGGCAGGTACACAAACTTTAGGTACACAAAATTAGTATTCATGCAAAAATACCAAAATAAATGCTTGTGGAAAATAGCAAGAGTTATGACCGGTTTAAGAACGCAAAAAAAAAAGGTTTTTTTTTCAAAAATGCTAATAAATCTGTATCATATGTTGGCGGCTTTTATTCTAAGGCTTTTATTTTAGTAGCGGCCCGACGCGAATAGTTTTCAATTAAAACCGACGCGATCAGTGTCTGCGTTCGCGCTTTTAGGAGGGCGGAGCAGGATGTGTGTTATTTTTTTTTTGTAGTCAATAATTTATTGATTTATTTGTTTCACAACTTACAGCTATCATTACAGGTATACCTAATGCGATAGTGTAGTAATAAGTACTAACTAACGGCGGCGGCCGCCACGAGCTGCGGCCGCCGCCGCCGCCACACATATCTATCCGGGACGTTGAAACATATTTGGGCTAATATGTCGCCGTTGTGTACCTTACCCCTGAGCACCTTAAAAACAAACGAAATGAGAGCAAGTTCCCTCCTGACCCTCAGTTCGTTCGTTTCAATTAATTAAAACTAGCATAATGCAACCTCCAGTCAATACTGGATGAGCACCTCGCACATACGACAGAGTTTTTGTAGCACCCTGTATACGTAGGTATATCTACTTAAAAGCTCTTTTTCATGATAAACATAATTAAGATAATAATCCAATTTAAAGATTATGATTATTTGCCCAAAATGCCGAGTTTCTGAGCAAAAGGTACGCAAGCTATTTATCTAATCAAGATTATGTTCACCTATTTACACGAAAAATCTTTTAAGACGGTTTTTATTCAAGGATCGTTTATTTTAACTTCGTTCTCGAATGCCTACTTAGCTTTTTCTTGGCCCATCAATATTGGAAATAGGCTGGAATTTAGCTAACACTTAAGAGAGTCCTTTTATAACTAGGTATTCTGTTTTCTGCTTATTCTGTTTTTATATCTATTACTATGCCCCTCAGTAGCCTATATGCTATTCGAGACTCTAATCGACCGAGCGAGCGAAGTGTCTCTTCTTCAACTTCGACAAAATGATTTCGTATGTCTGAATTCTGTCCGGATCTTTGTCTTCCTTTACAAATCGCATTTCTTAACCGATTCTCTTATAAATTGCGGAGATATGTTTTTTTCCCAAAAAAAAAATCATATCTTTTAGAAATAATATATCTTTAATATCTTTCCATTTTTTTAATTTCCAAACACTGACTTGGCAAAAAAATCTATTTAACTATTGAACCTGCATACTAAATCACGAGAATCAGTTGAGGAATACGATTTGTAGAGGAGGTCAAATATCGCCCGCGAGGAAAACAGCCACAAAACAGATTTACAGGATCATATCTATCTAACTGTATACACAGAAAACAGATATCCAGATAACTGGATACAGATAACAGATATCAAGATAACTGGATACCCAGATAACTGGATATCTGTGTATACAGCACACAGCTCCACTCTCTCTGTAGCTCTCACCTTTGTGCCAAAATTAATCCGGATCTGTTCAGCTGTTCTGGCGTGATTGAGTGACAAACATCCGTCCATCCCAACTTTCGCATCAAAAGTATCAGTGTGACAGTGTGATATGTTTTCTATTCAACTGTTATAAAAACAGAATAGTTTTTCTATTGTATTCCCTTTTGTGCCAATTACGTTTCATTAAAACTTTTTTAGCGCCGTATTGCATACGTGACGGGATTTTATTCGGCCAGGACGGAACGGGGCAATTTTGAAACTTCGTTACATCCAAAAGTACGAGACGGGATCTCGGACGGGACGAGGCTCGGACGGGACGAGGCTCGTGACAGGGCCTAAAAAACATCGTTGTGGACGATGTTCACCACGTCCCGCCCGGCGCGCCCTCGTCCCTTACGTGATTTCGCTGCGTATATGCACATTCGCCCCATTCGCTCCAGAGAGTGGTGTAATGCAATGAGCTCCGTGCTTACGTTAGCTTTGCGGAATTCTCAGGGTGTCCCGTCCGGGCATTCACACTGTCACGTTCCGTCCCCGACTCGTCCGAGATATTATCCCGTCACGTATGTAGCGACCTTAACACGGCTCTGCTTCAATCGACACGAACGAGCATTAAAACCTGTATGAGAACTGAAAACGCTTTCTGTTTTCATTCTAATTTCAGTCATTTGCGATCATTACCGTACTTAAAAGTTTGGAAGTTCCATTCCAACTTTTTGATAGCCAGCTTTAAGTTAATTTAGACGAATTTTCCGCATAATTTTGACGGTGCTATTGATGTTTTCAACGATCAAAAGGAAAGTCAGAATTAGCTTAGACAGGTCAATTTAGCAATAATATTCGAACTTTCTGGAGAAGTTCACGAGTTCAGTGGACTTGGGGGTAGATCAGAAATATTTCAGTTCTGGGTTCACCCCAACGCTGGGGAGTAAGAACCTGTACTTTTATTACTTCTAAATAATTATCTTTTAATGTTCTCAGTGAACACCTGCGGGAAACATTATGATTAACTAGCTGTTTTCCGCGACTTCGTTCGCGTTTATTCCGAAAAAAAAATTGTATCCAAAAACCTTCCTCATATACTGTAACTAACTATCAAATTTCATCAAGATCTGTTTAGCCGGTTAGACGTGAAAAGCCTACAAACAGACGTAACTTTATCTTATCTTACTTAACAAAGTAACTTTTTTAATTTTATAACATTAGTATTGTTATGTGACTGCCTCGGTAGCTCAGTTGGTAGTGAACTTGCCATCTGAGCGTGGGGTCGGTTGGTTCGATTCCCACCCACGGCAAACATTCATGTGATGAATATTAGTGTTTGTCCTATGTCTTGGTGTTAATATCTCTTTAAGATATATTTAAAAATATCTAAATATGTAAATCAGTGTCTGGCAGCCTTAGTACAAGCTCTGCTTAGTTTAGGGTCAGGCCTTATTAACTTACTTACTTATTATTATTGAGTAAATATTTGACCGCGCGAAGCGAGCTCTCAGAATCTACTTGGATAATTCAGCATTTGTCCGACGATGACTTGAGTATCGATGATCGATTATCATTAATTTTTTTAGGCAAATAGTTTATTTCAACACAATTTTTATGTTCGAACATGAGCTAAATCGGACGAGGCATTAAACTACTATTTAAAAACTTAGATTCAAAACTCGCACTAAATTTTAACAAAAAGTAGAGCTTATAAACGTTTTAGGTTTTGTTTACAATAGGAAGGGCCTGTAAGCTTTCCAAAAACGTACCTAGCTAGTTAATTAATGTGTGCCTATTATAGGTTAAGTACTTATTCCTCGTTTTACCGGACGAGGGTCAAAATGTAACTCATTTTATATTGTAACTGAGCAAACAATGTCAAAATGTTATCTTTCACGACATGGGTGCTACGAACGCTATCAAACCGACGTATGCAAATTACGGGCTCTGGCTAGCTTTGTTAACAAACGAAAATAGCTTCACGGCATTGGACGATAAGGTACAAAATAGGAGAGTACGTTTTAATCAAAGGTTGATGCATGGGTGTTTGTCACTAGATGATTGCCCCAAATTGTCTTGATATGAGAATTTCTGAACCTGTTGTGCGGAACCCATTTGATTTTCCATGAATTATGGGCAATAGGCTATATTGATTCTTTATGAGAACAACTAGTAAAAGCGATGGCAGCCTAGTTGGGAGAAGGTCCGCCTCTCAAGCCAGAGGGAGCGGGTTCGAACCCAGCCAACGGCATGCACCAATTTGTTCATTGTGTGAACATATGTGACTGAATATCGTCCGGCGAAATGTGAGTGTTGTATTACACCACTGCCAGCCCTCTTGGGGGAATGACGTGACGATATGTTATGGGAACTAGTAGGAGATAAATAATAATTGCATGCTCAATCAAAATTCTTTAAATTTAATAAAGGGATCATAAGGTTAGAAGCTGAAAGTGGCGCGTGGGTAGAACTAAATGATAAATAATGATATCCTTTGTAGCAAAATACTCTTCAGTGAACTATATTAATTAACCACCTCTAGCATATTATAAATCTACTTTTCCCCCTTGGCAATAAACGTTGTATAGAACTGAAATAGTTTTAATGTCATTTGTTTTTTTCAATTTTTTAACTCGATCGAAAAAACAAAACACTAAAAACTATTTCGAGTCTACACAACATCTATTGCTCAAGGGTTTTTGACTGTAGCAAAAATGTAGGCACCAAAATCATAACGAATAACTGACATTAACCTACACCAGCAAAGTGTCAGTGAGTGCTTAATAAGATGACACTAAAGTGATCGCCAACATAAACAATGCTGAACGGTTCAACGGACCGCGGCGGGCTATCACTGCAGTCATCACCAGTGAAAGTGTCATCACCGGTGAGGGCATCACCGAGCCCCGTGCGCGCGCCCCCATCACCGCTCAAATCATCGCTGGCCAGCGGCGGGCGGCAGCGCTCGCCGCGGCGCTGCCAGTTTGCCGCCCCTCCTGAAGATGCCAGAGACAAGTGTGGCACGTCGTGGCTGTGCAGGCGAGGGGCGGGGATTGGAGAGGAGTCTGACCAAGAACGGTCACCTGGACCGAGCGCGCCGATCGTTGGCGGGGAGGAAGCAGCGCCACCGCCGAAAAACTGCTTCAGGCTGGTTATGTTGGGGTGAGTGGCTCTATTTTTAGTTCTAATTAAACAATATGAATAGCACACGCACTCACACACATACACTCAACGTTCACACAGTAAGTTTACAGTACATAATTAAATAGTCTTCATTGAGGCGTTTCCAGAATGGAATCGCATCCTCATACACCCATGCTCCTATCACCACTAAAATCATCGCTACTTAGCATTTATGAGCAATCACGCCAATCACGTTTACAATACAAATTTTAAATGTATAAATAAACTAAATAAATAACCGTTAAAAAATCTGTGGTCTATTTTCATTTCTAAGATATTACGCAGAGAAAAGTCCTTGCACCTTACGCGTGCGAGTTAAAAGTCTTTATGAAAACCTGTTAAAAGATTTCATTAGCAGATGGGAGAGCATTTATACAGCCAATACTTCTTTATATTGCCTCCTCAGATAGGGGAATTGAGTTTTTACGATTTGAATTGAACGAAGGTGCTCTAATGAGTATCGCCATACGTTCTCCGTTTCTTTACCTAATGTGATGAGAAACATAAAAGGTAAAGAAAATACGGCTCAAAATGTTTTAGATGTTTACGAATCTCAACTTTATTGCAAACACGTTCGCTTGCAATTTTCATTGGCATTTGAATTGCACAATGTTGTTATTTGCGCTTACATCAAAGTATTGTAGTTGGTAGAGTCTGTTCGGAAAGAGAACCGTTCTGGGATTTGAGCGCCACTGTGCTTAATCCATTATTTTGTTCGGCAATAATATATTTTGTTTTGTTTGACACGTTAGTTCCCGTTTTCGCCACGATAGTTCTGTTTCCGATCAGACTATATGTATTCAAACAGATAGGGTGATTTTTCCTGGCAGCAATACGTACAATAATGTTTCAAAATCGAGCAATCTGCGATGAAATATCGATTGACGTCGAATAAATTGGATCGTTTGTTACTCGATTATTTTTGTTACTCGATTATTACTCTCAATACTACTTTGTTTGGTCCTGAAATGAAAATGAAATATTGGACCGTTAACAAATCAATAACGTGAGAGTTCACACAACACAAACTTGGATATTTTCAACTACCTACATCTCTGAGAAAATTTGTCGATTTGCACCAATTTATGCTTGGAAGTAAATTTTAGATGCTGCGAGTTCGCCTTTGTGAATATAAGACGTTAGAATATAGGATAAGGATAGATGTATTATTGGATTTATTTTTAGTTTCAAAATGTTTCCTGCCTTCTGCCTTTTTCCAAGCTTTTGACACTAACCCCCTTATTAATAAACGTTGTATAGCATCGGAATAGTCAAACAGTTCAATGTCTTTTTCATTCTTTTATATTAACTCGATCGAAAATACAAAAGCTGTATTAACCTATTAGTAAGGAGGTTAGCAAGGAGGAGGACTTACATGTCAAAAACTTTGGAAAAATACACTTACTACGCAGAAGACAGAAAACCTTTTGGAGCTGGAAATAAATCCAAAAAATACAACGGCAATGCTCATTCTATTATTCTCAAGTGAATGAAAAATATCGTGAATTGTGACTACGGATCTCTAGTAGGATCGTATGCCTTTTCGCTGCATTATTAACCGGTTATGTTTGCATAAAAAAGTATTCCAATATCTCACCTGTCAGTGAAGTATGCCGATTCATAAATCAGTCAATATTCGAGCTCTCGCTCGCAGGTGACGAATGTTAAATTCAAGATCCAATTCTAGGCGAACATTCTGTTTCCAGCCTGGAGCCCGATTCTGGCTCGTGCGATGTTAAGGCATTTAATTTAACTGGGTGATTGTTTATTTAAGAGTCTATTGTTGACATTTAGTTTATTGAAGAGCTGTTTAAAAGAGTCGCTTAATACATTTTTAAAAACGATTGTTTAAGTCTTGGTGAACTTTGTCCCAAATCGGTCGCAGTCTTTCTGATTGCATTGAGCTTGTTTTAATTACTTATTACACAAGCCGGCGAGTTTAATGTACTAAATATAAGAATTGCCAATCCAACGTCCTTGTCAACTTGACTGCTTTAGTGGCTCAGTTGGTAGTGAACCTGCCTTCTGAGCTTGGGGGCGTGGGTTCGATTCCCACCTAAGGCAAACATTTATGTGATGAACATTTGTGTTTGTTCTATGTCTGGGTGTTAATATATATTCAAGTATGCATAAAAAAATATTTGTAAATATGTATATAAGTCTCTGGCAGCCATAGCACAAGATTTGCTTAATTTGGGACCGTTTATAAAAAATGTTCCGAATTTATTTATTTATTAGGTCCTTACGTATGAAATTGGCGTTTTGTACGGGAGGAATAAAAAGTCGATTTTTTTTTGTAAAATATATTTAATTAATCAAAGTATGCACCTTTGTTATCTATGCACTTTTGCCATCTTATGGGTAGTTCATTGATCCCTTTACTATAAAAACCATGGGGGCGAGAATCAATAAACTCTTTGAAGGCGGTTTGGACTGCTGCATCGGAGTGGAATTTTTTTCCTTGTAAGAAGTTGTCCAAATTCCGGAAGAAATGGTAATCTGTTGGAGCAAGGTCCGGGGAGTACGGTGGATGTCGCAGACATTCCAATTGTAGCTCAGCCAGCTTAGTGGTTGTTTGTTGTGCAGTGTGTGGTCTTGCGTTGTCGTGAAGCAGCAGTGGCCTAGAGCGATTGACCAATCTCGGTTGTTTAACAGCTAGTTCTTCCTTCATGGTTTGCAGTTGCTGACAATAGATATCTGCCGTAATCGTTTGGCCAGATTTAAGAAAGCTGTAGTGAACGACACCGGCGCTAGTCCACCAAACACTTACAAGTAACTTTTTCTGAGTCAATTTTCATTTAGGGCAGGATTTGGCTGGGTCTCCAGGGTTCAGCCATTGCGATGAGTGCTTTCGATTATCGTACAATATCCACTTTTCATCACAAGTAATGATTCGATTTAAAATCCCTTCATTATTGTGTCGGTTGAGCAAAGTAACACAGCAGGCGACCCGTGTTTGCAAGTTCGATTCACTCAATTCATGAGGTACCCATCGTTTGAGTTTTTTTACTTTCCCGATTTGCTTCAAGTGGATTAATACAGTTTTGTCACTTACCCCGAAGCCTGCTGCTATCTCTGAAGTGATTTGTGATGGATCCGCTTCCACAATAGCCTTTAATTCTTCGTTTTTCACTTTGATCTCCGGCCGTCCACGGGGTTGGTTCTTAAGGTCGAAATTTCCAGAACGAAAACGTTGAAACAAAAAACGTACCATGCTGTCTTTAGCGACACCAGCGCCGTACACATCATTAATTCTTCGAGCTGTTTCTGCAGCACTGGTGCCACGGTAGAACTCGTACTCGTAAATATACCGATATTTCATGTTTTCCATTGCGCGGTAATAAGCGACGCCAAAGAAAAAATAATGAGGAAAATAACAAATGAATGATTGTATTCCAAAGAAAAAAAAACCAGCTAAATGAATTTATTAATTTGAATTTCGAATTCTTAACCAAAGAGGAGATATTTCAGATCAAATTGATCAGTATGACAAAACGCTAATTTCATACGTAAGGACCTAATATTTATTAATGTAACTAGTAGGTATAATCTACTCCTAGTGAAATATTCGCTTATATGGGCACATAAGGTTAAGAGTCTCCTAAGGAATGGCATAAGGTTAGGGTTTAAGGTAGTTTGAATTAGTTAAGCAAGGACTTAGGCAGTTCTTATTTTCAAGGCAAGTGGCCATAACAGTCGGTGAGTCTAGTGTTATAGTGATGATATATATACGAGTACATACACAAAAATCACATGCTCGTTCACAAACACAAGTTGTTATCAATCAGATTATAGCAAAACATACTCGTCGCTGGTTCACAAGCAACTCTGATGATAATAACAGATGCATATTAGTGTTAGCAGAGTGGAATCTTGACGGAATCTGATCTTGACAGTGGAATCTTAACTGCGTGTTTGTACGAGGTGGCGAAATGAAAATACAACACTATTATGTGTACACTTGTTCTATATTATAGTTTTACGAATATGGATTACACTGATAAACTTGGATTAAGATGGATTACATTTACTGAAGTATTACGCGGAGACTGATCACAAATAGCTTTTAGGTTACCTCACGGTTAGGCGGCTAGGATGCAAGTTACGGAAGTAAAATCAAAAGTGACATTAGAGCATAGACACTTTTACCGGATACAGACAATTCAATAGACAACAAATTGCCATAATCTGCAATCCTATTAAATCAATGAAATGGGGTACCGATATTATTGTCAACAATTAGCACATGGCACGCACCAATTTGTTCATTGTGTGAGCATATGTGCGTATTGTATGTCATCTGCTACATGACTGGAGCCCGGTGTATGGCGACAGGCTCGCCCCCTGTTACATTTGGGACTGAATATCGTCCCCAAGTGTGGGTGTTGTATTACACCTCTGCCAGCTCTTTCGGGGGAAAAGCGTATTATTATGATATGATTACACTGAGCGATTTTACAAGCCGATTGTAAACTTACTAGCTTGTAACGAGTAAACAAGCTCAATGTCATCGAGCTTTTAAAAAGTCAAAAAAAGAAAAAGAGCTAAAGTCATATTTTCCAGAATAGGTGCAATAAAGCTGACGTCACTAGCGGTGACGTTGAGTACGTTTTCATTTCCCGTTTTCTTTGCAAAGGTTTTTAAAGAGTTGAATTTATGGCTTTGAAAAAGAAGTAAATCTTGGTGAATAATGCTCTTGGCCATAAATATGAGGCGAATTCGAGCCTCCATTCACGTTTTCGGTCATAACACATTTTGTTATTATATACAGCTAATACTTCATTATGAAAATGTGGTGGAGGTTCTGAGAACCTGATTTTTTAACAAGTAACATTATTTTAAAAATACCCGACCGCAAAATGTTGTACCCTAAAATCACTTCCACTGTTAAGACGATTCAAATGGCACCTCACATGTCAAAATCCATCAAGCTGTTTAGGCTGTAAGGCGTGCCAAAGAAACCTCATACATATGTATGTATGAGGTTTCTTTGGCACGAATTTTCTTTCGAATGTATGTATGTGGGTATGTACCCACATACATACATACATTCGAAAAACAAAACCATCTTTCTTGCGCAGTCGGGTAAAAAGGAGGTTCTGAGGTTATATTAGCTGTATTGAAATGTATCGTGTACACATATGTTTGCGTATTTAGTAAATCATAGGTAATTCTTTTATCTACGACTAGTGCAGAAGATTAGTCAGATTAGATTGAACTTTGTTTAGTTTAGCTTTAACTGTTAACCTTACCTAAATACTACCCCATACTAATAAACGTTGTGTAGCCACGGAATACTTATAGTGTTTTGTCTTTTTTTTTACCTCAATCGATAAAGGCAAAACACTGTAAGTACTAAAATTATTCTTAGGCTATACCACGTAAGGTGCATAGTGCTTGTGAGTAGCCAGCAATCCATCAATGTAGTCACGTCACCTCGAAACTGAATTGCGAATTCCATATCGCGACGATCATGCAAGCATGATTGCTGTTGTACGATGTTCATCTCCTCAATGTGCATGAACTTTTACTAAGTAAGTATGTAAGTAAGTATAAAGATACTTGCTTACGAAATCTCAGCCGGGTATAGCGAAATATGCTATATTAGCTTCGCCCGCGGTTTCACCCGCGGTTAAAAAGTATCCTATGTGCTATGCTAGACGATAATCTATCTCTGTGCCAAATTACATCCAGATCTGTTTAGCCGTTCTGGCGTGAAAGAGTAACAAACATCCATCTATCCATCCATTCTTACAAACTTTCGCGTTTATAATATAAGTAGGATAGGATAGTAGGAGGATATTATAAGGTTAAGAATTATTTAGAAGATAAAGATGTCTGGAGCCTTCCACTTCCGCCAAGTAGCCACTAGTATTTATAGATATTACCTAGTTGTAAGCCAAAATTTGTGAGACTGTAATTTATTTATTATTTGAAAAAATAATGCCCCTCAGTTTCTTGCCTGTTCTTCTGAGTAGAGGCTTTTTGTCCGAACAAGTACTTTTCGTTCGAATTTGAAAAACTTATGTTCTAAAAGTTGTTCACTTTTATGGTTGGAACAACACCTTGAAGTTACCACATCTAAAACCAGCACGTTGTATACAATGTGAATAGTTTCAGGAACTTCGAATGTTCGATAGCCAAAACATTAACACTCTTGATTCATACGAGTATTAGAATAAAATGCAAGTACGAGAGTACCTAACTCCTTTACGATATAAAAATGCTCAAAAGGGCGACAAAATATTGCAGTGACAGCGAGTAGAGCGCTACCCATGAGTATTACTACACCCATAACTAGCACGCTGTATAGCTAATTAACAGATTAAGTATCTATGAGAATGAATTCATCCAGGACAATACAGTCTAAAGACCTTCTTGCTTGAATTTGGTAGTGGTTGTGATCCTACCATACACTACCAACTAACTCGAATCATTCGCGTCAGCAGAATAGTACTCTACGCTTTTACTTTAAGGTTTATTTTTTAATTTATGTAACTAGTTTATAGCTCCTTGTAAACGTAGCCTTGTCACATTTGAGACTGAATATCTTCCGGCGAAGTGCTGTAATACACCTCTACCAATGCCGTCGGGGGAATGACGTGACGATGTCATGTTATGATAACGAAGCTCAAGGCAAATTTTAGGTCGCGGCTGTAAAAATAGTTTAACAACAAATATAACATTTCGTAACGCCATTCCCCCGAGGGTGCTGGCAGAGGTGTAAAACAACACCCACACTTCGCCGGACGATATTCAGACTCAAATGTGACAGGGGCGAGCCTGTCGCCATACACCGGGCTCCAGTCATGTAGCAGATGACATACAATACGCACATATGTTCACACAACGAACAAATTGGTGCGTGCCGTCGGCTGGGTTCGAACCCGCTCCCTCTGGCTTGAGAGGCGGGCCTACTCCCAACTAGGCTGCCATCGCTTTAAAAGTTAAGTTAAGTTTAACAATAAAACGCTAAAAACACAGAAGAATAAAACTCGTGTTCATAGTGAGCCTATACTGACAAATTATACGATCGCGTGCTATGGGGAGAGATTAGTGTAGCCGCGTCGCCTTTGATCGCTCGCCCGCGAAATTGATAGATTGCGAGCGATAGGCTTGATCGATGACATGTTTCGCGCCTTTACATACAAGTGCATAGTTTAGAATAACAATACATGAGTATCGAAACTACAAAGTGCAGTTACTGACAATTAGAAGCTTTGACAAAAAAGTATCCGTTTTAATTTTCTTCAAAACTCTTCTGCAAAATATTACTTCTGAAACAAAGTACGACGAATGTAGCGACATATTGTTATCTAAAATCGGTCAAGCCATTCAGAGCAAGCCAAAGAATTAGACATAGGGTCAACTAGGGCAAATGCGTCCGTAGGGCAATTGCGTCTTTCGAAAATTACTGACAAACTCTTCACAAATTGGGCAACTAACGCCATCTTGTACAGATTATTGCAACTAAAGATAGAAAAAAGATGTAGGTGGCGCCTAATTTGTGAAGGGTTTGTCAGTAATTCTCCAAAGACGCAATTGCCCCAAGGACGCATTTGTCCCAGTTGACCCTACTTACAAGTCTTGACAACTTACAACAGACGACAACACAAAAGACTCGACAAAATATTACCCTTCTTCGGCAATCAGGTAAAAACAACTGATTTCAAGTCACCACTGAAAAATATCCGAACGAATGAAATGTTGAATCATATCTCTATCACATTTCCAAAAAGTACCGTAATTGGTAGAGATGCTTCGGACACTTTTTTCGTGTTTTTTTTACTTAATATTCTACGTTCTTTTGTCTATAGTTCAAGTGAAAATTCAAATTAAACTCGTAAGTAGGTTACTAATGAATTAAATTTCTAGATAGCACATAACACGTCCCAATTATAACTTCAGAACGTTTATACATACCATCCTACATATTCCTATATCCTGCTTATTCTCTACTTACTGGTAAAAAAAGTCGCTTTCCGCGTCTGTCTGTTTTTTTTTTTGTAGAATAAGTCGTCGTTTGACCACCAACTCGCCTGATGTTAAGCGACGTTGTGGTCTAAGATGGAGCACGACGACCTATAAGGGACTTATTCACTCTAGCCTTGAAGTTTAGTAGAGTGAACAAGTACACAGACGGCAGTTGAGTGAGGCACCACAAGTGCACGACTGCTCAGACCCGTCTTCGGAACGGTTACACCGGACTACATCCCGAAACACGACTAGGTCATTTCACGGCATGGCTTGGTCCGGTGGGTGGTAACTAGCCACGGCCGAAGCCTCCCACCAGAGTTTTTTTTCTGTCTGTATACCAGCTAACCATGCAACGGATTTTGATGCGGTGTTCACGGAAGTATTATTTTATAGGTACCGCGCGAAGCCGGGGCGAATCGCTTGTCTTATTATAAAGGCGAAAGTTTGTGTGTGTGTGTTTGTTATTTCTTCACGCTCACGGGTGGACGAATTTCGATGAAATTTGATATGGAGGTAGCTTACACTTAGATAACACTTTTTGACTGCGGGTAAGACAACGGAGCGCAGCTAGTCACATCCATATTACAAACGCGAAAGTTTGGATATATGGATGGATGGATGTTTAGTACCATGTTAAAACTACGTTAATGGAAAGAGGGTATTATGAAGTTAACAATTATTTAGAAGACAAAGATGTCTGGAGCCTTCCACTTCCGCTAAGTAGCCACTAGTACAATAGATAATTACCTAGTTGTCAGCAAAAAATTGTGAGACAATAATTTGTTTGAAAAAAATAATGCCTTTCAGTTACTTGCCTGTTCTTCTGAGTAGTGGCTCTTTTTCCGAACAAGGCGGTCGAGTCTATTATAAAACTTTAACGTTCATAAGTGTATCTTTGATAACTAAATTGAATAAGAACATTTTGACTTTTGACTTTATGACTCCAGAACGGCTTAACGGATCTGGATGAAATTTGGCACAGAGATAGATTATAGCCTGGAATAGCACATAGGTTACTTTTTAATAGTGGGTAACACCGCGGAGCGCAGCTTGTACTAAATATAGCGCGCCAGTAAGTACTGACCAACTATTGTTTAAAATTCACCTGTTCTGAATTTACCAGCATTTTGTGTATTCAAAGAACGAAAATGGAGCGCCCGTGCTTATGTCTGCTTTAATATTTAGTGAAACAGGTAGTGTCAGAACAGAAGCTATAGTGGTTTTATATTACTGTTTTTCCATTTAAATCTCTTTATTAAACGAACAAAGTGAGATTTCAGAGTCTATTGATACTTTTGAGATAAATTAGCTTATGGACGTTTGTTTAAGTATCTGTGTCTAAGAGAGTTTGATTTTAAATAGATGGTGAAATAGATTACTAAAGTTTATACCCTTTTCTTTGAAATTCGAGAAAATTGCACATTTCGAGAAAAAAAGTAAAGAATCTGACAAATTTATCGCCACGCCTTTCACCCGAGGGGGCTGGCAGAGGTGTAATATACCACCTACACTTCGCCGGACGATCTTCAATCCCAAATGTGACGGGGGCGAGCCTGTCGACATACACCGGGCTCTAGTCATGTAGCAGATAACATACAATACGTACACATGTTCACACAATGCAGAAATTGGTGCGTGCCGTCGGCTGGGTTCGAATCCGCTCCCTCTGGCTTGAGAGGCGGACCTTCTCCAACTAGGCTATCAATATATTTTAATTTATTAATTTTATTTTAAGAACTATAAATTATGTACTTATGCGTTTTTTAGATGTATTTGTATCATTTTAATAATAAACAAGAATACTTTTGTTTTTGCTAAACATGTTAATATTTACATCACTGTACTTAATATAATACTAGCTGCGCCCCGCGGTTTCACATGCGGTTAAAAAGTATCCCATGTGCTATTCTAGACTATAATCTATCTCCGTGCTAAATTTCATTCAGATCTGTTCAGCCGTTCTGTTGTGAAAGAGTAACAAACAAACATCAATCCATCCATCCATCCATCCATTCTTACAAACTTTCGCGTTTATAATATTAGTAGGATAGTAGGTAACTGTGTTACTCAACCACTAAAACGACTGAATGGATTTACATAATAGGTAATTAATTGCTATGCAGTAGATTCCACGCCGGTAGAGCCGCGGGCAAACGCTAGTTAAGTAGAATTTTTCAACTTCGTCTTGTTGTAAATTACTAAAACATAAAAAAATATATTTTCAAAAATGTATATTAAATGTATCCTTTTTCTTCTCTGTAATCAGTGTATGAAATAAAACGTATTCTTAATTGTTTTGCTGTATTTTTAATCCCTGGCGTAAAACGACGGGGTGTTATAATTTTGACGTGTCTCTATGTGTGTGTGTGTGTGTGTATCTGTGTGTGTTAGTGTGTGTTTGTCTGTAGCATCGTAGCTCCCGAACGATGTACCGATTTTGATTTTGTTTTTTTTATTATTGAAAGGTGAATTAATCGGTAGTATTCTTAGCTATGTGTGTTGAAATTTTTAGTTTATGCTTGTCAAAAAGTGCATGAGTGCTTAATTATGCAAAATTATGTCGCAGTCAACTAGCTTTATCAGCAGTACAATTAACAGCCTAGTCTTATTACTAAATGGCGCCGTTCAACTAGCTTCCTGAATGATATTTAGCCATTCAATCAAATAGCCATTTAAGTAGCACAAGTTTCGGGTTGCTATAAAAAAATTAACTCTTCTATCACAACAAATATTACTTGGATCGGCTAGGTAAGAAGGCTAAGGCGGTAGCAAAGCAAAGCAGAGCTCCCGCCTTAGCTTTCAAACTTAGCCTTATTTTGTATGACAACCCGAAATCTCTTCTCCTTAAATGATTAGGATAAGTCGAGCAGAAGAAGTTTTGGGTTATTAAAATATCTCATCTATATTTAGTGTTTCTTGTAATTTAGATTTTATTTTTATCGTAATTATTGTTGGTGTTGTATTGCACCTCTGCTAGCCGCTCGGAGGAAAGGCTTGACGATTATGTATAATTAATGTATTAATTAAAACATTAAAACAAATTTCGTCGGTCAAGGAATATTATTTTTTGTGTAATAGTCAGCTTTTGTACACTATAAATTGATTTTGAATACTTGAGCATCAGCCGGCCAGTTTATTAAATGTTGTATTAGACGCCACAATGTATTATAGATGTAGTACTTTATAGATGTATAAGTGTGGGTGTTAGAATACACCTCTGCCAGCCCCATCGGGAGAAAGGCGAGACTATATGTTATGTTATATAGACGCTACGGTTGAATATCATTCAGGCTGCTAGTCGACCGGCACCGTTTAGTAAAAAAGGCTAGGCAGTTAATTGAACAGCTGATAAAGCAAGTTGGCTACGACGCATACATGTGTTAATATAATATAGAGGTCGGGTAAAATATGCCGCCTACAAACGAGTGATTGCGTGGGTCGGATGTATTTCCGTTTTTACGAGTTCGGCCAAGAGTATGTCTGTCTGTGGTCTCGCAGCATTTAGCATTTTATTGTTTGCTGGGGAATTGCCCGTCGGTATAAAAGTGCACACGATTTTTATACTTAATTTAAGCAGTAATCTTTTAAAGCTATAAGTAATAAGCTAAGTTAGGTAAGTGTATTCCGTCTTCCGTTTTTAACCAAGATTTTCTACGATTGTTAAAAACGGAAAACAGTGAGAAAAAAGGTTTAGGAGTGAAGACGAAATAGGCCAAAGTTCAAGTTTTCAAAGAAACAGATTGTCCAAGTAACCAATTGAAAATACTTAGAAATTAAGTATGAGATAATTACCGAAGAAAATAAACAAAACTACAAGTTTAAAAATATCTAAGTATAATTTTACTGGAAATTGGGCACGTCGACTATACTCCTCTTTGCTAAACCGATTGTAAATTAAAAAACCGGAAAACCCTGTAAATGAATAATTCATATTCGTACGTAAAACACATGGCGGAAAAAATATTTTCGGACTGGTAACCCTTTTAACGTTTGTTTATCCCCAGTTATAATATCGTTACACCGAGGATCTTTAACGAAACTTCACTATTAATTTAAGAACAAGTTTAAATAAACGAATCTACAATTTATGAAAACTGGCTGCAAACTACCAAAGTTTCTGTTAATTTTGGTGTAAATTATTAAAACGCGTTAGTGCTACGCCGTAGACGCTCTACGAAGCGTAGAGGCTAGCTAAAAGTATTAGGTCTACTTGTACTAGATACGAAGTTAAATTCTTAAGCGCAGGTTGAATTAACTCGGGAATGATTTATTAATGTTACTTTAGTATTGTGTTAGCAATATTATTACTATTGATTCACCGAACCTACTCTCAAAATTTCAAGAGAATCGGATAAGAAATGCTTCCTGTAGAGGAATACAGACGCCGGCCGCGAGTTCTCCAGCTCATAGGTCACTAGTATCTGAGGAAATATATTTAAAAAAGTACTATTCGTGTTAAGAAAATTGTTTAAAAAATATAATGAAATCATTTGAGTAAACTACCTATATTTCCACCTGAAACTCTGCCTTTATCACGGTAAGATACCTTCGTCTTAAGCCCATTTCTTTTAAATAATACTACGGAACACTAAACCTCATTACGTAAAACTAGCAGTGAGTATTAAAATGACACTTACTAAGCATAAGCTTAGGTATACTTACTGGGCATTAGTAGTTTAGTATACTTACTAAGTATCACTTAGTGATGCAAGTTACACTTAGGAGTACAAGGCTATACGTCGAATGACACATTCACGTTACACGGAGATGGCTCTAACGCAGCGGTTGCCAACCCACGGCCCGTGAGTCTTTTGTCAATCATTTTAAAAAGTCGGTACATTTTGCACACACGGTCGTTTGACCCCAAACAAAGCAAAGCTTCTACTATGGCTGCCAGAGACTGATATACGTACATGTATATTTTTGAATAGATAGGAAAATACTTAAATAGATATTAACACCCAGACATATAACAAATACACATGAATGTTTGCCCTAAGTGGGAATGGGACCTGCGCCCCCAATCTTTTTGTTTCAGCTTCTCTCCGGTTCTGACATGCGTCACACCCTGATGTTTCTTCACCACAAGTAAGACATGGTAGTCGCTTCGCACTATATTTTACCTGTAAGACAGGTGTGTTACTTGACCCATCAAGGAAGGAACTCCTCTGTTTGGATGTGTTCGGTTGTCCGCAGCGTGAACCACCTTGGTGACGTCGACGTTTGTATTGAGAGTGGTGCCGATTTGGTCTGTCCAACGCATTGGACACCTTCCTCTCGGCCTCTTCCCTCTAGTCCCCAGTAACTATTCATTTTGGAGGTTGTCGCCGAGCTTACGGGCTATGTGGCTAAAAAACTCAAAACTTCTCCGTAGGCACGTGTTAGAAAGTCTTGATTTTGAGCGAAACAAACACATATCACACACCCAAACATCGATTTTTAAAGATACAGATAATACCCACATAAATAGATAGACGCCGATAGCAAAATTTTTGAAGGGGTGCGGCCCGTATCTTGTATGTTTTGGCATTTTGTGGCCCTCGTCTGCCATAAGGTTGCCGACCGCTGCTCTAACGTCATTGTTATGGCATGGAGTTACAACACAATTTACAAGCGTTTAACGATAACGGAGCGCTATCGGAGTGTGTGGAACGTAACGAGAGAATGAGATGCTCTTGAAATTCTGGTATTAGAATGACTATTAACGAAATTGTATTGAATTTTTGAGCGACTTCAAAACAAAGCTTTTATGTTCGTAATGGAGGTATTATGTTCGTTACGGAGGTATTTTGTTCTCTACAGTTTTAAAATAAAGTAAAATGTCTCGCTAATGTCACGAAATTTATTTAATTTTCAACAGTTTTTTTTTTTTCGTTTTTGGAGCTAGACCGGGTAACTATTGTAACATAACTTATCGTCACGTATTTCCCCCGGGAAATAAACAAATTCTTTCTATCAATAAAAAAATTGGTGCGTGCCGTCGGCTGGGTTTGAACCCGTTCCCTCTGGCTTGAGAGGCGGGCCTTCTCCAACTAGGCTACCATCGCTTAACTATTGTACGCACTAGTCTATTGCGTTAAAATGTATTTTACGGTACCTATACCAATCATATATATAGCGATGATGGCCTAGTTGGAGAAGGCCCTCCTCTCAAGCCAGAGGGAGCGGGTTCAAACCCAGCCGACGGCACGCACCAATTTGTTCTTTGTGTGAAAAAATATGCGTATTGTATGTCATCTGCAACGACACTGGAGCCCTGTGTATGGCGACAGGCTCGCCCCTGTCACATTTGGGACTGAATATCGTCCGGCGAAGTGTGGGTGTTGTATTACACCTCTGCCAGCCCTATCGGGGGAAAGGCGTGACGATATGTTTTTTATGTTTTATACCAATTTTTACTTTTTAAAATTAAATTATCCTTTTAAATGTAGGATTGCATTGTTGACCGACTTAAGGGAGCCTACTGGGTCAATTCTTTATACAGCATACAGCATAATTGAAGGGAATGCACACACACTTATAAGTATTCAAGCAAAAACGCCAGGAAAAAATAGCAAGTGTTATGACCGTTTTAAGAACCAAGAAAAAAATGTTTACAAAAACGTACACAAATTATATGATGGCGGTTTTTATTCTAAGGAACTGCGAAAGTGGAAGTGCATAATCCACAAACAAAACCAACACTGTCATTGGCTGTGTTAGCACTTTTCGCGAACAGCGCGGTATGTATGCAAATTTTGTAAACTGGTTAAAATCATATATAATTATTTTAAACTAGAATTATTGCAAGCTCCAGTCGAAACAGAGGTTTTGGAACATTCTGTATAATATGTAAGTTTGTAGAAATATTTGTCTGTTACTCTAATCTTCATAATATTGCCTAGTTATTCGCTATTATAGTTTTTTTATCATAGTTATTTGCTAGTTTATTTCAATGTAATTTTGTAGATCAAATATAAGCCAACACAGTCAAGTAGTTGTCGGGATATGAGATCGCATAGTTCCAGGCAAACAATTTTTTTTTTCACTGAACGAACTTAACTATCAATGATCCAATTCTCATGAAATTTGCAGGTAAGTAGGTAATACAAATACAACTATTAGGTTCGAATATGAGTGAAATTGAACGAGAAGTTATGAAGAAACGCGAGGTCTTCGTACGAGGCGAACTACTGTATGTTTACCAGTTCCATTGTTTTGAAACAGAAGAGAACACCGGCGTGTCGTTCGACAGTTAGCAACGCACGTAACATACGACACCTGTCTACAGAGTACGTAGGTATTGGAATTTACAGGCGTGCGTGACACGGGTAGACCAAATTAGGTGCCTTTGCATGCCAACCACGTTCGAACATGCCCCCGGGACGCTGCAGCCTCGGAAACTAGTTCGCACACTTTTGACCGAGAATAAGAAATGAGAATTCAAATTAGGCGAAGATGGGTGAAGTCCAAAATGTGCACTTTGCAAATGAGAAATGCTCATTTTGAACTTTGTGCACGTGTTGCAAGGACACGTTTTGGACTCAACCCGCGACGATGATAATGAAGTTGGCACTGGTGAGCGGTTCGTTTCATTGCTGTAAAAGTAGTGGGTTAATTATCTGTGGTCATATTTCAGGGTTGTAGACTTTTGCTAAAACCTCTGTGTAAAAGTACCTACTTCGTGCTAACTGAGCACACTGTGAACCGCCGACTGTTAACCTCTAATTCGCCATCCTACATATATTTTAAATGGAGAGTCCGATAAGCGCGTACTGCGCGTACGCACATAGTATTCAGTTTACGACGTAATGCTTGCTGACGAGTTGCATATTCGCATTTTGTATGCTACAATTCGCCGTCTGCTCAACATTGAGTTTGCCTAATACGCAATTCAGAGTTAGCCAGCGAATACAGTCAGCCACTCACAGTTTGCTTTCCTTTCCTTTTCTTCGTGACTAAATAGTCAATAGATTGCGTTTCAAATGTCATATTAAAGAAAATGAACTATGGTTCCTGTATTTAATGAGGAAGCATCCTTCAGTCGTTTCCTTTCACAGAAGACTTTTTGTTATATCTATTGGAATAAAATATTTTTGTGTAGCTACCTATAAGTATCAAAATGTATCCAACCTGTAAACTACCTTTCTATTTCTTTTTTTTTAAATTAAGTAAATTGAAACAATGTATATTAGACCAAAGTTTTACCAAACTACAAAGTAAGATAAAACACTTTTCCCAAATTACAAAACTAAACTACAAGCAAACTGAAAATTAACTCGACACGCGTCCATAAAAACGTCAGAAGTGATAAATTTCCGGACCCAACCGAGGCCGAACTTGGACGAACTTACCTGATCTTCCGCGGAAGGTGTCTATAGGATATCTGATATAAGTCAGCCTAAACTTTGATATAAGAGAAAACTATTGATGCACAGACTTGGATGGCTGGGTGACGCGAGATTGTAAGGCGAGAGAGACAGAGAGAAACGGGGGCCTTAACAACTAACCGCCTTCTAACTGTATTCCCCTTAGATAATAATACTAAGAAACCAGTTAACAAAAGTCAAGGTCTCCGGAGTCCGTGGAGTGTAATTTCTCAAATAAAAAAACTTTAACTGCTTTTAAAAACTGCTGTTTCTTGAACCAATTGAAGCTGCTGATCGGACGAGCTGACACTAAGATCACATGACGTTTATAAAGCTGGCATTTCGTAAGCTAATCAGCAGCCAGTGTTCGTTAGCGATTGTGGAAACAGAATCCCTTGGAAAGCGAATGCAACTGAATGCAAGTCCCAGGGATGTGATACCTTTCATCGGATTTTTTTTTGTTTCCTCATTCAAGGGAATTTGGTGCCGCACGACTTGTGCATTTGCCAGTGTCAAATTAATATAGTATTTTACAGATGATGGAGTGATGATGATAAGGGGATGATGACGATAATGATTCCGCCCCCTTTCTCCAGTTCGGTAAAGTGATGGATACTGAAACTTTAAGTGGAGTTTTGTAGAGAACACATAAATTGTCACGCCTTTCCCCCGAGGGGGCTGGCAGAGGTGTAATACAACACCCACACTTCGCCGGACGATATTCAGACCCAAAAGTGACAGGGGGCGAGCCTGTCGCCATGCACCGGGCTCCAGTCATGTAGCAGATGACATACAATATGCACATATGTTCACACAATGAACAAATTGGTGCGTGCCGTCGGCTGGGTTCGAACCCGCTCTCTCTGGCTCGAAAAACAGGCCTTCTCCAACTAGGCTGTCATCGCATCTTGTAGAGAACACGAACGTCAAGTTTCGCATTGTTTGTATAATTTGCCCACACTCGTGCACATGAACCGATAAAGGTTAATAATCCACCATTATTACACTTTAACACTCAAATAATCAAAAGATTTAGAAAATAATACAAAATTAAGTACGACAAAAATTTTTCGGTTCCCGCCAAAACACCATCGTAATACTTTTTCGGCATGGGAAATGACAACCGTTGCAATAAAATCATTTAGAATTTGTCTATGATGTTTTTGTTATCAACTATTTTCGCCCCCCGGTTTCACCTGCGGTCCCACAAGAACCATTATTTTTTTCGGGAGGTACCATAAGTCCTTTCCTGTACCCCTGATAACGTGCAAAATTTCATGATGTTCGGTCAAGTAGTTGAGGCGTGAAAGGCGAAACTCACTTTCGGGTTTAAAATATTAGTTAGGAGTTAGGGTCAGGATTCTAATTGCTGGACGTTGAGCTCTAACACTTTTCCAAACCTTTCCGACTGTGTTGTCAATGCCCGTGCTACGAAAATATACATTCCCAATCGAGTTGGACTCCGTCGACTTGTCATAGCCAACATTTTGTTTACTACGGAGCATTTACATTCACACCACTCACATAACACATTGACCACTTTACTTCACATCTGTTATATTTTTTTGAACTATTTACAAACATGTCGTCACGCCTTTCCCCCGAAAAGGCAATTGTAAAAAATTATAAAAGGCAAAAATAAAAGGTATATTACAACACCCACATTTCTTCGGAAGGTATTCAGTCCCAAATGTGACAAGGGGTGAGCCTGTCGAACTATCCTTGCAATAAATCCGTAAACTGACACCAAAACATGAGTACATTTTTTTTTATGTAGAATAGGTTGGCGTTTGACCACCAACTCGCCTGATGTTAAGCGACGTTATGGTCTAAGATGGAGCACGACGACCTATAAGGCACTTATTCACTCTAGCCTTGAAGTTTTGTAGAGTGAAGAAGGACAAAGACGGCAGTTGAGTGAGGCGCTACAAGTGCGCTACTGCTCAGACCCGTCTTCGGAACGGTTACACCGGACTACATCCCGAAATACGACTAGGTCATTTCACGGCATGGCTTGGTCCGGTGGGTGGTAACTAGCCACGGCCGAAGCCTCCCACCAGAGTTTGCTACCCGGTTAGCACTACCCGGGGACCACGTGTAGGGAATCAGAATAGAGTACACTCCTACGGACGTGGGTAGCTCAGATAATAGAGATCAGATAGCATAATATGATGTTACACAAAATACGATGTTTTATACTCGTAGTTCCCTAAAATAATACCCAAATGCTATCCAACTAGCGTCATCCATTCTCCGAGTCTCCGAGCAAACTGTACACAATAGGGGTGTGCGCTCGGAAAGTTTCGATGAACAACTGACCGAAAGTGGGACGAGAAGTTTAATATGGCGGTAATCAGTAGATCAGAGATTTGAGGAGAGTTGATAAAGTAATATCACCCATAAGTTTATGTAACGGGTGATGAAGCTGATCAAGTTATAATGAAAAGAATTTAATTAAACCAACAAGGATGAGTAGCCAAATATACACAAACCGTCACGTCGTTCCCCCGAAGGTGTTAACAGAGGTGTATTACTACACTTGCAGTTCGCCAGATGAAGATCAGTCCCAAATGTGACAGGCGGTGAGCCTGTCGCCATACACCGGGCTCCAGTTATAAAGCAGATAAGTAATACGCACATATGCGAACAACAAACCCGCTCTCTCTGGCTTAAGAGGCGAGCCTTCTCCAAACCAGGCTGGTATCGCTCTCATATCACTTCTCACATACGCTCGTCAAAATAAAATCATAAGAATTTGATTAAACCAACAATGATGCTAGCTAAATACGTACGCTAAAGGATATAATTAGTTTATGAAAAATTGCCAAAAAATGGAACAAGCTTGGAATAAATTGGTGTTTTATAGATAAGTGTGCGCCAGACTCCATCGTTTGAACGTAAAGCAATCAACGAATAGTAAAAAAAGGTTTCTTTCTGTATTAACTGTTGGATAGTTATGGCCCACAGACTCCGTTTCAGGCACATGCCCTTATATAAGTTTAATTTTCTTAAGAAGCTGATCGACTCTGATACTTGCGACGTATGTAGACGCTTCGAGGACGTGTATCACATCCTGGTTGAATGCTGGCGAACGCAGTCTGTCAGATCTACCATGTTCACTCAATACGGTTATAATTTTCTCGATGTCGGCGTGATTCAAAGTGTTCTGTCCGCTCCACTGGGTAAAGCGGTTAGAACACTTTTTGATAAACTTACCATTTTACTCGACTGCGCAAGAAGGAAGGTTGTGTTTTTCGAGTGTATGTATGTATCTATGAGGTTTCTTTGGTACGCCATAAATCCTAAACAGCTTCATGGATTTCGACATGTGAGGTGTTATTTGAATCATCTTGATAGTGGAAGTGATATAGGGTAACATTTTGTAGCTGGGTTTTTTGTTTTCCTTTTAATAATGTTAATTATTTATTGTGTTGTTATTAAATATTTTATTCTGATGTATAACTTTATGAACGTTACGGTCGTAGCAGAAATCATTGGGGGAGGCCTTTGTCCAGCAGTGGACGTTTTCCGGTTGTAATAATGACGATGATGATAACTTTGAATGAATTAAGTTCTCCTTCATGTATCCTTCAATGGCGAACCTGGCTAGATACGGTGGTGAGCACGGATGTGGCTCGCAAATCCTTGAGATTCGAAGATTTTGTTTTATATTTTTTCTATTCGTTTTTCGACCGCGTTAAAGTCGGTGCCCGATACTTACTTATTCCTTATACTTACTTATTATAACTTTCAGAATGTACACAATGAGCTGGCATATTTTAGTCACATAGCTACAAATATCTAGTAATTTAATTTAAAAAAAAAAGCTATTTTGTTCAAAGTGCAATGATTTTCATCTCTCTTGGGTGATTTTATTTTACCACCAAAGACAACGTATTTATTTATTTTATGTATAAACACATATAACCAAACTATATTCCACAACAGAATAAACAATGAACAGCTAGTAGAATATTCAACAAGTTCTAATTGTCTACACCATAATTGTAGAGAATATAGTATCTTGGTATGGATTATAGTATGTCGTCAGCCGTGCGAATCTGGCACTCACTCCCAATTAATATTAGATGTGCTCAATCACTTCATAGTTCTAAAACGCAGCTCAAAGTGTTCTACATTTTCAAACTAACTCATTATAAGTAGACATGATTCTTTTCAGAATTTTAAATTGAACAATGTTATATGCATGATTCAATTCACAATAATAATAATTAATTTAATACATTATTCAATGAATCATGTCTTAAGTGAGACTTATTACTATTGACTTGTTGTGATATTCACTTATTTTAAATTAACTGATGTAATTGGCATGTTGCCGTTTTAGTTATTAAACAATTAAACAACAATGTCTACTTATAATGAGTTGTAATAATATGTTAGGCTATGCTCGGAGTTGCCCTGCGAGATCGAATCAGAAATGACGAAATCAGCAGGTGAACCAAAACAATCGACGTAGCCCGAAGAATTGCCGAACTAAAGTGGCAGCGGGCACTAGTGCAGGCAGGGCACATCGGCCGCTGGGGCAGAAAGATTCTCGAGTGGCGACCACGAATCGGAAGACGTAGCGTAGGAAGATCTGAACAAGGTGAATCGACGATCTGGTGAGGATCGCGGGAAGGCGCTGGATGCAGCGCAGGACCGGGCTACGTGGAGATCATTGGGGGAGGCCTGATGATGTAATGATGATGATGTAATAATATATTTTTTTATTTAGGTAAGTATATGTCTATGTTTATGATTGGGTACCAGGGTATAGTGTTATTTAGTATTAATTTTAAGTAGGTAAGTTTGTTAAAATAAATCTTTATATTTGGAAGTAAAAAAAAATATTTAAATTGTTTTAATACACTCCACTGTCCACCGATGAAACACTAGCTTTTAAATGAATTGACAATACAAGGGAAATTCCTAGTTATTGAGAAATTATTAGATTAGACAAGTGCGAAGGTCATAAATATATTGAAATTGCAATTTGGCACTCTGCAGATAACTTTTCAGGCTCATTAGTATACGTGCTTGCTTCGCTCATCGTCTTCTTCTAGACAAAATTGCAATAGAAAATCTTTAGCCAACGTGAAGTTAGTCTAAAGTGGTCGTAGAAACCTTTTAAGCCTTTAAAGCTTTTATTAAACGCAAAATTCAAGACGCTAGAGTCCTTTATTTTATCGCTGAAATTGAATAATATTTTCAAATGAATATAAAATTCAAAGCGCTTATTGCGCATATGGCGAATGTATAACTCATGTATAAGTTCACAAGATCTTAAAAACTATAATTTACTAGCAGTTGCTTGCAACTTCGTTCGCGTTATTTCAGAAAATAGTATCCATAAACCTTCCTCGTGATATCCAAAGAGATCAGAGTCCAACATTAAAAAAAATACTGGCTGGTTTTGTGCGGAGTTTAAATTTTAGTTGTCAGTTGTTAATTTAGTATCAACTACATACTATTCTGCGATGTTGTCTGGCGCATTTGGTAAGCGGCGCGTTATTTTTTATTAATTTACAGAATTTCATGACAAAATGATTTATTTATGTAGAAAAAAGTTTCCAAAAATTTTCTTTTGACATACTGCAACTATTTATCTAATTTAATCAAGATACGTTCAGCCGTTTAGCCGTGAAAAGCCTACAAACAGACAGACAGACAAGAGTAACTTTCGACTTTATAATTAGTAAGGCTGTAGGTTAAACGGTGGCAAATGTGTCTGTGAGGCAATTGCCTCTTTCGAGAATAACTGACAAACCCTTCACAAATTAGGTGCCACATAGAGCATATTCTGTGGGTGCCACCTACATCATTTTTTATCTTTAGTTGCAATAATCTGCACAAGATGGCGTTAGTTGCCTAATTTGTGAAGGGTTTGTCTGTAATTCTCGAAAGACGCAATTGCCTCACAGACGCATTTACCCCAGTTGACCCTATCTCATAGTCCTACTAATATTATAAACGCTAAAGTTTGTAAGGATGGAAAGATGGACGGATGTTTGTTACTCTTTCACGCCAGAACGGCTGAACAGATCTGGATGAAATTTGGCACAGAGATAGATTATAGTCTAGAATAGTACATAGAATACTTTTTAACCGCGGGTGAAACCGCGGGGCGCAGCTAGTAAATAAATAAATAAATTCGGGACATTTCCACACACGGTCGCCTGTCCCCAAACAAAGCAAAGCTTGTACTATGGCCAGCCAGAGGCTGATATACACCACCCAGACATAGAACAAACACAAATGTTCGCCACGGACCTATGGACACACTTTAATGGACCCTATTAGGATATTGCAATGTCATGTGAAGTGGGCTGGCTTTTACTTTAACAAATCAGTTTTAATCTTTGAGATACTCTTCTAATTTACAAAAGCGTTTATAATAACATAGTAATTAACATTTTAATGTATTTTCAAACATATTTATTATTTAGTATCCTTAGATAGCCTTCATGATTAATGGTTTTGTTCAAATTATTTCGTCTTGTTATGAAAAGTCTAGACTATGTTTAGTTTAGTCGTAAAGTTTAACAAGTCTATGATTACAGCCCAAAGCGCTCCTGCTAAGTTAGATTTATATTTGCCCTGTAGTAGGGAGTATTCTGTGATAATTTCTTACCTTTGTATATACAGAAACAGATATTTACTAGATAGGTAAACCATCTAAAATTCTCGTCTGTAATGCTACCAGATTGAGACGTTCTAAATACAAAAATTCAGAGAACAGAGTAAAGCTTGCGTCAACCGTAAGGCTTCGTCCTGATTCAGCAAATTGTGACTGCTGACTGTCTACAGACTTTGAGTCGCGTATGGGCAAACTCAATGTTGAGCAAGCAGCGAACTGTAGGAAACAAAATACGGATTAGCCGCGTTAGCAAGCAATACGCCACAAACTGAGTAGGTACGTGCTGTTCGGACACCACTTATGTATAGGGTGGTGAACTGGAGGCAAACTGCTTACAGTTTTTGATTTGAGTATGGCTTACCACTCAAATCAAAATACTTATGGGACTTACCATTACAACTTGCTGTCATGATGGTTACCTTTTGTTTCCGACGCCCCGAGACCGCTAATCGTATCGCCATGCAATAAAGACCATAGTCGCGCAGCTTCGAAAACAAAACGTTACCATCATGGCATCATGGCATGATAGGCCCCTAGTTAGGACGAAGCCTTATAACAATCCTTAGAAGTAGTTTAAACACCTGTGGTTCAAAACTAAAGTCCATACTCTATTTAATTAGCATGTAGCTCATCGTTCGAGCCCCCAGCTTCAATTAGGCTTACCACAAAACTAGCTGCAGCAAGCACTCGACTAAAGTTGATACGAATTTAACAAAACTTTGAGTCGAAGTAAGTAGGTACCTATCTAAACTTGCAGCGCTGCCAAAGGGAGTTTATATTTAACGTGTCTTCAAAGACTTTGGCATGGTCCTAAATACACAGACGAGATCCTTCAAAGATACGTAATGTGTAAAGACACCTCCGAGGGCGATTATTCTGCGTCAAAATAAGTCAGTCTTTGTATACGTTCTGAGTGTTTTATTCAGGAGTTCTGAGTGAACAAACAAGGTTATTTGGCAACCGTTATTAATTTTCAGCGTTAACAAGAATGTACGTTGTAAGTACCTAGTTAAAAAACTCCTGTGCAAAGTGTTATGCTTTTACACAATTTTACACACCCACCGGGTTAGCCGCGTCAGTCAGTCGTGAGAAGAAATGGTATTGGAAATATTTCTGATGCACGCTGCTCAGAAATTCAGAATACATCCTCTTCAACGATTACATATTAATGTAAAGCCACGAACATCTTATTTTTTCTTCTTTTTTACTTTTTTAGGTTCGTGCGTTCTTAACGCTTCTATAATTCGCTCCTGTAATGTGTTTGCGTAGGGCGGGATCCAGGTATGCACGGATTGCGAGATTACCGTAAAGTTGGGCGAAATTCCGAACATACCTTACCTTTACCTGCCTTTGTAGGAAAAGGATAAACGCGAGCTTTGGGATCTAGGATAGAGGATTCTAGAAGGCGTTTATCGTCAACTTTAGCTCCTTATCAGTAATGTCCTCCCTTGTTGCTTGTATCCATCGCTAGCCGCTGAAGGTGTCCTGATACCCGATTATGGCAGTTTGACAATCCCTTTTATGGTGATTCGATTTGATTCGATTTATTTTGTGACGAATATTTGAATGAGAATCGCTGGATGGCTATGAAAGTGTTTGGTCTTATATGAAAATAAAAATCTCGTAAACTAAGTAAACAGATGACTTATTTTTCTGCTTCATCCGATTTTTAATCATCAAAGTCATCAGCCATTTTTATCAAATCTAATGAACACATCCATTTTGAATTTTATTCAGCACCTAATAATGGATATAACTATAACCTCGAAAATGAAATGAAATTGTTTTTATTCCAGATTATTACATCCAAATTATAAAATAACTAAATAATTAGTAAAGTAGATAAAATAAAATTAAATGTATATTAGATTATTATGAGCTAGTAGCGCTTAGTATCTTGAGTTACGAGTTTAAAGTAGCTTTAACCAGGAGCGTTGAATAATTTTTTTATTATTTTTGCACGCACTTGTGGTCCGAGCGAGCGTCAGATTCGACAATAATGCTTTCATACTGATTGCCTCGGTGGCTCAGTTGGTAGTGAACCTGCCTTCTGAGCTTGGGGGCGTGGGTTCGATTCCCACCTAGGGCAAACATTTATGTGATGAACATTTGTGTGTTGTTCTATGTCTGGGTGTTAATATGTATTTATGTATATATTTCAAAATATCTAGGTATGTATAATATATCAGTCTCTGGCAGCCATAGTACAAACTTTGCTTAGTTTGGGGTCAGGCGAACGTGTGTGGAAGTGTCCCGAATTTATTATTATTATACTCTATATGTTAGAATTCTGTCCAGATTTCTAAACCGACTCTCTTGAAATTTTGTGAGTATTGCAGATTATCGACAATTTATTATTCAAAGTTACGAAGATGTTTTTGAGATATATGTTTTTTTTTCCATATCTCCGCCTTGTTGACAATTTTCCAAAAACTGTCTGGAAAAAAATATCCGCTCAACTATCGAACCTATCCACAGTCAGTCAGAAAACAGTCAGAAAATCAGTGGAGAAAAGTGACCTTCAGAGGAGGACAGCCATCGACGACGAAGTCTCCAGCTCACAGAGTATTTTTATGTTTTTTGTATGCAAAAACAATGAAATTGATCGGTAAATAATTGCACGTGCTTTCCTAATTAATTCCATTAGCTAAAGTTTCTATTGTACTGTACTCTACGTAGAGGTCTAAAAGAAAAGTTTACGTTTCTAAAGAGCACGAAATGGCAAGTTCTCTTCAGAAAATAAGTTTGTAACTCAAAATAGACAAAAGAAGACCCGCGCAGAGCTTTGTATGAGCACTTGCGGCCGCGAAATTAGAGAGTATACTTCCACGGTTTCTAAAATCAATTACTGGGCTATTTATTTATTATTTATTATGATACGATGATTATATAGAGATGATAGCTTAGTTGGTCAAGGCCTGCCTCTCAAGCCAGAGGGAGCGGGTTCGAACCCAGCTGACGGCACGCACCAATTTGTTAATTGTGTGAACAAATGTGCGTATTGAAATATAAGTAATTTATTGAAACAATATAAGCCTAAAATAAACCAAAAAAAATAATAACAAATTAGAAATAATAAACAGAGCTCAAGTCAGTATCCGCGGGTAAAGTACCCAAAAGGCTGGCAACGTTACCTCGCTGAATAGCAATGCTAATTCGCTGACCGAGGTAAGCACCAGCGCTTTGGTCGTTTGTTCTCTCTATCAGACGCTTTGACCGCTCATTGAAGAGCAACCATGCGCTTGGACCCAAGGGCCCAAAGTTTCTACCCCAAAAGGCAGAAATATGTATCCATCACCGAGGGATTCATATTTCCGCCTCTTGCGTATTGTATGTCATCTGCTACATTACTGGAGCCCGGTGTATGGCGACAGGCTCGCCCCCTGTCACATTTGGGACTGAATATCGTCCGGCGAAGTGTAGGTGTTATATTACAACTCTGCCAGCCCCCTCGAGGGAAAGGCGTGACAATATGTTATGTTTATTTAGTTAAAGTTGGTAAGTAATGAAGATAATTCTTGTCTGAATGACAAACAGGCTCTGTAGTATACTTATCAACTAGATACTACGTATCAAGTATCCAGTACTGCAATCTAACCCCTTAGCAATAAACGTTGCGTCGTCACAGAATAAATAATAGTACTAGGGTATAGCCATAGAATAATAACTAAAGCAAGTTTAGTTTAGCAAGTTGCTTTAGTTATTATTCTAAGGGTATAGCTTCGGAATAGTTCTATATAAGTACCTACAGTGATTTGTCAATTTCTTTTTTTAAAATCGAATAAAACAAAACGCTGTATAACTATTCCGAGGCTGTATATAATATTTACTGTTTAACGCTTATTAGTAACTATAACTAGCGTTTGCCCGCGGCTCCGCCCGCGTGGAATCTATTGCATAGCAATTAATTACCTATTATGTAAATCCATTCAGTAGTTTTAGTGGTTAAGTAACAGTTACCAACTAAATTATAAGTACAGTGATGTAAATAATAAAATGTTCAGCAAAAACATAAGTATTCTTGTTTATTGTTTTTAAAATGATACAAATACATCTAAGAAACGAATACGTACACAATAATAGGTAAATTTTAAAATATAATTAAGAAATTAAAATATATTGATAGAAGGACCGCCTCTCAAGCCAGAGGGAGCGGGTTCAAACCCAGCCGATGACACTCACCAATGTGTTCATTGTGTGAACGTATGTGTGTATTGTAACTATGTCATCTGCTACATAAATTGAGCCCGGTGTATGGCGACAGGCTCTCCCCCTTATACATTTGAGACTGAATGTCGTCCGGCGAAGTGTGGATGTTGTATTACACCTCTTCTAGCCCCTTCGAGGGAAAGGCGTGACGCTATGTTATGTCATGTTTATTTCACAATTATCGGTAGCTTACAATAACTACATCGAGAAGGTAGGTTTCCAAATGACACCTCAATATGCAAGTCACAAATTCGCTAAGTGTGCTGTATTTATTTGCCTTATCACGCACAGAGACGCAGACATAATGCGGTTAGGTGGTTAAAAAATATAATCTTCCTGTAAGATGATTAATTGGTTGATTTCTTCCATTTCAATTGCGAAAAGCCTGGTACCGTTACTTAGTCCTTCTTTTATTACCAAAATTTTTCAGTAACATAATAATTGCACCAACTTTCAAATAAAGGCATACCAGATGAAATAAAATTCAAAACAAACATCGAAATTGTTTTTTGTTTCTCTAAGCAGTGTTGCCACATCATATTTTCGAAAACGCAGTGCTGTCTTCATTTATATACAGTTTAGCGAGAAAAGTACACTGTTTGATGAAACAAACACCTGTACAAAAAAGAAGTTATTGTTTTCCTAAGTAATTTAATATTCTCAAACTAATATTTCAGCATCTCAAACCGATTATTCTACTTAAAATCTTATCTCTTTGCAAGACCATGACTTCGACTTGACTCTGAATACAATACTTACTTAACTTTGATTGTGACTATCAAAATACTTGACATGCTACTGGCTTAAATAAATCCACTAAGATGCGACTTTTTTTGTAAATTTGCATAACATTTGGCCATTTTGAGCCAGATAGAGCAATAACGTGCAATACTGACATAGACGTTCTAGACGGGTGTGTTCTATGCAAAGGATAGAAACCTGTTTCTCCGTTGTTTTCTAACGGCTCCGTTGTTTCACTCGCCTTACGAAACGACTAAGTTGTTCTATAACTTTGCTTGAAAATGTTTTTTTTCAGTTGAAATACAGTTTAAATTTATTCAATGTAATTTAATAATTTTTACAATTATGTTTTGAACGGCAGAGTTGCACACGGGGTGCGCTGAGAGCCTATCCTCTGAACGCGACCCCGACCCCGACCTCGAGTAAGCCGGCGATTCTATTGGCTCTTTAATATTATCTCTATTGGCTCGAAATTTGAACTTGCGATTTTATCTTGCTTATTATACAAAAATTACACATCCAAAACCATAAATATTAAGTTTGTCGCTATTCCCGAGGTCAAGGAATCGAATTACATGCTAATTACCGAGAAACAGGTAGCCGTTTAGGAGAAACGTGATATGGAAGTTTTGTAGAGCGCCATCTCGCTCCGTCTTGCGTTTTTATCTCGTTCTGGTTTTTCACTTTTATTATATAGAAGATAAGAGATAGAGTTCAACTCTATTTTTTTTTTTTGTTATCACATGGATGGCGGTCTAATTTTGTGCTTTTAATCAATGTTTTTATAATTGAGTTTTAGACTTTTATTTTAATTAGGTGGCAAGTAAATTAATTAATTTTCTAAATATCAATTAATTTAGTATTTTTTTGTTCATTTACTTTTGTTTTTCTATTTTTATTTAATACTAGCAGCATCCCGCGATTTCACACTCGGTTAAAAAGTATCCTATGTGCTATTCTAGACTATAATCTATCCCTGTGCCAAATTTCATCCAGATCTATTCAGCCGTTCTGGCATGAAAGAGTTACAAACATCCATCCATCCATTCTTACAAACTTTCGCGTTTATAATATTAGTAGGACTAAATAGGATATTTCATGGCCTAAGACAAGCGTATAGTAGATCTGAACACGACACATTATTATACTCTTTCCCGATACCCCGACATGCTCAGTTTACTCCGAAGAAATAGCCCTTCACATTTATCTCAAAGAGTCGCTAAGACTTAAAGAAATACTCGTAGGCACAAAGGATTTACTAGCGAGAAATCTCTATTACTATATCTATCTACCATGAACGTAGATTAGAGCGTACCGTTTTTAAAAGCCTAGGGGTAGGTTTCTTAAGGTCGTGTAAAAGAAACAAGGCAGAGGTGTAATACAACACCCACATTTCGCCGGACGATATTCAGTCCCAAATGTGACAGGGGGCGAGCCTGTTGCCATACACCGGGCTCCATTCATGTAGCAGATGACATACAATACGCATATATGTTTACACAATGAACCAATTGGTGCGTGACGGCGGCTGGATTCGAACCCGCTCCCTCTGGCTTGAGAGGCAGGCCTTCTCAAAACTAGGCTGCCATCGCCAAACTTCCGCATTTATAATATTAGCACGAATGATAATCAATGATGACAATAAAGTAATTTCACTTTCCATTTCTCTCTCTAATGAATAAAAAAAACTCTACTTACTATAAACTACCTACTCAGCAAATCTAAATGGGAGTTTTCCACCAGGTCAGCCCGCGTCGGCAAGACCTCGCTGGTGTCCCGGTTCCTGAGCACCAAGTTCGAGGACAGCTACACGCCCACCATCGAGGACTTCCACCGCAAGCTGTACCGCATCCGAGGAGAGGTCTACCAGCTGGACCTGCTTGACACCTCAGGGAACCACCCCTTCCCTGCCATGAGGAGACTGTCGTTCCTTACTGGTGAGTAATACCTACGGTACCTACCTACGGTGAGTGATATCTACACTGAGGACACTGGGAAAACTTTAGACATGTCATCTAATCAAACTATTATTATATTTTATTACATGTATAAATTAAAACTTTTCATCGATTTTCATCAAACAGCTAAGAACACTTCCTCTTTCACCTTCCAAAAAAAATCTAAATCGGTTCATCCATTTGAGAGCTACGACGGGGTTAAAAATTTGCAGCGCTAGATCGCTTAAAGAGGATAATTTTCTCGCTCCGTACACAACCACACTACATGCGTGTCGAAGAGACACTAATGTAAAGTGTAAGGACTGCAGTACAGTGCGTTCAAAGAAAGTCAGTGTTCGGATGATAAAATTTAGTACGCAGTACATATAAACAGTGCCGGCTGATCCGGCACCGATAACATATCTTAATAAGTTTCATTCAAAAAACTACGTTTAGCGTTGAGTGGGCTTAAAAATGCGGGGCCCGTAGCAATTGCTACTCTAGCTGTGGTTAATCCGGCACTGCATATAAAGCGATGTGCACATGCAATATAACCATTCTTAAGTGTTGTAGTAGCTGGATTTTTATTTTGTAGAGCTGATCACGATCAGAAGAAGTAACAAGTTTTTACTATCAATTGAATCAACAAGCAGTAAAGTATGTAAACATACGCTTACGCTCTCAACCGAATTACTTACTCGACTGTACAAGTTTGAACAAATAACGTTTAGGTATGGAAATTAAAAAAAAATATGTTCCTCTTCTTATTTGATTTCCCTCTGAATAATTCTGATAATTTTAGATTCTAATTTTTACCATAGCTTAAAATTAAATTACTCGTACTAACTGCGCCCGCGGTATTGCTCGTCGAAAAAAAGTAGCCCTATGTGCTTTTTCAGACTACAATCTATCTCTGTGCCAAATTACAACCAGATCAGTTCAGGCGTTCTAGCGTGATTGAGTTCATTCAATTGACATTCATCCATACATCCATCCAAACTTTTACATTTATAATATACTAGCTGCTCCCCGCGGTTTCTCCCGCGGTTAAAAAGTATCCAATGTGTTATTCTAGACTATAATCTATCTCTGTGCCAAATTTCATCCAGATCTGTTCAGCCGTTCTGGCGTGAAAGAGCCACATACATCCATTCATCCATCCATTCTTACAAACTTTCGCGTTTATAATATTAGCAGGATTCAAGTGTGACCAGCAGCAGCTGTTCACACTTAAACTAAACTACGGGGAGCACCCCGTAGCTTTAGTTTTTTCGTTTTAATTTAGAGTTAAAAACACAAATTGTAATTTTTTTCAGGATAAAACTTTTGATTTTTGAACCTCTATATATATAACTATATGTATTCAACATGTATTCAAAATTTCATGATGATCGGTTGAGTAGTTAAGACGCTTATGAATAACAAACAAAGAAACGAACAATCAAACTAGTTTTCGCATTAAAAACAGTACCTGGATGACCGAGCTTTGCTCGGTATTTTTTTTTTAAATTGTATTTTTTGGAAAATAAACAATTGATTTTAGTCTAACCTCAAAGCAAACACTTTTGACTTCGTGTTACTTAACAACGCCATCTGCTGTTGTGTCGTTAAAACAATTAGTTGCTTACAAAAAATAGTATTATTATTCGCCAATAGATGTCAGGAAGAGTCATATTTTTCAGTTGAGACTACTCAAACGCCTCCTTTTTGTTATTTTTCTTCCAAGTTTATGTTTAAGTTGATTATCGATAAAACACGAATAAAATGACATTTTCTAAAAATTATTCCTAGCTAGATCGATTTATCGCCCTCGAAACCCCCTATATACTAAATTGTATGAAAATCGTTGGATCCGATTCCGAGATTCCAATTATATATATACGAGTATATACAAGAATTGCTCATTTAAAGATATAAGATAAGATAAGATATAAGATAAGATAAGATTAGGATAGGAAGGGTGGTTGAATAAACACACTTGGAACAAGTAACATTATTAAAGAAAAACAAAAAACCTGGCTGCAAAATGTTGTGCCCTAATACCACTTCCACCATCAAGACGATTCAAATGACACCTCACAAATGTCGAAATCCATCAAGCTGTTTAGTCTGTTTAGTATGTATGAATGAGGTTTGATTGGCAGCGCCCTACAGCGCTGCCAATCAAACCTCATTCATACATACCCACATACATACATACATACCCACATACGTACATACTTACTTACACACATACACTTGGAAAACATAACCCTCCTTTTTGCGCAGTCGGGTAAAAACATACTTGAAAACCACTCACTGTTTCTGACCCACTTTTTTTTCATGTTGTTGCTACTACTATTTTTTTTCCAGCCGTCTCCCATCGTCACTTATTCAGAAAGCCTTCTTTTAAAATCTCCATTAGTCGGTACATTAGTCGAGCCAGCTTACCAGCTAATCACTGCCGGTTCCAAGCTTAGCTCGGGAATGTATCTCAAGCCGGCTGGCACAAAGCAACGGTATCCGGATTACTTTTCCCTTTGCTAGAAAGAAATGACTTAGTGGACTAACCTAGATGATTGCAGGTATCTGGCTAAATAGCTACTTCTGTCGCTGGGTTTGTGGTTTAATTAAAAATGCTAAAGAAACGTTAAAGTTGAAGCTCAAAAAATATTAAGAATTAGCTGTTACCCGCGACTTCATTCGCGTTTATTCCGAAAACAGTATCCAACAACCTTCCTCGTGAAATATTGATGATAGTTATCAAATTTTATCAAGATCTGTTTGGCCGTGACAAGCTTACAAGCAGAGAGACAGACAGAGTTACTTTCGATTTCATATAATTACGATAGATAAAAAATCTAATGATAGCAATATTATAAACGCGTGAGGGTTTTGTATTTCATTTTATGATTTTGTGATTTTATTGTAGCCAAAAAGATCGTGCATGATCTGAGTTAATATATTTTTTTTTTTTTCACCTTGGGAAAATCCTTTATGGATATCACCAACAGCCCTGGGTGCGGGCACAGAGTGGTTATGTGGGAATCCCGCCACTGACGGCCTACCCACTAAAAACCCAAGGGTGTTCCACCTCGGCGCAAAATGTCGGGGCAACGGGTACGCTTCCGGACTCCTCCGCAGCCCCGACAGCGCTAGCCCCTTCGGGCACCACCTCGAGCTTGCGCTCTCTCCCTCTCGATGACGATGTGTCGAACACCAGACACATCGTCATCATCCACCTCCTCGGGGACCAATTTTGCCCGTGGGCACCAACCAGCACCCGTGCCTAGGCGCCCATGGTCCCCATGCGACGGGTCAGATGAGTGGCCCCGCCGCCTGCCACTTCGGCCGCAGAGGATAGGGAGAGCGGCAACGACACACCGACACGCCTCTTCCTCTGCGGCCCCACCGCGTCCGCCATCAAAACAGTGGCAACCCCGTTTGGGCCGCGGAAGGTAGGGAAAGTGGCAACGACACACCAACAGTCCTCTCCCGCCGCGGCCCCCAGCCTTCGGTTGCAGTGTCGCACACGCGACACTGCACCCCGCTTCAGTTGTGGGTCTGCCCATACAGACCCACACCCTACTTAGGCCGCTTCCATGTGGGCTTTGGGCTAAAAGCCCCAGGAAGCGGCCCCACCTCGGATTCCTCTTGGCTTCACCGTGGTTGCCGAAGCCACGGCTACTGAGCCCCCCCGCCACGACAAGGCGGAAACCCGCGGGGGAGAGGGCGATTCACCCTACATTAACTTTATAGATGAGAGAGAATAACGGGTTTTCAGATATGTAACAGATGAAGTAGCAAGTTTTTTCGTAATTTTACCACTTTATATTTCCATTTTAGAAAACTGGAAATGTTCCTCGCAGCATTTAATCAAGATAGCTTAATTAAAAGAAACTGAGAAAAAGTGTTTGCATATCTGCCAGATATTTTGCATAGCTCACCATAATTTACTTATTCCATCGGATTCCTCTAATTCCTCCCTAAAATGCCCCAACTCATTTATTTAGACCCTTCCTTGCAAATTCCTTAAAGGAATTTTCGCAGCAGTTTTCACTTCTTGTTTTACGAGTGGTGTTGAATCCTAAAACTGAGAAGTACCGACTACTAAGACTGTGTTTTCACCGGAGACGTGAAAGAAAAAAATAAAGTACAAAAAACTTTTGTAAAACAAGATTTTATTTCAATGCGCTAAAAAGAAAGTAAAATGAACTTTTCCTTGAAAACTTTTACTATCAACTTACGAGTATAATGTCATTACACAATTTATATGATACAAAAGCTTGGTACTCTTAGTACTCGTATTGGTTTGTTCTCGCGGTTTTTTTCTTACGCATCCTCGCACCGCTCAGCTACCTAGCATTTACCTCTGGTGGATACACTCACATCGTATCACAGCGTCACTACGCATCCTCGCATCGCTCAACTACCTAGCACATCTCTGGTGGAAACGCAGCCTAAGGGTGGGTTAACATCCCTTATGACGTACTTAAGGGCTGGAAATGAGACATTTAGATTTACTAGCTGGCGAACATAATTGGGCGAATTAGTGGGAGACAGACTGGTTTTACTGCGAAGTATATAATTATGAGTTTCTTAGGTTATTTGCAGACCTGTAGTTGGTGACTAGAAATAAACCTAATTTTTGCTTTTTAATATTAAGTATATTATTTACAGGAATACTTACTTAGCTACTCAGCGATCAATATGAAGATAAAGATTTTCAGTTCAATTTCGTTTATGTACCTGGTTACTTACAGAAAAATATCTAAACGTATTGAGTATCCCTATTAGAGCAAGAGAGGGGATTTCACTTGGGCTTGGGGAAAATGCTGTAGGTATTTTATTTTTGTTGAGATTTATTTAAGAAGCAGCTACTATTTTCTGTCATATTTAAGGGTTAAATTATTAATATTTTCCTTATTTTATTTTTCAATCTGTCACATAAAGTTAAAATCTATAAATAAAATGACTGCATTACAATGGCCGCATTTGCATCGATTGATTCAAAATTTGCATTGAATCGATGCTAGCAAAGTTCCTGCATATAAAATACTGGTTTAACGTCACTATAGATCATTGCATAGCTGTCTAGATAAAGTTGGATTTAACTAGAAAAAAGTGTGAATTGGCTCAGGCTCAGACCATCCCAAGAAAAGGCAATTAGAGTTAAGCGATATCTGGGATATCTTGTTACTTACTTAATGTCACAAAAAATTTTACAGTTAATAAAGTCAAAGGCAAAATGTTTTTATTCAATTTAGGTATCAAAGATAGATAGATAGATAAACTCTTTATTGTTCACACCACAGATAACAAAATAACAAGAGAAAAATTATGATAAAACTTATTAAATAGTGTAACAACTGGCGGCCTTATCACTAAAAGCGATATCTTCCAGGCAACCTTAGGATACACTTATAACACTTATGAACTATACTTATAATACTTATTATACTTATAATACTTAGGAAGATACACTTATGAACGTCAAAGTTTTTTTTAAATAGACTCGACCGCTTTGTTCGGATAAAGAGCCTCTACTCAGAAGAACAGGCAAGAAACTGAGGGACATTATTTTTTACAGTCTCACAAATTTTGGCTTACAACTAGGTAATATCTATAAATACTACTACTTGGCGGAAGTGGAAGGCTCCAGACATCTTTGTCTTATAAATGATGATGAATGATAATGAATCAGCATACACTATTTTGTCTCCAGCGTAATACCTATTTTTAATATATAAATACGATACCATACGATATAAAGCGATGACAGCCTAGTTGGGGAAACCCTGCCTCTCAAGCCAGAGGGAGCGGGTTCGAACCCAGCCGACGCCGATGGCACGCACCAATTTGTTCATTGTGTGAACATATGTGCCTATTGTATGTCATCTGCTACATGACTGGAGCCCGGTGTATGGCGACAGGCTCGCCCCCTGTCACATTTGGGACTGAATATCGTCCGTTGAAGTGTGGGTATTGTATTACACCTCTGCCAGCCGCCTCGGGGGAAAGGCGTGACGATATATTATGTTATGTTATAAATACGAGTAAGACGACGACGGTCTTGAAGCTCTAAAACACATTTTAAAAAAAGCTTCAGCTAATGATTTTCAGTCGCTATGTTATGTAGAAAAGTATGCCAAGATATGATGAACCTCTAAAATCCTGTACACCAATGGCTGGTGCGGAGATTGAGCTTAGAGAAACCCAATACAAAAGAGAAAATGATTCATACACCTCTTTTCCATTGGGTTTCGCAGAAAACGAAAAAGTATATTATATTATTAAAAAGCTGTTCTACCACTCATATTAATATCATAAATGTGTAAAATATGTAAATAACTAGTACAGTTCTAGAATTAAATTACGTAACAACAGTTCTAGTGTAGATAATTGAATGGTGACTCCGTTGGCGAAAACATGGTAACAACTGGTAATAACATAATTTGGTACTTGACTACGTCAACAAGCTACCAATTTCGATAACACTAAGTACTACGTTCCTGTAACCACTTTTATTTGACCAGTGGTGGATCGAATAGGAGCGCTAAGGAGCAAGCTATCAAAAGACCAAGCTTTCACAATTCACCTATGCACTAGCAATTCTGAAAACCAACAGCAACATCAGCACTGCCCTTACTGCCTATTAAGAGTCCGGCGACCTAACTAATTTCGAGTTAGGCGACCTAGACTAACTTCGCATTGGCTTAAGGTATTCTATCGCCATTTCGTCTAGAAGGAGAAGACGAGTGAAGAAAGCGAGTAATGATACTGACGAGCCTCTAAACTTACCTACAGAGTGACAAATTGCAATTTTAATTTTTTTTATGACTTTTGCACTACTGTAATCATTCTTAAGTAACTAAGAATTTCCCTTGTATTATTGATTCATTTAACAGCTAATGATGTAGACAACCTCCCTATGTAATGGAATTTTTGATTTGCTTTGTCTACCTATTGAATGTACATCAGTCAAAAGTGACCCCTTAAAATGCGGATATTTTTCATAGCTCTATTTTCGCTTGAGAACGTTTTTAAAAAAAATCAAGAACATAGTGGCGAAGATATTGTTAATTTAATTGTACATGTTAAATTTTATCATAATTTGACAAACGGTTTTCAAGAAATTTGAGTAGTGCGTTTGTATGGAAATTTCAGAACGTCGCGGCCCTCTTAATGCCTACGCTTACTCATGGCTCCGCTACGGGATAATTCTGTGGGGTAATAGCACTGAAGCCGACCAACTATTTACGATGCAAAAGAAATGCATGCGCATTATCGTCAACATTCACGAACGCACTAGTTGTAAACCTTACTTTACACAACACAAAATCCTAACTCTGCCAAGCATATACATCTATGAAACAGCTACATTTGTCAGAAAACATTTACACTTATATACACCCGAAACTAACCCACGCAGACAAAATAAATTAAAACTACCAGTACCGCGATTAGAGATTTTCAAAAAAGGTCCTCTCTATTCCTCAATTAATATCTACACTATCATCCCGGATACTATAAAAACGGTTACAAATTATAAAACTTTCCAAAACAAACTACGCCAATTCTTATTAGCAAAGTGCTATTCGATATAAACGATTTTTTTTTGATGACTAAACGTATTAATATTATTTATATAAAGAATAGATTAGTTATTTTGAACTTGATGAACTTAGAACTTAGGTTTGTAAGTCAGTTAAATATATTATCTCTCACACCCGATGTAACAATACAATTTAAAAGTAACTTTATATTTAAAATTGAATGTATAGAATTTATAGTAGGTACGTACCTACACAACATTTGTTTCACTTTTTTAGTTTTACAACATTTACCTATAATATGCCTATGATGATATTTTATGTAACTTGACAGTGTCTAGTTACGAGTACACACTAGCACGCCACACTTGCAGCGCCCTATGCACAGGGTATATTACATAATGTAACTTAAACTAGTAGTTTAAGTGAAGAAAATGTAATATCAGCAATGAATAATAAATCTTTTAGATCCACAATGGCCCAATTTGAGATGCGCTATTTGCGGTGACTTGCACTAAATATAAAAATTGCCTAAGTCCATGCTTAACTATTTCTAAACTACTCCTAGTCAAATATTTGCTTATCGAGCACATAAAGTTAAGAGGACCGCGACGCTCTGAAATTTCCATATAAACGCGCTACTCAAATTTCTTGAAAACCATTTGTCAGATTATGATGAAATTTAGCATGTACAATTAAATTAACAATATCTCCGCCCCTATGTTCTTGTTTTTTTTAAAAACGTTATCAAGCGAAAATAGAGCTATGAAAAATATCCGCATTTTTAAGGCATCACTTTTGACTGATTTATTCAATAGGTAGACAAAGCAAATCAAAAATTCCATTACATAGAGAGGTTGTCTACATCATTAGCTGTTAAATGAATCTATAATACAAGGGAAATTCTTAGTTATTTAAGAATGATTACAGAAGTGCAAAAGTCATAAAAAAAAATTGAAATTGCACTTTGTCACTCTGTAGGTAACTTTGGAGGCTCGACAGTATCATTACTCGCTCTCTTCGCTCGTCTTCGTCTTCTAAACGAAATGGCTATAGCCAATACCTTGTATGCCAATGCGAAGTTAGTCTAACGTGGTCGCCGGACTCTTATGATTCTCCTAAGGAATGGCTTAAGGTTCGTGCAAAAAATTGAGGTACGAGCTAGATAGGAGTAGATTCAACTAGTTAAGCAACGACTTAGGCAGCTCTTAAATTTAGTGCAAGTGGCCTGCAAAAGCCCTGCCTTAGTTATGACAAGCCTATAGGGGTTGACTGAAACTCCCCGAAATGTTCCACTAAGACTTCACTGACTTGCCAATGCCCAGGCAACTCACGTATCTGGTCTTAGCTTAGCACACGTCCGAACTCGCTAGCGGCTTTCGTGACAGTGACGCTTAGTCTACTCTAGCGTAGCGCTTAAATTCTCTTTGACGCTAAGTTAACCGACCAAGTGCACACGAGACAGTGTACTTTAGTGCAGACACTACAAAGCGCCTTCCTAAGTCCTGAATCCGACACTATGTAAATGACCTCGTACAGGGTGCTTATCATATGATCTAACAAGTAGAGCTGCAATTTCGTGTAGTAGGTATCTAGTATTAATCTAGTGGGCACGTTGCCAATTTAGCCTGTAATTGTTCGTGGCAGCGCGATAGAGCTGCCATTTAAATACATGATATTGTTACGAGCGGGGTTGGATAAAAGGAATGAAACGTCGATGTATCCGAAGATTCACTTTATTCACCAAGTACACAAACACAAACACTGTTACACTACACTAGACACTTGCACTATAACACTCTGAACACTACTCGTACAATCACTTCGATGTTAGCACTTTGAACGCGTAATCAAAACTGACTGCCGAGTCGTCGGTCGTCCGCGTATTTATACAATTTTAAGATATCCAGAGCATTCGATTTAACAATAGCGCAAACACACAAAAAGTTGTTTATCACGCGGAGCCACGCGTTCATTCTAGAACAATTGGATTCAAATAAACACCCATTATTAAATAGATAAAAACATCATAAAAACGGTGCACAATAATTGCTTTCCAGAAAGATTTCTTTTGTTCCGGATTTAACAATGGAACGCGCGGCTCGAGCGGCTACTATTGTCTAATCTGCGTTACCTATCGGTAGTTGTAAACAACATCGCTACAGATTAGCGCATAGTTTCCGCGACTGGCGTAGCACTACCCCCTCCTAAGACATGCTCGTCCCGAGCATCGTTAGTCCCGTGATATCGCGCCAGTCGATCAACGTGGACAATCTTAGGTGCGCCTCGCTGACCCTTCTGTATGCGATATGTGACGTCGTTGATTTTGGTCACCACACAGTATGGTCCATCCCATTTGGGTTGCAGCTTTGGAGATTTCCCTTTCTTGCGTACAGGATTATGAAGCCATACTAGCGATCCTTCATCAAACCCAGGGTCGTTGAACTTCCTGTCATATCGAGTCTTCATCTTTTCCGATGCTTGTTGGCCAGAATTTCTAACAAGTTCGTAGATGTCGTTCATCTTATTCCGTAGATCCCTGGCGTATTCGTTTATTGGTTGTGGCGAGTCTGGTGGAATACCGGTTATTAAATCTGCTGGCAACCGCAACTCTCTTCCAAAGTTTGCAAAGGCAGGAGTGAAGTTTGTGCTCTCGTGAACAGCACTACGGTACGACAGTAGAAATGGCTGGATGTGCTTGTCCCAATCTCGCTGATTGTTTTCGACCACTTTTGCTAGATGGGTCACAAGAGTGCGGTTGTACCGTTCCACCATTCCGTCGGACTGTGGGTGGTATGACGTAGTCCTTGTTTTGTGAGCACCCATCACTTGACATACCTCCTTAAACAGTTGAGATTCGAAATTCCTTCCCTGATCGCTGTGAATTTCCAGTGGTACTCCAAAACGGCAGAACACTTCATGCACTAATTTGTCAGCTATTGTAGGAGCCTCTTGATTCGGAATTGCAAAGACTTCTGGCCACTTGGTAAAATAGTCCATAACCACCACGAAGTACTTGTTTCCGTTATCAGTAACAGGAAATGGACCCGCCACGTCTAATGCTATCCGTTCCCACGGTGCTCCGACATTATACAACTTCAATGCTCCTTTGCTACGGGTGTGTGGGCCTTTCACTGCAGCACAACTTGTACATTTCCGTACCCAGTCTTCTACGTCGTCTCTGCAATTGATCCAGTAAAATCGTTCTCGTATCTTTAGCAGCGTCCGTTTTACTCCCAGATGTCCTCCTGAATATCCATGGTACAGATGCAATACGTCAGGTACCTTAGCTTTAGGCACAATCATTTGTAGATGACAGCGATTGCCTCGTGTATTTTCCCATTTGCGGCACAATACTCCTTCATGGATAAGAAAACTGTCCCATTGTGCCCAATAACTCTTCGTCGTTATGCTCATGCCAGCCACATCACTCCAATTTGGCTTAGAGGCACCAGACTCCATCCACTCGAAAATCGGCTTTATGTCCGTGTCATCTTGCTGTGCTATCTGGAGGGTTTGCTTCCATTCATCACTAAGATCTGTTTTGAGCATCCTGACGGGTACAATTTCCTTAGACTCTTGCTTTAGACAATGCTTACAGTCTTCCGGGCAAGGCCTTCTAGACAATGCGTCCGCGTTACCATGTGCCCTGCCACTGCGATGCTCCGCTGTAAAATCAAACTCCTGCAGCTGCTCAATCCATCTTGCTACTTGTCCTTCAGGGTCCTTGAATTGAAGCAACCAAGTTAATGCAGCGTGATCGGTCCTCAGACGGAATTTTCTTCCCAGCAGGTATTTGCTAAAATGTCGCAAAGTCTTCACTACTGCCAGCAGTTCTCTCCTTGTCACGCAGTAATTCCTTTCTGGTTTGGATAAGGATTTGCTGTAGTAAGCTATCACAACCTCTTGATCTCCTTTTCGTTGTGATAGTACGCCGCCTATACCAATATTACTGGCATCGGTGTCAACGATGAATTCATTCTCGGTGTCTGGGAATCCAAGGATTGGTGTTTCACACAGATGCTTCTTCAGTTCTCGGAAAGCGGTGTCACAGTCTTCATCCCAGTGGAAGATTCGTTTTTCTTCAGTTAGTCTATGCAACGGTTTTGCTATATCAGAGAAGCCCTTCACAAATCGTCGGTAGTAAGAGCATAGAACCAAAAATGATCTGATTTCCGTCTTGTCTTTTGGAACCGGCCAATCTTTGACCGCGCTGATTTTCTCAGGATCTGTCCGCACGCCATCTTCAGAAACTACATGGCCCAAAAAGTTAACTTGTCGTTTGAAGAATGAGCATTTCTTCGGGTTCAACTTGAGGTTGGCTGCACGGATTTTCGTCAACACTAGTTCCAGGTTTCTGAGGTGGTCTTCAAAGGTTTTTCCCACAATTATTATGTCATCCAAATAGACCAGGCAAGCGTCTCCAATCAACCCTGCAAGCACTAGCTCCATTAATCTTTCAAAAGTTGCAGGGGCATTACACAATCCGAATGGCATCACTTTGAATTGCCAAAGCCCTTTTCCCGTAGAAAATGCGGTTTTCTCTTTGTCTTTAGGGTCAATTTCTACTTGCCAGTAACCACTTTTCAAGTCCAAAGTTGTGAACCACTTCATTCCCGTCAGCGTATCCAATGTGTCATCAATTCTGGGCAGAGGGTAACTGTCTTTCTTAGTTACATCGTTCAGTCGTCGGTAGTCCACACAAAACCGCATACTGCCATCTTTCTTCTTTACTAGCACCACAGGAGAGCACCATGGACTGGATGAGGGCTCGATGATCTCGTTTTTCGCCATATCCTCAATCATGGTCTCCACTTCCTTTTCCTTAGCAACTGGTATTCTTCGTGGCCGCTGGCGTATCGGTTGCTGGTTCCCTGTATTTATCGTGTGCTTTACTAGGCCACTTTTTCCATTGTCCGCATCGGTCGAAGCAAAAATATCGGCGTAATGCAGTAACATCTTCTTTGCCATTAAACGCTCCTTTCCAGTAAGATCCTTACAATCTTCTAAAAGCGTGGACACGTCGTAATTCTCACGAGGTACACTTTTGCTCGGTAGTTCTTGACATCCGCGCATCCAATCTACTTCCTCGCAAGTGCCCATTAGGGTTCCACCTTTTATGAGATGCTCCTCATTACTGGGATTCAATACACGCACTACGCCAGTATTAGTTGTCTTCACTAGAGTCCGTGCCACTATCCATGGATGATTATTTTCCAATTGTTCAATTAGCACACATCGTCGTTGGTGTCTTAGCTTTGGTGGTAATCTTACTACCACAATGGTTTCCGACTTCGGTGGAAGGATAGTCCTCTTCAGACAGTACACTTTTCCTGCTGTAGCACCTTCCATAAAGATCTCTTCTGATGTACACTTTAAGATTCCTTGATTGACATCGATCTCACAATGATGTTTTCGCATAAAGTCAAGTCCCAGAATGCAATCATCGACTATATCAGCCACAATAACTTTGTGTTGGAAAGTCTCTTCACCCAGCTTCAATGCCACTGATTCTTCACCTCGGACGGGTATGTGCTGACCGGTCGCTGTTAGGAGTTGAACTTTGTTGCAGCCCCGAAAATCCTGAAGATAACGTTTAGCAAATCGGGAACTGATCACTGTTCGAGATGCTCCAGTATCCAAAGTCAGCTTGCAGGGTGTTCCGTTAATTTCACCTTTGATGATCAGGCTATTTCCATCTTGAACTTGTGAGATCGAAATCTTTGGGGCCTGTAAAGAACCGGCCAGCACCCGCCCCTTGGTCCTGGCGTTTATTCGTTTCCCTGCTGCTGGGTGGCGTTGTTATCCACTTTATCCTCAACTTGACGATGGCCTGGATTGATCCTTTGCCGTGGCTTCGAACAGTTGCGCGATAGATGGCCTCTTTCATCGCAGTTATAGCATCTAGGGCTAAACCGGAAACGATTTTGGGATGTTTCGCTCACTTCCCTGATGCGTTGGGGTTCTCCCGTTGGATTTCGTACAGCTTCCACTTCCAAAGCGTGAGCTAAGGCGTCCTTGAGAGATTTGTGATGTCGAAGCTGTACTGCTACCCTCACTTCGCTGTCGCGAATTCCATCGGCGAATGCTTCAACCAGCTGCTCATCGTTGGGTGCAGGTGAAGATTTGTGAGCCTTTGTAAATAATTTTTCGATCTCAAGAGCCCACTCTTGTAGATTTTCTCTACGTCCTTGAACTCTGTTCCTCATTTGTGCTCGGAACACATGCTCCAGGTGTTCGTCTCCGTAACGGCTTTCCAAAGTTTCTAGAAGCTTCTCATAAGTGACGTCCTTGCCCAGTGCTTCAAGCACAGTCAAAGCCTGGTCGCGGAGGCTTACTGTGAGAGCAGTCATGGCTTGCTTCTTATTCCATCCATTGGCCTCAACTATGGCATCAAATTGGATTTTGTAAGCTGACCACGAGGAACTTCCGTCGAAAGGTGTCACCTTGAAACCATGTGTTACAGGTGCAGAAAATACAGGAGCTGCTATTCCATCTCCAGACTTGAGAACATTTAAACATTTTCTTACGTCAGCAATCTGTGTCTCAGCTTCGAAGATGCGGGTTGCGTGGTCCTTAACAGTGACGTCAAGCTCCTTCACGGTGATTTCATGCTGGTCAACTTGGTCTTTTAGCTCTTTGAATTCAGTAATCAATGATGTCCGCAGACAAGTCACCTCTTCTTTCAGCTGACGAGCATTTTCCTCTTGACGACGAGCATTTTCTTCCAGACGCCGAGCATTTTCTTCATCCCGACGACGAGCACTTTCTTCCTGACGACGAGCATTTTCCTCCATGTCCTTTCTAAGCATTGCCACCAAGGCCGCCATGTCCAATGGCGTTGGTGCCGTAGCTGCTACTGGAGCTGCTCCCAAATCCTCTGATGGATCGTTGGTCGCTGGTTCACTCATATCAACCAATAACGAGTTGTTTCCAAACCGTCTCTGGTCAACGTCTTCTTGTCGCCGTGTCTGGTCCTCTAGCCGGCGTGCCTCTTCCTGTCGGCGTTGGCTCCTGGTGCGAAGCGAATCGTCGTCGTGCGGAGTTATCGGCATTTTCCTTTTATCCCACTTCTGACACCAAATGTTACGAGCGGGGTTGGATAAAAGGAATGAAACGTCGATGTATCCGAAGATTCACTTTATTCACCAAGTACACAAACACAAACACTGTTACACTACACTAGACACTTGCACTATAACACTCTGAACACTACTCGTACAATCACTTCGATGTTAGCACTTTGAACGCGTAATCAAAACTGACTGCCGAGTCGTCGGTCGTCCGCGTATTTATACAATTTTAAGATATCCAGAGCATTCGATTTAACAATAGCGCAAACACACAAAAAGTTGTTTATCACGCGGAGCCACGCGTTCATTCTAGAACATTCGGATTCAAATAAACACCCATTATTAAATAGATAAAAACATCATAAAAACGGTGCACAATAATTGCTTTCCAGAAAGATTTCTTTTGTTCCGGATTTAACAATGGAACGCGCGGCTCGAGCGGCTACTATTGTCTAATCTGCGTTACCTATCGGTAGTTGTAAACAACATCGCTACAGATTAGCGCATAGTTTCCGCGACTGGCGTAGCAATATCTCATATAGACCTACCAAGTGTAATTACTGCAATTGTCTCCTGTACGTAGTATGAACGTAGTAAGTATAACATATTCAAAAGATCGACATTCTGTTCTACGAGATATTTTTACACAAAAACAATTCATTTAACGATATTTGATTTATTCATAGTTACTAGTTAGTTTAAAAAAACATGAAATTCGAAAAATCTAATTATATCACTAATTAAACTTCTAAACTCTATACCGCATTTCATAAATTGTACTTTGCTCTTCAATCATTTTCATTCTGTTATGAATAAACTCGGAGAGGAAATTTTGCTTAATGAGCTTGGTATGCAAAATAAAAATGACCACAGAATTCTCAAACCATATGCACGCTATTTGTAATAATAGATTAGCTAAATTTTTAAGGCTGATTCTTGTTAGTTATGATGTAGAATCATAACTAACAACTTTTACTATGGGATCAGCTGTTTCATACAAAAAGCTTTGATAAATTATACGTCTAGATGGACTGAAAAAACATTGCACGGCCCAAAAAATAACAGCCAACTGTTAGGTTCTAAATGAAAAAAATATAAGACGCAATCCTAGTAACGTAGTCCTAGACGTGCCTGTCATGCACACTAGTATTAAAAAGTTGGTCTGTCACTTTTCGTTCATAAAAAGTACGGCACTCTCTTTAGACATAAAAGTACTCATAGGCAAAAAGTTAATTGACCGACAACAAAACATTTGCTGTGACCAGCTTCTTTTATCATTATCTAGTAAAGCCAAAGTCAAAATGTCTTTATTCAATTGGATATCGAAGACACCTATGAACGTCAGTTTTAAAAATGACTCTACCACCTTGTTAATTTTATACACCCTGTCCCATACTCATTTGTCATATCCTCTCTATCCTAAGGTTGCCTGGAAGAGATCGCTTTTAGTGACAAAGCCGCTAGTTGTTACACTATTGTTTTTGTTTTTATTACTTACTATATAGGCTTGCGTTTGGCCGCCAACATGCCTGATGATAAGCAGTGATGCGGCCTACGATGGAGCACACTTGCCTAGAAGAAACCGATTCACTCGAGACTTGAAGACACCCAGATTATAAGTGTCAGGGAACACACACTCTGGCAGAGTATTCCACACTCTAGCGGTCCGTATGAGAAATGAGGAACCAAAGCGTTTCGTGCGTGTTGTAGGTATGTCGACCATAAATCGATGCCGCTTTTTTGTACTCTTGGTTGTTTTATAGAAGAACGGGCTAGGGAGAATAAGGTCACGAAAACCAGATGCACACTCCCCGAAATGTATCCGATAAAATACCGATAGACTAGCAACCTTGCGCTGATGATCGAAACTTTGAAGTTTGGTCTGGACAAGGGAGTCGTTGCCAATGAGCTTCTTCGCACGTTTCTCGATGGACTCCAACGCCTCGAGCTGATAATTGGCCGATCGATCCCAAAGGTGCGAACAGTACTCCATGCAAGAATAAGTATTATTATAATTATTATCTTGTTTTTTTTTTGTTATCTGTGGTGTGAACAATAAAGAGTTTATCTATCTATCTATCTATCTCTTTATCTTGTTCAGAAAAAGAGCCACTACCCAGAAGAACAGGCAAGAAACGGATCAACCGGCAAGAAATTGTCCACGTAGCCCAATTTAGTCTCACAACACTCAATCTCTGTTATGTTACATAAATAAATCTCATTCGTTAGTCGCACGTCGCTGCGACCTGGGGGTAAACTAACGAGCGATCGGAACGCGATCTGCGGATGAAATACGGCATGCGTCTTCATTAGTGCAGGCTCTGGGGAGCGTCTATCGTGAGCCGGGATTGCTGCCCGTAATCATAAACTATCTATTTTTAACATCATTACCCTTGCCATGAGTTTTAATAGTTACGTAAACATTTTTCGTAAAAACCACAGAAGCCAAACAAAACGAAAAAAGGTTTACATTAACTGTCAAAACTCATGGTATAGGTACAGGCGAAATGGCTGTGGCAGTTAGACGCTAGCCTATTAAATTATTAAAAAGTATAGTATAAGTCCCAAAAAAAATCTAAAATATAAAGCTATGAGAAAAAAAAAAGTTACGAGAATCTGTTAAGAAATGAACCCGTAGACGAGAACAGCCGGAAATCCGCGATACGAAAGCATTTTTGCCCAAACTGAAATGGAGCAGATGTTTGGCTCACGTTACGCGCTTGATTGGTCAAAAATATGGTTGTCAATTCTTTGCAAATATGAGATCATAGGAAGAAGAGATGGGAGAAACCTTACCTCAGTAGTGGTGACAGTGACAGCATATGCTTAAAAAGTCTTAGCCGTTTAATTGTTAAGTGTGCGTTATACCTAGTGTAGTTTGCAAAATGTTACCTTAGTTGGAATGCAAATTGGCCTTATTAGACGTTATATGACAAACTAGCTGCGCCCCGCGGTTTCACCCGCGGTTAAAAAGTATCCTATGTTATATTCTAGACTATAATCTATCTGTGTGCCAAATTTCATCCAGATCTGTTCAGCTGTTCTGCCGTGAAAGAGTAACAAACATCCATCCATCCATCCATCCATCCATACATACAAACTTTCGCGTCTATAATATTAGTAGGATGTGTTACAATCGACACAAACTACATTAAATTTTACGGAGTTGATGTAGGTAGAGTAATAGTGTAAAAGAAAATTAAAAAAAATATTATAATTGTTACCATCTCGGAGTTTCGAAACAACTATACCTACTTAGGTTAAGTACCTTGGTAGGTATATCGCGCTCAGTACCTAATGTAAGTCACATGTGACGAGTTTCTCGAAGCAAAATTAAACATAACAACTAAGAACTAGTTTCTAATTAATCTAGATTACCTGTGATTAATTTGTATATAAATTAAACATAACTCTATTAATGTTTTGTAATAGCTTTATAGCTATTTAGTGATTAGTGATGTTGTAATATGGCTATGTATTAGCTTATGGCTATATATGTATCTCGACTTCTACTGCCTCGGTAGCTCACTTGGTAGTAATCCTGCCTTCTGAGATTTTATTTTTTAAACTCCACAGGGTCTGGGGATCGTGACCTTTGTTAACATAAGTCTTAATTAGTATTTAAGGGGAATACAGGTAGAGGGGGCTAGTTATTAATGCTTCCTGAGCTTAGCGCCGTGGGTTTGCAGCCTTGCTTAATTTGTGCCCACCGTGAGTACAAATATAATAATAATAATAATAATAATAATAAGTCCTAATACATCAATGTAATATTTTAACTGGCTATGTACCATCTAGCTATGAAGCTATCTTCGCTGTAGAACTATCTAGCTTGCTTAATTTGTGCCCACCGTGTGTACAAATGTGTCCTGAAATTTCAATGTAACATTTTAACTGGCTATGTACCATCTAGCTATGAAGCTATCTTCGCTGTAGAAGTATCTAGCTTGCTTAATTTGTGCCCACCGTGTGCGTGTGTACAAATATGTCCTGAAACATCAATGTAACATTTTAACTGGCTATGTACCATCTAGCTATGAAGCTATCTTCGCTGTAGAACTATCTAGCTTCCTTAATTTGTGCCCACCGTGTGTACAAATATGTCCTGAAACATCAATGTAACATTTTAACTGGCTATGTACCATCTAGCTATGAAGCTATCTTCGCTGTAGAACTATCTAGCTTGCTTAATTTGTGCCCACCGTGTGTACAAATATGTCCTGAAACATCAATGTAACATTTTAACTGGCTATGTACCATCTAGCTATGAAGCTATCTTCGCTGTAGAACTATCTAGCTTGCTTAATTTGTGCCCACCGTTTGTACAAATATGTCCTGAAACATCAATGTAACATTTTAACTGGCTATGTACCATCTAGCTATGAAGCTATCTTCGCTGTAGAACTATCTAGCTTGCTTAATTTGTGCCCACCGTGTGTACAAATGTGTCCTGAAATTTCAATGTAACTTTTTAACTGGCTATGTACCATCTAGCTATGAAGCTATCGTCGCTGTAGAGCTATCTAGCTATATTGCTTATCTAACTTTGTAGCTATATGGCTGTATAACAGCTAGGTTTATAGCGTTCTGGCTCTAAAGTAGCTATCTAGCTGTGTAATTTCTCTGACAGCGACAGCGTTAAATCACGAGGTAAATTGAGGCGTCTAATAGCATACGAGTTGATGAGGTAACTCAAGTTACAGTTACAAATAGCGACATTACGTATGTATTAAGATATGTGATATAAGTTATAAGATATAAGTTTTAAGTAAAATGGTAAACACTCAGAAATCAGGAATCAGAATTTGTTGATAACTCCAATAGTTACACGTCATAGTTCAATAAATGTCAAACAATACAAGAGTGTAGAAATGTTTAAATAGTAATTACATATTAAGTCAAATAAGAAACAAATCATTAATGTCAACAAAATAAATTGCACAGTTATTAGTACTTAATATAACTATCATAATATAAAATAATAGTTATAATAATTGAAAAGTCTCTTATTTTAAAATAATATTCAAGGTCATAAAACTGATTATATAATTATGTATTTATATGTTTCGAACCACGAGCTTACGACTTCCTACTCTTAAAACCTCAGAAAAATAATTATAAATCAATACGTAATTAGTACGTATTTTTGTTAGGCTTAATAATACATGGGGTTGATTGGGACAACCCAATCGAAATCCAAATGATTTGGTTGTCCCAATAAACCCCATGTATTCAGCTGAAGCGCTTTCTTTACTACGCCACTACAAAATAACCACTAAGCATAATTCAATAGTTATAGGTACTTTTATGGGAAAATAATGAAAAAGGGTAAATTTTCCTTTACTAACCGTCTCACCGTTCCGACTCATAAATTTCTACCAATTTCTCAATAGGTACCCTCTTACCATAATTTGACAGAAATGAGGCAATCACAAGGAAAATAAAGTACGTAACGATTTTACGGTACACACTCACACACCACACTTAAATAGCTTTCTACACACACACGTTACGGCTCATTTTCCCTAAACAAAGTTAGCGTGAGATGAAGCTCCTAAACTGTAGTGAGTATTAAATAATAATGAACCCGGTATGAGCCATAAAATGGAGGTATATTTTAGAAGCCAGATTATGTGCAGGTTAAGCCGTGTTTGTGATTCTGGATTTTCTGGTTCCTAAAAATGCACGCGTTTGGTATTTTCATTTTTCGTTTGATATTGTTAACTTAAAGCTCTTTGAAACTAAGTTCTAATGTATTTTGACTTCTTTGGTGGCTCAGTTGGTAGTGAACCTGCCTTCTGAGCTTGGGGGTGTGGGTTCGATTCCCACCTAGGGCAAACATTTATGTGATGAACATTTGTGTTTGTTCTATGTCTAGGTGTTAATTATCTATTTAAAAATATCTAAGTATGTATATCAGTCTCTGGCAGCCATAGTACAAGCTTTGCTTAGCTTGGGTTAGGCGACCGTGTTTGGAAGTGTCTCGATTTTTTAAATATTGTACTGATATTTAAAATATGAGAGTTTGTAGGTATTTAAAGATGGTATGTGAAGAATTTTTATTTTAAATATTGTACTGATATTTAAAATATGAGAGTTTGTATTTAAAGATGTTATGTGAAGAAGACTGTGTTTTACACTAATTTGGGTAAAGTTACTAAAGTATTTCTCTCTGAAGTTGTTCAAATTAAGCCACTTCGAAATATTGTAACCAAATGACAAATCATGTTACTTAGAAAGTTTAATTTGGTGTAGACAAGCTTTTATATTCAAGTTGTTTTTAGATGTTCTTTTTAGTTTTGTATTAATTTCTATGTTAAATAAAAACTTTTTAGAACTACAAAAATTGTTCCATGATCTACCTACCTCTAGGTACTTAGGCAAGGTACTGGTTACTGTAAAAAACTGAGCAAAACCACGGGAAGCGACTAGTTTAGTGCTTGCTAAAAATACCAGCTCCACAGTAATTAAAAGCAGATTTCAGGCCATGATTTATTCCTGTCTGCGAAATCTTTGCAGTCGTCTATCATTATTATTTAGCATTCCAAGTAATTACGAGTCTACAGAGCAATTACTGTCGAGGGATTAATCACTGCAACTCTGCAACTAGATCAACATCTAATTGTCAACTGCCGACTGGCATTTGCACTTATAAACCTACGTATGTATATGTAAGTTAGGTTAGGTTAAATGTACGAATACTACTAACTGTACTAATAACTTTAGTTGGACATCATTTATTATGTACAGAATGATATTATGCATAGGTCCCTTTATAATTCTACACCCAGTTTAGTTCGGGTCACTTTTTTATCTTGTCCAAAATAACAAGATAAAAAAGTGCCTATATAACAAATATATTACTTACGTCACAAAAATAAATTAACAGAACATGGTAAAACCGGCCCTTAGACTAACGTCTAAGGGCCCGCTAAACCCATCATCATGTAATTACGTAACACATTAAACACAAGTTAAGCACCCAGAGCATAATTAATCATCGATTTCAGTTTAATGTAGGGTGCCGGTAATTTTATAATAAGGCTAAAAGCGCACTGAGGTTGAAATTTTGCAGCAAACACTTCGAAGACTTTTATGCAAAACCGTCTCCAAACTTCGTCGCGTCTACTATTTCTAACCGTATCTTTCGCAAAATGTATGTAATACGCTAATAAAACATGTAGAAAACTAAATAATCAATCTTTTTCAAATCACAACCTACAGTGCGAAAAATCTTGGTGCGTTCTAACTTTGATCATAAATTAATTTGGGCTCGCGGATTAAGCCCTGGTTTGCGGTTAACGTTTAACTTGCGAGGTTGCGAAACTGGCCCGAGCTTGGGTCAAGTCGTTAAAAGGATGAAACCGTTTTGAGTATCTAAACCTAGTTATTAGTTTAGGATACAATTGAAGATTTTATGTCTAATCTTACTAGTTGCGCCCCGCGGTTTCACCCGCGGTCCCATAGGAACCGTTATTTTTTTCGGAATAAAAAGTACCTTATGTCCTTTTCTGTATCCCAGACAACGTGTATGTAAAATTTCATGATCTTCGATTGAGTAGTTAGGGCGTAAAAGCTTTACAAACAAACAAACAAAAAACTCACTTTCGTATTAATGATATTAGTTAGGATTGAATCTTGGGTAAAATTATATAGTACACTAGCTGCGCTCCGCGGTTTCACACGCGGTTGAAAAGTATCCTATATCTCAAGTTGGATCGAACTGCACATGGTGTGCGAATTTTATTATAATCGGTTAAGTGGTTTAGGAGTTCATTGAGGGCAAACATTGTGACACGAGATTTATATATATTAAGATAGGAACCCAAATAAACTTTTAGGTACGTTTGTATTCCTTGTTTATATGAACAAGGAACATAAAACAACTTTGTTCAATTTGATTTTATCATTCCATCGTAAATGCATTTATGTGCATAACAGTATTCAACAGCGGAAAGCTGTCGAATGCGAGCAGCATAAGGCCGACCGTTGTGGAGATCAGGGAGGCCTTTGCCTAGGAGTAGGCGTCTACCGGCTGATATGATAATATGATGATAAACCTTATTCTACTTACTAGAGAGTCTACTATCTCAGAATCTACTGCAACATCTCGGCATTTGAGTGTCCTTGTAACTTGAGTAACTTTGATCCAATCTTCATGAAATTTTGCAGGCAAGTAGTTCATGAAAATACAATTTTTAGATACGAATATGAATAAAATTGGACGAGGAGCTATTGAGCTACATAAGATCTTGACAATGGGATGAATGAAATCTCCTTTTCCGCAGGCGATATCTTCGTCCTGGTGTTCGCGATGGACAGCCGCGAATCGTTCGAGGAGGTGATCCGGCTCCGCGAGCAGATCCTCGAGACGAAGGCAAGCGCCACCAGTGGCTCGAGCCGCGGCAAGCGGCAACTGCCGCGCGTGCCCATGGCCATCGCCGGCAACAAGTGCGATAAGGACCTCAAGTGAGTAATCATCATTACAGTATTTTCCGTCCCACTGCAGGGACACCGACCTACCCTACATCGAGAGAGATAGACCCATTATTCGCCACGCTGCTGGCTTAGTGGGGGTTGGTGGATGTCACAAGTCCTTCGAATTACTAATTGTAGGACAAGTCGGTTCCCTGATGTTTTCTTTCACCGTAAAAGCACGTGTCATATTTAAAGTCACATTAACTTTTCTATGTAAGAAAAGTTAACTGGTTCACAGCCGACATGGCTCAAGAGAGTATTCTATCTGTATCTTCGGTGATAGTGCAAACCACGGAACTAACAATGGTTAAACCGCGTAAAGTGACCAGAGGCAAAGTTTACAGAAGAGGAATAGCTGTATAGGTTTTCTTCCGGAGTGGTTTTGACACGTTCACGTTTTGTCCTGTTTTGTCCTTTTTTTGATTGGAAATTTAAATGGCTGTCAAAATGGTCCGATGTAACGGACTGGCTGTGCAATAAGCACAGCCAGTCCGTTACATCGGACCATTTTTCATCGGATCATTTTTTTTCGGAACGTGAAATCTCTTTGCTATTTTTGGGGTTAGGCGGTTTTAACCATTGCTAGTTCTGCGAATTACTTGTTGCTATGGGATGAAGGTGAGGTAAGATTGAGGTTGTGGTTAATGTATGGAATTCAAGTGAGTATTGTAAGCTATATTCACTGTAGTATGGTGCGAGTGACAGCCGTATTTATTTCGTTTATTGCTTAATGTACTACAGTTATTGATGATTGCGTCTTTAAGAGTGGTGATGTTTAGGGTGGTGCTGAATTTTATTGCTTTTTAAGTAATTATTTGTAAAATGCGGCCACTTTTAAAGAGTGAAACGAAATGGATTTGTCTAATGTCACCCGTACCATCCTACAACGAAAAAAGTGTTGATTGGAAGTGTGTTATGTAAGTGTAGTGAAAATATGTGTATATTGGTAAGTGGCCTATGTCTGCCGGAAGGCTGATGTTGAATAATGCTGTAGCTATTTTGTTTTAAATAAAAAAAGGCAAAATTCAATTTAGCACTAGCCTAGTTCACAAACAAACATAATTTAAATAACTACTAACATACAATACAGGCAGAGTTATTCAAATAACATTTCCATAACAACAATTGTTAAACTAAATTCTCTGCGGTTTCCTTCCGGATGTAGAGTCAAAACGTTCTCTATCTATGTTTCCTGTTGTGAACAACAATAGCGCGAAGATAACAAGGTGGTCCGCAGCTTGGCGGAGTTCCAAAACGTTAGCAACAAGTGAAACGAGCAACACTCCACGACAAACTATCGTAGATAGTAGCGGATCCAGGGAACTTTAAGGGGCTCAAGCTCTCCTCCCCCAAACATCAATTTCCAAAAATGCCGTTAACAAGAGTTAATTAAAAAATTAAAAACCCTCCGACATCGATATTCATCATACATACTTAGTAGGTAGATACATGCTTAGTAGGTAATTAATAGCTTCATATTGCACGCCCGCGATGGGCAAACTGTTGAAACTCTGAACCTTAAATTAAGAACACTTTTTGTATACAGTTAATGCAATAAAAATATTCTATTCTATTCTATCAAACATAGCGAAGAACACTCCCGACTAATTCACCTTTCAAACAAAAAAAAAAAAAAAAACGCTTCATCCGCTCCGGAGCTACGATGCCACAGATAGACGTACAACAGATACGTCAAACTTATAACACCCCGTCGTTTTTGCGTCGGGGGTTAAAAATAAGTCTACACTAACAAGCCCAAGTCTCTACAGTAGCCTAAAATAACTGCTTTTAAAGCTCACCATCAGTTGTACTAAGCCTTCCCAAACCTAAATCTGAGTTATACCTTGATAAACGTTACCTTCAGCTATTGCAAGTTCTTCCCCCAAACCAAAGTCCTGCATACGCCACTGGTCGTAGACCTACGACAAACTATTGTAGAGTTTTACAATGTTTGTTTCCTGAATTTCATTTTCCTTTTTGCTATTCCAGAGAGCAGATTTAGTTGACACTTAATCTTACCTAGCTGGTCCATGGTTTAATAAGATAGGTACTCCGCCTGGTATAGCGTTTAGAGAGAAAAAGGTCACGTGTCTGACACGGACTCATGTCAATCAATGTATAAGTATGCTTTGATTGAGTAATTCACAACAAGTTCGAAAGAGATGATGACGATGAATAGTGATGTGATTGGGTGTCAGCTCTCGAGAACCTTGTTTTTTTACAAGCTTCTAATTATTTTGCAATGTATTTATGTATGTATGTATTTATGTAGGTGTGTAACTACGAGTATGTTTGTTCGGGTGGAATCTTGCAACTCAATTTTGAAGCAGATATCTTCAACCGATTGAGCTGAAATTTTGTAAACAGGTTTAGGTTGGATGACAATGTATGGTTAGTTGTTTCACGTCCTTCTAAATCCAACATGGTGAAACTTCCAAAATGGCGGACAAATTATGTATTTTTAATGCACGCCTACAAAATGGATATCAAATGAAAGGGCTTGCTGACAGTAACTCCAAAAACAAAGTGACGTCAATCTAAATTCAAAATGGCGGAACACCCACAATGGCGGACAAGTTATTTTTAATGTACTGCTACAATATGGGTATCAAATAAAAGGGCTTGCTGAGAGTAGCTCGAAAAATGTTCTTTTTAGCGCAATAAAAGCTTGTTTTCAAAAATATATTTTTCAACAAAAAAAACTTATTGGATCATGATCTAATCTATTTTTTTCTGCTTTTCGCTGTCTTTGTTATTGTCCCCTATTAGACAAGGACATCAATAATTCGTAGTAAGCTTGGATATATTCATTAATAAGCTTTAGAATTCACTGTATGTACCTACTTTGGTATAAGGTAGAACAAAGCATTATGCTTGACTGCCATTCTGAGTGCTTCACGTTGTTTGAGGATTCTAAACTGTACTTATTTACTCAGTGAATGTAAATTAAAATTATATTGTGCTACGTATTTGTATTTGGTAGAAGGTCTACTTAGTATGGTTGATGTACTTCAATATCACATTATATTTTTACAAACAACAAAAAGGTGTACTTATTATACAATTATTATTATTATTATTTTTATTTTATTTCATAATTCTCTTATGTTTTTTATTTTAGTTTTTAAAAAATGTTTTTATTACCTATTATAGTTTATTTAATACTTATTTAATTTTTGTCTGCCACTAACTATGTATTTTCACAAGTTTTGGAGTACGGTCCAGCTCTGTCTTTTTTTCTTCTATTTACTACTTTGTATCTGACTGTACTCTGTTTTGTGTTTAAATAAATAAAATAAAAAATAATAAAGCCTCTTTATTCCATATCTTATTTTCCATGTTTTACATTTCACACGTTATTATAATGTTAACCAATGTCCAGAGATAATGGATCTCGTATTGAGAAACAAGTTGTGTTAAAGGCCTTCTCCATTTTTTTTTCCACGTTTCTCTGTTATTGTTTTACTCATCCAATCTTTTCCCGGTATCTGAATAAGGTCAACACCTTTTGACTGGTCTTACAACTTTTCTTTTGCCAGATGATGGTCCTTTCCATTTTGTGGTTAGTAGTGTCCATCTACTGTCCATGTACCGTATGTCCTGTATGAAGTATGTCCTGCCCATTTCCACTTGCATGTAGAACTTGTGTAGTATAAGCTTAAGGATATTTTTCTACCCGTCGTAGTGAACATAATGTAGGTATGCTGAATTCGAAGAAGAAGAAACGAGTTTCCGTTAACTATGTAGCTACGTGATCAATTTTGGATCAAGACTCGATTTTCAACCCTCGAATTTGGGAAACTTATTCTTATAGTTTCTGGCTTTTCGGATAAATAATACCCTACTACACCCTTTTGTATCACCTTTAGGTATAAAGGTAAGTATTACCTGCGATATACATAATAGCAAAGGTCTTGCGTAGATTAGGCTGTTTGAAACTTGGCTTTCGTATCGAATAGATACTTTCCCCATTATCAATAAACGTTGCATAGCCTAGGAATAGTGACCTATACAGTGTTTTGTCTGTTTCTATCTATTTCATTTTTAACTCGATCGAATAAAAAAGTCTATAAAAAGACCAAACACTATAACTAATCCGATCTATACGTTTGTTAAGAGGTGGATCCATGACTTTGATATTCAATTATTCAAAATGAAATATTCAATGAGAAAATGTACTCGTATCTACCTACCCAATTTAGGTTAGGAATGTTACAAGCTTATTCTATAATGTACCCGACATTATAGCGAGCATAGGCGTATCCAGGATTTTAGTTTGGGGGGGCTTGATATGCTTAGGGGGAAAACTTTATCATGGTAGTTAAGATTTTAGGTCAGCTGGTGGGGTTGACATAGCAGAGGGTATAGAGATATTTATCAAGTTAGGTAAAAGTATAAAAATAGCAAAACATTATAGAGCGTTGTGAAGTATGCAGAAATACAGTTTGGTTTCATCTCAATTCAAATCCAACCAAACGTTTTTATTCAATTGGGCATCGTAGATAGTGTAGATACACTTATGAAAGATATGAAAATTACTCTACCACCTTGCTCGGAAAAAGAGCCGCTACACAAAAGAACAGGCCCCTTAGCTCCTTTGGATCTCCATTGATAGCGAGGCTAATGTATAGCCTAGAGCCCGGCTGGGAAATGTTAAGCAAATGTTGTTGTATTCTCGCTGAATTAGAAATTAGAAGCCTTCGAATTCAGTGTTTTGTTATTTTTATCGAGTTAAAATTTTAGGAAAAGGGTCAGGGGTCAATAAATTTTCTGAATTGTTGACTCAACTAGTTTGGGTACTCCTCAGATCAATCTAGAGGAAAAGATGGAACACTGCGTTATATTTCGCTGAAGCCACTGCTTTGTCAATGTGTGTGCGTGGTAACGTTGCCATAAAAACATTTACAATTGCACGAAAACTAATATTAATTCCCAAACTCTACGTTAGCCATTTCCGTTCCAATATACAACCTTAAAAGATTTAATATTTTATTCAAAATTGACTTGTAAAAAAACTGCACAGTTTTTAAAAAGAACCTCAAAATGTAGTCCTGGACACACTTTTAATGCACTATGTATATTTAAGTACACGAAATTATACCATAAATCAATAATGTCGAGGTAAGAATGACCAAGCGAGTAGCGTAGTTTTTTTGCGTCAATGTGTGAGTGTTGTGTGCCTATACGACAGTAGCGTAGTTTTTGGATGGTTTTTGGCTTCACTTAGATCATACGCCGTGCGCCATCTTATTCTCTAGGTTGATCTGAGGGGTACTCAAACAAATCTATTCTGTTTTACATCTAGTGTGTAATGTAATTTCCGTAATTTCTAGAAAATAAAATAAAATAAAATAAAAAAGCCTTATATTTCTTGTTAATAATTACATTTTTTTTTAGCAAAAAGTGTTTACTTATTATAACTTACTAACAATATTAGGTATTATGTAAAATCTTCACTAAGCTAACAAGAACCCCTCGTCAGTCGAAGGAGAAGGCCTTCTCTAGATATTTCCAGCTGTCTCGATTGTTTGCTGTAGTCATCCACTGGTTGCCAGCAACTTGAACTAAATCGTCTGCCCACCCAATTGGTCTGCCTCTCTTTCTTGTACCCGATGGGTCGTTCTAAGTTGTCAGTCTGCGCGCCCATTGATTGTCTGTCAGGCGAGCAATATGACCAGCCCATCACTATTTGACTTTCGACGACGACGACGACGACTTTGACGAACAGCATCAGTGACTTTGCTCTTATAGTTTTATGAGATATTTTATATATTCTCTTTTAATATTGAATGTGCTTCTCTCTATCCCTCTTTGGCAAGATCTAATTTTGTTTGGAATTCGATGTGCAAACTTTCAAGTTTGACTAACGTAGGATAACGATGGGAGAATGCAGGTGTCCATAACTTTTTGTTTCATTTTTACCGACATTTTACTTTTCATAACTTCTTTCTTATGCCATTAAGAAAGAATTTTTACCGACATTTTACTTTTCATAACTTCTTTCTTATGCCATTAAGAAAGAAGTTATGAAAAGTAAAATGTCGGTAAAAATGAAACAAAAAGTTATGGACACCTGCATTCTCCCATCGTTATCCTACGTTAGTCAAACTTGAAAGTTTGCAGTTTGTTCTAGAAAATATGCCATATTAATATTATTTTCGAATAATGTCTAATTTAGTTGCATGTATGATAATGAAGGAAAAAATATACATTGAGCTGAGGCTGACTACATAACAGTTATAATAGCAAAAGAAGAAACTAATTCCGTATTAATTGTGTTCGTTCCGTGTTTGTGTGACTCTTCTTCTTCACCAACAAATGTACAGGGACCCTATTCGGAGATTTGAAATTCTCATCTCACCTTCTTTCGTCCTTGTTGCTCTCATTTAAAACGTCATAGATGTGAGAGTGACCAAGATAAAATCTCATCTCATCTCACGCGCAGGAATAGCCCCCCTGTATTCAATTAGGTTTATTTATCAGCAGATTTTTTTATTAACCTTACAATCTATCCACAGAACTGTCCAACCTGAAGAAGCGGTAGCGTACTGCTCAACTCAAGACCCGACGTGCGTGTTCATCGAAACGTCAGCAAAGAAGAACTACCAAGTAGACGACCTCTTCTACGAGCTCTTCGTTGTAGCCAACCTGCCTTTAGAAATGGCTCCGAATCACCACAAACGAGTGAGCACAGCCTTCGGTAGCCCCTGCACTCTGCCGCCGACCAGCAGTCAAAGCAATAGAAGTAAAAAATGTACTTTATCCATAAAAAGAAGATTATCGGATGCATGCGGCGTCGTAGCTCCGAACGTGAGACGACCAAGCATAAGAACAGACCTAATGATAATGAGAAATAAGACTTGTGCCAAAGGGGATGGAGACAGCGCCAGTGGCAGCCCTAAAATCAACCTGAACAGGTTTGTCAGGGCTCCAGGACAGGCTGAGAAGAAGTCCTGTGCTATTCAGTGATATAGTGTTCGGACTTGAAGTGTGCGCTGGGCCCGTACCGTGACATCTTATTACGAGGTATCTTAGGTTCAGCCGCTGAAGCTGCGCGACGATGAACCTTATTGCGTGGCGATTCGATTCGCGGTCGCGTAGCGTCAGCAACTGAACCTAAAATCATCGCAATAAGATGCCACGGCCTTGGTTATTGACAATTGCGCTGGTGCTAACTTAAATTAAAGGATGTTTATGTAAGCAGGGAAGTTGACTCTCTGTTGCTGTATGTTTAATTTTATACTTATAGAAAAAAAAGGTTTTATTAAAAATGCTCAGATATTGATTATTACTGTCGTGTCGTAGTACTTCCGTGAATGTCCCCACTATTTTTGAGTGAACAAAACAAAAAACAATATTTCAAACCAACAAACCTTGGCATGCGTTATTTGTGCCTCAGATTCGACACAACCCATCTTTTTCACTTTCGTCTTTTTGCATTTTACACTTGCAAACATTACTACCACTTCTTTATAAGACAAATACACAGCCTTTAATGTCCTACTAGACACAAAAGATCTTTAATGTATACATAGCCTACACATACCTAAAGTACCTTCGAAAGTAAAGTTAAATGTACAAGATAAATCTAGTAGATGAACAGTTTATAACTGCTCATTGTTAGGCAATTTGTACAGCTGCTATAAATGTTAAAGCAAATCTCGACCGGCCAAATGGAGCCCCTTGGCTTAATTAGCAGGGCACGATAATTGCCCCAAATAAACAAACCATTAGAATAAACAAAACGTAGTCTAATTTAAACAGGAGCATTGTTTGGATAATCCCTGGTTTCTTAGAAGATGGTATTTGAGGTGAATATCAAACCAACTCGATTATTTGGTTAATGATTGCTTAAATTTCGTATTTTAATAACTAGGCGGAGAAATAAAATTAAACCTTAATTGGACCCAGGCCCTATTTTGGCACGTGAGATGTTTTTTTGGGTCACTTATGACTTTTCAAACAAAAGAGATATAGGCCAAAAACCTTACGCGCTAGAATAGGGTTCAGCACGAATTGCAGCTATGATTGTCCATGTAAACATTTTTTTCGGAAATGGGAAAACAAGTATTTTTTGTCAGAAAATGTGGTGAAATATTTGTTTGAATGTTGTAATGATCTGTGACTCGAAGGACCATAAAGTGTAAAGAAGATTGGGCTGAGTATCGTACCTTGGGACAGGCCAGTATCTAAAAATATAAGTGTGTTCAGGAAGATGCGCTAAAAAGGTTTTTTTAGTGATGACTGTTTGAATATTAAATTGTTAATCAGATGTTTATTAAAAAAAACTATATAAATGTCTAAGACGAAATAGTGAACAGTTTGATTAACTAAAGCCCAATCCGCATTATTGCTGCGAACACCTGCGAAATCGTTTTCGACCATAAAAAGGTGAATCAGTGCTTTCGCGGGCGCGCTTCCATCGATCACCACCAAAACAACCATCAGTAGTGGTCGCTAGGACAATATTTTAATTTTTGACCCAACTGCTGCCAGTGGGGCTCGTTGGGTCATAAAAAAACATTATTGTTTTTAGCGTTTTGTCATTATAATTTAATTATAAAAACATATTTAAAAAAATTTCACTAACACAACTTAACTTTGTTACAGTGTAAAAATTGATCAAAAATTGGTTTTCCATGTTTGAATTCTATTGGTTTGACTGTAGGTTTTACCAGTGGTGGCAGTTTCACACCACCAGTTCCCACAAGAAATAATTTTCTATCCGAACGAGCCCCAGTGGCGACAAAAATTGAAATAATGTTCTAACAACCACCACTGGTAGCCGTTTTGGCGGTGGTCGTTGGGAGCCAGCCCCTTCGTGGGCGTTCGCGATAGTGTAGAGCCAGTGTAAAAATGTTGAGAATTCAGTCACGCGAAGCCAAAAGGTAAAAAAAAAGTGCTGAGATCGACCCGTTATTATGAGTAAAGACTTGAAACTTTGCGTTAACCTGTTGCTTTAAATGTACCTAATCTGTAAATAAGTAAATAAATTAATCTGTTTAAGTAAAAGTGTTTATATGAGATCGTTGTCGAGCTTGGAATGTTAGCTACTTATGTATACCAACAGAATAGGAGGTTGAATATTTGTAAATGTTTATCCCGTGTTTTGTAGTTAATTTGTCTAAATATTATTCCATATTATCATGTTTTTAAATTCCTAAAATATCAAACAGAAATTATTAACTATCGTTGTAAATAATTGTTGTATTTTATAGATCGCAAAATATAAAGTGCTGAGTACTAAATAAATACTTGAAAGCAAAATTCGCACTTTTATGCGCAAAAAAGCATGGTCTATGATTGTTTTTTCGTTTCAAAAGATTAATTGAAGTTGTGATGGGACCAAAGTAACAAATCTGCGAAACTTTTTTGCATGTTGATTTTTTAATTGTTCAACAGAATAGTTACGGTCAAGTAAGTGTGTCAGCGACGCGATAAGCAAGAGCACCTCCAGCGCGAAACAATTTCTCGTGCTTTTGGTGGCGTGGAAATTCACCGCCTTACCTTGCAGTCCGCCGTGCAGGACTGCGAATCAGGATGTAGCTCACACACTATCCTACCTAGCATTCTGCACGTACATCCTGCACGTCATTGCCGAACGCGATGCAGGCTAACCACCGATGCAGATTCACCATCCTACATGAAGCGGCAATCCTGTACGGCGGACTGCAAGGTAGGATGTTAAACGTAAGATGCTATACAAACACAGGCAAAGTCAATGCTCTCACTTTCTACTTCGCTTACGCGCAGATTTGACCGTCAGCTTCATAATACGTTTTAATTATTTTTTTAACTGCAAAATTAAAACTGAAACTGATTAACAGAGGATAGATAAGAATCTCAAAGCTCGAACTGTCTTCAGAACAAAATGGATATTTTAATATGATTTGTGAGCAAGGCGCAAATGGATTGTAGAAATTATGCGTAACCGGAGCCCTGTAATGTTATCATTGTTCTCATATACATCTGCATTCCTACTTGCTTGTTTAATCTTATGTTTAATTTTGTAACTCTTTTACCTGCCAACTTTCTCGTCTACTAATAAAATTATAAAGAATCGTTTCAATTGTGGTTTTATTTTCTATATAGGTATATATATATATATTTATAATTCAAAGACACTGACTGCACTGACAATACAATACAATACATCTTTATTGCACACCAAAAATACAAAGTAAAACAAACATAAAGAAAAAATTAAACAATAAAATATCATTCGGCAGTACAAGGGCAGCCTCATCGCCTAAAGCGATTTCTTCCAGGCAACCTTTGGATGGACAGGACAGAACGAAATATGACAAACATAAAAAATACAATAGTAAACAAATAAAATATAATAAAATATACCTTTAGGTACATATAATAATAATTTATATAGAATTTGTAAATACATATATATAAATAATATAAATATACATATGTACGTACCAATTAACATAGAGAGAGAAAATGTTTAAAAATAAGATTCTTGAAAATAGGCAATGATTCAGCCTTTCTGATGGCAACAGGCAACTCATTCCACAGCCGGGCAGCTTGCACAGTGAAACCCTTACTGTATGTTAAATTGGTGTGGGAGCAGGAACGGAGCATGACCTGGGCTGACCTGGTCTGATATATCAACAACAAAAAAAACTTAGAGGGTTTTTCGAAATTCTACTTGAGGGTGAAGTTTGTTTATGTTTGGTCACGCGGGCGAACCTGCGGGCAGAAGCAAGTAGTTTTATATACATAAGTTACAGTTTATTTTAGCCTTAAAATACGAATAGCATGAAAAGAAAAAGCCAACTAAGTAAAAACCACAGAATACTCCTTATGTAAATACTTACTTTGTATAGGTACTTTCATTACAATTCTTAGTAACATGGAGATTGATATCTTCTCAATAATATTTCTTTCAAATTACTCCCAGATCCACCATTTTTCGTTCACTTCAATTTGATTTCAAATTGAATTCCACCGTACCTACCTACGTTTTGTTGAACAAAAGCTCCCATTTTATCAATGATAGAAAAATCTCTGGAGATACGCCACAGATGTTGCATTACAACCAAATCTAATTCAATAACCTCAAGGTATTGTATATTACCTATTGAAGTAAGAAATAGGTAAGTATAGATGCTTATTATTTTTTTTAGCTTTTAAAAAAGGATGTATCGTCACGCCTTTCCCCCGAAGGGGCTGGCAGAGGTGGCCACACTTCGCCGGACGATATTCAGTCCCAAAATGTGATAGGGGGCGAGCGTGTCGCCATACACCGGGCTCCAGTCATGTAGCAGATGATATACAATATGCAAATATGTTCACAATGCACAAATTGGTGCGTGCCGTCGGCTAGGTTTGAATCCTCTGGCTTGAGAGGTGGGCCTTCTCCAACTAGGCTATCATCGCTTACTTATAAAAAAGGAATAGACAAATCTGTCTGAAATTACAATACGAAAACAAATTATAAAAAATATTTTTTGAACTCATTATGATTTAAGACACGGGAATTACTCACGTACGATTTAGTCGATTATTCTGACTATAATTCGCGTGTCATAAATCATAATGTGTGAAAACCACGTCAGTTTCCAGAATAAAATAATATTTAACTATCTTTCATTGAACATTTCAATAAAAGATTTATAAACTTATTAGCATGCGTATCATTTTAACATAGATTTTAGAAAACATGGTAAAGGTTACATATCATGCTGACATAAAAATCCGTGCCTACAAATTTTTTGAGCTTGTCTGAGCGAAGTTTCGGTCCAACCCGTAGCACATCTGTAATTTCTTTATCCAAGGTCGGTATCGTATCTTGTTTATTGGTTTTCACCCCCGTTGAACAATACCGCCATACAGGGGCTAATGGACGAGAAAATAAACAATTTCACCATTTGCTTGCAAAGAGTCCTTAATACACCTAATCCATGGAGAGTAATAGAGTTTTTTGTTTTCTTTTACTCTACTTTTAGGACAAAACATAATTTGGAATATTTGTATCATTTAAACTAATAAAACTAAACTAGTAAGTACTTACTTAGTTAGCCCCAAAACTGAGACCTTGAGACCCAGATTTCTCTAAAACCCAGCAGGTTAGACTTGCATTGAAATAAACTATTTGCCTGCAAAATTTTATGAAGATCGGATCAACAGTACAAAAGTTATAGTTGACAAAACATAAACGAACAATAGTTTAAAGTCTGACCAAAAGCTCGTTCTTATCCGCGGGAATAGACTCGTCCCACGAGATATTCAAGCGCCACAGACCTTGTAGTATGATCTTCGCTCTTACGGTGTAAGGACTCGACAACAGAAATCGAGAACAGCTGGTAGAAATAGTTCATTACAATCATAAAGAAAAAACGATTCAAAATATTCGCTCAGATACTATTACCATAAATGCCTCTATTCCTCAAGGAAGTGTCCTTGGATGCCTCCTGTTTTTGATATATATAAATGATCTCCCAAAAATTATGACAGATCCATGTGTGTGCTACGCGGATGACATCTCATTACTAACTTCAGCAAAAAGTAGTTTAGGGCTTAACTTAAAACTTACCAAAATGCTCGAAAATACAACAAACTGGATGCATAAGCATAATCTTGAACTGAATTTGTCTAAAACCAAAATTATTAGTTTCCACCCCTACCAAAAACAGCCACTTAATTTTAACTTCACTTTCCACGGAAATAATCTAGAAATTGTAAACGAATTTACCCTGTTAGGCATTGTAATAGACACTAACATAAATTGGCAACCACACATTAAAAAACTTAAGTCCAAACTCTCATCCCTTACGTACGCACTCCGAGAAGTGAAAAAGACAACTGATCTAAAAACTGCGATTATAACTTATTACGCAAATGCACACTCAAGGTTAAGTTATGGTATCATTCTATGGGGAAATAGCAGCGCAGCAAATGATGTTTTTATAGCTCAAAAAAAACTTTTACGAATCCTAGCAAATATTGATCAAACGGACAGTTGTAAGCCATATTTTAAAAAGTATAAAATTTTAACGTTATCATGCGTATACATTTTAGAAATTTGTAAATTCGTTCGAAGCAATACACATTTATTTATACGCGAAAATGAACAATTATTTACAAAGGAAATTATTATACCTACTACGGGCCAAAACGACGGAAATCAACACAAAAACCGGTTAGTGGTGCCGAAGTCACGATTAAAGATGCACTCAGCTGGTACCTTGGTCATGGCTACAAATATCTATAATAATCTATCGGATGATTTGTATAATACAAAAAGTGACATTATGTTTATATCTAGATTAAAACAGTTTCTTGCTGACAAAGCTTACTATACTATTGACGAATATTTAAATGAAAAAATACAATTTAATTTTAGTAATAAATAGACTATATGACTTTTGACAAAATTAATATTCTTAACATAAATATATTATAACGACTACGACGATGATAATAATAAAATTTCAAAATGTAATAACCATCCTCCTCTCTTCTAAGTTGCTGTGCCCGACGGGGTCCGTTGAACTATGTACCTAATACAATATTGTGTTTTGAAACATCATGTGTACTGTACGGCTTATGGCAATAAATAATCTGAATCTGAATCTGAATCTGAATCTGACAATCCAAGCGACTCATCTATCGACATAACTGCGCTGAGTGTTTGAGCGTCTTCATGTCTCGAGTGATGATCCAAAAAGACAAGGTCCTAGCATTTGAAGAGGAAACACATAATGACGTCACTCGTCATCCGTCTCTTTCGAACTATTTGTAAACGACATAATTTGGTCTTGCTTAACCGTCGATTGACGTCACTAGGTGTTGCTCACGTGACCGGAATGCTATGCCTGGCGGAGTATATTATTATACCATGTCTCGAGTGTATCGGTTGCTCCTAGATAGGTAAGCGTACTCCACCGTGGGCCGCATCCTTGACAAGTTGCACTTACTTCCAAGCGATTCTATTTCTACATTTTATTTTACATAATATTTTCAAAGATATACAAAGAAGGTAAAGTTAAAATATTTATTTCTTGACATAAATCTCTCAGTGATTCGCGGGACCCATCTCATAGATAGCGCGGACCGCTCACTTTTGCAAAATAAAATAAGCCTGCAATTCCCACTGCAGGGCAAAGACATCTCTTCCCTACTTCCATAATCCTTAGTTCTTACATATTTAGTCATATTGCCTAGCTGGAAGAAGGATCGCCTCTCAAGTTAGGGGGTGCGAGTTCGATCCCATCCGGCATAGCATGCACCAATTCACTCATTTGTGAAGACAAAATGCGCGTAATTTAATTTCATCTGATAGAAAACTGGAGCCCGGTGTATGGCGAAATGCTCGCCTTCTGTCGCATTTAGGACTGAATATCTTCCAGTGAAGTGTGGGTGTAGTACTTTTGACCTTTGCCAGCCCCTTTGAGGGAACAGCGTGATGATATTTTACATTGATTGCCTCAGTGGCTCAGTTCGTAGCGAACCTGCCTTACGCTGAGCTTGGGGGCGTGGGTTCGATTCCCTCCTAGGGCAAACATGAACATTTGTGTATCTTCTATGTCTGGGTTTTAATATCTATATGTATTCAAAACAAAATGTAAATGTTTGTGTATCAGTCTCTGGCAGCCATTTATTTATTATGTGGTTTAACTGAAGTACTTATATTCGTACTGTCGCAAGGCTGTGGTTTTACGAATTATAAGTACAACTTGCTTTTGACTGATAATGGCAGGTAATAGAAAGTTACGATGTGGATCTCCTCAGATTTATGACGTCGTCAAAAAGTTGGCTGCTTTTCCCGCTCGTTTACTAAAATACTTACCCACTTCGCTTATGGGAACAAAATAACGGCATATTTATTTTCGTAACATTTTGTCTGTGTAAGAATACTTTTCGTGTTCCTACCGTTGCTTAACCAGGAGTTTACCAGGAAAGAATAGGTAACTAGCTGCGCCCCGCGGTTTCACCCGCGGTTAAAAAGTATCCTATGTGCAACTCTAGACTATAATCTATATCTGTGCCGAATTTCATACAGATCTGTTCAGCCGTTCTGGCGTGAAAGAGTGAAAAACACCCATCCATCCATCCATCCATTCTGACAAACTTTCGCGTTTATAATATTAGTAGGAAGTAGGATAATGTCATCGAGGAATAGAGTAGTGGTGAATTATTATTAATCAATATATAATTATAATTTAATAAATAATTAAGAATATTATAGTAATAAAGAAAATTACAATTAATCAAATAATTATGGCCTACCACACCATCATCACACAATTGTAAATGGTAAAGTTTGGACTGATATTTGTTACTTAATCACGCTAGAACGGCTGAACGGATCTGAATGTAGTTTGGCACGAAGATAAATTATAGTCTAGATTTATTTTAGATACATGCGCTACTTTTTTACCACGGGTAGGACCGCGGGCGCATTTTGTCAAATTTAAATATTAAAAATTAAAAGTTTAGAGTTTATTTTTATTTATTTTTAAATTACTCAACCGATTATTGAATGAAATTTTGTTTACACTTTTTCAGGGGTACAGAAACGGACGTAGAGTAAAAGGACAATTACGCTTAATAACTAGTGCAACAAATAGTGGCTTTATCGCTCAGAGCAATCTCTACCAGGGGGCTTACTAGGGGGCTCCAGGGGGACTACTAGTCTAAGTTAGGCTAAGTCAAAAAGTTACTCATGCTAACTCCAGTTTTAGAATTTCACAGCGTTTCCAGGTACTTCCCTACAAAACAGCTGTATATACCTGTCATAATTACAGCCGTCATTGTCCAGGCTTCAAGTGGGAGCAGGTGGAGAGCCGTCGACCCAGTTTTTGCTGAATTCGCCGGATTATCGCGGCCTTTATCTCTGACGCGAGAATCGGCCCACTCTAGCACCAAAGATTAAGGGAATTATAAAGGTGTCACGCACTTGTGTGCTCATACTTCCGATGTTTTGATGTCTATTTTTAATTCGGTTCATAAAATATTTTTACTTGGTTGTGAATCCTAACTAATAATATACATGCGGAAGTGAGGTTCTTCGTTTGTTTGTTGCGCTTTCACGCCTTAACTACTCAACCGATCATTACGAAATTTTGCGTACACGTTGTCAGGGGTACAGAAAAGAACATAGGGTATCTTGCGAAAAAATTACGATTGCTGTGGTACTGCGGGTGAAACCGTGGGACGTAGCTAGCATATTAAAGCTCTATTAAGTACTTCTGAAAATCGCCAAATGACCTAGTCGTGTTTCGGGATGTAGTCCGGTGTAACTGTTCCGAAGACGGGTCTGAGCAGTAGCGCACTTGTAGCGCCTCACTCAACTGCCGTCTTTGTACTTCTTCACTCTACAAAACTTCAAGGCTAGAGTGAATAAGTACCTTATAGGTCGTCGTGCTCCATCTTAGACCACAACGTCGCTTAACATCAGGCGAGTTGGTGGTCAAACGCCGACCAATATAGGTTGGATTATGGATTTTTTTTCTTAACCGCCTGGCGTCTTACGCACCGCAGTGCTTCTTATGGAATGACATGCGAAAAGCAACTCTATGCTGCACATAAGTTCGATCTTTTTGATTTTTGAAATTCAAGGTGATTTTTTGGGATATGCCATTAGCAACGCTGCATTGTATAAGCTAAGGTAGATTTTTGTGAATTTGATATTTGCTAACCAGGCGCCCCACGGGCTAAATGTCTGGATGCTAGAGAAGTAGCTCCAGGCTAACCTATTACTATCTTCTGTCTATTTATTACCATTCTTGGTGCGTTCCTATTCCGAGTTCCTATACCAATTGTGGGTTATCAGGAAAGGGTGTAATAAGCTCAAAGGGGTCATTGTACTCATCATTATCATTTTACTATGAGGTCAACCCAAAAATCGAGAAAAAATAAACAGCTATTTCATACATTTTGTCGACGATCAATAAACTTTGTATATGGAACAGCAGACATTTTTTTACGACATTTTGGTTTGGCTCCATAGTAAAAGTTATTCGAAACGATGAGTACTATGACTGCCTTTGGGCTAAGTACACCCTATACCGATAACCCTGTGTAACAAAAAGTCGCGTATAAAAGGCACTGAGTCTTATTCTTCATATCCTGGCTACGATAACTCCCTTGTAATCATAGATCATACACCTAGTCTATAGTCATACGGAATTCACCCCGAATTCCTTGACGCTACAGAATGCTCTAGAGTAGGTAATACCTACTTTGTGTAGAAGTTATTACCTGTGTAATAACTTCTACACAAGGTAGGTTCCTTTTTTGTTGAACGCTATTTATGGTTATGGTAATATCGGAAATGTTCGATAGAACATAGCATTTTTAATAGTTTCGGAGTACGGGAGAATGCTTATTGAAAATTCCTGTCACATATTGTCCCTTGGAAGTATAAATCATGTTTGCGTTTGAGATACGGAGGGCACTCGGGGCAGGAGGGACTGTCATTTGTAGAATTTGTATGCCGGCAAGTTTACAGCCCCTTCTGGGGATTTTTTACAAAGAGCTGAGGAAAATTGTCTCGAAATGTAGAGAATGAAGATGTTTGCTGCACGCCCTAGTTATTTTGTAGATCGGACTTCAAGAAGATTGGTTTAAAATAAAACACTGCAATACGTTTGCATTGCGTCAATGGAGAGTTTCTTTATTGTTATTTACTTATTTATTTAGCACACAAAACAAATTACAATCTAACCCCCTTAGCAATAAGCGTTGTGTAGCCTCGGAATAGTTAGCCAGTGTTTTGTCTTTTTCTTTCTTTTAAATGTTTGAATTCGAGCGAAAAAGACAAAAACTAGCTAGCTATGTACCTAGTGTAGCTATTCCTAGACTATACAACGTTTATTGCTAAGGGCGTAAGAGTACTAAGTTATGGATCCAAATGTATCGCCAAAAACACAGGTTAGATCTGGATTGTAACTCAGACCAAGTGTGCGATATTGGTTCAGTAATGGACTCAAGCTTACAAAACATACTTTAAGTACTCACATGTTTTATTGAGTTAGAATATTATAATGATGTTTAAAATACAATGTATAGGAAACTACAAATACAAGATTTATTATAACAAGATCTACTTATACTTAAATTAAAGCGAAGAGAGAATTTGCTCCAGTCGTGGCACAAGAACATGAGTGTTAACTTTGAGTATCACTACTCAAAGTCCTCACTCTGAATAGCACTCTGAATTTGAATAAAATCTACCTTAACGTAAAACCTACTCTACTCTCTATCAATCAGCTACAGAATGTTACAGGTGTGGAAGGGCGGAGTTTTATAACCCAGGTATTTATACTTACCAGCGGTGCTATTCACAATCATTTGGAGACGTTTCCGATCGGATCCCACAAATTTCAAACTCAAATTGTTCGAATCTCAGTCTACTTTTAAACATTTTGGAATAGGGAATCAAGTATAAATCCAATCGGAAGAAATAATCACGTTTAATAACTTATGAATATAGACTGAGATTCGAATAATTTAGGTTTAAAATTTTTGAAATACGAACGGAAACGTTTACGAATGCTTGTGAATAGCCCTGCAGAAGGACTTACCCCTTCCATCCCCATATATCACAATAATTGGTGCAAGACTAGACATGATAAACTTAGATTTATTTATGGGTGAAGGCACTAGCTACTGAAACACAGTATAAACTAGGTCGGAGTCAGTGTATTCAAATTACATGTTGTACTATTATAAATAAAACATTTAGGCTCAACTGGGGCAAATGCGTCTGTGGGCCATTGCGTCTTTCGAGAATTACTGACAAACCCTTCACAAATTAGGCAAGTAACGCCATCTTGTACAGAATATTGCAACTTAAGATAAAAAAAGATGTAGATAGCGCCTAATATGTGTAGAGTTTGTCAGTAATTCTCGAAAGACGCAATTGTCTCACAGACGCATTTGCCCCATTTGACCCTATTTATTTATTTTTCCATCAAAATGTGGTCAAAGAAACTGCGCTACTGCCCAGACCCGTCTTCGGAACGGTTACACCGGACTACATCCCGAAACACGACTAGGTCATTTCACGGTATGGCTTGGTCCGGTGGGTGGTAACTAGCCACGGCCGAAGCCTCCCACCAGGGTTTGCTACCCGGTTAGCACTACCCGGAGACCACGTCTAAGGAATCAGAATAGAGTACACTCCTACGGACGTGGGTAGCTCAGCCCCCAAAACAACATTTACGAAACTTGTTCTATTGTCAAAAATAATTTTTATTTCTTTTGTAATTTACAATCCAACGGCACTTATTTTGGAAGTTCTAGACATAAGCATAATATCTGTTTAGCCTAACTTAATGATAGCATGTTTTATAATAGTGTACGAGTATATGTAATGGCTCTTAAAATGTATAAAACCTTACCCCTTGACATACAAATATTGGAAGGAAATAGATTTAAAAATAAACTTAAATCCTGGCTTTTCCATAAAGTTTTTACACTACTAAAGAATATTTTGAGGACCAGAAATTAATCTCATTTAATATGTTAGATCTTTCAGTACTTGTATTACTAAGTAGAAACTATATTTCGAATAACGACGAAATTGTAAACTCGAAATGGGCAGACTGTTAATACTAATTTACAACTTGTAACATCTTTTGTACACAGTTTTGCAATAAATATATTATATTGTTATTCATGTCTGTACTGTACAGTCGCACCTAATAAATTAATAAAAGATGTCTTCATTTTCTAACGTTGTACGTAGGTAAGCAAATAGGCAAACTGTTTGTCCACGATCAATCTGAGATGATTGAAGACACGGTGTACATTCTGCTTACATTCCATGTGATTGAAGACGTATCTTGTAAGCCAGTATTTGTCTTGTCTGACTTATCCCCTAGTTCCATTTGCTGGCAACTAAAAGCTTTTTCCGCAGATCGGATTAAATATCTTTGAAATGTACGGCTTTGATACTGACTTCGTGTACATTTGTGACTGTTATTGCATTCTACACTTAGAATACCAACCACTAAGGTACGAAGTTTTATGTTGCTGAGACTAAAGATATTATAAGTGTGTGTTTTCGTCTTAGACCTTTAGTTGGAAGGTCTAAGGTTTTAGTCGAAATTTCCAGCGTATAGACAAAGTACCAACATAGAACAAAACAGAAAATATATATACTTAGTTGACTAAGGTTTTTTTATGCTAAGCGATCGCTGTCACCCATGGATATTTGTAATGACGGACGCGTCACGGAAAAGTTGTCAACCTTTTAAGACTATTTTAACATCTCTTTTTAAAGAACCCCATTTACAGCTAATAAACTAATGTATCGACTGAAATAACCTAAAGGCTGATAATAACTAATTTTTATACAAAAAAACGACGTAAGCACCAGCAATTAGCTCGAAAACTGATCCCCTTAATTGTCATTTAAAAATAGGCATTTTTTACTGTACAAGGCTTGGACGATTGACAGCTTAAGAGCTTTGCATTACCAGCCTACAGAGATTTAATAAGGATCGGATGGATTACGTAACGGAAGACTAGGATCCCTGTCATACCTCCCTGGGGACTCTGGGGAGCGCTCGTAGGTACGCTGTGTGACGGAGCGACCTAATCAGGTTTGCAGGATTTTTTCCCTAAAAACAAAAAAGTATCACGATCTATACAAGAATCTGTAAATGTAAAGGGTGTGTTTGTGTGTGTGTGTGTGCAGGTAGGGTAATGTGAGTGAGTATTTTATACGTCACATAGATATGTAATTAATAACACTCACATACATACTTCATAGACATTGAAGCGATTTCTTAATATAAAAACAGCCCTAAAAACCTTTTGCTAAAACCAAAAAGTAGCATAAAGGCTAACGTTTGTTTTTATGCGCTTATTTCGACAAGCTCTAGCTAACGTTGTGCAATGTTGTTGTGTTAAACCTAGTTTTACTGCTCTATTGTAACTAGTAAATGTACCTACTTTGTATTGTGAGCAGATAGGCAAGTATAACTTTTTTGTGACTACAGCCAGTTTAAACACATGTGTTTAAATCTGTACTTTAAGTTATGTCGCCCAAGCATTTTTCGTTCTTCTACTCTACTTAAATGGTATTAAAATTCAATAGTGTCGTTTCGGATACAATGTTCCAAAATCTTGTGTCCGAAATGACACCAAGCTTGAAATTCAAATGCAAATTGTTTATCGTTGTCGCTTACAGCATTAATCATAACGCGAACTACGAGTACTTGAGCTAAGAGGTAGCAAGTTGAGCCGCTCGCGCGCTGCTCAGGGAGCGTAAAATTAACGAGATTGCATGCGAGTTGTTACAGCTTACAGCTGAGACTTAAGCTGCCTTTCCATCAGAGATGTGCCATGCAACTATGATGCGAGGATGTGAAAGCTAAGCTCGAAAACTATGTTAATGTTTCCACTGATGCTAAGTGGAGCTAGTAAGAAGTGCTATGAAGATGCCGCCGCGAGATAGGTGTGCAAGAAAGACGCGTAGCTTGCGCCATGCGATGCAGCTCTTGTATCCCGACTGTTGCTGGATCCCACACCTATTGTATTGTGGGAAAGTACAGGAGGGCGACCGACGGCGCGGTTAGGGGACCATCCAAAGCACGCGTCCATAGCACGTCCATAACATATCGTCACGCCTTTCCGCCGAGGGGGCTGGCAGAGGTGTAATACAACATCCACATTTCGCCGGACGATATTCAGTCCCTAATGTGACATGTAATGTGGCGAACCTGTCGCCATACACCGGTCTCCAGTCATGTAGCAGATGACATACAATACGCACATATGTTCACACAATGAACAAATTGGTGCGTGCTGTCGGCTGGGTTCGAACCCGCTCCCTCTGGCTTGAGAGGAGGACCTTCTCCCAACTAGGCTGTCATCGCTAATACGATGGCACGTCCATCCAAATAAAAATAAAGGTTTAATAGATAGAACCCGTTTCCGCCAGTGCTAGCTATGAGTACCAATGAATTTGATTAGTGGACATCCTATCATAACTAATATTATAAATGCGAAAGTGAGTTTGTACGTTTGTTTGTTCGCTTCCACGTCTCAACTACTCAATCAATCGTCTTGAAATTTTGCATACATGTTGTCTGGGGTTTAGAAAAGGACATAGGTACTTTTAATCCTGAAAAAATAAACGGTTCCTGTGGTTTTCACCGCGGGTGAAACCCCGGGCGCAGCTAGTTTGGATATAAAACGCATCCATAGCACGTACATACATCATAGCACATCTCTGGTGGAAAGGCAGCCTGCATTGTGAGTAATGGTGTTTTGAACATTTTTTTTATTTCAAATTTGGAATTTTTGTGTTTACGGATTACCAGTTGCGTTATAAGTAGACATTTTGATCAAAGCATCAAGATATAATTTGTTGGATTTAGGTTTTTTGGTTCATCAGGGTAATTATAAATAAATAAATCAATTCGGGACACTTCCACACACAGTCGCCTGACACCAAACTAAGCAAAGCTTGTACTATGGCTGCCAGTGACTGATATACATACATATATATTTTTAAATAAATAATTAACACCCAGACATAGAAAAAACACAAATGTTCATCACATAAATGTTTGCCCTAGGTGGGAATCGAATCCACGCCCCCAAGCTCAGAAGGCAGGTTTACTACCAACTGAGCCACCGAGGAATTGTTAATATACAAGGTGCTGGTTTTGGGTGTGGTAATACAGTCATAAGGACCACCCAGGTTCTACCCTTCAAAGTAAACAACTTTTAAAACATAAGCTTGCACGTAAGCAAATTCAAAAGAAAGACTGCCTGGGTGGCTCAGTTGGTAGTGAACCTACCTTCTGAGCTTGAGGGCGTGGGTTCGATTCCCACCTAGGGCAAACATTCATGCGATGAACATTTGTGTTTGTTCTATGTCTGGGCGTTAATAACTATTTTAAGTATGTATTTAAAAGTTTATTAAAAATATTTCAGGCTCTGGCAGCCATAGTACAAGCTTTGCTTAATTTGGGGTCAGGCGACCATGTGTGACAATGCCCCGAACTTGTTCAGTTATTTTGCAAACTGATATTCGATTATTTTGCTTCCGAATTTTGCAAACTGATGTTCTAATAATTATACTGATGACCGATGGGGTCGAAAGGTTCTCGAATGGAGACCACGCAAGCGCAGCGTAGGACGTCCTATGGCTGATGGATGAATTACTACACCCAAAACCAGCATCTTCAGACAGATTATTATAAGTTCTTCGTGCGAGAATCATCAGTGTTTATCAGTTTACCTTCATAGGGCATTCAATAAGTATAATATACTCGTACAGTACCTAACATGACATATCTTCAAGCCTTTTCCCCGAAGGCCTCGAAGGTAGAGTGGTATTTTGTTTCAACAAAAATGTATAAAAAGAACTTTTTTATAGGATGTATCTTTATACGACGGACATATCTTAGGATCATTGTATTCATCATTATGATCACCTTTTACTATGGCAGTAACCATGAAATCAAGAACAAACAAGTATACATCAAAAATTGAAAACCCAACACAGATTTTCATCAACACCGATGTTCATCAAACATAGCTAAGAACACTAGCGACAAATTCATCTATAAAAAAAAAAAATTGGTTCATCCGTTCGGGAGCTACGAGGCCACAGACAGCCACACACACACAAACACACACACACACACACACACCCACACACCCACACACACACAAACTTATAACACCCCGTCGTTTTTGCGTCGGGTGTTAAAAACAGCTGTTCATAAATTTCGACGATCAACCAACTTTTTTTATGGAACAGCTTTTTTCCCATAGTTAAAGGTTAAGATGAGCACATTGATATCCTAGAATTTGTCCGTGATTTAAAGTAACACCGTATATAAGAAGCATTAGGCGCAGTCGGATTACTTACTACATATAACTCTCAGATGTTTCTCCGCCCTCTGGGGGCTTCAGCACAGCTCGTTGACGTAACGGAGGTACTTACACGCTATTCCGAGACCTTTGCGCTAATGTGAAATATTTCAAAGCATTTTATAAGACGATATTGCAGTTTGTATTACAAACTACATCCTACACTCTTTAGTCTCCATAAACTATCGAAACACATCGAATGTTTGTTTGATCGTCCCAGCTCCAGTGATGAAGCACAGGGGCCTACTACATCTTTTTGCTTACCAGTTTTACTGCGCGATCGCAAATCGTATTGTCGCTTATTAAGGTTCATGATCGCGCAGCGTCAAAAACGAAACGTAACTACCATAGCCAAAGTCAAAATGTTTTAATTCAATTTAAGTATCAAAGATACATACACTTATGGACGGCAAAGTTTTTTTTTTTAAATAGACTTGACCGCCTTGTTCGGATAAAGAGCCTCTACTCAGAAGAACAGGCAAGAAACTAAGAAGCATTATTTTTTTAAAGAATAAATATTATAAATTATAGTCTCACAAATTTTGGCTTACAACTAGATAATATCTATAAATACTAGTGGCTACTTGGCGGAAGTGGAAGGCTCCAGACATCTTTGTCTTCTAAATAATTCTTAACCTTATAACCCTCTTTTCATTAACGTAGTTTTTACATGTGATTTGAATGGAAATTTGAATTTGATTAGATTTACATGCCAATAAGATGTCATTGGTAGCCCCCTGGAGAGCGCTCGGAATCTGCACGTCTGGACCATAGCCGGTTATTAATTGAAACGTATTGAAACGTGCGGCGTGTGGTTTGTTTGTGTTGGTGCCTACATGTGTATGTAGGATTGACTTTTGGCTATTTGATTGTTTGTTTTGACGCCAATATATTGGATTGACGTTCGGTAGTTTGATTGTAAGAGATTAAGGGGAATAATTCTAAATAGTTTTTTAATTTATTTTAAGCTCACAACGTGTGGTTTTTCCTTCCCGCAGAATTTGTAGAGGTAGGTATACTGTATACTCTACTAGCAGACTATGTGGCAAACTTGAAATCTAGAAAAAAAGCAGCTGTTCCATACATTTTGTTGACGATCAACGACCTACATACATGCTACATGCAGCATGGAACAGCTGTTTTTTTTTTCTTTTTTTTTCAAATTTTGCGGGAATGCAAAACAACACTTTGTATATCCATCTACAATCAACCCGGAAGCCATAATCAGATTTGTAGTAGGTATTTGTATTATGGGTTTTGAAAAATGCTCACCTGCGATATGTCATCTCATAATTTCAAGGGGGCAGGGATTGAAATGCGATACGAAAAGTTTAACTAGTAATAAGTGAAATAAATTAAATTTTTCAAAAAACGCTATCTTTTGTGGGCTACTTTTATTGGTAAAATCCAGTAGGGAGTAGACATAAAGCTACTGGCACTCGATGACTGCGTGTGAAGCATGTAGATAACGCTTCCCAGAACTCAGAATAGAGAAGTCGTCTTTCTCTAATCTTAGTCCGAGCGGTCGCTATAATTAGTCCCTAACACACAATTTCTGTTAGTTACTGGTCTTTATTACAAAAAATCTCATCATCATATCATCACATTGTCACGCCTTTCCCCCGAGGGGACTGGCAGAGGTGTAATTCAACACCCACACTTCGCCGGACGATATTTTGTCCCAAATGTGACAGGGGGCGAGCCTGTCGCCATACACCGGGCTCCAGTCATGTAGCAGATGTAGCAGTTCATTGTGTGAGCATATATGTGCATATACGCACATTTCACACAATGAACACATTGGTGCGCGCCGACGGCTAGGTTTGAACCCGCTTCCTCTGGCTTGAGAGGCCGGCCTTCTCCAATTAGGCTATCATCGCTTCTAAGTCATCACCAAGTCATCATCGCACCGCTTCGCTACAAAAAATCTCAAGTAGAAATTTTAAATATTTCTTACTATTTTCTCACATTTTTTTTTCGGTGCTACAGTGTCTCTCTTCGGTAATACTCTTGCTCTCCGCAAGGCGAGCTGTAGTGGCTCAACCAACATCTGTTTAAAACAAGATAAAGATAATAAAAAGAAAAATCTATAAAACCCCCAAGCTAAGAACACTCCCGAATTATTCACCTTTCTAACAAAAAAATACCAATCAAAATCGGTTCATCCATTCAGGAGCTACGATTCCTCACACACATACATTCGACAAACTTTTAACACCCTGTAGTTTTTGCGTCGGGAGGTAAAAACGGTTTTATTAAAAAATGTTTAAAAAAAATTCAGTTTAAAAACGGTCGTATTAAAAGATATATCATTACCATCCATCATAACTCAAGCTCATTAAACTTTCAATGGAATCGGACTGACACCGAGCACTTACTGAGGGTAGGGTGAATAAAAATAGCACCAGAAAGGTTAAAAATCTCCACCGTTCGCGGTGATCTGAGGGCCTCTTCAGACTATGCTATAGGTACTCGACTACCCGTAGTCGTACTTACATACTTTAATACCTCGCGCAGCGTATTGCTAAGTATGATGAACATATAATACAAAATCCCGTAGCAATAAACGTTGTATAGTCTTTTTTTTAATGTCTCCAGCTCACAGAGCCCCTACTATTTTGATGACTGAGCTTCTTTCAACTTACAATGGGAACGTTTCTTCTAGTTAATTCCATAAAACGTATTTTTAACATTATCATCAGGGGAAGAACAGACAGCGCGGAAAATTTAAGGTGCTACATAATAGCGTAGTCTGAATAAACTATAAAGTTTCAGGCGTCGCTTTCAGCGAGCTGGGTCGAGGGTCCTCGAGACTGCATTTCGAATTAATGGCCTCGCCGGCCGGCGTGCATCCCGAAATGTGACGTTTGCAAATGTTACTCTACTATTACTCTACTTCAGCTACTCTATTTTTTCGAGTTTTACAGGAAAAATTACTTTGATCTAAAATACTTGAAATATGTTACTATTCTATATTGAATATATTACTTTGAAATATTTCTATTATAAAGAGGTTACATTTGTGAGTTCGTAAGTTGGTTTGTCGGGGACAATCTCCGAAACTACTGAACCGATTTTTAAAATTCTCTCCCTACTAGAAAGCTACATTATCCACTAGATATCACATAATCACTAGAGTGCTTTATGCTATGAAATGCGAGCATCACCGCGGGCGAAAGTTAGTACCTAATAATGGAGACTTATCGACGTCAAAAATAGATTTATGATTTTTAAAATTAATTTTACCTGGTTACATGGATATTTGAAATACAGATATTAGGCCCTATTTAGAACGCTATAAGCGAAGATAACCTTGGAGAAGGCTCGCCTCTCAAGCCAGAGGAAGCAGGTTCAAACCCAGCCGACGGCACGCACCAATTTGTTCATTGTGTGAACATACATACATATGTGCGTATTGTATGTCATCTGCTACATGTGTGGAGTCCGGTGTATGGCGACAGGCTCGCCCCCTGTCACATTTGGGACTGAATATCGTCCGGCGAAGTGTGGGTGCTGTATTATACCTCTGCCAGCCCCCTCGGGGGAAAGGCGTGACTATATGTCAGAACGCTAAATTGCTAGATCTAAACTAGTTAAAGTATTGATGTTCTTGTCTAATACGCTGCAATAACAAAGACAGGTATAATTTTAGCTTGTTTAAATTTGGCAATTTAAAGTTTAAAATGCCGCGCTAAATAAGGCTTGTCAACCAAGTGTGCGACATCAAATTTGAAAATAAAGTTAAACTATACCTACTACATAAAAAAACAGTATTGTAGAGACTATAGAGTAAACCTCTTTGTTACAGGATCACATACGTACCTAATTTACTTCCAAAGAATATCTCTGACCATTTATTAGGGTTCCGTTCTACCGACCTTTAACTTTTTCTGCATATTTGGAGCAGTTAATTCGAAATCGGTTCCGCAATTCCAAATTCAATGCGCAATCCGGTAAAAACGGAGTCCCCGGGGACCGTGCCGGGACCGTTCCGGGATGTAACTCAGCAGTTTTTATCCCGAATTCTCGCCGCTATCTGATACCGATAATGCTGACAAAGCGAGCTCAAAATGTATGGTGTTATTGAGATAAAAATAGAAAAGTTTTATAAGTTAATTTGTAAACTTTTACACGACTGCGCAAGAAGAAGGGTCATGTTTTTCGAGTGTATGTATGTATGTATGTTGATACACAGCCCTACACAGCTTGATGGATTTCGACATGTGAAGTGTCATTTAAATCGTTTTGATAATGGAAGTGACCGTACAACATTTTAATTATAATTGTCTGAAGTGTCAGACTACATTTCGCAGTTTTAAAAGGTTAACAATAGGCCCGTTTTTTTGTTAACCTTTTAATAATGTTACATAAGCCGTTCCTAATTTGCATATGCCTAAGGTAAGATACTATCTGTGGCTCCTGTTAATAAATATTTTATTTAGCCTCCATCTAATCATCTCCATCCTTTTATATAGCAACTAATGTGTCTCTACATAATAGTCATAATGATATAATTTCATATTAGTAAATAGTAGTAATAGGCTAATGATAATTATAATTATTCATCGAATTGAAGATTTAATGATAATTATTCATCGAATTGATGATTCGAAAAATTATTATATGATAATATTGATAATGATAATATAGTCTCAACAGTGGACCCAGGTCGGGTGTGTAATATGATGTACATAATAATAAATAATAAATTTAGTATGTAACAGAATAAAATAAACAACACATTGCTCCGATTTTAATACGTTGTTTGAATTGACATGAAGGAAATAACGTTTCTACCTCAGTTGAAAGTTCAGAGCGACGGTCGGTGTGAAGAATTTAATCAGACTCTGGTATTATAGTGAAGGGTACCATTATTTGTACCATCCGCTGAGATGTACTAGCGAACAATATTGAGCAAAACTCGATGTTTATTTTGTTTTTTACAAACGAAAATGCTTAATTTTGTTCGTGCAAAGTACTTTACACTTTACTTACTTCAACCATTTTAAGTTAAGTAGGTAATAAGTATATTCGCTTTTAAATTTGAAGACCAACTGCTTACACGATCTATTCACACGATCACGATGATTTGCGCGGCGGCGCGGTGGTGCGGGCACCTTTTCAGCGCGTTATTATTTATTTTTGGTTTTGCCCGTAGGGCGGTCTAAAGCCAACATGGTCTAACCGCCTTGTCATCCGTTTGATTTTTTTGTAAATGAGTTATTAAACCTAAGATGAAGATGATAAAGGAGAGGGTGATGAAAGATGAGATGAATCCCTCCCCTTTTCCAATTTCAGTAAAGCCGTGGATACTTTACTGAAACTTTAAGTCGAGTTTTGTAGAAAACACGAAAAGTAGCGTTTCCTAATGTTTGTATCATTTGCCCACACTCGTGCACGTTAACGAACCGGCAAAGGTTAATAATCCACAATTATTACACTTTAACACTCGAAAAATCACGAGTTCTAGAAAATAATAGAAAATCACGACACCATCTTTTTGGTTCCCGCCAAAAACTCCTTTACAGCGCGTGTAATGTAGACGATCGGGCAGCGTGAAGTCTCTAGAGCTTAGTGGAATTTTAAAAATTGCTTTAAAAAAAAAAGTGCCATCTCTACCTTCTTTCTGTCTCTCTCTCTCTCTCTCTCTCTCTCTCTTGCCTCTTTTCTTATCTGCAAGTGCGTGTGCAGTTCTACATAGGACACCATCGTGTATTTTTGTTCTTGCGTCGCTGCTGTGTCTGTTTTTATGGCTAACGCAGCGTCAACGGTTCAGTATCGGCTATGGTTAGCAGAATGGCCACCTGTTCAAGTGCCATGCCGTAATCGCAACGCATAGTGTAATCAGAATCTCACGATTACTCACAGTTACTCAAAGTTACTCTGTGTGTTACTTATGATAATAAGTTCCGATACAAACAGGACCTAAGTTGAGCTATATTGTGTCAACGTCAAAGCAATCTCAGTAACTTCGATATCGTAGATTGACACATATTGCCTTCTCAAGGGTTAGACCACAGAATAAATAATAGTACTACGTGTTAGACGTAGATTAAATATTAGTTGTTTGTCGTCCGGAATGTTGACCGATATTTCGGACTTAGAAAACTGGGAACTTTTAAATTATGACTACTAAAACGATTGTAAAATACTAGATGAAAAGAAAATCATTTCAGGGCTGAAATTATCCCAAAAATTTTTGAACAAAAAATTCATAAAATTACAATGGTGAGACCTGTACAAACATTGCGGTGTAACCACGAAAAAAAAAGCCATCGCTTCAACATTGCTGGACCGAACCTTGTTTTTTGAAGTAAACACGCCACTGAATCCGGAAAATGTATCCGACATGATTGGCTTTTTCAACAGGCATAATAGGTATGTCTGTATTGAAGTGTCGGGGCGGTTGTATTTCCGGACAGCTCGTACCTAGCAAGGACGACGGTTATAGGAAGTCAATTTACAGGTACTCAAAGTCCCATAGTGTGTGTAAAGTCCCTTCAGGTTTCGTTTATAATATATCACTTTTGCTTATCCTGTACTATCCTTATTCTACCTGCCGTTGCAGTTTCATAACACAACAAATCCAATTAACAAATGTGTATGTAGTAGGTACAACGTACTTACATACATAATTATTTGTACGTCAATGGCTGGTATATCAATACATAATTATATATCGTTCATCATCCAAACATTGACTTTCATCCACTGCACTGAACTGCAATCAGTACACCTTACATCAGTGTGCTTTCGACGCGCACATCGTGTGGATGTGTATGGAGCGAGAATAGTTTGGTTAGACTTATCGAATGTTTTAGCGCTACAGCAAACCTGTAGACAATCCACGCGGGCAGGCCCCGCTGGCTTCAAGTTGCGTAAAACGTTTTTTGTTTAGAACAGCTTCTCAAGTACGTAGTACTTGTATCTCAATGGCCCCAGCAAAATATAAAGTTTAATTAAAAGAACTTACTTAGTGTAGCTGTCCTAATCTAAACACTGCATAAAAAAAGTTATAGTGAAAATATTTTTCTGTCAATTATATCACGAACTAGTTCACAAATACGTTTTATTTCGCTCGCGTAATATCAAAACACTACTTTTTCATTTCCTATCTGGTCAATATCAAAAACAATCAAACAAAGAAGTTTCGGCCCAGAAACTTATTTATATGTATTGTAGAGGCTCGTTCAGATTTAAGAGTAGATAAGCGGACTTTACAAACGGACGACGGACGAAAAAGAGGAAGACCATTTAAAAGATAAGTCGATGAAATCATAGTTGTAGCTGGGAAGACATGGACTAGAAAAGCTTGGGACAGAAGGATATGGAAGCAGCTGGAAGAGGCCTTTGCCAAAAGGCAAACAGACGGGAGCTCGGTGGCAGATTAAAGGTTTAGCATGTAGTATGTAACTTCAATTGTCTGAATAAAGGCTTTTATTATTATATTATTATTATAAGCGGACTTTAACACGAAGTAGGACGAAATAGATTTATTCAAAGCATGATGCATAATCAAACGAGTATTTAAACCAGTGGCTCTTTGAGCTGCAGACCTCGCGATTGTCGTTTGTCATTCTCTAAAAGTCGCATTCCTAAACTCAGAAAATTTCAGGATAATCGGTTAAGGAATGTGACCTGTACAGGAAGACAAAGATCTGGAGGACTATTCCTACGCGTGAGATGAGATGAGATTTTATCTTGGTCACTCTCACACCTATGACGTTTCAAACGAGAGCAACACAACCAGCACAACCAAGCACCATCCTGAGTTGCGGCCAGTTTGTGGCAAAAAGCCAAGTTTCCACCTTTTTTTAGTTAAGTTTTTTTTTGTCTGTATTCTGTGTGTTTTTTGCCAC